>CM066031.1:1091067676-1096307676 GCA_033557465.1 Ichthyophis bannanicus
GACGAGTCACACAGATCCACTATATTGGCAACAATGCCCCCTATCCTTGTGTAGGGGTGTGTCAATGTTGAATGCTAAGTCGCTAACAATTCTGGAAACACATATGGAATATGCACGAGTGCCTCATATAATCAGGGACAAAATACATATCCTGGTGTGTAGATGTCATACCTTGAATCATAGTGACAGCTATTTGCTGATGATCTCCACAGATAGCTGTCAATGTGTGCGTCATGTCATTAAAACACCAATGGCATGTATATGTTTTACGCAAACCATGATGGCTGCATGCCATCACACTGTGTGTCATTGAGAATGTCAACGCATGGATAGCCAATATGTGTACCTCAGAGAAACAACTCTCACATATGTCTGGTTTTTCCTTTCCAACATAATCCTCCCCTTCCCTGTCCGACTATCTATGCAATCTATGTAATGTGGACTGTACTATCCTACACTACTCACATACCCAGCCTGTAGCTGAGGCATGATGGCATATGTTGAGAATTTATCAGCAAGATATGCCATGTACTCCCTGAGAATCCTGCACAACCATAAGCCACCAACACATTCTGTGCTCATCCTGCCCACTGTAACGCACCCCTTGCTGATATGGGGTCGGTTATCCTCTGGATCTGTGTACATATGTAGCACTGTACTTAAGGTCAATTCGCCTACATGTAAATGTGGCAATACTACCTCTCTGGCTGGACAATGCTCAGATCCCCCATCCTATAACATGTCCATGTCATGGCTTTCTGGTGCAGTATACATTCCGACACACTGTAGGGTGACATTAACACCCTACACATAGATACCCTAATATCCACAGAAACTACTACTAAGCATCTGTCCTGTGATATGTATGTCCTGATACGGCCATAATAACAAAGCAACACATAGCCAGCTGACAGGAGTGTAAGAACCAAATGTACACCCCAAAGGTGAAACATATAAATTCAACCCACTGGACTAATGTCCCCAAACGTGGACTGGTCACACACTGTGAACATCTCACCATATGGCTAACACTGTTCTCCACCCATATCATCACAAAACATCATTTGTGCTCAACAACAACAGGTGCTAACACAGGCAGCCACTAACTGTAAATTTAACCTTAAAAATCACACACAGCCGTATGAGCAACCACCCACATCATCTGGCACCAAATGCTGTTGTGTACTGGCCACATTGTTTGTGCCTCACACATGCCTATATGTGAGTTGTGAATTAGCACTAAAATACTAATGTGTTGTCGCATACAAATCATATCCTGACATAAACTGTTACTGCTGTAAGCATAAAACACATAGGATTAAAAAGCTGTGTGGGTAGGTAATACGCACATGAGAAGAATCTCTCCAATCAACCTCCGTCTGACTGCTGTGCCATCCTGTGTGTCACCACTGGCACGTACAGGGGGGCACATTGGATCTTGCTCCAGATCCTCATTAATCTCTGCAGGGATATTGTGCCTGAGAGCAATGTTGTGCAGGATGCAACAGGCTATGATTATCTCTGCAACAGTCCTTGGCTTATATTGTAAGGCCCCGCCTGACCTATCCAGACACCTGAAGCGACTTTTCAACACGCCAAAGGTACGCTCGATGACTGAGCGGCTGGAGGCATGGGCCTCATTGTACCTCCGCTCTGCACGTGTCCGTGGCTGACGTACAGGGGTCAGCAGCCAGGGGCGACACCCATATCCTGCATCACCTTGGAAATAAAAAGAAATGTGCGTGTCAATATTCAACATAACTGACATATGTTAAGATGTAGTAACCCTACACAAAACAAATCCTGACATCAACATATAACTGAACAATTAATGAGCTTTAAAAAACACATATGCTGTTAGAAAAGGAAACACATAGCCTAGAAAGTAAGTACACTCATGGAAAATACCCCAACAGTTCCATCTATACTGTAACATATTGTGTGTGTGTGTGCGCGACATGGGTATTGTAATGCATTACTGTCCACATTGGCACCTCTGCCAATGAGAGACGATAGTAACGATTCACTTCTCACATGTTCATATTGTATGTCTGAACAGTAACCTAGGTAAAATATGCTGCCATGAGAAGGTGGGAAAAAAACAGAACATGTATGCCATGGAGGCTGGTGATAATGTGAACCATATCACCTAGATGCATCCTGTCCTGTACGGGCAACATATCTAGATCTCATACTCTGTGTCCTTATGCTGTATATTGCTAAACAGAAATTGTTTAAATACCAATCCTGTGCACTGTGTCTATCCTGGGAACATCCCACTGAAGGTGGGGTCTGCAAACCTGCACACTGTACTACTCATGTCTTAACCTCATAGAGATACACATCGGTACATTACCGTCATGTGTAGCTGAAAACAATACAACTCTGTATGCACACACATAGCCCACAGCTTTAGCCATCCCCTTTCCAATATGTTAAACTACATGAGGATCACTGGCCAATATGTGGCTAAATCATGATCATCTACAGTAGGCCAAGGTACTAGCACCAAATATACTTCGTTACACCCCTGCTGTGACATAGGCCAAATGCGTGACCATACATATCCACACGAGTGCTGCTAGCTGGAAAGGGCAAAAGCATACATCAGATATTCCCAAACACCCCCTCATATTATATACTGGCTCCTGGGTAGCAACAACAGTCCAGAGTGAGTGTGTGACCCAACACACACATGAGAAGGGTTACCTGTATGGATGAGCAATTATCACAAGGTTAAATGACATACAAGCATTATTTGGCAATGACCCATCATGATACGTGCATATGAGGGCCAAACCCCCCCCCCCTCAGAATGTGTGCAGTTGATATTACCACACACTATGAGGGATTGTGCAACAGCCTAGCCACATGCACAGGGGTGTTGTCACCTGCACACCCTGTGAATGTCAGGATCATATAATGCTAGGAGTCTGATGGTCTATGTTTGTTTGTAGCTGCTGTATGTGTACGTCTATACCCCTGTAATAATCTAAACATACAACAGTCCCCAAACAAACATTGCTCATATGTTGATCTAAGTTTATGGTTTTAAACGAGTTTGCTAGCTATGTGAGTAGACATAAAGAAAGTTACAAAGACATACATACATTACGACACATGACATACTCACCCAGCAAAATACAGTCCCCATAACGTCCGCCCTCAAATTGTGTGAAGATTGCCGAGTGATGCAGGATATAGGAGTCATGGGTGGACCCTGGGAAACCTAGGGACCACATTCAGAATATGCAGATTAGCATCACATACAACCTGAACATTCAGGGAATGGTAGTGTTTGCGGTTGCGAAACGCCACCTCCCTGTCTCTAGGCGGGACCAGGGCAACATGTGTGCAATCAATAGCTCCCATCACGTGTGGTATCCCTGCTAATGTCTCAAAGGCCTGGTTCAGGGTCCCCCATTGTTGCCTAGTGTGGGGAATGGCTATGTAATTCCCCACCCGGCTGACCATGGCACGCAGTACTTGGTGGAGACAACGTGAGAAGGATGGGCGGCTCATGCCACCCACTGCAGCCACAGATGACTGGAAACAGCCAGAGGCAAAAAATGTAAAGCAGCAAGGAGCTTGACTAAACCTGGTATTGCATGGGACCGATCAGTCAGGGGCTCGAGGTCAGGTCTTAAATCCTCATAAAGCTCCCTAATAGCCCTTGTGCTCAGTCGGTACAGGGAGATGACCTGGTCCTCACGCATGCCCTGGAGCTGTGCCCTGGGCCTGTAGAGGCGTGGCTGCCGAGCCTGCACCTCGGCACGCCTTCTGTGCCGTGAACGCACAGCACATGGCTGGACCACCTCCACAGCTGCAGGTCTGAGTTGCTGCGGGACTACACCCATGCCCTGTGCTGCAGCCCCGTGGACACCATCTCCCCTGTCCGGCAACCGCAGCATCTGCCCACCACTCAGGACACATGCATAAGCATATATTGCTGCCATAAACTCCTCCCGTCCCACTACCGAAACACACTCTAACAACCACACAAACTCTAACAAACACACAAAACACACTATACAGTATCCAAAAGTAAAAACAACAACTGACAATACACACACAACACAATATAATAAGCAATACAAACACCAATACAATCCGCTAGTACAACTGCTTAGACTTTCGTTCTTCTCCACACCAACCACACTCCTCCTGCTCTTCCTCTACAACCCTCAACGTGGGTAATGTTGTGATGGTAATATATGTTATTATGGGGTGTGTGGTTTGCGCACACTGCGCATGCGCAGTTGATCGCATGCGATGCCCGTTGGTGGCGCGCGTGCGCCTCTCTACGCATGGGCGTCGGTCAGTGCGTGCCCACACGTATGTGCGCCGGCGTGAACATGCGCACAAAACACAGACACCCATGCGGTAGTCGTTGTAGTGCGCTTGCGTACTGCGACACATGCGCAGTACAGTGTCTCAGGGCGCATGTGCGTTTGTCCGCGTACGGCCACCCATGCGTTGGCGAGCACGCGCCCAACGCACGAGCGTCACGCCCGCCCAATTGCGCATGTGCAATGGAAGACACATGGCAATACACTATAAATAGGCCTGCACAGGTGCATCACGTTGAGGGTTGATAAAGGAGTCACAGTTAGAGAGAGAGGGTGTCATAGATAAAGTCTGAAACAGAGACAGTGGTGGGACCACTGCACAGGAAAGAAGCACAGTGAGGGATAACAAAATCTATAGGTAGAGAGGCTGTGGTGGGAGTAGTCCAGAGGAAGGAGGGAGAGAGTCAGTCCAGGGAGTACGGCAGCGGAGAGAGGCAGAGAAAGATAGTCAGGAGCAGAGTAGATTCCTCACCTTGTGCTAAGATAATATTTCTGTTCCCTTTGTTATTGTGTCCTTTACTGTGTCCTGTACTGTAACATTTTGTAAGTCTGTATTGCATGCTGTGTATTGTTCTGTTTTGTTTAAGTGAGTGCTGTTCTGTTGAAAGGAGCATTTAAAACATACAGAGATGGAGAGAGAGAGGGAGAGAGACGGAGATGGTGAGTGTGTGTGGAGGATGTGTCCCAACCTGTGGTGGGTGATACACCGACGCTACAGACTGCACATCCTAGGGAGGGACATGCAGGACCATCTTTTGGGCCACAGCCTGCACAATATGTCCAAACTGGGAAGAGAAAAAGGGTACCTGTGCCTGGTCCACAGCGAAAAAGAGCTCTACGCTTCAGTGATAGAGAGAACTATATCCTACTCTCGCATGTAATTGAAAACTATGACCTCTTATTTGGCAGGCTCAGCAGTCGCACAACAGTGGCCACCCGAATGGCAGTATGGGAGGAGGTGCGTGCTGCAATGTCAGAGGCAGGGGGCCCCACAAGGGATGTTGAAAGCCTCAAAAAGAGGTACTCGGATATAAAAAGAGGGGTGTGCCAGCACATGGTGGCTGAAAGACAACATGCGCATGGCACAGGTGGTGGGGGCCCTTTTATCCCATCACTCACACCATTGGAACAAGAGCTGGCAACACGTTTGGGCCACATCTATCTCCGTGGACTGCCGGAGGCCCTTGACACGGCACATCCTGACGCAGGTATGTATAGTAATTGCCAGGTATACAGTCATGTTCACAATGTCCCTTCAGTACACATCATTCAGCTGCACAGACACTCCCATACCTGTGACCCAATCCACACCATGTTTAAAAGGTGGTGTCACATGTGTGTGTTATGGCCATGCACAAACTGTGTTGTTGCCATGCCCTGTCACAATATTACATATGTGTCCCTCGAAAACAGCAACCTCCCCATCTGTTTCCAAAACTACACACAACAATTCCTATCCAACCTGCACATCTGTGATTGCAAAGCACCATATGATTTTGTGGCACACTAATCAGGTAACGTGTGTGTGACATACTATTTGCACAGTGCTACATGTGCTTCTCAGTGGGCCACAGTTGCTGGCTACTTGGGATCCACGGCACAATGGGTCACAGCCAAACATATCCAACAATGAGCATATAGTATGTCTAGAGACAATATTTCAAAGTCATAATTAAACATAAACAGGCAATGTATGGTCAAAACAAGTGTAAGGGTGATGTATTCTCACACATGTGTGGACATATGTTGTACAGATAGGGGAAGGGATGTGATGGGGGACACATGTGGCATGGCACTCCAAATATACACATGGAAAATATGCAACATGTGCATGGCCACACGACACACATGTGCCCCAGAAACAGCTGAATGACGTCGACAAACATGTATGGGAGGGTGTCATGGGTCGGGTATGCAGCACACACGCACATACCCACCCCATCATCTCTGTGGTGTCTGTGCCACACATATATAGATATGATTATGTTGAAACATATGTGTTTTCTTTGTTATTGTTCAATATGCAGGTGACTACAGTAAAATGGGAGAGGAAGAGGAGGAGGAGGAGGAGGAGGAGGAGGACGAGGAGGAGGAGGAGGCGGAGGAAGAGGGTGACTTTGACATCACAGTGCCAATGAGTGTGTTGGAGGATGAACCTGCTGTCTCAGGGGGCAGCACAAGTGCTGTTGATGAGCCCATAGAGCCACCTGTACCCAGTATATCACCACTAGGGGCAGCATCAAGGGAGAACATCCAAGGACCCAGGCCGCAAGTATACACCGAGAGCCCTGACCCTCAGGTGATGATGGCGGAGTTAAGGTCCCATGGCGTATCTGCACGTCGCGATGCTGAAGGTGGGTGACATACGACAGTCATAATTCCAAAATAAACACCAATAGTCACTAGTTGGTGTTTGTGTGGTGAATGTTGCAACATAACCACCACATATATCACATGTATGGCTCATGTTGTTGGGATATTGTTTCGTGAAAGAATGGTGTGGGGTATAATATATGGTGTTACTATGACGCAAAACAGAATCACCGAAGGTCAGTTGACACCCACAGATGCAGGCCTAAAAGGAATGTTGTATAAGGGCCACCATGTTGTTGTCATGAGAAAGATCAACACTTGCCCTTGCAACAGTCTACCTCATTGCAGACACCCAGATGTCTGGTAAACCACAGCATGACATCTAAATGATAGTTTAAAGAAACAAACATACCATATATAAAGCAATGCAACCCTCCTCTGTGATGTAACAGCACAAAGACCGCATTCCCCACAGTCTGCATCTGCAGGTGTCAAATTACATAGCATATGGAGAGAGGTGCGAAAATATGTCAGGTCAACCATAGATACGGATCTACAGAGGGGTCTCAAACGTACAGTATGAACCTGATGGCTTGTTTGGAGAGAACATTCCTCAATTTCCTCTGTACATAAAGACATAACATAGACTGTAATCCAGACAGAAAAGGAAAACACCATGTCCCCATACTGTAAGGCCAACAATCCCTCAACAGATTGCATAGGCTGTGAGCATGTGTGTCCCAGTTAAATTGTGGGCCTATGTCCCCATACCGTGTGATGGTCCCCAGTATCATAAGTGTCATACCTGCAATATGTGTTGTATGCAACCATACAGTAATGAGTATGACGCATGTCTATTTCTCAACAAATGGTTAAACAAGGACCACAACCGTGAACAATTACTGTGCTGCTGCAAAAAAAAAAACCTAAACACATATGACTAACTACAACAAAAGCTTGCCATGTTGAGACCATATCATACACCACGTATCCACACAACATTACCAGAATTGGCACATCACCCTACCCCTCCTTTCCGAATGCAAACATTAGAGCATTACACAAAGACCTCACATAACATACTGGTGGATGATAGCAATTGTCAAGCCCAATGAGAAATAACATAAACTGAAGACCTCATCTCCTTTACAAAATAACCAGATACATCATCATAGAGCAAGCAACCAAAGAAAAACATTACCTAGTCGAAAAGTGTTATTGGAGCCACAAAAGGCAACTAGGGAATTTGACACAACACTGTATAGGTACTGGCCAGTGGGTAGATAGAGATATCTGACCAATCTGTACAGTGATACATACATTATCCCTTACAGCAAGGTAAAAAATAAACATACTGAAGCTCAGCCTGTAAGGATCCATATGCTATGTCAAATGAGAAAGCGGAAAACATATGTTGTCTAGTTGTTATGACTGTTTTCCATGTCCTAATTGCTGCATCCACGTTCACAATGCCTGTGCAAGAGTTCTGCTCACTCACCATAGTCTGATGTTTATGTGTCCAGACAGCTCTATTGTACTGTGTTATCCACTCTACATTGTCACATTTGCTTTAACATAACCATTTTTTCCGTGTAGTAGGTCTCTGACATCCCACACTATCAATGACGTATTCAGAATGCCAATGTCTATCCTCAACTACACTCACATAAGCAGCTATGTTCATAAGGTATCACCCACTCCCACAAAACACGTAAATGCTTCACGGGATTAACGTCTGTCAGCACCATCACATTCTAGTCATTCCCCAACATCAGCTCACGTACATTTTGTACACCACCAAGCATACATATCAGTTTAGTCCTTGCACCAGGCAATTCCAAGGACCAGCACATACGGATAATGTGTACATCCCCACATCCAGCCCTTATACTGACAATGTAACCCATCAGACCATACATTGTCATGTCATAAAACAATCATTAGGGCAGGCCAAACCTGATTTGCCGTCACACAGTCTGACACAAATATATGGCATCCCATGAGGCTACATCCAGTACAAACATCTCATGGAGAATAGCAAATTCCATACACACATAACACACAGTTCCTGTCATAACATGCCCCAACAGCTCATGTGCATCTCTATGCCACATATAGCAAAACCCTGGACCCATACATGACCTGTGCAGACATTCCCAAACACACCTCGGTACAACAATGCTTCTGGCCATCTGAGGTGTTTATGGCTGCTGCATGCTGCACCTGACCTAAATAATGGATATGAGATGACTGTCCTTGCCCAATTCTGTTGCCACGTCAGTAGTATGTGGGTGTGTATGCAGAAGCTATCGTATGACTGTTGTGTTGTCCTCCCACATCTTCTTCCTGTATAGTGTTCTCTGTGTTTCTATTAGTTGTAGTACACTGCGATATATGTGTTATACCCCTAACTATGTTCCCATATGACTCAGCACTATCACATTAGCATTAGTGTGGTATGTGTATGACATGTTGCTTTATGAAGGTGTTTTCGTGGAGAGGTAGTTCATTGACCACCCTGTGTCCCATTCACAGCCAATCGACGTGTTCTGGAGCGGATTCGCTGTGCTGTGGAGCAGAACACCAGGGATGTTTGTGCTGAGCTCCGGACATTACATGAGGGGGTCGTAGCCATGCCACTAACTCGCATGTGTGAGGCCCTTGAGGGCATACGTGATGTTCTGATCCGAGCTGCACCTGCACCACCAATGTATCCGGAGGAGGATATAGCCTTGCCAGGGAGAGGGGCCCGACGTGGCAGGCGTGGCCGACCACGCCGTCAGTAACCTATGATAATATAGAAATGTACAGCACGAAACCAAAGGTTTCTCTTTGTTGCACTGTTCATTTTTAGCAACTATGTACATAGTATTTTCTGTTATTGCGGCTTGGTTTGGGTTATATGTGAAAGTAGACATATGTGATTAGTATGTTGTGTTTGTGTTATGTAATTGGCTTGGGGGGATCTTTGATATGTCTTACACACATGTTTGTAACAATAGTTTTATATGAGAGAATTGCTGTGATAATAAACAGCTGTCCAAAAATAGATACATTGTCTCTTTCCAAAGAGTGTCCATTTGGTCCCATGTGTATCTCTGAGAGGGGGGTGGGAGGACCATAGGATCTGCAACCATGTCCACTGCATAAGCTACTTTGCCACACACATATACTATTTCCATGATCCACACATATGTAATGTTTCACTAGCACAATGTGTCACCACAGCCTCTGAGCTGCAGCGGCACAGTGTGCACAGACATCCATGTACGACATGGGTGTGGAACCGTGATACTGTGGAGCCGCAGACCAGTCAGGTTCTGAGCATATCCCTAATGTATATGCTGGCGATATATATCTCACCATTACAATTATCATGACCACCTTACTGGTTTGTGTCCCTCCAAGACTGGATTTTGAGAGCGCTGCCTTACACCTCTGTCATGTACGATTTATTTTGGGCTGGGTGCAGATGTCACAGACATCGGATGGTTATTTGGAATGCGTAACATTGCTCCCTGTTTCTCACCAGCAGTAACGGGTGGTGGCAATGGCAATATGTTGGTGGTGGGGAGAGGTGAGGAGGAATATGACACACTCTAGGTAACATGTTTGATGTCGGGGACATCTGCGCCTTGCCCACTCACATTCCAAAATGGCAGAGGTGTAATCCAGGTCTCTCAAAAGCGAGCCCTGGAGGGCCGAAAAATCAGTCACGCTGACAGGATATCTCCAATTCATATATATCTCTGCCACACTCATTAGGAATATTTCCAACACCTGACTGCCCTGCGGCTCTACAGAACCACGGTTCACCACCCTTGATGTGGACACAGGGGTACTGTGTTATAAATGGCCTGTTTATGTTCCATACACATCACCATCTGCAACCCGTCATACACGACACATTGGTGCCATATGTGTGACCTGTGCCCTCACCTATATTAGTGGTCACATGCACCCCAACCCACCATAGGGATGCATGTTACAGAGGCAGACATTTGTGTGCCGCCTATTGTGCCGGCTCATATATGTGAGAACATGTGGGTCATGTATATACATCCCTGTGGCAAGTACGTCTGTGGGGCAGCCACTACATGGTAACATGTAATGCAGCACCCTGCTATCACACACCTACACACATGAGTTTCCCGACACACTGCATGTGGTGCCAATTGAGGTATCACACGCATGTTTACCCGTCAGGAATGTATGTGGCTGCACACATATGACATGCTGGCATCGATAGTCATATGCTACGTGAAACACGTGACCATTACAGGGTTCAGAAAAAATACTTTAATATGTACAAACAAAAATAAAACTATATACATATCTAGGGTAGGGGGAAAATGCCATCACCCACCCACCAAAAAAAACCCTCCCCACCCCCGCACACACACACCCGCAATAAACACACTCCCACACACTAACCCCGAACCCCCACATGACCCCACCCTCCCTCAGCCTGCCCCGTGATGGCGGACAGGGCAGCACAGGGCACATGTGTGGACGTCACAGGCACCATCAATGATGCCTGTGACGCCCTTCAGGGGGTGGCTGCCGACATGGCAGATGCTCAATGTCAGCAACCACCCTCTCCATGGCTCCCGCCATCCATTCCTGCAGGTGCACCAACCGGTGCACCCGCTGCTCCAGTGCATCCAGAGCCTCACACAGATGTACAACACATCTGCCACCACACACACACATTGTTCCTGGTGTTTGTGTGGTGGCATCTGCATGCACTGTGTGTGGGGCCCTGGATGTTGGAGCCACCTGCCCTTGATGGCGGGAGCCAACAGTGCCCTGTGCTGCACTGTCCTCTATGTCACTCTCCCAGACACCCTGCGGCCACTCTTCCCCCCCTGACTCCTCCCCAACACCCCCCACCACCTCCCCCCCCACCCACATCACCTGCGCCCTCACCCCCCCTTGTGACCCTGGCACCCACACCTTCCGTCCCAGCATCCCCCATGACCCCCTCCGCTGTGTCTTCCGCAGGACCCTCTGCCTCCTCCCCACTGGTGTCCAGGACTACCACCTCCACGGCAGCGCGGGAGGTGGGCCTTCGGAGGGCATAGGCAGAGGTACGGGGGTCTTCGTCACTGTCATCATGATCTGTGGAAGATGACAGTCATCAGCACACGTAGATGTGTGTGACACATCACATGTACCCATGCAGGTACCATGCACACTGATGGGCCACTGTGACCTCTGATGGTGGGCAGCCATGTCATCAATACGCACCATCACCATGTGATGATTCAGCATTCCTCACGCGCTCAAGGTATGCGCCATGGTGCAGGCGCAGCTCCCTCCCTTTCTTTCTCAGATCCTCGACCTGTGTGTGTGAGAAAATATGGGTGGGAGCATGAGTGAGCACTTACGTCTGGTGGGTGGGCAACAGAAACATAGAACAGTGTGTCCTGGGTCTGGACACTTCAGCTACACTGATGTGTGTTTCATGTATAGCATAGTTCAACACCTGTCACAGGGGATCATCATGGGCACATGGAATGTGTTATCACATGTGGACAACACCATTACCAACTGAGCCTACTCACCAATGTTGGTCATCGTCACATATGTCAGTCTCTGGAGCCATGCCATGGTGCTTGCGTGATGCTACTTGCTGTCCAATATTTGCATCTCTTGTTGTGTATGTTTTGCACACCAGGAGCGGGTGAAGGGATACATTGGAGCAGTTGTTGAATGCGACAGAACCCAAGGGGGACAGGGATGTTTGTTAATTTGTGCATCCTGCTGTGTCTGGCGACCACCTGTTACAGGCAATGAACTATGCTATCAGCAGCTAACAACATGGCTAAGTCACACATGTGGGAAACAGTGGGATGAGGAGGGCAGGAAAGGGTTACAAAACTGATCATGTGCTGTGGAGGGTCTGTACCTCCACCCATGTTGGCTGGACATCCTGTGTGAGAGTCAGGTTGGGGTGTAGTATGTATGGGGTATGTTTGGTAGAGCAGCCTAAACAAACATACAACAACTGCAGGTGCCCTTATCTGAGCTTACCGTGCCCATGTAGGCTGGCCTATATCTTGTAGAAATGGCACTATGACCTATGACCTGTATGATGACAGCAGGTGTATTTTGATAAACCATGGACAGACACCAAACAAACACACTACGCAATTGCCACCTGTGCTCATGTGGCTGCTTGTGTCTGTGGTGTCCAACCACAAGAGGTGACTGTAGCTTTCCTACAACATCAGTTCTGTTCACCTGCTACAAGGTAATGGATTTGTAGGAGGTGTGAGGATGGGTAACCTAACTATGCATAAAGTGAGGGGAATATGGCTCTGTTACAGCCTTTGGGAATATCTTTGCCTAGGTCATGGAGATGTTGTACCTATACACACATCAACATGTGCACATAGCTTTTCATCGTGATACATCACAGACATGTGTGATGAGATAGTGACCTCACAGACTATGTGAGAGGTGCAACTTACCTGTCATAAACTACCACAACATGTGACTGCTATACCCACCAATTCAATGTGGCGTACGGCCCCATGGGGGTTGCGTGTTGTGCCACACATCATCAGCTGCATATCCCATTGCAGTGGGATCATAGACAAGTGACCTTACACAGGTCATAGGACTCCTGGAGATAGGGAGAATGTATTGAACTGGTTAGGCACACACAACCATATCACCAGGGTACGTGATAGACCACTGTGATGGCCTCACTTAACTCCTGGGGAAAGGGATGCTCTATTAAACTCTTTATTCACACACAACCATATCAACAGGGTACGTGATTGCCAAGTGTGGTGGCCTCACTTAACTCCTGGGGAACGGGAGGATCTATTTAACTCTTTATTCACACACAACCATATCACCAGGGTACGTGATAGCCGACTGTGATGGCCTCACTTAACTCCTGGGGAAAGGGAGGATCTATTACACTCTTTATGCACACACAACCATATCTCCAGGATGAGTGAAAGGCCACTGGGATGGCCTTTGAGGGCTCCTGGAAATAGGGTAGATGTAATGAACTGTTTGAGCACACAAAACCATATCTCCAGGATACATGAAAGGCCACTGGGATGGCCTTTCAGGACTCCTGGAAATAGGGAAGATGTAATGAACTGTTTCAGCACACTAAACCATAGCTCCAGGATACATGAAAGGCCACTGGGATGGCCTTTCAGGACTCCTGGAAATAGGGAAGATGTAATGAACTGTTTCAGCACACAGAACCATATCTCCAGGATACATGAAAGGCCACTGGGATGGCCTTTCAGGACTCCTGGAAATAGGGAAGATGTAATGAACTGTTTCAGCACACTAAACCATAGCTCCAGGATACATGAAAGGCCACTGGGATGGCCTTTCAGGACTCCTGGAAATAGGGAAGATGTAATGAACTGTTTCAGCACACAGAACCATATCTCCAGGATAAATGAAAGGCCACTGGGATGGCCTTTCAGGACTCCTGGAAATAGGGAAGATGTAATGAACTGTTTGAGCACACATAACCATAGCTCCAGGATACATGAAAGGCCACTGGGATGGCCTTTCAGGACTCCTGGAAATAGGGGAGATGTTTTAAACTGTTTCAGCACACAGAACCATATCTCCAGGATACATGAAAGGCCACTGGGATGGCCTTTCAGGACTCCTGGAAATAGGGAAGATGTAATGAACTGTTTCAGCACACTAAACCATAGCTCCAGGATACATGAAAGGCCACTGGGATGGCCTTTCAGGACTCCTGGAAATAGGGAAGATGTAATGAACTGTTTCAGCACACAGAACCATATCTCCAGGATACATGAAAGGCCACTGGGATGGCCTTTCAGGACTCCTGGAAATAGGGAAGATGTAATGAACTGTTTGAGCACACATAACCATATCTCCAGGATACATGAAAGGCCACTGGGATGGCCTTTCAGGACTCCTGGAAATAGGGGAGATGTTTTAAACTAGTTCAGCACACAGAACCATATCTCCAGGATACATGAAAGGCCACTGGGATGGCCTTTCAGGACTCCTGGAAATAGGGAAGATGTAATGAACTGTTTGAGCACACAGAACCATAGCTCCAGGATACATGAAAGGCCACTGGGATGGCCTTTCAGGACTCCTGGAAATAGGGGGGATGTTTTGAACTGTTTCAGCACACAGAACCATAGCTCCAGGATACATGAAAGGCCACTGGGATGGCCTTTCAGGACTCCTGGAAATAGGGGAGATGTAATGAACTGTTTCAGCACACTAAACCATATCGCCAGGATACATGACAGGCCACTGTGATGATCTTACAGCACCCCTGGGGATAGGGATATTGTTTTGTACTTTGACAGCACACAGACCAATATCACCATGATGACAGGTGAGCCAGTGTGATGGCCTCTCTAGTCCCCTGGTGATAGGGTGTATGTATTACAGTGCTTGAGCACACACAACCGTATCTCCAGGGTGACTGATAGACCACTGTGGTGAGCTCTCAGGACCACTGGGGATAGGGGGGCATATTGCACAACATTGGCAAAAACAACCAGATCACCTGGGTGATTGACATACCATTAATGCTTTGCTTCACATACCCTTTCTGTGGACGGAAAGGTTATTTGCTGCAGCTACACATTTCACCATATTCATATGATGTGATTTGGATATAATTAAGCTGATCTATTGGTTTGCTTTCTTACAGTATGTGTTGGCACGTCCACAGCAGCAAATGCCAGGTAATAGGGCTAGCATCATGACCTGTGTGACCATATCCATCACCACCTGGGTACAGGTCAAACCTGTCACATATTATACAAAGACAATATGGGATGTATGTTCAGCTGCAGCACATTACTGACACACAATACCTGACCCCAACAGCATGAGGATCTGCAATGCACACAGCCTCTAGATATATATGTCTATTTCTAATGACCTGTCCCCATCCACTTACCTCCCTTGGGAAGTCAGCTTCTCTATTGAATCGTCTCTGTAGCCGTTCCCAGGCCCTGCGGACCTTTCTGCTGTCCCTGTACCTGTTTTGCCCGGGGAACAGCTTCTCCTGCCTTGTGGCAATCAGGCGAGACAGGATGCGGAGCTCCCGAGGAGTGAATGCAGGCTTTCTTGTTCTGGACGCCATTTTGAGATATTATCACCTGATTGCACGCAGCGTCATTGACGCGCATGCGCCCCGCAAATGCCACACATTTCCAATGTTTTACGTGCAACTGTGCCCCGCAAATGGCGCAGTTTAGCGACGTATGACATCCAACTGCGCCCCAGAAATTGGCGCACTTTGGCGACGTAACACGTCTCATTGCGCTCCGCATCTGCTGCATGTTTTATAAATATTTTGTCCCACAGCGTCCCGCAACTGGCGCAAGGTACCTTTGAGGGACCTTCATGCTACAGCATTGAGGGTGTTGTTGGTGGCACCACCAAATGACATTACAAAGGGAAGAGGCCTCAGAGAGCCATATTAGATTAGACCACTGTAGAATCAGAGGCATTACCTATGTCTGTACACGTTGTGACGTCACAGGGGGCGAAATCTCCATAGCTCTGTGTATGAGAGACACTCCTCCTTGAACCCCTAGGCCAGTCTGCTGATCAGTATAGCCCTAATTAATATGCATGAGATCTATAGGCATCAGAGCTACCCTGGCAACCTCACAGATTTGTGGCCCTACAGGTCTGTATTTTTAGACCCCTGTCTTACACCTCTGTCATTTAGGTGTGTGACTGTACAAAGTGCAGATGTCAGTGACATGAAAAGCATATATACTCACTGTGACATACTTCCTCAATTCTCATGCCCACCATGCAGTTCTATAATCTATAAGATGTTGGTGGTGGTGAGAGGCAGAGAAGCATGTTACACAGTTTATGTGAACATTTTGATGTCTTGCACATCAGCACCTTGCCCACTTACAAACGTTAATGACAGAGATGTTTGTCAGGGTTGTTGATGGCCAGCCCTGGAGGGCCACACTCCACTCCGTTTGGCAAGACATCTGTAATGCATATATATCTCATGCATCTTCATTTGTACTAACATAAACACACGTCATGGCTAGACTTTCACGGAGGACTGCTTCAGAACCACTGCCATAGCTGCTAACACACCCCTGGCTGCCTACAGTTTGAGTATGGGCCAACACATGACCTGTTTGCTTTCTTTACCAAGATAGACTTCAATCACACATACCCATGATGCACTGCACATGTAAATAAGCAGTCTACAAATATAAGCACTATGGTTTATGCAGCCACTGCAACACCTACGTATGAACATGATTAATGAGCGTGTAGGTTAATGACACAGAGTTAGTCTTGGACATCACATTGTGCGGCTCCTGTGCTCACCCTGAATGTGAGAGGGGAGACCCAGAACCATGACCACAGCACCTGGCTCAGCTAAGATAGCCTATGGTGTGAGTCCACATCAGTCACAGTGTCTGATGAGTAGCACTTGTTGATGCACATGCACATGCACATACACTTCTGTGCATCTGTTATTTCCCTGTGATGTGTAGCCCTTTAAGCAATTTGCTGCAACCACATCAGTCATATCCTGTGTGGTGCCCATTGTCATCGCCACATTAGTTGGGGGAGGGGGAGAAGTGTGTTAGACAGACGGATTATGTGACAACACCCAAACGTAACATTCAGACTCATCACTGCAATGGTGCTGCTGGTGGGAAGTGATAACCTCTGTCCAGCAGAGGAAAATACAACTTACAGCATGGGGCATGCATTTATGTGAACATCAATAAGGTGACAGCAGACAGATGGCATGCCTGGACATGCTCAGCAGCCCACCACCACTATCTGACATTGTCCAGCAGCAAACACAGATAAGCTGCAGCTGCTACACCCTTCAAAGTGTGGCACCCTTACACATACTAGGTGCAAGCAGTCTGATAGCTAATCCATACTGCATACTACTGGTGACAATGTGTGCAACCCAAACTGGGAAGTCTGCACACTCACCGAGCAGTTACGTTCGTGATTGGGCTCCAAAAGGCAACCCATAGATATCACTTGCAAAAGATGTTGTTGCCACTACAGCTGACCTAGCCATGCTATGGTAACTACTCAGTCAGGGTGAGACTGACCTTCCAGGAGGACATGCTTGGGCTACCTTGTCCATGCTACTGATGACCACACACTGCAATTTCACTTACATTGCCCTACGTTCTGTCCTCATGCATCCTGCCGAGACCAGCCTGTCGGGGGTATGACCACAATACCTAGCACCTCATTATGCACAATGGCAAGCTAACACTGCACACAGTACAAACATTGTGCGCTGAGTAAGGTGTTGCATACATCACACACTGGATGTACAGCCACACAATCCCACAGCTATGCCATCACTGTGCTACTATAGATAGTTTTTCCAGTCTATGCCAAATCAGCAGTCGTGGACACAGTGCATGCATGGCTAGGCTATGAAATAGTGCTACTGTCACACCCCATGGTGGGGAACATCGTCAAACAACAGACCTGAGACACACTCCACAAACATCAGACATATTGGTGTGATACCACTCAATAACCATATTGTGGTGTACGTAGACATTGATATCTGCCACTGATCAGATCAACATGTTGCTATATGTGTGGTGTATGTCAAGGTTTATGGTGACAGTGCTACAGTGCGCACATACTAGTTTTATGAGATGGACGCAACGCACACTATCATGACTGTCCAATTGGCTTTGGGTCCTGAAGCCTGTGTGTCTGGTCATTTCGCCTCCTGTTGATCGGTAATCTCTGGCACAGGTCCCCAACTCCAGTCCTGTTGTAACAGACACTGGTACATTTTCACAAATGTGCCTCAGATATATGCATGAGATATATCTGCATACCATGGACCGGCACATGCAGATGAACAGAGACATCTTTATTTACAACATCATAACATGTGAATAAATTGTGTCCCTACAGGACTGCATTTGAGGAAATCTGATCTATGTGATGCACATTTCTCTCTTATATGTCCACCTTGAGAGACAATATACATGTACTGTCCCTGTTTGCACTTTTCCCACTACAGGTGGTTTGTTTTTTGAGAAAAATTAAGGGATGTGACAATTGCGGGGATTGGTTCGGCAGACCTGACACACGTGATTTGAACTTGTGACCTTCACCTCCTGCAGGCAGTGCCTGTGTGCTTTGCACCACCTTCTTGACACAGAGACAGTGCATTTCCAGGTACATCCATGTCTGTTTGTCAGACTAACCCTGTCTGTTGCACTACACAGCACCCACCTAAAAACAGATAGGCCATGGTGTGATGTGGACAGGTGTCACCAGTTCCCCTGCCGTCAACATGTTCACATGGCCTTATATTGGAGTCTGCATTACCCTTTAATGATGTGGGGCACTCCAGGACTGCTTTTGTTTGACTCTGCTGTAGGTGATGCACATGTTTATGTGGTGGGTACTGTTGATGATAACATAAACATATGCCAAAATATCTTGGGTTCTCAACAGAAAAGTATCAGTCTTTAATGCCTGGTTTTTTCAGGGTACACTTATGTGCACTAGTTGCAAGGAGCCACAGACAGGATTTGAACCTGTGACCTTCTGTTGTTGCACACACTGTCTGTGTACACTGCACCACTGTTTCTAAACATATATTCTGCATTCCGAGGGAAGTCCATGACTTTACATCTGACAGTGCCTGTCTGTTGTTGTGTACGGTGCCAGGCTACACACGCCTACGGCACTGTCTGCTGTGGCTTGCAGTCCTTATCTGGCAAACCCATATAACCTGATTGCGTTGTGGCACTCCAGGACGGAATTTGAGGGACTCGCCTGTACATAATGGCCATTGCTCTGGTTTGTGTGCGGTGTGGGGTAAAATGTATGTGTTGAGCCCATGCTTATGTTCTCTGCAGTACAGCAGTGTGTGAACTCTCACTGTTTAGTGGTGGTTAAAAATATGGGTACTGGGTTGCCAGGAACCTCAGCTGTGATTTGAACCTGTGAACCTCTTGTCATACAGTCACTGGCTGTGTCCGCTGCACCACACTGTGCCCACAGAGACTGTGCAGTATCTGGAGATAGGAAACCTGGCTGCACAAGCCTGACACCCTGCTCTGCATAGGTTTACTGTGGGCACGTTTTCTTTGTATGGGGACAGAGGTGCAGGACACACACAAATATGCCCTCCAAATAGGTGCAGTCACAGAAATAAACCGAACAGTGCATCAGTGATATCACTGGATGACCTGATATGCACTCCCAGGACAGTTCCATTACATTGCAGTGCTTTTGAATGTGTCCACGGATCATGGACCCTTCCAATATTCATTTCAATTCTTTGGAGCTTTCCTGGGAGTGTTTATTATTGTTGCCCATTAATAGCAGTGTTGCCCAGCAGACTTAAGATTTTCGCATACTTGGTTGTGGTTATTTTCATGTTAAATTTGCGAGTTTGTTCTGTGCACATGTTTCACACTGCTCACGTTTTTTGGGTTTCCACGATGTTGCTGTACATTGCTGACGGAAATGGTTTCTCTTCCCTTTAAATCACCTCTAACGCGTGTGTTTCACTGGCGGTATTTTTCCTTGTAAATTCGGGCACGCTCCTGTGCGGGGAGTCTCTCCCCTCCCACATTCCACCCATTGACCCCATCTCTCCGCCCCTCGGGGGCCTTCCTCCGCCCTCATTTCACCTTTCCACGCCTCTATCGCACATGAGCGCCCCGCAAACGTGCGCGTTTTCGGCGCACACGTGCGGGACCCGTTAATGTGCCGCGCACGCGTACGGGGTGCTTAAGAGCACTTAAATGCATCATTTTAGGGCGTTCAGGTGCGCCCCGCACAAGTGCCCCGTTTAGTAAACATGCCCCTTTGAGGCTGTCATCACTGCCACTTCCACTAAGGAGCAGGTCCAAAATAGCTTCCCCTCTTGTTGGTTCATGAACCAGCTGCTCCAGAAAGCAGCCATTTATTTCAACTAGAAATTCCCTAGCATGTCCTGATGTAACATTGACACAGTCGATACTGGGATAACTGAAACCACCCATTATTACTATGTTGTAACTTTTGTTAGCTTCCCTGATTTCTTTCAGCATTTAATCGTCAAGCCCAGTATCCTGTTTCCAACAGTGGCCAATCTAGGTCACACGTACCTAGCAGTTTCCCCAAAAGACACAGGTTCCACAATGCTTGTACTGGGTCAAGCATTGATATCCTGGGTCCCTTCTTAATAATGGTTTATGGACCTTTCCTCCAGGAACTTCTCCAAACCTTTTTTAAACCCACCTACACTAACAGCCTTTACTACATCCTCCGGTAACAAATTCCAGAGTTTGATTACACGTTGAGTGAAAAAATATTTTCTTTTATACATCTTAAATAGTTTACCCCTGTAGCTTTCATTGCATGTCCCCTAGTCTTTCTATATTCTGATAACGTAAACAATCGATCTACGTTTAACCATTCCACTCCGTTCATTAATTTATAGACTTCTATCATATCTCCCCTCAGCCGTCTCTTTTCCAGGTTAAAGAGCCCTAACCTTTTTAGCCTTTCTTCATAGGAGTATCCTTCCATCCCCTTTACCATTTTGGTGGCTCTTCTCTGAACCTTTTCTAATAACGCTATATCCTTTTTAAGATACGGCGACCAGAATTGCAAACAATATTCAAGGTGCGGTCTCACCATGGAACGATATAGAGGCATTATAGTATCTTTTATTTTATTTTCCATTCCTTTCCTTATGATACCTAGCATTCTATTTGCTCTTTTGGCAGCCGCTGCACACTGGGCGATGGTTTTAACATGTTATCCACAATGACGCCTAAATCCTTTTCCTGGGTGGTGGTTCCTAATGTGGACCTTGCATCATGTAACCATAGTTTGAGTTGTTCTTCCCTAGGTACATAACTTTGCACTTGTCCACATTAAATTTCATCTGCCATTTTCATGCCCAGTCTTCCAATTTATCGAGATCCTCTTGCAATTTTCCACAATCCTCTTGGGTTTTAACAACTTTAAATAGTTTTGTGTCATCTGCAAATTTGATAACCTCACTCGTTATTCCCTTTTCCAGGTCATTTATGAATATGTCAAAAAGCAACGGACCCAGCACAGATCCTTTGGGTACACCAATATTGACCTTTCTCCGATGGGAAAATTGGCCATTTAGCCCTACCCTCTCATTTCTATTTTTTAACCAGTTGCTGATCCACAATAGTATGCTGCCTCCTATCCCATGACTCTTTAGTTTTGCCAAAAGTCTCTGATGAGGGATCTTGTCAAAGGCTTTCTGAAAGTCCAGATACACTATGCCAACCGACTCACCTTTGTCTACATGTTTATTCACACCTTCAAAAAACCATAACAGATTAGTAAAACAAGATCTTACTTGTCTAAAGCCATGTTGGCTGTCTCCCATTAGGCCATGACTATCTTCATGCTGAGTAATTTTGTTCTTTATGATGGTTTTTACCATTTTTCCTGGTACTGACGTCAGGCTCACCGGTCTGTAGTTTCCCGGATCACCCCTGGAATCCTTTTTCAAAAATTGGCGTTACATTGGCGATCCTCCAATCTTGAGGTATTACAGATGATTTTAATGAAAATTCACAGATTACTAATAGCAGGTCTGCAATCTCATATTTCAGTTCTTTCAACACCCTTGGATGTATACTATCCGGCCAAGGTGATTTGCTACTCTTCAGTTTATCTAATAGTTGTAATACATCTTCCCGATGTATCAATATTTCCTTCAATTCTTGCAACCTTTAAATACCACTTCAGTCATGGGTAACATCCCTACATCTTCCTCAGTAAAGACCGAAGCAAAGAATTCATTCAGTCTCTCCACTATCGCCTTGTCGCCTTTTAGTGCCCCTTTAACCCCTCTGTCACCTAATGGACCAACTGGCTCTCTCACAGGTTTTTTGCTATGAATGTACTTGAAAAAGTCTTTATTTCGCGTTTTTGCTTCCGCAGCAAGCTTTCTCCCTTTGCCTGCCTTATCAATGCCTTGCATTTGACTTGCCAGTGCTTGTGCTGTTTCCAGTTTTCGTTGTTTGGCTCTTTATTCCATTTCCTGAAAGATGCTTTTTTGGCAACAACAGCCTCTCTGACCTCACCTTTAAACCATGCTGGCAGTTTTTTGGACTTCCTTCCACTTTTCTTAAAGCATGGAATACAGCTTGTCTGGACTTCCAAGATAGTATTTTTCAACAACAACCAAACTTGATGTAAGTCTTTAACCTTTGCAACTGCTCCTTTTAGTTTTTTCTTAACTATTTTCCTCATTTTATCAGTTTCCCTTTCGAAAGTTAAAAGGTAGTACTGTGGATTTCTTTACTATCCCTCCTCCACTAATTAAATCAAATGCGATCATGCTATGATAACTATTGCCAAGTGGCCCCAACACCCTTATCTCTTGCACTAGATCTGGTGTTCCACTAAGGACTAGAACTAATATGGTTTCCCCTCTGGTCGGTTCATGAACCAGCTGCTCCAAGAAACAGTCATTTATTTCATCTAGGAACTTTATCTCCCTAGCATGTCCTGCTGTGACACTGACCCAGTCGATACCAGGGTAATTGAAATCACCCATTATTATTACTGCGCTGTAAATTTTGTTATATTCCTTGATTTCTTTGAGCATTTCATCATCCATTTGTTCATTCTGGTCAGGCGGTCGATAGTACACCCCCACTGCCATCGCCTTCCACTTTTTACATGGAATTTCAATCCATAGAGATTCTACAGCAAATTTTGTTTCCCTCAAAACTTTAATCCTTTCTGACTCAATGCCCTCTCTAACATAGAGTGCAACCTCTCCACCAAATTGATCAGCTCTATCATTATGATATAGTTTGTACCCAGGTATCACAGTGTCCCACTGGTTGTCCTCCTTCCACCATGTCTCTGATATTCCAATTATATCTAACCTCTTGTTTAGTGCTATATATTCTAACTCTCCCATCTTATTTTTTAGACTTCTAGCATTTGCATACAAGCATTTTAGAGACTGTATTTTATTCATATTAATCTGGCTATTGGTAGATATGGGTAATTTGGGATCTTTAAACTCTGTCTGCTCCATACTCGAGGGCATTTGGGCTACTTTACTCTTTTTTGGAACCTCTCTGCTTTTGGTAGTATCCTTCAAGGATACATTCTTCCGAACCATGTGCTCTTTGGCGACTGTCGGCTTTCCCCTATTATCTAGTTTAAAAGCTGCTCTATCTCCTTTTTAAAGGTTAATGCCAGCAGCCTGGTTCCATCCCAGTTAAAGGTGAAGCCCATCCCTTTGGAAGAACTCCTCCTTTCCCCAGAATGTTCCCCAGTTCCTAACAAATCCAAAACCCTCATTTCTGCACCATTATCTCATCCACGTATTGAGAAGTTCGAGCTCTGCCTGCCTTTTGGGTCCTGCGCGTGGAACGGGAAGCATTTCGGAGAACGCTACCCTGGAAGCCCTGGATTTCAACTTCCTACCTTAAATCCTAAATTTAGCCTCCCAGAACCTCCCTACCACATTTTCCTATGTCATTGGTACTGACATGTACCAAGACAGCAGACTCCTCACAAGCACTATCTAAGACCTTATCTAGGTGGCGCGTGAGGTCCGCTACCTTCGTACCAGGCAGGCATGTTACCAGGAGATCCTCGCGTCCACCAGCCACCCAGCTATCTACATGCCTAATGATCAAATCACCAACTATAACGGCTGTCCTAACCCTTCCCTCATGGGCACATGGCCCTGGAGAAACTTCCTCGGTGCGAGAGGGTTTTACGTCACCTGGAGGACAGGTCCTAGTTACAGGATCACTTCCTGCCACACCAGGGTGATGCTCTCTTGCCACGTGACCTCTCTCCTACATGGCAACACGGATGCTGCCAGACTGGAGGTGGGACTTCAGGACTATATCCCTGTAGGTCTCATCTTTGTACCTCTCTGTCTTTCTTATGTCTTCCAAGTCTGCTACTCTAGCCTCTAGAGAACGGACTCGTTCCCTGAGAGCAAAGAGCTCCTTGCACCTAGTGCACATGTAACATCTCTCACCAACTGGGAGAAAATCATACATTTGACACTCAATGCAAAAGACTGGAAAGCCCCCATCTCGCTGCTGGACTGCTGTCTGCATCTTAGTTTTAAGCTTGTGTTTAGATCTTTAAGTTCTTTACTTACTAAGGGCTGCTATGGATATTTATACTAATAAAACTGTACCTAATACGTTTAATATACCTTGTTCACCTGAAGCTTAATTAATCTCAGGTCCTTAGTGAATGACTGATTTGGATAGCGATCTTCACCTTAGAGCACCTCATTTCCTTTAAGATGTGCAAGTACCTATAAAGCTACTATTATCCCAGGGATGGGTGGGTGTACGGGAGAGAGGGAGGGGGGAAATAACGCTTATTAAAAGAGGGCTACTACACAGTACCCTGTCCTGTGCTGCTGAGGTAAGCTGTGACCAACTTCCTGGGTGATTAACAGTCCTTGTTTGGATAGAAGGAGTCTTTCAAAATGGCCTTTTGACCTGCAACCTGATGTTAACACCTATTGAAAAAGTTTCACAGGTCTCTTGCTCCCTAGGTAGAAGCCTCTTTGTAAAGGTCTCTAGAAGATTTTATTTGTTGCTCAAATAGTACTGATCCTGTTTTGCCTTTTATGCTAAGTTATATTTTGATTTGATTTAAATTACAGCTCTTTGCAGCAGCTAGGCTCTGACGTATTATGAAATTTAAACTACAAGCTCTCTGCTGGGTTCCAAAGTTAACCAGTGAGCTCTTCTGTGTTTTAAATTTAAACTAAAATTACTTTGCTGCTACTAGGCCCTGAGTGACTATTAAATTTAAACTACAAGCTCTCTGCTGGGTATGAAATGTAACCAGAAAGTTCTCTTCTGAGTTTTAAATTTAAACTTAAACTGCTGCTACTAGGCCCTGACTGATTTAACAAAAAACACTGGGTTCACAGATTAATTAGCTTTAATACAAAGAAGTCCTTTCAGAATATTCCCAGAAGTATATACTCACAATTGCAGATTTCTCTCCAGAAGTAGCCGTCCCTTTTTCTAGTCCTTCAAGACTGAGGATCACAGAGCTCTGGTTGAGCTATTTATGCCTGTGCTGCTGAGGTAAGCTTTGACCAACTTCCTGGGTGATTAACAGTCCTTGCTTGGATAGAAGGAGTCTTTCAAAATGGCCTTTTGACCTGCCACCTGGTGTTAACACCTATTGAAAACGTTTCACAGGTCTCTTGCCCCCTAGGTAGAAGGCCTCTTTGTAAAAGTCTCTAGAAGACTTTATTTGTTGCTCAAATAGTACTGACCATGTTTTGCCTTTTATGCTAAGTTATATTCTGATTTTATTTAAATTACAGCTCTTTGCTGATGCAAGGCTCTGGCTTATTATGAAATTTAAACTACAAGCTCTCTGCTGGGTTCTAAATTTAACCAGAAAGCTCTCTTCTGTGTTTTAGATTTAACTAAAAATACTTTTTGACTAGGTGATTGGTAGGACACCCCAACTGCTATTACATTCCCTTTTTTACATGGAATTTCTATCCATAGAGATTCTACAGTGTATTTTGTTTTCTGTAAAACTTTAAAACTATGTGACTCAATACCCTCTCTAACATAGAGTGCAATCCCTCCACCAATTTGATCTACTCTGTGATTGTGATATAATTTGTACACAGGTATCACAGTGTCCCATTGGTTGTCCTCCTTCTACAAAGGGGTATGTTTACTAAACCCTCTTAACGTGCGCGGTGCGTTAGTCTGCAGGATGCCATAAAAGGAGTGGGCGGTCCGGTCAAAAATAGCAAAACGGAATTAGCGCGTGCTGCGCTGCGTGCTCTTGTGCGCCGCGCATATTAGCGCACGCATAACACGCGCAGGAAGCATAAGCAGGCATGCTGATGTGCAAACAGAGGAACAGGGCTGCAGTACAATGGTAAAGACACTGATAGATGGTGCAGGGGTCATGGGTTCAATCCCCCACTGTGCCCAATGAATAAGGCTGGCTGAGGCACTACTGTTTATGTGTAATATTGCATTATGAGGCTTTTTAATTTTATTTTAATGACTGCTGCTAGCAAACGCACTCTCAAAGCGCTGTAACATAAGGTGCTGCATAAGGCATCTCATAAGGTACCCCAGAGGGCACATTTTAAAGTGCACTGTCCGCCACGGCACCCTACAATGTTGCTTAAAGGGTGGCCTATAGGGCGCTATATAGCGTGCCCTATGAGGCACAGCAAGGTCATAGCACTGTTTTTGATGGCAGCACTGAGCATTTAAACGCATGAAAATCTTAAGTAGGTGCGCTGACATGCAAGGAGGAACAGCAGTGTAGCACAATGGTTAAGGCACTGACGGATGATACAAAGATCATGAGTTCAATCCCCAGTGTGCCTAATATGTAAGGCTGGTTGAAGCATCAGTTTTGACATGTAAGTATTGTTTCCTGCCGCACTTTATTTGTATTTTATTAATTGCTGCCAGCAAACACACCCTCAGGTGCCGTAACCTAAGGTGCCGCATAAGGCACCCTATAAGGCACTCCATAGGGCACATTATAAAGTGCACTATCTGCCATGGCACCCTATAATGTCCCCTATAGGGCACCCTATCAGTCGCTCCATAGGATACTGTATAGTGCACCTTATATGGACGGTAACCATAAGGTGCCCTATAGGGCGCCCTATGACTTATGGGGCGCCTTATGTTAACACGCTTTGAGAGTGCGTTTGCTAGTAGTGATAATTAAAATAAAAATAAAATGCCTCCTATAGTAATCTTCCCCATAATATGTAATGCCTCAGCCAGCCTTTTCATTAGGCACTGTGGGGGATTGAACCTCTGATCCCTGCATCATTGGTCAGTGTCTTAACCATTGTGCTGTGGCTCTGCTCTTGTGCTTGCACATCAGCACGCCGCCTTATGATGCCCAATATTAAAATGCCTCCTAAAGCAATAGCACACAGCCTTATGCCCATCAGCACGCCACCTTCTGCCACCCAATATTTAACTGGCTCCTAAAGTAATGCTTTAGCCAGCCATCTTCATTGGGCACTGTGGGGGATTGAACTCCTGATCCCTGCACTATTGGTCAGTGTTTTAACCATTGTGCTGTGGCTCTGCTCTTTTGCTTGCACATCAGGGCGCCATTTATGCCTCCCGCGCAGCTTTCTCATGCGCTAATGTGCGGGGCGCACAAGGGCGCCACGCACCTTAGCGCATATTTAAATCACGGTTTTTCTTTTTCAAAAAGAAACGCCCACTCCTTATATGGCACCCACACACTAGCGCGGCCCGCACATTAGCAGGGTTTTAGTAAACATGCCCCTTAGTTTCTTAAAAAACATTCAAAGAAACCAATCCCTGTCAGATGCTAAGACAAACGAAGCAATCAATGTAGAAGGAGAAGCCACATCATTAGATGAAGATTCCAACATAGCAGAAATATTTAACAAATCTGCAGAAGCTCCCCCCTCAAGTATCCCTGCACCAAATACTTTTTTCCCTGAAGGGAGATAGTATACTTTAAACATAGGAGGATGAGATTCAATAGGAACATCCAGAACCTCCAACATGTATTTCTTAAACATTTCCTTAGCCGAGACAAAAGAAAGTCTAGGAAAATTAATACAACGGAGATTACAATATCTAGAATTATTTTCCAACATTTCAATCCTTGATTTTAAAGCCAACGTATCTTTCTGATGTAACGAAATACCATCCTCCGTATTAGAGATTTTCTGTTGTAGTTCCATTACCGACGACTGTAACGCTGTTATTTCCAAAGTATGTTGCTGCAGGAGGCCTGTATGAACTTATGATTGAACAGTTAAAGCAGCAATTTGGGGAGCAACAAGTTCATCAAGCTTGACTATAGCCGACCAAATCGTTTCCAAAGTAAAAACGGCTGGTCTCTCAAAGGTAAAAGTTAATACCTCCCCAGTAGGATCTTCTGCCACTTGACGCTCCATTCTCGAGTCCTCAGATGCAGGAAGAATGTCCAATAACCTGCCTGTATGCCCCCTCAACTCCAGACCCTCTGCTTCGGAAGGGGGAGTCAATCCCAATGTGCCACTCCGCCGCAGCACAGCCGATCCTCGAAGGTCAGAGATTTCCACCACTTGGGAACGAAGCTCCTTCTCAAGCTGCACCGGACTACTCCTCAGCAGAGGATCTTTAGGAGGCCGCCACTGTTCAGGCGGAGAGATTTCAGGCCCGGAGCCTCCCGTCGAGCTACCTAGTCCCGGCAGGGGTTCAATAGGCTGCTGCTCCGTCAACATGCCTGACTGCCGTAGCGGCGTAACAAAAGAGTCAAGTGGACCGACCACCGGACAGAAAGAGACTGAAAGAACTGCAGGGATAGCAGAAGATTTCTTAGGCCCTTTGGCTTTCCTTTTGCCCATAATACAAAGGTAAGGAAAAAAACGCCACCACGAATCATTCACTTCAATCCTCCATCTTGGATCCCTGCTCCTAGCTCCTTTTTAAAGGTTAATGCCAGCAGCCTGGTTCCATCCCAGTTAAGGTGGAGCCCATCCCATTGGAAGAGCCTCCTCCTTTCCCCCGAATATTTCTCAGTTCCTAACAAATCTGAAGCCTTCTTCTTTGTATCATCATCTCATCCACGCATTGAGACTCTGGAGCTCTGCCTACCTTTTGGATCCTGCGTGTGGAACAGGAAGCATTTCAGAGAATGCTACTCTGGAAGTTCTGGTTTTCAACTTCCTATCTAAAAGCCTAAATTTGGCCCCCAGGACCTCCCTCCTACATTTTCCTATGTCTTTGGTACCAACATGTACCAAGACAGCAGATTCTTCCCAAGCACTATCTAAAACATTGTCTCGGTGGTGCATGAGGTTGGCTACCTTGACACCAGGTTGGTATGTTACCAGGCGAGCCTCATGTCCACCAGCAACCCAGCTATCTACATGCCTAATGATCGAATCACCAAGTGGAGGAGTGGTTGGGGCAAGGTACTTCAGGCCGGAAAGTTGGGGGTTCAAATCCCACTAGAGGACAGCAACCTTTGGCTGGAAGGACTGGGGTTTCTAGCCCTGCAGGTGCTCCTTGTGGTCTTGGACAAGCCACTTAATCCTCCATAGCCCATGTTCCCTGTAAAATAGTTATCTCTAAGTTATAATGCCCTGTTCAATATAATTTCAGTTTGTTCAATGTAAACCACACTGATGCAGAATAGCATGGTATATAAGAGAATGTAAATAAATAAACTATAACAGTCATCCTAACTGTTCCCTCATGGGCACATGGCCCTGGAGAAACCTCCTTGGTATGAGGTTTTATATCTCCTGGTGGACAGGTCCTAGCTGCAGGATTACTTCCTGCCTCACCAAGATGATGTTCTCCTTTCGCATTACCTCTCTCCTCCATGGCAACTGAGAGGCTGCCAGATTGGAGGTGGGATTCAGTACTACGTCCCTGTAGGTCTCATCTATATACCTGTCTGACTTCCTTATGTCCTCCAAGTCTGCTCTAGCCTTCAAATATCACACTCGTTCTCTGAGGTCAAAGCACTCCTTGTACCTAGTGCACATGTATGACCCCTCACCAACTTGGAGAAAATCGTACATGTGGCACTCAATGCAAAAGACTGAAGAGTCTCCATCTCTCTGCTGGACTGCTGTATGCATCTTATTTTTAAGGTTTTGTTTAGCTATTTAAGTTTGTTTGAAGTTACTAGGGATACTTGAACTGATGCAACTATACCAAATAAGTTTAAGAGATTTTGTTCACCTCTAGATTAATTAATTTCAGGGCCTTAATTAATCTATTCCTGGTGAGGATAACTAGTTGCACCTGAAAGTGAATTTGAATTCCCCTCTCTCTCTAGTAGGTCTAAGAGCCTATAAAACTAAGGTGGGTGGAAGTTGGGGTGGAAGGAAGGGAAATAACACTTAGCAAATGCTGGCTTCTAAAGTAATCTGTTAACAATTCCCTGGAGGATTCACACAGCCCTTGTTTTAATGAAGGGAGCCTTTCAAATTGCCCCTTTGATCTGTAAGTTGGCTTTAACACCTAGTTGAAACAATTTCACAGGTCTGTTGCTCCCTATCTAGAAGGCCTCTTTGTAAGGATCTCTAGAAACAATTTTTTCCTATTCCTCCTTTTATGCTAAGCTATACTCCGATTCAATTTAGATTTAAGCTACCTGCTAATACTAGGCCCTGACTGAGTTTTAACTTTAAACTAAAAGCTACCTGCTGAGTTTTAAATTTAAACTAAAAGCTGTCTACTAATACTAGTCCCTGACTGAGCTAACAAATACACTGGATTCTAAATTACACAAATTAATCATTTTTTAATCTAAAGAATTCCCTTGTCACCAATATTTAAAGAATTTCCCAAAGTAAATACCTACAAGTACAGAACTCTACAGTAACAGTAGTAGCAGTCCCTTTGAGTAGTCCTTCAAGACTGGCCTAACATTTGCCACATTAGCTAACGGGAAGCAGCTCAATATCACCTCTGCTTAGATAGCCTTGCACCAATCCAACGACCCTTAATATTCAATGCTAGGGTCAGATATGATCCCAGCATTGACTACTCTGGTTTAATTTACAGCATCGACAACTAGCCACGTTAGCAGCACTAGCCGCCGGCACTAAATATCTCCCTCCATCCCAAATCTCTATCTGACTATAATAATAATTGACTGAGCTCCCCTAGAGAAGAATTATCCTTAGTACTAAGTTCTTAGACTCTGTCATTGAATCTTTAACCTTAGCTGTAGCAGGTAAATAATAAGTAAAAATGAAGGGAGGCAATGTGGATTTTGGAATTTCCAGTAAATCTTTCATATAACTTTTAAAAAGATTGATTCCAGAAACATTATTTAGCTTTGTAAAGTTAATCAGACATTACGACACTTCATAATATTTTCCACATTCTCCATAATAAGGTAACATTAAGCTTTATTAGATTCTTGAGGATTCTTGAATTTCTTTAACTTTGACTTCTTTATTAGCAATATTTTCCAAACATTTGTCCACTTTTATTTTCACAGGCTTGAACTCGCTGTCAGCTTTTACTACTACATTATGCTACAATTCAAATTTTGCCAAAACAACATTTTCTAAGTGAGCAAATTCTTGCAATATCTTTCAACTGAACATTTATCTAAACTAACTTCATATTCACCATTTAAACCATTTTTAATACCATATATTTTTCTCAGAGTCCAGTCCATTTCAAAAGCCTAAGTTAGCAGACAGAAACACTGAATGCTTCACTCTCTCCCCAGGTATATCCAAAGCACTAATTTGGCAAAAAAAAACCCACCAGCAGTAGAATCTATCTTTTCCAATGCCATTGAAATTGTTACTTCAAATCCGTTAACCAAAGTCTCTTCCACTTTGGAAACAGGAGAGTTCAGTATCACACCCCTATGTTGCAAAAAAGTTAGGATTCCCTGGGGCATTTGGCATCTCTCAGCATCTTTGTGCAACTGGTTGACTCAAGCTAAAGACAGAATCAATGAAGTAACTACATTCCTGATTCTTCAGCTGATAGCAGAAGTGCCTCATCAGATGCAAAGAGCTCTAAAGAATTGTAGGGCAGCACCAAGGACATAGAAGCAGCAACACCAGCTTTCTCTTTAGGTTTGTTGTTGATGCTATCGAGTTGGTGCCAACTCATGGTGACCATCTGGCTAGTTGTCCTAAACTGTATTCAGTTTTCAATCAGGTGGTTATTTGTTGATAAAGTGGCATCCATTGCTGCTGTTGTTTTATCAGTCCATCACATTGCTGGCCTTCCTCTTTTGCATTGAGATTCAATCTTGCCAAGCATGATGTCTCTTTCTCAAATGATCTCTCTCTTCACATGATGTGTCTAATTTATGAAAATCAAAATCTTGTCATCTGAGCTTCTAAAGAAAGGTTAGATTTGATCTCCTTTAATACTAACTGATTTGTTCTTCGGACAATCCACGGTATACATAGTATTCTTTGCCAGCACCATATTTTCAAAGGCATCAATTTTCTTTGTGTCTTTATTCACTGTCCAACTTTCACATCCATATGACATTATTGAAAATACCATGGCTTGGACAAGTCAAAATTTTGTATGCAGAGATATATCTCTGCATTTGAGAATCTTGTCTAGGGGGTATGTTTACTAAACTGTCTTAATGTTACCAGCGCTAGTTGCAGCGTTAATGTGAAGAATGCCAGATAAGATAGTGGGCGGTCCGGCGGCAAGGTAGCAAGAATCTGTATCGCGCGATAGTGGGTGCCATGGCACGTTAACGCGCATTAACCCTAAGTCCATGCCAGTGCAGCGGTAGAAGCTATAAAGATGTAGCGCCCTGGTAACTGCAATGACTGTAGTGGCAGAGTTCATGGGTTTGATTGCACAGTGGTGTTATTTAAGAAGGCTGTCTAAGGCATTTCCTTTTAATTTAAATCAGTGCTGCCAGCAAAAACACCCTCACAGTGCTGTAACCTAAGGTGCCTCATAAGGCACCCTATAGGGTGCCCCATAGGTCACATTATAGAGTGCCCTGTCTGCCAAGGCACCCTATAATGTGCCCTATAGGGCGCCTATGAGGCACCTTAGGTTAAGGCACTGTGAGGGTGTTTCTGCTGGCAGCACTGGTTTAAAGTAAAAGGAAATGCATCAGACAGCATTCCTAAATAACACCACTGCAGGATCAAACCCATGACCTCTGCCTTCACTGTCATTGAAGTAACCAGTGGACTACAACTCTATAGGGGTATGTTTACTAAACCGCGCAATTGTGCGGGGCGCACTGGAGCGTGCTCTAAGGTACCTTAGTGCACGCTAATAGTGTGTTTTTGTGCCCCGCACATGTGCGCGCTGCACTAACGGGCCCGCACAAGTGCGCGGCGCGCTGATGTGCGATAGAGGCGTGGAAAGGCATTCTGAGGGCGGAGGAAGGCTCCCGAGGGGCGGAGGGACGGGGTCAATGGGTGGAGAGTGGGAGGGGAGAGGCTCCCCGCACATGAGCGGGGCTGAAATTCGATGAAAAAAATACCGCGAGTGAAAACCTCGCGTTAGAGCAGATTTAAAGGGAAGAGAAACCATTTCTGTCAGCAATGTACAGCAAAACCAGGGAAACCTACAAAACGTGAGCAGTGTGATACATGTGCACAGAACAAAATAGCAAATAAAAATTGAAAATGACCACAACAAAATTCTAATAAATTCTAATCCAGCTGGGCAATAGTGATAGTCATGGAAAACATAAAAAATCACTCCCAAGAAATCCCCAAAAAAGAAATATGAATTTTAGAAGGGTCTACGCTCCGTCCCCATACAAGGTGAATGATCCCACAGTGAAATTGTGCAGAGCAGGGTTTATGACTCCTTTGGCCAGGCTTCCTATCTCCAGGGACTGCACTGTCTCTGTGGCCACAGTGTGGTGCAGTGAACACAGACAGTGTGTTCAGGAACCAAAGATCACCAGTTCAAGTCTCAGCTGGGGCTCCTGAAAACCCAGTCCCCATATTTTACCCACCACTAAACCATGATAGTAAAGACCAACCTTTTTTGAAGATAACATAAGCTTGGTCCAAACACCTCTATTTTACCCTGCAGAGCACAGACACCAGAAACATGTGCATTACCTAGACCACAGTCCCCTCAATGCAGTCCTGGAGGGCCACATATCATTTAGCTGTGATGCTGTCAGCAATATAAGGCCATGTCAGCATGGTGGTGGAGGGGTACCGTTGGTGGAGGGGGCAGTGGCTGCTGCCCACAGCAGACGGTGGCCTAGCCCCCTTCACGTGGGTGCAGTGCCCTCCAACAGACAGGCCCTGTCTGGCAAACAGCCATGGACTCCCCAGGAAATGCACTGTTTTGTGGTGCAGTGGACACAGCCAGTGCCTTTAGGACCAGAAGGTCACAGGTTCAAATCCCAGCTGGGGCTCCTGGCAACCCAGTCCCCTTATTTTACCCATGAAGAAATCATGGTAGTAAAGACTGAACCATTATTGCTGAGACCATACGCATGGGTCAAAAACCTCTATTTTACCCTACACAGAACAAACACCATAGAAATGTGCATTACCTACGGCAGAATCCCCCAAATGCAGTCCAGGAGGGACAAACACCATTCAGTTTCCATGCTGCCTCTAATAAAGATGCCTGTGCTGCATATCTATGCACCACCCCCATGGTATGCAGATGTATGCCATGCATATTCATGAGGGACAGCATGAAAACCCGAACAGTATTTGGCATACCAGGACTGGAGTTGGGAACCTCTGTCGTAAAGCAGCAGCCAACAGGGCAAGACACACCCACACCCACACCCACAGGCCCCATTGGCTAATGCCTCCTGGAGAGGCAGGACATTGGGCCCTGTGTGCATCTCTCAATACTAGCACTTGCATACCTTAGCAATGCCATCCTACACCTGGGTATACGGTACACACCTATCAAACGTTTCCTATGATTACTGGCAGATAGCAAGTCCTACGTTAAGCACAGTTTGCTCATTGAGCTCCATCATAACAATCTTTCTGATGTCTGTGGTGTGTGCTTCAGGTCTGGTCTCTGACAGTGTTTACCACCCTGGGGAGTGACCCCCAACAGTATTGCGTAGCATATCCATGCCTGTACTGTGCACAAGACTGGTGTGGTGGGCAGGGCTGCTAAACTCCTCTATAGTAGCACAATGCTGGCATAGGTGTGGGAGTGTGTGTCTGTCTATACAGTGTGTGATGGCTGCAAACAACTTCCACAGCCCACACTGCCAGCACTGTTGCCAGTATTGGCCTGCCAATGTGCATAATGAGGAGCAAGGTACCATGGGTATAGCCCGGACAGGGTGACCTGGCCAGGATGCATCTGCACAGGGCATAGGGCACTGGCTAGGACATTGTAGTGCCCGGCCACCACCTACACAGACAGGGTGACCTCAGTATGTCCTGCTGGGGGATCACTCTCACCCTGACTGTGCAGTGATGACAGCATGGCTAGGCACCCCCATAGTGCTATATAGTATTTCTGTCATGTGATATTTATGGGTTTCATTTTGGGGCCCAGTCACTGATTTATCTGCTTGTTGTGTATGCTGACATCCCAGTTCTGGGTGCATGCATTTCCACTGGGAACATGCACTATGGACTAGCTAGCAGACTGTTTGCAGCTGGTATGTGTCTTGATGGAGTGGCATGCAGGGTGCAGTGGCTGAAGGCTTGCTGCAGGAGAATATCAGATAGTGGTGGGGTGCAGCTTAGCATATCCAGGGCTAAAGTCTGTCTGCTATTGTGTTATGGATGTGTACAGAGCTGCATTGACTGCCCTGTAGGGTGTCTGTTCCCCAGCAGGACTGGGGTTGATGGTCCCCTCTACTGTCACCATTGCAGGAAGGTAGAATGTGGATCTGTTGATGGGAGATCCTGTTTGCCACCCTCAGCCTGGGGGGGGGGGAGGTAGTGCATGGCCCACCTAGGGGCCACACCTGACTGAGACACAGATATCCAAGGTGTTTCTGCAGAAACTACCTATCTCACACATCAACACTGCTTTGGACCTCTGGCATGGCCTCTTTCAGCCATGCAAGGTGCTGTGGACCTGGTGCTGGGTGCCTCACCGCACCCTCAAGGTGAGCACAGTACCCGCACAATGTGACGGTGTGTAGCTCCTCTGTACCAGTAAAACACACGGTCAGTACCCACTACCAGGCCGAGGTGGTGTGTGGGTGCACATGGTCACTTCCCCCTACCAGGCCGAGGTGCTGTGGGGGTGCATTCCCCATCTTGTGTTTATCTGTGGACAGCTGATTTGCATGTGCAGTGCATCATGGGTACTGGTGGGATAACCCTATCCTGGTGACCACAGCGGACAGTCTGTGTGGTGACGTGCACTCCCTCTGCAGCCAGCCAGGGGCTTGCTAGCTGCTATAGAGCTATAGCACAATGGTTATTTTGCTGCCTGTGGAGCTCAAGGTCATGGGTTCAAACCCACAGTGGGGTTATTTGATGGGGCTGCCCAGAGCATTATCTATAAGGTGCACTATACGTTATCCTGTGGAGCAGGGGTGCCCAAACCTGTCCTGGAGGGCCGCAATCCTGGCAGGCTTTTGGGATAGCCCTAATGAATATGCATGATATATATATGCATTAGAGATATCCTGCCAACCTGACTGGTTTGTGGCCCTCCAGGACTGAATTTGGAGACCCCTGCTTTACACCTCTGTCATTTAAGATTGCGAGTGGGCAAGGTACAGATGTCCTAGACATCAAAAGGGTAGATAGACTTTGTCACATTCCTCCTCGCTTCTCACCACCACCAAAATGTGGTCTATTAGACAACTTTTTGGTGGTGGTGGGAATCGAGAAGGAATGTGAGAAATTCTATCTACCCTTTTGATGTCTAGGACATCTGTACCTTGCCCACTCACAATCTTAAATGACAGAGGTGTACGGCAGGGGTCTCCAAATCCAGTCCTGTAGGGCCACAAACCAGTCAGGTTGGCAGGATATCTCTAATGCATATATATATCATGCATATTCATTAGGGCTATCCCAAAAGCCTGCCAGGATTGCGGCCCTCCAGGACAGGTTTGGACACCCCTCTGTGGAGCACCTTATAGGGTGCCCTATAGGGGACATGTTAGGGTGCCGTGGCGGACAGTGCACTTTATAATGTGGCCTATGGAGTGCCTTATAGGGTGCCTTATGCGGCACCTTCAATTACAGCACGTGAGGACCTGTTTGCTGGCAGCAATTAATAAAATACAACTAAAGTGCTAAAGGAAAAAATATGTACATTGCAAAGCTGATGCCACAGCCAGCCTTACGTATTAGGCACACTGGGGAGCAAACTCATGACCCCTGTATCAGCAGTCAGTGCCTTACCCATTGTGCTACACTGCTGCTCCTCCTTGCATGTCAGCACACCTACTTATGCTGTGCATTCCTTAGACTGCACAGTGCTGCCATCAAAAACATTGCTGTGACCTTGCGGTACCTCATACGGCACCATATAAAGCGCCCTATAAGCAACATTTTAGGGTGCCTTGGCGGACAGTGCACTTTAAAATGTGCCTTATGGGGTGCCTTATGTTAACACGCTTTGAGAGTGCGTTTGCTAGTAGTAGTAATTAAAATAAGAAATAAAATGCCTCCTAAAACAAACTTACCCATAAGAGGTAATGCCTCAGACAGCCTTCTTTGTTGGGCACAGTGGGGGATTGAACCCATGATCTCTGCACCAGTGGTCAGTGTCTTAACCATTGTGCTGTGGCTCTGCTCGTCTGCTTGCACATCAGCGCGCCACTTATGCCTCCCGCGCAGCTTTCTCATGTGCTAATGTGCGGGGCACACATGGGCGCCGCACACCTTAGCGCATATTTAAATCCCGGTTTTTCTTTTTCAGAAAGAAACGCCCACTCCTTATATGGCACCCGCACACTAGCGTGGCCCGCACATTACCGGGGTTTTAGTAAACATACCCCTATAGCAGGGGTAGGGAACCCTGGTCCTGGAGAGCCACAGACCAGTCAGGTTTTCGGGATATCCCTAATGAATATGCATGAGATATATATGCATTAGAGAGATCCTGCCAACCTGACTGGTTTGTGGCCCTCCAGGGCTGGATTTGGAGACCCCTTCCTTACACCTCTGTCATTTAAGATTGTGAGTGGGCAAGGTGCAGATGTCCTAGACATCGAAAGGGTGTATAGAATGTGTCACATTCCTCCTCGATTCTCACCACCACCAAAAAGTTGTCTAATAGACAATATTTTGGTGGTGGTGAGAAGTGAGGAGGAATGTGACACATTCTATCTAACCTTTTTGATGTCTTGGACATCTGCACCTTGCCCACTCACAATGACAGAGGTGTAAGGCAGGGGTCTCCAAATCCAGCCCTGGAGGGCCACAAACCAGTCAGGTTGGCAGGATATCTCTAATGCATATATATCTCATGCATATTCATTAGGGATATCCCGAAAACCTGACTGGTCTGCGGCTCTCCAGGACCAGGGTTCCCTACCCCTGTCCTATAGTGTCTAACACACCACTGGCTGGCTACAGAAAGACTGCAGGTCACCACACAAACTGTCTGCTGTGGTTACCAGGATAGGAGAGAGACAGCAGTACCCATGATGCAATTCACATGCAGAACAGCAGTCTACATCTGAACACAAGATGGGGTATGCCCCTCTATAGCACCCAGGCTTGGTAGGGGGAACTGACTGTGTGTGTTACTGGCACAGAGTAGCTACATTGTGCGGTTCCTGTGCTCATCCTGAGAGTGAGGTGGGGGCCCAGCACCAGGTCCGCAGCACCTGGCTTGGCTGAGATAGGCTGTGCTGCAGGTCCCCATCAGTGCCAGTGTGTAATGGGTAGTCCCTGCAGACACACCTAAGATACGCCTGCGTCCATCTGTGTTTCCCAGTGATTTCTAGCCCTTGTGGACTATGATGCATCCAGATTAGTGTATATCCTGTGTGGGTGCCATGGTCACATTTTATAAGTGAAGAATGGTGTTTAAACCCCCAAAGTGGATTATGTAGCACCACCCAACCCGCCCTGCCCTCTGTGGTTCAGGGTGGGGGACAAGATCTCCCACCAACAGATCCACATTCTACATCTCTGCAATGGTGGCAGTAGAGGGGACCATCAACCCCAGTCCTGCTGTGGAATGGGCACCCTGCAGGACAGTTAATGCAGATCTGTACACATCACATAGGGGAGTAGGCCTGGAAAAGCTCAGATGCCCCCCACCCCCATCTGACATTCACCAGCAGAGGGCACAGTCAGTCTCCACCCACTGCACAGTGTTCCAGCCATACACATGCTAACTGCAGACAGTCTGCTAGCTAGTACATAGTGCATGTTCCTAGTGGAACTGTGTGCACCCACATATGGGATGTGAGCACACACACCAAGCAGGTATGTCAGTGATTAGGCCCCAGAAAACAGAACCCATAGATATCACTTAAGAGAAGCACTGTATAGCACTATGGGGGAACCTAGCCATGCCATGGTCACTGCTCAGTAAGGGTGAGAGTGACCTCCCAGCATGACATGCTGTTGCCACCCTGTCCGAGCAGGTGTTGGCCTGGCACTACAATGACCCAGCCATTGCCCTATGCCCTGTGCAGATGCATCCTGCTCAGGCCGCCCTGACCGTGCCATACCCACGGTACCTTGCTCTCATTATGCACATTGGCAGGCTAACACTGGAAACAGTGCAAGCATTGTGGGCTCATAAGGTGTAGGCAGCCACATAACACTGGATAGACATACGTACGCTCCCACACCTATTTCAGCATTGTGAAAATATAGAGGTGGTTGGCAGCCCTGGCTGCCACACCAGTCCTGGGCACAGTGCAGGCATTGCTATGGTATGCAATACTGTTAGGGTCACTCCCTAGGGAGTTAAACATTGTCAGATACGAAACCGGAAATACACTCCACAGATATCAGAAAGGTTGCTATAATTAATCTCTGTCAACAAATTGGGTTTAACTTAGGATTTGTTATCTGACATCATTCATAGCAACCTTTTGATATATGTGGAACGTGTTTCCACGTTTAAGACGGCATTGCTAAGGTATGCAGGTGCTAGTATTGCTAGATGCTGCTCCGCGCAGGGCCCAACAGCCTGACTCTCCATGATGACAAGCAGCCAAGAAATGAGCTGGATAGTGGAGAAAGTGGGTGTGGGTGTTTGTGCCCCTGCTGGCCGCTGCTCTAGGGCAGAGGTTCCCAACTCCGGTCCTGGTGGGCCAAACACGGTTCAGGTTTTCATGCTGTCCCTAATGAATATGCATGGTGCATTTGCATACAATGGGGGCGGTGCATGTAAATGCATCTCATGCATATTTATTAGGGACATCCTGACAACCTGGAGTTGGGAAACTCTGCTCTAGTCATTGAACATGTTTATGGTGTATGTGCTCTGTGAGTACAATATAGGCGTTTATGGTGTGTTTCTTTTATCAGCAATAAAGATTCCATCTTTATTACCATGGTTTAGTACTGGGTAAAATTTGGGGACCTGATCTGCAGGGACCACAGCTGGGACTTGAACCTGTGGCCTTCTGCCCCTGAATATACTGGCTGTGTGTACTGCACCAAACTGCTGTCACAGAGGCACATTATTCCCTGTGGATACCATGACTGTTCGTCAGACAGACCTTGTCTGTTGTAGTGCATGGCACCCACCTGAACAGGGCTTGGTCTTGGTGTGTTGTGGGCAGATGCCACTGCCCCCTTCACCACCAGCACCCCTCCACCACCATGCTGACATGCCCTTATGCTGGTGGTGCTGGTGGTGCACAGTCCCAGGCCATCTAGTGTGCCGGTAGGAAATTGCCTATAGTGTGGTATCTGGGGTAGGGGTGCCTACATAGACATCTGCGCTTCCCACGGCACCGCCTGTCACTGTTATGTGCCCTTTGGGGTACCTGCTGGGTGCTGTCCCCTGGGACACTGTGGGACACACACTCGTGGGCATGTTTAACCTTGGTCAGTTGCTGGCTTGCTGATTTGCAGTTACTGTGTTCCTATGTGCCACCTAGGCATCTGCCTAGTCCACCCTGTGCCCCAGCTTCCCCACTGCATGTCCCTCCTTCAGCCCCCTGTACCCCATTTGCAGCCTCACCGTCATGCCCTTTGAACTTGGACACTATGCTGCTGCTGCACATGTATCATTACTATCACTTTTCTTGGTCTCCAGGGCTTTGCTGTACATTGCTGACTGAAATGGTTTCTCTCTCCTGCAAATGTGCCTCTAGCGCGAGGTTTTCACTGGCGCTAATTTTTAGACCTTCATTTCACGGCGTTAGTGTGCATGGAGCCTCTCCACGTTCACTCTCTGCCCATTGACCCCTTATCTCTGCCCCTGGGGAGCCTTACTCCACCCTCTGCCCACCTTAACGCTGCCGGAGATGTTATCGCATGATACGTGACGTTCTCGCACAGTAATGCACCATTATCACGCGATAATGTCACGTATCATGTGATAATGTCGCAGCTGCGCCGTTAGTGCCGTTTAGTAAACGTACCCCTAGGTCCTTCATTGCTGTTTTGCGAAGAGCAATGCATTATTGAATTTCTTGGCTGCTTGTCATTTCTTTATTTATTGTTCCAAACAGGTTGAAGTTGTCTACTATTTCTACAGTATTTCTTCTGCATCAAGAATGAAATAATTGATTTGGTTAGTGGTCAGGATCTTTGTCTTCTTCATGTTAATGTGCAGGCCCATTTTCAGTCTATTTTTATTATCCTGATAAGCAAATGTTTCACAACATCTTCCCTTTCAGATCCATCTTCACCATTTGAACCATCTCTTAATACCATTTTTTTTTATCAGAGTGCAGTTCAGTTCTGAAGACTAAAATTGACCCTTTAAGTTTAGAACCAGATAAAGACCACACTGAAGGAGAAACCTGCTGTTTCACTTTGAAACTTGTGAGTAGTCCAGGCTGGAAGCTCTGGACTGAGTGGGTGTGCTTGCTGAAAAACTATCAAACTCACCAGTTTGATCCCCAACTGAATTTCACTACACTAGGAAGGGGAGAATACAGGATTGGTGAACCCCCCTCCTCCCTTCAAATAATATTGGGGAAAATTCTTATCTCTTATCCAGTAGGTGCCAAATCCAGGAGGAAGACCAATCATATACAACATTTAAGGAACCCTCTTGGATCTCCCACGGAAAAATATTCTTTAACACATTTGGCTTATGGTTTTTATTACCATATTGCTGTTTATGATTTATCATTGCAAAATGTTCTGGTAGGAAAAGACATCAAATCTGTAAATATTTAAATAAATGTCATTCTTAAAATTGTCCCTAAAAAATCCTTTAAGTTTTGTAATGATATAGGAGAGCGTGATTTATTCTGACTGAGAGTCTGAAATCTCCTTGATTCATAAAAAGCACAAGCAAATTTAGGTGATTCCTTCTGAGAATGCTGGCTAAGAGCTAATGTTCTTGTACATGTTCTTTTTATTATGGTTCAACTCATGCCTGCACTATAATTGTTATTGGGTACATTATATATGTAACAAAGGCATTTACATACTCATCAATAATTTTTTATATATGTTCTTAATTATTTATGTTTTTAAGTTTTAATTATTTATTTTTCTTTGAGTGTAATGAGATTAAGATATGATAATGTTTAATGATCTGTACAGATGTTCTTAATTATTTATTTTTTTACTATTTATTTATTTATCTTTGAGTGTCATGAGATTAAGATATGTTTAATATTCAATACCATGCCCGTTGAGCTTCAATTAGGTTGATGTCAATTTTCCTTTCTAATGTTTTTATTATGTTTTTAACATATTGTGTTTACTATATGTTTGTGAGGTCTTCTAACCCTCTGAGGAAGGCAATCTGCCGAAACGCGTTGGGGACTTCCAATAAAGCCTCTGTGTCATCACCACTCTTGCTCCTTGTGTTTCCTGTTGGTTCTGCAAGAGCTGTTGCTCTTTCTGTGCCTGACCTCTGGTTTGAGCCATGTTTTCCCCCTGGAGGGATGTCCTGAGTTTTAAAGAGGATGAACTTCGATCCCTATTACCTGAGGACCCCTTCTTTACTGAAGAAGAAGGAACGCCTGACCTGGAAGAGGAATGGGGGAACCTTATCCGTATGACACAGCGCTATATTAGAGAGGAGCTACATGCTGCGTCCTTGTTAGAATATTGTCGTAGGAAAATTATACCTAGAGGACTTAGGGGTATGTTTACTAAACAGGGCACTTGTGCGGGGCGCACCTGAGCGCCCTAAAATGATGCATTTAAGTGCTCTTAAGTGCCCCGTACGCGTGCGCGGCACATTAACGGGTCCCGCACACGTGCGCCGAAAACGCGCACGTTTGTGGGGCGCTCATGTGCGATAGAGGCGTGGAAAGGCGAAATGAGGGCGGGGGAAGGCCCCCGAGGGGCGGAGAGACGGGGTCAATGGGTGGAATGTGGGAGGGGAGAGACTCCTCGCACAGGAGCGTGCCCGAATTTACAAGGAAAAAATACCGCCAGTGAAACACTCGCGGTAGAAAGCATTTAAAGGGAAGAGAAACCATTTCCGTCAGCAAGGTACAGGAAAACCGGGGAAACCAGCAAAACGTGAGCAGTGTGATACATGTGCACAGCACAAAAGTGCAAATAAAAATAGAAAATGACCACAACAGAACTATTAAAAATAGTAATTCAGCTGGGGAACAGTTATAGTGATGGGCAAATACAGAAAACACACCCAGCAAAGCTCCAGAAAATAGAAATGAATTTTGGAAGGGTTTACGGAGCGGAGACTCTTCCAAAAACATTTCCTTTTGTGGAGCTTTCCTGGGAGTGTTTGCTATGGTTGCCCATTAATATCACTGTTGCCCAGCATGGTGATATGTTGTCCCCCATTTCCCGTGGTCATTTCCGGGGTTTATGTGCACGTTTGTCACCAGACAGGGTGCATATGCCCACAGTAAAGTTGCGTAGAGCAGGGTTTGTGACTCCATCCTGCCAGGCTTACTACCTCCAGGGGCTGCACTGTCTATGTGGCCATAGTGTGGTGCAGCAGACAGAGTCAGTACCTCTAGGACCAGAGGTTCAAAGCCCAGCTGGGGCACTTGCCAGCCCAGTCCCTATATTTTACCCACCACTAAACACAGATAGCGCAGACACCCCTGTATTGCAGGGCACATAAACATGGGGAAAACAACCATATTTTACCCAACAACGCACACACACCACAACAATGGGCATTACCCACAGCCAAGTACCCCAAATGCAGTCCCGTACTGCCACATTCCAATCAGGTCACCTGCTTTTTATGGGAGAAGCTCATGCCAACATGTTGGCGGACGAGTACATGTGGTGCAGGGGGCAGTGGCTGCTAGCGACAGAAGACAGAGGCTTAGCCATGTGCAGGCTGGCACAGTCCACAGCAACAGACAGGCCCTGCCGGATCCACAGTCATGGACTATCCAGGGAATTCAGCCAATCTGTGGCTACACGGTGGTGCAGTGCACACAGACAGTGCATACAAGAACAGAAGGTCACAGGTTCAAAGACCAGCTGGGGCTACCAGCAATCCTGCCCACATATTTTCCCCACAAATAAACAGTGACAGTAAGGACACACCTTTCGTGATGAGGACATATGCAATGGTAATACATCTATCTTTTACCCCACTGAGCACAGACACCATGAACAGGGGCAGAACCTACAGCAGAATCCCCCAAATGCAGTCCTAGTGGGCCACACACCAGTCAGGTTCCATGCTGCCACTCATACAAATGCCTGTGCTGTATATCTATGCACCACCCCCACGGCATGTAGATGTAGCTCATGCATATTCATGAGGGACAGCAGGAAGACCCGAACAGTGTGATGCAAAACTGGACTGGAGTGGGGAAGCGCTGCCGTAAAGCAGCAGCCAACAGGGGCAGACACACCCACACCCACACCCACACCCACAGGCCCCATTGGCCAATGTCTCCTGTAGAGGCAGAACATTGGACCCTGCGTGCATCTCCCAATACCAGCACCTGCATACCTTAGCAATGTCACCCTACACCTGAGGTACACAGCTCTGAAACGTTTGCTAAGAGTACAGGCTGATAGATATCCCTACGTTACGCACATACTGCTAGTTGACCCCATCCGAACAATCTGTTTGGTGTCTGCGGTGCGTGCTCCAGGCCTGGCCTCTGACGGTGTTCACCACCCTGGGGAGTGACCCCCAGCAGTACTGCGTACCATATCCATGCCTGTGCCGTGCCCAGGACCGGTGTGGTGGCCAAGGCTAATCACCCCCTCAATAGTAGCACAATGCTGGCATAGGTGTGGGAGTGTGTGTCTGTCTATACCAGGGGTGGGCAAACCTGGTCCTGGAGGGCCGCAGACCAGTCAGGTTTTCGGGATATCTCTAATGAATATGCATGAGATATATATTCATTAGAGATATCCTGCCAACCTGACTGGTTTGTGGCCCTCCAGGGCTGGATCTGGAGACCCCTGCCTTACACCTCTGTCATTTAAGATTGTGAGTGGACAAGGTGCAGATGTCCAAGACATCAAAAAGGTTAGATAGAATTTGTCACAGTCCTCCTCACTTCTCACCACCACCAAAAAATTGTCTATTAGACAACTTTTTGGTGGTGGTGAGAATCGAGGAGGAATGTGACACATTCTATATACCCTTTCGATGTCTAGGACATCTGTACCTTGCCCACTCACGATCTTAAATGACAGAGGTGTAAGGCAGGGGTCTCCAAATCCAGCCCTGGAGGGCCACAAACCAGTCAGGTTGGCAGGATATCTCTAATGCATATATATCTCATGCATGTTCATTAGGGATATCCAGAAAACCTGACTGGTCTGCGGCCCTCCAGGACCGGAGGTGCCCACCCCTGGTCTATACAGTGTGTGTTGGCTGCAAACACCTTCCCCAACCCACACTGCCAGCACTACTGCCAGTATTGGCCTGCCAATGTGCATAATGAGCAGCAAGGTACCAAGGGTATAGGTCAGACATGGTGGGCTGGCCAGGATGCATCTGCACAGGGCATAGGGCACTGGCTGTGACATTGTAGTGCCAGGCCACCACCTACACAGACAGGGTGACCTCTGTATGTGCTGCTGGGGGAGCACTCTCACCCTGAGTGTGCAGTGATGACAGCATGGCTAGGCACCCCCATAGTGCTGTATTGTGTTTCTCTCTTGTGATATATATGGGTTTCCTGTTGGGGCCTCCTCACAGAACTCTCTGCTTGTGTGTGCTGCCACCCCAGTTTTGGGTGCATGCATTTCCATCAGGGCTAACCAGCAGACTGTTACACAGCTGGTATGTGTCTTGATGGAGTGCCTTGCAGGGTGCAGTGGCTGATGGCTTGCTGCAGGTGAATATCAGATAGTGCTGGGGTGCATCTTTGGATATCCAGGCCTAAAGTCTGTCTGATATTGTGTTATGGATGTGTGTGGAGCTGCTTGGACTGCCCTGTAGGGTGTCTGTTCCCCAGCAGGACTGGGGTTTGATGGTCCCCTCTGCTGCCATGGGGGGGGGGGGGAGAAGAGAGGAGAGGGAGAGATCGGGTGGTTGGGGGGGGGGGAGAGGGAGAGAAGAGAGGGATCTTCTGGTTGGGGGGGGGCTCCTGTTTGCCACCCTAGGGGTCCATGGGGGGTTTCCACTAACTGAGACAGACAGAGATATCCAACATGTTTCTGCAGCACCTTCCTATCTCACAGGTTAGTACTGTTGTGGAACTCTGTCATGGCCTCATCTAGTCATGGCTGGTGTTGTGGACCTGGTCCTGGGCGCCACATCACACCCTCAGGGTGAGCACAGTACCCGCACAATGTGACGGTGTGTAGCTACTCTTTGCTGGTAGTCCACCCGCTCAGGACCCCCTACCAGGCCGAGGTGCTGTGTGGGTGCACATGGACAATTCCCCCTACCAGGCCGGGTAGCTGTTGGGGTGCATTTCCCATCTTGTGTGCATCTGTGGACAGCTGATTTGCATGTGCAGTGCATCATGGGTACGGGTGGCCTAAACCTATCCTGTCTACAACAGCAGACTGTCTGTGGGGTGACGTGCAGGCTCTCTGCAGCCAGCCAGGGGCTTGCTGTCAGCTATAGCGCTGTAGCCCAATGGTTACGTCACTCCCTGTACAGCCAGAGATCATGGGTTCAAACCTACAGTGGGGCCCTTTGATAGGGCTGTACACAGCTTTTATTTTTATTTACTGTACATATGTCTATGCCGGCAAAACCACACACAGCTTACTATACCCATTAGGTGCCTCTGAGGGTGCTTTATAGGGCGCCCTATAGGCCACCTTATGGTTGCCATCCATATAGGGTGCACTATACATTATCCTGTGTCGCAACATACATGGTGCCCTATAGGGGACATTCTAGGGTGCCTTGGCAGATAGTGCACTGTAACATGTGCCTTACGGGCATCCATATGTTAACACACTGTGAGAGCGGGTTTACTAGTGGTGGGAAATAAAATATAAATGGAAGGCCTCCTACAGCACTCCTCACCATGATACATACTGCCCCAGTCAGCCTTGTTCACTGGGCACTGTGAGGGGTCTTAACCATTGTGCTGTGGCTCTGTTCCTGTGTTTGTGCATCCGCGCGCAGCCTTGTAGCCATCAGCGCGCCATCTTGTGGCGCACTAAATTAACAGCGCGCCGCCAACATGGAAATGCCCCTAAAATAATGCCTTAGCCAGCTGTTTTCAATGGGCACTGTTGGGAATTGAACCCATGAACCTTGCACAAGTGGTCAGTGTCTTAACCATTGTGCTATGGCTCCATTCCTATTATTTGCACATCAGCGCGCCACTTATCCCTCCCACTATTGGACTGCCCCCTCACACATCAGCACGCCGCCTTCTGCCCACGGGCTCGCCGCCTTCTGTTGCCCACATTTATCAGCGCACCGCCTTCTGCCGCCCAAACTTAACAATGCGCCGCCATCTGCCGCCCACACTAAACAGTGCGCCGCCTCATGCCGTAAGAAAAATAACAGTGCGCCGCCTTCTGCGGCCCAAAATTAATATGCCTCCTAAACCACTTTTGCCCATAAATGTTGATGCCTCAGCTGGTCTTTTTTGTTGAGCACAATGGGGGTTTGAACCCCTGGCCCCTGCACCATTGGTCAGTGTCTTCACCGTTGTACTACAGCTCTGTTGTTTGGTTTTGCAGCAGCGCCCCACTTAGCCTTCCCACGCGCTAATGTGGGCCCCGCACATTAGCGCGACGCACACACGTACGGTCCGGTTTTTTGCTTTTTTCTGCCTGGCCCACCCACTCCTTATATGGCACCAGCACACTAACGGGAACCCGCACAACAACGGTGTTTAGTAAACATGCCCCTTAGAGTGCAAAAAGCTCCGGGCATGTTTAGGGATGATACAAATTTTATGTCAGATTGGATTAAGATCCTTAATAAATGTTCCTTAGATTTAATGATTTTAATTATCAACACATCTAGGTGTAGGGCAGAAGTTTTAAAACCTTTAATTGATTCCTCAGTAGATAAATTGAAGAAACAAGATGCACAATTTGAAGCAGAAAAAAATAAGTTTGATAAAAACACCATGGAATACAGGAAGGAAATTAAAGATATCAAGATCAATAAGTTTAAAAGGGATGAGGAGGATTATAAACTCAATACAGTTTACTACTGGACCCATGATGGTACTGATTTCAAGAATAGACAAAGGAATACTTCATATAGGAGACCTCCCCAGTCTCCTAGGCCCCAACCTAGGAATCGTTCCAGAAACCAAGATAGATCTAGAGGAAGGTCTCCTTCCATCTCCCCTAATCAAGAGAGAAGCCATAAAAGAAGTAGGCATCAATCCAGAGATGCTCCAATTGACCCCTCAGGTTCACTTTTTTCAGGAGCCCCTCAGACCGTCCGCCGGCAACCCTCTAGCCCCCGTCGGGGTTTTCAGATGGACAACTTATGGAAGGGAGGAGGCCGGGACCAATTTCAACAACAATACAAGTCACGAACCGAACACAGGGATTACCAGTCTTACCCACAACGGGGGAGAGGGAGAGGGCACGGCCTAATGTCGAAGAGACGTCTGGACTGGGATCTTTGAGTGGTAGCATTAATCTCTCGGATCACTCTCTCACGAGTGTGGAGATGCGTGTCTTGGAAAAAGGACTGTCCTTCGTTCCGACTAAACGACATGACAAGTTTACTACTCGAGTTGAATTATTTAAATTTTTTCGGAAACTCAGGATCATGGATTACTTTCATAATAGCCAAGATAGTACAACAGATCCATCAGTAATCAAGAGGCCCTCCTCTTGGATACCCCCATCTAATGTTAACCCGCTGCTTTTAGCATATGAAAGCGTGGTATTATCTAAAATTGATGTTATATCAGAAAAAGAGTAGAATGTACTACAATTTTTCAAAGGAGGAGAAATTTGCAATGCAAGGTCTTCGTGACAATAATTCTATCATAATTAAGCCAGCAGATAAGGGTGGAGCGTTAGTAATAAAGAACCGTACATCATATGTCAGTGAAGTCTTGCGTCAACTCAATGATACCCATTTCTATCAGAAGATCTATGATGATCCTACAGTATCTATACAACAACGGATAGACACTCTTCTGTATATAGGTCAGGAAGCAGGCTATCTAACATCTAAAGAAAAAGCTTTCCTGACGGTTTCTGATCCTATCATTCCTACAATATATATGATTCCTAAGATACATAAGTCTCTCTGTAATCCACCAGGACGTCCGATAGTTTCCGCCATTGGATCAATTCTCTAACCCATATCTAAATTCCTTGATGTTTTCCTGAGACCCTTTGTTATTCAGACAGATTCTTATGTTCAAGATTCTACACACATTATCAATATTTTGCAGGATTTTCCAAATTATCATAACCAATTATTGTTAGTAACTCTTGGCATCAACTCTTTATATACTAATATCCCTCAAAAAGCGGCTCTGGAGATTTTAGCAGATACCCTTATTCAGAGACCTAAACCCGTTCATACACCAACGTTCTTTTTAACACAATTGGCATCCATAGCAATGACGGAGAACTATTTTGCATTTAAGGGGATTTTTTATAAACAAATCAAAGGAGTGGCCATGGGGTCTTCCATGGCCCTGGATGTAGCCAATTTATATGTGGCAGACTTTGAAAGAAAGTACCTGAAGTCTCATCCATTTCAATCCAATATTCGTCTTTGGAGAAGATACATTGACGACGTCTTGGTAATATGGGACGGAACTGAACATATGTTATTTGAATTTTTTGAGTGGTTCAACACATTAGATTTAAACCTTCAATTTGAGGGTACATTTAGCAATGATCAAATTGCATACATGGATATCAAGATAAAAAAAGGGGAAACGGGATTTCTCACGGAATTATATCGCAAACCCACAGATAGAAATACACTATTACAGTATGATAGTTTCCATAATACATCCTTAAAGAATAACTTACCGGTAGGCCAGTTCCTTAGAGTCAGGAGGCTCTGTACCACGGATAAAGACTTTGAGAAACATGCCACTGATATGCAATACAGATTCCAGCAACGCGGTTACCCTAAGCGTTGCATCAAAGATGCCTATCATAGGGCCAGTACTATAGATAGGGGGTTATTGTTACAGAAAAGAGAACGCCCAAAACAAGATAGAATTGTTTGTGCTTTGACTTTCACTAACTACACCAGAGAGATTACTAACATCTTAAAGCAGCAGTGGAATCTACTTACGCCTCTATTACCTTTTATGAATAAGAAGGTTATGGTAGCGCACAAGCGCAATCCGAATATCTCTGATATATTGGCACCATCTGCCCTTTCGTTTCGCAAACCCATTCCGAAATTAAAGGGTCATTTCAAGTGCGGTGGCTGCTCTGTATGTGCCCATGTTATTACAACTAAGGAGGTGTTCACTCATCCTGTCTCACATCAAAAGGTATATATACAGTCTTTTTCTAACTGCAAAACAGAACATGTTATCTATTTAATAGTATGCCCATGTAATCTACTCTATGTAGGCAAGACTAAAAGACAGGTTCGTACGAGAATAATTGAACACAGGAGTTGTATACAGAGAGGAATACCCGACAAACCATTGGTAGCTCACTGGAAGGATAAGAATCATACCATCAATGATCTGAAATATTTAGTGTTGAGAGTAGTTACACCAAATTGGAGAGGGGGAGACATTAATAAAACATTGTTAAAGTAAGAGCAACGATATATCTATGAATTGGATAGTTTGGAACCCAAGGGATTGAATCAAGAATCAGTTTTTCTGTGATTACAATAATCCTTGCAATATTTAACTCTGACCATTCTGTTTTGATTTTAAGAAAGACACAATTCATACATTGACTTCCAGGTAACATATATTCTTTACTGAATAGCTGTCTTGCAATCATTTTCAATTACTAGTTCAACCACACTTATAATAATTAGGTCTTATCTTCTATAGACATTTACATAGGTCTGTTTCCAACACACACGCATTGCCTTTGGAAAGTTCGTTCCTACTGTGTAATTTGATCTTAGCCACGCCCACTTTTTTGGCGCGTTTCTCGGCATTTACAAAAATGCAGTTTCATTATCGGCTCAGCTTTGCAATCTTTAACGGAGTTGTTTTTTTCCTGGAGCTTACTCTGCCAGGCAATAGCGTTCCCGTTTTACTTTCTGGTGGTAAGCCTTGGTTTTACAGTACATTGAATTCGTAATACATATCCTTTTAACATTGCACTTTACACTTAATCTGTTTTAAGGTCTGGTTTTCTATTCTTGTTTTAACTGTGTGATGGATCTTTTATGAGTCTCTTGTGCACACTGTATGTCTGGATCAGTCCTGTCGGCGCTTACAAGACCACTCTTCCTTCTCTGCCCGCATTCACTTGAACCATTTTGAATTGTTTGGAAAGTGAGGCTTCATAAGACATCGGGCATGAGTGGTGCAGTACGTTTATTTGAATCGCAGTATTTAAAGCATTAACTGGACTAGCATTTGAAAAAGGCAACCAGTGCTCACTATAGATCTCGAGCTGCTCTAATTGTAACTTGAAGAAGAGCATACATCATAACTGTAACATCATTATGACAGAGCTGAGGACCTTGGTGCAATACTGGCAGGGATAAAACCTCTCTTATAATCATTATACATATGGTGAAATCTTATCCTGTCAATAGTGAAAAGTAAATTATACCGCGTGCAGAAAATGGGAGTAAACGAGCAGCAGTGAAGCTTGCAACTCAATGCTTCATTTCCTTCCATCTCTCCCCTTTTAATGATCTTGGGCATACGCGGGCTGTTTCATGGAGATCTATAAGTTAGTTTCTTAAGCACCCCTGTTTTTAGTTCTCTGGACATGTTTTCAGTTCCCTGGACACGTTTTTTAATAAGGAGGTTATTATAAGTACATACCTTATCTAACGTGTATTACAACTGCTAGCTTTCATGTGCCATCTTTAACATCGGGAGTGCTAGTACTTGCACACCTCATGTTTAATGTACAATAAATGTTGAGTCCCTGGACGTTTTTCTCCTTTCAAGCAATGTCAGTGTCACTAGTAGTTCTTTAATTGTTTCTGCCCATTATCCCCCTATTTTTCAGATTATTGGACGATTAACACAATGCTGTGACAGCGTTACAATCCTTAGCACAAGATCGTGACTGCAGTCTAAGAGACCCATTCTGGTTCAGTCAGCGGCGCCTCAGTCCACTGATATTAGTTGGTAATTACGATGGTGTTTTACACAGTGCAGTATTGACACAATATTAGTCCGGTTCTACAATCATGAGTGTCCCAGCTACACATAGGGGTATGTTTACTAAACTGCGCACTTGAGCGCTCTAAAATGATGCATTTAAGTGCTCTTAAGTGCCCCGCACGCGTGCGCGTCACATTAACAGGCCTCGCACACGTGCGACGAAAACGCGCACGTTTGCGGTGCGCTGATGTGCAATAGAGGCGGGAAAAGGCTAACGGAGGGCGGAGGAAGGCCCCCGAGGGGCGGTGAGACGGGGTCAATGGGTGGAGAGTGGGAGGGGAGAGGCTCCCCGCACAGGAGCGGGGCCGAATTTACATGTAAAAACTACCGCGAGTGAAACACTCGCGGTAGAGCGCATTTAAAGGGAAGAGAAACCATTTCCGTCAGCAATGTACAGCAAAAGCGGGGAAACCTAAAAACGTGAGCAGTGTGATACATGTGCACAGAAGAAAATAGCAAATATAACTTGAAAATGACCACAACAAATTCCAAATAAATTATAATCCAGCTGGGCAACAGTGCTATTAATGGGCAACAATAACAAACACTCCCAGGAAAGCCCCAAACAATAGAAATGATTTTTGGAAGGGTCTACGCTCCGTAGACTCTTTCAAAAGCACTGCAATGTAATGGAGCTTTCCTGGGAGTGTATTTCAGGTTGCCCATTGATATCACTGTTGCGCAGCTTGTTGTTATATCTTTCTCCCCTGTTTTGAAGGGCATATTTGAGTTTTTTGTGCACCCTTGTCCCCATACAAGGTAAACGAGCCACAGTAAAATTGTGCAGAGCAGGGTGTCTGACTCTTGCGGCCAGGTTTCCTATCTTCAGAGACTGCTCTATCTCCGTGGCCACAGTGTGGTGCAGCGGACACAGCCAGTACCTGTAGGACCAGAGGGACACAGGTTCAAATCCCAGCTAGGGTTCCTGACAACCCAATCCCCATAGTTTTACCCACCACTAAACAGTGAGAGTACAGACACTCTTTTATTGCAGAGAACATAAGCATGGTCCCAACACCTATATTTTAGCCTACACTGCACACAAACCATAACAATGGCCATTACCTACAGCCGAGTCCCCCAAACTCAGTCCTGGAGTGCTACAACTCACTCAGGTCATATGTTTTTCCCAGATAGGGACATGTCTGCATGTTTGTGGTAGGGTACAGGTGGCGGAGGGGGCAGTGGCTGCAAACCACAGCAGACAGTGGCCTAGGCCTGTGCAGGCTGGCACCATCCACCGCAACAGACAGGCTCTGTCGGATGTACAGTCATGGACTCCCCAGGGAACACAGCATATCTATGGCAACACGGTGGTGCAGTGCACACAGACAGTGTGTATAGGAACAGAAGGTCACAGGTTCAAATCCCAGCTGGGGCTACTGCCAATCCAGTCCACATATTTTTCCCACAACTAAAGCGTGATAGTAAGGACAAAACTGTATAGCTAAGAACATATGCATGGTTCATACGCCTATATTTTAACACACCATTCATAGACACCATAAACAGGCACATTACCTAGAGCAGAGTCTCCCAAATGCAGTCCTGGAGGGCCCCACACCATTCAGGTTCCATGCTGCCTCTAATAATGATGCCTGTGCTGCATAGCTATGCACCACCCCCATGGTATGCAGATGTAGCTCATGCATATCTATGAGGGACAGCATGAAAACCAGAACAGTGTTTGGAACACCAGGACTGGAGTTGGGAAACCCTGCCGTAGAGCAGCAGCCAACAGGGCCAGACACACCCACAGGCCCCATTGGCCAATGCCTCCTGGAGAGGCTGGACATTGGGCCCTGCCTGTATCTCCCAATACTAGCAGTTGCATACCTCTGCAATGCCACCCTACACCTGGGTATACGGTACACAGCTATCAAACGTTTGCTATGATAACTGGCAGATCTCCAGTCCTACGTAAAGCACAGTTTGTTCATGGAGCTCCACCATAACAATCATTCAGATGTCTGCGGTGTGTGTTGCAGGTCTGGTCTCTGACAGTGTTTACCACCCTGGAATGTGACCCCTAACAGTAATGAGTACCATATCCATGCATGTACTGTGTCCAGGACTGGTGTGGTGGGTATGGCTGCTGAACCCCTCTATAGTAGCACAATGCTGGCATAGGTGTGGGGGTGGCTGTCTGTCTATCCAGTGTGTGGTGGCTGCAAACACCTTCCACAGCCCACACTGCCAGCAATGTTGCCAGTATTGGGCTGCCAATGTGCATAATGAGGAGCAAGGTACCATGGGTGTAGGCTGGACAGGGTGGCCTTGCCAGGGTGCATCTGCACAGGGCATAGGGCACTGACTGGGACATTGTGGTGCCCGGCCACCACCTACACAGACAGGGTGACCTCAGTATGTCCTGCTGTGAGATCACTCTCACCCTGACTGTGCAGTGACCACAGTATGGCTAGGCAACCCCATAGTGCTGTATAGTATTTCTCTCATGTGATATATATGGGTGTCCTTTTGGGGCCCAGTCACTGATATATCTGTGTACTGTGTATGCTGCCATTCCAGTTCTGGGTGCATGCATCTTCACTGGGAACATGCACTATGGACTAACTAGCAGACTGTTTGTAGCTGGTATGTGTCCTGATGGAGCAGCTTGCAGGGTGCAGTGGCTGATGGCTTGCTGCAGGAGAATATAAGATAGTGGTGGGGTGCAGCTTACCATATCCTGGTCTAATGTCTGTCTGCTATTGTGTTATGGATGTGTATAGAGTTGCATTGACTGCCCTGTGGGGTGTTTGTTCCTCAGGAGGACTGGGGTCTATGTTCCCCTCTACTGCTACCTTTGCAGGGAGGTATAAGGTGGATCTATTGATGGGAGACCATGATTGCCACCCTTGGCCCGGGGGGGGGTGGGGTGGTGGTGCATATCCCACCTGGGGGTCCATGGGGGCTACACCTGACTGAGACAGTGTTTGTGCAGACTACCTATCTTACACATTAACACTGCTTTGGATCTCCCTCAGCCATGGAAGGTGTTGTGGACCTGGTCCTAGGTGCCTCATCGCACACTCAGAGTGAGCTCAGTAAACACACAATGTGACGGTGTGTAGGTACTCTGTGCCAGTAAAACACCCGGTCAGTACCCCCTACCAGGGCGAGGTGCTGTGGGGGTGCATTCCCCATTTTGTGTTCATCTGTGGACAGCTGATTTGCATGTGCAGTGCATCATGGGTACTGGTGGGCTAACCCTATCCTGGTGAGCACAGTAGACTGTCTGTGCAGTGACGTGCAGGCTCTTTGCAGCCAGCCAGGGGCTTGCTATCAACTATAGAGCTGTAGCACAATGGTTACTTCACTGCCTATGCAGCCAGAGATCATGGGTTCAAACCCACAGAGGGGTTATTTGCTAGGGTTTTCCACAGCATTATTTTTCGTTAATGTACATATTTTGATGCCAGCAAAAACACCCTCAGCGTACTGTACCCATAGGGTGCCTCTGAGGGCGCTCCATAGGGCACCCTATATAGCACCTTATGGTTCCCGTCCATATAAGGTGCACTATACATTATCCTGTGACACAACTTATAGGGTGCCCTATAGGGGACATATTAGGGTGCCGTGGTGGACAGTGCACTCTATAATATGCCCTATGGAGTGCCTTATAGGGTGCCTTATACGGCACCTTCACTTACAGCACGTGAGGGCGTGTTTGCTGGCAGCAATTAATAAAATAAACATACGGTGCTGCAGGAAAACATATGTACATTGCAAAGCTGATGCCACAGCCAGCCTTACGTATTAGGCACCCTGGGGAGCAAACTCATGACCCCTGTATCAGCAGTCAGTGCCTTAACCATTGTGCTCCACTGCTGCTCCTCCTTGCATGTCAGTGCACCTACTAATGCTTTTCATTCCTTAAACTGCACAGTGCTGCCATCATAAACAGTGCTTTGACCTTGCGGGACCTCATACGGCACCCTCTAAAGCGCCCTATAAGCTACATTCTAGGGTGCCTTGGCGGACAGTGCACTTTGAAATGTGCCTTATGGGGCGCCTCATGTTAACATGCTTTGAGGGTGCGTTTGCTAGTAATGATAATTAAATAAAAATAACATGCCCCCTAAAGCACTCATGCCCATAATACAAAATGCCTCAGCCAGCCTTGTTCATTGGGCACTTTAACCCCTGATCCCTGCACCATTGGTAGATGCCTTAACCATTGTGCTGTGGCTCTGCTCTTCTGTTTGCTCAGCAGCGCGCTGCCTTATGCCGCCCTATATTGAGATGTCTCCTAAAACAACACGCCACCTTATGCCCATTAGCCTGCCGCTGCCCATTATGTCAATGTCACCTAAATTATTGCATCAGCCAGCCATCTTTTTTGGGCTCTGTGGGGGATTGAACCCCCAATCCCTGTACTATTGGTAGGTGCCTTAACCATTGTGCTGTGGCTCTGCTCTTTTGTTTGCTCAGCAGCGTACCACATATGCCTCCCGCGCAGCCATCTGATGCGCTAAGGTGCGGGGCGCACCTTAGCACATATGCAAATCACGGATTTCCTTCTTCAGCGCGAAACGCCCACTCCTTATATGGCACCCGCATTCTACCGCGGCCACACACACTTACGGCGTTTAGTAAACATACCCCATAGTTTTTAAATGCTATTTTTAATATGGCGGTGATAGCTTTTAACCCTATGGTTTTTACATCGTGGTGACAACACAGTGTTCATTTTTACTGTTTTCTTCCCATATAATATAATATCCATTATACCCCCTACAGTTTTAAGTCTGTATAGAAATTTATCATCTCCTCATCCCGTATTTTACTTATTGGATTTTTATTAGGATATTTTTACAGTTGAGACTTTGGCTTATCGCCCTTCTTAACTCTACCACTTGATGACCTGCTGATAGTGGTTGTTTGAGTGAGTAAAACTATAATTATGGATATATTTTTCTCTATTTTATGTCTTTTTATTTATTCATTGGTTTTAAGTTCCCTTCTGCCCTACGTTGCGTATGTTTTTTTAATAAACTTTTAATAAATATTGTGCACTGTTTTAAATGTTCTTGTACATGTTCTTTTTATTATGGTTCAACTCATGCCTGCACTATAATTGTTATTGGGTACATTATATATGTAACAAAAGGCATTTACATGCTCATCAATAATTTTTTATATATGTTCTTAATTATTTATGTTTTTAAGTTTTAATTATTTATTTTTCTTTGAGTGTAATGAGATTAAGATATGATAATGTTTAATGATCTGTACAGATGTTCTTAATTATTTATTTCTTAACTATTTATTTATTTATTTTTGAGTGTCATGAGATTAAGATATGTTTAATGTTCAATACCATGCCCGTTGAGCTTCAATTAGGTTGATGTCAATTTTCCTTTCTAATGTTTTTATTATGTTTTTAACATATTGTGTTTACTATATGTTTGTGAGGTCTTCTAACCCCCTGAGGAAGGCAATCTGCCGAAACGCGTTGGGGACTTCCAATAAAGCCTCTGTGTCATCACCACTCTTGCTCCTTGTGTTTCCTGTTGGTTCTGCAAGAGCTGTTGCTCTTTCTGTGCAAGAGCTAATTTGAGTCATCTATGGAATATCTCAGGTTGCCCTTATTTGGAAGCTTGATCTGTATTGGTAGCTCCATTTTGAAACTGGACGGCACTGGGCACAAGTCTTTAGGATTGATCCTATTCTATCATTTTCTCTCCTGGGTCACTGCTGATAAGTGCTGGGGAGGAATGGGGGTGAGGGTTGGTTGCTGACTGGTGGCTTTGGGTGAGTGTCTATCGGGAGGGTGCCAACTAAAACTGGAGGAACTTTCATGGGGGTGCCAACCATCATTGGGAAATATTGGGAGGGAGGGGTTTTGATTGGTTGGAAGCAGAGTAGGTAGGGATGTTGATGAGGAGATTAGGTTGTCCAGAGTGGATGCTGAAGTGAGGGATCAGGCTATCGGAGGTAGGTAGGGATGCTGGAGTGGGTTTTGGTGTTTTTTATTTTGCTGCAGCAAGCTACGGTCAATACAGCCACAAATAGTGCAATTAGTGCATCTGTGCTACGTGCTGATGCATTTACTATATGGTAAGTGTCAGTCCTATGTGGTAAATGCAGGGCCAACATTTATGGCACAGGCTTTGCACTTGACACAACAGTGCAGGGTGATGAACCAACACCATAGAAGGATCAATAACAGCCTTTTATTAAATTGCCCAAGAGTCCCTCCCTATATAGGCCATGCTTTGCCTAGTGGGAGCCTTTATCAGGGGCTATGGGACCTTATTTAAAAACATAAAACAACATATTCAACATAAAAATATACATACATATACATCCATCATTGTGAGGTTAAAATAAATCCAAGTAAAACGAAGGTAAAACATGCTGAATTATAAGTGACATCTGATAGTAAAAGTAACTATAATATAAAAAAAAAATCAAATGAGTATCAATAACGAGAAAAAGGAGATGGATAACTATACCCTTTTTCTCGTTATTGATACACTTTTGTGGTTGATGTCCTATCTCCTATACCCTATGCACTTTTTGTCTAATAACATCTATACTATATTCCATTTAATGATTATGCTTAATTCTTTCATAATTTTTGTGTGGCTTTTATTGGATGTTATTTTTTTTATAGTGCCCTCAAGTAAATGCTGACTCCTGGTGACCCAGCTGCCTCTGGATTTTCTTGGCAATGTATCACCAGAAGTAGATTGCCAGGCCTTTTCTTCCGAGGCAATGGAGAGTAACGTGACTTGCTCAATATCATAAAGAGTGCCAGGGGGAATTGGACTCTTGATCTTCTGGGTATTAGGCAGTTGCTCTACCACTAGGCTACTCCTACTTTTATCACTGCATGTCACTGATAATTCAGCATGTTTTACCTTCATTTTACTTGGATTTATTTTAACCTCATGATGATGGACGTATATGTATGTATGTATATTTTTATGCCTAATATGTTGTTTTATGATTTTAATAAGGTCCCATAATCTCTGAAGAAGGCTCCCAATAGCTGAAACAGGGCCCATGTATGAAGGGACTCTTGGACAATTTAAAGAAAAGACTGTTCTTGATCCTTCTATGGTGTTGGTTCACCACCCTGCTCTTCTATGTCCTGTGTTGCATTTTGTGGGTGTGGTTGCTTTGTTTCTAGACAGGCTTTGCACTTACCATGTGCTAATTTTTACACCTTACAAGCAGTAAGTGCAACAGCCTCCTGCACGTGAGTACACAAGCTCCTTAGTCTTTTTTGAGACTCCTCCTACATTATCCTAATTAATGTCAGCAGCAAACCATAAAGTAATTGGATTCAGCTCACCCCTTTCTTAGAGGTTCGAGGTAAGTTACAAGGTATCTTCTTGTCTACAGATAGCGTATAATTTAAAGGGTATGTTTACTAAGCTGGGCTAATGGTTAACCTCAGCTATCTGCATCTAGATCCCTTTGAATAACATCTCATTGAATAGCATGGGATCTAGTTGCAGATAGCCCAGGTTAACTGTTAGCCTGGTTTATTAAACATACCCCTACGTGTGTACCTGAAGCAATGAAGAGTTAAGTGGCTTGCCCAAGATCACAAGCAGCAGTAGTGAGATTTGAACTTGGCTTCCCTCCTTTTCAGCCTGCTGCTCTAACCATTAAGCTGCTCTCCCCATGCGCCATATGTGTATAAATGACCTCTTATAAAAGACTAATCAGAGTAAAAGTATGCATTTTGGCATCAACGCATATGTATGCTTTGCCAATGGGTGTTCACATGGGTAGAATTTGGCAAGAGCATGCAAGTGTGCGCATAGACTAGAAAACACTATAGTTTTTGTGCATACCTGAAAAGTATATATGCAGTCATTTACAATGGGCCATGTCTGTAATGTAAGTGCCCATTAAGACACTTATGCTAGTATTTTAGAAAACAAGTGAGTAGCTACTTATCTTTATAAAACAGGCTTCAGTCTGGCATCTTACAAAAGTGCTTCCCCCCTGCCCCATAAAATTACTCTCAAAAAGTTTCTAAAATAAAAGACATTGGTTCATTCACTATAATTAATTTTTTATTTAGTCCATTTGGGAGAAGATGACAAGGCTCCTCCTTGAGAAACCATCATTTATTCTTTTTTGATCAAGCTGATCTAAGAGGAAGGAGTGTATATTAATGAGAGATAAAGCTGTATGTCAGATTAAGATTTCAGAACAGGGCATAAGTAGCCTCTATCCCATCAGATACAGTGTGTTTTATTGAGAAATGAAGCTAATGAGTCAAGCTGTTCTGAAGTATACTGTTTGCTTTGGATTTTTATTGCAGGTTATGGAAAAAAACAGCAAATAAATGAAATAGAACAAAATAACATTTATGGGGAGAAATGAGAGAAAAGATAGATGTTGGCAATTTTCCTTTATGAGAGGTTAGGATACTGGAAAAAAATATTGGGATCTGTAGGAAATCCAATTATTTATCTAATTCAGCAAATAGACTATAATTGTACTCTGGCATGTGTTTTATACTTTGTGATATATAGATAGAAAATATCACTATAAGTGTAATCTTTGCATATATAAAAACTACACACTGAGCTTCTATCCAACTCCATTTGTGCTCAGCATTGGAAAGAAACAACAGATCTGGTGAGAATATTATTTTTGTTTCTCCGGGCTTTACGTTTATGCCAAGTGCCAGCTAAACCTTTCACCCATTCAGCCTCCTCCCCATCCCGTTCATCCTCCCCCGCTCCCCCCGACCCTTCCTCACTTGCTTCTTTCTTCATTTCTAAGGTTCACACCTTTCGACAGTCTTTCCCTCTCTGCCCTCCTCCCCTTTCCCCCTCATCTGTGTCCTCTCCTTCCCTTCCTTCCTTCCCTTCTTCCCCTCCTACTGCCTTGTCACATTCTTGGTCCTCTTTCGAGTTGATTTCCCCAGCTGTTCTATATACTACTTTTCTTTCTATTCGTAGGACAACATGCTCCGTTGATCCTATACCCTCACGGTGGCTATTGGAGCCCTCATTGCTCCTGTCTCCCTATATCCTTTCTCTCTTTAATACTAGTCTGTCCTCCGGTATCTTCCCTACACCATGGAAGCATGCTATTGTCCGCCCGATTCAGAAATCTCATACCTATGATCCCACCATTCTCTCCAACTGGCGCCCCATGTCCAATCTCTGTTTTCTTTCGAAACTCCTTGAGATGCTTGTTTTTCTTCAACTTTCCTCTCATCTTGAAGCCTCCATCACTTTTCACCCTCGGCAATCTGGTTTTCGCCCCGGGCACAGCACGGAATCTATCCTTCTTTATTTTCTTAATGAACTCCACTATGCGCACGATCATGGTCTTTTCACGCTTGTTGTCTCTCTTGACTTGTCTGCGGCTTTCAATCTGGTGGATCATCGTACCCTTCTTATCCGTCTCCGGGAAGCTGGTATCTCAGGCACGGTTCTCCAGTGGTTTCATTCTTTCGTCTTTAATCGCTCTTTCTCCATTGTCTCCAGGTCTTCTTCTTCAGCCCCAACCCCTCTTTCCTGTGGTGCAACCCAAGGGTTGGTCCTTGCCCCACTTCTCTTCAATGTTTTTCTGGCTCCCCTCGCTCTTATCATTCAACAGTTTGGTATCTCCACATTTTATTATGCGGACGATATACCTTTTCTGCATCACACTGATTCTCTTACTCCAGACATCTCCCCTCTTAACCATTGTCTTTCTGCTGTTGCCTCCTGGTTTTCCTCTAACTTTCTTCATGTAAACCCCTCTAAGTCTTTTGCCACCTGGTTTACATTAGAGAGCCCTTCTCCCACGTGTGCTCCCTCTTTTTCTTCTCACTCTATTCCCCTGGTTTCTTCTTTTCGTTATTTAGGTGTGGTTCTCGATTCTTCCCTCACTTTTAGGGAACATATCTCCTCAGTCGTCCAATGGTCCTTCTTCTCTCTTAAACAGTTACGGGCTGTTTGCCCCTTTCTTTCCCCCTCTGCCTTGGCTACACTTTTACTCTCTCTAGTGGTGTCCCAACTCGACTACTGTAATGTTGTTCTAGCTGGTCTCCCACAGTCACAACTTTCCCGTCTTCAGCATATTCAGAACACTGCGGTCCGTCTCCTAACTCATGCTTCCTGGTATTAACATGTCACCCCTCTTCTTTTACATCAACATTGGTTGCCAGTATCCTTCCGTATTCAGTATAAAATCCTCACCTTTGTTCACAGGGCTCTCTACACAGGTATTCCCCTTTATCTTGCAGATCTGGTTTATCTTTCATACTCCTCACCGTTCGCTTCGCTCTATCCATGTCAATCGTGTGTTCCTTCCCCCTCCCTCACACACTCACCTAGAATCCACTCGTTCCTCCGCTTTTTATTTTTTAGGCCCTAGGCTTTGGAACTCACTTCCCCTTTCCCTACGATCTGAGATGTCTTTCCAGCTTTTTAAAACAAAACTCAAGACTCATCTGTTTAGCCTAGCATTTGACCTTCCCCCGTAGTCCCTACCCTTTCCTCTGCTTCTCTGTTGATGTTGTATGTTATTCTGCTCAGATTAGTTCTTCTCTGTTCTCTTTCTTTCTCTTTACTGTTTTTAAATAATGGCGTTCTTTTCTCTTTCTGCAGCTATGTATTTTTACAATTGTAAACCACCCAGATACCTATGGCGTGGGTGGTATAACAAATTTTAAATAAATATAAACATAAACATAAACATGTTCTTAGTAACACAGCAACATTGGTATGTATTTAATAACTGGTATTGTACATGCATCTTACCAAAGATAACTACTGATGTTGCTGCCCCTGCGGTTTTGACTGTGCTGGCTGAGAGATGAACAAAGTGAAGCAAGCAGTTCGAATGAACCAAACCTTTCAGTCAAATGGCAAGTCATAGCAGCAGCAACGTGTTATTATAAAACAGCTATGGTTTTTAGAATTTTAGGTGCTTAAAGATAAATATAGCTTGATTTTTTAAATGCTTTAAAGTGTCATGAAGTCATATAGTAAAAGCATATATATAGTATAATGTTGATTGTACATAGTTATCCCTGTTATTCCATGTTATATATTCCCTTGTTCTCTGTAAACTCAATGTTACATGTATGCATTGCAGTATATTTTGTTCGATGTACACCGCGCTGATTTTAATAGCGCGGTATAGAAGAGATGTTAAATAAATAAATAAGTATTCCCCCACCTCATTTCATACTCTCTATCCTCCCAGCCTGCAATGAAATGATCGAACTCCAGTTCTACGTATTGCACTTGGAGAGGCTGTACCAGAACTACAGGTAATGGGTATTCCAGCCCTTCAAGAAATCTTGTTAGCTGAACCTATTTCTCTTTCAGAGCTTTATAATGTTGTGGAGTGTTTATTGAATAAGCTGAAAAGTGCATGCTCTAAACATTGCATAAAGGTGTGTTTTGCTGATAGATTGGGTGTTTGGATGGTGGTATGAGTGAATATGTGAGTGGATGGAGAATTTAAGAGAGGCCAGGGCTGAATGAATGAGTGGATGAGAGTTATGAATGGGTCGTTGAGTTGAGTGAGTAGGGGCATGTAGGTGTCTGGGATGGGAGCACAAGGGAGTGTCTGAGAGAGGGTGGATGAGTGCAATGGGGGCATCAAGATAGATAGGACGGCTTTGGAAACATTCTTTTTCCAACCCCTCCCCAACTTCCTTCATACCTATCATTCCACCATCCTCCACATTCTCTATACCCACAGATCAAGTGTTTTTTTTCATGCTGGTGCTAAGCATGGCAGAGACTCATAGGATCTTAAGGGAAGGGATTATGGATTTAGCTCATACTTTTTTCAGGAATATCTCAAGGCAAATTGCACTCAGGTACAGTAGGTACAGTGCCTTCTAAAAGTATTCATCCCCTCTGTGTTTGCTCTGTTTTTCTTTTTTGCATTACAACCTGGAATTAAAATGGAGATTTGGGCGTTAGCACCATGTGACTTACACAACATGCCTATCACTTTGAAGGTGCAAAATATCCTTTATTGTGACACAAACAATAATTAAAGCAAAAACAAAACAAAACAGAAATCAGCAGTGTGCATATGTATCCCCCCACCCCCCAAGTCAATACTTTGTAGAGCGACCTTTGGCTGCAATTAAAGCTGCAAGTCTCTTGGGGTATGTCTCTATTAGCTTAGCACATTTAGCCATTGGGATTTTCACCCATTCCTCAAGGCAAAACTGCTACTACTCCTTCAACTTAGATGGTTGAATTGGTGTACAGCAATATTCAAGTCATGCCACAGATTTTCAATTGGATTGTGGTCTGGGCTTTGACAAGGCCATTCCAAGACATTTAAATGTTTCCCTTTAAGCCAGCTTTAGCAGTATGTTTAGGGTCATTGTCCTGCTGGGAGGTGAACCTTTGTCCCAGTCTCAAATCTCTGGCAGACTGAAACAGGTTTCCTCAAGAATTGCCGTGTATTTAGTGCCATCCATCATTCCTTCAATCCTGTTTTCCAGTCCCTGCCAATGAAAAACATCCCCACAGCATGATGCTGCCACCACCATGTTTCACTGTGGGAATGGTGTTCTCGGGGTGATAGGAAGTGTTGGGTTTGCGCCACAGATGGTAGAGCCCATGAATGCCAAAAATTCAATTTTCGTCTCATCTGACCAGAGAATCTTCTTCCATGTGTTTGGGGGGGTCCGCTACATGCTGTTGTGCAAACTCCTAACATGTTTTCATATTTCTTTCTTTAAGTAATGGCTTTTTTCTGGCCACTCTTCCATAAAGCCCCACTCTGTATGGCTCAAAGTGGTCCTATGGACAGATACTCCCATCTCCGCTGTGGATCTTTGCAGCTCCTTCAGTGTTGTCCTTGGTGTCTTTGTGGCATCTGTGATTAATGCCCTCCTTGCCGAGTCTGTGAGTTTTGATGGACGGCCTTCTCAGGTTTGTAGTGGTGCCACATTTTTTCCATTTTGTTGTAATGAATTTAATGGTGCTCTGTGGGATATTCAGAATTTGGAATATTTTTTTATAACCCAACCCTGATCTATACTTCTCCACAACTTTGTCTCTGACCTGTTTGGAGTGCTCCTTGGTCTTCATGTTGCTTGCTTAGTGGTGTTACAGAGCCAGGGACCTTTCAGAACAGGTATATTTATACAGGCATCATGTGACAGATCATGTGACACTGATTGCACACAGGTGGACCCTAATCAACTAATTATGTGACTTCTGTGGTTAATTGGTTGGACCAGATCTTATTTGAGGGTTTCATAGTAAAAGGGATGAATACATATGCACTCATAATTTTTTTGTTTTTACTTGTTTTTTATATATATAAGGTATTTTATTGTCATTCCACTTCACCAATTTGGACTATATTGTTAGGTCCATTACCTAACATCCAAATGAACTTCCATTTTCATTCCAGTTTGTAATACGACAAAACAGGACAAAAACTGAGAGGATGAATACTTTCACAAGGTACTGAATTTTCCTGTCCTCAGCAGATTTAAAATCAAGTTTGTACTTAAGGCAATGGAAGATTAAGTGACTTGACCAAGATAACAAGGACTAGGAGTGGAATTCAAGCCAATCTTTTCTGGTTCTCATCCCCAGGGACCATTGGGCTACTCCTTCATTGGGTAAATCCAAAGCTCCATCAAGCCCAGTATCCTGTTTGAAACAGTGACCTATCCAAGTGATAACTGCCTGGCTAGATTCTATCCTCAGGAATAAACAGTGACTTTCTCCATGGTTCTCTTATTAGCAGTCTATTGACTATTTATCCAGGAACTTCTCAAAACTTTTTAAAGCAGCTACGCTGACTACTTTTACTACATTCTTCAGCAATGACTTCCAAAGCTTAACTATGCACCGAATGAAAACATTTTCTCTTCTATTTGTTTTAAATGTACTATTTGTAATGTGATGGTATGTCTCTTAGAGTATATTTACTAAAGCACGAATGGCTTTTGCAGCTAATGCCGGGTGGTAGCTGCAAAAATCCAGCATTAGCACTACCAGCTCCTACCCAATGGCTTTTCAGTACACACATGTCACAGAAGTGGTAAACGAGGAGGAGGTGTTCTCGCTATCACCAAAACTGATCTCCACTTCCACCTGAGCAATACAACCAACGCAATACACATAGACGCAATCACCATTACCAATAAACATTGCTCCTTCAACCTGCTATACAGGGCCCCATCCACAGACTCTGATTCCCTCGCAGTATTAATTGAGCTTGCATCCAACTCACAATTGCCAAGCACACCAGGCTGGGTTGTAGGTGATTTCAATTTACCATCCTTGCACGACGCACAGGCCTCATCTTTCCTGGATGCTTTTGAAGAACTAGGATACACACAACTCATTGATGTGCCCACCCATGCCAAAGGAAGGACACTGGACCTTGTTTTTGTCCCCCCCCCCCCAACTGCCTTTAAAACAAACACAACCATACTGTCCACTACAGCAGTCCCCTGGTCAGACCACATGTTAATCATGTTCCAAATATCTCTACCCAACAAACTCCAAAAGAGTGTTGATAATGCCAGCAGCCTCAAAACAGCTCCACGCAGGTTCATAGCCTTTGACAAAGACCAAATCTTAAACCAAACCCGTACACTCTTTGACCTAACATCCCATGACCCTGAAGTGTTAGTTTCCACCTGGAATGAAAGCTTCAGCTCCATTGCATTACGACCACCATCAAAAAGCCTACCAAGAAGAAAACAACAGCAGCTTGATACTCCACAGAGCTTAGAACGTCACTCTCCTGCTTGAGAAAACTAGAAAGACGCTGGCGCCATACTCACTCCACAGAGGACCTAAGGACATACAACACCCAACTATAAAAACACCGCCAAGCAATATCTGAAAGCATGAGGAAATTCCACACGGACACTCTAAAGCGGTCCCTAAACAAGCCACACGACCTCTTCACCATGGTAAAGAACCTAGCAAAAGAGCCAGTACCAGAACAACCTAGTCAAATCCACCCTCAAGCCTTCGCCGACTTCTTAAAAGCGAAACTGTGCCAAACTAATAAGTCCCCCACACATACCATGGCACCCGAGCCGAGTTCCTCAATCCGACTGTCTGCCTTCTCTAAGCCATCTGCCAAACACATTGAGGACATAATTGCTGGAATGAACACAACAACCGCACAAACCAACCCTTGCCCGGTGTCCTGGATAAAAGAGTTACGACCGACAGTCAGCCCTTTTATAGCAAAGCTAATGGACTGCTCATACACGACAGGCAGCTTTCCCCAATCCCTCAAACATATCTCAATCAGGCCACTCCTCAAAAACAACAAACTGGACCCTAAGAAGCCCGACTCATATAGACAGATATCCAGTATACCACTGTTGGCGAAAATCGTCGAGAAAGACATCCAAAATCAAATTCAAGATCATATTGACGCCTCCGCACAACTTGACCCGTGTCAGCACGGCTTCAGAGCCGCACATCGGGTCGAAACTCTCCTCACCATCCTCTTCAGTACCATAATTGCAGGAATTGACAGCATACGCCAAGGATACGTACTCATATTCTTGGATATAGCGGCGGCCTTTGATTCTGTCTCCCATGACATCCTCTTACACCACCTCAAAGAGAAGGGGATTTGTGACTTAGCACTCAAATGGTGCAAGTCATATCTCTCGGATAGTAGATGGCAACAAGTAAGATCAGATGAAGCAACATCAGAACCTTTCCACCAGAGCCAAGGGGTCCCACAAGGATCCTCTCTATCTGCCCTGTTGTTTAATATTTATATGCAACCGATCTGCGAGATCGTCCAGTCCTTCAAGGTGGAATGCCTGTTATACACAGACGATGTGCTCCTATATATGCCTTTTGCAACGGAGAACCCTGAACTCTCACCGCTCATGGACTGTTTTAACGCAGTATCCAGATGGCTCCAATCACAAAACCTGCGAATCCAACATAAGAAAAACGAAGTCCTTTTCGTCACCAGAGATCCAAAATTCATCACACCACCGTGCTTGAAGGTCTTAGACGCAGAACTACTTACCAAACCCTCTATTAGATATCTAGGAGTCACACTTGACCAGCGACTAGACATGAAGACCCATATAGGCAATGTAGCAAGAGCTATATACCATAAAATCCGATCACTTAGACACATACGCACCTTACTGGAACCTGGCGACTTCCGCACAGTATACCAAGCCTTGATCATACCGCATTTTGACTATGCAAATGCCATACTCCAGGGTCTCCCGCAATCTATGCTACACCCTTTACAGCTTGAAATAAACTCTGCTGCAAGAGTGCTCCAGGGTGCTTCCAAGTGGGAACACATGACACCCATCCTTAAACAACTACACTGGCTCCCCATAAAAGGCAGAATTACATTCAAAACCATAATTCTGACCTTCAAGATCATAAATAAGCTCGCCCCACCAGCCCTAGCAGACCTCATTCAGATAACCCCCCTGAACAGACCTAGAAGATCCCCTGAGGACAATAAACTAATAGTCCCAAGAGAAACAACAAAGTGCTGCCATACAACAGTGAACAGGGCTTTCAAATTCTCTGCACCAAAATGCTGGAACAGCCTCCCTCCCAGTATACGGGCAATCACTAATTTAACGCAGTTTAGGAAAGCTCTGAAATATTGCCTTTTCCTCGCGCACTACCCGGATGACAGCACCTCAGATGCCTCATCAGTAAACTAACCACGTCAAACAGATGTTCAGCCAGCTCTTTCTGTACAGTTGTAAATAGTTACCCCTTGTTGTCTATTCCAAGTTCTGTCACCTGTTAATTGTAAACACAAATCGACTGTTTTAAGATGTGTATTTAATTGGTTCTATGTAAACCGCACTGATGGAAAATAGCGCGGTATATAAGTGCATGTAATAAAATAAAATAAATAAAATAAAAGTCCCACGGTATGTGCAAGGGGTGTTCCCCTAGCATTTCCCCTGCAGTTACCATTGAGAAAGCACTGGGATTGCAGGGGGGTGGGGTGCAGCTTCGTGGATGCAGCTATCGGCAGCCATTGAGGTAGTGATAACTGCATCCGCAAAGCCTGCAGAAAGCGCTGCTACCACATGATGTGAATGCCCAGGATAGCTGCTTGAACCTGGAACACCCACTCTCAGCCCACATCCCACACGTTCGAGCAACCACCATATGATTTGCAGCCACCACAGACAAAGGATCATGGTAGCTGCATTTCTCCAGCATTAGCTGTCTTCGCAGCACGATGATTTCACATTAGCACCGTGAAAGCAGCTAACGCACTTTAGTAAAAATACCCTTTAGTGTTTGTATTATTTGAAAGAAAGAAACTAAAAGATTTGCATTACCCATTCCACTCCACTCAGGATTTTATAGACCTCTATCGAGTGCATGTTTCCTAGCCAAAAAAGGTGCTGGTACTGATATGCAGGGCTCTTTTATGAGGATCATGGCTCAATTTTATCAGGCAATGAAAAGTACCACTGAGCACCCCCCTTGCCTCTATCATATCTCCCTTTAGCTTCTCTTCTTTGAGCTGAAGAGCTCTTATCTCTTTTCTCATAGGAGAGTCTTTCCATTTCCATTACCATTTTGGTCACCCTGCTCTGTATCCTTTCTAACACAGTAATCGCTCAGGCCTAAAGTATGCGCGTACACACCTATTTGATAATATGCACACATACAAGCTGAGACTCCGCCTACACTCTGCTCCAACTGTACCCCATAATATGCCTATGCCCAGGCACAGCATGAGCCTTCTCGTCACTGCACATACTTTTACACACTTTAACACCTGAGGTGATTATATACAGTAAAAGCCATTTTATGTGCTTAAATCAGGGTTTCATGTCCAGGAAAAGTTTATAAAACTTGTCCCAAATTTATAAAATTTGTCTAAGCAGTGGCAGCGCCAGAGCTCAAAATAACATAGTGCCCTCACCGGCTGAATATTGACCCTAGTATATATATTTTGATCAATATTTCTCAAACCTCTCTTTGGGGAGCACGTAAAAGTCAAGTTTTCAGGTTAGCAGCAATGTGATAAATCTGCATGCCGTTTAGACAGTGTATGCAAATGTATTTCAGGCACATTTGTTGTGGATATCATGAAAACTAGACTGGCTGCTGCTTTTGCAGGAGAGGTTAAGTGCACCCACACTAAATGCAACATTGCCAGTTAGCCTGCATTAAATACACCCACGCTGACTGCAATGTGCATGCTCGACCCCTGAACTACCCCAATCTGTGTCCCGATCCATGCTAAGCACTTAGTATGGGATTTCTAGCATGGCTATACTTTTTGGCATGTGCGATTAGTGTGCTAAACCCCTCCCTAACCGTTCGCACACATTAGTAAACATGCCGCTTCGTTCTACGAATTTCTACGTTGAGGCTCTATTAACGATTAAATGCAGTGATATAATATCAACACCGTGGGACTTCTGCCATTTTGTAATCCAGCTTCGGTTTCAGGGTTTGGATCAAGCAGTAGAAATATCTCCTTTTCTGCTCTATGAGCAGTGAGATTACTCAAACGACTTGAATGCAGTACTATGACATTCCAACAATTCGGCCATGCCTATTTGGCATATAAATAAAGGGGTTTTTATACTAAATAAATATAGAAAGGAAATGAAAATGATAAAACAAAAGCTGACAAATTAAACCCTATTCCTATTACAATGGATTGTGTAATTTGTAAGCTTTGGAGATATTAAATAACAGTGGAAGCAATGGGAAGCAAACACTCTCGATGAATAGGTATGGATTTAACTCAGGAGCTTTGCTATTGTTCTGTCACTGCAATTCAAAACACACCTGCAAAGTCTTCCTGCCTTCCGCTGATTCACACACCTACTTAAAAATGGAGCACAATAACGGAATAGGATAGCTACCTTTTATTTACGAAGCATGTATTATGTAAAACAAGCATGCTGTAGGACCCAGGGTAAGGGTAGCTGGATGCAGAAATAGAATAGAATTTGGTCCCATGCTGTTATGTTTAGTAATAAAGGACATGGATTCTTTATTTTTCATTTTTTCCCCTACCAAACAGCAGAAACAGATCCAGACAGCAGGGATCATTTTTCAGTGGTAGTGCTGAAGCTTTCTATTCATTGTCAAGAACAGGCATGAACACTGATGCAGGCTGGCTGACTGAGAAAAGGGAATTTGAAAGTAGGCTCCCTTCTTCTTGGTCAAACAATTTCTTTTTTGTGTTCTTCCAGAACGCTGATTGTAAAGCACTTTCAATTGCACCAACCATCCATGTCTCTCCAGTGAGCTGCCTTCTCCATTATTCAGCAGAGAAACTGTTCTAAACAGAACAATATTTTTTTTCACATAAGGAGAAACTGTATGAAGATAATGATGCCAGTTAGATTTAGACTTTTAAAAGAAGTTCCTTAATGAAATTTTATGTTAGTGCCATGCGCCTATTACTGTAATAAATGCAATGGAGCAATTCAAATATTATCCTCTCCTCCCCCCCAACCCCCCAAACATTAACAAGAGCTCAGGCCATTGAAAAAAGCTAAGTGGCACGTTAGAATTTCTGAACATTTTATTTTGCATTAAGTGCACTATCAAAATTCCTATGTAAGAGGATGTTACAAGCCATACACCAGAATGACACGGATAATAGAGGTGTCATTTCCAAGCAACTACTTTGTGAAGCGCGTGGAGAGGCAGAAGATCCTGAAATACCAGGAAATGCAGTCAGAGACCAAGAAAATGTGTCAGAAAGAGACAGAAATATTTCCCATTGTGTTGGGTGCCAAAGGCTTGATAAAGAAGAATTTCCAAGCCCATCTTGAAACATCTTGCACATCTGCCCATACATGTTACATCTTACGAACTCCAGCAGGAGGCTCTCTTTGGCCCGATACAACTACTACGCTGAGCCTTAGCAGTAAATTTAAGAGACTGAGATCATACTCCCCATGCCCCGGCTTAGAAGTGAGGTTCACAACTGTCATTGTATGCACCAAACTTACCCATTTGGAGAAACTGCCCTGAGACCATGATAATAATATAAGAAGATCTTCATAGAGAAATTCCATCTTCTGGTTGCTGAAGGGAAATAAAATTAGTGTAAAATAATCCTTAACTAAGGGGTCCTTTCACTAGCATGTGCTAAGCAGTTAACATAAAAATTAGTGCATGTTGACAGCTGCTGGGTTACTGAGGCACCTAGTGTGTGCTAAAACACGTGGAGGCCTATCCCCAATAGGCCGTCCAGCCCCCTGTATGGCCAGGTAGAAGCGGGTCATGCAAAGGTAGACCCGATTCTGATCCCACGGTCCCCGTGGGATCAGAATCGGGTCTAGCACCTGGACGTGCAGGCTGGGACCCAATTCTGCCCGGCTGTACGTCCCGGCAATTATCTGGCTAACTCAGCCAGGCTTGTAAATGGAGCCACAGTGCCATGGCATCCCATTGCCATGGCACTGCGGCTCCATGCACGAGCCGCAATTGCCGGCCACCCTGGAGCGACACCCGTTTCCTGCAGCCCAACCCCCGATCTGGCCTTCCAAGGCCTGGGTTGGGCTGTAGGGAACCCACTGAGCCCTCTCACCTGCCTGCCCGTATCCCCTGCCTCGGTTCCCAATCGTTCAGGGGGACGTATTCCACCTTTGAGGTGGAATAAGTTCCCCGTCTAGCCTGAAGGGCCTGTACGTACAGGGCCGAATTTGGAATCAGCCCTGTACGTCCAGGGTCCAAGGCCATCCACGTCATGCCCTTGCTCCACCTCCAGAAAGCCTCTTCTATCCTGTCTGGGCCTCCCCATACAAACCCACTGTTCGTACGGGGAGATTAGGGATGGGGATGGCAGGGGAACGAATAGCAGGAATGGAAGTCCCAACGGGACGTCCATCCCCGCTATTTGCGGGACAGAATGACTCCCATACTGTTTAATGTGACATGGGGCGGGGCCCGGGCTACATATGGGTATGGACTACATATCACAGTTGACACACGGTAATGACCGCACACTGTCAATGCTACAATTAGCATGGGTGCACTTAACAGCACCTCAAGAGGAAGCATTACGCGGGGAAAGGGATTTTTCTGTGCAGTAAGCACAGGGGACATGCTGTGTATGCCCCCCACAGTTTCCACATGGCTTTTGCATTTATCTCACGTTGAGTTTTGCTCCTAAAATACAATAAGTGCAAAACCTTACCGCACTGTAGTAAAGGGACCCCTAAGCTTCTTGTTCTTGTATCAAAACAGCACAACCAGTACAGTAACACAAGCTCAGTTTTCATAGTTCAAGCCCGGTAGCCAGCATGGAAATGACGTCCCCACCTACTCTTTAATATGTCTCTGCAATTGCACGAAATGAGACTGAGTTATTGCGTGTAAAGTGTGTTTGTTTTAAAATATTGAACATGTTTTATTTCTCTTTTCTTCTGCCAGTTAATGGATGTTTTTCTTACTTAGGTTGTGGTTGCCAAATTCAAGCCTTAATATTTGACTATGTATTCGTTGCTTGTACCATGGCTGACTCTTCTTCATTTGCTTTTTATAATTTCAGTTATTAATTGAATACCAAAATCATCTTAAAATGAAAATTACTGTAAAGTGTGATACATCAAATAGGAGAGGAATAGCAAGTTAAAATTCCTGAACATCAAGCAGAAATAGTGAAATAATGCCATTATATATCTTTATTATAGCACAGAATACAAAGGAGATTCCAGAATAAAATAACAACTTTGGCATTCGTACTCCATCCATCACTCAATTGCCCTTTTTCATAACTAACATACTCCCCCTGGGTAGCAGCAACATTTTAGCTGCAGCTTTACTAACAGTTCACAACTTTAACATTACATTAACCATCAACAGATTATTAACTTCTTAACCAGAATTCAACAAGATTAGAGGTCGATGTCTTAGTCTCTTCAACCAAGTTCCTGTGGTGACACCCAGCTGACTCACACGTCAAGCACTGAGAAGCTTTGTAACCTACCTTACACTTAGCAGTGATGCCTGTGTCGTGGGAGGCTGAGGTCTTCTCCTCCCAGTCTCCCCTCTTCAGCTGCTTGGGGCTAATTGCCATGAGTGGTCATTTCTCCTCTAAATTCCTCTCAAACTGCAACAATCCTCCCCCAACTTTACTCCCCCGTCCCTCAGCATCCCTACCTAATGCCATGTGATCAGCCCCAACTTTGGATGGATGGATGAGAGGGTCACATGGCCTCACCCCCCTAAGATGCAAGTCTATTGCCCGCTAAATTGAAGGTAAGCCTTCAATTACCTTCTCCTCTGCACTTAGCCTCATGGCTCCCTGCCCATATTCTTCCTACCCGGACCTTATCACTGCCCTTTTCTTAACCCCTCTACCTTGGGCTTTGTGGCAGGGGATCAGTTGTTATGTGCCCCTCCCCAATCCTCAAGGGGGAGGAGGGCCTTTCTGTTGGCATTCAGATTCCATCCACCACTCAATTGCCCTGTTTCACAACTGATATACTCTCCATAACCTTAACAGTTACCATGTGGGTGGCAACATTTTGGTTGAAGCAGTCGCGTTCCCAGCCCCTCAGCACTCGGGGTAGGTTCCCATCCATGGTCAGTGCCCCCTTCATGTGGCACCATGAGGCATACTACTACTCCCCACCAGGCCCACAGAGGCAGCACTGCAAATTTACCATAAAGCTGGCTTGCCGTGCTGTTTCTGCTCCAGGCCCGGCCTTGTTTTCTCTCCCCGCCCCTATGTATTTCACAAGAAGGAGCTGATCTGATTCTATTTCTGCAATGTTTCTAATCCCATCATGGTTGTGAAAGGAGGTGAAGACAGCAAAAACAGTTAGCAATATTAACTGCTTTATTCCCCTGCTATTGGATAGGGGGAACTAGTGCTGAATGAGGAATTGGAAAACTGTATTATTTGATTAATCAGTCATTTCATTTATTGAGAAATATACTATCCCACTGCAGACATTGCCCAACCAAAGGAATTACTGGGTTACAAGTGAGCTCTGTATCAGGCTAGTCACAACCCCTCAAAATAATTGTATACACGATGGTACCTATATAATAGGTCTTGGTCTGCTTGCTTCAACACATCTTTCATAGATACTTGTTCCTTTTTGGTGATCTGTCATTTCCGAGAGGTTACAACCGTGTGATGCTGGCTCATCACATTTTTCCCTTTTCTCAGATTTTCTTTACAAGAGAATGAAATACAGCAGGGGCCTCAGCTACAGCAATCTCCTTTTCATTATTATGATTATTTAATAGTAGCTTCCTTCTTCTAATCCTTTTTTGAAGTACCAGATACAATCAAGTCATTCTATTGAAAATGCATTTAAACTTCTCCTTTTAAAAGCTGCAAGCAGACCGAAATGACCTGAACCATGAAACACGAACACATCACAAGCTTCCTCTTTTGGGGTGAAAGAAAATACTGTTCTATTTTAAGTAATGACTGCTGCTTTGAAGATGTGTGAACCTGACTTTGATCCTTTTATCGTAGACTTCTGAAATGGCCATTAATTTCTTTTGCCTTTTCTGAACAGCGGGACTTTATTTTAGGATCCTGTGGGGCCTATTTACTAAGCAGTGCTAGCTGTTTAACATGGTTTTTAGCAATGCACTAACAGCGTGTCACTGAACTAATGGTGCAGTACATTACGTGTTAGAGCACACTAATCACAACATAAAACAGCTAACACTGAAAATGCCTCTTTGGGAAGGGGAGTGGGTGGGGATTGCACCTTACAGTTAAGCTGCAGTTTGTTGCATCATGTTAACTGTTACAGTTGTTGTCACAACTATTGGCACCCTTGCAATTCAACCCCTTAAAGTCCAATATTTCCTAAAAAAATGTGTCTAGTCAAAAGGCTTTGGACTATATATGCACATATATTTGACACATAAAAGAATCAAATAGAACAAGACCAATTAAAAAAAAGTAGGAAATAGTATAAAAAGTGGGACATTGCCAGGACATGATTATTGGTGCCCTTATAAACAATTCAAATCCGTTTGAACAGAAGAACCATATTCCCATTGCAGTAAAATTAAATGTACCTGTGATTAATTGTCAGTATTCACACAACCTGAATCAACTAATGAATGATGGCTCCAATATTTAAAATGGCCACATTCACTCCTTGTTCCATTTTCACAATGATAAAGACAAGGGCTGCCTGAGACCATCAGAAAAGCCGTTATCAGTAAACATCAAACTTCTAAGGGGTACAAGGCCATCTCCAAAGACCTTGGTGTTTCTGTGTCTACAGTTTGAAATGTTATTAAGAAGTTTTCTGCTCATGAAACTGTAAATAACCTCCCAGGACGTTATGGGAAGAAGAAAATTAATCCAAGACGTCTCTGAAGATTAGTACGAACTGTTGGAAAAACACCACATACAACATCCAAGAGCTTAAGGTTGACCTGGAGCAATCTGGAGAGGTGGTTTCAATCCACACCATATGCAATACATTAAAGAAAGAAGAACATGTGTGAAGGCCAAGGAGTACCCCGCTATACAAAGACAGACATAAAAAGTCACACTTGATCCATGCCCAAACCCACCTTGAGAAACCACAGTCCTTCTGGGAAAATGTTCTGTGAACAGATGAAACCAAACTTGAGCTCTTTGGCAATGCTGACCAGCAATACATTTACAGGCAAAGAAATAAAGCTTAAAAGGAAAAAAAAACACTCTTCCTACAGTTAAAAATGGTAAAGGTTCCATAATTTATTTATTTATTTATTTATTTTTATTTCGTATATACCGCGCTATTATAATCAGTGCGGTTTACATTTGAAACAGAACATACAAGAATGTAAGCAGTTACATCAAGTTTTTAATAATAATTTTTTTATAATAATAATAATAATATTTTTAAAATAATGTTTTGCTGCCTCAGGAACTGGAGGCTTGGAATGTATTAAAGGACTCATGAAGTCAGAGGACTATCAAGGTATTTTGGAGTGAAATGCACTACCTAATGTCAGAAAGTTAGGTATGGATCGAAGGTCATGGGTCCTCCAGCAGAACAATGATTCAAAAAAACACATCCAAAAGTACAAAATGGTTAAAAAGAAGCAAATGGACTGTTCTAACTGGCTGCAATGAGTCCTGATCTCAATCCAATTGAGAACCTTTGGAAAGAACTGAAATCTGCCATTGGTAAAAGGAATCCTGGAAACATTCATGAGCTGGAACAAATCACAGTTGAAACTTACAGATGACTATAAGAAACGTTTGGATACTGTCATCACTGCCAAGGGCTGTGTAACCAAATATTAGTTACACAACCCTTAGTTACACAACCCTTGGCATTAATCTTGTCCATCTAATATGTTGTTTTTTTTCTCAGAAATTACTTTGTCTAAGTTGCACAGACATCTTTTTTTTGCCATATACTTTTGAACATACTATTAAAATATTATGATGACATACAGTTGGAATATTTCCAATTAATTCACAAGATATTGTACACAACATACCTAAAATGCAAGGGTGCCAATAATGTTGACCACAACTGTAACATGACAGAAAAAGCAAAGCAATTAAAGCCATCTGAAGAGACAGAGCAAACTGTACCACATATTCTTGGCCATGCAATTTTTCTCTGTGCAAACATCCCAACTACCCTCATAAAAATACTGGGAATACCCTCAGCAGTTAATGTAGAGGGTTTTGCAGTTTCCATGCATTAACTTTGGCTATTACTGCATGATAAGTGCACAATCTCTACACATTTTACTAAATAGAGGCCTGTATACTTGCATAATTCATACTCAGTTCACATTCTGTTTGTCAGACCACTACAACACTGACATCCCATATATGCAACAATATACAATAGAGGGAGAAAAATGGTGGTAAGCAAGATACTGAAGTATTTAGAGCAGCAGGTCTGCATTGTCAACTGTCTTTATAGGCAGAAATTGCTATGGTGCTAAACATTTAATTTTATATCTTTTACTGTCGAAATCAAACAACATCTATACATCTTTTTTTTCAGTATGAAAAAGTCAGTTTTCAAAAGAATTTAACTACTTAACCACTGTTAGGGGGCTAAATTCTTGTTTGAAAATAATTCCTTAATCACCTAGCTACAAAGATATACTGCAGGCAGGTATCCTATGTGGTCTATTCAATAAGGGGCTATTTTATTTATTAATTTACATTCTCTTATATACCGCGCTATTCTGCATCAGTGCGGTTTACATTGAACAAACTAAAATTACATTGAACAGGGCATTATAACTTGGAGAAAACTATTTTACAGGGAACTTGGGCTATGGAGGGTTAAGTGGCTTGCCCAAGACCACAAGGAGCACCTGTGGGACTAGAAACCCCAGTCCTTCCAGCCCAAGGTTGCTGTCTGCTAGTGGGATTTGAACCCCTGACCTTGTGGCCTGAAGTACCTTGCCCCAACCACTAGGCCACTCCTCCACTCCTCCACTAGAAGCTCTGTTCATGCTTTGGGCATCTGAAAATGGGCATACAGACATCCAGAGCATAGAGACATCTCTGGAGCCATTTAAAAGCTGGTTCTGTGGACATTCCCAACGGGAGGACATCCAAATATGAACAGAGGTGTGGTGTAGATATGTTTGGGGTGTTACCAAGAACCCAGATGTCCTCGCCTGATTGCAGAAATGCCTTATATGTACTGCACCACATCCAAGATTATACCTGCTCTAGGCACAAATAGGCAGTGGAAAAGTGCTCATTTTGCCTGCCAAAAATCCAGAGGGTAAGAAGGATGTAAATTCCTATCTCATATGATTCCCATGTTGACAACAAACTCTATTGGGGAATAGGGGCTCAAATTTCCAGTTTTCCACACCACTGGACATCTCCAAATGCAACCTTGCATGCACAATGGGCCCCTTTCTGATTGGGGCCTGTCCGGACATCCAGAATCTGGATGGGTCAAAGTTGCACCTGATTCTGCACCCGCGGGAGTTCTACATTCCCATGGGAGCACAATCAGGGCAAAGGGCTTGGAGAGGCAGGATGTGCCCCAATGCCAACATACTGCAGGCATGGCTCCTGCCCCATCTACCCCCCCTCCCCCCGCCAATGCTCCTGCATGGAGCCTCAGTGCTGCGGCATCCTGTTGCCATAGCACCGGGATGCCATGCAGGAGCCCTGCTGCCCTGCAAAAGTTAAAGATTGTTGTTCACTGTCACCCAACCCCTGAGGGGGCCTGCCAATGCCAGAATCAGGCTGCGGGGAAGCTCCTGGTGCTTCTCACTTCTTTGGGGGGGGTCCTCCAGTGCTGATCCCTGTCCTTGGGGAGACTTATTCCACCTCTGGGGTAAAATAGGTCCTCCGTCTCTCCCCTCCACACTGGACATACAGGGCTAGTACCCGAATCGGCCCTTTATGTCTGGGTTTTGCGCCACACCCCCTCACCACCCACTCTCCTCCCCGGCACCGTCCCTTCCTGCCCCCGTCTGGAGCTCCCTGCTCAACTGCCCTAAATGTGCAGGGAGCTCCTGGTTCAGAATAGCAACACAGAGACGTCTACTCCAGATATACATCCCTGCTATTCCCAGTTGGGAATGACTCCCTAAATGTCCCCACCCCATTATTATGCAGCTGGAACATCTATATGGACGCAAGCATGGACATCCACATCGGGGACACCTATGCTTCTAAAATCGAACTGAAACATAGACATCGCCAATGTTTTTCTGCACCTTTTTTTCCTACAGTAGACATCCCAGATTGCACTTGGATGTCCTTTCTAAAAGCCCACTTCACAGGTTACTGAGCACATTAAAACTGTCTTGTGCATGCTACTGGAGTGGCAGAGTAGCCTAATGGTTAGAGCACTGGGTTTGGTAACCATGTGATCAGGGCTCAATTCCCACTAGCACTCCTTGTGGCCTTGGGTGAGTCACTTAACTCTCCATTACCTTGGAAGAAAGGCCTGCAATCTACTTCTGATCATACTGCCAAGAAAACCCAAGATCTGCTGGGTTGCTAGTAGTCAGCATTGACATGAAGACACATATTCCATTGCTGTGCATGCTACAAATGGTGTGCTAGGCCATAGGAGGCAATAATATACAGGATGGCTCAAAAAAAGTGAGAACATCTCATAAATTAAAAGCTTAAATAGTTTACTTATTTACCTTTTTTGACTATATAACATCTTTATTTCGACAATTTCCGGTCACCATCTTTTTTTTTTTTAAATTTGTCAATCGTTTACATCTGTCTTTTCAATTTTTAAATAACTTATAAGCTACGAGATGTTCTCACTCTTTTTGGGCCACACTCTATTTCTGTGGGATCCTGCAAAATAAATGGATAATTTTAACCTTCAGAGTTTGCAACAGTAATGAAAGCAAAGTACCACAGGTAGCTTTGCTTTCATTATTGCCAAACCAAAAACTACTCATAGAGGTTTATGCCTGCTTTTTTCTGAAGGTAATTTTTCTGGGCAAAGCAACATGCATAGTTTTCAATAAACAAAACGACACGTTTTGTTCCGAATGCCACCCCTTCTCTGGGAATCCCTTTGCAGTTCACCAGTGAAAGTATTCGTATCGATGAACAATGCGGGAACTTTACAAGTAGACAATTGCCAAACTATATCTGTGGCCTGTGCAACTTCTTACTACTACAACTACTACTGATATGTATAGCGCTACAAGGTGTGTGCAGCGCTGTACAGGTACATGTAAAAGACGGTTCTTGCTCATCAGAGCTTACAATCTAGTCAAGACAGTGATTACAACAGCTGGATACTAGGATATAGCTGGGGGAATGATAAGGGAACACATAGGAGGCTAAGCGGATTAGGATCCAAAAACAGCCTCGAAGAGGTGAGTTTTCAGCCTGGGTTTGAAAAGGGCCAGAGATGAAGCCTGACGTACAGACTCAGAAAGTTTGTTCCAGGCATAAGGAGCAGCAAGGTGAAAGGATCGGAGTCTGGAGTTGGCAGTAGAAGAGAAGGGCACAGATAGAAACGATCTGCCAAGCAGAGTTCCCAAGGAGTGGTGTAGGGAGAGATAAGAGAGGAAAGGTAGTGAGGAGTAGCAGAATGAGTGCATTTACAGGTCAGTAGGGGAAATTTGAACTGGATACGTAAATGGATAGGGAGCCAATGAAGTGACTTAAGAGGGGTTACGTGAGCACATCGAGGCTAGTGGAAGATTAGCCGCACAGCTGAGTTTTGAACAGATTGAAGTGGAGAGAGATGATTCAGAGGGAGACTTACAAACCTGGTGCCCCCCCCCCTATGACATCAGAGTTTTATCAATTACATATTTTATTTAAAAGCATTTCTATGCCACTTATCAAAATCTAAGTGGCATACAAAATAACATTTATAACAATAAATTAGACAATAACAAACCCAAAACACCATAAAACGAAAAAAGAAATGTTGCTGCCTTCAATACTTCAGAGTAAACTGCACTGCCCTGAAGTGCTATTATTTAATCCATCACGTAAAACTCTTGCTGAAACAATGCTGTTAAGCTGCTTATGAAACAGTTTTACATCGCTCATCCCTCTTAATTTGTGTGGAAGCTTGTTCCACTCAACAGGGCCAGCTAAAAAAAAACATAATGCCCCTGTCTCAACAAAATAGATTTACCGAATTGCTGGAACACCTTCAGATCTTAAAGCCCAAGGGAGCTTATACATGTTTTAACACAGTACCAATGTAGTTGATGCCATTGCCATATAATGCTTTTTGAATCATTGTGAACACCTTATACCTGACCCTCCGTGTAACAGGCAACTAATATAAAATTTTAAAACATGGGAAAAATGCATATAACATAAGACTTCTTCCAGAATGTGAGCAGTTACATTTTGAGCAAATTTAAGAGCTGGGATACAAGGATGCATTTGGAACATGCTTGCACTGCCGCCACTGAAGTCTCAGTAGACCAGTCTCAACCTTTTCCCATCGGGACACATCTGACAGACGATAAATGTATATGTGACACATCGCACATGTGACCATAATGGACCTTTGGACTGACACTGAACAGTATCTGTATGCCGTGGGAACGTCTTGCTCCCGCGGTACAGAATTGGGTCCTAGTGGGCCTGTCCTGTTCGGGGCTGTCTGCACGGCCCAAACGTGCCCCTGATAGAATCGGGCTCATTGTGAAAGAACACAAAACCTGAAAAAAATCACCATTCACATATATAGGAAATGTGCCAGACCACAGCAGCACTGATTCCTATGATTCAAACAGCTAGAACCCTAGAAAAGGATAAGCAGCACTACAAATATTACACTGGGCCGTAGAACAGGAATACACCTGCTACCGGTTAAACAGAACAAGCGGGACTGCTACAGATCACTACAGACTCTACACACTAATGCCACCACATCTTGGTCCCATGTAAAACACAGACAGACTCACCAAGTACAGAACAAGGGACCACAAATTAGAAATAGAATTCTGAAGACAAAAATTGAACTGGGAATCCCCAGAAGTGAAACTCAGTAGGTGCTGCAACACTGGAAAACTAAAAATAGAAATGTATTTCCTCTTGTACTGAATAAAATATAAAAACATCTGCAATGCACATCTCCCACAGAGAACATATTCCAGTTAATATATCCAAAATAAAATACTTTCTTCTACTTTTATTGTCTGGATTTTTATTTTTCCAGTCACGTTAGTTCCAGTTTTTCTTTTCTGCTTTCTTCATCTGTCTTCTATCAGCTCTTTCCGCTGTTTGCTATCCTTTTATCCTTTCTCCTCTCTCCCAATTTCCTCCTTTCCCTCCCTACATCTGTCTTTGACATATTGATCATGCCCTTTTCTTTCTTTTCTGTTTCTCTATCCACTGAAATTCCACCCTCATTTTCACTTTCTAGTCCCCCATCTCTTCATTTTTAATTTTCATGTACCTATCAGCATTCAGTATCCTGCCCAGCCCATCTCCCCTAGCTCTGCCATTTCCCCATCTCCCTCCCTCCCCGGTCTCTTATTCCCTTCAATCTTTCACCACCCGCACATTTCTACCATCTTTACTCACCATTCTCCTCTCACTTCTGTCTTTTGGACAGTCCCCACAAGGTTCCACTTCATATCCAGCATTTACCCTCCCTCTCCCATCTACCCAACCTTGTAGCCCGTCATCTTCCCTCTCTCTCTCTCTCTCTCACCTGCCCACCCACTCAACAGTTCTTGTAGTCCTATATCTCCCCTTCCTCTTTCTCCTGCTACCACCCTTGGAGCCCAACATTTCCCCTCTCTCTCAATCTCCCTCCTCTCCACCAATTAAACATTCACCTCCAACCATCCATATAGCGTGGCATCTCTCCTCTCCACCCACCCACCAACCTATGTAGCCCAACTTCTCCCCCCCCCCTTTCTTTCTCAGCCACCCATCCTGACTGACATCTCCCCCCCCCCCTCTCTCTCCATCTCGTTCCCATCATCCACCAACCTATGAAGCCCTGCATCTTCCCCTTCCCCACCCACCCTTGTAGCCTGGCATTATATCCTCCTCCCCTCTAGCCCACCTTTGTAGTCCAGCATCTCCCTGACCCCTCTGCCACTATGGTCCAACAGTTCTCTGTCTGCTCTCTTCTTCCCCCCCCCCCCCAAAGAGTGAAGCATCTTCTCTTTCAACTTCCCCCTGTCCATCTATACTGCAGCATCTTCCCTTTTCCATTCCCCAACCCAACAGTGTAGCTTCTCTCCTTCTGTGGGGGAGCTGGTGCAAGCCGCGGCAAGAGACATGACCACACCAACCCCAGCAACTCTTCTTTAGTTTTATGCTCAGCTGTGATCCTTCCCCAGGTTGCAGTATCAAATGGCACTTCAGGTGATTTCACTTCCAGGTTCATGGAGCACACTATGAACTGAAATCCTAATAATAGCCCCAGGTGCTATGAAGCGGAGTAAGAGCATGACTGAACATTGACTAAAGAAGAATTGCTGGGCCAATGTGATTGCGTCTCCTGCCCTTGTCACTGTCACTGCTTGTGCTGGCTCTATGACACACAATCCTGAGTCTTCACAGTGTCTCCTGCCTCTTCATGTGCCAGCTCTGCGACACACCTCCTGGATGCTTCCCACGCACTAATGTGTCACAATGCATTGGTTGAGAGCCACTGCACTAGATCCATCTACAGAGCCATGGGGGCAGCATAAGCTCCTGCTGCTCTGCCTAGCCACAGCCCCCACAAATACAGATGTGTGGCATATGCCTCACTAAAATATGCAGGCGTCAGGCAGCAGCCTCAGCTCAGAACTCCTGCTCCCATACGGTGTAACTCAGGTGAGATCTTCTGCAAAAGGCTTCACTTCCAGTGTGGGGGGGTTCTTCGACTTCCAGTGTGAGTTCAAATGCGTCCCTAATTTTTTACGGTTCGCACCAGTTTAGGTACCGTCCTGCCGTGCACTGATTCCTGCATTAACCACTTACTGCTCATTAGTAAAAGGGCTTTTATATGTAACATGCTATTTTCCCTGTGGATAGGTCATTCATTATTGCCTTCTTAGCAAGTAGTAAATGCATATTTCTTTCTGTGCGGGTACAGGTCTTTTCTGTTGACATCATTAGCATGTCCAGAGACTACTATAGGCAGGTAGAGAATCCATACAACCAATAGGTAAACAACGTGGTGACGTAGAAACCACAAACACTAGCAAACACTTGACCAGAAGGGCAACACACACCCTATCCATCCTCTATCGAGTGTGTTAAAGACTGAACTATAGCGAATGACTCTTGTGGCCGATTCAGTGACCTGGCAAACCATTCAGAATAATATGCCTTTTTTTCTTTATAAGCACAAAATTCTGATAATCAGTTAAAAGCTGTGAATAGGTAATTCAAGCCAGATCCGTACGATGCTTATGCCATCTACGTTTGGCTCGCTGCAAAAAACACTACTTATCCCAAACAGAATCATCAAATCAAGATGCCACATGCCCTCACAACCGCACTAGTTTGCTGACAAGCAACTATAGCCATGGCTGAGTTCCAGACAGAAACTATACAATCTACATCAGTTTGCACTACATCACCAAAACAAGCTGTTAAGACATGCAAAAAGCAATCCTTATTAAACCGTGCAAAACGTCTGCGAGATAAAGATGAACCAAACTTGATAATAAAGTGAGCACCCATTGCGGACATAGAAATGTCAACAAATAATAATCTGACCAGGGAACAGGCAAAGAGCACAACCAAGAAGCGACATACTGATTATCCAAACCAGCACCAACAAACACTATCCAAAACTGCACCACCAACATACATCGCCTGCTGTACTATCTGAATAAACCCGAAATCATCCATAGCTTGTTGGAAGGCAGACACTAAAGGGTCCTAAAGAGTCACCACAGGCAGAGCAAATTAAAATCACCCATAAACAGCATACGATCAACATCTAATGCCACCAGCTGGGCTACCAGCATAGAAAGGCCAGAAAGGCATGCAAACAGGAAATGATAAGCCATACCAACCATCAGTTGGCCATTACCTGCAATCATTAATACTTGAGGACCAGGGGCCAATTTTAGCATGCAATGGAAAAGGTGCCAATACTCCATAACATGAGTTACCCCTAAAAAAAAAGTTCTGTATGTCAGTGTTTCTCAAGCCGGTCCTGGTGTATCCCTAGTCAGTTTGGTTTTAAGGATATCCACAGTGAATATGCCTGAAACCGATGTATGCAGATTTATATATATTTACAGTACTGGTATTAGAGTGATGTTGGGGAGGACACCAGCCTGCCTGATAAAACTGAGCCAGAAGCCTGTCAGTATTAACATTCACCAGCTATCTGAGAGTGTGCTCGGGAATCCTACTACCAGCAAGCACCACAATTTGGCTTCCCTTCAATTCCCTTGCCCAGCCAGAGCTTGCGATTGAGCTGCTAGTTGGAAGCTAGAGTTGTGTTGGGAAGGACACCAGCCTGCCCAATAAAACTGAGCCAGATGCCAGTCAGTGGTATGATGATGGTGGCTCACATAAAGCACTACCAGAAGGCAAGAATCTCTTAGTGAGCCCCTTGGAGAACTTGGGAGAGCTGGGTAATAATTGTAGTGATTTTAATTTAGTTTGTTTTTAATATGTATGAGATGAGTTGTGTTTTGTTTTAATATGTGTTTTTACTGCAATTGTGTTTTAGGAGATTATGTTTGGTTGGTTGTGGTTGTCTTTACTTGAGTTTTTTTCCAGGGGAGGGGGGTGATAATGTTAGGAGATAAACTCAATATTTCAGTACTCATTGGGAGGGGTCATTGTGGACAGTTGCTACTACTACTAGTACTACCACTACTACTACTGAACATTGTATAGCACTACAAAATGTAATCAGCGCTGCACAGACACATGTAAAGATGGTCTCTGCTCTTCAGAGCTTACAATCTAGTCAAAAAAAGACAACACAGTAGCTGTAGACATGGGATACATCTAGAGAGAATGGTAAGGAAACACAAAGGAGATCAAACGAGTCAAGATCCAAAAGCGGCAGCAAAGAGGTGAGTTTTCAGCCTGCATTTGAAAAGGGTCAGAGACGGCACTTGACATAAAGACTCAAGTAATTTGTTACAGGCATAAGGAGCAGCTAGGTGAAAGGATCAAAGCCTGGAGTTAGCAATTGAAGAGAAGGGCACAGATAGAAGCAATTTGCCAGAAGAGCTGAGTTCCCGAGGAGGGGTGTAGGGAGAGATAGAGCAGAAAGGTAGTGAGGAGCTGCAGAATGAATGCACTTACTGTATAGGTCAACAGGAGAAGTTTGAACTGGATGTGGAAATGGATAGGGAGCCAATGAAGTGACTTGAGAAGAGGGGTAATATGAGCATGACGAGACTGGCGAAGTGTTGAACAGATTGAAGAGGAGAGAGATGATTCAGAGGGAGACCAGCAAGGAGCATGTTACAATAGTCCAGATGGGAGGAGACCAAGGAGTGGATAAGTGTCTTAGTAGTGTGATCAGAAAGGAATAGGCAAATTTTGTTGATGCTATAGAGAAAGAAATGGCAGGTTTTAGTTATCAATTGGATGAGTGTGGAGAAGGAGAGAGAGAAGTCAAAGACGACTCCAAGTTGCAAGCTGAGGAGACAGGGAGGAGTAGAGAGTTATCCACAGAGACTGAGAAAGAAGGAACAGGAGAGGAGGGTTTAGGGAGAAAAATAGGAAGCTCAGTTTTGGCCATGTTCAATTTCAAGTGGTGGTGAGACCTCCAAGCAGCAATGCCAGAAAGAAAGGCAGAGATCCTGGCCTGGATTGTCAGAGAGTTTTCAGGTGTAGAGAGTTAGATCTAGGAGTCATCAGCATAAAGATGGTCTGAAATCCATGGGAAGAGATGAGTGCAGTTGACTGGTGTTTTCAAAATGCCAGCAAACACTGGAAATGGCATGGTTGAGGTCATTGCCTTGGGTGGAGTTGCCCTCAGTAGGGGAATGAGGTGTGTGTGAGTTGAGTTGTAATTCATAAATTGCTGCTCTGTATGTTTGGAACAAACTACCTGAGTCAGTAAGTCATGCTCTTTCTCTTGCCCTATTCAGATCCAAGCAAAAAACCTACCTCTTCAAGGCTACTCTTAGATCCTGATGCTCCTCACTTCCTTGTTCACTGCTTACGTGTATCTTACCATACTGTAATTCCCAGTTTTGTGATGTTCTTTTTCTTGATTGGATTGTAAGCTCTGATGAGAAGGGACTGTGTCCTATATCTATATGTACAGTGCTGCATATACCTTGCAGCACTATACAAATGATAAATAGTATTAGTAGCAGCGAATGATAAAGAGCATTTTCTTTATGACTCTATTGGAGACTACTGTTTAAGTGTGTTGCTTTTGACTGAAATGTGGTTGAAAGAGGATGGCGTTAGTTTGCAATCTTTATGTCTTCCTGACTATACTACCTTCTTTTAACTTTGTCAGCTAGGGGTGAAGGAGTGTCTGTGATGGTTAAGCAGCTACTTCCGTGTATGTGTATGGATGGAATGTAGCCTGAAGGTATGGAATGTTTGATGATTAGATCTAGGGTCATAACAGGGTTGAGATCTGTATTAGTATACCGGGCTTCCCACTCACCTATGAGGGTCTTGGATGATCTATTCTATTTCGTTATGGATAATATGGCTCAGTATCTAAGGCTTTGGGAGATATTAATTTTTCCAATTTTGGAGGGGGAAGTGGTGCAATATTTGATTTTTTTATGTGTAATGCAGGATATGGGTTTCATTCAAATTGTGACTGCTCCTACTCATGATAAGGTAGCACTTTACATTTAATGCTTGTTTTAGGAGGAATAAAGGATGAAGGATGTCATATTGCCCAGAGGGTTTAACTGTAGTGCCCTGGTCCAACCAATCTATGGTTTTATATTTTTGTGGACATGGTGAAGGTCCATTTTAAAGTTGTGCCTGAATTTAGCTCTGAAATGGCGAATGATGTGGCAAGTCTTGATCTTTTTAAGTTTGCTTCAGCTGTTCGGGATCTTCAAGAGAGTTTTGTTCATCTGCTGTTAGATTTCCTTGCTGTTCTCCCTCCATTTATTAAATCAAAAATTTTCATGCTATAATTAATACTGTCAAGTGGTCCCAACACCATCACCTCTTGTTCCACTAAGGATTAGATACAAAATAGCTCCCCTTCATATCATTTCCTGAACCAGTTTCTCCCCAGCATGTCCTGATATAACATTCACCCAGTTCATACTGGGGTACTTGAAATCACCAATTATTGCTGTGTTGTCATAATGTTTGCTAGCTTCCAAAATTGTTGTTAGCATTTAATCACCTATATGTTCATTCTGGGCACTGAGATGGTAGTAAGCCCCCTGCTATCCCTTCTCCTTGTCACATGGAATTTCTATCCACAGTGCATTGTGTTCCTGCAAAATGTTTATACTGTAAGACTCAATGCCCTCTTTACATATAGCACTACCCCTCCACCAATTTAATCTACCCTATCATTGTGATTTAATTTATACACTGGTATTAGTGTCCCATTGGTTATCCTCCTTCCACTAAGGAGGTCATTCCAAAATGTGAATAGGACACCTGGACATGCACAAAAGATATTATTCTTACAAAAACCCTGGGCCTGTGTGCATCCAAGGTGCTAGCACGGGGATCTCAGAATGTCTCCAAGAGGAGAATGGCATCATGGTTAGCTGTGGAAACATATAAAGCATATTTGGGATGTGCCCGTGTACATTTTCCAAGATCCCCGCAGACGTCCATGTTATTCCGGCAGAGACGAGGAATAAGGCCAGGACTTAGAAAATATTCTGCTGTTAACTACAAATCATCCTTATATTGAAGAATGGTTGTGACAAGCATGTTTTGAACTGATGTGACTGCAGTCTGAAAGAACACAAGATGCAGTTATAAAGAACAGAAAGCAGAGGTGAGGGATTCTTGTAATCTAAAAAGACATCAATCCAAACAGATATTTTAAGAATAGCAATTGTGTTTATTCTAGCTATACTGATATATGCTGTTTGTGCTAAAAGATCTCATCTAGGGGACCATAACATTTACTGTGTTCTGAAAACTGAGTATGTTAATATAGGAATAGTATGTGAGTGAGTCAGGAACAAACCTGTTAGTGTGAGAAAGTGAGGCAAGATGTGTAGTCCTGAGATGGCATGCTAATAACCTGCTTGATCCACAACAACATGGATTCCGACAGCACCATGAAGTGGAAACCCTCCTAACTTCCCTTTTGAACAACCTCAAAAAAAGAGGATTCAGAACACTCACCAATATTTCATACTCATATTCCTTGATATTTGATATATCAGCAGCCTTTGACACCATCAAACTTAAAAACCTCCTACAATGCCTACAGTCAATAGAACTTCAAGATACCAAACTAAGATGGTTCCAAGCCTACCTACATAACAGGCTCCAGCAGATAAGGATTGGGTCACTGTCATCAACCCCATACACCCAGACCCAAGATGTCCCCTAAGGATCCACCTCTCAGCACTTCTCTTCAATATCTACATGCAATCAATCTGCACTGTCATCCAATCACACAACATCAACCATCACATCTACACAGACGATATCACGTTATATGCACCATTCAACCTGAACACCATCATACAAGGAGATACAACAATGTTTCACAGACGTCTCAAACTGGTTGACCACAAAACACCTGTCCATAAATCTCAAGAAAACGGAATCCTTAATTTCTCCCAAAAATGAATCATTCACCCCTCCCCCATCCATCACTCTCAACCTCACAGAAATCCAAATCAAACCAGAAGTAAAACACCTGAGCATCACCCTCGACCGTCACCTCACCCTAAAGACACAAATAACGAACACAGCAAGAGCAAACCACTACAAAACCTGGACCCTCCAGCACCTCTGCCCTCTCCTTGCTCCACCAGACTTCTGCAAGCTCTCATCATGCCTCACATCGACTACTGCAACTCAATATACCATGGACTACCAAAATCATCTGTCATACCTCTGCAAACAGCCCTCCATATGACAGCTCAGACAATCTAAGGTGCTTCCACACACACAAGCACATCACCCCCATCCTCAGACAGCTTCACTGTCTCCCACTGCAGAGCAGAATACAATACAAAATCCTCCCAATGATATACAAAACCCTCAACCACCAATCATCCCCTTATCTTCAAACCCTCATTGCCCCACTTCAGACAAACAGACCACGAAGATACTCCACAAGAAATACTCTAGCCACCCCCCAATCAATAACAAAATGCACCAGGAAACATGCACCAGATCCTTTGAGCTATATGCTCCCATATCCTGGAACTCTCTCCCTGACTCCATAAGACACACCAAGGACTTCAGCACCTTCCGCAAACTCCGCAAAAACCACCTGTTCACCCTCCACTTCGGACCCACCCCCACTTAACTCCCTCCCTTTTATAACCTCCCCCGCTAAAAAGAACACACTGTATATAGGTAAATGTAACAGGACCCTGCCTAAACTCTATTCTCTAATGTATATAGTTGTTGTTCTATGTAAACATTGTTTAACCTGTTCAAAGTTCTATGTACACCTCTTTGACCTTCGCGTAAAGCGATATAAAAATTCATTCAAATAAATAAATAATATGGTATAGCAGCTTTTATTTATATGTACTGTTTTGCAGAATGATGTCTCTTGTGACTGCAAGTGAGTGTGTGTTCTGAGGTTTGCATGGGAGGATCTGGTATGCAGATCTGCAATTCAGGAAGGTCATGAATGCCTGGCTAGCACCCAGACAATATGGTTGACTTCACTGTCCCCAGTTGCCACTGTGATAGGCCAGCCACACAGCAGCTGTGCCAGGCACTGGGAGATATGACTGATATTGTGGCAACATTCCCCAGATTGTGCCATGAGGCCTACATCCTAACCCAGTCCAGGATCCATGCAAACTATGAGAGTGGTGATATATCTGGAGTCTGGTCATGTGGTGTGATGGCACAGGGATCCCTCTCCCATGCCCACACAGGCCTGAGCAGGGGCCGCAGTGCCACAAAACAGAATGGGCATCAAACAGACAAGTATATGTGGTCTGCTCTGCATCAGTATATATGTATCACCACTATTAATGTCCTATTTGCATCAGCACAACACTGTCAATGAGAACAGCAACTTAGGAGATGCACATTGTAATCAAGGGGTGTAGCATTTACAGGTAGATTGCGGAAACAAGTACAAGCAGAAACGTGCATCATTCCAGAATATGATGAGCGCAGGTACATCCATCCATGCCGGACACATCTACGATGCCGTTCATGTTTCTGCCAGAGCTAGCCAACTTCTATGTAATTTACCTCCTGAACCCCAAGCAGTAACCCTGTGGCAAGAATGGAAAGGTAGAGCACAGGGTGTACCAGCTCCCCAAAGAGGGTAGGGGGAGTGTTTCAGAGGCCCTGTACGAACCAATCCTGCTGGGGCGAAGGATGGCAAGGATCACACTCTGTACAAGTGCACAGGTCTGTCCCTCTAGTGATGTAGGTCATCAAAGTTCTAAGTGTCACCTAAATGTCCCCCTCTAAAATCAGTGCATATCCCCTCCACCTGTAACTCTTCCTCAATTTCCTCCATCTAACCCTAGTAAACCCACTTCCAAAGTATCTCCACCCTAACCCGATTGTTACCCTAAAGTCATTTTACTTACATTATTAATCTATATAATGTACATAAGTTAACTGGTTTTAAGTTATAATGTTCACCCTATCCCCCACTCTCCAATGTTCTCTGAAATAACTTGGTGTTAAATGTAAACCATTTTGATAATTTTAAAAGTGGCATAAAAGGAAATTGAAATAAATAAATAAATCTCACTGGGTGCTAATCAGGGATGGCCCAACCACTAGGCAAACCAGGGGGTTGCCTAAGGCAGCAACCTCTGGAGGGTCACAAAATCAGGCCATTCAAAGCTACATAAAAGATGTCGACAGCCATAGGGGGTGTAAAACTTGACTTTCACCTAGGGCTCCAACACTTTTAACCAACTCTAGGGCCAGCCCTGGTGCCATTATTGATCTCGCTCACACACATCATGATCCTGATTTTCCAACATGTGGTCTTCACATGGCTTCACAATTGGCCAAATCACACATTTCAGATGCCTGTGTGCTCTCCCCCATGTGTATGAAGGTGACAGAGGATACCCCCTGAGGCACTGGCTGGCATAGTTTAGCTCAGAGGAGTGATACAGTTTAGCAGAGGAGTGATACAACAGGGCACACAAAAGCACTAAGGGAATCAGCAAGTGCACATGTGGGCAACTGAAGAGCTGTCTCAGGTTCTCGATCAGTCTGGAGGGGAACTGTTCTACAAGCCTGCCAAGGTGTATGAAATATCCATGGCATGCTGTCTGCTGTATAACTATGCACTACGGTGAGGGCAATCCCTCCAGATGACCCAGAGATATCCATGGAAGATGGTGACACTGATATGGAGGTAGCTCCGCAAGTGCCCATTGGCCAGGCTTTCCGAAGGGGAGTGGCAATAAGACAAACCCTAATCCATACATATCTCATCTGAAGGTATGTTTATTTCCCACGAGTGACATATTTCCCAGGTCTATACTTACAGTACTGGCAGGATGCAGTATTGTGAGTATAAGTATGATAACTGGTAACCTGGGTGTTACCCATCACCATAGAGTGAGAAATAGGAGACCAGTGTTCAGTTTCCACTAGCACTCCTTGTGGCCTTGGGCAAGTCACCTCACCCTCTATTGCCCCAGAAGAATTCAAGTTATCAATGTTTCTGAGTAATGTATATTACCATTGTTACATTATAATGTGAATCAAGTCATCAAGTGATATAAAAACCTGATAACCAAATAAGTAAATAGCCAAGAGTGAACCAATGGCTAATAAATCTTTGATTCAAAAGTGTTCATAGTTGCTGTTTGTTTTATTATTTTTTACTGTAATCATTTTTTTCATAATTGTGTGAAAGCAGCACATCATGCCCCTTCCTCTACAGCCCCACCTTGGCCCAACCTCTCCTCCACACCTCTCACACCCCAACACCAAACACCCCAGAGCCAAACCCATGTACAACTCCAAACTCACAAATCAATAACACCACCCCCACATACCCCACCATTTCCCACACAGAGCAAGCACTATACCCCCCTCCCTCCCTCACACATACTATACATGGTAACAATAATTTGCTCCACCCATAGCCCTTGTCCCTCCCCCTGCCCCTCCCCCTCACAGAGGTCATATGGACCTGGGTCTCTATCACGACAATGTTTGGGGTGGAGGGTGGTGTGTCACTTGATTCGGAGCTGTCGCTATGCCCACTTGCCTCCTCTATAGTGTCAAAAAAGGCTGTAAATCTCATGGCAGGCCCCCTGCCCTGTGGAACAGGCTCCAGACTATTGCGTGCTGGGTATTGCGGACATGGAGGCTTGTCATGTTGTGCTAAGTGTCGACACAGAGCTGGAGCTTGGCCCTGTGACTATTCCCTCAGAGGTAGCAGAGGTGGCAGCTGGAGTTGCCACTGGCTGACAAGTGCAGGAGCCTGTACCACAGCTCCAGTGCAGCTCCCTCAGGAACTTTAGCTAAAATAATTGAGAAAGTGGTCCAACGTCAAATACAACAGCACATAGACACTGAAGCTCCACTTGACCCTGCACAACATGGCTTTAGAGAAGCTCATGGAGTGGAGACCCTCCTCATCACTTTATTCAATACATTAATCACAGGAATAGATAATATCCACCAAGGATTCATCCTTATATTCATGGACATCTCAGCTGCGTTCGACTCAGTAAGCCACCAAATACTTATCGATCGCCTTAAGGAAAAAGGAATTCTTGGATCCGCACTTGACTGGTGTATATCCTATCTAACTAACCGTTGGCAGCAAGTAAGAATTGAAGAAAGAACATCAGAACCATTTCTGCAAGATCAAGGGGTACCGCAAGGATCCTCTCTTTCAGCATTAATGTTTAATATATATATGCAACCTATCTGTGACCTCATCCGTTCCTTTAATGTTACCTGTTTAGCCTATGCAGACGACATTCTCCTATACATGCCATTCTCCATCAACCATCCTGATTTTACACCATTGACAAAATGCTTCGAATCAGTAGAAGACTGGCTCCTCTCACAGAACCTAAGAATCAACCACAGCAAGACCGATGTGATGTTTATCACAAAGAACCAAAACTTCACACCTCCTACTACCTTAAAGATAAAGGACAAGGAATTGACAGTAAAACCTACGATACGATACCTAGGTATCACCCTCGACCAGCGCCTCAATATGAAAACCCACATAAAAAACATAACAAAACTAATATATCACAAGATACGCACACTACGCCCCTTACGACCTTTACTGGAACCCACAGACTTCAGAACCGTCTACCAAGCCTTGGTAATGCCTCACCTCGACTTCGCAAATGCAATTCTACATGGTCTCCCTCAATCAACTTTAAATCCTCTGCAACTGGCGATGAACACCGCTGCCAGAGTACTTGAAGGAATATCAAAGACAGACCACATAACTCCAATCCTAAAAAGACTCCACTGGTTACCAACCAACGCAAGAATCCGCTACAAGATCCTAATCACTACTTTCAAAGCCTTAAACAATCAAGCACCATCAACGGTCGCCAACCTTTTACACATGCACACCCTCAATAGAGCCAGAAGATCAGCTGCTATAAATACATTAACAATCCCGAAACAAACAGTCAGATACACTAAGGAAACATCTAAAAGAGCCTTCAGCATTCACGCCCCAATAGCTTGGAATGCCCTCCCACCAGAATTGAGAGCTATAACCAGCCTAACACAATTCAGAAAAAGTCTCAAACACCACCTCTTCTTAAGCTATTTTCCAATTTAATCTTTCACAAGGGAAATACTACCGCCATATTCAGACCAAGACAATCTCAAATGTGACTAATGCGTATAGATTGTATATAGTTATATAGTGGACATAGTTTACCTTTTATTCCCAAGTTCTAAACTCCTGTTACTTGTAAAATGCACTACAGTTTTCTGTATGTATATGTTTGTTTCATGTAAACCGCGCTGATGACAATAGTGCGGTATATAAGAGATGTTAAATAAATAAATAAATAAATAAAACTTGTCTACTGTTTGTTGTAGGAGGCAAATAGAATGGTCAAGGTGTTCCATTGCCTCAAGCTGGCACCCCTGAAATGAGACACTGCTGCATTAGCTCAAGCTTCGCATGTGCCTATACCTGGCACTCCTTATTCTGAGACATCAGCTCTCTGTGCACTGGAGTAGGCTTCCTGGAGTCCTGGTGCTGTGGCATACCTCCTTGCCATTCCCCACCTACTGTTTCTGGGGACCTGGTGACTATTCCAGGAGCTCTATCTCTTCCACTGCTGTGTCCCTGGCTGCCGGCAGTTGCCTGCCGTGGTCAGAGGCAACATCATATTCCACCCCCTGGGCAGTGGCTGAGAGCCCTGCAGCAGAATGCAAGGCAGGATCACCAGGGGTTCGTGCCCAGCTCCCGCTCAGCAGCATCAGAATCTGTGAATACACAGAGCAATTATGTTAGCCACAAGGTATGATCTTCCCATCACCCATAGAGAGATGTCAGTTAATTAGCTAACATTGCATAATTGACCTCCATCAGAACAGAGCCAGATTTGTAGATGGGGACTGCTGTCCCACTGTGCATTGCTGCTCTCTGTAAAAGGTTAGCACAGATCACAACATGCTATCTCACAATCCACAGAGCCCCACAAATTTCTATCCAACCTGCATATGTATATTTGATACTACAGCAGATACATGCTCTGAGTTGGCCTCAAACCACTGACTCTCAAGTTGCAGGGCGTACACTGTGACAACTAAGTCACAACAGATTCTTGATGTGTAGCCCCAAGCATCTGTGACTGAGCTTCCTTGCTGTGTCCACATAGGCACAACAACTCTCAGCTCTGTACTGGAGAGAAGTGGAAAGCACTGCATGCATGGCAAGCCCAGAATGGCACTGCAACCTGGTTTAGAGACGTACTCACCCGAGTAACCTTTTCCTATGAAATGTAAGCAAGCACTGATTAATTGGAAGTATATGTATGCCCTTGCAGCCACTAAAATGAAACAATTACATGGCCACTAATGAAGGTAACAATCAACCACACAAAAAAATAAACCTCTATTCATCTAAACAATCATATATAAACTTCCCGTACACACTGCAGCAGATGATGCTGCAGTTCCACGAGGAGTGCTGGGAGTCATCAACTGTACACATGTGGCCCTCAGGCCCCCACGATGGAGTGAGGCAACATACCATAACTGCAAGGCCTATCACTTGATGAACATGCAAGCAGTGTGTAATGCCCAGGGGAAAATAATAGACATCGTGGAAAGATATACAGGATCCTGCCATGATTCATACTTCCTCATCCAGTCCAGGATACAGGCCAGTCGGAGGCTGTCTATTAGGTAAGGTGACCCAAAGATCATCCCTTCCATGCCCACACAGGCCTGAACAAGGGAGCATATCCACAAAGCAGGCTGTGGGAGTGAGAGCACAAAATAGACAGAAAGCCATAATTACTCATGAAGTACAGATGGAAGAAACAGGATAAATAGCAATAGAATCCTCATAGGATCATCTGTGATCTCTCGCCTATGAAGGGCCTGGCAACATTTTACTGGAGAACAGACAACAACATAGCCCTTGACAGTATCCTCCTGCAGCAATGAGATAAACCTGACCCCCAAGCAGTAACCCATTTGTGAGAAGAGAAAGATAGAGCACAAGATGCACCAGACTTCCAAAGGGGGAAGGGGGTGGGTCAGAGTGTTTCTGAGGCCCCATAACAGCCAATTGGACTATGTCTCTCCAAGGGCTGAGTCCCTTGCTGCTGAAAGGGTTGGCAATGCTCATGTTCTGTCTAAGCACACACATATCTCTCTCTAGTGATGTGGCTCATCAATGGACGAAGTGCCGCCATCTCAATCATTGATATTGGTGACCTCACTCACACACATCATGATCGTGCGTCTGCTACATGTATTATTCACACTGCTTCTCTATTGGTCCCGGCACACGTCTCTGACACCTGTGTGTTGTCTCCCATGTCTATGCAGGTGAGAGAGAATACCCCCTGAGGGATTGGCTGATGAGCCCCATTGTCTATCCCAGCTCACCGGCAGAGCAGAGATACAATCAGGCACATAGGAGCATCATGGGCATCATTGAGTAGACCTTTTGCCAACTCAAGAGCCACTTCAGATGTGTGGATTGGTCTGGAGGTGAGCTGCTCTACCACCCAGCGAAGGTCTGTTGGATCTTTGTTGTCTTCTGTATGCTGCATAATTATGCACGACACCGCATGCAGTCCCTGCCAGCTGCCTGACATACCCCTGGAGGATGGAGATGATGAGGTTGCCCCACTGGTGCCTCCTGGCCAGGCATTCAGGAGAGAATAGCGGCCCAGCAAAATGTTGTATGCGCCCATTTTGCCTGTTTTTGCTTTCCATTGAGTGATGTATTTGTGAGGTCACAATTTATTTATTTATTTATTTTACAGTTTTTATATACCGCGCTCTTTGGTATCAGCGCGGTTTACAGATAACAAATTTCGCATTAGAACAGTCCTTTGCTTACATTATAACAGGGTCTTTTGCTTACATTATAACAGGGTCAGTAACTTGGAGACAACATGGTAAACTATATACAAGCTATATACAGAAAGATATATTACCTCTGGAAATTTACAGTTAAATCAACTGTTCTGGCAGGAAGCAGTATGGTGAATATATTTCTGTTGATTCATAAACATGTGACCTTATATTTGAAGGTAAAGCATTTCTCTCATATTAGTTTATATTTCAAGTTTATATTTCAATTTTATATGTTATCTACATAACAAGTGCTGCTAGGTCAGTGATGACCCTTGGTGACCCAGCAGGCCCTGTAATTTGTGGCATGGTATGAGTGCAAGTGGGAATCAAACCCACATTATTTGTGTGGCAGACTATTGTTCTATTAAGCTAAGAGTGATAGATGTGTGAGATAGTCTCCCAGTAGAGGTGGTGGACACAAGGACAGTATCTGAATTCAAAAAAAGCATGGGACAAATGCAGAAGAGCTCTAAAGGTAAAAAGGGGACTATTGATATGGTAGGGCAGACTAGATGGTTTATGGTTTGGTTTATGGTTTAGGCATTGATATACCGCCCTTTACTTACGCATCAGAGCGGTTTACATGTATATACTAACAGGTACTTTTTTATTCCCTTGTCCCCGAAGGGCTCACAATCTAAGTGTAGATAGGCCATGTGGTCTTTTTCTGCAGTCATATTTCTATATTTTTAAACACTACACCACTCCTCTGGGAGGTCTTATCCCTTCCTATCTACCTCCAACTCATCCATATTTCTCAGACTCCCACACCCCATAGGCAAACCCATGCACAGGTGCCACACCCTTTGCTCACCCCAACCCCAATACTACCTAGTTCCCCCCATTCATCCCAATGTCACCCACATTCATCCCACACCATCCCCTCTCCCTCATACTAACACAGTGGCCTGAAACCCACGTGCAAGGTGCACACACCATCTCCTCCTTTTACTGTGACTTGGCCCACCCAAGGCCCTTGCCCCTTGCCCTGGCCCTTCCCCTCAGAGAGGCCACATGCACAGGGGCCAGCGTTTGGCAGGTGCCTCCTTAGAGTGGCACCTACAGACAACTTTATTTAGCAGTTGCCGACCCAGCTCTGCATCCACTGTGTGGATGGTTTGGATTGTACAGTGCTCCCTGTGGCCACGGCACACAATAGTATACTTGCCTCAGAGGCATCAGGTGCCTGTTACAGGACAGTCCCTGTCCAGTGCTGTGTTTGGTGCAGTGCTCATTAGTGACAATGACGGATGACAGCTGTGGAGAGCAGCAACTCCCATAGAAACATTTATATTTATTACAATATATACAGTTTAGTACAGAGGTAAAACAGTTTACATTTTAACTTCACGTAGGTTATGTACATTAAGCAGAGACATTTATAACTTGGATGCTACTGCCCACTGACAGGTGGGGGGTGGGTAGCTGGGAGAAGCAATACACCTCCTCTCTTAGGCCACACATCTCCCCTTGCAGGCCCTCAAGGTGCATCACAATAAGGTCCAGTGTCCTGCGTAGGGCAGCGAGGCCCTGCTGCATCGAGCACTCAATTAAATCTAGATGCAGCAGGGTCTTGCTGACTGCACTGGACACTGGTGCTTCCTGGTGATGCACCACAGCTGGATGGGAGATGGGTAGCTGCAGTCTGGTCCCAGCTTCCATCCTCCCCCTCCCATCTCCCAGACATTCCTCCTCTCACATCTCCCCATTCTCCAGCTGCTTCACCTCCTGTGCCCATGCCCCCTCCTCCATTACCTTCCCTTCCTCCAGGAGCTCCATTCGCTCCAGCCCCACCACTTCCTCCTCCAGCTCCTCCGCTTCCTCCAGGGACCCTATCTTCTGCTGCCCAGTGCTATCTAGCCCCTCCCCTTTCGAAGGGCTATGCACCTCTGTCAGGGCTAGCACAACCTCCTCTACCTCCTCACCCTCCTCCGAAGAGGAGGGGCTAGACAGCATTATTGGACTGCCGATGCTGTTAGTGGAATGGGTGCTGCCCCTGCTGCTGATGCTCATACTGAGGCTTAGGGGGCTCTATCTGCTGGGGCATCTCTCAGTTTTTCGTCGAGCTCTTCTGGAGCAGGTGGGGGAGAGACATCTGCAGGCACAGCTGTATATAGGACACAAATATATTAACATTAGTTACCACAGCTAGTATATGAGCATGCTCTATGGCAGGTCTACATCACAGTAAGAGTGAACTGTATGGTTTTTGCCATATGCAGTGCTTTGTGAAAGTATTTATCCCCTCGGTTTATGTCCTGTTTTGTCACATTACAAACTGGAATGAAAATGGAGGTTCATTTGGATGTTAGGTAATGGACCTAACATGATGAGGGTAAATTCCAAGGCAGAGAAGCCCACATCCTGGAGATAAATTCATGGCTGCGTGGATGGTGTCATTGAGAGCATTTTGGTTTCCTGGACCATGGGATGCTGTTCCAAGGGTTGCAGTGCAGAGATGGTGTCCATCTGTCCAAGAAGGATTGATGTGTCTTCAGTAGCAGAATGGCTATTCTACTGAAGAGGGTTTTAAACTAGATTTGTTGGGGATGAGTGAAAAAAGCCCCCAGGTAAGTGAAAGCCCCCAGGTAAGTCAAACATTAAATACCTTTATGGAAATGGGTAAAAGGGGCACCATATGGAAAGCAGTGTGTATAAATGCCTGGAGCATGGGAAATAAGATCCCAGATGTTGAGGCTTTAATGGGAGAGGCTGACTTGGATATAGTGACAGTATCAGAGACATGGTTCATAGACAGCCATGACTGGGATGTAACTATACCAGGACAGGATAGGAAGAAGGGAAGGAGGAGGAGTGGCACTATATGTAAAAAATAATATTAAAGCTATGGAACTACAGGGCTTAAAAGGGAGAGAGCAGGAACTATGGGTTAAACTAGAAAGAGCGTGATATACAGACCTCCTTCACTGGGAGAAGAGGTGGACAGAGAGTTAATTGAAAATATACGCAGCATTGCCAGGAAAGGGGAAGTGCTACTGATAGGGGATTTCAATTTGCCAGATATTGATTGTCACATTCATGCTGCAGTATCATCTAGAAGTAAGGAGATCCTGGATTCTCTATAGGGAGAACTATTCAGGCAACTGATAACAGAACCCACACAAGAAAGGGCCTTACTGGACTTGGTCCTTACCAATGGTGAAAGTGTTTCTGATGCTATAGTGGGGGATCATTTAGCATCCTGTGATCATCAGATGGTGTGGTTCAGTAGCAGGACTAGAGCTGCTAAAATCCATTCAAAAGCGAGGGTTTTAGACTTTAGGAAAACTAACTTTGCCAAGATGGGGAAATACTTCAGGCAGTTATTAGCGGAATGGGAACAGCTGGGGGATGTAGAAAAACAGTAGGCAAAACTGAAAGGGGATATTTTAAAGGCAACCAACCTTTTTGTTAAAATGGTAAATAAAGGTAAAAGGAAAAGAAGACCGCTATGGTTTTCAAAAGAAGTAGCTGAAAAGATCATAGAGAGAGGAAGACAAGGCATCTATATTTGGAAAAACTCAGAGAAGCTAGAAAAGTAGACACAAAGAAACATAGAAATATGATGGCAGAAAAATAGCACATGGCCTTTCTAGTCTGTCCTTCCATATCAACAACTACAACAGTCCCCTTTTTACCTTTAGAGATCCTCTTTGTTTGTCCCATGCTTTTTTGAATTCAGTTACTGTCCTCATCTCTACCACCTCCACTGGGAGACTATTCCACGGATCCACTACTCTTTCCGTAAAGAAATATTTCCGCATATCACTCCTGAATCTATCTTCCTTCACCCTCATCCCATGTCCCTTCATAGCAGAACTTGCTTTCAATTGAAAGAGGCTCTCTCCCTGAACATTAATGCCACGGAGGTATTTAAACATCTCAATCATATCACCTCTATCCCGCCTTTCCTCTAAGGTGTACATATTAAGATCCTTCAGTCTGTCCTCATATGCTTTATAATGAAGACCACTAATCATTTTAGTAGCCACCCTCTGCACCGATTCCATCCTGTTCACATCCTTTTGAAGGTGCGGTCTCCAGAATTGCACACTATACTCCAAATGAGGTCGCACCGAAGACTTATACAGAGGCATTATCACCTCCTTTTTTCTGCTAGCCATTCCTCTCCGTATGCACCCAAGCATTCTTCTAGCTATTGCCGTTGCCTTTTATACCTGTTTAGCTACTTTAAGATCATCAGACACAACCACACCTAGGTCCCGCTCTTCTTTAGTGGACAAAAGTACTTCACCCCCTATACTATATTGCTCCCTTGGATTGCGGCAGCCCAAATGCATGACCTTACATTTTTTAACATTAAATCCCAGCTGCCAAATTCTAGACCATTCTTCAAGCTTAGCTAGATCACTCCTCATGTTATCTACACCTTCCTGGGTGTCTACTCTATTGCAGATTTTGGTATCATCTGCAAAGAGGCAAACCTTACCCGAAAGCCCTTCCGCTATATCACTAACAAAGATGTTAAAAAGAATCGGACCAAGGACAGATCCCTGGGGCACACCACTGGTAACATCCTTCTCCTCAGAGTGAGCTCCATTTACTTGTACTCTTTGTCGCCTCCCACCCAACCAATTTCTAACCCAAGCAGTAACTTTAGGGTCCATCCCTAGGGTGCTCAGTTTGTTTATAAGTCACCTGTGAGGAAAAGTGTCAAAGGCTTTACTGAAATCTAAATACACCACATCTAGGGCTCTCCCTCGGTCCAACTCCCTGGTCACCCAGTCAAAGAAATCAATCAGATTTGTCTGACAAGACCCGCCTCTGGTGAATCCATGCTGCCTCGGATCCTGTAATCCGCTGAACTCCATAAACCTCACTATTTTCTCTTTCAGCAGCGTTTCCAATAATTTACTCACCACCGAAGTTAAACTAACCGGCCTGTAGTTTTCAACCACATCCTTACTTCCACTTTTGTGTAAAGGCACCACATGAGCCTTTCTCCATTCCTTTGGCACCACTCCCGACTCCAACAAGACATTGAAAAGGTCAGTGGAACTGCTAGAACGTCCCCAAGTTCCCTCAGTATTCTAAGATGTATCCCATCCAGTCTCATCGCTTTGTCTACTTTAAGTTGTGCTAGTTTCTCACGAAAACAGTCTTCTGAAAATTGTTCAAGATGCCCCTCGCTTCTGTTCCTGTTTCTGGGTGTTTTCTGAGGTCCTGCTCCTGGTTCTTCATCTGTGAACACAGAACAGAAATATTTGTAAAGCAATTCCGCTTTATCCTTATCAGCTTCTACATATTCCTCCCTTGCACCCTTGAGTCTGAAATACCACTTTTGCCCTTCCTCTTCTCACTAATATATCTGAAAAATGTCTTATCCCCCCATTTTATTGCATTGGCTATTTCCTCCTCCTTTTGAATGTTTGCCTTCCTGACTACTTCGCTAGCTTCTCCAAATACAGATGCCTATCTTCCTCTCTCTGTGATCTCTTGTATTTCATGAAGGCCTCCCTCTTTTTCTTCACTTTTTCAGCTACTTCTTTTGAAAACCATAGCGGTCTCCTTTTCCTTTTACCTTTATTTACCATTTTAACAAAAAAGTTGGGTGCCCTTAAAATATCCCCTTCCAGTTTTGCCCACTGTTTTTCTACATCCCCCAGCTGTTCCCATCCCACTAATGACCCCCTGAGGTATTGGCCCATCTTGGCAAAGTTAGTCTTCCTAAAGTCTAAGATCCTCACCTTTGAATGGATTCTAACAGCCCTAGTCCTAATATTGAACCACACCATCTGGTGATCACTGGATGCAAAATGATCTCCCACTACAACATCACAAACATTTTCACCATTGGGTAAGCACCAAGTCCAGTATGGCCCCTTCACGTGTTGGGTCTGTTACCAATTGCCTGAATAGTTCTCCCTGTAGAGAATCCAGGATCTCCTTACTTATAGAAGATACTGCAGCAGTAATGTGCCAATCAACATCTGGCATATTGAAATCTCCTATCAGTAGCACTTCCCCTTTCCTAAAAATGCTGTGTATGTCTTCAATTAACTCTCTGTCCACCTCTTCCTCTTGTGAGGGAGGTCTGTATATCATACCAATGCAAACAGATTTCTCTTTCCCTCTTTCTAGTTTAACCCACAATGCCTCCTCTCTCCCTTTTAAGCTCTGTAATTCCAAAGCTTTAATAGTAGTTTTTCCATATAGTGCCACTCCTCCTCCCCTTCTTCCTACCCTGTCCTGTCTGAATAAAGTATAGCCAGGTATAGTTACATCCCAATCATGGTTTTCTGTGAACCATGTTTCTGTAACTGCCACTAAATCCAAGTCAGCCACTCCCACCAGAGCTTCAACATCAGGGATCTTATTTCCCATGCTACGGGCATTTATACACACTGCTTTCCATATGTTACCCCTGTTACCTATGTCCATAAAGGTATTTAATTTATCACCTACCTTGGGGCTTTCACCTACCTGGGGGCTTTCTTCACTCATCCCCAACGAATCTAGTTTAAAGCCCTCTTCAGTAGATTAGCCAGTCTACTACCGAAGACGCGTTGATCTTTCTTGGACAGATGGATGCCATCCCAAGTAGTCAGGAAAGTAAAGATTTAGAAAGTGGAGGAAATAGCCAATGCAATAAAATGGGATGATACAACATTTTTAAGATATGTTAGTGAGAATAGGAAATGCAAAAATGGTATTGTCAGACTGTGTGAAGGGGAGGAATATGCAGAAGCTGATGAGGACAAAGTGGAATTGCTTAACAAATATTTTTGTTCTGTGTTCACAGATGAAGGGCCAGGAGCAGGACTTCAGAAAATGCCCACAAACAGGAACAGAAGTGAGGGGCATCTTAAACAATTTTCAGAAGACTGTGTTTGTGAGAAGCTAGCTAAACTTAAAGTAGACAAAGAGATGGGACTGGATGGGAAACACCCGAGAATACTGAGGGAACTTGGGGACATTCTAGCAGCTCCACTGTCTGAACTTTTCAATGCCTCATTGGAGTTGGGAGTCATACCAGAGGACTGGAGTGAGACACATGTAGTCCCTTTACACAAAAGTGGAAGTAAGGATGTGGTTTAAAACTACAGGCTGGTTAGTTTAACCTTGGTGGTGAGTAAATTATTGGAAGCGCTGCTGAAAGAGAAAATAATGAAGTTTCTGGAGTCCAACGGATTACTGGATACGAGAAAGAATGGACTCACCAGAGGCAGATCTTGTCAGATAAATCTGATTGATTTCTTTGACTGGGTGACCAGGGAGTTGGACCGAGGGAGAGCCCTAGATGTGGTGTATTTAGATTTAAGTAAAGCCTTTGACATTGTTCTGTACAGGTGACTTATAAACAAACTGAGCACCGTAGGGATGGACCCTACAGTTACTGCATGGGGTTGAAATTCGTTGAATGGGAGACGACAAACAGTACATGTAAATGGATTTGACTCTGAGGAGAAGGAGGTTAACAGTGGTGTGCTTCAGGGATCTGTCCTTGGTCCAATTGTTTTTAACATCTTTGTTAGTGATATTGCAGAAGGGCTGTCGGGTAAGGTTTGCCTCTTTGTGGATGATACCAAAATCTGCAATAGAGTAGACACCCAGGAAAGTGTAGATAACATGAGGAGGGATCTATCTAAGCTTGAAGAATGTTCTAGAATTTGACAGCTGAGATTTAATATTAAAAAATGCAAGGTCATGCATTTGGGCTGCAGCAATACAAGGGAACGATATAGTATAGGGGATGAAGTACTTCTGTCCACAAAAGAAGAGCGGGACCTAGGCGTGATTGTGTCTGATGATATTAAAGTAGCTAAACAGGTAGAAGAGGCAACAGTAAAAGCTAGAAGGATGCTTGGGTGGATAGGGAGAGGAATGGCCAACAGAAGAAAGGAGATGATAGTGCCTCTGTATGTCTTTGGTGCGACCTCATTTGGAGTATTGTGTGCAATTCTGGAGACCGCACCTTCAAAACAATATAAACTGGTTGGAGTCGGTACAGAGGGTGGCTACTAAAATGCTTAGTGGTCTTCATTATAAAGCATATGACAGGTTTAAGGATATTAATATATATACTTTAGATCAGGGGTGTCCAACCCTGTCCTGGAGGTCCGCAACCCTGGCAGGTTTTCGGGATATCCGTAATGAATATGCATGAGATATATTTGCATGCACCTTCCCCATTGTATTTGAATTGATCCATGCATATGCATTAGAGATATCCTGCCAACCTGGCTGGTTTGTGGCCCTCCAGGACTGGATTTGGAGACCCCTGCCTTACACCTCTGTCAGTTAAGATTGTTAGTGGGCAAGGTGCAGATGTCCTAGACATCAAAAGGGTAGATAGAATTTGTCACATTCCTCCTCGCTTCTCACCACCACCAAAAAGTTGACAACTTGGCAAATTTTTTTGAGATATCCCGAATGAATATGCAAGCGATATATTTTCATGCACTGTCCCCATTGTATTTGAATTGAACCATGCATATGCATTAGGCTTGTGGCCATCCAGGGCTGGATTTGGAGACCCCTGCTTTACACCTCTGTCATTTAAGATTGTGAGTGGGAAAGGTGCAGATGTCCTAGACATCAAAAGGGTAGATAGAATTTGTCACATTCCTCCTCGCTTCTCACCACCACCAAAAGGGTTGCGGCCCTCCAGGACAGGGTCGGACACCCCTGCTTTCGATGAAAGACAGGATAGAGGTGATATGATTGAGATGTTTAAATACCTATGAGGCATATTTTAAATGCACAGGAGGAGAGCCTCTTTTGATTGAAAGCAAGCTTTGCTACGAGGGGATACAGGATGAGGGTGAAAGGGGATACTGTAGACTCAGGAGTAATATGCAGAAATATTTTTTTATGGAAAGAGTGGTAGATCTGTGGACTAGTCTCCCAGCGGAGGTGGTAGAGATGAGGACAGTAACTGAATTCAAAAAAGCATGGGACAAACAAAGAGGATCTCTAAAGGAAAAAAGGGGACTGTTGTAGTTGTTGATATGGAAGGACAGATTAAATAGGTCATGTGGTCTTTTTCTGCCATCATGTTTCTATGTTTCTAACAATATAGTCCAAATTGGTGAAGTGGAATGACAATAAAATACCTTGTAAATATATATAAAAACAAGTAAAAACTGAAACGTTGTGAGTGTATATGTATTCATCCCTTTTGCTATGAAGCCCCTAAGCTCAGAATTCATATAATTAGTTGATTAGGATCCAGCTGTTTGCAATCAGTGTCACATGATCTGTCACATGATGCCTGTATAAATATACCTGTTCTGAAAGTTCCCTGACTCTGCAACACCACTAAGCAAGCACTCCGAACAAGTCAGAGACAAAGTTGTGGAGAAGTATAGATCTGGGTTGGGTTATAAAAACTATCCCAAATTCTGAATATCCCAGGGAGCACCATTAAATCTATTATAAAAAAATGGAAAGAATATGGCACCACTACAAACCAGACAAGAAAAGACCGCCCACCAATACTTACAGACCAGGCAAGAAGGGCATTAATCAGAGATGCCACAAAGACACCAAGGATAACACTGAAGGAGCTGCAGAGATCCACAGCAGAGATGGGAGTATCTGTCCATAGGACCACTTTAAGCCATACACTCCACAGAGTGGGCCTTTATGGAAGAGTGGCCAGAAAAAAGCCATTGCTTAAAGAAAGAAAGAAGAAAACAGGTTTGGAGTTTGAGCAATGGCATGTGGCAGACCCTCCAAACACATGGAAGAAGATTCACTGGTCAGATGAGACGGAAATTGAACTTTTTGGACATCATGGGAAACGCCATGTGTAGCGCAAACCCAACACTTCCCACCACCCTGAGAACACCATTCCCACAGTGAAATATGGTGGTGGCAGTATCATGCTGTGGGGATGTTTTTCATTAGCAAGGACAGGAAAACTGGTCAAGATTGAAGGAACAATGGATGGCACTAAACCTGTTTCAGTCTGCCAGAGTTTTGAGACTGGGACAAAAGTTCACCTTCCAGCAGGACAATGACCTAAATATACTGCTAAAGCTACACCAGAGAAACATTTAAATGTCTTAGAATGGCCTAGTCTAAGCCTAGACTTCAATCCAATTGAGAATCTGTGGCATGACCTGAAGATTGCTGTATACCAAAGCAACCCATCTAACTTGAAGGAGCAGATTTGCTTTGAAAAATGGGTGAAACTCCCAGTGGCTAGATGTGCAAAGCTAATAGAGATATACCCCAAGAGACTTGCAGCTATAATTGCAGCAAAAGGTGTCTCTATAAAGTACTAACTTGGGGGTGGGGAATACCTATGCACACACCTGATTTTTTTTTTTTTTGTTTGTCTTAATTATTGTTTGTGTCACAATAAAGGATATTTTGCACCTTCAAAGTGGTAGGCATGTAGTGTAAATCACATGGTGCTAACTCTCAAATCTCCATTTTAATTCCAGGTTGTAATGTGACTAAACAGGACAAACACCGAGGGGATGAATACTTTCACAAGGCACTGTATATGCATGATCAGTATAAGATACAGTTGTGTCCTGGCTTTACATGGGCAGTCTATGAGATTCCCATGGGTGTGAGCGTATTGTGGGATTGTTTGATACAATTGGACCCACTTTGCATTGGTCCCCAGGGTATATGACAGGTCTGGAACCCATGATAGCTGGCTTGAGGGACTGACAGGTTTCCATGGAGACATGCAGGTTTGGAGGAATCAACCTGTCTACTATTTGTTCTGCTGTCTAGCTTCCACTCTATGGCCTTGTACATTCAGGACATGGATAGACTATAGTTGACTGCTGTTGGACTGCAGGACCTGTCCCATTTTTCTTCCTTTTGCTGCAGCAGTGGGGATATGATCCTCTGACATGCACTTGAGATGTGCACGTGTATGTCGATGGCATGTCTGGACATGCTTGCTGGGGAGGCGTTTGAGGATGTCCAACCCAATGAGGCTGGCTCTAGGTGGGTGACTAATTCATTCGCTATCCTTTCACTTCAGGGACTGTCTTGGCCAGGGGGATCACATTGTGAGCCTTTTTGTTGATTTTTGAGGCCCTTCCTCTCCCATGTGCGAGCTCCTATTGGCAGTGATGAGGCAGATGTTATTGACCTACGCCTGCAGCAACTGATTATGTCCTCTTGTGCATCTGGGCTTTCTAATGGACAGGTACATGCACTCATACTAACAAACACAGTATTGACACATTGGTTGATTGGGTTATTACAGTGATGTATGTTCATCCTTTGCAAGTCTCCATTTTACATACATTATTCACCTTCACTAGGTATGTTTTGTGTGTCTGACCTTAAGAGGTCTGTCTGATGTTTAGCATTACCATCCTCATCTCCTTTGTCCGCCTGACCCTTCTCTCCTCTGACCCTGCCCTCCCCTGATCAGGCTGCAACCTCTTTCCTATCAAGCTATGGCATTCGTTTATCACTGTTCCTTCTCCCACTTTTGCTTTTAATTGTACACCACCTAGTTGCAACTTGTGAAGGGTGATATACCAAATGTTTTAAGCTTTGACTCATGAGTATTGAGACCCTCCTCCACCTTAAACTGATATCCTCACATAGGCTGAGGGCCTGTGGAGCTCTTTGACAGGGTACTGGTACATTGTGGGCCAGATGTTGTATGCCTGAGCACATTTCGTATTTGCATGGATGACTGGATTCCCATGACTGGCCATCCTGGGAGCAGTGCAGTACTCCTGCAGATCACCAAACATCTGACCCTCACTGGGGCCAGACTTGAAGATTATCTGCATGACAATGGACTGTGTTGCAGGGCTGGATTACATGCTGACTTGATGGATCATGTATTCCATTTGTGCATGGTACTGTTATGTTCAGGGTTTTGGTAACAGATGGCTTGGGACAGGCTGAGGAGGGACAGGCATGAGTTAAATGCCATATTTGATGACTGAGACCCTTAGTGGTCGGAATGGCATCAGTAATCTGCGCAGATAAGGTTTTTCTGGCTAACAGTTTGATAGTCACTAGGGTATAGAGTGGTGACTAGCAATTGTCCACCGTGAATGACTCAAGTTTTAGGGGTCTTCAATTCAAATCAAGTATTAATAAGGACCCATGATTTCCTGAATGAATATGGCTGGTTGTAACTCTTAGAAAATATTTTTTAATATGGTCCATTACCATTCGTTCTGTTGCCATCTCCTTCAGATTCCCATTACAATATGGGACCTAACACTTTTTTAAGAAAGTCTACCCATAGCATCCTCTGATGGATTTGTACCTCTTTTATTAAAAAAAATTCCTGTATGTGCATATAGACTTCTCGCTATAACCATTACTCTCTCCTCCTTAGTTTCAACATTTCAGAATAGGCACTTCTGAGAGCGAGTTTCTTTGTTTTCCTTTGATGGTGAGTCTCCTGCCCATTGGTTTGACTGCAGCCGTTCTCTGTTTCCGTGATCTCGATGTATGGCACTTGCACTTTAAATGTATTATTAACAGGGTAATATTCACTTCTGGATTTATACAAGTTCTTTTATTTTATGTCATGTATTGTTTTTATCATATATCACTGCCCACAAGAACTTTTTAAATATTTAATTATTTTAAATTATTGATTCATATTATTATTTTTATTTATGAATGTTCCCTTAATTTATTTAATGTCACAATGCATATAATTTTGGATGATGTTTTATGAATTCACACTCACGCTGAAGAAATAGGTGTTTTAATGTTTGGTTCATATTTATAATTTTTACTTTTATTTTGAGATTATGATTTTATGTTTCATTGGTGTATATTTCCATGGTCATAGTTTCCTGAAGAAGGCCGTGTGGCCGAAACATGTGCAGGGTGGATCTCATATTAATAAAGCTCTCAGTCCTTCCATCGGGTAGTTTGTTTCCTGCTGCTGTCTGTGATTCTCTGTGCCTCTTTCTCTCTCCTCTCCATTGCCCCCAAGAGCATGTCTGTGCAGAGGCCTACTGACCTACATGGACAATGTAGGTGGTTGTCTAGGGCAGGCAGTTCTGGAGGGTGGCACAGGTGGGGCATTCAAGAATCAAGATAGCTGTTATATCGTGAGCACCAGAGGGGTTGGACAGGTTGCAGTTGGCCTTGGGAGACTCCACCTTGGAGTCGCTCTGGGGCCAGCCCTCCTCCTGTGACCTCCCTTCTCATGTCAAGTCAGTGGCTCCATATTTTCCTCTGCCTTCTGTTAATAATTCTCCTACTGAACAACTAATGCATTCATTCTGCTGTTCATCACTGCCTTTACTCTCTCACCTCAGTGTGTGCCCCTCCATGGGGACTCCACGCTTGGGGTAGACCCCTTTTCTATGTGCCCTTTTACTGCAACTGGCAGCTCTTCACCTCATTCATTCCACCTTGGTGCTCCATAGGCCTCGGACACCCTACTTTACCTATGCATCATGCTCCTTCTCTGGCCTACAGACCCAGCCTACAGACCCACCTCTTCGCAGTTGCTCTTGTATGCTGATGCTCCTCTTTTTCTTGTGCACTATGTATGCATCTCTTGCTACAATCTGGCCACTAGTTTTGCAGTGTTGTTGCTCTTGATTAGATTGGCAGCTCAGCTGAGCAGGAACTGTGTCTGACATCTCTGTGTACAGCACTGCATCTGCCTTGTGGCCCTTTACAAAGCATTGGTAGTCATGGTAGTAGGCCTCTGTGGAGGGTGAATAGCTGGCTCTCAAATGGCCTTAGTCTCAGCATCGACATTCACCTTGCTCCTGCTGCAGCTGCTGATGTATCTGCCGTAGTGTAGCAGCAGAGCGCAGGCAAACCAATGATACCAGGAGTCTGTTCAGAAGGTCCAAATCATTTATTTGTGCACAAGTCTCAAGCAGAATCAAATTCAAAATGGCTGAGCAAAGTTCTCTGGCAATACAACAACTTTTATAGACTTTAGCTTCATTCTAGGTATAGAAAAACATTTCATTGGTCCCGGTAACCTCCCGTACCTCCCATACCCCTTCTATTGGTCCCGGTACTGACATGATTATCCAATTATGTTCTTTCAGTGGGCTCAGCACCTGCTTACCCCCCTTCTAGTCCCAATTACAATGGTCAGTTCACTAACTTGTTACTTTCCTTCTTTCAAGGCTATCGGGCTAGTTGGTACGTGCAGGGAAGCAGGGCTCTATAACTTCTGTCAGCAGTTTTAAACATGAATTTCTGTATTTTTCCATCTGTTCTGCTTGTCTAAGCTAATTCAATACTTTTACTGAGTTCTTAGTTCTATAGCAGCATATTGGGGAATATGAAATTCTTATGGGCCTCTTCACAAGCTTCATTTACAGGTCAAGCTAGTTAGGCTTGCTTATGTCAGACACTGTGGATCACAGGCCTACACCTGCCACATTCCCCCCTTTGATTAATCTCACCCTATTAGTTAATAAGGTGTGAGAATTAAATCACTTCAAAGTAATTATACTACAGTTAGAGGAGTCCGGCTATATCCAGGAGGACGAGGTTGGTATAAAGCCATTATCTTAGTTGCGGTCTTCCGCTCTACTGTACTATCAATAGCACTGTGTATGGAACGCATACAGCATGGGATTATACATGGCAATAGGAAAATAACAACAATCAGTAATACTAGTATTAGAAAAGTCTTCAGTCCTCCTAGCCATGAGAAAAGGTTAGCAAACCAGTTAGGTAATCTTAGTGGGTGCCAAGTCTGTACTGGCACATAAGCATGTTTACGCATATCTTCAGCAATTTCTTCAACTACTTGACCTTTGTCATCTATTTTCAAACAGCAATTGGTTAGATTCAGTTTACCACATACTCCTCCTTCAGCTGCTAACAAATAATCAAGTGCTAGACGATTCTGGTATATGGCAGTGCGCATTTGGGTGCTTTGTCTAGCTAAAAGTGTGAGAGCGTGGCTAGTTTCATTAGTTATTATTTCAACTACTGCTTGTAAGCGAATAATACGATTAATCATATAGATTGGTGTTCGATAACCATACATACCATCATCATTCCAAGTGGCAGGCCCATAATACTCAATAATTCTTTCTGGTGGCCAATCATCACCCTTCCACTTTTCCCATTTACCTACTTGAAGGGGTGATCTTTTCTGTCACAATGCTCTTTTGTGTCTGTGGGTAGTGTACACTGGGTATCCTAATTGTTCTCCATGTTCTGTGGGTAGGAGAAAGAAAGAAGGTCTGATGGTCCCCAAGACACATGCTCCTCCCCAATGTGATGGGAGTTGAGCATACGCTCGGCTTCCACAGATCCAATACAGACCAGGTGGAGCTTGCCAAGCATGAGTTTTGGCAAGGTTAGTCCATAAACTAGCAAGTTCAGGAAATCTGGTTAATGGGTTAGGAGGTTCAGGTTCTTTACTTCCTGACCACCATAATGTCTTCTTGGTAGTGGCATTATAAAACATCTGGTTAAGACAGACCAGCTGTCCTACCTGTTGGGTGAACTGAGGTCCAGTTCTGGCATAGCAAAGACGTCCAACAATTGAGTGCGCTAACACCCATTCGCTAGTAGTCTTGTGTAATTCAGTCTGATTATAAGTCAGAGAATAATTCAATTCTTGGGCCTCCCATGGCCATTGGTCACCCATTTGGGTTCCGCCACAGAAATAACAATCTGAGATCTTTAGACTGAATACTACTGCTCCAGCTAATTCTAGGGACAAATTCTGGGATGGATGGGGAATTTCAAACTTATTTACATGCATAGCTTCATAGAAAGTGTTATTGATGTGATATTTAGATGACTTGTAGGCTTGGGTATTCAATCTTATATACACAATGGTTCCTGGATCTACTGCTCCACCTGCAATACGTAAACCAAACTTGTATCCTTGTTTCCATGCATTAGGATTACAGATCCGTAATTGCAATGGGTTACAAGCACCTTTCTTACATTTGTCATCTGTTTTTGACTTAGTCAAAGTGGCAACTCGTTTATCTCTCTGTTCATCTGTAATACCAGCATTCCATGTAGCATAAAAAACAAACTCCCAGTTTGGGCAATAGTAATCTGCAGCTGGGGCAGTACTATATGACTCTTTCTTACCAGTACACTTTCTCCATCCCGTGGCACCTTCTGGGCACATATACTTATGATCATTGCGATAGGCTTTTTCCCAGGTACCACATCTGGAACGACTATCTCTGTTTATAACATCACATGCATCAAAATATAAAACAGCAGGTATACTAGCATCTTTAAGTGGTCGTGTAGCATTAATTATAGGTCCATCTGCATCATTCCATCGTATTTCCAACGTATAATATGATGGGTTCTGATGCGGGTTATAGCATACTCTGGAGTTACCTTTAATGCAAACATTTAGTTCAGTGGTGTTATAAATACACCGAGTCACTTTACCAGTGCATTTATAGTGAGAATGATAAATCAAAGTCTGAGTTACTTTTAGTCCAGTTCGAGTAGAAGTAATGCAAGCAGTGCATGGAGGTAAAGCATGAGTCAATTCAAAACCTCCAAAACAGGCAACCAGAGCCAAGCAAAGATAAAGATACATGTTGATTGGAGTTCTTCTGAATCCTCAGCTTGCAAATCTTGACCACGACGATCTTTTCTTCGTCCCGTGCGCTAATAAAGCAATTTCAACGGGTGCTGAGTGTTGATTGAAGATCCTCAAGTTGTCCATCATACAGTAACCAACTTAGCAATTTCAGTTGGCTTTTGAAGTATGGTTAATCAATGTAGTATCAAAGTAGTGTGCAAAATCACACGTAGATTGGGTTCGTTGAAACAAAACTGTTGCTGCATGGAAAACAGCAATCCTCTTCGAAAGACTTGGCTACTGCAAGGCACTGTGACAAAGTGTCTACACTGCTGGTTGCCGTCTTAGAGTAACTCGTAAAGGTGCATCGTGATGCTGCTCTGCGGTCCACTGCTCAGGTTCTGGAGCTGCTGCGGGCTTGACTCTGCTGTGGTGGATCCAGGCGTCGATCTCCGCTACCTTTACTGCAGTTGGGGTAGACAGGATGACGGTGTATGGTCCCTTCCAATGGGTTTCCAGCGGTGTCTTCTTCCAATCTTTGATCCACACCGAGGTACCAGGCTGGTAGGGATGCAGGGTTTCAGTCAAGTTGATAGGCAACTGGTCTTGGATCCACGCATGGAGAGTCTGCAGAACAAAACTAAGAGCTAGGAGTTCTTGCCTGGTTATTTCTGAACCAATTTGCGCTAGACTTCCTTTAATTCCTTGCACTATTGGTGGGGGTTTACCATACAGAACTTCAAAAGGGGAAAAACCTGTTGACTTCACAGGAGCTGAGCGTATTCTGAGTAAAGCTATTGGGAGCACTTAGGGCCACTTCAAGTGTGTCTCCTGGCAAAGCTTAGACATTTGGGCTTTTAAGGTACGACTCATTCGCTCAACTTTCCCTGAACTCTGGGGTCTGTATGCAGTGTGGAGTTTCCATTGTATCTGTAGGGCTTTTGCTAACTGTTGAGTAACCTGGGAAACAAATGAGGGTCCATTGTCTGACCCTATTACTGCTGGAATTCCAAATCTAGGGACAATCTCTCTCAATAAAACTTTGGTGACTTCTCTGGCTTTCTCGGTTCTGGTTGAGAAGGCTTCTACCCACCCAGAGAAAGTACAAACTAATACTAATAGGTAGTGGTATCCACTGGCTTTTGGCATTTCAGTATAATCAATCTGCAGATGGTGCATGGGGGTTACACCTCCTGACTGAACTCGAGGTGGTGGTGTGGGACCTTGCTTGGCATTGTTTTTGGCACAAATTTGACACTGGCGTGCTACTGAGGCTGATAGGGCTGGTAACATGGCAATGTAGAAATGTGGTCTAAGTGCTTTTTCCATGGCGGTCTTCCCATAATGTGTGGCTTCATGGAAAGCTTTGACAAAGGCTGGTCCTAACAATTCAGGAATTACTATTTGTCCTGGGGGTTGACTGCCCTCTGTTGGTGGCAGTTCAATCCACCCATCTTTCAGTACTCCATCTTCTCTGTCACAGTAGTAGTTTAATTCTTTGGTGGTATATCGTGGTGTCCATGAGTTCAAGGGTACTGGAAACAATGCTGCCTGCATCGGCGTGGCTTGTGGCAAAATTTATCCTGTCATAGCTGCTTGTCGTGCTGAGGCATCTGCAAATCTGTTCCCTCGGGCAACTTCTCCTTTTCCTGCTTGATGTCCTCTGCAATGCATGACAGCTACACGAGTTGGGGCCCATACTGCATCAAGTAGCATCAGTATCTCGGGGCCATACTTAACTGATTTTCCTCCGGATGTGATGAGTCCTCTTTCTTTGTAGAGAGCTCCATGGGCATGTAAGGTGGTGAAGGCATACTTAGAGTCTGTATATACATTTAACACAAGTTTTTCACCTAGTAGTAGTGCTCGGGTGAGTGCTATCAATTCTGCTTTCTGGGCTGATATGCCTGAGGCTAGGGCTGATGATTCAACAACTTCATGTTGAGTGACTACTGCATATCCGGCACAGCGTCGTCCATTGATGATGAGACTGCTTCCATCAACATAATAGATTTGGTCAGGATTGTCTATGGGCACATCTGTCACATCAGGTCGGCTTGAGAATACAGTGTCCATGACTTCTATACAGTCATGCTCTGGAAGTTCTTCACTAATAGGTATCAATGTGGCTGGATTCAAGGCATGGCTCACTTCCAGTTGTATCTGTGGGTTTTCACATAGCATGCTCTGATATTTCAACATTCGGGAATTGGTGAGCCAATGATTTGCTTTCTGTTCCATAAGGGCAAGGACTGCATGTGGCACAGTGACTCGTATATTCTGTCCTAGTGTGAGTTTGTCTGCTTCACTCACCAACAATGCTGTAGCTGCAACTGCTCTCAGGCAGGGTGGCCATCCTTTGGCCACAGTGTCCAATTGTTTCGATAGGTATGCTACAGGTCGTTCCCAATTTCCCAATTTCTGAGTCAACATGCCTAAGGCATTTCCTTGTGCTTCATGTACAAACAAGTGGAAAGGTTTGTGAACATCTGGTAGTCCAAGGGCTGGTGATGACATCAATTCTTCCTTCAACGTCTTGAAGGCTGTATCCTGCTCAGGTTCCCACTCCAGTGGCGACTTTTCTTCTCCTTTTGTGGCTTCATACAGTGGCTTAGCAATTTGGGCAAAGTTGGGAATCCAGATTCGGCAATATCCTGCTGCTCCCAGAAAGGCTCTGACTTGCTTTCTGGTTGTTGGGGTTGGAATTCTGCATACTGCTTCTTTTCTTTCTCTGCCTAATTTTTGACTTCCTTGGGTTATACGAAAGCCCAAGTATTTCACTTCTTTTTGACATAGTTGTGCTTTTGCTCTGGAAACTTTATATCCAGCTTCATCTAGTAACTGCAAGAGGTCTTTGGTGGCTTGTATGCATTCACTTTCTGATACAGCAGCTATCAGCAGATCGTCCACGTATTGGAGAAGCACTCTCTTCCCCGGAGCCACTGGATAGCTGGAAAGGTCTTGATTCAGTGCAGCACTAAAGATGGTAGGCGAATTCTTGAATCCTTGGGGTAATCGTGTCCAGGTAAGTTGGCCCCCTCTTCCAGAGATGGGGTCCTGCCATTCAAATGCAAATAATATCTGACTCATGGGGGCTAATCTTATGCAAAAGAATGCATCTTTCAAATCTAGAACAGTAAAGTGGGTGGCTTCAGCAGGAATTAGTCCTAGAAGAGTGTAAGGATTGGGTACAACTGGATGTATAGTTTCAACTGCTTCATTCACTCTTCTTAGATCTTGCACTGGGCGGTAGTCATCTGTTCCAGGCTTTTTCACTGGCAGAAGTGGGGTGTTCCATGGGGATTGACATACTTTCAGTAGGCCATGTTCCAGTAATCTTTGCAAGTGGCGGTGGATGCCTTCAATTGCAGCTCTAGGGAGAGGGTATTGTTTGACGTGTACTGGTGTAGCACTAGGCTTGAGAATCACAATTACTGGAGCTATATGTTTGGCTAGGCCTGGAGGACTGCCTTCTGCCCATACTCCAGGTGGGGCATCAATACTTTTCAAGGTTTGTTCGAAATAGGTGTCTTGGACAGAATCATCACTGTAATATCTCCATTCTTCTTCTCGGGGAACTGTGAGCAGCATTATTCCTGCTGGTTTGGCTTGTGAATTAACTGTCATTTGCATTTCTCCTCTTTCAGTGAAGGATATTTGGGCCTGTAGCTTGGCTAACATATCTCGTCCCAGTAGTGGCACTGGACATTCTGGCATGTAAAGGAATTGATGAGTTATTTGCTGTCCTCCTAGACTGCATATGCGATTCTGAAGAAAAGGTTTTGTAGCTTTGGCACCAGTTGCTCCTACGATGGTGACTGCTTTTGTAGAAAATGGGGCTATCTTCTTGTCCACTACTGAATGTTCTGCTCCAGTATCAACCATAAAGTTCACAACTTGGTCTCCTATTTGTATTCCGACCATAGGCTCCTGGAGACCTAAAGCAAATTCGGAGCCCGGTCTGTCCTAATCCACGTCATCTTCATCATAGGCTGTTGCCGCCAATGCTTGCACGGCTTCTCCTCTTTCACGCTGATGTTGCTCTCGATTGGCTCCTCCGCGATGTCGGGGACGGCCTCGTTTTTCTCCTCTCCATTGATGATTGTTTTCGTCATCTTCGTGGGCGTCTTCGAGTTGCGGGCATGCATCTCTCCAATGTCCTTCTTCTCTGCAATAGGCGCATTGGTTTACGCCTAGCTGCTGGGGCCGGCTTCCACCTCGGCCCCGCCCCCTTCCTCTGCTCCTTCGACTAGGGACACCTCCCCTTTTCTGTTCAACTATGGCCGCAGCCAAAAAATCAGCTTTCTTCTTCATCTTTCGATCACATTCTTTCTGTCTTTCATTATCACGATTCACATACACTTTATGAGCGACTTCCAATAACTGTGTTGCATTCATGCCCGCAAACCCCTCTAATTTCTGTAATTTACGTCTAATGTCTGGTTGAGACTGATTTACAAAAGCAGAAGTCACCATGCATAAACTTCCTGGTGCATCGGGATCATAGGGAGTATACATTCTGTATGCTTCAGTTAACCTTTCATAAAACACTGCTGGACTCTCATCTATGCCTTGGTTAACTTCAGTAACTTTGGAAAGGTTCATAGCTTTCTGGCCCCCCCTTTTCAGGCCTTGTAACAAGCCTTGGCGAAAATGGGCTAGGGCTCTGGATCCTCTTTCAGTATTCGGATCCCATCGGGGGTCTTCATTCGGGAATTGCCTCTGGGCCGCTTCCCGATGGTCTATTCTTTCTTCTCCTCGTTCTGGAGCTACAGGGTTATCTGCCAGCCAGTCTATAGCTGCTTTTCTAATTCGTGTCCGCTCCTCCGTAGTAAATAAGGTGGACAGGAGCTGACGGCAATCTGCCCATGTGGGTTGATGGGTTTCCATAATAGTATTCACTAATTCTGTAAGCTCTTGGGGTTTATTGGTATAGGAGGCATAATGCGTCCTCCAATTTAACAAATCAGTTGTAGAGAAAGGGACATACACATAGCTTGGGGGTCCCGCTACCACCTCATTATCGTCATTTCTTACAGGCATTCCCGGGACTTGCCGTAAAGGCATCATCTTAGCAGTAGAGGTCTTTTGTGATCTAAGCGATATTTTCGTACTTCTCCTATCAGGGCTCTTTTTCTTCTTTTCTACAGGCTTATCAAGGGTTACTTTCTTTTCTATATGCTTTGTCTTGAATTTACTCTTTACTGGCAGGCTGACACTGGCGGTCACTTTTACACTGTCAGTCTCACTCGGGGAATTCTCAGTTTCTTCCTTCTCTGTTTCTGAATCTGACTAGCCTTTCTCTGTCTCTGTCTCAGTAGAATCATCTTCTTCAACTAAAGGGAGCTCATCTTCCTGCTCTTCGGGTGGTGGCTCAGGGGTTGGGTCCCGCACCCGCTGTCTCCGGGGCTCTGGGGCAGGACGCCGGGCTACTCTTACTGGGCCCGGGGTTCTAGGCTGTCGGGGAATTACTTCGGGGGAATCAGGATCGACCAGGATGGGTTTCTTCCTGGACTTCTCATCTTTCTCTTTCTTACTAGGCTGTTTATTTTCAGTTTTCTGACTATGATCTGTTTTCGCTAACATTATTCTGCACTGCTCTTCATAGCAGCGCTGCGCCCAAGGGGGCGGATCTTCGCAAATACTTAACCAAGAATCTATATAGGGGTACTGATCGGGGTGCGCTATCCGCACTCTATGATGAACTAACTGGATAATTCCTACATTTAAGGTTCCCTCTCGGGGCCAGGTAGGGTCTAGATCGGGCCACTCCCTAGTACACAAAATCTGTAAACGGGCTGCAGTCATTTTAATACCATAATCTCCGGAATATCCCTCTTTAAAATGTGCGATCATACATTCTAATGGAGTGTTCCTAGTAGACCCCGCCCCTCCCATTTCGATGTGTGCATGCAACAACAGACAGAAGGGAAAAGGAGGGCGTACCGTGGGTAAGGGGTCCTCACGGCCCTAGAAACGTATAAGGGAAACAAATAACAAGACAAGACGACAATCGCTTCCCCCTTTTTGCGACCTGAACGCGGTCGCCCGGTCAGGAAATGCGCTACTCAGGGGTCCGCCTTCGCTTGGTCTGTGCTGCCAGACCTCTCATACACACTTCATTCACACAATCATGCTAGCAATGTATCCCAGAATGCATTCATTTCTATCTATTCTGACTAGTCTTGTTCAATTACCAAAATACAAGAAGACGGGAGTTTCGCCCTGCGAATACTCATGCGGGGGTACTCGGTCCGTCTTTGAGAGGTGATCAAGCTCTCTTACCAATTTCCAAGTTCCAAGTTCAAATGGCAGCACTGCTCTTTCTTATCTGTCTAGACAACAAATCAAAACTATACTCACCGGATCCGGTCCTCAAACTTCCCAAGCAGGCGCATGAGTTGGACCTCGGACTCCCCTCACTCGGGTTCGAGGCGTCGGCTCCAGCCGGGCCCGGCACCCGCCGAGGTCCGACCAACTTCCTCCGATGCAATGGACCGGCGGCGCCAGGAAGCAGCCCCCGTCGGAAGGGCGCGATCCCGGCAGGACCAAGCCTACAGAGGCGGAATGTCGTGGTATATTGCCCTATATACACTCTGATTCCACAACTTCCCGGCCAATGCACCAAGAATATGTAGCAGCAGAGCGCAGACAAACCAATGATACCAGGAGTCTGTTCAGAAGGTCCAAATCATTTATTTGTGCACAAGTCTCAAGCAGAATCAAATTCAAAATGGCTGAGCAAAGTTCTCTGGCAATACAACAACTTTTATAGACTTTAGCTTCATTCTAGGTATAGAAAAACATTTCATTGGTCCCGGTAACCTCCCGTACCTCCCGTACCCCTTCTATTGGTCCCGGTACTGATATGATTATCCAATTATGTTCTTTCAGTGGGCTCAGCACCTGCTTACCCCCCTTCTAGTCCCAATTACAATGGTCAGTTCACTAACTTGTTACTTTCCTTCTTTCAAGGCTATCGGGCTAGTTGGTATGTGCAGGGAAGCAGGGCTCTATAACTTCTCTGTCAGCAGTTTTAAACATGAATTTCTGTATTTTTCCATCTGTTCTGCTTGTCTAAGCTAATTCAATACTTTTACTGAGTTCTTAGTTCTATAGCAGCATATTGGGGAATATGCAATTCCTATGGGCCTCTTCACAAGCTTCATTTACAGGTCAAGCTAGTTAGGCTTGCTTATGTCAGACACTGTGGATCACAGGCCTACACCTGCCACAGTAGCAGTCTCAGCCTGGTTTGTCTGATGGTGCGGAACTGCACTCAGTACATCTCCATGTCCCGCATTATATGAAAGTGTGGAGAGGAGAAAGACATGCCCTTCATAAGGACATATTACATGCCAAACTGCATCAAACCAAGGTGCATCAAGCCCAGTATCCTGTTTCCAACAGTGGCCAGTTCAAGACACAAGTACTTGGCAGGTTCCCATGCTTGTCAAAAGGTAGGCAGTGGATTTCCCGGGACCTCTTCTATAATGGTTTCTGGACATTTTCACCAAGTACTTGTCTAAACTTTTTTCAACCCTGCTACACTGACAACTTTTACTACTTCATCCGGTAACAGATTCCAGAATTAGATTACACAGTTTTCAGTGGGTTGCACTGTAGCTTCATTGCGTGTCTCCTAGTTTTTTTTATTTTTTGATGATATAAGCAAGCAGTGTGGAGGGGTAGCCTAATGGTTGAAGCAACAGCCTACAACACAAAAAAACAAAGGGGCATGTTTACTAAAAACCGCTAATTTGCATGCCGCAAAATAGCGCACTAAAAGCGGTACTTAAGAGCGCTTAAACGCCCCACAATCGTGCGTGTCACCCCCGCACAGGTGCGCACAAGTACGGGCCCGCAAATGTCCGATAGAGGTGTGGAACGGCTAACGGAGGGCGGAGGAAGGTTCCTGAGGGGCGGAGAGACGGGTCTAATGGGTGGGGAAGGGGAGGGGAGAGGCTCCCTGCACATTATCGGGGCCGGATCCTAAAGCAAAACTACCACGAGTGAAACACTCGCGGTAGAGGGCATTTAAAGGGAAGAGAAACCATTTCCGTCAGCAATGTACAGCAAAACCGGGGAAACCTGCAAAACGTGAGCAGTGTGATACATGTGCACAGCACAAAGTGAAAATAAAAATAGAAAGTGACCACAACAAAAATATCACAAATAGTAATGCAGCTGGGGAACAGTTATAGTAATGGGCAAATATAGAAAGCGGAGACTCATCCAAACAAATTTCCTTTTTGGAGCTTTCCTGGGAGTGTTTGCTATGGTTGACCGTTAATATCACTGTTGCCCAGCGTGGTGATATATTGTCCCCCAGTTTCTGTGGTCATTTCCGTGGTTTATGTGCACATTTGTCACCAGACAGGGTGCATGTGCCCACAGTAAAAATGCGTAGAGCAGGGTTTGTGACTCCATCCTGCCAGGTTTACTACCTCCAGGGGCTGCACTGTCTCAGTGGGCATAGTGTGGTGCAGCAGACAGAGCCATTACCTCTAGGACCAGAGGTTCAAATCCCAGCTGGGGCACTTGCCAGCCCAGTCCCTATATTTTACCCACCACTAAACAAAGATAGCGCAGACACCCCTGTATTGCAGGGAACATAAGCATGGGGAAAACACCCATATTTTACCCAACAACGCACACACACCACAACAATGGGCATTACCCACAGCCAAATCCCCCAAATGCAGTCCCGTACTGCCACATTGCAATCAGGTCATCTGCTTTTACTGAGAGAAGCTCATGCCAGCATGTTGGCGGACGAGTACATGTGGTGCAGGGGGCATTGGCTGCTAGCCACAGAAGACAGAGGCCCAGCCATGTGCAGGCTGGCACAGTCCACTGCAACAGACAGGCCCTGCCGGATCCACAGTCATGGACGTTCCAGGGAATCCAGCCAATCTGTGGCTACATGGTGGTGCAGTACACACAGACAATGCATGCAAGAACAGAAAGTCACAGGTTCAAAGCCCAGCTGGGGCTACCACCAATCCTGCCCACATATTTTTCCCACAACTAAAGAGTGATAGTAAGGACACACCTTTAGTGGCGAGGACATATGCAATGGTACTACGTCTATCTTTTACCCCACTGAGCACAGACACCATGAACAGGGGCAGTACCTAGAGCAGAATCCTCCAAATGCAGTCCTGGTGGGCCACACACCAGTCAGGTTCCATGCTGCCACTCATACAAATGCCTGTGCTGTATATCTATGCACCACCCCATGGCATGTAGATGTAGCTCATGCATATTCATGAGGGACAGCAGGAAAACCCGAACAGTGTGATGCTAACCTGGACTGGAGTTGGGAATCTCTGCCGTAAAGCAGCAGCCAACAGGGGCAGACACACCCACACCCACACCCACAGGCCCCATTGGCCAATGTCTCCTGGAGAGGCAGAACATTGGACCCTGCGTGCATCTTCCAATAATAGCACCTGCATACCTTAGCAATGTCACCCTACACCTGAGGTATACGGTACACAGCTCTGAGACGTTTGCTAGGAGTACTGGCAGATAGATATCCATACGTTACGCACATACTGCTAGTTGACCCCATCCAAACAATCTGTTAGGTGTTTGCGGTGCGTGCTCCAGGCCTGGCCTCTGACGGTGTTTACCACCCTGGGGAGAGACCCCCAGCAGTACTGCGTACCATACCCATGCCTTGCCGTGGCCAGGACCGGTTTGGTGGGCAAGGCTAATTACCTCCTCAATAGTAGCACCATGATGGCATAGGTGTGGAAGTGTGTGTCTGTCTATACAGTGGGTGTTGGCTGCAAGCCCCTTCCACAGCCCACACTGCCAGCACTGTTGCCAGTATTAGCCTGCCAATGTGCATAATAAGTAGCAAGGGACCATGGGTATATCTCAGACAGGGTGGGCTGCCCAGGATGCAGCTGCACAGGGCATAGGGCACTGGCAGGGACATGGTAGTGCCCGGCCACCAGCTACACAGACAGGGTGACCTCTGTATGTGCTGCTGGGGGTTCACTCTCACCCTGAGTGTGCAGTGACGGCAGCATGGCTAGGCACCCCCATAGTGCTGTATTATGTTTCTCTCATGTGATATATGGGGTTTCCTGTTGGGGCCTCTTCACTGACTTATCTGCTTGTGTGTGCTGCCACCCTGGTTTTGGGTGCATGCGTTTCCATCAGGACCAACCAGCAGACTGTGCACAGCTGGCATGTGTCTTGATGGAGTGCCTTGCAGGGTGCAGTGGCTGATGGCTTGCTGCAGGAGACTATCAGATAGTGGTGGGGTGCATCTGTGAATATCCAGGCCTAATGTCTGTTTGATATTGTGTTATGGATGTGTGTGGAGCTGCTTGGACTGCCCTGTAGGGTGTCTGTTCCCCAGCGGGACTGGGGTTGATGGTCCACTCTGCTGCCATGGGGGGAAAAAAGGTGGTGAGATGGGGATCTGTTGGTGGGAAACCCTGTTCAGACAGAACTTTCCAAGATGTTTATGCAGCACCTACCTATCTCACAGGTTAGTGCTGCTTTGGAGCTCTGGCATAGCTGCATTCAGCCTTGCAAGGTGTTGTGGACCTGGTCCTGGGCGCAACATCACCAACTCAGGGTGAGCACAGTAACCGCACAATGTGATGGTGTTTAGCTACTCTTTGCCGTTTGTCCACCCACTCAGGACACCCTACCAGGCCGAGGTGCTGTGTGGGTGCACACGGACACATCCCCCTACCAGGCTGGGGAGCTTTAGGGGTGCATTTCCCATCTTGTGTGCATCTGTGGACAGCTGATTTGCATGTGCAGTGCATCATGGGTACGGGTGGCCTAATCCTATCCTGTTTACAACAGCAGATTGTCTGTGAGGTGACGTGCAGGCTATCTGCAGCCAGCCAGGGGCTTGTTTACAGCTATAGAGCTGTAGCGCAATGGCTATGTCACTACCTGTGTAGCCAGAGGTCATGGGTTCAAACCCACAGTGGGGTTCTGTGATAGGGGTGTCCATAGCATTTTTTAATTTACTGTACATATGTTGATGCCAGCAATAACACCCTCAGCGTACTGTACCCATAAGGTGCCTCTGAGGGTGCTTTATGGGGCGCCCTATAGGGCACTTTATGGTTGCCATCCATATAGGGTGCACTATACATTATCCTGTGTCGCAACATACATGCTGCCCTATAGGGGACATTCTAGGGTGCCTTGGCGGACGGTGCACTGTAACATGTGCCTTATGGGCCGCCTTATGTTAACATGCTGTGAGAGTGCGTTTGCTAGTAGTTGTCACAAAATAAAATTAAAAGGCCTCCTACAGCACTCCACAACATAAAGCATACTGCCTCAGCTAGCCTTTTTCACTGGGCATTGTGAGGGATTGAACCCCTGGTCCCTGCACTATTGGTCAGTGTCTTAACCATTGTGCTGTGGCTGTGTTCATTTGCTTTAGCATCAGTGTGCCGCCTTGTGCCCATCAGTGCGCCGCCTCCTGCTGCCCACAATGAACAGTGCGCCGCCTTGTGCAGCCCAAAAAGAACAGCGCGCCGCCTTGTGCCGCCCAAATTTGATAGCGCATCGCCTAATGCCGCCCAAATTTTACAGCGCAACGCCTAATGCCGTCAAAAATTAATTACTGCCACCCAAACGTAACAGCGCAACGCCTACAGCTGCACAAAAGTAGTATGCCTCCTAAACAACTTTTTAACCATTACTATTCATGCCTCAGCCAGCCTTTTTTGGTTGTGCACACTGGGGAATTGAACCCATGGCTCCTAGTACTATTGGTTATTGTCTTTGCCGTTGTGCTACAGCTCTGCTCCGATATGTGCCCAGCAGCGTCCCACTTAGCCTTCCCACGCGCTAATGTGGGCCACGCACATTAGCGCGACGCGCACCCGTACGGTCGTTTTTTTTCCTTTTTCTGCCTGAACTGCCCACTCCTTATATGGCACACGCACACTAATGGGGACCCGCACATTTTCGGAGTTTAGTAAACATACCCCAAAGTCTAATTCCCCCAGGTGCTCCTGGGATGCATCATTTTACCCTCCATAGCCTCAGAAGAAAAGGCCATGTGATCTATTTCAAGTCATAACTTTCCAAGAAAACACAGGGATTGCTGGGTCACAAGGAGTTTGTATTGACTTGAAGAGTATTTTACACCGCAGGACATTGATGTACATTTATCTATTCCTTACTTTACAGAGCAGTATCATATCTCCCCTCAGCCATCTGTTTTCCAAGTTGTGGATCCTTTAACTTGTTGTGTCTTTCTTTATTGGGGTATCATTCTATGCCCTTTACCATTTTGTTGTCTCTTCTCCCTATTGTTTCTAATTCCACTTTATTCTTTTTAAGAGATGTCAACCTGGACTGCACTAACTAAAGCACTAGAACAGAGAGGAAGGGTAGCCTAATGGCTAGCGCACTGGCTTGTTAACCAAAGGAGCAGAGTTCAATTCCTACTGGCATGCCTTGTGGCCTAAGCCATGTCATTATCATTAGATGTTAAGTTAATTTATGACCCATGTTATGAAGGTCCCTGTTTAATTTATTTTACTAAGTTTAAGTTACAGTGTTTTACACTGTGCCTACATGATGATGTGATATGAACACCCTGTTTAATATATCACTAATCACATCCATAGTTTTATTCTTCATTCTTTTCCTAATGATGCCTAGCATTTTACTTGCTCTCTTGGCCAGCACTACACACTGGGCAGAGGGTTATTACATATTGTTTGTTTCATGATTTATTTATATGACATTTGTTGTATACTGTTTTTCTGCTAATCTAAATGGTTTATCCACAGTGATAGCTATTTCTTTGCCCAGGTTGGTGCTAATGTGGAACCTTATATCCTGTAACCCACATTTGGGTTGTTCACTGGTTACTGTCCTTGATATCTGTTGCTGCTCCACATGCATGATGCACATTACAGATACTTCACTTGTCTGCTATCTCTCCCTCACTTTGTACTTGCCTGTTTCAGTCTGTCAATGTATGTTAGTGCTGGCTGCCTGCTGCTACCTCTTCCCATGTGTGTCTTGCTAGGTATGTACTTAATGTGTCAGGGTGATCCTTATTCTCTCCCAGTCCCTGCTTGTTGCAGCCTGGGCTAGCCTCTGTCCCCAGTGGGCAGCAGCACCCCCTCCTCCATGAGGACTAGCCTTATTAGCAGCCTTATTAGCATCCTCCAAGAAATTGGGCAGCCTAGTAGCCATGCTGTAATATGTGAGATATGGATTTTGCAGTGGTGGGGGAGGAGGGGGGGGGACTCCATCCCATTTCCTGTTGCACATGCACCTCACTTCATGGAGGGTGGAATAATTTTTGGCAATACATGTGGATGGACGGGCACACTGATAACGTGTTCGGAGGTGCACAGGCAGGAACAGAGAGTCACGGGTGCATTTTAGATGGCCCAAGATGGAGACGGTTTCATTGTTGGCATCTACATAACACGGCCATCTAGAGGGTGCATGTTCGACATGCAACTCTGAATATGATTGCATACCTAAATATCCTAGGCAAAGTTATCCTCTTAGCTCATTACTGGCTACTTTTATGAGCATACAGAAAGTCCAGTACATATGCCCATGATAAAAAATATTGAAACATAGAGCCTAGCCATATTTTACCTACATCATCTAGTGGATGATATAAATTGTAGCCCCATATCTTTCTAAGGAATAGAAAGTTACAGAAGAAAATATCCACAAATAGGAACAGTAGTAAAGAAGATCTCGGCAGATTTTCAAAAGATTGTGATTGTGAGGAACTAGCTAAACTAAAAGTAGACAGAGCAATGGAGTTGGATGGGATACATTCCAGAGTATTGAAGGAACTTGGAGAAGTTCCAGTGGCTCCACCCTCTAAAGTTTTCAATGCTTTTTTAGAGTCAGGAGTGGTCCTAGAGGAATGATAAAAGGTGCATGTGGTCCCTCTACACAAAAGCGGAAGTAAGGATGAGGTTGAGAACTACAGGTCAGTTAGTCTGACCTCTGTGGTGAGTAAATTAATGGAAATGCTGATAAAACAGAGGATAGCGAGGTTTCTGGAGTCCAATGCATTACAGGATCTGAGGCAGCATGGGTTTACCAAAGATTAGTCTTGTTAGACAAGTCTGATTGATTTCTTTGACTGGATGACCAGAGAGTTGGACCGAGGGAGAGCCCTAAGATGTAGTGTACTTAGATTTCAGTAAAACCTTTGACACCATTCTACACAGATGACTTATTAATAAATTGAGCATCCTAGGACTAGACCCTAAAGTAGCTGACTGGGTTAGAAACTGGTTGAGTGGGAGGCAACAAAGGGTACAGGTAAATGGAGAAGGATGTAATCAGTGCTATGCCACAGGAATCTGTCCTTGGTCCAATTATTTTCAACATTTTTGTTAGTGTTATTGCTGAAGGGCTTGCCTCTTTGCAAATGATACCAAAATCTACAAATGAGTAGACATCCAAGAAGGAATAGATAACATGAAGAGGGGTCTAGCTAAGCTTGAGGAATGGTCGAGAATTTGGCAGCTGAGATTTAATGCTAAAAAATGCAAGGCCATACATTTGGGCAGCAAAAGAAGAGCAGGACCTGGAAAAGATTGTTTCTGATGATCTTAAGGTTGCTAAATGGGTAAAAATGGTGGTGGGAAAAGCCAGAAGGATGCTTGGGTGCATAGGGAGAGGAATGGCCAACAGGAAGAAGGAGGTGATAGTGCCTCTGTTTAAGTCTTTGGTGAGACCTTTTTGGAGTATTGAATGCAGTTCTGGAGACCGCATCTTCAAAAGGATATAAACAGGTTGGAGTCTATTACAGTACTACTACTATCACTACTTATCATTTGTATAGTGCTACAAGACATGTGCAGCACTATACAAACGCTTGTAAAAGACGGTCCCTGCTCATCAGAGCTTACATTCTAGTCAAGACAGACAGCACAACAGCAGAAGATAAGGATAGATCTAGGGGAATGGTAAGGAAACACATAGGAGACTAGACGGATCAGGATCCAAAAGCAGCCTTGAAGAGGTAAGTTTTCAGCCTCAATTTGAAAAGGGCCAGAGATGAAGCCTGATACGCAGACTTGGGTAGTTTGTTCCAGACATAAGGAGCAGCAAGATTGAAGGATCAAACTCTGGAGTTGGCAATAGAAGAGAAGGTCACAGATAGAAGGGATCTACCAGAAGAACAGGGTTCCTGAGGAGGGCTGTAGGGAGAGATAAGAGAGGAAAGGTAGTGAGGAGCAGTAGAATGAGTGTACTTAAAGGTCAGGAGAAGAAGCTAGAACTGGATATGGAAACTGATAGGGAGAAAATAAAGCGACTTAAGAAGAGGGGTTATATGAGCATATCGAGGCTGGCAAAAGATTAGCTGCGCAGCTGAGTTTTGAACAGATTGAAGGGGAGAGAGATGATTTAGAGGTAGACCAGCAAGGAGGTGGTTGCAATATCTAGAGGGGAGGTGACTAAAGAGTTGATAAGTTTCTTAGTAGTGTGTGTAGAAAGGAAAAGACAAAGTTTGCCAATGTTATAGAAAAAGAAGTGGCAGGTTTTAGCTATCTGTTGGAAATGTAGAGAGAGAGAGTCAAAGATGACCCCAAGTGTGCGAGCTGAGGAAACAGGAGGAGTTATCCACAGAAAAAGAGATGGGAGGAAGGGGGGATGTGGGTTTAGGGGGAATGATAAGGAGTTCAGTTTGAGCCATGTTCAGTTTCAGATGGCAGAGAGACATCTAGGCAGCAATGTCAGATAAACAGGCAAACATCTGGGTTGGATTCCTGGAGAGATGTCAGGCACAGAAAGGTAGATCTGAGAGTTATTAGCATAAAGAGGTTTGGTACTGAAAACCATGGGATGAAATAAGTGCACCAAGGGACTGAGTGTAGAGAGAGAAAAGGAGAGGTCCCAAGACAGAGGCCTGAGGTACACCAATTGAAAGTTGGATGATGGTAAAGGAGGAACCACCAGAACATACACTAGAAGTGCGATGGGAGAGAGAAGAAGAAAACCAGGACAGAAAAGAGCCCCTAAATTCAAGCAAGGACAAGGTATTGAGGAAAAGGTGGTGATCAACAGTATCAAAGGAAGCAGAAAGGTCAAGAAGGATGAAAATCGAGTAGAGGCCTTTGGATCTGGTGAGGAACTAGTCACTGGAGACTTTGGCAAGAGCCATTTCTGAAGAATGCAGAGAATGAAAGCCTCTGCAGAGGGTGGCTACCAAAATGATCAGTGGACTTTGTCATAAAGCATATGGGGACATACTTAAAGATCTCAATATGCATATTTTGCAGGAAAGGTGGAAGAAAAGAGATATGATAGAGACATTTAAATATCTCCATTGCCTAAATGAAAGAAAACTGCAATGAGAAGGCATAGGATGAAGGTGAAAGGGGATAGACTCAGGAGTAACATGTAGAAATATTTCTTTGTGGAAGGAGTGGTAGATGCATGGAACAGTCTCCCAGTAGAGATAGTAGAAATCAGGACAGTATCTGAATTCAAGAAAACATGGGACCAACACAAAAGATCTGTAAAGAAAAAAAAAGGACTATAGCAGTTGATGTGGAAGGGCAGACTAGATAGGCCATATGGTCTTTTTCTGCCATCATGTTTCTATATCTTAGTCATAATCATTGTCATATTTTTCTTTATTAAATCAAGCTTCTTTTTTCTTTCACATCTGTTTTGTTGGAAAGTAGATTTTTTAAAATTAATTATTTTACAGTTGAGATGAGTAAATTACTCTGTGACTAGCAGCCAAACCACATTACAAGTATTTCACATTCTTCAGTTGTTAAGAAATTGGAAGATTCCGCTTACAGGACAAAAAAAAAGCCTGCTTTTACCATAACTTGACTTTGAGCCTGTGTAGTAAGCATTTTTTCCATTGGCATAAATGAACACAGAGCTTAGCATACATGCTAAAGCTACTTGGTTTACACTAAAAACAGTATTTTATGCAAGAAAGCCCTAGCATGAACCATCAACTGATATGAAAAGATACAATTGTGGTCAACATTATTGGCACCCTTGCATTTTAGATATATTGTGCACAATATCTTGAGAAATAATTTGAAATATTCCAACTGTATGTCAACATAATATTTTAATAGTATGTTCAAAGGTATACAGACAGAGGAGGGGAGCAGCGGAAGTATGACCACAGCCTACCAAATGATAATCAGTATTCTTTATTAAGGACCCTTAATAAAGAATACTGATTATCATTTGGTAGGCTGTGGTCATACCTCCGCTGCTCCCCTCTGGTTGTCTACCTGCGGAAGAGTATCTTCTTTCTCTTCCCTCCCCCCCTGTTCAAAGGTATACAACAAAAAAGATGTCTGTGCAGCTTTGACATAGTAATTTCTGAGAAAAAAAATGAAATATGACCTGGATAGGATTAATGGCACCCTTCACTAATATTTGGTTGCACAACCCTTAGCAGTGATGACAGCTTCCAAACAATACATTTGTTCCTTTTTAGCCATTCTTTTGTACTTCTGGATGTATGTTTTGGGCCATTGTCCTGTTGGAGGACCCATGAGCTTCGATCTAGACCTAGCTTTCTGACACTAGGTAATGCATTTCACTCCAAAATACCTTGGTAGTACCCCACAACATTATGGAACCTCCATACATTTAATTGTAGGAAGGGTGTTTTATTCCTTATAAGCTTTGTTTCTTCGCTTCTAAATGTATTGCTGTCTGCATTGCCAAAGAGTTCAAGTTTGGTTTCATCTGTCCACAGAACATTTTTCCAAAAGGATTGTGGTTTCTCAAGGTGAATTTTTGCAAAGATAAGCTATGGGGCATGTTTACTAAAGTCCGCAAATTTGCGCGCCGCAAAATAGCGCATGGCAACGCGCCACTGAAACGCGTATAAACGCGTTTAAATGCCCCGCACACGTGCGTGTCACCCCCGCACAGGTACGCGGCACACTAACGGGCCCCGTACAAGTGCCGGGCCGCAAATGTCCGATAGAGGCGTGGAACGGCTAAAGGAGGGCGGAGGAAGGCTCTGGAGGGGCGGAGGGACGGGGTCAATGGGTGGAGAGTGGGAGGGGAGAGGCTCCCCGCACAGTATCGGGCCCGAATTTGCATTTAAAGGGAAGAGAAACCATTTCCGTCAGCAATGTACAGGAATACCGGGGAAACCAGCAAAACGTGAGCAGTGTGATACATGTGCACAGCACAAAAGTGCACATAAAAATAGGAAATGACCACAACAGGACTATTAAAAATAGTAATTCATCTGGGGAACAGTTATAGTGATGGGCAAATACAGAAAACACACCCAACAAAGCTCCAGAAAAAAGAAATGAATTTTGGAAGGGTTTACGGAGCGGAGACTCTTCCAAACAACATTTCCTGTTGTGGAGCTGTCCTGGGAGTGTTTGCTATGGTTGCCCATTAATATCACTGTTGCCCAGCGTGGTGATATTTTTTCCCCCAGTTCCCGTGGTCATTTCCGTGGTTTATGTGCACGTTTGTCACCAGACAGGGTGCATATGCCCACAGCGTAGAGCAGGGTTTGTGACTCCATCCTGCCAGGCTCACTACCTCCAGGGGCTGCATTGTCTCTGTGGCCATAGTGTGGTGCAGCGGACAGAGTCAGTACCTCTAGAACCAGAGAGTCAGAGGTTCAAAGCCCAGCTGGGGCACTTGCCAGCCCAGTCCCTATATTTCACCCACCACTAAACACAGATAGCACAGACACCCCTGTATTGCAGGGGACATAAGCATGGGGAAAACACCCATATTTTACCCAACAACGCACACACACCACAACAATGGGCATTACCCACAGCCAAGTACCCCAAATGCAGTCCCGTACTGCCACATTCCAATCAGGTCACCTGCTTTTTATGGGAGGAGCTCATGCCAGCATGTTGGCGGACGAGTACATGTGGTGCAGGGGGCAGTGGCTGCTAGCGACAGAAGACAGAGGCCTAGCCATGTGCAGGCTGCCACCGTCCACTGCAACAGACTGCAACAGACAGGCCCTTCCGGATCCACAGTCATGGACATGCCAGGGAATCCACCCAACCTGTGGCAACACAGTGGTGCAGTGCACGCAGACACTGCATGCAAGAGCAGAAGGTCACAGGTTCAAAGCCCAACTGGGGCAACTGCCAATCTTGCCCACATATTTTTCCCCCAAGTAAACAGTGATAGTAAGGGCACACCTTTCCTGGCGAGGACATATGCAATGGCAATACGTCTATCTTTTACCCCACTGAGCAAAGACACCATGAACAGGGCCAGTACCCAGAGCAGAATCACCCAAATGCAGTCCTGGTGGGGCACACACCAGTCAGGTTCCATGATGCCACTCATACAAATGCCTGTGCTGTATATCTATGCACCACACCCATGGTATGTAGATGTAGGCCATGCATATCCATGAGGGACAGCAGGAAAACCAGAACAGTGTGATGTAAACCTGGACTGGAGTTGGGAATCTGTGCCGTAAAGCAGCAGCCATCAAGGGCAGACACACCCACACCCACAGGCCTCATTGGCCAATGTCTCCTGGAGAGGCAGACCATTGGACCCTGCATGCATCTCCCCAAACTAGCACTTGCATAACTTACCAATGTCACCCTACACCTGAGGTAGACGGTACACAGCTCTGAAACGTTTGCTAGGAGCACAGGCAGCTAGATATCCATACGTTACGCACATACTGCTAGTTGACCCCATCCAAACAATCTGTTAGGTGTTTGCGGTGCGTGCTCCAGGCCTGGCCTCTGATGGTGTTTACCACCCTGGAGAGTGACCCCCAGCTGTACTGCGTACCATATCCATGCCTTGCCGTGCTCAGGACCGGTTTGGTGGGCAAGGCTAATTACTTCCTCAATGGTAGCACCATGATGGCATAGGTGTGGAAGTGTGTGTCTGGCTATACAGTGGGTGTTGGCTGGCTGCAAGCCCCTTCCACAGCCCACACTGCCAGCACTGTTGCCAGTATTGGCCTGCCAATGTGCATAATGAGGTGCAAGGTACCATGGGTATAGCCAGGACAGGGTAGCCTGGCCAGGATGCATCTGCACCAGGCATAGGGCACTGGCAGGGACATTGTAGTGTCCGGCCACCACCTACACAGACAGGGTGGCCAAAGCATGTCCTTCTGGGAGATCATGCTCACCCTGACTGTGCAGTGACCACAGCATGGCTAGGCACCCCCATAGTGCTATACAGTATTTCTCTCATGTGATAGATATGGGTTTCTATTTGGGGTCCAGTCACTGAATTATCTGCTTGCTGTGTATGCTGGCAGACCAGTTCTGGGTGCATGTGTCTTCATTGGGAACATGCACTATGGACTAACCAGCAGACTGTTTGTAGCTGGTATGTGTCTTGCTGGAATGGCTTGTAGGGTGCAGTGGCTGTTGGCTTGCTGCAGGGGAATATCTGGTGGTGGGGTGCAGCTTACCTTATCCTATGTCTGTCTGCTATTGTGTTGTGGCGTGGAGGTGGTGTTCATTCCTCAGCAGGACTGGGTTTGATGTTGCCCTCTACTGCCACCTTTGCAGGGAGGTACAGTGTGGATCTCTTGATGGGGGAACCATGTTTGCTTGGGGGGGGGGGGGGGCCCTGGTGGGGTTTCCCATGGGGTGCTGAGCACAACTGGGATGTCCATGGTGTTTGTGCAGAAACTAGCTATCTTACACATTAACACTGCTTTGAAACTCCCACTTGGCCTCCATCAGCCATGGAAGGTGTTGTGGACCTGGTCCTGGGCGCCTCATTGCACACTCAGGGTGAGCACAGAACCCGCACGATGTAACGGTGTGTAGCTACTCTGTGCCAGTAAAACACCCGGTCAGTGCCCCCTACCAGGCCGAGGTGCTGTGTGGGTGCACCCGGTCACTCCCCCCAACAGGGCTGAGGTGCTGTGGGGGTGCATTACCCATCTTGTGTCCATCTGTGGACAGCTAATTTGCATGTGCAGTGCATCATGGGTACGTGTGGCCTAATCCTATCCTGTTTACACCGTCAGACTGTCTGTGAGGTGACGTGCAGGCTATCTGCAGCCAGCCAGGGGCTTACTTACAGCTATGGAGTTGTAGCCCAATGGTTACATCACTCCCTGTGCAGCCAGAGGTCATGGGTTCAAACCCACAGTGGGGTTCTGTGATACGGGTGTCCACAGCATCTTTTTAATTTACTGTACATATGTTGCTGCCAGCAATAACACCCTGAGCGTACTGTACCCATAAGGTGCCTCTGAGGGCGGTTTATGGGGCGCCGTATACGGCACTTTATGGTTTCCATCCATATAGGGTGCACTATACATTATCCTGTGTCACAACATACATGCTGCCCTATGGGGGACATTCTAGGGTGCCTTGGCGGACGGTGCACTGTCACATGTGCCTTATGGGCTGCCTTATGTTAACATGCTGTGAGCGTGCGTTTTCTAGTTGTTATCACAAAATAAAATTAGTGGGCCTCCTACAGCACTCCACAACATAAAACATACTGCCTCTGCTAGTCTTTTTCAATGGGCACTGTGGGGAATTGAACCCATGATGCCTGCATGAGTAGTCAGTGTCTTAACCATTGTGCTATGGCTCCATTCCTGCTATTTGCACATCAGCGCGCCACTTATACCTCTCACTATTGGGCTGCCCCCTCACACATCAGCGCAACGCCTTCTGCCCACAGGCTCGCCGCCTTCTGGTGCCCCATTTTATCAGCGCGCCCACAATGAACAGTGCGCCGCCTCATGCCGTATAAAAAAAGAGTGCGCCGCCTTCTGCCGCCCATAATCAATATACCTCCTACACCACTTTTGCCCATAAAAGTTGATGCCTCAGCTGGTCTTTTTCATTGAGCGCAATGGGGGTTTGAACCCCTGGCCCCTGCACCATAGGTCAGTGTCTTCACCATTGTACTACGGCTCTGTCGTTTGGTTATGCAGCAGCGCCCCGCTTAGCCTTCCCACGCGCTAATGTGGGCCCCACACATTAGCGCGACACACACACGTACGGTCCGGTTTTTTTCATTTTTCTGCCTGGCCCGTCCACTCCTTATATGGCACCAGCACACTAACGGGAACCCGCACAGCAACGGTGTTTAGTAAACATGCCCCTAAGTCTTTTTATGTCTTTCTTTGTGTATTGGGGTCCTCCTTAGCTTGCCTATGAAATTCTTCTTTGTTGAATGTGCAGCGTATGGTACAGGTTGAAACCACCATTCCACTCCTATTCAGCCTGAAGCTCTTTGAATGTTGTATTTGGTATTTTTCCAACAGTTTGCACTAACCTTCAAAGACTTCTTGGCTTGATTTTACTCTTCCCACCACATCTTGGGAAGTTTTTGGAAGTTCTATGATCAGAAACTTCTTAATAACATTGTAAACTATAGACACAGGAATACCAAGGCCTTTGGAAACTGCCTAGTACTGCTTTGAAGTTTGATGTTTGGTGATAATGACTTTTCTGATGGTTTTAGGAAGCTCTCTAATCTTCACCATTGTGAAAATGGAACAGGGAATGGATGGGGCCATTTTAAACATTAGAATCATCATTCATTTATTGATTAAAGTCATGTGAGTACTGACAATTGATCATAGGTGTATCTAATTTATATTCAAATTGATCTGAATTGTTTATAAGGGTGCCAATAATCATGCCATGTCAATTTCCCAGTTTTTAAACTATTTCCTACTATTTCCTTTTTTTAACTGGTCTTGTTTTATTTGAGTCTTTTTATGTGTCAAATATGTGTGCATATATAGTCCAAACCCATTTCACTGGCCACTTTTGTTTAGGAGATATTGGACATTAAGGGGTTGAACTGCAAGGGTGCCAGTAATGTTGATTACAACTCTATTAACGTCTGTAAGTTAAAATTATTTTGAGTATACATGTAAAGCATTTAAAGATCTAAACACAAGCTTTAAACTAAGATGCATACAGCAGTCCAACAGTGAGATAGGGGCTTTCCAGTCTTTTGCATTGAGTGTCACATATATGATTTTCTCCCAGTTGGTGAGAGGTCTTATGTGTGCCCTAAGTGCAAGGAGCTCTTTGCTCTCAGGGAACGAGTCCGTTCTCTAGAGGCTAGAGCAGCAGACTTGGAGGACATAAGAAAGACAGAGCAGTACATAGATGAGACCTACAGGAATATAGTCCTGAAGTCCTACCTCCAGTCTGACAGCATCCCTGTTGCCATGGAGGAGAGAGGTCACGTGACAGGAGAGCATCACCCTGGTGTGGCAGGAAGTGATCCTGTAACTAGGACCTGTCCTCCAGGTGATGTAAAACCCTCTCGCACCGAGGAAGTTTCTCCAGGGCCATGTGCCCATGAGGGAAGGGTTATGACAGCTGTTATAGTTGGTGATTCAATCATTAGGCATGTAGATAGCTGGGTGGCTGGTGGATGTGAGGATCGCCTGGTAACATACCTGCCTGGTGCGAAGGTAGGGGACCTCACACACCACCTAGATAAGGTCTTAGATAGTGCGGGGGAGGAGTCTGCTGTCTTGGTACACGTTGCTACCAATGACATAGGAAAATGTGGTAGCAAGGTTATGGAGGCTAAATTTAGGCTTTTAGGTAGGAAGTTGAAATCCAGAACTTCCTGGGTAGCGTTCTCTGAAATGCTTCCCGTTCCACGTGCAGGACCCAAAAGGCAGGCAGAGCTCCGGAGTCTCAATGCGTGGATGAGACAATGGTGCAAGGATGAGGGTTTTGGATTTCTTAGGAACTGGGGAACATTCTGGGGAAAGGATGGGCTCTTCCAAAGGTATGGGCTTCACCTTAACTGGGATGGAACCAGGCTGCTGGCATTAACCTTTAAAAAGGAGATAGAGCAGCTTTTAAACTAGATAATAGGGGAAAGCCGACAGTCACCCAAGAGTGCTTGGTTCAGAAGAAGGTATCCTTGAAGGATACTACCAAAAGCAGAGAGGTTCCAAAAAAGAGTAAAGTAGCCCAAATGCCCTTAAGTATGGTGCAGACAGAGCATAATGATTCCAAATTACCCATGCCTACCAATAACCAGATTAATATTAATAAAATACAGTCTCTAAAATGCTTGTATGTAAATGATAGAAGTCTAAAAAATAAGATGGGAGAGTTAGAATATATAGCACTAAATGAGAGGTTAGATATGATTGGAATCTCAGAGACATGGTGGAAGGAGGACAACCAGTGGGACACTGTGATACCTGGGTACAAACTATATTGTAATGATAGAACCGATCAAATTGGTGGAGGGGTTGCACGTTATGTTAGAGAGGGCATTGAGTCAGAAAGGATTAAAGTTTTGCAGGAAACAAAATTTGCTGTAGAATCTCTAAGGATTGAAATTCCATATAAGAAGGGGAAGGTGATGGCAGTGTGGGTGTACTATTGACCGCCTGGCCAGAATGAACAAATGGATGATGAAATGCTCAAAGAAATCAAGGAAGCTAACAAAAGTTACAATACAGTAATAATAATGGGTGATTTCAATTACCCCGATATCGACTGGGTCAGTGTCATGGCAGGACATGCTAGGGAGATAAAGTTCCTAGATGAAATAAATGACTGCTTCTTGGAGCAGCTGGTTCATGAACCGACCAGAGGGGAAGCCGTATTGGGCCTAGTCCTTAGTGGAACACCAGATCTGGTGCAAGAGATAAGGGTGTTGGGGCCACTTGGCAATAGTGATCATAGCATGATCACATTTGATTTAATTAGTAGAGGAGGGATGGTAAGAAAATCTACAGTACTACCTTTTAACTTTTGAAAGGGAGACTATGATAAAATGAGGAAAATAGTTAAGAAAAAACTAAAAGGAGCAGTTGCAAAGGTTAAAGACTTACATCAAGCTTGGGTGTTGTTTAAAAATACTATCTTGGAAGCCCAGACTGGCTGTATTCCATGCATTAAGAAAAGTGGAAGGAAGTCCAAAAAACTGCCAGCATGGTTTAAAGGTGAGGTCAGAGAGGCTGTTGTTACCAAAAAAGCATCTTTTGGGAAATGGAAAAAAGAGCCAAATGATGAAAACTGGGAACAGTACAAGCACTGGCAAGTTAAATGCAAAACATTGATAAGGCAGGCAAAGCAAGAATTTGAGAAGAAACTTGCTACAGAAATGCAAAATAAAGACTTTTTCAAGTACATTCTTAGCAAAAAACCTGTGAGAGAGTCAATTGGACCGTTAGATGATAGAGGGGTAAAAGGGGCAGTAAGAGGGGACAAGGCTATAGCAGAGAGACTGAATGAATTATTGTCTTCAGTCTTTACTGAGGAAGATGTAGGGATGTTACCCATGACTGAAGTGCAGAGGAATTGAGAGAAATATCGCTACACCGGGAACATATATTGCAACTATTTGATAAACTGAAGAGTAGAAAATCACTTGGACTGGATGGTATACATCCAAGGGTGTTGAAAGAACGGAAATATGAGATTGCAGACTTGCTAGTAGTAATCTGTGAACTTTCATTAAAATCATCTGTAGCTTATTTTCTTTGTAATTTGTATTTGGACTGTATTAATTAAAATATCAATTAAAAAAAAATCATCTGTAATACCTGAAGATTGGAGGATCACCAATGTAATGCCAATTTTTTAAAAGGGTTCCAGGGGTGATCTGGGAAACTACAGACCGGTGAGCCTGATGTCAGTACAGGGAAAAATGGTAGAAACCATCATAAAGAACAAAATTACTCAGCATGTAGATAGTCATGGCCTAATAGGAGACAGCCAACATGGCTTTAAACAAGGAAGGTCTTGTCTTACTAATCTGTTATTATTTTTTGAAGGTGTGAATAAACAGGTAGACAAAGGTGAGTCTGTTGATATAGTGTATCTGGACTTTCAGAAAGCCTTTGACAATGTCCCTCATCAGAGACTTTTGGCAAAACTAAAACGTTATGGGATAGGAGGCAGTGTACTATTGTGGATCAGGAACTGGTTAAAAGATAGAAAGCAGAGGGTAGGGCTAAATGGCCAATTTTCGCAATTTTCCCAATGGAAAAAGGTGAATAGTGGAGTACCCCAAGGATCTGTACTGGGGCCGCTGCTCTTTGACATATTCATAAATGACCTGGAAAATGGAATAACGAGTGAGGTAATCAAATTTGCAGATGACAGAAAACTATTTAAAGTTGTTAAAACCCATAAGGATTGTGGAAAATTGCAAGAGGATCTTGATAAATTGAAAGACTGGGCATCCAAATGGCAGATGAAATTGAATGTGGACAAGTGCAAAGTTATGCACCTAAAAAAGAACAACCCAAACTATGGTTACATGATAAAAGGTTACACATTGGGAAACACCACCAAGGAAAAAGATTTAGGTGTCATCGTGGATAACATGCTAAAACCCTCCGCCCAGTACGCAGCAGCTGCCAAGAGAGCAAATAGAATGCTAGGTATCATAAGGAAAGGAATGGAAAATAAAACAAAGGATATTATAATGCCTCTGTATTGTTCCATGGTGCTATATTGTGTGCAATTCTGGTCGCCGTATCTTAAAAAGTATATAGCGTTATTAGAAAAGGTACAGAGAAGAGCTACCAAAATGGTAAAGGTGATGGAAGGCTACTCCTATGAGGAGAGGCTACAAAGGTTAGGGCTCTTCAACCTGGAAAAAAGACGGCTGAGGGAAGATATGATAGAGGTCTATAAATTAATGAATGGAGTGGAATGGATAAACGTAGATCGATTGTTTACGTTTACAGAATATACAAAGGCTAGGGGACATGCAGTGAAGCTACAGAGTAAACTATTTAAGACAAATAAGAGAAAAAAATTTTTCACTCAACGTGTAATCAAACTCTGGAATTTGTTACCGGAGGATGTAGTAAAGGCTGTTAGTGTAGCTGGGTTTAAAAAAGGTTTGGAGAAGTTCCTGGAGGAAAGGTCCATAAACCATTATTAAAAAGGGACGCAGGATATCAATGCTTGACCCAATACAAGCATTGTGGAACCTGTGTCTTTTGGGAAAACTGCTAGGTACGTATGACCTAGATTGGCCACTACTGGAAACAGGATACTGGGCTTGATGGACCTCAGTCTTACCCAGTATGGCCTATTTTATAGTATGTTCTTATGTTCTTATGTGGTGATTAGGCTTTAGCTGGTCTGTGTTAAATAGCATGGTATGCTTTATTGTAGACGATTGCATAATTGCTATTACCTGCTTTAGATCAAATGTTAATTGTTTAGTTCAAATGCTGTTTCAAGCTCTCTGTTAACAGAATGCATTGAGATTCACCAATGGAAGAAATGAGGCTAATGGAGTAGGAGATGTTGTTAGAGGCGTGGAGTAGAAATCAGGGTGAAAGAATATACAGCCTGCAAAACAGGGGTAGCAGGACTAAAGGAATTTGGTTGTAAGCCCTTCACAGAAAGCTCTGAATGGAGATTAGAAGCAATGTTCTTGAAGTAGTCTCTTCCCTTTGAAGGTTGGATCATCTTCTCCAGCCTTTTCCATGGCTGTTCTGTGCCTTCTGAGTTAGATACTCCTGAATCACTTTGGTTGGACTGTATGCGTTGGAAGGGTATAAATAGATTTAAGGGATGGAGGACACAGTGGTGCTTTGCTGGCATATAGCAATGGTCACTGCTATCATCTCTATTCAAATCCAGGCTAAAAACTCACCTCTTTGAGGCTGCATTTGGATCCTGAAGCCCTTATTCTCCTGCTTATCACCTATCTCTATCTTGCCATTCCCTTTGAATTACGCTAGTCTCTAGTTGTTGTTTGGTCTGTCTTGATTAGATTGTAAGCTCTGATGAGCAGGGGCCATCTTTTATATGTATCTGTGCAGCACTGTGTATGCCTTGTAGCGCTATATAAATGATACGTAATATTAGTAGTAGTAGTATTGCTGGTCTGTCGAAAGACGGCTGCAGGTCATCAGCGTCTTTGTACATAGCTGTCATTGCGGTGTGGCTGCTTCAGTACTAGGGGGCGCTTGTGGGGGGAGAGGGGATATGAGATTCCAGTGCCCTGCTGACTCAGGACTGGCAAACTGCTATCCCGGGCATCAATAGAATGGATGTGCAGAGGCTGGTCGAGGCACCTCATGATTCCTGTTCTTTTCCTTGGCAGCATATCAGAGGTATGTGCTTTTGGTCTGGTTTTAACTTTCGTGGATGTTTCTGTTCTTATTTCAGCTTCCCTCCTTCATCCAGATGTTTTCCTGCTTCTGTCCGCTATTATACTGTTTTTTAATAAGGAGGCTGAACCATGAAGAAAAGGGAACTAAGTAAACACAGGAGGCGAGGGTCGAGTGAGGTCACTGGGTGCTTTTATTCAATCGAACCCCAACGCATTTCAGCAGAAGCCCGCCTTCTTCAGGGGGTAAAAAGAACATACATTAATATGTAAAGTAAAATACATGATAAATGGAATATTAAAATCATAACATAGAAAAAGAAATAAACTGAACGATGAATGGCTGAAAGATAACATGTAAACTAAAATACATGATAAATGAAATATCAAATATTAAAATTAAAACATAGGAAAAATAATAAACTTAATAACTAAAATAGTTAAAACATAAATATAACTCGTGTCTTTTTTTTTTTTAGTTTTAGTTTTACATTTTACAACAATACAACAATACACAAGAAAACAAAACTATCTTCACACCACAACACAGTTACTGATTGCAAAACTCCCGCAACCCACCCACCACCCAAACCTCCCTCTCCCCCCCCCCCATCCTCCTGCGATCCCTTACTCCCCCAGCCATGCGACCCTTCCTGTAGCTAAAGCAATAGCCACCAGGAAGGTATAGTTGACATTAAAAGCTGCACCTTGCCCTAGCAGCATATACATCTAAATAAGACCATTTGGTACATACTTGCTCATCCCCAGATATACGCCCTCGGGTCTGCCGACTTCTACTACCCAGTCTCCAGAGGGCTTCTCGTTTCTCCTGCGCCTTCTCGTAACTAGAATACAGGCAGACTAGGTTCCACCAATGCAGGGTGTCCAGTTTCGACAGATCCTTCCAATTAGTTACTATCAACTTGAGCGCAATTGCCATCATAAAGTTGAATAGGAAGGTCTTCTTCTTTTCCAACTCAAGCCCATGCGCACAAGAGCGGAGAATGACTGTTTCCCACCTCAAAGGAGACTGGAGTCCCAAAACTCTGCTAATCTTGTCCCAGACCGAAAGAGAGTATCTCTGAACAAAGGAACACTAAAAGAGCACATGCCTAAAGGTGCCCTTAGCCATATTACAGGACCAACACTTATTTTGAGCCCCCGGCACCCACTTTACAACCCTATCAGGGATAAGGTATGCTCTATGTAGTATAAAGTAAAGAGTTTGCGTCAGGGCAGCCGCCCTGGAAACTCTAGCTACCCTACCCCATAAAATACGCCATGTCTCCCTGGGAATGGGGATAGCAAACTCATCCTCCCAACGGTGCCCCAGAACAATAGGGGGTAGCACTAAGTTATCCCTAAGAAGGGCGTAAAACTTTGACATGATTCTTTTCCCACTAAGGCACACCTCCACCTCCTTCAAAAGCTTCCAATGAGCCGAGATACGGGAGGGATCACAAGGGATACCCGAAAGGCAATGTTTTAACTGCATCCACTGAAAATACAACAAAGCCGGGATGCCAAATTCCTCCTGTAAATCCTCAAAGAATTTCCAGGCCAGTCCGCTGATTAACTGCCCTACAGTCCAAATACCACAATCTTGCCAAACCTTCCATGCAAAAGTACGACGGCCAATTTTTAGGTGAGGATTAAACCAGATCGGGGATCCGGCCGAGACACGGCCCCCAAGAGACAATCGAGAGTCTAACAACAGAAAAGCTTGTTGCGTGGCCTGCAGCACCTTTAAGTTCCTCTTATGCCCCGGCAAAAGCATACCGACTAGTAAATTCAACGGGATGGGCGCTATCCATCTTTCCTCAACGTCCACCCAAAGAGGTCTGCAACTCTCCTCCCTATTGGTAATCCATTTGGAGCCGTGCTTCATCAAGAGAGCCGCATGATACCACCTAAAGTTGGGGAATTGCACCCCCCCCCCTCCTGTTTGCTCGCTTTCAATTTGTGCAACGCAATCCTAGGGGGCTTTCCCTGCCACAGAAAATCTGACAAAATATGCTCAAGGGACTTAAAGAAACTTGCGGGGAACTCTAAAGGAATCATTTCCAAAATGTAATTGACTTTGGGAGCGAGCACCATTTTAATAGAGTCCAATCTGCCCCACCAGGACAAGTGCAAGGGAGACCATTGTAACGTGAAAGCCTGGACCAATTCCTTTACAGCTTTAACATTCATGTCTACCATTTCTCCCAGCGAAATCCCGTACCGAACCCCAAAATATTTTATGGCTTTGGCCTCCCACCTAAACGGATATTGCGATACCGATGAAGAGAAGGTTTCTAAATTCATCGGGAAGGCGATAGACTTATCCTAATTGATTTTATAGCCCGACAGCGCCGAATACTGCCCAATTATATCAAGTACCACCCCTATGGAATCAGGTTGCAAAAATAACAAAAGGTCATCCGCATAAGCTGATAGCTTTATTTGCAAGCCAGCCACCTCTACTCCCCGCATCTCCTGCGACTGTCGCACAAGAATAGCTAAAGGTTCTAAGGCCAAATTAAATAAAAGGGGGGACAAGGGGCAACCCTGTCGAGAGCCTCTATTCAGAGAGAAGAAGCCAGAGAGGGAGCCATTAATCAGGATCCGAGCCGAAGGGGAAGTATAAAGCACTCTGACCATACTTATAAACGTCTCCCCAACCCCGAACCATTGGAGTACTTGAATCAGGAAGTCCCACTCCAGGCGGTCAAAAGCTTTCTCGGCGTCGACAGAGAGCCCAACAAGCGGACCTTGTAGACCCTCCGCAATCGCCATAAGATTTAGAAAGAGGCGAGGGTTATCCGCGGTGGACTGCCCGGGGATAAACCCGCACTGATCAGGGTGGATAATATCAGGCATGACCTTAATCAGTCTATGAGCTAGAATGGATGAGAAAATTTTGTAGTCGGCATTTAATAAAGAGATCGGCCGGTAATTCCCAACTTTATGGGGATCCCTGCCCGGTTTTTCCAACACCACTATCGTCGCTGCACTAAAGGATCCTGTTAGAGGAGCTTGCACTTAGAGTTCCTGAAAGAATATGAGCAAATAAGGAAGAACCTCATCCACAAAAATTTGGTAGAACTCTACAGGGATAGCATCCGGGCCCGCAGCTTTCCCCCCCTTCAAACCTAGGAGAACCTCTCTGATCTCCCTGCCCGTCAGTGGCTCATCGAGCTCCTCTACCTGGCTAGCTTTCAACACCGGGTGAGAGACCTGACCAAGCAGCTTATGAAAAGCCACGGCACTAGAGGTCGTTTTGGAAGAGTACAGATCCCTGTAAAAGGACTGGAAACAGTCAGCAATGTCGGTATCGTTCATGAGAAGTCCCCTCTGCTCATCCTGAATAGCTTCAATTCTACGCTTGGCCGCGCGGGGCTTCAAGGTCCGAGCTAACAACCGCCCTGCCTTATTGCTGTCACAATAATACCTCCCGTGAGCACTACTAACCAGCCGGTTTGCTTCATCACTCACAATATCATTATATTGGTATCGAAGCCTCTGTAAACGAATAAGAACGCATGGGTCAGCCTTGGATACCAAAAGTCTCTCCCCAGCTAGGATTTGAGCCTCCAACTCCTCGAGCTGCACTTTCCTTCGCCGGCCTACCCTGATTTTATAACTTGTAGTGACATCACAGATAACAGCTTTGAAGGCCTCCCACCATACCCAGGCCGGAGACTCTGAGAGAGAATTCCAGACAAAATACTCTTTTATTGCCTTCTTAATCTCATCACGGAACTCCGGTTCCTGCAGAAAACCCCTGGGAAAAGACCAAGCATACCCTCCTCGGGCAGCATCAGTAAAGACTATAGTGAAGTGTACAGCAGCATGATCAGAAATATGCATGCCAGCTATACCAGCTTGAGTGACCTCTGAGAGTAAAATGCTAGAGACCAGAAAATAGTCTATTCGGGAGTGAGACTTGTGGGGTAAGGAGAAAAAGGAAAACTGCCTGTCTTTGGGATGCCATAGTCTCCAGACATCAGAGAGCCTACATTCCCGGATGATAGAGTGCAACACTAAAGCTGCTCTGCTTTGACGCTGGGGGCGATATGGCTGACGGTCCAACAACGGATCAACTACCATATTGAAGTCCCCCCCAATTATCCATTCCACCGAATCCCATGCCTTCACCTCCTCTGCAACTACCTTAAAGAAAGGAGCATCGTCCTGATTGGGCCCATGAATATTCATAATAGCAAGGGCACGATTGCCTATCTTAAGCATCACCTTAGCCCATCTACCCTCCGTATCTGACCTGGTTTGCAAAATTGACGGAGCTAACGCTTTGCTAACCAGAATGGCTACCCCATTTTTCCTGGCCACCGCAGGGGAATGCCCTGCTAGAATGTATTTCCCCAATCCCAGTTTCGCCATTTCAGAGGACGACAAATGCGTTTCCTGTAACAAAACGACGTCGGCCAACTCGTGCTGGCAGTATACTAAAATTTTCTTCCTCTTAATTGGATTACTTATTCCCTTGACATTCAGAGATACAAACTTAACTGGCTTCATGGGACAAGATTATCATATTGGAAAAGGCTATGATGAGCAACAAAGCGAGAAAGGTAGCAGCTTAGAGAATAACTCAATGCGAGATCACAGGACGACATGCTTACCCTCCATAATGGAGGTACCAACTGGCGAACCAACCCAAGAAAAACCACCACGTCCCCCCGCCCCTACCAGAAATCTACGCTCCCTTACTTATCAAAACAAAATAATACAGGATAAACAATCCCCACAGATAAAGTTCCCCCCCCAAACATCTTATTTCTAATAACCCCCCACCAATACATTTCAATAATAGGGACCCCCAGCCTCCCCCTCCCTACCACCAGAAAACCCCCTCCTTACACGCCCACACATCCAACCCCTCAGATATTCACACATCCATCCTTACACACACAGCCATCCTCAACCCCCAACCCATCCCTCCTGGCCAAATCCTTCCAAAAGCTGCAAGACTCCACTATAAGATTATGCAACATACAGTGCCCCTCTTCCCACAGACCACAACATGTCCAAATGCCCGCACCAACGGACCTCTGATCCTTCCGAGAGGAGCTGCGGGCTCGAGGACAGAAAGTCCAAGGGGGACCCGTAGGCCAACGGGGCCCGATTGCAGCCAATCGTCGTCCAGGCATCTGGAGAGGAAGAAACAGGGGGCCCGCAAATCACACATCTCCACGAGGCTCCGACCTCTGCACAACCACCCTCAAGGGTCCGTACACCCCCTTGCAGCCCAAGGGGATTAAGTGTCGCAGTTACTCCGGACAAGAAAGGGACAGTTCCTCACTGCATAGCACGAGCCTCGTTCTCCTCCAAAAAAGCTCTTAGAGCCTCAGGGTCCTCAAAAGAGCGAGTCTGATTATGGAGAGTGACCCGCATTCTCGCTGGATAGAACATGCCATATCTGGCCTGCAAATGCTGCAGGCGCGGTCGGAGTGCCAGCAGGAGCTTCCGCTTAGTTACTGTAGCTTTACAGAAGTCCGGATACAGAGTTATAATATGCTCCTCAAATTTTATTGGGGATCTTGCCTTAGCCACCGCCAGGATTTGAGCCACCTGCGAGAAGCGCAGAATACGCATAATCAGAGGCCGCGGGTATCTCTGCTGAGGGCTAGCCTGCGAAGGCACCCTGTGTGCTCTATCAATCTCAAAAGCTTGCGCAAACTTTAGTTGAAGAATCTTAGGGAGGGTTTGTTCCAAAAACTCCACAGGATTAGTTCCTTCCGCACCCTCCGGCAGGCCCAGGAGCCTAATATTATTTCTCCGTGCTCTGTTGCTTTGATCCTCCAGGCTCCTCTCAAGAGCGTCCAGCCGCTTACAGTTTTCAGCCACCTGCCGGAGAGAAGCCTCATGAGACTCCATTTTGAGATCCATTTCCCCCACTATTGCCGTGAGAGCCGCGACTTTTTCTTTGAGCTCTTTCAATTCGAGGACATCTGCTTGAACCGCGGCAAGGGTCTCACCGTTAGCAGCCACTATCTCCTGCACTGCTCTGATTTCCCGCAAAACCTCCTGTAGGTCTTCGCCGCGCTCCTGCCCGCTTACCGATTTCTGGGGCGAGGGCGGATCAAGCTTCGATCGTTTGCTCGCTGGATTCATCCCCGCACCAAATTGAAGCCTGCTGGGTTTGCTCGCCGCCATCTCCCGTGACTGCTAACCCCAAAAGGAAAACCAAACGTGCAGTATAAAGTAAGGGAGCCAAGAGTTAAAACAGGATTCAGCGGAGGGTGAGGATTATGCGGCCATCTTAGCTTGCAGCAGGCTCCGCCCCCCCCTAAATATAACTCATGTCTATTAAAATATAAAATAATGGTGGCTAATAGATAATATTTATGTATTTATTTATTTAATGGTATAATAATAATAAATAATAGGCAATCAATATTAATAATAAAACACAATAAATGTCTGATGACATATAAAAAAAATCATTAAAATATCATTAAAAAGATGCCATTAAAAAAACATCAGATCTCTAAGAGATGAGGAAGACATACTTACAAAGGCATCATATATCTGTTATAGTCTTTAAAAAGACTCCAGTCTTCCTATGCTTGAGGGCTAAAAGTGTAAAACATGATAAGGTAAGGAAATAGATCAAAATAAATTTATCCCAGAGCCAGAGGGGAGCATAATAAATAATCATATATCACTAATATCTGTAAAGGAAAGAGGGGAATGGAATGTGTGTACACCTGTAAAGTTTTTCCAAAAAAATATAATGAATAAACTAACTGTATGTATTTATTATATATTTAGGAACTAGGAACTAAATATATAATGTTTCTTAAAAAATAAATAAATAATTAATTAAATAAACCAACTATGTGTATTTCATTAGAACTAAGAAAACCCCAAACTCTATCACTAATGGTAGCATGTGAATTTACAAGACTAACAAAGATAAAGGCAGTCTTACAATGCATTTTAAAAGGGGATGGACAAAATATTAAATAATATACAATGATTAGAGTTATTTTTTAATGATCAGCTCAGAATATAAAAGCTTTTACAGCATCAATAAAATTGGATTAAACTCTGAGTTGTAAGTGTAAACTCATAGATTGCATTAGGAATAAAGGAGAAACAGTAAACTTGAAAGCATTGTGTGTTGCAAGATATTTTATAATGCAGTTGGTAACAAAGTTGTCAACATGTGAAATAACCAGGATAGGTGTTGTTTTGCTATATTTTAAAGCATAGAACACGTAAAGGTTTTGTTCACAGGAGCATATAAAACCGGATGAGCCGTGCCGAGCAGCAAAGATATTTAAAACTGGACAAGCGGATCGTAGATCCATATTTGTGTATGTGTTTGAAACAACTAAAATAATTTTTTTGTGTGCATTTAAACCAACTGAAAGAATTTTTTTAGAGGATACATATCCGTGTTATCTAAACCAGTCATTTGTATAGTACGATAAAAGATAAAAATACAAAAGTGCCTTTATGGTCTACAAAAGGGATCTTGCTCATACTGGGTTGGGAAAAAAATCCAAGATCTACAGACCTTTAGAATGTAAACCTGTCCTTCTTGTATGGTCAAGAGAAGTATAAATTTGACATGCGGATCAGGCAAGAGAAAGTAAGATTAAGGGGCACATATCCGTATTATTTAAAACAATATTTTATATAGTACAATTAAAAATAATTTGCAAAAAATTGTGCCATTGTGGGGTAGAGAACAGGAAACAGATAACGCTCATACCTGAATGAAAAAGCAATCCGAGATCTGCATTAAACTTTTAAAGCAAAGAGATCCTGGGAGTCTTAGAGATCGTGAACATGTGTGAAATAGTGGTTTTTTTATCCTTTGTTTTCGCGCCCATTTTCAGGTAAATTTTACCATAAAGATGCACATGACCATCTCGAACTAAAGGCGCAAGGCATTAGACTATTACTGATGCATTTGTATTGACAGTGCAGTGGCCAAAAAAAAAAAGGAGGGGGGGGAGGAGGAGGGGGAACCAGGGGAGGAAAACATCTAAGGCACTAAATTCTTATAGAAGATAATTGCAAATAACTTCCAAGATATACCTGTTGGGATCATCCCCATATTATATTCAAGATGTACATACTATAGCCATGTAATGATACCATGAAACAAATATACAGAAAACATGTATAAGGGGGGAGGGGGGGTTGATGGTAGGGGGGAGGGGAAAGGAGGGGAGAGGAGAGGGGGAAGGGGGGAGGGGTGGAGGCGGAAAAGGGGAGGGGGGAAGGGGGGAAGGGGGGCTTCTGCTGAAACACATTGGGGTTCAATTGAATATGCACACCCCCTGAAGAAGGTGGGCTTCTGCCGAAACATATTGGGATTCAGTTGAATAAAAGCACCAGTGACCTCACTCGACCCTCACCTCCTGTGTTTGCTTGTGTTCCTGTGTGAGGGTCCTGTTCCCTCGGTGTTCCTGAAAACAGAACTAAGTAAACTCAGTTTAGCGCGGTCATGGTAATATTTGAAAGCTGTTCAGTACTCAGTCAGTTCAAGTTTTATGTTACCATGCATGCTAATAAAGTGCATAATCCATGAAAGAAAATTTTATGGACTTAGGGATCAACATGCAAAAGCACTTAACTAGTTAGTAGTCACCTGTTAACCAAATAATGCCCTGAGAGTGATATTCAGCGGCACTATCTGGATAGTGCCAGGGTGGTTTGCGAGGGGGGCGTGATGGCAGAGCTGCACCTTATCTGCATATTGGCCATTTTCAGCACTACTATACAGATAGCTAGCTGAATAGCTTCTGATAGCAAAAAGCTCTCCTAAATGGCTATCTGGCTAGCTATCCATACTGCAGCACTGAATAAATCACTGCAGTATGGATAATCACACCCCTGCCATGCCTCAATGTTAGCCGGATAGCATTGGGGAGTATAGGGGGCATAGATGGGGATATTCAATGGCACTACCCATGTAAATGCCCTTCAAATATCAGGCCCAGTAAGTCTAAAGCACCTGGAATTCCTATATGGTCACCCAGCCAAGTACTAATCAGCCTGACACTGCTTAGCTTCCAAGCTCAGATGTTCAGGGTGGCAGTTTGTGGTCAACAGTTTGTGGTCAACATTACTGGCACCCTTGCATTTTAGGTATGTTGCGTACAATATCTAGAGGGGTCACATTCGAATGAGAACATGCAGATATCTCTTGACCTAATAGTACTGTTGGCAGATATCAGACATTTTTGTGATGACTTCACACTATAGGATAATCACTGCTCACATGTGTGCAAACCCGGCAGAAAGTTTTCACATAGTGGATTTGTCCCAGTAATCAATTGACAATGTGGGTTCATGTTTTATCTTGCAGTACTGGATCACAAAAAAATACTTGCATAAATGTGGGCGTGCTGTTTCTTTCGGTGCTTTTTTAAGTCAAAACTGCAGGCCTGCTTTTCTCCCTAAACTAATCCTGTCCCAAAAGGTAAAAAGTATATGCAGTGGCGACATACATGCAATTATTTATTTAAAGGATAGGCAATAAGCACAGTCCATTTCCATATACAACATAACGTTTTTATTAACATAAAGGGCTCTGACTATTGCCCTTATTATGCTTAAACATATTTTTTATGTTTTTTTTCCATTATGAAGTTATGTCCATGAATATTCTTCTTTTATATTATCCCACTGTTTAGTATTTCTTCCTCTGATTTTTTCCAGTCTAGAGGACTATCAACATGGTGCAGAATTTGCAAATAAGATCTATGAAATCAAAGGGGCTACGTTCAAGATCAGTAGAAGTGACTATTTTCTCCTAGCTTAATAGGCCTGTCAAGACTAAGGCTTGAGTCTTTTGATTTCAATGGGGCCGAGGCTCTGATAACGATCGCAAACCACTACCACGGCTTTGTAAACAAGCCCCTTAGTGTCCAATATTCAAAGAGGTTTATGCGGTATGAAGGATCTGCAAACTGCATAGACCCTGCTGAACCGATATTTGGCTGCTAGTGCTGCTGAATATCTCCTTGGCGCTAATCGAGTAGAGCTGGGACAGTCCGTAGGCAGGGCTGGGGAGGTCCCAGCATCTATTTGGTTAGTAGCAATTTTCAGCCTACAATTCAGATAGGTAACTCCGTTAAGTTTGGACAGTTCTATGGCTATCCTAACTTTATGTAGTTTTGCTATTTGATTAGCAGCTGAATATCACTGCTGAGAAGATAGAAAACACTGGTTAGTGGCAAAAGCACATCTTTAGCGCTGGCACAAGATAGACTCCAGTGCTGAATATCTAGTTTCAGTTTTGCCCACAGTGGTCAGGCACTTTAGAAACATTGACCGCTGTGGGCTCAATTACATTGTGAATGAAACCATATAAAGGCAGATTTTACAAAGGACGTCCAAGTGCATTCTGGGATGTGAAAGCCAGAACGTCTGAAAAAAGAGCAGGCACATGCAAGTTCAGGCACGATTTCACAAATGTGGATGTGCCCGATATGGGCAGCTGTGGAGACATCTACATAGACATCCCCAGACTAGTATAGGACAGTAATGTCTAATAGCACAATGGTAGAGTAGTAGGTTATGAATAGTGTTCAGTGTTGGGGTTCAAATCCTACTGTGGGCCTTTCTGATCTTAGACTAATCACTTAATTCTTTATACTCTCTGGAAGTTTTCTAATGCCTATATCTGCCTGGAGCAGGTCTAAATGTGGACATGCTTGCAAACATTCCTGACGTTTCTGAAATCAAACAGGAACATCTAAGCCCATTGTACCTCCCCAGACATACCTTCACCACACCCCCTGCCTACTTTTACATCCCCATACTGGTGACATCTTTTAAAGCCATTTGTAAATCGGCTCCAGAGATATCTCCGTGATTTGACCATGCACATGAATGTCTTCAGATGTCCAAATCTTGACTAAGACTTTTAAAATAGTATACTTTACTCTTACTTAGTTGACCACTACTACAACACTATGGGCCCCTTGTACTAAAGGCTATTATGATTTTGCCATTAACATGCCAAGTTCACACATCTTAATGGCATAGGTTACAGGTCAGCTGTCAGGGGTGTGTTCAATATGTTCCTGGTAGCTATCGTGCAAAGGGTTTTCCTAACATGCGCTCCACTAGGTCAGGTTCACTTAACAACTCCTATAGATAAACCCACATTAGGAGCCACGTTGTCACTGAGCATGCGGCAATTGCCTTGTCACTAGCGGCAATGCACTCTCCATGCCCATTCTTTGCCCATCCTGTGATCGCCAATGAACATGTGTTTTAGCATGTGGAAGCAGACACTATTGGGCGTTATTGTTCCCGACGGTCTGTAGCCTTGTCTTCAAATGCTCATTAACCAGCTAATGGGCTTTAGTAGTAGAGGCCATAAGAATCATTGTTATAAAGGATGTCAGAGGACATGTAAGTCTTCCTTCATAGTAACATAGTAAATGACGGCAGATAAGGACCAGTATGGTCCATCTAGTCTGCCCAGTAAGATGGCAAGAGTAGGTGCACCTGCTGCTCCATGTAGGCCACCCCTCCCCATGTCATTGTTTTAGGTGTGAACCCACCACTCTGTGTAGGACACCCCTATTTGTTGAGAAATTAGATGGTTCAGTTTATTTTGATTTTATTTTGTTGCTGTAAAGGGATCCACTGTGTCTGTCCCATGCCATTTTGAATTCTGTCACTGTATTTGCCCCCGCCACTTCCATCGGGAGGGCATTCCAAGTATCCACCACCCATTCAGTGAAAAAGTATTTCCTGACATTGCCTTTCAATTTACCCCCTTACAGCTCCATGTTATGCCCTTTAGTTTTACAGCTTCCCCGTCTTTGGAAGAGGTTTGTTTGTTCATTATTTCTCTTTAAGTATTTAAAGGTCTGAATCATATCTCCCCTGTCCCTCCTCTCCTCCAGAGTGTACATATTTAGGTCTTCAAGTGTCTTCTCATAAGGCTTCTGATGCAGGCTCCAAATCATTTTGGTTGCAATCCTCTGAACAGTTTCCAGTCTTTTTACATCCTTTGCAAGATATAGTCTCCAAAAGTAAACACAGTATTCCAAGTGAGGCCTCACCAGTGACTTATACAGTGGCATTTTACTTCATACAGAGTTGCAGTTACTGAAGAACGTCCAACTGCAAGAATTTCTATCATATCCTCTGTGATTCTAGAAGGGCTGGTAAATAGAAAGAGCTAAGGGATGGGGAAAGCTTCTTATGGAATTCCCTTCCAGAGAAACCCCAAGTGGCTAAGTAAACATTAAACATCATTAAATATATCACTTTCCTTCCACTCCCACAGAAGCAATAAGAGAGCTCAGCAGCCCCACCATAGCACCTCTCACCCCCACAGAAGCAACAAAATGGGCTCAGCAGCCCCAAGTGATTACATAAAAAAGGATACATTAAACATCATTAAACATATTACCTTCCACCCCACAGAAGCAAGGAAAGGGCTTGGTGTCCCCAACATATCACCTTCCTTCCTCTGAGAGAGGTGCTATGTTGGGACCATCAAGGCCTTCTTCTTGTTTCTGTGGGATGACCCTCTCATGACACCCCCGCTTCAGCCAGTCTCTCTCTCTCTCTCTCTCTCTCTCTCATCATGACCCCCCTGCTTCCGCCAGTCTCTCTCATCATGACCCCCATGCTTTCCTCAATCTCTTTCTCTCAACCTGCAGATTGAGTCCAGTGGATGAATACAGGGACTACAAATACCATATGCAATGCAATGCAAATTTAACACCAGAACTGGCAAAAAAATCTCACTCTGGGAACTGGGCAACTTGGCAACTCTGTAGGAGTGGTATATTGAGATATAGGCAGTCTGGCTCACAGACACGATTTGGCAGATGACAAGCAAGAAGAATGTTTTTAGCCGCTAGGCATAGAGCCCTAAAGAGGCATTACAGTGTGTGCATTACTTCCTAGTTAATTTTCTCAGGTAGAGGAAGTCATTTGCTATCATTTGTTTGCTCAGTAACATGTTGGTGGGTTAGAACTCTTGCATGGTAACAATGCCATGCTTGTTCTAGAGTGCTTTTGCTTTGCTTTCCTTAACAGCATCCAATATGACATCACTGTTACTCTCCAGATTTCATAAAATGATCCCTTTCTTTAAATTAGATAAGGAATAACACAGGCATGCCTGACTCCTTGCTGTTTTTTTCCCATAAGTAAATCCAGGGGCCCTTCTACTAAAGCATACTAGGTGGTTAATGCACGTTTTAGCATGTGATAACTGTCACCATGGGGCTACGGTAACTGTTACCATGTGGGCATGACACCTACTGCACACTTATTCCTGTGCTAGCTGCAAATTGTGTGATGGGGCTGGGGAATGGGCAGCTTAGGGATAGAGAGTGTGTATGGAGAGCACATCGCAGTTAGCATAGGAGTACTGTTAAGTGCAAAATCCTATCAACATTCTAATAAAAGGGCTTCCCTAGTGTCTCATTATCAAGAGTTTTGCATTGGATCTCCAACTCTCAGGTTTCCCTTATAGCTATTGCTTTCACCCCATCAACATCCCAAATCCAAACATAGAAGAATCATTAGGAATCTTCCTTTATGGACCGCCACATGTTTAGTATTTGAAAGCAAAGAAGTTTGAACAAGAAAAGAAGTTACTTTCTCAATTTACAAAACGATTACAAAATCTGGATCGTAAACCAGTCAATGTGAAAAAATCAAATGTGTGAGCAGTGGGCTGAGTGGCTCACCTTTCGAGGCTTCTATCCATCTTGTTTTTGATATGTGGGGAATTGCTGTATTCCTAAGGATGCTTAGCGAAAGGGCAACCCAATGTCTATCAGGGAAAAGCTTCTCTAGCAGCCAGGATGAGGGCAAGGGCAGATTAATGAAAGGGGGAAGGGAGGGACTGGAGAGGAGGTGGGGGGGGGGGGGAAAGGCAGGGGCAGAGTGCATTGGCAGGTAAGGGGCAGGGGAGGGGAAGTGATAAAAGAGCACAGTGAAAGGAGCAGACAGGAAACCACAGAGAGCAACGAGTAACTTACTGTAGTGGCATGAGCCACTTACTGGAGCAGCGTGATCAGTCTGTGGTGCAGTTGGACCACGTCTGGAATGCTTTAGAGGTGATCACTGGCTGCACCAGCGAAGGGCAACAAAGGACACACAGTCATGAGCAGGAGAGAGACTTAGGGTGAAGGACCAGCACCCAACAACTTGCATTAAGATAGCAGAGCTGTGGGTGTTGGGCGGGCATCCCTTCATTCCACGCTGTGCTTCCCGGATTGTGAATGATCATCCCCAGGCCTCGGGCCTGCAGCTGCAATCAGAGACAGGACTGCAGCTTCCCGGACAGCTGGAGTCACCTGAGTATCCCAGTATGAAGGGGGCCAGCCTAGCACTTCTTTACGGCAGCAAGGGAAAACAGCATCTACGTGGCTGGTGCCATCTTGACTGCATCATTCAGAGGCGACTAGATTTAAAGAGACAGCAGCAAACCAGCAAGGCACAAGTGGTGACATCACCAGGCCGCACCAATGACTAACATCCTTAAAGGGACAGTAACCAATTTAAAAAAAATAGAAAAGAAAAAAACCCCAAGAAGGAAAAGGAGTACTGCCCCAAAGGAATGGCGGGGAACAAAAGAGAAAGTAGAAAGAGGATGCAACCTGATATTGGGGGCCAGCGTGATGCATAAAGGCGGAGGAGCAGCAGCAAGGACATGATGGAGCAAAATGGGAAATCATGAGACTGGAACAGACAGGTCAACGTGATGGAGGGACTCAGTATCAAGGGGTGGAAAGTGCTGAAACAGCGGACAGGGAAAAGACACACGAAGAGAAGTCAGAGAATACACCAGTACCGGAGATCCCAAAAAAAACCCAGGATAATTGGATACCATCTGGCCTCATTGGGATCGGAGGGCCAAAGTACAGGCAAAACATAGGAACAGCACAGAGTGCGGGACCTGGTAGACAAGGTGTGAGCAGCAGTGGCGGTCCATGAAGCAGGATGCTTGCACGCTTTGCTCATGGAGTTGGACAATGTGGCCATGCCATGCCTGGAGACAACACCTGCTGTAAGGGCAGGCACCATTGTAGCAGTGCCTGGCACAGTGCCCACAACAACTGGACAGAGAGTTGCCATGGGCCAGACTGGCACTGAGTAGGCTGGTGGAGTGGGTCCAAACAGGAGTATGGTGAGTGCTTGTGCTGCACCCAACAGTCAGTAACCATGCACATGAATCAGTTGGAAGGAAGGGGTACTGTGTGTGTGTGTGGGGGGGGGGGGGATGTGACAGGAGAAGGGGGAGGTGGCCAAGGGAATGGGGGGAGAAAGAAAGCAGGGGGTGGGGAGCAGGGGTGGGGAGCAGGAGAGGGGACAGGTGTAATGTGGTAGCGAAATAAGTATGTGGGGCCACGCAAAGTGCACAAGACAGTGGCAACAAGGTATTAGAAATGTTGACAAAGATCATGTAGGTCCTAACAAAAAGCAAAGAAACCGAGGACAACAGTAAAGGTAGAGAAAAAGGGGAGAATGGGGAGGAGGCAGGTGGAAAAGTGGACCAACTGAGTGTCAGTAATGGGACCAAGAAGGAAAAGAAACAGGAGATGGGAGCAACAGGGAAGCCCTCAGAGTGCATTTGTACAACCAGTGCTATTGACAGATAAGTGGCACGGAAACAATTTTGAATAATGAATACAATGATATATTTATTTTTGTTGGAAAGGTGAGCGAGATCACATGTGAGTGTAAGCACTGCCATGACAAGTGCAAGGTAGCTGAAGCTAGAGCAGGGGCCATCCCTGGACTATAGTCAATTGGTGCGCAGCCTTCTGAATATTGGCTAGTATAAAAGAGAAACCCCCAAAGAAATGTGAGACCTTTTTAAATACCAGAACACAGTGTGTGAAGCATACAGGATCCATGGAGGAGAGGCGTGGCTAGACTACGATGAATAATTGACAAGAAATATGGCAAGCAACAAGGATCTGAATAGAGACAGGAAAGATGGATTTATGGATTAGACTGATGACGCAAAGGCAAGGCAAAGGAGGGCTGGGAAACTGGAATGCGAGCCTCATGCAAGCAGTCAGGCAAAGTCTGCCCTTTCGGTGGGACACTAGGCAATAGGCAGCCAAAATGTCCCCAGGAAGTTCTCAGGAGGGAGGAATGTGTAAAGACATGTGTAGATTGTTCAATAGTGGTTTCTGTCCTTTCTACCACAATTGCAAATAAAAGAGCGCATATGCGATTTGTGGGGAACTCACCAGCAGAATAGATGCTCCAAGAGAATAGGGGATCCTCAACAGAGAACAGGTCAGATGTAAGCCAGGTATTTTTAGCAAGGCAAGATCACCCATCAACACCGCAACAATGGAAAGGCTTTTGACTGATTATGATGGACAGGAAGGGCAATGGCTTCTGCAGGGTTTTTTCTGAAGGATTTCAGATTCTATATCTGGGATGAATGGGCCCCAGAGTGGCCAAGAAGTTGCAGTCAGCTTTGCAAAGACCAGGGGTGGTGGATATAAAAATGGAGAAGGAGGTAATGCTAGGCAGGGTCGTGGGTCTGTTTAGGTCCAGCCCCATGTGCTAGTTAAAGGTGTCCCCCCTTGGACTAGTTCTGAAGGAAGAGCCGGGGAAGTTTTGTTTGTTCCACTACCTTTCATATCCAGAAGGGAGGTCCGTAAATTATTTCCTGGACCGGGCTTTGTGGTCAGTGAAGTACTTGTTGATTGATCAGGTAGTAGACCGGGTTATGGAATTTGGAAGGGGATCCTGGCTAGCCAAAACAGACACTGAGTCAGCATTTCAGCTGCTGCCCATTCACCCAGAAAGTTTTCACTTGTTAGGTTTCAAGTTTCAGGGTGAGTCCTACTTCGATAGGTGCTTGTCCATAGGCTGGTCAGTATTCTGCGCCTATTTTGAGAGATTCAGCTCTTTCCTCCATTGGGTTATGGAATGGCTGAACAGGAAGGGTAAGCATGTACATTATTTAGAAGACTTCCTGATAGTGGAAACAGACAAATGGGCCCGTGCAACAGGATTGGTTGCTGTGCAGGCAATGGCCACTGAGCTCGGGGGTGCTGTTGGCGCTAGTAAAATCGAAGGTCCAAGCCAGACACTGTCATTCGTAGGAACAGTTGACATGGTAACAAGATTCCCGATTAGGAAGGTAGAGAAGTTGAAGGACCTGATCTTGTAGATGTACCAGGGTAAGAAGGTCACTTTATGGCATATGCAGGCAGTTATTGATCCCCTGGGCTTTTATCAGACTGCTGGTGGAAGCTACAGGGGGTATTAGGCATGACCTTCATCTAATTAGGATGATAACAGTGATGGGGGAGGGTATTTGGGGATACAGATGTTGGTATCTTAAAGATTATAATGGGATGAATATGTGAAGAGATCTACCCACAACCAATGGAGTTGTTTTCTGATGCAGCTGGTAGTTTGGGCTTTGGTATTTATTTTTAAAGGCAGATGGTGCCAGAGGGATTGATGGTGAGAGATATTACATTTTTGGAAATGTTCCCCATCATTGCTGGGCTGATCATGTGTGGGGGACTGGGTTCAAGGGTAAGATGGTGGTATTCGGGACTGATAACCAAGTGGTGGTATATGCCTTGAATAGGCAGACGGCACAAGTGGAGAGAGTTATTGGCATCATCCTGGTGTTAGTTTTGCGGAGTTTGCACTAAACACTGAAATAATGGCCAGACATGTTCCTGGAGTGAATCATGAAATCGTGGATGCTCTCTCGTTCTCAGCTGACATGGGTCAGACAGCTTGCCCTGAGTACAGAGCCAGAGGCGACACAGATACCAGGGTGAATTTGAAGCTTGCTCCAGCAATTCCTAGGACTGGAAGCATTCGACTGGAGGGAGAACATGCAGACCTCATGACAGATGCGGTTTGTAGCAAGGATGAACAGCTCTGGGTAAAACTGAGTGAACTGTTCAAGAGCATTTCTTCTGCTTTCTTATAAGGCTAAAGCTCTCTCCTTTGCTCAAATGCTTCACTGTGTTGCCAGGATAGTTTATCTATGTTGAATTGTATTCTTTTCATTATAATCAAAGTAGCTAACCTTTTTCCAGTATTTTTGTTCAGACTGCATCCTGATGCTAATCTGTAAAAAAAAAAAGGCACTTGTTTAATATTCGTGGATTATTTACAATCTTTGTGCTTCATACCTTGTGTCATGAAGACAAATCATCTCTGGACTGGGTGTGCGAGAAGCAGCATCCAGCCAGCTTCACTAATTTTGCCTTTTTTGGCTTGCAATTTCCTTGGTGCTATTCAAACACCTCTGAAGCAATGCCAGCCATTGTAATAACTTGGAATATTTACAGAAGAAACAAGGTGTCTTACCACATGTACCAAGTCTACTAATCTAACCAAAGCAGAAAATCAGTTCTGCATATGCACTTGGCTCACATTTCTATTGCAGTTTGTAAAACCTGAGTTCTCATTTTTTTTTCTTTCAGCACTAAAATGTTTACCTTTCAAACACAGAAGACTGAACATTGATTGCAGCTTGCCGCATGTCAGCATTCCATCCCGTTAACAAACAAAAATAATTTTAAAAACATTCAAACATAACTACTAAAGACTTTGGGCACTAAATCTCTACCTACATCAAACGGAAATGTAATCTCAAGGCTCTATATGATTGTATTGCCATACACTGATGCACAGAAACCAAATTCTTCCATTCAGATGGAAAAACAGCATTGAACAGGCAAAATCTAAATTAAATAATACGGCACAGTATTTGAACTGCGCCACGGACAAACACAGAAAAGCAAACATTAGGTTCTGACTCCTGCTTAAATACAAATACTTCATGCAGCATAAGGGAAGTCTAATATTTACCATGGCAACCTTGTTTAAATGAGGTTTTCTCTCTGATAGTACATTTGATACTGAGGGTGGAACACAAAGCAGCAATCGGTATGGTTTTGATTCTTGGAAATATGGAGGTGTGCAGAAATGATTATATCCAGGATGGACTAACTTGAATTTTACAGCCGATGCACTGTTAAATAAGTTAATAACTCATAAAAGTAGTAGATTATGTGAATTGGTTTGTTAATGAGTCATTTTCTAATTACTGTTGACAAGAAATGCACCAGCCTAACTTCCATGGTTCAGAATTCATGATGCTAATGATTCGGGATTCATTTTCTTTTCTTCAATCCATTCCTCTGAATGCTATTTAGATTTAGCTGACAGTGAATTATTCACATTGCTAAAATTATGAGGACTAGTCTTGCTTTAAAAGGCAAAATTGACTAAATCAATATTTTGGCTTTAAAATAATCTAATTATATAGAATAAGTTGTTTAAAATGGAATCCTTTCTTCCAAACTAAAGCATACTCAAACTCTTCAAAGCAGTCAAAATGGTAGGGCAAAAATTTCAGCTTGCTTGAAGATACTGGAATGGGTGTTTGCATAGAAGTGATGTTCATCTAATCAAATTCTTTCATGTAATAGGACTAATAAGGGTACTTTTATAAGGGTACATTTTAAGAGGACAAGCATCCACTTAGGTGCAATTTTATAAAGACACATAGGTGCCTATAAAATATTGGTGTAAGAAGTAGAGATCATGCCTTAAATGCAGGCACAGACAATTACCTCTCCTCAAGAGCATGTCTAAATAAATATATAAAGTACACAAGAATGCATATAGATGAAGACATGTCATAATCAATGTGTATACTCATGCTCTGCCCAGACTGTGCCCTTGGCTACACTTACATGCATTCATGCCAACACACATATTCATAATATGCCAGCCGACATTGTATAAGAGGCCATTATATGCACATGTAGAGACTGCTTGGATGTTGCTTAAGAATATCAGCATCATCCAGTGTCCCTACTAAATATTGCAAGAGATATTTAAAAGTCTGCCATTTTCCAGAACAGGGAGGTTCTTGCTGCCAGTTGTTTCATACTGGGAAGGCACTCTTCTGAGAAGGAAAATCCCACTTTATATATAAACCACTCCCAAAGACAGAACTCTGTTTTTGGCCCATAGTCATTGCTCCATGGAGTTGTAGAGGGAGTCTGCCCTTATTAGGCAGGTGTCTCTAGCACCCAGTCAGATTACCATGTATGCAAGAGAGAATATCTGCACCCAGCTATCATGACCAGCTAAATGTTTTAACAGGCTTAGAGCTGCTGCTAGAGAGCAGAGAAAGCCCTGCTTGGGAAAAGGTTCCAGGATTGTGTCTGCACTCAGCCCTTCCAGATCCCAGGAACCAGGGGACGAGTGGAGCAGCATTGTCAAATTGCATCTTCAACAGCCATCTGATCCGAAGGAGAAGGAATCTGGCAGATGCTTTATGCCAGGAGTGCCAGAGCTAGGGATGTCATCCACTACAGTACCAGAGCCTGGGATTACTGCACCTATACACTCAGGTACTTATGGAAAGAACACTGGAGGAGTTGGGAGTTCTCCCAAGGAATTAAATTGAACTGGTTAAAGTGCATAAGTGGTAAAGAAGCAGGTGCTATATAGGCAGTGTACTAGACGGGAAGATTGGCGTTGAAGAAAAAAATTGCTCAGTTTAAGGTACAGGGCAATTGGAAGGACTGGGGTAAAAAAACAAAAAAGCACCCCACCATATAGAAGTAAAGGATGTACTGGAAATATTTTGTTGAATGGAGAGTTAAAATAGCCTGCCTGGTAAATTTGTGAGGAGGCAAGATGATGGTGTGTGAAAGCTGTTGGTGCTGAACTCTGTGATTTCCATTGAGTGAGTGACTCACCTTTCCTGATTCATGCCAAAATGGAAGGGCACACACTTGATCCACCTTGTGGAGTCTAGTGTGGGAGAATGAGGGCAGCTCATTCTGGACAAACTCAGCGTTCACCCGATGAAGGAGTTAGCAACTGCTTTGGATCGCTCCGGCAAAGCTTCTGTGGAGTGGAGCACAGAGGGGGTTTTGTCAAGACCCAAAGAACGGGTCCTTCCCTGGCAACCTAGAAGAGCTCCCGCAGGGGGGAAAGGTCTCCTGCCCACAAGCGTAGTTGCTTTGGTGGAGATGGAAGATCTGCCGGGCTTCCCCCTCAGGCAATCTTCCCCCGAAATAGCAGGCTTGTTGCAAAGCGAAGGAGATAAGCCTGCGGGTCATCTTGGGGGAGTTCTGGAGTGCATTCCAGAGGGAAGGATCCATTGATTACTCTTGGGGTGCTATGGGACTCAATGAAACCCCTGGATGCTTCCCTCAATTCAAACTTGTTGCAGGTTAGTATGAAGGTGGATTCCTTGACAGAACTTGTCTCTTCTCAAAAGAATGAAATTGCCTAGTAAGCTACTAGATTGGAGCAGTTGGAAGAACAGATGGTGGAGTTGGGGACTTTCAAGGACACCCATGTTAAGGAGAGTTTGGGGCACTATAGAACACTTGAAAACCTTGAGAACCAGTCCCGGAGGAATAACCTTCACTTCTTGGGTTTTCCCCAGTCCCCTTTGCTTGGCCCTGTGTTGCTGGTAAAAAAGTATCTGATGGAAGTTTTGGACTGGGCAACAGATAATCTTACTCCTATAACTAGGGCATACTACATGCCCTCAACTTGTAGAGTACCCGGTAACTCCGCTTGGCCCCCGGAAGAACTTGACCTGACTGGATTTCTGGAAGGATCTATGGAAATGATAACAGCTCGATGTACATTGCTGGTGACGTTCACATTTGAGCAGGACAAAATGTCTTTTCTCCATTTATATTTCTGATATATTCAGAAGTTTTTAGGCTCTGTTATACAAATATTCCCTGATGTATTTAAGCAGACCCAGGCCCGACAAAAGGAATTAAGGAATTCTTGGCCTTAAGGCCTTGTGTCCTTTCGCTTTGGGGAACCTGGCTTTTGAAATTTCCTTCATTGTGTTATATTAGTTTTGGGAGAAAATTATTACTTTGCTGAGCCTAAACAGATCCTTGAACTTAGTTTCCTTGTAGGGGAAGTTTGGGGCTTGTGGTCGGGAGGCCATAGTGTGCCTTCCGCAGGCAGTGCTGGCTCTGCAGCCTTCACGTTGTTAGAGTTTATTTCCTGAATATATTTTCCTTAATTGCCTCCAAAATTTTTGGTTGATTTGTTATGAAGGGGTGTTGTATTTTCCTTTTTTAATTTTTCTTCTATGGTTAAATTTATATGGACATTGCCTGTTATGAATACTGGAAATTTTGAGAAATTTAAAAAAAAAGAAAAATTAGACTGTCTATAACCTAGTCAATATTTACTGTTCCCTGCCAATTTTTATTGCTATGTTTCTTTAGTGACCCTAACATTAAGAGGCCAATTCTGCTCGGGGGACGTCCGGCCCATCCTGATGTCCAAAATCTGGATGGGCCGGTTGTGCACCCGATTCTGTACCCATGAGAACAGAATCAGAGCACCTGAATGGGCTGGAGGGCCCTGATTCTGAAGCGCTGCATGTCTGGCAATTTCCCCGTTGAGCCCTCCCTATGCTCCTGCATGAAGCCTCGGTGCTGTGGCATCCCATCTCCATGGCACTGGGATGCCATGCAGGAGCCCCGATACCCCGCAAACCTTACAAACGGCATTTCCCCACCTCCAGAACCCAGAAGAAGCCTGCTGAGGCTGGGATCATGTGTTGGTGATCCACATGCATGTGTTGATCTGAGCTGGGAAGGGGTCCACCAGTGCCGCTCCTCAACGTGGTGGGGACTTATTCCTCCTCTGAGGTGGAATAAATCCCCATCCATCTTTGCCACGCCAGATGTACAGGGCCATGACCTGAATAGGCCCGGTATGTCTGGGGTTGTGGGCCCGCCTCCACCCTGCCCATGCTCCTCCTCCAATCCACCCCCTCCCACTCCCATCCAGAGCTCCCCGCACATCTCTGTACGTGCAGGGGGTTTTGGGGACAGAATCAGCCCCAAGCGCTTAACAGGGGATGTATGTCCAAACCAGACACATCCACGCTAAACACCGTTTGGAATGACCCTCATAGTAAACCCTTGGTTTAGAATACAATTTCTGGTCTGCACTCAGTTATTTGAGAAGTGAATTGTATGAAAGTGTCAAGTGCCAAGGGACTCCTGGCTTTTACCTGTCCCCATTAAAAAGAACACTGAAACTTAAAAATCCATGAGAGGAAAAGCTCATAGGATTGGTGTGCTCCTTTGTCTGTCAGTCAGTCTCTGAAGTAACTGTGAGTACCACTCAGAAAGGGGGTTATATTAATGTGAAAATAATTTTATAAAATTACCCCCAATTTGTGTGAATCCCTTTGTTACAAACTGAGAAATCAAGATTCCTACCCTCTCAAAATAGTTTTCGAATAGACTTTACTTTATGGTAGCCTCAACTAGTTAGAACTCTTCTGCTCAGAGAAGAGAAAACTGAGAGGAGACATGGCAATTTATAAAATCATGAGTGGACTACTAAATCTTGATAGGGATAGTTATTCACTCTTTCCGGTAGTATTAGTATTAGGAAGTGCTCTATAAAATCAACTAGTAGCAGACTGAAAATTAATTCTATTAAGTTTTTTTTCAGTCCAAGGATGATTAAACTATGGAATTTGCTATCAGAATATGGAATTAAGGCTATTAATTTAACTGAATTTTAAAAAGGTTTGGATAAATTTCTAGAGGGCAGGTCCATTTTATTTTTATTTATTTAGCTGTATTTATATCCTGCTTTTCACTGGGTCAAAGTGGTCAATTGGGAAATACATTTAACATGAGGGGATATGACACACATATGCTAATACTTACAGGGAACATGGGCAATGGAGGGTTAAGTGGCTTGCTCAAGACCACAAGGAGTAGCTATAGGACTAGAAATCCCAGTCCCTCTGGCCTGAGATTGCTGTCCCCAGGTGGGACTTGAACCCCTGGCCCTCCGGCCTGAAGTACCTTGTCCTAACCACTAGGCCACTCCTCCCTCCTCCCAGGAACTATTAATTAGCAGATAGTCTTAGGTATTTCCATGCATCACCCAATTCTGGGAGTTAATAACATGAAATGGGTTTCCTATTTGGAATCTGCCAAGTACTTTCTCAATTATGGGATCCTTTTAACTTGTGGGCAGAATTTAAGTTTACTAACAAAGGCATACCAAATAAGTAGCCCAAAACAATGGTAGCTATACATAACTGTCACTAATGGCCGAAACAAGACCACCAGAGATGTAAGAACATAAGAACATAAGATATTTATTTATTTATTTTATTTAGCGTACCTTTGTATACCGCTAGTTCCAGCGATCAGTAGTGGGGTAGATTACAAAACGGAGCTGTCTGATCAGAACAGGGATATTTGAAATATATACAAGGTGATTGATAGGAAAAGCACAGCACACAGCAATTATGAAAGAGAGTTTCCTTCCATAAGGAGGGTGGAGTTATTACCTATGTACATTTTTACAAATATACATTTTCATTTTACATATGTACATTTTTTTTTATTTTTTTTTATATAATTTACATAATTTTACATAATTTACAGGTATACATCTTTGGTTTTCTGGGTAGCACGGCTGAAGTCACTTTGATATGCCATACTGGGTCAGACCAAGGTCCATCAAGCCCAGTATCCTGTTTCCAACAGTGGCCAATCTAGGTCATACGTACCTAGCAGTTTCCCCAAAAGACACAGGTTCCACAATGCTTGTACTGGGTCAAGCATTGATATCCTGGGTCCCTTCTTAATAATGGTTTATGGACCTTTCCTCCTGGAACTTGTCCAAACCTTTTTTAAACCCAGCTCCACTAACAGCCTTTACTACATCCTCCGGTAACAGCAAGGCCGTGGGCCCCGTCCGCGTGGCCGCTCCTAACCGGGGGGGTGGCGGGCCGTTCGCCCCCCCCCCCCTCGGTTGCGGCGGCGGCGCGCGGCTCGATGGTGCCCGCGCGGCCGGGCGCCTCATTGGCTCCCCGCGGCGTTTAAAACGCCCGGGAGCCAATGAGGAGGCTAGGACCCGGCAGCGGGGGGGGGTGAGTGGCGCGGAGACCCAGCTCTGCATCGGCAGTTGCTGGGTCGGGGCTGGAGGCTCCAGACGTGTGCGGGCTTGCTGCACACGATCGTCGAGGCAGCACGTGAAGCGGCGCCGTCCTTGGAGCTCCGGGGGCAGCGATCCAGCGGCGGGGGAGTCGGGAGGCTCGTGGCTCTCCAGGCAAGTTTGTTTGGGGAAGGTCAGGGTTTCAAATCCCACTAGGGGACAGCAACAGGTGTTCCTTGTGGTCTTGGGCAAGCCACTTAGCTATTTAGGGAATCCCCTCTCTCCTTAAAAAAAAAAAAAAAAAATATATAATAATAATAATATTAATAAAATAAAATAAAATCAATAGATACATAAATAAATAATTAAGCCCATGGCCGGTGGAGGACTGAAGGGGGGTTCCGGAAAGCGCCACGGGTCTGGGAGGGCTAAGCCGGCCGGTCCTCGGAGGGGAGAGCCTGCTCCGTTGGGGCGCTCGGCTCCTCTTGGAAGGGGGACCAGGGGCAGGGCTCCGAGCCGTGGCCCGGCGTCCGACCGTGGTACTGGCCCTGTCACCAGGCCGGGGGGGTGGCTGGGTAGGGGGGTTTCGGCTGGCCGGTTAGCTGGGGGCCGGCGTGGTAGGTCAGCAGCCCCGGCTAGCGGTACCTTGGGGCGGGGAGAGGCCCCTGGTGGCTTGGGGGTGGCTATAGGTCCCACGGGGGTGAGTGAAGGGGCGGCTCCTCAGTCGAGCACTGTGGTTATGGACGCTGCGAGTACGGGGGGTGGATCCACTCCTGCTGGGGCAGCCTATTCCCCCATGTGGGCGCATTGGCAGGGCGGGGGTCAAGGCTCTTCCCGCGCGGAATGGCTAGGGGCGTGGCAGCCGCCTCGGCCGGGGGCGGGTTTTCCTTCGCCTTTCCCTGTTTTTTCTCCGCAGGTTTTGACTGGCTGGCCCTACTTCGGGCAACCGTGGGGGGCTCCTGCTGGAGAGCTGGACGGCGGGAGGGCGAGCACAAGTGGAGGCCCCGTGTCTGTCGGAAGCGGAGGGGGAGCGGAAGCTTCAGCTTTGACGCCACCGGAGCCGGGCGTGTCTTCCGAGGTAGCAGCACCAGTGGCAGGTGAGTTGGCTACTGGGGTGAGGGCAGGGAAGGGGGGTAAGAAGCGAGCGTCCAAGCGCAAGCGGTGTTCCGGTCACCGGCGGCGGCGTTCGGGGTCCTCCTCTTCTTCAACGTCTGAGTCTTCGTCCGGCTCGGTGTCCGACGACTTGGCCGGGAGCCCGCGGGCCACTGGCGGGGAGGTCGGCGTGGGACAGGTGGGTTCGGTGCCTTCGGTGGCATGTTTCTCGGAGTTATGGGAGGGAGTGCCAAAGACTCTGCGGAAAAAGATTGTAAAACGTCGCTACGTAGATATTTTCCGCTTACTCGAAGGTCGGAAACGGTCGGGGGATAGCCGACGGAAGCGTAAGGAGGACGAGAAGGCGGGTAGGGTCAAGAGAGTGGCTCGGAATGTGGTTAATTGGACTCGGTCTTTCTTGCGTTTGGCGAGTGTATGGGGTCATTCGCATCCGGAGCAGTACGGTATGCTGTTGGCTTACGCGGATTCCATACTGGAGGCCTCACAGACTCATGACGGTTGGGCTTGGCTCAACTATGATGAGAAATTCCGTGATAAGATGGAGGAGAATCGCCTGTTGTCGTGGGGAACGCAGGACATTAATCTTTGGTTAACGCAGATGGCGATCAGACCTGGCGGGGGAGGTATGGGTGGGCAAAGAGGTGGAGTAGCCACCCCTGCGCAGGCGGATCGGCCCTTTCGATCGGGCGTGCCCCCTGTTTTGCAGAGAACTCCAGGGGGGGGGGGGAGCGGGGGACTTGTGCTGGCGCTTCAACAAGTCTTCCTGCCCCTTTCCGGATTGCAAATTCCGGCACGCCTGCTCCGTCTGTAATGGGGGTCACCCAGCCCTCAAATGTGTCAAGAAGAGTGGCGGGGGCGTGCCAGCCCCCAGCCACAAGTAATGGGGACGTCTGGAGTTTGGCCCCCACCCCGGTTGCGATTGAGGGGTTAGGCCCGTGGCTTAGGAGGTATCCGAAGCGACAGGTCAGCGGTCTTTTGGAATGCGGGTTTAAGGAGGGGTTTCCCATACCGGTGGTGGGCAGTGTAGGGGTACACAAGGCGCGGAATTCGCCTTCGGTGCGGCGTTTCGCGCAGCTGGTACGAGATAAGTTGGCAACTGAGCTGGCCTTAGGTAGGGTGGTCTTTTCTTATTGGTTCCTCAGTTAATGATCACATTCCTAAGGTTTTGTGTGCCGTACGTTACGCGTGTTCCGTTAGCATCCGAAAAGACGGCGGGTCCGGCGACGACTATTACCTTTTTGGGAGTGGAGTTGGATTCCGTGGCGTTGGAGGCCCGCTTGCCGGGGGAGAATGTTACGAGTCTGCGGGTGTTGGTCGCCGATGCGCTGGGTTCTAGTAAGTTAACGCTGCGGGAGATGCAGTCTTTGGTGGGGTCCCTGAATTTTGCGTGTCGGGTGATCCCGATGGGGAGAGTGTTCTTGCGCCGGTTGTCCGCAGCTACTGCAGGCGTCTCTAGGCCGAATCATCAGATTCGGATGTCACGCAGCTTGCGGGCAGACCTGCGGATTTGGGACGATTTTCTTCGTGACTTTAATGGTACCACGGTGCTGAGAGACCCGGAGGTGACTTCTGCGGATCTGCAGTTGTCTACTGATGCAGCAGGGGGTTCCGGTTTGGGGGATTTATTTTGGGGGCGCATGGTGCGCAGAAGGCTGGCCTCAATCCTGGCGAGCGGTGGGGCTTACGAGGAACATTACCTTCCTCGAGTTGTTTCCCATTTTGGTGGTCCTGTCCTTGTGGCCGGATAGACTCCGCAATCGCAGAGTGCGCTGGTGGTGCGACAACGAGGCGGCAGTGTCGGTGATCAATAACTATTCCCCAAGATGTCAGCCGGTAGCTGACCTGATGCGGCAGGTGGTCTTTTCATGCTTGCAGTTGAATTTAGTGATTAAGGCTCGTCATATTCCGGGGAGTCATAACCAGATTGCCGATGCTCTTTCCCGTTTCAAGTGGGCGCTGTTTCGGACCTTGGCGCCAGATGCGGACGACGTGGGATCTGCGGTCCCGGTGCATTTATGGCGGATTGGCCTCCAGCCATGATCGAGCTGTTGCAGAAGGCCGTCTCCTCGGCGACAGGGGTCACGTATCAACGTGGCTACTGCAGGGTGGGGTCCTTCTTGCTACTCCATGGATGGCGTCCCGGGCCAGCGTCGGATCTGCTTCTGGGTCAGTATGTGGCGGCGGCTAAGGAACAGGGCCTGTCGCGGACCACGGTCCGAAGGAACTTAGCAGGATTTGCCTTTTTCGCACGGGCTATCGGGTGGGGGGGGGCGGGAGGGGGATTTTTAACGCGTACATTGTTGCGGGGTTGGGAGCGGTCTAGTCCCTCGCCCGGGGATTGGCGGCGTCCTATTACTCATGACTTACTGCGTCGGTTATGCAGGGCCTTGCCGCAGGTGGTGGCCACCTACTATGAAGGGGTGCTCTTTCGGGCCGTTTTTTCGTTAGCCTTTTTCGGCGCATTTTGGGTGGGCGAGCTGGTTTCGGAGTCGGGGCGGCTTCACAATGGGAGGGAGGTGCAGGTGCATCACGTGCACTTGCTCGGGAGTAGGGTTCGTATCCGCCTTGCCCGTTCTACGACGGATCAGGCGGGAATGGGTATGTGGGTGGACTTGGCCGCGGTTCAGGGTTCCCCCTCATGCCCGGTCGCGTTGTTGCAAGCGTACTGACGCGTTCGTCCGGAGGCTGGCGGTAGCCTTTTTATCCATCAGGTCGAGCGGGTTCTTACGCGTTTCCAATTTACCGCAGTGCTACGGCTGGCATTACGACAGATAGGTGAGGGCCCTGGTGCCTTCGCCCCTCATTCCTTCCAGATCGGGGCGGCGACCAGTGCGGCGGTGGCCGGGCTGCCCGATCAGGAGATACAGCGCATTGGGCGTTGGCGGTCGGGAGCTTTCCACAGCTATGTGCGTTTGTGGGGGAGTGGGGGGGCACTAACGGGGATATTTCTTTGTCTTTCAGATGTGGGGCATAGAAGCTGCTGGATTCCTGGCCACTCCTTTGTCTTCGGGGCGGGTCGGCGAGCAGCGACGCGCCCAATGGGGCTGAATTTGGGACTTTCCGAGCAGGCGGTGACGATCACATGGCTGGGCGAGCGCGGACTCCGGTGGATACAACTCCTGCCTTTGCTTCGGCACCTCCAGCGAACCAGAGACGCCCCGGATGTGTTACTGCTCCACTTAGGTGGCAACGATCTCGCTTCATGGACTTGCCGGCAGTTGATTCGAGCAGCTATCAAGGACTTTGGGGTGGTTTTTGGGGATGTTTCTGGATGTATTATTGCTATGGTCGGATAGCATTCCAAGGCCGTCTTGTAGGGCTCAGCGACGGTGGTCACGGGGTGTGACCAAAATTAACCGTCAAATTGGCCGGTGGGTGGGCCAGCAAGGGGGCTGTCAAAATTTTCACCCTTGGGTGGACGTGGACTGCCCTGGCCTCTATAGGCCGGACGGGGTGCACTTGTCCCCGATAGGGCTAGATTTACTGCTTAACGATTGGCAGGAGGCCTTGGAAGGTATTCCGTTGGGGGCGAGGGCTGGTCGCAGCTTACCTTTGGGGGGCGGCTCTGGTCGTGGCTGACCTGAGCCGGTGGCGGGATCCCGGAGGTTTCCGGGGTCCGGCGCCGGTGGCACGCATGAGGGCGGGGGTGGGGTACCCCCGACCCGGTTAACCCCTCAGGCTTTTGCTAATAGCATGGCGAAGCCGGAAGAGGGAGGGCGTGGAAAATGTCGGGCCTGTGCCCGGGGGAAGCGGATGCGGCGTCACCTTGCTATTAACACGGCGGGTGAGAGCTCGCTCTGCTTGGGGGGGGGTGGGAGTTAAAATGTGTTGATGTTGTATTATGTGTTTAAAAGGTTATTAAAGCTGCGACCAGTTTAAGTCCCAAATGGTTGTCATGTGTTTGTTTGAATTAATCTGTCGGGGAAAGGAAAGTGGGGGTGGGGCCTGGGGGGGGAGGGGGGGCGAGAGGCGACATGCCGCCTTACCCGGTTACAGCAAGGCCGCGGGCCCCGTCCGCGTGGCCGCTCCTAACCGGGGGGGTGGCGGGCCGTTCGCCCCCCCCCTCGGTTGCGGCGGCGGCACGCGGCTCGATGGTGCCCGCGCGGCCGGGCGCCTCATTGGCTCCCCACGGCGTTTAAAACGCCCGGGAGCCAATGAGGAGGCTAGGACCCGGCAGCGGGGGGGGGGTGAGTGGCGCGGAGACCCAGCTCTGCATCGGCAGTTGCTGGGTCGGGGCTGGAGGCTCCAGACGCCCGCCCCAACCCTGCCTGGGAGAGGCTTTGGTTGGGGGGGGGTTTGGGTTGTTGCAGCTGGAAGGGGGGGGGCTTTGGCGGGATCCCGGAGGTTTCCGGGGTCCGGAGCCGGTGGCAAGCATGAGGGCGGGGGTGGGGTACCCCCGACCCGGTTAACCCCTCAGGCTTTTGCTAATAGCATGGCGAAGCCGGAAGAGGGAGGGCGTGGAAAATGTCGGGCCTGTGCCCGGGGGAAGCGGATGCGGCGTCACCTTGCTATTAACACGGCGGGTGAGAGCTCGCTCTGCTTGGGGGGGGGGTGGGAGTTAAAATGTGTTGATGTTGTATTATGTGTGTTTAAAAGGTTATTAAAGCTGCGACCAGTTTAAGTCCCAAATGGTTGTCATGTGTTTGTTTTGAATTAATCTGTCGGGGAAAGGAAAGTGGGGGTGGGGCCTGGGGGGGAGGGGGGGCGAGAGGCGACATGCCGCCTTACCTGGTTACAAATTCCAGAGTTTGATTACACGTTGAGTGAAAAAATATTTTCTTTTATTAGTCTTAAATAGTTTACCCTGTAGCTTCATTGCATGTTCCCTAGTCTTTATATATTCTGATAACGTAAACAATCGATCTACGTTTATCTGTTCCACTCCGTTCATTAATTTATAGACTTCTATCATATCTCCCCTCAGCCGTCTCTTTTCCAGGTTAAAAAGCCCTAACCTTTTTAGCCTTTCTTCATAGGAGTATCCTTCCATCCCCTTTACCATTTTGGTGGCTCTTCTCTGAACCTTTTCTAATAACGCTATATCCTTTTTAAGATACGGCGACCAGAATTGCACACAATATTCAAGATGCGGTCTCACCATGGAACGATATAGAGGCATTATAATATCTTTTGTTTTATTTTCCATTCCTTTCCTTATGATACCTAGCATTCTATTTGCTCTCTTGGCCACTGCTGCACACTGGGCCGAGGGTTTTAAAATGTTATCCACAATGACACCTAAATCTTTTTCCTGGGTGGTGGTTCCTAATGTGGAACCTTGCATTGTGTAACCATAGTTTGGGTTGTTCTTCCCTAGGTGCATAACTTTGCACTTGTCCACATTAAATTTCATCTGCCATTTTGATGCCCAGTCTTCTAATTAATCAAGATCCTCTTGCAATTTTCCACAATCCTCTTGGGTTTTAACATCTTTAAATAGTTTTGTGTCATCTGCAAATTTGATAACCTCACTCGTTATTCCATTTTCCAGGTCATTTATGAATATGTCAAAAAGCAGCGGACCCAGCACAGATCCCTGGTGTACACCACTATTCACCTTTCTCCATTGGGAAAATTGGCCATTTAGCCCAACCCTCTACTTTCTATCTTCTAACCAGTTCTTGATCCACAGTAGTACACTGCCTCCTATCCCATGACTCTTTAGTTTTGCCAAAAGTCTCTGATGAGGGACCTTGTCAAAGTCTTTCTGAAAGTCCAGATACACTATATCAACAAACTCACCTTTGTCCACCTGTTTATTCACACTTTCAAAAAAACATAACAGATCAGTAAGACAAGATCTTCCTTGTCTAAAGCCATGTTGGCTGTCTCCCCTTAGGCCATGACTATCTACATGCTAAGTAATTTTATTCTTTATGATGTTTTCTACCATTTTTCCCGGTACTGACGTGAGGCTCACCGGTCTGTAGTTTCCCAGATCACCCCTGGAATCCTTTTTAAAAATTGGTGTTACATTGGCGATCCTCCAATCTTCAGGTATTAATTTTAATGATAGTTCACAGATTACTAATAGCAGGTCTGCAATCTCATATTTCAGTTCTTTCAACACCCTTGGATGTATACCATCCGACCCAGGTGATTTGCTACTCTTCAGTTTATCTAATAGTTGTAATACATCTTCCCGATGTATCGATATTTCCTTCAATTCTTCCGCACCTTTAAATACCACTTCAGTCATGGGTAACATCCCTATGTCTTCCTCAGTAAAGACCGAAGCAAAGAATTCATTCAGTCTCTCCGCTATCGCCTTGTCGCCTCTTAGTGCCCCTTTAACTCCTCTATCATCTAATGGACCAACTGACTCTCTCACAGGTTTTTTGCTACGAATGTACTTGAAAAAATCTTTATTTCGCGTTTTTGCTTCCGCAGCAAGCTTCTTCTCAAATTCTCCCTTTGCCTGCTTTATCAATGCCTTGCATTTGACTTGCCAGTGCTTATGCTGTTTCCAGGTTTTGTCGTTTGGCTCTTTTTTCCATTTCCTGAAAGATGCTTTTTTGGCAACAACAGCCTCTCTGACCTCCTCTTTAAACCATGCTGGCAGTTTTTTGGACTTCCTTCCACTTTTCGTAATGCATGGAATACAGCTGGTCTGGGCTGCCAAGATAGTATTTTTCAACAACACCCAAGCTTGATGTAAGTTTTTAACCTTTGCAACTGCTCCTTTTAGTTTTTTCTTAACTATTTTCCTCATTTTATCATAGTCTCCCTTTCGAAAGTTAAAAGGTAGTAATGTGGATTTCCGTACTTTCCCTTCTCCACTAATTAAATCAAAGGCGATCATGCTATGTGACCTAAACAAACTTGAGTTATTTATTGTACATTCTATTTGATTTTTTGAATGTTAATTTGTTTGTCCTATATGATTATTATTATTATTATTATTATTGATTTGTTCCATTTTCAAGTTTTATCCCTTAAGCAGGGATAGTCTACCAACATAAGAACATAAGATATGCCATACTGGGTCAGACCAAGTTCCATCAAGCCCAGTATCCTGTTTCCAACAGTTGCCAATCTAGGTCACAAGTACCTAGCAGTTTCCCCAAAGGACACAGGTTCCACAATGGTTGTATTGAGTCAAGCAGTGGATATCCTCCGGTAAATTGCAGAGTTTGATTACACATTGAGTGAAAAAATATTTTCTCTTATTAATCTTAAATAGATTACCCTGTAGCTTCATTGCATGTCCCCCAGAGTTTCTATATTTGATGACATAAACAATCGATCTATGTTAAGCCGTTCAACTCCGTTCATTAATTTATAGACCTTTGTCATATCTCCCCTCAGCCATCTCTTTTCCAGGTTGAAGAGCCCTGACCTTTTTAGCCTCTCTTCATAGGGGTATCTTTCCATCCCCTTTACCATTTTGGTGGCTCTTTTCTGTACCTTATCTAATAATACTATATCCTTTTTAAGTGACCAGTATTGCACAGAGTATTCAAGGTGTGGTCATACCACAGAACGATACAGAGGCATTATAATATCCTTTGTTTTATTCTTCATTCCTTTCCTTTTGATACCTAGCATTTTATTTGCTCTTTTGGCATTCGCTGCACACTGGGCAGAGGGTTTTAACATGTTATCTATGATGATGCCTAAATCTTTTTCTTGGGTGGTGTTTCCCAATGTGGAAACTTGCATCGTGTAACCATAGTTTGGGTTGTTCTTACCTAGGTGCATAACTTTGCACTTGTCCACATTAAATTTCATCTGCCATTTGGATGCCCAGTCTTCCAATTTATCAAGATTCTCTTGCAATTTTCCACAATCCTCATGGGTTTTAACAACTTTGAATAGTTTTGTGTCATCTGCAAATTTGATTACCACACTTGTTATTCCCCTTTCCAGGTCATTTACAAATATGTTAAAAAGCAGCAGACCCAGCACAGATCCCTGAGATACTCAACTATTTACCTTTCTCCATTGGGAAATTTGGCCATTTAGCCCTACCCTCTGCTTTCTTTTAACCAGTTTCTGATCCACAATAGCATCCTGCCTCCTATCGCATGACTTTTAATTTTTCCAAGAGTCTCTCATGAGGAACCTTACAAAAAGCTTTCTAAAAATCCAGATATACTATATCAACTGACTCACCTTTGTCTACTTGTTTATTCACACCTTCAAAAAAACATAACAGATTAGTAAGAAACGACCTTCCTTAGCTAAAGCCATGTTGTCTGTCTCCCATTAAGCCATGACTATCTACATGTTCAGTAATTTTGTTCTTTATAATGGTTTCTACCATTTTTCCTGGTATCAGGCTCACTGGTCTGTAGTTTCCCAGATCACCCCTGGAACCCTTTTTAAAAATTGGCATTACATTGGCCATCATCCAGTCTTCAGGTATTACAGATGATTTTAATGATAGTTCACAGATTGCTAATAGTAAGTCTGCATTCTTATATTTCAGTTCCTTCAACACCCTTGGATGTATACCATCCAGTCCAGGTGATTTGCTGCTCTTCAGTTTATCAAATAGTTGTAATACATCTTCCCAGTGTGTCAATATGTCTTTAAATTCTTCTGCAGCATCACCTTTAAATAACATTTCAATCATGGGTAATATCACTACATCTTCCTCAAAAAGACTGAAGCAAAATATTTATTCTGTCTTTCTGCTATGGCCTTGTCCCATCTTAGTACCCCTCTATCATCTAATGGTCCAACTGACTCTGTCACATTTTTTTTGCTATGAATATACTTGAAAAAATCTTTATTATGCATTTTTGTTTCCACAGCAAGCTTCTTCTCAAATTCTTTCTTGCCTGCCTTGCATCTAACTTGCGAGTGCTTGTGTTGTTTCCAGTTTTCGTCATTTGGCTCTTTTTTCCATTTCCTGAAAGATGCTTTTTTTGCCAACAATAGCCTCTCTGACCTCACCTTTAAACCATGCTGGTAAGTGTCCTTCCACTTTTCTTAAAGCATGGAATACAGCTGCTCTGGGCTTCCAAGAAAGTATTTTTAAACAACACCAATGCTTGATGTAAATCTCTAACCTTTGCAACTGCTCCTTTTAGTTTTTTTCTTAACTATTTTCCTCATTTTATCATAGTTTCCCTTTTGAAAGTAAAAAAGTAGTACTGTGGATTTCCTTACCATACCGCCTCCATTAATTAAATCAAACACGATCATGCTATGATCACTATTACTAAGTGGACCCAACACTTTTATCTCTTACACCAGATCTTATGTTCTACTAAGGACTAGGTCCAAAATGGCTTCCCCTCTGGTTAGTTCATGAACCAGCTACTCCAAGAAGCAGTCATTTTTTTTCATGTAGAAAATGTATCTCCCTAGCATGTCCTACCATGACACTGACCCAGTCAATACCGGGGTAATTGAAATCACCCATTATTATTAATGTGCTATAGCTTTTTTTAGCTTCCCTGATTTCTTTGAGCATTTCATCATCCATTTGTTCATTCTGGCCAGGTGGTCGATAGAACACCTCCATTGCCATCACCTTCCCCTTCCCCTTTTTACAAGGAATTTCAATCCATAGAGATTCTACAGTGAATTTTGTTTCCTGCAAAACTTTAATCCTTTGTGACTCCATGCGCTCTCTAACATAGAGTGCAACTCCTCTACCAATTTGTTCTCCTCTGTTATTATGATATAGTTTGAACCCAGATATCAGTGTCCCAATGGTTGCCTCCTTCCACCATGTCTCTGAAATACCAGTCATATCCAACCTCTCATGGTGCTATATATTCTAACTCTCCCATCCTATCAGTAGGCAGGGGCAATTGGAATCTTGAAGCTCTGTCTGCTCTGTATTCAAGTAACAAAAAGCCTAATCGGAGCTTAATAATGATACTTCATAAAGGTAAAGAACAGCTCCACACATTAACCAGAATGTAGCACTAGGAACTTTGCACTAAAAAAAGCTTCCAGTACTGTGACAGCGGGGAGCACAGACCTCAGAACCAACCTCAGATCTCCATTGAACACTTAAAGCCACATAAGCGGCATTGAAAATTTACTTGAAAATTTAGTTGAAGATCGCAATTGCTGATGGGTTCCTTTTTTGTGCAGGGCTCTTGTTAGTCCAGCCATTCGTTTGAGGGCTTATGCCCTATTGACTGCTGTTCTGTTAAATGCTTCTTGCTTATATTGTATATTGATTTCTGCACTAATGTTTGATATTTTGATATGCCGAGTGAATATATTAGTTTAATTGTTAAGCGTTGATGGCATTTAGTACAGCAGATGTAGTCCTTGGGACCCTTATCAGTTAATGTGTTTCTAAATGTTTTCTGGTACTGTTGGCAGACGGAGGGGCTGTTCACAGACCATTGATGTAATTTACCTCGATTTGGATAGCTGATGCCGCTTATGTGGCTTTAAGTGTTCAATGGAGATCTGAGGTTGGTTCTGAGGTCTGTGCTCCCCGCTGTCACAGTACTGGAGGCTTTCTTAGTGCAAAGTTCCTAGTGCTACATTCTGGTTAATGTGTGGAGCTGTGCTCTGTACTCAAGGGCATTTGGGCTACTTTTTTCTTTATTGGAACCTCTCTGTTGATATGCCCTAACTTCAATCTTTTGCTAGTATCTTTCAAGGATACATCCTTCAAAACCATGTGCTCTAGGGTGACTGTCGGCTCTCCCTTATTATCTAGTTTAAAAGCTGCTCTATCTCCTTTTTAAAGGTTAATGCCAGCATCCTAGATCCATCCCGGTTAAGGTGGAGCACCTCCTTTCCCCAGAATGTTCCCCAGTTCCTAACAAATTCAAAACCCTCTTCCTTGCGTCATCATCTCATCCACGCATTGAGACTCTGGAGCTCTGCCTGCCTTTTGGGCCCTGCATGAGGAATGGGAAGCATTTCGTAGAATGCTTCCCTGGAAGTTATGGATTTCAACTTCTTACCTAAAAGCCTAAATTTAGCCTCCAGAACCTCCCTACCACACTTTCCTATGTCATTGGTACCGCTACCTCCGCACCAGGTAGGCATGTTATCAGGTGATCCTCACGTCCAACAGCCACCCAGCTATCTACATGCCTAATGATTGAATCACCAAATATAACGGCTGTCCTAACCCTTTTCTTGTGGGTACATGGCCCTGGAGAAACCTTCTCAGTGCGAGAGGGTTTTACATCACCTGGAGGACAGGTCCTAGCCACGGGATCACTTCTTTCCACACCAGGGTGATGCTATCCTGTCACGTGACCTCTGTCCTTCATGGCAACAGGGATGCTGCCAGACTAGAGATGGGACTTCAGTAGTATATCCCTATAGGTCTCATCTATGTATCTCTCTGTCTTCCTTATGTCCTCCAAATCTGCTACTCTAGCTTCTAGAGATTGGACTCATTCCCTAAGAGAAAAGAGCCTCTTGCAGCTAGTGCACACATAAGACCCCTCACCCACTGGGAGAAAATCTTATACTCAATGCAAAAGACTGGAAAGCCCCCATCTCGCTGCTGGACTGCTGTCTGCATCTTAGTTTTAAGGTTGTGTTTAGATATTTAAGTTGTTTACTTACTAAGGTTTGCTGGGGATACTTCTATTAATAAACTTATACCTAATACATTTAATGGACTTTATTCACCTCAAGCTTAATTAATCTCAGGTCCTTAAAATATGCCTGAGGTGAATAAACAGCTGCACCTGAGAGTGAAATATGGCATCTTCTTTCCTTTAAGAGATCTAAGCACCTATAAAGCTACGATTATCCCAGGGATGGGTGGGAGTTGGGGAGGGAGGGGGGAAAAAGACTTATTAAAAGCTGGCTTCTACACAGTACCCTGTCCTGTGCTTCTGAGGTAATCTGTGACCAATTTCCTGGGTGATTCACACAGCCCTTGCTTGTATAGAGGGAGTCTTTCAAAATGCCCCTTTGATCTGTCACTTGGCTTTAACACCTATTTAAAACAATTTCACAGGTCTCTTGCCCCTATCTAGAAGGCCTCTTTGTAAAGGTCTCTAAAACCAATTTATTGCTCAAAGAATACTGACCCTGTTTTTCCTTTTATGCTAAGTTATATTCTGATTTGATTAAAATTAAAACTCTTTGCTGATACTAGGCTTTGACTGAGTATTAAATTTAAACTAGAAGCTGCCTGCTGGTATTAAATTAACCAGAAAACTCTTTGCTGAATTTTTAATTTAAACTGAAAGCCCTCTGCTTGGTTTTACACTTAAACAGAAAGCTACCGGTTGAGTTTTTAATTAACTAAAAGCTCTTTGCTGATACTAGGCCCTGTCTGATTTAACAAATACACTGGATTCTAATTTTATTTATTTATTTATTTATTTTATTTATTTAACAGTATTTCTAAACCGCCTTATCTTAATAATCAAGGTGGTATCACAGCAAACAATCAGGTCAAGTGAGTGTGTTATACATGCAGTGGGGGGAAATTGAGTGTGTGTTGTGTTGTGTGCTAGATTGGTGTGAGCTATTTACAGAGTGGGCTATATACAGTGGTGCAAAAAAAAGTTCCATGCATACATTGGTTAGGCGGGATCATGTGCTGTTGTTCATTCTCTGAAGTTATGTGATGTGTCCATAGTGTTCTATGAACAGTATGGTTTTCAGCTGTTTTCTGAAGTCTTTTAAGTCTGTAGTGGCCCTCAAGTCGTCCGGGAGTTTGTTCCATATTGTTGGAGCGGCCATTGAGAGTGCTCTGTCTGTTGTGTCCTTGCGTGTGTGTTTGTATTCACTTGGGGTGCTGACTCTGTTGTGGGTTTGTTTTCTTCTGGGACGCGTACTGGTGTCTGATTGTATGAGGGTGTGTAGGCTGTTGGCTGATGTATGGTGTTTTATCTTGAATATGTTTATGATAGTTTTGTATTTGATGCGTGCACCGATTGGAAGCCAGTGTAAGTCCTTTAAGGTGGGTGTGATGTGCTCCTGTCTTGCAGTTCCTGATATGATTCGTGCAGCAGTGTTTTGTGCTAGTTGTAGATGATTTAGAAAAATTCCCAGAAGTAAATACTTACAATTACAGATCTCTCTCCAGAAGTAGCAATCCCTTTTTTTAGTCCTTCAAGACCAGTCTAGATTCTATGTAACCCTAATGAAGATGCATGAGATAGATTTGCATATACTACTTTCAAAGTATGGAAATCTATCTCATGCATATTCATTAGGAATATTTGGAAAGCCTGACCAGAAGGTAGTCATCACTGCTTTAAGAAAAGAATAGTTGTATTCCCAATATGATTTAATATCATTTTCTATATATAGAATTTGTCCTGCTGTTTTGATACAAATCTCAGTAAAGCTTTATTAAAAATAATAGTTTTGATATTTCAAAAATAATTATGTGGGTAGGAAGTAATTCCAGCTTCAAACTTTTTTCTGGTTTTAAAATAATTTAGAGCATAGATTGTGCCATCACATGTCCTATGCATAAAACGTATGCATAGACTTGGAGGCGGGGTTTGGGACAGCAGGAAAATTATATGCAGAGTGGAAAAATTCAGTCTTTCTGTGCATAACTTCTATGCATAAGCTAAGCCAGCTAAAAAACAGGCCCAACTTATGCACAGAAGTGGTAATGCAGACATTGCTTACATATATATTCATTAGCACCATTTAAATAGACAATGCCACTGAATATATGATTAAAGTAAAACATCGATGGTAGCATTATATCTGGTGGCCACAGCCTCTGAAAGTCAGGCTGAATAGTATTATATCCCATAAAGTCTTGGAAGCTAATAGGTTAAATAAACATTTTCTTGACATTAATCCTACTTATTCAAGAGTGGGATGTCATCTTTCTTAAATGTGCTGCCAGAATATTGAAGATGTGGGTAATTAATTACATGTGTTAAACATACACATTTACGAAAACATTTACCATAGACTTTAATGGGGATATTTTCACATGGAAGAAAGGAAATTTCACTCTCTGCTGCTTACAAATAAGAAGTTCCACCCAGATGCATAATAATAATTTATTGAATCAGCTTACTTTCCTAGATAGCCAGTGTTTGTGCATGTTTATTTTATTTATTAAAAAATTTCTGGACTGTTTTTCCTGTTTCACGGGAGATCACCTAAAGTAGTCTGCAAACAAACAAACAATAAAATAAATTGAAAGAAAAAACAAGATGGATAGATTGGACAGATCTTTATCTGTCATCATGTTCTCTGTTTCTATGATATTTTCTCCCGTAGAAAAGGAGATGTCAAAAGCCAGAAGGATGCTTGGGTACACAAGAAGAGGAATGGACAACAGGAAGAATGAGGTGATAGTGCCCCTGTATAAGTCTTTGGTGAGACCTCTTTTGGAGTACTGTTTTAATTCTGAAGACCACATCTTCAAAAGGATATAAACGGGATGGAGTTGGTACAGAGGGTGGATAGCAACATGATCAGTGGGCTTCATGATAAGGCATAAGGGGACAGACTTAAAGATCTCAATATGTATTTTTGGAAGAAAGGCAGAAGAGGTGACTTAAAGTGGTACAAAGACATGGGAGAGTACCTCTTTGGAGTTGCACTGGAGAAAGAGTGAGCCCAATAATAAGCTATAGACATGCTTTGAATATCTTTGTATAGTCCCTTCCAAATAGTGGTTTAGGCATTTCAAAGCATATGGAATAACAGTGAAATAACCGCTTATCATGCATCTGAAATATCCACAGATTCTTTAGAGTATTTTGTTTTGTGGCATCCACGATTTTTGCTCCACCTTAAATGGAAACTGCTATTTACAAAGAATGTACAACTATTCTAAGGAGAAGTTTGACAAAATAACTAAGGGGTCCTCTTTGTTTCAAGATGATGAAGATACAACAGACAGAGAAGTGGACTCAATTACAGAATGGCGATCCAGGATTTAGTGTAAGAGTTAACAGTTTGGGGCTACTTGGCAATAGTGATCATGACATGATCACATTTGATATTTTAAATGGAGGGAGGATAACAAGGAAATTCACTGTGCTAGCATTAAGCTTTCCAAAAGGAAACTATGAGAAAATGAGAAAAATGGTTAAGAAAGAACTAAAAGGAGCAACTGCAAAGGGGAAGAATATACGAGTACATCAGGCCTGGGCGTTAATTAAACATTCAGTCTTGGAAGCCCAGACCAGATGTATTCCACTCTATAAGAAAACTGGAAGGCAAAATGACAGCCAGCATGTCTTAAAGGTGAAGTCAGAGAGGCTGTTATAGCTAAGAGAAAATTATAAAAACAGGAAGTACTGACAAGTTAAATGCAAGGCATTGATAAGGCAAGCAAAGAGAAAATTAGAAGAGAAGATTTCAGTAAAAGCAAAAGTGCATAATAAAATTGCCAATTTTTAAAAAAGGGTTCCAGGGGTGATCCAGAAAACTAGAGACTGGTGAGCTTGACATCTGTACCAGGAAAAATAGAAACCATTACAAAGAACAAAATTGCTGAACATATAAATAGTCATGACTTAATGGCAGAAAGCCAACATGGATTTGGTGAAGGAAAGTTTTGTCTCTCTAATCTCTTACATTTTTTTTGAAGGTGTGAATAAACAGGAAGATAAAGGTCAGCCGGTTGATAAAGTGTCTCTGGATTTTCAAAAAGCCTTTGACAGGTCCCTCATGAGAGACTCTTGGGGAAACTAAAAGGAGGCAATGCACTTTTGTGGATTAGGAACTGGTTAAAAGCTAGAAAACAGAGAATAGGGCTAAATGGCCAATTTTCCCGATGGAGAAAGATGAATAGTGGAGTGCCCCAGAGATCTCTCCTGGGCCTGCTGCTTTTTAACATATTCATAAAAGACCTGGAAATGGGAATGAGTGAGGTGATCAAAATTGTAGATGACACAAAATTATTCAAAATTGTTATAATGCAAAAGGATTGTGACAAATTGCAAGATGACCTTGATAAATTGGAAGACTAGGTGTCCAAAATGGCAGCTGAAATTTAATGTGGACAAGTGCAAAGTTATGCATGTATGACAAAACAGCCAAACTACGGTTATACGATGCAAGATTCCACATTAGGAACCAACACCCACAGAACCATTTAGGTGTCATCATGGATAATACACTGAAACCCTCCACCCAGTGTGCAGCAGCAACCAAGAAAGCACATAGAATGCTAGGAATCATGAGGAAAGGAATGGAGAATAAAACAAAGGCTATTATAATGCCTCTGTATCATTCCGTGGTGCAACCGCACCTTGACTATGTGTGCAATTCTAGTCATCATATCTAAAAAAGGATATAGTGTTATTAGAAAGGGTACAGAGAAGAGCCACCAAAATGGTAAAGAGGATGGAAGGATACCCCTATGAAGAAAGGCTTAAAAGGTTAGGGCTCCTAAACTTGGACAAAAAATGGCCGAGGGGAGATATGATAGAAGTCTATAAATTTAGTGAATGAAGTGGAACAGGTAAATGTAGATTGGTTGTTCATGACATCAAAACATAGAAAGACTAGGGAACATGCAATAAAACTATAGTGTAACCCATATAAGACTAATGAGAAATATTTTTTTACTAAACACATAATCAAACTCTGAAATTTGTTACTGAAGGCTGTAGTAAAAGCTATTAGTGTATCTGGATTTTAAAAAAAAACCTTTGGACAAGTTCCTGGAGGAAAAGTCCATAAACCATTATTAAAGAGGACCAGGGAAATCCACTGCTTACCCCTGGGATAAGCAGTATGGAATCTGTGTACCTTTTTGGGAACCTGCCAGGTACTTGCGACCTGGATTGGCCGCTATTGGAAACAGTATACCGAGCTTGATGGACTCTTGGTCTGACCCAGTATGACATATTTTATGTCTTATGTTCCTATTAGAAAATCTTCTTTCCATGCAGAATTACATGTGAAATCACTCTTGGAATATGTGAAGACCAAAATTATCCCATCGAGATAATGTATTGATAAAGCTCCTGAAGGAGATCATTCCGGAACAGAAATAACACCTTTAAATGTGTGCAGTAGACATTTTACTAGTGAAAAGTCTCATACCATATTCTGAAACCCCCACAGCCCTCCATGTACAGGGCACTAGCACGGGGATCTTAGGATGTGGGTAAGAAGGAGCAGAATGGGAGCGTGGTCATCCATGGAGACGCAGAAAGCCTATTCATTCTGCTGCTCCTCTTTACCTCTCCTCTCTCCCTATACCCCCTCCGGTAATCTTAGTTTATCTTTTGCTTTTCTTCTCTCCATACCGCATTCTACTGCTAACTCTTGGCTTTGCTTCTTTGACCTTGCTGCCACTTTTGCTTGGACTAACCTGCCCCTTTCCCTGTGTCAAATTTCTTCCTTCACACTCTTCAGGTCTAGGCTTAAGACATACCCTCTTTGAGACTGCATTTGGCTCATAATCCCCATCCTTATGTTTCAGGTCCTTATTGCCCCTTTTGAACTTCTCCTTTCATACTACTGTATGTCCGTCCTTTTAGATTGTAAGCTTGATGAGCAGGGACTGTCTTTTCTGTGACTGTACAGCACTGTGTATGCCTGGTAGCACTTTATAAATGCTCATTAAAATAAATAATAATAATAGTCCAGAATGGCCCATGTACGTTCACAATAGTTCCCACAAGTGGCCTCATTATTCCAGTGGAAAACCAAGACACATTTCAGCTCTATGTTGCAATGTGGCCCATGATGACCAATGGCTACAACATATGCGTAATGAACTGGAGTGTCTACTGTCTGGAGGAACATAAGCTACAGCTGTACAGAAGAGAGCAGAGGCAAGGGACATGTGTATGGTGAAGATACATTAAGAAATACCCCAATCATTTGTGCAATAGTAAAGATGGACCATAGATATCAGAAGAGGTTCACAACAGCATATATCAGGAGAGGTTCTCTGCAGCTACATGTCAGAAAGGATAGTCTCACAAAATGAGAGCATGCAATAGTGCAAGCAGCACTAATACATGTCCAAAAGCAACATCAGTGGTATGTATAAATGTATACATTTGTAGAGACAGACGATGTTGCTTTATATCGGTCTAGACTTACCACTGTAAAGACTGTTTTCTGAGATGATCAGCACATGCTTACATAAAGTGTATTTCTACTGCCATGCTCATTTGGATGAAGGGTATGACGACCATGCCCATCTTGATCCTTATCAACATGGGTTTAAACCAAACCATGGAGTTGAAACCCTGCTCACATCCCTGCTAGACTCAATACTAACCTACATGCAAAACACCAACCAAGGCTACCTATTAATATTTCTTGACATCTCATCAGCATTTGACTCCTTACCACACCACCAGCTCCTACAAAGTCTACAAGACATTGGCCTATAAGATACCACACTAAGCTGATTCCGTTCAAATCTCAACAACAGAATCCAAGTGAGGATTGGCTGCAGTACTTCCCACCCTTTTGTCTAACAATAAGAAGTAACTCAAGGCTCAAGCCTGTCAGCTTTCTTATTTACTCTCTTCTTCCAACCCATATGCCAAATATTCAAAAAACACATGATACAGTACCAGATCTAAGCAGATGACATTATATTTTTCACACCATTCAACACTTCAGCACCAGACTTCAACAACATCTACAAATGCTTCTTTAAAGTGAGACAGTGGCTTGAAAGGCACAACTTCTTCATTAAACAAGAATAGACTGAGGTACTACACATATTCACAGATGCATCTTACACCCCCCCCCCCCCTCAATCCTTGATACTCGAAGACCTCACCATCAATGTAAAAAATGAGGTCAAATATCCAAGCACAAATAAAAATAACAGCCCAGTCCATCTACTACAAACTGAGAACCTTGAAGAACCTCCACCCACTACTAAGTCTTGACTTATTTTGCACTGTTTATCAAGCCATAGTTACCCCTACACTTGACTATTGCAACATAATATACCATAGACTCCCTAAACAATCCCTACAACCTCTCCAAATGGCACAAAACACTTCAACAAGGATAATCCACAGAATCTCCAGACAAGCACATATCACCCCTGTCCTACAACACCTGCACTGGCTCTCCAACCATGTGAGAATAAGGTACAAGGTGCCCATTATGACACACAAAGTCATAGCAATGAATCGGCAACCTGCCTCCACTCTCTCCTCTCAAAACCCAAGAAAGACAGACTCCAAAGACACAATTCTCTCAACCTTCTAACCATTCCAACTCATAAAACCAAAAGTTAGCAATCCACATGCAGCCGTGCATTCTCCCTTTTTGCCCCCAAAGCTTGGAACGCCCTCCCTCCACATCTGAGAGGTTGCTCTGACCATTCTGACCTCAGGAAGAAACTCAAAACCTTCCTATTCCATGAGCACTTCAACTCTGCCACAACTCTTGATTTACAGGCAGGTGTGACCTAGTATCATACTTTACTTTCTACCAGTTATTTATTTATTTCATTTAACATTTCTTATATACCGCCTTTCTGGTTTATCAAGGCGGTTTACATTGAACACAATGTAACTTAAGTTACATAGAACATTCATAGAACATTGTAACAAATACAGGATAATAGGGTTATTTTCACTATCCATAGAAAGGTGGGGAGTATGGCATGCTGAATACAGGTAACTTATTTACAGAGAAAATCAAGGTTGGATATACTGAATATGGTATCTTATTTACAGTGAGAATCAAGGAGGGTCTGATTCTGTGTATGATTGAGGATGTTTATCTGTCCGATATGCTGTTAGGTGACTGTCCCATAATATTCCTTGAAGATGTGTGTTTTGAGCCTCTTTCTGAACTCTTTTAAGTCTTTCATTGCTCTTATATTGCTTGGTAGGGAGTTCCATAGAGTTGGACCGTAGATGGAGAAAGTGCGCTGGCATGTTTCTCGTGTGCTTGTTGTTTTGAGTTTGGGGATTTTAAGTAGATTTGCAGTTTGGTTTCTTCTTGGTCTGCTCTCTGAGGTTGTGTGAATGAGTGCCGCAAGCAGTCAGCAGATAAGTTATGTATACTTTTAAATGTGTTCATGAGAGATTTATATTTAATGCGTGCTTGGATGGGCAGTCAATGTAGCTCTTTTAGGACTGAGGTGATATGCTCTTGTCAGGAGGTCTGTGAGATCAAGCGAGCTGCAGAGTTTTGGGCAATTTGTAGCAGAAGGAAAGTACTTTTTGGAAGTCCTTGGAATATAGAATTACAATAATTCAAGTGGGGGGTAATGATCACTTGGCAGACAGTGCGGAATAGATTACGACCCAATAGCAGGTGGAGGTTGTAAAGGATCTTTGGTATGTTGCTGTAATTGCTTTCTTGATATGTGTTTGGAAATTCAGTTTCTAGTCTAGTATCACCCCAAGGTATTTGATCTCAGATCTGATGGGGATGTCATAGTTGTTTATTGTAATCTTTTCTGGAGGTGTTAAGGTGGGATCTCTGTTTATGAACAGTGCCTCCGTTTTGCTGAAATTTAATGTTAGACATTGCTCTTGTAGCCAGTGAGTCATTTCAATAACTCATGAGAGTATAGTAGAGAAGTCTGGATTCTTTGTTGTGAATGGGGTATATAACATAACATTATCAGCATAAATGTGAAACATTATCCTGTATTTTATTATCCTGTATTTATGGAGGATGTGACATATGGGCTGTATTTATAAGTTGAATAAGAGGGCAGAGAGCAGTGATCCTTGTGGCAATCCTTGTTGTACTTGGATTTGCTCCAAGGTCTTGTTGTGTAGTTTGACTTGTTGTGTCTGTCCAGATAGGTATGAATAGAACCATCTTAATGGAGTCCCATTTACTCCAATTTCTATGAGGTGATCAATGAGTTTCCGGTGATTTATGGAGTGAAATGCTGCAGAGATATCAATGAAAATGAGAATGAAAGCTTGTGTGGATTTTTCTATTCCCTTTATCAGGTTATCTAGGAGGAAGGTGAGGAGCGTTTCAATGCCATCAGTTTACCGGAACCATGCTGTTGGTCATTGAGGGGGACATTTAAGTCCTGGAGCTGTAGTTGAACAGTCTTCTCTGTTATTTTGGCCAAGATAGGTATACTTGAAATGGGTCTGTATGATGTGGGTAAGTCGGGGTCTGCTGAGTTCTTTAGAGTAGTTCTGACTGAGGAAGTCTTCGGGTTAGATGGCATCAGTCCTTGAGTGAGAGAGGAGTTTATTATTCTGAGAAGTGGTGATGTGACATGGATCCAATGAGGATGTGGTAGCGATTATCATCAATAGGATTTGGTCTAGTTGATTGTTTGATATAGGGGTAAATGAGTGGTACTCTTTTTTCCTCTGATTTATCAGTTTATTATAGTCCTCTTGGTTGGTGATGTATACTCAGAGGTAACATAGTAACATAGTAATGATGGCAGATAAAGACCAGTATGGTTCATCTAGTCTGCCCAGTAAGATGGCAAGAGTAGGTGCACCTGCCGCTCTGTGAAGACCACCCCTCCCCATGTCTTTGTTTTAGGGGTGAACCCACCGCTCCATGTAGGACACCCCTATTTGTTGAGAAATTAGATAGTCAAGTTTATTTTGATTTTATTCTGTTGCTGTAAAGGGATCTACTGTGTCTGTCCCATGCCATTTTGAATTCTATCACTGTATTTGCCCCCACCACTTTCATCGGGAGGGCATTCCAAGCATCCACCACCCTTTCAGTGAAAAAGTATTTCCTGATATTGCCTTTCAATTTACCCCCTTGCAGCTTCATGTTATGCCTTCTAGTTTTACAGCTTCCCCATCTATCGTGTACATTTCCCTTGGATTTCTGCTTTCCAAGTGCATGACACTGCACTTTTTCGCATTAAATCTTAACTGCCACGCATTAGACCATTCTTGCAGCTTTTGTAGATCGTTCCTCATGTTATCCACTCCCTCAGGGGAGTCCACTCTGTTGCAAATTTTGATGTCATCTGCAAAAAGACAGACTTTTCCATTCAGTTCTTCTGAAATATCACTCACAAATACATTGAACAGTGCCGGGCCCAGGACCGAACCCTTGGACACATCGCTAATCACCCTCCTTTCATCTGAGTGAGCTCCATTTACTATCACCTTCTGTCGTCTGTCAGTCAACCAATTTCTGATCCAGTTCACCACCTTGGGACTCATCCCCAAACTACTGAGTTTATTGATAAGCTTTATTGATAAGGTGTTCAGGGTATTGTGTTATGCGCCATCTTCATTCGAGTTGACTAAGGGGCTTGTTTACAAATCCGCGGTAGTGGTTCGCGATCGCGATCGCAACCGCGGCCCCATTGAAATCAATGGGGCCGCGGCTCCGATTACGATCGAAAACCGCTACCGCGGCTTTGTAAACAAGCCCCTAAGTTTAAGTTTTGCTTCCTTTATATCTCTTGAATACCAGGGTGCCGTAGCAGTTCATCTCATTGTCCGCTTTAGTGATAGTACAGCGTAGGCTGTTATAGTATTATTTCAATCATCTGCTAGTTTTGAAAGATTCATTGGAAGTGAGTTTATTATGGTTGTAGGTGTTCATTCAGAGCATCCTTCTTGAACTCTCTGTATTTGTGGGTTCCCTGCTGTTGAGGCTCCTTTATGTGGTTAGTTGTGATCAGTGGTAGTTCAAATGTTATCATGTGGTGGTTGGACCATGGTAACGGTGTGGTCTTTATGTTCAGTGCGGTCATATTTCTAGGTATGAATTGCATGTCTAGAGTGTTTCCTCCTTTGTTTGTGGGAGAGCTTATGATTTGAGTTAGGTTGAGTGCATCTAGACCTTTAAGGAAGGAATTGACTTGGCTTGTAGCTGCTGAATTTAGGTTAAAGTCTCCTAGTAGGATGAATGGTTTGTTGTTAGATGATTGGGAGTACGCTAGCTCTATAAGTGATGATAGGTCATAGGCTATAGAGGCTGAGGATCTATATGCTAAGCATACAGAGAGGTTATTATTTTGGATTAGTAGTGCATTCAGTGTATTGTTTGTTAGGGTTGTGGAGACTTGGAATTTGTGATCTTTGCTATTGAGAATGAATGAAATATTGATTTTTATTCATCTTGATTGGCATCTAGGAATATTTGTGAATTGTTGGCACTGGGTTATGTTGCTTTGGTTATATACTATTAGTATACCTGTTGAAATGGTTGCCGTATTGATTATTCCTATCAACATGAGTGTAAGTGTGAATAGGATAAGCATGTGAGAAGTTGTCTGTGCCATGATGCGTTGTCTTTCCTTTCTTGTTCGTAAGACTTGGAGTTCTATTTGCTATGCAGCGGTTGTGCATTTGAGTAAGTTTGGTGGTTTGGTTAGTTTGAATCTTAATTGGGAGACTGCTAGGTCCTGCTAGGCAAGAATAAATAAAGGAACTGCAGCACAGTATTTTATTAGGCTCGAGACAGGCGTATTTTAGTGGCAATTGTGAAGGAAGATGGAGGGTGTGGTTACAGTCACTTACCTTGTTGGTGGACTGTAGGTAGTTGGTTTCGTTTATGGGTAGGACACGCGTCTTTCTTTATTGCAGTTAGTCTTGGTCTCTGGTGCTCTATTGCACCACGGGGGATTATGTTGGTGGCCAGAACAGAGTTGATGGCCAGTAGAGGCACCTACCACGCTGCCTTTTAAATTCTGCTGTTTGCCGTGTGATTGGGTGTCCTGGAGGGAGCGGGGAGGAGTTCACCTTCCTGCTCCTTGCTTGTTCCCCCAAGCAGGTCGGCAGTAAGGAGGCCAGTGTCTTGGTCATGCTGCCTTTTAAATTCTGCTGTCTGCCGCTGTGATTGGGTGTCCTAGCTTGTTCTCCCAATCAGGTCGGCAGTGAGGAGAGAGTTCCAGAGACTCATTTCCTACTCCCACTTCATGAATAGTTTATGATCCATAATTTGCTTTATTCCTCAGTATTAGTCCCCCTCTGTTTATAATTGTTATTACTGTTTGTTGATCATAACTATTTGAATGTTACACTAGTTGTATATTTAAAATGTTCCAGTTCTCTGTAAAACAGTTGCTCATGCACTGTTATATTGTTGGTTCTATGTAAACCGCCTTGAATAGTAGAAAGGTGGTATAGAAACAACTTTAAAAAAATTAATAAATAAATCCCATTCTACTTGCTTTTACATTATCTTTGCATGCACTGAGATGAGTGGGCAGTGTTCTGGCCATGCAACAGACATGTATATATTGTCTGGTGTGTAACACAATGTCTGTATCATTGGTATCCATGTGTAGGTGGCATGAGTGCAACACGGTCAGTGAGAGGAGGAGCTGAGTGGATGCACACACAGGATCAAGAACATAGTTCTTATGGGAATACGGTAAATATGGGGGCATCCTGCCCATGTGCTGTGTATACCAGTGTCCCTTTCTGTTAATGAGGGCCGGTGTTTCCCCACTGTAGTTTGCACGTTCTGCACAAGATGTGTCTATGTCCCCGATTCCGGAATTGCTGGGTGTGTCTATACCCGCAGTTGCAGAATCAGAGTTAGATTGAGCCCATCTTCATTTTGGCTGTGCCCGCGAGCTGAGCATGTATGTTCTGGAATCAAGCTCCAGATGTTTTTGGTTAATGATGAATTTGTGAATAGATGGATTGACATCTAAACTGTCACAAATTAAGCATGATATGCTAGTGGCTGACTCCCAAATGAGGTTTGATCAATATTGGACCACTCTGCATCAACTTAAAGTAAAAAGAATACCACAGGGACCAAACTGATTACCAGCAAAATAAGGTAAATTTGTGGGTTGACAAAGGTTCCGTAGAAGGTATAGATTACCAACAAGTATGTTTTAGACAAATTTCTGAGGAATTCAACAGTGAATATTCTTCTAGTGATGAATCTGGTAGAGGATGGCAGAAGTCTTTTTCACTCGGGGAGTGGGGGAGTTTGAAGATAAAAACTGGGTCCTGATTATTATCAGTGTACTCACTCAGTCACAGGCTCATCCAGCAAGAGAGGATAGCAATAATTTTATTTATTTTTTATTTATTTATTTACATTCTCTTATATACCGCGCTATTCTGCATCAGTGCGGTTTACATTGAACAAACTGAAATTACATTGAACATAATTACTCTATCTGGCTTTCCACTCACTTCTCAACACGAAAACTTGCTTAATAAAGGACTTTTGTTTGTTCCTGTGGTATTCTATGACCTTTTTCAAACAAGACTAGAATTGTATTTTTTTTCACAATAAACAGATACTTCCTGTACGGTTTTTTGGGGTTTTTTTTTGGTAATACTGAAGTCACAATGGACACCTCTTGACCATTGGATCCCCATATACTAACTTTTTGAGATTTAATACTGAAGAATCTCTATTAGTTGGAAGTTCAATTATCTCATCATTATAGATTTAGTAACATCATTGACTTTGAGCAACAAGCCTTGTCAGACCTACTGTAGCAACACAGCCCCAGGTAATTATGAAACCTACAGAAAAAGGAGGCTTGGTAGTGGTACTAAACCATTCTCAATACCTGGAGGAGTTCTCTAGGCAGTTGTCAGATCAATAATTTTAGAAGAAGCAATAGGATGATCCTACCAGCTTTTTGCAAGGGGAAATATTTGATTTGACAGAGTGCTTTAAAAAGTGGAATTATTACCTCCCAAGAATGCTATTTTTTATGTGTCCAAAATCCTTGGACCACTCACAAAAGGCATCGACAAGATTAACCATGCATACATTCTAATCTTCCTGGACATAACTGTAGTGTTCAACTCCATTCCATACAACCTCCTACTCAGACTTCAAACCATTGGAACCCCCTTAAATGGATGCAATCATACCTCTCAGACCATCACCAATTAGTATGCACAGGAACAAACAGATCAGCCCCAAACAGACAACACAAAGGAGACCCAGAAGGCTCCGCACTATCCTCCCTACTTTTCAACATATTCATGCAACCCATATATACCATATTTCACAAACACAACATTCAATATAGGATCTATGCAGACAACATCAGGATATTCACACCCTATGAAATCTGCAATCCAAACCTACACAAAATATCTACATGCTTCCAAGAAATCTTGCACTGGCTAAACAAACATGGATTACAGATCAACTACAAGAAAATGGATGTACTCCATATCTATAGAAACAAATAACTATCACCCCCCCCCCCCCCAAAACTATAAAAATACAAAACATAGAACTTAAACCAAACATTAAGTGAAATACGTGGGCATAACAATCAACCAACAGTTCACCTTCACGCCACACTTTACCAAAACAACACAAGCAATATACCACAAGATAAAAATATTATGCAACATTCAACCTCTACTAGCCATCTTGGATTTCCTCTCTGTACTCCAGGCACTCATATTCCCCCTACTGGACTTCTGCAACAGTATATACCAAGGACTCCCTAAACATGCTCTTCACCAACTACAGTTGGCACAAAACACCGCAGCACACACCCTAGCAAATGCAAAAAAGAGGGACCACATTACACCAATTTTGAAAAATCTACACTGGCTACTTGTACACAGCAGAATCAAGTATAAGTCAACCATGAACATTTTCAAAACTTTACATGATCAATCATCAACATACCTAGAATTCCTCATCTGTACATCAATTATCAATAGAACAAGGCAAAAATGTAAGGCAAACCTACCGTCAGAAATTGCATGAATGAACCAAAACACTCGCAATAGAGCCTTCTCCACCTATGCAACCTACCTGTGGAATGAACTCCCCAGCAACCTCAGGGAGACTCTTGACCTAAAGAAATTCTGCAAAGACCTCAAAAAACTACTATTCAAAGAACACTTCAACACTTGAGCAATGTTCCACCCATGCAACCACCTTTGAAGTCATATGAAAATATTCCCCACTCTCACATTCCTCCTCCTGTCCTCCTTCTGATCCTTCCTCCCACCCCATGGTTCCCCACCCCACCTCTGTATATAAGTTGCTGTATAACTGTTAATATCCTAAAACCATAGGCCATTGTAATTCACCACTGTTAAATATAAAAAAATTTCGATATAAACCTTTTAAGTTCCTATTCCTTGTAAACCGCCTTGATTCCCAGATAAGACGATATAAAAAAAAACAGTTAAATAATTAAATAAATGTGTTCCCTAAGGTCCACAAGTCACTTGAATGACCCTCAGGACATCCCATAGTGTCCAGCAAAGCCTCATTGCTGGAATCCCTTTCTATTTTGTGGACAAATTTTTACAACCGCATGTTACGCAGAGTAGATCATATATAAAGGCCACAGCAGATTTTTTTGATGAGATTAGAAATAATTCCATCTCTCAGTCTTCTATTCTTGTTACCTTGGACAATGAGGCATTTTAAACTAATACCTCAAGATGCAGCTTTGATAGTCATTAATGGGGTATTGTCTCAATGATTGGACCCCCAGTGGGTTTCTACATCATTTTTTATGTCTTTGACACAATTGAGCTTGTGTCATAATTTTTTTGATTTGAGCATGATTTTTACTTACAGATTTGAGGAGTGTCCATAGCTGCTACAATGGCTCCCAGTATAGCCAATCTATATGTGGCTAGATTAAATGTGGCTAGATTTGAAGACATGTTTTTGTATTCATCATTATGGTTTCAATATATTCAAATATGGTATTGTTTTATTGATGACATCTTTATGATCTGGACATCTATGGTGGATAACCTGCAAGCATGTTTGGAATGACTTAATAGTCAAGATCCAAATCTGAAATTTGTGATGACATTTTTCACTCAATCTGCGTCCTTTTTGGATATGGCAGGAATCAAATGTTTATCCACTACACTTCACAGAAAACCGGTTGATCGAAACACCTTTCTACATTTTGAGTGCCATCATTCTCCTAAATTGAAGCAAGCAGTGCCAATCAGTCAGTTCCCACATTTATGTAGGATTTGTTCTGATGATCGAGATTTTAAAATTCAGGCAAATTTGTTGGCACAATGCTTTCATCAGTGTGGGTATCCCTGGAAGACAGTGTGGGCTACATTTTTGTTTTCAGTATGCTAATAGGGACCTACTGTTAAATAATAGTGAATGCACTCATCATGTGCATATTCTTTGATCTTGACTAACTGTACCAACCCAACGACTGGTAAGAACTGCACCCTGAGACACATGGAGGCACATTCCAATGTGGCTGTCCAGGCTCCTATGCATCCGATCAGAATCGGGACACCCAGAGCTAAACCTGATTCTGATCCCATGGGGGCAAGACATGCCCACAGGATCAGAATCGGGTCTAGGGCCTGAACGTACAGGACCAACCTCAGAATTGTCCCTGTACATCCGGGGTTGCGGACCGCCCATGCCCCGTCCTCGCTCTGCCTCTTGAATGCCCCCTCCTGCCTCCATCTAAGCCTCCACATACAAATGCGTTGTTCATATGGGGAGGCTTTTACCAGGGCCAGCAGGGGGGGTGGGGGTGAAAAGAGGGGATGGACATCCCAACATGACATTCATCCCTGCTATTGTTGGGACAGAATGATCCCCATAACTAATTGTTTGACCAACTGGGCTGTTTATGCGATTATCTGTCCATGTACAAAAGTATATGTAGACAGAACATGCAGGGCTATGAAGACCCAACTTATGGAGCACAAGTCTTGGATCACAACTCAGATTTTGACAGCTCCATTGCTTCAACATAGGCAGTGTGAGGGCCATAATTGGAGCAAGATATGGTGGTTCAATATTGATCATCTCCCCCCCCCCCCCACAGGTTACGGGAGACAGGGAGTGCTTTTTGGCCCACATGGAAAAATGCTGGATACTTAATTATTTTGTTTGCAACCTAATGGCTTGAATGAGGATATTTATTTATTTATTTATTTAACTGTTTTTTATATACCACCTTTGTTCTGAGGTGGTTTACAATGAACAACAGCACGCAATCTAGAGAGATTTGTTTTACATTGAAGAAGGGGTAAATAACTTGGAGTTAAATATGGGTTATACTTGAGTCAATGGTTAGTAGGTGGTTATTGTATATACAATTAGGTGCTGTCATTGGGCCCAAAGTATTCTATGAAGAGGTATGTTTTTAGTAGTTTCTTCATATCTTTGATAGATTGAACAGATCTGATGGTTTCGGGTAGAGAGTTCCAGATTGTAGGGACGTATAGTGAGAAAACTCTGTTGCTTGTCTGTTGTGTACATTTGGTTTTGAAAGGAGGGATGGCCAGAAGATTCTGGTTTGTTTATATTCTTGGTCTTGTCATAGATGCCCTTGAGATTTGATCCCTGAGACAGGGAGTGGAGAAGTTAAGAAGGATTTTGTAGGTGGTAGTTATGGTTTTGTGTTTAATCCGTTGGGCAACTGGGAGTCAGTGCAGACTTCTGAGGGTTGGAATTATGTGGTGCCGACTTTATCTGCCTATTAGGATTCTAGCGGCAGTATTTTGTACTTGCTGGAATGGGTATAATAACTGTTTTGACAGCCCTTGATAGAGGATGTTGCCAAAGTCAAGGTGAAAAACTGATCTGCAGTCTTTGTCTTGTAGAAGAGGGCATAGAGGTTTGTGGAGTCTCAGTTTCCAGTATGCTGCATTAGCTGCATTCTTGACGTGTGCAAGCATTTTGAGGTTGCTGTCAATAGTTATACCAAGGTACTTGATATCCTTTTTTGTGGTAATTTTGGCATTATGTAGTGTGAGCTTGTCTGGTTGATTGAAAGTTTGGTCTCTGAAGATTAGTAATGCTTCAGTTTTGTTTGTGTTCACTGCAAGATTAAGATCAGCAAGAAGGTTTGTGACAGCAGAGAAGATGTCTGATATGATTGTGAAGTCTGATTGAGGGTGTTGAATGACATATAGAACATGATGACATCTGCATAGAGCTGGAAGTGCATGTTCCATTTTCTTAGTAGATTACATATGGGCTATATGTAGATATTAAATAGTAAGCCAGACAGGGCCAAGCCTTGTGGAATGCTTTGTGTTAAGTTAAATGGTTTGGAGTTGCTGATCCAACTTTTAGTTGCATGGTTCTGTCTGAGAGGTAGGAAATAAACCATTTTAGGGTGCTGTTGATCAGACCTATGTTTTTGAGTCTGTATAGCATGGTGTGGTGTGATACTGAGTCAAACACAATGCTGATGTCCAGGAAGACCATCACGAATCCTTGGTGAGGCTTGTCCAGGCCTATGATGAGCTGGTTGAAGAGATTGGTGAAGAGTGTGTCAACGCCATGCTGGGGGCAGAAGCCATGCTGTTGCGGGTCCAATGAAGAATGAGAATCAATATGGTCTTGGAGTTGTTGTTGTTTTGTTTTCTCAATTATTTTAGACAGGAATGGAATGCTGGTGATTGATCTATATGAGCTGGGGTGTGTTGTGTCTAATGAAGGTTTCTTTAGTATAGGGCAAATTGAGGCTTGTTTCAGAGCTAGGGGTAAATATCCTTGGGAGAGAGAGGTGTGGACTATCTTTAGGATAGTCTGGGTGAACTCAGTGTGAAGGGATTTTATCCATGTCACTGGGCATGGATCCAATGGGGATGTTGTAGTATTGATACTGTTGATGATATCTGAGAGTTCTCTCAGAAATTAGGCTGAACGTGTGCCATAAGTGGTTTTGAGATGAGTTGTCCTGTTGTTGTGATGGGTGATAGTGCTGTGGACTTGTCAGGCAGTGCCTGTTGGAGAGAAAGTCAGCCATAATCTGTGGGTTGGGTTGTATTTTTGTGTTTGTTGCATCCATTGAGTTGGGGTCAGTGGTCAGGCGGGACATGACTGAGAATCGTTCCCTGGAACAGCTGAGGAATTTTACAAGGATTTTTGTGTAGTACTCCTTTCGACAATTGTTGCATAGATTGTTGCATTCAATCTGCTTGGTATGGAGTTCTTGCTTAATAGTTGCATCTTGTGATCATTTCCATTTTCTTTCTAGCAGCTTGAGCTTTCATTTGAGTTGGTAAAGAGGGTACATAGATTTAGGGTGATTTGTTGATTGTCGTTCATTAATTACTGCTGCATCATTAATTACAGAGTTCCATAAGCTGATGAAACTATCTAGGTCAGGTATGTCAGTATCTAAAAGTGAAAAGACCTCATTGAGGAAAGGTTGTAAGTTGAATGCCTTGAATCACCATTTGTGGTGTTGTTGTTGGGGTAGATTTGGTAGGAGGATATCGTTTGGAAGTCTGAGAGATATCATAGTATGGTCGGACCAACGCATGGGGTCAATTTGAATGTTTAGATCTGTTTTCTGTAGTGTGTTAGGTACAAATATGAGGTCAAGACAGAAACCTTTGCAGTGAGTAGGTGCGTCAATTATCTGGCTCAGTTGTAGAGTTTCCATAGTGTTCAAGATCACACTGGCTTGCTTTGTTGTTGTAGCTGCAAAGTTAAGGTCTTACATGAGTATGAAGTGGGGGGGTTTTGGATGCTACGTGCGTGCCTACCTTGAATAATATAACTGAGAGTGTGTCGGTTTTTCTGTATGTTAAACATATAAGGGGTCATTCCGAGGTGCAAATAGCAGGGATGGACGTCCCATTAGGATGTCCATCCCTGCTATTCGTGCCTCCTCCCGACCCCAACTAACCTTGCCGCTCATTGTATGGGGAAGTTAGATGGGGGTAGGAAATGGGTCAGATCAGGGATGGGGTTAGAGTGGACAGTGGGCAGTCGTTGGCCCTGGATGTACAGGGCCGATTTCAATGTCGGCCCTGTATATCCAGGGCTGGTGGCTTGAACGGGGAACTTATTCCACCTCGGAGGTGGAATAAGTTTCCTTAGTAGAATGGGAACAGAAGATCTGAGGCTCTGAGAGGGCAGGAGGGGGCACAGGATATTCCCTGTGGCCCGACTCTGGCCTTGGGAGACCAGAATGGGGGTTGGACTGTGGGGAAAGCACTTTTGGAGTCGGCGGCCAAGGATTGTGACTTTTCAATGGAGGCTCGGTGCCATGGCAACCGGAAGTCATGGCGCCACAGCACCATTGAAAAGCCCTGACAGAGCTAGCCAGGCAAGGACTGTACATGCAGGCCATCCTCAATTGGGGTCCCAGCCTGCACGTACAGGCCTAGGATGTGATTCCAATCCCATGGGGTCAGACGTGTGCCGCAGAATCAGAATTCCGGCTAACTCTGTGTGTCCGGTTCCGACCAGGTGCACTGAGGGCCGGGATGTCTGGGTCTGAATCTGGCCCATAGTGTGTTCGCAGTTGGAAATAATTAAGAAGTCTATTATTTGTAGGGATTGTGAGTTAAAATGAAGAAGTTCAGTTATTTCTTTACCAGAATTAGAATCCCTCCACCTCTTCTGACTGTTTTGGAGCAGTTAAGCAGCATGTAGTAAGGTGTAAGCAGCTGGTTGAGGAAATTGAGTGGATGTCCATTCTGTGACATCATAACGCTGTTTTATGTTTCCTTGCAGTTTCCATTAAAATCCAGAAGCAGATTTTGCATCTTTACATAACACCATCTTCACAGAGTTTGTGCTGAGTATGGCTGGTTTATAGAACTATCCCATTCTCCTGAAGCAGCCATTTAAATTTTGGCAAAACTCGAGTTGAGTGCAAGAGCAGCCTTACTTTGACCACAGGAGTTTAGCTGAGCATTTCTTTTGAAGCGAAATACTTTGTCACTGTATATAAGTTTGGGACTTGGTACAAGTATCACAAAAGATAAATTGGAGGAGAAGGATGAATGAACTTTAAGGGAGCAAGATACAGTATTAGATTTAGCTTCTTACCTTTGCCCCTTGCACCCCCCCCCCCCCCACGCCAAAAATGTTTTTAAAATACTTAGTGGGCATTTGAATTGTTGTAATGTAGTATAGATGTGGTGTATGATATGCTATTGTCATAATCTTAGCATATTTGTTAGGTGTTTGAGAAATATTATGAAATCTAAAACAACAGTTGATCGCTCTCCACTGGAAATATTCCCACGGTTTAAATCTAAAACTAGTGAAAAAGGACCATTTTGCAGTCTCTAAAAAATAAAACATCAGTCCTTGCAGTGGTTTAAATGATGAACAGATATTTTACTGAACAAAAATATGACTTTTAAAGCGCCCATTATTTCCTATACCAAGATTAGTTTCCTTTAATTGGTAAGGGTGTTACCAGTTTATAACCTAATTTAGCTAACTTTAAATGAAATTAAATATAGTAATAGCATTCCGAAGGCTGCTGTGGCATTTATATCAAACATTCTCTGCAACTTTAAAATGTTTCTATCAAGTAATGGGAATATTCTGCTCGTCTCCATTTATTCTGCAATTGCCCTTTAGAAACAGATTTTTTCTGGAACCTCAATATGTCCTATAAGTAGCTGCAGCGGTTGTTATGGCAACAGGAATTTTAAAAGAAAATTAATTTTGCCACAAGGTGTTAATAAGACCAGACGGGACTGGCCTTGGATGATGATGGTTCCTTATTGTTCAGCCAGGATACCCTAGTGCTAGTTTAATGACACTCTTTTTCCAATTAAAAATAGCATGTTCTCCTTTTTTTAATCATGTGAATAGTCTATTGTAAAACATAAAAGAAACATCAGCCAATCAGATGCCTTTACCGTCTTACTACCATGGGAGCACCTAAGCTATGAAACACAGAGTCATCAGCGGAAGGAGAACAATGTCACATGCTTCTCTTTTGTCAATTAAAAGCAGAAAAATGTAGCCCTTTGCTGTTTGTTTCCTAATAATTTCTAGCATGCTGTATTTACAAGACTATAGAGGTGACCTTTTGTAGCATAAGAGTTGTAGAGTTTTTCATCAAGAAATGTAAAACATAACTTTTATTCCTAGGGAAAAAAAATCAATTTTACTGATCTCTTTAGTTATGTCACTTACAAGAAAAAATAGTAATGTGTCTACTGGAGACTAATGAGACATTCAGAGTTTTATGTTATGTCTGCTGAAATGAGTATGTTATGGGGATATTGCATATCTTTAGCTATGGGGCAATTTTCAGTGGTCATGGACATCATTTTAATTTCAACCCTGGCCAAGGCATTTCAGATAACCCATATATTCAACATCACTATGGGGGTAATTTTATAAGCTCCTTCTTGCACATACCTGGCCACATACAGACGTTAATGGCCTCTTATAAAATATTGAACAGCATACTGTAGAGTCGACTTATTGATGTGAATGAATGTACTTTACTGATATGCGTAACTGGGGGCATGGTCTGCATTGAGCGACAGCAGAGTCCACAAGTACGCATGCCATAATTTACATATGGGCTTATGTACTTCATGCACATTCACTTACACCTGTCATACCGCAGGTATAAATGTCCATGCCTGTTCTTAAGGTATGATCCCTGCCAGTTACACTAGTAATTTATAAAAACAATTAGGCATGTATGTGTTCTTATAAAATAAGTGTTAAAAGATTGCCTGCATAAGATCTTATCCTAGGCACCCTGTTTTAGAATTACCCTCTATGGAAATGATTTTATAAGGGGGCATGCACTTTAAGTGGTGAAGTATATGCCTACTTTAACAATGTTTTAGTCATTTGCACATGTATGTGGTCACATGTTCAATGGTCTCTTAGAAAATACTGGCCAGCATAAAATTATGCATGCTGGCATGTACTTTGTCAGGAACATACACATTGGTGGAATTTGGGCAGTGTATGGACAGAGCATACAACTACATACATAGATGATGAAATACTATATTTCCACACATGAAAAATATGTTGCTGTTAAGTGTCATTGAGCCAATGTCAATTCATGGCAACCCTGTGGATGGCTGTCCAAAAATGTGTTCAGTCTTCAGGCAGCTAGTAATTTATATAATGGTATCCATAGCTGGTGTTAATGTTTCAAGACTGTATTTCCAGTCTTCCCCTTTTGTGTTGAATTTCAATATTGCCAAGCATGATATCTTTCTCTAATGATCTTTCACTTTGCATGATGAGTCCAAAGTATGAAAATCAAAGTCTTGTCATTTCAGCTTCTAGGGAAAGCTTAGATTTGATGTCCTTCAGTACTGAGCTATTTGTTCTTCAGGCAGTCCAGGGTAAATAAAAGTTCTTTGCCAGCACCACAATTCGAAGACTTTGGTTTTCTTCCTGTCTTTGTTCTTCACTGTCCAACTTTCACACCCATATCACATTATTTAAAATACCATAGCTTGGTTCAGTCAAGTCTTCATATGCAGAGATACATCTCTGCACTTGAAAATCATGTGTAGGTGTTGCATAACCATTCTGCCAGGAACATTGCATCGTTGTATTTCTTGAATGCTTGTCATTTCATTATTGATATGGCTCCAAACAGGTTGAAGTTGTCTACTATTTCTTCTTCATCAAGGATGAAATTATTGATTTTGGCAGTCATTAGGATCTTTGTCTTCTTCATATTAAGGTTCAAGCCCTCTTTAAGAAAATGGAGAGGGTATTCAAAGGGATTAACATGGTTAGCAGACTGGGATTTCCAGTGGCATTAACATGGTTAGTGCCGCTGAATATCCCCAGATGCCTCTGATGAATGTCTTGATGCTTACCAGTTTGTATCAGGGCATTCCAGGGTCTTTCTTGTGGTGGCAACTGGTCATAACTGGGCAGTGGTGATATTGACCTGCTACCCGATTAGGGCAATGTGGTAAAGTGTGGCGCAGTAAAGGCTGTCCTAACTTTCACTGCAGAATCTAACTATGCAATGGTTGAATATCCCCATTACCTGGTTAGCTTCCTGTCAATCCGGGCAGCCCAGATATTCAATGACAGGGCTAGATATGACCCTTGCATTGACTATCTGGGTTTAAGCTTCAGCAGTGGCGGCTAACCACTTTAGAATGGCTAGCCACCACTGCTGCATATCCTCCTCCAAATGTTCCTTGATTTCGATAGGCAGATATTTCAGATCATCTTCACTCTCAGTCAGTAATGTGGTATTGTCAGCGTAGTGAAGGTTGTTCCACCAATCTTCATAGCTCTGTTTTCATTATACAGTCCTACTTCTCTATTTGTTCTGCATATTTTTGAACAGGTATTTGGAAAGTATGCAGCCTTATCATACAGCTTTTAACCATTCTGTTTCTCCTTGTTAAATTCAAATGGTTGTTTCTTGACCAATATAAAGGCTGTGCAAGAGAACTATCAGGTGTTTTGGTATACCCATGCTTGTTAACCTAGTCCTGAGTTTCTCATGATTTACTCAATCAAAGGCTTTGCTGTAGTCAACAAGGCACATGTCGATATCCTTTTAGTAATTTTTGTTTTTCTTTTCAAGGATCCATCGCACATTTGCAATGATATCTCCTGTTCCTTTCATTTTCCTGAACCCTGCTTGCATTTCGGGCTGTTCTCATTCCAGGTATGGTTGTAGTCTCCACTGAATGGTCTTGATGGAATCTTGCTTGCATATAGGATCAGAGCCACTATATGATAATTTCCATAGTCAAATGGATCACCTTTCTTCAGTATTGGTATGAACACAGATCTTTTCCAGTCAGTTGGCCATAATGTTGTCTTCCAAATTTCCTAGCAGAGCCTTGTAAGTATTGTAACAGCTGCATCTGATAGCTGCAACATTTATTTGATAATGTTTTCACTGTCACTTCTACTTTTTTTCATCAGCAACAGTACAGATAGAAATGGCTGTTGATCCTCTAGATCTTTATAGTATAATGATTCGGTGTATTGTTTTCCTGTTTTCTTGATGTTCTTAGCATCATTCAATATGGATCCTTGAGTGTCTTTTAGCATTCCATTTTGAGATTGGAATTTTCTCTTTAACTCATAGCATTAGGAAAGCCAATCTTGTTCTTCTTCTAATAACTTTCTGATTCTATTTCTTTGTTGCATCATTGTAGTGCTTCTCATCTTGCTGCACATTGGAAATCTCTAAGTTCTGTGACAACCTCTCTTTCTCCTCTGGCTTTAGCTTCTCTGCATTTCTGAGTAATTCTCAGAGTTTCGTTGATCATCCATTTTGGCCATTTTTGCTTTTTCACCTTTTGCAGTGATCTACCACTTCGAGTACAACTTTCTTGATGTCATCCCATAGCTCTTCTGATACTCTGTCATTTATATCCAAAGTGGCGAATCGATTTTTCAGGCAGTCTTATAAATTCTAGTTGTAAATTTTCAAAATCATACTTTGCTACATTTATGAGTAACTTGCTCTTTTTCAGCTTAAGCTTGAGTTTGCATACTAGTAGCTCCGGTTTTTGTCTTTGTTGATGTTATTGAGGTTTACCATTCTTGACTTCCACAGATGTAGTTAGTTTGATTTTTGTACAATCCATTGGATGAAGTCCATGTGTACAGTTACAGCTTGTGTTGCTGGAGAAAGGTGTTTAAAATGAATAGATTGTCAATCTTGCAGAATTCTAAGTCTTTCTCCAGCTTTATTTTATTGTCAGGCCCATATTTTCTAACCACTTTGCCTTCTTCATTCTCAACTTTTTCATATCAGTTGTCTGAAAAATATAAGCACATGTGTGCATTTTGATAAGGTGACACCTACAATATTGGTATGCATATGTAGGGTGAACATAGGCAAAGCATGGAAGTACATGCATAGATTGTAAAATACTGTAATTTACAGATGTATCTAAAAACTATAGGTGTGGATATTCAAACTAGCTCCAGGGGTGATGTCAATATCTGTGCCTGGATTATAGGGGCAAGATCTGCCACTTAAACTTGTATTTTACTGAACAAGGCTAAACTGAACTTATATATTATTCATATACAGTAGATGCTGAATATCACCACAATAGATATAATGGTGATGCACATTCATCTGAAACAACAAATGTCATTTCATGTCCTTTTTAACCTGAATTGACAGTAAAAAACCTGAAATTTCATTTTTCCCCATGTCATCAATAGTGTGCACTATTGCTTACTGATTTGGATTGTTGTCTAGTGACTGTTATAGGAATAAGATGATGTTATTATATTCCTAGGTGTTTATAAATTGTAAATTTAGGAGTTTATTTTCTGGTTAATTAGGTGTTTTTGAGGATACCAAAACATTTATCTAATCAAACATGTATATTTGTCCTATTAGGAGTCATTAACAAAGAAAATACACAAACACTGAATGGAGAATAAAAGAAGAGGGGTGAAAAAGTACCCGGGGAAGCGGTGTTTTTCTGAAGTTTATCCAATAAAACCCCTATTTTAATTTTTTTTCTTTAGGGCATTTTTTCGTTGATTATTGGTTAAAACCTAAAATCAGAATCCTTGTTTATATTTAAAGGCAAATTTTAGAAGTCAGTGTCGAGGTTGAGATGTATAGAATTTCAGCGGTATTGCAGAACAGACAAATATGAAGTCTTTTCTAAAACATGTATAAGGATATGCAGGATTGCATGTGTATTTCCCAACACATAAAGCCGGAGGAGCCATTTCACAAATCTACGCTTGGGGAAAAATCAATTTAGGAAATTGATAAAGGGCTGGTTGAAACAAATACTTCTTTAAAACCTATATGTGCTAGGGTGCAGCTGTAAATCCCAGTGTGGACAATTTTGGTCATTCACATGGATTCCCTATATGAAATAGGGATTGCACGTGATGTTTTATGGTCTGCCAGACCTTGTCCTAACCATGCCCCTGACATCTCCCCTTGCAATTTCTGTGTATTGTGGACATCCAAGTGTAAATTTATCCCTTTCCAAAATTGTCATTTACACGTGGATGGTATTAGGGCAGGGTAGTAGGGAACACGTGCATGTAGTGTATGTACACTGTGAAGGTGATCACAACCTGTACCTTGTTAATGCTTGCTACCTATGATGCTATGGACACCTGAAGTTAGCAAAACTCTTGTAGAGACCAAAGACATCAATACCCCCAACCCCACAAACAGGCCACAGAATAAGTGCCCAATTCAGGATAGAGAGGGCTGACTTGGAGATAGGCACATCCTGCTACATAGCCCATAGCCATGGGCCAAAGGGAGGGTGAGAAATGCAAATCAGAATAGCAAACACATGCAGAGAGACCCTGCTGCAGCTTTTACTATGAGGGTTAGGAGACAAATGCAGCATCTGAAGGATGAGGTGGTCCTGTGTGGGTGCTGGCTGGGTTTCAGGAATGCTTGCCATGTGGGATGGATGTATAACTCTTTTTCACCCTGAGGGATCCAGGGTACCTGATTACCTAGGCTCATAGATTTGGCACAGTACCCTTGCCAGTGAGAAGTGTTGCTACCATGTCAGAGAAGGGGATGCTGGGGCTCAGTAGGTCCAACACAGTGATCACATAGATGAGCAGGGTCATGGTTGTGGCATCCTGCAACTCACCCTGGCTTTCATATGGATCCACATTATCCGACTTCAACCCAGCCCTGAAGTCTTATTTCATCCAGGAGTTGGTCCACTGTGCGCAACCTTGCAGAAAGCTCTGGGGACACACACCATATACACCCACATGAGAAAAGGTCACTTCAGCCAAATCAAACAGTTCTCAGAGAACAGAGCACTCACAAGCCCTTGGGAGTCCACACGAGCTCCAAAGGTCTATGGAACTCCTCATCCCTTAGGCAAAAGGCTACAAAGGGATCAGAAACATACCAGCCCATGTCCAGTGTCAGAAACATAGGTGTCACCTCATGAACTGATAGGTCTCAGACATGTCCTCCTAGGGTCAGGATAATGGGCCATGACCCCCCCCCCCCCCCCAGGAATAGAGCTCTTTGCAGCAGCCTAGCCCCTCAGGTACATGTTCGCAGCACTACGTGGTTTACCATTCAGGGGGAAATGGTAGAGTGACTGCACAAATGATGTACCAGTTCTTCCATTTGACATTATTTTTATCTCATTTGCATGTACCTCCCCTAAGTGTCTTCAGTAGTCCCCCTGTCTATGTGGCGCAGCTGAGGTAGTATCATTGAGCCCAAGAACTAACATCTAATTCATCACCTGTGCTGTCTGTCCACCCAGCTGTGGTTCACCTTATAAGCAGTCCCCCAGCACCAGCAATGTCTTTCTGGAGTGTTGAAGGAGTGGGGGGCTAGGGGGACTACTACTGCCCCCCACTGCTGATGCTGCTGGTATATCAGGGGCACTCCCCCTGCCATCTGTTTGCCACTCAGGCTTTTGCATATACCTGCATGGTTTGAGGCCTTATATGCATCTCTGCTTCTGTTGTATGTGGGCCAATGCAGGGGTCTGGGGCTCCTTAAGGGTGCATTTGGCCTCATTCCCCCTTTCCGAAAGCCTTAGTACACAATCCCAGCCACAGTGATCTTGTGCAAGTGCTTACTTTGACAGTGTCATTTAGAAACCATCCTTTGCCTTGTATGTATATGTGCGACCACCTTCCCTGCAGGGTTTTGTATCAGCTGCAGGCTCTTTGGATTTATGTGAATGTCAGGATCAATTGTATACTCCCTCAGATGCCATCACCCTAGACAACTGCTGGTTGTCCCCCAAAAGGTTCCTGGGCTATTGGATATGTTGGGGTAAGGGCATTGTTCTGTGTTTTTCTTATTGATTTCTTAACGTTAAGCAATAGATTTTGAGATTGTGGACCTGCAGTGGTTTGGTGAGGACCTGAGGAATTTCTGACAAGAGCCATGCTAGAGGGATAAACTGCTGTCAGGGCATCAGTGCAGTCAGCCAGAGAAAAATCACTACCAGCAGTCTTTTATTGGAGGTGCAACTGAACTTTCAGACATTTGAGCTTAAATATTATTGTTGTATTAACACACGCTGAAGGTTTAAAAGTGTATTGTACCAGCTGAGTCCGTTTCTATCTGGCACAAGAGTACTAAAAATATGATCACTCTGACCTGACAAATACTGAGCTCACTCTTTCTAATCTCAAGGTGCCCACTCACTATAAAGTACCAGAGCTGATGTCAGTAAGAAAACATCAGATTCAAACTACATAAAAGAACCTAATGAAGATTCCAAGGAATTTAACAAATCAGAAGATTCCCAAACTCCCACTGGCCCAAGCTCCATATCCCTGTACTTGCACTTTTCTATGACAACCTGTCTCAAATGCCATAAACATTGCTTATACAAAACCTTCCCATGCTTAACCTCCCTTTGTACCCCTTCCTTCCCCCCTTTATAGATCTATCCCCAACCACAGGATCCTCCACATAAGAATCCTGATGTCAGGTGACTCCTGCTTCAACTCACTCACTGACTCCCCAGCCAATGTTTGCTCTTTGCAAGTGGAAGCCTTCTGTAAAGAATGAACTCGATGCTCAGCATTTCTGGATACAGTCATATTCTTCAATGCTGAAGATTTTTGAAGCTTTGGCTGTGGTAAGTATCCCTTATCCTATTTCCCACCTTGTCCTTTAGCTTTTGACGCTGCAGATCAACCTCTACCCCTTTTTCTGTGTTACTGACTTCCATTAGGTCCAGCCACTTCCTCCATTAATCTTGTGAGCTTCTTTGCTATTCTTTTCCCCTCCCTCCTGCGATCCACTTGCTCCCCTTCAACCTGTGCCTTCCTCTTTAGCACTGTCCTGCAAATAACCCAGAAATCTCTCAACCAAACCTCACACCCAAATATCAAAACTGCTCCCTCAAAATCTTAGATTCCACATCACAAACAAAAATTCACCCTCCCTTATCTATAAATCAAAATAATGCAATGATAACATGAAAAAAACCCACAGCACATTCACAACCTAACTGCTGCTAAAAGACTGAACAATAGGAGCGCCCCAGCTGCCTTGCCAAAATCAGTCTCCAAGCCACTTTTCATTCAAGGTACACCATCAAAATACAACCGAGCAAGGAAACAATGCCACCTCCCTGTCAAACTAATTTGGTCCCAAAGGCACCACACACGTTTGGTGGACTAAACCAGTTCAACTTTATGCCATTTATGCATTTGGGGCCTGATTTTTGAAAGGCATTTACACGGTTTGCAGCCCAAAAAACTGCCAGCATGGTTTAAAGGTGAGGTCAGAGAGGCTGTTGCTGCCAAAAAAGCATCTTTCAGGAAATGGAAAAAAGAGCCAAATGACAAAAACTGGAAACAGCACAAGCACTGGCAAGTTAAATGCAAAGCATTGATAAGGCATGCAAAGCGAGAATTTGAGAAGGAACTTGCTACGGAAGCAAAAACACCAAATAAAGACTTTTTCAAGTACATTTGTAGCAAAAGGCCTGTGAGAGAGTCAAGTGGACCGTTAGATGATAGAGGGGTAAAAGGGGCAGTAAGAGGAGACAAGGCTATAGAGGAGAGACTGAATGAATTCTTTGCTTTGGTATTTACTGAGGATGATGTAGGGATGTTACCCAAGACTGAAGTGGTATTTAAGGGGTGATACTGCAGAGGAATTGAAAGAAATATCACTACACCGGGAAGATGTATTACAACTATTTGATAAACTGAATAGTAGCAAATCACCTGGACCGGATGGTATACATCTAAGAGTGTTGAAAGAACTGAAATATGAGATTGTAGACCTGCTATTGGTAATCTGTGAATTTTCATTAAAATCATCTGTAATACCTGAAGATTGGAGGGTCGCCAATGTAACGCCAATTTTTAAAAAGGGTTCCAGGGCTGACCCGGGAAATTACAGACCGGTGAGCCTGACGTCAGTACCGGGGAAAATGGTAGAAGCCATCATAAAGAACAAAATTACAGAGTATGTAGATAGTCATGGCCTAATGGGTCTCCCAACATGGCTTTAGACAAGGAAGATCTTGTCTTACTAATCTGATATGTTTTTTTGAAGGTGTGAATAAACAGGTAGACAAAGGTGAGTCGGTTGATATAGTGTATCTGGACTTTCAGAAAGCCTTTGACAAGGTCCCTCATCAGAGACTTTTGACAAAACTAAAAAGTCATGGGATAGGAGGCAGTGTACTATTGTGGATCGAGAACTGGTTAAAAGATAGAAAGCAGAGGGTAGGGCTAAATGGCGAATATTCCCAATGGAAAAAGGTGAATAGTGGAGTACCCCAGGGATCTGTACTGGGTCCGCTACTTTTTGACATATTCATAAATGACCTAGAAAAGGGAATAACTAGTGAGGTTATCAAATTTGCAGACGATACAAAACTGTTTAAAGTTGTTAAATCCCAAGAGGACTGTGGAAAACTGCAGGAGGATCTGGATAAATTGGAAGACTGGGCATCAAAATGGCAGATGAAATTTAATGTGGACAAGTGCAAAGTTATGCACCTAGGAAAGAACAACCCACATTATGTTTACACGATGCAAGGTTCCACATTGGGAACCACCACCCAGGAAAAAGATTTAGGAGTCATCGTGGATAACATGTTAAAACCCTCCGCCCAGTGTGCAGCGGTGGCCAAGAAAGCAAATAGAATGCTAGGTATCATAAGGAAAGGAATGGAGAACAAAACTAAGGATATTATAATGCCTCCGTATCGTTCCATGGTACGACCGCACCTTGAATATTGTGTGCAATTCTGGTCGCTGTCTCTTAAAAAGGATATAGCGTTATTAGAAAAAGTACAGAGAAGAGCCACCAAATTGGTGAAGGGGATGGAAGGCTACTCCTATGAAGAGAGGCTACAAAAGTTAGGGCTCTTCAACCTGGAAAAGAGACGGCTGAGGGGAGATATGATATATTTATTTATTTTATTTAGACAGTTTTGTATACTGCCTTATCCTTCAATCAAAGCGGTCACAACACAATTGGGGGATACATTTAACATGTGGGGATATGAGACACATACACTAATACTTACAGGGAACATGGGCAATGGAGGGTTAAGTGGCTTGCCCAAGACCACAAGGAGCATCTGTGGGACTAGAAACCCCAGTCCTTCCGGCCCAAGGTTGCTGTCTTCTAGTGGGATTTGAACCCCTGACCTTCTGGCCTGAAGTACCTTGCCCCAACCACTAGGCTACTCCTCCCCTTACCCTGATGATAGAGGTCTATAAATTAATGAATGGAGTGGAACGGGTAAATGTAGATCAATTGTTTACGCTATCAGAATATAGAAAGGCTAGGGGACATGTAATGAAGCTACAGGGTAAAATATTTAAGACAAATAAGAGAAAATATTTTTTCACTCAACGTGTAATCAAACTCTGGAATTTGTTACCGGAGGACGTAGTAAAAGCTGTTAGTGTAGCTGGGTTTAAAAAAGGTTTGAACAAATTCCTGGAGGAAAGGTCCATAAACCATTATTAAAAAGGGACCCAGGATAATCAATGCTTGACGCAGTACAAGCATTGTGGAACCTGTGTCTTCTGGGGATACTGCTAGGTACGTATGACCTAGATTGGCCACTGTTGGAAACAGGATACTGGGCTTGATGGATCTCGGTCTGACCCAGTATGGCATATCTTATGTTCTTATGTTCTTATACCATGTAAATGCCTTAAATGGGGATATTTAATGGCACTTACACAGTTAGTGCCGTTGAATATCCCCATTCCCCTATGTATCCCGATTCTATCTGGTTAGCATCGGGGCATGTTAGGGGCGTTCCTGGGCAGAACGGAGACAGAGATTGCTGCTAACTGGGTAGTGGCGATTTTGCACCACTAAACGGTTAGCGATCTGTGGCTAAAACTAGGCCAGCTTTTGGTTCACTTAGTTTTAACTGCAGATCACTAACTGGGTAGCAGTGCAATATCTCCGCTACCTGGTTAGGCTCCGCGGCTGTTTCCTCGGTGCACTAAACCCTAATATTCAATGCCATCGCTGCAGCATTGAATATCCAGTGTTAGGGATCAGTGGACAGGGCTATGTGCTGTAGTGACGCATAGCCTGCCTTATGAATATCGGACCCTTGATATTTTAAAAAACAATGAGAGGGCTATTCAGAAAATTCTGATGATTATATATAAAATCTGTGTTCAATCCACTCTGTTCAAGCATGATGAAAATTAAAGCTATATGAATAGGATAATCTCCCCTCAGAAGCCACTGAATCAGGAAGTTGTCATCTGGTGGAAATTTGCATTACATAAGAACATAAGAGCTTAAGATATGCCATACTGGGTCAGACCAAGGTCCATCAAGCCAAGTATCCTATTTCTAACAGTGGCCAATCCAGGTCACAGGTACCTAGCAGTTTCCCAAAAAGACACACAGGTTCCACAATGCTTGTATTGGGGCAAGTAGTAGATTTCCAGGGTCCTCTTTAATAATGGTTTAAGGACCATTCCTCCAGGAACTTGTCCAAACCTTTTTTATACCCATCTACACTAACAGCTTTTACTACATCCTCCAGCAATGAATTCCAGAGTTTGATTACGCGTTGAAGGAGAAAATATTGTCTCTTATTAGTCTTAAATGGCTTATACCATAGCTTCATTGCATGTCCCCTAGTCTTTCTATATTTTGATGGCGTAAACAATCGATCTACATTTACCCATTCCACTCCATTCATTAATTTATAGACCTCTCTCGTATCTCCCCTCAGCCATTTCTTTTGAAGAGCCCTTACCTTTTAAGCCTCTCCTCATAGGGGTATCCTTCGATCCCCTTTACTATTTTGGTGGCTCTTCTCTGTACCTTTTCTAATTCTTCTATATCCTTTTTAAGATACAGCAACCAGAATTGCACACAATATTGAAGGTGCGGTCGCATCATGGAACGATACAGAGACATTATAATATCCTTTGTTTTATTTTCCATTCCTTTCCTTATGATTCCTACCATCAATTTGCCATCTTGGCCGCTGCAGCACACTGGGCAGAGGGTTTCAACATGTTATCCACAATGACGCCTATATCTTTTTCCTGTGTTGGTGGGTCCTAATGTGGTACCTTGCATCATGTAACCATTGTTTGGGTTGTTCTTTCCTAGGTGCATAACTTTGCATTTGTCCACGTTAAATTTCATCTGCCATTTGAACATTCAGTCTTCCAATTTATCAAGGTCCTCTTGCAATTTTTCACAATCCTCTTCGGTTTTAACAACTTTGAATAATTTTGTGTCATCTACACTTTTGATTACCTCATTTGTGATTCCCATTTCCAGGTCATTTACAAATATGTTAAAAAGCAGTGGACCCAGCACAGATCCCTGGGATACTCATCTATTCACCTTTCTCCATTGGGGATATTGGCCATTTAGCCCTACCCTCTGCTTTCCATCTTTTAACCAGTACCTGATCCATAGTAGTACACTGCCTCCTATCTCATGGTTTTTTAATTTTGCCAAGAGTCTCTCATGAATGAACTTGTCAAAGGCTTTCTAGAAATCCAGATACACTATGGGATATGTTTACTAAGGAGCATTAAGGGAGCACTGGATTACGAGCATAAATGGCAGCATTAAGGGTGTTTGCCTGCAATAAATGATGGGGCGGGGAGTAGGCATACGGCTTTAAGGGAACAAGGTGCCACTTATTGGGCGCTGAGGATATTGGGCGTTAATGTGGCAATTATGAAACTTACCTCCTGAAAAAGCGGTTATCTTAACACAGGATAAGAGAGCCTGTCTGAAAGTGAAATATCAAGGACTGCTTGCAGGGCTGGCCCAACCATTAGGCAAACTAGGCAGTCAATAAAGAATCATTTATGATCATTGTGATGTCATCCCTCTCACTTGGAACCCTTACCTTTGGTCCATGAATTACAGTGGCAGAAGGAAAGGATGATTGTCATGTAATTGGCAGTGCCTACATGCCAATGAAGGATATATGTTGATGGGTGTGTCACAGATGCAGTATGCTGTAATAGAGCTTTCCTTGTAAGCTTGTCAATGGTTTACAAGGTACATAGGAAACAGTAGAAACATGTACAAACATGATGGCAGAAAAACACAACATGGCCTATCTAGTCTGCCTGTTCATATCAACTACAATAGTTGCCTTCTTTCCATTACAGATTCCCTGGCTTGTCTCATGCTTGTTGGAATCCAGATACTGTCCTTGTCTCTACCACCTCCACTGGGAGACTATTCCACACATGTACCACTCTTTCTGTAAAGAAACATGTCTGCATATTACCTCTGAGTTTATCCTCCTTCACCCTCATCCAATGTGACAGTCAGAAAGTGCTCAACACCCAAATCCTGCCAAGAAAATATCTGGGTGAGCAGGAACAGTCGCAGTACTGACATGTGTACAAACCTTAGGGTTTCACAGGCATAATGTTGGTCCAAGCTATGAGAGCATGAATGTCACTAAATTGGTCTATTGTGTGACAGAGGTTAGCCCAGCCTCTGTCCCTGATATAACTGTGGTGTGATATAGCACTGCAGCCCCTGCAGATGGCATGGCAGGAGCTGCAAATTTGGCACACCTCCATCAAATGTCAGAGCTTGGCCTACTGTGGTGTGCTGTGGTCTGTATGGGGGTGGAGTTTGGGGGGAGAGAAGCTGGGCTACATGTCTGAACCCCTGAAGGATGGCAACATGGCCAAATGTCATCAGTATGGGATGAACCAACTCAAATGCTTGAATGGGATGTCTGAGAGGATCAGCCAAATGCATAGGAAATCATGAATGTGAACAATGACATGCATATCGCCTGCCAAAGGTTGTAAGCAGCCACTCACTGGTCACTGCACAGATCACATTTACGATCAGGGCCTGTGTAGTCCGTCAAACTGTCAGCACTCAAAACTGAGACAACTGTATGCTATAACCCCTGATGAGTCAACACAGAAGCCTTATAAGGAGAGACTTGAAGACCTAAATATGTACACTCTGGAGGAGAGGAGGGACAGGGGAGATATGATTCAGAGCTTTAAATACTTAAAGAGAAATAATGAACAAACAAACCTCTTCCAAAGACAGGGAAGCTGTAAAGCTAGAGGGCATAACATGAAGCTGCAAGGGGGTAAATTGAAAGGGAATGTCAGGAAATACTTTTTTACTGAAAGGGTGGTGGATGCTTGGAATGCCCTCCCGATGGAGGTGGTGGGGGAAAACACAGTGACAGAATTCAAAGTGGTCTGGGACAGACACTGTGGATCCCTTTACAGCAACAAGATTAAATCAAAATAAACTGAACCATCTAATTTCTCAACAAATAGGGATGTCCTACATGGAGCGATGGGGGGAGGAGTGGTGTGTTCACCCCTAAACAAACAAAGAAACAAAGATATGGGGAGGGGTGAAGACATGGGGAGGGGTGCACCTGCTCCTGGTGGGTGCACCACTAAGCAAAGACATGGGAAGGGGTGCACCTACTCCCTAAAAGACATGGGAAGGGGTGCACCTACTCCTGTCATATTGCTGGGCAGACTATACTGGTCTTTATCTGCCGTCATTTACTATATTACTATGTTACTATGTAACACAGGCTGTGCTCATGGAATGAAGATTGTTGCCCTGGCTCAACAGGGTGATTCCATATCTTTGTCAAGTGTTATGCTGTAATGCCCATCCACCAGCATCCTCTGCTACTGCAGTTGCAATGCAGCTGTTTCATATACCCAAGGTTGGGAGTTTGAGACTCAATGAATGCCAAGCAGGGCTGGCCCAGCTATTAGTGAAACCACATGCCTGTGTAGTTATAAGGAAATAGTTTTTCAAGCACCAGCATTTCCCACATTGTGACTGGATCAATACTGTTGCATGCAGGTCCCCTAATGCATCCTACTTCCATATTCAGCAAGGCTACAGTGGATGATCCACAGCTCCTCACCTGGCCTCAGTTGTAACTGTGCACATTTTGCATGTATATGTTTGGCACATCAGTTGGGAGATCGAGGGATGGGTAGCTGTGAACTTGTCAGTCAGTGTGTGCCTTCAGTGAGGTACTGATGTACTCTCTGGAGCCCACCTTCACAGATGTCTGGACTAGCTGTGGGTGCACCACATCCTAGATTGACTGTGTGACAGTCTTTGCCATTCCAGATTGCAGTGTGTTATTAGATCCTGAGGTATCCTTGCTGTGCATATGTCCCCAACCAATATCCATACTGCATACACATTCTAGGAGATATTATCAGAGCCACAGCCATTACTTAGGCAGATACACTGAGCTTTTCACACCCTCCCAGCTGGCCATAGTCTGAGGCTGCTTATATTTACACTGATTATGAACAGTGTACATGGTAATGGAACATAAAGGGTTCCAAGATATGCCTGTATATATCACAGCTCAATGCTAATACAATATAGCTTCCTTCAGAAGTACAGCTACTGGCATTCTCTTGGTACATAATTTACCCTGACTGTAGGTGTTCACCCTGCTAATATACATATAAGACATGGATATTAGCACTGCATAACCTAGCCACTTGGCAGACATGATGAGCTTGGAACACATGCACAGCTACCCTCAGTCACAGATGGATGAAGGGTGGGAGGCTCTGAAACACTGTACATGAAAATGCATACCGTACATGTTTGCGGCCTATCCCTGGTCTGCCTTGCCTTGAAAAATGACATCTGACTGTGTTTCACAGTACATACCCTACTGTCTTATTACTTTATGGTGTGGACAGTCTGTCATGTCCCTGACACAAGCCATAATGAAAAACATCAGAATGTACTCACCCAACAATATACAGTGTTTGTATTGGCCATCTTCAAACTGCTGGAATAGTGCAAGTATTGGAGAACATAGGAGTCATGTGTGGACCCGAAAACCTGGGAACAATATTCAATATGTGCATATTGGCAACGCACACAACCTGCACACTCAGGGAATGGAAGTGCTTGCGGTTGCGGTACACCGCTTCCCCGTCTCTCGGTGGGACAAGTGCCACATGTGTGTATCAATTGCTCCCATCATGTGTGGTATCCCTGCTATTCCCTCAGACTGCTGGTTGAGAGCCACCCATTTTGCTTGGATTTGGGAAATACAATGTAATTCCTTACCTGGCTGACTATGGTTTGTAGTACCTGGTGAAGGCATCATGAAAAGGTGGAGTGCCCCATTCCTCCCACTGCAGCCACAGATGTTGGAAGCTGCCGGAGGCAAAGAAATGTAGAGCACTCAGGAGTCTGATCAACCCTAGTATGGCATGTGACCGGGCAGTCAGATACTCAAGGTCATGTCTTAGATCCTCAGAGAGCTCTCTTATTGCCCCTGAGCTTAGCCTGTAGAGGGAGATGACCTGGTCCTCAGGAAGACCCAGGAGGGTGGCTCTGGGTCTAAAAATATGTGACCTTATGGTACACACCTCCCTTCTATGATGACACTGGGCCCTCTCCTCTCCCACCTGCTAAACCTGCACATTGGCTGGCCTTAGAACAGCATTTTCCTCAGCAAGAAGGGTGACACTCAGAACTGATGCGACAACCTGGTGAGCCATGGTGTAGCAAAGAGAAAGTAACAGCTATGCTGCAGATATATAGATGTTGAGAGGTGGAAGTGGGGGGAGGGGCAGCACACATCAGACATGTGACTGTTGTCCTCCAAAGAATGGCCTCATAGGTGGTCTTCAGGCGTTGCCCTATTAACGCGTATTGTTTACACATGCTGCAGTAGCGCGTGCTATTAGTGTACTCTAACAGAGAACCAATGTGGGAGCAGCTCCTCTGTGTAGCTGTCGGTTCATGATGGGCAAAATGAGATGTGGAATGCGATGTGGACCCTTCATTTGTTGAGGTTGGAAAGTGGAATGAACCTAACCCTCCTGGGCATTTCATTGTTCTGTCACTGTCTGGTGATGAGTCATTCACCTTTTTGTCACTCGAAGAATGGACACCAATCAGGAGCCACAGATCTGCCACATGGGCGTGTGAGTGCATTCCAGATATATATCTGTCTATGTGGTCATGGTGAGGATGACTGAGGGTTAAAGCTGAGCTATGTATCTGTCAGACTCACAGACTGCTGGATCTCTGTCACAGCAGTCTTGCAAATTAACTTTGCCTGGTGTAGTGATGGGACATGTTGCAACACCTCAATATACAAAACCATAGCAAGCTATCCTATGCTGGTGGCATTCATGGGCTTGATTTTGAATTGGGCAGTGTTATGTGCCGCATCGGCATATAGCCTGCCTCCCTTCTGCCTAACCCAGATTTTTAATGCTGGGGTCATATGAAGCCCCGGCATTGAAAATCTGGGTCTCGCTGTGCACTCAGAAAGCTGCAGGAGTTAGCCAGGTAGCACCAAATCTTGATGGTACCCGCTTAGCCCCTGCACCTGAATGATAGGAGAGGAAAAACCTTGCCTATCTTTAAGGAGCAGAGGGCTAAGCGGGTAACATCAAAAATCGGCGCTTCCTATTTAGCCCTTTATTCCACCCCTGCTCCACCCCAGAACACCCTTAACATGTCCCAATGCTAACCGCATAGTATCTGGTCACATAAGGGACTTATCTTGGATTTTTGAAGGACACTACCTGTGTAGGTGCCCTTCGAAAATCCCGGATAAGGCATTTACATGGATAACTAGAGCAGTTACCAGTGTAAATGCCTTCTAAATTGGGCCCCATGTTTTACATGTGAGATATGAGCATGCATAGGGAGAGGACAGCCACCATAAGGTGCCATATTTATTTATTTATTTATTTTATTTAACCGATTTTATATACCGTCTTTCTACAACTCAAGACGGTTTACATAAAACATATATAATAGAGTGTTTCCACTGTTTACATAGAACAAGGTAACAAGATATAGGTATAAATAACAATAAAATGACAATAAAATGACAATAAATGCCAATAAAACCAACTATATACAATGGAATTTAACTATTTACAGAGGAATTTACCTAAATATCAGCTGTCATAGTGGAGGTTTAGAAGGGGTAGGAGCTGGAAGGAAGAGGGTGATGTTGGAACTAAGGTGGGAGGGAAAAATGTTCCTGAAAAAGGAAGGTTTTTAAGTTTTTTTGGAACTCAAGGTGAGTGCTAGAGTTTCGCAGCTCATGGGGAAGAGAGTTCCATAGGGTAGGAGCATAGAGGGAAAAAGCCCTGTTACAAGTGATTTGTTTAGAGTGTCTTATGGTTGATGGGATAGAGATGAGGTTTTTAGTGATAGTACGGCGGGTTCTAGAGCTAGCAGAGAGGGGAATAAGAGGGGAAAGGCATAGGGCTGATTCATTGGAAATGATCTTGTGTATGAGGGTAAGCACTTTGAACTTAATCCTGCAGTAGATGGGGAGCCAGTGGAGGTCAAGAAGTATTGGTGTGATGTGTGATCGCCTGGGAGTGCTGGTTATGAGTCTTGCAATCGTGTTCTGAGCAAGTTGGAGCGGTTGTATAGCATTCTTAGGAAGGCCATGATAGATTAGGTTACAGTAATCCAGTGAGGGGGTTGTGAGGGCTTGACAGACAGATCGAAAAGAATTAGGGCTTAAGAGGGGTTTGAGGTTTCGGAGGGTACGTAGTTTAGCATAAATTGTGTTAGTAGTTCTCTTTATTTGACTAGTGAAGGAGAGGTTCTGATCGAGGATAATGCCAAGATATTTCACCTGGTTTTTTATGGTAAGGGTGAAATCTCCAATAGTAATGGTTGGAGGGAGGTGTATGAGGTAGCAGAGAACACCTGTAGCACTTCAGTTTTAGATTGATTGATTAGAAGGTTATGTTGAGATAGCCATGATTTTAGTGTAAGTAAGCAATCGCTTAGTTTAGAGAAGTCTGGGTTGGAGAGATTAAATGGGGTGTAGCACATCATGTCGTCCGCGTACAATTGGTACTGGATGCCAAAGTTCTGGAAGATGTTACAAACAGGTTGAAGGAAGATATTGAAAAGGAGAGCGGAGAGGCTCGATCCTTGGGGAACACCTTGTTTTAGTGTAAATGGGAGAGAAGTATCCTTGCCAATGCGGACTTGTTCGGTTCTGTTGTCTAAATAGGATCGGAACCAGTTTAGGGTTGTGCCTCTAAGTCCTATATCATGGAGTCTACATAAGAGTTGTTGGTGAGGAAGGGAGTCAAAGGTGGCCGATAGGTCAAGGAATATGAGTAGGCATCCTTGGGTAGGATTCTGGGTGTGCAAGTACAGGGAGTCTAATAGGGAGGTGAGGAGGGTTTCGACACCATGGTTCTTTTTGAAGCCATGTTGGAAAAGGTCCAGGGGAGAGTGCTCATCAATAAAGTCTTGGAGTTGGGTTTGAACTAGTTTCTCTGCTATTTTGGTGAGAAAAGGGATGCTCGCCAAAATAGCAGAGTGCATGGGTGACCTATATGAGTGAAAACCCATAACATGTTAAGTTGTGTGTCTCTAGCCCATTCCTAGAATCACTTCATAGTTGGCAGACCACAGTGTATGCCTTATATTCACATTTTGTGCACATGACTGTGCATAACTCATCATGCAGGCAGATCATAAGGTCACTGCTTGACCTCCAGGAACAGGCCTTGAGATGGGAAAGAAGTGTTCAGTGTGCAGATTCCATGACACATAATATATTTCCGAGTATTCGTACAACCACAGTGCTATATATGTTGGACTCCACATGCAATATGCATGTGGGCAGACCTACAATAAAGATCAGGCTGGTGGTTTCTCAAATTCGCCGAAAGCACAGCTGAGATTTGAATCTAGGTCCTTTGTCTGTGTCCTGCTGTGACCATTAGACTACAGCAGAGCACCTCACATTGTTGCACTGTCTGGACCCAAACTGACATCAGGTTCCTTCATGACATGGTACAGCCCAATACAGGACACAACCTAGCTACCACATACAAAGGCAGTCGGAGACCACACCTGGGGACCACACTGGACACTTAATGCTGCATCATCAATCGCCAGTATACGTCTCTTCTCCAAAGGACAAGCTACATCTGAGATCACATTGCCCATCCCACCAGTGTACCTCTGAAGCCACAGAACTGTTATACACACTGGTGTGCTGGGCTGCATTGTGGCACCATCCTCTGAGACAGGACATATGCAGGCCATGCATACCCATTGTGAGTGGCTGAACACTAACATATCTATACTTTAGCCCATACCATGAATTAAAACCTCATGCATGACCCATGAGGTCCTTTGGGGACCATCCTGCTCTGTCCAGAGGGCCAAGCAATCTTCCTCCACCATCATACATGACATGCGGGTAGTGGCTACTGCTCCAGTCATCACAGTCACCACTGTGGCTGTTGTAGAGTTCATGTATGTCTGATTATTCAGCCTCCTCATGTTCCCATGTCACATTCAGATCATTTTGCCATTGCTGTTCCACCCCAGATTGACTATATTGAAAATGGTGTGAATCATCACATCAATTCGGTTATATGCAGGGACACTGTGTACTTTGTGCACATGACAAGCATCCCATAGGCAAGTGTTCTATTGCAACACCCACCCTAAATGTGAGGAGGTCGACACATCACCTGGTCCATACAGCACACAATAAAATAGATGATCTTTCCAGATTATGGAAAGGATTTATTTCATTGCTAAACTGCTGTAAGTGTTGCATGCAGTGTGTTTGATGCTGGCCAATTAATATGGTATTTCACTGCAGCATGTGAAAATGGCATAGTCATTGGTGCTATTGTGCTATACAACTGGTGGCTAAGAACTGTGCTGTGTAATGCTCTAGGGTAGCTGTAGCAGTTTTCCAAAAACCTGAATGTGTTGAGTGACTAGGAAGTGGTAGTGTAAGCCTTGCATAATCCATGCACAGACTCAGGTTACCAGGCACACAGGACAAGAGGATTGCATCTCTTTCATAAGATCACTTATCCACAGTCTGCCCCCATATATTAGGCAACAGTGCTCAGTATCAGCCATTCACATGACATCTGTGCCTAATCTGCTAGTCATCCCCCACTGCATGTACACAGAGCCAGCATGAAAACATGGACTTTGTACAAATAGCATGGACATCCAGCAACAAGGCTAGTGACGAATACAATGAAGACACACCTCCCATATCATTACAGCTTGATGCTATACAGTGTCATGTGTACATATAGCCATGACATGGTCACAGCTCGGTCAGAGTGAGAATGGCATCTCAGCATGAATGGATGTGTGCACTCTGGTCATGCATATGGCATACCCATGTTAGGATGGCTCAGCCATTTACCTAACCTCTGACTCATATACATCCTGTGCAAACTGCTCTGATTTAGACAATACCCAAAATCCTCTTCTCTTCATTTGTGTACCCTTTTACTTTGAACGTGTGGAACACTAATGCAATGCAAGGTGCACTGGAAATTGGGCTGCAGACAAGTTGTCAGTGCATGTTGGCCCACAGTGGCCTACATCTGACTTATCCCCAAATCCTGTGTCCCCCTACACAGCTTATGGCAGTGAGCATGGCACATAGTGCCATGCTTGTACACCCATATAATGTCATGTCCTTAGCCATGGACCCTGCAGAAATGGCCAGTGCAGCACATGCACTCTCTCACACTGCAGACACAGTGCCCGCCCTCCCCCTAAGAGCATGTGGAAGCATGGTAGGTTGGACATGGGTTATAAGTTGATACAGTTGCTGGCTACACATACTCCACCATTCCATGCCTCTTTGCATCCTTGTGACTGTCATACTCAGTGTCCATGGGGAGCGGGCGAGGCTGTCATGCAAGCCTTCTGATGTAACACATGCTGACACTGAGAAGGCCTGCATAGCTTCTAGGAATGTGAACACAGGCTTTGTCCACAATGCCAACTACAAAGGGCACATTCTAAACATGAATGTTACAGTTCCCCCACCCCAACATTCACCTCCAGGCACTGCCTTCCCATATGGTAGCAGACAATGCAGAGACCAACATAACATATTGTGGCACATTTTGGCAGCTGGAATTGTGCATGCAGCATTCAGAGGTCAGTGTCCCACAATCACAATCATGCAAAAAAGTGCATTTTGACTTTCTTTTGGAGTAATAGGTAATGTACTGCTGAATGTTTTGGTCAATGATTAGTAGACAGTGTTGAGATGGTGTTTATTGTGTGCACATTGGCATGGTATGGACCTGCCTGTATGTGCATACTGTGCATGGAGTAAAGAGTCGCTCATATTGCACTCTGTGAGTGCAGCATAGGAGAGGAGCAATAGGAGCAAATAAATCATAGAAGCTTTACAGTGTCACCAACTAAGTGACAGAATTGTACATTCACAGAGGCCAGGCTTCCACTTCAGCCTAGTTCCCTCTAGGCTGCAGCTGCACCAGGTGTGCTGACAGTGTTGCCATGGATACAGCTGTTATGGCAGTTGGCATTAATAAGGCCTCTCACCTGTGCAAATTGGTGTGTCCTGAGGCCCGGAAGCTCAGTCAGAGGTGAGGGACAACACACATATGTGTCCCCCCCCCCCCTACTCATTCCAATTAAACCAGCAGGCAATATGGGAACTGCACTGCAGTGTCATGTTGGGAGCTAAGTGTAGGGGGAATGCTGTGGGGATGGGCCTTGATGATGGTATAACTGGGAATGCATTATAGCGTCACAACAATAGGTTGTAACTATTTACTGAAAACTAACCTTCTATTTGTAAATGTGGTCTCATACAGTATGCGGAGTTGCTGAATAGCTTACTTGCAGCATTTTGTATGCACAGACATAAAGCCTAGGCATCACATGCATGCACTGTGCATAGTTGCAACTCACAGTACTCTGGAAAAAATGCACAAGCAGACACACACACACACACACACACACACACACACACACACACACACACACACACACATATATGACCCCCGCTGTGGTGCAAGTTGGCATTCTTACCTTCCCCCTAGGCCTCCTTTTATGTTCTACCATTGCCAATGCCTGCTCAGTATGCAGGCACTATTAGCGCATTCTGCAATGCGCAGGTGTTGTCAACGCCTGCTCAGTGTGCCTGTGCTATTGGCATGCTCTGCAATCCAGCTGTTGGTGTGGCAGCTGAATGTGAAGACCCATGCTAGACAAAATGTTGAGGGTTGCACATGATGATACAGGTCTGGGAAAGTAGGATAAAGTTAACACACCTGGACATACCACTCCTGATCCACAGGCTGATCAACCTTTTTTCATACACACACTGGCCATGTGTTTGTAGCAACAGAGCAGCTGTGTGGGCTCATCAATCCATGGGTATAAATGTGGTCATTGTCAGGATGCATGAGGGCATGAGTTGTGGTTTGCTTATGTCTGCTTAGATCTCTGCAGGCTCTGTGCCATACTTGTCTGTCTAGCTATGTTAGGCAGGGGTGAGAGAAGGACATCTTGCTATATCTGTATGTTGCATTGCATTGATATGCTGCTGATTCAATTGACATTCATGTTTTACATATGGGATCTATTCAGCCAAAAGGGCAGGCCACGATACATGAACCCACACAAATTCCAGACCATGAATGACATAGCAGAATAAACAATGTACCCATTTCCTGGTGTGTGCTTGTGGGCCAGTAATGGAATTGACTCATATTTTGCACAAGAGCTATTTTAGGCTCACATGTGGCTCTGATAGTTGTGACTGACTGTAGGCTTGCTTATGGGAGAAATCACCGGTTCATGCCCAGATTATGGTCATCAATTGGCAGGTGAGAGAACAGGGTGGCTGTTTTTCCTCTGACATGGTCTGTAATCATATTGCAACGTATTCTTGCTTAAGTGGCATATTTTTCACCCCACTTGCACATATCCACTCAATATGTGCAAGTGGAAGGCATCCTGATCTCAGGGCCAGCCCATTCACTCAGTAAACTAGTCGGGTGCCAGGGTTTGCTGATCATAATAGACAGAATTCCGGCCAATCCCTCCCTCCCTCCCTCCCTGCAAGCGTGGCACAGACACTGCTCCAGTGCTGCAGGCAACCTTATTGAAGTTGCACACATGTCATAACATGCCACTCCTGCTCCCTTCCACTGGGAGATATAGGCACGCGTTCTACTGCATTAGACCTCGGAAGAGAGGGATCACATGTGCTCTGCTGTATCTATTACTGACATGCTTGGCATCCCACTGACAGTGGTAACTGCAGCGTTGCATCTGACATGCAGGGCCATCATACAGATTTCTTCTGCAGCAGGCCGCAGCTGCTGCAACTGCCACCCCTACCCTCACCCTCACACAATGCTGACATGGCATCATGTTGGCAGTGGGGGTGTAACTCCTTTTTGACTGTGGCAGCATGTATGTGTGTTGCCACTGTAATAGCAGAGTCAGGTCAGACATCACAGATGTACACCTTAGGCAGCTGCCTTGTCAGCCTAGTGGACCAGTCAGCCCCACTGTATCACTCACATGACACCTCCTTTGCCAATTTGGCACCAACATTGTGCCCTTTATTAGTGGGGCACCATGCTGTTACTGGCTGTGGAGCACTACTATCATAAATTTGAGAACTACAATGGATGGAGCACATTGCATACATTAAAATGGGCTCTCTCCCATCAGAGATAGCCCTTCGATGGCATTAGGATTCTCAGCGCTGGGAGCTCTAACGCATATGTATGTGATTTAGTCCTCTTCTCGTGTTCTGTCCTGTATTAGTTATCTTCCCTTTCTTTCCTTCCTCTCTCTCTGTCCTTTATAATTTTTATAATTTATAATTTATACTTGATGTTTTAATTTGGTTAATTTTTTTTAATTTTTTAATTTTTTTTTATATAATTATTATTATTGTACATTTCCTATTTTATCCTCCAGCTTAGGCTGGTTTTTATGTGACTTTTTACTGTACACCGCCTTGATTGCACTTGAAAGGCGGTATTATCAAGCTCAATAAACATAAACATAAACATGGTAATACAAACCTATGTTAAAGAGGCACATGCTACCCCCACCCAGTCTCTGCCCCATTAATGCCCACTCTCCACTTCCTTTTACCTTTATGCTACAGGTTCAGCTTCCGCACATTAATCCAGCATTATAGGCACTTTTTGTGGCGTTAACCGCTGATGTGCGCTGATAATGCCCGTTAACACACCTTTGCTCCCTTACCGCTCTTTAGTAAACATACCCCTATATCAACCAGCTCACCTTTGTCTACCTGTTTATTTGTTTGTTGTTGTTAATTGCCGTCGAGTCGGTGTCGACTCATGGCGACCCTTTGGATAGTTGTCCTAAATTGTGTTTGGTCTTCAGTCAGGTGGCTCATTGTTGACAGACTGGTACCCGTAGCTGCCATTATTTTATCGATCCATCTCATTGCTGGCCTTCATCTTTTGCGTTGACCTTCTATCTTGCCAAGTATGATGTCTTTCTCTAATGATCTCTCTCTTTGCATGATGTGTCCAAAATATGAAAGTCAAAGTCTTGTCACCTGAGCTTCTAAAGAAAGCTTAGGTTTGATCTCCTGTTCATTTACACCTTCAAAAAAATATAACTGATTAGTAAGACAAGATCTTCCTTAGCTAAAGCCATGTTGGCTTTTTGCTATTAAAGCATGAATTAAACCATTAAACCATTGTGTATGCTAAAGATAAAGCAAGTGCTAGTTATTCCCCAGTCCATCACTATGTATGGAGAGTAACAATTTGTGGTGTGGTAGTCTAGAGGAAGCTTAGTGAAGAAATGAATGCTGACAATGCAAAGCGAAGCTAAGTCATCCCTCTCACAAGACTGCAATACAAAAAAATATTCATTTCCAATGTCAAGATCTCAGCACTTTCATGTCTTTTCTGTCTGTAATAAAGATATCTAACATGTTAAACTCAGAACATGATATCTTAGCAAGAGACATACTACGGGTTTAAGAGGAGTGTACCCCTCATTGCTCTTAAGGATATACACAGACAAAAAATGTTGATTAGTTTTGGGATTTTTCAGAATTTTTCCTGATTTTCTGATATTTGTTTCAGTTCATTCCAAACATTTGATTTAGTAAAATTTATTTAGCATGTATTAAAACTTTCCGGTTATGTTCACATCAATTGTACACATGTTAATTCATAGGTTAATATGCATTAAGTCGATTCTGCATGCATCAACATTTTAAGATGCCCTAATGAACCTTCAGCATGCTAATGAAGGCACATGTCTTTAGTTTTTCCTTTAAGACAGTGGTATTCACTTCCAGTCCTGATATGATTGCAAATGGGTCAGGTTTCAGGCAAACAACCAGAGACAGCTAAGAACACGCAGAGCAGCAAGAGGAAAGAAAGAAGCTCCCATCACTATGCAGGACATTTAGAGGTGCTGGGGGCAGGTGGTGGAAAGGATACGATGCTTAGGACAGGTAGGAAAGTGAACTGATGCTGGGTTAGTGTTGGGAGAAAGATCTGATGCTAAGAACGAAGGGAATTAGGTCTGATGTGGGGGCTGGGGCTGGGAGAAGGCAATTGGAAGATGACACAGAACTAGGGATGGGAGGAAGAGCACATTTAAGGATGGGGTGGAAGATGAGTCTAAGTCTGAGGCTGGAAGAAGGGGCTGGGACCTGATGCTGGCAGAAGCTAACGCTGGTTCTAAGAAAAGAGGGCTGATGATTTTAGATGTTTTAGGGTGGGTTGGGAGAATCGGGCTGATACTAGCATTAACATACTATAAACTACCATATTGAGTAAACATTCCTCATTTAATTTACAGAATCCATATATATGAATGACTAAGTGGAAAGGTAAAGAGAGAAGTTGGGGTGGGAATTAGTTGGAGGAGACAGGAGTAGTACTTGGATCCCCCAACCAAACAGGAATTTTGCTGCTCCTGCTATGTGTTCTGTCCCCTTTGTTGTGTTTTCATGTCATCTATTAAGCTGCTTCATTGTGTTGATACCACGGGGATAATTTTGTAACAGAGCACCTAGGTTAACAGAGCAGGTAAGCACCTATTATTAGTTTATTTTGTTTCAAGTGTAACAGTTCCTTTTCTTATTATAAGGGATAAGAGAAGTTAACCTGTAATTGCCAAAAATCTATTTTTCTAAAGCAAATTGAAGTCTTTATGGGGTCATTTTAGAAGCCTTCTTTGCAAATTGCCAAGTATAAAATCCAAACTTTATATGTGGGAATGGCAATTTTGGAAAGGGCTAAATTTATACATGAATGTCCACGATTGTGTAGAAATTGTAAAGAGGGGGGGGGGGGAGGTTCAGGGGCATGGCCCGGATGCAGCAAAAATGTACATGAATATTCTCCATTTCACATAAGGATTTGCAGCTGCTCCCCAGCACATAAAGGCTTTTAAAAAGTGTTTGGTCAGTCAGCCTTTACAGGAGGGATTAATGGGGTTGTCCTCCTTAATCCCCTGCTTGTTCTCCCCCAGATCTTAATTAATAAAGATAGTGGCCTCTGTAGTTCATTATATATGTAGAGTTCCAGAATGGCCCACGTACAGTACACATGTATGTGCTGACAGTCACGTTTGGAAGTTGCAAATTATCAATTTACATATATAAGTTGCCAAGTTTTCTCAATTGATTTTCCCACATAAAAATTTGTAAAATGGCTCCTCTTGCCCCACATATCCGCACATACACATGTATTTGTGCACCTTGTTGTTCGTATTTTAGAAAGGACTCCAGCTTTGACAGAGCCTCTTCTAAAATGCTGCTGGAATTACTGTATGTACATTCTGTCCTTGACGTCCCAATTCCGCTCTCCACAAACTATCTAAAATGTACTACTACTTCTTCTAATCATTTGTATAGTGCTACAAGGCATATGCGGCACTGTACAGATAGATGTAAGAGACAGTCCCTGCTCATCAGGGCTTACAGTCTAGTCAAGACAGATAATGCAACAGCAGGGGACTAGTACCAAATAAAATAAAACTGTAGAGAGATCATTCGGACCTTCGGAACTGAAGTGTGACTGTACCTTTCTGTTTTGTTACAAGGCCAGAGACTTATCAGCCCCCCCTCCCCTTGTATATGTCTACGAGAATGGCAAGGAAACAAAATTGGAGAGCAGGAGAACCAGTGAATCAGGATCCAAAATGTGCCTTTCAATACATTTATTTGTTTCTTTGGCACTTTCAATCCTCAAATGTAGCGTAACTGTCCTCTGCAGATTACAAAATAAAAACAGAGAAAACAAGAAGACACAGAAACTACACACAAATTGCTCCAATTTACAGTTGAATTGACATCCCCATAATTAATCCTAAGCCTTAAAATAAATAAATAAACCTTCAATTCTGTTCTAAAGGAGATATCCCCCCTGCAGTCCCCAGTCCCCATAACTCCTTTGCCATTGTCCTTCTATCCAAAGGGCACAATTGTGTTTAAGCGACAAATGAGCACCTTTTAATGACAGCTTCCAATTGCAAACCTCCTGAGCTACATCTCTCTTCTTCAATTGCATACTGCACAAGCAGTTCCTATTCCCAGCCTCTGGCACATTTCCACAAGCATGTTGCTGTCTATTTTAGTTTATTGTATTCTGGCTTCTTTGCTCAATTTCTTTGAGAAAATTTGCCTGGTTTCTGGCTTTTCTTTCTCTGTTTTTTTTTCTCTACTGATCTCATATCTAAATCATAATATGACACTTGAATCACACCATGAAAAGAAATCCCAGTCCATTAAGTTCCCAGACTATGAATGACTATAAAAGATCACATTGACATAACACAGCAGCCAAAATAATTTGGTTTTCTTAGCACATTATACTGTCTGGCAGCAAATTGTCAGAGAAACCAACATTCTCAAACTGATCTGCTTTCCATTGGGAAAGATAGTTAACTGCATAATCAACTCTTAAAAGCACATGTCTCTTAAGCAACTTTTATATAGAAAATGTCCAGTTTTGATAGCTCCATTTTAGGGCCATGTTGACTAAAGCCCTAAAGAATTTACCCAATATGTTCACTCATCAGTCCTTTTAAAAATCACATTAAAAAAATTTGGCATATGTCTTCAGTCCCATTTTTTAAGAGCATTGTACTGTATATATAACTAAAGCCCAATTTATTTGTGACAATTCCCACTGGCTCAAAGTGGGAGACACACCTTCATAAATCAGACTCATACTGTAATAGAGATTTCTAAATCAATGTTTCAACATGTTAGACTTTAAGAGCAAGTTTTCTTGTCAGTTTCTTCACAATATGCTGATGGAGATATTGAAGACTCCTAGGCAACACCTTGGCTAAGGACCAGCAATATCAAAGATTTACATTCTCTTCAATGGCTGGGTAAAAACGGGCTTGCCCTAACAAGCCTAGACCTGACAGATGCTTCAATTACAAAATAGGAGCTAGGAGACTGTGTTTTATTAAGTCTAATCAAATGTCATTGTGTTTACTAAATATGTAGTTTTTGGCATCTTGGAATGCAGTTGTGTGCAGTTTATTTTGCTCATTTAAGTATCGAATGATTGTTACTATTTCATGCTTAAAAGAGACTTGTTTATACAAGTGAGTTTAGACACTCAGGAATACAAACTTGAAATGTGAAGCCAATCTTAAAAAGGTTGCCAATACATCAAAAACAGAAGGCAATTTTTAGGAATAGTTGCTGGTGGAACTTTCATATCTAATAAAATCAATACTACAGAAAGAGGGTGATTTTCAAATAGTTGGACTCTCTGAAAATTGATCTCACTCAATCCAGCCAGAGAATGCAAGAGTTTCCCATAGCACATATACATTTAGCCTGACTGAGGGGAAGTATCCAGGAGGCATTTTTTTAAGTAGGTCACGTCTGGATCGATTGAACTATCGCACATGGAATCAAGTTGAATTAAGTTGGAAACACTATTTATGCAGCTGACTGGTCGTATACAATAAGTATTTTCTCTTGAGCTAACATATTTTGTGAAAGATACGACTGGCAGAGTGTTTTACAGATAAGTTTGAGGTCACTGATGTGATACAGCACTAAGCTACATTTTGGACGTGAGTCTTCATTGAGCAGTGCTATTTTTTACTGAGACCTCGTGCGGTGTTCCTTATCCTTATAGATGGTAAAAGAGAACGTTTTTTTCTGAGTTTTGGGAGTTGGATGATGGCACTCAAGGTGCTGGATGGTAGGAAACAACAGGACTTGATTTTTATCTTTTTTTAGGCGTTTGTGTCTCAGTCTCCTCTTTGACATCATTTTGTGGGCTGAGGCACTTGTGTCAGATTTCTTGTAGACTGGACTTTTCCTTATAGCAGGAGCCTCCATTCTGGTGGCATCCTGGTAGTGCTGGGCAGGTCAGTGTTTGTGGGGCAGCAAGACATTGGCATTTCCCTACCAGTTTGAACTTGGCAGCAATGGGGAAGGAACAGAGGGGGATCACTCCTATCCTGTCCACTAAACTATCAGAGTTAACCAAGTAAGTTCCAGTTGGGGGGTTGGGGGACGAGGGAGTTGACATTGGGTGTCAAGTAATCGGGGGGTTATGCAGGTTGTGAAAAAATAGGGGGAGGAGAATATTCAAAGGAATTGACATGATTAGTGCCGTTGAATATCACCGGGTGTTGCCAATGCGCACCTCGATGCTAACCAGTAAGCATCGGGGCATGCTGGGGCATTCTGGGGTAGCAACCATTGATAACCGGACAGCAGTGATATTGAGCCACTGCCTGGTTATCGACATGTGGCAAACTCAGGTGCAGTAAAGGCTGGCCTAGCTCCCTAGCAATCTGGGCAACCCGGATATGGTCCCAGTATTGAATATCTGAGTCTATTGTTCAGCAGCGAGAGCTAGTCGCTTTAGTAGCACTAGCCACCGCCAATGAAAATTGGACCCATACTGTCTGTATGTGAAAGCCAGAAGTCTAAAAATAAAATTGGAGAGCTAGACTGTATTGCATTAAATGGTTACACATAGCATTAAAGAGAGCTGGTGGAAGGTGGGTGATCAAGGGAATATTGTGCTACAAGATTTCAACTTATATTGAAATCACAAGGTAGATCAAATTAGTGGAGAAATAATGCTATATGTTAAGTATTGCATAGTCTGGAAAACATGGCCTACAAGAAACAAAATGCAATGTGGAATCTTTATAAATAGTATGGGTGTACAGGCCAAAAATTGTCATTTTGCATAGCTTTCTGTGCTTTTTCATTTTCTTTTTTTTTCTTTAATTTTATTTTTATTTTGCGGGGATGTTATTAATAGTGTGCACTATTGCTTACTAGTGCACACTATGATCAAAGAGTATGCACTACTAAGCAAGAGTGCTCAATATTTGCGCATGCGTGAATAACATGCATTATCGAACAATAGTGCAGTATTGAGCAATAGAACTATTGTTAAAGAGATGGGAAGTGACAAACTTTCAGCGGTTTTTCTTCAATTTTCATTTGAAACAGACATAAAATGATATAGGAAGTGTCACTGACATTTCATCTGTCGTTTCAAAGGACTACACATCCCTATTGAATAGAATTTGCATGAGTGCTGGGAAAGAACATAGTGACAGAACTATACTACCACCAACCTTTAAAGAATGAAGAGAGAAACAGTGAAATGCTAATAGAAATTAGGAAAGCTAACCAATTTGGTAACACAAAGAGATAATTCAATTAACCCAATATTGATTGCTTAAAATTCTCATTGTAACATGCTAGGGAGGTAAGGTTTCTAGATGCCATAAGTGACTGCTTCAAGAAGCAGCTGGTCTTGAAAGCTAAAGCAATGAAAGGGGAAACTATTTTTTTGTACTTATTGGTATGAAGCATCTGGTAAAATGGATAATGACGCTGGGGTTGCTAGTCGAAATTAATCACATTGCAAATTTATCATTACTCGAAGGAGGACACTAAGGAGATCTACTGCTATGGCACTTAATTTTAAAAGGGACATTATGATAAAATGAGGAAATGAATTAGAATAAATCTAAAAGAAGCAACTGCAGGATTACAATTTTTCATGAGGTGTAGAAGTTATACACTGTAAAAAGACCATTTTGGATGTTCAGATAAAATACAGTCCATGCATTAAAAAAAGGAAAGAAAGCCAAATTATGGCTACTGTGATGTAATAGTAAGGTACAAGAGCCAGTGACAGAAAAAATGGAATGGTTTGGAAAATGGAGGGCCTTGGAAAGGTTGACGTTTACCTGACTATGCTAAATTCCTCATTGCTGGGTTGTCTGGGCCTGCGCGTGCTTTGACTTGAGTCTGATGTCATCCCAAGGGGCCTTAAGATCACGGCTCCAACTATGGGATGTGGCCACAGGCACATACCCATGGGTGTGTGCCCAAAGTGGCATGACCAAGGGCAGGTCACGCCCCTTTGCAGCCCCTTGGGAGCATGGAGGAGCTGAATGGAGGACAGAACACTGGGATGGGTAAAAGGTAAAAGAAACCTGCTGTTGTGAGTAACATTAATCTTACTAAGGCTGTTAAAATCACAGGGCCTGTGGACAGGCATATCATTATTTATTTATTTATTTAACATGTTTTATATACCGTCTTTCTACAAATCAAAACGGTTTACATAGAACAATAAAAGGCAGTATATTTCAACTGTTTACAAGGAACGAATAACAGGGTGCAGAATAAAACATGAAAAACAAAGTTATATTATACAATTAATTACAGTGAACAGTGAATAACTATTTGCATATTTACATATGTATGTGCCAAGCTACGGATGGGAGTATTGTACAGTTTAATGGAACAAGGGTAGGGAGGTAAAAAAGGGGGGTTTAGGTATTAGGGTGGGAGAGAAAAATGATCAAGGAAGGGATGACTTCCAGAGGAAAGGAAGATCTACCAGTGGGTAGTTTGGACTTCTTTGTAGGATCCTTTACTACTTCAGGGGATAAGACGCCACCCTTCTGTGATGACCTCTGGACAGGCGGCTTCTGTTGCTCAGGGAGGTGATATTTCCTTAAAAGACATTTGGGACATTGTGCTTGTATGGAGGCTTCCCTATCTGGAACTCTGCAACAATTTTCTGAATTTACAAAGGAATCTGTGGTGAGGTTTTCTCAACATGACTCACAGTTAGGCTTAATGGACTCTCATCTTAATAAAATTGAATCCCAGATGTCTACATTTCAATGGGTAATGACCTCTTGAAAAACAGTCTCTTGTTGCACCGTCAACTGGAAAATTTAGAAAATGCTTCGAGAGCCAAAAACCTCTGTTTGAATTTTCCTGTAACAACTTATCTGTCCCCTTTAATTTTATTTCAAAAATACCTTAAAGAGGTTTTGGGGTGTCAGGATATTGATATATTGCATTTGAATAATGTTTACTACTTACCCAGGGCCGACCCATCCACAAAAAGAAATAGGTGGACATTTAGGGCAGCAGACCCTGGTGGGTGGCATCACTAACCCAACACCCCCCACGGGAAGCAGCAAGTGAACTGCTGCTTCAGCACCATGGTGGGCTTTAAAACGCCCATGCAAGTGCACGTAGCTATGGCCTACCATGCCTGCCTGACCTTCAAGAAAGTTGTATTGGAAGAAGGGCAGGAGCAGCAAGCCATGGACACTTTAAGGCCTGATGCAGTGCTGAAGCTGTAAGTCAACTGCCACCGCTGTTTCAGTGTAAGGTAGGAAGACATGGCAGGCTGGATGGAGGCACAGTCTTTTGAGGAGGGGGCAGCATGGAGGGTCTGCCTAGGGTGGAAGAAACCCTCATGCTGCCGTTGCACTTACCTAGAAGCATTAAGTTTAATGTGGAAGTTGCAGAAGGGCTAGATCAAGCTTCTTTATCTTTATCTTTATCTTTATTCAGTCGCTTGATAGACCGCCCAGGCAGAAGCATCAGGGCGGTGTACAATAACAGGTAAAATGTCAGCTGCTGGAAACGAAAGATAGAAAGGAACGCCAATAACTGACAGGACAGCAAAAGACAGCAACAAAGGTAGGAGACAGGAAAGCCCCAAAAAAGGGGTAGTATGGGGAGAGGGGAGAGAGAGGAGAGGGGAGGAGAAGGGGAGAGGGGTAGAGGAAAGAGTCACGGGGACTGGAGGGCGCAACTGGGGGATGGGGCGCCGTCGGCGGGGGGAGGGAGGTCAAAAGCCTGACAGAACAGATGTGTTTTGAGGAGGACTTTGAAGCGGGGGTAGGACAGCTCAGTGCGGAGGAGAAGGGGAAGGGAGTTCCAAAGGGCAGGTCCTAAAAAGAAAAAAGCGGAGTGGCGGGTAGATTCTAGACGGGCCTGATTGGGAGAAGGGAAGAAGAGACGATTACCGTGAGAGGAGCGAAGAAGGCGGGGGGAGGGCTGGAGGTGAATAATGTTAGTCAAGTACTGGGGGGTATCGATGTAGAGAACCCGGTGGGTGGTAATGAGCAATTTGTAGACAAACCTAAACATGACTGGGAGCCAATGCAGAGTGAAGAGACAAGGGGACACGTGAGATCGAGCAGGGGAAGAGGTGACAAGACGAGCGGCGGCATTCTGAACAAGTTGAAGGCGGCGGAGCTGGGAGGATGGGAGACCAGCATAGACAACATTACAATAGTCTAAATGAGATGTTACTAAGGACAAAACAAGAGATTAGCAACAGAAGGGAGGGGAAGAATTGAGCGAACAGCTTTAATACGACGAAGATGGAAGAAGGAAGTGCGAATAACAGAGGAGATATGCTCGTGGAAGGAAAGGGCAGGGTCTAAGGTAACGCCCAGGTAGCGAAGAGTGGGCACAAGAGGAATAGAGTGAGAGCCCATGGTGGGAGATAGCCTAGGTTGGGGAAGCCCAAGAGAGATCCAAATTGCTGAGGACTTGGCAGGATTGGCGTGTAGAAAATTGGACTCAAACCAGGAAGCAATGGAGGAAAGACAGTGGTTGAGTGGGCCAAGATCTGGGGAGGAAGAGGAGGTGTGATGAACAAGAAGGATGTCATCGGCATAAATGTAGAATGAGACAGCGGACTGTTGAATAAGGAGGGCTAAGTGGGCAAGAAAAACATTGAAGAGCAAGGGAGCAAGAATAGAGCCCTGGGGGATGCCACAAATGGAGGGGAATGGGGGGGAGACCGAGGTGCCAGAGTGTACCGAAGAAGTGCGACAAGACAGGAAAGAGCGAAACCACCAAAGAATGGTACCATGGACGCCAAAGTCGGACAAATGGGATAGGAGAGTGCGGTAGTCAACCACATCAAATGCAGAGGACAGATCCAAAGAAACCACTAGAGAGATGTCACCATGGTCGTGAGAGTGATGGAGTTCCGAGAGTAGTGCAGTAAGAACAGTTTCGGTGCTGTGGCCGCTGCAGAAACCTGATTGGCGGGGGTGGAGAGCACAGGTGGAGTCGAGGTGTGAGGTTAGTTGGGAAAAAACGAGTTTCTCAAGGACCTTGGACAGGAAGGGGAGGTTAGAGACAGGCCGCCAGTTTGCGGGGGAGGAGGGATCAAGAGTGGGTTTTTTCAAGAGGGGGCGGATGATAGCGTGCTTCCAACTGGAGGGGAAGAGACCGGAGGAAAGACTGGAATTGAAAATAGAGAGGATATGAGGCACAAGAGAAATGTTGGGGTTGAGCAGCCAAGAAGAGGGGATAGGATCGAGGGGGCAGGTAGTCTGATGAGCAGATGAAATGGCCTTAATGAGTTCGGGAGAAGAGATAAGAGAGAAGGAGTACCAGATATGGGGAAACGTGTGGGAGGGAGGAGGGGAAAGGACATCCGGAGGGGAAGGGGGGGGGGTCCAGGGGGGGAGAGAGGGGAGGAGGGCAGGCGGGAAAGGAGGACGGAGAGAGAGAATTTTGTTGGAAAAGAAGGAGGCAAGAGTGGAAGGGCTGGGCGGGGGGTCAGAGGGGGTGGAAGGAAGAGTGGAGGTGGAGGAGAGAGATTTGAGAACAAGGAAAAGACACCGAGCAGAGTTTGAGGAGGAAGTAATGAGACGAGAATAATACGAGTGTTTGGCTGAAGTAATTGCAGCACGATAGGAGAGGTGAGCTTGCTGGAAGTCTGAACGGGAGGCAGGGGTACGGAGTTTCCTCCAGAGACGCTTCGCACGGCGAAGTTGAGCATGGTGGAGGAGAAGACCAGAGTGGTACCAGGGATGGTGAGAGGAAGGGCGGGGAACCGTCGGGCGAAGGGGTGCTATAGAGTCGAGAGTAGCGGAAAGGGTAGAGGACCAGATGTCGACTTGTTGGTCGACAGAGAAGGAGGAAAATTCCGGGGGGAAGAGAGAGCTAGCCGAAGGGAAAGAGTGCAGAGTATGTGGAGTGAGGGGCCGTCTAAGGGACGAGGCAGGGAGAGCAGAGGGAGGCGGGTCGACCGGCCCAGGGGAAGGAAGAGGAAAAGAGAAGAGGAGACAGAAATGATCAGACCAAGGGACGGGAGTAGAGTGAATATTAGAGGGGGTGAAAGGGGAAGGATTGAGAGTAAGGATGAGATCCAAGGATTGACCAGAGGCATGGGTTGGACAAGAAACGTGCTGAAGAAAGGACAGGTCTGAGAACAGGGAAAGAAGGGCCTTCTCTGGTGGATAGCTTAGATTTATCTGTTGTTCTTGAATAATCTAAGGATGAGATTCCTACACGGGCCACACTGTTAGTATCTTTTAATTCTGAATTAGATAAAAATGTCTTTTTTATTTTTTATTTATGCAATTTATTTTTATTTATTTATTTATTTTACATTTCTTATATACCGCTCTATTTAACATCAGCGCGGTTTACATCAAACACAAAAATTCAGCACAAAAACAAGTGTCTGAGTTACAGTAAACAAGGTCTATAAACTTGGATAACAAGGTAAATATGAATCACAGGAAGGTAAACTTGGATTGCAAAGTAAATTATTTACATCATTAAATTATCGCACAAATGAGACATAATTAATGGTATGTGAATACTTATGATTAATGATCAGTGGACCTTACTATGTGGGGAATTCTAGCTCACTAGGTGATTCGGAGTTCCTGTAACTAACGGAGAGAGGACGTGCTTCTGCACTTACCGGGAAGTATTTAAGGAATAAGTAATGTTTGAGGGCCTTTCTAAAATGAAGTAGACTGGTGGTTGCTCTAATATCTAGTGGCAATGTATTCCAAAGTTTTGGGGCACGGAGACTGAAAGCCCTGTTTGCTGTAGATGAGGAGCTTCTTGTAAGTTCACGAGGAACCCTTAGCATATTTAATGCAGTTGATCTTCTTGATCTATTCGGGGTTATGGGTTTGATGAGATCAGTTAAAGAAGTGGAGGAGAGACAATTTACCGCTTTGAAGGTAAGTAGTAATGTCTTAAAGATAATCCTGGCCTGCATAGGAAGCCAGTGTAACTGCTTCAGAAGGGGCAACACATGCTCACTCCTAGATGCACCATAGAGAACCCTCGCAGCGCTATTCATTGCAAGCTGTAAGGGGTTCAAGGTTGATTGAGGGAGGCCTAGCAAAATGACATTAGCATAGTCAAAGTGAGGCATGATCAGAGCCTGGTAGATGGTACGGAAATCCTCAGGTTCGAGAAGGGGGCGAAGATGTCTTAGTGACCGGATTTTGTAGTATATGGCTCTTACAGTGTTGGCTATATGTGCCTTCATGTTCAGGTTCTGATCGAGAATAACACCCAGATAACATATATTGGGTTTTGATTGTAGCTCAGCATCTTTCACCTTCAGGAATTGCGGAGGGGTAAAGTTTGGGTTCTTTGACATGAAGAGCACCTCTGTCTTCTTATGTTGTATCCTTAGGTTTTGTGACAAGGGCCATTCCGATATGGCATCAAAGCAGTTGCTCAGGGGGGATAGGTCCAATTTGTCTATGTTGAAAGGCATATAAAGCAGGACATCATCTGCATATACCATGCAACTTACATTGAATGACCGGATGATCTTACAAATAGGTTGCTTATAAATATTGAACAACAAAGCAGAAAGGGAGGAACCTTGTGGTTTACCATATATAACATAAAGTAAACCATAGAGGACATTGCTATTATAGATTCACATTCATATTCAAACGCATAACTAAACAAATTCCTATTCAGCAGCAGCCCACATCAATGGAGGGGAAAGAACTTTGTTAACAAGGAAAAAAACTGCAAGTAAATTTAGGGGGTCATTGGGGAAACCACCTAACACCTTCCATTTACTTACTAGACCCCACCTCAATGGACTTCCCAGACAAGAATACTTCTAACTGAGATGAATCAAAAAAGGAATACGTATTTCCATGCCAGGTTATCACACAACTGGATAAAAATGTAATTTTGAAATTGTATTTTCAAAAAAAGAATGAAATTTTCTGTGGCAAAAGGTCAGTATTTTCTTGGATGTTTCCAAGCCTGCATAGTTGAGGTGTAAGGCCTTTTTAGCCTTAAAACCTTAAGTTTTGGTTTTAGGGACAACCTTTTTCCTTAAATTCTCTTGTAAGAGCCTGATTTTGTTTCAGGGTAACTGCTATATCTTTTTTTTTTTAAATTATTTATTTATAACCATTTGTAAAACACTACAACATAACAATAGAACAATAAGACAAAACAAAACAGCTTCCAACCCCACCCAAGTTACCCCTATTAATCTAGAAGGATATCTCAATCCACCCCCCCTCCCTCCCCACCCCTCCCTCCCTACCACCCTCGCCCCCCCTAGGAACCACCATCTACCAGCCTTACATATGCAGCACAATAGGTCTTCACTTCATCACAATTATACTACAGAACATTTAGCTTGCACTACATAATCGTCTAACCACTGCCACTTGTTGCCTTCCAAAGGAGCAGCAGCGGTCGCACCCCATCTATCTTTCTTCCACAAGCTACGCTGACCCCCCTGAGTGGCTTTCAAATCTTGTGCCTTTTCAAAGCCAGAATACGTGCATACTAGATTCCACCATAGATGCACATCCAGCTTGGAGGAGTCCTTCCAATTGGTTATAATCAACTTCAACGCTACAGCCATCAAAAAGTTGAACAAAAAAAACTTGTCCTTAGAAAGATTCAGGCTGCAGGCGCAGGAACGCAAAATAACAATATCCCATCTCAGAGGGGTTTGGAACCCCAATATGCGGTTAATCTTGCTCCATACTTCCTGCCAAAAACTCTGAACATATTGGCAATCATATAGCATATGTCGAAAGGTGCCTAATACCAACAGACAAGACCAGCACTTGGAAGCGACAGTCCGATCCCATTTTGAAACCTGAATAGGAGTAAGATATGCCCTGTGAAGCATAAAGAATAGGGACTGGGAAAGGGAAGCAGCTTTCGATACCCTACTAACAGTACTCCAGACTATGTTCCACAGCTTAGAAGGAATCTCATACCCGACCTCTAGTTCCCAGCTTCGTCCAACTCTCATCCCATCCCCCCGAGCAAATCTCTCACAATGGCATAAATATGTGTCATGCGACAATCCGTGTCCACAATCTCGTCTATCACCCTCTTGAGACCCCAGTGGTCAGCTAGTACAGTCCCATCCCGTACCACCCCTCTTAAGCAGTGTATTAACTGCAGCCACTGAAAATAACACCCCCTTGGAAGACCAAACTCCTTTTGGAGGGCCTCAAAACTCTTCCACCCATTTCCCTGCACCACTTGGCCTACAGTCCAAATACCGGACTCCTGCCACTTTTTCCAGGCGAAGGACCGGCGCCCTATTTTCAGCTTTGGGTTAAACCAAATAGGATGTTGAGCAGAAATCCTTTGCTCGCACCCCGTGGCATTCTCCAGAAACCGAAAGGCCAACTGAGTGGAACGGATAACCTCCAGACCCTTAACCTGGTCGCCTACCTGCATACCCATCAACAATTCCATTGGAGTGTGGGGCACGAGCTTGCGCTCCAACTGAACTCACACCGGTGTTCCCTCGAGAGGGCCAGTATCCATCCATTGTAATCCTTGCTTCACTATGAGTGCATAATGATACCATTCAAAATCAGGGAATTGCACACCTCCCCTCTCCTTACTGGCTTTTAACTTGCTAACCGCAATCCGGGGAGGCTTGCCTTGCCAAAGGAAGGTTGTTAACAGACGCTCCACCCCCTTGTAAAATGACCTCGGGAAAGTTATGGGGATCATCCCCAGTATATAATTAAGCCTAGGAACCAAGACCATTTTAATGGAATTCAATCTACCCCACCAGGAGAGATGCAAGGGAGACCATCGCAGGGTAAACATCTGAACCATTTCTTTAATAATTCATACATTACAGTGTACTGTCTCCTCTAAAGACGAGCAGTACTGAACCCCAAGGTATTTAACCTTAGAGGCTTCCCATGTGAAGTTAAACTGAGCAACCTGGGAGGAGAAGGTCAACCTATTCATTGGGAAAGCCGTGGATTTCATCCAATTAATTTTATAGCCGGATAACTTGGCATAAGCTGCTATAAGTTCCAGCACCTTCCCTATCGTGGGAGGTTGAAGGAACAACAACAAGTCGTCAGCATATGCCGATAACTTCACCTGACTTCCTGCCACTTCCAACCCCTTGATCTCCTCAGCCTGTCTCAACAAGATTAGCAGAGGCTCCAATGCGATGTTAAAAAGTAAAGTGGATAGAGGGCACCCTTGCCTAGTCCCTCTCTTGAGACAGAAAGGGGTGGACAACGTCCCATTCACCAGAATTCTAGCATAGGGGGACGTGTAAAGTAGCTGGATCCTTTGTCGAAATCTTTCCCCAAAACTGAACCACGTCAATGCCTGATTCAGAAACACCCACTCCAACCGGTCAAAGGCTTTCTCCGCGTCTACGGAAAGCCCTACCATGGGTTCCTGCAGTCGCTCAGCTGCAGAGAACAAATTTACCAAAAGCCGCCCATTATCAGTAGTGGAGCGTCCTGGGATGAACCCACATTGATCCTGGTGTATCAACATAGGCACCACCTGAGCCATTCTATGTGCGAGAACTGCAGAAAATAGTTTATAATCCGCATTTAATAAGGATATCGGACGGTAGTTCTCCACTTTTTATGGGTCTCTCCCTGGTTTCTCAAGGATCACAATAATTGCTTCACTAAAAGCCCCCAACCCTGGAGACTGTTCAAGTAGGGCCTGAAAGTACTGCAGCAGATAGGGCAGTAAGTCTTCCGCAAAGACCTGGTAAAATTCAACTGGAATTGCATCCGGGCCGGCTGCCTTACCACATTTCATACCTCTCAATCTCACCCCGAGCTCTTCGAGAGACATGGGATCATCAAGAACAGTCATCTGATCGGCTGAGAGTACAGGATGGGAAACCTGACCATACAAGTCTTGAAAAGCCCTCGGATCTATTTCCGCTTCAGAAGCATACAGGCGGCCGTAAAACTCCCTAAACGCTTCGGCCATATTGCCCTCCGCCGTCAGCAACCCTCGCGATTCATGAAGAATAGCTGCCACCTTAGGCCTAGAAGCTCGAGGATTGAGCATACGCGCCAAAAGGCACCCTGTTTTATAACCTTCACCGTACCAACTACTTTGCGTGCGATGCTCCATCGACCGCACTTCGGTGCTCAAACAAACATTATACTGGTAGCGAAGCCTTTGCAGCCTCAACAGAATACACGGCTCCATTCTGGAGACCAACAATCTTTCCCCCGCTTGAATTTGGGCAGACAATTCCTGAAGCTTCCTCTTCTTTTCCCTAGCCACCTTAATTTGGTAACTAGTGGTTTCCGCTCTAATTACCGCTTTAAAGGCTTCCCACCAAGCCCATACGGGTGTTGCCTCGAGCAAATTTGTTTCAAAATACCTCGTGGAGGCCGCTCTAATCATGGCACAGTATTCAGGGTCCTTTAAGAACTCTCTGGGAAAAAAACAAGTCGACTTACTATCACCTCTACCCTCCAACTGGACCTCCAACAGGATATAAGCATGGTCTGAAATATGCATTTCCCCGATTTGAGTGTGCACGACGGAGTTTATAAGAGTCTGCGACACTAAAAAGTAGTCTATGCATGAATGTGAGTCATGAGGAATAGAATAGAAAGTATACTCCCTATCTGCCGGGTGAAATAATCTCCATACATCCACCGGCCCAACATCTCGCATAAGAGACAGGAGAACCGTATCCACCCTACTGTGCTTACGAGAGTGGTATGGAAGCCGGTCCAGCAAGGGGTCAAGCTCTACATTGAAATCACCTCCAATAATCCAGGGGTACTCATTCCAGTCCTGTACCTCTTCAGATAGTTTCTGGAAGAATGCCACGTCATCCGCATTTGGCCCGTACACATTCATTATTGCTATTTTGCCCCCCCCCCAATTTGCACCAGCACCTTAACCCATCTTTCCTCCAAATCGGCCCTTCTTTGAAGCACGAGCAACTCGAGTTTCTTATGTGCTAAAATAGCAACCCCATTCTTCTTCCCCCATGCTGCAGAAGAGCCAATTAAGAGATATTTCCCTAGCCCGAGTTTCTTAGTTTCTGGGGCTGACAAATGGGTCTCCTGCAACAGGACAATATCCGCTGCCTGCTTTTCACAAAAAAGTAGGATCTTTTTCCGTTTGATAGGATTTAGGGCACCTTTAACGTTCAGAGATACCAGTATAAAAGGCCTCATGGAGCAAGATAAGCCTTCTATACCAGAAGACACTTCCCAGAGTACAATCAGAAAATTCCTCTTCCATTAACCTGCCATTTGTTCCCAGGGCGACCCCCCGCCTTACCCCCACCCCCTCCCCACAAAAATAACCTCCGGGTGAACCCCCACAGCAAGATACCCCACAATCCCGCTCCTTCCCCGAATTTAAACCCTAGCATGATCAACCACTCGCACAATCTATCAGTAGGATGGCAACATGTTATAACAGCACTATCACATCATCTAGCCCACTACCCTTACCCCCCTCCCCCCACACCCCCATACCCCACTAACAATCCCAGCACACTATCTGCAACACGATTAACAAGAGAGGCACAATTAACATAGAAATCACCAACCCTTCAATGTCAAAAAGGTCCTTTACCAACTACTGTGAAGAAACCCCGTTTAGCTGGCGGGAGCCTATCCAGCAGCCCACATTACAGCAGCCTATTTACAGGGCAACAGCTCTTATACCAGCAAACACACACAACACTTAGTCTCATTGCATGAAAGTCGCCTCTTTCTCTTCCAGGAATGCTTGCAGGGCCGCAGGGTCTTCAAATGTCCTGGTTTGGTTGTGAAGAGTAATCCGCATCCTTGCAGGGTAAAATAATCCATATCGGGCCTGTAGCTTCTGCAGCCTCGGACGAAACGCCAGGAGCTGTTTCCTCTTAAATACCGTAGCTTTACTGAAATCGGGATAGAGTGCCAGAGTATGTATGTCCCTCATACTTTATGGGAGCTCTTGTCTTTGCCGCCGTCATTATCGCTGCCACCTGAGCGTACCTCAGCACCCTCAATATCATCGGGCGTGGCATCCACACCTGCGGACCAGTATATGTGGGGACCCTATGTGCCCGGTCAATTTCAAAGGCCTGCGAAAATTTTAGTTGCAGCAACGTAGGAAGCACCTTCTCCAGGAATTCTATGGCATTGCTTCCTTCCACCCCCTCCGGGAGCCCCACGATCCTTATGTTATTCCTCCTGGCCCTGTTGCCCTGATCTTCCAAATGCCTTTCCAGCGCATCTACTCGCTTACTGAGCTTTTCCACCTTCTGCAAACGAGCATCCTGTGTCGCCATGTTGCCTTCCACCACCAGGATCCGGCCTTCCAGCATGGTTATCTGCTCCTTCATCTCCTTCAGCTCCAGGATATCAGCCTGTACCTCCGCCAGCGTTTCGCCATTCGCTGACACCATCACTCTCACCGCCTTTATCTCAGCCAGCACCTTCGGCAAACCCGCAACTGGTTCCTGCGCATGTGAGGCCTTCTGCGGCGGAGGTTCCGCTTTCTGCCTCTTTATACCCGCATTCGTCGCCCCTCCATACTCCAAGTGCGTGGGTTTACCAGCAGCCATCTCTCACCACTTCTGAGGGTCATGGGGAGAGGGGGGAAGCAACGATCAATTCTGCTAGGGCCAAGGATTCAGTAGGATTCTGCAGAGAGCTATGATTATGCGGCCATCTCTGCTCGAGCCAGGCTCCGCCCCTGCTATATCTTTTTTTGATGTATCTCAGTTAGAAGATTTTTTGAAAAGTAACATTGTTTGATTCCCAGATGTTTGCTAGATTGTACTGAAACAAACATGGGGCTTTTATTTCTGTATTTGGGCACCAGCAGATGTTTTTATATCTTATTTTGTTTTTGGTTATTGGTGTATATTAATTCTTCCTTTCTTATTTATTTATTTTATTTTTTTAGCTGCATTTATATCCCGCTTTTCACCGGGTCAAAGTGGTCAATTGGGAAATACATTTAACATGAGGGGATATGACACACATATGCTAATACTTACAGGGAACATGGGCAATGGAGGGTTAAGTGGCTTGCCCAAGACCACAAGGAGTACCTATAGGACTAGAAATCCCAGTCCCTCTGGCATGAGATTGCTGTCCCCAGGTGGGACTTGAACCCCTGGCCCTCCGGCCTGAAGTACCTTGTCCTAACCACTAGGCCACTCCTCCCATTCTTCATTTTAAACTTCAGATTCTTCCTGTGATGTGGACTTTATGGGCATGATAGTCAAGGCGATTAATATAGCTAGCAGAGGTGCTCACCGCATTAACTGTGGTGAACGGGATATTTAGCGGCACTGACACGGTTGCCAGCTCTATTTGCCCTGATGCTAACCGCTTAGCATCAGGGGTGCTGGGGGCATTCTGGGATAGAGCGGAGGTGGAGCCCATCGCAAACCCAGCCTAATGTCCACTGCATATCGCTAGCCGGGCAGCATCTCAATATCATTGCTGGCCGTTTTGCAATCGGCAAGAGCGACTAACCTGAATATTCAGTGCTGGGGTCGGATATGACCCTGGGTTTACTGTTCAGTGCCGGCGGCTAGATGAGTTGGTAGCACTAGCTGCCAGTGCTGAATATCAGGCCCTATGATTTTATTTGTAATTGTTATTTTTCCTTTTGTTGTAATTTGTCCTCATTTTCTGTTTATACGCCATTTGTAAAAAGTGAAATGTTTAATAAAAAAAAAATAAAGAAAAAGGAAATAGAGAGCCTTTTATACATGATTACCCCAATACCCAGCCTCCTTTCTAACACCACACACTTCTACATGACCGATCAGATCATCACAAACCTGTTTGATACGCTTGCCTTCTCACTAGGAAATTCATTTTGAGGATTCAGGAAGGTTCTGTGGCCTCTCTTCTCTGGAATACAGTTCCAGCTGAAGTCAGAAGGGAATGCAGCTATTCTAAATTCAAAATAGCCTTGAACACTTCTTTTTACCTGTGCTTTTTCTAGCTACTGGTAATTTTTTTAATCTTCCCCTTCTTCCATTTGCTAGGTTTTGGCATACGTTTTCTTCTGGTTGGGGCTGTTCAACATCTCATAGGCAGTTTTGTTACATCCCTTGTCGCCTCCTAAAAACCTACCCTAACTTTATAGTAGGAGCAAATGTATTAGCTTCTAGATATTTCTGCCTATTTATGTCATGTTGGAATGTCTCACTGCCATCTGAAACTCAACAAAGCCAAAACTGAACTCCGTATCTTTCCCACCTCCCCCCTTCCTCCCTTCTCCATTTCTGTGCATAACACTAGTCCCTGTTTCCTCAGCTCACAACCTTGGGGTCATCTCAGACTCTACTCTTTCTCTGCACACATCCAACAGATAGCTGAAACTACTACTATTACTACTATTATTAATCATTTATATAGTGCTACAAGGCATATGCAGTGCTGCACAGACACATGTAAAAAAGATGATCCCTGCTTGTCAGAGCTTACAGTCTAATACAATAGCTGAAAACAAGGGCACAATTAGGGAAAGGGAAGAAAAGGGCACACAGAGAAGCAAGCCAGTAGAAGAGCAGAGTTCACGAGGAGGGGTGCAGGGAAAGAGGAAAGGTGGTGAGGAGCAATAGAATGAATGCATTTATAGGTCAAAAAGAGAAGTTTGAACTGGATATGGAAAAGGAAGGGGAGCTAAAGAAGTGATTTTAGAAAGGGGGTTATATGAGTATATCAGGGCTGGCAGAAACCTGTCACTTCTTTCTCTATAACATTGGCAACATTTGTCCCTTCCTTTCCACACACACTACTAAGACCCTTATCCACTCACTAGTCACCTCCTGCCTTGACTATTGTAACTTGCTCCTCACTGGTCTCCCTCTGAATCATCTTTCTCCCCTTCAATCTGTTCAAATCTCAGCTGCATGGCTCCTTTTCCATCAGTGTCGCTATGCACATGTAACCCCTCTTCTCCAGTCACTTAACTGGCTCTCTATCCATTTCCACATCCAGTTCAAACTTCTCCTACTTATCTACAAGAGCATTCATTCTGTAGCTCCTCACTATCCTTCCTCTCTTATCTCACTCTATACCCCTCCTCAGGAGCCCCACTCCTCTGGCAGATCCCTTTTATCTCTGCCCTTCTCTGCCACTGCCAATTCCAGACTTCGTCCATTCCATTTTACTGCTCCATATGCTTGGAACAAACTGAGTCGGTGCATCGGGCTTCTTCTCTGGCCCTATTCAAGACCAGGCTGAAGGCCCGCCTCTTTGAAGCTGTTTTTGGATCCCGATGTTCCTCATTTTCTTGCCCACTACTTGTGTGGATCTTGCCTTACTCTAGTCCCCAATTTTGTAATGTTTTTTTCATCTTGATTAGATTATAAGCTTTGATGGATAGGGACTGTGTCTTACATCTATATGTACAGTGTTGTGTACACCTTGTAGCGCTATACAAATGATTATTATTATTAGTAGTACAGTAGTAGTAGTAGTATCCTGGATTATTTTTGTCTTTTTCTCCCCTACATACATGTATACCACTTTGCTACTTATGTTTGAATACTGGTCAGTCAAACACAGTATAATAAACCTTAGATCTAATCAGGAAAATAGGGATTAACACAACAAACCATCAAATTCAACATAAAACAATAATAAATCAGACCTTAAGAGCCTTTGAAAAGAAGGTAATCCAGTCTTTTGTGGAGGACACTGCAAACTTTCTTTGATAGGTAGATACCATCTCACCTCATCAGCTCTTGGGACATCATCCAGAGGTCCAGGAAGCCAAAATACACTCGACGGTATCATCCATGAAATTATCTCTGGAATGTGAGGTCCTTTGCCTTGACCTTTAACCTCTCTTCTTTTTATCTCATTTTTTACAACAGTAAAATATATATATATATATAATCTTATATCTTAATTTTAAAATTTAGGAATCATCCATCAGCTTTCTTTTTTCATGGTCCACTTTACTAAGACAGATGTTTTTAAAATATAATCCAACTGTCTATTTCTATCCACACTAAATTAAATAATTCTTCAAAAGAAGATGAAGATGTCCTTTAAACTTGAGAATCACATTTTATCAGACCGTCTTTCAATGGTGTCGATTTTTCAGAAACTATAAGGCCGTTTATTAAAGTGCGCTATGTACCTTGTGAGGGTTTTGGCACGCATTAAGCATGTGCTGAGGCCTGCGGTACTTGTTAGCATGGGGCAGCACTGCATGGGCTGATTTCTGTACTGTGAATGGTGCATTAAAATGGTAAGGGGCGGGTTAAGGGTGGAGAATGGGCACTGCACAGTTAGCATGGGGATAAACCGTGTGCTACCTGCAGCCCTTGTAATTAGCATGGGTTCCCCTAGAGCCACCTCAGTGGGTGGAGTGAAGCATCCTCAGTAATTGTGCATCTGCTGCAGTGGAAATTGCTAGGGATGTGATGAACACACCACCAGTAATTAGCGCACAGCAGTTACAACTAGCATGTCTTAGTTTTTGCTCTAAACACTCATTGGTTGCAAAACCCCAGCACACTTTATTAAAAGGGCCCCTATGTTGGAATAGAATCACAGTGACAATCGCTAACACATTTTCAGTCATCCGTACACTTTTAAAAGCACAGTAAACCGCATCAGAAAAATTCCATTTTTTCACCCCCCAGGAACCCATGTCATCTCACTTTCCTTTGAATGGTAGCCAACTTAAAAGATGTATACTTCATGATGTCATCTCCAAATGACCAATCAGCAGCATAATTTCTCCGAAGTACTCAATTCAAGTAGGTGTTCCGGCGGTAAGGGTGCTTGGCTCCACTTATCGTGCACTAACAGAATACTAGGCATTAAGGTGTCGAGCGTGCATCTTAGTGCCCAAAAATGGCAGGCACCTTAATGCCGGATAAGGGAGCCAATGTGAAAATCACATTTGAGGTGATGAATGGAAGGAGATGGAGATTTCAGATCCATATGTACCTTTTGTGTCTGTCGATATGTGGGATGAGCATGTGGGAGGCATCTGTACTGAATCAGTGAGGGGTGCCCACATAAACTGCTGTAATGTCACTGTGTGGCATAGGACTGGGAAGAAGTGTCTCCTGGCAGAGTCAGCAGCCCCATGATGAGGGCATCAAAAGGATGACTGAGCAGGAGTGGCAATGAGCAGATTATTCATAGGAGAGGTGTGAGTGGTACATGCAAATGATTAAACTGTTCCTGTGTGGACCATGGTGTAGCAGCTGGCAGGAGAATACATGACTGTACATAACGGACATATTCTGATGGATGGACTGAAGGATGGATGGTGGTAGATGAGAGTGTGTCATGGCTTTGCTGCCCCAATGTACTTGATGTGACCACACAAATTCAGTTGTAGTGTATGTGGAAAAAGTGTTGCTGTGCCTTGGGTAAGTCCCAATACTAGCCATGTGGGTATGACAGCTGTGTCAGTTTTTCTAACCATCATACAATCCTCCTGACACATATGCATATAACAACTGGACAAGTGTCTCTCATGTTGGTCATATGGAGCAAGTAGGGACGTGTGATGATCCCTGCAAGTGGCCATTCTAGGAGCGGGACGTGTCTGCATGTACTGCAGACATGTGGTGGAGCCAAAGATGTTCAGTCACAGTTATGATGACATATTCCAATCATGGACACCTCATGTGTCATAAATCTGCAGGGTAAACATGTCAGATCTTTTACAATGGGCTACAGCAGAGCCTATAAAGGCATGCTGTCAGATGGGCATGATTGCAGACCCAATGTGCTATCATAACACATAGAAAAGTATAAGAATGTATGTCCTCCAGTCAATGCAGACCCTGGACTGATTCACCATCCATTCCCATTCTAATAAAAAAAAATAAAACCCTCCTGGCTGCAGATTGCAGCCATGGGAACAGTGCCTCAATCCTCACAGAGGAGAAGAAATGTCAGACTGCCAAACTTTGGCTATCCCTGCAGCCCAGGAAATACAATAACATTTCAGCTGTAGACAGCAGCCCTACCAGCTACCCTGACCCCTCCTGGGGCACCAAAAATGGCAATTTGGAACTCTACTGAGGTAAACCTTTAGTGCCAGTTGGTGTTTGTTTTTGTATGAATGTGGAAGAAAGTTGATGTACTGTATGTTGGTATGTGTGCTGTCAGGCCCTGAAGGAGTGATTTTTTTGTGGAATTTTCGATAGTTGTATGAGAGTTGAAGGCGATTGTGTGTGTGTAGTATAAAAGAATTTGAGAGGTTTACATTTTTTCTTTGATCTGAAAGTAAGTGAAGTGAGTGAGCTGAATGAGGGTTATGAGATGAAGAGTGGGGAAATGTAGATGAAGATAATTGAAAGATAAACTGGAAGAAAAAGGATTTAGAAAGGAAATTAATATTTTTTTTTTCCTTGGAACTTTTAAGATAAGGAAAGGAAAGGTTTCTGTGTAAAGGGACCTTGTACAGTGTAAAGAAATGGGTTCCTCAATAAGGTAGCAAGGTAGAAAAAGGATAACAGGACTTTTAAAGATTATTGTGGTGTCTCAGAGTCATAAGAAGAGAGACATTGGTAAGAGGTGTTAGGGCTAAGTGAGAGAATGGTCAAGAACTAAAGTAAATGATTGAAAGTTTTGATTAAGTAAAAGCAAGGAGAGCAAGTTTAATTTATTTGAAGAGTGAATATTTATTTGAGAGACAGGAAAAAGCGAGTACAGGAAAGAGTGTGGATAGTGTTTGGTATTGTATAAGAGGAAAAAGACCACTTGCAAGTTGGCTAGAGTAATAATTTTCATTATTACTTTAGTATTTTTGTAGTTAGTAAAGGATTTTTGGGTTTGTGTTTAAGAAAAGGGGATAAGAATACACTAGGTAGATAAGAGTTCAAGGTGAAGACTCCGCAGTAGCAGTATCCAAGTTCAGTGGTTCCCGTAAAGATCGCCACAGTTATAGAGATTGCATTGAAAGAAGATTTCCTGGGCCCCAACATAAGAAGATAACAAGGATAAGTAACCTAGAACTGAACTGACGTAAGTCCAATTATTTGAGCTTAAATAAGTTTCATACAATTTCCATATTCTCATTCTTCAGGGAAAGTAAATTATTAGGCTTTTACTAATACATTTTGTTCCTTTGTTACTACATTGTTTCTTAAAGGGAAAGATAATTGTAACATCCATACTTACATACAATATATATACGAGGTGTGACAAAAAAGAAACAAGACTGTGGCAGCCCGGCCCATGACTCAATGCCAATTGGCTAACCACTTATGTCACTGTGTTGTGCATTCTGCTATAATATTTTTCATCTCTCTCACTCTGTTTTTCTTTTTCAGGTTTTTTTTGTAGCATCGCTTTGTCCCGAAACTGGAGGTGGCAGAAATATGGAGAAAAGAATCAACTTAAAATTTATGGTTAAGTTGGAGAAGGGCCAAACTGAGTGTCTCCAACGTCTCCAAAAGGCTTATAAAGAAGATGCAATGTCAAGGCCATGAGCCTTTGAGTGGCACAAATGCTTCAAGACTGGCCGCGAGGAGGTGGAGGATGACCCCAAGTCAGGACAGCCTTCCACGACAAAGACGGCTGAGAATATTGACAGTGTGAACGAGCTGGTGCGGAGTGATCACAGATTGATGGTGCGGAAGATAGCTGAGTAGCTCAGCCTGAACAGGGAGTCAGTGCGGACCATCTGGAGCAGGAGCTGCGGATGCGGAAGGTGTGCTCCAAGATGATACCCAAGCTTTTATCGGATGACCAGAAGCAGCACCGGGTCAATATTTGTTGAGACTTGGTAGAGAAGATTGGAGAAGATCCAGAGTTTGTTGGCCGAGTCATCACAGGAGATGGGACTTGGGTCTTCCAGTATGACCCTGAAAGCAAGAGACAGAGCCTGCAGTGGAAGACTCAACTGTCACCCAGACCCAAGAAGGCGCGAATGTCCAAATTAAGGATCAAGGTCATGCGGATCGCATTCTTCGAGCAGAAGGGAGTGGTCCATCATGAGTTTGTGCCTGAGGGTCAGACAATCAACCAGCACTTCTACCAGGTCCTCAATAGCCTCCATGACTGGGTTTGGCGCAGCAGGTGGGCTCTGTGGAGAGACAAGTCGTGGCTGCTCCACCACAACAATGCGCCCGTACACACCGCGCTCAGTGTGAGGCAGTTCTTGGCCAACAAATAGATCACAGCTCTCGACCACCCTCCTTATTCCCCAGATCTCGCACCATGTGAGTTCTGGCTCTTCCCCAGGCTAAATACTGTGCTCAAAGGAACTCATTTCACCTCTGTAGAAGAGATCAAGGTAACTCTGATGAGGGAGCTGAGGGACCTTAAGGAGGAGGACTTTACCGAGTGCTTCCGTATGTGGCAGAACCGAATGCAGAAGTGCATTAACTCTGGGGGGGGGGGATTACTTTGAAGAGGGCAATGCATAATTTCTCTGTAAATTTTGTAATAAAACATTTATGGGACAGTCTTGTTTATTTTTTGTCACATCTCGTATATACAGTATACTTACTGTTTTAAAGGTTCTCGGAGAACAAATTCTATTTGCAGTAACACATAAATGCTCCAAGTCCTATCCTTTATTTTATAGTGTTATATCCCAGTTGTTGCTCCCATTAAGGGTATTCCAGGGGTTTTAGGTTTCTTTTCTGCACCTGAGCTCTGAGACTCCCACTGGTACATTGTTTGACATTAACACCTGGAGAAATCGGAAATTGTTACACTTCCAGTGACTTCCCAGGTGATATTTGTTTTTTGTTCCTTCTCCCTGATGCAGCTTTTGGAGATATAACGTGGATGGCATCATAACACTGCAGTTGATGGCATCTACTGGAATCATTCACAGGAACAGATGATTGGGAAGTAATCCTTTTTTGGGTGATTTAATTACAGTGATTAATAGTGACCAGAGAAAAGTGAAAAAATACGTTTGGATTGGTTGCTGTTATGAAAGGTTTTTATTTTTGAAAGTAACTAAAGGGACAGTGTGGAAGTCTTTTATGACCAGTGATGGAAGATGGATTCAAGGATTTTTTTTAGCTTGAAATATCAGTTTCTAAGGTCTTTTTCCTCCTTCAATCATATGGTTAGTATTGTATTTGAAGATAGCTTTGTTAAATATCTTTCTGGGGGATGCAGGATTTCCTGTTTTGTTGGGGAGACATCAAGAACCTCCACATTAGTCAAACAAGTCATCTTGTTAGGTAGGAACCTTTCTTCCTCACGCAATCTGCACTTAAGACCACCTTCCAAGGGGTGAACCTATCACATACAAGTAAATGCAAGCAGAATGTCATAGTGAATTATTTTATAGTAATATGGTCATTACCATGTTTACAAAGGCAACAGATGCATAAATGATTAATTCATAGCACAAGGTGTTTATGGTATGATAAATGCCGTATTATATACTTCATTGCACCAGGATCCTGTTTAATAAACACTTCACACAAAGGAAGAGAATGGGAGAAAATCCTTTTTAAATAAGACCCATAGAGAGTGGTCCTATTCCTAGCTTTTGGCCATGAAACCAAAACAGGTCAGTTTCCAGAGAATGCCATCAAATATTTGAAAGTAATGAGCTTTAGTTCCCAACTGTTGTTTCTCTGACCTATTTTTCCAGGTTCTCTAATTTGTGTTTTATCAGTTCTTCAATGGCATTTGTTCATTTATTTTTCTCTTATCATCCTTGCCACTGAGCCTTTGTTCTGCCCCCTTCATAATCTTTTGAAAGCCACTTTTAATTAGCTACATATCTATTTTTAATTTTGTCATAATTGGCCCCCAGGGTCTGCAGGCGAGAGTCAATTGCTTTTAGAGTTGGTTGTGACAGTTCAGTGGGTTTTCAATGCCGCCTTCAGCTGGTGTGTGCTATATAAGCTGACACGATGGCACCTGACCCTTTTCCTGTCGCTCTCGATGACACTCTTTAGATAAGTTGTTTAATTTCCATAGGATGTCAAGCCTTAAATGCATGCATTGCATATCTATCTGTCCCTGCTATAAATAATAGTGCTTTATTCAAATGTTATAGTGAATTTGCCAGCTGCTGTCTTCTCTTGACTCTCATGATGAAGCAGAACTCTCAGAGCACACATCTAACAAATACTAAGGGGTACTTTTACTAAGGACTCTTAAGGGCACAAAGCTGTTGTTAGCAGGCATATCAGTGCCTGCTAGCGATAAATGAATCAGAAAGCACCGATAACACAGGCTTAATGTAGCCTGTTACCAGGCATTAAGGTACAAGGGGATGGAGAAGGGGTATTAACTGGGTGGAGCGTGGGTAGAGACAGCGAGTGTTCCCTTAATGGCAGATGCTATTAATGGGCGTTAGAGGCACAGCCACCGGGAACCTTAACGGCAGCTCAAAACTGTCATTAAGGGCTCATTTTGGAGGAAGAGGGCCGTTTTTGACTGTGAAACACCGCACAGGGAGAAGCCCTGCAATTAGTGATAGTAGAGGTCCATTGCCAGTCACAGCATGGTGTCAAAGTGCCAAAGAGAGTGCCATGTGATTCAGCAAGGCCAGTTCATCTGCTGGGTGGAGTAGGCAGCTACCTAGGGTGTACATCTGCGATGTCCGGTGCGACACTGGTATGACAGCAGCGGCACACATACATGCCATTGCTGTCATAAAGAAGTCGTGCCACCACCATTGTCACCATGCAGCCATGTTAGCAGCATGAAAGGAGTGGCGGTGGCAGTGACTTCTGTCTGGTACAGAAGATACCATTGTCCCTGCCCTGTATGACAGGTACAATGCTGTCAGTCACATGCCAAGCATGTCGCTGGCAGGTCAAGTGGAGCCCATACTGTGTGTGGTATTAGCACGGGTGCATGTTATGCCACCCACTGAACTGCTGGTAGGTGATCCTGTGCTAAGGCAGTTTGTGCGTGGTGAGAATTATGTGCCAACTGTGCAGACTCCACTGTGCCTACACTGTGCCCCACCCTACCCACTTACAACCTAAATATCAAATGTACAGTGTGTGTGGAAATGTCCCATGCTGTCAATGGTCCAAACTCGCTGCCAATGCATTTCCAAATGCAGTCAGCTAGTGCCAGAACACATGTACTCAGAAAAAGCCATGTAGTCACCCAGCCCCTTGGCAATGCAAATAGCAATGACAATGGTGCAAGTCCATTGCATGACAATTAGACAGTGAACTGTCTCTGCAGGGGCAGCAGGGCAATTGGCACAGTGCCCCCTCCCCCCCCCCCCCCAGGTAGTGATTCAACATGTGCAGGATCAGTTGTCTGTAGAATGGTTGTGCTTGCAGTCCTGCAGAAGACAAGCCTAGTGTAGAAGACAGTGTATCATATGAGATACAGCCACCCTCCCTGGCCATCCCCAGGACCAAGTACTCACACTCCATTGGCCTAGGCTGGGGGCTACAAGCAAGCTGTATGAGCTTCTGAGGCCTCATCTGGACCCTCTGACTGGCATTTCACATGCCATACCAGGACTTGGCCAGCACCTGAGAGCTCTAGTTAATTTTGCCTCTTGCTTCCTCCAAACATCATTAGCAGCAGTAGGTAGATTGAGTTGCACCCAATTTTCCAGTTTCCACCATCAAGTGCTGTCAGGACAAGGCCCCCCTCAAACCCCCCCCCCCCCACCCCGCTGCTGCTGAGGCTCTCCACAGCATGAAAGGGAGGATTTTCCATGCTGCCACCCCTCCCAGCATCCATTGTCTCACCTAGGGGAGAAGGGCAGCATAGCAATTGCTCCCTGTCATGTGGTGGCGAGGCTTAAGGCAGCATCATGAGTTCTCATGGCATGCTGCCCCTGGCCCCCTCTGACAAATCCTATCAAAGGGGGAGGGGCAGAAGTAGCATGCTAGGACTACCCACATGTGTGCTCCTGGTTTAAGGCCACCTGCAGTACTGAAGCGGCAGCTGTGCTATGCTGTCAGGGAGGGAGGGAGGGATCTCAACTACTCACTGTGGTCTGCCAACTATGAGATTATTCCAGGACTGACCCACAAGCACACATCAGGAAATGATTATATTAGTCACTCTGCTAGGCCATGGTCTGGAATGTGTGTGTTCATGTATCCTGGCTTACCTCTCTGGCAAGACAGATCCCATATGTAAGACATGAATGTCAGTTGAACCAGAAGCATATAAATGCAGTGCTACATACAGACCTAACAAGATGTTCCGCACCCAAACCTGCCTAACATACCCTGTCAGGCAGGTATGGCACATAACTTGCAGAGAGCTGCACAGATAGAGGTATACCCCAGTTTATGCCCTCATGCAGACTGATAATGACCACATATATACATGGAGTGATGCACCCATATTCCTATGTAGCTGCTCTGTGGCTCCTAACGTGTGTGTGTGTGTGTGTGTGTGTGTGTGTGTGTGTGTATGTATGTGTTATTTCAGGTGTGTTAATTTTATCCTACATTTCCAGAACTGTATCCACAGGTGCAACCCTCCCCATCTCGTCCAACATGAGTCCTTACAGTCTCTAACCACACTGAGAAGCTGCACCAACACTTGCTAGATGGCAGAACACTCTAATAGTGCCCACACTCTGAGCAGGCCTTATCAAGGATGTGTGTTGTTGCACACTCAGAGTGGATGTTTGCAAAGTCCAAGTATTAAAGGAGTCCTAAGGGCCAAGTAAGAATGCCAGCTTAGACATTTTTTGGACAGTGAGGTCATGTGTTTGTGGGTGTATGTGTCCAGAGGAGTGTGAGCTATAGTAAAGCACTGTGCATACAGCATGGAACATGGTCAGGCTTTATGGCTGTGCATACAACATGGTGCATGGTCAGTTATATTGCAACTCAACAAACTGTGTGAGACACCATTTATGGGCAGGAGGTTAATTTTTAGTAAGTAGTTGCAACCAATGTTCCCTCTAACCTGCGCTGGGTCCACCACCAACATTCCTGCCGGCAGGGGGGAGGTGCACAGTGATCAACGCTCTGCCCCTCCCCCCACCGGCAGGAATGCCGGCGGAGGACCCAGCGCAGATTAAAGAGAACATTGCGAGGGTGCTGCGGAGTGTGTTAGACCCTGTTTTCTTTAATCTGCGCCAGGTCCTCCGGCGGCATTCCTGCCGGTGGGGGGAGGGGCAGAGCGTTGATCACTGTGCACCTCCCCCCGCCGGCAGGAATGTTGGTGGTGGACCCAGCGCAGGTTAGCAGGAACATTGGTTGCAACCTGTGGGAGTCACTGGCTGACTAGCTGTGCCTGTACACATCTTATCACCAAAGCTGTGACACTCAAATGCTTTCCCAGTTACACCATCATCAAGGCCCATCCCCACAGCATGCTCCTATGCTTTCCTCCCAATATGACACTGCAATACAGCTCCCATATCGCCTGCTGGTTACACTGGAGTGTGCTGGGGGTACACGGTCTCACCAGGGAGAGCTCTATCACATGTGTGTGTAGCAAACCTTATCTCTGACTGAGCTTCCAGGCCTCAGGACACACCTAGCTGCACAGGTGAGAAGCCCGATTAGTGCCAAATGCCATAATAGCTGCATCTATGACAACACTGTCAGCCCCCTTGGTGCTGATGCAGCCTTTTGGGATCTAGACTCACGTGGAGGGCTGACCTTTGTGAATGTCTAATGTAGTCACTGAATTGGTGAGACGGGAAAGATTCTGCCATGTAGCTGCATGCACCCTGCTCTTGTCCTAAGCTGCAGTCACAGAGTGTAATCTGGGGGGTGTCTTAGCTCCATGCACAGTATGCAAATACAAGCATGTCCATCTTAGGTTCATCTGCACAAAATATACACTATGAGCCCTATTTAGATAGGGGCACATCCAGGCCATCTGGATGGCCCCAAGCAAGACGGGCCCATTTGGACCCGATTCTGGACTGCGTAAATAAAACATTTCAACGGTAACCAGAATCAGGCCCAAGGATGGCCCAGTGTGCCCCTGCCACCTGCAGGGATGTCCTCCCTGCAGGCACCCCTGACTCGTGCGGCCTTTGCCCCTTTTTCCCCACTGCCTGACCCACAGCTGGCCTGCTGTGGCCTGGATCAGATGGTGGGGATCTCCCTGCACCTGGCCCTGGCCCTGGCCCTGCAGGGGGGATCCAGGGCCCAATCGCCAGTTTTTTGCTGTAGTCTACCTTTGAGGTGGAATAATCAGCATGCTCCCACGGGCCTGGCAGGATGTACAGAGCTGTGACCTGAATCAGCCCTGTATGTCCTGCCGGGCTGGCCCACCCTCTCTCTGCCATGGTCCCGCTCCTTCCCGCCCCCCCACTTGCTCTCCTCATCCTCATCCTCAGGATGTATGGGGAGAGCCAGAATGGAGCCTGGATGGCTTGTGGAGCTGCATGTCCCGCTGGAACATGCAACCCCACAACCTGTATCCCAGCATCAGGCCCTATGTCAACATTGCTTACTAATCTTTGACCGCAGCGTTCAGCATGACATTCTTTACCTTTCCATAACAACAACCAGCCTTATGTTTACAGAGACAACATGCATTGGTTTGCCTGATTGTGACAGTGGGGCACTGACCTCTTAATGGTGCATACACAATTCCAGCAGGTGGAATGTGCCACAGGATGTCATGTTGGTCTCTGCATCACCTGACACCATATGGGAAGGCAGAGCCTGGAAGTGAATATTGGGGTGCAGGTGGGGGAGAATAGTCCCATACCTGTTTAGAATGGTAGGTAGCATTGCCGACCAGAGGTACTGTTCAGATGCATAGAAGCTTTGAGGGCCTACCCAGTCTCCACATGTTTCACATCAGAGGTCATGCATAACAGCCTCACTCACTCTCCATGGGTGCTGATTGGGACAGCCACAAGGACGTTGCTAGAGTACAAAGAGGCTATGGACGGCAGCATATGTGTAACCAGCAACTGTACCAACATCTAACCCTATTTCCAACCTGCCATGCTTCCACATGCTCTTGGGGGGGCGGGGGGGGGGCGGCATACAAAGCTTGGGAGAGCGCATGTGCTGCACTGGCCATTTTCGCAGTGTCCATGGCTAGGGACATGGCATAATATGGGAGTATGAGCATGGCACTATGTTCAATGCTCACTACCAAAATCTGCATAGTGGAATACAGTCTTCTGGTATGTGACAGATTTAGGCCACTGTGGGCTAACATGCACTCACAGCCTGTCTCTGGGCCAGTTTCCAGTACTCTTGGCATTGCATTAGCTGTTCCCAAGTTCAAACGAAAAGGGTATACAATTGAGAGCAGAGGAGTCTGGGTATTGTCTACAAAAGAGCAGTTTGCAGAAGATGTACATGAGTCAGAAGTTAGGTAAATGGCTGAGTCATCAAAACATGGGTCTGACATGAGCATGGCCTGTCTGCACATACCTGTTCATCCCAAGAGGTCACTCGCATTGTGACTAAGCTGTGACCATGTCATGGCTATGTATCCATATAGTGCTATCTAGAGTTAAGCTGTATTGATATGGATACTGTTTTTTTTTTTTTAATAGCACTCCAGTTTCTTGCTGGGCAGCTGGCTGCCCATCAATGTTCTTTGTACAGAGCCAAGGTCTTCATTGTGGCTATGTATGCTTATAGTGGGTGGTCACTAGCCAACCTAGCACAGATGGTGTGTGAGTGGTTGACACAATCCAGTGTTGAACAACACCTACAGGCTGATTGTGATGGATCTAGCTCAATAGGTTTCTCTGCAAGAGAGGAGTGCTGTTTTTCTGGGCAGCCTGAAACCCGCTGGTAACTATGGTTTTGGTAAGCTAACCTGGTTGGTGGAACCACTCCCATTTGGAGAAAAAGCACCACTCCCTGCATTCGGGTTCCTTGGAAACATCTGTCTGAGCCCTAGAGCATGACCTCTGAAGTTATTTGAGAATCCCTGGCCAACAGGTGTAGAATACAAGGGCCAGATGGGATATACCACTCCACCATGTAGTAGTTGCATAAAGTGCAAAACATTTAGCATGACATACCTCATTCAACAGCTACAGCATTCTGACAGCTACAGAGACCATCTTCTGCAGTTCTTGGTCTGGGGACCAGGTGATATGTGCCCTTCCTCTCATTCAGGATGGCTGGCGAAAAAGGTCATTTGCACATAATGTGCCTGCACATTCCAGAGCTGATGTAATGGATCACTGCATTCTCCATTGTTTAAAAGGTGCATTATCCATTGTTTAAAAAGTAGCGTATAGGTACTCAGATTGTGAGGGACATCCTGGGAAATAAAGAGGTTAACTAATACTGGCACACATAGCCCAAATTGCAGCCATAGGGGTGACCCTGATCCCTAGAACATTGACCAGTACCTGCATGTCTTGTATGACTAAAGAGCAAGTGTGCATGGCCCTCTGGAGAGGGCAGGATCTTCTGGGATGGACCTCATGGGTCATGAATTTGAGTTTGGTGTATGTGCAAAAGTACAGAGTAGGTCACAAGGGAATACATGCCCTGCACATGTGCTGCCTCAGGGATTAGTGCCACACTGCAGCCCAGTGGACCTCTGTGTGCAAATGTTGTTTTGGCTTAGGAGGTACATTGGAGGGCAGGGCATCTTGCCCTCGCATGTGGCTTGGTGTTTGCACAGGAGTTTACTACTGCTGCTGTGTGTCTGTTATGCAGATGCAGTACTGAGTGTTCAGTGCAGTCCGTACTGCTTGTGTACTGCTGCAGGCTGTCCCTAGGTGTGGTTAACAACTGTCTCAGAATGTGCCTGCCAGGTTGTTTGAAGTCCAGGATTTAGGCCATTGCAGGCAGAGATCTGTAGTCTGGTGTATTCTAGAGAGTGCTATAGAGAAGCATGTGGAGCTGTAACTGTAATGATTAGAGCACTGGTTGGGTAAAGAACAGACCAGGGTTCAAATCCCACTTGTGGCCTTGGGCAAGTTACTTCATCCTCCATTGCCTGTGATGAAAGGCCTGCCAATATGTTTCTTATCCCAGGAGCTGCTGTGTCACCAGGAGTCAATATTGCCCTTAAGTCAAGTCCAAGTCCCTCATTGCACACCCATATTTTACTTACATTTTTTTTTTTTTTACATTCTCTTATATACCATGCTATTCTGCATCAGTGTGGTTTACATTGAACAAACTGAAATTACATTGAATAGGGCATTATAACTTGGAGATAACTATTTTACAGGGAACATGGGCTATGGAGGGTTAAGTGGCTTGCCCAAGACCACAAGGAGCACCTGTGAGACTAGAAACCCCAGTCCTTCTGGCCCAAGGTTGCTGTCCTCTAGTGGGATTTGAACCCCCAACCTTCCGGCCTGAAGTACCTTGCCCCAACCACTAGGCCACTCCTCCACTCCACTTACCTATCAGGTGCCTTGGTTGGATCACTTCATCATAAGAATGGCCTTCCCAATTCCCCTAATGAGCCAGACAACTAACAATACACCTCACCAAAAGCCGCACTTCAAACACTTTGACAAGGATGCATTCCTATCTGAGGATTCCCCACTCCTACCTACACAAATCCATAATCTTAATGATGCAATAAAAAACTGGACCACAACAATAAATAAAGCAGCAAAGCCCACCTCATCCGCTAAGAAAATCAACAGAAAACAATCGGAAAAGTGTTATACCCAAGAACTCCACAACCTCAAGAAAACTCTCCTTAAGCAGGAGAAAAAGTGGAGATCCAATGAAAGTCCTGAAAATAAGGAATATTACATCACAACCTTAAACACCTTCAAAGAAACAATCCTCAAAGCAAAGAAAGACCACCATACTACTATACTAAACAAAGCTATCAATCACCCCAGGGAGCTCTTTGACATAGTAAAAATCTGTGGGCATTGTGACATTTGTGATCTTACCATACAGACGTCATCTTTTGTTTATAATGAAGTGACATTCATTTTGAAACATAATACTTCTTGTGAATCGCATTTTGTAGTGTACGCTGTGGTTTGCCCTTGTGGCTTGTGTTATATTGGTAAAACCAGTAGAAGTTTTCGTATACGTATGCGAGAACACCGGAGCCGTATAAAATGTAAGACGCTTGAAGCCCCCATAGTAGCACATTGTGTACAGAAGGGACATATTTTTGAACAACTTCGTTGCCTATGTTTATTTCAAGTTCAACAGAGTTCCGGGGGTAAGACCCTGGATCAAACATTGATCATTCAGGAGCAACGTCTTATTTATCGACTGAATACAGTTATCCCTCATGGGTTAAATGGCATGATAGAATGGGCTGCTTGTATGCCACAATGAGTAATAGATAAAGGACGGGGGGATTTGACTTTGATGTTTTTATTGATATGGAGCTTTGATAATAATTTGATGTTAGGGGACTATATGGCTTTAAGGAAGGTGGTGCTAAAGGATAGTTTCCCTTTAAATAGGTAATTAAAGAACAGCGTGAGAGAGTCGCGGCCTCTGAAAGAAAAAAAGGGGTGGAGTTACGTATGAGCTGCTATATAAATGGTAGAGTATAACCCCAAGGGCATGCGCGGCGTTTATCTGAAAGTGTTTGATTCCCTTTCATGGTTTTGGGAGTGATCAGAGAGTATTGCGAGTGAACGTGGGCGGCATCTTTTGGTAAGTTTATTTGATTTTAATTAGGTTATGACATGGCACTTATAGAGTGTTTATGTTTAAATAGGTGAAGGGAGAAACTGGAAAGTGACACGTTTTCTTTTTGGTTTTTATTTATAGATTAGTGTATGGTCCCCTGAAGAAACATCGTAGTGAAACGTCTAGGTACCGGGGAGTTGACGTTGGGATCACAGCTGAGAGTTGTATGATAGCTCACTATTGAAGGAACACATTCCCTTGTGGTTTACGAGCAACATTGTGAACGAAGATTTTTTTAATTACAGGTTTTTAACTATAGGTTCACAAACAGAGAGTGTTTCCAAGTTTTAAAAGGGCTATCATAGACTCTGGTAACGAGGTCATTGATGTGAGCAGAGCATGGGTCCTCGCTAAGACGGAAGTCTAAGAGGCCCAGCCAAAGTTTTTACTGAGACCTCATTGTATAAGAAGAACTATTTCTTTTATGAGTTTGGGAAATAGTGTATTATAAACCACGGACTGGCTAGTTTTTGATCCAGTTTCTGATATCATTGAACGACATACTTGATTTATTGCTACTGATAGTAAAAATCTAACCAAACCACATATAAACCAGACAAATAGCTCAGATATTAGGTATCAATCCATAGCAGACCACCTGGCAACTAAATTAAAGAGCAAAAAGACATCTACAATGCACACCAGTAATTATTCCCAGCAGCAACCAAACAAGTGGCACACTTTCCACCTCATTAAGGAGAAATGGCTTCTAGAAACTATCACTAAAATCAACACAACAACTTCACATCTAGATCCTTGTCCAGTATCCTGGATAAAAACAATTAAAGTGGAACTAGCACCTGTTATACTTAACATAGTAAATCAATCCCTCCTTCAAGGCATTATGCCTGACACGCTCAAATTTTCTGTCATTTGCCCAATATTAAAAAACAAAGCCCTCAATAAAAATGATGATATGGAAGGACAGACTAGATAGGCCATGTGGTCTTTTTCTGTCATATTTCTATGTTTCTATGTTTCTATGTTTCCTCATATAGACCAATAACCAGTATTCCATTCTTAGAAAAGATTATTGAAAAAGTAGTCCAAATACAGTTACAAGATTACATAGACATCAATGCACCAGTAGATACCCACCAATATGGTTTCTGTCCTTACCATAGCATGGAAACCCTACTACTAGTTTTATTTGACACACTCATCTGCTGGCTAGACAACCCAAACCAAGCCTTCATCATGTAATTTCAGTTTGTTCAATGTAAACCGCACTGATGCAGAATAGCACGGTATATAAGAGAATGTAAATAAAATAAATAAATAAAATCATGATTTTTCTGGACATATCGTCTGCATTTGATAATGTCAATCATTCTATCCTTCTGTCCAGATTAGCTCACATAGTCATAGCTGGAATAACACTAAAATGGCTTCAATCTTACATCTCCAACCACTTTCAATATGTAAAAATTAACCAAGAGTCATCCACCACTTTCCCACAAGAACAAGGCATACCCCAAGGTTCGGACCTCTCTGCCCTCCTGTTTAATTTATATCTGCAACTGATATGTGCAATCTTCAATAAATACAAAATCAAATATCATATCTATGTTGATGGTATAATGGTTTATGCTCCAGTTGACATGAAAAACCCCACAAGAGACAGGTCTTGACAGACAAATCTGATTGATTTCTTTGACTGTGTAACCAGGGAGTTGGACCAAGGGAGAGCCCTAGATTTTAGTAAAGCCTTTGACACCACTCCTCACAGGCAACCTATAAACAAACTGAGCACCCTAGGTGCTTGGGTTAGAAATTGGTTCAGTGGGAGGCGACAAAGGGTATAGGTAAATGGAGTTCACTCTGTGGAGAAGGAAGTTACCAAAGGTGTGCCCCAGGGATCTGTCCTTGGTCCAATTCTTTTTAACATCTTTGTTAGTGATATAGCAGAAAGGCTGTCGGGTAAGGTTTGCCTCTTTTCAAAATCTGCAATAGAGTAGACACCCAGGAAGTTATAGATAACATGAGGAGGGATCTAGCTAAGCTTGAAGAATGGTCTAGAATTTGGCAGCTGAGATTTAATGTTAAAAAATGCAAGGTCATGCATTTGGGCTGCAAAAATCCAAGGGAGCCGTACAATGCAGGGGGTGAAGTACTTTTGTCCACTAAAGAAGAGCAGGACCTAGGCGTGATTGTGTCTGATGATCTTAAAGTAGCTAAACAGGTAGAAAAGGCAACAGCAAAAGTTAGAAGTATGCTTGGGTGCATAGGGAGAGAAATGGCCAGCAGAAGAAAGGAAGTGATAGTGCCTCTATAGAAGTCTTTGGTGTGACCTCATTTGAAGTATTGTATGCAATTCTGGAGACCGCATCTTCAAAAGGATATAAACAGGCTGGAGTCCGTACAAAGGGTGGCTACTGAAATGGTTAGTGGTCTTCATTATAAAGCATATGAGGACAGACTTAAGGATCTTAATATGTACACCTTAGAGGAAAGGCGGGATAGAGGTGATATGATTGAGACGTTTAAATACCTCTGTGGCATAAATACACAGGACGAGAGCCTCTTTCGATTGAAAGCAAGCTCTGCTACGAGGGGACATGGGATGAGGGTGAAAGGGGATAGATTCAGGAATGATATGCGGGAAAAGCGGGATATAAATACAGCTAAATAAATGCGGAAATATTTCTTTACGGAAAGAGTGGTGAATCATTGGAATAGTCTTCTAGTGGAGGTGGTAGAGATGAGGACAATATCTCAATTCAAAGAAGCATGGGACAAACACAGAGGATCTTTAAAGTAAAAAGGGGGAATGTTGTAGGGGTTTATATGGAAGGACAGACTAGATAGGCCATGTGCTCTTTTTCTGTCGTTATGTTTCTATGTTTCAATATAATACATCATCGACTGCATATATGAAGCTGAATCATGGCTCAACGAAAACAATCTACAAATCAATTACAAAAAAACAGAAATCCTATTTACTACAAGAAATCAAAACTTCACATCCCCCTCTGCATTCAACTTTCACAATATCAATTTGCCAGTCAAGCAGGAAGTAAAATAACTAGGTGTTATTATTGATAGAGCCCTCAATATGACATCGCAAATTAAACATACTGCTAGGATGTTATTCTATAATTAAAAAACATACAGCACCTCAGAACAATACTAGACCCCTATGACTTTAGAACAGTAGTCCAACCATGAATCACTCCACACTTGAAGTACTGCATTGGATTCCTTCAAGGTCTCCTAAAGAAGTCCATTCACATACTTCAACTTGCCCAAAACGTAACAGCCAGGATAATATCTAATGCTAGCCTAACCGACTATATCACTCCAATTCTCTACAACCTCCACTAGCTCCCAATAGCTTCTAGAATAAAATACAAGCAAATAGTTATTACTTTCAAATTGTACAATGCTATCTCCCCCTCCTACCTGTCCACTATAAAACACTCACAAAAAGACACTGGAAGCAGGCAAAAAAGTACACAGAACCTCCTAGCAATACCCCTTGCAAAACCAGACAAATTACAAGTAATAGGGCATTCAGATTCTCAGCCCCCACCCTCTGGAACTCTCTCCCTGACCCAATCAGAGTAATCAAGGATCTATTAACATTCTGCAAGGAATTAAAAAGCCATCTATTCTCTGAATACTATAACACCACCTCCATCAATAACACACTCCATGCCCCTAACCATCCCCCCTCCCAAATATTCTAAATCCCTCACATATTCCCCTTTCCACAAGTCCTTGTAAATAGTTAAGAGAACCAGCTACCACTATGCTTCTGTCCAAGTGTTTGTATATAGTTGGTATGTATATAGTTCTTTGTATTATTGTTCAATAGTTCAATACGTTCCATGTAACTGCGTTTTATTGTTTGATGTAAACCGCCCCTGATCGCTGGAAGGAGCGGTATAGAAAAACTGTTAAATAAATAAATACAATTAAACAATTATTAGTATTATTCTTTTGTATGTGTTATGCACATTGCTTCTGCAAACATGCACATTGCAATCATATCCATCTGACAGCATGACTGTATTTCCTCTACTGCAGCGCATTGCAAAGGGTCATCCAACAACATGACCCTGTAGATGCATGACACATAAGATGTACAAGATAGGAAACTGTCGTAATAACTGCAAAAGAAAATTGTTTTCTCCATCACATATGTGCAGTACATGCCGGCATGTCACACTCTTGGGATGCCCACCTGCACAGATCATCCCATGTCCCTACTTGCTCCATATGGCCACTATTAGAGTCACATCAGTTCAGAGACATGAGTGGACACCAGGTGTGTAACATCATGTGAGTGACCTTGTTCCACCAGACAGTATGAATATAGACCTTATCTGTCCAAGAGCACTTTGCGCTTGCATGCAGCTTGTACAGATGTGTGGCTTCTATGTCTTTGGATCATAGCTCCTTACTTGCGCAGTTGTTATATGCATATGTGTCAGGAAGATTGTATGGTGCTTAGAACAGCTGAGACAACTGTGAAACCTAAATACAGTAGATGGTATTAGATCTTCCCTGTAGCCCGGCAACTATATTTCACACACACTACAATTAAAATTAGGTGCATTTGTGAGGTAACAACGGGTACGTTGGGGCAGCAAGGCCATACAGCACTCTTAGCTAACCCCATGCATTCTTCGGCCCATCCATTAGCTTATATCCATCATGTTCAGTTATGTATTCTCCTGCCAGCTGCTACACCCTGGCCCACACTGTGGCATTTTACTCATTGGGGCATATCACTCACACCTCACCTGCAGCTGGTATGCAGGCCACCACTGCTGCCCTGGCATTCTTTCTATGCCTACATCGTGACCATCGTGGTTACTCCATGGCACACTTCTACCCACTCCTATGTCACCCACAAACATCTCAGTGGATTACATGTGCACCCCTCACTGCTACAGTCCAACTGTCTCCCACATTCTCCTCCAACTCACTGTCTCACATGTAAAGGACATATGGATGTGACATGTTCATCAGCTATTACCTATCCAGAAGTTTAAATGTGACTTGCACAAAGACTCCCTTATCCCACTTTAAGACAACCAGCCTTAGCAGGCATTAATGTGCACACTGGGTGCTCTTAATGCCCAATGTCCACTTAACAGCTGCTAACTGGCTGCTAGCACCTTTAACACTGGAACGCCTACTCCCCACTTCATCCTTTAATGCAGGTTGGGACCCTTAACAGTGCCATTTTGCACTAGCAAATAGTGTGCCCTTAACGATCTGTGGTAAAAGTACCCCTAAAGCATCACACCACTCTAGAAATCCTATATTCAAAAGGTTTTTTCTCCTATTCTGAACCCCCAGTGAAACCTTTGTCTTTTTTTATGACTGGCCCTGAAGTGTCTGCAACAATACACCAGGAAATCTTTTTTCTAATGAGGTCAAATAACCATCTTTTCTACACAGGATCATGGCATGCATCTAAGACAGGTCAGGATCATTCTTAAATATATGGACTAATATATCCTGCTCCAGTCCTATTGCATTTATCATCAGAGTAAACGATAGTGGATAATTATGCATGCATTCTTGTATCCGAAGCTGCTTGACAAAGATGAAAACAGCACCATATAAATCTACCGTGGTTTTCAAGACTGGGACAGAAATGGATAGAGGATGCATTGATTAATAAGCAGGACAAAGACTGCTACAAGAACATCGTGGTCCTGTACAAATGTTGTTTATTAGTTCTGGTTTGTTAATTTTATTTAAGAAGTGCATCGAGGTATACTTTTTCTATCCACTTTTCCTCTGGTTGAATATAGGGAAGTTGCTGAAAGTAACACACAGGTGGGATTCTAACCTGGGGAACTGCAGGTTTCATCTTGCAATGTTTTAAACAACACTGGTAAATTGATCCCTTAAAAAGTCTTTGAAGACCATCATTATTGGTATGAAAGTCACATCCACTCTATACATCATTTAAGTATTTGGACTCTCACTGATAGAAATGAGTACAATTTACAAAAATGAAAGCAAAAAAAACCATTTGATTCCCAGTTCCAGAAGAGAAGGAGAATTGTAATCAGTGATCCCATTAAGCAGACCCATACAAAGCTAGAAATCTGCCTTGTACGACTAATGAATCTGGTGCCCCATCTTCATCCAACCTTGCTCTTTTCAAAATTCCTGGAAGCCCAGTGATGATATCAGCGCCCCCTTCTGTGCTTGTGCCCTTTGAGGCTGCACATCTTGCACAGACCTTCATACGACCCTGCCTCTAAGCTGCAGCAATGTGCTGTTGATGCATAATAATCCTCTAGTGAATTTGTTGTTTAAACTATGCAGGGCCGGTAAGGGCTCTGCTTCAAATGAATGAGACTGCTGGAATACCATCAACACACTAGTAAGAGGTCCATGAGCAGCCTAGAGGAATCACTAGAGCTGTAGCATTTTATTAACCAAGAATTCTTAGAAGGCGACAATGAGCCTCCCTGCCGAGCTCATAGTCTGGGGGTACCTGGTTTCCCAAGAATTGGAAGTGGAGTTTCTCTTTTAAAATTTGACTATGGTACATATTGAAAATTAGATATGGCGATGTGATTCACAGTCTCCACTTGCAATGTCTCTTCTTAACTTTACTTGGTTCATTTTTTTTATTGAGTGAAAATATGAATGCTGTGAACACATGCATATTTTTGCCCAAACGATGGAGTAGAGGGCAATAATTAGATCACACTGTCCCAAGAGAAAACATAGCTTCACCCCTAGAAAATCTTCTTAATATCCATACTGGTCTTTATCTGCCGTCATTTACTATGTTACTATTCCCCTTATCATTGTATTTATTTATTTATATACATTTGATATACTGCCATTCAAAAAGAGAAACTGACATCATGACATTTTACAGAGAGTAAATAAGAACCAGACAATTTAAATTCACTTAAAAACAAGCCAATATATAAAAATAAGATGGCAGACTACGGTAAACGGAGAATACATTAAGCGGGGATGGAAATGAACAATGATAATTACCATAAACAATATTATTCTTGAGAGACAAAAGGGAGGGAGAAAGAAGAAATGTGCCTGAGTTTATTTGAACCGTGGGAGGTAACAAATGTTCTTGATCTAGAGCATGCCCCAATACTAGAGATGTCCTTCAGTATTGAAGGAAATGGGGGACATTCTAGCAGCTCCACTGACTGACCTTTTCATTGCCTCTTTGAAGTCGGGAGAGCTGCCAGAGGACTGGAGAGAGGTACATGTGGTCCCTTTACACAAAAGTAGAAGTAAGAATGTGGTTGAAAACTACAGGCCGGTTAGTTTAACTTCTGTGGTGGGTAAACTATTGGAAACACTGCTGAAAGAGAAAATAGTAAGGTTTCTGGAGTCCAGTATATTACCGGATCTGAGGCAGCATGGATTCACCAGAGGTAGATCTTGTCAGACAAATCTGATTTCTTTGACTGGGTGACCAGAGAGATGGACCAAGAGAGAGCCCTAGATGTGGTGTACTTTGATTTCAGTAAAGTCTTTGACACCGTTCCACATAGGCGACTTATAAACAAACTGAGCACCCTAGAGATGGACCCTAAAGTTACTGATTGGGTTAGAAATTTGTTGAGTAGGAGGCGACAAAGTGTAAAGGTAAATGGAGCTCACTCTAAGGAGAAGGAGGGTACCAGTGGTGTGCCGCAGGGATCTGTCCTTGGTCCAATTTTTTATTAACATCTTTTTAGTGATATTGCGGAAGGACTGTCAGGTAAGGCTTGCCTGTTTGAGGATGATACTAAAATCTGCAATAGAATAGACATTCAGGAAGGAGTAGATAACATGTGGAGGGATCTAGCTAAGCTTGAAGAACGGTCAAGAATTTGACCAGCTGAGATTTAATGCTAAAAAATGCAGGGTCAGGCATTTGGGCTGCAAAAATCCAAGAGGGTGAAGTGTACAGTGTAGGAGGTGAAGTACTTCAGTCCACAAAAGAAGAGGGGGACCTGGGCATGATTGTGTCTGATGATCTTAAAGTAGCTAAACAGGTAGAAAAAGCAATAGCAAAAGCTAGAACAATGTTTGGGTGCATAGGGAGAGGAATGGCCAGCAGAAAAAAAGGAGGTGATTGTGCCTTTGTATAAATCTTTGGTACAACCTCATTTGGAGTATTGTGTGCAATTCTGGATACCATACTTTCAAAAAGATATAAACAGGTTGGAGTCAGTACAGAGGGTGGCTACTAAAATGGTTAGTGGTCTTCGTTATAAAGCATATGAGGACAGACTTAAGGATCTTAATATGCATACTTTAGAGGAAAGGCGGGATAGAGGAGATTTGATAGAGATGTTTAAATATCTCTGTGGCATAAATGCAGTGAAGAAGAGTCTCTTTCAATTGAAAGCAAGCTCTGCTACAAGGGGACATAGGATGAGGGTGAAAGGGGATAGACTCAGAAGTAATATGCAAAAATATTTCTTCATGGAAAGAATGGTAGATGCTTGATATAGGCTCCCAGTGGAGGCAGTAGAGATGAGGACAGTATTTGAATTTAAAAAAGCATGGGACAAACACATAGGATCTCTGAAGGAAAAAAGGGGACTATTGTAGTTGATATGGAAGGGCAGACTAGATAGGACATGTGTTCTTTTTCTGCCATCATTTTTCTATGTTTCTATGTAAGGCTCTATATTCAAAATGACTTAGCTGGTATGCAGGTGTCTAAGTCTCACTGAATATTGTCATTGATTGCCTAAATCTATATAGATTGTGGCTGAATATCGCCACTATCCAAATAACCATGTTGTTGTTGTAGTTAAGTGCCGTTAAGTCAGTGTTGACTCATGGTGACCCTCTGGATAGCTGATCTAAAATCTGGCTATTCAGCAGCAGCCACTGTCTGGATACTGTTACTAAATATCTAGAGAACCATATTCAAAACATTTTACCCAGTTAGCAGATCTGCTAACCATCTAAAATGTGGTCAGCCTGATATTCAGCAGCACTAACCGGTTCCTGCCGCTGAAGATCCCCTCAAACTATGGGGAAAATGGCTGTTTAAAACCAGAGTGTTCCGTGGGCAGATTGTGACTGATGATGGCCTCGATCAAGTAAGCAGCAATATTCAGTTGTTAACCAGGTAGCTTTTATTAAAGCGATGGTGGATACTCACTTTAACTAGCCTAGCCACTGCCTCTTCTTATGTCTCCCTTAGATTTTTTTTTACTCAATGTATCCAGCATTTGGAAAAACACAGAATGCTGTAGGCTGAATATCAGTCCAGTACTGAATAGAAAGATTGTGACATATGCAAAAACAATTAGAGTTTCAATAAGTATTAAACACTTAAAGGCACATTTAATAAATGACGTTCAAAGTCCGATCTCTGGAGGCTAGAGTAGCAGACTTGGAGGACATAAAGAAGACAGAGAGGTACATAGATGAGACCTACAGGGATGTAGTGCTGAAGTCCCACCTCCAGTCTGCAGCATCCTTATTGCCATGGAGGAGAGAGGTCACGTAACAGGAGAGCATCACCCTGGTGTGGCAAGAGGTGATCCTGCAGCTAGGACCTGTTCTCACCTTTCACTCCAAGGAGATTTCTCCAGGTCCATCTGTCCATGAGGGAATGGTTCTGACAGGCTTTATAGTTGGTGATTCGATCATTAGGCATGTAGGTAGCTGGGTGGCTGCTAGACATGGTGCTGGGGAGGAGTCTGCTGTCTTGGTACATATTGGTATCAATGACATAGGAAAGTATGGAAGGGAGGTTCTGAAGGCTAAATTTAGGCTTTTAGGTAGGAAGTTGAAACCAGAACTTCCAGGGTGGCATTCTTCGAAATGCTTCCCATTCCATACACAGGACCAAAAGGCAGGCAGAGCTCTAGAATCTCAAAGTGTGGATGAGACCATGGTGCAAGGATGAGGGGTTTGTATTTGTTAGGAACTGGGGAACATCCTTTGGAAAGGAGGGGCTTTTCTGAAGGGATTGTCTCCACCTTAACTGGGATGGAATCAGGCTGCTGGCATTAACCTTTAAAAAGGAGATAGAGCAACTTTTAAACTAGATAATAAGAGAAAGCCGACAGTCACCCAAGAACACATGGTTCGGAACAATGTATCCTTGAAGGATACTAACAAAAGTTAGGGCATATAAACAAAGAGGTTCCAATAAAGACAAAAGTAACCCAAATGCCCTTGAGAACAGAGCAGACAGAGCTTAAAGATTGCAAATTACCCCTGACTACCAATAGTCAGATTAATATGAATAAAATACAGCCTCTAAAATGCTTGTATGTAAATGTCAGAAGTCTAAAAAATAAGATGGGAGAGTTGGAGTATATAGCACTAAATGAGAGGTTAGATATGATTGGTATCTCAGAGACATGGTAGAAGGAGGACAACCAGTGGGACACTGCGATATTTGGATAGAAACTATATCGTAATGATAGAGCAGATCAAATTGGTAGAGGGGTTGCACTCAATGTTAGAGAGGGCATTGAGTCACAAAGGATTCAAGTTTTGCAGGAAACAAAATTCACTGTAGAATCTCTATGGATTGAAATTCCATGTAAAAAGGGGAAGGGGAAGGCGATGGCAGTGGAGGGTGTACTATTGACTGCTTGGCCAGAATGAACAAATGGATGATGAAATGCTCAAAGAAATCAGGGAAGCTAACAAAAGTTACAGCACAGTAATAATAATAGGTGATTTCAATTACCCCGGTATCGACTGGGTCAGTGTCACTGCAGGATATGCTAGAGAGATAAAGTTTCTAGATGAAATAAATGACTGCTTCTTGGAGCAGTTGGTTCATGAACTGACCAAAGGGGAAGCCATTTTGGACCTAGTCCTTAGTGGAACACAAGATCTGGTGCAAGAGATAAGGGTGTTGGGGCCACTTGGCAATAATGATCATAGCATGATCACGTTTGATTTAATAAATGGAGGAAGGATGGAAAGGAAATCCACAGTATTACCTTTTTTTTTTAAACTCTGTTTATTAATCCACATCAACGCATCACACAACAGTTTGTGTATATATAACGCCTCCGGGCGGGGCTGTCTCTTGTCCACCGCCTTAGGGCCAACCAACAGTCCATTGTGGTGAAATACAATATTTACCTTCCCAACCCCTCCCTGCCCTCCCTCCCACCCCTCCTCTACCTCGCAGCCTCTTTCCCTTCATCTATCACTAGGAATATACATTATTACATTACTCACTTATTAACCCATGCAACAGTATCTCATCAATTGTCCACCTACCTACCTACCAGATCTCAGCCCTAACCCACTTGTAGCACTTCATTGCGAGTATGTGGTCTTAATTTTTGAATGTAAGGCTCCCAAGCCAGCAAAAAGAAGGTCCAACATGGAACACTTCCCTTCGCTCCCCTCCTCTCAAAAAGCATCAATTGTTGGAAACTATTACGCCATTCCCAAAAGGTAGGGGAGATGGGCTCTCTCCACCTATGAAGTATCGGACCTTTACCCACCAGACATGCCTTCCTCATTAATAATCGCTCCCACCTCCCCTTCGGGTGGAGTGGTCCAAGTTGATCCAAAACAACCAAAGCCCTCATCCAGCTAATCTGCTGTTGAAGTAAACTGCTCATATAATTACTAATCTGCATCCAATAAAGGCAAATTTTCTGACACCCCCACCACATATGACCCAAATCTGCCAGGAAGCAGGAACACTTTGGGCATCCCCCATACAAAGTGAGGTGACTCCGCAGTGCTCATCTTGGGGAGAAATATGCCCGGATAAAACACTTAAACTGTATCTCTCGCCACCTAGCCCCTTCTACCAGCCCTACTATCCGACCTAGGGCTTTTCTAACTGAGCCTGGGGCCACCTCCTGATTCAATTCCTTCAGATCCGAGATTGTGGGCGGGGACGCCACCCCTAATGCAAAGAATTCTAAGATCTGTGCAGAGCTTTCCACCGTTAACGCACCCTGTGGAAGGGAGGCAACATAGTGGAAGAGTTGGGCATACACAAAGTAGTGATGGTTGTTCAGCTCATACTCCCTACAAAGGGTCTCAAATGGCTTACACTTCCCTATCCGATCTACCACATGTCCAATTTCTGAATCCCTAAACTCCTCCACTTCCAAAATATGGCCTAACGCCGACGCCCTACCTAGCAAAGACAATGGAAGAGGGCTCCATGCCTGCAATTGTGCACGGGTTCGGAGGAAAATGCTCTCAAAATTTTGCTTATACTGCTCCTTTGGTTCTCTGGTCAAAAGAATACCCAGGTATACAAATTAATCATCAGCCCACTTAAGCGGGAAGGTACCTCCCCAGTTCCCCCTAAGCGTACCCACCACATCCTATGCCTCAGATTTATCCATGTTGACACAAAGCCCTGCAAAACTTCCAAACAAGGAAAATTCCTCTAACAATCTAGGCAACGACTGTTGAGGAGAAAGCAAATGCACCAACATATCATCAGCAAAAGCGGCCATCTTAAATCCATACAATCCAATTCTCACCCCTCATATTTCCTTGGACGCCTCTATCCTCCACACCAAAGGATCTAATGACAACACAAATAACAGGGGGAAGAGTGGGCAGCCCTGTCATGTACCTCTCTCCATGAAAAATTTATCTGACAGCAATCCATTACATAGCACTCCCACAGTAGGCCCCGTGTAGAGAAGTTCCACCATATTGCAAAAAGGATCCCCAGACCATAGTGTGGCAAAAGAAATCTCAAATATTGCCAGTTTACCTGATCAAATGCTTTCTACGCATCAAAGCTGATCAAAAGTGACTGCAGCTCCTGATCCCTCACCCTCAGCGACACAAGGATTTTGCGCAAATTACGCACTGCATATCGTCCTTTCACAAAGCCCACTTGTGAATCATGTACCAGTTCACCCAAGACCCGGGCCAAGCAATTTGCCAGTATCTTAGACAGCACCTTTAAATCAAAATTTAACAAGGAGATAGGACTATAGGAAGCAGCCAACGTGTGATCCTTTCCCGGTTTAGGTATTAAGATAATGTGCTCATGGTTTGCGCCCCAAGTAAAAATGCCCTGCTCCGCCCTTTTGTGATACACCACCACTAGAGAGGGGGATACCAAGTCGCCCAGCAACTTATTAAATTCTGCCTCAAAGCCATCTGGACCAGGGGACTTATAGCAACTCGCCTTCTGGATGACCTGTTGTACCTCACAGAGCATTACTGGTTCATCTAATTGTGCCCTTTGATCTGCCTCCAACCTAGGTATCTTCAACTCGCGCAAGTAGTTCTCCATGCTAGGCAAGGACCCCTCCTTCCCAGAATACAGCTTTTGGTAGAAGGATCGGAACACTTGGGCAATTGCTCAGTTTTCCTTATGCAACCTACCCTATTCGTCCCTCAGCGCCGCCACTGAGCAACTGCCCCTACTACCCTGAAGGCACCGTGCCAGAGGTTTCCCGGGCTTATCCCCAAAGTGATAGAGCTGATACCGGTAATACATAAAAGATTTTTTGGCCCTCCGATGGAGCAATTCATTAAGGGCTGTTTGGGTCTCCCACAGTCTCCTCTTGTTTGCTGCACATGGGCTATTTGCACACCTACGTATTTCTTTCACTGCTTGTCTTTCCAGTCAAACAATTTGTTCCATTAGCAACCTCCGTTTCTGTTCCACATACCCAATGATGTCCCCCCGCAGGACAACTTTTTCAGTCACCCAGACAACTCCGTATCCTCTTGATGTCATTCATTATGGAACGTAAACTTTTGCCACCTCTGTTTAAGATAGATGTGAAACTTGGTATCTCTATATAAGTCTAACGGGAACCACCAAATTCTAGCCTGTGAGGTAACATCATGCCATTCTAACTCTACCCAAATCAGAGCATGATCTGAGATCTCTGTAGGGTCAATTTGTGCATCCACTATCTGGGCAAAAAGCCTTTCAGATACCAGAATATAATCAATCCTAGAAGTCGAACCATGTGCTCGCAACTGATGAGTGAAATCTCTATCCATCGGGTGTAGCAAACACCATGGATCTACCGCCCCCAGTCTGGCATTTGCTCTACTCGAGAGGCCAAGCGGGCATACAGCGCACGGTCTAACACATTCAGACTGTAAAGGTTGCCCAGCACGATGGGCTTTCCTTCTAATACCACATACAATAACACATATCTTCCATCCGGGTCCACATATTCACGCTCCAAAACAAATCTAACTCATTTGTGTATCAAAATGACCACTCCACCTTTTTTCCCCTTCACTGGAGCCTACCATACTTGCCCTACCCAGTCCCTCTGCAATTTATGATGTTCTTCGGCAGTCTGGTGGGTCTCCTGAAGCATAGCAATATCACAATTTTGCCTAGATAAAGCTCGCAACAATTTATATCTCTTAATCGGGCTCCCTACCTCACACACATTCCTTGAAATAATCTTCAGGTTGGTGGGTGCCAATAGGGTTCAAGCCTCACGATAATCAAACTTCCCCAAGAGGACCCCCCCCCCCAGCATGAGGCCCCCCTTAACATGGCTTACATTTCCCAATCCTAACCCAAATATCCACTCTTGGCTGTAACCCTCCCCCCCTGTCTTCCCCCGTCTAACCCCTTCCCACCCCCCACCCTCTGTCTCCCCCCCTCTGCTTCTCACCCCTACCCTACCCAGCCTATTTCTTTAACCCGAACCATCCTCTTCTAGCTGATCACCCAGGATGTGTATGGATACCCCTCCCCCACACTTGCAACTACGAAGCCACCCACAACTTCTCAAATACAATCCCATCTCCTACCTCCCCCTTCCCCTTATTTCTCTCCCATTGATCGACCCCGACCCTAAACCCCACCCTTCCAGTTTTTCCCACCCCATGCCAACCTCCCCTCCCCGTCCTGCTATGCACTTCCCACAAGAGGAGAAACACAGCACTCCAACTGTGCCAAATAAGCCCATACCATATTACACACACATAGGCATCATTATTACACATTTTTAAAACAATCCGATTATCCAACCCGTCACAACCCCACAAGATCAGGAAGCCATGTCCCAGTTCCCTCCACACCAATTGATCACTCCTGCGAGGTCCAAACAGACATTCCTGCCTCAGCCGTATCCTCCACTCCTGCTGCAGGCATAACTTGTTCAAATGTTCCAGTCTGTCATGCTCTTCCACTCCAATCTCAGTCATCGTCTAACTTCTCATCTACCAATGCTCTTCCAGAATCTATTCTCAGGGCACTCCAGCTGGTTCTTCTGTAGTAGCTGATTCGCTCTGCATTAATCCCTCCACGTATTGGGATGCCTCTGTCACCGATTCAAAGAGTCTGTGCATTCCCTCATGGGTGATATGAAGTCTGGCCGGGTACTGCACTATGAATTTAATGTTGGCGTCTACTAGCTTCTGACAAATGGGCACATATGCCCTCCTCCACTGACTCAAGGCCACTGAATAGTTCTGTGCAACCTGCAACCTCAAATTGTCTTTCACAATAACATCTTTTTTTTTGGCCGCTCTCAACACAGCTTCTTTCTGTGGAAACGTCATACATTTTGCCAAGACCACTTGAGGCCTACGGTCCTTCATTTGCTTAGGTCCCACTATTTATTTATTTATTTATTTATTTAGCTGTATTTATATCCCGCTTTTCACTGGGTCAAAGCGGTCAATTGGGGGATACATTTAACACGAGGGGATATGCGACACATACGCTAATACTTACAGGGAACATGGGCAATGGAGGGTTAAGTGGCTTGCCCAAGACCACAAGGAGTGCCTATAGGACTAGAAATCCCAGTCCCTCCAGCCTGAGATTGCTGTCCCCAGGTGGGACTTGAACCCCCGGCCCTCCGGCCTGAAGTACCTTGTCCTAACCACTAGACCACTCCTCCCTATGTGCTCACGCTCTATCAGGATCTGGCCTCTCTCCTCTCCGCCCTCCAAAATATAGGAAACCAGGGTCTCCACATGGGTCTTCAGATCTCTATCCAGTATATTGTCCAAAAAATGGAGATTGTTACATCAGGATCTATTCTCCAAGTCGTTTAGTTTGGCTTCAAGAGCTCTCAGAGCTGCTTGCATTCTCTCTACCTCTTGTGAAAGCGCTTCCAAATCCTCTTCATTCTGCACAACGCGGGCCTCCACTTCCTGCTTCCGACTGCCCAGGGAGCTCAAAGAGCTTTGCAATGTGTCCATCTTGCTGTTCAATGCATCAAACTGGGCAGACAATGCACTGGCTACCGCCTCCGAGATCTCTTCTATGAATGCTGGTGAGGCTGGAGGGCTAGGTACTGGGGATGATGCCACCATTTTGTGCGGCTCAGCTGACCGTTCTTTTTCCCATCTGCTCACCTTCACCATCGCCACCATGCTGCACTCTCCCCAAACCCCTTTCACTTGACCCTTTTCTTGCTCTGCCTGGCTTCTTAGAGCAGCCCTATGGCTGAATCACGACACTATTCACCAGCACAGGGGTCGGGGGCCTGGAGCACGAGTGATTCGAGTCCGCTCGCTCTCACCACATCACGTGACAGTACTACCTTTTAACTTTCAAAAGGGAGATTATGATAAAATGAGGAAAATAATTAAGAAAAAAGTAAAAGGAGCAGTTGCAAAGGTTAAAGATTTACATCAAGCATGGGTATTGTTTAAAAATACTATCTTGGAAGCCCAGACCAGATGTATTCCATGCTTTAAGAAAAAAGTGGAAGGAAGTCCAAAAGATTGCCAGCATGGTTTAAAGGTGAGGTCAGACAGCTGTTGTTATCAAAAAAGCATCTTTCAGGAAATGGAAAAAGAGCCAAATGGAAACAACAAAAGCACTGACTTAGAGGAAAGGCGGGATAGAGGTGATATGATTGAGACATTTAAATACCTCCGTGGCATAAATGCACAGGGAGAGAGCCTATTTATTTATTTATCATTTTTCTATACTGCACTATTCGGCATCAGCACGGTTTACAAAGAACAGGTTTGTACAATGTAGAACGTTCAGACATTGAACTTACATATAACAGGGAATTTAAACATGGATAACAGGTGAACTTTATACACTATGTACAAAAAGGGGATTGCAACATAGTTGGGTATATGATACATGCCCTATAAGGGATGGTTAGATGTAGTGGAAAGTTATCATTGGAGATTGGTTAGGCGACATTGGATTGAGAGACTGTTGGGTCGTGTGATGCTACCTAGGTGATGTTGTCGGAGTTACAGAAGTGTTGCAGAAATAGATGGTGTTTGAGGGCTTTTCTGAACTGGGGGAGGTTGTTTATGGACCGGATTTCTGCTGGGAGAGAGTTCCAGCAGGAGGGGGCAAACAAGGAAAAGGCATGCTTTCTCGTAGATTTGTTGCATTTTGTGATGGCTTTTGGAAGGAGGATGGTATTGCAGGATGCGGCCCTTCTTAATCTGTTGTCTGGGGTGGGTTGAATCAGGTCTGACAAGGTGGTTGAGGTAATTCTGTTTACTGCTTTAAACGTCATGGTTAGGACCTTAAATGTGATCCTATACTGCACGGGGAGCCAGTGTAGGCTCTTCAGAATAGGGGTAGTATGGTCTCTTTGAGATGTTCCATAGAGAGTTCTAGCTGCGGTGTTCATCACTAGCTGCAAGGGATTTATCGAGTTCTTTGGGAGGCCAAATAGGATGGAGTTGGCGTAGTCGAAGTGGGGCATTATTATGGCCTGGAAGACTGTTCGGAAGTCGTTTGGTTCTAAAATGTTCTTTATGAGGCGTAGTGTCTATATTATATGGTAGATTGTCCTGATGGTATTGTCTATATGGGCATGCATGTCCAGGCGCTGGTCCAGTGTTACACCTAAGTATCTGATCGTTGTCTTGGAGATGAGTTCTGCGTTGCTCACCTTGATTGATGAGGGGGGAGTGAATGACTGGTCTCTTCCGATGAATAGGACGTCTGTCTTTTTTAGATTTATTCTGAGCATTTGGTTGTGTAGCCATTCTGTGACAGCGTTGAAGCAGGAAGAGAGCTGGTCAAGATTTGGATGGTCTTTGTCTATTGGGGTGAACATTAGGACATCATCAGCATATACTAGGCAGTTGATGTTGAATGACCGGGTAAGGCTGCAGATGGGTTGCATGTAGATATTGAACAAAAGGGCTGAGAGGGATGAACCTTGCGGGACGCCTTTTTCTCGCAGGAAAGGGTTTGATAATGAGGAGCCAGAGCGGACATGTTGCCATCTGTTACTCAGGTATGAGGCGCACCATGTTAGAGCGTTACCATGGATGCCCTTCTCAGCAAGGCGGGATAGGAGTATCTTGTGGTCAACCGAGTCGAAGGTGTCTGCGATGTCCAGAAATATGAGGGCGAAACCCTGTCTGATGTTATCGAGCCCGATGGTAAGGGTGTTGAATAATGAAGTCAGTAGGGTATCCACTCCATGTGACTCTCTGAATCCGTGCTGGCAGTAATCAAGGGGAGCACTGTTTTCGATATGATGGGTCAGTTGCTGTTGGACTATTTTTTCCATTGTTTTAGCTAGGAGCGGGATGCTAGATATAGGCCTGTAAGAATCCATCTTAGTGGGGTCAAGCTTTTTGTTCTTCAGTAGCGGTCTTATTGAGGTTTTTTGATTGATTGAAAGCAAGTTCTGCTACGAGGGGACATGGGATGAGGGTGAAAGGGGATAGATTCAGGAGTGATATGAGGAAATATTTCTTTACGGAAAGCGTGGTGGATCTGTGGAATAGTCTCCCAGTGGAGGCGGTAGAGATGAGGACAGTATCTGAATTCAAAAAAGCATGGGACAAACACAGAGGATCTCTAAAGGAAAAAAGGGGACTGATGTAGTGGTTGATATGGAAGGACAGACTAGATAGGCCATGTGTGTCTTTTTCTGTCGTCATTTATGTATCTATGTTTAGATGAAAGACATTGATAAGGCAGGCAAAGAAAGAATTTGAGAAGAAGCTTGCTGTGGAAACAAAAACACATAATACTTTTTCAATAAGTATTAAACACTTAAAGGCACATTTAATAAATGATGTCCAAGTATGCACAAGGTGAGTCAGTTGATATAGTCGATTCGTAGGAAAAACCTGTGACAGAGTCAGTTGGACCATTAGATGATAAAGGGGTAAAAGGGGCACTATGAGGTGACAAGGCCATAGCGGAGAGAATGAATGAATTCTTTGCTTCAGTCTTTACTGAGGAAGATGTAGGCATGTTACCTATGACTGAAATGGTATTTAAAGGTGATGCTGCAGAAGAATTGAAAGAAATATCGATACACTGGGAAGATGTATTGTAACTATTTGATAAACTGAAGAGTAGCAAATCACCTGGACTGGATAGTATACATACAAGGGTATTGAAAGAACTTAAATATAAGATTGCAGATCTACTATTAGTAATCTGTGAACTATCATTAAAATCCTCTGTAATACCTGAAGATTGGAGGATGGGCAATGTACGACCAACTTTTAAAAAGGGTTCCAGTTGTGATCCGGGAAACTACAGACCAGTGAGCCTGACGTCAGTACCGGGAAAAATGGTATAAAACACTTTAAAGAAAAAAATGAATTAACGTAAATAATCATGGCTTAATGGGAGACAGCCAACATGTCCTTAGGTAAGGAAGGTCTTGCCTTACAAATTATGTTTTTTTGAAGTTGCAAATAAACAGATAGACAAAGATGAGTTGGTTGATATAGTGTATCTGGATTTTCAGAAAGCCTTTGACAAGGTCCCTCATGAGAGACTTGACAAGGTCCCTCATGAGAGACTCTTGGCAAAATTAAAAAGTCATGGGATAGGAGGCAGTGCACTACTCAGGATCAGGAAAGGTTAAAAGATAGAAAGTGGAGGGTAGGGCTAAATGGCCAATTTTCCCAATGGAGAAAGGTGAATAGTGGAGTACCCCAGGGATCTGTGCTGGGTCTGCTGCTTTTTTTTTTTTTTTTTAAACTTTTATTTTCATTTTGCAACAAACAAAAGAAACAACACACCAAAGGAGACAAAACAAGTATACAATAAAGAAAAGTAAACCCAATTACCCCCCACCCCCACGCTTCTTCTCTAGCTGATTATGTCAGCATGTGAGCGCTTCCAAACAACAGTGATTATACATCAAAACAAGCAAAAGAGTATCTGCAATACAGAATAATCATGGGACAAAGATATATACAAATTTAGACAGTCAGATGAGAGCATTGAGCAGAGTGTACATAGTCATTGAGCATCTTCCATTTAGACCGATGATGAGGAGTCTGAATGGGGGAAGCAAACATACGAGGTAGTTGTTCATATTTACTGTAGAGACAGACATGATTCCACCATTCATTGGGGCTCAGATGGGAGCTATTTTTCCAGTATTTCGTAATTAGGGAAATAGCAATGCCAAGCATAAAGTCCAAAAGGAAGTAAGCCGTTTTTGGAAGAGAGGGGATCCCCGCAGCTGAGCGAAGTCCCACTATCCTCCAAGAAAGGGGCTCTTGAAAGTGCAAAATAGACTGGATACGACCCCAGACCCGACGCCAGTAATACTGTAGTGCGGGACATTCATACATAACATGAGGTAGTGAACCAATGGCCGCATGACATGTCCAACAACTATTGCCCTGAGTAGTGTTCCATTTGGCTAATCTGTCAGGAGTGTAAAAACACCGGTGGGCTAGAAAGAAGAGTGTCTGAGTGAGTGAGGCGGATCGGGAGACCCGTGTCACTCTACTCCAGACAAGGCTCCATTGCTCCGGGGTCAAAGTCACATGCAATTCTCTCTCCCATGCTTTCTGCGCTATAGGGGTATCTCTCGTTATAGCATTACATAAGGTTTTGTAAAAATTGGATGCTACACCCGGTGAACTACCGATAGATCGGATAGTCTCCAACCAACCTTGTGTAGGGGAGGCCGATGGCGGGAGCACCTTAGCACTCCGAAGGCAATGCTGAAGTTGCACCAACTGAAAGTAGTGTTTCGCTGGGAGACCAAATTCAATTTGCAATTCACTAAAAGTTTTCCAGCGACCTTCATGGAACAACTGACTAGGAATCCAAATGCCCCTAGTGTACCAGGGGCTCCACGCCATCGGCTTATTTTGTATTCGAAATCGAGTATTGTACCAAAGTGGGAGCTTGTCTAACGGACAGAGTCGGGAGTCTAAAGATTGCATAAGATTATTAAAGGCACCTAAGGTGTCTAAAAGCATTGGTGGAAAGTGGGAGTCTGATGGGAGAGTCATACCAGGAAGAAAAGTAAGAGGAATCGGTTTGCAAAGGTCCTCTTCTATGTCTAGCCACACAGGTCTACTCGGTACTGGATCTTCTAGCCAACGAGCGCCTTGTTTGAGAAGAAAAGATTGATGATACTTCAGGAAATCAGGGAATCTGACACCCCCATTTTCCTTATCTGCTTGCAGCTGATGTTTCGCTATCCTAGGTGTCTTGTTTTGCCACAAGTATCTAGTCAAAAGGCCCTCTATATCTTTATATATACGTCGAGGTAAAAGACAGGGCAACATTTCTAAGATATAATTCACTTTCGGAACAATCATCATTTTTATGGTTTCTAATCGACCCCACCAGGTAAGTGTTAAAGGAGTCCAGCGATGAGTAAGCGCCCGGACTTTAGAGGTTAAGTCTTTGGCATTGAAGGAGATAGTGTCTTCCAAAGGAGAACAATAGTGAACCCCAAGGTATTTGACCATGCGAGGTTGCCATAAAAAGGGGAAGGATTGCATATCTGCCTGATGAAGCAAAGGATTTAATGGAAAGGCTACCGACTTGGTCCAATTTATCTTATAACCGGACAGTTGTGAGTATTTACCAATTTGCTCTAGGACAGCCGGTACTGAGTCTATAGAGACAAAAAGCATAAGGTCATCAGCATACGCTGAAATTTTGATTTCCCTATGGGTGAAGGGGACTCCATGAATCTCCTCCGATTGCCGGATTAGTAAAGCCAAGGGTTCGAGTGCAAGATCGAAGAGAAGTGGAGACAGTGGGCATCCCTGGCGAGTGCCGCGTTGAAGAGGAAAAGGCTGAGACTTTAAAGCATTGGCACATATACTGGCTGTAGGCTGTGCGTACATGGTGCGAAGACAACGGAGAAAACCTTCCCCGAATCCGTACCAGCGGAGGACTGCAAATAGGAAGGGCCACTCTAAGCGATCAAAGGCCTTCTCAGCATCAAGTGAGAGGCCAACAAATGGGCGATCAAGATTAACTGCGGTAGTCAGTACATGGCATAGAGTCCGAGCATTGTCAGCAGTTGATCTACCAGGAATGAAACCGCATTGATCTGGGTGTATTAAGGTAGGCATCCTATCAGAGAGCCGGGTAGAGAGAATGGTGGCAAATATTTTATAGTCCGCGTTTAGGAGGGAAATTGGACGATAATTAGCTGTTAGTTGCGGGTCTCTCCCCTCTTTCTCAAAAACTACTACATTTGCCATTGAAAAGGACCCAGAAGGAGAACCCTCCTCGGCCAGAGCAGAAAAATAAAGTTTCAAAACTGGAGCTAAGTCAGCGTGAAAGGTTTTGTAGAATTCAGCAGGGAGACCGTCTGGGCCTGCGGCTCGACCTGAGGCACATTTCTTGATAGCAGAATGAATTTCTGAGACAGTAAATGGTGTGTCCAAGGCCACTCTATCTTCGTCAGATAGGGTCGGTCTTTGTACCCCTGAAAGTAAGCGTTCAAATACATCTGGCTCAAAATCACATTCAGATTGATAAAGCCGAGTATAAAAATCACGAAAGAGTTCTAAGATTTCGGTATCTTTAGTGACCAAGCCCCCCCCCCGACGGATTACGGAGGGCGGTAACACGCTTGGCTTCTTTTTGACCTTTTAGGGCATTTGCTAATAATTTGCCAGCACGATTATTTTCCCGATAATATAGCCCTTGTTGTGATTCAATATTTTTAACAGCAACAGTGTACAAAAGCTGATTGTATTGAAAACGCAAGCGTTGTAAACGGAGTAAGATACATGGGTCAGTACGGGACGTGAGGAGACGCTCCCCAGCTTGTATCTGCTGCTCTAGAATCAGTAAATGCTGCTTTCTTTGTTTCCCCTGCCGAATTTGATAGCTGGTTATAGTTGCGCGGATAGATGCTTTAAAACCCTCCACCAAGCCCAGCTCGCTGTGTCATGGGGTGAGTTAAAATGAAAATAATCTTGGATAGCGGCCTTTATATCAATCTGAAAATCTTTTTGACCCAGTAGGGATCTATCAAAAAACCAAGCTCGGGGAGAATCGTCCCGCGCAGTGACATGTAATGATAAAGATATGGCAGCATGATCTGAAATATGGAGAGGATGAGTCCTAGTCGTGTCTACTTGAGAAATCAGTGCTTTGGAAATGAGAAAGAAATCTATTCTAGATTGGGAGTGATGGGGGGCAGAAAAGAAAGTGAACTCTAAGTCGGAGGGGTGAAGCAGCCTCCATATATCTACCAGCGCAAGATCTTGCATCAGAGCTGTAAGGGTAGCAAGACTCTTGGGTGGACTACTCGTTCTAGGCGGCTGTCTATCTATCAGAGGGTCTAACACTTGATTAAAATCACCACCAAGTATTAATGGAGTATTGGCAGAGGCCTGTGCCAACTGCGCAATACTTGCATAGTAAGCAGGGTTGTCCACATTCGGGGCATAAATGCAAATACATGTAAATTCACTATCTCCAACCTTAAGATGTACTCGGGCCCATCTACCCTCCTTGTCAGCGCTAGTATCAATTACAGTAGCTTGCAAAGATTTCTTAACCAGAATGGCTACCCCGCACCGTTTGGAAACGGCGGGAGAATAGGCAGCCACCATGTAAGGCTTAACATTGAGTTTCAGTGTTTCAGCAGAGTTTAAGTGCGTTTCCTGAAGAAACGCTAAATCAGCATGCTCATGGCTAAGATAGCTAAGGATTTTCTTTCTTTTGATTGGACTATTAATGCCCTTTACGTTGAGTGATAAGATTTTACATAAGGCCATTCAAACAAGTTAAAAATTCTGAGCATGATAGCGCACATAATTTCACAATGTCCCTCATATTGACTGTATCTGGCTGTACATATGGCATAAAAGAAAATAAGCTTAGATAATACAATGAAGCGCCCCACATTAAAAAAGAAAAACCGCTATGGGGGGTTGGTTGCTGAAGGGGGAGGCTGTGGGGTGGGAGGGAGGTTGGTGGGGAAAGGGGGGGAGAGGGGAATATTGTAAATTCTTTTTTCTTGCTGTATTTGTATGATTGATTTGCTGAGGAATCCAGGTCTGGGAGATCAGTAGAAATGCCATTTTTTGATGTATTTGTTGTTATTTTTTAAATATTGTTTTGCATGTTCTGTATTATTTGGTTTTCAATAAATAGAGTTTACAAAAAAAAAAAAAAAAAAAAGAAAAACCGCAGCGCGGTAGAGAAGAAGCAGAACCCCAAAAATTACTGGCGACCATGTGTCTGCGGGGAGAAGCCCCAGAGAAGGCCGAAATTGAAAAAACACATAACCTGTAGGACTGTGCGTGCTCCGAATCCGACCGAGGCACACATCATGGAGGGATAGGAGACCAAAAACAAAAGTCATAGAAAGAAAGAAAGAAAGTCCAGGTAGTCTCTGTGCTTGACTATGACCGCCGCATCGGGCCCTTCAAAATGGCGGACAGAGCCGGCAAATAAAAGTCCAAGTCGTTGGATTAGCGCATCTGCTCTGCTTCTTTGGAGTCTAAAAATGTTGATAGTAGATCAGGATCTTCGAATGTCCTGGTTTGGTTGTGGAGAGTCACTCGGAGCTTCGCGGGATACAACAGGCCAAAGCGAGCCTGTAGCTGTTGAAGTCGAGGGCGAAAAGCAAGGAGTTTCTTCCGTCGGTCAACGGTAGGCTTTGCCAAATCAGGGAAGAAGGAGACTTTGTGACCTTCAAATTCCAAATGATGGTTCGCCCGGGCAGCATTTAAAATTTGTTCCACTTGTTGATATCGTAGCAAGCGAAAGATAATAGGCCGGGGGTCGTTCGGTTGAGCGCCATGTGGGTAGGAACACGGTGTGCACGATCGATTTCCAGTTCTTTATGAAAGGTGATCTTCAGCAAGGAGGGAAGAGTTTTGAGCAGGAATTCTCTCATATCTCCCGCTTCCACCCCCTCCGGTATTCCAATGAGCCTCACATTGTTGCGACGGGCTCGATTATTGCTATCTTCTAACTCCTTTTGAAGATTCTGTATCTGGCGCTCAGCCTTGTCCAGTGTGCCCAAGCGCACCGCGTGCGAGTCGAGGACCCCCGCCATATTGTCCTGCCGTAATGAGAGACTTTCAAGTCGGTCCTGGAGCACTCCAAAGTCTTCTCGCATGGCTCTAAGCGCTTCTCCATTGGACTGCACCAATTCCTTCACGCCGCGTATTTCCTCTAAAATCTCCAGGTGCATTTCGGGGTTTTCCCGAAATGGAGCCATCTTCTGTGGGGAGGACACCTCTGTTTTGGAGCGTTTTCCGTGAGAAGAAGAAGGAGACCCGAAGTCCAAGCGCGCTGGTTTATGGGCCGCCATCCCCCCGAGGTACCCCGGTCAGCCCGGAGCGAAATAGTAAGTTTGTATAGGTATTAAGTCAGGATTCTAAGTAGGCCTCTCGGGAGCTTCAGCGCGAAGCGTCTTACCCGCTGGACATCAGGCTCCGCCCCCCCGGGTCTGCTGCTTTTTAACATATTTGTAAATGACCTGGAAATGGGAATAACAAGTAAGATAATCAAATTTGCAGACGACACAAAATTATTCAAAGTTGTTAAAACCCATGAGGATTGTGAAAAATTGCAAGTGGACCTTGATAAACTGGAAGAATGGTCATCCAAATGGCAGATGAAATTTAATATGGACAAGTGCAAAGTTATGCACCTAGGAAACATAGAAACATAGAAATATGATGACAGAAAAAGACCACATGGCCTATCTAGTCTGTCCTTCCATAACAACAACTACAACAGTCCCATTTTTACCTTTAGAGATCCTCTGTGTTTGTCCCATGCTTTTTTGAATTCAGTTACTGTCCTCATCTCTACCACCTCCACTGGGAGACTATTCCACGGATCCACTACTCTTTCCGTAAAGAAATATTTCCTCAAATCACTCCTGAATCTATCTCCCTTCAACCTCATCCCTTGTCCCCTCGTAGCAGAACTTGCTTTCAATTGAAAGAGTCTCTCTCTCTGAACATTTATGCCACGGAGGTATTTAAACATCTCAATCATATCACCTCTATCCCGCCTTTCCTCTAAGGTGTACATATTAAGATCCTTCAGTCTGTCCTCATATGCTTTATAATGAAGACCACTAATCATTTTAGTAGCCACCCTCTGCACCGACTCCATCCTGTTCACATCCTTTTGAAGGTGCGATCTCCAGAATTGCACACTATACTCCAAATGAGGTCACACCAAAGACTTATAGAGAGGCATTATCACCTCCTTTTTTCTGCTAGCCATTCCTCTCCGTATGCACCCAAGCATCCTTCTAGCTTTTGCCATCGCCTTTTCTACCTGTTTAGCTACTTTAAGATCATCAGACACAACCACGCCTAGGTCCCGCTCTTCTTTAGTGGACAAAAGTACTTCACCCCCTATACTATATTGCTCCCTTGGATTGCTGCAGCCCAAATGCATGACCTTACATTTTTTAACATTAAATCCCAGCTGCCAAATTCTAGACCATCCTTCAAGCTTAGCTAGATCCCTCCTCATGTTATCTACACCTTCCTGGGTGTCTACTCTATTGCAGATTTTGGTATCATCCACAAAGAGGCAAACCTTACCCGACAGCCCTTCCGCTATATCACTAACAAAGATGTTAAAAAGAATCGGACCAAGTACAGATCCCTGGGGCACGCCACTGGTAACATCCTTCTCCTCAGCGTGAGCTCCATTTACTTGTACTCTTTGTCGCCTCCCACCCAACCAATTTCTAACCCAAGCAGTAACTTTAGGGTCCATCCCTAGGGTGCTCAGTTTGTTTATAAGTTGCCTGTGAGGAACAGTGTCAAAGGCTTTACTGAAATCTAAATACACCACATCAGAGCTCTTCCTCGGTCCAACTCCCTGGTCACCCAGTCAAAGAAATCAATCAGATTTTTCTGACAAGACCTGCCTCTGGTGAATCCATGCTGCCTCGGATCCTGTAATCCGCTGGACTCCAGAAACCTCACTATTTTCTCTTTCAGCAGCGTTTCCAATAATTTACTCACCACCGAAGTTAAACTAACCGGTTTGTAGTTTTCAACCACATCCTTACTTCTGCTTTTGTGTAAAGGCACCACATGAGCCTCTCTCCAGTCCTTTGGCACCACTCCCGACTCCAACGAGGCATTGAAAAGGTCAGTCAGTGGAGTTGCTAGAACGTCCCCAAGTTCCCTCAGTATTCTAGGGTGTTTATCCCATCCGGTCCCATCGCTTTGTCTACTTTAAGTTGAGCTAGTTTCTCACGAACAACCCAAACTATGGTTATACTATACAAGGCTCCACATTAGGAACCACCACCCAGGAAAACGTAGGCATCATCATGGATAACATGTTGAAACCCTCTGCCCAGTGTGCAGCGATGATCAAGAGAGCAAATAGAATGCTAGTTATCATAAGAAAAAGAATGGAGAATAAAACAAAGGATATTATAATGCCTCTGAATTGTTCCATGGTCTGACCGCACCTTGAATATTGTGTGCAATTCTAGCCACCGTATCTTAAAAAGGATATAGTGTTGTTAGATAAGGTACAGAAAAGAGCCACCAAAATGGTAAAGGGGATGGAGCCACTGTGCGTGCTGTGTGGGATGGGGCAGAACACGTGTAAAGTAGATGTGGGGTGTGTGGGCCCAACCCCCGTATGTACAGGGCCAGAGTGTACCATGCCCATATATGTTGGGGTTTTGCCAGAGGGCATCCTACATATACCCCCACTGTGGTAGCAGAGGGGCAGGGTGCCCCCATATGTGCCCAGCAGCCCCCCTCAGGACCAAGGGGCCCACACACAGGGCTTCAGGGTCATGGTGGTGGCCACTACCACCTGCCCAGTACACACATCCTAATGTGCTACTCCATGCTTCCCAGTCTCAGGGTGTCTGTGCATATGCCCACCTAATAGTCATCCACCAATGATATGGCCCCCCTCAAACCATGCATGGAACCCTGACCATCTCAGGATGTAGGCGTCATGACAGGATCCCAGGTACTTTGCACAGACATCCATTATTTCTCCATGTGCACTGCACACCACCTGTATGTTGACATCATTGGGGCCGGAGGGTGGCATGTGTGCTGTCCACCATACCTAGGAACAATGGGAATCCTGCCACATAAAAATCCTGCATGGTCTGGTGCTGGTCCTCCTGAGTTGCTGGGAAACAGATGGTCTCCTCCATGGACTGCAGGTAGGCACCCAGGAACAGTGTGAGGCAACTTGATACTGCAGGCTGACTGAGTCCCCCAACAGCTGACAGCACCATCTGGAATGAGCCCATCACCAGAAAGGCCAGCGCTGTCATCACCTTCAGGTGTACTGGTTTCAGATTGCTCCTCTGCATGGTGCTTTCAAGCCATGGCTCCAGCTGCTGGCAGAGGTTGTATATGGCAGCCCTGTCAAACTTGTACCTTGCCACACATGCTTCATTACTCATGTCCATGTACTGGACCCTCTGCCATAGGAACATGCATGTGGGTGCTTCTGCTCCATGTCCTGCCCACCATGGTCACAGCTGTGCAGCAGGACTAGCGCATACCATCCCTGGATGTCCTGCATGTTTTCCTATTCCAGCTAGCTGGCTGTGCAATGATGGACACCCATTGCACACATTGTCGTGTATCTCAGTGAACTGCAGGTGGCACTGTCACTGTCTCGCACTGTGTCAATCTTACCACAAAAACATTCAGGGATGAGGATGCACTAATGTGTCCATGGCACATGTGCAGAGTCACAGGTTCACAGGGACGCATATGTGAGGTGCCATGCAGCCACACATTTGCAGGCACGTCAATACAGCATAAAGGTTGTCTGCATGCACCTGCTCCCACCATGTCCTGTATCCCCTTCATACATACTGTGGCTGCTTCCTCTCTGTGGACTGCTGCTCATCCATTGGCATTTCCCTCTATTGCACTGGATATGGGAGGTGAACCACTAACCTTCAGTATCCCATGCATATGCCATCTCCACCACTCTGTGCAGCTGCATTACTATGTGAGGTGTGTGGGCGCAGATACATGTGCATGCGGGCATGGGCACATTGATGCAGAGTCATATGCGCTTGCACATTCTGGCATGCACATCCAAGACTGGTCCATCCCAGGCCTCTGGGCATTGCCAGTGTGTCACAGGCAGTCCATGTAATGGCACCTAAGGTCCCTACTAGGAAGGCAAGGTTCTCTGAGGGTGAGGTGACCCTCATGGTGAAGGAGATTCTCCAGTGGCTGCCATAATTGGTGGGTGGTGCATCCACATGTGTGGGTGCCTATGAGAAGCAGTGGCAGTGGCTTGATGTGTGCGCCGTATTAATGCCATATATCACCAGAACAGCGACATTGAATATGTGAAGTGCAGGAGGTGGCAGGTGTACCGCAACACTTCCTGGAAGGCACAGCAAGGGGTCAAGGGTGCACAGGGGGAGCAGCTATCCAAACTCATATAGCACCTCCTTGCTATAATTGACCCTGCCACCTCAAGGAATATAGGCTCTCTCGACACATCACAGGAGCATGGTACATGTGTGCTGTGTGTGTCCCTGCCCTTTATTCCATGTACACTCCTCCCACTGTGTGCATGCACACACATGCATGCAGCAAACACCACTGGCTGCCATGTTGTCCCATCCAAGCTGCAGCTGCCAGGCATAGTCACATTGCATGTGGCTGATCCAATGTTGGCTTGTGTGTTGGGGGCATTGGCAGCATGGCTGCCAGCTTGTGGTGGTGGGGATGATTGCACAGGGCACCAGGGTGAGTATCTGTGCACAGGCTTCTGTGCCCATCTGGCTCCACAAATGGTGACAGGGTTTATGGCCAACCGTATAAGTGGCTCCTCTGTGCCTGTGCAGCCTAATGGCTCATTTACATGGCTGCAACACTGTTACCCCATTGTTGTCTGCATTGGCAGTTAGAGGTCTGACCCCTCAATGTTGTCTGCATCTTCACAGGTACCCCTGCTGTAGCTCCACAGGCAGCGAAGCCTGCTCTGCTGATAGTATCTATGGAGGATACCACAGGACAGGGGGAGGTCCCACTACCATGCACTGCTGGTGCTGCTGCACTGCAGCAGACACCTGATGTCCGTGGTGCAGATGATCTAGAGCTCCATGTCTCCTCTCCATCACCTCTGCCACAGCAGTCTATTGATAATGGTGACAACCACAGGGGTGCACAGCGACACCTGCATCAATGTGCTGAGCATCTGCTTGCTCACAGGGCTGCCCAGCTGGCATGATCTGAGCAACAGCTGGAGCTGCTAAGCCAGTCCACAACATTGCAGGAGAGGCATGTTATGGCCACAGAGTAGCTGACCATGGCTACCAGCACTCTCCAGGCTACCATGGTGGAGATCCTCATGGAGCTGCACCATATCTCTGGGTGATCTGACCCTACACAGCCCCATGACATGCAATTGTGCCTCTGTGAGGTCTTGGCAAGGGTGTGGTGGGACAGCTCCCAAAGCTGCAGCTTCCTCAGCAGCATGTGCACCTGTGCCTCTGCACCTCAGCAGCATGTGCACCTGTGCCTCTGCACCCAGGCCCCAATGGTGTGACAATGCGGGCTCTGTTGGTCAGCCCACCATACAGGCAGCCCTTCTCTTTGGGCCAGTTCCACAGGGCAGCAGCCCCTGGATGGTGTTTCCCTCATTCCATGAGGATGTCATGGAGTCAGGTAGCATGAAATGTGTCACCTCTGGTTTCAAGAACTCACCAACATGCACACCTGTGACCGTGGTGACCGAGGCACAGGTGCATATGCCCTCAAAGATAAGGGCAAGGGGCAGGCACAGGGGTGGGGCCACAGGGAGGTCATCTAGCACCAGGGTTGGGGGGGAAGCATACTTGGCGGGTGGGTTTGGAGCCCATGGGGTTGCACAGGCAGCATGGGTTTGGGCAGGTGTGCATGAGGTGGATGTTAGTCATGTTCCAGCATGTCTGTGTGACATCGTGGCATGTGGGAAGGCATGAGTGGTTGGGGAGTAGGTGGGTCCACTGGTTTACACTGCCTCATGTGTCTGGCCTTGGGAGGGTGAAGGGGACACACCATTCTGTGGGAAATGGACACATATGTTCATGTGTTGCTTCAGGACTCACACATTGATATGTCTGTGCTGGTCACACACAGACCAGCCCCATTCCTGGTGTGTGTGGCATTCAGTTTGATGGGCAGTGCCTCTCTGTACCATCTATGGAGATCACTGCTGGGGGCATTTGCCAGCATCACCGCATGCATTGGGCACCTGTCTGTACTGTGACCACTGTCACATTTGTGACACCCTCCTCCCATCTGGGTCTGCTTGGACATACATCCACTGCCACAAAATTTTGTGCTTGCCCTGGGGCTCCATCTGCAACCAATCTTGCTAGGGTGTTGGGGGCTCTAACGCATGGTAACACAAACTGGCATTAAAGGAGCACACACTATCCCTGCCCAGTCTCCGTTCCATTAAAGTCCACGCTCCATCTCCTTTCACCTTAATGCTACAGACCCAGCATCCATACATTAATCCAGCATTGTCAGTGCTTTCCACGGTGTTAACTGCTCATGGGCGCAGATAATGCCCCTTTGCCCCTTATCCCTCTTTAGTAAACATACCCCTTGGAGTCTTTTTCTGTCATCTTGTTCTCTGTTTCCATTTTTCTTGCTTAGAAATAATTCAGCCTCCATGCATCTTCTGTCCACAGTCTAGCTGTTGCTGCTGCTAACAAGGATGCCAACAACAAATCAGATTAACAGCCCTGGCAGCCTTTAGCCTGCTGGCAGTTTGTATACGAACCACTTGAAATATCATGAAGACTTGAATAAGCTAGTCAGACACTAATATATATAACTTGGTCTTTCTGGATTATTTCTGGGCAACCATTTTTCTTCTTCTTCTTCTTTTTCTTCTTTTAAAGGCCTTTGGGGAGGGCATTTGACTGCCTAGAAGAACTTCTAATTGAAGCACTTTGGCCATGTTTACACATTAATAGGAAGAGTTCATCACTTTGGAGGTAATTTTATAAAGGTTAGGTTAGAAAGAGCATATAGATTGCTTTTCAGGACTAATTTTTCCAACAAATAAAAGGCATGGCAATAAGTGCACCATGGCACCTGCATTGCAAATTTATATGTGGCTGAACTTAAGGAGGTACTTTTGAACGAACATCCCTTTCATCACAAGGTCAAGTTTTGGAAATGGCATATTGATGATATTCTATATACACAAACTAAGGAAACAATAAGATACCTTGGAATTACATTGGACCAACGTCTGGATATGAAACAACACATAAGTAACATAGTCAAAGCTGTATACTTCAAAATCCGATCGCTTAGGCATATGCGCCCCCTGTTGGACCCAGACGATTTCCGGACCATATACCAAGCGCTAATCCTGCCACACTTCAACTTTGCAAATGCCATCTTACAAGGTCTCCCTCAATCCACACTGAGCCCATTACAGCTGGCCATGAATACCGCAGCAAGGGTCCTCTACGGAGCCTCCAGAAGCGACCACGTGACTCCCATTCTTAAAGAGCTTCACTGGCTCCCCATCCATGGGAGGATCATCTTTAAAACCCTACTCCTATCATTCAAGGCAATCAAGGGTATCTCATCCTCCTCACTCACAGAACTGATTCACTCGGTGCCCCCCAACAGATCCAGAAGAGCAACAGCCGTAAACCTACTAATAACCCCAAGGGCATGGTCAAAGTGCAACATGACAACCACAAACAGAGCGTTCAGTTTCTATGCCCCCAAATGCTAGAATGCTCTACCCTCAGAAATTAGAGCCATTGCTGACCTATCTCAGTTCAAGAAGGCACTTAAATACCACCTTTTCCTCCAATACTACCCAACCAGCAATTGAACCTCGGTACCCCGCTGAAGAAATGACCCACTTAAGAAATGACCCTTTTGTTCATTATGTGATTGATACCTAATTTTGCTCAGTGTAAATATCTCATGTATATAGTTCACCCCTGTTATCCAAGTTTGTACTCCTGTTCGATGTAAAACCAAACAGCATGTTGTTGTGGTCGTTATGTTATAATGTAAACCGCGCTGATGCCGAATAGTGCGGTATATAAGAAATTGTAATAAATAAATAATAAATTCTTGTTTTACAGAGAAGTGATGTAGATCAATTGAGACAGTTTCATCAATGGTTAAACTCAAGAGATTTAAAGTTTGAGGTACATTTTGATTTTAAAGACATTCTATTTTTAGACATTTTAATTATAAAAAACTGACTATGGTTTTAATATTAGCATATGTACGTGCATGCCTTGGAGTCAATGCTGACTCCTGACAATCCAGCAGCTCTTGGGTTTTCTTGTCAGTGAAACAGGAAGCAGATTGCCAGGCCTTTTTTTCTGATAACAATGGTGGGCTAAGTGACTTGCCCAAGGCCACAAGGGGTGCTAATGGGAATTGAACTCTAGTCTTGTGGTTACCAAGCCAGTGTGTTAACCATTAGGTTACTCCTCCATCATTGCAATGTGGCTGTTTATAGAACAAATGTCTTCAATATGATAGCTATCATTTCAAAGTTTAAAAAGGAATTTGTCATATTGACAATTTTAAGACTTCTTAGACAATGTACATACATGAATGAGTATGAGTAGCAAGCAGCAGATGACTGAGAGGTTTGCAGATGGGTTTATCCAATACAGTAGAGTATGCAAAGGTGATTTTGATTAATTAGACAGATCCGCTTAAAGAAAAAAGAAAAGAATCCAATATCATTTATTCATTGAGATTTTCTAATTTAGCTAATGGCATTCAAAAGATCTTAAGAAGATACTGGCATATTTGCAAGGGTCATGACTTTTTTAAGGAGCAGAAATTGATAGTCACATACACCAAAGTATTTGAAAAGTAAATCAGTACCTTCTGCACTGTCCCCAATACAGACTGATAATGCTTCTAGATTTGTACATTGCGAATCTGTGAACTACTCTGTATGTCCAATATCAAAGAACATAATGGATTTTGAGTATCCTGTAAAATGGAAAATGCACCTACTTAAACATAATTGTAATACAATGTATGCTGTATATGTGATTGAATGTCTATGTTTGCTCCTTTATGTTAGAAAACCAAGGAGAAAAGTACAACTAAGATTAGAACACAAAAGTATCAAAAGAGGTATACAGACAATCCCACTTGTTGATCACTGTCTCAAATTTAACCACAAATTTGAAGATATTTCCTTTTTTATTATGAAAACTATAGTACCATCATGAAAAAAAATATTGATACACTCTTAAGGAGCCCTTTTACTAAATCCTGTTATGGTTCTGCACCTAGCATGTGTTTTTAATGCACAGTAATTGCAAAGGCTTCATGGTAATTGTCAGGGGCATGACCAGCATGTTTCCAGCAGTTAACATGTGGATGTGAATGCTAATATACAGTTCAATTATCGAGGGCACACCCACGCTAATTGTGACATTTCCACTAAACATGCAGCAATTGCCCTCACACTAGTGGCAATGTGTTCTCCAGGTCCACACTCAGCAACTAATCTACCCCACTCACCGCCTTTGTGCACAATGGCCAATGAATGCACATCTTAGTGATTTCTCACTGTCATGCCCACATATAAGGGGGATCCTTTACTAAAGCACGTATTCTGGTGCATGCTGAAGGATTGCTGGGAAATGTGTTGCCAGCTATTGTGGGCCATAACAGCATGAGACAATTCCTGTGCTAACTGTTCATCCCATGCTAGGGTCATGAGAGGGCAGGTTAGAGGCAAAGAGTGGGCATGGTGAGCTCAGCGTTGTTAGCGCTGGGTTCACATTGCATGCTAACTGCATTAGCGTGGGTTTACCAAATGCCACCAATAAGTGGAGTTAAGTGCACCTGTTCTAATGCAGCCTGAGTTAGAGAAAAGTGTTCTGCATTAACCGCCAGGTACAGAAGAACATAAGAAATGCCTTACTGGGTCAGGCCAAGGTCCATCAAGCCCAGTATGCTGTTTTCAATTGTGGCCAACTGGCAGGTTCCCAAAGAGGCACACAGGTCAGAGGCACTCAGGACAAGCAGTGGATTTCCTGGGTCCTCTTTAATAATGTTTTATGAACCTTTCCTCTAGGAACTTGGCCAAACCTTTTTTAAACCTATCTACACTAACAGCTTTTACTACATCCTCCAGTAATGAATTGCAGAGTTTGATTACTTATTGAGTAAAAAAATATTTTCTCTTATTAGTCTTCAATAGGTTGCATTGTAGCTTCATTGCGTGTCCTCTAGTCTTTCTACTTTTTGATGGTGTAAATAACTAATCTACATTTACCCATTCCACTCCAGGCATTAATTTATAGACCTCTATCATATCCCCCCTCAGCTTTCTCTTTTCCAACTTTAAGAGCCCCAGTCTTAAGCCTCTCTAAACTACCAACCATTAATGCAGTTGTGTTGCACCTAACGCGCCATTGTTTTGGCTTTATTGGCGTGTTAGGTGCAATATCTTATAGAGCTTTACTAAACGACTCCCCAGGTGTCACCACGGACAGCAAGGGTGCACCAAAATATATGCTGACCTCCTAGTAGGCTTTAGTAAAAGGGCCCCTAATGTATGAAGAACAACATTTTATGTTTGAACTAAACACGATGACACCAAATGGACATAATATGGAAATAGATTTTCATGTATTTTTGAGAATAATTTTTTTTTCTTGTACTTGTTTGGTTATACGAGTACACACAAAAAGTCTCCTTTGAATCAGAATTACTTTGTGCACAATATTCTGTGCATTTTTTAAAGGACTTATTATATTACTTATTTTTGTTTAAGGGGATGCAATTTATGCTAATTGTTTTTGTTTTATCCTCTATAGATCATTCTCAAGTTTTTAAGTTATTAAGATGCCACACCATTGTATGGTCATTATTTATTGATTTTTTTTATTTTTATCTTTATAGTATTTTTCTATTTTCACCATAAATAAATGTTTTTGAAGTATACAGAATCATTGTACAAAGTTTTCAGGTGGGTGGTTCCTTTAGCAATAGTTTCTGTCAGTCACTTTCCGAGCACCGGCAGCTCTGCTGTTTAATTGCAGGTGACAGTGTGACATTTTTTACTTTCACTTTGCCTCTTGAATTACAAGGAGCAAAGGCCTTGCTTATGAAAAGCAGGTAATGCAAACACTGCAACAGGCTCTAGAACACCAACATGCCTCCTATTGGGAGGCACAGATCCAAAAACAATAAACTGGATTGCTACATACCCCTGCACAGAAACTGTGCACTAGCAGAATACCTGACCTTGGTCATGCATGCAGATAAATGCAGAATATATAACTACAAGCTAGAGACAGAAAGAGGCAAACAAAAACTGAACTGGGAACTCTAAGAAGCCAGACTCTATATGCAGTACAATACTAGAGAAATAGAAACAGAAATGCGTTGAAACAAATATCAGTGAACCTCAAAGTGTAATAGGGCAGTTTGACAAAATGAAGAGTATCAAACCACTTGAACTAGATGATATACATGGCAGGACGCTGAAAAAACTCAAAAAATGACACTTCAAACCAACTATTAGTAATTTCTGAACCATCAATAAAATTGTGTACAGTACCTAAGGATTGGAGGGTAGCCACCATAATGCCAATTTTAAAAGGGTTCCAGGGGTGTTCTGGGAAACTACAGACTGGTGAGCCTGATGTCAACGCCACAAAATAGTAAAACCATTATAAAGAACAAAATTACTGAAAATATAGATAGTCATGGTTTAATGGGGCAAAGCCAACATGGATTTATCCAGGAAAAGACTTTTCTTATAAATCTGTTATATTTTTTTAAGGTGTGAACTAGCAAGCAGATAAGGTGAGCCGGTTGATATAGTGTATCTGGATTTTCAGAAAACGTTTGACAAGGACCCTCCTGAGAGACTCTTGAGGAAATTAAAAAGTCATGAGATAGGAGGCAGTGACCTACCATGCACTGGGAAATGGTTAAAGGATAGAAAACAGAGAGTAAGGCTAAATGGTCAATTTTCTCAATGGAGAAAGGTTAATAGTGGAGTACCTCAGGGATCTGTGCTAGGTCTGCTGCTTTTTAACATATGCATAAATGACTGGGAAAGGAGAACAAGGAATGAGGTGATCAAATTTGCAGATGGCACAAAATTATTCAAGACTGTTAAATCACAAGAGGATTGTGAAAAATTGCAAGAGGACAATGATAAATTCGGAAACTGGGCATTTGAATGGCAGATGAAATTAAATGTCAACGAGTGCAAAGTTTTGAACTTGGGGAGGGACAATCCAAACTATAGAAACATAAACAAAACAGTAGAAAAAGACAATATGGCCTATCTAGTCTGCCCTTCCATATCAAATACTAGTAACATAGTAATATAGTAAATGATGGCAGATATAGACCAGTATGGTCCATCTAGTCTGTCCAGTAAGATGGCAAGAATAGGTGCACCTGCCGCTCCGAGCAGGCCACCCCCCCCCTTGTCTTTGAACCCACCACTCCGTGTAGGACACCCCTGTATGTTGAGAAATTAGTTAGTTAAGTTTATTTTGATTTTATCCTGTTGCTGTAAAGGGATCCACTGTGTCTTCCCCATGCCATTTTGAATTCTGTCACTGTATTTGCCCCCACCACTTCCATCGGGAGGGCATTCCAAGCATCCACCACCCTTTCAGTGAAAAAGTATTTCCTGATATTGCCTTTCAATTTACCCCCTTGCAGCTTCATGTTATGCCCTCTAGTTTTACAGCTTTCCCATCTTTGGAAGAGGTTTGTTTGTTCATTATTTCTCTTTAAGTATTTAAAGTTCTGAATCATATCTCCCCTGCCCCTCCTCTCCTCCAGAGTGTACAGTACATATTTAGGTTTTCAAGTCTCTTCTCATAAGGCTTCTGACACAGGCTCCAAATCATTTTGGTCGTCTTCCTCTGAACAATTTCCAGTCTTTTTATATCCTTTGCAAGATATGGTCTCCAAAACTGAACACAGTATTCCAAGTGAGGCCTCACCAGTGACTTATATAGTGGCATTAGTACCTCTTCCTTTCTGCTGGCAATTCCTCTTTGTATGCAACCTGACATATTTCTGGCTTTTGCCACTGCCCTTTCGAACTGTTTTGCCACCTTGAGATCCGCAGAAATAATCACACCAAGGTCTTTCTCCTGGTTCGTGCACACCCACCTCTCGCCCCTCTATCGCAAACATTTCCCCTGGATTTCTGCTTCCCAAGTGCATGACACTGCACTTCTTCACATTAAATCTTAACTGCCAAGCAATAGACCATTCTTCCAGCTTTTGTAGATCTTTCCTCATGTTATCCACTCCCTCAGGGGAGTCCACTCTGTTGTAAATTTTTGTGTCATCTGCAAAAAGACAGACTTTTCCATTCAGTCCTTCGGCAATATCACTCACAAATACATTGAATAGTGCCGGGCCCAGGACTGAACCCTGGGGCACCCCACTAATCACCCTCCTTTCATCCGAGTGGGCTCCATTTACTATCACCTTCTGTCATCTGTCAATCAACCAATTTCTGATCCAGTTCACCAGCTTGTGACCCATCTCCAAACTACTGAGTTTACTGATAAGCCTCCTATGGGGAACAGTATCAAAGGCTTTGCGGAAACCCAGATAGATGACATTCATCGCATGCCCCTGAACTAGTTCTCTGGTCATCCAGTCAAAGAACTCAATCAGGTTTGTTTGGCAAGATCGTCCTTTGGTAAAACCATATTGCCTAAGATCATGCAACCTGTTGGTTTTGAGAAAGTCCACTATTCACTCTTTCAGAAGCGCCTCCATTACTTTTCTCACCACCGAGGTAAGGCTCACTAGCCTGTAGTTTGTCACTTCTTCCCTGTCACCACTTTTGTGAAGAGGTACCATATCCGCCCTCCTCCAGTCCTGAGGAACCTCTCCTGTTTCCAAGGATCTGTTGAAAATATCCTTTAACGGCCCTGCAAGAACCTCTCTGAGCTCTTTCAGTATCCTGGGATGTATCCCATCCGGTCCCATGTCCTTGTTCACTTTCAGTTTTGCAAGTTGTTTTAACACATCATCTTCTGTGAATGGCGTGGTATCTACTTCATTCCCATTTTTATATTTGGGAGTCACAGATGGTCCTTCTCCAGGATTTTCTTTAGTAAAAACAGAGCAGAAGTATTTGTTTAGCAATTTTGCTTTTTCAATGTCACTTTCCACAAATCTGTTCCCAGCACTTCTGAGTCCTGCAATTCCATCTCTGATTTTCCTCCTCTCCCGAATATACCTGAAGAAAGTTTTGTCACCACATTTCACATCTTTAGCCATCTTTTCCTCTGCCTTTGATTTTGCTTTCCTTATTTCTCTTTTTGTCTCTTCGAGTTTGATCCTTTATTCCTTACTGTGTTCCTCTGTTTGCAAGCTTTTGAATTTTGTGAATGCTGTGTTTTTTGCCTTTATTTGAGCAGCTATGTCTTTGGAGAACCAAATAGGTTTCCTTCTCCTCTTGTTTTTATTTACTTTCCTTACATATTTATCTGTTGCCCCTGTTATTGCCACCTTTAGTTTAACCCATTGCAATTCCACTTCCCTTATTCCCTCCCACCCTGCCAACTCCTCCTTCAGGTACTTGTCCATTTTACTGAAGTCAGTATTTTTGAAGTTTAGGACTTTGAGCTTGCTATGATTGGACTGCACCTTGGCTTTTATCTCAAACCACACTGTGTGATGATCGCTGCTGCTCACAGGGGCACCCACCCAGACATTTGACACACTCTCACCATTGGTGAGCACTAAATCTAGCATTGAACTTTCCCTGGTTGGTTCCATCACCATTTGTTTAAGTGACACATCTTGGAAAGGATCCACAATTGTCTTGCTTCTTGCCAGATTCACAGAAGGAATACTAAAGTCCCCTTCTTTTCCTTTAGAGATCTTCTATGTTTGTCCCATGCTTTTTTGAAGTCAGATACTGTTCTTGTCTCTACTACCTACACTGAGAGACTATACCACACATCTACCACCCTTTCCATAAAGAAATATTTCCGCATATTACTCCTGAGTCTATCCCTTTTCATCCTCATCTTATCTACCCTTGTAGAAGAGCTTTCTTTCAATCAAAAGAGGCTCTCCTCTTGCACATTTATGCCAGAGAGGTATTTAAATGTCTCTATCATATCTTCTCTATCTTGCCTTTCCTCTAACATATAAATATTAAGATCTTTAAGTCTGTCCTCATATGCTTTATAACAAAGACCACTAACCATTTTAGTAGCCACCATCTGCACCAACTCCATCCTATTTATGCCCTTTTGAAGATGTAGTCTCCAGAATTGCACACAATACTCCAAATGAGCTTGCACTAGAGACTTATACAGAGACACTATCACCTCCTTTTTTCTGCTGCCCATTTCTTTCTCTATGCACCCAAGCATCCTTCTGGCTTTTGCTATCATCTTTTCTACCGGCCTAGATACCTTAAGATCATCAGAAACAATCATGTCCAGGCCCCGCTCGTCTCTCAAGAACAGAAGTATTTCATCCCCTACACTGCTCCCTTCGATCTTTGCAGCCCAAATACATGACCCTGAATTTTTAGCATTAAATCTCAGCTGCCAAATTCTAGACCATTTTTAAGGCTTAGCTTGATCCCTCCTCATGTTATCTATTCCTTCCTGAGTGTCTACTCTATTGCAGATTTTGGCATCATCCGCAAAGATTTTGGCATCATCTGCAAATACCCAACAACCCTTCCACAATATCACTAACAAAGATGTTAAAAAGAATTTGACCAAGGACAGGTCCCTGTGGCACACCACTGGTAACCTTCTTCTCCTCAGAATGACCTCCATTTACCTGTACCCTTTGTTGCCTTCCACTCAATCAATTTCTAACCCAAGCAGTCACTTTAGGGTCCATCCCTAGGGTGCTTAGTTTGTTTAAATGTCATCAGTGTGGAATGGTGTCAAAGGCTTTACTGAAATCTAAGTATACCACATCTAGAGCTCTCCCTCAGTCCAACTCTCTGGTCACCCAGTCAAAGAAATCAATCAAATTTGTCTGATAAGTCCAGCCTCTGGTAAACCCATGCTGCCTCAAATCCTGAAATCCATTGGACTCTAGAAATCTCCCTTTTAGCAATATTTCCAATAATTTATTCACCACGGATGTTAGTCTATCCAGCCTGTAGTTTTCAGCCTCATTCTTACTTCCACTTTTGTGTAAAGGGACCACATGTGCTTTTTTCCAGTCCTCTGGGACCACTTCAAACTCTAAAGAAGCATTGAAAAGGTCAGACAGTGGAGCCACTAGAAGGTCCCCAAGTTCCTTCAATATTCTCAAATGTATCCCATCTGGTCCCACCACTTTGTCTACCTTTAGTTTAGCTAGTTCCTCATGAACACAGTCTTATGAAAATCATTGAAGATCCCTGTCACTTCTGTTCCTATTTGTGGGTGTTTTCTGAGGTTCTGCTCCTAGCCCTTGATCTTTGAAGACAGAAAGAAATATTTGTTAAGCAATTCCTTTTTATCCTCATCAGCTTCTACATTTTTCTCCCCTTCGCCCTTGAGTATTACAATTCCGCTTATGTACTTCCTTCTGTCACTAGCATATCTGAAAAATGTCTTATGCCCCCATTTTATTGCACTGGCTATTTTTTTTTCTCTGTGTATCTTTGCTTTCCTGACTGCTTTGCTAGCTTCTCTAATTTTTTTCCAAATATAAATGCTTATCTTCCTCTCTCTGTGAACTCTTGTAGAACTATATGATGCAAAGTTCCACCTTAGAGGGCAAATTCTATAAGGGACATGTGGGAAGTTATATGCTAATTATCCATGTATGTCACTATTTTAAAGGACTTACACATATGAACAGAAGAACATAAGAACATAAGATCATAAGATATGCCATACTGGGTCAGACCAAGGTCCATCAAGCCCAGTATTCTGTTTCCAACAGTGGCCAAACTAGGTCATATGTACCTAGCAGTTTCCCCAAGAGACACAAGTTCCACAATGCTTGTACTGGGTCAAGCATTGATATCTTCGGTCACTTCTTAATAATGGTTTATGGACCTTTCCTCCAGGAACTTGTCCAAACCTTTTTTAAACCCAGCTACACTAACAGCCTTTACTACATCCTCCGGTAACAAATTCCAGAGTTTGATTACACGTTGAGTGAAAAAATATTTTCTTTTGTTGGTCTTAAATAGTTTACCCTGTAGCTTCATTGCATGTCCCCTAGTCTTTCTATATTCTGATAACGTAAACAATCGATCTACGTTTACCCGTTCCACTCCGTTCATTAATTTATAGACTTCTATCATATCTCCCCTCAGCCGTCTCTTTTCCAGTTTAAAGAGCCCTAACCTTTTTAGCCTTTCTTCATAGGAGTATCCTTTCATCCCCTTTACCATTTTGGTGGCTCTTCTCTGAACCTTTTCTAAAATCGCTATATCCTTTTTAAGATACGGCGACCAGAATTGCACACAATATTCAAGGTGCGGTCTCACCATGGAACGATATAGAGGCATTATAATATCTTTTGTTTTATTTTCCATTCCTTTCCTTATCATACCTAGCATTCTATTTGCTCTCTTGGCCGCCGCTGCACACTGGGCCGAGGGTTTTAACATGGGTCCACAATGACGCCTAAATCTTTTTCCTGGGTGGTGGTTCCTAATGTGGAACCTTGCATCGTGTAACCACAGTTTGGGTTGTTCTTCCCTAGGTGCATAACCTTGCACTTGTCCACATTAAATTTCATCTGCCATTTTGATGCCCAGTCTTCCAATTTATCAAGATCCTCTTGCAATTTTTCACAATCCTCTTCGGTTTTAACAACTTTAAATAGTTTTGTGTCATCTGCAAATTTGATAACCTCACTCGTTATTCCACTTTCCAGGTCATTTATGAATATGTCAAAAAGCAGCGGACCCAGCACAGATCCCTGGGGTACACCACTATTCACCTTTCTCCATTGGGAAAATTGGCCATTTAGCCCTACCCTCTGCTTTCTATCTTTTAACCAGTTCCTGATCCACAATAGAACACTGCCTCCTATCCCATGACTCTTTAGTTTTGCCAAAAGTCTCTGATGAGGAACCTTGTGAAAGGCTTTCTGAAAGTCCAGATACACAATATCAACCGACCCACCTTTGTCCACCTGTTTATTCACTCCTTCAAAAAAACATAACAGATTAGTAAGACAAGATCTTCCTTGTCTAAAGCCATGTTGGCTGTCTCCCATTAGGTTGTGACTATCTACATGCTGAGTAATTTTATTCTTTATGATGGTTTCTACCATTTTTCCCGGTACTGACGTCAGGCTCACTGGTCTGTAGTTTCCCGGATCACCCCTGGAACCCTTTTTAAAAATTGGTGTTACATTGGCGATCCTCCAATCTTCAGGTATTAGAGATGATTTTAATGATAGTTCACAGATTACTGATAGCAGGTCTGCAATCTCATATTTCAGTTCTTTCAACACCCTTGGATGTATACCATCCGGCCCAGGTGATTTGCTACTCTTCAGTTTATCTAATAGTTGTAAGACATCTTCCCGATGTATCGATATTTCCTTCAATTCTTCCACACCTTTAAATACCACTTCCGTCATGGGTAACATCCCTACATCTTCCTCAGTAAAGACCGAAGCAAAGAATTCATTCAGTCTCTCCGCTATCGCCTTGTCGCCTCTTAGTGCTCCTTTAACCCCTTTATCATCTAATGGACCAACTGACTCTCTCACAGGTTTTTTGCTACGAATGTACTTGAAAAGGTCTTTATTTCGCGTTTTTGCTTCCGCAGCAAGCTTCTTCTCAAATTCTCTCTTTGCCTGCTTTATCAATGCCTTGCATTTGACTTGCCAGTGCTTGTGCTGTTTCCAGGTTTCGTCGTTTGGCTCTTTTTTCCATTTCCTGAAAGTTGCTTTTTTGGCAACAACAGCCTCTCTGACCTCACCTTTAAACCATGCTGGCAGTTTTTTGGACTTCCTTCCACTTTTCTTAAAGCGTGGAATACAGCTGGTCTGGGCTTCCAAGATAGTATTTTTCAACAACACCCAAGCTTGATGTACGTCTTTAACCTTTGCAACTGCTCCTTTTAGTTTTTTCTTAACTGTTTTCCTCATTTTATCATAGTCTCCTTTTCGAAAGTTAAAAGGTAGTACTGTGGATTTCCTTACTATCCCTCCTCCACTAATTAAATCAAAGGCGATCATGCTATGATCACTATTGCCAAGTGGCCCCAACACCCTTATCTCTTGCACTAGATCTGGTGTTCCACTAAGGACTAGGTCTAATATGGCTTCCCCTCTGGTCGGTTCATGAACCAGCTGCTCCAAGAAGCAGTCATTTATTTCATCCAGGAACTTTATCTCCCTAGCATGTCCTGACGTGACACTGACCCAGTCGATACCAGGGTAATTGAAATCACCCATTATTATTACTGCACTGTAACGTTTGTTAGCTTCCTTGATTTCTTTGAGCATTTCATCATCCATTTGGTCATTCTGGCCAGGCGCTCGATAGTACACCCCCACTGCCATTGCCTTCCCCCTTTTATATGGAATTTCAATCCATACAGATTCTACAGCAGATTTTGTTTCCTGCAAAACTTTAATCCTTTCTGAGTCAATGCCCTCTCTAACATAGAACGCAACCCCTCCACCAATTTGATCAGCTCTATCATAACGATATAGTTTGTACCCAGGTATCACAGTGTCCCACTGGTTGTCCTCCTTCCACCATGTCTCTGATATTCCAATCATATCTAACATTTCATTTAGTGCTATATATTCTAACTCTCCCATCTTATTGTTTAGACTTCTAGCATTTGCTTACAAGCATTTTAGAGAATGTATTTTGTTCATGTTAATTTGGCTATTGTTAGACATGGGTAAATTGGGATCTTTAAGCTCTGTCTGCTCCATACTTGAGGGCATTTGGGCTACTTTACTCTTTTGTGGAACCTCTCTGCTTTTGGTAGTATCCTTCAAGGATACATTCTTCCGAACCATCTGCTCTTGGGCGACTGTCGGCTTTCCCCTAATATCTAGTTTAAAAGCTGCTCTATCTCCTTTTTAAAGGTTAATGCCAGCAGCCTGGTTCCATCCCGGTTAAGGTGAAGCCCATCCCTTCGGAAGAGCCCCTCCTTTCCCCAGAATGTTCCCCAGTTCCTAACAAATGCAAAACCCTCATCTCTGCACCATTGTCTCATCCACGCATTGAGACTCCGGAGCTCTGCCTGCCTTTTGGGTCCTGTGCGCGGAACAGGAAGCATTTCGGAGAATGCTACCCTGGAAGTTCTGGATTTCAACTTCCTACCTAAAAGCCTAAATTTTGCCTCCAGAACCTCCCTACCACATTTTCCTATGTCATTGGTACCGACATGTACCAAGACAGCAGACTCCTCCCCAACATTATCTAAGACCTTATCTAGGTGGCGCGTGAGGTCCGCTACCTTCGCACCAGGCAGGCATGTTACCAGGCGATCCTCACGTCCACCAGCCACCCAGCTATCTACATGCCTAATGATCGAATCACCAACTATAACGGCTGTCCTAACCCTTCCCTCATGGGCACATGGACCTGGAGAAACTTCCTCGGTGCGAGAGGGTTTTACATCACCTGGAGGACAGGTCCTAGTTACAGGATCACTTCCTGCCGCACCAGGGTGATGCTTCCCTGTCACGTGACCTCTCTCCTCCATGGCAACAGGGGTGCTGCCAGACTGGAGATGGGACTTCAGGACTATATCCCTGTAAGTCTTGTCTATGTACCTCTCTGTCTGTCTTATGTTTTCCAAGTCTGCTACTTTAGCCTCTAGAGAACGGACTTGTTCCCTGAGAGCAAAGAGCTCCTTGCACCTAGTGCACACGTAAGACCTCTCACCAACTGGGAGAAAATCATACATGTGACACTCAATGCAAAAGACTGGAAAGCCCCCATCCCGCTGCTGGACTGCTGTCTGCATCTTAGTTTTAAGTTTGTGTCTAGATCTTTAAGTTCTTACTTACTAGGGGTTGCTATGGGTATTTATACCAATAAAACTGTACCTAATACGTTTAACATACCTTGTTCACCTGAAGCTAAATTAATCTCAGGTCCTTAGTGTATGACTGATTTGGGTAATGAGCTTCACCTGAAAGCACCTCCTGTCCTTTAAGATGTGTAAGTACCTATAAAGCTATGATTATCCCAGGGGAGGGTGGGAGTGGGGAGGGAGGGAGGGAGGGAAATAACACCTATTAAAAGAGGGCTGCTACACAGTACCCTGTCTTGTGCTGCTGAGGTAAGCTAAATTCTGATTTGATTTAAATTATAGCTCTTAGCTGCTGCTGCTAGGCTCTAACTTCTTATGAAATTTAAACTACAAGCTCTCTGCTGGATTCTAAATTTAACCAGAAAGCTCTCTTCTGTGTGTTAAATTTAAACTAACAGTACTTTGCTGTTACTTGGCCCTGAGTGTCTATTAAATTTAAACTACCAGCTCTCTGCTGGGTATGAAATATAACCAGAAAGATCTCCTCTGGGTTTTTAAATTCAAACTTTAATTGCTGCTACTAGGCCCTAACTGATCCAACAAAAAAAACAGTGGGTTCACAGATTAAGTAGCTTTAATACAAAGAATTCTTTTTAGAAAATTACCAGAAGTATATACTCACAGTTGCAGATTTCTCTCCAGAAGAAACAGCCCCCCTTTCTAGTCCTTCAGTTAAATACGCATTTTAGGCAGTTGTCTTTCTGTGAGTGCATATACAAGTTCTATCGCATGTTCAGTTTGGATGTGTACAGGGGCGGAGTTTCGGTGCAGCCTAAATTTACACCCATAAGTTATAAAATAGCTTGCATGCATTTCTGAACAATCTTGGTGTGGGCTCTAGAGCAGGAGTAACTACTGCAAATAGATTTGGGTGTGTGCTTACACCCCTATTTATAAAATATGTGGGTACTTCACTTTATAAAATAGGCACCAAATACACATGTATTTGGGGCCTATTTTATAAAGTGACTACACTATGTAATCTAATATGCAAAGAACCAACTAAGCCTACTCACAGAAAAGGACAATTAAATAAACTAAAGATTCCAAAAGACTTCAAAAAAGCACATAAATTAACCAACAATAGAGCCTTTTCCCACATAGCTCCAACTATCTGGAATTCCCTACCAGAGGATCTACGATCACTAACAGAGATTATGGAATTCCGAAAAAAATTAAAAACATATCTATTCACAAAACACTATAATACCATGGAAAACCTTGCACTCAACTTAGATAAAGGCTAAACAGGTATCTGACCACAAAGTACAAACCCTCCCACTTAAATGGACAACACACATAGCTGAAACGAATTGACGACCCAATCTCTCATGCCCTAATACCTCCACATGTATATAGTTGTATCTGTTATGTACTGTCTTACGCTTTATAGACACTACATTGTTAGTTAATTGTTATTCACACTGTTCCAGTTTAAATATACTGTTTAGTTTACTAGACTTAGCTTTGTTTAATTTAAGATGTTCTATGTAAAATTTAAGATGTTCTATGTAAAACAAACCTCGCTTTGTTAATTTGTTGTTGATTGTACACTGCAACTGATCTCTGGAAGATGCGGTATATAAATGAGTGTTAAATAAATAAAATAAATAAACATGTGGCAATGTGTGTTAACTGTGCGGCAGTTTAAAAAATTACCACTAATCACCGTCTGGGATCATGGATAATACACTGAAATCCTCTGTTCAGCATGCAGGGGCAGCCAAGAAAACTCATAAAATGCTAGAAATGATAAGAAAAGGAGTGGAGAATAAAACAAAGGATATAATGCCTCTGTATGTCTCCATGGTGTGACTGTGCCTTGACTATTCTGTGCAGTTCTGTTCACTGCATCTAAAAAGAAGATAGAGTAGAATTAGAAATGTTTCAGGGAAGGGCAACTAAAAGGAAATGTAAGGATTCCTTTTTGAGGAAAGTCTTGAAGGCTAGGGCTCTTCAGCTTGGAGAAGATTCGGTTGAGAGGAGATATGACAGATAGTAAAAATGTGGCAGGGGGGATAGATAGTAAAAAGTGTGGCAGGGGGGATGGTAGTGGGTGGAGTGGTAAGACTGAGGGCTCGCCTTGGGCATCTCTTATACTTGCACCACCCCTATCTCCAATTAGTAGCTTCATTGCATGCCCGCTGGTCTTTGTACCTTTTGGAGGAGTATACTACCAATTCACATTTACTCATTCCATGTCACTCATTCTTACCACTCCACCCACTACCATCCCCCCGCCACACCTTTCTCAGACTTACAGAGGCATCAATGACAAACAACAAAGAAGCGCTTAGCAAGGCCTGAACTGTTCTCTTGGTAGATTGGTTATGAAGGACCTAAACAAGATTCTCAAGAGCAGAGATGCATCTTTTCACACAAAGATTAGACTTGTCCAAGCCATGATATTTTTGATAATATCATATGAATGTGAAAGTTGGACAGCAAAAAAGATAGATAGGAAGAAAATCGATGCCTTCGAGTTATGGTGTTGGCGAAGAATACAGTGCATACTATGGACTGCATGTAGGACTAGATATATATATCTCAAGTCATTGTCTATGGCATCATACCAAGAAAAAGCCATGAGACACAGCTGACACCCTTATTTCTTGAACCCATTCACCACAAACTATGGGAATGAGGAGGACAAAGCTTGATGACCAGAAGTTCTAAAGAATGCAAGGTGACAAGTAACCTCACCATAGCAGTAAGTTAGATTACTGTAACTCACTTGTCACTAGACTGAATCTTTCTTTGATGATAAGACTACAATTGTTACAAACACTGCTATCCAAATTCATAGAAATGATCAAGTATCACACCTATTATAGAGCAACCCTGGCTCCCGATTTTCTATCAAATATATTTCAAGCTACATGTCTTGACACATACGGTGTTTTATAATGAATTTCCACTATATAGGAGTGGAGGAGTAGCCTAATGGTTAAGAACACTGGCTTTGGAGCCCAGAGACCAGGGTTTAATTCCCACTGGTACTCCTTGTGACCTTGGACAAGTCACTTAACCCTCCATTGCTCAGGAAAATCCAAGCTGTTAATGTCCCTGTTTAATTTACCAAGTTTAAGTTACAATGCAAACCACTTTGATTGAAATGATAAAGCAGTATTAAAAACCTGTTAAATAAATATATCTATCCAAATTATTGATTCTGTACTGTTCTGCTAGGCCTTTGAGGTCTCTTTCCAGTAATGTATTGCTTATACCCTCTTTCATACGCATTCACCTTCAGGACACTTGCCTTGTCTACTTTTTCTTGCCTGATCCCTTCTTTGTAGAACTCCTTTACACCTTATCTTAGAATGGAACCATTTTTACTTAAGCTCAAAGCTCAACTGAAAGCACTTTAGTTTTCTCAAGCACTTTCTCTCCTTATGGATAATTAATGATCAAGAGTTTGTGTTTTGTTGTATATGGACATGTTAGATTGCTTCCTTTTTACCTTTAATCTCCCTCTATTTTAATGATTGTTAATTTCTTTTCCCTCCTTTTTTACTGTTTTATTTATTTTTAATGTTGTAAAATGCTTTGATGTTTTTCTTTGAAAGATGGTGTATAAAGTAATCTAATCAAGTAAAAAAAATAAACACATTAGCAGGCTTCACCTCTGTCATGTTCTCAATGCATAGACCCATGTGAAGGATGCATGGTGAGTCCAAGCATGAGGGTACAGTGAGGGTTTATATGAGGGGCTAGCAGATAGGATGCATGTATTATATGGACCTAACTCCAGCTGCAACAGGCTTGAGTCAAGGCTGAGGGAGGAGGGGGGGGGGGGAATCTTACCCGAAAAACACATGACAGTAAACTTTTGCAAAAATCTAACAAATATCTATTTTAATAAAAAAAAACAATATCAAACACTGATGGAGGAGTTTGGGGCACTCCAGAGAGGAGAAAGTGAGGTGCAAGAAGGTGGTGTGTTTAACGTGAGTGGAATGAGGGCATGAAGAGGAGGCCGTTAAGCACAATAGCAGATACCATCAGTACTATCAGGTCCATCATATGCCCTGCAGGTGGATCATCTGCTCTTGAACATACACCTGCTGCATTCCCTCCTCCACTCTAGTGAACTGCACCACCATGATGGCAACCTGTTGCCCTACCACTTTCTCCACTGCACCATCTTGGCAGGACCTAGCTGAAGAGGCAAATCTACTTCTAAACCACCAGCAGAAGCTGGTGCAGTAGCTGCAGTTGGGGGCAACAAAGGACAGCTGACTGCTGCCAAGGAGAGGCAGCATCTTCAGCTAAAGGACCACCTCTTGATATTGTCCTTATCCAGGGAAAAATTGGGAAGGGGCCTATAGGGACAGCAGGAGAGGGATGGAGGAGCCTGGTGGAGGGACACAGGCCTCTCCAAGAGCCTCTATAATGCTTCTGCTGGTGGTCTGTGTGCTGTTGCTTCTACTTCTACTGCTGCTGATGCAGCAGGTGCTGACCCTGCCCCTGCATTTCAAGCCAGCCATAAGCACATAAGAACATAAGAATTGTCACACTGGATCAGACCAAAGATCCATCAAGCCCAGTATCCTGTTTCCAGAATACTGGGCTAGGTAGGATACTGGGCTAGGTCACAATCTAGAATACAATCTAGGCCACAAGTACCTGCCAGGTTCCCAAAAGGTAGAAAGATTCAATGCTGCTTATCCCGGGGTAATCAATGGATTCCTAGTCCACTTTAAAAATGGTTTATGGACTTTTCCTCTAGGAACTTGTCCAAGCCTCTTTTAAACCCAACTACACTAACAGCTTTTACTACATCCTCCAGCAATGAATTCCAGAGACTGATTATTTTTATTTATTTATTTATTACAGTTTCTTATATACCGCGCTATTCGGCATCAGCGCGGTTTACATTATAACATAACTACCATACGACAATGTGTCTGGTTTTACATTGAACAGGGAAAAGAAACTTGGATAACTGGGTTAACTATATATATGAAATATTTACACTGCAGGATAGGTAAAATCAGGTCATAAGTAAGGGGGCATCTCTAGAGGGGTGATTTCTTGAGGGATATCTAGTCTCAAAGGTTGTCTGGGAAGTATTGGATGAAGAGGTAGGTTTTGAGTGCCTTCCTGAATTGATATAGATTGGTTATGGCTCTAATGTCAGGGGGTAGAGCATTCCAGCATCTGGGGATATAGAAACTGCACGCTCTGTTTGTGGTTGTATTGTTGCACTTTGTCGATGCCTTTGGTGTGATTAGCAGGTTGACAGATGTTGCTCTTCTAGATCTGTTGGGGGGAACCATGTGGAAAAGATGCGTGAGTGAGGGGGAGGAAATGCCTTTGATTGCCTTGAATGTTAATAGAAGGGTTTTGAAGGTGATCCTCCCATGGATAGGTAGCCAGTGCAGCTGTTTGAGAATGGGCGTTACGTGGTCGCTTCTGGAAGCTCCGTAGATGACTCTGGCTGCGGCATTCATGGCCAACTGTAAGGGGGCTAGTGTGGATTGGGGAAGCCCTTGTAAGATGGCATTTGCAAAGTCGAAATGTGGCAGGATCAGCGCTTGATATATGGTTCGGAAATCCTCTCGGTCCAACAGTGAGCGTAGGTGCTTGAGTGAACGGATTTTGAAATAGACAGCTTTGACTATATTACTTATATGACTTTTCATGTCCAGTCGTTGATCGACAGTTACTCCCAGGTATTTTATTGCCTCTTTAGTCTGCAGGTCGGCTTCCTTGACACTGACGTGGGGTGGGGGAGTAAAGTTGGGGTCTCTGGTGATGAATAGTACTTCAGTTTTTCTATGTTGGATGCGTAGGTTCTGTGATTGGAGCCAGGTTGACACTACATTGAAGCAATCCGTGAGTGGGGTCAGGTCCATGTGAGTTGTGGAGAAAGGCATGTATAAGAGGATGTCATCTGCATATATCAGGCAGTTCACATTGAAAGATCTTATGATATTGCAGATGGGTTGCATGTAAATATTGAAGAGTAAGGAGGATAGTGAGGAGCCTTGGGGTACCCCTTGCTTTTGATGGAAATGTATCGACTCTTCTGATCCAGACTTCACGTATTGCCATCTGCCATCCAGATAAGACTTGCACCATTCTAGTGCACTGTTGTACATTGAATGTAAAGATATTTTCTCCATTTAGTCTTAAATGTGCTACATTGTTATCCATGTTAGCTGAGTTAAGAGTTCAATGTTGTATGTAAATTTTAAAATTACTGCTGTTAATTTTAAACCACTTTGATTCTAGAAAGAGTGGTATATAAAAGCAAGCAAATAAATAAATGGGAAAACACCACGTACAACATCCAGAAAGCTTTAGGCTGACCTGGAGCAATCTGGAGTGGTGGTTTCAACCTGCACCATATGCCGCACACTAAACAAAGAACGTCATGGGTGAAGGCCAAGGAGGAACCCCCTGCTCAAAGACAGACATAAAAAGGAACACCTTATCTTTGCCCAAACCCACCTTGAGAAACCACAATCCTTCTGGGAAAATGTTCTGTGGACAGATGAAACCAACTTGAGCTCTTCAGCAATGTAGACCAGCGATACATTTACAGGTGAAGAAATGAAGCTTATAAGGAAAAAAAACACCCTTCCTACAGTTAAATTTGATGGAGGCTCCATAATGTTGTGGGACTGTTTTATTGTCTCAAGAACTGGAGGCCTTGAACATGTTAAAGAAATCATCAAGTCAGAGGATTACCAAGGTATTTGGGAGCGAAATGTGCTACCTATTGTCAGAAAGCTAGGTCTGGGTCGAAGGTCATGGGTCCTCCAGCAGGACAATGACCCAAAATACATCCAAAAGTACAAAGAATGGTTAAAAAGAAAGAAATGGATTCTTTTAAACTGGCTAGTAATGAGTCCTAATCTCAATCCAATTGAGAACCTTTAGAAAGAGCTGAAATCTGCCATTGGTAAAAGGAATCCTGGAAACATTCATGAGCTGGAACAAATTGCAGTTGAAGAGTGGAAGAAACTATCAGCAGACAGATGTATGAAATTATAAATGGCTACAAGAAATGTTTGGAGGTTGTCATCGCTGCCAAGGGTTGTGCAACCAAATAATAGTGAAGGATGCCATTAATCCTGTCCAGGTCATATTTTGTTAGTTTTTTTCCACAGAAATTACTACATCTAAGTTGCACAGACATCTTTTTTTTTTGTTGTATACCTTTGAACATGCTATTACAAAATTATGATGACAAACAGCTGGAATATTTCCAATTATTTTTCAAGATATTGTACACAACATATCTAAAATGCAAGGGCACCAATAATGTTGACCACAACTGTAGCTGAGGAGATTATCAAATAAGTTGTGTGAAAGAAAGCACCCTGAGAAAAGGCAGCTTTATCTGAGTAATCCTGAGATTGGGGTCTCTTTACTAAGTGGTGCTAGCAGCTTCAGTGCAAAATCGGAGCCGCGGCTCCATTGAATAAAATCGGGCTGCGGCTCAGATTTCACACAGAAGCCACTGGTGCAGCTTAGTAAATAGACTCCAATCAATTGTTCATAGTATATACCAATGTATTATGCAAATATGGTGTGTAGAAGGCAGAATTTAGAGAAGGCTCTGGGGATAATGCCAGTAATATTACAAAAACAGTTCTGGGCTGTTTTTGTAAAGTACAGAGAAAATGCAGTGGGCTTTGTTCAAAATTGTTTCGTAAGAGATTTTGCACTGTAGAGACCGTGCTGTCCATAAAATTCAGGTCCCTGCAACAGAACCATTTGGACTATTACCAAATCCAATGCCATCTCTCATTATTAGGATAATTATTTATAATTGTGTTCTTTTTTTGTTCATGTGGGCCCACGTGTGTTACCAGGAGGCTTTCAGAGACTGGGCCAAAATAATATAAATAAACAGACTACAACAATTTGATTCATAAAGGATTAAATACTAGCTCTCTTATTTAATCAGAATCAGTCTTGTTAATAGAGTGAATAGTCTCCTTTTCAGGAAGAAAACAAAAATCTTAGAAATGGAAAGCTGCATAACGGAGAAGCAGCAAGCAATATAATCTACTTTTGTATGACAGCTAAAATGGAGTTACAGTACCAAACATCTTAATGTAAGGAAATAGGCTACTGGGGAAATGAAAGTAGTAAATCAAATCAGATTTTATATACTGGTTCTTTGCTTAAATTCAGTGCCAACTGAAATGATGCAGGATCACATAGTTAAGAGAAAGGACATAAAATGTGTCAGAGTTTGGCAATTATTATAGGTCATAGATTTATCACAAGTGAACTGTACTTACGACCTTACAGAATCTAGAAAATAATGATTATTGTTTTAGAAAAAAAAACAAAAATTGATACAGAAAAATAGCACTGATTTCCTTAGGAGTCTATTAGCTTTGTAAGTCAAAGAGGTATGCTTACTATGCTGGATTTAGTGCTCACCAAAGGTAATAGCGTGTCGAATGTCTGTGTGAGTGCCCCTGTGAGCAACAGCGATCATCACACGGAGTGGTTTGAGATAAAAGCCAAGGTACAGGCCAAACATAGCAAGCTCAAAGTCCTAAACTTCAAAAACACTGACTTCAATAAAATGGCTGAGTACCTAAAGGAGGAGATGACGGGGTAGAAGGAGATAAGGGAATGGAATTGCAATGAGCTAAACTAAAGGTGGCAATAAAAGAGGCAACAGACAAATATGTAAAAAAGGTAAACAAAAACAAGAGGAGAAGGAAACCTATTTGGTTTTCCAAAGAAGTGGCTGCTCAAATAAAGGCAAAAGGCACAGCTTTCGCAAAATTCAAAAGCTTGCAAACAGAAGAACACAGAAATGAATACAGGATCAAACTCAAAGAGTCAAAAAGAGAAATAAGGATAGCAAAATCAAAGGCAGTGGAAAAGATGGCTAAGGATGTTAAGGGTGGCGACATAGAAAAAGCGAAATTGCTAAACAAATACTTCTGCTCTGTTTTTACTAAAGAAAATCCTGGAGATGGACCAGCTGTGACTCCCAAATATAAAAATGGGACTGTAGTAGATACCACATCATTCACACAAGATGAGGTGTTGAAACAACTTGCTAAACTGAAAGTGGACAAAGCCATGGGACCGGATGGGATACATCCCAGGATACTGAAAGAGCTCAGAAAGGTTCTTACAGGGCCGTTAAAGGATGTCTTCAACAGATCCTTGGAAACAGGAGAGGATCCTCAGGACTGGAGAATGTCTGATGTCATACTTCTACACAAAAGTGGTGACAGGGAAGAAGTGTCAAACTACAGACCCGTGAGCCTTACCTCGGTGGCGGGAAAAGTAATGGAGGCGCTCCTGAAAGAGCGAATAGTGAACTTTCTCAAAACCAACAGGTTGCAAGATCCAAGGCAACATGGTTTTACTGAAGGACGGTCTTGACAAACAAATCTGATTGAGTTCTTTGACTGGGTGACCAAGGAACTAGATCAGGGGCATGCGATGGATGTCATCTACCTGGATTTCAGCAAAGCCTTTGATACTGTTCCTCATAGGAGGCTTGTCAATAAACTCAGTAGCTTGGGAATGGGTACCAAGATGGTAAACTGGATTAGAAATTGGTTGACTGACAGACGACAGAAGGTGATGGTACATGGAGCTCACTCGGATGAAAGGAAGGTGATTAGCGGGGTGCCCCAGGGTTCGGTCCTGGGCCCGGCACTGTTCAATGTATTTGTGAGTGATATTGCTGAAGGACTGAATGGAAAAGTCTGTCTTTTTGCAGATGACACAAAAATTTGCAACAGAGTGGACTCCCCCGAGGGAGTGGATAACATGAGGAAAGATCTACAAAAGCTGGAAGAATGGTCTAATGCTTGGCAATTACTATTTAATGTGAAAAAGTGCAGTGTCATGCACTTAGGTAGCAGAAATCCAAGGGAAATGTACACAATAGGGGGAGAGAGGTTGGTGTGCATGGTTTAGGAGAAAGACCTTGGTGTGATTATCTCTGATGATCTCAAGGTGGCAAAACAGTGTGACAAGGCGGTGGCAAAAGCCAGGAGGATGTTGGGGTGCATACAAAGAGGGATTATCAGCAGAAAGGAAGAGGTACTTATGCCACTGTACAGGTCGCTGGTGAGGCCTCACCTGGAATACTGTGTTCAGTTTTGGAGACCATATCTTGCAAAAAAAAAGATGTAAAAAGACTGGAAACTGTTCAGAGGAAGGCGACCAAAATGATTTGGAGCCTGCATAAGAAACCTTATGACAAGAGACTTGAAGACCTAAATATGTACACTTTGGAGGAGTGGAGGGATAGAGGAGATATGATTCAGACCTTTCAATACTTATAGAGGAACGATGATCAAACAAACCTCTTCCAAGACGGGGAAGCTGCAAAACTAGAGGGCATAACATGAAGCTGCAATGTGGAAAATTGAAAGGCAATGTCAGGAAATATTTTTTCACTGAAAGGGTGGTGGATGCTTGGAATGCTCTCCCGATGGAAGTGTTGGGGGAAAACATGGTGACGGAATTCAAAACATCATGGGACAAGCACAGCAGATCCCTTTACAGAAACAGGATAAAAACAAAATAAACGGAACCATCTAACTTATCAACAAATAAGGGTGTCCTACATGGAGTGGTGGGTCCACCCCTAAACAAAGACATGGGGAGGTGTGGCCTGCACAGAGCGACAGGTGCACCTACTCTTGCCGTATCTTGCTGGGCAGACTGGATGGACCATGCTGGTCTTTATCTGCTGTCATTTACTATGTTACTATGTTACTAAACCACGCTAAAGGAGCAAGTGTACCGTTAGAGCATGCTAATGCCACTTTAGTGTGCGCAAATGGTACCGGCATTGTAAAGCGCCTTGTGGGAGGAGAGGAGGTGTCCACGGGGTGGAAAGTGAGGATCAATGGGTGGGGAGTGGGTGGGAATAAGGCCCTGCTCCCATAACGATGGTACCTTAATGTCAGGAACCTTACCGCATATCAAAACCTTGCGGTAAGGAAAGAGAGCCTATTTTAATATCTGCAATGTGCTGCACAGACAGGTGAGCCCACGAACGTGATACTAGTGCTCCATTAGCAGCAACAGCATAGTGCCCAAGTATGAAAGGGCACTATGTTGATGGTGCAAATGGGGCAAAGGATGGTTCATGTGAGTCATGCAGTGGGGGGCCGCTGGTGCACAGGGTGGATGAGGCAGTTGCCTAGGTGGCACATAAGCACATAGGACTTGAAAATATGCCAGACTGTGTCAGACCAAGGTCCATCATGTCCAGTATCCTGTGTCCAACAGTGGCCAATCTAGGTCACAGGTACCTAGCAGTTGCCACAAAAGACACACAGGATCCGAAATGCATGTATTGGGCAGACAGGGGATATTCTGGGCCCCTCATTAGTAATGGTTTATGGACTGATCCCCAGGAATCTGTCCAAACATTTCTGTAACCCAGCTACACTAACAGCCTTTACGACATCCTCCAGAAATGAATTCCAGAGTTTGAATACGCATCGATGGAGAAACCATTCTCTCCCAGTAGTCATCAATGGCTCACACTGTAGCTGTCCCCTAGTCCTACTACATTTTGATGGCATAAACAATCGATCTATGTTTACCCAATCCACTCCAGGCAATATGTGCTAGACCTCTAACATAACACCCCTCAGTTATCTCTTCCCCAGGTTGAAGAGACATAACATTTGCAGGCGGTGATGGGGTCCCTGGAGAGGCAGATCGTTGTGGGAGGGATGTGTGACATCCATGTATGCCTCTGCCCACCCTCCAGACCCTGCACCCTAGCACCCGCCTACCTGCCTGTTGGCTGGCCTGGGACTGTGTACCACCGACAGCACATGGGCATGTGAGCATGGCTTGGGAGATGTTGGTGGAGGGGGCAGCAGCACCCATCTGCAGCAGACCAAGGCCAGGCCCTGCTTCAGTGTGCTGTGCACAGTGCACCATGTGCCAAGGTCTATCTGATGGGAAGCATGCCAGCACCAGGGACAGAAGTGACACTGTGGTACACAACACACAGTTGGTGTGTATAGAAGCAGGGGGTCACAGATTTGTGTTCTGGCTATGGATTACACAGTCTATGTCCCTGTGGTTAAATTTTATCATACAGTGTAGGGACAATACCAACATGTGCAACCCCCAATGGATCAGCCAACAAGGGTACAAGCACCCACACAGACAGGCTCCATTATCCTCATCTGGATGGAGAGTCAGGCTGACAGCACTGGCACACTGAGCGGCCGTTAACATCAGAGTGTACTACTAGCTCCTGCACGATGAGCACACCTTAACAATGCCTGGGCTGAGAATGGGACCAGAATGGCAGGCAGGAATGCCAACCATCCCCATTTTTGTACAATGTGTCAATATAAGTGAGTGTGTGTGTGTGTGTGTGTGTGTATGTATATCCATTTGTTTTGTGCCTTTCTACACCTCACTGAACCTCACAGTTCCTAAGCTGTTTCCAGCATTAGCCTGCAAATGTGCATGATGAGGAGCAAAGTATTGTGGATATGGCCTGAACGGGGCAGATTGGCCAGGATGTGTCTGCACTGGGGATAGGGCAATGGCTGGGATGTCTTAGCACCCGACTGCAACCTGCATGGCCTGGGTGGCCACAACATGTCATGCTGGGAGGGCACTCTCAATCTGACTGGGCAGTGACCACATACCCCTATATAGCATTTGGCTTTAGTGATGTGGGTGCACCTCCTGGGGGGAGGGATCAATGAAAAAACTGCTGGGAATCAATGCTGTATATACCAAGCCTGGGTGCACATGGTTGCTCTGTGCATCTGCAAAGTGTATTGATCAGCAGACTGTCTGCAGTTAGTATTGTATGGCTGGAAAACCCAGTGGTGGGCAGCATGTGTGATTTTACTGTGCTTGCTGCGGGTGAAGGTTAGACCTAGGTGGTCGGGGCATGAGGTGTTCCAGATTTACTTCCAGTGTACTGGTAGAGCCAGCAGGATCCTAGCAACAACCCATGTAAGTCTAGATTTCGCCATGTTAGTACGACAGTGACAGTTGCTGCCGTTTAGTAGACATACCCCTAGGAGTGTGCCTGGACAAAAAAAGTTAGATATCTGCCTATTGAAAACAAATTTTTTCCCATTTTCATTTTTTCTGTTTGTTTCACCCTTCGTTTTTTAAATGTACAATGTATACCTGCAAGAATTTTTAAAACATGCACATTAATTCATTGATATTTGTGTGTACAAGTGATTTGGGGGCACTTTAAACTTTAGGTACCCAATCAAACCAAATGTGTGCTAATGAATGAAAATCCCTAACTCACACCATCTTGAAAAGGGAATCCTTGGATTTCCTTAATACGTTCATTTCTTAATGTTGTCTCTTTTTCCTGTATTCCCATTAACCTTGTTTCCTATAGTCAGCTACTGACAATAGAATGTACAAGGACACAGCGTCAATTTCTGTCATATAGCTAGGTGACTGAGTGTTTTGCACACCAGATTATCTAAACAACTGTGCTTCCAGAATTGTTTAGCATTTTTATGTTGCTTTAGAATAATTGGTCTTTCTTTCCTTTTAACAATGCTTAATGCTTGTAAACCACACATCAGGACATAGAAGGATATCTATCAATAAACCAGAGGGAGTAAACATGATTAGGAATCCATTTCCTTTACTACAGCTTTAAGGGAAAGGTTAATGTCCACTTAGAGTGTAAGAGAAGGAACCTTTATTTAACTTGGAACAGACAACCAAAAATGTAATGTGAATGATAATTCTTTAAAGTAATGAATATTAAATATCAATACAATATTAAAAATTATCATAACACATTTGCCACTAGCAATATGCTTACAGTTTGCCATTATTCTGCAGCAAGAGGGGGAACATGGGAAGCAGGAAGAGGGGGAACATGGAAAGCAGGAAGATGGGAAAAATGGGAAGTAGGAAGAGGGGGAACATGGGAAGCAGGAAGAGGGGGAACATGGGAAGCAGGAAGATGGGGAACATGGGAAGCAGGTAGAGGGGGAACATTTGAAGCAGGAAGAGGGGGAACATGGGAAGCAGGAAGAGGGGGAACATGGGAAGCAGGAAGTTGGGGAACATGGGAAGCAGCAAGAGGGGGAATATGGGAAGCAGGAAGAGGGGGAACATGGGAAGCAGCAAGAGGGGGAATATGGGAAGCAGGAAGAGGGGGAACATGGGAAGCAGCAAGAGGGGGAACATGGGAAGCAGGGAGAGGGAGAACATGGGAATCAGGAAGAGGGGGAACATGGGAAGCAGGAAGAGGGGGGATATGGGAAGCAGGAAGATGGAGAACATGGGAAGCAGGAAAATGGGGAATATGGGAAGCAGAAAGAGGGGGAACATGGGATGCAGGAAGAGGGGGAACATGGGAAGCAGGAAGAGGGGGAATATGGGAAGCAGGAAGATGGAGAACATGGGAAGCAGGAAGAGGGGGCACATGGGAAGCAGGAAGATGGGGAACATGGAAAGCAGGAAGAGGGGGAACATGGGAAGCAGGAAGATGGGGAACATGGGAAGCAGGAAGAGGGAGAACATGGGAAGCAGGTAGATGGGGAATATGGGAAGCAGGAAGAGGGGGAACATGGGAAGCACCAAGAGGGGGAACATGGGAAGCAGGAAGAGTGGGAACATGGGAAGCAGGAAGAGGGGGAATATGGGAAGCAGGAAGAGGGGGAACATGGGAAGCAGGAAGAGGGGGAATATGGGAAGCAGGAAAAGGGGGAACATGGGAAGCAGGAAGAGGGGGAATACGGGAAGCAGCAAGAGGGGGAATATGGGAAGCAGGAACATGGGGAACATGGGAAGCAGCAAGAGAGGGAATATGGAAAGCAGGAAGAGGGGGAATATGGGAAGCAGGAAGAGGGAGAACATGGGAAGCAGGAAAAGGGGGAACATGGGAAGCAGGAAGATGGGGAACATGGGAAGCAGGAAGAGGGGGAACATGGGAAGCAGGAAAAGGGGGAACATGGGAAGCAGGAAGATGGGGAATATGGGAAGCAGGAAGACGGGGAACATGGGAAGCAGGAAGAGGGAGAACATGGGAAGCAGGAAGATGGGGAATATGGGAAGCAGGAAGAGGGGGAACATGGGAAGCAGGAAGAGGGAGAACATGTGAAACAGGAAGAGGGGGAACATGGGAAGCAGGAAGAGGGGGAATATGGGAAGCAGGAAGAGGGGGAACATGGGAAGCCGCAAGAGGGGGAACATGGGAAGCAGCAAGAGGGGGACTATGGGAAGCAGCAAGAGGGGGAACATGGGAAGCAGCAAGAGGGGGAACATTTGAAGCAGGAAAAGGGAGAACATGGGAAGCAGGAAGAGGGAGAACATGGGAAGCAGCAAGAGGGGGAACATAGGAAGCAGGAAGAGGGTGAACATGGGAAGCAGGAAGAGGGAGAACATGGGAAGCAGCAAGAGGGTGAACATGGGAAGCAGGAAGAGGGTGAACATGGGAAGCAGGAAGAGGGAGAACATGGGAAGCAGGAAGAGGGTGAACATGGGAAGCAGGAAGAGGGAGAACATGGGAAGCAGGAAGAGGGTGAACATGGGAAGCAGGAACAGTAGACGCAGCATTCCTTAAGCATAGGTGGTATAGGTATCGTCTGGAGGGTTGTTTCTGTCTTGTCAGGGCCTTCGTGACTTTCCCCAACTTAGAGTTTGTATATTTCCTGTTTGGACACTGCCCTTCTGGCTACCTTTCCTTGCTCCGGTTTTCTTAAGGACCCCAACACGTTTCGGCGCGTACGCCTTCTTCAGGGGATACACAGCTAAAAACATAAATACAATCAAATAAATATACATATAAATAAACTGAATTAAAACCCCATACAATTATATTAATATAAACATATAAAGACATGACATAATTGAAAAAATGCATAATGAAACCTATGTTCCAAACACAGGACAAGTAAAAAAGGCAACACCAATAAAGACCATGTTATCTTTCATAAAGGTGTTTAGTACATTTATAAGATGACAATCCAACCTAATATAATATGTAAAAATTCTTGGAGACGAATTAAAAAAGCCAACAGAAAAACATTTATTGCCCCTTTGTACATTCAAGAATTATATATCACTACTTAAGGGTGTTCATAACAGAAAACAGTCACGTGTATAAAACTCAAAATATGGTTAAAAAGTAAACTGGCAAGAGTGCTGACCTGAGTCGAAAGACTCGATTCACGATTACCATCAACCTGCAAGGTCCCAAAGAGAACCGCTGCATATAACACTGAAAGTGAAGGAAAGAGACTTTATACTTTATATTAATTTAGAGTGGATCAGGTAATGTCATACTAACTATTCTATGTTCTCAAAATAAAAGACTTTGCCTTTTTTACTTGTCCTGCGTTTGGAACATAGGTTTCATTATGCATTTTTTCAATTATGTCATGTCTTTATATGTTTATATTAATATAATTGTATGGGGTTTTAATCTTAATTCAGTTTATTTATATGTATATTTATTTGATTGTATTTATGTTTTTAGCTGTGTACCCCTGAAGAAGGCGTACGCGCCGAAACGCGTTGGGGTTCTTCATGAATAAATATCCAATTACCATCCATTCCTGATTTCGTCTCTTGCTTTTTGTGAACCCAGTACAAGCTAACAGTACTTATTGAGCAGGCTTGCTCAGGAGAGGATTTTGGGAAGAGCATGGGGGAAGTCACAATTTGCATGCGTATTTTATAAAACACGCACCTCTGCATATGGGGTATGTTCTAACATTTATGCTTGCTTGAGAGCGGGTGCAATATCTGCGCCTTCAATCTATGTGTCATTTCTGTAGGATTGGTGCCAGTAGTTTTTAAAGACACATAGGCACCTATATGTCTTTAAAAAAATATGCTAAATTGGTGCCTTCCTTCCTTATTAACCTAAGGGTCCCATGAAGTCTATTTCATGGGTGGGTGGGCAGGGTGCTTGTCACTGCAGGGCAGAGAACGTTAGGACAGTTGAGCTCTCTAAAACTCCTTTAAAAATTGGTGCAGGTGGTCTTCCCTCTCTAGTCAGGCGACAGTGAGATGTAGTAATTGTGGTCATTTACGGCAGAAGAATGAAGTAATCTGTCATCATCTGGCTCCTGACCTGCCTACAGTTTTTTGTAATTTCCCTCAATCTAGCAAGGGAATATCAAAAATTCTCTTTCAGATCTGAATTAATGTTAACTTGAATGGAATAAGTATCTGTAATATTGAGAAACACGCAGTAGACGATTGAAGTCACAGTCACTTTCTGAGAGGAGTACCTCAAGGGCCTCACTGGTCCAATCCGAACACCTTAAGTGATTTTTAATATTCTGAGTGTGAGTGGGTTGACAGACATAAGTGAATGCCCTTGAAAGTTTAATACTCAAAATGTGGGTTGGATGACAGAGTAAGAGAATGCTCTTGGACTGTAGAATAGAGCATTACCTTGTGACTAATTCTCCAGGACAACACAAATAAAGTGCTGCAAAATTAACCTGAGAAAAGGCTGCAATGTATCACCTTAGAAATATTTCAGCTTTCTAATGAGTCCCAACATATTCAACAGAAGCCTGGCATATTTTTGTACTTCTCTGCTGAATTTCTTTGGAAAGCTATAAAAGTAAAGAGCCAGAGTCAATGTCAATATAGTACATCACACTGCAAACAATAGCATTGTTAAATTCTAGAGACAATTCTTAAATAATTTTATATGGAATGTAACTCAAGGGGATATGAGTATTGTACTGTATGAAATGCAGTGTGTTCTAGGTGCTTGGCTAAAACAAGATTACTTGCTAAATACATAGGGCCCGATATTCAAAGGCCCTTACATGGGTAACTTCCATAGTTACCCGTGTAAGGGCCTTATCTGGGATATTTGAAGGTTATCTACACAAGTAGTGCCCTTAAAATATCCCAGCTAAGTCCCTAATGCGCCCAGATGCTATCCACATAGCATTGAGACATATTAGGGGTGTTTCGGGGTGGAGTAGGGGTGGAGGAAGGGGCTACACAGGTAGCAGCAATATTTGATGCTACCCGCATAGCCCTCTGCACCTTAAAGATAGGGGAGAAAAAATCTCGCCTATCTTTAAGACGCAGAGGGGGAATATGGCTATATCGCTGCTACCCGTGTAGCCTCTGCAGCTGCAGGGGCATGCAGGCTTACCCGAATTTTCACTTCCTTCGGTGCAGAAGTGAAAATCAGGGTTATGGGGGTCAGCGGGCAGGCTATGCGCCTCGGCGATGCATACCCTGCCTACCTCAATATCGGGCCCATAGAATCTTGCACACTGAGTATATTATGAGAAGGCAGAGTGATACAAAATAGAGAGATCAAGGCAAGGCCTCATATAACAGGTAAATGTCATCACACACCACCTGCCCATAAACCTTTCCATATCATGAGATGCCATCAACATGACATGTGCAATTCATAGTGCACATCACATAAGGTTTAAGTTTAGTAAGGTTTAGCAGGTTTATTTTATGTTTGATTATCAACTAAAAAATTCAAGATAGGTAGGGTAAGTATGTTCATGGAAATCCATTTTGAAGTTCTTCCATCATGGTTTCTGTTGAGGAAATGTAATGCTTAACTCATGTTTACCTGACTTGTAGTACCTGGAAGAAAACTCTCGAGAATAAGCTTTGTCTCATTCTACGAACTACTGCTACAGTTTTTGAAAAGAAGCAGCATCCAAAAAATATAGCTAGTTAAGCCCAGGCACGACTTGATACCTGACTGTTGTGAGGATCAAGCTAATCCTTTAAATCCTTCAATGAAACCATGATGACCTTTGAGCTCAAGCAGTACCTGCAGGTTAAATCAATCTTGGGAAGAACCAATACGGTGGGTCTTAGCTGAAAAATCCAGGGGTGTGGTTGCCCTCTTGTTCTACTCTGCTATCTTTCATTCTCTATCACTTCTTTTTATTTCCTCTCACCCCACTCTCCTCCTTCACCCTATTTTTTCACCTTCTTTTCTGTCTCTCTCTACTGGTCTCTGAAATCATTCAATTCATACTGCAACAGATAAATATTGCTTCCATTTTCTCCTGAAAATCACACTGAACCATCTGGTGACTTCTGGAACTTTACAATTAGGACCCGATTCTGTCCCAGACATACATCCCCTCTGTATGTCCGGTCTGAACCGGACATACAGAGGGGATCATGATTCTGATCCTGTGGGGTACATCTAAAAGTTATTTGGGGGCAGGAGAAGCCACGAATAGTGGGGATGAATGGTTATTCTGAGCCACAAATAGCTTCTTCTGCCCCCAAATAACTTCCCCGATGGTTGTGCGGGGAAGTTAGACAGGGGCGGGGAATGGGCGGCCCGGGGGCAGAGTCTGGGCAGGCAGTGGGCAGTCGCTGGCCCTGGACATGCAGGGCTGATTCTAATATTGGCCCTGGACATCCAGAGCCAGCGACATGTTCGAGGAAGTTATTCCACCTCCGAGGAGGAATAACTTCCCTGGATGTGTTTTTTCTAACATGCCAGGGCGCAGATGGGGCAGGGGGGAGCCAGGGGACATTTTCCACAGCCCGACCCTGGCCTTAGGAGGCCAGATCAGGGGTCGGGTTGCGGGGAATAACCACATTTTTCAGGCGGCCGGCATCACGGCTCTTCAATGGAGCCGCAGTGCCATGGTAACATGATGCCATGGTGCCGCAGCTCCATTGAAGAGCCTTGACTGAATTAGTTGGGGACAGTCCTGTACGTGCAAGCCGGACTGAACTGTGGTCCCAGCCTTAATGTGCAAGACTGTTCAAGATTTTAATCCCGCAGGGCTAGATGTGCCCCGTGGGATCAGAATCGTGAACACCTCTGTATGTCCGGGTCAGACCAGATGTACAGAGGGGATCTACGTCCGGGACAGAATCGGGCCCTTAGTGTATCATGTGGTAAGGAATATTATTCAGGCAAATTGCACAAAAGGATAAAAAATGAACCAGCAAACGATTTTGGAGGAACATAGCATACAGTCCAGCTGAATTAAAAACAGAATAGAATAAAAGTGTTGCACCAGCAAAAGTGGAGAGCTGACCTTAGTCAGGGAGCTATTCTTTACAAATCTAAACTGTCCACTGTATTTCCAAGGAAGGAACAATCCTATGAGACACAATTCCAGGAAAATCAAAGAGGTGCCTCTCACCAGAGATGATTTTCTGTAAGGAAAACTCCCAGAATAGGAGTGACCTTCCAGTATTAAATCCCACTTCGCCCCCCCCCTCCCCCCATCATCACCAGACTGTATACATATGCTTTACATTCATTTCCAAGTCTAGGGTATTTTTTTTATTTAATTTTCTACAGGGGTTATATTCAGTCTGCTAACGTCCATGACCCAATTCTGTTTTTCTTCAGGGCAATCATATAGAGAGCTTTGACCCTGATTAGGTTAGCCTGCCCCATCGGAAACTGGAGTCCTTTCCCGAACTACCTGAATGTCTAATTTGTCTACCACTAACACAATTTTTTTTCTTGCCAAATTTACCAGCAGACCAAAATTGTTGCTCTGGAATTTTAACTAGACTCTTCTTTCCTTTTTAATTTCTGACTCCTCAATCCTCTGCTGGCTAAATGGCCAAAGAGCAAATCAAAACATACCACACATTTATAAAAAAACATATATTTAATATCAAAATGTTTCTGCAAAATATAAGAATATAAATTTCATAACGTGCAAAATTACTTAACATACTGAGTCATACTGAAATACATAGGCCTCAGCACTGGGAAAGTATATGCTGCTATCCTGGAGATACTGTAACTTCCAAACTCTGCAACAGAATAGGACTGCTTCATCAGCATCAACCAAGCCAAATTTTGCCAAGATATACTTCACAATGATTATCAATACCATTGTCAGCAGAAACAGTCTACATGCTCAACCCCAGTACAGGACAGATGTCATCTTTAGATAGCCATGCAAATATGCCATACTGGGTCAGACTATGGTCTATCAAGCACAGTATCCTGTTTCCTAATGGGACAATCCAGGCCAAAAATATCTGGCAAAATCCCCAAAATTAGATTCCATGCTGCATCCCCTCACAGATAAGTTGTGAACTTCCCCAAGTCTACCTTAATAAAGATTTATGGAACTTTTCCTCCAGGAGTTCATCGGTGAGAAATGTTGCCAAATGATCTGTACAGACACCAGGGCAAGGTTCAAGACGGAGGGGAAAGGATTGAAGAAGGGACTAAGGGGAATGAGTTGACAGCAAAAGTGAGCGTGTTTGTGAAGAGATTGAGTGAGCAGAGAGGTATGAAAGCTTGGATATCAATAAGGATAATCCGTAATGAGTGCAAAGGAGGATGCCTAATGCAAAAGGTGGGTAGAGAACACTCTTATGGCAAAGTAGATCAAAGGAGAGATTGGTGGAGTTTGGGTGAATGCATATGGAAGGAAGGACGTGAGCTGGGAGAGAAGGGATGGCTAAAAGGAATAAGGAAGGAGGAGGCGGAATAAAATTCTTGTGAGGATCTGGAAAAGGTAGTGCAATGGAAGAGAAGGTGAATTGAGACTGAAAAAAAAGAAGTGCATTAGGGGTGGATGGAAGTAGGGGTTAGAAGAAGAAAGTATAGAATGTGGATAGATGCTGGAATCGGTGGGAGAGTGAGAAAGGTGGGTTAAGCTGGGAGGCACATGGTACAGGGTACAATACAATAAAATGATTTATAATTGAAGCAGTCTCACTGTACTGCAAATGATTGACCTTAAATGCAGGGGGGATCCATTCTCCAGTCAAAAGGAATAAGATATTGAGCTGCTGTAGAACAGCTGAAGCTCAAGTAGTTTTACTAGTAGAAACTCACTTGTCTGTGGTATAACAAACTAAAGAGAGGATGGGTGGATGAATCAGTAGCGTACCAAGGGCAGGGAGGTGGGTGTGGCTTGCCCCAGGTGCCAGCGAGGTGGGGGTGTAACTCCACCGGGCCCACACTTTGCAAGACTTGATCTGAGAGAGAAGAACCGGCTTACACTGAGACAGTGCGGCAAGCCACTTGTCTTAAAGGTATATTTGCTGCACTGCCTCCAAAGTGTGAGGCCGGAGAGTGGGTACATACTGCGCTGCTGTCCACAAAGGGGGGGCATGCCTGCCCCAGGTAGAAATGGAGCTGGGAACACCAGTGGGATGAATTAGCTTACTCATCATATAATAATAGGAAAACGGGGGTTGTAAGTCTGAAAGACCAAAATATGAAAAGGCACCAAAATGCTAAAGGGAATGGGAGGATACTCCTATGAGGAAAGGCTTAAAAGGTGAAGGCTTTTCAACCTCGAAAAGAGACAGCTGAGGGGAGATATGATAGAGGTCTATAAATTAATGAACAGAATGAAATGGGTAAATGTAGATCAGTTGTTTATGCCATTAAAAGTAGAAAGACTAGAGGACACGCAATGAAGCTACCACATAACTCATTTAAAACTAATACAGTTGTGGTCGACATTATTGGCACCCTTGTATTTTAGGTATGTTGTGTACAATATCTTGAGAAATAATTGGAAATATTCCAACTGTATGTCATCATAATATTTTAATAGTATGTTCAAAGGTATACAAGATATACAACAAAAAAATATGTCTGTGCAACTTAGATGTAGTAATTTCTAAGAACAAAACAAAATATGAGCTGGACAGGAATAATGGCACTCTTCACTGATATTCAGATGCTCAACCTTTGGCAGTGATGACAGCCACCAAACATTTCTTGTGGTCATCTGTAAGTTTCATACATCTCTCTGCTGGTAATTTCTCCCACTCTTCAACTATGCTGTGTTCCAGCTCATGAACGTTTCCAGGATTTCTTTTACCAATGGCAGATTTCAGCTCTTTCCAAAGGTTTTCAACTGGATTGAGATCAGGACTCATTGCTGGCCAGTTTAAAACAATCCATTTGTTCCTTTTTAACCATTCTTTAGAATGTATGTTTTGGGTCATTGTCCTGATGGAGGACCTATGACCTTCTTTGTTTAGTACGAGCGTTTGGTGTGGATTGAAAACACTACTCTAGATTGTTCCAGGTCAGCCTTAAGCTCTTTGGATGCTGTACATGGTGTTTTTCTAAGTTTGCACTAACCTTCGAAGACATCTTGTATTAATTTTCCTCTTCCCACCACGTCCTGGGAGGTTCTTGACAGTTCCATGAGCAGAAAACTTCTTAATAACATTACAAACTGTAGACAAAAGAATTCCATGGTCTTTGGAGATGACCTTGTTTCCCTTTGAAGTGTGATGTTTGGTGATAATGGCTTTTCTGATGGTTTCAGGCAGCCCTCTTGCCTTTGCCATTTTGAAAATGGAACAGGGCCATTATTCATTGATTCATTCGAGTCATGTGAGTACTGACACTTGATCACAGTTACGTCTAATTTTACTGCAGTGGGAATGTGCTTCTTCTGTTCAAACTGATTTGAATTGTTTATAAGGGTGCCAATAATCATGTCCTGGCACTGTCCCAGTTTTTATACTATTTCTTACCATTTCCTTTTTTAATTGATCTTGCTTTATTTGATTCTTTTATGTGTCAAATATATGTGCTATCGGTCCAAAGTCATTTCACTAGCCACTTTTTTTAGGAGATATTGGACATTAAAGGGTTGAACTGCTAGGGTGCCAATAATGTTGACCACAACTGTAAGAGAAAATATTTTTTCACTTAACGCGTAATTAAACTCTAGAATTCATTACCGAAAGATGTAGTAAAAGCTATTAGTGTAGCTGGAGGAAAGGTCCATAAACCATTAAGGAGGACCCGGTAAATACACCGTTTGCCCCAGGACAAGCATTGTGGAACCTGTGTGCCTTTTGGGAACCTGCCAGGTACTTGTGACCCGGATTGGCCACTGCTGGAAACAGGATACTGGGCTTGCTGGACCTTGGTCTGACCTAGTATGGCATTTCTTATATTATGTTATGTTCTGATTCCTCCTTGTCCCCCTGCCCCCCCCCCCCACCTCCCATATTGTTCCTAAACTACCTTGTCCATGCTTTCAAGCCATGCCACCTGGGCAGAAGCCATGTTATGCAGCCAACTTTCCAATAAGGACTGGGCCTTGTAGAAATTGATTATATATACAGAGCTGCTATCATAGGCCTCCAGGTATACTTATATCAGCATCATCAGATCCAAATATGCAAAAAGTGCTGAAATATGAAAGTAAACTTCCAAAATCAGTTTCCACAATCAAACATGGACAAGTGTTCTGATGATTAGAAGGAAAGAGTGAAAATTCACAAGCACACACAGAGTAGAAAGCAACAGAATTTGCAAAACAAGAGAAAAAATCTTCAAAGAATTAGATCAGCAAACAAGGAAAAACTAGTGGTAAAAATATAAATACGGTGGTAAATACAAAGTGTTACTCCAGGAATTCTTTATCGATCAAAAATGAATACATGAATGGTTAAGGAGAGGGGAACTAAAACTGAAAGATGAGAGATTGATAGCTGCGGCCCAGAACAGCTGATTACGGACAACATGGTTTACAGTGAGAATGAAAAAAGTGGCAAAACAGACATGTGTAGATTCTGTTAGAAAGAGCTGGAAATAGTGACTCTCTCATAGCTGGCTGTGAAGTTCTGATGGCAGAAAATTTCCATACAGAAAGGTACAATAAATAGCATGTCTCATTCATTGGAAACTTTGTGAAGACTACATCACTGTGCCTGAAAAGCACTGGGATCATGACCCTAAGAGAATTATGGATAATGAAGAGGTTCTGATCACCTGGGATATCCCAGGTTTGACCGATAAAAAGCTGGTTGCAAGTAAGCCAGACACAGTGATAAAGAACAGCAGAGTGACATTGATTATAGAGGTGTCAGTTCCAAGCACCTATTCTGTGAATTGTGTTGACAGGAAGAATCAAGAAATGCAGTCAGAGACAAATAAAAATGTGGCAAAAAGATACTAAGATAGTTCCCATCAGGCTTGATTAAGAGAAATTTCTAAGCATGCCATGATAAATTACACACACATGTTTCATCTTCTGAATTCCAGAAGGATGATCTCTTTGGCATCATGCAAGTACTACGCTGAGTATTAGCAGAAAATTTGAGATCATACTATTGCTTATTATTATGATTTTGTATTTAGCTTGCATCTTTCCATTAGATCAAGGCAAGTTGCAATCTAAGTTTGTACGTGAGGTAATGGAGGGTTTTTTTTTTTTTTAACTTTTATTTTCATTTTGCAACAAACAAAAGAAACAACACACCAAAAGAGACAAAACAAGTATACAATAAGGAAAAGTAAACCCATTACCCCCCACCCCGGTGGTTCTTCTCTACCCGGTTGTATCAGCATGTGAGCGCTTCCAATTAACAGTGATTATACATCAAACGATCAAAAAAGTATCCACAATACAGCATGATCATGAGACAGAGATATATACAAAGTTAGACAGTCAGATGAGAGCATTTAGCAAAATGTACATATTCATTGAGCATCTTCCATTGAGACCAATGAGAAGGAGTCTGAACGGAGGAAGCGAGCAGACGAGGTATTTGTTCATATTTACTGTAGAGACAAGCATGATTCCACCATTCATTGAGGCTCAGATGGGAACTAATTTCCCAGTATTACTTAATTAGGGAAATAGCAATGCCAAGCATAAAGTTCAAAAGGAGATAAGCCATTTTTTGGGGAGAGAGGGGATCCCCGCAACTGGGCGAAGTCCCACTATCCTCCAAGAAAGGGACTCCTGAGAGTGCAATATAGACTAAATACGACCCAGACCCGACGCCAGTTATACTGTAGTGCGGGATATTCATGCATAACATGAAGTAATAAACCAATGGCCACAGGACGTGTCCAGCAACCATTACCCTGAGTAGTGTTCCATTTGTCTAATCTGTGAGAAGTGTAAAAACACCGGTGGGCTAGAAAAAAGAGGGTCTGAGTGAGTGAGGCGGGTCGGGAACCCGTGACCCTCTGCTCCAGATAAGGCTCCATTGCTCCGAGGTTAAAGTCACATGCAATTCTCTCTCCCATGCTTTCTGCGCTATAGAGGTATCTCTAGTGATAGCATTACATAAGGTTTAGTAAAATTGGATGCTACACCCGGTGAACTACCGAGAGAACGGAAGTCTCCAATCAACCTTATGCAGAGAGTGCCGATGGCGGGAGTACCCTAGTGCTCCGAATGCAATGCTGAAGTTGCACTGACCAGAGTCGGGAGTCGAAAGGTTGCATAAGAGTATTAAAGGCACCTAAAGTGTCGAAAAGCATTGGTGGATAGTGGGAGTCGAATGGGAGAGTCATACCAGGGAGTAAGGTAAGAGGAATCGGTGAGCAAAGGCCCACTACTATATCTAGCCACACAGGTCTGCTCGGTACTGGAGCTTCCAACCAACGAGCACCTTGTTTGAGAAGAAAAGATTGAGGGAACACTTGAGTAAAATCGCCACCAAGTAGTAATGGAGCATTGGCGGAGGCCGAGGCCAACTACGCAAAACTTGCATAGTAAGCAGGGTTGTCCACATTCGGGGCATAGTGCAAATACACGTGAATTCACTATCTCCAACCTCAAGGTGTACACGGGCCCATCTACCCTCCATGTCAGCGCTAATATCAGGTACAGTAGCGTGCAAAGACTTCTTAACCAGAATGGCTATCCCGTACCATTTGGAAACGGTGGGAGAATAGGCAGCTACCATGTGAGGCCTAGCATTGAGTTTCAGTGTTTCAGCAGAGTGTAATGCGTTTCCTGAAGAAACACCAAATCAACATGCTCGTGGCTAAGATAGCTAAGGATTTTCTTTCCTTTGAGTGGACAAGTAAGGCCTTTGACGATGAATAATAAGATTTTACATAAGGCCATTCAGAAAAGTTAAAATTCTGAGCATGATAGCACACATAATTTCACTGTGTCCCTCAAACTGACTGTATCTGGCTGTACACATGACATAGGAAAAATAAGCTAATATAATACAATGAAGCGCCCCACATTAACAAAGAAAACCGCAGTACGGTAGAGGAGAAGCAAAACCCCAAAATTACTGGCGACCATGTGTCTGCGGGGAGAAGCCCCAGAGAAGGCCGAAATTGAAAAAACATATAACCTGTAGGACTGTGCGTGCTCCGAATCCGACCGAGGCACACATCATGAAGGGATAGGAGACCAAAGACAAAAGTCATACAGAGAAAGAAAGAAAGTCCAGGCTATTTCTGTGCTGGGCTATGACCGCCGCATCGGGCCCTTCAAAATGGCGGACAGAGCCGGCAGATAAGAGTCCAAGATTTGGGATTAGCGCATCTGCTCTGCTTCTTTGGAGTCCAAAAATGTTGATAGTAGATCAGGATCCTCGAACGTCCTGGTCTGGTTGTGGAGAGTCACTCGGAGCTTCGCTGGATACAACAGGCCAAAGCGAGCCTGTAGCTGTTGAAGTCGAGGGCGAAGAGCAAGGAGTTTCTTCCGACGGTCAACGGTAGGCTTTGCCAAATCAGGAAAGAAGGAGACCTTACGACCTTCAAATTCCAAATGATGATTCGCTCGGGCAGCATGTAAAATTTGTTCCACTTGTTGATATCGTAGCAAGCTAACGATAATAGGCCGGGGGGTCGTGCGGTTGAGCGCCATGCGGGCAGGAACACGGTGTGCTCGATCGATTTCCAGTTCTCTGTGAAAAGTGATCTTCAGCAAGGAGGGAAGAGTTTTGAGCAAGAATTCTCTTATATCTCCTGCTTCCACCCCCTCCGGCATTCCGAGGAGCCTCACATTGTTGCGACGGGCGCGATTATTGCTATCTTCCAACTCCTTTTGAAGATTCTGTATCTGGCGCTCAGCCTTGTCCAGTTTGCCCAAGCGCACCTCGTGCGAGTCGAGGACCCCCGCCATATTGTCCTGCCGTAATGAAAGACCTTCAAGTCGGTCCTGGAGCACTCCAAAGTCTTCTCGCATGGCTCGAAGCGCTTCTCCATTGGACTGCACCAATTCCTTCACGCCGCGTATTTCCTCCAAAATCTCCAGGTGCATTGCGGAGTTTTCACGAAATGGAACCATCTTCTGTGGGGAGGACACCTCTGTTTTGGAGCGTTTTCCGTGAGAAGAAGAAGGAGACCCGAAGTCCAAGCGCGCTGGTTTATGGGCCGCCATCCCCCCCGAGGTGCCCCGGTCAGCTCGGAGCGAAATAGTAAATTTATATAGGTATTAAGTCAGGATTCTGAGTAGGCCTCTCGGGAGCTTCAACGCGAAGCGTCCTACCCGCTGGACATCAGGCTCCGCCCCCGAGGTAATGGAGGGTTAAGTGACTTGCCCAAGGCCACAAAGAGCATTAGTGGGATCTGAACCCTTGTTTTTCTGGCTTCAGACTAATGACTATGCTACTCCTCGACTTTCCAGGAGTGAGGTTCATGATTGTGATGGTATTTACAAAAATAGAGAAACCCTTAGTAAACCATATCACCCACCAATTTTACTCAAAAGAGTTTTTGATGATCTCCACAATTCAATACAAACTATATAAGGCATTAAAGACCTCAGGATGGCCTCGCCCCTACATGTGGCAAAATTAATCACTATAGTGTTAAAGCAGACACTTACATCACAGGTCGTTAGCCTTCTTTTTTTACCCACTTTAACCCAATTTCTATTATAAAATTCTCACATCAATTAATTAAATTACATCCAAAAAAGTACTTTTAAGGATTCTTACAATATGTAAAGATACAATTACACAAACACAATTAAATAGCATCTGCACTTCCACATGAGCCTGGAAGATCGGGACCACCAGTGTGATATCTTCAGCGCAGAATGATGTGTTAGCGAGAGGTCTATCTTTTATTCATGGACCTTATTATGACAGTTTTCAGAGCAGAGTGGCGATTGAACGATTGATATGTTCTATTCAACTTAAATTATTTTTTGTGATAAACTATCAACACCGGATCTGTCTTTAGTAAGTTTGAAATCAAACTGGACCTCTCCAGGTCCTTTAGATCCTATAGTCTATACATTTAAACATTTAATATTATCAGATTTGGCTAAGATGGAATCACGATATAATTGTCCAAAAAATGTATCAACTATTGAATTTCAAGCTCTGCAAGATCTTTCTAAAATGGATAATATTACCATTAAGCGAGGGGATAAAGGAGAAGCAGTGGTAGTATTGAATATGGCTGATTATGATATCGAGGTTTTTAGGCAATTGAATAATGTTGATCATTCTTTATGTCTACAAGACGATCCTACTGAAGAATTGCAAAATATATTATTATCGGTTACTACGGATGCATTACAGTGTGGATATCTGACTGAGAAAGAAAAGATTTTCTTGAACCCACCACATCCTAAATTTCCAGCTTTTTATATCTTATCAAAAGTACATAAAAGTTTAAAGAATCCACCGGAGCGCCCAATTTTGTCTAGCAATGACTCTTTATTGGAACGGGTAGACATATATTTAGATAAGCATTTGAAAGAAGAAATTCCTCTGATTCCTTCTTATATTAGGGATACTACACACTTTTTGAAGATACTGGAAGATTATGGCACTACTGAGCAGATTACATGGATTGTATCATTAGATGTTTCGGCTTTATGTACTTTTATCCCCCAAGATGATGCTTTGCAAGTGTTATCGGCAATATGGGCCGCTAGACCTGGTCCTCATAAGGTGCCAACAGCTTTTTTGCTGACTCTAGCAGAATTGGTATTGAAGAAAAACTATTTTGTTTATAAACAAAATTATTTTCAACAAATTTCAGGCACTGCGATGGGAGCAACTTTTGCACCTTCTTTAGCAAATCTTTATATGCATTTATTTGAAACACAGTGGGTATATTCTTCGTCTTATGCTATTCCTATCTTATGGTGGTATCAATATATTGATGACATTTTCATGCTATGGAGTAGGTCATGGGATCTCTTGAAATAGTTTTTTAACTATCTTAATAGCTGCAATAATAACATCAAATTTGAGGTGGATCCACAAAATTTGTCATTACATTTCTTAGATGTCGAAGTTACTAAGCATGTGAAAGGTTTTTCTACTAAGATTTATACTAAACCTACAGATAGGAATACCCTTTTACATTTTTCTAGTTTTCATCCAGATCACCTGAAATGCAGTTTACCATATTCACAACTGCTCCATTGTCATCATATATGTTCTTCTAATTGTGATTTTGAGACACAAGCGAGAGATATGATTCTTAAATTTCAAAAACGAGGATATCCAGATTCGGTATTAAAGAAAGCTTATAAACGAGCAAAATATAACCATCGAGAGTGATTGATCATGCCGAAATCCTTGGATCTGGATCCTGATACAGTGTCCACTGGATTGTTAATTACTTGTGTATTGCCATATTCCAGCCTTTCTAATAGGTTGACTGCTTCAATCAAAAAGAGATGGAATCTTCGTTTGACTCATCCAAAGCTTTTAGGTACCTCTTTGTGTATGGTGTACAGTAGGGGTATGAATTTAAGAGATCGACTTTGCCCGGCAGTTCCTCGACAGAAGATCTTTGCTGCTGTGTATGGACATAAGAAATGTGGTCATTGCTCATATTGTAGTCTTATGAAGGATAAGATATGCACAGATTATGGACATAAAAGTTATCAGCTTACATGCAATACAACTTGCAATACTTCTTTTGTAGTATATCCTTTATGGTGTCCTTGCCCTAAAATGTATATCGGCAAAACTACCCGCCCTTTGCGAACACGGCTGGTGGAGCATAAATACAGGATTAATAAAGCACGGTTGGAAACACCAATGGTTCAACATTGTGTGTCTTATAATCATAATTTTGAAGAACTTTGATGTACGGTATAGGAGTATGTCCCTCTGAATATACGGAGAGGTGATAGAGGACGTATATTACTACAAAAAGAACAGAAATGGATTTTTGATCTACATATGTTAGACCCTTTGGGGTTGAACGATAAAATTGAATGGGCGCTGTTTTTATGATGTTCTGCTGGGAGCTTGTGGAGTTCCAGTCTTTTTATTCATTCTTCGGGGATCTTTTAGTGTAAATGGGGTGTTTAAAGTGTTACATCAGGTTTTATGAGTGCTTTTATTGGTGGATTATTTTTTGAAAAGCAGCTGACTTCAGACGCTAAGGACAAGATGGGGTTGGGAGGCTTTTTGCCTGAGATTTAAATTGTTCTGTGGATATTTTATGTATCCGGATTCTTTAATGTGGGTTGATAAAGATGTTATAAGAACTCCTGAAGAAGCCTGCTTAAGGTGAATAGCATAGTATAATGTGATCCTCACCTTTGTGACGAAGGGCTTCCCCTGATTAGTGGGGCGATCTTTGCTGTCTCTATTGGTGTGTTTTGGTCTGATTGAAAGGCTGAGAGCCAATGACTGAGACTCATTTATTCTTTAAGAATCAGCTGGGTTAACTCCCAGCGTTTCATGACGGTTATTGAATCGAATGAAGATAGCACTTGATACAGGGAAGCAATCCCAAAATGTGCACGGCGTGCAAGGATTTCTAAATCATTTGGACTGAGCTAAGTCTTTTTAAAAAATTAATTATTTTCTGATTATTAAAATGGATCGAACCACTTGGGAGTATTATCTACAAGTTTATACTTTGCGGCGGTGATATCTGACAAAAATTGACTGTGAGGATAGTTCTTTTTGGGATTCATTTGGTGATTCTCTTATTTGTAAGGTGAAACAGAAGCTTTTGTTGAGGTGTGAGGTGTGAATAACTTATTACCACAAAGAAGACTATCCTTTGGTTGTGGCAGTGTAGTAGCTGTTCTGTTTGGACCTCGACATGCTCTGGAGTTCGGAGACCCTGCAGATAAGTGATTACTAATTCTGTAATGAATGTATGGAGGATTCTAATTTATGAAGTTCTTTAATTCTTCTTTAGGATATCGTATTGGCGGTCCCGATCTTCCAGGCTCATGTGGACATGCAGACGCTATGTAATTGTGTTTGTCTAATTGTATCTTTACATATTGTAAAAATCCTTAAAAGTACTTTTTTGGATGTAATTTAATTAATTGATGTGAGAATTTTATAATAGAAATTGGGTTAAATTGGGTAAAAAAAAGAAGGCTAACAACCTGTGATGTAAGTGTCTGCTTTAACCCTATAGTGATTAATTTCGCCACATGTAGGGGCGAGGCCATCCTGAGGTCTTTAATGCCTTATATAGTTTGTATTGAATTGTGGAGATCATCAAAAACTCTTTTGAGTAAAATTGGTGGGTAATATGGTTTACTAAGGGTTTCTTTATTTTGATTTAGTTTATCCTTAGGCAGTTGTTGTTTATTATTTACAAAAATAGCCCATTTGGAGAAATTGCCCCAACACCCTTATCTGGCTAGGCTCACCGAATCTGCCTTCATTGTGGAAGGCAGTACACATAGAGGGATGGCTATCTCTTTCTTAGGGGGGTATACGCAAATAACATGGAAGTGAAGGAGGTGGGTGTTTGTAAAAGCTAAGATTGAATTAAATATAAGATCTAGACTCTAGTCCACAGAATGTATTTTGCTGATATTCCTATATGTTGTTTTTGTTAAGTGCCATCAAGTCAATGTCAGCTCAGGTGGCTAATTATTGATAGAGTGGCATCCATAGCGGTTGATAGTAGCAGGAATAACACTTTCTGAGTCAGACATTTCCAATAAAGCGGATATATTCAATACATCAGCCTCCTGAGAACCCAATATCTCCGCAGCTACAGGGGCCTTCCGGCCCTGAGGCATATAGTAAGCCTTAACCAAAGGAGGACATGCTTCAATAGACACCCCCATTACCTCCGAAATGTGGAGCCTGATTCAAGAAGGGGCACAATCAAGCTATCCGGATGGCCTCGAGCAAGACAGTACTGGACCATGGAAACCAAAAGTTCTCGCAGTACACGGAATTGGGTCCGAAGACTGCCCCGCGTGCCCCTGCCTGCCTGTGGGAACATCCTCCTTGCAGGCACCTCTGGCTCACACAGCTAAGACCTCCCTCATCCCCACTGTCTGACCCTCTGACTGCACAGGACATACATGTCCATGACCTGAATCGGCCCTGTACGTCCTGCCGGCTCGGCCTGCCCCCTCTCAACCGCGACCCTGCTCCCCGCCGGCTCTCCACGTCCTGCAGCTCTAGCCTTGTGGGGAGAGCAGGAGGGGGAATAGGGTCAAGATGGCTTGCGGGGCTACACGTCCCGCCAGGACATGCAGCCCCACAATCTGTGACTCTGAATCGGGCCTATAGTGTTTTAACATATCCCTTGTGGTCACAGTAGGGGATCTAGGAAAGTTAATTAATCACATATTAGCAAATCGACTATGAGTCAGTTTATATTTCAAGCAATTAGAGTCTTTTATTTATTTATTTAGACAGTTTTGTATACTGCCTTATCCTTCAATCAAAGCAGTCACAACACAATTGGGGGATACATTTAACACGCGGGGATATGAGACACATACACTAATACTTACAGGGAACAAGGGCAAAGGAGGGTTAAGTGGCTTGCCCAAGACCACAAGGAGCATCTGTGGGACTAGAAACCCTAGTCCTTCCGGCCCAAGGTTGCTGTCCTCTAGTGGGATTTGAACCCCCGACCTTCTGGCCTGAAGTACCTTGCCCCAACCACTAGGCTACTCCTGTCCCTCCCCCCTCCCTTTTATAAATTCATCTGATTGTTTTTCCAAATTCTTGACCCAAAGTGATGCATCTTCCACCATCATTTTTAAAGTGGTAATAGTTTCAGTATTCTTCCAACAATTCTCTGCATTCGAGTCTTACTATGCAAAAGTTGGATATAAGGGGAAATAACTTTCCCCAAAAGCTTAATTACATTCCAAATTGTATCTAAGGTGATCTGCTCTGCCCTTTGTAACTCAAAGTAAAGGTTACAGTACCACCTTCAGTAACCGCAGACTCCAAGGGCTCCATGGAATCGTCGTGACTAGATACTGCAGACACAGCCAACGTTGCCGTGAAACTCCCTCTCTGCAGCTCCACATTCACTCGATGGTCAGTTGGAAAATCTGGCACCTCAGGAACGGCTCCATCAGGCATCCCCAGAGAAGGCACGGGAACATCTACAATGGGAGAATCAGCTGCCTCCAACCCCACTGAAATCATTCCTGGGCACAGCTGTTTAGAGGGCTCAGCATTGTGGGGGGGAGGGGGGAGTAAGATCACAACCTAGAATGCTTCAACAGTCCCACAATCAGGCTATCGGCTTCCCCTTCAACTGCCAGCTGCTACTCACAATGCAGAAAAGGATCAATTGGTCCGAAGGCAACCGGAGAAGAGGCAGTCAGGGCAGCCTAGGGTAGCTTGACTTGGCATGCCTTCCTCTTTTTCCCCATAACCATAAATGCATCTAAATCGGCCTTTTAGCGAAATGCCATCTTGGATTACCATCATCCTTTGAGCTTCTAAAGAAAGTTTAGGTTTGATTTCCTCTAGTACTGACTGATTTGTTCTTCGGGCAGTCCATGGTATTCAAAATATTGTTCAACAGCAACATAATTCAAAGGCATTAATTTTCTTCCTGTCCAACTTTCACTTTCTACACATACTACTAAGACACTTATCCACCCTTTAGTCACCTCCCATTTAGACTATTACAACCACCTCCTTGCTGGTTTCACTCTGAATCATCTCTCTCCCCTTCAATTTGTTCAAAACTCAGCTGTGCAGCTAATCTTCCACCAGCGTTGATATGCTCATATAATCCCTCTTCTCAAGTCACTTCATTGGCTCCCTAACCGTTTCTATATCCAGTTCAAACTTTTCCTATTGACCTATAAGTGCACTCATTCTGCTGCTCCTCACTACCTTTCCTCTCTTAACTCTCCCTACATCCCTCCTCAGGAACTCCACTCTTCAGGCAAATCCCTTCTATCTGTGTCCTTCTCGTCTACTGCCAACTCCAGATCTCAATCCTTCTACCTTGCTGCTCCTTATGCCTGGAACAAACTACCTGAGTCTGTATGTCAAGCTTTATCTATAGCCCTTTTCAAATCCAGGCTGAAAACTTATCTTTTTGATGTCACTTTTGGATCCTGATCTGCTAGTCTATGTGTTCCTTACCATTCCCCTACATATATCTTTGATCTCAGCTGTTGTTTTGTCTGTCTTGATTAGATTGTAAGCTCTGATGAGCAGGAACTGACTTTTACATGTGTCTGTACAGCTCTGCGCACACCTCAGTAGTACAGCCATATGCATTATTGAAAATATCATGGCTTGAGCAATTCAAATCTTTACACTCAATCTTTGGTATTCGCAGGGGATAAGTTCCTAGAAAACCCCACAAATACTAAAAACGTGAATACAGAACCATTGATCCTATGGAAAAAAGAGGGATAGGATCTTGAGAGATCTGTTCATCATATACCTTTGCTACCTATCAATGCAAAACACATCATTTCATGTGCCCTCCTTGTAAAAGCGCCATATTTAAGATACTGTAATACTTAGATTAAGACATAAGGAACAATTCATGAACCTGAAACTTACCTTTAATGGTGAGTGAGGCATTAAGAGTGGGTGATGGAGATCGCAGTTCACCATCTGCAACATCAGCTGCCTCCTCCTCCGTAATCAGCCATGCATGAGTGTGCATGGTCACGAAAAGCCACGAGGTGCCCGTGAATAGCGAAAAATGGGTTACTCTTTATTTTGCGCGAATAAGCATATCCATGAATATGGCGGGTGGGATCAGAGTGATTGTGTGATAATTTCCATAGTTATTTGGATCTCCTTTCTTCAGTATTGGTATGAAGATGGATTTTCCAGTCAATTGGTCAAGATGTTGCCTTCTAAAATTCCTGGCAAAGCTTTTGGCATGCCGGCACCAATAGGGTGTAGGCCGAATAACAGAGCAGCCGGAGGGGGTAGGGCACGGAGCAGGCAGTCCGGATGGAAGGGGGAGGAGCAGCGCTGGTGATAAAGGGAAGGGGGCAGGAGTCGCCTCTAGCAGTAGCATGCCAAAGGTAGGGATGGTGAGCCAGCAAAGAAGACAGAGGGGAAGGATGATGGACCAAAATGAATGGTGGCAAAAGGAAAGGAGAACAAGTGCAAGGACAACAAAAAGAAACCCAGTGCTGGGAAGGCCCCAGTGGCACTCAGTGCACATGGATCCTTCAGCAGGCTCAGGTCATATGGCTATGGCACTGAAGACCAGCAACCTGCCCCTGCTGTGCGACAGTGTAGGGCAGGGGGAGGTATGTGTGACATCGTGAACCAGGCCCGAGCCATTGCCGCGGTCCACAGAGCAGGACATGTGCAGGCTCTCCTGAGTTTGCTAGATGGAAGCCAGCCAGGGGAGGGACAACCACGGAAGGAACAGATTGACACCATGCAGCTATATCCGGAGGAGAGGAACCAAGGGGTGAGTACGAGCATGCTATTTCGCTATCTACGGGAGCAGAGGGCAGGAGGCAGGTGGGAGATGAGGTGTCTGGGCCACAAGGGGCAGGGGACAGCAGAGGTACTGGGTTTGGGAGGGGGGAAGCTGGGGAGGATGGGGGGTAGGCGAGGAGGTCATGGCGGCGACACAGGTTTGGGAGTAGGAGGGGTGGAAGTGGTCTGCCATGGCATTGAAGGACTGTTGCAGGCCTTACTGCAGATCATAACTGGTTCAGGCTTGGCATTGGGAGGGATGGGGTGACCCAGAGTGTGGCTAGGGCAGTCAATATAGGGATCCCAAGCCACCCATTCCTCAGTACCCCTTCAGGAGGGCCTTAGCACACGGTAAACTAGGGGTCACGCAGGAGGGGTGGTACCCAGGAAGGGGGGGACTGGTATCTGAGCTCAGGCTGGCAGAATATATGTGCATTACCAGCACATTAGACAACCACATGCTTTCTGCTCAGAAAGAAAAAAATCTGGAGGGACGTAGACATTTTCTCGCTCCTCATTCAGAAAGGGGACGAGAATTGTGATTGCTCCGGCTGCCGCAAAAAGTGCAAGCTGGTTTTCAGGAAGGCAGACAACATCCTATGGATGATCGCAAACTGGTGTGCGGTTTTTAGGGTACTGGCAAGTGTGGTAGGCAAAAAGCACCCAGAGAAGTGCAGGGGGCTGTTGAAATACCAAGACAGCATCTGCAAGGCCTACAGGGTATATGGGGGGAATACCTGACTAGAGTATGATGAGCAGTTTTGTCAGAATATGGCGGGCAACCAAGGGCTTGGCTGCGACAGGAAGGACATCGACCTGTGGATTTGAATGATGACACAACATCAGCGGAGAGGCCGACTGAGTGGGCCATGGGTGGGGGTGCCCAACAAGCATATGGAGCCCCAGCAGCCCTTTTGGGGGGATAACAGACTCAGCTCAGGGGATGGCAATAACCTCCCCTTGCCACCCGGTGGCAACATCCCCCTGCCTCCCAATTATTCTGGGCACCGGGGGTATGCAGGTTGTTCAATAGCAGGTATTGTAGATTTAATAATATCTGCAAATATTGTTATCCCTGCACCACGTGTGGAGAAGGGCAACCCTAGGTTTAATGCGGGAAGAAGCAAGGGGGCAACATCCAGAGCCTGCACTGAGGTCACTGGGTGGGGTCAGGCCTTTATGCCCATCAAGGTTGGGGTGCTGGGGAGGAGTTTGCAGGGATACAATTGGAAAAAAATGCAATGGTTGATCAGCGGTTTTACACAGGGATTTGTCATTCCATACAATGGCCCGCCAGGCCTGTGAATGGCTGAGAACCTAAAATTCGCCCTAGAATGCAGGGATGTGGTCCAATGGAAGCTCCACAAGGAGCAACAGTTGGGAAGAGTGGCAGGCCTCTATGAGAGCAGTCCGCTGCCCAACCTGATTGTTTTCCCATTGGGCCTGGTCCCTAGAAGGAGTTTGGGGAGTTCCAGCTCATCCATCACTTGTCCTATCCTGATGGTGCCTCGGTGAATGATCACTTGGACACAGCGGCCTGCTCATTGAAATTCGCTTCAATAGACCATGCACTGGAGTTGCTCTGGAGCATGGCTCATGAAGACAGACGTAGAGTCCACCTTTCGGTTTCTCCCTATACACCCTGATAGTTTTTACTTGCTGGGGCTGCATTTCGGGGGCCGGTACTATGTAGACAAATGCCTCCCCATGGGGTGCTCGATTTCTTGTGCTTATTTTGAAGAGTTCAGTTCTGCCCTCCAATGGATCATTGAGAAGGAGTTGCACCAGGGCAAAATCATACATTACCTTGATGATTTTTTGCTCACGACAGGGGATAAGCAAAGCTGTCAGCACATCCTGCAAGTTTTCCGAATGAAAGCCATGGAGCTATGGATTCCATTGGCAGAGAAAAAAATGGAGGGGCCAGCACAGTACCTGTCACTCCTTGGGATAGAAATTGATATCACGAAAATGGTGATGTGCCTCCCAGCAGACAAGGTAGCTGCCTTGCAGGTCGCAGTACAAATGGCGGTTGCCACTAGGAAGGTGACTCTGAGACAAATGCTGTCACTGATAGGATATCTGAACTTCACCTGCTGGGTTATACCCATGAGTCGGGCATTCATTCACCACCTGGCAGACACCACAAAGGGTGTATACAGAGGACACTACTTCATTAGGGTCAATGCACCTATGCGGGAGGACCTGATGGTATGGCAACAGTTCCTGTCGCAATACAATGGCAGGAACATATGGAGGGTGTCAGCAATCAGTAACAGGGATCTAGAACTCTTCATGGATGCCACAGGGGAGGTGGGTTTTGGTATATATTTCAAGGGGCAATTGTGTCAGCTGGATGGCACAAAAGCGGCATAACCAAGGATATTACATTCCTGGAGATGTTCCCGATTGTGGTAGCCATGTTTTTTTGGCAACACCAGTTCGCAAATAGGAGGATAGTTTTCCATTCAGATAGCGTGACTGTGGTGTTCGCCATTAATAAGCAGACAGCGAGAGAAGAGCGAGTGATGCAATTGGTTAGAAAATTGGTGTTGCTGAGCCTGAAGCTGAATGCCTTCATTACGGCCAGGCACATCCCAGGGAGAGCAATGTGATAGCTGATGATTTTTCTCATTTCCAGCTCCAGCGCTTCCGGTGCCTTGCCCTGGATGCAGCACCAGTGATGGCCTGCATTCCCCAAAAGATGTGGACCTTTGGATGCAGTGCACTGGCAAACTACTGATGGCTTCTTTGTCAGTGAGCACCTGGAAGGCCTACTGGAGATCCTGGGGTGGCTAGAGAACTTTGCCAGAAAATGGGGATCCCACTTTGCACAGGGGGTGGCAACTGGCCTCCTGCTCAAATTCCTGATACACCTACAGGCGGGGGGAGCGGCAGTCTGGCAAGCCAAGCTAATGCTGGCGGTGGTGGCATTTTACCTCAAACTGGGGGGGTTCAGGGACATAACAAAAGGGTTTGTCATTCGGTAGATAGTGGATGGCTGGGCCAAGAGGGCCGTCCCTCAACCGGATGGTCGCAGGCCAGTTACTTTACCCATGCTGAGCGAGGTCATGAGACAAGCGGCAGCGGTCACCAGAAACGGGTTTGAGTACAAGCTGTTTCGGGTGGCTGCTCTACTGATGTTCTGGGGGGCCTTTTGTATGGGTGAGATCCTACCCCATTCCACAAGGGACATGGCAGGCCATGCCATACAGGTGGGTGATGCATCAGTGGTGGGAACAGGGTGTGATTATTCCTGGCCTGCTCGAAGACTGACCGGCTGAACACCACAGTGGTGCAGGAGCTTTGCCCAGTAGCAGCCATATGGGAGTATATGCGGGTGTGGCCAGCTGTGGTGGTCCCTCTGTTGCAGCATGCTGACAGCTCCTGTCTCTCTCAGTATCAGTTCCGGACCCTGTGGCTAAGGGCAATAGCGGAGGCAGGGTTTGGGACCTCCAGGCAGACCCTATATTCATTTAGGATAGGGGTGGCAATCACGGCCCATAGTTTGAACCTGGGGACAGGACAATTCAGGCTATCGGGAGGTGGACTTCAGAACGATATAAATTGTACATCAGGCCATAGTGCATAGTGCATCTCGCTGACATTGCTTTCCTTCTTGCCCGCCAGATCCCAAAGCGCTGTCGGTCTGGATTATAGAACCAGACCAAAAAACCTTCACATATGATGGAAAATTAAACGTATCTATTATAGATCCATCAATATATTAAAGTAAACCCATTGTTCATGCTCTATTTCTTATGTCGGAGCCTGCCGAGGGAGGGCTGGAACAGCATAACCAACCCCCTCCAGACGGCAAACTTCTTTTATTTTATTTCTCACCCCAATAATGGTGCATTAAACAGTCACTTATCTTTAATGAATATCGAAAAAACTCTTCTTATTTTCTTCTCAGTTGCTAACCATGAAGTTGCACGACGTGCACGTTTCGGGTGAAAACCCTGTTTCAAGTGCTCCAATCTTCGCATTCATGCAACGAAAAAACTTCACGGTGTCTTGCCGGAATCAGTGGTCCTGTATCTTGGAGGTAAAGATTTGGTGTCCACAAAAAGCGTGGAAGCCCATTCCATTCTGCACATTCCGGCCTCCGTGTATCCGGTTTGAAACAGACACATAGAGATAAACCCAATTCTGATCCTGTGGGGCATGTCCAGACCCTGGGGGATCAGAATCATGTCTAGGCCTGTACGTGCAGGCCGGGACCCATTTCCCATTGGCCTGCATGTACAGACCCCTGTCCGGCTAACTCAGTCAGGCTCCTGAATGGAACTGCGGTGCCATGGCTTCCAGTTGCCATGGCACCATGGCTTCATTCAGGAGCTGCGATCCCAGGCCACCGACCACTTTCACCTTTCCCCGCAGCCCGACCCCCAATCTGGCCTCCCACGGTCAGGGTCAGGCTACAGGGAATCTCCTGCATCCCCTCAGCTTTTTGCTTCCAGCCGGGCCTCCCATCCCTTGATGTCTAGGAGGACTTATTCCACCTCCAAGGAATAAGTCCCTCGTCCAGCCTTCCAGCCCTGGATGTACAGCGCCGACTTCAGAATCGGCCCTGTACGTCCGGGGCTAAGGACTGTTTACTGTCAACTCTAACTCCACCTCAGCACCCCCCCCCCCCCCCATCTAATCCTCCCCGTACAAACTTCTTGTTCATATGGGGAGGCTTAGTCTGGGATGGCAAACGAGACAAGTAGTGGGATGGACATCCCAATGGGACGTCCATCCTTGCTATTCGCGGGATGGAATAGACCCCATAGATCTGATCATCAAGATCAAGGTGGACATTGCCTGGATACACACCAAGATGGGAACGGATGTCATGTGGTCCCACATCATCCCACGGCAGAATTGGCGAGGAGCGAACTGTCCGGCAGGTATCGAGAAGAGTAGGAAGAAGCTAAATAAAGAAGTCAGATCCTTCCTATGGGCAATGGATGGCAAAGTAGTAGAGCATCAAGGCATACTAGCAGGGGGAGAGATGGTCTACTCGGGTGATGGGGTTCACCTGAACGACATCAGCTTGGAGCTATTCCTCGAGGGCTTGCAGTGGGCCATCGGTTTAGTACTCACCCTCCTGGTGGTGGGATGTCACCAAAAGAAAAGGAGGAGGGGAGGGGTACACGGAACAGAGGGGGGTCACAGGTACCGAGATGGGGGTGCTGGGGCCCGGTAACAGGGAGGCCAGGTACCAGGGACCAGGGGTGCCTGGCCTCAGTTATCAGGAGCATGGCAAAACGGGCCACCCGGGTACCAACACGGAGCGGTTGGTGATGGGAAAAAGGGGCCGCTGACCAGGCAATAGGGACTGTGGTACCCCTACACATCAACCTACGATATGTATTATGTTCTGTTATTGTTTACAGAGTGTGTACTTATGGTTACTGAATGTTCGCTTAATCTTGTACAAGTTATGTTTGTTAGATTTGAAATTGTTAGCAATGCAATAACTGTGCATCCGCATGCTGTGGCCTTTAAGATCCACTAATAAAAGCAAGTTGTGAAACAATGGATTGGGCCTCTTGCGGGTCGAGGAGGATGGAAAGGGAAGGAGAGGGTGCGGGTGGGGAGCAAAGGAAGCACAAAGCCAGTCCGGCGTGCCACGGGTTATGTAACAGCTGTATATGATTTCTGTAATTCTTCATTGGGAATGCCATCAATGCGCAGTGCTTTCAATACTGCTTCAAACTCTTCTTTCATCACCAATGACTCCTGATTGTAAGATACAAATTGACATGGCTGTTGATCCACTTGATCCTTATGATATAATCATTCTGTGTATTCTTTCCACATTTTCTTGATTTTTCAGTATTATTTAACATGGATTCTTGAGCGTATACTGTATTAGCATTCCAATTTGAGGCTATAATTTTCTCATTAACTCTCATAGCTTTAGGAAAGATGATCTTGTTCTTCCTCTGATAGTTTCTGATTCTATTTCCTTGCATGTGACACTGTAGTACTTCTCTTTGTCTCGCCTTGCTGCATGCTGGAAATCTCTGTTAAGTTCTGTGATTACCTCTCTTTTTGCTCCGACTAGCTTGTCTGCATTTCTGAGCAATTTTAATTTTTTTCAGTCATTCCTTTTAGCTTTTTTCACTTTTTCATCTTTTACAGAGACTTTTCACGTTCTTCGAGCACATCTTCCTTGATGTCATCCCATACTTCTTTTGGTGCTCTGTCATTTGTATGCAAAGTGGTGAATCGGTTTTGCAGGAAGTCTTTAAATTCCAGTGGTATATTTTCAAGATCATATTTTGCTACATTCATGAGTGGCTTCCTCCTTTATCAGCCTGAACTTGAGTTTGCATACTAGTTGCTGGTGATATGTACCACATTCAGCTCCAGGTTTTGTCTTTGTTGATATTATTGAGCTTTTCTAACACTAATTTCCACAAATTGAGTCAATTTGTATTTTTACAATTCATCGGGTGAAGTCCATGCGTATAGTCGCTGCTTGTGTTGCTGGAAAAGGTGTTTGAGATGAATAGATGGTTGGTTTCGCAGAATTCTCCTCTTTTATTCCTGTTGCCAATCCTCTATTTTCTAACCATTTAACCTTCTTCTGTGCTCCCAAAGTTTGCATTCTAGTTGCCCATGATTATGAGATATCTTATTTGTATGTTCTTCTGACTTCAGCATGTACTTGTTCATAGAATTGATCAACTGCATCCTCTTCAGCATCCGTTATTGGTGCATATGCAGTACCTGAATAATAGTTTGTTGTTGGACATTGCTCATTGATGAACAGAGTTTACTGATTGCATTATATTTCATTATAATTTATGCAAGTTTCTTCTTAATTATAAATGCAGTACCGTTTCTTCTTTGTCTTTCATTTCTGATATCGTATACCATGTGATCATCAGATTCCAAGTGCTCAATGCTAGTCTGTTTCAGTTCATTGATGCACATTGTCTTAGTCCGCTACCTCAGCTGAGATCTGTCCATCTTGGGAGACCTGACAATATTTAAGCTATTGATAGGATAAAGCTCTCAACATCACCAATGCCCACAAGTCCTCAAAGCACAACAAGCCACAAACCAAGCAAGCAGTATGGAATCAACAGTATCTACTCATTGGTATTCTGCTAGCTGATTGTGATCACAATTGGCTACTATTGGAAACAGGATAGTAGGCTTAATGACCCACTACCACGGCCCTTATTTTTTATGTTCTCATTAGAAACCAAGTTCCTTCTTTAAAAGTACACAACAACAAATATAAAAAGGACAGCATTGTAAGCCAGATGCTGTTTTTAAAATTTGTATTTCCAATGGCAGTGTTCCTTGACAGAATTCCTTTTTTCTTTAGAAAAGAAAGATCTGCAATAGTCCTCCTTTGAATTGGGCTATTGAGGTTATAATTTTTGCAAGCTCATTATTCAATGCATCTCACAAAAACATCATACAGCTGAAATGTATAACCATCCTTTAAATGCACATTACAGGATATTTTTACAAAACTCTAATGCTGCCAATTTCCATCCCTGCAGAACAGATTAGACAGTAGCATGATTCATGCAGGCGATGAGCACAATTTTATCACTTTCCTCTTTAAATTAATTGTGTTTTATATCCCAGAAGAACCTATTTTATAAGCTGTTATGTATACTTTGTTTATGAAATGGATGTGAAACTGCAACTTAAGTGCTTGAGACACATAAGGGCGCATTCAATTTGAATTTAATTGGACAGTTAGTGTACGTTAATTAAATATCAATTAGTAATTAAAAATGTAATTGCTGGAGATTTACAACTGGATGTAAATGTTCAAAACAACAGAGAATTTTATATCTTCAATAAATGTGTTTTATCATTTCGTTTGCATCTGATTCCACACAGCTACATCATGCTTTGTTGATATTTTTCAGCATGTGATTATTATGATGGTTATTGCTACTGTCATCATATTTAAATGATACTATTATCTATTGCACTTTACATATTATTAGCTGTGACCCATGGTCAGCCCCTTGGTAAATTTGAAGCATATTCAGAAGAAGGAAAAAGGAATGGAGGGAGGGGGGAGGGGGGAGAGAGTTTAAGTTTTCCAACACAGAGTTAATAGGAACAACATATGCAATCCGTGTATTTACTTAAGATACTAAGGAGGCTATTTTAGAAGCCTGATTTGCAATTTGCCTGTGTACAATTAGTCATATATATATATATATATATATATGTGTGTAAATTGCATCCATGCCATTTCAGAAAGGGTGCAATTTACTCGTGGACGTCCCTTGTTTGTGAAGGGGTTTGTCTCGGTTTGGTATGGGTGGGATAAAAAATTCACACATGCATTCCCCTTTTCAAATAGAGAATGCACATGGAAGGCAAAATTCTCCACATCCAGATTTATACCTACTCCCTGGCGTGTGTAGGTTTTTAAAAAGTGTGCATTTTGGCCAGACCTTTACAGGAGGGATTAAGTGTGTGGGGGAGGGGAGGGGGGTCTCCTCTTTAATCCTCTCTAGTTTACTTTCTCCATCCAAAATGAAAGGAGTTAGAGATAATGTCCTCTGTAGTTAACTAGTAGAAGCTGCATGTCTAAATTTGTGAAGTGGCTCAGATGCACATGTGGAAGTGACGACATTTGCATATGCAAGTTGTGCAGTGCTGGCACTCACTGTGTACATTGCTGAGGTTCCTCCATTGATCTTTCCCATGTGCAGGCTTGTAGCCCGATTCCTCCTACCGCAAGTAGATGCCAGTCCACGTGCATTCCTGCACTTCCTTCTATGTAGTTTAGAAACAGCTCCACAGAGATATTTTATCTGCATAAGTGGCTCTGAATTTTGCCTATCTCAGGTCTGAGCTAATTAGGAAAACAAAGAGATAGGTGCCAACAAACATCTAGTCACCCACATATACGTCTACTTTTAAGTTGCCACCAGGAACGCTCAGACCTGAATTTTGTCAATTTTGCCCGTTGCTACATAACTTGTATTGCTTCTAGTAGGCATGAGTTTAATATTCTTCAAATGATGGGGGGGGGGGGGGGGTCACTTTTTAAAGATTTGTAAAATACTTGGATTGAACTCTCTTTTGCTATTCTATCAGATAAAACAGGGACAATTTTCATACTGCCCACACAGTTGCAATGTCTGTAGGTGCCTTTTATCTACAAACTTTGCACTAGTTTTCAAAGTGAAAGCCCTTGGGTACTTTTCCTTTGAAAATGCCTAAAGGAAAAGTAGCTGGCAATAATGGCACCTCATTTGTCTGCATAGTTTTTCTTGCCCAAATAACTTGCATGCTTTTGCAAATGCAAAAATACAAATATTATTCAATCCCCGCTCTTGCTTATTGAGGCTAAAAGCACGTGTGTTCACCAATAATATCCATAATTTTACCTGCATGCAAGAAGGATGATTCTCAAATTGTCCATTTTTGCAGGTAATGGCTTTGAAAGCTGCCCTCTTAAATGCTTCACACTATGTATTTAACCAGTTATCATGTCTCTACGGATGCAATACATACAGTAACATTATTGCAGCACAATAAGGGGGTCTTTTAGTAAAGGATGTTAGCTGTCAGTGTTGGTCTGGTGTGCACTAAAGACACACATTGAACACACGTTGACATCTAGCATGGGTACATGACAGCGTTGTCAGATTTTGGCACTGTCCATGGTTCATTAAAGTTGCAAGTGGGGGGGTTAGGGACAAAGAGTGGTCAGAGTATGCACCATGCAGGTAGCTCACCCATGCTACCTGTAAGATGGGCTAGTAGCATGGGTGCACTCTCCAGCACCTCCATAGGTGGTGTTATGCATCTGTGCTCTTGTAGTGCTGTGGCAGGGCTGCCACACCATAGTCACTGCCGGGAACATGCTTTACATGTTTCCAGCAGTTATTGCTGTGGTGTTACCTTAACACATCAGTGTCCTTCAGTAAAGGAGCCCCTTAGTGTTATCGTGGTTGCCAATGTAAATGTTAATGAGTATGCAAATGAAGGTTTAGCTGATATAGCTTTCTACTGGTATATACCAATTGGTGAGGATTTATCATATGCTATTAAAGTTGAAAAAGACTTGCCACCTGGATGGCATTATTAAAAATAGATTATATGAGGATGAAATGCCCACACTGATATAAAGCCTTATATAGTATTCTCTCAGCAGCAGCACAGGTAAAGGATATGAAGGAGCTCTGGAAGAGCAAAGACAGATAGAGAAGTCTCAGCATGCACCGCTTCAGAGCGGACCACGTGGGTATCATAAAGCTTGGATTCTTGGGCCTTGGATTACTCTACTGGAGGTTTTCTTTTGAGTAAGTCATGGCTTGCGGTTAGTAAACCAAATCATGACTAACAAAGATCTCAGGGTTTCCCACATTTACAGGGTTGGGAAGAGGTGTCTGTTCATTTGGGACCTCAACCACACTAACCCTAGGAATACTTTGACAACATACCTTTCACAAAGTTTTCCTTTTATTGAGTAGCATATTCAAAACAGTGGCACATGAAATCTATATCATGTATAATAATGAAGCACAGAAAACATGTACAAGACAAAATCAATTGATATACACTCATTGCAGTTTGTTAATATGCTACGCAAAACAAGGCACATACTTTTTACAGGATAAAATTCACCATGGAAGATATTTACCAGTCTTATTTGCAATTTCTACATGGAAAATCCATCATCTGCACAATAAAATGATATCTATGTAGACATCCAAGCAAAAGTAGAATACTAATTCCCCCAACAAATCAGTTATATCTAAAGCATATCGTAGGGCTTTATATTCACATACTGAATGGTTTTCTGATGTCACTTTAACATCTGTTGGTGACAAGGAGAAATCCTCTGACAAAGTGATTGGGATATTACCTTATATGTGCCATTCTAAAACGGTGGTTTCAATATTACGTAAACATTGGCCGGTGCTTGCTCTCTGTCCTAGTTTGAACAAGCCTTTGCAAATAGCATACACGCGTGGCCGCAATCTACGTGATAGATTGGTTAAATCGGCGGTTCAATGCGATCGACCTGAATTGCCAGTTTTTAGATCAGGCTCCCATGAAGTGTGTGCCAACTGTAGATACTGTGCTTTAGCCATTATGGGGTCTGTCTGGACTGATACTTTGTCGGGTAAATGTTTTTACCGGCGATGGCATACCACATGTGATTCTTGCTTTGTGGTGTATGTCTTGAGTTGCCCCTGTTCAAAGCAATATGTTGGGAGCATGAATCGAGCTATACGGGTCAGATTGGGTGAGCATGCATCTAGGTTACGCCAGTCTGTGGTGACTGCCCCGGTGGTACAACATTGTATTGATTTGGGCCATGTTTTTGAACAGCTTCAATGGACTGTGATTGATCACGTACCGTTTGATCCGAGAGGGGGAGATCGCACAATGCGGTTGAGACAATTAGAACAACGATGGATCTTTACTCTGAATTCTATGGAGCCTGTTGGTTTAAACAGGGATATTGAGTGGTTGACACTATAAACACTCTCCATTCACTTGTAGGGATTCCCCTGTGCTGTGGGGTTCTCCCTCCCTTGGTGATTGGCTGACGTGATATAGGCGGTCCTATAATTGGCCTATCTGAAGATTGGAATCCTCTGACGTCACCCGCCATAGATTTGGCGGTTCTTGAGGAAGAAAAGAATGGTCACACTATTTTCTCGTTGATACACTTGAAACAGGAGCCTGGCAGCTTCGAAACGTGCACGTCGTGTGCTTGAGCAGATAAGTGTGGACTTATTTAAGGATTTTAAACTATTGCATATTTGTTGACAAACGCGTTGACAATTAAAATAATAAAAAAAGGGGCATGTACTGCGTGAGGTTTAGAGGGATGTCCTCTCTGCCTTGCGGTCTATACCCGACAAAAAAATGGAAAAAAATGGTGATTATTGTTGGGGGAATTAGTATTCTACTTTTGCTGGGTTGTCGATTTGGATACTAGCATCTGGGATTTTTTCGATTTTGATCTACGTAGACATGGCAATTTTATAGAGGGCTAAATTTACATGTAGATGTAATTATTTTATTTTATTTATTTATTTAGCTGTATTTATATACCGCTTTTCGCCGGGTCAAAGCGGTATATAAATAATACTGTATGTAAAAATTGCAAGGGGCATTGGAGGCATGATTAGGGCATGGGCTAGGTGGTTCAAAAATCTACAATTGTATTCCCCATTTCATACAGAGAATGTATATGTATAACCAAAATTGTCCACATTGAGATTTACAGCTCCCTCGAACATACAGGTTTTAAAAATGGCCCATTTCATCCATCTCTTGAAAGGAAGAATTAAGAGAGTTTTCCTCTTCAATTTCTGTTGTCTGTTTCCTCGTCCAAATTGAAATGTATTAATGATAGCAGCCTCTGTAGTTAACTGGCAGCATTTAAATGTATAGATTTATGAAATACCAACACAGCTTACACGTGTAAGTGTTCTACTTACATATTTTAGTTGTTGAGTTGCCTCTGTTGATTGTTTCCATGTGTAGATTGTAAAATGGATCCCCTGGCTTTTTGAATATGTCAGTTTTTAGAATTTACATATATTATCTTTCTATTTTGCACAGTATGGGGGAAATGCATTGCTTTTTCTATTTCTCTGCTTAAAAGTGATATTGTTGCTGTCATGGGATGGGTTGGGAGGGAGGTTAATGATTCCTCTTTCCTCCTACATGCCTTGTTGTTCAAACCTGAAATTAAGGTGTCCCTCCCCTTCCCCCACCACACACACTGGATAAGTGTCCCAGATTCACCTGCTAAAAATCTGCTAATTCTATTATATATGTAAGCAGAAGGAAAATTTAATTTAAAAAAGTTACCTGGTAGAAGCATTAGGGAGGGGCCCAGTGCTGTCAAGGGCAAGCGGGATCTCTTTCATTTTCTTTTGCCATGGGAAGGGAAGAGAGAGCCACGTTTTTTAATAAATAAAAATAAAAATATGTGTTTCAGGAGTCTGAGTTGTCTGACTGTCATAGGCTGCAGCTGTGATAAAAATAATAAAAAGAGACTGTGGGGCTGCACAGTTGCTGGAAGAAAGCATGAGAAACGGGTCTATGGAGAGCCATGTTGCTGTGGCTGGCTCCAGGCCTAGCCTGCAGGTATTTGTAGAGGCAGGGAAGTGCTCTGTACGGATGGCAGTAGTGATTGGGAGAAAGCCACGGCATTCACAGCTGTATCCAATCACAGGGGAAAAGCTGCTTGGGTTTCAGATGGAGCCACAAAGTCTATGGCTCTCTTCAATAAGAAAAAGGGGGGGGGGGCAGAAATGGTGGAGACTTCTCACGGGACTAAGTGAGAGGGAAAGGCCCAACTTGTAAAAGGAACAGGCTCGGGAGGAAAGTTGCAGTTCCGATCTCCATTTTCTATCTAACGTTTGCCTTAATATATGGTGCCATGAATCCCAAAGACATGTTTCTCAACAAAGAGTACATAGAACAGGGCTTTCCAAAACTGTCCTGGGGACCCTATAACCAGTTGGGTTTTTTGAATATTCACAAAAAATATGCATGAAATATATTTGCAAACCCTACAAACTGAACAAATTTTTCTCAGATGTATTCATTGTGAGAAAGGAATTACAAACATAATTTGAGGGAAAGAAGCATTAAGAGGCATGTTTATTAAACTGTGCTACTCAGTAGCATGGGATCTACATTAGAATGTAGTTTGGGTGCTGGGCTAGAAAAGTAGCACTGGACCCAGTGCTGAAAACCCTGCACAACCCTGGTTGTGCACATTGGGGTGGTGATTGGATAGAATGGAAAGTGTTCCTGGGGTGGAGCAGCTAGCACAGGCATTTGTTGTCCATGATACCTGACCTTGATGCAGATAGTGTGGGTGCAACTATCGTCACCTCGGTGGTTGACATTAGTTGCACCCGTGGCAGGTTCACCATGCTACAGCACAATGACTGTAGGGGGATAGATTATACACACCACCCTGCAGTTAGCCCAAAGCTCTGTACTGGTAATGTGGCCTACGCACAGGTTATTAGTACGGGGCTTAGTAAACATGCCCCTAAGTGTTCTTTCAGGTATGTGGTCTTTTTATAGGGATGCCTTAGAATTGCTGATGGCTTCATAGACCTCTTTCTTCGTCTTTTAGAAATTTCAACAAGAAATTACATCGTAGGTAAATCCAAATTGAAACAGCAATCTAATGCAAATAGCAAGAAGAAAAATACTACAATAGAAACATTGGATTGCATTATGCCTTTTTCAGAAGTTCAGGGCAAATTGTATTCAGGTATTTTCCTGTCTCCAGAAATCTTACAATCTATATTTGTACCTGAGGCCATGGAGGGTTAAGTGACTTGCCCAATATCACAAGGAGCGGCAGTGAGATTTGAATCTGGTTTGCTCTTGTTGTTAGCCTACTGCTTTAACAATTAGCCAACTCCTCCTTCCAGACAGTATAGCAATGAAGCATAATATAAAAACTATAACATTAAGCACTCAAATTTAATCTAATACAACCTCTGAAAATATGCCATTCAACTTGCTCATGACACCTCAAATTAGAAGGGATTGCCGGAATTATAGATCTATTTTGAACCTGCCTATGATGGCTAAACTTATTGAGAAGGAGGGAATAGTACAAGTGGGATCATACATTGAGGATTTCTCTTTCCGGGATAGGAGACAGGGTTGTTTTTTTTGTAGGATGTGATAGGGAGATCCTCCTGGCAGCATTATTAGATCAGGTGTATGCTTATTTGGATAAAATGGTTCCAATACTGCTGATTTCCTTAGACTTATCGGCAGTGTTTAACCTGGCAGAAAGAGCTCTGTTGTTGGAAAAGTGTAGTGGGTTGGGATTTGGAGGGTTTGTGCTGGAGTGGATTCATTCCTTTATGAGTAATTGTCAGTTTAGGGCGTGAGGATGGGAAAAGTGGTCTCTGGTACAGGAGTGGGGAATGTTCATGTTTATTAGAATTCTTGATATACCGCTCCTTCATAACACCAGGGCGGTTTACAAAAAAAAAATAAAGAATGATGGTCATAGGCCGGGGAAAGAAAAAAGAACTCCATTGTGTAACAGGACAGTAGTAGTACAATCATAGAGAGAAAAAGGAGGGGATAGCAGGGTGAGATAGGAGAGTACAAAGTAATTATTAGAGACTCATAGTGGAGGCAGGAACTATGGGTGGTCAGGCGATTGTGGGAGGCAGGTCAAAGGCAAATTGAAAGAGGTGGGTTTTTCAAAATGTCTTAAATTTGGGAAAGGAGGGTTCTTAGTGTAGCGTGGGTGGGAGGGAATTCCAAAGGGAGGGGCTTAGGAAGAAAAAGGCAGACTGAAGGTGAGCACTGGAGGGAGATGGAAGGACCAGGCGATTAATGTGAACTGAGCAGGTGGGGGTATAGAATTGGAGTAAATCAATCAGATATTATGGAGTGTTTGAGTATATCGTATATAGACTTGCCATTATCCCTGTTCTTATTTGATATAGTATTTATTTACAGCCATTGGGTGCACTGTTGAGATCTTATAGTCTCTTTTTTTTTTTTTTTTTGCTTATGTGGATGATTTGCAGTTGTTGTCCCCACTGCTGTGGGCTATGGATGAGGGGATTGTGTTTTAAATAATTGCCTGGGAGTAGTGCAGGGATGGCGAAGGGATATGGTTTAGTGTTGAATATTGACAAAACAGTATTCTACAATGTGGTATTCTGGAATGCATGGAGTTAAGGACTCTTCCAAGCATTGCTAACTCGGTCCTTCCTTGGAAGGATGAGTTAAAGTCCTTAGGAGTAATTCTGTCAAGGGAAGATGTAGACAAGAAGTGGATTAGCAATGTTTCAAGAATGGTCCTTTTGAAATTGTGACTGATTTGTCAACTGCATCCAGTTTTGAACCAGGGAGCTTTGAAATTGTTTGTTCATTCATTTGTGCATGGTGTTTTGGATTATTTTATTTTATATTGGATTGCCTAAGAAGTACTTGTGTAAGCTTCAGCTGCTGCAAAATACATTGGCCTGCCTTTTGCTGGGGGTAAATTGTCGGGAAAGTACACGGCCCCTATTGCAGCAATTTCATTGGTTCACTTTTCAAGAGCATTGCATTTTTAAGTTATTTCTTTTAAGATATTGTTTGATGTGCAACCTGAATATATGAAGGAAATGTTGTTTTGGTAGGTTCCCAGTAGGCTGCTATGCTCCTCTTAGGACCATTTATTAGTTGTTCCTGGATTGGAGGAGATAGGAAAATCAGTTGGTGGGAGCATAAATTCAGAATGGTGGGCCCAGAAGTTTGGAATGCACTGCTGGAGGAGTTATGAACAATGAGAAGTCTAAAAAATAAGATGGGAGAGTTAGAATATATAGCACTAAATGACTGGTTAGATATGAATGGAATATCAGAGACATGGTGGAAGGAGGACAACCATTGGGACACTGTGATACCTGGGTACAAACTATATCGTAATGATAGAGCTGATCAAATTGGTGGAGGGGTTGCGCTCTATGTTAGAGAGGGCATTGAGTCAAAAAGGATTCAAGTTTTGCAGGAAACAAAATTTGCTGTAGAATCTCTATGGATTTAAATTCCATGTAAAAAGGGGAAGGAGATGGTAGTGGGGGTGTACTATCGACCGCCTGGCCAGAATGAACAAATGGATGATGAAATGCTCAAAGAAATCAAGGAAGCTAACAAAGGTTACAGCACAGTAATAATAATGGGTGATTTCAATTACCCCGGTATCGACTGGGTCAGTGTCACAGCAGGACATGCTAGGGAGATAAAGTTCCTAGATGAAATAAATGACTGCTTCTTGGAGCAGCTGGTTCATGAACTGACCAGGGGGAAAGCCATATTAGACCTAATCCTTAATGGAACACCAGATCTAGTGCAAGAGATAAGGGTGTTGGGGCCATTTGGCAATAGTGATCATAGCATGATCACCTTTGATTTAATTAGTGGAGGAGAGATAGTAAGGAAATCTACAGTACTACCTTTTAACTTTCAAAAGGGAGACTATGATAAAATGAGGAAAATAGTTAAGAAAAAACTAAAAGGAGCAGTTGAAAAGGTTAAAGACTTACATCAAGCTTGGGTGTTGTTGAAAAATACAATTTTGGAAGACCAGACCAGCTGTATTCCACGCTTTAAGAAAAGTGGAAGGAAGTCCAAAAAACTGCCAGCATGGTTTAAAGGTGAGGCCAGAGAGGCTGCTGTTGCCAAAAAAGCATCTTTCAGGAAATGGAAAAAAGAGCCAAACAACAAAACCTGGAAACAGCACAAGAACTGGCAAGTCAAATGCAAGGCATTGATAAGGCAGGCAAAGGGAGAATTTGAGAAGAAGCTTGCTGCGGAAGGAAAAACGTGAAATAAAGACTTTTTTAAGTACATTAGTAGCAAAAAACCCGTGAGAGAGACAGTTGGTCCATTAGATGATAGAGGAGTTAAAGGGGCACTAAGAGGCGACAAGGCGATAGCGGAGAGACTGAATGAATTCTTTGCTTCGGTCTTTACTGATGAAGATGTAGGGATGTTACCCATGACTGAAGTGGTATTTAAAGGTGCGGAAGAATTGAAGGAAATATCGATACATCATGAAGATCTATTACAACTATTAGATAAACTGAAGAGTAGCAAATCATCTGGGCTGGATGGTATAAATCCAAGGGTGTTGAAAGAACTGAAATATGAGATTGCAGACCTGCTATTAGTAATCTGTGAACTATCATTAAAATCATCTCTAATACCTGAAGATTGGAGAATTGCCAATGTAACACCAATTTTTAAAAAGGGTTCCAGGGGTGATCAGGGAAACTACAGACTGGTGAGCCTGACTTCAGTACCAGGAAAAATGGTAGAAACCATCATAAAGAATAAAATTACTCATCAGGTAGATAGTCATGGCCTAATGGGAGACAGCCAACATGGCTTTAGACAAGGAAGATCTTGTCTTACTAATCTGTTATGTTTTTTTGAAGTTGTGAATAAACAGGTGGACAAAGGTGAGTCGGTTGATATAGTGTATCTGGACTTTCAGAAAGCCTTTGACAAGGTCCCTCATCAGAGACTTTTAGCAAAACTAAAGAGTCATGGGATAGGAGGCAGTTTACTACTGTGGATCAGGAACTGGTTAAAAGATAGAAAGCAGAGGGTAGGGCTAAATGGCCAATTATCCCAATGGAGAAAGGTGAATAGTGGTGTACCCCAGGGATCCATGCTGGGTCTGCTGTTTTTTGACATATTCATAAATGACCTGGAAAGTGGAATAACGAGTGAGGTTATCAAATTTGCAGATGACACAAAACTATTTAAAGTTGTTAAAACCCAAGAGGATCGTAGAAAATTGATAAATTGGAAGACTGGGCATCAAAATGGCAGATGAAATTTAATGTGGACAAGTGCAAAGTTATGCACCTAGGGAAGAACAACCCAAACTATGGTTACACAATGCAAGATTCCACATTAGGAACCACCACCCAGGAAAAGGATTTAAGCATCATTGTGGATAACATGTTAAAACCCTCGGCCCAGTGTGCAGCGGCAGTCAAGAGAGCAAATAGAATGCTAGGTATCATAAGAAAAGAAATGGAAAATAAAACAAAAGATATTATAATGCCTCTATATTGTTCCATGGTGAGACCGCACCTTGAATATTGTGTGCAATTCTGGTCGCCGTATCTTAAAAAGGATATAGCGCTATTAGAAAAGGTTCAGAGAAAAGCCACCAAAATGGTAAAGGGGATGGAAGGATATTCCTATGAAGAAAGGCTAAAAAGATTAGGGCTCTTTAACATGGAAAAGAGATGGCTGAGGGGAGATATGATAGAAGTCTATAAATTAATGAACGGAGTGGAACGGGTAAGCGTAGATCAATTGTTTACGTTATCAGAATATAGAAAGACTAGGGGACATGCAATGAAGCTACAGGGTAAACTATTTAAGACTAATAAAAGAAAATATTTTTTCACTCAACGTGTAATCAAACTCTGGAATTTGTTACCAGAGGATGTAGTAAAGGCTGTTAGTGTAGCTGGGTTTAAAAAGGTTTGGACAAGTTCCTGGAGGAAAGGTCCATAAACCATTATTAAGAAGGGGCCCAGGATATCAGTGCTTGACCCAGTACAAGCATTGTGGAACCTGTGTCTTTTGGGGAAACTGCTAGGTACATATGACCTAGATTGGCCACTGTTGGAAACAGGATACTGGGCTTGATGGACCTTGGTCTGACCCAGTATGGCATATCTTATGTTCTTATGACAAGTTTATTATGTTTTAGGAAGGCTTTAAAGACATTTTTATTTCCTGGAGAGTGATGGGAGGGGAAAAGGTGATGGTATGGGAGGTAGGGGGGTGGGGTTAGTGTTTTATGTCTGAATGCTTTTGATTAGTTTATAATTGTACCCTATTTTGACTGCTTGTTCAGAAAAGTGGTTCAAATCTTTAGGGCCCGATATTCGAAAGGCATTTAGAAAGTTTATAGTCCAGTAAACTATGTAAGTGCTTTAAAATGGGATATTCCACAGCACTTACACGGTTAGTGCCCTTGAATATCTCCTTCTAACGCTGCTACATGTCCCGATGCTATGCGATTAGCATTAGGGGTGTGCCGGGGCGGAGCAGAGGCAGAGACCGTCGCTAACCGGGCAGCAGCGATATTGCATGCTACCCAGTTATTGATCTGCGCCTAAAAGATAGCTGAGAAAAAATCTTGCCTATCTTTATGGCGCAGGATCTAACTGGGCAGCATGTAATATCGCTTCTGCCCGGTTAGCTACTGCAGCTTCTGGTGTATGTGGCGATCTCCGCATATTCAATGCTGGTGCTGCATGTGACCCCAGCATTGAATATCCAGGGTTAAGGGTCAGTGGGCAGGGCTATGTGCTGTAGTGATGCATAGCCTGCCCAAATCAATATCAGGGCCTTAATAAATAAATACATACATTTACACTTTTTTTCTGAAAAAAAAATCTCCAAATGAATTGAGTACAAAGAAACACATTTGTTCTGCTTATACGAAACTAGCATCTGCACGAAAACTAACCCCCTAAAAAAAGTTGCACTAAAAAATAATACATAGAATTTTAGATTTTAACTGGTGACTCATCCTCTAAGCTCACTTACTCTTGATATATTAGGGAACATAGTAATTTGGTCTTTAGAAAATTCAAGAACTATAGGTTCTTTGTCTACCACTATTTCCATTAACTTAATCAGATGATGGAGTATCAAGCCATCTCTACTATTAGCCGCTCCTGTGGCTTGCAAGTCCCTAAATTAGACACCTAGGCCTCCACCTGCCCAGCTCTCCTATCTTGATCTGCAAGCTTAGACACTTTGGGCCTGATTTTGAGCTCTGCGGTGCTATGTTCCGCATTAGCTCATAGCCCACCCACCTCCCACCTAATCCAGATTTTCCATGCCGGGGCCATATGCGGCCCCAGCATCGAGAATCCGGGTGTCACCGCACAGCCAGGCAGCCACAGGAGCTACCCGTGCAGCACCAATTTTTGATGCTACACGGTTAGCCCCAGTGCCTTAAAGATAGGCAAGGTTTTCCCACTCCTATCTTTAAGGCGCAGAGTGCTAACCGTGTAGTATCAAAAATCAGTGCTACATGGGTAGTGCCATAACCTGCCTCCGCTTCACCTCGGAATGCCCCCAACATGCCCCAGTGCTAAGCAGATAGCAACTGGGCATGCTAGGGACATATCTGGAATTTTCAAAGGCACTACCCATGTAGGTGCCCTTTGAAAATCCCAGATAAGGCCTCTACTCGGGTAACTAGTGAAGTTACCCGTGTAAAGGCCTTTGAAAATCGTGCCCTTTCTCTTTGGAAAACATAATTAATTGTATCCCAAAGCTCTGTAGCAAGCTCTTCCTCTCAGTCACAATTTTATGAATATTCATCAGGATTACCATTTGCTCAAAGAGAAGAGCAAGATTACACTGTGTTGCCCTATAAACCACAGGCAAGTAAAACTACCTTGAGGATGGGAATTCCTCCTCAACTAGAGTTTTACTGGGAAGGCTACTTATAGACTTGCAAAAGGACAACTGAGAGGACTTTGTATCCCAAATCTCACAGAATCAAAGACAGGAGATAGTAGGGCCCTACATTAGGGCTTAGAAGTCTCAGATGCCTAGAGAGCCTCAGTTACCTATTTCTCCCATGTGCTACAGGGATTTTGAGCAGCTATACATGTCTATCTATAGGCCCAAGTTAGGGAGGTAAGGACCCAGATGGCAAAGGTCTCATTTTAATCTTCTTTTTTCATTATTCTAATGTCCCTTAGTGGAACAATGCGGCACGCTCCTTAGATCACACACCTTAGAGCACATATTTGCAGTTGTATCCCTGTGGCAATGCACCACAGTGAACCTTGGTGTTAAATACAGTGCTGGTTCAGGCAGATGATGCCACTGTTCCAGAGGGCTAACCTACGCCATGTCTTCCAGTATTACCTCCTGTCCACTCTATAAAGGCACAGAACAGTTCCCAACAAGGTATACTCCTGAATCTATCAGTCTTTCAGTTCTTCATTCCTCTAGGTATGAATTCTTTCTATCTACCATGGACCTCTTTAAGAATTCTTTACTGAAGAGAATTGGGTAGTGCTTCATAACCTGCTTGAGAAGATCTTCTTTTACTTGCTGTATTGGATGTTTCAAGTCCTGGGTTTGGGTTGAGATGTTCCTCTTCTCCATGATGTCTGTGATGCCACATCTAAATCCAGTGTTTCAGACCGTTAGGAGGCCTCCCTACCTTCTTGCCATCTCCTTTTGTTTCTTACCACTCTCCTCTCTCTCTTCTCTCCTCTTCTATTCTTCTCTCCACCTTCCTCAGACCTTATTTCTTCTTCTCCTCCCTCTTCCCCCTCTACTTTACATCCCCATTCACATTCCTTTTAGACACATTCTCCAAAACTATGTCCTTGATTCATATCATCCACCTATCCATAGGCTAATCTTTCAACCCCATTGTCAAAAAGACATATATAGATAAGACAGACCAAAACAGACATTCACACATTCAAGTACACTAGCAGAGAAAACAAGCCAAAAGGAAAGGAAACAATAAAGGAAGAAATAACATAGTTACATAGTAAATGACGGCAGATAAAGACAATTATGGTCCATCTAGTCTGCCCAGCAAGGCGGCAAGAGTAGGTGCACTTGCCGCTCCGTGTAGGTCACCCTTATTTATTGAGATATAAGAGATAGTTATGTTCATTTTGATTTTATCCTGTTGCCATAAAGGGATCCACTGTGTCTGTCCCATGCCATTTTGAATTCTGTCACTGTATTTGCCCCACCACTTCCATCGGGAAGACATTCCAAACATCCACCACCCTTTCAGTGAAAAAGTATTTCCTGACATTGCCTTTCAATTTACCCCCTTGCAGCTCCATGTTATGCCCTCTAGTTTTACAGCTTCCCCATCTTTGGAAGAGGTTTGTTTGTTCATTAATACTCTTTAAGTTTTTAAAGATCTGAATCATATCTCCCCTGTCCCTCCTCTCCTCCAAAGTGTACATATTTAGGTATTCAAGTCTCTTCTCATAAGTCTTCTGACACAGGCTCCAAATCATTTTGGTTGCCTTCCTCTGAACCGTTTCCAGTCTTTTTATATCCTTTGTGAGATATGGTCTCCAAAACTGAGCACAATATTCCAAGTGAGGCCTCACCAGCGACTTGTATAGTGGCATTAGTACCTCCTCTTTTCTGCTGGTAATTCCTCTCTTATGCACCCCAGCATCTTTCTGGATTTTTGCCACCACCTTGTCACACTGTTTCGCCACCTTGAGATCCTCAGAAACAATCACTCTGAGGTCCTTCTCCTGGTCCGTGCACACCAACCTCTCACCCCTATTGCAAATAAGAAACCCACTATAGGATATTACCAACTGAGAACTAGAAGTATTTAAGGGAATGCCATAGAAAGAGTGTATGGAGAAGAAGAAAGCTGCGGCATTTGATTTCTGAAAATCCATTAGAGAATCTCTGCAGATACAAAACATAATGGACAGAGTAAAACTGGTGATGCTGAAAAACTGCAAATAGGAGAAGAGCATGTGAAATTCACTAGTATAAAATAGAGTTCAAAGGTTGCAAAGAAAATTGATAAAATAGAGAGAAATGTGGCAGGCTAAAATCAAAGCATGACAAAAAAAAAGATGAGGTTTCAATTCAGCAATTCTGTCCAACACTAGACTGGACAGGTTTTAAGAAATCATGAGAAGATCAGTAACAAAAAAATAAAACAGAAGCGAGCAACATACTCAAGGATTTTTAAATTAAGAAGTGGTATGGGCAGTAGAAAGTGAATAAGGGAAAAGTAGGCATTTTAGGAATAGATGAAGCATGAGTTCCTTTGAACAGAGAAAGGAAATGGTTTGAAATGAGAAAATGTATGTGAAATTGTCGAGTTGCAATTTGAGAAGCAGAATAGCAAAGGAGTCTGGACAATGTGGTAGTGTAGATAGAACACTTTAATTAGGATTACAAGGTAAAGAAAAACGTGGAACAGAGATGTCTTTAGGCTTGTTTATGTTTATGTTAATGTTTATTTAAAACTTTCTATACAACTCTCTGCTCCTAGGTCCGATGCTGGAAGGGACCCATGCCAAGGGGTAGGTCTACTAAACCTCATTAGTTTTGGCTGCTGACGTGGTGCATTAGTAGCTAAAACCATGCAGTAAACAGTAAACCTCATGGAATCTGCAGGGAGCGTTCTCAGGGGAGGTGCTGCAGATACTGTGGAGAATTGGATTTCCCGCAGAGACCTTATGTAATCTGTCTTGGCAGATACCAAGAGTGGAGTGGAGGAGTGGCCTAATGGTTGGGGCAAGGTACTTCAGGCTGGAAGGTTGGGGGGTCAAATCCCACTAGAGAACAGCAACCTTGGGCCGGAAGGACTGGGGTTTCTAGTCCCACAGGTGCTCCTTGTGGTCTTGGGCAAGCCACTTAACCCTCCATAGCCCATGTTCCCTGTAAAATAGTTATCTCCAAGTTATGATGCCCTGTTCAATGTAATTTCAGTTTGTTCAATGTAAACTGCACTGAATAGACCAGGATTATCCCGCGTGGTTTGCGCATGACACGGGCGCCCAAGATGTATAAATGGGATGTCGATTTTGTCACTAAATGGAATATGATTTCAAATAAATGTAGCCTTGATCTAATAGCCCTCGTATTGGAACGTACTATTCAGGAGGAGGAAACGCTACAGAAACAACTGGAGGAGACTAAAGTTCCTTTGAAAGAGGCTTTGGGGGAGGATCCCTTTAAATTTAAAATGGAAGAAATCGATCGCCAAATGAAGAGCTTTTTTGAATATTTAAAATCATTAAAATTAAAGAAGTTTCAACGTGATAAAGGAGATTATGATATAGGTCATGTATATTATTGGATGTATGAAAAAGAAAATGCAAAACCAAAGCGGGTATCGTTTGAGACTTCATCTGACGACACTGATGACAGTTCGTCTTCTGTTGAGAGGAGACCACGGGGTCAAGAGTTTCAGTGTAATTTTCAGAATTTTCGGGGAGGTCGGGGGCGTCGCTCTCGCGGAGCGTATCACGAAGCCGATTGGGAACCTCCCAACACCCGGTCACGCTCCCGACAAAATCAGCCTCCCTAGTTGTGAACTTGACTGGTCGGGACTTACCCGAGTCTCATGAAAGACTTTTGAATTATGGGTTGTCCTTTGTACCTACGGTTAGGTATGATCCCTTTTTTATGAGGATTTCCCTATACCGGTTTTTTCGAAAATTGCGCATTATGCGGTTTTTTCAAGATCGCCCTGGGGCAGTAGATGGATCGGTGGTAAAACCTGAGTCTCGGTGGCTACCCCCTGAAGCGGGGGCTGATCCAATTATTTCCACCTTTCAAGCTTTGGTGATGCGTGATATTGTCAACTTGGAGCGTTCTCCTTTACCACGTTATTCTAACATGGATAAAGAGCATTGGCGGGCACTTGGTGAACTGTCTTCGGACCCTAAGTTGGTGGTCCGGAAGGCAGATAAAGGGGGAGCATTAGTTTTGCTTGACTCAGCAAATTATCTGCACCAATTACAAGCCCATATTCAGGATGTTTCTATTTATAAATTGTTGGATGTGGATCCTGTTGAGGATCTCAAACGTTTAATTCTCTCTCTAGTAGATGACGCATACCATCATGGTTGGATCACTTTGAAGGAGAAAGAATTTTTGATAATGACATGTCCACAGGTACCAACGATTTATTTAGTACCTAAAATTCACAAATCCTTGCTTACACCTCCAGGGAGACCTATTGTCTCTTGTCGAAATTCCGTTTTAGAGCCGTTGTCTATTTTTTGCGATGTCTTTTTGAAACAGGAGGCTGTGGAAGTTCCGTCCTTTTTGAGAGATTCTACACATTTTTTACAATGTATCTCAACTCTTCCTTTTCCATTTGGAGCTTTTCTTGTGACCTTAGATGTCACTGCGCTTTATACCAATATTGATCAGCATGAAGCTTTGGCGCTATTAGAAAATGCATTTAGGTTTGCCCCTACTCGGCTTCCCAAATCTTTTTTACTGGCTTTAGCACGCCTAGTATTGACTAGGAATTATTTTTTGGCTGATGGACACTATTACCAACAGATTTCTGGCATAGCCATGGGGGCTACCCTAGCACCATCTGTGGCCACTCTATATATGGGTGAAATGGAAGAGTCATTGATAAAGACATCACGACTATATCAACATGTATTATTTTGGAAAAGATTTTTAGATGACGCCTTTTTATATGGACTTCGGATTTGAGTTCCCTGCATGTTTTTCTAGAGTGGTTAAATCAACTAAAACCGAATATAAAGTTTACTGAACATATTTCTACTGACAAAATCGAATTTTTGGACATGTTGCTATGTGTGGAAGGGGATCATCTAATTTCATCCTTGTATAGAAAGCCTGTCCAGCGAAATAGCCTACTTCACTATCGCAGTTATCATCCGGGCCCTTTAAAATGTGGATTACCTTTGGGTCAATTCCTGCACCTTCGCCGCCTATGTCAGTCTACGTCTGATTTCAAAATACATGCTTTAGAGTTGAGCCAGCGTCTATTGGATCGGGGATATCCTGGGCAGGTAGTTACCCGTTCCTATAAGAGGGCTCTTAACATACATCAGTGAATGGCTACTTGACCCCCAATACTCGTCATCGGAGTCTTCAACTAAAGAGGTTGTAGTGGGTGTGTTACCGTTCACCACACGGAGTTCAGCTATAGTGCAGATTTTGCGCTCCCATTGGCCCATGCTTAGTTTGCATACATGTTTCAACAAACCCTTACGTTTGGCATTTTCACGAGGACCTAATCTTAACAACAAATTGGTGAAGACATCATTGCCCTTGGATAGACCGGTACCATCTGGTTATGATGGGGGTCATTCATCTTGCAATAATTGTGTTTATTGTGAACAGACCCTTTCGGGTCCCAGTTGGCAGCATCTTGATACCCAGCGTGAATTTGTTCGCCGTTGGAAGACCACATGCCTCACGTCTTTTGTAGTATATTTTTTGATTTGCCCGTGCGGGCTTTTGTATGTGGGGCGCACTATACGTGCTATGAAAAATCGTTTGTCAGAACGTGCTTCAAGACTTCGAAATAAGGTTTTATCAGCCCCGATGGTGGAGCATTGTGTGGCTTTGGCACATGGATTTGACACATTGAAATGGACAGTCATTGATCATGTGCCTCTCGATCCACGGGGGGGTGACCGTGAGTTGCGTTTACAGCGTTTGGAACAAAGATGGATATTTACCCTTAATTCTGTTCATCCCTATGGGCTCAATAGGGAAATTGAGTGGAATACCATTTTGTGATGTTGGCTTTGACGTATTTTGTATTTCAACCAATGGCGGTGAGGACATCCCTGTCAGTGGGGTGTTCCTCCTTTCAATTGGTTCACCCCTTTTGCTTTAAAGTCAGGCGCATTTACCGCCATTTCTAAATGAAGATCCCATGCCGTGATGACGGTGTTCTTTTTGCCTGGAAGAAAAGTTTAAAGCACTTGAAACAGGAGATCATCCGAAACGTGCACATCGTGCAACTTTATTCGTGGCAATTCTTTGGGAAAAGGATATGGACTGAGCAAAAGTTTTTATTGAAGATAAGTGACTATTTGAATATATACACTCGGTTTTCCGGGGTGAAAATAAAATAAAAGGAGGTTTCCGTCTGGTGGGGGTTGGGTATACAATTCCAGCCCTCCCCCGGTTGACTCCGACAAAAATATGTGAAGAGAGTGTGTATTGAATTTGGATTCATATAATAGTGGGATTTGGATATGTCGGTGGATTTGTTAGGTGTAGTAGAAAAATGGGGCAGGAGCAATCCTATACACTCCTGCTCAGTCTGGCAACTCGATCAAAATGGCTGTCATCACAATGGGCAGCACTGCAAGATCATGGCTGTCTTTGTTTGGGTTTATGAGAAGAGCAGGAGAGAAGAGCAAAGACAAAAACAAAATTATATAAATAGACATGAATACAACTCGATAAGCCTCTTCTGCTATGAATATACCATGTGATTTCATATCCAAAACTGGGAATATATGATTCTCTTTTTTATCACATTCATCAGGGCAGGAACTAACAAAGCCTATAAAGTTTCACCTCTCCAGATCACATCATGATAACATTACCAATTTGGTCTGTATTGTTAAGTCTTTCCAGCCACTGAACAACTTTTCATGCTGCATTTCATTAGATGTCGGAAAGACACTGGCTTCAATGAAGTCTGCTACAATGCCAGCAGACCCTCTACCCTCCAACTTGATCAAAAACTGACCTTAGCCTTACATACCATTTTGTCTGTCATCATTAGAATAAGCTTATCATCAGCCAATGTATTTTGGAAACAAGCAATTAGTTGGTCAGATCTAAATAAAAATGGCCTTTACCAGATATACTCATCTAACTTTTCTCCTATTTCTAAAAAATACTGAAAAAATTGTGATAGATAGATGATTTCCTGGAAAGATCATCATCAGCATGGCTTCTGGCTAGGATTTATTACTGAAATTATATTGACCTCCCTGCTCAGTGACATTCATACTGCTCTTGAAACTGGTAGGATCATGATCCTGATCTCTTTTTGACTTAAACTCAGCCTTCTATCTGGTAAATAACAAATGTTTCCTTGCCCATATGTCTGATATAGGCTTGTGTGACCGGCTACATAATTGGTTTGCTTCTTTTCTTGATTCCAGAACAGTCCGTGTGTCTTATGATTCTACCTTATCGGCTACCCATAATCTGCACTGAGGTGTACCCCAGGGGTTGGTGCTTACTGCAATGCTGTTTAATATATTCATCAGCCCACTTGCCACATTAATTCAGTCTTTAGGAATTCTTCCCCATACTGTATTAAATCCAAACATATATTCTGAATTCACAGAACCACTCCCCCAGCACCTCCTTCAAAAACGAGTGCTGAACAGAGCTAGAACATTTCCCGCTTAGTATCATTTGAATAACAGCAACATAAACCCTTTCAGTACCCGGCATATTGTGAAGTAATACAAAACTCTACCAAATTGTTACTCAGGACCTAGAGAAAATCTACCATGCCAAGCACTAACTTCCGAACATCACACATCAAGGTCGCTACTTAGAATAAGGCAGCACATTAAACATTTTAGTGAGCCCTAGAATGTCAAGAGGGTCATTCTAAAAGGCTTAGTGGTGGTTTGGAAGCCTGCAGACATGTACGTCAAAATCTCAGAAACGTCTCAATAACCATTCCACAAATGACGATCGCAGACATCTTCTGTACAGGGACGTTCAAGTAGGCATTGAGGTGTGGTGGAGGCATATCTGGGGAGGGGCAATGGACTTACACGTCCCCATTCAATCCCAGAAGCAGCTGGGCTGTCTGCAGGCATGTGCATATTTATTCTTGCTCCAGGCACCAACAGGTAACAGGGAAGTGTTTGTTTTCACCTTTAAACATCCAGAGAGTGCAGAATTAAGCAACTAGCTTTAGATTACAAGATCCCACACTGGGATGCAAATACTGGCCAGCCATGTCTTAAGCCACTACTCTATTATGCTATTAGATATTTTGGTTCTGAAGCATTCTCCTGGGGACGTCTATATAGGTATTTGATACACGTGCATATCTGGCATGTCCATGCTTCTGGAATTGTGCCTGAACTTGCATATGACTTTCTTTCTTTTCAGATGTTCTGGCTTAGATGTCTCAGACTGTACTTGGACGTCCCTTTTGGAATGCGCCTCCAAGTGACCAAGTCTGCTCTGAGACACCTGCTGAGTTCAGTGCCTGCATTTGGAAGACGCCTGCCACATGGCCTTGTGTACACACCCCCACACACCCCTACACATGTGCCTGCTGCCACATTAAGTCCGGCAATGATGGCTGTCCATAATGCGAGCCACCAAGTGGAGCCAGTTCCATACAGTATTTGTGTGCGTCTTCCTGTCACCTAAGGCACTAGAAGATGGATCACTTACTCACATAGAGATACCAAGGGTGCTCCAAACCAAAGAGCAAGATTTACCTCTCCAGCAAGTGAGGTTGAAAGCCAATGAGTGAGGGTTTTTCTTACGGTGCAGTCGCGGTATAAATTTGGAAACATCTGCAGGTTGTATTGCTTTGCTTATGAAAGAAGTACCACAACATGATGATATGTAGCTTTCTATGGTTTTCTTTTAGCTTGTAATTTTTCACTCCCTCCCTCCAGAACAGATCTAGGACATTTCCCTGTAGAACACACCATATAAACAAAACAGTCTGACAGTAAGAACAACATAAACCTTCTCCAGTACCAGGCGTATTATGAAGTAAGTGAAAATCCTACAAAATCTGGATAGAACAAATCAGCCATTCCATAACAGCACCAGTGAGGGCCTATCTAGAAAAAGGCAGCACTGTAAATACATCAGTACCACCTATTGGGAAAATTAAACAAGCCGCATTGCTACAGATCCCTACACAGACACTCACAGGTAACAGAACATCTGGCCTTAGTCAAACATTGTAAAGATGGAGAGGCCCTCACCAAGTGCAGAACAAACTACCACAAACTGACAATAGAAATATGCAGACATAAATTAAACTAAAATCCCAAGAAGCCAGACTCTGCATGCAGTACAGCATCAGAGAAATAGAAACTGCAATGCACTTACTCCTTACTGCACCAAATATTAAAATAAAAGATGATATAAATACCAAAAACTAACATATTCCAATCACTAAATTAAAAATATTTGTTTTCTACCTTTGCTGTTTGGCCATTTTATTTTTCTAATCATGCTGAACCCAGTCTCTGGATTTTGCTTTCTTCTGTCCATTTGCCCACTTCACTCTTCTCCTGTCTTCATTTCCTCCTCTGTAGCAATCTCTCACATTGATCTTTTCCTTTCATTGTTCTTCCATTTATTTTTCTGTCTCTATATCCACTCAGATTTCACTCCTTACAATCCAGTTTTCAGTCTTCTTTCTACTGCATGCACGTACAACTGTCTATCTCTTTCTCTCACCCTGGCTCTCCCATTCACCAACCCCTTATTCCCTAGTCTCCCCACCACCTATCTTGCATCTCCTCTCTCTTTCCCTCTCCTTCCAGCATTTTGTCTCACTCTTTCCCTCTCCTCCCAGCATCTTCTATCGCTCTCCTCATCTCTGTTCAATATCTCCTCTTCATCTCTGTGGTTATTTCCCAACTGTCTTCTTACTTACCCCCATGCCCCCACTTTGTGTCCTTATCCCCCCTCCTATGCCCAGCATCTCTCCTCTATATTCCTACCTGACCTCCTCCATGACCAGCATCTACCTATGTCCAACTTCCTCCTATGTCCAACAACTCCCCTCTGTGTCCCTACTCCCCCCTGCATCCAGTATATGCCCCATCACCCCATTCCCCACTTTCCCTCAGGTTTAGCATTCCCTCTCTGTGTCCCTAATCGTCCAGCCACAAATGTTAGCTTCTTCCTGTCACCTTCTCTTCCTCCCTATGTTCAGTAACTGACCCCCCCTCATTTCCCTATTTACCCATGTCCAATATCTCCTCTATGCCACCCTATTTCCTCTCTGTTCAACATTCTCCACCTAATTGCATCCTTCCCTCCCCCCATCAAGCTACTGTCTAGCTCCCTCCCCCCCCCCCCTCGGGTACCCATCTCTGTGGCTCTGCTGTTGGGATTTCCAGCATTTGCCTAGCTCTCTTCCCCTGCTAGTTCTCACTTCCACTGCAAGTTAGTTCAGGTGCATCAATCAAGGCGCTGTTGGTCCCTCCACTTAGAAACAGGACGTTTTTGTCATAAGGGGAGAGACAGGAAGAACCATGAGTGACATACCTGAACTAACTCGGAGGCTCTGCTGTTTCTGCTGTTGTATTGTTGCTGCCGCAGGTCCCGGCAGTGGCAGCGGAGGTAGGTACTGGCAGGGGAAGGGAGCTTGGCAAGTACTGAGGGTCCTGGCAGTGGCGGTAGGCACAAAAAAACGGCATTCCAGTTGCCGGTTTTAGGACTCTGCCGGCAGCCAGTCTGGCCATATAGAAACCGGCCAGGCTAGCTGAAAACTGGTCAATTGGCAACGCTACACACAGCACTAACAGCTTTTAGGGGCTTCGGCCTTTATATAAACAGAAAGAGTGTCCTGCTCCATCCAGATACAAATTCAAGTCTTTTGCAATCTTGAATCTCAGTAATATTTGGGCATCACAAATCCCAATTATACTCCCTTCAGCATAGGGTGGAAACTTCAGCTTCAAAGTAAAAGTAAAACAAATGCTTCTACAAGTCACGGTTGTTCCAGCTACCTCCTAAACTTATCCAGTCCAGGTTTTCCTTTTTAACAGAACACAGTACTTGCTTAGACCTGCAGGCCTTGCCTATTTGAGGCAGAGGGGAATCCATAACCCCTTTTTCTCACTTGCCAAAGTGGTAGTCACTTACGTATACAAGTGCTCTTTTGCTCTAGTCTATTCTCCTCCTGGAGGCCTACTTTCAATTTCTCTCTCCAATGGAATGAAACTCATGGATTCCAGAGGTAAATATTCCTCTCTTACCAGGGAAGTTATGCCCTTTACTCCTGGGAACTCTAGGAGCTTTGGACACTCTTGTGGTGGCCTGTACTTGGAGTTGCTCTTTCCCACAGGGCTTGGAGGCACATTCTCCATGTTTATCTGGATCCCAAATCATGCTGGTCGATTCCATGAAAATCTTAGCGTGTTACACTGATTCCAACCTCAACTTCAACCTACAAATCTCTTTATTAGTAAAGGCCTGTTTTATGCCCTGTGCCAGCTACACTCAGACTGTAGCTATCTTAATAAGGAAGTAATGGGAATCTTTATCAACTCTCTTGTTCTCTTCAGTGGTTCCAGACTATCTAGTCCAGAGGTTCTCATGAGAGAGATTTGCATACAATGGAGGCAGTGCATGAAAATCTCTCTCATGGATATTCATTGTGGTTGAAAACCACTGCTCTAGTTTGAAGTGCCTTCAAAATGTCCAAAATATAGCGATTGAGCTACTCTGTTCAGCCCATAAATAAACCCATTTCTGAACACTGGCTACCAGTGGCATACCAGATAAAACTGAAACAGCTGCTTCTTGCCTATAAAGTTTGCTTTAGAGGAATTCCTTCTTACTTAGCAGATTGTCTTCCTTTTGCCCTACTATGACATAAAATGTTAATCTATATCAGTGGTCCTCTCCCTTCCAGGAGCGATTAGATCCTGCCCTCCATTCCGCTTTCTATTTTTCAGCCACTTCACTTTGGAATAGCTTACCTGCTCAGTTACAAATGGAGACCCCTTGGGGTTGATTTTATGAGGGACATGCAGAAAATTACACAAATGAATGCAACTTATGTGCACGCTTTAGGAAGTCACAATTCATAAGGCCCATAACGCATAATTTCATTTTGGGTGTGCACGAGGGCGAAGCTTCGATGGAGCATAAACAGGGCCTAAATTTATGCACATAAGTTATAAAATATTATAACTTACACATGTTTCTGAGCAATATAGGTGCCGGCGTTTACACTTGCTCTAGAGGAGGCATAACTGTTGCGACTATTTTATAAAGTAAAATACACACATAATTCACTTTATAAAATAGGCCCCAAATACATGCATGCCAACCCATGTTAAATGCGCAGGAGTTTACAAAATTATTGTCCACATGACATAAAGGCCTACTTCCCTTGATGCTGCATTTGGGCAGTACCAACCAGCAGTGATTTCTCTTCCCTCCATGCATTCCTCCTGTATCATTATTTCCTAATCTACCCTATGTCTTCCCTGTCTCCTGACTTATGTTTCCTCTCCTTCTATGATGACACTATAAACTGCTTTATTATTTGTTAAAAGGTGGTATAGCAAATAGTAAAGGGGTCTTTTACTAAAGGGTGCTAGCTGTCAGTGCGTGTGCTGGCACGTACTCGGACACACTGTGTCATGTTTGAACAGCTAGGACAGGCCAATGACAGTTAGCGCAGGCTGATGTCAGTGCCAAATGTGAACGGTACATTGAGGTGATAAGAGGGCGGGTTAGGGACAGAGAGTGGACGTAATGAGCATGACACTTAGTGTGGGATAAACACAACATGCTGTGACCTTTACAATTAGCACAGGTTCACCTAACATCATCTCAGTAGGTGGAGTTAAGTGCAGCTGTCCTGTTTGTATGCTAGGTTGAGGCACAAGGTTCCACCCTAACTGCCAGGAACATGCTTAGCACACCCCGACAGTTAATGAGGTGGTGTTGCACCTAACGTGTTATGGTTTTGAAGTTATTGTCATGTTAGTTGCAGTACCTTAATGCTCTTAAGTAAAAGACTCTGTAAATAAACTGAAGCTGAAACCAAACTGAAGCTAAAAAGCAGAGAAAAGGCACAGAGCATGTTTTGGCTGTGGGGTTTACTACACAAACCCCCCACATTTGTCATTTTTGTTTCATAAGTCAAGCTCATGAAAAAATGCACAGTATGCCCAAATTTAAGGGATTTTGCATACTTTCAGGGTTTACAGATAATTTTATAAAAGTTTTCCGAAACATATATTTATTTATTTATTTAAAAGTATTTATATCCCACCTTATCCTTCAATCAAGGCGGTGTACACAGCAACCAAACAAATTATATTGACATTTGTGTTATCATGAAGTGTTATACAGTGAATGTGTGTGTGTGTAAGTTGGCATTGATTCGAGGTGGACTATTTACAGCATGAGCTTTTATACAATGTTCTGTACAAGGCAAAAGGGTTGGAGGGTGGGGGGGCTGGTGTTCATCCAGGAGCTGTCGGGCACCATTATGTGCTCTCGCCGTAGTACTCAATAAAGAGCATTGTCTTGAATTGTTTTCGAAAGTCCTTAATGTCTTCTGTCAATTGTAGTTCGTCAGGGAGGGCGTTCCATATTGCAGGTGCCGCCATCGATAGTGCTTTTCTTTCGGTGTTCTTGTGAACCTTGGTGAATTCTTTTGGTGTGTTGATGGTGTCAGAGGTGACTCTCCTCCTGGGTCTTGTGCTGATGTCGGGTTGTACGAGTGGTTGTAGGCTGAGTGCTGAGGTCTGGTGTTTGATTTTGAATATGTTTAGGACTGTCTTATACCTGATGTGGAAGCTGATTGGGAGCCAGTGGAGGTGTTTTAGAATGGGGGTGACGTGGTCTTGTCTTGCTGAGCCTGATATAATGCGTGCAGTCGTGTTTTGAGCCATTTGCAGTGGCCTGAGTGACTGTTTGGTTAGGCCAATATAGATTGGGTTGCAGAAGTCTAGGATGGGAGTTATTAGTGCTTGACAGACTGTGCGGAAATGATCTTGAGCGAGGAGGGGTTTGAGGCGTCTGATTAGTCTCATCTTGAGGTATGCATTTTTGGTGGTTCTGCTGATATGTGACTGTAGGTTTAGTTCTTTGTCAAGCGTCACTCTGAGGTATTTCACTTCCATCTTTAATGGTATTGTTGTGTTGTTGACCTTGATGGAGGGTGGAGGCATGAAGCTGGTGTTTAGGGTGATGAGTAGTGCCTCAGTCTTGTTGTAGTTGATGGTCAGGTTGTTGTCTTGAAACCAGCTGGACATATGTTTGAGACAGTCTATTATTTTGGTGTAGTCAGGGTTGTCGAGGTTGACTGGGGTGTATATCATAATGTCGTCGGTGTAGATTGTGTATTGTATTTTGTGTTCTTTCATGATGTTGCAGATCGGTTGATTGTAGAGGTTAAATAGGAGTGTGAATAAGGCAGAGTCTTGTGGGACGCCTTGCTTGATTTTTGAGGGTCGCGAGGTGTTGGGGCCAATCTTGACCTGGAACTGTCTGTCTGTTAGGTATGAGTTGAACCACCTCAGGGTGGTGTTGTGTAGTCCAATGCTGTGTAGTCTTGCTAACAGAATACCGTGGTCCACTTTGTCAAACGCTGAAGAGATGTCTAGGAAGATCATAAGTGTTCCTCTTTTGCGGTTGTCTATGATTTGGATTATGTCATTGAAGAGGTATAACAAGAGTGTTTCAACTCCATGGTTCAAGCGGAAACCGTGTTGGTGGATGTCCAGTGGGGCATGTGTGTCAATGTGGTCCTGGAGTTGATACTGTACTGCTTTTTCTATAATCTTTTCCAGTAGGGGTATGCTTGAGATGGGTCTGTAGGCTGTTGGTTTACTCTTGTCTAGTGAGGATTTCTTTGGGATTGGTCTTATTGTGGCTAGCTTTAGTTGGTTTGGCATGGCTCCTTGGGACAGTGAGCTGTGCACCATTTTGTGTATGGTGTGGATGAAGCTTTCCTTCGTTGCTTTAATCCATGTCACCGGGCATGGATCTGTTGGTGCGGTGCTCGTGTTGAGCACAGTGATGATATCTGAGATCTGCTTTGTAGATGGAGTGCTGAATTTGTCCCATGTTTTGGAGGGTTTGGTTGGTCTAGCGGTTATGCTTGTTGTTGGTTGTGCTGAGGTATCCAATTTTTCTTGTAGGTGGTCTGTGAAGGATTGTGGGTCTATCTGCATATCTCTTTCAGTATTGGGTTCCTTGGTTAGGTTTTTTACTATCTCAAATAGTTATCTTGGTTTTTGTAGGCTTTGAGTATGATGTTTGTGTGGTATTCTCTTTTTGTATGGTTGATGAGTTCATTGTATTCCTTTTGCTTTGTTAGGTATAGTGCCTGAGTGGTGGGAGATTTGGTGTGTCTCCATTGGCGTTCTAGTTTCCTTAGATCTCTTTTTACATTACGTATGTCCTTTGAGTACCAGGGTGTGTGATGGCTTTTGGTGCAGGGAGTTTTCTTGGATTTGTGTTCATTGGCTTTGGCAGCAGCATTGATGATACTGTTCCAATTGTTGACTTGCTCATCTAAATCCTCTGTTTCAGGATTCAGGTGGGGTAGAGTGTCCTGTAGAAATTGGTCCTTGTCGAAGCTTTTGAATCGTCTTTGCACGGGTGGGTTGTCTTGAGACTCGTTGTGTTTTACCCCTTGTGGCATGATTTTTATTGTAATTCTGTGATGGTCTGACCAAGATACAGGTGTCACAGAGGGCGTTGATATGCAATCTCTGTCAAGTAGGTAGTTGGGGGCGAATATGAGGTCTGGTGATGATCCGTGTCTGAGTGTCGGAGTGTTGATCAGTTGTGTGTATTGTAGGGCGGCCATTGCTTGTAGAAAGGTTTCTGTATCCTTGATGGTGGCAGTTTTGAGATTGAAGTCTCTCAATAGTAGCAGTGGTTTGTAGATGGTGTTGACTAAACAGACAGCTTCTAGCATGGTGGCTAGCTCATCTGGTGGAGCATGGGGGGCTCTGTAAATGAGGCACAGGGCTATCTGTTTGTTTTCCACAATGATTGTGTTGCATTGGTCTGTGTTTGAAGAGCTTCGGGACTTGAGCTTTAGGCTGTTCTTTGCGATGATCAAAACCCCTCCTCCTCTCCTGTGTGTGCATGGGCAGTTGAATTCCATGGACGTGGAGGGCACTAATTGATTAAGGAGTACATTGTCAGTGGTGGTGAGCCACGTTTTGGTGATGCAGAGGATGTCGGGTTGATGAGCATCTATGTGGTCTGCTAGCACGTTAATTTTGTTTCGTATGGATCTGGTATTGATGAGTTCTATGGAGATAGCAGTTGGCATGTTTACTGCTCTGGTGGCTTTTTTTAGGTTTGCGTGGGTGTTGGTCTTGGGGTTGGATTGTTTATTGTGCTTGGCTTTCTTGTGTGTGTTCCAGGTTGTGTGCGGGAGAGGGGTGTAGATCGGTAGGGTTGTTGTTGGCCATAGGGTGTTTGTGGATGGGTAGTGGGTGGCTGTGTGCTGTGGAAGGAGTTGGGTGAGGACAAGGCATATAGGCAGATATATGGTTGCAGACATGTTAGGTTCGGATGGACTTGCTATGAGGTGTTTTTGCTGCCTTTGGTGCTTTTCTTTGCTCCTGGGGTCCTCGCCTGTGGTCTGACGCTGTTGATCTCTTGTTGGGCCCTTTTGGGGTTGTTGCTGTGGTTGCTCCTGTGGCCGCGCCTAAGGTGCGGGCCCGCCAGGTGTGGGCGTGCCCTGCTGGGCCGTCGCTTTTATCAGCCTCGCACTGCATCGATTGGGCAGGAGCCTCTGAGCGGGACGATTTCCTGCTCAGGTGCTCTACCCCGGATCGGGGGAGCTTTGTTGGTCAGCGGGAGTTGAGCAGTCCTGCTGCTGGTGTCCCCTGATGGGCCACCGCTTTTATCAGCCTCCCACTGCCCCGATTGGGCAGGAGCCTCTGAGCAGGACGATTTCCCGCTCAGGCGCTCTACCCCGGATCGGGGGAGCTTCGTTGGTCGGCGGGAGGTGAGCCGGTTTTATGTGCATTAAAGGTAGGGGCGGCCCAAGGAGGGCACAAGGCCATGTACAGAGAGTCACTGTGGGGTCTCATTTGCAAAAATATTTGCATAATGTTAATGTGCCCTAACTTTTAGTAAACTTAATGAGTGTCTGGATAAAGAAAGACTACCAGATTTCTACATTACTATACTCCAGTGCCAATCGCCAGACATATTAGGAAGTACTAGAAACACTGCCCATTTAGAACCCATAGAAAACCCACCATATCATAACAGTACTACTAGGACTCATAAAGCATCATACCCTACCTATCAAAAGACAACACTGCAAATATTAAACCAATACATCTCAGAGAATGCCAATACATCTTTTACTGGGGAAAGAGAACAAGTGGCACTGTCAAATAGAAATTACGTAAACAGAATACCTCAGCTCAGTTACACATGCAGAACATAGACCGTCACCAAACAAAGAACAAGGGATCACAATTTAGAAACAGGAAGACAATAATTAAACTGGGACTCCCAAAAGCCAAACATGGAATGTACAACAACACTAGAGAAATAAAACTATAAATTAATTTCTTCTTGTACTAAACAAAACACAAAGACATTAGCAATGCACATTTCCCAGAGCTGACATATTCCAGTTAATAAATTCAAAATAAAAAAGTATTTTTCTACCTTTTGTAGTTTGAGCATTTTATTTTACAGTTGCAAGTGCTCCAGTCACTTTCTTCTGGTTTCTTCGTGTTTTCTGCTAACTCTCCATTTTCTGCTGTCCATTTGTCCTTTCTTCTCTCTCCTAGTTTTTTTCCATTCTCTCTCTACATCTGCTTTAACATACTGATCTTTCCCCTTTTGCTCTTTCCTCTATTTCTTTCTTTATTCCTTTATCATCCACTGAAATTTCATCCTTCCATCCTCAAACCCCACTTACTCTTCCAATACTCAGCCAATTGTAGATTTTTCTTCCCTCCCACACAAAATATATTTTCCCTTCTCCATCCTCACTCCCTCAATCCCCATCAACTTCTAATCCTCCCCCAACATCAGCTCCCTTCTAGTTCCAGCCCCACCCAGCATCCGCTCCCTTCTAGCCCATTCTCCCATCTCCTCGCATCAGCTCATTTCCAGTCCATGCTCCCCATCAGCCCTTTTCCAATTCTAGCCCGCCCATCAGTCATTACCAGCATACTCCAGATCTTTGAACTTCCAGAACATTATTTTATTGCAAATTCTGAATTTTATAGAAGGTCCCTATCTATGCTTTCTTAAGGAATGTATTCCAATTCTTTGTCTTACTGCATCTTCCATGCAGTGAGACTTCTTACAGTTATTTGAACCACAGTGTAGATCACTGGATTGGAATGCAGTGCTTTGGGTTAACAGTGCACAGTAGCGTTATACACTATCTTTGGACACGTCAAATAAAACAATAGTGACAGTTGTTGAGGATATGTCTGTCTGTCTGTCTGTCTATCTGTTGGCCCATCCATGCATACAGTTTTTCTTTTGTGAGTTTGAATAGTTAGGCCACAAGTCTGGGAAGGAATTGTGCATGTGCAGTGATGACGAAGATTGAATTGCTGGCAGGATTCCCAACCCTCGCCTGCTGGAGGCATTCCAAATCCATATGAGTACAACTGAAAGTACTGATGGAGTTCCTAGCACCCATTGCCTGAACCGACAGCAAGAGCCATGCAGATGTGGATGCAAGAGCTGGCAGGCTACCCAACTTCAACAGACTGAAGAAGCGGCCCAGACCTGTATCACATTTGTAAATCCTTGCAAGGTATGAGAGCTAAGAAGAGAACAAATAGAAAGGGAAGAAGGAGGGTGAGAGGATGCAGAAGGGAAGAGAAAGAAAGAGGAAGGGAGGGACTGACTTATATCCCTCCTGCTCTCACGTCCCTCCCAGTTATTAAATACACATTTGCACACGCACACAATTACTCACAAGCCTATTACCCAGTTACTGCACACCTTGTCTCATACAGTCTCTCTCACATGAATACACCCTACTCACCATTCAATGCAGTGATTAGAGCACTGATTTTCAAACCTGTCTGGGGGAATCATTAGCCAATCAGTTTTCAGAACATCCATAATGAATATGCATGAGATAAACTTGCCTGGAATGGGGACAGTATATGCAAAGTCTATTTCATACATATTCACAGAGGCAATCCTGAAAACCTGACTGGCTTCTGCTCCCCCAGGACAGGTTTGAGAACCACTTTCAACTTGTTTTTTGCCTGTTCACTGGTTTTATTTCACATTTTTCTGTGCAACTTCATTACTATTATAAGCTTAGCCATAGGAGGTCATTCTGAAACGCAGGTTATGGGGCTACACGTCCCAGTGGGACATGCAGCCCCACAAACTGCCTAGACCCTATTCTCCCTCCTGCCCTTCCTGAACGTCCCATGTTCTAAGACAGGGAGAGCCAGCGGGGGTGTGAGGGGGTGGGTTCTGTGTGGAGTGGGTACAAACCAGCCCAACAGTATGTATAGGGCCGATTCAGGTCACGGCCCTGTACATCCTGCCGGGCCTGTAGGGATTTGCTGCTTATAGCATCGCAAAGGTGGTATAAGCAGCACTTTTGGAGTGATTGGGGCTGGGGCCGGGTGCAGGGGAGTCCCCACTGCCCAATCCAGACCAAGACAGGCCAGCCATGTGTCAGGCGGTGGGGAAAAGAGGGGTCAGAGCCGCGGATATTGGAGGCGCCTGCGAGAAGGACTTCTCCACAGACAGCACAAGCACGCCGGGCCATCCTCAGGCCCGATTCTGGCTACTGCTGGAACATTTTGTTCCCACAGACCAGAATCAGATCCTAACAGCACTGTCTTCCTCGAGGACGTCCAGATGGCCCAGATGTCCCACTCCCTAAATTGGGCTCATAGTGAATGCTCTCCTGGTATTCAAGATGACTTAATCTTTTCCTGATCCACTCCCACAATTAACCAAAGGAAGAAGAACAGCAGCATCAAATCAACAGAGCAGGTAAAGGTAAAGTTTAAAATACCTTTCTTAGAGTGAATAAGAGGTTAAGAGGGTCATTTTAAAAGACTTATTATTGATGTGAATGTCCAGAAATGTATATGTGGACATCCAAATTCTCAGAGACAATCCCAGAGCCATTTTACAAATTGCTTTTAAAGACGTCTCTAATGCTGGGACATCCAAGTAGGCAAGAGGCATGGTGAAGGTGTGCCTGGGGTGATGCAATGGACTTAGCATCCCCAGCAAATTTTAGAAATGTCTAGGGCATTTGTGACCCCATCCAAGTTTAGACCTGCTCCAGGCACAAATAGGCATCAGGTAAGTGCTTGTTTTATTTATTTAACAGTTTTTTTAATACTGCTTTATCATTTCAGTCAAAGTGGTTTATGCACTGGAGACATCTCAATGTACATTAAACATGTTCATCAACAAGTTGAATCATTTCTGAAGTAATGGAAGGTTAAATGACTTGCAGAGGGCCACAAGAAGTGCTGGGGGGAATCAAACTACAGTTTCTTGGCTCCTAAGCCAGTGCTCTAACCATTAGGCTACTCCTCCACTCCTTGCCATGTGATCTGTCTGTAAATTATCCAGAGGGGGTAGAGAAGATGACAGTCCACCTTCCCGAGTACTCTACATAATCACAATGATAGTAGCAGTGGGATTTCAATCCTGGATTTCCTGGTCCTAGCTCACTACTCTAACCATTAGGCTATACCTAGAGAGTCTGGAATACTATTCTGAGGATGTCTATGTAAATCACCCACAGATGCCCATATCAGGCACATCTACGTTTGTGAAATCATGCCCAAACGTGGATGTACCTGCCTTTTTTTTCAGACATAATGGCTGGGATGTTCCAGGTTACACTTGGACATCATTTGTAAAATGTGCCTTTAATTATGTAATAGGGTGCCTAGGTAGAAAAGGCACATAGACACATATATATTGTGTCTATTTTATAAAGGCTAACACAATTTATGTGTTCAGTGCATTTGTCAAGAGAAATATAAGAAACTACAGCATAGTACTCAACTGACAATTGTAAAAAGATGTATAAAAGGATTATCAAATCAATATGAGAGAGCGGAGCCAATAGCATTTCTCACAATACTCTCTGAGATTTCATCATCGGTCCACATTAGTTGCCATTAGAGATTAATTAATAATCTAAAAAAAAAAATCACTTTTTCAAAAAGAATTGCATATTTCAAACTGATTTCACTTATTTGTTCAACACTGTAGCATCCCTTATAATCCATATATACTCTGACATGGTCTCATTTTTTAAATGTATTCTTCTGCCTCAGGGAGCTGCTTTCATCTATCAGTCCCTCTTCTATCTTAAGGAGTTGCTTTCATTGGTCCAATAAAAATAGCTGCAATGCTTTATTTCTTCAAATGCTCACCATCAGGGCCGGATTTACCTTGAGTGAGGCCCTACACCAACAAAAATTGTGGGCCCCCAGCAGGGGCGGCCCAAGGGGGGTGCGGGGCCTCATTTGCATAAGGGGTCTCATTTGCATAAGGGGCCTCATTTGCATAAATATTTGCATAATGTTACCATATATATACTTTTAGTAAACACGTCTCTTAATGAGTGTATGGATAAAGAAAGACTAAAAGATTTCTACATTACTATAATCCAGTGCCAACCGCCAGGCACATTAGGAACTACTACAAACACTGCCCATTTAGAACCCATAGCAAACCCGCCGTATCCTAACAGCACTACCAGGACTCACAAAGCACCATACTCTACCTATCAAAAGGCAACACTGCAAATATTAAACCAATACATTTCAGAGAACAATACATGACCTACTGGGGAAAGAGAACAGATTGCATGGCAAAAGCCAGCTCTGCGGGAAAAAGTGCTTTACAATTAAAGTTCGTATTAGGAGCAATTTCAGATTTATACTATACTTCTGAACACAAATCATAAGCAGTTTTCACAGACACTAAATTACAGAAAAAAAGGCAGCTAAGCATATTCCAGCAATTAAGCTATTCCAAACTCACACTGTAAAATTAGTCATGTGAATCAAAATAAGTAAAATGCCAGCTTACAATACAAACATACCAAACTGACAGCATTGGAACATGAAACACTCCAGTTTTTATGGACAGGACTTTGAACCAGCATCACGGGGTTTTTTCTGGCATTTAAGAAAGTATAATGCTACACATCCAGTAATTTGACTGTAAAAAGCTAAGAAATTATAATATTCAGCCTCAAAGAATAACACGAATAACTTTACTTAAAAATAATATCCAAGAAAGCAAGAAAGATTCACCTTACATTAAAGGGGGGGGGGGGGGGAGTGTCTCGCATCTTGTTTAACATACAATGGAGCCAAGTGAATATATCAGCTTGCCATTAAGGTTAAATGTAAAACAGCTGAAAATATTAGCATTTGTTTAGAATCGACACATGTCTTCCTACATGTTCACTGAGGCCATCCTGTATAAATTTTACCACCGATAGAAAACTTGTCAACTAGAATGTTTCCATTATTGAACCCCCAAGAGCAACGTCTAAAAGTGACCCATCTGATCATTCATCTCACCATTTACGTTTCACAGTAAAGTGAAAATTTTTGAAACCATGTCCTTCAGTTTTAAATTAAGCTACCAGCCTTTATAGTGATGTATACCAAATTCAGCAAAAATGAGTTGTCACCAACTTAAAAAAAATCGTTAATGTTTCTTAGTATTAGATTAGAGATTTTTTGCAACCGTTTCTCTTAAAGCTTTCAGCTGCTGTGCTCGTGCCCATGCCCCCCCTCCCCCTCGAAGCCGAAGAACCATGAGAAGAGAATGAGATGACAAGAGGAAGAAAAGGACCGCACCTACCGCTTCCGGTGTAGCTGAGCAGGCTGCCGGCATCGTGGAGGCTGAGGAGTTCGGCGCTGTCACTTTGGAGCGGAGGGGAAGGCTGACGCTGGCCGGAAGTGACGTCAGAAGGCTCCGGAAGTGAAGAGGAGCCGGGTAAGATGGCCGCCACCATCGGAGGCAGCATGGAAATGGGAGCCCCATGTTCACTGCGGCAGGAGACGGAGGCCTGGGAAGGCGCGTCTCCGGCCGAGCTTGCGACCTTGGCGTTTTCGCCGGGAACAAGTTACTCTTCTCCGCCGCCCGCCGGACTTTAAACTCTCTCTAGAGAGCGAGGGATGGGGACTCTTGTGGGCCCTTGCAAGCTGTGGGCCCTACGCCATGGCGTACATGGCGTATAGGTAAATCCGGCCCTGCTCACCATACATCTGAAAATACAAACATGGTGCCTGCATTTAAATCAGCTTATAGCACTTGATCAGTTTAACCTATCACAATTCACAATGGGCCCGATTCTGATCCCGATGTCCATCTCCATTGTACGTCTGGGCTGAACCAGATATATAAAGGAGATCGTGATTCTGATCCCGCAGGACACATCTAGCCCTGGGGGTTCAGAATCTCGAACAGGCCTGTACGTGCAGCCATAGCCCGGCAAACTCAGCCAGGGCTTTTAAATGGAGCTGCAGCACCACGTGCGTCCTGTTATCATGGCACTGCGGCTCCATTTAAAATGGGGTGACAAGACTTTTCAGATATGTTAGCGAGAGGGAGAAGTGTTAAAGTGGTATTGTCAGACTCAAGGGTGAAGGGGAGGAATATGTAGAAGCTGATGAGGATAAATCAAAACTGCTAAAAACGTTAATTCCCCGCAACCCGACCCCCAATCCTCCACCCAGCCCCTTCCACATCCTGAATAACCCCCAATGTGCATAAATGCCCATAAGTGCCCATAGTGTGGAAAATAAGATCCCAGATGTTGAGACTAATGGAAGAAGCTGACTTGGATTTAGTGGCAGTTACGGAGACATGGTTCACGGACAACCATGACTGGGGTGTAATTATATCAGGCTATACATCATTCAGGAAGGACAGGGTAGGAAGAAGGGGAGGAGGAGTGGCACTATATGTTGAAAATAATATTAAAGCTTCAGAATTACAGGACTTACAAGGGAGTGAGGAAGCACTATGGGTTAAACCAGAAAGAGGGAATGGGAAATCCATTTGCATTGGTGCAATACACAGATTTCCTTCACAGTCAGACGTGGACAGAGATTTAACAGAAGACATATGCAGTATTGCCATGAAAGGAGAAGTGTTACTGATAGGTGATTTCAATATGCCTGATATTGACTGGGACATCCCTGCTGCAGTGGCATCTAGAAGTAAGGGAATCCTGAATTCTCTACCGGAAGAACTATCCCAGCAACTGGTAACAGAACCCACTTGTGAAGGGGCCATACTGGACCTTGTGCTTATCAATCGGGAAAGTGTTTCTGATGTTATAGTGGAAGATCATCTCACATCCAGTGATCACCACATGCTGTGGTTCAATATTAGGACTACGGCTGATAAAGTCCATTCAAAAGTGAGGGTCTTAGACTTTAGGAAAACTAACTTTGCCAAGATGGGACAATACTTCAAGGAGTCATTAGTGGGATGGGAACAGCTGGTAGATGTAAATAAGCAATGGGCAAAACTGAAAGAAGATATTTTAAGGGCAACAAAAAAATTTTTGCTAGAAAGCTAAATAAATGTAAAAAGAAAAGGAGGTCACTATGGTTCTCAAAAGAAGTAGCTGAAAAGGTGAAGAAAAAGAGGGCAGCCTTCATAAAATATAAGAGATCACAGAAAGAGGAAGACAAGCATCAATATTTGGAAAAACTTAGAGAAGCTAGGAAAGTAGTCAGGAAAACAAAGATACAAAAGGAAGAAGAAATAGCCAATGCATTAAAATGGGAGGACAAGACTTTTCAAATATGTTAGCGAGAGGACAAAGTGTAAAAGTGGTATTGTCAGACTCAAGGGTAAAGGGGAGGAATATATAGAAGCTGATGAGGATAAATCATAATTGCTTAACAAACATTTTTGTTCTGTGTTCACAGATGAAGGGCCAGGAGCAGGACCTCATAAAACACCCACAAATAGGAAAAGAAGTAAAGTGGATCTTGAACGATTTTCTGAAGACTGTTTTTGTGAGAAGCTAGCTAAACAAAAGGTAGACATAGCAATGGGGCCAGATGGGATACATCTGAGAGTATTGAAAGAATTTGGGGAAGTTCTAGCAACACCACTGTCTGACCTTTTCAGTGATTCTTTAGGATCAGAAGTGGTCCCAGAGGACTAGAGAAATGTGCATGTGGTCCCTTTACACAAAAGCAGAAGTAAGGATGAGGTTGAGAACTACAGGCCAGTTAGTTTGACCTCTGTGGTGAGTAAATTGAAGGAAATGCTGCTAAAACAGAGGATAGTGAGGTTTCTGAAGTCTAGTGGATTGTAGGATCCAAGGCAACATGGATTTACTAGAGGCAGGTCTTGTCAGACAAATCTGATTGATTTCTTTGACTGGGTTACCATAGAGCTGGACTGAAGGAGAGCCCTAAATTTTATTTATTTATTTGTGTGTTTTATATACCGCTATATCGGGTTATCATAGTAGTTTACAATTAAAAGAACCGATACATTAAACATTGTAACAATAAATGGTGCAATAACAGGCAATCAAGAATGTACATTATTGAAAATAGGGGTTTTTTTGTTGTTTTTTTATTTGATATTTTATTTTCAACCACCACACTACAATAACAAATGTACATGATACAATATCAACAACTCCCTAATCCCTCCCCCAACCCCCTTCCCACCTTCTCCTCCCCCTACCCCATCTCCTTGCAGGTTCCTGCTTAGACCTATCACTAATACACAGCAAACTTCTGTCAACTTGCTCCTCTAATCAGCACTCATTTATTCTTGCCAGTGCAGCAAACTCATCCAGGTATTGCCATTTAAGTTCTTCTGGACTGATATTACCACCTTCCCCTTCATGAGCTTCTTGTGATTGTATTTGCATCCTTTGTTGATTTCTTTTACTCTGCTCTTTCTTGTAGCTTGCATGCAAACATACTAAATTCCACCAATGATACCCATCTTTATTTGTTTATGTAGTTTTCTATACTGCCTTATCCTTCAATCAAAGTGGTGGGCAATGGAGAGTTAAGTGGCTTGCCCAAGGCCACAAGGAGTGCCTATAGGACTAGAAACCCCAGTACCTCTGGCCTGAGATTACTGTCCTTAGGTGGGACTTGAACCATTGGCCCTCTGGCCTGAAGTACCTTGTCCTAACCACTAGGCCACTCCTCTCCCTCATTGAATTTTGATGAGTCCTTCCAATAATTCACTATCATTTTAATGGCAATAGCCATCATGAAATTAAACAAAAATACTTTTAGTTTGGTTAATGGTATTACATGATCATTAGAACACAATATTATTGTCTTCCAGGATAGCTGTCCCTGAAAAAATAAAATTCTTTGTATCTTGTCCCATATCTTCTGCCAAAATATCTGAACGTGCGGGCAATCGAACATCATATGCTTTAAGGTACCTGGGGTGTATCCACAAGTCCAACATTTATTCCCTATTTTGGGGTCCCACTTAGTGAGTTTTACCGGGATTATATAGGCTCTGTGTGTTAAAAAGAACAATGTTTGGATTATTGAAGCCCCTTTTGATACTCTATTATCCTGACCCCAGATTACCTCCCAATTTTCCTGTGAGGCATGAACCTCCAGGTCCTTTTACCATACTTTCCCTAAACCTGTCAACAATGGGGGACTCCCATCTCTTAGCAACACATAGAAGCTGGAAGTTGCACCTTTCTCGCCCACATACATCTCAGCCAACCTTTGCAGCTTCCAAATTCAAGATAGTTTTAACTTATATACAATACATTTAGGAGTGGAGGAGTAGCCTAGTGGTTAGACCACTGGCTTGGTAACCAAGCAATCAGGGTTTGATTCCCACTAGGACTCCTTGGGCAAGTCACTTAACTCTCCATTGCCTCAGAAGAAAGGCCTGGCAATCTACTTCTAGTGACACTGCCAAGAAAACCCAGGAGCTTCTGGGTCACCAGGAGTCAGGACTGACTCATAGACACACATTGCATTGCATTACAGTATATTTTCAGTTCTGTTGATCAAAAATATCCATCAGTACAGGATGGGGTGATTTAGTGACCAGTTTGATTGGTCGGATAGCCTAGTGGCTAGGAGGGGGGAAAATTATGTTGGCTCAGTGAGAGTTGTAGTTTCATTTTGACCAAAATGTTCTGTGAAGAGATGGGTTTTGAGTTGGGAGTGGAACGAGGCTAAGTCTGTAATGTTTCAGAGACTGGGTGGTAGGGAGTTCCAAAGCACTGGGGATATAAACTCAAATGCTCTGCTGCTGGTGCACTGCTTAGACTTACGGAAAGCTGATGAGGTAGAGAGAGTGTTGGTCATTTGTTCTCTTCTTAGTTGATTGATGGGGCCACTTTAATTAATTGGGAAAGAGTTTGGGGAGCTATTTTTCTGATGATTTTGAAAGTGGTCATTAATATCTTGAATTTGATGCGGCTTTGTATGGGCAACCAATGTAAGTCATATAAGAATCTTTTGGCATTATATGATCAATTCAGCGTGCATTGTGAATGACTTGTGCCGCAGTATGCTGAGAAATTATGAGTGGGTGTAGGGATATTTTGGGAAGACCATGAAGTAGACAAATGCAATAGTCTTATTTATTTATTTATTTAACAATGATTTATATACCGCATCTTCCATAGTTCAGTTGCGGTTCACAATAAACAACAGTTAACAAATCGGAGTTTGTTTTACATATAACATCATGTGACCAAAAACAATAAGATAAACAACCAGTGTTAATACAGAACAGTATAGAACAGTGTAAACTATATACATTATGTACAAATACACATTATGTGGGACTTAAGCGTTATTCAAAGTACAGTATCAGCTATGAAGATTTGTATGTGTAGGTCATTTGGGATTTGTTAGATAAAAACTGGTTAGCCATTATCTAAGTCTATTGAGGGATGATCTGAGTTGTTGTAATGTTTAGAAAAGAGATAGGTTTTCACTTTTTTGCGGAATTCGATGATCTCGGTTAGCATTCTTAGATCATCTGGGAGGGAAATCCAGATTGTTGGAGCTGCATGAAAAAAAGCTCTATTGTTTGTGAGTTTATTAGCTTTTAAGAAGTCTTTGGGAGTTTATGTGTGGGGTAATCACTGCTTGCATTATGGTTCTGAAGTCAGAGGGCTGAAGTAAGGGTTTTAGATTCTGCAGAAGACGGATCTTACTGAAAAATTGTTTTTGTAAGATTTTTGATGTGTGACTGAAAAGAGAGGTGTTTGTCTAAAGTTACACCTAAATATTTTACTTTTTCTTTGATTGAGAGATTAACATCATCAATTGTTATATGTCATGGTGGTATGTATACAGATGTGGTATACTTAGATTTCAGTAAAGCATTTGATACCATTCCTCACAGGCAACTTATGAATAAATTGAGCAACCTAGGAATGAACCCTAAAGTGACTGATTGGGTTAGAAATTAGTTGAGTTGGAAGCAACAAAGGGTACAGGTAAATGGAGCTCACTCTGAGGAGAAGAATGTTACCAGTGGTGTGCCACAGGGATTTATCCTTGGTCTGATTCTTTTTAACATTTTTGTTAATCGGATAAGGTTTGCCTCTTTGCAGATGATACCAAAATCTGCAATAGAGTAGACACCCAGGAAGGAGTAGATAACATGAGGAGGGATCTAGCTAAGCTTGAAGAATGATCAAGAATTTGGCAGCTGAGATTTAACATTAAAAAATGCAGGGTCATGCATTTGGGCTGCAAAATTCCAAGGGAACAAATAGGTACAGTGTAGGGGTGAAATACTTCTATCCATGAAAGAAAAGGGGGACCTGGGCATGATTGTTTCTGATTATCTTAAAATAGCTAAACAGGTAGAAAAGGTGACAGTGAACGCTAGAAGGATACTTGGATGCATAGGGAGAGGAATTGGCCAGCAGACAAAAGGAGGAGATAATGCCTCTGTAGATGTCTTTGGTGAGACCTCATTTGGAGTATTGTGTGCAATTCTGCAGATCATACCTTCAAAAGGATATAGACAGGATGGAGTCGGTGCAGAGGGTGGCTACCAAAATGGTCAGTGCTCTTTGTTATAAACCATATGGGGACAAAGATCTCATTATGTTTAAGGGCGCGGGCAGGGTCCCGGCACACGCGCGTAACCGGGGCTCGGTGCGGCGCGGTTCCCTGCTCGAGGCCGTGGGAGGTGAGTTGGAGGGGGGGGTGGCGGCGCATCAGCAAGGGGAGCGCGCGTGGCATTTTTTTAAATGATTGGCTCCGCTGGATCGAACGGCGCGTGCGGAGCCAATAAGGAGGAGAGCTCACATGTGCTTCAGCATTCCCGAGTGGCGCCGAGCACATGTGAAGAGTCTGGAGAGTTAGCAGTTGAACGGTCAGGGAAGGCGCATAGGAAACGGAAGCACACATGTTGGCGAACACATAGTTCGTCATCGTCTTCCTCCTCGGCTTCGGAATCATCGTCAGCCTCTTCGGCAGCGGGTGCAACTGGGGTGTCGGCGTGGGGATTGGGTGCTTCAGGGGGTCATTCGGGTGCTGGCTCTGCCTCAGTGTCGGCATTATCGGAATTATGGGTGGGTGTTCCCAAAAAGTTGCGGAAGAAAATTTGCCGAAGGAGATACATTGATATTTTTCGTTTGATGGAAGGTCGTAAGCGTTCCGGTGAAAGTAGGAAGAAGCGTAGGGAGGACGAGAAGGCAGGGCATCTTAAGAAAGTTTCTCGTAATGTTGTCAATTGGATGAGGTCGTTCTTGTGGTTGGCGAGTGTGTGGGGCCGGAGATTCCCGGAGCAGTATAGAATGTTGCTATCCTATGCTGATTCCATACTGGAAGCGTCGCAAGTTCACGAAGGTTGCTCGTGGCTTAATTACGACGAGAAGTTTTGGGATAAAATGGAGGAGAATAAGTCTCTTACTTGGGGTACGCAGGACATCAACCTCTGGCTGACTCAGAGGTCTGGGGCAGGAGGGGTGGGTGGACTGAAGGCGGGGCCGGGGGGGTGGCGGGAGTTGGTTGTTCCTTTCGTGGTGGAGTCTCTCCAGTGCAGCTGAGATCAGCTATGGGAGGAGTTAGTGACATCTGTTGGCGGTTTAACCGGGCCACCTGTCTATTCCCAGACTGCAAGTTCCGGCATGCGTGCTCAGTGTGCGGGGGGACCCATGCAGCAGCAAAGTGCATTAAAAAAGGGAGTGGCACACCCGGAGGAGTGGGATTGAAATAGCGGGGCGCTGAAGGAGCTTGCTCCTTCGCCGATATGGGTGTCGGTGTTGAGCAGTTGGCTTCTTCGCTACCCAAAGAAAAAGGATAAGTTGACCTTGCAGTTTGGCTTTCAATTTGGATTTGTTATTCCTGTGCAGGGGGGGGTGGTTGGCGGATCTGCGCAGGATTCTCCTAATGTCCGGCGCTGGGCGTCGGTTGCCAGGGAAAAGTTAGCTGCGGAAGTGCGTTTAGGTAGGATAGCGGGGCCTTTTCTGCATCCTCCTTTTCGAGATTTCGTAGTGTCTCCATTGGGCATTGTTCCCAAAAAAGAACCTGGGAAGTTTCGGCTTATCCACAATTTGTCTTCGCCACTGGGGTCCTCTGTGAACGATTTTATTCCTCGCGGTTTTTGCACGGTGCGGTATGCCTCTTTTGACAGAGCAGTGGATTTGGTCAGGGGAGCAGGTCACGGTGCTTTGATGGCAAAGGTAGATATCGAATCGGCTTTTCGGCTGTTGCCAGTACACCCTTCTGCTTTTTGGCTGCTGGGCTTCCAATTTGAAAGTGCTTTCTATTTTGACAAGTGTATGCCGATGGGCTGTGCCGTATCATGCGCTTACTTCGAAAAATTTAGCACCTTTTTGCATTGGATGGTGGTGCAGAGAGTGGGAAGTGCGGAGGTGGTACATTATCTTGATGACTTCTTGTTTGTCGGTGCAGCTGAATCGCTGGTTTGCAGTGCTCTGTTGGAAGGCTTTGTGCAGTTGGCGGATGAGTTGGGCATACCATTGGCGGTGGGCAAGACAGTGGGCCCGACGACGAAGCTTACATTTTTAGGAATTGAACTGGATTCGCTGGACATGGTGGCCAGGCTGCCGTGGGAGAAGGTTCTGAAACTGCGGGTGTTGGTGGCTAATGTCTTGGCCTCATCTAAGCTAACTTTAAAGGAGATGCAAGCTTTTATAGGATCTCTTAATTTTGCATGTAAAGTCATTCCTATGGGGCGAGTATTTCTCAGGCGTTTGGCAGCGTCGACATCGGGGGTGCGGAAGCCACATCACCGCATTCGAGTCTCTCAAGGCATGAGGGACGATTTGAAAGTGTGGGATGTCTTTTTGCGTGACTTCAATGGGACGTCTCTTTTGCGAGCAGCTGAAATTTCAAGTGATGACTTACAGCTGTACACGGATGCGGCAGGGGGAGTGGGGCTGGGCATTTATTTTGACGGTGCGTGGTGTGCGGACAGATGGCCGTCAGATTGGTCGGATGACGGTCTAGTTTCCAACATTACGTTCTTGGAGCTTTTTCCAATCTTGGTGGCGTTGGAGTTGTGGCCGGACAGGTTGAGCAACCGCAAGGTTGTGTGGTGGTGTGATAATGAGGCAGTTGTCCATGTCATCAATTGTTTTTCTCCGCGTTGTCCTTTGGTTGCGTCCCTGATGCGTCAGGTCCTGCTGGCATGTTTGCGTCTGAATATTGACTTGAGGGCGCGGCATGTACCTGGTCATTTTAATGTCCAACAGGTAGGCAGTACTCACGTTAGTAGCACAAACACAGTCCAAGACGTGAGGTGTGTGGAAGACAATTTATTGAAACTCACAGAACCTAGGCAACCCGACACAGGCCGTGTTTCGTAACCTTCGTCAGGGGTTGGTAAGGCAAAATACTACAAACATAAAAACATAAATAACATGTTAAAACGGTAAAAGAACAGATAGAATCATATTATGAAGTAAAATAAACACATAAAAGATAAATGTTTAAGAGGTAAATAAATATATAAATATATAAATAAATGTTGGAACGCTAATTGACCAACAAAATGATTATGTTGTTGGGAACATCAAAACTAACCTCATTAAAAAACATGATATAGGCGTGACAAGCAAAAACATACATAAATCCATATAAATCTATTAATAAGGACCTCAACTAGATGGTAAACAGACTAAAAACTATAAAATGGTTACATATACATAAAAAATTAATAATATAAATAATCATATCCACTTAAAAAATTATAACACACAAATAAAAATAGGGGTTATTATTGTAATATAAAGGGGTGTCTAAGAGAAAGCAGCAGGAGCGAACAGGGTGTACTTTCGATAGATGGAAATACCTTATCGTGTTGACTCTAGGACGTACTATCCAAGAGAAAAAGGTATCACTAAAACAAATAAATAAATAGATACATAAATAGTCATATATCTAAAAACACAAATAAATAAATAAATAAATAATTAAAATCTAAGGCGAGAGAAGTGTTTGCCTAGGGGAACAATTAAAACATCCATATATATACAAAAAGATTGTGCGCCACTATATCAATCACCCTTATTATAGGGTTGTAGCAAAAGGCATATCTGAGTGGATCGGATCGTTAACATCTCTTTCTATTGGATAATTGAAATAAATGAATGTCTAAAACGTTAAAACAACTTTAAAAAGATGACATATCATACGCTACATCACAATTGCCTTTATAATGGGTATATCACAATAGAGGGAGACATTATCATTTACTCATAATGTTTAATTAAAATCCTGCAAAATCAACGATATCTAAATTGTATTTGCACACTCTTTATCAATATCAGCCATCTATTCATATTGTCTAATTAAAATCTTGCAAAGACAAACGATGTTTCAATTATGTTTTTGCTTGTCACGCCTATATCATGTTTTTTAATGAGGTTAGTTTTGATGTTCCCAACAACATAATCATTTTGTTGGTTAATTAGCGTTCCAACATTTATTTATATATTTATATATTTATTTACCTCTTAAACGTTTATCTTTTATGTGTTTATTTTACTTCATAATATGATTCTATCTGTTCTTTTACCGTTTTAACATGTTATTTATGTTTTTATGTTTGTAGTATTTTGCCTTACCAACCCCTGACGAAGGTTACGAAACACGGCCTGTGTCGGGTTGCCTAGGTTTTGTGAGTTTCAATAAATTGTCTTCCACACACCTCACGTCCTGGTCATTTTAATGAAATTGCTGATGCTCTCTCCCGTTTGCAGTGGGAGCGTTTTCGGAGGTTGGCGCCAGAAGCGGACCAGGAGGGGTGCGCGGTCCCTTGGAGCTTGTGGAGCTGTGGCCTGCCGAGATGAGGACTCTTCTGCGCAAGTCAGTTACTGCACATACCTGGACGGCTTATCGGAGGGGCTGTGAGGGAGTCATGGAGTTTCTGCATGCGAATGGATGGGAGAGTGGGTGGTGCCGGATCAGTTATTGGGTGGGTATGTCAGTTGGGCGAAGGCGAGGGGGGTAGCTAGATCAGCAGTGCGGAGTCATTTAGCGGGGTTCGGGTTTTTTGCTAGGGCAGCGGGTTGCGCATCCTCTGGTTCCGGGTTCTTAGTGCGGAGGCTTTTACGGGGGTGGGAGCGTGAACAGCCACAGTTATGTTATCGGCGGTTACCGATTACGCACGACTTACTGTGGCGGTTGTGCTGTGAGCTGCCTGGAGAGGCAGAGTCGACGTATGAGAGTTTGCTATTTCAGGCTGCTTTTTGTTTGGCATTTTTCGGGGGCATTTCGGATGGGCGAATTGGTGGTTGACTCCAAAAGATCTGGCTGGGGTAGTTGTTTGCGGTGTCAGCATGTATGGTTCGGACCGGGCTTGCTTCGTGTGTTGTTGGCCAAATCAAAAACCGACCAAACAGGAAAGGGCCTATGGGTGGTCTTGAGAGAGGTGGGTGGGTTGACATGCCCCGTAGCTGCTATGCGGGCATATGCGGGAATGCGCTCGTCGGCAGAGGGCGGCTTTTTTGTGCATGAGAATGCCAGGGCTCTTACGCATTTTCAGGTCACGGCGGTTTTGCGCAAGGTGCTATGTCGGTTAGGTGAGGATCCGCTGCTTTTTTCTGCGCACTCGTTTCACATCGGGGCGGCGACTAGCACGGCAGCGCTGGGTTGTTCGGGGGAGCAGATACAGAATATAGGCAGATGGCGGTCTAGAGCATTTATGGGTTATGTACGTTTGTAAGGCGCCCCTTTTAGGCGGTTTGGGGGGGGGTTTCTACTAATGCTGTTATCTTTCTTGCAGGTGGGGGATCGAGTATTCAGGAGTGTTGGATACTGGGACACTCCTTCGTGTTCTGGGCAGGGCAGCGTGCTGCAGAGCGTCCTATTGGGCGGAATTTAGGACTGGATCCAGCGGTGGTGGTGATTTCATGGCTGGGCGAGCGAGGGCTGCGGTGGACGCAGTTTTTGCCTTTGCTTCGTCACCACGGGCGCATCCGGGCACATCCATCGATCCTGCTGGTGCATCTGGGCGGCAGCGATTTGGCAGCTTGGTCCTGTAAGCGGTTGATCAGGGCTGTCAAGAAGTACTTTGCTGCAGTGCTTCGTTGTTTTGAAGGCATTATCTTAATATGGTCGGATATTGTTCCCCGACCGGCGAGTTCGGGTCAGCGGAGATGGTCCCGTGGCCTCACAAAAATTAATCGTCAGATTGGGCGGTGGGTGATCGAGCAAGGGGGGGTATCAGGTTCAGCACGATTGGGTGGAAGTGTCCTGTGCTGGGCTGTATAGGGTGGATGGCGTCCACCTCTCTCCGGTGGGTATGGACTTGTTGCTGAACGACTGGCAGGAGGCGGTGGAGCGTGTGTGCATTGCACGGTAGACTGGTCGCAGCTTCCAGTTGGAGGGGGGGGGGCGGCACAGGTATAGGGTGGGCTACCTGTGCCGGTGGCGGGATCCCGGAGGTTTCCGGGGTCCGGAGCATTAAGCGATTTGGGACGGGGGCGGGGTGCCCTTGACCTGGACAACCCCTCGAAGACTTTTGCTAGTAATATGGCGAAGTCGGAGAGGTGTGGTAGCAAATTTACCGGTGATGTGACCGTGGCTGGAGCAAGGCGTGTTGCTTTGCTAATTGCACGTGGCTCCAATGGGGGGGTTGATTTTACCATTATTACTGTTTAAGGTTCAAGTTGTTGTTTGAAAATAAAGTTGCGACCAGTTTGTACCATGATTGGCTGTCGGTGTATTATTCGGAAGTGGGTGGAAAGGTTGCTGGAAGAAGAGGGCGCTATTAGATGTGAAAGAAGGGAGAGCACCGGGTCCGGCTACCCGGTTAGTTTAAGGGCGCGGGCAGGGTCCCGGCGCACGTGCGTAACCGGGGCTTGGCGCGGTGCGGTTCCCTGCTCGAGGCCGCGGGAGGTGAGTTGGAGGGGGGGTGGCGCCGCATCAGCAAGGGGAGCCTGCGTGGCATTTTTTTAAACGATTGGCTCCGCTGGATCGAACGGCGCATGCGGAGCCAATCAGGAGGAGAACTCACATGTGCTTCGGCTTTCCCGAGTGGCGCCGAGCACATGTGAAGAGGCTGGAGAGTTAGCAGCCCGCCCTCCCACCCAGTGGGTAGGCGAGGGAAGGGTGAGAAGGGCAGTGGGGTGTCGCAGCTTTTGCTAGTAATATGGCGAAGTCAGAGAGGGGTGGTAGCAAATTTACCGGTGATGTGACCGTGGCTGGAGCAAGGCGTGTCGCTTTGCTAATTGCATGGCTAGTGACACGTGGCTCCGATGGGGGGTTTGATTTTACCATTATTACTGTTTAAGGTTCAAGTTGTTGTTTGAAAATAAAGCTGCGACCAGTTTGTACCATGATTGGCTGTCGGTGTATTATTGGGAATTGGGTGGAAGGGTTGCTGGAAGAAGAGGGCGCTATTAGATGTGAAAGAAGGGAGAGCGCCGGGTCCGGCTACCCGGTTAGTAGACTTTAGAGCATAGAGGAGCTTTAATAGAGATGTTTAAATGCCTCCGTGGAATAAATGAATTGAAAGAAAGTTCTGCAATGAGGGGACATAGGATGAGGGTGAAAGGGGATAGACTCAGGAGTAATATGCAGAAATATTTCTTTACGGAAAGAGTGGTAGAAGCATGAAGTGGTCTCCCAGTGGAAATAGTAGAGACGGGGATAGCATCAGAATTCAAGAAAGCATAAGGCAGACACAGAAAATCTCTAAAGGGAAAAAGGTGCCTATAGTAATTGATATGGAAGGGCAGGCTAGATAGGCCATATAGGGTTTTTTCTGCCATCATATTTCTATGTAATGAAATCCATTCAACATCCTGATTAAGTCCCTTTGGGGGCAATTGTATCTAAATGGTATATCCAGAATTGCTCATGGTAATTAATCCAGCACTCCCTATCTGCATCCCACTAGTTAAGTTCACTTTTGCTAATATGCCACTTCAAATCATTTTTAATATGCCCTTTATCTAACCAGTATTCAACAACTGGTGCTGATTTATTCATTGTGGTAACTGTTTCGGTGTTCATTTAGATGCACTCTTATGTTACATTAGTGCATCTCACATAGATAAGAGAACAAGGACATATTATGATATAAACTACATGTTCATAGTTACAGTCAGTACAGTAGCATGCTTTATACATACGTCCCGAATCAGAGTGCTTCCATGTTTGTTTTTCAAAGGTCAGTCCACAAGTTACATGATTTGTATCTGTGACTCTCACCTGTTGAGTAAACTTTCTTTGAGTAAAATACTATCCAATATTTTTGACCCTACAATAGGCAATCACTGTGACTTCTTTAAATATTGAATGTAAAATAAAATATGCTAATATTTGAAAATAATGGTCATGAACCGTGGAGTCAAATTCAAGCAAGGTAACGCAAACTATTTTATCCAGATCTCTGAGGGCAAAACTTAGCTGCGCAACTAATCTTTCTCCAGCTTCATTATGCTCACATAATCCCTCTTCTCAAGTCGCTTCATTGGCTCCCTATCTGTTTCCATATCCAGTTCAAATCGAGAGCGTTTTGGTTTCCTAGACCATGGGATGCTTTTCCAAGGGTTGCAAAGCAGAGATGGCATCCATCTGTCCAAGAGAGGTCAACGCATCTTTGGTAGTAGACTGGCTAATCTACTGAAGAGGGCTTTAAACTAGATTCCTTGGGGATGGGTGAAGAAAGCCCCCAGGTAAGTGAAAGCCCCCAGGTAGGTGATACATTAAATACCTTTATGGAAATGGGTAACAGGGGTAACATATGGAAAGCAGTGTGTATTAATGCCCGTAGCATGGGAAATAAGATCCCTGAGGTTGAAGCTTTGGTGGGAGTGGCTGACTTGGATTTAGTGGCAGTTACAGAAACATGGTTCACAGAAAAAAATGACTGGGATGTAACTATACCTGGCTATACTTTATTCAGGAAGGACAGGGTAGGAAGAAGAGGAGGAGGAGTGGCACTATATGTAAAAACTACTATTAAAGCTTTGGAATTACAGAGCTTAAAAGGGAGAGAGGAGGCATTGTGGGTTAAACTAGAAAGAGGGAAAGAGAAATCTATTTGCATTGGAGTGATATACAGACCTCCCTCACAAGAGGAAGAGGTGGACAGAGAGTTAATTGAAGACATACGCAGCATTGCTAGGAAAGGGGAAGTGCTACTGATAGGAGATTTCAATATGCCAGATGTTGATTGGCACATTCCTGCTGCAGTATCATCTAGAAGTAAGGAGATCCTGGATTCTCTACAGGGAGAACTATTCAGGCAATTGGTAACAGACCCCACACGTGAAGGGGCCATACTGGACTTGGTGCTTACCAATGGTGAAAGTGTTTCTGATGTTGTAGTGGGAGATCATTTTGCATCCAGTGATCACCAGATGGTGTGGTTCAGTATTAGGACTAGGGCTGTTAGAATCCATTCCAAGGTGAGGATCTTAGACTTTAGGAAGACTAACTTTGCGAAGATGGGCCAATACCTCAGGGAGTCATTAGTGGGATGGGAACAGCTGGGGGATGTAGAAAAACAGTGGGCAAAACTGAAAGGGGGTATTTTAAGGGCAACCAACCTTTTTGTTAAAATGATAAATAAAGGCAAAAGGAACAGGAGACCGCTATGGTTTTCGAAGGAAGTAGCTGAAAAAGTGAAGAAAAAGAGGGAGGCCTTCATGAAATACAAGAGATCACAGAGAGCAGAAGACAGGCATCTGTATTTGGAAAAACTTAGAGAAGCTAGCAAAGTAGTCAAGAAGGCAAAGATTCAAAAGGAGGAGGAAATAGCCAATGCAATAAAATGGGGGGATAAGACATTTTTCAGATATATTAGTGAGAAGAGGAAGAGCAAAAGTGGTATTGTCAGACTCAAGGGTGCAGGGGGGGAATATGTAGAAGCTGATAAGGATAAAGCGGAATTGCTTAACAAATATTTTTGTTCTGTGTTCACAGATGAAGAACCAGGAGCAGGACCTCAGAAAACACCCACAAATAAGAACAGAAGCGAGGGACATCTTGAACTATTTTCAGAAGACTGTGTTCGTGAGAAACTAGCTCAACTTAAAGTAGACAAAGCGATGGGACCGGATGGGATACACCCTAGAATACTGAGGGAACTTGGGGACGTTCTAGCAGCTCCACTGACTGACCTTTTCAATGCCTCGTTGGAGTCAGGAGTGGTGCCAAAGGACTGGAGAGAGGCTCATGTGGTGCCTTTACACAAAAGCGGAAGTAAGGATGTGGTTGAAAACTACAGGCCGGTTAGTTTAACTTCAGTGGTGAGTAAATTATTGGAAACGCTGCTGAAAGAGAAAATAGTGAGGTTTCTGGAGTCCAGCGGATTACAGGATCCGAGGCAGCATGGATTCACCAGAGGCAGGTCTTGTCAGACAAATCTGATTGATTTTTTTGACTGGGTGACCAGGGAGTTGGACCGAGGGAGAGCTCTAGATGTGGTGTATTTAGATTTCCGTAAAGCCTTTGACACTGTTCCTCACAGGCGACTTATAAACAAACTGAGCACCCTAGGGATGGACCCTAAAGTTACTGCTTGGGTTAGAAATTGCTTGGGTGGGAGGCGACAAAGAGTACAAGTAAATGGAGCTCACTCTGAGGAGAAGGATGTTACCAGTGGTGTGCCCCAGGGATCTGTCCTTGGTCCGATTCTTTTTAACATCTTTGTTAGTGATATAGCGGAAGGGCTGTCGGGTAAGGTTTGCCTCTTTGCGGATGATACCAAAATCTGCAATAGAGTAGACACCCAGGAAGGGGTAGATAACATGAGGAGGGATCTAGCTAAGCTTGAAGAATGGTCTAGAATTTGGCAACTGGGATTTAATGTTAAAAAATGTAAGGTCATGCATTTGGGCTGCAGCAATCCAAGGGAGCAATACAGTATAGGAGGTGAAGTACTTTTGTCCACTAAAGAAGAGCGGGACCTAGGCGTGGTTGTGTCTGATGATCTTAAAGTAGCTAAACAGGTGGAAAAGGCGACAGCAAAAGCTAGAAGGATGCTTGGGTGCATACGGAGAGGAATGGCTAGCAGAAAAAAGGAGGTGATAATGCCTCTGTATAAGTCTTTGGTGCGACCTCATTTGGAGTATGGTGTGCAATTCTGGAGACCGCACCTTCAAAAGGATGTGAACAGGATGGAGTCGGTGCAGAGGGTTGCTACCAAAATGATTAATGGGCTTCATTATAAAGCATATGAGGACAGACTTAAGGATCTTAATATGTACACCTTAGAGGAAAGGCGGGATAGAGGTGATATGATTGAGATGTTTAAATACCTCCGTGGCATAAATGTTCAGGGAGAGAGCCTCTTTCAATTGAAAGCAAGTTCTGCTACGAGGGGACATGGGATGAGGGTGAAGGGAGATAGATTCAGGAGTGATATGCGTAAATATTTCTTTACGGAAAGAGTAGTGGATCCGTGGAATAGTCTCCCAGTGGAGGTGGTAGAGATGAGGACAGTAACTGAATTCAAGAAAGCATGGGACCAACACAGAGGATCTCTAAAGGCAAAAAGTGGACTGTTGTAGTTGTTATGGAAGGACAGACTAGATAGGCCATGTGGTCTTTTTCTGTCGTCATATTTCTATGTTTCTATGTTTCTATGTAAACTTCTCCTATTGACCTATAAGTGCACTCATTCTGCTGCTCCTCACAACCTTTCCTCTCTTATCTCTTGCTACACCCCTCCTCAGGAACTCCGTTCTTGACAAATCCCTTCTATCTGTGCCCTTCTCTTCTACAGCTAACTCCAGACTTCGATCCTTCCACCTTTCTGCTCCTTATGCCTGGAACAAACTACCTGAGTCTGTATGTTAGGCTTCATCTCTGGCCCTTTTCAAATCCAGGCTGAAAACTCACCTCTTTGAGACCCTTTTTGGATCCTGATATGCTTAGTCTCCAATGTGTTTGTTTGCTTTTTACCATTCCCGTAGATGTATCCTTGTCCTCAGCAGTTTTGTTGTCTGTCTTGACTAAACTGTAAGCTCTGATAAGCAGGGACTGTCTTTTACATGTGTCTGTACAGCACTGTATACATGTTGTAGTGCTCTACAAATGATCAGTAGTAATAGTAATATTTCATATAAATATCATCCCCTCTAATCACAAATAAGGGATATCCCCTTTCAATATATCTCATACTGAGAAATTTAGCTTCTTTCTTAAAACATTCCATATAAGAGTATATTCTTCCAGTGCATAGAAGCTGGCTGATGGGAGGGCTGGCTTTCAATATTAGAGAATGGCTACCTGCAAAGCTCAGGTAGTTATTCTGATCAACTAATCTCAGATACACCATCATACAAAGTCGATCATTCCCTTTCAAAATCAAAACATCAGGATATTCAATTTTATTTTCATGACAGCGCATTATGAAATCCAAATTCTGATCTAAAGAAGTAATCAATATAATAAATTAGTCCAATTCTTCACTTGAACCCTTCCATAGGATAAACACATCATCTAGAAAGCTTTACACCATTTTAAAATGTTCCTCATAAATTCTGATGGATACAAGTCCTTGTTCTCAAAATTAGTTAAATAAAGGGGAATGTTTACTAAACTGTGAGAGCCTACTGCATGTTTAACCCAAAAGATGAGTCTAGAGCTGGTGTTGGGTCCATACTAAAAAATGGAAGCATACCTGGCATGTCTCCATGTGCTTAATACAGGTTTTGTACCATCCCCAATGCTATGTTGTGTGGCATTATCAATGCGGGTTCTCTTAACATCACCCATGCTAACTATAACATTGCCAGTTGGCAGCACCAAAGATGCCCACACTGATCATAATGTGTACACTCCACCTCTGACCTACCCAATCTCCACCCCAACCCATGCTATTTTGGTATCATTGGATTTTTAGTGTGGCTGCATTTTTTGCATGTGGTAGAGTTTACTGTGGCGCAACTGGCATGTGATGAACCCTGCACAACCTGGTAGTACGGTTAGTAAACATTCCCCAAAGTGTTGCAATAGATGGAGCTAGAGTGGAACAATGGCTACCTCATATTTCTGGGGAACAAAGGAGCTGGTATACGCACTGGTGGTTAAAAAGGTCTTTATTATGCCCCAACATGTTTCGGCCACTAGGGTCTTCTTCAGGGTGAAACAAACCTCGAAAAGTACAATAAAAATATAAATAATGAATTAGAACCATTAATAAACAATGAAATAAATAAAGAGAAACAGTGGCCGAAACGAGTCGGGGCATAATAAAGACCTGTTTAACCGCCAGTGCGTATACCAGCTCCTTTGTTCCCTAGTACTACGCTGCAGGTATCTGTGCTCTGCATTTGTTCCTACCTTATACTTTTGTTCATAAAATTTTCCTGTGAACTCAAAATATAATTTTTAACTACTAATTCAGCCAAAAGCAGGGCTAAGCCAATTAGCTCATTGACATTTACTCACATTGTATTGTACTAGTATGAATGCTTCATCCAGAGGTATTGAAGTATAAAGAGATGTCACATTAAGAGCAACCAACCACATAATTTCATTCATATTATTAATATCAGTCAGGGTCCCTAATAAATGAGAAGTGTCCTGAAGAAATGATCTCAATTTTATCATTTCAGATTTCAAAATTAAATCTACAAATTGTGACAGAGGCTTTAATACTGAATACTGAATTGTGACAGAGGCTCTAATACTGAACCAATTTCTAAACCAGTTAAATCTTTATGCACCTTTGGAAGAAAATATATATATGATATCTGGGGGTTCCTTTCCATAAGAAACTCCGCCTCTTTCAGTATGATCATCTCGTGTTCATGCACCGAAGAGACTTTCCTAACTGTGAATTTTGCTTGGCTAAACCAGTGGTTCCCAACCCAGTCCTCGGGAACCCCCAGGCCAGTCAGGTTTTCAGGATATCCACAATGAATATGCATGAGATAGATCTGCACATGCACTGCTTCCACTGTATGCAGATCTATCTCATGCATATTCATTATGGATACCCTGAAAACCTGACTGGCCTGGGAAACACTGGGCTAGACTGATCAGTTGATATATGTTGATTTGAATGCCAGCATGTTCTTGGGCACAAGACTTAGGAAACATGCCAAGAGAGGCATGTGAGAAAAGATACCCTCCCTGCTCTTCAATTGTGGTTCTTATATAAATATTTCTTTACAATTGTGGATTGAGTACTATGCTTTAGTATTTTATAAAGGCAACAAATGTGCCTATGGGGGTCATTTTGAAAGCCGTATTCGTGCTTTAAATGTCCAAAAATGGGCATAGAGATGTCCAAAGCCATTTTAGAAGCCAGATCTGTGGATGCTCAAGTCTGAACATAGGCATGGTGGAGGCATGGTTGGGCATTCCCATGAACCTGGACTTCCTTGCCTCATCTCAGAAACATCCGACATATGGTCTGAGTTTAGACCTGCTCCAGGCATCTGAAAAGTACTTGTTTTGCTTGTTTTGTCTGAAAAACATTTAGACAGTGTAGAAGAGAAAGCACTCTATCTTCCCCAATCACAATAATAGCAGCAGTGGGATTTGACTCCCAGCTTTCGTGCATTCTGGCTTAGATGCAGGACCGCTGTAAGACATGCTTGGACCCAGGGCAGAAACTGGTGAAGAGGCCCCAAAGCCAGCCTGCCGGCTATGTCTTCTTCAATTTGAGGCAGACTTAGGGCTCCCTTGCGGCATAGAGGCCCAAAGCAATTGCCCACTCTGCTACCACCTAACGCTGGCCCTGCTTAGATGCCCCAGACTGCATACAGTACATGGCCCCAATCTATATAATTCTAAGTTGCATTAAAACAAATAGGTGACACCTAGCCATATGCAGAAAAACTTGTATCTTTCAAACTCAGAAATACATTTTGCTTGTTCCTAAAGAAAGTCTTCAAGATCCAGTCACAGTCCATATCAGAAACAAACTAAGCAACAAAGTAGCTGAATTTAATTGCAGCTTTCCAGACAAATCTAATAAACTTTTGAAGAATCAGAGGAAATTTGGAAAAGATCTTACCAATCTTTTTAGGTGGAGGTAGATTTAAAAAAAAACCTTTAGCCTCAGAAGTGATGGCCTCCAAAGGAAATCATTTTAGAATTTCCAAAAGAAACTTTTTAAAAATCACTTTAGTAGATATTTCATCCACTTTGGAAAAATTTTTGAACTGCAAGTTTTCTTACCTAAATTTTCAATACTGTTCACTTTGTGGTTGCATTCTTAAATTTTAGGCCCTTGACTTAGACTTTTCTAGGAGCTTCCTGCACTTGTGATGCATGTTAAGAAGGATGGCATTATTGAGACTTACCCATGTTATTAATAGCTACAGTATTCAGATGGTCTCTAAGGAAAAGGCAGTTGGTTTCTGTAGGTAGAATCTAGAATTAACCACCAATTTGCAAGCCTCTCTTCCAACTTCAGCCCTAGCCTCATTCAGTCTGTCTCCATCACCCTGCTATTTGCAGGGGGAATCTTTGGTAAAACTTTGGCTAATACCAAGCGTCATCAACTCAACACAATGGTTCAGGCTTATTGGACATGGCTGAGTTCAGTGACTGCTCTGTCTCCTTCAGTCTAAATAATGTTTCAGTAGCCCAGGGAGATGTCAATATATCTTTCCCCAAGAGAGCTTCCAATGGCTCACTTCTGGAGGCCATCAATGGCTCATGTAATCACTGCATGAAATGGTCCAGTGGACTGACAGGAAGGGAAGATACAGGTTAACCTGGATGAACTCTGGGTCTGTCCGTGTGCTTCACTATTATAAGGTAGCTAAAAACTCAGGAAAAGAAAAGCAACAGAGTAGCATCTCAGTCAACGTCTTCTGCCCTCCTCAACTTAGAGAAGCCCGATGCAATGTTTTCTGAGTGTCTACTTTTATGTGTGTATGTCCTGGAGCAATTTTTTAAGCACCTACTTGAGTGTGTAAAATTCAGTTCTAGAAGCTCAAGTGAATTCTAAATGTTCCTAAGAGAAAAAGCAACCAAGCTACAGGATGTCAAGGTATAATCGAAAATATTTCAAGCATATGCATTTAGTAAAGATAGTGCTGTTGCTAAATCTAGCAATAGCTCCAAATTAACTTTATTCACGGAAATGACAGGAGACAAATAATGCATGTAACGCAACATGAAGTCAACCATTAGAAATGCATAATCGGGTGAAGATCCTCTCAGCAGCTGCATCGAAAGCAATAACTATAATAGGAGGAGTAACAAGAAGCTGAATAATTAATATGGTAATAAAAACCCCTTATGAAAGTTTCATTGTTTCAGACAGCAGTAAAGTTAAGCAAAACACAGTATAAGAACATCAATAAAGTTAACATAGTGAAATAGAACATAAATAGAAATTAATGAACAAAATCTTTCATAGAGAGTAAAATATCTTGAACAGGGTCACATATCCATGTGTGCTAAATTCAAAACAAGGCATGCATTTTAAAAGGAATTTCCATGATTACAACAATGTTTTTGAAGCAAAAATGGCCTTTTATAATATTGCCTTGATAGTATATGCTTGTAAACTCATGCACATACAGCCCGCATGCCCTATGGGGTTAATTTTATAAGGTATCTACATTTCCATGTATCTTTGCTTGCATCAGTTATGGTACTTTAGCACATAATGTAGGCGGTCGCTATTTTGAAAATACACGTCAGACTGATGTTGTGTACCTTTACTGTGGGCTTGCACAGGGGACGGAGTTTGGAAAGACATGGCAGAAGTGCAGATTTATGCATGTAAATTGTAAAGTACTATCGCTTATGTGCATTCTTGCAAAATCTAGGTGCATGCAAATATACCAGCCTTAGGGCTGGCATAAGTACTTGCAGTTAGATTAGCATGCATTATTGACCACTTACACCTTATTTTATGAAGTACGCACATACTTCTCCTGATAAAATAGGCACGAAATATGTGTGCAAAAGCCTCCGTAAATCTATCCAACTTGAGCAGAGTCATTTCTAGGGGCAGCGTTGGAAAGGGGTTGCTGCCTACGTGCATACTGTATAAAATCTGTACATTTTGTTATGGGCACATACACATAAAATCAATTGGGAGATTCACGAATATGAACCAGCAGGTATAAATGTTTGAAAATTATCCTACAGATTACACCTGCAAAGTGCAGGTGTGTGTATATGCTTGCCCTTAGAAAGCTGATGAGCAAACCTGCCCCTCAGGTCAGGGCCTTGCCAAGGCTGTTCAAGTGGTGTGACTGCACAAGGCGCAAGTAGAGAAGGGGTGCTGACATCATCACTAGGCTTTCAGGAAGCCCAGTAAGAGTGAATTCCTGCATTTGGCTGAGGAGACAGGGGGGTTCCAAGTTTACGAATCACACAGGGTGCTTTCGAGCTTGGTACAGTTTATAAAATTATCCTCCTTATGTCTTTATTTCTTATTATATTTAGAATCGGGTGCTGAAAAGGAAAGATATCAAGTCAGGTGTAGGTAATAAACTGAAATCAATAATTATTCTGTTCAGTTTAAGGCTACCTATTTTCTGAAGCCGAAATAATTCCATAAAGGTAATTTCTCTAATCTATGCCTTCCATCTCTTGAGACCATATCTTGTCATAACTGAAAAAGTTAAAATAAGGTTTCCATCATTTTTGACAGAAAAATTCTCTACCAAAGGATGTTTCATTTCCCTCTTTCTTATGCTGAAAAGATGTTCTAAAATACACAATTTCAAACTCCTGACTGTGCCTCCCACAAGGAGAGCACCATAAATGTGTCTAATTAAATGCATAACAAAATTACTTTGGATTCAGAGAATGAACGGCTTTAAACCTCAGCTCAGTGTGCAGCAGTGATAACAAATAGAGAATGTTAGAAATAATTCAGAAAGGAATAGAAAATAAAACTGAGAATATCATAATGGCTTCATATAAATTCATGGTACCACCACACCTTGAATATCATGTGCAGTTTTGCTCATCCATCTCAATAAAAACATAGCAGAATCAGAAAAGATATATAGGCAGGCTACAAAGAGGATAAAGGGTATGCAATGGCTACCTTATAAAGAAACACTTGACAGGTTAGGGCTCTTCAAAGCTCATTTTATAAAGGATGTCCAAGTGCAATCTGGGATGTTCAAGCAAGAACATCTGAAAAAAAGCAGACACGTCAAAGTTAAGGCACAATTTCACAAACATGGACATGCCCAATATGGACGTCTGTGGGGACATCTACATAGAAGTCCCCAGAATAGCATTTCAGAACAGGGATGTCTAATAGCCTAATGGTTAGAGTAGTAGACTAGAGCCATAGTGGTCAGGAATTCAATCCCAGTGTTGCTCCATGTGATCCTAGGCTAGACCTTTAACTCTCCATCTTCTCTATGCCCTCTGGATGTTTTAAGGACAAAACAAACACATTCCTGATGCCTATTCCTGACAATTTCTGAAATAAAGCCAGGTCGTCTAAGTTCATTGCACCTCCCCTGACATGTCTCTGCCAAGCCTCCTGCCTACTTGGGGCTGAAGGGGGTCATTTTGAAAATATATCCCTGCATTGGAGACATCTTCAAAAGTCATTTTTATAATGGCTCTGGGAACGTCTCTGTGGTTTGGAAGTCCAAATTATGACCAAGGACTTCTTACTAAATCCTATTGTCAGGTTAATGGGTGTTTTAATGCACGGTTACAGCAGTTGGGAACATTGACACCCAATAGTGTCTGCCTTTGTGCATTAAAACTCATGTTAATCAGCCAATGTGGGAATGGGTGGAGTAAGGTGGTGAGCGCATTGCTGCTAGCACCAGGGCAATTGCCGTGCACTCAGCAGCAACAGGATTCCAAATGTGGGTTCTCCTAATGACTTCCCTATAGGAGTTGTTAAGTGAATTTGACCTAGTAGAGCGCAGGTTAGGGAAAGCCGTAACATATAGCTGCCAGGGACATCGCCCCCGACAGCTAACCTGTAACCTTTGCCATTAACACACCAGAGATCAGCAAATCCATTGTGGGCTTTAGTAAAAGGGGCCCTACGACTTCTAAAATGACCCCCTTCAGCATGGAGAAGAGATGACATATTCTTTTTCAGTCATCTCTTCTGCATGCCGAAGGGGGACATTTTAAAAGTCTTAGGGCTCCTTTTACAGAAGTTCATAAATTCATGAGTGATTTGGAACAGGTAAAAAGGGAGCAGTTATTTACCCATTCAATTTATACAAGACTGGGGACAGGACCGTACCAACCTAGAAATGCACTCATGAACCTAGCACCATCCCGCCACCCAGCTGCATGCAGGAACTCACTCTTGTTGGTCTTTCTGGAGTCTTTTGCTGCGCCAGCTTTACCCATGTGTCACAAACCGAGTAGCGATATAATATCGCTGTTACCTGGTTAGCGACTGTCCCCACACACAAAACGTCCAGGAATGCCCACAGCACACCCCAGTGCTAAGCAGTTAGCATCAGGGCATGTAGCTGCATTAGTAGGGAATATTCAGTGGCAGTAACTGTGTTGGTGCTGTTAAATATCCCATTCAGAGGCATTTACATGGTTTACAGGTCTGTGAACCATGTAAATGCCTTTGAATATCGGGCCTGTAGAGCTGGAGAGCCCTTGAATTTAAAAAATGGATAAAGATAAAGAAAAAAGCAAGAAGAAAACAAACCAGTGTTTTGGCCTTCAGGAACATAAGAAGGTTATATGAAAACATGAACAGAAATAGTTACAGAAGGTTCAAAACTGTATTGTACTCTTATAGCCTTTTATACAATTGTAAGGGTATGTATTGCCCAACAACATTGTATATGGATTTGTAAGACTTTGTGGGGAATATCAATCATTCTAAGGGGCCTTTTTACTAAAGTGAATTAGGTTTTTGCATTTAACACATGTTTAGCATAACAACTAATGTGTGTTACATGCAAAACTCGGCCAGCATGCTCCCAACAGTTAGCACACAGATGCTAATACTGCAGGTACACTTACCTCCACCTGTTGAGAGCGTTGGGCCAACACAAGCTAATGGTAACATTGACAGCACACAGTTTGTACTCCCACACTAACTGCAATGTGCTCATCATAACCACTCTCCATCCCTAATTTCACCATTGAGCGTCTTAATGCATGATTAGCAGTTATCGCGAAAACTGGCATACATTAACTGTCATGCCCCCATGGTAACTGTTACCATGAGCTCAAATGTGCCACTAATGCTACCCCGCCACTCCAGAACTGGCCATTCTTCTCTCCCAGCCAAAGTCTCGTGAATGGTAGGTTTGCCATGCTGCCTCTATGGTCCCTACTGGGAGTGGGGGAGCATCAGCAGCATGGAGGGCACTCACCCCGAGTGCCGAGAGGACTAGGAACGCCACTGCTTCTATGTTCAATAAAGAAAATCCTGCAGAAGGACCATTGGTAGACAAAGAAATGGAATAGATACCACACCATTCACAAAAAAAAGTTAGTTTACAAGAATCAGTGTATGCTGAGACTGTACATCTCTAGAGCTGAAGGAGGGTTAGGACTCATAGAGATTGATGACACATACAGAGCTACTATTGTAGATCTCCAGGCCTACCTGACAGCATCGCCATATCCAAATATGCAAAAAATGCTGAAATATGAAAGTAAACATCCAGAATTTGTCTCCATCATCAAAGCTGGACAGATGTTCTGATGACCAGAAGGAATGAGTGAAAATCCACAAACATATACAGGAAGGAAGCAACAGAGTTTACAAAGCAAGAGAAAAACCTCTTCAAAGAATTAGATTAGCAAATGAGGAAAAACAAGTAGCAAATATACAAATACTGTAGGAAATACAGTGTTACTCCAGGAACCCTTTGTCAATCAAGAATGAATACATGAATGGTTAAAGAGGGGTGAACTGAAACCAAAGGATGAGAGATTGATAGTTGCAGCCCAGGACAGTGTATTACAGATGAGATGGTTTACAACAAACATTGTAAAAACTAGTAAAACAGAAATATGTTGATTCTGCAAGAAAGAACTGGAAACAGTGATTCACCTCATAGCTGGCTGTGAAGGTCTGATGGCAGAAAATTTCTACACAGAAAGGCACAATAAAATAGCATGCCTTATCAACTGAAAACCCTAAAAACTACAACATCACTATGTCTGAAAAGCACTGGGATCATCGCCCTAAGAAAATTACAGAGAATTAAGAGCCTGATATTCGAAAGGCATTTACACAGTTTACAACCCAATAAGACATGTAAACTCCTTTAATTTGGATATTAAACGGCACATACATGGTTAGTGCCATTGAATATCCCTTTCTAACCCCAGTACCCTAGGCAGTTAGCATCGGGACATGTTATAGGCGTATGGGGGTTCCGTGGCAGAGCGGAGGCGGAAACTGTTGCTAACCGTATAGCGGTGATATTGCACCACTACCCAGTTAGCGACCTGCGGGTAAAACCAGGCCAGCTTTTGCTATGTCTAGTTTTACCTACGGGAGCTAACTGGGCAGCGATGTGATATTGCCGCTATTCGGTTAGGCTCTGCGGAGGTTCCCTCTGTGCAGAAAACCTGGATATTCAATGCCATCACCACGGCATTAAATGTATGGGGTTAGGGGTCTGCAGGCAAGGCTATGCACCGTAGCAGCACATTGCCTGCCCCACTGTATATCAGGCCTGAAGAGGCTATGATCACCTGGGATGCTCCGATAAAAAGCTGGATGCAAGGAAGTCAGACATAGTGGTAAAGGAGAAGACACCAGCACAGCACTGATTATAGATCTGTCAGTCCCAAGCGACTATTCTGTGAATTGTGTTGAGAGGGAGAAGATCTTCGAGTATCAAAAAATGCAGTCAGAGATCAAGAAAAGGTGGCAGAAAGATACCGAGTTATTTCCCATCGTGTTGGATGCCACAGGCTTGATTAAGAAGAATTTCCAAGCACACCTTGATAAGATACCCATAGATGTTAGATCTTATGAACTACAGAAGGAGGATCTCTGGTGTGGTGCAAGTACTACGCCAAGCATTTGCAGTAAATTTGAGAGACTGAGATCATGTTCCATATACCATTTATTTATTTTATTATTATTTGTGTATTTAAATATATTTTATACCGCCTTTCTACTATTCAAAGCAGTTTATATTTAACAATATATTAACATGACCAAAGGTATGATGTTTTACAGAGAACTGGAACAGTATAACAGCTTAGCAACATACGTAACTGGATAACAATTGGTATAAATAAATATGAACTATTTACAACATTATATGTTTGTTTTAATAAGTCCTTTTTATATTGTTAGAGTCTTTTGGGTTGTATTGTGGGATTTTACAGTGAGAATTATGGTGGTTGAGTCTCCAGTTCTCCAGGACCAAGCAGGAAGTCAGTCCTCACTCACTTATGGGTGACGTCGGCGCCGACGGAGCCCTCGCGGAGCAATTTTCCCCAGCTTTCAAAGAAAGCCTTTGGGAATTGCAGCGCGCATGCGCGGTCGTCTTCCCGCCCGAGGGTGCCATCTTAGCCAGTCTTCTTTTTTCCGCGGAGCCCTACAGACGTCCCCGTCTTGTCCCCGCGAAAAAGTCGATTTTCTTCTTTATTTTATCCTTTTTTCCTTCGGTTCGACGCCGATCTTTTTCCCGCCCGGACTCGCGACGCCGGTCACGAGTCCTCTTACTTTTTCGGTTTTTCTGACTTAGTCAGCTTTCGTTTTCGGTTTTTCCCTGGCAGCCCGGTCCTTTGACCTTGCAGGGGCCCTTTTTCCCCCGATGGCTGCCAGTGGGTTTAAGCGGTGTGGTCGGTGTGACCGAAATATGTCACTAACTGACACACACGACTTTTGCCTCCGCTGCCTGGGCCCGGATCATGAGGAACTGATCTGTGGGCCCTGCAGCAAAATGTCCTCAAAGGCGTTGAGAAGTCGGCGGCATCAGCGTGAGAGAATCTTCGCTGACCCCAGCCGTACCCGGACCTCGTCGGAGGCCTCCGCGTCGAAAGGCTCCAGCTCGGACCGTCGCCGGGAGTTCCTCCGACCGGGGTTCTCCCTCCGGGGACCATCGTCGGAAGGTGAAACCCACGAGGGCGGCGTCGGTGGACGCTCCTGGTTCCGCGAGGGCCAGGTCGCATAGCCCCAACAGCCGCCCCGGGTCCTTGGAGAAGGAACACATCCCGAAGCGACCTCGCCTGGAGTCGGAGATGCCTGCCCAGGTAAGTCCTGTGGTCCTTCTGGACTCGCCTCCGTGACAGCCGACGTCGGGCCCGACGCCGTCGGGGCCCGAGTAGGGGGCTGCTGGGTCACCTGAGCTCGGACTCAGGTTGACGGCCTTGGAGAGCAGACTGTCTGCCTTCATGGACCAGCAGAGGGCACTGCTCGCTGGCTTCGCTGGTGCCGCTGCCCCGACCGCCGGGACGTCGACGTCCAAGTCGACCCCGGAGACCGAGCCGATCCTCGAGTCGATGAGAACTCGAGTCGATCCTCGGTCGAGGTCACCCTCGGCCTCCCGTTCGGGACCGAGGTCGCCGACGCCGACTCCCTCGGCGTTGGGGCGGCTGGCGCCGCGCCCTGCCCGGGCCGACCCCACCGAGTCCTCGTCGGAGTCGGTCTGGGAGTCTGAGGAGGAAGAGTCGCCTGATTCTTTCCGGACTCGGTGTGTCCCATCGGACTCACCGGAGTCCGAGCCTCGGAAGCAGTCCCCCCCGGAGGATGCCCGGTTCTCGGACTTCGTTAGGGATATGGCCAAGGCTTTGGCCTTCCCTGCGGATCCCGAGGAGGAGCCTCGAGCCGAAGAGCTCGACGCCCTCCAGTATGACTCTCCCGCGAGGGAACACTTTACTGTACCGGTTCCTCCTATGCTGGAACGACTACTCTTCCGCATGTGGGAGAGTCCGGCCTCCTCGCCGGTCCTGAGCAAGCGGGTCGATTCTATCTATCGAGTCCGCAAGAGCCCTGGCTTTCAAAAGGCACAGCTGCCACACCATTCCATGGTAGTGGAATCGGCCATGCATCGTCTTAAGAGCCAGAAGATGCACTCCTCGGTGCCTCCTGGAAGGGAGGCCCGTAACCTGGATGGCCTTGGCAAGAAGTGTTTCCAGGGCTCTATGCTCGCATGTCGTGTCCAGACTTACCAGCTATACATGGGCATGTATCTCCGGGATCTGGCTAAAGAGCTAGCCGGATTCTCCGCTGGTCTGTCCGAGGAACCCTTGTGGAGGTTCCTAACCTTGTCCACTGGCATTCGGGAATGCTCAAAGTTCATGTCCCGAGCAGCCTATGATGGCTTTGAAGCATCGGCTCGAGTGGCCGCAGCCGGCATCGGTGCCCGCCGACAGGCTTGGCTTCAGTCGTCAGACCTTGAGCCCTGGGTGCAGGACAAGTTGGTCGATGTCCCCTGCCGAGGCGAAAACCTCTTTGGCAAGCCCATGGCGGAAAAGGCTGCGCAAATTGAGACTGAGACTCTCACCAGGACCAGGCTTTCTAGGAAGACCTCCGCCCCTTCCCAGAAAAAGAAGGGCTCGGGGAAAAAGTCCTTTTACCCGAGGAAAGCGGCTGCCTACAAACAATACCCCCATTATCAGGCCCCTGCAGCTCCCCAACAGGGCCAGCAGGCCAAGGGACGGGGTAACGGGTCCCGTAGGCAGCAAGCCCCCAAGCCTGCACCACCAGCCCCTGCTCAGCAGGGTGGGGGTTTTTGACTCACACAGCATAGCCTTTCCCCCCCCGCTGGTTCCTCCCAGCACCGGAGGCCGGCTGGTTCACTTCGCCCACAGGTGGTCCAGCATCACCGCAGATGCCTGGGTGCTTCAAGTCGTGCGAGAAGGCTATCTTCTCCACTTCCACCAGGTTCCTCCCTCCTATTTTCCGGGAGAACCTCCGCGACCCCCTCTGCACAGGGAATTACTCCTTCAGGAGTTAGCAGGTCTTCTGCAGGAACAGGCGGTGGAACCGGTGCCACACCACCTGAGAGGTCAAGGCTTTTATTCCAGGTATTTTCTGATACCAAAGAGAACAGGGGGCCTCAGACCCATCCTGGACTTGCGCAACCTCAACAAGTTCCTTGTGCGGGAGAAGTTCAAAATGCTTACCCTTGGAATCCTTCTGCCCTACCTCCAGCAGGGAGATTGGCTATGCTCCTTGGATCTAAAGGATGCCTACACGCACATCCTCATCCACCCAAGCCACCGCCAATACCTAAGGTTTGTGGTGGCAGGAAATCATTACCAGTACAGAGTACTGCCCTTTGGCCTGTCCTCCGCACCGCGAGTCTTCACAAAATGTCTCGCGGTCGTGGCGGCCCATCTCCAGCTTCACGGCCTCTATGTCTTTCCGTACCTCGACGACTGGCTCATCAGAGCAGCGTCCGCTCGGGAGGTCACCGACGCCACGCGCCGCACGGTGACTCTTCTGCAGCACTTGGGCTTTGTTATAAACTTCGCAAAGTCCACTTTGCTCCCCTCACAGGATCTCGAGTTCATCGGCGCAAGACTGCACACTCCTCAGGCGCGAGCATACCTACCGCTCGACAGGGCTCAACGGCTCATGGACCTAGCCGACCGCTTTCGCAGCCAGCCCCTGGTCTCCGCCAGGCGCTTCCTGAGACTACTCGGCCATATGGCTTCCACCGTCCATGTGACCCCCAATGCCCGCCTGAATATGCGGTCTGCTCAATGGTGTCTCCGCCAGCAGTGGCGACAAGCCACAGGCGGCCTAGCAGACCTAGTGCGCGTCTCCGAGCCGCTGATCTCGTCTCTCCGGTGGTGGCTCCGGCAGCCGAACCTGATATTCGGAATGCCTTTCCAGTCACCTCAGCCGACCCGGGTGCTGACCACCGATGCATCCCTCCTGGGCTGGGGAGCACATTGCCAAGAGGCACGTACTCAGGGCCTCTGGACCACGTGGGAGTCTGCTCAGCAGATCAACTTCCTGGAGCTCAGGGCGATCCGCCTAGCTCTCAAGGCCTTCTCCCACCTGACTTCCCACCAGTCCGTCCTTGTCCAGACGGACAATCAAGTTGCCATGTTCTACGTGAACAAGCAGGGGGGCACGGGCTCCTTCCTCCTCTGCCGGGAGGCACAGAAGCTCTGCTCTTGGGCCGTCAGTCACGGCATTCTCCTCAAGGCAGTTTATCTCCCGGGCCAAGAAAATTGCCTTGCGGACAAACTCAGCAGGGTTCTCCAGCCGCACGAGTGGCGTCTGGATCCCTTGGTAGTTCAGAAGCTCTTCCTCAAGTGGGGCCTCCCCACGGTGGATCTCTTTGCCAGTCCTCACAACCGGCAGCTTCCTCGCTTCTGCTCTCGTCAGCCACACCCCCTTCGGGTTGCGGCGGACGCTTTTCTGATCTCATGGTCGGGGAGCCTTCTGTACGCTTTCCCTCCCATCCCGCTAGTCTCTCGGACTCTTTTCAAGGTTCTCCGAGACAAAGCCTTCATGATCCTGGTGGCCCCTCGCTGGCCCAGGCAGCCGTGGTTTCCGCTCCTACTGCAACTGGCGGTGGAGGATCCAATCCCTCTGGGGGTACAACCGGATCTCCTCACTCAGGATCAGGGGTCCCTACTGCACCCCAACCTCAGGTCTCTCAACCTCATGGCCTGGCTGCTGAGAGGGTAGTCCTTGCTCCCCTTCTCCTGCCGGCGGAGGTGGAGGAGGTCGTCTTGGCTTCGCGACGGCCTTCTACCCGCAAATGCTACGCCCTTAAATGGCGTCGCTTTGCAGTCTGGTGTACCCAACAGTCTCAGGATCCCTTCTCCTGCCCGGTGTCGGTGATCTTGCAGTACTTGCTACACCTCTCTAATCTGGGACTTAAGTCCAACTCCGTCAAAGTTCACCTCAGTGCTCTTTCGGCACATCATGTGCCGGTGGACGGTAGACCTCTCTCAAGCGACCCTCTCGTAGCGAGGTTTCTCCGAGGTCTCCTTCTACTTAAACCACCTCTGCGCCCGCCAGCGCCTGACTGGGACCTGAATGTGGTTTTGCAGCGGATCACCTGTCCGCCTTTTGAACCTATGGCTACCTGTTCTCTCCGTTTTCTGTCTTGGAAAACACTGTTCTTGATAGCCCTCACTTCCGCTAGACGCGTAAGTGAATTGCAGGCCCTCGTGTCTGATCCCCCTTACACTAGGTTCTACAAAAATAGGGTAGTCCTACGGACTCTCCCCAAAATTTCTGCCTAAAGTGGTCTCCCCTTTTCACATCAATCAGGAGGTGGTACTTCCAACCTTCTTTCCCAGACCACACTCCAGCCGAGCTGAAACGGTCCTCCATACCCTGGACTGTAGAAGGGCTTTGAACTTCTACCTTGACCGTACTCGGGAGCACCGTAAAGCTGCTCAGCTTTTTGTCTCTTTTGACCCCAATAAATTGGGGCTCCCGGTCTCCAAGCGTACTCTGTCCATCTGGGTTGCGGACTGTATCTCTTGGGCTTATGGGGCAGCCGGACTCTCCTTAGAAAGCCGAGTCACGGCTCATTGCGTTCGGGCAAAGGCTACGTCAGTGGCTTACCTCCGCTCTGTTCCGCTGGCAGACATCTGCCGGGCCGCTACTTGGTCTTCGAGCCAGACTTTTGCGGTCCATTACTGTCTCGAGAGGGAGTCCCGCAGGGACAGTGCTTTCGGACAGGCAGTCCTCCGTAATCTCTTTGAGGTCTGAGCAACTCCTACCCTCCATCCCGGATGTGGGCTACCGGTGGGTGATAATTCAGCGAAGATTCTGTCCTTCTGTGCTGCTGAGCTTGAGGGAGCTCATTTTTGTGCTTAGGGTCTCCGGTAGCCTTGAGCTTGGGAGTCCCATAAGTGAGGACTGACTTCCTGCTTGGTCCTGGAGAAAGCGTAGTTACTCACCTGTAACAGGTGTTCTCCAGGAGCAGCAGGAATCAGTCCTCACTACCCTCCCTCCTCCCCTTGGAGTTGCAATCGTCTGCTTATGTTCTTTTTGCAAATTTTTATGCTGTCTTTTTTAGCTATGTCATCTGACTGGCTAAGATGGCACCCTCGGGCGGGAAGACGACCGCGCATGCGCGCTGCAATTCCCAAAGGCTTTCTTTGAAAGCTGGGGAAAATTGCTCCGCGAGGGCTCCGTCGGCGCCGACGTCACCCATAAGTGAGTGAGGACTGATTCCTGCTGCTCCTGGAGAACACCTGTTACAGGTGAGTAACTACGCTTTCTGGGTGGGTATTGTAGTCTTCCCTGAAGAGGTGCATTTTCAGTTTCTTTCTGAAGTCTGACAGGTCTGATAGGCTTCACAATGATGGCAATAGTTTGTTCCACATGGATGGGAAAATAATATGAATGTTCTATTGCAGGCGGACTGTTTGCTTTTTTCCTTTACTGTGGAATGCTGAGCAGTCTTTCATTGTTAGTTGAGTTTAGAGGTTGGAGGCATGTAGCAGATTCTTTGTGGAGTATCTTGACTATCATGATGAGAGTTTTATATCAGATCCTAGCTGAGATGGGAAGCAGTTGAATCAATTTGGGGGTGATATGTGAATGATAAGGGGTACCAGTGATTATTCGAGCAGCAGTATTTTAGGCCATTTGTAATGTGTAGAGAGTATGTTTGGGTAAGCCCTAGTAGATGATATTGCAGAAGTCCAGTAAAGATGTGACCATTGCTTGGCATACAGTTTGGAATAGGTCTGGGGTGAGTAGTGGACGGAGGTATTTCAGGATTCTTAGTTTATAACAAACTGATGTGGTTATTCTTTTTATGTGGGGTTGGAAGGACAGTTGCTGATCTAATGTTATGTCCAAGTATTTGGTTTCGGAAGTTACCTTGATCTTTATGATGCCAAGTGTGATTGTTGATGGTGTTGTAAAAGATGAGTTAGCAGTTATGTAGAGGGCTTCATTCTTCTCTTGGCTGATCAGGAGGTTATGTTTCCCAAGCCAGACTTTTATGTTTGTGAAGCAATTATGTAGGCCGGTAAGGTCAGGGGAGAGGAGATTAATAGGTGTGAAAAACATGATGTCATCTATATATATTTGATATAGGATTTTGTATCTTAGAACAATTTTCTTTGTTATTTTTGCAACCAGTGGGATGCTGGAAATTGGCCTGTAAGATTTAGGAGATGTAGGATCAAGTTTTGTGCTTTGAGTGGAAGTCAGATTGAGGTTTCCTTGAGTGCTGGGGGCATAAGGCCTAGGGCAAGTGAATTATGTACTATGGTCTTAATATATGTGCTCAGTTATGATCTTGTTATTTTTACCCAGGTGACAGGGCATGGGTCTAATGTGGAGATTGTCATATTGAGGCTTTGTATGGTGTCTTCTGTTTTTGATTGATGGCATCTCAAATTCTGACCAGAACGTTTGAAGGATGGTTTCAAGGCTGGGTTCCATTGGGGTTTGATCCATTTGAGGTGTTTGTAGCTGTTTGGAGAGTAGGTAGGAAGCAATCTTTTTTTTTTTGGGGGGGGGGGGTATTTTGTGTGATGTCATTCTGGGGGTCTTTCATGAGTTTCTTTACAATTTATTTATTTTACAGGTTTTTTATACCACCCTATCTTCCATTCAAGGCGGTTTACATTATAACTCCAACAGCTTTACAATGAACAGGGGCATTTAACTTGGAGAAAATATACTTATAACATATAGCAACTAATATGCGGTAGTATGTATAATAGTACATTTATAATATAAATATAATATAAACATAATAGTACAATTAAGAATAGCTCTCTTGGTTTGTTTATTGCTGAGTTGACTAGGTTAGCATAGTTTCCCATTTCCCGTTGAGGGTTTTAATGTTGTATATTTTAAGTTGTTCAGTATAAATGCTTTGGAGAAGAGGGTCTCTTGATTTTCTCCATTTCCACTCGAGGCAGCATAAGCTGATTTTCTGTGTTGATGTCGAGAACCATGGAGCACAGTTGCTGTGTTCTTTTGCTATTTTCCATGGGGGAGCAGGTGATGCTGCAGATATTCCATATGTATATCATTTTGTCAAGATCTTGATTTTCTGATTTGATAAGGTCAAGCTGTGGGGTGATTGCCTCAATGAATTCTTCGATGTTGAAGTCTCAGAATCTCTGGGTCATGATTAGTGTGGGTTTTTTTGTTTCATTTGCTGGGCTGTGTATAGGAAAGAGAATAGCAGTGTGATCAGACCAAGGGGCAGGAAGGATGGTGTATAAGGGTTGGTGGGAGTTGGAGACTAGGTTTGAAGTTATGAAGACTAGATCAAGTATGTTTCTTTTCTTGTGATTTGGTTCTGTAATGATTTGTGTGTATCCAAGGGTTTTAATGGCTTCAAGGAAGGCTCCTGATTGTGACGGGGGGAGGATGCCAGGTTGAGGTCTCCTAGAATTATCAGAGGTTGGTGACTATTTGGTGAGGAGCATGCAGTTTGTAGTAAGGTGGCGAGGTCTTCACTATCCCCATGGGGTGCTTGGTATGCTAAGCAGAAGGCAATATTTCTGTTTGTTATGTATAAAGTGTTCATTTCTTTAGTGGAGCTGGTATTGGTGATACTAAATTCCAAGTTCTCATTAGTAATTACACATGACTTAGAAGTGAAGTTCATGACTGCATGGTATGCGCAAAACTAAACCAGTGGTTCTCAACCCAGTCCTCTGGGACCCTCAGGCCAGTCAGGTTTCCAGGATATCCTCAATGAATATGCATGAGATAGATCTACATACAATCGAAGCAGACTCTGCCAGGAAATTTGGAAGACAACATCATGGCCAACTGACTGGAAAAGATTTGTGTTTATACCAATACTGAAGAAAGGTGATCGGACTGACTGTGGAAATTATCAAACAATCACTCTGATCCTGTGTGCCAGCAATATTCTACTCAAGATCATCCAGCAGAGACTACAACCATAGCTGGAATGAGAATTGTCTGAAGTGCAAGCAGGGTTCAGGAAAGGGCGAGGAACAAGAGACATCATCGCAGATATGAGATGGATCCTTGAAAAGACAAAATACCAAAAGGATATCTATAAGTGCTTTATCAACTACAGCAAGGCTTTTGACTGTATAAACCATGAGAAACTCTGGGCCACATTAAGAAGCATGGGTATACCAAAACATCTGATAGTTCTCTTGCACAACCTTTATATTGATCAAGAAGCAATAGTTTGAATGGAACAAGGAGAAACAGAATGGTTTAAAATCAGCAAAGATGTACAAGGCTGCATATTTTCTCCATAGCTGTTTAATTTATATGCAGAACAAATCATCAGAGAAGTTGGACTGTATAAAGGCAACAGAGGTGTGAAGATTGGTGGAGGACTCATCAACAACCTTCACTATGCTAATGACACCATAATACTGGCTGAAAGTGAAGAACATTTGAAACATTTGCTTCTCAAGATCAAGGAGCATAGTCTTCAAATGGGCCTGGACCTTAACATAAAGAAGACAAAGATCCTGATGACTTGAAAAATCAATAAGTTCATAGTTGATGGAGAAGAAATTTAAATAGTGGACAAGTTTAATGTGCTTGGATCAATAAAGAAACAAAAAGCAGTCAAGAAATCTGCCAATGCATTGCTCTTGGCAGAATGGCTATGAAGGGCCTAGATAAGAATCTCAAGAGCAGAGATATCTCTCTCCATACAAAGATTGGCCTTGTCCAAGTCATGGTATATTCAATAACATCTTATGGGTGAAAGTTGGACAGTGTAAAAGATAGACGGGAAGAAAATTGATGCCTTTGAATTATGGTGCTGGCGAAGAATACTGTGCATAGCTTGGACTACTCAAAGAACAAACCAGCCAGTACTAGAGGAGAACAAAATTAAGCTTTCTTTAGAAGCTCAGATAGCATTTGTTGGCCTTCCAAGCATGGAGTCACAAAGATTCACGCTTTTTTATTTTGAGTGTTTCGAGTATAAGGTCCACCGCCGCTTCAATCATAGCAAAAGCAGCAGCAGCGGCAGGGGGGGGTAGCATGAAGAGAATGGCTGAAAAGAAGATGCAGGACACAAAGGGGTATAGAGAGAGAGACTGGAAGAAAGATGCAGTACACAGAAGGAGATGGGGAGAGGCTGGAAGGGAGATGCAGGACATGGAATGGAGGAGAGGCTGGATGAGAGATGCAGGACACAAAGGGGGATTGGGGGAGAAGCTGGACGAGAGATGCGGGACACAAAGGGGGATTGAGAGAGAGACTGGAAGAAAGATGTAGGACACAGAAGGAGATGGGGAGAGGCTGGAAGGGAGATGCAGGACTTGGAATGGGGGAGAGGCTGGACGAGAAATGCAGGACACAAAGGGGGATTGGGGGAAATGACTAGAAGGGAGTAGCAGGACACCGATAGGGGGTGGATGGCAGATATTGGACATACTGTATAGTGGAGGGATAGACAGCAGACACAGGGTGGGGGACATAATAGAATAGAAGGCACATGTTGGATACAAGGTAGGGTACAGGGATGGAGGGCCGATGTTGGACATGGGATTCAGATCAGAGGCTGGACATTGATGAGGGCAGATAGTTGATATAGGGTGGTGAACTGGAAGAGCAGAGGGCAGATACTTGACATGGGCTGGTGGCACAGAGGGTGGAGAGCAGATGGACATGGGATGGAGGGGTGGGTAGGAAAGACTGGACATGGGGAAGAAAGGCAGATGCTAGACACGAGCTTGGGATATAGGGGATAGTGAGCAGAGATTGGACTCAGGGTAGGGATGGAGGGCAGATGCTGGACACGGGGTGGGGGAGAGAGAGGTATGCTGGATATAGAGGGGATAAGATCAGAAAAGAGGTGAGAGAGGGGGAGAGAGGGGGAGACACAAGATAGCAGGAAAGAGGGGAGAGATGCTGGACCCAGGGAGGGCAGAAAACAGAAAGAGAAAACAGAGTTAGAATGGGAATAATTGGCTTGGGAAGGATAGAGAGATGGGGAGTGAGAGGTCTGCTATAAAGGTTGAAAAGTGATAAGAAGACACAGTTAAAAGATTGAGAATTGGATCATAAGAAGGAGAAATAAAATCTAAGTTGAAGAAAAATAGAAGAAAGCCGAAAAGAAAAAGATCAATGTCAGAGATGGAAGGAAGTCATAAAGACAGGAGGGGAAAGAAGTTCTGGATGGACCAGAAACCCTAGAGGGTGAGTTAAGAGAAAACGAGGAAAGCAGAAACCAGACTTGGATCAACATGATAAGAGGATAAAATGACCAGACAGCAAAGGGTAGAAAATGTAATTTTATTTACAGTTTAGTGACTGGAAAATGTTTGTCTTTGGACTTCAAAGGCCTGATATTCAACCTGTGACAGTGCTTTAAAAGCACCTGACCTTCATGGGCAAAAGTGAAACCAGATATTCTGTGCTAGAATATGGATATCCTCGAGCACTGAATATCCATTTTCAGCCCTGACTTGCACAGCTATCCAGGCAGCAACAATATTCAGCTGCTATCCGGATAGCTGAAATCTCATAAAGTTAGGACAGTTATTGAGATGACCTGACTTAGCTCGTTAGCTGACTGAAAATCGTTGATAACCAGCTAAGTGCTGGGACTACTCTCGTCCCCGCCCATGGACCACCCTGGAACTCTCCAGACAGTGCCACAGTGCTTAGAGGGGATATTGAGCAGCACTCGCCGGTCCTGCTGACCAGATAAATCTCTTTGAATAGTGGGCTGTATGTACATAGTTTATCTTTAGAAGCTGCACAGTACAGGGGCATCTGCAGCTCTTTCCATTTCTCTGATGTTGGATTGCATGCAGAGTCTAGGATTTGGGGATTTCAATTTAAATTTTGTCTACATAATTGTACTTTTAATTTGTATTAATTTATTTTATACTTGATGAGGATCTATCTGTATTCTCAGCGTGTGGCCATAGCATGGGGTTTCTTTGTATGTATCAATAGTAATCTGGTTTGCTTGGTTTTCTGATTAGATGTATGGATATTCTAGGACCCACTGCAATAAAAATACTTAGGCAAATGTTTATGAAGCTGGGCTGTTAACAGGCGGTGTGTTAACAAATAACGCAGGCAAATTATAGATAATGCAGCAATTTTCTGCACCATTTGCAGAAACCATGTTATCTGCAAGAGTGGGCAGATATGGGTGGAGTGGGGGGTGTGCAGCATACGGTTACTGTGGACATGAACAGCATGTGGTAACCCTCAAAGTTGCAGACAGTGTGAGTGCTCATACCCCACCCCGATGGGTGGCATTATGTGCATCCATGGTGCTGCCGGGGCACTCTCTCTGCAGTTTTGGTACACTCTCTATTAGAGAAATGCTGTGCGCACTCCCAACAGATAATGCATAGCTTTTGCAGCCGTGGCCATGTTCGCTTCACTTTTTTGCCACGTTAGCTGCAATAACCTAATGCGCTTTAGTAAACAGACCCCCTTAGAGTGATGCTCCTTGTGTGAGTTTTGGAAGTTGGTGCTGTTATGGTATTGTAGATTTTCTCTATAGGTCCTGAATAATCTTTCTAAGGTTTTATATTACCTCACAGTATGTCCATAACTGGTGAGGGTTTATATTGCTGATACTGAGATGACATCAGAATCAGAAATTATTTTGTATATATTGAGTGTTCTCCCCGGGACCTTTTGAATGGATGCGCCACCTAGCTGAATTTACTGATCATCCGGCTAATATAATCTGATGAATCAACATGGCAAAATAATGAGCAGGAATGGAAAAAGGAAAGAAGACTGTGTTGTCCGCTGCCAGCCAGCTTATAATGTGGCCCACCCTGCTAGTCATTCATGCCAAAATTTCTGGGGAGAACAATGGCTAAGTTCTATGGGGAAATGTCCTCTGCACTTATTATAGGAGAAGGTTTGCTTTGAATGTAGAATATTTGTTCAAAAATAAAAGTGAAAAGCACAACGCAATTTATAACATCAAAATAACATTAGCTGTGGTTCTTGCTTTTTCATTTTTCTCCTTGGTTTGTGATCGCCTGGCATCTCCTTTGTTTTTGCAGAATATACAGTTAAATTTAATAGCATGCTAATCGAGTGTGCAAAGTCAGTATGTTTTACCATAGATTCCTAGACTATATAAATAAGCTGCTACATTTTTTTGCAACATAAAAATAGCATAACAAAGTTTAAAAAAAAAAACCGTATATAGCCTGAGACTATATTGCTTTCTCTATTCGCAGGGTAACCATTTGGCTGATGTTGAGTGAGGGGTTTTTGACTAGGGCTCTGGGAAGTCCCTCCATTTTGACTGCTTGGGGAGGAGGGCACCAGCTCACCTCTCGCCTCAAGCAGCAGATTGTTTTGAGCTGCTCCTGCCGACAGCACATTGCTCTTGGCAGAATGGCTATGAAGAACCTAGACAAGATTCTCAAAAGCAGAGATGTCTCTCTCCATGCAAAGATTTGACTTGTCCCAGACATGGTATATTCAATAACATCTTATGGATGCAAAAGTTGGACAGTGAAAAAGATAGACAGGAAGAAAATTGATGCCCTTGAATTATGGTGCTGGCGAAGAATACTGTGTATACTATGTATTTCCTGAAGAACAAGCCAGTCAGCACTAGATGAGATCAAACTAAAGCTTTTTTTAGAAGCTCAGATGACAAGATTTCAACTTTCATATTTTGGACACATGCGAAGAGAGAGATCATTAGAGAAAAACATCATGCTTTGCAAGGTTGAAGGTCAACACAAAAGAGGAAGGCCAGCAATGAGATGGACTGATACAACAACAGCAGCTATGAATGCCACTCTATCAAACATGAGCTACCTGACTGAAGACCAAATACAGTTTAGGACAGCTATCCAGAGGGCTGCCATGAGTTGACACTGACTCAGCAGCATTTAACAACATTTGTTGAAGCAGCATAAATGGAGTCCTTTATCATAACCATTCCTATGACACTACAAGCTTATCAAGGAAACAGTTCACAGGGTCTGACACCATACACAGTATTAAGGTAATACTATAACAGAACACCTAGTCAAAATATGTTTTGACACTTCTAAAGAACATCTATTTTATAAAGACAAGCAAGTGCTTACCTGTCTTTAGAAATGACATGACCACTTATTCCTTAGAGATGTTATAAATGATTGGGCCTACTCCTTACAAGTATGTGTGTAAATTATCATATTCTGTAAACAATGCACATATTTGCTCACATTGCCCAAAATCCACAAATGTGCACTGCCACAGTGAAAGTACGCACAATGGGGGTCATTCTGATCTACATTTAGTGGGTCTGGATGTTCGATCCAGACATTCAGACTTGCTAAATGTCTGGACAGTTCTTGCACAGAAGAGCTCCCCGCATGCATTGCCAAGTTCGTGGGCAGGAGGAGGAGGGACGTGGGAGGTGGAGGGTGGGCGATGGGCAGGAACACGACTCTGGATGTACAAGGCCGATTCTGAAGTCATCTCTGTACGTCTGTGGTTGGCAGGGTAGATGAGGGACTTATTCCACCCAGGAGGTGGAATAAGTCCCCTACGGACATCAAGGGATCATGGAGCCTGGTGACCTCAAAGAGGTGAGGGGGTGGAGTCCCACAGCCCGACCCTGGCCACGAGCCAGATCAGAGGTCAAGCTGCAGGGAAAGAGCCTTTTCTTTGGCAGCTGGGGATCACGGCTCCTGATTGGAGCTATGGTGCCATGGCAACAGGATGTCATGGCACTGCATCTCCATTCAGGAGCCTGGCTGAGGTAGCCGGGGATCTGCTGGGCATGTGGCCGATCAGAATTGGGCCACGGCCAGCACATCCAGGCCGGTTGTAATAAAAGTGAATTAAAGTTGACTATTGATTATGCATCAGCAGTGAGTTAGGGGTTAATTGAACCTCAGTTTTATGGAAGATAGAGATTCCTGTACAATTTGGTGAAAAGAATCTTCTTGCATAACTAAATCATGTGAAACATATGAGAGGGAGTCCTGATACAAGGATGTAGATAAGGAAAAGCTTATTCCCATAGCAACTGTGCTTTTTCTCATAAAGCGAAGGTCATCTACCAGAGTTCTGAGCTTCTGAACCATGGGATGAGAGATGCCCCTCCCTTGAGCATTCTCAGGCATCTGGCCAGCATCTTGATTATGTTTAATGTACAGCTGATCCTATTCTGTGCGTGTATGTCACCTGATGGAAAATTACTGGTTGCTCTTGCAACAGGATAAAATGGGCTTTTTTCAGCCGGGGGGGGGGGGGGGGGAAGGGATCTCATCCATGGAGCGAGCACGTGTGCTGCCTGGAAGTCTCCCGACTGAAGTCTCTCTCGCCTGGCTGAATCCAGGATCCATTTAGTCAAAGTGTGGCATGAGATGAAGTTCGACTCTGTCGGTGATGTATCATTTTCCTGTAATCACCTGCTTTCTAGCTATCTTTTCTAACTAATTATAGGCGAATAAGCGAATTACTTGCTTTCAAGTTACTTTTTCTTTATTTTATAAATAAACTGATTATCTTTATTCAAAGTGTGTTAGCCTTTATTTTTGCACCCTGTTCAATTAGCAAAACACCGGTAGACCCGATTCTGATCCCATGGGCATGTCTAGCACCCATGGGATCAGAATCGGGTGCTACTGCTGTGCACCCAGATTCTGATTGGCCGTATGGAGGCAGGATGGCCAGGATAGAATTGCCTGTGTATCTTTGTCCTGATCGGTGTTTTACAAGAGAACATTTACATATATATGTGGTCACTTATGTGCATAAATATCAACATTTGCATGCCTTACTATCACCTAAAATTAGGCACATTCTTATATTACCTACTATAGGACTAGCCTTTAGCAAAGACTTTATATGGGCTCTCAGAGACCTCTCTTGACACCTGGAGCTCATTTTCTTACACAAAACTCTTGATTATTTATACCATAATTAATTTAGTTTTCTAGTCAATGATCCACATTATTCTACATCTCATGGAGGCCAATTCTGAGTTGTGCGTCCCCAGGCCGTCCAATGTCCAGACATCCGGATGGGCTGGGGATGCACCCAATTCTGCTCCTGCAGGGGCAAGATGGCCTCATGGGAGCAGAATCAAAGCATAGTGGCTTGACATCCGGGATGTGCCCCAATTCAGGCACCCTGGACATCCAGCCACATCCCCGGCTAGCTCAGCTTGGCTCCTACATGGAGCTGTGGTGCCATGGCAACATGACACCATGGCACTACAGCTCCATGCAGGAGCCATGTTCCTAGCGGCAACAGCTCGACCCCTGATTGGGCTTTCCATGGCCAAGGTCAGGTTGCGGGGCACTCCCTGTACCCCCCTCACCTGTTCTCCATGCCCTGGCAGCTCCCGATGTCCGAGGGACTTATTCTGTGGGTGGAATTGCCATCCAAGCATTTAGCAGGGATGGACGTCTGAACCAGATGTCCATCCCCACTAAAGGCTGCTCAGAATCTACCCCATAGTGAATAATGCATAAAGTTGGAAGTGTCTTAAAGAGCAAGCCATCCCACAAGTTATATTCATTTGTTAATTTATTTATTTACTTATTTATACCATCTTATCTGATAATCAAGGCAATTTACAAGGAACAAAAACATTCAAACAGGTTTGCATCGAACATTTAGCAAAACAACAGTTGAAATTTAAAGACTGTCGAACTTATATACAGCAAACTATGTACAGGGAGAGGGAGGGGGACGGGAGTGGTGGTAGGATTGCAGAGTTGGACATGCATGTGTGTTCACTGGATTGTTGAGGGAATGTGATGCTCTGGGGGGCAATGCTCGGGTATGAAATGTTCGTTAAATAGGAAGGTCCTTGCAAAATTTCTTTAGCTCTTGAGTTTCTCTTAGGTTGCTGGGGAGCTCATAACACAGCACGGTGCGTGAGTGGAGAAGGCTCTGATGCCCGTGTTCTTGTTTATGTCAGTTGTTTCTGCTGAGAAGTCGAGGAGGTTGGTGTTACATTTCCATCTCATTCTGTTTGGGGTCAGTGTGCGGATGAGAGATTGTAGGTACGTTAAAGATTGTCTATGTAATACCTTGAAAATGATCATTGATGACTTACAGTATATTTGACTCTGCTGTCTACAGGTAGCCAGTGAAGGCTTAGGTTTACTTCTCCGGCTTCTTCTCTCAGCACCAATATGTAAAAGGAGGTTCCAGACATTCTTTTTATCCACTTTTGAAAAGATAAAGGGTCAAGATAAATAATCAGTCATATTCTGTGTAGCCTGATCATGTAGTTCGCATGTTCAGCTGGTATAGTTTTTGTTTTGCTGTGCACTCTATGCAGGTCTTTACCCAAGAAAAATTTAAGCCTAACCCTCTTAAGAGGTGTTTTAGATAGTTTGATACATTTATACCGATGTTCATGCTAAAACATTTTTAGAGCAAGTTTCAGTGCATAGGTACCATTGTGGAGCAACAAGTTTTAGATTCCTAGAAAACAAATATTTCCTAGAAAAAGAATAAGCGATGCCTGAAAGAACTTCCAAGAATTTAGAAACATACAGAAAAGTTGTGTGGTTACATTTCATTTTGGGCCTGTTGAAACCATTCCTATAGCAGACACTTCCAAATACTCCACTTACAGTTAAGGCTACTCAAACAGAAGCAGAGTAGTTATACCATACTGCTATTTCCTAGCACAATTTTAGGATTCAGTTAATACCTTGCTGTAAATATTTATTCAAGACACAAAAATGAAAATAATAGTTTGATGACTTCTTATCTTCTTAAATTCATGTAGCCCAAAGCAAATATCCCCATGGGTATCTCCAGAGCATCTTATCCTCCTGTCAAAATATTGCACAACATATTTTCATTTACACTAATGCGGCACCTAAATCAGATTATTTTATTTGTGGAAGACCTAACCGCCTATGACAAAAGTAGTACATTCCTGTCTCACTGTGGTTTTAACATTCACAAATAATTTAAACTGCTTTTATTACTTAGTCACCTCTTTCTGTCCTTTGCAGTGGAATTTTTTTTTCTTTTATGTTTAAAAAAGACTAGAGTATGCCAGCTTGTCTCTTAAAGGCTCTGACAAAATATGCTGAAAAACAGATGAAGGAATGGATTTCAAGAAAGCAGATGAGATATGAATCAGTGTTTATCTCTCTCCAGTGCCGCTTTGCAATAACATGCTAATGATGAGAGCAGGCTAAATAGGTCTGAAGTATTTAGTAATTCAAATGTGTTATAACAAGCTTCTCTTAATCTACATAAAGGTCATTGTTATTCAAAATAAATGCTTTCTGATTAAGTGTTTATTTTTACTTTTAGTATCACTAATACTGTACTTTGAATAGCTGATCTAATACAGAATATGTGCTCTATGGCTCTGGTTATTATCAGTTTGGCGTGGGGAAGACTTTCACTGACTCAAGTGAGTTTGCAGTAATCTGAAAGACAGAGTCACCATGGGGTGAAACGCAAATAATGTATCCAGAGGCACAGTTAGGACTAAATGGGCCCCAGATAGAAAAGTTAAGATGGACCTCCTGTAGCCCCATTTCTCTCAAGGTGGCAGGGCGGCACCCCCTCAAGAGCTCCAGTCAGGGAGGGAGGGAGGGAGGGTGGGTGGGTGGGTGGGGAGGATAATTCTGTGGAAATTGAAGAGTATCTGGTGTACAGTGAGTTTGGGTGGATATAGGAGATTGAGGTGTGTGCAGGGCTGGGGCATTGTTGTACTAAGCAGGAGCTGTACTTGGGGTATGTAGGAGGGGTACCTGAGATAGTGGATGGGTGTGCGGGATGTCTGCTCTAGGTGAGATGTCTGAGGTATGGAAGTAAGGGGTTGCGTATGTTGGGGTACAGTAAAGATGTGATATGTGATAGAGTGTGCAGGTGAAGCAAGCCAGTCTAGCATGTCTGGGGCAGTGGCACAGTGGGGGTGTTTGAGACAGAGTGTGCGCATGTGTAAGGAACCAAGGAGAGGGGTGTCGGGTGCTTAGTGAGTGTGTGGGGCAGGCTTGGTCTAAGAAGGACCTGAGGTGGGTCTGCAGTGAGAGGGGAGGTGACTAATGTTGGTCTGCAGGGAGGATGAGGGGAGGTACAATGGAGGGCTTAGGGAACAATCTCTGCTTCTTCTCCCTTCCCTTCCCTTGGGCCAATAAAACATTTTTATAGTCTGGGAACTGGGAAGAGGTAGGCATAACAACCGCTGCACTTATCTCTAGCTGTGCTACCTTCTGACCCTTTCTTAACCTGCCCACCCCCATATAACCAGGGAGCAGGTAACGAGCTTCATCCTACTACTTCTACTTATCATTTACATGGTGCCACTGGACATATGCAGCTCTGTACAGATGCACAGAAAAGAGCTGACAGTCTGCTAAGACAGACAAACAGAACAAAGAGGGCACTATGGAATTCTTGGGGGAATTATTAAAATACACATGGGTGTAGACAGGCAAATAAGGAGGTCCGTATCGAAAAGCAGCCTCGAAGAGATGAGGTTTTAGCTTGGATTTAAATAGGACCAGAGATGAAGGCTGCCGTATCGACTTGGATATTCCAGGCATACAGTGGAGCAAGGTGGAAAGAAAGGAGTCTAGGACCGGCAGTAGAAATAAGGGAATCCTGAGATGCCACAGGGCCAAAGCCTCACGACAGTTCTTGTTGTAAGACCGACTTCTCGGCTGCCGAGATGAAGCGTTTAAGCACTTTACCTGTTGCTTGGTTGCATGAGGAGGATAGGAAGAACTGGGAGGAGACCTGTCAGCGGTGCTAGGGATAAGTGCAGTGCGGGCTGGCTTTACTCCCCCCCCCTCCCCCAGCAGCAGTATCACTGCCTCAGATCTTTTTTTTTTCTGCAAAACTGAATTTCTGTTGGTGCAGCAGCAAGAGGCTCTACCAGTAGGCAGCCCCTGGCTTTTTGTCAACTCATTCAATGACAGTACACACCTAACTGTATCTCAAGCTTCTAGTCACTTTGGGGTTTCTTTCCGTCCAAATGCAAAATGTAGAAGAAATATACAGTCTAAAATTATTCACAGACTTCAGTGAATAAAAATAAAAGTAGAAGTTATCCAATGGTCTTGCAGAGCACCTGAGATAAATTCCCAGGCTAGACTTCTGATCCCCAGGCCAGTTAGGAGAAAGGATGCTCCAGTAGCAATATCCATAGTCACAGCCCAACAGGCAGCCCCACATATTGCTCCTTTGTTGCAAAGGGCAGTCAGACTTGGTACAAACAGTTACATAGTTCTGGTGAAAAGCAGGTTAACATTCAGCTGCCCCAGTGTGGCTAAACATGACCAAGTAACTTTCCAACTTCTCTTTATAAGCTGATGAATATCCACCAAAATCTAGCCAGTCAACATTTGACTAGATCGATTTTCAACTTAGGACTCAATTTACAGACATGTGTTAAAGCATTTGCATGTCTTATCACACTGAAACATGTGTTCTTTCTTCTTAACGGACATTATCAGCAAATAAGCCCCACAGACAACAGGGCCTGAGTGAAATAAAGCATATTACATAGAAATAATGAATGTTAAAGTGTAGTAACGGGCATTAATGCAGTATAGTCAATCTTGCTTTCATTTTTTTAGTATATTGCTGCAAAAAAACAGAATCTCGATTGGTTAAATATATTTAGAGCAGGAGTTTCCACTCTATCCTCAGAATACATTTGATTTAGAGGGATAGCTGCTAAGCTAAGATGCAACATCACCCTTTACCACAGGAATCACTAACCTGTGGTAACTCGATACTGCAAGTTGGTAACTCCCTTGGTAAATGAATAACACAACTTGAATTTAGCTTTGCAAGCTGCATTATTCCAAGAAGAATATAACCAGTTTTGAGTTGATGTGATTTTTTCTTCCATGGAAGCATTATAAGAACATAAGAAATGCCATACTGGTTCAGACCAAGGTCCATCAAGCCCAGTATCCTGTTTCCAACAGTGGCCAATCCAGGTCACAAATACCTGGCAGGTTCCCAAAAAGGCACACGGGTTCCACAATGCTCATCGTGGGGAAATCAGTGGATTCCATTGGGCCACTTAGAGTCAGTGCAAGGATTGGAGGCACCCTAGGCAAGCCCTTCCATCCTACCTCCCTTCCCCCACCCACATTGCTACCAGCAGCAACAGCAGCAATGGTAAAGGAGCCCCGATGCAGCTATAACCAAAGGCCCCAGTGCTGTGTCACAGTTCCTGGCTGCTATTATCGGCCATATTCTTCAATGCAGATTTCTGGTTTGCATGAATCTAGAAGTCTGTATTGCAGGGGGGGCAGAGGGAGCTGATAACAACAACCGTGACGCAGCATAGGAGCCTTTGGTAAGTGCTGTGTTGCAGTTTCATTGCCATTGCCACCACTGCTGGCCCCAGGGAGGGGCGGCAGCAGTGACAATGGGTGCCCCAGAAAGCTGTCCTTCTAAGCAATCATTTAGTTGGTGCAATGGTTGTGCCAGCCTTGAAGCCACTAATGAGCAGCCCAAAGCTCCAAGGAAGCTATTTAATGGTACCCATGCATGAAACAATCACAGCCACCACTTCATTCCCCACCAGCACAGATAACTCAGCTCCTGATGCTCCCCTTCCACCCTCCTAGCACCAGCAGCACTTACCAGAGGTCTCTGGTGTCTAATTTCTCCTGTCTCATCATGCATATGTGTTCAAAATGGTGCCTCTGACCATCTACTGGGAAGATCAAGGGGTGGGGTGTCTGCCTGGGACTGATTAACGTATACGCCATTCCCTTTTTAAATAGCTCTCTGGAAGCATCGGGCCATGCATTTAGTGACCTGACGCTGCCACGAAGGGGGGGAGGGGGGAATAATGCCACCTTAAAGCCAATGTTATTTTTTCCTAGAAAAATACAACTTGGGAAGTTACACCCATAACTGCATTATTCCCTCCATGCATGTTAGTAACTGCCCCCCTCCATTAAACAATTAAAAATACACCAGAAAATAGCTAAAAACCAACCAGTGAATAGTTGTGCAGTAATACTGTATATAGGCTAGGATGGCAGGCTACCTTAAGAGATTGGCTGAGCTAGCATAGGCAATATAGGCAACTGACTAGGGCACCCGATTTTGAAGACACCAAATTCCTGTGCTAAATAGGTGCATGCTTTAGTACTGTGTGGACTAGGGGTGGGGGGACCTCCTCTCCTCGCAGCTCGCAGGTGAAAGGCAGGAACTACAGTATTACCTGGCCTAGGGACAGTTTCTCTCCTAAATGGAGAAGATCCCAGATGACTCAGAATGACCCAGAACTAAGGAGAGCAAACACAGGAGAGAAGGACTCCAAAAAAGCTTCCTGCCCATTGCCTCTCAACTAACCTAACAATGAATAGGGCTCTTGGACTGAAATAAGACCCAGAGTGACTTCATGAGGATTCCTTTGTCTGCTTTGTTTTACTTTCTGAATCGGGCTATAATATTGTTCGTGCTGATGCAGTAGCAGCAGTCGAAATAAAATGCACATTCCTAGTAAATGCTGCCTCTTGCTACTATTTGGAAGGCCTTAAGAAACAAGTGAGGCCCTCTCCTGGATCCATATAACTTGAAAGGGCCCCCACTTTTGTGGGGGAATTAAGTGGAAGAATTCTGGTGCATTCTAAAATGGTGTTGATTTATTTTATGCTGTGATTTGTAGACAATCCCCCCTGATCCTGTACCTCATTAAGTCTTGCACAGCATCAGTGCAACTAGGCACTGACACAATGCTGAAAACACCCCATGCTCTCCAGCTCAAAGTGGGGTTAATTTGGCATGATATCTAAGACATGGAAACTTCTGCAAAAATGCAGTCAGAGAGAAACCATATAATAAAATGATGCAATGACCCAAGCATTACACTATTGTAAACCTCACTGTATGGTATTTTTTGCAGGGTTTCTTTCTTTCCTTGAACTTTGACCTCTGGTAAACTGAACTTATGGGCCATATAGAATTAGTGAAGGGACAGAGGGAAATAAAAAACAGTTGCTCTTTCAGATAGTGCAACAAAACATGTGGTTAAGGTTTGGCACATCTAATTCTCAGTGAATACTCCAAAAACGTAAAAAGTGAAGGACGGGAAACATTAATTGGCAATATTTTGGTTGGTATGATGTTTTATGCACTGCAATACTGAGACTATTTCACTTTTAATTTGTATTTGACTGATTTGTTTGATGTTCTCCTTACACAAGTTTATACAATTTCTAAATGTAACTTCTCATGCAGCTAAACAGGTTCTTAAAATTCTGATTGCATCAAGTTCCTGGTGGGCATCCTTTTTAGTAATCCGAATGTTCTGGTGAATCTCCTCTTTCTACAGAGGCAAATTTATGGGACTTCAGAAAGAATTTTAAATCTTTATGGATCCAGAGAAGGTGTAGAAGAGAGAATCTATCTCCAAGACCATACAATGACTAGCCCGCACAAGCAACAAGCCTCCACATGCACTTCGCCTGGATTTACCAAACAATGTCATATCACACTCAAATTTACTGAACAAAAATGTGGATTATAACAGTTGGTTCATAGTAGGTTCTTCCTAAGTAAGATCCAGAGGATAGTATTTACAACTCTTATGCAGTATTGAGGTAAGGGTTCTTTTGTGAGCCTTCACAGGATTATTTTTCCTCTCCATAGTGGTACTTTCACACAAACACTCAGACACATATGGGCCCCTATTCACAACTCCTGAAACACTTCAGGTTCAGAACTCTCAAGTCTTTCAGAGTATTCTTCTGTCTCTTCCTCTCTTCCAAGGCTCTTGAAGATTATTTCTAGCCACAGTTGCATTAGCTTCAGATGGATCCCCCCCCCCCTTCAGTTTGGTTCCTGTTCCATATCACTGGACTTCTCAGTAGATCTGGGCAACAGGATAACTTCCTAGGTAAACCCTGTCAGGTAAGGTTTAAGCAACACTTCATGTTGCTCCCTTTCATTTGTCTTTGGCCTGGGACAGCACTAGAGACCCCGCTGACTCTAGATGATTGGTCCCAAGTCAGCTTGGCAAAAAGAAGCCTCCATGGTCAAGACCTGGACAAGCAGAAGCCTGATACAAAGACCATGCATGGATGAATAAATACCCCTTTCCCCTCCAAAACAGGGCCTTTTATTCTTTAGGTACCCTCAGCTCCATCCTTTGGCTTTTCTTTTGTTTGGGAGTCCAGCTAGAAGATTCCTAGTACAGACTTCCTTATGCTGCTTCCAGGGTAAATCCAGCCAGAGAGGCATTTCAGGAAAATTTAACCTCCCGCTTTAAGGGCCTACTAAGATCTGGATTACCTACACATAAAAACAAACAAGCTATAGGAAATACTTTTTGTACTAATTCTATATGTCTGTGACCAGTAGGGATATGGTTAATGGTAAAATGCAACAAATGAGGTTGTCTTTCATTCACATAGCTTTAGACAAATTGAATGACTCTTGTTACATGCCATCAAGTTGGTGTCAGCTCATGGTGAACCTCTAGATAGCTGTCCTAAACTGTGTTCAGTCTTCAGTCAGGTGGGTCACTGTTGAATAACTATAGCCCAGGAATGAGCTGAATCTTCATTCATGCATTTGTTTACAGCAACAGCATAGTCTATGGGGCAAGACAAAATGAACCCAGTTTAGGAAGGGGAAAAGCAAACACAAGAAGGCCCTATACCAGTCGTGTTGAAACTCTGACAAGCAGCTAAACAAACTTATCCCTGGCTCACTTCTCCCATTACCCAGAGCTGATGATGTCAGCAGCTTAGCATGAAACCAAAACCAAGCACACCAACAATCTAGCATATTTGTTTTTGTGCATTCAGAGATAGAATATGGCAGAGAATTAGTGTCATTAAAAAGTATTACAAAATAGAGAAGTCATCCAAAGTTCAAGACAAGGCTCTGAGCCAGAGACAAACAACATCGTTTGCTGGTCATTTTATAAAGTCATTCCCATGCATAATTGATCTTGTATAAAACACCCACTGGTGTTAAAGTATGTGCATTGCATCAAGGCATGAATTTTGCTGTTGGGCACACACATGGGTAGAGTTTGGACGAAGCCTGTAGGAGCACACAAATGTGTACATAGATTATGCAATAGTATAATGAAGGCAGATAACTTGAAACATATAGGCACAGACATTTACACTAGCTCTAGGGTTGGTGCAAATGTCCATGTCTGCAATGTAGGCACACATTATGCCACCTGTTGCAGTTGACAGCTGGCCAACTTTCCCCTAACATGGGCATGGGGCATTTTGAAATATTTAGGGGTGGTTTTGATTGTGGATCCTCGAATGATGTCATAAATTGGAGCAAGTGCAAGCTCCTTGTAAAGAATGGAAGGACTTGTACTTGTGCTGATGGGATAAATGGCGATTTTAAAAATAGTGGTGCTTACCAGGTAATGCCATTGTGGTTGAATAGCAAGGAAGAGATCTATTATAGGAACATTGTTAAAAGTAGTTTGTGGAAAACGGGGGGAGTCCACATTAGTTTTGCAGAGTTAGTTCTGGCAAGAGACGATGGAGGCTTAGGTCTAGCTGGTTTGTGGCTTTATAACGTGACTGCAATGTTACGGTGGAAGCACAAAGTTTATGCTGGCCATTATAAATACTCCCCTGTAGGCTTATTGGGATAAAGGGGAGGTCCCTTCACCTTCCTTAATAGACTACATTTGAAGAAGGTCAAACAGTTGATAGCGGGCTAAAAAGCTTGTTTTTTATTACCTTTCTGGAAAGCATGGAGCTAATGGAGGAGTAGAATATGGGGTGAATAGCAGAATCTGGATTTCAGACCTGGGCTAGATAATTCTTATTTCCAAGTCTGGTTTTCTAAGGGGTATAAATATCTTAGTCAGTTAGGAGCTGATGCTAGATAGGTTTTCAGGTTGCTATTTGTGCCTTTAACATCTGAAAGCAGGCATAATGTCCAGAGAGGGCCAGCCCAACCATCAGTCAAACTAGGCGATTGCATAGGTGGGAACTTCAGGAGGAAGGGGTGACAAAGAGCAGGGTAGTCAAAACTAAACAATAGATTTTGATAGTCGAGCGGGTATAAAGCTTAAGGTTTGCCAGGGACACTAACACCTTGAACCAAATCTGAGGCTGGCCCTGCATCCAAAGCACAGAGACATCGCAGAGCCATTTTGCCAAAACACACAAGCTGACACAGGATAATAATCTTTACAAAACACACACCCACTCAACCAAACTAAACGCATAATCAGATATTAAAAGGTTATTCTTATGTAAAAAGGTTGTAATTATGTAAAAAGTTTGATTACATCCACTCAATACAATTGGATGAAAACATTGTTTGCATGTCTTTTGATTGCATGTCCTTAATTATACTGTTAAATGTAAAAAGTTAAATCTGTTCCCTGTAAAACAACTAGGACATGATTATCCATGTACCTTAAATTTTTTCTGTTCTCTGTAAACCGCACTTGATACTTGGGAAAGAGCGGTATATAAATGTGTGCTAAATAAATAAATAAATAAATTTTAGAAGCCAGGTCATCCCAGTCAGAACAGGGGCATGGCGGAGGCAGGCCTGGGGCATTCCCAAGACCTTGGATGTCCCCGCCCGATTTCAGAAATGTCCTGGATATCACATCAAAGGTTATTCATATTCCAGGCATGGACAGCCATCTGAAAAGCGCTTGTTCTGCCAAGCAAATATCTGGAGGGTGTTGAGAAGGAGGTACACTCAAATCCCCTTTATTTTATAATTTGTCAACAATGATGGGAAATAGGGCTTCATGTTTCCATTTTGCCATGCCGCTGGATGTCCCTAAATGCAACATTGTTTCAGATGGACATCCCCGCCCCACAGTTTCATACTGGAATGTTTATATGGGCACCGGCACAGGCATCCATGTTGGGGGCATCTATGTTTTTAAATTTGGGCCACAACCTAGACATTCCCAGTGCTTTTCTGCACGTTCTGCCCTGGACGTCTCAGATTGCATTTGGATGCCCTTTCTAAAATGCCACTGTTGGAGCGAGGAATTATACTAAGGGGTATGTTTACTAAACTGCGTTAGTGCAATTCGCATTAGGAGCCGCGGTAGTGAAAGAAACCCAAAATAAGGACATGGGCGGTACATCGTCACCACTACCGCGCGTTAGAAAAATTAACGAGCGTTACCGGGCGCCGTGCCGCGTTACTGCGCGTTAATCGTAAGAAGACGTACAGACACAAAGCACTGAAACAGAGCTGTAGCACAATGGTTATGGTACTGACCGCTGTTACAGGCAGCATGGGTTCAAGTCCCCAGTGTGCCTAACGCAGAAAGCTGTCCCAGGCATCACCCTGCACATTACAGAGGGAAAGAGGAGGCATGTTTTTTGTTACACTGAGTATTGGTGTCAGAAAAACACCCTCGGAGTGTGCCTAGCCATGTACGTTGGTGCGTGCGAGGTTGCATGCATTGGTACGTGCGTAGCTGTGCGCGTACAATCGTGCGTGGGTACGTGCGTTTTTACATGCATGGGTACGTGTTTGTTTACGTGCGTGGGTACGTGTGTTTTTACCAGTGTGGGCATCTTATATTACAGACTTTGTAGGGTGTCCTGCACCTATGCATTATGCTAACAGACGTACATGTGATGGCCTATGGTTTATCAGAGCCTGTGAGCAGGTGCTGGAGTTTCACAGGGTTGGATTGGGCCAGTCACACCCATGATGCACTGCACATGCAAATCAGCTGTCCACAGATACACACCATGGGGAATGCACCCCCACAGCACCTCGGCCTGGTAGGGAGAACTGACCATGTGCACCCCCACAGCACCTCGGCCTGATAGGGGGTACTGACCGTGTGTTGTACTGGCACAGAGTAGCTACACACCGTCACATTGTGCGGGTACTGTGCTCACCCTGAGGGTGCAGTGAGGCGCCCAGCACTAGGTCCACAGCACCGTCTGTGGCTGAAAGAGGCCATGGCATAGGTCCAAAGCAGTGTTACTGTGTGAGATAGGTAGTTTCTGCAGGAACACCTTGGACATCTCTGTCTGTTTCAGTCAGGTGCAGCCCCCATGCACCACCACCCCCCCCCCCCCCAGGGCCGAGGGGTGGCAAACAAGGTCTCCTATCAAAAGATCCACAGTCTACCTCCCTGCAACAGTGGCAGTAGAGGGGGAACATTAACCCTAGTCCCACAGGGCAGTCAATGCAGCTCTGTACACAGCCATAACACAGTAGCAAACAGACATTAGGACTGGATATGCTATGCTGCACCCCACCACTATCTGATATTCCCCTGGTGCAAGCCATCAGCCACTGCACCCTGCAAGCCACTCCATCACAACACCTACCAGCTGCAAACTGTCTGCTAGTGCCCAGTGGAGATGCCTGCACCCAGAACTGGGATGTCAGCATACACAGCAAGCAGATACATCAGTGACTGGGCCCCAAAAGGAAACCCATATTTATCACATGAGAGAAATACTAGATAGCACCATGGGAGTGCCTAGCCATGCTGTGGTTACTGCACAGTCAGGGTGAGAGTGATCTCTCAGCAGGATATACTGAGGTCACCCTGTCTGTATAGGTGGTGGCCGGGCACTACAATGTGCCTTTCACTGCCCTATGCCCTGTGCAGATGCACCCTGGCCAGGCCACCCTGTCCGGCCTATACCCATGGTACCTTGCTCCTCATTATGCACATTGGCAGCCCAATACTGGCAACATTGCTGACAGTGTGGGCTGTGGAAGGTGTTTGCAGCCACCACACACTGGATAGGCAGACAGCCACCCCCACACCTATGCCAGCATTGTGCTACTATAGAGGTGGTCAGCAGCCATACCCACCACACCAGTCATGGGCATAGTACAGGCATGGATATGGTACACAAGGCTGTTGGGGGGTCACTCCCCAGGGTGGTGAACACTGTCAGAGACCAGACCTGCAGCACACACCGCAGACATCAGAATGATTGTTATGGTGGAGCTCAATGAGCAAACTGTGCTTAACGTAGGAATTGATATCTGCCAGTTATCATAGGAAACGTTTGATAGCTCTGTACCATATACCCAGGTGTAGGGTGGCATTGCTAAGGTATGCAACTGCTAGTATTGGGAGATACAGGCAGGGCCCAATGTCTTGCCTCTCCAGGAGGCATTGGCCAATGGGGCCTGTGGGTGGGTGTGTGGCCCTGTTGGCTGCTGCTTTACGGCAGAGTTCCCCAACTCCAGTCCTGGTGTTCCAAACACTGTTCGGGTTTTCATGCTGTCCCTCATAAATATGCATGAGCTACATCTGCGTACCATGGGGGTGGTGCATAGCTATGCAGCACAGGCATCTTTATTAGAGGCAGCATGAAGCCGGAATGGTGTGGGGCCCTCCAGGACTGCATTAGCGGGACTCTGCTTTAGGTAATGTGCCTGTTTCTGGTGTCTGTGTTTGGTGTGGTAAAATATAGGCCATGCGTATGTTCTCTGCAATAAAGGAGTGTCTTTACTATCACTGTTTAGTGGTGGGTAAAACTATGGGGACTGGGTTGGCAGGAGCCCCAGCTGGGATTTGAACCTGTGACCCTCTGGTCTTTACAGGCACTGTTGCACCACACTGTGGCCACAGAGACAGTGCAGTCCCTGGAGTTAGTTAAAGCGGCCTGACGAGTCAGAAACCCTGCTCTGCAACAGGTTTACTGTGGCCTCATTTACCTTGTATGCAGACAAAGGTGCACATAAACCTCAGAAAAGACCTCAAAAAAGGGGCACACACCCATAACCAAGCTGGGTAACAATGATATCATTGGGCAACATTACACAACACTCCCAGGACAGCTCCATTACAATGAAATGATCTTTGAAAGGGTCTGCGGAGCGTTGACCCTTCCACACATCATTTCTTTTTTATTTGGTGCTTTCCAGGGAGTGTTGTTCCTTGTTGCCCATTGCTATCACTGTTTCCCAGCTGAATTATGCTTTTTAAAATGTTTCTTGTGGTCATTTTTAACGTTTTATGCGTAATTTTGTTCTGTGCACATGTATCACACTGCTCACGTTTTGTGGGTTTCCCCGGTTTTTCTGTACATTGCTGACGGAAATGGTTTCTCTTCCCTTTAAATGCCTTTAACGACAGGTTTTCATTCGCGTTGGAATTGAGCTCAGGAATTCAGTGCGTTAGTGTGAGGGGAGCCTCTCCCCACCCACTCTCCGCCCATTGACACCTTCTCTCCGCTCACTCTCCACCTTCTGCGCTGTTTTAACGCGCCGCGGGACTTTACGATCGTTAACTATGCTTAACGCGCGTAGTAGTATGTTAACGGTCGTTAGCGCGTTGATACACGCATTATACGTCACTTACGGTCGTTAACGTCGTATAACGCCCGTTAGTCACATTTACTGCACTTTAGTAAACATCCCCCTAAGTCTTATTTTGTAAGACATATGTGTATGAATAGGCATATATATTTTTTTTTTTTATTTATTACATTCTCTTATATACCGTGCTATTCTGCATCAGTGCGGTTTACAATGAACAAACTGAAATTACATTGAACAGGGCATTATAACTTGGAGATAACTATTTTACAGGGAACATGGGCTATGGAGGGTTAAGTGGCTTGCCCAAGACCACAAGGAGCACCTGTGGGACTAGAAACCCCAGTCCTTCCGGCCCAAGGTTGCTGTCCTCTAGTGGGATTTGAACCCCCGACCTTCCGGCCTGAAGTACCTTGCCCCAACCACTAGGCCACTCCTCCACTCCATTTATTTATGTATTTAACACTTCTTATATACCGCCTTTCAATGTTATCAAAGTGATTTACAGTTAACTCAACAATTATACATGGAACCAGTAAAGAGAACTATAATAATACATCAACAGTAGTAATGCGCTTCTCGAACACCGGCCCCCTGTAAGCGCGCATGTTAAATGTCATCATGGTATATGCAGTGTATCAACTATTTGTCGGCATTTCCTGTGCCCAGCTTAAGCAGTGGTCCTTAGCAAAACATACATGGTCATTGGCCCCCACCTTCCTGGCCTCATTGGTGCTGTTCAAATAAAGCCTTTCTCCTGCTCTTCAAATTTTTAATTTAGCTGTAAAGAACAGAGAAAAATGTATCCCTTGTCACTAAAGTGTGGTGCATATAACCGCCATTTCTTTTCTCTGTACTGCACTTTGTTGAATACCATTGACTAAAAGTGCCAGAGTGGAACATGGATGCTCTTGAAAGTTATTACTACTACTATTTAGCACTTGTAAAGCGCCACGCACGCAGCGCTGCACAGCTAACCTACAAGAGGTAGCCAACATATAAGCGACAGTCCCTGCCCGTCAGAGTCAAGCTCATCGGAGCTTACAATCTAGTTAGAACAGTACAGATTACAGAGCATTAGTCAGTTCTGCGGAAGGTACGGTGTGGTACAGTTTGGTCTATAATTTGGTCGTAAACGTTGACGGGGGTTAGGGTAAGATGAGGATGGAAGTCAGGATCTGAATGTCATCCGGATAGCAGCGGTATTTAGTCCTTTATGCAGGTTACAATCTGGATCACTTTAGGACGACAGAAAGGCTGTGCTAAAGTTATCTGTATGGTTATTCGGATAGTGGACAGAGGGAACTAGTTATTAAGCTGCGCTAATGGAAATGTTTGTTAATTCACCGTAATGCGTGTCCTTTTAGCACAGGTCCCATGTTATTCAATGTGTTAATGGTGAATTAATGTGTGTTTAGGTTAGCACACCATAGTAACTAGCTCGGTGAATGTATCCCACCTATCCTACCTCACAAAATATTTAACTTGTACACTCAGATCTTACATAGAAATGCACATTCACATTAGTTCATGTTTTCAACTTGCCAGCTTTTGTATACATTATCTTTAGCTTCAATACTCCATGCAAGTATTTCTCATTGTTTTTTTATGTAGAGAGGGGTGGGCAGAGGATTGATGGAACTGCATTTATATTTTCTCACTATGTCTTGGGAGTAGGCGTAACAACTTCTGGAAGAGTTGAGCAGGCATTTATGCATTTTCATCTAATTTCAAAAATAACTGCAGATTAAAATAAACCATTTTGTTTTATTTGTTTACTTTAACGGGAAACTGAAAACATATATCAAGATTTCAGCACACAGAGGAATACACGGCACACACAGAAAGGTGATTAACACAGATTTGGGTATTAAAAGAAAAGAAGTAGCTGGGGATGAATTAGTCACTCACTGGAAAGTGCTGTGTGCTGCCAGCAGACTCCTTGCGTCTGACTCCCACGCCTCATCTTAGACCTTTGGGCTGACCTGGGCTAGGAATGTTGAGGAGGAAGGATTCACAGCTCCTGGGGAAAGGGGAATTGCAACCATCATTCAAGAATGGCAACTAGTGGCCACATTTAGAGGTCTACTTGCTAAGCTACTGTATGTTATGCTTGTTAAAGAAGAATGAACACGTTAAATCCTTATAATTATGTTAATTGCACCTAGCATTCATTACTTTACCATAAGGAGTGAAAATCTGACCCAATATATGCTAAAAAAATAATGAAATACATCACATGCAAATGCATACAAAGCAGACCATTATTATGCGAAATGGATAACACAGCTAGGTGTTGCCTTTCGTTAGGCAGCATTGGGCCACTACTGTGTGGCTTGATACGACTCCCAGGGAGCAACTTAAAAAGACTGATGCTTCTGAAAAAATACTTCCTCACCTCCGATAGCTTGAAAAATTTCCCTTGGACCCAACCCCCATCTCTTCCCCAATCAATTCTATAACAAGAGTCCCTCAAGAACACATCTCACCCACCATCAATTTTCAAATAACTCTGATCTCTAATAAGACCCTCCAACTCCCCTAAATCCAGTTTAAATTCAGAGCTGTCACTTGGTCCCTTGTCCCCCTCCAACTCTTAGCAAAAGTCTTCCTGGTGAGTAGTGGGGGCAGGAGCAATCTCCAGGGTGTTGAGGCCCTGGCAGCATCCCCTATAAAAGTGACAATCTCAGAGCCCTTATTTGGCAGCTTGACCCCTAGTAGTACAGAAGTTCTGTGAGACTACTGCTGGGGCAGGACGGTCTGAGGCTGCCAGTTTTACGGATGGAGTTGCATGGCAAAAACATTTGTTTTGATTTGTGTTCGATTCATTCGCCTGTTTGATTTGTTTTCTGATTATTAATTATTTGGGGTTTTTTTTAATTTATTTATGCAATTTTCATATAGCAAACTAAGCACTAAACTTGTACAGAACAAGAACTGAACTAATACATCAAGACAGGAAAAGTAGAATCCAACAGAAAGAAAACAAATTTGCACAGTCTTACTCGCCCACTGTATTTGGGGTCAATGGCAAAGAATGGAAAAGGAAAAAGGAAAAGTCAGAGTTCCCTAAAAAGAAAACAGACAGGAGCATTAGAAACCCAAGCCTATCATATTGACGGTGATATTAATCGGCAGGAACACCAACTGTAGATCTGATCAGTAGTCTAGCATCTGCAGGCTGAAAAAGAAATATAACTAGAAGATTTGTACTCAATCAAGCAGTTACAAAGGAACTTTAAATAAAAGAAAACACTAAGCTGCAAAGCAAAAGCTTTAAGCAATGCATTTCATACCTCTCTTTTTTTTGCATTTCCCTTGCCAGGTCAGGAAAAATACTAACAAGGAACCTTAAAAAGGGAGGTCAGTAATGATTTTCAATGGCAGTATATGGATAGTGCTGTAGAAAATTGGTGGATAGACCAGCCACTGGCACTTATCTGGATAAGTGTTTTTGATTATCAATCTGTAAATTTTTTTAGGGCACAGTAATTACCCAAATTATATTTAAAAATGTGTATCTCTAGTAAAGGTGGAAGATGTGAGTAGGAAGTGTTTACAAGTAATTGGAGTTTGTTTGTGCAATTTAGGTTCTTCACAGTTTGTAAGCCCTTCGGGTACGAGGAAAATAGCCCACCTTGAGCTACTAGTTAAAAGGCATGAGCTAAAATATAGCCCTCCTATAAATCCTTGGGATCTCCATGCCAATGTTTGTGCTATTTAACTTCTCTTCCAGTGTCTTGTTACATTCCTGTCACTGTTGGTGCTGCTTCATCCCTCTCTCCATGCGTTATGGTCTTCATTCCTCTGTTGAGTCCCTCTGTCTCCCTCTCTTGGTGACTTGGAGTCTTCATGCTACTGTTAGGAGCATGAATACTAAAGGCTCTAAAGTGAATGAATGCAATTAACGCTCTTTAAGTGCCCACAGCTCTTTTAGTTCTATGGATGCAATAGCACTTAAAATGCATTGACTTCATTAATGCACGGTAACTTCTAGTAAGCAGGCCCTTTAGTGTTCTTTGCACTTCTTTTGGTACTGTGGGATCTTCATGTCTCACTGTTGCCTCTGAGGAATTGTATTTTACAGGGAAGGAAAAGGTACTTGAATGCATTACTTCCGTACATAGTACATTCAGGGTCGTAGCAAGGGTTGTGTGAGCAGTGTGGCTGCACAGGGTGCACATATGGGAGGGGCATTGATGTTCATCTCCTGCAGACAGAAGAGGAGGGGAGGCCACAATCGCAGCTGATTGCAGCTGTCTGCCACAGGGACCTCATCTCTCATGGGCAGAAAAGAAAGGAAAACCACAGTCATGGCAAAGATCCCTTATGTCTGCTTCAGGAATCCTATCTCCTTCTGGGCAGAAGAGAAGGGAAAGCTGCAATCGTGATAAAGACCCCCTTCTGTCGGCCTATGGGGATCCCATCTCCCTCAATCAGAAGAGGAGGGAGAGGCCACAATTGCACTAAGGATCACTATTTCCCCTCAGGGATCCCATCTCCCATGGGCAGAAGAGGAAGGGAAGACCACAATTGTGGCCAAGTCAAGATTGCAGCTGTCTGCCCGCGGGAACCCCGTTTCATTCATGCAGAAGAAGGAGGAAGGCAGCACTGGACCTACCTGTGGCCCGAAAAAAGTTAGAAGAGATGAAAATGTAATAGGCTGATGAGCTTGCGAAGAGAAGAATGGTTGTTAGAGAACAGAGGGACAGGGCTATAAACTACAACGATGGAGGGAAGGAGAGAGATTCTGAGAAAGGAAACAAAGAGTGGGGGTGGACAACAGAAGAGGGGTTTGAGGACGAAAAGTAGAGTCTAAAATGTTGGGGGTTGTAGAAATGAATACATGGAGGCAAAAGGGCACACTATGTATATGGCAAAAAGACATGCACACACCCCCACAGGACACATACCTAGGCACCCCATCCATGCACCACACACACACACACACACACATACACATATTTTATTTATTTATTTATTTAACAGTATTTCTAAACCGCCTTATCTTAATAATCAAGGTGGTATCACAGCAAGCAATCAGGTAAAGTGTGTGTGTTGTACATGCAGTGAGGATAAAACTTAGTTGTGTGAGGGATGTGTTGGGTGCTTGATTTGTTTGAGCTATATACAGGGTGGGCTATTTACAGTGGTGCTAGAATCATATTTTATATATATTCAGTTGTTTGGGAGGATTGGAGTGCTGTTATCCATTCTCTTAGGTTATGTGATGTGACCATAGTGCTCTATGAACAGCATGGTTTTCAGTTGTTTTCTGAAGTCTTTGAGGTCTGGAGTTGCCCTTAGATCGTCCGGTAGATTGTTCCATATTGTTGGAGCAGCCATGGAGAGAGCTCTGTCTGTTGTGTCCTTGCGTGTGTGCTTGTACTCATTTGGGGTGCTGACTCGGTTGCGTGTTTGACTTCTTCTGGGACGTGCGCTGGTTTCCGGTTGTATGAGCAGGTGGAGGCTGTTGGCTGATGTGTGTTCTTTTATCTTAAATAGGTTTATGATAGTCTTGTATCTGATGCGAGCAATGATTGGGAGCCAGTGTAAGTCCTTTAGTGTAGGTGTGATGTGCTCCTGCCTTGCGGCTCCGGATATGATTCGAGCTGCAGTGTTTTGTGCCAGCTGTAGTGGTTTGAGAGCTTGTTTTGGTAGTCCGAGGTATATCGGATTGCAGAAGTCCAGTATTGGGGTTATCAGTGCTTGACAGACTGTACGGAAGTGTTCTGGAGCGAGGAGTGGTTTCAGTCTCCTGATGATTTGCATCCTGTAATATGCTTTTTGGATTGTTTTGTCTATGTGTGGTTTGAGGTTGAGTTTACTGTCCAGAGTAACCCCAAGGTATCTCACCTCCGATCTTATCGGTATCGTGGTGCTTTGTATCTTTATGTTTGGTGGGTGTGTGAAGCTTTGGTTTCGAGTGATGATTAAAGCTTCAGTCTTGTTGTAGTTTATAGCTAGATTGTTGTTTTGGCACCACTTCGCCATTTGGGTAAGGCAGTCTGCTATCTTAGAGAAGTCCGGGTTTTCGATTGATATCGGGGAGTATACCATTATATCGTCTGCGTATATTGTGTATTGGATGTTGTTCTCTTTCATAATGTTGCATATTGGTTGGATGTAGATGTTAAAAAGGAGTGCTGAGAGTGCGGATCCTTGTGGTACTCCTTGTTGGACGTTTATGGGCCGGGAGGTGTCCTGTCCCACCTTGACCTGTAGCTGTCTTTCTGTTAGGTACGAGTGGAACCATTTTAGAGTGGTACCGTGTATACCAGTGTTCTTCAGTCTCTCCAGGAGTATATTGTGATCAACTGTGTCGAACGCTGAGGAGATGTCGATGAAGATCATTATAATTCCATTCCTGATGTCGTCAATTATTCTTATGATGCTGTCGAAGAGGTAGATCAGGAGAGTTTCGACTCCATGGTTGGGACGAAATCCGTGTTGGTTGTCGTCGAGAGTTCCGTGTTCGTCAATGTGTTCCTGAAGTTGTAGTTGAACCGTCTTTTCGATTATTTTTGCGAGGAAGGGTATGCTGGAGATTGGTCGGTATGCTGCTGGGTCCTTTTTGTCGAGAGAAGTTTTCTTTGTGATTGGTCTTACTGAGGCAAGCTTTAATTGCTGTGGCATGAGTCCTTGAGTGAGTGAGTTGTGTACCATTTTATGAATGTTTGGTATGAGGCTTGCTTTGGTGGCTTTGACCCATGACACTGGGCAAGGGTCTGTAGGAGCAGTGCTTGTGTTGATTGTGGAGATGATGTCTGATATCTGCTCTTTTGAGGGTGAGTGGAATGTGCCCCAGGTTTTGGGGTGGACGTTCGTTCTGTTGGTTCTACTGGGTGTTGTGCGCTCTGTGGAGTGAAATTTGTCTTTGATGTGGTCGGCGAATATCTGTGGATCCACTTGTATTTCTCTTTCTGCTGCTTGCTCTTTTGTCAGGGTTTTTACTATTTCGAAAAGTTCTCTGGGTTTGTTGATGGAAGAATTTATCAGGTTTGTGTGGAATTCTCTCTTTGATTGGTTGATGTGTTCATTGTATTGTTTTTGCTTTGTTAGGTAAAGATGTTGGTCGGAAGTAGTTTTGTTTTTTCTCCATCTCCGTTCAATTTTCCTGAGCTCCCTCTTTTCCTGTCGTATTTTTGCTGAGTACCATGGTTTGTTTTGTCTCTTGTTGTGGTGTTGTTTCTTGGTCCTGTCAACGGATGGTTTGGCGGCGTTAGCTAGGACATTGTTCCAGTTGGAAACTTGTTCCTCCAGGTCCTCTGAGTCAATGTTCAAGTGTTGTATTGTGTCCTGGATGAATTCGTCCTTGTCAAAGGACTTGAATCGTCTTTGTGTGTGTGGGAAGTTCGCTCTTTCGCTTGTCCAGTCTTCTTGTGATTGCAGATTTGTCTCGATTAAGTAATGGTCAGACCATGGTACTGGGGTGATGGTGGGTGTAGAGATTAGGTCTCTTGAAGTTAGGTAGTTTGATGCGAAGATGAGGTCTGGGGATGATCCTAGTCTGTGTGTTGGTGCATTGACTATCTGTGTGAATTGAAGTGATGACATTGCCTGAAGGAAGGCCTCTGCATCTTTTGTATTGGCGGACTTGAGGTTGAAGTCTCCGATTAGTAGTGCTGGTTTGTTGTTTGACGTTATGGCACAGGCTTCTTCGAGTATGAAGGCTAGTTCGTCGGGTGGAGCACGGGGTGCTCTGTAGGTTAGGCAGATTGCAATATTCTTGTTCTTGATGCTAATTGTGTTACACTGCTTTGTATCTGTGAGATTCAGTGTCTTGAACTTGAGTTCTGTTTTTGCTATTATTAGGACTCCTCCTCCACGCTTGTGGATGCGTGGGCAGTTGTATGCTGAGTAGTTGTTCGGTACTAGTTGGTTGAGTAGTACACTGTCGGTAGGGTTGAGCCATGTCTCTGTGATGCATATTATGTCTGGCTGTCGCTCTTCAATGTGGTCTACCAGAGTGTGTATCTTGTTGCAGATGGATCTGGCGTTTATGAGCTCAATTGATGTTTTCTTTGTGGAAGAGGTTGTTGCGACGTGTGCTTCCTTAGGGCCAGTGTTGGGGTTTGATTTGTGTCTGTTTTGTCTCTTTGTTTGGGAGGTTGCGAGTGTCTCTTTGTGTGTGTGTTGTGGACCGAGATATGGCAGTGCAGTTGGTGGGTACCATGGTGTGTTTGTTTGGGGGTAGTGGGGGTGTGTAGTTGGTGGGAGGAGTTGTGTGACTAGTAGGTATAGTGGGAGGAAGTATGTGGTGTGCATGTTGATAGCTTGTGATGTTCTGATAGGGCGACGCCTGTGTCCTTAGGTTTTCGTCTGTTGTTTGCTTTTTTGAGGAGAGCTGTACTTGTTGCAGGGGCTTGTCCTGGGGATGTGAAGTTGTATCTGTTGCGGTGCGGGAGCCTGTCCCGTGGAGGGAGCCTGTCCCTTGGATGTGAAGCTGTATCTGTTGCGGTGCGGGAGCCTGTCCCGTGGAGGGAGCCTGTCCCTTGGATGTGGAGCTGGATCTGATGCGGTGCGGGAGCCTGTCCCGTGGAGGGAGCCTGTCCCGTGGATGTGGAGCTGGATCTGTGGCGGACGCCTTGGTGCGGGAGCCTGTCCCGTGGAGGGAGCCTGTCCCGTGTGTGTGGAGCTGGATCTGTGTTGGTCGCCTTGGTGCGGGGGCCTGTCCCGTGGATGTGGAGCTGGGTCTGTCACGGTGCGGGAGCCTGTCCCGTGGAGGGAGCCTGTCCCGTGGATGTGGAGCTGGATCTGTGGCGGTCGTCTTGGTGCGGGGGCCTGTCCCGTGGATGTGACGCTGGATCTGTCGCGGTGCGGGAGCCTGTCCCGTGGAGGGAGCCTGTCCCGTGGAGGTGGAGCCGGATCTGTGGTGGTCGCCCTGTTGCGGGGGTCTGTCCCGTGGATGTGGAGCTGGGTTTGTCGCGGTGCGGGAGCCTGTCCCGTGGAGGGAGCCTGTTTCGTGTATGTGCAGCTGGATCTGTTGATGAACTCTTGGTCTGACCCACTATGGTACATCCCAAGTCCCTATGTTCTTATCTAGCTAAAGATGACATTGCTCTAACATAGCATCAGCACTGGCATATCTCTGGGTTTAAGGTATCAATCTGGACAAACATGGTAATACCAAATATGGCCTATAAACAATGGTAGTTAACAACACTGGCATATCCCTGGGTTTACAGTATCGATCTGGACAAACATGGTAATACCTAATATGGCCTGTAAACGCTGGAAGCTAACAACAGTATCCAGAGGGAACTAGTCACTAGAGTGCCCAACACTGATCTTGGATTCTAGTCCCAAACATGAATTTCTACCCTTTAAATTAGTATTTTTATGAGAGGCAGGAGGATAATCCTAGCTGTAGAGAGTGGTGCTGCTGCAATCAGATGATTTAAACAGAACTATACATTCAATTATTGTTAGGAGTGCAGTTAATTCATATAAGTAATGAAGCAGTGTTGATAGTTTAAAAATCACTCAAATGAGTGTGACTTACGTGCCCCAGAGTTTCAGCTCTTTAGGCAGTTCGGCGTCTTCGGAGTTGGTATTCTGCGTTTCCACTGTGAGTTGGTGGATTGTCAGTTCCTTGATTGTACGCGAGCTCGACCCCGAGGGAGCTCAGCTGTACCAAGAGGGAGGTGTAGTCTCAGCGTCGTTTTTTCTGTTATGTTTCTGTGACGATCTTGGGGGTGCCTTTGCCTAAGGGCCGTGCCAAAGGGCCCTCTTGCGCGGCCCTCAGGCGCGGGCCCGCAAGGCGCGGGTGCGCCTGTGGCGTTCTCCTTTTAAATGGAGAGCTGTGCCCCGATTGGGTAGAGATGCTCTGAGACACGCTGCTGGAGGGGTGGAGCCAAAAAGCAGCTTCCCCCGAAGAGCTCTTTTGTGTGCAGCAAGGTCTTTTGTAGCTGGCTTGCTCTTTTCTTGCCGCCGATCTTCTGGAGCAGGGCAGGCTCCCTTCGATGAGGCTTCGACTCGGGTAGATGGCTCAGCTCCTCCTGGAGCTAAGCAGAGCAAGAGAGGATCCTGTGCCTGTGGCTTCTCCTTTTAAATGGAGAGCTGTGCCCCGATTGGGTAGAGATGCTCTGAGACACGCTGCTGGAGGGGTGGAGCCAAAAAGCAGCATCCCCGAAGAGCTCTTTTGTGTGCAGCAAGGTCTTTTGTAGCTGGCTTGCTCTTTTCTTGCCGCCGATCTTCTGGAGCAGGGCAGGCTCCCTTCGATGAGGCTTCGACTCGGGTAGATGGCTCAGCTCCTCCTGGAGCTAAGCAGAGCAAGAGAGGATCCTGTGCCTGTGGCTTCTCCTTTTAAATGGAGAGCTGTGCCCCGATTGGGTAGAGATGCTCTGAGACACGCTGCTGGAGGGGTGGAGCCAAAAAGCAGCTTCCCCCGAAGAGCTCTTTTGTGTGCAGCAAGGTCTTTTGTAGCTGGCTTGCTCTTTTCTTGCTGCCGATCTTCTGGAGCAGGGCAGGCTCCCTTCGATGAGGCTTCGACTCGGGTAGATGGCTCAGCTCCTCCTGGAGCTAAGCAGAGCAAGAGATCTGACACACACACACACACACACACACACACATGTAGAGATCTGCACCCCAATCATAAACATATCCCACCTCCACACCACAGAGATAAATGCACAGAGATAAATGCACCTCTGGACTACCTTCACACACATCCCATCACTCCCCATGGAACACACATATACGCATGCATGGAGCTCCTGACACTCACCATGACACACACTCACACACACAGTGCCTAACATCAGCGCCAGTGCAAGGATATGAAGCACCCTTGGTGGACCCTCGTTCCTGCTGCTTTCTCACTCCCACTCCTGCCCCTCTCTGGGATCTGCAGCGGCGGCAAGGACATCACAGCAGAGCTTACCAGAGCCTCTGAAATGCTGTGTGCTAGTGCTGTACTCGGAAAGGTCTATCAGGCAGCCCCGCCCCCTCCATCACAGACTTCCTGTTTGCATGGAGGCAGAATCGGCTTGTCAAAGTGCAGAACCAATGGCACAGAGCGGTTCAGAGGCTCTGGTAAACACTACTTTGCTCTTTTATTGTCATTACCACCACTGCAGGTGGTGGTAATGGTGGTAGTGAGCTACCCTCTAACATTTGGCACTCTAGGCAACCATCTAGTTTGCCTGATGGTAGTGCCAGCCCTGTCTGACATTCTCCATGACAGAGACATACACACACAGCCCCTGAGATTCTCCATGCCATGCAGACACACAACTCCGACACGCCCCCTGGTATGCACGTGTGCACACACACACACACACACACACACACAGCCTCTGAGATTCTCCATGCCATGCAGACAAACAACTCCGACACGCCCCCTGGTATGCACGTGTGCACACACACACACACACACACACACACACACGCACAGCCCCTGAGATTCTCCATGCCACACAGACACACAACTCCAACACACCCAATGGTGCGCATATGCGTACACACACACACACACACACACACACACAGGCATGCAGTCCCCTTTCATTCCCATCTCTCACACACTCACACATGTGCCCTTCACATGCCTGATTTTGCAAATGGAGGAAATGTGTCGTTGTGTCACTCTACAAGTGTGCACTTTTCAGCTTGTGTGCTTCCATAGAAGTGAAGCCAGCATCCCCTAATTACAGCTGCAAATCTTTGTGCTGGCGCTTTGATTCAGTTACCAGATACATTCACGTACACATCCATTTATCAGGAAACATAGCTACAGTATGCTTTGCCACTTGGTAGTTGTTCAAGTAGTATCACTTACCTAGTGCTACAATTACATCACCCTGGGTTGTAGCATCTGGGATAATTCAAAGTCCTGTTTTTGTCTTTATGGATCACTACTGTACAAGCCAAGCCTCCTGAGCTACAGTAACAAATGGAACAGAAGTTGAAAAAATGGTTTAACGTTTTCCACTGACAAAATCTTTAAGCTTGGTTCAAATGATACATGTGACATAGTCCTTCTGGCTATCACTGAAATAAACCAAATATGGCCCTTGATGGCTTTATTGAAACCACTTTTGAAGGGCAAGTTTTCTGAATTAAATCAGTGCAATGATGCTGATGGAGACTAATCTCAAAACCACTTTTCAGTCTCTGGTCTGGTTGGTCAAAATGTGCCTATCTGTACTTTCCGTACTTGAGTGACCTAAATTCACTTATTCCATGTTAACGATCTGAGTGATTCAAAACACAGAAAGACAAAATTGGCCTCCAGTCCATTCTTTAATGTTTTCTAAATGCATTTCCCTAGCTTCCAGTCTGGCACAAAGGCGACCATTCCATAGTTTTATGACTGTATTTGAGTGGGTATAAAGAGAAATTTGACATGACAGCAGTAAAGTTTGAATGGATTCATATTACATTTGTTTTACTGACCGGTAACCACAATTAGGACAGTCCAGTGGCATTTGCATTGTATTTTTTAAAATTAGTGATGCTGCTGTACAAAGGGGAAGATGAACGTGTTAAACAAAAGCAGATAAAACGGATTAGATTAGATTAGGTCAGTATTCCTCACAGAGCCGGCACTACCATTAGGTGAACTAAGTGGGTGCCTAGAGCACCACCCCTCCAGGGTACCTATTGCCCCCATCGCCACCCCTCTCTGGGGCCTGCAGAGGTGGCAATGGCTCCCAAATCATGACACAGTGCTTACCAATGCACACTGGTGTTGCATCATGGTTCCTTTCTTTCACTAAGTGCCATTTCCACCCTGCTCCGACGCAGCTTCCGGAGGGGGACAGAAACGGCACTTACTGAAAGAAAGGAACCACAGCGCAGTGCCAGAGTGTAATGGTAAGCACTGCATCATGGTTTGGGAGCCATTGCCACCGCTACTGGCCCCAGAGAGGGGTGGCAATGGGAGCAATGGGGCGGGGGCTGCAGGATGGAGGGCACTCCTAGGGCACTTCCAATCCTTACACCGGCCCTGTGTTCTCATCCCCAGCACTGGTCTAACCATTAAGCAAGATAAGGTGCTCACCTATGGTTGCGCTTCTGAGGGGTGCAAGGAGCAACAACAGTCAAAGCAAAACAGTAGATTCTGACAGCCAGACAAATTCAGAGAGCCATCAGCACATTCTTACCTGCAGGGAGAGGGGGCCCATAGATACATACATACAAAGCAAAATGTAATATTTAAAAGTAGACAGTACAATTATGCATTTTACAGGATTGTTGTGGGATGTGCAATGTTTCAACAAATATGATTATTAGTGTTGACTTGAATTATCAAAATCTTGGAGGGGGTTAACATACGAGGTTGAATGTTCGCCTACAGTGCCCATAGCCTTGTACATGCCCTGCTCATCCCAGCCCTCAGAGCATAGTCAGTCTAGTTTCCAGGACATTCACGTGCATGAAGTAGATTTGTATGTTTCTATATAATGGAGACATATTCATTGTGGACATCCTGAAAAGCAACTTGGCTGGGCCAGTCCCTAGGACTTCATTGAGAACAACTGGATTAGTTTAACCATGGAAATAGGTTGAAGAGTTCAAAAAATATCTGCTTTTTAAGTTTCTGTTGAAATATCAGGAGAAACGTAATGTTGCAAAAAACAACATCCTGGAGGCAACATCCCTGAAATCTGGTACTTCTAGATTCAGCTAGATGGGTTAATTTTATACCGGGCATCTTAAACAGAGGTGTTGGAAGGGGGTGGGCCACACCCACCAAAACTTTGTCCGCCAGCAGCATAAAGAAGAGAGCAGCCACGATTGCAGCAGAATCCTCCTGTCTGCCCATGGGAGAGGGAATCTCTAAGAGCCTTCCCCTCCTATCTGTGGGAATCTGATCTCCCGTGGGCAGACAGAAGGAGCCTGCAGTGATCACAGCCATTCCCTTCTCTTCTGCCCATTGATTTCAATGGGGCCGCGGCTCAAATAATGATCGCGAACCGCTACCGCGGCTTTGTAAACAAGCCCCTATATCTATACTGGGACTTCAGACTCTTTTTAGGAGTAAATTTGTTGGAGGGGGAGGAGGCAAAAGCATCTGCAGGCATATTACTCTGCTGATGCTCTTGGTGAAAATTGACTAGTTAACCATGAAGACCCAAAGGTTAGTGCAGGAGGTAGTATAGACATGTTCTCTTGGCTGCGCATCCGACATGTCAACCTGCAGTTACTGTGGGGAGATGCACCTCATTATGCTAATCGGCAAGCACCCCTAGCACAGGTGTACTTACTGCAACTCCTTGAGGAAGAAGTAAGTGCATCTGTGCAAATAGCAGCAGTCACAATTAGTGCCCACCAATGATGCCCACGCTAACTGTGATGTGCTATGAACACCCACACTCTGCCCTCATTCTGCTCAGTTGCTGCCCCATCCCACACTAAGTGGTTAGCTTGGGATTTTTACCTCACTGCTCTGTACTAACAGCATGGCACGATCACCATACAGTAAACCCCACACTAACCGTTAGTGTACTTCAGTTAATATGGTTAGTGGTCTTCATTATAAAGCATATGAGGACAGACTTAAGGATCTTAATATGAACACCTTAGAGGAAAGGCGGGATAGTCGTGATATGATTGAGATGTTTAAATACCTCCATGAAAATACCTCAAAAGTGAAAATGTGTAGGCCATGACCTCACCCTTCATTCCAGTTATGGATACCACCCTCTCCATCCATGAATAGTGGGTATGGACATCCCATTGGCAAAGGAGCGCCGATGCAGCTCTTACTAAAGGCTCCAGTACTGCATCACAGTTCCTGGCTGCTATTATTGTCCACTTTCGCCCCCTTCAATGCAGATTTCTGGTTTGCATGAAACTAGAAGACTATATTGCAGTGGAGTGGAGCCAGCCGATAATAACAGCCAAGAACCGTGATGCAGTGTGGGAGCCTTTGGTAAGTGCTGTGTTGAGGTTTCATTGCCATTGCCACCACTGCTGGCCACAGGGAGGGGCGGCAGCAGTGGCAATGGGCGCCCCAGAAGGCTGTCCTTCTAGGCAACCATTTAGTTGGTGCAATGGTTGTGCCAGCCTTGAAACCATTAATGAGCAGCCCAAGATGGCATTGGTTGATCTGCAGCTTCCTTTTGTCCCTCATGTGTGAGGTAAAGGGGATCTGTGGGTCAGACAACACCATTTTGGTATATTGCATTGGCAGGGCAGGAGCAAGTGGATATTTTTCCTACCTCTTTTTCATTCAAGATTTTTGAATGGCAAGAAATGGGACTGGTCATCCCCAGTAGCTGAGAAACCATTTGTGAACTGGTCCACAGAGAGGATCCCATTTGTGAAAAGTCAATTTTGTGCTGGGAGGAAGGGGTTTTACTGCTGGAGCAAGGGGTTAATTTAGTACTTCATGTCCCATTTACTTTCCTTGTCAATGCTGATTCCTGGCAACACAGCAGCCCCTGAGCTTTCTTGGCAAGGTATGACTGGAAATAGATTGCCAGGCCTTTTCTTCCAAGGCAATGGAGAGTAAAGTGGCTTGTCCAAGGTCACAAGGAGTAGGCTGTTGCTCTAATCACTAGGTTACTCCTCCACTCTGTGCAGATTCATAGTAGCTGGTAATGTCTATAAGCATTGCCACTTGCACCCTTACCCAGTAGCTCATAATCACTCCAGTCATTCTAAATTTTCACCATTGGCTGGCTGGGTAATGGCAAAACTTGGCCACAGCTTTATTAACTGGTAACAACTTCCATAACCACTGAACTCCATTGAAGTGAACAGTTTTCTCAGCTGGCATCTTAATGGACTATACAGTGACGTCATACTCTGCCCAATACACATTCCCAGTTTTTTCTCTATTCCCTAGCCTGCAGTGTCACTTGGCTAAGACCTCAATTTCATAAATAATGGAGCCACTTCAAATCTGTTCCACACAGTGCAGTGACACCCCTGTGGCTGGAGTTTAAGGCTCCTGCTCCTTTCCGTTTCTTCCCACTCTACTAGGGGAGAAAACATCCTCCTCATGGGAGATTGTCTACTCCTCTCACCGCCAACAAGTTGTGACAGCCCAACCATGTCCCATCCTCCCATAACCCCTTCTAACCCCCTCCCATTGGAATTCCCTATAGTCTCTTTATAAGCTGGGTGGGAAGGGAACCGGTCCCACAATGCTCGCCACTCTGCCACCTGTCAACTATCCAGGTATGAATTTCTTTTTCTCATGCCCCTTTCCTTATCGCCTGTGCTCACTCTTCCAAACCCACTGCCTGCCAAAATTAAACCCACCCATCTCACCTCCCTCATTCTAACCAGATCCCATCCCCCAAGATGATTTCTTAGAGGGCTCAGCCATTTTATTGGCCCACTTCCTAACTCGGGAGCTGGACAATAATATCCTGAGCAGGCAGAAGTGCATTATGGTAATCACTAAGGGCCCAATTCTAACCCGCACAAACATCCCCTTTGTACGTCCGATCTGAGCCGGACGTACAAACGGGAGTACGATTCTGATCCCGTGGGATCTGAATTGCGACTAAGCATGTATGTTCAGGCTGGGACTACGATTCAGTCCCAGCCTGCATGTACAGCCACAGCCCGACTAACTGAGTCAAGGCTGTTAAATGAAGCCGCGGTGCCATGACGTCATGCTGCCATGGCACCGCGGCTCCATTTAAAAGCCTCAATGCTGGCCGCTGGGTTAAAGTGATTATTCCCTGCAGCCTGACCCCCAATCCAGCCTCCTAAGGCCAGGGAATAATCCCTTCCCCCCCCCCCCAGCCCCATCCACACCCCGGCATCGCTATAAAGAAACGTCCAGGGAAGTTATTCCACCCCGGGGTGGAATAACTTCCCCAGCCATTTCGCTGGCCCTGGACATATAGGGCCGACATTAGAATCTGCCCTGTACGTCCAGGGCTGGCGACCACCCACTGCCCGCCCACTCTCCACCCCCGGGCCGCCCATTCCACACCCCCGACTAACACCTTCTAAATGTAGTACTCACCACAGTTTAGTGAATACTATACATTAAAATACATTTTATAACCGTATATAGTTGCATGAGTCGACACCGACTCAACGGCACTTAACAACAACAGGTACCTATGTTGTCGTTGTTAAAAAGGAAAGCAAGAATAGGTACCCTGTTATAAAATTACTCCCAGATATATCACTAGGATCTGACAAGCCTCTCTCTTCATATGGAACCAAGACTAAAAAAAAAGGATTTTAATTAAACTTCCTTCAGTATTTTTGTGACATTCATCATTTGTTTCTTAGTATAGATTTACCATATGAATGAGGTAGGTATTGCATTCCTTTTGCAGACAGCATTAGGTGCCTCACTTGTAACAAGTAGTGAGCCTCTATTCCCTTGAAAATTTAAGTGGCTTATAGTACTGATAACTCATGGCGGTCTTTAGACAAAAATAAGAAATTCTCTGTGTATCACTTTCTAGGTTTAGATTCAAAGTTAAAATCTTGGTGCTGCAATTTCAGAAGGCTCACAGTTTTTTTTTAATTATTTGCTTTTCCAAACCTAAAATGAGCTACATTCAGGTACAGTGGGTGCTTCCATTCCCTAGAGGCGTTGTGATTTTAGGACTATATTTACTAGCATGCATTAACATGCTATTGCAGTTAACATGAGTTATTAGCCAATAGGCTCCAATGAAAATAAAGGGGGTTCCATTAACTAGCACCTTAGTTAAACTAGCCCTAGGTCTGCATCTAAGGCAATGGGGAGTGAAGTAGTCTGGCCAAAGTCGCAAGGAGTTTGAGTAAGAAATCATGGTTCCAAGACTGGTTTCTAGGCTACTCTTCCAGCTCTATGTTGCGAACCAGATATATTAACCACAACTTTAAAAAAAAAGTTTAGGTGTCCTGAAATCCAAAGTAATCAGAAAGAAAAGCTGGTCATTAAAAATGTGAAGGTCGATAATTAAAAGCACAAATATGATTGGTGTCAGAGCTGGCTGCCCAAGTGCTTGTTTATTTTTTAATTCATGGCAGTTGAATTTACACTGCTAGTTTTATTCACAAAACAGCCAAGGTTATAGGTTTGAAAGGGAGATGTGGTTTGTGGTGGAGTGAGGCTAGGCAAAAAAGTTATACATTCAGTAATGAAATTCAGTTGTTGGACAGATTTTAGTGACTGGCGTGTGTAAATCTGCACGCACATGTAGAGGTTAGCCAGGTGCTATTCCGAATGTAGATGCCATGGATCAATGACACATACTTGCACTGTGGGTATGCTGGGTTTGCACAGGGGGCAGAGTTGGGGCAGAGCATGAAAGATATGTGTGGTCATTTACATAGGCTACATTTATGCACATCTACGAGCATTTATGTTAGTATTCTATAAAGTCAAATTCATGGGGATTCAACTTTATAGAACAGCTGCTTTTTGTGCGCATAAATACGAAGATAAATCTAGCTGCCACTTACAGAATTATCTCCTTATTGGGTAATGTTATAAGCTGCACCTAGTTTCCCATGCGCTTACGCATGGAAATCACATTATTTTAGTGGTTTATGTACACAAATAGCCCCTTATATGCACAATATAAGTCAGTCGCTATTCTGTAAGTACATCAGACCAATTGTGCATCCTTTCACTGTGGGTGCACACAGAAGCGAAGTGTGGGGCAGAGTGTGAAAAGCGTACAAATGTACATGCATAAATTATAAAATACTATCACTTATGCCTATTCTTGCAAAATCCAGGCATCAGCATTTACACCAGTCTGAGAGCTGGTGCAAGTTCTCATATCTAGTTTAATGTTTTGACCACTTAAGCTCTTATTGATAAAGAAAGCACTCACACCTTATTCTATAAAATAAGCATGAAATACCATATATGCATTAAAGCATGCATAAATCTAACTTATCTTTATAAAATTACCCTCTTAGATGCAGCCACTACCCATGGTCCCTTTGAATATGGGTCCGATAAGTTATACAGCCATTGCACTGTTAAATATTCACTTCTTGATCTAAATCCCAAGCAGGAGATTGAATTATTTATGGCTCCATTTTGTCTACTATAGATGAGTAGTTGAAATGACTCCAGTTATTTCCACAGTATTTCATCCTCCCATCCATTCTGAGTATGCTTAGTCTGATCTACAGTACCACTTTAGAGCAGCTCTCTATAGAGAAGGTCAATTTGTGTGAAATGAAAGACTGAGAACAGAAAATGTATACGAGAAATGGATGTAACTAAGGAACAAACTGAAACTGGCCATCTGGGAGCACAATAAATACAGCATGATTTTAAAGAAAATCAGGAAAATAGGGAAAAAAAGAGGAAGTGAATTATAGCCTCACAGTACCCTGCACTTTTACACAATGTTCAGTTTGAGGTCATGGTTAACAACAGTTTAGTTAAGGTTTATTTTTCCACTTGAATTCTAATAGGATATTGATGTTACTGCCTGACATCATGTGTACAGAATTTTTGAAATGAGAGATTGATCCAGTTTTGTTCACCAAAGTTCAGTCAGTTCTATCCCCCCAGTGTGGTTGGGTGATAGGTCACCATCTCTTTCCCACCCATATTCTACAGGTTCTTAATTTCAGGCAAAAGATCAAGAAGAGGCCACCGTCAGCTCAGCTCAGTCAAAAATCCTAAAAACAATGAAATGCATTTACTACCAAAAGTCTTAGGGGCATGTTTACTAAAATCCGCAAAATAGCGCGCCGCAAAATAGCGCACGGCAACGCGGCACTGAAACACGCAGAAACGCGTTTAAACGCCCCGCACACGTGCGTGTCACCCCCGCACAGGTACGCGGCTCACTAACGGGCCCCGTACAAGTGCGGGCCCGCAAATGTCCGATAGAGGCGTGGAACGGCGAAAGGAGGGCGGAGGAAGGCTCCGGAGGGGCGGAGGGACGGGGTCAATGGGTGGAGAGTGGGAGGGGAGAGGCTCCCCGCACAGTATCGGGCCCGAATTTGCATGTAAAAACTACCGCGAGTGAAACACTCGCGGTAGAAAGCATTTAAAGGGAAGAGAAACCATTTACGTCAGCAATGTACAGGAAAACCGGGGAAACCAGCAAAACGTGAGCAGTGTGATATATGTGCACAGCACAAAAGTGAAAATAAAAATAGAAAATGACCACAACAGAACTATTAAAAATAGTAATTCAGCTGGGGAACAGTTATAGTGATGGGCAAATACAGAAATCACACCCAGCAAAGCTCCAGAAAAAAGAAATGAATTTTGGAAGGGTCTACTGAGAGGAGACTCTTCCAAAAAACATTTCCACGTTTTGGAGTTTTCCTGGGAGTGTTTGCTATGGTTGCCCATTAATATCACTGTTGCCCAGCGTGGTGATATTTTGTCCCACATTTCCCGTGGTCATTTCCAGGGTTTATGTGCACGTTTGTCACCAGACAGGGTGCATATGCCCACAGTAGAATTGCGTAGAGCAGGGTTTGTGACTCCATCCTGCCAGGCTTACTGCCTCCAGGGGCTACACTGTCTCTGTGGCCAAAGTGTGGTACAGCGGACAGAGTCATTACCTCTAGGACCAGAGGGCAGAGGTTCAAAACCCAGCTGGGGCACCTGCCAGCCCAGTTCCTATATTTTACCCACCACTAAATAAAGATAGCGCAGACACCCCTGTATGCATGGGGAAAACACCCATATTTTACCCAACACCGCACACACACCACAACAATGGGCATTACCTACAGCCAAGTCCCCCAAATGCAGTCCCATACTGCCACATTGCAATCAGGTCAACTGCTTTTTCTGAGAGAAGTTCATGCCAGCATGTTGGCGGACAAGTACATGTGGTGCAGGGGGCAGTGGCTGCTAACCACAGAAGACAGAGGCCTAGCCATGTGCAGGCTGGCACAGTCCACTGCAACAGACAGGTCCTGCCGGATCCACAGTCATGGACAGTCCAGGGAATCCAACCAATCTGTGGCTACACAGTGGTGCAGTGCACACAGACAGTGCATACAAGAACAGAAGGTCACAGGTTCAAAGCCCAGCTGGGGCTACTGCCAATCCTGCCCACATATTTTTTCCCACAACTAAACAGTGATAGTAAGGACACACCTTTCATGGCGGGGACATATGCAATGGTAAGACATCTATCTTTTACCCCACTGAGCACAGACACCATGAACAGGGGCAGTACCTAGAGCAGAATCACCCAAATGCAGTCCTGGTGGGCCACACACCAGTCAGGTTCCATGCTGACACTCATACAAATGCCTGTGCTGTATATCTATGCACCACCCCCATGGCATGTAGATGTAGCCCATGCATATTCATGAGGGATAGCAGGAAAACCCGAACAGTGTGATGCAAACCTGGACTGGAGTTGGGAATCTGTGCCGTAAAGCAGCAGCCATCAAGGGCAGACACACCCACACCCACAGGCCCCATTGGCCAATGTCTCCTGGAAAGGCAGAACATTGGACCGTGCATGCAGCACCCAAAACGAGCACTTGCATAACTTACCAATGTCACCCTACACCTGAGGTATACGGTACACAGCTCGGAGACGTTTGCTAGGAGCACAGGCAGGCAGTTATCCATACGTTACTTACATACTGCTAGTTGACCCCATCCAAACAATCTGTTAGGTGTTTGCGGGGCATGCTCCAGGCCTGGCCTCTGACGGTGCTTACCACCCTGGGGAGTGACCACCAGCTGTAATGCGTACCATATCCATGCCTTGCCGTGCTCAGGACCGGTTTGGTGGGCAAGGCTACTTACCCCCTCAATCGTAGCACCATGATGGCAGAGGTGTGGAAGTGTGTGTCTGTCTATACAGTGGGTGTTGGCTGCAAGCCCCTTCAACAGCCCGCACTGCCAGCACTGTTGCCAGTATTGGCCAGTCAATGTGCATAATGAGGTGCAAGGTACCATGGGTATAGCCAGGGCAGGGTGGCGTGGCCAGGATGCATCGGCACTGGGCATAGGGCCCTGGCAGGGACATTGGCTGGGATATTGTAGTGTCCGGCCACCACCTACACAGACAGGGTGGCCAAAGCATGTCCTTCTGGGGGATCACGCTCACCCTGACTGTGCAGTGACCACAGCATGGCTAGGCCTCCCCATAGTGCTGTATAGTAGTTCTCTCATGTGATAGATATGGGTTTCTCTTTGGGGCCCAGTCACTGATCTATCTGCTTGCTGTGTATGCAGACAGCCCAGTTCTGGGTGCATGCATCTCCATTGGGAACATGCACTATGGACTAACCAGCAGACTGTTTGTAGCTGGTAAATGTCTTGCTATAATGGCTTGCAGGGTGCAGTAGCTGTTGGCTTGCTGCAGGGGAATATCTGGTGGTGGAGTGCAGCTTACCATACCCTGGGCTTATGTCTGTCTGCTATTGTGTTATGGCTGTGTATGGAGCTGCCTGCCTGGGGGGGGTGGTGGTGTTCCTCAGCAGGACTGGGGTTGATGTTGCTCTCTACTGCCACCTTTGCAGGGAGGTAGAGTGTGGATCCCTTGATGGGGACCATGTTTGCCACTGGGGGGGGTGCCTGATGGCGGCAGACAGGGATATCCATGGTGTTTGTGCAGAAACTAGCTATCTTACACATTAACACTGCTTTGGAACGCCCGCTTGGCCTCCAGCAGCCATGGCAGGTGTTGTTGACCTGGTCCTGGCCACCTCATTGCACACTCAGGGTGAGCACAGTACCCGCACGATGTAACGGTGTGTGGCTACTCTGTGCCAGTAAAACACCCGGTCAGTGCCCCCTACTAGGCCAAGGTGCTGTGTGGGTGCACCCGGTCACTTCCCCCAACAGGGCCGAGGTGCTGTGGGGGTGCATTCCCCATCTTGTGTCCATCTGCGGACAGCTAATTTGCATGTGCAGTGCATCATGGGTACGGGTGGCCTAACCCTATCCTGTTGACACCAGCAGACTGTCTGTGAGGTGACGTGTAGGCTATCTGCAGCCAGCCAGGGGCCTGCTTACAGCTATGGAGCTGTAACGCAATGGTTACATCACTGCCTGTGCAGCCAGAGGTCATGGGTTCAAACCCACAGTGGGGCCCTTTGGTAGGGCTGTCCACAGCTTTATTTTTATTTACTGTACATATGTCTATGCCGGCAAGACCACCCTCAGCTTACTATACCCATTAGGTGCCTCTGAGGGTGCTTCATAGGGCGCCCTGTAGGCCACCTTATGGTTGCCATCCCTATAGGGTGCACTATACATTATCCTGTGTCGCAACATACATGCTGCCCTATAGGGGTCATTCAAGGGTGCCTTGGCGAACAGTGCACTGTAACATGTGCCTTATGGGCCGCCGTATGTTAACATGCTGGGAGAGTGCGTTTGCTAGTAGTGATAACAAAATAAAATTATACAGCCTCCTACAGCACTCCACAACATAATACATACTGCCTCAGCAGGCATTTTTCACTGGGCATTGTGAGGAGTTGAACCCCTGATCCCTGCACCATTGGTCAGTGTTTTAACCATTGTGCTGTGGCTCTGTTCCTGTGCTTGTGCATCAGCGCGCCGCCTTGTGCCTATCAGCGCGCCGCCTTCTGCCGCCCAAGGGGACCAGTGCGCCGCCTTCTGCTGCCCAAAAATAACTGTGCGCCGCCTTATGCCGCCCAAAAAGCACTGTGCGCCGCCTTCTGCCGCCCAAAAATAACTGTGCGCCGCCTTATGCCGTTCCAAATTAATTTGCCTCCTAAAACAATGTTAATCATTACAGTTACTGCCTCAGCTGACCTTTGTCGTTGCGCACACTGGGGGATTGAACCCATGGCCCCTGCACCATTGGTCAGTGTCTTCACCGTTGTACCACGGCTCTGTTGTTTTGTATACTCAGCAGCGCGCCACTTTGCCTTTCCACGCGCTAATGTCGACCCCTGCACATTAGCGCGACGCGCACACGTCCGGTTGCTTACTACCGTTTTTTTTCTATTTTCTGCCTGAACCGCCCACTCCTTATATGACACAGGCACACTAGCGCGGCCCCGCACGTTAGGAATGTTTAGTAAACATGCCCCTTAGAGTGGTCCCAATGGTCTCATGCATGCAGGTACAGCAGAAGGGAGACAACTATAATAGCAATCCGTGTTTCAGTGCACTACCATTTCTATTAGGAAGGTGTATTCTTTTTCAAGTGAATGTAATGAATGAGAGCATTTTCAGGTCATATACTATTAAACAAACTGAATGAGCATGGATCCTGAATGAACCACAAACTCATTCATTTTCAGCACCATTATAGACTATGGGGCCAAGAAAACTGTACTTCTTTTTGCTTTATCAATGTGAAACTTGCTGGGGATCAAAGGCATGATTCTTGGAGCAGAGGCTAAAGACTTGCAATTGAAGCCCCTAAGAGCTATAGAGGCAAGGCAGAAGCCAAGGAAGTTATCCTTTGAGCATCAAATGGTATGTGAAGAAGGGCTGGTGCAACAGTATAAAGTGCCCTTGATTAACCTTCAGCTTTGTGCTCCTCCCCAACATGTGTCCTCTACCCCATCCAATCCCTAAATCCATACTATATCCTCTTCCTTCTAATCCTAATCCCTTTGTCTCCATTCTTTTCTCTTCAACGGTTCCGAAGTCTTGATATGATCTTCTCCTCAATTCCTTAGTCTCTACTTCTCCATAACTGTGCATTCCTCCTACTAAGGAGCTTAGGGGGTCCTTTTAAAAGAGATGGCTAAAGGTTAGACATCCAAGATGTGTGGCAGGGACATACAAATGATGATTACAGAACTGGGCAGATCTGAATGTTTCCGTGAAAAGAATGTCCATGTCTAGGCATCCCAACATGAGCATGTCTGGGGGCATTTTAGGGTATGGCCAGGGCAAAACAAGGGTTCATATATCCAAGGCATATTTCATATAGCATTTGGGACATTCTGGGTACGATAGCCAGGCATCCCAGCCTAGACCTGCTATAAAGCATGAACAGATATGGGACTTGCTGTCCATGCTGACCACAAATGAGATTGTGATAGAAAGAGTGTGAAGTCCGGAGAGAAGTGCCTGCTTGTCATCCCTATCTGCTGCATGCAATGCTGTGTGACTCCCATGTGTCTCAACCATGCTCTCAGTGTGCCCATCACTGTGGCCCCATCCCAATAGCACCCCCAACAACCCCCAGCCCCCAAGCTGGCCATAATCCCCCCATCCACCCCCCTTCATCACCTGGCATCACATTCCCCAGACCTCCTCTCCCCTGTGTCCTGCCACCCACCACTGTCTGTGTTCTAGCCGTGGCACTGGGAGTTTGTTTGTGTCTGTATGTATTGGACTGAAGGAGGTGAGGAGGGTGTGACTGTCAGCAGGGGTGAAGGTATTGGCATCCATATCTCTCTTTGTCCATATCGCACACAGCGCAGAGCACTGAGTGTTGATGGAGGTAGCACAAGGTGCCAGTGGTGGGTGTGAAGGGGTGTACGTTGTGGTCTCCACTGGTGCTGGTGAAGGGTAGCTGCAATGCAGTGTGTGAACCGGTGATTTGCAGCAGTCTTAGAAGAGAAGCTGGACAGAGAACACAGTAAGATGCAGAGAGAGCACCACTATCAGAGAGTGGACCTGTGAGGGCCCAGTACATTGACCTTATGGATAACTAGTGCCTGACACAGTTCAGGTCTGACAAAGCCGCCATGTGTTAGCTGTGTCAAGATCTTGAGCAAGACTTCAGCACCGCCACACAGAGAGGCAATCTCATCCCTGTGCACATCAGGCCTGATTTTCAGTTAGGCATGCTGTGTCCTCTGACCCCCTTAACCTGGATTTTCACTTCTGCGGTGACAGAAGTGAAAATATGGGTTTGGCTGGACATGCTGGTAGCAGCCAAGGCTAAGCAAGTAGCGGCGATTTTCAATGCTACCCACTTAGCCCAGACGTCTGTAAGACATCTTTAAGATGCAGAGGGCTAAGTGAATAGCATCGAAAATCGCTGCTAACTACTTAGCCCTTTCCTCCACTCCTGCTCCACCCCGGAATGCCCCCAACACGCCCCGATGCTGACTGCATAGCATCCGGGCGTGTTAGGGACTTATCCGGGGTTTTCCAAAGGCACTACCCATGTAGGTGCCTTTGTAAAATCTTGGATAAGGCATTTACATGGGTAACCTGTGTAAATGCCTTTGAAAATGCTGCCATCAAGATTACAACTACCGTAGCATTCATGGCCACTGGCAGCTTTTAGACCATTCTCTCTGCCACGGCAGGCCAGTCGGCCATGTCATTGTGTCTGACACAGTTCCTATCAGCATTCCTCCCCAGAATTACACGGTATATAAGCTTCCCAAGCTCAATTCAGCAACTCCAACAGATCATGCTCCAATTTTGTCGGGTAACATAAGAACATAAGATATGCCATACTGGGTCAGACCAAGGTCCATCAAGCCCAGTATCATGTTTCCAACAATGGCCAATCTAGGTCATACGTACCTAGCAGTATCCCCAAGAGACACAGGTTCCACAATGCTTTTATTGGGTCAAGCATTGATATCCTGGGCCCCTTTTTAATAATGGTTTATGGGCCTTTCCTCCAGGAACTTCTCCAAACCTTTTTTTAAACCCAGCTACACTAACAGCCTTTACTACATCCTCCGGTAACAAATTCCAGAGTTTGATTGCACGTTGAGTGAAAAAATATTTTCTCTTATTTGTCTTAAATAGTTGACCCTGTAGCTTCATTATATGTCCCCTAGTCTTTCTATAGTCTGATAGCATAAACAATTGATCTACGTTTACTCATTCCACTCCATTCATTAATTTATAGACCTCTATTATATCTCCCCTCAGCCGTCTCTTTTCCAGGTTGAAGAGCCCTAACCTTTGTAGCCTCTCTTTATAGGAGTAGCCTTCATCACCTTTACCATTTTGGTAGCTCTTCTCTGTACCTTTTCTAATAACGCTATATCCTTTTTAAGATACGGCGACCAGAATTGCACATAATATTCAAGGTGCGGTAGTACCATGGAACGATACAGAGGCATTATAATATCCTTTGTTTTATTTTCCATTTCCCATTGTGCTGGGTGTCATAGACTGCACACATGTGGTCCTGAAGCCACTGAGGGAATGGGAAGCCACCTAGAAGAATAGAAAGGCCTATCACTCTGTAAACATGCGGTTGAGTCTGCATGGTGAAGGTAAAATAATAGGTGTTTTTCCTCACTTCCCAGGGTCATGCCTACATCTTGGAGCAATCAGGCATTCACAAACGATTTAGCAGTGGGGAAATAAATGTACACCTCTTCTATGTCCCTGCATGCGCCACCAAATCTAATGAAACTTCAATCAGAGATCAGTGACTGCATGGAACATCATATGCTGGCAGCAAATCAGGCAATGTGGATTTAAATAGCAGTGAGTGTGTGGTGGGTGGGGGCAGGGGGTGCCCACAGGCCAGTACACCAAGAATCAGAGTGAAAATCCCACGTCCAAAACTAGTAATGAAGCAAGGAAGACCTTAGCAGCTGCTGGAAGTGTGCTGTCCGAATGGGTACGGGCAGTATTCTGATGCTAGCTTGGTAGGAGTGGAGGGTGCTCCACAGAGACCATGCCACACAGAGAGGCAAGGGGGTGAGGGCATGCTCAGTGGCACTGGGTATGTGAAGGGAGGAGGTAATAGTAAGTTTTAAGGGCCGGATGTGCACAGGAGGGTAAGTAATGTGAGGTGCATGGGGACATAGTTGGATAGAGGGAAAAGGGGATGGGTGTGATGCACCTGTGTAGTTCTGCCACCCACCCTGTCACATGCAGAGGCCCCAGGTGGACCCTGTCATCATCCCTCCTACAGCTGTGTGAAGGTTGCAGAAATGTCCATGCTGTCTAGGTCATTAGTCACATTAATCCTGGAGCACTAGACTAGAGCTATACAGACTGGGGAGAGAAGTGGATAGGGGGAATATTTGCTTATTTAGCCACTGGAATGCACAATGAATGCCAGGCGCTCCTGTTTCCCAGGGTTGGGGTGGGATGGAAATGTATGTATTATGCAGACTAGCATCCTGGATGGCAGTGGGTATGTGTTGATGGACGGTGGCTGCCAATACAGATGCTGCCATTATGATTAACAGCTCATTTTATATGTTTCAGGAATGTGCTACTGACCTAGTTGCTACTAGGATCATGAACTATCGAGACTGCTGACTCCTGTCAATGACTCCTCATCCATGGTTCCTAGAACATGTTCCTTCTACTCACTCAACATGGGTGGTCTCCCATCTGGACCAGGAGTGGCTGCCTTAGCCTTTGCCCTGTACTTCTTCACCCTCCACTTTCTCTTGATGTCCTCCGCGTCATGGTTACAGTGGTAGATGGCATTCAGTTTAATACATATGGTATGCCAGAGATGCTCTCCTGATGCGCATTGTAGTTAGTGCCAACATTGCCAAAGAGGATGTGGTATTGGGCAAGGACCTCTCGGGCCATTAGCTCTACCTCTCTGGGACAGATGCTTTCCTTCCTGGAAGATGCCTTGCCTTTGGGTGCCATAGAAATAGAACAGTGGCTTGTCCCACTGCATCATTTTTTTAAATCGACCATTTGCAGGTACATTGGTGCTTTTAAGAATATCTAGATGAGCTGCATCTGCACATCCTAGGAATGTACATCTCCACATCCAAAATGGGCCATTTACATATACATAAGCACACAGTTGATGGACATCCACAGGCCTGCTTTCAGAATAGGTAACCTGGACACCTGCAGATACAGCTATAGTTCAGTAATGGATATCACACTATGATGTTGGTCTGCACTATCGGCTCCTGGACACTTTTATCCAAGATGACCCTTTGAAGCTGATTAGTTCTATCCATGCCAGATGACATGAACTTCTGGGCTCCTGCGTCACCCATCTGTTAAGTGCCCACAGATGGTGATGGGTATGTGTATCTACATTGCACTCAGACCCTGCATGGAAAAGGGGAGGTGCCATTCAAGCACAAGTGTCCATGTTGCAGGTCATGGTTGTTAGAGTTGAGGGTATGCCTGTAGATGTACACATGCTCCTGCTGAGGACCCCTGAGGTACAACAGAAGAGCAGAGTAGTATCCCCAGCACATTATTATTTTGGGGCAACACCATCAGTGCTTCTTTATGGTGGGGAGTACTGTCACATAACACTGTTGTTTCGGACTGTTTATGTCACAGTGTATTGTGGGGGCAAGGGCCTTTTAAACCAGTCAAAATCAAAGGGACCATGTCCTGCTGCCATTTGCAAATACATTCCCAGGAAGGTGCCTCAAAGTCATATATATCTTTTGCCTTTCTGCTGGACCATGCAGCTCTATTGAAGGTTCTTTACCCTAATGTAGGGATAGGCATATGTTTTTGGGATGCTGTGTATTTATTTATCTAACAGGCTTTTTATACTGTTTTATCATTTAGTCAAAGTGGTTTACAGTGTAGCTAAAACTTGGTAATGTACATTAAATGGGGACATTGATAACTAGGATTCTTCTGAGGCAATGGAGAGTTATGTAACTTGCCCAAGGCCACAAGGAGTGCTTGTGGGAATATGAACCCTGGTTTTGTAGTTCCCAAGCCAGTGCTTTAACCATTAGGCTACTCCTCCACTCCCCCTATGATTGCTATTTGTGAACCTTTTGTGAAGGTTCAGGTTTGTGTGTGCAAGCAATGAACAGCAGCAGCTCTTTGGTGATGGGGGCCCACAGGGGGCACATGGGAAAGGTAAATATTGGATACATGGCCCGCCTCATCATCTCCTCACGCTAAGGGTGTCCAAGGGGTTCTTGCACTTCTGCTGCCCCAGGCACATGCTGCCACTATGGTTCTCACAGGTATTTGGTATTTTGTCCCATTCAGCAGATAGAAGCCCTCCTCCCTGGTTCCTGTGGAAGGCACAGTCATAATGTTTCTCTCATAGCATCCTGGCCATTGCATACATGTGGAAAGCAAACTTATGCCACCACTGCAATGGTTCAAAGGCTACTCATGTGGCCAGTCCCCCAAAGCAGGCTGCACTCATACCTGCAACCTTTGCTATGTAGGTGTGCTGTTCATTGAGCACGCCATTGTGGATGCTTGTTGGGTGATTGGTCCCCAAGGCAGATGTTTTACTTGAGCCACTCACTACAGGGACACAGAGCAAACAGTCTGAGAGGGGAAGATGGAAGATATAAACACAATGGATGTCCCATTGATTAGCCCTCATTTATTATACAAACACATAGAACAATGTAACACATCCACAATCTCTTTCCCCCTATCTAGGCCTCTCCCTCTGGGGTTTGGTGGCATTAAGGTAGAGATACAGTCCCTTCAGGTCAAAGCCTGTGTTAGGGCATGCATCTCTGCCCTGAGGCCTTCCAGATGGCCCATCATGTAGTACTGGGCCCAGGCAACTATAAGAATGCAAAATTGTTTGTTCCATTGACTTGAATATATGCAAGTGAATGAGTAAAAATCTGAAATTGAAGGAACAAGTGATTGTTCTGAAAACAAAACAAAACGTTTTCCCATGCATACCCCTAATTGGACTAAAAGCATGTACTTCAGTAAGATAGGCAGTGTCATTGTGCTCACAGTGAAATAGCATCAAATAAATCGATCATATTTGCCTGGCAAGACTTAATTCTAGCAATTACACAGTAGCCTAGGATACAAGAGAATCATTTTGGGTACATCCTCAATTAACTCAGGTATCTGCTAACTAAACATTTATTATGGAAGGGCAGACTAGATAGGCCATGTGATCTTTTCCTGTCATCATATTTCTATGTTTCTGTGTCTCTATTAATTATTTATTCATTCATTTATTGATATTTCACTACTTGTTCTTGGTGTATTTTATGTGGTGAAAACATAAAATACTACATAAAATACATATAGCATATGCATATAACAAATCAAGTAACAAGTTGAAAAGTGCATGATCTAAGCTCTTTCACATGCGTGAGAAGGTGGATGGAGTGTGTTTCAGTGAGTATGGGTCTGCATAGCTAATGAATAACTGGATAGGTTGAGTGTCTGTGAGCAGCTGGGGGTTGGATTGGTGAGACAACATGGGAGTTATAGGAAAGGTGCTTAAGGGGGTGGTTGTGTGCATAAGGTAGGTTGCATGTGCATGTGTTAGTTGGGGAGAAGTGAATCAGTCATTCTTTCCCCCCCCCCCCCCACCACCCTTTTGAGTGTTTTCCTACATCGTTCATTGTAACTTGCTAGTTTGATGTAACTGCCCCAGATCTAGTTTGATGTAACCACCCAGAAGGGGCGGTATATAAAAATTGTTCAAATAAATAAATACAATAATGTATGGACGAGTAGTCCAACAGACAGAGAAACAAAAGGGCCATCCTTGATAATATTTATTTATTTATTTGCAGTCTCTTTTATACCGCGCTATTCGATATCAGTGCGGTTTACATGAAACAAACAAGTTTATAATAGTCAGTATGAGCCCAATTTAGGTGCCTAGTGTTGAAAATCAGTGCTAATCTCCTAATTTTCCCCCACCCTAAATTCGTTCCTATTGCCACCCACTTTTTATGCTCTTAAATTTAGGAGTTTAGTGAAATTGTAAGAAAAAATGTACGTATTCCATTCTAGTAAATTTTCTCAGAGGCCAATTTAGGAGCATAAATCGTTTGACTAGTGGGACCTTTGCCTTTGTTTCCTTGCGAAAGCTCAGGTAGGTGTCCGCCTGTTGCAGATCAGTGGGCAGCATTCCATAGGACAGAAGCAGGTTTCCGTTAAGTCTTCAAAGGAGGAATAACAAGTAGTGACTGTGTAGTAGATGAAAATGAATGAAAGGAAAATGGATGACATGGAAGTCTTTGAAGTAATAAAGTGCAGTTCCTCACAAGCCTGCAACTAAAGTCATAGTTTTAGACTCTAGCAGAACAGAAATGGCAGGTTGCCCAGTTCCAGGAGAGAAATGTTTAGACCAGTCCTGATTTTGAAGCTATATTCCAAAACAGTGCGGTATTTGCAGTTCTTTATTTTTATGATTGCAATTAATGTTGTAGGTCCAATAAGATAACAGAATAGTTTTGTCAGAAATCCAAGAATGGGCCAAAAGCTCCTTCCTGGAACTGGGTCACCTGGCAGCTCTGAATGAATATGGTACAAAATGGAAGTGAAGTGATCCCAATAGCCAAGGCCGCATTCCTTTTTTCATTTACATTTTCATTTTCATTTCATTTTTAAGATTTATAGACCGCCCATCTGATATTCCTAAGCAGTTTACAATATAACAATCATAATTCAAATATAAACTAAAAGGGCCTCATAATATTCACACAAATTTCAACTTATAAAATATTTCCAAAGAATTGTTAACACTTGTTGATGTAATGTAAATTTAGAATCTAATATTATTTCAGAATGGCACAGCTCCTTTTCGCTGGAACAGATCTGCCACCAACATATATTTTACCTGGAAGTGAATAATCAGACTGAGGGTATGTTTACTAAACCGTCTTAATGTTCCCGGCGTTAGCTCCAGCGATAATCTGACGAATGCCATAAAAGGAGTGGGCGTTCCGGTCTTAAGGTAGCATTTCAGGTTATCATGCGATAAAGTCCATTACCGCGCGATAGAGGGAGATGTGTCACGTTAACGCGTGTTAGCCTTAATTAGGCGCACTGACCTAGAAACACAACAATAGAGGTGTAGCACAATGGTTAATACATTGACTGATGAAACAGGGGTCATGAGATTGATCCCCCAGTGGGCTTAAAGAGTAAGGCTGCCTGAGACATTACCCTTTACTTTAAATCAGTGCTGTCTGAGGCATTTTCTTTTTTAATTTAAATTAGTGCTGCCAGCAAACACACCCTCACAGTGCCGTAACCTAAGGTGCCGCATAAGGCGCCCTATAAGGCACTCCAGAGGGCACATTATAAAGTGCACTGTCCGCCAAGGCACCTTATAATGTTCGCTATAGAGCGCCTTATAAGGCACCTTATAGGGCGCCTTATAGGGCGCTTTATAGGGTGCCTTATGAGGCACCTTAAGGTTACAGCACTGTGAGGTTGTTTTTGCTGGCAGCACGAATTTGAATTAAAAAAGGAAATGCCTCAGACAGCCCTATCAAATAACACCACTGTGGGATCAAACCCATGACCTCTGTCTCCACAGTCAGTGAAGTAACCAGTGGGCTACATCTCTATAGTTACTAACAAACTCCTGGCTGGCTACAGAAGGACTGCAGGTCCCAACACAAACTGTCTGCTGTGGTTACCAGGATAGGGTTAACCCACCCGTACCCATGATGCACTGCACATGCAGATCAGCAGTTTACAGATGATCACAAGATGGGGTATGCACCCCCACAGCACCTTGTCCTGGTAGGGGGAACTGACCGTGTGTGTTACTGGCACAGAGTAGCTACAGACCGTCCCATTGTGCGGGTACTTTGCTCACCCTGAGGGCGAGGTGAGGTGCCCAGCATCAGGTCCGCAGCACCTGGCTTAGCTGAGATAGGCTATGCTGCAGGTTGCCATCAGTGCCAGTGTGTGATAGATAGTCCTTGCAGATGCACCTAGGATACACCAGTGTCCATCTGTATTTCCCAGTCACGTCTAGCCCTTGTGGACTATGATGCATCCAGAATAGTGCATATCCTGTGTGGGTGCCATGGTCACATGACTTAAGTGAAGGGGGTGTTTGGACCCATAGGTGGATTATGTAGCACCACCCAACCCACCCTCTGGGGCTCAGGATGGGGGGACAGGATCTCCCACCAACAGATCCACATTCTACATCCCTGCAGTGGTGGCAGTAGAAAAGACCATCAACCCCAGTCCTGCTGGGGAACAGGCACCCTACAGGGCAGTCAATGCAGATCTGTAAGCATCCATAAGGCAATGGCAGACAGACAGTAGGCCTGGAAATGCTCAGCTGCCCCCACCACTATCTGACATTCTCCAGCAGCCAGCAAAGTGAGTCTCTAGCCCCTCCACCCTGCAAGGTGTTCCAGCCATACACATACTAACTGCAGACAGTCTGCTAGCTAGTTCATAGTGCATGTTCCTGGAGGAAATGCATGCACACAAAACTGGGATGTGAGCACACACACCAAGCAGATAAGTCAGTGATTGGACACCAGAAACAAGAACCCATAATTCTCCTAGGTAGCCAGTTTCAGTTCTTCCGCCTTGCCAGCAAGACGGACTTTTCTACTCTCCACCAAATCTAACAATTACAAACTCTCTTAACGTTTCCAAATCTCTTTTTCAGAGCGGTTCCAGTGCAGCTGTTCCCAGTCTCAGCAGCTTTCCCAGCAGAAATAAGGTTGGAAAGAAGCGAGAAGCAGAAGCTACCCAAGGCAGCCAAGGACGTGCCGATTAGGCCTCCATTCCCGGCTTGCTCTTTACCTCACTCTTTCCGATGGCAGAAGGACCTCCAGAGTGAAGGGAAGAACCCTGTGGAAGGTAGCGGCAGCCCGGGACGTGCCTGAGGCCTCCGTCCCCGGCCAGCCTCCTGGGTCCCTCCGGTATGGCTGCGGTTCACCTCGGCAGCTGTTTCAGAAGAGATGACTGGAATCCCCGTGCCTGCCGGCCGCGCGCTTGCAACCCGGAGTGAGGAATCAGCAACAAGAATCTTGCCTAATCACTCTAGGGTTTGGAGTGCGGGACCTACCTCCAGCTGTAAGCTGTGACTGAGAGATGAAGCTAGTGAGCTTACGCGGGTTGTGGAACACTACCGCTACAACCCCCATCCCCGTCATGCCGCATGTGAATCTCACCTCCTGAAGCCGTCTATCCTGGATGTGCTCGGCTGATCACGGGGAGGCTTTTCTCGCACTACACGGGCTGCCCCGGGCCTCCCTCCCGCTGCGAGACTTCCTGCTCTACACCACGAGGTGATGACTAGGCTCCCGTCCGGCGGCCATCTTGCTGATGACATCACGGCCCCTGCCTCCGCCTCCTGCGGCGCCATTGGTCGGGCCCCATCCAATCAGAATGGCCTGATTGCATCACGGCTCATGGCTCCTTCCCTGGCAGCCCCTCTTCGGCGCAGATCCAAGCAGAGAAGGAGGGGCTGACCGCACAGACGACACTCCTCCATCGGCTCCGATGGTTTTAATCGACGCAGAGGTGTCTCCCCTAGGATGGCCCGCTGACATCACGACTTCTCCGCGCCATTGGTTGGCGCCGATCCAATTCCCTCCAGTGCCGCAACACCTCTCACTAAGAGCCTCCGTCCGGGGGCTCAATACGGATTCTCCGGGAGCTGAAGTGGGCCTGCTATGACAGCAGAGGCCTCCTTCTTTCGCTGCAATAGGCTCGGGGCTTCAAGACTCGGCTCCATGAATTGAATGGCATCGAGGCGGCCGAATGCGCTCCCCCGCAATTAGACCCACATACATTGCTCCAAAAGGGAATCTGCGCCGGAGGCAGTATCTTGTGCTAGAGCATTTTTCCTGCACATGGGCTCCAAGTCCCACATAACATTGGTCCTAAAGGGAATCTGTGCCAGAGGCAGTATCTTGTGCTAGAGCATTTTCCCTGCACATGGGCTTCAAGTCCCTCTCACACCTCCAGGCATCCTTCAGTGGCCCTTAGCACCATGCTGCTGCTTCAGACGGAGCCATTACTAGACAAAAGTTGTCATGCAAAGCATCTGCCAATCTCACTGCTGAGGACATACGCAGCGCTATCCAACGTGACCCACAGTAACAAACGCCGGGTTCAGGTTGAGCATATGCCTACAACTCCTACCAAGGACTCAATTTCCTGACGAGGCATACAAGCTCTTTCTCAAGTTGCCTACCTTCTAACCCAAAGGCGGCTGGTTCAGTAGCGCCACATCACTCCGGCTAGGGCTCTTGAACGCCCCAAACAGAAATCACAGCAAGCAGACACAAGCAGGGCACTCTTACCACCAGGTTCCTGTGCTAACAGCAACACTGCCCTCCAAGGACGGCGGACATGGCCAAGGCAAAAGTGGACTACCCTCTGCCATCAGACAACAGCAAGTCAGTCCAAGCCTCTCTTGCTGACTCCTCAGTATGGCGCCACCTCCTGGTAGGAAAACAACTGCTTCATGAATTGGGGAGGCTGCAGAAGCCATGTGTGGAAACCCTCTGCCCCCTTCAGGGCTCGGGTCAAGGGCCTGCGCTGATGCTCAATGTAAACAGACCCTGCCCACAGCCTGCCCTTTCTCCAAAAAGGGCAGTGGCTTCCACCTGGCCGTGGGGGGTCCTGTACCCCCAGCGGCACTTGCTGATCACTTGCCTCGAGAAATAAGGTATCTATAAGTGCAGACAGGGCAACAGTGTGGTGCAGTACAGAGATCTTGGAACTGAGGGTCGCAGGTTCAAGTCCCAGCTGGTTCTTGCAGAGCAGAATATGCTTAAATGATTGGCACATGGACCCTTTTGCTCACTCAGCCGAGGCTTCTGCAGTGGACAAGACACATGTGGCAGTCTGATCGTTCACCACAGAATTGGTTCTCTGCAGGGACCGAGCCCAAGCCACATGCATGCTGTTGGGATCTTCTGTTGCAAAGCTGGACAATTCATCCACCTTTGGAACAACAACTGCATCTAAGAATGCGGAAGATGACACTTACATCTTCTAGGGCGCAGAGTACATGCTTATAGCCTATCCATCAATGCGTACACATACAGAGGAAAATGCTCATAGTCCACGGGTTAGTACATGAGCTTCCCGAGCTACGATACAAGATTCTCCCCTTCTCCTATTTTCTTCCTCACAGCATCGACCGTGAGGCTCGAGTCCGCTCTTCCCCCTACCACAGATGGCATATGAAACCAGCCTCTGCTCCTGGGGGTAAGGCAACTGACTTCGTCCAAGGAGAAGGTCACCAATCCGCAAATTGGGCGGTTATGTTGGGCCAGCCCCAATCTTATCGCACCCAACAGCACTCCTGACTCAGCAGCTTTGCCCATACTGCCAAGGCCAACCGCCAAACAGAGCCACAGTACAATGGTTAAGACACTGACTGATGGTGCAGAGTCATGGGTTCAATTCCCCACGATGCCTAATGAAAAAGGCTGGCTGAGGCAGTACCTGTTCCTACAGGTTGACCTGCACCTTGTGCCCTTATACTCCTCTGCCAGGACTACCTCACATCCTCGCTTACAGCTCAGGGACAATCAGATGGTCCATGACGCATGCTTCACAGCGTGTGGTGGCAGCAGTCCCCTGTGCCAGATACTGGTCTCGCCATCTTAATAATGAGCCAGCCCCTGCCTTGCCATCGCGAGGCCACTTCAGCGAACCATGCCTGCATGGTTGGAGTGAACATAAGCACCGACTGGACACCACGGCACCCAAGGCAATCCGCAGGGATGCATTATCATCATCATTATTCGGGATGCCTCCCCGAACCCGATAGGACTCCAGTGCAGGACACTACGCACCCACTTGTCTTGAAGGGAGGTTCACAGATCCAGGTCTCTTGCGGACCTTGTAGAACATGTCTCTGCAATCCCCTGAATATCATGGCCTACCGCGTGAAGCATGCATCTCTGGAGAAATGTCACAAAGGCCATTGGCAGTACCAAGATCCGCAGCTCCTGGGTGCACTCAGTGGCTACGCTCAGTCCTCCAGAGACAGGAACATTTGACTCCACCTGGTTCCCAGAAATAGGAGCAAATCATGCTATAGGAGCAACAGAAAACCATCATACTACCCTTGCAGAGGGAATCCTGCACTACACAGCCCACCAGCGAGATCTGTGACACTGAACACAAGAGCCCTGTGGCACCAAACCCAGGTTGATGTGGCCCTTGTGCAAGGTGACAGAGTCCTACGGCAATAAACGCAGGTCCTGTGAGCATGAGTGCAAGGTGCAGAAGTCGAGGCCATTAAGCAGATCACCATTGTACAAAGGTCACAAGGGCAGACACATTGTTACAAAGGTCGCATATTCATGGGGATGCGAGCACACGGCCAGAGCACCGCTATGACTCTGCACTCTAGGGCCAGACAAGCACACAGCAAGGTGGCTGTAGTCCCGCACCTGCACAGAAGGGGAACAGGTTCCCGCTTCTCTACAAGAAGGACTCAAAACCATCCTTCCAGGCGGGCTATTCCCGACTCGACTGCCAGACTACCTGCAGGTAGCAACTCACAATCCTTGGCCATCAGCTTCCTTCTCCCATCGGTGGGTCTGAACACAAAGCGACCTGCCCACCTCGTGGTGAGCAGGAAGGGCAACTGTTTAAAGACGGTCAGAGCCAGGTCATCGGATGGCCACAGTGTGGTGCAGTACACACAGACAGTGTGTTCAGGAGCAGAAGATCACAGGTTTAAGTCCCTTAACCGGTGCATTTTTTCCCTAAACGTATGGCCCTAGGACTCCTGGATATCTTCTTCCTCCCACCAAGTGCGGGTGGACAAGGAGTAACTCGAGAGGCTTACATGGTTGGCAACTGCCAATTCAGAACTGACTTCTTGTCTCCTAATCTGATATGAATGAAAATCAATCCTGCAGGCCTACACAAGCATCTGGAACCAGGCAGGCCGGTCGCGGCCCCCGGTGACTGCGCCCAGCAGCCTTGCGGCCACTTGCATGCAAAACTGCCAGTCCAATGGCATATTGGATAGCGATCCATGGCGTACCTACCACACACGTAATGCCATCACGGCCCCAGACGCACCGCACGCTCTGGGCATCATCACACCCCTACGCAGCTACATGCCCAAGAACAGCAAGGGACCCAACTCTTCTTCGCATGTGACCCTTCATGCCTAGGACATACACGGAGCACCACATCAACAACAAGGGATCAAACTCTTCTTCGCATGTGACCTTAATAAACCTGGCCAACCGGTCCCAGCGGACTCCACCTCTAGAAATTCTTCATGCTCCACCATCAACTGGAACGGTCATGAGCACACGCAGAGGCATGCTCAGGACTAGCTGTGCCAATGGATCCATCGACAGCCTGCCGAAGGATCATTGACAGGACACCTACAAAGACTACATACCACAGACGCATCGCCTAGCAGTCTTTGGGTCTAGGCTGATACCTCCTGCCTGGTCATTCCTAACCAAGTCATGAACTTTGTCATGGCCCATACCCTCGCAATGTTAGTGCTCTAATTGAATCACTCTTGTAGTACTGTCAATATGGCTGCTTGTCCTAGCCCGGCCCGCCGCGACCTCATTGCCGTGGCTGCATTAAGGCTTCAATCTTGCACCACTCTGGTCACGCTTCCAGCATTGATACCGTGGCTATCCCTGCTCGCAGCGGATAACTCAGCTTTCGGCGTGACTCCCTCTGCTGCTGCATCTCTGCCTATTTAGACCATTCTCGGCAGCTGCACATTGAGACAGTATACTCGCGCAACCACTGCTGCCGCTTAGGCGCGAAGTGGGTCTGCACGTCTACACGTTCTGTATTACTACACGCTCACCTCAAAATGAGCGCATACTCATTAGCACTACACTCTGCATATCGTACTGTGTGCGTGCACATTGCAGGTTGGCACATGGCGCGTTGACGCCGCCACCAGGTACCCAGGGCACATCTAAAACATCCAGCCCTGATAACGTGTCACCTGAACCTGATCTCAGCCTTCCCCCCTTCCACCGCAGCGCATTACAGCTTGGGAGGCACCAAGTGTGGCTGACTCATCCTGCTTGTCCTAGGAGAAAACGGAGTTACTTACCTGTAACATGAGTTCTCTGTGGACAGCAGGATAAGTCAGCCACACATACCCGCCCTCCTCCCCTGGGAAGGGGCTCGGCCTCTGATCAGTGCCCGCCTCCTAGCTGCTAAGGCTCAGCTAGTGATGAACTGGCTAGCTAGGGGCGGGCCAGGGGGCAGGGCCAGTTGGCCCATGCTCAGAAGGGCAAAAGCCCTTCTGAGCTAAGGAGAGTACTTCCGTCTCGGCGCCGTCGGATGACGTCACCAAGTGTGGCTGACTTATTCTGCTGTCCATGGAGAATTCATGTTACAGGTAAGTAACTCCGTTATATCACTTGAGAGAAATTCTACATAGCACTATGGGAGAACCTAGCCATACTGTGGTCACTGCTCAGTCAGGGTGAGAGTGATCTCCCAGCAGCACATGCTGTGGCCACCCTGTCCTTGCAGGTGGTGGCTGGGCACTACAATGTCCCAGCCATTGCCCTATGCCCTGTGCAGATGCATCCTGCCCAGGCCACCCTGTCCGGGCCATACCCACAGTACCTTGCTCCTCATTATGCACATTGGCAGGCTAACACTGGAAACAGTGCAAGCAGTGTGGGCTCAGTAAGATGTAGGCAGCCACAACACACTGGATAGACAGACACACACTCCCACACCTATGCCCGCATTGTGCAAATATAGAGGCTTTTTGCAGCCCTGGCCACCACACCAGTCCTGGGCACAGTGCAGGCATGGCTATGGTACGCAATACTGTTGGGGTCACTCCCCGGGGTGGTAAACACTGACAGAAACCAAAACTGAAACACACTCCACTCCACAATTTCTTCTGCAGTTTATCCCTGTCACGGAAATTCCTAGAAAAACAAATGACACTTTTGGGGACAATTCGAAAGAACAGAAAATAATTACCTCCAGAATTTGTAACAGCAAAGGGCTGAGAGGTATTCACTTCATTGTTTGCCTTTCGCGATGACACCACTCTGGTTTCCTATTGCCCAAAGAAAGGAAAAGTGGTTGTTCTTCTGAGCAGTTTGCTTGATCAAGAAGAAGTAGATAACACATGTCCAGGCAAAAAACCACGCATGATCTTAGACTATAATTCTAGTAAAGGTGGAGTAGATACGGCAGATCAAATGTTGCGCACGTATACCACAAAACTAATGACAAGACGTTGGCCAGTGACAATCTTCTACAACATGTTGGACATCAGTGCTTTGAACACCTTCATTGTTTGGATGTCACTAAATCCAGAATGGCAGTCCAAGTCAAAGCACAGACGTCGTCTATTCCTCTTGGAATTAGGAAAGCAGCTGCTTCAGAGTAATTGCAGCAAGACTTCTTCCAGCATTGAAGAAGCCACTGATGCTGTTTGCAATGTCGGGATCCCAAAGAAAAGGGCAAGGTGTCACTGCTGTTCCAGTGAAAAAGACAAGAAAAGCAACATCGTTTGCACCTCCTGCAAGCACAATGTTTGCAAAGAACATTCAGAAATTGTCTGTCTCATGCAAATGACTGTAGCACTTTACTGTGTTCATCAAGTGCATGCAAAAACTGCTTTCATGGCAACTCTTCTTCATGTAATTTTATGATAAAGCATTAAATTTCAAAACATTTAATCTTCATATAATAAATAATTAATTTGGAATAATATTTTGTCTGTTTAGTTTAAAGTTTTCATGGTTAACAATTAAAATTTGTCGTGGGGTCATTTATGACCCCAACGGTATTCAGTGTGTGCAAAAAATCTCAGTAATTCCAGGGTTAAACATTTTCTCTAGCTTTTTGGGGTAAAGCAAATGGCAGCCATTGCACTAGACTCCAAGGAGCCGTTAAAGAGATGATGGGTATAAAGATATTATCTCTTGCTTGCTTTCCTTATCAGACCAGGAAAGACAGAATTGGAACAGTTAATACAGAGACTGGTTTCTGCTCAGAATGGTTACTGAACTGCAGACAAGTGCTTGCTTTTAACCTCTATTGGATATTGATTGTCTGGTTTTAATAGATATTTCAGAGTTTCGGTGATACCTGTGTTTGGTGTGTTGCACAATATTTTCTGATTATTTAGAGTAGAGGAAGTTGCACCATTTGCATTGGAATCAAAGGGACTTTTGAAGCGCTAGGGTTGCAGACAGGGCTGGCCCAACCATCAAGCAAACTAGGTGATTGCCTAGGGCAGCAACTTCTGGGGGCAGCAAGAGCAGGGCATTCAAAGCTAAACAATAGATTCTGACAGCTTTGAGGGGCATGAAGCTTAAGGTTTGCCTAGGGTGCCAACACCTTGAACCAATTCTGGGGCCAGCCCTGGTAGCCAACTGGCTGGTTTTCCATTGTCCTAACCAGGTTTCATGTGGGCAAGCCAGATGCTGGCAGATTGATAAAAAACAGCCATGGGAAAAAAAAAACATTTTTTAGTGACAGGAGGTTCTGCCCTCTTAAAGGCCCGGGGATTTGCAGGTGAATAGTATAGGAATAGCTCCCAGCTCATGAGCCCTTGTGTCTTTAAGGAAGGAGCATACCGCTTTCAGAATGGATTTCTGTATTTATGGTTCTCTCTGCCTTGTCAGTAGCTTTGTTTACATCAGCTGAGGCGGAGGCCTGCAGCTAGCAGCAGAGTCAGAAGCCCATTTGCTTCACCCAGTTCTGTCCTGCTGCAAGGCGTAGTGGGGGAAGGTTACTTGGAAGCTTACTGGCTGGTAAGGAGGCCTGCTTAACAGATGAGCTACCTGGGAAGAGACACTAGGCAGCAAAGAAAGAGAAAAAATAGAGAAACTGATCTGGACAAGGACTACTGGAGACAAGCTGGAGAGAGAATGTGACTACTACTGTATATGTGACTACTGGAGCCAGGTAGAGGGAGAGTGTGACTGCCGGGAGTAAAGGCAGAGCAAGAAAGAACCTATGAATATCCTGATCCATAATAGGGTTGTGGCTCTTGAATTATTTTGCAGTATAGAAAAAGCAAACTGGCACATTTGTTTTGAAAGGTTTCCTACCCCCCGGTCTGGGGGGAATCATGTGCTTGGAGGAGAGCTAGAGGATGGAATAAAGGTTTTTATAGAGGTTAGTGTTTACAATACTGTTTTATTTTTATTATGTCAACATTAAGAGGCAGATTTTATAAGAGATGCAGAAACCTGCATGATACTTTAGCGTGCAAGTCCCTATTTTAAAGGACTAACGTGTATGAGCGAGCACTTGGCGGGCTTGGAACGGCTGCTATTCTGTAAGCATACACGTAAGTCCCAGACTTTCCCATGGGTGTGCTCCAGAGAAGAGCCTGGACAGAGCATAGGCAGGGCCTTAATTTACGCGCATTTAAGTTGGGGGGTGGGGGTAACCAGCTCATCTCTTGCCTCACACAGCAGATTGTTTTCAGTTGCCCCTGCATAACCCCTAACAATTTCTATATCACTAAATGGAAGACATCAAGGGAATATTTCATTCACCTTTGAGATACCAGTGGTTTTCATACCTGCAATTGATGCAGAATGTTTTTTTTTCTGTGGACTCTTGATACCTGAGAGAAATACTTTTTTTTTTTATTACTTCACAGATCATATTGTTTCTTCCTGGTTTTCTTTTCTTTATCTCAAACATGTTTGCCTAACCATCACATTGAAATATGTGACTGGCAAATAAAGTATTCTTATACAATGGCCAAATGTAGAATACCATAACTTGCGTGCGTGTTCCGCAAATCCAGCTTCAGGCAGCTATGCCAGCTCTAGGGCAGGTGTAGCCCCCAATGATGTGATGGTAATGCACGTTAACGGTAGAGGACTTTATAAAGTCACCCTCCATGAGGCCTTTCCATGGCAAGATTACATTTTAGAGCCGATATTGAAGCTTTCATTATTGCCCAAAAGCTCCAACCTGTCCACAGATAAAATTATGCAGGATTTCAACAAGGCACAGTTTATTGGACCGCCTACTGAAGAAGTCATCCAGGGAGCAGGGCAAGGGAGGGCTGAGGGGAGGAGCAAGTGCCAAAATGACAGGAACACCTTAAAGCAAACTATAGTATTTGTCAGCCATCTGACTTTACTGCGTTACAGCCAGAGCAGCCATAAAAGAGTAGAGAGTAAAGGAGCTGTCAACCAAAACGATGTAGCAAAGCTTATTCTGCAGGCATACTGAAAGACTCACTGTGCATTGATATAAACAGCTGCATGCCACACAAAAAAACAACAACCATGCAGTTGTCAAGGTAGTGACTGCCATTGTCTGTAACTAAAAACCGACAAGACCCATTTAATATCCAAATAATAGCCAATATACCAGCCACAGAAAGTGCCAAACTTGACTATACGACCTTAAATAGTGGAAAGTGAAACCAAAGTTAAAACTGTAAGAGAAAGCAGCCAATGACTTACTTTAAACAGCTATAATATTGCCAAGAAAAACATCATAGAAATCACTCAAAAATGCTGCTTTTAGCTGACTCTGCCGTGAATGAGGACCGTGGGGTATTGCAGCAGAACAAGTTAAACTCTGAATGAGAGGATCCATTATGGTGAACAGTGAACAGTGGTGACAGTGACTGTGATATACACTCTGGTAGAAGTGGATTTTTGGAACTCATGTATGTAACCGAGGCAATTCGGACCCGGCGCTAACCCGCTCTTACACCCCCTCCCCCCATTCCTTTAACCTATACATCCCCCCCCCCCACACACACACCTCTCCTACATCCCCCAACCATCCAATACAAACAAACCACACATTTTCATTGGGCTTATATGGTTGCAGCTTTATTAACAATTAGGAAAATTCCAAACAATTCTTGAAACACAAATTCCTTAATAATAACCCATCGAGCGGAACGAGCCATCACCTGCCATACCACTAGCAAGATGACCTCGTTCCACTCCCACTGCGGCCGAGCCAGCGGCAAATGCCAGCCCCCCTTCTCCCCGGCCTCGCCATATCACTAGCAAAGACCCGCAAGGGGTCATCTGGGTTGGGGGCACCCGCCCCCGCCCCAATTCCAGTTAAAGGCTCCGGACCCCGGAAACCTCCGGGAACCCGCCACCCCCCCCCCCCCCCTGCTGTGACAACCCTGAAACAAATAACCCCCTCCGCACCGAACTACAGGGCGGGAGGGTGGGCAGCAAAGGACCTGCTCCTTCAGCCGCCCAGCACGAACAGGAGCAACACCCCGCCAGTCTCCCCCAACTCCTGCCGAACCGGCTCCCCTCATTGGCTCGCCGTGCTGTCCCTCACCGGCGAGCCAATGATTTTAAATAATGCCCCCTCCCTCCCTTGAACACGTGCCCTCGCGTGCTGCCGCGAGCAGGGTCCCCGCGCCAGGCCTCACACCTGGTTACCACCGGCCGCCGGGACCCTGCCCTGCAGCCTCATCATAACCGAGGCAATTCGGACCCGGCGCTAACCTGCTCTTACACCCCCTCCCCCCATTCCTTTAACCTATACATCCCCCCACACCTCCTACATCCCCCAACCATCTAATACAAACAAACCACACATTTTCATTGGGCTTATATGATCGCAGCTTTATTAACAATTAGGAAAATTCCAAACAATTCTTGAAACACAAATTCCTTAATAATAACCCATCGAGCGGAACGAGCCATCACCCGCCATACCACTAGCAAGATGACCTTGTTCCACTCCCACCGCGGCCGAGCCAGCGGCAAATGCCAGCCCCCCTTCTCCCCGGCCTCACTATATCACTAGCAAAGACCGGCAAGGGGTCATCCGGGTTGGGGGCACCCGCCCCCGCCCCAATTCCAGTTAAAGGCTCCGGACCCTGGAAACCTCCGGGATCCCGCCACCCGGCGTAGGGGTAGCTCGCACCCCTACGCCACCCCCCAAAGCCCCAAGCTGCAACCATTTAGCCTCCCACTGCATGGCCCACTCTAAGGCCTCCTGCCAGTCATTGAGCAGCAAATCAACTCCCACCGGGGATAAGTGCACCCCATCCAGCCGGTATAGACCTGCACACGTGACATCAACCCAAGAATGCAAGACCTGATATCCCCCATGGTCACAAACCCACCGCCCAATCTGACGATTGATTTTTGCTAGCCCACGTGACCAGCGCCGCTGCTGCTGGCAGGAAGGCCTTGGAATGATATCCGACCACAACAAAATAACCTCTGGATACATCCTAAGAACTTCAGCCAGGTCCTTCTTAGCTGCTCGGATTAACTGCTTGCAGGTCCATCCGGCTAAATCATTACCCCCTAAGTGCAGTAGAAGCGCTGACGGCTCTTTCCGCACCCGGCGATGATGCCGAAGCAAAGGTAAAAGCTGCGGCCATTGAAGACCACGCTCACCCAGCCATTCGACGGACACCATATCCGGGTCAAGGCCCAAATTACTCCCCAAGGGTCGTTCAGCAGCCTGCAGTCCCGCCCAATGCACGAATGAATGCCCAATCATCCAGCATTCAATCCGGCGCCGCACGGGATCTGAAAAAGAAAAGAAAAGTCAAGCATCCGAACTGCATTCCCCTATAACCGCACATAACCCTTAAAGGCCCGCGATCTCCATCTGCCAATGCTCTGAATCTCAGCCTCAGATAGCCCAGCCGCTGCCGCACTGGTGGCCGCTCCAATACGAAATGAATGCGGTGCAAAGCGCTGCAAATCCAGGCCCAGATGCTGCAACACCAGCCGCAGCACAGCCGCTACCTGGAAGCGTGTTACCCCACAAGAATCCCCATGCTGGAAAAACAGCCTGCCCGCTGACGGGCGCTCCAACATGTAGCCCCGCATGGCTGACACCGGGCACGTGGGCAACGACACGACCTCATTAAGAACCACTCACAACCCCTTTCCCAACTGGTCTGTCTTAGACCTCGCCAACCTAACCAAAAGCTGCCCCTCCCGAACTTGCACATGGCCCCATAACAGGCCACCGGCAGCATTAGCCCGACTGGAGCTCACTACTAACTCCCCTATCTGAAAGGCTCCAAAGAAAGCCACACAAAACACTGCCTTGAACAAGACCGCCTCGTAAAGTGACAGAGCCACGCTCGGCAAGGCCGTGCAAAGCCGCACCAACAAGGCATGTGTAACTGGCAACCTCGAATCCCGAGGAGCCGGGCAAGCACGCTCCCAGCCGTGCAACAATTTCCGAGACAAGAACCCAAGGCCTGAGTGACCCCAACCCGCTGCTCTAGCGAAAAAGGTGAAGCCAGCCAACTGACTACGTACAGCCACCCTGGAAGCTCCCTCTCACTTTGCTTGCACTATATAATGCCCCAATAATGAATCCGCATACATCCCCGGCTGCCAACCCCGTGACTGCAAATATTGCGCCACAACGTCGAATCCCCTCCGATACGCTGACCACGTCGAAGGCGCCACTGAGTTCCTCAACAACTGAATCAAGTCCGCTGACCAATCTGCCATAAGTTCTCCGGAACCGCCAACCCTTCGACTTCCGCTTTTGGTGCCAAGGTCCGGAACAGTTCCCACTTGGAACGAGAAAGAGCATCAGCAATTCTATTAGTGCAGCCCAGAATATGCTGAGCCTTCACACACACATTCAAACGCAAGCAAATCAAAATGATGTCCCTCATCAACCCAGCCACCTGCACACACCGCGGCGTATATCGATTAATTACGGCAACCACAGCCTCTTTGTCGCACCACCAAACTACTCTATGGTTAAGCAACTTGTCCGGCCACAAATGCAAGACAACCAATAACGAAAAGAGTTCCAAAAACGTGATGTTACTAGTTAGATGTGCTGAGTGCCACGTCTGAGGCCAACTGGCCACACACCACTCCCCTCCGAAATAAATACCCAGTCCAGCACTGCCCGCTGCATCCGTATACAACTGCAAATCCACACTAGAAATCTCCGCTTCCATCAGAACCGAATTCCCATTAAAACCCTCCAAAACCTCATCCCAGACGCGCAGGTCAGCCTTCATGACCTTGGACATTCTGATCCGGTGATGCGGCTTTCTAACCCCCACCGTAGCCGCAGCTAAAGATCGTAGAAAAACACGGCCCATCGGTATGACCTGGCATGCGAAATTCAAAGAGCCAATCAAAACCTGTAATTCCCTCAATGATAACTTAGTGGACGCCAACCCATTAGCTACTAAGACACGCAACCACACCACTTTGTCCCGCGGAAGACGAGCCACCATTTCCACAGAATCCAATTCCACCCCCAAAAAGGTAATACACGTAGCCGGGCCTTCCGTTTTTCCAACAGCCAAGGGAAGCCCGCAATCACTAGCCATATCCACAAAACCACATAACAACCGTTGGCACTCTGCCGAATGCGCCGCCCCCACAAAGATAAAATTGTCCAGATAATGCACGACATTACTGCAGCCGACCCTCTGGACCAATTTCCAATGCAAAAAGGAACTAAACGTCTCAAAATAAGAACAAGAGACAGAACACCCCATAGGCATGCACTTATCAACATAGAACATATTGTCAAAGCAGAAACCCAACAGATAAAAATCCGTGGGATGAACAGGCAGCAACCTAAACGTCGACTCCACATCTACCTTCGCCATTAAGGCTCCCGGACCACACTGTCTAACCAGCTTAACTGCCTCATCAAAAGAAGCGTAATGAACCGCACACAACTCTCTCGGGATATGATCATTGACTGAATCACCAATCGGAAATGACAAGTTATGGATCAATCGAAACCTCCCCGGCTCCTTCTTCGGAACCACCCCGAGCGGCGAAATCACAAGGTTCACCAAAGGTTGCTCAGCAAAAGGACCCGCAATTCTACCCAAACATAGCTCAACCGCCAACTTGTCACGGACTACCAGCTCCAAACGCCTTACTGAAGGCGAGTTGCGCGCTGTTCTACATGACAAAGACCCATGCACTGGTATTCGGAAACCGACCTGGAACCCACGTTCCAACACCACCCTATCCTGCCCCGCGCGTACCCCCGCAACCATTCCACCAAAATCTCCCTCCAAATCGGAGTAAGGGCCATACTCTGTATGTCCAAATTACTTGGCAGCTGATGGGGGGGGGGGGCCTGCACCACCTTTTCTAACACATTTACTGGTGGAATGTCCGCCCCCACAAGACGAGCAGGCATGTCGGAATTTACAGTCCGGAAAAGGGCACACGGACCTGTTGAAACGCCAACAGATGTCCCCCAGTCCCCCGCTTCCAACTTTCTGCGGGGGGTTACCCCCCGCCGCATGAAAGGGCCGACCCGAACCCAAAGCACTACTGCCCAAAGCTCTCGCCGCAGTCCCCCCCACTAGCCCCCACACGGACCGACATTTGGGTCAGCCATAAATTAATATCCTGGGTGCCCCTGGTCAACCACTTACTCTCCTCCATCTTGTCCCTAAACTTCTCATCATAATTCAACCAGGCGAAGCCTTCATGCATCTGCACAGCTTCCAAAATGGAATCCGCATATGCCAACAACATTCCATAATCCTCCGGAGACTGATGACCCCATATGCTCGCCAACTGCAGAAAGGCTCTGACCCAATTCACGACATTACGCGACACCTTCTTTAGCCGTCCCACCCTCTCATCCTCCTTTCTCTTCTTTTTACTCTCGCCCGAGCGCTTCCTGCCTTCCAGCAGTCTGAAAATGTCAATATATCGCCTCTTCAAAATCTTCTGGCGTAAACTCCTGGGCACCCCCTCCCACAGCTCCGCGAATGATACCAACGTAGGCTTCACCAACCCATGAGAAGGAGCAGTATGCGCCTGACCAACCCCAGGTGCTGAACGCGATGTTCCCGATGACGAAGACGACGAGGAAGATACGGAAGAGGAAGACGACTCTGACCTGTGCCGACACCTCCTAGAATGCTTTCTCTTCTTCCTCGCCTTCCGACCACCCCCCACTGTCACGCCCAGCTATTCAGACCCCTCACCCCCAACCACAGGAAACTCACCTGCCACCGCCTCATCGCCGGCCTGAACCTCTCCCTGCGGAACCTCCGCCGACCGACTCCTCCGATCCCGCTGCTGTGTCACACTGCCATCCGCCACGCTGGCCTGCAGCTGCTGCCGACCCTCAGGTGCCGCTCCAGCCCCTCCACTGGCGACAACCCGATGCACCGCCGCACTATCACCAGCATCCTGCAACATTGCTGTAGCCTGTGAAGAAAAAACAGGGAAAGAAGAAGGGGGGGGAACAAGAGGGGAACCGGCCGGCTGCCAAGCCCCCAACCAAGCGGCCCCCAAGGAGCCCTGCCCCCCACCCTGCCAATGATCCCAAGCGGATGCCGCAGAACGGGGCCCCGCAACTCCTACCATACCTCCAGGCCAACCCAGCTGTACAGGAGGACCATAACCAACAGAATGAGCCCCATGCCACCGCGAGGTCCACCCCTCAACCCCAACCCCCCCAACCCACTTAACCCTTGCCCCCCCAAACCTTGCGCAACAGCCCTTTCCAATCCGGCCCCGGCACTCCCCTGTGACGCACCCCCGCCCTCCAAATAGCCAGAAACCCCCGCACTAATCCCCCCGGCCCTAGAAGTATCAGGCTCCAGGGGCGAGCCACCTCTCCTCCTGCCGCGCTGCTGCACCCCACCAATCCTGTCCCCCCTGCACCCCCGCTTAGATAGGTCAGCTGCCCCCCTACTGACTGGGATCCCCACCAACCCCCGTCCACCTCTGGCCCTCCTACCACGCACATTACCCCTGCCCCTAATGCCTGGAGCTACCTCCATCACCGTGCCGCTCTCAGCAGCCACACTACTGCTCCTTCCAGGCTCCACAGAAGGAATTGATACCTGCCCCCCTCCCCTGCCCACTGCAACCCGCACCCCCCGGCCAACCCCACTAACTCTGCCCCTCCGCCCCCTCCGCAGCGGCATCCTTAAAGGAATAAATTATGACCCTTCCTAGCACTATGGAAAAAACCGCAGGCCTCCCAACTAAAATAATTCACAAACCGAGGGCCCGAGGGCATACAATTGAATGGAACACGCCCCAGATGAATGGCACCGCCCGTCACCAGCGTCCTCCGCAACCCGACAGGGCCCAAAGCCTCTCCTTGCGGTGCAGCTCCGTGCACCGCGACTCCGCTCCCACCGCAAATCACCGACGGGGCCAACGATAACGCTTGCGATTCCCAGCAAAGGACCTGCTCCTTCAGCTGCCCAGCACGAACAGGAGCGACACCCCGCCAGTCTCCCCCAACTCCTGCCGAACCGGCTCCCCTCATTGGCTCGCCGTGCTGTCCCTCACCAGTGAGCCAATGATTTTAAATAATGCCCCCTCTCTCCCTCGAACACGCGCCCTCACGCGCTGCTGCGAGCAGGGTCCCCGCGCCGGGCCTCACGCCTGGTTACCACTGGCCACCGGGACCCTGCCCTGCAGCCTCATCATTATGGTGAAAAAGAATTGACAAAGATAAAAATTAAGCATGAAAAATATAAAGAAATAAAATTAATGGACTAGGTATGAGCTGTGGGACTGATAACTGATTTTAGGAGCAAATTTGGTACAGATATAATTAGCACTATTGGCTCCTTTCTGATGGTCCCTAAAGGTGCGTGTAGACTAGGTGCAGCGCAACATACAATGCAACCTAGCATGCAACATTTTTGTGTAGTTGGGACGTGTTTGCGAATGCTGCACATGCATCCTGTGTGCATGCTACGTGTATTTGCTCCATGCCTAGTTTGATCTTAACATTGTTGGTTTTTGCCACAAACCCAAAGGCAAGCACATTGTCATTTGGGACGCTGCTCTGAGCATTTCTCAGACTAGTATGTTCTCGTGAACATGAACAACTGTACGGAAGAAAGTGCCTTGCACATGATCGAGACTTATAAATACAGTATCATACTGTGTTGTGGGATCGACCAGATTCAGCTGAGTTTTCAGCACCGAAAACTCCCATGCATACCATCCACCCTATTGCCACAGTGTACTCTAGGAATCAGAGAGGTCCTATGTCACCTGTGCCTAAAGAATCATTAGCACACAAAATTAGGCAAAGGAGGTAAATGGGCCCTACTATAGGCTGAAAGTAGGCACCAACAGTCATGGTGCCCCAAAATCTGACCTAATTTTATATTTGTAGGTGTTAAAAAAATGGGCACATGTTCATTAGTAGCGCTTGTGTACTTTTTATTTGCACTAATTAAATAGGCGCATAGTCAAACTCGGGTGCATTCACAGTGGCTCTCAGCACAAGCAAAACTTTGTGCAAGGGGAAATCAGATTCCCAGTGAAGGAGATAAAATGACATTAAAATGTGCTGTATGGAGCATCAGGCACAAGAATTAACTCTTCCCAAAAGACATCCCTGTCCTGTGGCATTTGCTGAATGTTAAATATAATTTATTGTGACAATAGAAATGTTGAAGATTTGGAAAAAAAAATGGTGAGACTTGCACAAAAGAAGATGGCTGTTAGCTCCCAGGAAAGTTCTGGCAGCCAAATATAATTCATACCAGTAGAGCACGAGGTAATGTTAACCTGTGGCCATTCCACTATTGCTGGGGGTGAGCCGACGCGACAACTCCAGGGGATCAGATAAGTCTTTCTCTAGGGTACACTCTGCAATGCTCCTTTTGCTGATGCTGATAGGGACTCTAGATATTCACTGTAAACTAATTCCTCTGCAAACCATAGATTAATTCTAGATATTCTACAGCCTATATACACATCACATTGTTTCAGATATATGTGTAACCCGCTGCCCATGTGTGAGTTCTTACAGCAGCTACGCACGCTTTTTGCTCACAGTGGCCACAACTTTCAAAAACAATACTGTCTTTCAGTCTCTATTCTTGGGGATAATTTGGGGTTCTTGAAATGGAACCAGTATACACTGGGAATTCTTTGGTACTTAAACTCCACTCACTCTTCTTCCCCTTTTCCAAATAACTGAGTCCAAGCCAGAGTATGTGTTCTGATCCAAAGGATTTAAAGAACTTGAGGGTCACTAGCAACACTAGCAGAAATACAGAATTGACAGAGACAAACATAACTATATTACAAGCAGTTGAACTCCTTTCTCCTTACTTCAAACTATACTACATGTAGTTACACTTCTTTCCTCTTCTCTCTTTAAGCTTCCACCAGAAATTAGATCCATCAAAGACCTTCTTCAGTTCCGTAAGGCAATCAAACACCACATTTTTCTACTTCACTTTGCACAAGCATCCACCCCGCCTCTGCTCACCCACACACCAATGCCCACAAACCTTTCATGCTCTACATAAATAACCCTGTCTCAAATATTTTTGAGCTTGCCTTAGCCCTTCCTGAATATCCCAACCTAATCTAATTGTGTTTTTGTACATATGTTTATAGCTACCCTGTTGCTCCAAGTTTAAACTCCTGTTCAATGTAAGCACAGAACAGTCCTCTGACTGTGCAACCTTTGTTATATGTAAACCGCACTGATAACAAATAGCGCGGTATATAAAAGTTGTTAAATAAATCAAAATAAATAAATAAATAAGCTGGAAATGTTGCAGGGTTGTTCCATTCTCCTTGCTTTCTTTCTTCTATTTGCCACCTTGATAGGCAGCCCTTCCTCCTGCACTATAGGCTTTCACAGTGTACCTGGGGTAGCCGCTGTAGCTGCAGGCCCTGAGGCTGCACTGTAGATGCTCCTGGCTCTGGTATTACTGGGCTGCTGAGGTGTTATTCTGGTTCCTCTCTCCTTCCCCTTGGAGTAGCTTACTTCCCAAAGTAGACTCTTTGACTCCTTCTCCTTTCCATAGGTGGAACTGTTCTTCTTCTGAGCTAGTGGAGTATGCTGGCAGGTTTTGCACAGTCACCATGGGCATTACCGCTGCTGACTCTGTGGTTCCCTCCTGATGGAATGAGGGCAATGGGATAGCCATAGCCACTTGCCCCCTTGGGGAAGACTGCTCACTCCATCCTCTTGGTGTAGTGACGATGAGCAAAAGACAGAGTTTTGCCTTTGGGTGGGGCATACTGTAGTTGCTGAATTTTCCCTCCCAGAAGAGTCTCTTCCCAGCATGATGACAGTGGGTAAGGGTAACCTCCCTATTCTGGAAAATCCTAAGCCAAATATAGGTTATATTGAAGTAATTTAATAGGACTAATGGATGTCTCTACTGCTTAAAGGAACTGAACCTAAGAGATCTCTACATATGCATATTTTGAAGCTCGTAGTCCAACCATGTCAATACAGCAGGTTTTTCTACTGGTGCTATATGGCGTGAATGTTGTCATTTTTCTTGTATCACTTACAACTTGTACGACTTGTAGTTATAATATGCTCTGACCTGTCAAAGCATATGGTGAAGGGAGAAAAGGTGGGAAGGTACCACTCCACGATTGAACTCTACGGTACATACCCCTCATCTGCTAGCACTTCTTCATTCCGACACTATCCTCCGCATTCGGAGCACACTTTGAAAATGTGGTCACATTCCCAAAGTTAGAGCCTTTACTATTGCATGTGCCACATTGCAGAATAAATACAAGGCTACCTGCAGGTAACACGCAGAAGTCCAGAGCTTTGCTCTATCTGAGCTCAATCTGATATCCCTTGATGATGTCCATCCTGCAGATGTAGCAGCTGGGGCCAGAGAAGCCGAGGCCAGTAGGGAAGAGAAAGCAGGTCCCTCCCAACCACTTCAAGGGCAAAAACATCAGCTCCCACCATGTAGCAGCCAGTGGAGATCATCTCAGGAATGAGTGGGCCAGGAAGAAGATGCTAGTGATGAGGGAGATGAACTGGAAAAGGTGGATGAGGAGAGTGAGCATAGGTTGTCTAGATCAGATCATGTATATTTAAGTGCATATGTGCAAAACCATGATAGCATTTGATAGAGGTTTTTTTTATAATATATGTATAGATTTGAAAATACACATGTATTTGGCAATACGCACAACAAGTAGATAAAGGTGAACTGGGTAATACAGTGTATCTGGATTTTCTGAAAACCTTTGACAAGGTCCCTCATGAGAGATGTTTGGCAAAATTAAAAAATCATGGGATAGAAGACAGTGTACTATTGTGGATCAGGAACTGGTTAAAAGATAGAAAGCAGAGAGTAGAACTAAACGGACAGTTTTTTCAATGGAGAAAGGCAAATAGTGGAGTACCCCAGGGATCTGTACTGGGTTCGCTGCTTTTTAACGTACTCATAAATTACCTGGAAATGGGAATAACGAGTGAAGTGATCAAATTTGCAGATGACATAAAATTATTCAAAGCTGTTAAAACACAAGAGGATTGTAAAAAAATTGCAAGAGGACATTGAAAATTTGGGAGACTGGGCATCCAAATGGCAGATGAAATTTAATGTGGACAAGTGCAGAGGTATGCACCTAGAGGTACATTCTAATATGTGTGTCCCAGCCTCTGTGCATCCCGTCGTAACCGGACTCACAGAGCTACAGTAAGGGCGATTCTGATCCCACAGGGCACGTCTAGACCCTGTGAGATCAGAATCATATCTAGGGTCAGAACATGCAGGTCTGTTCCTATTCTGATCATTCTGCACTTACTTAGCTATGCCTGGCTAACTCATTCAGGCTCCTGAATGGAGCCATGGTGCCATGGCGTCCGGCTGCCGACCACTCTGTCGTTTCCCCGCAGCCCGACCCCTGATCTGGCCTCCCATGGCCAGGGTCGGACTGCGGGGAATCTCCTGCACCCCCTCCCCATTTGTTCCCAGCTGGGCCTCCTGTCCCCTGATATCTAGGGGGACTTATTCCACGTCAGAGGTGGAATAAGTCTCCCGTCCAATCTGCCAGCCCAGGATGTACAGGGCCGTCTTCAGAATTGGCCCTGTACGTCCAGGGCTGCAGACTGCACATTGCCCGCCCAAACTCCACCTCCGCATCTCCCCTTCCCGTCCCTTGTCTAAGCCTCCTCGTACAAATAGAATAGACCCATTGGGGAAGAGCAATCTAAACTACAGTAACACAACAAAAGGTTCCACATTAGGAACCACCACCCAGGAAAAGTGGATAATACAATGAAACCAGTAGTGCAGCAGTGGCCAAGAAAGCAAATAGAAGGCTAGGAATCATAAAGAAAGGAATGAATAATAAAAACAAGGATATTATAATGACTGTGTGGAAGGGGTAATTATAGATAGGTTATTTACTCCATCAAAAAGTAGAAGACTAGACGACATACAATGAAGCTTCAATGTAACTGATTTAAGACTAAAAAAAGAAAATATTTTATAAGTGTGTTATCATACTCTGGAATTCATTACCAGAGGATGTGGCAAAAGTTGTTAGTGTAGCTGGATTTGAAAAAGGGTTGGACAAGTTCCTGGAAGAAAAGTCCATAAACCATTATTAAGGCACCCAGGGAAATCTCCTGCTTACCCCATAAGAACATAACATATGCCATACTGGATCAGATCAAGGTCCATCAAGCCTAGTATCCTGTTTCAAACAGTGGTCAATCTAGGTCATAATTACCTAGACATTTCCCCAAAAGATACAGGTTCCACATTGCTTGTACTGGGGCAAGCAGTGATATCCTGAGTCCCTTTTAATAATGGTTTATGGACCTTTCCTCCAGGAACTTGTCCAAACCCCTTTTAAACCCAGCTACACTAACAGCTTTTACTACATCCCCCAGTAACAAATTCCAGAATTTGATTACACGTTGAGTGAGAAAATATTTTCTCTTATTAGTCTTAAATAGGTTACCCTGTAGCTTCATTGCATGTCCCCTAGTCTTTCTATATTCTGATGATGTAAACAATTGATCTACGTTTAACTGTTCCACTCCATTCATTAATTTATAGACCTCTATCATATCTCCCCTCAGCTGTCTCTTTTCCAGGTTGAACAGCCCTAACCTTTTTAGCCTTTCTTCATAAGGGTATCCTTCCATCCCCTTTACCATTTTGGTGGCTCTTCTCTGTACCTTTTCTAATAACACTATATATCCTTTTTAAGATATGGCGACCAAAATTGCACACAATATTCAAGGTGCGGTCGCACCATGAAACGATACAGAGGCATTATAGTATCCTTTGTTTTATATTCCATTCCTTTCCTTATAATTCCTAGCATTCTATTTGCTCTCTTGGCCGCCGCTGCACAATGGACAGAGGGTTTTAACATGTTATCTACGATGACGCCTAAATCGTTTTCCTGGGTGGTGGTTCCTAATGTGGAACCTTGCATCATGTAACCATAGTTTGAGTTGTTCTTTCCTATGTGCATAACTTTGCACTTGTCCACATTAAATTTAATCTGTCATTTGGATGCACAGTCTTCCAATTTATCAAGATTCTCTTGCAATTTTCCAAAATCCTCATGGGTTTTGACAACTTTAAATAGTTTTGTGTCATCTGTAAATTTGATAACCTCATTCATTATTCCCATTTCAAGGTCATTTATGAATATGCTAAAAAGCAGCGGACCCAGCACAGATCCCTGGGGTACTCCACTATTCGCCTTTCTCCATTGGGAAAATTGGCCATTTAGCCCTACCCTCTGCTTTCTATCTTTTAACCAGTTCCTGAGGAAAGGTGTGACCACAGCATGTTTGAAGGCCATAGGAACAGTTGCAGTGGAAAGTGATAAGTTACAGATATGACAGATGGAAGGGATGACAGCAGAACAGGGAACTTAATAGACGGGTGGATATGGGATCAGAGGAGCAGATAGTCAGTTTGGAGGAGGAAAGAATATTTTGCAGTTTCCTCCTCAGTGATTTCAGAAAAGGAAGGAAGGTGACTGAAGGTGAGGGAAGGATTTGGGATTGAAGAGAGGGAGGGGGAGGGGGAGGTGAACCTGTGGAGGCTATTCTTCTGGACTTTGTCATGGAAATAGTCAGCCAAGGTCTGGGCAGAAAGTGAAGGAGGGATTGGGGGAGGAGGGACCTTGAGGAGAAAGTTGAGCATAGCAAAGAGATGGCGAGAGTCAGAGCATGAGAGTTACTCAGATGGGCATAGTACTCTTGCTTGGCGAGTGCTATGGCCGACTGGAAAGAGGTTAGCATGAATTTAAAATGTAGGTAGTCAGCAAGGATACATGATTTAAGCCAAAAAGGCACTCAGCTGAGCAGGCGCAGGAACGTCTGCAGTGGGTTGCTAAGGACAGCCAGGATTGAGGTAAGTTATGCCTCATTGGATGTGAAATGGGAGGAGCCAGTGCATCCAGAGTAGAGTATAGCATTATAGGACGATACTGCCTCATCAGCGGACTCAGATGACATAGTGGAGGACAGAGGTGATGAGACAGCAGTGGAGAGAGCTGAAAGGTCGATAGTATGAAGAATCCTAAACATGTTGGTGGAGATCGGGTGAGACCAGGATTAAGGGTGAAGGTCAGCAGGTCATGGTCAGATAAGGGCAGAACTGAGTTGGAGAACTTTTAAGGTGAGCAGTTGGAGAAGAAGACAAGGTCAGGACAGTGGACATGCTTGTGATTAGGAGCCTCACTGGGAGGCTGCTCCACTCATCCACCACTTCTTTCTCTAAACTAATATTTTCTTAGATTACTCTTGAGTCTGCCCCCTTTCATCAGCATTCTATGGCCCCGCTTATTCCAGGGCCAGCTTTTATTAGAAAAGGGTCCTGTCCTCTGTGCATTTATGCCTCAGTACTTATTATATCTGATAGACAAGATAATCTGTTCTCCAAGGCATAATGCTTAGATGAAAACAGACTTATTAATAAAGTGTCCTAGATTGCCTGATGTAACCATACTTTAGAAGCCTTATTCACAATTTCTACATGAAAAATCCAGCATTTACATGTAACTGGTAGGTTTAGAAAGGGCTAAATTTACACCTGGATGTGCATAATATAGAAATTTGCAAGTGGTCGTGTCAGGGTGTGATTACGGTGCAAGGATGGGTCAAATCTCTGTACGTGTAGTCCCCATTTACATACAGGGAATCCAAATGTATGACCAAAATTGTTCATGTCGGGATTTACAACTGCTTCTTGGCACGTATAGGTTTCTTAAAAAACTGCTCATTTTGGCCGGCCCTTCACAGAGGGGAATAAGGAGGTTATCCTCTGTAATCTCCCTTTTTTTATTTCCCCCTACAGATTGGAATTAAATAAAGATAGTAACCTCTGTAGTTTATTAGTTGCATGTAGACATATACATTTGCAAACTGGCTCTCATACACTTGTAATTGCTGGAATTTATACATGTAAATTGTGAAATTCCAAGTGTCAGCACTTACAGATGTACGTCATTGAAACACCTCAACAGATTTTTCCCATGTGTAGATTCGTAAAATGGATCTTCTGGTGCTGTCAGCAAATCCACATGCACTGCTGCACCTCCTTACACTTACTTTAGAAAGGCTCCACATTTGGCAGATCCTTTCTAAAATGCTGCCGGAACTGTGTACATCCTGACCTGAACTTTTATGTTTATGTTTATGAAAAACTTGTTATATCGCCATAGACCTGGTCAGGCACCTCAGCAGTTTACAATAAAAAGATAGGACGAGAAAAGGAAAGGAACGTCATAAAATTGCAAAAGAAAAACGCAGCAGAGAGAAGAAGGGAAAAGGCTAGAGAGAGAAACAGAGGTGAAGAGGAGAGAAAAGATTAAAGCATACAGTAGAAACCTAGCTATCACCGTACCCCCAGCTCCAAAAAGACCTTTTCAAAATAACGGCATTTGAGAGCTGCTTTGAATATTTTTTGATGAGGATCCGAAGCGGATTTAGTCAGGTAATGTATTCCAGAGGTAAGGGGATAGGAAATAAATGGCAGAATGTGAGAGTATTCATGTCTAGTTCATTGGACTGAGGGAAGGACCAAAGGATTTGAATTTTGTGACCTCAATTCCAGTCTCCACATGCTATCTAAAATGTGCCTTCACGTAGGCACATATGAACACAGCTGGAGACTGAAAAATGGCACTTGTCATGATACTTCTTGCCTATCTTCTGAAATCTTCAGTGCATTAACACAGAAAACACAGGATGCCTGTAGTTGTTCCTGGCCAGCACAAATATTGTGCTCTTTTAAAATGGAGGCAATGTGCTGCCCTTGTGAGGATGATAGACACAGTACATGCAAGCAGGAACTGCATACTTATGCTCATTAACGGATCTAGAAGAGAAGATTTCAGTGAAACAGAGTATCACTACAAGCAATAATTCTGTGCACCCCACCCCACACCACATCTCGCCACCCTACCCAGAGTACCACCACCACCCTATGACTGCCTGTAGCTAGTCTACCCGGACCAATACCAGAATCTTGCTGCTGGAGGTGTCAATAGAGCATCAATGGTGGTCCTGTCTTCCACATGCTTTGATTATCTTTGGTCTGGCCCTGATAAAAAAAAAAGTATTTAGCTTCTTAGAAACACACCGAATAACAACTCCATTAAAGACAGTAGATTGTCTTCTATTCTTACATAGTAACATAGAAAATGATGACAGATAAGGACCAGTATGGTCCATCTAGTCTGCCCAGTAAGATGGCAAGAGTAGGTGCACCTGCCGCTCTGTGCAGGCCCCCCTCCCCATGTCTTTGTTTTAGGTGTGAACCCACCGCTCCGTCTAGGACACCCCTGTTTGTTGAGAATTTAGATAGTTAATTTTATTTGATTTTATCCTGTTGCTGTAAAGGGATCCACTGTGTCTGCCCCAGGCCATTTTGAATTCTGTCACTGTATTTGCCCCCACCACTAACATCAGAAGGGCATTGCAAGCATCCACCACCCTTTCAGTGAAAAAGTATTTCCTGACATTGCCTTTCAATTTACCCCCTTGCAGCTTCATGTTATGCCCTCTAGTTTTACAGCTTCCCCGTCTTTGGAAGAGATTTGTTTGTTCATTATTTCTCTTTAAGTATTTAAAGGTCTGAATCATATCTCCCCTGTCCCTCCTTTCCTCCAGAGTGTACATATTTAGGTCTTCAAGTCTATTCTCATAAGGCTTCTGACGCAGGCTCCAAATCATTTTGGTCACCTTCCTCTGAACAGTTTCCAATCTTTTTACATCCTTTGCAAGATATGGTCTCCAAAACTGAACACAGTATTCCAAGTGAGGCCTCACCAGTGACTTACAGTCAATGATACGTGGTTCAAAATTAGAAGGATACTTTTATTTAATAATTCAACAACCTGAGAGCCCGACACAGGCCGTGTTTCGTATTCACTTCCTCAGGGGATTCAGGCATGCTGCATACAATTAAACATAAACAACACAATACATACAAATAAAATAATAATTATAACACATATAAAATCATTCAAAAAATCTAAATCATCATAAATATATAAAAACCAATATGATTAAAACCAGAACATTAACCGTATATGTAAAAAATACTTTTAAATACTTTAAATATAAATAAGTTAAAAATTATATGTATAACAGCCATTTAGAGACTAAAAGTTAAAAGACATTCTATCATAAGTGAAGATCATTGAAAGGATATTTGAAAATTCAGGTGATTTATTAAGCTATGTGTAATCACTTCGGTGTTATGATAACATTCTTAATAAACTAATAAAAGCAAAAGGAGTGAGTTGATAAACACAATTGCCAATAATCACAATAAAGCTAATCAAAATCAGCTCAGAACAAATTGCTACAATCATAAAATCATAAATATATAAATAATTAAGATATTAAACCTAACATTTCGGATACATCATTACATTATGTGTGTCCACAAAATTGTTGTTATCATATTCATATTAAACTAGCAAAGACCAAAAAACAAAGGAGTGAGTCGGTAGAAACAGGTGTCATTAAGCACCATGAAGATAAACAAGAGCAGCTCATAAAAATCAAAAAGGTTATAAACCATAAAATCATAAATATATAAATACTTAAAATACTCATCTTTGTCACCATTTATAATAGACTCCTAACATTAAGGGGCTTGTTTACAAAGCCGCGGTAGCGGTTCGCGGTTGTTATCGGAGCCGCGGCCCCATTGAAATCAATGGGGTCGCGGCTCCGATAACGATCGCGAACCGCTACCGCAGCTTTGTAAACAAGCCCCTAAGAGTCTATAATAGCCTAAAAAGAATTTTTGCTCTCTGTGCACACAATAACCATAAAACTGGATTAAATTGTACCCCTTAATAATACATAAATACATAAATACTTAAAATCCTAGCGTATAAATAATTAAATAATTAAATAATGAGAAGTAGACGATACATGTTATATCCCATCTTAGGATGTGAGATAATTAAACAGTTAAAATGCCCCATGAGGAAGTTTTCATTATAGTCTAGGGGAGAGTCTATGCTGATGAAACTTTCCTTGTTTTTCAACTATACAGAAAACGTCCGGTAGGCTCTTATAAAAGTATCCAGTTTTGAGCCGAGCATATCGAACGCAAGAACGGGTATGGAGTTTATATTACAATACATTTTAAAATGTGGTCCGGGGTGCTTTTTAATTATTTGTTTAATTGTATGCAGCACGCCTGAATCCCCTGAGGAAGTGAATACGAAACACGGCCTGTGTCAGGCTCTCAGGTTGTTGAATTATTAAATAAAAGTATCCTTCTAATTTTGAACCACGTATCACTGACTGGGTGTCTCTTGAGTGACGTGGTGTGGTGCTCCTTTTGGTGGACCTCACCAGTGACTTATACAGTGGCATTAATACTGCTTCCTTTCTGCTGGTAATTTCTCTTTGTATGCTATATCGCTATTCAGCATCATAGACATTTCAAAGCAGCTTACAACGAGCAAAATACAAAACAGAAAGATCAAGAAAAGAAGAAGAAATAAGAAAAGTTTGTCTCTGCGCTCCATCACACAGGTAGGTCATTTGTCTTGTCAAAGAATCAGTTTTTCAGTTTCTTCCTGAATTTAACTTCCTGATTTTGGCTTTCAGTTCAAAAGGCATAGCATTCTACAAACGGGCAAGAAAACAAAATGCTGCATAACAAGTATATTCAAAATGAACATTAGCAGCATTCGGTGCAACTATTAAGTGTGCCTGCGAAGAGCACAGAGTTCTGGAGGGAATATAAGGAATTTGTTCGATCCACAAGAAAAGAGGGTTGATTTGTATGTAGTGTATGATGAACTGAAACTAAAATTCTGAGGCCTGGGAGTAAAAGGGATTAACATGGTTAGAAGACCAGGTATGACCCTGGCACTGAATATCTGGGTTTAAAATTTGGTGGCGGCAGCTAGCCACATTAGATTGGACAGTCGCCACCACTGAATATCAGGCCCCTGATTTCAGCTGGCAACTGACTGGTAACTAATCAGGTTTGACTAAGAATGGAGTGACATAATATTTGTGAATACCCAATATTCAACCACAGTTTGCTATAAGGAGGTTCCAACTTCAGGAGGTAAATCAGGCACTGTGCGAGAATTCCTGATGAACTTAAGGCATGAACTGCCTTTTCAGGTCTTGTCTAGGGCAGTTAGGAGATAATTTCATAAACCATATTCACAACCTACAGCACAGTTTAGGCACATAACAGGGCTTGTATAAAATAAGTAGGTATGTTCAAGGAGTAGCTTGAGTGGATGATGGGTGGAGTAGGATCTATGGGTACATTTTATAAAATACACCCACATGTGCATAAAGTACAAGCTCTCGAACAGGCATTGTGTCTGCACCTTCAATCTAGGTATGATTTCCACAGGATTTCTGTTGGTATCTTATAGACACATAGGTTTACTCCATCCTCCAACCTAGGCACCCTGTTGTACAATTACCCTCATAGGAGGTAATTTTATAAAGTCATCCCCGCACGTATGCATGGAAATGGCCTCTTATTAAATACCTACCAATTTAAAAACACGTGTTTTGGCATGATCATGGGCATAGTTTGAGTGCTTCATTTGGAGGGGCAAAGGGTGTGGTGGCATATTTGCATATCATTTACATATCCATTGTCATCATCTTTCGAAAAAACATAGATGAATAAGAAGCCAGTATATCAAACTGGCGAGGGATGAGTTGGTGCCCCCAAGATACTCAAAAAGGGAACAGAAGGAGCTAAAAAAAGGAAAGCAACATATTCCCAAGCTATATAATTACAATGCAGCAAAAACTGTAGCTGTTTGATTATTTAGCCTGGTACTCTGATTAAAAAAATACTGACGCCTGAAAATAAATGTTCTTCCCAAAACAAAGGAGATGTAAGGTTCTCACACACCAGGGGACAAAAAGAAAAAGAGAGCTACAGTGAAGGTTCTAACACCAAAATAAATTAGAACTCATTTTATTTTGGCATTAGAAATTCATTATGGTTCTCTCTTTTTGAATATCTACTTTGCATTCAATGAAACCTCTCCTCTAACAGTAGGTGCAGAGCAGAACTAGGACATTTCAGCATGGAATCCAACATACAAGAAAAAAAAATCTGATTCCAGTGTCATCTCATTAAGAGCCTCTCCAGTACCAGGCAGATTGTGAACTAACACAAACCCCTACAAAGGTCATTGAAGACCTATAAAGCAAATGTGCCATACCATAAGGACACCAGCTTCTAAAATTAACACAATAAGAAGCCTATTCAGTAAAGAGCAGCACCATAAATATTGCAGTGGGCTTTAGAACATCCTTACACTTATTCGGAAAACTGAACAAGCCAGATTACTACAGATTCTACATAGAAATTCCATGCTAACAGACAGGGCCAGCACAAGGAGATGAGGTGCCTTAGGCAAACCCATCCCTTGTGCCCCCCCCCCCCTTTGCGGAGCGTCTTCCCCCTTGGCACTCATTTCCACCACTGATACCCCTCTCCAGGGCCAACAGTGGCGGCAATAGCCGCAAACAGCTCTATGACTCTGAAGCTTGAAGATAAGTGCCACGGGGCTGTTTATAGCTATGACTGTCACTGTCAGTCCCAGAGAGGGGCAACAGTGGCGGCAATGAGTGTCCCTGGAGGGCCAGCGCTCTAGGAGACTCCCTAATTGGCCTAATGGTCATGACGGCCCTGCTTACAGAACATGTCTCGGTCACACAGGACCTCACCAAGTACAGAATAAATTGTAACAAACTCAAAGTAGAAATATATAGACAAAATTAAATTGAAACCCCAACAAGCCAGGCTCTGTATGCAGTGCAACACAAGAAACAGAAACAGTGATACATTTCCCCCTGTTCTGTGCAAAATGTAAAGATGGCATATATAAAATCCAAAAACTGACATACAGTATTCCAGTCATTAAACTGAAAATAAATTCTCTACCTTTATGGTCTAGCCATTTTATTTTTCTAATTGCCTTGGTCCTGGTATCTGGTTTCTGTGTCCCGTCTTCTTTTAACTTTCTTTTCCAGAGTATGCGATCCACCTGCCACTTCTCTCCACTCCTGTCTTCTTCACTTGCTCCCCTACATCCATCACTGACATTGATCTTTTCCTTTCAGATTTCTTCCATTTATTTTTCTCTCTTTATCAACTCAGATTTAATTTCTCTTTCTTATATCAGATTCTCAACCTCCCTCTTTTTTTTTAATGTATCCAAATTTTAAAATACATAGCTCATGGATATATACCACGGAAGAGCAAATTTCAAGGAAAATATAACCACAAAGAAAAAAAACTTTGCATGATAGACCACCACATGGGGTGAAGTACTGAAAAGTAAAATAAATGATGCTTCCTATAATAGAGGTGCCTGAATGAAGCAGAAGCAGCTGAATGAGCATTACGGTGTTACCTCTACAGGGTCCTGAACACCCTTTCTAGCAAAACAAAAACAATCAACTGGCTAGGGTCAAAGAAAGCAAACATTATACCCTCCACGGATACTACACATTTGCAAGGAAATTTTAAAGCAAACCCAACCCCAAAAGCCTCCACCCTCAACCGCAAGGTCAATGAAACCCTTCTATAGGCTTGGGTAGACAGTGACAAATCAGGAAATAGATGAATAACAGACCCGAGGAAATTGGCATGCATATTTCGAAAATATATGTTTAAAACAAAGTCTCTGTCTGATTCAAATGCAAAGGTAGCCAAAAGTGTAGTAGATTCAGTGACTATTTCCAGGGAGGATTCAAGGAAGGAGGTCAATTTTAGCTGGCTGGTATCATGCACCTGAAGTAGAAGGCTTCCCACTTCCTGGAAGAGAGATATAGTATGATTTAACCAGGGGTGGGAGGCTGTCAGGTAGAAAATGCAAAACCTCCCTCAAATACTTCCTGATCATATCCAAAGGGGCAATCAATGGACACTTAGAGCCCTATTCTATAACATTAATGTCTGGCCTGAGTGCATATACAAAGTGAAAACGGGGTTGATATAGACCTGATTCCACAACCGTTGGTTTAGATGCACTCATAGTCTCCAAATAGGGGACACAGATCTATCTAGCTTGGTGCGAACAAGTCACTATGGAGGAAACAGACCTTCACTGTAAGTACGGGACATGGGTAGATACAGCGAACGGCTTGGATGTACCCACGCTCAGCATATTCAGAACAAATGAATGTAGCCAATGATTCCCGTCTCCGTTCAGCATGCTCCTTCTGAAAAACAAGCCTCTCCTTTACTGCTCCACTCACTGACAGCATTGCTCACATGACAACTAGGCATGAATACTGTTCTTACAGTGGTGCTGATGCAAACCAGACCACATCTATCTTTATCTCTATCTTTATCTTTATTTGTTGCTTTATATACCTCCCACACCGAGGCACCAGAGTGGTTTACAATAAACAAAACACATTTTTTGGCTGCAGAAAAGGAAACAAAGCTCCATTGGTACAATAGGAAAGGGATAGAGCCGAAGATAAAGAATAAGCAAAAGATAAGCATGGGACTCAGAGAAACAGACTAACGGGGGAAAACAAACTATACAGGAAGCTAAGGGGACGGGGCTAGAGGGGGGGAGGAGGGAGATGACAGGTCAAAGGCGGCACAAAAGAGATGGGTCTTTAGACCAGCCTTGAATCTGGTAAAAAAGGGTTTGAGGCAGAGGGCAGGGGGGAGCGAATTCCAGAGCTTGGGGCCAAGGAAGAAAAAGGCAGTGGAGCGAGTGGATCCTAGGCGGGCAGAAGAAGGGGAGGGGAGGAACATGCGGTTGGCGTGAATGGATCTGAGAGAACGCTGGGGTGTGTGAAGGTAAATCAAGTTGGAGAGGTAGTAGGGGACACCAGTGTGGATGACCTTATGGACGAAGGTGAGTATTTTGAACTGGATCCGAAAGGATACAGGAAGCCAATGCAGAATGATGAGGAGGGGAGTGATGTGATCGAAACGGGTAGCATGTGTAAGGATCTGAGCAGCAGTATTTTGGATGAGCTGTAGCCTGCGCAGTTGGTACTGAGGGAGTCCGGCAAAAGAGATATTGCCATAGTCTAAACAGGACAGAACAAGGGAGATGAGCAGAGTGGTCAGGGAGGAAACAGGGAGAAAAGGACAGACAGCATGGATTTGTGTTAGGGAGAAAAAAGAACGCTGGACCACAGAAGAAATGTGTTCTTGACTTGATAAATTTCCAGAGGTAATATATCTTTCTGTATATAGCTTGTATATAGTTTACCATGTTGTCTCCAAGTTACTGACCCTGTTATAATGTAAGCAAAAGACCCTGTTATAATGTAAGCAAAGGACTGTTCTAATGCGAAATTTGTTATCTGTAAACCGCGCTGATACCAAAGAGCGCGGTATATAAAAACTGTAAAATAAATAAAAATAAATAAATAAATAAGGCAGAATCCAAGGTAGCGAAGGGAGGGGATGACAGGAATGAGGGAGGAAGAAAACAGGGGAGAAGTAGAGGGAGTGGGGCCACCGAAAGTGAACCAAATTGCTATAGTTTTAGATAGATTGACGTGGAGGAAGTTGATGGACATCCATGAATCAATGGGGGAAAGACAGTAATTAAGTGGGGAGAGATACGGTGAGATAGGGTCAATGTGATGGAGGAGGAAAACATCATCTGCGTAGTAATAGGCGGAAATACCAAATTGCTGTAACAGGAGAGTGAGGGGAGCTAGAAAAACATTGAACAAGAGGGGAGCTAAGATAGAGCCCTGAGGAACACCACAAGTGAGCGGATGAGCAGGTGAGGATGAGGAACCAGAGAGAACTGAGAAATATCTGTTGGTCAAGAAGGAGCAGAACCAAAGAAGAACAGAACCCGAGATCCCAACATCATGGAGACAAGTGAGTAGGGTGTTGTGGTCGACAAGTTCAAAAGCAGAGGACAGGTCAAGTGAGACTGCAATAGAAATGGAACCATGATCGTGTGCAGAGTGGAGTTCATTCAGGATAGATAGGAGAATAGATTCTGTGCTGTGACCAGGACGGAAACCAGATTGACAGGGGTGAAGGGAGAGGGTGGCATCGAGGTGAGAGGAGAGTTGGGAGAAGACCAGTTTCTCTAGGAGCTTGGAGAGAAAGAGGAGATTAGATATGGGATGCCAGTTAGCAGGTATAGAGGGATCCAGGGAGGCCTTCTTGAGAATGGGTCGGATTAGAGCATGTTTCCAGAGGGATGGGAATGAACCAGAAAGAAGACTAGAACTGAACATGGAAAGGATGAGGGGGGGGGGGGGGCAAGGGCCAGAGAAGGGTCAGAGAGCCAGGTGGAAGGAATAAGATTGGAAGGACTCTTCTGCTGCATGCTCATAACAGTGCAATTAGTCGTATTGCACACAAAAGCAAGTAGACAGTGATGTGTTTGTCCACACACACCTTGCATCAACACATATATGGCCACTGGAGACCCCCGACATATCACTGCACTGGTCACCTCTGACAAAAGTCAATACACTGCCATGTCTGCACTGCATTATATCTAAAAAGGGTCTCCACAGCTAACTGCCACCACATATACCTGGTAATGATATGAGACCCTCAGAATGGGTGCATGCAACAGTGCAGACAGCATCAATACATGGCCAGAATCACCAACATCTGACTGTACTAATAAACAGGACCCATATTGATATAGTATCCTGCACAACCACACTGGCACCTGGACATGCAGCGGTCATCCCTATGGTCCAGGTACTGGCCAGGCAGTCATGTACCCCCAGAACTGCAGCAGTATACAACTCCTCCTCCCGTACCACCCTCATACCACATACACACTCTCACTTTCGGTCGTATGTAACATATATCTGCCAAACCGATGCCCAGCACCTATAACCAACAGCTGGTATCACATCATGGCATAGTGTCCCCAGACTACAGTTCTGATCAGTGTTGCTCACCCTAACATAATGCTTTCTTATATTCACATACACGCCATCCCTCCATCAACAGATTCATTATCCAGAACAGTGACATTAACATCAACCCCAGAAACGCACTATTGCTCATCGACATTGTTTTGTAGGGAGGTTTATTGCTTTTAGCTTACATTCCCTCATCTATGCATTCTCTTATATCTCAACAAATAGGGGTGACCTGCACAGAGCAGTAGGTTCACTCCTAACAAAGGCATGGGGAGGGGTGACTTGCACGCAGCAGCAGGTGCACCTACTCTTCCCACCTTGCTGGATAGACTAGATGGACCATGCTGGTCTTTATCTGCTGTCATATACTATGTTACTATGTTTGTTACTATGTTACTGTTATTTACAACTTCATTTAGTGGTCCTCAAGACAGCAGACACACCAGTTCAATATGTATCTGGCACAGCCATTCACCAATATGGGACGCTTTGAAGTGCAAAGCTGAAATAATCCTAAGTCCAGGCCTTATACCACGTTGCTGGAGTTGCCACTGATATAACGTATATGTCTGTGAGAATCACTCAGGATGTGCATGGGACATTTAGGAATAAGCTTTGTATGTCGCCACAGCTGGCCATGCCCCCATTCTGCCTCTCCCACCCATGTACTGAGATCCCCGTGCTAGCGCCATGTCTGTGCATGGCTACACTGGTACAGAATACAGTTTTAGACATTGTCACGGCAAACACTTCTCAGCCACACATCCAAGGGGCTTATTCGTAGTCTGGAATGACCTCTTTAGGGAAGTTTAAAAAGCGTAAGTTATTTTTTCTGGATTGATTTTCAAGAAAATTGATTGATTTTCAAGAAAATCAATCCTCCTGCTTAAGATTTCCTTTTCCTTAATCTGTGTCAGCAACAGGTCTTTCTTTCCCATACTCTGCTTTTCAAACTCCTCCACTTTCTCTACCATCTGGGTCAAGCATTGAGCCTGTGCAGGGAACTCAAGCAATACAATCTGTGCCTCAGTTTTCAAAGAAGACACTGACGCAGTAATTGAGAACTCCAATCCTTTCAAGGCTTCCCATAGCATCTTCAACGACACATGAGCAGACTTTACCATCACACCTACGCTGTTACCAGGAGCTCCCATAACTCACTCTGAAATCAGCTCTGCCTGTGAGAAGGTCAACGATGGATGTCCTGAAGGCACCTGCGCTTTTACAGCAGTGGCAGCATTCCCAAAGAATTCACTTCCAGGACGTGGGAGGCTGCTCTCTCCTCAGGGCTTAATGAGGCCCCTTCTGCACCCCAATCCACTGCCTGAGACACAGAACTGGTCAAGGCATCTGCTGAATTCAAGCGAGAGAAGCCCAGGCAATCTACCAACTTGGTTTTCCCCTTCTTAGGATAGCTGCCAGCATCGGGACCTCGTTTCAGCTTTCCTTTCCTCTTAACCATCATACTAAATGCCGGGGAGAGGGCTTGCAGAACAGGAAGGAAACCACCATGCGCTCTCACCAACTCCTCTGGCAAGGATGCTGTCAAGACTTCTCCCCCAATCTCCCTCTTATTATTGTGTCAACCTACTACTTTTCAAACTTTACGTAACATAGCCCTCTCTCTCCATCACTCTATCTTTTCCCAGCTACTTATTCCCCAGTCTTTAACTCTTTCTTTTCTTTCTCTTTTCCATCCTCCCTGTGTTCAGTATCTATCCCCTTCTTGCCTGCCCTGTTTGTCTCCCCCTCTCTTTCCAATCTCGCACCTCTCCCCTTTTTCTCATCCTATCCCCCCATGTCCAGTATTCCCCCTCTCTTCCTCACCCCATGTCCAGCATCTCCCCATCTCACTCCAACTCCTGCCCAGCATCCACCTTCTCTCCCCAGCTCATGCCCAGCATCTCCTCTCTCTCTCACACCCCATGTCCAGCATCTGCCCTTCGTGCTTACTGTGTCCAGCCTCTGCTTTATATCCCTCTATATCACCCACCCCATGTCCAGCATCTGCCATTTATCCACCTATGACTCATATCCTGTGTTCAGCATCTGTCCTCCATCCCTTTAAAACCCCTCCATCCCTTTATGACCCCTACCCAATGTCCAGCCTTTGCTCTCTACCCCATATCCAGCATCTGCCCATCACCCCCTAACCATGTACTGCATCTGCCTTTCACCTCTTACTGTGTGTCCAGTATCTGCCATTTGTCCCTTCCCCCCCCCTCGTTGTGCCCAGCATCTGCCCCGTGCCATCCCCTCCACACTTCCTATTCAGCATCTGCCCTATGCCCCCTTCATGTACAATATTTGCCCAGCATTTCCCTTCCAGCTATTCACCTCCCCCCCCCCCCCGTGTGCATCTGCCTGGCATTTCCTTTACAGCCATTCCACCCCAACCTCTGTCATGACCATCTGCCCAGCATTTCTCTTCTGGCCATGCCACCCCCTGCTTCATGTCCATTTGCCCAGAATTTCCCTTCTGGCCAGTCCACACACACACAAACACACTACACACTACACACCACCACCTTTTCTGTGTCTGCAGCAGTGGCAACAGGCCTCTGATTTGAAAAAATAAAAAACAAAGCACAGGTCTATGCACTACCAGGGTAAGAAGGTTGGTCTAGTCCCAGCACCTCTGATGCAAAGCATGCATCAGAGAGGGGCGGGACCAGACAAGCCTTTTCAGCTCAGGAGAGCCTGCGATTTTAATTTAAAATCTGAAACTGCCACTGCCGCTGCAAATACATAAAAAACAGCAACAGTGGCATGGCTGTCACCGAATCAACAAGAGAGCCAGATCATTTGGGGGGACAATGCCCCCCCTTGAAACTATAGCCATGGGCATGATGCTATGTACATTGACTGTAGGTGTGAACATGGATGGAATTTGTATGGAACATGGGCAGAAGATGCAAGTACATCCATTAATTAAATAATTTAGCTAGCTATACACAAAGGGGTCTATTCCAAGCAATGAATAGTGGGGATGGACATCCCATTGGGACCATCCCCGCTATTCGTCTGCCTTTCTCGTCCCCACCAAGCCTCCCTGTACAAACAGGGAATTTGTACAGGGAAGTTAGATAGGGGCGGGAAAGGAGCAGCACAGAGGCAGAAACGGGACGGGCAGTGGGCGGTCTGCGGCCCTGTACGTCTGGGGCCAGCAGAGTAGATGGGAATTTATTTCACCTCTGAGGTGGAATAGGTTCCTCTGGATGGGAGGGGATGGCAGGCCCAGGGTGTGTCGAAGGATGGGTGGGCCATTGGAGGCCATATCGGGTGTCAGACTGCAGGGAAAGCACAAAGTTGGCAGCACCGGGGATCACGGCTCCTGAATGGAGCCGCAGTTCGATGGTAACCAGATGCCATGGCGCCATGGCTCCATTCAGGAGCCCTGACTGAGTTAGCTAGGCAGGTGCCTGTAGGTGCAGGCCACCCAGAATCGGGTCTGGGCCTGCACGTACAGACTTAGACAGGATTCTGAGGGCGGGATGTCCTCAATAAAATAGGCCTCATACTGAAAAATTATAGACGTGGACATTTGTACCTGTCCATGTCTGCAATGTAGGTGCTCGTTATGCCACTTATTAAGCATGTGCATGTCAAAGATTATTGGGCGTGTTTTTGTTCATCAAAATATACCCATTGGATTAGTATTCAGGAACCAAAACATTTGTTTGTTTGTTCCATTCGTCTCTATTAAAGTATTTGGGAGAGGCTATTTTGTAAACAGTCAGGACTGCCATCTATTTTCAGTCAAACCTGCTTGAAACTTGATGGTAGGCATCTGTAACAGCATTACAAGCCATCAAGTGTGTCACAACCCCTCCAGGAGCACCAGAAGAGGGGAGAGAACACCCAGTGGAAGGGTGAGTATACCTGAAGCAACCATCAAAAGAGAAAAGTGATACAAAGAGCACAATGAACAAATCAAGATAGTAGAAGAGGCAAAGAAGCACCTCAATTGGTGGAAACACACCAAAGCACTTTGAAAGAAGTAACAAGGACAAGGAGACCAGAAGAAACATCATGGCACAGCACTCAGATTGGCTGGAAGGACCTAAATTATGTGAGAAGACCAAAACAGCACAGCACCCAGCACCCAAGAAATATGAAAAGAACTTTGAAGAGAGAGCTCATGGCTCAGCAATAGTGCTAGGCTGATAGTGTCCTCCCACCCTGCCTGGTTCCATTGTTCCCAGATTCAGGTTGTTAGGAATTGCATGATAAAGCAGGTAGCAGAACCCAAAGTGCCATAATGAAAAGCCAAAGCAACCCATAGAGATGCAAAGCAGGAGGAAGAGGAGGAAAAGTGTCCCATAAAAAGTCAAAGCATACTGGTTGTAGAGACTTGCAACTAGAAGAGTGGAAATAAATCAACATGGCATTTAGAAGGGTAAATAACAAGACAAAGCAGTGCACCCACAAAGGTACAAAGTAGGAGGATGAGGAAGAGTAGCCTGGAAAAAGCCAAAGCATTAATGGCATAGAGGTAGAGAGCCATTGTGCCCCTGGACCCCAGGGAGTCATCTGCTAGACCCCAAATATCCCATCTGCACTGAGGGCCTCTCCCCATAGCCAACAAAGAAACAAGGGCACATCAAGGAAGAAGATGGCTTCCTCTCTGAGGAGAACCTCTACTCAGGATCCAAAGAGGAGATAAGCCTGGACCAGTCAGAGAGACACTTCCTGGACAGGCATTCAGCAAAAGTAATAGGTGACAGCACTTTGGGAAGGCTTCAACCAGATGTTTAGCATTACAAAGTTTGAAGTGAATGCATATCTTGTTTCAGTGTATTGCATCCTCCTCTATCAGGCTTTACTAGAAGGGAATGGGACCCAGAGGTTTATTAGTATTTACAGTAGTGGCCAAAAAATTAAGGCAGGTATCTTTTTCTACAATTTATTGTTAAGTAATGTACTGTGGAGATGTCACACGTGCTTACTTATTTAATCAGCATGGCGATTGGTCACACCATGCGTCTGGTGTCCATTTTAGTTTACTTACACTCTGTAGTAGGTTTCTTGGATGAAGTTTTGAATTTTTACAACTAGGAAAAGATTGAAAGTTACATGTAAAATATACAATCAAGATGGGTAGAAAGTGCAATATTAATGACTTTGTAAAGGGACAAGTTGTCACACTCCATGCTGAAGGATATTTGCAATGTGCTATTGCAAAACATTTGCATATATCGAGGTGTGCAGTTCAGAATGTTCTGAAATCAGGTGGCCGTACACGTCGTTCGAAATGTGGGCGCAGACGGATAACTACTGGATGAGATGACCGATTCCTCAAAAGCATTATTACATCTAGTCCACATACTTCATCTCAACGTATGGCTCAGTTAGCTAATGACCCATCACTGGAAGTGACACACAGCATCCTGTTATTCCTACTCATCCTCTTTAAGAGCTCTTTATTGGCTCTTGCTGTAAAGTGTGGGGTCTGACAAACTGCCTCCACGATCTATTATTATTTTTATGTACTGTATACCAAAAAACGAGTCTAGATGGAATGCCTTTTTGCTAAGGACAACATTGCTGGAACTGCCAGTGTATTTTACAGGTAAGCTTACATCACTTTAAGAATGCTTTATAATAAAGACAAATACCTACACGTAGCCCAATTAATAACTTCATTATACAGATTCACTGTATTTTCATTACCATGGAATATTTGTGCATCACCATTTATAAAATGTGAATTGTAGACAGGTAGCATTAAAATATGGAACAAAAAGGCAACATAATAAACGAGATGGCCATTACAACACCATATATGGCCACAACAGAGAGCTAAGATGCAGTCTAAGAATACAAAATGATTCTGTGGATCTCTGTTCCAGAGATCATATATCTTCAGAGTGAGTTCATCATCCAAAATCTCTGTTTCCTCCTCAGCTATTTTGAAAAGGATCTCTGTGTGATCATTCTTTCAGCTTTAGGGAGGTAGGTCGGCCTGACCAGAATTTGAAAAAGACAACAAAATTCTTAGCCTTTTAAAACTAGAATGTCACAGCTTTACAGTGCTATTGCGCAAGCTATGTTATTTCTATTGATTCTGTTTATGGTAAGAATTATTAGAGACCAGAGTGTTTACTTATCAAATGCAAACAATTCACTTTCTGGTGTTATGCTAGTACAAGTCAGGATCTTTCCTTCTTTGGCTCTGGTTTTATATCTAAAGAGAAAAAAGCACCATAAGATCTGTAGTCCTTAATCTATAAATAAATCTATACGCTAAATCTTACTTATCCATTTGGGCTAAAGTAATGGATAAGAATGTAATTATTCATGACTTCAGTAGCTGCATTAGTCCATGTAAAATGTTGACAGTAATTTGCCCAAGTGGCTTAGGATACATAGGTAGAACTAGAAAATAAAAGGAACAAGTACAATAATACTGTATATACGTTATGCTCACTTCACACATCAGGTTCCTATTCATCTGCAGGTCATTATTTTCTACAGACACACAATAGCAAACCAGATGGTTTAACGTTCAATAATAATGCTTCATGGGGGTCATATTCAAAGAGATTAATGCAATTCCAGACCTGCTATAACTATGTTAATCCTGCTGAGTGGGATATTCAGCAGTACCTAGCTTGCTTGTGCCTCAGAATATCCCCTGCTAAACCTTCCGAATGCCCTGATGCTGACAGCTTAGATTTGGGGTGTTCTGCGGATAGAGCAGGGGCAACACCAAAGATTAGCTTGTCATTGGTGATATTCAGTCACTAACCGGTTAACTCAAACCGATTAAAGTTAGGCCAAAAAAAAGTTTAGCTGAATATCTCCACTGACTGGGTAGCTAAATGGCTATGCAGGCATACCGGATGTTCAGTGCCGCTGGTTGGATATAGCCTTGGCACGGAATATCCAGACGTTATTTAAAGTGGCAACAGCCAGTCGCTTTAATCATGCTGGCTGCCGCCAATGAATATCCCCCCACCCCCCTCATAAATATAACACTACTGAACATATATTCAAAAGCCCTTTTGACGACTCGGCAAAGGCAACAGGCACACAAGTGGTTTCTTTTATTAAAAACATAAATTCCTTGTGGCTGAGCTGATCATTTTGGCCATATAAATCATTAAAAGGCCAAAATTATCCTTTTATAAAGGGGGCAGGATTTGGGGTATTCCAAGATGGTATTTATTTATTGGCATATGATATATTGGTCAGTCATCAAAGTGGTTTACAAAAGTGATAATGTAACTCTCACACCAGGAGGCGGGACAGGTGGTTCTCAATATCGCCTGTAGCTGGACTTCCTTTTGTGGCCCTGACCCTTTCCTACTTGGTGAGGTACAACAAGGACACCACCTCAATATACACTCATGATAAGCTTACCCAGAGGTTGGGGCAAGGGGCTAGCACTGGAAAGAAATAGTTTGGCTATTGCCAAAGAGTAGGGAAAGTAGTGGAAAAGAGACCAAAACAGAATGAAGAGTTTAACAAAACATGTTTGGATGTTTAAGTAGGGTAGGTGAAGAGTGTGTAAGAGTATTGGAACTAATTTGGTCAAAAGCATATGAGAAAAACCACAGACGAATGCAAGATAATGCAGTCAGCTTAGAATAGCTTTACCAGCAATATACAATCACTTTTTACATTTGACCACACAAAGTCCAAAACTCAAACCAACTATTTATTTTTATGTTCTCAGTATTCCTCAATGTTGCCCCCCTCCCCAATCTTTTGCAGGAAACAACCACATCAGTATACTTCAACTGTCTCAACACAGTTATGTGTAAGCAACCCCAATTTGTGTGGCTGTGTCCCTCTTTCACCTCTCTTTCTGTTAACTGTGCTCAAAGTGATCTGGCCAGAGCTGTGGCAATGCAAGTTTAGTCTCACCACTGGGCGACTCATATTAAGGACACTTTTGCTGGGGTGGTGTCTCAGTCTATGGTGTAGATCCACATCCCATGGAGGTCTGTGGTGCTCCCACACTGTGGGCAATCACGCTCTCAGGTCCCTTGACGTATCTGACTAACTACAAAAATTAACAGAAGACCTCTCTAAATTCCTCTCTACGTCTATCCTTGGTGCGAGTAAGAAAGCCTCCAGACCTACAAAAAATATACCATTGTGAAAAGTTATCAGTTATATCCACTATCCACATAAAAAAAAATATATGTTAAAGGGACCGTCCGATTAGAGCTGATAATGGTCACAATATCAATGACCTTTTTTGTTACCTTGGCTCTCCTTATCAGTCATCAGTCCCAATAACAATTCTTTGTTGTAGTCTTATATTCTTTTATTCAGTACTCATAAAGCTTTGTTTTGCTTCTTTTATATTATTTTACTGTTTTTTTTTATAAAAAAGGAAAATTATCTGCTTCCCCACAGTGTAAACTGTCATCACCTTCAAACTGTTGTAATTGCAACATATATTCTAATATAAAGAAATCACTTATCTGGACTCAACTTCTACAAATTCACATGATGCCGTCCTCACTGGCATTCTTCTTTGCAATTATAGATAGCTCTGTCACCACTACTCTTTTTGAATTGATTGTATTTTCTTATGTTAATTCAGCGATTCACTCGCCCCTGATCAGGGAAACAATACCTTGCAGACAGGTCCAGGTCAGACCGAAAGAAGACAAAGGGCATTTACCAAGTCATCGGAGCTATCAATGCAAATGAGAATGGGACCGCATCATGTGAATTGTCTGTCCTATCGTTAAGCAGTTTGCCTATACAATTAGCGCTGAATTTTGCTGCGAACTGAATAGGTCGCGGGACTGCCCCATCTCGGCTCACAGAGCGCCCCAAAACAAACCGCAAATTTCTAAAGTAGCCTGTGGTTCTATTCAGCGGCACTAATTGGTTAGTACAGCGGAATATCGGGCAGAGCAGGATTTAACCAGTTAGCAGGTCCTGCTAACCAGCTAAACTCTTCTGAATATCGACCCCTACAAGTTTAAGTGATGATATCCAGCCACTAAATTATAATATAGAGGGCCAAGTGGGCTGCACAAATAGAAGTTCTAACTTGAAATGTCTAATTTTCCCATTTCAGCTCAAACATGAATATTCAGCAGGGCTGTCTAAATGGATAGTGTCACTGAATTTACATAGAATATACATGCTTAACTGTAGAATTAAAGAATCAAAAATTCCCCAAAGAACCAGTGACCAATAAGAATCATAAACAAGCCAAAGTCACTGTGATAGTCCCAAAAGATAAATTTCAATTACAAATCTTTTTGTCGGGCAACGCTGAGGGAGGATAATACTGCAATCAATCCACACCAGTCAAGTGGTGCCCATTTTATTCATATAAATTGTGTCTGAGATGATTAACATTATTTAGGAAAATCCATCCATAAATCTTTAAATCAATTATCTTAGTCCAAGAAAAATCACTCGCACGACGTGCACGTTTCAGGGTGCTTCTACCCCTGTATCAAGTGCTCTGTGGCTTTACAACCGCTATGAAACAGCGGTAAAAGCAGCCAATCGTATAAGGGACTGAAACTCATATGATTGGCTAATAAGAACTGCCCTTCATCTTAGAACACACCAATCTGGGTGGGGATTCCCACAGTTCAGGGGAAGCCCATCAGTGATTGGTACTACATCAAAGTAAACTAGTCCATTTGATCTCACGATTCATACCCAATGGATGAACGGATTGTAATTCATGAATCCACTAGTGTTCTCTCCATTGCAATTGAGCTGTGTGATCTCCTCCTCTGCGATCCCTTGGAACATAATCAATAATAGTCCAAAAAAATTGATCAAAGGAATGCTGATGTGTAATGCAATGTTGGACAATAGGTGCCAAAAACAACTGTTGGCGCAATCTAGATGCATGTTCACCTAATCGAACTTTTATAGACTGTGTTGTACACCCCACATAAAGCAAAGGGCAAGTGCATTGTAAAATGTACACCACAAAAGTGGACGTACAAGTAGAAAACCAATGTTGCTTGTTCACAATTCTGATCCCATGGGGTCAGAATCACAATCTCAATGTACGTCCGGGTCAGTCCGGTCATACAAAAGAGATGTACGTCGGGATCGGAATTGGGCCCTTACAGTATGTTGAACAGAATCACCTTGTGAGTAAGACGATCTACAATAAAAATAGAACTATGAGAGCTTGTCTATACTTTAATACCATTCAGAAGAGAAGGTAAACTTCGATCCCTGACAAATAATTTTAATTTTAATTGGGCCAGTACAAAGTAAATGTTTTTAAGGATAAAGAAAACCGGCTCAGTATCCTAAAGGGACCTTGTGAATAGAATCTGGGTGGGGGGAAGGAAGAGGAGCATGAAGCAGGAGGGCGAGGTCACACAGAGAGAATACTTTGTATCTAACCCTACATAAGTAAAAGGCCATTGATATGGATACCATATAGTTAATCATAACCAGAAATACCTTATATCAGCAACCATAATAGTGCCGTGGGAGTCTGAAATTGGATGCCCAGCACCGTCAACATTCTGTCATTTGTCGAACAGTTTTAGAGATGGGAGACGTCTGGAGTCTGTGCTTTTAATTTCAATTTGGTGCCGATGGCAAGGGGGAGTCAAGGAAACCAAATAAACAAATCGAGTGACTGGACCGGGGAAAGGACACCAATATAATACAGCAGTGTGTGGATTCAAAAGGAGAATAACAAAGTCAAGATTGGGTAAACAGTATCGGGAGTCATGTATAACTAGTCTGGACAAAGAATGCTGATAAGTGAAAAAAAAATCCCAATGATCAAAGAGCTATTTATTTATTATTCAATGTAAAGAGAAAAAGTCCTAAAAAGATTAAAATATGATTAAAGGGGTAAAATAATTCAGTGGAGAGGAAATATAAATGAATATATGAATGTTTAAAAGGACACAAGGAACAGATCAAAACACAATCCAAAAGCATTGGAGTCTATGTATTGAATTTTATGAAGCAAAGAGAGCATTACAAACTGTAAGTAAAAACAGTGACCATAAAAACAATAACATGGATATAAGAATGTGAACTATCATAAAAGTGATTGAAGAGATTAAAAACAATAATAATGTTTAAAAATAAATAAATTAACAAAAGGACAATCAGCCTTGCCCCAAAAAATCATATTAAGCATATGAGCATAACAATGAAAAATGTGATCTCCTGGGAGATCTTAAAGGGGCATATACAGTAGCAATAAATCCATGGCTTTTCAAGAAAGGTAAATACATGCAAGTAATGACACAGTATATGTTTTGTAACATCAGAGATGTTACATGATTTGGGGTTTAAAGGAAAACACATCTAGTAGCAAAAGGGATCCAATGGAAAAGAAATGTGTACATCTTCAATGAGCCGAAAAAAGCTCCATTTGGCATACCAAGACCAAAAAAAGCGGGTACTGTAGATACCACATCAATCACAGAAGATGTTGTGTTTGAACAGCTTGCAATTCAATGCAATGTGTGCCTTCGAGTCAGTCCTGACTCCTGGCGACCCAGAAGCTCCTGGGTTTTCTTGGATCTTCTTGCAATTTTCCACAATCCTCTTGGGTGTTAACAACTTTAAATAGTTTTGTGTCATCTGCAAATATGATAACCTCACTCGTTATTCCCTTTTCCAGGTCATTTATAAATATGTCAAAAAGCAGCGGACCCAGCAGAGATCCCTGCGTTATTCCACTATTCACCTTTCTCCACTGAGAAAATTGGCCATTTAGCCCTACCCTCTGCTTTCTTTTGACCAGTCCCTGATCCACAATAGTACACTGCCTCCTATCCCATGACTTTTTAGTTTTGCCAAAGGTCTCTGATGAGGGACCTTGTCAAAGGCTTTCTGAAAGTCCAGATACACTTTATCAACTGACTCACCTTTGTCTACTTGTTTATTCACACCTTCAAAAAATCATAACAGGTTAGTAAGACAAGATCTTCCTTGTCTAAAGCCATGTTGGCTGTCTCCCATTAAGCCATGACTATTTACATGTTGAATAATTTTGCTCTTTATGATAGTTTCTGCCATTTTTCCTGATACTGACGTCAGGCTCACCGGTCTGTAGTTTCCCTGATCACCACTGGAACCCTTTTCAAAAATTGGCGTTACATTGGCCATCCTCCAATCTTCAGGTATTACAGATGATTTTAATGATAGCTCACAGATTACTAATAGTAGGTTTTCACTCTCATATTTCAGTTCTTTCAACACCCTTGGATGTATACCATCTGGTCTGGATGATTTGCTACTCTTCAGTTTATCAAAAAGTTGTAATACATATTCCTGGTGTATCTATATTTCTTTCAATTCTTCCATAGTATCACCTTTGAATACCACTTCAATCGTGGGTAACATCCCTACATCTTCCTCAGTAAAGACGGAAGCAAAGAATTCATTCAGTCTCTCCGCTATAGCCTTGTTCCCCTTTTATCCCTCTATCATCTAATGGTCCAACTGACTCTCTCACAGGTCGTTACGAATGTACTTGAAAAAGTCTTTATTACGTGTTTTTGCTTCCACAGCAAGTTTCTTCTCAAATTCTCTTTGCCTGCCTTATCAATGCCTTGCATTTAGCTTGTCAGAGCTTGTGCTGTTTCCAGTTTTCGTGAGCATGCAGGATAGGCTGGCTAATGGAGTGTCTGCGGGTAGTTCATGCATGGCTGGGACACCTGGCGTGGTGCAGCAGGTACAGTCTGACTGTGCTTGCTGCTGGTGAATGTTAGACCATGGTTGGGGCTGGGGAAGAGCTATAGTCCTACAACTGGTGGATGCACAGGGGAAGGGCAATGGGCAGATAGTCTACTGTATTGCAGCATACGCGTGTTGCATCTTACGTGCTTTACGGTGAATGCATGTTGCAGCGCTCATAATAATGTGTGTGATGTCTGTTTAGGATGTGCGTTGTTATGCACCATAATCTGACCACATATGCTAAGGTGCCTAGACATATATCATAAGTCACGTAGGAAGCTCTGTAACGCCATGCACGTTATTGTGCATGCTGCACATCAGATGCCCTGCTACGCATGTTCACAACGTGCACACAATGCAATGCGCGTATGACGCACTACTTTGTGATAATCTAGTGGACACGATGGCAACTTGGTGGAACATATTTGCATTGTGCTTGTTGTGGTTGTTTGGGATAGTGGTTGCAGATGTGCATGGAGCCAACATAGGTTGTGGGTTTGGGTCCCACAGGTTCCTTTTCCTTTCTTTTCATTTGTTCTGCTCTCCTTACCATACAATAGCTCCAGCTTTGTCCCTTCTCCACACACCCTTCCCTTTCTTCACTGTACACAGCAGTGTCCCCTCCATGCAACCTATCCTTCACATGCTAGCTGTTACATATGCTCCCTTTCTTTGGGTTGTCTGGATGGACAGGTGGCTCAGTGGTTTGGTATTGGTGTCTGTGAGCTGTGTTTGGGCTCTTCAGTGTATTGGTTCAATTCCCTCTTACTCCTTTTTGGATTCCCTGCCCATTTTGCCCTTATACACATACCATCCACACAGCTGGCCCTTCAGACTGGCCTCTGACGCCCTTTCCGTTACCGCTGTTTACTCCTCTGCATGCTGGGTTCATTGCACACCATTTCATGGTGTGTGTGCATGTGTTAACTGTGGCTCACGTCCCCATTACAGACTGCGATATCAGCTGCCTGTGGTCTATGGCCTTACACCTACGGCTCCGTTTCTCATGTGGCACCATGTCTGCACATCCCTCAGCGTGTCTTCTACTGTCAGCGTGTCTTCTACTGTCAGCGCGCCTTCCCGTTGGCTGTGGTGTTCACACGCGGTGGGTCCATGGCACACTGTACCGCGCGTTAAGCGCCTTGTAACGTGCGTTACCTGTCACAGCTTGCTTTACCAATGCATCACCTACTCCTTTATATGGGCATCCGTAACATTACCGAGGAACTTAATGACCGTAACATTACCGGAGTTTAGTAAACATATCCCTTTATCTCCCTAGCATGTCCTACCAGGACACTGACCCAGTCAATACCGGGGTAATTGAAATCACCCATTATTATTACTGTGCTGTAACGTTTCTTAGCTTCCCTGATTTCTTTGAGCATTTCATCATCCATTTGTTCATTCTGGCCAGGTGGTCGATAGTACACCCCCACAGCCATCACCTTCTCCTTTCTACATGGAATTTCGATCCATAGAGATTCTACAGCAAATTTTGTTTCCTGCAAAACTTTAATCCTTTGTGACTCAATGCCCTCTCTAACATAGAGTGCAACCCCTCCACCAATTTGATCAGGAGTATAAATCAATTTCTCCCCATGTCCAATGTGAGCAGTGATTTTAAAAAGCTGCACAAGTGGAAAAATGTGCAACTTCACCCACATGTTCATGGGATCAGACATTCCCACCTTATTTATTTATTTAACAGCTCTTATATACCGCGCTATTTGACATCAGTGCGGTTTACATTAAACAAAATACACTCAGATTTAGAGAACTTGTCCAAGTTACAGGTAACAGGGGAATAAAACAAGGATTAACTGGGGAATAGCATATAAATAATTCAATAAAAGCAATTACATAAGACTAGAGATCTTGAGTGGGTATAGAGACATGTCATAAATAACATTTAACAGAGCAGGTATATACACTGAAATATCATAAGGTGGAACGATCTAACATCATCATTTAACTATTATTGCTGAGTTGAGATAATGGGGTGAGAGGGGGGAAATATTGATGTAAGAGAAGTGTTGTAAAAAAAGGTGGGTTTTTAAAGCTTTTCTAAATTTGGATATATCTTTTATCAATCTGATGTTTAATGGAAGCTTATTACAGCACCTTGGAGCAAAGGATGAAAATGATCTGTTAATGGTAGTTTGAGTACATTTTACTAATTCATTTGGAATCACTAGAGTATTTTCAGTTGTAGATCTTCTTGATCTGTTGTTTTGGGTATGAATGAGTAGATCAGAGATTGAAGGAGGTGAAATATTATGGAACGCTTTGAAGGTCATAAGAAGTGTTTTATAAGATAATCTACAGATTATTGGGAGCCAGTGAAGCTCCATTAGAATGGGGGTTATGTGTTGTCTCCTTGTAATTCCGCATAGTGATCTAGCTGATGCATGACATTGATCCCTTCTACCCCCCACCCCCCATGGCATCTGATCCCCCTTTAACTCTCCTGACATCGGATCTCCCCACCTTATATCCCCAAGCATCATAAATGCCTCCTTCAACTTCCAACATTAAGAAGCCCCTCACCTAACCCTAATCAAGTTCTTAAGACTTTCCATTCCACCAGTTCTATTTTTGACTTTTACTGGGATTCCTAGGGTCTAATGGGAGCAGGAGCAATTCCCAATCATTCCTGCTCCTGTGGCTTTGGGTCCAAAACAGTACCTGTTAGCCTTAGTGGTAATCTCTCAGTGGCACCATTAGGAGTCAGGGGCTTAAGGAGAGGATAGGATAGAAATCAGACACTTTTTCGTGCCTCAAGGCAGCTGCAAATGCTAACATCTAGATATTTTAATATCCTTGAGGATTATCTTTGTAAAATGGCATTATAACAAAACTGTAGGCCTGCGCTAACCGTTCCCTCTCCATGCTCTAACCACAACTCCTTGCAGTTTAGACTTGGTAAGCATCCTCTTGTATAAATTGTGACATCTAAAACTCATTTACATATACATTCCAATCTACACATGCACATAACACTATTTACAGATAGGAGTACTTCTAAAATAACTCCCACAATCTATTTCTATAAAACCCTTTCCTCCTTCGGTTTTAGGAATATACAGTCTCGATACACACCAGTTCTTAGAAAGTACATCATGGGCATGGAGTTGTTTTCTGCTCATATATCCAATTTTTCAAGCTCTTTAAAAGGCCAGTCTACAATTGCAAAGCTGTATGTAAGTATGGGAATTGCAAACTATTTAATGGCTTCCATCTTATGCTGTAATGCCAAAGCACTTATCAATTTTAATCTCCTGCTATATTTTTTACTGATCTTTTTTCTCAGTAATTTATGCTGGATTGTTGCTGCTCCTCTACTCTTAGATATGTATATACACTTTCCTGTTCAAGTTCCTTTACATCACACTCATCAGTCAGAGTTGTTTACCATTTTGCTTAATTTTCTGCTAAGGAAGGTTGCCTTAACACATTTGTCCAGGCCAAAAGTCAACCTGATGTCATGTGAAAGCTTTTAATTATACAAAGTTGTTTCACTACATATTGTTCATAGGAGCTATAGAGCTTCAAGTCATCTTCAAACAGCAAGGGGCATGTTTACAAAAGTGCATTAGAGTTTTACAGGTATTGTGTATTTAGAGTAAAAATAAATATGTGGTTTGTTTATCAGTAGTGTGCTACTTGTTGGAGGTGTGTACAGCATGGCCCTAGTAGATACCACACTGATTTTGATCCTAATGTGCTCTGGCAGCAATTTATTTATTTAGCTGTATTTATATCCTGCTTTTCACCGGGTCAAAGCAGTCAATTGGGGGATACATTTAACACGAGGGGATATGAGACACATACACTAATACTTACAGGGAACATGGGCAATGGAGGGTTAAGTGGCTTGCCCAAGACCACAAGGAGTGCCTATAGGACTAGAAATCCCAGTCCCTCCGGTCTGAGATTGCTGTCCCCAGGTGGGACTTGAACCCCCGGCCCGAAGTACCTTGTCCTAACCACTAGACCACTCCTCCCTCAATTGTGCTTAATGTGGATGCACTTAATGTCACCCACTGAGGAGGCATTGTGAACCCATGCTAACCACAACATTGAAGGTGAATGCACACTAACCCCCATGCTAACCACACAGTGTACCAAACAAAGATACCGTTAAAGATCCCCAAAGTAATTTTGTGTTATATTTTTGTCGGACATAAATCACATAGAGAAGGCACTTTGAACCTAACTCCTAATGTGATACATCTCCCTTTTATTCAACCACATGGGTCAATCTATATCATATTCAATAGGCAGTGCACCTTAACTAATAAAAGCATATAGTACTTATCTCATAAGCAAACGCGACGTGCACGTTTCGGGGGGTGAGCCCCCTGTATCAAGCGTTCCAAAAACTCGACTCGTAGAAACTTGTGTCCACCAAAACTGGCCAAGAACGCCGAACAGCTGGCAGTTCAAATCGAGGATACTTGCTCAGGATTGGCCAATTGCAACTGCCTTTCAAGGACAACATCCAATCACGGAAGGGAAACCCCACCAAAAACAGGGGAAGCCCAAGACGTGATAGGATGACCTCACATCACGCCCAGCCAATCAATCTCCAAATTAAGTCCCAAAGGAGTCACCGATTGTAAAAGGAATATCCAACGCTGTTCAAGTCTCCGAAGTTTCAGGGTGCGATCTCCGCCCCTAGGGTCAGCCGGAACATGATCGATTACTGTCCATCGTAAATGCTCAAACTTATGTTGTTTTAATTCACAATGTGGGACCAAAGGAGCTGTAAGGACCCTGGAACGAAGCCGACTGGCATGCTCAGTCAAACGGGTTTTTACCTGCCGGATAGTACTCCCAACATAACGGAGAGGGCAATCACATTCAATAAGATATACCACATAAATCGTGGTACAAGTCGTTTGCCAACGACGGTGGAAAATCCGGTCCGTGTGTAAATCACTCCAGGTAGCCCCAGTGATGGTAGTGGCAGAAAACCGACAGTCCCCACACGACATATGAGCGCCTGCCCGATTATGAGGAATCATCGGACGGTCAGATGGTGTAGCTGAACGCACCAACTTATCACGAAGGTTGGTCCCCCGTGTATATGCAATGCGCAAAGATTTGTTCAAACTAGGGTGTAAAGACAACACCGACCAATGTTTCTTTAATATGTTTACTACCTGAGAGGAGTTAGACATATAGGGTAAAATCCCCGTCACCATATCAGAACCTCCCCCAATGGACTGATCCAAAGAGCTATCCAAAAACCACTCCCTATGGGAATAGAGAGCGCGGCGGTATGCTCGGGTAATGATAGGCTTAGGGTATCCCTTAACAATAAGTCGGTCAGTCAAATCCGCCGCATGATGGCGAAACTGATCCAATGAAGTGCATAACCTTCGGAGGCGTAAAAATTGTCCGTAAGGCAACCCATTGCGTAATGGTTGAGGATGAAAACTGCGATAATTTAATAAACTATTTCGTTGCACCGGCTTGCGGTAAAGAGAAGTTGCTAGGAGATCCCCCTCACGAAATGCGTTCTTGAGCAAGGAAGCTGTGTTGGTTTGATCTTTTATCAGGGATTCTACCCACTTTTTGCAGGCTTTACAACATGTTGTATTGCCCCCTGAACGGATATTTTTGGTGACGTTAGATGTCACCGCTTTATACACCAATGTGGATCAGAGCGAATCGCTTCAGTTATTACAACATTTGTTCGTGCAGGCACCTGCTCGTTTGCCTAAGGCTTTTTTGATGACATTGATGTCCCTGGTTCTTACCCGTAATTATTTCTTATTTGAGGGGTTTTTTTACCAACAGATCTTTGGAATCGCCATGGGTGCCACGGTGGCCCCCTCGGTGGCAACCCTGTACATGGCGGACCTGGAGGAGAGGTTCATCTATTGCTCTCCTAAATTTAGGTCAGTATTATTCTGGAAGCGTTTTTTGGACGACATCTTTTTTATTTGGACATCTGATTTACCATCATTACATGAATTCATTGCCTGGCTCAACAGTTTGAAACCCTGTATTAAATACACTGCTCATATCGACCAAGATCGGATTGAATTTTTAGATATGGTGGTTTTTCGTGAGGGGGATCTCCTAGCAACTTCTCTTTACCGCAAGCCGGTGCAACGAAATAGTTTATTAAATTATCGCAGTTTTCATCCTCAACCATTACGCAATGGGTTGCCTTACGGACAATTTTTACGCCTCCGAAGGTTATGCACTTCATTGGATCAGTTTCGCCATCATGCGGCGGATTTGACTGACCGACTTATTGTTAAGGGATACCCTAAGCCTATCATTACCCGAGCATACCGCCGCGCTCTCTATTCCCATAGGGAGTGGTTTTTGGATAGCTCTTTGGATCAGTCCGTTGAGGGAGGTTCTGATATGGTGACGGGGATTTTACCCTATATGTCTAACTCCTCTCAGGTAGTAAACATATTAAAGAAACATTGGTCGGTGTTGTCTTTACACCCTAGTTTGAACAAATCTTTGCGCATTGCATATACACGGGGGACCAACCTTTGTGATAAGTTGGTGCGTTCAGCTACACCATCTGACCGTCCGATGATTCCTCATAATCGGGCAGGCGCTCATATGTCGTGTGGGGACTGTCGGTTTTGTGCCACTACCATCACTGGGGCTACCTGGAGTGATTTACACACGGACCGGATTTTCCACCGTCGTTGGCAAACGACTTGTACCACGATTTATGTGGTATATCTTATTGAATGTGATTGCCCTCTCCGTTATGTTGGGAGTACTATCCGGCAGGTAAAAACCCGTTTGACTGAGCATGCCAGTCGGCTTCGTTCCAGGGTCCTTACAGCTCCTTTGGTCCCACATTGTGAATTAAAACAACATAAGTTTGAGCATTTACGATGGACAGTAATCGATCATGTTCCGGCTGACCCTAGGGGCGGAGATCGCACCCTGAAACTTCGGAGACTTGAACAGCGTTGGATATTCCTTTTACAATCGGTGACTCCTTTGGGACTTAATTTGGAGATTGATTGGCTGGGCGTGATGTGAGGTCATCCTATCACGTCTTGGGCTTCCCCTGTTTTTGGTGGGGTTTCCCTTCCGTGATTGGATGTTGTCCTTGAAAGGCAGTTGCAATTGGCCAATCCTGAGCAAGTATCCTCGATTTGAACTGCCAGCTGTTCGGCGTTCTTGGCCAGTTTTGGTGGACACAAGTTTCTACGAGTCGAGTTTTTGGAACGCTTGATACAGGGGGCTCACCCCCCGAAACGTGCACGTCGCGTTTGCTTATGAGATAAGTACTATATGCTTTTATTAGTTAAGGTGCACTGCCTATTGAATATGATATAGATTGACCCATGTGGTTGAATAAAAGGGAGATGTATCACATTAGGAGTTAGGTTCAAAGTGCCTTCTCTATGTGATTTATGTCCGACAAAAATATAACACAAAATTACTTTGGGGATCTTTAACGGTATCTTTGTTTGGTGACATTTTGATTACCGTTTTTTTTGGGGTAATATTTTGAACCACACAGTGTAGACATGTCTGCACTCTGCTCCTTCCACAACCCATTTCCCTCCCTATTGAACTCTAAGCAGATAGTGCGGGATTACCCGGCACTGTCCTTTTACATAAAAACATTGGGAAGGATATTCAAAGGAATTTAAATGGTTAGCAGACCCTTATTCTGGTGCTGCCGCTGCATGCATTGGGGTATGCCAGGGGCATTCTGTGGTGGCACCCGGCCATAACCATGCAGTGGCGATATTGAGCCCCTGCTCGGTTATGTCAAAGTGGCAAAACTAAGACACAGCAAAAGCTGGCCTAACGTTCACCACAGAAGCCAGTCAAGCAGTGGCTGAATATTATTGCTACCCAGTTAGCTTCCTGGAAATTTGGGCAACCCAGATATGCAATGCCGAGGCCTGGTACTCTTGGAAGGGTCACCAAAAGATTGTTTACCTTTATCTTGGTAAGGATCCACAATTAGGCATTTGTGGATACCCCTTTGGATTTATCACCATCTGCTACACCCCTGATGAAGGCACATGCCGAAACATGGACATGTAGGGTGGAATGACAGAAGGGACAATAAAAGTATAATTTGAATTCAATTCACATTGGTGGGTTGTTTCTTCTTTCACCTCACTCCTTTCTTGTGCTTTTGATACCTGCGAGGGTGAGTGTCTCTTTAGACCTTAGTAAAATACATGCATAAATTGCGATTCTACCTATGCTCCACCCAAACTCCACCCCAGAACACAACTGCACATGGGTCACATAAAAGTATGCACCTTCTTGTCATTGCATGTACTTTTGCCTGTGTAACTCTTTGGGGTATTTTATAAAAGCCCTTTTATGCACGTAATAAAGCCTTCATGAACAAAATATCTTTCTAAAATCATCTCCTAAGTTTATTTTGGAGATGATAAAAAGACAGCTTTCTTTAGAAGAGCAAATCAGAGGCTTTGCTACCCTCATAGCATAGAAAAACAGCAAAATGTGTATGGGGTGCTACACAGTACAATAAATATGTCTATTACCATTTCCCCTGGATGGTGGGGATAGATTTGAAATCATAAGAGTTGGATACCCCCTTGGTAAAGAATACCTTTGAAAACACTGGTATTTTCTGTCTAGAGCTCAGAACCAACATGTCCAAAGATATATTTTTTTTAGGGTTTTTTTTTAGTTTACTAAAGCAAAAGCCTAGTACCCAAGCAATCAGGGTTTGATTCCCACTGGCACTCCTTGTGACCTCTGAAGAAAAGGCCTGGCAATCTACTTCTGGTCATACATTGCCAAGAAAATCCAGGGACTGCTGGGTTTCCAGGAGTTAGGAGAGCAAATGCTTTGGGCCTGTGGGTTTCTGACATCTTTCAGGGCATCTAGCTGCTGGAATGCAAGGACTCCATCCCAAATGCCTTCCTGATTTCTCCATGCAGCACAGAAAAGCTACCATTCAGACCACTTGGGAGAGACTCCTCAGTCTCTAGGTGTTAGCACCACTGCTGCCTGCTGATAGGGCAAGGGCTGATATTCCATTTACTTTGTAGTGTCAAAGAAGGATAGTCTCTTCTCTGCACTATGAACGTTCACAAAGGTTATGGTTGTAGGGCTGCTGCCGCTCTGTGGCGCAAAGGGATCTGTCTGCATCCTTACCTAGTAACTGGCTTGTTTGAGTCAGGTTGTGTTCAGAATCCCTTGATGTTGACCAGAGTGCTGAAGTTTCTGGGGAGTCTGGGCTGGGTGATCACCTTCGACAAGAGCTATCTGAATGGGGGCGTGGTAGAGACATGGCTGGAGCATTCAAGAGAACCTGGGCGTCCCTGCCTGATCTCAGAAATGTCCTGGAGTCCCAAATTTTGTCTAAAGTAAAACCTGCTCCAGGCATGAACAGGCATCTGAAAAAATGCTTGTTTTGCCATTTTACATATCTGGAAGGTGTGAAGGAGCAACACTAATACCACCTGTATTTTACACAATGTTAATGAACATTGATTGGGAATGGGGCTCATTTTTTCACTTTGTTATGCCGCCGGATGTCCCCTGATGTTAGCTTGCCTGAGATGGATGTCTCCAACCCAAGTGTCTCTAATGGGGACCTCTATGTGGCCACCTGTGTGCATGTCCACATCGTGAACATCTATGTTCCTGAAATCAGCTGGAGACAGACGTCCCTGGAGTTTTTCTGCATGTTCCACCCTGGACGTCCCTGATTTAACTTGGACGTGTTTTCTAAAATCATCCTCTAAATAGAGTTTACTTCATCTATACCAACAAGCGAGAAAATCAGATACATTGCATTCAGTTGGCAATAAAGACCACAAATAAATATTTACAGGCTTATCTTACTATTTTACTGTCCTGTTGCAAATATAAAGCTATTTCACATTCATAATAAAATGTAAATGTTTGATTCTATAAATGCTGATTCAAAATTTAGATTTGAGTACAACGGGCTGAATATGATCAATTCCAGCTTTCAGGAGTCTAAGCAGCTGCATAAAGAACAGTCACATGATGTTAACACACAAGAAAACTGTACTGCAGCCCTGTCCGTGAGGACATAATTCAAAACATATCCCTTATAGCAGACTGACTTGCTAAATGGAGAGGCATATATGAATATGTTTTTCAGCCACACACCTCATATCTATAGCAGATAGAGGCATTTTCAGGGGATAAGAATCACACAGCTCCATTGAGGATTCTTCATATCTTATAATAATACTTATTGAACCAACATCAAGAAGGGATGGTGCTGTCACAGAAGGACCTGTGCACTACAGCCATTTTGCATGCTCAAAATGAAATAGAAAAAAGGCACATTTTAGATAAGTCATGGAGATCTGGATTGAGACAGTGTGGTTGGGACATAATTGTGACAGTATTTTAGAAGAAACCCCACTAAAGGTAGAAGGAAAAAAGGAGTTCAGATGCACATGGGGATTTATAGCCACATACAACAGGAGGAGCCATTTCACAAATCTACCTGTAGGAAAAATCAGTGAAGAAAACTGGATAACACTCCTGTAAGTGGCTGCATTTCGCAACATGCATATGTGAATGTCAGAACTCACATGTCTATCTGAGCCATTTTACAAACCTAGATGTGTAGACGCTGTTAATTAATTACAGAGGACTTGGAGGAGGAAATAAACAATGGGAAATTAAGGGGTATCCGCTTTAATCCCTCCTAGAAAGGGATGGCCAAAAGGGGCACTTTTTAAATACCAGGGAGCAGGTATACAATCATGAACATAGACAATTTTAGGCATAGGCGTGCATTCCCTATATGAAATGGGGAATACATGGGTAGATATTTATACTGTCCAAACCAGGGCTGTACCGAGACTGAAATGCACCCTGTGCGACTTGCACATCGGGCGCGTGCCCCCCTTCCCACACCTCCATTTAGACACTTTATGGGGGTGCGGGAGAGGGGGCGCGCACCTGATTTGCAAGTCGCCGACACGCTAAGCAGGTCTGGTCTCTCCCGGAGAGACCAGACCTGCTTAGTGTGCCGGCGTGAAGACTTAAGGGGCGCATTTCGTCTCTCTGATGCTGCCTGCCGCTGAAAAAGTGGCGGTGGCGGCAGGCAACGGCAGAGAGACAAAATGCACCCTTTAAGTCTTTGCGCCCTGTGTGGTACGCACACAGGGCTCGGTACGGTCCTAGTCCAAACCATGCCCCGACATGCCCCTTGCCGTTTCTGTGTGGTATGGAGATTCACATATAAAACAAGCTTTTCATAAAATGACTATTTACACATGTATGCGGTCATATTTATACATGTAAATCATGAATATGACTTCTAACAAAAGGTTAATTTTGAAAAAGTTTAACTTTAGAATTAGCCAGTCAAACTCCCAGGCCTCCTTCTGACTGGCTAAATTTAACTGACTAAAAGTACAAGACGTATACGAGCTTATATTCAAAGGAAGTTTATCCAATTAGCAGGTTTGCCACCCTGGTGAATCATGGAAAGAGGGATATTATATCGCACTAACTGGGACATGCTGCTGAATATCCCCTCTGACTACCGTGGCACTGTCTGGACAGTCTAGGTGCAGCTCTTAGTTGGTTAGCCATGATGTTCAGTCACTAATCAGCTAAGAATCCACATTCACTGTCCCAATTTAATGTGCTGCAGCTACTTGGACAGCGGCTGAAAGTCTCTGCTGTCTGGATGGTCATGCTATTTGTCACTGACCCCAGATATTTCAGCTCCTGAGGATATCTGGGTCCCAGCACTGAATATCCAGTTTCACCTTCAGCAGCGGCAGTGGCTAGTTGCTTAAAAAACAGACTGCCACCACCGAATACTATTGAGCCGATACATTTTAGTCATGTAAAGGTGGTTGTACCAGAAGTATTCCCAGGGCGTGTACATGGCTTAGAGCAGTAGATACTAAGGTATATTAATAAAATAACACAAATGACAAATTCTTGGGTTATTTGCTCTTAACAAATGTTGTGGCAATGCAACACAAACTAGGTTACAATGAGTTGTAAAATACCTCATAATTCTACAAATTTAATAATGGAATTTAATAATGGAATTTGAACTCTGGAATTTGTTACCGGAGGATGTAGTAAAGGCTGTTAGTGTAGCTGGGTTTAAAAAAGGTTTGAACAAGTTCCTGGAGGAAAGGTCCATCAACCATTATTAAGAAGGGACCCAGGATATCAATACTTGAACCAGTACAAGCATTGTGGAACCTGTGTCTTTTGGAGATACTGCTAGGTACATATGACCTAGATTGGCCACTGTTGGAAACAGGATACTGGGCTTGATGGACCTTGGTCTGACCCAGTATGGCATATCTTATGTTCTTATATTCTTAATGCAGCTTGTTTTAGCTTCACAAGCTATATTATTTGTGGAAAAAAATGTCAGTTTTGAGCCTGAATTATATTTTCCTCCCCAGGATCATTGGATCACTAATATGCAGCCCAATGCCCTGTGAGTCGTCTTTAAAGAGCCGCTGGTATCTGAATGACTCTTTCCACTTCTCAATCCTCCCAACATACCTCTCCAAATCGCATACTCCCAGACCCCTACAGCTCCAAAATAGACCCCCACTAAACTGTTCCCTCTAAGCTGTGCGCGTGTGCGCGCGCACACACCTCGCCGAGTGAGCGCACATACTTTACAACAGAACCCACAAAAATTACGGTTCTGATTCTGATAGAAAACAACACAGACGTCTTAAAATTTAAAAGTTGTTGTGTATTTACGGTTTTCACAAGTTCTACAATATTTTCTAGTGCAATCAATGTGGTGTATATACTGTATTCTGACGTGTAGTCAAATTTTAAAGTATATAACTCCGAGTGTCATTATGTGGCGCACAAAAATTTAACCTTCCTTCAAAAGCTGCACAGCTGATATTTTATGTGCACACAGCCTACAGAAAATTAGAGGGAACATTGCCCCACTCCCCATTTCTCCTGGGGTCTATTAGGAGATTTTCTGGTGTCTAGCATGGGCAGGAATAATTTCCAATTTTTCTTGCCACATTAGGTGTCTAGGTTCAAAATGGCACCTCTTGAGTCATAATGGTAATTTCATATACTCTCACTAGGTGTCAACCTATCAAATAAGGAAAGACACCCTTCTTTGGCTGTTTGACCCCAGGAGCAGTACTGAGACTACCACTGTGGGTCAAGAGGTACCATTTTGAAGATGGGTGCCCAACAGGGCAGGAGTGACTGAGGATCCCCTGCTGGACACCAGGTCCTGGGGAGGAAGGGGGTGGGGATCTGTTTCTTACTGGTTAGGGGTGTGATTTGGGGGGTGGGGGGGGGGGGTATGGATGTGGTATGATTTGGAGGGGGAACTCTGGATGGGTGGATTCTGATCAGGGGGCTGTATATTGCTGCTGCTGCTGCCCAGTTAGCTGAATCACTATCCGACCAACCTGGATATTCAGTGCCAGTGAGTCTTATTTAAAGTGGCAATGGCCAGCCGCCGCTGAATATCATCCCCATAGGGTCTTAATGGTGTGTTTCCTGATAGTGTGGGAATGTGAGTGCTAGACTAGTGCTAGACATCTGTATGCTAAACCATATTAATTAGAGGGCCTTAACTTGTCTACCTACAATCTATAAGCTGTTCACTGCTATAGATGCAAACATAATATATGGTCATATCAAATTCAATAACATCAAGGCAATAGAGCAAAAGGGCAATAAGAGGGGAGCATATGGAGGCAAAGACCAATTAATTAAATAAGACCACCATGGTCAGTGCTAAGAAAAGCAGAAATCTCAGTATATCATGGACTGATTATAAGAAAGCTTTTGACAGCGTATCACACTCTTGGATAATAAATTGCCTTGCGATATATAAGATAAATCCTAGTTTGATAGAGTACATAAAGGGATATGCTTACTAAAGGGCATTAAGGGAGCCAGTGTGCTGTTAATACTTGTTATCAGCATCCTTTCACTTTTATTGTTGCATGAAAGCTGCTTTAACGAGCATTAAAGGCTCCAGCAGCCTTAAGGGCTCAGTAGGCGAAGAGTGGGATTAACGGAGCGGAGAGTGGGCGTTAACAGCGTGTGCTCCCTTAACGCCTGCTGCACATTGTGTTTAAAAGCCCTTTAATGCTGGGAACCCTAACGCCAAATAAAACCTTGCGGAAAGGTTGTATTTAGAGGGAGGAGAGCCTGTTTAAACATCTGCAATGTGATGCACTGACAGGGGAGCCCCAGACAGTGATGGTAGTGCTCCATTAGCAGCAACAACATAGTGCCCAAGTATGAAAGGGAACTATGTTGATGGTGCAAATGGGGCAAAGGACGTGGCATATGGGTCATGCAGTGGGAGTTGCTGGTGCACAGGGCAGACCACACAGCTGCCCAGGTGGCACATAAGAACATAAGACATACTGGGTCAGATCAGGTCCAGTATCCTGTGTCCAACAGTGGCCAATCTAGGTCACAAGTATCTCGCAGTTTCTCCAAAAGACACACAGGCTCTACAATGGCTGTATTGGGGCAAGCACTGATTTCTGGGTCCCCTTGAATAATGGTTTATGGACCTTTCCTTCAGAAACCTGTCCAAACCTTTTTGAAACCCAGCTACACGAATAGCTTTTATTACATCCTCCGGTAATGAATTCCAGTGTTTGATTACACGTTGAGTGAAAAAATATTTACTCTTATTAGTCTTAAGCAGAATCCAGATCACACAGACAAAATGCAACTCACTCACTAGTTATACCCAAAACAATCTGTAGGACAAAGAAAACTACCAGCTCCAGAGCCTTTTCATTTGCTGCCCCCACCCTCTGGAATGAACTTCCACTGACGCTCCGCATGACAAAAGACCTCCAACTTTTCAGAAAAGGACTCAAAACGCACCTCTTCACTGAACATGTTGAAAACCCAACTGAAATCCCTCACCTCCTACGAACTACCTCTCAACAATCACAGAACCAATCTACTAACCTCCCTAACCCACAGCCTATTTACCCCCTCACCCCTTACCTAATCACCCCTCTAAGCCCTGCTCCACCCTTTTTCAAATAAAAAGCTAAGTTAAGGAGAGATCGACTCCTGTATATATGTAAATACAAAGTTAAGTTGACCCACAAGTTGTTTGTACAATATGCTCCTTGTAAATAGTTAATACCACTGTTCCATGTAAAGGTTATTCAATTGTTAACTGTAAACCGCCCTTGATCTCTGGAAGGGGCCGTATAGAAGAAATGTATAAATAAATAAATAAATAAATAAATGGGTTATACTGTAGCTTCATTGCATGCCCCCTAATCTCTCTACATTTTGATGGCGTAAACAGTTGATCTACATTTACCCGTTCTACTTCACTCATTAATATCATATCTCCCCTCAGCTGCCTCTTCTCCAGGTTAAAGAGACCTAACCTTTTTAGCATCTCGTCATAGAGGTATCTTTCCATTTGCATTACCGTCTGTGATGTCCACCATGATCCCACAGTGACAGTTCAAACCTCTTCTACTGACCTATAAGTGTATTAATTCTGCTGCTCCTCACTACCTTTCCTCTCTTATCTCTCCCTACACCCCTCCTTTTGAACTCCACGCTTCTGGCAGATCACTTCTATCTATGCCCTTCTCTTCCACTGCCAACTCTAGACTTTGATCCTTTCACCTTGCTGCTCCTTATGCCTGGAACAAACTACCTGAGTCTGTACGTCATGCTTCAACTCTGGCCTTTTTCAAATCCAGGCTGAAAACTCACCGAGGCTGCTTTTGGATCATGATCAGCTTAGTTTCCTATGGGGTTATTTGTGGCCCTCCCCACTGGTTGTACAGGGAAGTTATATAGGGCGGGGAGGGGCGGAGCAGGGGCAGAGTTAGGGCAGGTGGTAGGCGATCGCCGTCCCTGGATGTACTGAGCCGATTCTAATGTCGGCCCTGTACATTTAGGGCCGGCAACTTGTACAGGGAAGTTATTCCACCTCCGAGGTGGAATAACTTTCCCAGACTTCATGGATCAGCAGACCCGGGGCGCAGATATGACAGGGGAGGGGCTGAGGACATTCTTGCAGTCTGACCCTGGCCGTAGGTGGCCAGATCAGATGTCGGGCTATGGGGAATGCTTAGAAGGAGCAGGCAGCCAAGATCGCAGCTTTACAATGGAGCCGCGGTGTCATGGCAACTGGACTCTTTGGCGCTGCAGCTCCATTGTAAAGCCCTGACTGAGTTAATCGGGCTTGTCCTGTACTTGCAGGCCGGGCTGAATCGCAGTTCTAGCCTGCATGTAGAGGACTGCTAGCCGCAGCCACTGAATATCAGGTTCTTCTTTGATGTTTGACCTAGATGATAAATAATATACTGATATCAATGGAGGTAATGAGACTTCGGGGATCTCCAATGTAAATAAGTCAACACCAGTCGTATCAGTTAATCTCGGAAAATTCTATTAGGTTAACAATAGCGGGAAAAACTGAAAGGAGATATTTTAAGGGCAACAAGCCTTATTGTTAGGAAAGTAAATAAAAGTAAGAGAAAAAGGGGGCCACTATCGTTTTCAAAAGAAATAGCTGAAAAGGTAAGGGAAAAAGAGGTTAGCCTAAGAACTGTAAACTGTAAGAGATCGAAGAAAGAGGAAGACAAACAACAATATCTGGAGAACCTAAGGGAAGCTGGTAAAGTAGTCAGGAAAACAAAGATGTAAATAGAATTAAAATAGCCAAAATTGTTGGGGAACAAAACTATTTTTTAGGTGTGTTAGTGACAGGAGGAAGTGCAAAAGTGGCATTCTGAGACTCAAGAGTGAAGGGGAGGAATATGTAGAGGCTGAGGATAAAGTGGAATTGCTTAACAAATATTTCTGTTCTGCATTCACAGATGAAGGTCTGACATGGCATAAGCAATGCGATCATCTGGATTTTGTTTAACCGTGACAGCTGGTGTTTTTGAAAAAAAAAAAACCCTGACCACAATGGTTTAATATTGACCCCAAAATATTTTATTTTCAATTTTTAGAAATTGGCATGCCTATTTCTTACATCTTTGCATTTTGCTCAGTATAGGCAGAAATGTACTTTGATTTTTCTCAGGGTGGTTTCTCCAGCTGGGTGAGTTTTGCACAACCTATGACAGTCAGGAACCTCACTTCTAAGCTATAGTATGTGGAGTACGATCTCAGTCTCTCAAATTTATTGCTAATGCTTGGTGCAGTGCTTGCATCGTGCCAAAAAGAGCTTCTTTCTGGAAGTGCCTAAGATGTTACATGCATGGATAATTTATCAAGGTTTGCCTAGAAATTCCTCTTAATTAAGCCTGTATCACTCAACATGATGGGAAATAACTTGGTATCTTTCTGTTACATTTTCTTGGTCTTGTGACTGTATTTCTTGGTATTTGAAGATTTTCTCCCTCTCAACATGATTCACAGAGCAGACACTTGGAACTGGTACCTCTGTAATCAATGCCGTTCTCTATCCGGCTTCCTCGCATCCGGCTTTTTATCGGTTGGAATGGGAGAATCACAGTTGATCATAACCTCTTCATTCTCTGTAATTCTTTTAGATGTACAGTCAATTGTATCTCAGACTGAGAAGGTTTTGAAGTCCTCCATTTCACAGCTGTGTACGTTTCCTCAACAAGTGAAGGATACATTTCAGGAAGTAGATGATAGCCTTATGGGAATGGGGTCCCATGAGGGATTCTTGGTACCTCAGGTACTAACCTTGCAATCAACATCTACTTCAGGGATTAAAAATAGTCTAATTGAATTGGAGGCAACTGAAAATCAATACAAATTTTAAAAAAAACTGTGTTTTTTAAATTTTCCAGTTTCTACTTGCTTTCTCCTGAGATTACATTACATAATTACCTAAGGGAAGTTTTATCTTTCACAAATGTGGATATAGTATTGTTTTCTAATACTGAATTATCTTTCATCTAATGTAATTAAGTAAAATGCAGAGAGTATCTTTGATGTGATTGAATCTATTGAGAGTTTCAATTTGTCTGAGTTCTTCGAATCATCACATGACAATATCACTACTAGGGCTACTTTTGACAAAGTTAGGAATTTGAAGGCATACTTTAAGAAGAAAAATCATTTGTATTATGGTCAAAAATTAAGTTTTTCTGGATGTCACTAGAGTGACAGAAATATGGAGAAAAAAATGTTCTGATGCTTAAAGGGAGAGTGTTTGCATCGGGGGCATTGGTAATTCCTCTCTGTATGCAACCCAGCATCCCTCTGGCTTTGGCCACTGCCTTGTCACAATGTTTTGCCACCTTGAGATACTCAGAAACAATCACTCCCAAGTCCTTCTCCTGATCCTTGCACACCAATCTCTCGTCCACTATCGCATACAATTCCCTGCTTCCCAAGTGCAGGACACTGCACTTCTTCACATTAAATCTTAACTGCCAAGTATAAGACAATTCTTCCAGCTTTTGCAGATCATTTCTCATGTTATGCAGTCCCTCAGGGGAGTCCACTCTGTTGCAAATTTTCATGTCATCTGCAAAAGATAAACTTTTCCATTCAGCCCTTCAGCAATATCACTCATAAATACATTGAACAGTACCAGTCGCAGGATTGATCCCTGGAGCACACCACTAATCACCTTCCTTTCATCCGAGTGAGTTCCATTTACCATTGGCTTCTGTTGTCTATCAGTCAACCAATTTCTGATCCAGTTAACCACCTTGGGACTCATCCACAGGCTGTTCATCCACCACTGAAAGGGTGGTGGATGCTTGGACTGCCTTCCACATAGAAGTGGTGGGGGCAAACACAGTGACAGAATTCAAAATGGCATGGGACAGATACAGTGGATCCCTTTATAGCAACAGGATAAAATCAAAATAAGCATTACTATCTCTTATATCTGAACAACTAGGGATGACCTACATGGAGCGGTGGATACATCCCCAAACAAAGGCATGGGGAGGGGTTACCTGCACGGAGTGGCAAGTGCACCTACTTTTGCCGCCTTGCTGGGCAGACTAGATGGACCATACTGGTCTTTATCTGCCATCATATACTATGTTGCTATGATAAATCTTCTATCAGGAACAGTATCAAGGGGTTTGCTGAAAACTAGGTAGATTACATCCATCACATGCCATTGATCTAGTTCTCTGGTCACCCAGTCAAAGAACTCAATCAGATTTGTTTGACGTGATTGTCCTTTGGTAAAACCATGTGGCCTTGGATCATGCAAGCTGTTGGTTTTGAGAAAGCCCACTATTCTCTCTTTCAGGAGTGCCTCCATTACTTTTCACGGAACTGAGGTAAGGCTCACTGGACTGTAGTTTGTCACTTCTTCCCTATTACCACTTTTGTGAAGAGGTACCACATCAGACCTTCTCCAGTCCTGTGGAACTTCTTCTGACTCCAAGGATCTATTAAAAACATCCTTTAAGGGCCCTGCCAGAACCTCTCTAAGCTCTTTCAGTATCCTGGGATGTATCCCATCCGGTCCCATGGCCTTGTTCACTTTCAGGCTCATTCTGAGCCAACGGGACGTCCATCCGCACTATTCGTGCCCTCTCCCGCCGGCATCTAGCTTCGCCGCCGGTTGTACAGGGAAGCTAGACAGGGGTGGAAAAGGGGAGGATCGGGGTGGCATTAGGTCAGGCAGTGGGCGGTTGCCAGCCCTGGACATACTGGGCCAATTCTAATGTCGCCCTATACATCCGGGGCCAGCAACCTGAATGGGGAAGTTATTCCACCTCCGAGGTGGAATAACTTCCCTGGAAATTGGAGATCGGTGTATCCGGGGCCAGAAAAGGGCAGCAGGGGGCAGAGAGCATTCCCCACAGCCTGACCCTGGCTCTGGGAGGCCAAATCAGGGGTTGGGCTGTGGGGAATAATCTGTTTGTTCCGGCTGCCGGCATTGTGGCTTTTAAATGGAGCTGCAGTGCCATGGCAACCAGACACCATGGCGCCGCGGCTCCATTTAAAAGCCCTGACTGAGTTAGTAGGGCAGTGCCTGTACGTGCAGGCCAGGCAGAATCACAGTCCCGGCCTGCATGTACAGGTCTGATCGCAATTCTGATCCCATCAAATCAAACGTACAGAGGGGTGTACATCCGGGATGGAATGAGCCTGTTTCTCTTTTGCAAGCTGCTCAAACACATAATCTTCTGTGAATGGTGTGGTATCTATACCATTCCCATATGTACATTTGTCAGTCACAGGTGGTCCTTCTCCAGGATTTTCTTTAGCAAAAACAAAACCAAAGTATTTGTTTAGCATTTTCGTTTTTTCAAAGTCATTTTCCTTGAATCCGTTCTCAGCACCTTTGAGTCTTGCAATTCCACCTCTGATCTTCCTCTTCTCTGGAATATACCTGAAAAATGTTTTGTCATCACACTTTAGATCTTTAGCCATCTTTTGTTCTGCCTTTGATTTTGCTATCCTTCTCTTTTTGTCTCTTTTACCTTTATCCTGTATTCTTTTCTGTGTTCCTCTGTTTGCAAACTTCTGAATTTTGTGAAAGCTGTGGTTTTGCCTTTATTTGTGCAGCCACTTTTTTGGAGAACCAAATAGGTTTCCTTTTCCTCTTGTTTTTATTTACTTTCTTTACATATATATCTGTAGCCCCTTTTATTGCCTCCTTTAGTTTAACCTACTGCAGTTCCACTTCCCTTACCTCCTCACACCCTGCCAACTCCTCCTTCAGGTACTTGGCCATGTTACTGAAGTTAGCGTTTTTGAAGTCTAGGACTTTGAGCTTGCTGTGATTGGATTCTGCCTTGACTTTTATCTCAAACCACACTGTGTGATGATCGCTGCTGCTCACATGGGCAACCACCCAGACATTCGACATGCTATCTCCGTTGGTAAATACTAAATCCAGCATCAAACTTTCCCTGGTTGGTTCCATTACCATTTTTCTAAGCAATGCATCCACAATTTTTTTACTTCTTTCCAGATTTGCAGAAGGAATACTCCCAATCCACATCGGGTAGATTAAAGTTACCCAATATGATCACGTCCCCCTTCATGGCTACCTTTGTACTATGCTTTTCTACCAGTCAAACCAGTGTACATTCAGGTACTGTATATATATTTTTCCCTTGTCCCCGAAGGGCTCACAATCTATGTTTTGGTACCTGAGGCAATGGAGGATTAAGTGGCTTGCCAAAGGCCACAAGGAGCACCTATGGAACTAGAAACCCCATTCCTTCTAGCCTAAGGTTGCTGTCTTCTAGTGGGATTCAAACCCCTGGCCCAAAGTAACTTGCCCCAATCACTAGGCCACTCCTCCCTCCCAATCAATAATCAAGTCTCTATCAATTTCTTCACTTTGAGTTGGAGGCTTGTAGACTATACCAATATGGATGACAGTGCCATCTCCTCTTTCCAACACAATTTCTTCTTTTCCCCGCATCCCCTGTATTTCTGCAGCTTTATTTTATTTATTTATTTAACAATTTTTATATACCGCTTTATCATAAAATCAAAACGGTTTACATTATAACTCACACAATTATAGAGAACTTATTATGGAACTCAGGGAGGGGTGACATGCAGGGGACAATCTGAAGCACAACTTATTTACAATGGAACATATATACAAACAGTGCGTGGTGGAAGTCCTGTTCTCAGGGTGTCAAGTGTTTTTATTGAAATGATCAATGAAGAGGAAGGTATTTAATTGCTTACTGAAGTCTTTATGTCGATGGTGGACCTTAATTTCTCAGGGAGAAAGTTCCAGATGGCAGGGCAGCAAGTGAGAGTGCCCTCCTCGTGGTAGATTCATTTGCTTTTATGTATGAGCAGGGTATTGGAATGGTATCAATGCTGCTCTTTCTATTTGTTCTGTTATTGGATTTGGTGCAAATCATTTCCTCTAGGATTCCAGCTGACATGATATTTCTGATTTTGAAAATGGTAAGAACAGATTTATATTTGGCATGAGCGGTATTGGAAGCCAATGGAGCTGATGTAAGAGGGGCGTTATGTGATCTTGCTTATTTGATCCAGTGATGACTCCTACTTTGACCTTTTGCTGTCTGTCGCTAAGGTAAGATTGAAACTACTTAAGTGTGGTGTTGTGGAGGCCAATGTCTGCTAGACATTTCAAGAGGATGCTATGGGATACAGTGTCAAAGGTAGAGGAGATGTCAATGAACACAAGCAGGAAACCATTCTTAATGTTGTTGATTCCTCTGAGTAGTGTGTCAAATAGGTGGATGAGTAGTGTCTTGATACTGTGGTTAGGGTGAAAGCCGTGTTGTTGGGGGTCCAGAGGGGCATGTCTAACCATGCGGTCCTGGAGCTGTCTTTGTACTGTCTTCTCAATAATTGTGGTAAGAAAAGGAAGGCTGGAGGTTGGGAGGTAGGCTGAGGGGTCTGCTGAGTCCAGTGATGTGGTTTGGGGATAGGTCGGCTATTGGTTTCCTTGAGCGTAGTGGCCATGTAGCCTTGAGTTATGGAGATGCTTATTATTTTGTAGATGCATTTGCTCAGTTCTTCCTTTGTTGATTTAATCCATGCCAGCAGGCAGGGGTCTGAGGGAGCTGTGCTGGAGATTGTGCAGGCAACTTGCTCAGTTGTGGGGATGTAGAATTCACTCCACTTGTATGAGGAAATAGGTCTTGTGTTCAGTGACAGAGTGGCCGTGTTGGTGGGCTCTAAGGGTAGGATTCTCAAGGGGGGGTGCTCTTGACAAGAAGGAAATCAGCAAATGTTTGAGGGTGAATCTTATCTTCTTCCTTTTGTGTAGGATCTTTTGTAAGGGATTGGAAAATCTCAAAGAGTTCTCTAGGCTTGTTGCAGGCCTTTAAGATGAGGTTGGCATGGTATTGCTGTTTGTGACTGTTGATAAGGCTGTTATAATTATGTTGCATTATTTGGTATTCTTTTAATGTGTTTTCTGAGCGGTCATACCTCCATTGCCGCTCCTTATGACGTAATTTTCTCTTGGTCACTCTTATTGCTTCAGAGTACCATGGAGCTGATTTTGTTCTAAGATTCTTGTGTTTTGGGTTGACTCGATCAGGTGCTCTAGCGGCTGTGCTGATGGTGGTGTTTTATGTGTTGATTGCCTCGTCGAGATCGTTGCAGTCCTGGGGTAGGTTGTGTAGGGTGTCATTGAGGATTTGGTCTCTGTCAAATCCTTTGTATCTTCTTCTTGAGCTGGGTGTCTTCTGTGGCTTTTGTGTGGGTGGGAGATGGATCTTAAAATGTATGGTGTGGTGGTCTGACCAGGGTATAGGTGTGATTAGAGGAGGCGTTATGTTATCCTGGTCTAAGAGGCTTTTAGTGGCAAATACAAGATCTGGAGTGGATTCCGAACGGTGAGTAGGTTGCGTTGGTATTAGGTGAAATTGAAGAGACTCCATAGCTTGGTGGAAAGCTGTTTAGATCTCCTAGTAATATCAGTGGCTTGTGGGGAGAATTGGCTGCACATACTGATTTGAGTATGATGGATGTTTCTTGAGCAACAGTGCTGGGGGATCTGTATGTTAAACAGACAGCTATGTATTTGTTTTCAATGGTGATTATATTGCAGTACTTGGAGCTTGAGGATCTGGAAGTCTTAAATCTGAGGTCATTTTGGGCTAGGATTAGTACTCCTCCTCCTCTCTTGTGGGTGCGAGGACAGTTAAATGCTGTGTGTGTTGGTGGAGTAATTTGATTCAAAATAACTTGGTCTGTGCTTTTAAGCCACGCTTCTGTGATGCATAGGATGTCAGATTGGTGGAGTTGCATGTGGTCTATAATAGTGTTTTATCTTATTTCGAATGGAACGAGCGTTTATAAGACTTAGGTTGATGGGGGAGCTTAGTACGGATTGGACATGGTGGGATGTAGCATATAGAGATGGCTGAATTCTTATTAGTCTGGAAGTTTTCATGATTGGTTGCCTATAAGTGGATTGCCATATTGGTAGGTGGAATGGTATGTATAGTGGTGGCGCTTGAATTGCTGTTGTGGATGTAGTGGTGATATAGATAGCTTTAGTGGGGTGGCAAAACATGCTTAGTATGATGAGGAGGACCCAAGCTTTATGGGAGGTAGGCATGTTGTGTTACTGTTGTTTAGGCATTGGCCTGTGCTTCTTTGCAGTGGCCTGGGGAGGTATTGGGGCACTATCTATGTCAGTATGCACCATCGTTGTTGTGCACTACTTATAGTTTGTAGTCTTCCTTGTAGGCCTGTGGGGGTTGTTGTACCTGTAGTGGAGTTGTAGGGAGAGGGCTGAGGGAAGAGGTCGGAGGAGGGGCCCTTGTGGGGTATTAGCCAGACACCTTCTTGTCTTGTCGTGATGGGTGTAGCCTGGAGTGGCTGTAGATCGCTGCTGTTGCTGGTGTTCAGCTGGGAAGGGGTAAAGATTGTCCAGGTGTTTTCACGATGTTCAGCTCTGTTGGAGATCCGGGAAGATTTCTCCCTGCTGTTTGTGAGTGTCCCATATGTTTGTGATATAAGGCTTTGAGCGAGTTGATCGATTCATTTGCACTTCTGCTTCTAATCCCCGCTTATGGGCCACACCGAAGGGTCCTCTGGCGAGGCCCTCAGATGCAAACATGCCTGGCTGCGCTTCCTTTTATCTCTGCTGCAGGTGCATGTGGTTGAGGCCCGATTTGCCTTGTGGTGGGAGGCAGGGGCAGTTGCAGGCTCCTGCACTTTACCCCGATGCCGATCAGGGGTTGCTAGTGTGAGAGTCCGGCTGTTTAAGCACCTGGCTGCGCTTCCTTTTATCTCCGCTTCTGGTCTAATATTGCTTTTGACATATTGGGCTATTCCTCCTTCTTTTCTGCTTTTTCTATCTCTCCTAAATAGATTATAGCCAGCTATGGCTATGTTCTATTTTTGTGACTCGCTAAGTCATGTTTCTGTAATGGCCACAATGTCCAAGTCCATTTCCACTATTAGGGCTTCCAGGTCAGGAACTTTATTGATTAGGCTTCGAGCATTTATGCTCATTGCTTTCCAGCGTTTGTTGACTGGCTTGCCTGTATTTTGCATGGGTTTTGTTCTACATACCTCTTCCCACTTACAATTGATGTATGGGTTAATAGTGTGGCTGTTTCCAATGTCATTATGTTTTTGCTGGACGTGATGTCCTGAACTTGCCCTTCTCCATCGGTCACCCCCTTTTAAATGACTGTTCATATAATGCCTGAATTTTTCAAATAGGATCCTTTTCCTTTCAACAGAGAGATACAGTCCATCAACATAGTATAGCCTGTTGTTCCATCTATTTCCCCAGTTGCCTATATATCTAAATCCTTCTTGTTTGCACCAGATTTAGAGCTATATATTAAAGTTGTTTATGTGATGCAGCCTTTCTGCCCCCTTACCAAGAACAGGTAGAACTTCTGAGAATGTTATAGTGTTAACAATGGGCTTGAGTTTCTCTCCTAGAATCTGGAAATCCCTTTGAACTGTAGAGGCACTGTTTCTAGCCAGGTCATTTGTACTCAAGTGCATGATAACATCAATTTTGGAAAGCTCACTTTCTGCATTAACTATGCCAACAATTTGGTGTATATTACTGCTGGCTGAATAGTCTGGGAGACATTTGACCATCTTCTCTCCTTTGGTGCCAAGGCCTCTGATGATAGTAGTAGTTTCCAGTTTTGTGATTTTTTTCATATTTGGTGCATTATCAGTAGATTGGGCATTAACATTCTCATTTAAGGGTGTTTCAGTTTCCACTAATTGGGCACTCTCATTTTCCAAGGAAGAGAAGGCATTATGCAGGGATGGTGAGTGTGTCTCCGTGTTACATGTCACGACCTACCAGAGCCCACTGTGATCCATTTGTTCCTGGGCTGTTTGATTCTTTGTGGGAGTAGTGGTGGATTTTTTTCAATTTGTATCCTAGAGGTGGTGTGTTTAATTGCAGCTAATTCTTCCCTTAATAGAATCAATTCTTTATGCATAGCAGATAACTTGAGACATATAGGGAAAGCTCTTAGACTCCTAATGAGTCTTCTTAGAATGAAGGCACCACAGCTATTGCATTGAATACACAACATGTTGATTAAGCCTTTGATAAAGCAGTGCTAGGACAAGGGGAAAAGGTGGGTGCTACAGATGTCAATCTATATAACAGATGTCAATCTATATGATGACCCTTTAGGCAATGCAACCCCAGGGTTGGTAGGGTGAGGGATAGGATAGGTGGGAATTTAAGTGCCACTGGCCAGTAGAACTTATATGACTGAGGGCACACTCAGATGTCTGTTTTAAAAAGGCCATGCAAAGAATGTAGGCAAGGAATGTAGTAAACTCTCTAAAAGAGGTTTGCTATCTAACATAGGGCCCCTTTCCACTAATGCTTAGTTCGAGCTGCCATGCAGCCCATAGGAATAAAATGGGCCATGCAGCAGATAGCTTGAGCTAAGCATTAGTAAAAAGGCCCTTAATCAATTTGTGAAAATTCCACAGGTCCCATCTCAGAAAACAATGGATTTGGACTTGGATAGAGATTTTTAGGTTCTTTTTCTTAGCCATTTTGTATCTTGCTTTGATATTTTGGAAATAGGTTTTCAAAATCTTCGCTGGAAACTCTTGGCAATCGTGCTGTGTGCATGCACCAGTAATGTGTAAAGTTTAGTCGGCCTGGAGAGAATAAGGAGTATGCACTTGCTTATATATAGATGATTTATGCTGTCCTGATGGTCTAGCAGAGATTCTTAATTTTTCTTCTTGGCCTTTCAACAAGCCTAAATGCTCTCTGTTCAGAAGAGAACCATTTGAAATAGGTTCTCTCAGCAGCATCAAACCAGTGTTTTTCTAAGATTTTCTGTGTACTTTTCCTTTATAATTTGCCATTTCATACAATATTTCTTATTCTAGACATAACAACCTGCATTATTGAAATACTAGAATGATTATAATGAAAGTCAGGAGTACTTTTGGTTGAGAATGACTAAACAGTCTAAAGTATGACTAGGGTTGGTTCAAGGACTGCCGCCTCTGCTGCTCCCCCATGCCCACTGCTGTTCTGCCAGCCCTCTCCGGGGTCAGTAGTGGCAGCAATGACCCTGAAACTGCGATGCAACACTTACACACTGTCTCTGGGGCTGCATCGTGGTTTCATTCTTGCCCAATCTGCTGCTTCCATCCCCTTCCGCTGGAAGTATGCTTGCTTAAGAGTGCGGGGCCATGTATGCACACCTCACACATGTGGGAGACCTACAAAAGCGGCACCCCCGATGAGGCAGGCAGGCAGCTCACTCACCATCCCGATGGCCTCACTCTCCGGTGAAGCTCCCCCGATCGAGGTAGAGTGCCTGAGCGGAAAACCGTCCCGCTCAGAAGCTCCTGCCCAATCGGGGCAATGGGAGACCTACAAAAGCGGCATCCCCACTGGGCATGCATGCGCCTGGTGGGCCCGCACCTGAGGGCCTCGCCAGAGGGTCCTTTGGTGTGGCCCTTAGGCAGGGCACAGAAACAAGTCCACTGAGAGCAAACCAACGAGGTTCCAGACACCAAAGCAGCTACCTCAGAACAGAGCAGCCACCACGGACTCCTCACCGCCAGAGCAAACAAAGGCAAGCCCTAAAGCAGACTCCATCGCCTGTCCTGCAGCGAACTCTATCTCCACCAATTCTGCCCCAAGATCTCGAGGTACTCCTACAACCATGCCACCCTTCCTGGCTCCAAAATACCTCCTAACACCGTTCTCGATCAACTTGGCCTACTATCACATCATTACCAACACACACCCTGACCACCCCACTCCAAACACCACACCTACCCAAGCTACAAACATCACCAAACCCCCTTCCACATAAGGCAGCACTCACACCCCCACCCCCACCCCCACACACCAACCCACACCTCTAACCTCACAAACACCAACTCTCTCTCAATCACTCTAATAAATGCACGCTCAGTCAGAAACAAACTCCCCATGCTCCAAGACCTGATCATATCTCAAAAGATTGGCATTCGCTGCATAACCGAAACATGGCTCACAGACTCCGACACAGTACTCCTGAACCAACTAACACCTAAATGATACAGTATGCACAACTGCTCCCGAGCTCACACCAGAGGAGGAGGAGTAGCCATCACAGAGAAATCCTACCTCCACCTCAGAAACCACGCATCAGAAACAACCAACAAACGGACATACTCACTCTCACCAACAAACACCTCTTCATATGCCTAATCTACCGAGCACCCACTGCACGTAATGATCTATCAGACATACTAAAACATGTATCAGAGAATACCATCACCACAAAAGAACAGCTAATCCTTGGAGACTTCAACCTCCCCTCACTGCAAGAAAAGCATGCCGAAGCCTTCATCAGTGCTATGGAAGCAGTGGAGCTGACTCAGATCACACATGAATCAACTCACGAAAAAGGAAATACTCTCGACCTGATATTCCTCAACTCCCAAAGCACCACCTCATGCAAGAAACCTAAGATCACAAGCATACCATGGTCTGACCACCATCTCATTAATCTTACCTACATCTACCAGCACACCAGCATCAAAGAGAACAATCAACTCGCAAGAAGATTTAAACCATTTAACAAAGAGGACTTCCTAGCACAAATATTACCTAAACTCCAAACAGACTCCACCAAAATCGAAGACCTAATCAACATCTGGAAAACCGCGATCATGCATCATGTACAACGACAAACAGCAACAAGACCAGAGCTGCCACAACAAGAGCCCGATGGTTTACCCCCGACCTTCAGAGACTAAAGACCCAACTGAGGAGACCCGAGAGAAAATGGAGAAAGACCAAAAAAGAAACAGACAAAGCAAGATACATGAGTGAACTAGATGCATACTGCACAGAAACAGATAATGCAAAAAGGACCTACCACTCAAAAATCATAAATACTTCAATAAACAGACCATGTGAGCTCTTTGAGATTGTCAAGAAGCTAACAAAAGTATAGAATTTAACCTCACTCTGCGAACAAAAATTAACCACAAAAAGCCCAAGTTCACAAGAAAAAATACCCTCTACTCAAAACCAATTTTTTTGTCGGAGCAAGCTGTAGGAGAGTTGGTATTGAGACTCAACCCACACCAGACAGCAGGCTACATTTATTCAAAGAAAGGTTCACCACCCTAATAACAATAACATCACTTATCTGTCTCGATGAAAACCGTTAATTATTATATCACTCCCCAAAAATGTTGCTCGCAAATGTCCTCGTCTCACCACGACGTGCACGTTTCGAGTATCCAACCCTGTATCAAGTGCCTTACGATCATGTAAAAACTGGCAACAATGTTGAGAACGCCGTCATTGCAGCTAGGGTCAAGAATTTCATTAAGGCTGAATGGGAGCGTTTAAATGTGGGAACCAACCAATAGAAATAGGGAACGCCCACCATCCAGGGAATCCCTAGTCGTATTGGTACAAACAAGCATGACAACATCCAATACGTCAGAAGACGCTAAGCCAATCTATCTCATGATTAAGACCATTCGGTTCAAAAGAATCCAAAGTGAAAATCCATTTCTGTTCAAGCCACTGGAGGTCTCTCTCCCGATCACCCCCACAGGGGTTTAAAGGTACATGATCCAAGATAGTCCAACGGAGATCCATAAAAACATGTTGACATATCAGACAATGAGCCACCACCGGAGCTGTGTCCACCTTCTGCCGTAAACGTGAAGCATGTTCAGTAAGTCTCCTCTTAATGGGACAAATGGTCCTGCCCACATACACCATATTACAGGGGCATTGCAACAAATACACCACATAGGAGGACTCACAAGAGGTATCCCAGCGATGTTTATAGGTCCAAGATGACATTGGGTGGCTCCACCGTATCCCCGACATGGTTGTAACACAATAAATGCAGTTATTACAGGGACCATGGCCAAACTACGGTCATGGATATTCTACCCGATCAGGTCGTAGAGTAGTTTTCACTAAACGGTCCCCCAGTGTACGACCCCTTAAAATCGCAATACGGAGTGGTTTTCTAAAACAGTCATATATATGTAACATAGACCAGTGAGCATGTAAAATCTTCAAAACCCCCGAACTGCGATCTGCACAGGGTAAAACCCCAGTAATTGATGACTCAGATGAAGACGCAAAAGAAATAAGACCTGGTTGATAACAAACTGGTCTTTTCTGTAGGCTTAGCTAATATTTTCTTAGCATGTATCAAACAACAAACAAAAGCCACAAAGAAAGAAAAAAAACTGTTCTTTTCAGGTTAACTTCTTATATCTTCCCACATAGATTCAGAAGTGATTCTCTCAGAGCTCACAAGCAATTAGGTAAGGCTCAATTGCTAGCAGTTATCCAGCTGAAACCCCTTAGCTGGCTTGCTTTCTACTGCGTGGCTAAAAATCCTACTCAGGAGCTTTTCTGAGTAGATTAAAGAAAAAGTTTGTATTTCTTTGTGATGGTTGCTGTACTTTATAACAGAAAATCACCAAAGGAGTTTAGACAGAGAGCAGTCCATGTAAACACATTCTTCATCTGCTATCACCCTCTCTTCTTCAACAAGCATGGGTTCAATATCATGGATTGGCACAGATGAATCTCCCAATGGAGCACTTTCAGGAGAATACTTGTTTCCCTGCTGTCTTTCAAGGTTATAGCTAGGGCATAGATCAGTGTTCATACCTGAGCTTCCATTGCTGTTAGAGTTCCTCTCTATAAAGCCTGGCCAGTATGTAGTCCAGTTCCTATGTCCAGCGTTCCAATCCAGATCCCTGGACAGTGGATCTCTCTTCACATACCTTCTGGCACGGGTCTTAGGGTCCCTTCCACGTGCAGCCGTCTCCCTCACAGGTACCGTCTGGAGATTCCTAGCTCTGCAGCACCATTCCTCTGGCTTTCCCCAGTCCAATGGTGTATGCTGGCCCTTGGAATGCCTCCCAGTATACGTACTGCTCCAGACTCCTCTAGACCTCCCAAAGGCTTTTCTCTTTCTTCTTCCAAAGGGTTTCTTGCCCTCTCTGTCCGTCCGGTTTGGCTTCTGCTTCTGATGATCCCCCTGATAATGAAGATGATCAAGCTCAAGCTGATTCTCTGTAGAATAAACTCTACCTTTATTCTGCTTAGATGAGTGCTCCTCCCTAACACAGCGCAGCTGTGCTGAATCAGGCCCTGCCCTTTGAGATGAGTGCTTAGAGATTACCTCATAGCCCTCCTGATTGAACACACGTTTCCCCACTTCAGCTCCTCTAATGGCTATTGGAAACCTGGTGCATTCTGGGACTGGTAGTCTTTTATGGGAAAATTCTGTTTTCTTATTTCTACCAGAACTGACAGGTTGCTTATTCAGAGTCACATCACCTTTTCTATAGCTCCTTCCTGAGCTATGATAAGCTTCCTTATCACAGTGCCCAGAACAGAACTGCAGACACTGCAGGAGGAAATGCCATCATTGGACAAGGGACAGCAGTGGTATCCAAGACTAAACAATGTCACGATGCATTCTACCATATAGCACCCCAACAACCCACAAGGGTACAGTATCCCACACATACAGGTCCCTGTCAATGGAAACAGGGGTGAGAGAAGGAAAGATGTAGGGGAGGGCACACAGGACAGCATGCTGGGGGCTGGAGTGAGAGAGAGGGAAGGCATTGATGGGACAAGGATTTCACACAATCAACAGCAGTAAGGCTGACAAATCAGCAAGCTGTGCAACATGCAGGACATTCTAGCCTTCAGCCAGGGAGCAGGATGTACTCCTTGGTACCGCTTCACAAATGTGGTAATAGGGAAGAAGTGGCAAACTACAGGCCCATAAGCCTTACCTCAGTGGCATGAAAAGAAATGGAGGTGCTCCTGAAAGAGACAATAGTGGACTTTCTTGAAACCAATAGATTGCTGATCTGAGACATCATGGTTTTACCAAAGGACAATGATGCCAAACACATCTGATTGAGTTCTTTGACTGGGTGACTAGAGAGCTAGATCAAGGGCATGCGATGGATGTGATTGACCTAGATTTCAGCAAAGTCTTTGATACTGTGCATCACAGGAGGTTTATCAATAAACTGAGCAGCCTGGGAATGGGTCCCAAGATGGTGAACTGGATCAGAAATTGGTTAACTGACAGACAACAGAAGGTATTGGTAAATGGAACTCACTCGGATGAAAGGAAGGTGATTAGTGGCGGGCCCCATGGATCGATCCTGGACCAGTACTGTTCAATGTTTTTGTGAGTTATATTTCTGAAGGACTGAATGGAAAAGTCTGGTATTTTTGCAGATTACATGAAAATTTGCAACAGAGTGGACTCCCCTGAGGGAATGGATAACACGAGGAATGATCTACAAAAGCTGGAAGAATTGTCTAATGCAGTGTAACTTGTAACTGCGCCTATAGTGCCCCCCAGCAAAAGCATGTAGGGCTTAAGAGACCTGTTATCCTTCCTGAACAGCTACTTGACTTTTTCATGAGTCAAAGCCCCCTGGGAAATGTAGTTTTTCACTGTCCAATGAAGAGTAGTGTGGACTCAAAGTGGTTTTCAGCAAACAGGATTTATTTCCCTTCCGGGCGGATTTCAGCGTGGAAAACAAAGGTAACAAAACCATATACTTCTGGTAAAGGACAAAATAAAAGTCTCCAACAGAAATAGCTTACTTCAGCAACAAACATTTGCTTCCCAGCAATTAGAGTAAAACAGTTTGGTTCCTCACAGCTCTGTGCTTTTATCTTAAACTTCTGCAGTTTTCTGCAATGCTTAAATTCAGCGCAGGGAATATATTTCATCTGACCTTGTAATCGTACAATCCATCAATTCTTCGGATACATTTCCTAGCCCTGGCTCCGTTTCCATTAGCTCCTCATGGGAGTTAGGTAAGAATGTTTGCAACGTTTCTGGGGCCACGCCCCTCCTCTCTACCTTGGGCTTTATATCATATTCCTGAATCAGGTATTGCTCTTTGCCTGCTTGCAGACTGTTTTCTTTGAACTTTTGGAACAGCTGTGGGTTCAAAACATGGTTTGTAAAATGAGTGTTGGAATTGCCTTCCTGGCTTTCTCTTCTCCTGGTTATTCTTACAATACTGCAGACAGTCAGGCCTGTTTCTGCTATCTTCTTCTCTGGAATAAAGCTTTATAAATGGCTCTCTCTCTGCCCTTAAACTTGGCTCTGGTTCTGGGCTTTTTCTCTGCCTTACTGAGCATTCCATTAGACGTGACACGGTCTCTCTCCCCCGGTTCTGGACTGGGACTCTGCCTGTAGCTCTGCCTTGGCCTGGAACTCGGACTCCTCCCCGGTCCTCCTCTTGGTCTGTTAGCTGATCTGCTAACTGCTCACTTGGCTGGCCTCTTACCGGAACCCTTGGCTGGCCTTGTAGCTGAACTTCCAGCTGAGCTTGTGATGGAGCTTTTTGTGGAGCTCCTAATGACCACACCTTCCTCTCTACTGAGGCTTCTTTATGTGTCTGACTTCTAGGGCAGTGCCTGACTCCTCCTCCTAGCAGGTGCTCTAATTCAGCTCGTGACTCTTGAGCTAACTGACAGCAAGGGCATGTTTCTCCCCCTTGTCTCTGGTTTCCGTGGTGACTACAAGCCATGTGCTTTTGTATACCACCCAACACTGCTTCTATTTCTTCCTTTTTGGCTCTTTCTAAAGGGCTGGAGGGACCCACCATGTCACAGATCCCCCCCCCCTTAAAATATTACGGGCTGCCGGAACCTGTGATGGACAGCACGTAATCTTTTTCAATGGGTTCCTGTAGTTTTGTCTAATGGCTAACCTTACCGTTGCCAACCTTTCTTGCCAGGGTTTTAAAACATTAATATGGTGTATTTGGCGACAGCCTTTATTATTTTCTATGCGGTACGAGACGGGGCCTACCCTCTCTACGGCAGTACAGGGCCCTTTCCATCTTGACTCAAACTTGGGTCCTACCTCTGCTACCATAATTATAACTTTATCTCCCACCGCCAATTGGCGGATTTCGTTCCCCGGTCGTAATATTTTTTCTGCCTCTTCTGGCTAGCATGTAAATTTGCCAAAGAGATTTGAGATGTTCTTTTTAAATGACTTCTCAGGTCTCTAAGGAACTGGGGTACTTCGGTCTCTTCCTTGTCTGGCTCTACCCACTGTTCTCGCAGTATATCGAGAACCCCCCTGGGGGTCCTACCGAACAACAACTCATACGGGGTTGCCCCTAGGGACGCTTGTATACGCTCTCTACACGCGTATAATACGAAGGGCAACAAGGTATCCCATTCAGCCACCTGTCCATCTAGTCCCCGCCGAAGCATTTGCATAATGGTCTGATTCATTCTTTCGACCATCCCATTGGACTGAGGGTGATAAGCTGCAGTACGCACATGGTGTATGCCAAAGGCGTCCCACACGGTAGCTAAATATTTGGACATAAAGTTGCTCCCCTGGTCGGTGAGCATCTCCTGTGGGAAACCAACCTCACAAAACAATTTAATTAGTTCCTGGGCAATTGTTCTGGCGGAGGTACTCCTAAGGGGTATGGCCCATGGGAAGCGTGTAGCCTGATCAACGATTACCAACACATATTGAAAACCCGGGGAGTCCTAACGAGTGGCCCTATAATATCCATCGCCATCCGACGGATTGGTGTGGATATGGCAGGGGTGGGTATCATAGGCACTGCCCTCGGCTTTGAGGCAGTAACACGCAGGCAAGTGGGACACGCTTCACAGTAGCACGAGGTTTCCTTGAAGACCCCCGGCCAGTAAAAACGGGCCAGGACCTGGTCCAGTGTCCCTTGAATTCCCTTATGGGCTCCTATTGGGTGATCATGGGCCAACCGCATAACTATGGCCTTAAATGTGGTCAGTACCACCAGTTGCTTTCTTACTTCGCCTGTAAGCTGGTTATTACTCCTGGGGTACTACAACATTCACCTTTCTCCATTGAGAAAATTGGCCATTTAGCCCTACCCTCTGTTTTATATCTTTTAACCAGTTCCTGATCCACAATAGTATACTGCCTCCCATCCCATGACTTTTTAATTTCGCCAAGAGTCTCTCATGAGGGACCTTGTCAAAGGTTTTCTGAAAATCCAGATATACTATATTGACCGGCTCACCTTTGTCTACCTGTTTATTCACACCCTCAAAAAAATAACAGATTAGTAAGACAAGACCTTCCTTGACTAAAGCCATGTTGGCTTTCTCCCATTAAACCATGACTATCTACATGTTCAGTAATTTTGTTCTTTATAATGGTTTCTACCATTTTGCCAAGTCCTGACATCAGGCTGACCGGTCTATAGTATAAAACTTGCATCCTGGTCTTGTTTAATTATATAGTCTATTGCTTTTTTGTACTGTTGGGATCATAATTCTGATATATAATTACAAATAGTTTTAGGACAGGCTATTAATTTTTAAATTAGCCTATTAAATCAAAAGTACCAGTATTATCAAACCAATTTGGTTAGAACCTTCACGTGTCAAATTTAAAACTCTGCCATGCATATAAGTAATGTCTCTTGAGATCTCCTCATGTTCACTTCAACAAAACACTTGTTCGCTATGTTTCGTTGCTATTAAAGGAACTTTCCTTTGAAAGACTTGGGAGCTGCACTGGATAAGACTTTAAACATTGTGAAAGACATTACTAAATTAAATCCAGCCACCAACGATTTGATTTTGAATGATAAATTTGACAGCAGCCTTCTTGGAAATTTGATTTGTAAAGGTATTCCGAGGCTGGAAATAGAACGAGGGCAAGCCAGCTGCAATCTTTTGGGTTTGGGGCTGACTATACATCACCGGTTTAGCATCAGTTTAGTAACATCAGTGATACAATTTAGGAAAATGGCCTACTTAAAGCTGCCAGCTGCCTCAGTAGCTCAGCTATGTGGGACACTCTCATGAAGCCTGTTCTGGGGTCACAGGAGAAGTGCAAGTAAATCACACCATAGATACAGGCCGGATTCTAAATGTCCTTTCTCTGTACTTATGCTATTTATCTTTCTCAAATCTTTTTTTTTTTATTTCATACAATCTATAGAATCATTCCTTCACCTAGGCCCTAGCAACCAGTTAATGACAATAAAATAACCATATACAGACCACCTAAACAGGAAGAGAAGATTTTAATTTGATGTACTTATGAGTCACACCTTCAACTTGCCTCAAAAATTGATGTGCAGAATATAAAAGAAGCAGACACATTGTAGCACATACACCCAGAAACTCACTCTCCATAAATCTTGAAATGTAGAGTTATGTCTCTGAACAGTCAAGGTATTTGTGAAGGGATTTAGATGCAGTTCATTTAGTGTCAGTAACAGCTCTGAACCAAACAATGTTTAAAGTGTCATTTTCAAAAGTATTTCTGAGAATAAACAGTGCGTTACTCATTGAAATGGACTTTTATACAATTTCCAGCCAAGTATGAGGATAAACCTTTTTGTACTGAGTGTATCATGTGTAGCTGCAACTGGAATGAGTGAGGCATCTCTGGTCCACATCATGTGGACCACTATCGGATGCCTCCTCCATTATAGGGAAAGGAAGTTCCACAGCTGGCTGCTCGTCTGTTGCCCTCAGCTTCACTCGCTGCCATGGTGCCCTCCTGTGCTGTGCTGCAACCTGGCCCTTCATGGTCTTCACCAGCGGCAGTGGGAGCCTCATCAGCATCCTGGGAAGCTGCAGCTGGGAAGATACGGCCACTGCCTGGTCTGTGGGAGGGCCTAAGAGACACAGTTCAGGACTCAGCATGGATGCCTGGATACGGAGAGGGCCTACACTGGGTCTATAGGCCCTGAATGTGGAAGGACAGGTTTACCCTCTGAGGCCCTTGGTCAACTTAACTGTCACCCAGTACCACCTCAGGGTCAGACCTAAAGTCCCAGCATGCAACACACAGTAGAGAGGCCACACACACACACACACAAAAGTACACATTGCAGGAAGACACAGGCTCGTAATGTGGCCCGCTGAAACTGACAAAGGAGGGATGTGCACAGCCACAAACACATCCCCTACCTTCCCCCACAGACCCCCTGGAAATGCCCTAACCAGACTGGGAACAGAGGAGAGCTGAGGCCCTATACTGCCTGCTTGCACCTGGGTACATGACAGGCACCACGGGCATGGTGCACTGTCGCCATAGATGGGCCTGCTGTATCTGCCAACTTTACAGATGTACCCATGCTATGACATCAATTAAGGGAGTATGGCCCCCTACCATAACTCTCCCCATCTTCTCATTGCAGGTAGCAGTCACAGTGGCCATGTATGACACACACCAAATCCCCTAATGTGGCTATGTATGACAGGATTGGGGTCTCACCCACAACAAGTGAACATCACCAATGGACTTTGATCAGCAGAGGAGGAAATATGATATGCAGTGGGATGACTGTCTGCCTCAATGGAAGCATGCTACATGGCTCTAGGATCAGAAACAACACTTCTGTTATGTGGCTTCATCCCAGTTTTGATTAACGTACCACATTTACCATACCACATCCCTGGTTATGGAACACAGCCATGTGTACAACAGCCATGACCACATTGGAAGAACACAGACCCTGATTCCACACCCTTACCATGTTGGTGTCAGAATGTACCATAATGTTGCAGCATAGTCCAAGCTATACACAGTGTCACAGACATGACTCTATACTACTGTGTAACACACATACCGTACATTGGCATAGTGGTCCAACAATGTGACTGTGTGCATGGACATGGGTATGAGGGAGTGAATGGGGCATGGGGGAGGCCAAGGGATGACAGCCTGGTATCCCAGTGGAGGCTGGGGGAATGTAGTGATGACACTGTGACTACACACAGAAAGCAGTGGTGGGGCACACACATCAACCAGGTCACACATCTGGCATGGTTCAGTATGTACTCACCCTCCTCTGTGGCAGCGGTGGAGCTATCATAGCTGGCAATCCCATTGATGGTGACCTCATCCACAAACTGGAAGACCTGTTCCTTTAGCAGGGTGATCTGGTGCTGGTGTTCACATGACAGCTTATTGTTTGCTGCCCTCTTTCCCTTGGCTATTTGCTGCACCACCCACCACTTCTTCTTGATGTCCTCAACACCCCTTTTGTGGTGGTGCACCACATTAACCTTCTTTGCTATATCCTGCCATGCCCTCTGTTGTGTACTGGCATCCTCAGCATGGAAAAGGGTGGCATGATGCCTTAGGATGAGCCCGATGGCCATAGAGGGCTCAGATAGGTTGAAATTAGCCTTCCTTGCATGCTTGGGCTTCTCACGTGCTGCCTGTGATAAGCTGCAGGTCATGGACAGGAGCTGTGGTGAGATACCCTCGTAAGACATTTTGTACTCGGCGGTTAGGAAGCCAAGGCTAACCACGCCCCATCCAATCACATAGGAGATACCCATGTATTAATTTCCCCACCAAATGTATGAATATGTGCATCAGGACTTGCCGCTGGAAGCCACCATATCTGTGGAGGGCAATAAGAAGCTGATTCATGAAAGGGCACATCTGAGCTACCTGGATGGCCCTGAACAGGACAGGCCCATTAGAACCTGATTCTGTAACTCGGGAGCAAAATGTTCCCGTGGCATACAGAATTGGGCAAAAGAACGGCCCAGCATGTGCCTGCTGTACCGGGGGCACATCCCCCCCCCTTGGGCTGGTCCTCCCACCAGTCTGCCACCATGCAACCCCACTGCCTGACCCCTGGTTGAGGCAGCCGAGACCCAGATTGGCTGGCAGGGACCCATCATCTGCATCCTGCGTCACCGAGGGGGCTCTTCTGAGCTCTGCCCTCTCTCTGCCCCTTTTATGCCTCCATTGTCCACAGCACACATAGCAGCTCTGGTGTGCAGCAGGGGGAGAAAGGTGGAATACCTGCAAGGTAGGTAGTGGGGTAGCACGTCCCCGCTATCTACCTCTTAGAATTTGGCCCTAAGCGGGAATATTGAGAATGCTGCATGGGTATGACACACTTACTGGGTAGTTAGAATATTGGGAGAAATATTGGGAGAAATGCACTTAACACCTCTAAATGGGCAAGTCTGATATCGCCCCTCCTGCATGCAGCTACTCATAAATGAGGGATCTTTCTACCCATCACATATAGATCTGTATGCATGAGTCATTCACCCACTGCAGTGAACTATGGCACACTACATGCCCACAAAGAGGCATCCCAGAGGTATGGCACAGACTGCTGAGGACACGACCCCCAATTGAACAACCTAGGCATAGGCCTGGATGACACCTTTTGATGGGCAGCTAAACCTCCTTATTTAAATGATCAGAATGCCTTGGAAAGACAGAAGGGTGGCAGGTATCGACTGGGTCAGTGTCACGTCAGGACATGCTAGGGAGATAAAGTTCCTAGATGAAATAAATGACTGCTTCTTGGAGCAGCTGGTTCATGAACCGACCAGAGGGGAAGCCATATTAGACCTAGTCCTTAGTGGAACACCAGATCTAGTGCAAGAGATAAGGGTGTTGGGGCCACTTGGCAATAGTGATCATAGCACGATCGCCTTTGATTTAATTAGTGGAGGAGGGATAGTAAGGAAATCCATAGTACTACCTTTTAACTTTCGAAAGGGAGACTATGATAAAATGAGGAAAACAGTTAAGAAAAAACTAAAAGGAGCAGTTGCAAAGGTTAAAGACGTACATCAAGCTTGGGTGTTGTTGAAAAATACTATCTTGGAAGCCCAGACCAGCTGTATTCCACGCTTTAAGAAAAGTGGAAGGAAGTCCAAAAAACTGCCAGCATGTTTTAAAGGTGAGGTCAGAGAGGCTGTTGTTGCCAAAAAAGCATCTTTCAGGAAATGGAAAAAAGAGCCAAACGACGAAACCTGGAAACAGCACAAGCACTGGCAAGTCAAATGCAAGGCATTGATAAGGCAGGGAAAGAGAGAATTTGAGAAGAAGCTTGCTGCGGAAGCAAAAACGCGGAATAAAGACCTTTTTAAGTACATTCGTAGCAAAAAACCTGTGAGAGAGTCAGTTGGTCCATTAGATGATAAAGGGGTTAAAGGAGCACTAAGAGGTGACAAGGCGATAGCGGAGAGACTGAATGAATTCTTTGCTTCGGTCTTTACTGAGGAAGATGTAGGGATGTTACCCATGACTGAAGTGGTATTTAAAGGTGCGGAAGAATTGAAGGAAATATCGATACATCGGGAAGATGTCTTACAACTATTAGATAAACTGAAGAGTAGCAAATCACCTGGGCCGGATGGTATACATCCAAGGGTGTTGAAAGAACTGAAATATGAGATTGCAGAACTGCTATCAGTAATCTGTGAACTATCATTAAAATCATCTCTAATACCTGAAGATTGGAGGATCGCCAATGTAACCCCAATTTTTAAAAAAGGTTCCAGGGGTGATCCGGGAAACTACAGACCGGTGAGCCTGACGTCAGTACTGGGAAAAATGGTAGAAACCATCATAAAGAATAAAATTACTCAGCATGTAGATAGTCACAACCTAATGGAAGACAGCCAACATGGCTTTAGACAAGGAAGATCTTGTCTTACTAATCTGTTATGTTTTTTTGAAGGAGTGAATAAACAGGTGGACAAAGGTGAGTCGGTTGATATTGTGTATCTGGACTTTCAGAAAGCCTTTGACAAGGTCCCTCATGAGAGACTTTTGGCAAAACTAAAGAGTCATGCGATAGGAGGCAGTGTACTATTGTGGATCAGGAACTGGTTAAAAGATAGAAAGCAGAGGGTAGGGCTAAATGGCCAATTTTCCCAATGGAGAAAGGTGAATAGTGGTGTACCCCAGGGATCTGTGCTGGGTCCGCTGCTTTTTGACATATTCATAAATGACCTGGAAAGTGGAATAACGAGTGAGGTTATCAAATTTGCAGATGACACAAAACTATTTAAAGTTGTTAAAACCCAAGAGGATTGTGAAAAATTGCAAGAGGATCTTGATAAATTGGAAGACTGGGCATCAAAATGGCAGATGAAATTTAATGTGGACAAGTGCAAGGTTCTGCACCTAGGGAAGAACAACCCAAACTATGGTTACATGATGCAAGGTTCCACATTAGGAACCACCACCCAGGAAAAAGATTTAGGCGTCATTGTGGATACCATGTTAAAACCCTCGGCCCAGTGTGCAGCGGCGGCCAAGAGAGCAAATTGAATGCTAGGTATGATAAGGAAAGGAATGGAAAATAAAACAAAAGAGATTATAATGCCTCTATATTGTTCCATGGTGAGACCGCACCTTGAATATTGTGTGTAATTCTGGTCGCCGTATCTTAAAAAGGATATAGCGATTTTAGAAAAGGTACAGAGAAGAGCCACCAAAATGGTAAAGGGGATGGAAGGATACTCCTATGAAGAAAGGCTAAAAAGGTTAGGGCTCTTTATCCTGGAAAAGAGACGGCTGAGGGGAGATATGATAGAAGTCTATAAATTAATGAACGGAGTGGAACGGGTAAACGTAGATCGATTGTTTACCTTATCAGAATATAGAAAGACTAGGGGACATGCAATGAAGCTACAGGGTAAACTATTTAAGACTAATAAAAGAAAATATTTTTTCACTCAACGTGTAATCAAACTCTGGAATTTGTTACCGGAGGATGTAGTAAAGGCTGTTAGTGTAGCTGGGTTTAAAAAAGGTTTGGACAAGTTCCTGGAGGAAAGGTCCATAAACCATTATTAAGAAGTGACCGAAGATATCAATGCTTGACCCAGTACAAGCATTGTGGAACTTGTGTCTCTTGGGGAAACTGCTAGGTACATATGACCTAGATTGGCCACTGTTGGAAACAGAATACTGGGCTTGATGGACCTTGGTCTGACCCAGTATGGCATATCTTATGTTCTTATGTTCTTAGGCCTGTGGGGCAGCTAGGGTTCACAGATATTGGCCAAACCATCCCTGTGGCAATGTGGCATTAGCATAGTTGTTGCATACATAGGAAGGATTACAAAAAGGGACTGTTACTTCTGGAAAGAGATCTGCAATTGTAAGTATTTACTTTGGGGTATTTTTCTGAATCTTGAGGAAAAAGAATTATTTTGATTAAAGCTGATTAAACTGTGTAAGCTAGAATCCAGTATATTTGTTAAATCTGTCAGGACCTAGTATCAGCAAAGAGCTTTTAGTTAAATTAAAAATTCAACGGGTAGCTTTCAGTTTAAGTTTAAAACCCAGCAGAGAGCTTTCAGTTTAAATTCAGAACCCAGCAGAGAGCTTTCAGTTTAAATTTAAAACCCATCAGAGAGTTTTCAGTTAAATTTAAAACCCAGCAGAGAGCTTCTAGTTTAAATGTAATTGTCAGGGCCTAGTATCAGCAAAGAGCTTTAATTTAAATCAAATCAGAGTATAACAGTATAAAAGTAAAAACAGGGTCAGTATTCTTTGAGCAATAAATTGTTTCTAGAGACTTTACAAAGAGGCCTTTTAGATAGGGAGCAAGAGACCTGTGAAATTGTTTTAAATAGGTGTTAAAGCAAAGTGACAGATCAAAGGGGCATTTTGAAAGACTCCCTCTATCCAAGCAAGGGCTGTGTGAATTGAATGTACCCTGCTTCACCCCTCACCAGCAACAGAATCTGGGTTCTTGGGCTTCATCTCTTCACTCAAAGCAATGGAAGAGAGAGAGAGTAATAATATGTAATATAACAATTCACACACACAGAATTATGTTAAAAACACCATACTCTTAAGGCCTTAAGGGAAGGGAGTCCACAGTTCTGCAAACTCGAGCAATTCCTGTAAATCCCCTTCAACCTGGCTAGACCAGAACACCTCATTTATTGATAGAAAAACTGCATTGTCAGCACCACTTTTGTTACAAGTCTTGTTATGGGAAAAAGTAAGCAGAGACATATTGCTTAGCTGAATTAGAAGAAGCAAAAACATTCTGTCCTGTTCTGCTAAAGATGGTCTTGGTTTTGGGTACACATATCTCTCCAGGCTGCTAGTGAATTCTAAGCCATTCTCCATATTAACTCTTTCAAAGGTCTCTGGTACTCCACTTCAAGTACCTCTCAACTAGGGTTGCCAACTGGCTCCAGATGCACCTGTCACACTTGATCCAGTCCTAGGTTTACCCTACTGCATGCAGGAACATGTAGTTTGATTTTACCATTGCACTCTATAAGAAAAGTAAGACTACATGTCTCTGCATGCAATGGGGTAAACTCGGGACTGGATCAAGCCTGTTGGGCGCATCTGGAGCCAGTTGGCAACCCTACTCTCAACAGTCCTGCCTATGATTCTGGAAAGAATCACTATAAAACGTGTCCATGTCCAAAATAAATACATACACAAATAAATAAATGTTCTGCCATGGCAGGAAACACCTTCCACTTCACTTTGTTTCAGAGTCCTAGGCACATCTGGTCGATGGGTGAACTTCACCTTGTTGGGTGGAAGAAGTCTTTATAGATATATAGTCCATTTGACAATACAGAAAAAGGATTACAAGTATCCTGAAAATTAATCAAAACTATGTGACACCATTTGCCCTTGCAAGGTCTCAATAAGAATGTGAACAGAAATAAGGCTCTACCAATTATTCTTACAAGCAAAATTTGTTAGAAGTGGCCAACTGCTCTTCATAGATCTTTCAGAAGTTTAGAAGTGTGCACCACATCTTCTGCACACTGCTCCAAGTTCTTCAGCAGCTTCTTCTTCTTTCACTTTGGGCTGCACTATGCACAACTTGGACAGAAAATGTCAGTAACTGTCCACCCAGGCATCATGGCTGCACATACATCTTTCTGTAGCATTGCTGGAATCGCTGGTCTTTGCTCCAGTTCAGCTTTCAGTAGCATTGCTGACTTCCTTTCATTCACAGTAGTTGTCATCTTCAGCCCATAAGATTCAGTGCATGTAATGTATAATTTGCAAAACAAAAACTTACTATAACAGCATTCTTCTGATTTCCCCACAATGGCAAACACACACAACTGCTAATGGCAATACAGAAATACTGAACAGAATTATGCTATCCAATCTAATGCTAATTACATCAGGATACAAAGAAAGGAACAAATATAGAAAGGTCATTACATAAACAGAATTGTGCTCGAGAAGTTTTCAAAAACATAGATCTTAAACCAATTAGAAGTTCAATTGTCATTGTTTAATAAAGGATTGATTAATCTCTTGCATAGGGAAATTTATCTACATCTTAAATCTACCTCAATACCAATGTTATACCTATTTCACTAGCAACAAAACATCAGTTCTGCAGGGTTCATTCCATAATAACAAACTGAAACACACATCATGAGAATTTAAAATCCAATAGACTCTTGCAGGTGGCTGTAAAATAGACTGTGATTTGGATATGCTGAGTTTTGTTTTGGTTTAGTATAAAGTAATTATTTCAATACTGTGAATGACAGCGGATTTCCAGCTTGGGTGTTTCTTCTGAAGTTATAGGAAGTGCTCCAATGCCTGATATTATTAGCATTTCAATTTGTTATACTAATTGCCTTTCCTATTGAGATGATTGTTGTAAAATGTTTTGAAGGAATAATTTTCATTTTGTAAGGATTTTAGTTATATGCTAATTACAACATACGTAGAGAGTTGTTATGTGGAATGAGCAGAAATACATTTATATCTTCTATATGCAGTTCATTTAAAAGTAGAAGGAAGTTTTAATAAGTTTTAATAGTTTGTTTCTTGAAGTCTCCGTCTGTATAAGTCCTCTTTAAGATGGCTGCGTCTGTAGTGTGACATTAAGAAATAATTTTGTTCTGTGTGTTGTGGAGATATTCTTAAAGCAGCTGCAAGCTAACACTTTCTATTTGCCCATGGTTTTCTGTTATAGAATAAGAATTTTATCCATCCACAGAATTGAAAAAATATGAATTTTAATAGAATTTATGACTGACGTTGTTTTAAAAGAACGTGCAACCTGGGAAATATTTAACATTCTTCTCCAGTGAATTCTGTAAAGCCTGAGCCATTAAGAATACTTAGAGGCGGGTGACTGATGGAATATATTTTTTTTTAACTAAATGAAGCCTATATTATTATTGGTAATTAGGCTCCAGAATAAGATTACTTTCCTTTTAACCTGCCCCGCTATCTCAGTTGGTTTCATTTCTCTCCTGAATTATTTTTCTAATGCTGGTCTTTCTTTCTTTTCTTTTATATTTGCTTCATTTCTATGAAAATGGTTTAATGATGTGAAGTAATGGATCAGTTTATTCTAAGATTGATTTTGTAGCTTTAATGTTTGTGCTAAAATATGGAATGGATTATTTGAATCAGTGGATTGGGGAATGCAGGATACACTGCAATAACAGCTTGATAGAAAAAGAGTACAGATAACATAACGGCAACAAGTCTGGCAGAGTTTTGTGAGTTTACAATAACTCTGTAGCGAAAAATATTGTCAGTTATCTGGCGAGAAGGCCTTGACTACAAGTTTTGTTAGAAGTGTCTTTTTAAGCAAAGAATGCCTGAATGTAGCTAATTCCCATCTGTAAGTGAATGAACAACTTTTGTTTCCAATTGGCAGCAGTAGAAATAAATACGCACAATAGTGATTTCATTTAAAATTGCATATGTTTAAGACTAATTTAGGAATCCTGGATCTGACAAGTGTGATAGAGGAGGGAGGAAAAACTCCAAATGATTAACAATTTCTGTATTTCTGTATGTACAGTAAAAAGTTTGATCCATGATGTGTGATCCTGGTTTAAAGAAAATGTGTGTGTTGAATGCAAATGGGACCTCTTGGAATTTCTTATATCTGCAGAATACGTTTCTTTAGAGTACATATTTTATTTGATGTGAATGATTAGGAAGATCTTCAATGCCCTGTTATCTGTAAACTTGACATATGTTTTATGCTTAAGTACAAAGTTGTTAAAATGTAAACCGCGCTGATGATGAATAGTGCGGTATATAAAAGCTGTTAAATAAATAAATAAATGCGTGAAAGCATTTGAATGTGTGATAGCATTTTGATATGTTTAGATATCTTATATGTTGTATGAATTTGCATATGATATGACAGAGTAAGAAAAATTCTGACATTAAAAGTGAAAACTGAATTGCGTGTCAAAGTCAAAACAAATTTATTTGACTAAAAAAAAAAGAGTAAAAGAAAAAAAGTAAAATTTAAAAAAAACTTCAGTCTGGGGTGCAGGTTATCAAGTGCATTTATGTGACAATGGTTGTCATGAAGAAGTGATAGTTTCTTGATATCTGTTATTTTTGTTTGTTATTGTGCAAGAAGCGTAATGATATATGTGATATTAACGAAAAATCTTCAGATTAGGGATTTAGCTTTTACAAGTCACAAATGAGTGATACAATTTCATTCTGACAAGTAAGTTAAGTAATTAAACTATGGTGGTAAATGTGTACATGATGTTTTCTTTTTATGTTAGAAGAAAATCTAGATGTGCATCACATCCATGAAAGTCTAAGAGATTAGAGTCCCTCTCACCCAGGAAATTGGTCACAGATTACCTTAAAAGCACAGGACAGATGGGGGCGGAGCCTGATGTCCAACGGGGTAGACGCCTTGTGCTGAAGCTCCCGAGAGGCCTACACAGAATCCTGACTGAACTCCTGCAAAACTTCACTATTTTGTTTTAAACTCGCCGGGGCGTATCGGAGGGATGGCGGGACCTAAACCACAGCGCCTAGATTTCGGCTCCCCCACTTCGTCGCACGGCAAACGCTCCAAAACGGAACTGCCTTCCCCGCATAAGATGGCGCCGCTCTGTGAGAGCCCTGAAATGCAGCGGGTGATACTCGAGGAGATTCGTGGTGTAAAGGAACTGGTACAATCCAACGGAGAAGCGATCCGCGCCATGCGTGAGGACCTTACCATGATGCAGGAAAGGCTCGAGGGCCTCTCGTTGCGCCAAGACAAAATGGCGGAGACTCTTGAATCGCACGCGGTGCGAATGGGGAAGATCGATAAAGCTGAACGCCAGATTTTGCTCCTTCAAAAGGAACTTGAAGATAGCAATAATAGAGCTCGTCGCAATAACATTCGACTCATTGGAGCTCCAGAGGGCGTAGAAGCAGGAGATCTGCGGGAATATCTGGGCAATATTCTACCCTCTCTACTGAAGACGACGTTTCTTAAGGACCTGGAGATAGACCGGGCACATCGTGTCCCCACTAATATGGCGCTCAACCGGACGACTCCCAGGCCCATCATTTTTCGGCTACTGCGCTATCAACAAGCTGAGCAAATTCTGGCTGCTGCCCGGGCTAATCATCACCTCGAGATAGATGGGCATAAAGTGTCTTTCTTCCCTGATCTCTCTAAGCCCACGATGGACCGCCGAAAGAAGCTTCTTGCTTATCGCCCTCGCCTTCAGCAACTGCAGGCCCGATTTGGTCTCCTGTATCCGGCAAAGCTACGCGTTACGCTGCATAACCATACCAGGACCTTCGAGGATCCTGACCTCCTCGCTGCATTTTTGGACTCTAAAGAAGCTGAACTGATGCGTTGATGTTACCATCAAGCTGTGTTGCTGTTCAAAGCTCTCTTAAATCTCTACCTCATTGGGGCCTATCGCAGTGATTTCGCTGCGGACGCGGTTGGACTGCTCTCCTGACCTACTTCTTTGAACCGCCATCCTGCTTCTCTGCACCCTTCGGTGGCTCCCGGGACTTGTTCCTGCTGCAGGGAGTATGGCCAGTATCGGGCCTTCTCTGGGGCTTCCCCCCGCAGACTCATGGTCGCCAGTAATAGTTGGGGTTTTGCTTCTTCTCTAGTGCACTTCGGTGCCTGTCTCTTTTTTTTTTGGGGTTATTTATGCTTTCTACCAAAAGTTTATTATTTCATGTCGTGTGTACAGTCATTTGCTACCAGTATGCATAGTTTAGGGAATAATGTGCAACTTCATGTTCTCTCAGAATTTTGTATATTACTAGATGGCTTTCTGTAAGCTCTTATCATTGAATGTCAAAGGTATCAATAGTCCAATCAAAAGGAAGAAAATTCTTAGCTATTTGAATACGGAGCATGCTGACTTAGTACTGCTTCAAGAAACGCATTTAAATGCTAAAGAAACACTAAAGCTAAATGTCAAGCCTTATGCTGTTGTGGCGTATTCTCCCGCTGTTGCTAAACGCTGTGGTGTTGCCATACTTGTTAAGAAATCCCTGCAGGCCACCGTGCTAGATATTAGCTCCGATAATGAGGGTAGATGGGCTCGCGCTCATCTCAAAGTGGGGGATCTAGAATTCACGTGTATTTGTATTTATGCTCCAAATGTTGACAATCCTGGTTTTTTTGCTAAAATTGCACAAGCGGCGCAAGCCTCCGCTCATACCCCACTAATACTGGGAGGAGACTTTAATCAGGTCCTCGACCCTTTGGTGGATCGGCAGCCGCCTAGAACCTGTGGTCCACCCAAGAGTCTCTCCATACTTACAGCTATGATCGCTGATTTGGCTTTGGTGGACATATGGAGGTTATTGAATCCTTCTGATTTGGATTTTACCTTTTTCTCCGCTCCTCACCAATCACAATCCCGAATAGATTTTTTTCTTTTATCTAAAACATTGGTATCGCAGATTGGTATGGCTAAGATTCACCCCTTGCACATTTCAGACCATGCTGCCATATCTTTTACGATACACACTGCTGCGCAAAATGCAAGTCCCCGAGCATGGTCTTTTGATAGGTCTCTCCTAGACCAACAGGATTTTCAAACTGTAATACGGGCTGCCATACAAGATTACTTTCATTTTAACTCTCCCCTTGACACAACGAACTGGGCCTGGTGGGAGGGTTTTAAGGCGTCTATTCGAGCCACGGTGACTAGTTATCAAATCCGTCTTGGGAAACAAAGAAGGCAACAATTGGTGATCCTTGAACAACAGATACAGGCTGGTGAACGTATTCTTACGTCCCGAACAGACCCATGTGTTCTGCTTCGTTTGCAACGTCTCCGTTTTCAGTACAACAAGATTTTGCATAATGCCGCTGTTAGAAATATAGCATCCCAGCAGGGATTGTATTACCGGGAAAATAATCGCGCTGGTAAACTACTAGCTAATGCTTTGAAGGGGAAAAAAGAAGCCAAACGGGTAGCAGCTCTCCGAAGCCCATCTGGGAATGGCCTTGTCACAAAAGATCATGAGATTTTAGAGCTTTTTCGCGATTTTTATGCTAGCTTGTATAAATCTGAATGTGAGTTTGTTCCTGAACATTTCGACCGCTTGTTAGCTGGTGTACAGCGTCCTACTCTCTCGGCTGAGGAATGCACGGCCCTTGATCATTCGTTTACTCTTGTGGAAATACAGGATGCAATTAAAAGATGTGCCTCCGGCCGTGCTGCGGGTCCAGACAGCCTTCCGGCTGAGTTCTTCAAAACTTTCAGCTCTGATCTGGCCCCGTTTTTGCAGCAATACTTTACTACCCTAGTAGCCGACGGATCCTCCCTTGGTTCCTTTTCAGAGGCCAACATAGTGGTCTTTGAGAAGGAGGGGAGAGACCCACACCTGACAGCCAATTACCGACCCATCTCCCTGCTTAACGCAGATTATAAAATCTTCGCCACTATTCTTTCTACTCGGCTCTCTCACAAAATGACCACTTTAATACATCCAGATCAATGTGGATTTATTCCCGGCAGATCAACTGCTGATAATGCCAGGACTCTTTGTCATGTACTAACTAATATGGCCTCCCACGATCGTCCATTGGTTGGCCTTTCCCTAGATGCCGAAAAAGCCTTTGACCGGCTAGAATGGCCATTCCTATTTGCGACCCTCCGTTGGTTTGGTTTCGGCGATAATTTTCTCCGTTGCCTTCAAGTGCTATACTCTCAACCAATTGCTAGTGTCTGTGCCAACACATTGAAGTCCCAGCCATTTTTACTGCAAAGAGGCACCCGTCAGGGGTGCCCACTTTCCCCCTTACTTTTTGATCTTGCGTTAGAACCCCTAATCCTGTTAATCCGTCAGTCTCCACATATCCACGGCGCTCCCTTTCCCCGTCGGGATATAAAAGTCTCAGCGTATGCAGATGATCTTATGCTTTTTGTTTCCTTAGACTCCGTATCTGTTGTTCTGGATCTAATTGACCGCTATTCTCAACTTTCAGGTTACAAAATTAATTGGACCAAATCAGTCGCCTTTCCCCTAAACCACCAGGTTCACCAAGCAGACTTGCAAACCTTTCCTTTTGTATGGCAGCCCCGTATGGTAAAATATTTAGGGGTACATTACTGTTATCCTCTCGAAGAAACCGTCGCTTTTAATGTCAAAAATTTAATCACCAAGGTCCGTGAGCTCACCCAACGTTGGTCTCCACTTACTCTTACGTGGTGGGGCCGTATGGATACCATAAAGATGATGATTGTTCCCAAGGTTAATTATGTCTTAGAAATGTTACCGTGCCTTCTCCCTCGACACACCTACAAAGATATCGAGGGCCTGTTGATCAGATTTTTGTGGCAGAACAAACCGCCTAGAATAGCGAAACATAAACTTCAGTCAGATAAGGTACATGGTGGGATAAGATTTCCTGATTTTTTCAACTATCACCTCTCTTTTCTTCTCAAACAGGGTGCCCGTTGGTTGGACGCTTCTTTCCCGTCCAGACCAATATGGTTAGATATAGAAGAAGACCTCTGTAAGCCCATTCCACTTAGCTATCTCCCTGGAATGACTTTCCCACTGGATGCCCACTATCCACCAATGCTCCTGGATACACTTCGCTCCTTCAATGTTCTCATTAGCTCCCTAGATTCCCTAGCTTGCCCACTAGATAGGCTTCCAATTTGGCATAATGCTCGATTCCAAATTCAACATAAGCCGGTGGCCTGGAGTCCCTGGTATTCCAGAGGCATCTGGACTCCCAATCAACTGTTTCACAATGCTCGCTGGAAGTCCATTAATGAGCTCCATTGTGAGTTTGGCCTTCCTTCTAAATACTATTTTCAACTGCTTCAGTTGCAGCACTGTCTCAAGAGTGCTGGGGTTTTTCCCCCACTAACTCCTCATGACCAAGGGATAACTGAGGTGGTCTCCTTTATTGGGGCTCAGTCCGGTGTTGCTTCCACCTTTTATAAAACTCTTTGTGCTCCTCAGAATGCTGTCCCCCCTTCTGCACAGCCGACTTGGGAGCGAGAATTGGGTGTAACTCTAACCCCTGAACAATGGAACCTCTTCTGGAGCAAAGTGGTTCGTGTTTCCCGCTCGGCTTCCTTAACCCAGACGCTTTTCTTCTTTGCCCATCGCTGTTTCTATACCCCTGATAGACTGGCCAAATGGACTTCCACTCTGAGTAATCAATGTTGGACTTGCCATGCAGCTACAGGCACCCTCACTCATGTCATGTACGAATGCCCCGCACTACAACACTACTGGAGCCGGGTCTGGGGTCGTATTCAATCTATCTTACACTTTACTGAACCACTCTCCTGGAAAATAGTGGGACTCCGTTCTGCAGCGGGCATCCCCTCTCTCCCGAAGTCTGCTTACTTCCTCCTTGACTTTCTAATGGGTATTGCCATATCGTTAATCATGAAATATTGGAAAAATAGCTCTTCACTGAGTCCTCTAGAATGGTGGAATTGTGTCTGTCTATATAGTAAGTTTGAACAAATTCCTCGTAGGGCTACCCCTTCCCTTCAGGCCCGCTACCAGGTGTCTAAATGGAAATTACTCACAGATTTCGTGCAGTCGGCCCAAATGCTCGCACTTGACTGTCTAGTTATATCTCTCTCTCGATCCATAGTATATCATGACTGTTATGTTTATGTTCTAACATAATTGCTATGGACCCCATGCCTGGGTTAATATCTTTTCTTTTCTTTTTTTTATTATCTAGAGAAGAAGCATAGGGGGGGAGGGTTGATGGGGTTATTTTCCGGTTTATTCCATTTTATTTTGATGCAATCATCCTTGTTTTATTACTGTGTGTATTGTTATTGTTATAAAATGAAAATAAAAGTTTAAAAAAAAAAAAAGCACAGGACAGGGTACTGTGTAGCAGCCAGATTTTAATAAGTCTTCTTTCCCTCCTCTCCTCCTCGACTCCCATCCACCCCTGGGATAATCATAGCTTTATAGGGGCTTAAATCTCTTAAAGGAAAGGAGGTGCCATATTCACTCTCAGGTACAGCTGTTTATCCTCATCAGGGATACATTAAGGATCTGAGATGGGTTAATTAAGCTTGAGGTGAACAAAGTCCATTAAAAGTATTAGGTATAGTTTTATTAGCATAAGTATCCCCAGCAAACCTTAGTAAGTAAACAACTTAAATACCTAAACACAACCTTAAAATTAAGATGCAGACAGCAGTCCAGCAGTGAGATGGGAGTTTTCCAGTCTTTTGCATTGAGTGTCACATGTATGAATTTATCCCAGTTGGTGAGGGTCTTACCTGTGCACTACATGCAAGGAGCTCTTTGCTTTCAGGAAACAAATCTGATCTCTGGAGGCTAAAGTAGCAGACTTGGAGGATATAAGGAAGACAGAGAGATACATAGACAAGACCTACGGGGATGTAGAACTGAAGTCCCATCTCCAGTCTGGCAGCATCCCTGTTGCCATGGAGGAAAGAGGTCACGTAAGAGAAGAGCATCACCCTGGTGTGGCAGGAAGTGATCCAGTAGCTAGAACCTGTCCTCCAGCTGATGTAAAACTCTCTCAAACCAATAAGGTTTCTCCTGGGCCATGTGTCAATGAAGGAAGGGTTAGGACAGCCGTTATAGTTCGTGATTTGATCATTAGGCATGTAGATAGCTGGGTGGCTGGTGGAGGTGAGGATCGCCTATTAACATGCCTGCCTGGTGCAAAGGTAGCAGACCTCATGCACCACCTAGACAAGGTCTTAGATAGTGCTGGGGAGGAGTCTGCTGTCTTGGTACATGTCAGTACCAATGACATAGGAAAGTGTGGGAGAGAGGTTTTGGAGGCCAAATTTTTGCTTTTAGGTAGGAAGTTGAAATCCAGAACTTCCAGGGTAGCATTCTCTGAAATGCTTCCCATTCCACACGCAGGACTCAAAAGGCAGGCAGAGCTCTGGAGTCTCAATGCGTGGATGAGATGGTGAAAAGAAGAGGGTTTTGGATTTGGTAGGAACTGGGAAACATTCTGGGGAAAGGAAGGGCTTTTCCAAAGGAATGGGTTCCACCTTAACTGGGATGGAACCAGGCTGCTGGCCTTAACCTTTAAAAAGGAGAAAGAACAGCTTTTAAACTAGATAATAGGGGAAAGCTGACAGTCACCCATGAGTGCATGGTTCGGAATAATGTATCCTTGAAGATTACTAGCAAAAGATTGACGTTAGGGCATATCAACAGAGAGGTTCCAATAAAGACAAAAACAACCCAAATGCTCTTGAGTACAGAGCAGACAGAGCTTAAAGATTACAAATTACTCCTGTCTACTGATAGCCAGATTAAAATGAATAAAATACAGCCTCTATAATGCTTGTATGCAAATGCTAGAAGTCTAAAAAATAAGATGGGAGGGTTAGAATATATAGCACTAAATGAGAGGTTAGATATGATTGGTATCTCAGAGACATGGTGGAAGAAGAACAACCAGTGGGATACCTGGGTACAAACTACATCATAATGACAGAGCAGATCAAATTGGTAGAGGGGTTGCACTCTATGTTAGAGAGGGCATTGAATCACAAAGGATTAACATTTTGCAGGAAACAAAATTCACTGTAGAATCTCTGTGGATTGAAATTCCATGTAAAAAGGGGAAGGAGAAAGCGATGGTAGTGGGGATGTATTATCAACTGCCTGGCCAGAATGAACAAATGGATGATGAATTGCTCAATGAAATCAGGGAAGCTAACAAAAGTTGCAACACAGTAATAATAAAGGGCAATTTCAATTACCCCGGTATCGACTGGGTCAGTGTCACAGCAGGACATGCTAGAGAGATAAAGTTTCTAGATGAAATAACTGGTTCATGAGCTGACCTGAGGGAAAGCCATTTTGGACCTAGTCCTTAGTGGTGCAAGAGATAAAGATGTTGGGGCCACTTGGCAATAGTGAGCATAGCATGATCGCGTTTTGTTTAATAAATGTAGGAAGGATGGTAAGGAAATCCACAGTACTACCTTTTAACTTTCAAAAGGGAGACTATGATAAAATGAGGAAAACAGGTAAGAAAAAACTAAAAGGAGCAGTTGCAAAGATTAAAGATTTACATCAAGCATGGGTATTGTTTAAAAATACTATCTTAAATGCCCAGACCAGCTGTATCCCACGCTTTAAGAAAAGTGGAAGTCCAAAAAACTGCCAGCATGGTCATATTGCTACACACTCCTCGTGCAGGTCTAGAGACCCCTCTGCCCTGATAACGGGTACCCATGTCAGTCAGACCCTAATACGGGGTACACACTAATCTGGTTGATGTTTGGTCACAGAGAACTACATGTGACTGCAGGATACAGATGGACACCAAATTACCTTTTGCTACACTGCAAGGGACACCTGTCACACACTGGTAGTGATGGGGATGTACAGCAGAACCTATCTCTAGCATCACATGTACTGCGGACCTAGTGCTGGGCACCCATCCTATCCCTCAGGGTGAACACAGAACATGCACAATGGTATGGTCTGTAGCTACACTGTGCAGGTATCACACACTGTCAGTTCGTCTTTCCAAGCTGAGGTACTAGAGAGGTGCAGACCCCATTTGGTGATCAGCTGTAGACAGCTATTCAGCATGTGCATTGCATCATGGGTACTGATGGGGTTACCCTATCCTGGCACTCAGAGCAGACAGTTTGTGTGGTGACCTGCAGTCCTTCTGTACCCAGCCATTGCTGTGACTTACACCATGGAGGTATAGCCTACTGGTTAATACAATGCCATTCTCGGCAGTGTTCATGGATTCCATTCCTCATTGTTCCCTCCTCTTATGCCTGTCTTACTCAAATAGTGTGCATGCCTGTAACAGTCATATTTTGCAGATCTGTGCTGCCAGCCCATAATACCCTCGCCACAATTTCCAACATTCCCTCGGTCCATCTATTTGCGTCTGTCAGCTGTGTAGAGTCCTGTCTGCCTGTGCAGGCTGCCACCCCATGTCCTGCACTGCTACCCTTTCCTGCATTGCGCCTCATTGTGCTTGCCTCACCTGTGCCTGATCTGCAAGGCACCACCACTCTTCTGTCCACCCATCATTGTAACTATCCTGCCACCCCCGCCTCCACTGAGGGACACGTATTCCCATCGTATGCCACCAACTGTCTTTCCAGTACTTTACATTGCCAACACCCTGTGCTGTGGTACAGTTGCCCCCATCATGTTTGTCATCAGTACTGGCAGCCACATGGGCTGCCCGCAGATATGGCGGGTCCAGCGGCTCTCAGCTCTCCCTCCTTCACTCATCTGTTCATTGCCTTTCCTGAGTGCTCTATCTAGTGTTGGGTCTACATCTGTCTCTGTTCCTCACAGGTCATGCATGTGGGGTCTGCACCTCTCTGTTACTTAAGCTTGGTATAACAGCCTGCCAGAGCATGATACTGCCACAGGGTAGCTACAGACCCTGCCATTTGGCAAGTTATGTGTTCACCCTGAGGGTAAGGGTGGGCACACAGCACTGGGTCCGCAGTACACGTGGTGCTGGAGATAGGTACTTAGCTTGAGACAGCACTTCCAAAGGCGATTTTTCATAAGCAACCTACGCTGCTTACAAACTCCCCAAAAGGACTTGGTATGATGGAAAGTCCATTGTTGTTATGTTACGAGCCTCTAGCTATCACGGCACTCTTTCAATTCCATTCAGCGCCATTTTTGGATCCAAAATCCGCCAGTCCCGGCAAGTGGGTTATTGTACAGCCTTTGATGGAACCCGCTCCCAAGCCAATACCCGGTCAACTCCACGATGCGTAACTTGTAGTTGTGACCCAACGTTGTTATGTTTCAAGCCACCGATTCTCATGGCTCTTTCTCAAACCTGAACGCTCTTCCATTGACTCCTAGTACGCCGATGTTTAAAGGTTCAAAAAAAATCACATGTCTAGTTGGCATCCAATAGGCAACAAGGAAACTCAGATCACTACTTAAATAATAGTCCACCAGTCCAATTGAGAATTCAAGCCATGAGGGCTAACAGAACCCAGTAAATAAATCCAGAGTTGTTCACGATAAGCCAACCGGGACTGTCTATCACCCCCCCTATTGTGAGCTGGAACAAAATCAATTACTCGCCATCGCAGATCTTGAAACGTGTGGTTATGTTCCTGACAATGTGGTACCAAAGGGGCCGTAACAATCCCCCTGTTTATGCGGGACCGATGTTCCTGGAGTCTTTTTTTCATGCTCCGAGACGTTTTTCCTACATAAACCATGGGGCATGGACAGACAATCATATATACCGCGAAAGATGTCAAACATGTGGTAGCAAAATGATGTGTGTATTGCTGATGGGACACAGGATGCTCCCAGAGTGCCCCCTCTAATGCACTATCACAAAAATCACATTCACCACATTTATTATGGCCAATAGGGATAGTGTTCTCCACACAATAGGGTTGTCTTCGATGATGCACAATCCAATCGGAAATATTCCTCCTACGTTGAAGCCCAATCATTAACGATTTATTAAAGGAGGAGTGAATTGATAGAATTGGCCAATGTAACTTCAGGATATGCATAACCTGTGACGTGCCCGGCATGTACGGTAAAACCCCTATAAAAGGGGTATCTACTGAAGAGACCGAGCTTTCAGAAGAAGATGTTGAAGCCTCCCACCATTCGGCATGGTTAAACCGAGCACGATGATAAGCTCGATTGATTATTAATTGGGGGTAACCACGTTCAAGCAGTCGCTTCTTCAAATGTCCTGCCTGAATCTTAAATTCTTCCAAAGTAGAGCACAGGCGGTGCAACCTTAAAAATTGACCAGTGGGTAAACCCTGTTTTAATGGACCAGGGTGATAACTCTGCATTAGTGTCCATTTCTCAATATGAAATGAATCATATGAATAGTACCCAAACCTTCCTGGTTAAAAAACAACAAGGGGGACAAAAGCAATTATGCATACAATTGTATCATATTGACAACAACTAAAAGTTGTATAATAAATAAATAAATAAATATCAATAAAAAATGAGACTATGGGACGCGGGTTGTGGGGCTGCACGCCCCGGCAGGACATGCAGCTTTGCAAGCCATCTGTGCCCGATTCCACCTCTGGCTGTCTCTGTATGTCCTGAGCATCAGGACGGGGAGAGTCGACGGGGGGTGGGATCGGGCAAAGTGGGGGCAAGCCAGCCCGTCAGGATGTACAGGGCCAATTCAGGTCACGGCCCTGTATGTCCTACTGGGGACATGCTGTTTGTTCCACCTCAAAGGTGGGATAGCACCTCAAAGGTGGGATAAGCAGCACAAAACTGGCAATTGGGCCCGGGGATCCCCTCCTGGGGCTGGGGCCAGGTGCGGGCCATAGCAGGCCAGCCGTGAGTTGAGAAATGGGGAAAAGATAGACTGAAGCTGTGGGAGTTGAGAGCGCCTGGGGGGAGGACATTCCCACAGGTGGCAGGGGCACACCGGGCCATTCTCGGGCCTGATTCTGGTTACCATGGGAACGTTTTGTTCTCGCGGTCCAGAATCGGGTCCAAATGGGCCAGTCTTGCTTGGGGCCATTCAGACAGCCTCGACATGCCCCTACCTGAATTGGGCTCCATACCCATTAATAAAAATAAATATAAATAATAGTAAATAAAACAAAAAAAAAATAAGGAACAGCTGACAGACTACAAAAAAGCAGTGAGGTCTATATCTTGATTCAACCCAGATGGATGTATAGTGTACATCTCGAAGATAAATCTTTTAGTGACATCTCCACTGCACCAGTGGGGATGCACTTGTTTCAAGACCAAAAATGTTAAATCTGCAATGCCATACATGGCTATGGTCCAATGGTCTACTATAGGTTTCTGGGGAACCATTAATGCATGAATTTTAGTTTTCACATGAAGCTCCATAAGATGTTAGTCAATACCAAACTAATAACACCTCAAGTGATAATTTTGGTCAAAACAAATATTTTGACTGCTATTTTGCACAATATTTCAGCGTCCCCATTTCAGGGACGCTATGCATGGAAGGGTGGGTGAAGTGGCTGTTATATAAAACAACTGCAAATAATGTCAAACAATTGCAAATAAATTTCCAAAACTTATTATAAATGAAATGTAATTCGTATTATGTGGAAATGATCTTTATGTATCAAAATTGTGTAGTCAGCCACATCACATATGACAATGGTGCGTGACATGTACAGGGGGCAGGATATGGAGAAGGGAATGGCCCAGAGTAGGCCATGGATGTGGCAGACTCAAGTGGGTGGCCCAGATGTGTGGGTATGCCCAAGAAGGGATGTGGAGGGACCTATGGCAGGGTGTGTGGGCTGGAGGAAGGGGCAACATGCTGCCACAGACACCTGTCCTATGCATGGGGCCACCTGTGTGGCAGCCTTACCACCCCATAGTGACAGAAACAGGCCTGGGACCACATCCCCAGTGCCCAATGGCTGACATGCATGCCCTGTGCAGCTAGATGGTGATGTGCTGGGGGCACCATGTGTATGCAACACACCATGCACATGTCCCGCCCCCCATGACAGCCGCAATGTGTGCGGCACTGGCATCGTGCAATGTGCAGGTGATACTGCACCCTTGGCATATCTCAGCAAAAATATTGGCGGAGTGGGCCTCGAACCCCCAGACCCAGAGGCAGTCCCCATACCAGCAGCCCACGATGGAACACTGCTGTGACCAATGTCCCAGGCAGGCAATGTGCATGATGCAAAGAGGCATGGGCCAGCCACACATGGTGTGGACATGCACAGGCCCATGGCAGCTGCTGCACATACCGCAGTCCCTCCCTCCCCAGGTGCTGACATGTGCATTGTGTGGTATGGGCATATGGTTCAGGCAGTCATGCAAAGTAATATATATGTCGGCTGCTATCCATTCATCATCATCCTCCAGCATTGAAATAACTTCATGTAATTTGTAATGCCTTGACATTCTAAAGCTGAAAAATGTGAAAAATCATAAACAGACAACACAAAAACACCAAATAGCACGGTTTGTGGAATAATTGCATACTGCACATGCTCTTTTACACTTAATTGCTCATATTATTGCTCATCGCAAATGCCCTACCCATTCATGCATAGCGTCCCCATAACGGGGACGGCAGAAATATGTATTGTACTCAGAATTGAATCACTGTAAATTCTACATACAAATATATTTGATTAAAAACAATATATTAAACAAAAATCAGGCTTACTTGAGAGAATGACTGATTGCATTCTTGTCAAAAAATGCTACTTTTCAAGCGTACGATAAATTTAGCAAATTTTACTAAACTCTTACTTCAAGTTCTTTTATCGGTTCTGCAGGTGAACATATCACAGAACTTTTTGTAATGCATTCATTCTACATTTGTTCCTAATAAAATATTGCGTGATTGAATTGTTTTCTGCGTGGTTTAAAATGACCTGAGGCATAAAATTTGAGCGTACCCATTTCGGGGACGCTATGCATAAATGGGTTTTAATGCAGCTACGGTGCTCAATAATGCTTGATTGGTTTTATCAGTTTACAGCAGGTCACATGGGCATATAATAACATAAATGACATTCTCAGAAGAACAATTTGTGAAATTGGTTAATGTAAAACTGGACCGGATTTTGGGGTGAATGAAGGTGCCTCTTGTAGTACTTACATAGAAAACAGAACAAGACCCACACTGGAAATGTCCTAAAGTTCTAGGTTGGCAGCAGGAACAGGTAAGGTTGAGGGTACTAGGAGGTTAGAAAGGTTAGGATTCCTTGTATGGGCAATAGTTACCTCCTGATTTGCAAAGGTGGGGATCATCTGAATGATGTGCCACTCTTTGCGAATAATATCTGAGATCTGTTTTGAATGTGTAGAAAAAAGCAAGGGGCAAATCATTTTATCAACCGGTAACTTGTCCCTTACAGAAAGTAGAGAGGCACGATCAGTATTGCGGCCCCTCTCATAAGCTCTCTTTAAAGATGTATTGGGCTGACCAGTAGACACCAATAAAGCTCTCATTCCTGCCAGTGCAATGGGTGTTTTCCTGCTCTCTTTGTGCCTACCTCATTGAAAGGTCAGATTTCCTTCTGATAAGCCAAGGCAAATCATTCCTTCATAGAAACATAGAAACATGATGACAGAAAAAGACCACATGGCCTATCTAGTCTGTCCTTCCATAACAACAACTACAACAGTCCACTTTTTACCTTTAGAGATCCTCTGTGTTTGTCCCATGCTTTTTTGAATTCAGTTACTGTCCTCATCTCTACCACCTCCACTGGGAGACTATTCCATGGATCCACTACTCTTTCCGTAAAGAAATATTTCCGCATATCACTCCTGAATCTATCTCCCTTCACCCTCATCCCATGTCGCCTCGTAGCAGAACTTGCTTTCAATTGAAAGAGGCTCTCTCCCTGAACATTTATGCCACGGAGGTATTTAAACATCTCAATCATATCACCTCTATCCCGCCTTTCCTCTAAGGTGTACATATTAAGATCCTTAAGTCTGTCCTCATATGCTTTATAACGAAGCCCATTAATCATTTTAGTAGCAACCCTCTGCACCGACTCCATCCTATTCACATCCTTTTGAAGGTGCGGTCTCCAGAATTGCACACCATACTCCAAATGAGGTCGCACCAAAGACTTATACAGAGGCATTATCACCTCCTTTTTTCTGCTAGCCATTCCTCTCCGTATGCACCCAAGCATCCTTCTAACTTTTGCTGTCGCCTTTTCTACCTGTTTAGCTACTTTAAGATCATCAGACACAACCACGCCTAGGTCCCGCTCTTCTTTAGTGGACAAAAGTACTTCACCTCCTATACTGTATTGCTCCCTTGGATTGCTGCAGCCCAAATGCATGACCTTACATTTTTTAACATTAAATCCCAGCTGCCAAATTCTAGACCATTCTTCAAGCTTAGCTAGATCCCTCCTCATGTTATCTACCCCTTCCTGGGTGTCTACTCTATTGCAGATTTTGGTATCATCCGCAAAGAGGCAAACCTTACCCGACAGCCCTTCCGCTATATCACTAACAAAGATGTTAAAAAGAATCGGACCAAGGACAGATCCCTGGGGCACACCACTGGTAACATTCTTCTCCTCAGAGTGAGCTCCATTTACTTGTACTCTTTGTCGCCTCCCACCCAACCAGTTTCTAACCCAAGCAGTAACTTTAGGGTCCATCCCTAGGGTGCTCAGTTTGTTTATAAGTCGCCTGTGAGGAAAAGTGTCAAAGGCTTTACGGAAATCTAAATACACCACATCTAGAGCTCTCCCTCGGTCCAACTCCCTGGTCACCCAGTCAAAGAAATCAATCAGATTTGTCTGACAAGACCTGCCTCTGTTGAATCCATGCTGCCTCGGATCCTGTAATCTGCTGGACTCCAGAAACCTCACTATTTTCTCTTTCAGCAGCGTTTCCAATAATTTACTCACCACCAAAGTTAAACTAACCGGCCTGTAGTTTTCAACCACATCCGCTTTTGTGTAAAGGCACCACATGAGTCTCTCTCCAGTCCTTTGGCACCAGTCCAGACTCCAATGAGGCATTGAAAAGGTTAGTCAGTGGAGTTGCTAGAACGTCCCCAAGTTCCCTCAGTATTCTAGGGTGTATCCCATCCGGTCCCATCGCTTTGTCTACTTTAAGTTGAGCTAGTTTCTCACGAACACAGTCTTCTGAAAATAGTTCAAGATGTCCCTCGCTTCTGTTCTTATTTGTGGGTGTTTTCTGAGGTCCTGCTCCTGGTTCTTCATCTGTGAACACAGAACAAAAATATTTGTTAAGCAATTCCGCTTTATCCTTATCAGCTTCTATATATTCCCCCCCTGCACCCTTGAGTCTGACAATACCACTTTTGCCCTTCCTCTTCTCACTAATATATCTGAAAAATGTCTTATCCCCCCATTTTATTGCATTGGCTATTTCCTCCTCCTTTTGAATCTTTGCCTCCTTGACTACTTTGCTAGCTTCTCTAAGTTTTTCCAAATACAGATGCCTGTCTTCCTCTCTCTGTGATCTCTTGTATTTCATGAAGGCCTCCCTCTTTTTCTTCACTTGTTCAGCTACTTCCTTCGAAAACCATAGCGGTCTCCTGTTCCTTTTGCCTTTATTTACCATTTTAACAAAAAGGTTGGTTGCCTTTAAAATACCCCCTTTCAGTTTTGCCCACTGTTTTTCTACATCTCCCAGCTGTTCCCATCCCACTAACGACTCCCTGAGGTATTGGCCCATCTTCGCAAAGTTAGTCTTCCTAAAGTCTAAGATCCTCACCTTGGAATGGATTCTAACAGCCCTAGTCCTAATACTGAACCACACCATCTGGTGATCACTGGATGCAAAATGATCTCCCACTACAACATCAGAAACACTTTCACCATTGGTAAGCACCAAGTCCAGTATGGACCCTTCACGTGTGGGGTCTGTTACCAATTGCCTGAATAGTTCTCCCTGTAGAGAATCCAGGATCTCCTTACTTCTAGATGATACTGCAGCAGGAATGTGCCAATCAACATCTGGCATATTGAAATCTCCTATCAGTAGCACTTCCCCTTTCCTAGCAATTCTGCGTATGTCTTCAATTAACTCTCTGTCCACCTCTTCCTCTTGTGAGGGAGGTCTGTATATCACTCCAATGCAAATAGATTTCTCTTTCCCTCTTTCTAGTTTAACCCACAATGCCTCCTCTCTCCCTTTTAAGCTCTGTAATTCCAAAGCTTTAATAGTAGTTTTTACATATAGTGCCACTCCTCCTCCCCTTCTTCCTACCCTGTCCTTTCTGAATAAAGTATAGCCAGGTATAGTTACATCCCAGTCATGGTTTTCTGTGAACCACGTTTCTGTAACTGCCACTAAATCCAAGTCAGCCACTCCCACCAAAGCTTCAACTTCAGGGATCTTATTTCCCATGCTACGGGCATTAATACACACTGCTTTCCATATGTTACCCCTGTTACCCATTTCCATAAAGGTATTTAATGTATCACCTACCTGGGGGCTTTCACCTACCTGGGGGCTTTCTTCACCCATCCCCAACGAATCTAGTTTAAAGCCCTCTTCAGTAGATTAGCCAGTCGACTACCAAAGATGCGTTGACCTCTCTTGGACAGATGGATGCCATCTCTGCTTTGCAACCCTTGGAACAGCATCCCATGGTCTAGGAAACCAAAACGCTCTCGATGACACCATCCACGCAGCCATGCATTCATCTCCAGGATGCGAGCCTCTCTGCCTTGGCCTTTACCCTCAACAGGGAGGATTGAAGAGAACACCACCTGTGCACCTAACTGCTTCACCCTCTGTCCCAGAGCCATGAAGTCACTTTTGATACGTTCCGAGGTATACCTGGCAGTACCTGGCCCTATTTGTCGATTTACTTTTGTGAGACCCCGCGACCAGCGCCGCTGGGCCGCGTAAGCAGGCCTTGGAATAATGTCTGATCAAATTAACAGAACCCTTGGGAACATACGCAATATCACAGCTACATCTTTTATTACAGTACTGATAAGCTGCTTACAAGTCCAGGCTACCAGGTCGTTGCCACCTAGATGCAAAAGTAGCAGCCTCGGCTTGCCCCGTACTCGCTCGTGGTGCCGAAGCAAGGGTAGGAGCTGAGACCATCTCAACCCTCTCTCACCCAGCCATAGAAGCGACACCTGAGCAGGATCCAGCCCCAGGTTAGGCCCAAATGGCCGGACAGCCGCTCGCCGACCGGCCCAAAACACGAAAGAGTGCCCTATTATCCAACAGCGTTGGGCACTCGTGTCTCCAACTGTAAAAGAAAATAAGAATCAATCCATGTAAAATGCTCACCCCCCCCCCACCCACCCATCACAAACGAACGTAACCCCGGAAAGCCTGGGAACGCCACCTCCCAATACTCCGTATGTCTTGCTGTGACAATCCCTCCGCAGCCGCACTGGTGGCCGCGCCGATGCGAAAGGAATGAGCTGCATAACGTTCAGGGCACTCACCTACGAAATGCAATGCCAACCGCAGTACCGCCACAACCTGAAAACGTGTAAGCAGCCGCCCGTCCGCATGCAGAAAGAACCCCCCATCCAACGCAGGGCGTACCCGTAAATACGCCCGCATTGTGCCCACCGGGCACGTGGCAAATCCCGGAATCCCGTTCAGACGAACCCAGACACCTTTGCCCTGTGGGTCAGTTTTAGATTTTGCCAACAAAACTCTCAACTGCCCCTTCTCAAAGCAAACATGTTGCCGCTGTAGAATCCCCACTGCTCCCACCCTGCTTGATCTCGAAACCAACTCCCCCATGCGAAATGCCCCAAAAAATGCCAAACTGAAAACCGCCCGAAATAGCACCGCCTCAAACTGAGACGAGGCCACCTCCGGCAATGCCATGCATAACCTCTCTAATAATTGATGAGTGATCGGCCGTCGAGCATCAGGATGAGCAGGTGTCGCTCGACCCCACCCTTGCAAGAGCCGGCGGGCTAAAGAACCCCCTGATGGTAAGCCCCAGCCTACAGCTTTCACAAAAAATTCAAAGCCCGCCAAGTGACTACGCACTGCCGAGCGGGTCACTCCAGTCTCCTTAGCCCAGACTACATATTGTCCCAGCAACTGATCAGAAACTGGCCCAAACTGCCAACCAGCACTTTCCAGAAAAACCTCCACTTTCCGACATCCTCGCAGATACGCCGCCCATGTCCCAGCAGCTACGGAACTCTGCAGCAAGCTCTTCATCCCGGGTGACCAAGACTCCATAACTTCCAAGGGACCTCGGCACCTTCTGCCTCCGCCTGAGGTGCCAATCGTCGAAAATGATCCAGCTTGAAACGGGAAAGAGAATCAGCGATCGCATTAGCATAACCAGGTATATGACGGGCCCTAAGGTACACATTCAATTGTAAACAGGCTAGAATTACTTCTCTCATCAAGTTAGCCACAACGAGACAGTGCGACGAATAATGGTTCACCAGACTCACAACTGCTTCATTATCACACCACCAAAGAACCTTTTTATTACGAAACCTGTCTGGCCACAACTCCAATGCTACTAAGATGGGAAACAACTCTAAGAACGTTATATTACTGGTGAGCCGCGACTTGTGCCAAGCCTGCGGCCAGCGCTGAGCACACCACGCACCACCGAAGTAAATACCCAAGCCTATGCCTCCCGCCGCATCTGTATACAATTGCAATTCCGCACTGCTGAGCTCCGGCTCCAGTAAAACTGTGGTCCCATTAAACTCCTCCAAAAAGATCTGCCAGATCCGCAAATCAGCCCTAATTGACTTTGAGACCCGCAAATGATGATGAGGCCTACTCACCCCAGCCGTAGCTGCTGCCAACCGACGCAAAAATACCCTTCCCATTGGGATCACCCGACAAGCGAAATTTAACGATCCTATTAAAGCTTGCATCTCCCTCAACGTTAACTTCGAAGATGCAAGCACGTTAGCAACCAACACGCGCAATCTGCAAACTTTGTCCTGAGGAAGACGTGCCACCATCGCCTCTGAATCCAGCTCAACTCCCAGGAACGTAATCCTCATGGTAGGACCTTCCGTCTTTTCTTTCGCCAGAGGCACTCCCAATTCCCGCGACAATTCTACAAAACCGTCGAGCAATAAACGGCATTCATCAGATTGCGCCGACCCGACAAATAAAAAATCATCCAAGTAGTGCACTACCTTCTCTATCCCCACCTTACTCTCGACCGCCGCCCACTTCAGAAAGGTACTGAACTTCTCGAAGTATGAACAAGATACTGAACAGCCCATGGGCATGCATTTATCGAAATAAATTCCATCTTCAAAGCGAAAACCCAATAAATAAAAAGAGGAAGGGTGGACTGGAAGTAGCCTGAAAGCCGATTCAACGTCAACCTTTGCCATTAGCGCCCCATGCCCGGCTGACCGTACGAGGCACACCGCCTTGTCGAACGACGCATACCGCACAGAGCACAGTTCCCGCGGGATAGAGTCATTAACCGACGCTCCTATGGGACTAGACAAATTATGAATCAAGCGGAATTTCCCCGACTCCTTTTTTGGTATTATTCCCAATGGAGAAATTATCATTCTTGGGAACGGTGGTACCAAAAATGGGCCAGCCACTCTCCCCAGCATCAATTCACCTTCCAACTTTTCTTTTACCACGGACGCGAAGCGCCTAACCGACATGGAATTCCTCACCATATTTCCCTCAACCTGCCCACACACTGGGATTACAAAACCAAAATTAAAACCAAAATACAAAACTTCCCGATCCTGTTGTCTAGGGTACCGGCCAAGCCAGATATTCAGTACTTCTACTTTGATTGGCGTGGGAGCGAGGCAAAATAGCCCATCATTACTTTGTGCCTGGGGAAGGGAGCTGAGAGGCTCCTTTTTTAACACATTTGACTGCAGAATGGGGTCCCCCACAAATGGAACAGATGTGCCTAAATTTGCAGTCTGGGAAAGGGCACGAGGTCTTGTTAAACCTCCAGCAAACATCGCCTGCCCCATTTCCACCTGCACGCTGCTGCCCGAAACTCCCTCCCCCGCGAAAGGACCGTCCCACCCCAGCCGAGATCCCAACTGCAGGTTTAACCCCTCCCCCTCCTCCCCCACTCACCCTGGCTGACATCTGTGTCAACCACAAATTAATGTCCTGCATACCCCACGACACAAGTCTATTCTCTTCCATCTTGTCCCTAAATTTTTCGTCATAGTTTAACCATGACCATCCTTCGTGTGTCTGTGAAGCTTCTAATATTGAATCAGCATACGATAACAGCATCTCGTATTGTCCCGGAAAATGCTGCCCCCAAACACTGGCCAAATGCAGAAACGCTCGGGGGTCCAATTGACTACATTCCGCGAAACTTTCTTGACGCGCCCAGCCTTTTCATCCTCTTTACGTTTTTTCTTACTTTCACCCGAACGCTTGCGACCTTCTAGCAGACGGAAAATGTCAATATAACGACGCTTTTTAATCCTGCGACGTAACTTCCTCGGAACCCCCTCCCATAACTCCGAAATAGCCACTGCTGAAGGCAAACTGCCCCCCTGTCCACTTCCTAACACCCCTTTATCACCCCTACTCTGACGACACATGCTATCTTCCGCTGAAGTCGACGAGGAAGACGAAACCGAGGACGACACTGACGAAGAGCTCGAACTGCGACACCTCCGACAGGAATGCTTCTTTTTTTGTATTCTTTTTTCTTTCCTTTTTTTACCCTCTCTACTCCTCTCACCATATTCGACAGGTAACTCACCCGAAACACTTGCCGCAGACGCCACCACATCCGCAGAGCTAACATCCGCCGTGCTGAGCTCACTGTCTTGCCCCTGACCACCTTCTCCTCGAACCGCACCCCCACTGGTCCTCGCCCGCTGCCTAACAGGATTCATATCCATGTGCTCCGCTTGCAGCTGTCCCAAGTCAGCTCCTCCTGATAATTGCGTTGGGACCTGTGGAGACAAAATAGGAAAAAGAGGGGGGGGGAACAGCAGAGGGCCACCCTGGCTGCCACGCATCCAACCATTCTGCTCAAGAGGAGCCCTGACCACTCCCCACCCAGTGCCTCCATTGAGAAGGGCCACTCCAAGCCCCGTAGTTATAATGGCCCCATGGCGCGCTCTCACAGGACGCCATGACCCCAGGATGCAGGTTAGGCGTTCCAGGAGGTCCTGCCCTAGGGCCCCACCTGAAATTGCCCGAACCCCACCCCCCTTGAGCTACACTCCCCTGCTCCTGCTCAAGCCCACCCTCCTCCAAAGCCCCCCCATCCCCCACCGTTCCTTGCTCTGTAAAAACATCAGGCACCGGCCCAGTATTAGCCCCTACACCCCTTACTTGAGACTGCCCACGCCTGGTTTGCCCCTGCCCCCGAGACCCTGAAGCCCCTTTTCCCCTTACAGCTGGACCCCCCCCCCCCCCCGCCCTCGCTGAGGCACCTTTGCCCGTGGCAGACTTCTGCTGGAAGATCCGCGTTGCCCCCGCCCCCCACCACTACTCCCCCTTTCAGTAGCCCTGCCCCTAGCTGCACCTTGAGCGCCTCGTGCATTAAAACTCCCTGTCGGCTTATCAGGGGCCCCTGTACCAGCCCTCGATCCTCCCTGAGCCATCTTGCAGAAAAAAACCCAGGACACTAGTAACGTTGAAGGCAGGGAAATAACTAATTAAGGCTTAGGAGCTTCCAAAAACTCCTCCCGCGCCTCACCCAATAAAACTACTCACCCCGCGATCCCTTCACTCAGATCACAGCCGTCGGGAAAGCATCCCCCGTCCGCATCAATGCTACACCTAAATATTCCACCCTGCACACCAAATCAAGCCTCAAAAGAAGCAGGCTTACCCCGACGAAGCAGGCCTAACGGAGCTGCCTCCCGACGAAGCCCACAGACAAGCCAAGCCTTCACACCAACAACAGCCGCCGAAGAAAAAAAGGGGGGGATGAAAAAGCGATCCCCCTTTTTATAGCAGCTCCTACGCCGGCAGCTCTGATTGGCTCCGCTCCCCATACACTGCGGAGCCAATCAATTTGAATGATGCTGCCGGCGTTAACCAACCCGCTCGCCTGCTCACCCTCCCTCCCCATATTTTCGAAGCCGGAAGCACGGGCCGGGACTGGGGCGACCGCCCGGTTACCGGCGTCCTTCAAGACTCCGCGCTCGTCCTTTTATTTTCTTTGAGGAAAACCATCACATCCATAAACTTGTGTTCATCCATTATGGATCTTATTCCCCTTAGCTATTAAACATATTTAAAAAAATATTCCTTTACTTTGCTAATGGTCTTCTTAATTTGATAAATGACAGTCTTGTCCAGGGCTATGTTCCCAGGTGTTGGAAAAACTCCATTATACATCCTACCTTAAAAGGCTCTAACTCTGATCAGACAATGTCAACCAAGTGCAGTGGAATGTGAACTTTGGCTTGAATAGTTCTAGCTCACTGTGCTAACCATTAGGCTACAACTCCACTCTATAGATACATGAAAGCACATTTTTGAAAGAGTATCTGACTGCAAAATGGGATGCCCACGTCAAAATGTCCAATATACAGGGGAAGGGGCAACCGAGAAGGTGGTCACATGTAAGTGCCTTGTAAAATTGGCCTCTCTTCACCCTGAGTGATACATGTGTCCATTACATGAAAATGAAAACAGAGACAAAGAGAGTTATGGGTTAAACACATGCGGGATGTCTCCATATTTCAGTAAATTGCAAATGTCATATATGCTCGTCCTCAGAGCAGGGGACATCGATGTACACGTGGCCCTATTACAGAATGCGACCGTGGATCTCTCCTCCTAAAACATCCAAGCCTGCCTTTACCCCTATAGCCGTTACTGATATCATAACCTCCCTAGGTGTAATTCTGAATAAAGACATATTATATAAACCTCAAATTTCAGCAACAATGAAGGAATCTCACTGCACTCCAATTAATAAGATCCATTAGGTCTTATATGGACATTAGAGCCTTAAAACTTCTGATTATAAGAAAACAATAATATAAGAGATGCCAGTAAGAACAGGGTCCATCAATTCCAACATCCTGTTTCTAACAGCGGCCAATCCAGGTCACAAATACCTATCAGCAGAAGCGTCAGAACACTGTGTTCTGTGGGGGGAGGGGGGAGAGAGGCAATCTCTGCTCCTTGACCTGCCAAACTCCATGCAGCTGCGATCGTCGGCCTTCCCCTACTTGTGGGAGATCGAGTCCCCGTGGGCTCATGTTGGGGAATTTCCAATCACAATAGCGAAGTTTTAGTTGGGCCAGGGCCCCTGTGACCCCTCCCCATTCTGAAACCTATGCCTGTCAGGTTCCCAAAAATGTATACAGATTCCACGCTGCTTATACTAGGGTAAGCAGTAGTTTTCTCTAGTCCTATTTAATAATGGTTTATGGACTTTTCCTCCAGGAACTTGTCCAAACCTTTTTTTAAGCCCAACTACGCTAACAGCTTTTATTGTATCTTCCGGTGATGAATTCCAGAATTTGATTAGGCATTGAGTGAAAAAATATTTCTCCTATTAGTCTAAAAGTGTAGCTTCATTGCATGCCCCATAGTCTTTTTACTTTTTGAAACAGTAAATAACTAATCTATGTTTACCTGCTCCACTCCATTCATTAATTTATAGACCTCTATCATATCTCCCCTCAGCCGTCTCTTTTCCAAGTTGAAGAGCCCTAACCTTTTAAACCTGTCCTCATAGGGATATCCTTCCATCCCCTTTACCATTTTGGTGGTTCTTTTCTGTACCTTTTCTAGTTCTGCTATATCTTTTTTAAGATATGGCAACCAGAATTGCACACAATATTTAAGGTACGGTGGCACCATGGAATGATAGAGGCATTATAATATCCTTTGTTTTATTCTCCATTCCTTTCCTTATGATTCCTAGCATTTTATTTGCCTTCTTGGTCACTGCTGCACAATGGGTGGAGGGCATCAATGTATTATCTACGATGATGCGAAAATCCTTTTCCTGGGTGGCTCTTCCTAATGTGAAACCTTGCATTGTGTAACCATAGTTTGGGATGTTCTTCCCTAGGTGCATTACATTGCACTTGTCCACATTAAATTCCATCTGCCATTTGGATGCCCAGTCTTCCAATTTATGAAGGTCCTCTTGCAATTTTTGACAATCCTCTTGTGTTTTAGCAACTTTGAATAATTCTGTGTAATCTGCAAATCTGATCACCTCATTCAATATTCCTAAATGAACTGGAAATGGGAATAAGTTGAAAAGCAGTGAGCCCAGCACAGATCTCTGGGGGTACTCCACTATTTATCTTTCTTCTTTGAGAAAATTGGCGATTTATCCCTACTCTATTATTTTCTCTTTTAACGAAAATCCAGATATACTATGGCTCTCATTCTCCAATGCGGTTTGCAGGGCTGCATGTTCCGCTGGGACATGCAGCTCCGCAATCCGCCTAGATCCTATTCTCCACTGGCTTTCTCCATATGTCCTGTACTTCAGGACAGGGAGAGCTGGCGGGAGACAGAAGGGGTTGGAGCGGGGGGCGGGTCACCCTGCACCACCTATAGGGCCGATTCAGGTCATGGCCCTGTACATGCTGCTCAGAGGTGGTATAAGCAGCATTTTGTGGCCGATTGGGGCAGGGGAGCCACCTCCAGGGCTGGGGTCGGGTGCAAGGGGGGTCCCGCCACCCAATCCAGGCCACAGAGGCCAGCCTTGGATTGGGTATTTGGGAAAAGATGGGCCAGGAACGTGGTTGTCTGGGGCACCTGTGGGGAGGACATCCCCACAGGCGAAGGAGGCATGCCAGGCTTTCCTTGGGCCAGATTCTGGCTCCCATGTGAATGTTTTGTTCCCGCGGACCAGAATCGGGTCCAAACAGCCCCATCTTCAGCAGAGACATCTGGATGGCCCGGATGTCCTCCTCCAGGAATGGGACGCCACATCAATTGGCTTGCCTTTATCTACCTGTTAATTCACACCTTAAAAAAAATGTAAGAGATTAGTGAGACAAGACTTTCCTTTGCTAAATCCATGTTGGCTTTCTGCCATTAAGCCATGACTATTTACATGTTCAGTAATTTTTCTTTTTATAACTATTTCTACCACTTTACCCAGTAGAGACATCAGGCTCACCAGTCTGTAGTTTCCCGGATTACTCCTAGAACCCTTTTTAAAAATTGGCGTTACATTGGCCATTCTCTATTCCTCAGGTACTACAGATGATTTTAATGATAGTTCATTGATTACTAAAAGTAGGTTTGTAATCTATTTTTCAGTTCTTTCAGCACCATGGTGCGTATGCCATCCAATCCAAGTGATTTACTGCTCTTTAGTTTATCAAATAACTGAATTGGTCAACCTTTCTCTCTAGTCTTATTAGTGAACCACATTGTAACATCCAATCGAGTTTGATATTACTGTATATACCATTAAGTTAATCTGTACATAGTTCCCCCGGTTGTCCTATTGTTGAAGTTCCCTGTTCAATGTAAAACTCAATGTTACTTGTATGCATTGTAGTATGTTCTTGTTCTATGTACACCGCACTGATTATAATAGCGCAGTATAAAAGAATTGTTAAATAAATAAAATAAATAAATAAATTACATCTTCCCAATTTTTCAAGATTTGTTTCAATTCCTCATATACGTCACCTTTAAATATCATTTCTAACATGGGTTAGTTGTCATCATCTTTTTTAGTAAAGGCAGAAGTAAAGAATTCAGTCTCTCCTTTTGGCCTTGTCCTCTCTTAGTGCCCCTTTACCCCACTATCATTTCATGATCCAAATGACTCTTTCACAGCTGTTTTGCTATGAATGTACTTGAAAAAAGCTTTTATTATGCACTTTTGCTTTTACGGCAAATTTTTTTCAAATTCTCTCTGTCCCTGCCTTATAAATGCCCAGCTGCTCCCATCCTATTAATGACTCCTTGAGGTCCAAGATGGGATAATACCTCAAGGAGTCATTAGCAGGATGGGAACAGCTGAGGGATACAGAAAAGCAATGGGCAAAACTGAAAGGGGATATTTTAGAGGCAACAAACCATTTTGTTAAAAAGGTAAATAAAGGTAAAAGGAAAAGGAAGCCACTATGGCTCTCAAAAGAAATAGCTGAAAAGGTGAAGAAAAAGAGGGTGGCCCTCTTAAAATACAAGAGAGAGGAAGACAAGCACTTATATTTGGAGAAACTTAGAGAAGCTAGGAAAGTAGTCAGGAAAGCAAAGATACAAAAGGAAGAAGAAATAGCTAATGCAATAAAATGGGGGGATAAGACATTTTTCCAGATATATTAGTGAGAGGAGGAAGGGCAAAAGTGGAATTGTAAGACTCAAGGGTGCAGGGGAGGACTATGTAGAACTGATGAGCATACAACAGAATTGCTTAATAAATATTGTTATCCTGGTTTCACAGATGAAGGGCCAAGAGCAGGATCTCAGAAAACACCCACAAATAGGTACAGAAGTGAAGGGGATCTTGAATGATTTTCAGAAGACTGTTTGTGAGGAACTAGCTAAATTAAAAGTAGACAAAGCGAAGAAACCAGATGGGATACATCCAGGAGTATTGAAGGAACATGGGGATATTCTAGTGGCTCCACTGACTGATCTTTTCAATGCTTCTTTAAAGTCAGGAGTTGTCCCAGGGTTGTAGAAGGGTGCTTGTGGTCCCTTTATACAAAAGTGGAAATAAGGATGAGGTTGAGAACTACAGGCCAGTTAGTCTAACTTCTGTGGTGAGTAAATTATTGGAAACACTGCTAAAACAGAGGATGGTGAGGCTTTTGGAGTCCAATGGATTGCAGAATGTGAGGCAGCATGGGTTTGCAGGAGGCAGGTCTTGTCAGACAAATCTGATTGAGCTCTTTGACTAGGTGACCAGGGAGCTGGATTGAGGAAGAGCCCTAGATGTCGTGTACTCAGAGTTCAGTAAAGCCTTTGACAATGTTATACACAAGCGACTTATAAACAAATTGAGCCCCACTGTGGATGGATCCTAAAGCGACTGACAAGGTTAGAAATTGGCTGAATGGGAGGCGACAAAGGGTACAGGTAAATTGAGCTCACTCTGAAGAGAAGGACATTACCAGTGGTGTGCTGCAGGGATCTGTCCTTGGTCTGATTCTTTTTAAAACTGTTGTTAGTGATACTGCAGAAAGGCTGTCAAGCAAGATTTGCCTCTTTGTGGATGATACCGAAATCTACAATAGAGTAGACACCCAGGAAGGAATAAATAACATGAGGAGGGATCTAGCTAAGCTTGAAGAATGGTCAAGAATTTGGCAGCTGAGATTTAATGCTAAAAATTCAGGGTCATGTCTTTGGGCTGCAAAAATCCAAGTGACCAGTACAGTGTAGGGGGCAAAGAACTTCTGTCCATAAAAGAAGAGCAGGTAGAAAAGGCAATGGCGAAAGCTAGAAGGATGCTCGTGTGCAAAAGGAGAGGAATGGCCAGTAGAAAAAAGGAGGTGAAAGTGCCTCTGTATAAGTCTCTGGTGCGACCTCATTTGGAGTATTTTTATTTATTTATTTAACATGCTTTTATATATCACCCCTTCCAGAGATCAGGGGTGGTTTACATAGAACATCAAAGAAAACTTTACATTGAACTTGGCAACTATATACAGACAACTTGCCAAAACTATCTTATAATTAATTATGTACAAAGTAGCAGCAGGCAGATATGTAGGTGAAAGAGGGATGCATCCTTATTTATATGTAGACATTCTCAAGAGAAGATAATGCTGAGTGTCTCAATTGTCTTGGGCTTGGGATGCATTTTAGGAGTTGGCATAATATTCGATGAATAGATGTGTTCTTGGATCTTTTTGAAATTGTTGAAGGTCTTTTACTGCTCTAAGTCATCAGGAAGTGAGTTCCATAATGTTGGGGCAATGTAAAAAAAAAGCTCTAGAGCTGGTAGATTGGTTTGTGTAGTGGATGTTGGTGGAAATGGTATAATGTATTGTCTTCACAATCTAGATATAGTGGGGGGACATGAAGAGTGAGGATAGTGGAGTTGAGGCTATTTGTTGTGGCATTTAAATATAATCATCAAGTATTTATATTTTATTCTTGTTAAAACTGATAACCAATGGAGGTCATAGAGAAGTGGGGTGATGTGGTCGGTTCGTTTTGCCTTGTATATGATGCATGCTGCCAGATTTTGGGCTTGCTGGAGTTGGTGGATGGTTTTCTTTGTCAGACTCTGTAGGATACTGTTGCAGTAGTCGATGTGGGGGATTATTAGTGATTGGAGGAATGTTCTGAAATCATGATCTTCTAGCAAGGGTCTGAGGTATAGGATTGTGCATAATTTGAAGTATATTGTTTTGGTAATTGCTTTTATATGAGAGGTCATATTTAGTGATTTGTCTAAGATTACTCTAAGGTATCTCACCTCTTCCTTGACTTTGAGTCCCGCTGCTTGTAGACGTATGTAGCAATTTTCTAGCAATTGGGGGAGCATGATTACCTTATCTTCTTCTGGTGTGGGTGTTCTTATTAAAGATTTCACAATGGAAAATAGTTCCCTCGGCCTGTTGAGGGTTTTTTTTTAAGTAGTGTAGCATGGTATTCTTTTTTTCCTATTATTTATGGCCGCTTTGTAAGTTTTTAGCGTAAGCATATATTGTTTGCTGTAACTTTCTGATCTTGAGCGTCTCCATGGTGTTCTATTGACCGTAGTTTCTGTTTTAGTTTCCTTAATTCAGTTGTGTACCAAATTTTGGAAGTTTTTAGTTTTGGGTTTTTGGGTGTATTTGGCACTAGGACAGCAATAGATATGGTTAAGTTCCAGTTTTGTACGATGTCGTCCAGGTCGGTAAGGGAACCATCTATATTTGGAAGAGTATTCCTTGGGAAGGAATTTTTATCAAAGGATTTATATTTGCTGTGGAATGTGGTAGTTTCATTATGTGTATTTATAGAGGGTAATGTAGGTAACATGCATTCTAAGAGGAAATTGTCTGACATGGTAAGGGGTGACTATTGGGGTGGAGTAGTGAATGTCTTGAATGGTATTGCTTTCAAGGAAAATGAAGTCTAGAATATTACCTTTTTTATGCATTGGGAACTGAACCACTTGATGGAAGCCAATGTCAGACATGGCATTGAAGAAATGAGAAGAGTGTGTGTTATGAAGTGTTGGGAGATTGAAGTCTCTGAGGATAACATGGGATTTATTTATTGTTGTGGAACATGCTGTTTCAAGTATGGTCCAAAGAAATTGCCAAATCTAAGATCTATAAAACAAATCCCATTCAAAAAATCAGACCTAAAAATAGGACAAACACATACTAACATACAGATTGTACATCTTCTTTTGTAGTTTATGTTCTCACATGCCCTTGTGGCTTGCACTATATAGGTCGCACGATTCGCCCTGTGAAGAAGCGCCTTTCAGAACATAAATCTCGAATTCACACCAAGACACTTTCTGCCCCCTTAGTGGCACATTGTCTTCAAATGAATCATGCATTTACTGACTTTCTCTGGTGTATTTTGGACTTTGTACCTGACAGCCCCCGTAGGGGAGACCGGGAACAACATTTGCAGGTCCTAGAACAACGCTGGATTTTTTTCTCTCCAGTCAGTGATCCCCAATGGACTTAATCAAGAACTTGATTGGTGGAGCATTTTGCCCACCTGATAGGGTGTTTCTGTTTTTTTATGTTTCTCTCAGGGTTTAAAGTGGCTGATTTGAATCTTGACGTCAGACGCCATTCTTGTCTTTGAGAGGACGTTCTACGAAAGAAACAACGGCTGGGATCTGAAGACAGCTGTTTTTGTACCATCTGATGCAGGGTTGGAGAACCCGAAACGCAGCGCTGGGTTATGGTTATGAATTCATGAAACTCTGAAGAAGTGTTTTCTCGTCGAACATTTTTGTGGAATTCTTTGGTGAAGGGAAACCTTCCCGTTAAAACATCGTGAGTGGTGAATATCTGCTGCAGGACCCCATTGCCAGCTAAGTTTTGACCTTAAATTTTTTGGTCTTTAGAATTTATACTCTTAGCACTGTGGCGTTTTGGGTCTGCTTTGTTTTCTTTAAGACTGTTGAACTGATTGCAATAATAATAAAAAAGATTAAAGGGAGAAGTCCGTTTATACGAGGGGGTTTCTTGTCCCCTGACTTGACGGATGTTCCTACATTTAATTGTGATTTTATATGTTTGATGTTGTAAGTGTTAGTATGTGTTTGTCCTATGTTTAGGTCTGATTTTTTGAACGGGGTTTCAAGTATGGTAGCAAGGTTGTCTGAGGAGGTTGAAGGGGGTCTGTATATTAGGCTAAATAAAATTTGTTTGTTTTCAATGGTTATGATATTGATATCTTCAATGTTTTTTGTTTAATTGTAAGATTGTGTTTAGTTCTTTTTTAGCAGTGGTATAGTTTGTAATCATGGAGTGCTAGCTGGTTGATTAATACTCAGTCTGGATTTTTTAGCCAAGTTTCTGTTAAGCAAAGTATGTCAGGTGTTTTATCTCTACAGTAGCAAGGTCTTGGATGATTGGGATTTTGTTTCTGGCCAATCTCTTATTCAGGAGGAGGCATTTTATAGACTATGATGTAAATGTTGTAACTATTGGAGGTTTGGAGTGATATGGGGTCAACGTTTTTATATTTTGTGCAATTCTGGAGACCACACCTTCAAAAGGACATAAATAGGATGGAGTCAGTGCAGAGGGTGGCTACTAAAATATTTAGTGATCTTCATTATAAAGCATATGGGGACAGACTTAAAGACTTTAATATGTCAACGTTAGAGGAAAGGCAGGATAGAGGAGATATGATAGAGACGTTTAAATATCTCAGTGGCATAAATGCACAAGAGGAAAGCCTCTTTCTATTGAAAGCAAGCTCTGTTATGAGGGAACATAGGATGAGGGTGAAAGGGGATAGATTCAAGAATTATAAGCAGATATAATTATTTATGGAAAGAGTGGTAGATGCATGGAATAGTCTCCCAGTGGAGATAGTAGAGATGAAGACAGTATCTGAATTCAAGAAAGCATGGGACATACGCAGAAGATCTTTACAGGAAAGAAGGGAACTATTGTAGTTGATATGGAAGGGCAGACTAGATAGGCCATATGGTTTTTTTCTGCAGTCATATTTCTATGTTTCCATCCATTTAACTTGCCAGTATTTATGTTGTTTCCTGTTTTCATCATTTGGCTCTTTTTTCCATTTTCTGAAGGAATTTCTCTATATGAGCCTCTCTAACTTCACCTTTAAGCCATGCTGGTATCATTTGGCCTTCCTTTCACCTTTCTTAAAGCATTGAATACAACTAGTCTGGGCATCCAAGATCGTGTTTTTAAATAATACCCAGGTCTGATGTAAACATTTAACCTTTGCAGTTGCTTCTTTTGTTTTTTTCTTTACCATTTTCCTCATTTTATCATAGTTTCCTTTTTGAAAGTTAAATGATAGCACAGTAGATTTCTTTATTATCCTCCCTCCATTGTTAAATCAAATGTGATCATGTTATGATTGTGATTGCCAAGCAGCTCCTAACACCATTACCTCTTGCACTAGATCCTGTGTTCCACTACGGGCCAAGTGTAAAATAGCTTCCCCTCTTGTTGGTTCCTGAACCAGCTGTTTCATGAAGCAGTCATTTTTTGTCATCTAGAAACTTTATCTTCCTAGCATAGCCTGATGTAACATTGACCTAGTCAATTCCGGGGTAATGGAAATCTCCCATTATTACTATGATGTAAACTTTGCTAGCTTCCCTACTTTCTGTTACTGTTTCATCATCTCTCTGTTCATTCTGAGCGGGCGGATGGTAGTACACTGCCACTGCCATGCCCTTTCCCTTTTTACATGGAATTTCTATTTTGTTTCCTGCAAAACCTTTATCCTGTTGGACTCAATGCCCTCGTTAACATACAGCACCACTCCTCCACCTCATTAACATACAGCACCACCCCTCAATGTCCTCGTTAACATACAGCACCACCCCTCCACCTCATTAACATACAGTGCCACCCCTCAATGCTCTCATTAACATACAGCACCACCCCTCCACCTCATTAACATACAGTGCCACCCCTCAATTTTATTTTATTTATTTATTTTATTTATTTAGCAATCATTTATAACCCGCATCTTCCAGAGTTCAGTTGCGGTTCACAATAAAACAATCCAACAAAGCATAAGCTTAGTTTTACATCGAACTAGTTTTACATGGAACATTTTGTAACAATAAAGAATAATGGTTAACAGCATGAACTAATGCATAACAGCACAAGGCTAGCTTGTAAACTATGTACAATAACTATATACAAATACAAGTTGTGGGTACTTTAGAGTTGAATCATAGTGTTTTTAGGATAGTATGTTATCTGTTAAATTATTAGAAATAGTATTACTCAGTCAGGATTTTTAGCCTTTATCAGATTAATTGCCCTCGTTAACATACAGCACCACCTCTATGAGATCCACCTTATCATTGCGATATAATTTGTAGCCTGGTATCACAGTGTCCCTTTGGTTATCTTCTTTCCACCAGATCTCTGAGATATCAATTATATCTAATCCTTCATTTAGTGCTATTTATTCTAACTCTCCCATCTTATTTTTAAGACATTGCATAGATGCATTTCAAAGTTTGTTTTTTAGTAATGTTAACAGTCTGGCTATCAGATGACAGTGGCAAATTGGAATCTTTCAACTCTGTCTGGTTTTTACTTAAAGGCACATGGGTTACTTTTACCTCTATTGGAACCTCTCTATTGTGATGCCCTAATTTCCCTGTTTTGCTAGCATCCTTCAACAATACATCACTCTGAATCATGTGCTCTTCGGCAACTGTCAGCTTTCCCCCATTATCTATTTTAAAAGCTGCTCTATCTCCTTTTAAAAGATTAAGGTTCAGCCTGGTTAAGGTGGAGCCTGTCCTGTCGGAAAGCCCCCCTCTTCCCCAGAATGTTGCCGAGTTCCTAATAAATCCAAAACCCTCTTCCTTGCACCATTGTCTCATCCATGCATTGAGATTCTGGAGCTCTGCTGCCTTTTGGGTTGTGCACATGGAACGGGAAGCATCTCTGCGAATGCTACCGTGGAAGTTCTGGATTTCAACTTTCTACTAGCAGCCTAAATGTATCTTTCAGAACCTCCCTCCCACACTTTCCTATATCATTGGTACCAACATGTACATTACCAAGACTGCAAGCTCCCTAGTACTATCTAAAATCTTATCTAGGTGGCACGTGAGGTCCACTAACTTTGCACCAGGCAGGCAGATAACTAGGAGATCCTCATGACCACCTGCCACTCAGCTATCTACATGCCTAATGAACAAATTGCCAACCATAATGTCCATCCTAACTCTTCCTTTGTGGGCTTATGGCCCTGGAGACACATCTCCAGTGTGAGAGGGTATTGCATCACTTGGGGAACGGGTCCTAGCTACAGGATCACTTCCTGCCACACCAAGATGATGTTCTCCTTTTATGGTGACTTCTCTCCTCCATGGCAGTGGAAAGCTTCCAGACCAGAGGAGGAATTTCTCTACTACATTCCTGTAGGTTTTGTCTGTATACCTCTCTGTCTACCTCAGCTGCTCCAAGTTGGTTACTCTAGCCTACAGAGATCAGACTCATTCCCTGAGAGGAAAGAGCTTTTTGTACCTAGTACACACATAAGACCTCTCACCAACTGGGAAAAAAATCATAGATGTAACACTCTATGCAAAGGACTGGACTGCTATCTGCATTGTAGAATTAAAGATTTTATTTTAGCTATTTAGAGTTGTTCAGTTGTTTAAAGTTTCTAGGAGAATAGGGATACCTGAACCAATACAATTCTAACTTATAAATATAATGGATTCTTAGTTTTCACCTCAAGGTGAACTGCAAGGACTTAATTAATCTACTCTTAAGGCCTAATAACTTACACTAATTATAAATAGACTTCACTACTGTAATTCACAATTCTTAGGAACCCTCCTTTATAACATTAAATGTCTCTAACTGATACAGATGATACAGAATACAGCAATTAAGCTTATCTACAATGCTAAGCAATTTGATCATGTGATCCCTCCCCCCCCCCCCCCCTTGCTAGTTAAACAACATTGGCTACAGATTCTGAGTCGGATTAGATTTAAGATCTTAATGCTTACCCATCATAGTTTTTATACAGTCTATCCATATTCTCTCCATTCTTACCTCATTCTGTATATTCTGATGAGACCATTAAGATTCTTGAAACATCATTAGCTTGTAGTTCCCTTGCCTCTGAAATTCAAATTAGTATGGCTAAGAGAGGCTGCTATTTCATATCAGGCCACCATTCTCTGGAATTCCTTGCCTCTTGACATCCAAACAGAAACTTCATACAAAAAGTTCAAGACACTTTCAAAAACCTGTTTATTTCAAGGGTCTTATTCAGAGCTCTTATAGAGGGGAATTTTAGAAGGGATGTCCAAGTGCAATTTGGGACATCTAAGCCAGAACATCTGAAAAAAAATACAGGCACGTCTACGTGCAGATACGATTTCATAAACGTGGACATACCTAATAGGGACGTCTGCAAGGGCATCTACATAGGTGTTCCCAGAACTGTATTTCAGAACCTGGATATGTAGCGTACCCTAATGGTTAAAGTAGTGGACTAGGAATGAAGCAGCAAGGGTTTGAAGCTCACTGCTGCTATTGTTGACATTGTGCTGAGTACTGGGGATGCTAGAATGCCTTCTTCTCCACACCATCTGGATGTATTCTAGCCAAAACAAGCACTTATCAGGTGTCTAGTGTAGGTCTAAATTTAGATGCAATGCCAAAGGTCCATGACATTTTTTAAATCAGGAGGCGACATACAGATCCCTGGGAATGCACCAGCCACATCTGACCACGCCCCGGTTCTGATGTGGATGTCCCTATAGCCAGCTTCTAAAATGGCTATGGACATGTTTTTGGACATTCAAAGCAGGAATAGGGCTTCAAAAATGACCCCCATAGACTACCCCTTAGTTGATATGCCATTTCCAATGGAATATGCATGGCTACTACTTAGCTGGCTCTTTTTAAAATTATGTACTTTTGTCTTCTTATTTTCCTTTCCCTTACGTTTCCTGCTTATTCAGATAGAGGCCAGTTCTGATTGGGGCACGTCCGGGCCATCCAGCCATTCAAAATCTGTATGGGCCAGATTTGCACCCAATTCTGCAACCGCAGGAGCTATAGATTTCCACAGTTGCAGAATTGGGACACTTGGATGGGCCAGACAGGCCACAATTCTGAGGCCCCGAACATGCAGCAACCTCCCCGGACATCCCTCACTATGCTCCTGTGGATCCCCAGTGCCGTAGCGTCCTGTCGCCATGACACTGGGACACTTAGCAGGAGCACAGACATCCTGACACCAGTACCGTGCTAGCTGGCTACTATCAGGGCATGCAGTAGCAGCATTTCAGATATTCCGCTCAGCACAGTCAAAGCATTTAGCATGACTGCTAAATGCATTAATCACTTTGAATACCCCCCTAAATGCACATCCCTAGAAAAAAGGCTAGAGAAGCACATCCAACGTTGGGTGGTAAATGGTTGCCACATAAGCATATCTGTTAGGTTCTACTTGATGCCTTCTCTGAGAGCCTTATGGCTCAACTGCTGTTGCCTTGCTTCCACTCTGAAAACTGTCGCAGATTTTTTGTACCATCTATCAGTGAATGCGCCGATTCAGCACAGTCATTTTTCAATAGTTACAATTTGCCTTGTATACCACAGAACGGTTACCAATGGTGAACATTCTGTCTACAAATACATTTTCTTTGGTAAAATACGTTTGGGAAGTGCTTGTGTCACTTGGTATCTTTTCTCCCTGGCCTCCTCCTTTTTCCCTCATGCTGCCTCTCCCCTGTCCCTTTCTTGTCTTCTGTTTTATGTCTTCTGCCGCATTTCCTGTTCTGATAGTCCATAGCCTCCATCAGGTACCCTAAAGCAGCCTGTTTTATGAGCCCTTGAACTAGCATGCATGCTAACAAATAAACATCTGTTCCAATGTAGGTGAGGAACATGTGTGGAGAGTATATCAATGTATTCAGTGTGCCTTTGCTAAAGAGTCATTTGCACCTGATATTCCTTCCCTTATAAGCATATATGCTCTAATACTAGTGTGTATTCACTACCTTCTTTTGGGGTCAGATTAGCATATATGCCGATCTTTATGTACTCTATAACATGCTATTTATTTATTTATTTATTTATTTAACATCTTTTATATACCGCGCTATTTGTTTTCAGTGCGGTTTACAAGTAACAGAACTGCACAATCAGAAAACACTAGTGTGCTTACATTATAACAGGTAACTTAAACTTGGAAAAGGGGTAATAAAACTATAACTATGTACACACAGTAAAACTATATACAAAAAACAGTGTAAAAACTGAGCTATGTATAAACATATTGGGTTCTTTAGTATTCACAGGCAGACTATGTAACATGCATGCTAACCTCTAGTTTATAGGTCCTCTAAATGGGAGAAATGAGCCTTATGTGAAAAGGAAGGATGAATTCTAAGCAAGTTGGGTAATCCTAAAGAATCCTTCTTGCACGGAGTATCTCAAAGTGCTTATTCAGCAAACCCTCCCTGTACTTACTATGCTTGTATTCCCCAGTGCTGTTCCCTGTTTTACCTACCACATATCCAAAATACTGACAGAGATTGCTTATTTACCCATCAGTCAGTATATATTCTGGAGCACTTAAACTAAACTTTCTGGTGCTTGCAAGCATAATGTTTAAATTAACCCAGGCTTAGCTGCAAAAACATGTCAATGTTTAAAATGGGAATTTGTTTTTTATTTTCATTCTTTCATTCTATATGATGTCCTATGCATGATCTTCTTGTAGAATTCAAGATATAATCCAAAAACCAAATAAAGCCACTTGAGAAGCAATTGGATAACACCAGACAAAGAATAGAAAGAATATTTTGTCGGACTGTTTGTGATCAGGGAATTCTTTGTCTGGTGTTATCCAACTACTGCTCTAGTGGCCCGATTTGTTTTTTGAATTATAGTTTTGTCAGAGCCATTTGTTGGGTTTGTTTGTTTGAATTCAAGATATTCAAGATTGGACCTATGACTTGATTTACCAACCTGTATATAGTTACCCTAGTTATGTCCAAGTTACAGCACCTGTATCATTGTAAATACAGTGCAGCCTCGACCGCACTGTATAAGTTACCGTTTTATGTAAACCGCACTGATTTTAAATAGCGCGGTATAAAAGAGACATTAAATAAAAAAATAAAATAAATAAGCATATTTCTTCAGGAGGAACTGACCTATCCATATGGATAGCCTAAGGACCCGCTGCATGGAGTCGTCCTGCTTGTAAAACGAATACCAACAATTTTGCAAATGCAAGCAAAAAAGGAAGGCATCTGCACAGTTATAGCCCCAGAAATGATAACGCTGCATATGCTACATAAGAACAGACACTTTGCTTTAACTTTTGCTTAAGCAGATTTGCTGTTCATTACTACATTTTTGCACCGTTTTATAGGCATTATATAGCAGAAATTAGTCTGTAGTTAAGCTATTAGTGCTGTCATATGAAGGGTCAGGAATGCTTTTGGTATTTGCAAGTAAGTGCTAAATGTATTCATGCAATTAAGCTTGAGAAAATAACAGAGAACAAAACTGAAAAATTTTATTAAAATTAATACTAAAAGAAATATCAGTATTCTTACGTATTGTGCAAGTATCATGTGTAAGACCAAAGCTTTAAAGAAAATCAAGGAATAAAGTACAACTCAATTTGTGATGCTGACATTGCGTGACGAGGGAACTAGATCAGGGGCATGCAATGGATGTCATCTACCTGGATTTCAGCAAAGCCTTTGATACTGTTCCTCATAGGAGGCTTATCAACAAACTCAGTAGCTTGGGGATGGGTCCCAAGATGGTAAACTGGATTAGAAATTGGCTGACTGACAGACGACAGAAGGTGATTGTACATGGAGCTCACTCGGATGAGAGGAAGGTGATTAGCGGGGTGCCCCAGGGTTCGGTCCTGGGCCCGGCACTGTTCAATGTATTTGTGAGTGATATTGCTGAAGGACTGAATGGAAAAGTCTGTCTTTTTGCAGACGACACAAAAATTTGCAACAGAGTGGACTCCCCTGAGGGAGTGGTTAACATGAAGAAAGATCTACAAAAGCTGGAAGACTGGTCTAAAGCTTGGCAACTACGATTTAATGCAAAAAAGTGCAGTGTCATGCACTTGGGTAGCAGAAATCCAAGAGAAATGTACAAGATAGGGGGAGAAAGGTTGGTATGCACAGTTCAGGAAAAAGACCTTGGTGTGATTATCTCTGCTGATCTCAAGGTGGCAAAACAGTGCGACAAGGCGGTGGCAAAAGCCAGGAGGATGTTGGGCTGCATACAAAGAGGGATTACCAGCAGAAAAGAAGAGGTACTTATGCCACTGTATAGGTCACTGGTGAGGCCTCACTTGGAATACTGCGTTCAGTTTTGGAGACCATATCTTGCAAAGGATGTAAAAAGACTGGAGACTGTTCAGAGGAAGGCGACCAAAATGATTTGGAGCCTGCGTCAGAAGCCTTATGAGAAGAGACTTGAAGACCTAAATATGTATACCTTGGAGGAAAGGAGGCACAGGGGAGATATGATTCAGACCTTTAAATACTTAAAGAGAAATGATGAACAAACAAACCTCTTCCAGAGACGGGGAACCTGTAAAACTAGAGGGCATAACATGAAACTGCAAGGGGGTAAATTGAAAGGCAATGTCAGGAAATATTTTTTCACTGAAAGGGTGGTGGATGCTTGGAATGCCCTCCCGATGGAAGTGGTAGGGGCGAACACGGTGACGGAATTCAAAAAGGCATGGGACAAACACAGAGGATCCCTTTACAGAAATAGGAAAAAAAAAACAAAATAAACGGTACCATCTAACTTCCAAACCATCTAACTTCCGAACCATATAACGTCTCAACAAATAGGGGTGTCCTATATGGAGTGGTGGGTTTACCCCTGAACAAGGATATGGAGAGGGGTGGCCTGCGCGGAGCGACAGGTGCACCTACTCTTGCCATCTCGCTGGGCAGACTGGATGGACCATGCTGGTCTTTATCTGCCGTCAACTACTATGTTACTATGTTACTATGTTACTATATTAGACACTGCTGTAACTCATTTCTTAAGAAAGGGCTCATTTGAGGCCAAAAAAGAGACCATGGTGAACAGCTACTCAGGAAGGTGAATAAAAATGCTCCATAGTTCAGCCAAATAAAAATGCCACACAATTCAAGAAAGAAGAGTCTGTGCAGAAGGCTGAATAGCAGTCAAATGTGTGGTAAAAAGCCAGCAATGAAGCATTTAGGGAGCACCTAGCGCTGAGACACAGAATGCATTATCAGCATCGTTACACTATGCAGAGGATAAGCATACTGTATAGCTCCGGAGTACAGGCAATAAGCTCAGCTAGTCCTAGGTCATTTATTTACATTGATGAATCGCTCTATCAGCCATGCTCTATGAGTCCTGGAGGGTCGCAAACCAGTTCAGGATCTCCCTAATGAATATATATGAGATATATTTGAATAGGGGCAATGCATGCAAATATATCATGAATATTCACTAGGGACATCCTGAAAATCTGACACCTGCAGCCTGCCCCAGACCAGGATAGGAAACCCCCGCTCTAGCTGCTCAATCAACCCTGCTCCTTGCATGGAGGTATAATTTTGCTTCTTCAACAACAACAACACATATATACTGTATATATGCAAGAGGATACAATTATGGATTAGTTCAGCTTGTCTCCCTGGACTTTGAGGGCCTGATATTCAAAAGGGTTGATGTGGTTAGCAGGATCTGCAGTCAAACATTTTGCTTAAATATTGGTGGGTTATTCAGCAGACAATTAAGCTAGGACAGTAGCTGAATATTGTCACTGACCTGATAGTAATGGAGATCAGCGGTGAAACCAAATATTCAGCGCCACTAGATATTTGGCATCTGATGATGAATATCTTGTTTCATTTTGCATGTGGCAGCCAGGTACTATACAAGCACTGAACATCATGGACTGAATATTGGGCCCCAAGTTAAATGATCAGCCTACTTGTGCCTGATCCTGTTGATATCTTTTATGGATGTGCAATATTGCATGAGTGGCATCAGTCCTTGATTTTTAAAAAAGGCAGAAAAACCACATTAAGCATGCACAGGCTATGTATGGGGTCAGTGGAAAGTAAGGGCAAACACTTCAGTCACACTTCATTCTCCTCACTGCTTCATTTGTATGCCTTCTGAAACAGCTATTCACCCTGACTCCATGGAATTCAATGGGGACCAGGGCCGGCCCGTCCATTGAGCGAGAATGTTTTTTGCACAGGGCCCCGCGTTTCAGGGGGCCCCGCGCAAAAAACATTCTGATCTAAAATTAAAATTAAAAAAAAAAAAAAAGCTGTCTGCTGCCGCTGCCGGGGCCGCCGCGGCAGAATCGAGTGTGCCGCGGGGCCCCCCCTGCCCAGCAGAGTCTGCCCTCCCCTGCATCACCTCTCTTTACAGCTGCAGTCAGTCACACGCGCCGGCTTTCAGAGCGCGAGGGGAGAGTTTCTCCCTCGCTGCTCTGTTAAGCCCGCGGGGGCTGATGGGAAGTTCCCATCAGCCCCCGCGGGCTTAACAGAGCCGCGCAAGGGAGACTAGTCCCTTCGCGCTCTGAAAGCCGGCGCGTGTGACTGACTGCAGCTGTAAAGAGAGGTGATACAGGGGAGGGCAGGCTCTGCTGGGCAGGGGGGCCCCGCGGCACACTCGATTCTGCCGCGGCGGCCCCAGCAGGGGCAGCTGACAGCTTTCTTTTTAAAAAAGTTTCCCTGGGCTGGGCTGGGCTGGGCTGGGGGGGGGTTAGGAGTGGTGATGGGCTATGGGGGGGCTAGGGGGGTTAGGAGTTGTGATGGGCTATGGGGGGGCTGGGGGGGTTAGGAGTGGTGTTGGGCTATGGGGAGGCTGGGGGGGGGTTAGGAGTGGTGGGCTGGGGGGGGTTAGGAGTGGTGATGGGCTATGGGGGGGCTGGGGGGGTTAGGAGTGGTGATGGGCTATGGGGGAGCTAAGTCTGTATATGGGCTGATGGGATTAGGACTGGAAGTGGGTTGATGGGTTAGGACTGGTAATGGGCTATGGGGGGGCTTAAACTAAAAATTGGGTGATGGGGGATTAGGACTGGAAATGGGTTGGGGGGTTGCTAGGACTGGAAATGGGCTGGTGGGATTAGGACTGGGAGTGGGCTATGGGGGGCTAGGACTGGTAATGGGTTGGGGGGTTGCTAGGACTGGAAATGGGCTGGTGGGATTAGGACTGGGAATGGGCTATGGGGGGCTAGGACTGGTAATGGGTTGGGGGGGTTGCTAGGACTGGAAATGGGCTGGAGGGATTAAGACTGGAGGTTGGCTGATGGGGTTAGGACTGGTATTGGGCTGTGGGCTGTTGGGGGGGTTAGGACTGGTAATGGGCTATGGGGGGCTAGGACAGGAAATGGGCTGGTGGGGAGGGGTTAGGACTTGAGGTGGGCTGTTGGGTGGGGTTAGGACTGGAAATGGGCTGATGGGGGGGGGTTAAGACTGGAGGTGGGCTGATGGGGTTAGGACTGGTAATGGGCTATGGGGGGCTAGGACTGGAAATGGGCTGATGGGGGGGTTAACACTGGAGGTGGGCTGATGGGGTTAGGACTGGTAATGGGCTGTGGGCTGATGGGGGGTTAGGACTGGTAATGGGCTATGGGGGGGTTACGACTGATAATGGGCTATGGGGGGGCTAGGACAGGAAATGGGCTGATGGGGAGGGGTTAGGACTTGAGGTGGGCTGATGGGGTTAGGCCTGGTAAGGGGCTGTGGGCTGTTGGGGGGGTTAGAACTGGTAATGGGCTATGGGGGGGGGTTAAGACTGGTAATGGGCTGTTGGCTGATGGGGGCTGTCTGGTAATGGGCTATGGGAGGGTTAGGACTGATAATGGGCTATGGGGGGGCTAGGACAGGAAATGGGCTGATGGGGAGGGGTTAGGACTTGAGGTGGGCTGATGGGGTTAGGACTGGTAATGGGCTGTGGGCTGATGGGGGGGTTAGGACTGGCAGTGGGCTATGGGGGGCTGACTGGAAATGGGTTGATGGGGGTTAGGACTGGAAGTGGGCTGATGGGGGGTTAGGACTGGTAATGGGTTATAGGGGGGGCTTAAACTGAAAATGGGGTGATGGGGGGTTAGGACTGGAAGTGGGTTGATGGGGGGGGCTAGGACTGGTATTGGGTTGGGGGGTTGCTAGGACTGGAAATGGGCTGATGGGGGGCTAGGACTGGAAATGGGCTGATGCAGGGACTAGAAGGGAATGGATGCTGGGTGAGGCTGGAACTAGAAGGGAGCTGATGTTGGGGGAGGATTAGAATGGGATGGGGCTGGGAGAGTAAAATGGAGAGGGGAAAAATATTTTGTGTGGGAGGGATAAAAAATCTACAATTGGCCAGGTATTGGGAGAGTAAGTGGGGATTGAGGATGGAGGGGTAAAATTTGAGTGGATGAAATAGGAATGAGGAAAGAGCAAAAGGAGAAAGATTAGTATGTTAAAGCAGATGTAGAGAGAGAATGGAAAAAAACTAGAAGATAGAAGAAAGGACAAATGGACAGCAGACGATGGAGAGTTAGCAGAAGACACGAAGAAACCAGAATAAAGTGGCTAGAGCAATTGCAGCTGAAAAAAAATGCACAAAAGGTAGAAAAATATCTCTTTATTTTGAATTTATTAACTGGAATATGTCAGCTCTGGTAAATGTGCATCATTAACGTCTGCGCTTTGTTTAGTACAAGAGCAAATTAATGTATAGTTTTATTTCTACAGTGTTGTACATTCCAGGTTTGGCTTTTGGAATTCCCAGTTTAATTATTGTCTTCCTGTTTCTAAATTGTGATTCCTTGTTTGGTGATGGTCTATGTTCTGCATGTGTAACTGAGCTGAGGTATTCTGTTTATGTAATTCCTATTTGACATTGCCACTTGTTCTCTTTCCCCAGTAGGTCATGTATAGTTGTTCTCTGAAATGTATTGGTTTAATATTTGCATGTTTCCTTTTGATAGGTAGGGTATGGTGCTTTGTGAGTCCTGTTAGTGCTGTTAGGATATGGCGGGTTTGCTATGGGTTCTAAATGGGCAGTGTTTGTAGTAGTTCCTAATGTGTCTGGTGGTTGGCACTGGATTATAGTAATGTAGAAATCTTTTAGTCTGTCTTTATCCATACACTCATTAAGAAGCATGTTTACTAAAAGTTAGTATATGGTAACATTATGCAAATATTTATGCAAATGAGGCCGCCTTATGCAAATGAGGCCACGCACCGAGTCTCCGCACATGGCCCCGCACCCCCCTTGGGCCGCCCCTGATGGGGATTATTCTAGCCCTCACATGCAAAGAAAAAATGCTTATTAGAGACTAAGGGCCCGATATTCGAAAGGCATTTACACAGTTTATAGCCCAGTAAACCATGTAAAAGTCTTATATGGGAATATTCAACAGTACCTACACAGTTAGTGCCATTGAATATCCCTGTCTATGTCCCCTTATGTGCCCCAATGCAATTTGGTTAGCATTGGGGCGTGTCAAGGATGTTCAGGGGTGGAGCGGAGGTGGGGAGTACCGCTAACCGGGTAGCAGCAATATTGCACTGCTACCCGGTTAGCTTTTGGCTTGCCTAGTTGTAGTTGCGGATTGCTAACCATGTAGTGGTCCAATATCGTCGCTACATGGTTAGGCTCTGTGAGGGATTCCACTTGGCGCTGAACCTGGGTATTCAATGACATCACCGCGGCATTGAATATCTGGGGTTAGGGGTGTGTGGGCAGGTCTATGCAATGAAGCAGCACATAGCCTGCCTACTTCAATATCAAGCACAAATTTTAACTTTGTAAAATAGAAAACATCATTTGTAATCATGAGAACATATATGCAAACTCTGTTTGTATCATCACTTGGGCCGTTATTCAAGCATCAGGCCAATATGCAAAGCCCTTAGCCAGCTGATTGAAGGCACTGACTGCAATACTCAACGACACTGTTCAAGATTTTAGACTACGTTGGTACTGTCTGATTAGTGCAGGGACAGTCTTTGACTAGGACGCGGCGTGTTAGCAGAGACCAAAAATGTCTCGGCACTTATCTGGTTTGCCCAATATTCAAACGAGACTTAACAGAATTTCTTGGGCCACACAAAAAGCTGTCCTAAATTGTAATCCAGTTAAGTTCCAACTGAATATCGGGTAAACTGGATAAATGCTGAGACTTATCTGATTTGTGCCATTCAACAGGGATATTCAGCAGCAGTTCCAATCTGGCTGCCGCTGCTGAATAACCCACCAATGATTAAGCAACATGGCTAACTGCACTCGCATCTGATCGGCAAGTCTGAATACTGCAACGTATATGTTCAGTGGTGAGTGGTGAATATATACTGTAACTTACCTATCCATACATTTTTAGAAAGATACCGAAAATATTGTGCCATTTAAATCACTAAACAGTCTTATATTTTCTGTATAAAAAGGGGATGAGCGGGGCAGGCAAAAAGATATCCAGACAGCGGCAATATTCCTAAGCTATCAGGATAAGTTATACATTTCGTTTAGGTCTGCTGACTGTTGTCACAGTGACCACACTATCCATATATTCAGTGTTGCTACTTATACAGATAGTTGCACTGAATATAAGTATTAAGTTAAATACCTTAGCTGGAATTTAACATATCTCCCCTCAGCTGTTTCTTTTCCATGTTGAAGATGCCTAACCTTCTAACCCTTTCCTCATAGGGATATCCTTCCATTCCCTTTGTCATTTCGGTCGCGCTTCTCTGTTTCTTTTGTAATTAAACTATATCATTTTTTAGATATGGCGATCAGAACTGCTCAAAGGTTTCAAGGTATGGTTGCACTATGGAGCATTACAGGGGTATTATAATATCCTTGATTTTATGCTCCATTCCTTTCTTTATGATTCCTAGCTTTCTATCTGTTTTCTTGGGTGCTGATGCACACTGAACAGAGGATTTCAGTGTATTATCCACATTGATGTCTAGATCCCTAACGTAGAGCCTTACATCATGTAACTGTAATTTGGGTTATCCTTCCCTTAATGTATAATTTGCACTTGTCCACATTAAATTTCATCTGCTATTTGGATGCCCAGTCTTCCAATTTCTCAAGGTCCTCTTGCAATTCTTCGCAATCCTCTGATGATTTAACAACTTTAAATAACTTTGTATCATCTGCAAATTTTATCATCTCACTCGTTTCCATTTGAAGGTCATTTAAGAATATGTTTAAAAGCAGTGAGCCCAACACATTTCTCTGGGGTACTCCATAATTAACTTTTCCCCATTGAAAAGACTGGCCATTTAGTCCTACTCTCTGTTTATCATTTAACCAGTTTCCAATCCACAATAGTAGATAGTCTCTTATCCATGACTTTTTGATTTCCTCAAGAGGCTGTCATGAGGGACATTGTCAAAGGCTTTCTGAAAATCCAGATACATTAAAGGGTTATTTTAAAAGTCTTAGTCATGGTTTGGATGTCTGAAGACGTGCATGCGGTCATCCAAACCACAGACGACAAATGACTTTTAAAGACATCACTGGTGCAGATATGTCCAACTAGGCAGGTGAAGCACACCTGAGGCAGTGCAATGGACTTAGTTGACCCCATTTAATTTCAGAAATGTCAGGACATCCACATTTAGAACTGCTGCAGGCATGAATAGACATCAAGAAAGTGCATGTGTTGGTCTTAAAACATCCAGAGTGTAGAAAAGATAGAGAGGTAAGTGATGAGCCTAAGATCAGAAAGACCCAAAGGGGGATTTGAACCCTGGTCATCCTAGGCCTAACCCACTATTCTAACCATTATACTGTTACACACTCCAGCTTTGAAATGCTCTTTTGGGGATGTCTACATAGATGGCCCCGTAGATGTCTACATCAGGCACATTGTCATTTGTGAAATCATCCCTGAACTTGCACGTGCCTGCTTTTTTTTCCACAGGTTCTGGCTTAGACATCCCAGATTGTACTTGGACGTCCTTTGTAAAATGTGTCTTTATATCAATCAGCTCACCTTTATATAACTGTTTATTCACACATTCAAAAAAATACAGCTGATTAGTGAGACAAGACTTTCCTTGGTGAGATCCCTGTTGGCTTTGTCCTATTAAACCATAACTAACTATATGTTCAGTAATTTTGTTCTTTATAATGGTTTCTACCATTTTGTCCAGCACTAACACCAGGCTCACTGGTCTATAGTTTCCTGGTTTACTCCTGGGACCCTTTTTAAAAATTGGCATTAACGCTGGCTACTCTCCAATCTTCAGGAACCATATACAATTTTAATGATAGTTTACCAATTACTAATAGCTGGTCTACAGCTTTGTTTTTGAGTTCTTTCAGCGCTCTGAAATGTATACCATCTGGTCAAGGTGATTTGCTACTTCTTTAGTTTATCAAAATGCTGTATTATATCTTCCACTCATCCACTCCATTTGCATCATAAAATTAAACAATACATAAAAATTACACTCCATTAGAAAACCTATACATGAATAACACACATATAAGTCAAGTTGCAGTCTCTTTACTAACACTGGGGGCTTAAGGAGAGTTTCTAGGGCTTGTATACACTCAATCCTCCCTGGAGTGATTTTGGAATGGAGAGTGGAGGTGAAGCCAGTTTCCAGAGACCTAAGTATTGTGTGGGGCCTTCCAAACAAGTTCTAACTAGAACAAATTCCTGTAGTTCATACAACTCACAAGTCTGAATGTACAAAAATAATGTAGTTTACTGTTCGAATTGATAGGTTGGAATTGAGCAGCAATTAAGCTACAGATTTTCAAAAAATGGTTCAGGTACAATTCAATAAATCTTGTATCCAAAGGAATGAACAACAAACTAATGTTGGACAAAATTTGGTAGACTTCTAGTTTGTCTCTTTGAGAGCAAGAAATAAAGTCTGACCCATGGGTCAGTTGTTCAGCTCCTGACCTAGAAAGCTACGCTACTGACCCCTATAGACATTTTCTCTCTCCTGTTCTCCACCACATTACCAGAATTACTGTAGAACAATTCCAAATACACCCTAGCACTCAGAAATCTTGGTCTCTTTCCAATACCCTTATTCAGGAGTTCTCAACCCAATCCTCAGGACAAACCTAGCCAGTCAGGTTTTCAGGATAACCACAATGAACATGCATAAGAAAGATTTGCATGCATTGCCTCTATTATATGCAATTTTTTTATTTTTATGTCATTTACAATATATAGTCCAAGTATAACACGAGTAATTAGCAAAAGGTAGGGAGAAGCAAAATATATAACAAGAATGGAAAACATTCCACCATACATAAGCAATCAAACCCATAGTCCCACAACCCACTAGCCCTACAACAGGCAGATCCAAGAAAGGAAAAACACAATTCCAAACATGTGAAGAAAACAGAAATTGACTGCTTAATCTGAGACTCTAAACATACGCTACGACATCATCATCTCCTGAGAGGGCGGCAAGCAGGAATTGATAAAGGCTCCCAGCTGGGGTGGGGGAGGGTGTCAAAGAAAACAAAATTCTCTGACTATAACTTGACAAGGCATTTATATGGAAATTTTGAAAAAAAATTGCCCCCCCCAACTGGGTCACCGGCTTGAACAGTAAGAAATTGTGCCGCTCCTCTGAGTATTGCAAGCTAGATCTGTGTAAATTCTAAATTGTAACCCTTTAAATCAGTGGTTCTCAACCTTTTTTGTACCGTGACCCCTTTTACCATTGGTCAACTTGTGGTGACCCCCAATGATAAAATCAAATGCGTCACTCTTCCTTTACTGTTAATGCATTGTCGCTGCAATCATTTGTTGAATTATTAATATATTATAGGACTTTGCAATATGTTTTTATTTATAAAATTTACTTATTTAAACCACAATAATTAATCACAATAACAAGTAACAATAGTTGATTTCAAAATTATGATGATTTTGTAGTCAAATCGCTAATATGAAATAAAATTATTTTTTCTACCTTTGTTGTCTGACCAATTAATTCTCTGATCATGCTGGTCCCGATCTGAGGCTTCTGCTTTCCTGTCTTCTCTTAGCTCTCTTTCTGTGGTCTATGGTCCATCTGCCATTTCTTATTTCTTCTTTTGTTTTCTTCACTTCTTTCCATCAGCCTATTTCCAGTCCGAGTAACCCTCCCCAGTATCAGCCCCTTTCCAGTCCTCACTCCCAGTACCTTCCAATGTCAACTTGCATTCCCATGACTACCACTGGTGTCCATTCCCTTCCAGTCCTCCTCCTTCCCCACTGACCAGTCCCTTCTAGTACAAATACCATGGCAGCCCCTCTCAGATCCACTCCCTTCCAGTTCCATTTTCCCATTTGCCTTAGCTACCAGTTTTCTTCCAGGGCCAGCAGCTCTATCCTCCCCTCCCCACAATCAGCCCATTCCCAGTCGAAGCCACTCAATCAGCTCGCTTCCAGTGCTAGTCCCCCCTCAACCCCATTACAAGTGCTAGCCCCCCGATCAGCCCATTACCAGTCCTACCCTCCTCTAATCAGCCCATGTCCAGTCCTAACCTCCCCAATCAGCTCATTTCCAATGCTAGCCCCCCCCCCCCCAACAGTCCATTACCAGTGCTACCCACCTATCAGCACATTACCAGTCCCAACCCCCCCTTGGTCAGCCCATTCCCAATGCTAGCACCCCCCCATCAGTCCATTACCAGTCCTAGCCCCCCATCTGGCCATTATAATCCTAACCCGCACTGTCTCTCCCCTCTGTCCAGCATTTATCCCCCGCTTGTCCAGTACATCCCCCTGTCATTTCCCTTTGTCCATGTCAGCCCCCTCCCTCCCTCTATCCATCCATGTCTGCCCCCTCCCTCCATGTCAGCCCCCCTGTCCATGTCAGACCCCTCCCTCCATCCATCCCTCCATGTCAGTCCCCCCCCTGTCCATGTCAGCCCTCCCTCCCTCCCTCCCTCTATGTCAGCCCCCCTCTGTCCATGTCAGCCCCCTCACTCCCTCCCTCCATCCATCTTTCCATGTCAGTCCCCCTCCCTCCATGTCAGCCCCCTGTCCATGTCAGCCTCCCTCCCTCCATCCATCTCTCCATGTCAGTCCCCCCCGTCCATGTCAGCCCCCCTCCCTCCATCAATGTCAGCCCCCCTCCCTCCCTCCATCCCTCCCTCCATCCCTCCCTCCATGTCAGCCCCCGCTTCCTCCATGTCAGCCCCTCCCTCCCTCCCTCCATGTCAGCCCTCCCTCTCTCCATATCAGCCTCCCTCCATCCCTCCGTCAGCCCCCTCCCTCCATGTCAGCCCCCTTGTCCATGTCAGCCCCCTCCTCCATCCATCCATATCATCCCCCTCCCTCACTCCCCCCATGTCAGCCCCCCGCCACCATGTCAGCCCCATTGCAGGTTCCCTGCTCCCCTCTCCCCATGTCTGCCTCCTTCTTCTGCAGCTGTGGCTCCCTGTCTCTTAGGGAACCACAGCTGGGCCTGTAAAACCGTTGCGGAGCCTTTCTGTATCTAAACGGGCTCTGTGTAGCATTGTCCGGCCTCCAAAGGATGTGGTAAACAACTTCCTTTGGAGGCAGGACAATGCTGCACGGAGCCCATCTAGACAGAGGCAGGAAGGCGCCGCAACAGTTTTACAGGCATAGCCGTGGTTCTCTAAGAGGCAGGGAGCCACAGCTGCAGAAGACTGGAGTCTGTGAGTTTGACACTGCCGAGAAGTGGACTCGGCAGCGGCAGCAACTTGTGCGCGGTTTGTTTGTTTTTAAACGGCGGAGTGAGGCGACCCCTGATAAATCCTGTGGCAACCCCCATGGGGGTCGCAACCCACAGGTTGAGAACCGCTGCTTTAAATGGTATACAGCATTTGAAAAACTATAACTTAAAGAGCCACTCCTGATTGGAAGGTAACGGAAAAGATATTAACATTGTGGCAGACACAACAGAACCAGCATCAGAAGATTGTAAAATTTCAGAAATATTCAATATCAGCATATTGCATCCTGAGACAGACGTGGAGGACCGCTGTTCCCTCACAGGACATTTTTTTCTGGGAAGAACATAGTACACTTTAGACAATGGTGGCAAAGTTTCAACAGCTATCCCAAGCGTCTCAGTCATATATTGCCTAACCATATCCCTCGCAGAAGTCAAAGAAGAATATGGGAAACTAGTCAACTGCAAATTGGAGGATCGCATTTGATTCTCCAACAGCTCAGTTTTAACCTTCAAGGTTGCCAAATCAGAGGTAACCAAAGAATAATAATTTTCAATCTTTGGATTTCCACTTTCACAGTTTCCTTAACCCCAGCTAGCTCAGCGGCATTAGAGCATACTGAGCCAAAATTTAACAACACCTGAGAAGACAGTTTACTGATTTGTTGCGCCATTACATTACCTAGGGACAATATAGCAGACCAAATCACTTCCAAAGAAAAAAACAGCAGGATGCTCCAATGTGAATGAAAAAGGAGAAATTGGATCCAGCCTCCACAACCTTCAAAAGGTGGAAGGCCATCCCCCGGTTGATGTTGCCTCCACCATCTCGCCCTCTGTAGCCCCAGGATAGGCAGCCACTTCTGCTACTGACACCTCAATTCTTGGCGTCAGTTCCATGGCTGAACCCAACTCAGCAGTACTGCCTCCTGCCGGAAGAGCAGTGCATTCCAGCATTGGGTCAACTGCTCTGGAGACTCCCAGGTGAGCAGTTCCAGCTGGACGAACAGGAGGGATCCGCAGCACCGGCTGCGATCTCTCACTGGAAGACGACACCGAGCTCTGCAGCCCCAGCGTCAACAAGCCTGGCAAAACACTGGTCTCTCGCAGACTCCCTGAGTGAACAAAAGCATCCATAGGACCAAAGGTAAGAGAGGGACAGGAAGTCCTTGCAGGCTTCTTAGGGCCTTCCCGGTCCTCTTAGGAATATTCAAACACGCTGACCAGAGACCCAGCAGTCAAGACCTCAGAGCAGCCATCTTGGATCTATTATATGCAAATCTCTCTCATGCATATTCATTATGGTTACTCTGAAAACCTGACTGGCTAGATGTGTCCCAAGGACTGAGTTGAGAACCACTGCTTTAATTTCATTGGTGTCATAACACTTTTCCTGTGAGCTCCAGCACACTCCTAAAATGGCAGGCTAGAAAAAAGATTCAGCACCAACACAACAGTTTTGTAAAACTACCCCTCTCATGACACTTTCCATAGAAAGCAAACAATTCTGCTTTCCTCCCACATTAACCTCACTATTTTCAGGGTCTGTGAATATTGAAAACCAATAGAAAGAGGGAAATAGTGACGCCATTACACCTAGATTAAGGAAACTATTTTAAATCGTAAATAATACCCATCCTAATAAGTAAGTATATCAATATTTGAAGCAAACATAACAATGTTTAACATAACATAACAATCCACTCCCTATCTTCCTGACAACTCCCTATGCTGTGACAAAGAACTAGGATATATGTAATTAACCCCTCACCTCCTGCCTTCAAGAAAAAGACAGTTTTCTCTCATTCTGGCATTGCCACAAAAAATATCTGTTACCACCCTCCTATTCTGTTCAGTACAGGGATACCAGATACTATTATTGATGACGGCATGCAAAACTTAATAAAAGAGCGGGCACTTCTGAAGACAATTTATAATCTATGCATGTACCTACGCAGTCTGCACATGCTGCACTCAAGCTCCGCCCATGTGTATGCCCACTGGCAAAGTATGTGCCATCAAACCATGTGCATATAGTTACACTGGTCAGAATTGTATGAACGGTCACTAACCCACATATATGGCCACATTTCCCTTGTTGTTCCCTTTTCCATATCATAAATGAACAAGTTACAGAGGACTAAACCTAATACAGATCCCTAGGGCACTCTACTATTTACCTCTTTCCATGGGAAAATAATATTTAACCCTACACTTTACTTTCCATCTTTTAACCACTTGCCATTCCTCGGTTAGACATTGCCTATTATCCCATGACTTTTTAAATATCCAGATGAGTGTCTCATTAGAGACTTTATCAAATGTCTTCTGAAAAGCCAAAACCACTGTATTCACCAGCTCACCTTATTCAAGCCTCCCAGCGTGCTCCTCTTAACCTTGATCATTTAAAGTGTTTTTATTATGCTTAAAGTTTTTTATGGTTAGCTTTTGTCTGTTTGGAAAGTCTCTCCTCAAATTCTCTCTTAGCCTGCTTTACCAGTGTTTTTTTGTCTAATTGGCCAATGTTTATGCACCTTCCTATTTTCCTCATTAGATCCTGCTTTCTTTTCATATTTTTTTTTCATATTTATTTCAACAATACTGAAACATGTCTGACAGGAAAAACAAAAGCATAATAATGCCTTACATTTTCTAAAGAATGTTTTTTTGGTTTTAATAACCTTTTTTTTTCAAAGCATCATTTATCCACATTGGCAGATGCTTGTTCTTTCAACCTCTCTCTAATTTGTGAAATATATCAAATCTTGGCTTCCAGAATGGCATTTTGGGTGCGTCTTCATGCTTCATGCAGAATTGGGATGTACTGCGGGGAAAATTTCTTCATAATATCATTTAATTTTTCCCATTTTTGTCATTTTGTTTCATTTTGCATCTTTATTTTACATACATGTGGTAGTATTTATGCACTTAACATTGATTCTATGCAGGTAAATAAGATTTTACCTGCATAAAGCATTGGCTTGCATTTAATAACAGAATGAGATTGAATGAAACTTCTCTAGTGCAGATTTTTAACTCTTGTACCTACTACAATTTAGTTTCCCTCTAGTCTCATTTTGTCACAGCCTCTCTTTTCAAAGTTATGTTACTGCAGTACTTTCATTTATTATTTTTCCCTCCAATAATCATCTTAAATTGGATTGCACTATGTCACACAGTTAAAAGGAAATATTTGCTTTGTGGCAGATGACAAGAAGATTTGCAACAGAGGAGACACCCAGGAGAGAATCTACAACAGGAGAAGTAACGTACAAAAATTAGAAACATGAGGAAATGATTGATAAAATGGAGAAGTACAGAATGATACATTTGTGGGTAGACCAGAAACTGATACACATGGATCAGGAGAAAGATCTTCATGGTAATAGTATTTGAGGATTTCAAAGTAGCAAAACAATATGTCAAGGCAGTGACCAAAACCAGAAGGATGGTAGGCTGTACAGAGAGCAGTAGAAAGAAGGAAGCGATAATGTCCCTCTATAAGTCACTGGCGAGGCCTCACATAAAATACTGTGTTTAGTATTGAAGTTCATATCTCACTGAGGATATAAAAAAACTTGAAGTGGTTCAAAAGACAGTGACCAAAATAGTTTTGGGTCTGCACCAGAAGACATAGAAAAGAGACTTGAAGACCTGAATACGTATCGTAAAGGAGAGAAGAGGAGGGACCAGGGAGATACGATGTAGACATTTAAATACTTGAAAGGTATCAATGAACAACAAACTTTTTTTCAAAGACAAGGAATCTATAGAACTGGAAGACATGAAATGAAGTTGAAAAGAGGTAAACTTAAAAGCAACATCAGGAAATACTTTTCCATGGAAAGGGGAGTGGATGCCTGAAATTCCCTTCTGGTGGAGGTGGTGGGTACCAACATTAACCCTTGCACCAGGTCATGAATTCCTGCAAGATATAGAATAGCTCCCCACTGTCACCAGTTCTAGAGCCAGTTGTTCCTTGAAGCAGTAATTTATGGCATGCAAGAACACTCCTGCTAGCGGTGCTGCGCTGCTACAGTGTGCACCATGGGCATGCTCCAAAGAGGCACACTTAGGCAGCACAATGTGTTCTTTTGGGCGCTCCTTCAGGCAGCTCTGAGATTCTCTCTCTTGCTTTCTCCTGTCCATCTTAACTGCCTTTTACTTTTGCTCTTCGCTCATGTATCCTAGAAAGTTACTAGCAGACATGGCAGTTCCCATTATTATATTTCTTCAGTACCTTCCAGGTACAGTATTACCCACAAGTAAGACAATTAATTGAAATTCCTTGATACTCTTCGCTGCATTCCTTCTCCCTGAAATCCTCTATCATCATCTTGGGAAGATTACTTAGTACTAGATTCAACCGATAAAACAGTTCTTTAATTAAAGATTTGATTACTGCTCACTCTTTTATCATTCCCCCTTTATCCATTCTGCAGGCTTTCAGGAGCTTTCTTCCTATATTCTTAAACTCTCTAATCATTTTCCCTTCTTAGTCATTTGGGAGATTTCATTTTTCATGCAAAAAATCCTAGGAATTATCTTGAAAGGAAATTGTTACATCAAATGGATTCACCGGGTTTTAGCCAATTAGTCATGTCCTACTCACTCAGCAGAACATACTCTTGACTTCATTGTTGTACCCATGCAATGTGCCTCTCAGTATAATGTCCTTTCCTGTCTTTCATTTGCCTGGAAAGACCATTTTTAATCACTTTTTCTAATAATTCTTCTCTCAACTCTAGTGAAAAAAAATGAAGAAAACAATTAGAAATGTATCAGCACTTATTCAAAATTCATCATCTGTTCTTCTGATTTTTCTAACTTAGATCTAGACTCTCAAGTTAGCTCTTGGAACTTCAGCCTCTCTTCATGCCTCAGACTCACTAGCCCCACACAGAATTCTATATTAACAATACCCATGATAATGGATGGTATCACCCCGATCTCTGGTTATTAAAAAGGCAAATAACGAGACTTGAAAGACCATGATGGAAGTCTAAAGACAATGCACATCCAAAACAGAAAGAATTCAACTTAGCTATCTTCAGAGCAAAAAAGTTCTTTTACACTAACCTCATAAATTCTAGCATCTCCCAACCAAAGAAACTCTTTGGCCTGTTTACATCTATGGTAAAAGCTCCAGTTCCTTCATCTTTCTTATCAGATTCTATTCGTGCACCAAATATGTTCATCTCCTGATCTTAAGCTTAAGAAAAGTATACTCACCTGGTCCAATCAACTGCTATTTTAGCTGACAATGTTATTGTATTTTCTAGAACACATTGCCATACCTGGTCTTTCGCTTTATTTAAAACCCTTGGCTCTATGAAAACATCTTACACAACTACAGACTGTTTTCATGTAAATTTATCAAAAATCAAGATGTCGGTTTATTCCCCCATTTCCTAGATATCATAAACAATAGTCTGTCATTAGACATTTTTCTTTCTCTTTGGGAGCATGTTATTGTTCATTTTCTCATCAAATAAACCACTCTAGGCCCTTCTAGACCTTTTAGGTACTGCCCAGTTTCCCACCTACCATTTCCCTCTCAGGTTTTGGAAATGCTGCTCATACACAGCTTTCTACTTTCTTGGAAAAAGAAAACACATTCTATACTCCTAGCAGTCAAGCTTCCAGGCTGGGCATTCCACAGAGATTACACTCCTCTGCCTTGCAAATGATTTAAAATGCAGAACTGATCATGATGAAGTTGCCATCATTATTTCCGAAGATCTCAGTGTAGCGTTTGATTTAATTGGTCACAATGTCCTGTTACAACAAATTTCAGGCTTGGAGGCACATTTCTCAATGGGATGTCCAAGTGCAATCTGGGACATCAAAGCCAGAACGTCTGAAAAAAGAATAAATAAATAAAAGCCGGCACATGTGGATGTCTATATAGACATCCCCTAGAGAATATTGCAAAACCAAGATATCTAACAACATAATGGTTAGAGTAGTGATTTAAAAACAAAAAAGAACCCTAATCAGACCAAATGAAACCACAGGAAAAAAAGTCCAATTAGAACACCAAAATTCCCCTTATATTATCTAAATATTTTTGTCGGAGCAACGTCATCCCAGTATCTCATATATTGTATCAAAAGATACCGCCGTGACAACTCCCTTTTATTAATTACTTTTAACTTTTAAAATGGGCCGAAGCCCAAAACTTAGCTGTGTAGGCACCCAACGCCAAAGCTTCTGAATACGACGGGCGCTCGTTTCGGGTTTTATTCTTACTGTACCGAAAAACCCTGCTTCAGGTATGAAAAGGATCAGCTTGAGGTTGCACAGCCATTTTGTGCAACCTCAAGCTGATCCTTTTCATACCTGAAGCAGGGTTTTTCGGTACAGTAAGAATAAAACCCGAAACGAGCGCCCGTCGTATTCAGAAGCTTTGGCGTTGGGTGCCTACACAGCTATGTTTTGGGCTTCGGCCCATTTTAAAAGTTAAAAGTAATTAATAAAAGGGAGTTGTCACGGCGGTATCTTTTGATACAATATATGAGATACTGGGATGACGTTGCTCCGACAAAAATATTTAGATAATATAAGGGGAATTTTGGTGTTCTAATTGGACTTTTTTTCCTGTAGAGTAGTGATTTAACAGCAAGATAGCTAGAGTTCAAATCCCACTGTGGACCTTTGTGATCTAAGGCTAGTCACTTAATTAAGAAAATAAGAACATAAGATATGCCATACTGGGTCAGACCAAGGTCCATCAAGCCCAGTATGCTGTTTCCAACAGTGGCCAATCTAGGTCATACGTACCTAACAGTTTCTCCAAAAAACACAGGTTCCACAATGCTTGTACTGGGTCAAGCATTGATATCCTGGGTCCCTTCTTAATAATGGTTTATGGATCTTTCCTCCAGGAACTTGTCCAAACCTTTTTTAAACCCAACAACACTAACAGCCTTTACCACATCCTCCGATAACAAATTCCAGAATTTGATTACGCATTGAGTGAAAAAATATTTTCTTTTATTAGTCTTAAATAGTTTACCCTGTAGCTTCATTGCATGTCCCCTAGTCTTTCTATATTCTGATAACGTAAACAATAGATCTACGTTTACCTGTTCCACTCCGTTCATTAATTTTTAGACTTCTATCATATCTCACCTCAGCCATCTCTTTTCCAGATTAAAGAGCCCTAACCTTTTTAGCCTTCCTTCACAGGAGTATCCTTCCATCCCCTTTACCATTTTGGTGGCTCTTCTCTGAACCTTTTCTAATAACGCTATATCCTTTTTAAGATACGGCGACCAGAATTGCACACAATATTTAAGGTGCGGTCTCACCATGGAACGATATAGAGGCATCATAATATCTTTTGTTTTATTTTCCATTCCTTTCCTTAGGATACCTAGCATTCTATTTGCTCTCTTGGCCGCCACTGCACACTGGGCCGAGGGTTTCCTAGACCATGGGATGCTGTTCCAAGGGTTGCAGAGCAGAGATGGCATCCATCTGTCCAAGAAAGGTTAATGAATCTTTGGTAGTAGACTGGCTAATCTACTGAAGAGGGCTTTAAACTAGATTCATTGGGGATGGGTGAAGAAAGGCCCCAGGTAAGTGAAAGCCCCCAGGTGGGTGATACATTAAATACCTTTATGGAAATGGGTAACAGGGGTAACATATGGAAAGCAGTGTGTATAAATGCCCGTAGCATGGGAAATAAGATCCCTGATGCTGAAGCTTTGGTGGGAGTGGCTGACTTGGATTTAGTGGCAGTTACAGAAACATGGTTCACAGAAAACCATGATTGGGATGTAACTATACCTGGCTATACTTTATTCAGAAAGGACAGGGGAGGAAGAAGGGGAGGAGGAGTGGCACTATATGTAACAACTACTATTAAAGCTTTGGAATTACAGAGCTTAAAAGGGAGAGAGGAGACATTGTTGGTTAAACTAGAAAGAGGGAAAGAGAAATCTATTTGCATTGGTGTGATATACAGACCTCCCTCACAAGAGGAACAGGTGGACAGAGAGTTAATTGAAGACATATGCAGCATTGCTAGGAATGGGGAAGTGCTACTGATAGGAGATTTCAATATGCTAGATGTTGATTGGCACAGTCCTGCTTCAGTACCATCTAGAAGTAAGGAGATCCTGGATTCTCTACAGGGAGAACTATTCAGGCAATTGGTAACAGACCCCACACATGAAGGGGCCATACTGGACTTGGTGCTTACCAATGGTGAAAGTGTTTCTGATCTTGTAGTGGGAGATTATTTTGCATCCAGTGATCACCAGATGGTGTGGTTCTGTATTAGGACTAGGGCTGTTAGAATCCATTCAAAGATGAGGATCTTAGCCTATAGGAAGACTAACTTTGCGAAGATGGGCCAATACCTCAGGGAGTCGTTAGTGGGATGGGAACAGCTGGGGGATGTAGAAAAACAGTGGGCAAAACTGAAAGGGAATATTTTAAGGGCAACCAACCTTTTTGTTAAAATGGTAAATAAAGGTAAAAGGAAAAGGAGACCGCTATGGTTTTCGAAAGAAGTAGCTGAAAAAGTGAACAAAAAGAGGGAGGCCTTCATGAAATATAAGAGATCACAGAGAGAGGAAGACAGGCATCTGTATTTGGAAAAACTTAGAGAAGCTAGCAAAGTAGTCAAGAAGGCAAAGAATCAAAAGGAGGAGGAAATAGCCATGCAATAAAATGGGGGGATAAGACATTTTTCAGATATATTAGTGAGAAGAGGAAGGGCAAAAGTGGTATTGTCAGACTCAAGGGTGCAGGGGAGGAATACGTAGAAGCTGATAAGGATAAAGCGGAATTGCTTAACAAATATTTTTGTTCTGTGTTCACAGATGAAGAACCAGGAGCAGGACCTCAGAAAACACCCACAAATAGGAACAGAAGTGAGGGACATCTTGAACAATTTTCAGAAGACTGTGTTTATGAGAAACTAGCTCAACTTAAAGTAGACAAAGCGAATGGACCGGATGGGATACACCCTAGAATACTGAGGGAACTTGGGGACGTTCTAGCAACTCCACTGACTGACCTTTTCAATGCCTCGTTGGAGTCGGGAGTGGTGCCAAAGGACTGGAGAGAGGCTCATGTGGTGCCTTTACACAAATGCGGAAGTAAGGATGTGGTTGAAAACTAAAGGCCGGTTAGTTTAACTTCGGTGGTGAGTAAATTATTGGAAAAGCTGCTGAAAGAGAAAATAGTGAAGTTTCTGGAGACCAGCAGATTACAGGATCCGAGGCAGCATGGATTCACCAGAGGCAGATCTTGTCAGACAAATCTGATTGATTTCTTTGACTGGGTGACCAGGGAGTTGGACCGAGGGAGAGCTCTAGATGTGGTGTATTTAGATTTCAGTAAAGCCTTTGACACTGTTCCTCACAGGCGACTTATAAACAAACTGAACACCCTAGGGATGGACCCTAAAGTTACTGCTTGGGTTAGGAATTGGTTGGGTGGGAGGCAACAAAGAGTACAAGTAAATGGAGCTCACTCTGAGGAGAAGGATGTTACCAGTGGTGTGCCCCAGGGATCTGTCCTTGGTCCGATTCTTTTTAACATCTTTGTTAGTGATATAGCGGAAGGGCTGCCGGGTAAGGTTTGCCTCTTTGCGGATGATACCAAATTCTGCAATAGAGTAGACACCCAGGAAGGGGTAGATAACATGAGGAGGGATGTAGCTAAGCTTGAAGAATGGTCTAGAATTTGGCAGCTGGGATTTAATGTTAAAAAATGTAAGGTCATGCATTTGGGCTGCAGCAATCCAAGGGAGCAATATAGTATAGGGGGTGAAGTACTTTTGTCCACTAAAGAAGAGTGGGACCTAGGCGTGGTTGTGTCTGATGATCTTAAAGTAGCTAAACAGGTAGAAAAGGCGACAGCAAAAGCTAGAAGGATGCTTGGGTGCATACGGAGAGGAATGGCTAGCAGAAAAAATGAGGTGATAATGCCTCTCTATAAGTCTTTGGTGCGACCTCATTTGGAGTATAGTGTGCAATTCTGGAGACCGCACCTTCCAAAGGATGTAAACAGGATGGAATCGGTGCAGAGGGTGGCTACTAAAATGATTAGTGGTCTTCATTATAAAGCATATGAGGATAGACTGAAGGATCTTAATATGTACACCTTAGAGGAAAGGCGGGATAAAGATGATATGATTGAGATGTTTAAATATATTCATGGCATGAATGTTCAGGGAGAGAGCCTCTTTCAATTGAAAGCAAGTTCTGCTACGAGGGGACATGGGATGAGGTTGAAGGGAGATAGATTCAGGAGTGATATGCGGAAATATTTCTTTACGGAAAGAGTAGTGGATCCGTGGAATAGTCTCCCAGTGGAGGTGGTAGAGATGAGGACAGTAACTGAATTTAAAAAAGCATGGGACAAACACAGAGGATCTCTAAAGGTAAAAAGGGGACTGTTGTAGTTGTTGATATGGAAGGACAGACTAGATAGGCCATGTGGTCTTTTTCTGTCTTCATACTTCTATGTTTCTAACATGTCATCCACAATGACGCCTAAATCTTTTTCCTGGGTGGTGGTTCCTAATGCGGAACCTTGCATCATGTAACCATAGTTTGGGTTGTTCTTCCCTAGGTGCATAACTTTGCACTTGTCCAGATCAAATTTCATCTGCCATTTTGATGCCCAGTCTTCCAATTTATCAAGATCCTCTTGCAATTTTCCACAATTCTCTTGGGTTTTAACAACTTTAAATAGTTTTGTGTTATCTGCAAATTTGATAACCTCACTCGTTATTCCACTTTCCAGGTCATTTATGAATATGTTAAAAAGCAGCGGACCCAGCACAGATCCCAGGGGTACACCACTATTCACCTTTCTCCACTGGGAAAATTGGCCATTTAGCTCTACCCTCTGCTTTCTATCTTTTAACCAGTTCCTGATCCACAATAGTACACTGCCTCCTATCCCATGACTCTTTAGTTTTGCCAAAGGTCTCTGATGAGGGACCTTGTCAAAGGCTTTCTGAAAGTCTAGATACACTATATAAACTGACTCACCTTTGTCCACCTGTTTATTCACACCTTCAAAAAAACATAACAGATTAGTAAGACAATATCTTCCTTGTCTAAAGCCATGTTGGCTGTCTTCCATTAGGCCATGACTATCTACATGCTGAGTAATTTTATTCTTTATGATGGTTTCTACCATTTTTCCCGGTACTGATGTCAGGCTCACCAGTCTGTAGTTTCCCGGATCACCCCTGGAACCCTTTTTAAAAATTGGTGTTACACTGGCGATCCTCCAATCTTCAGGTATTAGAGATGATTTTAATGATAGTTCAGAGATTACTAATAGCAGGTCTGCAATCTCATATTTCAGTTCTTTCAATTCCCTTGGATGTATACCATCCGGTCCGGATGAGTTGCTACTCTTCAGTTTATCTAATAGTTGTAATACATCTTCCCGATGTATCGATATTTCCTTCAATTCTTCTGCACCTTTAAATACCACTTCAGTCATGGGTAACATCCCTACATCTTCCTCAGTAAAGACCGAAGCAAAGAATTCATTCAGTCTCTCCGCTATCGCCTTGTCGCCTCTTAGTGCCCCTTTAACCCCTCTATCATCTAATGGACCAACTGACTCTCTCACAGGTTGTTTGCTACGAATGTACTTGAAAAAGTCTTTATTTTGCGTTTTTGCTTCCGCAGCAAGCTTCTTCTCAAATTCTCCCTTTGCCTGCCTTATCAATGCCTTGCATTTGACTTGCCAGTGCTTGTGCTGTTTCCAGGGTTCATCGTTTGGCTCTTTTTTCCATTTCCTGAAAGATGCTTTTTTGGCAACAACTGCCTCTCTGACCTCACCTTTAAACCATGCTGGATGTTTTTTGGACTTCCTTCCACTTTTCTTAAAGCGTGGAATACAGCTGGTCTGGGCTTCCAAGATAGTATTTTTCAACAACACCCAAGCTTGATATGTCTTTAACCTTTGCAACTGCTCCTTTTAGTATTTTTCTTTATTATTTTCCTCATTTTATCATAGTCTCCCTTTCGAAAGTTAAAAGGTAGTACTGTGGATTTCCTTACTATCCCTCCTCCACTAATTAAATCAAAGGCAATCATGCTATGATCACTATTGTCAAGTGGCCCCAACACCCTCATCTCTTGCACTAGATCTGGTGTTCCACTAAGGACTACATCTACTATGGCTTCCCCTCTGGTCGGTCCATGAACCAGCTGCTCCAAGAAGCAGTTATTTATTTCATCTAGGAACTTTATCTCCCTAGCATGTCCTGCCGTGACACTGACCCAGTCAATACCGGGGTAATTGAAATCACCCATTATTATTACTGCGCTGTAATGTTTGTTAGCTTCCTTGATTTCCTTGAGCATTTCATCATCCATTTGTTCATTCTGGCCAGACGGTCGATAGTACAACCCCAGTGCCATCACCTTCCCCTTTTTACATGGAATTTCAATCCATAGAGATTCAACAGCAAATTTTGTTTCCTGCAAAACTTTAATCCTTTCTGACTCAATGCCCTCTCTAACATAGAGCACAACCCCTCCACCAATTTGATCAGCTCTGTCATTACGATATAGTTTGTACCCAGATATCACAGTGTCCCACTGGTTGTCCTCCTTCCACCATGTCTCTGATATTCCAATCATATCTAACCTCTCATTTAGTGCTATATATTCTAACTCTCCCATCTTATTTTTTAGACTTCTAGCATTTGCATACAAGCATTTTAGAAATTGTATTTTATTCATATTAATTTGGCTATTGGTAGACATGGGTAATTTGGGATCTTTAAGCTCTGTCTGCTCCATACTCGAGGGCATTTGGGCTACTTTACTCTTTTTTGGAACCTCTCTGCTTTTGGTAGTATCCTTCAAGGATACATTCTTCCGAACCGTCCGCTCTTGGGTGACCGTCGGCTTTCCCCTATTATCTAGTTTAAAAGCTGCTCTATCTCCTTTTTAAAGGTTAATGCCAGCAGCCTGGTTCCATCCCGGTTAAGGTGAAGCCCATCCCTTCGGAAGAGCCCCTCCTTTCCCCAGAATGTTCCCCAGTTCCTAACAAATCCAAAACTCTCATCTCTGCACCATTGTCTCATCCACGCATTGAGACTCCGGAGCTCTGCCTGCCTTTTGGGTCCTACGCGTGGAACGGGAAGCATTTCGGAGAATGCTACCCTGGAAGTTCTGGATTTCAACTTCCTACCTAAAAGCCTAAATTGAGCCTCCAGAACCTCCCTACCACATTTTCCTATGTCATTGGTACCGACATGTACCAAGACAGCAGACTCCTCCCCAGCACTATCTAAGACCTTATCTAGGTGGCACATGAGGTCCGTTACCTTCGCACCAGGCAGGCATCTTACCAGGCGATCCTCACATCCACCAGCCACCCAGCTATCTACATGCCTAATGATCGAATCACCAACTATAACGGCTGTCCTAACCCTTCCCTCATGGACACATGGCCCTGGAGAAACTTCCTCAGTGCGAGAGGGTTTTACATCACTTGGAGGACAGGTCCTAGTTATAGGATCACTTCCTGCCACACCAGGGTAATGCTCTCCTGTCACGTGACCTCTCTCCTCCATGGCAACAGGGATGCTGCCAGACTGGAGGTGGGACTTCAGGACTATATCCCTGTAGGTCTCGTCTATGTACCTCTCTGTCTTTTTTATGTTTTCCAAGTCTGCTACTCTAGCTGCTAGAGAACGGACTCGTTCCCTGAGAGCAAAGAGCTCCTTGCACCTAGTGCACACGTAAGACCGCTCACCACCTGGGAGAAAATCATACATGTGACACTCAATGCAAAAGACTGGAATGCCCCCATCTCACTGCTGGACTGCTGTCTGCATCTTAGTTTTAAGCTTGTGTTTAGATCTTTAAGTTCTTTACTTAATAAGGGTTGCTAAGGATATTTATACTAATAAAACTATACCTAATACGTTTAATATACCTTGTTCACCTGAAGCTTAATTAATCTCAGGTCCTTAGTGTATGACTGATTTGGGTAACGAGCTTCACCTGAGAGCACCTTCTGTCCTTTAAGATGTGTAAGTACCTATAAAGCTACGATTATCCCAGGGGTGGGTGGGTGTTGGGGAGGGAGGGAAATAACACTTATTAAAAGAGGGCTGCTACACAGTACCCTGTCCTGTGCTGCTGAGGTAAGCTATATTATGATTTGATTTAAATTATAGCTCTTTGCAGCTGCTAGGCTCTAACTTATTATGAAATTTAAACTACAAGCTCTCTGCTGGGTTCCAAATTTAACCAGAAAGCTCTCTTCTCTGTTCTAAATTTAAACTAAAAGTACTTTGCTGATGCTAGGCCCTGAGTGACTATTAAATTTAAACTACAAACTCTCTGCTGGGTTCCAAAATTCTACGTTCTCTGGATGTTTTAAGGTGAAAACAAGCACTTTCCTGATGCCTATATCTACCTGGAGCAAGTTTTAACATGGACATACCTGTAGACATCTGACATTTCTGAGATCGAATGGGGACATGTAAGTCTATTATTCCGCCCCAGACACACGTCTGCCACACCGCCTTGTCTATTTGGATATCCTTTCATCTACGATGTCTGCGAACACCATTTGTGGAATGGCTACCGAGCTGTCTCTATAATTTCAACGGCCACGTGCACATCTTCAGAAGTCCAAATTATGACTAAACCTTTTAAAATGACCCTCATAGGCATTTTAGAAATTGTTCTTTCTTGGTTTTCTTCAGCACACATTAACAGTTTCTGTACAAACACATCCTCTGAAATAAACTTCCATGTGCTGTTCCTCAGGGCACCATACTTTCACTTTCTCTGCTCAATCTTTTTTTGGCCCCTTTAGCAGCTCTCATTCAGAACCTTGGGTTGCCTAAGTATATGTTCTATGACAACATAAAAATTGTTATTTAACGTATTTTTTGTCTCCTAATCTCACTATCCTCAATTCTAGACATACACTTATTGCTCAGTGGCTGGATCATGTTGGAGAGAAGAGAAATGAAGATGTAAAATGGAGCAAAAGAAGTGGCAGGAGAGGGCAAGACTAGAAGGAAGTAAACTGTGGAGAGTAATACTATGGAAAGAGACATAACACATGAAGGAAATCAAAATTATAAAGAAATGAAAGGCAGACAGGAAGGAAGTCCTAAAAGATCAGGAATGTAAAAGCAGAAAAGAAGCTTCAGAATACAAGTCAAGTTCTGAACAGAAAAGTTGGAAAATTGTTTAAATTTAGTAAATATGTTTGTTCTAGCTGGGCTGGGTCAAGAGGGAGAAGCAGATGGCATTCTACCCTTCTCCTATAGCCTGTGGCTACCAGGATAAATAAAGTAGTTTACTGGAATAACAAGTGGGTGCAGGAAGACGTTATGGCTGTATGTGATGCATGGTTTCTTAAAAATGTTCCTCTTTGGCAGCTTTCTTATGAAGAGAGCTTATCACCAAGTTTCAAATTCAGAGGGAATGGTGATGAATAGCATCTCCCTTCTTCACCAAAATGAAACAATCATTCCTCTTATTGCACCCAATAGCAGGCAGCAGCAGCAGCAATAGGCCAAGCAGCTCTATTGTGCAGCATTGGCCCAAACAAATAGCATAAAAGCAACAAGAAGAGGAGACAAGAGAAATGGGTGGAATTTGGAAGAGGAAAGTGGGTATATTACAGCCCCCTAAAATATATGGGTTTCTTAGTTCAGTTCGCCCACTGGCTTAGCTACTGAATCATGGCTTCCCTTCTTACTCCTCGTTCAGCTCTTCTGCTGAACCCTAGACTTGGCTCAGGGTCAACTTTGGGCATGTGTGATCTGTATGCTTGCACAGAGCATCATGCAGTAGGAGATGCTGCAATGCTGGTGCTGCCTCGTATTCTTTCGTATCATGAAGCCAATGACAAAAGGGGGTTAGGGAGATAATGGTTCTAGGCAGAGGATGGGGAGAAAGAAGGGAATGCTTGTAGGAGAGAGAAAGAAGAATGTTGTGTTAGAGCTGCCATCACCCTTGCCAAAAGAGAAAGTTCCGTGCTGCTACCACCAGAGGAGTTACTGAATTCTGTTTTTGCACAGGATTCCAGATAGCCTCATAAGCCCCAGCTCAGCTCCTCAAGCCAGCTTCTCATTTTGTGTCTATTAGAGCTGTGTCAGGTAGACTTGCATGCAGTGGATTGATATGAGTACATGCTTCTTCATCTGGGTTGCTGGACGGTATTTAGATCTGCCGATTAAGTGATCTCTGGAGTTTTCACCCTGAGGATAGGAAGCATTGTGTACAGATGTAGCCCTAGTTTGTAGACGTGCTGATTGCTGAGCTTCCAAAGCTTAGACTTGCAGTTGGTAGACTGGCTAACAGATAGTCTCTGGGCACAGGATTGCCATAGAAAGTAAAACAGAGTAAACAGTCTCTGAGTAGAAATAAATGTATTTCTAGAGAGCTTTTTATTTAAATCAAATTAGAGTAAAGCCTAGCACACAAGTAGAATAAATAGTCTCTCAGTAGAAAGAAAGAAAGAAATTTGTTTCTAATGACCTTTACAAAGAGGTCATCCAGTTAGGAGGCAAAAGATCTATGAAGTTGTCCTTAATAGGTGTTAAAGCAAAGCGACATATCAAAGGGGCAATTTGAAAGTCCCCCTCTATCAAACCAAGGGCTGTGTGAATCACCCAGAAAATTGGTAAGACATTACCTTAGAAGCACAGTGTGCAGCAAGCCAGGTTTTATTAAGTCTTCTTTCACGTAATCAAACTCTGGAATTCATTACCAGAGTATGTAGTTAAAGCTGGTAGTATAGCTGGGTTTGAAAAAGGTATGGACAAGTTCCTAGAGGAAAGGTCCATAAACCATTATTAAAGAGGACCCAGGAAATGCACTGCTTGCCTCTGTACAAGCATTGTGGAACCTGTGTCTCTTTTTGGGAACCTGCTAGGTACTTGTGACCTGGAGTGGCTACTGTTGGAAACAGGATGCTGGACTTCATGGACCTTGGTCTGCACATTATGGCATATCTTAGGTTCTAATTTCCTGATTTGTGAGTACCACATGGAATAGAAAGACAAAAATGGTCCCATGGAACATAAATATGCTGGGGCTGTAAGAAGGAGCAGCAAGGTGATCCATGCTCTAGAGAAGGGTAAATAACAAATTTTGAGTTGAATATGCTGAACAGGGGATGGGGGGGCAATGAAAAGATGGGTTCACTTAGCCTACAGTAGAGAGGAACTGGCCAGATAGGGGTGAGGGAAATCTAATGAGGAGCAGAACTGGAAAGAAGGGAGCAGAGTAGGTCAGGTCAAGAGAAAGTATTGAGCAGAGATATTTAGAATGGTGGAGTGGAGCCTGTAGTGGGTCTTAAGCATCCTGCTCCAAAATGTAAATCAAACTATGCATAAAGAGTAAAATGCAAGGGGAAAAAGTGTAAGAAGTGGAGTAAAAGGAGATTAAAAGAAGGGATGCTGAGAAAGAAATGGGAGCAGTCTGGGAGAAGACAAAGTATGTAGTGTGGATGGGCTGGGGTGGGAAGAAAGACTGTTGAGGAATGGCTGAGAAGGGGAATGCCAACTGGCATCAATAAACCAGACTAGATTGGAAGGGATAAGGAGAGTATGATATAGATAAGCTGTGAGGGGAAGAAAAGTGAAATGGCATTAAACTGGTGAAAAAGAGCTGGGGTTGGGAGCAGTAGGGAGACTAGTGGGACTTTCAGTGCTTCCCTGGGTCTTCTTTGAGACACATGAGTCCTCCCCAGATGAGTACCACCTGCTATGCTCTTTATTTAAATCTGGTCTGGCCAATTGTATCCAGGTAAAGGGAGTTATGGAGATAATGGGAGTACTTTGATTTTCTATTTTTTTGGCCACGGTAATATGTATTTGGTTGAGCACCAAAATTATTTTGGAAAGTTGGTGCCTATGTATTAAGCAGTGATCCACAGTTTGAGGTTCTCACTGGAGCTCATGATTTTTTGAACAAGTTGGAAAGTGTTTGCACTAACCATGGCAGAAAGTTGTGTTTTGCATAGGAAGTATATGCTTAGAGTTTGTGTGTGCATTTGAATGAGTGAATCAATGAGTGGAAAAAGGGGATGAGTGACAGAGGGGCTGTGTGAATGGATGGAAGTTATAATTGGCAAAGGGACTTAATGAATGAGTACATGAGTAGCTTATGAGTGTCAGAAAGACAGTGAATGCATGAATGGATGTGGGGGTTGAGTGAATCAGTGGATAGATGGGGAGAGCTGGCAGAGAGGATGGGTAAGCGAATGGATGGAGGAGTAATGAGTAGAAGTGGCCTACATGAGTGGATGGAGAATTATGATTGGTGGGAATGTGGCATAGCGAGAGAGTGAATGAAGGCTTATAATTATTGGGTACTGCTAAGTGAGTGGATGAGAGGCTTAAAAGTGGAGGGAAGACTAAAGGGTGTGTTTACTAAACAGTGGTAGCGGCTTCCGTGCGATATCAGAGACGTGGCCCCATTTACTTCAATGGGGCCGTGGCTCCGATTTCGCATGGAAGTTGCTACCACTGTTTAGTAAACCTACTCCTAAGAGAGTGAGTGTATGGGTGGAAATCTGTAGTTGCAGATACTGGATATGACTGGGAAAGGGAGTACATGCGTATGTGTGTGTAAGACTCAGATCTCCCTTCCCATTTTCCTTTATTCTCTTCCCTTTCTGACCTTCTGCATGCTCCTTTCCCTCTTACATGCAACCCAGGACTTTCATTTCCTACCCTTTTACTGTATATCTCTTACCATCTCAACCAGCTATCATTCAAAGTCATGTGGCCATGGCCCAGCCCTTTAGCCAATGGTGGAGTGGAAACTCCACCAGCTCTTTAAGTTCATCTGCCAGCCCCTACTCTACTGCTAATCATATTTCCATAATGTGGTATACTGCGGCCGAGCAATGATACAAGATTCTACAGCATGTAGGAGACTTAAAGAAAATATACTTTATTTTCAGGATAAACACCCAAGCAAACAACCCTGGCTCTTCTTGGGTTTGCAGTGTTACAGACACACTCTTGCTCCAGGCTTCCCTCAGCTGTAGCAGTTCCTTAATCAGTCTTAGCAGCTCTGTTCTGCTGGGTGAGTGAATGCTGATACAGCATAGACATTTCTAAGGTAAGAAGAAACTGCTTTTTCCCCAAAGTTCCTTCACTCTGGGATATAACTCAGTTGTACTCTTTCAGTCTCTTAGCAGCAGAGCAGCATATCCATAAATAAAGTAAACAGCAGCTCTCTATAGCTCAAGAGTCCTCCTTCTATGTAGAGGTCTCACAGCAAGGCTGAGGGCACGGCAGCAAACTTAAACCACAGTTCCTACCTTTTCAACAGTCTCTCTTTCAAATGGAACTGGTCACTGCATAGTCCAGAGAACCCCAGGCTCCTCTCTCTCTCCCCCCAAGTCTTTTGCTTCCTGGGATAAACCCTGGGGCTGGGCCATATCCTCCCCAGGCATTCTCCAGTCCTTTCCCCTTAAAGGGACAGGGGTTTAAATCCCTTCCAAGGCGTAAGTGAGGTTATCAAATTTGCCAATGACACAAAACTATTTAAAGTTGTTAAAACCCAAGAGGATTGTGGAAAATTGCAAGAGGATATTGATAAATTGGAAGACTGGGCATCCAAATGGCACATGAAATTTAATGTGGACAAGTGTAAAGTTATGCACCTAGGAAAGTACAACCCAAACTATGGTTACACGATACAAGATTCTACATTGGGAACCACCACTCAGAAAAAAGATTTAGGCGTCATCATGGATAACATGTTAAAACCCTCCGCCCAGCATGCAGTGGCAGCCAAGCGAGCAAATAGAATGCTAGGTATCATAAGGAAAGGAATGGAAAATAAAACAAAGGATATTATAATGCCTCTGTATCGTTCCATGGTGCAACCGCACCTTGAATATTGTATGCAATTCTGGTCGCCGTATCTTAAAAAGGATATAGCATTATTAGAAAAGGTACAAAGAAGAGCCACCAAAATGGTAAAGGGGAAGGAAGGATACTCCTATAAAGAGAGGCTAAAAAGGTTAGGGCTCTTCAACCTGGAAAAGAGGCGGCTGAGGGGAGATATGATAGAGGTCTATAAATTAATGAATGGAATGGGACGGGTAAACATAGATTGATTGTTTATGTCATCAGAATATAAAAAGACTAAGGGACATGCAATGAAGTTACAGGGTAACCTATTTAAGACTAGTAAGAGAAAATATTTTTTCACTCACCGTGCAATCAAACTCTGGAATTTGTTACCGGAGGTTGTAGTAAAAACTGTTAGTGTAGCTGGGTTTAAAAAAGGTTTGGACAAGCTCCTGGAGGAAAGGTCCATAAACCATTATTAAAAGAGACCCAGGATATCACTGCTTGACCCAATACAAGCATTGAGGAACCTGTGTCTGTTGGGGAGACTGCTAAGTACTTATGACCTAGATTGGCCACTGTTGGAAGCAGGATGGACTTGATGGACCTTGGTCTGACCCAGTATGGCATATCTTATTTTCTTATGCTCTTCATGCTCCCCACTCCCTCAGGAGAGTCCACTCTGTTGCAAATTTTGGTGTCATCTGCAAAAAGACAGACTTTTCCATTCAGCCCTTTGGCAATATCTCTCATGAATATATTGAACAGTACCAGTCCCAGGACCGAACCCTGGGGCACACTAATCACCTTCCTTTCATCTGAGCGAGTTCCGTTTACCATCATGTTCTGTCGTCTGTCAGTCAACCAATTTCTGATCCAGTTCACCACCTTGGAACCCATTTCCCAAGCTGTTGAGTTTATTGATAAGCCTCCTATGAGGACCAGTATCAAAGGCTGTGCGGAAATCTAGGTAGATTACATCCATTGCATGTTCTTGATCTACTTCTCTGGTCACCCAGTCAAAGAACTCAATCAGATTTGTTTGGCAAGACCATCCTTTAGTGAAACCATGTTGCCTCGAATCATGCAATCAGTTGGTTTAGAAGAAGTCCACTATTCGCTCTTTCAGGAGTGCCTCCATTACTTTTCCCCACCACCGAGGTAAGGTTTACTGGCCTATAGTTTGTCACTTCTTCCCCAATACCACTTTTGTGGAAGGGTACCACATCAGCCCTTTTCCAGTCCTGTGGAACTTCTCCTGTCTCCAAGGATCTATTAAAAACACCCGTTAAAGGCCCTGCTAGAACCTTTCTGAGCTCTTTCTGTATCCTGGGGTGTATCCCATCTGGTCCCATAGACTTCCCACTTCATGGCTATCTTTGCAAAGTCAACAATCATTTCACTATCAATTTCTTTGGTTTGAGTTGGAGGCCTGTAGACCACACCAGTATGGATGACAGTGCCATCTCCTCTTTCCAACACAATCCAGAGTGCGTCTTCTTTTTCCCATGTCCCCTGCATTTCAGCAGCTTTAATAATGACATACAGGGCTACTTCTCCTCCTTTTCTACCCTCTCTATCTCTCCTAAATAGATTATAGCCAGCTATAGCTGTATCCCATTCATGTGACTCGTTAAACTATGTTTCTGTAATGGCCACAATGTCCAAGTCCATTTCCACCATTAGGGCTTCCAGATCAGGAACTTTGTCGGCTAGACTTTGGGCATTTGTACTCATTGCTTTCCAACATTTGTTGAATGGCTTGCCTGCCTTTTGCATGGATTTTGTTCTACATGCCCCTTCACGCTTGCCATTGATAAAATGTGGCTGTTTCCAATGTTGTTTTGCTTTTGCTGGAATTGACATCCATCCATCACCCCCTTTCCCTAGTTTAAATGCCTGTCCATATATTGCCTGAATTTTTCACTTAGGATCTTTTTCCCTGCGGCGGAGAAGTGTAGTCTATCAGTACAATATAGTCTCTTGATCCATATTTTTCCCCAGTTGCCTATATATCTAAATCCTTCTTGTTTGCACCAGGTTTGAGCCATGTATTAAAGTTGTTTATGCGATGCAACCTTTGTGCCCCTTCTGAGAATACTATGGTGAGTTTCTCTCCCAGAGTCTGGAAGTCCCTTTGAACTGCAGAGGCACTGTTTCTAGCCAGGTCATTTGTACCCAGATGGATGACAATATCAGTTTTGGAGTGCTCACTTTCTGCACTAACTAAACCAACAATTTGGTTTGTATTCCTGCTGGCTGAAGAGCCTGGGAGGCAGTTGACCATCCTCTCTCCTTTGAGCTGTGCTCCCAAGTTGGTACCTTTGAAGATGGAATCTCCAAGGAGTAGTAGTTTTCTGTTTTGTGATTTTTTTTCTTCCTATTTGGTACCTTATCAGTAGATTTGGCATTAAGTCTATCATTTAAGGGCACTTCAGTTTCCATGGATTGGGCACTCTCATTTTGCAAGGCAGAGAAGGCATTATACAAGGATATCACCTGATGTATAGGGTATTTCTGTGTTACAGGTTGTAACCTACCAGTAATCCATTTGTTCCTGGGCTGTTTGATTCTTTGTGGAAGCGGTTTTGGATTTTGTTCAGTTTGTAACCTAGAGGAAGTGTGTTTAATTGTAGCTAATTCTTCCCTTAGTACAGTCAATTCTTTATGCATAGCAGCTAACTTGAGGCATATAGGGCAAGCTCTTAGGTTCCAAATGATTCTTCTTAAAATGAAAGCACCACAGTTATTGCATTGAATACATCACATTCTGACTCAGCTGTCCTAGAAGGAGAAAAAGTGGGTTTAACAGCTAATTAAAGGACAGATGTCAATGTATATGATGACTATATAAGCAATGCAACCCAGGGTTGGGTGGGGTGAGGAGCAGGGTGGGCGGGAACTTAAGTGTCCTTGGCCAGTAGGCCTTCTAGGAACTGAGGGCACACTCAGATATATTTGTTGCCCGAGGTGTGCACTCCAGTGGTCCCACCAAATTCATCACAATCCTTTCAAATGGGGTCTTGACAACAGGCATTGGCACTAGTGGGGCAGGTCTGACCTTGTTAGGACTATGCAACTGGCGGGTGGGCAGAACTGGCAAAGGAGTTTTACTGGCCAGGGCTCCATAAAAATGTACAACTGGGTTAAAATGCACTCTTGGGTTTTCTCTATCGCCAGGTGCCTTCCCAACAAATGATTATGGGCAAAGTCCATTACCTGTCATCGGTACAGTTGGGGAACTACCAGCTATTCTACCTATTCTCCCTCCATCACTCCCCTGACAACCCTATACAATAGATCTTGTCACACTAAAAAATGGGGAAAGCTTCTCCGGGAAGGGTGAAAGTTACCTACTGGGACGCCTTCTATCCTGTAAACCTGGTCCCAGGCATTCCTAAGGGTATCATCTTCCCTTTGGGCCCTTTTAAACTGGGCTGGAATCTTTTCTCCACCCTATTCAGGTAGACTGTCCTCAGATCCAGGTTTCACTAGCTGGGGGGTGGGCTGCTCATGGGTTTCATTCACGAATCTGACAGGGGATTCTTCTGCCAGAGGACCCCCCCCCCCCCAATAGCTGTTGCCAGGTTCTGGTTACAGCAGGCCTTCTCCACCTGACACTGTCTGTAGGACATGGGGAGTTTTGGGATCCTTTACAAACAAGTATGGGTCTTTTAAAGGAAAGAGTTCTGGAAAATCTTCTTCAACCCCCTCGTCGGGGTTGCTCTTTCACCGGTTCCAGATGTCTTTAAAATTTGGGAAATCTCAGCTTATAATCACTGGTTAAGTCAGCCAGGGTACAGCCATCACCTCAAAAGTATCCCTTCCCCCAGGGGTTTTTAATTCCACTTGCACTTTCAGATATGACCATTGGTCTCCATGGACGCAAACTAAGGTCATGAGCTTCTTTTAATTGATCTGATGCCTTGTCGTAGTGTCCTGCCTGATGAGCATCCTCACACTTCCTGAGTCCACCAAGGCTTGCATACTAATACCTCACAGCTCTACAGGTTTCACAAACATTACCCCCTTCCACTAGGCATGGTTCTACAAAACCACACTCATGGGAAGTCATTATGTTTATATCCATTGGTTCCCCCATCATCATGGGACACTCACGGGCATAGTGGCCTCTGTCTCCACACTTGAAGCAAGTCAAATAGCTACTTATGGACCTTCAGGAGGTTGGGGATTATGGAGGTCTTGGTGCAGGGGCCCTCAAAGATGCAGGTTTCCTCCTCGGCCCCCTTAAGCTAAGCTAGGCTTGTTTCCTTTGCCTTGGGTGCTTCATGACATCCTTCTGCGATTTCCACAACACTTTCCAGTGTCAAGTTAGAGAACCGGTGCACCCACTGTCTCATAGGGGAGGTCAAGCCCTCTAGAAAATGTTCAAGCAAAACAATCTTGGCCACCTCCACTCCGGTCTTCACCTCGGGTTGTAGCCATTTCCAGACAGTCTCTTTCAATCGATAGAAGAAATGTTGGGGGTTTTCCTTCATTCTTAGAACCCTCCTCTGAACCGTTGCCAGTAGGCCTCTGGTGTACACCTGGCCTGCTTCAAGATAGCGGTCTTGACTGCTGCATAGGTGGCCCTTCCATCAGGGTTAGCCTTCTGGAAGGCGGCTTGACTGCTTGCAGTCAGCAAGTTTCCCAGATATGTAGTCTACATCGTCTCTGGCCACCCATCCAGTCAAGTTGTCCACTCAAAGTTTACTAGGAAGTGATCCAAGTCCTCACCCTCCATCATCTTAGGCAGGGGTGGTACTGGAGAGTGAGGCTGCTGCCCTTGAAGCATCTGGGAGACTCGCGCAAGTGAACCCTGCTGTATTTCTACAGATTTCTGTAGTACCTGTTGTTGCTGCGCCTTTTGGGCCTGCAAAATGATCTGCAGCACCTGTTGCTGTTGCTGCTGCTGTCCTTCTACTAGGACACGCTGCTGTTGTTCCACAAGGGTCTGGAGTAATCTCTCCATTTTGGTTTATTTTCCCTTTCCAACCCACCCTGGGTATGAGAAAGAAAACAAAATTCCAGCCTGTCTGGCTTCTAAATAAACAGTTTTTTTTCCCTAACCACAGTAGGGCTAGCCTTTTAGCCATATACCAAACATACACAAAAAAAGCCCTCTTCTTTTCTTGCCTGTGGAGAGGTCAAAATCCAGGAGGTAAATGGGGTTTCTTTTGTCCCTTATTTAAGAAGGGTCCCACTTATTTATTTATTTTATTATTTATTTACATTCTCTTATTTACTGCGCTATTCTGCATCAGTGTGGTTTACATTGAACAAACTGAAATTACATTGAACAGGGCATTATAACTTGGAGATAACTATTTTATAGGGAACATGGGCTATGGAGGGTTAAGTGGCTTGCCCAAGACCACAAGGAGCACCAGTGGGACTAGAATCCCCAGTCCTTCTGGCCTAAGATTGCTGTCCTCTAGTGGGATTTGAACCCCCAACCTTCTGGCCTGAAGTACCTTGCCCCAACCACTAGGCCACTCCTCTGCTCCATGAGTGGTAAACTGTGGCCAAGCAATGATACAAGATTGTACACCAAGTAGGTTTAAAGAAAATACACTTTATTTTCAGGATAAACAGCCAAGCAAATGGCCCTGGCCCTTCTTGAGTTTGCAATACACGTAGTGTTACTGACACACTCTTGCTCTAGGCATCCCTCAGTTGTAGCAGTTCCTTAATCAATTTTAGCAGTCCCGTCTTCCTGGGTGAGAGAACACTGTTCCAGCACAGATAGTTCTAAGGTAAGAAGAAACTGCTTCTTCCCCAAAGTTCCTTCACTCTGGGATATAACTCAGTAGTACTCTTTCAGCCTCTTAGCAGCAGGGCAGCATATCCATAAATAAAGTAAACAGCAGCTTTCTATAGCTCAAGGGTCCTCCATTTATGTAGATGTCTCACAGCAAGGCTGAAGGCATGCAGCAAACTTAAACCACAGTTCCTACCTTTTTAGCAGTCTTTCTTGCAAACATAACTGTTCACTGCATATTCCAGAGAACCCCAAGCTCTTTTCTCTCCCCCCAGGTCCCTTACTTCCTGGGATAAACCCTGGGCCACACCCTCCCCAGGCATTATCCAGTCCTTTTCCCTTAAAGGGACAGGGGTTTAAGTCCCTTCCAAAGCAATACTGTACTTGGCCTAGGCTTGGCTGTGGAGTTTCCCTGGGGGAGGGGGGGTGAGTTTGTTATACACTCCATCACACCTAAGTATAGCTAACTAGCAGAGAGATAAACTGAACCTCAACAATAGGCATTATCACCTACTGTAAACAACAGCTAAACAAGTCTAAATTTAGTCTAAAACAGACTAAAAAACTACTGTCTGTAAAAATGGAAAGTGCCTATCCTACCCTGAGCTAAATTTTAGATGTTGGAAATGTTGTAAGCAAGTAGGTTTAAATAAGATTAAAAATGTGGATATTTTGAATGTTAAAGTGCTTTAATGAATGATTTGTATGTCTGAAGAAGATAAGTGTTGGGATATATAGGCACCGGAATGATAAAGCACCATATCTTCATTCAAGCCTTTCCAAATTAGGAGCTTGAAGAGGACATCATAAATACTTAACTCTATTGCCAAAAATGTGCTCGTTTCTAGTAAACAAAAGCAGGAATACCTCAGAAATACTGCAGTACATACTTAAAATTTCAGCCTGGAGTAAATATTTACTTCATTGCTAGTCATCACTAATAGCACAATAAATTATACTGTGTTGATAAATGTTACCAGCCTGAGCAAATCTATTTGCTTATTTAAATGTATTTGAACCCTTTTTATTGATTTCCTCTAGTAACAGAATAATACACAGAAAACAGGCAACATGATAAGCTGTCAAATACAAAATTAGGAACTTTACGAGTATACTCTGCTATAAACAAAGTCAGAGTGCCACAGGCAAAGTTATCCAATAACAGCAACTAAATGAATACTCTCCCCAGCATGTCCCTTTGTATAGAGCAGATCGAAAGGTGAAAATGCAATCCTATTAGGGTTGCCAACCGGCCGGTTTTCCCGTGGCCAGGCCGGCTGCCGGCAGAGAACATAAACCGGCCCTTGAAAAGCCGTTTTTTTGCTCTGGCCGCGAGATCGACTAACCTTCTCAACCCACATAAAAAAACATCACACAAAGCATCTACTTTAAGCTCAAAACAATCCAGCACCTCAACCCACTATGACTTCTGCAATCTTTCAAGCACTCATCTTCCCACACTTTGACAGCTGCAACGTCATCTTCCAAGGCTTAACAAAGACAGCTATCCACCCACTTCAGCTGGCCCTCAACACTGCAGCTGTCCCTCAACACTGTGCAATGCTCTCAGATCTGAACACATAACCCCCCTACTCAAACAACTTCACCGGCTACCCATCATGGAAAGCATAAAATACAAATCCATCCTCACAATCTTTAAAGTCACCAATGGCCTATCCTCCACCCCTTTGCAATCACTAATACAAGAGACACCCAACAACCAAAAGAGACGTACTGGCTCCCTCAACACGCCATGCATACCAGCACTATTCACCAAAACCAGTACACCACATCTAAGACAGCTTTCTCACTATTTGTACCATCCCTCTGGAGCTCAATCCCTGACAACCTCCAAACCACAAAGGACCTAACATCATTCAGAAGGAACCTCAAAACACATCTGTTCAAAGACTGCTTCCATAAGGACATAACATAACTACTTATCATTTATTCACCCAGCCTTCCCCCTCCTCCCCCTCCCCATTTTATGAATCCTCCAATATGATCTCTCCCAATGAAATTTCCTAACATCACTCTTCCCCCTCCCCAGCCCACATCATACCCAAATACCTCCAAGTTGATTACCCTGGTATAGAACATGTTAAGTTACAACACCAAGTTGATTGTCGTGTTGCAATGCATTCTGTTATATTACAATGTAAACTGCTTTGACCGTAGAATAAAGCAATATAAAAACACTGTTAAATAAATAAAATAAATACCGGGTAAGAGAACACTAATAAGCCTTTCAAATTCCAGCCTCATTTATATGAAAATAAGGGAAAGTCTTGAAACACAGCATGATCCCTTAAAAAAACCAACAGCGTTGCACGGTTCAACGAATTTGGAAGACATGTTCAAAAAAAGGTAAGACATTTCTGGAATTCAATTTAGAAGAAATGCTTTGAGGTCCCGATTGCAGCAATAAAACTTGATCAGTATTGCAAGCCTGCAAATAGGCTGCTCTTACACATGAAAACATTGGGTCATCTATTGGGACTGTACCCGAAATTCAGCAAGAGAGAAACATAACCTCCTAAGATGAAAAAAAAATGGCTTATAGGCAAACTTCATTTCAAATGTTGTGGATGAGCATTTGTGTACTGAAACAAAGTATTCCGATCCATTGATTTTTGAAAAATGAAAAACTTAATACCACTACCTGTAAAGGTAATCAAAATATCTAAAATAGCAATTGATCATGAATGAAAAACATAAGAGAACTGTAGGTTAGGGTCCACCCTATTTAGCCATACTGTACAAAACCTCATTCAAAACACCAGAGTCTCCCCACCATATAAAAAAAATGTCATCTATGTAGCGTCACCAAAAAAGAATATGGTCATCAAATGGTGAATCCTCTTGCCAAGATTGTTCAAAACAGCCCACATACAGGGTTGTATTCATACAAAAAGCTAACGGTCTGGTATATAAGAGTAATATCAAGTATCAATACTAATTTTCCAAGTAGTTTCCCAAATGACACCGTGGCTGCGTTTCTCTCATAATGTCTGAGGTTCTTCAGGGGAACTTTACTTTTAGTCAGCCGAGTCATTCACCCACTACAGCTGAAGCATGCTGCCAGCATAGTTCTCAAATTGTTGTCTCTTCCATTATTCTTTTGGGGACTGTTGCCGTTCTCCTTTCCAAAGGCGTTTTTACCTTGCTTGAGTTTTTTGCGCGGCGTTTTTTGGAGAGGAGAACGGCAACAGTCCCCAAAAGAATAATGGAAGAGACAACAATTTGAGAACTATGCTGGCAGCATGCTTCAGCTGTAGTGGGTGAATGACTCGACTGACTAAAAGTAAAGTTCCCCTGAAGAACCTCAGACATTATGAGAGAAACGCAGCCACGGCGTCATATGGGAAACTACTTGGAAAATAGTTCTATTTTTGAGTGTATTATCATCTTGAGAGAGCTAAACATCGTCGCTATAGAAGATAAGTGTGAAATAATATTGGTGAGGGAAACAGCTAAAAAATAGCCGGATAGTGTGTCATTGATGCTAACAGGCGCCATAAGATATTCAAGTTACCTACATATCTTTATGAAGGCAGCCGATAAGTCTGAGACCACGTCCGTGCAAACTAGAAGCGAGCAAAGAGTTCCCCCTTGTTATGTTGACATAAATGTTTAGAGTGGAGTAATTTGTATCCATATTAGTACACACACAGGGTTGGTCAGGTCAGTGGCCATAGTTGCTCCCATGGCCATGCCCTTAACTTGTAACAAATACTCCAGCTTAAACATAAAAAAGTTTTTTAATTAATGCCAGACATGTCAACTACTGTAAAAAACAGGTGGGCACCCTCTTTTCAACTCGATGATCCAAGACCGCTGATACCAAGACCGCTGATACCACATCCACTGCAGTAGATTGTAGAATGTTAGTATTCAATGCTGATATATCCACGATCACAGGAAGGGCATAAGTCGTAGGCACAGTCAAATCTTTCAACAGTTGAATAACATGGGTAGAATCCCTCAAAAAGGTTTTACCCAATGGTACAAAAGGATGCAAAAAGTAGTCTTCAAACTGATACAAAGGTTCTAGTAAAGACCCAATAGATGCTATAATAGGGCATCCAGGAGGATGATGTGTATCTTAGGAAGTAAATAAAACGTACATGTTTTAGGGTGAGCCACAGTCAAAAAGCTGCTTCTCTAGTTATGAACCACCCACGTGAAAAAGCATCAGAGACCACAGGTTGTTTTCAAAATCATCACTCAGAGAAACAGACTTTAATGTATCCAAGTCCACATCAAGTTGCTCCTAAAAGGTGGTGGCTTGCGCTTTAGCCTGATCATGATCAAAGTCATTAAATAAAAAGAACATTTGTTAAGAATCAAATTCCAATGAGAAGCAAACTTGGAGTTATCATCAAACATATGCGGCTCCTTGAACACTCTCAGACTCCATGGTATCTGATACGTACGTAAGTAGTCCAATAAAGTATAAGAACATAAGATATGCCATACGCCATACTGGGTCAGACCAAGGTCCATCAAGCCCAGTATCCTGTTTCCAATAGTGGCCAATCTAGGTCATAAGTACCTAGCAGTTTCCACAAAAGACACAGGTTCCTCAATGCTTGTATTGGGTCAAGCAGTGATACCCCGTGTCCCTTTTAATAACGGTTTATGGACCTTTCCTTCAGGACCTTGTCCAAACCTTTTTTAAACCCAATGGCAATGTATGGCAATGTAATTCAGCATGTACCATCTTCTTCACAATCATAATATCTGTCCATTGTGGAAATGAATGTCTGTTGTAGAAAAAAACCACTTAGCTTTATGCAGGTCACCCATTCTATGCCATTGTTTAGGGTCATACTCGCCGCTCCATGCAAGTCACTCCCTCTGTTTTTTTAAGTATAAAAGATATTTAAATTTATTTTGATTTTATCCTCTTTCTATAAAGGAATCCACTGTGTCTGTCCCATGCCATTTTGAATTCAATCACTGTATTTGCCCCCACCACTTCCATCGGGAGGGCATTCCAAGCATCCACCACCCTTTCAGTGAAAAAGTATTTCCTGATGTTGCTTTTAAGTTTGCCTCCTTGTAACTTGTCCTGTACCCAGCTCCTGCCCTCTGCAGTGCTGTGTCTCCTTTCTCAACACTTTATTGCCTCTGTTCTCTGACTAGTACTATCTGACTGCACATTTAGGAGTGCTTTTCTGTCTGTCTTTCTTTCTCTCTCCTTCTCCCTATTCCTCTACAAGACCTGTCTTGTTGGTATATAAAAAGCCTTACGGGTTGTTTTTTTTACCTTGCTTGAGTTTACTAGGAAACTTGTGGTAGGATCTATCTGCTTCTACTTACTTGCATATAGCACTTGCCCCGCCCCTACCCCTGCTGGGGCTTTGTTCAGAAGCTTTCTTCTCTGAGGACATGAGCTGCTGAACCTCCATTTGCTCCTGGTTTCCGCTTGGGAGAACACTCTTATCTGCCTGTTTAGAATCTAGCTTGTTGTTGATTTTCTGTCTATATTTCTGCTTTGTAACTGTGTTCTATCTTCTGTCTGTCCTTTACCTAGCTCCTGCCCTCGGCAGTGCTGTGTCTTCCTTTGTAATACTTTATTACCCACCCACCCACAGCCTAACATTCTTTCATTGCCTTTCTCTGCTCATTGACACAATACTCTGGTGCACCTGAAGCTACCAGGACTTTCTCCCCTCTATCCACCTGTATCTCCTTTGATTTGCATTCTCTCCTCTTTACCCCTCCTCTGGCTCCACATTTCTTGATGTTAACTCTCCTTAATCTTTTCCGCTTACTCCCACAATTCCATGGCCCTACTTCTCATTACCCACTCCTTACTGTCCCCACCTCCCCTACTATTTTGTCTTCTACCTTATCATCTGCCCTTGAGCTTCACCTTTTTCTTCCTCTCATTCAGTCATCTCCACTCTCACTGAGGGAACCTCACCTTTGCTTCCATCATGCCGCCTCCTCTCTCCACCATTTTCTCCTACTCCTTCTCTTTCTCTCACCTGGAGATGTCAACCTGAACCCTGGCCCCCTAGATGTTTTTCACACTCCCAGGGCAGGTCAATAAATAAACTTTCTAATCTTGTTCATTTCCCTCTTTTCTTTCCCTTTTTCTTCCACATTGTAGAATGCACATTCTGTCTCCAGTAAACTTGCCTTCATTCATGACTTCTGTATCTCTAATACTCTCCATCTCCTGGCTCTTACTGAAGCTCGGCTTCTCCCTGAAGACTCAGCTTCAGTAGCTACCCTCTGTCATGGAAGCTACCTATTATCCCATATGCCTCGGCCCACTGGCTATGGTGGCGGTGTTAGGTTCCTACTCTCTCATTCCTTCCAATTACAGCCCCTCCTTCTGCCTCCACCTAATTCCTTTGCTTCCTTTGCAGTCCATGCCATTTGCCTACTTTCTCCACTACCTTTCCGAGTAGATGTCATTTATCAACCCCCCGAACAAATCCATCTCTACCTTTCTCACTGACTTTGACTCCTGGCTTTTCTCCTTTTTAGATGCATCTTCCCCTTCCCTTATTCTTGGGGATATTTTAACATCCACATTGATGACCCTTATGCCTTAAAGCTCCTCTCCCTATCCTCCTTATTCAACCTCCAGTTGTGCTGTACCGCTCCTACTCACAAACATAAGAACTTAAGAATTGCCATACTGGGTCAGACCAAGGTCCATCAAGCCCAGTATCCTGTTTCCAACAGTGGCCAATCCAGGTCACAAGTACCTGGCAGGTACCTAAAGTCCACAGCTTCCACAATGCTCATCCTGGGGTAAGCAGTGGATTTCCCGGGTCCTCTTTAATAATGGTTTATGGACCTTTCCTCCAGGAACTTGTCCAAACCTTTTTTAAATGTATGGTCACTTTGACCTTGTCTTTTCCTCCAACTGCTCACTCTCAAACTTCTTCACCTCAGTTCTGCCCTTATCTGACCATCACCTGTTAACCTTCACCCTTAAGCATCCCTCATCTTGGTCTTGCCTAATCTCCACCAACCTGTTTAGGAATCTTCACACTGTCGAACCATCAGCTCTCTTCACTGCTGTCTTTTCACCTCTTTCCTCCACTATGCCATCTGAGTCTGTTGATGAGGCAGTATCTTCCTATAACCCTATACTCTCCTCTGCTCTGGATGCACTGGCTCCTCCCATTTCATGCCCTGTGAGGCATACTGTACCTCAATCCTGGTTGTTCTTAACAACCCGCTATCTTCATTCCTGTGCCCACTCAGCTGAGCACCTTTGGCTTAAATCAATACCCTTGCTGCCTATCTACATTTCCAATTCATGCTAACCTCTTTCCAGTTGGCTATAGACTCTCCAAGCAAGAGTAGTATGTCCATCAGACTAACTATCTTGCCTCTGACCCTCGCCATCTCTTTGTATACCTTGTAGTGCTATATAAAAGATAAGTAGTGGTAATAGTAGTAGTAATAGTAGCAGCTTCATTGTATGCCCTCTGGTTTTACAGCTTCCCCTTCTTTAAAAATGGTTTATTTGTTCATTAGCACCCTTAAAGTATTTAAAGGTCTGTATCATATCTCCCCTGTCCCTCCTCTTTTCTAGGTTATACATATTTAGGTCTTCAAGTCTCTTCTTATATGTCTTCTGGTCAGGCTCCAAATCATTTTGGTCACCTTGTTCTGATCTGTTTCAAGTCTTTTTATATCCTTTGTGAGATATGGTCTCCAAAACTAACACAATATTCCAAGTGAGGCCCCACCATTGACTTGTACAGGTGCATTAATACTGCCTCCTTTCTGCTGGTTATTCCCCTCTGTATGCAACCCAGCATCCTTCTGGCTTTGGCTACTGCTTTGTTGCATTGTTTCACCACCTTGAGATCCTCAGACACTATCACTCCGAGGTCTGTCTCCTGGTCTGTGCACACCAATGTCTCACCCCCTATTGCATATAATTCCTTTGGATTTCTGTATCCCGAGTGTATGACTCTGCACTTTTTTGCATTAAATCTTAACTGCCAAGCATTAGATCATTCTTCCAGTTTTGTAGATCTTTCTTCATGTTGTCCACTCCCTCAGAAGCATTCACTCTGTTGCAAATTTTCATGTAATCTGCAAAAAGGCAGACTTTTCCCTTCAATCCTTCAGCAATATCACTCACAAATATATTAACAGTATCAGTCCAAGGATCTCTGGGGCACACCACTAATCGCCTTTCTTTCTTCTGAGTGAGTTCCATTTACCACTACCTTCTATCGTCTATCAATCAATAAGTTTCTGATCCAGTTCACCAGTTTGGGACCCATCCCTAGGCTGCTCAGTTTATCCTCCTCCATCTGCAAGGATCTATTAAAAACATCCTTTAAAGGCCCTGCTAGAACCTCTCTGAGCTCTTTCAGTATCCTGGGATGTATCCCACCTGGTACCATGGCCATGTCCTCTTTCAGTTTTACAAGCTGTTCAAAAATATCATCTTCTGTGAATGGTGTATCTATTCATTCCCATTTGTATATTTGTCTTCTTCAGGATTTGTTTAGCATTTTTCAATGTCACTTTCCACAAATCTGTCCTTGGCACATTTGAGTCTTGCAATTCCACCTCTGATCTTCCTCTTTTCCCAAATATACCTGAAAAACGTTTTGTCTCCATGCTTCACATCTTTAGCTATCTTTCTTCTGCCTTTGCTTTTGCTATCCTTATTTCTCTCTTTGGGGCTTGTTTACAAAGCCACGGTAGCAGACTCCGTGCAATATCGGAGCCGTGGCCCCATTGAATTCAATGGGGCCGCGGCTCCGATATCAGGTGGAGTCCGCTACCGCGGTTTAATAAACATGCCCCTTTGTTTCTTTTAGCTTTATCCTATTTTCTTTTCTGTGTTCCTCTTTATGTGATCTTCTGAATTTTGTGAAAGCTGTGGGTTTTTACCTTTATTTCTGCAGCTACTTCTTTGGTGAACCATATAGGTTTCCTTTTCCTCTTGTTTTTATTCACTTTTTTTACATTGCCCCTTTTATTCCCTCTTTTAGTTTAGCCCACTTCAATTCCACTTCCCTTATCTCCTCCCACCCTGCCATCTTCTCCTTCAAGTACTTTCCCATTTCATTGAAGTCTAGGACTTTGACTTTGTTGTGACTGGACTCTGCCTTAGCTTTTACCTCAAACCACACTGTGTGATGATCACTGCCCACCCGGACTATCAACATCTCCATTGGTGAGTATTTAATCCAGCGTTAAATTTTCCCTGGTTGGTTCCATCACCATTTGTCTGAGCAATGCTTCTTGGAAGGCATCCATAACCTTTTTACTTCTTTCCAGATTTATAGAAGGAATACTCCATTCTATGTCTGGTAGATTAAAATCACCCAATATGATCACATCTCCCTTCATTGCTACCTTTGCTTTATCCATGATCAAGTCTCTATCCATTTTCTTAGTTTTAGAAGGAGGCCTGTAGACTGTACTAGTATGGATGATAATGCATCTCCTCTTTCTAACACAATCCACAGCACTTCTTCTTTCCCCACGTCCCCTGCATTTCAGCAGCTTCAATATTGCTTGTGACATATAGGGCTACTCCTCCTCCTTTTCTGCCCTCTCTATCTCTTTGAAATAAATTATAGTCAGCTATGGCTATATCCCGTTTATGTGACTTGTTAAACCATGTTTCTGTAATGGCCACAGTGTCAATTTCCACCATTAGGGCTTCGAGGTCAGGAACTTTGTTGGCTACACTTTGAGCATTTGTAGTCATTGCCTTCCAGCAATTTGTGGTTGGCTTGTTTGTATTTTGCATGGATTTTATTCCAGACTGCTCTTCCCTCTTGTCATTGATGTATGGATTAATATGATAACTATTTACCATGTTGTTATGTTTTTGCTGGGAGTGATGTCCTCAACTTGTTGTTTTCCATCCATCACCCCCTTTCCCTAGTTTAAATGCTTGCCACATATCGCCTGCATTTTTCACTTAGGATCCTTTTTCCTGCCACAGAGAGATGCAGGCCATCGACACAGTATAGTTCTTTGTTCCATCTATTGCCCCAGTTGCCTATATATCTAAATTCTTCTCAATTATAGCAGGTCTGGAGCCACATATTTAAAGTTGGCTATGTGATGCAGCCTCTCTTTTCCCTTATCATGAACAGATAAAACTTCTGAGAATGCTATAGAGTTGACAATGGATTTAAGTTTCTCTCTCAGAATATGGAAGTCCCTTTGTACTGTAGAGGTACTGTTTCTTGCCAGGTCATTTGTACCTACTGTAAGCAGAAACAACACCAGAAGTTTGTTTGTGTTCCTGTTGGCTGAAGAACCTGAAATGCTAAAAAATAGTTCGTCCAATCTGCTCTTCTAGAATAAGTTCGACATTCTATATATTAACACTGATGTTTGGTCTCAGATTCGACTAGCACTCTTTCTGGACTCGCGTCCTTTCTTGCGGTGCCGTCAGTAACATCAATGACCTCAGTGCTTCTTAAATTCCAGGTGTAATAACAATGCTGAGTTTATTAATAAATATATCGTGACTTAACTTAAAAACCGCAACCCTTTCGTGCAGCTTAGGTGAACCGGATCCCGACGCTCTATTGTGGCGCCTGATGAAGAACCTGAAAGGCATTTTATTCATTTTAAATGCAGCTTTACTCTGCCCAGGGCCTGCCCAAGGGTATCTGCCGCCCCAGGCAGATTACCCTCCCCCCATGCAACCACGCCCTCCCCCTCTCCCCCCATGCTGAGCCATGCTCCTGCCCCCTCCCCTGCTGCCACTGATTCTGGCAGTGGAGTCGGGGTGGCTTGTCTCAGCGTTTCTGATCCACCCTTCGATACAACTTTGAGGGGCTCAGTAGCGGTAGGCCATGTGTGCTGTGCTGTGCTGTGTGGCCTACAGAGGTCTTCCTCATGGCACTACTAACAAAATACTTCCAGGTGCATGGACCCACAAGTGGTCCCAGCCATAAGTGTGACTTTTTTAAAATAATTTATTTGCAAAGGGCTTCAGGCCTCTCACAAAGATCAGGTCCAAGAATGGTATCTCCTGATTCTAGACTCAGGACCCAGCCCAGCTTCTTTCCCAGGCCCCATCCCTAGCCACCACAATCAGAAAAGAAAAACCTTAATGTATTTATTCTTCTCTTAATTTACAATAAGAAAAAAAGGAACAATGTAAAATAAATATCAATATAATACATCAAGAAGGGAAAAGCTAAAATTCCTCCACCTGTTATTTAGCCATGGAGGATGTGGGTTTTTTTTATAATACCTGCTACCACAGGTTAATAAAAATCTGGATATTCAGTGCCACTTTCCAGACAATGCCTGGTGCTGAATATCCAGATCCTGCAATGACACTATCCGGATAGTAGCAATATTGAGCTGCTATCTGGATAAGCAATACACATACCACATAGGACAGCTTTTTTGCTACGCTAAATTATGTGGCTAGTTATTTGAATAGCAAAACCAGTGCAGTTCCAGTTCCACCTCTAGGCAGCCCCAACTCTATCTGGAAAGTACTGAGGCAGTCAGAGGGAATATTCAGCAATACTATCCGGATAAGGTTGCTGGATATCCCTTTTATGCCGGACTTATCCAATTAGTAGGTGCCGCTAATTGGATAAGTTCTTTTAAATATCAGGCCACCTAAAACCATCACAAATTGAGGCAGGGCACAACAAATCCTGGGTGCCAGAACACCATGGAGCCTAGAAATTGCACCCTGGCATTCAGGATTTCATGCCCCCGAATGCTCCTTTCATCTGCACAGCTTGTTTCCTACTTCTCCAATGAGATTCAGCACTCTGTAAGCTTGAACTGGATGGTGCACAAACTCCAGGAAGACTTAAACCATGAAACTAGCCCAAACCTCCTGCAGTGCATGGCCCAAGCATATAGAGGGCTGAATCACAGTGGGGAAGTAGGAAAGATGCTGCTTCTTTGGCAGCTGCAGTCTGCAAACAGCAAGGTAAAGGTATGCCAGGCTCCCAAGCCCATTAGTTGCTTGAGAATGAGAGATATGAGAGAGTGCAAGATGAACTGGGTGTGGGGGAGGAGATATGAGAAAGAAAGAGGAAGCCTGGATAAAGGTTTGGGGGGATGCCAGAAAAACTGAGAGAGACTGGTTGAAGGCAGTGTGTGGGAGCATAGGGGAGAAAGAGAGAAGGACTAGGTGAGAGCACGGTATGGAGCATATAAGAGAGAGAGAGAGCGTCTGGGTGAGGACAGAATGCAGGCAGATATGAGAGAGAGAGAGGCTTTCTTTGCTTCACTTATCACCAGGCTCTGCAGTAGATCATTTGGAGATATGGGAGGGTTGAGTCAGAGGCTGGCTCCTACATTTTTAGGCTGGTTCCTGGATTCAAAGAAATTTTGTCAAGGCCTGCATGAAGGACTGTTGTTGCTAAACACCTTGTGGAACATTCAAGTTTTACATTTTCATTTCAAAGCTTATAAAGCCGTTAAAAGCCTCATTTCATTAGTGATAACATTATTTACCTGTTCTCATACTGGCTAGGAGGTACAGGGGGGATTTTAATTTTGTTTTATCTTCATATCACTGATGTGGGGATTTTTGTTTTGTTTCATCTTTTTTACATCTTTATTTCATGTTGTTTTTCTTTATGGAAATGGAACTTAACGTGTATTAACCTTTAGTAAAAGGGCAATAGAGAGTGTCCCCCATGGGAGAAGCAGTGTCTTCAGCCAATCCCTGCAAATCCACAGGGAATTTCATTTCAAATGAAAGCACATCCTTAGTACTAGTTATATACATTAAAAAATTACCCTTCAATTTTCTCAGTGGAGAAAGGTGAATAGTGGAGTACATCAGGGATCTGTGCTGGGCCCACTGCTTTTTAACACCTTCATAAATGACCTGGAAATGAGAATAACGAGTGAGGTGAACAAATTTACAGATGAAGCAAAATTATTCAAAGTTGTTAAAACCCAAGAGGATTGTGAAAAATTGCAAGAGGACCTTGATAAATTGGAATACTGGACCTTCAAATGGCAGATGAATTTTAACGTGGTCAAGTGCAAAGTTATGCACCTAGGAAAGAACAATCCAGACTATGGTTACATGATGCAAGATTCCACATTAGGAACCACCATCCAGGAAAAAGATTTAGGTGTCATCGTGGATAATATGTTAAAACCCTCTGTACAGTGTGCAGCGGCAGCCAAGAAAGCAAATAGAATGCTAGGAATCATAAGGAAAGGAATGGAGAATAAAACCAAGGATGTTATAATGCCTCTGTATTGTTCCATGGTGCGACCACACCTTGAATATTTTGTGCAATTCTGGTCGCCATATCTTAAAAAGGATATAGCAGACTTAGAAAAAGTAAAGAGAAGAGCCACCAAAATGGTAAAGGGGATGGAAGGATATCCCTTTGAGGAAAGGCTTAAAAGGTTAGGGCTTTTCAACTTGGAAAAGAGACGGCTGAAGGGGAGAAATGATAGAAGTCTTTCAAATAAAGAATCGAGTGGAATGGATAAATGTAGATCGGTTGTTTATTCCTTCAAAAAGTAGAAAAGCTAGAGGACACATAATGAAGCTACAATGTAACCCATTTAAGACTTATAAGGGAAAATAATTTTTCACTCAATGTGCAAACAAACTCTGGAATTTTCTACTGGAGGATGTAGTAAAAGCTGTTAGTATAGCTGGGTTTAAAAAAGGTTTGGATAAGTACCTGGAGGAAAGGTCCATAAACCAAGAGGACCTAGGAAATCCACTGCCTGTCCCTGGACAAACATTGTGGAACCTGTGTGCCTTTCTGGGAACCTGTCATATACTTGTGACCTGGATTGGCTACCGTTGGAAACAGTATACTGGGCTTGATGGACCTTGATCTGATCCAGTATGGCATTTCTTATGTTCTTATGCAGAAATCATGCTTCTTTCAGCATTGTATATTGAGTTCTCTATGAAGTCTAACTGAACTAGTAAAAAGGTTAAAACTGGATGTCATATAAAAAACAACAACCTAATTTCATGGTAAATCCATGCAAAATTTATTCTATAGTTTGAACATTTGTGTGTAATGTTGGTCTAGTTTTCCCAGTTTGTTCTTCCAATTTTAACTAATATTCACTGATGTGACTAGTTATAAAATGATCTTCTATACCTACAATAAATAATTAGCCAGTCCAATGAGAATCACTAGTTTTCCTGCACCTACATCATGTCACATAGGCCCAGCTGCTATTTAATTCTACTATCACTTTAGCAACAAGATTTGCAGAAATGTAAGATTTTGATTGATTCCAAGGCACATTTTAGGTAGGACAGGGAGACTGGAATTGAGATGTCAGGATCGCAAAGTACACAATTCATGCAGTATTTTAGAAAAGGCTTTGCTAGACATCGAACCTGTTCTAAAATAGTGCAGGAGTGTATGTGTATTTGCCGATATGTGAAGCCAGAGAACTCACTTTGCAAATCTACTTGTGGGGAAAATCAACAGGGGTATCTCAGCAACCTCCATGTGTAGGTGCTGGCACATAACATGGAAGTTTATATTTCAACGTGTTGTGCCGACACTTCGACATGCATGTCAGCCATTTTGCAAATCTACAAGTATAAATGCCATCAATTAGTGACAAATGCCACTATCTATATAATTTAATTTGGAGGGGAAAATAAACAAAAGGGAAATAAGGAGGATAACCATCTTAATCCTTTCTGTAAAGGGCTGGCTGAAACGAGCATTATTTCAAAACCTATACAGCGTGTACCAAAGAGCAGCTGTAAACCCCAGTGTAGATAAGTGCAGTTATATACATGTATTCACTATGAGGCCAATTCCACAAAATCCACATCTGGCCCACAGACACATTTAAATGCTGCCTGGTGGCAATATACTGATGATATTTTTCTATTATGGAATGGTACATATGAGGTTTTACAGGAGTTCTCCCGTTATTTGAGTGCATGCACTGCAGCGATCTCTTTTCAGATGAATGGTCATCAAACTGCCATTCATTTTTTGGATGTACATGTATTGAAGGTTGGTGATTCCTTTGAGACATTGCTGTACTCAAAACCATCTGACAGAAATACAGTGTTACATTTTTTAAAGTTTTCATACATTTCATTTGAAGAATAGCTTCCTTTTTTCACAACTACTGTGGTGTTGTCGTACTTGTTGTATGGACATTGAATTTCATCATCAGGCACAAAGATTATTAACCAGATTTAAAGATCATGGCTATCTTCCCTGGGGATTATTAGGCACAGAGTCAATAACACTACAGCGCAGATCTTTAAACTCATGCTGAAAATGCAAACAACATTGCACCACTGGAGCTTCCTCTCATGCCTAAAGAAGATTAGCTCTTATGTTGTGATAATTGCATACTGTAGTGAGGAATGCCCTCAAGAAGAGATGGAAATAGGGGAAAATCCTGTTGGAGTAGATAACACTGCACTGACACACAGGATTTTCAAGTCAGAAATGAAAAAAACACAGCTCTCTGCTGAGCTCAGGCCACACCTCAGCTCAGAGGAGGAGACAGGCTTGTTCACTGATTGGTCACGCCCAGGGGAAGGTCAGGGAGTGCAGGGAAGTGAACCCTTTTTAAATCCTCAAGCAATGCAGAGAGAGAGAAGAGAGATGAGAGAGATGGGAGAGACGAGAGAGACGGGAAGCAGTTCAGGAAGGAGTTCAGGAAGAACTGCCAGAAGGATAAGCAAGCTAGAACCTTGGAGCAGAGCAGAACCTGGGAGCAGTGAACATTGGAGCAAGGAACAACCTTGGAAGAAACGTTACTGCAAGGTAGAGCCTGGGAACAAGAAAGCTAGCAGAGCAAACACATGGAGTAACGGTAGTTGGACCTACAGCAGTCAAGGCTATAACGGCAGCAGAGAAAGCCAAGGGGAAAGCTATCAGCCTAACAATTACCAGAAGGGCAGTGGAAATAGCAATAAGAAAGCTGGGCTCCAGAGCCTGGGAGATAGCAGGAGAAAAGGTACCAGCACTTATCTAAAAGTCCCTGCCAAAGGTAAAGCTGATATTTCTTATTTCAACTCCTTGCTTGAGAAGCCTTTTACTTATGCTAACGTCCAAAAGACAAACCGAGCACAGTCAGCTAATAGCAAGTGGGGAAGGGACTTACCCTTGCTGAGAGCTACCCCTCTGATAAAAGCAGGACAGCTGAACCCCCTGGGGTGGGAGCCATAAGCAAGCTTTTATCAGAAAAGGAGGATGGTTATTCTAATGAAAATGTGCACAGACAAGCTGAATTGCTTTTAAGCCAACTTCAGGAGTTTCTGGAGAGAAAGTCAGGGAAAGGTAATAAACCTGACAAAGATACCACTAACTCTAGCTCTGAGGAAAGTATGCAGGTGGATGTTTGTTTGCCTACAATAGAATATGATCCTTCTGCCATGGACTGTTCAACATGTCTAATAGAAAACAGCAGGGTTAAAGAGCATTGAAAACTGTATGAAGGAATACAGAGTAAGTCTGCCATACCTGCTGCCACATTGGAAAACTTTACAAGTTGTTTAACAAGCTTAATCACCTGTTGAAAGTAAGAAGCCGTGCTGTAAAGAAAAGCAGCTGTTTCAGTTTATGTGTTTTTCCTTGAGTGACCACATGAGGCAGTGCCTAGTGGAAAGTCAGAGGAACTGTGAAACAGCCAAATAGTGCTGAGTTAATTTCTGTTGCATTTCCTGTGTTTCTGTTTCAACCTTTATGTTGGAGTTGCATCCTTTTTGCGTTTGTTGTACTGAACTTGTGCTGGAGAAAAATCCCCACAAATAAATATTCTTGCAGCCTTTACTACTCGAGTCATAACTACAGCTCAGTCCTTAAGGGAGACAAGCAAACTACAGGTCCCAGAATTCCTGGTGACAACTGACACAGCTTTATTCCAAAAAGGACATTCCAAAGGTCACTCCTTCCTGTAAGCCCTGGGGCCCAGGTAGGAGTGTCGCAAGTGGCGTAGTCTTGAGGATACCGCACATGCGCTAAAAACAGCAATGCCAGGATCTGCAATAAATAACTTCCCTGAGGAGCCCAGCTGAGGAGCATCTGAGAAGGGGAAAGAAAGGCAGTACAAAGAAGGCTACAGGAGTCTTCATCGGTGATAAGTGTGAAAATCCACCTAAGCCAGGTAAAGGGTATCCACCTGTGGGAGGTTAGGATACCAGGGCAAGGGTGAAGGCTAGGCCTTAAAAAAAAAAAAAGGAGAGAAGGTTTTGTTGTTGTGGTATCGCACTTTGGTCTGTGTTTTGTGCTTGCAGAATTCCACGATGTTGCTTGAATCGCAAGACGTGTTCAAATGGATGGCAGCACAATTTGAGCAGCAAAGGGACTTGGCTTTAGAAGCGCAGGAGAGGGCTGCTGCAAACTTCCAAGCTCAACAGAATCCTCTTCTTGAACTGCTCGAGACGTGGTTGACAGAGCAGAAGAAGCAGACTGAACCACCAGTAACTCCACCAGGTTTCACCCCACCAGCTTCAATAAGTACACTTGGTTTTCAAGCTGGGGCAATGTTTAACTTTGGTCAGCTCACAGAGAAAGATGACATCGATGATGTCATCGAACGTTTTGAGAGAGTGGCTTACCTTAGTGCTTAGCCTAAGGAGCACTGGGCCATGTGCTTTGCGGCGACCCTTACCGGGGAAGCTTTGGCCGCTTATCGAGCCATGCCACCCATGCTCGCTGGAAATTACGATGAGCTCAAGAGGGCAGTTAGAGAAAGATTGGGGCTCACCCCACTAGTTTATCACAACCTTCTAAGAGCTGTAAAACTACGGCCAAATGAGACCCCTAAAGCACTATGTCACAGAATTCGCAGCTTAGTAAATAAGTGGCTAACTCCGGAAGGGAGATCCATAGAATCCATACTAGATAGTTTAGTATTGGAACAGTACATGAATGCCTTACCTAGTGAAATCCGCACCTTCCTGATCCTACAAAGCTGTAAAACCACGCAAGAAGCTGTTACGCTTTCTGAACGCTTTATGGAGGCAGAGTTAACTGCCCATGAAGGTAGCAGTGCTTCAAAGGGGGGAGCAACTAGGGTATCAGAAAGGAGGTGGGGGATAAAAGATGAGTCCGTGAGAATGTGTATGCCAACTCTGAAAGGTCCTGTAACCAAGAGAAAATGTTTTAAGTGTGGTAAAGAGGGCCATGTGCAGAGAAACTGTTTTGTAAAGACAGCACTGGTAGCAGAAAATTCTCAAAATGTTGGAGAAGGTTTTCTACTCTCAGTGGAGGTGCAAGGAATTGCTACCATAGCGCTGTTGGACTCGGGGGCTGAACAGAGCATGCTGTCAAAAGAGCTCTGGCAGCAGATCAAGGCCAAGAACAGAGGAATAGCAATTCAGCCTGTAAGCACAGTTAAAATTTGTTGCATTCATGGGGGTACTTCACTCTACCCTGTGTATAGTCTCCAAGTAAAAGGGTTGGGGGCGAACAGAACCATTCCCTTAGCGGTAGTACCTAAGCTGCCCCATACTGTAGTTTTGGGAAGAGACTGGCCACAGTTTCATAGGAGTATGGAACAAGGCTTACTGATGAAAGAAGCTATGGTGTCCACAAGAGCCCAGTTAGAAGCCCTAGGAAATAATGAAGAACCCCCAGAGGAGCCCATAGAATATCTTCCCTCACATGAGGACTTGATAACTACCCCGGAAAATAAAACTAAAAAGGGAAAAGGAGAAAAGCGCAGGGAGAGACAGGCTCGCTCTCGCCACAGGGCAGAAGTACAAGCAGGACAAGGGTTGCCATGGGTACCGGGGGAATTAGTGGGAAAATTCCCTACATTCCCTAAGGAGCAACAAGCTGATCCCGCTCTAACCCAGGCCTTTAAGGGGGCCCAGAGTGGTAGAGACTCTCTACCCAGATTCCTTTTAGATACTGGGATACTCTATAGGGAAAGTAGAGATCCCTGTACTGGAAATAACCGTAAACAGTTGGTGGTGCCAGCAATGTTTAAAAACATAGTTCTAAGGCTGGCACACGACCACCCAGTTGGGGGACACAAGGGCATTCAAGGAACCCTGGACCAAATTTTGGCGTGATTCTATTGGCCAGGCGTCTTTAAAGAGACAGCCAAGTTTTGTGAAGCCTGTCCGGCATGCCAACGGGTTTCTGCAGCTCATCCTAGGGACGTGCCCATGATACCTTCACCGGTAATTACTGAGCCAATCCATAGAATAGCTATAGACATTGTTGGACCCTTAACAAAAACACCCCGGGGCTTCCAATATATATTAGTGGTTGTAGACCACGCCACGTGATTCCCTTGTGCCATGCCGCTTCGCACCATATCCGCGAAGGTGGTGGCAGGAGAGCTCATAAAGTTATTTTGTGAAGTTGGTTTCCCTCATGAAGTTCTTACAGATAGAGGAAGCAACTTCATGTCGAAGTATTTAGAGCAAATGTGGGATGCACCCGGCATCCGCCACATTAAGACCTCAGCATGTCATCCCCAAACAAACGGTTTGGTAGAGAGACAAAATCAGACGCTCAAAAGAATGTTACGCCGCAGTTTGGAAGGTGATATGGCTGACTGGGACACAATGCTCCCATTTGTCCTGTATGCTTGCAGGGAGAGAAAGCAAACATCTCTAGGGACAGCGCCATATGAACTAATGTACGGCCGATCGCCTCGTGGTGTATTAGACATTCTAAGAGAACAGTGGGTAGAACCGGATGTGAAGGAGGTAGGAGTACCCGAGTTTTTAAAAGACTTAAAGGGCCGTTTATGCCACACCTCACAGGTTGCGGAGGTTAATTTAAAGCATAGTCAAACTAGGCAGAAGTCCTAGTATGATCGTGACACAAAGCCTAGCCATTTGGCTGTGGGCGAAAAAGTCATCGTGATGGTAGCAGGGCCCGAATCAAAATTTGAGAGCCACTGGAAAGGGCCTTGGTCGAAAGTAGAAAAGGTCGCCGACAAGTCTATCACGCTAATGTTCTGAAGCCCTGGCATTATAGGGTAGCGTTAGCCCATCTGGCCATAATAGCCTCAGTTGTAGAAAAGCCGAAAAGACACAAAATATTGCAGAGCCCTTGTATTGTATCACGTGCTGTGCCAGTGATACTAGGCCAGCCCGTGATATCTTAAGGGGGGAGGGGGGGATCTGTAGTGAGGAATGCCCTCAAGAAGAGATGGAAATAAGGGAAAATCCTGTTGGAGTAGATAACACTGCACTGACACACAGGATTTTCAAGTAAGAAATGAAAAAAACACAGCTCTCTGCTGAGCTCAGGCCACACCTCAGCTCAGAGGAGGAGACAGGCTTGTTCACTGATTGGTCACGCCCAGGGGAAGGTCAGGGAGTACAGGGAAGCGAACCCTTTTTAAATCCTCAAGCAATGCAGAGAGAGAGGAGAGAGACGAGAGAGATGAGAGAGACGGGAAGCAGTTCAGGAAGGAGTTCAGGAAGAACTGCCAGAAGGATAAGCAAGCTAGAACTTTGGAGCAGAGCAGAACCTGGGAGCAGTTAACATTGGAGCAAGGAACAACCTTGGAAGAAACGTTACTGCAAGGTAGAGCCCGCGAACAAGAAAGCTAGCAGAGCAAACACATGGAGTAACGGTAGTTGGACCTACAGCAGTCAAGGCTATAACGGCAGCAGAGAAAGCCAAGGGGAAAGCTATCAGCCTAACAATTACCAGAAGGGCAGTGGAAATAGCAATAAGAAAGCTGGGCTCCAGAGCCTGGGAGAAAGCAGGAGAAAAGGTACCAGCACTTATCTAAAAGTCCCTGCCAAAGGTAAAGCTGATATTTCTTATTTCAACTCCTTGCTTGAGAAGCCTTTTACTTATGCTAATGTCCAAAAGACAAACTGAGCACAGTCAGCTAATAGCAAGTGGGGGAAGGGACTTACCCTTGCTGAGAGCTACCCCTCTGATAAAAGCAGGACAACTGTACCCCCTGGGGTGGGAGCCATAAGCAAGCTTTTATCAGAAAAGGAGGATGGTTATTCTAATGAAAATGTGCACAGACAAGCTGAATTGCTTTTAAGCCAACTTCAGGAGTTTCTGGAGAGAAAGTCAGGGAAAGGTAATAAACCTGACAAAGATACCACTAACTCTAGCTCTGAGGAAAGTATGCAGGTGGATGTTTGTTTGCCTACAATAGAATATGATCCTTCTGCCATGGACTGTTCAACATGTCTAATAGAAAACAGCAGGGTTAAAGAGCATTGAAAACTGTATGAAGCAATACAGAGTAAGTTTGCCATACCTGCTGCCACATTGAAAAACTTTACAAGTTGTTTACAAGCTTAATCACCTGTTGAAAGTAAGAAGCCGTGCTTTAAAGAAAAGCAGCTGTTTCAGTTTATGTGTTTTTCCTTGAGTGACCACATGAGGCAGTGCCTAGTGGGAAGTCAGAGGAACTGTGAAACAGCCAAATAGTGCTGAGTTAATTTCTGTTGCATTTCCTGTGTTTCTGTTTCAACCTTTATGTTGGAGTTGCATCCTTTTTGCGTTTGTTGTACTGAACTTTGATGCGCTGGAGAAAAATCCCCACAAATATTCTTGCAGCCTTTACTACTCGAGTCATAACTACAGCTCAGTCCTTAAGGGAGACAAGCAAACTACAGGTCCCAGAATTCCTGGTGACAACTGACACAGCTTTATTCCAAAAACGACATTCCAAAGGCCACTCCTGCCTGTAAGCCCTGGAGCCCAGGTAGGAGCGTCGCAATACATAGCTGTCTCATGGTCTTCCCCACATAATACTTATTGCAGGGACAATAAAGAACATAGACCACAAATTCAGAAGTGCACGTAGTTAACCAATGGTGGTATAGCACATAACCATTGATGTTAGAAATAGAGTCTTCCACCATAATTTCACAAAAAATACAACAGCCACATTGTCTACAGTATTGGTTAAGACCCCAGGTACTGCTGGACACAAAACATCTCGCAGATTACGTCTTTGGCTGTATGCTATTCTTGGTCTTGTGCCCACTAAATAGGGAGGGCAGAAAGCACTGACCAGTGACGATGTATAGATGCAGCTACTGTATTCAATGTAGATGAATACTGCAGCACACAAGTAATAGGCTCCACCTCAAACTCCTCCACTGATACTGATGAATCAGGGGCCAATAATCACTCACGGTGGTTAGAAGGAGGCTGTTTGTATGCCTTTCGTAAAACAGAGATGAGATAGCCATGATCTTTATATCTGCACAGTATAAGTTTTCTGTTGTTATGTAAACCGCACTGATGTTGAATAGGGCGGTATAAAAGAGACTGTAAATAAATAAATAAATCAAGCCCAGTATCCTGTTTCCCATGGTAGCCAATCCAGCTCACAAGTATCTGGCAGGTTCCCAGAAAAGCACACAGTTTCCACAATGTTTGTCCAGGGACAGGTAGTGGATTTCCTAGGTCCTCTTTAATAATGGTTTATGGACCTTTCCTCCATGTACTTATCCAAACCTTTTTTAAACCCAGCTATACTAAAGTAGCCTAGTGGTTAGAACACTGGCTTGGTAACCAAGAAACCAGGGTTCAATTCCCACTAGCACTCCTTGTGGCCTTGGGCAAGTCACTTAACCCTTCATTGCCTCGGAAGAAAGGCCTGGCAATCTACTTCCGGTGACACTGCCAAGAAAACCCAGGAGCTTCTGGGTCGCCAGGAGTCAGGACTGACTTGAAGGTACACATTGCATTGCATACTAATACTAAAGAAAGGTGATCCAACTGACTGTGAAAATTATCGCACAATCGCTCTGATCCCACATGCCAGCAAGATTCTACTGAAGATTATTCAAAAGAGACTACAATCATACCTGGAACAAGAACTACCTGAAGTGCAAGCAGGGTTCAGAAAAGGGCGAGGAACGAGAGACATCATTGCGGATGTGAGATGTATCCTTGAAAAGACTAAAGAATACCAAAAGGATATCTATTTGTGCTTTATCGACTATAGCAAAGCTTTTGACTGTGTAAACCATGAGAAACTCTGGGCCACATTAAGAAGCATGGGTATACCAGAACACCTGATCGTTCTCTTGCACAATCTGTACATTGATCAAGAAGCAACAGTTCGAACGGAACAAGGAGAAACAGAATGTTTTAAAATAAGCAAAGGTGTAAGACAAGGCTGCATACTTTCCCCCTACCTGTTTAATTTATATGCAGAACAAATCATCAGAGAAGCAGGATTGTATGAAGACAACAGAGGTGTGAAGATTGGTGGAAGACTCATCAACAACCTTCGCTATGCTGATGATATCACATTACTCGCGGAAAGTGAAGATGATCTGAAACATTTGCTTCTCACAATCAAAGAACATAGTCTCAAAATGGGCCTGCACCTTAATGTAAAGAAAACAAAGATCATGAAAATTGACATAATCAAAGGAGAAGAAATTGAAATCATGAATAACTTTAACCTACTTGTATCAACTATCAATAAAGAAGCAACGAGCAGTCAAGAAATCAGACGACACATTGCTCTTGGCAGAATGGCTATAAAAGACCTAGATAAGATTCTCAAGAGCAGAGATGTCTCTCTCCATACAAAGATTCGACTTGTTCAAGCCATGGTATTTTCAATAACATCATATGGATGTGAAAGCTGGACAGTGAAAAAGATAGACAGGAAGAAAATTGATGCCTTTGAATTATGGTGCTGGCCAGGGCCGGATTTACGTATACGCCATGTACGCCATGGCGTAGGGCCCACAACCGGCAGGGGCCCACAAAAAATAGAACCAGGTTTTTTTTTTTTTCAACTCGATTAAAAAAAAACCTGGTGGCTGCCGCCGCGGGGCCCCCTCTGCTGCCGCGGGGGCCCCGTCTACAAGATGGTCTGGTCTGGTCGGGTCGGGTCGGGTCTCGTCTCCCTCCCTCCCTCCCGGCTGCGAGAGACGCGAAGATAGAGCGTCTCCTCGCGTCTGTGTTAAGCCCGCAGGGGCTGATGGGATTTCCCATCAGCCCCTGCGGGCTTAACACAGACGCGAGGAGACGCTCTCCCTTCGCGTCTCTCGCAGCCTGCAGCGAGCGAGGGAGGGAGAGAGACCCGACCGGACCCGACCCGACCGGACCTGACCCGACCAGCTTGTAGACGGGGCCCCCGCGGCAGCAGAGGGGGCCCCGCGGCGGCAGCCACCAGGTTTTTTTTTTTTAATTAAATTTTACTTTAGGCCGGGGGGTAGGAGTCCTATCCCCCCCGGCCTAAAGTAAAATTTAATTTATCCCCCGGCCTAAAGTAAAATTTAATTTTAAAAAAAAACCTGGTGGCTGCCGCCGCGGGGCCCCCTCTGCTGCCGCGGGGGCCCCGTCTACCAGCTGGTCGGGTCCGGTCGGGTCGGGTCGGGTCCGGTCGGGTCTCTCTCCCTCCCTCCCTCGCTGCAGGCTGCGAGAGACGCGAAGATGCGTCTCTCGCAGCCTGCAGCCTGCAGCGAGGGAGGGAGAGAGACCCGACCGGACCCGACCCGACCCGACCCGACCGGACCCGACCAGCTTGTAGACGGGGCCCCCGCGGCAGCAGAGGGGGCCACGCGGCGGCAGCCACCAGGTTTTTTTTTTTAATTAAATTTTACTTTAGGCCGGGGGGGGGTAGGACTGGTAATGGGCTATGGGGGGGGTAGGACTGGTAATGGGCTATGTGGGGGGCGGGTAGGACTGGTAATGGACTATGGGGGGGGGTAGGACTGGTAATGGACAAAGGGGGGGGGTTGGACTGGTAATGGGCTATGGGGGGGGCTGAGGCTGCAAATGGACTGGGGGGGGAAGGGCTGGTAACGGGCTATTGGGGGGCTGGGGCTGGAAAAGGGCTGGGCTGGGGGGGTTAAGGCGAGAGGTGGGCTGATGGGGATAGGACTGGTAATGGACTGTGGGCTGTTGGGGGGGGCTTAGAACTGGCAATGGGCTTTGGGGGGGGTTAAGACTGGTAATGGGCTGTGGGCTGATGGGGGCTGTCTGGTAATGGGCTATGGGGGGGGCTAGGACTGGAAATGGGCTGGGGGGTTAAGACTGGAGGTGGGCTGATGGGGTTAGGACTGGTAATGGGCTGTTGGGGGGGGATTAGAACTGGTAATGGGCTTTGGGGGGGTTAAGACTGGTAATGGGCTGTGGGCTGATGGGGGTTGTCTGGTAATGGGCTATGGGGGGCTAGGACTGGAAATGGGCTGGGGGTTAAAACTGGAGGTGGGATGATGGGGTTAGGACTGGTAATGGGCTGTGGGCTGATGGGGGGGGGTAGGACTGGCAATGGGCTATGGGGGGCTGACTGGAAATGGGTTGATGGGTTAGGACTGGAAGTGGGCTGATGGGGGGTTAGGACTGGTAATGGGTTATAGGGGGGGCTTAAACTGAAAATGGGGTGATGGGGGTTAAGGACTGAAAATGGGGTGATGGGGGGTTAAGGACTGTAAGTGGGGTGATGGGGGGGCTAGGACTGGAAATGGGCTGATGGATGGCTAGGACTGGAAATGGGCTGATGCAGGGACTAGAAGGGAATGGATGCTGGGTGAGGCTGGAACTAGAAGGGAGCTGATGTTGGGGGAGGATTAGAATGGGATGGGGCTGGAAGAGTAAAATGGAGAAGGGAAAAATATTTTGTGTGGGAGGGATAAAAAATCTACAATTGGCCGGGTATTGGGAGAGTAAGTGGGGATTGAGGATGGAGGGGTAATATTTGAGTGGATGAAATAGGAATGAGGAAAGAGCAAAAGGAGAAAGATTAGTATGTTAAAGCAGATGTAGAGAGAGAATGGAAAAAAATCTAGAAGAGAGAAGAAAGGACAAATGGACAGCAGACGATGGAGAGTTAGCAGAAGACACGAAGAAACCAGAAGAAAGTGGCTGGAGCAATTGCAGCTGAAAAAAATGCACAAAAGGTAGAAAAATATCTCTTTATTTTGAATTTATTAATTGGAATATGTCAGCTCTGGTAAATGTGCATCATTAACATCTGTGCTTTGTTTAGTACAAGAGCAAATTAATGTATTGTTTTATTTCTACAGTGTTGTACATTCCAAGTTTGGCTTTTGGGATTCCCAGTTTAATTATTGTCTTCCTATTTCTAAATTGTGATTACTTGTTTGGTGATGGTCTATGTTCTGCATGTGTAACTGAGCTGAGGTGTTCTGTTTATATAATTCCTATTTGACATTGCCACTTGTTCTCTTTCCCCAGTAGGTCATGTATTGTTGTTCTCTGAAATGTATTGGTTTAATATTTGCAGTGTTGCCTTTTGATTGGTAGAGTATGGTGCTTTGTGAGTCCTGGTAGTGCTGTTAGGATACGGCGGGTTTACTATGGGCAGTGTTTGTAGTAGTTCCTAATGTGTCTGGCAGTTGGCACTGGATTATAGTAATGTAGAAATCTTTTAGTCTTTCTTTATCCATACACTCATTAAGAGGCACGTTTACTAAAAGTTAGTATATGGTAACATTATGCAAATATTTATGCAAATGAGGCCCCTTATGCAAATGAGGTCCGCACCCCCCTTGGGCCGCCCCTGCTGGGGGCCCACAATTTTTGTTGGCGTAGGGCCTCACTCAAGGTAAATCCGGCCCTGGTGCTGGCGGCAAATACTATGTATACCATGGACTGCCCGAAGACCAAACCAGTCTGTACTAGAGGAGATCAAACCTAAGCTTTCTTTAGAAGCTCAGATGACAAGACTTCGACTTTCATACTTTGGACACATCATGCGGAGAGAGAGATCATTAGAGAAAGACATCATGCTTGGCAAGATAGAAGGTCAACGCAAAAGAGGAAGGCCAGCAATGAGATGGATCGATACAATAATGGCAGCTACGGGTACCAGTCTGTCAACAATGAGCCACCTGACTGAAGACCAAACACAATTTAGGATAGCTATCCAGAGGGTCGCCATGAGTCGACTCCGACTCGACGGCACGTACCACAACAACATACTAATAGCTTTTACTACATCCTCCAGTAGCGAATTCCAGAGTTTGTTTACACATTGAGTGAAAAAATGTTTTCCCTTATAAGTCTTAAATGGGTTATATTGTAGCTTCATTATGTGTCCTCTAACTTTTCTACTTTTTGAAGGAATAAACAACCGATCTACATTTATCCATTCCAATCGATTCATTATTTGAAAGACTTCTATCATTTCTCCCCTTCAGCCATCTCTTTTCCAAGTTGAAAAGCCCTAACCTTTTAAGCCTTTCCTCAAAGGGATATCCTTCCATCCCCTTTACCATTTTGGTGGCTCTTCTCTTTACTTTTTCTAAGTCTGCTATATCCTTTTTAAGATATGGCGACCAGAATTGCACACAATATTCAAGGTATGGTCACACATTGGAATAATACAGAGGCATTACAACATCCTTGGTTTTATTCTCCATTCCTTTCCTTATGATTCCTAGCATTCTATTTGCTTTCTTGGTTGCCGTTGCACACTGTACAGAGGGTTTCAACATATTATCCACGATGACACCTAAATCTTTTTCCTGGGTGGTGGTTCCTAATGTGGAACCTTGCATCATGTAACCATAGTTTGGGTTGTTCTTTCCTAGGTGCATAACTTTGCACTTGACCACGTTAAAATTCATCTGCCATTTGAAGGTCCATTATTCCAATTTATCAAGGTCCTCTTGCAATTTTTCACAATCCTCTTGGGTTTTAACAACTTTGAATAATTTTGCTTCATCTGTAAATTTGTTCACCTCACTCGTTATTCCCATTTCCAGGTCATTTATGAAGGTGTTAAAAAGCAGCGGGCCCAGCACAGATCCCTGATGTACTCCACTATTCACCTTTCTCCACTGAGAAAATTGAAGGGTAATTTTTTAATGTATATAACTAGTACTAAGGATGTGCTTTCATTTGAAATGAAATTTCCTGTGGATCTGCAGGGATTGGCTGAAGACACTGCTTCTCCCAAGGGGGACACTCTCTATTGCCCTTTTACTAAAGGTTAATACACGTTAAGTTCCATTTCCATAAAGACAAATAAAATTAAATAAAGATGTAAAAAAATGAAACAAAACAAAAATCCCCACATCAGTGATATGAAGATAAAACAAAATTAAAATCCCCCTGTACCTCCTAGCCATTATGAGGACAGTTAAAAAATGTTATCACTAATGAAATGAGGCTTTTAACGGCTTTATATGCTTTGAAATGAAAATGTAAAACTTGAATGTTCTACAAGGTGCAAATTGATTGGGGTGTTTTCCTCTAGTTAGACCCCTGCTTGATTCTGTGTATTCCAGATACACATCCCTTCTGTCTCTTGAAATCTTTCTAGGCAATCCCTGTCAGTTTGAGTTTTTTCTGATTGGACGTCAGATTTTGACACAGAAGATTCTGGCAATATATTTAACTCCTGAAGAAGCTTTTTTAAAGCGAAACAAAGATCTTTGTTGAGTTATCCTAAGATGTTTTGAGTTATTCTAAGATTTTTTTTCAGCCTGGTGTTTGAATAATTGCTGTGAAAAGTCTCCGTTGTCGGCGTCTCTGAGAGAGTTCCTCAGAGAGAGGGAGGAACTGTTTTGCCGTGAACCGGCGGCTGACAGTTAAGTACAGGATATCCCTTTGAGGAAAGGCTTAAAAGGTTAGGGCTTTTCAACTTGGAAAAGAGATGGCTGAAGGGGAGAAATGATAGAAGTCTTTCAAATAATGAATCGAGTGGAATGGATAAATGTAGATCGGTTGTTTATTCCTTCAAAAAGTAGAAAAGCTAGAGGACACATAATGAAGTTACAATGTAACCCATTTAAGACCTTAAAGTGCTTCACAGCAGTGCTCACACACTGTACTTAACTGTAACCCATTTCCTCCCAGTTGGTGAGAGGTCTTACGTGTGCACTAGGTGCAAGGAGCTTTTTGCTCTCAGGGAACGAGTCCGTTCTCTAGAGGCTAGAGTAGCAGACTTGGAAAACATAAGAAAGACAGAGAGATACATAGATGAGACCTACAGGGATATAGTCCTGAAGTCCCACCTCCAGTCTGGCAGCATCCCTGTTGCCATGGAGGAGAGAGGTCACGTGACAGGAGAGCATCACCCTGGTGTGGCAGGAAGTGATCCTGTAACTAGGACCTGTCCTCCAGGTGATGTAAAATCCTCTCGCACCGAGGAAGTTTCTCCAGGGCCATGTGCCCATGAGGGAAGGGTTAGGACAGCCGTTATAGTTGGTGTTTCGATCATTAGGCATGTAGATAGCTGGGTGGCTGGTGGACGTGAGGATCGCCTGGTAACATGTCTGCCTGGTGCGAAGGTAGCGGACCTCACGCGCCACCTAGATAAGGTCTTAGATAGTGCTGGGGAGGAGTCTGCTGTCTTGGTACATGTCAGTACCAATGACATAGGAAAATGTGGTAGGGAGGTTCTGGAGGCTAAATTTAGGCTTTTAGGTAGGAAATTGAAATCCAGAACTTCCAGGGTAGAGTTCTCCAAAATGCTTCCCGTTCCACGTGCAGGACCCAAAAGGCAGGCAGAGCTCCAGAGTCTCAATGCGTGGATGAGACAATGGTGCAGAGATGAGGGGTTTGGATTTGTTAGGAACTGGAGTACATTCTGGGGAAAGGAGGGGCTCTTCCGAAGGGATGGGCTTCACCTTAACCGGGATGGAACCAGGCTGCTGGCATTAACCTTTAAAAAGGAGATAGAGCAGCTTTTAAACTAGATAATAGGGGAAAGCCGACAGTCGCCCAAGAGCAGATGGTTCGGAAGAATGTATCCTTGAAGGATACTACCAAAAGCAGAGAGGTTCCAAAAAAAAGTAAAGTAGCCCAAATGCCCTCGAGTATGGAGCAGACAGAGCTTAAAGATCCCAAATTACCCATGTCTACCAATAGCCAAATTAATATGAATAAAATACAGTCTCTAAAATGCTTGTATGCAAATGCTAGAAGTCTAAAAAATAAGATGGGAGAGTTAGAATATATAGCACTAAATGAGAGGTTAGATGTGATTGGAATATCAGAGACATGGTGGAAGGAGGACAACCAGTGGGACACTGTGATACCTGGGTACAAACTATGTCGTAATGATAGAGCTGATCAAAAGGTTGTTATGCTATCTTGTGTATTCTCCCCGCAGGTATTGTTTATCCATGATTGGTGACTGAAGAGCTCCTTTGTTGTTCTCTTAGAACCATTGATATTGTATTGCAGGTTAAGCAAGTATTGCTGATGAGGCACCTCGGAATACCATTTTTGAGTTTGAAATTTATATTAGGCTGATTTTTATCTTTAAAATAATATATATGTGGATAGAGTTTTTTTAGCCTGTAATGTGGAGCAAGTATATTCCTCTATGGCTTTTATAAGCCACATAGAGGGATGATCTATTTTCCTGAGGCTTTTTCTCCTACCCAAAAAATTTAAGTGAAGTTTGTAATTTTTTGCAACAGACTGAGTACATAGTTATAGTATAGTCTGGTAGCATGGTAGTTTCCATTTATTGGGTTATTTGAAATGTGGATTTGGTGTATTGTTGTTAAATGAGTGGTTTTGGATCTGAGTGTTAGGGTGTTTTATTAAGTTATTTCTTTCAGATCATTAGGGGTAGGTGTTTTTTGTTTTTATCAGCAGAAATAATGGTATCGTCTACGGGGCACACATAGAATAGGCTATATACGTCGTCGTGGCAAACCATGTTCCCATTCCGCCCCACCCAGGTACATTCTGAGATCTCCGTCTTTGTGCTGTGGATGTGCATGAGAGCGATGTTGCGGAATACGGTCGTAGACGTTTCTGGAAGATACACTTCTCCTGTGCACGTGCAAACAGCCTATTCAGTTTATGGACTAGCCCCCTATAAAATGGTCCCTCCCTAACCATGCTCCCAACATGCCCCTTGCAATTTCTACATAGTAAAGACATCCACGTGTAAATTCAGCTCTTTTTAAAATCACCATTTATATGTAGATGCCATTTCCACATGTAAATGCCTGATTTTATATATAGAAACTGTGAATAAGGCCTTTAAAATAACCCCTTGGTTTATCTTCATAGGGCTTTATTTTAAAAGGAAGGAAGCTGGTATAGAAATATCCGATTCTCTAATTTGGGTAGGAGAGTTTTAAGATAGTGACTGCGGGCTCTTGAGCTCTGTTTTGGCTCCAACTGATGGGGAAATGCAAGGGGAAAACTCAGGCGAAGGCTCCCTCAAAGCCTGAACTTACCCCAGCTGCTGCTTTTATAGTTCCCTTTTTTCAGCAGCCGGACTTGCAGGCTACTAGCTCCAGAGAGCAGCTGCGGAAGGAAAGGACTGAATTCAGGAGTTCCAGTATTCTCTCAGGCTCAGAGACCTCATTGATCCTCCACACACAGCCAATGGCTTCTCCTGTTCTGTCTAACCACTCTGGAGCATTAATCTCCAATTCAGTGTTCACCAACCCAAGGGGGGCCATCGGTGGCAGTTTGGGAACTATTTTGGTAGAAGAACACACGGCTGCCAACATATCTGAGGGGACACAGGAGCCGTTGCAGAGACTGTTGCAGCATGCGGTGGAAACGCCTTGTATCTCTTTGTCTGAGCAGAGGGACACCGAGCTAACCTCAAGTCAGGCAGGAGTTCCATTATCTCCTGTTGGATTTTCTTTGAAATGTCCAGAAGTTTTTTCCTTAGAAACAATTTGGCAGGCAATTACCAATCTGGGCCAGGCTTTTCTTACAAATTTAGAGGTACTTGCTAGTAACGTTTCCTTTTGAGAATTGTTTTGTGAAGACTGAGAAAGAAGTTCAGGAGTTAAAGGGAAAAGTTCCTATTAACAAAGAACAGATTAGTAAGATTCATGGAATGGAGGAACATTTGTTGAAAGATATCCTTTTACGCAATAAAATTGAGGTTTTGGAAAATACTGTTAGACAAGCAAATTTAAGGATAACTTCCCGAAGGTACCTCTTTCCTCTCTTCGTGAAATGCCTCAGAAATATTTGACTGAGAAGTTAATAGTATCTCCTGATGTAATACCTCCCATTTCCAAAATTGGGATCAGGCTGTGGTAATGGATGTTTTAGACATTCCTTCAGTTTTGGAAGCATCTGACTCTAAAATGGCAACTCCTGCAACTTTGATGGTATCTTTTGCATTGCCTTCTATCGTCGGGATGACTTGTTTCTGAACTATAAAATTAAGCTGAATCCTGTTGTTTCAAGGGAAACCCAGAAAAGGAGGGAGGCATTCCTTCTCTTCAGGCCTGGGTTCATCAGCTTGGTGCCCTGTTCTTTGTGGCTCGAAGTTTGCAGGGGATCGAGTTCCAGAGGGAAGGTGCATATACGGAGAAGGCCCTCATGGATGTGGTGGTACTGGATCTGGTGTAGAGCGCATGGGTACTTAGAGTGTTCTGGGATCCAGTACGCCTTTTGTGGTTGTATTTGATCTCATGTATTAGTGTTTGAAGGTGGGTGGATGATAGACCATTGAGGACCCTGAAAATTGTAAGAATGGATTTAAATTTTGTGCGTTCAATGATAGGTAGTCCATGTAGCTGCTTGAGCAAGGGAGTTATGTGTTTGATTGTGCATACATTGTCGAGGGTACGTGCTACTGTGTTGAGGGCCAGTTGGACAGGTGAATGGTTGTCTTCAGTAAGACATGGAGGATGAGATTGCAGCGGTCCAGATGTGGGAAGATGAGTGCTTGGAGGACTGTACGAAAGTTTTGGTGTGCTAAGAGAGGCTTGAGGTGTTGTACTGTCTTGAGTTTATAGTAGATATTCCCGGTGATGTTTATGATCTAAGTGGAGAAGCATAGGTGTTGATCAAGGGTGACATCAAATATTATACTTCTTGTTTTACTTGAAGTTGGGTTCCATTTATGCTTATGGTGTCTGGTAGCATTAACTGCTGTCACTGTTGATGTATAGGGCTTCTGTTTTCTTGAGATTTATGGTCACGTTGTGGGTGGTGAGCTATGAACTGATGGTGGTGAAGCAGTTTGTTATGTTCGTGATGTCAGGGTTGAATGTGTTGATGGGTGCATAAATCGTAATATTGTCGGTGTATATGTGGTAAAGTACATTGAATGTCTATATGACTGTGCAGATTGGTTGGATGAAGATAAATGCCTTTATTATGTCTATTTGAATTCTTAGGGTCCTATTTATTAAACTATGTTAGATGACTAATGTGGGAATTAGTACCCACTAATGATTAGCATAGGTCATGCTAACACTTAATGTGACACTTTATTTATTTTAATTTTTATTTATTTAACAAGTTTTTATATACCGCCCCTTCCAGAGATCAGGGGCAGTTTACATAGAACAACTGAAAACATTTTACATTGAACAGATTAACTTATGTACAGTTAACATATGGAACTATCATACAGACAACTATGTACAGTGTTAGCTTAATTATGTGTGGTTTAACAGTATGAGGTAATTTCCACATTAAGCACCTAAGGTGAAAGGACACAGGGAGTGGGGGAGTAGGTGGAGCATGCACATTAACTTAACACATGGGCAGTTACTGCACTTAATGTGGCATAGTTAATGCCACCTCGAGAGAGGTTGCTAACTGTCTCACATTATCTGTCATTCTCTAATGCATGGTAAAGAGCTTCTTTGCATTAACTCAATGCCCCCAACAGTTAATGTGGAAGCTTTGCAGTAACTGGAAAACTTTGAAACTTAGGGTTCTTAATGTTTTCAAAGTACACTGTTTTTGAACTGTGATATTAGCAAATATTATAATGTGCAAAAGGCCTATATAAATGCACACGTACCAGTGTATTGGTTTTCTTCACTTTCAGAAACCATATCCATAGGAATTCTACATTGGTAACTAAGACACCTCTGTACTAATGCTTAATGTGCTACAGAATCTTTTGTAGAGATTTCCAGCAGATGACATATAATAATGCTGTTATCACACGCTAAGCATTAGTAAATAGAGGCCTTGATGTTCTGCTGGAAACTATGTGAAAATGAAACATATACCATATTGCTATTGATTTAGTTAACATAAAACTGTTTTCATGGGAAATGGGTACTCAGAACTTTGTTGATAGCTTAAAGTTTATTTGGACTTGCTATACCACTGCTTATGCATCATGATGGTTTAACAATCAGAAAAAATGAGATGAACTATAAGAACAGTGAGCGTATAGGCATGGGGACGGTAAGGGGAAGTTGAAGGGAATATAGTTTGGCAGTACAACTGGTCTCAGCCCACCCTGCCAGAACAGTTAAGGACTATTGAAGGCCACTTCAAAGAAGTATTATTTCAGTCCCTTCTTGAATTTCTTCAGGGAAAACTCAGTTCTTATATATAATATTAAGGAGTTCCAGAGGGCTGGTGCTACAAAGAAGAAAGCTGACTTTCTGGTAGCTTCCAGGCGAGCAGACTGCTTTTATGGAGGTATCAGGAGATTTGGGATCTGTGAGCATAACGTTCTAAAAGGTATATAGAGGATCAGAGCACTGGATAGATAAAAGGGTAGTCCCATGTAGTAAGCTTTAATGTACTACTAACACAACTTTGAATTTGACCCTATGATGGATTGGGATCCAATGGTGTTCTCTTTATAAAGGGAAAACATGGTCAAACTTAAGGCAGAAGGTAACAAGTTAATAGTAGTACTTTGGATAAGCTGTAGGCATTTGAGCACTGTGGCTGGTCACCTATGGTAAAGTGAATTACAGTAGTCCAACCAACTTATGATAAGAGACCAGTATGGAGAGCTGTCTTGTACAGAAAGGGCCTAATAGCAGGGATAGTTCTAAGTGAGATAAAACAAGCTTTGATGATAGTGTCTATCTGTAAATCAAAACACAATTTGGGGTGAATAATACAGGCTAATTTCTTTATCTTAGACACCAAAGGCAGAGATTCACCCAGAAGAGAAGCCACCCACATAGCCTTGTACTTGGAGAGACTGAGTTTGAGGTGGTTATTCCTAAGCTATGAAGAGACCTCCTCAAGACAAAAGTTCAAATGGAGTACATCAGATGCTGAACAGTCAAGATACAGTATTAGTGAATATCGTCCATGAAAAAGTACCTAGTACTGATTTATGAGTGAGCTAACAGTGCAAGGGGCTCAAAAAGAAGTTAAATAAGATGCTGGAGAGGAACTAATTTTCAGGAAGCAGATGTTGAAAGCAGACTATAAAAACCAAATGAAAATTTTGTGTCTCCCAATGCAAATTCCAACTCAACTAAAATTAATGGCTGAATGTTAGAATTGGTGAGATACTAGTGCAAAAATTGTCATCTGGTCTTATTTTGTTGCTTAGCAGAGAGGAAATGATTCAACTTGGAACAAATCCCAGTATCTAGGCACATGCATTTTTCCTATTTTGGTTTTGTCATCCTTTTTTCTTATTGTGCTAAATTCAATCTTGATTTCATAACTTGGCATTCAAAGAGAAACAGTGTGCTTAGTCATGGAACTCAAAGATTAATGCTTGGCTTATTAATACCATTTCCTCTATTCATTTCTTCAGGACAGCTTGTGCTGCTACCAATGTTCCCTCTAAATTCTGCTGGAGTCCACCATCCACATTTCAACTATGGGACTTTTTGCAGTCCTCTCACTGTGTGAACACAGAGTATAGGCAGGTCTTACAGTTGCCATGGGATCTGTCTACCCAGCAGAGTTCCAGTTTAGATGGAACATTGGTTGCAACATCTGATAAGGGCTCCTCCATCCTGAGGTATCTGGCACCATATAACCTCTTTAAGAAATGGATACTTCAGTCAGACTGAACCCCTGCTCAAGAACTATAGCTCTACAAAAATCCCATCAGATGAAAAAAGGAAGAGTTAATTCCTGGGGTGCTTCACACCATTGCTCATGTTTTGCCAAGAAAGGTAGGAATGAATTAACTTTAATAAATGGTAAAACTGGAGTCTTTTTTCTTTGCCGAAAGATTTTCTGTATTAATTAGTAAGGGAGCCTCTTGTTCCAAAACAACAAAATGACTCTAGGTGATACCAGTTTGCAAAACTAACTCAAAGGTTTTTTTTAGAGAAGCCTTGAAAAACTATAGCCCAAATTTCTGGAAAGCAATTCACTGTTTTGTTGAATATTGCACCTCTCACAATCTGTTATCGAAGCAACTTTCAGTGAGGTGCTTTCATCTGTTCCGTGTTCCAATTATAATAGCAAGATTAACAGAAATCATCCTTGAATCATAACAAAGCAACACAAAAGTAATATGAATGTCTGTGTGATATCTCTTTCACACAACATGTATCCATGATGTTTTTCTTATCCTTACAGCATGATCTGGTGAGAAGGTGTAGTTACTCACCTTTAATAGGTGTTCTCTGGGGACAGCAGGAATCAGTCCTCACATATGGGTGATGTCGACGCCAACAGAACCCACACAGAAGCATCTTACAGTTTTCAAAGAAAGCCTTTGGGAGATGCACCACGAATGCATGTTCCACTTCCTGCCCAAGGATGACATCTTGCCTCAGTCTAATGACACAGCTAAGCCAGCAAAAATAAAATATGGTAAAGAAGCAACTCCAAGGGGAGGAAGGAAGGGTATGAGGACTGATTCCTGCTGTCCCCAGAGTACACCTGTTAAAGGTAAATAACTACGCTTTCTTCAGGAAAAAACAGGAAGTCAGTCCTCACATATAGGACTCCCCAGCTACAGGCTACCAAGAACCTGTACAAAATGCACAGCAACCAGAGAAGATGAGCCGTGAGCTGCAGCAGTTGAGTCCCAACTAAGAGACTCTCGCAAGATGCAAGTGTCTGGTGGAAAACCAGCACTCCGGTAGCCTGAACACAGAAGGGCCGGAGGGCAGGAGTTGCCTACACCCGGAAGAGATTACGGAGCACAGTCTGGCTGAAGGCGATGTCCTGTTGCGGCTCCCTCTCCAGGCAGTAGTGAGCAGCAAAGGTATGGACTGAAGAACAGATGGCAGCCCAGCAGATTTACGTAACAGGTATGGAACGCAGATTTGCTACAGAGGTAGCCATGACTCTGACGCTGTGCACCATGACCCGATGGTCTAGTGAGATCCAAGCCTGCTCTTAGGCAAGGGCAATGCAGTCTGCCACTCAAGTAGATAGAGTTTGCTTAGTTACTGGAAGGCTCAATCGACTGGAGTCATAGGAGACAAAGAGCTGAGGTGCTTTGCGGTGGCCCTGAGTTCATTGCAGATAGAAGAAAAGGGCTCTTTTACAATCCAGAATATGGAGAATGGTTTCTGCCTTGCCAGCGTGAGGCCTCAAAAAGAAGGTGGGGAGCTCCACCTCCTGACTGAGTTGGAAGGGGGACACCACCTTTGGCAGAAACTTGGGGTGTATGAGGAGCACCATCCTGTTCATGTAAAACCTCATGTAGGGTGGTTCTGCCATCAGAGCCTGTAGCTTACTGACCCTGCTAGCGGACATGAGTGCCATGAGAAGGACAATCTTCCAGGAGAGGTACCACAGGTGGCAGATAGCCAGAAGCTCAAACGGCGATTTAGTGAGCTGTGAGGGCACCACATTGAGATCCCACTCTGCTTTTGGGGGGCAGACAGGAGGTTTGGACAGCATAAGGCCCTGCAGGAGGTAAGGCAGAAGTATTCCAAGGGAGAGCATCTTGGACTTCTCTCTCACCAGAAATCTGTTCAAGTCCCGTAAGTCCAGGATGGGCCTGAGACCCCCTGTCCACTTGGGAACAAGGAAATATCTGGAATAGAAGCCTTTGCTCCAGAGATGTTTGGGCACTGGCTCCACCACCTTGTCCATGAGGAGGCCTGCGAGCTTGTAAGGAGCAGATTCTGGTGAAGGAGAGGCCTTACAGGTTCTCCTGGGAAGAACAGGGGTGGCATCTGTTACAGGTAGAGGAGGTATCCCTCCTTGACTACCTGCAGAACTCAAGAATCAGTGGTGATGGAAGACCACCTGTGGGCAAGCAGGGTCAGAGGAGGCCATAGTCAAGGAGTCAAAAACTCCCTTCAGGCTGAGCCGGGGCCGATGCCTGGGTCTTAGGGGGTCTTAGGTTTGCGGGGCCATGCACCTGCCTCTTGGACTATTGCCCCTGCAGTGGGGCAGAGAAGGCTTAGTAGTGTGGGGCATTGCCAAACACTTCTTTCTTCCTCAGGAAGAAAGGCTTCTTCCCAGGGGCCTTCTTACAGGGGACTCTTTTTCGAGAGACTGGTCCTGGTCTCTATCTCAGTAGCCTTGTCTGACATGGGTTTTCCAAAGTGATTCTCTCCAGTGCAAGGGACATTGATGAGTTTGTCCTGGACCCATTGCTCGAGGTCAGACAACTGCAGCCATGCCTGGCATCGGGCCCCATGCCCATGGCGGCTACTCTGGCTGAGGATTTGAAGCCATCGTATGCTGCTCGAGACAGGAACTCCAAGCACTTCTTGACTGCTAAGGTCAGAGACTTGAACCGCTGAAGAGGTTCCCCATGAAGGCCTTCAAAGAAAACGGCAAGCTCCCTCACCAGTTCCTTTAGGTATATGCTGATATACAACTGGTAGAACTGGATTCGGCAAACCAGTATCGAGCCCAGGTAGCATTTTCAACTGAGGGCATCCAAGGTCCAGGCCTCCCTACCTAGGGCAGCGAGGAATGGGTCTTTTGGCTCTTGAGTCACTGCATGGCTGACTCGATGACCATAGAATTGTGAGGGAGCTGAGGTTTTTGGAACCCCAAGCTTTGCTGGAATCGGTACATGGAGTTGAGCTGACTGCTCACAATGAGCACCTTCGCCAGTGTTTTCCACATATGGAGAAGGAGGTGTTTGAGGATCAGAGGGATAGGCACTGTGAGGGCCTCCTTTGGAGGGGCCTTATACTGGAGGATCTCAAGTTCCTCTATGCGGGGGGGGGGGTACTCCTCCACCTTGGTCTCCAATGCGAGCACCTTTGCAACGTCTTTGGGTGGGGAATGGCACTGGAACACCAGTAGAGATGGGTCAGAGGGCACGTATTGGTGTCTCCGAGTGTTAGGGACTCCTCGTTCTCAGTCTCCCAGTCTGACTTGAAGTCAGAAGAAGAATCTGTGGCTTCCGTGGTCAGGCCCTGAGCCCAAAGACCCACAACTCCCAGGGTACCTGCAGTCTGAGCTGCATGCACTGCCGGAGAGGACCAGTGTCCGGAGGAATGGGACTGGGACTGGGACCTCATCCAATGCCAATGGGTCTCTAGAAGTGGCTGTGCTCGAGGATTGGCTCGACGACCAGGGAAGCCCTCGAGGTCAACGGTATGGTCATCGGGGCAGATGAACCGGAGGAACCGGACATCAGTGCCTGCTGCTGTGCCAGGAGGGCAGTGATACTGCGCTTCAAGGCTGCCATTCTGGTCTTCATGTCAGATGGCTCCGCAGCCTTTGATGTGGGCACCGATGGCTTTGGGACAAGCTCCATCAAGGGGGAGGCCTTGACCAAGATGGCCTCAGGGTTCCGAGGCCAGTCACCCGACACTGACGACCGTGGCAGCTTGTGAGACTGCTTCCACTCTGACCCCTTGGACTCACACTAGGGACTGCGGGGCCTGGTGTGGGATTTACCTACTTTTCCAGATCCATCCTCTGAGGTGAGCTTCGAGGGCTTTGAGCTCTTCTTGAGTTCCATCTCCAGGGAGTTCCTCTCGGAGAAGCCATGGTCATGGGACTCCGAGGCAGCTCAGGCATCACTGGGCACTGAGGTACCAAAGGGGGCCCTGGAGCATGGTGTCGCCAGGGATTCTGGCACAGAGTCAGATCTATGGAACAACTTCTCCTGCTTCAGCTGGCAGCTCTTGATGGCCTTTGGGAACATGGACTTGCAAAGGTCGCAACCCAAGTTGTCGTTCTCCAGCCCAAGGAACAGAGGCAGCAATCTTGTGGGTTGGTAAGGACATTATCTTACTGCACAGATCATATTTTTTGAAGCCACTGAAGGCCATGGGGAAAATGGGTCCTTGAACCCAGGTGAGGGTCCGAGACCTACCAGCCAAAAAGAGCATGAAAAGCTGGTCGAGGGATACCTTGAGAAAAAACAAGAAAACAAACCTGAGGAGCGATGCCGAGGCAAGCTGTCTCGTTGGCAGGAAGAGTAACAAGAAAGGAAAATGTTTAAGGCAAAGAAAGAGACACTTTTTCCAGGGAAACAGGACAGACGTCCAGAGGGCTCTGTGGAACAAAGTGATGCAAGATGGCACCCTTGGGCAGGAAGGGGACCATGATGCTTCTGCGCAGGCTCTGTTGATGCCGACATCACCCATATGTGAGGACTGACTCCTTGTTTGTTCTTGGAGAAAACTGGTTTTCCTGAAAAAAGGCCAATATAATAGTACAGCATTAAAACATCGGTGCCAATATTTTAATTACTGTATTAAAATAAAACTAAACCTTGTATGTAATACACTAATTATATGCATAGCACACTGTAGTTTAAAAAATCTTCACTAATCTAGAAAGCAGTGCTAAATGCAACGTTCAATAAACAACTTCCACAATAAAACTGGAAGTAGAGCTACGTCTGTGCTAAAATATGAAATAAAATTCACTTTTACGCTAAAACTGCATTAAAATATTGCCTTTCACAACTTGGATTAGATTGCTGAGAAGCAGTTAGGGAACTGTGAAATGTGTAGTGACTGCATGATTTCCTGTGAAGGACATATCTTTCAGAGCAGGATAAATATCTGCCCTGTGCAGGAAAATGTTTTCAGTTGTATGGAATGGGCCACTTCTGGACTCAGACATTGGAGACATTGGAATTTTTTGGCATCTTTGGTGCTTTGTGACTCATTTGTAACCCATCTTATTAATCTTCCATTTGGAGTGAATCTGTAAAGTGTAAGAGCTTGCTGATCTGCCTCTCGTCAATCTTTGTGCTTTTCTTTATTTAGGTTCTTTAAAGCAGACTGCTAGCTAGTGACTCTTGCGAGAAAGGAGCATGAAAGAGGGGTGATATAGTCATGGCAGGAGAGTGAATATAAGAAGCAAGAAGATAGGAGAAGTGTGGTGAACACATATTTTTTGGATTTTCAGAATGTAAATGTTTTGAAATAAATAAAAATAAAATAAATGAAGTGGCTGAGAGATAATGAGGGCTGAGAGAGGTAAGAGTCAACCAGGGGAGAGGAGACGGCAGGACAAAAGCAAATGGAGGAAGCAAGGGATTATAGGAATGTGGAGGAGCAGAAGGGTGGTGAAATGAAGAAACAAGAGTAAGTTGTCTGGGAAAAGAATGGTGGATGATAGAGAAAAGAGGGAGGGGAAGGGACAGGAAGGAATAACAGCTGATCAAGGTGGGAGATAGCAAACAACCAGGACTCAGCAGCAGCCACCCCACGGAGAGTAAGCGGATGTAGGATGTCCATTTCATAGCAAAGAAGGAGGACCTGCTGAGTTTGTGCAAAGTACTACCCCTTTGACAAGAAGACACCATTCGCAGTCAAGGTACAAACCTGTGGAGGAATCAACAAGGGTGTGAGCAGCTTCAGAGTCGAAAACTAGACCCTGCAGCAGGTGAACACCACTTTTAAAACATCAATCAGTAGGTGAAGGCCATGGTGGCAAAGACTGCTAAGGACAAGCAACAGACTAGAGGAGGCCCATTAACAAGTTGATACCACTGGAGGTGCTACTGCCAACAATGTAGCTGCCTGAAGCTGTGGAATGCCTGATAGGAGCTACTTACATAGCTGGGGTATCAGCAGTAATTATAGGTAAGTATGCCATTTTAAACCACAGGCCCCATTGGAAAGCACATACACATGTGGATGCATGTTGTTGTTGTTAAGTGCTGTCGAGTCGGTGTCAACTCATGGCGACCCTCTGGATAATTATCCTAAATTGTGTTTGGTCTTCAGTCATGCCGCTCATTGTTGACAGATTGGCACCTGTAGTTGCTGTTATTGTATTGATCCATCTCATTGTTGGCCTTCCTCTTTTGTGTTGATCTTCTACCTTGCCAAGCATGATGTCTTTCTCTAATGATCTCTCTCTTCCCATGATGTGTCCAAAGAATGAAAGTTGAAGTCTTGTCATCTGAGCTTCTAAAGAAAGCTTAGGTTTGATATCCTCTAGTACTGACTGGTTTGTTCTTTGGGCAGTCCATGGTATACAGAGTATTCATCGTCAGCACCATAATTTAAAGGCATCAATTTTATTCCTGTCTATCTTTTTCACTGTCCAACTTTCACATCCATATGATGTTATTGAAAATGCCATGGCATGAACAAGTTAAATAGTTGTATGGAGAGAGACATCTCTGCTCTTGAGAATCTTGTCTAAGTCCTTCATAGCCATTCTGCCAAGAGCAGTGCGTCATCGGATTTCTTGACTGCTTGTTGCTTCTTTATTGATAGTTGATCCACTATTTCAATTTCTTCTCTATCAAGGATGAACTTATTGATTTTGACAGTTGTCATGATCTTTGTCTTCTTTACATTAAGGTGCAAGCCCATTTTAAGACTATGTCCCTTGATCTTGAGAAGCAAATGTTTCATATCATCTTCACTTTTATCCAGCAATGTGATATCATCAGCATAGAGAAGGTTGTTGATGAGTCTTCCACCAGACTTCGCACCTCTGTTGTCTTCATGCAATCCTGCTTCTCTGTTGATTTGTTCCACATATAAATTAAACAGGTAGTGGGAAAGTATGCAGCCTTGTCGTACAACTTTGCTGATTTTAAACCTGTTTAAAACTGTTTCTTCTTGTTCCGTTTGAACTGTTGCTTCTTGATCAATATAAAGGTTGTGCAAGAGAACAATCAGGTGTTCTGGTATACCCATGTTCTTAATGTGGCCCAGAGTTTCTCATGATTTACACAGTCAAAAGCCTTGCTGTAGTCAGTAAAGCACAAATAGATATCCTTTTGGTGTTCTTTAGTCTTTTAAATAATCCATCTCAATCCATGATGATGTCTCTCGTTCCTCGCCCTTTCCTGAACCCTGCTTGCACTTCAGGTAGTTCTCGTTCCAGGTATGGTTGTAGCCTCTGTTGAATAATCTTCAGTAGAATCTTGCTGGTATGTGGTATCAGAGCAATTATGCAATAATTTCCACAGTCAGTTGGATCACCTTTCTTTAGTATTGGTATAAACACTTTTCCAGTCAGTTGGCCATGATGTTGTCTTCCAAATCTCCTGGCACAGCCTTGTAAGTATGGTAATAGGTGCATCAGATTGCTGTAATACTTCTATGGGAATGTCATCAATGCCTAGTGCTTTGTTCTTTGATAAGGCTTTCAAAGCTGTTTCAAGTTCTTCTTTCATCACCAATGGTTCTGGATCATAAGGTACTGGTTGATATGGTTGTTTGTCCACTTGATCTTTATCATATAAAAACTGTATATTCTTTCCATCTTTTCTTGATCTTCTCAGCATCATTCAATATTGATCCTTGAGCATCTTGTAACATTCCAATTCGAGGCTGGAATTTTTTCTTTAACTCTCGTAGCTTTAGGAAAGCCAATCTTGTTCTTCCTCTAATAATTTCTGCTTCTATTTCCTTACATGCGTCATTGTTGTATTCCTTGTCTTGTCTTGCTGCACATTGGAAATCTCTGAGTTCTGCGATTGCCTCTCTTTTCCTCTGGCTTTAGCTTCTCTGCATTTCTGGGCAATTTTCAGAGTTTCTTTGTTCATCCATTTTGGTTGTTTTTTCTTTTTCACCTTTTGTAGAGACTTCTCGCTTTCTTCCAACACAACCTTCTTGTTATCATCCCATATCACTTCTGGAGCTCTGTCATTTGTATCTAAAGCAGCAAATTGATTTTGCAGGCAATTTTTGAATTCCGGTGGTATATTCTCAAGGTCATAATCTGCTACATTCATGAGTGTCTTGCTCTTTTTCAACTTTAGTTTGAGTTTACATACTAGTAGTTGGTGATCTGTACCACAGTCATTCCAGGTTTTGTCTTTGTTGATGTTATAAAGCTTTTCCATTGGTGACTTCCAAGGATGTAGTCAATTTGATTTTTGTACAATCCATTGGGTGAAGTCCATGTGTACAGTCCCCACTTGTGTTGCTGGAAGAAGGTGTTTGAGATGAATAGATCATTGGTCTTACAGACTTCTATCAGTCTTTCTCCAGCTTTATTTCTGTTGCCAAGTCTATATTTTCCAACCACTTTGCCCTCTTCTTTGTTGCCAACATTTGCGTTCCAGTCACCCATGACTATCAGGATATCCTGTTTGCATGTTCTGTCAATTTCAGCTTGTACTTGTTCATCAAACTCATCAATTTCATCCTCTTCTGCAGCTGTTGTTGGGGCATATATTTGAATTATAATTGTGTTGATAGGCATTCCTCATAGACGAATAGAGCTTAAGCATTCACTGACTGCATTGTATTTCATTAAAGTTCTTGCAAGTTTCTTCTTAATTATAAATGCAGCACCATTTCTTCTTTGTCTTTCATTTCCAACATAGTAGACCATGTGATCATCTGATGCAAAGTGCCCAATGCCAGTCCATGTCAGTTTGCTGACACCCAGCAAATCAAGTTGTACACATTCCATTTCATTCTTGACCACCTCCATCTTCCTTTGGTTCATGCTTCGTATGTTCCATGTCCCAATATATAAGACATCTTTGCTGCTTCTGACTCTCATTTTATATTCAGCTACATCAGCAGTCTGATATACCGAGGGCTTTGATCCAACCACATCATAAGTTCTGGCTTTACTCTGAAAAGTCTTGCATGCATACATACATACATACATATGATTGATTAATTTTATTAGATAAACTACCTCTTGCAAAGCATAACAGCATTGACCAATGCAATGATAAAATAACAGTACATAGCAAAAAACAAATACAAAACCTGTACCCGCAAAATAATAGTACATTAAAATCCTATCATTTGTAAACGTATATTCTTAAAATATTGCTCGATAAAAAAAGCCATCCACTTTACCCTAAATTTAAGATAATTCCGTTTTTTACACACATCTAGTGGAAGTTGGTTCTCCAGCAAGTGCCCTTATATTGGAACATCGAATGACTAGGCCTTATCAAACACATCTGAAGGAGGAGGGGCAACAAAGAGCAATTTGGTCATCCATTGCTCTGTATGATCAATGGTTGCATCGATCTCAAAGTTTATGTTGGCTCCCGAAACTCAAGAGGCCTGGCCAGATATAATGCTGAACCTCTATAAATCTATCCACCAGGCAAAGCACTTTGAACTTTACCTGATCCTCAATAGGCAGCCATAAGGCTGGTATAATATGACTGAATCTTTTCAAGCCTGTCACCAAACACATCACCTTGTTCTGCACTAGTTGTGACCTTCTGGGTTCCCACTGCAGTAAACACAAATACAGAGAATTACAGTAGCTCAAGCTATCGCTTACTGATGCCTGAAAAAGGAGAACTTAGATCCCAGATGTCAAATAGTTGCAACTGCTAAATCATCCTAAGAGCATTATAGTGCATCTTAGCCATTGTTTTGATTTGTAAGTGAACAGAGAAGATAGGGTCAAATCTTACCCCCAGACTCAGTACCTCATCAACCAGGGCTGATATTTTACCATATAGGCTAGGTGGAACACATAAAGTAGCCCTTCTCTGTGAAAACCACACCCCTGCAGATATTGATGGATTCAAAACTAATCCATGGCTAGACAACCCATCCCCTAACTGTGCTAAGCATTTTTCTAACTTCAATATGGTAGTCCTTTGATCTTCCATTATACTCAAAAAACTGTATATCATCAGCATAACTAAAAATGCCCACTCCAAACTGATCTGTAATTGATGCTACCAGTGTCAAAAATATGTTAAACAGTGTCAGGGACAACAGGGAGACTTGAGGCTGTTGTAATCTCCAAAATCCTGAAATTTTACCATTTCAAAACATTGCTTGCTATCAGTCTTGCAAGTAAGAGGAAAACAACTTCAGAACCATTTTCTGAATACCTAGTTCCCTCATTCAGGCCCTTAATGGTCATAAGGAACAGTGTCTAACTGTATCCAAAGCATATCCAATCCTTGTCAAGCCCATGTTCTTACAATGTCCATCACTGCCACCAGTATTCACACTAGGCCGTGATCCTTACAGAACCCAGACTGGGAGGAATGAACGGGCTGGACTTTATCCAGAAACTCCATTAACTGAACTAAAATTATCTTCTCTAGCACTTTCATTACTAGCTGCAGCTATGAAATTAGACGATAATGTGTCAATTCCTCCTTAACTTAGCCTCTTTCTTTAAATTAGGAGTTATCACTGTTTTCTTAAACTTCAGTGGCACACACCCTTCTGCTGGTGACTGATTGACCACATGAGTAATGAAAGCAATGCCACCTCCCTCAGATCTCTAAACTCTAAAAAGGAACCTATCTAACTGGAATGCCAAGGACTTACTCATTAGCAAAGCCCTCTCAATCTCTATTTTACTAATAGGGCAGATAGCTGTCCAAACCTTTAAGGAATTTCCTCTTCTAAATTTCACCATTTTTCACAACTACACAACAAATCCTGTAACAGTTCCTCCTCTTCTTGTCCCCTTTCCAGACATAAACCCTGCCTTATTCAGAGATCTGATGGATCCCTCTACTTATTTATCTTCTCTTCAAAAAAGCTTAAAAAGTCCTCCCAATAAAGAGCCTCCATAGTTCAATCACTCTTCCTTTTCCTGTCCTGTAAACTGCTTAACTAGCTGAAATAGCACATACTTTATGGTTTGTTTTCTGCTTTCTTTAACTTTCCATTAAAATACCCAGATTCACTCCTCTTTTCCTACTTACTTCTCTTTGCCTATTGATGAAAATAGTAGCTAAATTGCTTACAATGATCTAAATCCCTTGGATTTTTCACTTTATGCTACCACCTCTCCCGAAGTCATAATTAAAAGTTTTAATTTAGAATGAAACCAATTTTTGATCAACTTACCCTCATCACCTACTATTCCAATGTCCAGTCCCTCCTCTACTAACTGTTTCAATAGCACCTGCTGGTGTGCAACTCCCTGGTTTACAATCATATCAACAAAGACTGGAATCTATCCTTCTCTGTTTTCCCCTACAGAATCTACACAATCATCCCACACAATTGTTCTCTTACCATCTCTATGTTAAAATTAATAAAATGATCCTACCAAAAAATCTGAGAAATCTTCTGCACTAATCCTGTCATACCTTCCACATTATTATTTATTTAATTCTCTTACATACTGCGCTATTCTGCATCAGTGTGGTTTACATTGAACAGGGCATTATAACTTGGAGATAATTATTTTACAGGGAACATGGGCTATGGAGGGTTAGGTGGCTTGCCCAAGACCACAAGGAGCACCTGTGGGACTAGAAACCCCAATCCTTCTGGCCCAAGGTTGTTGTCCTCTAGTGGGATTTGAACCCCTGACCTGAAGTATCTTGCCCCAACCACTAGGCCACTCCTCCACTCCATTAGGGACATAGATTAAGTCCAATAAATTCCCTTTCTAATGCATAGACCCATTCACTATTTGTGAAAAGTCCAAACTCTCCATATTCCCTACAACAGGTATTTCCCCACCCAAATTTGCAGCTATAATAAAAACCTCCTAAAATCATTATCTTCCCATACTGTGACCGGAACATTGATAGAAAATTCATACTGTAAATTCCATCAGACATGATTCTCATAGCTCAGTGATAACAGACTAAAAGGCAATATAGCCTTATTGGAAACAGCATACCACCTAGCAAACATTCCACAGACATACCATTTGTATACACTAAAACTTTTAAATCTAAACTCTCATGAAAAATCACTTTCAACCCTTCCTCACTCCTGGTGAGGACATATGAATGATACAAAATGCAGGTGGACAAAAAACATCTAAAATGTGTCCAAATTGCTGGCATTGTACTGAATGTGCATTGTGGGATGCTATGGGTAGTAGGTGACATCAGATGTGAGAAAAAACACACTTATTTACAGAGCACAGGAGAGAGAAGACATCGTTAGCATGGTTATGTCAGTTTGACATGGGGCCTACTGAGGCCTAGTGTGGAAACTGTCAGAATATCAGAGAACTAATAAGCTATATATTTTCTATATTTCTTAAAAATAGGGGATGGAAACATACAAGGTGGAAAGTTGGATAGGTGGGAAAAGGACCAGATAACAAGGAATAAATCTGACAAAGGCCTGAGTACATGTTTATACACAAGACCATAAGGGTCACAGGTCAGCAGGAATGGGGAGTGCAGATATGACAGGCAAAGAAAGGAATGAAAGAGAAAATCCAGATGCATGGAATCGAAAACAAAGGGACTATTTGGAAATGGGTAACAGGGGTAACATATGGAAAGCAGTGTGTATTAATGCCCGTAGCATGGGAAATAAGATCCCTGAAGTTGAAGCTTTAGTGGGAGTGGCTGACTTGGATTTAGTGGCAGTTACAGAAACATGGTTCACAGAAAACCATGACTGGGATGTAACTATACCTGGCTATACTTTATTCAGAAAGGACAGGGTAGGAAGAAGGTGAGGAGGAATGGCACTATATGTAAAAACTACTATTAAAGCTTTGGAATTGCAGAGCTTAAAAGGGAGAGAGGAGGCATTGTGGGTTAAAATAGAAAGAGGGAAAGAGAAATCTATTTGCATTGGTGTGATATACAGACCTCCCTCACAAGAGGAAGAGGTGGACAGAGAGTTAATTGAAGACATACGCAGCATTGCTAGGAAAGGGGAAGTGCTACTGATAGGAGATTTCAATATGCCAGATGTTGATTGGCACATTCCTGCTGCAGTATCATCTAGAAGTAAGGAGATCCTAGATTCTCCACAGGGAGAACTATTCAGGCAATTGGTAACAGACTCCACCGTGAAGGGGCCATACTGGACTTGGTGCTTACCAATGGTGAAAGTGTTTCTGATGTTGTAGTGGGAGATCAATTTGCATCCAGTGATCACCAGATGGTGTGGTTCATTATTAGGACTAGGGCTGTTAGAATCCATTCCAAGGTGAGGATCTTAGACTTTAGGAAGACTAACTTTGCGAAGATGGGCCAATACCTCAGGGAGTCGTTAGTGGGATGGGAACAGCTGGGGGATGTAGAAAAACAGTGGGCAAAACTGAAAGGGGGTATTTTAAGGGCAACCAACCTTTTTGTTAAAATGGTAAATAAAGGCAAAAGGAACAGGAGACCACTATGTTTTTAGAAGGAAGCAGCTGAAAAAGTGAAGAAAAAGAGGGAGGCCTTCATGAAATACAAGAGATCACAGAGAGAGGAAGACAGGCATCTGTATTTGGAAAAACTTAGAGAAGCTAGCAAAGTAGTCAAGAAGGCAAAGATTCAAAAGGAGGAGGAAATAGCCAATGCAATAAAATGGGGGGATAAGATATATTAGTGAGAAGAGGAAGGGCAAAAATGGTATTGTCAGACTCAAGGGTACAGGGGGGAATATGTAGAAGCTGATAACGATAAAGCGGAATTGCTTAACAAATATTTTTGTTCTGTGTTCACAGATGAAGAACCAGGAGCAGGGCCTCAGAAAATACCCACAAATAAGAACAGAAGCGAGGGACATCTTGAACAATTTTCAGAAGACTGTGTTCGTGAGAAACTAGCTCAACTTAAAGTAGACAAATCGATGGGACCGGATGGGATACACCCTAGAATACTGAGGGAACTTGGGGACGTTCTAGCAACTCCACAGACTGACCTTTTCAATGCCTCGTTGGAGTCGGGAGTGGTGCCAAAGGACTGGAGAGAGGCTCATGTGGTGCCTTTACACAAAAGCGGAAGTAAGGATGTGGTTGAAAACTACAGGACGGTTAGTTTAATTTCGGTGGTGAGTAAATTATTGGAAACGCTGCTGAAAGAGAAAATAGTGAGGTTTCTGGAGTCCAGCGGATTACAGGATCTGAGGCAGCATGGATTGACCAGAGGCAGGTCTTGTCAGACAAATCTTATTGATTTCTTTGACTGGGTGACCAGGGAGTTGGACCGAGGGAGAGCTCTAGATGTGGTGTATTTAGATTTCAGTAAAACCTTTGATACTGTTCTTCACAGGCAACTTATAAACAAACTGAGCACCTTAAGGATGGACCCTAAAGTTACTGCTTGGGTTAGAAGTTGGTTGGGTGGGAGGCGACAAAGAGTACAAGTAAATGGAGCTCACTCTGAGGAGAAGGATGTTACCAGTGGTGTGCCCCAGGGATCTGTCCTTGGTCCGATTCTTTTTAACATCTTTGTTAGTGATATAGCGGAAGGGCTGTCGGGTAAGCTTTGCCTCTTTGCAGATGATACCAAAATCTTCAATAGAGTAGACACCCAGGAAGGTGTAGATAACATGAGGAGGGATCTAGCTAAGCTTGAAGAATGGTCTAGAATTTGGCAGCTGGGATTTAATGTTAAAAAATGTAAGGTCATGCATTTGGGCTGCAGCAATCCAAGGGAGCAATACAGAATAGGAGGTGAAGTACTTTTGTCCACTAAAGAAGAGCGGGACCTAGGCGTGGCTGTGTCTGATGATCTTAAAGTAGCTAAACAGGTAGAAAAGGTGACGGCAAAAGCTAGAAGGATGCTTGGGTGCATACGGAGAGGAATGGCTATCAGAAAAAAGGAGGTGATAATGCCTCTGTATAAGTCTTTGGTGCAACCTCATTTGGAGTATGGTGTGCAATTCTGGAGACCGCACCTTCAAAAGGATGTGAAGAGGATGGAGTCAGTGCATAGGGTTGCTACTAAAATGATTAATGGGCTTCATTATAAAGCATATGAGGACAGACTTAAGGATCTTAATATGTACACCTTAGAGGAAAGGCGGGATAAATGTGATATGATTGAGATGTTTAAATATCTCCGTGGCATAAATGTTCAGGGAGAGAGCCTCTTTCAATTGAAAGCAAGTTCTGCTACGAGGGGACATGGGATGAGGGTGAAGGGAGATAGATTCAGGAGTGATATGCGGAAATATTTCTTTACAGAAAGAGTAGTGGATCCATGGAATAGTCTCCCAGTTTAGGTGGTAGAGATGAGGACAGTAACTGAATTCAAAAAAGCATGGGACCAACACAGAGGATCTTTAAAGGTAAAAAGTGGACTGTTGTAGTTGTTGTTATGGAAGGACAGACTAGATAGGCCATGTGGTCTTTTTCTGTCATCATGTTTCTATGTTTCTATATAACAGGACAGAACTCTTAAAAGATTGGGAATTTACACCCCATTTTCTGAAGAAGGTGGTTTGTAAATTTCCACCGTATGTCTGCTAATGAGAGAGTGAGTATGTGTCTGTTGTCTGTGTGAAAGTCTCCTTAGTTTATCTTTGAGTGTAGCTAGGAATCTCACTTTCATTTATCCTTCTCTTTCAATGTGCTAGGATCTGTCGATGGACAGGAAATCTCTTACTTACTTTATAACTGTAATAAGAAGAGGGTGAAGGAAATATCCAAGTCACTTTGTAGTTAGTTTTGGTTGCGCTTCCTGTAAGTTTGTTTCTGTGATATAAGAAAGAAATAAAGGATTTTATTTGTAAGAAGAATCTGTGAGAATTTTGTGCCAGGTATGAGTATAATCTGCATGAGGTGTGGTGGGCCCTCCCTGTATGTATGGCTTTTGTTTTCCCTCTTGCACAGAGGAGGAGAGGTGGCAATCTGTCTGGCCAATGGATTGCCCCTGCCCCCCCCCCCCCCCGGTTCCATACAATTGTTAGGAGTCATTGGCATCATTTTGGATTTGGCAGAGCAGGAATGAATGGACATCACTTTTGTTCCCACTAGAACCAGGAATCCCTGGTTAAACCTGAGGAAGGGACTGGGCATAAGGGATGGGGGTGATACATTCCATAATCTGGGGGGTTGAATGACAGTGTTAATGGTGCTAAGAGATAAGGAGATGGTTTTGGAGGGAGAACAGGGGGATCAGATGCTTTGTGAAAAGCGTAGGGGGAGCAGATGTAGTGAGAAGTGCAAGCCGGGAAGATCATGGTGCAGGAGTAGGCATGGATGTGATGGCAGGCTGGGGGGCCAGGCTGAGGAGTCATCTACCCCTGCCCCTGCCAATAGGTACTTATTCATGCCTTGGGGTGGGTGTAAATGTTGATTTCTCCAATTTTTGCCAGAGGTAAGGATTTACTACATACTGCAGGCATTTCACTCCCTCTCCCTACCCTCAGCAGACCTCTAGGATTTTAGGATGTGTTTAGCATCCTCACATATAATAAGCCCCTGTTCTGAAATGGCATTTGCACATGTATGCCAATTAGAATGGAAATATACTACAAAGAAGGCAATGAACACCGCAAGATGGTGGAGGGGCAAAGCAGCACCACAGTTGGTGGAAGAACACCAAGGCACTTTGAAAAGAGTAATATGGCAAGAGGACTAGCACAACACCCCTATCAACTGCAAGGCTCTAAATTATGCCAGGTGGACCAGCACAGCACCTCAGTTACCGATGAAGCTGCAAAACATGCCAAGAGGACCAGCAGAAGATAGCACCCAGCTCGGATGCAATACTTTAAACATACTAAGGGGACTAGCACAGCACCCAAATCAGCTGCAAGGCCTTAAGTTATGCCAGGGGGACTAGCACAGCATGTGAATTAGCTGCAATGCCTTAAACATGCCAAGGGGACCAGCACAGCACCCAGAAGGGTGGAATTTACCTTAATTATGCAAAGAGGACCAGCACAGCACTCAGATTGACTGCAATGTCTTAACTATACCAAGGGGACCAGCACAGTACTCATGTGGGCCACAAGGCCCTAAAAGACCAAAGAACCAACACAGCAGCAGAAGAGTTGGGAGAAGAGCAGGATTGGAGTGAGTTCAGTTGAGCTGTGCACCTACCGTAGCTCTAAGGATTTTGATCCCAATATAGAAACCTTAAGTACAGAGGAAGATCACCCCTGGGGTGGACAAAGCATTCATGGACTGCTTCGATAAGAATTAAAGGATGCACCATGGAGAAGGCCCCAAAAGTGGGAGTGGAGCTGCAGCGTTGGCTGCACCATAACCCTAATTTCACTTCTAATCAAGTTCTGCTTACTAACTTCACCCCTGCACCACGTAATTTTGCTACACACCAAACCAGCCATAATCTCACACCTACTCATTAATGCTTCATTTTACTTTCTATGACTGAAACCTCCGCGCTTACAATAGATATAAAAAATACATGATTGTAAATAGTTCTTACGTTTAACTGTTTATTGTAAATAGTTCACCGGTTACATGATGTTCAGTGTCGTATGTTTTGTTACATTGTAAACCGTCCCTGATCACTGGAAGAGGCAGTATATAAAAGTGTCCAAATAAATAAATAAATAGCCCAGTAGAGCTGAGGAAGACCAATGCAGCGGCAAGTTAGGCTGGAAACTCCTATAATGAAAGGTTAGTACTTATGGCAGAAGACATACTTGTCGCGGAAGACCGATAGTTGAAAAGAGCAGTAATGGAGGAAGGAGGATATGGGGTCAGTCTGTCACTCCATGATAACTAGGGTTGATTTGGCTATCAGGCTAGCTAGGTGAATGTGTCCTTCCTCCTTCACTACACTGTGCTCATCCCTTCCAATAGAAGAGGTACTGGGATGAAAGAAGCATTCATGGAGTTCACTCCAGTCATTCAGTAAGCTAAGGGTTCCTTAGTCGATAACTTGACAAATAGTTTCTTAATCATCAAGTACAGTAAGAGAGGATGGTGGATGTGAGGGCAGACTATCACCCCATGATAGGACTGATTCGACTATCAAGCAGTTGTTCCTTTCCTTTGTCAGTTCTCCATGTTCATTCTTGCTGATAAAGGAAATACCATTGTTTGCTCAAGGGTATAGCAGTAGCTGAGCTCACCTGCATTGGCCTCAAAAGCGAGCACAATAATGGAAATTTGAAAAGAACTTTGAAGAGATAGTTTAAGGCTTGTTGATGGTAGTAGACTGGAAGTGACCTCTCTACCGTGCTGTCTTCAGTTTTTCCCAGACTTCAAGTTGTCAGGAACTGCATGCCAAAGCGGGTAGCAGAACACACAAAGAGGTATATAATGACAAGCAGAAGGCATCCACAAAGGTGGAAAGCAAGAGGAGGATGAGAAGTGGCCCCAAAAATGCCAAAGCTCACTGGTCACAGAGCCACACAGTTAGAAAGGTGGTGACAAACTAGTGTGGCATCTAAAGAAAGTGAAAGTCATAACATGACTCTCTCGCCATATGCCCCGGTACTATGGAACTCACGTCCACCACAAATAAGAGACATTCAACTCCTACAAGACTTCAGAAAATCACAGAATACTATGGCCTAGCAACAAACGACACTTAAGCAGCGCAGCGTCTCCATGCACAGAACATTCACCGTGAACTCTAAGCAATGACAGTGCTGTATCACAACATGTATATAGTTTTGCTACTTGTCTGAGTGTTTGTTATAACGTGAGTTACAATGTATTCATCATGTTCCATGTATCGTGTATTTCTGTTTGAACTGTTTCATCTTACTACACTGAGTTACTTGTAAACCGTCTTGACTTGTAGAAAGACGGTATAAAAAAACCTGTTAAATAAATAAATAAGAAACTCACAAATGTGCAAAGTAGGAGAATGATGATGAATGGTCTCAAAAAATCCAAATCACACTGGTTACAGAGCCATGAAACTTGAAGGGTAGCATGAACCACCCAGATCAGTAGGGAAGGGTGATGAAGGGCAGCGGTGAGACCAGCCCTGAGAGTAGTGGCAACACAGTGACAGCAATAGCAGAGAGAAAGAGGCAAGGGGAAAGGGGCTCTTTTTTTTATTTCACTTTTTTCTTTTCTTTTTTTGTTTTTCTTTTTGCCATTTGGGCCTAAATGGACCCACTGGAAGTGTGATAGCAGGCTGGAGAGTAGCTGTGCAGGCAGGAGTGGGATTTACAACCACTGCAATATAGCTGTGGTTCAGATCTCAAGGTTAGGATTGGCAACAAAGGAGCAAGCGGTGGCAGAAATGGCAGGACAGTAAGACTGGCACCAGCAGCAGAAGGAGCTTTTTTTCCGTTCTTTTTGTTTTATTTCCTTTCTGTTTGCTATTCTATATTTTCTTTTTTATTTCTTGATTTATTTTTGGCATTGGGGGCTGAAAAGTAGACTGGAAATGGGTACCATCCCATCCAGGATGCAGTATAAACAGTCTAAAAAGCAGCTAGTAGACATTCTAGGCAGTGTGATCAATTGCCCCTCAGTAAAACTCTGCAATTATTCCTCCTTCCATTCACATGAATATAAAGGGAAACCAAGCAAGTAGAGATTTTTCTTTAGAAACACTAAGGGATATGTCTACTAAGCCGGGCTAATGGTTAATCTGGTCTATCTGCACCTAGGTCCCATGTTATTCAATGGGACCTAGAAGCAGACAGCCCAAGTTAACCGTTAGCCCGGATTAGTAGACATACCTCTAAGTTTCCCACCAATTTTGGTGCTAGCTGTGAATGATAGAGAGCCACAATATCCCCTCCCATGGAGAATAGACATTCACTGTGCATATTGATTGGAGGGCAGGACAGGAAGTGCTATGCAACCCTGGCCAGGTTTTGCTAGACTGCCGACTTGTGTGCCCAGTATGCAAAAGGATCTGTGTGAATGATCTCAGTGGGCTCTGCAAGGTAGTATGTCACTGAAATCTATTCAGGATTCTGACTTTTGGTAGGCTGATCTCTGCAGTTTAGCATTGCAGATAGGGCTTTGGTCAAAGATTTTCTCTGGCAGGAACTCATGGGCCATCAGCATATAAAGCCAGGGGGGTGTGGAAGGAGTGGTAGATGATAAGATGGTGCTCATGGTACCAGTATTGTTTGCCGGTGTATCTGCTATTTACCTGGCTGAAGACTAGAGGAACCAATAAGCATACCCAGGAGTAGGAAGAGTCAAAAACCCCAAGGTTATTGAATCAGTGAAGACAAGGAAATTTCCAGTCGTCTGCCACTCAATTGCACACCTACTGCCTACCTGGAAGTGACACATAGCCACAGTCCCTGCCAGGTATTCTGACCCATAAACCACTTCTCTCTGCGGTGTTCAGGTGTTACTGCTGTCTATTGTTGAATCTGTGCTCTTACCCACCCATTGTAATATCCTCTCTGACTATGTCCCTTGTTTTATTAGGTACTGCTCCTACTCCCAGTTGCCTGCCACTCAATTGCACATCTCCTGTCCACCCGGTCCCTGCCAGGTATTCTGGCCCATTAACCACTGCTCTCTCTGGCATTCAGTGCCATGGTGGAATGTGCTCAAGGAGCAGTTCGTGCTTCTTGGGCGAGCTCCTTGGGGCAACTCTGGCGATGAACATTTCTCCTCATCCCACATATCTGGCTCCTTGGTCTTGAGCCTTCCAGCTCCTGCTCTTCAATGCACACCAACGGATAAGTGCTCTCCATTCTAGGTCCCCTTAGCTCTGAGTGGTCTTTATTTCACTCTTTTCTGTACCATGTCACTGATTCCTATTCATCGGGGATAGCATGCCCCTGCTTCTTTTCCCCCACCTCTGGGTTATCTCACCCACGTCACAACCAATCTACTCCCATGTCCCCTAACTCCCCCTTGTCCAGCACATGACTTCTGCTTCATCCCAGCTCCTTCACCATCTGGCGCTTATCAATTGCAGGCATCAAAAACACCTCTTGTCCAAGATTATATCACTCAGAATTCCTTGGACATTTTATTCCTCACTGAGACCTGGCTGTGGGAGGGTGAAGACCCCCTGCTTAATTGGTATCTACCTTCAGGCTTCTCTGCATTTTCTATCTCCCATTCTGGATAGAGTGGTGGGGGCATCACTGTCCTCTACTGTTCCATCCTTCCTATATGTGAAATTCATTCTTCAGCATTCCACTATCCAGAATCTTTCCTACTGCACCTAGATTCATTCCCGCCTCTTCATTTTCTTCTCCTCTACACTCCTACCTCTCTTCGCGCCCACCTATGGGATTTTTTACTGCTCACACTTTCTGAGATCTCCCTATCCTATCTTCATGTTCTCATTCTGAAGGGGCCATACTGGACTTGGTGTTTACCAATGGGGAAAGTGTTTCTGCTGTTATAGTGGGGGATCATCATGCATTCAGTGATCACCAGATGGTGTAGTTCAGTGTTGGGAACAGGGCTGATAAAATCCATTCAAAAGAGAGGAAAATCTTAGAGAAGCTAGCAAAGTAGTCAGGAAAGCAAAGATACACAAAGAAAAAGAAAAAGCCAATGCAATAAAATGGGGGATAAGACATTTTTCAGATATGCTAGTGAGAGGAGGAAGGGCAAAAGTGGTATTGTCATACTCAAGGATGAAGGGAAGGAATATGTGCAAGCTGATGAGGATAAAGCAGAATTGCTTTAACAAATATTTCTGTTCTGTGTTCACAGGTGAAGGGCCAGGAGCAGGACCTCAGAAAACACCCACAAATAGGAACAGAAGTGACTGGGAACTTGAACAATTTTCAGAAGACTGTGTTCGTGAGGAACTAGCTAAACTAAAAGTAGATGAAGTGATGGGACAAGATGGGATACATCCAAGACTACTGAAGGAATTTTGGGACGTTCTAGCAGCTCCACTGACTGACCTTTTCAATGCTTCATTGGAGATGGGAGTAGTCCCAGATGCCTGGAGAAAGGCACATGTGGTCTCTTTACACAAAAGCGGAAGTAAGGGTGAGGTTTAAAACTACAGGCCAGTTAGTCTAACCTCTGTGGTGAGTAAATTTTTGGAAACTCTGCTAAAAGAAAGAATAGTGAATTTTCTGGAATCCAATTGATTGTAGGATTCAAGGCAGCATGAGTTTACCAGAGGCAGGTCTTGTCAGACAAATCTGATTGTTTTCTTTGATTGGGTGACCAGGGAGTTGGAACGAGGGAGAACCCTAGATGTAGTGTGCTTAGATTTCAGTAAAACCTTTGACACTCTTCCACACAGGTGACTTATAAACAAACTGAGCACCCTAGGGATGGACCCTAAAGATATTGATTGGATTAGAAATTGATTGAGTGGGAGGCGGCAAAGGGTATAGGTAAATGGAGCTCACTCGGAGGAGAAGGAGGTTACAAGTGGTGTGCCGCAGGGATCTGTCCTTTGTCTGATTCTTTTTAATATCTTTGTTAGTGATATTGAAGAAGGACTGATGGGTAAGGTTTGCCTATTTGCAGATGATACCAAAATCTGCAATAGAATAGACACCCATGAAGGAGTAGATAACATGAGGAGGGATCTAGCTAAAATTAAAGAATGGTTGAGAATTTGGCAGCTGAGATTTAATGCTAAAAAATGCAGGATCATGCATTTGGGCTGCAAAAATCCAAGAGAGTGGTACAGTGCAGGGGGTGAAGTACTTCTGTTCACAAAAGAAGAGCAGGACCTGGGTGTGATTGTGTCTGATATCTTAACATTTCTAACAGGTAGAAAAGGTGATGGAGAAAGCCAGAAGGATGCTTGGGTAAATAGGGAGAAGAATGGCCAGCAGAAAAAAGGAGGTGATAGTGCCTCTGTATAGGTCTCTGGTGCAACCTCATTTGGAGTATTGTATGCAGTTCTGTAGACCACACCTTCAAAAGGGTATAAACAGAATGGAGCTGGCGCAGCGGGTGGCTACTAAAATGGTTAATGGTCTTCATTATAAAGCATATGATGACAGACTTAAAGATCTTAATATGAGGCGGAGCCTGGACGTTGGTGGAATGGATGCCTAGGATCGAGCTCTAAGGGGCTTTTGCCTGAATCCGGTGTTTGCGCTGGTAATTGCGAACCACAGTCCACATCAGTGGGTTCTCTTGTGTTGGGAGTATGGCGGGATCAAAACCAACCCGTTTGGACTTTGCTGGAGGTCAAGCTTCGAGCGTCAAGCGCTCAAAGACGGAACCTCCATCCCCCCAGAAAATGGCGGCGGGACGCGAGGGGTCGGAAGCGATACAAGAGATCCTTTCAGAAATTAGAGCGGTCAAGGAAATCGTTACACTCAATAGCGATTCGCAAATTTCTATGCAAGGGGATATCAATGCTTTAAAGCAGCAGATGGAAGCCCTCGTTGTGCGGCAAGGTAGTGTGGAAGCGAAGTTGGCGACACATGAGGAGAAGCTGCAGGAGGTGGGCAAGCATGCAAAGCAGATTAAAGCACTGCAAAGAGAAATAGAAGATAATAACAACAGATCCAGATGAAATAATGTGAGGATTGTCGGTGTGCCAGAAGGCGCGGAAGGCAAGGATATGTGTGCTTTTTTGCAACAGCTTGTACCAGCAGTACTGAAGATTTCATTTGAGCTACCTTTTGAAATCGAAAGGGCCCATCGGGTCCCGTCGCAGATCGCATTGAACAAGAAAACCAGGCCTATCATTTTCAAGGTGCTGAGATTTCAACAAGCAGCGAAAATTCTGGAAGCAGCTCGAGTGTGTTCGCCACTGGAGTATGAAAGCCATAGGCTGTTGTTTTTTCCGGATTTTGCAAAGGTGACTGTGGACAGGAGGAAAGCCTTTTTGGCGCTGAGGCCAAGACTCCAACACCTTCAAGCAAGATATGGTCTCTTATACCCTGCTAGAATGAGGGTCACTCTCCACAATCAAACAAGGAACTTTGATGAACCAGAGACTCTAAGGTCCTTTTTGGACAATAAGCGGAGTTGATGTCCTGAATAATATTTCGGGCACCCTGCCAGGGGTACTTGGAATAGCTTGGAGGGTGGCAGTGGTTCGCAAGTACTTAAATGTGTTAAGGTTTTGTGGGAAGCACGATGCTAGTGGTGGTTGTATAAATAATATGGTCAGAATTGGTGTGCTTGTTGTGACCAGCGCAAGCATGTTTGTAATGTATACCGGTCCTTAGGCCTCTTCTGCCTTATAAGGCTCACCTATTCAGGGTGTGGGTGTTAAGTCCCCCATAGGGTCCACTGGAATCTGGGTCATGGGTATGCTCGACAGAGATGTTTTGGGTAAAGTGTTAGTGCGCATGGAATCTTTCCAAGTCATGGGGGTGCATCAAGGTCAAGTAGGCCCGGTTGGGGCTGTTCTGATTATAAGGAAAAGTGCTGGCCGTTGCAAACGCAAGAGTAAGGTTGAAGAAGCAATATAATGGCACCTATTAAGATTCTTTCCCTGAATGTCAAAGGCATTAATAGCCCTATAAAGCGGAAAAAAATAATTCACTATGGCCAGCAGGAAAAGGTGGATATATTGTTGTTGCAAGAGACTCATCTAAATATGAAAGAGCCCTTGAAGTTAAACATCAAGCCTTTTATGGTGGCAGCGTTTTCCACCGCGGTTCAGAAGCATAATGGTGTGGTGATATTGGTGCGGAGGGCCCTCGTCCCACGGGTGGTACAGGCACAAGCGGATCAGAGTGGTAGATGGGTCAGAGTCCATCTTCAAGTAGGACAGTTGGAATTAAATATATTAAATGTATATGCCCCAAACAGTGATAACCCTGACTTCTTCAGGTCCATTGCACAAGAATTGCATAAGAAAGCTGCGATCCCGCTCATTATGGGTGGAGATTTTAACCTAGTTCTGGACTCCTTAGTGGATAAGAAACCCCCTAGGTCATGCAAGCCCCCTAGAGCCCATTCAGTATTGGTCTCGCTCCTTCAGGATGTTGGTCTGGTGGACATCTGGAGACTATTGCACCCAGTAGATCAGGAGTTTACGTTTTACTCTCCCCCACATAAGTCCTTGTAGAGAATTTATTTTATATTACTTTCCAAAACCCTGACGGTGAATGTCACGGCCGCGGAGATACATGCGATGCATATTTCGGATCATGCGGCTGTCTCCCTTCTGTTGGAGGACAAAAGGTTAGGGCATGCTCTGAATCATTGGTCCTTTGATAGAACCCTATTGGAGAATGGGGACTTTAAGGCCAAAATATATTCGGCCATTAAAGATTATTTTCATTTTAATTCACCTCAATTGACATCGGGTTGGGTGAGATGGGAAGGGTTTAAGGCCTCCATTAGAGCTGTCATTACGAGCTTTAATATTTATCAGGCCAGACATCATAAAGTGCAGATAGCAGATCTAGATATGCAAATTAAAGCTGGCGAACGCCTTTTGATTAAGAGACAGGATCCATGTATCCTGCTCCGGTTGCAGCGCTTGAGATTTAACTACAATCAGCTGCTATCTGATGAGGTCACCCAACATATCAAAGCTCAGGAAGGGCTATATTATTGGGAGAATAACAAGGCGGGACGACTCTTGGCCAAGTCGTTGAAGGCGAGAAAGGAGGCCGGTCGTATAGCGGCCATTAAGGCAGCAGGGAACTCTACTTTGTTGGTAGAGGACAAAGACATAGCGGAGGCCATTCGGTCATTTTTTGTAAACTTATATTCCTCTGAAAAAAGGTGTTCCCGGGAGGCCTTTGCTCGATTAGTGGACAAAGTGGATAGGCCTCTACTGAGTGAGGACAGGGGGAAAGCTTTGGATAGTTCCATTACCTTGGAGGAAATTTAGCTAGCAATTAACTCATTAAAGTCTGGTAAGGCGGTCAGCCCAGATGGGTTGCCTGCTGAGTTCTTCAAGACATTTGCCAAGGATTTAGGAAAATTTATGCAAGAATATTTTCATGCATTAGTGGAGGAAAGCCCTTGTGTGGGTACCTTTGCAGCTGCTAGAATTATAGTTCTGGAAAAGCCTGGCAGAGACTCGCAGCTAGTTAGTAACTACCATCCGATCTCTCTTTTAAATGTGGACTATAAAATCTTTGCCACAGTGTTGGCGCGGTGGTTGGCTGCAGTGGTCCCCAGTTTAATTCACCCGGACCAATGCGGTTTCGTAGAAGGGCGATCTACTGCAGATAACGCTAGGTTATTGTGTCATGTCTTAGTGGGGGCAGAGAGTATTAATGAGCCGTTGGTTGGTCTGTCCCTAGACGCCGAAAAGGCTTTCCATCGGTTGGAATGGTCATTCTTATATTCGGCCTTGGAGTGGTTTGGGTTTGGTGAAGGGTTTCTTAAGTTACTTAAAGTTATGTATGAATGTCCCTCCGCCAATATCTGTGTCAATAATGTCCAATCGGGGGACTTCGCATTAGGTCGAGGTACTCGTCAAGGCTGCCCGTTATCGGCCCTCTTGTTTAATTTAGCACTTGAACTGTTGATTCTTCTCCTGAGACAAAACGGCAACATTCGAGGCATCAGGCTAGCAGGGGGAGAGATCAAGTCTCTGCTTACGCAGATGACCTCCTGCTTTTTACGGGTCCAGGCTCTGTGGCATGCATTCTGGGGCAGATAGAGGAGTATTCCTCATTGTATGGATACAAAATTAATTGGGCCAAGTCCGTAGCTTTTCCCCTCAACTTGCGAGTTCATAAATCGGATATGTCTTGTTTTCCTTTTGTATGGGAACCGAATAGGATAAAATATTTAGGTGTATACTACTGTCACTCATTAGACGAAACACTGAAACATAACACTGAGGTAGTTATGGCTAATGTTCAGAACCTGACTACTAAATGGTCTCCGCTGTCATTATCCTGGTGGGGCAGACTCGAGACAATCAAAATGACCATTGTACCTAAAGTAAACTATATTTTGGAAATGGTGCCTTTCTACTTCCCTCTGCAATTTTATCGGCAGATTGAGAAACTTCTAGCACTTTTCCTATGGCAGAACAAACCACCTAGAATTGCTCTTAAAAAGTTGAAAGCTCATAAGGAAGGTGGGGGGGGGGGGGTAGGTTTCCCTGACTTTTTAGCTTATCATCATGCATTTCTGTTGAGGCAAGGTGTCAGATGGAGGGAGCAGATATCTGAATTGAGCCCGGTCTGGTTGGTCCTGGAAAAGAGTCTCGCTTCTCCCTTCCCTTTGCATCTCCTTCCAGGAATGGTGTTTAGGAAGGAGTCCGGAAGACCCAGGATGATCACAGACACTCAGAGGGCCTTTAGAGAGTTTGCCAATATGTTGGGGATTGTTAGGTGCAATTCTCTAAGTCTCCCCTTGTGGTACAACCCATCCTTTAAAATCCAGCAAAAGTCGTTTGCGTGGAAACAGTGGTATGAAAGGGGCATATGGACCATTGGGCAGTTATTGGATAATAGGGTGTGGAAACGTTTTGATAAATTGCAGCAGGAATTTCAGCTTCCTGGGAGCTTGTATTTTCAGTGGCTTCAATTGCGGCATTGTCTGAACAAAGCTCTTGTAGGGTGTGAGATGCTGCAGGAGGAATGAGAGGTAGATGTTAAGATCTTGCGATCGCAGCAGTCTGGCAAGGCAGCCTCCTTTTTCTATAAGGAGCTTCAAGTTGGGGTTTCCTTGCAGTTGCTGGGGTTGCAGAAAGTGTGGGAACAAGATACAGGTGTCTGCTTGACACAGCGTTACTGGCAGAGATTCTGGGCGCGGCAAGTCAGAGTTACCAAAGCGGCCTCCATCACGCAGACCCTATTCCTTTTTGCTCATAGGGCATATATTGCACCTGTTAAATTGAGCAAATGGGATGGCTCGACCTCCTCGATGTGCTGGACGTGTGGTGAGCATAAAGGTACATTGAAGCACATGATGTATGAGTGTCCTGGGGTGCAGGTATTTTGGTCACAGGTGTGGGCAAGAATACGAGCAATATTGGACATTGATGCCCCTCTTACTTGGGGGTTGATCGCCTTTCGGTCGGCGATGCCCATCCCTAGTTTGAGAAAGGAGTGTAGATTCCTATTAGATTTTATGATGGGGGTGGCTATTTCTTCATTGGTTCGCAATTGGAAAAATATGGCATTGTCACATTTTCAAACTTGGTGGCATCAGGTGTGTGTTTTTAGTAAATATGAGCAAATGCCCCGCAAGGGTGTTGCCCATGGCCCTCACAGTCTTCAGAAATGGAACGCACTAAGGGCATTTGTTGATTCTGTGCATTGTGGTACTGTTTAAGCGTTGATGGGAGAGTTTGGGATCACTATAAGATGTCAGCATTTTACCCATGATCATGACTGTATTCTTTTTCTGTCTGTATAACCAGTTTCCAGTGGTGGGTGGGTGGGCAGAGGGGGGAGGTAAGGGAGGGGGGTGGTTTTGCTTAGGGGTGGGTTTTTGTATATGTTATGCTTTGTTGCATTGTTTTTTGTTTTTGTGTGTGGTTTAAAAATGCTAAATAAAACTTAAAAAAAAAGATCTTAATATGTATACTTTAGAGGAAATTCAGGATAGAGGAGATATGATAAAGATGTTTAAATTCCTCCATGGCATAAATGCACAGAAGGAGTGTCTCTTTAGCTTGAAAGCAAGCTCTGCTATGAGGTTGACATAGGATGAGGGTGAAAGGGGATAGACTCAAGGGTAATATGCAGAAATATTTCTTTATGAAAAGAGTGGTAGATGCATGGAATAATCTCCCAGTGGAGGTGATCTAGAAGAGGGCAGTATCTGAATTCAAAAAAACATGGGACAAACACAGAGGATCTCTGAAGGTAAAAAGAGGATGATTGTAGTTGATATGGAAGGGCAGACTAGATAAGCCATGAGGTATTTTTTTGCCATCATGTTTCTATGTTTCTCTATGTTTCTAAGGCAGTAATCTTGTTGATGAGTGGGGGCAGTAGAGCAAAGCTGGAGGTTGAATGAGGAGGTATGGGAAAGTAGCTTTAAAGCATATGAGTCAGAGGGGTTAACAGCATGAATGTTAAAATCACAGAGAAAAAGGGAAAGGGAAGATGAATCCATAAAGAAGGAAAGCCATGAGTCAAAGTCAGGCGAAATGTAGAGGTGGACTAATGGAGTAAAAAGGAGGATAGAGTGGACTTCATAGGAGGGAAAGGTATGAGGCTAAGGTAGAAGGAGGGGCTAAAGTAGGCAGGAATGAGAGAGTAGAAATCTAACACCAACATCACGACCAGTGGGATGAGGGGTGTAGGAGAATTGGCAGCCGCCATGACAGACAGCGGTGACTGAAATTGAGTATTCTGGGAGGAGCCAGGTCTCATTTAGAGCAAGAAGATGGAGAGCATTAGAGATGAAGAGATCATGAATAAAGGCAAGTTTATTTGATATGGAGTGTGCATTCCACAAGGCGCATGAGAAAGGGAGAGAGGACAGAGGGAAGAGAGGGATATGAATAAAATTTGAGCAGCTGTGCGAGGATCTGTCCTAAGAGTATGAGAAAAATCTGGGGGGGGGGGGCAGGGTCAAGATTGATATTTCCAGATGATAGAAGGAAAAGGAGCAGAAGAGTGTGGGGCAGAGAGGAGAAAGCACGGTGGTAATGAGGGTGAGGTTCTTTCAGAAAGGGAGAAGATGGCTGAATGAAAGGCAGAAAATGCTGACGTTCAATAGCTGATGACAGGGTAGATGACAAGATGATGGGAGAAGTGAGGATGATAAAGAGGGGATGATGAGGAAGGGGGGTTGAAGTTGTTGGTATGAACGAAGAAGATCAGGAAGTGTCAACAATAGGTAAAGAAAGTGACGTGTTGCCATAACAATGAGATTGAGAGGAGAGCAGAAGACAGAAGAACAAAGTGAAGGATAGGAAGAAGAAGGCTCTAGGGGATGAGGGAGCACCTGGGAGTAATAGTGGTAAAAACCACCCTTTAAGAAGTGCCTCTGTAGCAGAAGTCAGCTGATCTGTAAAAACAAATAAATAACTCATTAAATGTCCATATGCTACAGGAATATTAAATCACATGGTTTGGGGTTAGAAACATATAAACATGTCCCATGCTTTGCATTGCAAACCTGCATTGCAAACCTTTTAGACTAAGGTGGTTAATTATCTTAATAGAATAACTTGTTTCAACTGTAGATTTGATGTGAAGCTATTACTGTTTGATGCTATTTCTAAGAACAAATATTTGAGACTGTTCTTAAAAAAAAATTGTACCAAATTTTACCAAGGAAGGATCCTGAGGGCCCTATCTTGACCCTCTAGAGCAGTGGTTCTCAACCTTTTTTGTACCGTGACCCCTTTTACCATTGGTCAACTTGTGATGATCCCCCAATGATAAAATCAAATGCGTCTCTCTTCCTTTACCGTTAACGCATTGCCGCTGTAATCATTTGTTGAATTATTAATATATTATAGGCCTTTGCAATATGTTTTTATTTATACAATTTACTTATTTAAACCACAATAATTAATCACAATAACAAGTAACAATATTTGATTTCAAAATTATTATGATTTTGTAGTCAAATCACTAATATGAAATAAAATTATTTTTCCTACCTTTGTTGTCTGACCAATTTATTCTCTGATCAAGCTGGTCCCGATCTGAGACTTCTGCCTTCCTGTCTTCTCTTAGCTCTCTTTCTGTGGTCTATGGTCCATCTGCCATTTCTTATCTCTTCTTTCGTTTTCTTCACTTCTTTCCATCAGCCTATTTTCAGTCCCAGTAACCCTCCCCAGTATCAGCCCCTTTCCAGTCCTCACTCCCAGTACCTTCCAATGTCAACTTGCATTCCCATGACTGCCACTGGTGTCCATTCCCTTTCAGTCCCCCTCCTTCCCCACTGACCAGTCCCTTCAGGTACAAATACCATGGCAGCCCCTCTCAGATCCACTCCCTTCCAGTTGCATCCTCCCTTCCCCTTGTATCAGCCCATTTGTAGCCTTAGCCCCTAGTTTTCTTCCAGGGCCAGCAGCTCTATCCTCCCCTCCCCACCATCAGCCTATTCCCAGTCGAAGCCCCCCAATCAGTTCACTTCCAGTGCTAGTCCCCCTTCAACCCCATTACCAGTGCTAGCCTCCACTAATCAGCCCATTACCAGTCCTAGCTTCCCCTAATCAGCTCATTTCCAGTGCTAGTCCCCCCTCAACACCATTACCAGTGCTAGGCTCCCCTAATCGGCCCATTACCAGTCCTACCCCCCCCCATCAGCCCATTACCAATCCTAGCCACCCCTAATCAGCCCATTTCCAGTCCTAACCTCCCCGATCAGCTCATTTCCAATGCTAGCCCCCCCATCAGTCCATTACCAGTCCCAAACCCCCCTTGATCAGTCCATTTCCAGTCCTAGCCTTCCCTAATTAACCCATTACCAGTCCTAGCCCCTCCCCAATCTGCCCATTACCAGTGCTAGCCCCCCCCATCAGCCCATTATAATCCTAACCCACACTCTCTCCCCTGTCCAGCAATTATCCCCTGTCTGTCCAATATGTCCCCCTGTCTCTACCCTTTGTCCATGTCAGCCCCCTCCCTCCCTCCATGTCAGCCCCCTCTGTCCATGTCATCCCTCCATCCATCCCTCCATGTCAGCCCCCTGTCCATGTCAGCACCCTCCCTCCCTCCATCCATCCATCCATGTCAGCCCCCCTCCCTCCCTCCAGCCATCCATTCATCCACGTCAGCCCCCTCCCTCCCTCCATGTCAGCCCCCCTCTGTCCATGTCAGCACCCTCCCTCCCTCTATGTCAGCCCCCTCCCACCCCCATGTCAGCCCCATTGCAGGTTCCCTGCCCTCTCCTCTCCCTATGTCTGCCTGCTACTGCCCTGTTCTTCTGCAGCCATGGTTTCCTGTCTCTTAGGGAACTGCGACTGTGCCTGTGAAGCCATTGCGGAGCCTTCCCATCTCTCGACGGGCTCCATGCAGCATTGTCCCGCCTCCAAAGGAAGTTGTTTACCACTTCCTTTGGAGGCGGGACAATGCTTCATGGAGTCCATCAAGAGACTGGAAGGCTCCGCAACGTTTTCACAGGCACAGCCGCGGTTCCCTAAGAGATAGGGAGCCGCAGCTGCAGAGCAAGGGAGGCAGTGAGTTTGCCGCTGCCGAGAAGCAGACTCGGCAGCGGCAGCAACTTGTGTGATTTTTTATTTTTTTAACTTGGCAGAGTGAGGCGAGCCCTGCTAAATCCTGTGGCGACCCCCGTGGGGGTCGTGACCAACAGGTTGAGAACCGCTGCTCTAGAGACTGGACCTCCATCATATGCTAGTCATGGAAAACATTTCTGACAGAAGAGTTCTTCAACAGCCAGACCTATCTTTCTGAAGATTTGGGGTTATTTTCAGGACTCATGACTGCATCAAAATTAGGAGTGACTTGTTACTGATTTTCCTGCTAATTGAAGGAGCAAATTTGCTGCCCTAGGGTGTGTATATCGGGGAGATGAGGGGGCATGAATGGTGATAGGTGAGTGGTGGTAAGGGGAAAATTAAAATCTATTGAAAATAAACTGTTTGGTCTATATAATCACAGTGGATGCTTTATGGCTTGTGTATCTTTTGATGCCTCATGTATTTTCATGGTATAATAAAGGGAATTAAAAAAATGTGCATGTGGTGAACTACTACACAAAGACCTAAAAATTTGCTTTTCTTCTTTTTCAGAAGGCTGCAATGCATAAAACTCATTCAAAATTTCAAAATTTTAGCATTAGTTTGTATTTCTGGGTATTTTCCATGTTTTCTTGCATATTGTAGCCTATGGAAACATTCAGTTTATTACTTCGGTGTCATTCTTTGCATGTATTTTGTGTGCCCCGGAAAGGAGATATGGGGGGCATATTCACAATGGTTGAGATGGCTGCAGATCTGTTAACTGGCTAAACCACGATCAGAGAGATACTCAGTGCACTAAAGCATTCAGGGCCACTGAATATATCCTCCTACTCCCCTGGAGTGTTCTGGGGAGGAGTGGAGATGGTGCCGAGGGTTAGCCGGTCAGTGGCGAAATTGAGCTACTGGCCGGTTAACCCAAAGCAGTTAAAGTTAGGCCAAAAAGAAAACTGGCCGAATATCAGTGCCGACTGGATCGCTAAATCACTATCCGGGCAACCCATATATTCAATGCCAGTGTCCGGATGTGGTCCCAGCATCGAATAGCTGGGTTTGATTTAAAGTGACGATAGCCAGCTGCTTTAGTCTAGTTGGCCACCGCTACTGCATACGCCCCCTTTAATTTTACATAAATAAGGTGCTGACGGTTAATGCATGCCTTAGTGAGCAGTAGAGACAGTGCAGGGCTGGGGTAACAGTTGCCACAGGGTAAAAGCAGCCAGTGTGGTACAAATCCTTAGCATGTGATGGGGTGAGGACTGGGGGGGTAGGGGGCAGGGAATGGGTGTGGACTGCAGACTGCGATTATCAGGCACACTTACCACCACCTTGGAATTCTAACTTTTCGATATCTGGAATGACTGTCCAATAAATGTTTCTATAAGAAAAATAAACCAATCAATTTTCTGGCCACTGCATCACTTGGTAACGAGTTGTTATGTTCTACATATGACTGTCTACATCAAATATCTCGGGGGAGGGGGCAATTTCTCCTAATAGGCTGGTTTCGCATATACAGTCAAACCTCGGTTTTCGTATGCCCTGGTTTTCGTACGATTCGGTTTTCGTTGACTTTTTGCATCAAGATTTTGTTTCGGTTTTCGTACGTTGTCTCGGTTTTCGTACAGCATTTTACTCCCCCCCCCCCCCCCCGTACCTGCCATGGATTAGCGTGAGCCAGCGATCTCCCACGGAGCTTGAGCCAGCGATTCTGCGGGACCTCTGGGGAGCCGAGGAGTTCAACGCTCCAGCGTGGCCTGCCCGAAACTGCTTCCTGCCCCGGACTCTCCCCCGATTGACGTCTGCCTGCTGCCTCTTCCCCTGCACATCCCTTGAACCGGGACAGGAGCTGGTGACCGAATCTGCTTCTCCTTGGCGGCCCAGTCTCCCGCCGGGGCCCCTGCCCTCCCGATTGGATTCTGGGTGTCCTGCAGGCCTGCACACGCGGCCTCTCCTTGAAACCTTGCAGTCTGCAGCTGCAGGCTCCTGCTGGCACAGCCCCACGCTGTTCTCTGACTCTCACCTGTGTCAGGCTGCTACCTTAGGGGGGCCGGAGGCAGCCTAAGACTCTCTGTCCCACTGTTTCTCAACTGCCTGCTGCTTGGCTGACACTGCCTCTCCACCTCTCCCGACACTGTGTAGGAGTGGCTGCCCTACAGGCTGGTGTGACTTCGGGCACTGTCCTCTTTCTGGTGCCCTTACTTTTGCTGACATTGGCACTACCTCTCCTGACACTGTGAGCTTGGTAACTGGGTGTGATGGCTGCTAAGTTAAAAGGCAGGCTGGAGCCCCGATTGTGCAGACGGCCAAGATGGCTGTTCCCACCTCCGCTGCTGGTGGTGATTGCTCGATCCCCAGAGGGGAGAGCAGCTGGAGCTGGCTGGAGTGCGTCCCATATGCCAACAAAAGTCTTCAATAAAGGTAAAAGTGATGTTACATGCTCATTTATCCATTTCATTAGTCATTTATATGTATTTCTCATTGTTTTCTGTATGTAAAAAGATAGTTATTCTCTATAAAATGTATTTTTTGTCAATATTTTTGGGTGTCTGGAACGGATTAATTGAATTTACATTATTTTTTATGGGAAATCTTGCTTCGGTTTTAGTCCGTTTCGGTTATAGTCAGACTTTTTTGAACGGATTAATCATGAAAACCGAGGTTTGACTGTACTGCGACAGTCATGAACCTCACTCCTAAGTCGGGGCATATGGAGTATGATCTCAGTCTCTAGTGCGCTTTCTTTCATGATTTCGTAGGCTAGATTTATCAGTGAAGTTCTTATCACCTTCACAACATTTAAATCGTTTTGTGGCTGTACGTGCGAGTCTGTAGTGCATGCTCTTTGTGCATGTGAGATTCTATGAGCTTTTTAACAGTTGCACAAATTATCTGTCGCTAGGTTAGCCATGACGCATGCATGTAACAGTAGAGTTTAATTTTTTTTTTGTATCATGCATATCTGTGGTGAGTCATGTGGGTTTCATTCTACAATGTGGCATGCTTCAAAGCGCTACCAGCATTCCTTTCCCTCTTTGCAATATGGCCTAATTTGGTTACATTGTTGACCTAGACAAATGTTATAATTTCTGTATTCGGTTCTTCTTTTCTCTGTTATTATTTCTTGCCTTAGTCACTCCCTTCATGTTAGTTTTCTCTTCTTCTCAGAAGGCATAGTGCTGAAAATTCCTAATTTAGTTAGATTAAGGAAAGGTTTAAGTACTTGTTCTTTAATGTTATGTTTTATATTTTTCAGTCACATGCAGGTTCTCAGCAGTCAGGGGAGGGCTAGAAACTATCAATCCTGCTTCTTGCTCAGCAGCAATAGTAGACGAGAGGACGGGGCAGGACCTATTACACCCATCGCCATCCCCTTAGTTTACCAAAGAATAGCCAGTGGTGCAGTTTCCTGGGTGGTAAATAGAAGTTTCTTTATTAATCTAGTTAGCCTACTTTCAAGAGGAAAAGGCGGCTTGTGAGACTGACTGCTGTCTCTGTGTGTGCATGTATTTCCCCTTTATAATATTTTTGCTTGGAGGCCAGTTCAGATGGCAGATACTGTGCCCTAATATGCCGAAGGCTCTTGGCTTAATCCCCTCATTCTTTTATTCTCTGGCCAATCATGCTGCAGAACCAACTCTGACAGCAGCCGGACAAGGCGAGAACAGGCTGTAGATATGGCGGGGGAGACCCAGGAGGAGGCTACCAGTGGCCTGTGCTACACGGCCAAATAATGGATGACAGCTATACTTGTACCCATATTTTAGCAGAAATAAGGGCAATGATGCAGGACAAAACAATAATAGTCAAAAGCCCAACAAAGGATAAAAAAGGCACCAAAACCACACAAAATCCCCCATGAGCCAGATTGAGAAACATTTTATTTTTGTCAGACTATAATATCAACCAGTCTTCCAATACAGGTCTGACTTATCACAAACAGACCATTTGAATTTAAATTTCAAAATAGGAAAAGCCTATATAACTTCCATATAAACCAAAAATACTGCCCAAGAATACTGCAATATCTTTGGTTTATGGGGAAGTTATACAGGCTTTTAATCTTTTGAAATTAAAATTAAAATTGACTATTGGGATAGGTCAGTCCTGTATTGGATGACCAGTTCATAATATAGTCTGACAAAAATATAATTTTTCTTACTTTGGCTCAGAGGGGATTTTGTGTGGATTTGGTGCAGGACAAAACAAAACACTGAGCACAAACAGAACACAAGACTTCCAGGTTTCTTTGTAACAGATGGTGAGAGGAACAAGGTCAAGGCATTGAAGGATGGGGGCTTTCATCGGATCAGATGCTTTGCGCACACACACACACACACACACACGCTTCCTGCACCTGGCTGTCAGAGGCCGCCTTGGCCTGAGGAATAAGGAAAGAAGTAATCCTGTCCTTAGCCAACTCTAAGAAGTACTGAAAAATAGGATATGTTCACTGGAGTGTGAAGAGTAGGTGTGAACTGTTGGAGAAGCAGGAAGCAACAGGGGCATCTGCTCACCAGCTCAAGCAAGATGCTCATGAAGAGGTGGAGTTCCACATGAAATACTGGAAAGGTTAGTGGAGCATCGGAGGCTGAGATCAGCATCAAAAGCCCCCTTCTTTGCAGGACTGGGAAAATATCAAGCAGGTGACAGAAGTCCTAAAGCCCTATAAGGACGCCTCACAGTAACTGAGTTCCAAACGGTCTACCCTGAGCCATCTCATCATGATATTAAATACTTCACAAGTGAAATTAGAAGGTTTTCAGCAATGACAGGGATTCACCAAAGAGATTTTGGTGATGGTGGACTTCTTGGATGGTCAAATGGAAAAAAGTTGCAACTGTTTCTGAAGAAGGATTCTTATATGCTAGCTGGTCTCTGTAATCCATGGATGAAAGAAAATTTTGTTCTGCAGTGCAACACACTCACTGGCTGAGGTGGAAAGGGAACACCAGAAGCAGAGGGTGATGGTGGTGGTAGTGATTTTTAGGGGAACTAGTAGGCACACCAGCATGCAGTACTGGTACCATGAGCACCACCCTGTCACCTACCATCCCTCTCCCCCCCCCCCCCCCCAGCTGAACATGCCAGTGGTCCATGAGCCCCAGCAAGAGAAAATTGCTGGTGACAGATGCTCCAGCTTGAATGCTTAGCACAAGCAGCTGAGATCAGCCTGGCACAAATCAAACTCCAGCATGGATTTCAGTGGCATGCCACCTTGCAGAGCACATCGAGGCAATGCACACAGATACCCTGGCATATCAAGCATACAGGTCTTTAATATGGCCAAATTTATCCAAGGTTGTGCAGCATTTCTGTCCTGCCCTCCCAACTGTGAACATATATTCTCAGTGGCAGAGAATATCGTGGCTAGCACTGGAGGAGAAGATAGTGTGACAGGAAAGAGTATAGAGCTATACTGAGGGGCAGTTTCCCAACCTCTCTTCCTTAGGATTGCCTACTAGATGTGTTTTTGAGAGTTGGCACTGCAATCTCTCCAGGATGCTGCCCATTTCCAGTGACTACCTTTCAGCCTCTGTGCCAAAACTTAACATTAAAAAGCCAGAAAAATAAAGCAAAAGCCAAAACAAACAGGGAATGAAACAAAACAAATTGAAAAAAGTCTCACTATCCGACCATTTCTATCATGGCCTGCCCCTTTGTTGCCAGCTCTGCTCTTGAGATCTGAACTACAGCTATATTGCATCAGTCGCAAATCATGCTCCTGCCTGTACAGCTGCTTTAAAGCCTGCTATCATATTTCCTGTGAGTCCAGTTAGGTACACATAGCTAAGCCAAAAAAAGGAAAGAAAAAATGGATTAAATTTAAGAAAAGGGCTCCACTTTTCCCCAATCTGTTGACACCACTCATGACTTGCCTCGCTGCTGCCCTTCACCACTCCCCTGGCTCATGCCACAATTCTTGCTGTGTGGCACTGTGACCAGTGTACTCCCACTTTTTCTGGGCCTCCCCTCATCCTCCTTCTGCTTTGCACCTTTGTGGGTGCCTTTGGATTGTCAATGTATTCCTCTTAGGGTATTCTGCTGTCCACTTTGGCATGCAGTTCCTAAGAACCCGACTTCAGGAGAAATTGAACCCGCAACAATGGGGGGATGCCATCAGCCTACCAATGTCAACAAGTCTTGAGCTCGCTTCAAAATTTTGGTTTTCCTAAAGTCTAAGACTCTCAAAAGCGAGGGTCTTAGACTTTAGGAAAACAAACTGCCAAGATAGGACAATACCTCAGAGAGTAGTTAGTGGGATGGGAGCAGCTGGTGGATGTAGAAAAACAGTGGGCAAAACTGAAAGGGGATATTTTAAGGGCAACAAACCTTTTTGTTATAAAGGTAAATAAATGTAAAAGGAAAAAGAGGCCACTATGGTTCTCAAAAGAAGTAGCTGAAAAAGATGAAGAAAAAGAGGGAGGCCTTTATAAAATAGTAGAGATCATAGAGAGAAAGACAGGCATCTATATTTGGAAAAACATACAGAAGCTAGCAAAGTAGTCAGGAAAGCAAAGGTATGAAAAGAAGAAGAAATAGTCAATGCAATAAAATGCAGGGATAACACATTTTTCAGATATGTCAGTGAGAGGAGGAAGAGTAAAAGTGGCATTGTCAGAGAGAAGGGTGAAGGGGAGGAATATGCAGAAACTGATTAAGATAAAGCAGAATTGCTTAACAAATATTTCTGTTCTGGGTTCACAAATGAAAGGCCAGGAGCAGGACCTCGAAAAACACCCAAAAACAGGAACAGAAGTGATGTGAATCTCAAATGATTTTCAGAAAACTGTGTTCGTGAGGAACTAGCTAAACTAAAAGTACATAAGTACATAAGATATGCCATACTGGGTCAGACCAAGGTCCATCAAGCCCAGTATCCTGTTTCCAACAGTGGCCAATCTAGGTCACAAGTACCTAGCAGTTTCCCCAAAAGACACAGGTTCTACAATGCTTGTACTGGGGCAAGCAGTGAATTTCCTGGGTCCCCTTTAATAATGATTTATTGAGTAGACAAAGCCATGGGTCCGGATGGGATACATCGAAGACTACTGAGGAACTTGGGGATGTTCTAGTCACTCCAGTGTCTGACCTTTTCAATACCTCTTTGGAGTCGGGAGTGGTGCCAGAGGACTGGAAAAAGCACATGTGGTCCTTTTACACAAAAGCGGATGTAAAGATGACATGGAGAACTACAGGCCAGTTACTCTAACCTCTGTGGTTATCGAAAAGGCTACTAAAAGAGACAATAGTGAGGTTTCTGGAGTCCAATGGATTGCAGGATTTGAAGCAGCATGGATTCACCAGAGGCAGGTCTTGTCAGACAAATCTGATTGATTTCTTTGACTGGATGACCAGGGAGTTGGACCGAGGAGAGCCCTAGATGTGGTGTATTTAGATTTCAGTAAATCCTTTGACATCATTCCACACAAGTGACTTATAAACAAACTAAGCACCCTAAGGATGGACCTTTACTGACTGGTTTAGAAATTGGTTGAGTGGGAGGTGACAAAAGGTACAGGTAAATGGAGCTCACTCTGAGGAGAAGGAGGTTACCAGTGGTGTGCCGCAGGGTTCTGTCCTTGGTCCAATTCTCTTTAACATCTTTGTTAGTGATATTGCAGAAGGACTATCAGGGAAGGTTTGCAGGGTCATGCATTTGGGCTGCAAAATCCAAAGGAGTGGTACAGTGTAGGAGGTGAGGTACTTCTGTCCACAAAAGAGGAGCGGGACCTGGGCACTATTGTGTCTGACATCTTAAAGTAGCTAAACAGGTAGAAAAGGCAACTGTGAAAGGCAGAAGAATGCTTGGGTACATAGGGAGAGGAATAGCCAGCATAAAAAGGAGGTGATAGTGCCTCTGTATAAGTCTCTGGTGCGACCTCATTTGGATTATTGTGTGCAATTCTGGAGACCGCACCTTCAAAAGGATAAATAGGTTGGAGTCATTACAGAGGGTGGCTACTAAAATGGTTAATGGTCTTTGTTATGAAGCATAAGAGGACAGACTTAAAGATCTTAATATGTATACTTTAGAGAAAAGGCGCGATGGAGCAATATGATAGAGACATTTAAATATCTCTGTGGCATAAATGGACAGGAGAGTCTCTTTCAATTTAAGGCATGCTCTGCTACAAGAGAACATAGCATGAGAGTGAAAGGGGATAGACTCAGGAGTAATATGCGGAAATATTTCTTTAAGGAAAGAGTGATAGATGTGTGGAACAATCTCCCAGTGGAGGTGCTGGACAAGCGGACAGTATCTGAATTCAAAAAAGCATGGGACAAACAAAGAGGGCCTCTAAAGGTAAAAGGAGGATTATTATTTGATATGGAATGGCAGACTAGATAGGTCATATCTTTTTCTGCCATGTTTCTATATTTCAAAAATTCTTTTCAAATTGTCATTATTGTTTTTGTTTGGAGGTCCATGCAGGGGAGCTTAGGTTCTGCTGTGTCCTTGAGAGAACAATGTTATTTCCTCTACCAGGAGGGATTGTCGTGGAGTACTGAAGAAGGAAGAGGATATGCACTTAGCCAGCCTGATAGACAAAGCAGCCCTAGCTATCATGAGGTGGCAGATGGTCCTCATATCTACCATCCTCTACTGCTGTATCAACTATCTGTTTTCTGCCACAAGGATTAGCCTTTAGTTATAAGGGCTTGCAGCCTGTCTTGCTGCTGTGTTGGTCTTCCTCAGCTCTTCTGGACTACTGTATCACTGCCAGTGCTGCAGCCCCATTTTACTGCTTGGGTGTGTTTTCGCTATGGTGCATCCTCTGTTTCTTATTTAAATCCCTCAGCATGTCATCTAAGTGGTCCATGAATGCTTCTACAACCCTGGGGTAGATCATCCTCAGCACTCCAACTGATAAAAAGCACAAATACCAGCAAATATGCAAAAAATGCAAAGTTTAAGCCTTTTGCAATATGTTTTGCATGAACTGCACTTTTAACAAAATCAGTTCACAAAAGCACAATAATTCCAGACAGTATACTATCTTGCAAAGTCTATTTTACATGTATGTTTTTGTAAATTTTGCATTAATGAGCTGCTGTAATGCAAAAACATGCAAAACAGCTTATTGATGCAAAAATGAGAACATGAAAAAGACTTTGTGGGCCTATTTTCACAGAACAAATAACTACAGCTCAGGAGCCATAATTATTTTTTTAAAAAGCTGCAAGAAAACAACATGTTACCCCTTTACAGGATTGATCCAGGAAGGCAAATAGTGGGGCTGTATGTCCCGGCGGGACATCCAGCCCCGCTAGCCACCTTCTCCTTATGCCACCTCCTGGTGCCTTTGCACGCACAGAACCGCTGTGCGTGCTGGGGGAACAGGGGCGGCATGGGGGCAGAGAGTTGGCGGAGCAGGGCAGTCCCGTTACCTGGATGTACAGGGCCAATTCCAGTTACGTCCCTGTATGTCTAGGGACCACCAGGGGGACAACCAGCTTATTCCACCTTAGAGGTGAAATAAACACTGGCCATACCTCTGGCTTGGCCAGCCAGCCTCTGGCAGCAATGGTGGCAAACCTGGTGAATCTCCACTGCCCAATCCGGACTTTGGCTGCCCCTGCTGGGGTTGGGCGGTGGGGAAACCAGGGTCCCAATGGCAGCAGGCAGGTTGTGCCATGGGGAGGATGTCCTCATGGCAATGTAGGGGCCCGCCGGGCCATCTCCCAGTGCTCTATCCTGCACCCCTGGAAATATCTTGCTCCCGCGGTGCAGAATCAGGTGCTGATAAGCCCGTCCTGCTCTGGGCTGTCCAGACCACCCAGATGTGCCCCTTCAGGGATCCGGCTCTATATGAATTGGAGGCACCCCTGGATCCCCTCCCACAGACTTAAAAGGTTACAGTTGGTGCAAATATGGCAGCTAGGCTGCTGGCTAGGGACTAAAAAGCAACAATTATATTACCCGAGTTCTTTTCAATTTTCAATGGCTTCCAATTCCTGTTAGACTAAAATTTAAAATATTTTGTCATGTGTATAAAGCCATTTAATGGGTTTCCATGATGTTTGGCAAACAGGTGAATTGATTATGTACCTTGTAGATCAGCGATTTCTAATCTTTTTTTTTATCTCGTGGCACAGTGACAAGGCACTAAAATTGTTAAGGCCCACTATCAGTTTTTAAGGGTATATTTTATCATTTTAAAAAGATTGTATTTTAAGTTCAATAACTAAAATTTTCATCATGTTATTATTTTTTTTTAATAAATCAGTGGGAAATCTGTGCTTCGTGATGCTTGATGATGCCCCTTGTCCAAGGGCCAGTGATTGAAATGCAAACCTTCAAGTCCTCCTCCAGTGTCTGAAGCTGCAACCTGTTCTTGATCTTTATTGTGCTCATAGCAGAGAAACCAGCCAAACACAGATAAGATGTTGAGAAAGGAAGAAATGCTTTAATCGCCATCTCGGAGAGACAACGAAAAGGCCATATCTGATTTCCATCAGCTCATCTTCCTCTGCAACAGTTAATTCTGCTGACTCACATGCATTTAACACAAACAGATCTCTCACCCGGTCCAAGGAAGATTCATCAAGGACGGGAAAGACACGGAATAACACTCCCAATCTGAACAACACCTGACTGAAGAATGACACAGGTTCCACCCTCCTTCAAAGTCCCCCAATGGCCCTACTAATAAATGACCCTCCCCCCAAACTCCCGCAGTACATCTGCAGACTGTTTGCGGCACACCAAAGTGCCGTGGCACAGCGGTTGAAAATTGCTGTTCTAGATCATTACAATCCTTGTAAAAAAAAAATAATTTAAAACTACCTGCACCTATAGAAGTCAGGCTGGTGTCAACTAGAAATCATTCATTTCCTTATGTAGGTCTATCTTTGTGGAATAGTCTACCACAAGAATTAAAGGAGATTATTAACTGTCTTTCAAGAAACCATTGAAAACATGTTTTTCTTACATAGAATTATTAATTTTAAGCTAAGGGGATTATTTTAGAAGCTCTGTTTGTGATTTCCACATCTGAAAATGTATATTCAGACATGCACATCACATTGGCATCCCAAGAGACATTTTAGAAAGCCCTGAATGGGAGTTGCAGAGGTACACTGGAGGCATTACTGAAAAGAAGCACACGTGCGACCAGTTTAGAATGACAATGCACACTGGAACGCGCAGGCACACACGTTCATGTCTATACCTGCCCCGAGCATGAACAGGCATGAAAAGATGCTTGTTTTGGCAACCAAACACCTGTGGAGAGGAGAAAGCCCTTTCATTCCCCCAATACTTTTTGGTACACCTAAGAAACATGCATGCACATAAAGAGGCACATTTCCGCTACAAAATGGCAGATTAGGACATGTATGTGTCATCAGATAGATGTGTCAATTCTGAAATATCATCAAGGGCATGTCTATGTTGCCGAAGCTGCCGCCATCCATACTGGACACCTGCATATTTCTAAAATTGGCCAACAATTTGCACATGCCTGGCCCATTGTTCTGCATGTCCCTTTTTGTTTTAGTTTTCCCAAGACATGTATGTGTATTTAGGATGGAGATAGATAAATTTTAGAATGCACTTGCAGCTGCACACCATTTCTGCTGCCCTCTCACAGAATTGCAGATGTTCCAATTACGACGTCCCTGATTGTACCTACATGGCCTTTCCAAAAAGTATCTTTAAGTGATTAAGCTGGTGATGCTACCAGAATGGTGTCTACTATGTATATCATTAGGATGGTAGAAGGATTTTGATTAAAATAGTATATGGGTTTAATGGGATGCTATTATTTATAATTCTGATTTTATTTACCTATAGTCTCAAGAGTGAAACATAAAGTCATGACAGCAATCTTCAAAATACTACAAGACCTATCAGCAAACAATCTCAAACCACTAATCAATATAGCCCCCGAATCCAGAGTACGAAGATCCTGCAGTCAAAACTTACTCATGATCCCAGCACTCTGAACAAAAAGCAGCCAGCAGACATGCAACAGAGCCTTTACCCTCTTTGCCCCCTCAATTTGGAACTCCCTATCTGAACCCTTGTGATCTGTGGAAACGTCAAGACTTTAGGAAAAAATTCAAAACATACTTATTCATTCAACATTATGAGTATAATACCAATGTCTAAACATAAAATGCACCCTGCTTCCAAAAGACAATATCAAGTTGTACCTACCTAGTTCATCGCCTGTTGCCTTTCGTACAAAGTTCACCTTGTTATTTTCTGTTATACAATATCCAAGTTGATTGAACCTACCTAGTTCATTGTACTTCTGAACTCAACTGAGTTCACCTTGTTGTTTTGTGTAAACCACTTTGACTACCCAGAAAAGCAGTATATAAAAAGTGTTAAATAAATAAATAAAAACAATAAATAAATTGAAAGATTTGAATTGAAAGTTTTATTTAGAGTTTAGTGAGATTAAACTTAAAAATCCTCTGCTATTCTATCTCTGATTGCATGATTGCTATCTTATATTAGCTTCAATTGTCAACTGTGCTTCTTGATTATAATTGTAAACTGAATTAAAACCTTGTTGTGTAAAGCAGTATAACGGGAGAATACATTAAATCAAATCAAATCAAATTGAATAATCAGTACTCAAAAAAGTGGTTCATTATTGTGTTGCCAGATATTTGTGTTTTTTCTCCGTGGACATGCAGAAAAAAGTCCTCAAATATGGGTAATGTCATCCGATGGAGCCCAATGTGGGAGCATTCCCAGCTCCTTCTAGAAGCCTTTGGAAGCTGCATGACGCATGCATATGTCTTTCTGCCTGCTGTCTCAGCACCATCTTATCCTCAGTTCATTTTTTTCCATGGAGCCCCTCAGACATCCTTTTTCCTCCACCTGTAAGTTTCACAAGATTAATCGGTCTTTCCAATGGTTTCCCTCCTGCCATCTCAGTTTTGCTGCTTCACCCTATAGTTCCTCCTTAGCTTAGTATTTTTGGTCATTTAAAGTTTCCTTTACTTTCAGCAGTGCCTCAGCTCTCTTAGGTGTTGGTACATTGGCTGCGGCTATATTCTTTTCTTTTATTGTGACAAACTGAAGATATTTTTCTGGATGACATGCCCCACAAACTTGCCAGAGATTTTAAAAAGTGTTCCAGATCCTCGAGGATCATATCCATAATGGATACACATAGTTGGTGCCTCCAATGCTTGGTACGCAATCATGAGCCCTCTTCTTGTAAATTGTGCTTGCAGGTGACAAAAAGGCTAAAGGATCAAGAAAAACAGCATATAAGTCCAATCCATCAGCATCAGCATTGGTGGCTTTAGTCTCTTTGGCTACAAAGGGTGCATTGAATGCTAACGGTGCATCAAAATTGAGGAACCCTCAAGCCCACTCAGTGCCGAGCACCCATAGGTCCCCAGAACATCTGTCATTGTTTGATGTTCACCCAAAGATGAAGAAGGATTTGTCTTTGTCTTCATCAACACCAAAGGGAAAAGATATCGAACATCAGGTGGAGGCCTTGATGCATCAATATTGAAGCCCTCAGAGGCATGACTATGAGAGCATGAAGGGTCCACAAGAGCAACCATCTAAAGCTGCCCCAAAATGAGGAGAGCTCAACCTCCAGAATAACAGAGGGGCTGCAATGGTTTACTGAGGCTAGTCTGCCGATACCCTCTCCCGAATATCAGGAACATTGGCTGATGCTGCTGTGGGCCCAGTGCCTTTGGAGATGGCAAGCCTGGAGAGACAACTTCTGAAGACTGTCAAGGAAAGAATAACAATGCTGTTCTCCATGCAGCAGTTCAGTGCCTCAATGAGAGCTGCATCAGAACCTACAGAAGCACAGAGCACCTGTGGGAGAGGCATTGATATTGGGACATCGAAGGGCCAGAACACCAGGGTCTGCCCAGCCAGTTTCACTTTTTAGTGCCTTGGGGTCTGATACGGCCTTGATCTTCAGGAAGTAATAGGTGCATCAACACTCCTGGAGGAGCTTTTGATCCCCACAAGGAAGGAGAGTCGCCCAGGCCTTTGACTTCCTATCTGAATCTGAATCAGAAGGTTGGGTCATGGATGAGGAGTCTGAGGGTCTGTAAGAGGATAGATCCCCATAACTCTTCTCTGATCCCTCTCCTCCTTATGAGAGACAAAAATCATCTCCTGAGGATATAACATTCCAAGATTTTGTATGGGACACAGCTAAGGCCATACCATTTGCTTTGGAGACTGAGGATGAACCCAGGACAGAAGAATTAGAGATCCTCCACCATTCCTCCCAAGGAAGTGGTGACCGCATTCTTCAAAGAGTGCAGATGAGAATGAGGGAGACCCCCCTCTCTGTACCTCCAGTGAGTAGAAAGCTTGATCCCATGTACAGAGTTCAAAAGGCTCCTGTATTCGAGAGCCTCAGCTTCCTCAACACTCATTAATAGTCAAATCTGCCCTCAAAAAATCCAGAAGCTTCAAGATGCCCTTGGTGCCCTCAGGGAGGGAGGTTCAGACAGTGGATTTTTTTGGGAGGACAGTATTTCAAAATTCCATGCTAGAGGCCTGCATAGGCCTTTACCAGCTTTACATGAGCCTGTTCTTGAAGAACATAATGTGTAGCCTTAATGATATTGCACATTTTCTCCTTCATACGAAATTGGAACAGTATCACTCCCTAGTGAAGCTTGCTCAAAGTTCATGGTCCAAGTGACCTATGATATCATTGATATGGTATGGAGAACTTCTACAGCAGGAATTGGTGCCCGGAGACTCGCCTGGCTCCAGGTCTTAAACCTTCAACTGTCTGTGCAGGACAAGCTTGCAGACATAGTGTGATGTGGAGGAAATCTCTTTTGGAGATAAGGTTGATGAGAAGGCTGTCTTCATTGAAAAGCAACACATTGTTCTTAAGAATCTCTCAAGGTGCACATCTAAGCCAGCCTTCTACCACAGGAGATATCAAGGGAGTAACTAGAGAAAGATCTACTACTCTTAAAGGCACAGCTATTTCTCTGGTTCTCAATATTCCCAGTCTAAAAAAAGGTACAGAAGCATAGAAACATAGAAACATGACAGCAGAAAAAGACCACATGGACTATCTGCCCTTCCATATCAACTACAATAGTCCCTTTTTTCCTTTAGAGATCCTCTGTGTTTCTCCCATGCTTTTTTGAATTCAGATACTGTCCTTGTGTCCACCACCTCCACTGAGAGACTATTCAATATATCTACTACTTTTTCCATAAAGAAATATTTCCGCATATTATTCCTGAGTCTATCCCCTTTCACTCTCATCCAATGCACCTCATTGCAGAGCTTGCCTTCAATTGAAAGAGACCCTCCTATGCATTTATGCCATGGAGGTATTTAAATGGCTCTATCATATTGCCCCTATCCCACTTTTTCTCTAAAGTATACATATTAAGATCCTTAAGTCTGTCCTCATATGCTTCATAATGAAGACCTCTAACCATTTTAGTAGCCATCCTCTGCACTGACTACAATCTGCCTGTATCCTTCTGAAGGAGCGGTCTCCAGAACTGCACACAATACTCCAAATGAGGTTGCACCAAAGACTTATACAGAGGCATTGTCACTTCCTTTTATTCTGCTGGCCATTCCTCTCTCTATATCCCAAGCAGGAGAGTCAGCTGTTTGGAGACCGGAGTTCAGCGGCAGCGTTTTGCCATCTGATTGGCTGCAGCAGGTCCCTCCTGATTGACCCGGTTGGCCCCGGCAGCATATAACAGCGTCGGCTGCTTTCAGGAGGTGAGAGTCAGCTGTTTGGAGACCGGAGTTCAGCGGCAGCGTTTTGCCATCTGATTGGCTGCAGCAGGTCCCTCCTGATTGACCCGGTTGGCCCCGGCAGCATATAACAGCGTCGGCTGCTTTCAGGAGGTGAGAGTCAGCTGTTTGGAGACCGGAGTTCAGCGGCAGCGTTTTGCCATCTGATTGGCTGCAGCAGGTCCCTCCTGATTGACCCGGTTGGCCCCGGCAGCATATAACAGCGTCGGCTGCTTTCAGGAGGTGAGAGTCAGCTGTTTGGAGACCGGAGTTCAGCGGCAGCGTTTTGCCATCTGATTGGCTGCAGCAGGTCCCTCCTGATTGACCCGGTTGGCCCCGGCAGCATATAACAGCGTCGGCTGCTTTCAGGAGGTGAGAGTCAGCTGTTTGGAGACCGGAGTTCAGCGGCAGCGTTTTGCCATCTGATTGGCTGCAGCAGGTCCCTCCTGATTGACCCGGTTGGCCCCGGCAGCATATAACAGCGTCGGCTGCTTTCGCAGCCGCGAACGCGGCCTGCGGGCGTGTGCCCGAAGGGGGCGTGACCAAAGGGGGTACGCCCCTTTGGTGCCCCTTCGGTGCCAATTCGGGGCTCAGAGTATCTGTCGCAGAGGGTATGCCGCGAGGTCATGCGAAAAGGAAGAGTAAAAAGGCACAGGGGAATCCATCTGTTAAATCGTCAGCTGTTGCTACTTCTACTCCTTCCGTTGTTACTGGTCCTATGGATCAGCATGTGGTGGTTTTGCCTCAGCGTGCTTCAGCAGATCAATACTCTTCGTCGCCTGGATCCGGGATTACCCTCAGTTTTATCGATAGGACTCCCCCGCCCAACCCAGGATCTTCTCAAGCCTCCGTTGAAACGTCGTCCTCTTCTGTGGTGTCTACCTCCTCAGGAGAGGAGGAGGAGATTCCTGTTTCTGTGTCAACTACATCTCATGAGGTACTTTCAATTGTTCCTATACCGGCAGTTGTTGCTCCTGAAAGTCTTATCTTTTCTCAAGTAGAAAATCCTGAAGAAGTAACTCTTACAGATATTTGGAAGCAAGTTTCAGCTACCAATTTATTGTTAACACAATTTATGTCTCAGACTGCTGTTTTCTCTCAACAAGTTTCTCATAAATTGCATAATGTAGAGGCATCTGTTAATCAGTTATCTCAACGTTCTGATAGGCTTGATACACAGGTTGTCTCATTGCAGTCAGCCAATGAATCAGCCTTGAAGGATACTTTGATGTTTTATCAGCAGCTAGAGGCCTTAGAGAATGCTTCCAGGGCAAAACATTTACGTATATTAAATTTTCCAAAAACGCGTTGATTATCTCCTATTTTATTGTTTAGGCAATATTGTAAAGAGATTTTGTTGCTCTCTAGTGCCGATACTGTTATGATTGATCGAACCTTCTATTTACCTGCTCGGATTTCCACCGGGGAACCCAGTATAGCGCGGGAGGATGAGGGTGCTCTTTTAGATTTGACTAACTTTTTGGAAAACTCTCAGATGTCTATCTCCACCCGTGCTACTCTGGTAGTTACTTTGGCCAATTTTTCGGATAAGGCTTCCATTTTGAAGGCCTTTTTTCCTAAAAAGGATTTTCTTTTTTATGGCCATAAGCTTTCTATTTTCCCCGATGTGTCCAGGCAGACACAGAACCGTAGAAGAGCCTTCCTCCAGCTTAAACCTAGGGTGGTGGCTGGAGGAGGTACCTTCTACCTTAGGTTTCCTTGTAAATGTCTGGTGACTATTCAAGGAGTTAGTTATGTTTATTCTGATCCTTCATTGTTGGAGTCGCTTCTGGTATCATTGCAGGCTTGAGTGATATTATTTTTTGTGAGAGTCTATATTATTGTGGGAAATGTGGTTGGTTGAGCGTGGTAGCCTTAGTTTTGCTCCTGTGCTCCTCTTATGCTTTCTCTTCATGATGTGGGCTAGGTAGTGATATGTATTTTGACTTGTATTGTTGTAAATTATTTTTGATTTATTTTATTCATATCATTATTACTCATTGTCTTGTGTTATTGGTTGTAATAATTTAAAACTCAATAAAAAAAAAAAATGGCTCACGTTCACATGTAAGTACCGACATTTACACTTGAGCTTTTTAAAATGGCTCCTCTCACTAGGGCTGGCCCCAGAGTTGGTTCAAGGTGTTGGCATCCTAGACAGACTTTAAGCCTTATCCTTCCCCTCCCCCCCCCCCCAGGCTGTCAGAATCTATTTTTTAGCTCTGAATGCCCTGCTCTTTGTCACACCCCAGAAGCTGCTGCCCTAAGCAACTGCTTAGTTTGCCTAATGCTTGGGTTGGCCCCACATTCCTGTATGTCTTCTATGTATTTTAGAAACAGTTATACCTTTAGAAGAGCTGTTATTAAAATAACATCAGATGAAGGTCTGTCCTGGCCTCAACATCTCAATTTCAGTTTTCACATACTATCTAAAATGTGCCTTTAAGTGAAAGTGTGTGCACTGAGAAGAGTAATTTTATCATCATGCAATGCTTTTGGTAGTCAACACACAGATGGTAAAATTGGAAAAATCGCACAAAATGGCAAGCAAATGAATAGAAGCACTGCAGATGTTAACCTTGAGGAAAGAGTGCCTCAGCTCAGTTTGTTCTCCTTGATTTTTTATGCGTGGGGGCAAGGAGAACTCATCACCCCGCATAAGTATACTAAACAGCATTGGTATGAGCTGCCAGCTGCCAGAGCTCCTTAGCTGAAGAACTTTACAAGAAGGTTTCTACATATGACAGCCTGGATTTGTTTACATTAAACAGTACACTTCAGAATGGTACCAACCTGGCCTAAGTGAGGGCAGGCAGGTAAGTTAGTAATTAGAAGAAGAAACTGGAAACAAGGAGACCTGGGTTCAAGTCTTGCTTTTGGTATCTAGCATCACTTTGGGGAAATCATTTTATATTACCTAACATAGTTTCAGCCTGATTAACTCATGAAGGTCAGGGAATCTGCTAGGTAAATAGCAACTAAATATTGGGATAGTCTGAGTATCTACCACAAAACCTATTTGAAAGAGATAAGACAAGATAATCAGTGCACACAAGAGGCAAAGCCTGCTTATTCTCTCCATTACCAGGCTCTACTTTGTCTCTGAGCACACCTACAAAAGCATATTCACTCACCTAAATATGTGTAAGACCATTGGCCCATGGTATAATAAAATCAATAAAGCATTCCCTGCCATGGAAGAGTGCGGATCCCAAATGGTTCGTTATCCCTCAGTTTGTCACTAGGAAGCTTCCCCCTCTGTCTCTGTTCTAGTTCTGAATATCTTTTTATTTGCTGGCCTTCCTAAATACAATAGTTATTTTCATGGTTTAGGGTCATCATTTCAAATACTGGCTCCATTTGGCATATTTATGGACAGAATGGATTGGCCACATGGTCTTTATCCTTTGACTATCAGGTCCTAAGTTCCTTGAGGTAGAGACCAAATGTATCTGTTTAAGCACAGGGAATTCTTAACATAATAACCTAGTATGTGATGGCAGATAAAGACCAGCCTGGTTCATCTAGTCTGCCTAGCAAGGCGACAAGAGTACATGCACTTGCCGCTCCGTGAAGGTCACCCTTCCCCATGCCTTTGTTTAGGGGTGTACCCACCGCTCCATGTAGGTAATCACAAAGGAAGTACAATTAAAGTCAGATATCTGTCTATGATAGGAAGAAATTTGGGCAGACTAGATGTCATCATATTCTATATTTTAGTGTCTATATGTAATTAATTGTAAAGTACCATTATTTAATAATACTAAACTAATCACTCTGATAGACCTATCTGATTAAAGGGGTCATTTTAGAAGTTCTATTTGTGATTTGCAAGTCTGAAAATGCCCATTCAGATGTGTCAGTCATATCCAAGGCCCAAGAGCCAATTTATAAAGGCTTACATATGTCAAACTTACATATGTCCATTGTGATCATATCTGTATTGCACAAGGGCATGATGTAGGCGTGTCCAGGATGGTGATAAAAGATCCACGTACATCTCCAATTCCAGAATGGCTCTACACATTTAAGACTGACGGTTAATACAAAATCCTATTTGACACAAGTAGGAATTTGAAAAGTGCTCATTTTGGCCAGCTTTCAATAAGGGGTATGTTTACTAAGCTTGGCTAATGGTTAACCTGAGCTATCTGCATCTAAGTCCCAGTGAATAACATGAGACCTAGTTACAGGCAGCTCAGGTTAACTGTTAGATTGGCTTAGTAAATATACCCCTAAGAATAACAGGGGCATCCCTCTTACCACCATAATAACACCATAATAACATAGTACCAGAAACCTTCTGGAGAAGCCTATATGAGGACCCCATAGAGCATAATCAAGAAGCAGAATGTTTACTCTGCATGCAGGAACATTTAGAAAAATCAAACATCAAACCTATGGAATGGCTGTAGTAACAACAAAAGAGCTGGAAAGCAGGCTAAAATGAGCCCCAAACTGGAAGAGCCCTGGCCCAGATGGAGTAACCAACTTTTGCCTCAAAAAGTTAACGTCATTCCATCAAGAACTGACAAACTGCAGAAACTAATTGACCAAGCAGCCAAACCTAACACTGCAATGGCTTATAACAGGAAGAATATTTCTCCTTCCAAAGGGGGACCCAAGTAACATTCCCAGAAACTACAGACCAATAATTTGTTTACCTACAATCTATAAACTGTTCACTGCAATAAATGCAGACAGACTATATGATCACATTGAATCTAGTAACATCATGGCAATAGGGCAAAAGAGAAATAAGAGGGGAACATATGGATCCCAAGACCAGTTAATCTTAAACAAGACCATCATGGCCAGCTCTAAGAAAAGCAGAAATCTCAGTATAGCATGGATCAATTATAGGAAAGCTTTTGACAGCGCCCCACACTCTTGGATAATAAATTGCCTTGAGATGTATAACATAAATCCTGGTTTGATAGAGTACATTAAGTTCACCGTGACAATGTGGCAAACCACACTCTTTTTGAAGTATGAAAATGGTCAGTACATCATACCTAACATTGATATCCAGCAAGGAATATTTCAGGGAGATTCATTGTTGCCACTTCTGTTTTGTATGGCACTTAATTCAATGAGTACTTTCATCAACTCTTTGGGATAAGGATTTAGCCTGAATCCTAAAGAAGGTAACAACCTAGAGGTAACATTCCATTTACTATTTGTAGATGACCTGAAGCTCTACAATTCCAGTGACCAACAATTATCAGAGCAATTCCGTGTAGTGAAAACATTTCTGATGATATCAGGATGACTTTTGGCCTAGGCAAATGTGCCAAGGCAAATTTGTTTAGAGGAAAATTGAGCAAAATGGAAAATATCTCCCTGACTGAGGGCTGTGACCTCAAGGAACTTGAACAGAAAGGCATATATAAATAACTTGGAGTAGAGGAAGGAATGACACTTGAGCAGAAATTATTGAGAGAAAAGTTCAGTAAAGAATACAATAGAAGATTAAAATCATTATTGAAAAATGCCTTAACATCACGAATAAGATACAAACCATAAATCAGCTGGAAATTCCTGTACTCTCATACAGCTTTGGGATTGTAGACTGGCCTGTTAAAGATCTTGAAAAACTGGATGTGTGAACAAGAAATCTCCTCCATGCTCATGAGGTAATTTACAAGAATCGGGGTATGCCAATAATGAACATTCCTAGAGCTGAAGGAGGGCTAGGCCTCATAGAGACTGATTATACATATGGAGCTACTATCATAGACTTCCAGGCCTACCTAACAGCATTATCAGATCCAAATACACAAAAAGTGCTGAAATATGAAAGCAAATGTCCAGAATCTGTCTCCATCATGGACAAGAGTTCCGATGACTAGAGGAACTGAATGAGAATCCACAAGCATACTCAGGGAAGAAGCAACAGAATTTGTAAAACAAAAGAAAAAAACTCTTCAAAGAATTAGATCAGCAAACGAGGAAAAACAAGCAGCAAATGCGCAAATACAGTGGGAAATACAAAGTGTTACTCTAGGAATCCTTTTTAGATCAAGAACAACACATAAATAGTTAAAGAGAGATGAACTGAAACTGAAGGATGAGAAATTGATAGTTGCGGCCCAGGCAGCATATTTTGGATGAGATGGTTTACAGCAAGCATTGAAAAAAAACTGGCAAACCTGACATATGTCAATTCTGTAAGAAAGACCTAGAAAGAGAGACTCACCTCATAGCTGTGAAGTTTTCATGGCGAAAAATTTTATACTGGAAGGCACAACAAAGTAACATGCCTCATACATTGGAACCTCTGTAAACACTACAACATTAGTGTGCCTGAAAAGCACTGGGATCATGACCCTAAGAGAATTACAGAGAATGAAGAGGTTATGATCACCTGGGACATTCTCATTCCGATGGATAAGAAATTGGATGTGAGGAAACCCGATATAGTGGAAAAGGAGAAAAACACCAAAATGGCATTGATAATAGAGGGTTCCAAGTGATTATTCTGTGAATTGCATGGAGAGGTAGAAGATCCTGAAGTACCAAGAAATACAGTCAGAAAATGTGGCAGAAAGATACAGAAATATTTCCGATCATATTTGAAGCCACAGTCTTGATAAAGAAGAATTTCCAAGCACATCTTGACAAACATGTTACATCTTATGAACTCCAGCAGGAGTCTCTCTTTGGCACGATGCAAGTACTACACTGAGCCTTGGCAGTAAATTTGAGAGACTGAGATCATACTCCACATACCCTATCTTAGAAGTGAGGTTCATGACTGCCATGGTATGAGCAAAACTAACCCATTTGGAGAAACTGCCCCCTCCCCCCTTAGACAAGGATAGCAGGTGAAAAGCAAGGCCTCTTTGCATGTTGCCATGTTGCTGTCTGTCTCAGTTTCTAGAATGGCAGACTGGTACATATATGTGGTAACATATACATGTGCACATTCTGGAATGCTGTCGTGGACATGTCTACGTTTCCGTTCCTGGAGACATCCATATTTCGCACATGCATGTTTCTAAAATCCTCCATCTTTCTGTATGTGTCTAGACTTATTCTGCACATCCCCATTTTTCTTTTTACATTTACAGAAATGTTTATCCATTTTGGAAGGCATTTACATCTTCTCTGCAACTCCTCCCATGGAATTTTGGACATTTTGACAAGGACGTCCAGGGGGCACCTAAATTGCCTTTCTAAAATGTGCCTTCACTTGTTCAGATCGAACTTCTTATATCCAGAGATTTGACTTGATCATTTCTTCAGAGTCACAAAGGAATTTGTAATACCTGTCAATCATCGTTTTTGAAATTCCATTTTCTGCACAGCAACAAACACATTGGGCCTAATATTTAAAAGCATTTAGCCAGTCAGCAGCACCTGTTAATGAGATAGATGCTATTGAGTGGGGACCAGCCAGTCCGTGGCATTATCCAGACAATGCAGTTGAAAATTATTGCAGACTGCCCTGACACGATCTGGATGGCGCTGAGACAGTTTGAGGTAGAGTCAGGGTATGGCGGCAACCAAATGGTTAACTGCAATTTTCAGCACCACTATCCAGATAAAAATCTACATAACTTAAGACAGCAAAATAGCTGTTCTAATCAATACAGATGACTGTCTGGATGAGAGAACTGAATATCACCGTTACCCAGACAGAGGCAGTGGTCTGCAGTATGCTCGGATATTCAGCTCTGCTATCTGGTCATGCACCTCAAAGAGGTTTGAGCTCAACTGCTTGTTTAAAAAATAGTTTGTTGAAGGTTAAAGCTATGAAAGATAGAATAGATAGAGTGGATTGCTAAAGCTTTTACTGAGGTACAAGGTACAAAATATTGTAAGGCAGCGACGTAGAGTTGCAATACAGTTCCAATTTGCAATTTATTTAAAACTTGCTACACCGCCTTTCGAGGGATACATCAAAGCAGTTTACAGCATGAGCATAAAACCTAAAGCAAGAACAAGCCAAAAACGAAGGAGAGAGGAGAAAAGAAATAAACAGGAGGTAACATGATGGGTTAATAATGTGAAGTCAAACTCAGGTTCATATTTCCATAAAAGAAAAAACAAATAAACCATATTTGAATCATGTGCTATGTATATTTGCATCACATGGATGAAAACCTGTACACATAACAAAGGTTGTTTTCATTTTCCATGCCTGGTCACAGCTGATTCCTGATAAGGAGAATTTTCTAGGCATCTGCTGTAATTATTGCGCTCTCTGGCTCTTTGTCTCTCTCTCTTTAACAAACAAGCAACTCTAAAAGCTAGAGCTAAATATATTTGACTATGAGTGGAAAGAAAAACACGAGCACTGTTTCTCTCACCAAAATAAGACAATGAAAGGGAAGCTCGCATACTGTCACTGTTCATCTCTCTGATACGGCCTATTAGTAAATTATTTATTATAGCTTCTGTTTACAGTCGACTTTTCCATATTTTACAAAGAAAAGAACAAAAAGGCCACTTTTTAAATTAGGGGCTGGCAGCCTCTATGTTTGTGTCCATTTTCCCAAAGGAAAGGTGCCAGAGGGGTGAAAAAGGGATGGCAACGTGGCTCCGGGGCTCCTTCTACCTTTCTTGACATACACACATTGTGCGTGTGCCCCAGGGAGGGAAACATCCTTTCACCAGCGAAGGACAGTGTGTGCTGAACCCTGCCTGTGAAACATGAGAACTAATTCTAATCTTCCAAATATGACAATCATCTCGACGCTCGGTGACAATTTAAGAGGCCTTATGCCAGGGAATTGCTATTATTTCCCTAACATGCATGATTGCTGCAACTAGTAATTTATAGAGCACAGCATTAAGGTTCATTCTGGCTTGAACAGAGTACGATACCTGTAAATTAGATGCTTGTGGTTCTGCTCTTAAAGGATAGCATAGGCAAAACAAAACCAGATAATTCTGTAATTAACTAATAATAAGCAAATGTATTAGGACTCTTTGTCCCAGGCCCCCCTCCCTAGTTCCCCCAACCTACACAAATTATTACCACTGAATGTATTTGAAAAGCTTTCTTTCCTAGCTAATCCCATCATTTATAAATCTGCGGAGCGCTTTTACTGAAGTTTTGCACTTATCAAGTATTAAATGCAACAATTAGTATGCTGAAACTGCAAAGCATATGTGATAACTGCTGGGGATGTTCTGAGTATGTTCCCATACTGTTGCCACATAAAAAATATTTTTACCACACAGAAAGTGATTTGATAATTAGCATGAATATAGAGAAGAAGAATTGGGAGATTGCTTCTGCTCTGCCACTATACCACTAGGTAGAGTTCCACTACATGCCAGGTGGATCCAGAGGTGGGGAAGTCTTGAATGAGACGGTTGTGAGCTTGATGCTACTGAGGGGGACTAGGGGATGTAGGGGCTGGGTAGGGAATTTGCTTGAGGATTATTGGAAGGTTAGAATGCTGTTGAGAGAGGGATACTGATCTGCGGGGAGTATGCTGATGGGGGAAAGGGGTGGTTTGGATAAACACATGAAGAGATTAGAGATGTTGAGCATAAGGATGGGGATTTTGATCTGGGATTGTGGAGGTTGATGTAGGGGATGGGGGTTGGAGATCTTGAGCAAGATATAGTGCACTACACCAGTGGAGGTACATTCCAATCTGGCTGTCCAGCCTCTTGTGTGGCCGACCAGAAGCAGGACGCCCAAAGGTAGACCCGATTCTGATCCCGCAGGGGCTAGACGTGCCCGTGAGATCAACATCAGGTCTAAAGCCCAAACATGCAGGCCGGGCCCTGATTCTGGTAGGCCTGCATGCCCAGCAGATCCCTGGCTACCTCAGCCAGGCTCCTGAATGGAGCCGCAGTGCCATGGCATCCCATCGCTATGGCACCGGGACTCCGTTCAGGAGCCACAAATGCCAGCTGCCGCAGAATTTCTTCTTTCCTTGCAGCCGGACTCTCGATTTGGCCTTCCCTGGTCAGGGTCCAGCTGCAGGGATCTTCCTGCATCCCCCTATCTTTTTGACCTGGCCCGGCGGCATGATCCCCCAACATCCAGGGGGACTTATTCCACTGCTGTGGTGGCATAGGTCCCTCATCCATGTTCACAGTCCCGGATGTACAGGGCCGACTTCAGAATCTGTCCTGTACATCTGGAGTCCCCAGCCCCATCCATGCCCCACCCTCGTTCCGCCTCGGACACGACCCTCCCACTCTTGTCTAAGTCTCCGTACAAACAAGCTGGGTGAGCGAATAGTGAGGATAGATGTCCAATCCAGACGTCCATCCCACTATTCGCTGTACTGAATGACCCTCATTCTTAATACACTCACCACAAGGTAAGTTCTATGGGAACAAGCTGGATATCTCCCCAAAGTTAAAGCATAGGGTTTGTACTTACCATACGTTAATTCCTGCATTTAACAAGAAGTAAATGCAAAATGTTACTGCACATTAGTCAAAAGCCCCCTTAGTCTTTTCTTTGCAGCAGTCATATGTCTAGTCTGGTTTTCTATAGTAATATTCTAATGCGCCCTGTTATGGAAAGTACAGAGCTACCCTGTTATTTCTCTCTACTTTCTAATATCTTCCTTTTTAGCTTTTGACTTGGGCCTTCTTGATATTTGTAAACTTGGTGGAATATTGTTGCTTTTGTAACTTTTTTCCTTTGGTAATGCTTGATGATTTACATATGTATACAATAAACAAATGGCATTTCAGTTTCAAGAAAATGTCTTGGAAGTATTGCTTAAACATTTCAATAAATAAAATACAGTTATTTATTTAGTTGTTTGATTAGTCTTATATTTCAACAATTAAAGGAACAATCTCAACTCTTTGGAAATGAAAATATGAACTCATATCAAATTTATATGTAAAAACATACACAACACTCAAGACAGGGACAGTTAAAGGCATAAAATACATTATTATACTAACAGTCAAAGGCTTGAAAGAACAAAAATGTTTTTAACTTCTTTCTGAAAATTAATAACTTTGACTCATCTCTGAGTTCCTGCTGAAGCAAATATAACAATCTAGGTCCAATTAGAGAAATGATCACAGAATATAAAGGAACAACTGCTAAATTTTCAGCTTGAGAGCATAGTTGCTGCTTTGGCTGATAGGAATAAAATGTTAACTAATTTTAAAGAATACAAATAGAAGAAGATGCAATAGAACAAAAAAAGGCAAACTGATGTTATGAAGAACAAATAGTAATGTGACATAAATCCTACTCACACTTACATAACAAATGGGGGGATACAAACACATACCCAAACCCAGTTACAACCTGTTTTTATTGGAAGTACAAAATTTGTATTTGGTTTCAATTTCCCTCCCACCCACTTCAGGCACAATCTTAGCTTTTGTTTCCTCAAAAAAACTGAAATACTTGGGGACACGCAAAGAAACTACAATGTAACCCATTTAAGACTAATAAGAGAAAAACTTTTTTCGCTCAACACGTAATCAAACTCTGGAATGCTTTACCGGAGGATGTAATAAAGGCTGTTAGTGCAGCTGGGTTTAAAAAAGGTTTGGACAAGTTCCTGGAGGAAAAGTCCATAAACTATTATTAAAGAGGACCCGGGAAATCCAATTTTTACCCTGGGACAAGCATTGTGAAACCTATGTACCTTTTTGGGAACCTGCCAGGTACTTGTGACCTGGATTGGCCACTGTTGGAAACAGGGTACTGTGCTTGATGGACCTTGGTTTGACCCAGTATGGCATTTCTTATGTTCTTAGGTACCTATACATGGTGCTTCCCTGCTTACTGATATAATTTCCATGTTCTTTATGAGCTTGATTTATAATAAGATGCCTATGTGAGAAGTCTAAAAAGGGGCCTATTTCAAGCACATGTAAAACAGACTTCTAGATTCAGTGCAAGCAGCACACAAATTCCAATGCACACATTTTCACCTCCTCTGAGAAAGCTCTACATGTGTGCATGTACTCTACATGTGCACTCTCATATTTTATAAAATGCACAGGCACGTTGCACTTCCTGTCCTCCACCTAAACTACGCCTCTGGAAATGCCTGCCTGTGGTGCTGGTACAAGCACTGGTGCACATACTTATTTTAAGCATATACTGCTGCACAATTTCATAAAAATCCTTTTCCTCAAGTTAAACAGACTTTAAATGGAGATAAGACCTTCTTAACATTACCCCCAGCATAGTTAGGTAATTGTTCAGAAATTGAATTTGTTTCTTGAAAGTTTAAACATTTCAAGTATACAATTCAGAATTTTTTAAAGATAAAATAAGTTAGTTTTACTACTTCGTTTACACAGGGTCCATGCAATTAAGTGAGAAAATTGTTAACGCTCTATGTCTTATCGACTGGGAAACCTTCATGTTTACACAAAGCGATGGCTAAGATACAAAGGAAGCATAGAAATGCATGTGGAGGCCGATTCAGAACAGTGCACGTCTGGGCTGTCTGAACGGCCAAAATCCGGAAGGGCCAAGATGTACCCAAATCTGTAACTTCGGGAGCTATATGTTCCCGCAGTTGAGCAATTAGAGCACTTAAACGGCCTGGCATGCACACGATTCAGAGCGGGGAGACATCTTGGAGGCTGCCCGTCCCTCCCACTCAATGCTCTGGCTGGTGTGCCGGTGCAGTGGCATCCTGTGGCCATGGCACCAGCTCATCCAGCCTGCGCAACACATTCCCCAAATCCATTCTGTCCCCATCACCCCATTGCCTAACCCTCGGTGTGGGATCCCAAGGCTGGGATCATGCGGCGAAGGCCCTCCCGCAGCATCTCAGTGGTGCAGGGGGGGCTAGAGGCTGCACACAACACATTGCCCAGCACTAGGTTGGAATAGGCCGGGCATTTAACCTGCTGGTGGTGGACATACAGAGGGCCTCTGTACATCCTGCTATCTTGTCCCACTCCCAATCTGCCCCCTCTTGCTCTCCAGTGCTCCCCGCACAAATGTATGTGCCGGGGAACGCAAGACCCAGAATAGTATTCCAGGGCTAAGTGGGGGTTGGATGTCCAACTCAGACATCCAAATCCCACTATTCACAAGTCAGAATGACCACCTTAGACAATGAGAAAGTAGAAAGAAGTGAGAGAATTAAGAAGAATCATGCTGGTAGATAGACTCTAACTCAACAGTTCACAACTGTTACTATGCTGAATGACGTTTTCTCAACTGTCTCTGTTATTGACCTTTTCCATTTTCCAAGATCCCTCCCTTCTGGTTCTCACGCTTATGCCTGCAGCAGGCACAGCAGAAGGGCTTTTCCTTTGGGGGGGGGGGGGTCAAGCTCTGCCCTAGCTCTGCCCAAGCCTTACCCCATGGGCAAACAGGAAGGGTCTTTGTCGAGATCGCTGCTTTTTTTCTACCCATGGGGGATGCGATCCCCATGTGCAGACTGCTTCCTGCCTGTCAGAATCATTGAAAAGACCCTTCCTGTCTGCTCGCGATCTACATCACCTCCCATGCACAGACAGGCATACCACCATTGCACCACACACATGCACAGACGCTTAATATCTGAAGCTATAATTGTTATCTGTATTTCTGTCTAAAGAGGCTACATGGTATAGGAACTCTGGTGCTGGCCTCGTGAACTTGATAACATGAGACAAGTGTGAGAGACTATGGAGGGGCACGTGGAGGTCACAGGGACTGGCTCCTAAGATTTTGGCCTGGCTACTAAATCCAGACAAAATTTAGTGAGGCCTGCAATAGAGGCACAGCATATTTGGAGTTTTGGCACCAGCTATAGGCTGCACAGCTGCAAAAATAAAGTCCTGTCACCATGTATACCTCTCTGCTAGCTGCTGCTTTTACATTTGCTGAGCAGTAACATGAGACACAGTTCTCTCTGATCTCACATGCCAGCAACACTGCCTCTTCCCCTTCCCTTGATTCTGGTAATTCTTGTTTAGAGATGGGCTGTGGGGAGAGCCAGCACTGCACAAATGCTCGAAGCCTAGCCAACAAAGTTCCTGACCTGGAAGCTCTAATGGTGGAAATGGACTTGGACATTGTGGCCATTACATAAACATGGCTTAATGAATCACATGAATGGGATATAGCCATAGCTTGCTATAATTTATTTAGAAGATATAGAGAAGGCAGAAAAGGAGGAAGAGTAGCCCTATATGTCAAAAGAAATATTAAAACTGCTGAAATGCAGGGGGTGTGGGGAAAAGAAGAAGCGCTCTGGATTGTGTTGTAAAGAGGAAATAGCACTATCATCCATGCTGGTGTAGTCTACTGGTCTCCAACTCAAACCAAAGAAATGGATAAAGACTTGATTATTGATATTGCAAAGGTAGCCATGAATGGGGAAGTGATTATATTGGGTGACTTTAATCTACCTGATGTGGATTGGAGTATACCTTCTGGAAATTTGGAAGGAAGTAAAAAAATTGTGGATTCTTCCCAAGATGCATTGCTTAGGAAAATGGTGATGGAACCGACCAGGGAAAGTTTGATGCTAGATTTAATACTGACCAACGATGAAAGTGTGTCAAACATCTGGGTGGGCGCCCATGCGAACAGCAGTGATCATCACATGGTGTGGTTTGAGATAAAAACCAAAACATTCACAGCAAGCTCAAAGTCCTAGACTTCAAAAAGATGGCCAAGTGCTGGAAGGAGGAGTTGGCAGGGTGGGAGGAGGTAAGGGAAGTGGAATTGAAGTGGACTAAACTAAACTAAAGGAGGCAATAAAAGGGACAACAGATACATATATAAGGAAAGTAAATAAAAACAAGAGGAAAAGGAAACATATTTAGTTTTCTAAAGGAGTAACTGCACAAATAAAAATAAAAGCCACAGCTTTCACAAAATTTAGAAGTTCGCAAACAGAGGTACACCGAAAAGAATACAGGATAAAGTTAAAAGAGACAAAAAGAGAAATAAGGATAGCAAAATCAAAGGCAGAAGAAAAGATGGCTAAAGATCTAAAGCATGGTGATAAAACATTTTTCAGGTATATTTGGGAGAAGAGGAAGATCAGAGGTAAAATTGCAAGACTCAAAAATGCTGAGAACATATTCATGGAAAGTGACATTGAAAAAGAAAAAAATGCTAAATAAATACTTCTGTTCTGTTTTTACTAAAGAAAATCCTGGAGAAGGACCACCTGTGATTGACATATATACAAATGGAAATAGAGTAGATACTACACCATTCACAGAAGATGATGTGTTTGAACAGCTTGCAAACCTGAAAGTGGACAAAGCTATGGGACCAGATGGGATACATCCCAGGATACTGAAAGAACTCAGAGAGGTTCTTGCAAGGCCTTTAAAGGATGTTTTTAATAGATCCTTAGAGAGACGTTCCGCAGAGGTTCTGCAGGAGAAGTTCTGCAGAACTGGAAAAGGGCCAATGTGGTATCTTCTCACAAAACTACAGGCCAGTAAGCCTTACCTCGGTGGCAGAAAATGTAATGGAGGCACTCCTGAAAGAGAGAATAGTGGACTTTCTAGAAACCAATAAATTGCATAATCTGAGGCAGCATGGTTTTACCCAAGAACGATTATGCCAAACAAATCTGATTGATTTCTTTGACAGGGTGACCAGAGAACTAGATCAAGGGCATGTGATGGATGTGATCTACCTAGATTTTAGCAAAGCCTTTGATGCTGGCTCCTCATAGGAGACTTATCAAAAAACTGACCAGCCTGGGGACGGGCCCCAAGGTGGTGAACGGGATCAGAAATTGGTTGACTGACAGATGACAGAAGGTGATGGTAAACGGAACTCACTCGGATGAAAGGAAGATGATTAGTGGCGTGCCCAGGGATCGGCCTTGGGGTCAGTACTGTCCAATGTATTTGTGAGTGATATTGCTGAAGGACTGAATGGAAAAGTCTGTCTTTTTGCAGATGACATGAAAATCTGCAACAGCATGGACTCCCCTGAGGGAGTGGATAACATGAGGAAAGATCTACAAAAGCTGGAAAAATGGTCTAATGCTTGGCAGTTAAGATTTAATGTGAAGAAGTGCAGTGTCATCCAGTTGGGATGCAGAAATCCAAGGGAATTGTATGAGATAGGGGGCGAGAGATTGGTATGCATGGCCCAGGAGAAGGAGTGATTATTTATGAGGATTTTAAAGTGGCGAAACAGTGTGACAAGGCGGTGGCCAAAGCCAGAAGGATGCTGGGTTGCATATAGAGAGTAATTACAAGCAGAAAGGAGGAGGTACTGATGCCACTGTATAAGTCACTGGTGAGACCTCACTTGGAATATTGTGTTCAGTTTTGGAGACCATATCTCACAAAGGATATAAAAAGACTGGAAATGGTTCAGAGGAAGGTAACCAAAATGATTTGGTGCCTGCGCCAGAAGACATATGAAAAGAGACTAAGTCCTCAATATTGATACTCTAGTGGAGAGGAGGGACAGGGGAGATATGATACAGACCTTTACATACTTAAAGAGTATTAATAAACAAACAAACTTTTTTCAAAGACAGGGAAGCTGAAAAACTAGAGGGCATAACATGAAGCTGCAAGGAGGTAAACTGAAAGGCAACGTCAGGAAATACTTTTTCACTGAAAGGTGGTGGATGCATGGATTGCCCTCCCTATGGAAGTGGTGGGGGCAAATACAATGGCAGAATTCAAAATGGTATGGGACAGACACAGTGGATCCCTTTATAGAAACAGGATAAAATCAAAATAAACGTAACTGTCTCTGATATCTTGAGAAGTATAGGTGACTTGCATGGAGAGGTGGGTACATCTACCCTTGCCACCTTGCTGGGCAGACTAGATGGACCATGCTGATCTTTGTCTGCTGTCATATACTATGTTACTAAGTTACTATGTTACTAATCAGTGGCATGGCCTTTGAGCAAGTGGCACTGAGATTGATGAAGGAGGAAGACTATGGGGAGAGGCTGCACCACCTGCATATGGGATCTAAGAGGCCTGTGCATCTCATGCTACTGCTCAGCAAAGAAGAGGTAAAGGGTCATCTATATCTTGTATTACACTGCATACAGAGCCTGTCATCTTGGGAGTTCAATTTAATTTTATCTACATATTTCTACTTTGAGTTTATTATTATTTATTCTGTACTTGGTGAGGATCTAACGGTGTTTTGCCTGTGTGACTGAAACCAAGGGGTATATTTACGGAAGCTGCTACCTCTGCTTAGTAAACATAACCCCAAGTGTTATATTAGCATGGAGTTTCTATTTAGGATCTGTAGTAATCTGGCTTTTCAGTTTTCTGAATAGGTAAGAGGATGTTATAAGGCCCACTGCAATATTTATGGTACTGCTGTTTTCTAGGTAGGCTCCTTATTGCGTTAATTTTGCAAGCTGTTGTCATCACGGTGTGGTAGATTTGCATTATAGGTCTTCAGTGACTTTTGTAGACTTTTGTGCTAGTTCACAATCTGCCTGGCTGGAGAGGCTGTTAATGAGGTGACACCGGAATCAGGTTTTGTTTTTCTTGTATGTTGAGTTTGATGATAAAATGTTCTAGTTCTGCTCTGTATTTACTGTGGAGGTTTTAGTTGGATGCAAAATAGATGTTCAAAATGAAAAAGAGAGAACCACAGTACAGTTTCTCATGCCAAAATAAAATTAGTTACAATTTATTTTGGTGTTAGAAACTGTACTGTAGCTCTCTTTTTCTTTTTGTCGCTTGGCGTGCAAGCATCTTGCATTGCCTTTGTTTTTTGCAGAATATATATTTACAGGTGTCAGTGTTTTTTAAATCTTAGAGCGCCGGGCTAAATAACTAAGCAGCTATAATGTTTACTGCATTTTAATTATGTAGCCTTGAAATATGTTGCTTTCCCTTTTTTTGGCAAAGCCACTAGAGAGCCTCTGCTCCCTCTTTGAGTATCTTGGGGCGCCAGCTCAACCCTTGCTTGTTTTATATATTAGCTTCCTATCCATCTAGTATTTTTTTAAAGATAACCATAATAAAATGCAACTATATCACCCCATCCTTCCCCCCCCCCCCCCAAATGAAGTAGTCAAACTATGTCCATGCCTCTACCACTACAATCCTCTCACTTCTGTTTTGGCTCCAAAATTGCTGTATCCATCTCTTCTAAATATCTGTTGCAGCTCTTCTTGATGCTTTCAATAAATGGTCCATGATGTGTGGAGTATCAAAGGATGCTTCAAGTCTAAACTTGAGTAATATTAGGAAAAAAGATGAAAAATATGTATTTTATGGCCACAAAAACTTTAACATCTCAATATTAAAATTCAAAGAGGTTTGAACATTTGTTTTATTTTGTATTAATAAAAAAAACAGAAAGAAACTTGTGTTTTATCAAATGCAGCATTTCTTTGACAAGCTATAGGCCCCTTTGGTTGCTATGGTATCCTACAAATATCACACTGGTGCTTCGTGTCTGGAATACTAAAAACTTCATTTGGGGTTTCTACCTTGCATGCTTATGATTTTGATATTGCTGTTTTCAAGATGAAGGGGCAGACTGTATGAATAAAATGTGGCAGTGCGCCCTGAAACTAAGCGTGGGGGTGAAGCCAGACCCTTGCTAACAAATGGCGATGTGCCCAGCATGCCCCCTTGCAGTTAACATGGGTTCCATGCCATCTCAAGCTAAGCGCTTTTCCACTATTACCTGTGAGGTGGCGAAAAGTACCTCCACGCTAAACGCAGCATTGATGCTTAGCATGCATTAAAGATGCCTTCACTAACCGCAATGTGCACCTCTGCCCCTGAACCAACTGATTAGTGCAGGATTCATAGCGCAGCCGCAAATTTGGTGCCTTGTAAGGTTTACTGCAACGCACTGGGCATGCCCTAAACCCTTCGTTAACCTTTATTGCAGTTTAGTAAACATACCCCTAGGAGTGGTTACCCCAGATTTCTCTTTTCCTTAGCTGCCTTCCTTACCCCTCCTGGAAATAAAAGCAACCAGCCCAAGATAAGGGTTACTGTAACTCAGCTGTAGATAGTGAACGCCAGTATGTGAGATCCAGTTCCTTCCCCTACTGTAGTACTGAGAAGAAATGGTAAACTGCAGTCTAAAGCAGCCTGCAAGTGGAAGCTGGCATACAGTGCTGTCTTGAGGAAACAAAAAAAAAAGACTTCCTAGAAACAAGTGTGAGTGTGGTAAAAAATAGAATAAAGCCCAGCAAGCAACAGCTGCTTGGTTTTCAAGACAGTAGCTTTTTGGTTCGTTCTTGTACTGAAGCAGCAGAGTAGAGTGAGAGGCACACAAAATGGTGATTGTATGTGTAGCTATTTGTCTCTGGAGCGCTGGTGAAATATGGGATGTTTAGCAATACAGACAAAAACTTGCATCCATCAACCCCACCAAGGACCATGTTCCTCAAATTGTCCTTTTGGTTTTCCTGTGTTTCAAAATAAAAAAGTGAAGCAAGCAGCAACTGTTCAGATGGGGAAATACTCTAGTGCATACAATAAGGCTTTCTGTTCCAAAGCTGCCTCCTGTTCTGCTTGCTGCTTGCTTCTTTTGTACTTTCTAAATATTACATGAACTGAATGAATCTGAAAGCCTAGAGGGCCGAGCTATCAATTTCTTTCAAGAGAATATGCAGCCACAGAAATTCCGGTATTAGTCATACTATAAAGAGCTCAAAACGCAACACACCCAGGGAACTCTGGCAGAGTCTATAAACCATGTTTTATTTTTGTAGTATTTACTATTTTGTCTTGGCTGTTAAGTAGCCAGTGGCTTAGCCAGTTCTACACAGGATCATTGTTTGGTTCCACTTCAGCCCAACAGATTGGTTTGGCACATGGGGAACTGGCAGGGGAAGGGATATGAAAGAGGTGGTATATTGAAAGGGTAAATCTTGCCTTAACCTGTCAAGATGTGTACTTCTTTCATATCTAGGCCTGTCCTCATTCATGAGAACTTCATAAGAAATCTTTTAACACAGGGGGATCCACATGATCAAAAATCCATGTGTTTGTGGGCCACAGGAATATTTTAACCTGTTGTAGCATGATTTACTCTCATGAACATTTGCAAATCTCTTATGAAATCATGACTTTATATCCACAAATACATTCAGTTTCCTGTTTTGGTTCAGGAACTGGGTGACCAGGGAGTTGGACTGAGGGAAAGCCCTAGATGTGGTGTATTTAGATTTCAGTAAAGCCTTTGACATAGGTGACTTATAAACAAACTGAGCATCTAGGGATGGACCCTAAAGTTTCTGCTTGAGTTAGAAATCAGTTGAGTGGCAGGCGACAAAGGGTACAGGTAAACAGACCTCACTCTGAGGAGAAGGAGGTTACCAGTGGAATGCCACAGGGATCTGTCCGTGGTCCGATTCTTTTTAACATCTTTGTTAGTGATATAGTGGAAGGACTGTCGGGTAAGGTTTGCCTCTTTGTGGATGATACCAAAATCTGCAGCAGAGTAGACACCCAGGAAGGTGTAGATAACATGAGGAGAGATCTAGCTAAGCTTGAAGAAAGGTCTAGAATTTGGCAACTGAGATTTAATGCTAAAAAATATAGGGTCATGCATTTGAGCTGCAACAATCCAAGGGAATGGTACAGTATAGGGGGTGACGTACTTCTGTCCACGAAAGAAGAACGGGACCTAGGCATGATTGTGTCTGACAATCTCTAAGAGATAAACAGGTAGAAAAGGCAACGGTGAAAACTAGAAGGATGCTTGGGTGCATAGTGAGAGGAATGGCCAGCAGAAGAAAGAAGGTGATAGTACCTCCGTATAAGTCTTTGGTGTGACCTCATTTGGAGTATTGTGTACAATTTGTACATATGACCTAGATTGGCCACTGTTGGAAACAGGATACTGGGCTTGATGGACCTTGGTCTGACCCAGTATGGCATATCTTATGTTCTTATTCTGGAGACCATACCTTCAAAAAGATATAAACAGGTTGGAGTCGGTGCAGAGTGGCTACTAACATGGTTAATGGTCTTCATTATAAAGCATATGAGAACAGACCTAAGGAACTTATGAGGCCAGATCGGGGGTCGGGCTGCGGGGAATAAGCACTTTTATCTGCTGGTTGGCATCATGGCTTTTAAATAGAACCACAGTGCCATGGCAACCGGATGCCATGGTGCCGTGGCTCCATTTAAAAGCCCTGACTGAGTTAGTCTGGATTGTAACGTACATGCAGGCCAGACTGAATCACAGTCCCAGCCTGCATGTACATGACTGATTGTGATTCTGATCCTGCAGGGCTAGACATGCCCCGTGCGATCAGAATCGCGAGCCCCTCTGTATGTCTGGTTCAAACCGAACATACAGAGGGGCTAGACGTCTGGGATGGAATGAGCCCTAGAGGCTCTCTAAAGGAAAAAAGGGGCTCTTGTAGTGGTTGATATGGAAAAACAGACTAGATAGGCCATGTGGTCTTTTTCTGCCGTCATGTTTCTGTGTGTAAAGAGCATTAGTTCCTCCTTGTTGCACCATATGCCCAGAATTGATGTTCTGAGTTGGTATATTAGGTTCCATATCTAGCTTTATTCAAATCTATTTTAAAAATTCACCTTTTCAAGGCTTCTTTTGGATTCTGACCTCTTATTCTCCTGTCTAATACCCTAGTCTCTTGTTTGTTCTTTTTGTCTGTCTTGAATAGATTATGTTTCCTTTGGGGACAATTTTTCCAAATGGATTAATTTTGTGCATACCATTATGGGAATGAACCGCACTCCTAAGCCAGTATATGTGGAGTATGATCTCAGTTGCTCAAATTTACTGCTAATGCTCAGCATAGTACTTGCATTGTGCAAAGAGAGCTTCCTTCTGGAGTTCATAAGATGCAACAAGTATGGGTAATTTGTCAAGGTGTGCTTGAAAATTCCTCTTAATCAAGCCTGTAGAACACCACATGATGGGAAATAACTCACTATCTTTCTGCCAGATTTTCTTGGTTTTTGACAGCGTTTCTTGGTACTTGAAGATCTCCCTTTCAACCTGATTCACCATATCCTTTACCACTATGTCCAGCTTCATTGCATCCAACTTTTTATTGGTCAGAATGGGAGCATCCCAGGTGATCATAAATGCTTCATTCTCTGTAATTCTCTTAGGGTCATGATCCCAGTGCTTTTCTGGCACAGTGATGTTGTAGAGTTTACAGAGTTTCCAATGGATGAGACGTGCTACTTTATTGTGCCTTTCTGTATAGAAATGACCTGCCATCAGAATTTCACAACCAGCTGAGTTGAGTTACTCTTTCCTGTGGAATAGGGAACATCTCTTACTTGAATATGTACAGTGCTGTGTATACCGAGCAGCTCTATACAAATGATAACTACTACTTATCATTTGTATAGTGCTACAAGGCATAGTAGTAGTAACAGTCTAGTAGTAGTAGTGCACCAAAATGTACATAAACCCTCAAAATTAATGCATTAAAATTGATTTATGTGTCTTAAAAAGATTTGCAAACATTAATCAAATCTTATATCTATTGATTTTTAAAACCAAACGTGTCAAAATATCAGCCAGAAAATCTCAAAATGATCCATTGCTGTCCAAAGCTTATGTTCACCTGGCCAGAACTTATGCAGGCCTACTCGGTGTCTGCATGTGTTACATCAGAGGGCCTGCATGACAGCCTCACTAGCTCTTCATGAGCACAGAGTGTGACAGTCACAAGGATGGTGTTAGAGTACCAAGAGGGAGGGCCATGTGGCGTATGTGTCATCAGAGTATGTGTCATCAGCAACTGTTCCAACATACAACCCCATGTCCAACCTGTCATGGTTCCACGTGCTCGTGGGGAGGCCAATGTGTCTGCAGCATGGGAGAGTGCATGTGCTGCACAGGCCAGGTTTGGAATGACCATGGCTTGGGACATGACACTATATGTGAGTACAGGCATGGAACTAGGTGCAATACTCACTGCTTAGAGGGATACTGTATTTGTCTATATGACAGACATAGCCATCTGTGGGCCAGCATGCAATCTCAGCCTGTCTCTGGCCCATTTTCCACTGTTCTTTGCATTGCATGAGCTGTCCCCACGTACAAGATCAAAGGGTACATAATAAGAAACAGAGGATTCTGGCTATTGCCTAAAACACAGTGGTTTGCACAGGATGTATATGTGGTGGAGGGTAGGTCAATGACCGAGATGTGACCATGACGCGGCTATGTATACACATGGTGCTATATAGGGTCGAGCTGTAGTGATATGTGGGCTGTTTCTTTTATGGCAGTCCAGTCACTACACAGACTGCTGGTTATCCATGCTGTTTGTATAAGGGCAATGTGTTCATAGTTGCTATGTACTCGTGCAGTGACTAGTAGGCTGGCCACGGTATGTGAGTGGCTGACACTGGACGGTGCTGCCTGGGATTGATCTAGTTGACTGGAATTCCCAGAAAGTGAGCCTAGAGGCTGTTCCTGGGCTGTTGATAACTATCTGATAACTATGGACCAATTGCAGCCATAGCAGGGACTATGGAGCATTGCCTGTACCTGCTTGTCGTTTATGATGGTGGGAGACATTACATGGACCCCCGAGGAAGGCAGGATGGTCAGTGATGGACTGCAGGGGTCATTAATGTGGTTTGAGTTAGGTGTCTATAGGAACATACGATATGCCATAATGGGTCAGACCAAGATCCATCAAACCCAGTATTCTCTTTCCAACAGTGGCCAATCTAGGTCACAAGTACCTAGCAGTTTACCCAAAAGACACAGGTTCCACAATGCTTGTATTGGGGCAAGCAGTGGATTTCCCGGGTCCCCTTTAATAACGGTTTACGGACCTTTCCTCCAGGAATTTATCCAATTTTTTTTTAAACCCAGCTACACTAACAGCTTTTACCACATCCTCCGGTAATGAATTCCAGAGTTTGATTACACATTGTGTAGGGCTGGCACCTGTTCAGAAACTAATCTCTGAACCAATAGCATGGCTTCCTATTACAAGATGGGGCCTGCTCTGAACCAAAAGCCTAAACCATGGGGCCTGCTCTGAACTAAAGCCTGAATTAAATAAGATGAATTCCTGTTTTGCTATAACTCAGTATTAAAACTTGCAGATCAAGCAGTTCTTCAGATTTATGTACTTCACCAAAGAAGTATTATTTTCCAGCTGACTATGTGCAGAAGAACTCATTGCTGAGACCTTCGATGTGCTACTGGTACTAGCTTTTGCAACAATGTATGAACTTGCATATCAACAACTTTCTCGCACCATGGACCTTTGTTTGCAGAAGGACCACCAGATTTGCTGAAGATAACATACAGGATTTGAGACCAGCCAATCACTGGGCCATCAGGACAAAGAATTATACACTGGACACAGAGAGAGATAGACAGGGCTCAGACACAGCCCAGCAGAAACCCTGTAGCACTCTGGGAACATTCACAGAGGCTTGCAGAACACCTGAGAACTTTAACTTCTGACACAGACTGGTTTGCTAGTTTCCTCTGTGATTCTCTGCATTTTGTGCTCACTTGCCTGTCTCTCTGGCTGGAAAGTCAAATAGAGTCCAAGGGCAAAACCTCGGAACAGAGTGAATCTCTCCTACAGACCTGTAGCTGACATTGTACCTCTGTTATACTTGACTTTGTGTCGTTCCTGAGACAATTTCTCGGACCCAGTCACAAGCATTCTGGCAGGAGCTAAGGTACTGGTCTTTAATTTCACATCCCCATCCCCCGAGTTTGGGGCCAACTTAGACAGACAGATAACATACTGTACATATGAGTGCACAGTATGTCACAGCGAATCAGTGACATTGGTTCCTAAAAACAGAGATTAGTTATCTTGGTAACTGTAACATAGGGCTGCATAGCATACTACCTCAGAAAAATAATTTATGGTAATTTTACACTATTTTTGCTATCAGTAATAAAGTCTAATTTATATACAAACACAGGGTTGGTTCTTGTTTTATCACGTGGTTTGTTTGCCAGGTGATCCTATGGAATCCTGGGAAAATGGGGAGTAGCCGTTTTCCCTAGACATTTATACAAGTGTATTTATCTGCTACTGACAATATCTCCTACAGTTGAATGAAAAAATATTTTTTCTTATTAGTCTTAAATAGGTTACACTGTAGTTTCATTGCATAGTCTTTCTCCATTCATTAATTTATAGACCTCTATCATATCTCCTCTCAGCCATCTCTTTTCCAGGTTGAAGAGCCCTCCTCATAGGGGTATCTTTCAATCCTCTTTACCATTTTGATGGCTCTTCTCTGTACCTTTTTTTTATAATCCTTTATTTAAATTTTAGACATACAAGAACCACATAACAAAAACAATAGATAATATAACGTCCTTCCCAACCCCCCCCCCCCCCCCAACTGTCCCGTCTCCATGTGGAACATTACTACACCAACACAGGCCCAGCATGAAGCCCCTTATACAATGCAATACAACTACAAATGGAATAAACAAGTCCAGTGAGCCCCACATTACAGAACCCATCATATTACATACTTAGTCTAGCTTTTGCAGCATATTTATCTAAACATAACCACTTGTCTGAGAAAGTATTACGGTCAGAACTACACATGCTCCCCTTAAAATTGGAGGCGTGATCCTGCGCCTTCTCATAACTGGCATAAAGGCACACCATGTTCCACCACTGGTGCACATCCAGCTTGCTGGAGTCTTTCCAACAGACCATGATATGCTTTAAAGCTACGGCAACTAAGAAGTCCAATAAAAATCGCTTTCCTTTCATATCAGGAAGGCCACTCATTGAGGAGCACAGAATCACTACCTGCCAAGTAAGGGGAATCTGAAAGCACAAAATCTATTGTATCTTCTCCCAGACAGAGAACCAAAAGGATTGAACATAAAGGCAATCAAATAACATGTGCTTGTACGTTCCAGGACCGAGGGAACAGGACCAACATAAATTACCTGTTCCCGGATTCCACCTGGACAGCCGATTGGGAGTGATAAAAGCGCGATGCAACAAGAATAATAAGATTTGCGTTATAGCCGCAGCTTTAGAGACCCTACTAATCTTGGACCACAATAGCGACCAGTCATGGGAGGAGATTTGTATATCTAAGTCAACCTCCCAACCTCTTCGACTCACAGTTGGAGATGCACCTCCCTCCCGCATATAGGCATAAAACTTAGATGCTGCACCCGGCTTACTAACATATGAGAGGGCCAGCTCATGCAAGCCCCAGGCTTGTGTTAAGTTCCCACTTGTCACACCAGCTTTTAATAGACAACGTTTTAATTGGAGCCACTGGAATTGACAGGCCAACGGTAAATCAAACTCCTGCTGCAACCTCGCCCAGGGTTTCCAACCCCCCGCCTAGAGCAATTGACCAACTGTCCATATACCCTTAGCTTGCCACTGCCGCCACCCTATAGTTTTATGCCCAATTTTGAACATAGGATTCTGCCAAATTGGCATCAAGGGGGAGACCGAGTTTTCCAAGCCCATGACCCTCGCCAAACAGTGATAGGCCTCTTGGGTTGCCACAACTATTGCCAGGGCAGGGGAGGAAGCCTGGCACATCATACCGATCAAAAGATATAAGGGGATCGGCTCTACGAGCCACTTTTCCACCTCAACCCAAACTGGACAAGAACCCCCCCTCTCCAGGCAACACCACAACGCGCCTTGCTTGAGCATGAAAGCCTGATGATAACGCCAGAAGTCCGGGAAATTTACCCCACCCATATCCTTACTCACTTTTAACTGGCTAAGAGCGATCCTGGGGGGCTTCCCTTGCCACAAAAAAGTAGCGATTGCCCTCTCCCATCCTTTAAAAACTTTCTGCGGAAAGAAAATCGGCAACATTTCGAGTATATAATTTATTTTTGGAGCTAGAACCATTTTTATGGACTCCACGTGGCCCCACCACGATAAATGCAACAGGGACCATTTAGTCGTAAAAGTCTGGATCAAGTCCTCTATATGCTTACAATTAAGCTGAGAAGTCTCTTCAATGGAACAACAGAATCTTACTCCAAGGTACTTGATCGCCTTCGTTTCCCATATTAAGGGAAAACCCTTTACGTCCTCCGCAAAAGTAACTCTATTCATAGGGAAGGCTACGGACTTAGTCCAATTTATTTTATACCCAGACACCTTCAAATAACTATCTATGACCTTCAGTATCTCCTCTAAAGAGCCGGGTTGCGAAAAAAGCAACAGGTCATCAGCATAGGCCGCTAGCTTTATCTGAAGGTCCCCAATCCAAATGCCACAGATCCGTTCTGAGTGTCTAATTAAGAGCCTCAAGGACTCCAATGCTAAATTGAACAAGATCGGCGACAAGGGACAACCTTGCCTTGTCCCACGATGTAACGAAAAGGGAGCAGATAGCAGTCCATCTACCAGGATATGAGCCTGCGGTGAGGAATACAGAACCTGAATCGATTTAATGAAACCTTCCCTGAAACCAAACCATCGCAAGACCCTGAACAAAAAGACCCATTCAAGCCTATCAAAGGCCTTTTCAGCATCTAAAGAGATCCCAACCATAGGAGAGCAAGACTGTTCCGAGGCGGCCAAAAGATTTAACAGCAACCGGGCATTATCCGACGTTGCCCTCCCGGGCATAAAGCCACATTGATCGGGATGAATCAGATCGGCCGAAACCTGTGCCAGCCTATTTGCCAAGATGGCTGCAAATAATTTATAATCAGCATTTAACAGCAATATCGGCCTGTAATTTTCCACCTTAAGGACATCCCTACCCGGCTTCTCTAATACCACTACCGTGGCTTCATTGAAACCCCCCACTAAGGGCACCTGCTCCTGTAAAAGCTGGAAATATTTAGCCAGAAAAGGGAGAAGTTCCCCTTGAAACAATTAATATAACTCAATGGGTAGTCCATCAGGGCCAGCTGCTTTGCCTTTTTTAGCTGAATTGAGAGCAGTCCGAAGTTCACCCAGAGAAAAGGGGGCTTCCAGATCCAACGCTTGTTGGGAAGAGAGAATAGGGTGCGGAATGTGCTCCAAAAAATCATCACACTCCTTCCCATTGTCCCCCCCCTCGGAGGTGTACAACCCGGCATAGAAAGCCCTAAAAGCCTCTGCTATCTCTGGAGTCTTGGTGAGCAGTTTCTGATTGCTTGACAAGATTGCAGCAACTTTAACCCTCTCAGCTCTAGGGTTCAGAGTTGTCGCCAATAGCCTACCCGCCTTATTTTGTTCCCTATAATATTTTGCCTTAGCTGCCTGCGAGAGCTTTTCAGCTTCCATACTTAGGATATTGTTATACTGATACCTAAGCTTTTGTAAGCGCAACAAAATACAGGGTTCCACTCTTGATCTTAACAGCCTCTCACCCGCCCTAATTTGAGCCTCCAGCTCCAGCAATGCTACCTTCTTTTGCCTCACCGCCCTAATGGAAAAGCTGGTGATTTTAGCACGCAAAAAGGCCTTAAAGGCCTCCCACCATGCCCAGCCAGAAGTGGCCTCAGGGAGATTCGCCGTGAAATATTCTTTAATTGCCCCCCCCCCAGATACTCACAAAAATCTGAGTTTGCTAACAAAGACCTCTGAAAGAACCACCCCAAACTCCTATCAGGAACAGAATCGAGTGACATGGACATAAAAACAGCCGCATGATCTGAGACTGTACAGGCCCCAATTTGTGTGTCATCTACCTGGGTAATAAGGGCCCTAGAGATCAGGAAGAAATCAATCCTCGAATGTGACCCATGCGGGAGAGAATAAAAAGTGAACTCCTTCTGTGAGGGGTGGAACAAACGCCAGATATCTACTAGATTCATCTCCTGCACCATACCGTTGAGCACAGTGGCAGCACGGCTGGATCTAGTAGATCTATAGGGTTGACAATCTATCAACGGATCCATCACTAGATTAAAATCCCCCCTAAGACAAGATCACACTGGGTTAGTTCTTGTACCTCCTCTGCAATCCTATGGAAAAAGGGCACATCATCAGAATTCGGACCATATACATTCATTATACCGAATGTCCGATCCCCAATCCGCAGTCTGGTTTTCACCCATCTCCCACCCAGATCTGCCCATGTCATTTCGATGACCGGCTGGAGAGCCTTCCGGGCCAGAATTAGCACCCCATTCTTTTTGTGACATGCCTCAGCTGCACCAATCAGCATGTAATGCCCCCCACACATCTTTTGTGCCTCCCTCAGCGGCAAGCGGGTATCTTGGAGCAGAACAACATCAGCTCCCATCTTCTTGCAATATAATAAAATCTTTTTTCACTTAATGGGGTTATTGATTCCCTTTACGTTCAAAGACATGAATTTAAGTGATCCCATTGCAGCTCCCGAACATCATACCAGACATGATAGAGGGCATATTACAAGACTCCTGACAGACCCATTCTCCATTAAGTACCCTTCCCCACCACATGGAGACAACTTAGACCCAGACCCAAACTTGAAACTAAATTTTGGGTAAACCATCCTGGGCAAGGCTACCCCTCGATCCCCCAAAACCCTTTTAAACACCATCTATACACTCCCCCCCCCCTTGATATGAACAACTACCTGTCCCCCCCCACTCTCCAGGCACACCTCCCCCCCTCCCCCCCATTCCAGGATCCTTAACGAATAAAACATACAGGAAGAATGAAAGAGCGAGCGAGGGAAGAAAGGGCGAAGGAGAAGAAGGATTGACCAAGAGAAGAGACCAGGGAGGGGAGAAGAGAGGGACGAAGAAGAAGAAGAACCCCCCTGAAGGATAACCTAGGTCCCGACTAAATAACACACCAGCCCCCCCCCTACCCCGTAAGCCTAGCCAAGAAGCAACCCAGCAATACACAACCACATTACTGGGGAGAAAAAATCAAGCATTATGGCAAACGCCTTACACGCATGCATACGTCAGAGCACAATCAGCCCCATGCCAGGGCCTGTGCCCCGTAAGGCCAATAGACAAAGATAGAACATGCTATCTCATCAAGATGGCTTCTTGCTCCTCTACAAACTTTAGCAGCGCTTGCGGGTTCTCAAAAGAATGAGTCTGATTATGCAGGGTCACTCTCAGCTGAGCAGGAGCAAAGAGACCATATCGGGCCTGGAGCTGTTGCAACCGTGGCCTAAGAGCCAGCATCTGCCTCCGCTTCTCGACCGTCACTTTATTAAAGTCTGGGAAAAACGCGATGTTGTGCCCATCCAGGCTTACCGGCGCCAAAGCCTTCGCTTCCGCCATGATTTTCAAAGCCTGTTGATGTCTCAGGAGTCTCATAATAATAGGCCTCGGCGACCGACCCTGCGGCCCCACGTGCAGCGGGACACGATGAGCTCTTTCAAATTCTAACGGTGGGGCAAATTCCAGGCGCAGGAGCTTTGGTATGGTAGTTTCTAGGAAGGCAATCATGTTACCGGCTTCTGCACCTACAGAAGGTGCAGAAGCCGGTAACATGATTGCCTTCCTAGAAACTACCATACCAAAGCTCCTGCGCCTGGAATTTGCCCCACCGTTAGAATTTGAAAGAGCTCATCGTGTCCCGCTGCACTCGGCGGAACAATATTGAGATCCTCCAAGCTGCGTTCCAATTGAGCGATACGCTTGCTATTGGTCAAAGAAAGTTTCAGACGCTCTTCATGGCAGTCGACCTTGCATTCGATACCAGCCACCTTTTCCGCCAGCCCCATAATTTGTTCTTTCATCTCTTTAAACTCCAATATATCAGCCTGCACACCAGACAACGTTTCTTTATTGGCCTCCACCAACTCCTTAACCACCCGAATTTCGACCAGCATTTCCTGCATAGCGTCCATATTCTCTCGCGGGCCCGCCGATTTTGCGGGGAAGGGGGGTCAGGTTTCTGCCTTTTGACGCCAGTATTCAAGGACATAGCGAAGTCCGACCTCCCAGATTTACCTGTCACCATCCCCCTATGATAGTAAGTCCGAGGAGGGGTTGAACCGCTTCCACTTAACACGGGAGGAGCAGGATTTTAGCCAGGATTGCAGGGAGAAAGAGAATCAAGCGGCCATCTCGCTCCTGGTCAAGCTCCACCCTCCTCTTCTCTGTACCTTTTCTAATAGCACTATATCCTTTTTAAGATACGGTGACCAGAATTGCACACAATATTCAAGGTGTGGTCCCACCATGGAACGATAAAGAGGCATTATAATATCTTTTGTTTTATTGTCCATTAATTTCCTTATGATTCCTAGAATTCTACTTGCTTTCTTGGCTGCCACTGCACACTGGGCAGAGGGTTTCAACATGTTAACCACAATGATGCCTAAATCTTTTTCCTGGGTAGTGGTTCCTAATGTGGAACTTTGCATTGTGTAACCATAGTTTGGGTTGTACTTTCCTAGGTGCATAACTTTGCACTTGTCTACATTAAATTTCATCTGCCATTTGGACACCCAGTCTTCCAATTTATCAAGGTCCTCTTGCAATTTTTCACAATCCTCTTGGGTTTTAACAGCTTTGAATAATTTTGTGCCATCTGCAAATTTGACTACCTCACTCGTTATTCCCATTTCCAGGTCATTTATTTATATGTTAAAACACAGCAGACCCAGCACAGATCCCTGGGGTACTTTACTATTCACCTTTCTCCATTGGAAAAATTGGCCATTTAGCCCTACCCACTGTTTTCTATCTTTTAACCAGTTCCTGATCCACTGCCTCCTATCCCATGACTTTTTAATTTCACCAAGAGTCTATCATGAGGGACCTTGTCAGAGGCTATCTGAAAATCCAGATACACTATAATCAACCAACTCACCTTTATCTACCTGTTTATTCACACCTTCAAAAAAACATAACAGATTAGTAAGAAAACACCTTCCTTGGCGAAAGCCATGTTGGCTGTCTCCCATTAAGCCATGACTATCTACATGTTCAGTAATTTTGTTCTTTATAATGGTTTCTACCATTTTCCCGGTACTGACGTCAGTACCCTAGATCACCCCTGGAACCCTTTTTAAAAATTGGCGTTGCATTGGTCATCCTCCAATCTTCAGGTATTACAAATGACTTTAATGATAGTTCACAGATTACTAATAGTAGGTCTGCAATTTCATATTTCAGATCTTTCAACGCCCTTGGATGTATACCATCCAGTCCAGGTGATTTGCTACTCTTCAGTTTATCAAATATTTATAATACATATTCCAGGTATATTGATATTTCTTTCAATTCTTCTGCGACATCACCTTTAAATGCCATTTCAGTAATGGGTAACATCCCTACATCTTCCTCAGTAAAGATCAAAGCAAAGAATTTAGTCTCTCCGCTATGGCCTTGTCCCCTCTTAGTGCCCCTTTTACTCCTCTATCATCTAATGGTCCTACTGACTCTCACAGGGTTTTTTCTATACATGTACTTGAAAAAGTCTTTATTATGTATTTTTGCTTCCATGGTAAGCTTCTTCTCACATTATTTTCTTTGCCTGCCTTATCAATGCCTTGCATCTAACTTGCCAGTGCATATGTTGTTTCCAGTTTTTGTCATTTGGCTCCATTTCCATTTCCTGAAAGATTCCTTTTTGGCAACAACAGCCTCTCTGACCTCACCTTTAAACCATGCTGACAGATTTTTGGACTTCCTTCCACTTTTCTTAAAGCGTGGAATACAGCTGGTCTGGGCTTCCAAGATAGTATTTTTAAACAACACCCATTGTTTGATTAAAATCTTTAACCTTTGCAATTGCTCCTTTTAGTTTTTTCTTAGCAATTTTCCTCATTTTATCATAGCATCCCTTTTGAAAGTTAAAAGGTAATACTGTGGATTTCCTTGCCATCCTTCCTCCATTTATTAAATCAAATTACCCTCCACCCACCATGAGAAGCTTATGCAGTTTCATATAACCCAATATATAGCTGCATAAAGTGGCTTGTATATATTTATCATGTTTTCCTTGTTAAGGAACCTGTTTAATGTATAACCAAGTTATTATACCTGTTCACTGTAAGCACAAATCACTAAACTGAGATGTGTAGTTTAATGTTCATTGTAAACCGCACTGGTGTCAAATAGTGCAGTATAAAAGAGACTGTAAATAAATAAATAAATAAATGCAATCATGCTATGTTCACTATTGCCAAATGGCCCCAACACCTTTATCTCTTGCACCAGATGTTGTGTTCCACTAAAGACTAGGTCCAAAATGGCTTCCCCTCTTGTCGGTTCATGAACCAACTGCTCCAAGAAGCAGTCATTAATTTTGTCTAGAAACTTTATCTCCCTAGCATGTCCTGCCGTGACACTGACCCAGTCGATACTGGAGTAATTGAAATCAACCATTATTATTACTGTGCTGTAACTATTGTTAGCTTCCCTGATTTCTTTGAACATTTCATCATCTATTTGTTCATTCTGGCCAGGCAGGTTGTCTGTGCAGGCTGGTCTGTGCAGGTGTACCTATCTTGCAGTGTGCAGCAGGTAGCAAAGGACTGCATGCCCTGCACATGTGCTGCCTCAGGGGTTAGTGCCACACTGCAGCACAGTTGACATCTGCATGCAACTATTGTTTGGTGTTGGAGGTACAGTGGAGGGATGGCCATCTTGATCTCACATGTGGCTTGACCTTTGGACCAGGGATGTATTCTTCACCTGTGTGTCTGTTATGCAGCGAGTGTACCAAGTGTGTAGTGTCCTGTTCCCCCGCCTAGGGCCGATGGCTCTATGGCGAGGGCGACCTCTTATATGTTTTCAAGCGTCCTTATCAACTACTATAGCAGCAAGGGTTGCTGGGAGTTGTAGTTTAAGTAGCTATTCAACAAATGTGTTGTGGCACGAGGGTCCTTTTTTAAACAGATAAATTTTTATTTGGGGATTCTTCCCTTGCACATGGGTTCAATGGCTCAAAACATGGCACGGCAAAACAATAGGAAAATCAGGAGCAAATTAAAGTCAGAAAACAAAGCAGGTAATAAACTGTTTCTTCACAGCAAATAAACAGGCAGAACAACTTTGTATTTTCCTCATACAAAGTTGGCTTTTAACGTAAGTCCAAATGGTCAATCTTACACAGAGAACAGTCCATCTCACAACTCTCCGATATATCAGACTTGTTTTCTGGGTCAATAATCATATCCTCACTATAATCATTGTAGCGCTGTTTTGGGGAACTTTTAGACTGCAACTCGTGGATAACTTCTTGCAGTTGCCCTATGAAGTCGTCCCTCTCATTAGCAGTGTCTTTTTCTAAGGCAGGAAACTGGTTCTTACTTAAACTTTTCACTACAGCCTTTATGTCTGGTTCAAAGCATTTGGTAAGAATGTTTCTAATCTGAGCAGCTTTCAGAGCCGTGCTATCTTTGCTCTTATTGGCACTAGCTTTTAACTGCTGTACTATTTCTTCAGCAGGCTTCTGGTTAGGAAATAATGCAGACGTACCTTCTTTACTGGCAATGGCTTCTCTGTACTCAGAGCTTTCTCCCCTCGTGCAGGCAAACTGTTTTACCTTTCCCTCGGGTAGCTTCCACAGAGGCTTTGCTTCCAGTCTTTCAGGGTTAAAGGAAATGGACCTTCCAGAATCTTTCTCAACTTGACCTGGGATCCCAAGTTTCCCTTGTTGCTGCTTTCCTGTGTACCTTTGCTGCTTGAGTGGCTCAGACTGCTGTCGAGGCTTCTCTGTGCCTTGCTTTCTCTTTCCTCCTTCTAATCCTGAGGTCCTCGAACTCCTTAAACTCCTCCAGTTTCCTGAACTCCTCCAGTCCCTTGAGTTCCTTGCGTTACTTGAGTTACTCGAGTACCTTGAGTTTGACTCTGAAGCCGGTTTAAAACGGCTTCCTCCTGCAGCCACACCCCTCTGGTTACTCAGGTGGAAGTCATCAGAGCTGCATTCAGCTTCTACGTCAGCACTATGGCTGAGCTCCGTTCTAGCTGAAAGTATTCTGTTGCTATGGGAACCTGTCTTGCTCTTACTTTTAAAGGCAGACTTCTCACTATTTTCCCATTCCATCTGATCAGTAGTGCTGTCCCTATCACAGTAGTGCAGTGCGTACTGCATGTGTGCCGCTATAGGCAGGCCCCAGATGTGGTGTATCACTGTCTCAGACTGTGCCAGCCATGTTGTTTCATGTCCTGGGTTTCGCCCTTTGCAGAATCTTTGATTCTAGATAGTGTTATGGAGAAATGTGTAGAGGTATAGCCTAATGGCTAAGACACTTCTTTCCAATCCTATGCTACACACAGACATTACAGCATATTACATGGGCACCCCTCACTGATATGGTACAGCTGCCTCCCACATTCTCATCCCACCTATTGACTGACATGTAGGTTACATATGGATCTGACAGGTCCATCAGTTCTTCCATTTCCTTCCATCCATCACCTAAAATGTGACTTTCACATGGGTTCCCTTATCCTGCGTTACGCTTGACACCTTAACATCCGATGTCCTGTTAGCACCCAATAAGTGGAGCCAAGCGCCCTTACTATCGGAACGCCTACTCCCTGCCTCCGCCTTTACCGCATGATAACACCCTTACTGCTGCTGTTGATAACTGGTGCGCCCTTAACGGTCTAAATAAACATACTCTAGTATTTATCATTGCTCTCCCATGCTTAATTGAACTCACAGTCCTTTTTATAATTTTTTTTCTTTTGCAATAATCTATATTATAATATTTATAGCAGAAACCCTAATCAGTCCATTGAGAGTCCAAATAAACTTACCTTATCATACTTTTCTTCTTTCAATGAGGTCTGCATTGCCAATGAAAGGCTGTAAATATGTATCCAAAAGATTCATCCCTCTCTAGCCAATGGTTTCACCACACCAGGGGCTTCTTTAGGGTATTGCTACACAAAAATAGAGACCAAAAACAAAATAAGTCTATAAGTCATCATGACAAAATGAACATCCTCCTGCAAATCAACTCACAGAGAAATTCGCAAAGTCAGCGTCTGTTCTTATAATGGAGACCTGTATGAATGAAATGCTGGGGCATGCACTATATAAACATGCAAAACAAGGCTGACAAGCTGACTCAAATGACAGCAAATTAATCCAATGATTTAAAACAAATGTGATCACCCGATCTCCGAATTAAGACCATTGGGGATCAAAGTGTTTCACCGAAAAATATGATTGTTTCTGAGGTAGCAAATTGTTAGGGTCCCTCCTTTCTACTACAAAGAATTGCAAATCAGACAACTGATGAGCAAAGGGGTTGTCCATTTATCAATAGATATGGATGGTTTGCTACATTTTAATTGTCTGTTTTGTTTGGTTTAGTTGTATTTTTTACTTTTTGTGTCAGATTTTGTGTTGTAGTGTTGTCACTCAAAAGCCCAAAAATGATTTTTTCACATCCTTCACGTACACATTTTTGCCTTTTTACCTTTTTTTCAGGCCATTAGTTTTCATTTTTTCTGTTAGTATTTTTTGTTCAGTCGCTCTGGTATTGCACTAGTTTTCTGCTCTCCTACATCTCTTTCCTACGTTATTTGTGATGTAATTGATTGTGCACTCTTCCACAGTTTAATATTTTTTTGGAGCTTGACTGAGTTCCAAATTAGTGTATGTCTACTTTTTACTAGTGATGTATGTTTGTTTAAATGTTTGTTATGCATGTCATACAAATGATATTCATTTTTTGTAATGGCTGCTTGTGTGTTTTTCTAAATATCTCTCTCAATTATGTAATGTTTTGTAGGAGGTCATTTACCCCTAAGTGGGTACATGGATTCCCTCAAGTATTCAATTTTCTCCTATTAATTTGTCTCTTTGCTTTATTTCATGCAGATTGGGAAGAGTGGTTTATTCCACAATTTATACATTGGTTTCTTTTCTTGGGGTAATGTATTCCATTTATATGTACAGTCGTTTTATATACATACTTATATATATATATTTTTTTTATATTTTGCTGATATATATTTTCCTTTTTATTTTTTGTATTGTTAATATTTATTATGTATGTATAATTTTATGTTTATGTTTGATTTTAGACCCCTGAAGAAGGCCTCTGTATGAAACCTTTTAGTTGGGTCTACCAATAAAGGCTTTTGGAATTTTTCTTGTGTCAGGCCGTGGTTTTTGGTGTTCCGCGCTTGTCCTTCCTTATATAAATTTGCGGATACCTCCTTCTCTTGCTGGTTCAGCATGGTTTAGTAAACAGGTCCCTTTGTATGTTTGTTTGTCTCTATGGGACATTTTTTGCTAAGCTGCACTAATGTCTTGCAGGTATCGCACATTGAGAGTAGAAATGAAAGTGCAGTATGTGAAAAGGTCATGGCCTACCTGTTGGGGGAGTGTGCAACATGTCCCCAAGCAGATGCCGCACTGATTCAAACCCTAACGTGCTCAGTGGCATTAACACTTAACACAAATGTACTTAATACCACCCACTGAGGGGACATTAAGTGCACTCATGCGAACTGCAGCATTGATGATAAATACACGTTACCAACTCCTGTGCTGACCAGAATGTGCAGTCATTCTCTGCCCCTACCCATCCAATTCCTTCCCTGTTGTGTGCTAAGCAGATAGCATGGAATTAACCGTGTACTGTCTGTTTTATATTAATGCTCCACATATGCTAGTTAGTGCACATTCTAGAGCAGGGGTGGGCAAACATTTTGACTCGAGGGCCGCAATGGGTTCATATATTGGACCCGGGGGCTGGACCAAGAGTAGATGGACGGTGTGTATGTGTGAATTAATATAAATTAAATTTAAATTTGTAACATTAAATGTTTAGATTAATTTAAGGTAGAAAAGCATAAAAAGAGTTTTTACAAAACTTTTATGCAATGTATTTCTTTCATAAAATAGTACTTTCAATTTTAGTGGCCGTAGTTTGCCCATCCCTGCACTAGACCATGCCTCCCTACTTCCTTCTGTGGGTGGGTCTTTTGGTTTCTGAAGCGTGGTAGCCAAAGTGGGGGCTGTCCCACCCGCTTCATCCGAAAAGATGGGGTGGGCAAGATATGAGCGAGATTTAAGATTCTGAATCACCTCACATGAATCTGCAGTTATTGCGTGCCGAAGCGTCAGGAAGTGGGATATCCAGATCCTCCCAAGTGACCAGCCCATTTCCTGTCCTAGCCCCCCCCCCCATAGCCCATTACCAGTCCTAACCCCCCATAGCCCATTACCAGTCCTAACCCCCCCATCAGCCCACAGCCTATTGCCAGTCTTAACCCCCCCCCATAGCCCATTACCAGTCCTAACCCCCCCTCACCCCATTTCCAGACAGCCCCCATCAGCCCACAGCCCATTACCAGTCTTAACCCCCCCCCATAGCCCATTACCAGTCCTAACCCCCCCCATCAGCCCACAGCCTATTGCCAGTCTTAACCCCCCCCATAGCCCATTACCAGTCCTAACCCCCCATCAGCCCACAGCTCATTGCCAGTCTTAACCCCCCCATAGCCCATGACCAGTCCTAACCCTCATCACCCCATTTCCAGAGTGCCCCCCTCAGCCCACAGCCCATTGCCAGTCTTAACCCCCCCATAGCCCATTACCAGTCCTAACCCCCCCCCCCATCAGCCCACTGCCAGTCCTACCCCCCCCCCCCCCCATCGGCTCATGGAAATTAAAATTTTAAAAAAAGCTGGCCACTGCCGCCGCGGCAGCATGGAGTGTCCTGCGGGGCCTCCTCTGCCCGGCTGAACTCTCCCGGCGCGGCTGAAGCCCTCTGCTCCGGCTTGCAGATACGCGAAGGGAGAGTGTCTCCCTCCCTCGCGTCTCTGTTAAGCCCGCAGGGACTGATGGGAAGCAGGGGCTGATGGGAAATTTCCCATCTGCCCCTGTGGGCTTAACAGAGATGCGAGGGAGACACTCTCCCTTCGCGTATCTGCAAGCCGGAGCAGAGTGCTTCAGCCGCGCCGGGAGAGTTCAGCCGGGCAGAGGGGGCCGGATTAAAAGGTCCGCCGGGCCGTATACGGCCCGCGGGCCGTAGTTTGCCCATCCCTGTTCTAGAGCATGTTAACAGTTAGTGCATGTCATTAAACATGCCCTATACATGCTTCCTTCACTTCTCAAATCAAGTGGCTAGAAAGATTGCTCAAGTCACTAGGTTAATGTCTTTTTCAACATACTTGCAAAATGCCTTTACCACTGGTCAGGGTGTAAAAGGCATGTAAGGGCTTATGATTCCAATGCTTAGTCTTGCTTTCTCTGAAGTGGTACATTAGCTATCCCCAGTCCCCAGTAAGAATGGTATTTCTATCAGGAGGGATGAGCGTGGAGTACTGACAGAAGAAGGGGACTCCTGCCTAACCAGTCTGATAGCTGAAAGTGATAATTTTCAAAATAGCTAAACCTAGCTTTACTTATCGGATTGGCCCGAAACACGCGTGTCGTGCATGAATTCCTGCCGTTGACACTTGGATTCTGGATTTTGATAAGTAAAGCTAGGTTTAGCTATTTTGAAAATTATCACTTTGCACCATAAGCATGCACTGATTGATTAAAAGGGTAACACATACACTTGGAGTTGAGTAGTTTCTTGCTCCTCTCCGGTCTGTGGGACCCGACAGAAATTTGTATTCTATTGTTGATATTTTATATCACATCATCACGCTTGCTGTTCAGACAATCTTATCATCAGTTCTTTCAATTATAGAGATTGTGCTGTTTTCTGGGGCTTTGCAGTGAAATAATATAGGCCAGAACATGTTCCATCTGTGTAAAAAGGGTCCTGCTTGGCACTGTGTGGCGGTCAGCTCAATTATATAGGCAGACATCAACTGTGCATTGTGAATGTGTGTGCTGCAGGTTCTGCCTCACCAATGGATACATAATAATGGAGTGGAGGAGTGGCCTAGTGGTTGGGGCAAGGTACTTCAGGCTAGAAGGTTGGGGGTTCAAATCCCACTAGAGGACAGCAACCTTGGGCCAGAAGGACTGGGGTTTCTAGTCTCACAGGTGCTCCTTGTGGTCTTGGGCAAGCCACTTAACCCTCCATAGCCCATGTCCCCTGTAAAATAGTTATCTCCAAGTTATAATGCCCTGTTCAATGTAATTTCAGTTTGTTCAATGTAAACCACACTGATGCAGAATAGCATGGTATATAAGAGAATGTAAGTAAGTAAATATCTATCCCCTAGTGGAAATACACACAGCACAGGCAAACATGTGGCATGTGCAGCACAGCATGCCTCCAGCCATGATTCTTGCCACAACACCCACGTTAAGCATTGCAGTCTGATGACGCCATGCACAATTGTTGCTTTAGGTCAGTAGCCTAATTCCTGAGTGTCATGTTTGTGCGTGGAGATAACAGGTATCTAGACTCACCATCCTGCTCTGCCTTCATCTCAGCAAAGACCTGGGCAAGGAAGTCGAGCCTCCTCCTTCGCAGCTCCTAGGCCACCTTTTGCAGATCCTCAAGATGTCAAGGAGAGAGTCCAAAAATCGGTGACATTTTCTTCAGGGAGGTCACATCTACTAAACGCTATACTTCCATGGCCAAACACGGTAAGCAGCTCACACAGTGTATAAGGGGGCTGCAGTTATGCAGAAATGTCAAACATATGGGCCTGCATGGAGATGACTACGATTGGACGCTAACATAAAAGCTTCTCCATGTCCCCTGGTGCCCTCAGTGAATACCACCTGTAGCACATAGATGTGCACAGATATCTTGCAGCTCTGTGTTACCCTAACATATGCTTGCACAAGTAGCAGGACCATCTAAGCACTGTCCCACAGTATTGCACATGTTGAACCAAGACAGAATCAGGTCAATGGTTCTAATCTAGGAGAATGGGAACCACATGACGTGATACATAGCAGAATGGCAAAAACCAATTACAACAAACTGGCTGCAGAGGTTCACCACAGCCTTCGTCCCAACTGTGTTAGCTGCATAGTATGCTGTGATGGGCATTTCAAAACCCTTTAAGGAGTGCCAGAAAAGACACACAACTCCAAGCTGATGCATGCAATAGAGTAAACCCAGCACTGGATCAATTCTCTGCCATGTATCAGGAGCAAGGTGGCAAGCAACAAGGCCTAAGCCATTACAGTGTACATACAAGAGCTATGCTGCCAAAAAAGGACATCCTGGAAGTTGGAAGCCCCACTACTACCCATGGCACACAACAGCCTACAGGTGTGTGCAACAGGATGGATCCAGTCCAGGGTTTGAAACAGGCACAACATGGACATGTAGCTCAGCTTTACCCACATCACTATGCAAGAAATTTTAAACACCAACACCAGCTGAGGAGTGGCTAAACCCAGGACTGGATCAATCATTTGCCATGTATCAGGAGCCAGGTGACAAGGTTACATGCATCAATGAGCAAAGAAGGCCTCAAATAAGTGACCCCATACAGACAAAGCTCTAATAGTGTACATACAAGAGCTAGCCTAGCAAACCAAGCACATCCTAGAAATTGTAAGTGCCACAAGTCTCCAGGACACACAATGACCTCCAGATGTGTGCAACAGGATGGATCCAGTCCATGTTTTCAAACAGGCACAGCATTGAAATGTAGTTAGTGTTTGCACATATCAGTATATAAACATGTATAAAAACAAAGTGGCGTGGAGGAGTAGCCTATGGTTAGAGCACTGACTTAGGAACTGTAAAAGATCAGGGTTCAGTTCCCACTAATATTCCTTGTGACCTTGGGCAGGTCATGTAACTCTCTATTTCCTCAGAAAAACTCTAGTTTTCACTGTTCCTGTTTAATATACATTACCACCTTCAAATTACATTGCAAACTGCTTTGACTGAAATTATAGAGTGCTATGAAAAACCTGTTAAATAAATAACTAAACAAAGTCCAGCCAAGGAGCAGGGTAAACCTAGGACTGGATCACAACAGTCTGCCACCTCTGTTGGCTGTGCCTAAGGCAAGTTGCACTAACATACTCACAGCTGTTGGGAATTCTGCATGGAGATTAAATTGCCTATGCACATGCTGCCGGGCCCTTAGCAGTTTTCCCTTATTGTGCATTGTCCCAGAGCGAGGAAATAGGAGCTCCTACTTTGTAGCAATTAGGGTTGCTAGCAGACACAGGTTGGCATCGTAGAAATGAAGTTTCCTGCTGCGTGCCTCCATTTTCTCCCTCCACAACATTTGGTTCCATGTTGCTACGTCATGTCCTCTGGATCCACAATGCATCAATTGCCAATGGGCGCACACACAGCTATTACCAATGAGCTTGTGCCGTAATAGCCATTGTTGCCGCACGTTCATGTAGCTCTGCCACTTTATACTCCACTGCCAGTCCAGGACTTTGTAGCATACTGCAAAGCAAGCTTGCACTGAGAACAAGGGTGAAGTGACACACCTGGCCCTGGGTACATAGCCAACTCTCTGCATCCAACCTATCCAAACACAAAATACACATACCATGATGCATCATCCAGCATGCCAAACAGCCGAGCTACAGGGTGTCCGATGTACACATTTCCTGCACTGTGAGCCATGTCAGGTTGTCAGCCTGGAAAATCATTGAAATGGGTCTGTGCGTGTGTTTATTTGACTGTCCCTGCCACTACCTCGTCACTCCCAGTGATACTGCAACTCTTGCATGCTTTTTCAAGTGTGATCTCAAGTAGTTTTGCATTCATCTGACCCTCTCACGCAGGTGACTATGACTGGCCAAAACACACATTTGGCAGCAGTGACAACTGAACCCACATGTCCTGGCTTGAAAGGCAGTGCCACAACCACTGGGCTACACCTCCTCTTGCAAGGAGGGGCCACCAAGAAATTGTTAGGTCTGTGCCATAAACTGGAAATATCATCAGGCCAATGGGGACACATTCTGAATTCTCATATGTAGATGTTGTAGAAAATGAGGGTCAGGAGATGTAACACTGAACTATTTGAAGGCATCATTGGCTGCAAGCCACTTGAGCGCAGCCACCTTTTCATGACACATACCTTCCCAACATGTTGACCTAGGCTGCAGCTGCGAGGTGATGGACCCTGGTGCCACCTGCACACATCTGCAAATATGGGAAGAATACCAGATTCTTGCCAACATCCCCCAGTAGGGTCAGTGGAGTAATGGACACTACTGAAATCCAAGAAAGTGTGCAATAAACACAGAACAGTTGTGAAGGAAACAAAGACGGAACATACTCCTTGCTCAAGGTGTCCCTGTTTCAGTACTCCTGGAATATGGACCATGCCATCAGTAGTGCATAGTTGAGAGGTTTATCATTTCCTTGACTGAGATCCCAGGTCAATCCTAGTAATATGAAGATCTCAGTCAGATGTATTATGGGACTTGTAGTACTGATTGCAATGCAACATATTTAAAACAAAAATAACATCAAGAAAAGGCACTACCCTAACATTACAAGTCATAAATGAGACACCCCCACTGAAAATGTGGCTTGACCACTCAGATCTGGGGTGGCCCTCAAATCGGTGACCTTCTTATTAATATCTAAGTATATTTCTGCAGCAGCTACTAGATGTGTCAGTGTAATCACCCAGCAAAATATTGACAGCCCCGAGGGAACTACAACCTCCCCCCATTGGGCCAGTAAGTATATCAGCCAGGTGGGCCCAGAAATCCAATGACTGTGCCTAAGAGAGGAGGAGGAGGAGTGGTGAAGGAGGAGGAGGGGTGGAGGAGGAGGAAGAGGAGTGGTTGGATGGTGGAGGAGGAGGATTGGTGGTGATAGTGTTGGAGGAGGATAAGGAAGAGTGGTGGTGGTGAAGGAGGAGTGGTGGTGTTGGTGGCACAGCAGTGTTGGTGGCTGTGTTGGTAGTTGAGTGGTGTTGGTGTGGTGGCATGGAGGATAGTGTTAGCATGGAAGAGAGGTGGAGGAGTAATAGTGGTTCAGCGGAGGCACAAGGACTTTCTGAGGTTGTTGCTGGAGGGATGGGGTACTCACTCACTCAAAGCCTCAGGATGAAGAGCTAGGAACCTTATCTCACCCACCTGTGGAGGTTCTGAAACCATCTGAAGGTCAAGGTGATGCTGGGCCAGCCCCTAAAAGGAGGAGGAAGAAGCAGCCTGTGCCAGAGGAGGCATGGCAGCGGGCCCAGCGCTATGACTCTGAGGCCAAGGAGCTAATCCTCGAGATGGTAATGGACTGATATGAGCAGCTTTTTGGACAACAAAGCACCCAAACACCAACCTCTGCACATCAGGCCATCTGGCACAGGCTGTGACTGGCCTGAGGGGACCATGTATGCAATGCTGAGATCATCAAAAAGCGATTTAATGATATCAAACAGTCAAACATCAGTGCGCACAGGGCCCATGCACATGGCACAGGTGGGGGAGGGCCACAGCAACTCCATCTGACTCCCATGAAGGAACGCCTTGCCAGCGTCTTGGAGAGGTGTACATGCTGGGCATTCCTGAATTCCTGGACAGAGCCTAGGAAGCCGCAGGTATGTAGAAATAGTGATTATAGTCGCTAATTGTATGTTTGATCATATCTTGGCAATATCAATGCAATGCGAGAGTTGGTTTTCTGCTCCTGTGAGTTCACCATCTGTGGGAGCAGTGACATGGTAGGCCTTGACACAGTACAACAGACAGAATGTGCACATATTTCTGTATGGGGGCTTGGACAGCTGTGAGGGATGGTGACCATACCTCCTGGGCTAAGAGCATGTACTGCCCAGTCTAGGATGAACATATTCATGAACTGACATTGATAATAGGGAAACACTAATGTGGCTGATGTGACTACTCATGTTACCATATACCAAGGTTCCTGTCCTGCTCAGTTTGGGCTTTCAAAGAGTTTGGAGATGCCACAAAGAACCATGCAGATGTCCTTGCCAATTGTCACATACATAGTCATCCACAACATGTACTTGCCTCTCCTTGAGTGTCACCTGCAATGTTGGCAGAGGTCATGCAGCCTAGACCATTGCTAATGAGGATTTGCTTCCATTTCAGGACTTCTTTCCATCCCCTCCCAAACAACCCCAAGTGCATCTAATCAATAGGCTCCTTCCACCTGAGGAATGTGCTCCACAACTCCACCCACCTGTGCCACCCTTTCTGCTGGGGCACACACTGTTCCCCCTTGATCGCAAACTCCCAGATGATGTCTACAGCTGACCTGTCACTGGCCCTCTCTTGTCCCAGAACCACCCTAATAGGCAGCTGCTACCTTCCATTTCACAGAAGCCCTTTTCTCCCTAACACCTACCCACCCATACCTTAACTCTGTGCCATGTCTTTCCTTCCCCTCTGGTGCTCTTATGGCTCCTCACTACATTCAATGTTCCCATTCCTTCCAGGGGTGGCAGCTGTCCACACATTTTCTAAGATCTTTACCAGGGTTTGTGAGCAAGTCCTGTTACCATGGACTTTGGATACCTCTTGTGCCCAATCTCAGTAGGGACTAAGGTTATCGCTTGTTCTATGTACTCCACAAATAGAGTGTTGCCATTCCTGTTTGTATGAAACTGTTCACAGCACAGATGTGCGAAACTACATTGGTGGAGTCATGTAGAGGTAACTGATCTGCAGCACAGTGTTGACAATACAGGTCTGATATGTCCATTGAGGTGTTTGTCTGAACGACAGCCCACATACATTAAATTTGTGTATATGTATGCGGGCTGTCAACAACTGAAGAGAGCCAGGTTTACAGTAGTAGGTGACAGGTTGGTCATCACAGTGGTGTAGGTCAGAGTCCTGGCCAAGATATGGCCTAGGTGGGCAGCTGAAGGTCCCCCATACCACAACTGTCTGCACAGCCACATGTTCCATCATTGCTGTCCACACGTCTTCTTACCCTATCCTCCCTTCTCATGTTCTTACAGTGTAAACCTCCGCCATCCATGTTTCTGCCCAGTCTGCACCCTTCCCCTCTCTCCTCCCCTCTTGGAACCCCAAAAGCATCTTCCACCTACCCACTATTGGGCCCCCCATCACTCACTGCCAGTCGTCCTTGAGCCTTCTGAACCTTACACAGTTGTGGCCAACATGTTTGGCACCCTTGCATTTTAGGTGGGTTGTGCACATCTTGAGAGTTGTTGTGACTATTCAAACTGTATGTCACCATAATATGTTAATAGTATTCTTCAAAGGTAAACAACAAATAAAACATGTCTGTGCAACCTAGATGTAGTAATTCCTGAGAGGAAAAAAAAAACTAAATTTTGACTGGACAGGATTAATGACACCCTTCACTATTATTTAGTTGCACAACCTTTGGCAGTGATGACAGTCTCCAACCAGTTCTTGTAGCCATCTATAAGTTTTGTACATCTGTTTGCTGGTAGTTGCTCCCACTCTTCAACTGCAATTTGTGCCAGCTCCTGAATGTTTCCAGGATGCCTTTTACCAATGGCAGATTTCAGCTCTTTCCAAAGGTTCTCAATTGGATTGAGATCAGGACTCATTGCTTGGCTGGTTTAAAACAGTCCATGTGTTGCATTTTTAACCATTCTTTTGTACTTTTGGATGTATGTTTTGGCTCATTGTCCTGCTGGAGGGCCCACGGGCTTTAATGCAGACCTAGCTTTCTGACACTAGGCAATGTTCCCTCTAAGCAGCTTGAAGATGTGCTGGAGTCCTCCACCAGCATTCCTGCCAGTGGGGGAAGATGCAAAACGGTCACGCTTAGGATCGCACGGCATAGGCAAACCCCAAGGAATCAGCACAATTGTGTTTCACCTTCCCCCACTGTCAGGAATACCGGTGGAGGACTCCAGCACAGCTTCAAGTTGACACTAGGAAGGACATTTTGCTCCCAAATACTTTGGGAGTCATCTGACCTCATGATTCCTTTAATATGTTTCAGACCTCCAGTTCCTGATGCTGCAAAACAGCCCCACAATATAATGGAACCTCCAACATATTTAACCATAGGAAGGGTATTTTTTGTATTTATAAGCTTCATATGTTCATCTGTAAATGTATGGCTGGTCTGCATTGCAAAAGAGCTCATGTTTGGTATCATTTTTCCACAGAACATTTTACCAGAGGGGTTGTGGTTTCCCAAGGTGGGTTTGAGCAAAGATCAAGCATACCTTTTCATGTCTCTTTGAGCAGTGGGGTCCTTCTTGCCCTTCACCCCTGAAGTCCTCCTTTGTTTAGCTCATGGCGTATGGTGCGGGTTGAAACCAGGATTTTTGGATTAGGTATTGCATTCCCACCACATCCTGGTGGTTAACTGCACAGTTCCTCTGAAATAAAATAGCCTGAATAACCGAGCAGACTGTGCACACAGGAATCCCCAAGTCTTTGTAGATGCCCTTGCACCCGGTTGCAGTAAGCTCTGTTGTGATAATAGCTTCTCAGATGGTCTGTTGTAGCTATTGTCTGTTCTGCCTTGTCAACTGGGCACAGGGACTGAATGTGGACATTGTTGCCATTGTACAAAGAATGCCTTATGTGAATGAAAATATGTGATTTATGACTATCAATCACCATTGTGCGATATTGCACTCAATGCATTGGTGCTTCTTCTGGTCAGACTTATGTGTTTTTTTTCCTGAATACTGGCATTACTCATATGCTGGGAATGTCTCTATTTGTGGCCTATGTCTTACAATGTATTCTTTTGGGTTATTGTGTGGGAGCTGATGCATAGTAATACAGTAACATAGTATATGACGGCAGATAAAGACCATCATGGCCCATCTAGTCTGCCCAGCAAGGTGGCAAGAGTAGGTGCATCATCAGATGTATATGTCTAGAGTAGTGGTTCTCAACCCAATCCTTTGGGTCCCCCAGGCCAGTCAGATTTTTAGGATATCCACAATGAATATGCATGAGATAGATCTGCATGCACTGCTTCCATTGTATGATCTATCTCATACATATTCATTATGGATATCCTGAAACCCTGACTGGCTTGGGGGTCCCAGAGGATTGGGTTGAAGAACCACTGGTCTAGAGTCTACCTGATAATCAGCCTTTGCTTAACTTGCTCCTGCATTGTGAAATTCAATGACATTTGATGTGAGAGCTGAAATAGTCCTTGCAAAATTTAGAAAAAAATTGAAATTCTGACTTTTTTGAGAAGGTCTATGGCAGGCTTGTGTGACAGTTATGGAGGCAAATTTGCCATTTTGATTTCTAATTATTTTTTTTAAGTTTCTTTTTTAAATTTTAAGTTCATCTAAACTGTATTGATGAGTCTTAGGACTTTGAATGATGATCTAGAAAATGTAGGAATTGACTAAAATATGCAACATTCCTTGCTCTGCTCCAGCCTTGCCCCTCTCCTCCATTTCTCTGCCAGAGGTCTGGAAGAGAGGGGTTGGAGCAAAATAACACTGCTGCACTGGAGTCTGAAAAGAAGTGTACTCCCGGCCATTCCTTCAGAAATTAATTCCTGTGCATGCACAAAGAGTGTACAATGCAAGTGGCAAAATGATGGGATGCGTATGTACAAGAGAATTAAAGGTAAAGGAAGACTTATCAAACCCTGCCCCCCTCCCCATTTTAAAGTATTAGGAAAGGCTGGCAGGGGCCCGGAGAGTATGCTGGAAGGCAGGGCAGGTGGGAGGTGCCCAAGGGATAACTCTCCTGGAGGAGGGAGTGGAAAAAAGAGGTGGGCTGGGGCACAGACAGTGAAATGAGGTGGGATTAAAGGGGCCATGGCGCCAATAATATTTTGCTCAACACAGCATTAGCAAATAGAAAGCTTTGAGACTGGGCTATGGAAAAAAAAATTTTTGGTCCCACCAATTCTGAGCTGGGGTATAAGATTCCAGACTGCAAGTCACTGAACTATGGAGTAAGATGAAAGAAGAGAGAACTAGTCCAGCAGGAGCCAGTTACCAAAAAGGCAGCCAGTAAATGTGTGAAGAAAGAAAAGGAATGTTGGGGCTGTAAGCAATCTCATTTGGGAGTGAAGGGCCTCATTTAAGCACCATCCCTCTCCCCTCCATTGTGCCCAGCATACCATCGACCTCTTTCTGCCCCCATCATGACCAGTATATTCTGTCTCTTTCTTTGCCCAGATTGTGCCTAGCATATATACCACTCTTTCTGCCCCATCATACCCAGCATATCCCCTGTCTGTGCCTTGCTTCCCTTCCTCCCACCTTTGGCTGATCCAAGATCTCTCCTGAAACTTATGTCTACAGGTTGTGTGTCATACTTAAAGAATAATAATGAACAAACAAACCTCTTCCAAAGACGGGGAAGCTATAAAACTAGAAGGCATAACATGAAGCTGCAAGGGGGTAAATTGAAAGGCAATGTCAGGAAATACTTTTTCACTGAAAGGGTGGGTGATGCCTGGAATGGCCTCCCGATGGAAGTGGTGGGGGCAAACACGGTGACGGAATTCAAAATGGCATGGGATAGACACAGTGGATCCCTTTACAGCAACAGGATAAAATCAAAATAAACTTAACTATCTAATTTCTCAACAAAGAGGGGTGTCCTACACGGAGCGGTGGGTTCACCCCTAAACAAAGACATGGGGAGGGGTGGCCTGCACAGAGCAGCAGGTGCACCTACTCTTGCCATCTTACTGGGCAGACTAGATGGACCATACTGGTCTTTATCTGCCGTCATTTACTATGTTCCTATGTCATGGTGGAACAGCAGCAGAGGGGCCTGTCTGCAAGAGCCAACCTTCAAACCCAGCAGCCATGGCAGTGTTAAGCACATGGTGGGGTTCCAGCAGACCGGCACAGGTGAGGGAGTCTGAGAGAGGAAGCAGCAGCCAACAAGCAGTCGCAGGCTGACCTCAGGAAAAAAAATCATGGTCAGGTACTGTAGGACGAGGAACAATGGTATGAATGGGGTCTTTCTGGCTACAATGTAAACCCCGGTTTGCCTCACCTGGCCTTGGAGTTGGCCCATACACTGGAGCCTGGCTCGATGGAGCCATGGATCAGAGGTCTTTTCCTCGCTCAGCATGGTGGAGTGACAGCAGGCACATGGAGGCTGGAGCTTTTCAGGGGCAGTGGAGCCATGACAGGAAGAGAAGGTTTTTTTCTTGCTCAGCACAGTAGACTCGAGGCAGTGAGTGGTAGCACATGGATGTTGGAGTTTGGGCTGGACCTGGCAACAGCAGAAGTGTTATCAGTGCTGGCCAAAGGTACTACATGTGGCTACATCATGAGGTTGGGGGATGGGCTCCTGTTCAGCAGCCTGTGCCAATAACATGCTCACATATGCATAAGGCCGGCCCTGACATCACTCCCAAGTTGATGTTCCTCCTAATAACAATCACCCCATTCTCTGCCCCCCCCAACATCTATGGCCATCCAAAATCTTCTTGCCAACCTCCCAGCAGACCCCGTTCCTGGCTATTTCTGTAGTCACTGGTAGTCTAGTGGGAGCAAGAGCAATCAAGTCATTCCTGCTCATGGCAGTCCCAGGTTCCAAAATGGCACCCATGATCTCTAGTGGTTATCATGAGATTACCACTGGGGTCATAGGTGCTATTTTGGAACTCAGATCCCCCATGAGCAGGAGCGACTAGGGATTGCTCCTGCTAGACTACCAGTAATCTCAGTAATAGCACAGAGGGTATCAGGGGTGAGGGTCTGCCAGGGGCCATTGGATGGATATTGGTGAGCAGGGTGATTATTATCAAGGGACCATCAGATAGGGTGATTGTTGTCAGATGGGCTATTGGGTGAGGGGAATGATGTCAGGGAGGTCAGTGAGTGATAGGATTGTTGGCAGAGGTGTCAAGTAGGCTTGGTGATGATGGGAGGGGGGAGAGAAGCTGTGGGTGCCAGCCTTGGAACCCGACACTTATTCATCTCAGGGCAAGTTTAAATGCTGATGTTTAGACTTCTCTATATCCATGTGCGTTAGCCTTGTGAAATGGGGACAGCATGTTGATATTTTAGGTCCCCCTGCTCCCTTCTCCATTCCTCTGCCTCCTTGCACTTCCTCGGTGGCGTGGATCATGTGTAAAATAGTGGCTTTCTAAAATTGCTGTTTGTACATATAGGCGAGCCACACATTCAAAAGCCACTATTTATGCATGGGGATGCTTATACACTCCTTAAATGTCTTCAGTCTTTTCAGCAAACCCTGAAAACGTTCTGTTATTTCGCATCCAAAAGTCAAAATGAAGGCAGCTGACTCAGGCCTTATGTAACAGGTCAAACGTTTATTCTCAATTATTCCTAGTTCATCCTTCAATCATCCAAATCCTATTGATAAGCCAAAAATTATGTTGGCCTTCTAAACCAGCAGCAGCAGTTAGTACTTTAGACGAGGAACTGCAGGCTCAGATAGACACTTTAGCTGGCCAACCTTTTTCTACCACAAAAAGTGCCGCTCAGAGCAGTTGCCTGGATTAGTATCCCTTTCCTGCCTTGTTGGAGAGGCGGTCCAGCTTGTCAAATAGTACTTGTCTTTTTTTCATTTTTTAGAATTTTATGCATTGTAGTTCCCTTTCCTTTTTTTAAAATTTTGGTTCATATCCTGAGAACACAAAGAGAGCAATTCCTAAATAAACTCAGACACCTATAAGCAGGATGTCACTAGCAAATAAAAAAACAATTGCAAACAAATTAAATTAACTGCTAACATTCATAAGGCAGAGTAAAAGCAGTCTTGTATGGTTAGAGCTGTGATGCACTGTAGCTTTCTCACAGAAACCATGTGCTTTTATTCTCTTATCACAAGAAACACTGCTTAGTTAAGTATTTTACAAAGTAAAAAGGTCAGCATATTTAAAATTACAAAACAGAAACAATTCATAACAATCTTCCAACTGTCCCTCGCCAGTATATCTGGCTTGAGCTCATGCCTCTGCAGTGGTAGTTCAAGGCAAGCTCCATTCGGGTACTGAGGTTTTTAAGGAATATGTGGATACACACATACATTTGCCTGCCTCAGAGCAAGGCCCGATTGAAGAAGTTGGCAGCTATAGCAAGACCAAACAGCAGATCCCAGAGAGCAGCAGGGGGAAGAGGGCATGTCAGAGATCCCAAAGATTGGAGTCAGAAAAGGAGCCGAGGAAGACCCTAGCCATAGCAGCACCTCTCTGAAGCAGCATTTGAAGATGGCCCAAAAGTGGCATGAGTATTTGGGGGCCTTCAAAATGTAGTGCCATAGGCAGTGACTTGTGTCTGAAGCTGGGCCTACCTCACAGCAGGTGTGTGCACTAATGTGGGTCATTTTATAAGCCTATTTCATGAAAGGCACATAGGCCCCCCCTCAGGGGTATGTACTAAAGGTTAACACATGTTAAGTGCTACAACAGTCAGACAGTGGAAGTACTTAATGCGCGTTTACTAAAGGTTAACATGCCCATAAGTTGCCTCTGTAAAGTTTTGGGCTTTTCACACGGGTGCACTGTTGTAAAAGCAGCACTTCTGTAACATAGTAAATGACGGCAGATAAAGACCAGTATGGTCCATCTAGTCTGCCCAGCAAGGTGGCAAGAGTAGGTGCATTTGCCGCTCCATGCAGGTCACCTCTCCTCGTGCCTTTGTTTAGGGGTGTACCCACTGCTCCATGTAGGTCACCCCTATTTGTTCAGGTATGAAATAGTTATGCTTATTTTGATTTTATCCCGATGCTATAAAGGGATCCACTATGTCTGCTCCATGCCATTTTGAATTCTGTCACTGTATTTGCCCCTACCACTTCCATCGGGAGGGCATTCCAAGCATCCACCACCCTTTCAGTGAAAAAGTATTTCTTGGCATTGCCTTTCAGCAGCACTACAGTACATCATAGCAAAGATGGCAAAACAGACAGTTGGGGGGCGGGGGGTTCCACTGCCTTACGAATATTAACAGAAATCCATTTTCTAGCCCGTGTGCTCATGTTGATCTCAGCAACCAGCTTCTGGAAACTTCCCCCGTGATGAAAAACAATGACAAAAACAATTTACAACATGTTCAGAATTACACAGGAAATGCAAGGAAGTTAATGAAGAAATGAAAACTAACCACAAGAATGCTGATAAGAATTTTTTTTTGTTATTCCAATAAAAAATACATTCATACAGAAATATAACAATTTTGCAAAAACAATTTCAAATAAAATCTTGTAAAACAAAAATTTTACAAAAATCTTACAAAGAGATTCTCTAGGGTGCTTAAAAAAAAAGGGATAAATTTCACTAATAGAAACTTTTTTTTTTTTTAATTTCAAGCAAATGTTTTTTTTTTTTTTCAGTCGGCTCAATTGAGGCTCAGTTATCACCTGAATGGAGTGTACTTACTTAAGAAAATTACAGGCATTAGGACGCATACGGTACACAGCCCCACCCTATCCAATGGTATTTCACAAGTGGAACAAGCCAGAGCAAGCCTTTGCTTTTTGTTTACCTTCTTGGTACTATTATGGCTAAGGAAGAACAAGGCAAACGAAACGTTTTGCAATAACAGAAACTCAGTTCTCCAGGTTTTCTGTAGCAACTGCATAGTTTCAGGATTTTGACCACACACTAAGAAAAAACGGGAGCGTATATAAAAACCTAAATATGCTTGCATGACTGATTTCACTTATTAAACCTTGTGCACATTTTTTTTACGTCACCTGACATTAGTTATACAAACAACAAGTAAAGCTTAATTGACCAGTGATTCTGTAATAAGGATGTCTATAGAGAGCTGCTTGACATGATTTATTTAGTTTCTTTAAATCCAACTATTGCACTGTTCCTAATGGCCAGGCAGTTGCAAGATGTCAGTCCCGTTTGCTGCATCGTTACTCATGCACTCTATCAAAAAAAGTCATTATATTGTGGCAATTCTTCTTCTTTAGAGGTTGTTCATGCTGTTTTCCTAAACTTGGACTGGCGGAGCTTGAGCGGCAATGGCGAGAACTTGTATTTTGAGAAGTGAGCACGGCCCTTTTGGTCTTAAGCTGACAGTGACCAACTCACATCAGTCCTCTAGTATAGATTCAGGATGTGAATGTCTGTGGGGATATAGCTCTTACATGCTTTTAAAAAATAAAAAAGGGATCCCTTAGTATAGCAGAATTACACCCATGCCATTTTTACATGGCTTTTTTGGAAATCTGTTTCAGACATGATTAAATGAGGGCCAATATTCAAAGGCCATTTACCAATGTAAATGACTAAGGGCTCTTTGACAACTGTTCACACCCTGTATGCAGGTAAAAGAATGCATATTACTCTAGGACCCGCATGCTTTTACCCACATTTTTGTACAGGCATCCCTGGAATGGGGTTAGGACAAGAGAGGCACAATCGTGCACAGTTTTTTTCATTTTCAAAACTTTGCGCAGCGGTTGTTCTGGAAAAATATCTGCAGAAAAAGCTGCTGCTAATCTCTTACAGATATTTTTCCCCTGGGCAGTTGTTAAAAAGGGAGACTGGACGCACAAGTTCATTCAGAAAACTGGTGTAAAGCCCGCAGCGAAAGTGCCTGCAGATAGTGCAACTACATGCATAGTTTTGAAAAATTGCTCTCTAAAAACCCCAAGGCACAGCAGTCAGAGAGATTCTCAATGCCAGCCAAGCCAGCAGAAAGCCAGCACATCAATCACCAAGCTGATAAAGGCAATCCGCAATGGCAGTTTTTGCACAGTTTGCCTCCCATATATTGAAAAACTTGCAATTTAAATAAAATATATATTATAAACAAAATTACAAAAAAAAAATATAAAAACTCCATCCTTTATAAATTTCTTATAACACTCTGATCAAAAGACAATGAACAGTGAATCTCAAATGCAATCAACCAAAAACACAATATCCATAGTAACAACTACCCCGTATGGAGACCACTTCTTTATATAACACTCTGGATGCATGGTCCATAAGGATGGTGGCATGAAGAGAACGCAATGGGTGTACGTGGACCATCATCTCCATGTCTAAATGCACACGCATATGGGTACATACGTATGCATTTAGATGCACAAACAGTTTGCTGCTTATTTGATAAATGGTCATCTGACAGCTGATGTAAAGACACAAACTGGGGAACATTCTCTTTGCAGGAAATGCACTATTTTGTTATAACTGTACCTTGAAACCCTTCATGAATTAAGTATGACATGAATTCGTGTTGGCGGGGGTTCAAGTCTCATGATGAAGGTCAATGCACAAATTCACAAGATGACACAGGTAGGTCTTCATGTATTCATATATGCACTACAGTGCAACACCGACAGTCAACACGAAGCAATAAAATGGTAAATATTGACTTTTTTTTTTAGAGAAATTGATTCTGGTGCATATTTGTCTTTCAGTAGAAGACTTGAATTGCATTGCGTGATGCATATTGGACAGAGTACACTTCCAGGTGACAAAAGAGCCTTAATAAAGCATGCATCACCCATACCCCTGTAATAGACCCCCACCAGAGAAGGTCACTTGCATAAGGCACCATTATTAAGGTCAACAGTGCATTAACAGCTAGAAAATCAGAAATTAGTCCTCAAGGCATAAATAAGAGAAAATTAGCTGCATGAGAAAATCAGTTTTTAAGCTATAGTGGTTTTATCCACCCAACAGAAAATTATTCAGGTTTCATACATTAACAATGTGACATTATAGACCAATTGTATCTTAGCTGCTCTTAACTGGAATCAAAACTGCAGTCCTGATTAAAGAATGGAAAAGCGTATAGTTCCCCAGAACCATGCAATACCTTTCTATTATAATGAAAAGTTATAGTTGTGTTATATTTGTAAATACACAGCTTATACAATGGATTACAAATGAGCTCTGTAGCATGTAAAACAAGCTACTTGACACATTGCACGTTTAATAGCTGCACCAGACACCAAAAGCTCCTCTCACACAGGAAAGGGGGCCATCTCCATTCTGGGATCTCAATCTTTTTTTTTTAATGTTTTTATTCCGTTTATTAAGTTGCAGATCCCTCTGGAAATGATTGGTGGTTGTCCCATCTCTAGGTATGTCCTTGCATACAAACACTCAAACCACTTTTTTTCTCTTACAGTTAAAACTCAACCACAAGAAAAAAAAACTATGTTCCTCATCATACAGTCATCAATAAATCCTCATGAACATCATACAGTCACCCAATCATTAACATTCTCAGTGCACATGCTCACGGCAGAGGCTTAAGAGCCACTCAGAAGATCAGGTACCAGTAGTGAATGAGTCCAGGAGATCCCAAACTGCACACACCACGGTTGCTATGCCGCTTCGTACATGATTTACTAGCCCTCAGAAGACCTTCAAAGAAGAAAGGACCTGAAGGCAACTGGGTGGGGTGCAAAATGGCATGCTTTGGCTGGAACACGCATCCCTCCTCACAAGGCAGTTCAACCTTGAAGCCGCTTAGCCCACTGGATTCACCTCTTGACCCATTCAGAGGTGTCTCTTCATGTGAAGGGCCAGGTGGTCAGACCTGGAAAAACACCTGTCAAAACAAACATGCAGTTGCTTTAATTTACTTACTGCTTCATCAGAGTCTGTTGAAGAAATTCATGCAAGTGGCCCCGTTGCTTCTCAATAAAGACAGACAGGTCTAAATTTGATATAACTGAAACTAAGCTTGGCTAGCAAGGATTAAATAAAACGTTTGAGATGAGAACCACTTCCACACTGTGGCACACAACTACGCTGCATATACTTACATATATGGTATAGGCATATACTAGGTAGATTCAGCAACTAGCTTACAAACTTTGAGCCTGATATTCTAAAGGCATTTACACGGGTGACAGTCGCTAACCGGGTAGTGGCGATATTGAACCGCTACCCAGTTAGCGACCCAAGGGTAAAACTAGGCGAAGCAAAGTGGAGTGCTTAGAGCACTGGCTTTGGAACCAAGAGACCAGGATTTAGTTCCCACTACGTCTACTTATAGCCTTGGGCAAGTCACTTAACTTGGATTTTTCTGAGGCAATGGAGGGTTATCAATGTCTCTGTTTAATGTACATCACTCAATTTAAGTTATAATGTAAACCACTTTGATTGAAATGATAAAAGCGGTATAACCCCCCCCCCGTTAAATAAATAAATAAAAGCTGGCATAGCTTTACCCGCGTGAGCTAACCATTTAATGATGCAGTATCACTGCTACCCAGTTAACTTCTGTGGCGTCGGAGGCTGTGCAGTGACCCGGGTATTCAATGCCGGGGCCGCATATCCGGGCTTAGAGGTCGGCAGCAACGGCTATGCGCTGTAGTTGCGCACTGAATATCGGGCCAGTCAGGAATAGCTATCACTGGATTATGCACATACAGTGACTGACAGCTTATCTATCTCAATGCATTCTGAAAGACCAGTATAGCTTTCACCCTGGTAGACCATTCATGAGTAGCACCATGACCAAAACTGAACCTTATACACACAAACATTCCCCCCCCCCTCATCTGCCTCATCAATCACACCAATTAAGGAAACATCATTCCTGTACCTGTCACAGTGAGTGCACTTAAAAGGCTTGGCACCAGTGTGCTTTCTGAAGTGCCTGGTTAACTCGTCACTCCTTGCAAAACGCCACTCACACCCTTCCCATGAACATCTGTAAGGCTTTTCTCCTGGAAAGAGTAAATGATGAACAAGGTTAGTCATGGATAACCATAATCTTAGAGAAGGGTTTTGTTCCTTAGATAAGGGCTTGGAGTCGGCTGGAGATCAAATAAGATACACAGACTAACTTTAGTGTTTGCAAACTAGCATGCCATGTCACGAAGTAGGAGCACAGGGCATGTCTGTAAAAGAGTTAAACAAATTAAGTTGAGACTAATATTGCCACAAAAGCAGAATTTCAAAAAACAAAAGTGTAAAAATCGATAAACATGAATCCCAAATAGATGTTATAATTTAAATCAGAATTATATTGAATAACCTACTGCCAAAGGGATAGGAAAGATATAATGGCATTATTCTTGATGAGGACGGAAACTAAAAGTTACAAGATTCAAATCTGCCTCAGCTTATATTACATATCTAGAGAAAGTTGCCAACTAGGTTTTGGTTGAGCTAAGGCATTCACTTCCTAAAAATACGGTAAGCATTATTTCAAGAATAGATTTCTTCAATAATGCATGTTCTTGACATTAAGGAGAGTCTTTTACTAGCAGGCGCTAAGATGTTGCACATAAGGTGCCGATAGTGCCAAAACCATGGCGCGTTAGGTACAACACCTCCGCATTAACTTTCAGTGGCAGGGAAAGCATTTCCCCGGCAGTTAACACGGAGTCCTGTCCTATAATGCACGCTGAATTGGCGCAAATGCACCTAATGCCATCTATTGAGGTAGCATCAAGTGAACCTGCGCTAATGCAATGAGTGCACGGTGTGAACACACTACTAACTGCGCCGAGCTCACCGCGTCCACCCTCCACCCCTAACCCACCCATTTACACCTCTAACACAGGCTGCATAGTTAGCATAAAACGTCATGGTCTTGCATTAGCTGGCAATACTGGTCCCTGTATAAGTGCTGCCTGCTAGCGTCCATTAGTAAAAGACCGCCTACATTTGAAAGGCAGTATACAAATAAAGAGAGAGACCTGAACTTTGGGCAGTTATTTGCGTTTCCCGTTTTCCACCTAACAATGCTAATTTAAGCCAAATGTTGCTGGGATTCTCAACCCTTTAGGAAGATCAACCATGCCATCAACACAGAGCAAAGATCACTACTGTGTATTAGTGATGTTGCTACTAGTGTGGAATGCAATTAGCTACACTCTCAGAGCTTCACAGCGCTATCTGCTGTAGTGGCGGTGTGTGGTAATGACCTCTGCACAATCCCCGCCCATATCATGTCTCCTAATAGGAATTTTCACATTAGATGTTTAAGTAATATGGCGATCAGCAAACACTGGACTACATACTGTCAACAATGAATGCAATACCATGCTGTTAGCACATGCTAAACATCTAATGCATCTTAGTAACTACTAGATCTTTAAATCCAAGGGATTTTGAGATTAACTAACTCTCTAACTGACACATTAAAGAACATATTAACTTGCACATTGGAGATGTGATCAATATTTGGTTTATAAACAAGAAGCAATGGAAGAGTCCCTGTCCGTGTAAAATGCACAGGCTGCAGACCGGCATCATCTGCCCTACATCTAGTCTAAGTTTTGGGGCAGCAGTGTAAAGCACTTAAGCGTAACTGTAACCTGATTTTATGCCGCAATGTTGTCCATGGCATGCACCGCCTTCCCAGTCATTTTATTCCTTCTCTTCAGTTAAAGAAGTGTGTATTCAAATCTTTTCAATACAGCTTTTAAATTAAACATCTCTAAGAGGTACAAAAAGTTCAGAAGCACTGGTGGAGTTTTCTTTGAAAACTGTTCTAACATATATTTTTCTTAAATCAATTTGCCAGTTTAAACAAGCAAGATCATTAAGTACCTCTTTCCCCCCTTCAATTTTCTCCTTCATGTTTAATCAGCCTCTGAAGGCATGAGCGTTTCTGAAGCTCCGCCTACTTGGCCACATCCACCACTATGAATATAAACCAGGGCATTACGGTAGCGATTCCCACTGGAAACACATGCAAGCTCCACACTCTAGAGCACGCATTCAGCACTGACAGCTAGAGAGTAGGCTTCAACAGCATTCCTTGTTTTCACAAAAACATTTTCTTGAAGTAGAAGATCCACATCTTAATAAAAAGCATAATCCCTCCCCAAATAAGGCCATAAAATAAGAAATATGAGGTCTCTTCTTAATCTAAGGTGCTAAATAGCAAAGAAATAAAAAGAAGAGATAGTTAAGAGTCCTCAAACTAATACTGCTGCTTCTAAAAATATTTCTTCTTGAATAAATGCTTCAGCAAGTAGCCAGTATTTAAGACACACAGGTGCCTTTTTTGCAATCAAGATGGAGACCAATTTAACTAAACAAACAATCTTAATACACCAGGGGCCATGTATAGTAAAAGGTTAGCGTGTGCTGCCCAAAGGATTAGCATGGCCGCTGCATCAAATAGCACACGACAACACTTGATAAAGATGGCCCTAGGTCATGTATTAGTTATGCACAATTTTGATCCACAAAATTAATTAGCAAAAATCTGAAAGAATATCAAAGCTCAATAACCTCCAGGCTGGCAAATGCATTAACCTACTTTTGGGAAATTTGTCTGAAATGTGGCAAAACTGATTTTTTTTCTTTTTAACTTAAGAATTAAATGTCATTGCGCAAAATGAATTCCTGGTGGTCAATTTACTCCTGCAATCTCTCCTTTATTTAAATTAATTAAGTAGTTCCAAGGGAATAAAGCACATTATGCTAATTGACAAAGACAAGCATTCACCCATGACAAATGAACAGTCTTCACCGGATTGTCTTAGCACCCAAAGTCTCCACTATGACAAGAATGCGGAAATGATGTTTTCACAGGCTTGTTAGCCTGTGGCATTAACTGCAAGCTCTAGGACCAACCAAGGGATTGCATAATATTCCCACAACAGTACCATCTAGGGTTTCCCTGCTCCCGATTTTTTAGGATTCTCTGGGGGAGGAGTCAGTGGAAAAAGAAGAGGCATACCTGTATGAGTGCGCTGATGTGCTTTCAGGTGTGAACTTTTGGTGTAAACTTTCCTACAGCCATTGAAGTTACATCTATGGATACGTCTCCTGCCATCTGGTGAAGCCTCCCCGCTGGTTGGGCTACCTTTTTCCACAGTCTTTCCAATGGAACCGGTGCGAATTTTCCCCGAGTGCAATTCATTGGGCACACCGCTCCATAGAGGAGGAGAAGGCTCCTTGCTCAGCTCTGGAGATGATGGGGGAGTAGACGTGACTGATGAACTTAAATTTCCTGAATTGGGTAAAACATCGTTTATTGGTTCTGAGGTAAACTTAACCGTGGGTGAAAGTTCTTCAGAGCTATCTGAAGACTCACTGCTTACATCAGAATTCAAGCTGTTGGTCTCTAAGGTCTTGTTACTCTGATTGTCCTCCTTTGGAATACAAGTAATCCTTGGGTCCGAGTCCTCCTTTTTCTCACAAGCCAGAATAATTTTGGTCCAGATATCCTCTTCTCTGTCAAATTTAAATTCAGATGCTGACACGTAACATGGTTCGCTTTGAAGGTATCGTTCCAATTCCAAGCAAGTCTAAAGACAAACAAATACATGTTTGCAATTGTTGGTAGCACTATACAAATAAAGCATTGTGTGCAGATGGAAGTGGCATGTACCTAATTTTTATATATTTAACTCAAACCCATCCCTCTTTCTATAACTTTTGAAAAGGTTATAATGTAGGCATAAGAGAAATCTTACATTTTTCAAAAATCATACAAAACTGGTTCTTGCAAACCGATAGCCATACAGAGTAGACTGCTCTCCACCTTCAACATAGGGTTCATTTAAAGTTAACCTAATGAACTGTCTATTGTCTCCAAGACACATGCACCCTGCACATTACATGCAGTGCAGTCTGACTGCCAAAAAGAGAAAACACTGTCATTTCACTGAGAAGCAGCACAAAGCCACATTCTAGTAGGTTTGTGCTAGCTGACAGTCTGTACTCAAAGCCATCAATGAAGCTGCTGATGACCAACCCATTTCCTGTGTACCGAAATGCAGCTTACTAGGCTCTCAAAGAATGTCATTTCCAAGTGCACTGGCCTGTCCCACGCATATCTTAAGCAGCTTCTGCTGTGATTAGAGTAGCATAAGGAACTTTTAATTGCATACAAAAGTTCCAGAATAGTGATGGGTTATTGTGAAGGATGTAAAAAGGGGAAACTAACCCAGAGTCCTGCTGGGATTCCACAAAGAACAAGGAACTTTATTTACTGGCCAACAGTGCAACTGTATGAGTCATCATTCTATTTCTTTCAGCAATGCCAAAAGAGACTTCCTTTTAAATTCTGATCAACAGCCAAGCAAGCACTCTGTTATATCCATGCAGAATGGCATGCCTTTCTCCTAAAGTAGCAAGAACTGCATTTATCAGCATGTTCCACATTTCAGACTGGCACTGGATGCATTTTTAATTATTTGGAAATTCTGTTATGATTATTTTCCATCATGGAGATACAGTGCACGGCTGTATTTGAGGCACAAGCTGTTTTATGTGAATGCTTAGTGCCCCATACTCGGTTTTCATTCCAAAGCCAGTGTCTTATTTTAGCAAGATCACACATTAGCTTGCAGGCAAAGCCTATCGAAATACCACACATAGTTTTCTATCCGCCTGCCCTGGGAGAGTTTCCTTCATGGCACTTTGGCTGTGATGTGTCCCATCCAGCTAACAGTCTACAGATAATGCGAAGCCAAAGAGAGCAAAACAAAATCAATATTTCTTTCTCATAATTAGACAACTGGCTTGCTATTCACGGAAAACTATTGATAAAAGAGGGCACAAAGCTGTATTGATCCACCAGGAAATTGGAAGGGACATTTATTGTTATCTTGTTAAACTTTAATAATCTAGCTAATTTAAATTCTCCATTATGTAGATTAGCTAGGAGGCCAGAATGAAGATCTGTGAGTTTAAATGCCTCTAAAGGCCACTGGGAGATAAAGTCTGGCGCTCTGCCCAAGTCCCAAATGCCTGAAGGAAACTACTTAGATCGATTTCAATCACGTACTATGGAGCTGTCTCTTTGAAGGGAAAAAATGCATACAATTAAGCAGGCATGAGATGATTGTAACAATTTGCATTTCAACCCGCTTCAGACATTTCTCTTTTCGACAAACAAGCAGACATTTGATCTTGTAATTTGGTTTGTCAAAGTAAACCTCAGAGAGGGAAGACGAAACCAAAACTTCACTCTCCCCTACAATAAAACAAGACAATGGCAAATTCAGTTTCAATGGTTTTAAGCCCATCACTTCCAGTAAAATCTATTAAACTCTGAAGGCGCCAGAGAAATTCCTCCCTCCTAAGCAAGGAAAATGCAAGCAACTGGGAAAACACGATGACTGTCTGTCATATGACTAGCAGAAGAAGGCAAACGGTTGCAAAACAGCCAGCAAGCCACCGAAGCCTCTGGCCGAGCGATGTCTCCTAGAATTCTTACTGCAAATCCGAACAGATCACTAAACAGAGAGCAGATTTTCACTATCAGAAACAAGGAAGGGGGGGGGGAGGAGGGGGGCGGGAGGCTCTTGGCTGTGGCTTGCTGAGATGACAAGATCCAGCTGTGCAATTTGGACCTGGTACAAGGGCAAACTTTGCCAATAGCTGCGCTGTACAGTAACTAGTGAAACCAAAGCTCGGGAGTGATAGGGGGTTGCAGTTTACTGTCATTCTGACTACTGAAAAAAAAGACAATCTTACGCCAAAAGCTTGCACGTAAATACTCGGCCTCAGTTTTCAGAGCTGTCAATCCTTTGCACTATAAAAAGCATCTTAATAAAAAAAAGAACCCCGCTCATCCAGATATATCATATCACACAAATCGCAAATCCTAATTAGCTGTCTGCTAGCAACATATATCTAAGATCGTTCCGTGAAATAACTTATTTACCTGTTGCCAATATTCTTCAAGGGATGGTAAAGCAGAGAAGTAACCAGTGTCGTGAACAATCTGAAGCTCCTGGAAGATGCTGCACATTGGTAGAACATCCATGATCTACTTAATTTCAATTATGCTAAAAAAATATATACGTATAATATATATATGTGCGTGTATGTCATATAGGAAAAAAATCCTTAGCGAATGAAGTCCAAGGCGCATAGGCTCATGCAGGCTTAATTGCACAGCAATTAAATCAGAAGACCAATTCCTCCTAAACCAGAGGACTTGCTCAGCGCTTACAATATTTGCAAACACTGAGCTCACTGGAAGTGTTAACCTCTGCAAAGTGGAACTTCATATTCAAATCGTTCTAGTAAGCCTCGCCCACGTGATCTCTCTACGCCGGCTCAAACCACCAACCAATCGCTGTATTCCTCCTGATTTCGTGCGCCCATGATGTCAGCTTAGCCCAATCGCCACGCCTGACACTTCCACAGCCGCTCTGGTGTGACAAAACTCCTTCATAACGACTCCACAGATTGGCCAGATTCGAAATTCGGTCCCTTCCGATTGGTAGGTACTAGACGGCTATTTTTAGCAGGGTATATAAAGCCGAAGCGGCGGAATATGGCGAGACGCTATTTTGTAGTTTAGGCTTTTTCGGCGGTGCTCGCCGTGAGCGCTTCTAAGCCACGGAGTAGCGGGCCGGGAGGAGAGTGAAAGAGCCAGAGATATTCTGTCGGTTCGACGGCAGCGGTCAGGAAAGTGGCGCGTTCGTTCTGACACGGCTCCCCGGCAAAGCGCGCCTGGACGTTATGGTGGGGTGGGGAACAGTGTACTAAAACTACCGTTTGAGCGCACGTTCTCACAGTTCGGTTGCTGTAGTGCGCGTGCAGTTAACAAACAACTGAGATTTGGTGTTTTACGGCGGGGTGGGGGCCACCGCCGGGTTTTCCCTAGTTCGGTCACGTGCGTATACGCGCGCGGCCGCCCCCCCCCCCTCCCCGACGGCGGCGTAGTCAGCGGAGCAGGGGGAGGAGTCTCTAGCTGCTCGGCCTCGTTCTCCGAGGAAGGGGAAATATCACATTGTGTTCAATTTTATACTGTCGTTCTAAGGCAGCCGAACGTTAGGGAAGTGATTGCTTAAATGGGGGAGAGAATCGTAGCTGCTCCAGCAAACTATTCCTCTTCCCTCTCGCCAATTTATTGGAACAACATTCCTCAAACTAAAAACACCTGCCTCTTGGATTGCTTTGCGCAGGCATACTTTTGATTTAACTGTTTAAAGTTGCACAGCTGCTTGCTAAAGGAAATATATATATTTTCCCATTCAGACTGATTTGAATCTGCAGGCTATGCACAAGTGAAGACATCTTTTGATGGGGTGATAATGTAGGCTGTGGCATATGCAGTCTGTAAATTGTTAAACCGAAATGCAAATGTTTCAAGGAGATCTAGCTTTTGGCCCTAATTCAGCAATTGTATGTAAGTTATGTTTTCCAGAGGTTTTATGGAGCTGAAAAAATTAAGCTCTTTGATGCTTGAATGCAGCTCTGCCTTGTTAGCTTGAGAAAACTCTTTTAGCAGTTAATGTTTTGCTAATTATCAGATCACCAGTACACACTAATTCATTCATTTTGTGTGCTGTTCTTAATTAGCCATAAAGCCCGTGCACTGGAAAATGTGCGCTACCGGAGAGATGGCATAGTCATTTCTAGAGTTTCTTTTTAACGCACTTAGGACATCTTCGGATGAAGGGGGCTCACCTTAAAATCATAGCTAAAAAGGAACACTGTAGCACGTTTCTTTCAACTTTCCTGCTCTAACAGAATGTGGTCAAAAAAGAGAACCTTTTTATTGGCGCATCATTATTTGGTCCGTTAAGTTTTTAAGAAGTGACATGTCTATAAACTCCTCCCACTTGATTTACATGTGTTCTGTATTAAACTTATGGATAATAAATTGAGCAATATCTCCATAACCAGTCGTTTGTAGCATGAAAAGTATAACCAATAGCCAGGGCTCTGGGGTTTCCTGCAGCACTTTTTCGAGATTCCGCCGTAATCATTCTGCATCAGATTTTTGAAAGTTACAGGGCAAATTTTTGCATAATTGCACAAACTTCACTGAAAATCTTTAGTTTTAGTTTAAAACAATTAACCCCTCCCCAATTACAGTACTGTAGGCACAGTATAGGGTTGACCTGCTTGAGCCGGGAAAGAGGCAACAGCAGCCTTAATCACCCAATAGAGGGCTACTTGGAAATAGGCTTAGTCTCCTCGTTCTAGCTCTGGGAGCTAGTGAGGTTTATTTGTGCTGCCCAAGAGAACTCTGGGATGGGGAATTCAGTAGTTAGATTACGTAAAGGGCTTTTTTTTTTTATATACATGTGTGTTATAAAGAAAGATACAACATATAAAAGTAAAGTGGCAAAAAATTAATTTAGAAAAGTATGTTAAGTACCGCTCAGTCGGAATTAGAGTAACAGCAGCAAGTTAACAATGAGCAGGCAATTCTATTTCTTTACCACTTGGTGGCAGCAGTAATAATAGGTTTGGACAGAGCAGTTTCTTAGCTTTTCTGTGACCAAGCTGATTGGCTGATAGAGTGCTAATAGCAAGACTGAGCCCTGCATGCCCAGTAGCTCCTTCAGATGATCGAATTGTGCAGGAGAGCTTGAGGTTTGACTGTGTGGAGGATGGTAAATTATGTGGCAACAGGCTCTGTAGTTTCTGCAGTTGTGGAATCCTGGGAGCACTGTCAGTAGACAGACCTTTTCAAATAGGCGGATCCATTATTATTTTTACTTTATATACGTTCCCTGTTGCTGCTTTTATTTTAGTCTGTTCCAGTCATACTTTATTTTAATTTGGACAGCTTCTGTTATCAGAAAAATTGATTTCGTAGTCTGGTGTTTGGGACCTACTTGGCAGATATGCTTTTTCAGGATAGCCAGAATGCCTATGCATGAAATAGATTTGCATTGTCAAATATATTTACTGCATATTCATCCTGGATATTGAATCCATTCAAAACTCGGCTGCATGGCTAATCTTCCGCCAACCTCGTTATGTTCACATAACCACTCAAGTCACGTCATTGAACTGGATATGGAAACAGATGAGAAGCCATACGTCTCCTACTAACTTTAAATGCACTCGTTCTATTGCTCCTTGCTACCTTTCCCCTCTCATATCTCCCTGCACCCCTCCTCATGACCTCTGCCCTTCTGGTGGACTGCTACTGTCTATGCTCTTTTCTTCCAGACTTCGATTCGTTCACCTTGCTGCTCCTTATGCCTGGAATAAACTGCCTGAATACATCAGGCTTCATCCCTGGCCCTCTTCAAATCCATGACAGAAGCTCACCCCTTTGAGTCAGCTTTTGCTTCCTGTTCCGCTTAGTCTCCTATGTCTCCTTACCTTTCCCTAGTTGTTTCTTTGTCCTTGGCTGTTGTACTCTCTGTCTTGACTAGATTGTAAGCTCTAACAAGCAGGAGCCATCTTTACATGTGTCTTACAGCATTGCAGATGCCTTGTAGTGCTATATAAATGATCAGTAGTAGTAGTAGTCTGAAAACCTGGCGGGTCCCAAGGAGTGGGTTGAGAAGCCCTGTACCAGAATATTATTCATAAATGATGTAGTATTTGGAAAACATACTGATCAGATGACAAGTGTAACCAATCCTGGTTTTCTTACTTGCATTCAAATATTGTGTGGCTTAAAACCAAAGAAAACAATGAGTTGTGTGGGTTTTTTTTGTGCCATCAAGTCAGTGTTGACTCATAGCGACCCAGCTACCTCTGGGTTTTCTTGGCAATGTATCACTGGAAGTAGATTGCCAGCCTTTTCTTCTGAGGCAATGGAGGGTAAAGTGACTTGCCCAAAGTCACAAGGAGCGCCAGTGGGAATTGAACCCTTGATCTTCTGGGTACTAGGCAGTTGCTCTAACCACTAGGCTACTCCTCCAATCCTAAAACAATGAATAGCATTAGGATAAAAGCTGATCTAAAAAAAAAAAAATCTGCTGCTAAGGAAACAGAAACAATCACTATGATCATGAAAAAGGTGCATTTACTAAAGGTACTAATGATAAAATCACAGGGCAGCTAAAGAAAATAAGGTGGAGCAATTTTAAGACTGTGTGCTTTGGGACAAAGTCTGTGGGTGTCTTGTTTTTTAACCTGAAGATTTCACCAAGTTTCAAAGAGGCTGTGCGTAGTGTCATATGAAATAGTTGTAGCCATGGCTTTTTGTGACTACATTTAATATGAAAAATGTTAGGACTCAAAAAATGCAATCGGTGTATCATTTTCTTTTCCCATTCATAACTTGACCACAGGAAAGCCTCAGCTAAATGCAGCTAAAAGTGTCTCATCAGTCACTCTCCATCGTTTAGTTGTAGTGAGGGAAGACAATTTCCAATAGCAATTTATAGTTCTGGGAAGATGTTTGTGAACCCCTCCCCCGATGGTCTGTTTTTTATACAATTTATATTTAAATCATGATTAGTCCTAATCTAAACTCTGATAATGCCACTGAATAAATAACTCCGGCAAAGGATATTTTGATAATTCAGCAAATGCATTCAATAACAAGTATGTGACCTCTTTAGTAATGATGTTACTGCTGCTCAAGCAGATGTCATAACTAAACATTCCTGTAACCGCTGATTAGCGTTTCCATTGTCCTTGAGGAATTTTCACTCATTCTTTCCTAGGGAACTGCTTTAACTCTGTACCATTTGAGGGCTTCCTAGCATGCTTTAGGACTTCACACAATACTTCAGTAGGGTTTAGATCAGGACTTTGACTTGGCCAATCCAAAACATACAGGAGCATGTTTACTAAGCCCTGTGCTGTTAATATGCATGGGGCTGTCCCCTAATCGCAGGGGAGTGGGCACAGTTGTTCTCCTGCGTTTACTGCACTCTGCTGTAGAAAAACAGCCATGGAAGCAACTATTGCCGTCCATTGAGGTGATAGTTGCACCAGGGCAGGTAGAACAGGCTGCAAATGTTCTTGCTAACTGTGCTATGGTGGGAATACCCTTTCTGTCTAGTCTTTGCCCTGACCCATGCCATGAGAGTAGCACACTATTTTTAGCATGGCACAGCTAATGCATGCTAACCCTGTGCAATGTTTTGGGGCATGTTTACTAGAGCACACTACCAATCTTCCTACTTGGTCGTTCTATAGTAGATTCACTTGAATGGTTTAGGGTTGGTCTTGTTGAGACCCACTTCTGGCTCATTTTCAGCTCATGGATGGATGGGCTGATATTCTTCTCTAGAATTTTCTAATATAAATCAGAAGTCATGGTTCTATTAATGATAACAATTTTTCCATGTCCTGATGGATGAGAGAGAGAAGGGGTATATACTGGGCATGATGAGAGGGGGGGGGGGGGATATACTGCTCCCAATGGGGGCAGAGAGGGAGTATGCTGCCTCTCTTCTGAATCTTCTTTTTCCAGACCCTGGAAGTTACATGAATGTTGGACATATTATTTGACCCCTCAAGTATAATTTTTTTCCATCTGTCTGCCTTGGAGAAAATAACACTATAAAAACCAGTGAAAGACTCATCTTGCTCAAAAATGGGCCACATCATTACCAGAGGAAAAAAAAACATAATCTCCTGCCCCTAAAATGGTCCAGTGTGTATGGGAGAAATAGTTCTAGCAACTGCAGTATACAGATATTGATTCAATGTGATGTAGCAGTTAGAAAATTGCACCATTCAAACTGGCCTACCCTCATCTTTTTCTCTGTCATAGGTGCACAGAGGGTAAGTGCAGATGAACACTTGGAATTTACACAAAACACACATTAACAAGTTCAAATTAACATTAAGCTGATTTAACGTACACTCCATTTCAGAGCACTAACTAGATTCACATCCTGCATACGCACATAGCAATGTGTGCCTTTGAGTCTATGCTGAATCCTGGTGACCCAGCAGCTCCTGGGTTTTCTAGGCAGTATGACCGGAAGTAGATTGCCAGGCCTTTCTTCCAAGGCAATGGAGGATTAAGTGATTTGCTCACGGCTACAAGAAGTGCTAGTGGGAATTGAAACCTGGTCTCTTGGTTACCAAGGCCAGTGCTCTACACATGCATGGATTCCAGGAGCATGCTCTGTATGTTTTTCCCACTTATTTTTAATGTAATACAATTCAGCAAAGCTTAAATATATGCCACTATTGATCAGTTAGAGACCCATGATGACAGGTGATGTCGACAGTGCTTTTTGGAGACTGGGTTTGACTTCAGTAATTTTTTGTTTTGTTTGACATTTAGAAAATGTATTAACAGTTTAAGGGTTTGTAATATTTTTCCATTAATCACAGCAGTGGGTCTTAGATAAAATGATTTCTATTCATAGATGTTGCAGATTCCAGTTTCAACATCTTGATTCACAAAGCTGGCTGGGTGAAATGCTGTCTTTGAATATATAGCACCAAATACTCTTCCCCCCCTTAATTTAAATGTAAACTCTTTCCTTATCCGTGGCTTGATGTGTATTTAATAAAACCTCCATTTTCTTCCTGGTAGCACTTAATCCCTTGCAGAAGTATACAACTTCCTGATAGGCTTTACAACACTCCATTCCTTATCATCCTGTTAGACCAGTCCAGATGAGTGCATTATGCTCCCCAGCCAGCAGGTGCGGGCAGACCAGAGCAACTTTCAGTCAGGGCTGGCGCTACCCAATATGCCGAGTAAGTACAGCAGGAAGGTACTGGTTTTCAAGGGCACCATGCAGCACAGTGATTAAATGTGTTCACGGAAGCAGCATGTTCTGTGGGCCAAAGAAGGCCATGATCAGAGAGCAGTGTATTGGTGGTCTGCTTGCCAGTCTGCAGAACGGGCTGCTCCCGCAGACACTTAATACCATTGTGCTGCTCTCCGCAATCACAACCGTCTGCTCTTTTTAAGCCCACGGGACAGGCTGCTCCTCTGGGTTTTGAAGACCACAATTGTGGCCAATAGCATAGTAGTGTGCAGTGCCCATGGGAACAGCCTGCCCAATGGGCCGAAGAGGAGGAGAAAGTTGGGGGAAAGAGGAGCTGGGGCCAGAGATGCACAGGAAGAAGGGGGACATATTTAAAGAGGTGGTGGATTCGGCAAAGAGCGATAAGGGGGAGGGAGAAAGGGACAGAGTTGGGGAGAGACAGCAACATCTGCAGAGAAGTGTAAGATTGTAAGGGTTGGAAGTGGAAGAGAAGAGAGAAAAAGGCACAATGAATACAGGCGAAAAGTATTGACGGGGGGGGGGGGGTGCTGATGTCTAGGTTGCAGGGGGGGCACCAGAGACCCTAGCTCATGTCCTCCTCTGTGATATCCTCGCTCGTATATGCACTGGAGTAGCACTCAGAGAAGTCAATATTGTCTGCCTCCAGCAGGTGATAAGGTATGTGGGCTGGTACAACAGTGCAGATAGGCCTGTCTTCCCTGGCCCAGATCATGGTCTTGTGGCCCGTGTTTCTGAGACCTGGCCCAGTGTTTGCTTGGAACTTGGATGCACCCATTTTCTCCTCAAACCGACAATTGCTGTTGAGTTTCAGCACTAGTAGGCCAGAGAGCAGACAGGAGGATCCCACAGGGCTCCTGAGGGGTTTGGTAAGTCTGGCTCTAGACCCTCCTTCCCCCCTCATTGTCCTTTTTCTCAGTTTTTACTTATTTTCCTCTTATTTTTAAAATTGTTTTCCTGTATATATCTTTGGCTCTCTATCTTTGCTGCTTGAATAAAGGAGCTAAAAAAATAAAAACATCCCTCCTCCTTTCAGGTAGCTGGGCTTTCTCAGGCCTGTTGGGGTAGTTGGGGAGGCCTGTGGGTAGTTTCCCAGGCCTGTGTTCTGGTTGGCCTCAGAGGTCTAGGTCTCTTACTGATGGGAAGAAAATGACTGAAAAAGGAACCTCCAATCAGGGTTTTTCCTTGGTGGTGGGTTTTTTTTTTCTTTGACCATGTTTTAAGCTCTGCCATAATGCCAAGTTCATAGAGATATGCTGCTTGGAGTTCCTGTCATATGCATTCGATGGCTAGCTCTTTTTGCCCAAATGTAATGGAGAAGCCTCAGGACACATATTCTTTTGGCAATATCAGTATCGTGAGGAGATTCTTAGGTGATCCCAATGCCCTTTATGCCCAATCCAACTTTTATCTCTACTTCTACAGGACATTTTTATTAAGCAGGTCTGTGCAAATGTCCATTGCCACCTGTTTACAGTTGAGAAATTCGGGACTCTTCAGCACCTCTCATATGAGCAAATCATTGCATCTAGATCTGTTTTCTAAGTATTTATTTATTTATTTTATTGTTGTTCTATACTGCGCTATTTGTCAGTGCGGTTCACAAGTAACAAAAACGTTCAGTGTAGGAGGTCTACAATGAGCTTACAATAAACGGGGCATTGAACAGGGATAACAGGCGAGCTATATTTATTTATTTATTTATTTACATTCTCTTATATACCGTGCTATTCTGCATCAGTGTGGTTTACATTGAACAAACTGAAATTACATTGAACAGGGCATTATAACTCAGAGATAACTATTTTACAGGGAACATATACAATCGTCGGCCAAGATAGTAATTGCAGCCTGGCATTATTTACAGGTTAAGCAACAACATGATTATATACAATCTAGGTGTGAGTTGCATAGTGGGGACAACGCATCATTCCTTCTCATTTCTTCGGGCCAGTCCAGGGAACGATAGGGTTGTCAATCCCCTTCAGCAGCTGAGGACTGTAAACCAAAGTTTTGCTACCAGACTAAGCCACTCCCCCTTGCTGCAATTCTCCAGTCTTACAGTCCTCAGCAGCTGAACAGGACGTAGGTTCAGTGTCTCTCCCTACTTAAGGAGCGGATAGTTCGGTGAATAGGATCATCAGTTAGCACTTTGGCTCTGGCTGAGCTAGGCTATGCTATTTTCCCTGCCAAGGCTTCTCTGATCTAACTTAACCAGCAGTCGACAAAAGGCAGGCTGATTTAACCAGCGTGAGAGGCAGAGCCTGCCTTGACTAGGCTGTGCGCTGTACATTTCAGGACGTTGGCCTGGGAGCCCCAGAATCCACCCGTCCTTGCCTGAGATCGTGGTCTCCGACTCCCGCTAGCTGCGGGAAAATGGGGACACGAACGCTAGCGCTCCTCTGCAGGTATGTGATTGCTTTCCTGCCCCACATCGTGTACCGGCTCAGGGCTTGCGGCCGCGGTTAGCGGGAGGGGCACAGCCTCGGAGTCGGCGTGGTAAGCATCGGACGGCAGTTCGCGTTGTAGTTCAGCGGCAGTGATTGTGGCAGCTACCGGTTTCCCTAGTTAGCGTTAGTGAGCTCTTTCCCCGTGTGTTTTCGCCCGGCGAAATGGAAGGCAAGCCGGGGATGAAAGAAAGAGGCCTCAGATCGCCTCAGAAAAGGCAGGAACGGCGGCCATGTTGGGGGAAACGGCCGTTTCTCCCGCAGAGCAGACAAAGCATGTTAAGAGGAAGGCTAAATCACATAAAGCGTCTGCGGCGCCTGCCAGCCCAGCTCCACCCTGTCCTGAAGCTCAGGAGGGGATTTCTTCTCTATTTTCACCGGACTTTATATTGGCATTGCATAAGGCTTATTTATTAGAAGCCTCAGAAGTAGTTAGTCCCTCCTTGCCTGCTCCTAGTGCAGACCGGTTAAAGCCTGAGGGGGCTATAATGGATCCGGGAGAGGGTCCCTCCCAGAACACGGCCTTACTGGGGCCAGGGCTAGACACTGCAGAGCAGCAGGTCTCGATGCCTCAGGCGCTAGAGGATGGGGAAATCCTCTCGGAGACAGGCATCAACGCCTGGCCTATGGAGCTAGAAGAGGGTGAGCTAACCCCGGGCGAGGACCCGAATGTCTTTAGAGTATTCCGTAAGGAGGAACTGGGACCGCTTATTTCGCAGTCCTTGGCGGCGCTCAATCTTGTGATGCCCTTGGTGCCGCAGGAGCCGTTAGAGGATCCATTGTTGCAGTGTTTTAAGGCTGATCAGCGCTGTTTTCCGGTGCACCGCGTGATTAAACACATGGTGGAGTCAGAGTGGGAGTTTCCCGAGGCTACGCTTAGCAGTGCTCGCGCGCTCAGACGTCTGTACCCGATTCCCATGGAAGAGCGCGAGTTATTAAAGATGCCTAAGGTTGACGCCTTGGTATCGGCTGTAACAAAAAAGACCACGATACCCGTTGAAGGGGGTGCAGCGCTTAAGGACCTGCAGGATCGTAAGCTTGAGGTATTCCTGAAACAGGCTTTTGATTCGTCGGCATTGGCTTTGCAGACTTCTATTTGCGGGGCTTATGTGTCCAGAGCTTCCATCCGTTGGCTCCAAGGGGACTCTGCTACAGAGGCCGCGGAAGGCTCGGCGGTGGAGGGTGCTAAGTTGGAATCGGCGGCGGCTTACCTCGCGGACGCCTTCTATGACTTGGTTTGAATCTCTGCAAAATCCATGGCTTCAGTGATTGCTGCCCGACGTTTTCTTTGGCTACGTAACTGGGCAGCCGATGCTTCCTCCAAAGCCCGGCTCAGCAAGCTCCCCTACAAAGGCAAGCTGCTTTTTGAGGAAGCCTTGGAAAAGATGATAGTGAAGGATCTTGGGGACTCCAAAGGGGGTCGCTTGCCCGAAGACCGTCCTAAGACACCTAGGGTGAACTTAGTGGCTTGGGGTCACGGTCGGGATTCTCGCCGATTCAGAGGGGCTCACTTTGCTCCCTATCCTAAGCCTCGCTTCGGTCCTCGCAATCAATCCTTTCGAGGTGCCAGAGGCTTCGGCAGAGGTTATTTCAATGCTCAGCAGAGTTCTGCAAAAAAGCCTCAATGAAGGTTGACTGGTCCAAATAGTGAGACCTGTCGGGGGTCGATTGCAGGGGTTTCTCTCTGCCTGGACCGCGATTACGTCAGACCAGTGGGTGCTAGAAATCATTCGAGAGGGGTATGCGTTAGAGTTTGCGCAGCCGTTATGGGACGCCTTCATGGTGTCTTCATCAGGAACGGAACAGAAAAGGAAGGCTGTCAACGATACGCTTCAACGGTTATTACAACTGCAGGCGGTGGTACCTGTACCCCGAAACCAGTTAGGACTAGGTCGATACTCGATTTATTTTGTGGTATCCAAGAAAGAGGGTTCTTTTCGGCCCGTGCTAGATCTCAAGCACGTAAATCGCTCATTGAGGATAACTCATTTTCGGATGGAGACGCTCAAGTCCATCATTCGATCGGTGAGACAGGGAGAATTCCTCTCGTCTGTAGATCTCACGGAAGCTTATTTGCACATTCCGATCAGGCCGGATCATCAGCGTTTTTTTAGGTTTGCGGTGCCCAGAGGCCATTTTCAGTTTCGAGCCTTGCCATTCGGCTTAGCGACGGCTCCGAGGACGTTCACGAAGGTCATGGTGGTGGTAGTGGCGTCACTACGCAAGGAAGGTATTCGGGTGCACCCTTATCTGGACGATTGGTTGATCAGGGCAAACTCTCTTCCGGACGCCGTAGCAGCAACTACTCGGGTGCTGCAAGTCCTGGAGCAACTCAGTTGGGTAGTCAACCTCCCGAAAAGTCATCTGACCTCGGGGCGTCGGCTTACGTACCTAGGAGCATTGTTTGACACGCAAGTGGGGTCGGTGTTCTTGCCCGGGTGCTAAAGATCCTACGCCAAGTTCAAGCTTTCTTGCAGCTGCCGGCGCCTTCGGCTTGGCGATACCTGCAGCTCCTGGGGTCCATGGTGGCGTCTCTGGAACTGGTTCCATGGGCCAGGGTGCATATGAGGCCTCTGCAGCAGTCCTTGCTGAGCAGGTGGTCTCCTCAGCATCAGCTTCTCTCTCGCAACGGTTGGTTTGCCCGGACGCGGTACGACTCAGTCTGCATTGGTGGTTGGATGCCGGTCATCTGCGAGCAGGGGTTCTGTTGGAAGATCCGAGTTGGGTGTTGCTCACCACGGACGCCAGCTTAGCGGGCTGGGGGGCTCATTGTCAGGCTCAAGTGATGCAGGGACTATGGTCGCTACTGGAAAGCTCTTGGTCGATTAATCGGTTGGAGCTCAGAGCGGTACGCCTCACACTTCAACACTTCCAGCCCTTGCTCGAGGGAAGAGCGGTCCGGGTTTTCTCGGATAATGCGACAACGGTCTCCTATATCAATCGGCAGGGCGGCCTTGCTAGAGGAGAGTCAACAGCTGCTGCATTGGGCGGAAGGTCATCTCCTAGCCTTGTCGGTGGCTCATGTGGCAGGAAAGGACAATGTGCAGGTGGATTTCCTCAGTCGACATCTTTTGGATCCCGGAGAGTGGGAGCTGAATGCAGTGGTGTTTCATGGCATTACCCAATGCTGGGGACCTCCAGCGATGGATCTAATGGCTACTCTGTCCAATGCCAAGGCGTCTCGGTTCTACAGCAGGCGCAGGGAGCGCATTTCGGAGGGCCTCGATGCTCTCATTTATCCATGGCCAGCGGATCTTCTGTATGTTTCCTCCGTGGCCTCTCATTGGTTGAGTAGTCCAGCGCATTGCGCGTCACGCCGGGAGAGTGATTCTCGTCGCTCCGGATTGGCCCAGGAGGCCGTTGTATGTGGATCTAGTTCGACTGTTGGTGGATTCTCCATGGCGTCTTCCGGTCCGTTGCAACCTGTTGAATCAAGGTCCGATATTGATGCCGCAGGTGGATCGCTTCTTGCTTACGGCTTGGCTCTTGAAAGGGACCGACTGAGACATAAAGGATACTCGGCTCCCGTAATAGACACCCTGTTGGGTTCGTGTAGAAAGTCCACGTCGTTGGCCTATGTCTGCGTATGGTGCATGTTCGAGACTTGCTGTTCACGGCGTAGTATTCGGCCTTTTTCGGCGGCGATCTCGCACATATTGTCCTTCCTACAGAGTGGTCTGGATAAGGGCTTAGCGCTGAACACTCTCAAAGTTCATTTGGCGGCTCTACCCTGCTATAGAGGTGCAGTGCACGGCCGTCTGTTGACTGCACACGGCGATATTTGCCGTTTTTTCCGGGCAGCAGGCATTCTCAAGCCTCCGGTTCGCCAGGTGGTTCCAGCGTGGGATTTGAACAGCATTCTGGAGGCTCTAACGCAGCCTCCGTTTACCAAGCCGTCGTCGGGGGGCTTGAAGGAATTGTCCTTGAAGACGGCATTTCTGGTGGCCTTATGTTCAGCGAGAAGAATTTCTGACTTGCAAGCGCTTTCCTGTAGAGAGCCTTACCTGCAGTTTTTGGCCGAGAAGGTGGTCTTGCGTCCGGTGCCCTCGTTTCTTCCGAAGGTTGTTTCATCTTTTCATTTAAATCAGTCGGTGGCATTGCCGGTATTTTCTGACCGTACAGGCTCTCTGATGGATAGTGCGCTCAGGAGTTTGGATCTCGGCAGGGTCTTGAAGAGATACCTACGGGCCACTAGGCCTTTCCGGAAATCGGATAGATTGTTCGTGCTTTTCGGGGGGCCGCGTAAAGGCATGGCGGCTTCCAAAGCGACCATTTCCAGATGGATAAAGCAGGCCATAATCTCGGCGTATGAGCTCACGGGGTGGGCGCCTCCAGAGGGTCTCGAGACCCATTCTACAAGGGGTCAGGCGGCATCCTGGGCAGAATATGCCGCCGTTCCTCCAGTAGATATTTGCCGAGCCGCCACCTGGTCTTCGTTGCATACGTTTACAAAGCACTACAGATTAGATATTCGTGCCAGGGAGGATGCGAGGGTTGGCGCTGCTGCTATCGTAGCGGGGCTCGCCAGTCCCTCCCAACTGTAGATACTGCTTTGGTACTGCCCTATCGTTCCCTGGACTGGCCCGGAGAAACGAGAAGGAAGGCAAAATTAGACCTTACCTGCTAATTGTCTTTCCTTGAGTTTTCTCTGGGCCAGTCCAGGGCCCACCTGGAGTTTTCTTTGGACTCGGCGGTTTCCTATTCTGTTTTTGGTTAAAGCACGCTGCCTGTAATGGTGTCCTACATGTCTTAAGAGCGGGATGTCTGGTTGGCGTGGATTGTTGGGCTCCCTCTAGTTGGCCGTGGAGGGGGGAAAAAAAAATAATTTGCCGGTCCGTTCCTTAGTTTGATCAGTGAGGTTTTTGCCTCGGGGACTTATGCATAGTTCTTTATTTTGCAAGTTTCACAGTGCAGTTCTTGGCTGCTTGGGCAATAGGAGACTGGAGAATTGCAGCAAGGGGGAGTGGCTTAGTCTGGTAGCAAAACTTTGGTTTACAGTCCTCAGCTGCTGAAGGGGATTGACCACTCTATCGTTCCCTGGACTGCCCTGGAGAAAACTCAAGGAAAGACAATTAGCAGGTAAGGTCTAATTTCGCCTTATATAGGTTATTGTCAGATATCAGAATTAGGTAACACATGACTAGATACATTCTTATTGCATGTCGCAAAGTAAGAGCATATCATCGTTACATAGGTTCGTGTCATATATCACAGGGATGGCTACGGAATAGGGTTAGGCTATGGATGGCTACGGAGTAGGGTTAGGCTAGTTGATCTGAATGGGGTGTGAGGTAGATGCTCTGGGGGTGCTGGTTTGGGCAAGTGGTATGGATGGTTTCGTGGAGTCGTCTGAATTGATAAAGTACTGAAGAAACAGATGGTACTTCAGTGCTTTTCGAAACTGGTGGAGATTGTTGATGGCACGGATGTCTGGTAGCAGGGCATTCCAGCAGGAAGGCGCATAGAGTGCAAAGGCGCGGTTATGTGTAGATTTGGAGCATTTGGTAAGTGCTTTCGGGAGAAGTAGAGTGTTGGCTGCTGCTCTTCTCATCCTGTTGGGGGAGGGGGGGGTGGATGAGGTCTGAGAGGGAGATGGACGTGCATTTGTAGATAGCCTTAAAGGTCATTGTTAGGATCTTAAAGGAAATCCTGCATTGGACAGGGAGCCAGTGCAGGTGTTTTAGCACTGGGTTGATATGATCCTTCCTAGATGCTCCATGAAGGTTCTGGCTGCAGTGTTCATCGCGAGCTGTAAGGGGTTTAGCAAGCTCTTAGGAAGACCGTGCAGTATGGAATTAACGTAGTCAAAATCAGGCATTACTAATGCTTGATAGACTGTTCGAAAGTCACTCGTCTCTAGAAGCTGTCTCATATGGCGCAGTGTCCGGATTTTGTGATATATTGCCTTCACCACCATGTTGGCTATCTGGGTGTTCATGTTGAGATGTTGATCGAGTGTGATACTGAGGTACCTAATCTTAGGCTTGGTGAGTAGCTCTGCATCGCAGACCTTAAGTGATGAGGGCGGGGTGAATGCTTGGTTTCTGCTGATGAAGAGGACTTCTGGGGTTTTTTAAAATTTATTTTGAGTTTCTGTGGGTGCAGCCAATCCGAGACTGCGCCGAAGCAGGTAGACAGCTGGGAGAGGTATGGGTGTTCGGTGGATATTGGCGTGAACATCAGAACATCATGGGCGTATATTAGGCAATTGATGTTGAAGGAACGGATGAGGGTGCAGATGGGTTGCATGTAAACGTTGAACAGTAGGGCCGAGAGTGAAGATCCTTGTGGTACGCCCTTCTCTTGTGGAGAGGGTGTGGATGTGGAGGAGCCAGAGCAGACATGCTGCCATCTGTCTTTCAGGTATGATGCACACCAGGCCAGTGCCGTGCCGTACCGTGGACTCCCTTATCGGTGAGGGGGGATAGGAGCAGTTCATGGCTGATGGAGTCTAAAGCTGCCGCGATGTCTAGGAAGATGAGAGCAAATCCTTGTCTGATGTTATCTAGGCCTGTGGTTAGTGTATTGAATAGGGTAGTCAACAGGGTTTTTACATTCTACTCTCGGAAACCATGTTGGTAGGGGTCAAGGGGTGCATTATTCTCGATATGGTAATTCAGTTGGCGTTGAACTATTCTTTCCATGATTTTAGCTAGGAACGGGATGCTTGAGATAGGTCTGTAGGAAGTCGAGTTTGTTTTTCAGCAGTGGTCTGATTGATGTTTGTTTCAAACTTCGGTGGAAGGTTCCGGACAGGAGTGATGTATCTATTATTTTGGTAAGGAATGGGCTAAGGTTGGTCCGTATGGCTTTTATCCAGAATGCTGGACATGGGTCATTTGGTGCTGTAGTGGTGTTTATGCTTGTGATGATGTCTTGGATGTCTCTTTCGGTTGGGGTTGAGAAGGTGGTAATGATATGTTGATCCTCCAATAATGTTTGAGATGGGGTGGGGTGTGGGGGTTAGTTTGGTTGCTCCATTTTGGGGGTGGATGTTTGAGGGCAAGCTAGACTGACTCGTTTTGGCTCGTAGGTAGTCTGCATAATCCTGAGGGTCAGGATGCTTTGATTGGGTGAGGGAGGGTTCTTTTGCTAAGGTTTTCACGAGATTGAAAAGCTCATGTGGTTTGTTTATGGCGTATTGAAGTAACTCTGCGTGGTATTGTTTCATTCTCAATGACACTGCTGTATGGTGTCTGCCTAGATGAGCAGTGTACGCTTTGTGGCTCTGAGTTGATCTTGATTGACACCAGCATCTTTCAAGCTGTCTGAGTTGGTGGAGGGATTTCCTTAGCTCGGGTGAATACCAGGGTGCCTTCGTCCTCCTGCCAGGCACTTTGTTGATGAGCGGTGGGTCAATTACGGCATCAAGGCTCGTGTTCCACGTAGTGATCATATCGTCTAGGCTCTGTTCGCACATGTCATAAAGCGGTTGTGCTCTCTCTATAATCTCATCCTTGTTGAAAGGGCGGAAGCGTTTTGATGTTGAGGTGGTTGGTTTGTCTGCAGATTGGGAGCTAGTAGGGTCGAAGCGTGACGGTATCAGGAATGTGATCAGGCAGTGGTCAGACCATGGTACCGGACTTACAGAAATGTTGATTTTGTGCCTTGAATTGAGGGATGGTAGCGGTGTGAATATTAGGTCGAGTGTGTTTCCCTTGACGTGGGTGGGGGAGTTAACCATCTGGGTATAACCTAGCGCCTCGAGGGCATCAAGGAAGGCTTTGGTGTAGGAGTCTTGGAGGGCAGGGAGGTTGAAGTCACCCATTAACCAGTTTGGCGTGCATAGGTTTCCGGGATTGCAGGCAAGGTCAATTATTGTGGCTAGGTCTTCTTAATCATATCCATTTTTTTTTTACTGTGTGCATTTTGAAAACTTCCCCATCTTTCCTGATCTCCTTCTTGATTTTTTGCTGCTTCTACTCTCACCCCAATTTCACCAAGTCACCTTGCAGTTCAGCCTGTCTTTCATTCACCTCCAATCTGATTCTAGTGATTTTCTGCTTCAATTCAGTAACTGCTTCCAACTTTTCCTCTGCCAACCAATTTCACAGTTCTACAGCCCCCCCACCCTGCTGGGCTGCATGGTCAGCCTCATCACTAATGTTGCTGCCTACTGCTTCATCCACACATTTGGGCCCCAGTGTCTTATCTGCCTCCCTGGCCCCTTCCTCAGTCTTACTGCATTGGTAAGCAAACTCTAGGTTGGCAGTTTTTTGGCACGTGATCATTATCAACCTACTTTGGGTGAACTCAGCTACGCACTGAACCTTCTAAGATGATATTGCTAAAACAAAGTGGGTCAACTCGAGATGTAAATATGACAATCCTACATAGCTGTACACTCAGCTGTGTAACATCACTTTCCATATTATCCTGTTAGACCAGTCCAGACAAGTGAGATGTGTTCCTCTACCAGAAGATTGGTGGAGATAGAGAACAAATGAAAAGCCCAGGTTTCAATAACATCACACCCATGCCCTTCTCAGCCTGAACCATTAGAGGACAACTCAGTATTGTTCTGTCTCCTGCAGATGGTGGATGGATTTTCTCAACTCTCAAGAAAATCTGATTTTGCTCGTGAACAACCATCTTAAGGGTGACTCTCTCACTTGAGTGTGATGTGAGAGGCTCCACTAAACTAGTCTTCTCAATAGCCAAAGGAGGAGGGGAAAAATGGTTCAGTTCCAAGCTCTTATCACACTAAGGGCCTGTTGAGCAGCCAAAAAATTGGACAGATTTGGAAGAGATCAGCTGCCTCCCACAACCTCAATGCTCCCTTCCTCCTCCTGTCTTCTCTGTTGTCCCCTGAAGATTGCAAAGATGGTTCTCTGAGGTATCTGCCTACAAGCCACTGTGAGTCTATAAAAGCAGAGACACAGTTCCAGGGGAGTAGCACTGAGCCCCACATGACTTTTCTGCCTGGAGCTCTAAGAGGGTGAAATACCAAGGCTTGACCTCTTCATTGTCCTTGTTGGGGGCTTCTGATTCTGCCCCTCCAGAGAGCAATTCGGGGTGGACTGCTGGCAACCGTTGGCACAGTGAGGAGTGTTGCCACCCTTTTCTGGTGCATGCTAATAGCTTACTCTTTTGCACATTGCAGTCACATGGTACGAGCATGCTCTCTGCCCGAGTGGCTCCAATGTGTGCTCCTACCCAAGTGCCTTTTTGTGCACAATACTGTAAGCACTGTTAATGCCCATTTTCTGTGCTGGAATGGCCTTAACATGTGCAGCTATTGTGCTTGCCTTAACTTTCTATGTCTTCCAGGAAATGTTCTTTGGCCTGTGGTAAGTGAAGTGTTTTGTCTCCAGATTCTGGACTCTGCTCTTGCATGACAGCTTCAAAGTCTTCTCTGGCTGGTCCTTCTCCCCTCTCCCATTGAGGGGATTTCACTAGGCCAGTCTTGTCTGTCTCTGGGCAGGAGATGGTGTATAGTGCTGTGGGTAAAATTGGTAAGGGGCTGGATGTTCCGATGACCATGCTTCGGGCCACTCCCTTTCCTCTAAGGCCTTTGGTGGTAGCTATGTTCCCCTATAGTTGGGGGTTAATTTCCTAGAGGGGAGCTCCTGGAATTTGGGTTCTCTCCCCCCCCCCCCCGAATTCTTGTCCTCCTTACAACAGGCTTGATCATTCTGGCATGGAGACTTGGACCCTCGCGGCCTCTGGTGTCCTTTAAGTGCAGCTTTGAGGGTCAGGCTGAATGTGGAAGTCCTGTTCAGTTGCCTGTTGCTAAGCATCCCTGGCAAAGGTTGCCTTCTGGAGATATGGATCAACCAGGGCCTGTCCATGATTTGGACTGGGAACTTGGTTTGGACGCCTTGGCAGAAGACTCTGTTATGGAGGAAGAAGTACTTTAAACTTCAGAAGAATATGAAAAGTCTGTCATTATCCACCTATTTCAGAAGGAGGAACTGGTGGCATTGATTGCCTGACTCTCATCTGTCTTGAATATAGCAGATGCTCCTGGGCTGTAACTATGGTAACACTCAATCATATACATATTAGCAACCCAAGGGGAGTGGATGGCATAAAAATTGTCTAAAAGTAAATAGAATTCTAGGTAATGCACGTTCAAAGCTATAAATATACTGATAAGGGGAGGAAGATGAGGCAGAAAAGCATCAAAAAATAAAACCAATAAACATTAAGGGGCTTTTTGATAAACCTATATAAAAGGAACTATAAAGCCAGAAGAGGAGAATAAAATACTAACAGATAAAATGCAAAGTTAAAAATTAAAACTAGAATAGAGGACAACTGTAAAAAAAAAAAAAAAAATGGAAAAACTCCAAAGGACATAAATGAATGTCAGGACTGCCTGGAAGGCAAGTAGGGGACTGCCTGAAAAGTATATGTGAAAGGATATCATGATGTATTATGGGTTCTGGGTATGTGTTTGCTGTGCTTTTATACTGCTTTTCACTGGGTCAAAGTAGTTTAGAAACAACTGAAGGTTACAGTAAAATGAGGAGTGAATGTAACATAACTGTACAAATAACTTATTTATGAACTGATATATACAAATACTTAACTATATACATTGGTATGCTTTTGTTGGGATATGTGGGTGGGTTGGTTTATGTTCCGGGTCCATAATGTTCAATAAAAAGATGAGCTTTCATCTTCTTGAATGATGAGAGGTCTTGGATGTATCTGATGGTGGCAGGGAGAGAGTATCATAGACTGGTTGTGTAAAGTTCAAATGCTGTTGTGCAGGCTTGCTGGGTGCTTTTGGTTTTCTAGTGGGGGATGATCAGGGTGTTGCTGATCAATTGGTGGCTGGCTCTATTTGATTGGAAGGGGTGGAGGAGGCTGAGGAGGTGTGTGGAGGAGGGTCCTAGAAGTGTTTGTAGGTCTTCACCAAAGTTTTGTATTTGATGCGACTGAGTGGAAGCCAATGGAGTTGATTGAGGATGGGGGTTATATGATCTTGTTTAGGAGCTGCCAGAAGGGTACATGCGGCAGTAGGAAGGGCTGTGCATAGTGGAAGAAAGTTGATTGTGGGAGACCTTGGTAAATGGAGTTACAGCAATCGAGGAGTGGCAGGATGGTTGCTTGTAGTGCTGATCTGAAGTCTTGGGGGTCTAGGATTGGGCGGAAGTGCTGGAGGGTGCGGATCTTGTAGAATGAGTTGACAGTTTTCTTCACTTGTTGTTTTTGAAGGAGAGGTTGTGGTCCAAAATGATGTTAAGATATTTTATTTCTTGTTGTACTTTGATGTGAGTGGTGTTTAGGATTATGAGAGCAGGAGGGGAGGGGGTGAATTTACTGTCTCTGATGAAGAGGGCCTCAGTTTTCTTGTAGTTGATGGAGAGTGATTATTTGTGAACCATTGAGAGATTTCGGAGAAGCAGAGCTGTAACTTTGTGAGGGTGAGTTGATGAGGATGTCGTCAGCATAGAGATGGTAAAGTAGGTTGTGGGACTTAATTGAGCAGAGTGGCTGTAGATATGTGTTGAAAAGTAGGGCAGAGAGGGTCATGTGGGACACCTTGTGTTTGAGTGAATGAAGTGGAGGAGATATTGCCTATTTTGATTTGCTGCTGGCGGTTGGACAAGAAGGAATGGAACCAGTTCAGAACTGTGTTCTAGATGCCGATGGATTTGAAGGCATTGGAGGAGGATGGTGTGGCTTATTGAGTCGAATGCTGCTGAAAGGTCGAGGGGAAAACTAGGATAAATCCTTGATGTACTGATTGGATGCCTTGGATGAGTTTGTTTATAAGGGAGAGGAGGAGGGTTTCAACTCCGTGGTGGGGGCGGAAGCCATGGTGTTGAGAGTCAAATGGGGCATTGGTTTCAATGTGATCCTGGAGTTGTTGGCATACTACTTTTTCCATAATCTTGGCTAGGAGAGGGAGGCTGGTGATGGATCTGTATGAGGTGGGGTCCATTGGGTTAAGGTTCGGTTTTTGAGGATTTGGCGGATAGAGGCAGACTTGAGGGTGCTGGGCATGAGTCCTTGGGGTAAAGGATGTTTGGATGAATTTAGCGATGATGGGGCCAAGTTCTGCTTTTGCTGCCTTGATACAGGTTACTGGACAGGGGTCAAGGGCGGAGGTGGTGGTGTTGAGCGAAGAGATGATGGTTTCAATGTGGGTTGAACTTAGTGGGTGGGTGGAAAGTTGACCAGGGTGGTGTGGTGGTGTGGTATGGTGGTGGTTGCATGGGGTGAGGGGAGATCTTGCATCTGAGGTTGTCGTTGAGGTTTTGTAGTATCATGAGGATGAAATTAGACCAAATGTAGACTGGAAATCTGATTAAGATGATGAGCAGAGCGGGATGTGGGGCATTTGCAGGAAGTTGTGAATGCCCAGGTTGTGGATAGGAATGTGTCCGCCAGGAAAATGGAATATTTGGAAAACCAGGTTAGATGTTGTAACCTTTGTTTTCTAAATTTTCCACGGTCACCCTTACTCTCCCCATTGGAGATGGTTAGGAAGTATTTCGGGGAGGTGTTTAAACTCCCCCCGGACCAGTTTCCACCTCTGGTTCGGGCACAGTACCTGTCTGCTGGGATGAGAGGGGGTGACCCCAATTCCCTTACTGCTCGAGCTGAGAAGGGTGACCTGACTGGGTTCTTAGAGTCCTCACTAGAGGTCATCACTGACAAGTCAACTCTGCTAGTTACCCTGGCTTTGGAATCCGATACATTTTTTATACTTCGGTTATATTTTAAGAATATCAATGAGGAATTCCTAGGCTCTACAGTTCGAGTGTTTCCTGACTTTTCAAGAGTTACGCAGATGAGAAAGAAAAGTCTTTTGGCTTTTCGCCCTAGAGTTGTGGCTCTAGGAGCAACTTTTCTTCTGAAATTTCCTGCAAAATGTTTTGTGGTTTATAAGCAAAAAACTTATGTTTTCTTTGAACCTAGGCAGCTCAATTAGTTCTTAATAGCTAGGGAGGAAATTGTGGTAGAGGTTTCCAAGACATCCCATCCGGCTGACATTTAAGCCTTCTCATGTTCGCCTGTTTAATTATTGCTGTGATGTAGATTTTGCATTAAGAGTTTTTTTTCCTAATATGCCCCGGTTATTTATGTTTATATGTATATGTTTATTACATTTGATATACCGCTCAGGCCAAGAAGCATCAGAGCGGTTTACAATCCTACATTTATGTTATGGAAAATAAGAAAAGAACGCCATTAATAAGATAGGAGAAAACAGAACAGCAGACTACCTTCACAAACTACAGGCATGACAAATAGACTCACAATTTCTGTATGATTTTAATCATTCGCCACGGACCCCGCCTAAGGGCCACGCCATATTTCCTTTTGTATTGGGGTCTAAATAATATGGATGACATGAATTTTGATGTTTCTTTGATATTTTGTTTGCCTTTGTCGGTATTTATTTTATTGATCATGTCATAATCCATTGTTTCTTTTTTCATTCATGTTATTTACCTGGATGTTGTAATTCATATAAAATTCATAAATAAAAAATTTTAAAAAAAATGAGCGAAGAATCAGAAAAATAATCTAGTGCTAAACAGGTGGGTGGTGTGAATACAAGAGATATTTTTAAACATTGTTTTACATATCCTATTGGACCAAATGTAGGACCCTAAAAAACAGATAGTAACTGGAAAACTTTAAAGGATGTAAGCCAATGGGATGCAGTAAAAAAAAAAAAAGTTAAATATGTGAAGAATAAAACCAATGAAATAAGATAAAGGTAACTGAATAAAAACACATAAGCCAAAAATATCAAATGCTGTTGAGCCATGACCCTTATTCCAGTGGTTCTCTTTCAAACACTAGTTTTGTAACCAAGAAATGTGGTACAGAATGGGCCCATGATGGAAAAAAACGCAAAATTGAGGCTTAAAAACATGTTAAAAATCATCATTAAAAAAGGTTAAAGAGACCTATGAGTCGGCATATGACTACACTCTGTTAAAAAAAAAAAAAAGAAAATCCAAGCCCAGCATATCTAAAATTAATGGAAAGGAAAATAAGAATGAGGGCATGACAAATAAGTTAGGGCGCATAGTATTACTACCCTGAAAAACTCTTTAAAAAAACCCCCCAAACTTACAGATGCTACCTGTAATATGCGTTGAGTACTCACTCTAAAGGAATTCCTTAGAACATTGTGGGCAGAGAATAAAAAAGTGTACAAAATTTTATTAATGGACTCAGATACCGATCAAGCCAGGGACCAAGTGGTGGGCGTGTTGCCATTTATGGAACACACTTCGGAGGTGGTTCACCTATTGAGGAGACACGGGGGGGGGGTGCTTCACCTGCACCCCTGGTTTTGTAAATCTTTCTTTTGCATATACCCGGGGCTCTAATTTACGTGACCGACTTGTGAGGTCTGCTTTACCATCTGATCGCCCTGATGTGACATCTCACTCACGGGCCACTTTGCCTGTGGGTCTTGTAAATTTTGCCATAACACTTTGGAGGGCGACACTTCGATCCACCCTACCTCAAGCCAGGTTCATACATTCTTTTGGAGAACTACCTGTCTTACCAGTTTCGTAGTGTACCTATTACAGTGTCCCTGCGATCTTCTTTATATTGGCCATACCACCCGTTCTATTAAGACCTGCTTAGGCGAGCACGCTTCTCGCATTCAGATATTTATAGTTACAGCTCCCATTGTAGAAGACTGCATAGCACAGTGCCATTCTTTCACTGATTTCAGGTGGAGGGTAATTGATCTGGTCCCTGATGACCCGAGGGGCGGCAATCGCATCCATCGGCTACAATGGTTGGAACAAAGATGGATTTTTCATTTACAAACTAAACTCCACCAATCTTGTTCTAAATTCAGCCCACTGGGAGATACAATTTGAATTTCAAGCTTTCATCTACATTTGGTGTTGATCTGTCGGGCAATCCCTGCAGTTCAGGGATTCCCTTATTTGCGGTGGCTCCTCCTCTGTTGCTGATGTCATTTTTTCAGCCTATCAGGAAGGCTGCATGCACTTTATAGATTTCACATGACCACCGGCATCTTTGCACCCAGGCGTTCACGGATTCCATTCCATAGCCGGTTTGACTCTGGAAGCAGGGCCCTGAGTTGGCCTGAAACATGCATGTTGTGTGTTGGAATTGACTGCTGTTGAAGGGATGCTTTGCATTATGATCTTTCACTTTTCAGATAAGTTCCTTCACTATATATAAAAACAATTAAAAGGGCTTTACAATTAAACAAGCGGAGCATTTTCCAGCTTGCCTCCTGATTGTTTAACTCGACAAACATTAAACTATATATTTGCTATTTTGGTGCACTGCTGTGTTTCAGATAACCTTCTTTTGTTGGACTTTACTATTGAGGTCATCCTGTTTTTAAGATGTTTGGGATTGGTTCCTTCTCTCAGGAACAGTGTCAGGGGAAAGATAAGGATCTTCGTCTTGTGGATAGCTGGAGGGTGCCTCTCGGAAAGTTGATCTGATTTATGAAAGGAATTCGTAACCTTCATCTTGTGTTTGCTGGCCTGCGCAATGGTGACGCGGTGGCTAAGTCTACATTGAGGCGCTGGATCAAGGAGGCTTTTGCCTCAGTGTAGCTGTTGTGGAATTGGCAGGACTCAAAGAAAGGACATTATCTGGTAAGTAAAATATCATCTTCAGGCAGCTCCCAGCACCTGGGACTACCTGTAGCTCCTGGGCTAATGACATTGACTCTGGAACTGGTGCCTTGGGTAAGGGCATACATGCACCCACTGCAGGGGCACCTTCTAACTTACTGGTCTCCTTACTCCCAACTGTTTGAGCAGCACCTATTTCTTTCCGAGGATATTAAGGGGGATTGACCTAGTGACTACAAACTTGCTCTTTGATGGAAGGGGATGCCTGTGGCATTGCTGGATTGGGTGATTGTCACCACAGATGCCAGTCTCCTGGGCTGGGGGCATAAATTCAGTTTGTTCATGGGTGCTGGTCCTCTATGGGGAAGCCTTCTGGTTGACCAGTAGACTACAGGCCAGAGTAATCTGCCTAGCTCTGGAGAGGCTTTGGTCCCTTCTGGAAAGCCAAATAATTAGTGTTCTTCAATATTGCCACAGCAGTGGTGTACACTATATCTACAAACCAGGCAGCACTCGCATGCCTGATCATGGAGGATCCTGTTCCCTTTTCGCTCATGGCCTGGCTCTTGAGAGGCATGAGTTTAAGAATGGATACTCTGCACCAGTAGTCAACATGCCTAAGACTGAGAGGGCCTCTACATCCTATGTGGGAGTCTGAAGAGTCTTTGAGAGATACTGGTCCTCTTAGGCTTTGGATGCCAGGAAGATGAACATAGCCACCATTTTGTCCTCCTTGCACTCTGGGTTGAACCTTAAAAGATCAGAGTTAAACCCTGGCACAAGTGGTGGTCTCAGCATGCTACCGGGGGAGGGGCATGTTCAGAGTGTGTCCTTAGAGCAGACGTTCCCAACCCAGTCCTCAGAGCACACCTAGGCCAGTTGGGTTTTTAGGATTCTCACACTGAATATTGTGATAAGGAAGCTTATCATAGCTCAGGAAGGAGCTATAGAAAAGGTGAAGTGACTCTGAACAAGCAACCTGTCAGTTCTGGTAGAAATAAGAAAACAGAATTTTCCCATAAACTACCAGTCCCAGAATGCACCAGGTTTCCAACAGCCATTAGAGGAGCTGAAGTGGGGAAACGTGTGTTCAATCAGGAGGGCTATGAGGTAATCCCTAAGCACTCATCTCAAAGGTCAGGGCCTGATTCAGCACAGCTGCGCTGTGTTAGGGAGGAGCACTCATCTAAGCAGAATAAAGGTAGAGTTTATTCTACAGAGAATTATCCTCAGGATCATCATCATCTTCACGATCAGCTTGGATATCCTCAGTTTCATCTGGAGGATCATCAGAAGCAGAAGCCAAACCGGACGGACAGAGAGGGCAAGAAACCCTTTGGAAGAAGGAAGAGAAAAGCCTTTGAGAGGTCTAGAAGAGTCCAGAGCAGTACGTATACTGGGAGGCATTCCAAGGGCCAGCATACACCATTGGACTGGGGAAAGCCACAGGAATGGTGCTGCAGAGCTAGGAATCTCCATACGGTACCTGTGAGGGAGACGGCTGCACGTGGAAGGGACCCTAAGACCCGTGCCAGAAGGTATGTGAAGAGAGATCCAGTGTCCAGGGATCTGGATTGGAAGGCTGGACATAAGAACTGGACTACATACTGGCCAGGCTATATAGAGAGGAACTCTAACAGCAATGGAAGCTCAGGTATGAACACTGATCTATGCCCTAGCTATAACCTTGAAAGACAGCAGGGAAACAAGTATTCTCCTGAAAGTGCTCCATTGGGAGATTCATCTGTGCCAATCCATGATATTGAACCCATGCTTGTTGAAGAAGAGGGGGTGATAGCAGATGAAGAATCTGTTTACATGGACTGCTCTCTGTCTAAACTCCTTTGGTGATTTTCTGTTATAAAGTACAGCAACCATCACAAAGAAATACAAACTTGTTCTTTAATCTACTCAGAAAAGCTCCTGAGTAGGATTTTTAGCCACGCAGTAGAAAGCAAGCCAGCTAAGGGGTTCCAGCTGGGTAACTGCTAGCAATTGAGCCTTACCTAATTGCTTGTGAGCTTTGAGAGAATCACTTCTGAATCTATGTGGGAAGATATAAGAAGTTTACCTGAAAAGAACAGTTTTTTTCTTTCTTTGTGGCTTTTGGTTTGTTGTTTGATACATTGCTAAGAGAATATTAGCTAAAGCCTACAGAAAAGACCAGTTTGTTACCAACCAGGTCTTATTTCTTTTGCTTTGATTGCCTGACAAGTTCAAATGTTTCCTGATTTTGTTTTTTCCAAGTTTAACATTGAAAGCAAGTAACCTGATTTATGTGCTACCAAGCATATCTGTGTTGGGAGAAATAACCCCATAAATAAATATCTTATTGGCTTTACCCAAAAGCACAACTAATTATTGTGAGCAGCTGTGTCTGGTGTGAATGAACTGCATTGCCCACAATCCCTTGCAAATCATATAGATATATGCACTTGCCAAGACTGTGAAGATTCTCACCCAGGCAGCCTTCTGACAATATTCTTGAGAGATTTGCATGTTCTGCCTTCATTGTATGCAAATATATATCTCATGAATACTTATTGTGAGAATCCTAAAAACCCAACTGCCCTAGGTGTACTCTGAGGACTGGGTTGGGAATGTCTGCCTTAGAGGTACACCCTGATGTGTCTACTTCTTCAAGAGGAGTGAAGCAGATCTGTCTGCCTGTGTATCTGATTATACCACAGTGGAATCTTTCTTTGGTGTTGAAGGCACTGAAAGGTCCCCCTTTTGAGCCCCTTCAGATGGTCTCTCCCACAGATTTGACTCTAGGGTGGTATTTCTGGTGGCTGTTGGCATCTGTAAAGTGGGTATTAGAGCTGCAGACTTTTCCTATATGGAGCCTTTTCTGGTCATTTTGATAGTGTCTGTCTGTCTGATGATTGTACTGTCTTTTCTCTTAAAGGTGCTGCCTTTGATCTTAGGAAAGAGTGGGAAGAGACCACAGCCATGCAAGATGATCTTCTAATACACTTTATTGAAGACCCAACTTGGCTAAGTTTCAGCAACTATGCTTGCATCAGGAGGTCAACAAATAATTCAGCAATGCAATATAAGGCAATAAAACATCAAAATGAAAAGCCAGGAATAAACAAACATACACCATCAATCACTGGAATGGCAATTATCTTGGTCACAAACTGGCTTTCAGTGGTTGAGGAAAGAATAGGTAGTGGCCAAGTCCTCTATTTCCTATTACATTAAGGATGCTATTAGTTTAGCCTACCTTCTATGTGGGGAAATGTGTATCAGATGGAGTCATAGCTCACTCCACTAAGCACAAGCTGCCTGCTGAGTGGGGTCTGCCTTGGTGTCTCCAGAGGACATCTATAAGGTGCTACTTGGTCATCTCTAAGCACCTTTCCGAAGTACTACAGTTTGAATGTAGCAGCACCTTTTGACAGAGAAATTCTGTCTGGAGTGGTGTATTCACCCTACCCTGAATCCTAACTGGGTACATCCCACTCATCTGATCTAGTCTAGCAGGACGATAAGGAAGGAGAAAATTTCCATAGCTGCTAATTTTCTTTCCTTCAATTCTGTTAGAACAGTCCAGGACCCATCCTGTAAGACTACTTCTGCAGGTTTGGGAGCTCTGTTAACTGCATTTCCTTAGCGTTCCTCCAGTTTAGTCCTCCACCACTGGGTAGTGCACCTCCTCCTGCAGCTTGGAGACTGCGCATGTCAAAAAAAATGACATTACTGGATATAGCCTGGAGGTCTCTCCCATCATTCCAGTGTATCCAGTCTCCATGCAGCAGGAGGACTTAGTGAGCCTAGGTGCTGGGCTCACTTGAGGAATGAATAAGGAGCTGTAGAGTAGCTGTAGATTAGGATCTATTTCATTTGTATTCTGTACATTGTTTTTCTTAATTTGGTTGCTGTTTAAAAAAAAAAAAAAAAAAAAAAAGGAAGTGGCATGTACCTTGCTGCCGGTTCCTTACTCTCCCCACTATTATTTCCTCACTGTTGGGCAGACGCAGGGTAGATCTCTCCCCCTTGAGTAGATGGGGGGAGCTCTCTCTGTCGGCGGCAGCAGCAGCAGCATCTGCGGATAGCCGCGGCTCGGCAGGATCGCTGCAGCTGGTGGCAGGTAACTAAACTTCTGGTCTGCTTCTCACTCGGGGGAGCAGAGACTTGCGGATGGTGCATCCGTGGCATTGGAGAGTGACAGGGGTCAGCAGGTGAGCATGAGGCGGGCCAGCAAGCGCATGGCAGCCGGAGCAGTGTAAGGCTCGGCTAGCTGCTTTGACGCCATTTAGTCATTTCTTCAGCGGTGGCCATTTTAGCAGCGTGCTTGCCGCGTGGCGGGCAGCCGCGGCAAGAATCGCAGTGTTTAATTTCAGTTAATTTATGGGGATTTGCTTTGTTTTGTAATCCCTTTCGTTGCGTTTCATTTCATTTTATTTTCTTGATTTCAGTTAATTTAGTTTATTTCTTTGATTTCCTTTTCCGGCCGTTTTGGTGCTGAGTTTCTCTGCTTCTTTTGGGGGAAGCTAAGAGGGCAGCAGGCAGTAAGTGCTGCAGTTACAGTCAAATAAGTGATTAACTTGAGGGAGAAAGTCGCTTTGGCCCTGGAGTGTGTACTGGGACTGTCCCTGATTTAAAAAAATAAATAAATAAAAAGTTAATTACTCAAGCCCATGGATCAAAGCAGGAATCTCTTTATCTGCTGTAAAACGGGTGGTGGGCGCAATCATGGCGGCACGCTCTCAATGTGTAGTCTGTGGTACCTGCAGGGGTGCTATCGCTGACTCTGGAATTTGTCGGGGCTGCACAGCGGTGTCTACCAGCGTGGAGCAGCAGATGGAGGTTACGGTGGGACAGGACTTTCCCAGGACTGCGGCTGGAATGGCGGGCGAGGCTCTGATTCCTGTTGCGCCAGCTTCTGGCTCAGAGTCTCCAGCTGGACCCTCGGGGGTGGTTATGGCTGGGGGATCCGACTCACAACTCGGTGACTTCTGTCCAGACTTTGTGTTAATTATGCATCAGGCATTTTGTTTGAGGCGGCAGGGAAAGCTGCCGGTCTTCTTCTCGCTGACTACGCCGACTCGGCAGACTGCATCCGCGGAGGCGGGTGGCAGTGCTCTGAGGGCCGTTAAGCAGCTGAGGCCTCGGGAGTCCTCTCCTTCCGACGGAGAGTGGCAGGAGTCAGAGGAAGCCGATGTGGACCCAGGAACAGGAATGGTCGAATTGGAGGAAGGGGAGATTCCGGAGCCGGAAGATCAGATAAAAATTATTTGCATATTTCAAAAGGAGGAGTTGTCAGCGCTGGTCAGAGTACCTCCAAAAGCTAAAGCTCACTGCGGAGCAGCCTGTGGAAGAGGATGAGGGGGAAGACACTATAATCCAGGCAGTGAGGCAAACACAGGTGGTGGTTCCTGTTCACCGAGTGGTGGACCGCATGATTCAGGATGAATGGGATCAGCCTGAAGCGGGGCTGAGAGGAATGCGGTCGATGAACAGGTTGTACCCGCTATCGGAGAAAGACAGCGATTTCGGTCTCCTTGGATTGATGCGGCAGTCTCAGCAGTGACCAAGAAGACCACTATTCTGGTTGAAAGTAGCACAACCTTAAAAGATATGCAGGATAGAAAATTGGATGGTTTATTGAAACAATCCTTTGAGACTAATGCATTGTCGTTGCAGGCATCCATTTGTGGAGCGTGGGTAGCTAGAGCATGCCTGCGATGGTCCCAAAGCTTGCGGCAGTCGCCGCGGCTGGAACAAGACAGTCTGGATGAGTTGGATCGGTTAGAATCGGGGTCGCCCTATTTGGCGGATGTCCATTACGACCTGATTAGGGCCCTGGCTAACAGCATGGCATCGCTGGTGGCCACCCATAGATCTCTGTGGTTACGTAATTGGGCAGCAGATGGGTCGTCTAAGTCTCGGCTCAGTAAGCTGCCGTTTAAAGGAAAGTTGTTGTTCAGAGAGGATCTTGACAAGTTGGTAAAGGACTTAGGGGAGTTGAAAGGGGGTAGGCTCCCGGAGGATAAGCCTAAGCAGGGAAAGTAGTCTCTGGCATTTCGGGGTCAGTTTAGAGATTCCCGGACATTTCAGACTTGCGCTTGGGAGGATTTCAGAGAGGGTGTGTTTGCTCCTAGAGCCTAGGGGTTTCGAGAGTTCCGCGGCGCAGATAGAGGTTTTGCAACAGTGGCCGCAGGAGTTTCTCGGAAGCCGCAATGAAGTGAGGCGGGCCCCAGTGGGAAGCAGTTCGATAGGCGGACGTCTTCAGGAATTTCTTCCTGCCTGGGTCCAAATAACGACAGATCAGTGGATGTTAGAAATTATCCGCAAGGGCTATGCGCTAGAGTTCGCAAAGCCTGTCAGGGACTCGTTTGTGATGTCTCCCTGCAGAAGGCAGAGGAAGACTCTGGCGGTTCGGCAAACTCTAAATTGGCTGTTGCAAATAGGGGCGGTTACCCCAGTGCAGATAGAAGATTACGGCACAGGTTGATACTCCATTTATTTCGTGGTGCCAAAGAAGGACGGGTCGCTTCGCCCTATTTTGGACTTTAAAAAGGTGTGAACCGTTGCCTTAGAGTGCCTCATTTCAGAATGGAAACGTTACAGTCCGTCATAGTGGCAGTACGAAAAGGAGAGTTCTTGATGTCCCTTGATCTAACGGAAGCGTATCTGCACATCCCGATCAGAAAGGCCCACCAGACATTTTTGCGTTTCGCTCTACCTTGGGGCCACTATCAATTTCAGGCGTTACCCTTCGGACTGGCGACGGCGCTGCATACCTTTTTACCAAGATCATGGTGGTGGTGGTGGCAGCGGCCTTACGAAAGGAAGGGATCTTGGTACATCCCTATCTCGATGATTGGTGGATACGAGCAAAGTCCAAGGCCGAGAGCGTGAAGGTTACAAGCAGAGTAGTGAAGTTTTTGGAAAGTCTCGGCTGGGTAGTCAATGTGTCCAAGAGCCAGCTAGCGCCAACCCAGGAGCTCGAATATTTGGGTCTGAGATTCGACACGCGTTCAGGTGCAGTGTTCCTCCCGACGCGTCGAGTTCAAGTCCTACGGCAGCTGGTCCGCAAGTTCAGGGCAACGCCAGCACCTTCCGTGTGGAGTTACCTGCGTGTGCTGGGAACGATGGCGGCGGCCTTGGAGGCAGTACCATGGGCCAGATTTCATATGCGCCCGTTGCAGAGGGTGCTGCTTTGCCGCTGGTCAAATCAGGACGACTTGCTGAGCAAGCAGCTTCCCTGTCCTTTCGGTGTCAGGAACGCTCTGCGGTGGTGGTTTCTTCTGAGCACCTTTTCAGACAGGAATGCCTCTGGAACAACCGGAGTGGCTCCCGTTGCTGACAGACGCCAGTCTCATGGGCTGGGGGGCGCATTGGAAGGTGGAGCGTTCATGAGGCCCAATGGTCAATCAACCGGCTGGAGCTGAGAGCAGTGTTCCTGGCTCTGCAAGCCTTCGAGGTAGTGGTCACCGGGCGAGCGGTACGAGTTCTGTCGGGCAGTTCTGCAACGGTGGCTTATATCAACCGTCAGGGAGGTACGGGAAGTGCGGTCATGGAGGAGGAGGCAGAGGTGTTGTTCACGTGGGTGGAAGCGCGACTGCCAGTGATCTCAGCAGCTCACATTGCAGGGAAACACAAAGTAATGGCAGATTTTCTCAGCAGAGTGAAGGTGGATGCCGGCGAATGGGAGTTGCATCTGAACGTATTTGCACAAATAGTTCGCAGGTGGGAGCTGCCGGTCATGGATCTCATGGCGACTTTTCACTCAACCAAGGCAAGTCGGTTTTTCAGCAGATGAAGAGAGCGGATGCAAGGTTGGCCGACGTTGGGTCTTCTCTATGTCTTTCTGCCGTGGGCGCTCATAGGTCGAGTGATTCCGGCTGTTAGACGGGGAGCAGTGGAGGTTGCCGGTGTTGGAGGATCTGGTGCTACAAGGTCTGCTTCAGAAGCCCCAGGTGGATCGATTCTCGCTTACGGTTTGGCCATTGAAAGGGCGAGACTAAAGAGGAAAGGTTTCTCGAGAGCAGTTATCGCGACTTTACTTCGGACATGGAAGCCATCCACTTCTTTGGCATATGTCCGTGTATGGCGATTGTTTGAGGATTGGTGCTCACGCAGGCAAGTGCATGCAGTGACTCTGTCAGTTCCGGTGGTGCTAAGTTTTTTTTTTTCTGCAGGAAAGATTTGATAAGGGACTGGCGGCCAGTTCCTTGAGGGTTCAGTTAGCAGCTTTGTCTTGCTATAGAGGCAAGGTGCACGGACTATCACTCGGTGCCAATGCGGACATGTTGCGTTTTTTGAAAGGGGTTACCAGGCTGCGGCCCGCTTGTAGAGTGGTGGTGCCCCCGTGGGACTTTAATTTGGTCTTAGGTGCGTTGACAAAGGAACCCTTTGAGCCTTTGTGCAAAGCATCGGTGAAAGATCTCACTTTGAAAATGGTATTTTTGGTAGCAATCTGTTCGGCAAGGCACATTTCGGAATTGCAGGCATTGTCCTTTAGGGAGCCGTTTTTGTCGTTTTCGTGGAAAAAGGTGGTATTGCGGCCGGTGCTGTCCTTTTACCTAAAGTAGTTTCTCCATTTCACCTTAATCAGACGCTGTCTCTTCCAGTACTAGGTTCGCTGGAGGGGAGCTCGTCTGACCGCGGCTTGTGCCATTTGGACATAAATAGTGCCGCAGCACCCGCTTTAAGAGTTTCGGAGTCTTTCCCTAAGTCGGATTGTCTGTTTGTGGTGTTTGGCGGCCATCGAAAAGGGGAAGTGGCGGCAAAGGCATCCATTTCCCGGTGGAATAGAGAAGCGATTAGTTCGGCTTATCTTTTGGAGGGTCGATCGGTGCCTGTGGGGTTGTGCGCACATTCTACCAGGGCGCAAGCGGCTTCCTGGGCGGAGCACGGTTTGTTTTCACCTGCAGAAATTTGTAGAGCGGTCACCTGGTCATCTCTGCATACTTTCAGTAAGCATTATCGACTTGATGTGCTAGCAGTGAATGATGCCTGTTTCGGTTCGGCGGTATTGCATGCCGGCTGGCTGGGTCCCTCCCAATGATTACTGCTGTTACATCCCAGTGGTAGAGGACTAAACTGGAGGAACGCTAAGGAAATGATAATTACACTTACCTGGTAATTGTAGTTCCTTTAGTGAGTCCAGTTTAGTCCTCATTCCCCCCCGGGTTGTGTCTCTGGCAGTGGGGGGGGGGGTTCAAGTTGAGGAACTATGAGATTACCGGTAGGTATGCATCTTTCTAATTCTTTCTGTTCTAGCTATGATTCCCCTTGGAAAAGTCACACGGGTAAATGGCCTGCCTTTCTAGGGTAGAATCCAGGGTTACATAGTTAATGTATATTCGTTTACGCAGTTTGTTGTTAAGAAATTACGTTAATATATTAGCTACTTATGTGTTGCTCCTTTGAGTGTGCTTTGTCAATAGTTCACTGGGAATGATGGGAGAGACCTCCAGGCTCTATCCAGTGATGTCATTTTTTTGATATTCCCAGTCTCCAAGCTGCAGGAGGAGGTGCACTACCCAGTGGTGGACTAAACTGGACTCACTAAAGGAACTACATTTACCAGATAAGTGTAATTATCATTTTCAGTACCAGTATATGATGAGGTCTATGGAATGTTACCCGTCCCTCTCTAACAGGAGTATCAACAGTCCCCTTTGAGAGTTTGCAGCCCAGAATTTAGGGCTGGGAGGGCATAGCTTACAGGGAGAGGTTAAGATCCTAGCAGGCTGCAGGAGTGGAGAGGCCGTGGAGCCAGAAGGCCTTCCAAGGTAAGCTGTGCAAAGGAATTCTGAGGTATGAACTTTAACTGGGCTTGAGGAAGTGCTGGGAGAACCAGCTTTTGAAGGGTTAACAAGCTGGGAGAGAAGTAAAACTGACTTTGTTTTCCCTGAACTGCTGTCTGGCCTGTGTTTTAAAGAAAACCCCTTCCCTTCCCTTCCCTTCCCATCCCATCACACACCACACTACCACACAGTACCTGATACAGACTCAAGTATAGTAAGAGCCAAAAGTTTGCACAAAGTTATTTTTGGTGAATGAAAAACCTGAGAAAAGGTCTTAATCTTATTTTCTGTTTTGGGAAGGTTCATACTGGCTATCACTGACATTTACTCTGGTCTGCTTCTACTTGCTGGCTGAGGAGCATAGCCCATTCATCTGGACTGATATAACAGGATTCAAGGAAAGGAAATGAGTAGGCATGGAAAATTTCTCCATAAAATCCTGATGAGCTCCCTGACTTACCCATTGGGGGTAGAGGATTAACAAATAGTCAATCATTTTAGTACTTAAAGAAAATTACAAGGCTTTCATATATTATCTCTTTGTGGATCTGAAAAGCTATGCAGAGTCTCAGGTAGCATTTCCCAATGACTAATTTCTCAAATATAAACTGATTCATGAAGGGGCTGAGATGGTGCTTTGAGAGGATGCAGAATTAGCTCCAGGTCCAAAGTGCTACTTTTTTTGGTACACCATGGTTAAGCATAAGGAAAACTCTTGATCATACACTGTGGAAGCAAGTTTCTCTTTTGTTCTTTCTCAGATGACTGAGGGGTTTTGTTTTTCCTGCCAGAGGAGGTGGAAATGCTCTGGAACCTGGGCTTTGTATTGATGGATCTGTGCCGAGTGGCACAGATGTCATTGGGTTATGAGATTCCCCTAACCCCCGTAGAAGTGGGTGGCTGGGCTCTGTAGAGACATCAGATGCAGAAGACACTGTTAGTGTCATATATGCCTGAGCGAAAGCTGTGGCCAAGAAAGCCTTTCCTCACAGGGGTAAGGTACTGAGCATATGTTTTGGGGCTGATAGAGTGGTATGATTAAGGGATTGGGATGAAACTCCAGAGCTGACTTTGGTGCAGGGAACTGCTGCTAATATTGAAAGAGCTTGAAATATGGAGGATCATAAGAGGATAATTAAAATAGCTCTCGTGACTGCAAATATGCTGTGGAAGGCTACTGCTACCTTGGAACAGACCTTAAGAGGGAAAATTGGAAGAATCCTTGGTTTCCACTTTATTACAGATCCAAGTAAACACCTAGGATGGACAAAATTGATGTGGACGTATGGGGAAGGTCTTGGGTTGTTAAAGCAGCAATTATTGGAGACAGGAACTTGTATGCCTCAGACTATGAAGATTCTATAAAATCAAAATTGGTGTACTTCATTGATTTTCCCAAGTTTCCCTGATATCTCCAGGGGACATGCAGCACTTCTGAGTAATATTTCAGTGGGTTCCTAAAGAAACTGATCTGCTGTTCTCTTAGATTGTTTAACATAGGTTCAGAGTAGCAGGAGTTGAGAGATTCGAAGGAAGTTTAGATTGACAGGCTAGATTTACTTGGTCTTTCTTGAGAAGTATCGGGAGTTATATCATCTAAAGCTGCTCTGGTAGCTACCTTTGGTCTGCAACCAGATCATAATTGGATGCCGAGACACTAATTTAGATGCAAAAATGTGTCTCTGGTTCAGGGTGTTTCTGGATTTTTTTTTCTATTTTTTTTCAGAGTCCAGGAAAGGCACAAGACCTTTGTTGGCCAAACATTCTCTAATACTGGCCCTGGGAGCATATGTTGTATTAAATTTTAAATAAAAACTTTGGTACCATACTGAGCTATCCGTGACTGAAGCAAGTTAAATACTGGTCACAGTATTTAAATGCATTTGCATATTCAGTGCTGCTATGCAGTGGTGATAAATATAGGTATAATGAGGTCACCATGCTGGCACTGCCATTTAATTTGGGCCTGCTATTCAGTTAGTATCGGGCCTTTTAGGAAATTCAACAACCCAGTACTATGGTCGGTAATTCTATAAACCTTTTTTCGGCATAACATGCCTTTTTATAAAATTACCCCAGGGGTTTTGTGCATAAAATGATGCACAGTGAAAGGCACACAGGCTTTTATGTGACCCGGGTGTAGGCATGTTCTAACATGGATTCACAATATACATGTGAGCATTCACTCCTGCTCTCTAGCAGGCATAATGGCCACAGCTTCAGTCTAGCCACAATTTCTGGTGGTTTACCCCTAGTGTTTTATAAAGGAACATAGGTGCCTATGTGCCTTTGTAAAATCGGCTACCACTACTATTACTTATCATTTGTATAGCACTACAAGGTGCACACAGTGCTGTATGGAGGTATGTAAGAGACCGTCTCTGCTCATCAGAGCTTACAATCTAGTCAAGACAAACGACACAACTGGCGACTAGGATATAGCTAGGGGAATGGTCAGGAAACACATATGAGGTGCACAGAGATTAGGGGGATCGGGATATAAAAGCAGTCTCAAATAAGTGTGTTTCTAGCCTGGATTTGAGCAGTGCTGCAGATGGAGCCTGACGTACTGAATCAGGTAGTTTGTTCCAGGCATAATGAGCAACAAGGTAGAAAGATCAGCATCTGCCGTTGGCAGTGGAAGAGAAGGGCACAGATAGAAGGGATTCACTAGAAGAGTGGAGTTCCCAAGGAGGGGTGTAGTGAGATAGGAAAAGTAGTGAGGATCAGCCTTGACCACCATACCCAGCAACCTGTTATAAAATGATCTTTCACTCACATAAGTATTAATATGGTATACAGATAGGCAACATATAACTTCTTTTGAATACTGGCCCATTTGTTTATTATATGACCCAAATCGGCTTCAGAAATTTTTAGATGCTAAGCCTGCTTCAAAGATGGCGGCCTCTTCCTCAATGAGCAATATTGTATTGTGGGATTTAATATACATGCTTCTGTTTCTTTTCTTTTATTGTTTGCTTATGTTTAACAGGTTCGCTTCAGTACCACTTTGATTTTCTCTCTTGGCTCTCCACTAATTGAAGGTCTTTTTTTTTCCTTTTTTTCCCTTCATGATATTATGGTACTGTGGCGCATCAGCATAGACATTCAGCAGAGTGCAATGTCAAGATCATCGAAGTATTGGAGGAACCCTGACTTTCGAAGCAGACCCAACATGAGGACTGCTCATCTTCCTTGGTATCAGAGGGGCTGTGCCAGACTCCAAGGAGCCAACACCAAACTGCCGATATTCCACATCATATACAGCAGACAGTTGAATCTGCTGCAGGCCTTACACTTTTGTCCATGGCAGCCTTCATTGCTGGCTCATGAAAGGTTTCAAGCAGAGGATGACTATGTTCTTTGCTCTTTGCAAAGCTGCTGCTTTGGCATCAGCGATGGCTCATCGGCACGTTGAGCCTATACTCAAACGCCATCAACTGCCTGTGAGAGGAAGAAATTTCAAGATGAAGGGTTTTGACACTGGTTTCTGCCCAGCTGATATCACTCTTGAATATCGAGTGCATTAATGTTCTCAAAGGAGATATGCTTCCCTGAGGCTGAGGCTGATCTAGATATAGACTCTGATTTTATCAGGGAAATGTCTGTCTATTCCATTTCTCTTGGAAATGGAGGAGGGGCCAGGGCCGTCGAGTTGTATTCTCCAGTATTCCATTACCCCTAAGGAGGTGGTGATAGTGCCCTTGCACTACATCTTTCAGAGCTTGCAGATGAGAATGTGGGATATCCCTCTTCTGTGCTCCAATCTGTAAGAAAGTTGATTTTCTGTATAGAGTCCCAGATTTGAGAAGCTTCAGCTGCTGCACTACTCCATAGCCATTAAATCCACTTTCAAATGAGGCCAGAGTTCCAAATCTCACTCTTCAGTGACCCTAGGGAGTGAAGAAGTTTTCAGAACACTATACTCACGTCCCATGTAGTGTCTCATTGGCTCTTCATGGGCAAGCACTTGCAGAACATTATGTGTAGCCTCTAGGAGTTTGCCAACTTTCTCCCTCCAGAGGTAGCTGAGCAATACTGCTCCCTAGTGATGCAAGGGAACAAGTGTGCAAAATACATTGAACAGCATACTGGAGCTACTAGCATTCACCATCAATTACTGTAAAGCAAAGCTAAGCTTGTTACTTCTACTGACATACATGACTAAGTTGAAAACCTTCCTTTCTCAAGAAAAGTTCATCCAGCTGATAGCAGTAGTGGAAAGAATACATCAGAGTTGGCAGCCATCAGTGAGGAACATGTTGAGAATATTGGACCATTTGGCTTTGACAGTTCATTTACCTCCCTTAGTATGTCTCAACATGAGACTATCTCGGTGTGCCTTGAATATGCAATGGACACTGTCCATCCACAGGCTCAAGGATGTCCTGCTAAAACACCACATCTCCAGGACCCTGTTCTGGTGGATGGATCATTAAATCTGGGCAAATGTGTTCCCTTACAAATTTCCCCCATCAAAAGTTGCTGATGACAGATGCCCTTTTTGTTCCATGCTGTTTTGTTCTATTTGTTGCTTAAAGGCCATTTTTAAAAATGTCAATAAAAGTTATTTTCTCTGATATCCGTTAGTTGCAACACCTCATTTCTCCTCTTATTTTTTTTTTGTAAGGCAGCCAGTAGCCAGAGAATCCCATATGTGAGCACTTATTCTGCTTGTCTACAGAGAAAACAGTTACTGCTCTGTAGCAAGTGGTCTTTGTGGGCTAAACTCCTCACAATCCACCCACCTCCCATTGGAGTTGCATTCTGGCTATTAGCTGGTCACCAGAATGAGGAGATGAGGTGTGGCGATGTCAGGTGGGACCAGTCCAAAAGCTTCTAGGAGGAACTAGGAAAGGCTCTTGTGTGGGGCTCTGTCAGTGACATTGCCTGCATGTAAGTAGTTAATACTGCTGTCCCTGGAAAGCACTTGCTACAGGTAGGTAGCTTTGTTTTATGAGAGATATGATGTCTCTGAATTTGCTGATTTTTCAGACCAGTTCTTTAAATTACCCATGCCAGACTAGTTTCCTAGATATCTCCATGTCAATCAGAATGCATCAACATAGTTCTCAGACTAATTAAGGGCAGTATTTTAAAAGATACAGTTGTGGTCAACATTATTGGCACCCTTGCATTTTAGGAATATTGTGTACAATATCTTGAGAAATAATTGGAAATGTTCCAACTGTACATTGCCATAATATTTTAATAATATTTTTAAAGGTATATAACAAACGAACAAAAAAAGATGTCTGTGCAATCTAGACAGCAATTTCTGAGAATAAAACCTAAATATGATCTTGACAGGATTAATGGCACCCTTCACTAATATTTGGTTGTATAACCCTTGGCAGTGATGACAGCCTCCATAATTTCTTGTAGCCATCTATAAGTTTCGTACATCTATCTGCTGGTAGTTTCTTCCACTCTTCTACTGTGATTTGATCCAGCTCGTTAATGTTTCCAGGATTCCTTTTACTAATGGCAGATTTCAGCTCTTTCCAAAGGTTTTTGATTGGATTGAGATCAGGATGCATTTCTGGTTAGTCCATTTTTTTCCTTTTTAACCATTCTTTTGTACTTTTGGATGTATTTTTTGGATCATTGTCCTGTTGGAAGACCCATAACCTTTGACCCAGACTTAGCTTTCAGACACTAGATAGCACATTTTGTTCCAAAATACCTGGGTAGTTCTGACTTTGTGATTCCTTTAATACATTCCAGGCCTCTAGTTCGTGAGGCAGCAAAACAGCCGCACAACATTATGCAACCTCCACCATATTTAACTGTAGGAAGAGTGTTTTTTTTCCCTTCTAAGCTTCATGTCTTTGTCTGTAAATATATCACTGGTCTGCATTGCCAAAGAGCTGAAATTTGGTTTTGTTTGTCCACAGAACATTCCCAGAAGGATTGTGGATTCTCCTGGTGGGTTTGGGCAAAGATTAGACGTGCCTTTTTATTTCTGTCTTTGAGCAGTGAGGTCCTCCTTGGCCTTCGCACATGAAGTCCTTCTTTTTTTTAGTGTGCGGCTTATGGTGTGAGTTGAAACCAGCACTCCAGATTGCTCCAGGTCAGCCTTAAGCTCTTTGGATATTGGTGCATGATGTTTTTCCAACAGGTCACACTAACTTTGAAGACTTCGTGGATTTATTTTCCTCTTTCCATTACGTCCTGGGAGATCCTTGACAGCTCCATGAGCAGAACACGTCTTAATAACATTGTGAACTATAGAGACAGGAATCCCAAGGTCTTTGGAGATGTCCTTGTACCCCTTTGAAGTTTGATGATAATGGCTTTTCTGACAGTCTCAGGCAGTTTTCTTGTCTTCACCATTGTGAAAATGGAACAGAGAGTGAATATGGCCACATTAGAGCCATCATTCATTGCTTGATTCAAGTCATGTGAGTACTGACACTTGATTACAGGTTTGTCTAATTTTACTGCAATGGGAATGTTTCTTCTGTTCAAACTGATTTGAATTGTTTATAAGGGTGCCAATAATCATGACCTATCACTAGAAAAAAACCCCCAAGGGGCAAAAACCTTGCCGGCCCCCACAAACAATCAAAACAAAAGGCAGGCTCAAAATAACAGAAACCTCCATAAACAGATTTTTTTTGTCAGACAAAATGCCTCCAGGCAAGAACGTCTTAACTGGATGTCAGTGTCCTTTTAATCAGAATGCAGCATAACACTTGAAACTGTTAAAAGTCCTAGTTTTAGAGCAAAGTCCCCAGCACAGCACAGCGCAACAGCAACATCAACTCCGGTGGTGAAATGACACAGTCCTGCGTTTCTGGTCAGCACATTTCCCAGACCCTGCTTCAGGTTCCTTCAAGCCATCGCACGTATCCAAATGTGTGGCTGGGGCCACACCATGGAGAATCTTTAAGAAAACCGGCGTCTGACGTCAACAAGAACACGTGTTAGCTGCTCAACCAACCAACCTGCCTTTTGTTTTGAATAATCATGACCTGGCAATATCCCAGTTTTTATACTGTTTTATTTTTTATTGGTCTCCTTTCATTTGATTATTTTATGTGTCAAATATGTGTGCATATATAATCCAAAGCTGTTTCATTAGCCAATTTTTTTTTTTAGGGAATATTGGACATATAGAGGCCTATTCTGAACCCTATGCACAAGCACAAAATGTGGATGGGGCAGAGTTAGACCCGATTCTGCAATGGTGGGGTCTAGACTCCCCTGCGATTGCAGAATCGGGGAGATAGACAGGCTGGCAGATGCCCTATTTCATAGGGGTGTATGTCAGCTATGCTGCCTGTCCGCACATGCCCATGTAAACCCTGCTGCAATTGTGCTGTGGCATCCCATCACCATGGCACCAGGCTGCCCAGCAAGCTGCTTAGAATGGACTGTCACCTGCAGACCTTGCACACCAGTGGCCAGCATGGGTTGAATCGGGCACGCAGGGGCCACAGCCAGCCACCACCATGGGGGGAAGTGGGGTTCACTGCGTGTGGGATACGCCACTGGACCAGTATTCCATCTGCAGCCACAAATATCTTAAGCATCTGTAGGGGTGCTGGGGGACGTACAGAGGCTTCTCCTGAACAATCTCTGTACGTCCTGATGCCTGGCCACACCCCTGCTCTGCCCCCTCCCAAATACGTCCAGCGTTTCTCACACAAACGCTGTATATGTGCGGGGAGCGCTGGCTTTAGAATATGGTGGCCCAGCTCGGTGCCAGTTGGCTATCTGGCCCGCATGTCCATCAGCACTGTTCATGGATTGGAATGACCACCTAAGTTGTTGAATTGCAAGGGTGCCAGTGTTGACCACAACTGTAAAAGGACACATAAAATAGAGATGTTTCATTTTTTGGCATGGCTCTTTCAACAAACTCAGTGGGTTGAAGATTTTTTCTGATTAGTATATAGTCTGACCCTATACTATCGTACTTCATAATGTCTGCTGAAAATTGATGTCCAAGAAGATTGGCATGTGAAAGCTAAATGCTCAGCAGGTTGATTGATTGTCAGTGACAAAAGAAGCTAGCCCTTTTTGGTGCTGTGAAGACAGTGGTGAAGAAAAAAAGAGTATTACATAGGATTTTAGCCAGCAGTTGCATTTGAAAAAACCCCACAGAACACACAAATCTCACATTTCACTACAAATTTCAGGTGATTTTATAAATTATTATTCCAAAGCACCATTGTGCATAAGACCTTTGTGAAAAAACCATTGACTCCAGGGGTGGACTGATCAGTTGGGCAATGGGACAGTGCCTGAGGGCTCATAGCGGTAGGGGGGCTCCCTCTTCCCTAGACTCCATCTAGCTTGATACTGTCAAGTAAAAAAAACCTTGTTTGGTAGTTCACACTACACTTCAGTTACACTTTTGCCTTCACTTTCATATTTAAGGCATAACTGAAATAGCTCAGTCTTTTCAAAATCAGAGTCAATCTTTCAATCATGTGTGAAGGAAGTGGCCTGTAAAAATTGTTTATTATGTGCGTTCAAATTACTTTTCCAGTGTAGGTTGTGTTCAGCAGCCTATGAAAATTGTCTGCTGCATACAAATATTTGATAACATTAAGTATCACACATGTGAAGAATCATTTTCCAAACTAAGATTGTGAAATCAAGACTCAGATCAACTCGTTCACAAACCATCTGGAATCACCGATTCTCATTGCTGTTGAAGAGGAAATAGTCCAGAAACTAAACAAGGACAAAAAATCATAAACAGGATTGCAAAAACATCTAGTGAACTGATCTCACATCTGCTGCTGTAAATGAATGTTTTAACTATTTCTGACTGGTGAATGATTATTTAATTATCTGAAAAACATTTATTATATTCACCATGTGACATAAGGCACTATTATTATTTTGTTCATTTAAAAAACTGTAAATTGATGTTGCTGCTGGAATTTGAAAATCTATTATTTGTAGTACTTGTTTATGACACTGAATATGTCACATGCTTACAAGCAGGTGCAAAGAGGAGCAGTACAGAAGCTCACCATAGATATTTTAGGACCCTTTAAGGACAGTAGGTCAGCCTGACACATGTTTCAGCAATAGTCTTCCTCAGGGGACAATGACCAATTTGTACAAAAAACCTAAGGGATGATTTGTAATAATGATCACCTAAACTGAATCCGTATTCACCAGTGCTATCTTTGTTGATGTTATTGAGCCTTAACCTTTTAAGCCTTTCCTCATAGGGTTATTCTTCCATCCCTTTTACCATTTAGGTGGCTTCTTCTGCGCTGTGTACCTTTTTCTAATTCTGATATCTTTCCAAGATATGGCAACCAAAATTACACACAAGGTGCAATCACTCCATGGAATGATACAGAGGCATTATAATTGTTTGCAACTTGTCGTGTTCTGAGGGCTTGTGTGCATCAGTGATGCTGAGAGCTAAGCTATCAGTAGCTTAAACTACTGACATGGTCTCCCAAGATCGACAGGTCTCAGCTGAGGTGCCAGACAAAGGCAAACAACCCATTTGGGCAGCAGCAGAACGGGGTGATGTTGGCAGCGGAGGATCACATTTCTGTGACAACAGCAACAGCACTAGCATTACCTGCACGGAAGAAAGGTCTTGCAGGTTACTTCTGGATCTGGCCACAAAAACTCAGTGGATAGTCACAACCAAGCAAATCAATAGACAACTCCACAATTTAACCAATTGTAGCATTTAGTAATTATGCACTATAAAAAGCTTTTAGTACCATGACGACGGGGAGCACAGACCTCAGAATAATCCCCAGATGTTCATTGAAAACTTCAAAACCGGATTACAGTAATCTAACAAGAGGAATTTTTACATCAACGGTCTGTTACCAGCCCCCACCGTCCATCAAACGGCACTAAAAAGCCTTTTATTTCACAATAAACTGACGGGAAAACTAAAAGCTGCTTTGATAGATAATCTACTCTATAACTTTACAACTACACTTTAACTACATACTACAAAGTAACTTATCATGGGACCTCCTAGAATAAACATATAATATTCAGCTTATCCATATTTCACTCATAGAAAGGGCTCCCATATAATAAAAAAACCCATCAGCAAAAAATGAATAGTCCTCAGCTTCTAGATGACCATTGCAGTATCAGCCCCGATGCCACAGTCAGATGTCCCTCTTAGCGTTTCGCAGACGCTGCTTCAGGGGGGTATACTAAAAAATAAAAACAATAAAAAGTGCTAAGTATTCCTACTACAAATATAAACTCACTCCGACATCAGAACAAAACAGAACCTGGAGTACTCACCTGGCCCACACTATCACCACAAGCACATTACACAGCTTAGACAACACTCTTCCCCACACGCCGGCCCCAGACAATTTATCCAAAACCAGCATCTGACGTCATAACCACGTCACTACCGGAAGAGCCACCAGAGGTCTCGCATACAACAACTATCATATACAAGCCTGCCAATCGATATTAAAATTCAACCCACCTGGGGTCACAGTGCGGAGCATGAATATCCACCGCTGCTCCCGATATATCAAAAATTGCTCCCGGGACAAACCCCTAAAACCCCGAAGCACTTGTTCAATCCCAAAGCACTGCAGATCCGCGAATACATGCCCCACCTCCAAACAATGACTAACCATTGGCGCCTCCCGTCTCCTACACCGCAGCCTACTGCGGTGTTCTCCCAAACGTATAAACAAGGGACGAATTGTCTTGCCGACATATAATAAACGACAAGGGCAAAAGATGCCATACACCATATAGTCAGATTTACAGGAGGTAAAAGATCGTAAAAGAAATTCCCTATCAGCATACATAAAGCGATCAGTCTCCCAACAGGTGCACTCACCACAACGGACATGCCGGCCCCGTCGTTCAGGCCGCTCAGCCGTCGGTAACCGGGACGGACTCAAAAGCTCCTTAAAGTTCCGATCCCGCTGCCAAACACACCTAAGGCTCTTACCTCCAACACCAGGCAAAGTTTGCAACACATTACTGTGCCGATGCAAAATTCGCTGAATTTGCATGCTCAGGGGAGAATATTTAGAGATAAAATTCACACACTCCTCCTTATCTAGCCGTTTCTCCTTCGGGGCCAACAACCAGCCCCTATCATTATATAACGCATGCTTATAGGCCCTCTCCACCACTATTACAGGGTAACCCCTATCAACAAAAGCCTTTTTCAAAGATCGTGCCTGAATCTTAAAATCTTCCCTGGAGGAGCAATTGTGCCAATAGCGCAAAAACTGCGAAAAGGGCAACCCCCTGATCAACCCCTTCGGGTGGGCACTAGAAAAATGCAGAAAGGTATTTCGATCCGTCATTTTCTTATGTACCGTAGTGCCCCAGGCGTCTTCTTGTCTCCACACACAAACATCCAAAAACACAATAGAGTGAGCATCAAAATTAATTGTAAACTGTATAAACGGATCCACATCATTCAACCAAGTATGGAACGCATTCAAAGACTCCACTGTACCCTCCCACAGCACAAAGATGTCATCTATAAATCGCCGCCAGATTTTAATCTGAGACGAATAAGGCGAGTCCTCCAGCCAGCGCTTTTCATAAAACCCCATAAAAAGATTAGCAACAGAGGGAGCAAAAGAAGCTCCCATAGCAACTCCCATCTTTTGCTGAAAGACTTCATCATTAAATTGAAAATAATTCCTACCTAAAGCCAACCCTGCACATCGCAACAAAAACTCAGCTGCTCCCCCTCAACATCTCCCCGCTGACGGAGCCCCAAATTAATCGCCTCCAACGCCGCCTCTTGAGGGATGCTCGTATATAAGGCTTTAACGTCCAGGGTTACCAAAAGTATAGAAGAATTCTTAGCCCAAACATCAGCTGCCATTAATATATCTAAAAAATGCATCGTATCACAAAGGAAAGAAGGGATAAACTTCAACAACGGGTGCAAAAAAGAGTCTAACAGCATAGAGAGAGGCTCTAGAACTGATCCCCTCGTTGAGACTAAGGGTCTCCCCGGGGGATGTCGCAAATCCTTATGAATTTTAGGAAGCAGATAAAATACTGGCACAGACGGTGATTTAACATTCAAGAATAACATTTCTTTCTTAGAAATAAGATGTTTTTCTAAAGCTTGAGCTGTTAATTCCCGTATCTCTACTTGTAGAGCTGCAGTGGGGTCCTCTTCCAATTTACAGTACACAGCCGAATCCGACAATTGACGGTAAGCCTCCTTTAAATAATCATACCTATTCATAACCACAATTGCACCCCCCTTATCTGCCCATTTAATTATAATATCTAACCAGGCGGTCAAACTTATTAAAGCAGACCTTTCTTGAGATGACAACACATTCTTAGATTTACGCGTGGGAGAGCTCTCCAATCTATCCACATCGCGCAACACCAATTCCCGAAAGGCAATTAAATTAGGATGCATAGGACTAGGAGGATTCCATGTGGACTTAAAAGGAAGAGGAACCCGCTGCAGAAGGAGAGACGGGAGGCGCCAATGGTTAGTCATTGTTTGGAGGTGGGGCATGTATTCGCGGATCTGCAGTGCTTTGGGATTGAACAAGTGCTTCGGGGTTTTAGGGGTTTGTCCCGGGAGCAATTTTTGATATATCGGGAGCAGCGGTGGATATTCATGCTCCGCACTGTGACCCCAGGTGGGTTGAATTTTAATATCGATTGGCAGGCTTGTATATGATAGTTGTTGTATGCGAGACTTCTGGCGGCTCTTCTGGTAGTGACGTGGTTATGACGTCAGACGCTGATTTTGGATAAATTGTCTGGGGCCAGCATGTGGGGAAGAGTGTTGTCTAAGCTGTGTAATGTGTTTGTGGTGATAGTGTGGGCCAGGTGAGTACTCCAGGTTCTGTTTTGTTCTGATGTCGGAGTGAGTTTATATTTGTAGTAGGAATACTTAGCACTTTTTATTGTTTTTATTTTTTAGTATACCCCCCTGAAGCAGCGTCTGCGAAACGCTAAGAGGGACGTCTGACTGTGGCGTCGGGGCTGATACTGCAATGGTCATCTAGAAGCTGAGGACTGTTCATTTTTTGCTGATGGGTGTTTTGTTATATGGGAGCCCTTTCTATGAGTGAAATATGGATAAGCTGAATATTATATGTTTATTCTAGGAGGTCCCATGATAAGTTGCTTTGTAGTATGTAGTTAAAGTGTAGTTGTAAAATTATAGAGTAGATTATCTATCAAAGCAGCTTTTAGTTTTCCCGTCAGTTTATTGTGAAATAAAAGGCTTTTTAGTGCCATTTGATGGATGGTGGGGGCTGGTAACAGACCGTTCATGTAAAAATTCCTCTTGTTAGATTACTGTAATCCGGTTTTCCGGGTTTGAAGTTTTCAATGAACATCTGGGGATTATTCTGAGGTCTGTGCTCCCCGTCGTCGTGGTACTAAAAGCTTTTTATAGTGCATAATTACTAAATGCTACAATTGGTTAAATTGTGGAGTTGTCTATTGTTTTTGTGAAGTATCATAGTTAAACTCCGATTAGGCCTAATGTTGTTTGTATGTATACAACCAAGCAAATAGCATTATAGTGCTGGAAGATGAGATCCCCCAGGTTGGAAAACACTCAATTGGCTACTGGAGACGAGCTGAAGAAGTTTCAGAGTAAAGCCAACATTTATGATGTGGTTGGATCAAAGCCCTTGGGATGTCTGACTGCTGATGTAGGTGTGCATGAAATGAGTCAGAAGCTGCAAAGATGTCTTACATATTGTGACATGGATGTATGAAGCATGAAATGGAACATGTACAACTCAATCTGTTGGGTGTCGGCAAACTAAAATGGACTGGCATTGGGTACTTTGCATCTGATGATCACATGATATACTATGCTGGGAATGAAAGGCAAAGAAGAAATGGTGTTGCATTTATAATTGAGAAGAAGCTTGCAAGAACTTTAATGAAATACACTGCAATTAGTGAATGCATAGTTTCTATTTGACAACAAGGAATGCCCATCAACTCCACTGTTTTTCAGGTATATGCTCCAACAGCTGCAGAAGAGAATGAAGTTGATAAGTTCTATAAACAAATACAAGCTGAAATTGACAGAACATTCAAACAAGATATTCTGATAGTCATGGGTAACTGGAACACAAAAGCTGACAACCAAGAAGACAAAATGGTTAGAAAATATGGACTTGGCAATAGAAATGAAGCTGGAGAAAAACTGATAGAATTCTGCAAGGCCAATGATCTATTTATCTCAAACACCTTCCAGCAGCCCAAGTGGCAACTGTTCACATGGACTTCATCCAGTGGACTCTATAAAAATGAAATTGAATACATCTGTGGAAGTCAATGACAGAAAAGCGTAATAACATCAACAAAGATAAAACCTGGAGCTGAATCTGGTAAAGATCATCATCTACTTGTATACAAACTCAAGCTAAAGCTGAAAGAGCAAGCCACTCATGAATGTGGCAAAATATGACCTGGAGAATAAACCACTGGAATTTTAAAGACTGCCTGCAAAATCAATTTGCTGCTTTTAGATACAAATGACAGTGCACCAGAAGAGTTATAGGATGACAACAAGAAAGTTGTGCTCGAAGAATGTGAGAAATCTCTACAAAAGGTGAAAAAGCAAAACTGGACAAAATGGTTGACAGAAGAAACTCTGAAAATTGCCTCTTTCTCCTCTGGCTTTAGCTTCTCTGTGTCTCTGGGCAATCATAGACCACAACAGATTTCCAATGTGCAGCAAGATGAGGCAAGAAGTACTGCAATGACACATGCAAGGAAATATAATTAGAAACTATTAGAGGAAGAACAAGATCGGCTTTCCTAAAGCTACAAAAGTTAAAGAAAAGATTCCAGCCTCAGAATGCGAAAAAATGTTCAAGGATTGTATGGAGATCTCTCTCCATACAAAGATTCAACATCTCCTAGCCATACTTTTTTTCAATAATGTCATATGGATGCGAATGTTGGACAGTGAAAAAGACAGAGGAAAAAAATTGATGCCTTTGGATTATGGTGCTGGTGAAGAATACTGTGTATACCATGGACTGCCCGAAGAACAAACCAGTCAGTACTAGAGGATATCAAACCTAAGCTTTCTTTAGAAGCTGAGATGACAAGACTTTTGAATTTTGTATTTTGGACACATGACGAGAGAGATCATTAGAGAGAGACATCATGCTTGGCAAGGTTGAAGGTCAACATAAAAGAGGAAGGCCAGCAATGAGATGGATCAATACAAGAACAGCAGCTATGGATTCCACTCTATTAACAATGATCCACCTGATTGAAGACCGAGCACAATTTAGGACAACTAGCCAGAGGGTTGCCATGAATTAACACCACCACCACCACTACTTCCATAAGCTGACTTGGGTAACGCCAGCTACTCCACTCCTCTTTAAAACATTAGCCGTTGCAGTCTTTAGTGGTTCTTCAGCCATCATTATTGAAATGTCTGAGTACCAGAAGGCTCAACCTGATAGGAAAGGAGGTTGTTATAAGTGCCAAGAAAATAACAAGGCAGTATCACCCATGCAAACATAGACCAGGACACAAATTTATGCACAAAAATAACTTTATAAGATTCCCCTCATCCTGGTGAAATTAAGCCACTGTACTTACAGCTAAGTGACTTAATTTAGGATAGTGGCTGAATATCACTGTTGTAGATGTAGCTAGGTCACACACCCCTTGCTCTGCACCAGCACTGTTTAGATAGTGCCAGCGTATAAAGATAATTTTTGGAGACACTATCCATAGAGTACAGAGAAAAGTCACACATAAGGGGTATTATATGTTTATCAGTGACTGTTCATTTTTGAATAATATATAAACACAATCACAACCACAGAAAACCAAGTTTAATATTTAAAGGGCCTGATATTCAGCCCTCCCAGAGAGCACTCCTTCAACAGCTAGCCGCCGGTGCTGAACTTTAAACCCAGATATTCAGTACCAAGGCCATAGCCAGGCTCCAATTTGATTGCCACGAAGTTAACCAGGCCATGGCAATATTCAGCCACTGCCAGTTAGGTCCATGTTTCCTGCACTTGACTTTCGTCATGTGTCGTTAACCAGGTTGTGGTTCACTGTCGCCTCCACCCGGTTAGTGATGGGGGCTGCCCTGAGTGCCCCTGGTGTGTCCCAATACTAATAGGTCAGCAGCAGGATATACAGTGGCAGCACCTGCGGCTATTGAACGGCATTAACCATATAAATGCCTTTGACTATCTCTCTGAAAACGTATGCTGTTACGCATTCCCAGAGGATTGTTCTGGAAAGAAAGATGCTGATAATTATGATAGTTGAAGTGAATTATCAGTATTTCAGGGGGGCTATAGGGGTCTGAAAATGGGAGGGCAGGGGCACAACGCTGAGGTTTGTCTAAAGTGCTTAATATGCTTGCACTAGCCCTATCTTGGGAAGGATCTGCAGTGGAGGAGTATCCTAGTTGTTAGAGCAGTGGCATGGTAATCAAGAGACCAGGGTTCAATTCCCACTGGCAGTCCTTGTGGTTTTGGGCAGGTCAGCTAACCTTCCATTGCCTTTGAAGAAAGGCCTGGCAATCTACATCCAGTAAACACCTTGCCAAGAAAACGTAGGGGTTGCTGGATCGCCAGGAGTCAGAATTGGCTCAGCAGCGTATGTTGTGTTGTAAATATTAAGCAGGAGATTGAAGGCTGCTTTTGGATCCTGAGCCACATAGTCTCCTGCTCTTTAACTATGTGTTTCCTTATCATTTCCCTTGACATATCTTAGTCCCCAGCTGTTGTGTTGTCTCTCTTGACTAGATTGTAAGCTCTATGAGCAGGGACTGCCTTTTACATGTCTGTACAGCGTGTACGCCTTGTAGCGCTACACAAATGATCAGTAGTAGTAATATATTTGGCATATTTACTGAAAAGGCTAATAGTTAGCATGTGCTGTTTGTAACTAAGTCCCATGTTATTCAATGGGACCTAGTTACATAGTAACATAGTAAATGACAGTAGATAAAGACCAGTACGGTCCATCTAGTCTGCCCAGTAAGATGGCAAGAGCAGGTGCACCTGCTGCTCCATGTAGGCCACCCCTCCCCATGTCTTTGTTTTAGGGGTGAACCCACCGGTCTGTGTAGGACACGCCTGTATGTTGAGAAATTAGTTAAGTTTATTTTGATTTTATCCCAGCTTAGTAAACATTCCCCATAATGCATTTATAAACAAGATGTTATTAGATCACTTTTCCACACACAAAAAAAACCAGGGTTTTTAGAAATGTTTAAGGAACAAAGATGAGCATTAGTCTGTTATGCTATCTTCATCCACAGCACAGACTCTAGGATGGATAGCTTGCTGATTTATTATTTATTTATTTGCAATTCTTATATACCGCACTATTTACGATCAGCGCGGTTTACATAAAACGAACAGTATCCGACAATAAACAAAAGTCAGGTCATTACATCGAACAGGAAAAGGTAACTTGGAGAACAGGGGAAACTATATACATATGCAGGTACCTTGCTTACAGGGTAACTATATACAAGTACAAATGAAATGAAAGCGGGTATTAAATTAGGTATTGATCATACTTGGGGGCTGATGGTCTTGCTTTGATCTTGAATAAAATGACCCTACTCCTTTGTTGTGCATTGTAAATCAGCCTGCAGAGTCAATGGTGACTTGTCTCAGAATGATAGCTAGATTTCCATTGCAGGGTCTTTATCACAGAGGAAGTGGGGGAGGCAATTCATAACAAACTTGCAAATCCTTTCCAACATGCTGTAACATGCTTTGACTTCCTTGACTACATCCTGGATATTTTTCATCATGGGAACCCATAATCTGTGATTATGAATATAAATTTTGATTGTAAGCAACTTCTGCTATGAGGGGACATAGGATGAGCGTGAAGGGGGATAGATTCAGGAGTGATATGCAGAAATATTTCTTTACGGAAAGAGTGGTGGATCCGTGGAATAGTCTCCCAGTGGAGGTGGTAGAGATGAGGACAGTATCTGAATTCAAAAAAGCATGGGACAAACAGAGGATCTCTAAAGGAAAAAAGGGGACTGTTGTAATTGTTGATATGGAAGGACAGACTAGATAGACCATGTGGTCTTTTTCTGTCGTCATATTTCTATGTTTCTATGTTATAATTCTGAGATAGGGTATTTTAGAATGCTGCTTGTTTATAGTTGGGCAAGTTTACTGCTGCTAATATGGGGATGTGTTTTCTGTCTTTTCAGGAGAATTCATTCTTTTTCATTATTTCTTTGTATGACCTCACCAATCAATAGGTTTAGTGATTTCTTTTTCCTAGTTTTTTTTATTGTTGATCCTTCTGTGACATAGCGTTAACTAACTCATGTTGAACTGATATCTAGCTGATTTGGATCCATTTCTCTTGCCTTTTTAATGCTGCAAAGTTAATACCTTTCTGAAGATGGCTGTTGTCCCCCCCCCCCCCCCAAAAAAACTTTGAAGCTTGTTTTTTGGCAGGAGAAAAACTAGTCACATGAAAAAATATGGATGTTCTGAGTTTCTATTGCTCTGGCCAAATCCCTTTAAATTCCTCTCATTCAGTATTGGATTTGGCACCTGAGCAGAAGGGTATGGACCTACTGTTGGTGGCACTTTTAGGCATGCTTTGTAGGGATTATTAGTAGCGCAAAAAGATAAGTTAGGTAGGCTCTCAGTTATGTCTAGAGGAAATTAGCTACTGATACCCAGCCCAAAGTTCTGTGAGTTATTCTGGCAATGAGCCATGAAAGAAGTCTGGTTTGTAGAGATATATATATAAGATTTTATTATGGACAGCCAGGTAGGAAAATATACAAACACACACACATATATATATATATATATATATATATATGTATATATAATTAGAAACATGAGGTAGAAAATTTGTTACAACACAGAATTACAGTTGGACAAAGTAATAAATCACTAATTAGTAACCAGACGTCACTGATTCGCTCTGCACTGAGAAAAGTTATGGAATAAGTTTTAGCTAACCCTTGCCCGTCTGGAGGTGGAGAGAGATAAGTCGGTACCTTAGCTTCGTCTGTCACTTGGGGCTGATGTCCGGAGACTCTGGAGCAGCACGTCCAAGGAGGCAGCTAAGCTAGATAACGCAGGCTACAGCCCTTTTCGGAGGCAAGCCACGGTAGAACACAGAACTGGAGGTATCTGTGAAAGTCTTATCTCAGACCTTAGAAGAACGGCCTTGCCCACACGTAGTGTGGCTGTCTTGTAGACAGATCAGGTAGCAGAAAACCAGGTAAGCAGTGCACAAACAGCGAAAGAAGCCGTGTAAGTTCTGTGTAAGTTCTTCTGCGCAGACTGTATTATTCTTTGTGATGATTCTCTGTCATAGGTCTGGTGATTGGTTGGCACAAGCCAGTCTGAGGTGTTCTCAGCCAATCAGGAGGTAGATGACAGGCATCTTCTTGCAGACAAAGGATCCATAGTAAGATATGCTGAGAAAACAGTATGTAGTTTTCTGGGCATAGGTACAAGTGTCCAAGGCCAGTAGAACCAGCTATAGATAAGATGTTCTTGCATGTGGGCAGTGAATTAGCCAGGGACAATGGCTTCTGTATGCACATATAGAAATGCTGTGCAAGCAGTTGCTTGGAGGTCAAGTCTGTAGTTGAACACAGCAAAAGTGTAGTGAGGAATCCATCTTGTTTGTTCAGCTTGGTTCAGGCCTGAGCTGCTGAGCAGGCCGGAGAACTGCAGGTGTAGAATTGCAGGGGTACCAGCCCTACATTTTAACAAACACTATTCCCATAAAGTGTGACACACCTTTATTGCAGGACAGTAACAGCAAGTGGAAGAGTAGTCTAGTGGTTACTGCAGCAGGTGAGCACCAAGAAAATGAGTGTTCAAATCCTGCTTCTCCCCACTGATTTTTCTTGTGACTTTGGGCAAATCAATTAAACTTCAATTGCCTTAGATACAACCTAGCTAGATTGAAAGCCCAACTTGTGTACCTGAACTGCAACTTGGGGTTATTTATTTATTTATTATTTAAATAATTTTCACAATAAATCAAGAACAAGCCTGTACAGAAAAGGTATAACAGAAATGGTACGAAAAAGAAAGTAACAAAGAGAACTTCTAATCATGTTTACACCTGCAGTCCCCTATGGGGCGAATAATAAAGATCAAATACATAGAAGTGCTGGAGGAGCCCAACTATCTAATATACAATAGGAAACAAAACCAAGGGGGGGGGAGGGAAAAACTCCAAGAGGGAAGTGGGGAACCCAAGGCTACAATTAACAGAGCCGCCATTATGCCACCCCAACAATATCGGAGGGAGAGGAAGTAATGGGAATCCTAACATTAATAAACATAGAAAGATCTGTTGGCTGAAAAAAATATATCTTTGTGACCTATAGACCACAATACATTTGAATGGAAATCTAAGGTAAAAGGTAGCCCCCAACTTTAAAATGTCCGGTCTTAATAAAAAAAATTGTTTCTGCCGTTTCTGAGTATCCCTAGAGAAATATGGGAAGATCAAAATCTTTTCCCAAAGAAAGGCACAGAACATTTAGTATAATACAAACAAAGTAACTAGTCCCTATCAGACGTTAAGGCAAACATTACCACCAAAGTAGAAGTTCTTAATGAAGTTGGACCAGAAAACCTCAGAATCTCTGAGACGTTGATAGCATCCATAGAGAAAGGTTCTCCCACAGCTCCAGTGTCCCTCTTCCCCAAAGGCAAATAGAAGGCATTTATTATTGGAAGCATTAATTCTGAGGTCGCTGCCAAATTTTCCATCAAATACTTCTTAAATAAATCCACTGGCAAAGTACCTTGAACAATTGAGAAATTCAAGACCCATAGGTTAGAAGCACGTTCAATGTTTTCTACTTTAGCCCTTAACAAAGTATTACCTTCAATAAGCGAAACACTGGTGTCCCCAAAGGTATTTAACTTACTCTCCTACTCTCTTGCTCTTCTACTTTCTTTTTAATAGACTCAGTTATACCCATGCACAGTTCCACTTTATGAGTAACTGCATTGACCTGGGATGAAAATCCTGTGCATTGTCTTGCCAGGTTCTCTGAAAGTAGAGTAATAGCCTCCCAGATGTTATCAAGAGTAATCTTCTGAGGCCTCTGAAGAGCAAACAAAGTTGGGGGTTTCAGAGCTCCGAGGGCTTCCTTCACGAACTTCCCTCCTACCGGGGCTGACTCCATCACCTCCATTCTCCCCGTAGATAACCCAGAAGACAACAGGACAGCCACTGAACCTTCCTCTATGCCAGCTCCCTGTGATGGCATGAGAGGGAAACCTCCCTCGGGCTCCACATTAACGCCTGGAGACGTACTGGGGGAGCAACATTGGGAAGTGGAGGCGGGATACGAGTCTCGGGAGACAAGCTGACATCCAAGGCAGGCAGGAGCGCATATTCCTCCAACAGCTCTTCTGCAAAGCCTGTACGAATCTCCTATTGCTGATCCTCGGAAACTGTGACAAATAGGTCCGTAGGACCCGAACTGGCCAGCTGGGGCTCCATAAGGTAAGCCCCTAGCCTTCCCCTTCCATTTTGGCATCAGATGTAAGCACAACTCTCTTCATGCAGCCATCTTGGGAATGCCTCCCCCCCCCCCCCCCCCCCCCGTGCAGAATGTTTGCATTTCGCTCAACAGCTTGTTTTGAATTCAACTTTGGAAAAGAAATGACATCTAACATCCACATCCTAGATGCAAGATGTGCTTAGCACATACATTGCTTGTAACAATTAGATCAATTCCCTGAGGATTTGCTCTTTTTGCCGTTTGATATTCACAACAGTTTTCCATATTAGGGCAAAAAATAACTCAAAGTAAGATCAGTCATTGGACTTCAGGTAACCCATTAAGTGGGTCCCCTCACTTGGATCAGTGATTAGACTTCATGTAACCCATTAAGGGGGTCCCCTCACTTAGTCTGCAGCTTGTCGTGCTGTGAGGGCTTGTGTGCATCAGTGATGCTGAGAGCTAAACTATCGGTAGTTTAACTACTGGCAGGGTCTCCCAAGATGGAAAGGTCTCAGCTGAGGTGCCAGACCAAGACAAACTACCCATCTGGGCAGCAGCAGAATGGGATAGTGTTGATGGCGGAGGATCACATTTCTGTGACAACGGCAACAACACCAACCAAACAACACCAAACTGTGCGGAAGAAAGGCCTGGCAATCTACTTCTGTATCTTGCCATGAAAACCCAATGGACAGTTACAACAAAACAAATTGTGCTATAGTGCTGGAAGATGAGACCCCCAAGTCAGAAGGCACTCAACTAGCTACTGGGGAAGAGCTGAAGACTTTTCAGAGTAAAGCCAGCATTTATGATGTGGTTGGATCAAAGCCCTCGGGATGTCTGACTGCTTATGTAGCTGCGCATGAAATGAGAGTCAGAAGCTGTAAAGATGTCTTATGCATTGGAACATAGAATGTACGAAGCATGAACCAAGGGAAGTTGGAGGTGGTGAAAAATGAAATGGAACGTGTACAACTTGATCTGTTGGGTGTCAGCGAACTGAAATGGACTGGCATCGGGCAATTTGCATCAGATGATCACATGGACTACTATGCTGGAAATGAAAGACAAAGAAGAAATGGTGTTGCATTTATAATAAAGAAGAAACTTGCAAGAACTGTAATGAAATACAATGCAGTCAGCGAACGCTTAGGCATTCCTCGTAGATGAATAGAGATTATCAACACAACTATAATTCAAGTATATGCCCCAACAACAGCTGCAGAAGAGAATGAAATTGAAGAGTTCTATGAACAAGTACAAGCTGAAATTGACAGAACATGCAAACAGGATATCCTGATAGTCATGGGTGACTGGAACGCAAAAGTTGGCAACAAAGAAGAAGGCAAAGTAGTTGGAAAATATGGACTTGGCAACAGAAATGAAGCTGGAGAAAGACTGATTGTTGGTCTTGCAGAATTCTATCTATTCATCTCAAACACCTTCTTCCATCAACACAAGTGGCGACTGTACACATGGACTTCACCCAATGGATTGTATAAAAATCAAATTGACTACATCTATAGAAATCAACGATGGAAACGTTCTATAGCATCAACAAAGACAAAACCTGGAGCTGACTGTGGTACAGATCATCAACTACTAGTATGCAAACTCAAGCTAAAGTTGAAAAAGAGCAAACCACTCATGAATGCAGCAAAATATGACCTTGAGAATATACCACTGGAATTTAAAGACTGCCTGCAAAATCAATTTGCTGCTTTAGATACAAATGACAGAGCTCCAAAAGAGTTATGGAATGACATCAAGAAGGTTGTGTTGGAAGAAAGCGAGAAGTCTCTACAAAAGGTGAAAAAGCAAAAACGGCCAAAATAGATGACAGAAGAAACTCTGAAAATTGCCCAGAAACGCAGAGAAGCTAAAGCCAGAGGAGAAAGAAAGACAATTACAGAACTCAACAGAGATTTCCAATGTGCAGCAAGACAGGACAAGGAAGAGTATTACAACGACACATGCAAGGAAATAGAAGCAGAAAATATTAGAGGAAGAACAAGATCAGCTTTCCTAAGGCTACGAGAGTTAAAGAAAAAGTTCCAGCCTCGAATTGGAATGTTACAAGATGCTCAAGGTTCTATGTTGAATGATGCTGAGAAGATCAAGAAAAGGTGGAAGGAATATACAGAGTTTTTATATGATAAAGATCAAGTGGACCAATAGCCTTTTCAATTGGGAACCATTGATGATGAAAGAAGAAGTTGAAGCAGCATTGAAAGCCTTATCAAAGAACAAAGCACTAGGCATTGATAGCATTTCCATAGAAGTATTATAGCAATCTGATGCAGGTGTTACCGTACTTACAAGGCTCTGCCAAGAAATATGGAAGACAACATCATGGCCAACTGACTGGAAAATAACTGTGTTTATACCAATACTAAAGAAAGGTGATCCAACTGACCTTGGAAATTATCACACAATCGCTCAGATTCCAGATGCCAGCAAGATTCTACTGAAGATTATTCAAAAGAGATTACAACCATACCTGGAACAAGAACTACCTGAAGTGCAAGCAGGGTTCAGGAAAGGGTGAGGAACGAGAGACATCATTGCGGATGTGAGATGGATCCTTGAAAAGACTAAAGAATACCAAAAGGATATCTATTTGTGCTTTATCGACTATAGCAAGGCTTTTGACTGTGTAATTCATGAGAAACTCTGGGCTACATTAAGAAGCATGGGTATCCCAGAACACCTGATCATACTCTTGCACAATCTGTACATTGATCAAGAAGCAGCAGTTTGAGCGGAACATGGAAAAACAGAATGGTTTAAAATAAGCAAAGGTGTAAGACAAGGCTGCATACTTTCCCCCTACCTGTTTAATTTATATGCAGAACAAATCATCAGAGAAGCAGAATTGTATGAAGACAACAGAGGTGTGAAGATTGGTGGAAGACTCATCAACAACATTCTCTATGCTGATGATACCACATTACTGGCTGAAAGTGAAGATGATCTGAAACATTTGCTTCCCACAATCAAAGAACATAGTCTCAAGATGGGCGTGCACCTTAATGTAAAGAAGACAAAGATCATGACAACTGGCATAATCAACAGGTTCATCGTTGAAGGAGAAGAAATTGAAATCTTGAACAACTTTAACCTACTTGGATCAACTATTAATAAAGAAGAAATCAGACGACGCATTGCTATTGGCAGAATGGCTATGAAAGACCTAGATAAGATTCTCAAGAGCAGAGATGTCTTTCTTCATACAAAGATTTGACTTGTTCAAGCCATAGTATTTTCAATAACATCATATGGATGTGAAAGCTGGACAGTGAAAAAGATAGACAGGAAGAAAATTGATGCCTTTGAATTATGGTGCTGGCGGCGAATACTGTGTATACCATGGACTGCCCGAAGAACAAACCAGTCGGTACTAGAGGAGATCAAACCTAAGCTTTCTTTAGAAGCTCAGATGACAAGACTTCGACTTTCATACTTTGGACACATCATGCGAAGAGAGAGATCATTAGAGAAAGACATCATGCTTGGCAAGATAGAAGGTCAACACAAAAGAGGAAGGCCAGCAATGAGATGGATCGATACAATAACAGCAGCTTCGGGTGCCAGTCTGTCAACAATGAGCCGCCTGACTCAAGACCGAACACAATTTAGGATAGCTATCCAGAGGGTCGCCATGAGTCGACTCTGACTCGACGGCACTTAACAAAAACAACAACAACAACAACAACAACATTAAGGGGGTCATTTTATAACGAAACACCAATGTGTGAAAAATCCAAAAAGTCACCTAGTAAGCTAACTTTATATAGGTGATTTAGGTGCCTAAGTGCCTGTAAATAGGCATCCAGAACTAGCTTCAATATCTTGGAAATGCCCACACACAAATTTGTACCTGCTCTAAAAATGGTGTAAATATGTGTATGTAGTATACATTTGCACCTGCATATTTTGTAAAATATGCACTTTGCATCTGCTCTGCCCAAGCTCATACTATGCTCCTAGGAACATCTATGTGCAGAATGCATAAAAGTAGCTGCACTCCAGGAGACTACTCGGCTTACCTGCTGGACGCTGGAGGACTCAGACTGGGGCTTTCTTCTCCCCAGTGTAGGTATGGCAGATCCACCTTTCCACCAATATCACTGCCTGGCCCTTTTAAGGTTGGGGGCCTTATGGCACATAGCCATTGGGCATACCCTAAGGGGCCCCTGGAAGCACCGAGAAGTCATACAGTAGACCTCTTGGATTGTTTGTGTGCATTCTTTATTGGTTTTGGGGCTCTCTGGTATGCCTACTTGAGGTAAGAGAAAGTCTAAATCTAAACAGTGGCAGTAGTATAGGGGGCCCTATGGATAAGCATTTATAGCCCAAGGCAGTTCAGTCAGTACCCCTATCTTTCTCCTCTGACGAGGCTTCCTTAGAGCATACTCCTCCTCCACCTCCTGGGATACCCTCTGCCACCAGCTCTCCAGTTCCTCCTCGGATCATGGCAGACGTTAATCTGCCTAGAACGGTGGACTTTTGCCTTTGGTGGTAAATGGATTAGTTACTGGATACCTCTTCCAAATCGGAGATGCCTGCCCAGGTTTCATTGGCTGATATTTGGAAGGTTGTTACCAGGATTGAGAGATCGCTTTTAACTGTAGTCTCCCGTCTGTCTTTTTACTGAGGAGACTGTTGGTAAATGTGATGTAATGGATGGTCAGCTTCAATCTCTTGGTACTAAATTTGATTTCCTTGATGCTAAGGTTTCATCATTACGTGCATCTTCAGTTTCATCAGTTAAGGACAGTTTGATGATCCATCACAAAATTGAGGCTTTAAAAAAATACTGCCTGCTCCAAGAAACTGTGTGTTCTGAACTTTCCAAGAACTCATTTTCTACCTGCCGAAATTTTGTTTAAAAAAACATACTCATGATGTCTTGAAAATAACTGATGCAGAAAAAGTTTTGTTTTCTAAATGTTTGTATTTGCCTAATAAATTAAGCACTAATAAATTAAAACACCAGGCATTGATAGCATTCCCATAGAAGTATTACAGCAATCTGATGCAGCTGTTACCGTACTTACAAGGCTCTGCCAAGAAATATGGAAGACAACATCATGGCCAACTGACTGGAAAAGATCTGTGTTTATACCAATAAAAAAGAAAGGTGATCCAACTGACTGTGGAAATTATCGCACAATCGCTCTGATCCCACATGCCAGCAAGGTTCTACTGAAGATTATTCAAAAGAGACTACAACCACATCTGGAACAAGAACTACCTGAAGTGCAAGCAGGATTCAGGAAAGGGCGAGGAACGAGAGACATCATTTCGGATGTGAGATGGATCCTTGACAAGACTAAAGAATACCAAAAAGATATCTATTTGTGCTTTGTCGACTATAGCAAGGCTTTTGACTGTGTAAACCATGAGAAACTCTGGGCCACATTAAGAAGCATGGGTATACCAGAACACCTGATCGTACTCTTGCACGATCTGTACATTGATCAAGAAGCAGTAGTTTGAACGGAACAAGGAGAAACAGAATGGTTTAAAATAAGCAAAGGTGTAAGACAAGGCTGCATACTTTCCCCCTACCTGTTTAATTTATATGCAGAACAAATCATCAGAGAAGCAGGATTGTATGAAGACAACAGAGGTGTGAAGACTGGTGGAAGACTCATCAACAACCTTCGCTATGCTGATGATACCACATTACTGGCTGAAAGTGAAGATGATCTGAAACATTTGCTTCTCACAATCAAATAACATAGTCTCAAAATGGGCCTGCACCTTAATATAAAGAAGACAAAGATCATGACAACTGGCATAATCAACAGGTTCATCGTTGAAGGAGAATAAATTGAAATCTTGAACAACTTTAACCTACTTGGATCAACTATCAATAAAGAAGCAACAAGCAGTCAAGAAATCAGACGACGCATTGCTCTTGGCAGAATGACTATGAAAGACCTAGATAAGGTCCTTATCCAGCAGTCAGGTATCTCAGCTTTCTTTTACGCCGACGATATTCTCCTACTCCACCACACTCCTCCTTCCTGCCCCAATCTCACTCCTCTGAATTCCTGCCTTTCCTCTGTTGCTAGCTGGCTTACCACTAACTGTCTCCATCTCAATCTTACTAAGACTCTTGCTATTTGGTTTACTCACGGTGCTCCCCCCCCCCCCACTCTAGCCCCCTCTTTCTCCAATTCCCCGGTACCACTGGTTTCCACTTTTCGGTATCTAGGTGTTCACTTTGATTCAGATCTCTCCTTTCGTTCTCACATTTCCCATATTACCAAAACCTCTTTCTTTTTTCTCCGGAAAATCCGCTCCATCCGCCCTTTCCTTTCTCCTTCTGCTCAGTCCACACTGGTGTTGTCTTTAGTTATGTCACGGGTGGACTTTTCCAATGCACTGTTTCTCGGTCTTCCCAAAAACCAGGTTCTTAGGCTTCAAAGAATACAGAACACCGCCGCACGTCTTGTCACACACTCCACTCTTCGGGATCATGTCACTCCTTTACTTTTCCACCTTCACTGGTTGCTAGTTCCATATCGTTCTCAGTTTAAGTTATTGCCCCTACTTCACAAGGTTTATCACACCGGTACTCCATCTTATCTGGCCGACCTTCTATCCTTCCATTCTCCTCGGTACACTCCCCGCTCTTTCCACCCTAACCGTCTCGCCCTTCCCTCCCCCTCCCGTGCCCATCTCCAGTCCACACGCCTTTCTGCATTTTACTTTGCTGGTCCTGCACATTGGAATTCCCTCCCCTCTTCCCTCCGCCTGGAACCACAATTCGCAGTCTTCAAACAAAACCTCAAAACCCATCTCTTCTCCCTGGCATTCAATATCCCCTCCCCTTTTGTATGAGTCTACTCCCGTTGTACTTATTTGCCTTTTGTATCCTGTCCTGTGCTTCTTGCACTTTAGCCTTCTGTCCTTTATAATTTTGTATATTTCTTTTCCTTTCTGGCTTTGGCCAAAGTTTTTATGTATTATGTTTTACATTCTGTGTAATTTATGTATTTTATGAATTTTATGTATTTTATTATTGTACACCGCCTTGATTGTTTCAGAAAGGCGGTTTTTATCAAATGATTAAACCTTAAACCTTAAGATTCTCAAGAGCAGAGATGTCTCTCTCCATACAAAGATTTGACTTGTTCAAGCCATAGTATTTTCAATAACATCATATGGTTGTGAAAGCTGGACAGTGAAAAAGATAGACAGGAAGAAAATTGATGCCTTTGAATTATGGTGCTGGCGACGAATACTGTGTATACCATGGACTGCCCGAAGAACAAACCAGTCGGTACTAGAGGAGATCAAACCTAAGCTTTCTTTAGAAGCTCAGATGACAAGACTTCGACTTTCATACTTTGGACACATCATGCGAAGAGAGAGATCATTAGAGAAAGACATCATGCTTGGCAAGATAGAAGGTCAGCGCAAAAGAGGAAGGCCAGCAATGAGATGGATTGATACAATAACAGCAGCTATGGGTACCAGTCTGTCAACAATGAGCCGCCTGACTCAAGACCGAACACAATTTAGGATAGCTATCCAGTGGGTCGCCATGAGTCGACTCAGACTCTACGACACTTAACAACAACAATAAATTAAGATTGCCTAACGCCATGGGAGACGAGTTAGATGCCTTAGTGGAATCTGATAATTTGACTGCCCTTTTAGAAGATTCTTCAGACACTATTTCCACTAGGGCTACTCTTGTCATCTCCCTTATCAGCTTTACTAATATGTTGATTCTAAAAATTTTCTTTAAGAATAAGGAGGGTGTATTTTGTGGATATAAGGTTTCAGTATTTCCCAATGTTTGTTGAGCAATCCAGCTTCCTAGGAAAGCTTTTCTTGCGTTAAAGTCAAAAGTGTTGCAGCTAGGAGCCATTTTTTAAATCTATATTTCCCTCGTAAATGCATTATAACTTACCAGAAGAACCACTATGTTTTCTTGGAGCCTATTTATTTAGAGAAGTTTCTTTCTGACAAATAATGACCATTTTCTTTCCAGGAATAGTTTGGAGAATTTCATACCAGCAAATGTAGTTTGGGGGTAATTTCCCCATTTGTTTTTCTTCTTTTTTGTTTCCTTTTGTTTATGAAACCAGATGCAGCTTCCTATGTGGACAGAAGTGATTATGTTATAGTTTCCTGTCTGATCCAGTAACTGCCATCACAACTTCAAGATACTCTACTTTTACTATTTGGCTGCTCTTTGAAATGAATTTTCTTGCTTAATTATTACCTGTTTTATTATGTGCTCTTTGGGTGAGCTCCTTGGGGCGATGACGGAGACGCAGAACAGACCCTCCCTTCAGCTTCCTCCTCCACCTCAGTCTGGACTCATCACTGTGACCACTATTTACCACCTCTGCCCCCTCTTGCTCTCGGCTCTTGGACTCTCTGGTTTCTTCTTTTCTCTGCTGTGCCTCTCACTCCTATCGTCTCCATGGCCTCCATTCCAGTCTTCTGAGGCCATCCCCACCCCTCCATTGTCTCTCCATCTCTGGACCCTATGCTCGTAACCCTGCGAATCTTCTGGCCTGCCTCCCCACACGACCAGACCCCATCCCTTCTGATGTCCCATCTGCAGTGGTACCCCTACTTACCCTTTCCCTTGCCTTGCTTTAACTGCTGCTCCCTTTGTGCAAAGTCACTTCTAATCCATGATCTCCTTACCAAGCACTCCCTGGATGCTCAGTCCCTCATGGAGTCCTGGCTCCGTGAGGGCGAGGATGCCCTTCTATATCACTGCCTCCCAGCTGGGTATTCTGCTTTTCACAAACCCCGTCTCAACCACAGTGGTGGAGGCGTGGCGGTTATCTGTCGCTCATCCCTCCCATTCTCAGTAGCTGTCCCTACTCCCTCCTATTCTGAGTCTCTTCTTCTCTGCTTTGGCTCCTCACCCTCCACCTCCTTCCTTCTTCTCTATGTTCCCCCTTCCCTTTGCCCCAACCTCTGGGATGCCCTTCTGGCTTCCCTTTCTGAGGCTTCTTTTCTGTCTCCACACCTTGTTGTTCTTGGAGACTAATATTCATTTTGATTCCCCTTCACAGCAGAAGGACAAGGTTCTGCTGTCCTTGTTGGATGACCTTTCCTTCCATCAGCATGTCTCCTGCCCTACGCATGTGGCAGGACACATTCTAGACCTTGTTCTCACCCTCTCTGCCTCTCCCTTTGTTCCTGCCCAACTTTCCTGTCTCCTGCTGCCTTGATCTGACCACTTCTGTCTCCTCTTCTCTTCTCTTTCTGTCCCATCCTCGCAGTTCTCATTAAACTGTTCCCATCCGCCCCCCCCCCTCAAACTCAGGTGTCGCATTATCCCACTGACCCTGCAACAGTTTCCTTCACCAGCTCCCTTTTTCCCCTCACCTTCCCCTAACTACCTACCTGTAGATGAGCAAGCCGATCTTTGGACATCTACTCTGTCTGCTACTCTGGACAAACTCACTCCCCTCCATCCTATTCCCTTGTCCCGCCCTTCCTCTTGTCACCCTAGAAGGCATAACATGAAGCTGCAAGGGGATAAACTGAAAGTCAATGTTGGGAAATACTTTTTCACTGAAAGGGTGGTGGATGCTTGGAATGCCCTTCCGATGGAAGTGGTAGGGGCAACTACAGTGACAGAATCCAAAATGGCATGGGACAAACACAGCGGATCCCTTTTATAGCAACAAGATAAAATCAAAATAAACTTAACTATCTCTTATATCTCAACAAATAGGGGTGACCTGCACGGAGCAGCAGGTGTACCTACACTTGCCACCTTGCTGGGCAAACTAGATGGATCATATGGTCTTTATCTGCTGTCATATACTATGGACCTGATATTCAAAAGGCATTCACACTGTTTACCGCCCAGTAAACCTACTTTTCTGGCTGTGTGTCCTTTTATAAAAGCCCCTTTTTGTACAAACAGGCTTTACGCACTGAAATCTTTATAAAATTATCTCTTATGAGACCATGAGCCCCATGCAGAAAGGGGCATGTCCAGCCTGTCCTGATGTCCAAAATCTGTATGGGCCGTTTTTGCACTCGATTCTGATCCCGTGAGAGCTAAACAGCCCCACAGGACCAGAATCGGGTGCAAAGGGCTTGGACTAGCAGGACGTGCCCCCAATTTAGGCCCCTTAGATGCCCTGCTCCCTCCCCATCCAACCCTGTCACGGCTCCTGCATGGATCCCAGTGCCGTGGCGTCCCATCGCCATTGCACCAGGATGCCATGCAGTAGCCTCACTCGCCCCTGGACCCAGAATAGCTTGCTTTCCCAGCTGCCTGATCCCTGAACGGGCCTACTGAGGCTGGGGTCGGGCTGCTGGGAATTTCCTTTGCCTTCCTTACCTTTCAGGGGATCCACCACTACAGATTGCCGCACTTGGGGTGACTTATTCCACCCCCTGAGGTGGAATAAGTCAGTCGTCCATTTCATCCTGCCCGGACGTACAGGGCCACGACCGGAATTGGCCTTGTATGTCTAGGATCTGGGTTCATTCCCCTGCCCACCCCCTCTTGCCCCCAACCAGTGCTCCCTGCACAGCGACCCTGAACGTGCAGGGAGCTCTGGACCAGGAATCTGATCCAGACGAATAGTGGGGGGTTGGACCTCTACCCCGGACGTCTGACCCCACTATTAGGGACTCTGCATGCCACTCTATGTAAAATAAAAATAGATCCTTTTAAATCCAGTTCTTTATCCATCTTTCTTTAATCAATCTTAGAAAATACCCCCCCCCCCTTTTTTTTCTTTCTTTCTTTTAAATGAACTCAGTACCACATACATGACCTTCTATGAATTAAGTTTTGGGGAATTCCATGCAAAATATTTTTTAAATTCTGCAAACAATATTTTAAAATTTGCTGCTTTTATTTGTTCAAATAATACAATGTAATCATTGTCTTTGAGACCCAACTCGGGCTTGATCTCCCCTTTTTCCTCCTCTCGGGGTATACACTTCATCTCTATCCTCCTTTCCTGCTTTCTATGCTTTCCCCTTCTCCAGTACTTTCTCTCTCTGTTCACCTTAATCTTGACCCCATGTCACTCTGCTTCTCCCCCTGTCTCAAAACCCCTCTTTCCTAGTTCTCAGTCCCTCCTCCCTCATGAAAACCTCCAGCTCTTTGCCCCCCCCCCCCTTTAATTTCTCTTTCCCACACTTTCGTTTTTTCTCTTCTCTATTTTTCTCCTTTCCTCCCCTCCCTACTCTTCCTGCCCTTTCTCTTTCTGGGCCCTCCCTCCAGCTCTTTATCTCTTGCTCTCAATCAGGCTCCACCATCATTGCCTTCTGCATTCTGTCTCTTTCTCTTTCTCTCTGACCTTCCATATATTTGGTTCTTTTCTTCTTCAAATCAACATGCTGCAGTGTGGAGCTTCTCACATCTGTCAGCTTTTTCAGCAATCGATCAAAAATAAAAGGACATTATACACTATGAACATAAGTCAGATGCAAATTAATGAACATGAAGTGTGTTTATATTAGAGCTTATTGAAACTGTGTCCTAGAGATGGCTGGGATCATGCTACATCTTTCATATCTGCCACAAGTTTGGAAATAGGAGGAAAATGATTATTTATTTAACCAGTTTTCTATAATGCCTTATCCTTCAATCAAATCAGTTTACATTATATAATCACTACAAACAGGTACTGGATACATTCCCTTGCCCCCAGAGGGTTAGGTGGCTTGCCCAAGGCCACAAGGAGTGCCTATAGGACTAGAAACCCCAGTCCCTCTGGACTGAGATTGTTGTCTCCAGGTGGGAGTTGCCCTCTGGCCTGAGGTATTGTGTCCTAACACCTAGACCACTCCTCCCTAGGGAAATTACAGGCCATCATCTGAATGTTTTATAGATGTGGAGCCCCATTCTGGAACGGGGCTTAAGGGGCGCATTTTAGCTGTCTGCCGTTGCTTGCCGCCGCCACTTTTTCTTCTCTCAGCGGCGGCAGGCAACGAAAGACAGCTAAAATGCGCCCCTTAAGCCTTCTTGCTGGCATGCTAAGCAGATCTGTCCCTCCCTGCTCTTGCGGGAGGGACAGATCTGCTTAAGATGCCAGCGACTTGCACATCGGGCGCGCCTCTTCTGTCCTGCCGCAGGGCGGGCACCCGATGTGCAAGTCGCACAGGGCACAATTTACACTTGGTACGGCCCTGTTAATATGTATATGTTAGAGGAAATTTGGAATAAAGGAGATATGATAGTTGTTTAAATACCTCTGTGGCGTAAATGTACAACAGGAAAGCCTCTTTTGCTTAAAAGCAAGCTCTACTATGAGGGAACATATAATGAGGGCGAAAGGGGAGAGACTCGGGCATAAGATGCGGAAATATTTCTTTATGGAAAGAGTGGTAGATGCGTGGAATAGTCTCCAAGTGGAGGCAGTAGAGATGAGGACAGTATTTGAATTCAAAAAAGCATTGGACAAACACAGAAGATCTCTATAATAAAAGAAGGGACTTTAGTATTTGATATGGAAAGGCAGACTAGATTGGCCATGTGGTCTTTCTCAGTTGTCATGTTTCTATGTGCTTCTGCACACATGGCCTGCCACTTCTCTCCCCCCTCACACACAGCTTCCTGTCAGAGGGGGATCTGAAGTGGCTGAGCAAGTGTGCCGAAGCACATGGGCAGCTGCCAACAGAGGTCTGCTGCCCTAGCCACCTAATGGACAGACCAACACTGCCAACAAGCTTGATCCAATCCTGGGCTTACCCCATAGCATGCAGGGACATGTAGTTCTGATGTTTTCATTGCACTCTATAAAAAAAAGAAAACTTCCAAGTCCCTGCTTTTATTGGGGTTAAACCCAGGACTGGATCAAGCTTATCAGGTGCATCATGAGCCAGATGGGAACCCTACCTGGAGGAGCTGTAAATGCTGAGAGAGAGATTTTTTTGAAGTATATATGTATTTGCTTTGCAAAATAGGAAATATACATATACCTTAACATGGCCACTTCAAATTTGTGCATGACCAATCCATGCACGTAAGTAGCACCTCTTTTAAAATGTCTATTTTATTTATTAATTATTTAGCCAGTTTTCTATACCACCTTATCCTTCAATCAAAGTGGTTAGGGGATATGACAAGGGGTCTACAATGAACATAGGTGACAAGACATCCATATATTTCTGGGGGTTGAGTCCCAGGTTTGAGATGTTGGGGTGTGGTGGCTGTGTCGGCTAGGCTGCATGGTTTGGGTGTTAAGGTACTTGCTCATATGAGGCCATGAACGTAAATGAGTAAATGATATTTTTATTATGATATTGCCTCCTATGAGTACCAGAATGCTTTGAAATGAGAGTTAAATATCAGGGCAGGGGCAATTGACTTTAGTGAAATTTAAGGCCTCTCAAAACGTTGGTTCAATAAACATCTGCCCTTGCTGTCCATGTTTAGTCAAGACCTGTCGGGGAAGGGTTTGCTTGGGTAAGGATCACAGCACTAGGATAGCCATGAGTCAGTCTAGTGTGTGATTACAAGCTTCTGATGGATGATCATTTCCCGTATTTCAGCTGCTGCTATTGTCTCTTGGGTTCCTTGAGACTTATTAGTCATACTGTAGCTGTCCTTTTTCCTTTGCAAATTTTGCCTGCGGTAAAATACATGAGAAAGGAAGCAACATTAATCCTGTAGTATTTTTCCATGTTGAAGAACAAAGTATAATGTCTGGGATTTAAATTCACATTTACTTTCACTTCTGCAATCACTGAGAAACAGTCCTCACCATGATAGCAATTCACTTTCAGTTGTATATGCTGCATTGTGAGTGTATGTAAACAAGTGAATGTTGCTTATGTTAAGCATATGAGGGGAAAACCTGAACACAGAAGTGCCAGAACATTTTTCTTATTTCCTGTCCAGCCAGTTCTTGTGTCTAGGATATACAAAATGAGTATTATGATATATGTTTTTATGCAGCTAAAATTATGCATTTTTTTAGGGGACATCGTAACAACCTACATTTTTATCTTTATTTCCAGTTTTGGTTTACTGCCTTTAAATAAACAGTAAAGCACTTTACAAATTTTAAAAAACACAGAGTACAAGGTAGAAAGCAAACAAGGAACTCCATTTAAATTACAGGAAAGCAGGTAAACAGAAAGAAAAAAGGTTCAAGGGTATACTGCTCAGTCAGCTTCAATTCAGCCCATTGAAAGTGGAGTGAAAGAAATTAGTTTTAAGATTTGAACAGAACATCTTGATAGGAAACCTCAGTGTGTTGATGAGTCAGGAGGGAGTTCCATAGGGTGGATTCCAACTTAGCTAAAGATGCTGAGGGGAGAGAGTCAGTTTTCCTGAGTTGATTGCACAGTGCAAGAGGGGAAAAAAGGGATAGTGAGGAATGCTAGATACAAGGGGACATTTGTGTAAAATGCTGTATGAGCAAGGGTCACAATTTTGAATTGAACTTGAAATGAGACAGGCAGCCAATAGTACACTCACTGCTCAGGCCCTGAGAATTGGGTTAGAAACAACTGCTCTAGAGTTAGGGATTCTGGAAGGGGATCCGAAGTTGTAACTTGAAGGAAAATCAAGCCCTCCTGTCTTAGCCTAACCCTTCAACTTAAGCTCCCCCATTTGTGTAGCTGCCTGTGGCCCTAGCTCATTTCCGTTTTCCATTGGAGGTCTTGATTTCCATTGTGTTCCCTTGTCTCCAGTTGTTTGTGTATGCTGGACAGAGTCCTTGAAAGGGTGAGAAGACCTTTACTGTACTGGATGCTGAACTGTTCTACATGGTGCATCACTGTCAATGGATTTCATGCAGGATTGACCTTTTTGCCATAGTTTTGCCTTTTATTTCTCAAATTTGATGGCATGTCTTGAGAGATCAATTATGGATTTGTGGAGCATGGTGACTAAAAAATGCACCTTGGGGGCCAAAGGTGAACACAGCATGTGTTAACTTTTGAAGGTATCCGTACGTACCTGTCCTCCTGCCATTAACACAGAATACGGTGCTAACTGGAGTGTGGGTGCACTACCACCACCCATTGCCTGCTTATGTGCACCACCACCATTAGTACTGCTTATCATTTATATAGTGCCACTAGGCATATACAGCGCTGTACATAAGAGAAGGTACTTGCTCTACAGAGCTTACAGTCTGTTAAGACAGACAAACAGAACAGACAGAGGATTATAGTAAATTTTAAATACACAGGGGGGTAGACAGAGGAATGAGGGTGTCGGAATCCAAAAGCAGCCTTGAAAAGATGAGGACTTTAGGCTGGATTTGAATAGGATCAAAGATGTACTGACTCAGATAGTCTATTGCAGGCATACAGTGCAGCAAGGTGGAAAAAATGGGGTCAGGAGCTGGCAGTAGTATGGAAGAGCATGTATGAAAGTGATTCGCTGGATGAGCAGAGCTGTCAAGAGAGGAGAGGTAATAAGGAGGAGAAGAATGAGCGCATTTTTACGTCAGTACAAGTTTGAACTGTTTGCAAAAATGGATAGGGAGTTAATCAATTGAGATGTGAAAATGGTTAGGCAGCATGGAATCTGTCTACCTTCTGGGAACCTGCCAGGTACTTGTGACTTGGATTGGAAACAGGACACTGGGCTTGATGAACTTTTGGTCTCACCCAGTATGATATGTTCTCATGTAGGGCTTACTTGAGCAAAGCAATACTGGTAGATTAGTCTTGCAGCTGAGTTTAAACATATTGAAGAGGAGATAAATGATTCAGTGGGAGACATGCAAGGAACTAGTTACAGTAGTTTAGATTGGAGGTGATGAGGGAGTGGATAAGGGTCTTGGTAGTATGTTCTGAGAGGAATAGACAAATTTTGCAGATGTTAAAGAGAAAGCGTGGGTGAATGAGAGGGAGAAAATGTTGAAGCTCAAGAGCAGATGATGGGGTAGAGGACAAAATGGCTGGAGAAGTGAAGAAAATAAGGAGTCAGTGATTTGGACTTGGGGGTTTGAAATTGAGTAAATGAAGGGGAAAGATTGGGGAGAATTAGGATAAAGAGGAACAAGTAGTGTGGAGCCCTGGAACTGGATGGGGAAGAGAAACTATGGATTTGAAAAGATGTATTATATGGTTAGGAGGAAGCCCCAGTTGGGTAGGAGTGCATCTAGGAAAAATAGTGCTAATAAGTGAGAGGAAGGCTATATATGAAATTCAGACCAAAGGGTGAGTAGGCAATCAGATTAGCAGAGCTGAAGGAATGAAAGAAGCTTAGTAAGGGTAGTAAGGATTAATTTTGTATTTGAGTAAGAGTAGAGATAAAGGGCAGAGAAATTATCAGATACAGCAAAGGACCTGTATGAAAGCAGAAAGCAATAGGTAGGACAGCAGCCTAGATTTCAAAAAAACTGAGCATACTACAAACATAAATCAATACATACACACAATAAAAATAAATACAAATAAACTAAAAATTCAGAGCAAGTAAAGTTAAAGAAGTCTAGCGAAATGCCAAACTAAAAGGCTCTCTTTGTAGTTCCTCTAACCACCAGAGTAGAGCCCAAAAAAGGAAGGGGAGCACACAAGGGTTTTCAGATATCCTATCTAGTTCCTGGTCTCTTCACAAAGTTTCAGCAGGGAGTAATCTGTCCTCCCTGCAAGCACAGCCACTTTCAGTTGATAGTGACAAGCAGCTACACTGCCTGGGAAAACCTAGTCAAATTTTATTCCAGATATTTCTATTTAGTGAGTAAAAGGAGAGATGAAGGCACAGAAAGAGTAGCAAATACAGCAAAGAAGCAGAATGAAGACAGAAAGCAACAGGTAGGACAGCAGTCCAGATTCCTAAAAAGCGGAGTGCAGATCAAACAAACATACATAAATAAATGCATACACACAAAAAATAAATACCATTAAAATAAAAATTCAGAGCTAGTACAGTCTAAAAAAGCTGTCTTTCCAGTTACCCTCACCTACAAAGAGATGTCCAGAAAAGATAGCTACCTTTGCAACTAGAGCATGCCCAAAACACCTGTGCTAATCACAAAGCACCTTCCACGCCCGTGTTCCGCCCATGTTCTGCCTATTACCCATCCAATCACATGCTACCTGGTTAGCACAGGATTTTTAATGTGAGTGCCCGTGCTAACAGTTAGCGTACATTAGTAAACAAAGCTCTGCATGTATGTTGGCATTAGAGGTTTTCATTGGTCAATTTACTAGAATATGTTAAGATATGGTACATCTTGATCTGTGTGACATAAAACTTGTTTGTGAGTTTTCCTGATGTTTTTGAGGGATTTTAAGTATTTTTGATTATTTATTTGGTTTGTGGTTCATGTGATGAGCAGGATGATATCTACAGGGGCTTAATAATAGTCTGACAAAATACAAAGGCAAATTGATTATTTTATACTATTTTGGCAAAATGAAAACATTGAATACAAAGTGCAGATATTTATAAAATCCCTGAAACATAACAAAGTCCTAAATAATACTGTGCAGAATAAGAAAATGCTGAAATGACAGAGTACTGAAAGTATTTATGAAAAGTCATAAAGAGAATGTAAAAGGGCTAAGGATATTTTATTTGTATATTTTTATTTATTTAACATGTTTTTATATACTTCCCCTTCGCGAGATCAGTGGCAGTTTACATAGAACAATTAAGAACACTTTACATTGAACATGATAACTTATATACACAACAGCAACCTTGGGCCGGAAGGACTGGGGTTTCTAGTCCCACAGCTGCTCCTTGTGGTCTTGGGCAAGCCACTTAACCCTCCATAGCCCATGTTCCCTGTAAGTATTAGTGTATGTGTCTCATATCCCCGCGTGTTAAATGTATCCCCCAATTGTGTTGTGACCGCTTTGATTGAAGGATAAGGCGGTATACAAAAACTGTCTAAATAAATAAATAAAATGTACTGTTAACTTAGGGAAGTATCTTACAGACAACTATGTACAATGTTGGAGTAACTATATATACAATCTTACAGTAAGCGTTAGCTTCTCTGGTTCATTAAGAATGCTAAGGGGTATGTTTACTAAACCGTCTTAATGTGCGCTCTGCCACGTTATCACGTGATAAGGTACTTTATCGCGCAATAATGCTGCTTTATTGGGCGCAGAGGTACCTTAGTGCGCGATAACGCGCGTAGCGGCACAAATGAGCGTTCAGGGCGGAGAAAGGCTCCCAGAGGGTGGAGGAAGGCTCCCCAGGGGCGGAGAGAAGGGGTCAATGGGCAGAGAGTGGGAGGGGAGAGTCTCTCTGCACACTAACGCTGTGAAATCCGAGGCTGAAAACTAACGCCAGTGAAACCCTGGTGTTAGAACTGATTTAAAGGGAAGAGAAACCATTTCCGTCAGCAATGTACAGCAAAACAAGGTAAACCTACAAAAAGTGATAAGTGTGATACATGTGCACGGAACAAAAGGGCAAATAAACAGTGAAAATGACCCCAACAAAATATAAAAAAACATAACCAAGCTGGGCAATAGTGATATTAATGGGAAACATCGAAAAACACTCCCAAGAAAGCTCCAAAAAAAAAAAGAGTTTTGGAAGGGTCTACGCCCCGTCCCCATACAAGGTGAATGATCCCACAGTGAAATAGCGCTGATCAGGGTTTCCCTCTCCATTGGACAGGGCATAGGGCAATGGCTCGGACATTGTAGTGCCTGGCCACCACCTGCATGGACAGGATGGCCACAACATGTCCTGCTGGGAGGTCACTCTCATCCTGACTGAGCAGTGACCACGGCATGGCTAGGTTCCCCCATAGTGCTATATAGTATTTCTCTCATGTGATATTTATGGGTTCTCTTTTGGGGCCCAATCACTGACTTATCTGCTTGGTGTGTATGCTGACATCCCAGTTCTGGGTACATGCATTTCCTCCAGGAACATGCACTATGGACTAGTTAGCAGACTGTCTGCAGTTAGTATGTGTCTGACTGGAACTCCTTGCAGGATGCAGTGGCTGGAGGCTTGCTGCTGGAGAATGTCAGATAGTGGTGGGGGGCAGCTGAGCGTTTCCAAGCCTACTGTCTGTCTGCCTTGCCTTGCCTTATGGATGTGTACAGATCGGCATTGACTACCCTATAGGGTGTCTGTTCCCCAGCAGGACTGGGGTTGATGGTCCCCTCTACTGCCACCATTGCAGGGAGGTAGAATGTGGAGGTCATTTTCGGATTCAGCGCACCAAAAAACAAAGATTACGTGGAATAACCAAAACAGCTCTCGAAAAAAATTTTTTTGCAGACCTATAATCCACCAATAAAAAAGGGGTTTACTCTGCATCCAACAAAGATAAGGTCAGAGATCAGTCAGAGTTGTGCTATAGAAGCCTCTGACATTACCTATGTAATACAGTACCACTGCTGGACAACGCCATTGAAAAATTGGTTTTCTCAAATTTCCAATTATACTATTGGTGTGCTTATTTAAATCCTGTCTGCCTAAGGTGTTTGGAGCCACTAATGTTTATCAAACTTGATATATGTCTTTTCAGGATGAACACCAAAGTGATGTACGTAATAAAATCCAATAAAATCAAAGTAATAACTTTTAGCAAGCAAACAAGCAGGACTATACATAGATCAAAGATGTTAGAACACACATAAAGGAGGCTAACTGCTTTTTCTCTTCAAGGACAACTGAGGAAAACTTAGGGACTTTGGGTAGCTCTTCTTCAATTTCATCAACAGGTACCAAAGCTCTGACCACTGAACTATGGCTGGGAAAAATAGTGTTACCAAAGGTGTTGCCCCCGTCCAGACAGATAACTCGATCTCAGGCAAGGGACTGGTTCCATATCAAGAAGCCTGCAAGCTGATGCTCTCATGAAAAAAGTGGAGGAGTTGAGAAAAGAGGTAGCAGGGCTGAGAAGCATCAGTGACCATGAGAAGTACATTGATGAGATACTTCTTGAGGCATCCAAGTTCTCAGACAGAGGTGAAGATGGTATGTAACAGAAATAAGAGAGTTGGATTCGAGCCACCAGAGCCTGCAGAATTGGCAATCCAGCTTCACCATCCCTCAAATAGAAGCCCTGGAAATGGAGGAAGTGAAAACATCTCAGGAATTGCAAAATCAGTGACCACAAGGAAGCAAAAGTGGTTGGTGACTCTCTGAGGGGTACTGAGGCATCCATCTACTGGCCATTCTTGATGTCCGGGGAGGTGTGCTGTCTGCCAGGTGCCAAAATCTGAGATGTTACGGAGAGTTTGCTGAGATTCATCAAGCCTACTACCTATTATTCGATGATACTCATCCATATTGACATTAATGATGCTGCTAGATATCTCTCCAAGCATATCAAGGCTGACTTCATATCTCTGGGAGAGAGGGTGAAGCAGATAAGTGAGTGGGTAGTGTTCTCTTCAGTCCTACCTGTTGAGGGTAAAGGCCGAGGCAGGGAAGGTTGCATCCTGGAGCTGAATGCTTGGGTACATGTATGGTGTTGGCGAGAGAGTTTTGGTTTCCTGAACCATGGGGTGGTGTCCACCTATCCAAGAAGGGTCAAAGTGTTTTCCACATCAGACTGGCTAACCTACTGAAGAGGAATTTAAACTAGATTTGTTGAGGATAGGTAAAACAAAGCTCTCAGGAGGAATAGCCTATTGGTTAGAGCTCTGGCTTGGTAATCAAGAGACCAGCCATTGATTCCCACTAGTACTCCTTGTAGCCTTGGGCAAGTTACTTAATCCTCAGAAGAATCCAACTTATCAATTTCCCTGTTTAATATACATTACCAAGTTTAAGTTACACTGTAAACTGCTTTGACTAAATGATAAAGTGGTATAAAAAACTGTTAAATAAAAGATCTCAAGTAAGAAAACATTAAATACCTCTGTAGAAATGGGCAAAAAGGACAACATCTGGAAAGCAGAGTGCAATAATGCCCATAGTACGAGAAATAAGATTCCAGATGTTGAGGCTTTAATGGAAGAGACTGGCTTTGATTTAGTGGCGGTTATGAAGGCATGGTTCACAGACAACCATGATGCCGATGTAATTATACCATCTTATACTTTATTCAGGAAGGGCAGGGTAGGAAGTAGGGAGAGGAAGAGTGGCACTATTGTAAAAAAATATTATTAAAGCTTCAGAATTACAGGCTTAGGGTTTACGCGGGAATACGGAGGCACTGTCAGTTAAACTAGAAAGAGTGAATGGGGCATCCATTTGCATTGATGTGATGTACAGATCTCCTTCACAGGCAGAAATGGACAGAGATTTAATTGAAGACATTTGCATATTGCCATGAAATGAGAAGTGCTACTGATACTAGGTGCTTTCAATATGCCAGATGTTTATTGACACATCCCTGCTGTGGTATCATCTAGAAGAAAGGAGATCCTGGATTCTCTACAGGGACAACTATTCTGGCAACAGGTAACATAATTCTCACATGAGGGGGCCATACTGGATCTGGTGCTTACAAATGGGGAAAGTATTTCTAATGTTATAGAGGGTGATCATCTTGCATCCAGTGCTCATCAGTTGTTGTGGTTCAGTATTAGGAATATGGCTGATAAAGTCCATTCAAAAGCGAGGGCCCTAGACTTTAAGAAAATTAAATTAGCCTTAAGGAGTCATTAGTGGAACAGCTGAAGGATGTAGAAAACAGTGGGCAAAACTGAAAGGGGATATTTTAAGGGCAACAAACCTTTTTTTTAGGAAAGTAAGTAAATGTAAAAGGGAAAGGAGGCTACTATGGTTCTCAAAAGAAATAGCTGAGAAAGTGAAGAAAAAGAGGGAGGCCTTCATAAAATAAAAGAGATCACAGAGCATAAATATTTGAAAAAGCTAAGAGAAGCTAGGAAAGTATTCAGGAAAGCAAAGATACAAATGGAAGAAAAAATAGCCAAGCAGTAAAATGAGGGGACAAGACATTTCTCAGATATGTTAGTGAGAGGAGGAAGGCAAAGTGGTATTAGACTCAAAGGTGAAGGGGAGAAATATGTAGAAGCTGATGAGGATAAAGCAGAATTGCTTAACAAATATTTTTGTTCTGGGTTCACAGATGAAGGGCCAGGAGCAGGACCTCAGAAAACACCCACAAATAAGAGCAAAAGTGAAGGGGATCTTAAATGATTTTCATAAGACTGTGTTTGTGAGGAACTAGCTAAATTAAAAGTAGAAAAAGCAATAGGGCCGGTTGGAAAACATCTGAAAGTACTGAAGGAACTTGGGGGAAGTTCTAGCTGCTCCACTATCTGACCTTTTCACTCCTTCTTTATAAGGAGCCTGGGAGCATTCACAGCTTTGGCTTGCTGGTTCTGTGCCTAATCTACAGTGTTCAGGGTACTGAGTTTGCTTCCCACCAGGGGCCTGTAATACTGTATTGACTAGATGATAGGCCATGTGTTCTTTTTCTGCCATCATGTTTCTATGTTATAATTGGGAATGGTCCCAGAGGACTGGAGAAGGGCACATGTCCCTTTACACAAAAGTAGAAGTATGACTGAGGTTGGGAACTACAGGCCAGTTAGTCTGACCTCTGTGGTGAGTAACTTAATGTAAATGCTGCTAAAACTGAAGATAATGAGGTTTCTGGAGTTCAATGGATTGCAGGATCTTAGGCAGCATAGTTTTACTATAGGGTGACCAGAGAGTTGGACTGAGGGAGAGCACTAGATGTGGTTTACTTAGATTCCAGTAAAGCCTTTGACATAGTTCTGCACAACAACAATGGTGAAATCCAGAAGAATGCTTGGATGCATTTGATTTGAGGCCTAGAGATCATGTTTCTCCTCATTTAAATTTACAGCACTTCTCAATTGGTAACCAATTAAGTATCTTTCAAATGCTTGTTTTGGCTTTTAAATATTTTCATGGTCAGCTTCCAACTTAAGATGCTCTTAAAATTGCAGAAGTATACCCCAGTCTGTACTTTGAGGTCTCAATCAGATTATCTGTTAGTGGTTCCCTCTTGCAAACATTTTCATCTTGAATGTGCATGTCATAGTGCTTATTCATGTTCTCTGCCATTACTGTGGAATGGAATACCAAAAGTTTACTGTTTTATGGACAACCCGTTGTATTTTCGGAAGACAAAAACATATCTTTTTCTGGAGACATGATGACCATTGTAGGAATTTGGAAATCAATTGCTCAGTTTTTTTTTTCCTTTTTTAATTTTATGAAGGATAGATATTATGTGTTATGATGAGGTATTGTCATTCTGTGCTATATTTGTTATTATTATGTATGTAATTGTAACCTGCCCTGAGCAGCTTGAGAAGACAGGATAAAAATAGAATAAATAAAATAAATATAAAATAAAAATAGGAAGAGGAATGGACAGTAGGAAAAAGATGGTAATAGTGTCTCTGTATAAGTCTTTGGAGAGACCTCATTTGGAGTATTGTGTGCAGTTCTAGAGACCGCACCTTCAGAATTTCAGAAAGAGACTTAAAACTCACCTTTTCCAAGAATACTTCTCCATACCACCCTAACTTCCTCTCTATGGCCTATATAGCAACTACACCTTTCCCTCCCCTGCTGCCCTCAAACATTCCTCCCTGGAGTCTTCCCTTATAATGTAAATATGTACATAGTTACCTGCTGGTACCTTATATTCTCATTCTATAAAAGTTCAATTATTAGCTAAGTTCTATTCTATGTAAAACAGCAGTGCCATGCTGTTATGTTTTTGTTACTTATAAACCGTCTTGAATTGATGAAAGACGGTATGTAAAAACTGTTAAATAAAAAAATTAATTAATTAAAAGGTTTTAAACAGAATGAAGTCGTTGCAGAGGGTGGCTACCAAAATGGTCAGTGGGTTTTGTTGTAAGGCATATTGGGACAGACTTAAAGACCTCAATTTGTATATTTTGGAAGAAAGACAGGAGAGAGAGCTATGGCAGAGAAGCTCAAATACATCCCTGGCATAAATGCATAACACGAGAGCCTGCAACATGGGGGCCTAGGAGGAAGGTGAAAGGGGATTGATTCAGGAGTAATACATGAAAGTATTTCTTTATAGAAAGAGTGGTAGATGCATGGAATAGTTTCTCAGTGGATGTGGTAGAGATGAGGCATGGTAATGTAAAATAGCCTTTAATTAAAGTTCTTGACCGGGGTACAGTATGACACCTCCACAAAGGAATTATCCGCCAGACCCAACCCAACCTAACACAACCCACATGTAAACCAACATGAAAATATTTCTTTACGGAAAGAGTGGTAGATGCATGGAATAGTTTCCCAGTGGATGCGGTAGAGATGAGGACAGTATCTAAATTCAAGCAAGCATAGGACAAACACAGAGGATCCCTAAAGGGAAAGAAGGGACTATAGTAGTTTGTATGTAAGGGAAGACTGGATAGTCTGTATGGTCTTTTTCTGCCATCACGTTTTACACTTATAGTTTCTATGTTTCTGAAACAATATAATTCAGAATAAGATAGAAATCAATATCAAATTCATCGATGATACAAACACTAACATACCAGACAAAGAAAATGAAAAGGAAAGGAGGGATGCTCTAAACTTGAAAAGGCTGAGAAAATGGGGTATAAACAGACCACGTATACCAACCCTAAATCCACACGTCTGCAAAAAAATGCTATTTCCAAAAATACACTAAATTTGTTCAAATCAATCCGATACTCCAAACGTTCCTCCTCTAATATCAGTTACTTTCATTGAAATTCAAAACTGCTATATATAACTATTCACATCAAGAAAAATAGTCCACTGGAGAGCTCAGTTAAATAGCACAATCAACTTTTATGTGCTTCAACTGTCATTTCATCATCACTCCCTGCAATAATTGTAATTTTTAATTTTTTACTTGTAATTTCCAAAAGTTCCTCTGATTTTGTCTCTGTTGAACCTTATCCAATATTGATATGAACTATGATATTATAGTTCATCCTGGCTACTTTACGATTCCACAAAAGCATGCAAGACACCTTTGAAGAGCAAGAAAAAAGGAGTGGGGAATAGCCATTGGGAGTCGATGGAAATGAAAATGAAGAAATAGATAAAATCAGCATCTTACCACACTAATCCTACCCAGCCATGACACAGATTTATCCTTCCACCTCGCCAAATCTGGCTTCATTTTTTTTCTTACAATCTGGGGGTAATTCTCTTTATATATTGAAGCTAAATTGCTAGTAATAACAGCACCCAGATATTTGTGTTTACAGTCCAAACCTTTCCAGTTCCTCCATATCCATAGATACATGGTTGATACTGGGCATAAGGGTAGATTTCACCTTATTAGCCTTTAAGCTTTCAATAGCTCTTATAACCTCACACACCAAAAACAGTTTGTCAATGAACTGCTGCACGTCCTCCTCAATATGAGGTATCTTCTGAGACGTCAGCCATCACATAATATCTTCAGAGCCCACTGTGAGCTGAGAGAAATACAAGCTCTGGTAAAAATTACCAAAGGCTGTAGCTATCTGGCTAGAAGCTATTGGCTCAGAGCCCCTCCCCATTTTAATTTTATTTCTTTTGCTAAATCTTATACGATTAAACTGCCATAAGAACAGCTTAGAGGGCCGCAAATAATAAAGTGCACACAAGCTCTCCAGCATATTTAACTCCCCTCAAACCTTCAATAATCTTCTCAAAATGCCATCATTCTGATTTCTCTTATGCCGGCTTCTAATAGAAGTAGCTGTGACTTCAAGACCAAAACCCTCCTCATCGATGCCTTTTAAAAGCAGCTGAGAGAGAACAGATCTTCCCCCGCAGAACTACCTTGCAAGTCTCCCACACAGTAAAATTATCCACTGGCCCCCATAATGGAACTGAATGTGTTCCTCCCATGCAACACCGAGCTTTTGAAGAAACCACTCATTCATTCATCACTCATGACCTGGTTGAGTCCCTCCCTATAAAAACCTGATGGTGCCATGAAATCTGTATGTAATCTGAAATCGTAATAGAGGCCAGATCATCTCAAGATCACCTGCATTTCTCCTGCAAAACTAGAGAGCACTCGCTGGTCTGCCTTCTTACAGTAGATTTCTTTAACACTTCACCTCCTGGTCGGAAGAGTCATTCAAGAATTTTAAGATAGACCAAAAAGCTCATCTGTTTATTTTATCTACTGTAAGGGCCCGATATTCACTTGGGCAGGCTATGCACCACTACAGTGCATAGCTGTGCCCGCTGACCCTTAACCCCGGATATCCAATGTTGGGGTCTTATGCGGCCCTGTCATTGAATATCCGGGGATCATCGCACACACTGAAAGTTGCAGTAGCTAACCAGGCAGCGGTGATATTACATGCTGCCCAGTTAGCTTCTGAGCCTAAAAGATAGGTGAGGATTTTCCTTGCCTATCCTTGAGGCGCAGGTCGCTGGTTGGGCAGTATGCAATATCGCTGCTGCCTGGTTATCGATCGTCTCCACCTCTGCTTCTCCTTGGAATGCCTCTGACATGCCCTGGTGCTAACCGCATCGGGGTGCATAAGGGCCATAGTCGGGGATATTCAGCACCCCTAACCATGTTAGTGCTGTTGACTATCCCTCTCAGTGGCAGTTAACATGGTTTACAGGGCTGTAAACCGTGTAACTACCCTTTGAATTTTGGGCCCTATGTATTTAGTGCACACCTGTTCCAGTAGAGGTTCAAAGCAATTTACATTCAGCTACAGTAGTTATGTCCCTGTCCCCCGAGGGCTTACAATCTAAGTTTGTACCTGAGGCACTGGAGGATTAAGTGACTTGCACAAGGAGCATCAGTGGAATTTGAACATTGATCTTTCCAGCTCTAGGCTGCTGCCCTAACCACTAGGCTGCTTCTCTGTTCCTTTTGCCCCAGCATCTGATGGCTGATAATGGGCCAGTAGTGGATCAGAGGTGCCTGTGTCTCAAGAGACACTATCTATTCTTTCTTCCTCTTTTCCGTCATGATGGTGTTCCTTTCCTTCTCCTGGAATATTTTATTATCTACCTCATTTCTGTTTGTTTAAATGTGCTACAACAAATCCAAATAAACCATAAACCTTAAGCAGGCTTGCGAGGCACAGAGTAAACAAGAGGAAATAGACCAAAAATAAATATGGGTGTACCTTGTGCACAGCAAAAGAAAAAGCACTCTTCCCTTGTGCATATCCATCCAAGCATCACATCAATTCAACTCCTTCAGAAAAAAAAGGAAGCTTGGACTCTACCGGAGACAGGAGGTTGCATCTATCAGATATAGGATGCATACAGTTAAAACTCCCACTCAAACAAAGAACCCTTTCATTTTACATAAAACAAGGAGGAAAAGAAGCATGGTAGGTCAGAATTTAGTGCAGCAGTTCTCAACCCAGTCCTCTAGGACCCCCAAGCTAGTCAGGTTTCCAGGGTATCTTCGATGAATATGCATGAGATAGATATGCATACAGTTGAAGCAGTATATGCAGATCTAGTTCATGCATATTCATTATGGATACCTTGAAAACCTGGCTGGCATGGGCATCCCAGAGGACTTGGATGACAACCACTGATTTAGGGTATAAATGTTCATCAAAGTAAGTGGCTCACCCAGCAAGGTTGCCATCAGTAGTGCACATCTGCCCTCTCTATTCCTCACTTTATTATCCACAATGGAGGGACAGTGCTTATCAATTGACACAGCCACCCCTCTCTTATTAGAGAAATTTGAAGCAAAGATAACTCGATCAACCCTTTTTTGGTGAGTCTCCTGCAAAAACGTTATTGACATACCACCTTTCTTCAAGCTGGATAAGATCTTTTTACATTTAATAGGGATATTAATTCCACAATCATTTCAAGAGATAACCTTCAAATTCATTTAAAGAAAAAAGACAGAGAGGACAGGATAACTAACCATAACCATACAAGATGCTCTAACCTTGTCCTTCAGGAACTGCACATTGCCTGCTCCCTTCCACCAAGCAATCATGACCTTACTGTACCAAATACCCTGATCCCCTGCCCTGCACAATTACTACCAAACACACACACATACCACCTTACCTCTGCTCCCAGTCACCCATCCCTTTTCCCCTTCACCCTGCCCCTGTTTCAGCAACCCCAAGCTAAACAAAGATAAGGCAAGAAAAACACAAACAAGAAAAGGCAGAGAAAACCAACACCAAAGCATGGAGCCCTCCCAGGGACATGCCAGGACATCACAGCACCCTCCATCTGCACTCCAAAGCTCCTGAATTAGGGAGCCACCTGTAAATCTAGCCCTAAAAGAGGAGAGGAAGAGGAAGGAAGCAAGAGGGAGAAGAGATTAAAAGCAAGAAAATTGTAAACCTACAGTCCAGCAATTTCTCAAACAGTTTTAAAGGACTGATGGCCGTCCTCTCCAACTGTTAGATTAACTAAGTCCAGAGTTGCATCTTCATGGTCTATATCTTTATCTTTATTAGCATTCTTAATATACCACCCAAGCTAAAAGGCATTCGAGTGGTTTATAAACAATGTTGGCTGTATGAAAAAAATGAAATGAACACCACAGTTCAGACAGCATTAAAGTGTTGCAGGAAACAAAATACATGATAGAACCTCTATGTATTGAAATTCCATGTAAAAAGTGGAAGGCGAGGGCAGTGGGGGTGTACTATCGACCACCTGGCCAAAATGAACAAATGGATGATGAAATGTTCAAAGAAATTAGGGAAGCTAACAAAAGTTACAATACAGTATTAATAATGTGTAATTTCAATTACCCCGGCATCAACTGGGTCAGTGTCAAGGCAGGACATGCTAGGGAGATAAAGTTTCTAGATGAAATAAATGACTGCTTCTTGGAGCAGCTGGTTCATGAACAGACCTGAGGGGAAGTCATTTTGGACCTAGTCCTTAGTGGAACACAAGATCTGGTGCAAGAGATAAGGGTGTTGAGGCCACTTGGCAATACTGATCATAGCATGATTGCGTTTGATTTCATAAAGGTAGGAAGGACGGCAAGGAAATCCACAATACTACCTTGTAACTTTCAAAAGGGAGACTATGATAAAATGAGGAAAACAGTTAAGAAAAAACTAAAAGGAGCAGATGTAAAGGTTAAAGATTTACATCAAGCAGGGGAGTTGTTTAAAAATACTATCTTGGAAACCTAGACCAGCTGTATTCTATGCTTAAAGAAAAATGGAAGGAAGTCCACAAAACTGCCAGCATGGTTTAAAGGTGAGGTCAGAGAGGCAGTTGTAGCCAAAAAAGCATCTTTCAGGAAATGGAAAAAAGGAGCCAAATGACGAAAACTGGAAACAACATAAGCACTGGCAAGTTATATACAAGGCGTTGATAAGGCAGGCAAAGAAAGAATTTGGGAAGAAGCTTGCTGCGGAAGCAAACATGCATAATAAAGACTTTTTCATGTACATTCATAGCAAAAAAAACCTGTGAGAGAATCAATTGAACCATCAGATGATAGAGGGGTAAAAGGGGCACTAAGAGGGGACAAGGTCATAGCGGAGAGATATAATTTATTCATTGTTTTGGTCTTTACTGAAGAAGATGTAGGGAAGTTACCCATGACTGAAATGGTATTTAAAGGTGATGCGTCGGAAGAATTGAAAGAAATATCAATAAACCGGGAAGATATACTACAAATATTTGATAAACAGTAGCAAATCACCTGGACTGGATGGTATACACCTGAGGATGTTGAAAGAACTGAAATATGAGATTACAGATCTACTATTATTAATCTGTGAAATATCCTTAAAATCATCTATAGTACCTGAAGATTGGTGAATGGCCAATGTAACACCAATTTTTAAAAAGAGTTCCACGAATGGTCTGGGAAACTACAGGCCAGTGATCCTGATATGAGTACCAGGCAAAATTGTAGAAACCATTTTAAAGAACAAAATTACTGAATATGTAGATATTCATGGTTTAATGGGAGAAAGCCAACATGGCTTTAGCCAAGGAAGGTCTTGTCTTACTAATCTGTTACATTTTTTTTTGAAGATGTGACTAGACAGGTAGAAAAAGGTGATCCGGTCGATATAGTATATCCGGATTTTCAGAAAGCCTTTGACAAGGTCCCTCATAAGAGAATCTTGGCGAAATTAAAAGTCAAAGATAGAGGCAAAAGATAGAAAATAAAGGGTAGGGCTTAATTGCCATTTTTCCCAATGGAGAAAGGTGAATAGTGGAGTACCCCAGGGAGCTGAGCTGGGTTCGTTGCTTTTTAACATATTCGTAAATTACCTGGAAATGGGAATAATAAGTGAGGTAGTCAATTTTGCAGATGACACAAAATTATTCAAAGTTAAAACCCAAGAGGACTGTGAAAAATTGGAAAGAAAAACCCAAACTATGGTTACACAATGCAAGGTTCCACATTAGGAATCACCACCCAGGAAAAAGATTTAAGTATCATCATGGATAACACATTGAAACCCTCTGCCCAGTGTGCAGCGGTGGCCAAGAAGGCAATTACAATGCTAGGAATCATAAGGAAAGGAATGGAGAATAAAACAAAGGATATTATAATGTCTTTGTATCGTTCCATGATGCGACTGCACTTTGAAAATGTGTGCAATTCTGGTCGCCGTATCTTAAAAAGGATATAGCAGAATTAGAAAAGGTACAAAGAAGAGCCACCAAAATGGTAAAGGGTATGGAAGAATACTCCTCATGAGAAGAGGCTTAAGAGATTAGGGCTTTTCATCCTGGAAAAGAGATGGCTGAGGGGAGATATGATAGAGTTCTATATATTAATGAATGGAGTGGAACGGGTAAATGCTGATCGATTCTTTGCGGTATCAAAAAGTAGAAAGACTAGGGGACATGTAATGAAGCTACAGTGTAACCCATTTAAAACTAATAAGAGAAAATATTTTTTTCCCTCAACGTGTAATGAAACTCTTGAATTCGTTACCAGAGGATGTAATAAAAGCTGTTAGTGTAGCTGGGTTTAAAAAAGGTTTGGACAAATTCCTGGAGCAAAGGTCCATAAACCATTATTAAAGAGGACCCAGATAATCCATTGGTTGTCCCAATACAAGTATTATGGAATCTGTGTGTCTTTTTGTGAAACTGCTAGGTACTTTTGACCTGGATTGGCCACTGTTGGAAATAGGATACTGGGCTTGGTGGACCTTGGTCTGACCCATTATGGCATTTCTTATGTTCTTATGTTAGGATACCAGAAAGAAAGAGAGGCAGGGAGGGAATGGAGGACATGGAAGGAGCAGAGGAGGAGGAGGAGGCCTCAAGGTGAGGGAGGACAGAGGAAGAAGAGGAGGCCTCAAGGTAAGGAAGGTGAGGGAGATCGGCAAGGTGGGGAGGAACTGGATGTGACTGACTGAGACTGAGACTGAGGGAGAGGGAGATCAAAAGCTAGATGATAGGTGTATTTTTAACAGGGTTTGGAACTTGGGGAATGAGAGTTCTGACCGCAGGATGGAAAGTAGGGAACAGATCTCAGGATGGTAGGTCGAACCGAGATCCAGTGCCTATGAGACCTCTACAACAGAAGTGAGGCAGAGTTGTTTATGGCTAGTAGACACCTTGCTGAGCTTGGCATGTCTTTCACTCAGCTCTGTAGGTATGACTTGAGCAACCCTGGTGCTCTCAGACATGTGTAATTTATCCAGCACACCCAAGCATTGAACCAGCTGTGAAATGTGATTGCACCCACCACCATGCTCAAAGATCTTGCCCCTCTGTAACTGCATCAGAGAGCAGAAAATCTTTTGATTCTGTAGTGTATGTTATTGTAAGAAGTCTGCATAAATTTTAATTATGTCATCTCAAAAATGGAGTGAATCCTTGTTTTGAGTCGCTGGTTAATTTTTTTCTAGAAAAATGACATGACATCAATTTGTTCTTCTATAGTATATAGATCTCACTCTGAGGGACTCTCAAATCCAAGGACTTCACTTCGGCTTTGAGCTCATTCACTGCCTGAGAGAGATCCATTCTTAGGAGCTTGATATGAGAAACCAACTTAAAGATATCTGATTTAGTGACTGGAGCTGATAAGTCCTTATCCAGAGACTTTCCCACCTGTATCTCCCAGGAACTGGCATCTTAGCTTGTCCTTGTACTGACGAAGAGGAGCTTCTGCTGAACTTAGCTAACAAAGAGGTATAAAATGGTTTTGGTTCCATATAATGTCTAATAAGACAAAAGAGAGGCCCCTATAGACCAAGGACATCATGACAGTGCTGCAGGACCCCAAAAAGCCTGACCAGTACTTCAGAAACTGCAAGAAGCTTATAGTGGTGTTCTCCAACTCCTTCAACTCTCCAATCCCTCTTCCTCCACAGTTCCTCTCTTCCTCCATGACAATGCAAAAGAGAAATACAGGACAAGCCAAGGGTTGGTTCCATCATTGTTTATTGTCCTGTGACAATGGGCATACTCAAACAAAGCCAGAACCCCATTGGAACACAAATCTGCCCAACAACACGCTCAATGGTGCAGTGAATGAGACTCAGGCATTAAAACGTAACTTCTCTCACCATTGAAGCGTACCTCATAGAAATGCTGCGGGCTTCCCTACATTCATTCCTCTGATGTCAAGCTGTTATCCACAGTTCAAATTACTGCAACAAACTGCTCATTTCAGCTAGGGATTTAGAATAGTGGTCAAAAGCCCAGTTATATTTAAAATGAGATTCTGAGTGATGTGGCTCTTTTGTATTACATATATTTTTCAAAAATGCATGCTTCAGCTTCACATTAAGGAAAAGATACACGTGCTTCCCACTACCCTATGCATATTTTACAAAAGTTCCACATTCAGTGGGTGTTTTATAAACTAGCCTAGAAACTGTGAAAGTCCTGGCTTGACTTTTTCCATTTCTGACCTAGAAGCCCAATGCAAAATTAAGCTTCACATATACTGTTTTCTGCTTGTGAAACTTTGTGGTTGTGCACTGTGTTATATTTCTTAAAGAATGCTATCAGCACATTTAAAATAAATTAGAAAAATATTTAATGGGTGAGTTAACCAGATAAGTTGAATGATAGCACATTTATTTTGAAAGTTTTGTGACACAATGTGGCACTGAGAAAAAATATATTGAAAAATGAGATTGAGGGCTTTTTATGACTCATGAGTGATAAATCACAAAATAGGTGCTTATGTACCTTTATAAAATGGGCACCCCGAACCAGCCCTAATAGTGTACAAATGTCCATTCATAATTTTATATCAGCTCTGAAAAAGATAATATACTGTATGTGTGCACTCTACACATGTACCTGCGCAATTTATAAAATATGTATGTATACTGCAATGCCAGCTCAGCTTCACCTAAACTATGCCACATACAAACCAGTACATAAAAAAACAGGTACAACCCCAATCAATATGACCCAAAAACAAACAAAACCAAAACCATAAATATGCACAAAAAATTTATGCTCAAAAAATATATGCACAAAAAAAGGCTCAGGACTAGCCGTTTACTGGTATAGGAGGAAAAAAGACCTCAGTATCTCCCTGCATAAAAGTGCATATTTATGGTTTTGGTTTTGTTTGTTTTTGGGTCATATTGATTGGGGTTGTACCTGTTTTTTTATGTATAGTTTTCTTGCCCCTTGAGAGGATTTTTGTTAAATTGATTATATCATACAAACCAGTGGCATAAGTTCTAATGAGGGGTCACCAAGCAACATTTTGTTAAGGGGCCCCCTACTGTTGGGTGTGGGAGATGGGTGGGGGCCATGTGTGACTCCCCCCTGGCAAAATGACTTGAAAATATTTGCCGCACTGTCCTATAGCAGTGCTTCTCAAACCTCTCCTAGAGGCACATCTAGCTAGTTGGATTTCCGTATTACCACAATGAATGTGCATGAGAGATTTGCATACAACTGGTCTCCAACTGTAAATCCCTCTGATTCATTGTGATAATCCTGAAAACCCAACTGTCTAGGTGTGCCTCTAGAAAAGGGTTGAGTAGCACTATCCTATAATCGTACATGGCCAAGTGACTGATTAAACGCATGACCAGAGTACCAAAAAGCCACACATGCTATTAAAGGAAGGCATGTATATCTCACAAAGGATATAAAAAGACTTGAAACGTTTCAGAAGAAGGCAACCAAAATGATTTGGAGCCTGCGCCAGAAGACATATGAGAAAAGACTTGAAGACCTCAACATGTATACCCTAGAGGAGAGGAGGGACAGGGGAGATATGATACAGGCATTTAAATATTAATGAACAAACAAACCTTTTTCAAAGAAGGGTAAGCTGTAAAATTAGAAAACATAAAATGAAGCTGCAAGGAGGTAAACTTAAAAGTAATGTCAGAAAGTATTTTTTCACTGAAAGGGTGGTGGATGCTTGGAATGCCCTCCCAGTGGAGGTGGTGGGGGAAAATACAGTCATGGAATTCAAAATGTCATGGGACAGACACAGTGAATCCCTTTTATACTTTAAAAAATGGGGGGGGGGGAGGGGGGAGTGACCTGCATGGAGCGGCAGGTACACCTACTCTAGCCATCTTACGGGGCAGACTAGATGGACCATATTGGTGTTTATCTTCCATCATATGCTGTTACTATGTTTGTACTCTGGCCATTGACCAGCATACTCTGAGAACGATTGGCTAAGTTTGATTTAAACCGCTTCAATACCTCACCACATAAGCCCATGGCAGACAACTGCTCAAGTAAAATAAGGATTGCAAGCAGACAGTAAGCCATAGTGTAACTTCAGTGTTCTCAGGCAGCGCAAGCACGGAACAGTAGTGAATCATTTCAAACAGCATTGAGAGATTTCCTTCTCCTCCAAGAAACAAAGAACTAACATATAATTTATTTATTTTATTTATTTATTTAGCATTTCTTTTTATACCGCGCTATTAACATCAGTGCGGTGTACATCAAAACAGAACATATACATTGCAGGCTAACTGCAATGTATTCACATTTGAACAGGGATTGAAACGTGGATAAACAAGGGTAAAACATCAACAGTTATTACATTGTCAAGTATCTACAGTTATTTACATGATGAGTGTATTTCCCTATCGGGTCTACACCGAAAAGTATCTTGTGAATAGGTAGTGCTTTAGGGCCTTCCTGAATTGGGTTATGTTGGTAATAACTCTCATGTCTGGGGGGAGGGCATTCCAGGCTCTGGGAGCATAGATGCTGAAGGCTCTGTTAGTTGTTGCCTTTGTGCATCTCGTTATTTCTTTCGGGACTGTCAGAGTATTTACTGCTGCAGATCTTCTGCTTCTATTGGGGGGTGAGGTGTGTATCAGCTCAGAGATGGCTGTGGGGGTCTGATTGTTCAGGACTTTGAAGGTCATAATTATGATCTTATATTGGGTTCTGGCTTGAATTGGTAACCAATGGAGCCTTTTCAGGATTGGAGTGATGTGGTCAGACCTTGACATTCCTTCTAGCACCCTAATGGCCATGTTCATTGCCAGTTGGAGGGGGTTTAGAGTTGCTTGTGGAAGCCCATACAGGATTGTGTTTGCAAAATCGATGTGTGGCATCACCAGGGTTTGGTATATTGTTCTGAAATCCATGTATTCAAGTAGTGGACGTAAATGATGAAGTGTCCATATTTTGTGGTATATTGATTTTGCTGTGTTTTTTATATGTGTTTTCATGTCCATCCTTTGGTCGAGGATGATGCCTAGGTATTGGATAGTGGGTTTAACTGTTAGTTCTGTGTCCTTTACCTTTAGTGTGAGTGGGGGTGCGAAGTCCTGGTTCTTCGTGATGAATAATATGTCAGTCTTGCTGTGGTTGATTTGCAAGTTCTGTGTGAGGAGCCACTCTGTAACTGTGCCAAAACAGCTGATCAGTGGGGTAAAATCAGGTTGGTCCATTGTAAAAGGCATATAGAGGAGAATATCGTCTGCATATGCTAGGCAGGGTACATTAAAAGATCAAATCAAGTTGCAGATGGGTTGCATGTAAATGTTAAACAATAGTGCAGATAGCGAGGAGCCTTGAGGTACTCCCTGTTCTTGTAGGAATGGGTCTGATGTTGTAGCGCCGATCCTCACTTGTTGCCATCTGTTGGACATGTAAGATTTGCACCAGCTCAGTGCTGAGCCGTGGATTCCTTTTTCTTCAAGATGTTCGATAAGTATTTGATGACTTACAGAGTTGAACGCAGCTGCAATGTCCAAGAATATAAGGACAAAACCTTGTCGGATGTTATCTATTCCTGTAATTATGGTGTTGAAGAGGGTGATGAGGAGGGTCTCCATGCCATGTGCTTCCCTGAAGCCATGTTGGGATGGGTCCAGGGGGGCTTCAGTATCGATGTGTTGTTAGATTTGTCGTTGTACTACCTTTTTGATTATTTTGGCTAACAGTGGGATGCTGGATATCGGTCTGTATGATTCGACCTTTAAAGGGTCCAGTTTGTTGTTCTTCAGTAGTGGCCTGATGGAGGTATGTTTTAGGCTTTGTGAGAAAGTGCCCGTTGCGAACGATTGTTCTAGGATTTTATTTAGGAAGTGGCTTAGTTCATAGCGGAGATCTCTTATCCAGGACGCTGGACAGGGATCATTTGGTGCAGAGGTAGCATTGATGGAGGCAATGGTATTTTCAATCTCTTTGTGTGATATGGTGTGGAATTTGGTCAGTGGGGATGGGTGTGGCATCATGGGTAGTAGGGAGAGATTGGAGGGGCTGGAGCTTTTGGCAGTCTGGATCATTTTTTATTTTAAGTAGTCGGCATAGTCCTGGGGTTGGATTATGTGTGTTTGTTCTGGGGTTGGTTCTCGTGCTAATGTTTTTACTATGTTGAATAAGTCATGGTGCTTGTTTATTGATAATAGAAGAAGGCCAGATGATATCAAGCATTGCATAAAAATGTAAAGTAGCTAGGACCTAGTCTGTGCTTTACCCCATTCCATGTACCCAGTAAGATAATAGCAGAGGGAATTCTGAAGTATCAATCCCTGTATGTAGGTGGGGTAAAGCCAGCTTTGAAGCAGTCAGGCCTGAAAGAATGCAAGCTGTAGGTAAAGCTGACATATGACTAGCTGTAGGCCTCATTGCTCATAGCATTAGGCAGGAAATATACAGTATAGAGGACATAGAAGTAGGCCAGGATTCTGCCTGAGATATCCTTGCTGCCCTGAAGGTCCCAATCAAGATATTTAACATGACCCTCAAAGCAACACCAGTAAAGATAACACACCTTGGGATGCCCTTACAGGTTGTACAGCTAAACATTCAGCTTATTAAAGACAAAGATTTGTCATGTATTACCATACAAAAAGATAGAACACCAGCTTATGTGTAGCTGAAAATTTTAGGGGAGACTATACTTGCTGCTTGCTGGGAAGAAGAGAGAGGGCCAAAAGACTCACCCTGAAGGAACACCAGCTTTTATGCATTGACAACTGGAGTCAGCATGGTTTCTGGAATCTAGAGGGCTATGTTATATGTCCCAACCTGTTTGTTGGTGCACTAGACAAAACCTTATGGAAGCCTTGACATATTACAATTAGCATTAGTTCAGACATTGGGTTGCTAAGTAAAGTAAAAAACTCCTAAGCTTAGAACCTCTAAGGAATACGTATTGTTACTCAGCAACTCAGAAGGCTCTGTCTTCACAATAGAGCACTCAGTAGGGATGTTCACAGGACAAACATTTCTAGTTCATTTTCAGTTTGTTTGACCTTTTATTCCAGTTTTCAGATGGTTTTTCAGTTCTTCACATATACATTAACAATTTTTATTAAATGAATGTGGAAACATTTTGATGTGCATTAATGGATTTAAATATACATTAGTTCTTAGATTAATATGTATTAAATTGATTTATCATGTACAGATTTTTTTACGGCACACTACTGAACAAATATTTGCTAGGAAATTAACATTCCTTTCACTTAGGATCTTGGCTGAGAGAAATGCAGGTCAGTTGAAGCCCAAATGTAAGGAGGCATGGGAAAATCCAGTGACCTCACTTCTGGGGGAAGCTTCTCCAGAAGGCAAAGACACTTGCTTACAGACAAGCAGCTTAGTTTTTGAAAAGGTGGAAGAGGTTGAACTTTGTACCAGAGGAGGCTGGCCTTCTGGTAAAGGAGACAATAAAACATTTTAAAGTCTTTTCTCCATGGGAAAGCAGGATAAGTGCTCAGATATGGCTGATGCCACTGTTGGAGCCTTCTGCAGGAACATCTCCCACAGCAGGGGCAATGGAAATCCTACTACTCTCACAGGCATAGGTATCCTCCTCCCGAAACAGGCAGGCTTCCCACTCCCGTACTTAACAGAAGACTCAGAAATACAAGCCAGCATCCCAGCCAGACCCAGGGACATGGTTTTGATTGGATCCTAGAGGACACACAGTACCTTGCAAAGGTATTCATTACCTTGGTTTTTGTACTGTTTTGTCACATGATGTACAACCTGGAATACAAATGTAGGTTCATGGAGATGTTAGGTAATGGATCTAACTATATAGCCAAATTGGTGAGTTGAAATGACAATAAAATACCTTGTGTGTGTATATATATATAAACAAAAACTAAAAACTGAAAAGTTGTGAGTGCATATGTATTCATCCCTTTTGCTATGAAACCCCTAAATAAAGATCTGGTTCAACCAATTAACCTCAGAGGTTACATAATTAGTTGATTAGGGTCCACCTGTGTGCAATCAGTGTCACATGATCTCTGTATAAATATACCTGTTCTGAAAGGCCCCTGACACTGCAACACCATTATAAGCAAGCAACATGAAGACCAAGGAGCACTCCAAACAGGTCAGAGACAAAGTTGTGAAGAAGTATAGATCAGGGTTGGGTTATAACAAAATCCCAAATTCTAAATATCTCATGGGGCACCATTAAATCCATTATAAGAAAATAGAAAGAATATGGCACCACTACAAATCTGACAAGAGAAGGCTGCCCACCAAAACTCACAGACTGGCAAGGAGGGCAGTAATCAGAGATGCCACAAAGACACCAAGGATAACACTGAAGGAGCTGCAAAGATCCACATTGGAGATGGGAGTATCTGTCCATAGGACCACTTTAAGCCATACACTGCACGAGTGGGGCTTTAAGGAACAGTGGCCAGGAAAAAGCCATTTCTTAAAGACAGAAATAAGAAAACACATTTGGAGTTTGCACAACAGCATGTGGTGGAACCCCCCCCCCCCCCCCCAAACACATGGAAGAAGGTTTTCTGGTCAGATGAGACAAAAATTGAACTTTTTGACCATCATGGGAAACACCATGAGTGGCACAAATCCAACATTTCCCTAAGAACACCATTCCCACAGTAAAACATGGTGGTGGCAGCATCATTCTGTGGGGATGTTTTTCATTGGTTGGAACAGGAAAACTGGTCAGGATTGAAGGAATGATGTGTGGCACTAAATACAGTGCAATTCTTGAGGAAAACCTGTTTCAGTCTGCCAGAGATTTGAGACTGGGACAATGCAGTCAATGCAGTCAAGCAAGACAATGACCCTAAACATACTGCTAAAGCTGGTTTAAAGAGAAACATTTAAATGTCTTGGAATGGCCCAATCAAAGCCCAGATCTCAAGCCAATTGAGAATCTGTGGCATTACTTGAAGATTGCTGTACACCAACGCAACCCATCTAATCTGAAGGAGTTGGAGCAGTTTTGCCTTAAGGAATGGATGAAAATCCCAGTGACTAGATGTGGTAAGCTAATTGTGACATATCCCAAGAGACTTGCAGCTGTAATTGCAGCAAAAGGTGGCTCTACAACGTATTGACTTTGGGGGGTGAATACATATGCACATTCCTGTTTTCAGGTTGTTGTTGTTTTTTTGTCTTAATTCGTGATTGTGTCACAGTAAAGGATATTTTGCACCTTCAGATTAGTAGGCATGTTGTGTGTGTCACATGGTGCTAACCCCCAAAACTCCATTTTAATTCCAGGTTGTAGTGCGATGAAACAGGACAAACACAGATGGGATGAATACTTTTGCAATGCACTGTAGCCAATACTTCTGTCTTGTTCCTAGATGACCTTCCTGACCTTTCTGTTCTCAAAATAGTCCAGGATGGGTACAGACTTTGCCTACTGAAACTACCTCCAAATTGCCCACCAAGAGTTCATTTAATAAACTCCCAGCAACAGGATATACTTCTGTAAAAACTCAACACCTTTTAGGCCACAACTGCAGTCTACCCTTTTCCACCAGGGCTGGAAGGGATGGGATTTTACTCAAGATATTTCTTCTGATACTGTGAAACTGCTACCTTAAGATCTCTCTGACATCTAACTGCAGTGTTGCTCATATCCCACATGGCAGAGCATATACGTATGCATGTAAGATTATAAAATACTATAATTTATATGTATTCTTGAAAAATAGAGGCAGAGGTATCTATACCTTACACCTTTGTACCCTAACTTAAGGTGTGATCTCTGTCATTTAAGCCAGTATTTTATAAAAAAAAAAGTAGGCACCTAATTGTCTTTATAAAATATGCTTAATATAGGCACCTAAGAAACCACTTTAACTTGGTACCCCCTTATAAAATTACCCTCGCAGTGTCAACGGAACGTTTTGGTGCACTTGTTGCACGCTGTTACGATGTCCTGGCTTTCTGCTCAGGGGTCCCTTGTGCACTTCCATGATACTGGTAGCCCCCCCATGTTCATACCTCAGGAAGTCCTCTTTTCTGTGTCTAACATCTGAGCTCCTGATTTGAGGGGATGTAAATACTGCCGCTGCCACTGCCTGCCTCCCCTTCCCTAGACGGAATCAGCAGCAGCTGGTGGGGGGGGGGGGGGTGAGGCTGGGGTTTCTGCCTAGGGTACATATTCATATCTGCAGTGTTGCCTTGGATGGGCAGCAATTTAAGCATTTCAGAGGTCATGCAAGAGATAGAAAGAGAAGCCCCTTTAATGAACTTTACAAAACCATTGCTGAAGCAAAACAATCTTTTTCACCATGGTGTGGCAGGAATTCAGGCAGACCTACCAGCATTAACCACTACTATGGGACATTTGTTAGGGAGGATTATATAGCTCCTTCTGAACACTTGCCTCCTTCCCCCTTTCTTTCCACCTCTTGCTATCCATGAGTTCTCTAGCATGGGATAAAACATGAGCCACTAGTCTTTCCTGACTTTTCAGGAGCTGCCAGGCCTGCCTCAGAGCTAAAATAAAAAGGAGAATCTTTCTCCAAGGCCAATATGACTACTAATCTGACTCTGCTTCAGTACAGAGCATTGCATATAAAGGTGGCAGCAGCCTTCACCACCCGTGCGAGGTTGTGGCCACCCCAGAAACTCTTGCATGTACATATAACAATAAGCACTTTAAATGTGCCTTTTCTAGCTAGAAATGTCTGTAAATGAGATTATAATCGTCCCTTGCCACTTTGCGCTTCGACTTTCACGGCTTCACTCTATCGCGTTTTTTTCAAATACATGTATATTCATTAAAAAGTTGATTGAGACAGTGAAAATGATACAGCGCACGCTCGGTTGTCTGAGTCAATTATACAGCCCTGTATTACAATTAAAATTAAAATTACTGTACGTATGGACTGTAGGCCCTTATCTAAGCCCCATGATGTCTCCTAAACGTGCTGCTTCTTCTAAGCCTTCTGACGATGAAACTAAGCGCCGGAGGAAGATGCTTACCATCCAAGAGAAGGTAAAACTCTTGGATATAAATAAAGAATCCTACTTCATGGAAATTCACTTATCGCGGTAGAGTCTGGAACTGATTAACCGCGATAAACAAGGGACGACTGTATTCCTTGCTGCCACTGTCTTCGGATATGCTTAGCACTGCTTCTTTCTGCTCCGTATCACCGACTAGGGGCTGAGGCTGAAGCGGCCTGAGGGTGAAGGCCCTATTATGGAGGATCCAGTAGGCTAGGAAAATGTCATAGGCCTTGGAAGGGAGGTAGTGAAGTTTTCTTATCTGTCCAGGCATTTGAAGTAAGTATTTAAGAAGCAAAATGTCCTTTTGATGACTGTCCTTGTCTGCCTGTGGGCCATATAGTAGCAATCCTGTTCTTTATCCTGCTGGTCAGCAATGGTGTTCATAAGCCATATCGTCTGGGGATACATAGTGCCTATCACTTGGGGGGGGGGGAGGTAAAGGAGTCAAAAATGAGTTGGTCAATGGTAAGCATAGCTGGGAATGCCTTGATGATACTTTAGTTGAGCAGTTGAAAGTCAGAGAGGGATCTGTGGAGAGAAAAAAGGAGTGTGAAATAGAGTGTGTGTGTGCATACCTAGAGACCATTGCTCTCATGCCTCTCTGAAACTGTTCATGTATACCAGATTGTGACAGAAGCCTGGCACATATCAGTTATAAACACATTTTACCATGGTTTAATGTGCCTGCTGTTCCTGTCTGGGAAATCAATACATTGATTTGTTAATTTGCTTTCTTGAAAAGAAATACTCAGAAACAGCTATGGAGAGGGAGGTAACCAACTGACTTATGCTTGCCTGGACTCCAGAATGACCTGGAAGCTTTCAGTGGTGAGGAAGGCAAAGGCTGTGACAACCTTCAAGTGCACTGGCATGGCATGCCCCTATGTTGAAGCTGAGCCTCTACTGATGGCATAAGTGCAAACTGGTATCCTTGTGAAAGCTAAACCTGCACAGGCTTTGCTCCTGAGATAAATGAAAAAGCTATGTCTTCAGCCTATAGATCCTCTGAAGAGGTTATCTTCTCCTTCTCTGTCCTTTGAGTCAGAGCATACCAAAACCACTAGTCAATGGCAATTATTGTAGCTAATATATCCTCCACCATCAACCCCATACTGATCACCAGCAACATTGCAACAACCGTACCCAGAGGCACAGAGAGAGAGAGGCAGACACACCCAGAGAGGAAGGAACACAGGAAGGATGGGGATATAAGGAGAAAGGAAGCAGGCAGACAGAAAGACGGAGAGGCAAAGATGAAGTAGACAGAGAGATATGTAAGAGAGTAAAGGCAGCAGGCAGAGGAGAGGGTAAAAAAAAGTAGAAAAAAAGAGGGTATTGGTAAGCATAAGATAAGGAAAATGAAGAATGAAAAACAGTACTAACAGACCACAAACTCACAAGCAAATCTCTAGTACTGTGGACTTCTGTTTGCACCAAGTCCCAAAAGGCAAGCTGCTTACACTCATTTTTTATAATGTAGATCAGTGTTTCTCAATCCAGTCCTTGGGACAGACCTAGCCAGTCAGGTTTTCAGGATAACCACAATGACTATGCGTGAGAGAGATTTGCATACACAGTGCGTGCAGGTCTCTCCCATGCATATTCATTGTGGTTTTCCTGAGAATCTGACTGGCTAGGTACAGTATGTCCTGAGGCTCACTTACATTATTAGATACATAAAATATATACCTGGTACATGCCCTCCCCTTTTCCAGAGCTTGCCTCCTTTGTAGGCGTAGATACAATATTTCCACATTATGGCCTAATCCCCCACCCCCCTTTATAAAAACATATCCTGCAGGTCTATTAGATATAAGATGGTTTATCAAATACATGGAAATAAATAATCTTCAATATAAACACTCACAAGCCACTTCAATGTAAATTCTTGCACAGAAGGCATATAAAATTAGAAGGTAATGCTATAAGGGAGCACCTAGAAAGGGAAAGCACATGGGGATATGCTGCACCCACTTTATAAGGGCCATTAAGGAAAAAATAGCTATGATAAAAAAATTTAAATCTACATGAAAAAATACAGTCCATTTTTAGATAGATCCTCTGATACGTATGCTTTAAAGCTCCTCTCCCTTACCTCCTCATTCGACCTCCAGCTTTGATCTACTGCCCCCTCTCACCAGTACGGCTACCGCCTTGACCTTGTATTCTTCTCTAATTGCCTACCCTCAAACTTCTGTACATCAGTTCTTCCCTTATCCAACCTTCACCTGCTAAGCTTCACTCTTCATCACCCACTGCCTGAACCTCACATTGTCTCCTCCAACCTATTTAGAAATCTTTATGCTATTGACCCTTTGGCTGCCTCCTCCACTGTCTCAGCAACTCTTTCCTCCACTATATCATCTGAATCTGTTGATGAGGCAGTAGCTTCCTATAATGCTGCACTCTCCTCTACTCTGGATGCTCTTGCTCCGCCCATGCCACATCCTGTGAGGCGTACTATACCCCAAACCTAGCTATCTTCCACTACACGCTATCTACATTCCTGTGCTCATTCAGCTCAGTGTGCTTGGCTCAAATCCTGCCTCCTTGCAGACTTTCTACACTTCAAACTCATGCTTGTCTCTTTTCAGTCAGCCATAGCAGTCACAAAACGACTATTATGTTGATCTGACTAACTCTCTTGCCTCTGACCCTCGCCATCTATTTACAATTCTCAACTCTCTCCTCAAAGTGTCTCCGCCTCTGACTCCACCTGCCCTTTCTGACCAAACTCTGGCTGACTATTTCCATGACAAAATCTACAAGATCACCTTCCAATTCTCCACAAGGTCAGCTACTTTCCCTCCTCCCCCTCTTCACTCCCAACTCCCCCACCCTACCTCCGCTACCCTTTCTTCCTTTTCTATGATTTCTGTGGAGGAAACCACATACCTTCTTTCCTCTTCCTAACTCACTACGTGCTCTTCTGATCCTATTCCCACCTGTCTCCTTTTTTTTTCTTTTTTTATTTATGAGAAATTTATATATACAAATACAAGAAAGACATATTCTTCAAACAACCAATGAAATAACACAAGGAAAAAAAAAGTGTACTACCACTTCAAGGAGGTGCATCCAGAAATCTCTCCCCCATCTAATTCCCAGAGTAATTTACATTACCAATACTCCTATGACCACCATCTTAGATCTTATCTTTTAAAAATTCCAACAACTGAGCAGCTTCAAAGAAAATAAATCTTTCACCCTAAAAAAGTATAAGGCATTTACACGGAAACTTAAGATGGAAAACAGCTCCAAGGGCCAATACCCATGGACGCAATTCTAAAAACGCCTTGCATCGCACTTGCGTGGCCCTGGAGACATCCGGAAACATCTGAACAATCTGCCCACAACATTTTTCTGATTTCTTCCTAAAGTAAGCCAGCAAAATTCTATCTTTATCTATCTCTGATAATAAAGTGACCAATAAAGTGGCCCTAGAGGAAATATCATCAGATATTGATTCTATAAAAGCTGAAATATCTAATGTGGAGGAAATCATTTGATCATGTGGGGGGGCCACCTCTCCCTCACCCCCTGGTTGCTGAACTATATTACGTGGAAAAACATAGTATATTTTTGACACAGCAATTAAGTTGGAATCAGCTATTAACAGATTCTCCTTAAGATATTTTTGAAACAACAATAATGGAGACAGATAATGTGTACGTGGAAAGTTCAATAAACGAAGATTCTTAGACCGTATAGAATTCTCCAACATCTCATCTTGATGATGTAGAGAACTAAAATCTTGAACAAAGGTAGTCAACACATCCTGTCGAGCTACACCATCTGATTCCAGTGATATAGCTCGCTGTTCCACAGCTATCAAATGCTTATCATGATCAGAAAGTTTCTGCACAGTAGCTTTAGAGAAATCTGAAATTTTCTGTAAAGAAGCCCCCAACACAGACTCAATACGGGAAGTCACAAACCAAATATCCTTCAGGGATAGATCCGCCAGTGGAGCCTGCGCATCCCCAACAGAGGAGAAACTTATCACTGGTGGCAAAGGAGGAGGTAACTCCTCCATTCTTAAAAAGCAAACCGGAAGCAATTCCCCTTCTTGAACAGCTTTACCTAAACCCAGTACGGGCGAATCCAAAACAGACAGCTGCTTCGTCTCTTTACTGGGGGGAGTAGACCCCATAGAACGGGCATCGTTGTTGGAGGAAGGAGTACTCACTGCTGATATCTCCGACAGTCCCTCACAAGAAGTTACAGCAACAGGCAGCGCCTCACCCATACGAACATGAGCGTCCATCGGGCCCACAACTTTCACCACCTTAGGTTGAACAGGCTGCGGATAACGCTTCCTCCTCTTCCCCATAACAGGAATCCTCAAATGCCAAAAATTCGCTGAAGGGGCGCCAAAGGGGCGGGACCTGCCCCTTTTGTCACGCCCCTTTGGGCACACCCACGGGACGCGTCCCGCGAGGAGGGCGAAGTTGTTATAGCCCTCAAAGGAAGCCGCCCCAATCAGAACAGCCTCAGCAGGACTCTGGGAACCAATCAGGAACTTCAACATAGAGTAGCAGGAAAAAGACGCACCCCACTGTCCCTCGAGGAGGGCGAAGTTGTTATAGCCCTCAAAGGAAGCCGCCCCAATCAGGACAGCCTCTCCCACCCGTCTCCTAAGCCCCATCTCCTCCACTGTTATCCCTTCCATCTCTCATATCCTCAACCTATTGCTTTGCACTGCACTGTCCCTGCAGCATTCAAGTATGCTCTGATTACACCTCTCCTCAAGAAACCCTCACAAAATCCTACCCGTCCTTCTAACTATTGAGCCATCTCCCTCCTCCCCTTCATTTCTAAACTACTTGAATGTGCGGTTCACTGCCATTGCCTTGACTTTCTTTCCTCTCAAACCCTCCTGGATCCTTTACAATCTGGCTTTCATCCTTTACATTCTACTGACATGGCTCTTGCCAAAGTCTCTAGTGACTTGTTCCTGGCAATTTCCAAGGGCTTTTACTCAATCCTCATCCTTCTTGACCTTTCTGCTGCTTTTGACACTATTGACCCCAACCTTTTTCTTGGTACCTTGTCCTCATTTGGTTTGTTTGTTCTGGTAGATCCTTCTCTGCTGCTATCCCGCTCTCAGTTGGTGTACCCCGAGGATTGATCTTGGGTCCACTCCTTTTCTCTCTGTGTATCCAGTCCCTTGGTGCACTCATCTCTTCCCATGGCTTTCAGTACCATCTTTACACTGATGACTCCCAGATCTAACTCTCTACACCTGAAATCTCTCCTGCAATCCAGGCCAGGATCTCTGCCTGCTTTTCTGACATTGCTGCTTGGATGTCTCACCGTTGCTTGGAATTGAACATGGCCAAAATTGAGCTGCTTATTTTTCCCCCTAAAACCTCCTCCCCCCTTCCTCCTTTCTCCGTCTTTGTGTATAACTCTCTGCTCCTCCCTGTTTCCTCAGCTCTCAACCTTGGGGTCATCTTTGACTCCTCTCTCTCCTTCTCCACACACATTCATTTGATAGCTAAAACCTACCGTTTCTTTCTCTATAACATCAACAAAATCCACCCATTCATTTCTGAGCACACTACTAAGATACTTATCTATTCTTTAGTCCCCTCCCATCTTGACTATTGTAACCTACTCCTTGATGGTCTCCCTCTGAATCATCTCTCTCCCGTTCAATCTTTTCAACACTTTGCTGTGCAGCTAATCTTCTACCAGTCTCGTCATGCTCATATTACCACTCTTCTCAAGTCATTCATTGACTCCCTAACTGTTTCCGCATTCAGTTCAAACTTGTCCTGCTGACCTATAAGTGCATTCACTGCAGTTCTTCACTACCTTTCTTCTCTTATCTCTCCCTACAACCCTCCTCGGGAATTCCGCTCTTCTGGAAAATCACTTCTATCTGTGCCCTTCCCTTCTATTGCTAACTCCAGACTTCAATCCTTTCATCTTGCTGCTCCTTATGCCTGGAACCAACTACTTGAGTCTGTACATCAGGCGCCTTCTCTGGCCCTTTTCAAATCCAGGCTGAAAACGCACCTCTTCGTTGTTGCTTTCAGATCTTGACTCACTTGATATCCTGTGTGTTTCCTTACCATTCCCCCTAGATGTATCCCATGACTATAGGAACTGTTTTGTCTGTCTTAACTAGATTGTAAGCTCTGATGAGCGGGAACCATCTCATACATGTGTCTGTGCAGCGCTGCAAACTTCTTGTAGCACTATACAAATGCTCAGCAGTAGTAGTCATAGTAGTAGTAGATACGTAGGTGGAGAAGGTACATTCATAAAAGCAATTCCTTGATCACCTTCATTTTATATTGTTCATAGTTTTAATCATGTACCAAAAAATACTTTCCAAACACTAGCGAAAAATACAGTCTGATCTAACAGTACAAAGGAAGAAAGTCCAAACCTATCTTGTGTCAGAAAAATCACTTAGCACATCTCATAGGTACTTGTATTGGGAGTCACAGGCCTTATTAAGAGGAGTTTGCAGTTGTACCCTGACAAGTTGCCTATGCATGTTATATCTTATGAACTCCAAAAGGAAGCTTTCTTTGGCATGATGCAAGTATTATGGTAAGTGTTAGCAGTAAATTTGGGAGATTGCGATCAGGACCGTCCGTCCACTAGGCGAGCTAGGCGGCCATCTAGGGCGGCCGATCCAGGGGGCGGCTTTGTGTTACCACTTTATTGCCTGTAGCAGGCCATGAGCTTCGGCACACATGACTTGCCACTTCTTATCCCTCTCTGATGCAACCTACTGTCAGAGGGGTGTCAGAAGCGGCAGGTGTGGCCTGCTGTGGACAACAAAGCAGTGTCCCAAAGCCGCTGCTTTTAAAATGCTGCTGCTGCTGCCACCACTCGCCTCCTCCCAAGACAGAATTTTTGGCAGCCGGGGCGGCTTGGCATAAGGGGGCGGCATGGCCGGGGTTTCTGCCTGGTGTGGCAGAAAACCCTTGGGCTGACCCTGATTGCAATCATTCTCCACATACCCTGACTTAGGAGTGGGGTTCATGACTGTCATGGTATGCGCAAAACTAACCTATTTGGAGAAATTGCCCCAAGTGTGCAAAAAAATGCTAAACAAGAGTAGCATTTTGACTTGACTATGTTTTGCCTCAAGAGCTGCAAAAGGGGTAAAACATAATCATAGTTAAAAGAACACTACAGAACACAGTGAAAACAACTTTATTTATCAATCTGTTTATTTTGGCCTTTGTTTGATAGCATTGCTTTTGAAAATATATTGCATAAAAATAGGCACTACAGGGGTCATTTTGGAAACCCTCTTCATGCTTTGGATGTCCAAAAATGGGCATAGACATGTCTCCAGAACCATTTTAGAAGTCAGGTCTGTGGATGTTCCAAGCATGAGGACATCCAAGTGTGAATGGGCGCATGGCTGGGGTGTTCCCAGGAACCAGGATGTTCCCACCTGATCTCAGAAATGTCCTGAGTCGCATCTAAGTTTAGACCTGCTCCATGCACCTGAAAAGTGCTTGTTTTGGCTGAAAACCATCCAGGTTTGGAGAAGAAAGTACTCCATCATCCCCAGTACTCAGCACAATTTTAATGATTACAGCAGTGGTATTTGAATCCTGGATACTATGGTCCTAGTTCACAACTCTAACCATTAGGTTATTCCTAGACATCTAGGCTGTGAAATACTATTTTGGGGCTGTCTATGTAGACACTGCTACAAATGTCCGTATGGGGCACATCCATGTTTGTGAAATCATGTCTCTATCTGGATGTGCCTGCTTTTTTTCAGGCATTCTCGCTTAGACATCCTATATTGCACTTGGGTATTCTTTCTAAAATCCCTCTCCACATTTTCTGAGTGCCTTCATTTATATGGGTCCACCCCTAGAAATGTTTATAAGCATCGACGTGAGTGCATAAAATGCTGTTTTTTATGCTCTGGTAGCTAATAAGCAGCATCAGATCCTCCTTTCTCAAAAATAAAATTAGCAAGTGAGCATTGTCAATTCTCCCTCTCTTCTACCTATCAAAGAAAATCAGCAATCTGAGTCCAACCCACCCCATCCTGTACCTATAAAAAGTGTGGCACCAAATCTCCACCCCCTGAACTCCAGTTTTCCCCACAACAGAGCATTTGGAAGAAAGAGTCTTATTTCCTCCTTCCTAGCTGAACATAAAGGGCCTGATTTTTGAAGGCCTTTACATGGGTAACTTCCCTAGTTACCTGTGTAAAGGCCTTATCCAGGATTTCCAAGGGCACCTACAAGGGTAGTGCCCTTCGAAAATCCCAGATATATCCCTAACATGCCCTGATACTCTCTGCATAGCTTCGGAGCGTGTTTGGGACATTCCGGGGCAGAGTGGAGGTGGGTCATGGCGCTACCCATGTAGCACCGATTTTTGATGCTACACGGTTAGCGCTCTACACCTCGCCTATCTTTAAAGCACTGGGGCTAACCATTGAAAATCAGTGCTACATGGGTAGCTCCTGTGGCTACCTGACTGTGCAGCGACACCCAGATTTTCGATGCCGGGTCCGAATATGACCCTGGAATTGAAAATCCGGGACAGGCCGGAGGTGGGCAGGCTATGCGCCGACGCAGCGCATAGCACTGCCCAGCTCAAAATCGGGCCCAAAGTGATCATAAAGCTGACAGATACTGGCCCTTGATATCCAATAGTCCTTTATTCACTGTACTCCAGGGTGAATAGGCCACCTCCCATTGAGAACTCAGTTGGACCCTATCCTGGTTGGGTACCAAAGGCATGTTGGCTTTTCCCCTCTCCCATGTTTATTCTTTTTGTTGCACTTGCCCCTCTTTGATCTCCAGTCAAGTGCTCCTAACCTAGGTGCTCTTCCTGTTACAAAGCTGATGCTGTTTTGTTCAGTTTGTGTGCTTCATATAGCAGTTGTTTGAACCACATGTCTGTCTTCTATATTGCTCTGTGTGGTGCTTGGTGTCTACATAGCCTCACACAGCTCAGAGAGCTGAGATATGAACCACTCTTGTAGAAGAGAAGAGACACTAGCATCAGTTTTGCAGCAGAACACTCGGGATAGGAGGCTTAGACTGCAGAACAGAGAGGACGAGAAAGAGGCAGGACACAAGAAACAACAAAATTAAACCTGGGGAGACAGCCTGCCTGCCTTTCTTATTGGGCTCCCTTCTTGCCTTGTCTCCTCTACCCGTTTTGCAGGAGGCTGCCTGGGCAAAATTTACACCAGCGCTATGCAATTATGGTGTGAAGTATTTGAAATGTTGGACTGGCCAAAACTGGAGACAGGATGCTGGGCTCAATGGACCTTCGTCTGACTCATTGTTTTTTTTGATGTAGAATAAGAAGTGGGGTATATTTATGTAACCATGAACATATAAAATTGTATTTATCATTTATTTTAAGAAAGGGAATTGCTTTCAAATAAAACCTTATGACTTTGTTAGTGAAATATAGAACCAAACATTTCAGATGAAAACACTATCTGCAGTTGTCAGGGATGAGTCATTTCCTATTGAAGAAACACTGCTGACAGCTGTTACTGTTTTCTGGTGTATTTATTTGTATACTGTATGTTGCTAGTGTGTTAATGGAAAAGGGACTAACTAGTCAGAGGATACTAACCCTAGAAATGGCAGGGGTATCTATGAGATTTTAGCATTATTTGCAGTTCCTACGATATGATTTTGGACTGGTGATTTTATTTAATTTTGTTTTACAAAAAATTCTTGACTTTAAAGAAACACACTAATTTTGCTTGTATTTATTTTCACTAAGGATCAAACGTGAATAAACATTTTTTCATAGACACAACGGTACAAAAAACATTGTTGCTCACTTGTAACAGATATTTTCCATCGATAATCAAGGCTGATCAAGCACACAAATTGGTGATATCATCACACTTCACTGGGATGTAACAGCACTGACGGACTTCAGAACGTCTGCCATGGTTTGATGCGCCTTCTGTTCCTGTCTCGGAAATCAATACATTGATTTTCTGATTCACTTTCCTGAAACAAAAAAAGTACCGAGAAACAGCTATGTTTGCATGGCCTCCAGAATAGTCTGGAAGCTACCAGTAGCGAGGAAGGTGAGGGTAGTGATGGTCTTCAGATTTTCTTCAGATGTGCAGCAATCTTCTCAGCCCCTTAGATTCATAAATCTAAGGCAACTATCAGGGAAGTGGGAGGGATTGTGTGCCTGTTCAATCCTGGTAACTATGACTTGAGTTGGGCACACAAGTGGATGACTCCCAAGCTTAGGGCTACTCATGTCTTATGTACTGCCCCATATTTTGGAGCAGCTTACACCGAGGCAACATCACACAGATTGGCCAGCACAACTTGACCAAAGGCATTGTATTTTATTGTGGCTTGTTTAAAAAAGTAGTGCGAAATAAATTTATGAAAGACCATGTTGCAACTTTACAAATTGTATCCAGTGAAACAGACTTTAGAAGAGCCGCAGTAGCTACAGTTGCTGTAATTTGGTGATACTTCAGTGTTCAGAGGAGTATCCATTTGTTCATAAAATAATTGGTATGCAGGATCACAGCCAATTTGGTAGAGTTCTACTAGCGACTGATATTCTAATTCTGATGGGTCAAAGGAGACAAAATGCTGCACATATGTCCTGATTGAGTCAGTTCTTTTTGCGGTAGAATGTGAGGGTCCGCTTACGTTCTCAAGTATAAGGAACTTTCTTACATGGATTCTGAGGTAGCTTTGGATAAAATGAGCAGTAGCCTATTGTTCAGAGCAGTGGGCTAAAAACCAGGGAATCCAGGATTCGAATCCCACTGTCACTCTTTGTAAGCTTGGGCAAATCACTTAACCCTCTGCTGCCTCACATGCAAGCTTAGATTGTAAGCCCTCTGGGGTCCGGAAAACCCCTACTGTACCTGTAACTCACTTTGAGGTACTACTGAAAAGATTAAAGTCCTATGATGTAGGGGGCTTTTGCAGTGATAGTTTAACATGGAGAAGACCTTCGTGAAACATGAAATGATGGGACACTGAGAGGCCAAAAGATTATCAGTCAGAGCATAATAGGTAGAGAGAGCACTGAGATGTACCTTTATAGAGGATATCTGGAGCCAACGACAATATAAATGGTATAAGAATTGGAGTATAGTGATAGGCAAATACATATAAGGTTGTCAACATTTGTGAAGCACCAAATGAAAAATGTTTTATACCTGAAAGTGTACGCAAGCCAAGTGGATGGTTTTCTTGCAGCTATTGGTATGTCTTGAATAGGCATTGGTAGCCCTAGAGTACAGATTAAACACTGCTCAATTTCCACCCTGTGAAGGCTAGTGACTAAATTGGAATGAACAAAATAAGGAAATAGCCCTCATATTGAATGATTAATGTTGGAATTCTTTGAAGCTTACATTGTGGTAGAACTGCTACCCTTTTATAAGAGGAAGCCAGTTCTGCTGAGGTCGATATAGTGCTATGAGAATCATTGTTGAAAGTTGTGCAGCATTTTTCTGAAGAACCTAATGGAGGGGGGTGGGGGGTTGAATTGCTAGTGCATCTGGGAGATGGCCTTTCTGAGACTTTATAGTTTGGAATATGTGTATATGCATCCTTGCGGTCTAGGGTACATAGCCAGTCCCATCACTTTAAGAATGGTAGAATGGAGGGAAGAGTTCATTTTGAATTTCTCTGGTGTCTGAGATCAATGATAGGATGTAAGCCTCCAAGCTTTTTTGTGATGAGGAAGTATCTGGAGTATAAGCTGTAATTTCTTTCTTGAGGTGCGACCAGCTCTATGGCATTGAACTGAGGGAGAAGAGAGAGTTCTTCTTTCAAGAGTTTGATATGGGTGTAGTATAGGTGAGTCCATTGTAAGGACAGATTTGGAGGTCAGGTGATGAACCTGAGTTGATAACCTGCTTTGACCTAAGAGCCCAATTTTCAGTTGGGCAGGGCTCAGCTCCGTAGCTCTGCCCACAACCCCTTAATCCTGGATTTTCACTTCCGCGGTGACGGAAGTGAAAATACAGGGTTTGCCACACAGCCAGAAAGCCGCCAAGCCTAACCGGGCAGCAGTGGTTTTGGATGCTGCCCAATTAGCCCAAGCATCTTTCTTCTCCTATCTTTAAAGTGCAGAGAACTAACTGGGCAGCAGCCAAAATCGCTGCTACCTGGTTAGCGCCATTCCCTGCCTCCAATCTGCCTTGGAATGCCCCCAGCACACCCCGATGCTAACCAGATAGCATTGGGGCATGTAGGGAACTTAATCGGGGATTTTCAAAGGCACTAGCCATGTAGGTGCCTTTGAAAGTCCCCGATTAAGGCATTTAGATGGTTAACAAGGGCTGTTAACCATGTAAATGCCTTCAAAAATTGGGCCCTAAGGATCTATAGTGATCTTTTCCTAAGATAAAAGGAAGAAGTGAACAAAATTCTACACAGGAAGGGCAGGCTGTATATTGTACAGGTGTTCTGGCTGTATAGATGATCATAGTGAAAAAGAAGGCTTCACCTTTGAGTGGGTGTAACCTGCTTTGATTGAACCTTTTCATGTTGAGAAGGCTTGAGAAAGACAGGGCACTGGGTCTGATGAGGTTGCTTTTGATAGGAGGAAAAAAGTCCCTTACAGTAGTAAATCTCTTTAAGGTACTGATTTAAAGTGATAGCCCTTAAGGACATCCCAGATGAGAGCTGGAATGCAGAAGATTGTTGAAAGAGTGGAACAGTGATCTTTTATAATGTTCACTGTCTTTTACTTTATTGCCAAATAACAAAATTTCTGTACTAAGGTGTGTCTGCCGATTTGGAGTGGACATCCTCACATAATCCAGATACACACAATCAAGCAAGGGACCAGGCTGCAATGAAAGGAGTGGAAAGTCTAGACAAAGGTTTGAAGAGGTCCTATAAGGTGAGTGCCATGCTCATCCACATCTGCTGTGGTGAATGACTGTGCAAAAAGTCTTGACTGTTTTGAAAGACTGTATGCATATATTGGATCACATAAAGATGAAGGGTCCGGTGTGCAGCCCGTGGAGGTCAGCGTTTTAAAGTGCCTGGCCACTGCGGGCAAAACTGAAACCAAATATTCAGCACCGAATCTAGATATCCTCTAGTGCTAAATATCCAGTTTCAGCACTGACTTGTACAGCTATCTGGAGAGCCACAATATTTAGCTGCTCTGCAGTTGGCCGAACCACATAAAGTTAGGACAGCCATTGAAATGTCCTAACTTTATGTAGGCACTTAACCCCTTTTAGTAGACAGAAAATTGCCTCTAACCAGATAAATATTGAAACCGCCCTTGCCCCGCACATGGACTGCCCTGGCACTGCCCACCCTCTCCTCTAAAACTGACATAGATTTGAAGATGTTTTCACTTGAATGTGACTCCAATCACATAAACAGCCTTTCTATAATGTGTTTTTTTAAATGAATATAGTCATAAATTTTGTAAAGGAAAACCATCAAAGGAATTGAATGAGCTAATACCTTTATGAGAATAACGTTTTTGTTTTAAGATGAAAGCCATCAGAACTCTTGAGGTCCGTGCGCTTTTATGCCACATTAATATTTATTTCTTAAGAGCCATATTTACTAAACGTTAGCATGTAGTATCTATCACTGGGCCCATAGGAATCACAGGGATTCTGCAGCAAATACCATGTACTAACATTTAGGAAACATGGCCTTAAATACTATTATACCAAAATACTCCAAGCGTGGTATAAAATGAAAAACACACATTTGTGTAATTCATGAATATAAAAACATACTAGAATTATTTTATAGCATAATGCATAAAAGTAATTCATTTGTTGATTTTCTATTCACAAATTTTATTTTATTGGAAGGAGAAAAATGGTAATCAGGTTCTTCTTACTGATTCTTTACAAAGCACTGCCAGGTGGCGCCATTTTGAATTCTGCAGCAGTGCCAGCAGAGGTCAATCTCTTCCCAGCTCTGTCTACCTATCTTCTTGCCATGTTCTGTATAAGCCCTAAGGCCCATAAACATAGAAGAACAGTAATCTAAACAACAAAGAACAATGGAGAAAATCAATATAAGCAGGTTATTGCCCACTAAATAGGCCTTGGCTGTCAAATCAACCACAATACTTTGTTCACCTGATCAACCCAGCACTGCAATCCAACTGGGAGGTAATCCTTATACTGAAGTTAGCCAATGACTCCTGTACAGTCAGAGATGAATCATCAGTGGTGGTACAGGCCCTATAAAGGGAGCCCAAATGTCTGTATACTTTTTCAACATTCAGCATCAGTGTGCTTTGATGCAACCAATCACTTACGTTCCTTATGTTATTGTTACTTCAATCTTGTTCCGTGTAAATATTTCATGTATATAGTTCACCCCTGTTATCCAAGTTCGTACTCCTGTTCTATGTAAAACCAAACAGCTTGTTGCTATGGTCATTATGTTATAATGTAAACCGCGCTGATACCGAATAGTGCGGTATATAAGAAATTGTAATAAATAAATAAATAAATAAATAAACTGTGATCATTTGCATCTGGTCCTTTTCAACTCTATCAAAAAATGTCAGCAGCTGGATATTCTCTGCATAAACTTGCGATTTGAAGCCACTTGTCTAAATCAACTGAGTCAGAGAAACCAGGTTTAACTTAAATAGTGTTGGTGAAAAGAGGGAGCCTCGTGGAACTCTGCACTTCAGTGCACAGAAAACTAACAAATGTCTCTGCCTCTCCACTCTCTCAAATCTATTACATCATCTTCTTACTTAAGAACATAATATATGCCATACTGGGCCAGACCAAGGTCCATCAAGCCCAGTATCCTGTTTCCAACAGTGGCCAATCTAGGTCATACGTACCTAGCAGTTTCCCCAAGAGACACAGGTTCCTCAATGCTTGATTTGACCAATATGTCCCTCAAATTAGAGCCTCTAGAAAAAGCAATCATCAAAGGTTTGTTGAAACAAGGATGCAATCCCAATATAGACCAATGATGTTTAAGTAGCCTGATTATGTCAGGACTAAGGCTCTAATTTGAGGGACATATTGGTCAAATCCACTTCTCCGGTGGATAGACCAGGGTCTTCATCCCCAGATCAAGGTGGCTATTCTCCATGCAACAATTGTAAATATTGCTCTACGACGTTATCTAGACTGGTTTGGTCACATCCTATTACTGCACGTTCTTAGCGCGGAGTTGGCCAACCTATTGTCAGTCATCACACGTGGTATATATCTTGCAATGTCCGTGTTCATTATTATATGTAGGTAGAACGTCACGTTCCATCAAATTGAGATTAAGTGAACATGCTTCTCGGTTACATCAGCAGATAGTCAACACCGATTGTGGACTTAATAAAGCAATTACATCTGAGGCTATGGAAAAGGTATATAGATGATATCTTTTTGCTATGGGAAGGCACTGAGGAGAGCCTATGTGCGTTTGTGGAGTGGATCAACAGTAGGAATCAACATTTAAAGTTTACTTGCACATACCACATGGATCAGATTACTTTTTTAGACGTGACCATTAAAAAAGGTATAAATGGTTGGAACACTACGGTATTTTGGAAGAACACTGATAGAAATACATTTTTACACTATAATAGTGCCCACCCGTCTCAATTAAAAGACAGTTTACCTGTGTCACAGTTTATACGCTACCGACGGAACTGCACAGAAATTCAAGATTTTAAAGTGCAATCTCAAATTTTGAAGAGTAATTTTCATTCTCGAGGCTATCCAACTGCTGTAATTGATAGGGCATATAAACGAGCCCTGTACAGTAATCGTGAATTGCTAGTGCACCCGCGAGAAAATAATAATTCAGAGGATATACGGAGGGAAGAAATTACTGTTTCAAGTATCAATCTAGTTACTCAGTACTCTCCATTTAGTTGCCATCTTAAATGGATCATCAAACGGCACGCCAATGTATTGCACAGCATCCCCTGTTTGGACAATAAATCTGTACGCTGTGTGTGGCAACGGAGCCACAATTTGAAAGATTTGTTGAGCCCTGTTGTTTTGAAACCTTTGCAAGCGCCGACTCAACCAGCTCGATTAGGACACAGAAAGTGTGGGGACTGTGCCATTTGTAGTATTACTTTAGAAGTAGACGAGTTTGTCTACCATGGCATATCCTATCGGATAGGCTGCCACACTTCGTGCACATCAACACACGTAGTATATTGTATTCAATGCCCATGTGGGCTGTTGTATGTGGGAAAAACCATAAGAGAATTTAAAGTACGTATTGGTGAGCATAAAAGTAAATTAAAATGCCGACGACAGGAAGCTCCTATTATAGAACATTGCCTCGATCAAAATCATTCATTTGATGAGCTTCGATGTTTTTGCATTTTTCAAATCATGACTGGCCAAAGGGGCAAGTCCCGAGAACAAACTTTAGTCTGGCACGAACAACGTTGGATCCATAAATTACAATCAGTTACCCCCGGGGGCTTAAATGCCCGCATTGAATGGGAAGCATGCACATGACCATTCACATTACTAATAGTTGTCTATTTTGAACTAAAGATTATACTGAGTTTTCAATAATTAAGTTTCCACCAATAGGAGAGGAAGATGGTGTGGCCGACGTAGTATTTAAAGCGTGTACGCATGCGCGGCGTTCTTGTTAGCTGGCAGATTTCCGTTCTCGATGAATGAAGCAAGTTGAACAAGAAAATTGGCCGGCACGAGAACGCTGACAGACTTCATGAGATAAGTTAATATACAACATGATTGAAATTGGGGTATGTGTTTTCCTTGCTTCAAAGTTCAAGAGTTTTTCTATTTTTTGAAGTGTTTATACTTAGTGAGCACGATTATCATTTTACTTTTAGTGCCTAAAATATAACCCCCTGATGAAACCGGAGTACGGTGAAATGCTAATATAGCAGAGATGGTGGCGTTGGGGACGCTATTGGAGAAGGCTAAGCACGGGGACGCTATTGGAAAGCTGAGCATGTTTTCCAGTTTTGTTCAGATAAGCACAATTTTTTCGATTGAGTATTTATGAAAGTGTGATGGTTAATGAACAACAACGGATGACCTTAAGCTTTTTCGAGTTTCAGCACAATTTCAAGTTTATAATTGACTGTGTGTATAAGAAACTACAAAAGACACACTGAGCAGCGGTCATTGATGCAAATTGGGGCGCTTTTCAGAGAATGTTTATGAGTCTGAAAGTTCATAACGCCCAATCAGTCTGAGACCTGCGTGCTCTTTAGTAAGATCACATGGTTAATGCGAGTGACATAAGATACAACACACTTGTAGATTCATATCAGAGTGTTTGCTTTATTAAGTTGACATATTATACGGCCCTGAATAAGGTGACCCTTGTTGGATTTGTAACAACACCGATTGTGGAACATTGCTTAACTCATCACCACGTTTTTGAAGAATTGGTTTGGACAGTAATTGATCATGTGCCGCATGATCCAAGGGGCGGAGATAGGATTCACCGGCTCCAATGGCCAGAGCAACATTGGATATATGCTTTAAATACAATTCAGCCCTTTGGACTCAACAGAGAGATCGATTGGATCAGGCATGTTTCAGCCAATATAAGCTTTGGTCTCTAGAAGAATGTCGCTATTGTAAGGTAGGCATTTAATGGCAGTTGATATTAGTATGGATGCTGAAAGCACTTGAAGCAGGGATTTCTATCCCGAAATGTGCATGTTGTGTTCCTGAATTACGATTTACCAAGCTGCAGTACATTTATAAGATAGGTTTTGAACCTATAATGATTATAATGAAGTTTACTGTCTGGTGTGGATGACAAATTGTTCTTTCCTCCCTTGGTACACTCCGACAAAAAAAAAAAATAGAATTTTTCAGGGACTTTATTGGTGGCTTTTTTGCAATGATTATTTATTTTGGTCACTGGTAGCAGGGATTAAATTAGGGCAGGGCCCCTGCATTTTCCATACCATTGGAATGGCCTCAAGGTCCAGGTTTTCCAGCTGCCCCAGGCTATGCAAAGGGTTTTTTGGGGGGCCATGACTTTATCACTCCCCCCAGTGGTGTGCCCCCTTTGGGTGGTTGGGGTCAGCTGAGGCCTCTTGTGTATTCACAGGACTGGTCAGGTATGCATAGTGGCTACCCTGGCATGAGGAATCCATATTGGGATTATTGGGCAAGGGGGGATGCTGGCACTTCCAGGGTGTCGTGGTTTGGGGCTTCGGCCATGGCACTGCTGGCTACCGGTCCCCTCCCCCCTCTTTCTCCTTTGTTTCTCCACAGGCTCCACAGATGTCCCCAAATTCCAGAGTGCATGGAGGAGGATATTGATTGTGGCTGGCTGTTGGCAAAACCTTGGAGCATCCTGGTACTCAGTGGGCATCCCAGGAGGGCAGCGTGAGTGATGCGGTTCCATCTCAGGCTGCTGATTTTCCTCCACTTATGTCAAAACTAGCTCTGCTTCATGCTGCGGCAGGTGAGATATCTTCTGGGACTAGGGAGGGTCCCACGGAGGGTCATGTGGGCCAAATGGGTGAGCGCTCAGCTAGCAATGCTTCTATGAAGCGAAAGCACACTTGGCGATGTGCGCAAGGCTCCTATTCTTCCTCTTCCACCTCCCTGTCTGATTCATCTTCGTGTTCATCCAGCTCTGCGGGGGCATGCCAGACATCTGAGATGGGTGCGGCTCCTGTCATGAGTGGTTGGGCACCCACCCTAGCCATCTATTCTGAGCTTTGGGAGAGTGTTCCTCATGACGTATGGCGAAAAATACGGAGCGGCACTACATTGATATTTTTTGTCTCTTGGAGGGGCGAGAGCAGAAAGAAGAGGAAAGAAGATGAGGAGGCTGGTAGGATCAAGAAAGAGTCATGGAGTGTTGTCAGTTGGAGCAGGGCTTTTTTGCGTCTAGCTAGTGTTTTGGGTCATCAAGCCCCCGAGCAGTACAGATCCCTTTTTGACGTATGCTGACTCCATATTGGAGGCTTCGCAGGTCCACGAGGGATAGTCCTGGCTTAATTATGATGAGAAGTTTAGGGATAAGATGGAAGAGAATGCTCATTTATCATGGGACACCCAGGACATCAACTTGTGACTGACGCACATGTCAGTCCGCCCAAGTATAGGTACAAGGGGATCTGTAAGAGGGGGCTGCCGTCTGTGTTGGGGGTGAGTTATTCCTTTTGACAAGGGGTCTTTAGGTCACAGCAGAAGGCTAATGGAGGAAGGGCAGGAGACCTGTGTTGGCGATTCAATAAGTCCACTTGCCATTTCCCTAATTGCAAATTCCGCCATGTCTGCGGGGCACTTGGCTGTTAAGTGTAAAAAAAAAAGGACCCCAACCACCCCCTCAGCCTCTGCAAAGTGACCTGAGGTGGCTCAGTTGGGCCCTCACCAGTGAGGGTTGAGGTCATGCTGCCATGAATCCATCATTACCCGCATCAAAGTGATGGTGCAATTTTAGATCGTGATTTTCTTTTGGCTTTAGGATACCTTTCTGCAGATTGGTAACTTCAATCCGGGTACACAATTCACCTTCTGTCCAGCATATGTCTGACATCATGAAAGAAAAGTTGGAAGTTGAGTTTGACTTGGATAGAGTAGCAGGCTCTTTTGTCGAACAGTACTTCTTGAAATTGCAGTTTCATCTTTGGGGGGGTGGTCCCCAAAAAAGAACCAAGAAAATTTTATTTGGTCCATTATTTATCATTTCCCACTGGGGCATCTGTAAATGATCGCATCCCTAAGGCATCTTGCATAGTTCAATATGCGTCCTTTGATGACGTGGTCTCATTGGTCCGACAATGTGGTTCAGGGGTGCTTTTAGCCAAAGTAGATATTGAGTCTGCTTTCTGTTTGCTACCAGCTCTATTTTGATAAGTGCGTGCCAATGGGTTGCGCCTTATCATGTACTTATTTCGAGAAGTTCAGTACTTTATTACATTGGGTGTTGGCACAATGGACTGGAATTCCCAATATTGTTCACTACCTGAACAATTTCTTGTTTGTTGGCCCTCCTCATTCAGATGCATGCATCACCCTTTTGCAAGGGTTTCTTAGTCTATCTTGGGAATTTTGCATTCTGTTAGCATCGGAAAAAACTGAGGGTCCCTCAGTGAAGCTCACGTTCCTTAATACTGAATTGGACTCGGTGGAGATGGTCGTGCATCTTCCCTTGGCAAAGATGGTTAAGCTCAGGGCGTCGGTGGTAGAAGTGAGTGCTGCTTGCAGGGTAACTCTGTGAGAGATGCAGTCTTTAGTTGGAGCTTTGAATTTAGCGTGCAGGGTCATTCCTATTGGTTGTGTTTTTCATGATGATTGGCAGCAGCCATGGCAGAAGTGTCTAAGCCACACTGTCACAACAGGGTGACAAAGAGTATGTGGGAGGACTTATGTGTCTGGGAAATCTTTTTAGTGGATTTCAATGGGTCCTCGGTTTTCCAGGATGCCGAGGTTTCCAATGTCTATCTCCAGTTCACTGATGCGGGCAGTTTGGTTTTTGATATTTACTTTTGAGGTTCCTGGTGTGTGGACCACTGGTTGCAAGAGTGGCATGATTCTGGCCTCACTCGCAATATCACGTTCTTAGAGCTCTTTCTGGTAGTGGCTGCTTTGGATTTGTGGCCAGACAGATTACACAATCATAAGGTGTTTTTTTGGTGTGATAACATCGCAGTGGTTGAGGTCATTAACCATTATTCACTATGCTGTGTACAAGTGGCAGCCTTAATGCGTGCTCTTGTGTTGTCTTGTTTGCGTTTGAAAGTCACAGTTAGGCCTGGCATATTCCTGGTTGCATTAACACAATTGCTGACCTTCTTTCCCATTTTAAGTGGGCTTATTTCCGAATGTTGGCATCAGAAGTGGATGTGGAGTGGTACATGGTCCCAGAGCACCTTTGGCGGATTGACCAGTGGGAATGCTGAATCTCCTGAAGAAGTCATTGGCTCCGGCTACATGTTCTGTGTATTGCAGAGGATATGGTTTGGTGGCATCCTTCCTGATCTCCCAGTACCTGAACAATTTCTGGGTCAGTATATTGTCTTTGCCAAAGACAGAGGATTCTCCAAGACAGCTCACTTGGTCAGCTTTGCCTTTTTCTATAGGGAAGAGGGCTTAGGTAGTCCAGTGGGGGGATTCGTAGTCCGCAGGATCTTGCAAGGCTGTGAACAATCCTCACTAACTCCACGTGATTCCAGACGTTCAATTACACACCACTTGCTCCTATGGCTGTGTGGCTTGCCGTTGGAGGTAGCAGAATATGCATACGAGGCGGTCCTTTTCCTAGAAGCATTCTCATTGGCCTTCTTTGGGGCTTTTCGTTTCAGTGAATTGGTGGTGAATTCTGCCCGTGGGACACTAGCAACTGGTATGTTGCTTGTAGAAGCAGGTCAAATACGCATATTACTGGTCAGATCCAAAACGGATCAACTTGGTAAAGAGCTTTTTGGAGCTTTGAATATGATAGAGGGTGTTATCACCTGCCCGATAACCAGCATACAGCAGTATTTGGTCTTGTGGCTGGAGGGCCCGAATTTGCTGTTTGTACACTGTGAGTCTCGTCCTTCGACTCATTTTCAATTTACGGCCATGTTACGACTGGCTTTGTGGTTCCTGAGAGAAGACCCTCTTCTGTTTGCATCCCATTCTTTTTGTATTGGTGCCACTACCAGTGCAGCTACAGTTGGTTTGCTAGACCATGTTATATGTAGGATTGGCAGATGGTGTTCCTAGGCTTTTGCGGGCTATATTCACTTATGAGTCCGGGAACAGGTGGTGGTTATTGCTGTCTCAATTCCTAACTCTGTTCTCTTTTTTCAGATGTGCAGTGCCAGCCCCGTCACTGTTGGCTAGTTGGCCATTCGTTTGTGCATTGGGCTGGGCAACGAGTGGCGGGATGACCGGCTGGGCATAATTTGGGTCTCCTGTTGGCAGATGTTTATGTCCTATGGCTGGGCGAGCACAGACTATGTTGGAGCAAGCTCCTGCCCTTGCTTTGACTTCATGAGTGATGGTGATTCTGCTCCATCTAGGAGGCAATGATCTCTATGCTTGGACCTGTAAGCAGATCATCAGAGTGGCTAAAAAGGACCTGGCAGAGACTTTGCGAATGTCTCCTGGTGTTCTATTGTTATGGTCCAATATCTTTCCAAGGCCTTCCTGTTTGGGCCAACAGTGCTGGTCAAGGGGATTAGCCAAGATTAACCGCCAGATTGGGCACTGGGTGTGTGAGCAAGGGGGCTATCAAATAATGCACTTGGGCTGAAGCCGAGGCAAGATGGCATTCGCCTGTCTCCAGCAGGGAAGGATTTACTCCTCAACAATTGGCAGGAGGCCTTGGAATTGATAGTTCAGAGAGAAACCTGCTGATCTCAGCTTTGGGGGAGGGGGGGTGGCGCAGTGCCAGTGGTGGGGTCCCAGGATCCGGTGCTGGTTGAACTCCACAGTTGGGCAGCGGTCGGGTCATCTTAGCCCAGAAATACAAAGTTGGGGTGGCTGTACTGGTCACCTGGAAGATGGCCTTCCTTTGCTAGTAATATGGTGAGGTTGGCCTGATGGGGGGAGGGGCTGTTATGGTTTGGCCATGGATGAGACTGTGGCGACGGCCGGTGAGGTCTCACCTTGCTAGTAGTATGGCTGGTGTGCTACCTGATCCGACAAGGCTTGTTATGCTGGTTATTTGTTATTTCTTTGACTGTTCATTAAATGGTTGTTCTAAATAAAGCTAGGACCAGTTTACTGCCAAATTTGTGTCATGTCTTGGTATGGTTGGGTGGGGTATCCAGAGAGGGTGGCATCGGGTCCGTGCTACAGGCCTTGGGCAGGATCCCAGCCGGCCGCCCTTACCCGGGTGCCCGGCTCGGTGTAGGAACCCTCCTTTGTGGCCTGGGATTGATGCGGTGAGTTGGTGAGGGCTAATCATTAGTGGGGGGAGAGGGGGGTGAAGGAGGAATGAGCTGGTAGATAAAGTTTAAATCCACTGGCTCCCGCCATGAAAATGCAACGAGAGCCAATGAATGGATGAAATGCAGACAGGAGTGGTGGGAGGGGGCGAGCGACCCTATTTGTATCAGGCGTGCCCGCCTCCTCCCCCTTTTTGGTACCTTGACGGCTGGGCGAGTTGCGTCCCACCCATCCTCCCTTGACATTGTGGGACAGGGAGTTCAGTAGGGTAGTCGCAGCTGTTGGGGTGTGGTGGGGTCACAGAGGTTTTCCGAGATCCGGTGTCAGTTGAACTGTGTGGTAGGGCCGCAGTCGGATCATCTCGACCCAGAAATACGAGGTTGGGGTAGCCGTGCTGATCACCCAGAAGATGGCCTTCTTTTGCTAGTAACATGGCGAGGTTGGCCTGATGGGGGGGGGGGGGGCAGTTATGGTTTGGTCATGGTGACTGCTGGTGAGGGTCTCACTTTGCTAGTAGTATGGCTAGTGAACTACCTGATCCGACAAGGCTTATTATGCTGGCTGTTATGTGTCTGACTGTTTATTAAATGGTTGCTCTAAATAAAGCTGTGACCAGTTTACTGCCAAACCTGCATCATGTCTTGGTACGGTCGGGAGGGATATCCAGAGAGGGTGGCATCGGGTCCGTGCTACCATGATTAAGCAAAATATATTAGCACAATAATAAAAAAAATATATTGAGAGTTTAATTTGCCTAATTTGAGGCCAGCAATGAGGTCACAATGAACAGCTACTCATGAAGAGTTGTGAATAGAAATAATCACTATTTAAAGATTGAGAGGAAGCTGCATGGAAGGCCGACAAGTGACAAATTAGGCAATAATGAACCTATAATGAAGCACACAAATGCAAGCATATGACAGTGAAAGTGATCTTTCTAACTTTGAGCTGCAGAATGCATTAGATGCCTCATTACACTATGCATGGGCTTCATGACTTTTCAGGCATTCAAAGTCACTTGAATGATGTTGATCCTTTTTAGAAAAAAAGATAAGAAATTACATGGAACATGCTGGGGCGGTGATTGTGCAAATGAAGGGCCAGAAGCCAAAATCATCAGCTGAGATTTCCGTCTCCATTAGAATATTTATTTTCATGTTATTTTTTTAGTGCATGCTAAAAATATTGGTGCATATTCAAATGAAATAGCATACACTAATACATTTCAGCTTGTGCGCTTTCGTGCTAGTGTGTTCTAAAATGAGATAGTGTGTGCTTAAATGAAACAGCATGAAATGATAAATTGAAAAGACAAAAAAAGAACCAAAATGCCCCAAATGAAATGCGAATAAAAAAGAAACAAAATGGAATGAAATTTTTCTGCCTGCATGTCCCCGTCTTCATTAGGAATGTGTATTCGTTTTAAAAATAAATTTTAAAAAAAATGCAATAAAATAGGCTTGTTTCATTAGAAAACAAAAAACCCCAAAATGCAACTAAATTTATTTTTAAAACTTTGCTATTAGCATGCCTAATTTTCAAACAGCATATTATTTGCTAGTAAAGGGCTGTATTTACTAAAGTGATATACCCCATTAGCTTGTGCTAACACCATTTATTTATTTATTTAAAAGGATTTATATACCGCTTTATCCTGAAATCATTACCATTATCGTGCTTTATTAGTAAGTGGGTCTCAGTGTATGGGACCTGTGTTAAATAAAATAGTTTAATACATGTTGGCACACGGTAAGATGGTAACACCATTTAATAAATCTAGTCCAGTGATTGCTATGTACATACTGCACATGTATCTGCAAATAACACATGCTAAAAATGAAGCACAATGCCATATAGGAATAATTTTCAAACCATTTAATATGAACCTATGTCTTATGAATGAACTTGATGACAAAATGGAAAAACAGAGCATCATGTAGCAATTGCTAGCTTGCAAATTCTCAAGCAAAGGGAAAGAATGAGACAGAGAAATGATAAACTGGCCTCCTGCTTAAGCCATTTACAAATAAGCAGTAAGATGGTCAGTGACTGATACGTGTGTATCTCTGAGCAGTGGACTTCAACACAAAAGATTCAAAAGGAAGAAATAATGTAGCATTGAGAGAGGCCATAATTAGAACATATAAATCTGTATTTTTCAATCTTTAAAAGTCAGGACAAAGGCTTTGGAAAGAACCGGCACTGTCGTGAACACCGCCATTGCTGCTGCTGCTGCTAAACTGCTTTGGGGCCTTCAGCTCCTTGCCAAGCCTGTACGTCTGTGAATACCTGAGGAATCCCCGAAACTGAGACTCCTGGGCTACCTATTGCCAACATCTTCTTTTCCAGCTGCATTTCCCAATGGACATCATTAACAATTGAACTATTAAGATTTGGAAATTATTCTAATCATTATTTGTGTAGATAAGTATATAAAGATAAATATGGTGAGCACTGTACAGTTAGCGTAGGGATAAACACCACATGCTATCTGCGACTCTTGCAATTAGCATGAGTTCTCCTAATACCACCTTAGAAGGTGGAGTTCAGTAATTGTGCATGCTGCTGAGGCACGTTAGGGTAACCATTCAGTGTCATAATTGCTGGGAACATTCCGGAACCCCTCTCCCCGGTAGTTAATAAATAGTGGTTGCAACTACCGCACAATAGTTTTTGTGATAAATGCATGTTAATTGCAAAACCCCAGGATGCTTTAGTAAAAGGGTCCCTAAGATTTGGCAATACAAAAATCGGGATAAAAAACATCACAAATTAACTCTGATAATCCCCACAGAAATTTTTAAAAAAATGGAACGAAGAACTTCCAAAGCTCCCTCCAAAATGCATACATCTAATTTCTATACTGCCTTATTTGCATACACTTGGAAACACTTATTTGACCTAACATAAGATTCAATAGGGGACATTTTAGCACTGTCTAAATTTCCATCATTTATTTATTTTAAAACCTTCATATACCACCATATGCTAAATGCATTCAAGGCAATGTGCAATGCAGAAAAATATGGTCATCCAAGACCCTAAAAACCATACAAACAATATAAATGAGAATTCTGTACCTCATCCCCCTCCACCTTGTGCTGCTCAACAAAACTGGGTCTACCTCTGCCACACTTCCCAACGCAATTTAGTAAACAAGAACGTTTTCAGGGCTTTCCTAAATATTAAAATATCTTTTTCCTCCTTCTAGCTAACCATGAGTTTGTTTCACCACATGAGAGAAGGTATAGCAGAACACCTCTCTCTCCATTTCTTCATCTGCACTTGCTGGGAGCCTGGAACAGCCAATTGCTGACCTTGACTTGACCACAGCTCCCTCCCTGGTTGATACCATGTTAACAAATCCTGCAATTAACTCAGAATTCATAATAACAATTAGACCAATAACAATGGAAACCCAATTTTGCATACAGCACCTAGATAAACAGAAAAAACAATGACCAAACTGGGGCATTTAGGGGGATTAAATTTACTAAGGGTGATATTTAAGAATCCACAATAAGGGAGATATTTGTCGCGTTTTAGAAGGCTGGGTATATAGACATTCCCAGCGTGAGAATGTCCATGTAGCGTGTTGCTCAGACAAATCTCAATTCATACTAACATATTTGCTGATACTGCTTCTACCTTCCTCGCATGCCCAGACTATTTTTTATTTCCTATAATTTGTTTATCTTTTACCTAGAAATATGTTTGGCAATTCTGTCAATAAACAGATTGTAGGGGGATGTCCCTCAATGAACAGAGAACAAACACAGGCAGTCTTTCACTGAAAAATGTGGCAGGAAGATACAGAAATCTTTCCCCGTCATATTGGGTGCCACAAGTGGATTAAAAGTAATTTTCAGGTACATCTTGATAGGTTGCCTATCTGCATTACATCCTAAGAACTTTAGAAGAAAGCTCTCTTTGGCTTGATGCAAGTACTGTATTGTTAGCAGTAAATTTGAGAAACTGAGATAATAGTCCACATACGCTGGCTTAAGTGTGAAGTTAATGCGTGTCATGGTAAGTGCACAACTAACCCATTCTGGAGACATTGTTCCTGAAAAAGTCTTTTAGACATTTCAAAAGGTCTCTTACCTTTTGGAGTGCCACCAGGTTTCGTTGAGTAAATTTACTGAGAGAGTTCAGACTAATAAAGGTTCCCCCTCATGGTCAAAGGCAAGTCTGCCATTAGCAAGTTAGAGAGTCTTTTATAACATTTCCCATTCTGGTGGCATGGAAAAACAGACGTCGACCTGACAAATGTTACTAATCATATCACTCCATATATGGTAATCTAGACCTATTGTGGTTAAGTTTATAAGGTGGACCCTCCTTTTACATGTGAAAATAGGAACTTCAAAGATGTAAATGGCTTCTTATAAAATTGTTCCCTGCATAAAGGATGCACATTAATTTCTTGGTACATACTTTCACAGGATTGGAGTATGGGCAGGGCATAGGTGGAGCAAACAAGTATGCACATAGATTATAAAATAGTATAATTTATGTGTGTGTGTGTGCAAAATGTAGGTACATTATTTTACTTCAGCTCTTGGTCTGGTGTAAATGATATTGCTGCTGTTGTTAAGTGCCGTCGAGTCGGAGTCGACTCATGGCGACCCTCTGGATAGCTATCCTAAAATGAGTTCGGTCTTCAGGCTCATTGTTGACAGACTAGTACCCGTAGCTGCTGTTATTGTATCGACCCATCTCATTGCTGGCCTTCCTCTTTTGCGTTGACCTTCTATATTGCCAAGCATGATGTCTTTCTCTAATGATCTCTCTCTTCGCATGATGTGTCCAAAGTATGAAAGTCAAAGACTTGTCATCTGAGCTTTTAAAGAAAGCTTAGGTTTGATCTCCTCTAGTACCGACTGGTTTGTTCTTCGGGCAGTCCATGGTATACACAGTATTCGCTGCCAGCACCATAATTCAAAGTCATCAATTTTCTTTCTGTCTATCTTTTTCACTGTCCAGCTTTCACATCCATATGATGTTATTGAAAATACCATGGTTTGAACAAGTTGAATCTTTGTATGGAGAGAGACATCTCTGCTCTTGAGAATCTTATCTAGGTCTTTCATAGCCATTCTGCCAATAGAAATGCGTCGTCTGATTTCTTGACTGCTTGTTACTTCTTTATTGATAGTTGATCCAAGTAGGTTAAAGATGTTCACAATTTCAATTTCTTCTCCTTCAATGATGAACCTGTTGATTATGCCAGTTGTCATGATCTTTGTCTACTTTACATTAAGGTGCAGGCCCATTTTGAGACTATGTTCTTTGATTGTGAGAAGCAAATGTTTCAGATCATCTTCACTTTCAGCCAGTAATGTGGTATCATCAGCATAGCGAAGGTTGTTGATGAGTCTTCCACCAATCTTCACACCTCTGTTGTCTTCATACAATCCTGCTTCTCTGATGATTTGTTCTGCATATAAATTAAACAGGTAGGGGGAAAGTATGCAGCCTTATCTTACACCTTTGCTTATTTTAAACCATTCTGTTTCTCCTTGTTCCATTCAAACTGCTGCTTCTTGATCAATGTACAGATTGTGCAAGAGTATGATCAGGTGTTCTGGTATACCCATGCTTCTTAATGTTGTCCAGAGTTTCTCATGGTTTACACAGTCAAAAGCTTTGCTATAGTCAATAAAGCACAAATAGATATCCTTTTGGTATTCTTTAGTCTTTTCAAGGATCCATCTCACATACGCAATGATGTCTCTCGTTCCTCGCCCTTTCCTAAACCCTGCTTGCACTTCAGGTAGTTCTTGTTCCAGGTATGGTTGTAGTCTCTTTTGAATAATCTTCAGTAGAATCTTGCTGGCATGTGGGATCAGAGTGATTGTGTGATAATTTCCACAGTCAGTTGGATCACCTTTCTTTAGTATTGGTATAAACACAGATCTTTTCCAGTCAGTTGGCCATGATGTTGTCTTCCATATTTCTTGGCAGAGCCTTGTAAGTATGGTAACAGCTGCATCAGATTGCTGTAATACTTCTATGGGAATGCTATTAATACCTGATGCTTTGTTCTTTGATAAGGCTTTCAATGCTGCTTCGACTTCTTCTTTCATCACCAATGGTTCCCAATCATAAGGTACAGGTTGAAACGGCTGTTGGTCCTCTTGATCTTTATTATATAAAAACTCTGTATATTCCTTCCATCTTTTCTTGATCTTCTCAGCATCATTCAACATAGAACCTTGAGCATCTTGTAACATTCCAATTCGAGGCTGGAACTTTTTCTTTAAGTCTCGTAGCTTTAGGAAAGCTGATCTTGTTCTTCCTCTAATAGTTTCTGCTTCTATTTCCTTGCATGTGTCATTGTAGTACTTTTCCTGTCCTGTCTTGCTGCATGTTGGAAATCTCTGTTGAGTTCTGTGATTGTCTTTCTTTCTCCTCTGGCTTTAGCTTCTCTGCATTTCTGGGCAATTTTCAGAGTTTCTTCCATCATCCATTTTGGCTGTTTTTTCTTTTTCACCTTTTGTAGAGACTTCTCGCTTTCTTCCAACACAACCTTCTTGATGTCATTCCATAACTCTTCTGGAGCTCTGTCATTTGTATCTAAAGCAGCAAATCAATTTTGCAGGCTGTCTTTAAATTCCAGTGGTATATTCTCAAGGTCATATTTTGCTGCATTCATGAGTGGTTTGCTCTTTTTCAACTTTAGCTTGAGTTTGCATACTAGTAGTTGATGATCTGTACCACAGTCAGCTCCAGGTTTTGTCTTTGTTGATGTTATAGAGCTTTTCCATCATTGACTTCCACAGATGTAATCAATTTGATTTTTATGGAATCCATTGTGTGAAGTCCATGTGTACAGTCGCCACTTGTGTTGCTGGAAGAAGGTGTTTGAGATGAATAGATTGTTGGTCTTGCAGAATTCTATCAGTCTTTCTCCAGCTTCATTTCTGTTGCCAAGTCTATTTTTAACAACTACTTTGTCTTCTTCTTTGTTGCCTACTTTTGCGTTCCAGCCACTCATGACTATCAGGATATCCTGTTTGCATGTTCTGTCAATTTCAGCTTGTACTTGTTCATAGAACTCTTTAATTTCATTCTCTTCTGCAGCTTTTGTTGGGGCATATATTTGAATTATAGTTGTGTTGATAGGCATTCCTCATAGAAGAATAGAGATTAAGCGTTCGCTGACTGCATTGTATTTCATTACAGTTCTTGCAAGTTTCTTTTTTATTTTAAATGCAACACCATTTCTTCTTTGTCTTTCATTTGCAGCATAGTAGACCATGTGATCATCTGATGCAAAGTGCCCAATGCCAGTCCATTTCAGTTCGCTGACACCCAACAGATCAAGTTGTACACGTTCCATTTCATTCTTGACCACCTCCAACTTCCCTTGGTTCTTGCTTCGTACGTTCCATGTTCCAATGTGTAAGACATCTTTACAGCTTCTGACTCTCATTTCATGCACAGCTACATCAGCAGTCAGATGTCCCGAGGGCTTTGATCCAACCACATCATAAATGCTGGCTTTACTCTGAAAAGTCTTCAGCTCTTCCCCAGTAGCTAGTTGAGTGCCTTCCGACCTGGGGTTCTCATCTTCCAGCACTACAGCACAATTTGTTTTGTTGTAACTATCCATTGGGTTTTCATGGCAAGATACAGAAGTAGGTTGCCTGGCCTTTCTTCCGTGCAGTTTAAGTTTGGTGTTGTTGCCGTTGTCACAGAAATGTGATCCTCCACCATCAACACTATCCCATTCTGCTGCTGCCCAGATGGGTGGTTTGTCTTAGTCTGGTACCTCAGCTGAGACCTGTCCATCTTGGGAGATCCTGCCAGTAGTTAAACTACTGATAGTTTAGCTCTCAGCATCACTGATGCACACAAGCCCTCACAGCACGACAAGCTGCAAACCAAGTGAGGGGTTTATCCTCCAAATGATAGCACCTTAGATTATGGTGCTTTTTTGTCCATGTATGCTACAACTTTATTAAGACAGGTAAACACCTAATTTTCTTTACAAAATAGGCTTAAAATAGGTGCAGTTTGGCTGCCTTAAACTAGATGCCAGATTATAAAATTATCCTCCACATAGATGAGCTAGCAGTTCGAAGGTCATATTCCTTAGGCCCCTCTACTCCTTTGAGTCTCTCTCCTTTCTTCAGGGTTTGTCGGAATGTGAGTCCCACTTTATTTCAGCATCTTTAACCAGATATCCTATGGTTGAATATGAAGCATATAGAATATCTGTCAGCTGTGACTAGACAGCACAAAGAGATTTAGTTCCTTCAAATGCTGATAATGCACCATCCTGGCAGTAGTAATGGATATAGTATGAACATGCAGACATCACTTACTTAGGCTCACTGCCTGATAGCCAAAATGACCACTGTTCTAACAGCAGCCTCTACCATGAATGAACCAAATCCTCATTTCCCCAGCTACTTCTTACAGTCCACTACTGGGTCCAAAAGGACAACCTTTGTTTGATTTTTCTTCCAATTTCAATAAATCTAACATACTTTGTCTCATACCTATCTGTGTGAGAAGGATAGTAACCTTCTGGGGACAGAAAAATACCTACTGTTCCTGATTGTAACTTGCATTGAACTGTTATTGGAAAGGTGTGAGCTTAATATTACTAAATAAATAGATAAATTCCCCTTGATTTCTACCCTCCTGGAAGAGCAGGAAGAGGATTTTGGACCCCAATTTGAGGAGTTCAAGAAGGGTGGCCAGGTAAAAACTAGTGAAAATGTAAATCCTAAGCAGAGTGAGGAAGATTCTGGAAGAGTTTCATGAGTTTCAAAACTAATCGGTGAAAATCTTTTTTGTTCTACATTAGGAATCACTCAGGAAAAGAATCTGGGCATCATTGTGGATAATACGTTGAAACCCTCTGCCCAATGTGCAGCCACAGCCAAAAAAGCAAATAGATGCTGGGAATCATAAGGAAAGGAATGGAGAATAAAACAAAGGATATTATAATACCTCTGTATCGGTCGCCATATCTTAAAATCGATAGAGCAGAATTGGAAAAGATATAGAGAAGAGCAACAAAAATGGTAAAGGGAATGGAAATATATCTCTACGAGAAAAGGCTTAAGAGGTTAGGGCTCTTCAGCTTGGAAAAGAGACGGCTGAGGGGAGATATGCTAGAGGTCTATAAAATAATGAATGGCGTGAATAGATAAATGTAAATCGGTGATTCACTCCAAAAAGTAGAAAGACTAGGGGACACAAAAGCTACAATGTAGCACATTTAAGATAAATCAGAGAAATTAATTTTTCTCTGAATGTGTAATCAAACTCTGGAAGTTGTTACCAGAGGATGCAGTAAAATCTGTTATTGTAGCTGAGTTTAAAAGAGGTTTGGATGAGTTCCTTGAGGAAAAGTCCATAAATCATTATTAAAGTGGACTGTGGAAATCCGCTGCTTACCCTTCAGACAAGCAGCATGGAATCTGTATACCTTTGGAGAACCTGACAGATAATTGTGACCTGGATGGGCCACTGTTGGAAACAGGGCTTGATGGATCCTTAGTCTGATCCAGTACGGCATATCTTATCTTCTTAGGTTCTCACATAAACGTTTGATGAGTCAAATGTGTGTTGAAAGGGTAAATGTGAAAACAAAACATTCATCTACACAAAATATTCACTTGGTGGATTCTGTCACTGGTGAGTTCCTTCCTTTATAAAAAAAAATGTTTTCAAATCAAACCAGACGCAGTGAGATGCTTAAACTGGGGTCAGAATGGGACATATAGCCTCTTGGGCACCAGGAAATAGGAGTAGAGAGAATTAGGGTATACCTGTTTAATGTACTTTAATTTAATCAAATCGTTTCTGTCCCATCCATACAAATAGCTCAGAACAGCTTACATTTCAATACAGATAAAATACATTGATTTAAAACAATAACACCTCATTAAAACCATTACTACTTAGCCTTTGTATAGTGCTACAAGGCATACACAGCGCTGTACAGAGACATGTAAGAGACAGACCCTGCTCATAAGAGCTTACAGTCTAGTCAACACAACAACAGGAGACTAGGATATATTTAGGAGAATGGTATTGAAACACGTAGGAGGTGGGCAGGAGACTAAGAGAATCAGGATCCAAAAGCAGTCTCAAAGAGGTGAGTTTTTAGCCTGGATTTTAACAGGGCCAAAGATGAAGCCCAAAGTACTGATAATAACAGCAGTAAGCCATTTCTCAAACAAAGGAGACCATCCCAAGTTTTATGTAATCTTAATCAAACTCAATATTAAGATATTTAAGGCCTGATTCCATCCAGGACATTCTGGCCCTCTGTGGACCCGGTCGTAACCAGACGCACAGAGGGAGTCGCGATTCTGATCCCATGGGGCATGTCTAGCTCTGCGGGATCAGAATTGTGACTAGGCCTGTACGTGCAGGCCGGGACCCTGATTCCATCCGGCCTGCACGTACAGGCCTTCCCTGGCTAACTCAGTCAGGGCAGTTCAATGGAGTCATGGCGCCATGGCGTCCGGTTGCCATGGCACTGCGGCTCCATTGAAAGGCCGCGATCCCCAGCTACCAGCTGCATAGGTGCTTTCCCCACAGCCCGACCCCTGATCTGGCCTCCCAAGGCCAGGGTCAGGCTGCAGGGAAGTTTCTCTGCCCCCTCCCAATGCTTCCCAGCCCCAGGCTTGCCCTGCCGACTGGGGAACTTATTCCACCTCGGAGGTGGAATAAGTTCCCCGTGCAAGCCGCCAGCCCGAGACATGGCATCTCATATCAAACTCACTGCCAGAAAAATACTCTATGAACTAAAAACTATTCAACACCTGAGTCCAATCCTATACCCACATGACTTTCGCACAATAGTTCAAGCGCTAGTGAACCCCCATCTGGACTATTGTAATAGTATTTTACAAGGTCTATCAAAGAAGTCCATTCACACCCTCCAGCTTGTCCAAAATGTATCTGCCAGGATAATAACCAAGACCAACCTATCTGAACACATCACCCCCATATTATATAACCTTTGCTGGCTCCCAATAGCTTCCAGAATACAATACAAGCAAATCCTCACTGCTTTTAAATTGTATAACAATATTTCTCCCTCTTACCTCTCCACTATAATAAAATCTCAAATTGACACCAGACACAAGCGAAAGCACGCTCAAAACCTTCTGCAAGTTCCAACCCTTATACGCAAAACTAAACAACACACAAGTAATAGGGCATTCAGATACACAGTCCCTATACTTTGGAACGCCCTCCCTGACCAAATCAGAGCTACCAAAGATCTCCTAACTTTCCTCAAGGAATTGAAAACACACCTTTTCTCACAATATTATAATGCTCACCTTATAAACAATACCTCCAATAACTCCACCCCCCTTCTACCCCAACAGTCTAACACCTCCCATCTCCCTCCCTTATTTCAATGTATATAGCTAAGAAAATCCAGCCATCACTATGCCTCTGTAATTAGTGTACACTGGTATGCATATAGCTATTGTTCTAAGTTCCTTGTTAAATTGTATTGGTTAAATATGTTCCCTGTACCACTGTGTTATAGTTCCTTGTAAACTGCCCCTGACTGCTGGAACGAGCAGTATAAAAAAACCCTGTTCAAATAAAATAAATAAATACAGGGCCAACATTAGAATCAGCCCTGTACCTCTGGGGCCGATGACTTCTCACTGCCCGCTCTAATGCCCTAACAACATGTGGGGAAGGTAGACGAGGTCGGGAAGGGCCCGAATATTTGTGAATAGACAAGTTTTTAAAGATTTTCAAAATCTTAACTAGATTCTCTTATTTCATAATTCTAGTGGAAGCTTATTCCATAAGACAGGAGTAATGCCCTGAAATGATTTTTTACTCATCCCTATAAATCTGAATTCTGAGCCTGCAGGTAGTTTCAACCTCTTTACATATGTAGAGCAAACAGTAAGTAGACGTATATTCTGGAGAAGGTCCATATAAAGTTTTAAAAGTTAAACACAACAAATCTGAACTATTCTGACAGCTAGAAACAGTCATGAAGTGAGTAATATTTTTTTTATTTAACAGTATTTTTATACTGCTTTATCATTTCAGTCAAAGCTGTTTACATTGTAACTTAAACTTGGTAAACATACATTGATAACTTGGATTTTTCTGAACAATTGAGGGTTAAGTTTATTTCTTTAATATTTATTTCTTTAATACTCCTATATACCGCGCTATTCGACATCAGTGCGGTTTACATGGAACATCAAAGAGTTTTTACGGTGGGGTTACACCGTAAATTACAGATAACAGGGAGAATTAACTTGGATAACATGTTAACTATTTACACAAAAAGCATACCAGAAAGTATATACACTATGTACATCATATTGTGGAATGGTTACTGGGTGGTTAAGGATCTGTGTTAAGTGCGGGGCACTTTGGCGTACCTACTTCCGGGTAGCACTTGAGGAAGAGGTGATGCTTCAGTGCCTTCCTGAATTTAGTTATCTCTGTGATTGCTCGTATGCTGGGTGGCAGGGCATTCCAGTTTTTAGGTGCACAAAGACTGAAAGCTCTGTTTGCGGTTGCCTGTGTACAATGGGTTATTGTTTTGGGGATTACCATAGTATTTATTGCTGTGTGTCATCTGGCCCTGGTGGGGGAAGTCATGAAAGTAAGGCTCACAAGAGATGAGGGGGAGAGCCCGTTGATGGCCTTGAATGTTAGTAGCAAGATCTTGAAGGCGATCCTACCGTGAACTGGGAGCCAGTGGAGACTTTTGATGATAGGTGTTATATGGTCACGTCTTGAGGCCCCATTTAGAACTTTGGCTGCAGAGTTCATAGCGAGTTGGAGTGGAGTTAGGGTGGATTGAGGTAGCCCTTGCAGTATCGCGTTTGCATAGTTGAGATGTGGAATAGTTAGCGCCTGAAAGATCGTTCTGAAATCATCAGGTTGCAGCAGGGGGCGTAGATGTCTGAGTGTTTTGATTTTAAGATATGCTGATTTGACCATGTTGCCGATGTGAGTCTTCATGTCCAGTTTTTGGTCCAGTGTTACGCCCAGGTAACAGATTGTGGACTTGGTTTGCAGTTCTACATCTCCGACTTTTAGATTGGCTGGTGGGCAGAAGTTGGGGTTTCTGGTAATGAACAGCACTTCAGTCTTCTTGTGTTGTATCCGGAGATTCTGATTTTGGAGCTAGTTTTCCACTGCACTGAAACAGTTCGTTAGTGATGAGAGATCGATCTGGTCGGTCTTGAAGGGTGTGTAGAGTAGGACGTCGTCGGCATATATCATGCATTCATTGTTGAATGAACGTATGAGGTCGCAGATGGGCTGCATGTAGATGTTAAACATTAGGGCTGATAGGGAGGATCCCTGCGGAACGTCTTCTTTCTGGTGGAATGGTTCAGATGTTGAGGTCTCTGTTCGCACATGCTGCCATCTATCAGATAAGTATGATTTACACCATGTTAGAGCTAAATCACAGATTCCTTTCTCTTCTAGCCATCTCAGGAGGGTCATGTGGCACACTGAGTCGAAGGCTGCGGCAATATCCAAAAATATAAGAACCACACCGTGATGAATGTTGTCTATTGTGTTGAGAATGTTGTTGAAGAGGGAGGTGAGTAGTGTCTCCACACCATGGGCTTCTCTGAAGCCATGATGGCAGTGGTCCAGAGGTGCAGCATCATTGACGTGTTGTTGTATCTGGCATTGGACCTCTTTTTCTATTATCTTGGCCAGGAGTGGAATACTGGCAATTGGTCTATATGATTCCACTTTTTGAGGGTCTAGTTTGCTATTTTTCAGCAGGGGTCTGATGGTTGTTTGTTTGAGATTTAGGGGGAAAAATCCTGAGCTGAATGATGTGTCAAAGAGTCTGGCTATGAATGGGCTAAACTCAGTTTTTAGTTCCTTTATCCAAAAGGCGGGACAAGGATCAGTCTGCGCCGTAGAGGAGTTGATTGTGGAGATGGTGTCAAGAATTTGTTTAAGTGAAGGAGTGGAGAAAGTTGTTAATTTCCTTGCATTGCTTTGCACTTTGTTGGAGGTGGGTGCATAAAACTTGTTGGTTTGGCATAGCTTTGATTGAAGGAAGTCAGCGTAGTCTTGTGCGTGGATCTCAGTTTTTTGCACCGGTCCTGGTTCTCTCATGAGATTCTTGACTAGGTTGAATAAGTCGTGTGGTTTCCTTAGTGATCGTCGTAGTGTGTCTGTGTGTGCTTGTCTTATTTTCTCAGTTATCGCCTTACGGTGCATTGCTAGTTGGAGGTTATAGGCTTCCTGGTCTTCTGTGGCTCGTGAACGCCTCCATCGCCTTTTGAGTTTTCTGAGTTTGAGGAGGGAATCCCATAGTTCTTTTGAGTACCAGGGCACAGCAGCCCTTTTCCTTGGGGCTTTGTTGTGCACCGTGCGCAGTGCAATGGAGCTCAGGCTGTTGTTCCAGCTGGAGACTAGATTATCAAGGTTAGTTGTTGTCATGCTGAGGAGTGGCTGTGTGTGATTCATAATGGTTTCCCTGTTGAAAGGATGGAAGCTACATGGGGGTATTCTTGTGGCGTTTGTCTTGTTTCCAGGAGGCTTCCTGGGGTGGTTTTCCATGGGAATTTGGAACGTGATTAGTTTATGGTCAGACCATGGAACTTCGGTGTAGGTTGGTGAGGTGTAGGGGATTGCGTTGCGGACGGTTAGAGGAGCGAAGATCAAATCCAGTGTGTTTCCTTTTGTGTGGGTTGGTTCGTTGATTAACTGCTGATAACCTAGGTCTGTCAGTGCATCAAGGAATGCTGTCGCTTGAGAGTCATGCAGGGATGGCAGATTGAAGTCTCCCAGTATCCAGTTTGGGGTGCGCAGGCTTGGAGTATTGCAGGCTAGCTCAATTATCATGGCTAGGTCCTCATGGGAAGGTGTTGGAGTCCTGTACAGAAGATTGATGGAGCAGTGATTATTTGCTATGATTACTATGTCAAGGTTGGGTGTGTTGGTACTGTTGGAGAGTTGGAAATTGAGGTCAGTTTTGGCGAGTATGAGTACTCCCCGCCTCTTTTATCACATCTATGACAACAGTGTATTGTAAAGTTGGGGGGTAGCAGGTGGTTGAAGAGGACGGTGTCGGTGTTTGTTAGCCAGGTTTCTGTGATCAGGAGCAGGTCAAGGTTGTGGCGGGCTATTAAGTCGGTGATGATTGGCCATTTGTTGCGGACAGAACGTGCATTTATAAGGGCCGCCTTTAAATCTTGTGGGGGTAGGTTATCCTTTCTTACATTTGTGCTGTGCTGAATTGCGATGTGTAGTAGGTGTTGGTATGTTGGTTGTGTGTCGTTTACTGACTAGTGGAGGGTGTCACTTGACCATCTCCTCCCATATCCCTGTAGAATAGGTATGTGGTTGTGAGTGTTTGTTAGGGCTAAAGTGCTGCTGATCAGCCCTAAGAGAAGGTAGCCACAGATTAATGTTGTCATGAAGTGATCCATTCTTTATGTTTGAGCTGCCTTGAGATTATAGAGCCTTCATGTGTGAGTAGGACGCAGAGTTGTGTGGCTTCAGGAGATTGTGCAGCTTCAGGAGATTGTGCAGGTGATGTCTTTGGCTTTGAGTGGTTAGATGTAATGCTTCAGATTAAGTACCATATTCATACGGCTGGCAATAATAAAATATACAGCTGGGTATGTTAAATATACATAGGCTCATAGGTATATAGATACATCATCTAGTTCTAAATATCTAGGTAACATACAACATAGAACTGTAGTGTGTACTATCTAATCGTTTGTTGACCAACCAGCTTTAAAGCGTGTTCCTGTTAGTCTTTATCATACCTATTCTGACCCGAGGTTTGGATTAGGTGTTGCTTCTAAGGGGTCTGGGGTGTGGAGTAGTCCTCTCTGTTGTGTTGTATCACTGTGAGGCCTTAAATCGGTCAGGAGAGTGTTCAAGGAGCTGAAGCACGGGTCTGACGGTGAGGTGGAGGTGGAGATCTGATGGCCACATGGACTTGGTGTGGCTCCTGATGTAGCTGCTGCTGGTGGTGACTATAGATGATCGTGCTCGTAGGGTGGGAGGGGGAGCTTGAACTTTTCATTGCAGAGTTGTGAGGAGGTTGTTTTGTTGGGCTGCTGCCTAAGGGCACTCTGGCGCGGGTGCGCCTGATGGCGCTTTAAATTTAAATACTGGGCATGTGCCCCAATTGGACAGAGATGGCTGCTGCTCCTGGAGGCTTGATCCCTGGAGGGGAGAGCTGAAGATGGTGCTGGGAGAGTCCTTTGTTGTGTGCCTGATGGTGCTTTGAATTTAAATATTGGGTGTGTGCCCTGATTGGGCAGAGATGGCTGCTGCTCCTCCTGCTGCTGGAGGCTTGATCCCCAGAGGGGAGAGCTGAAGATGGTGCTGGGAGAGTCCTTTGTTGTGCGCTTGATGGTGCTTTGAAGTGACTTTCCCAAGGCCACAGGGAGTGCTGGTGGGAATTGAACTCTGGTTTCTTGGTTCTCAAAGCCAGTGCTCTAACCACTAGGCTACTCCTCCACTCCATGCCTCTGCTCCCCTAATGAAGTAGCATAATTCCACCTCAATGTTTTTAGCAAGATTTTTGCTACCGGATTTTGTAAAAGTCGAAGTCTTGCTAACGTTTTCTTCAGCAATTCTAAATATAAGATATTGCAGTCGTGCAGGCAAGATAAAATCATCACCTGGACAACCTTTTCCAAATCTGTTAAAGAAAATAGGTCTCTAATTTATCTGACCATATGAGGAAAACCAAAAGTATTCTTCATCACTTTTCTTGCTTGTTCTTCCAAATCAAGATGCATATCAATTAGAACTCCAAACTACAAAGGAATGATTTTCATGGTATCTGCATTCTTCCCAAAGTAGGGTTTACAGAAAACATCACTTTAGTTTTCCCCCCTAACACAGAGTAATGCGTTTTTTTCAATGTTTAATTTCAGTAAATAAAGCTGCATCCAGTTTATGATTCTATTAAAACTATAAGTGACTAATCTACAAGTTTTATCTATTGAGGCCCAATATGGTATTTTAGATGTCATCTGCATAATAAAATTTGAAAGACCTAAACTTTTCAAAATTAAGCCTAGAGAACTTCAATAAGCGTTAAATAGTGTAGTCTACTTTGAGTAAAGATATGGGGATCTGAACAAAAGTCACAAATCAAGTTGGGTGGATAAGTAAACCCCTATATGCAGAATTAGAGGTAAAAGGGAGGATGTAGTAAAAGCTGTTAGTGTAGCTGGGTTTAAAAAAGGTTTGGACAAGTTCCTGGAGGAAAGGTCCATAAACCATTATTAAAAGAGATCCGGGATATCACTGCTTGACCCAATACAAGCATTGAGGAACCTGTGTCTTTTGGGGAAACTGCTAGTGCTAGGTACTTATGACCTAGATTGGTCACAGTTGGAAACAGGATACTGGGCTTGATGGATCTTGCTCTGACCCAGTATGGCATATCTTATGTTCTCATAATAAGAAAAAAAGAGCCTCTTGCATGCGCTGAGTATCTTTAGCCATTTCCTCATCCAGTTCAAACTTTTCCTGCTGACCTATAAGTGCATTCACTCTGCAGCTCCTCACTACCTTTCTTCTCTTATCTTTCCCTACACTCTTCCTCGGAAGATCGCTTTTCTGGCAAATTGCTTCTATCCATGCCCTTCTCTTCTACTGCTAACTCTAGACTTCGCACCTTTCACCTTGTTGCTCCATATGCCTGGAACAAACTACCTGAGTCTGTATGTCAGGAGCCTTCTCTGACCCTTTTCAAATCCAGGCTGAAAACTCACCTCATCGCTGTTGCTTTCAGATCTTGACTCACCTGATCTCCTTTGTGTTTCCTTACCATTTCCACTAGCTGTATCCCATGTCTATAGCTACTGTGTTGTCTGCCTTGACTAGATTGTAAGCTCTGATGAACAGGGACCATCTTTTATAGTACACGTGTCTATGCAGTGCTGCGTACAGAAGAGAAGAGTTCTCAAGCAGGAGTGTAGGGAGAGATAAAAGAGGAAATTAATGAGGAGCAGTCAATTGAAGGCACTTATAGGTCAGTAGTAGAAGTTTGAACTGGATGTGGAAACAGATAGGGAGCCAATGAAGTGACTTGAGAAGAGGGATGACATGAGCATAGCAACGCTGGTGGACGATTAACCGTGCAGTTATGTTTTGGACAGATTGAAGTGGTGAGAGATGATTCAGAAGAAGACCAGAAAGAGGAGATTGTAATAGTCTAGATGGAAGGTGACAAGAGAATGGATAAGTGTCTTAGTAGTATGTTCAGAAAGGTAGGGATGAATTTTGCCAATGTTATAGAGAAAGAAGTGACAGGATTTAGCTGTCTGTTAGATGTTTGTGTAGAAGGAGAAGGAGGAGTCAGTGATAACCCCAAGGTTGTCAACCGAGGAAACAAGGAGAAATAGAGTGTTATCCACAGAAATAGAGAAAGGAGGAAGGGGGTGGTTGGCTTAGGGGAAGGATAAGGAGCTCAGATTTTACCATGTTCAATAGGGTGGTCCAAAAACACAAGCTAACAGATTTCAGTTCTCCACATGGCTGTTTTTTTTTCTTTATTATATTTATAACAAACACACAAAATTTAAATGAAAATGAACAAGATTTAGAGATCACCCTATTTGCAGTTTTTATTTTATCTGAATTAAACAGCAGACAACTGGAATGTCTGGTAACGGTGGCTGCTGAATGTTCTGCACCATCTTTTTCTTTGTTTCTGCTGAGACTCTGTCATCAAAAAGGGCTAAGCCTGCCAAATGTTCAGGCAAAAGCTAGAGGTGCCTTGAAAATGCCTAGTTTTGGTAAGTCTTAAGAGCTGATAAAAATTTGATGTCATTGAGAGGAGCTCGGTTTGCATATTGTGCTTCCATCCATTGCAGATGTAAACAAGACTGACAGAGTCAAATCTGTGATATTCTTGGACTCACGTGCAGTCATCCTGAAATGAGCCTTAAAAATGAATATTTTCAATACATAAATGCCTTTTCCCATCCATAAATTGTTCAGAATGGGGTGACCTCTAAATGTTTCACAATCAGGCTGGAATTTTATAGGTAAGCAAGCTATCCCTAATGGACAAAAATAAGCCTTGTGGTGAAATGATTCTACAAACATTAACTTTTTGCATTGCTTTGTGGACCACCCTAATGTTCAATTTCAGATGGCGGTGAGATATCCAGGCACTAATAGAAACATAGAAACATAGAAATATGACGACAGAAAAAGACCACATGGCCTATCTAGTCTGTCCTTCCATATCAACAACTACAACAGTCCTCTTTTTTTCCTTTAGAGATCCTCTGTGTTTGTCCCATGCTTTTTTGAATTCAGTTACTGTCCTCATCTCTACCACCTCCACTGGGAGACTATTCCACGGATCCACCACTCTTTCCGTAAAGAAATATTTCCGTATATCACTCCTGAATCTATCCCCCTTCACCCTCATCCCATGTCCCCTCATAGCAGAACTTGCTTTCAATTGAAAGAGGCTCTCCCCCTGAACATTTATGCCACGTAGGTATTTAAACATCTCAATCATATCACCTCTATCCTGCCTTTCCTCTAAGGTGTACATATTAAGATCCTTAAGTCTGTCCTCCTATGCTTTGTAATGAAGACCACTAACCATTTTAGTAGCCACCCTCTGCACCGACTCCATCCTGTTCACATTTATTTATTTTTATTTATTTACATTCTCTTATATACCGTGCTATTCTGCATCAGTGCGGTTTACATTGAACAAATTGAAATTACATTGAACAGGGCATTATAACTTTGAGATAACTATTTTACAGGGAACATGGGCTATGGAGGGTTAAGTGGCTTGCCCAAGACCACAAGGAGCACCTGTGGGACTAGAAACCCCAGTCCTTCCGGCCCAAGTTTGCTGTCCTCTAGTGGGATCCTTTTGAAGGTGCGGTCTCCAGAATTGCACACTATACTCCAAATGCGGTCGCACCAAAGACTTATACAGAGGCACTATCACCTCCTTTTTTCTGCTAGCCATTCCTCTCCGTATGCACCGAAACATCCTTCTAGCTTTTGCTGTCGCCTTTTCTACCTGTTTAGCTACTTTAAGATCATCAGACACAATCACGCCTAGGTCCCGCTCTTCTTTAGTGGACAAAAGTACTTCACCCCCTATACTATATTGCTCCCTTGGATTTCTGCAGCCCAAATGAATGACCTTACATTTTTTAACATTAAATCCCAGCTCCCAAATTCTAGACCATTCTTCAAGTTTAGCTAGATATGTCCTCATGTTATCTATACCTTCCTGGGTGTATACTCTATTGCAGATTTTGGTATCATCCGCAAAGAGGCAAACCTTACCCGACAGCCCTTCCGCAATATCACTAACAAAGATGTTAAAAAGAATCAGACCAAGGACAGATCCCTGGGGCACACCTCTGGTAACATCTTTCTCCTCAGAGTGAGCTCCATTTACCTGTACTCTTTATCGCCTCCCACCCAACCAATTTCTAACCCAAGCAATAACTTTAGGATCCATCCCTAGGGTGCTCAGTTTGTTTATAAGTTGCCTGTGAGGAACAGTGCCAAAGGCTTTACGGAAATCGAAATAAACCACATCTAGGGCTCTCCCTCGGTCCAACTCCCTGGTCACCCAGTCAAAGAAATCAATCAGATTTGTCTGACAAGACCTGCCTCTGGTGAATCCATGCTGCCTCGGATCCTGTAATCCACTGGACTCCAGAAACCTCACTATTTTCTCTTTCAGCAGCATTTCCAATAATTTACTCTCCACTGAAGTTAAACTAACCGGCCTGTATTTTTCAACCACATCCTTACTTCCGCTTTTGTGTAAAGGCACCACATGAGCCTCTCTCCAGTTCTTTGGCACCACTCCCAACTCCAACGAGGCATTGAATAGGTCAGTCAGTGGAGCTGCTAGAACATCCCCAAGTTCCCTCAGTATTCTCGGGTGTATCCCATCCGGTCCCATCACTTTGTCTACTTTAAGTTGAGCTAGTTTCTCACGAACACAGACTTCTGAAAATTGTTCAGGATGTCCCTCGTTTCTGTTCCTGTTTGTGGGTGTTTTCTGAGGTCCTGCTCCTGTTTCTTCATCTGTGAACACAGAATAGAAATATTTGTTAAGAAATTCCACTTTATCCACATCAGCTTCTATATTTTCCTCCCCTTCACACTTGAGTCTGACAGTATCACTTTTGCCCTTCCTCTTCTCACTAACATATCTCAAAAATGTCTTATCCCCCCATTTTATTGCATTGGCTATTTCCTCCTCTTTTTGAATCTTTGCTTTCCTGACTACTTTGCTAGCTTCTCTAAGTTTTTCGAAATATAGATGCCTGTCTTCCTCTCTCTGTGATCTCTTGTATTTCATGAAGGCCTCCCTCTTTTTCTTCACCTTTTCAGCTACTTCTTTCGAAAACCATAGAGGTCTCCTTTTCCTTTTACCTTTATTTACCATTTTAACAAAAAGATTAACAAAAAAACCCCCCGATAAGCAGGCCTGGATTCCTGGAGAGATTTCAGATGTAGAAGTAGATCTGGGAGTCATCAGCACAGAGATGGTACTGAAAAGCATGGGAAGAGATGAGTACACCAAGGGACTGAGTATAGAGAAAGAAAAGAAGAGGCCCCAAGACAGACCCCTGGGGTACACTGAAAGTGGGATAGCAGTAGAAGAGGATTCACTGTAACATATACTGAAAGTGCAGTGGGAGAGATAGGAAGAAAACCAGGACAGAACCCCTAAATCCAAGTGAGAACAGGGTATCGAGGAGAAGGTGGTGATCGACAATATCCAAAGCAGGAGAAAGGTCAAGAAGAATGAAGATCAAGTAAAGGCATTTGGATTTAGCGAGGAACAAGTCAATGGAGACTTTGGCAGGAGCCATCTCAGTAGAATGTAGAGTGTGAAAGCCAGATTGCAGAGGATTCAGAAGGGACTGAGAGGAGAGAAAGCCAAGACAGTGGCCTGGTATGTACACTCTTCTCTCCACTTGCAACCATCCAGTCCCCCTCCCTTCCTCCCCCCACCAGAAACTATCCTATTGTTTTTCTGTCCCCCCTACTGGGAACAAATGGTTGCCAACCAGGTACCCCTGGATAATGAGTAGAGTGGAACGGGTGAAAGGAGATCAATTGTTTCATCCTTCAGGAAGTAGAAAGACTAGGGGGACATGCAATAAAGCTACAATATAGCACATTTAAGACTAATTGGAGAAAATATTTTTTCACTCTTGAATTTGTTGCTGGAGGATGTAGTAAAAACTATTAGTGTAGCTGTGTTTAAGAGGCTAGGAGAGGTTCCTGGAAGAACAGTCCATAAATTATTATTAAAGAGGACTGAGGAAATACACTGTTTACCCCTAGGATAAGCAGCATCGAATCTGTCTACTTTTTGGGAACCTGACAGGTACTTGTAATCTGAATTGGTCACAGTTGAAAACAGGGTATTGGTCTTGATGGACCTTTGATCTGACCCACTATGGCATATCTTGGTTCTTTTGATCTTAACTTTAAGCAGCCAAACGCTGTACATCACCGCTATCTGTATAACTCCTGTGCTGACCACATTAGTCCTATAGTCAGTGCCAGCCGCTATCCATACAATGGCATTGAATATACATATTTTACCATATTTAAATGCCACAGCTGGTCTTTTAAAAAACACTGGTCATAGAATCTATATATCATGCTGAATAATCCTCACATATGGAATCCACTCCTTGAAAAAGCAGAGAGTAACAAGTAGGTCTCTATATAATGTATTGTCCACAAAATGGTCTGATCTTTCACTGGAGAACTGCTAAACTTAAGTGGTGATTCTGTTTCAAAAGAAAAGTGAGTAAATTCCCCCCAGACTTAGAGACTGTGAGTAAGAAATTGTCTTTCTTTGTCCAAATCATTGGTTAGATTCTGCATGCGCTGTCTGGGAAAATCAAATAGCTCCATGTTCTTTTTGCACAATAAATATATATTTGAGGAAAAAAATCATCCCCATTTGTTATTCAGAAATGCTCATGGCCAGGACAATATGGGACCACCTGCATACTGTAGGCTTTCACACTCTACTTTAGTTTTTCTGGAAAGCCAAATGACTGTACAGTTCAGAATAAAGGAGTCACTTAATTGCATTGTTTGGATAATGAATGCAAATCATTATGCAAGGGGAAAATCAAGCTTCTGTAATTAAGAGTTGTAAAAGCAGATTCTAGTTGCTGGGCTGAAGTAATTTAGCACTGAGGCTTATTTATAAACAGCTGTCAAGATCACAGATTTTGAAATTCAGTGTTCTGTGGAAACCAACTGCTTATTTTCTGTCATTCTGTAATGGTAAAAATGCTTGGTTTTATTTCTTTTTCTGTAGAAGCAAGAATCTTTCCTGTCTTGGCCATAGTTTTATTAACAGAACCTTTTCCAGTCTTTGTAAAAGGGCCTGTATGCCTAGTATCTGCATTCTTGCATTAAATTAAAAAAATAGAGTATAATTACAGTACAGTCTGAATTTTGATTACTTATTTCATATCTCATGCATGCTTCAGAGTACTTACTGATATTTAATTACCACCAGGCAAAAAGCTAAGATCATTACCACCATCAAGCTAGGTCATGTAAATCAGCTGAGGTTTTGTATATTAATGGGTAAAGTGTGAAAACAGTTAGCCTTTGGCACCTAAGCCTCCAGAGTATGGTTCAGGGAACAGGGAGTTCTCAGATGCCGGGAGTGGAAAGCTGATGTCACTGAAAATGTACTTGGTGCCTTGCTTTGAAATCCACGAACATGTTAAAAGTTCCCTTGGGTACACTTAAGAGCTGAAAAATACTTCTTTACAACTGTGGGACAGAAGTAGTCCTTGACATGCCTTTAGACGTTTTTTCTCTCTTTTTGGAATGTGTTCTATTGCTGGAATGTAAGCAAAAGGCATTAGGGGAATAACTCTTGCTCAGTATATTGAGCAAACAGTTGAACAAAAAGAGCTATCTAACCAAGGCTACATGGACTAACATGGGGAAAATAAGAACAAAGGGAAAACAAGGAGCTCATAATAAGAGGCTTAGTAAACCAGAAAAACATATTTCAAAAAACCTCGTGCTTGACAGAACTGAAGCTCCAGGAAAATAATTGTAATGATAAGGCACTAAACAATACTAAGAGAAAATAATGTTACTGTCAGTGACTGAAGTCATAGACTGTGAGACGAGGCAAGAGCATCCATTCTTCAACCCTAAAAGGTAAGATAGAGAGGTTTTTGGAGTCCAATGGATTGCAGGATCCGAGGCAACATGGGTTTACCAGAGACAGGTCTTGTCAGACAAATATGAATGATTTCTTTGACTGGGTGACTAGGGAGTTGAACACTAGCGATGAACCCTAAAGTGACTGCTTAGGTTAGAAATTGGTTGAGTGGATGGCGACAAAGGTTACAAGTAAATGGAGTTCACTTTGAGGAGAAGGAGGTTGCCAGTAGTGTGCCACAGGGATCTGTCCTTGGTCCGATTCTTATTAACAGCTTTGTTCATGATATTGCGGAAGGGTTGCTTGGTAAGGTTTGCCTCTTTGAGGATGATACCAAAATCTGCAATAGACACCCAGGAAGGAGTAGATAGCATGAGAAGGGATCTAGCTAAGCTTGAAGAATGGTCAAGAATTTGGCAGCTGAGATTTAATGCTAAAAAATGCAGGGTCATGCAATTGGGCTGGGAGCGGTACAGTATAGGGGGAGAAGTAGTCCTATCTATAAATAAGAGTGGGACCTGGGCATGATTATGTCTGATGATCTTAAAGTAGCTCAACAGGTAGAAAAGATGATGGTGAAAGCCAGAAGAATGCTTGGATGTATAGAAAGAGGAATGGTCAGCAGAAAAAGCAAGGTGATAGTGCCTCTGTATAAGTCTCTGGTGCAACCTCATTTGAAGTATTGTGTGCAATTCTGGAGACCACACCTTCAAAAGGATATAAAGAGACTTAAACAGACAGACTTAAAGATCTTAATATGTATACTTTAGAGCAGGAGTGCTGAACCTTTTTGAGAGCATGTGCCCAAATCGACAGGAATATTATTAAAAAATGAACTTGCATGCCAGTGGTAATTTTTGCACAGCATATTAATGTTTATTACTCAAAAGGGTAAATATATTTGAAAAAATCTTGCTGATATATTTGAATATCACAACGCAAAATAAAAATAGTTTGTGAAATTAACAACAGTAACATAATTTATTAAAACCAATATATCAAATTTACTGATGGAGAATAATTATGATAAACCCTTTTTTACAAAGTCGATATAAAACATATTCAACCCATGTTAAACTGCATTTACTATTGTTATAAATTTAAATCCAGTGTAAAATTGCATGCAACACAAGGAAACACACAAATCAGAGCTATGGACAACTGTTATCCTCTCTTATCAGCCAGATACTAGGATTTCAAAATGGTTGTTCTTGCACCTGTCCAACTGGTGCCAAACCAGCATGAGAGATCTCCCCTCCCCCATTATGTCATTTTAGTTCACTGTTTCAAAAAAAGATTTGAATGTTTCAGTAACCTGGATAGCCCGGACTCCAGGCCTTTTTTCCTATTGTCCACCCCTCCCCCTACCCCCCACCTGTCTCTCCCATCCCTTACCCACAAACAACATAACACAGTAACTGGTGAACAAAACGTGGTCACAGCTTTATTAACCTAACTTCGATGCAAGCCCCCAAACACGAGCCAACACCACTCATTTCAATATGCATCATCCAACCACATGCCCCTTCTGGACGATATCCCCTACCAGCCAAATTATTAACAAAGTGGTGCAACCCCCACTCTCCCCCTTCCCACTGCCAACCTTGCCATATTATTAGCCTGCCCTTCCCTTCCTTAATCTGGGCGAAGACTCCAATCGAGATCTCCACCTACCCCCCTCCAGGAGCTCACTTACTCCCTCACACCAGCCATTAGGCCCTCTATAGCGTCCGTTGGCTCAGGACCTCACCACAGGAGCAATGTACTATTACTATCCCTGCCTGCCCCCCTAATAAAGTTAGCTGCGACCAGTACTGACCCGCTAGGATAAGTGCTTCCAAAGCCTCCTGCCAGTCGTTCAGCAGAAGATCTTGCTCTATTGCTGACAAATGAACTCCGTCCGTGTGGTATAAATCCGGACAACCAACATCTGCCCAAGCATGCTGCACTTAGAACCCTCCAATCTCTTTAACCCACCTTCCAATCTGTCGATTGACCTTCACCAAACCCCGAGATCATCTACGCTAAGACTGGCAGGATGGCTGAGGGTTAATATCAGACCAAACAATATAAGCACCCAGTAACAATGAGCAAATAGCAGTAATGTCCTGTTGTGCTGCTTGGATGAGATATTTACAAGTCCATTCCAAAAGGTCATTGCCTCCCAAGTGTAGCAGAAGTCCTGCCGGCCGGCAATGCTGTCTGGCCTGGTATCGGACCAGTAGCAGCAATTGACACCACTGCATTCCACGCTTGCCCAGCTATTCCAGCCGCATGCCCACTGGTGCCAAGCCAAGATGAGGGCCCAATGATAACATAGGGGCCCATTGCTTGGCCTATTACACAAAGGAATGGTCCAGCATCCACCATTCTTTTGGGCCTGGGGCAAACCGCCCCAGGGTCACCCCGGCCCACTTGCTCCCACTGGCCCCACGGGCCCTACAGAACTAGCCCCCTACCACAGCCATGTCCTCCCATGTGCCATGGCTCCCTTCCCCACTATGCTGCCCAACCCCCCAGGACTCCCTACTGCCTCCTGCCACATGCTACCCCAAGCCGGCTGAGCCCCAAATCCTTGTTGCCCCCTTAAATCCTCCCAAACTCCAATCTGGCCTCCCACCCTTTCCTCAGAATGCACATCACCCCTTTGCCTCTGGCCTGCCCCACCCAGCACCCTCTGCTACTTCCACAGAAACCTCTGCACCTAGCACTGACACTACCCACTTAGCATGGCCTCCAATATCTCCTCTCCTGCCACCCCTTCTTTTCCCTCTCGCTGGTGTTGACCCATGCCCCCTCTGACCTTTGCTCCCCCGTATCCACCCCCATTCAGCAGCCATCTTTGCCTCATAGCCCCCCTAGTTGAAACCTCAGTAGCTCACTGTGGCCTCCTGCGTCGTCTCTTACCTCGCTGGACTGAAACAGACTGCCACCGATATCCCTGAGAATCCCTCTCCCTCACCTGCATCTCTTTCTGCACCCCTATTCATGCTCCTATAAGGGCCTCCTCAATTGCCACATTGCCCTACGAGGACCTTGATGGATCATCGCGCCGCCCCTGAGTCCGGGCATCCACGCATCCTCTTTGCACCTCGGATCACCAAGCGATGCGATGCCTGATGCCATCTCCCGCCAAGAATAAAACCTCAAATGCTGCACAGCCCTGCAAAGAGAAAAGGTGGGAATCGAGCCTCTGTCCAGCACTTACTGAGCCAGTGCTCTAACCACTAGGCCAAACCTTCACCAAGGCTGCGATCTGCTGCCCATCTTCGTGCCAACATAGGAGGAGATGGGGCCGGCGGGCACACGCAACCTAGCTTGCCCAGCACCCTCCTCAAATGCACACCTGGCTGGCCAACAATAAAATTGCCCTACCACACAACCCCTCCCCCACCTCTCTTCTGCTCCTTCATGCTCCTGAGGCAAGGAGGTGCCGGGGCACCCGGTTACCGCTCGACCCCGGGACCATGGCCCTGCGACCTGCTGAATTTATTGTAATACTAACAAATATCAAGCTCTTCCAGTTAAAGTTACTATAGATTCAATCAGAGAATTATTACTATGTATTTATTATTATCATGGAAAAAATAAAGAGGATATGCTGCTAGTTGCCACGTACCAAAAAGGTTTTCCTTGGCGCCACCTTGGGCACGAGTGCCATCGGTTCGCCATCCCTGCTTTAGAGGATAGGCGGGATAGAGGAGAAATGATAGAGATGTTTAAATACCTCTGTGGCATAAATGCACAGGAGGAGAGTCTCTTTTGATTGAAAGCAAGCTCTGCTACGAGGGGATATGGGATGAGGGAAAAAGGGGATAGACTCCGGAGTAATGTACAGAAATATTTCTTTACGGAAAGAGTGGTAGATGCATGGAATACTCTCCCAGTGAAAGTAGTAGAGACGGGGAAAGTATCTGAATTCAAAAAAGCATGGGACAAACACAGTGACTCTCTAAAGGTAAAAAGGGGACTATTGTAGTTGATATGGAAGGGCAGACTAGATACACCATGTGGTTTATCTACATAGCAAGTTCTGTTAACTGGATAAACCTTTTTGAATATCAGGCTCTATATATTCAAAGAATACATACGTGTTCGGTTTAAAATTCAGGCCCACTGAACACATAAATTGTCACTTAACAAACTGAAGTCTGGCTAAAAGCTATTCATCTAGGAGAAGGATTCGCTGGTGTATTCTGGGGGCTAAAGGTTATACAGATAATGGTAGTATTCAGCTGTTATTTGGATAAATGTCTCCATTTAGTGGATCCACACAAATAGCAGTCCTGACTTAAATAGATAAGTTAGCATTTAAGGTTAGGACTGCATAATGAATGGTTCTGCCTACTGTAAATGGATAAGACTGCTGGATATAGGGGATAAAGACAAATGGAAATACCATCCACATGTGAATATCGTTCAAATGTTTGGCTATGATATAAATGTCACATGTTGGTGATAATGCCATTCAATCGCTGTATTATTATATTATTTGCCTAAATATGTTGAATATAATTAGTAAAACCTTTTGTTTCATTTTCAAACAACCATTTTATAAAAACAATTGTGGTAACTGGGTTGTTTGGTTGAATAGCTTTGTATTTGGTTCTTGTGAGCTGAAAACATTCAACCAACAGTTATGTGTCTCACAACGTACTCTGGGGGCTCCTGCCGCTCTAGTCTATCACCAAAGAAACCCCTGCTATGTGCCGGGGGGGGGGGGGGGATGGAGACAGAGATTGGGGGAGGGTTGGTTGCATCTTTACAGAACTTTATGACTATATAACCTGTTCAGCTAGATTAGAGAAAACTCTTATGTGAAGAGAAAAAAGAAAGATAAGTGGAAAATGTAAACAAAGCAAAGTAAATAAAAAGGATAAACATGGTTAGAAGAATTACATGGAAAAAATGAACAAGATATCAATATTCCTGTTGAAATGTACAAATATCATAAGTTGAAGCCTACTTCTATTGTCAAGCTGGTAGATAGACAAGGAAGAGAAGGGAATACTTCCCACAACACGAGTACCACCTGTTGTTGTTCTCCAAGTTCTTTAGCCCTGTCATAATGTAAGTTCAACTTTGAGTTACTATGAGGCTGATTCTGTACAGAAGTAGACCTGATTTTGATCCCGCCGGGGCTAGACGTGGCAATAGGATCAGAATCAAATCTATGGCCTGGACATGCAGGCTGGGCCCTGATTCTGAGCGGATGCATGTCCAGCCACATATCCGGCTCAGTCAGCCAGGCTCCTGAATGGAACCGCAGTGCCATGGCGTCCAGTTGCCACGGCACCGTGGCTCCATTCAGGGGACACACTCCCCAGCTGCCAGAGAAAATGTCCTTTCCCCGCAGCCCAACCCCCAGTTGGCCTCCCATGGCCAGGAACAGGCTGCAGGGATCCCCCTGCACTCCCTCACCTCTTGTGTCTGCCAGGTGCCGCAGTCCCCTGACATCCAGGGGGATTTATTCCACCTCCGAAGCTGACCCCGGATGTACAGGGCTGACCTCAGAATCAGCCCTGTACGTCCGGGGTCACTTTCCACCCACTGCCTGCCCTCGCCCCACCTCTGTCCCACCTCCTCCCTCCCACGAACAGAGTTCCACATACAAATCGCCTGTTCAGAAGGATAGATTTTCTATATACTCTTCTAGCTCTGAGTTCATTTAGGTAAAGACTGCCTCAAACATCCAAGTCTTTATTTTTTAAAATTTTGTATATAAATGCTCTGATGGAAGTAATAAGGCATAGCGTTCCAGAGAGAAGGTGCTACTATAGTAAAAGCTGACTGAATAGATTCAAAACAGATGCGAAAGAGGGGAGGACCTGTGAGGCTTGTGAGGTATTAAGGTACAGGTAGGTGTATATATATCATTGGCCCACTCAGTTTGGCTTGCTGCAGAATCAAGTGTTTGAGGATAATGCAACACTTCCATCTCTATGGGCTGTGGTTGATGGCTGTCTGATTTAGCACTGGAGGGCAGCCGATGCACTCTCTTTAATTCAAAAGGATTCTCAAAGATGAATCCAAGAACTTGTGGGATAAGAACTTCTAAAAATTCAATCAAAGTGGAGCCTTCCTGACCTTCTGGAACATCCAGTAAGCAAACTTTATTGCATCTACCTCTGTTAGATAGATCTTCCAACTCATGCTGTAATAAAGCCAGCTTCTTCAGTTTCTGAGTTAGCTCGTCAAGAGATGTTAATTGCTCCTTGGCTTGCTCCAGCTACTTCTGGTCATTTGCAAATTGTGCCAACAGTGCTGTAGCTTCTGACAATTGCTGCAGTCATTTCTTAATTGGACTGCAGCAAATCCTGAAGTTACAGAGTTTGGCCAGTGTCGGTGCATCTACGCTGGAGACACTTCCCAGTGGTGCCATCTATTTAGGACATCAAAGATAATGTTTTGAGCTCTTAAGGGCTGAGTGGATAAGTGGATCCATCTCTCCTTTGGTAAGTTCAGAAATGGACATCTGCCTGAACAGTCTCACTAGAAAATATTCTCAGACCCAACAGTTTTGATGCACTGTACCAATATTTAATCGACATCAGGAAGAGAGGTTCTAACATGCAGCTAACTTCCTCGGGCTCATGGGCATCCCTTGCAAGTCGTAGTCTGGATTTTTTGGACAGTTTAGACTTGACTGTATTCCTTAAGGGCTCTTTAGAGAGTCATTACTATGCAACATTGATCAGTTTGGTTTTAGAAATAAAAAGAGATTAGATCCTGCATCTCTTTTTTAGACAAAAGGAACACATCTTTATAGGGTTTAAAGTAAGAATATTTCCTGATATTGGTGAAAATTATATAAACGAGAAGGAAGCAATTTTTTTATGATGCCTGAGGGTGTTGCAGTTAGGGGCACTGTTCTTAAAACATCCTGGCCAGTGCATTATAAGCATAACTGCCTAGTACTCAGACAGTAAAGGGTTCAGATCCCATTAGCACTTCTTGTGACCTTGGGCCTCACAATCTACTTCCAGAGATGCTTTGCTAAGAAAACCCAGAGGCAGCTGGGGGGGGGGGGGAATAGAGAGCGTTTTCTGAGCCATCTTAGTTGAACATTCTTCCTCGGTGACAAGGTGAGGGTAACAATTCCACCTCCTTCCTACTGTAAGTTGCGCACCTCATATTCTAGACTGACCACTTATCCATTTTTTCATGTTATGCGTTGTTGTTTTTTTCTTACTTTTTTGGGCTTATTCTATCTCCTAAATTGTAGAGTGGATATATTTTCTGTGCATCCAATATTTAAAGGCATTTACATGGTAAACTGGAAACAGAATACTGGGCTTGATGGATCTTGATCTGACCCAGTATGGCATATCTTATGTTCTTATGAGTGTGATGATTGGTTTTAGATTCAGTTGCTTGCTTGAGAGAATGAGTACTCTTCCACCCTTACGATGTTGACTGAAACAATTATAAATGTTCATTGTTGAGGAGGTGAGTTGATTTAATAAAACATTGTCAGTGTCAGTTATCCAGGATTCTGTGATGCACATTATATCCACTTTCTGGTCTTGCACGTAGTCTGATACAATGTGGATCTTGTTGTGGACAGATTTGGTGTTGACTAGACTACATTTGATATGTTGTGGGTACTGTGAAAGTATTTGAAGGGGAGTTGGAGTGGTTGTGGTGTAGATAGGTATAAGACAATGTGGTTGCCTTTGGTGGGTGTGTATGTGGTGAAATTGCAGTTAGAGGATGCCTTTCTATATGTAGAATTGGAATCAGGCCATTCCATAGTTGTGGATCTGGGTGACCTTATTAGAGTGAGTGTAAGCAGAACTATTATTCTGCTAGTGAGCCAGTTCATGTTTCTAACTATTCAGATGCCTTGTGGCTTGCCTTTTAAATGAAGTTGTATATAAAGTACCTTAGTATTGTATTCTGATTGGTCTCCTGTTGCTTGCTGGTGTAGCAAGGGTTCTTACCTTGTGTGTGTTGGATCTTGTTGAACTTCAATATTTAAGTGGGCTTCACACAAGGCCCTTCAAGCTGCTTGCCCCCTGATCCCTGTAGCTGTTGAAGAACAAAAGGTAACATGATGCACCCTGGGGGAACTAAGGCCAGAGGAGGTGTTGCTGTTTTGATCAGATGTTGCTCAGATTCATGTTTTTCATCAGTGCTGACTCCAGACAAAAAAAAAAAATATAATTATTGGCCTTCAGCTCAGAAATCTGTGAAAGTTTGCATTCCATCTTTCTTCATATTTCCACCACTGTGGGATATGCTTTCTGCCTATCATCTCTGTATGCATATGAAGAATGTAATAATTCATTGCCTGATAAGTTATCCTTTCACTTTGCAGGTCCTATCTATAGCTGGGATTGCATTACTAAGAAGGAACTAGATACTATGTTGTTTCCAGCGAAGTCCACAGTACATAGATGACATAATTGAAATCAGGGCTGGATTTACTTTTACATTGATAACATTAGTAGGGGAAATGTTATAGGGCCTGATTTCTTCTGCTGGTCAGAACACAAGTGGGTTTTTATCTGAATTATACAACAGGGAAAAGGTTTGGGGGTGTGAGAAAGTGAGCAACAGCCTCTGTCACAACCAAAATTCTATCTACAGGAATAGCATGCAGTACAAAATATAAACATAACATAATTTTGTGCCTGCGGTCTCTGCAAAGGAGACATAGGATTAATGCTCAGATGCATATGGCATTTTCATTTGTTGTAGAATTTAATACTGCTGGTAACAGAAATTTGGTAAAAAGGAAAATTTCCTAAGAGTAGAACATTACAGCAGTTACTTAGTATTCTATCATTTTATTTTGGCATGTTGCCAGGTCCAAGTATTTTTGAAACAATGAGTTTGGGAACCTGAATATAGAATGTCTTGAAGTTTCTGGAAATGCATCTCTTGGAAAAGCAAACAAAAATCATACAAATGCCCCCAATATATTTAACGTGGAATTTTAGAAAGGACATCCAATTCAAGTTGGGGATATCTAGGGTGGAATGTGAAGAAAAACATCAAGGACGTCTATGTCTCCGGCAGATTTTAGGAATATAGATGTCCTCAACATGAACGTCTACTCCAGCAGCCGCATAGATGTCCCCTTTAGGAAAACATGGGGTGGGGACGTCCAGCTCTTGCAAGCTAGCATAAGGGTGGTTTAGCTATGGCTGGAGCAAGTAGATGAGGCCCCCTAGGCGAACCTCATCCCTTGTGCCTACTTCTCCCTCCAATGCCCATTGCCACTGCTGCCACCCCCCTCTGGGATGTGCAGCAGTGGCAATGGCTGCAAACAGCCCCACGGCATTTACCTTTAAACTTCAGCGCTGCAGAGCTGTTTGCTTCCACCCCTTCTCTGATGCCCGATGCCGACTTTCCGTTTGCAGCAGGAGCACCAAAATTTAAAGGTAAGCATCACGGGGCTGTTTGCGGCCATTGCCACTGCTGCCTGTGCTGAGAGGGGTGACAGTGGCAGTATTGGGTGCCCCTGGAAGGCCACACTCTAGGCGACCACCTAGTTTGCCTAATGGTATCACTGATCCTGTGCATAGCAAAATGAAAACATGAACCCCCATTCCCAGTCAGTGTTCATTGACATATTGTAAGGTAAAGGGTGTGTTAGTATAGCTCCTTCTCCGTACCCTTCAGACATTTTCCTGCCCAAATGAACAATTTTCAGATGACTGTTCATGCCTTAGGCATGACTCTGGATGTCCAGGTTCTTGGGAACATCCTGACTATACCTCTGCCATGCCCCTGTTTAGACATAGGCATCTTTGCTCTGGGGACGCCCACAGACCTGGCTTCTAACATGGCTCTGAAGATGTCTCTGTGCTTTGGACATCTCTATGCCCATTTGCAGATGTCAAAAGCACGAATAAGGCTTCCAAAATAATCCCCTTGTTGTTCAAATAAGCTGAATCAGTCAGATAAAATAACTTGGGAGAGACTATGGAGTAAATAAAATCTACAAACATCTATAAAGGTTCATGGATATATGAGCAAAGAGCTTGAGTCTTATAAAATTTATAAAGCAAACTCCTTGATCTAAACTATGTGAAGTTTTTGCAAATCCTGTCTGCAAACATTTGTACAATCTGGTTCAAAGACCAAATAATTCACTTAGCCCCTACTCCCTGCTTATTACAAAGTGGGTCGGAGAGAGCAATCAACTACTATATTATGGGGTATATGAGAAGCTCCTCATCCCCCATACTGATATACCTCCAGCCAGACTAAGGACATGCCCCTTAAAGCACCAGAAGCTGGACCCCTTTAAGGAGCCCAGCTTGAATATACCCAGAAAGGGTGTGAATGGGGATGGCTCTTTTAACTGGGAAAGAGAATGGGGAAGAGACAAAGAGGGGGAGAGAAGAGCCCGAGGAGTTCCAGAGTATAGAGTGACCACCTATCTCTAAGGAGATCCTATGGGAAGGTAGAAGCTGGGGTGTCTCCACGTTGGTCAGCAGGCTTGTGGTGCTACTGCTGTGAAGCCCAGACTGAAGGAACTTTGAGGGAGGGCAGAACTGCGTCTCTGCTGCCACTGCTGTGAAATCCCTGTAAATAAAGCATTTTCCTTTAACCCTCTGCCTGGCTTTGTGGGGGTTTGTGTCCTGACCCGCTTGCAGCATCATACATATAGTGGCAGTAGTGGGAGTCTTCTTAACCGAAGGTCAGAATACCCCATGTCCCTCTGGGGCTTAGACCTCCACCCCGTGGAAGCGGGGTTTTGATATATGGCTAAAGGGGCAAGTCCTGCTGGAGTTAAGGCACACCTTCTGTATAGTTAGTGCCAGATAGGCAGTTTTCTTTCCCCTTCTCCTACCCGGATGGGTAGGAACTGATAGAACCAGGAATGGAGAGATTACTCCAGGCCCTGGTGGAAAGACAGCAGCAACAACAGCAACACCAGCAGCAGATGCTACAAGAGTTCTTGCAAGCATAAGAGACCTAGCAATGGCAATGACTACAAACGTCTTTGGAACTATAACAAAGCTCACTTGTACAAATATTCCAAATACTCCAAGGATGGTAGCCACACATGCCAGTGCCACTCCTGCCAAAAATGGTGGAGGGCGAAGACCTGGACTCCTTCCTGATAAATTTTGAATGAACTACCCGACTGGCTGGTTGGCCAGAAGGGATGTGGACTATTTACCTAGGGAACCTGTTGACAAGAAGCTGCCAAGCCGCCTACTAAGAGGCCAACCTGGATGGAAGAGCCCCCCATGCAGCAGTAAAAAATGCTATACTGAAGTCAGCAGGCTGTACACCAGAAGCCTATTGCCAATAGTTCCTGAAGGGAACTCGAGCCTACAGAGAATCCACAGAATTTATTTTACAGGCTGTAGGAGGTGGCAAAGAAGTGGCTACATCCAGAAGATAACACAGGAGTGGAACTAGCCAAGATCGTCCTGCTCGAACAATTTTTAGAAGATTTGTCTTCCCCATGAGACAGTGGGTGTGCCAGTTTGACAAACTGACCCTGGACAGTGCTGTAGAGATAGCGGAAGGCTTTTATGAAGCACAATTGGTAGCTTAGACACCCAGGGTGAGGGGGGCAAGGCCTGTCGGGTCCCAAGGAGGCTGGGGATTAAGACCGGAACCCTTGAGGACCACTGCACCAAGGACTCCACATTCCTGAGCCACCCAAGCAGCTGGGTCCAGCTATGTGAGCTGCTTCAGGTGTGAAGGAAATGGTCACTAAGTCTGAAAATGCCCCATAGAAATTGGGGAACCCATGGACACACATGTTAAGGCCTCACATGAATGCGGTATTGTGGAAGCATCCTTAATGAGCCACATGTTGTTTGTAATACTGGTGGAAATTGAGAGCGCTCACCTGCAAGCCCTCGTGGACTCAGGAAGTGTAAGGACCCTTGTCAGCAGGGACACCAGGACCAGACATTAAATTAAGTATGAGAACCTTGTGACTCTAAGTTTTTTTTTTTTTTTTTTTTATATACCGCACTATTCATCATCAGTGCGGTTTACATTGAACATCAACATACCTGTCAATCCATGACTGATCTAGGTTTACAGATAACAGGGAAGATAAACTGGGAGTTAACTGGGGAATAACTATCTACATAATTATACATAATTATATATACATTGAATAGGTTACATCAAGTTTTGATATTTGATAAGAATATAGTGTATTCACATTTTGATCCTTTGTTCTGGATTGTTTCTATGTGTAGTAGTTATCTGAGTGATGCGGGAGACGGATTCTATTGTGTGTATGGTAGCTTGAAATGTAAAGTGAATAGATAGTGCTTGATGGACTTTCTAAATTGGGTGATATCCCTGATTGATCTGATGTTTGGAGGTAGTTTGTTCCAGCACTTGGGGGCATAGGACACAAAAGCTCTGTTAATAGTTTGTTGTGTCCATTTTGTGGAGATACAGGGAGATACAGGGAGTAACTAGTGTGGAGATACAGGGAGTAACTAGTGTGTTTTCTGCTACTAGTCTCCTGGGTCTGTTGTTTGGTGTGTGGGTGATGAGATTTGAGATCGATGCAGGAGATAATTTATTAATAGCCTTGAATGTGATGAGGAGGGTTTTGTATGTTATTCTGCATCCATGGTGATCAGCGGATGCAAGTGGAGCTAAAAACAGCCACCAGAATGGAGACCCTGTAAGCAGTGTTCATGCCCACCTGTCCTATCCAGTGGTTTTAGGCTGGGACTTCCCTAAATTCATGTATGTCTGGGACCGGAGGAAAGGCAGCCTTGACAAGGTGACTGAGGAGGACTTCCCAGAACCTTTCACCTTAGAAGACCCAGATTTGTTTGTTTGTTGGGAATCCCAAGAGCCCCAAGTCCCAGAGGCAAAGTCGGTGGGAAAGGCCCTGTCATAATGCAAATATAGGGGTGGTTATGAATGAGAGCTCTTTGGAGGAGGGGGGTACCCCAGAGGATGCTGTAGACAAATTTCGGGGGAACCTAACACCCCAATGGGAGGCCCTGGGGGACGAGAACCTCCCACTGGGGTAGTCTAGTATAGGAAACCTGGGCCAGTTTAAAATAGCTCAAAGGGAAGATAACACCCTTAAGAAGGCCTGGGACCAAGTTCACAAGTTAGAAGGAACCCCAGGAGACAGCCTGGACCCTTCCCCAAGGGCTTCTCCCTACTTTTTAGTATGATAGACTTCCTTTATAGGGTTACCTAGGGAGCAATAGAGGGAGAAGAGCTGGAACAGTTAATGGTTCCCCACGCCTATTGCTGGCAGATAATGGAGTTTGCTCATAGTCATCCCTTGGGGGGGGGGGGAGGGCACCTGGGTATAGACAAGACCCAAGAGTAGATCCTGGCTCAGTTTTACTGGCTGGGGCTTTACAAACAGGTGCAGCTCTTTCGCCAGTCCTGCATACCTGCCAACTTCACAGTCCGGTAAGTGTAAGACCTGCCCCCTTGTGCCCATGGCTGTTGTTGAGACCCCATTTGAAAGGGTTGCGATGGATTTGGTGGGACCATTGGAGCATACTCCCTGGGGAAATAGATTCATCCTGTTGGTCATGGACTATGCCACTCGGTACCCAGAAGCGATAGCTGTGCAGAATACAAGGACCACTACATAGCCAATGGTCTTTGGGATTTGTTTTCCCAACTGGGGATCCCAGCTGAAATCCTCAGACCAAGGAACGTTGTTTGTCTCTTGCGTAATGAAATAATTGTGCAACCTATTGAAGGTCAAGACTTTGCGGACAGGTCTCAGTTAGAGCAAGAAGATGGAGAGCATTAGAGATAAAGAGATCATGAGTAAAAGAAAGTTTATTAGAGATGGAGTGTTCTACAAGGCACATGAGAAAGGGAGACTGGAAGGGGAAAGGAGAGGGATATGAATAAGAATAGAGGTGTTGCGTGAAGATCTCTTCTCGGAGTGTGACAGAAATCTAGGGGGGCCAGGGTTGGGGTTGATATCTCCGGATGAGAGAAGAAGGAGTAGCAGAATACAGGGCAGAGAGGAGACAGTACTATGGAAATGAGGGTGAGGTTTCCTTAGAGAGAGAGGAGATGGTTGAATGAGAGGAAGAAAGTGGTGAAGCTCAAGAGTAGAAGATAGAATGGAGGGGGAAGGGAGGATGTTAAAGGGGAGATAAGGAGGGGAGGAGTGAAGGTGCTGGTAGGAGGGGAGACGTTAGGGAGTATGAAGAAAAGGAAGACAATGTGATGAGGAACCATAGAAGAGGAACAGAGAGGGGAACAAATGCCAGAAGTTATAGAAGGTGGGAGAGAGCCCGAAGGGATTAGGTGCACCTGTGAGTAAGTGAGGTAATGAGCAGATGACAGCTATAAGAGACTGAAAGCCAAGGGGTGGGTGGGTAGAGGGGAGAGAGATGGGGTATAAGTTATTCAGCTGAGAGAAGCTGAACAAAAGTGCAAAGTAAATGGGGCAATGAGGTAAGGGAGCACACTAACATGAAAAATAAATAAATATGTAGAGAGAGACAGCCAGCAAGATAGTATGGCGGAAACGAGGGTGAGGTTGCCCTCATAGAATGGCAGCAAATTCATTCACAAGAGGTAAAATTCACCTTTCCAGCAGAGCCTTTAAGAGGGGCACTGCTCTTCCCAAAGGAAAGAAAGGAGAGTGAATTATCCACAATCTCACAGATTGCAAGAATCAAGGCAACATGGTTTTATTAGAGGCAGATTGCGTCAATTGAATCTGATTGCTGTCTTTGATTGAGGGGGTAGTTACTATTGTGTGTTAAGGGAATGTTGTTCTTGTTAAGTGCTATTGAGTCGGAGTCGACTCATGGCGACCCTCTGGATAGCTATCCTAAATTGTGTTCGGTCTTGAGTCAGGCGGCTCATTGTTGACAGACTGGTACCCGTAGCTGCTGTTATTGTATCGATCCATCTCATTGCTGGCCTTCCTCTTTTGTGTTGACCTTCTATCTTGCCAAGCATGATGTCTTTCTCTAATGATCTCTCTCTTCGCATGATGTGTCCAAAGTATGAAAGTCGAAGTCTTGTCATCTGAGCTTCTAAAGAAAGCTTAGGTTTGATCTCCTCTAGTACTGACTGGTTTGTACTTCGGGCAGTCCATGGTATACACAGTATTCAATGCCAGCACCATAATTCAAAGGCATCAATTTTATTCCTGTCTATCTTTTTCACTGTCCAGCTTTCACATCCAAATGATGTTATTGAAAATACCATGGCTTGAACAAGTTGAATCTTTGTATGGAGAGAGACATCTCTGGTCTTGAGAATCTTATCTAGGTCTTTCATAGCCATTCTGCCAAGAGCAATGCATTGTCTGATTTCTTGACTACTTGTTGCTTCTTTATTGATAGTTGATCCAAGTAGGTTAAAGTTGTTCATGATTTCAATTTCTTCTCCTTCAACGATGAACCTGTTGATTATGCCAGTTGTCATGATCTTTGTCTTCTTTACATTAAGGTGCAGGCCCATTTTGAGACTATGTTCTTTGATTGTGAGAAGCAAATGTTTCAGAGCATCTTCACTTTCAGCCAGTAATGTGGTATCATCAGCATAGCGAAGGTTGTTGATGAGTCTTCCACCAATCTTCACACCTCTGTTGTTTTCATACAATCCTGCTTCTCTGATGATTTGTTCTGCATATAAATTAAACAGGTAGGGGGAAAGTATGCAGCCTTGTCTTACACCTTTGCTTATTTTAAACCATTCTGTTTCTCCTTGTTCCGTTCGAACTGTTGCTTCTTGATCAATGTACAGATTGTGCAGGAGTACGATCAGGTGTTCTGGTATACCCATGCTTGTTAATGTGGCCCAGAGTTTCTCATGGTTTACACAGTCAAAAGCTTTGCTATAGTCGATAAAGTACAAATAGATATCCTTTTGGTATTCTTTAGTCTTTTCAAGGATCCATCTCACATCTGCAATGATGTCTCTCGTTCCTCGCCCTTTCCTGAACCCTGCTTGCACTTCAGGGAGTTCTTGTTCCAGGTATGGTTGTAGTCTCTTTTGAATAATCTTCAGTAGAATCTTGCTGGCATGTGGGATCAGAGCGATTGTGCGATAATTTCCACAGTCAGTTGGATCACCTTTCTTTAGTATTGGTATAAACACAGATATTTTCCAGTCAGTTGGCCATGATGTTGTCTTCCATATTTCTTGTCAGAGCCTTGTAAGTATGGTAACAGCTGCATCAGATTGCTGTAATACTTCTATGGGAATGCTATCAATGCCTGGTGCTTTGTTCTTTGATAAGGCTTTCAATGCTGCTTCAACTTCTTCTTTCATCACCAATGGTTCCCGATCATAAGGTACAGGTTGAAACGGCTGTTGGTCCACTTGATCTTTATCATATAAACAACTCTGTATATTCCTTCCACCTTTTCTTGATCTTCTCAGCAACATTCAACATAGAACCTTGCGCATCTTGTAACATTCAAATTTGAGGCTGGAACGTTTTCTTTAACTCTCGTAGCTTTAGGAAAGCCGATCTTGTTCTTCCTCTAATAGTTTCTGCTTCTATTTCCTTGCATGCATTGTTGTAGTACTTTTCCTTGTCTTGTCTTGCTGCATGTTGGAAATCTCTGTTGAGTTCTGTGATTGTCTTTCTTTCTCCTCTGGCTTTAGCTTCTCTGCGTTTCTGGGCAATTTTCAGCGTTTCTTCTGTCATCCATTTTGGCCGTTTTTGCTTTTTCACCTTTTATAGAGACTTCTCACTTTCTTCCAACACAATCTTCTTGATGTCATTCCATAACTCTTCTGGAGCTCTGTCATTTGCATCTAAAGCAGCAAATCGATTTTGCAGGCAGTCTTTAAATTCCAGTGGTATATTCTCAAGGTCATATTTTGCTGCATTCATGAGTGGTTTGCTCTTTTTCAACTTTAGCTTGAGTTTGCATACTAGTAGTTGATGATCTATACCACAGTCAGCTCTAGGTTTTGTCTTTGTTGATGTTATAGAACTTTTCCATCGTTGACTTCCACAGATGTAGTCAATTTGATTTTTATACAATCCATTGGGTGACATCCATGTGTACAGTCGCCGCTTGTGTTGATGGAAGAATGTGTTTGAGATGAATAGATCGTTGGTCATGCAGAATTCTATCAGTCTTTCTCCAGCTTCATTTCTGTTGCCAAGTTCATATTTTTCCAACTACTTTGCCTTCTTCTTTGTTGCCAACGTTTGCGTTCCAGTCACCCATGACTATCAGGATATCCTGTTTGCATGTTCTGTCAATTTCAGCTTGTACTTGTTCATAGAACTCTTCAATTTCATTCTCTTCTGCAGCTGTTTTTGGGGTATATACTTGAATTATAGTTGTGTTGATAGGCATTCCTCGTAGACGAATAGAGATTAAGCGTTTGCTGACTGCATTGTATTTCATTACAGTTCTTGCAAGTTTCTTCTTTATTATAAATACAACACCATTTCTTCTTTGTCTTTCATTTCCAGCATAGTAGACCATGTGATCATCTGATGCAAAGTGCCCGATGCCAGTCCATTTCAGTTCACTGACACCCAACAGATCAAGTTGTACACGTTCCATTTCATTCTTGACCACCTCCAACTTCCCTTGGTTCATGCTTCGTACGTTCCATGTTCCAATGCATAAGACATCTTTACAGCTTCTGACTCTCATTTCATGCACAGCATTAAGGGAATAATGCACCATTCTTGTCTAATGCACATTAAATGGCAAAACTGTGCAACATTTTACCTAAATGCATACTATTTTACCACAAGCATGAGATAAATGTTTATTATGCTTGAAATACCACTCTTCACAAAGTAATAGGGCAGTTTACAATAAAATACTGTAACACAGGAGGAAGAGAAATCCATCAATAGACAGGAAAGAAGAGAATCACATTCATAACCTAGTAAAATGAGAGGGGAAAGAGAAAGGGGAGTGGAGGTTCATGGGGCACCTATGAGTATTAAGGGATGGCTTTATAGAAAACGAGTGCAAATATATGCAAAGTACCTCATTATTATGGAAAATGAATAACACAGCTGGCATTTGTGGTGGCAAAACTGTATTAGAGCCCATGGCAATAGATAAAAGACAAGCATTTACCTTCAAGCAAAGGGATAGCCCAGAGAGCACTGACTTTCAAAGTACAGCCAAAGTGAAAAAAAACACACACGGGGCTGCTGAGCTCAGACCACGCCCAAGCTCCAAGGCAACCAAGAGAGGTAATGAGAAGCACCTGGGGGAGGAGTTTGAGGCTGTAGGGCAGCCCCACTCATTTAAGCCTCAGGGAACAGGAAGAAGGGAGACCACCTGGGAAACAGAGGACGAGGAGATCACGAGGGAACCAGAAGGAAAGGAATCTTTCAGGGAAGCTGAGAGAGAGAGGTGCTCCAAAGACAGCCTCAGAAGGGATTCCCATTGCAGCCAAAACACAGGAAACTACAGCCCTGAAGGAAACCCGTGTTGTAGAGGAATTACAGCTGGCCCTGGATACAGGAGCGTTTGGCCTGAGGAAGCTGCAGACTATAAGCAAGGTACGGGAACAGCCCAGCAGGAGCCTGTGGGGAGAGTTTCACTTCTGGAAAGGCCTGTGAAAAGAACTGTTGCTATAAAGAAGGTGAGCCCATTAGAAACCTTGAACAGTTTATTGAAAGATAAGGATCTCCATAGCCCATTAAAAACCCCTGAACCTAGAGAGAGGTCTCGCTGGGAAAAGGTTTTAAAATTGTTAGAAGAAATTAAGCCTACGTTCCCACAAGCTGATTCCAGTCAGGAGACAACAGATCCTGATTATGAGGGCATGCAGATAGATAATTATGACTCTGATAATGCCTCTACAGAATCTCAAATGGATTGCTCTTTTTGTATAAAGACAAAGTGAAGGGTTTAAATGTGGAAAGACCCAGAAGCTATTATACCAGTATGTCTTGTGCCTAGAGTGCTGATAATGTTTGAAATGAAGTTGCTGGTGTTTTAAAGCAGCTTGAAAATATTCAAAGGCTTGATTTGAATGTTTAAGAAAGAACTATCTGAGTTGGCAGCAGCCAGAAGTGAAAGAAGCTTTAATTTGAATATTACACAGTTTGGAAAAGCAGTTGTTTAAGCCAGAAGTAAAGGAACTATCAAGCTGCTTTATGTAACAGCTGAAGAAGCAATTGCAACTTTTGTCACTGTGAAGTTCTTGATCTGAAAATTCTTTTTCTTTTGTGGGAGAAGTATCCTAATTTTGTTAATATGTGTTTTTGGTGCAAAGGAAGAGAAAAATAAATTTTCCTGTGTTTTTGCCTTCAACCTTCGGCCTACTCATCATTTCACACAACTAAAAGCCCCAGAAGCCATGGCTCTGGGACTAAAAAGGGACATTAGGAGGTACGCCCCTGCCTATAGGAAACCACCTAGGCAAGTGGGGGTGCCACAGGTTGCGTAGTTTTAAGGATTTTTCCTTTACCCCACGCATAAGCAAGATTTCGGCAACTACAAAGGAGGAAGAAAACTTCTATAAGAGACCAGTGATGATATAGAAGCCTGCTGAGGAACAAAGACCAGAGTGGCAGCAGAAGGACGGAACTGGAGCGGAGTACCAAGCCGTGATCTGCTGGCTGATAAACTCGAGTCTACTCCTGCATCAGGTAATCCGTGTATAAGGGGGATCATAAATGGATACCGGTGCAGGGGGATACAGCAGTACTCAATAGGAGCTCAAGAGAAAGAGCGCTTATATTTTGTGCCGCACTTGGTGGTTTCTTTCTCTTTTTCTTGTCATTACAGCATCAACCAAGATGGAGTGTGGCGAGCTTCTTAGCTGGATGGCCAAGCAGTTCCAGAAGCAGCAAGAGATGTCTGCAAGGACCCAGGAACACACGGCAGCCATGATGCAAGCTCAACAGAAGCCGCTCCTGGAAATGATGGGCGCATGGTTAGGAGCGCAGAAACAAGCGAAAGAATCCTTTCGGACAATAACAGGTTCTCTGGGAGCTGTACAAGGGCTCGGGTTACCTGGTAATAGGACATTCTCATTTGGACAGTTGACCAAGGAAGATGATATAGACAATTTTATGGAAGCATTCGAGAGGGTAGCTCTCCTAACTGGCTGGCGAAAAGACCAGTGGGCAGTTCATCTAGCCGCCTCTCTTACGGGGGAAGCGCTAGCGGCTTATAGGGCCATGCCTGCTGCCTTAGCCTCCAATTACGAGGAGCTCAAGAAGGCAATAAGAGACCGCCTGGGCCTAACGCCTATGGTCTATGGCCGTCTCTTGAGGAGCTATAAATTAAAACAAGATGAAACGCCGCAAGCTCTGTGCCAGCGGATTAAAGGGTTGGCATTGAAGTGGCTGACAACTGAGGCTAGGACAATAGAATCACTGTTAGACTGTATTGTGTTGGAACAGTTTATGGAGGCAGTTCCAAAAGATCTACAGTCCTTTCTGATCCTACAGGACTGCCGTAACACCAATGAGGCCACCTCACTGGCAGAGCGCTTTTTAGAAGACGGATGGGTAAGCCAAGTGAAGGTTGGTGTTTCAAATCGGGCAGACTCAGTAGCTTCAGAAAGGAGAGGGAGACCAATGTTGGGGGAAATGACAAAGGTTATGCACATGGATAAAACTTGTTACACACGAAGAAAATGCTTTTCATGTGGGGAAGAAGGACACCTAAAAAGAGATTGCAAAGCAAGGACGGCCCTAATGACCGCCCACCCTAAGGAGAGTGGGGAGGGATTTTTGTTGGCTGTAGAAGTAGAGGGTATCCCTGTAGAAGCCTTGCTGGACTCCGGAGCGGATCAGTCGATGATCTCGCAGAAGCTCTGGAGAGAGATAAAATCTCAGGATAGTCAGGTCCCAGAGCCACCCGAAGGTAGCATAAAAATAAGGTGCATCCATGGCGCTACATCATCATACCCAGTACACATTGTAAGGGTAAAAGGTTTGGGAGTGAAGAGGAGAATATCGGTAGCTGTGGTACCTAGGCTCCCACACGCCTTAGTCCTGGGGAGGGATTGGCCCCAATTCAGGCGAGGGTTAGCTGAAGGTTTACAACACAAGGTAGGCATGATATCCACCCGGGCGCACTCTAAAGCCAGGGGGGGGGAACAAGACCCATTGGAGGACCCGCTACACAGGTTGCCCTCTCATGATGAGTTGATAACTCCTCCTACGTGTAGTGGTAAAAAAGGAAAGGCAGAGAAGCGCCAGGAGAGGCCGACTAGGTCACAGAATAAAGCCGAACTAGCGTCCGGGCAGGAATTGCCGTGGGTCCCCACGGAATTGGTCGAGAAATTTCCCTCTTTCCCTAAGGAACAGCGGGTGGATCCCGCACTCAAACGGGCTTTTGAGTACGCCCAAAGAGGGTCAGAAACCTTACCCAGATTTTTCTTAGATAGTAATGTATTGTATCGCAAAAGTTTAGATCCTAGGTCAGGGAATACCCGGAAACAATTAGTAGTTCCCACTACCTTCAAAACGTTGGTTTTAAGGTTAGCGCATGACCACCCTATAGGAGCACATAAAGGGGTACATGGCACGCTAGACCAAATTTTAGCTCGCTTCTACTGGCCCGGAGTTTTCAAGGAGACCTCTAAATTCTGTGAGACGTGAACTTCCTGTCAGCGAGTTACCTCAAGCCACCCACCGAAGGTACCTTTGGTAACCATACCAGTCATATCAGAGCCTATACATAGACTAGCCATGGATATAGTCGGGCCACTAACAAGAACACCCCGAGGGTTCCAGTATATCCTAGTCATAATGGACCAGGCCACCTGATTCCCCTGGGCAATTCCCCTTCGTAATATATCGGCCAGAACGATAGCTTCAGAAATAGTGAAGTTATTCTGTGAGGTAGGGTTTCCCCGAGAAGTCCTAACTGATAAGGGTAGTAATTTTATGTCCCGCTATCTTGCCCAAGTTTTGGACGCCTTTGGCATCCGTCATGTCAGAACAGCCGCATATCATCCCCAATCAAATGGCCTCATTGAAAGACAGAACCAAACCCTAAAGAAAATGTTAAAGAGAAGCCTCGAGGGTGACATGACAGACTGGGATATGATGCTCCCCTTCGTATTATATGCATGTAGGGAGCAGAAGCAGACGTCCATGGGCATTTCCCCATATGAGTTAATGTATGGACGGGCTCCACGGGGTATACTAGACATATTGCACGAACAGTGGGTGGAACCAGCCATAGAAGAAATAGGGATACCCCAATTCTTAAGGGATTTAAAATGACGCTTACGCCGTACGTCCCAAGTGGCAGAAAAGAATGTAACAGCTAGCCAGACCCGCCAGAAAACTTACTATGACCACCGTGCACAGCCTCGCCAGCTAGAGGTAGGCGAAAAGGTCATTGTCATGGTGGCTGGACCTGGTCCCAAATTCAAAAGTTAGTGGAAGGGGCCTTATAGGGTAATAAGGCAGGTGGGTCCGGTATCGTACTCTGTAAAGAATAGAAGAAGGCGACAGCAGATTTACCATATTAATGTTTTGCGAACCTGGCACGAGCGGATAGCATTGGCTCATGTGGCTGCAAAAGAGGGTAATCTGGATAGCTGTCAGGTAGATCATAACACCCTAGCAAGAATTACAGGCTGTGCTGGGGTTAAGACACCAGCCCATAATATCTTAAGGGGGGGGGGGATGTGTGGTGGCGAAACTGTATTAGAGCCCACGGAAATAGATAAAGACAAGCATTTACCTTCCAGCAAAGGGGATAGCCCAGAGAGCACTGACTTTCAAAGTACAGCCAAAGTGAAAAAAAAACACACACGGGGCTGCTGAGCTCAGACCACGCCCAAGCTCCAAGGCAACCAAGAGAGGTAATGAGAAGCACCTGGGGGAGGAGTTTGAGGCTGTAGGGCAGCCCCACTCATTTAAGCCTCAGGGAACAGGAAGAAGGAAGACCACCAAGGAAACAGAGGACGAGGAGATCATGAGGGAACCAGAAGGAAAGGAATCTTTCAGGGAAGCTGAGAGAGAGAGGTGCTCCAAAGACAGCCTCAGAAGGGATTCCCATTGCAGCCAAAACACAGGAAACTACAGCCCTGAAGGAAATTCGTGTTGTAGAGGAATTACAGCTGGCCCTGGATACAGGAGCGTTTGGCCTGAGGAAGCTTCAGACTATAAGCAAGGTACGGGAACAGCCCAGCAGGAGCCTGTGGGGAGATTTTCACTTCTGGAAAGGCCTGTGAAAAGAACTCTTGCTAGAAAGAAGGTGAGCCCATTAGAAACCTTGAACAGTTTATTGAAAGATAAGGATCTCCATAGCCCATCAAAAACCCCTGAACCTAGAGAGAGGTCTCGCTGGGAAAAGGTTTAAAATTGTTAGAAGAAATTAAGCCTACGTTCCCACAAGCTGATTCCAGTCAGGAGACAACAGATCCTGATTATGAGGGCATGCAGATAGATAATTATGACTCTGATAATGCCTCTACAGAATCTCAAATGGATTGCTCTTTTTGTATAAAGACAAAGTGAAGGGTTTAAATGTGGAAAGACCCAGAAGCTATTATACCAGTATGTCTTGTGCCTAGAGTGCTGATAATGTTTGAAATGAAGTTGCTGGTTTTTTAAAGCAGCTTGAAAATATTCAAAGGCTTGATTTGAATGTTTAAGAAAGAACTATCTGAGTGGGCAGCAGCCAGAAGTAAAAGAAGCTTTAATTTGAATATTGGACAGTTTGGAAAAGCAGTTGTTTAAGCCAGAAGTAAAGGAACTATCAAGCTGCATTATGTAACAGCTGAAGAAGCAATTGCAACTTTTGTCACTGTGAAGTTCTTGATCTGAAAATTCTTTTTCTTTTGTGGGAGAAGCATCCTAATTTTGTTAATATATGGTTTTGGTGCAAAGGAAGAGAAAAATAAATTTTCCTGTGTTTTTGCCTTCAACCCTCGGCCTACTCATCATTTCACACAACTACAAGCCCCAGAAGCCACGGCTCTGGGAACCCATACTAAAAAGGGACATTAGGAGGTATGCCCCTGCCTATAGGCATCTGTCTAGGCAAGTGGGGGCGCCACACATTTCACTTTGCTAGGTGTGTTAACTATGGAACTAGCTTTGAGGTGGTGTTATTTTTTCATCCCTGGGAGATAATATGCAGCATGATGTCTCCTGGAGTCATCTCAAAGGGATCAGAAACAATATAAATCCTGTGCCTAGCTCCTGATTCCTCCTCTGCAAAGATGCCCCCAATCAAAGCCCTCCCAAACACAACCAATCATTCCAGGAAAAAACCCCTCTCATCCCCTTATTTGATAGCTTGATTCCTAAGTCCTAGTACCATGATGCTTCCGCTAAGGGTTAGAAGTGTCATTTTGATCCCAGGGACTTGACAGGACAAGAGCAACTGAGGATCACTCCTTCTTCCAACACTAGCCACCAGAGATAGTCTTGGTAGGTCTGGTGGTATCTTTGGGGGAGGCGGGGGAGGGAGAGAGTCTTTTTTGGGAGGATAGGATCTGGGTGATGTCTTTGAAGATATGGGCCTCTTCTGGCAGGGAGGGGATCCAAGGGTTCTCTTCCAGGAGGAGGTGGTCCAAGAGATCTGTTTAAAGAGTTGTCTTTCAGGGGGTTCTGGTTGGGAGGATCCTTGCTGTTGAGGGATTTGTGGTAGGCATTGAATTTACATTAACTGCAGTCCCTTAAAAAATATAGTAGGCTTGACTTGACACCAACTCAATGGCACTTAACAATAACAACAACTGGCCTGACTTGAGGTTTGCTATTGCATTATTGCATGGTGTTCCATACTGCAGCAATGCATTTTTATATTTAACACAGTAGTCATTGACCCATCTCCACCAATGCTCGATGCTGACTTCCTGTTTACATAGGAGCAGAAGCAGCTTCTGCCCCCAAACAAAAAGGAGTTAGTATCAGTGGGGGGTGGAAGCAGATAGCCCCATGGTGCCAAAGCTTTACAGTAAGTGCAGGACTACATCCAAAGATGGAGTAGTGACAGCGGGAGGGTACAGGCAGAGGGGGTTTTCTTCTAAACACTTGCTTGGTTGAAAAGGGCTTCTCTTTCTCTATTCCAGTGACATTTTTTCATAAGTTCTACCCAGCTTGGAGGCAGCACATCATCAGAGCTATCCTTTTAAGGTGCAGAGGTGGGTCTGTTTGATTGTAGTTTGCAGTTCTTTGAATGCCACTGGACTTTGAGTCCCTGTGCCCTTAAAAGGATGGGCTTGACTGGATGCCGTCACTCACACTGAAGATCACTTATGAAAAATACCATTGAGAGAGAAGATGCAGCATCTCTTTCTCTTTTTTTTTAACTTTATTTAGCAGATTTTTCTTTACAACAGAATATGAACAGTATATGACAGTCATTATAGTTAATAAAGAAGAAGGATATACAATGTAAAGGAGGGACAAAATAGTAAAATTAAGATTGCTGGATGGCTAAAGGAAACATGCAGGAAGCATGGGCTCAACAAGATCCTGATTGGAGATAATCCTCCACCGGCCTCTAGAACTTGCTAATTTTGGGCGAAGTGTTAGCATGGGCCGCCACTTCCATTCTGCAGAAAAGGCAGACAGTGTTCAACCAGCTATTTAACATAGCTTGCACAGCTAATGATAGCAGAATGTCCAGTAGAAGCATCTCTTTCAATCCAGAACCTCCGGGTAGCTGCCTGTTTCACCGAGTGTGAAATCCAGGCCTGGCATCACCCCCAACTTATTTGCTGACTCTTACCATGTGGACTTCTGAAGAGGCCTGGGAAAGCACAGTTGCCAATGTAAATGAGGCAGTGTTATTTCTGTGCTCACTTGCAGTTTGTCATGTTTCCTTCCAGAAACTTTAGCTCATCCCTGGGTAGAGCCTCTGTAAAAGCATGGCAATGAGTCATTGCCACTCATTTCGAATGACTCAGCCTGGGCAGAAGCAAGCTTTTGCAAAGCAGGTTGTCTCCTAGCAAACCTAGCTACAGTACAAAGTCTGGCATCACTTAAACTGTCATAGCAGCAAGCTGTGAAATGTTTTTTTTTTGTGCTGATTGTCATTTATCAAGTAAACTCTTACACAATTCAAAGAAAATAGCTTAGCTGTTATTTCATTAGATGAATCAATAGCCCTTTTGCTTCCTAATGACTCCATTCCACTGTCATATCTGTTTGTCTTGACTAACTCAGAACAGGGACTCTTTCTTATATGTGGCTGTACAGAACCATGAGAACAAAAAAAGCAGAACCTGGACTGACAACAATTATAAGTGGAAAAACCTTGTTTATTGCGCCCCCTTTTTTTGTTCTCCTGTTGGTATGCGGATACCTTTGCTCTTTTTGGTACTGTACAGAACCATGTACATCTTGCAGTGCTATGTAAATAAATAATATTAGCTGTAGTTTAGAGTTCTTGAAATATAAACTCACCTGCTTCTGTTTGCTGTTATTGCTTCTTTCGGTGAAATTCTTTTATTTTCTTTCTTTTTTTGCACTGCTATATTTTGATTCTTATAATTCCACAAGTTTTATCATAAAAGATGGCATATGTTAAAGATTTCTATTTATAGGTGTCTATAAACTGTAACTTTTGGTGTTTGTTTCCAACTAAATATGTGTTTTTTGAGGATACAAAAAAATCAATGTTGATCAATGTTTTTTTGTCTCTTGAACTGTTACCCTTTTCCAGTGTAATCAAACCTGTAAATTTATGTCATTTAGACATTGTTAAGAAAAGACACAAAAACTGAATGGGGGATACAAGACAAGCCTTGAAAGGAAAGAAAAGGTACTTGGGAAAAGTTGTGTCTATGCAATACACGTAAACACCTATTTTTTTGTTTTTTTTGTTTTTGGATCAGAGGCATTTTATCAGTGTTTATTGGTTAAAAAATAAAATTGGAAGCACTATATATATTTGTCCTATCCCTCTATTTAAAACTAGTTTTTATAAGTCTAGTGCTTTATTTCTGCTTTACCATTACCTTATTTTAAGGGCAACAAACCTTTTTGTTACTAAAGGAAATAAATATAAAAGGAAAAGGAAAAGGAGGCCACTATGGTACTCAAACTAGCTGAAAAGGTGAAGAAAAAGAGGGTGGCCTTCATAAAATACAAGAAATCACAGAAAGAGGAAGACAAGCATCAATGTCTAGAGCTAGAAAAGTAGTCAGAAAAGCAAAGATATAAATAGAAGAAAAAATAGCCAATGCAGTAAAATGGGGAAAGAAGTGCAAAAGTGCTGTTCTCAGACTCAAGTGTGAAGGGGATGAATATGTAAAAGCTGATGAGGATAAAGCAGAATTGCTCAACAAATATTTTTGTTCTGTGTTCACAGATGAAGGATCAGGAGCAGGACCTCAGAAAGCATCCACAAATAAGAACAGCAGTGAAGGAGATCTTGAATGATTTTCAGAAGACTGTGTTCGTGAAGAACTAGCTAACCCAAAAGTAGACATAGCAATGAGGTTGGATGGGATACATCCAAGAGTATTGAAGAAACTTGAGGAAGTTCTAGAGGCTCCACTGTCCAACCTTTTCAAAGCTTCTTTAGAGATGGGAGTGATCCCAGAGGACTGCAGAAAGGTGCACGGGGTTCCTTTACACAAAAGCGGAAGTAAGGATGAGGTTGAGAACTATAGGCCAATTAGCCTGACCTCTGTGGTAAGTTAATGGAAAATCTGGTAAAACAGAGGATAGTGAGGTTTTTGGAGTCCAATGGATATTTCTATGTTTCTATAAGGGGACTATAGTAGTTAATATGGAAGGGCAGACTAGATAGGCCATATGGTCTTTTTCTGCTGTCCTGTTTCTATGTTAGGATACGAGGCAGCATGGTTTTATTAGGGGCAGGTCTTGTCAGACAAATCTGATTAATTTCTTTGACCAGACAACCAGAGAGTTGGCTGAGGGAGAGCCCTAGATATGGTACACTTAGATTTCAGTAAAGCCTTTGACACCATTCCACACAGACAACTTAAAAATAAATTGAGCATCCTAGGAATAGACCCTAAAATGACTGACTGGGTTAGAAATCTGTTGAGTGGGAGACAACAATGGTACAGGTAAATGGAGCTTACTCTGAGGAGAAGGATGTAACCAGTGGTGTGCCACAGGGATCTGTTTTTAGTTTAAGTCTTTTTAACATTTTTGTAAGTGATCTTGCTGAAGGACCCTTGGGTAGGTTTGCTTTTTTGCAGATGATACCAAAATCTGCAAAAGCCAGAAGGATGCTTGGGTGCATAGGGAGAGGAATGGCCAGCAGGAAGAAGGAGGTGATAGTACTTCTAGATAAGTCTTTGGCGAGACCTCATTTGGAGTATTGTGTATAATTCTGGAGACTACACCTTTAAAAGGATGTAAATAGGATGACATCTATGTGGAGGGTGGCTACCAAAATGGTCAGTAGACTTTGTCATAAGGCATATGGGGACAGACTTAAAGTTCTCAATATGTTTACATTTGAAGAAAGGTGGGAGAGAGGAGATATGATAGAAACATTTAAATACCTCTGTGGAATAAATGCACAGGAGGAGAGCCTCTTTCAATTGGAAGAAAGCTCTGCAATGAAGGGGCATAGGATGAAGGTGGAAGAGGATAGACTCAGGAGTAAAATGCAGAAATATTTCTGTATGGAAAGAGTGGTAGATGCATGGAACAGTCTCCCAGTAGAGGTAATAGAGACCAGGACAGTATCTGAATTCAAGAAAGCATGGGACAACACAGAAAATCTCTAAAGGAAAAAAAGGGACTATAGTAATTGAAATGGAAGGGCAGACTGGATAGGCCATATGGTCTCTCTCTGCGGTCATGTTTCTATGTTTACCTGTTTCTCTATGCTGCCCACAGGTGGTTCTAATAAGGGTCAATACAGCAGTTTCTAATTTTATTTAGATTCATAATTATAATAGTGGTATTAGCAGATAAACATAAATAACAGTTTAAGAATAGAGCAAAATCAGTATGGGAAAGTAAGTGTACAATAATTCTATTTGTATTCACTAGAGTCTAAAACTATTGATGAGTGCTGTTGTTTTACATATTTCTTGATGGGTGAAGAACACTGCTATATTACTAAACACCTTAAAGAGATAAGAACGAATATACTAGGAACTCAGAGGTCTTCCCATGTTAGACTGCCTAGTTTGAAGATGATGGATCTCACATATCAAAGTTATTTTAGCACGTATGGCTATATTTATGCTCTTATAAAATTGCCATTCACTAAAAAAAATCACTGCCAAAATCTTTTTCCTATGTATCACCTGTAAATATAAAAATAAATAAATTTACAAATGAATATGAGGGGGAAAAAGACCTCAGATTGTGTCCCTTTCTCTTTTTTAGCCATAAGATGATGCTTCTCAGGAATTTCAACTGCCTAGTATGACTGCTGTTGTGTGTTTGTGTTTGTAATAGGACTGTACCTCATGGATCAAGAAAAAACCCTCTTTATTTCTTCATATAGCCTTCCTGTGAAATAATATTTCTTATATCACTGTGGTAGTATGGTGTGTGGTGGGAAAGGGTTTTCTTTGAACACTGAACAGACAGCAGCTTAGGGAAAACAAAAGCATCTTTATTTCTGTCTCAGTTTGTTAAATCTCCACAAAGTTAAAACACAGAACAAGCAGCAGTTCAAGGGAAACAAAAGTAGCTTTATTGCAGCCCAACTTGTTAAACCCCCACAAAGCTGGTTCTTCCGGCCCTTCCCCCAACCTCAGTTAAAGTTCCTACCTCAGAACTCCTTTGCACAGCTTGCCTTGAAAGGAATTCAGGCCCCACAAGCTTCTCTCCCTCCTGCAGCCTTCTGGGTTCTTAACCTCTCCCTGTAAGCCACATCTTCTCAGCCCTGAACTCTGAGAGGTACAGGTAACATTTTATAGACCCCATCAAACACCCTCCCCCTCAACTCAACTATGCCCCATTGAGTGCTTGCCTCACCCATGACACCCACATGGGAAAGGATGTCCACATTCAAGTGAGTCTGACCAGCCCTATGGCAGACCCGAAACTGCTAGGGTTGGAGACAAAAAACATTACATAATATGGCTATTGAACTCCTTATGTTGAGCCAGCCACTTGAGGGATTGGTGATATGTTACCAGCGTAAATGGACAGCCAAGCAGCTAGCATTTGAAGGTCTGAAGTGCCTACTTAACAGCCAGGGCTTCCTTCTCAATCACCGCATAATGCTGTTACAGAGGAAGCAGTTTCCTGCTGGTGAATGCTACGGGATGTTCTTCACCCCTGACTTCCTGGGCCAGAATGGCTCCTAGGCCCACATCTGTGGCATCAGTTTTCACAATAAAGAGTAGGGAAAAATCAGGGCTAATCAAGATGGGTTTAGAGCACACGACTTTCTTGAGGTGCTGGAAAGCCAAGTCCAGGTCCGGTGACCACTGAATCCATTCAGGAGTTCTCTTCCAGAAGAGACTGGTTAATGGCTCTGCCACCTCCTTCAACATTGACTGCCTGGTTTATACCGACGACGTACTGCTATATAGGCTGTTCTCAACCGACCAACCATATTTCTCACCACTAACAACCTGCTTCGATGCTGTCACCGATTGGCTCCATACACAAAGCCTCAGAATAAACTTCAACAAAACGGAGGCCCTATTCATCATCAGGAACCAAGCATTTAATCCTCCAGCCTCACTAAAAGTATGAATTGCCGAGCTTCTAAGCAAGCCTACTGTATGCTACCTAGGGGGTCACACTAGACCAACAGCTAGACATGAAAGCCCTTATAAGCAACACGGTCAAAGCAGTTTACCACAAAATACGGACACTCCGACACCTACGACATCTGTTTGAGCCAGACGACTTCCGTACAATCTATCAGGCCCTTGTAATCCCTCACTTTGACTATGCCAATGCAATTCTGCAAGGGCTCCCGAAGAATACGCTGAAACTACTTCAGCTTGCAATGAACGCAGCCGCCAGAATATTGCACAGAGCCTCTAGGAGGGATCACGTAACCCCAATCTTGAAATACCTCCATTGGCTGTCGGTCCACTGCAGACTCTCCTTCAAAATACTATTGATGACTTTCAAAGCCATCAACAAGTGCTCCTCCACCTCCGTCTTAGACCACGTCCACTCCACGCCCCCCCCAACAGAACCAGGAGGTCATTCACTGCCAACAATCTGATAATCCCAAATGCAATAATGAAATGCTCGCAAGCAACAAGAAACAGAGCCTTTTTATTCCATGCACCCACATGCTGGAACACCCTCCCACTCACCATCCGGGCCATCACTGTCCTCGCCCAATTTAGGAAGTCACTGAAGCACCATCTCTTCCTCCAGCACTACTCCCATATTAATGACATATCACAACCAGCCATACTCAACCACCAGGACACCGCTCCTAGGACACCCACATCACACGGTTGCAACCCCACCCTTTAGCTCAATGGTACACCCAGTATGTTGAATGTGTATATAGTTATCTAATACTGCAAATGGATACCAATGTGGAACAGACGCCAATGTGTATATAGCCACCTAATATTGCATATAGTCGCCAAGCAATACTGTACATCTGTGATCTGGATGATCAATCTCTATATAGTTAGACAACCTGTAAATAGCTGCCAGCCGATCTGATCACCTGCGACCTGATCGCTTAGCCTGTACATAGTTACCCTCGTTAGTCCTAAGTTGTAACACCTGTTCATTGTAAGTCCAGTGCAGGTTCTGCCTGCACTGTTCAAATTTTGTTGACTGTAAACCACACTGATTCTAAAGAGCGCGTTATAGAAAAGACATGAACTAACTAAATAAATAAACAATAGCCTATTAATCAAAGGAAGGCACAAACCTCTTTCTTCAATTTAGGGATGGGGATCTGAGCAGTGGTATCCACATTCCATAGTTGAGGTCGTATCTTCCCATTACGAATTAAATATCCCAGATATTGAATCTCCTGGCCTTCCCAGAAAACTCTTGAGGTTGGCCATTAACCTGGCCTTCCACAGGCTGGTCAACATGGCTTGTTCTTGGATTAGATGGGTGTTCCAATCTCTGCTATAGATGACGATGTCATCAAGATATGCAGCTGCATACTCCTTGTGCGGTCTCCTTAGGAGATCATCTAGGCATTAAAACATGGCAGGAGCTCCATGTAATCCAAAGGGCAGTACTGTAAACTGGAACGGACCTTGCAGTGTCAAAAAAGCTTGGCAGCCGGTCAAGGGCACCTGACAATATCCCTTGGTCTGATCCAAGCTTGATATAATTCATGCTCTACCGAGTTGCTCAATTAGCTCATCTACTCTGGGCCTGGTATTTGCTTCCAGTTTCAAATCTGCATTGACTCTCCGAAAGTCTGATGCTTTTGTCGGTTTTAGGAACCAAGACGATGGGTGATGACCAATCAGTCATAGACTCTTCTATAACTCACAGGTTAAACATCTCTTCAAGCAATTGGTGATGGCTTTTTACTGGACCTCCAGAATCCAATAGGGTTGTTGCTGGATAACTACCCCAGGGTCAGTAACGATATCATGACAAATGAGGTGGGTTCCTCCCAGGCAGGTAGAGAATACCTTTAGGTTCCTGTGGATCAAATCCTCTAGATCTCTTCTCCGGGTAGCAGAGAGCTAGTCTCCAATTGGGACTTTTAGCTGGATCTGAGAGGGCTGAAATTTCCAGCCCAAAATTATCTCCCTGTGCCACTATAGCCATCACTGGAGTCCATTTTTTCAATAGGTGAATATGGTAAATTTTGGCTTTCTTCCATTTATCTGGTTGGGCAATCTTATAGTTAACAAGTCCCACTTTCTCTTCTACCTCATAGGGACCCTGCCGTTGAGTATCTTGCTCTCAGATGAGGGCAGCAAGACTAAAAATCTGTCTCCCGGTTGGAAGGTGCAGTGCACGGATACTTGGCTTGGACTTTTTCCAGACTGAGTTTGACCACTGCACAAAGTTTTTTAACATCTGTTTCAGAATTTTATTTAATTGCTCAGCGAGGCCAATCATCTGTGGGTGATATGCTGATGTTCGCAGCATCTTGACCTTCACCAAGGCACACACTTGCATCATCACCTTGGATACAAATGGTATCTCTTGATCTGTGAGGATCTCATTGGGTATTCCCACTCATGAGAATACTTCCCAAAGGGTATTCACAGTCATAGTAGGCTTCATATTCCTCTGGTGGTTCACTCCAGGTGTCCTACCAGATCCATGGTCACTTTTTCAAATGGGGTTTCAATGGCACTAGAGGGGCAAGTCAGACTCTGGCGAGGTTATGAAGTTGGCAGGGGGGGGGGCATGACTGGCAATATAACTACACCTATTTATCGACCCCAGGCCAAAAAGATTGGGCTTAAGCATGCTCTAGTGTTTTCTCCACCCCAGGTTTCCCCCTAATAAATGACTATGGGCCAATGATAATACCTGCTGAGAATAGGGCTGGAAAACTCTGTATATGGAGACCATAGGCAGTATCCAACAGCACAGGTTTCACTTAAGACTCCAGTAGGGCAAGCCACATTTGAGGTCGTGGTTCTGCCCTGGCTCCCATATCCAATGGTGATTGGCTAAGACTACCCAAATATGGGCCTGGCTAACTGATGGTTCTGCTAAGTCAGACCAGGATGATTATCCAGAGATTCCCCCCCATCCCCCGAAAGAGTTGTCCTACCTTTCCTTGTCTGTGGCATCCTCGGCACTCTATAATAAATCTCCTTTAGCTCAAAATAGGGAAAAGTTCTTGCACGGGATTCTCCATTACCTACTGGAACCTATCCACATCCAAAACTCATTCTCAGGCATGTTAAAGGGACTCATCTTCTTGCTGGGACCTCCTGAAGCTCCCTGGGTCTTCCCTCAGCTCACACTGTGGGAAGGGGACAATTGTATTTGAGTCATTACCACTGAACCCTGAGATATCATCAGGGGTTTCTTCCCTAGGCCATAGCTGCCCCCAGATTCTGTTGGTAACATAGCTTTTTACACCGATGTTAACCCTAGGACTTGACAGGCTTGGGATCCTTAATATATAGATATGGGTCTTTTGAGGAGATAGGACAAGCAACAGTTCAAGAGAAACAAAAGCAGCTTTATTCTGTCCCAGCTTGTTAAACCTCTACAAAGTTGGTTCTCCAGGCCTTTCTCTGACCCCAGTTAAAGTTCCTACCTGAGAACTCCTTTACATGACTTGCCTTGGAAGGACTTCTGGCTCCACAGGCCTCTCTCCTTCCTGCAGCCTGCTGGATTCTTAACCTCTCTCTGTGAGCAATGCCCTACCAGCCATGAACTCTCTTAAAGGGGACTGTTGATAATCTCTTTGGGGAGGGATGGGTAGCATTCTATAGACCCTATCACAATCACCTTACTGTGAAATGAACTCCTATTTAATTACTGCAATGACTATACCAACCTGGTATAATAATGAAGTGAATAAAGCAGTCAAAGTCAAACGTGCATCATGAAAATGAGGCAAATAGGGGTCAGCATAAGTACTGATAAGTTTGATGTAAAACAGTAATAAGAGAGATTTTAAAAATATGTTTGCTATAAAGTTAAAAACTAATAGTATTTATTTATTCAGTATACATTTGTATACCGCTACTTCCAGTGATCAGCAGCGGTTTTGATTACAGATTGGAAATTGTCAAATCATGACAGGAAATTTTTGAGGTATAAATACATTGATTAGACAGGAAAGCACAGCACACAGAGAACTATTTTACAGGGAACATGGGCTATGGAGGGTTAAGTGGCTTGTCCAAGACCACAAGGAGCACCTGTGGGACTAGAAACCCCAGTCCTTCCGGCCCAAGGTTGCTGTTCTCTAGTGGGATTTGAACCCCTGACCTTCTGGCCTGAAGTACCTTGCCCCAACCACTAGGCCACTCCTCCACTCCAAATACATTTGAAGCAAAAATCCCATAATTGAGTCATTCAGACCACTAGACAACCAAAGGGTATAAAGAATGCTCAGGGAGAATAAAGTAATAGCAGAAAACTAACTGAATGCTTGCCTCAGTTTTTACTGAGGAGAATGCCGGGTTTATACCCACACTAGAAACTTTGTAATGGTGATGATTTGGAGCAAACAAAGCAAATCATTGTAAATCTAGAAGATACAATACAGCAAACTGACAAACTAAAGAGTAACAAATCACCAGGGCCAGATGATATTCTCTCCAGAATTCGGAAAGAGATCAGACATGAAATTGAGAACCTGTTATTAGTAATCTACAATGTATCATTTAAAACAGTCACAGCACCTGAGGACTGGAAGATAGATGGCTAATGTAATGGCAATTTTTTTAGAAGACTCCAGGAGGTGACATGGGGAGCTACAGACTAATGTACCTGACGTTGGTCCAGACAAAATGGTAGAAACTATTCTAAAAAACAAAATTACTGACCATATTGATAGACACGATTTAATTGGAGTGAGCCAGCATGCATTTCAGAAAGGGAAGTCTTGCTGTACCAATGTATTTGATTTTTTGTAAAGGTATAAACAAACGTGGATTAATATGAGCTTGTTAATGTAGTATTTTGATTTTCAGAAATCATTTGACAGCGTTTCTCATGGAACAAAAACTTAAGGAAATTGAAATTAGGAGGCAGTGTCCTATTATTTTATTTAATGCATTTATTGGCTGCCTATCAACATTTTTAGGTGACATTACATAAAGACATTCACAATCATTTAAAACATACAATACGTAGATTATAACAAAATCATCAAAACATCATATGAATTCTATATAAAATGATAAAAGCAAGCAAATGCCTTTTGGAACAGATATATCTTAAGACCTTAGTGAAATAATGTCTGATTCAATTCAACTTCAATGAGCATGGGGCAGCTGAATTTTAACATGTGAGCGGGCCTGGGTGATAGCAGGCTTGAAAATTGCAAGGTTCAAAATTCTCTACTAGCAGAAGTGATGGAGGACATCATTGTGACATATTTTGGGCATGTTGGAGAGAATGGTAGGAATAAGAGTGAAAGATCAGGTAAAATGCATATGGAGAAAAAGCTGATGCTGAGATACATGAGAAACTCATATCCGCATCTACCAAAGTGCATGAATCTCAACTGGCCAAATTAGAACGTCCACTTGGATTTTTATCTTCTATCATTCATCATGAGGCCCTTTACTAAAATGTGGTAAATATTTACCGTGTATTACATGCAAAATTGAACATATAGTAAGAGTTTAGCCTGCGCAGTAACTTTTGGGGCCGTGCCCAGCATCTGCCCCCAAAACTCCCACACAAGGCAGACATATGGAGGGGAATTTTAGAAGATCCATCCAAGTGCAGTCTGGGATGTCTAAACCAGAATGTCTGAAAAAAATGCAAGCACAAGGATATTTCAAAACCCAGATGTTTAGGATAGCATAAGGGTTAGAGTGGTGGGTTAGGAACAGGGCAGCCAAGGTTTAAATCTCACTGCTGCTATAGTTGAAATTGTGCTGAGTACTGGGGATGATAGAGTGCCTTCTTCTCTACATATTCTGGATGTTTTTCAGCCTAAACAAGCATTTTTCAGATACTTGTTCATTACTTTGCATGCCTCGGAGCAGATCTAAATTTAAACGTGATGCCAGATGTTTCTATGATCAGGCGGGGTTTCCGGGTTTGTGGGGATGTCCTGGTCCCTGAAGTGTCCTAACCACACCTCCAGGTTCCTGTGAATGCCCCAGCCATACTTCCTCCATTCTTCCACTCAGATTCGGATATCTTCACGTTGGGAATGTCCACACAGCTGGCTTCTAAAATGGTTCTGGAGACAGTCTCTGTGCATTGGACGTCTATGCTCATTTTTGGACATTGCAGGCATGAATAGGGCTTCTGAAATGACCCCCTTACTGCATAGTAGTAGCTGCATTGTTGATAATGCAGAAGTAAACAGAACCCCTAATGCAGCACTGCATGGATCACACTGTTCATGACCACCAAAATGTTCCCTGGCATTCAATGTTGACCCCACACCTGATTCTTCCAGCTTTCAATACTGATCCCAGTCCTATCACCTGACACTCCTGACAACTAAACCAAATAGTCTCCTGCTTCCTGGACCTTAACCCTTGACATCCCCTTGGCTCTTAACAGTGCTTTCTGGTGTCTAGTGTGGAGCAGAGTGATCCCCAGTAGCCCCTGCCTCATTCAGAATGGCAACATTGGCCTTGTGATAGTGTTATGGCAAAACCACTAGGGTCTAAGCAGCCAAATAGGAAGCTGCCATTTTAAACCTGGGTCTTGGACACGGCACTAGACACTAAGGACCACTGGTAGGAGCTGGGGTGATGTTGGGGGTTGGGGTGTGGGAGGGTATTTGGAGAGTGAGAGAGTCAGTATTGAATGTCAGGCAGGTCAGGTGAGGGGATTGGGGGTGGAGGGTCAATATTGATATCAAGATTGTTAGATGGGAGTTGTGGGGTGAGGAGGTCAATACTGACTGTAGGGGAAAGTGTTGGGGGGATTGGGAGAGGGTGATGTGACTGTGCCTGCAACACAGTAGGTGCATTAGGATCGGGTGGCTGTACTTAAGAACATAAGAACATAAGATATGCCATACTGGGTCAGACTAAGGTCCATCAAGCCCAGTATTCTGTTTCCAACAGTGGCCAATCTAGGTCATACGTACCTAGCAGTTCCCCCAAAAGACACAGGTTCTGCAATGCTTGTACTGGGTCAAGCATTGATATCCTGGGTCCCTTCTTAATAATGGTTTATGGACCTTTCCTCCAGGAACTTGTCCAAACCTTTTTTAAACCCATTACTGTCACCTCTTGCAGTGTCAGTAGATGCAAGCACACTAACTACACAAGCGGCAATGCACACAAAAGTCTCATGTGCTAAGTACTTTGTGCAGTACATGCCCACCCTCCACCCAGTTCCCACCCCCTAACAGAGCATGTAGTTACTGCATGAATTAGCGCATGCTGTCATATTAACATGGTTAGTTACCTTGTTCATGCATGAGTGGTGTGTGCACTAATTAACGCACAAACTACTAGGTACGAAACACAAATATCTACCTTTCTTTAGTGATTTCTGTTGTCAAAGGAGTGATTCACAAAGGGTTGCTAACGGTTAGAGGCATGTTTACTACAGTGTGGTAGGCTTCTGCAGTTAACACCAGGTGTCAGTGCAGAAAGCGCTGTGGTAGCTGAAAAAGCCACAGATAATGCAGTGAAAATGCAGGGATTGTGGCATGACAGCAAGGCAGATGCAGCTACTACCACTCGTAGAGGTCTCAACGCTCATGATGACTGCATGATACAGGCGCACCTGCTCTCCGCCTACATCCCATCCACCCTTGCTACTAACGCAAGATATGGAGCCAGCGTAGAAAATTGCCTGCAGTAGCTGCATGTGGCCTCTGTTACAGAAGCTGCCTCGGTAGCATGATTTCCCTATGCCCTTTAGTAAACATATCACTTACTCACTGAAGAAGCAGACAGAGAGAATAATCATCGGAGTAGTTTACGTGGGTAAACTCCTTGTTGACCATGTAAAATCATGGGCTGCATTTTGCCCCTTCTCTGTGAGTTCACAGCATACAGGTACAGTATATGCTTTCACCTGCTGAAAAAATGGATGGAGACGGGTTAGGAGAGGGAAATCTCATGGAGATGATATAATCAGACCTCCATGTGTAATTTCCAGCACATGCTTTAGAGCTGTTCCCATGCAGGTACAATATACTCATACTACATTGTAGAAAATGGTGAGATGTTCGAAGGGAAACGCCACAGAGTTTTCTTTGGAAGATGAGCTTGTGTTACATGAGTTCTAAGCAATATAAACGGAGGTTGGTAAAAACTGAATACGGTTAAGAAATGATTTCAAATTATTTCCCTGCAATTTCTGCAATGAGGGAAACATAGTTCTGATCTTGCCTTTCTTTTTTTGCCTTATTTTTATAAAATAAGATGGTGATTTATAACAGTGTGATTCATTTTGGTTCTGCCTTTGTTTTAAGAACTAATTCATAAGGAACAGAAGTGTGCAAGGCTGTAGAGAACAACCTCCATCAGGATCCAACTGGTAAATCTTACATGAATCAATCCCATGGGACAATATTTTAAAGTGCTCCTCCTAGTAAAGATGATGTGAAATCTACCTGATTCTGTCAACCAGGACCACATAATGCAACTTATTTTAAAGAACAATCAGGTTCATCTTCTTCTTTCTAATAATAATAAAGTACAGATTCATCCCCTCATTCTAATAATAAAGGGTGGGAGGAACCTAAGTGCACCAGTTTAGCAAAACTAGCCATTAAATGATGGTGCTAATGTCTCTTTGCATTGTTAGACAATCACAATACCATTAGCACCGTTCTCTGTCCTTCGGACTTTTTATAAGCTGCATAATAACAGTTTATTGTTTCTGGCGGTAATGATAGCTTCCTTTAATCAAGTCTTAAAAATGCATATCAGCCTAATTTGTTCAAAAAGTCAGCAAGGCTGATATTTTCCCCTAAGCAGATACAGTGTTAGGAAACAGCACTCTAATTTCCATGCTATTTTCTTAATGATTACCGGTTTGCAACTGGTACCATGCAGCTGGCTCTCCTCAAACCACCTCTATAGCTAATCCAAATGTGAAAGCAGGAGTGTAGGAGTCTCCTTCAAGCTTTGTTAGTATTTCCACTTCCACCAGGAGAGTGTAAGACTTTTGGACTGTGCTAAGTCCTGATTAATAATAATGTTTTTTATTTTTTTAATGCAATAAATATGTTATTCTTTGGAGAGCTCACAGAGCTATATCTTAGTAGCCCTAGTCCCTCATTGAACATTCATGATGTTTTGAAGTGAATAGGCTGAAATATTTCTTCGGTTAAAACTCTTTGACAAAATGGTGCAACAGTATTTTCTACTTCAGATCACATTTCAGAGATTTTTAATCCTAGGGTAGCAATTTGGGGGCACTAAGAGATTAATCATTCATACAGCATTCACATCATACTCTGGTGTTTGGGAGCACAAAAAGTGTGTTTTCTACACAACAGATGTTGTCTTCAGTATGCATCTTGGAAAGCTCTAAAATTTTAGCAGATAATAATACTAGGCCACCTGTGTGAAGGCCACATAGGTTTCTATTTTTAGCCTATTTTATAAAGACACCAGGATGCTTATGGGGCATGTTTACTAAAGATTAACATGCCTTAATGAATGTTGACATGCGTTAAGTGCCTCTACACCCATAGAAATAAATGGGTGCAGTGGCATATAGTGTGCATTAACCTTTACTAAATATGACCCTATGAGTCTTTATAAAACATGAGGGAAGACCATAAGAAACAGGAGCTAGACTGAAGCCACAGACAGTTACGTGTGTTCAGGAGCAAGCTTCAATTCTAGCATGTAATATATGAACATACACACATATTTTATAAAATACATGCCTGCATCATGACTCTGTCCATGCTCCCCCCAGAGTCATGCCGGTTCATGTCTACAAGTGTGTCAAATAAAGTACCCGCCTTCTTGTCACTGTCTGTAATTGTATGTGCCTAATCCCTGAGGTAATTTCATAAAAGCCCTTTTACTTTGGATCAAACACTTCAACCTAACCTCCCTTCCCATCTATATTTTACTACCTGTACCCTATGTAATCAACCAAGTTAAAATTCTCTGTTCAATATATATTTCTTGCTTGTGCTTTAAGGAAATCTCATTGAATTCAAGATAATGTGGTCTAGAAAACCTGTTAAATAAATACAATAAATAAATAAAAAGAACCATAGGCACAGCAAAGTCACTATAAAATTATCTTGTTAATGATAACCAATGGCTTAGCAGTGCAGGGTGAAAGACTGGGATTAACAGTGCCGCAAAGACTGCATTTGAGACCTCTAGTAAGAGGGAACCAGTGGTGCTTAGTGGCCAAATGGAGAAGACTGAAGAATCTCATAGTAAAAATCCAGCTACATGGCAAAAGGCTTAAAAATAGGGAACGATTCCAGATAGCTGTGAATGAAAGGAGGACAGCATTTACTTGCATAAAAAAACTATCATCTGAGTACAACTCAGCTAAAACTAAGGGTGGAGTTTTCATAGCACATACACCTTTAACTGGACTGCGCAAAGGGATGCAACATTTCAGAGGAGGGAAATAGCATGCGTACCAGACATTCTCAAATGTATGCATCCTTCTGGCCTCCCACACAAAGAAGCAGTACTGGTATAAAGCACCTAGTGCTTTTAATGTATATGCTAGACTAATTTTCAAAGAGAAATTACCCATGCTCGTTCTGTTTGCAACTTAACCTTTCATCACACATGTTAAATTACCGACGACTTTACACACCTGGGGTCAAATTGACCCCATTAGTAAATGACCAGAAACCGTGAACAATTTCATCCACATAGGATTGGTATTTTATTGCATTTATTAAAAACAGTTCTCAGTTTTTGCCATTTACAAATGTTCAGTGTTTATGATGTAAAAGTAGTCTAACTATTAACTTCAGTTTATCACTTAATTGTAATTAAGTCTCGACACCCTTAGTATAATCATCTATCTAAGCATCTTTTAGTCAGCACATTCATTGCATAACAGCTGGCGATGTTCTGGGCAAATGGATGTACCACATCGCTTGCAGTATTTTGATGTTTTCTTATCTGATGATCTGGTGCAAAGCTGGCAGCGCGATCGTGCCCCTCTGGATTCACAGCCTGTAGGACCAGGTAAGCGGAATCCAAGTAGTTGCATACAGATTCACACCCCTTTCTGAAGTGTTCTTGGATTCTGCAATCGCAATGTCTGCTGTGGCAGAACTAACTCCTTTGCCAGTTCTGTTAGGAACAGTCGCTGTTTGTGGGACACCTCTGTTTGCCATTTGGGTTTTTGCTGCACTCAAATTATGTAAGCTGCCACACCAGCGACATCGAACATGTTCATCAGCAGGCAGAACGGCCATCTTCTACTGCCACGTTTGCATGTATATGTATGCACAAGCTTGTCCATATTGTCTACTCCAGACTTAGTAGCATTATAGTGCAGAATCATCTCAGGCTTCTTTTCATTCTTGTCGTCTATCGCCTTGTCATGATGCATGCTGCTCAAAACAATGACCGTTTTGTTTTTCTTTGGAACATAACTCACTAGTGTGATCTCTTTGCAAAAAAACAAACTGTGATGAAAACACAAACAATAAAACAATATGGAACAATAAAATAACTGAAATCATAATAAATAACTGTTATTACCAATCAAATATATCGCAAAAAAAAGAAATAATGTTGGCGGAAAAGCGCCATTACTTCTATAACAGCCTTGAATAGGTCTATATGAACACATGCCTGGTATGAACTCAAACGCTAAAAAATGTTGCCTTAATTTCACATGAAGATTACAGTAGCCTACAGATGAAATAGCCTAGCAATGCCACATTAACAATAATAACTACAACATGAACCTGAAACAGGAATTCTGACAACACTGGTTTTGCTAAGCTGGGGTCAATTTGTATAAAAATGTTAACATAAAATTACTGTTCCGATTAGATGATAACACTACAGGAAATTCAATGGCTGTCAATATTGAGAAGCTACCAGAAGTTTTAAGTCATGGCTGAAATAAATAAGTAAGTAATTTGACATAACAAAAGGCTTGGGGTCAAAATGACCCCACGTGTGTGGTGAAGGGTTAACATTCAGTAGAAATGCCTTGAGCACCCATTTATGCCAATGAGAGCTACAAATTTCCCCCAGGCTGATGTAGCCCTAGTAGGGGTTTAGTTGATTTGAAGTCCAAAATTGCAGGAGAAGACTGACAAGCCACATGAAAAAGGAATCTCTAAAAGGTACAATTAGTAGAGGTTACAATATTTATAATCTAGTATAATAACAATGTAAGACACTCACCATTCCAGCATGTTTTATGTGCAGGATCATTCCATTCTAGCCTAAAGAGTAGATGCATGCTATCTGGTTATAATGTCCCCTTTTTGGGATGGCTGCTTTGCTTTTATAGAACCCCCAGGAACAGGATGTGAGGTGTGATGCAGTGATAGCTCTTTAGAGTTTAGTCTATGTTTGTGTTGTGACCTTGTCTTGGGTCAGTTTTATTTGTGTTCATTGTGGAATCATTCTTTGATGCTTGAACTCATCTACTTGGTAAGCAGGGCAGTTGCTACCGTTAGGCAAACTAGGTGTTTGCATAGAATGCTGGCCCTCCAAGGCCGCCCATTGCCACCGCTGTCACCCCTCTTCAGGACTGACAGTGGCAGCAATAGCTGCAAGCAGCCCCGCGGAGCTTACCTTCAAGCTTTGGCACCTTGGGGCTGTTTGCTTCTGCCCTTCTCCAACTCTTGATGCTGGCTTCCTGTTTGCATGGGAGTTGGCATCGGGTGGCAGGAAGCAGCAGAAGCAAACAGCCCCATGCTTAAAGGTACGCTCCATGGGGCTGTTTGCGGCTATTGCCAATGCTGTTGGCCCTGGAGAGCCGTGGAGGGCGCCCCATGAGGGGGTGCATGGGATGAGGTTTGCCTAGCGTGCATTATCTCCTTGTGCTGGCTTTGTTGGGAAGAGTGATATCTAGACACAGGTTTTACCCACCCCTCTGCCTATGTTGAATGAGAGAGTAGAGGAGCTGGCTTGTTTTCTAAGGGTCCGATTCTGAGATGCAGCTTGCGGGGTAAGTTGTCCTGCCCCTATTCCCCCTCTGACTCTTCCCTCATGGCTAGAGTAGCAGGATGGGTAGAACTGGCAGAGGACAGGAGGGGGCGGAGTGTGGGCAGAGTGGGGGTGGGCCGAGGCATCAGGACATACAGGGCTGATTCGGGTCATAGCCCTGTATGGCCTGCGGGGTCAGGGGGGACATGCTGATTATTCCACCTCAAAAGTGGAATAATCAGCATGGACTAGGCGATTGGGGCTAGACAATTCCCCCCAGGGCCTGCGCTGAATGCAGGGAGGTCCCCATCACCCAATTCAGGCCCCTGCTGGCCAGCCGTGGGTCATGCGGCGGGGAAGAAGGGGGGGGGGGGGGTCTGCTCTGTAGGAGCCAGGGAAGCCTGCAGGGAGGACATCCCTGCAGGCATGCAGGGGCACACCGGGCCTTTCTCAGGCCTGATATTGTATGCAAAGGGAAAATTTTGTTCCCGCAGTACAGAATCGGTTCCTAACGGTCCATCCTGTTTGGGACTATCTTGACGGCCCGGAGGTGCCCCTGCTAGAATCGGGCTCCATGTCTACAGAGATTTCTTTCAGCTTCATCTGGGGTCAATAAGAGAAGTGTGGACCAATCCCAAAGCTCTCAGTTTACCGAGTCCGCTTCATTGGATTTTGGAAATGCCAGAAGTGAAGATTTATTGTTGACTGATATTGATTTTTCAATTGTCCTAGTGCCAGAGAACTGGAAACACTGCTACTGGATAAGCCCAGGGACACTACAAGAACATAAGAACATAAATTATTCCATACTGGGTCAGACCAAAGGTCCATCAAGCCCAGTATCCTGTTTCTAGCAGTGGCTAATCCAAGTCACAAGAACCTGTCAGATTCCCAAAAGGTACATTGATTTGATGCTGCTTATCCCAAGGGGTAAGCAGTGAATTTCACCAGTCCATTTTAATAATGATTTATGGACTTTTACTCCAGGAAAGTGTCCAAACCTCTTTTAAATCCAGCTACACTAACAGCTTTTACTACATCCTCTGGCAATGAATTCCAGAGTTTGTTTATACATTGAGTGAAAAAATATTTTCTCTGATGAATCTTAAATGCGTTACATCGTAGCTTCATTGTGTGTTCCCTAGTCTTTCTACTTTTTGAAGGAATAAACAATTGATCTAGGTTTACATTTCTACTCCACTCATTTATTTATAGACCTCTATCATATCTCCCCTCAGCTATCTCTTTTCCAAGCTGAACAGCCCTAACCTTTTAAGCCTTTCCTCATAGGCATATCTTTCCATCCCCTTTACCATTTTGGTCACACTTCTCTGTATCTTTTCTAATTTTGCTATATCCAGGGCCGGATTTAGCTAGAGTGAGGCCCTACGCCAAGAAAAATTGTGGGCCCCCCTGTGCAGTCCTGGGCCCCCCCCCCGTGCGGTCCTGGGCCCCCCGTGTCCCCGTGCAGTCCTGTGCCCCCCTGTGCCCCCGTACAGTCCTGGACCCGCCCCCGTGCAGTCCTGGGCCCCCCCGTGCCCCCGTGCAGTCCTGCCCCCCCATGCCCCCGTGCAGTCCTGGGCCCCCCTGTGCCCCCGTGCAGTCCTGGGCCCCCCCCGTGCCCCCGTGCAGTCCTGGGCCCCCCCGTGCCCCCGTGCATTCCTGGGCCCCCCCCTGCCCCCGTGCAGTCCTGGGCCCCCCCGTGCCCCCGTGCAGTCCTGGTCCCCCCCTGGACAGCATCGCGGCTGTCTGAGGGGCTTCAGAGGGAGCCGGGGAAGCCCGCGCGAGGCCCAGGCTCCCTCTGTACAGCCGCCAGCGTGAAGAGCCTTTTCCTTCATGCTGGCGGCTGTTTCTGTGAAGCCGCAAATGCTGGGAAAGGTTAAAGGGCAACCTGAACATCTGAGGCTTCTGCACTGGGCCATGCTGCACTCTGAGCCGAGATTCTATTGAGGTTCATGAAGGGAAGATCATACACTACTGAGCCGGCCTGAGCCATTGCAGGCATCATTGTGGCCACTCAACAGTGACATCATCAGTGTGAAGCCCCTAAAGGAACTCTTAAGCCAATGAGGAGGCCTTCACCATTGGAAGATCTGAGGCTTCTGCACTGGGCGATACTGCATTCTGAGCCAAGATTCTAGGGGCTCAAGTAGGGAAGATCATACACTGCTGAATCAGGCTGAGCCGTTACAGGCATCACCGTGACCACACAACAGTGACATCATCACTGCAAAGCCCCTGATGGTACTCTTAAACCAGAGGAGAGGCCCTTTGGGGTGTGGCCTGAAGGGGCCCCTTTGGAACACCAATGGAGAATCAATGGAGGCTTCTTCTTAGGGGATAGATTTTGTGAAGATCAGGTACTATTTCTACTTTTCTGTGTTTTGCTTGTTTGGCGATTTCCCTGTTTATATGGGCAAAAGGAAAGCCAAAGTTAAGAACATGAATAAAACTCTGCCTATTGCTCAGTCTGCAGGCAAAGTGATTGGTCCTGTCTCTATAACATCAACAAAATTCTTCCCTTCCTTTCTGAACACACTACTAAGACACCTATCCACTTCTTAATCACCTCCCATCTTGAGTATTGTAACCTACTCCTTGCTGGGCTCCCTCTGAATCATCTCTCTCCTATAAAGGGGGCCATTGTGTCTGTCCCATGCCATTTTGAATTCTATCACTGTATTTGCCCCCACCACTTCCATCGGAAGGGCATTCCAAGCATCCACCACCCTTTCAGTGAAAAAGTATTTCCTGACATTGCCTTTCTATTTACCCCCATGCAGCTTCATGTTATGCCCTCTAGTTTTACAGCTTCCCCGTCTTTGGAAGAGGTTGTTTGTTCATTAATACTCTTTCAGACCTTTAAATAATTAAAGAGTATTAATGAACAAACAAACCTCTTCCAAAGATAGTGATAGAATTCAAAATGGCATGGGACAGACACAGTAGCCCCCTTTATAGCAACAGGATAAAATCAAAATAAACTTAACTATCTAATTTCTCAACAAACAGGAGTGCCCTACATAGAGCATTGGGTTCAGCCCTAAACAAAGACATGAGGAGGGGTGATCTGCATGGAGCGGCAGGTGCACCTACTCTTGCAACCTTGCTGGGCAGACTAGATGGACCATACTGGTCTTTATCTGACGTCATTTACTATGTTACTATGTTTTCAATCTGTTCAGCACTCTGCTGTGGGGCTAATCTTCTGCCAGCCTCATCATGCTCATATTACCGCTCTTTTCAAGTCACTTCATTGGTGCCCTATCCATTTCTGCATCCAGTTCAAACTTCTCCTGCTGACCTATAAGTGCATTCACTCTGCAGCTCCTCACTCCTTTCCTCCCTACACTCCTTCTCGGGAACTCAGCTCTTCTGGCAAATTGCTTCTATCTGTGCCCTTCTCTTCTATTGCTAACTCCAGACTCGCTCCTTTCACCGTGCTGCTCTTTATGCCTGGAACAAACTACCTGAGTCTCTACGTCAAGCGCCATCTCTGGTCCTTTTCAAATCCAGGCTGAAAACTCACCTCTTCGTTGCCACTTTCAGATCTTGACTCATCTGATCTCCTTTGTGTTTCCTTACCATCCCCCCTAGATGTACCCCTGTCTACACCTTCTGTGTTGTCTGTCTTAACTAGATTATAAGCTCTCGTGAACAGGGACTGTCTCTTCCATATCTGCGCAGTGCTGCATATGTCTTGTAGTGCTATACAAATGTTCAGTAATAGTAGTACTTTGGACAAACACTTTACAACTAGTGCCTGCTTAGAGGTCTCCTCTGAGGGAGCTTCTGTTAATTCTGCTGAAAAGTCTCCTCCTCCATTTCCAAACCACAATTGTCGTCAACTGTTCTTTCAGGTATTACCTCAGATCATGTGGCCCTCCTCACGTTATCCAGCCATTTGCCATAGCCAGCGTTCCTGCAAGAAGACTGGCAGGCAGCTACTCCACCACCACAAGATGGTTACTATGAAGGACCTATGGCTGGCTATATCGAAGCCTAGAAGGACAAAAGGAAAAAAAAATTGAACCATGGACTATTTACTAAGTTCTTAATCCGTGTTGTATTACTTATTTAATTTGTTATGTGTGAATCAAGAGAAAGAAAAGTTTGAAAAAATGTTTCATAAAAATTGGAAAAACAAAATTATAACAAATGGTGCTCCGATTTGTTTGGTTTATTTTGTAACTGCTATCTTTACAAGTTTTACTTTACAGATTGCTGCTGATGTTACCCCATCCAGCATAACCAGGTGAACTGCTTTTGTTTTTGTGTTGCAGGGATTAACTATGTCTGTGATCTCCTTATCTGTGATTCCTTCAGTGTTTTAGGAAGTCACAGGCCTTGTGATCTACTTGATGAGAGCAGACCAGGGTGCATCATAGCAATGCAAAACTGTGTTGCATAAGTAGGAGTATGAGTTCAGTAAAAATAATCTTTAAACTTTAGGATAGACTTACTAAGTGTGCATTCCTTATTATAATTTGCATGTTTTGCTAAGTGCTTCAATATAAATCATGGAGGGGATATTCACCGGCAGCCTTTAAGGTGCCTAACATGTGCTGCTTAGGGATAACCGGGAAGCGGCTGAATATTGTCTTTGCTTGGTTATCCCTGGCTGCCGCCTCCATTCCACCCCAGGAACCCCCTGATCCTAGCCAGCCAGCATTAGGGCATTCAGTGGTGATACCAATGGATATTCTGTGGCACTAACTATATTAGGGCCACTGAATATCCTAGTCACTGCGATTATGAGGTCTGCCAATCACTTCAATAGCTCTGAAAGTCTGGCCCTATGTGTATTGTTCCTATATAGGGTACTGTACAGAACAATATGTACTGGTATTCTTGTTACTGCTTCCTGTTGCTGGCCAGAATACTGAACTCTGCATGTATGTGATACTGTACATGTCATATGATGTGTAGAAGAATGTGTTATTGTAGTAATTGTTTTGCTTTTAGGTAAACAACGAGGTGTGAAGAACAATGCTATCTTCTTTTTAGCACTACATGAATAAATATAAGGAAGTGTGAGAGAATTCCACATCACTTAACACTAAGAGTGCTTTGCTATAACTAAGTAGTGAGACTACTTGGATTTTCAGGTCAAAGATTCTAGGTAGCTCCATGCCTCCTCGGACGCTGCTGCTGATGCACCACAACTGATGTAATTTACCAAAGTTGTAATTGGTTATGCTGATGGAAAAGATGGGTATCTGATGTAAATGGATGTGTACCTATGCCCAGAGTGGCATCAGGTTGGAAGGTAACAGGAGGTAATGGCGGTAAGTTCAGGGGAAGGTCATGACTGCAACTATTAATCACTGTCTAAACCCTTTACTAGGGGAGTGGTAGTATTCTGTTGTTATTTTTCATGTATGATAGATTACTATTGAAGTACCCATTGGGTCGGCTTATCAGAATGGAAGAATGTATTTTAGGCATATCTTATCTTCTCAAGAAATGCTTGGTAGCCCACATTTTGTTATTGTAGGATGAATGAAGAGATACGTTTGGAGTTTGTTGCCGACCTCATTAATTGCTTAATTTCTAGGAGGCGTCACTGGTGCAAGTTAGTGCCAGTATCAGGTGCCGAGCCTGTTGTGGCCTAATCAACTATAACAGAAATAGGTTTGACCTTTTGTTCTAGACATGTTAAGCAGTACTATCTGTACTGTACTAATGTGTTTACTGTAAATTTTTAACTGTGTTCCAGATTTTGAAAATAATGGGGGGATGGTTAAGGATCCTTTTAGGACCCTCTTCATTCTGGCATTCCTTGTGTACAGGACCATTCCATTCTCGCCTAAGCTGTAGGTGCATGCCATCTGTTGTAATGCCCTCCATGTGGGATGGCTACTTTGGTTCTACCTGTCCTTATATAACCCCTGAGAACAGGATGTGAGGTATGGTGCTGTGCTAGTTCTGTGTGGTTTTGTGGCGGAGTTTGGTTTATGTGTGTGCTGTGACCTTGAATTGGGTCATCTTTTATTTGTGTCCAGTATGGAATCATCGCTTGATTCTTGAACTTGTTTATATGTAAAGAGTGATATCCAGACAGAGGTGTTTAAACACCCCTCTGCCTGAGTGTGAATGAGAGAGACAAGGATCCAGCCTGTTTCCCATGCCTACAGAGGAGACTGCAGTTCTGGAGTGGACTTTGCCTACTGAAGAAGATACGGTGGGATAGTTCACCTCAAGGGTGCTGAGGGAGGAAGGATGGAATTAGGATCTCAGTGAGGGGGGAGAGTGATCTTGGCATCTGCTAGTTGCTTCAGGAAATCTAAAAGGAAATGCCTCTGCACATTGCAGGATAGCTAAGTAGTCAGAGTGGGATCACAGACATAAATATCCAAGGTGATACTATCCAATTTCCAAAGACTGCGACAACTGTAACCAGATATTGTTTGAGTTTGATATTATACTCAGTAAAGTGAATTGGAGCATCCAATTCCTTGTCAAGAGCTTTTTTGGACTTTTGTACCAGGGCCTTGAGGCAATTTCTCTTCTCCCTGTGCAGAATCTGCACCCTTTGGATAAGTGTGTGTTCCAGTTGAGTGAAAGAGAAGAGAGAGCCCAGAAAGGCATTTGCCGGTGAGAGGGCCCCTGGGGTATAAATAGCCCCGTGGCCAGTAGGAAGTGCGCTACAACAACATGGATGAAAATCTCTTTGTTGTAAACACATATAATATTGCAATGATACTTTGAGTTTAAGATAAATGTTAAGTGGTTAATGCATATAGCTGTGGCAGAAGGATTGGTTGGATTAGCAAGGAAACATAAAATGAATGTAAAGAATGTTCAAGCAGTTAAGAGCTTTCTCTTAAAAATGTTCTTTCTACTTATATATTTGTGATGTGTGTCGGTTTTTCTTTGCCTCGCTGAATTCAGATAAATCTTAAATTACCCTTCTTTAAGGAATAAGTGGTTGTCTTTAAACTTTTATGCTGCGGCAATGTAAGTAAATAACAAATCAAAATGGTTAACAGATGTTTCTGAAAAATGACACCTCCGGAAAATGCAAGCCAGATTTTCCTCTCACATGCACTGGTTTGAAAGTTCAGCTCTCTTGAATCTGAATAAGGCATACCTTCTGCAGATGTCGACAACCTTTGATAGGGCTGTTTTCATCCCATCATCCTGGGGTAGTTCTCTAACCGAGCCCACACGTGAATAGCATCTGCATACTTTCCTCTGTGGCGGTACTGGCAAATTCTTGAAACCAAAGTATACATTTCTTTGCATTTTGAAGCTTCCCCCCTGCTCTCGTACTGCCGTGCACTCATTTTCTGGGTTATTTTGCATGCATAGATGTGTATTTTCATAGGTAAGTGCATAAATGCAAACTCCCGAGTAGGGTTGCCAACTGGCTCCGGATGTACCCAACAGGCTAATTCCAGTCCTGTGTTTACCCCATTGCATGCAGGGGCTTGTAGTCTTGCTTTTCTTATGGAGTGCAATGGAGAAATCAGAACTACATATCCCTATATGCAATGAAGTAAACCCAGGACTGGATCAAGCCTGTCGGGTGCATCTGGAGCCAGTTGGCAACCCTATCCCCGAGTCTACCCCCAGGAATACCTCTGTTCTGTTTGGGTAAAGCTATGCATAAACAGGCTGTATGTACAGACCTTTATGCACCTATTGGATGCGCAGTTTCATAAATGTCTATTTCTTCACACCAAGAACTGCTTTTGCATAGATATAATTTGTAAATGTGCCCTCTGTGTCATCAGTATTCAGCTGGATTTTTAGCCAGCCTACCCATTTAAGCAGGAACGCTGAATGCAGTCCCAAATTAAAACAAAAATTAGCCATTTAAGATAGAAAACCTATTTATGCAGTCCTACATAAACAGGCAATGTTTTCTGGATAATGCTCAATTTTGGTGCAATTTGCATAGATTTTGATTTTGCCTCCCAAATTACCTCCTGGCTAAAAAATGATTTATGTGCTAACTGCACAAATCTTTTCCAATATCGACCTCTTTGGGGGGTATTTTAGAAGCCCTATTTGTGAGCTGGATGTCTGAAAACGTGCACTTAGTTGTACAAATCATGGAAACATCCCCAGAGCCATTTTAGAAAGCTGGGCATGAGAATGTCCATGTAGCTTGGGAGCGTGGTGGAGGCATACCCCGGGCAGAGCAAGGGAAATGCACGCTGTGGTGCGATTTCAGAATAGCACACGCACATCAGGCCCTGATTGCCAAGGCGTCCACACCTATACCTGTTACCGTTCATGAATAAGGTAAAACATAGTGCTTGTTTCATGGCTGCAATGCTTTCAGGGGGATGAGCAAAATGCGCTTTCATCACCAGAATTAATATTTCCAGGCCAAAGGAAACCTGCATGTAAATTCATGCTCCAAACATATTAGTGGCCTGCCGCCAGCCACACTTCTGAGTATCTGTAATGGCAGGCCATGATGTGCAAGTCTCATAGCATAGATGCCCCCTTCTGAACTACCCAAGCCAGGACATCCAAGTGCCTACTTTTGCGAGCGTGTAATTAGCAGATGTCCACATATGTGAAATGGCCTACAACATGCCCATACCCAGCCTTGCTACCTGACGGGGCTCGTCTCCAGAGCTAGTTACTGGGATATTCATTTTTTGGGGGTGGAGATGGAGTGAATTCAGATGGAACTTATACATAACTCCCTTCACTGCTGCCACTCCCCTGGATTTTTGGACATTCTGCTCTAGACGTCCCAGATTCATCCTAGGCGTCCCTTCTAAAATGCCAGTTCAGATGTTTATTAAATATCTAAAATGGTGAAATTCCTGAGGATAGTTAATCTAGATAATTCTGAACTTTATGGGGCCCACACACAAAACTGTGTTTTATTTTAATGCCGGTTAACAGATCATGCACACATTTTTTGCACACCCGCTCAAAAGTACAACCATCATAATATACACACAAAAAAAGTATGTGCACAAAACCAAAATCGAATGTATGCACACTGTATCTCCAAATCCTTGTTTTGCAGCCAGAAGTGGAAGGTTTGGTTAGCATAAAAGATTTCATCTCCCAACTGCCCTTCAAGACTGGCCTTGATCTGTAATACAGGTAACTCCCCATCGAAGTGTCCTTTCATCAAGACTCTCCCTTCTCCTAGAATGTCCTGTGGCTCAATAAAGTTCTTTTTGACTTTTGTGGGTTCAGGGTTTTGAATGTTGCCTCTCTGCTGAGTGTTGTAGACATTGCAAGAACACCAGCAAAAAAAGATCCAATGAGAAATATGCATCTATGGACTCTGTCACTGAGTATATGTTTAGACTGTTAAAAATTTAAGATATGTGAAGAAATGTGGCTGTTTTTAAAGTATTATCCCTGTTAAGTGGCTCACATTGGGGTATGTTTATTATACCCATGCCAGTAATGTGTGTATGGACCATGTTACCAGTGTGGGGATCATCACTAACTACAGGGGACTTGTAGATCCATTCCCCCGCAGTTAGCACTGATAAGCCATGTGGCACTGCGGAAACTGGACCACCGGTACAACTAACGACACCCATTGAGGTAATGTTAGTCGTACCCCTGCTACTGGCATCAAGCGTGGTTAGCGAGGGCCACTGACACCCATATTAGCTGCAACATACTGGGAACACCCCGTCCCACCCAGTCCCCACCCTAATACACGCTACCTGGGTAGCACAGGGTTTTTAGTGCAGGGCCCTGTGCTACCTTTTAGCATGGCGCCAAACCTGAGCACTAACCCTTTGCTCCCCTGGTAGTGTGGTTTAGTAAGCATGCCCCACTGAGTTTTTTTTAACTATGTGTATCATGATCTAGCAAACATTTAGCCTGATCGAAAGGATGATTACCCTTGTTCTTTGATATAGTCAGAGAATCTACAGTAAGCAAAAGTAAAGTCCAAATATAGATGATCAGAGAGTACTTCTCCTGAAGAATCTGAAAAGTCAAGATGAAGTCTATTATTTTCTGTTTTCTCTATCCTCCAACCCCGTACTCCCCCTAAAAAAATAGACAACATATAACCTTCCTTATTCATCTTTTATTTCACAATGTAGATGAAGAATAGCGGGAAAGGTCATACAAAACAAAAGACCATTAAGTCCAGTAAAACAACAGAGGCTATTTTAGAAGCTCTATTCAAAATTTACATGAATATAATCAGCCAAATACAGGTGTAAATCGCATCCACATTAAATAGCCATTCTAGAAAGGGTCCAAGCCACACATGGATGACCATATCACGTCAGATGTGCACAGGGGAATGTCAGGGGCATGCCAGAATGCATGTGGGAGCCTGAAGCTGGCTGTCTCCAGATCTACACCTGCTCTATGGTTACACGATGCAAGGTTCCACATTAGGAACCACCACCCAGGAAAAAGATTTAGGCGTCATTGTGGATAACATGTTAAAACCCTCGGCCCAGTGTGCAGCGGCGGCCAAGAGAGCAAATAGAATGCTAGGTATGATAAGGAAAGGAATGGAAAATAAAACAAAATATATTATAATGCCTCTATATCGTTCCATGGTGAGACTGCACCTTGAATATTGTGTGCAATTCTGGTCGCCGTATCTTAAAAAGGATATAGAGTTATTAGAAAAGGTTCAGAGAAGAGCCACCAAAATGGTAAAGGGGATGGAAGGATACTCCTATGAAGAAAGGCTAAAAAGGTTAGGGTTCTTTAACCTGGTAAAGAGACGGCTGAGGGGAGATATGATAGAAGTCTATAAATTAATGAACAGAGTGGAACGGGTAAACGTAGATTAATTGTTTACGTTATCAGAATATAGAAAGACTAGGGGACATGCAATGAAGCTACAGGGTAAACTATTTAAGACTAATAAAAGAAAATATTTTTTCACTCAACGTGTAATCAAACTCTGGAATTTGTTACCGGAGGATGTAGTAAAGGCTGTTAGTGTAGCTGGGTTTAAAAAAGGTTTGGACAAGTTCCTGGAGGAAAGGTCCATAAACCATTATAATGGTTAATAATTATAATAAATGGCTAATAATTATATAATATTTAATATAATAATATTATCTAAGGCTAATAATTATAATAAACCATTATAATGGTTAATAATTATAATATATTATTATAAACCATTCTAATGGTTAATAATTATAATAATTATTAAGAAGGGACCCAGGATATCAATGCTTGACCCAGTACAAGCACTGTGGAACCTGTGTCTTTTGGGGAAACTGCTAGGTACGTATGACCTAGATTGGCCACTGTTGGAAACAGAACACTGGGCTTGATGGACCTTGGTCTGACCCAGTATGGCATATCTTATGTTCTTATGTTCCATGGCTTGAACAGGCATTTAAAAAGTGCTGATTTCAGCCAGCCCTTTATGGAAAGGGCAAAGAGAGATCCTCTGATATGTATTTCCACCTCCAGATGCCAATATTTACACATGCTCGTTGTGAAAGGCTGGCACTTGCATGTGTTAGTTTCCGGATTTCCTCTGTAGATTTTTCCCATGTGCATATTTCTGAAATTGCTCCTCCTGCACATAGATAGCAATCCCAAAGTGTTCCTGTACTTCCTTCTGGCCATAGCCCCATTTTAACATTCACATCCATTTTGAGGGATGGAGATATGTTGATTTTACATCATCCTTGACACAGATTTGCAGAGGTTTCAACTTTTATGCCCCTCCCACCATAAAAATGGCCTTTCTAAAATTTGCCATCACATAAACACATATGTATAAGGCATAAGGCATAATTAATTGATGGATAACCATTCTAGTTTTTTGTAAAGAACTGCTACAATGGAACAAAAATTACCCTCATATAACACACATGTATCATCAGGGTCAAATCTACCATGGTTACCAAAGCCAGCTGCAATTGGCAATACCATACAATTCCAGAAAACATTTTTGGAACTGAGAGACCTCAGTATAGGGCACTAATTCAGCTATGACTGTTGCAACAGCTTCTGCCTCCATAAGTAGTCCAGTAGTCACTCTTACAAGACAGTATCATTACAAAAGGCAGGTCAATGATAGCACCATCATGGAGCCACAAGGCTGCCTGCAATTTCAGTGGACGATCTCCTGGGCTACAACTGCAGAAGGGGACTACTGACTTTCGAAATCCCTAAGATCAACCAAGGATTAAATCAGAATATGCTAAAAGAAAAATTTGATTTTCTTAGGATTTTTATGTATTTGGAATTTAGTTGATTGGTATTTTTATATTTTGTGTAATATTATAAAATTCCTAATGCTATGATATGGGTGGTAAATAAAAAAAAAGGAAAAGAATGGAATCTGGTAAAGTAACGGCTGTAGATCCATTCCTATAACCTTTATTTGGGGAGTTTGAGCATCTTGGCTTGCTGCTTGATGTGCAAAGAATCATTATAGACTTAGTTGAGGGATAGAAGTGATTCAAATAGGCAAAAAACAAGAGGCACATTCTGTACTGGGAGTCCCGGCCTCTGTGCTTCCAGTCTGAACCAGACACACAGAGGTAGATGCAATTCTGATCCCGCAGGGCACGTCTAGCCCCCATGGGATCAGATTCACGTCTAGGGTCAGTATGTGCAGGCCAGTCCCTATTTTGATCGGCCTGCACGTACTGAGCCAAGCCCGACTAATTCAGCAAGTTTTGCTACGAGGGGACATTGGATGAGGGTGAAAGGGGATAGATTCAGGAGTGATATGCGGAAATATTTCTTTATGGAAAGAGTGGTAGATCCGTGGAATAGTCTCCCAGTGGAGGTGGAGGAGATAAGGACAGTATCTGAATTAAAAGAAGTATGGGACAAACACAAAGGATCTCTAAAGAAACAAGGGGACTGTTGAAGTGGTTGATATGGAAGGGCAGACTAGATAAGCCATGTGATCTTTTTCTGTTATCATGTTTCTATGTTTTTATGTTTGTCCTATTTTGTCGCATTGCAACCTGGAATTAAAATGGAGATTTGGGGGTTAGCACCATGTGATTTACAGAACATGCCTACCACTTTGAAGGTGCAATATATCCTTTATTTTGACACAAACAAAAGACAAAATAAAAACAGAAATCAGCAGTATGCATAGGTATTTCCCCCCCCCCCCACACCCAAAGTCAATACTTTGTAGAGTCACCTTTTGCTGTAAGTACAGCTGCAAGTCTCTATTAGCTTAGCACATCTAGCCACTGGAATTTTCACCCATTCCTCAAGGCAAAACTGTTCCAACTCCTTGAAGTTATATGGATTGCGTTGGTGTACAGCAATCTTCAAATCATGCTACAGATTCTCATTTGGATTGAGGTCTGGGATTTGACTAGGCCATTCCAAGACATTTAAATGTTTTCCTTTAAACCACTCCAGTATAACTTTAGCAGTATGTTTAGGGTCATTGTCCTGCTGGAAGGTGAATCTTCGTCCCAGTCTCAAATTTCTGGCAGACTGAAACAGGTTTTCCTCAAGAATTGCCCTGTATTTAGTGCCATCCATCGTACCTTCAATCCTGACCAGTTTTCCTGTCCATGCCGATGAAAAACATCCCCACAGCATTGCCTCTAGACCAATGGTTCTCATCCGTTTTTGTACCGTGACCCCTTTTACCATTGGTCAACTTGTGGTGACCCCCAATGATAAAATCAAATGTGTCTCTCTTCCTTTACCGTTAACGCATTGTCGCTGTAATCATTTGTTGAATTAATATATTAAAGGCCTTTGCAATATGTTTTTATTTATAAAATGTACTTATTTAAACCACAATAATTAATCACAATAACAAATAACAATATTTGATTTCAAAATTATGATGATTTTGTAGTCAAATCACTAATATGAAATAAAATTATTTTTTCTACCTTTGTTGTCTGACCAAATTATTCTCTGATCATGCTGGTCCCGATCTGAGGCTTCTGCTTTCCTGTCTTCTCTTAGCTCTCTTTCTGTGGTCTGTGGTCCATCTGCCATTTCTTATCTCTTCTTTCGTTTTCTTCACTTCTTTCCATCAGCCTATTTCCAGTCCCAGTAACCCTCCCTAGTATCAGCCCCTTTCCAGTCCTCACTCTCAGTACCTTCCAATGCCAACTTGCATTCCCATGTCTGCCACTGGTGTCCATTCCCTTCCAGTCCCCCTCCTTCCCCACTGACCAGTCCCTTCTAGTACAAATACCATGGCAGCCCCTCTCAGATCCACTCCCTTCCAGTTTCATTCTCCCATCCCCTCGTATCAGCCTATTTGTAACCTTAGCCCCCAATTTTCTTCCAGGGCCAGCAGCTCTATCCTCCCCTCCCCACAATCAGCCCATTCCCAGTAGAAGCTCCCCAATCAGCTCGCTTCCAGTGCTAGTCCCCCCTCAACCCCATTACCAGTGCTAGCCTCCCCTAATCAGCTCATTTCCAGTGCTAGTCGCTCCTCAACCCCATTACCAGTGCTAGGCTCCCCTAATCAGCCCGTTACCAGTCCTACCCCCCCCCCCCATCAGCCCATTACCAGTCCTAGCCTCCTCTAATCAGCCCATTTCCAGTCCTAACCTCCCTGATCAGCTCATTTCCAATGCTAGCCCCCATTACCTGTCCTACCCCCCTATCAGCACATTACCAGTCCCAACCTCCCCTTGATCAGTCCATTCCCAGTCCTAGCCTTCCCTAATCAACCCATTACCAGTCCTAGCCCCCCCATCTGCCCAGTATAATCCTAACCCACACTGTCTCTCCTCTCTGTCCAGCATTTATCCCCCTTCTGTCCAGTATATCCCCCTGTCTCTTCCCTTTGTCCATGTCAGCCCCCTCCCTCCCTCCATCCATCCATCCATGTCAGCCCCCTCCCTCTCTCCATGTCAGCCCTCCCCTCCATCCATCCATGTCAGCCCCCCTCTCTCCATGTAACCCCCCCAAGTCCATGTCAGCCCCCTCCCTCCATGTCAGCCCCCTCTGTCCATGTCAGCCCCCCTCCCTCCATCCCTCCATCCATGTCAGCCCCCTCTCTCCATGTCAGCCCCCCTCCATCCATCCATCCATATCAGCCCCCCTCCGTCCATATCAGCCCCCCTCTCTCCCTCCCTCCCTCCATGTCAGCCCCCCCCCTCTGTCCATGTCAGCCCCCTTGTAGGTTCCCTGCTCCCCTCTCCCCATGTCTGCCAACTTCTTCTGCAGCTGCGGCTCCCTGTCTCTTAGGGAACCGTGGCTATGCCTGTGAAGCCGTAGCGGAGCCTTCCTGCCTCTTAACGGGCTTCGTGCAGCATTGTCCCACCTCCAAAGGAAGTGGTAAACAACATCCTTTGGAGGTGGGACAATGCTGCATGAAGCCCGTTAAGAGGCAGGAAGGCTCTGCAATGGTTTTACAGGCATATCCGCGGTTCCCTAAGAGACAGGGAGCCACGGCTGCAGAAGGAGTCGGTGAGTTGCCGCTGCCGAGAAGCGGACTCGGCAGCGGCAGCAACTTGTGCGATTTTTTGTGTTTTTTTTTAACGGCGGAGTGAGGCTACCCCCGCTAAATCCTGTGACGACCCCCATGGAGGTCGTGACCCACAGGTTGAGAACTGCTGCTCTAGACTGATTATCTTGATGCTACTTCATGCCATATCTAAATTTCTCTTCACCTTCTAATGCACCTTCAGGACAGCATTCCTTTCCCTCCTTTCTCCTGAGGCCTGCTTTATTTTTTAGTCTAGCAAGGAAATGAATTGTTGTTCTATGCATACCCCTCCCACCCTCCCTGTCTATCCTTGCTTGTTTGTTGTCTAAATTTATGGGTAAAACCATAACCCATTGAATATTTTGATTGTAAACCGCCATGACGTAGATTCTGGTAGCATACCAAATTCTCATAAATAAATAGAAGGTAATTTGCCATAAGCTACTACTGAAAAAGGCTAGAGCTAAATCCGACATCCCCTCCCCTAATTTTGTGTCATCTGCAAATTTGATCATCTTACTCGTCACACCTATCTCCATTTAGGAATATGATAAACAACACAGGTCCCAGTACAGATCCTTGGTGCACTCCACTAATGAGCATGGACAACTGACCATTTAGTCCTAGTTTCTGTTTCCTGTCTTTTATGCACGAAAGCCGAATCTACAAACGGGCACTGTCTCCTATCCTATGACTCTAATATCCTCAGGAGTCTTTTATGAAGGACTTTATCAAACACCTTCTGAAAATTCAAACACACAATGGGGCATGTTTACTAAAGTGCTGCAAGTAGCACATGGCAAATGTGCAGTTAGCACGTGTTTTTACTGTGGCAGAGATGAGGGAGCTGCAGTACATGCAGGGGACACAGTCTTGGCAAGGAAGTGATGCCATATTAGGTACCTCAGTCGTATCATAGTAGTGACCATATGACTGGTGCATATGTGTGCTGTGAAGGTGTGTGTTGTATGCACCCCCCACTTGCACACCAATGCCAGTGTGGCCCCCTAAATAGGTGTGTGCCACAGGGGCCACAGCATTGTGTTGTGTGCAGGGTTGTGAACAGCCTTCAGATGCCTGCCGGATGAGAGAGGATATGGAAGATTAGTTGCAGCACGCCATGGAACCAGTGGGACTGGAAGCCAATAGGCTGTCTATGGGACCCCAGGGGATAGCCGCAGTGCAACGGCATGCCAACATAAATGGAATTTGAGCCATACAAACTCTGAGCGAGGAGCCAGAGCAATCTTATGGGTGACAGCAGGCTACCACACCCCTGCAGAGAGATCAGACAGCACATGGCCCCAGTCCCACTAACAGGACACAGAGTAAGTGGGCAGAAAAGGATAGAGAAAACTGACTGGAGAATATGAGGTGCAAACAAAAAGTATCGAGATTTGTTCAATAACACAAGAAGTATGTATAACATTGACAGTTATTGCAGTCTCCTTCAAAATAGTCCGCTTCTGATAAAAGACACTTCCTCCAGCATTCCTGCCACTGCCGGAAACAATTTTGAAATGCCTCTTTCATTAAGCTGTGAAGCTACTGTGTTGAATTTGCTTAATGGTCTCCAAGTTGTCAAATCTCCTTCTATTCAGTGGCAATTTCAGTTTTGGAAACAATAAAAAGTCACAGGGTGCGAGGTCAGGTAAGTACAGAGGCTGACGGACTTGCTCAATTTGGTGTTTGACCAAGAACTGCTGGACAAGATGTGATGCATGAGCTGGGGCGTTATTGTAATGAAGCAACCATTCACCATTCCTGTGCAACTCTGGCCTCTTATGATGAACTACATCTCTCAAATGAGTTAGAACTAGATGACTTGGCTTTTTGAAGCATACTCATGATGAACAATACCCTGGTAATCAAAGAAAACTGTGAGCATGACCTTGACATTGCTCCTCACCTGATGGGCTCTCTTGGATCTGGGAGAGTCTGGAGTCTTCCATTGTGAGCACTGAGCCTTAGTTTCCGGGTCATAACCCTATCACCAGTAATAATCTTTTTGATGAAATCTGAGCTATTTTCAACACATTCCAACAACTCCCTGGCTGCAGAAAATCAATCTTCTTTTTGGTCAGGGGACAGGAGTTTCGGCATGAATTTTGCAGACACACAATAAGAATGGACTATACTGACCTGATGTCCATGTCCTCAGCAAGCTTCTTAATAATCAATCGACAATTTGAGCATATTGCGGCATGCACTGCTTCAACTTTGTCTTCATTCCTGCTCATGGATGACCTTCCAGAGTGTTTGTCACTATCAACACTTTGGTGGCCCTCTTGGAAATGTTTGTACCAGTCAAAAACTTGAGTGCGACTCATTCATTCATCACCATACACTTGCTGTAACATCATATGTCTCTCTGCATGAATCTCCAAGTTTCTAGGCTGGCAAGTATAGGGCCTGTGTTACCATTAGGCAAACTAAGTGGTTGCCTATAGTGACAGCCCTTCAGGGGCACCCATTGCCTCCGCTGTTGCCCCGCTCAGGACCTACAGTTTGGCAATGGCTGCAAACAGCCCTGTGGCATTTACCTTTAAACTTTGGCGCTATAGGGCTGTTTGCTTCTGCCTCCTTGGACCACCCGATGTCACCTTCCTGTTTGCCAAAATACACACATGAACAGAGTTCTTAATGGTTTATGGTTTATTCATATCTGATAGACTGCTCTTCTGCAAAATCAGAGCGGTTTAGGTGGAGGCCAATTCTGTAGGTGGACATCCAGAAACCTGGACACCCTGGAGATGCACCCGATTCTGCTCCCACGGGGGCTAGACAGCCCCACGGGAGCAGAATCGCAGCATAAGGCCTGGACATCCAAAACATGTCCCAATTCAGACACCCTAAACATCCAGGTACTTCCCCGACTAGCCCAGCCAGGCTCCTGCATGGAGCCGCAGGGCCGTGGCATCCCATTGCCATGGCACTGTGGCTCTATGCAGGAACCATGATCCCCAGCAGTCACAGCAATGTTCATTTCCTTTATTTTTATTTGGACAGTTTTTCTATACTGCCCCTTCCAGAGATCAGGGACGGTTTACATGGAACAACAGGTTACATAGAACGGAATTACAACTATTTACATTCTAACTAAAGATTTAACATTTCCTTACCACCCATCCCCCAATCGGGCCTACTGTGGCCTTGGTCGGGCTGCAGGGAACCCCCCTCATCTCTGTTTCAGGTTCCGGAGTCCATTTCTGTGCCATCCAGGGAAACGTATTCCACTTCTGAGGTGGAATAAGTCTCTCGTCCAAATGACTGACCCTGGAATCGGTCCTGAATGTCCGGGGCACCAGTCCCACCTCCGGCCTGCCCTTGCCTCTCCTCCGGCCTGCCCCCTCCCGCCTAGGAACAGAGCTCCCTGCAACACTTGCTTCTATGTGCAGGGAGCTCTGACGGTGGAATCGGCACTCAAGAGTATAGGGGGAAAGGTCGTCCGAACCGGATGTCCAACCCAGCTGAATGCAAACCGGAATGACCCTCATAATGATTCAAAAATAATGCACATTAAAACAACAGCAGAAAAGGAAAGCCAAATACCATGTGTGTGCATGCATCTGAGGGCTATGTCTGTGTGTATGTGCATATATCAGGGGCTCAGCCCTCTTCTTTGCATGGGCTGTGGCTCCTCTCTGCATCTGCTGCTGGGCGTTGAATCCCAGTGGCACTCAGGCCTCCTTTTTACCATGGGGTGTGGCTCCTATCTGCTTCTACGTTGGAGGTTTCTCCATATATCTGGCTAGTAGGGGAGGGACACTTTCCTAGTGATTGGTGTGGCTATGGAGACGCCTGAGCTCTATTGATTTGACCAATGCAGCCTTACAACTCACTGCTCCAGCATTCTCACTGCTGAGTCGGGAGTTGAGAGAGGCAGCTGGTGGGGGAACAGGTCTAAGCAGGGTGGTGGTGGCTGCATCGGTTGGTTGTAAGGTTATGATGGGGGTGTAACAGTCTTTATGGGTGGAGTTTGTGGATTTGTGCAGGTATGAGTTGCACCATAAAGGGTTCAATGTGGGTATTGCGCTGTGTGCATGGTGGAGGGGTGGGCATGAATAGATGGTGAGTCAGGGAAGAGGGTTACTGGGGCCTGAAGATTAATCAAGCCATGCAGGTAGATGGGGTTCTGGGATACTGGGACTGGTGTCAGAGAGGTGGAGGGGGGTAAGAGGTGGTGGACCTAGGTTCTATAATGTAATGCTTGGGTGTTCATATCTCACTGGCTCTTTTTATGGTTTTGGGCAAGTCACTTAATCCTCCATTGCTCCAAGTACCTATTTAGATTATCATTTGGAGTATTGTGTGCAATTCTGGAGACTGCACCTTCAAAAGGATATAAACAGGCTGGAGTCAGTACAGAGGGTGGCTACTAAAATGGTTAGTGGTCTTCATTATAATGCATGTGAGGACAGACTTAAGGATCTTAATATGTACACCTTAGAGGGAAGGCAGGATAGAGGTGATATGATTGAGATGTTTAAGTACCTCCATGGCATAAATGCACAGTGAGAGAGCCTCTTTCGTTTGAAAACAAGTTCTGCTATGAGGGGACATGGGATGAGGGTGAAAGGGGATAGATTCAGGAGGGATATGCAGAAATATTTCTTTACGGAAAGAGTGGTTGATCCGTGGTATAGTCTCCCAGTGGAGGTGGTAGAGATGAATTCAAAGAAGTATGGGACAAACACAGAGAATATCTAAAGGAAAAAAGAGGACTGTTGTAGTGGTTGAAATGGAAGGACAGACTAGATAGGCCATGTGGTCTATTTCTGTCATCATGTTTCTATGTTTCTAGATTGTAAGCTGTCTGGAGATAGGGAAATATCTACATGGCATCAGCTGACATCTGCTGGTGTGAGAGCAGCAGGTCAGTTCTGGCCAGGTCTTGGAATAGAGGAGCAGCCTAGTGGTTAGGTCAACAGTCAGATAATCAGAAAGACCAGGGTTTGAAGCCCACTGATTCTCCTTAGGGCCTTGGTTGGGTTATTTGACTCTTCATTGTCTTACATACAAACTTAGATTGTGGCAGCTGGGACAGGGAGTTACTTAGTATACCTGAATGTAGATCACCTTGTTATGGAAGGACAGACTAGATGGGCCTTGTGGTCTTTTTCTGTCATCATGTTTCTATGTTTCTATGTTTGATTTACTACTCACATAGTGTGAGCAAAATATAAATAAACATCTTTCACTGGCAGTAGTTTAGATTTTAAAGAGTGGCCAGAAAAAAGCCATTACTTAAAGAAAGAAATAAGAAAACACGTTTGGAGTTTGCACATGAAAGAAGGTTCTCTGGTCAGATGAGATGAAAATTGAACTTTTTGGCCATTTTGGGAAGTGCTATGTGTGACTCAAACCCAACACCCTGAGAACACAATCCCCACAGTGAAACATGGTGGTGGCAGCATCATTCTGTGGGGATGTCTTTCATTGGCAGGGACAGGAAAACTGATCAGGATTGAAAGAACGATGGATGGCACTAAATACAGTGCAATTCTTGAGGAAAACCTGTTTCAGTCTGCCAGAGATTTGAGACTGGGAGGAAGATTCACCTTTCAGCTGGACAATGACCCTAAACATACTGCTAAAGCTGGTTTAAAGGGAAACATTTAAATGTCTTGGAATGGCCCAATCAAAGCCCAGGCTTCAATCCAATTGACAATCTGTGGCATTACTTGAAGATTGCTGTACACAACACATCCCATCTAATTTGAAGGAGTTGGAGCAGTTTTGCCTTAAGGAATGGGTGAAAATCCTAGTGGCTAGATGTGCTAAGCTAATAGAAACATACCCCAAGAGACTTGCAGCTGTAATTGCAGCAAAAGGTGGCTCTACAAAGTATTGACTTGAGGGTGAATACATATACACACTTCTGCTTTCATTTTTTTTGTCTTAATTATTGTTTGTGTCATAATAAAGGATATTTTTCACCTTCAAAGTCATAGCATGTTGTGTGTATCACATGGTACTAACCACCAAAACTCCATTTTAATTCAAGGTTGTAATGCGACAAAACAGGACAAACACAGAGGGGATAAATACTTTTGCAATGCAGTTTAGTTGCTGCAGTCACAGGTTCTTATAAACCACTGCCTGGGTTACTGGGTATGGCTGGTTTCTTTGTCCATTCACTCGGTTTTGTGGTTTCTGGGGAAGGTCTGCAGTTTCAATGCTATGTGGGTGTATGGTGATTACAAACTGGTGGATATGTCAGCTTCAATTTTCTGTAGTTCTCTTTGCAGGTCTTTCTCCCAGAATTTATGTTGGATTTTGGCTCCTTCCTCTCTTCCTAGATATTAATGTATACCTTCTGGTTCATGTTCCTTGATGTCACAGTCTTCAGTTAGAAAGATTTTCCATTGTCTTCAGTATTATCCCTGGATAGTTTGTAAGCAAATATGTCCAGATTGTGGTCATCTCGCTGTCATTAGAGAAGCTTGTTACTTGAGGGTGTCATTCACAGGGCTATGGAGATTCAAGCAATCTGCATGCTGTGGGTATGCAATCTCCTCTTGGTTTTGTTGGCGGGCGTGATGATCTGCCCATTTTTCTACTGTTGATGGTGGTAGTGACAGGTGTTTGTTGGTGGTAAGGCAAAATGAGTTGATACTCATTACTCAAATACTCATCTTTTGGTCTTAAGATCCCCAGCATGCTTTGTTGTGGTTGGCCCAGCATATTGCTACTGGAACAGTAATATTGTATGCTGGTGCTTGGCTGCTGTTGGAACTAATGGCCTGAGTTTAAATTTTCAGAGCTTTGGCATGTGGTGTGATGTCACTCCCGCTCAGTCAACTGTGGCTGTTGAGGTGTGTGTGGATGAGGGCTCATGTTTTATTTCAGGGTTGGCCTAAGGAGGGTCCACTGACTATTTACGGAGGGTTGGGTTATTCTATGCATTCGCCCAGGATTACTGGGTGGATGACAGGATTAAGGAGTATGAACATCCTCACTCCTTTCTGTCCAGGAGAAATGCAGGTGCTACTTCCTTCTTATTATTGGTGGGGTGAGATAACAAGTTTAGGGGTCTGATGGATTTCACCCAATTCTGGCAGGGATTTGCAGATAAGGAATGTTTCTGTGTTTTTGCCTATTTCTGGAATTACGCTCCAAGAGAGCATTCTGGGACTCCTATAAATTATGTTTCTAAAAGGCTTTGTAGTCTTTCCTGTGCTGACTCCAAGTATTTTTAGTTTCCTCTCAGCCACTGGGAGGTTTTCCATAGGGACTTTGGGTGGACTGGAGTTGTGGGCTGGATGTGTCAGACTTCTTTTAGTACAGCTTATCATTTTCTGGTGGAGAAGTGGTTGCAGCTTTTAGGGTGGAGGAGTAGTAACTAGCTGTACACTGTTGCCTCTAGTGGAATGGGTTTGGGGGTGCGGCCTTCCTCCCATAATCATCTGTGGTTGAAAAAAGGAACTTACTGAAGGATTGAAGTGTCTGGAAGACTCACTGGCCAAGCAAATGTCACCACCATAAACTGAGAGGGCATAGCTTGGCATTATCACAGGCTATGTGGGGGCATGGTCGAGCATCACCACAGGCAATGTGAGTAGGGGTTGATAGCTGCCCAGAGGGAAACCATAACATGGCCAAGTCTATTTCCAAGAAACAGTGGCCTATTTTGAAAAAGGGATGGGGTAGAGGGAGCCTTTGATGGAATAGGATAGGAGTCCATAGTGGGGAAGAAATGTTAGGGGAGTTGTGTGCTAATTCTGGAGGACTCAGGCCAGAAGCGAGGGATCAATGGGGAGAGTGGCACTTGCTCTAGCTCCCTCCCTCCCTCCTCCTTTATTCATGGGTGCTGGTTCTGAATGTATGCTCGGGAGGGTTTGTAGGGGTGGGATCTATGATTTTCAGTTGCAGCTGGGGTGGGAATTTGGGCATGTGGCCTTCTTCCCAGAATAGGCTGTGGTTGAATGGAGGGAATTATTTAAGGGACTGAAATGTCTGCAAGATTCATTCACCACTATGATAGGATCTTAAGATGGCGAAACAGTGTGACAAAGCAGTGGCAAAAGCCAGACGGATGCAGGGTTGCATACAAAGAGGAATTACTAGCAGAAAAGAAGAAGTACTAATGCCACTGTACAAGTCACTGGCGAGACGTCACTTGGAATATAGTGTTCAGTTTTGGAGACCATATCTCACAAAGGATATCAAAAGACTGGAAACAGTTCAGCTGGAAAACTAGAGGGCATAATATGAAGTTGCAAGGGGTAAACTGAAAGGCAATGTCAGGAAATACTTTTTCACTGAAAGGGTAGTGGATGCTTGGAATGCCCTCCCGATGGAAGTGGTGGGGCAAATACAGTGACAGAATTCAAAAAGGCATGGGACAGACACAGTGGACCCCTTTATAGCAACCAGATAAAATCAAAATAAACATAACTATCTCTTACTGTATATCTCAGCAAATAGGGGTGATCTACACGGAGTGGTGACTACATCCCTAAACAAAGGCATGGGGAGGGGTGACCTGCATGGAGCGGCAGGTGCACCTACTCTTGCCGCTTTGCTGGGCAGATTAGATGGACCATACTGGTCTTTATCTGCCGTCATATACTATGTTACTATATGTTACTACGATCTGTGGAGACACGGCCTGGCATCACCACAGGTTATGTGGGGGCATGGTCAGGCGTTACACCAAGTCATATGAATGGGAGGTGGCAACCTTTCGCAGAATCCTTCATGGAACTCACTATGACTAGGATGGCACTGACTAGCTAAGTGGATAAGTGTGGTTGTGGAATCAGAATGATGGGGGAATATATCGGGGACAGTGGGGAAGATGCACAGGAGAGAACTGGGAAAGGCCAATCTGGGAAAGATGGGTACTAGTGAATAAAGCTACAGCCAAGATACTGCCGCCACATTAGTTTCCGGCATTGTTATTCCTTTGAGTGAGGTGAGGAAGGTATGTGTAAGTGCCGATGTTATTTTCTCTGTCTCTTGTATGTGCATCAAACCTTAACAGGTTACTCTTTCCTCAATAATTGCCTAAACATTTACTGAATTTCAACTCTACTCAGGACCACTGTATGAACATTAGAATTTAAAATGCTAGATTTTCTAATAACCTCACAATAAGCAAATGCAGAATGAAAACCCGTGAATTTGTAGATAGCATTTTAATAAATTATGAAATACTGAAAACAGAAATCTGACATAGCTAATGGAAAGGATGTAATCATGAAAATGATTTCCATTAAATTATGATCAATGAAAGCAGTAATAAAACCAATAGGTAAGTTTTTATCTAACAGACATTAACTACATATTACTAGTATTATGATATTCCAGGCCATAAATTTATTAACATTATTGCACATCCTGGGTACATGAAGACACCATTTCTTTGGCTTTATTTAAGTATGACATTAATAATCCTCTATAAATGGCCTGTCATGCCTAATTGCTTCATTATCTTGATGCTTCATTTTTTTTTTTCATATCAGTTTTAACAGCACAGTAAATTGTGTGACATTCAGGATTTCAATAGCTCAGCCATGTTATTTATTAATTTATTTGTGTCTACTGATTTACCCAATCTTATACTGCAGAACACTGCAAAAGGAAATACAAGAATTACAAGTGAATGTTTAAGGGAAGAATAATTGTAATATGTACAATAAGATTATTTTAGATAATAAAATAACATGTCTAGGCCAGGATATACACAATACTGTCGATCTATTAGAATAGGTTGTGCAAGATGCGGAGCTTTTTCTAAAACACATATCAAGAATTATAGGGGTGCACATGGACATGCATCTTACGATGGGAGGAGTCATTTTACAAACCTACACATGGGAAAAATCAGCAGAGGAACCACGTGTAAGTTTGTGTTTTGCAACTTACATATGAGACTTACACATGTAGGTTGGTATTTTGCAAATCTGTATGTTTACATGCCGCCAATTAACAACAATAAACAACAGGAGATTAAGAAGGATAAGCCCCTTAATCTCTCCTGTAAAGGACTGGCTGACATGAGCATTTTTTAAATATCTATACACAGGGCCGGCTTAAGGAGATGAGGCGCCCTAGCTGAATCGTATCTTTTGTTTTTGTTCTTATCTCTTGCTTCATTGTGCCTGCATTCGGTTCTGCAGCCTATCGGCAGCTTTCTTTGTGGCAGCCTGGCGCGTAGGAGGCCTACCACATGGTCTGGCATGTGAGACTGCTGGAATAATCTTGACGGTTATCATGCTGAGAGAGTAGAACTCTAGCAGGGCATGAAAATGGACTAAAGGCTGCTAGCTGGTGCATAAACTTGCTTACTGAGGCCCTTTTATATTTTATACAACCTTACCCACCATTTATATGTACCAGGCAACTATTTGCCTCATGAGCAGAACAGACTGCCCATAAATAGTACAGAATTTTATTTACTTAATCTCAGTATCTTACAAACTAAGTATTTTCAACTGTTTTGATTAGATACTCATTGCTTTTACATATTAGCTGAAATTTTTACTTCATCCCAATCCTCTCTCTCCATCCCCATCATCACCCCCCATCTTAAGTTGGACTTTCACCTCCATTTCTTATGGCACCATATCACTTTTTTTCCTTTTTCTGACATTCCCTAACCTTTTCCCCTCTCACCTTCAAAATTCCCCCTCCCTCCTTATCTCCCTCTCTCTACCTTTCCCATTTCTCCTATCTTGTCTTCCTCCCTTTCCTCAGCTTCGGAACTTCTCCTTTTTCTTCCTCTCATTCATCCCTCTCCCATCTCTCTTAAACAACCTCATCTTCGTTTCTGCCATTCTCCTTCCTGCCAATTTCAATCCCTCCCTCTACCTCAATCTCACCCCTTTTCCTCCTTCGAGGTCCACTCCATCTGCCTTTTTAATCCCGTACCTCTGTTGGTAGCTGCTATTTATAGACTCCCTGATAAGCCCTTCTCTACCTTTCTCTCTGACTCATGGCTTTCCTTATTTCTCAATTCTTCTTCCCCTTCCCTTATTCATGGTGACTTTAACATTCATGTTGATAACCCTTCTGACCCTTATGCTTCCAAACTCCTTTCCCTTACCTCCTCATTTAACCTTCAGCTTGGCTCTTCTGCCCCCACTCATCAGTACAGCCATTATCTTGACCTTGTTTTCTTCTCTAATTGTTTACCCTCTAATTTCTGTATCTCAGTTCTTCCCTTATCTGACCATTGCCTGGTTAGCTTCACTCTTCATCACTCCCCACCTCAATCTTGCCCAGTCTCCTCCTACATGCTATCGATCCATTAGCTTTTTCCACTATTGTCTCATTACCTCTTTCCTCTACTTTGTCTTCTAATTTGGTTGATGAGGCTATAGTTTCCTATAATACTGCTCTCTCCTCTGCTCTGGATTCTCTTGCTCCCCCTATTCTATGTCCTGTGAAGCACACTTTACCTCAGCCCTGGCTGTCTTCAACTACCCACGACCTTCACTCCCGTGCCCATTCAGCTGAGCACATTTGGCTCAAATCCCGCTCCCTTTCTGACTTTCTTCACTTAAAATTCATACTTCCTGCCTTCCAATCTGCTATAGCACTCACCAAGCAAAACTACTATATCCATCTAAATAACTTTCTTGCCTCTGACCCCTGTCGTCTCTTCTGTACTCTCAACTCTCTCCTCAAGGCACCTCCACCTCTGATGCCCCCTTCTCTTTCTACCCAAACCTTGCTGACTATTTCCATGAGAAAGTCCACAAGATTACACTCCAATTCCCCTCAAGGTCAGCTTCATCCCCTTTTCCCCCTCTTCAATACAAACCTTTTCCCTCAATCTCTGTTACCCTTTCTTCCTTTTCTAAGATCTCCACAGAGGAAACCTCTCATCTTCTTTCCTCCTCTAAACTTACTACCTGTTCCTCTGATCCTATCCCCAAACTCCATCTCCTCCTCTGTCATCCCTTCTATCACACACATTTTCAACCTATCATTCTCTACTGTAACTTTCCTTGCAGCCTTTAAGCATGCTCTAGTCACACTTCTCCTCAAGAAATCTTCACTTGGCCCTACTTGTCCTTTTAATTATTGACCTATCTCCCTCCTTCCCTTCATTTCTAAAATTCTTGAACATGCAGTTTTCCACCGTTGCCTTGAATTTCTCTCCTCTCAAGCACTCCTCGATCCATTTCAATCTGGCTTTCATCCCTTACACTCTGCTGAATTGGCTCTTACTAAAGTCTCCAGCAACTTGTTCCTCGCCAAATCCAAAGGTCTTTACTCAGTCCTCATTCTTCTTGTCCTTTCTGTTGCTTTTGACACTGTTGACCAGCACCTTCTCCTTGATATATTGTCCTCATTTTGTTTTAAAGGCTCTGTACTGTCCTGGTTCTCTTCTTACCTCTCCCATTGCTTCTTCACTGTCTGTTCTGGTGGTTCCTTCCCTACTGCTATCCCTCTCTCAGCTGGTGTACCCCAAGGGTCTGTTGAAGGCCCTCTCCTTTTCTCTCTTTATACCCAGTCCCTTGGTACTCTCATCTCCTCCCATGGCTTTCAATATCATTTTTATGCTGATGACTCTCAAATCTATCTACACCTGATATTTCTCTTACACTCCAAGTCCATATATCTGCCTGCCTATCTGACATCGCTGTCTGGATGTCTCACTGTTGTTTAAAATTGAAAATGGCCAAAACCAAACTTATTATTTTTCCCCCTAAACCCTCCTCCCCCTTCCTCCCTTCTCAATCTCTGTTGACAAATCTCTTCTGCTTCCAGGTTCCTCAGCCCGCAATCTTGGAGTCATCTTCAACTACTCCGTCTCCTTCTCCAAATATATCCAACAGATAGCAAAAAACTGTCATTTTTTTCTCTACAAAATTAACAAAATTCACCCCTTGCTTTCTAAACACACTACTTAAACACTGTGGTGGTGAAAGCATATCTGAACCCCGAGAATTAGGTGAAATAAAAACATTTACCTTTCAGCAGATGGATAGCCCTGAGAGCAGTGAGGGTCAAACTGCAGCAAAAGGAAAAAAACTACATTCAGTTGCTGAGTGTAGGCCACGCCCAAGCTCCAAGGCAACCAGGGAAGGTAATGGGAAACACTTGAGGGAGGAGTTGGAAGGGATAGTGCAACCACTCTCTTTTAAACCCCAGAGAACAGAAAGAAGGGAGCACTGGAGGGAAGCAGAGCACCTGAGGAAAGCAGAGCACCCAGAAAGAAAGGAGCACCAGGAAAGGGGAGAGCTCCAAGGAAAGGAGACCTCCCGGGAAACTGAGGGGAGTGAGTCCAGCGAGGAAGAGGAAGAAAGAACCTTTAGGAAACCTGAAGGTAGGAAATCTTCCAGGGACAGCCTCAGGGGGGGATCCCCAAAGGTCTCAGCATACGGGAAGCTACAGCCCAGGTGGATGCCAGTGCTATAGAAGAAGTATAGCCGGGTCTGGAGATGGGAAGGCTTTACCAGGGAAAGCTGCTGACCAGGAACAAGGTACAATGGCTGTAGTACAGAAATCTGCCAGGAAGTTACCAGCTCTGAAAAGGTCTGTGCATAAAGCTTTTACTGAGAATAATTTAAAACTGCTAGAGTCTATGAAATGTTTATTACCAGCTAAGGATCTGTATAGCTCTGCTAGAATCCTGGAGGGTGGAAACAGGTCACACTGGAAGGCACTCTTAGAATTGTTAGAAGAGATTAACCCTTCGCCTGCTCAAGCTGAGCCAAGCCAGGAGACAAGAGAACAGGAATATGAGGACATGCAAACGGACCCTTGCCCTTCTGATCAAGAGTCCATAGAATCTTGCATGGATTGCTCTTTTTGTAAGAAGGCAGTATAAGGGCAGTTCTGGGTTTTAAAGGAAGGAAAACCAGGACCGGGTTAGCTGGACAGCAAGTACTTTAATTGCTGCAAAAGTTTGTGAGTAACAGTCAGTTGTGTTTAAAGTAAACCAGTAACATTAAAAGCTGTGTTAAAAGGCTGGACACTTTGAATGAAGCAGACACCAGGCTCAAAAGTGAGCAGGAACCTTTATGCTTTATTGTAGAACACTGAGACTGTGAAAGAAACACATGCCTGTGGTTATAAGCTGCCAGAAACAGTGCTATGTTTAAGTTGCTGTGGAAGCATTGTTATAAAACCTCTTTTTGTGTTGGAGAAGCATCCTAATTTTGGTTAGATGTGCTGAGCTACTAAATGCTCTGTTTTGGAGGAAGTAAAAATAAATTTGTGTGATTTGCCTTCCAACCCCTCGGATTCAGTTTATTATTCACAACTACATTTCCCAGAAGCCACAGCTCTGGATTCTCTTGATAACAAGGGACAACAAAAGACACACCTCTACTTCCAGGCAACCACCTAGGTGGTAGTAGGGCGCCACAGGTGGCATAGTTTTAAGGATTACTACCTTCATATACGCACATACAAGATTTGTGAAAAACCCACACGGAAAGGGAGAACATCTACAGAAGCCAGTGGCAAAGTACAGAGCCCTACTGGGGACTGAGAAAAACTGGAGTGGCAGCAGAAGGTTGGAGCTGGATCGGAAGGACCAACCGGTGACCTGCTTTGCTGATAAATCTGAGGCTACACTGGTACCAGGTAACCCGTAAATAGAAGGGGTTATTCGAGGATACTGGTACTGGGGATAGCGTGCTCAAGAAGAGCTTAGGCAGCAGTGCTTGTAATTTGTGGGCCGCACTTGTTTTTTTTTCTGTTCTTCTTGTTGCAGCTCAGACCCAAGATGGAGCGTGGTGACCGTCTCAACTGGATGGCTGAGCAATTCCAGAAGCAACAGGAAATGTTGGCCCGAACCCAAGAACATACTGCAGCCATGTTGCAAGCGCAGCAGAAGCCGCTCCTGGAGATGATGGGGGCATGGCTGTCGGCACAGGAAAAAGCAAAGGAGTCCACAAGGACAATGCCAGGTTCCTTGGGAGCTTTACAAGAGCTGGGATTATCTTGTAATGGGACATTTACATTTGGACAATTAACCAAAGATGACGATGTAGATGATTTTATGGAAGCCTTCGAGAGGGTAGCACTCATAACTGGATGGCCAAAAGACCAGTGGGCGGTGTGCCTAGACGCTTCTCTTACTGGGGAAGCGCTAGCAGCATATAGGGCCATGCCCGCTGCCTTAGCCTCCAATTATGAGGAGCTCAAAAGGGCTATAAAGGACCGTCTAGGGCTAACGCTTATGGTCTATCGCCGCCTCTTGAGAAATTGCAGGTTGAAACAGGGTGAAACACCACGAGCACTTTGCCAACGTATTAAAGGGTTGGTAATGAAGTGGCTAACGCCCGAGGTTAAGACAATAGATTCCATCCTAGACTGTATTGCATTGGAACAGTTTATGGAGGCAGTTCCCAAAGACTTCCAAACCTTTCTGATCCTACAGAACTGCCGTAACACCAATGAGGCCACCTCACTGGCAGAGCGCTTTTTCGAAGCAGAATTGGTCGGCCAGGTGAAGGGTGGTGTTGCTAAACAGGCAAGATTCTAGGTCTTGTGCATGCTGCTCGGGCAACAGGCTGGGTATACCAAATATCCTTGTTTTCTGTGTCTATGGGACAGTCGAGACCGACAAAATCACTGGACCAAGAAGAGTTGGCAGCCGAGGGTGCTAACAGTCGGTGAAAAAAATGTCCTCCGAGAAACTTTGGTACTGTCCCATAAAGTTCTTTTACCACTTCTCCACATAAAATTGGGATTGATGAAGCAATTCGTAAAATCACTTCCAAGAGATGGAGAATGCTTCAAATACTTGTTCACCAAGTTTCCAGGCCTGTCGGAGGCAAAATTGAAGGAAGGTGTGCTCGTCGGACCAGACATTAGAAGGCTTATAGTTGATCAAGAGTTTGTCAATACCATGACGGATCCTCAAAAAGAAGGGTGGATTGCATTTAAAGAAGTCGTACAGAAATTTTAGGCAATAACAAAGATCCTCACTACAAAAAGATCGTTGGACGAATGCGGAAAGCATTTCAAGCTTTAGGTTGCCTGATGAGTTTGAAAGTGCATTTCCTCCAGTCCCACCTTGACTACTTTCCTGAAATTTGGGAGCTGTGAGTGAGGAACAAGGTGAATGATTCCACCAAGACATTAAAGAGATGGAAAGGAGATACCAGGGAAAATGGAGCATTACAATGATGGCAGACTACTGTTGGATGCTTCAGAGAGACATTCCAGATGCTACTCACAAGCGTAAATGCACCAAGAGGAGCCTCACATGGAAGAAGAATTGAGTTTAGTGTGTGTAGGTGAGCTCATTTCAGTTCCAAAAAGGATTTTCATTAAAATATTGTAATAAAACTTTAATTTTATAAGTCTATTTCCATTTATTTTGAGGTATTGCCTTATTTAACATAGTTACCTAAATTGTCAGGAAATGTGATGTCCTATGACAAACCCTTTTATCACAAACCCTACCTTTAGAGCTAGAGCATTTAAGAATCTATTGTAAATAATTGAATATATCTGTTAGTTGTTTATCCCTGTTATCCATGTTTTTATTCCCTGTTCTCTGTAAACTTAACATTTGTTTTATGTTTAAGTACAAAATTTGTTGAAATGTAAACCGCGCTGATGTCAAAAGTGCGGTATATAAAAGCTGTTAAATAAATAAATAAATAAATAAATAAATATGGAGGTCATTTTCGGATTCAGCGCACCAAAAAACATAAAGATTGGAATAACCAAAACAGCTCTCGAAAAAGTTTTTTTTGCAGACCTGTGTTACCCTTCTCTACTGTACCCTTGTTCTCATCTATTGTACTGTCTGTATTTCTGTCTTGATTAGGTTGTAAGCTCTGATGAGCAGGGACCATCTTTTATATGTGTCTGTACAGCGCTATGTATACCTTGTAACGCTATATAAATGATTAATAGTAGTAGTAGTAGTTCCTCCCATGGCGCCAATAATTACAGAAAATTATGGAAAGTAGCAAAAGACGCTCTGACTTGAACTTGCTGGGAAAGGTGAACTCACAGTCAATAATGACCCCAAGGTATTTAAAAGATGATGCAAGTGTAATAGGTAAACCATTCAGTAATGGAATGACTAAGGGACACTGCGAGGAACCTGTAAGTCAAGTGGCTATAGTCTTTTCAGGGCTAAACTGGAAACAGTTGCTTGAAAGCCAATGGGCAATTTTTAGATAGACAGGAATTGATATGAGTCAGATCTAAGCTTATGTGGATTTTTTACTTGAGTGATTAAGAATATGTCATCGGCATATAAAAATGGTGTAACTCTAGATTCCTGGATAAGAGAAGGGAGTTGACTCATGAAAATTTTTTACAGGATAGGGGAAAGAACAGATCCCCATGGAACTCCACGGGGGAGAGGAAAAGCTGAAGAAAGCTGGAAAGAATGAGAAGGACCTGTACATACTTGAAATGTTTGGCCAAATAAGAAGGATTGAAAGCATACAAGAGGTTTATAACAAAGACCAAACTCAAAAGGCATGAAAGTAGGAGATCATGATTAATGAAGTCGAAGACGCACATGAGATCTAAGGAAAAAGGTCACAACCAGGTATCCCCTGTGAAGGGCGAAATATTGATGTGTGTGCAGAATCTATGTAGTTTCTATATGGATGGATGTTTGAGGGAATACCCAACATTCAGCTAGCTTGGACACAAACTGAAGGTTGGAAACTGGATGATAATTAATGGGAGATGACTGATCAAGATTAGCTTTCTTGAGAAGTGGACAAATTAAGGCCACATTTTGGGGATCTGGAAAAATTCCAGTAGAGACACTGTGATTGAGAAAGAGTACAATAGGAATTAAACATAGGGACTGTTCTGATATCCACAAGGAAGGGATGGGGTTTAATAAAAAAGCTGTTTTCTTTACAGAACCAGTAAGTTTTTGCAAAGCAATGTTAGTAATCAGATTGAATGTAATCCATATGTACATTGAAAGAGCAGGAGGTGTAGAATCTAATTCAAGTGGGGAGAAAGGTGGCTGAATAGAGAAAGTGGCCTGCAGGTCAACAATTTTACAATGGAAGCAGGAGGCCATGGTGTTGATAGGCGAGCCCCTCCACTGATCAGCCAAGGCAATGCAAACTGAAGAACATTGAGACATTAAAGAAAAACTGCTCTTGGGCACCATGAAGCCTTCTGAAACTTAACTGAGTAAAACGGCCTTTTTGTTGAGGTAACACTCAAATGATAATGAACAAGAGCTTCTTTATAGACAGCTAAATGCTGTGGGAATTTCAACTTGCCCATTGGCACTCCACTCTACATACACACACACATACACAGCCACCCAATGCACACACACACAACTTCCCGATGCATGTACACATGCACACACACAGAGCCCCCAATACATGCACACATACACCCCTCCACACACACATACAGAGCCCCCAATGAATTCACATCCACACATTTACGCAGCTCCTGATATGTGCACACACACTCACACAGAACCACCCAATGCACACACCCAAAAACACACAACCTCCTGATACATGTACACATGCACACACACAGAGCCCCCAACACATGTGCACATACAACCTCACACACTCATATACAGCTCCATGATGCATGCACACACATATACAAAGAGTCCCTGAGACATGCACAGACACACACACACACACACAGAGCCCCCATAGAGAGAAAGACACACACACACACACACACACAGACCTCTGAAGCATATACATACAAACACACACACACACAGACCACTGATAGGTGCATATACACACACAAACATACACACACACACACACACACACAAATACCCCTGGTGGGTGCACTTGCACGCACACACACACACACACACACACACAAATACCCCTGGTGGGTGCACTTGCACACACACACACATAAATACCCAATATGTACACACATACACATACCTGAAGACATATACACACACATACATATCTCCCAGTGTATGCACACACACATACAGACACAGCTCCGTAGCAGTAGTTAACACCTTTTAGTAGACATGCCCAGAAATTTGTGAAAAATATTCCTGGGTATTCAGTGCTCATGAAAATGGCACAAAAGATAGTTTCAAAATTATTCCTGCAATATGTTTGCTAAGTGTTGACAGGCCAAAAACTTATTCCCAGGGCCATACAAAGTGCTGTGCGAGCAGTGTAGCTGCACAGTGCACAAATATGGAGGGACACAAAAATTAAATTATAGAAAAATTCTAAATGTAAACCCAACAAGACCAAGTGTGTCTCTACATGAATGTATTTGCCAATAGACTTTTGTGAAGCTGGCAATGCGATTTGGCAAAAGTACGAAACACACAACTGATATGTCTGATATGTCTTAATGGGGGGGGGGGGGGGAGTTTACAAATTGCACAAGGCATAAACGTGGTTTTGTATGTAAAGGGTCTGATTTCTGATACCATGAATATTCTAGGACAGGAATCTCAAATTCCTTTCCTTGAGGATCACAACCCAGTCAGATTTTCAGGATATCCTCAATGAATATGCAAAAGGGAAATTTGGATGCCTAAAATTAAGGAAGGTGTATATAGGTATCTTGGAGTAGAGGAAGGAATGACACTCAAGCAAAAATTACTGAGAGAAAAGATTAGTAAAGAATACTACAGTAAATTAAAATTTTTATTGAAAAGTACTTTAATATCACAGAGTAAGATACAGGCCATTAATCAGCTGCAGTTCCTGTACTCTGATACAGCTTTGGGATTGTGGACTGGCCTCCTAAAGATCTTGAAAATCTGGATGTGCGAACAAGAAAATTCCTCCATGCCCATGGATGAACTTACAAGAATCAGTGCCTGCCAAGACAGTACATCCCTAGAGCTGAAAGGAGGGCTAGGCCCCTTAGAGATTGATTATGCATACAGAGCTACTATCATAGGTCTCCAGGCCTACCTAACTGCATCATTGGATCCAACTGTGTAAAAAGTGCTGAAATATGAAAGTAAATGTCCAAGCATGGACAAGAATTCTGATGACTAGAAGGAATGAGTGAGAATCCACAGACATACACAGGGAAGGAAGTAATAGAATTTGCAAAACAAGACTATTACCTGATTAATTTTATTTTATTTATTTATTTAGCTGTATTTATATCCTGCTTTTCACCAGGTCAAAGTGGTCAATTGGGAGATACATTTAACATGAGGGGATATGACACACATATGCTAATACTTACAGGGAACATGGGCAATGGAGGGTTAAGTGACTTGCCCAAGACCACAAGGAGTACCTATAGGACTAGAAATCCTAGTCCCTCTGGCCTGAGATTGCTGTCCCCAGGTGGGACTTGAACCCCTGGCCCTGCGGCCTGAAGTACCTTGTCTTAACCACTATGCCACTCCTCCCTGATGTTTCTCATCCATGTCGGCACTAATGATACCGCCAGGTATTCCTCTGAGCATATCAAAAGTGACTTCATGGCTCTGGGACAGAGGGTGAAACAGATAGGTGCACAGGTGGTGTTCTCTTCAATCCTCCCTATTGAGGGTAAAAGCAGAGGCAGAGAAGCTCGCATCCTGGAGATAAATGCATGGCTGTGTGGATGGTGTCATCGAGAGTGTTTTGGTTTCCTGGACCATAGGATGATGTCCCAAGGGCTGCAGAGCAGAGATGGCATCCATCTGTCCAATAAGGGTCAATTTGTCTTCAGTAGCAGACTGGCTAACCTACTGAAGAGGGCTTTAAACTAGATTTATTGGGGATGGGTGAAGAAAGCCCTCAGGTAAGCGAAAGCCTCCAGGTAAGTGAAACATTAAATATTTCTCTAGAAATGGGTAAAAGGGGCAACATCTGGAAAGCGATGTGTTTAAATGCCCATAGCATGGGAAATAAGATCCAAAATTTTGAGGCTTAATGGAACAGGCTGACTTGGATTTAGTGGCGGTTACAAAGACAGGGTTCACGGACAACCATGACTGGGATGTAATTATACCAGGCTATACCTTATTCAGGAAGGATAGGAGAGGAGGAAGGGGAGGAGGAGAGGCACTATATGTAAAAAATAACATCAAAGTTATAGAATTTCAGGGCTTAAAAGGGAGAGAGGAGGCACTGTGGGTTAAACTAGAAAGAGGGAAAATCAATTTGCATAGGCGTGATATACTAACCCCCCTCACAGGTAGAAGAAATAAACGGAGATTTAATAGAAGACATACACAGCATTGTTAGAAAAGGGGAAAATGCTATTGATAGGTGATTTCAATATGCCAGATGTGGATTGGTACATCCCTGCTGCGGTGTCATCTAGAAATAAAGAGATCCTGGATTCTCTAGAGGGAGAACTATTCAGGCAACTGGTAACAGAACCCACATGTAAAGGGGCCATATTGGACTTGGTGCTTACCAATGGTGAAATTGTGGCTGATGGAGTGGAGAAGTAGCCTAATGATTAGAGTACTGACTTAGGAGCTAAAAAGCCAATGTTCAATTCCCACTAGCACTCCCTGTGGCTTTGGGTAAGTCACTTAACTTTCCATTGTCTCAGAAAATTCTAAGTTATCAATGTTGCTGTTCAATGTATATTTATATCAAATTACACCCCTTGAAATCAACCTAACTATATCCCCCCAATACTTGATTTCACACCAAAATCAGTTGTAACTGAAATTATACAATATATTTTTTGTCGGATAACCCACCATGAGCAGGAACCTTCCTACTCTCGAAGTGGGCCCTCCTTTTTAATTAAATGTTAAATGACCCATTACAGATCAAGTTAAATGACCCATTACAGATCAAAAACCAGGTGCTACAGCACTGCCAAGCTGTTATACCTATACTACTGCAGTGGTATAGGTATACCACTGCTGTAGCACCTGGTTTTTGATCTGTAATGGGTCATTTAACATTTAATTAAAAAGGAGGGTCCACTTCGAGAGTAGGAAGGTTCCTGCTCATGGTGGGTTATCCGACAAAAAATATATTGTATAATTTCAGTTACAACTGATTTTGGGTTCAATGTATATTAGCAATTTTAAGTTACAGTGTTAATTGCTTGAAATGATAAAGCAGTATAAAGGACCAAATAAATAAATAATATTATAGTGGGGGATCATCTCACATCCAGTGATCACCAGATGGTGTCATTCAGTTGTAGGACTAGGGCTGATAAAATCCATTCAAACACAAGAGTCCTAGGTTTTAGGAAAAATAACTTTGCCAAGATGGGCCAATACTTAAGCAGTCTTTAGTGGGATGGGAACAGCTGGGGGATGTAGAAAAACAATAGGCAAAACTCAAAGAGAATATATTAAGGGCAACTAACCTTTTTGTTAGAAAGGTAAATAAAGGTAAATGGCAAAGGAGGCCGCTATGGTTCTCAGAAGAAGTAGCTGAAAACGTGAAGAAGAAGGAGGCCTTCATGAAGTACAAGACATCACAGAGAATGGAAGATAAGCATCTATATTTGGTAAAATTTAGAGAAGCTAGCAAAGTAGCCAGGAAAGCAAAGATTCAAAAAGAGGAGGAAATAGCCAATGCAATAAAAAGGGGGGATAAGACATTTTTCAGATATGTTAGTGAGAAGAAGAAGGGCAAAAGTGGTATTGCCAGACTCAAGGGTGAAGGGGAGGAATATGTAGAAGCTGATGAAGATAAAGCGGAATTGCTTAACAAGTATTTCTGTTCTTTGTTCACAGATGAACAGGACCTCAGAAAACACCCGCAAATAGGAACAGAAGCAGGGAGGATCTCAAACGATTTTCAGAAGACTGTGTTCATGAGAAACTAGCTAAACTAAAAGTAGACAAAGCGGTGGGGCCAGATGGGATACATCCAAGAATACTGAGGGAACTTGAAGTCGGAAGTGGTGCCTGAGAAGTGGAGAGAGGCACAGGTGATCCCTTTACACAAAAGCAGAAGTAGGGATGTGGTTGAAAACTATAGGCTGGTTAGTCTAACCTCTGTAGTAAGTAAATGATTGGAAATGCTGTTCAAAGAGAAAATAGTGAGGTTTCTGGAATTCAATGGATTACAGGACTGTAGGCAGCATGGATTCACCAGAGGTAGGTCTTGTCAGACAAATCTGATTTCTTTGAAGGGGGTTGGACTGAGGGAGAGCCCTAGAAGTCATGTACTTGGATTTCAATGGCCTAGTGGTTAGGACACAATACCTCAGGCAAAAGAGCCAGGGATTCAAGTCTCACCTGGGGACAGCAATCTCAGGCACAAGGTACTGGGGTTTCTAGTCCTATTGGCACTCCTTGTGGCATTGAGCATGCCACCTGTTGCCTCAGGTGCACATTGATTGTGAGCCCTTTGGGGACAAGGGAATATGTCCAGTACCTGTTTGTAGTAATTATATAATGTAAAGTGCTTTGATAAAAACTGGTTAAATAAATAAAAAGTCTTTGACACCATTCCACACAGGTGACTTATCAACAAACTATGGACCCTAGAGTTACTGATTGGGTTAGTAATTGGTTGAGTGGGAGGCTACAAAGGGTACAGGTATAGCTCACTCTGAGGAGAGGGAGGTTACCAGTAGTGTACCGCAGGGATATGTTCTTGGTCCGATTCTTTTTAACATCTTTGTTAGTGATATTGCGGAAGGGCTGTCAGGTAAGGTTTGCCTCCTTGCGGATGATACCAAAATCTGCAATAGAGTAGACACCCAGGAAGGAAGAGATAACATGAGGAGGGTTCTAGCTAAGCTTGAAGAATGGTCTAGAATTTGGAAGCTGAGATTTAATGTTAAAAAATGCAAGGTCATGCATTTGGGCTGCAAAAATCCAAAGGAGTGGTACAGTGTACGGGGGTGGGGGGTGAAGTACTTCTGTCCACAAAAGAACAGCAAGACCTGGGTATGATTGTGTCTGATGATCTTAAAGTAGCTAAACAGGTAGAAAAGGTGATGGCAAAAGCTAGATGGATGCTTGGGTGCATAGGGAGAGGAATGGCCAGGAGAAGAAAGGAGGTGGTAGTGCCTCTGTATAGGTCTTTGGTACAACCTCATTTGGAATATTGTGTGCAATTCTGAAGACCACACCTTCAAAAGGATATAAACAGGTTGGAATCGGTACAGAGGATGGCTACTAAAATAGTAGTGGTCTTCATTATAAAGCATATGAGGACAGACTTAAGGATCTTAATATGTATACCTTAGAGGAAAGGCGGGATAGAGGAGATATGATAGAGATGTTTAAATATCTCCATGGCATAAATGCACAGGAGCAGAGCCTCTTTCGATTGAAAGCAAGCTCTTCTATGAGGGAACATAGGATGAGGGTGACAGGGGATAAACTCGGAAGTAATGTGCGGAAATACTTCTTTACGGAAAGAGTGGTAGATGCATGGAATAGTCTCCTAGTATAGGTGGTAGAGATGAGGACAGTATCTGAATTCAAAAAAACATGGGACAAACAGAGAGGATCTCTAAGGTAAAAGAGGGGACTTGTAGTAGTCAATATGGAAGGGCAGACTAGATAGGCCATGTGTTCTTTTTCTGCCGTTGTGTTTCTGTGTTTCTATGTAAAAATTTAGATAGCATGATATTCAGCACTAAGAGGGTAATTTTTCAAAGCCCTTTTGGTGCATATATGCCAGTATATGCCTGTCAAAGGCCTTTTAGAAAATTACCCCAGGCATAAACACAGGCGTGATGAGAAGAACATCCAAGTTTTTAAATGATCCGGGTGTAGGTGAGTTCAAGGGAGGAGTCTGACTAGAGTAATGAGTAATAAGTGGAGTTGCAATGTAAGTTCAGAGTTTATAAAATACGCACAAACACACCTGCTCCTGAGCAGACATAATGGTCCACAGCTTCATTTTAGCCACACTTTCTGCAGGATATGTGCTAATCATTTATAAAGACACACAGGTGCCTTTATTTCTTATGAAAAAAAAAGGCTTGCACTATTTGCCTTTTTGGCTTGCCCATATAGACACCCTGTTGTACAATTACCTACCACTTAACTTAATTCAGTCTGGTAACCATAGCTACACAAATTTTAGTCAGCTCTGTCCACTCAGATTTTCAGTGGGTGGATATAGCTGATATTAAAGCTGCACAGTTAGCTGGGTAAATGTGACAGAATATCCATTCAAAGATCACTGAGTTTCTGAAAAAAAGACCCTATAGACTATAATAAGGGCTTTGTGATTGTGATTGTGAAAAAGGACTCTCCAGATCTTTTCCAGCCCCAAACTGAGATATTTTCTAGTCTGAGGACTCAAGAAGGTACTGTAAATAGAAGCCATGTAAACCCGCAGGTCAATAAAGCCTTTCTGGCTGGGCTGTGGACTCCTTGAAATGCATTTGTGGAGTTTTCATAGTAGCTCGCCCTCCTGCCATGCAAAATCTCTTTCTAACCATCACAGAGCTCTAAAATATTCCATTTGCTGACAGTACTGTAGCTCCTTGGCAAAACCTGAATATCCTGAGATATATTTCCCTCAAAAACCGGAAAGTGAATTGATCCCAAGTGAGGAAATGCTGTACATGTACCACATAAGGTAGCACTTCTCAAAAACCGAGATACTTAATGGATGTATTCTTACATTAAGAGGCACATTCTGATAATATGGTATGGAGAAATGGGTATGACTTTCAAATTGTAGCCTTCCAGAATGAACAATCTGGTCCTCATTTAAGTGAATGTTTTTGATGAAGAGACAGTAGATCTCACAAACAGAGGGATACATTCTGTGTTTGATAACACCACCCACTCCTTTGCTGCAGGCATCATCTCTAAGATGGAATGCAAACCATTTTTATTGTCTCGGGGCTACTCTTTGCAGGAAATTAAATCTTTCTTTTTTCAAAGTTGGATCTCCTTTGTTAAGTTCTGTTGGTAACATTAATTAGACAGCTAATCAAATGTGTTAAATTTCCAGTTGAAGTCATTGGTGTAAAATCTTCAAAGTTTTAAAAGACGAAGGCAAAAGACGTTGCGGTGTAATTTCTAGAAAAGAAGGTACACGCATGAAACCATTAGGAAAGATTGAGCCATTGATCAGTGTCTTGTGTTCTGTTTCAATTATCAGTTGAAATCTTACTGCAGTCCATCATTTCCTGTCCTAGTTCTCTAGGGGGTCAGCTCACTAAAGGTTATCATGCATGCTAAAATGGTTTTGTGTGCATGACAAATAACATGCTCTTTGGGAAGGAAGCAGTAATCAGATGTTTTTATGTGGGAAAAAGTGGTATAATGATTGCCCCTTCCCTTTCCAGTTTGCACTGTACTTTTGACCACAGGGAAAGGAGGTAGGGTTTGGTTGGAGAGGGAAATTGCTGTTTAATCTCCTTGTGTACTAGACAGCATGCATATGCCAGCAGGATTTTCAGTGGAAGATTTTATGAGGGGTTTTCCTTCAAACATGAGCTTGCAGACCTGTAGAGAGTTCCAAAGTTGCCCTCCATAGGCTTAATATATTCATTAAGGAACCCACCAACACTTTAGCAAGCAGACAGTAAAACTATATCGTTTTAGGGCATGCTAATAAGAATAATGTGATACAGATGAAGAGATAATGGGCTTGTGCAATTTCATTTAAACCACACACTAATTAGTAAAAACATGGCATGACCCAAAGTTTATTACAAACTTCATGCCACACATTAGGTTCTGGTTATGCATGCTGGCAACCTCCAACTAGCCAGAGGCAAGTGGTTGGGAAAAATAGAGATATCTTGGCTGCTGCATCAATCAGCGCTGCAGCAAGCAGAAAGAAGCAAAAGTGAAGAATGCAGGAAGAAACAGAAGAGCATAAAGAAAAGAAGTGGAGAAGAGAAAGAGAAGGATGAGAAAGAAGAAGAAGGAACTAGCAATAAGAAAGTTGCATTTCCTGATTTTCTGATCAAGGACAACTTGATGCTGGCGATGATGTCCTTCCTCTTGAACCCAGCAAGTCAATCTGGAGTAGAAGAAGTAGTCATGGGCTGAATCTTGAATGAAAGTAGGGAAGCCAAAATTCACGTGGGAAGATGAAGTGAGTGGATAGCAGGTTGTATGAGTCCTGGAATACTGTGATGAATAGGTCATAGAGTACTGCAGCAGGTGGCAAGATCCTGAACACCTTTGTATTGGCAAACTATAACAGGATTGCATCCCAGTGGTTCTCAACCCAGTCTTCTGGGACTCCTAGTCCAGTCAAGTTTTCAGGGTATCCACAATGAATATCCATGAGATAGATCTGCATACAATGGAAGCAGTGCATGCAGATCTATCTCATGCATATTCATCATGGATATCCTGAAAACCTGACCGGCCTGGGGGTCCCAGAGGACTGGGGTGAGAACCACTGTTGTAGCCAATATTATATACAGCACAAAAGGCAGAAATAATGGTATTAGAAGCAGGTAAAACGACATCTGATGAGATTTGGTTCTAAAAAGTGATATTGCCTTTCTGTGCCTTTTCTTCACGCTTTCAGAAGGTGAGGAGGAAGAGAAAACATTGTATTTCCCCCTTCAAAGATGCCACTGAGATGCTGAATGTAGTTGTTCCAACGGAGGTCTTCCTGCTTCAGGCAGGGTGATTGCATTAAACAGTGAGCTATGAATCATCTTTAGTCTTGTGCTGTTGCTATCTTCACCAGATGAACTAAAAGAGATCACAGAGCGAGAAAGACAGACATCTATATTAGGAAAAACTTAGAAAAGCTAGCAAAGTAGTCAGTAAAGCAAAGATACAAAAAGAAGAAGAAATAGCCAATGCAATAAAATTCAGGGATAAGACATTTTTCCGATATGTCAGTGAGAGGAGGAAGGGCCAAAATGGTATTGTCAGACTCAAGGGTGAAGGGGAGGAATATGTAGAAGCTGATAAGGATAAAGTGGAATTGCTTAACAAATATTTCTGTTCTGTGTTCACAGATGAAGGGCCAGGAGCAAGGCCTCAGAAAACACCTACAAATAGGAACAGAAGTACAATGCCTTTGAGACGGTCACACATACCACCAGTACCACCATCTCCACAAGGAGACTAGCATGACTGTGTGCTTCGGGCCTGCGTGAGGACACCCATGAGAGCATTGCGGACTCTCCCTGCAATGGCGAGTCCCTTTTCAGAGAAAAGGTCACGGATACAGTCAATGACATAAAAGACCATTGTATCACCCTTCAGACCCTCACAGAAGATGGACTAGAGCGCAGCTCCAACACTAAAGAAAGCTACAGCCGCAAGCCCTACCCCTCACACAAGAAATACAACTCCTACCGCAAATGGCAGCCTCCACAATACAAGCAGGAGGTATAACAATCTTCATACGGAGCATTGCATCAGCAAAAGCACCAAAGGGACAGGAAACAAAAGAAGCAGCCATCCGCCGCTGGGGAAAAGTGGCCCATCTTTTTGAAAACCAACCGGTGGGAGCTGGCAACCCTCCTGGTGGAAGACAGATTGACGGCCTTCTGGGAGTCCTGGCGACTTATCTCTACAGCTGTATGGGTCCTACAGATCATTTGAGAAGGTTACCGCCTGTGCTTCCTGTCCCCACCTTGCCAGTGCTCAACACCGGGCCAGGTCAGCCCCGGGGAGGGGGCCCTACAGATGCACAAAGAATTGATACGTCTCCTGGCATCACAGGCAATCGAACCTGTCCCCGCCGACCAGATCAGTCAAGGTTTCTACTCCAGATTCTTCTTGGTGCCCCATCCTCAACCTCAGTAACTTTAACAAGTTTATCTACAAGGAGAGGTTCCGTATGTACTCGCTAGGCTCGATCCTACCTCTCCTCCAAACTGGAGACTGGATAGCGTTTTTGGACCTACAGGACGCCTACACTCATGTCCCGGTCCACCCAGAGGACAGAAAATACCTACGTTTTCAAGCTCTGTGAGGTCATTACCAGTACAAAGCCCTTCTTTCGGCCTCTCCCCGGCACCACGAATATTCACAAAATGCGTGGCAGTCGCAGCAGCGCACTTGTGAAAACAGGGCATCCACGTCTTCCCGTATTTGGACGACAGCCTCCTCTCATCACCATCAGCACGGGAAACTCAGGCGGCAGTCAAGTAGACAATCCGCCTCCTCACCTCCCTTGGATTCCTGGTAAACTGCCAGAAATCACACCTCGTCCCAACGCAATGCTTGGAGTTCATCGGGGCCTACATAGATACCATGGAAGCAAAGGCATTCCTCCCCGCTCAACGTGCGGAGAAGATATCCGCTCTAGCCCGGGAAGTCGCCTCACAGACAGTCTCAACTGCTCGGACTCTCTTGCGACGCCTTGGCCACATGGCCGCCACCACTCCAGTACTGCCACTAGCGTGACTATACATGCGCACACTTCAGTGGCGGCTACGGTTATGTTGGAACCAGCGCACCCAGTCCCTATCCACACTCATCACGCTCAATGTACGTACCAGGCTGAGCCTTCAGTGGTGGACTACCAAACGGAATCTCACGGTGGGAAAGAGCAGCCCGGTCACCAGATCACCATCACTACAGATGCCTCCAGGATGGGTTGGGGAGCCCACATGTTCCACCTATGCACACAGGGAGCCTGGACAGTAGCAGAGGCATCCCTCCACATAAACCTCCTGGAGCTCAAGGCCATCAAATATGCCCTACAAGCCTTCCAACTGTACATCAGGAACAAATCGGTTCTCATTCAGACAGACAACCAGGTGGCCATGTTCTATATCAACAAACAAGGGGGAAACAGGCTCATGGCCTTTGTGCAAGGAGGCACTCACCATATGGTCCTTAGCCCTGGCGAATCACTGCTGGTTACAAGCGTTCTACCTCCTGAGTGAACAGAACTCCTTGGCAGACAGGCTGAGCTGACAACTGAGTCCCCACGAGTGGACCCTGGATCCTGAGATTGCCAAGGATATCTTCTGCCACTGGGGCCAACCCCAGGTCGATCTGTTCACTATGGAACAGAACAGGAAGTGCAATCTATTCTGCTCCCAGTGCCCGTCAAACCTCAGCATAGCCTCATGTATGCCTGCCCACCCACCCCCCTGATCTCCAAAATACTGCAGAAGGTGGTCTAGAACAAGGCCCACATCATCCTGGTGGTCCCACACTGGCCCCGGCAGATGTGATTCCCAACACTCTCCCATCTTGCACAGGAACAACCACTCCACCTTCCCCTCCACCCGTCCCTGCTCACCCAGGACAACGTGCTCACCCTGCACCCCATGCTGAGGGCTCTTGCACTAACAGCGTGGAGATTGAACGGATTAAACTCTCCTCGCTCAACATACTGGAAGAGTTTCAGCACGTCATCCTTGTGGCCAGGCGCCCCTCCACTAGAAAATCATAGAGACTCAAGTGGAAGAGATTCAGCCTATGGTGTGCCTCAAAAGGGGTGAATCCGTCAATCTGCCCGGTACCGTGTGTCCTGCAGTACCTCACTTCCCTCTCCAACCAAGGGCTCAAAACGACCTCCGTCCGGGTTCACCTATCCGCTATTACCGCTTTTCATGACTGAACGGGTGGCGACCCCATCTCCTCCCTACCCCTGAAGGGTCTTAACAATTTGCGACCTCCGGTAAGAGTCCCCATCCCGGCTTGGGACCTAAACCTTGTCCTGCAGCAACTGACGCAGCCCCCCTTCGAGCCCATGCTGTCAGCTTCTATGAAACATCTGGCCTGGAAAACACTCTTCCTGATAGCTATCACGTCTGCTCGTAGGATCAGTGAGCTACAAACGTTCGTGGCACACCCTCCATACACACAGCTCCTCCAAGACAGAGCTACCCTGCGTACGCACCCCAAATTCATCCCCAAGGTAGCTTCGGTTTTCCATATCAACCAAGCCATCGAGCTGCCCACGTTCTACCCAGAGCCACACTCCTCCCCCGAAGAGCAGAGGCTTCACACTCTTGACTGCACCAGAGCCCTCTGTATCTATCTCCTAAAGAAAGGCCCACTCAGGAGGTGCTCTCAGCTGTTCGTGTCCTATGATCCCAACAGACCGGGATGACCAGTCACGAAATGTACAATGGCACAATGGATATCAGACTGCATCAAATTCTGCCACAACCAGATGGGCACACAAACTGTGCCAAACGTGGGGCCACACCAACTCAGAGCGCTGGTGGCCACCATCACAAACCTGCCTTCTATTCCTCTGACGGACATCTGCAAGGCCGCCACTTGGTCCTCAGTCCATACTTTCCAGAGACATTATTGTTTGGACTTGGACACTCAGGCATGATGCACATTCAGCCAGGCGGTCCTCTTCACAGCCACCAATGGCCCCACCAGAGGACAGTAACAGAGTGGCCTTAAGTAATTATGTTCAACCATCTGATTATGCCATGTTGACATTATTGTTGTTGTTGTTGTTACCTATGATTCGGCCATGTTGGCCTTTTTGAATACTCATTGTTCGGCCATGTTGGCCACTTGATTAATGTTTGGCGATGTTGGCCGGAAACTGCCCTGCACTTTTCAATTGCACTGTTGTTCTGCTGATATAGTTATGTGCACTGTCACTTGCCAGTTAGCCATGTCTTAGCATGCTGTAATAAAGAACCTGAACCTTACTTGGTCTTGGCTTCCCTCTCCACCACTAGATATCGCGCTATCGCGCAGCTAGGGAGGCACCAGGTATGGCTGACGAATCCAGCTTGTCCAAGGAGAAAGCGGAGTTACTTACCTGTAACAGGAGTTCTCTGTGAACAGCAGGATAAGTCAGCCACACAATCCAACCCACCTCCCAAGGCTGAGTTGGCCTCCGCCCGCCTCCTAGCCGCAGGTGCATTAGGGCACAGCTAGGAACACACTAGCTGGCTAGGGGTGGGCTGGTGGGTTGGGCCTCTGGCTCATGCTCAGAAAGGTTCTGAGCTCTAGAGAGCACTTCCGTGTACGGTGCCATCGGAGGACGTCACTAGGTGTGGCTGACTTATCCTGCTGTCCACGGAGAACTCCTGCTACAGGTAAGTAACCCCACTTTACTTTCCACTGTGTTTACCTGAGGAACCAGTGACTATCTCCAGACCTCATACTCAAGTCTGTAAAACTGATAAAGATTGCCCTAACTGTGGATCACCCAAAATACTTCGGTTATTTTTCTAAATAGATCTTAAGTTTACTAGTCGTCATACAACTTCTGTAGTAGTGACACATATTCCACACTGTTTAAAAGCCACTTATACTGAGTCTACCACTGGAGATAATAATTGGATAGAATCAAGAAATATAGTGTGATACCTTAAAAATCTAAACACACCATCCAATTGTTGCAATTACAGCTTAAATAGACTGGAAGAAAAGGGAGATCTACAAAGTAGACTCTAAGGGAAAGAAAAAACCCTCCTGTCTTCAACTTTTACTATACAGTGACATACAATGCAAGCACTGCCACTATTCACAAAGTTCCCTTAAATTCCAATCAAAAGAATATAGTCAACCAGATCAAATGCTGATGATAGATCCAACCATATAAATACTTTCATTCCTCCCCAATCAATCAGCAGCCTCATATTATCCAGAAGGGAAGCCAGCAGATTTTTAGTGTTAAATTCCTAAATGAAACTAGATTGTCCTGGATCTAGGAGAGAATAAGTTCCCAAATAATCAAGCAACTGCTTACCCATCACCTCTTCAATGATTTTTACCAGAACTGGCAAATAAGCCAATGATCTGTAATGTTCACACCAGGTTTCATCAAAGAGGGAATAAGCAATGATGTCTTCAAACAATCTGGACGTTCACTGTTAAAAACTCAGCCTCAGCTGGATGGAGATCTAAATTGCTGTATATCTTGCTAAAAATGCCACTAAGGATCTCATCACCAAAGAAGAGACTATTCAATTCGCCATCTAGAGCTGTTTCGTCTCGCACAGAATCTCATTTTTCTCTATCGCCTTAACTGGTAACCGAGGACTGATTGGCTTATCCCCCAAAACACTCTAAGCTTTTCTACCTTATTCTGATAGAAGGCCAATTGATCACAATTCAGCATATCCGCTGCCACCTCTGAATTGGTGGGGGGAGGGGGAGGGGAGAAGACAAACAGATTATTAACAAGTTTTATTGAGTATCTTAAAAAGCTCTTCATATGAATTATTAGCATCTAGTACGGTATAGGACTGGTGTAATGATATCTTTAACCTCAGCTATGACACTTCTACAGAGATGGAACTGAGCAATCCATTTCAAGTGATTTTCTTCATTCCTTCAAAGTCTCCATTTCCTTTCCAGTCTTCAACATATCCACTTTAAGTGGCAAAGACCATCTGTCATCCAACCCTTTCAACTATTATAAGCAATAATTTGTCTTTTCAAAGGGGTGAGATATCCTAATGAATACTATAAAAGATGATCCCAACCTTTAACCCCTTCATCTAAGGAATCAGTAACCAAGTGCACAAACTAATCTTGATTCACTGGTTTCCTACACAGTTATATCTGAGAAGCCATTTGGCTTTCTTCCTTAGCATACTCTAAGCAGATGGGAAAAATACATTATGGAGTTACTAGACTAGACAAATAAGGTGTTTCTCACTTCTGAATCTGCCTGACCTTTCTAGAGAACTAGCAACTGCAAGTAGGTCAATTATGTGACTGTTTTAAATGTGAGAAAAAAAATCAATTGGTAAAATTTCAAATCTTCCAATTCCAACAAAATGTTTGCTGTACTTTGTGATGGGAGTATTCATTATCAGCCCAATTCTAGAAGGGGAATAGGACGTGCTGCCCCCCTATCTGCCCTGGTGGTATTCCGCTTGACTCCCCCGCTGCACGCACAGAGTTGCTGTGCATGTAGCGGGGGAAGTGGGCATGATGGGGAAGGGGCGTGGGTAGGCCCGACCCCCAGACATACAGGGTCAATTCCATTGATGGCTCTGTACGTCTGGGGATCACCAGGGGGGTGGCCTGGCTATTCCACCTCAGAGGGGGTGGGCCACTGTGCTCCCATGGGGGCTGCTGGGAGGCACCAGGGAGGCAGCCTGCCCTTATTCCACGAGGTCGCCTCCCTGGTCCCGCCCAGCAGCCACCATGGGAGCACAGTGGCCCACCCCTGGAGCAGCAGGCCACCAGATATGTGTCATCACTGCCCGATCCGGGCTCTGGCACCCCCTGCCGAAAGTCAGGCAGCAGGGTAAGTGCTAGGCCACTGAGGGCATGCATGGGCCTGCAGGATGGATGTCCTGCAGGCTATGCTAGGGCATGCTGGGCTGTCCTCGTGCTCGATTCTGTATGCCATGGGAATGTTTTGTTCCTGAATTACAGAATCAGGTCCTAGCAGGACTGTTCTGCTTGGGGCCGTCTGAATGGCCCAGACTTGCCCTTCCTGAATCGGGCTCAATGCCAATTAAAACCACCAAACTTAAGGGAGATGTGCGGGTGCAACTAATGCCACCTCAATGGGTGGTATTAGTTGCACCTCCAGTCGGTTTACCATGGTGATGCACAGTAACTACTGGGGGTTGGATGTACCACTGTAGTTAGCTTACAGTCCTGCGCTGGTAATGTGACCTAATGTGTGTTAGTAGCATAGAGTTTAGTAAACATGCCCCTAAACTCATAAAATCAGTATCTAGGTCAGTTATCAATGAACATATCCTCCAGCCTTTTACATGAGGCAAGAGGACAATAAAGCGGTAATTTTACAAACTCTTCCTGAACATAAAATGACTTTTATGAAATTGCCCCAGGGATTCTATGCCTAGGATTGTGTAGTGACAATAATGCATGTACTTTTATGGGACCTGGGTTTAGATATGTTCTGTGGTAGAGCACAGGCAGCACTTAGGGCCTGATATTCAGTGGCAACGGCTAGTGCTGCTAAAGTGGCTAGCCATCGCCGCTGAATGAAAAATCGGAATATTTAATGCTGGAGCCATATCCAGCCACCAGCATTGACTATCTGGCTTAGCTGGATAGTAAAAAAGCTAATTGGGCAGTGACAATATTCAGCTGCTTCCCAGTTATCTTCGGCGGTGAAAGGTAGGCCATTCTTTCAGGTGCCTAACTTTCACTGCTTAGTGGTAACTTGGCAGAGGCTCTATATTGCCGCTGCCTGGATATTAACCTATTGGGTCTACTTAATTGAACGTTTTGCTACAGTTTCTAATTGATCGTTCAATTTCAAATTTAATGCAAGTTAGAATAATACTTTAAAGCACTTCAACAGGTCTCAAAATCAGTTTTCATTCTTATTTTTCTCGCTTTCCATCTTCTTTTTTATAAAAAATTCAAGTTATCTTCACCGACCCCAGTGCTTAGGACTGGGGTCGGTGAAGATAACTTGAATTTTTTATAAAAAAGAAGATGGAAAGCGAGAAAAATAAGAATGGAAACTGATTTTGAGACCTGTTGAAGTGCTTTAAAGTATTATTCTAACTTGCATTAAATTTGAAATTGAACGATCAATTAGAAGCTGCCTGGATATTGCCAAGCAGCACTTCAGCTCCACCCCTGGTATGCCCCGATGCCAGCTGGCTAGCATCAGGGCATGAAGTGATGGCATCCACAGATATTCAGCACCACTGCTAATATCCCAGTCAGCACAATTAACGTGGTTAGCAAGTCTGTTAACCTTGTTAATCGCTTTGAATACGCCCCCCCCTTAATTTATACAATACATATATGCCTATATATCTTTATGCAATAGACTTTAAATAGGCACCTACATGGCCTACTAGGCAGCCCTCTAAGTGAATAATAATCCCACTTTATTGTCAAACCCAATTATATCAAATAGCCCATCACATTCCTGATGAAGATTTGCCAAGGCTCTTATTACAGGAAGAGAGTTCTTCAAAATAATCCCTCCCCTCCCCTCCCCTTTTTTTCCAATATCAGGTTAAAGAATCTTAAAATAACCATCAGGGATCATTTCTGACAATGTTGGGCCCACTAGTTCTTGCCACCAAGTTTCTGTGATGCACACTACCTGAGATTAAGCATTAAAATAAAATACAAGAGCAGATAATTGCTCAGTAGCTAATTTGTCTGGCTGCATGTGAATCTTAATTACATTTAAATGATTAGCCTTATTATGGTGGAAATGTGGGCAGAAGAAAGTCATGTATCATGCTTTTTCCTATGGTTATAGAAATGTATGCTTTACAAATTCAGATTTCAGACAATAAGAAGAGGAACAAATAACCTTTCCAAGAAAGTTTTGCCCATTAATTCTCCTCTGTCTGCATACGCTCTTAATAAACCTAACAAAACAAAAATAATATTGTCAGCACTACCAGGATTTCACAGATCTTACTTTTCAACCCAAATAAAGAACCCCAAATATCCACAAGACAAGAAGACAATACCTTTCAAGAGCCAGATGGACACACAAAGGGGCATACTCTTTGGCAAGGCCCTTCTGCAAATGGTGCACCAGGGAGAAGTCCTTCCTACAGGCCTGTTTCCTATGGTGGTGAGGTATTGAGGGCTGTGATATCACCTACATGTATCCTGCTCTGAGGGACTATGAGATTCAACAAGTGCGTTCTTATGGATCTTTGAACACATGGAGCGTATGCAAAGGATTCAGTTTTAAGATTTCATCGTATTATCAGGGAGCTTATTTTCTGTTTTACTACTTGAAAAAGGGTCGTGCTGGACCCGAAACACGATGTTGTGTCATAGCTAGCTCTCCTGGGCTGTTTTTCATGCCGGTTGGCTTGCCTTCAGTCTCCATTTGATTGATCCTGTTGTGATTTTCCAACTGCCAGCTAAGTATAAAACTTAAATTGTATTACATATTAGCACTTATGGCTTTTTTGGATATTTGATAGAAACCACAAATGTTTTCACTTTAACACATCACTGAATTAAAGATTAAAAAGGAACGGTTCGTTGTTTGGAGGGTTTTCCCTTTCCCCCTTATATAACGGACTTTTCCGACATTTGATTTTATTTTTGATATGTGTTTTTGTTCTCCTGTTATTTAATAGGATTAGCTTTATTTTTTTAGTTGATTCATTGTGCTAATTCATTTTTGGCCATCACATAGATCACCTACAGGTAGGCAACGTTAAAATCAGTTTTGTGGGTCTTGTCGTAGTAGGTGGTAGGAAGGCTAACTTAGTCCAGCCCAGCCCCCTATCAGTCCTATAAAGTACCAAGTATAAATCCAACCAACTGCTGCGGGCAAGATTTTCAGCTGTTCAGAACGGCGGCTCCTCTCGCCCTGCAACAGGACGACACAATCAACACGGCTTTTGAAGCTGGTTCATTAAAGTATTGAAGAATATGATGCAAACAACTTAGTGGAACCACCAGATTGTACCCCCTGAAGAAGGCGTCCCACGCCGAAACGCGTCGGGGTCTCTTACCCTCAATATTAAAAGTTCTACAAACATCCATTTCTTCGTTTCTTGCTCCATTGTGTTTCCTGGCTGGCAGTGCAAGACACGCTGCTCCTTTTTGTGTTTTTCCCCTCTTCAAGAACATCTTTATATACCAGCTCAAAATAGTAGGCCTTAAGAGCTTTCTTAAACTTAACAAGATATAATTCAACTCTTAGATAGTAAGGAAGAACATTCTAAATCTAAGCAAAAAAAGGTGGAATGTCACATGAGTTCATATTTTACTCATGTATGATAAGGAATTACCAAGACATTATCTTGAGAAGATCACAGGATTCCTTATGGAATGTGTGGGATCAAACAACTATAAAGGTAGTCTGGGAATGCTTTAGATAAGGTTTTATATGTTAATAAAAGTGCTCTATCCAATATGAAATGGGAAGCCAGTGTTCTTGAATTTAAAGTGATGTGATATGATCAAATTTTCATTTGTTGTAAAGCAGATGGATAGCAGTATTTTGCAATAGTTGCAAATGCTTAATGGAAGATAATGGGAGACCATTGTATGTAACATTACAATAGTCAATATGGGATAAGACTAAAGCAAAAAGAAGGTGTATGTAGATCATTAAGGTTGGCAAAGAAGCGTACACTACAGATTTGACGTAGTGCAAAGTAGCAAGCCTTTCATCATGCAGAAATATAAGTTGAACAAGTTAAGTCAGAATCAAAATGTACTTCAAGGATTTTCAGTGATTTTGATAAGGGTAGATTATAAGCTAGCAATAATGGCTGGAGAGTTAGAGATTCAGAGTTACCTGCCAGCCAAATAGTTTGTGACTTAAGGGGATTCATTTTTAACTTGGTTGTTGTAATGCTGTGGCAAAGTGCAATCAACGAATAAGTCCAGGAGTCAATTGACAGGGTCCAAGCCAGTTTATTGTGCACAGGCCCAGTCAGTCAAAGCTTCAAAAGGAACTGAGCAAAGGTTTATACAGAGACATAACCATTTATACCTCTTTTTCAGTTTGATACATGAGAATTTTCTATTGGTTCCAACTTGATACATGCACACTTTTCATTGGTTATACATTCCCTGCACCTGTCCAATTAGAAATCCCTCCGGAGCCTAGCAACCGGCCCCCTCCTTTAGGATTGCTTGAACAATGGTACAGTTCTGAATTTCGTTACTTTTCTACTGCAAGGTTAACTTTGGCTTCTGGAATGCATATACTGAAACATTTCTGTTCTTTCACACACAAGAGAATAATAGAAGACTTATGAGTTCATGAAAACTTCTTATTAAGCATTTTAAAACAGTTTTCTCATTTTCCACAGATTTTTGGTTCTTTTCTAGCTATAATGGGAGTTAGGACCCAGGCCTAACTTACAGGCCTTTCATAGTAGCAGGCCATGCTAGGCTATAGCCTACCACATTCCCCCCTTTGATTATTCTCACCTGCAAGTGAGGAAGGGTGAGAATTAAATCACTCATTAGTCAATTAATACATTAGACTGGTGTAATGTCATCATCATCGTGGGCTAATACTTTCTCCGCTGCCTTCCGCTCTATAGTGTTATCAATTGATGATGTTATCATGCGTAAGCAAAGGGGTAGGAGACAAGGGAGCAATAAGCACATGGCTAATATGAATAGTACGATAAACATAAGGGATTTCAAACCACCAATCCAAGAAAACAATGAACCAAACCACCCATCCATCTTTAAACTGTGCCAAGTCTGGACAGGCACAAATGTCTGCTCTCTCATCTGGGTGGCTAAATCTTCAACTACATGCCCATTATTATCAATCTGTAAACAACAATTACTGAGATTGAACTTCCCACATACCCCACCTTCAGCTGCTAACAAATAATCTAAAGCTAAACGATTTTGATAAATAGTTGTGCGCATTTGCGTACTTTGGTTCGCCAGAAGGGTTAGTGCTTTACTCGTTTCATTGGTTATTATTTCAAAAACAGCTTGCAAACGTATTATTCGATTAATCATATAAACAGGGGTACGATATCCCCAAGTCCCATCCTGCTCCCAAGTAGCAGGTCCATAGTATGAGATGATTCTTTCTGGTGGCCATTCTTCAGATGACGCATCCCATTTGTCCCATTGGCCAATTTTCAAGGCCTCCTTCAACTGTCGACTTCTGTACACAGGATATCCCAGCTGTTCTCCCTGAGATGTAGGCAGAAGGAAAAAGGAAGGTCGTATGGTTCCCAATATACATGCGCCTCCCCAGTGGTGAGGAAGTCTGGCATATGCTCGGGTTCCGCAAATCCAGTACAGTCCAGGTGGTGCTTGCCAGGAATTATATGCTGCTAAGTTAGTCCAGATACTGGCAAGTTTGGGGAACTGCACAAGAGGATTGGAAGGTTCAGTAGTGTTGACTCCGGACCACCAAGAGGTCTTCTTAGTGGTACTGTTGTAGAACTTCTGATTGAGACAGACCAGCTGCCCTACTTCCTTATTAAACATTGGTCCATAGCGAGAAAAACCTAAGTTACCCACAATGGAGTGGGCCAATACCCATTCACTTGTGGTATTGTGTATATTAGTCTGATTATACGGAACAGAATAGTTCAGTTCTTGTGCCTCCCAAGGCCATTGGTCTCCCATTGTTGTTCCTCCACAAAACAAACAGTCTGAAACATGGAGACTAGATGCAACTGCTCCCGCTAATTCAAGAAATAAGTTCTGGGAGGCAGGAGGAATTTCAAACTCTGATTTCATGACTTCATAGAAGGAGTGATGTATACGATAGGGTGAGGATACATGGGTTTTGGTGTTTAATTGCAGATATAAGATACGCAACCCAAACTTATATCCTTGCTTCCAGTGGCTGGGGTTGGTTATGAGGAGTTGTAGAGGATTACAGGCACCTTTCTGGCATTTCTTGGGTTCTAGTAGTCTGATCTTTGTTAGGCTGCCTTTGCGATGATCTCCATCTCGTCCCGTCGGTGCATTCTTCCAGGTAGCAAAATATAAACATTCCCATTTTGGGCAAAAGTAATCATGTCTAGATGAGGTGGTGTAGATGGTGGCTGCCGTATTCTTTCCTGTACACCGTCCCCATCCATAGGCTCCTTCTGGACACATGTATTTATCATCATGGTAGTATGCTCGCTCCCATGACCCACATCTATGGTAAGCATTTCTGTTGATTGCATCACAAGCATCAAAGTTCAGGATGATAGGTTTTGTGGGGTTGGTGAGGGGTTTTGTCACATTCAGGATGGCTCCATCTTCATCATTCCAGCGTATCTCAAATGTATAGTATGATGGGTTTTGTGGAGGGTTATAACAAGTCTTACTTTTCCCCTTTGTGCAAATGTTCAGTTCAGTGCCATTATAAACACACCGGCTGACTGTACCAGTGCAAGTATAGTAGGAATGATAAAGCAAAGTCTGAGTAATCTTTTGTCCTGTTTGGGTGGTGGTTATGCAGGCTGCACAAGGGGGTAGAGCAAAAGTCTTTTCCAAGATTCCCAGGATCACCACTCCCACAAGGCAATAGTGGAAGAACATTGTGATTACAGTCTTTGGAAGTTAACTGGAAAGTTGAGGATAATGAACTTTGCTGAGTTTTCTTCTGTTTCTGCTGTGATGGTCACTTTCGCGTGACGTAAGTGGATTCTGAAGATTCTCTATAAAGCTGGCTATCTCCTCAAGGTGAGTCGCAATGGAGTCTCGGGATCATTCACTGACGTCCATTGGCCAGGATCAGGAGCAGCTGCCGGCTTCACTCGACTGTGGTGGATCCAGGGTTCGAATTCTGCAACTTTCACCGTGGTGGGGGTTGACAGGATGATGACGTAGGGTCCCTTCCAATGCAGCGCCAGCGGGGTCTTTCTCCACTCTTTCACCCACACGGACATTCCTGGCTTGAAGGGATGCAGAGGCTCGGTCAGGTTGATGGGTAGTCAGTCTTGCACCCACGTTTGGAGTTTCTGCAAAACAGAACCTAAAGCTAATAGTTCTTGTCTTGTTATTTCATATCCTATCTGTCTCATGTCTCCCTTTATTCCCTGCACTATGGGTGGAGGTCGCCCATACAAAATCTCAAAAGGGGAGACTCCTAAGGATCTGCTAGGAGCTGAACGTATCCTAAGAAGGGCTATGGGTAGAACTTGGAGCCACTTTAGGTGTGTTTCTTGACAAAGCTTGGATAACTGAGTTTTCTGGGTTCTATTCATTCGTTCTACTTTCCCTGAGCTCTGGGGTCTGTAAGCAGTGTGCAACTTCCATTTTATTTGCAAAGCTTGAGCTAACTGTTGAGTCACTTGGGATACAAAGGATGGACCATTATCTGACCCTATAGTTGATGGTATTCCAAATCGGGGAATGAGCTCATGGAGCAATACCCTAGTGACTTCTCGGGCTTTCTCAGTTTGGGTGGGGTAGGCTTCTACCCACCCTGAAAATGTGCAGACTAACACTAACATATAGTGATATCCATTTACATGGGGCATTTCAGCAAAGTCTATCTGTATATCACTCATGGGGGTCACCCCTACTGACTGAACTCTTGGGGGTGGAACAGGACCTTGCTTGGCATTATTTTTGGCACATATCAGGCATTGCTGTGCCACCGAGGCGGTCAGGGATCCTAGCAGTGAAATACAGAAATGGGGCCTCAGGGCTTTCTTCATGGCTGTTTTTCCATAATGTGTGGCTTGATGAAAAGCTTGAACAAAGGCTGGCCCTAATGCTTCAGGGATGACTGTAGGACCTGGAGGTGGACTACCTTCTGGGGGTGGCAGCACTATCCAACCTTGTTCTGTCAAGACTCCTCCCTCCTTTTCGCAATAATAGTCTAACTCTCTTGTAGTATATCGGGGTGCCCAGGAACTAAGGGGCACAGGGAATAGGGCTGCTTGCATTACAGTATCTTGGGTCCTTACTTGTCCTGTGGTGGCTGCCTTTCGGGCTGTGGCATCTGCAAATCTATTCCCTCGGGTGACTTCTCCTGCTCCTGCCTGATGACCTTGGCAGTGCATGACTGCCACTTGTTTGGGGGCCCATACAGCATCTAATAACATCAATATCTCGGGCCCATACCTAATGTCCTTACCCCCTGAGGTGATCAACCCTCGCTCTTTATACAAGGCTCCAGGTGCATGCAAAGTAGTGAAGGCATATTTGGAATCTGTGTACACATTTATGCGGAGTCCTTCTCCTAATGTTAAGGCTCTGGTGAGGGCTATCAATTCAGCTTTCTGTGCAGAAGTTCCTGTGATCAGGGCTGAGGACTCAACTACCAGATCAAGGGTCACCACTGCATATCCAGCACAACGATGTCCATTGATGACCAGACTGCTTCCATCTACAAAGAAAGTCCGTTCTGGGTCCTCTAGAGGGACATCGGTCAAATCAGGGCGACTTGAAAATACAGTGTCCATGGTTTCTAAACAATGATGATCAGGTGGCCCAGGACCAATTGGAAACAATGTAACAGGGTTTAGAGCTTGACTAACTTTCAACTGTATCCGAGGGTTCTCACACAACATGCTTTGATACTTCAACATTCGTGCATTGGTCAGCCAGAAGTTTCCTTTGTGTTCCATGAGAGTCAGAACAGAGTGTGGCACGGTGACTTGAAGAGTTTGTCCTAGTGTGAGTTTGTCTGCTTCGCCCACTAGGAGGGCTGTTGCTGCAACAGCTCTCAGACAAGGGGGCCATCCTTTTACAACTATATCCAATTGTTTTGACAGATAAGCTACTGGCCGTTGCCAGGAACCAAGAGATTGGGTCAATACTCCCAATGCGTTTCCTTGTGACTCATGGACAAAAAGATGGAAAGGCTTCTGAACATCTGGAAGACCTAAAGCTGGAGATGACATCAGGGCCTTTTTCAAAGTCCGGAATGCTACATCTTGTTCGGGTCCCCAGTCTAGTGGGGATTTTTCCATTCCTCTGGTGACTTGGTATAGTGGTTTTGCAATCAGGGCAAAGTTGGGGATCCATATGCGACAATATCCCGCGGCCCCCAGGAAGGCTCTTACTTGCCTCCTAGTGGTTGGAATGGGGATATTACATACAGCTTCCTTGCGTTCTGGTCCTAAACGTCGGATCCCACTGGACAATTGGAATCCTAGATACTTGACTTCAGTTTGGCACAGTTGTGCTTTGGCTCTTGAAAGTCTGTATCCAGCATCTTTGAGAAGGTACAAAAGTTCACTAGTAGCTTGTAGGCATTCACTTACTGAGTTGGTGGCTATGAGCAAGTCATCTACATACTGGAGAAGAACCCTTTTTCATGGGTCCACTGGGTAACTTCAGAGATCTTGATTCAGAGCAGCACTGAAGAGAGTAGGTGGATTCTTGAATCCTTGTGGTAATCTGGCCCAGGTGAGCTGACCCCGCCTTCCTGTTGTGGGGTCTTGCCATTCAAAAGCGAAGAAAAGTTGACTGGTGGGTGCTAGGCACACACAGAAAAAGGCATCTTTCAGGTCCAGGACGGTGAAGTGAGTAGCCTCAGCGGGGATCAGTCCCAAGAGAGTATAAGGCTCTGGGTGTATAGTTTCAATTGCATCATTTACTCGCCTTAGATCTTGTACTGGGCGGTAGTCCCCTGTCCCAGGCTTCTTTACTGGGAGAAGGGGGGTGTTTCAAGGTGACTGGCATTCCTTGAGAAGTCCGTACTTCAGCAGTTTCATCAAATGGCAGTGAATTCCTTCTATGGCCGGTCGAGGGAGAGGATACTGCTTCACATGCACTGGTTCCGCTCCTGGCTTGAGGGTGACAATGACAGGGGCTATATTCTTCACTAGGCCAGGTGGATTATCTTCTGCCCATACTTCAGGTGGGGCTATAAGGTTGGTAGGAATACAGGGACTAGTTGACTTTATTGAAGGTGCACTATAGAACCACCATTCTTCTTCTCGGGAAACAGTAAGCACCATCAATCCAGCAGGCTTTGGGTTCACAGTCATTTTCATTTCTCCCCCTTCAGCAAAGGATATTTGGGCCTGGAGCTTGGCAAGCATGTCTCGGCCCAGTAGTGGAATAGGGCACTCAAGCATATACAAGAACTGGTGCGTTATCTTCTGTCCCCCTAGTTCACACATGCGGTTCTGCAAGATTGGTTTTGTGGCTTTATTTCCAGTGGCTCCCACAATGGTAACAGATCGTGAGGACAGAGGAGCTACTGGCTTGGCTACTACTGAATGTTCTGCTCCTGTATCTACCATAAATTCCATGTATTGATCCCCTATCTTTAAACTGACCATAGGCTCCTGGAGACCCAGGGTGAACTTGGAGCCCGGTCTGGCCTAGTTTTCATCTATGTCGTCCAGGTCATAACCAGTTGCTACTGCCACTCCCTCAATGGCTTCTTCCCTCTCCTGCTGGAACTGTGTTCGATTCATTCCTCCTCTCCTTTGAAATCTTCCTCCGGGCCTCCAGGGACTCCCTCCTCCCCTGGCAGGGGCGGAGTCCAAATGCGGGCACTCATTTCTCCAATGTCCTTCTTCCTTGCAGTAGGCGCACTGATTTGCACCTAATGGAGGCCTTTCGCTTCCGCGGCCTCTTCCACGTCCTCTGGTCCTTTGATTAGGAATACCTCCTCTACGTCGTTCGGTTATAGCAGCAGCAAGAAGATCTGCCTTCTTCTTCATCTTTCGTTCACTTTCTCTGTCTCGTTCATTTTCACGATTCACAAATACTTTCTGAGCGACTTCCATTAACTGAGCTGTATTCATGCCCGCAAATCCATCCAATTTCTGCAATTTTCGTTTTATATCTCTCTGGAACTGACTAACAAAGGCCGCATTTACCATGCGTAAATTTTCCTGAGCGGCGGGATCATATGGAGTATACAATCTATAAGCTTCAGACAACCGCTCATAAAAGGCCGCTGGGCTCTCATCTGGACCCTGGAGAACTTCCGATACTTTCCCGATATTCATGGCCCTCTGGCCTCCCTTCTTCAGGCCCTGCAATAAGGCCTGGCGAAATCTGGTTAGGGCCGCCGCCCCCCTTTCCTCATTTGGGTCCCACCTGGGATCTTCATTGGGGTATTCTGCAGCTGCTGCTTGCGGTGGATTTATTCCTCCCCTTTCTAAAGGGTTCTCTTCTAACCAATGGAGGGCTGCTTGCCCGATTCGGCCTCGCTCCTCAGTAGTGAAGAGGGTGGACAGGAGCTGGTGACAATCGGCCCAAGTAGGTTGATGGGTTTGCATAATGCTAGACATTAATTCTGTTAATTCCTGGGGCTTGGCTGTGTAGGAAGCATAATGCGTTTTCCAGTTTAATAAATCTGTGGTGGAAAAGGGTACATAAACTAAGCTGGTTGGTCCTGGCGCCATCTGGCCCTGATCATTTAAAACAGGCATTCCAGGCACTTGGCGTGCCCTGCTTTCTCCTTCTTCTTGGGAGTTACGCTTCTTAAATCATAAGGCTCCCGGACACAAGTCTCCTTGGTGGGTGACCCTGAACTGGCAGGAGAGCCTCCGCTTTCTATCTCATCAGAGGACTCGAGTCCCCCTGCTGTGCTTGGGCCTGACTCGGGACTTTCACTCGGGGTAGGGCACTTCTTAGGCTGTTGCTTCGGTATTTGCTGCGGCTCCTCTTTGGGCTCTACTTCAAGTCGCGGTGCTGTGGGGACTAACTTCTGTGGGTGCTGGGGTAACCTATCCAGAATATCTGGGGACTCTGGGTCAGAATACACAGGTGGCTTCGCTTCCTTAGCCTTTTTGGTTCCCCTAGTAGTAGCTACAAATATTTTACAGTGCTCCTCATAACAGCGCTTCATCCATGAGGGCTGCTGTTCACATACACTTAACCAGGAATCTATATAGGGGAACTGGTCAGGATACGCTCTCAATATGAGCTGATGGATTCGTAAAACTGTCTCAAAATCAAAGGTGCCCCCTCGGGGCCATGAAGCAGCTAATGCAGGCCACTCCCTTTCACATAACATTTTTAATCTGGATGGAGTCATTTTTGTACCATAATCGCCCGAAAATCCTTTACGGAAATTCTTGATCATACATGCCAACGGAGTTTGCGTGGACTCCGTCCCTCCCATAATCTAAACGTACCTACGTACACTACCTACGTACTCAACATACCTGCATACGTTACGTACCCTACGTCCCTACGTACACGTAATGACATACAAGACAACAAACAATAAGGATAGGTAGTATGGCTGCAGGTAAGGGGTCCGTACAGCCCACAGAACACTGGGGGGGACAAACACCACTCGCTTCCTCCTGTTCGCGACCTGGGTGCGGTCGCCCGGCCAGGAACTGCGCTACTTAGGAGACCGCTCTTGCTCGGTCTATATTTCAAGACCTCTCACTCACACATGCAAGCATATCTCAACAAGATATCATATTTCAATATTTCAAGTGCCCAGGTTTTCTGACTAACTGACTATTCCAAACAAGAAGGGTCGATGGCTTCGGCTTCCGCTTTCCTTACGCGGAGCTTACTAGGACCGCCCTTATGGGAGGTGATCAGGCTCCCTTTTCTCGCGCATACTCATGCGAGATTTCCCTGTTAGTCTATACCAAATATACCAAATCAGTCTTGCGCACGCAAGACGTAGTCCCAGGCTGTTCTTTCTGACTATCGAATTACAAAAATGTCTACTCACCGGATCCGGTCCCCGATACCACACCAGCTTCTGAGTTGGAACCTGGACTCCCCCGGGTCAGAGGTGTTAGCCAGCTGGACCCGATGGCCCGCCGAGGCAGGCGGAACCCTCTCCGGCACAAAGGGGCCGGTGGTGCCTGAGGTTTCCCCCGCGGTCGGACAGACACGGTTCCAACCGGGCCAAACCTCAAGGCAAATTACGTGGATTACTCACTTGAATACCATTTACCACTCGCACTTCCCGGCCAACGCACCAAAAATATGCTGTGGCAAAGTGCAATTAATGAATAAGTCCAGGAGTCAATTGACAGGGTCCAAGCCAGTTTATTGTGCACAGGCCCAGTCAGTCAAAGCTTCAAAAGGAACAAATCATCCAAGACGCAACCCACATCAAAGGCAATACACTAGACATGGTGTTTCTACCCACTAAGCATCCCAAGCTGTTGAATTCTAAACCGCGTATAACGCAAGAACCATGGTCAGACCATCATCAAATCGAATTCTCCTTACTTCTCCCCTCAGGACCTGACCAGTCGCAACCAGACCAAGCATCACACCAGCGAAGATGCTTCCAAAAATTCAACAAAGAAGCTCTCCTTGAATCCGTAGCAGACCACATTCACACGGATCTCTCGGACCTTGAGCTTCTGGCAAACCTCTGGAACACAGGAATCGAGGCTACCTCAAAACCCACCTGGAGCCACCCAAGGAACCCAACCAAAACCAAGTCAGAACCATGGTACACCGCAACCCTACGTGAACTGAAGAAGGACCTGAGAAAGCAAGAACGAAAATGGAGAAAGCTCAAATCCAAGGAACGCAAGGTGGTTTACCTCAGCCTCCTATCAACATATAAGAATGAAGTCAACCAGGCAAAGAAAACGCACCACACAAACACACTCAACAAGGCCCTCAACAGGCCCAGAGAGCTTTTTGCACTCGTCAAATTGCTCACCAAGGCTCCGCAGGACAGCAATCCCAGCGGCTACATAACGGCCCAACGGCTAGCAGACCACTATGCCAGCAAACTTAATCCCTCAGCGACTGCCCTCCTTGCGCCAAAGCTGGACTCAGCTAACACTCTACAAAAAATCAACACCCAGGGAAGACCTGAACAGGGTGGAAAATGGTCAACCTTCCAGAGAGTGGATGACCAGCAGATAAAAGACATCATTACCAACCTAAAAACCACTACCTCCCCTCTTGACCCCTGTCCAGCCTCCTGGATCAAGGCAACCAAACAGGAAATAACACAGCACATCTCTCACATAGTGAACCTTTCACTACTGCAAGGTCTAATGCCATCGCTTCTCAAGAAGTCACTCATTTGTCCCATTTTGAAAAACAAAGCACTCAACAAAGATGACCCAACCTCATACCGCCCAATTTCAAGCATATCCTTCCTCGCCAAGATTACTGAAAAGGCAGTGCAGCAGCAGCTGCAGGACCACATTGATGACACAAACGCCCTTGATGTACATCAATACGGGTTTCGGCAACATCACAGCGTAGAAACCCTCCTGCTAGCCCTAATGGACAACCTATTCAAAGGTCTGGAAAACAAGAGCAAGATGTATATGCTTATATTCATAGATATATCAGCAGCCTTTGACTCAGTGCATCACCCCACACTATTAGAGCGACTCGCGTCCATAGGCATTTCAGGGACCCCACTAAAATGGTTCTCCTCCTACATAACCAACAGAATGCAGCAGGTCCAATTCAACAATGACAAAGCAACCCCCTTCCCTCAAACCCAAGGCATGCCACAAGGCTCCGCCCTCTCCTCCCTCCTATTCAACTTATATCTACAACCAGTATGCAAGATTTTCCAGGGCCATGACATCAACTACCATATTTACGCAGATGACCTAATGCTTTATACGCAACTAGACGTAAATAACCCAAACCTCAGCAAGCTTGAAAAATGCCTATTCGAGCTTCAAATCTGGCTTCAACACAATAACATGTCCATTAACCACAAGAAAACAGAAGCAATGTGTATCTCCAGGAAACTGGGATTCGAACCCCAACAACGGTCACCATGAACAATAACAATTACAACATCAAGACAGAGATAAAATATCTAGGAGTGATGCTTGACAGCAACCTTAATATGGACAAGCACCTTTGAATTACCAATCGGGCTATTTTCCACAAATTAAGAGTCTTTCAGCGCCTACGTAGCATCCTCGATCATGCCGACTTCAGATCTGTCGCTCAAGCCCTCATCATTCCACACCTAGACTATTGCAATGCCATACTGCAAGGCCTGCCAAGAAAAACTATAAATATTCTGCAAATGGCACAAAATGTTGCTGCCAGAATCATTATGCAAAAAGGACTCTCTGACCACATTACACCTGTTCTAATTGAGCTACACTGGCTCCCCATCACAGCCCGCATTCATTACAAAATGTTAGTCACTACCTTCAAACTCATCCATAATGTAGCACCCTCACATCTCAACAGCTTAATATCCAATCTACCCAACAACAGAAGTAGAAGAACAACAAACCTCAATACCCTCTGTCTCCCGAAGTGCATCAGAAAGGTTAATGCTTGTACCAGTAACAGGGCTTTCTCATTTATAGCCCCAGCACTCTGGAACTGGTTACCAAGTGAACTGCGTGCAAACTGTGATCTGAAAGACTTCAGAAAAAAACGTAAGAAGCACCTCTTCCAATCACATTACAATTTAACCTCGTGAAATGCACTCAGGCATGTGTCAATATGTATATTGACCCTGTGTGAGTTCCTAAAGTCAGTCATGTGTAAATATGTATATAAGTACCCTGTGTGAAGTCTTAACATCAATCAACTGTAAATCTGTAACCCTATCTTTGCTGTGCACTACCTCCCCCTCCCTAATCACATTGTATATATCCCTAATTACTGGCCCGAACAGCCAACCTTACCATGTATAGCAACCGCTGCTGATCACTGGAAGCAGCGGGATACAAATGTACGCTAAATAAATAAAATAAATAAATAAACTGAGCAAAAGTTTATACAGAGACATAACCATTTATACCTCTTTTTCAGTTTGATACATGAGAATTTTCTATTGGTTCCAACTTGATACATGCACACTTTTCATTGGTTATACATTCCCTGCACCTGTCCAATTAGAAATCCCTCCGGAGCCTAGCAACCGGCCCCCTCCTTTAGGATTGCTTGAACAATGGTACAGTTCTGAATTTCGTTACTTTTCTACTGCAAGGTTAACTTTGGCTTCTGGAATGCATATACTGAAACATTTCTGTTCTTTCACACACAAGAGAATAATAGAAGACTTATGAGTTCATGAAAACTTCTTAGTAAGCATTTTAAAACAGTTTTCTCATTTTTCACAGATTTTTGGTTCTTTTCTAGCTATAATGGGAGTTAGGATCCAGGCCTAACTTACAGGCCTTTCATAGTAGCAGGCCATGCTAGGCCATAGCCTACCACAGTAAGGCAGTGAGCTACAGCAGCTAGATAAGAACTTAACCCTTTCCAGGCCGAGCCCAAAATTCTTGGGATCCAAAATTCTGAGTAAATATTCCTATCAAATGGTATATAATACATGACCATAGCAGAAGGAAAATCACTATTAGAACATATTGAATAAGACGGGTACAATTTTCCTGAAATATGCAAAAATTAACCCGGTTGCAGAATGTGGATTAAAAATTTAAAGTGGGTCTTGAAAGGGCTAAAGCAGAGAGATCAGGTACACTAGAATCTATTTGTGCCATTAATTGTACATCATACTAATAATAGCCCTGAAAAAGTAACCAGGGGACTCTTAAAATCCTCATGGTCTTTCTTTCTGATATATCTGGAAAATTTGGCCTGAATGTAGACAAAACATTACTTAGGGGAAGACAATTGCAAGCACATATTTGTGGAATATTTTGATCCAGAAAAAATAATGTCCAATTCCTCTTCATCCCCCTGACATGACCTGAATATTATTTAATGCTGATGGCATACCAAATAGGAAATTTATTAGTGGAAGACAGACACAAACACACACACACAGAGTGATCTGAGAAACTTCCCTCCCTTCAAAATATAGGCTAAAAGGTACCACTAGCTTTTTTAGTACTCCTGTCATCTGAATATTATTTTAGTGGACAGCACTTTAAGGAGATGATTTTAGAAGGGTTAGGCATCATTTACATATGTAAAAAAACTGATTTAGGGACTTTAGAAAAGCCTTTTCTATGGGGATTATTTTAGAGGTGTTGTTTGATGCTTTACAATTTACAGTTGGATGCCCTCATATATAGAAGTTTTGAGGAGGTGCGTTAGGGGCGTGGTCTAGGTGGGACAAACATCTACATCTATATTTCTCATTTCATATACAAAATGCATGTATAAGCCCAAAATTCTCCACATCTACATTTACACCTACTCCCTGCCACGTGTAGATTTTTAAAAAGTGTGTGATTTGGTCAGCCCTGTACAGGGGGAACAAGAAGGATACCTCCCATATCCTCCTTAATCCCTCCTTCATATTGAAATCAGCTGAAGATAGCATCCTCTATAGTTAACATCAGCTAAATGTTCAGTTTGGCAAAATGGCTGACATACCTTGTGTAAATGCCAACCTAGCAAGTTGTAAAATGCCAGCAATTATGTAAGCTGCCTGATTTCCTCCGCTGATTTTTCAGAGTTTAAATTTGTAGAATGGCCTCTCCCACTGCATGTGTATATTATTCCATACACTTTCCTGTATTCCCTTCTATGTATTTTCGAAACAGCTCCATGTCTGGCAGAGCCATGTCTAAAATACCATTGGAATTGTGTATGTCCCGACCTCTCAATTCTGATCTTCACACACTATCTAAAAGGTGCCTTAAGATGTGCAAGATCTGAAAAGTGCATATTCTGGGCATATTCTGGGTGGAATTTTTAAGTACAGTATACATACTTTACAATAGTCTCCACATTCAACAAACCTTTTGTAAAATATGCTGCAAACGATGAACACCCTGATTAGAAAATCCCTTTTCTAACCTAGATATCTTATACAAAAGTGGGCTTCATATCTGTTTTTTTAGCTTGCACAGTAAAACATTCAATATCTCCATACTAAACAATGTTAGAATGAGCTTCACGTGCCTTTAGATATTTGAAACCTCATTACTTTGTCAGAAATTAATCGTCTGATCTGCTAGTTTGAAAGATTCTCTTCTCTTAAGGTGCAGTTCTGTTTCTGATTTTTCCATGTCTGTGCTGATATGGCGAAGAAAAGTCAAATGGTCACAGCCAGTCATCAGGCATACTCAGAAAATGTAATCCATCTGGTTCCCATTTACCAGCTGCACAGAATTCTCTGGAGACCATATGCTATCACTTTTGCCTTGGCATATGAATAATGGAATTTATGGATAAGTTCCTCTCCTCAGTGTTTCCTACTTAGTTTAAAGTGGTTAGATTAATAATAACAGCACAGCAGTGCAGAGACCTGAGGAATTTATCTCAGTAATTACTTTCTACTTTCATAACCGGCTACTTTCTTTCGTAGATGATTGAGAGTGGTTGTAAAATAATTACATACATTTTGAAATGGTGGACTATACCAGTGGTTTAAGCTAATATTATCAAATATATAGAGATAGATTAATATAGCCATAAAGTAGAGGAGCCACTGTATGTGGTGGGGTGCTTGAGGTGGTATGTTCGCCATCTTCGGTGGCTGTTAGCCATGTCGCTAGATACGGCCTGTTCAGCTGCACCCATCCTGGACTGTCAACTTCTGTCCTTTACTGCCGCATTGCGATGTCATGGTGCGGACAAGAAGAAGATTGGACTGAGGATTAGCAGAACTGAAAGGCTTACGTTTAAACTGGTCCCTTTGCTGTCCACCTTAAAGAGGTAACTGTCACTGACCAAGATTCGACCTTAGGAAATGACCCTGAGTCTGTGCTATGGACCTGCAACATAGCTAAGAGGGTGGTTTTGTCCTTCTCTCCTTCCTGTCCTGGGGACCTGCTCTATCTTGGCAAGTTAACAGACCATTTTATGAGCACCAGACATCAAACTGAATCATTGACAATATCATTACAACTGGTTCCTCATTGGTTGCTGACCAATTGAACACTAACCTTTTGGTCTTTCCTATTTTTAGATTAATAAGTTTAGTAACTTAATTGTATTTTTCATTACTTTGCTTTTCCCTCTCCTTTGTCTTTGACAGAATCTCACCCTCCTCTCAGCCTCTTCTTAGTTTTTACCTTCAATACTCCCAGCTGCTTCCTCTTCCCTCAATCTTCCTCCTACCTGTCCTTCAATCCTTCATTTATTTCCTGTCTTCTGCCCTCCTCTATATTTTCTTATGGCTCCACACCATTTTTGCTTCCTTTTCTTGATGCTCCCTAACCTTCTTCCCTCATTCCAACATCTTAAAACCCCTCTTCGTCACCACCCTCTCTCTATCTTCCCCATTTCTTCCCTATCTTGTCTTTCCACTTTTCTTCAGCTCTTGAGCTTCACTTTTTCTTCCTTTCATTCATCCCTCTCCTTTCTTTTTGAAACAACCTCATCCTTGTTTCCACTGTGCTGTCTCCTCTCTGTCTCACATTCTTCTGCTCCTTCTATCATCCGGTGACATTAATCCCAACCCTGGCCCCCCTAGACTATTCTCTCACTCCCACTCCTCACTCAACCACTCTAATCTCATTCATATTCCTCTCCTTTCCCCTTACGCCTTATGGAATGCTCATTCCATAACTAATAAACTCTCCTTTATTCACAACCTCTTCATTTCTAATGCTTTCCATCTTCTGCTTCTTACTGGGATGTAGCTCCTCCCTGATGACACTGCTTCGCTCTCTGCCCTTTGTCACAGTGGCCATGGTGGTGGTGTTTGTTTTATGCTTTCTCCTTCTTGCCATTTTCAACCCCTACTTCTATCTCAATCTCACTCCTTTTCCTCCTTTGAAGTCCATTCCAGATGCCTTTTTAATCCCTAACTTCTTCATATAGCTGCCATTTATATTCTACCTCTACCTTTCTCACTGACTTTGACTCATGACTCTCCTTATTTCTGAATTCTTCTTCCCCTCCCTTATTCTTGGTGACTTTAATATTCATGTTGATGAGCCTTCTGACCTCTGTGCTTCTATGCTCCTCTCCCTTACCTCTTCATTCAACCTCCAGCTTTGCTCTTCTGCCCCTGCTCATCAGCACGGTTACTGTCTTGACCTTGTTTTCTTCTCTAATTGTTTACCCTTGATATTCCGTAGTTCAGTTCTTCCCTTATCTGGCCATCACCCGCTAAGCTTCATTCTTCATCATTCCTCACATCAGTCTCACCCAGTCACCTCCTATCTTTTTAGGAATCTTCATGCTGTCAATCCACTGGCTCTCTCTATTATTGTCTCATTACCTCTTTCCTCTATTTTGTTTTCTAAGTCTGTTGATGAGGCTTTAGTTTCCTATAATACTGTTCTCTCCTCTGCTCTGGATGCTCTTGCTCCACCAATGCCATGTCCTGTGAGGCGCACTATAACTCAGCCCTGGCTGTCTTCAACTATCCGCTACCTACACTCCTATGCCTGCTCGGCTGAGTGTATTTGGTCCAAATCCCACTCCCTTTCTGACTTTCTTCACTTCAAATTCATGCTTGCTTCCTTCCATTCAGCCATAGCACTCACCAAGCAAAACTACTATGTCCATCTGACTAATTCTCTCACCTCTGACACCCACTGACTCTTTTCAATTCTCAACCCTCTTCTCAAGGCACCTCCACCTCTGACCCCTCCTTCTCTTTCTGCCCAAACCCTTGCCAACTATTTCCACAAGATTACACTCCAATTCCCCACTAGATCAGCTTCTTCCCCTCTTCAATACCAACCTTTCCCTTCAGTCTCTGTTACTCTTTCATCCTTTTCTAAAATCTCCAAAGAGGAAATCTCTCATCTTCTTTTGTCCTCTAAACTTACTACCTGTTTTTCTGATTTTATCCTCTCCTGTCTCCTTTACTCCATCTCCTCCTATGCCATCCCTTCCATCACACACATTGTCAACCTATTGTTCTGTACTGCTACTTTCCCAGCTGCCTTCAAGCATGCTCTGGTCACACCTCTCCTCAAGAAACCTTCACTTGATCATTCTTGTTCCTCTAATTATCATCCCATCTCCCTTCTTCCCTTCATTTACAAAATTCTTAAATGTGCAGTTCTCCCCTGTTGCCTTGAATTTCTCTCTTCTCAAACCCTTCTTGATTCACTTCAATCTGGCTTTCGTCCCTTACATTCTACTGAAACAGCCCTTGCCAAAGTCTCCAGCGACCTGTTCCTGGCTAAATCCAAAGGCTTTTACTCAGTCTTCATTCTTCTTGACCTTTCAGCTGCTTTTGACACTGTTGACCACCACCTTCTCCTCGATACATCGTCCTCAATTGGTTTCAGGGGCTGTGCACTGTCCTGGTTCTCTTCTCATCTCTTCTAGTGCTCTTTCAGTGTTTGTTCTAGTGATTCCTCATCTACTGCTATCCCGCTCTCAGTTGGTGTACCCAGGGGTCTGTTCTAGGCCCTCTCCCTTTCTCTCTCTATACTCAGTCCCTTGGTGCTGTCATCTCCTCCCATGGTTTTCAATATCATTTTTATGCTGTGATTCTCAAATCTATCTATCTACATCTGATATTTCTCCTATAATCCAAGTCCATATATCTGCTTGCCTATCTCATTTTGCTGCTTGGATGTTTCGCTGTTTGAAATGGAACATAGTCAAAACTGAACTTCTTGTTTTCCCCCCAACCCCTCTTTCCCCCTTCCTCTTTTCTCTATCTCTGTTACTAGCATTTTCTGCTTCTGTTTCCTCAGCTTGTAACCTTGAGGTCATCTTTGACTCCTCTCTCTCCTTCTCCAAATATATCCAACAGATGGCTAAAGCCTCTCATTTCTTTCTCTATAACATTAACAAAATTTGCCCTTTCCTTTCTGAACACACTGCTAAAACACTTATCCAATCTTTGATCGTCTCTTGCTTAGATTACTGCAACCTCCTCCTTGCTGGTATCCCTCTGAGTCATCTTTTCCCCTTCAGTCTGTTCAAAACTCTGCTGTGGGCTAATCTTCCACCAGTCCCATTGTACTCATATAACCCTTCTTCTCAAACCACTTCATCGGCTTCCCTTCTGCTTCCATATCCAATACAAACTTCTCCTTCTGACCTAAAAAATCCCTCCTCTCTCCCTACACCCCTCTTCATGAATTCCCCTCTTCCATTGGCTTTCTACTCTCTATGCTCTTCTCTTCCACTGACAACTCCAGACTTTGATCCTTTCATCTTGCTGCTCCTTATGCCTGGAACAAACTACCTGTATCTTTACGGCAGGTTTTATTTCTCCCCCTTTTCAAATCCATGCTAAAGGCTCACCTCTTTCAGGCCACTTTTGGATCTTAATCCTTTATTCTCCTTCTGTCTCCTTACTCTTACCTATTGTACCCTCATTCTCATCTGTTGTACTGCTGTCTTGATTAGATTGTATGCTCTGATGAGCAGGAATCATCTTATTATACAGTATGTGTCTGTACAGTGCTATGTATGCCTTGTAGCACTATATAAAATATTAATAGTAGTAGTAGTAATAAAGCTTCATGTCATAAGTGGCAGGCTGAGTGAGCCCTGTTTTTTTTCCCATTGCATCTTTGTACTTGCATGCAACAACAAATTCCTGGAGGAAAAGTCCTTAAACCCTAACTAAGATAGTCCAAGAGAAATCCATTGCTTATCCCTGGGGATGAACAGCATGGAACTAGCTACTTTTGGGATATGCCCGATAGTTGTAACTTGGATTGACCACTGTTTTTAGGAGCTGATTCTATAGAGAGCACACATGGAATGCCTATAAGTCCCTATTTTACATAGGCATTTTAGTTTGGTGCTATTCTGTAAATGCATGCTTAAGTCCCTCATTGCATGTCCACAAGGGTGGAGCTTACAATATGTTACTGCACAGTAACTATCAAGGCTGCTGATAATGCAAGTGCATTTAAAGACACCTCAAGATATAGCATTAAGTGTGGTTTGCTACTGGAAACAGCGCAGCCGCAACTGCAGGTAACACCACCTCTTGAGGTAGCGTTATCTTCAGACATGGTGAAGCCAATTTTAGCAGCCATCATATGACAAGTTTTCACACAGTGGCTGCAGAAGATTGCAATTCCTCCTCTCCACCCCGATCCCACCTCCACGATATCACAGAAAAAGTGCCTGCGATATCTGCATTTCGAATGCGTTAGCTTCTACCACCAGGTGGTATTTCCACAGGAGCCTCATGGTAGCAGCTAATGTGGTTTAGAAGACAGACCCATTAGAGTCCAACATTGAGTAGCCATGAATCGTATATGTATTTATGGTCACCACAGCCTTAGCCGTCTTACTGTAAGCAGATTCTAGACTACTCTGGGTGACACCTAAGGGGTTACCCAAGCAGCTACTTCTTATTATATTCATGTTCTCCTCCGGAGAACTAGTCAAACATATTTTTTTCCATGAGAACATAACATAACATAAACTTTACTTCTGAAAATATTCAAAATTAATTTAACATCTGTTTCCTTGTTAAAATTCATCCTCCTTTTTTTGAAATTTTGGTTACACACATTGCCAAGCTTTCTTGCAGGACCATTGCAACCATATCATTGCTCTTCAGAACTGCAACTGCCATTTTGTGCATACTATTTTAATGTTTTCCATTAATGTGGCGCACATTTTTTTCAGGTTGTAACTGTCACTCTGTTCAGGATAACCAGTGCTTTATTTCCATCATCTTACCAACCAGACATCTTTTGTGCATATTCCACATTCTTTAAATTCCATTAGAACATAAGAAATGCCATACTGGGTCACACTAAGGATCCATCAAGCCCAGTATCCTGTTTCCAAAAGCGGCCAAACCAGGTCTCAAGTACCTGTTAGGTTTCCAAAAATGTACACAGATCCCATGCTGCTTAATCCAGGGGTAAGCAGTAGATTTCTCTGGTCGTCTTTAATAATGGTTTATAGACTTTTAGTTCAGCAACTTGTCCAAATCTATTTTAAACCCAGCTACAGTAACAGATTTTACTACATCCTCCGGTAATGAATTCCAGAGTTTGATTACATGTTGAGTAAAAAACAAAATCTCCAATTAGTCTTAAATATGCTACATTGTAGCTTCATTGCATGTCCCCTAGTCTTTCTGCTTTTTAAAGGAGTAAACAGCTGATCTATGTTTACCCGTTCCACTCCATTCATTATTTTATAGACCTCTGTCATATCACTCCTCAGCTACCTTTTACCAAGTTGAAGAGCCCTAATCTTTTAAGCCTTTCCTCATAGAGATATCCTTCCATCCACTTTATCATTTTGGTGGCTCTTCTCTGAATCTTTCTAATTCTGCTATATCCTTTTAAAGATGCGGTGACCAGAATTTCACACAATATTCAAGATGCGGTTTTACCATGGAGCAATATAGAGACATTATAATATTTTTGGATTTATTCTCCATTCCTTTCCTTATAATTCCTAGTATTTTATTTGTTTCTTGGCTGCCACAGCACACTGGTCAGAGGGTTTCAAAGTATTATCCATGATGATGCCTAGATTCTTTACCTGGGTGGTGGTTCCTAATGTGGAACCATGCATCATGTAACCATAGTTTGGGTTGTTCTTCCCTAATTGGGTCATTCCAGAACCTGAATAGGCTGTTTGCAGGTATGTGGGAGATGCGTATTTCAGGAAAATGTCCATGGGCATATTCTGATACACAGGGTGCAGGGACGTCCATGGCGCTTGCATGGGGCTTTCTGCCTGGGGCCAAGAGTGGTGGAACAGAGGCATGGTTTGCCACAGAGATGTGTATAACATATTCTGGAAAGGGCCTTGTACTTTTTTTACTTCCCCACAGATGTACCCGTTATTCCTGTCAGAGACGAGGAATAAGGCTAGTACTTAGAAGCTTTTCTGCTGCTGTGTTTTCGATTTGTCCCTGCAAGTGAGAATGTGTGTGTGTGTGTGTGTGTGTGTGATTTGAGGGTTGCATGGGTGGATCTGGTGTGGTGATCTGCAATTCAGGGAGGACATGAATGCCTGGCCAATACCTGGACTTTACGGATGATCGCAGTGTCACCAGGTGCCAGTGTGACAGGGCAGCCATACATCAGTTGTACCAGGCACTGGGAAACATGACTGATGTTGTGCCAACATTCCCCAGATTGTGCCATGAGACCTACATCCTTACCCAGTCCAGGATCTATGCAAGCTGTGAAGGTGGTAACATATATGGAGACTAGCTACTTGGTATGATGGCACAGAGCGGCAAGTGCACCTACTCTTGCCGCCTTGCTGGGCGGACTAGATGGACCATATTGGTCTTTATCTGCCATCATATACTATGTTACTGTGTTACAGGGATCCCCTCTCCCATGCCCGCACAGGCCTGATCATGGGAGTATTGCCACAAAGCAGACTGTGAGAAGGCAGACAGGGTGGGCTCACAGACAGTGGATGTATATAGACTGAAATAAGCCAAGACAGAGAGTAGTCACTGTATGGGACAGGTGTAGCCACATGTAGGGAGCTACTGTGAGACATGCCAGTACCCGGATATGCAGGAAGCAGATGCCATAGCCAGAAGGCTGTAGTCATTAAAGAGCATACTTTTGTAGCTCAGCAATATTATGCATCCTTTGGGTTTTTGTGAACTTGGTAATGGTCCACACTTAACATTTTAAAGTGTGTTTTTAGAGATGACCAATGCAAGAATACCTGAAGCATTTTTATACTGCCAAGTACTTTTTGATGCAAGATATGCATAACAAACATGTTAATATTTACTTTCTCTTATAATATATTAAAGTGCATGAGATTACTAAGCACTTTTCTGGGCATGAAAAAAACTAATATATAGTCTAGTTTGCAATAGCATTAATTTATCATTAGTATTTATGTCTAGTTTGCATCAGCAAAATACTGTCAGTGAGAACATCAGCTTAGGAGATGCATGTTTTAACTGAGGAGGCATGGCCATCAGAGCTGTCCATGGATATATCACGGAGATGGGCAAAATTGGAAACATGCAACTGTCCAGAATATGGTGAGTGCAGGAACATCGAAAACATTTCAACACCTACCTGTGTCCTGTAATATTAGCAGGGATAGGTTTCTCCACTTCACTCTATGGCCCATGCCTGCACCCATTCAGGCTCTCATTCTGTATACATGCATGAGTTGACTGAACAGCATATTGGATGTGCTGCACCAGACACATCTACCTGCCGATTTCATAAGTGCGGTGGCGTCCTTACCTGCAGATGTGGAATTAGGATTGAATCACACCTGTGCACTATTTAAACATGTCCACCAGAAGTAACCGGCCTATATGGAATCTCCCTCCAAGTGCATACCTATGCACTTGTCCACATTACATTTCACCTGCCATTTGGCTGTCCAGTCTCCCCATTTATCAAGGTTCTCTTGCAATTTTTCACAATCCTTTTGTGTTTTAACAACTTTGAATAATTTTGTGAAATCTACAAATTTGATCACTTCACTTATTATTCTTTTTTTCAGGTCATTTATGAATATGCTAGAAAACAGCGGGCCCAGGACAGATCTCTGGGGTACTCCACTATTCATCTTTCTCCATTTTTTTTTGCTATGAATGTACATAAAAAGCTTTTATTTTATGTTTTTGCTTTCACATCAAACTTCTTTTCAAATTTTCTGTTTGCCTGCCTTATCAATATCTTGCATTTAACTTGTCAGTGCTTATGCTGTTTCCTATTTTTGTTATTTGGCTCATTTTTCTATTTCCTGAAAGATGCTTTTTTGGCTACAACTTCTTCTCTAACCTCACCTTTCAGTCATGTCACAGTCATTTGGCCTTCTTTCCACTATCTTGAAGCATGGAATACATCTGGGCTAGGCCTCCAAGATAGTGTGTGGGGAGGGGGGGGGGGATATTCAGCAGCAGTAGCTAGTCATTCTAATGCGTCTAGCTGTTGCCACTGAAATTTAAACCCAGATATTCAATGCCGGAGTCCCATCTGGCCCCGGCATTGTATATCTGGGTTGCCTGGATTGGCAGGAAGCTAACCGGGCAGTGGCTCTATATCACCACTGCCTGGTTAATGGCCAGTTATCATCGGGGTGTGCAGTAGCGGCACCAGGGGATATTCAGCGGCTCTATGTTAGTTCTGCTGAATATTCTGGGTAGAGAGATTAATATGGTTAGCAAGTCTGTTAACGTGTTAATCCATTTGAATATTTGGCCCAGTATTTTTAAACAATGTCCAGGTTTGATGTAAACCGTTAACCTTTGCAGCTGCTCCTTGTAGTTTTTTCTTAATAATTTTCCTAATTTTATCATAGTCTCCCATTTGAAAGTTAAATGCTGATGCTGTGGATTTTTTTTGCTTTCTTCCTCTATTTATTAAATCAAATGTGATCGTGTTATTATCACTATTGCCAAGTGGCCCCAGCACCACTTTGTGGAACACAGGATCTCTTGCACCATATCCTCTATTCCATTAAGGACAAGGTCTAAAATACCTTCCCTTCATGTTGGTTCATGAACCAGCTGCTCCCCTACTTCATCTATCTCATCTAGAAACTATATCCCTAGCATGTCATGCTGTGATATTAACCCAGTCAATACTGGGGTATCACCCATTATTACTCTGTTGTAACTTTTGTTAGCTTTCCTGATTTTTTTCAGCATTTCATCATCCATCTGTTCATTCTAGTTAGGCGGATGGTAGTACATCCCCACTATCATTGCCTTCCCCTTTTTACATGAAATTTCTATCCATAGAAATTCTACAGTATATTTTGTTTCATGAAAAACTTGTATCCTGTTTGATTCAATGCCCTCTTTAAAATATAGTGCAACCCCTCCACCAGTTTGGTCTATCATTGTAGTATAATTTGTACCCAGGTATCACAGTGTCCCATTTGTTATCTTCCTTCCACCACATCTTTGAGATGCCCATTTATCTAACCTTTCACTTAGTGTTATATATTCTAACTCTGCCATCTTATTTTTTAAAATTCTAGCATTTACATACAGGCATTTAATAGGTTGTATTTGATTCATATTAGCAATTTGGTTTTCAGTTAGTGGGATAATTTGGAATCTTTCAGCTCTGTCTGCTCTTTTCTTAAAGGCATCTGGGTTACGTTTACCTTTACTGGAACCTTTCTCGGGATGCCCTAACTTTCCTGTTTTGTTACTATCCTTCAAGGATACCTCATCCCAAACCATGCACTCTTGGGCAACTGTATGCTTTCCCCTATCATCTAGTTTAAAAACTGTTCTGTCTCCTTTTTAAAAGTTAATCCCAGCAGCCTGGTTTTACCCTGTTTAAGGTGGAAAAGCCCCCCCCCCCCCCCAATGCACAATTGTTACCCAGTTCCTATCAAATCCAAAAACTTCTTCCTTGCACCATCATCTCATTCATGCATTAAGATTCTGGAGCTCTACGTGCCTCTTGGGTCCTGTGTTGATCAGGAAGCATTTCTGAGAAATCTACCCTGGAAGTTCTGGATTTCAACTTTCTTACCTAAACAGATAAATTTGGCTTCCAGTACCTCCCTCCCACAGTTTCCTATATCATTTGTACCAACATGAAGCAATACCGCAGGCTCCTCCCCAGCACAATCTAAAACCTTATCTTGGTGGCGCATGAAGTCTGCCACCTTTGCACCAGGCAGGCAAGTTACTAGGTGATCCTCACATCCACCAGCCACTCAGCTATCTACATGCTTAATGGTCGAATCACCAACCATAATGAGTGTCTAACCCTTCCCTCATGGGCACATGGCCCTGAAGTCACCTCCTCAGTGCAAGAGGGTATTATATCACCTGGAGGACAGACCCTATCTACAGGATCACTTCCTGCCAAACCAATGTGATGCTCTCCTTTCACATGACCTCTCTCCTCCATGGCAACAGAGAGGCTGCCAGATTGGAGATGTGTCTTCTGTACTATGTTCCTGTAGGTCTTATCTATATACATCTCTGTCTGGCTCGGTTCTTCCAAGTCTGCTACTCTAGCCTCTAGAGATTGGACTCATTGACTGAGACCTAAGAGCTCTTTACTCCTAGTGCACATGTAATACCTCTCACCAACTGGGAGAAAATCATACATGTGACATTTGGTACAAAAGACTGGATAGCCTTCATCTTGCTGTTGGACTGCTGTCCACATCTTAGTATTAAAGATTTGGTTAGGTATTTAAGTTGTTTATTTATTTAAAGTTACTAGGGGAATAGGAATCTTGAACAATTACAATTATACCTAATATGTTTAAGGGACTTTGTTTAATGCTCACCTCAAGATGAAATGCAAGGCCTTAATTAATCTATTCATAAGACCTAATAGCTTGCTGATGAAGATAACCAATTAAACATGAAAGTGAATTAGACCACCTCTTTCTCCTCAACAAGTTTAAGAGCCGATAAATCAAAGATTATGCCTGGGGTGGGTGGGAGTCAGGATGGGTGGGAGGGAAAGAAACATTAACTGAAAACTGGCTTGTTACACAGTGTGCTAAGTGACTTTATAAAACACAGAATTTTAAAATAGACATATTTTATTAGCATACACTCAAATAATTCCCTTTTCCCCAAGAGTTTGAGAATTTCCCAGCAGGTAAATACTTATAAGTGCAGATTCCTTCCCAGCAGGTGCCTTCAGGATTTCTCAGTAGTCATTTAAGACTGCTAAGTAGTCCTTTAAGACTACTTTTGTCTTTATTACTTCCTCTCAGAAGGCATTCCAGGCATCTATTATTCTTTCTGTGAAAACATTTTTCCTGATATTATTCTTAATTTTCTTTGGAGCTTCATAATGTGACTCCCTAGTTCTGCAGCTTTTTATCCATTGAAAAAGGTTTGTTCCTAGCATATTAAAACCTATTGGATATTTAAATGTCTCTGTCAAGCACCCCTGTCTCTTTTCTCCTTTAAGTTATACATATTTATGTCTTTCATTCTCTTTTTATATGTTTATGTTGCCTTCTCTGGACAGCTTCTAACCTATCTTTTTCCTGCTAAGAGTCCCCAGAACTATATTCAGTATTCCATTAGGCATGAATGAACAATTCAAAGAAAATCATAATTTTCAGTATATTCCAGGGACAACTAACTGACTGTGCCAACTTGGAAAATGTTACTGAATCACCATTCATGAACTTTGTTTTTGTCATGTGCACAGACACTGCCAGATGCACTGGAGCTATACTAGGAGGAAGAGAAGGTAAAGGAGGGATCACTAGCAGACAGGAGGAGGCATGCCAGCCAATCATGTTACAAATCCCTGATAAGCAACTAAAGCAGCATATCCCTATCTGAGTTCTGCAAATCTCATGGGCTTTATTATCCAGCAGGGCTGGAACACACAAAGCCCAGCACAAACCCCAGAAAGTCATTTTGTGCATGACTTTGAGAGAATGAGGAAGGGGTGCTTGCTGGAATTAGTGGTTTAAGGCAGAAAAATATTGCAAAAAACAGCAACTTGAAATCTGTCTTTGAGGGTGTAAGGAAGGAGTCTTGGGACTTAGAACTTTAAAGCAGAACAAAAATGTGAAAAGAAACCAGAGAACTTGAAGGGAGACTTTGAGATAATAAGGAAGGGGTACTTTGACTTGCTAGCTGAAAACATACAAAAAAGACAATAAAAACACATTTGAGGGAGCAGAATGTTCCTTCCTCTAGCTCTAAGCTTAGAAGTGCTGTTGCTGCTAGTATTTAAAACTAGGAGTGGGCTTCCTCTTCCTATCTGCTCCTACTGCAAATGTGCCTCTCTGGGATGGGGGAGGAGATTAGGAAAGTCAGAGAAAGGCTGGAAAATTCTGGCTTTACAGTTTACCATTTAGCAATGGCTTACTGCCTTAAGCACTGGTAGAAGGTATGTACTGTGCAATACCAGTAGAGAAGGATAGTTTACAGTTGTGGTCAATTTTATTGGCACCTTTGCATTTTAGATATGTTGTGTACACTATCTTGAGAAATAATTGGAAATAGTCCAATTGCATGTCATCAGAATATTTTAATAGTATGTTCAAAGGTATACAAAGCTATTCAAAGGTGTGCAACTTAGATATAGTAATTTCTGAGAAGAAAAACAAAATATGACTTGGGCAGGATTAATGGCACCCTTCACTAATATAAGGCTGTACAACCTTGTTGTTGTTAAGTGCCATCGAGTCGGAGTCGACTCATGGCGACCCTCTGGATAGCTATCCTAAATTGTGTTCGGTCTTCAGTCAGGCGGCTCATTGTTGACAGACTGGTACCTGTAGCTGCTGTTATTGTATCGATCCATCTCATTGCTGGCCTTCCTCTTTTGCGTTGACCTTCTATCTTGCCAAGCATAATGTCTTTCTCTAATGATCTCTCTCTTCGCATGATGTGTCCAAAGTATGAAAGTCGAAGTCTTGTCATCTGAGCTTCTAAAGAAAGCTTAGGTTTGATCTCCTCTAGTACCGACTGATTTGTTCTTCGGGCAGTCCATGGTAAACACAGTATTTGCAGCCAGCACCATAATTCAAAGGCATCAATTTTCTTCCTATCTGTCTTTTTCACTGCCCAGCTTTCACATCCATATGATGTTATTGAAAATACCATGGCCTGAACAAGTCGAATCTTTGTATGGAGAGAGACATCTCTGCTCTTGAGAATCTTATCTAGGTCTTTCATAGCCATTCTGCCAAAAGCAATGCGTTGTCTGATTTCTTGACTGCTTGTTGCTTCTTTATTGATAGTTGATCCAAGTAGGTTAAAGTTGTTCACAATTTCAATTTCTTCTCCTTCAATGATGAACCTGTTGATTATGCCAGTTGTCATGATCTTTGTCTTCTTTACATTAAGGTGCAGGCCCATTTTGAGACTATGTTCTTTGATTGTGAGAAGCAAATGTTTCAGATCATCTGCACTTTCAGCCAGTAATGTGGTATCATTAGCATAGCGAAGGTTGTTGATGAGTCTTCCACCAATCTTCACACCTCTGTTGTCTTCATACAATCCTGCTTCTCTGATAATTTGTTCTGCATATAAATTAAACAGATAGGGGGAAAGTATGCAGCCTTGTCTTACACCTTTGCTTATTTTAAACCATTCTGTTTCTCCTTGTTCCGTTCGAACTGTTGCTTCTTGATCAATGTACAGATTGCGCAAGAGAACGATCAGGTGTTCTGGTATACCCATGCTTCTTAATGTGGCCCAGAGTTTCTCATGGTTTACACAGTCAAAAGCCTTGCTATAGTCGATAAAGCACAAATAGATATCCTTTTGGTATTCTTTAGTCTTTTCAAGGATCCATCTCACATCTGCAATGATGTCTGTCGTTCCTCGCCCTTTCCTGAACCCTGCTTGCACTTCAGGTAGTTCTTGTTCCAGGTATGGTAGTAGTCTCTTTTGAATAATCTTCAGTAGAATCTTGCTGGCATGTGGGATCAGAGCGATTGTGCAATAATTTTCACAGTCAGTTGAATCACCTTTCTTTAGTATTGGTATAAACACAGATCTTTTCCAGTCAGTTGGCCATGATGTTGTCTTCCATATTTCTTGGCAGAGCATTGTGAGTACGGTAACAGCCGCATCAGATTGCTGCCATACTTCTATGGGAATGCTATCAATGCCTGGTGCTTTGTTCTTTGATAAGGCTTTCAATGCTGCTTCAACTTCTTCTTTCATCACCAATGGTTCCCAATCATAAGGTACAGGTTGAAACGGCTGTTGGTCCACTTGATCTTTATCATATAAAAACTCTGTATATTCCTTCCACCTTTTCTTGATCTTCTCAGCATCATTCAACATAGAACCTTGAGCATCTTGTAACATTCCAATTCGAGGCTGGAACTTTTTCTTTAACTCTCGTAGCTTTAGGAAAGCCGATCTTGTTCTTCCTCTAATAGTTTCTGCTTCTATTTCCTTGCAAGTGTCATTGTAGTACTTTTCCTTGTCCTGTCTTGCTGCACGTTGGAAATCTCTGTTAAGTTCTGCGACTGTCTTTCTTTCTCCTCTGGCTTTAGCTTCTCTGCGTTTCTGGGCAATTTTCAGAGTTTCTTCCGTCATCCATTTTGGCCATTTTTGCTTTTTCACCTTTTGTAGAGACTTCTCGCTTTCTTCCAACACAACCTTCTTGATGTCATTCCATAACTCTTCCGGAGCTCTGTCATTTGTATCTAAAGCAGCAAATCGATTTTGCAGGCAGTCTTTAAATTCCGGTCGTATATTCTCAAGATCATATTTTGCTGCATTCATGAGTGGTTTGCTCTTTTTCTACTTTAGCTTGAGTTTGCATACTAGTAGTTCATGATCTGTACCACAGTCAGCTCCAGGTTTTGTCTTTGTTGATGTTACAGAGCTTTTCCATCGTTGACTTCCACAGATGTAGTCAATTTGATTTTTATACAATCCATTGGGTGAAGTCCATGTGTACAGTCGCCGCTTGTGTTGCTGGAAGAAGGTGTTTGAGATGAATAGATCATTGGTCTTGCAAAATTCTATCAGTCTTTCTCCAGCTTCATTTCTGTTGCCAAGTCCATATTTTCCAACTACTTTGCCTTCTTCTTTGTTGCCAACTTTTGCATTCCAGTCACCCATGACTATAAGGATATCCTGTTTGCATGTTCTGTCAATTTCAGCTTGTACCTGTTCATAGAACTCTTCAATTTCATTCTCTTCTGCAGCTGTTGTTGGGGCATATACTTAAATTATAGTTGTGTTGATAGGCAATCCTCGTAGACGAATAGAGATTAAGCGTTCGCTGACTGCATTGTATTTCATTACAGTTCTTGCAAGTTTCTTCTTTATTATAAATGCAACACCATTTCTTCTTTGTCTTTCATTTCCAGCATAGTAGACCATGTGATCATCTGATGCAAAGTGCCCCATGCCAGTCCATTTCAGTTCGCTGACACCCAACAGATCAAGTTGTACACGTTCCATTTCATTCTTGACCACCTCCAACTTTCCTTGGTTCATGCTTCGTACGTTCCATGTTCCAATGTGTAAGACATCTTTACAGCTTCTGACTCTCATTTCATGCGCAGCTACATCAGCAGTCAGACTTCCCGAGGGCTTTGATCCAACCACATCATAAATGCTGGCTTTACTCTGAAAAGTCTTCAGCTCTTCCCCAGTAGCTAGTTGAGTGCCTTCCGACCTGGGGGTCTCATCTTCCAGCACCATAGCACAATTTGTTTTGTTGTAACTATCCATTGGGTTTTCATGGCAAGATACAGAAGTAGATTGCTGGGCCTTTCTTCCGCGCAGTTTAAGTTTGGTGTTGTTGCCGTTGTCACAAAAATGTGATCCTCCGCCGTCAACACTGTCCCATTCTGCTGCTGCCCAGATAGGTGGTTTGTCTTGGTCTGGCACCTCAGCTGAGACCTGTCCATCTTGGGAGACCCTGCCAGTAGTTAAACTACCGATAGTTTAGCTCTCAGCATCACTGATGCACGCAAGCCCTCACAGCACGACAAGCTGCAAACCAAGTGAGCTTGGCAGTGATAAAAACCTAGGCAGTGGTAAAAACCTCCAAACATTTCTTGTAGCCATCTATAAGTTTTGTACATCTGTCTGCTGGTAGTTTCTCCCACTCTTCAACTGTGATTTTTTCCAGCTCATGAATATTTCCAGGATTCCTTTTACCAATGGTAGATTTCAGTTCTTTCCAAAGGTTCTCGATAGAATTGAGATCAGGATTCATTGCTGGACAGTTTAAAACCGTCAATTATTTCCTTTTTAACCATTCTTTTGTACTTCTGGATGTATGTTTTGGGTCATTATTCTGCTGGAGGATGCATGACCTTCGACCCAGACCTAGCTTTCTGACTCTAGATAGCACATTTTCCTCCAAAATACCTTGATAGTCTTCTGACTTCATCATTTCTTTAATATGCTCCAGGCCTCCAGTTCCTAAGGCAACAAAACAGCCCTACAACATTATGGAACCTCTGCCATATTTAACTGTAGGAAGGATGATTTTTCCTTATAAGCTTCATTTCTTAACTTGTAAAAGTATCGTTGATCTGCATTGCCAAAGAGCTCAAGTTTAGTTTCATCTGTTCACAGAACATTTTCCCAGGAGGATTATGGTTTCTCAAGGTGGTTTTGGGCAAAGATCAGGCATACCTTTTTATGACTGTTTTTTAGCAGTGGGTCCTCCTTGGCCTTCGTCCATGAAGTCCTTCTTTGTTTACTGCTCAATGTATGGTGGGGTTGAAACCACCACTCCAGATTGCTCCAGGTCATCCTTAAACTCTTTGGATGTTGTACATGATATTTTTCCAACAGTTGAAACGGCCAACAGTTTTCCAACAGTTGAAACGGCTGTTGGTCCACTTGATCTTTATCATATAAAAACTCTGTATATTCCTTCCACCTTTTCTTGATCTTCTCAGCATCATTCAACATAGAACCTTGAGCATCTTGTAACATTCCAATTCGAGGCTGGAACTTTTTCTTTAACTCTCGTAGCTTTAGGAAAGCCGATCTTGTTCTTCCTCTAATAGTTTCTGCTTCTATTTCCTTGCAAGTGTCATTGTAGTACTTTTCCTTGTCCTGTCTTGCTGCACGTTGGAAATCTCTGTTAAGTTCTGCGACTGTCTTTCTTTCTCCTCCGGCCAACAGTTTGCACTACCCTTCGCAGATTTCTTCAATTAATTTTCCTCTTCCTACCACGTCCTAGGAGGCTCTAGACAGTCCATGAGCAGAAAACCTCTTAATAACATTGCAAATTATAGACACATGAATCCCAAGATCTTTGTAGATGGCCTTGCACTCCTTTGAAGTTTGATATCTGGTGATAATGGTTTTTCTAATGGTCTGAGGTACTTCTCTTGTCTTCACCATTGTAAAAATAGAACAGGGAGTGAATGTGGCCATTTTAAACATTAGAGCCATCATTCATTGGTTGATTCAAGTCATATGAGTACTGACAATTGTGCCTAATTTTACTGCAATGAGAATGTGATTCTTCTGTTCAAACTGATTTGAATTGTTTACATGAGTGCCAATACTTATGTCCTCCAACTTCCACAAAATTTAAACCATGTAGCTGGTACTAACAAAAGCAACAAACAGAGAAACTATCAGATCTTCACCAAAAAGACCATATTCAAGGGTTAAACCCTCAATTCTTAAAATCCCAGCAATATCATTCATGGGTCTCATTGGTTAGAGCCAAAGAAGCATTTAATTCACCAATACATCCGACATGACATCATGTTTCAGACTCACACAACTTGCTTCATGGAAATGCACTCAAACAGTAACCAGCCACCTTAGTTGCCTTGCCATTCAGCTGTCTTCCACAGTCAAGGCCAGCATGAGAATATAAAGAAACTAGATATCCTCATACACACCTAAAACTATTTCACAATCACAATTAACACTTCAAAATTACTAAATTATTGATCCTGATCAGATATCATGAGCTAGAGAGGTCCACTCAATTTCATTATTTAATCCAGCTGACTCCAGAGTTTTTAAATGAAATATTCACTTCTGTTCCAGATCATTCAAGCACCTAATTGATCACCCCCCGCCAATCCATAGTTACCTAATCAATCACCAGTCACTGAAACTGAGCAGCTTGATATTGACAAGGAACAAAATGAGCTACCATCGACGCTGCCAATACATGACTAGATTGCCTGCTGTAGTGCTTGATATGTATATCTGTACATCCTCAAAATGAGCCATATACAATGTTGCCAGCGAAAGGGCTAGTGACACCCCCATTGCAATACCGTGATGCTGTTGATAAAATTGACCATTGAAGAAGAAATAAGAACATGTCAACTCCATCTCTAACAACTGAAACAAAAACCCCGCAGAGATATGATGTGAACGCTGAGAAATCTCCGGTCTGTGCTGAACAATGGTCATAATTTCATTTTGAGGAATAACAATATATAAAGATTGCAAATAGTTTTAGATTTTGTGAAAGTTGAAGAATGTCAGAGTGAGTTGGTGTGACTGAGCATTGGTTATTCTACTCCTCTTATAGTGAGATCCTTGATTAAAATAATCATGTCCTGGCAATGTCCCAGTTTTTATACCATTTCCTACTATTTCCTTTTTTAATTGGTTTTGCTTTATTTAATTTTTTAATGTGTCAAATATGCGTGCATATATAGCCCAAAGACATTTCACTGGCCACATTTTAAGGAGATTTTGGACATTAAGAGGTTGAACTTTGAGGGTGCTAATAATGTTGACCACAACTACTAGTAGGAACAAATCTGAGCAAACTTTCCTCCACACTGCCTCCCCTGCCCCAATTCTTTTCCCTGCACTTACAAGTACCTATGTGCATGCTGTTAGCCACTGGGCAAATTTATTTGAAAATGGTTTCATATTACCTCCACTCGGTCTCTATCCTTTTAGAGGCACCAAAGAAAAACAGGTATTGTTTTATTCTTCTTTTTAATTTTGCAAAGCAATACTATATACTAAAATCTTTCTAGGTTTATACCTCAGACAAATCATCTGAAAAAATTCTGACATTCAATCTTACTCTTTGGAGCAAGCCTGATGGGTGATGAAGGGCATTAAATTACAGGCAGTCCGTGCCCCTGAGAGCTGGGAAGCCAGTTCAATAGGAGCATTAGCCGAGAAAACATATTTCCCATCTCATAAGTCTGTTGAAGAATGTAAACAAGGAGGCAGAGTAACTTAGCACTACAGGACCTGTGCCAGGCCAGGTGAGTGTCCCCCATGTCAGTATCTGAAGCAGTACACTTGGAGTGTTTTTATTCCAGGGCAACATAGACCTATTGAGAGACACAGGATGCAAAAAGACCAGCAGTCCCTTCCCCTGAGAACTGGGAATCCAGTTTGAGCATATTATAATGCCTGAAAGGGTAGGCTTGGAAAATTAAATAGTCACGGAAGAAAGGAAGGAAGAGAAGGTAAGATCAATGCTGGCACAAATGCACAAAAAGAGACAGGTCACCAGTGAAGCTAAAGAGAGATGGATTTACAAGGAGAGTAGAAAGATCTGCAGCTTCTGGTGCAACAATGAAAGAGCAGGTGTTCCAGGGTCATTACCACAGTGGAGAACAGGGAGTTTTATACAGTGCAGGGTGGTGGAGGGGCTTGAGAAAAGCAGCAGGCACATGCAACTGAGCCTTGCAGCAGGTACGCCATATTCTCTGCTGAAAAGTATGTGGAAATGGTCTTGGCAGATCTAGAATTTGAGGAAGCCATATGGGTGGGATTTACAGCTGAATCATCAGATATTGAAAGTTTACTGGTGAGCGAACTGGTGAGGTGGTAAAAGAAAGTGATATCAACAGTGCCAAGGCAAAGTGCTTGGGTTCCTACAGTATTCAAAATGCAATTACTGTAGAAAGCATATTAGTAGAGGGAAACTAATAAGCCATCTCACAAATAGTCTCTATTAATAAAGACCACCATTCATCCCACAAAATGAGCTGAGCATCATTACCTTTAGGCCAGCGGTGGATGAATGGAGTATAAGCGATGTTGGATGATGCCAACTTTATAAAGACTCCTTATGGGCTGGTCATGGAACATTATGGAATAGATAAGTGAATCTTTCAGGATAATTGTGGTATTATCCCTGTGATTTTAGATTTAGAGGGAGGGTTCCCTTCTTAAAAACAAATAAAAGGACTTTTGTGAGAGGGGAGATACAAGATGGCGGCGGATTCGTCTGACCTGTGAAGCGGCGTTCCTGAGTTGGTGTGCAGTTGTGATTTTGCTTCGTTGCGGAGATGGGGCGAAGGAAGAGGAAGCAGGCTGAGGCGCCTCTTGAGCCAAAACAGCAGGTATCCTCGGCACAGCAGACTCTGAAGGACTGCGGTTTCGTGGCTGGACTTGGAGCAGCGTCTTTGGCAGCGCCGGTGGGAGAACTGTCGGCATTGTCTGCATCAGGGGTTTGGCTCTCGCTGGAGCCACGTTCCCCCCCACTGCAACCTGGAAGTGTTGCCATGCCTGACTCTGGTTCCTTTGCCGGCTTGGCTGGCAGCATGCCGTTGAAAGGGACTGTGGGAGGAGTGTCGGCTGGCGTTTTCTCTCCTGAGGAGGTTGAAGAGCAGCGGAGGAGAGCTGGGATCAGTATATTTTATTTTATTTATTTTATTTTATTTATCTAATTCTTCTATACCGCCCCTTCCAGAGATCAGGGGCGGTTTACATGGAACAAAGTAAACAAATTTGTACACTAATGTATACATTACATGGAACATAGTTTTTTAACTTTATACAGATAATATTTAGTAACTTTATACAGATAATATTTAGTAACTTTATAACTTTCTAACTTTATACAGATAACTGTGCATTAATTGTTGTAACTATTTACATTTTGTATATAATTATAAATTTCTGTATCGTAGTGTCAATCAGAGTATTCTACCTTGTTTACCGGTAGTCAGGGTCAAGTATACCCTTGAAGGGAGAAGCTGCGGGTACATCAATCCAGGAAAAGACACTATTGGTTAGGCTTATGCTGGAGAGACCTGCGGTGATCACTTTGGAAGCAGTGTGGGACGGTTTGGCCTCACTTAATTCCTCCCTGAAAAATATTTTGGATGTTGTATCTGTTGAATTTGTTGGGGTTAAAGTTGTTTGTGGAAATCTTTCTGGTACTCAGGGTGACCATGCAGAGAGGCTCACTAAGTTGGAGGAAGAAGTTGGGCATTTAAAAGATTTAGTAAATGCCCAAGTTCAGGACAGGAATGTATCTTTTAAGAAGCTGGAATATCTGGAAAATCAGGTTAGGAGGTGTAATCTTCGATTCCTGAATTTTCCGCGCTCTCCTTTATTGTCATCTCTGGAGATGGTGAGAAAATATTTTGGGGAGATTTTGAAAATTCCCAGGATCATTTTCCTCCTTTGGTTCGGGCACAGTACCTGTCCTTGGGAATGGGAGACGGGGTTCCTGGTCTCCCTGTTACTCCTACTGGGGGAGGGGACTTGACAGGGTTTCTAGAATCCTCCCTGGAGGTCATCACTGGGAGGTCTACTTTGTTGGTGACCTTTGCGCTGGAATCAGATAAATATTATGTTCTTCGATTGTATTTTAAGAATATTAATGCAGTTTTCTTAGGAACTAAAGTGCGTATTTTTCCTGATATTTCATGTGTTACGAGGTTGAGAAGGAGGGAATTTTTGGTCCTTCGCCCCAGGGTTACGGCTCTTGGGGCAACTTTTCAACTAAAATTTCCTGTTAAATGTTGTGTGTTTTTTTTAAGCCAAAATGTTATATTTTCTTTGATCCTAAGCAACTGCAGGAATTCTTGATGGCAAGGGAGGAGGTGATAGTGGAGGTTGCTGGACCTGCCCATCCGGCTGACGCTTAAGTCTTTGCCCGTCGTAGTTTTTTTATTTTTGTGTATGCAGGGATATTATTGTCCTATGTTCTTTGAGTATTTCCTGGTACTCCCCATTGTTTCCTTTATATTGTGGTCTGAATGTATGGGGGTCATGGGGTTTCTTATTATGTTAGAGGGATTGTTTTCCCTTGTATTCATTGTTTATTATTGTTTCTTCACCATGTATACCCATTGTTTCTCTCATTCTGGATTATTCTTGGAGGTAATTTGATATAATTTAGAAATAATAAAATAAAAAAACCCCAAAAAACAAATAAAAGGAGGATTTGTTACAAGAGCGGATGGTTCTGCTCATGGTAAAATCTCCGACAAAAATAGGAGAACTGGGACTTGAAGGGGCTCATTTCCTTTTTTCATTGATCTCACAAATAGTGGCATGCAGCATAATTTAAGCACCATTTCCAGCTCAGTACAAAGGAGAACACTAATCCTAGTCTGAAGACTCTATCCAGGAAAGGAAATAGCAGTGGTGAGCAAGGTACAGAAACATCTGTTTCTGAAGCGGGGCCCCTAGCCTCTTCTGCCAGTCAGATGGTATGGCAGCAGGCTTGACATGGATCTAAACAAGCCACCATGGAAGAGATAGGGTATTTGGCAGCACTGTCATGGGTCAAGCAGCAGGCCGTTTATGGGGTAGTTTCTCCAAATGGGCTAGTTTTGCATACCATGACAGTCATGAACCTCACTTATAAGCCAGGGAATGTGGAATATGATCTCAGTCTCTCAAATTTACTGCTAATGCTTGACATAGTACTTGTATCTTGCCAAAGAGAGCCTCCCTATGGAGTTCGTAAGATGGAACATTGTGAAAAAATATAGGAAGAAAAAAAGAAAAACTATCATAAGCTTCCCAAATACTGGAGGTGGCTGCTCTCAGTAAGAGCAACTGAATATGTTCACTGTGTTGCCCATACTGTTCCCAAACTCCCCTCATTAACACCAACAAATTCATTCAGCTGACTAGGGTCAAAAACCAGAAACATTTTACCCTCAAAAGACACCATACATTTACAAGGGAATTTTAAAGCAAACCCTACCCCAAGGGCCACAACCCTCGGCCGTAAGGCCAGGAAGGTCTCCTACGGGCCTGGGTAAATCAAGAAAAGTCAGCAAATATATGAATAACAGACTGTAAAAAGCTGGCATGCATATTGCAAAAATCTTATTTTAATAGAGTCTCTGCCCATCTCAAACACAAAGGTAGCCACCAGAGTAGCACATTCAGTGACTACCTCCATGGAGGATTCCAGAAAGGAGGTCAAGTTCAACTGTTCATGTTCTCTTTCTCCTGACGAGGAAACTGTCCCCGCAGTCCCTGGAATTGAGATGTAAAATGCTTTAACCAGGGGAGGAAGATTATTTACTGGAAAATTCAACACTTCCTTTAACTAGAAGCCCCAAAGTGCGTCAATTGACGGAAATGCATCTTCAAAGGTTTATACCAGCGCCACTGCTAGGACTATGTCAGTTATGTAATGATGTCACATAGTGCACGTAGTAAACAAATAAGTAACTTCAAATTAATTCACATCTGCATTTCATGCTCAACGCAGTCGTCGTGATAATGTGTCAATTGACACACTTTGGGCTTTCTAGGTAAAATGCCTTTTTGGGGCTTCTAGTGTTAAATGTTTCTGCACCATGTCCACCGGGTCAATCAACACACATTTAGGGAATTTAAGAAAGCGAAAATTATTCTTCCTGGACTGATTTTCTAAAAAGTCAGTCCTCTGAACCAGGACAGCCTTTTCCTTAATATGTGCCAGTAGCAATTCTTTCTGCCCCACACTTTGCTTTTCCATCTCCTCCACTCTCTCTCCCATCTGGATCTAACATTGAGACTGGGAATACCGATGTAAATATTTGTACCTAAATTTTCAATTTTCCTCTTTAACTGCCTCACTGAGGCAGTTAAAGAGGACTCCAGGCCTTTCAGGACTTCCCACAATATCTGCACTGACACTGCACTGACACATCTGCATTGCATCTGCACTGACACATCATCTCTGCACTGCACTGCATCTGCACTGACACATCATCTTTTCCTCACCTTCATCAGAAGCTCCCATCACTTGCACTACAGCAGACTCCACCAGTGAGGAGGTCAGTGGTGGTGGTCCTGATGGCCTGCAGCTCCCAGATAACACTTCAGCACTCTGCACAGCAACAGCAATGTCACCGCCAAAATCACTTCCTTGGCGTGGGGGGGCTGCTGTCTCCTCAGGGCTCAATGAGACCCCTTCAGCACTCCGATTCAGCAATGGAAATCCCAAACTGGTCTTAGCTCCTGCCAAGTGCGGCAAAGAGAAGCCCAGATGCTCGCCCAGTTTAACCTGCCCCTTCACTGGATTGCTGACAGTGTCAGGACCTCACTTCACCTTTCCTTGTCTCTTACCTGGCTTAGTAACACCAGGAAAAGAGTTAACAGAGCAGGATAGAACGAGCACCGAGCACTCTCAATTCACTTCTAGATAGGACACCATCAACATAGCTCCTGCCCACTTTGTTGTGCCTTTCTGTATAGACATTTTCCACCATCAGAACTTCACAGCTAGCTATGAAGTCAGTCAATGTTTCCAGCTCTTTCTTACAGAATCATTGTTTTTCTCTTTTGCCAGTTTTTTTCTATGCTTGCTGTAAACCAGGGGTCACCAACCTGCGGCCCGCAGGCCGCATGCGGCCCACGAGGTCCCTTCGTGCGGCCCGTGAGGCTCTACCCTGGTTAACATTACGTGCGGCCCGCCAAGGATTCCCGCCATTGTATCCACGCACTCGCAGCTCACCGACGACCACCTGCAAGCATCCCTTCTCCTGTCAGTGTCATCTGTGAAGCCGGACTTTAAGCGTTTGTCTGCTAGCATGAATCATCAGCCATCTCATTAAATTCAATAAAGGTGATCAGCCATTGTTTTCATAATTTTGCGTTTGTTGTTTTTTTTCGCGGGGGCGGGGAGAAGGGGGGTGCGGCCCGCGAGGCTCCCGGTAGTCGGCTGTGCGGCCCGCGGCCCTCTGGAGGTTGGTGACCCCAGCTGTAAACCATCTCATCCGTAATCTGCTGTCCTAGACTGCAACTATCAATCCCTCATTTTTTTGGTTTCAGTTCACCTCTCCTTAACTATTTATGTGCAGCACCAGAGGGCGGTTTGTGTCCCACTCTATTTGTGCACACCAGCTGATCACCTGATCGGGAACCGGAAGAGAGTCCCCTCCCCCAGCCCAGCTGATCGGCATCTTTTGAACTGCAGCACCAGAGGGCAGTTTGTGTCCCACTCTGTCAGTGCACACCAGCTGATTGCCTGATCGGGAGCCGGAAGTGAGTCTGCTCCCCCAGCCTAGCTGATTGACATCTTTTGAACTGCAGCGCCAGAGGGTGCGCCCACGCCTGGCGGGCCTGCGCCTGGCAGGCCACGCCAAAGGGCCCTTTGGCATGGCCCTTATGCGCGGGACCTTAGCCGCTTCCAGTGACATCTACTCCACTGGTATGCTAGGCAACTTGAACTATGCTCTCTCTACTTTGTGACTTTCTCGTGTTTCCTAACCTGCTGATTCTATATGCTCCCATTCCTATATTTGATTCTTTATTTACATTTGATTTGCCCTTCTTGTCTCTTTCGTACTCTGCTCCTCATTTCTTCTTCATTTCGGGTACATTACTCCCAAGTCTTATATTGTTATAATGAGGCCTTTACGTAATCTAGTGAACCTTATCTATGTCTTCCCTAGTTCTGGTCTCCCTAGACGTACTTCTCGCTCTCTTAGGCTTCCTGCGCTCCCTAATTATTTCTCTCACGTTAGGTCTAGGCCTTCTTGCAACTTATCTAACCTTGTTCTGATTCCTCTTCTCTCCCCGTCTGCCCTTCCCTTCTCTTGTGCCTTATGGAACGTTCATTCTATCTTTAATAAACTTGCTTTTGTTCATGACCTTTTTATTTCCCGCTCATTTCACCTCTTTGCCCTAACTGAGACCTGGCTTCTTTCTGATGACACTGCATCCATTGCCGCTCTATGTCATGGCGGCTATAAGTTTTCCCACACTCCTCGTCCTACTGGTCGCGTTGGGGTACTGACTTTTTGTTGTCTCCCTCCTGTCATTTCCAGACCCTCTTGCCACCTCACTCTCATTCCCCTTTCTCCTTTGACTTCCACTTCATCTGCCTCTTCTCTCTTCTTCCACTCCGAGTCGCTGTTATCTATCGTCCTCCTGACATTTCCGTCTCTACTTTTCTTTCTGATTTTGATTCTTGGCTTTCTACCTTTCTTCACCCTTCCTTCACCACTCTTATTCTTGGTGACTTCAGCATTAATGTTGACAGCCCTTCTGATCCCCCTGCTTTAAAGCTTCTCTCCCTTACCTCCTCACATAACCTTCTACTCTGTTCCACTGCCCCCACTCACCGACATGGTCACTGCCTTGACTTAATTTTCTTCGCTTACTGCTCACCTTCCAATTTCTGTAACTCTGTCCTTCCCTTATCTGACCACCACCTTTTATGCCTCACTATTCATCATCCCCCACCCCAGCCTCATCCTGTCTGCACTAACCTATTTAGAAACCTTCTTGCCATTGATCCTTTAGCTCTCTCCTCCTCTCTCTCCTTATCTCTTTCATCCACTCTGCTTTCCAATTCTATTGATGAGGCTGTGACCTCTTATAACACTGCACTCCACCCTTGATACTTTTGCCACCCTCATCACCCGTCCTGTTAGGCGTTCTTCTCCTCAGCCCTGGCTCTCCCCTATTGCCTGCTTTCTGCGCTCTTGTGCCCGCTCTGCTGAGTGTGCCTGGCTCAAATCCCGCTCTTATCCTGACTTTCTCCACTTTAAATTCATGCTCTCCTCCTTCCAATCAGCCATTGCGCTTTTCAAACAAATTTACTTCCTCAATCTGACTAACTCTTTTCCTCTAATCCTCGTCCCTTTAGCACACTCAATTCTCTCCTCAGTGTGCCTCCACCCCTGATTCCTCCCTCCCTTTCTGCCCAAACCTTGGCTAACTACTTCCATGACAAAATCCACACAATCACCCTCCAGTTCCCCTCCTCCTCCTCTTCCCCCCCTATTTCCTATTTCTCCCCTCCCCAAACTTCTGCCACCCTTTCTTCCTTCCCTATAGTCTCTGATGAGGAAACATCACACCTTCTCTCTTCCTCAAAACCTACTACTTGCTCTTCTGACCCCTTCCCCACCCACCTCCTTAGCTCCATCTTTTCATCTCTCGTCCCTTCTATTTCTCATATTCTTAACCTCTCTCTCTCCACTGCAACCTTCCCTTCTGTTTACAAACATGCTATGGTTACACCCCTCCTCAAAAAATCTTCACTTGATCCCACTTGTCCTTCTAACTATCGTCCCATCTTTCTCCTTCCTTTCGTCTCTAAACTACTTGAGCAAGCAGTCTATCACCATTGTCTTGATTTCCTCTCCTCTCATACCCTCTTGGATCCTTTACAATTCAGCTTCCATCCCCTACACTCCACTAGAACTGCTCTTACTAAGGTCTCAAATTATTTGTTCTTGGCAAAGTCAAAAGGCTTTTACTCTGTCCTCATTCTTCTTGATCTCTCTGCTGCCTTCGACACTGTTGACCATAACCTTCTTCTTATCACCCTCTCCTCACTTGGATTCAAAGACTCTGTACTATCTTGGTTCTCTTCCTATCTATCCCATTGCTCTTTCAGTGTGTGCTTCGATGGCTCCTCCTCCTCTTCAACACCACTACCTGTAGGAGTTCCTCAGGGTTCCGTCTTAGGTCCACGCCTCTTCTCTCTATATACCCAATCCCTTGGCACCCTTATCTCTTCCCATGGCTTTCATTATCATCTCTATGCCGACAACTCTCAAATCTATCTTTCTGTACCTGTTATCTCTCCTGATATCCAGTCTAAGATCTCACTCTGCCTCTCTGACATTGTTGTCTGGATGTCCCACCGCCGCTTAAAACTGAACATGGCCAAAACTGAGCTTCTTATCTTTCCCCTGAATGCTTCCCCTCCTCTTTCCCCTTTCTCTCTCTCTGTTGATAACTCTCTACTTCTCCCTGTTTCTTCAGCACGTAACCTTGGTATTATCTTTGATTCCTCTCTCTCTTTCTCTTCACATATCCAGCTCATTGCTAAAACTTGTCGTTTCTTTCTATACAATATTTCCAGAATTTGCCCCTTCCTCTCTGTTGACACTACTAAATTTATTGTCCACTCCTTAATCACCTCCCATCTTGATTATTGTAATGTTCTCCTTGCCGGCCTCCCTGAAATCCACCTCTTCCCTCTTCAGTCAATTCAACACTCCGCTGCTTGACTCATTTTCCGCCAGTCTCGTTTTTCCCACATCACTCCTCTCCTCATGTCGCTTCATTGGCTTCCCATCTGTCTCTGTATTCAATTTAAACTTCTCCTCCTGACCTATAAATGTATTCACTCTTCTAACAGTCTTCGTTTATCTGTGCCCTTTACTCGTACTGCCAATTCCAGACTTCGCTCCTTCCAACTGGCAGCACCCTTTGCTTGGAATAGTCTTCCTATCTCTGTGCGCCAGGCATCCTCCCTGGCCATTTTCAAGTCCAGACTAAAATCCCACCTCTTCACTATTGCTTTCTGTTCCTGTCTTACCCTATCTTGATCTCTCTATCAACATTTGCTTACTTTGTCCTGTAAAGTTTTGTTATTTGTAGCTTATTTTGTTTTCTGTCTTATTAGATTGTGAGCTCTGATGAGCAGGGACTGTCTCTCTTCTATGTTTGTACAGTGCTTTGTATGTTGCGGCACTTCATAAGTATTTAATAATAATAATAATAATAATAATAATAATGTGACCGTTTTTGATAGCAAAAGGGTTCCTGGAGTAACATTTTGTATTTCCCACTATATTTGTGCATTTGCCAATTGTTTTTCCTCATTTACTGATCTAATTCTTTGAAGACCTTTTCTCTTGCTTTGCAAATTTTGCTCCTTTCCCATGTGTGCTTGTGGATTCTCACTACAGTTGAATTCTCTGGTGTATATTAGGTTTGCCTTGATCTGAACAAACATTTGCCTCCTGGATACGGTTTCTCTCAAGGGTAGTATTGAGGCTGCTGGCATGGTGCATTGGGGACATGATAGCCTTGGATGACCATCCCCAGAAGATGATTGAGAAGGTGGGGTTTAAGTGGCCACTGTATCTCTTAGCTTCCACTTACTGAGTGCTCTGCAGGACATCTTTTAATAGGCAGGTGATCCCTAAACCATATAATTAGTTGTATTGCCAGCTGCAGACAGAGCTGGCAAAAGCAGTGGCTGGTAATATATGTACATTTCACCACTGGACTAGTCAGAATGCTATACACTCCTACCTCTCCCTGGCAGCAGATGGGAGCTGGGTGAGACAGGGACAGGCCATAAGTATGATGGGGAGCAACATTGACTAAGAAACCCTTAGCTTGTTCTGAATGACTGGAGTATACTCCGTTAATGCTTCTTTCAGCCCTGTACCTATTCTATCCAGATGGATGAACATGGTGTGGTGAGGGAGAAAGGATGGATCCTTAGCCTGATAACTAAATCAACCCTAGCTATCATGGAGTGATAGACTGCCCTAGATGCAACACCAGAAAAAGGTGCAAACTCTGCACAAAGCAATCACAAGTAGAAAGAGCTGTACCTTATGTGCTCTCTAAGCTCTTTACATCTGATGCGTTATTGCCCTTGCACGAGTTGGGATCTGTTTGTTACAATTTGATGACATACTACCTTTGTAAGATAGGGCATTGCATATTTATCGCAATATGACCACTGACGAAGGCTTTGAGCAAAAACTTGGCTGAGTCGGGAGCTTTAATACTGTAAATCGGGTGCATGCCAAATACTGACTTTGTGGTCAGTCTATGGTCTGTCTCTGCTCCTTCTGTTTGTAGCAGATTGCCCTCACATCCAACAGAGGTGTGAAGATTGGTGGAAGACTCATCAACAACTTCCGCTATGCTGATGATACCACATTACTGGATGGAAATGAAGTTGATCTGAAACATTTGCTTCTCAACATCAAGGAACATAGTCTTAAAATGTTAAGAAGACAAAGATCCTGACAATCGGCAAAATCAATAAATTCATCATTGATGGAGAAAAAATTGAAAGAATTGACAACTTTAACTTACTTGGATCAACAATCAAAAAAGAAAGGACTAGCAGTCAAGAAATCCGACAATGTGTTGCTCTTGGTAGAATGGCTATGAAGGACATAAACAAGATTCTCAAGAGCAGAGATGTCTTTCTCCATACAAGGATTCAACTTGTCCAGGCCATGGTTTTTTCAATAATGTCATATAGATGTGAAAGTTGAACAGTGAAAAAGATAGACAGGAAGAAAATTGATACCTTTGAATTATAGTGCTGGTGACAAATATTGTATAATGTATATCATGGACTGCCCAAAGAACAAACCAGTCAGTACCAGAGCTTTTCTAGGGCCTGACCCAATGACCCCTCCCCTCTCCCACCTCTCCTTGGTTCTAAGGTGTAGTTTCTGGTGAACCAGGGAAACTGATCCAGCTCCGGATGCTGGGGCGAATCAGTGGATTGACCCTGTTCTCTCTTAGCAGAAGTTGTGGAAGGAGGTGCCTTCCCTTCCAAGGGCCAGGCCAGGTCTTTCCTGCACTTGCTGGATCTATGCTGTCTATGGGGCTGCAAGGGAGCCTGCACTATCCCAAAGATACCCTTCTCCTGACTCTAGTGGCTGAGCACTACAGTACTTTTCAATTATCTTCTTTCACAGCTAATAGCCTTTTGCTATAGGGGCTTTCAGTCTATCTTACTGCTGTTTTGGATTTTCTTAGCTCTTCTGGGCTGTCACCAAGTGTGGCAGCCCCACTCCCACTCCTTTTGGGACCTTCAAGATGGTGCATCCTCTGATTTTTATTTAAATCCTACAACATGTCATCTAAGTAGTCCATGAATGCTTCTTCCAACCTGTGAGAATCCTCTGTATATACAATTCTCATGATGGGACCAAAGTCCTCAGTACCAGGACTCTTAACTTGCTTGCATACAGCTTAGCTGAACTCACCTCACTCCTGTGGCATAGACTTATGCTACCTCTTCTACAGTTGTGTTGGCTCACTTCTGGTATTTTAGGGCCGTGCAGCTAATCTTGGTGCTGTGCTTGTCCCTTTGGCATCTTTAAGGCTTTGCAGCTTATCTAGGTGATGTGCTGGTTCTTATGGCATAATTTAAGGCTTTGAAACCAATCTGGGTGCTACACTGATCTTGGCATGTTTATGGCCTTACAGGTGATTGGGTTTAATACTGGTCCTCTTCGCATACTTAAGCACTTGCAGTCAATCACGGTATCTTGGTATAATTTAGGATCTTGCAACCTATTAAGGTGCCTTTCTGGTCCTGCGGACATAATTTAGGGCCTTGCAGCCAATCTGGGTACTGTGCTGCTCTGGTTCCCTTGGCATGTTTAAAGTCTTGCAGCCAATCTGGATGATTTACTGTGCTATTCCCCTTTGAACGTTTAAGGCATTTTCACTGCTCAGGGTTCTGTGCTGGTCCATCTAGCTTAATTTAGGGATTTTCAGCTGATTTTTGCACTGTGCTAGTTCTCCTGGTGTGTTTTTAGGGTCTTACAGGCGATCAAGGTGCTATGCTAGCTCTCTTGGCATAATATATAGCCTTACAGTATTCTGGGTGCCGTACTGTGCTATGCTGGTCCCCTTAGCAGTGGGTCTTTATTACAGAGTGTATATGCGCTGATTATACAAAAATACACTCCAAGTATATCAAAAACAGTAGACAAAATATTTCAAGTCTTCCAAACAGGTACTATGTTCGTTTAAAGTACAACCCCAAACAATTACACAAGGTCTCAGTCTTAACAGTGCCGTGGTCAAAATTGACAAACAACGGCACGTAATTTACATCAATGACCTTTTATGTTTTTTAAATAACAAGGTGTACTTTTAGAAATTTTCGTCCTGCTCAAGTAAATGCTTGCATGTGTAACTCATTTTCTCATAGGATTAAAACAACTTGCTATAAAGATGGTCTTATCTTATTCGCTGTGTCAAAACAAAGTAGCCAAAAGACTCTTCTGAATGAATGGAATCTCCCAACGCTGTCAACAGGCACTGCCTACGCGTTTCACTATGTGGTTCATCGGGGCAATTAGTTAAATGCCAATCGTTCATACCAACAGCTCATCACCAACCTAGTAGTCAAAGAAAAAGAAAAAGAGTAACTCAATCTGTTCAAACATCGTCTACCAAATTATGCTACTCTCATTTTTTAGTTTTAATCCAATGACACATCTCCACCTCACAAACTTACAGAATGCTGCCCACGTTCACCTCCAAAACCAAGATTGCTGCATGTTGATTATGCCAAACATAGCCAGGTAAAAACGCCGCGCATGCGGGCTAAAGCTATCTCCTGGGCTTTAAACCAAAATCAAAATCAACGCACAACGCGATGACATCAATAGCCTCCTCCCAATTTTTAAAGAAACAGTCCTAAAACGACTTCCCCCAGAGACATAATAAACAGATGTATGTTATCTGAAAAACATCACTGAATGCACATAATTAATGCATCGATCAGATCATACAGGCCCTCCAATTGATGCTCACATTCAACCCTCCCGGAGCAACGGAATCAAGTTCGAAAAATCATCTTTGTTCTCTAACAGTAAGCCACTGATCGACTGACTTACCCAACTGGCCCGCAGTGATGACCTCTATACAAAAACACTGTAAGTCTTCAAAAGAATGCTTTCGTAACAAACAGTGCTGTACCATGGGCGCCTCTATTATCTGATTCTTAAGCCGGCTCTTATGTTCTATCATGCGAGTTTTAAATGCCCTACTAGTCTTCCCCACATACAACAGTTGGCAAGGACACTGCACAATATATACTACATGGGTAGACTCGCAATCTGAAGAATGCCGTAACCAATATTCTCTGCCCCGATGGAAAAAAGTATTCACCTCCTTAGTAATCAGGTAAATGCTACATTTGCCACACTTTCGGTGTCCCCCTGGAGCTAACATCCGGGATACATTATTCCTCAATCTTGAAGGGCTCAAATACTCTTTGAGATTCTTCCCTCTATGCCAAACGCACCTGATGGCTTTATGTTGGAGGGCAGGCACTACCCGTAACACTGAACTATGCTTTTTCAAAATGTGTTGAATAGACCGACTAAGTGGCGAATACTGAATAATGAGATTTACATTCCTATCATCCAACCGTTTGGCAGGTCGAGATACACTTTGTAATAGCAAATCTCAATTATTATTCAAGGCCCTTTGATATGCCTTCCGAACTATAGGAGGCGGATATCCCTTACTAACAAAATTAGTGATCAACTGTTGTGATTGTATTTTGTAATCTTGTCGATCCGAACAATTTCTCCTATATCTAAGGAATTGGGAGAACGGCAGGCCTGTTTTCAGGCGGTGTGGAATGGGCACTTCGAAAATGTAAAAATGTGTTCCGATCGATTGACTTGCGAAAAACAGTGGTGGCCCAAAACCCTTGACGCTTAGTAACTTTAACATCAAGGTAAGTTATTTCTACCCTACTGTATTCATCCTTGTGAATTTAATGTTAGTATCACATTCATTGAGCCATTGATGAAAGACCTCAAACTGCTGAACCGTATCCTCCCAAAGCAAAAAAACATCGTCAATAAACCTACTCCATAGCTTAATATGATGTTTATAGGGACTCGATTGGAGCCACTGCTCCTCAAAGCGGGCCATATAAAGATTGGCTATGGATGGAGCGCACGTGGCGCCCATAGCCACTCCCAACAACTGATGATAAATAATGCCCTCAAACCACAAAAAATTTTGAAAAATGGCAATATGTGCCAACTGTAGGAAGAAGGCCAATTGTTCTTCACTAAGATCTCCCCGGGAATGCAAATAAAACTTCACTGTGTTAAAAGCAGCAACCTGAGGAATGCTCATATATAATGAGCACACATCCAGTGTCACCAACAGAATATTATCATGATCGGCCCAACTGTGATTGTTCGCCAAAAGACTAAGAAAATCAGTTGTGTCTTTGAGGTAAGAGGGTATCTGAGATAATAATGGATGAAGATAAGAGTCTACATAAGTCAATAATAGCTCAAAAATGGAACCCTTGGTGGAAACTATGGGGCGACCCAGGGGATTCACTAAATCCTTGTGAATTTTTGACACAGTGTAAAATGTGGCCCCCCGTGAGCTAGATTTATTCAAATAGCTCCATTCTTTCTGGGAAATCAACTTCCCTGCCAAAGCTATATCTGTAATCACTCGGATGTGAGATCGTAACTCCGATGTCGGATCAAGGGGTAGAATTTCATAAATAGAAGCGTCCCCCAACTGACGTGATGCTTCCGAAAGATAGTAGGAGCGATTCAAAACCACAATTGCTCTCCCTTTGTCTGCCCTTCTAATCACAATATCGTCCAGTTGTTGAAGCTGTTTCAAGACTTGTTGTTCGTTCTTCATTAACACTGTCGAGTGGTGCTTAAAGGCCTTTTCCACCTCACTCAGATCTTGAAGAACCAAGTCCCTAAAAATAGACACGGCTGGATGTAACAGTCCAGGAGGATACCAGGTGGACTTAAGCGAAAGCTGTGCCCGCCTCTCTGTTGGCGGCTCTTCTACATGGGCAACAGTTGTAATCGTGGTGGCGATCGACTCTTCTCTATGATGTTCAGAAAAAAAATATTTTGAGCTGTAATTTCCTGATGAGATTTTCGAAATCAATCCGAAAGTCAAATGGATCATGATGAGTTTCTGGAACGAATGACAGTCCTTTATTTAATAAGGCTAATTGATCATCCGCTATTTCAAGTCCCGAAATGTTAATTACTAAGGGAGACCCCGACACGGACTGTTGACAGGGACCCCTTAATTCCGTCATCGCAATAAGCGGTCGGACTTGGGACCCGATGAAGCTGTTTTTTTCTTTTTCGTTGTCTCCCGATCGCTGCCTTCGTCCAAAAAATCACTTTCCCCCGTCGTCCTGCTGGAATCACTCTCCACCTCAAAATTAACTTTTCTCTCTTTTTTTTTTTTTCGATTTGCGATTAATGTCCATCCAGGGGTACACATATCCAATAGTATAGTCGTCATTATCTCTTTTTAACTTCTTCATTTTTTGATTCTGTACATCCTGGCATAAAGCCAATAGTTGTTTATCTGCTTCTTGCTGTCATTTTTGAAAACTCTCCTCAGTGCTAGCCTCCTTTAGAGCTGCCAAGGTCAGACCAATTTCCTTCTGCATGTTCTCCAGGTTCGTTTTTATGGTGTCAATTAGCAAGATCATTAGGTCCAATGAACGCTTGTTTAATATGCAGTTCCATTTATTGAGAAACTCCCCGGTCATATTGTGCATCCTAGGTTCTTTGTAAACTCTCAATCACCGCGGGATTTGTTGTCTAGTTACATATGTTTGTCAATTTTGACCACGGCACTGTTAAGACTGAGACCTTGTGTGATTGTTTGGGGTTGTATTTTAAACGGAACATAGTACCTTTTTGGAAGACTTGAAAGATTTTGTCTACTGTTTTTGATATACTTGGAGTGTATTTTTGTATAATCAGCGCATACACACTCTGTAATAAAGACCCACTGCTGAGTGTCTATAGACAACCATGGAAGGGCAGATAGTTTGGAAGGAGACGTTACGTTTTTCCAATGATTACATCTCTGCTTTAAGCAAAGAGAAAACACCTTTTGCTCAGGATTCTCCGGAAGAAGTAATTTCAGGAACCACCTGGGAGGACCTTCTTAAACTTCAGAAGAGAGTAGTGAGAACAGAGCTGCACCATTTATCGTTAATTGAATATGTAACTAGACAACAAATCCCGTGGGGATTGAGAGTTTACAAAGAACCTAGGATGCACAATATGACCGGGGAGTTTCTCAATAAATGGAACTGCATATTAAACAAGTGTTCATTGGACCTAATGGTCTTGCTAACTGACACCATAAAAACGAACCTGGAGAACATGCAGAAGGAAATTGGTCTGACCTTGGCAGCTCTAAAGGAGGCTAGCACTGAAGAGAGTTTTCAAAAACGACAGCAAGAAGCAGATAAACAACTATTGGCTTTACACCAGGATGTACAGAAGCAAAAAATGAAGAAGTTAAAAAGAGATAATGACGACTATACTATTGGATATGTGTACCCCTGAATGGACATAATCGCAAATCGAAAAAAACAGGAAGAAAAGTTAATTTTGAGGTGGAGAGTGATTCCAGCAGGACAACGGGGGAAAGTGATTTTTTGGATGAAGGCAGCGATCTGGAGACAACGAAAAAGAAAAAAACAGCTTCATCGGGTCCCAAGTCTGACCACTTATTGCGACGATGGAATTAAGGGGTCCCTGTCAACAGTCCGTGTCGGGGTCTCCCTTAGTAATTAACATTTCGGGACTTGAAATAGCAGATGATCAATTAGCCTTATTAAATAAAGGACTGTCATTCGTTCCAGGAACTCATCATGATCCTTTTGACTTTCGGATTGATTTCGAAAATCTCATCAGGAAATTACAGCTCAAAATATTTTTTTCTGAACAACATCATAGAGAAGAGTCGATCGCCACCACGATTACAACTGTTGCCCATGTAGAAGAGCCGCCAACAGAGAGGCGGGCAAAGCTTCGCGCTTAAGTCCACCTGGTATCCTCCTGGACCGTTACATCCAGCCGTGTCCATTTTTAGGGACTTGCTTCTTCAAGATCTGAGTGAGGTGGAAAAGGCCTTTAAGCACCACTTGACAGTGTTAATGAAGAATGAACAACAAGTCTTGAAACAGCTTCAACAACGGGACAATATTGTGATTAGAAGGGCAGACAAAGGGAGAGCAATTGTGGTTTTGAATCGCTCCTACTATCTTTCTGAAGCATCACGTCAGTTGGGGGACGCTTCTATTTATGAAATTCTACCCCTTGATCCGACATCGGAGTTACGATCTCACATCCGAGTGATTACAGATATAGCTTTGGCAGGGAAGTTGATTTCCCAGAAAGAATGGAGCTATTTAAATAAATCTAGCTCACAGGGGGCCACATTTTACACTGTGCCAAAAATTCACAAGGATTTAGTGAATCCCCCGGGTCGCCCCATAGTTTCCACCAGGGGTTCCATTTTAGAGCTATTATTGACTTATGTAGACTCTTATCTTCGTCCATTATTATCTCAGATACCCTTTTACCTCAAAGACACAACTGATTTTCTTAGTCTTTTGGCGAACAATCACAGTTGGGCCGATCATGATAATATTCTGTTGGTGACAGTGGATGTGTGCTCATGATATATGAGCATTCCTCAGGTTGCTGCTTTTATCACAGTGAAGTTTTATTTGCATTCCCGGGGAGATCTTAGTGAAGAACAATTGGCCTTCATCCTACAGTTGGCACGTATTGCCATTTTTCAAAATTTTTTTTTGTTTGAGGGCATTATTTATCATCAGTTGTCGGGAGTGGCTATGGGCGCCACGTGCGCTCCATCCATAGCCAATTTTTACATGGCCCGCTATGAAGAGCAGTGGCTCCAATCGAGTCCCTATAAACATCATATTAAGCTATGGAGTAGCTTTATTGACGATGTTTTTTTGCTTTGGGAGGATACGGTTCAGCATTTTGAGGTCTTTCATCAATGGCTCAATGAATGTGATACTAACATTAAATTCACCTATGAATATAATAGGGTAGAAATAACTTACCTTGATGTTAAAGTTACTAAGCGTCAAGGGTTTTGGGCCACCACTGTTTTTCGCAAATCAATCGATCGGAACACATTTTTACATTTTCGAAGTGCCCATCCACACTACCTGAAAATAGGCCTGCCATTCTCCCAATTCCTTAGATATAGGAGAAATTGTTCGGATCGACAAGATTACAAAATACAATCACAACAGTTGATCACTAACTTTGTTAGTAGGGGATATCCGCCTCCTATAGTTCGGAAGGCAGATCAAAGGGCTTTGAATAATAATCGAGATTTGCTATTACAAAGTGTATCTCGACCTGCCAAACAGTTGGATGATAGGAATGTAAATCTCATTATTCAGTATTCGCCGCTTAGTCGGTCTATTCAACACATTTTGAAAAAGCATAGTTCAGTGTTACGGGTAGTGCCTGCCCTCCAACATAAAGTCATCAGGTGCGTTTGGCAAAGAGGGAAGAATCTCAAAGAGTATTTGAGCCCTTCAAGATTGAGGAATAATGTATCCCGGATGTTAGCCCCAGGGGGACACCAAAAGTGTGGCAAATGTAGCATTTGCTTGATTACTAAGGAGGTGAATACTTTTTTCCATCGGGGCAGAGAATATCAGTTACGGCATTCTTCAGATTGCGAGTCTACCCATGTAGTTTATATTGTGCAGTGTCCTTGCCAACTGTTGTATGTGGGGAAGACTAGTAGGGCATTTAAAACTCGCATGATAGAACATAAAGGCCGGCTTAAGAATCAGATAATAGAGGCGCCCATGGTACAGCACTATTTGTTACGAAAGCATTCTTTTGAAGACTTACAGTGTTTTTGTATAGAGGTCATCACTGCGGGCCAGTTGGGTAAGTCAGTCGATCAGTGGCTTACTGTTAGAGAACAAAGATGGATTTTCGAACTTGATTCCGTTGCTCCGGGAGGGTTGAATGTGAGCATCGATTGGAGGGCCTGTATGATCTGATCGATGCATTAATTATGTGCATTCAGTGATGTTTTTCAGATAACATACATCTGTTTATTATGTCTCTGGGGGAAGTCGTTTTAGGACTGTTTCTTTAAAAATTGGGAGGAGGCTATTGATGTCATCGTGTTGGGCGTTGATTTTGATTTTGGTTTAAAGCCCAGGAGAGAGCTTTTGCCCGCATGTGCAGCATTTTTACCTGGCTATGTTTGGAATAATCAACATGCAGCAATCTTGGTTTTGGAGGTGAACGTGGGCAGCATTCTGTAAGTTTGTGAGGTGGAGATGTGTCGTTGGTTTAGAACTAAAAAATGAGAGTAGCATAATATGGTAGACGATGTTTGAACAGATTGAGTTACTCTTTTTCTTTTTATTTGACTACTAGGTTGGTGATGAGCTGTTGGTATGAACGATTGGCATTTAACTAATTGCCCCTGATGAACCACGTAGTGAAACGCGTAGGCAGTGCCTGTTGACGGCATTGGGAGATTCCATTCATTCAGAAGAGTCTTTTGGCTACTTTGTTTTGACACAGTGAATAAGATAAGACCATCTTTATAGCAAGTTGTTTTAATCCTATGAGAAAATGAGTTACACATGCAAGCATTTACTTGAGTAGGACGAAAATTTCTAAAAGTACACCTTGTTATTTGAAAAACATAAAAGGTCATTGATGTAAATTACGTGCCGTTGTTTGTCAATTTTGACCACGGCACTGTTAAGACTGAGACCTTGTGTGATTGTTGGGGTTGTACTTTAAACGAACATAGTACCTGTTTGGAAGACTTGAAATATTTTGTCTACTGTTTTTGATATACTCGGAATGCTGGTCCCCTTGGCATGTTTGAGGCCTTGCAGCAAATCTGAGTGCTATACTAGTCTTCTTGGCATTTTTAAGGCTTTACAGGTGATCGAGGGGCTGTGATGGTCTACTTGGAATAATTTAGGTCCTTGCAGCTAATCTGGATGCTGTGCAGAACTGGTCTCCTTGGTGTCTTAAGATCTTGTAGCTGATCTGGTTGCCTCAATTGACACAATTAAGGTTTTGCATCTAATTTGGGTGCTGTGCTGTTCTGTTTAAAAAAACATTCAATCAAAAACCCCAAACAATGCAGACAAAAAACAAACAAAACAAAACAAAAACAAAAGTGTGAGACAAAACAACCAGATGGAGTGAATATGATAGAGGAAAAAAGACCTCAGTAGCCCTCCGGGTAGATAATGGAGGAAACGAGTCTAACACAGGTCCCATAAATCATGAAAAGACTCTCTTTACATCAAAGGTCAATAAAAAAAAAACAAAACCCTCTAACATATCACCCACTGGTAAAGCTCGAGCAGGGCAAAGAAAAAACAGCATTCAGCGTTAAAGAAATCAGCCAACAAGACTCAAAAAAAGTCCAAACTTATCTGAAGTCAGGGCCTGAAAAGCAAATGTCCAATGAGCCCCGACATGAGCTCCGACACCAGATGTTTTGCCTTACGGCTTCCTCAGGGAGCTGTAACATATGTTGAACTACGATGGAAAAAAGGAACGCTGACCTGCAAAAAAGCAAACAATTATGTCTCACAACCAAAATCAAAAAACAAAACACTGAAGAATTTACCCCAGGTAGGGCAAGCACAAAAACTTACTATAAATGCTGTGTGGAGCGATAAGCTATACCAGGGCACGGCATCGGCATAATCCCCAAAAAACAAAAAGACGCCGAGAAAAAAGAGCCATACGCATGCGTTTAAAAAGGCAAACCCTCATGACGTCAGGGGAAATCCTCAAGCCGAAAAACATTGAAACCAGAAAAACCACCGCTCCACATGATAGCCAATGGACAAAAATGAAAAAAATTATGAAAAAATTATGACAAAACCATAAAAATAACCCACCAACTCACCCCCCAAAAAATTTTTTTTGATCCAAATAATGAAGAGAATCACAGACAGTTCTTCCATTCTATAGACTCATTCAAACCATGGGGAACTACAGTATTTAAAGAAGAAATCCATCGTTGCTCCAAACGGATTAAAATCTTGTTCAAATCACCTGAAGACAGAGCACACTTCGTTATGACTAGACATTTAAGATCCTCAAACACATGCCCAAAAGCTTGAAAATGTTGGACCAAAGGTGCACCCTCCACTGCATGAGCAAGACGACTACGATGTTCTATCAGACGTGTCCTCAGGGTACGAGTGGTCTTTCCAATATATGCTAAGCCACAAGGGCAGCGAAGCAAATAAACCACCCCAGAACTACTGCAGGAGGTAGATTGAAACAGGCGATAAGAATGCTGGTTATGACAAAAAACTTGACAAGTCTCCATTATGGAGCAAACAGAACAGTGTCCACAGCTTTGATGCCCTCCAGGAGGAAGAGATGTCAAGGATAATCTGCTGAACGTAGAGGGACAGAGTAAATCTTTCAAATTCAAGCTCTTGGTGTAAACTGATCGAATATTCTGTTGCCCCAAACCAGGAATTAGACGAAAAACATGTGAGTGTTGCTGAATGATTTTAGACAGCTGATGACTAAGAGGATTATAACGTGTGACAAAATGCACAAAGGATGAATCCATTGATGCAGAACGATCACGGGGGTTCAATAACCATTCTCGATCATTAAAACGAGCTCGAGTGCGGGCTCTACGAACCAAAGGGATTGGATAACCTCGGTCCACAAAGGAAGCCTCCAACTGCTGAGATTGTGTCTTATAATCCGAAAGCAGAGTGCAATTGCGACGATATCGAAGAAACTGAGCCAAAGGCAAGCTTTCTTTCAGCCGCTGCGGATGAGCGCTGTTGAAGTGAAGAAATGCCATACGATGCGTTGGTTTGGTGTATACAGAAGTGACAAGCGTGTCATCACGACGAGTGATCAAGACATCCAAAAAAGAAATGGATGTAGCACTGCTGTCTAAAGAAAAATGAAGATGTGGATCACAATGATTCAGCCAGATGTGAAAAGATGACAATTGATCGCTCGTGGCCATGCCAAAGTAAAAAAAATGTCATCGATGTACCGCACCCAGAGTTTAATGAAAGGTTCATAAGGACCAGCAGACAGCCATTGTTCCTCAAAACGTGCCATATATAAATTGGCAATCGATGGAGCCATGGTGGCCCCCATCGCAACCCCCTTAATCTGTTGAAAAAAAGAACCATCAAAGCAGAAAAAATTCTTTGTCATTGCTAAAGTTAACAGTTGAATAATGAAATCCACTTTGGGAGCACTGAGATCTTGCCGAGCAATCAAAGTGGAACGGCCAATGGCTATGGCTTCCTGCTGAGGGATGCTAGTGTATAAAGAGGACACATCTAAGGTTGCCATCAATAAGCCAGCTGGTACATCTGTGTCATGGCCCATGGCCAAAATCTGCAAAAAATGCATGGTATCCCGTAAGTATGACGGTATCCGGAACACTGACGGTCATAAAAAAGAATCAGCAAAAATAGAAAGAGGTTCCAAAAGTGATCCTCGCAATGACACTATCGGCCGGCCAGGAGGATGGCGGGGATCCTTATGAATCTTGGGAAGTACATAAAACTGTGGAATCCGTGGATAAGAAACACAAAGAAAACGTGCTTCCTTCTTTGTAATCAAACTCTGGTCCAAAGCCAACAAAACCAAATCCTTAATCATCATTTGAAGGTCCCCAGTGGGATCAAAGGATAGTGGTAAGTAAGTGGAAACATCTGATAATTGAGACTGGACCTCAGTGACATATTGAGCGACATCAAGCACCACCACTGCACCACCCTTGTCAGCTTTCCGGATGATGATATCATCAAAACCACGAAGATCCTTCAGAGCCTGCCGTTCAGATAATGACAAACTATGATGAACTTTATTATGAAAAGCAAGTTCTAACTGAGCAATGTCATTCAACACTAGCTCCCGAAACACTTGCAATGCAGATGGTAACGGACCAGGCGGGGTCCAGGTGGAGCGGAATGGAAGACGAACAGTTTCTAGAGAATCACACTCTTCAGTCATCAAAGAGGAAGCTGCATCAGAGGTTGTAGTAATGTGCCGAACTGCACATGTCTCAGAAAACTCAGGTTGATTGGCAAAAAAAACTTTCAAATGAAGTTTACGCATAAGATGTTCAAAATCCAAACGAACCTGAAAGGCATCATAAGCGGTACGGGGAACAAAGGACAGACCCTTCTCCAACAGAGTTAGTTGAGCTGATGATAAACTTCGTGAAGAGAGATTAACTACAAGCCCTTGGGATCCGCTGTTGCTTGTGACCTGGTCCATGGACGATGTGACCCCGACTGACCTTACCCCTGTTTGTTCTTGCCTCGCCCGCGACCTCTGCGCTTGCGAGTGCCTCGGCCTCGCTCGGAAAAATCCTCAGACCCAGAAACATATTGATCAGATGAAGCCGATTCATCGGAGTATTCAAATGACACATGATCAGGTTTTCTACATTCAGGTTCCATCCAAGCATAAACAAAGCCGGATTTGTAATCAGTATCATCCCTATGTAGTTTAGACAGCTTAAAAGTCTTGGTTTCTTGTCGAAATGAATCAAGTTGAGATTGCAGCTTTTGCATATGAGTTGCAAACTCATCTTCCTTCTCTTCAATTTTCAAAGCAGCCATCCTTTGCTCGAGTTCTAAACCTGTGGTCTCATTAAAGGATTTGGTGGCATTAACAGTAAGCACCATCAAATCCAGAGCACATTTGTTGAGGATCTTATTCCAATTATCAACAAACGTCTCATCTTCCACAAAGAACTGTGGTTCCTTTTTAATGCGAAAACTGCGAGGAATCTGCTGGCGACATATGTATTCAACCAGAGTCGCTCAATGCAATTCTGCGCGAATTTGACGCTTCCACAGTCTGGTCAAAGAAAGCCAAGAGGCATGGCTATTCAGGGAGTCGGTAGAGTCAAAACCTATTGAATCTTTTAGTAAGTCTTGAACTTGATCCACCGAAAATGTAAGTATATCACGCCAAATAGGAGGATCAGAAGCCATAGTCAAACTATATGCAAAAAATATCCTCAAGGAGCCAGCATGACAAAAACCATTCAATCAAAAACCCCAAACAAGGCAGACAAAAAACAAACAAAACAAAAACAAAAACAAAAACAAAAGTGTGAGACAAAACAACCAGATGGAGTGAATATGATAGAGGAAAAAAGACCTCAGTAGCCCTCCGGGTAGATAATGGAGGAAATGAGTCTAACACAAGGGAACAGGTCCCATAAATCATGAAAAGACTCTCTTTACATCAAAGGTCAATAAAAAACCCTCTAACATATCACCCACTGGTAAAGCTCGAGCAGGGCAAAGAATAAACAGCATTCAGCGTTAAAGAAATCAGCCAACAAGACTCAAAAAAAGTCCAAACTTATCTGAAGTCAGGGCCTGAAAAGCAAATGTCCAATGAGCCCCAACATGAGCTCCGACACCAGATGTTTCGCCTTACGGCTTCCTCAGGGAGCTGTAACATATGTGGAACTACGATGGAAAAAAGGAACGCTGACCTGCAAAAAAGCAAACAATTATGTCTCACAACCAAAATCAAAAAACAAAACACTGAAGAGTTTACCCCAGGTAGGGCAAGCACAAAAACTTACTATAAATGCTGTGTGGAGCGATAAGCTATACCAGGGCACGGCATCGGCATAATCCCCAAAAAACAAAAAGACGCCGAGAAAAAAGAGCCATACGCATGCGTTTAAAAAGGCATGAGGGTTTGCCTTTTTATTTATGCAATATTTAAACAAAAAAACAAGAAAGGCCACACAGACCAATCTTAAAGAAACAGATCAAGCATTAAGAAATACATCCACAATGCAGACATACAAAGAAAAATACCAAGAAATTGTTTCAATGCCTGATCACACTAGCCCACAAAACAGAGGGAGTTTAACATCATTAAATATTATCCCAATATACAAAGAATGCTGGTTATGCTGTAACGGAATCTCTATCTATGAGTCAACAGTAGAAGCTGCGCGCTTGGAGCTAATGAAAGCAAGCAATTGGGAGGGCTCCCAAAAAATATAAGAAATCGCCTGATACTTTATCAGGCATTTACAAGGGTGTTTGAGAAAAAAGAGCCCTCCCAATTGCAAAACCCCCGGATGGAGCAGTAGAAACTCCCTGCGCCGCCGTTGAGTTTCTCTGGAGAGATCGGGATATATAGCAAACCGCGAAATAAGATGTTACGTTTCTGAAAAAATACTCTCAATAGCCACTCCTTATCAGATATCAATGCAAATGTTATAAAAAGTGTAGCAGGAACCTGTGACCCAAGACCGGAATTCTCTAGGACATCAGTAGCGTTTAAAACATCCTCCTGAATTTGTTCACCCCCTATAGCACCAGAAGCGACATCAGAAACTTGCTTCGCTACTGGAAGATAATACATTTTTACTAAGGGGGGAACTAAATCAGGGGAAGCTCCCAAGGTCTCAGTCAAATATTTCACAAACATATCTCTAGGAGAGATAGATGCAACTCTCGGAAAATTAATTAGCCGCAAATTATTAGCGCGAGAAATATTATCCAATTGTTCAATTGCCTTTTTAAACGCATGCATATGGCTCTTTTTTCTCGGCGTCTTTTTGTTTTTTGGGGATTATGCCGATGCCGTGCCCTGGTATAGCTTATCGCTCCACACATCATTTATAGTAAGTTTTTGTGCTTGCCCTACCTGGGGTAAATTCTTCAGTGTTTTGTTTTTTGATTTTGGTTGTGAGACATAATTGTTTGCTTTTTTGCAGGTCAGCGTTCCTTTTTTCCATCGTAGTTCCACATATGTTACAGCTCCCTGAGGAAGCCATAAGGCGAAACATCTGGTGTCGGAGCTCATGTCGAGGCTCTTTGGACATTTGCTTTTCAGGCCCTGACTTCAGATAAGTTTGGACTTTTTTTGAGTCTTGTTGGCTGATTTCTTTAATGCTGAATGCTGTTTTTTCTTTGCCCTGCTCGAGCTTTACCAGTGGGTGATATGTTAGAGGTTTTTTTATTGACCTTTGATGTAAAGAGAGTCTTTTCATGATTTATGGGACCTGTTCCCTTGTGTTAGACTCGTTTCCTCCATTATCTACCCGGAGGGCTACTGAGGTCTTTTTTCCTCTATCATATTCACTCCATCTGGTTGTTTTGTCTCACACTTTTGTTTTTGTTTTTGTTTTGTTTTGTTTGTTTTTTGTCTGCCTTGTTTGGGGTTTTTGATTGAATGTTTTTTGTCATACTGGCTCCTTGAGGATATTTTTTGCATATAGTTTGACTATGTGCTGTTCTGTTTGGCATGTTTGAGTCCTTCCAGCCGATTTAGGTGCTAAGATGGTCCTCTTGGTATAATTTAGGGACTTGCAGCCAATTTGGGTGCTGTGCTGGTTCTCTTGGCATGTTTAAGGCTTTGTAGCTGATCTGGATGCTATGCTGGTTGCCTTGCACTTTGCTCCTTTCTAAGAGCCTTGGTGTGCTTTTACCAAGTGGGTGCTGTTTTGTCCTCTTCCACTATCTTGAGATGTTCATTTTGCTCTTTGTACCACTTTGCCTTTCTGATGATGGTTTCTGGTACTCATCCTGCCACTGTATAAACTCTTTGTCCCTCTTGTGCCTTTGGGGGGTTTGTGGCACCCTTGATGGTCTCTAGTGCTGTTACAGATGCCAATCATCAAGCACGTTTGATTGAAAATAGATGACAAGTCTCACTGTTCCACTGTAAAATAGCTTCCCCCATAGGCTTTAATGGAGGCAAATGAGAACAGCCCATGAATACTTTGGCTTCCAAAGAAGAACAAAACAAAGGATGAAAATCTTTGACATGAACATGCCTATATTCCATGTGAGGCCTCACTAATGCCTGTGCAGAAGCATCATCTTTTCCATTTTTGTGCTGGTTATACTACTTCCTATATACCCCACTATCCCTCTGAGTCTGAGCACAATCTTACAAATATATTGAAATAAGCAGACACTGCCACCTTTAGCTCTCTTTCCTGGTTGATGCACATCATCACCTTGCTACTCATCGTGTACTGCCCAAGCCAATTTCTGTTCTCCAAAGTTATGACTCTGCATTGTTTGCACTGAATCTCAATTGCCAAGCAATGAGCCAGTCTTCAATTTTTCTTAACTCACTTCTGGTTCTGTCAGCTCTCTGAGGAGTATCCACTCTGATAAAGATTGCAGAGTCATTCATAAACCTTCTCTTCTAGCCCCTCTGCAATATCACTCATAAAAATGTTGAATGGAATTGGTCCCTCCAGAGATCACTCAATCACTTTACCTAATCTCCTGTCTCTCGACAGAGTGATTCCTTTTTCTTGTCTATCTCTTTTCACTTTGGGACCCCCCCCCCCCAAGCTATTCAAATTTTTCATAAGCCTCCCATGTGGAACTGTATCAAAAGCCATGCTGAAATCTAACTGGCAATGTGTGTTGTGGTGCTCGCTACAGGCACATTAGGACATGTGTTGCCAGGTAGCGCAGGGCCATGACTGCGCAGAATGGTTCAAGCACTAATTGCGCAACCTATGTTAAGGTTTTGAGTGAGTAGGGTTGGAGCATGCCGGGAAAATACTGTCCATACCCTCAACAGTTAGCATTTGCATGTAACACGCCAAGGTTTTGGCACTGTTAGCACGCTATGTGCAACAACTTCGTGCACAAGTAAAAGGCCCTCTAAGTCAATCACATCTAGGGCATTTCTCTGATCCAATTCTCTAGTCATCAAACTGAAGAAATGAATGAGATACAATTGATCTGATCTTCCTGTTAAAACCATGCTGCTTTGGATTCTGCAACTTTCTGGATTGTAGAGAGCTTGCTATCCTTTCCTCTACTATAGTTTTCATTAGTTTTCTCCCCACTGAGGACTATAGTTTCCAATCTCTTCTCTGTTTGTACTTTTATGAAGGAGGGAGGCATATCTGCCCTTTTCTATTCCCATGGGATCACACCACTCTCTAAGTATCCATTGAACAGATCTTTCAGTGGAAACTCTTAGAACTCTCTTTAAATCCTAGGATGCATTCTACTCAACCCCGCGTCTTTGTCAACTTCCAATTTTGCTAGTTCCCAACAAACACTGACCCCCGTAAAAGGTACAATATCTACTCCTCCCCGATAAGAATCTTTCTCAATCACTGGTGGTCCTTCTCCTTTCACGTCTTCAATGAAGATTGAGCAGAAGCATTTATTTAGCTTTGATCCTCTAAGGAAATAGGAAAAGTCATGCTTCTTTCATATGACTGATTTTGCCCTTCTGTTCTCTGAGCTGAAACCTCCAGTCCTCAAGTTTGACACCTTCCCTTCCTGATGGTTAGTCATTATTGCATGGATCTGTTTATAGTAAACAAGGAAGGATACACTGTTAAGGATTCTTCAGGATTTTTTTTTTTGTAACATAACATAATAAATGATGGCACATAAAGACAAATTGGTCCATCTTGTCTGCCAAACTGTCTTTCTCTTTTCCAATAAAGCAGGCAAAAAAGGACTAATTGTGACAGATGATTTTAAACACATGGGTCTTTGATTTCTCTCATGAGAAAGTCCTAGAGAGAAAGCAGGTTACATGCTTATTTCAGCAACAATTTTCTGGTACATCTTGCCTCTGTATCCTTTTCTCTCAGATGATGCGGCTGCCAAGGGAGCTGTTTCCAGATGGAGGAACTTGATTTGTGGTGCTGCATCCCAGTACCTTGTGGTAATGAGGTCTAGTTTGGATTTTTAGATTTAGATTTTATATTTAATTACTCTCCAAAACTGAGCTCAAAGCAAGTTACAGTCAGGCATAGTAGGTAGTTCCCTGGTCAATAAAGCTTACAATCTAAGGATCTTATTTAATAAGCTGCATTATCACAATACGTTATTGACCAATTAATGTGCATTATTTGTTGATAACACACATTAATTGCTAGTAGTGCATTTTTCTGTGGTAACACAGCATTCACGCACAACTAAATTAGGCTGAATGCACAGTAAAACTAATGAGCTGTATCACATACCAATGCATATAAAGCAGCTCATTATTATGGAAATTGAGCAATGGTTTATGCAGAACTTTGCAAGCTGTGCTATACTCTGAAACTTAACTACATCTTAAATGATGTAGCTAACTATTCCCTGGTAGGATCACCAGGTTAATGTGTCTTGTGTCACTCCCAGGTACAAATTGGACGAGATTTACAAGAATATAATTTTTCCCTTATTCCCAGTTTGTTAAATCCTTTCTGCACTAGGGGACAGGGTCATTTCCCATTCTTACTGCCACTTGTCCCCCACAAGTCTCTTTTGTTAAAACATTGCCCCCCACTCCAGGATCCACCTCCTATCTCCCTGATCCTTGCTAGCATCTTCCTAGGATTTTATGGGGGCAGAAGTGATCCCCATTTACTCCTGCTTCTCCAGGACCATTATCCAAAAAAGGCACCAGTTGACTCCAGACACTTCTTTGCCCCAATCACTCTAAAAAACTTATTTATGCTAATCTTTGGTAGATAATCAAATAAGGCAGGTTGAACTATAGCAGTAGTACTGCTAGATACCACTAGGAGGTCACCAGTGCCATTTGGAATCTACAGTCAGATAGGCAGGAGTGACCGGAAATCAGTCCTGTCCCATACTGTTAGAAACCAGAGATTGTGGAGTTAGGCCTGGGGGGGGGGGGTTCCTACAAGTGGATGGAGGGTAATTGGAGGTGGTAGTGGGGGTTCTTTGTGAGAGGTTGGGGTGAGGGATGGTGGTGGTGGTATCTTCAGTAGGGGAGGAGAGAAATCAGGGAGTCTTGGGGGGGGGGGGGGTACGAATATTGGTTGAGGGGGCCATGGAGTATTTTGGTTGGTGGGGGGGTTGATGGCTGGGAGGAGGAATTCGACATGGCACTTTTAAAATGGGAGCCTTAAGATTGTGCCAAGGGACATTGGATCATGTATTAGTGGGAGAATAATCACAGCTTGTGAGAGTGATCACAAGTTGCATTATTCATTTACCATAGGAGTTGTTAACCTGCAGTGCTTCTGACTTAATGAATGTGTACAACTTATAGGGTGAAACCTGCAAGTTCTACCTGATCACTGTGCCAGCTCATAGGTGGTCTGGCTCTTGATGGTTGGAAGTGGTCATAGTGAAGACCAAATAACCTATGTATGAGTGGACTCCAAAATGCTATTTAGGGTCCATTCTTTTGTTAGTAGCATCAACCCCCTCCTCCATAACCATTCCCATATCCTGCAGCTCCTGGAAGATCTGCTTCCAAGCAGATAATTTAACTGCACGAGAGCCATACTCTGTTAAGGGAGTTTTAATATGATCCTGGCCTAACAAAGGAACTAGCAAATCCATTCCATGTCTTGTTATCAGAATTTTCGAATGACCAACACAATTGCTAAAACTATCAACACCATTATCCAAAGCACCCAGCCTCCTTATGCTCATTGACATTTGGGTTTTCTATGCAGGTTGTTTGAATACCTCTTATGAGTTCTAACTCATCCTCTCTGCAGGTTACACCTTGGCGATATCCATTTTTTGCATCTTAGTATCCTCTGTGTTTATTTCTTATGTATTATTAATACCTTTCAGGTATTTAGATACCTCCAAAAAATCCCTCTTGTCCCTTATTGCTTCAAGGGACTACAAAATTAGGTCTTTAAATCTCATCATATGCCTTCTGGGAGGAGGGAAATGATAGGGGAAAAATGTATAGCATGTTTTACTGTAAAAAAAGATGCTTTTTATTGTTTTACAATGGATAAAAGTTTTTCATATGCTGTTTGAAGAGAAGGTTGTTAAATGTTTATAAATAAATAATAAATAATGGTTGCATTTCTATTTTTTGCAATTTATCTAGCCCTACCTACCTCTCTCTCTCTTTCTCTTAGAGACATGTATTCGTTAGCATACATTCAGTTCATTAAGGTGCCTTAAAAATCTTAAGGAGCCTTTTATTGAAGGGCAATGTGGCGTTTTTCAAATGCTCCAATAACATGCAAATCTACAACGTTAGGTCAACACCACTGCATTTACTGTCAGGAGCATGGAAAGCATGCTCCCCAACAGTTATCACGGTGCAGGTGGCACTATCACCACACGACAATAGTGTGAGTGTACTCAACACCACCTATTGAGATGGTGGTAAGTACACCTGAACTATTTGCTGTCATGTAGGTAGGGTGGGTGGGCAGGCTGTCTGTGTGTTGCTCACCCCACCCACTTATTTAACAGGTTTTCTTTCTATACCGTTTTATCATTTCAGTCAAAGCAGTTTACATTGTAATTTAAACTTGGTAATGTACATTAAACAGGGACATTGGTAGCGGATGTTTCTGAGGCAATGGAGGGTTAAGTGACTTATTTATTTATTTGTTTATTTAACCAGTTTTATATACCACCTTATCCTTTAATCAAAGTGGTTTACAGTGTAACTTGATTGGGGTACATTTAGGATCTTGGGTCTGGTGGATTTAGGGTGGCATTTTTGAGGACTGGGCGTATCATTGCTTGCTTGAGGGAAAGCGGCATGTAGCTTTGTTGAAGGGAAAGTTCCACTATCTTCTGGAGGTGCTGGCTCAGATGTTCCTTTGAAGCTTTGATCCATGCGACCGGGCATGGGTCAGCTGATGAGGTAGTTGTGTTCAAGGTTTCCACAATGTGTTTGATCTGGAGCACTGATGGATTTGAGAAGTTATCCCAGGTTTTTTGCTCAGAAGTTGTTAGGTTCGCCATCGTGTGGGAGGGGTTGATTGCGAGATTCCTGTGTTTGCTGGTTATGTAGTTAACAAATTATTGAGGATCTATGTGCTGGGCATCATGCTGTGTTGTATCCCTGGTGAGCTTTTGTATGATGGTAAAGAGCTCTCTTGGTCTATTTGCTGACTTCATAATGGTGTTGCTATGGTATTGTTGTTTGCATTCCTTGATTAAGTTGTGGTATTCCAATTGCCTAGATCTGTATTGGAGCAGGGGGTCTTGTGTTTAATTGTGCTGCCATTTTCGCTCGAGCTTCCTAAGTGTATGCTTTGCTTCTCTGATTGATTCCGAGTACCAAGGTGTGTTGAGTCTCTTGCGGGCATGCGTGTGATTTTGCGAAGTAGTTGATGCTGCTGTAGAAATGGTGCCATTACAATTTTCAATGATTCTGTCCAGTTTGTGGCTGTCAAGTTGGAGTTTCGAGACTATCTCCTGTAGGAATTCATCCCTGTGAAAGATTCTGAATTTTCTGTGGATGTGTCCTTCTTGGCGGCTAGCGGGACTCTTGAGAAGCATTGAAAATGTTATTGCAAGGTGATCCGACCAGGGTAAAGGTGTGATTATGGCAGCTGTAGTCTGGTCCTGTTCCATTAGTTGCTTTGGTATGAATACAAGAACAGGGTTTGTTCATGTTAATGTGTGGGGACGTTCACTGAGTGTATTGTAGGGACTCCATCACTTTGAGGAATGCTCTGGTGTCTTTGTTGGGTGTGGAGCAAAGGATATAGTCTCATAGGGCGATGAGCGGTTTATGTTGAGAGCTTAGTACACAGATTGTCTCAAGTGTTGTGGATAGTTCTTTGGATTTGGTATTTGTGGACGGCATGTGAGGCATGCACTCATGTATTTGTTTGAGATGGTGATTGTGTTGATCTCCGTCATGCTGATAGATGAGGTGGTTTTGAATCGAAAGTAGATTCTAGCCAGTATGAGTACTCCCCCTCCTCTTTTGTGTGTTCTAGGGCAGTTGAATGCTGTGTATTTTGGAGGGGTAATTTGATTTTGGATGACCTGGTTTGTATCCGTCAGCCAGGTTTTGTGGCAGGTGCAGGCCTGTGACCCACGGTGTCTGACATAGGCAGGCCAGCATGGCTAGCTTGACCTGTAAATGAGGCCTGTGGAGAGGCATATAGGATTGCACATCCCCCAATATGCTGCTGTTGTAAGAAAGAACTCAGTAGAAATATTGAATTAGCTTAGATAAGCAGAATTGCAGAATTAAGAAATGGAAAAATACAGAAAAGATGTGTTTTAAAGTTACTGATAAGAAAAAGTACATTTGCAGAGAAATATTGAGGAGTGCTGACAGATGAGTTACAGAACCTTGCTCTTCTGCACGCACAAATGGTCCCATAGCCTTGAAAGTGTGAAAGTAACAAGTTGATGAACTGACCATTGTAATTGGGACTAGAAGGGGGGCAGGCAGGTGTCATGCCCACAGAAGCCCACAGAAGGAACATAATTGGAGAAACTTATCAGTACCGGGACCAATAGAAGGGCTACGGGAGGTACGGGAGCGTACCGGGACCAATGAAATGTTTTTCTATACCTAGAATGGAACAGAAGTCTATAAAAGTTGTTGTAATGCTTGAAAACTTTGCTCAGCCATTTTGAAATTGATTGGTTCGAGACTTGTGCACAAATAAATGATTTGGACCTTCTGAACAGACTCCTGGTATCATTGGTTTGTCTGCGCTTTGCTGCTACATATTCCTTGGTGCGTTGGCCGGGAAGTTGTGGAATCAAAGTGTATATAGGGCAATATACCACGACTTTCCGCCTCTATAGGCTTGGTCCTGCCGGGATCGCGCCCTTCCGACGAGGGCCGCTCCCTGGCGCCACCGGTCCCTTGTATCGGAGGGAGCTGGTCGGACCTCGGCGGGTGCCGGGCCCAGTCGGAGCCAACTCCTCGAACCCGAGTGAGGGGAGTCCGAGGTCCAACTCATGCGCCTGCTTGGGAAGTTTGAGGACCGGATCCGGTGAGTATAGTTTTGATTTTGGGTCTAGACAGAAATAGAAAGAGCAGTACTGCCATTGGAACTTGGAATTTGGAATTTGTAATCTCGAGATATTGGGAATTGGTAAGAGAGCTTGATCACCTCTCAAGGAAGAGCCGAGTAGCCTGGCATGGGAATTCGCTAGGTGAAACCCTCATCCTTTTTGTAATTGGGAAAAGACTAGTCAGAATAGATAGAAACGAATGCATTCTGGGAATACGTTGCTAGCATGATTGTGTGAACGAAGTGTGAATGAGAGGTCTGGCAGCACGGACCAAGTGAAGGCGGACCCCTGATTAGCGCATTTCCTGACCGGGCGACCGCGTTCAGGTTGCGAAAAGGGGGAAGCGATTGTCGTCTTGTCTTGTTATCTGTATTCCCTATACGTTTCCAGGGCCGTGAGGACCCCTTACCCACGGTCCGCCCACCTTTTCCCTTCTGTCTGTTGTTGCGCGCACACATCGAAATGGGAGGGGCGGAGTCTACTAGAAACACTCCATTAGAATGTATGATCGCACATTTTAAAGAGGGATATTCAGGAGATTATGGTATTAAAATGGCAGCAGCCCGTTTGCAGATTTTGTGTACTAGGGAGTGGCCCGATCTAGACCCCATCTGGCCCCGAGAGGGAACGTTCATGGTAGAGATTATTCAGTCAATACATCGTAGAGTGCGGGTAGCGCACCCCGATCAGTACCCCTATATAGATTCCTGGTTAAGTATTTGTGAAGATCCGCCCTCCTGGGCGCAGCGCTGTTATGAGGAACAGTGCAGAATAATGTTAGCTAAAACAGATTCTAGACAGAAAAAGGAACAGCCTAGAATGAAAGAGCAGGATAAGAAAGCCAAGAAGAAACCCATCTTGGCAGATCCCGATTCCCCAGAAGTAGTCCTCAGGCAGCCCCGAACCCCAAGTCCAGTAAGAATAGCTCGGCGGCGTCCTGCCCCAGAACCCCAGAGACTGCCAGAGCCGAGGCGAGACCCAACCCCTGACCCCCCTCCTCCTGGAGGAGAGGAAGAGAAAGAATTAGCGGGAAGAGAAGAGGAGGATGTAAAAAGTGAGCCAGAAGCGGAGCTAGAAGAAGAAGGGGGGAATTCCCCAGAAGAAGAAGAAGAGGACAGTGTACAAATAATTGAGAAAGCCAGCGCTAGCACTAGCAAGCCAGTGAAAGAGAAACCCAAAGCAAAACCAGTTGAGAAAAAGAAAGCGACTCCTGCAAAGACAACGACAATAGCCCTTAGATCCCAGACCCAAATGACGCCTGGGACGACAGCCAAACTGTTTCCCTTAAGGCAAGTCCTGGGGGTGCCCGTAAAGAATGATAATGATGAAGTGGTAGCGGGACCCCTAACTTATGTGTATATCCCGTTCTCTACAACTGATTTATTAAATTGGAGGTCGCATTATGCCTCCTATACTAGCAAGCCCCAGGAGCTGACAGAATTAGTAACTAGTATTATGGAAACTCACCAACCCACTTGGCCAGATTGCCGTCAGCTCCTGACCACCCTATTCACTACAGAAGAGCGAGCGAGAATTAGAAAAGCAGCTATCGAATGGATGGCAGAAAACCCTGCAGCTCCAGCGCAGGGGCAGAATATAATAGATCGTAGAGAAGCAGCTCAGAGAGAATTCCCGAATGAAGACCCCCAATGGGATCCAAATACAGATGAAGGATCCACCGCCCTAGCCCGTTTTCGCCAAGGCTTTTTACAAGGCCTGAGAAGAGGAGGCCAAAAAGCTATGAACCTTTCCAAAGTAGCAGGAGTTATCCAAGGAATAGATGAGAGCCCAGCAGATTATTATGAAAGATTAACTGAAGCTTACAGAATGTATACTCCCTATGATCCCGAGGCACCAGGAAGTTTATGCATGGTGAATTCTGCTTTTGTAAACCAGTCTCAACCAGACATTAGACGTAAATTACAGAAATTAGAAGGGTTTGCGGGCATGAATGCAACACAGTTATTGGAAGTCGCTCATAAAGTGTATGTGAATCGTGATACTGAAAGACAGAGAGAATGTGATAGAAAGATGAAGAAGAAAGCTGATTTTTTGGCTGCGGCCATAGTTGAAAAGAAAAGGGGAGGTGTCCCTAATCGAAGGAGCAGAGGAAGAGGGCGGGGTCAAGGCGGAGGCCGGACCCAGAGACTAGGCGTGAACCAATGCGCCTACTGCAAAGAGGAAGGACATTGGAGAGATACGTGCCCGCAACTCGAAGACGCCCAGCAAGATGACGAATACGATCATCAGTGGCGAGAAGAAAGACGAGGCCGTCCCCGAGGCCGAGGAGGAGCCAATCGAGAACAATTCCAGAGAGAGAGGGGAGGAGGAGCCATCCAAGCATTGGCCACACAGGCCCATGATGAGGATGACGTGGATTAGGACAGACCGGGCTCCAAGTTTGCTTTAGGTCTCCAGGAGCCTATGGTCGAAATACAAATAGGAGACCAATTTATGAACTTTATGGTTGATACTGGAGCAGAACATTCAGTAATAGACAAAAAGATAGCCCCATTCACCAAAAAAGCAGTCACCATTATAGGAGCAACTGGTGCCAAAGCCACAAAGTCTTTTCTTCAAAACCGAATATGCAGTCTAGGAGGACAGCAAGTAACTCATCAATTCCTTTACATGCCCAAATGTCCAGTACCCCTACTGGGACGAGATATGCTAGCCAAGCTTCAAGCACAGATATCTTTCTCCGAACAAGGAGAAATGCAAATGACAGTGAATTCTCAACCCAAACCAGCAGGAGTAATGCTGCTGACAGTACCCCGAGAAGAAGAGTGGAGATACTACATTGATGATTCGATTCAAGATACCTATTTTGAACAAACTTTAAAGAACATTCATGCACCACTTGAAGTATGGGCAGAAGGCAGTCCCCCAGGCCTAGCCAAACATATAGCTCCAGTGATTGTAACCCTCAAGCCTAGTGCTACACCAGTGCACGTCAAACAGTACCCTCTCCCAAGAGCCGCAATTGAAGGCATTCATCGCCACCTACAGAGATTGCTCGAGTATGGCCTACTAAAAGTATGTCAATCCCCATGGAACACCCCACTTTTGCCAGTAAAGAAACCTGAGACAGATGATTATCGCCCAGTGCAAGATTTGAGAAGAGTAAATGATGCAGTTGAAACTATACATCCAGTTGTGCCCAATCCTTACACTCTTCTAGGACTGATACCTGCTGAAGCTACCCATTTCACTGTACTGGATTTAAAAGATGCATTCTTTTGCATAAGATTAGCCCCTGTAAGCCAAATATTGTTTGCATTTGAATGGCAGGACCCCATCTCTGGAAGAGGGGGCCAACTCACCTGGACAAGATTACCCCAAGGATTCAAGAATTCACCTACCATCTTTAGTGCTGCACTAAATCAAGATCTTTCAAGCTATCCAGTAGCCCCGGGGAAGAGAGTACTTCTCCAGTACGTGGATGATCTGTTGATAGCTGCCGTATCAGAAAGAGAATGTATATTAGCCACCCAAGATCTCTTGCAGTTACTAAATGAAGCTGGATACAAAGTTTCCAGAGCCAAAGCACAACTATGCCAAACAGAAGTGAAATACTTGGGTTTTCGTATTACCCAAGGGAGCAGAAGATTAGGCAGAGAAAGAAAAGAAGCAGTATGCAGAATTCCAACTCCAACAACCAGAAAGCAAGTCAGAGCCTTTCTGGGAGCGGCAGGATATTGCCGAATCTGGATACCCAACTTTGCCCAAATTGCCAAACCACTGTATGAAGCCACAAAAGGAGAAGAGAAGTCACCACTGGAGTGGGGACTTGAGCAGGATACAGCCTTCCAGAAGCTAAAAGAAGAATTGATGTCGTCACCAGCACTTGGACTACCAGATGTCCACAAACCCTTCCGCTTGTTTGTACATGAAACACAGGGAAATGCCCTGGGCATGTTGACTCAGAAATTAGGAAATTGGGAACGACCTGTAGCCTATCTATCGAAACAATTGGACCCTGTGGCCAAAGGATGGCCACCCTGCTTGAGAGCAGTTGCAGCTACAGCGCTACTGGTGAGTGAAGCAGACAAACTCACACTAGGACAGAACATACGAGTCACTGTGCCACATGCAGTCCTTGCCCTTATGGAACAGAAAGCAAATTATTGGCTCACCAATTCCCGAATGTTGAAGTACCAGAGCATGTTATGTGAAAACCCACAGATACAACTTGAAGTGAGTCATGCCTTGAACCCAGCTACCTTGATACCCATCAGTGAAGAACTCCCAGAACATGACTGCATCGAAGTCATGGAAACTGTGTTCTCCAGTCGACCTGACTTAACAGATGTGCCCATAGACAATCCCGACCAGATCTATTATGTTGATGGGAGCAGTCTCATCCTTGACGGACGACGCTGTGCCGGATATGCAGTCGTCACTCAACATGAAGTAGTTGAATCATCAGCTCTAGCCTCAGGCACATCAGCCCAGAAAGCCGAATTGATAGCACTCACCAGAGCATTGTTGTTAGGAGAAAAACTTGTGCTGAATGTATATACAGATTCTAAATATGCTTTCACTACCTTGCATGCCCATGGAGCTCTCTACAAAGAAAGAGGACTCATCACATCCGGAGGAAAATCAGTCAAATATGGTCCCGAGATATTGATGTTACTTGATGCAGTCTGGGCCCCAACACGTGTAGCTGTCATGCATTGTAGAGGACATCAAGCAGGAAAAGGAGAAGTTGCTCGAGGAAATAGATTCGCAGATGCCTCAGCACGACAAGCCGCTATGACAGGACAGATTGCCCCCCAAGCTATGCCAATGCAAGCAGCATTGTTTCCAGTACCTTTGAATCTATGGACCCCACGATATACCACCAAAGAATTGGATTACTATTGTGACAAAGAAAATGGAGTATTGAAAGACGGATGGATTGAGCTGCCACCAGAGGAGGGCAGTCAACCTCCGGGACGAATAGTAATTCCTGAACTATTAGGACCATCCTTTGTCAAAGCTTTCCATGAAGCCACCCACTATGGAAAGAGTGCTATGGAGAAAGCACTCAGACCACATTTCTACATTCCTCTGATGACAACCATATCAGCCTCAGTCGCACGACAATGTCAAATCTGTGCCAAGAATAATGCCAAGCAAGGCCTTATTACAGCACCCCGAGTTCAGTCAAGAGGTGTGACCCCCATGCACAACCTCCAAGTTGATTTCACCGAAATGCCAAAAGCTAATGGATACCATTACCTACTAGTATTAGTTTGTACTTTCTCTGGGTGGGTAGAAGCATTCCCAACCAGAACTGAGAAAGCCCGAGAAGTTACCAAAGCCTTAATGAGAGAGATTGTCCCCAGATTTGGAATCCCAGCAGTAATAGGGTCAGACAATGGACCCTCATTTGTCTCTCAAGTTACTCAGCAGTTAGCAAAAGCTTTGCAGATACAGTGGAAGCTCCACACTGCATACAGACCCCAGAGTTCAGGGAAAGTTGAGCGAATGAATCGTACATTGAAAGCCCAAATGTCTAAGCTTTGTCAGGAGACACACTTGAAATGGCCTCAAGTGCTTCCCATAGCTTTACTCAGAATACGCTCAGCCCCTGTAAAGTCAACAGGATTTTCCCCTTTTGAAGTTCTGTATGGTAAACCCCCACCAATAGTGCAGGGAGTCAAAGGAAATCTAGCCCAGATTGGTTCAGAAGTAACCAGACAAGAACTCCTAGCTCTTAGTTTTGTTCTGCAGACTCTCCATACGTGGATCCAAGACCAATTGCCTATCAACTTGACGGAACCCTTGCATCCCTACCAGCCTGGAACTTCGGTGTGGATCAAAGATTGGAAGAAGATACCGTTGGAACCCCATTGGAAGGGACCGTACACCGTCATCCTGTCTACCCCAACTGCAGTAAAGGTAGCCGAGATCGACGCCTGGATCCACCACAGCCGAGTCAAGCCCGCCGCCGATCCTGAACCAGAGCGGTGGACAGCAGAGCAGCACCCTGATGTACCCTTGCGAGTTACTTTGAGACGGCAACCAGCAGCATAGACACTTCATCACAAGTGCTTTGCAGTAGCCAAGTCTTTCGAAGAGGATTGCTGTTTTCCATGCAGCAACAGTTTTGTTTCAACGAACCCAATTTGTGTGTATGATTTGACACACTACTTTGAGACTACATTGACTAAGCCAGACTTCACAAGCCAACTGAATTGCTAAGTTGGTTAATGTGTGCTGGACATCTTGAGGATCTTCAATCAACACTCAGCACCCGTTAAATTGCTTCATTAGCAAACGGGACGAAGAATAATAGACCGTCGTGATCAAGATCAGCAAGCTGAGGATTCAGAAGAACTCCAATCAACATCAACATGTATCTTTGCTTCTGCTTTGCCTTGGTTGCCTTCTTCGGAGGTTTTGAACAGACTTATGCTCTACCTCCATGCACAGCTTGTATTACCTCTACTAGAACTGGACTGAAAGTAACTCAGACTTTGCTTTACCATTCTTACTATACCTGCAAGGGAACAATAACTCGGTGTATCTATAACACCACTGAACTAAATGTTTGCACTCATGGCAAAATCAAAGCATGCTATAATCCGCATCAGAATCCATCCTATTACACGTTGGAAATAAGATGGAAGGATGCAGATGGACCTATATTAGCTGCTACACCACCACTTAAGGACATTACTAAACCTGCTGTTTTGAATTTTGATGCATGTAATGCTATTAATAGAGATAGTCAGTCCACCTGTGGTACATGGGAGAAAGCGTATCGAAATGACCATAAGTATATGTGTCCAGAAGGTGCCACGGGATGGAGGAAGTGTACAGGTAAAAAGGAACCAGGGTATAGTACTGCTACAGCGGCAGACTACTATTGCCCGTATTGGGAATGTGTTTTCTATGCTACCTGGAACACTGGTATAACTGATGAGAAAATAGATAAGCGGATGGCTACTCTAACCAAGCCAACCACAAATGATAAATGTCAGAAAGATGCTTGCAACCCCTTACATTTGCGTGTACATAACCCCCATGCATGGAAACAAGGATATAAGTTTGGTTTACGTATTGCTGGAGGAGGAACAGATCCAGGGACCATTGTATATATTAGATTGAATACTCAAGCCCATAAGTCATCTAAATATCATATTCATAATACCTTTTATGAAGCTATGCATGTAAATAAGTTTGAGATCCCTCACCCTTCACAGAATTTGTTTCTAGAATTAGCCGGAGCAGTAGTATCTAGTCTTAAGATCACAGATTGTTATTTCTGTGGCGGAACCCAAATGGGAGACCAATGGCCCTGGGAAGCCCAAGAATTGAATTATTCCATGATTTACAATCAGACTGAATTACACAAGACAACCAGTGAATGGGTGTTAGCGCACTCAATCGTTGGACGTCTTTGCTTTGCCAGAACTGGACCCCAGTTCACTCAAAAGGTAGGACAGCTGGTCTGTCTTAGCCAGAAATACTACAATGCCACAACCAAAAAGACAGCATGGTGGTCAGGAATCAGACATCCTGAACCTCCTAACCCATTAGCCAGATTCCCTGAACTTGCAGGTCTATGGACTAACCTTGCCAAAGTCCAAGCCTGGCAAGCCCCACCTGGCCTATATTGGATCTGTGGAAACCGAGCATATGCGCAACTCCCACCACAATGGGGAGGAGCGTGTGTCTTAGGAACCATCAGACCTTCTTTCTTCCTGTTAAACACTGAACATGGAGAACAATTAGGATACCCTGTATATACTACCCACAAACACAAAGGAGCATCCAGACAAAGAAGAGAGGCCTTACAGATAGGCAAATGGGAGAAGTGGCGAGGTGATGATTGGCCACCAGAAAGAATTATTGAATATTATGGACCTGCCACTTGGAATGATGATGGTATGTATGGTTATCGTACCCCAATATATGATTAATCGTATTATTCGCTTACAAGCAGTAGTTGAAATAATAACCAATGAAACTAGTCATGCTCTCACGCTCTTAGCTAGACAAAGTACTCAGATGCGCACTGCCATATACCAGAATCGCTTAGCCCTTGATTATTTGCTAGTAGCTGAAGGAGGAGTATGTGGTAAACTGAATTTAACTAATTGCTGTTTGAAAATAGATGATAAAGGTCAAGTAGTTGAAGAAATTGCTAAAGATATGCAAAGACATGCTTATGTGCCAGTACAGACTTGGCACGCCTTGAAATTTCCTAATTGGTTTGCTAACCTTTTCTCTTGGCTGGGAGGATTTAAGACTTTCATTATCTTAGTACTAATCCTTGTTGCTGTTGTCCTCTGCTTACCATGTTTAATCCCATGTTGTATGCGTTCCCTTCATAGTGCTATTGATAGTACAGTAGAGCGGAAGACCGCAACTAGAATAATGGCTTTATACAAAGCTAGCCCTAGTGGAACTAGTAAGAATCCTTTGATCAGGATGTGAATCTTTTGGAAAGTGATTTAATTCTCACACCTTATTAAGTAATAGGGTGAGATTAATCAAAGGGGGGAATGTGGCAGGTGCAGGCCTGTGACCCACGGTGTCTGACATAGGCAGGCCAGCATGGCTAGCTTGACCTGTAAATGAGGCCTGTGGAGAGGCATATAGGATTGCACATCCCCCAATATGCTGCTGTTGTAAGAAAGAACTCAGTAGAAATATTGAATTAGCTTAGATAAGCAGAATTGCAGAATTAAGAAATGGAAAAATACAGAAAAGATGTGTTTTAAAGTTACTGATAAGAAAAAGTACATTTGCAGAGAAATATTGAGGAGTGCTGACAGATGAGTTACAGAACCTTGCTCTTCTGCACGCACAAATGGTCCCATAGCCTTGAAAGTGTGAAAGTAACAAGTTGATGAACTGACCATTGTAATTGGGACTAGAAGGGGGGCAGGCAGGTGTCATGCCCACAGAAGCCCACAGAAGGAACATAATTGGAGAAACTTATCAGTACCGGGACCAATAGAAGGGCTACGGGAGGTACGGGAGCGTACCGGGACCAATGAAATGTTTTTCTATACCTAGAATGGAACAGAAGTCTATAAAAGTTGTTGTAATGCTTGAAAACTTTGCTCAGCCATTTTGAAATTGATTGGTTCGAGACTTGTGCACAAATAAATGATTTGGACCTTCTGAACAGACTCCTGGTATCATTGGTTTGTCTGCGCTTTGCTGCTACAGTTTCAGTGATGTATGCAATGTCCAACTTATGCATTTGGATATAATCATAGATGGTGTTTGGTTTGTTTCTGATTGGACTTGCATTGAGTAGGGCAAATTTGACCGGAGTGGCAATAATGGGGTTGGAATGTGCAAGATGTTTTTGTGATACTTGTATAAGGTTGTGTCCCCTGTGTGTGGTGTGTCTTGGGCATTAGTGAATCAGAGCAGCAGTTGTTAGGATGGGTGATATTGGAAGTGGGAGTTGGTGCTGTATCTGTTCTGAATCCTGTGCAGTTTGTTAGATGTGCCAGACTCACTGTAAGTAGGAGGTAGGATATAAGTATGCTATAGTGAGCATACATGTTGGAGGGACTTGTAACCTATCCAGGTTATGGGAATTACTGTGGTGGATCTGTCCATATTGAGTGGTATTCATAGTCTGAGTGCAGTTGGAGGACAAGGGCTCACCTTTGGTGCCATGATATTGGTTTGACAGTAAAGTTTGCAGGTTGCCATGGAACTGGTGCTGTTCTTACAATCTGTGCAAGCATCAGGGCAGTGAGGAGAGTTCCCCATGGCTGCTGCTGAATTGATGGAGGAGGCAAGTCTGATTCCTTTGTCATGGGTGGCCCTGATTGAACTCTGCAGTGGGGAGTGGGAGGATGTCTCATTCCTGCTCTCTACTGCCAAAGCTGATCAGGGAAGTGAGGACTTGCCCAATGAGTTCTAGTGGGAATCAAACCCTGGTCTTTTGGTTCCCAAGCCAGTGCACTAACCACTAGGCTACTCTTCTAACCCTCTTACTTGCAACCCTGATGCACCATGGAGAGCTAGCACCTAATTCTGGTGGCACTGACTGTCCCGGCCCCACGCTACCTATGAACATATGTCTAATGCTCATCTTTAATGCGCAACAGACCTGCGTAGACAGTTAGCACCCTTTAGTGAAAGACCTCTTTAGTGTATGCAAAATAGATTTAATACATGTTAACCTACAAATTAACATCTGCACAATCAATTTACACATTTATGTTAATTTAAAGTTACTAAAAAGAATGTGTGACATGAACCAAAACCCCCCCCCCAAAATTGGAACCCCCCAAACAAACCAAAAATGTTTGTCCTGTGCACATTCCTATTATTTATATAAAATGAAGAACCTGCTTCTTTCTTTCAGTTGAAGTTATAAGATCATAAGTATAATTCATCAGACATGTTGATTTAATGCCTAAACTCACATGCATTCACATTATGTAAGTAGAGACCGCTTATTATGTATTCTTTAAATTATACCACATTATTGCAAATTTATTCAGCTGCAACTTCTTATGTTAGTCAAATCGTGCATATAGAACACCAGCAAAAGAGATCTCTTGGGATCTGCTATTTACCTAAGGGCAATCAGAAAATCCATTGGGTTGATACTGAGCCCATGGCAGTCAGTGTTTTTTTAAACACTAGCTGTTGCATGTAAAGTACATTCAGATATTCCGCAGCTGTATCTGTATAACAGCTGTGGTCGGTGCAGCGACTAACCAGATAGCGACAAATTCCAGCTGCTATTTGGATAGTCAATCCACATACAGTTAGGCCAGATTTTTACCTGTCCTAAGTTATGCGGATACTTATCCAGGTGACGTTGCTGAAAATCGCCACTATCCAGATAAATGCCAACTCCTCCCCAGCTCTGCTCTCGGACCACCCCAGCACTATTAGTGCCACTGAACATTAAGTTCGGTAGGGCATACCCAGCCAGCAGGTCCTACTAACTGTATAAGCCCTTTAGAATACCAAGCCTCACATTTATAAATTGGAGACTGGAGCCAACGGAGCAGAGAGGACCTGTTTTTGTATAAACACACATGATGTGGTGTTTCTGTACTTCATTGAAGTTCATTTAAATTACAATACTGCTGCAAAGCAAATACCTAACTTATTCTTACCTAGTTACTAAGATTTATTTTGATAGCCCCCTTAGCATTTATAACACTTATTAAAATAGAATGCTATCTAGACAGCCATTAATGCAACTGTATCTTGTTTCAGCAGTATGGTGTATTTTAAGACGTTCCAAAGAGAGTTAGCATGGATAGTCAGAGTTTCTCCTTGGTCCCTGGAATTATATAGCTTACAAGACTCTTGACTTATGCTGGGACTCCTGAGCTATTTAACCTGTATCTGAAGGTCAATATATTGCTTATTATCAACATTCCCACAGGGATTTGTAGTCAAAAGAGCTATTTTTTTCTTTTTTTATAAAGAGAATATCACATCTCTCTTGTGGCCTGTGTTCAACTTATTCATTTTTATGGTTTATTCCAGGACTACTGAAATCTATGCAGCATGCATTGCCTACTGTGTCTTTCCAAAGTTGATGTATGATCATAGTTTGAAAAAAAAACTGTTTTCATAATCTTCTGATACATTCGTAAGAATTCTAGAGCAGGCAAAACTGGAATGGGCTATTTCAGGAAAATAGTTTTAAAAAGTTATAAATAAATAAATCTTCCAAAAACGTCCAAAGTGCATTCCACTGGCAAATATATGACGTCAGCTTCAAAGGACAAAGTCATGCCAAAAAGATGAAATAAAATCTGTTACTTAATTGGAGATAGATCATATTTGCTAAATACATGCATTTCTGAAAAATCAGCAAGGAATGACTATGTGGTTCCCTGGTTCTTATATAACCATAGAGGACTGTATAGGACAGGGATCATTAGTGATTTTTACAACTTTATGGGTTCTTATCTATATTCTAATAATTTGATGGGCATGTAGAAATTGTACTTTTGTGGTCCTAAATTATATAGTTTTACCTTAAACAACTTCTTGTGGTGTAACACTCTTATTTTCATTGCATTTCTTTTATGACATCCACAAGAATTCACTCATAGAGAGGCTTCAGAATGTAGAAACCTGCATTGTCTGGCCTTGATCCAATCCCATTACACTGGAAATCATAACAGCTCTCCCTTCCAGGCTGCCAGCGTTCTTGCAATACAGAAGAAGAGTACATAAATTGCCATCAGCAGATGTGCCAGTCCTAAAACTCATAAGACTTCTAGGAATTGCTCTCTTAAGCCCTTTGCGTGCATCATGTCCTTATTATTTAAATATAGCGTACACATATTTTCAACCTTAAGCAACAAGGGGGTAATTTTCAGAGCCATTTCTATGAGTAAAACAGTTCTTTCCCAGCAGAAAATCTAATTGTCTAGCAAATATTTCCTGTAGTAGTTCAAGGCAAGTTACATTCAGGTACAGTAGGCATTTCCCTGTTACCAGAGGGCTTGCAATCAAGTTTGCACCTGAGGCAATGGAGGGTTAAGTGGCTTGTCCAACATCACAAGGAGCATAAGTGGGATTTGGGCCACAAGGCATATGGAGCATCAATGGGAAATGGGCTTTTATAAAATTTCCCCCTCCATATGCATGTAATAGTATGCCCTTACTGCCATTTCATTTTACTGGTTGTAGGGAGGGGCTGTTTCTAGGGGTGGTGTTGGAACAAGGTTCGGTACTACATGCATAGTTTTCATTTAATTTAATAAGACATTTATATACCACTTTATCCATTTTACCTGATACAAGGCAGTTTACAATCCAGCAGGTGGTTTACATCCAAAAATATATGCGCAGAAAAAGTATCCACATGAATTAGCAGGTATAGATATGACAAGGTACTTTTCTTGAGACAAATTTTCTACCATGGAAGCCATCTGTTTCCTTCAAAGGAGAGTGCAGGAAGTGGGAACTAAGTGGCCTTGGTTATTGCAGCATCGTAATTAGTGACAAAGGAATCCTGCTTCTCTCAGAGTCGAGGCGTCCAGGCCAGTGCCTCGTCATCAATAGCAAGATAAGGTAGGCCACCTTACACTTGTGATGTGAGAAACAAGAGGACAGTAGAATAAACACAATGGAACATAGATTCAGAAATCCAAGTCAGATCTTCAGATTCCTAAAAAAGATGGGGGAGCTTTGATCCTTGTTTCTTTATCATGTAAAACTACAGATTATACTATGGTCTCTTCGTGAACGTATAAAATCTGATCACTATGGTGCATTCAACTTCAACAGCTTTAAAAATAAGCTTCTGTGTCACTATTTTTCATTATAAACGATACCAGTTTCTAAAAGTCTCAGACTCCTTGTAGCACAGCTAGCAGACCAAAGTCTTACTGCTAGTGCTTAATCGCATCAACGACCTTATTTTTAGAACCCGGCTCGTATTTTTCACTCTCACAGCTTAAACTCCGTTCCTTTAAATAGAATTTTCAATATTCATGCACAAATCGAGACAGCTGATTTATCAAATCTGTCACTTAGCTGTGATGATTTCACTCTCTGGAGTTAACGGCTGTACATTTCTTCAATCCCAAAGATCCCGACGCTCTTACGGGGCACCTCTGAGGCGTTTCACTGCCTGCAGTTTCTTTAGGGGATTTTATTTATCACCCTTATAGTGCTCTAAAAACAAACGTGACAACCTCTCAGCTACCATACTCTATAAACTTAAAAGCTACCGTTGTACTTTCTAAGTTTGAAATATAAACTAAAAATTGTTACTTTTATTTCACTTACTAGATACCGATGCTGCCCATGTTTCACCGCTCTTTAGATTTCTTTTGTCTTGGAATGGCCTGTCTTCCCAAAAACCGCCGCACATGCGGGTTGCACTATTGTCCTAATCCTTATAACAGCTGAAGCAATCAGATCTTCACAAACCCAGCTGATTATCTCTCTTCACAATGATTGTTATATGATTAAAAATAATGTTTAAGTTATGTCAGTAGAGTTTCTCCTAAATTCACTTAGATGTGAACATACACATCATCATCCCAGACTCCGCAGTAAATGATTTTAACTTTATATGCAGGTCTTCCAATCTATAGCGATGTTCAATCCTGACGGAATCACTGTATCTAATTTAAAAATCCACTGCTGTTCTTTCTTTAGAAGAGTTTCATCCAGTGTTCTACCCCCTCGACCCTCTGTCACTTGTTCAACTACTATGCAGCTAAATTGATCGAAAGAGTGACCCAACGCCATACAATGTGGAACCATTGGTGCTTCCATTCTGCCACATTTTAAGCGACTTCTATGTTCTTTTAATCATACTTTCAATGGGCATAACGTTTTTCCAATGTACCATAGTCCACAAGGGCATTGAATCCCATATATTATTGCTCTTGACTCGCAGTTAGTATGAGACTGAAGTTGATACTCTGTCTGCTTATAGACAAACGTGGCTGTTTCTAACATTACTGGACACATATCACAGTGGCCACATTTTCTATGGCTGCCACTGTTTACTTTTGGTATCAGGGGAGGGAGGGTCGCTGGACTTAACCAATCTTTTAGTGTGCGTCCTCTTCTCCATACACAGCGGATCCGTTTGTCTGTTAATCCAGGAACCGTTCTGAGAACATTCTTATGTTTATTCAAAATGTTTTGTATTGAACTACTGAGCGGGGAAAATCCTGTCACCAGGTTAATATGAGTGGAATCCTTTTGTGTCTTCTGCTTGCCAGGTATAGCATTAATAAGGGCCGATGATTATATAGGGCTCTTTTATATGCTTGTGACACCACCTTCGTAGGATAGCCTCTACTCAAAAAATCACTCTTCAGATGTTTTGCCTGCCGTTTAAATTCTTCCGTATCAGAGCAGTTTCTACGAAAACGAAGGAATTGTGAATATGGAAGCCCTTCTTTCAATTTTCTAGGATGTTTGCTCGTAAAATGTAACAATGCATTTCGGTCTGTAGGTTTTTTAAAGACAGAGGTTTTCCATGTGTTATTACCCCTCTCTACCTGCACATCTAAATAGGTTATCTTCTGTTTATGATATGCATAGGTAAATTTTATATTAACATCACAGCTGTTAATCCATTGTATGAATTGTAAAAGGATTTCTTCTGTGCCTTTCCACAATAGGAACACATCATCAATATATCTTTTCCATACTAGCACGTTGGTCCGATATGGAGAAGTGGGTAGCCAATGGGATTCAAAATTGCCCATATAAATTGCCCTACAGCAATAGCTATTTTTAAAGAATTGGTGTTACAGGATGTAGCAATTTTGGAATAAAATACTCGATTATACAATACTGCCCTAATGAAGATAGAGGGACAAGCTTTGAAAGAATTGAGACATAGAACTTATTTGGTAATAAAAAGAGCTGATAAAGGAGGTGCAATAGTAGTGATGAAAAGAGTAGACTATTTGAAGGAGGCAGAGCGTCAGCTGCAGGATCAAACAACTTAATGTACCTTTATTAGAGGATCCACAGAATGAGTTGCAGACTACAATCAAACAATTAACACAAGCAGCTCTAGAACATAAATTAATTTCTAAAAAAGAGTTTCAATTTTTAAATATCTCTACTCCAACCACAGCAAAATTATATTTAGTTCCTAAAATTCATAAAAGTTTACAACAACCTCCAGGAAGACCGATAGTCTCGACGAAAGGGAGTGTGTTAGAACCACTGTCCATCTATTTGGATTCATTTTTACGTCCGCTGCTATCGACTATACTGTCATACTTGCAAGATACTACACATTTTTTAAGATTAGTGGAGGATCTGACCGAATGGTCGAAGGATCTGGACACCTTATTAGTTACTATGGATGTGGTATCACTATACACGAATATACCACAAACGGCAGCTCTATTCACGGTCCAATCCATTCTCTCTATGAGGGAAGATCTTTCTGCTCCACAATGTGAATTTTTGACAGCATTAGCACGATTGGCGATTTTTCAGAATTATTTTGAATTTGAAGGAACACTATATAAACAAATAGCAGGTGTTGCTATGGGAGCAACCTGCGCTCCATCAATAGCCAACTTTTATATGGGCAATTTTGAATCTCATTGGCTACCCACTTCTCCATATCGGACCAATGTGCTAGTATGGAAAAGATATATTGATGATGTGTTCCTATTGTGGAAAGGCACAGAAAAAATCCTTTTACAATTCATACAATGGATTAACAGCTGTGATGTTAATATAAAATTTACCTATACATATCATAAACAGAAGATAACCTATTTAGATGTGCAGGTAGAGAGGGGTAATAACACATGGAAAACCTCTGTCTTTAAAAAACCTACAGACCGAAATGCATTGTTACATTTTACGAGCAAACATCCTAGAAAATTGAAAGAAGGGCTTCCATTTTCACAATTCCTTCGTTTTCGTAGAAACTGCTCCGATACGGAAGAATTTAAATGGCAGGCAAAACATCTGAAGAGTGATTTTTTGAGTAGAGGCTATCCTACGAAGGTGGTGTCACAAGCATATAAAAGAACCCTATATAATCATCGGCCCTTATTAATGCTATACCTGGCAAGCAGAAGACACAAAAGGATTCCACTCATATTAACCTGGTGACAGGATTTTCCCCGCTCAGTAGTTCAATACAAAACATTTTGAATAAACATAAGAATGTTCTCAGAACGGTTCCTGGATTAACAGACAAATGGATCCGCTGTGTATGGAGAAGAGGACGCACACTAAAAGATTGGTTAAGTCCAGCGACCCTCCCTCCCCTGATACCAAAAGTAAACAGTGGCAGCCATAGAAAATTATTATTATTATTATTTATTATTTACAGTCTCTTATATACCGCACTATTCATCATCAGCGTGGTTCACATGGAACAAAATGCTCAGTACATTTAACACGTATGAGTTTACAGGTAACAGGGCATAAATAACTTGGATAACCGAGGTAACTATTTACAAAACTTACTACATGGAATCATATGCACAGAGGTTTCATAAGAAAACACCAGCCCACTATAGGATTGAATATCAAACTTGGTGTGTTGTTGAAATACCATAAATTTATCTGGGACTGGTATCAGTGGGTGTCATTGAGCTCTAGGTGATGCCATTGGGTTCTATAAGGTACTTGTTGAAGAGGTGGCATTTGAGGGCTTTCCTAAACTGTGTTAGGCTCTTAATAGCCCGGATATCAGGGGGTAGTGCATACCAGCATTTTGGGGCACTGAGACTGAAGGCTCTGTTGGCTGTCGATTTAGTGCAAACAGTAAGTTCCTTCGGGATTTTTAGGGAGTTTATAGCCGTGGATATTCTTGCTCTATTTGGAGATGTGATATGGATGAGGGAGGATAAGGATGCAGATGAGAGATTATTAACAGCTTTAAAAGTGATTATCAGGTTCTTGAAAACTATTCTAGCTTGAATGGGTAGCCAATGCAACTGTATCAGCAGAGGCGTCACGTGGTTGTTCATGGAGGCTCCGTGGATGACTCTCGCTGCCGCGTTCATGGCTAGCTGAAGCGGGTTTAATGTAGATTGGGGAAGACCTTGTAATATGACGTTGGCATAGTCGAAATGTGGTATAACCAACGCCTGGAAAATTGTCCGGAAATCAGTTGGATCAAGCATGGAACGTAAATGTCTAAGTGAGCGGATCTTGTAGTAAACTGATCTGACTATGTTTCCTATGTGGGCCTTCATGTCCAGGCGTTGATCTAGGGTGACTCCCAAATATCGTATTCAGGATTTAGATTGCAACTCCGCTTCTTTTACTTTAAGATATTGTGGGGGGGGGGGGGTAAAATTGGGATTCCTTGTAATGAAGAGTACTTCTGTTTTCTTATGTTGTATTCTGAGGTTTTGAGACAGGAGCCAGTCAGATATTGCATTGAAGCAACTCGTCAGTGGGGAGAGGTCCAGATGCTCGGTAGAGAAGGGAATGTAAAGCAGGACATCGTCTGCGTATAACATGCAATCAACATTGAAAGACCGGATGATATTACAAATTGGCTGCATGTAAATATTGAACAGGAGCGCAGAAAGGGAGGATCCTTGAGGGACTCCTTGGCTTTGGTGGAAAGGTTCAGACTTTATCCCTCCAGAACGAACATGCTGCCATCTTTCGGACAGGTAGGATCTGCATCATTCAAGCGCTCTTCCATTAATGCCTTTGTCAATCAGTCGTCTTAGTAGAAGCTCATGATTTACTGAATCAAAAGCTGCAGCGATGTCCAGAAAGATGAGTGCAAATCCTTGACGGATGTCGTCAATGCCAGTGATTATTTTGCAGAAGAGAGTGGTAAGGAGGGTTTCCACTCCATGGAATTCCCTAAAACCATGTTGGCAGGGGTCTAACGGTGCAGCGGAGTCGATGTGATCCTGCAATTGCCTTTGGGCCTCCTTTTCAATGATCTTCGCGAGTAGTGGAATGCTAGATATGGGTCTGTAGGATTCCACCTGTTGGGAGTCAAGCTTGCAGTTTTTTAGCAAAGGTCTGATAGAGGTGTGTTTAAGGACTGAAGGAAAGGAGCCAGTTGAGAAGGAGAGATTCATTATTTTGGACAGTACTGAGCTGAAGTGACTGCGAAGCTCCTTGATCCAGAAGGCTGGGCATGGATCAGTCTGAGCAGTAGTGGTGTTAAGGGCTGCAATAGTGTCTTCAATTCCTCTCTTGGAGGGGGTAGAAAACATGGTTAGGGTTGTTTGGCAGTTTTGCTCTGTGGTAGAGGTTGTAGTAGAGGTTTTGTTGGTCTGGCATATCTTGGATTGTAAATAGGTTGCAAAATCTTGTGGGTGTAACTCAAATTGAGGTCCAGAGGATGGTTCCTTCGATAAAGTCTTGACCAGGTCCAAGAGATCATGTGGTTTATTAAGTGATCTCTTTAAGGTGTCAGAGTAGTACTGCTTCATCGTGTTGGTGATTGCGTTGCGATGCGCCGCCAGATGACAGTTGTATGTTGTCAGGTCATTTAAAGAATGAGATTGGCGCCAGCGTTTCTCCAGTTTCCGTAATTGGCTAAGTGATGCTTTAAGATCAGCTGAGTACCATGGGGCACTTACTCTTTTACCCGGAGGCCTGTTGGTTGTTGTACGTAGGGCGATTGAGCTGAGGCAATTGTTCCAGTGAGAAATTAGGTCGTCAAGGTTCTGGGTGGATTCAGAGATGAGTTGCTGCGTTTCAGCAAGGATAAGATCTCTGTTGTAAGGCTTGAAAGATCGAGAGGGCGGTCTTGCGGTGTTGCTTTGGATTTTGTTGGTTTTTGTGTAGGCTTTGTAAGAGGGAATCTGGATGATGATCAGTTTGTGATCTGACCAAGGAACAGAAGTTATGGAGGTTATGGGATCCTGGGTTGGGTTAAGAGAGGTTTGCGGGGCGAATACAAGGTCCAGGATATTTCCCTTAATATGGGTAGGATCATTAACTAATTGCTTGAAGCCAAGATTTTCCAGGGCATCAAGGAAGGCTGTTGCTTGATGATCTTGTAATGTAGGCAGGTTAAATTCGCCTAGGATCCAATTTGGGAGGCCTGGGTTATGAGTGTTGGATGCCAGATCAATAATAGCCGCGAGATCATCTGGGGAAGCTGAAGGTGCTCTGTAAAGCAGGTTGATTATGCAGCGTTTGTTGGAGATGGTGACGGTCTCAAGGTGGTTTGTACTGGAGGAGTCTACTGTTCGAAAATGGAGGTCTGTCCTGGTGAGAATGAGCACGCCGCCTCCTCTTTTTTCTTGCCTATGACTTGAATGTATGGTGAAATTCTGAGGGAGGAGCTGGTTGAGTATGACGTTGTCTTCAGCAGATAACCACGTCTCAGTGACCATGAGTATATCAAGGCCGTGGCTGGCAATTATGTCGGTGACGGCTGGCCACTTCTTCCGGATAGAATGGGCATTGATGAGGGCACATTTTAGGCTGTGAGGGTAGGGGTTTTGAATTTGTTTGGATTTCATATTGTGTTGAAGAGCAATGTGTAACAGATGGGGGTGGTGTGGGCGGGAGTCCCAAGTTATGTTGTTATGGGAAGCACTAGTCCACCTTCTCCCATGGCTCCGTAATATAGGAAACTGGTTGGATGCTGGGGTTAAGGCTAGAGAGTTGGAGAACCAGCCTGAAAGGATGATATAGCATCCTATTATGGTGGTAATGAGGGAACCCATCTTGTCAGAGCACTATTTGATTGGGAGCAGGTCAATCAGGTTAGACTACCAGGAAGTTATTAACAAACTCTTGGTACTGAGTGCAGTAGGCTGGGTGACACCAGACAATATGATCGAAGGCAATGATTAAAGTTAGAATAACTAATACAGTACCTTGATGACTGGAACTGGTGAGACTACTGACAACAGTAAAGTAGATTGTTAACAATAGTAGATTATTGGTAGCACTACAATGGTGACTGGAATTAATAAGGCTACTGACAACAGTATAGAGGTTGATTTGCAATGGAATATTACTGGCAACAGTACATTGGTTACTATCAATTGAACAGTGGTGACTGTAACTATTAAGGGTTACTGAAAACAGTATGGTAGATAGATAAATAACATAGACCTGATATGCAGTGGCTCTATTAACGAGGTTATACTTGCGGAAGGCAGCGTGTGCCGTCATTAAGCGAGCTCAAACTGCTGGACAGTCTTGCGTTGGTTCTGTATGTAGTGTCCGTTGCGGTATCTGGGCCACCTGCCTAAGGGCCATGCCAAAGGGCCCTCTTGCGAGGCCCTCAGGCGCGGGCCCGCAAGGCGCGGGTGCGCCCGACGGCGCTTTCTTTAAATTCGGAGGTTGGCTGCCCCGATTGGGCAACTGCAGCTGGAGGCGGGCCTTGTATCCCCGGCGGCTCAATCCCGGCCGGGAGAGCAGTGGCTGAGCCGGGGTGCAGGAGGGCAGAAGACCACGCGCCCAACGGCGCTTTCTTTAAATTCGGAGGTTGGCTGCCCCGATTGGGCAACTGCAGCTGGAGGCGGGCCCTGTATCCCCGGCGGCTCGATCCCAGCCGGGAGAGCAGTGGCTGAGCCGGGGTGCAGGAGGGCAGAAGACCACGCGCCCGACGGCGCTTTCTTTAAATTCTGAGGTTGGCTGCCCCAATTGGGCAACTGCAGCTGGAGGCGGGCCCTGTATCCCCGGCGGCTCGATCCCGGCCGGGAGAGCAGTGGCTGAGCCGGGGTGTAGGAGGGCAGAAGACCACGTGCCCGACGGCGCTTTCTTTAAATTCGGAGGTTGGCTGCCCCGATTGGGCAACTGCAGCTGGAGGCGGGCCCTGTATCCCCGGCGGCTCGATCCCGGCCGGGAGAGCAGTGGCTGAGACGGGGTGCAGGAGGGCAGAAGACCACGCGCCCGACGGCGCTTTCTTTAAATTCGGAGGTTGGCTGCCCCGATTGGGCAACTGCAGCTGGAGGCGGGCCCTGTATCCCTGGCGGCTCGATCCCGGCTGGGAGAGCAGTGGCTGAGCCGGGGTGCAGGAGGGCAGAAAAATGTGGCCACTGTGATATGTGTCCAGTAATGTTAGAAACAGCCACGTTTGTCTATAAGCAGACAGAGTATCAACTTCAGTCTCATACTAACTGCGAGTCAAGAGCAGTAATATATGGGATTCAATGCCCTTGTGGACTATGGTACATTGGAAAAACGTTATGCCCATTGAAAGTATGATTAAAAGAACATAGACGTCGCTTAAAATGTAGCAGAATGGAAGCACCAATGGTTCCACATTGTATGTCGTTGGGTCACTCTTTCGATCAATTTAGCTGCATAGTAGTTGAACAAGTGACAGAGGGTCAAGGGGTAGAACACTGGATGAAACTCTTCTAAAGAAAGAACAGCAGTGGATTTTTAAATTAGATACAGTGATTCTGTCAGGATTGAACATCGCTATAGATTGGAAGACCTGCATATAAAGTTAAAATCATTTACTGCGGAGTCTGGGATGATGATGTGTATGTTCACATCTAAGTGAATTTAGGAGAAACTCTACTGACATAACATAAACGTTATTTTTAATCATATAACAATCATTGTGAAGAGAGATAATCAGCTGGGTTTGTGACGATCTGATTGCTTCAGCTGTTATAAGGATTAGGGCAATAGGGCAACCCGCATGCGCGGCGTTTTTTGGGAAGACAGGCCATTCCAAGACATAAGAAATCTAAAGAGCGGTGAAACGTGGGCAGCATCGGTATCTAGTAAGTGAAATAAAAGTAACAATTTTTAGTTTATATTTCAAACTTAGAAAGTACAATGGTAACTTTTAAGTTTATAGAGTATGGTAGCTGAGAGGTTGTCACGTTTGTTTTTAGAGCACTATAAGGGTGATAAATAAGATCCCCTGAAGAAACTGCAGGCAGTGAAACACCTAAGAGGTGCCCCGTAAGAGCGTCGGGATCTTTGGGATTGAAAATATGTACAGCCGTTAACTCCAGAGAGTGAAATCATCACAGCTAAGTGACAGATTTGATAAATCAGCTGTCTCGATTTGTGTATGAATATTGAAAATTCTATTTAAAGGAATGGAGTTTAAGCTGTGAGGGTGAAAAATACGAGCCGGGTTCTAAAAATAAGGTCGTTGATGCGATTAAGCACTAGCAGTAAGACTTTGGTCTGCTAGCTGTGCTACAAGGAGTCTGAGACCTTTAGAAACTGGTTTTGTTTATAATGAGAAATAGTGACACAGAAGCTTATTTTTAAAGCTGTTGAAGTTGAACGCACCATAGTGATCAGTCTTTATCATGTAAGACCGGCACTGCCTGAAGCAAAGTGACCAAATATAAAGGCTTTAGAGGTTGGATTTGTGTAAGATAAATAGCCTGGTGAAGTTCCTCAATTTGTTCTTGTTGCTGGGACCAAAGCAGATTTAATTCTCATAGGCATTTTCTTTCAACAGCTAAGAGCATAGCCAATTCCATGGAGTCAATATTGTTCAAAGCTTCAGGAGGGACATGGTAGTAAAAAACAGCCTGAGGCTTCAGCACAAGGAAAGCCAATGGATGAAGTATTCTGTGTCCAAGATGGTGGGAGCATAATCTTTGACTGAACTGACCACCTTTCCTTTGGATTGAACCCTCTGGTGTTGGCAGTCACCAGATCTTAGCTGCACAAAGCTAGAGCCCGGAGTGTGGTACTGGACAATGAAAGTTCCCAGTGAAAATACAATAAGTCAAGCTGATACTCATCAAGAGTTCCCAACTCAGAAACAAGGCTGGATTGCAGCTGAACAGGTTTAGGACTGAAGAAGATATCACAGTGAAGAAGCAAGATCTGGAATCTAATAGGGTCACAATGAGATCAAGAAGCACAAGACTATGATGGAGTGGTGAAGATAGAGCTCTAGAGAGAAAGCCAAGTAAAAAAGGCTTCACACAATGGTGTAGTTATTTTTCTGTGAAAACCAGTATATAAAGCCTTTTTTACGTGCTGATTTTTACAAATTTGAACATCAGTGAACTTCTTTTCATGAATTTTGAAAGAGGTGTAGCTTTTTTTCAAAGCCTGACCTTGAGGATTTCATCCATGATTTAAAGTGTCTGCTAGCCCTGATTCAGATGCTCCTCCTGGGGGTCCTGCACACCTTGTGGCCTGATATCCCTTAACCTTCCCATTCCTGATTCTGGGATCAAAACAGGAAAAGGTCCAGAGCTCCTATTCCATAAGACGAACCTCCTCCCACAATCTCCTTTTCCTTCCCAAAGCCCCCAGCACACTTCAAAGTATCTAGTAGGAACAATCACAGTCACTTCTGCCCTGGTGCTGCCACCTTCCAAAATTGCATCACCCGACCCCCGAAAAAAAGAGCATGATGGCAACCTTTGAAAACCTTCTCAAGAAATTTAGCTATGGTTTGCCAATGATTCAAGAGCTATTTGATTCCTATAGCTAAATTTTGAGAAAAACAGTTGCTTACCCACAAATCATTTCATTGGATAACAGAGTGGCCTCTTAGCAATGTAACTTTCATTCTAATATCTGTACTTTATAGCATATATATGGCACATGTCATTTTCTTGGAAAGAAAAATATGAATTATTCTTGTCAATCTCATTGTTATGTCTGTAGTGAAACAAAATGTTTTAAATGCTAATAATGCAGGGTTTTTCTTTCAGGAATTTGTTCAAATAAATCACAGAGACACATTTGAATATAGCTACACAATACAATGCCATCAAAAGTAATTCATACTGAGTGTGGTTTCGTGGTTAGAGTAGTAAGCCATGAGTCAGAGAGGACTGTAGATCTTGCTTCCCCAATTGTGTTCTCTATAGATTTGGTAAAACGTTAGATCCTTTAAACTTCAGGCAAAACACAGAGACCTGAGATAAACTGTAAATTGCTGGGCAGCTTGTGGTTATGTTCACTGAAGTCAGTGAAACTTTAGCAGGTTCTAATGGCAGACACATCATGCCTGTGGCATCATCACAGTTTTCCAATTGCGTAAAGAGGATAGCAAAGTATTACCCTGTGTTTCCATCTGCCAAGATTTTAAAAGGTAATAATATCTTTCATACTCTTGTCCTTATATCACCTTTTGAAGCTGGCTACCATGACCATTAGCCAACAACAACCATGACCATTAGCCAAGATTTCATACTGTATTTGACTGCATACGTGTGTTTGAAGCAGAGAATAGCAACACTGGTGACTATGTAGTTTTGGTGTTGTTATTTCGGCTGAGAGTTAAAAAGAAAATGATCAAAATCCATATTTACCAGAGCCAAAAAGATGCTTGGGTAAATAGGAAGGGACATACAGTAATGTTGTTGTTGTTGTTAAGTGCCGTCGAGTCGGTGCTGACTCATGGCGACCCTCTGGATAGTTGTCCTAAATTGTGTTCGGTCTTCAGTCAGGCGGCTCATTGTTGACAGACTGGTACCCGTAGTTGCTGTTATTGTATTGATCCATCTCATTGCTGGCCTACCTCTTTAGCGTTGACCTTCTATCTTGCCAAGCATGATGTCTTTCTCTAATAATCTCTCTCTTCACATGATGTGTCCAAAGTATGAAAGTCAATGTCTTGTCATCTGAGCTTCTAAAGAAAGCTTAGGTTTGATCTCCTCTAGTACTGACTGGTTTGTTCTTTGGGCAGTCCATGGTATACTATACACAGTATTCACCACCAGCACCATAACTCAAAGGGATCAATTTTCTTCCATATCAATCTTTTTCACTGAGCAGCTTTCACATCCATATGATGTTACTGAAAATATCATGGCTTGAATGAGTCAAATCTTTGTATGGAGAGAGACATCGCTGCTCTTGAGAATCTTGTCTAGATCTTTCATAGCCATTCTGCCAAGAGCAATGCTTCATCGGATTTCTTGACTGCATGTTGCTTCTTTATTGATAGTTGGTCCAAGTAGGTTAAAGTTATCCACAATTTCAATTTCTTCTCCTTCAACGATGAACTTATTGATTTTGCCAGTTGTCATGATCTTTGTCTTCTTTACATTAAGTGCAGGCCCATTTTAAGACTATGTTCCTTGATCGTGAGAAGCAAATGTTTCAGATCATCTTCACTTTCAGCCAGTAATGTGGTATCATCAGCATAGCGAAGGTTGTTGATGAGTCTTCCACCAATCTTCACACCTCTGTTGTCTTCATACAATCCTGCTTCTCTGATGATTTGTTCTGCATATAAGCTAAAAACAGGTAGGGGGAAAGTACGCAGCCTTGTTGTATACCTTTGCATATTTTAAACTATTCTGTTTCTCCTTGTTCCATTCGAACAGTTGCTTGTTGATCAATGTACTGATTGTACAAGAGAACAATCAGGTGTTCTGGTATACCCATGCTTCTTAATGTGGCCCAGAGTTTTTCATGGGTTACAGAGTCAAAAAGCCTTGCTGTAGTCGATAAAGCACAAACAGTATCCTTTTGGTATTTAGTCTTTTCAAGGATCCATCTCACATCAGCGATGATGTCTCCCATTGCTCACCCTTTCCTGAACCCTACTTGCACTTCAGGTTGTTCTTGTTCCGGGTATGGTTGTAGTCTCTGTTGAATAATCTTCAGTAGAAACTTGCTGGCATGTGGGGTCAGAGTGATTGTGCGATAATTTCCACAGTCAGCTGGATCACCTTTCTTTAGTATTGGTATAAGCACAGATCTTTTCCAGTCAGTTGGCCATGATGTTGTCTTCCAAATTTCTTGGCAGAGCCTTGTAAGTACAATAACAGCTGCATCAGATTGCTGTAATACTTCTATGGGAATGCCATCAATGCCTGGTGCTTTGTTCTTTGATAAGGCTTTCAATGCTGCTTCAACTTCTTCTTTCATCACTAATGATTCTAGATCATAAGGTACAGGTTGAAACGGCCATTGGTCCACTTGATCTTTATCATATAAAAACTCTGTATATCTTTCCACCTTTTCTTGATCTTCTTAGCATCATTCAACATATCACCTTGATCATCTTGTAACATTTCATTTCAAGGCTGGAATTTTTTCTTGAACTCTCGTAGCTTTAGAAAAGCCGATCTTGTTCTTCTTCTAATAGTTTCTGCTTCTATTTCTTTGCATGTGTCATTGTAGTACTTTTCCTTGTCCTGTCTTGCTGCACATTGGAAATCTCTGTTGAGTTCTGCAATTGTCTTTCTTTCTCCTCTGGGTTTAGCTTCTCTGCATTTCTGGGCAATTTTCAGAGTTTCTTCCATCATCCATTTTGGCCATTTTTGCTTTTTCACCTTTTGTAGAGACTTCTCGCTTTCTTCCAACACCACCCTCTTCATGTCATTCCATCACTGTTCTGGATCTCTGTCTTTTGTATCCGAAGCAGCAAATCGATTTTGCAGCCAGTCTTTAAATTCCAGTGGTATATTTTCAAGGTCATATTTTGCTACATTCATGAGTGGCTTGCTCTTTTTCTTCTTCAGCTTGAATTTGCATACTAGTAGTTGGTGATCTGTATCACAGTCAGCTCCAGGTTTTGTCTTTGATGATGTTTTAGATCTTTTCTATCATTGATTTCCACAGATGTAGTCAATTTGATTTTTGTACTGCAAATAAAGATCTGTGTTACTGCAAATATTTCGGAGCCAATATTCAAAGCATTTTAGCAGTTAGCAGCCCTGCTAAAAGACTAAAATGCGATGAGCCCAATATTCAGTGGAACTGTCTGGATAATGCAGCTGAATATCACAAAAGATCACATAAAAATTGCTGGGTTTAAACCAGGGTGGTCTGTGGGTGAAGCAAAGTGGTGCTGGTCATTATCCGGTTAGTGGCGATATTCAGCCGCTAAGTGGATAGCTTAACCGGTTAAACTTGGGCCATCTGACTAGCTGTCCTAACTTTAACCAGTTTTTGCTATCTGATCGGTGACTAAATATTGCCACTAACTGAATAGCAATGCACTGACCAGCAAAACAGCATATTCAGTGTCAGATGCTAAACTTGACATGGTGCTGAATAACCAGATTTAAATAAAGCAACAGCGGCATGGCATTTTAAATAACCTAGGTGCCGCCGCTATTGGCCCCTTGGATTTTATCTTGGCTGAATTTACTCAGGCAATGTTGTTCTGTTCTGTTATGAATCTGTTTGATTCCAATTTACTTACTCTGTATATGAGGATGGAGAGGATCACCCATTGTCAGATTGTCAAAATACTATGTGGAAAATCATCTTTGAGCCAACCCAGCCAATACTGTTAGTGTAGCTGGGTTTAAAAAAGGTTTGGACAAGTTCCTGGAGGAAAGGTACATAAACCATTATTAAGAAGGGACCCAGGATATCAATACAAGCATTGTGGAACCTGTGTCTTTTGGGGAAACTGCTAGGTACGAATGACCTAGATTGGCCACTGTTGGAAACAGGATACTGGGCTTGATGGACCTTGGTCTGACCCAGTCTGGCATATCTTATGTTCTTATGACTCAGATCAGCTCATTCACCTGAGAAATCATCATGTTAACTACCACATGAACATCATTTGAGGTGGTGTGAAGCCGGAACACTGACGAACTCTGGTCCACTTTAGAGTTAAACTGGACTGAACACTCTCACCTAAACTACATAAACATCCTGCATAAATTGTAAAACAGCTGATGGATGAGGGGTAAGTCCTTTGATATTGTGTTCCACTGTCTTGATGCATTTTACTCTGCAGCTAAATATGCATGCCCAGTCTCAGAAAGATCAACATGCGTGAGCAAGATCAACCAGGTGCTTAACAAGAGTTGTTGGTATATAACTGGCTGCCTAATGCCTGAGCGACAAACTGTACATATTGGCAAGAATTGTTCCACCAGATATTAGACGAGCTGTGTCTGGACAAATCAAATACACAAAACAGACTGAGGATAGTTGACATCCATTACTGTATAGGGACATGTTCCACAATACATTGAGTGAAAACATATTTTCTCTTAATAGTCTTATATGGGTCACATTTTAGCTTCATTGCATGTCCCCTAGTCTTTCTACTTTTTGATTGCATAAACAACCGATCTACATTTACCCGTTTCAGTCCATTCGTTAATTTATAGACCTCTATCATATCTCCCTTCAGCCATCTCTTTTCCAAGTTGAAAAACCCTAAGCTTTTAAGCCTTTTCTTATAGGTTTATCCTTCCATCCCCTTTACCATTTTGGTGGCTCTTTTCTGTACCTATTCCAATTCTGCTATATTTCTTTGAAGATATAGAGCCGGAATTGCACACAATATTCAAGGTGTGGTTGCACCATGAAATGATACAGAGGCATCATAATATCCTTTGTTTAATTCTCCATTCCTTTCCTTATAATACCTAGCATTCTATTTGCCTTCTTGGCTGCCACTGCAGACTGGGTGGAGGGTTTCAATGTATTATCCCCGATGGTGCCTAAATCTTTTTCCTGGATGGTGTTTCCTAATGTGGAACCTTGCATCTTGTAATAGTAGTTTGGGTTGTTCTGTCCTAGGTGCATAACTTTGCACTTGTCCATATTAAATTTAAACTGCCATTTTGATGCCCCGTCTTCCAATTTATCAAGGTCCTCTTGCATTTTTTTGCAATCCTCTTGCATTTTAGCAACCTTGAATAATTTTGTGTCATGTGCAAATTTGATCACCTCACTTGTTATTCCCATTTTCAGGTCATTTATGGATATGTTAAAAAACAGTAGGCCCAGCACAGATCCCTGGGGTACTCCACTAGGAACCTTTCTCCTTTGAGAAAATTGGCCATTTAGCCCTACTCTCTGTTTTCTATCTTTTAACCAGTTCATGATCCACATTGTACTCTACCTCCAATCCCATGACTTTTTAATTTCACCAAGAGTCTCTCATGAAAGACCTTCTCAAAGGCTTTCTGAAAATCCAGGTACACTATATCAACTGGCTCACCTTGGTCTAACTGTTTATTCACACCTTCAAAAAAATATAACAGATTAGTAAGACAGAACTTTACTTGGCTAAATCCATGCTGATGTTCTCCCATTAAATCATGACTATCTACATGTTCAGTATTTTTTTTATAATGGTTTCTACCATTTTTCCCCAGTACCGATTTCAGGCTCAGCAATCTATAGTTTCCTGAATCACCCTTGGAACACTTTTTAAAAATTGGTTTTATGTTGATCATTCTCCAATCTTCAGGTACTACAGTTGATTTTAATGATAATTCAGAGATTACTAATAGTAGGTCTGCAATCTCATCTTTTGGTTCTGTCAACACCCTTGGATGTATACCGTCCAGTGCAGGTGATATACTACTCTTTAGTTTATCAAATACTTGTAATATATCTTCCCAGTTTATCAATATTTCTTTCAGTTCTTCCGATATATCACCTTTAAATACTATTTCAGGCATGGGTAACTTCCCTATATCTTTTTCAGTAAAGACCAAAGCAAATAATTCATTTAGTCTCTTTGCTATAGTCCTCCCTTAGCATCCCTTTTACCCATCCATCATCCAATGACCCAACTAACTCATAGGTATTTTTGCTATGAATATACTTGAAAAAGTGGTTATTTTTGCTTCCACAGCAAGCTTTTTTTTCAAATTCTCTCTTTGCCTGCCTTATCAATGCCTTGCATCTAACTTGCCAGTGCTTATATTGTTTCCCATTTTCATCATCTGGCTCCTTTTTCCATTTCCTGAAATATGCTTTTTTGGGCTATAACAGCCCTTCTGACCTCGCCTTTAAATCATGCTGGCAGTTTTTTGGTCTTCCTTCCACTTTTCTTAAAGCATGGAATACATCTGATCAGGGCTTCCAAGATAGTATTTTAATTTGTTTCTATTTTCCTCATTTTATCATAGTTTCTCTTTTGAAAGTTAAAAGATAGTATTGTGGATTTCCTTGTCATCTTTCTCCCATTTATTAAATGAAATGTGATCATGCTATGATCACTATTGCCATGGGGCCCCAAAACCATTATATCTTGCACCAGATCCTGTGCTCCATTAAGGACTAGGTCCAAAATAGCTTCCCCTCTTGTCAGTTCGTGAACCAGCTGCTCCAAGAAGCAGTCATTTATTTCATCTAGAAACTTTATCTCCCTAGCATGTCCTGCTGTGACATTACCAAGCACAAGAAGCAAGAAGCGTTGAGATGGTCACAAACACTTTAATAAAAAGAAGCCCCTATGTGTTTCGGCAAATGCCTTCCTCAGAGGGGTTGAGCCTCAAAAAATTAAAACACATAAAACATGATTGATATTATAAAAACAAATTAGCAAAAACAAAACAGTAAAATATTACATAAAATACAGTAAAAGCTGAATAAAAAATAATAAACATATATAATGAAGGGGGGGAGGGGAACAGCCACAAATCAAATGACAAATGAGAAATGAAAAGTCTCCAAAAGACCAGATTAAAATTAATCATAAAACCTGATCATAAAAAATAAATAAGGATATAGGCTAAAAATGGATACTTGGAACACTCATAAAACAGAAATTAAAAATAACATACTCATAAGTGAGCTAGTGAAAGCACTTTATAAAGAGTGAGGAGGATGCCAAAGTCAAAGATCACTTTTGTTAAGAACTCGCTTGTGAAGAACTGTTCTGAAAAGTAGACCACAACAATCTGTATAAATGGCAAAAACAAGGCAGTGAATCCCAAGAATGGATAATTGTTAAAAGACATTATGAACAGAACTATCTAATAGGAAGAGACAAACAAATGTAAAACAGTATAATTCCAAGGTTGTGTAAGCCAGACACCATCATGAGACACAAAATGACAGGAGAACCCAACAAGTAAAAATATAGCTAAGACTCTTAAATTAAAATTCTGGCATAAAATCTTTTTAAAAGACCTAACTGAGAGGAATTGTGAATACATAGAGCAGAATATGGAAATATGTAAAATCATCGGGAGCTTTCTAACCAAACATAAAATAAAAGGATCAAGAGGAACTTGCCTCGTTGACACGCTTTTAGCAGGTACCCATAGTACTGCGGTGAAACAACCACTGTCAGATTAAGGCTGCATTCCGTTCCTATTTAAATGGGAGTACAAAATTCCTGCCAAACAGAAGTCAAAGGTGACGTGCCGAAGTGTTGAATTTGTAATTTAAATTATTATGATGGTACTTAAAATTGATGTTACATGTATTGAAGCTGGAGGTTGAATGATGAGGTAAGAGAGAGTAGCTTTAAAGCATAAGGTTCGGAGGGGAAGTGCGGCAGTGAAGAGTTGAGTTTTCAGCCTGGATTCAAGGCAGTGGCCTTGCTGGTGTGTGGGGGCAGTAGAGCAAAGCTGGAGGCTGAATGATGAGGTAAGGGAGAGAAGCATTTGACCCTAATGCTTTAAAGCTCTTCTCCCTTACCTCATCATTATGCTTTAAAGCTCTTCTCTCTTACCTCACCCTTATGCTTTAAAGCTCCTCTCCCTTATCTTATCATTCAGCCTCCAGCTTTGCTCTACTGCCCCCACTCACCAGCAAGGCCATTACCTTGAATTCAGGCTGAAAACCCACCTTTTCCCTGCCGCTTTGGGATCTTGCTCTCCTAATGTCCTTTGTGTTTCCTCACCATTCCCCCTAGCTGTATCCCATGTCTACAGCTACAGTGTTGTCTGTCTCTATTAGATTGTAAGCTCCGATGAGCAGAGACTGTCTTTTACATGTATCTGTGCAGCACTGCGTACATCTTGTAGCGATATACAAATGTTCAGTAGTAGTTGTTCAGTAGTTATGTCACAGCAGGACATATTAGAGAGATAAAGTTTCTAGATGAAATAAATGACTGCTTCTACAAGGGTCATTGAAATTGCCCAGCATTACTGTGTTGTAACTATTGTTAGCTACCCTGATTTATTTCAACATTTCATCATCCATGTGTTCTTTCTGACCAGGCAGACGGTAGTACACCCCCACTGTCATCACCTTCCAGTTTTCACATGGCACTTCTATCCATAGAGATTCTACAGTGTATTTTCTTTCCTGCAAAACTTTAACCCTATGTGACTCAGTGCCCTCTCTAGCATAGAGCACAACCCCTGCACCAATTTGATCTACTCTACATTGTGATATAGTTTGTACCCAGGTATCACAGTGTCCCATTAGTAGTCCTCCTTCCACCAGGTCTCTGAGATGCCAATCATATCAAACTTTTCATTTAGTGCTATATATTCTTGCTCTTTCATCTTATATTTTGGACTTCTAGTATTTGCTTACAAGCATTTTAGAGGTTGTATTTATTTAATCTGGTTATCAGTTGATAGGGGTAATTTGGAATCTTTCAGCTCTGTACTGAAGGACATCTGTGTTACTTTTATCTTTGTTGGAATCTCTCTGTCAGGATGCCATAAATTCCCTGTTTTGCTAGTATCCTTCAAGGATACATCCTTCCAAACCATGTGCTCCTGGGCAACTGTCGGCTTTCCTCTACTATCTAGTTCAAAAGCTGCTCTATCTCCTTTTTAAAGGTTAATGCCAGCAGCCTGGTTCCATCCTGGTTAAGGTGGAGCTCATTTCTTCATAAGAGGCATTCCCTTTCCAGAATGTTGCCCAGTTCCTAACAAATGCAAAACCCTCTTCTTTGCACTATGGTCTCATCCATGCATTGAGACTCTGAAGCTCTGCCTGCCTTTTGGGTCATGTGCATGAACCAGGAAGCATTTTGGAGAATGCCACCATGGAAGTTCTGGATTTCAACTTTCTACCTAAAAGCCTAAATTTGGCCTCCAGAACCTCCTTCCCACACTTTCCTATGTCAATGGCACCAATAAGTTCCAGACTCCTCCCCAGCACTGTCTAAAACCTTGTCTAGGTGGCGTATGAGGTCCTCTAACTTTACACCAGGCAGAAATGTTACCAGGTGATCCTCCTTTCCACCAGTCACCCAGCTATCTACATATCTAATGATAGAAACAACAACTTTAACAGCTCTCCCAACCCATCCCTGAGGGGCACATGGCCCTAGAGAAACCTCAATGTGAGTGGATTTGATGTCTCCTGGCAGACAAGTCCTAGGAACAGGATCACTTCCTTTCACACCAAGGTGATATTCTCCTTTCATATGACCTCTCTCCTCCATGGCAACTGAGAGGATGCCAGACTGCAGTTGGGATTCCATACTACGTCCCTATAGGTCTCATTTATATACCTCTCTGTCTTCCTTATGTCCTCCAAGTCTGCCACTTTAGCCTCCAAAGATCAGACATCACATCACATCATATTACATCCATGATTATTTCCAAGTTGGTGAGAGGCTATATGTGTACACATGATACAAAGACCTTCTGGCTCTTAGAGATTGAGTCTTACTAGTGGAGACTGGAACAGTAGACTTGGAAGAGCTGTGGTAGATGGTATATAGAAGAGACTTTCAGGGATATAGCAGAGAAAATCCACTTACAATCTGGTAACCTGTGTGCTGCATTTGTGGAGAAAGGTCACCTGGGAGGAGCATCACCTTGGTGTGGCAGTAAAGTATTCTGTAGCCAGGGCCAACACTCCAGGGGATATAATAAACTCTCATGAGGATGTGTTTTCAGGGGCTTCTGCCTGGGGGTGAAGGATTAGGATGGCAATTCTTAGACATGCAGATAGCTTGGCGGCTAAGCGTTTTTCTTTATGGCACCAGAGTTATGGAATTCTATTCCTGAAGACTTAAGAACTCAGGAAGACATTAAGGACTTTCACAAATCTTTAAAGACTTATTTATTTATAGAATCATTTGGTGAAATAACAAATATACCATTATGTATATTTAATTTCACTATGATATAGTATTATAACATACTGTTTTGTTTTGTATTTATATTGTAATGTATCATTTTTGTTTTCCCATACCCTCATTATGTAAGCCTTTGTTGTCTTGTCAACCACTTTGATTGAAGGATAAGGTGGTATACAAAACTGTTTAAATAAATAAATAACACAGGTACACTAAAAAAATTTTTTTTTAAACTGCCTCTAATGTTTCGATTGATTTTTACGTTTTTTGGTGCGCTGAATCCAAATCTGGTAACCAATTTGCTCCATCACGTACAGATTTTTTGCTACATTGGGTTAGCAGTTTGAGGTGAACGTTTCAGATTGAGTGCGATCGAGATAAAAGTTTCTTGGATGAATTCTTTATACTAATTGTTTAGTAGTTATTCAAATAAGAATAAAGAAAATTGTAACAAGGCAGCACATAAGAATAGAGTAATGTCAACAAAACACACTGTGATGGTAGCAAAATTGTCTGCACTTAAAACAGCCACATACATGTGCACAAACATTGAGCATATAAGAGCGAGGTTAGACACAAAAGCAAAGCAAAGAAATGTGCAAAAATGTTGTACAGGTATGTATGTAAGAATAGAAAACGCAAACCGCACCATTGCAATACATGAAGACAAACACCCGATGGTGTGAAAATAAAATTCTAATAAATGAGATCCGACACTGTGGTAATAACTAGCAAATTTTTATTTCAAAGTTTAGTAAAAACACGATATTTGTCAACACAGTTTAGATTTTAAAGTCATTCTTGGGTCAATCAATCTCCTGGTGGGCCCGTTTCTTCTTCCCCCGAATGCTTCTCTTGGTGCGCTGCTTGGCGTATTTTTCATCTGGGGTTTCCCGCAGCAGCAACCAGCAGAAATCAGCCATCATAGTGGTGTTCCATCTTCCTTGGTACCTTCTCTCTGCGTCCTTGATGTCCTGGTGAAACCTTTCACCTTGTTCTTCACTGTACGCCCCCAAGTTTTTGGGAAAGTAGTTCACATGGGAGTGCAAGAAATGGACTTTCAGGCTCATGTTACAGCCTTGTTCTTTGAAGGCATTGAGCATCCTGGCAACAATATCCTTATAGTTCTCATCCCGCCTGTTCCCCAAGAATTTGAGAACAACATCCTTGAAGGAATCCCAGGCTTCTTTTTCCTTCTCAGACATCGTTTCAGCGAATGCTCCATCTGAAATGAGTTTCCTTATATCAGGGCCAACAAACACTCCTTCCTTTAGCTTTGCTTCAGAAAGTCGGGGGAACTTTGAGCAAAGGTACCGAAAGCACTCACCATCTTTTGGAAGGGACTTGATGAATTGCTTAATGAGACCCAACTTAATGTGGAGAGGTGGTAATAGAATTTTATCACGAGGTACCAAGCTCTCATGAAGAACATTTTTCTCACCAGGTCTCAAATACTCCCGAATTGGCCAGTCTTTTTTCCCCCAGTGTAGGTCGCGGGCCCGGCTATCCCACAAGCAAAGGAAGCATGGATATTTGGTGAAACCGGATTGCTGCCCTAATAGCATGGATAAAATTTTAAAGTCTCCACAAATCATCCACTTATGCTCATCATAATGAATCTTCTGAAGAAACAGGGCCAAATTCTCATATTTTTCTTGGAGAATAACAGAGTGAGCAATAGGAACTGAAGCGAATGTGTTGCCATTATGAAGAAGAACACCTTTTATGCTGTCTTTTGACGAATCAATGAACAGCCGCCATTCAGCAGGATCATACTTGAGTTTAAACTTTTCCATCACTCCGTATATATCGTTGCAAAATACCAAATCTTCCTCTTTGCTGAAATACTTCAAAAATTGTGTCTCGCGGTTGCGGTACCAATAAAAAGTTGTTCCTGGTGACAATAGATTTTTCTGTTTAAGCCGAGAACCTAGCAGTTGGGCAGCATCTTTTGGGAGTCCTAAATCCCGGACTAAATCATTCAATGCAGCTTGAGAGAAAAGTTCAGGTTTCGGATCTGGTTCAGTTTCAAACTCGGAAGTACTGGACTCATCAGGAAAAGCCATCTGATGAGTCTCATCATGATCAGAACCGTCCACACAAATATGATCCAAAGATTTTGGTGGTTCATGCACAGGTACTACTTCGTTGCTATGAGGCATAGGCCTAATTGCTGAGGGAAGGTTGGGGTAACTTATTACGTTCTTATTTTTTAAGTTGTATCTCTTCACAATGCAAGAGCAAAAATAGCAGTCACTGCTGTGGTCTCTTTGTTCACGCCACATCATAGGTATTCCGAAACGAAATGCTTGTTTTTTACCTTTCATCCATAAGCGTAGATCTTCCTCACATGTCTTGCACACTTTGTGAGGAGCCCACGGTTTGTCTTGATCACCTAACTTCAAACCAAAATAGGCGAAATATACTTTTTTAATAAATGCAGAAATGTTCCTCTGCCGCTTTTTCACGGTATATTCCCCACAAATAAAACAAAAACTGTCCGGAGAGTTGACGCAACCTCTGGCTCTGTGAGCCATCACAAATACACAGCACTGCAAACTACAACTGTAGTGAACCACTTCGGAATAAAGATGGATTACGACTGAGCAAACAAAAGGTAATAATGAACTTGCAAGAAACTGAAATTTGACAGGAACGTTCATGTCACAACCACTATGTTTGAGCGAGCGAACGAGGCGAGGCGAACAGGAAAGAACATGCGCCAGCGCGAGTACTGGATTTAGCCCTCCGCCTCCCAATTGTCCTGTTAATGTATAAAATGAATACAAAACACTCTAAAATATCATGAGGGAGTGTTTCTAGTTAGTTAACCATTACAACCTCTATTTTGGGCCAAGAAAATAAACTGCAGTCGGCTAAAAAGGAATTATGTGAACATTCCTTATATGGGTAAGAAATCTAATTTTGCAAGAAAACGTGATGTGATGGAACATTTTGGCTATTTTTCCTGGATTCAGCACCCCAAAATCTATAGGAATAAGTTGCAAAACTGGAGGCAGGTTTTTGGTAGTGTACCTGTGTAATTGACAGGAGGATCATTTCTTTACTTGCCTGCCTGGTGCAAAGGTGGGGGATTATACACCTCACCTAGATAGCATTTTATATAGTACTGGGGAGGAACCAGCTATTTTGGTACATGAGGGTACCAACAATGTAGGAAAGTGTGGAAGGGAGGTTTTGGTGACATTGCTGCTTGGAAAAATGATTGAAGCTATACTTAAAACAAAACTGATGACCATATAGGTAGACAAAGCATAATGGATATGAATCAGCACGGATTCAGCAGAGGCAAGTCTTGCCTTACGAATCTATTCGATTTTTTTGAAGGTGCAAATTAACAAGTAGAAAATGGTGAGCTCGTTGATATAGGGAGTGATTTTAGAAACCCTATTCATGATTAGGGCCTTTCAGATTTCCCAATCATACCCATATCCCAAGAGCCAGTTTAGTACACTCCAAACTTACACATGTGTATTAGAGGCGTGTTCAGGGTGTTCTGGAAAAGATACATGTGTGCACCCAATTTTAGAACAGGGCCGTATGTTTAAAACCAGCAGCAGACACGTCCATGTCTATACTTCCCCCCTGGGCATGAACAGACATTTGAAAAAATGCTCTTTTCTGCCAGTTATTAACAGTACAAAGAAGAAGAGAATGTCCTCTCACTCCCTCAATATTCTCACCAACTCAAAACACCTCGTGGGCACATAAAGAGGCCTTATTACCTGCTGCTATGCCACTGCACACCTCTGTTTCTAGGATGGCAGGCCAGGATGAGTACGTAGTAACATATGCACATGGCATCCCAAAATACCAGTGCAGGCACATCTATGTGGCCCGTACCCTTATGTCTATATCTCTCATGTTTCTGAAATAGGCCAGTTTTCTGCATGTGTCTGGTCCCTCATTTTGCATATGCGTATCCCATTCTATATTTCAGTGGACATGTTTATCTTTTGGGTCAGAGACTGGGTGATTTTATTTTATTTATTTATTTAACGTTTCTTCTATACCGCGCTATTATAATCAGTGCGGTGTACATCGAACAAAAAACATACTACAATGCATACAGGCAACATTGAGTTTACCGTGAAACAGGATATTAAACATGGAGAAAACCGGGGAAACTATTTACAAGCTAACTTTATACTATGTACACTTCTCTGACTCATCTTAGTTGTTACATGTGCATATGTGGGTGGATAGTACACGAGTGATGGTTAGCGATGAGACTTATGTGTAGGCTAACCATTTTCTGTTTGTGTTAGGGTGTTAGGGCGGCTGGGGCATGCGGGTGGGTTGCCAATTGAGTGTTTACCTTGGATAGTCTCCGGGTAGAATTTTGTGAATAGGTGGTGTTTCAAGGCTTTTCTGAATGGGGCTAGACTTTTGATGCCTCGGATTTCATGGGGAAGGGCATTCCAGTTTAAAGGAGCAAATATGTGGAAGGCCCTGTTGGAGGTTGTCTTTGAGCATTTTAGCATTTTAGCATTTTAAAATTTTGCATTTTAGACAGCATCTACATGAGTCCATCTTCACTGCTGCCTCTCCCACAGAATTTCAAACTTTTTGACATAGACCATCCAGATTTCGCCTAAAGGACCTTTCTAAAATGTGCCTTCACTCACACTTGGATTTTCAGAAAGTGCTTAACAAAGTTCTTCATGAGAGTCTCCTCATGGGATAGGAGACCGTGTACTTTTGTGGACTACAAACTGGTTAAAAGACAGTAAAGAAAGAGTAAGATTGACTGGCCAATTATCCAGAAGTGGAGTGCTTCAAGGATGTATATTGGGATCTAGTCTGACATATTTATAACTGATCTAGAGATAGGAGCGATGAATGAGGAGATCAAATATGCAGATCACACAAAATTATTCAGAGTTCTGAAACAGTTAAGGATTGTGTAGATCTTCAGAAAGATCTTGTGAGATTAGGAGACTGGGCATCTCAATTGCAGATGAAATTTAAAGTACAAATTAATGTACAAGTACAAAGTGATACACATAGGGCAAAATGCTGGGTTCTGTGTGAGGGGTCACCACCCATGTAAAAGATCTTGGAGTCATAGCGCATAAATTTGAAAGCGGATTTGCATCTTGAGTACTATGTGCAGTTCTGGTCATCCCACCTCCAAAAGGATACAGCAGAACTAGAAAGGATTTGCAGAAGGGTGACAAAAATGGTAAAAGGAATGGAGCTTCTTGCATATGAAAAGAAGCTATTCAGGTTAGGGCATTAGAGCTTGGATAAAAGATGACTGAGAGGGGATTTGATAGAAGTTTATAAAATCATGAATGGTGTGGTTAAATAAGGAACTGTAATTTAAACTGTCAAAAATAAAAATACAAGAGGACATTCCATGACACTGCCCAGCAGATAGAAACAAACCATAGCAAGTTCTTTTTTATGCAATACACAATTAAGGTGAAAAATCAGTTGCTAGAGGTGGTGGAATTCAAAATAGGATTGGACAAATTCCTGAAGAAAAAGTCCATTAAAAATTATAAACCAGGTGGACTTGGCCATTGTTCATCCCTGGAATTAAACTATGAGAGACAGGATGCTGGGCTTAATGGACTATGGTCTGACTCAGCATGACTTTCCTTACCTTTGTTTTTATAATGTCTTGTAGTTTACTATTGGGCATAAATGTAACAGATATATATCCTGTTTGTCAGTGATACTGCTCAGAGATAATTGCTCATGTGAATCTAACAAACAAATGGCTGCAGTAAGTTGTAACTGGTTACACACTAATACAGATAGAAATCAGAACACATCTTCCCACAACCTAGCTATTTTCATACTTTCTAAATGCTATTGTCCCGATTCTTGCACACGGGTTGCGGGGCTGCATGTCCTACTGGGTGCATTTCCCCCTCCAGCTCTCCCCATATATCCTGAACAGCAGAATGGGGAGATCCAGCCGGGGGCAGAAGGGGGAGGGATCTGGGCGGAATGGGGGCAGGCCAGCCCATCAGGACTTACAGGGTCGATTCAGGTCATGGCCATGTACATCCTGCCAGGTCAAAGGGGACGTGCTGCTTATTCCACCTTTGAGATTGAATAAGCAGCACCGACCTGGTGATCAGGCCCGGGGATCCTCCCCAAGAGCCGGGGCTGGGTACAGGGGTGGTCCCCACCACCCAATCCAGGCTGGAGTTGGGCAGCGGGGAAGAGGGGGGGCCAAAGCTGGGGAGGGGTCAGGGGCCTGCAGGGAGCGTGTCCCTGCAGGCAGCAGGGGTACACTGGGCCATCCACATGCCCTATTCTGTGCACTGTGGAAACATTTTGCTCACATGGTCCAGAATCGGGTCCTAACTGGCCCATCTTCCTCAGGGCCACCCAGACAGCCCGGATATGCCCCTATGTAAATTAGGCTCCACATATATAAGTAACAAGTTCAGTCCCATTTTTTTTTGGGCATATCTTTAGTGGTCACAATTCTCGTCCTATGAGCCCGAAAAGGATGCATAAATAAATGATGGAAAATTTTAAAATGCAGTTCTCCCCATAACACTAAAACACCTCACTCAGACCAACCACATGTGATCCAAATTCATCCTCAAAATCAGCCTGTACCTCACTATGCCATTTCCAAACTGTTGCTAGAATTAAGGTTGCACTAAGTCACTATTGAAGTGTTTGATGAACCAAGATATTAAGCCCATTTTAAGATTTGGTTTCAGTAGAATCTGCTCCAAAAAGCTTCCCTTAGTGCCTGTGCTGCAGTCATATGTACCATCACAACATAATGGCATAATTTTAAATAATAACCAAAAAGCCCTCATGCTCCTAACCCAAAAGCAGTCTGCATCTCTGCATACAGTAGGTCTGCAATGTCCCTTTTCTTCCCCCAACAATTGCTTCACTCAACCAAGGCCAGCTCTCTCCCACTGCTGAAATATCGAGGGTGCCATGCCAGGCAGGAACATACCATTTCCTTATATAGACAAATACCAAGACATCCTAAAAGAGCATCCTAATCTCCCGCATAAACTAATCTAGGCCACTCAAGCAGCTTTGAGAACTCCTTGCAAACCCATAGGGAGTTGTGCCGTGCAGTATATAAGCCAAAGAGTAGTGACTTACCAATTGAGTCTCAAATACCACATCCATACCTACAATGTCGCCCCCTTACCAAGCCCGCACAAATCACAAATGAAAACAGATGTTATACAATTTCAAATCAGGCATCTCCATACCACCATCCTCTACTGCTTTTTGCAAGAATCACAGGGGAATCCTCGATTTCGGACCCTTCCATGAAAATTTCTGTACCATCTTTTCCCACCTCACTAAGTCCGTGCAAGTAAGTTATAAAGGCAAATTTTGAAGAATATCCAACCATTTAGATAATACTATCATTTTCAGCAAATGCATTCATCCCATCAGTCAGAGAGGCAACTCCTGCCACTTTTCCAGCTGCTGATCACAACCCACATCAATTGTCCTGAGGTATCCTAACACCCAAATATTTCAGCACATATTGTGCCAACCAACACCCCCGCATAGTATAGCACATCCAGGGCCACAGATTTCCCTCAATTAACTTTCAAATTGAAGAGCTACACAACAGTCTCCAAAATCTCCAACACCTGAGGAAGAATAATCGCAGGCTCACTTAACACAACAAAAAGGCCATCTGCAGAAACAGCAGTGTGCCTTTCATGATTTTCCACATGCAGTCCCCATACCCCTTGATCATGCAACATATTTAAGGCCAAAAGTTAAATATACAACACAAATAATCTGGGAGACAAGTGACACCCTTCATGGGTCATTCCACCGTGCTCAAACAATGGCTATTCACAAAAACCTGTGTCCTAGGGCAATGATAAAGGATTTTGACTTTATTAATAAAAACATCCCAAAAATGAAACACCTTAAGATTTTCCAAAGATTATACCCAAGAGACTTTGCCAAAAACTTTCTCAACATTAAACCTCCCTGCCAAAGCCTCTTCCTAATACCTTTATACAGCTTTAATCCCAGTCAATATCCGTCAAATATTGGTAACACTATATGGCCCCGCAACAAACATCACTTACATAAGAACATAGGAAATGCCATACTGGGTCAGACCAAGGTCCATCAAGCCCAGCATTCTGTTTTCAACAGTGGCCAATCCAGGTCATAATTACCGGGCAGATTCTCAAAAGGCGCACAGGTTCTACAATGCTTGTCCTGGGCAAGTAGTGGATTTCCTTGGTCCTCTTTAATAAAGGTTTATGAATTTTTCCTCCAGGAACTTGTCCAAACCTTTTTTAGACCCAGCTACTCTAACAACTTTTACTATATCCTCTGGTAATGAATTCCAGAGTTTGATTATGCATTGAGTGAAAAAAATATTTTCTCTTAGTAGTCTTAAATGGGTTATGTTGTAGCTTTATTGTGTGTCCCCTAGTCTTTCTACTTTTTGATGACATAAGCAACCAATCTACATTTACTCATTCCATTCCATTCATTAATTTATAGACCTCTATCATATCTCCCCTCAGCTATCTGTTTTCCAAGTTGAAAAGCCCTAATCTTTTAAGCCTTTCTTCAAAGGGATAACCTTCCATTCCCTTTACGATTCTGGTGGCTCTTCCCTGTACCTTTTCTAATTCCACTATATCCTTTTTAAGATATGGTGACCAGAATTGCACACAATATTTAAGGTATGGTTGCACCATGGAACGATACATAGGCATTATAATATATTTGGTATTACTCTCCATTCCTTCTTCTTTTCCTATAAGGTCAGGAAGGATCTGGCTTAATTGATTGTCAAGTACTTTGATATAAAGCTTTGTGTCAGCAAGTGATACAAGGCAATATGATGCCTGGTCAGCCAGATCTCATCTTTCCTTGGGCAACATTGTAATCAACAGACAATTAATGATCGGTGGGAACATACCATCACAGAGGGGCCACTCATACATAGCTCTCAAAGGTTTTAAAATTGGATCATCCAAGATTATATAAAATTTAGCCCTATGGCCATCTAGGCCTGGGGTCTTCACGGGCTTTAATGCCTTTGTAGTACATGCCAATTTCTTCAGAGCCAGAGGTGCACCTTGATAAATTGCCTATATATATATTACATCTTATGAACTCCAGAAGGAAGCTCTCTCTGGCATAGCAGCAAATTTGAGAGACCAAGATCATACTCCAAATATTTATTTTTATTTATTTATTTATTTGCAACGTTTTTATATACTGCCATTTCCCAAGATCAGTGGCGGTTTACATTGAACATAAATCAAAATACAGAGAACAATGTGAAAATACAGAGAAACGATAAATAACTATCAACAAATACATGTAACTCTAAGCAACTTTGTACAGTTATGAAAGTTCAGAACTATTTACAGCTTTGACATAATTTACATATATACAGGTTTTAGATATCAGCTTAGGTAGGAATGTGGGTAGTAGTAAATTGAATAGAATACTAGATACAAACTATATTATGGAGGATGGGAAGTCGTATCTATACCACAATCGATATTGGAATAATGTTGTGTGAAAAGGTGAGTTTTTAGTTCTCTACGAAACATTTGTAGGTCTTTTATCTCCCTAAGCTGAGTAGGGAGGTTATTCCACAAAGTTGGTGCAATATATGAGAAGGCGCTGCTGCTTGTTGTTTGTTTAGTTTTCCTTATTAAGTCAGGGACTAGGATGGTATTGAGATTCCTTCTTCTTCTAGTTCTGTTATCAGGTGGGTTATGAATCAATGTGGATAGGTATGATTGGGCAATCTTATAAATTAATTTGAATGTGGTCAATATAATGTTATATTGGATCCTACTCGATATGGGTAACCAATGAAGTGCATATAAAATTGGAGTAATGTGATCAGTAAGTTTGGCTTTAGTTATTACTCGTGCCGTAACATTCTGGGCCATTTGAAGGATTTTTAAATATTTCTTTGTTACTCCTTGCAAAATACCATTACAGTAATCAAGGTGGGGGTTTATTAAGGCTTGAGTAATAGATCTAAAATCATTGTTATCTAGTAGTGGTCTTAGCTGTTGGATCGATCTGAGCTTATAATAAATTGTTTTGGATATTTTCTTAATGTGAGATGTACAGCTAAGCTAAATACCCTTGCTTAGGAGTAAGGTTCATTCCTTTTACAGTATGTGCAAAACCAATCCATTTGGAGAAATTGTCCCCTGGATAGGCACCCAACAATACCAACTAAAACATGTTACTGATTGTCGCACAGCTTGGGCCATTTACATGATGATCTGCCCTTGTTCTAAAATTGCTCACACAATGACAGTAAAGGGTCACTATCAGAGTGAAAATTACAGCTTAGTATGAAAAAATCACTCTATTTATGCATAATTCCACATGTGCTATGTACAAAAGTAAGTATAGAGGAGAAAAAGGCCTCAGAACTGCTGTAACAAGGAGCAAACACAGTAGGCAGAAACTGCCCTCAGCTCTACCAGCGGAAACATCAGTGGCCTAAAAAAACTCCTCTAATGATGCATACATTTATTCACACATTTGTTCTTCACTGAAGAATGGGTCATAAAACTCACATAATAACACTACTACTACTATTTAGCATTTATATAGCGCTACCAGTTGTATGCAGCGCTGTACAGCACAGACATGTAAGAGACATTCCCTGCTCATCAGAGCTTACAATCTAGTCAAGACAAAGCACACAAAACACGGAAGGTGTAGACAGGGGTGGAACAAGGGAGGGAAAAGGAGATCAGGTGAGTCAAGATCCAAAAGCAGCAGCAAAGAGGTGAGCTTTCAACCTGGACTTGAAGAGAGTTAGAGAAGGTGCCTGGCGTACAGACACAGGTAGTTTGTTCCAGGCATAAGGTGCAGCAAGGTGAAAGGAACGAAGTCTGGAGTTAGCAACAGTAGTGAAGGGCACAGATAGAAGCAGTTTGCTAGAGGAGCGGAGTACCTGAGGGGGGTTGTAAGGAGAGATAAGAGATGAAAGGCACTGAGGAGCCGCAGAATGAATGCATTTATAGGTCAGCAGGACAAGTTTGAATTGGATGCGGAAGCGGATAGGGAGCCAATGAAGTGACCCGAGAAAAGGTGTAACATGGGCATGACGAGGCTGGCGGAAAATTAGTCATGCAGGAGAGTGTTGAACAGATTGAAGGAGAAAGAGGTGACTCAGAGGGAGACCAGCAAGGAACAGGTTAGTCGAGACGGGAGGTGATCAAGGAGTGGATAAGTGTTTTAGTAGTGTGTTCAGAGAGGAAGGGGTGGATTTTGCTAATGTTGTAGAGAAAGAAACGGCAGGTCTTGGCTATGAGCTGGATTTGTGAGGAGAAAGAGAGGAGTCAAAGACTACCTCCAGATTGCGGGCTGAGGGAACAGGAAGGATTACAGAGTTATCCACAGAGATTGAGAAGGGAGGAAGAGGAGGGGAGGTTGCAGGGGGAAAGATAAGAAGTTCAGTCTTGGCCATGTTCAGCTTCAAGTGGCGGTGAGACAAAACCAAGGTGCACTTATCTCTTCCACTCAAAAAACACAGCCAAATGCACAGAAACAGGGCACACCCCCGATACCAACATTGCCGGCAAGGCGTTTCGCTGAACTCTTTTTCAAGGGGAACTCCCAAAGGCTGTAATAATGGAGAGAACACTTCAAACACCACCTTTAACCACCGCTTCAAACTCAGTGTTCTCTCCATTATTACAGCCTTTGGGAGTTCCCCTTGAAAAAGCGTTCAGCGAAACGCCTTGCCGGCATCGTTGGCATCAGAGGTATGCCCTGTTTCTGTGCATTTGGCTGTGTTTTTTGAGAGTGGAAGAGATAAGTGCACCTTGGTTTTGCTGTTATATGAGTTTTATGACCCATGCATCAGTGAAGAACAAATGTGCGAATAAATGTGTGCATCACTAGAGGAATTTTTTTAAGCCACTGATATTTGTTTGCTCCTTGTTACAGCAGTTCTGAGGCCTTTTTCTCCTCTATGCTTATTTTTGTACATAGCATATGTGGAATATGCATAAATAGAGTGATTTTTTCATACTAAGCTTGTTCTAAAATTGACATTGGATGGACTTGCCAGATGGTCAAGTTACCATTTGCAGGATGGTCACGTGAACATTTGCAGGAGCACAAGTGAATATTTATGAGCAAACATAAATCTAGACTGTCTAAACGAGTTGTCATGGCCCCCATGGTCCAACACTGTTTAGATCTGTCACATCAATGGCATGACTTGAGATGGTTTGTTATTGATTGTTTTTATAATTATCACCAAGGCAACAATGAGGGGCACTTGATCCATCTCGAGCAACACTGGATCTTGTTTGAATGAAGAGTTTTAATGGATTTCTGCACTGTGACATTACTGCATTGATGTCACGTGTCTGCTTACGCACTATGGCTCCTATTTAAATGGTCACTTTGGCTTTAATGGTTATTCTGTGCATCTGATTGCTGTTCATCATTGATGTGTGTGACTTGTCCTGAGGCAGCCATTATGAAACCTTACAGCGAAACTAGAGTCGACTTGTAGTCTCACAGTTTGCAGTCCTATGCCTGCGGTTGGAGAGTCATTACTTAAGCTAAGTGGTTCTTGAATTTTTACATGCATATACAAATTCTTAATTATTTGGGACCTATGAAAGACAATGGAGAGTTAGTAAACCTTGGTCTGAAAGGTGCAATAAATGGTGGGTTCTCCCCTATCTGAGGTCCCTTTAATTTGACATAAATGTTCTTTCTTTTGGTTTCCGAACACTCAGGCTAGCATCTTTTTCAGGTTGTTCTTCATTTAATTAGTTTCTTTTTTATGGTCTCACTTTTATCTATCTTTATAGAAAAGATGCCAAATACACCCGTGACAATATGCATTCCCTAAGTGATCACTATATAATTACTCTTCATCCGAAGAAAAGAAAACAAGTCTTCCCCATGTCCAACACCCTCAGGTTTAAGTAGAGGAAAGATTTCCTTCTCATTTGAGTTCCTCTTGCCATGTCTGCACGTTCCTGTTTGCTTCTGGAGATATTCGTATTTTAGGGTGGAGGCAGGCTGATTTTAAAATGCACTTATACGTGCCCACCTTTTCTGTTGTCCCTCCCATGGAATTTCAGATGTTATGACTTGGATGTCCCAGATTGCACCTACGACCTTTCTAAGATGTGCCTTCACATGTCCTCACTCAGGGCTGTTGTATGGATATTGGGTGTCCTAGGCAGACCTTTGAGTTTATGCACCCTGAGATTTTGATAATTAAACTCAGTAATCATGATCATTCCAATGCCAAACATCCCACAACAATCCTGTAAAAATGTATAATTGGACCCTATGGGCCCAATATTCAGCACCAGTGGATAGCGCTCCTATAGCAGCTAGCCACCAGCACTGAACATTAAACCTGGATATTCAATGCCAGGGCCATATTTGGACTCTGACACTGAATATCCGAGTTGCCCGGATTGCTGCAAAGCTAACCTGGCAGTGTAATATTCAGCCACTTTCCGGTTAGCTTCTGCGATGAAAGTTAGGCCAGTGTTTCCTGCGCCTGACTTTCACCACATATCTCCAACCGGGCAGTGACTCAATTTTGCCACTGTCTGGTTAGCGATGGGTGCCCAGAATACCACAGAATGCCCCAGTGCTAACCGGTTAACATTGGGGCATGTAGCAGCGGCACCCACAGATGTTTAGCAGCTCTAATCATGTTAGTGATGCTGAATCTCCATGGTTGCCTATGAATATCCCCCTCCATTCTTTTAAATATTTAAAACTGCTTTGTATGTATGTGTGCCCTGCGCTCCCTGCAGGTAACAGAATGTGCTGATGAGTTGTCTGACTGCTAGGATCTTTTCATTTTCTCTGATTACTGCTGCTCTTTGCTGCTCCTTAGAAGCTCCTGCTCCATGCCTGTGCTGTACCAGTGCCCCTGCCGCTTCTTTCCTTAGAACATTAGTAAAATTTGCCCTTTCCTCTCTGAAAACACTACTAAACCTTTGGTTCATTCTCTAGTTACTTCTCGTCTTGACTACTGTAACCTTCTTCTTACCAGTCTCCCTCAGTGTCATCTTTCTTCTCTTCAATCTATTCAAAGCTGCTGCACCTTTAATCCTCCATCAACTCTGCTACTCTCATATGACCCTTCTTCTGAAGTCACTTCAGTGGCTCCCCTTCAACTTCCGCATCCATTATAACATTCTTCTTTTAACCTACAAATGTATTCATTCTTCTGCCCCCCACTACCTCTCTCCTTCCTCTCTCCTTACACCCCCCTCCCCCTGTGAACTTCATTCCTCCGCTGATCTCCTTCTCTCTTTACCTTTTTCCTCCTTTGCTAACTCCAGAATTCGCTCATTTCACCTTGCTGCCCTTATGCTTGGAATAAGCTTCTTTTACCCTTGCGTCGAGCCTCTTCTCTCTCCCTATTCAAACCTTTTGGTGGCTGCTTTCAACTCCCGATTCCTCCCTTTCCTCTAGCTGTTGCTTCTGCTGTATTGTTTGTCTATTTGCTAGATTGCAAGCTTTTCAAGCAGGGACTGTCTATTTCTATATTTGTACAGCACTGTATAAACATAGTAGCACTTTATAAGCGTTAAATAATAATAATAGTAAGCGATTTCCTAGTCTTGCGCATTAGTTGTGCCATTGCAGCAACACTGAGCGTGCCAAGCCTGTGATGTAGCAGCACTGTACAAATATAGAAATAGACACTTTACTCCATATGAAGAAATGGAAAAAGCAGGCATGATCAAGAAGAAAACAGACATTATTGGGATCTAGTCCCTCAAGCATACATATGAGAAGGGAACCTTAAACGGCAACAATAAATATATGTCAAGAGCTAAAACCATTTTTATTGATATACAATTATGACTGAACATCTGCCATCCATGAAAAAAAATAATTATTGAATGTAAAAATACATTCAACAGAACATCACACACACAAACTCATCTGTCATACAGTGTATGCAACTGAATAGCCTTTGTTTCATCTTCGACCTTCTACAAACAATCAGGAAGTATCCCACAGCTTGGTGAAAATGATCAGAGTTCGTCTTATTCAGACTTGATGCAGGAATAAATATATTTGGCCCTGAGGACTCCCAGAGCAGCATAAATTGCACATACTTATTTGATGTATCAGCCCTAGGAGACAAGTCTCTAGGCAGAGCTGAGGACATTACTAGTATATTTATAGTGGCCATGCTTATGTTAAATAAATATCTTTTACAAACTTTTCTCAAATATTTTTTTTCAGAGCTAATATCTTTCATTTTAAGACAAAAAAATATACAGCTTGGCATTCAATACCATCCAACCAAAATAGTTTGGGTGGCTTGAGCCCTGTATGCATTAGATCAGCTTCCTAATCATCTAGCCACTTACAAGCCAACAGACAATTAGGGGAACCAAGGGGCGCTTCTTGCAATCTTGGGAAAGTCATATAATCCTTCTTGTCTCAGGTACAAACTTCGGGGCCTCTTATTAAAATGCGCTAAGCAGTTAATGCATGTTTTTCATGTGATTGTGCGCTAGGGCCAGTGGTACACCCCAGGCATGACAGTTGCCGCACACTAGCTCCTACACTAACTGCAAATCGAGTGTTAGGGCAAAGAATGGGCAAGTTAGGGGTGGAGAACGGGTTTGGAGAGCACATTGCAGTTAGCACAATGGAACACATCGCAATCTAGCAATGTTGCAATTAGCACAGGTGCACCAAACACCATCTCAGTGGGTGGCGTTAGGCAAACCCATGGTTACTGCGAACACTTTAGGTTATGTGCTTATATATTAACTGCTGGGAACAAGCTGACCATGCCCCCGATAGTTACTGTGGAGGCTTTGTACTTAATGCACATTGGCTTAAGCATTAAACATGCATTATGGGGGTTATTCTGAACCACGAAAAAGCCCCATGTATATGCGGGATAAATATGTAACCAATGGAAATGTCTAGACCCATATTCTGGAACATTGTGACCCTGCACATGCACAACACTTAAATGGGGAACCCAGAATGTGGAAGGGAGGGGATGGAACAGGGGCATGGCCATACACGGGGACGTGCAAAACGTATTCTGGTCGTGCCGATGTACGACCCTAGCAGTTCACCCAGAGGTCCACATTATACCTGCTTAAACATAGAATAGGTCATAAGGTATGGTCGCTCGAATAACAAAGTTTCCTATTTACTATTTTTTAATAGACATCAAAAAAGTGTCAAAACTGTGCAGATACCACCAAGTGAAAACACAGTTCATGGAAATGCTTAGAGCTCAAAACACGGTCCTGTGTTGCTACCATATCAAAGACGGGTTGTTTCTGCAAATGTGTGAATTGAATCTACATCTTGTTTATCTAAAACCTTTTGAGACATGGTTTTTGCACCTTAAAGTTAAGTGAGAGTTTTGATCCATTAATTTGTGTTTTCAATTGGTGGTGTCTGCACAGTTTTGACACTTTTTGTTGTCTATTAAAAAATAGTAAATAGGAAACTTTATTATTCGAGTGACTATGGGCCTGATGCAGAGAAGCGGGTTGTGGGGCTGCATGTCCTGGCAGGACGTGCAGCCCCACAAGCCGTCCTGCCCCGATTACCCCTCTGGCTATTCCCACACATCCTGAGCAGCAGGATGGGGAGAGCCAGTGGAGGGCGGAATCTGGGCGGAGTGGTTAAAGGGGACATGCTGCTTATCCTTGAAGGTGGAATAAGCAGCACTGACCCGAAAATCGGGCCTGGGGATCCCCCACGGGGCTGGGGTCGGGTGCGGGGGGATCCCCACCACTCGATCCAGCTGGCCAGCCATGGGTCAGGCGGTGGGGAAGAGAGGGGCCAAACCACAGCAGCCAAGAGAGCCTGTGGGGAAGACATCCCTGAAGCTAGGCAGGGACATGTTTTACTCCTGCAGTCTAGAATTGGGTCCTAACAGGCCCTGCACGGAGACATCCAGACGGTCCGGACGGGCCCCTTTCAGAATTGGGCTCCACATCCCTCTAAACAAACATTCTAACATTTAATTATGTTTCTAAGTAGATTTTTGCTCTTTACTAGCCTAACTTAGTTTTGATTTTGAATATTTGGTGAATTAGGATTTATGGTACATTTTGATAGATATAAATATGGAATAAGTGCAGGACTTAGAATAAATCCTGCTCCCAACTCCAATGCGTCCCACAGAGATGAATGGCTATGAAACGTCTGTATTGATATGGTGTGTCTGCTCTCTGAGGGAGCACAGGATTCTGTGGTAAGGAATGGAATTCACAGGTGGGGGCGTTTGTATGGCACAGTAACATTAAGAACATCCTGTTAGTAATGTTAGGTACTGCAATAGTTTTCGATCTGGCATGTGCTATATGTGCCAGAGGGGCAATGCATGGTCTCCCAACACAGTTCTTGGAAAAATGAGAACAAAGTTGCAAGGATATTATGTGTATGGCTGAGAAATGCAGATCTGATGTGCAGCTGATCCGCACATCGGGGGGGGGGGGGATGTATGCCTGGCCAGTTCCTGTACCATAGGACTGACCGCAGCATCACCAGGTGCCAGTGTGCATGGGCAGTATATTCTGACAAGCTGCCCTGCAGCAACATAATAGGGCATATCCCTGTCAACAGTGGGGGACCCTCAGAGTGGGGGCATGCTGCAGCACACACAGTACTAATACATATCCAATTGCTCCATCGGGGGTCTCTAGCATTGTTCAAATCTGGAAGGACAGGTGCTGGTACACATGAGCCTGAATTGTTCATGTTTTCACTGTTGCATGTTCTCATCCTGATGGGTCCCTGTTATTGTCAGGGCTATGTGCTGACATGTAGCTGTAGGGACCCATTCCGCCCATTCCAGGCTTTCCTGGACCATATTTCTCAGTGCATATACTGTTTGCAGCGGTATCCACCGCAGGCATCCCTAAGATGTTCTGCACAGCCAATGTATATGTTGCTGTCAGGGCAATCACCTCCCCTGTCACTTGCTGTTACGGTAGCCTTGGTGCACTTAGATAACTTTCTACTGTTCTGGGCATGCAACAGACAGGTTTACATAGTCCCCTTTGCATGCACACAGCTATTTCAAGAGTATTCCCGTCTTGTTTACATGAATATATATATATATATAAATAATATAATATTGTCAGTGTTAGCAGGAGCTTAGGAGCTTGGTTTGCAGCTTGTCGTGCTGTGAGGGCTTGCGTGCATCAGTGATGCTGAAAGCTAAACTATCGGTAGTTTAACTACTGGCAGGGTCTCCCAAGATGGACAGGTCTCAGCTGAGGTGCCAGACCAAGACAAACCACCCATCTGGGCAGCAGCAGAATGGGACAGTGTTGACGGCGGAGGATCACATTTTTGTGACAACGGCAACAACACCAAACTTAAACTGCGCGGAAGAAAGGCCCGGCAATCTACTTCTGTATCTTGCCATGAAAACCCAATGGATAGTTACAACAAAACAAATTGTGCTATGGTGCTGGAAGATGAGACCCCCAGGTCGGAAGGCACTCAACTAGCTACTGGGGAAGAGCTGAAGACTTTTCAGAGTAAAGCCAGCATTTATGATGTGGTTGGATCAAAGCCCTCGGGAAGTCTGACTGCTGATGTAGCTGCGCATGAAATGAGAGTCAGAAGCTGTAAAGATGTCTTACACATTGGAACATGGAACGTACGAAGCATGAACCAAGGGAAGTTGGAGGTGGTCAAGAATGAAATGGAACGTGTACAACTTAATCTGTTGGGTGTCAGCGAACTGAAATGGACTGGCATGGGACACTTTGCATCAGATGATCACATGGTCTACTATGCTGGAAATGAAAGACAAAGAAGAAATGGTGTTGCATTTATAATAAAGAAGAAACTTGCAAGAACTGTAATGAAATACAATGCAGTCAGCGAACGCTTAATCTCTATTCGTCTACGAGGATTGCCTATCATCACAACTATAATTCAAGTATATGCCCCAACAACAGTTGCAGAAGAGAATGAAATTAAAGAGTTCTATGAACAAGTACAAGCTGAAATTGACAGAACATGCAAACAGGATATCCTGATAGTCATGGGTGACTGGAACGCAAAAGTTGGCAACAAAGAAGAAGGCAAAGTAGTTGGAAAATATGGACTTGGCAACAGAAATGAAGCTGGAGAAAGACTGATAGAATTCTGCAAGACCAATGATCTATTCATCTCAAACACCTTCTTCCAGCAACACAAGCGGCGACTGTACACATGGACTTCACCGAATGGATTATATAAAAATCAAATTGACTACATATGTGGAAGTCAACGATGGAAAAGCTCTGTAACATCAACAAAGACAAAACCTGGAGCTGACTGTGGTACAGATCATCAACTACTATTATGCAAACTCAAGCTAAAGTTGAAAAAGAGCAAACCACTCATGAATGCAGCAAAATATGACCTTGAGAATATACCACTGGAATTTAAAGACTGCCTGCAAAATCGATTTGCTGCTTTAGATACAAATGACAGAGCTCCGGAAGAGTTATGGAATGACATCAAGAAGGTTGTGTTGGAAGAAAGCAAGAAGTCTCTACAAAAGGTGAAAAAGCAAAAACGGCCAAAATGGATGACGGAAGAAACTCTGAAAATTGCCCAGAAACACAGAGAAGCTAAAGCCAGAGGAGAAAGAAAGACAATCGCAGAACTCAACAGAGATTTCCAACGTGCAGCAAGACAGGACAAGGAAAAGTACTACAATGATCGGCTTTCCTAAAGCTACGAGAGTTAAAGAAAAAGTTACAGCCTCGAATTGGAATGTTACAAGATGCTCAAGGTTCTATGTAGAATGATGCTGAGAAGATCAAGAAAAGGTGGAAGGAATATACAGAGTTTTTATATGATAAAGATCAAGTGGACCAACAGCCGTTTCAACCTGTACCTTATGATCGGGAACCATTGGTGATGAAAGAAGAAGTTGAAGCAGCATTGAAAGCCTTATCAAAGAACAAAGCACCAGGCATTGATAGCATTCCCATAGAAGTATTGCAGCAATCTGATGCAGCTGTTACCGTACTCACAAGGCTCTGCCAAGAAATATGGAAGACAACATCATGGCCAACTGACTGGAAAAGATCTGTGTTTATACCAATACTAAAGAAAGGTGATCCAACTGACTGTGGAAATTATCGCACAATCGCTCTGATCCCACATGCCAGCAAGATTCTACTGAAGATTATTCAAAAGAGACTACAACCATACCTGGAACGAGAACTACCTGAAGTGCAAGCAGGGTTCAGGAAAGGGCGAGGAACGAGAGACATCATTGCGGATGTGAGATGGATCCTTGAAAAGACTAAAGAATACCAAAAGGATATCTATTTGTGCTTTATCGACTATAGCAAGGCTTTTGACTGTGTAAACCATGAATAACTCTGGGCCACATTAAGAAGCATGGGTATACCAGAACACCTGATCATTCTCTTGCGCAATCTGTACATTGATCAAAAAGCAACAGTTCGAATGGAACAAGGAGAAACAGAATGGTTTAAAATAAGCAAAGGTGTAAGACAAGGCTGCATACTTTCCCTGTTTAATTTATATGCAGAACAAATCATCAGAGAAGCAGAATTGTATGAAGACAACAGAGGTGTGAAGATTGGTGGAAGACTCATCAACAACATTCTCTATGCTGATGATACCACATTACTGGCTGAAAGTGAAGATGATCTGAAACATTTGCTTCCCACAATCAAAGAACATAGTCTCAAGATGGGCCTGCACCTTAATGTAAAGAAGACAAAGATCATGACAACTGGCATAATCAACTTTAACCTACTTGGATCAACTATCAATAAAGAAGCAACAAGCAGTCAAGAAATCAGACGACGCATTGCTCTTGGCAGAATGGCTATGAAAGACCTAGATAAGATTCTCAAGAGCAGAGATGTCTCTCTCCATACAAAGATTCGACTTGTTCAAGGCATGGTATTTTCAATAACATCATATGGATGTGAAAGCTGGACAGTGAAAAAGACCGACAGGAAGAAAATTGATGCCTTTGAATTATGGTGCTGGCGGCGAATACTGTGTATACCATGGACTGCCAGAAGAACAAACCAGTCAGTACTAGAGGAGATCAAACCTAAGCTTTCTTTAGAAGCTCAGATGACAAGACTTTGACTTTCATACTTTGGACACATCATGCGAAGAGAGAGATCATTAGAGAAAGACATTATGCTTGGCAAGATAGAAGGTCAACGCAAAAGAGGAAGGCCAGCAATGAGATGGATCGATACAATAACAGCAGCTACGGGTACCAGTCTGTCAACAATGAGCCGTCTGACTGAAGACCGAACACAATTTAGGATAGCTATCCAGAGGGTCGCCATGAGTCGACTCCAACTCGACGGCACTTAACAACAACAGGAGATGGATGTTTTTCCAGCAAGGGCATGGCTGCACGGAGACACATATCTTTCTCGAATATGGTGAAAATGAAAAAGGGCAGGCTGTTTGCCACATATGTCCCATAATAGCAGCGGTGGGTCGTGTTTCCTCCGCCATGTTAGACGTGCCACGCCGGACACATATATCTCACGTATTCTGGTTCTGTGGGAGCGCATATCTCCATGGTTAGGGAATCGGGTCTGGAACATGCCCATTTCTGGACTACACATTTCTGTCAGGCCTGGATGTTCTGACTTGAATGGGCCTCCATATGTTAAAGGATTGTAAGCCCTTGGGGACAGGAAAATATCTACTGCAAATCCAAATAGCTGCCAACCATAGATATCCCATACACAATGCAAGGTTCCACATTAGGAACGACCACCCAGGAAAAGGATCTAGCTGTCATCATGGATAATACTTCAGAATCCTCTGCTCAGTGTGCAGTAGCAACCAAGAAAGCAAATAAAATGCTAGGAATCATAAGGAAAGGAATGGAGAATAAAACTGAAGATATTATAATGCCTCTTTATCGTTCCATGATGCAACCACATCTTGAATATTGTGTGTAATTTTAGCTGCCATATCTTAAAAAAGGAAATAGCAGAATTAAAAAAGATCCAGAGAAAAGTCATCAAAATGATAAAAGGGGATGGAAGGATATTTATTTATTTAGCTGTATTTATATCCTGCTTTTCACCGGGTCAAAGCAGTCAATTGGGGGATACATTTAACACGAGGGGATATGAGACACATACACTAATAATTACAGGGAACATGGGCAATGGAGGGTTAAGTGGCTTGCCCAAGACCACAAGGAGTGCCTACAGGACTAGAAATCCCAGTCCCTCCAGCCTGAGATTGCTGTCCCCAGGTGGGACTTGAACCCCCGGCCCTCCGGCCTGAAGTACCTTGTCCTAACCACTAGACCATTCCTCTCCCTATCTTTTTTCCCTATCCCTACGAGGAAAGGCTTAAAAGGTTAGAACATAAGAACATAAGAAATGCCATACTGGGTCAGACCAAGGTCCATCAAGCCCAGTATCCTGTTTCCAACAGTGGCCAATCTAGGTCATACGTACCTAGCAGTTTCCCCAAAAGACACAGGTTCTGCAATGCTTGTACTGGGTCAAGCATTGATATCCTGGGTCCCTTCTTAATAATGGTTTATGGACCTTTCCTCCAGGAACTTGTCCAAACCTTTTTTAAACCCAGCTACACTAACAGCCTTTCCTACATCCTCCGGTAACAAATGCCAGAGTTTGATTACACATTGAGTGAAAAAATATTTTCTTTTATTAGTCTTAAATAGTTTACCCTGTAGCTTCATTGCATGTCCCCTAGTCTTTCTATATTCTGATAACGTAAACAAATCGATCTACGTTTACCCGTTCCACTCCATTCATTAATTTATAGACTTCTATCATATCTCCCCTCAGCCGTCTCTTTTCCAGGTTAAAGAGCCCTAACCTTTTTAGCCTTTCTTCATAGGAGTATCCTTCCATCCCCTTTACCATTTTGGTGGCTCTTCTCTGAACCTTTTCTAATAACTCTATATCCTTTTTAAGATACGGCGACCAGAACTGCACACAATATTCAAGGTGCGGTCTCACCATGGGCTCTTCAACTTGGAAAAGAGACAACTGAGGGGAGATATGATAGAGGTCTATAAATTAATGAATGGAGTAGAATGGTTGTTTTCTCCTTCAAAAAGTAAAAAGACTAGGGGGCATGCAATGAAGCTACTATGTAGCACATTTAAGACTAATCGGTGAAAATGTTTTTTTTTCACTCAACACAAAATCAATCTCTGGAATTCATTATCAGAGGATGTATTAAAAGCTGAGTTTAAAAGAGGTTTGGACAAGTTCCTGAAGGAGAAGTCTATAAACCATTATTAAAGAGAACCAGGGCAATCCACTGCTTATCCTGGGATAAGCAATGTGGAATCTGTGTACCTTTCTGGAAACCTGACAGGTACTTGTGACCTGGATTGGCCATTTTTGGAAACTGGATACTAGGTTTGATTTATCCTTGGTCTGACCCAGTATGGCGTATCTTACGTTCTTATGTAAACATGTAAGTTATACAATAATATCTCTAGATCAGATATGTCTGTCGTGACTAGATTGAGGCATGCATTTACAGGGGGAGTTGGAGGAGGTGTGTCTGTGGTGTTGGGGAAAAGATACATGTGTCTGACCAATTTCAGAACAATGCCACATGTTTAAAACAAGCCTCGAGTTATTGCTTTGGGGGCTTCTTTTCTATTAAAATATCCATGCAAATGTATTATTATATTTCAATCTGTTAAATATGTTTTTCTTGAGCTTGAGCAACTTGAGGCTTTCTTGTTAAATAAGGAAAATGTATGAGATTATTTACTTTTTGGCCCAATATTTAGGGTATGTAATTTTTTTGGAATCCAATCAGGTTTCCTTTCTTTTTGTTTCTTTGTTTTATGTGTGATCTTATAATGATATCTTTTTTGCTATTTAGATTTGCTTAATTACTTTGGAAGTGTTTCAGGGCGATACTCCTCTTGATGTGGACTTGATTGTACTGCTTTAACCATGTGTTGTTGCATGTTTATGTATAAATGGATAAATAAAAAATTAAAACCAGCTGGACACATCCATGTCTATACCTGCTCCTGGGCACAAATAGACATTTGAAAATTGTTCATTACTACCAGCTACAATATTAACAGTACAATGAAGAGGAGAATGCCCCCTTACTCCCTCAATATTAACAGTACAATGAAGAGGAGAATGCCCCCTTACTCCCTCAATATTAACAGTACAATGAAGAGGAGAATGCCCCCTTACTCCCTCAGTATTAGCAGTACAATGAAGAGGAGAATGCCCCCTTACTCCCTCAATATTAACAGTACAATGAAGAGGAGAATGCCCCCTTACTCCCTCAATATTAACAGTACAATGAAGAGGAGAATGCCCCCTTACTCCCTCAATATTAACAGTACAATGAAGAGGAGAATGCCCCCTTACTCCCTCAATATTAGCAGTACAATGAAGAGGAGAATGCCCCCTTACTCCCTCAATATTAACAGTACAATGAAGAGGAGAATGCCCCCTTACTCCCTCAATATTAACAGTACAATGAAGAGGAGAATGCCCCCTTACTCCCTCAATATTAACAGTACAATGAAGAGGAGAATGCCCCTTTACTCCCTCAATATTTTTTGCCATCTCAAAAAACCCTTGTAGGTACATAGCAAGGCCTTATTGTCTGCTGTTGTGCCACTGCATGTCTCCAGTTTTAAAATGGCAGGCCAAGACATGTTTGTGCTAATATACACACGTGTGCATCCTGGAATATCAGCGCTAGCAAGTCTTTGTGGCTGATACAGCAAACATATCTCACATGTGCATTATTCTGAAACTGGCCAGTTTTCTGCATGTTTTTGGCCTCTTATTTTGCAAATCCCCATCTCATTCGATATTGCGGCAGACACGTTTATCTTTCAGAGTTGAGCTAGGATGATTTTAGACGGCATTTACATTGTACACCTTCACTGCTGCCCACCCTATAGGATTTCAGATGTTTTCACAATGGTTTTTCCAAATTTCACCTAAACGGCCTTTCTTAAATCTGCCTTCACGTGTCTTTATAAAATAGATGTGAAATAGGAGCCTTCCTGCCCACTTAGCCACCCTGTTGTAGTATTACCCCCTGAGTATCATATGGATTGGACTGGGGATCTATGCAGGCTTTGGGGGAAGAAAAACAAAATGATTCTCCTTTCTGTTCATCACAATAATACAGTTAATGGAATCTAAAAACAAGGGATTGTTAAAATTTCCCGGTAATGATCAAAAGCTCCTCCAGCATATTACTGGTAGCCAGACATCATCTTAGAACTGTTTGCTTAATTTGAATCTGAAAAATCTCCTGCAAATAAATAGTAATTATACATTAAAATTTTCCTAACGATATTGGGGGAGGGGGGTATTCAGAGGCGGCTGCTAGCACCTGTAAAGGGTCTAGCATCACTGCTGAATTCTATCCCTGGATATTCAGTGCTGACGTCACATCTGGCCATGACATTGAATGTTTGGATCGCCACAGAACCCAGAAACTAATTCGGCAGCCGTGATATTGAGCCACTTCCCAGTTAGCTTCTGTGGGGAAAGTTAGGCCAGCCTTTGACATGCCTGACTTTACCCACTTGTCATTAACTGGGCAGTGGCGCAATATCACCGCTGCCTGGTCATCAACGGGTGCTGCCTTAGCTCTGCTCCAGAGTGGCCACAACACGCCCACTTGTAGAGGCTGCACCCTCGGATATCCAATGACACTAACTTTACTAGTACTACCGAATATCCTGTTCAGCAGCATTTATGCGGTTTGCAGGCCTAAACACCATGTAAATGCCTTTGACTATCCCCCCATCATGTTTAACACTGTACTATATAGAGGCTGTATCAGCTTCCGTTTGCCTAGGGATTCATTGACATATACAGTTTTATCAGGGGAGTCTAAACTTTTGCACACAGTTGCTTTTTGAGATGAACAATCTGAAGAGGCAGTATTTCCAAGGTTACCTTTTGTAAAACTAGAAACTTATGACCTGAGTAATACAAGGTTGTCACCTAGTTTGTATGTATGCGACAATAAAATCTTTAATCAATAAGGTATGCATAAGTTTCCATTGGCTTTTTTTATTGATATCCTATACTTTTGCACTAATAAATAAATGTGAGTGTACTATTAATCTATTAAAGCCACCTTTCTACATCCTTCTTATTAAGAAAGTGAATCATGGTTGAGTCAGCGTACATTCATTTCCACAGAAAATCTGAAACACTCACTGTAGATTAGTTTGATCTTATGTGCATTTCCTGACTGATCTTCAGGAAGTCAGTATGATGAAGATTTATAGGCTCACTGAATAATATCCCTGCAGATGCAAAGAGCTTGATTTACTCAGTTTCCAGTGGAAAATATAGTTGATAACTTCAGCTCAAAAAAATTCAAATTGTATATTCAAAAACACATTTCCGAGGCCCCGTGTAACTCAGGAAAACAAAATAAATCCCCAACAGAAGTGTTTCCAGACCATTCCAAGATCTATATCATATAATTCATTATTGGCTTCATTATAATATGCAGAAACTTCATTATCATCCTAATACACAGAGTTTACCCCCTTCCATGAAAGAAAGGCTTGGAGCACACCCTTGCTCTGATGTCAGTTTGAATTAATGGAAAAAAAAAGATCCAAAAATGTATTCAAGAAAGGATAACCAGACTTTGACATGCATAATATAAATACAGAGAACAGAATTCCAAAATGCTACCCATCTTCATCAGCCCCAGAAGAAGGTTTTAGGAAAAAAGTGGAACGACCCATGGGAGGTAATTTTATAAGAGGGCACCTAAGTTAAGTGCCTATTTTATAAAATAGTAGTATAAATAGCAGTCATCACAGCTTAAATTCAGGTGTGGAGATCTGCATCTGCTTTATGACAGGTGTATATGAATGTGCATGAAGTTCGCAAGTATGCACATAGATCCAGGTATTTTATAATCGATTCACATAGTTGAGAACTCCATCTGTGCTCTGCCCAGACTGAATCCTCAGCTATGTGGCAAACTAAGTGCTTTCATGCTAAAATGCCTATTTTTATGATGGTCAGCATTTTATAAGTGGGATAAATAGTTTCTTTTGCAGATGATATTCAGCTGCTGTTCTGCAAAGACTCTTTACACGCAGATTTGTCAGCCCAAGATGCTTGTCTGGTGTCAGTGTCTGATTGGTTAGTGCAAAATTCACTTAAACTAAACCTTGATAAGGCCCAAGCAAAGTGGTTCACTGATCAGGCTATAACAAAGACACTGTTTATCCAAGGACATCCAATCCCATTAGTGTCATCCCTGAAAGATTTAGGCTGTAAATTAGATTCCAAATTAACCTTCAAAGTCCAAATTGCAGATGTGGCAAAAGCATGTTTCTACTCCCTGCGCAGAATGTGATCTGTCTGCTCCTATTTTGATAAATCTATGCTGTTTACTTTGGTACATGTCTTGGTCATTAATCGACTTGACTACTGCAACTCACTATATTGTAAGTTACCACAGTCCTCAATTAAGAAACTTCAAACTTTCCAATTAATGTTTATCAAGTTAGTAACCCATTTTAAGAGATTAGATTATGTCACACCACTTTTAAAAGACTATCACTGGCAGCCCATTTATTATAGGATAAGATATAAAATCTTGACCTTGGCTCATAAGGCCTTCTATGTGGAGCTCCCTCGGTATCTATCTGATTGGCTAATACCATATGTTCCATTCTGAACCCTCCGTTTGCTTCAGCAGGATAGATTAGTACTACCATCTAATGCTAGGGTGCATCTTGACATTACTCGGCATTACTTGGCTTTCTGTTATGTAGCTCCCACCCTGTGGAATGCCTTACCACATGATATTAGAATGGAATCATTGTTTCCAAATTCAAAACTGCATTTAAACATTTTATTTTGAGCAAGCCTTTATCTACTCTTGAAGGGGGTAGAGCTGGATTCTGGTGGGGGACTGTAACTGGCGACAGAGTATAAATGCAATGAATGCCTTTATTACCTTTGTTTTAGGGGCTCTCTCCCCAATTAAAATTGTAACTTTATTTCCTATGAGGCCAATTCTGACTCTGGCACATCTAGCCGAATTGCCCAGCCAAACCCTAGATGTGCCGGAGATGTACCCAATTCTGCCGCCACGGGGCCTGAACATACCCAGATGTGGGGGGTGTCCCATGGCTGCCCATCTACCTCACTCAGTGCTCCGGCTGGCATGCCGGTGCATTGTCATGCCATTGCCATGGCACTGAGATGACTAACCGGAGGTGTTGAATGGCCGGACCCGGTGCAGCGACAGTAGAACACCATCCAACCCTTGGCATGGGCCCCAAGGCCAGGGTCGGTGGCATGAGCTCTCCCACAGTGGCTTGATGGTTTTTGGGGGGCTGTAGGTCCTGATTGTGGCTGTGCCATCGGGGTGGAATAAGGCAGGCGTCCATCTCTGCATCGGGGAACGTACAGAGACCTGACCTAAATGGCATCTGTACATCCTGGCATGTTACCCCGCCTCAGCTCCGCCTTCTCCCACCCATGTCCAGCACTTCCTGCTCATCCTCTGTGTACATGTGGGGAGCGAATTCCACAGAGCCGGGTCCAGGCTTTGTGCTTGGGTTGGACGTCCAGCCCGTACATCCAACCCCGCTATTCACTGGACAGAATGCCAGCCTATATGTATTTTTATTTTTTGTTTATCTTATTAATGGACTGTAAACTGCTTTGGTGTCACTAATGAAGGCCAAAGGCAACAGAGAGAGAGAGAGAGAGAGAGAGTCAGGTAGGTGATAGGAGAAGAACAGCAGAAATGAGGGGCTGGCTAAGCATAATATTGCCTCTTATCACCACTAGGCACTTGTACATTTCCTGAAACCTTGATGCCATCAAGGTGTACTTTTGGGCTATGTGGAGGAGATACAATAGCAGCAAATTAAGTCCTGCCACTTGTGTGATAACTGTGACATGTGGGATTGGGACCATGATGTGTCATCTGCAATGCAAATGAACAGGAGATGCATTCCAAACGCATGCATTTGCAACATGGATCGCCACACAGGGGCAGCGACTGCACTTCCATAGCAGTCAGGGCATAGGCTGGTGGGGTGTCATGCAGCAGAGAGCCCTGCAAAAGTGCTGACACATATAGATGAGAGGGCCCAAGGTACAGTCAGAAGAACATGTTATCTGTGAACATATGGAGTAGCAGCAAGGGTGAGGGGCCAGAAGCAAGGAACAGGGACCCACAGGATGGGTCACATGGACAGAGAGGGCACTGTAGGGGATCCAAGCAGGTCAGGGTATGCATAGGTGGTGGATGTCGATGGCATAATAAAGTGCTACATTGGAGCATTTTGCAGATGCCAGTGGCAGCACCCTGGCACAGGCATAGGCTACAGCTCTATGCAGGATAGCGATGGCAGTCCATGATATCACCAGAGAGTGCAGTGAGTAATGGTCCCCATGACCACTGATACCAGAGATTATGAAACCTGCCAGTGCAGGGCCCCACCACCATGGAACCCCAGTGACATGGGTCAAGGGGTGTAAAACATTCAATGAAGGATCACAGACCCATCAAGGTGATGTCATAGTAGCATGGGTCAGGTTTGGCTGGAAAGCACACTAGAAATGCGGTTGAGAAGATGCCTACATAGGGACAGCAGAGCCACATGTGGATGTCACATTTAACAGGGCCCTACAATTCATTAGAGTGCATTGCCTCCTTGCAACATGCCAGAGCTGCAATGGTGCACACCTGAACAGGTCTAGCTGATGAGGTACATATATCAGGTGGGGCAGGGGGCTAGCAAATAGAGATGTGCATGCATTTGAAACAACATGGGAAACATATCATTTGCTCTTTGTGCCATATCAGTATGTGGCAGAACATTATTTTCTATTATTATTATTATTATTATTCATGAGCATTTATAAAGTGCTAACAGGCATACACGGCACTGTAAAGACACAGAAAAGACAGTCCCTGCTTGTCAAGCTTACAATGTAAAAGGACGGACATCCAGTAGTATGAAAAGAGAAGGCCAAAAGGGGCAATAAGAACCTGAAACATAAGGATGGGGATTATGAGCCAAAGATGGTCTCGAAGAGGTGCATCTCGAGCCTAGACCTGAAGAGTGTGAGGGAAGGGATTTGACGCAGGGAAAGGGGTAGATTATTCCAAGCCAAAGGGGCAGCAAGGTCAAAGGAGCGAAGCCGAGAGGTAGCAGAAGTAGAATGCGGCATGGAGAGAAGAAAAGCAGAAGTTGAACAAAAATTATGGGAGGGGATGTAGGGAGAAAGGAGAGAGGAGAGATAAAGAAGAGCAGCAGAGTGAATGCATTTATGTGCGAGGGTAAGTAATTTGAACTGAATACAGCAACGGATAGGGAGCCAGCAAAGGGACTTTAAAAGAGGAGTAATGTGACAGAAATGAGCTTGGCGGAAGACAGATGCACAGCTGAGTTTTGACATGAAAAACCTGACATTCTCTATGGGCCTTGGGTTAGAAGGGAGGAAACTTGCAGGAGAAGCAATGATGTCTCATTTGCTCACCTGTCTAGGCAGTCTTCTCTTGTATGGCTGATGACCTTTGTTTCTATATGTTTAGTGGCCGAAAGCCTGATTCTATTTGAGCTCCATGAGAAACCATTCCTGGATCTGTTTCCCTGTTCATCTCTGCAGACCTGCTTCAAAGTCCTACTCCTAAGAGTGTCCATTGCCATGTGCTTGTGGCCAAAACTGTCAAGTCATGTCTCTGTATACATGTCTCTGTATAAACCACTCCTAATCCTGGTAGTCCAATTAGTTATCTGGAAGAGGCCTGATAAATGTCTCTGACGGTATTTATTTATTTAACCAGTTTTCTATACCGCCTTATCCTTCAATCAAAGTAGTTTACTTTATGTATTCACTACAAACAGGTACTGGATACATTCCCTTGCCCTCAAAGGGCTCACAATCTATGTGTACCTGAGGCAACAAAAGGTTAAGTGGCTTGCCCAAGGCCACCAGTAGTGCCTATAGGACTAGAAACCCCAGTCTCTCCAGCCTGAGATACTGTGTCCCAACCACTTGGCCACTCCTATATAGATATAGAGCAGTAAAGAATTGTGGGCACATAAACTTGCCAAAGAAAGGTTTTGGAGTAAGCCTCAGGGGCAGGAGTGATGAGATACACAAGACTAAAGAACCAGGAAGAGAGTTCCACAGAGCACAGCAAGCAAGGTTTGGGTCATGCAACACCCAGGAATGATAATCAGAAATTCAAGACACAGTCAAGGGTAGGCTAGCTGTATCCACCCTAGCTATATTCTGTTCTATGCAAGCATACAAGAGTTCAATGTACAATGCGTTCTTTATAAACAATAAAAAATCTAAGCTACATGTAAACTGCTTTGACTCCAAGATAAAGCAATATATGCAAATGGTTAAACAAACAAACAAAAAAAACCCTACTAGGAGACCAAATAGCTTCTCTAGGAAGACAATGACCTTCTTTTGAGATTCAGCAAGGACACCTATCAACAAAGGTGGAAAACACAATGGAATTTTGGGAGTTTGATTGTGTCTTTTCTGTATGATATTAGTCTAGACAGCAGACATAGCCAATTGAAGGAATTGCCTTGAAAGTAATCTTTATAATGCTTTAATGAAACAAAATGTAAAATACCCATAGGAAACTAAACCAAATGAAATAGTTTTGCCTGTACACCCCCTACTAGGAAGCACCCATCTGTTATAATGTATATCAATGCCTTTGAGATACCAGGAGGCAGCAATGCATTAAGCATTACCTCTCTGTTTCATATCTGCAGTGCCAGCCTCAGATGTGGTACCACTACCGACACAGCCACTACCACCCCACCAATGCCAGCATGATAGCCTGAGACTCTGCTGCTAGGACCCCAGCTGCCAGCCTCACCACTGCCACTCCCACCAGAGCAGCAGCCACCACCAGCACTGCTGGCATCACTGCCGCCAGCACCACCTCCACAAACACCACCACCACCACTGCTCCTAAGAGCCCCACCTTGTATGGATGTTGACACCACCACCATGGATGCAGAGAGGAGCAGCAGCAACAGCAGCAACAGCAGCAGCAGCAGCAGTGGTGTCTTACTGGCATGGGTGGTGTCCACATTATTGTAAGAGAGAGGAGAGAAGGAGAAGGCTAGAGGGGATGTGGTCATCACCCTTATGGAGAGGCAAGGACAGGAGGCAGCAAATACTGTCCCAGGGCAGGGAGAACAGGACTGGTGTGTAGGGGAAAGAACAACTTCCCCATATGGACCCATAGGGCAGGGAGGAAGAGTGAGTGGGGGAGGAGGGAGATGTGGGAGTGGGATGGATTAGAAGTTGGGGAGTGCTGAAGGAGGGGAAGGTATGATATGGGTGGCAATCACAGTTGAGCGGGATGGGAAGAGGGTATGAGGGAGGGGAGGGGAGGAGGGTGTGGTGGTATGTGAAGGTGTGGTGGGGTGGGGTGGGGTGGAGAGGCAGGTGAACAGGTTGCAGAACCTATGCAGCCAATGGTCTGCCAGTCTGTCAAGCCTACCTCCATGCTAGATCAGGTGCATCACTACAAGGTACCCTAGGCCTTGGTTGATGCCAAAGTCCTGCAACACCTCTCATCCCTGGAATAGAAGGTGCAGCTGTGCTTGCCAGGTTGCAGGACCTCATGGTTCTTAATCAACTCATGGCATGCATCTCTGCTCCATCCACTCTAGTCGAGAGGGGGGAGGATGCAGAGTAGGGTATCTTTATTTGTGGCATGTCTATAACCACCTCATGAATAGGCCATGTTGGCCATTTAATAAATGGATAGTTAACACTGAACTCTGTCTCCTGTTTTGTGTTTTATAGTGCATCTAATTACCACTTTCTCTTCCCACTATCCCTTACACACAGCACAGATGAGATAAAGGATAGAAGAGAAAGGGACTGGATCTGAGAGAGTAGGGGCTCTACTTTGATCTGGAATGTGTGCACCAATCAGTCACACTCCTCTCCTGTTGTCCTGGAATGACAGGAGAAGAGAGGTGAATTAATAGACAGGCTAGATCTGCTCTGAGTTTACTTTGTTCTCTCCTGGTCTCTGTGTTCTACTTGGGAAAAGATGGAGCTGGAGCAGGAAGTAGATGGCTATCATCATGAGTACTGTCCAACTGAGATGGAGAAAGTGCCTTATGAGTCCATTCCTAGCCACATCTCTGGCTGTTACCACCAAAGCACACCAAGGACTTTCCCAAGGCACATTAGTGTGCCCTGGCACACTGGTTGAGAAGCACTGGCCTAAACAATAATAGGGTACATCAAAGATCACCAGTATTCTTTTAATATATTGAAAAGATCTTTGTATAAACTTCTTTGAAAAGCATCTAAAACACGTTCTTCTAGAAATGCAGTAAATTACTTTAATTTCAGATTTAACCCTTTCCAGGCCGAGCCCAAAACTCTTGGGATCCAAAATTCTGACTAAATATTCCTATCAAAAGGTATATAATACATGACCATAGCGGAAGGAAAATCACTATTAGAACATATTGAATAAGATGGGTACAATTTTCCTGAAATATGCAAAAATTAACCCGGCTGCAGAATGTGGATTAAAAATTTAAAGTAGGCCTTGAAAGGGTCTACTTGCCCAGATCATAAGCTCCCACCCTCCCAGGGAGTCTTAAATCTTTGGTATTTAATGGTCCCCAACTCTCCCTTTTCATTTCATATTGATTTAATGTTTAATATCAAATAAAATCAATTTATATTCTCTATTTCATGCTGATAAATATATTAATATTGCCAAACTTTATTCATCAACTTAACAATAAGTACACACAACTCTGGAGAAAATTTCTGGTGAAATGCAATTCATATTGAAAAGTTAAATCCCATTCACTTGCATAAGCTCCTGTAATTCTTTTTTGCTCCACAGTTTCAAATTGTTTCACAAACATTACATTTATTACTTATGGGGGTCATTCCGATCCTCGTTTAGCGGGTCTGGATGTCCGATTGGGACATCCAGACCCACTAAATGCCCGGATTACACTGATGAGAACAGAGCTCCCACATGTATAGCTGACTTGGGTGTGGAGTTCTATTCATGGGCAGGAGGTTGTGGGCCGGGGGAGGAGCAAGGACGGGCAGTAGGCAGTGATTGACTCTGGACATATAGGGCCGATTCAGAGTTCGGTCCTTTATGTCTGATATCTGCAGTGTAGAAGGGGGACTTATTCTTCCTCCAAGGTGGAATAAGCCCTCCTGGATGGTGGGAGATGGTGGCGCAGGACAGGAGGACAAGGTGAGGGGCACCGGGGATTCCCCAGGGCCCGACCCTGGCCTTGGAAGACCCTATCGGGGGTTGTGCTGCGGGGAATGTGGTGTTTGTCTCCGCTGCCAGGAATTGCGGCTTGTGAATGGAGCCACGGTAGAATGGCAACAGGATGCCATGCCACCACCACCACTCCATTCACAAGCCAGGTGATTCTGATCTCGCAATCATGTCTAGACCCCATGGAATCAGAATCAGGTGCTACCACTTCACGCTCCGATTCTGACAGACTGTACAGATGGAGGACGGACAGATTGGAATTGGCCTCCACCTGTATAGCAGCCCATACTGCCCAATGAAGGTCTTTGCTTCGCAAATAAACACTGTATCAGGAGCTCAAAGTTTATTTTACCTCAAGGATATTTCCTTATTTATAAAAGGAAGGACCTCTCATACCCTCACATATTCACCTTGTCGCCAAGACCTGCCGCTTCTTTCTCTTTAATATTGGCAAAATCCGCCCTTTTCTTTCAGAACATACTACTAAAACACTCATCCATTCACTTATCACCTCTCACCTTGATTACTGTAATCTGCTCCTTTCTGGTCTTCCACTGAGTCATCTTTCACCCCTTCAGTCTATTCAACATTCTACTGCTCGTTTGATCTTCAGCCAACCTCGTTTTGCCCATATCACTCCTCTCCTCAGGTCTCTTCACTGTCTCCCTATCTGTTTCCGCATCCAGTTCAAGCTTCTCTTACTGACCTATAAATGCGTTCATTCTGCAGCTCCTCTTTACCTTTCTTTTCTCATTTCTCCTTATATCCCCCTCATGAACTCCACTCTTCTAGCCAACTGCTTCTTGCTATGCCTTTCTCCTCTGTTGCCAACTCCAGGCTTCACTCTTTTCACCTTGTAGCACCCTACGCCTGGAATAGACTTCCTCTGTCTATACGTCAGGTATCTTCTCTGACCCTCTTCAAATCCAGGTTGAAAGCTCACCTCTTTGCTTCTGACTTTGGTTCATGACTTACCTGTTCTCCTCCTCTTCCCTTGTCTTGTTTTTACCTGTTCATTTTCTTTTCCCTTGTCCTTACCTTTTTCCTTGTCTTGTTTCTCCTAAGAACATAAGATATGCCATACTGGGTCAGACCAAGGTCCATCAAGCTCAGTATCCTGTTTCCAACAGTGGCCAATCTAGGTCATACGTACCTAGCAGTTTCCCCAAAAGATACAGGTTCCGCAGTGCTTGTACTAGGTCAAGCATCGATATCCTGGGTCCCTTCTTAATAATGGTTTATTGCTTTCCAAACCTTTTTTAAACCCAGCTACACTAACAACCTTTACTACATCTTCCGGTAATAAATTCCAGAGTTTGATTACATGTTGAGTGAAAAAATATTTTCTCTTATTTGTCTTAAATAGTTTACCCTGTAGCTTCATTGCATGTCCCCTAGTCTTTCTATATTCTGATAACGTAAACAATTGACCTACGTTTACCCGTTCCACTCCGTTCATTAATTTATAGACTTCTATCATATCTCCCCTCAGCCATCTCTTTTCCAGGTTAAAGAGCCCTAATCTTTTTAGCCTTTCTTCATAGGGGTATCCTTCCATCCCATTTACCATTTTGGTGGCTCTTCTCTGAACCTTTTCTAATAACGCTATATCCTTTTTAAGATACGGCGACCAGAATTGCAGACAATATTCAAGGTGCGGTCTCACCATGGAACGGTATAGAGGCATTATAATATCTTTTGTTTTATTTTCCATTCCTTTCCTTATGATACCTAGCATTCTATTTGCTCTCTTGGCCACCGCTGTACACTGGGCTGAGGTTTTTAACATATTATCCACAATGATGTCTAAATCTTTTTCCTGGGTGGTGGTTCCTAATGTGGCACCTTGCATTGTGTAACCATAGTGTGGATTGTTCTTCCCTAGGTGCATAACTTTGCACTTGTCCACATTAAATTTCATCTGCCATTTTATTTCATTTATTTATTTATTTTTATTTAGCGTACACTTGTATCCCGCTACTTCCAGCGATCAGCAGCGGTTTTCTATACATAAGGGAGAGGCTGTACAGGCCAGAATTAGAACATACAGTATGATTGCAGGGATGGGTAATAAGCATAGCAAACGGTTACAAGTTTACATTTGATTTGTTTGAGAGGAGTCTTACATATATACATTTGATTGCATAAGAAGCAGCTTTACATATATACATACTTTACGTAATTACAGAACACATTTCTTGCTGGTATGATTAGTTTAAGTGGGCATGTTGCTCTAGTAGTATATGACACTCTGATTAGGTTAGGTTGTAGTGGGTCTGAAAGAGGTGTGTCTTAAGTTTTTTCCTGAAATCCTTCAGGTCCTTGTTTGCTCTCAGTTCATAGGGCAGTTGGTTCCAGAGTGCTGGAGCAGTAAAGGAGAACGCTCTTTTGGTGGTGTTTGCGTTGCAATTTCTCATGCTATTCGGGACATGTAGGGTGTTGGTATTTGCTGTTCTTCTGCTTCTGATGGTTGGCTGGGCGGAGATTAAGGTGTTGAGGTATGAGGGTGCTACGTTATGAACGAGCTTGAATGTGGTTACTAAGAGCTTATATTGGATGCGGGCCGTGATGGGGAGCCAATGAAGCTCAATTAGTACTGGAGTGATGTGGTCAGTTAGTCCTTTTTTCATGATGATTCTGGCTGCCACGTTTTGTGCTAGTTGAAGTATGTTAAGGGTTTTTTTAGGCAGACCTTGTAATATAGCGTTGCATTAGTCCAGGTGGGGAATGATGAGGGCTTGTGCCACGGTCCTGAAGTCCGAGTGATCGATAATATTCCGTAGCGGTTGCAGAACTCTTAATTTGTGGAAGATGGCCCGATTGGTAATTTTGATGCCCAGTCTTCCAATTTATCAAGATCCTCTTGCAATTTTCCACAATCCTCTTGGGTTTTAACAACTTTAAATAGTTTTGTGTCATCTGAAAATTTGATAACCTCACTCATTATTCCACTTTCCAGGTCATTTATGAATATGTCAAAAAGCAGCGGACCCCGCACAGATCCCTGGGGTACACCACTATTCACCTTCCTCCATTGGGAAAATTGGCCATTTAGCCCAACCCTCTGTTTTCTATCTTTTAACCAGTTCCTGATCCACAGTAGTACACTGCCTCCTATCCCATGACTCTTTAGTTTTGCCAAAAGTCTCTGATGAGGGACCTTGTCAAAGGCTTTCTGAAAGTCCAGATACACTGAATCAACCAACTCACCTTTGTCCACCTGTTTATTCACACCTTCAAAAAAACATAACAGATGAGTAAGACAAGATCTTCCTTGTCTAAAGCCATGTTGGCTTTCTCGCATTAGGTTGTGACTATCTACATGCTGAGTAATTTTATTCTTTATGATGGTTTCTACCATTTTTCCCAATACTGACGTGAGGCTCACCGGTCTGTAGTTTCCCGGATCACCCCTGGAACCCTCTTTAAAAATTGGTGTTACATTGTTGATCCTCCAATCTTCAGGTATTAGAGATGATTTTAATGATAGTTCACAGATTATTGATAGCAAGTCTGCAGGTCCTCTTATTCTTCCGTTGCCTTTGTTCTTTTCTTGTCCTTTGCCTTCTTTGTTTTGTCTTTTTTAGATTGTAAGCTCAATTGGGCAGGGACTGTCTATTTTTGTCTTTTTCTGTACAGCGCTTTGTGCTTCTGGTAGAGCTTTATAAATGCTCAGTAGTAGTAGTAGTAGTAGTACCCACTGATGCTTCCAATCCATGCTGTCTAGGGGGCCCAAACACCCCTTGTCCCCAACCTCAACATGGCGCATACATTTAAGAACTGCCTCTCCACCACATACCTTAAATGAACAAGCTCAAGGGTCAGTCCTGTCCCCTCCCCCTCCCCGCTGGGAAGTCTGCTCACTCTAAGAGGTCAGGAAGGGTGATGGGAGCAAGAAGAGTTCCTTTTCCCACCTTCAAGTTAGCAGTCTGCTCTAAAATGATACCATTTCACCCCTAGTGGTCATCTTGTCTACCACCATTAGGACTCAGACTGCCAGATAAGGACATGCGCAGTACTGAGACTATCATTAGTGGTCAAACTGTGCCATTTTAGAGGATGCAGCCAGCAGGATAGGAACAAGAGGGGATTGCTCCTGTCATTTCCCTTGTATCCCTTGAGGTGATTTGGGATCTCAGGAGAAGGGGGCAGACCTGACACTCAGATTAGTTCAGTTAAGAGGTGCAGTGGGAAGGGAAATGAAAAGAGGCTCGTTTGAAATGCATGTCCCTCATCAGGGCCAGTGAAAGTGGTTATTTAGCCTCACCAGATACCAGGGATTAGAGATGCCCCTTGGAGACAGGTCCAAGGGGGGAACTATTTTAATTCATTCATGCCCTGCATTGGGGCTAAAGGGGAGGGTGGAGGGCCACCAGGGATATAATGCCCCTTGGGAGGATGGGGCCTATGATTTGGGTCTGTGGGACCTTTAAATTGGGCTGACATTGTGCCTAGTGCCTCTCTTTTTTTTTTCTTTTTTTTCTTTTTTTTTTTTACTGCTCCAGAGTGACCTTTGCATGAAACTTTACTACATTCAGATATCTGACATTTGACATTTTGAGAGTTCTAGGCATATTGTGTTATTTTTCATGCAAAGTGCACTTTTGCAAAGTCACTTCTTATTTTGGTACATGAGAGCCTAAGGGAAATGAGAGAGATTTGAGAAAGTACACTGAAAACTCTGGGCCCGAAATTCAGCGACTGCGGTTAGTGCCATTACAGGGACTAGCCATCACTGCTGAACACCAAACCAAGATGTTCAATGCCAAGGCCATATCTGGCCACCAGCACTGAATATCCGGGTCAGATGCAGAAACAGGAAGCTAACTGGGCAGCGGCAATATTCAGTCCCTGCTTGGTTAACTTTGATGGCAAAAGTTAGGACAGCCTTTGCTGCGCCTGACTTTCGCAGCTGAGGGATAACCGGGCAGCAGTTGAATATCACCACTAAACAGTTATCCACAGGTTAGTGCTGCTGAATATTCCATTTAGCCAACCGTGTAAATGCCTTTGCATATCGGGCCCTCTGTCAATAGATCTTTGGAGATGAGAGTTGTCTGTTGGGATAAGATAAATGCCAATGTTGTTTTTCTTCACCTAAAATATTGTGCCTAATTCTGGAATCCATTTCTCATAAAAGATCTAGATAGGCTGGAGGAGGTACAAAGAAAGGATTCCAGAGTGGTACAGAATGCTCCTCAAAGGAGCATTCTGTACCACTCATAAGGATCTAAATATGTATACCCTAGAAGAGAGGGGGGGAAAGATAGGGAGATTTGATAAAGACAATCAAATACGTCAAGAATGTAAAATCAAGCACAAGGACAATTTTTTTTTTTTTCAAGAGTAACATTAAAAAATATTTCTTTAATTAAAGGTGTCGAATGCATAACGTGGACTTCTGTTGGCGGTATTGTAAATAGAATACTAGAATTTAAAAAAAGCATAGGATAAACTGCACCGATGATCCATTTTGTTGAAGACATTTGAGGAAACCCAAACAGGCCGATGCAGAAAGCCGGTGCTGAAGTCACACTCTGTCAACTTTTTAGGGCTTTCTGCAGCACACTGATAGCACACGACTTCAGCGCGGGCATGCAGAAAGGGGTTGATATGCAAATGAGCCACATGCTAAACTGCGTGCATGCAAATATGCCACGCCTTAAACTGTGTACAAAATGATAGCATTAAACTGGGAGAGCAAGCCAAACACACGCACACAAGTCTGCAAGTCTGGCATGCTGTCCCAGAGAAACAGGCACCACGTGGCTAATTTGCATAAGTATTTTGATGGCATTGGGGGCTTCCCTGATGACTGGATCATCTGAGGAGAAATAAAAAAGATGATGCAGTCATCAGAGAAAGCCCCCGATGCCATTAAAATATTGTCAGGGCCGGTGCTCCTGACAGAAATGAAATCCCTGGTGGTACAGTGGTCTCAATTTCCCCACCCGCCCAAGTAAAAACAATCCCTCATGGCCCAGTGGCCCCAATCCCCCTGCCCAAGTAAAAACAATCCTTGGTGGCCCAGCAGCCCTAAACCCCCCACCCGCCCAATCAAAAATAACCCTGGTGGCCTAGAGGGCTTGAACCACCCCCACCCTCCTCACAGTACCTTTAGAAACAAGCAGGAGCACTACCCATGTTCTCTCGCTCTTGCTCCGCCATCTTGAAAAATGGCGGCACCTGGCTCCACGTGGTGCACTCTGGGATGCACCGGGTGGGTCAGACTGTGATACAAGGCATATTCTACCTTATATGGCAGTCTGACCTCACCTGGTGCATCCCAGGATGCATCGCATGGGGCCAGGCACTGCCATTTTTCAAAATGGTGGGAGTATGTGGGCAGTGCTCCCACTCGTTTCTGAAGGTACAGGCAGAGGTGAGGGGGTGAGGGGTTTGGGGCCACTGGGCAACTAAGGATTATTTTTACTTGGGCAGGTGGTGGTGGTGGGGGGGGGGGGTTCAGGGGCACTAGGCCACCAGGGGTTGTTTTAACTGGGCAGATAGGAGGATCGGTGGCAGAAGGGATTTGCTTTCTATCGGAGGCAGCGGCCCCTGACAGTATTTTGATGGCACTGGGGGCTTTCCCCGATGCCAGGATCATCTTTGAGATTTCTCCTTAGATGATTCAGACATCTGGGAAAGCACCCGATGCCATCAAAATACTGTCAAAGGGGATGCCCTAGATGTATAAGCCACCTCAGACCTAGGCGTAGAGATATTGACGCTAAGGCTGGTTGTGAAATCCTCTAGACGTTTCTCTGCATTGGATGCAGCCAATATTTGCCAGTTTATTATATGCAGCTCATTTGCCTATAACTTAAATACATTTAAATACTCAGCATTAATTGTGTGCTAGTTTTTCTGTCGCTGTTTACGCGTGCGTCCATTTATTTTCTGCATTTGACGGTAGCAGTAAGTGTGCTTAAATATGACGTTATCTGTGCTTAAAAGCCGCATTAGTTTTCTCCATTGGCCTGAAAGATTGTCTGCAATTAGTGGCATTGCATCATGAGGGAAAAAAGTAATTGAACCTAATACCTAACCTAACCTCTTTGGTCTCCCCACTGCCCCGGCCCAGCCTCTGCTCTCCCAGGCGGGATTGAGCATGCCTGGGGCAGCCTGCAGCCACCCAGAAGCCTGCATGCTCAATCGGGGCAGCCCAGCCCGCAGCCGCCCAGAGGCCTGCCTGCCCAATCAGGGCAGCCCAGAGGACCATAAAAGGGAGCGCCGTCCAGCGCACCTGCGCCTGAGGGTCTCACCAGAGGGTCCTTTGGTGTGGCCCTTAGGCATAGACCTCTAACAGGATCCCCATGGTGATCCCACAGAAACCAGGCCCGCGACCAGAACAAACTCCAGAGACACAATCAAACATAATGCAAGGACGTCATCACCACACCTCAACGCAGATAAATCCTCAACGGAGCTTAACTTCCTTCAGCAAAATAGGTAATCTAAGCCTTTATATAACACATGGACCTAGCCGATGACAATAATTAAATGAACCCAACAGTGAACTTATCTGTCTCTGCCCATAATACCTACCTGTGCATGCCTACAATACTTGTCCAGGATAGTACAAACGTTGTTTATTGCAGATGCGTACCGGTAATACTTGGCTATGATAGTATATGATGTGCCTGTTGTAACTACATACCTGTGTTACCTGCCTGTGGTTAGCTCAGCCTGTGTACCTGCCTGCCTGCCTGTTATAACTGCACACCTGTGTACCTGCCTGTGATAGCTCAAACTACTTCTCTATTCACCGGCCAGCCCAGATGAATCCCTTGGCCACACACAACAGGGTAGATGCCAAGAATGGCCCCCCTCATTACCATAATTGGCTGCTACCTCCTCTCCAGATAGCTCAGTAGCATTACGGCCTTATCTCCTACCCACAAGCACATACCAATCCTACCGAGCCATGGGAGGAGATTGTCAAGTGCTCCCTATTACAAGACAAAGGAAGATACCCGCACGCTCCACCCCCACTTACTACACGTCACACTTCAACATACTAAGAAAGCCAAACAAGAAGAAAGCGCCCTCCCCCAAAACCTAAAATGTGCCCTCATAAACACTCGCTCAATCCTCAAGAAATGGCCAGTTATCTCAGACCTGATATCACTCCATGACCTCAACATACTCCTGATCACAGAGACATGGCTATTCAGTGATGACAATGTCCTCCTCAACCAACTCCTACCCACCGATTTCTCAATACACACCTGCTATAGAGACAACAAAAGAGGGGAAGGAGTACTCGTCCTCACCAAGACAGACCTCCATTTCCACCTGATTAATGCCACTAGCACAACACATCTCGATACAATCACTATAGAAAACAAGCACTGCTTCATCAACCTTCTCTACAGAGCCCCATCAACCTCCCCTGATGACCTCGCAACAATAATTGATCTCGCCTTCAATGTCCGGAGCCCTTGCATACCAAGCTGGGTACTAGGCGACTTCAATCTGCCAGCCCTGCAAGATACTCAGGCATCAGTCTTCCTCGAAGCCCTGGAGGAACTAGGATACAAGCAAATAGTCAGTGAACCTACCCATGTAAAAGGAAATATATTAGACCCGGTATTCGCCCCACAGACAACATTTGACTCAACCCACGTCCCTATGCTTTCCATTACTGCAGTACCCTGGTCGGACCACAAACTAATCATATTCCAAATACCCTTACCCAACAACTGCCAGAAGAACACCAGAAGTCAGAGAAGCACCACCAGGGCACCACCTCGAAGGTTCCGACCATTCGAAAAAGACTTTATTCTGAGTATAACCCACCCACTCCTCGCCTCAACAGCACCCAACCTCGATGTTCTGGTCTCCAACTGGAATAATAACCTCAGTGCCATTGCCCAACGTCCACCATCTAACAAACCTCCAAGGAAACGAGCCACCGCAGCCTAGTACTCCACTGATCTACGATCATCACTCACCCTCCTAAGGAAGCTGGAAAGATGCTGGCGTCGATCTCACTCCGCAGAAGATCAGAGGGCATATAACCTTCACCTGATAAAACACCGTGAAGCAATAACAGAGAAAATCAGACAATTCCACACGGACACCCTAAAATGATCACTAAACAAACCACATGACTTGTTTAATCTAGTCAAGAACCTAACAAAGGAGCCAGCCCCTGACCAACCAAGCAAGATCCACCCTCAAGAATTTGCGAACTACCTGCAATCAAAGCTATGCCAGACCAATAAGCCCTCAGCACCCACCACCATACATGAACAAACCTACCTAACTCCCCTGACCATCTTCTCCACTCCACCCAAGAAGTACATCGAAGAAACTATCGCTGCGATCAACACCACTATGGCACAAACCGACCCCTGTCCCGCCTTCTGGATAAAAGAGCTACGCTGCGATTTCAGCCCGTTCATAGCCAGGCTCATGGACCTATCCTTCGCAACAGGCTCGTTCCCCCAATGCCTCAAACATACGTCCATCAGGCCTCTGCTGAAAAACAGCAAGCTCGACTCCCAGAAGGTGGGCTCGTACAGACCTATATCCAGTATACCACTTCTGGCCAAGATAATTGAAAAAGAAGTCCAAAGACAAATACAAGATCACATCGAAACTGCCGCTCTGCTGAACCCCTGTCAACACGGAATTAGAGAGTCCCATGGTGTCAAAACACTCCTCACCACTCTCTACAGTAACCTAATTGCTGGAATTGATAACATCCGTCAAGGGTTTGTCCTCATCTTCATGGATATAGCTGCTGCTTTTGACTCAGTAAGCCACGAGCTTCTCCTGGGACGCCTCAAGGAGAAGGGTATCCATGACACAGCACTAGAATGGTGCAAGTCATACTTGTCTGACAGATGGCATCACGTACGATACGGGGCCTCAACATCAAAACCTTTCCACCAGAGGCAAGGCGTGCCACAAGGATCCTCCCTCTCTGCCCTGATGTTCAACATATACATGCAGCCCATCTGTAACCTCATCAAATCATTCAATGTCAACTGCTTGATATATGCAGATGATGTACTACTCTACATACCATTCTCAATAGAGCAGCTGTACCTCTCCCCACTGACAGACTGCTTTGATGCAGTATCCAGCGGGCTTGAATCTCAAAACCTCCGAATACAGCACAAGAAAACAGAGGTCCTTTTCATTATGAGGAACCAAAACTTCACCCCACCACCCCACTTAAAGGTTAAGGAAGCAGAGCTACAAACCAAATCCACAATCCGATACCTTGGAGTCATGTTAGACCAGCAACTGGACATGAAGGTGCACATAAGCAACATAGCAAGAGCAATTTACCACAAAATCCGAACACTCAGGCACTTACGCTTCCTACTAGAGCCGGACGACTTCCGGACAATCTATCAAGTTTTGATTATACTGCACTTTGATTACGCTAATGAAATCCTACAAGGGCTCCCACAATCCACCCTGAACCCGCTCCAACTCGCGATGAATGCCGTGGCGAGAGTTCTACACGGGGCTTCTAGGAGCGATCATGTTACGCCCATCCTGAAGCACCTCCACTGGCTCCCTGTTCATGGCAGACTCGCTTTCAAAACCCTACTGCTGACTTTCAAGGCCATCAATGGGCTCTCCTCCACATCACTGGCAGAGCTTAACCAAACCATGTCTCCCAATAGGTCCAGAAGATCTGCAGCAGTCAACACACTGGTAATCCCGAAGAAAATAACCCAATGCACCCATGCAACAGCAGAAAGGGCTTTCAGATTCTATGCACCCAGATGCTGAAACGCCCTACCACCCAGCATCTGGGCAATCCCTGACCTAACCCAGTTTAGGAAGGCATTGAAGCACCACCTCTTCCTCAAATACTACCCAGAAGACAGCGCTCCAATAGCCCCCTCCCCCATATAATACAGCCACAGCAACTTAACCAATAGCCCCCTCCCCATCTAGTACAACCACAGCAACATACCCCCCAAGCCATCCATGACTACGATTACTTTTGACACGACATAATGTGTCGCCTAGATGTAAATAGTTACCCCAGTTTTATCCAAGTTGTAGTACCTGTTCTTTGTAAACACAGATCAGCTTGCTGCACTGTGCTAGTCATTCTGCTTCATGTAAACCACACTGTTGTTGAATAGCGCGGTATAAAAGAGACTGTAAATAAATAAAATAAAAATAAAATAATCCTTTTTATATGAGTCTAAAGCAATGGAAGGAACAGGGATAGGGGGCTGTAGTATTGCCTGCATGACTATTCACTTTTTCAAGAGCAGAGGCTAAGAGGGAAAAGAAGGGTAAAATAAAGAATGGAAAAAGGAAGCACAGCCGTTTGTTACTATAGACCATGGATTAGCCAAGTTGTGATAACAGGTCACCACTCCTTAGAAAACAATGGCATTGGGCACTATCCAGCAAGATCGCATAAGCCTAGAAGGTCAGTTGTTTAAATTTATGTCTCTCTAAATTATGATGTGATTTGGTGATAAATCATGGTGGGGGTGAGGATCTGTATGTTAGATTGGAGATCACATCTTATGTGGTTATCTCTCCAGGACAGTGAAGAACTTATTAGAAAGCGATTTAAAGCTGACCGGCAAGGCAGTGAGGTCCTGCATGCAGTCAGGTTTTTACAGCCAGGATATATCTTCACAATGTTGACAGGCATAGCTGGGCTAATTGTCATTTTTCTGCTGTCAACTACTCCGTTACTATAATATGTTACCATGTCCTCCATCTCTACTCTCCTGTATCTTTCTCTTTTTTAGTTCTGTTTCTTATTTTCCCCTCTTTTAAATCCTCCTTCCGGTGGCTGTTTACAAGCTTCTTGTGGTACTGTCTCTGAGCGACTTTGCCTGAGGTTATGGTGTTCCCCAGAATATGTCAAAGTATTGTGTGCTACTTTTGTTTTCTTTCTGATGCTAATGAACTCTAACTCAATAACACTGGCACCATGCAGCAATGCATGTTAAAGTAACGTGGCATTTTTGCATCTCTTTAGTTATTTCATAATGTTATAATGTGATAATTTGGGTAAATTGTCCATAACAACCTACTTAAATTCTTGCACATTAGTAAAAGTGTCTCTTTCAAGTGAAAAGCTTTCAGTATCTTCAGAAACACTTCTTTGCATATGATCATCACATGCTGTGCTTCCAGAATGCCTGATGTGTATCAGATATTATCTGTTGCAATTGCACTATTTTAACATAATTAAACAGACATAGAAAAGGTCCATGTGATTCATAAAGTGTGTTGATAGAGATGAGTGGAAAGCTGTCTTGATGGTTGAGCTCACCTTGCACTAGATTCTGTCCATATGTTATAAATAGAACCCTTACTATTAAAAGGGATAGTCACCTAATGGTTAGAGCATTTGCTTGATAACCAAGAGACCTGAGTTCAATACCCAAGTTCAATTCTTTGTGGCCTTGGGCAAGTCACTTAACCTTCCATTGCCTCAGAAGAAAGGCCTGACAATCTACTTCTGGTCACATTGCCAAGAAAACCTAGGAGCTGCTGAGTCAGGAAGAGTCAGCATTGACTTGAAGGCATACACACAATATGAAAACTTTATTTTTCCATATTTGAGAGCAGCTGTTACAGTTCCCTCAATTATTTGTGCTTCTGGAGAGGTCAGATAATTGCTGAGGTAATTTTTCAATCCTATGAGGTATTTTCCTTTGAGAATCCTGTACCAGTTGCTGTCATGGGGGATTCTTTGCAGGGTCAAAGCATGCATGGTGAAGAACCCACAGGGATTTCAAAATGAATCACCACTGGGATTGCTTTAACCCCCTCCCAACTCTCCCCCTGCATATAGGAGCTAATTTTATAGAGGATATTTTGCACATATATGCTAGCATATGCGCATAAAAGGCTTCTTATGCAATTATCTCATGTGCAAACATGTGTACCTGTATATAATTTTAGAGTAGGCATTTTTGAAGAGGAGTTTGGGTGAGCATGGGCATTGTGATTTACATGTAGTTTTGTAAAATATATAATGCAATATGTGCTGTCAAGTCAATGTTGACTCCTGCTGACCCATTCTTTGGATTTTCTTGTCAAGGTGCAATCGGAAATAGAAGTCAGGCCTTTCTGCCACGTAGTGAGTTTACAGACCGTAGTATTCCAAGGAGGTCTTCCATCCAAGTGCCAACCAGACTCATACCTACTCTTGAGCCTACTGCAGTCTAGCTACAATATCTGTCTTCCATCCAAGTGCCAACCAGACTCATACATACTCTTGGGCCTACTGCAGTCTAGCTACAATATCTATCAGTTTACCTCTGATATTTTCGAAAGGGACCTATTTACTAAATCCTGCTAAGTGGTTAAAGCATGTTTTAGTGCACACTCACTATCCGCAGTGACACAATATGTGGGCATGACAGCGAGTGATTGTTGAGATATGTTAAATGGCCATGTACTTTATGCTAGGCTGGCGAGTAGGCAGGTTAGGGAAGGAGTGCGCGTATGGAAAGCACTTTTCCTCTAGCACGAGGTCAGTTGCTGTATACTCAGTGGCACTGTGCCAATAAGCGCAGGTGCACCTCACAATACCTCCTTCATTAATTATGCTGCATGTTAGCATACACTTCCACACATTAACTACCAGGAACATGATGGTCACACCTCTGACAGTTAAATGCACAGCTTTACTCAAATTTAGTAAAAGGGCTCCATAGATGCCTGAGTCTTAAACAAGGTACCTACATGGCATGCACATGTAGGCAACATATTATAAAATTACCTCCATGGGGGAAGGGGATTTTCAAGGGTCCTTTTTCTACGAACACCTGTTTACATGCACTGATCCTCCATAAGGTGTAATATGGATGTTTTTGATACTGAGAGCATGCGGTCCATTATTTATTTATTTTATTTATTTACATTCTCTTATATACCGCGCTATTCTGCATCAGTGCGGTTTACATTGAACAAACTGAAATTACATTGAACAGGGCATTATAACTTGGAGATAACTATTTTACAGGGAACATGGGCTATGGAGGGTTAAGTGGCTTGCCCAAGACCACAAGGAGCACCTGTGGGACTAGAAACCCCAGTCCTAAAGATATCCTGGGTCCTATTCTTACGGCATCACATCTCTTCATCAAGCTGCATTAGATACCAAATACATCTTACTGCAGTATAATATTGAGGAAGTAGATATGCATATCAGTTCTTTGACTCTTTTTGAACATTTGAATGATATTTTTCTTCAGAGTTAGGTTACTATGATGGGTTGCCAAGAAAATTCAGTGTGGTTTGATTTTAGATTACTCACTTACAGCAGTAGAAGTGACTTCCTCTTTCAGGAATCTGGCACACCAGTTCTGTTTTTATAGAATGCATTCTAAATGCTTGAAGATATAAATGTACTTCTTCATCCAGCATTACACACCCAATGTATTAAAAGTTTCCAAAAGATACATGAGGCAAGCCTTTAGTATGCCGTCTGCACTAAAATAGTCTTGAAGGAAACATAATCAGTTATATTGCACCACTTCCACCTAACAGTATGAATTAAAATGAATCCACTGCTAAGTGCTGAAGTTGTTTGTTAATAGGAAGCGGTTCTTTGCAGTGGCAAACTACAGTAATTAATTCAGAGACTGTTGAAACACTATTATGATTCTCTGTCTGCTGCTAAGGCCTTTGTGTCCTAGCCACAAAGCCTTTTGGCATCTTTTGATGGGATAAGAATGTCAAGTAGTATTGATCAGGGTGTAATAGAGATTTGTACAGTGAATACATTTTCAGTTCGTTTTCAGATTTTAAGCATTTTTTTCCAGATTTTTGGTCCTTTTGTCAGTTTGTTTCATGCATTCATGTTAATACAATTTTTAAAGTATGTTTGAATTTTTTAACAGGTGCAAATTGATTTGTTGTCAAGTGCCGTCGAGTCAGTGTCAACTCATGGCAACCTTCTGGATAGTTGACCTAAACTGTGTTCGGTCTTTACTACATGCAAATATCTGACATTTGGCATTTTGAGATTTTCTATTCATTTTATACTATTTTTCATGCAAAGTGCACTTTTGCAAAGTCACTTCTTACTTTTGCACATGAGAGCCTAAGGGAAATGAGAGAGATTTGGGGATGAACACTAAAAACTCTGGGCCTTAAATTCAGAAGTTGCGGTTAGTGCATTTACATAGAGTGGCACCCATAGCTGGTGTTATTGTATCGATCCATCTCATTGCTGGCCTTCATTTTTTGCGTTGACCTTCTACCTTGCCAAGCATGATGTCTTTCTCTAACAATCTCTTTCTTCGCATGATGTGTCCAATGTATGAAAGTTGAAGTTTTGTCATCTGAGTTTCTAAAGAAAGCTTAAGTTTGATCTCTTTTAGTACTGACTGGTTTGTTCCTTGGGCAGTCCATCTTGTGTATAGTATTGTTTACATCAATAATTATTCAGAAATAAATTAGTGATAAGGGTACTGAATTACAAACCTCACAGTAGGTTGACTAGTTCTCTTATCTAAAAAATGCAGGGTCATGCATGTGGGCTGCAAAAATCCAAGTAAGTGGTACTGTGTAAGGGGCAATAAGATCACAGGGTGGGGGTAAGAAGAACAGGACCTGGGCATGATTGTTTCTGATAATCTTAAAGTGGCGAAAGCTAGAGGGATGCTTGGGTGCATAGGGAGAGGAATGGCCAGCAGAAGAAAGGAGGTGATAGTGCCTCTGTATAAGTCTCTGGTGCAACCTCATTTGGAGTATTGTATACAATTCTGGAGACCGCACCTTCAAAAGGATATAAACAGGATGGAGTTGGTGCAAAGGGTGGTTACCAAAATGGTTAGTGCCCTTCATTAGAAAGCATATGGAGACAGAGTTAAAGGGTCCGATTTTCGAAGGCATTTACCGAGGCAACTGCCCATATTATCCATGTAAATGCCTTAACCGGGATTTTCCAAAGGCACCTAACATGCCCATATACTATGTGGTTAGCTTTGGGGCATATTGGGGGTGTTTTAGGGTGGAGAGGGGGTGGAGGAAAGGGCTAAGTGGGTAGCAGCGGTTTTTGATGCTCCCCAGTTAGCCCTCAGTGCCTTAAAGATAGGCGAGGTTTTCTCTCGACTATCTTTGAGGCGCTAAGGCCAACCAGAAAGCATTGAAAATTGCTGCTACCTATTCAGCCTCGGCGTCTGCTGGCATATACAACCAAATCCTGACTTTTACTCCCATCAACGAAGTGAAGATCCAGGTTAAGGGGGTCAGTGGGCAGGCTATGCGCCAAAGTGGTGCATAGCCTGCCTAAATGAAAATCGGGTCCAATGATCTTAATATGCATATGTTACAGGAAAGGCAAGATAAAGGAGATAAAATAGAGATTTTTGAATACCTCTGTGGCATAAATGCGCAAAAGGAGAGCCTCTTTCAATTGAAAGCAAGCTCTGCTATGAGGGGACATAAGAAGAGGGTGAAATGGGATAGAATCAGGAGTAATATGCAGAAATATCTCTTTATGGAGAGTGGTAGATGCATGGAATAGTCTCCCGGTGGAGGGTAGTATCTGATTTCAAGAAAGCATGGGACAGAGTGTGCTGGTTTAGCCACATTTGCAGAATGAACACCAGTCTGCTGCCATACAAATTCCTCTGGCGAGAGAGGCCTGCCCACTGGAGGTTTCAATGAGCAGCACTAAAGAAAATGTGGCTCAAACACAACATGGCTCAAACACAAGATGTAAGGAACCAACGACTGACCATCAATGAGGCCAGATATGTTGCCACTGATTGCCAAGGTTGGAAGCGTATTGTGAGCAACACACAGAATACAGTGGCACCTACAGCAGCATATTGGCAGAGAGAACAGCCTTCTTTCCAAATGCTAGTAAGGGATTAAAGAAGAAGAAGATGGGACAAACACAGAAAATCTCTAAAGGAAAAAAGGGGACTATTGTAGTTGATATGGAAGGGTAGACTAGATAGGCCATATGGTCTTTTTCCGCCATCATGTTTCTATGTTTCTATGTCTTTATCTATTGCTTAAATTGAAACTTTATTAAAAACTTTGGGACCCTTTTACTAGAGTGTGGCCTTGGTGGCTCCAGGGCTTGTGCGGCGACCCCGGATTTTCAATGCAATTGCAGCAGCATTGAATATCTGGGGTTAGAGGTCATCAGGCAGGGTTATGCACCGACGCGGTGTATAGCCCACCAAAATAAATATCAGGCCCACTGTGTTTTAACTGCAAAAATTAATGTGCAATTCAGTAAGTGTAAAGGTTATTTGCTAATAGTTGGGGATATGCCCAATATTTCTCCTGTTTTTACCACACAGAAAAATTCTTTAAGGCACGTTAAAAAGCAAACTTTAGATATGCCATGGAGAGGGAACTTAGAGATCCAGGATAGGACATGAAAACTTCCTATAGTATGTTGCAAGACTGCACATAGATGTCTTCTCATGTCCAGAGAGAGCTTCAATTTTTAAAAGCTGTACACGGGTACACAAAATGTGTTGCAGTAACCCATATGTGTGTGGAAGCAGTTTCTTAAAATCATTGTTCCCTCTCTGCATGCATATCCTATTCCTGCTGTGCCTATAGTTCCCCACTCATCTCTCCTGATACCATCCCCTTTGTTAATAAGAAAAAATCTAGACTTCAGCATTTACACCTGTCTCCAGATATAAGTTTTATTTTATTTATTTATTTATTTAACATCTTTTATATACCGCGCTATTTGTTATCAGTGCAGTTTACATTCAACAAAGGTTGCTCAATTCAGTCGAAACTGTTTTGCGCTTACATTGTAACAGGGGATAAAACTTGGAGCAAATACAGGGTAACTATATACATATTGAGATAGAGCAATACAGGGTAACTATATACAATTGACATAGAACATAATATAAGAGCTTGGCTGGTTAAGTCGTGACATATTGATGGGCAGTGTTGTTATTAAGTGTCTTCTTGAAGGGGCAGAAGCATATGCTGAGGTCAGGCCCCCTTGATCACCCCCATGAGATATACCCTCCCCCATTCCCCCAGCATTGTCCCGTCATCCCACCCCCAAGGCTTCTGATCCTTCTGATCTCAAGCCAAGTCATGCTATCTTCCCAAACATCCCCGAGTCATCCATACCACCCAAGCATCTGATCCCCCCACTCAAACCCCTGTCCCAGCACAAAGACACATAGAAAAAGAGCAGGACCCAATGGCGCCACTGGATAGACAGAGAGCTTTATAGTGTAAACTCCAAGGTCAGCACAACACGTGTTTTTGCCGGTGACTTTCTTCAGGGGACAATGATCTAATAAAATACAATTTTAAAAGATAAAACATATACTACTAATATAAAAATATCCATAAATAATGGTTACAGAATGTTAAAAAGTGTAGAAAAAAGTTAAATAAAAGTGGAACCAAATCCAACGAACATTAAAAATATTAGATAATGAGCAACCTAATAATTGACATACCCTTAATAGCGATAAATAGTAATAAAATAAAGAATGTAAGAAGATTGTGATTAATTAATTTATTTATTTATTTAGACAGTTTTGTATACCGCCTTATCCTTCAATCAAAGCGGTCACAACACAATTGGGGGATACATTTAACACGTGGGGATATGAGACACATACACTAATACTTACAGGGAACATGGGCAATGGAGGGTTAAGTGGCTTGCCCAAGACCACAAGGAGCATCTGTGGGACTAGAAACCCCAGTCCTTCCGGCCCAAGGTTGCTGTCCTCTAGTGGGATTTGAACCCCCGACCTTCCGGCCTGAAGTACCGTGCCCCAACCACTAGGCTACTCCTCCCCCTAATAATTAATGGTCAATGGATACAAGTTAAATTTGTAAATAATAAAAAATTGTAAATGATAAAAACAAAGCCAAACAACATGGTAATAATTTAGAACTACAAATAGATGTACAGTAATTGGACAAATGTAAAGAAACTCAGCTACGATTGCAGGATACTTCACATACATGCTCTAAAATAGCATTATTTATGGATGATTTTATGTCATTTGTATGTTTTATCTTTTTAAATTGTATTTTATGAGGTCGCTGTCCCCTGAAGAATGCTACCGATAAAACACATGTTGGGCTGACCTTGCAGTTTACAAAATAAAGCTCTCTGTCCATCCAGTGGCGCGTAGAATCCTGCCACCATTATTTATGGATGTTTTCATATCATTTGTATATGTTTTATCTTTTTTAATTGCATGTTATGAGGTTGTTGTCCCCTGAAGAAGGACACCAGCTGAAACACATGTTAGGCTGACCTTGCAGTTTATACATTAAAGCTTTCTATTCATCCAGTGGTGCATTGAGTCCTGCTCTCTTTGTACCTGTCGACATTGCAGGTGGGGAGTCCCCTTTGCTGGCCAGCACAAAGACACTCCATGCAATCCCTCTGGCATTAAATACACCACTGATGTGCCCCCACAAGGCACCACTTACTCCCACACCATGATATTATCCCTAGCCTTACTGAGATTGCTGGTGTTTAGCAAGAGTAGTAGTGATTCCCAGTCACTCCTGCTCTTTGTAGTCCTGGAGTCAAAATAGTACCTCTACCTCTAGCCCTTATTTAGCTGGCTGATCCCTAGTAGTACTACTGCAAGATTACTGCCAGGGGTCATGGGCACAATTTTTAAACTTGTATCACAAAGAGCCTGTCTTCTGTAAGAGAACACACTGAATATCAAATCTAATCGAATCTGGCATTTATAACCTGTTTCTAGCTCCATGACTAGTAATTAAATTATAATAAAGGGTAATACATTAGGCCACTTTACAATTCAGACCCAAAACTATTGTCTTACACTGAACATTTCCATCCATTGTGTAAAAAGCCATGTCTTCACACATTTCCAAAATCTTCATTGTCTAACTTAGTTTCTTTGGAGAGATCATTCTAAATCTGAGAACTCATACCTTATGTTACTTTAGTAAAAGGGTCCTTTTATTAATAGAAACCGGGGTCATATTCAGAAGGATCAATGTGGTTAGCAGACCCGCTAACCATGTTAATCCTGGTGAGTGGGATATTCAGCGGCACATACTCATTTTGTGCCTCTGAATACAGTATGCCCCCTATGCCGCTGCACCCCCCCATGCTAACTGGGTAGCCTCGCAGTGTTACAGAGGTGGTGCTCGAGTTCATCGGTCAGCAGTGATCTTCAGCCACTGACAAGCTCATGTAAGCCGGCTAAAGTTAGGCACATAAAGACAGGCCTAACTTTAACCCATTTAGGAATCTGTCTGGAAGCTGAATATTGCCATTGCCTATCCAGGCAAATCAGACATTCAGTGCTGGTGCCCGGATATGGACCCAGCTTGAATATCTGGATCTAATTTAAAGTGGCGACGGCAGCTGCTTTATAAGTTCTGACTGCCATCCAGTTTATCCAGTCTGCTCATCTACAGCAACTACTAAGCTCTACAATCCCTTCCTCTCTCTCAGAGGTCCTCTGTCCTTGTCTCATGAATTCAGATACAGTCCTCGTCTCCACCGCCTCCACCAGGAAGTCATTCCATGCATCCACTGCCCTTTCCATAAAGAAACAGTTCCTTAGATTACTCCTGAGTCTATCCCCCTTTCACCCTCATCTGATGACCCTTCATTTCAGAGCTTCCTTTCAACTGAAAGAGGTTCTGTGCATTTATACAATGGAGATATTTAAATATCTTTATCGTATCTCCTCTGTTTCACTTTTCTTCCAAAGTAGATCCTTAATTCTGTCTCCAGACAGGTTCTTCTTAAGTTATGACCTATCATACCCAAGCTCTTTTCTCTTTCTCCCTCTCTTTCTTTTCTGTACTTCAAAAAGGCTTTTGGAACTGTTCTTCATAAAGGGTTTTATTTGTTTTTTAATTTAAATTAAAGTGCTAAAAAAGCAGATTATCTCCAATGCCTTGCCACTAGACTTTGACTAGCGTCCTAGGGCTCTGTGTTTTCTATAACCTTGTCCAGGATCACTGCCAATAAATGCAGCAATGCTGTGATAGTTACCAGGCACACAGTGTTTGTATTGCAGCATGGCTCTGACCCTTTATCTAAATTTGAAAAGAATTCCAGTTACGTGGACAATTTCTCTGCATTACTAAATCAACCTCTGCATCTAGATTGTGTAACTTGTACACAAGAACCTATGACATCATGCTGGCTTTTACATTTTTTTTCTTTGCTTTCTATTTAGCCTTTTTGGTATAACCTGGTGATTCATACAGTCCCATGACCGCCTAGGCATTTTTCCAGTAAAGAAGATTAGCAAAAGCTTTAACAAAGACAAGTGCAGCTAGTTTTAGGCTGATAAATCAGGCAACAAGAATGGCAGTTATTTTCATTAACATGATCACATTAACACTGATGAGCTGTGCAAAGTAGAAGCCACTGGGAACCTCATATTAAAGATCAGAAACCCTGAGCTCCTCCCATAATCAAAATTCCCATGAATCTGTTCAGGAGTTCTCCCACTGCAATTCCATCGTGGGGGGAGGTACTGTGATATTGCGCTTTTATTTATTTATTTATTTAACTGTATTTATATCCCGCTTTTCACCGGGTCAAAGCGGTGGGACATATAACAGGGGGGGGGGATCAATAGTGGGGGGGGGGCCATCACCGGGGGTTCAACATTGATGATTTTGGGATGAACATAGAGACTGACAGGATAGCACAGTTACTGGTCTGGAGTTCTTGAAGAGAAATAGAGGGGATTCCTATTCAGAGATGTTCTTGGAATAGGACGGTTTTTAGCTGCTTTTTGAATGATGGGAGATCACCGTTGTTCCTGATGTGGCTTGGTAGAGAGTTCCAGAGGGATGGGGCATAGAGTTCAAAGGCTCTGTTGCAGGTCCGCTGTGTTGCCTTGGTCCTTTTGTGGGGGACGGCAATAGAGCTGTTGGAGGATTGTCTGGTTGTTCTGCTGTGGGTTGGGCGAGGCAGTAGGGTGCGGAGTGGGGTGCCCTGTGTTTGGTGGATGGTTTTGTGGGTGAGTAGAAGAGCTTTGTACTTGATTCTTGCTTCGATGGGGAGAATATGAAGGTCTTTTAATTGTGATATCGCAGAACGTCCCCCCCCCCCCACACACCATTGACAGCAGAGGTGAAGGACTCCCACACAACTTTGTGAAAAGTTGCCCATAATTATTAGGGATGCCATTTTGAAATGGTACATTTTAAGGAAATCATCATAAGATTGAGGTAAATAGATCCAGGACAAAAAATACTGAAAGTCAAAGCATTTCATATTTCCTTTTTTTATTTTAAAGCTCTTTGGTTGAAAAACATGCTCAGTAAGCAGACCTTTGGAAAGAAGAACTGCTTGGATACCCAAACTTGCCTAAAAGTAAGCAATGATCTTGAGGTAACCAGATGCTTAGTTACAAGTGTTATAGAAGGATAGTAAAAAAGCAAAGATCATGAGACAGTCACCAGACAGCACAGAAATCATACAGTAGCTTTAGAAGATTAAAATAATGTGACGGTTGCCATGGCTTTCACAAAAACCGAGACAAATACGCAACTTAACTACAGTAATTCCAGTCTGATAGTTGCTAAACAGGGCAGTTCTCAAAGATGCAACCTAATATGCTCTCCGATGCATGGCAAACTATCACTCTGCTGTAGTTTCCTATCTGACTTCCTGAAGCAGGCCGTGATGCTTTTAATCTGTGTCTGCTGAGACCATTAATCCGCTCAAACCACAGTTTCTGTTTGTTTTCCAAATAAGGGAGTCTTGCTGCAGTGTTCTCAAATCCGCTGTCAGTGTGGCTGCTGTACTCCTTAAACCGGAGAACGCTTCCCTGGAGGAAAGTTCCATTAGACATGGAACTAATTTCTATAAAAAAGTAATCACATTTAGAAAAATCAGCGAGGATAGATTATGAGCTGTAAGTGCAGTACTTTTGGCCATCTACATCTGTGGTATACAGGAATGTTTTTGCAGCCTGCCCATACAATCTCGAAACATGAATGATTTCATGGTACTGTTTGTATTTGTTATCATGCCAGAGGCCGTTTTCTTGCTTACTCAAGTTATGTTCTTTGGGTCAGCTGAACTATCATGGTGCAAAGATCCTGCTGTTAGAGGCTGGTGGTCATGATGCTGATAGAACTCATTGAGTGACTCGAGCAGGAGAATGGATGATCTGCTGAAGGAGCTGCATGCTGTGGTTTAGCTACAGGAGTTTTCTGCCGTTCCTGGCTTTACATTGGGAGGGGAGGAGAGATTAAGGGGAGAAACATCTGACTCATAAATTAAAGCTCTGTGGTGCATGGGAGGTGTCTTTTTCTTTTCCTCCTCCGCCCTAAAACAGAAGGCAATGAGGATGATTTTCGACAAGACATCTAGGGAATAATTTGCAACATATAATCTAGATGTTTCAAACTACTTGTATATTCAGCAGCTCTATACATATAAAAAGTGCCGCTGAATATACAGGTATCCATAGACGTTCCACTAAATTATATGTGGAAATCCTGAATATCAGCACTTCACTAGATGCGTCTTACTTGCGTGTTCCATATATTGATGTTTTAATGCAGATGAGCGAAACGTATAACTTTTAAGCATAATAAGCAAATATTGGTGCTTATATGTATAATTTATAAATATGATGAGCATCACGTCTGAAATGCCCAGACCACACCCCTTTTGCTCAGGGGGTTATTCTGTGTTACAAATAGCAGGGATGGACAGGCAAATGGGACATCCATCCCCGCTATTCATGCCGGCTCCTGCCCCTGACTAACTTCCCCGCTGGTTGTGCAGGGAAGTTAGACGGGGGCAAGGAAGGGGCAGCCTGGGGAGGAGTATGGGCAGACAGTGGGCGGTCGTCGGCCCTGGATTTACAGGGCTGATTCTAATGTTGGCCCTGTATATCCAGGGCCAGCAAGATGTCTGGGGAAGTTATTCCACGTATAACTCAAGCCTTTCCAGTGGTAGTTCAAGGTGAGTTACATTCAGATACATAGGTATTTCCCTGTCCCCTGAGGGCTTACAATCTAAGTTTGTACCTGAGACAGTGGAGGGTTAAGTGACTTGCCCAAGCCATAAGGCATGTCAGTGAGATTTGAATAATGGTGTTTCTGGTCCCAGACTGTTGCCTTAACCACTAGGCCACTCCAGCACTCTACAGACTAGCTCAGAACCAGATAGAGCAGGGCCCTAATGTCATGATGATGCAGTTTGCACTGTATGGTTAAAAGCACAATATTCCAGAGAAGGGAGCAAGCAGAGAGGGAGGGAGGAAGGAAGCACTGATACCCTTAAATTACCAAGTCTAGATCAGTAGTTGGTGGGGATAGGGAAAGATATATAAAGGCAAACAATGATACTGCTAAGACTCTAACCTGCTTTCAGTGTCGACGGCGATTTGCAGTGAGGTCTGATTGTGAAGCAAGGACAGAATCCTTCTTGAAAGAATCTTTAGCCTTCCAACTACAGGGCAAATTTTCATCACACTAATTGGCTCTATTACTTTGAGCTGCTTAGCGAGCGACGACATGCAAACCAACTGATATACAGAACACACCCAATTAGGCTACAGCTTTCAGGTAGGGGTGCCATGATTGTGGTTTCAAGTGAATAGGAAAGTTTCCTCTATCCCTTTCCCTATCCCCACCAACTACTGGTGGAATAACTTCCCTGGACTTCTTTTTTTTTGGGACAGCCGGGGTGCAGATGGGGCAAAAGGGGCCGGAGGACATTCCCCGCAGCCCGACCCTGGCCTTAGGAGGCCAGATTGGGGGTCGGGTTGCAGAGAATAAACACTTTTATTTGGTGGCAGGCACTGCGGCTTTTAAATGGAGCCACAGTGCCATGGCAACATGATGCCATGGCCCTGCAGCTCCATTTAAAAGCCCTGACTGAGTTAGTTAGGCTGTGCATGTACGTGCAGGCCGGACTGAATCACAGTCCCAGCCTGCACGCACATGCCTGATCGCGATTCTGATCCCGCAGGGCCAGATGTGCCCCGTGGGATCAGAATCACAATCCCTCTGTGCGTCCAGTTCATACCGGGTGCACAGAGGGAATCTACGTGCGGGACAGAATCGGGACCTCGGTGTATAATGCTGGATGCATAATAGATTAAACATCTGGTATTATATGCATAATGCCATCAGATTATTATTTTTTTAAAGCTGCTATACATTCAGTATGGTTTTGGACATTTATTTATTTATTTATTATTTATTTATTTAGCTGCCTTTATATCCCGCTTTTCACCGGGCAAAGTGGTTGGGGGATACATTTAACACGAGGGGATATGAGACACATACACTAATACTTACAGGGAACATGGGCAATGGAGGGTTAAGTGGCTTGCCCAAGACCACAAGGAGCACCTGTGGAACTAGAAACTCCAGTCCTTCCAGCCCAAGGTTGCTGTCCTCTAGTGGGATTTGAACCACCGACCTTCCAGCCTGTGGTACCTTGCCCCAGCCCCATATAACTGCTTTTTGAATATCAGGCCCAGTGTATCTAAATTTTACTGCTCAGACTAGAATAGGCCAATAAGAAGTGATATTTAGCCACTAGGGAGGTTATTCTGTGCTACGAATAGTGGAGATGGACAGCCTGACAAAATGTCCATTGCCGCAATTCGTGCCGGCTCCTGCCCCCGACTAACTTCCCTACCAGTTGTGGAGGGAAGTTATATGGGGGCAGGGAATGGGCAGCCAGGAGGCAGAGTCTGGATAGGCAGTGAGCGGTCGCTGGTCCTGAATGTACAGGGCCGATTTTAATGTCATCCCTATACATCCAAGGCCAGAGACATGTGCGGGGAAGTTATTCCACCTCCGTGTCTTAATTTTAATGCCATGGCACGGATGGGGCAGGCGGGGGCAGGGAACATTCCCCGCAGCCTGACCCTGGCTTTAAGAGGCCAGATCGGGGCTCAAACTGCGGGGAATAAAACCCTTTTTCAGGCGGCTGGCATCACGGCACTTCAATGGAGCTGTGGTGCCATGGTAACATGACGCCATGGTGGCGCGGCTCCATTGAGGATCCTTGACTAAGTTAGCTGGGGGCAGTCCTGCATGTGCAAGCCAGACTGAATCACAGTCCCAGCCTGCACATGCAGGACTATTCGCGATTCTGCTACCATGTGGCTAGATGTGCCCAGCGGGATCAGAATTGTGATCCCCTCTGTGCATCCGGTTCAGACCGGACGCAAGGAGGGGATCTATGTGTGGGACGGAATCGGCCCTAACTGGATAGCAAAACCACATAAAGTTAGATCAGCCATTGCTAATCAAATGAACCTTTTTGAATATCATCCCTATGTCATTTTTCAGGGATAGCCCAGCCAACCAAGTCTTACGGGACCTAGGCGTGGTTGTGTCTGATGATCTTAAAGTAGCTAAACAGGTAGAAAAGGCGACGGCAAAAGCTAGAAGGATGCTTGGGTGCATACGGAGAGGAATGGCTAGCAGAAAAAAAGGAGGTGATAGTGCCTCTGTATAAGTCTTTGGTTCGACCTCATTTGGAGTATAGTGTGCAATTCTGGAGACCGCACCTTCAAAAGGATGTGAACAGGGTGGAGTCAGTGCAGAGAGTGGCTACTAAAATGGTTAGTGGTCTTCATTATAAAGCATATGAGGACAGACTTAAGGATCTTAATATGTACACCTTAGAGGAAAGGCGGGATAGAGGTGATATGATTGAGATGTTTAAATACCTCCGTGGCATAAATGTTGAGGGAGAGAGCCTCTTTCAATTGAAAGCTAATTCTGCTACGAGGGGACATGGGATGAGGGTGAAGGGGGATAGATTCAGGAGTGATATGCGGAAATATTTCTTTACGGAAAAAGTGGTGGATCCGTGGAATAGTCTCCCAGCAGAGGTGGTAGAGATGAGGACAGTAACTGAACTCAAAAAAGCATGGGACAAACACTGAGGATCTCTAAAGGTAAAAAGGGGACTGTTGTAGTTGTTGATATGGAAGCACAGACTAGATAGGCCATGTGGTCTTTTTCTGTTGTCATATTTCTGTGTTTCTATGTTTCTATGCATAGAATCATTTGCAGCTCAGAGTTTAAATTGAAACCGAAGCCAGCTCAGAATTTCCTGACTCATTTTGATTTGCATTTCTACAGCAAGGTGACTTACATTTTTAGGTAAGCACTATTAGAAGTGCCGGGTTTTCCAGGTAGAAGATGTTTGGGATTTATTATGATGCAAGGAGTTCTTGCACCCAACCTACAACATTTAGCTGTAACCTTATTGCAAGTGCACAGTGAAGCTGTACTAAGGGATCTATGTATTGCTGGCATTAAAAATGACACCGTAATAAAAGTTAACTGTCAGTTTTAATGTCAGTGTTGTATTTGACCATAATAATAACTATATATATATATGTATATATATATATATATATATATATATATATATATATATATATATATATATATATCATACCCCCTCAGGTTGCGGCAGGGGTAGGACCTGAGCTAATCTTGTCTATATATGTCCTATCTATATATGTACCTTTCCCTCTAGGTTCCTTTCCTTTCCTATATTTTAATTGACGTTCCGTTCTTATTTTCTGTTTATTTTTAGTTATGCATACCACTTCGGTACTAATAGTGGGAGGCAGTAAAGCAAATTTTAAATAAACAGAAACATGGTTACAGCGTGGCTATGGTAACATGGGCTATAATCTGTTTATCATGTTCCCCACTGCATTAAATGAACCAGAATGGCAGAGGTGATTAGAAAGGGGAAACTTTCCTACTCACTTGAAACCACAATCATGGCACCCCTACCTGAAAGCTGTGGCCTAATTGGGTGTGTTCTGTATATCAGTTGGTTTGCATGTCGTCGCTCGCTAAGCAGCTCAAAGGAATAGAGCCAATTAGTGTGATGAAAATTCACCCTGTAGTTGGAAGGCTAAAGATTCTTTCAAGAAGGATTCTGCCCTTGCTTCACAATCAGACCTCACTGCAAATCGCCGTCGACACTGAAAGCAGGTTAGAGTCTTAGCAGTATCACTGTTTGCCTGTATATATCTTTCCCTATCCCCACCAACTACTGATCTAGACTTGGTAATTTAAGAGTATCAGTGCTTCCTTCCTCCCTCCCCCTCTGCTTGCTCCCTTCTCTGGAATATTGTGCTTTTAACCATACAGTAAAAACTGCATCATCATGACATTAGGGCCCTGCTCTATCTGGTTCTGAGCTAGTCTGTAGAGTGAAGGAGTGGCCTAGTGGTTAAGGCAACAGTCTGGGACCAGAAACACCATTGTTCAAATCTCATTGACATGCCTTATGGCTTGGGCAAGTCACTTAGCCCTCCACTGTCTCAGGTACAAACTTAGATTGTAAGCCCTCAGGGGACAGGGAAATACCTATGTATCTGAATGTTACTCACCTTGAACTACCACTGGAAAGGCTTGAGTTATATAGTAATACCAGCTGTATAATAATGATAGCAATTATGCATCAGCCTCTATGTTCTGACACAAAATTATTCAAAGTTCTTGAAATGCAAGAGGATTGTGAAAAATTGCAAGAGGACCTTGATAAATTGGAAGACTGGAAGTCCAAATTACAGAAAACATTTAATGTGGGCAAGTGCAAAGTTATGCACCTAGAAAAGAACAACCCAAACTATGGTTACACAATGCAAGGTTCCACATTAGGAACCACTACCCAGAAAAAGGGTTTAGGCATCATCGTGGATAACATGTTAAAACCTTCCACCCAATATGCAGCGGCGGCCAAGAGAGCAAATAGAATGCTAGGTATCATAAGGAAAGGAATGGAAAATAAAACAAAGGATATTATAATGCCTCTGTATCGTTCCATAGTGCAACTACACCTTGAATATGCATTGTATACAGTTCTGGTCACCGTATCTTAAAAAAGCTATAGCAGAATTAGAAAAGATACAAAGAAGAGCCACCAGAATGGTAAAGGGGATGAAAGGATACCCATATGAGGAAAGGCTTAAAAGGTTAGGGCTCTTCAACCTGGAAAAGAGACAGTTAAGGGGAGATATGGTAGAGGTCTATAAATTAATGAATGAAGTAAAACGGGTAAATGTAGATCGGTTGTTTATGTCATCAAAAAGTAGAAAGACTAGGGGATATGCAATGAAGCTACAATGTAACCCATTTAATCTAATAAGAGAAAATATTTTTTCACTCAATGCTTAATCAAACTATGGAATTTGTTACCAGAGGATGTATAAAATATATTAGTGTAGCTGGGTTTAAAGAAGGTTTGGACAGGTTTGTGGAGTTAAGGTCCATAAAACATTATTAAAGGGGGCCTGGGAAATCCACTGCTTGTCCCAGTACAAGCATTATGGAATCTGTGTCCTTTGGGAAACTGCCAGGTACTTGTGACCTAGATTGGCCACTGTTAGAAATAGGATACTGGGCTTGATGGACCTTGGTCTGATCCAATATGGCATTTCTTATGTTCGTAAGTATTCAGTTGAGGTCTTAGTCTGTCTACAACATTGATAGTGCTGTGCTATTTAAACCCAGTAAAATTGTACTGTTTATTCACTGATTTAATCAAAAGTGGACAACTATTAAAACTAGTCACAATCCAATAAAAAGGTATCACCTAAAACTTTGCTGACTGTTATTTCTACATATCCATATGGGCTAACATAGTAACTACTGTCCATTGCTTAATTAATATGCACATCTATACAAATATGCCACATAATTACTGCAGTTTCATAAGCTTTGCATTAGAATTTTTTGACTCTTGCCACAGAATCTAGCCTTGAGCTACCACAAAAAATATCTAGGTGCTGTGACTACAGTCCTTAGCAATTGTTCTAAGTCCTATTTGGATCATAAGCAAGGGAAATGCACAAACTCACCCTGAAGGGAAGAGAGCTGAGGTAAACGAGGTAAGAGCTGAATGGATAAAATTTCACAATAAATCAAGCAATAAAATACAGAGAAAGCAATCAAAAGTTGAAGAGAGATGCTAAAGAACTTAAAGAAAAAAATTAGAAGTGAACAACAGGAAATTAAGAGAGAGAGGTGAGTCATCATCTTAGAAAGTCATGCATGTAAGTGCTTGAGGTCTGTTAACAACATCACAGAATTGAAGGATAGCATGGTGGAGGTGAACGTGAATACAGTTAAAATTACAGAGGGGTATTCATGGAGGATAAAGCTAGAGCAGAAAAATTAATTAAAATGTTTGCTTTGCTCTTTACAGTGAAAATATTTGAGAGATACACCAAAATCAGTTTTATAAAGGCAATGATTGAAAGAAAATGTAACAAATCAGTGTGAATCTAGAAGTGCTAGAGTTAACTAACAAACTGAATAGTAGCAAATCACTGGGACTTGATGGCATAGAAACCTGAGGAATCAAGAGAGAGAGGGGTGGAGGAAAATGGAGAAGGGATCACAGGCAAGAAGGTAGAGCGATGGGAATGGAGGGTAGAGGGAGGGGTGGATATATAAAATCAGGGAATAGAGGAAGGCAAGAAAATTGTGGAAAATGAGGGTAAGCAAGGATTGGGGTGGATTGAGAAAGGAGATTCAGGATCAGGGAAGGGTATCAAGGAGTAGCTTAGTGAAGGACAATCTCATGCTCCTCCTTCTACTCTAATCTCTTCTCTGATTCATACTCTAACACCCTTCAGTCCATCCATTCTCTCCATTGACTCAACTCTGATGTCTTCACTCTCTTCCCACAGCTCCTTCGGTCTCATCAGTCACTCACGCAGTTTTGCCTCATTCTTATCACACGTCAAAATATCTCAGATCCCTTTGCTTGCTCTCTACTTGCCCCATCCACATACTCACTCTCCCCTTGCCCCCTCCCCCCTATCCATTTTATAAGTGTCATTTTGCGGCATATTTGTATCTGCCTAGTCACTTTGATTGACCATTTAGTGACTGATGCTGAGAACGGAGATAGAAATTAGAAGACGGCATAGAGATCATTCCCTCACTCTCCTCTTGCTGCCTCCATCCTCTGATTCCCTCTTCCACCACTCAGGCCCTTCACCTTCTACGGTTATTCTACTCTGCCTTCTCTTCATTTGCCAGTGGGGGTTAGGTCACCGCCAGGACACAGAAGATTATACCACCGCATTTCTCTGCTGTTTTATGCACCACAGGGGTCCCTGCAGAACTGACATTCTTGTCATTGCCCCTCCTCATCTATGGCTAGAGGGACTGCTGTACTGCTGCTTTCCATGCCCAGCTTTTTCTCACCTGAGTTTATCCATGTGCAAACAAACCTATGAGCATGAATGCACAGATAGACAGACAAACCCTCCTCAACAACTGCTATTGCTTGAGTTAAAAGCATCTAATAAAAGAGCAAACTATACAAATTTTTTATAATAAAACTGAGAAATATTCCTTACAGAATGGATACAAACAAAAGCACAACAAGGTTTCAAGCAGGCATAAATTATTGCAAGAACCAAGTCTAAGGAGGATTATGAAACCTCATTTAGTTAGATTGTGTTCCCAGCTCCGATGGAAGCTAATCCAAAAGAAAGGATGCCTTTCTCAAAAAAGATCTACCAGGCAGAGGTAAGCCTGATAAACTGAAGGAACAAGCAAAGGGATTGCCTGATTTGATCTAAAATTTCTTTGTGGGATATATGATAAATTTGTTTAAAATTTTAATTTTCCTTTCTGACAGAACACGGTGTTTTTTTGTTATTTTTTTACAGTATTCAGACTTGGACAGTATTATGATTTGTATGGGGCTGAATTAATCCTATATTGTGGCTTATGTGTAATGGGAGATAAGGCTATTTATTGTTACGAAAATGTAGACATTGTTTACATGACCATATAATTCTTTGAGGAGAAGTTTGATTCGTTAATTTGGCAGTTGAGATTCTACTTTCTTCTGACATCTGCTGCAATCACTTTTGGGGAATATATAGTCCGTGAGCTTAGCAAAAACATTTTGGCAAGCAACTTCTTAGGTGTTGTTTCTCCATTATAAGAAAGCTAAATTAAACTTCAGAGAGAACCTTAATATTCACAATAAATTATAAAATTTCAGAAAGACAAAGAAAATAAATAAACTGAAACACCTTAGGGTGTTACAATTTGTAACGGCAAAATAAATTGTGTAGGAGCTTTAAGACTGATGAGTGCCAAAGTGTTCTTGTGCACTCATAAGGATAAGAAATGCCCACATTGTCTGTTTTAAAGTAAACTTCTTATGTATTGAAAGTGGAGTGGTGAGTTAAGTCAATAGGCATGTGAGCCTGTCACCCAGATAGAGAGTATACATCTTGCATCACACACTGACCTGGCATGTTAATCATCAGCTTTGCAACGTGTCTGCCAGGTGTTACATAGAACAGATCTAACTTAAGTCCTTGGTTGCTTTTTGTTTGTCTTTGTGAAGTACTGTAATATCTACAGTATATATTACCTGCCATCTCCCCTCTCACTGGAGATATCAGGAAGGCTGACAGAACTTCTTCCACCTAAGTATATTGATATGCTCATTTGCTATGCCAAGATTTACTATTTGCCATCAACTTTCACTTAGGAAAATTAGACAGAATTTACCAAGCTGGCACAGATGGTTGGAGCTGCAGGGTGAGTCAGAGAGCTCATGTTATGTTTTGTGCTGTTCTATCCTAGTCATTTGAGCTAATTGAGTCAAATGATACAGTGTCACAGGACTTACAGGAAATCCAGAGGATTTCTCCCTCTGCCTAAGCCGATCATCTTCTCCCGTCAACTCACATCGTCCATCATTATCAATAGTGGGCCCTTGCCAAGAAAATAATGAGTAGTCTTATATGCGCTCTCTATGTCATTTTTCTGGTATTTCTCGCTATCTTTTTTTCTTGATTTACCTTCCCAGCAATATCTGGTAATGACATATCATCCTTTACAGAAGCCATGAACACTTGTGCATATTTTTAAAATGCCTAAGTAAGAAGCTCTGGGAAACCTGAGTGATGCATCAGTGTTTTTGGCTAGTCATTTGTATATTTAGATGAAAAGCAGGGCATTGTCCCAGAATGCACAGCACTGCTTTCAGGAACCCCATGCTAGGCATTTGCTAAAGTTAGAATGTGAGCTAATGATTTCAGCTGTGTCATCAACTGAAAAGAAAACATTTGAAATAGCCTCAAATTCAAGCAAGATACTCTTGTATCTGGCTAATATTTTTTTAACTTTAGTTTTATGAAATATGCTACAAAGATTGTTGAAACTGAAAAAAAAGGCTAACAAAGTTATCCACAGAAATAGAGAAGGGAGGAAGAGAGGAAGTGGGTTTAGGGGGAAAGATAAGGAACTCAGTTTTGGCCATGTTAACCTCCGTCTGAAACTGAACATGGCCAAAACTGAGCTCCTTATCTTCCCCCTAAACATACATCCCCCCTTCCTCCCTTCTCTATTTCTGTGGATGACACTACCCTCCTCCCTGTTTCCTCAGCTTCCAACCTTGGGGTCATCTTCGACTCTACTCTCTCTCTCTCTCTCTTTCTCTGCGCACATCCAACAGATAGCTAAAACCTGTCACTTCTTTCCCTGTAACACTGGGAAAATTCATCCCTTTCTTTCTACACATATTACTAAGACCCTCATCCACTCACTAGTCACCTCCCATCTTGACTATTGCAATCTGCTCCTCACTGGTTTCCATCTGAATCATCTTTCTCCCCTTCAATCTGTTCAAAACTCAGCAGCATGGCTTATTTTCTGCCAGTATTGCTATGCTCATGTAACCCCTCTTCTCAAATCACTTCACTGGCTCCCTATTCATTTCCATATTCAGTTCAAACTTCTATTACTGACCTACAAGTGCGTTCATTCTGTAGCTCCTCGCTACCCTTCCTCTCTTATCTCACTCTATACGCCTCCTCAGGAAATCCGCTCCTCTGGCAGATCCCTTTTATCTGTACCCTTCTTTGCCACTGCCAACTCCTGACTTCGTCCATTCCACCTTGCTGCTCCATATGTCTTGAACAAACTACCTGAGTCGGTGCGTTGGCCTCCTTCTCTGGCCCTATTCAAGTCCAGGCTGAAGACCCACCTCTTTTAGGCTGTTTTTGGATCCTGATGCTCCACATTCTGTTGCCCACTACTTATGTGTATCTTGCCATACTCTAGGCCCCAGTTTTGCAATGTTTTTTCATCTTGATTAGATTGTAAGCTCTGATGAGCAGGGACTGTGGCTTACATCTATATGTATAGCACTGCATACACCTTGTAGTGCTATACAAGTGATTATTATTATTAATATTAGTAGTAGTAAAGTTATCCAGGTAACTTTAATCAGATACTCAGCAGGACTTATTTTTATTTTTATTTTATTTTATTTTATTTATTTAGTTGCATTTATATCCCGCTTTTCACCGGGTCAAAGCGGTTGGGGGATACATTTAACACGAGGGGATATGAGACACACTAATACTTACAGGGAACATGGGCAATGGAGGGTTAAGTGGCTTGCCCAAGACCACAAGGAGCACCTGCAGGACTAGAAACCCCAGTCCTTCCAGCCCAAGGTTGCTTTCCTCTAGTGGGATTTGAACCACAGACCTTCCGGCCTGTAGTACCTTGCCCCAACCACTAGGCCCTCCTCCCCTTATCAGGATAAGTCTGCCATTGAATATATATACAGATAATGTTAGCTGAATAAGATTCGTACATCCCTATGCCATGACTCACATTTATCTGGTTTTAGCCAAATGGCTTTTAAAATCTGGCAAAAGTCTAATATCTGGCTAAAAGTCCAAAACCTTCAGCACCACCTCTATTTTTCAGCAGCTAAATTTTGTGTGGACAAATTGGCCAGGAAAAATTTAAACACTGATTGGGGAAAAGAGGGATTTAAAAGCCAAATGTAAGGCAAACGTTATCTGGAAAAAATCTTTGGTATATCAAACCCATACAGATTTTTATAGCATTCTGTCACATTTCATACTTTTGTAATATGATGTAACATTTCACTAATGCACTTGTGATGTCATATCAGTGTAAGCAGTTGCTAGCCAGGTTTCATAGAAAGTTGTGTTCTTAGCAAAGGATATAAAAAGCATGTGCTGTAGCCTCTACCTCAAGATCCTAAGCCTTCTTACACTAGATATCATTTTGCTTCACAATAGATGCAATCTTTAAGGGACCATCAGCAAATAAGGCAGTGCTTGTGTCCCAGATTATACTATCTAAATCTGTTTACAGGTCTCATTGTCTATAAACATTTGCTAAATTCAAAAACAGATATCAATAAGAATGTTAAAGCTTCTAAAGCAGTTCAAAAGGTAGATTTGGTGTCCTTCGAAAGTTCTTACAATAGAATTTGTGAAAATAATATGAGATGAGGGGATTCAAGGAGGTAGAATAGGACCTTGCATGGGCTGGTGCTCACGTAATGAATTAGAATTCTACATTCTGAAGCGTCATCTCCCTTCTGGAGGTAGGGAACTGCTGGTGAATAAGGGGTAGCAGAGGCATGGCTGGGGAAGACCTTCGCAGGGTTGGAACAGATATGGTGGAATGCGTTATCAGATGAGATAAGACTTTGTAATTTCACCACCAGCTGGAAACTAAGCTAGTGCTTGTGTTTGCTGCTGTCTATTCATATTCCTTTCTTGAATTCTGTGTTGCTGTTGCCTTATTCCAGCTTTCAGGCACTTGAGGAATATTTAAGTGGTGACTGCAGTAAGGGATGGGGGACGAAGGTTGTTACTGTAGTTCTTAGATACTGTATGTCAGTCTGGGGTATTGTAAAGGAAGGGGAAGTAAGGAGTGAGGGGGAGGGGGAGGGCAGATATTGGAAACAGCTTTCGGTTTGCTTAAAGAAAGTAATATATAGATTGGATTATTTTTTTTATTTAGACAGTTTTGTATACCGCCTTATCCTTCAATCAAAGCGGTCACAACACAATTGGGGATACATTTAACACACGGGGATATGAGACACATACACTAATACTTACTGGGAACATGGGCAATGGAGGGTTAAGTGGCTTGCCCAAGACCACAAGGAGCATCTGTGGGACTAGAAACCCCAGTCCTTCCGGCCCAAGGTTGCTGTCCTCTAGTGGGATTTGAACCCCCGACCTTCTGGCCTGAAGTACCTTGCCCCAACCACTAGGCTACTCCTCCCTATATTTATTTATTTAATGTTTTGTTTTTTTTACTATACCGCTTTATCCTTTAGTCAAAGTGGTTTACAGTATAACAAGGTTATGGATTATAGTACAACATCATTAAATAAGTCCAATTAATTAAATAATTAAGTTAAATTAATAATTAAATAAGTCTAACTTACTGCACACTTCTCATATAATATCAGTCGGGGAAGGATACCTCCTTTTTACCTTTTACATCGCCGCAGACTAGAACATTACTTTTCTACTTCCTATATCCTTAGATTACTTCTGAATATAGTAAGCATTTGGATTTACCATTTAACTACCTGCCTCTCCAAATCTAAGCTTAAGGAAAGTTACATTCAAATATGATAGGTATTTTCCTGCTCCCAGAAGGCTTACAATTTCAGGGGCCAATTTACTAAGGTACCGTAAAATAGCATGTTATGTTACTGCACAACACCTCAGTGAATCCTGTGGTAATACTCTTTGCATTGCTGCAATTGGGAATTTTGTTGAAATGATCACTCTTCAAATGCCTATTCATACCCAGGAGTGGGTATGGACATGGATGTGTCCATTAGCAGGCACAGGTTTTATATACTGCTTTATCATTTCAATCAAAGCAGTTTACAGTGTAATTTAAACTTAGTAATGTACATTAAACAGGGATGTTGATATCTTGGATTTTTCTTTGAGGAAATGGAGGGTTAAGTGACTTGTCCAATGCTACAAGGAGCGCTAGTAGGAATTGAACACTGGTTTCTTCAGTCTCAAGCCAGAGCTCTTAACCATTAGGCTACTCCTCCACTCAAGACATGAAGTGTTATTTTAAAATCAGTCATATATTTTACAGTCCCCAGTAAGTAATTCAACACAGGAGCAGGAGCAGACTGAAAGCTGGAACAAGGCAAGAGCAAGACAGAATCCAAGAGAGGAATATGAACACACACCAGAAAACACAATTACAAACAGCAGTGCAGCAGATACCCCCAGCACTCTGAGCTGGCCCCAGCAGGGCCAATCAAGGCATCACACCAAAATAATACACATTACTACCATAACACAGCTTAGTAAACAGGCCCCTAAATTTATACCCAATGCAATGGGAGGGGGGGAGGGTAATGTGACTTATTCAAGATCATAAGGAACATCAGTGGACAAAGCAAGCAAACTGACTTCCCTGGTTCTCAGACAGCTTCTATAGCTGTTACAACACTCCTCCAGAACTTCTACGAAGAAGAAATTGGAGAAACTCACTGGATTGGAGGGACTCACTGGATTTTTAATTCATGCATAGACACAGTTTATGTAATATTCATAATAAGATGAACATTTAAAGGAACCTATATGTTTTAACAGACAATGTAAACATTTAAGTCCCCCATCTATGAATTTTTAGTGGCAATATACCAATAGTAGCATAGTCACGTCACCCTGAGTGTGCCTGATCTCATCTGATCTTGGAAACTAAGCAAGGTTTGTCTTGGTTAGTACTTAGATGGGAGACCACTTTGGAATTCCAGGTGTTATGGGCTTAGAGGCTAATTCTAGTTGTGGCACGTCCAAGCTGTTTGGATAGCTGAAAAATGGACGGCCCAAACATGTACCCGATTCTGAACCATGGGAGCTAGACATTCCAGTGGTTGCAGAACCAGGCACTTAGATGGCCTGGATGTGCCTCGATTATGCCGCAGGAGACATCCTTCCCCATCCCGGCCAGCCTGTTCCATGCTCCAGCTGGAGCACCAGTGCTATGGTGTCCCATCACCATGGCACCGGGATGCCTAGCAGGAGCATAGTCAGCTCAACACCTGTCCCATTCCTCTTTCTCCACTGCCCAACCCTTGGCAGGGGCAGCCAGGACCGGGATCAGGTGGCGGGGGACTTCACTGCTGCTCTTGCGAGACTTTGGGGGATCTGCATGCCCTGATCACTGCAGTCCATGGAACGTATTCCACCTCCAAGGTGGAATAATTTCCCCATCCATCTTGGCCTTGCCGGATGTACAGGGCCATGTCCTGAATAGGCCCTGTACATCTGGGTTCATGTGCCCGCTCCCGCTCTGCCTACTCTCCGGCTCTGGCACTCCCCCTCCCGCCCCCATCCAGCACTGCCTGCACAAGCCCTCTGTGCATGCAGGGAGCTTAGGGGAACAGCAAATGGTGCGGCACAGAATGAGGGTTGGATATCCAACCCAGACGTCCAGCCCCGCTATTTGAGTGTCAGAATGACCCCATTACTGTTCAGAAGAAAGACCTATCAATCTATTTCCAATTGCATCTTGCCAAGAAAACCCAGGGAATACTCACATCATTGACAACTACGCATAGGGTTGCCAGAATCAACATAGACTTGATAGCACTTAACAACAACAGTATACCAATAGTAGCACTGCACACTCCTTTCAGACATTTCCAGTACTCTCCTGAAAGTACTGAGATAGAACAAAGACATTCTGCCTAATTATACATATAACAGCAATATTCAGCTGCTGTCTATATAGCTAAGTGGTATAACCTAGGCCAGAAAATACTCTGTCCTAAACTAAACTGCTTAGCAAAACTCATAATGGCTGAATATCACTGCTTTATGTGTAGCTGCCAATGGTTTATGATTATTGGTTTATTTGGTATTTGATGCCTTTCAAACAAAATAATCAAAGAGATTTACAATTGTAAAACAAAATCAGATAGAAAAGAACTGCAATGTGTAAATAGAAAAGAGAAGACGATATAGTGAAAAAGGGAAAAAAAGTGAATGCTCTCCATTTATATTCAGTACCGCCACCTATCTATATAGTGGCACTAAATATCTTTATTTTTTTAAACAGTGCAGCTGAGCAGGAAAATTAACTGAAGAGCTTTCCTTAATCTTAGTGAGATAGGTGGCCCATATTGACTAGCAAAGGTCAAGCTAACTTTAGACCACCTATTTGGGGATTGACTTACCTGGATAACTTTAGCTAATCAAAATACTGAATATCATGACTGACCAACCAAAATGAAACTATACTTGTCTCTAACACCACCTACTGATTCTATCTGGAATAGAGTAAACACCCAGGAAGGAGTAAATAACATAAGGAGGGATCTAACTAAGCTTGAAGAATGGTCTAGAATTTGGCAGCTGATAGTGAAAGATGATAGTGTCTCTGTATAGGCAGCTGATAGTGATAGGTGATAGTGACTCTGTATTAACCTTTTTGAAATATGGGGCCAAATATTAACTAGAAAAAGTCTTGCTAACTTTAGACCATCTATTTGGTTTAGAATAGTCTAGAATTTGGCAGCTGATAGTGATGGGTGATAGTGTCTCTATAAAGGTCTCTTGTGCGACCTCATTTGGAGTATTGTGTGCAATTCTGGAGATTGCACCTTCAAAATGACATAAGCAGGTTGGGGTTGGTGCAGAGGGTGGCTACTAAGATGGTTAGTGGTCTTCGTTATGAAGCATATGAGGATATATCTTAATATATATACATATTATACATATGTAAACTTTAGAGAAAAGGCATGATAGAGGAACTATGATAGAGACATTTAAATGCCTCCATGGCATAAATGCACAGGAGAGTCTCAAATGAAAACAAGCTCTGCTACAAGGGGACATAGGATGAGGATGAAAGGGGACAGAGTCAAGAGTAATATGTGGAACTATTTCTTTACAGAAAGAGTGGTAGATGCGTTGAACAGTCTTCCTGTGGAGGTGGTGGAGACAAGGACTGTATCTAAATTTTAAAAAAGCACGGGACAAACACAGAGGATCTCTAAAGGAAAAAAAAGGGACTATTGTAGTTGATATTTATTGTATTTATTTATTTAATCAGATTTATATACTACCTTATCCTTCAATCAAAGCGGTTCACAATATAATTTGTCATTGTACATTACAACATGTGGGTTAAGGCAGAGAGAGGAGTGAGGGGTAGGATTACATACAGGTGTACAAACTATTTACAGCTCGCTGTTCTATAGTTGTGCGTGTGGTCCATGGCCTATAGTTATCTAGTAGGTGTCTGTGTGTACTGATATGGAAGGGCAGACTGGATAGGCTATGTGGTCTTTTTCTGCAATCATGTTTCTACGTATATTTTAGATAAAGTTTGTGTGTGCTATGATTTGCCTGAACAAACATTAGCTGCTCATTGGCAGTGTGTGTTTGTGTGTGTGTGTGTGGATTTTTACTATGAAGATTTGTCTGCTTAACTCCCAAAGCTAGCTTGAAAAACCTTTTGAATATCAATCTCTAAACAGATGTCTCATGAAAAGACTCGCTCAGCAAGTCTTTTGCCAAAGGTTTTCTCCTGTTTTGTGTCTAGGGGAAACATCTTTAGTAGATCCCTAGTGTGTACTTTTAATACATACATGGAGGGTAATTTTATAAATCTTGCCTAGATTTACATATATTTTTGAGCATATACTTTATTTGATAAAACAGAGCTTAAGAGGCAGAGAACCTGCTAGGGTGTGCTGAGATGCTGACACATAGAAAACGTCTTTTTATATTATTGTGTATTAATTTTTGATCAAACTGTTTTTGAATTGACTGTGAGCCTTGAATACTGTACACTGGTGCTTTTCTTATGTGTTTCCTTGAACTGAGATATTTGATGATTTATGACCACTAAGGAAGGTTTATGCCAAAACATGACCATGTAGGATGTTATGTGTTATGGTCTTACACAGAAACATAGAAAATGGCGGCAGATAAAGACCATACAACCTATCCATTCAGCCCATCATAAGAAGCACCAAGCTCTACAATCCTTTCCTCTCCTACAGAGATCTTCTGTACTTGCCCCTAACTTTATTGAATTCAGATGCAGTTCTCGTCTCTACCACCTCCTCCAAGAGGCTGTTCCACATATCCTCCACCCTTTCTAAATAGAAATATTTCCTCATATTACTTCTGAACCTCTCCCTTTTCATCTTCATCCTACAACTGCTCATTTCAGAGCTTCTTTTCAACTGGAAAAGGGGCACCTTCTATGAAATTTTTCTCCTGCCTTTCTTCCAGAGTATACACATTGAGATCTTTAAGTCTATTCCCCTATGTCTTATGCCAAAGATCACTGGTCATGTTAGTAGCCATCCTCTGGCAGGGCTAGCCCCATTTTGTTCAAGGTGTTGGTGCCTAAGCATACCTTAAGCATTATGCTCCCCTTGACTGTCAGAAATTATTGTTTAGCTTTGAATACCCTGCTCTTTGCCCCAGGAACTGTCACCCTAGGCATCCATCTAGTTTGCCAGATGGTTGGGCTGGCTCTGCCCTCTGGATCAATTCCATCATGTATCCTTTTGAAGATGTGGTCTCCAGAGCTGTACACTACTCCAAATTAGGTCTCACTAGCGTCTTGTACAAAGCCTCTATTACCTCCTTTTTTCCTGCTGACAATTCCTCTCCCTATGCATTTATGATTTTATGTATTAAAATATATATTGATAGTATTTGTGTTTTTTTCTTGTCCTGCTGTTTGGGCTCTAATGCTAGATTTCAAAAAACTGGATATTCAAAGGAAGCCAATTAAGAATCCACGCTAGAAAACAAATATTGGATTCTGGAAGTGGTTTTAAACACCAGAGTGGTAAGCATAATTGCCCCCCTCAATCACTCTTGCAAACCCCAGGGCCAAATGAGAAATTCAAGGCCTGATATTCAGCCTATGGTAGTCAGTGCTTGGAAAGCACCTGACTGCTGCAGGCAGAAGTAAATCCAAATATTCAGCACCAGACCTGAGATATCCACTGGCACTTTATATCCAGTTTCACTGCTGACTTCTGTTGCTGTCCAGTCAGCAGTGATATTCAGCCACATAATGTTAGAGGACAACCATTGACCTATCTGATTAGCAGGCTGAAAACTGCCACTGACTGGATAGGTGCCTCGGCCCCACCCACGGACTGCCCAGGGCTATGCAGATTTTGGTACTGGCTGGTTAATGCCACAGAATGTTGGGTCCTGTGAGGTTTATGCGGTTAGCAGATCTTGTTAACCGCTTAAACCCTTTTGAATATCGAGCCCGTGGACGCTTAGGCATGCCTTGGAGCAAGCGGAAATGCTGACATCTAGATTTTGTAAAGTATGCATCTATTACAACTGAAAAAATTGCAATAATGCATACTTTTCAGGTTCTTCCAAACCACACTCACAACACACCCCCTTCAAAAATGTGTGCGTTGTGGATCTCCACATGTAAGCAGCAGTGGCTTTGAAAAATTGCTGTTTTGATGTACATGACATTTACATGTGCTACCTCTTATAAGTATATATGTCATGCAAAGCTTTTAAAATGACTTCCTGTATGTTCTTCACTAACAGCCCAGTACTCTGAAAATCTTTGCAGTCATACTAATGAGATTTGTTCCCCCTTCAGCTGCCTTTGGATTGTCTTCACCAGACACTGCCATGGCTCAGCCCTGGAAGGCTCAGCTTTATTGCAGCCTCATATTTCTCCCTAGACTTGATAACAATGTGGCATGCTTCAGTGGCATGCTTCATTCATCTTTAATCAGAATCCCATTCAACCATCCAAGTCGCATTTGTAAAGCATACAGAATGAACAGCTGAGGAGAGAAGCATAATTATTAAAATCCACTATAATGTTTTTACAACAAATTGTGAAAATATACAAATAAAATAGGTCAGGCCCCACTGGAAATGTTACTCCAAAGTAAACTCAAAAGAAGAATTAAAAAGCCGTGAAACAGACAAATTGATATTTTGAAGAATCTAGTTAGTACTACTATTAGCAGAGATTATAATGGTCATATCCTCCAGTAGCCTTGTGGGGGAGGACTTATAATTAGCATGTCAGGGTAAAATAAGCAAAGGCCTGCAAAATACCAACTGAGTCCTGCCACGGAATCCCATTAAAGGGCATCAAATTTATATGTAAGGAAAGTAAATAAAAATAAGAGGAAAAGGAAACCATCATGGTTTTCAAAAGACTGCAAAAATAAAGGCAAAAGCAGCAGCATTCACAAATTCAGAAGAACACAGCGAATACCAGATAAGGTTTAAAGAGGAAAGCGAGAAATCAGAATGGCAAAAAGCTCACTCAGAAGGAAAAATGGCTAAAGGTGTGAAGCAAGGTGAAAATACTTTTTAAGGTGTATTGGAGAGATGAGGAAAGCCAAATTTGGAATTGAAAGACTCAAAGGTGCCGAGGACCAATCTGTGAAAAATGACAAGGAAAAAGCAGAAGTGCTAAACAAATACTTCTGTGTTCACAAAAGTAAATCTGGGAGGAAGACCACACGTGATCGACAAAGGTACTAATGGGAATGGAGTAAATACCAAACCATTCACAGAAGAAGGTTTTATGAACAATTTGAAAAACAGAAATTGGACAAAACCATGGGATTGGATGAGAGATGTCCCAGGATATTGAAAAAGCTCAGAGAGGTTCTAGCAGGACCTTTAAAGGGTGTGTTTAATAGATCCTTGGAGATGGGAGAAGTTACACAAGATTCAAGAAGGGCTGATGTGGGTTCCTCTTCATAAAAGTGGTAGCACAGAAGAGGTGGCAAACTACAGGTCAGTTAGTCTTACCACGGTGGAGGGAAAAGTAATGGAGATGCTGCTGAAAGAAGGATAGTGAAATTTCTGGAATGCAATAGCTTGCAGGATCCAAGGCAACATGGTTTTAGCAAAGGTAGATTGTGCCAGGGATAGCCATCCCCCTGAATTTAGCAGGGCTCGTCGCACTAAAACTGCTGTGGGGAGCAACTATCCCCACCCATTGTGCTGGTGGTAGTTGCTCCCCATCAAGTACCGGCAACATGGGTTTTCAAGGCCCATGCTAGCAGCACCATGGGGGAATGCCCAAACCCTACCCAGGGCTGCCCATACGCATCTTACCTGGGTAGCATGTTTTTTTTTTAACACAGGGCACTGCTCTAATTTTTAGCACCTTTTTATAAACATGCCCCATAGACACCTGTGTCATCTTTATAACAAAGGCTTAAAATAGGCACTTTTTTCCAACTTTGATATAGGTGCTCTTTTATAAAATTACCCCCAATGCAGGTCATTCCATAACACAAATAGACTGTTTGGACATGTGCAGGAGATGTTTTCCTCGTGAACACATCTATGACTGTATTCTCAAACCCTGCACCCATGCACTTCCATGGCGCTAGCATGTGGATCTCAGAACATGCGTGGGAGGGGGTGGAACGGGGGCGTGGTCAGCCATGGAGACATGTATAGCATATTCCGGAAAGGCCCATGTACGTTTTCCGACATTCCCACAGATGTCCCCATTATTCCTGTGGAGATGTGGAATAAGGGCAGGGCTTAGACAATATTCTGTTGTGCTCTATATTTCATCCCATATTGAAGAATGGTTGTGACAAGTATGTGTTGAACTGGTGTGGCTGCAGTCTGGAAAAACACAAGATGCACTTTATAAAGAACAGAAAGCAGAAGTGAGGGAATGTTGTAAGTTAAAGAAACATTAATAAACACTCTTACAGAAGAACAATTGTGTTTATTCTAGCTATGCAGAAATTTGCTGTTTGTGTTAAAAGAGCTAATCTAGGGAACCCTAACAAATTCTGTGTTCTGAAAACTGGGACTGTTGATGTAAGAATAATATGTGAGTGAGTCTGGAAACCAATCTTGTTAGAGTGAGAAAGGGAGATCAGATGTGTAGTCCTGGGACTTCATGCTATTATGGTATAGTAGCTATTATTTATAGGTTCTGTTTGGCAGAATGATGTCCTTTGTGACTGCAAGTGAGAGTGTGTGATTTGGAGATAGCACGGGAGGATCTGGTGTGCTGATCTGCAATTCAGGGAGGCCATGAATGTCTGGCTTCTATCTGGACCGTATGGATGACTGCAGTGTCACCGGATGCCACTGTGATAGAGCAGCCATACAACAACTGTGTCAGGAACTGGGAGACATGACTGATGTTGTTCCAACATTCCCCAGATTGTGCCATGAGGCCGCCATCCCTAATCAGGCCAGGATCTATGCAAGCCTGCTACTTGGTATGATCCCCCTCCCATGCCCATACAGACCTGAGCATGGGTGCAGTGCCACAAAGCAGGACTGCAGGAAGGCAGGCAGGGTAGCCCATAGATAACGGATATATACAGACTGAAATAAGCCAAGACAGGGATGCTGTGAGAAATGCTAGTACCTGCTTATATGGGAAACAGATGCCATAGCCAGAAAGTCATAGTCATTGGTGGAACATAGTTTTCTCGCTTAGCTATGTAATGCATTCCTTGGGGAATTGGAAAGTTAATTTAGGCTATAGTGAGGTTGATAAGGGTCCATACGTAGTATTGTAAGGAATGCATGCATAGAGATGACCTATGCAAGAATAACTGAGACAGTGTTTGACTGCCAAGTAATGTGTGATGCAAGGTATGTTATGAGAGTACTTAGTATTCTGGGCATGAAACAGACTGGAATATGTGATCTGCTTTGGATCAGTATATATGTATAATCACCATTAATGTCTCATTTGCATCAGCACAATACTGTCACTGAGAACAGCAACTTAGGAGATGCACGCTTTAACCGAGGGTCATGGTGATTGCAGAGACGGGCACAATCGGAAACGTGCATTTTTCCAGAATACGGAGAGCATGGAGATGTACCACCCAAGTTCAGTATCTACCTGTATCACATATTACCGGGGGGCGTATTTCTCCACTGCTCGGATGCACGGGCAGCAGACAAATCGGCGGACTGTGGTTGTGCCTGTGCACGAGCCCGATTTAAATATTTCTGTCAGAGCTAGCCAGCCTCTATGGAATCTGTCTCAGTGTGACCAGGTTCCGCTTCGATAGGGCAGCCATACATCAACTGTGCCTGGAAATGGAGCCCATCCTCACTGCCATAACACACAAGGGACAGGCCCTGCCTATGCATCTGAAGGTGTGAACAGCACTCGTCTTCCTGGCAACAGGTACCTTCCAAACTGTGCTGGCAGCCACTGCTAGGTGGCAGTATCCAGGTGCATCACCACTTTCTGAGCATTTTCGGGATGCATGTCTCAGGCTCCCTTGACAGAGTGAGGCCACATACCACAGCCAGAAATCCTTCCATTCCATGAATATGCAAGTAGTGTGCAATGCACTGGGGGAAATAACCGATGTTGTGGCAAGAGTCCCTGAATCATGCCATGAATCTTATATCCTCAGCCAGTTTGAGAGGCACACAAAATTCAAGAGTGGTGAAATCTCCAGAGGCTGGCTACTAGGTAAGATGACACAGTGATCCCCCTCCCATGCCCACACAGGCCTGACCAGGGGACTGTATATGCCCCCCCCCCAGCAATGAAATACACCTGACCCCCAATCAGTAACCCTGTGGCAAGAATGGAAAGGTAGAGCATAGGATGCATCAGCTCCCCAAAGAGGGTGTGTGTGTGTGTGTGTGTGTGTGTGGGGGGGGGGTTCCAGAAGCTCTGTAACCAGAAATTCTACTCTGTCTTTCAAAGGGCAGAGTCCGTCGCTGAGGTGATAGATGGCAAGGATCATGCTCTATACAAGCTCACATGTCTGTCGAAGGCTGGCCCATCCCTAGACGAGCTAGGTGGTTGTTGGCGATGGCATGGATGAGCGGCAGCAGCAACAGCAGTGGCACACATGGGTGGCCATGCTGCCTCCACCAGCTGCTGCCGATTCCATTTGGGGGGGGGGAGGCGAGCAGCAGTAGTATTTCCAAAAGCTGCAACTTTTGGGAATACTGCTGCTGCCTGCCTCCCCTTCCCAACATGGAATCGGCGGCAGCTTGTGGGGGGGGGGGGTAGCGGCAGTGGCAGCGGTATCAGTAGAGGGGAGCGACGAGGCTAGGTTTTCTGCCTAGGGTGGCAGAAACCCTTGGACTGGCTCTGCATCTGTCCCTCCAGAAACATGGGTCAGCAAAGGTCTAAGTTCTGCCATTTCACTGGGTGCTAATCAAGGATGGTTCAACCACTAGGCAAACCATGTGGTTGCCTAGGGCAGCAACCTCTGGAAGGCAACACAATCAGTCCATTCAAAGCTACATAAAAGATGTTCACAGCCATAAGGGGTGTAAAGTTTGAGATTTGCCTAGGACTCTAACCTATTGGACCAATTCTAGAGCTGGCCCTGGCGCTATTGCCTACCACACTCACACATATCATGATCCAGTGTCTCCTACATGTGTTCTTCACACTGCTTCTCAGTTGGCCTGGCCACACATCTCTGATGCCTGTGTGCTCTCCCCCATGTCTATGCAGGTGACAGAGGATACCCCCTGAGGCATTGGGTAATGACCCCTATCATGCATCCAAGCTTACCAATAGAGGAGCAATACTACAGGCTACACAGAAGCAACAGGGAAATCATAATGCGCACATTTGGGCAACTGAAGAGCCACTTCAAGTGTCTTGATCTCTTTGGAGGGGAACTACTGTACAAGTTTGCCAAGGTGTGCCAAATATTCATGGCATGCTGTCTGCTGCATAACTATATGCTATAGTGAAGAAAACCCCTGCCAGATGGTCCAGAGATACCCATGGAGGATGGTGATACTGATATGAAGGTAGCTCTGCAAGTGCCCTGATCCATACACATTTTGCCTGAAGGTGTGTTTGTATACCATGAGTAACATATTACCCAGGTCAAGACCAACAGTACTGGCAGGATGTAGTATTGTGAGTGTAATTATGATGATGGGTTACCGGGATGTTACTAGGAAAAAAATGGCCAAGAGTGAACCAATAGCTAAAAGATCATTTGACGTAAAAGTGTTCTTTGTTTTAGTTTTTTTTGTTTTTTTTTGCAATGTGTTTTTTTCACTGCATAAATACAGGATATCATGTCCCTTCCCCTGCACCTCACCATGGCCCACTCCTCCTCCACACCTCTCACACTGCCACCCCCACACTCCGCAGCCTGCTGCCAAACTCATATGAAACCATAGCTCACCCCAATACCACAAAACCATAGCACTCCCCACATATCCCACCATCCCCCCCACAGAACAAGCATTATACCCTCTTCGTCACACAAACATGGTTACAATTACTTGGCCCACCCATGGCCCTTCACCTTGTCCCTCCCCCTCACAGAGGGCGCATGCACTTGTGCCTGTGTCACAACAATGTTCGGGGTGGATACAGCGTGCTACTGGAATCTGAGCTGTCATTCTGGCCACTCGCCTCCTCAATAGTATCAATTAAAACAGGAAAGATCATGGCAGGCCCCCTGCCCTGAGGAACAGGCTTTAGAATATTGGAGGCCTAGGTGGTGGCTGTGGCAGGCATTGAGGCCTGCCTTGTGGTGGCACGTGTGGTCACAGAGCTGGACCTTGACCCAGAGCTTGTTCTTGCAGTGGTTGTAGCAGAGGTGGAAGCTGGAGTGGAGCAACCATGGGTAGGACTTGTGACCATTGTCTGGCCAGAGCCTGAGGCTAGACTGGGGATGTGGATTGTGCAGGTGTGGGTCTTCCATAGCTCACTCAGGAACGCTACCACAGTTTCTCGCAGGAGGCAAATTGATTGGTCCAGGTGTTCCGTGGCTGCAAGGATGTCTTGCCCTTTCCCATGCACCCCCAACCTTGACCACCCACTCACCCACATCTCTCAAACCCCCACACCCCACAGCCAACCCCCATGTGCACTGTCATACCCCTTGCTCACCCCAACCCCCAAAATACCTAGCTCTCCGCACACTTCCCAACATCACCTACACTCATCAAGCACCATCCTCCCTCCCTCACTCAAACACAGTGGCCAAAAAAACTCCTTGCAGGGCACACACCATCTTCTGTCACTGTTACTTGGCCCGCCCATGGCCCCATCCCTCCCCCTCACAGAGGGCATATGCACAAGGGCCTGTGTTACAATAGGGTTTGGGGCAGGGGGCGGCATGCCACTTGATTCTGATCTGTTGTCACTCTGGCCACTTGCCACCTCGATTCCCTCATAGAATGGTAGAAATGTCATGACAGGCTCTCCGTCCTGAGGAACAGGGCTCAGAATATTGGATGCCTATGTGGTGGCTGTGGCAGACGTGAAGGCTTGCCTTGTGGTGGCACATGTGGTAACACTGCTGGAGCTCTGCACAGACATTGCCGTAGCAGTGGTCATAGTGTGTGATGTGCCAGCTGTAGTGAATCCACCACTGCCTTGGCTACTGCTTATGCCCACTGGCTGGTATTTGTATGAGGGTGGGGGTTGCATATGTGTGTGTGTGGTTGGCAAAGGAAATGGCACCATACTAGAAGTAACAACCAGGCTGCTGTTGGTCTTCTGAACAGTCATGCACATGGGCCAGCATTTGACAGGTGCCTTCTGAGAGTGTCACCCACAGACAACAATATTTATCTTGCATGTCATCACCATTTGTTGACCTACCCCTGCATCCACTGATTGGATGGTTTTGTTTCTACAGTGCTCCTTGTTGCCATGGCACAAAATATCACACTTGTCTCAGAGGCATCATATGCCTGTTACAGGACAGTCCCTGCCCAGAGCTGTGTTTGGGGCAGTGCTCCTCAGTGACAATGAAGGATGACAGCAGTGGAGAGCAGCACAACTCCCTTATAAACCACAAATTTTATTACAATATGTAAAGTGTAGCCCATGTCAAAACCAAATATAACCAAAACCCTGATCTCTGGAAGGGGCAGTATAGAAAACCAAATGAATAAATAAATAAATACACAATTCCCAATATACATCCTTTTTTGCATAGCATTTACAATAGGGGCTTCACCTTGGCATGGCTCCTCCCCCAGCCTCCTGGGACACACCTACCCAGATACTGGCCTACCTGCCCACCAGCTGGAGGGCCTGGAGGGGAGGTTTGTGCCTGTGTGAGGTGGCACAAACCTCTTCTCTCAGGCCATGCAATTCCTCTCGCAGGCTACACACCTCCTCTTGCAGGCCCACAAGATGCATCACCAAGAGGTCCAGTGGCCTGGCCAGGGCAGCGAGGCCCTGCTGCATCTAGCACTCAATTGAGTCTAGGTGCAGCAGGGTCTCACTGGCTGCACTGGATGCAGGTGCCTCCTGCTGATGCACTACAGCTAGATGGGAGGTGGGCAGTGGCAACTATTCCCCTGGCCCAGTCCAGCCTCCTCCCCTATTCCCTTCCCATCCCTCAATTCAGTCCCTGCCTCTTCCCCCTCCCTCTCCCTCTCCTCCTCCCATTCCCCCAACCCCATCCTGGCCTACTCCCTTCCTCCTTCCCATCCCCCAGCCCAGTTCCTGCCTCCTTCTTCTCCTCCCCCCTCCCATCACCTAGCTACTCCTCCTCCAGCACCTTCCCCTCATCCAGGGGTTCTACCTCCTCCGCCACCGCCCCCTCCTCCAGCCCCACCACTTCCTCCAGAAGTTCCCTCTTCTGCTTCCAGGTGCTATCTAGTCCCTTCCCTTTAGAAGGATTGCGGACCTCACTCAGTGTTAGCACAACCTCTTCAACCTCCTTGACCTCCTGTGACAACTTTGCTGTGAGTTCTAGCTGTCTATTTAATTATTTATTTGTTGTCTTTATTGGTGTGCTTCTTCACCTCCCTGTTCCCTTTAGTTTTGCACTTCAGCTTTCTCAGCTGTATAACTTACTTTGCCTCTCTCAACTAACTGGCCTTTGTGTGGTAGCCAGGTTAACTGTTACTTTAAATTAAATATCTCTCCCTGCTCTGTCCCCAGAACCTGCTGCATTTTAAACTTTTTTTTCCTGCTCTAGCCTACCTGAGGGACTAACCCCTCCCCCCTTGCTGAGGTATTGTGTAGTCCTTCTTCCTGTCTCCTCCCACATGTGCATAGTTTGTTCTGTTTGCCTCTCTCTGCTCTGGAAAGAACAATGCCCTCACAGTGCTCTGCTAGAGAGGTGGATATTTAACTCCTGTGACAACTTTGCTGTGAGTTCTAGCTGTCTATTTAATTATTTATTTGTTGTCTTTATTGGTGTGCTACTTCACTTCCCTGTTCCCTTTAGTTTTGCACTTCAGCTTTCTCAGCTGTATAACTTACCTTGCCTCTCTCAACTAACTGGCCTTTGTGTGGTAGCCAGGTTAACTGTTACTTTAAATTATATATCTCTCCCTGCTCTGTCCGCAGAACCTGCTGCGTTTTAAACTTTTTTTCCTGCTCTAGCCTACCTGAGGGACTAAGCCCCTCCCCCCCTGCTGAGGTATTGTGTAGCCCTTCTTCCTGTCTCCTCCCACGTGTGCATAGTTTGTTCTGTTTGCCTCTCTCTGCTCTGGGAAGTTTATCTCCTGTGACAACTTTGCTGTGAGTTCTAGCTGTCTATTTAATTATTTATTTGTTGTCTTTATTGGTGTGCTACTTCACCTCCCTGTTCCCTTTAGTTTTGCACTTCAGCTTTCTCAGCTGTATAACTTACCTTGCCTCTCTCAACTAATTGTCCTTTGTGTGGTAGCCAGGTTAACTGTTACTTTAAATTAAATATCTCTCCCTGCTTTGTCCCCAGAACCTGCTGTGTTTTAAACTTTTTTTCCTGCTCTAGCCTACCTGAGGGACTAACCCGCTCCCCCCCTGCTGAGGGTACAGGACAGGGTACCTTGTAACAGCCCTCTTTTAATAGGTCTTATTTCCCTCCCTCCTTCCCCAACACCCACCTGCCCCTGGGGTAATTGTAGCTTTATAGGTACTTCACGTCTTAGAGGAAAGGGGCTGCTCTCAGGTGCAGCTCTTTATCCAAATCAGTCATACATTGAGGACCTGAGATTAATTAAGCTTCAGGTGAACAAGGTATATTAGAGGTATTAGATACACTTTTATTAGTATAAGCATCTACACCAACCCTTAGTAAATAAAGAATTTAAAGACCTAAACGCAAGCTTTAAACTAAGATGCAGACAACAGTCCAGCAGCGAGATGGGGGCTTTCCAGTCTTTTGCATTGAGTGTCACATGTATGATTTTCCCCCAGTTGGTGAGAGGTCTTACGTATGCACTAAGTGCAAGGAGCTCTTTGCTCTCAGGGAACAAGTCCATTCTCTAGAGGCTAGAGTAGCAGACCTGGAAGACATAAGAAAGGCAGAGAAGTACATGGACGAGACCTACAGGGATATAATCCTGACGTCTGTGGCAAGGAGGCCTATCCGGAGTCTGGGGGAGGACAAAGAGATAGGGAATTCACCCTAGTAAAGGGCCCCCTTTCACCAAATCAGGATAGGAAAACCATAAACACCTCCAGGAATCAGAAAACTTCCACGTGAAAACATTTCATGCTCCCCCTAGTGGAATGAAGGGGAGAGGATACAAGGCTCAGAACCCTTTAGGCAGTGAATGCTTCAAGCACTCAGGTGCCCGGAGTCAGGCTGATTGCCGTCACCTGAGTAGGGTGGGGTTGGAGCTAGAGCCCTGGAAGTATAAACCCAGAGCAGAGTATGACTTAGATAGATGGAGGAGAGGAGAAGCATGAAGCCAGGCTGAGCAGAGCAGAGGAACAGAGCTTCCAGCTAGAGAGAATGCTATTTGGCATGTAGCACGGCTGCAAGAGAGTTTGGAGCCAGGAACAAGAGAGACTCCAAGATCCCCCGGGAGGCTGTTAGCTGAGCACTGTGAGCAAGGTGGGTAGTCAGAGCCTATGCAGCTGGGAGAGCCTGAGGTGAAGCTGATTGAGGAGGACACACCCATGGACTTTTCCTTGTGCCAAGCTGTAAACCTGGGGAACATAGAGAAAGCAAGCCAGTCCTGAAAGAAGGGTATCCAGGAGAAAGGTACCCTTATTCTACAAGCAGGGTGGCTGTGTTTCCCTTGTGTTTATAAAGGGGAAGTTTATCACAGACTTTAAATGTGATTTTTGTTTGTGCTTTAGCCAGCAAGGCTGAGAAAGAAATACAGTAAGCTTGCTGGTAAAGACTGTGTATCCTGCAATAGAGAGAACCTTTAAACTGCATTTTGTGGTTGGATATGTTTTGTACAATTTTTGCTTCAAAGAGTCCTGAACCAAAAATCCTATGTGTGGTATGATCGAACCATTGTGTATATAAAAATAATAAATTTCTGTCATTTGCCTTACCTACTTGAGCCTGACTACAGCTTTCTGCATGCTGCACCCATACAGCTGAATAAGGACTACATTTCCCAGAGGGCATTGCAGGGAAATAGTTTTAAAAAAAAGCTGAAAAAGCACACAGCAGAAAGTTCCTCTAAAAATCCATGCCCCTCTAAGCTAGAGGCAAGTGGTGGTGGCGTGACAAGTCCCACCTACAGTCTGGCAGCATCCCTGTTGCCATGGAGGAGAGAGGTCACGTGACAGGAGAGCATCACCCTGGTGTGGCAGGACATGATCCTGTAACTAGGACCTTTCCTCCAGGTGATGTAAAACCCTCTTGCACCGCTGATTTTTCTCCAGGGCCATGTGCCCATGAGGGGAGGGTTAGGACCGCTGTTATAGTTGGTGATTCAATCATTAGGCATGTAGATTGCTGGATGGCTGGTGGACATGAGGATCGCCTGGTAACATGCCTGCCTGGTGCAAAGGTAGCGGACCTCATGCACCACCTAGATAGGATCTTAGATAGTGCTGGGGAGGAGTCTGCTGTCTTGGTACATGTTGGTACCAATGACATAGAAAAATGTGGTAGGGAGGTTCTGGAGGCTAAATTTAAGCTCTTAGGTAGGAAGTTGAAATCCAGAACTCCAGGGTAGCGTTCTCCGAAATGCTTCCTGTTCCACGTGCAGAACCCAAAAGGCAGGCAGAGCTCCGGAGTCTCAATGCGTGGACGAGACGATGGTGCAAGGATGAGGATTTTGGATTTGTTAGGAACTGGGGAACATTCTGGGGAAAGGAGGGGCTCTTCCGAAGGGATGGGCTTCACCTTAACCAGGATGGAACCAGACGTTGTGATAAGGAAGCTTATCATAGCTCAGGTAGGAGCTATAAAAAAGATGATGTGACTCTGAACAAGCAACCTGTCAGTTCTGGTAGAAGCAAGAAAACAGAGTTTTCACATAAAAGACTACCAGTCCCAGAATGCACCAGGTTTCCAGCAGCCATGAGAGGGGCTGAAGTGAGGAAATGTGTGTGCAATCAAGAGAGCTATGAGGTAATCCCTAAGCACTCATCTCAAAGGGCAGGGCCTGATTCAAGACAGCTGCACTGTGTTAGGGAGCAGCACACATTAGGAAAGAATAAGAATATAGATTATTCTTCAGATAACAGCTACAGAGGGAGGAAGAGATACAGAGACAGCAACGGCTACAAGCACCAGTATCACCTGGAGAAACAGAAGCCAAGCCAAGCAGATAGAGAGAGAAGGAAACTCTCTGGAAGGAAGAGAAGAAAGGCCATTGGAAGGTCTGGGAGATTCCAAGGCAGTACTCATACTGGGAGGTATTCCAAAAGCCAGCAGAGTCCATTGGACTGGATTCAGCCAGAGGAATGGAGTGGCAGAGATAGGAATCACCAGTGGCTACCTGGAAGAGAGAAGACTGCATGTGGAAGGGACTTTCAGACCAAGGCCAGAAGGTATGTGAGAGAAGATCCAGTGTCCAGGGATCAAGATTGGAAGGCTGGACATCAGAATTGGATTACATATTGGCCAGGCTATACAGAGAGGAATAATGATAGCAGGAGAGGCTCAGGTATGAACACTGATCCAGACCCTATCTATAATAGAGAGTGGCAGCAAGGGAATGAGCATTCTCATGATAGTGCCTCAATGAAAGACTCGTCTGTGCCAATGTATGATAGTGACCATATGCTGATTGATACAGCAGATGAAAATACAGTTTATATGGACTGTTCTCTATCTAAATGCTATTACTAGTTTTCTCTGAGCAAACACATCAGCCATCACAAAGAAACCTAACTTTGTTCCTTATTTCCACTGCAAACAGCTCTTAAAGCAGGATTTGGGCTCACACAGTAGCAGCCAGCCAGCTAAAGGCTTTCAGCTGGTCCATTGATAGTAATTAGGGCTGCACCTGATTGTGGGTGTGAGCAAGGGAGAATCCCTGCTGAGATCAGCGTGGAAAATAAGCAGAAGTTAACCTAACCAGCAAAGTTTATTCTTTACTTTGTGCCTTTGTATTTGGTAATTATTTGCTAAGAAAACATTAGCTAATTGCCTGACAAGCTGAAGGTTGTTTTCTGGTTTACTTTGTGACTTTTTGTTATCCATTTTAAACACTGCAAGCAAGTAACCTCATTTATAGTGCTATCAAGCATACATGTGCTGGGTGAATTAAACCCCATCAATAAAAGAAGTATTTTATTGATCTTACCACTTGGTTTCACAACTCAAATTATTGTCATCAGCTGTGTTTGGGAGTGAATGAACTACAATACCCACAATACCTTGCAAGAATCATATGAATATATGCATCGTCAAGATTGTGTAAGTTCTCACCCTAGGCAGCCGTCTGACAAATGGCGTAGTTTTTTCGGATTGCTCTTGCACCAAGAGGATTTACTTGTTGTGGATTACAAATAAAAGTCAAGTTTAAAGCTGTAAGAAGATTTCTTTCCCTCATCTGCACTTTGGAAGAAAAGTGGTTGTTCCAGGAAGCTGTCCCAGAGGAAAAGACCCTGTGCAAAGCTGGATTCATCACTGAGACAAGGTAATATGTACCTGGGCATGTCTAGTGGTGGATGTGTGTAAGCACAGGGGGTAATTGAAAAAAAAAAAAAAAAAGTTGAAAAAAAACCACACCTGGTTGGAAGGTGCTGCTCTTTGGTTTTTTTTTTTTCTCTCTTTTCTTGCAGGGGTCAAGATGGATCTGAGGGAGATGGCTCAGTGGATGGCAGCCCAATTTAGCAAGCAGCAGGAGCTATCACAGCAGGCCCAGGACACTGCTATGAAGGCCATAATGGAACAGCAGAAACCAGTGCTTGATCTGGTGCAAGCTCTAGTTCAGCTGCAGAGCCAAAGTGGAACAGATGCAAGACCAGCAGTTAGTACTGGTGCACCACATGTGGACACTGTGGGACTCAATCAAGGGATTGGGGCATTTAATTTTGGGAAATTAACTCCAGAAGATAATGTTGATGATTTTCTAGAGTCTTTTGAAAGAGTGGCACAGGCTTTAGTATGGCCAGAGACCCAGTGGGCAGTAAGGCTGGCAGCCTCATTAACTGGTGAGGCACTAGCAGCTTACAGAGCAATGCCAGCAGCCCAGGCTTTGATTTATAAGGATGTAAAGGCAGCTATTAGAGATCGCCTAGGGTTGTCTATTTCAGAGTATAGGAGAATGTTTAGAGCTGTTACATTGAAAGTGGGTGAGACACCCAGGGCTCTGAGTCAGAGAATCAGAAGTTTAGCTGTAAAATGGTTGGAGCCTGAGCAAAAGACAGTAGAAATGTTATTAGATATTATAATGCTGGAACAATTTATGCTTGGGGTACCTAAAGATTTGAATGTTTTTCTTATACAGCAAAATTGCCAAAATCTTGGAGAGGCAACCATGCTAGCAGAGAGATTCTTGGAAGCCACGCAGGCTTGCCATAGAATGGGTGGCCCTCTAAAGATGGATGCTGAGGCTAGATGTGCTGTATCAGAAAAGGGAATAATTAAGAATGTTTCTGAAAATGAATGTACTGTATCAAACCAGATGACACAGTGGAATAGAAAGAAATGTTTCAAGTGTGGGAAATTGGGACATTTAGAGAAGAGATGCCAGACACACACTAGTTTAATGGGTCTGGATTTAAAACAGCCCAAGGAAGGATTTCTTTTGATGGTTGATGTGCAAGGAATTACCACAAATGCATTATTAGACTCTGGGGCAGACCAGAGTATGATGTCAAAAAGGCTTTGGAAGAGGATAGAGGCCCAAGAAAGATTTGTGCCTAGAACCCCTGAAAGCCAAGTTCACATCAGATGCATTCATGGTGCTGCAACATCATATCCCACCTATAGGTTTAAGGTTAAGTGCCTGGGGGAACAAGAGGAAGTCCTATTAGCAGTGGTGCCTAGGCTACCCTTTAATTTGGTCCTAGGAAAGGACTGGCCAAGATTTAAGCAGGAACTAGTGAAAGGGCTAGGAAAGAAGGAGGGAGAAGGTTTAATAATGGAAATAGCTCCCGGGCCTTTCTTTGGAAGTCCTCAGTCCCTAGCTAAAAAGATGGTTAAGCTTCCAGAAGGCCAAACTATGGGTAATAAGAGGGGCCTTGTATCCACCCGCTCGCAGGCTAAGTTAGAGAGCCAGCAGAAGGGGGAGGGGGAGCAGGCAGAGTTATTAGGAGATTTACCCTCTCATGATGATTTAATAACCCCATCATCTGGTAAAGTAAGAAAGTTGAAAGCACAAAAGAGGCGTGAGAGACCTTGCAGAGCACAGGGTAGGGCTGAGATGTTAGCTGGTCAAAGTTTACCCTGGGTGCCAGCTGAGTTGGTGGCAAAGTTTCCTAACTTTCCACAAGAGCAGCGAGCTGATCAAGCTCTCACCCGAGCTTTTAAGTATGCTCAGGAGGTCAGGGAGGAGTTGCCCAGATTCAGACTAGATAATGACATATTATATAGAGAGAGTCAGGACCCCAGAAATGGTGCCATTCGTAAACAATTGGTGGTACCCACAACTTTCAAAGGGCTAGTACTTAGACTAGCACATGATCATCCAGTGGGAGGTCATAAAGGTATGCAAGGAACGCTGGATCAAATACTTGTGCGTTTTTACTGGCCAGGTATATTCAAAGAAACTGCCCAGTTTTGTGCTGCATGTCCAGCATGTCAGCGAGTTACAGCGGCTCACCCACCGGTGGTGCCATTGATCCCCATGCCAATCATCACAGACCCAATTGGTCGCATTGCCATGGATATTGTAGGCCCATTAGTTAAAACGCCCCGAGGTTTCCAATACATCCTAGTTATGGTAGATCAGGCAACAAGGTTTCCCTGGGCCATACCATTGAGGAATGTTTCTGCAAAAACAATAGCTTTAGAGCTAGTAAAATTGTTTTGTGAAGTGGGATTCCCAAGAGAGGTGTTGACTGACCGAGGGTCCAATTTTGTATCCAAATATTTGGCCCAGGTCTGGGATGCCTTTGGCATTCGTCACGTGAAAACCTCAGCCTACCATCCACAATCAAATGGTTTGGTGGAGAGATTCAACCAAACTCTCAAACAAATGTTGAGAAGGGGGTTAGCAGGAGAGGTAAAAGAATGGGATATGTTATTACCCTTTGCCTTATATGCCTGCAGGGAAAGAATTCAAGTGTCCCTAGGTGTAACTCCGTATGAGTTGATGTATGGTAGGGCTCCCCGGGGTTTGTTGGATATTTTGAGGGAACAATGGATTGATCCTGAACCAGGAAGTCAGGAGGTGCCACTGTTTCTACGTGACTTGAGAGCACGTTTGAAAAGGACGTCGCAGGTTGATGAGAGGAACCTGCAGGACAGTCAAGTTCGCCAGAAAGGGTGGTATGATAGAAAGGCCAAAAGCCGCCAATTAAGCATTGGTGAAAAGGTTTTGGTTCAAGTAGCAGGAACTGCTCCAAAATTTGAGGTACAGTGGAAAGGGCCATGGGAGGTTGTTAAACAAGTAAGCCCAGTGTCTTATATGGTAGAAAATGCCAGAGGGCGTAGGCAGACCTACCATATTAATGTACTTAAGTCTTGGAAGGAGAGGCCTGTAGATAATGACCTTGAACCCAGTCAGGAAGTAAGTGAGCTTCAAGAAGATAACACTCTCGTAGGTATTACGGACTGTAGAGAAGCAGTTTCACCAATAAAACCAGTCCGTAATAACTTAAGCAGGGGGGTATGTGATAAGGAAGCTTATCATAGCTCAGGTAGGAGCTATAAAAAAGATGATGTGACTCTGAACAAGCAACCTGTCAGTTCTGGTAGAAGCAAGAAAACAGAGTTTTCACATAAAAGACTACCAGTCCCAGAATGCACCAGGTTTCCAGCAGCCATGAGAGGGGCTGAAGTGAGGAAATGTGTGTGCAATCAAGAGAGCTATGAGGTAATCCCTAAGCACTCATCTCAAAGGGCAGGGCCTGATTCAAGACAGCTGCACTGTGTTAGGGAGCAGCACACATTAGGAAAGAATAAGAATAGAGATTATTCTTCAGATAACAGCTACAGAGGGAGGAAGAGATACAGAGACAGCAACGGCTACAAGCACCAGTATCACCTGGAGAAACAGAAGCCAAGCCAAGCAGATAGAGAGAGAAGGAAACTCTCTGGAAGGAAGAGAAGAAAGGCCATTGGAAGGTCTGGGAGATTCCAAGGCAGTACTCATACTGGGAGGTATTCCAAAAGCCAGCAGAGTCCATTGGACTGGATTCAGCCAGAGGAATGGAGTGGCAGAGATAGGAATCACCAGTGGCTACCTGGAAGAGAGAAGACTGCATGTGGAAGGGACTTTCAGACCAAGGCCAGAAGGTATGTGAGAGAAGATCCAGTGTCCAGGGATCAAGATTGGAAGGCTGGACATCAGAATTGGATTACATATTGGCCAGGCTATACAGAGAGGAATAATGATAGCAGGAGAGGCTCAGGTATGAACACTGATCCAGACCCTATCTATAATAGAGAGTGGCAGCAAGGGAATGAGCATTCTCATGATAGTGCCTTAATGAAAGACTCGTCTGTGCCAATGTATGATAGTGACCATATGCTGATTGATACAGCAGATGAAAATACAGTTTATATGGACTGTTCTCTATCTAAATGCTATTACTAGTTTTCTCTGAGCAAACACATCAGCCATCACAAAGAAACCTAACTTTGTTCCTTATTTCCACTGCAAACAGCTCTTAAAGCAGGATTTGGGCTCACACAGTAGCAGCCAGCCAGCTAAAGGCTTTCAGCTGGTCCATTGATAGTAATTAGGGCTGCACCTGATTGTGGGTGTGAGCAAGGGAGAATCCCTGCTGAGATCAGCGTGGAAAATAAGCAGAAGTTAACCTAACCAGCAAAGTTTATTCTTTACTTTGTGCCTTTGTATTTGGTAATTATTTGCTAAGAAAACATTAGCTAATTGCCTGACAAGCTGAAGGTTGTTTTCTGGTTTACTTTGTGACTTTTTGTTATCCATTTTAAACACTGCAAGCAAGTAACCTCATTTATAGTGCTATCAAGCATACATGTGCTGGGTGAATTAAACCCCATCAATAAAAGAAGTATTTTATTGATCTTACCACTTGGTTTCACAACTCAAATTATTGTCATCAGCTGTGTTTGGGAGTGAATGAACTACAATACCCACAATACCTTGCAAGAATCATATGAATATATGCATCGTCAAGATTGTGTAAGTTCTCACCCTAGGCAGCCGTCTGACAACGTGTTGGCATTAACCTTTAAAAAGGAGATAGAGAAGCTTTTATACTAGAAAATAGGGGAAAGCCGACAGTCGCCAAAGAGCGCATGGTTCGGAAGAAGGTATCCTTGAAGGATACTACCAAAAGCAGTGAGGATCCAAAAAGAGTAAAGTAGCCCAAATGCCCTTGAGTATTGTGCAGACAGAGCGTAAAGATTCCAAATTACCATGCCTATCAATAGCCAGATTAATATGAATAAAATACAGTCTCTAAAATGCTTGTATGCAAATACTGGAAGTCCAAACAATAAGATGGGAGAGTTAGAATATATAGCACTAAATGAGAGGTTAGATATGATTGCAATCTCAGAGACCTGTGTCCCTTGGGGAAACTGCTAGGTACATATGACCTAGATTGGCCACTGTTGGAAACAGAATACTGGGCTTGATGGACCTTGGTCTGACCCAGTATGGCATATCTTATGTTCTTATGTTCTTATGTTCTTATGACATGGTGGAAGGAGGATAACCAGTGGGACATTGTGATACCTGGATACAAACTATATCGTAATGATAGAACTGATCAAATTGGTGGAGGGGTTGCGCTCTATGTTAGAGAGGGCATTGAGTCATAAAGGATTAAAGTTTTGCAAGAAACAAAATTTGCTGTAGAATCTCTATGGATTGAAATTCCATGTATGAAGGGGAAGGTGATGGCAGTGGGGGTGTACTATCGACTGCCTGGCCAGAATAAAGAAATGGATGATGAAATGCTCAAAGAAATCAAGGAAGCTAACAAAAGTCACAGCAGAGTAGTAATAATGGGTGATTTCAATTACCCCGGTATCGACTGGGTCAGTGTCACGGCAGGACATGCTAGGGAGATAAAGTTTCTAGATGAAATAAATGACTGCTTCTTGGAGCAGCTGATTCATGAACCGACCAGAGGGGAAGCCATACTGGACCTAGTCCTTAGTGGAACACCAGATCTGGTGCAAGAAATAAGGGTGTTGGGACCACTTGGCAATAGTGATCATAGCATGATCGTGTTTGATTTAATTAGTGGAGGAGGGATAGTAAAGAAATCCACAGTACTATCTTTTAACTTTCGAAAGGGAGACTATGATAAAATGAGGAATATAGTTAAGAAAAACCTAAAAGGAGCAATTGCAAAGGTTAAAAACTTACATCAAGCTTGGGTGTTGTTTAAAAATACTATCCTGAAAGCCCAGACCAGCTGTATTCCACGCATTAAGAAAAGTGGAAGAAAGTCCAAAAAACTGCCAGCATGGTTTAAAGGTGAGGTCAGAGAGGCTGTTGCTGCCAAAAAAGCATCTTTCAGGAAATGGAAAAAAAAGCCAAACGACGAAAACTGGAAACAGCACAAGCAGTGGCAAGTTAAATGCAAAGCATTGATAAGGCAGGCAAAGTGAGAATTTGAGAAGGAACTTGCTACGGAAGCAAAAACACGAAATAAAGACTTTTTCAAGTACATTCGTAGCAAAAGGCCTGTGAGAGAGTCAATTGGACCATTAGATGATAGAGGGGTAAAAGGAGCAGTAAGGGAGACAAGGCTATAGCGTAGAGATTGAATGAATTCTTTGCTTCCATCTTTACTGAGGAAGATGTAGGGATGTTACCCAATACTGAAGTGGTATTTAAAGGTGATACTGCAGAGGAATTGAGAGAAATATCGCTACACCAGGAAGATATATTACAACTATTTGATAAACTGAATAGTAGCAAATCACCTGGACCGGATGGTATACATCAAAGAGTGTTGAAAGAACTGAAATATGAGATTGCAGACCTGCTATTAGTAATCTGTGAACTTTTATTAAAATCATCTGTAATACCTGAAGACTGGAGAGTCGCCAATGTAATGCCAATTTTTAAAAAGGGTTCCAGGGGTGATCCGGGAAATTACAGACCGGTGAGCCTGACGTCAGTACCGGGGAAAATGGTAGAAACCATCATAAAGAACAAAATTACACAGCATGTATTGTGGCAAGGAGGCCTATCCAGAGTCCAGGGAAGGACAAAGAGACAGGGAATTCATCCTAGTAAAGGGCCCCCTTTCACCAAATCAGGGTAGGAAAGCCATAAAGACCTCCAGGAATCAGAAAACTTCCACATGGAAAACATTTCAGGCTCCCCCTAGTGGAATGAAGGGGAGAGGATACAAGGCTCAGAACCCTTTAGGCAGTGAATGCTTCAAGCGCTCAGGTGCCTGGAGTCAGGCTGATTGCCGTCACCTGAGTAGGGTGGGGTTGGAGCTAGAGCTCTGGAAGTATAAACCCAGAGCAGAGTATGACTTAGAGAGACGAAGGAGAGGAGAAGCAGGAAGCCAGTCTGAGCTTCCAGCTGGAGAAAGTACTATTTGGCATGTAGCATGGCTACAGGAGAGTTTGGAGCCAGGAACAAGAGAGACTCCAGGATTTCCCGGAAGGCTGTTAGCTGAGCACTGTGAGCAAGGTGGGTAGTCAGAGCCCATGCAGCTGGGAGAGCCTGAGGTGAAGCTGATTGAGGAGGACACACCCATGGACTGTTCCTTGTGCCAAGCTGTAAACCTGGGGAACGTAGAGAAAGCAAGCCAGTCCTGAAAGAAGGTTATCCAGGAGAAAGGTACCCTTATTCTACAAGCAGAGTGGCTGTGTTTCCCTTGTGTTTATAAAGGGAAGTTTACCAAAGATTTTAAATGTGATTTTTGTTTGATGCCTTAGCCAGCAAGGCTGAGAAGGAAATACAATCAGCTTGCTGGTAAAGACTGTGTATCCTGAAATTGAGAAAACCTTTAAAACTGCATTTTGTGGTTGGATATGTTTTGGACAATTTTTGCTTCAAAGAATCCTGAACCAACAATCCTATGTGTGGTATGACCGAACCATTGTGTATATAAAAATAATTAATTTCTGTCATTTGCCTTACCTACTTGAGCCTGACTACAGCTTTCTGCATGATGTACCCATAAAGCTGAATAAGGACTACATTTCCCAGAGGACACTGCAGGGAAATAGTCTATCAAAAGCTGAAAAAGCACACAGCAGAAAGTTCCTCTAATAACCCACGCCCCTCTAACCTAGAGGCGAGTGGTGGTGGCGTGACAGTAGATAGTCATGGGCTAATGGGAGACAGCCAACATGGCTTTAGACAAGGAAGATCTTGTCTTACTAATCTGATATGTTTTTTTGAAGGTGTGAATAAACAGGTAGACAAAGGTGAGTCTGTTGATATAGTGTATCTGGACTTTCAGAAAGCCTTTGACAAGGTCCCTCATCAGAGACTTTTGGCAAAATTAAAAAGCCATGGGATAGGAGGCAGTGTACTATTGTGGATCGGGAACTGGTTAAAAGATAAAAAGCAGAGGTTAGGGCTAAATGGCCAATTTTCCCAATGGAAAAAGGTGAATAGTGGAGTACCCCAGGGATCTGTACTGGGTCCGCTACTTCTTGACATATTCATAAATGACCTGGAAAAGGGAATAAATAGTGAGGTTATCAAATTTGCAGATGACACAAAACTGTTTATAGTTGTTAAAACCCAAGAGGACTGTGGAAAACTGCAGGAGGATCTGGATAAATTGGAAGACTGGGTATCCAAATGGCAGATGAAATTTAATGTGGACAAGTGCAAAGTTATGCACCTAGGAAAGAACAACCCATACTATGGTTACATGATGCAAGGTTCCACGCTGGGAACCACCACCCAGGAAAAAGATTTAGGAGTCATCGTGGATAACATGTTAAAACCCTCTACCCAGTGTGCAGCGGCGGCCAAGAAAGCAAATAGAATGCTAGGTATCATAAGGAAAGGAATGGAAAATAAAACAAAGGATATTATAATGCCTCTGTATCGTTCCATAGTACGACCGCACCTTGAATATTGTGTGCAATTCTGGTCACCGTATCTTAAAAAGGATATAGCGTTATTAGAAAAGGTACAGAGAAGAGCCACCAAAATGGTAAAGGGGATGGAAGGCTACTCCTATGAAGAGAGGCTACAAAGGTTAGGGCTCTTCAACCTGGAAAAGAGACGGCTGAGGGGAGAAATGATAGAGGTCTATACATTAATGAATCGAGTATAATGGGTAAACGTAGATCGATTGTTTACGCTATCAGAATATAGAAAGACTAGGGGACATGTAATGAATCTACAGGGTAAACTATTTAAGACAAATAAGAGAAAATATTTTTTCACTCAACGTGTAATCAAACTCTGGAATTTGTTACCGGAGGATGTAGTAAGAGCTGTTAGTGTAGCTGGGTTTAAAAAAGGTTTGGACAAGTTCCTGGAGGAAAGGTCCATAAACCATTATTAAAAAGGGACCCAGGATATCAATGCTTGACCAATACAAGCATTGTGGAACCTGTGTCTTTTGGGGATACTGCTAGGTACGTATGACCTAGATTGGCCACTGTTGAAAACAGGATACTGGGCTTGATGGACCTTGGTCTGACCCAGTATGGCATATCTTATGTTCTTATGTTCCTCCAAAGTGGAGTGGCTAGACAGAACAATCTGGCTGCCGATGCTGTAGGTTGCCTGGGTAGAGCCCCTGCTGCTCCAGCTGCTGGTGCTGCTACTGGGGCTCATGGGGCTCTGTTCACTAGGACAGCTGGCAACTCCTCATCTGATTCTTCAGGAGCTGGTGGTGGTGAGTCGTTCTCAGGCACAGCTGTATATGGGAGGCAATATCTTAAAAAGTATATAGTGGAATTAGAAAAGGTACAGAAAAGAGTCATCAAAATGTTAAAGGGGATGGAAGGATATCCCTATGAGGAAAGGCTTAAAAGGTTAGGGTTTTTCAACTTGGAAAAGAGACGTCTGAGGGGAGATATGATGGGGTTTATAAATTAATGATTGGAATGGAAAGGGTAAACGTAGATTGGTTGTTTATGCCAACTAAAAGTAGAAAGACTTGGGGACATGCAATAAAGCTGCAACATAACCCATTTAAGACTAATTAATAAAAGAAAACATGTTTTCACTCAACGTGCAATCAAACTCTGGAATTTTTTCCTGGAGGATGTAGTAAAAGCTGTTGGTGTAGCTGGGTTTAAAAAAGGTTTGGACAAGTTCCTGGAGGACAGGTCCATAAACCATTATTAAAGAAGGCCCTGGAAATCCACTGCTTGCCCCAGGGCGAGCATTGAGTAACCTGTGTGCCTTTTTATTTATTTAATTTTTTTATTTAAAAGGATTTCTATACCGCCTTCTCCTTCAATCAAGGTGGTCTACACAGCAAACAATCAACAAATAATGTTTTTTGTGTGTGCATGCAGTGAAAAACAGTGAGTGTGTGTGCTGTAGGGTGACGAAGATTCTTGTTGAGCTATTTACAGCATGCACTATTATACAATACTATGTACATGGGGAAAAGGGAGGGGGGTTTGTCTGTTGTACTGACTGGCGAGCAGTTGTGTCCTGGATTGGCCTCTGTTGGAAACAGGATACTGGGCTTGATAGACCTTGATCTGACCCAGTATGAAATTTCTTATGTTCTTAAAGATTTTCACATTAGCTACCACAACTAGTTTGCGTGCATGAAATATGGCAGGTCAACATCCCAGTAAGAGTGAGCTGGCTGGTTCATTCCATATATATACATGATCACTGCTTTACATGGGCAGCCTATGCGGTTCCCATGGATGAGAGATTGTTTGATGTGATTGGACCCATTTTGCATAGGTCCCCAGGGTATGTGACAGGTCTTGAACCTATGACAGTTGGTTTGAGGAGCTGACAGGTTCCCATGGAGACATGGGGGGAGGGGGGGGTCAACCTCTCTGCTATTTGCTCTGCTGACTAGCTTCCATTGAGGCCTTGTACATTCAGGATATGGGCAATCTACAGCTGACTTGTGTTGAACAGCATAACATGTCCCATTTTTCATCTTTTTGCCCCAGCAGTGGGGATATGCTCCTCTGATGTGCACTTGGCATGTGCTAATATATGTTGATGGAGTGTCTGGACATGCTTGCTGGGTAGGCATTTGAGGATGTCCAACCCAACTAGTCTGGCTGCTCATTGGTTAGTTTGCTATCCCATGACCTCAGGGACTGTCTCGGCCAGGGATATCACATTGTAGTCACATGTGAGCCTTTTTGTCGATTTGTGGGACTCTACTTTTCCCATGTACGAGCACCTACAGGCAGCGATGAAGTGAGTGTTATTGACCTAGACCTGTGACTACTGATTACAACCTCTTGTCCATCTGGCTTTCTAATGGAGAGGTACATGCTCTGATTCTAACAAACACAGTATTGACACATTTGTGGATTGGGTTATTACGGGGATATATGTTTATCCTTTGCAGGCCTCCATTTTAAGTACATTATTCACTTTCACTAGTTGTGTTTTGTGTTTCTGATTTTAAGAGATCTTTCTGATGTTCTATGACACTCTAAGTGGGACACTATCTCTGCTCTCCTGGGTTTTCAGGCATTAGCTATACCTCTAGGCTACTCCCTCACTCTGAATGGCAACTTTCCATCTTACATGGATGATGCTGTGTCCTTAACTATCCCTTTTTGGGATTTATTGGCCAGTGAATACCACATCTGTTGCACCTCCTTACCTGATAACATTGATATGTACATGTTGACTGGATGCTACTCCAGCCAACAAATTCCCTTAGGGGTTAGAAGTGCATGGTGTGAGATGACATTGCAGCAGACTCAGCAAACTATTTCATTACTTGTTAATTCATAACTGTATGTGATACATCTTATTTATTTATTTTTTATTTATTTTAACAGTCGCTTATATACCGCTACCTTCCACAGATCAGGTGCGGTTTACATAAAACAGGTAAAGAAACAGTGTAACATATCTGTTTTTGCATTAAACATCGTTTGAATTATGTACATCTTAACTTTAACAATTAAACTTTAGAGAACTATGTACAATCAACGGATGTTGAAATTAAACAAGGAAGGTAGCTATTTACAAGCATCGTAAACTGTGTAAATGGTCCTGTTTTCATGGGTCATTATGGTATTAAGCTCAAAGTGTTATATATTATCCCTTTTCATTTTGGTATTGGGAATTCCCAAGTGGGCCGTAGTGGAAGCTAAATAGGTGAGTTTTTAATGTTTTACGTAGTTCTTTAAGATCAGATAAGGCTCTTATATCTTCAGGTAGGGAGTTCCAGAGTATAGGGGGCTGCATGGGAAAACACTTTTTTATTTGTTGTTTTTTTAGTCTTGGTGAACTCTTTTGGAATCCTTATTTTATTGGTGTTGCATCTTCTGTGTGATTGGGGTGTGTCTTTAGTGAGGAGTTTGTTTAGTGTGGCTGGGGCAGTATTATTTAAAGCTTTGAAGGTGGTTATTATTAATTTATAGTTTATTCTGCATTGAATTGGGAGCCAGTGTAGTTTAGCTAAATAGGGTGATATGTGCTCAAATGGGTGTACTTTCATTATGGTTCTAGCTGCAGCATTTTGGGCAAGTTGGAGCCTTTTGATGTTTTGGTTAGTTGTGCCTAGTAGAGTGAGATTGGCAAAGTCGAAGTGCGGTGTAATAATGGCTTGAATTATGCTCAGGAAGTCATGCAGGTGGACCAGTGGGCGTAATTGTTTTAGTACTTTAAGCTTAAAGTATATTTTCTTTGTGGTGTTTCTTATGTGGGTGTTCATACTGAGGTGTGTGTCTAAGGTCACCCCTAGGTATTTTATCTCTTTTTTATGTAAATATCATGTTTCTGAAGTGTGATGTGGGTAGGGGGGGTGAACGATTTGTTTTTTGTTACAATCAATATGTCAGTTTTGGAATGTTTAATATGAAGGTTGTGGTCTTCTAGCCAAGTTGTTAATTCATTGAAACAGTCAGTTAATAGTTGAAGTGGAAGTGTAGGGATCGTGAATGGAATGTACATCATGATATCGTCTGCGTATATGTGGTAGTGGATTTTGAATTTTTTAAAGATGTTGCAAATTGGTTGTATATAGATATTAAAAAGGAGTGCAGAGAGGGCAGATCCTTGAGGGAGGCCAATTTCCTGTTTGTATGTGTTAGAGGTTTGGGTGCCTATCCTGACAGTTTGAGTTCTGTTAGATAGATATGAAGTGAACCATTTATGTACTATTGAGTTAGCACCTATTTGTCTGAGCCTGTTGAGCATTACAGTATGGTGTACACTGTCAAATGCTGCAGATATGTCCAGAAAAAGTAGTAAGAATGCATTTCTGGGACTGTCAATTCCTCTTACAAGGGTGTCAAGGAGTACTGTTAAGAGTGTATCTACTCCATGACCGGGGCGAAAGCCATATTGTTGGTCATCGAGGGGAGTTGAGGTGTCGATGTGTTCCTGTGTTTGAGTTTGAACTACTTTTTCTATGAGTTTAGCCATGAACGGTATACTTGAGATAGGTCTGCATGAATTCGGTGACGTTTTGTCCAGGGTATTGTTTTTTAGTATTGGTCGAATTTGTGCATGTTTTAGGATGGGTGGGAGGTAGCCTTGATTTAATGAGAGATTAATTAAAGGTAGAATGAAGGGGGATAATGTTGGAAGGGTATTCTTTATCCAGGTTATAGGGCAGGGATCTAGGTGGGAAGTTGTAGTATTTATGTGATATGCTTATAACAGTGGTGTAATGTGATTTTCTTCATTTCTAGCTAGAGGTCACACTGTATCTGTGGCCAGTATAATCATGTTTTGCAACTACAGCGCAATTTATTAGATGACAGCAGTTCATGGTGCCATATGTTGGTAGCGTGTCTGGCGCTGTGACTAGTATCCACCCCCAAATCCATTTTGTATTTCCTTAACCCATCATTATGGAATGCACTACCCCCTGACCTCCACCTCTAACCGCATGTGAGTAGTTGAAATCCTTGCTCTAAACCTACCTATTGCCATTAGCATTGGTGTTACCATCCTCATTTCCTTTGCCCTTCTGACCCTTCTCTCCTCCTATACTGCCCTCCCTTGAGCAGACCGCAACTTCTTTCCTATCAAGCTATAGCATTTCTTTTTCAGTTTTCCTTTTCCTACTTTTTATTTTAATTGTACACCGTCCAGCTGCAATTAGTGAAGGGCAGTATTTCACATGCTATAAGCTTTGACTCATGACCATCAGGGCCGGGCCGTCCATTGAGCAAGAATGTTTTTTGCACAGGGCCCCGTGTTTCAGGGGGCCCCACGCAAAGAACATTCAGCTTTTTTTTAAATTACATTAAAAAAAAAAGCTGGCTCTGGCTGCTGCTGCTGCTGCTGCCGCCACGGCAGCGGCAGCGGCAGAATGAAGTGTCCCGCGGGGCCTCCTCTGCTCGTTGAGCCCCTCTGCAAGGGCTTTCAGATTCGTGAAGGGAGAGTGTCTCCTTCGCGTCTCTGTTAAGCCCGCAGGGGCTAAAGGGAAATTTCCCATCAGCCCCTCGCGTCTAAAGGGGCAGATGGGAAATTTCCCATTAGCCCCTGCGGGCTTAACAGAGACGCGAGGGAGACACTCTCCCTTCGCGAATCTGAAAGCCCTTGCAGAGGGGCTCAGCGAGCAGAGGAGGCCCCGCGGGACACTTCATTCTGCCGCTGCCGCAACGGCGGCAGCGGCAGCAGCCAGAGCCAGCTTTTTTTTTTTTTTTTTTTTTTTTAAATTTTGCCATAAGCCGTGGGGGGGGGGGGGTAAGGACTGGTAAGGGGCGGGGGGCGGGCTTAAGACTGGCAATGGGCTGTGGGCTGATGGGGGCTGTCTGGAAATGGGGCGATGGGGGTTAGGACTGGTAATGGGTTATGGGGGGGGCTAGGACAGGAAAGGGGCGGATGGGGAGGGGTTAGGACTGGTAATGGGCTATGGGGGTGTTAAGACTTGTAATGGGCTGTGGGCTGATGGGGCTGTCTGGAAATGGGGCGATGGGGGGTTAGGACTGGTAATGGGCTATGGGGGGGTTAGGACTGATAATGGGCTATGGGGGGGGGCTAGGACAGGAAATGGGCTGATGGGGGGGGTTAGGACTGGTAATGGGCTGTGGGCGGATGGGGGGTTAGGCCTGGTAATGGGCTATAGGGGGGGTGTTAAGACTGGTAATGGGCTGTGGGCTTATGGGGGCTGTCTGGACATGGGGTGATGGGGGGTTAGGACTGGTAATGGGCTATGGGGGGGCTAGGACAGGAAATGGGCTGAGGGGGAGGGGTTAGGACTGGTAATGGGCTATGGGGGGTTAAGACTGGTAATGGGCTGTGGGCTGATGGGGGCTGTCTGGAAATGGGGCGATGGGGGGTTAGGATTGTTAATGGGCTATGGGGGGGTTAGGACTGTTAATGGGCTATGGGGGGGGTTAGGACAGGTAAGGGGCGATGGGGGGTTAGGACTGATAATGGGCTAGGGGGGGGGGCTAGGACAGGAAATGGGCTGATGGGGAGGGGTTAGGACTGGTAATGGGCTGTGGGCGTTTGGGGGGGGGATAGGACTCGGACTGGGCTATGGGGGTAAAAGACAGGTAATGGGCTGTGGGCTGATGGGGCTGTCTTGAAATGAGGTGATGGGGGGTTAGGACTGCTAATGGGCTATGGGGGGGTTAGGACTGATAATGGGCTATGGGGGGCTAGGACAGGAAATGGGCTGATGGGGAGGGGTTAGGACTTGAGGAGGGCTGATGTGGTTAGGACTGGTAATGGGCTGTGGGCTGATGGGAGGGGGGTTTAGGACTAGCAATGAGCTATAGGGGGCTGACTGGAAATGGGCTGATGGGGTTAAGACTGGAAATGGGCTGATGGGGGTTAGGACTGGTAATGGGTTATAGGGGGGGGCTTAAACTGAAAATGGGGTGATGGGGGGTTAGGACTGGAAGTGGGTTGATGGGGGGCTAGGACTGGTAATGGGTTGGGGGGTTGCTATGACTGGAAATGGGCTGAGTGGAAGGGGAGGCTTGAACTGCAAATAGCTGATAAGGAGGGAGCTTGGAATGGAAATGGGCTGTGAGGGAAGGGAGCTAGGACTGAAAATGGGCTGATGGAGCAGCTAGGATAGGACTGGAAATGGGCTGTTGGGGGGAGCTAAGATTGGAAATGGGCTGTGGTGGGGGCTTGAATTGAAATGGTCTCATGGAGGGGCTAGAACTGGTAGTAGGCTCATGGGGGGCTTGGACTGGAATTGGGCTGAGTGGAGGGGAGCTAGGATTTGACATGGGCTGATGGTGGGGCTAGGAAATGACTAGAAATGGGCTGATGGGGGCTAGGATTGGAAATGAGCTGATGAAGGGACTCAGACTGAAAATGGATGGGGGAGCTAGGACTGGAAATGGGTTGATGGGGGGCTAGGACTGGAAATGGGCTGATGCAGGGACTAGAAGGGAATGGATGCTGGGTGAGACTGGAACTAGAAGGGAGCTGATGTTGGGGGAGGATTAGAATGGGATGGGGCTGGGAGAGTAAAATGGAGAGGGGAAAAATATTTTGTGTGGGAGGGATGAAAAATCTACAATTGGCCGGGTATTGGGAGAGTAAGTGGGGATTGAGGATGGAGGGGTAAAATTTGTGTGGATGAAATAGGAATGAGGAAAGAGCAAATGGAGAAAGATTAGTATGTCAAAGCAGATGTAGAGAGAGAGAATGGAAAAAAAAACTAGAAGAGAGAAGAAAGAACAAATGGACAGCAGACGATGGACAGTTAGCAGAAAACATGAAAAAACCAGAAGAAAGTGGCTGGAGCAATTGCAACTGAAAAAAATGCACAAAAGGTAGAAAGATATCTCTTTATTTTGAATTTATTAGCTGGAATATGAAAGCTCTGGGAAATGTGCATCATTAACGTCTGCGCTTTGTTTGGTACAAGAGGAAATTAATTTATAGTTTTATTTCTACAGTGTTGTTATACATTCCAAGTTTGGCTTTTGGGGTTCCCAGTTTAATTATTGCCTTCCTGTTTCTAAATTGTGATTCCTTGTTTGGTGATGGTCTATGTTCTGCATGTGTAACTGAGCTGAGGTATTCTATTTATGTAATTCCTATTTGACATTGCCACTTGTTCTCTTTCCCCAGTATTCTCTGAAATGTATTGGTTTAATATTTGCAGTGTTGCCTTTTGATAGGTAGGGTATGGTGCTTTGTGAGTCCTGGTAATGCTGTCAGGATACGGCGGGTTTGCTATGGGTTCTAAATGGGCAGCGTTTGTAGTAGTTCCTAATGTGCCTGGCGGTTGGCACTGGATTATAGTAATGTAGAAATCTTTTAGTCTTTCTTTATCCATACACTCATTAAGAGACATGTTTACTAAAAGTTAGTGTATGGTAACATTATGCAAATATTTATGCAAATAAGGCCACTTATGCAAATGAGGCCCTGCACCGAGTCTCCGCACATGGCCCCGCACCCCCCTTGGGCCGCCCCTGATGACCATGGAGACCCTCCTCCTCCTAATATTGATCTCACATGGACTAGAGGCCTGTGGAGCTCTTTGATGGGTACTGGTACATAGTGGACTAGATGTGGCAACTCAGGCACACGGCATGTTAGCAGAGGTGGCTGGATTTCCATGACTGGACATGCTGTGAGCGATACAGTATTCCTGCAGATCACACAACATGTGACTCTCACTGGGGTCAGACTTGCAGATCATCTGCATGATAATGGACTGTGTGGCAGAGCTGGATTGCATGCTGATTTGAAGGATCATGTGTTTGATGTTTGTAGTGTACTGCAGAGGTCAGGGTTTTGGTACAGGAGTACAGGATAGCTCAAGACAGGCTGGGGAAGGACAGGTATGAGTTAAAGGCCATGTTTGGTGTTGCACATTTAGACCGTGTCTCTGTATTTTGATCACATTTCCATTCACACAAGTGACCGTTGTGATGTTCATTCCAATGGGGGCACATCTTGGATACCATAGGCAGACCTGGTGATCGCTACTTGCTGCCTCTACCTGGTCAGTGCAGTGTTGACATCTGTTTGTCAGGGAGAAGATGTGAAGGGATCATCACTGCCCTCAAATGGACTGCCTTCTCCTCACATCCCCATGTATCTTGCCCTTGCATCAAGGACTGCGTCATCCTATTTACAACAGTGGCCAATCCAGGTCTTCTTTGTACCTGTGACCTTCTTCCCAGTATCTGTATCTTTCTCCCTCCCCTCCATTGCCCCCATAAGCATGTATTTTCTCTGCATGTCTCTAGTGACACACCTGTGCAGAGTCCGGCTGACTTACATGGACAATGTAGGCAGTTGCCAAGGGCAGATGTTTCTGGGGAATAGCACTAGTGGGGCATTCAAGTTATCTGGTATACTGTAAGCACCAGAGGGGTTGTACAGGTTGTAGTTTGTCTAGGGAGACTCCACCTTGCACCCACTCTGGGGCCAGCCCTGCTCCTGTGACCTCTCCTCTCATGCCACATCAGTGGCTCCCTATCATTTTCTGCATCTTGTTCATAATTCTCCTACTGAACAACAAATGCCTTCATTCTGCTGCTCATCACTGCCTTTACTCTCTCATCTCAGTGTACGTCCTTCTTTCCACACTTGGGGCAAACCCCTTTTCTCAGTGCCCTTCTCTGCAACTGACACCTCCAAACTTCATTCATTCTACCTTGCTGCTCCATAGGCCTGGGACACCCTACCTTTGCCTATGTGTCATGCTCCTTTTCTGACAAAATTGGTCTTCTTCTTGAACGTAATGGGATACTATATAATAGGGATGCGTTCAATTACAACAAAAGAACTTTTGGTATTTTTTGTTTTGTGTTATTATCTGGCACTCACGGTTTCCATAGGTCTCAGTTGTCTTGTGGCTAAACCTTAAGACTCCTGTCTACTGGCTAAAGCCTTGATCACATCAATGACCTTTCATCAAAGGAAACCTTTTTGTAATTTTTCAAAATGTCCTAGCCAAACGTTCTTTTTCAAACAGGATATCAGTGAGTGTGAGCTCATAGATCATACTAGTGTCTTTTTTCTAAGATGAATCCAACTAGTTTAATATACTTTAAAGCTGCACTTAGCTGAAAATTTCTTCAACGTATCCTGAAGTTCACGGCTCTGGCTGGACACTTGCAATCTTTGATCCCAACGCTCCCATGGGGTACCACTGCGGCGTTTCACAGTCGCCAGTTTCATCAGGGGATCTGCTGTTAGTGCTCTAAATTACAAAACCAAAACAGTGCTTAACTCGATACAGAAGATTTTGAACAAACATAAGAATGTACTTAGTACTACTCCGGGAGTGCTGGATAAACGCATTAGGTGCGTCTGGCGGAGAGGCCGTATGCTGAAGGATTGGCTGAGTCCGACAAAACTTCCTTTACTTACATCAGAGCCAGTTAAAGGTATCCACCAAAAATGCGGGCGATGTGATGTATGTTCTATAATGATGGAGACAACTGTATTGATTTACAAACAGAAACAATATTCCCTGTGATCGTATACCAACTGTGAATCCAGTAATGTGGTGTATGGTATATTATGTCCATGTGGGCTCTGGTACATAGGCAAAACAACACGCCCCTTAAAAGTACGTTTGAGAGAACATCAAAGCCGTTTGAGATGCGGCAGAATGGAGGCGCCTATGGTAGCCCACAGTGTAGAATTACAACATATGTTTGATCAAATGAGATGTCAAGTTATTGAACAGGTTATGGAAGGCCGAGATGGCAGATCGCTAGACAGAACTCTAGTGAAGAGAGAACAATACTGGATTTATCATCTCAACACAGTTACACCAGCAGGTCTCAACATAGCCATAGACTGGAATCTATGTACATGAAGAGCTAGTTAGAAGGGGAAGTATAACATTGATATAGGAGGGAGGGATCAGGGATTCCGAAATAATAACTTCACAAAAATAGGTCATTAAAACCATTTTTGAAAATTTCAATTAATCAATCCATAAGAATTTAAAAAGTTTATATTTTTGAACTAATTTTGGAACAATTTTTCGATGAAAGACATACAAAGTCACTAGGTGTCAAGTCCTGGAGGAGTTAGATGGAACATAGGGTCAGCATTGTTCAGGATCCCTCCTTAAACGGGTATGAGGTTGGGCTATAAAGCTATAGTCATTTTAGTACTCCGCATGCGTTGAAGAAATTTTCAGCTAAGTGCAGCTTTAAAGTATATTAAACTAGTTGGATTCATCTTAGAAAAAAGACACTAGTATGATCTATGAGCTCACACTCACTCATATCCTGTTTGAAAAAAAACATTTGGCTGGGACATTTTGAAAAATTACAAAAAGGTTTCCTTTGATGAAAGGTCATTGATGTGATCAAGGCTTTAGCCAGTAGACGGGAGTCTTAAGGTTTAGCCACAAGACAACTGAGACCTATGGAAACCATGAGTGCCAGATAATAACACAAAACAAAAAATACCAAAAGTTCTTTTGTTGTAATTGAACGCATCCCTATTATATGCTCCTTTTCTGGCCTACAGATCCACCTACAGACCCAGCCTACTGACCCACCTCTTTGCAGTTGCTCTTGTATGCTGAAGATCCTCTCTTTCTTGTGCACTATGTATGCATCTCTTGCAACACTCTAACTCCCCTTTGGCAATGTTGTTGGTCTTAATTAGACTGTCAGCTCAGCTAAGCAGGAACTGTGTCTGACATCTCTTTGTACAGCACTGCATATACCTCGTGGCCCTATTCAAAGCATGGGTGGTAGTAGTCATGGTAGTAGGCCTCTGTGGAGGGTGAATAGCTACCTCTCAACTGCCCTTAGTCTCATCATTGACACTTACCTTACTCCTGCTGCAGCTGCCGGCATATCCAATGGAGCATTCTAGGCAGGGTGTGTCTTATTGTTCTGAACTGGACGCAGTAGGCCTCCGGGTCCCACATAATATGAAAGAATCTGTGGAAAGGAGAAAGACATGCCCCTTCATAAGAATATATGAAATGCCAAACTGGGTCAGACCAAGGTGCATCAAGCCAAAGATCCTATTTCCAACAGTGGCCGACCCAGGTTGCAAGTACCTGGAAGGTTCCCATGCTTGTCAATGGATTTCCCGGGTCCTCTTTAATAATGATTTATGGACCTTTCCTCCAAGTACTTATCCAAACCTTTTTTCTACCCAGTTATACTGACAGCTTTTACAATATCAACCAGTAACGGATTGGATTACACATTGACTGCAAATATTTTTTCTCTTATTAGTCTTCAGTGGGTTAAACTGTAGTTTCATTGTTTGCCCCTGATCTTTCAACTTTTGGATGGTATAAGCAAAAGGAGTAGAGGGGTAGCCTTGAGGAGTACCCAGGCAATAAGGGCTTGATTCCTGCAGTTGCTCCTTGGGCAAGTCACTTTACCTTCCATTGCCTCCAAAATAAGGGCCTGATGATCTACTTTGGATCATACCTTCCAAAAAAACCCAGGGGCTGCTGGGTCACTAGCAGTCAGCATGGATTTGAAGAGATTTTTAAAATAAAAATATTGATGTACATTTACCTGTTCTACTGCATTCATTACTTTATAGACCTCTACCATATCTCCCCTCAGCTGTCTGTTTTCCAAGTTGTTGAGCCCTTAGCTTTTTGAGCCTTTACTCATTGTTGTATTGTTCCATCCCCATTACCCATTGTTGTATTGTTCCATCCCCTTTACCATTGTATTGTCTTCTCTGTACCTTTTCTAATTCTACTATTTCCTTTTTAAGATATGGTGATCAGAACTACACAAACTACACAACCCTAACAGAGTGGAGGGGAAGCCTAATGGTTAGAGCACTGAATAGATAACCAATAGAACAGGGTTTAGTTCCCATTGGCTCTCCTTGTGGCCTTGGCCAAGTCACTTACATTGCATTAGATGAAAATTAATGTATGATCCAAGTTATCGAGGTCCCTGTTTAATCTACATTACTAAGTTTAAGTTACAGTGTAAATTGTTGTGCCTACATGATGAATGGATATGAACACCCTGCTAAATATATCAATAATCATATCCCTGGCTTTATTCTCCATTCCTTTCCTAATGATGCCTAGCATTCTATTTGCTCTCTTGGCCAACACTGCACACTGGGTTGAGGATTTTTACATATTATCCACAATGACACCTATGTCTTTGTCCAGGTTGGTGCTAATGTGGAACCTTGCATCCTGTTACCCTCATTTGGGTTGTTTACTGGTGCTGTTGTCCTTGGTATCTGCCCTTTTGTTTATGCTCCACATGCATGCATGCTGCACATAACAGATCCTTTTTATTTCTGTCCTTTCTCCCTCACTTTGTGCTTGCCTGTTTCAGTCTATCCATGTTTGCTAGTGCTGGCTGCCTGCTGCTACCTCTTCCCATGTGTGTATTGCTATTTATGTACTTACTGTGCCAGGGTGCTGCAAATTCTGTCCCAGCCCCTGCATGCTGCAGCCTGGGCTGGTCTTTGATGCCCATTGTCCAGCAGCACCTCCTCATCCATTAAGACAAGCCTGCACAGTAATCTAATCTCCTCCTCGGAGACGTTTGGCTGCCTGGTAGCCATGTTGTAATATGTGTAATATGGATTTCACTGATAGGATAGGGGACTATGCCATCCTGTTTTCTGTTCCACATGGACCTTACTTCATGGGATGGAAATGATTTCAGAGTTATATATGGATGGGTGGGGACCCCAAAAATGTTTTCAGAGGACATGGACAGGATCAGAATGGTGCAGGTGCATTTTAGTTGGCCTGCGACAGAGACAGTTTTGTTGTTTGCACGTACATGTCTTGGCCATCTAGCAGACACGTGCTTGTCGAGCAAGAGCGAAAACCTCTTCATCCAGATTTTGGAAATGCATATGTGTCGAAACACGTGGATCCTGACGTGCATTTTTCTGCCAGAGCTGGCCATCCTATATGGAATCTGTCTCAATGTGATTAACAGTACACATACTGTCGAATGCACATACATTTTGTGGCTTTGAAGGTAGGCAAATTTCAGACAGACAATTGATATAGGAAAAGGTTTTTAAAGTTGTGTAATTGCTCTGAACATTAATCTCAGTACTGTTAAAACAAATCCTCCAATGCCAGCCTGGTGGCTCACTAGTAAATGCTGTGCAATCCTGTGTAGAAGTCCTAGATTAGCGTAACAGACCTAACTTTGGCTCCTTTAGTCAGCAAGAGATAAGATGGGATAGTGGCTGTATTTGCAGCCAGTCAGTGGAACCAGGGTATACATATCCCTGATTCCAGATTGAACCACAGTCTGCAGTTCCCATTCAAAGCCCATTACTACAGTAAACAGATTAGAGAAGATTAGAAAAACAAGGAGAAATACTCCAAGTAGTTTTGAACCGAAGATTCACAATACCATTGCCCAACAGGGGGGCCAGTTCAGATCAAACTGGGAGTTATAAAAAAAGGAGCAAGAGGTAAAAAATTCAATAAAAGTAGTCTTATAAATATAGTACAGAATGCAGAAGGATTCTTTAAGATTTATGAGGCCAATTTAGGACATAACCATCCTGAATTTCCTAATCTTCACTTTGATGTACACAAGCTAGTTTAAGGTAATTATTAACCAGTACACTCTGCAGTTATGACATGCATGGCATAAATTCAGTGTGTCTACATTGAAATGATCTAACCTTGTTATTTCTCCCTTTTTCTTTTCTAATTTTTACCACTGGAGTTTTTGTGTGCAAATCATTTTCTGGTAAGGGGTCTGTGGAGCTGTCCCACTGCTGTTAGCGCATTGCAACCATATGGCAGCATGCCAACTGGCGCATGGTTGCAGCTAATGCTACCTACTGAGGTGGCGTTAAGTGCACCTTCGCTAATGGCATGAACTGCAGTTAGTGCATGACCAAGATGCCTACACTAACCATGATACACCATTAATGCTCTTGTTCTGCCCCAACCCGCCCAATCCCTGCTCAATCGCGTGTTAACCAGTTAGGCAGGATTTTTTAGCATGGGACCCCATGCTGTTAGTGCGGTGTGCTTTCTGCGTGCTAAACCCTGTCCTAAAAGTTAGTGCACTTTAGTAAGCATGCCTCTTAATACTTTCAGAATTGATTTCATGTGTATTAACCAACAAATTAATATGCATAAAGTTTATCTGTGTATGCTAAGTTCTAACCTGGGTTATAAAATTTGTGTTAACACAGAGGTATGACATACACCAAGAAAAGTCTGATAATAGAGAAAAAAGGCCAAAAATAAAAAAAACAAACTGAAAATTGTTTTTCCTGTGTACATCCCTAGTTAAATGCATTTAGGCCAATTTTTGGAATGAGGCCAGTTAAAAATGTAGGGACTAATATTCAAAGGCACTTATCCAGCTAGGTGCATTTGTTAAGCATGCCACCAAGCCTAATATTCAGCAGTATGGTTTATGATTTATGGATTAATTCTTTTTTGATATACCACAGTTACGATGCAATCAAAGTAATTTACTATAAAAATAATAAGAATAGGTTGGAAAGGAATGCCAATTGAAATAGGAAAGAGAAATGTGGTAATATATATAAGGGTTCAATGCAACTAGGGCTGGGGCTGGGTAGGAAGGACCAGGGGTTGAGAGGAACAGACTAGATGGACTGGGGCAAGTATCAGCACATTGCCACAGCGCTTACCTGGAAACGTTAAAGCACTGCTTGAACAGATGCATCTTTAAGGCAGACTTGAATTTCTGAAAAACGGACTCCAGATATACATTTGGGGTAGGCTATTCCAAAGACTGGGGGCCATGAAGAAGAATGCTGACTGATGCATTAACTCATATATGGCCTTTAAAGTGGGTGTATAGCTAGAAGATTATCATGGGGGGAATGGAGACAATGAGCCGTAGCATACAGACAAATCGTCGAAGAAAGATAATCTAGCGCCTCTATATGTAGAATCTTGCATTGAATATGAAACATAACTCAGAGCCAATGATGGTGAATCAAGAGAAAGGCAATGTGATGGGATTGCCAAGCATTATAGAGAACTGACGTGTTTTGGATTGACTGAAGTCTTTTGATTTTATAATATGGTAGACCAGAATAAATGGTGTTACAGTAATCTAACCAATAAATAACTGTGCAGAGCAAGATAGAAGTTTGGGCAAAAGGATCAACAAAAGAAAGAACAGTGCGAAAGTGATGTAGGGCAAAAAATAAAGACTTTACCTCTTGGTTAATCTGTAAAGAAAAGGAGAACTCTGCATCAATCTGACACCTAATGATTTTGTGAATGGTTTACATGTTAAAGGTGATGATGGGTACAGAGGTCAAGGTAGAAGAGTTCCTAGTCAGCCAAATAGCAGTTGATTAATTTGGATTCAACTTTAGGAAATTTTTGCATTGCCAGATAACCACCTTTAATACACCTATAGCTATGTTGCATACAAGTATGTGCCTGCTTGTTATGGGGCTTGTTTACTAAAGTATGCTTTAATGCTGCTTGTGTCTGCTTTGAGGTTGCTTGTCAAGTGGCTTTTTGGGCACTAAGAACAGGACGTAAGGTGCGGATGTGATTTCTTTTTTGGTCTTGCATGGATTTGAGTGTTGTGTGCAGAAGCCTAGCTTTTGGTTCCCTTTTATTTTGGTGTGTGTGTTCATTGTGTGAAATCATCCCTTGATTCTTGAACCTGTCTACGTGTCAACGGCGAGAGCCCATCAGAAGTTTCACCAGGGCTGATGCTACCCATTAGGCAAACTAGACAGTTGTCTAGAGCACCAGCCTTCAAGGTTGGCTCATTGCTGCCACTGCCACCCCTCTATGGGACTTGAAACAGCTGCAGTGACATTAAAAAGCAACAGTAACTACCTAAATCCTCTGATGCTTTTGCCGAAGTTAAACTGACCGGCCTGTAGTTTTCAACCACATCCTTACTTCCGCTTTTGTGTAAAGGGATCAAATGAGCCTCTCCCCAGTCCTTTGGCACCACTCCCGACTCCAACAAGGCATTGAAAAGGTCAGTCAGTTGAGCTGCTAGAATGTCCCCAAGTTCCCTCAGTATTCTAGGGTGTATCCCATACGGTCCCATCGCTTTGTCTACTTTAAGTTGAGCTCGTTTCTCACAAACCCAGTCTTCTGAAAATTGTTCAAGGTGCCCCTCGCTTCTGTTCCTGTATGTGGGTGTTTTCTGAAGTCCTGCTTCTGGTTCTTCATCTGTGAACACAGAACAGAAATATTTGTTAAGCAATTCCACTTTATCCACATCAGCTTCTACATATTCCTCCCCTTCACCCTTAAGTCTAACAATACCATTTTTGCCCTTCCTTTTCTCACTAACATATCTGAAAAATGTCTTATCCCCCCCCCCCCCCCATTTTATTGCATTGGCTATTTCCTCCTCCTTTTGAATCTTTGCTTTCCTGACTGCTTTGCTAACTTCTCTAAGTTTTTTCAAATATAGATGCCTGTCTTTTTCTCTCTATGGGCACTCCATATTCTTGCACTGGCCCTGGCTTTCACCCACAATCCTGCATGGATGTGGAAGGAAGAAAGTGGAGGTGCTGTCTTGTTTCCCAAGCCTACAGAGGGGTCCTCAATACCAATGTGGACTTTTTCCTATTGGGGAATGTATGAGGAAAGGTGGCTTCCAATTGCTGAAGGAAGGAAGACATAATCAGGATTCCATTGTGGAGGGGAAATACTTTGGTGTCTGCTAATCAATTTAGGATCCCAGTAAGCAGCACAGTCAAGTATTCAGATTGGGATCACAGATACCAGTACACAAGCGGATATTCTCCATGTTACCAAGGACTTTGTATTTACTGAACAGAGGACTGTAACTCGATCCTGTTTGGACATTTCATCCAGTACAGAGAAATGGAGCAATGAAGCAGTGTCAAGAGTGTCTTTGAACTTCTGCGCCAAGAGATTTAATTTGCCACCAGGGAGAATCTGCTCCCTGTTGATGAGAATCTGTGCTAGCTAAGTGAAAGAGTGAGAGAAAACCTGAGAGAAATTTGTTGTGAGACAGGTTCCAAGAGCATGACTTGCCCTGCAACCACTGGGTCCAGGGCTTCATTTTAAATACACAAATGCATCTGTGTGTGTTTATAAAATAAGGCTTACAGCAGGTGCCTACCTGGCATCTCAATCTACGTGACCTGTCATTGAATTACCCACATAGAGTAAACACATAGGGGTATGTATACTAAACCGCGCAATTGTGCGGGGCGCACTTGAGCGTGCGCTAAGGTACCTTAGCACACGCTAATAGTGCGTTTTTGTGCCCCACACACGTGCGCGCCGCACTAACGGGCCCGCTCATGTGCGCGTCGCGCAACTGAGCGATAGAGGTGTGGAAAGGCTCCCGGAGGGGGGAGGAAGGCTCCCCAGGGGCGGAGAGACGGGGTCAATGGGTGGAGAGTGGGAGGGGAGAGGCTCCCCGCACAGGAGCGGGGCTGAAATTCGATGAAAAAAATACCGCGAGTGAAAACCTCGCGTTAGAGCCGATTTAAAGGGAAGAGAAACCATTTCTGTCAGCAATGTACAGCAAAACCAGGGAACCCTACAAAACAGTGTGATACATGTGCACAGAACAAAATAGCAAATAAAAATTGAAAATGACCACAACAAAATTATAATAAATTATAATCCAGCTGGGCAATAGTGATAGTCATGGAAAACATCAAAAATCACTCCCAAGAAAGCTCCAAAAAGGAAATATGAATTTTAGAAGGGTCTACGCTCCATCCCCATACAAGGTGAATGATCGCACAGTGAAATTGTGCAGAGCAGGGTCATAAACCCTGCTCAGCAAAATTTCACTGTGGGATCATTCACCTTGTATGGGGACAGAGCGTAAAAATTATAATTATTATTTTTAACGCTCCGTCCCCATGCAAGGTGAATGATCCCACAGTGAAATTGTGCAGAGCAGGGTTTATGACTCCTTTGGCCAGGTTTCCTGTCTCCAGGGACTGCACTGTCTCTGTGGCCACAGTGTGGTGCAGTAAACACAGACAGAGTGTTCAGGAACCAAAGATCACCAGTTCAAGTCCCAGCTGGGGCTCCTGCAAACCCAATCCCCATATTTTACCCAGCACTAAACAATGATACTAAAGACCAACCTTTTTTGCAGATAACAAAAGCATGGTCCAAACACCTCTATTTTACCCTACAGAGCACAGACACCAGAAACATGCGCATTACCTAGACCACAGTCCCCTCAATGCAGCCCTGGAGGCAAACATATCATTTAGCTGTGATGCTGTCAGCAAAATAAGGCCATGTCAGCATGGTGGCGGAGGGGTACCGTTGGTGGAGGGGGCAGTGGCTGCTGCCCACAGCAGACGGTGGCCTAGCCCCCTCACGTGGGTGCAGTGCCCTCCAACAGACAGGCCCTGTCTGACAAACAGCCATGGACTCCCCAGGGAATGCACCGCTTTTGTGCTAAGATGGTGGTGCAGCGGACACAGCCAGTGCCTTTAGGACCTGAAGGTCACAGGTTCAAATCCCAGCTGGGGCTCCTGCCAACCCAGTCCCCTATTTTACCCATGAAGAAAACATGGTAGTAAAGACTGAACCATTATTGCTGAGACCATAAGCATGGGTCAAATACCTCTATTTTACCCTACACAGCACAAACACCATAGAAATGTGCATTACCTACAGCAGAATTCCCCAAATGCAGTCCTGGAGGGCCAAACACCATTCAGTTTCCATGCTGCCTCTAATAAAGATGCCTGTGCTGCATATCTATGCACCACCCCCATGGCATGCAGATGTATCCCATGCATATTCATGAGGGACAGCCTGAAAACCCGAACAGTGTTTGGCACACAGGACTGGAGTTGGGAACCTCTGCCCTAAAGCAGCAGCCAACAGGGCCAGACACACCCACACCCACACCCACAGGCCCCATTGGCTAATGCCTCCTGGAGAGGCAGGACATTGGGCCCTGCATGCATCTCCCAATACTAGCACTTGCATACCTTAGCAATGCCACCCTACACCTGGGTATATGGTACACACCTATCAAACATTTCCTATGATGACTGGCAGATAGCAAGTCTTACGTTAAGCACAGTTTGCTCATTGAGCTCCATCATAACAATCTTTCTGATGTCTGCGGTGTGTGCTTCAGGTCTGGTCTCTGACAGTGTTTACCACCCTGGGGAGTGACCCCCAACAGTATTGCGTAGCATATCCATGCCTGTACTGTGCCCAGGACTGGTGTGGTGGGCAGGGCTGCTAAACTCCTCTATAGTAGCACAATGCTGGCATAGGTGTGGGAGTGTGTGTCTGTCTATACAGTGTGTGGTGGCTGCAAACACCTTTCACAGCCCACACTGCCAGCACTGTTGCCAGTATTGGCCTGCCAATGTGCATAAAGAGGAGCAAGGTACCATGGGTATAGCCCGGACAGGGTGACCTGGCCAGGATGCATCTGCACAGGGCATAGGGCACTGGCTGGGACATTGTAGTGCCCGGCCACCACCTACACAGACAGGATGACCTCAGTATGTCCTGCTGGGGGATCACTCTCACCCTGACTGCGCAGTGACGACAGCATGGCTAGGCACCCCCATAATGCTATATAGTATGTTTCTCATGTGATATTTATGGGTTTTCTTTTGGGGTCCAGTCACTGATTTATCTGTTTGTTGTGTATGCTGACATCCTAGTTCTGGGTTCATGCATTTCCACTGGGAACATGCACTATGGACTAGCTAGCAGACTGTTTGCAGCTGGTATGTGTCTTGATGGAGCGGCTTGCAGGGTGCAGTGGCTGAAGGCTTGCTGCAGGAGAATATCAGATAGTGGTGGGGTGCAGCTTAGCATATCTAGGCCTAATGTCTGTCTGCTATTGTGTTATGGATGTGTACAGAACTGCATTGACTGCACTGTAGGGTGTCTGTTCCCCAGCAGGGCTGGGGTTGATGTTCCCCTCTACTGCCACCATTGCAGGGAGGTAGAATGTGGATCTGTTGATAGGAGACCCTGTTTGCCACCCTCAGCCCTGGAGGAGGGGGGGTGGTGGTACACAGCCCACCTGGGGTTCCATAGGGGCTACACCTGACTGAGACAGACAGAGATATCCAAGGTGTTTCTGCAGAAACTACCTATCTCACACATTAACACTGCTTTGGACCTCCGGCATGGCCTTTTTCAGCAATGGAAGGTGCTGTGGACCTGGTGCTGGGTGCCTCACCGCACCCTCAGGGTGAGAACAGTACCCACACAATGTGACCGTGTGTAGCTACTCTGTGCCAGTAAAACACACGGTCAGTAGTCCCTACCAGGCCGAGGTGCTGTGGGGGTGCATTCCCCATCTTGTGTTTATCTGTGGACAGCTGATTTGCATGTGCAGTGCATCATGGGTACGGGTGGGCTAACCCTATCCTGGTGACCACAGCAGACTGTGTGGTGACGTGCACTCCCTCTGCAGCCAGCCAGGGGCTTGCTAGGAGCTATAGGGCTGTAGCACAATGGTCACTTTACTGTCTGTGGAGCCAGATGTCATGCATTCAAATCCACCGTGGGGTTATTTGATGGGGCTGCCCAGAGCATTATCTCTTTTTAATGTACATTATTGCTGCCAGCAAAAACTCCCTCATCGTACTGTACCCATAAGGTGCCTGAGAGGGCGCTTTATAGGGTGCCCTATAGGTTACCTTATGGTTACCGTCCATATAAGGTGCACTATACGTTATCCTGTGGAGCAACTTATAGGGTGCCCTATAGGGGACATTTTAGGGTGCCGTGGCGGACAGTGCACTTTATAATGTGCCCTATGGAGTGCCTTATAGGGTGCCTTATACGGCACCTTCAATTACGGCATGTGAGGACCTGTTTGCTGGCAGCAATTAATAAAATAAAAATAAAGTGCTGCAAGAAACAAAACATACATTGCAAAGCTGATGCCTCAGCCAGCCTTGTGTATTAGGCACACTGGGGAGCAAACTCATGACCCCTGTATCAGCAGTCAGTGCCTTAACCAGTGTGCTCCACTGCTGCTCCTCCTTGCATGTCAGCGCACCTACTTATGCTTTTCATTCCTTAAACTGCACAGTGCTGTCATCAAAAACAGTACACTGACCTTGCGGTACCTCATACAGCACCCTATAAAGTGTCCATCAGCGCGCCGCCTTATGCTGCCCAATATTCAACTGGCTCTGCTCTTCTGCTTGCACATCAGTGCGCCGCTTATGCCTCCCGCGCAACTTTCTCATGTGCCAATGTGCGGGGCGCACATGGGGGCCGCGCACATTAGCGCATATTTAAATCCAGGTTTTGCTTTTTCAGAAAGAAACGCCCACTCCTTATATGGCATCCGCACACTACCGCGGCCCGCACATTAGCGGGGTTTTAGTAAACATACCCCAAACCATTATGCTTTTCACAGCACAATGGTTAAGACACTTACCAATGGTGCAGGAATCAGGGGTTCAATCCCCCACAGTGCCCAATGAAGACGGCTGGCTGAGGCATTACTTTAGGAGCCAGTTGAATATTAGGCAGCATAAGGTGGTGTGCTATTGCTTTAGGAGGCATTTTAATATTGGGCAGCATAAGGCGGCGCGCTGATGTACAAGCACAGGAACAGAACCTCAGCACAATGGTTAAGACATTGACCAATGGTGCAGAGATCAGGGATTCAATCCCCCACTGTGCCCAATGAACAAGGCTGGTTGAGGCATTACATATTATGGGGAAGATTGCTTTAGGAGGCATTTTATTTTAATTTTAATTATCACTACTAGCAAACGCACTCTCAAAGCGTGTTAACATAAGGCACATTTTAAAGTGCACTGTCCGCCAAGGCACCCTAGAATGTTGCTTATAGGGCGCTTTATAGGGTGCCGTATGAGGTACCGCAAGGTCAGTGTACTGTTTTTGATGGCAGCACTGTGCAGTTTAAGGAATGAAAAGCATAAGTAGGTGCGCTGACATACAAGGAGGAGCAGCAGTGGAGCACACTGGTTAAGGCACTGACTGCTGATACAGGGGTCATGAGTTTGCTCCCCAGTGTGCCTAGTGTGTTTTGTTTCTTGCAGCACTTTATTTTTATTTTATTAATTGCTGCCAGCAAACAGGTCCTCACGTGCCGTAATTGAAGGTGCCGTATAAGGCACCCTATAAGGCACTCCATAGGGCACATTATAAAGTGCACTGTCCGCCATGGCACCCTAAAATGTCCCCTATAGGGCACCCTATAAGTTGCTCCACAGGATAACGTATAGTGCACCTTATATGGACGGTAACCATAAGGTAACCTATAGGGCGCCCTATAAAGCGCCCTCTGAGGCCCCTTATGGGTACAGTACGATGAGGGTGTTTTTGCTGGCAGCAATAATGTACATTAAAAAGAGATAATGCTCTGGGCAGCCCCATCAAATAACCCCACTGTGGGTTTAGAACCCATGACATCTGACTCCACAGGCAGTGAAGTAACCATTGTGCTACAGCCGCTAGCAAGCCCCTGGCTGGCTGCAGAGGGAGTGCATGTCACCACACAGTCTGCTGTGGTCACCAGGATAGGGTTAACCCACCCGTACCCATGATGCACTGTACATGTAAATCAGCTGTCCACAGATAAACACAAGATGGGGAATGCACCCCCTCAGCACCTCGGCCTGGTAGGGGGAAGTGACCATGTGCACCCCCACAGCACCTCGGCCTGGTAGGGGCTACTGACCGTGTGTTTTACTGGCACAGAGTAGCTACACACCGTCACATTGTGCGGGTACTGTGCTTACCCTGAGGGTGCAGTGAGGTGCCCAGCACCAGGTCCACAGCACCTTTATGGTGCAGCAGGTTTGCTGCATAAGTGCTGAGTGTTTTTTGAAATGTTTTCTGTTAATACCAGAATTTAAATATTCTCCAGTTAGTAGTGGAGGGAGTTTATGTTTCTTATTGAAATGACACCAGAATTTTAATTTTTTTTTGCATGGTGAATAGTAATGGCAAATGTCCAATTCAACTCTGCAACCATCATTATGCTGTGGATTCAGAATGGTAGCAGAAATGGAGATGTAGGGTTTTTTGTTTTGTTTTTTTGCTGAGATTTGGCTCTGTTCTATATTTATTTATTGAACATATTTATAGACCCCTATGAAGTCTAAAGCAATTCATAAAATTAAACAAAATTACACAATAGCTTGAAGTTAATGAGAGATCCCAGATATCACTCCCATATAAAATGATTGTTTGAATAATGTTATCAAATAACATTAAAAGTAGCTTTACTAAGGAGCATTATGTTTACTAAGGAGTATTAAGGTCGCGCTGGATTGCAAGCGAAAATGGCAACGTTAAGGGTGTTTGCATGCGATAAAGGATGAGGCGGGGAATAGGCATTCCTGCATTAAAGGAACAAGGTCCTACTTGTCGGGCGATAAGAGGACACCAGGAGGTAAGGTACCAATTGTGCACCTTGTCACGCCCCAGCCCTCTGCCTAAGGCTTAGAGGGGTAGGGTTTCCATTAACTTTTCTTATAAAAGGTTGCATAAACTATTTTTCTCCAGTGAAGAATGCTGGGAGTTGTAGTTTTGGCCTTCTAAGATGAAGTGTAGTCATGAAACCGAAAGTAAAGGCAAATGACAAAATTTATTCCCCAAACGCAAAGTCCATGTAGACTGTAACAGGATACTTCTCCATTCATTCGCTCAAGGTTATTTACAACTTAGGCTGGATGAGCTTCACAGTCATTAATTATATGCAGCTGCTTATCAATATAACGGATAAAGGAAACACAGCTTCTTCATTCAGAAATTCAGAAATTCATTCAGAAATTGTCCATAGGGCAGCCCATTCCGTAAAGCAAGAAACTCATGTAAAGATGCTAGTCCTTTTTAATGGCTTTGATGTCGTTGGTTCTCACCCGTAATTATTTTTTGTTTGAGGGAGTCTTTTACCAGCAGATATTCGGTATTGCCATGGGCGCCACTGTGGCCCCTTCGGTTGCGACCTTGTATATGGCGGACGTGGAAGAACGATTTATTTACAGCTCCCCTAAATTTTCACCGGTGTTAATATGGAAGCGTTTTTTGGATGACATCTTTTTTATATGGACTTCCGATCTAGCATCTTTACATGAGTTTCTTGCTTGGTTAAATGGATTGAAACCTTGTATTAAATACACAGCTCATATAGATTCAGAACGGGTGGAATTTTTGGACATGATCGTTTTTCGTGTGGGGGATCTTTTGGCTACTACTCTCTACTGCAAACCGGTTCAACGCAACAGTTTACTGAACTATCGCAGTTTTCATCCAGAACCTTTACGGAATGGGCTGCCTTATGGACAATTTCTGAGACTTCGAAGACTGTGCACTTCTATTGACCAATTTCGGCACCATGCTGTGGATTTGATTGTACGACTCACTGCTAAGGGGTATCCCAAGTCAATTATACCTCGTGCCTACCGACGGGCCTTGTACTCACATCGTGAGTGGTTTTTAGATTGTCAATTGGTTCGATCGTCTGTGGAAGATGATGACTCAGTGACACGGGTTTTACCCTATATGTCAAATTCTTCACGGGTGGTAGGCATCTTAAAGAAATATTGGCCGGTTTTATCTCTGCATTCGAGTTTAAATAAACCCTTGCGGATTGCATAGTCATGGGGGGCCAATCTTCGGGATAAATTGGTGTTTTCTGCCACGCCATTAGATCGCCCGTTGTGCCCTCAGCACCGGACTGGGACTCATGAGCCTTGCGGGGCATGTCGATTTTGTGCTACTACCATTTCTGGCAATTCTTGGACTGATTTGCATACGGGCCAAAATTTTCATCATCGCTGGCAAACAACTTGTAATTCAACTCATGTTGTTTATTTTATTGAGTGTGCTTGCCCTTTACGATATGTGGGCAGTACTACCCGGCCGATCAAGATTCGCCTAGCTGAGTATGCCAGTCGCCTTCGACAAGTGGTCCTTACAGCCCCGATGGTTCCACATTGTTCACAACTTCAACATGATTTTCAACAATTACGGTGGACGGTGATTGATCTTGTCCCCGCTGACCCTAGAGGGGGAGATCGCATTTTTAAGTTACGGAGGCTTGAACAACGTTGGATATTTCTTTTGCAAGCAGTAACTCCTATGGGACTGAATTGTGAGATCGATTGGCTGGGGGCGATGTGAGGTCATCCTCTCACATTAGGGGGTTCCCTGATTTGTGGGGATTCCCTTCTGTGTTTGGTTGGTTGTTTTGAATGGCATGTTTTGCTAGCCAATCTTAAGCTGGTATCCTCAATTTGAATGGCCAACTGTTCGGCGTTTTTTGCCAGTTTCATGGCGGATCAAGTTCCTCTATGAGTTGAGTTTTGAGCGCTTGATGCAGGGGTCTTGTTCCCCGAAACGTACACGTCGCGCGTGTTTATAAGATAAGTGCAGTGTTTTCTTATTGCTGAAATGCTTTGGCATATTTAAAGTTTGGACTAATTAAACCTATCTGGTTGAATAAAAGGGAGATGTATCATGTTTGGGGGTTGGTTCACAGTGCCTCCTCCTCGCGATTTATGCCCAACAAAAAAATATATTGAAAGAATTTTTTGGGGATTATAACGGTATCTTATTTTTGTGGTGTCACAACCTCTGATGAGCCAAGACAAGCTCTTCTCATGGAATGAAGACTGTTGCCCTGGCTCAACAGGGTGACTCCATATTTTGGTCATGTTATGCTGTAACACCCATGTATCAGCTCCCTCTGTTACCACTGTTGCAATGCAACTGCCTCATACACCCAAGGTTGGGAATTCAAGACTCAACAATGCCAATCAGGGCTGGCTTACCCATTAGTTAAACCACATGTCCGGCTAAGACAGTAGAGTGAGTTATGACTCCAATAAAATATTTTTCAAGTGCTAGCATTTCCAGTATTACAACTAGCTCAATACTTTTTCATAAATGTGCTCTCATGGCCTGCTGCCGATGCATCCCCAAAAAAATATCCTGCCAGAAGGGGCTGGAAGTTGTGTATGAAGGCCAGACGTTTGGAGAGGCTGGCCCTGAGGTGAAATACATGTAGCATATGAAAGCTATTGGTGTGAATGAACGTGATGGTAATTAACAATACTTTGGGGGGGGGGAGTCTGTCTGGATCATGGGTCATGGTGCTGTGTGCTGGAACCCTCTCAAGGCATTCTGTGGTGCATCTGCTCCATTGAACGATTGCTATTATGCCCCTTCTCAGAGATGAGATGATGGGGGGATGAGAAAGGGGTCAGCAATGAAGTCCTGCCAAGGGTGGCAAATATCATTAGGACATCCTTGATGCCAATATCACATGTGTGCATGTGTTTTGCATATGTTAGGGCCACAGTAGCAAATGGTATCTAATACAGGTGTGATGTGTAATGACGAAGGAAGGGAAGAATGGGGAAAGGACTGTAAAAATTTATATGTGAACACCTTACAGTGAATGTTGAAGGCAATTGATAGTGTGAGAGGAATTGATGTGAATGTAGGGGACACTGCCAAATTGCTGATCACAGTATATATAGAATGTATGATGATTAGGGATCTTCGGATGTAAGACTGTTCTGTCAAATACTCTGACAAGCATGGACCATGCCCCTGCGCCTCTGTATCCCTGTCCTGGGTCTATGTAGGTCACGCGAGTTCCATACTGTTGCTGTCATTTGATTCATTGTGAGCCACAAATCCTGGAAACCCTATGGGTCATGTTGCCCTGGAGCAGCTTCCCTACAGATTTGCATTAGGTGCTCTAATAAGCAGATAGTCAGTGGGACATATATGCATACACCGCCTGACAAATTAAGTAGGCCATGATGACAGGCGATGATAGTGACAAATATGTAGGTGTAACGTGCAAATGCCAAGTGCTCTGGAACTAAATAGGGTCTGGTTGCATTAGGACTATATATATGTAATGGTGTCAATGACTCACTTGCATGAATTGATTCCACTGTTGTCCAATCATGTCTGTGAAATGAACTGTCTGTCATACTGCGCATATGAAGCAAAGAAAGGATATGTGAACAAATTTGCAGCTCACCATCACAGGAGTCAGATGTGGCAGTGTGTACTTTATATATGTGAAGGAGGCAAAGTCCTGGGCCCGCAGCTATCATGAACTATCACTGACATATCGAATTCAGGTGTCATGGACAAATAACCTGCAGGAGCATGCCATATAGCAAGGTGCATACACAAAGTCCCAATCCTTGGTCCGGTTAAATATAAATATCCACCATAAACAAAACCAAACCCAAAAATATATCCCCTAATTGAAAAATATTCTTTTTGTCGGAGAAGGCTGGAGGTGACTGAAATGAAACCCAGTCACACCAGGCAGCCCTGTCCCTTTTAATTATTTGAATTAAAACGCTGTACTTAACTTATAAAGTGTTTCAGTGAAGTGTCCAAATTGTCCACATAGCAAAAGCTGTTTTCACCACATAGCGGTCAGGTAGCAGATCCACGACGTACGTTTCGGGCCCTAGGCCCTGTTTCAAGTGTTCATGCTCCTCAAACTTACCACTGACCGGAGTTTCCATAGTATTCAAACCCCACTGAATATTTAAAGGGGAGAAAGTCCTATTATTGGCTAACAGTTTCTGCCAATCATATGTGAGCTCCAATCAACTAAATGGGAGACCCCACTGCCATCGGGGAATCCCTTAGTGTCATGGATGATGTTACAGCAAGCTAAACCATTCCACTTCTTTGTTTAATCTGGAAGGATGAACAGCCTGTAGCTCAAAGATCAATTGTTGTTCACGTCATTGCAGTGCAAAAAGCCGATTACCACCACGAGGGTTCGGAGGTATATAATCTAATATAGTCCAGGAAAAGTCAGAATGAAACTGATGATGATGTAATTCACAATGCTCAACCAGGGGAGCTGACATTACTTTTTGCCGAATCCTAGATGCATGTTCACTCAGGTGCACTTAAATTTTTCGAGAAGTCCTACCAATATAAATCAAAGGGCAAGAACATGTCAAGACATAGACCACGTATGTTGAGTCACATGACGTCAACCACCGACATTGATAGGTTTTGCCCGTATTGGGATGAACCCATTCTTTTCCAGTTTATGCCATATTGCAAAAATTGCAGGTGGAACATATAGTATGACCCCTAGTGATAGGATCAAAAGGTATGGGATGATCAGGGGGAGTTGCAGATTGAACCAGCCGGTCTTTCAAATTAGATCCTCTGGAAAAAGCTATCCGAAGCGGTTTTCTAAAACAAGGATGCAAACTCAAAATACCCCAATGTTTACGCAATATTGCTACAATGGAAGAACTTAAAGTAGTATATGGCAATGTCCCAACTATATAATCTGTTTCCCTAGATTAGGTATGCGAGGATTGAAACTGGGTTTCATTTCAGTCGTCACCAGCCTTCTCCGACAAAAAGAATATTTTTCAATTAGGGGATATATTTTTGGGTTTGGTTTTGTTTATGGTGGATATAGCAAGGTGCAGCAAGAGCCACCATTCAGTCATGCAGTCTGCACGCCATGATTGTGATGTCCATGTTTGCACATACAATGTGCTGTCCAAACCAACTATGAAGGCAAGACCCAAAACATATGTATGTCCTGATGTCAGTTATGAATCCTGAAGATGTAGAAGTCCCTGCCCTCTACCAATACTGGAAATGTGACATAATAGTCTGTGGTCTGTTCAAAGGCAATGGAGGTCTAATAGTTTTGTATGTGGGCACCATGAGTGCTACTGGGAATCCAACATAGGTCCCTTGTATGAAGCAGCCTGTGGCAGAAACAAGAGGCAAATCAAAAGATGTGATCTAAGCATTGCATGCATACAAAGATCAAAGGTGTATGGTTGTAGGAATGCTGGATCTGTTTGTAGCAAGGAATGGCAGTCAGTGAGATCATCATGTCTGACCACAATTACGCCTGCTATGTTGCTCTATTATCTGTGAAGAAACATGAGCATCACTGTTGGTTGTCTGAAATGCACTGTTCATAAAGGAACTATGTAATAAAGGAACCATGTTCATAAAGGAACCATAGCCCATGTTCCCTGTAAAATAGTTATCTCTAAGTTATAATGCCCTGTTCAATGTAATTCTCCAAGGACAAGCAGGATGAGTCAGCCACACCTGGTGACGTCATCCGATGGCGCCGAGACGGAAGTACTCTCCATAGCTCAGAAGGGCTTTTTGCCCTTCTGAGCATGGGCCAACTGGCCCTGCCCCCCGGCCCGCCCCTAGCTAGCCAGTTTCACTTCTTCCGCCTTGCCAGCAAGATGGATTTTTCTACTCTCCTCCAAATCTAACTATTAAGAAATTCTCTTAGCAGTTTTACTTGCCATTAATTTTCCAAATTTCTTTTCACAGCTGTCCCAGCGGACCTGCTCCAGTCAGCAGTTTTTCCAGGGAGGAAATAAGGCTAGAAAGAAGCAAGACGTTCCCAGCTACTCGATACAGCCCAGGACGTGCCCCTTGGGCCTCCGTTCCTGGCTAGCACTCTACCTCGCTCTTTCCTATGACAGAAGGACCCCAGAGCGAAGGGACGAATCTCGCGGAGGATATCTTCCTAGGAGGGATGGCTGGCTCCCCGTGCCTTCCAGCAAGCGCTTGCAGCCTAGAATGAGTGGCTCTGCAGAGTCTTACCTGGTAGCTCTGAGTTGGAAGTGCTGCTCCTTGGTGGGACGAAAAGCTTGTGCGGTTGCGGAACTCTCCCGCTGCAGCCTCTGCCTGGGATGTGCCTCTCAGGCCTCCATCCCCGGCCATGCCGCATGTTCTCCCCCTCCTGAAGTCTTCTGTCTGGATAGGCATACCAATCACGGAGGCTCTTGTTCGCGTGGCATCGGATGCCGCTTTTTCCCCGGGTTTTTTCCCTGCTGCAAGATCTCCTCCGTCTGCCGGCCACGCCCGACAACTCCGGTCTGACCGGCCATGAGGTGCCAGGACGGCCACGAGGATCCCAGGACGGCGGCCATCTTACCAATTGCATCGGCTCAGGACTCCTCCCCCTGCGGCGCCATTGGCCGGCGCCAACCCAATCGGAATGGCCTGCTTACTGCGGCTCCTCCCCTGCAGCGCCATTGGTCGGCGCCGATCGAGATGACACTCCCCCATCGGCGCCGATGCTCTGTCCAAGGCAGAGACGGCCCACAGCCCCCCCCCTGCATCAGCGCGGTCCCAAGCAGCAGGAGGAGAGGCCGATCTATGGCTGGGAGCCGAGGGCCCGATGACTTCACGGCCCCCCCCCCGCAGCGCCATTGGCCGGAGCCGAACACACTGAGGCCTGCTCGACCTAGCTTCTCCTGCTTCGGCGCCGAGATGCCATTGGCTCCCCCCCCCTCGGCGCCACTGCCTCCCTCTGGCTCCGCCCCCTCAGCGCTATTGGCTGGTGCCATGACATCGGGGGCATCTAAGGCCGGTACCGTGTCTTACTGCCATCCAGGGCAAACCTTCAAGAATAAGCTGTCTGAAGATGGGGCGGCACGGCCGAATACGATGGTGCCGATACCCTGCCGACTCCACCCCTTGCCTTAGACAGCAGTGGAGCAATTTGCAGCAGAGCTAACTGAGGAGGTAGCAGCTGCACCCCCAGTTTCACGAAAAGGCAGATTGGTTCGCTGCCCTCCCCAGACTTGGAGGAGTGCAACGGCGCCCTGAGCCCAGCACCGCCGAGGGCGCCCCTCTCCCTCCTCCCTCCTGGCGGTCAGGCTCCAAGGCCAACATCCATCACGGTGGGGAACTCATTGTCCATGTGCGGAGAGGCGGCAGGGAAGCCCTGCTGCTCACCAGAACAATAACATTTGGAGCCCGTCTTGGTCTCTCCCTTGCAAAAAAAAAAAAAAAATAGGACAACCCTCTTGACGACCTTCTGCATGGACCTTCGGCCCTGACAAAGATCCTCGCCGGCATCAATTCTTGCCACATAAGTGGTAATACGGTGGTGCAGTGCACATAGACAGTGTTCAGAAGCAGAAGGTCACAGGTTCAAGTCCCAGCCGTGGCTCCTGCCAACCCAGTCCCCATCTTGCAGCACTGGGTCTGTGTGGGATGATCTACAGCCGTGTTAGGGAGACACAACCCGCCCTCGGGCGTCAGGATCACTCCCAGACCTGATGAGGAAGGACCGGATGGCTTAGCCAGTGGAAGGTACTTTGACACTCACTGCCCAGTGGAAGGTACTTGTCTTTCACAATCGCTGCCCCACGAGCAGGGCAATATCCTGGAGACCCTCCTGATATCGGCACCTTAACCTCCGCATCAGCTTACCCCTACTCTGAGCCTACACCAAACTCTAAGCCTAGTTTTCGGCACTGTTCCTCATGGAGGTGTAGCTCAGGCACTGCTCCTATGCAGGGGACAGGGATTTCATTCCTACCATTCTTCCCTCCTATAGGTAGGAGTCTGGCCACCTAATGATGCAAGCCTTCCGCTAGAGTCACGCTCTTGCTTCAGCTAACAAGGTTTGGACCTGATCATGGGTCTTCGGCTAACAACCACTGAGCCCCGGCCAGCGCCGCCCTTCAAACTGGCGGCAGTTGGGTGCAGTACATACAGTCAGTGTGTTCAGGAGCGGAAGGTCACAGGTTTGAGTCCCAGCGGTGGCTCCTGCAGACCATGTTCCTATATTTAGTGATAGATCAAGGACTACCAATGCGACATCTTACAGCTGGAGCTGTAAACATGAGCATACCCCTCGCCCTCTCCACTGTGTCTTGCCAGAACCAGGTTGTAGCAGATTGGCGAACAGATCGGGCACCTGCCCCATTCCCTCGCACCCGGCAGCACTGTTAGCTCAACAGACTTGGCCCTACTGCCAGGCCTATCGATTCTATATGTCGGGCGGCACATTGCGTCCCCGGCACATCCTCGCTTACAGCTCAGGAATGGTCAGAGGTCCATGCCGCATACCTCACAACAGGTGGTTGCAGCAGACTCCGGTGACAGCTATTGGTGTCTCACCATCTTGAAAAGGAACCGACCTCTGCCTTGCCTCCTTGAGGCCAATCCAGTAAAATATGCCTATCCGTAAATGCCCAGAAGCCTCACATCAGCTGGGCGCTGTGGGAGCGCACATCTGAACCAACTGGGTGCTGTTGACGTGAACAGTGAGCATCAGCACCGTCTGGGTGCTGTTGGACCGCGGCACCCGAGATATCTTCTTGACCCATGGCGCCTCCCAGAACCTAAGGGACACAGTGCGGGACACTACCACCCACTGTATCTTAACACGAACAAGCGACAGGATGCGCTATCCTCGCCCTTGAACTTTGGTTCTTAATCAACTGCCCAAGGTCCCCTCTCCAGCAAACCCGAAACATGGTGGTCGCAAAGGGCAGCTGGACACCATCAAGGCCGAGGCTTCTTACACGAGGCAGAGCCCTGCATCTCCAAACACTTGCAGAGTGCTCTCCAGGCACTTGCATGGGCACTGTCGCCCTGCATCTGCCTAACACATGCTCTTTCTACTGGGACATATGGCATCAATGGTAGACATCACCCCGTACTCTGCCTATGTGAGTAGTCCAGTGGGTGCTCTGCTCTCAGTGGTCCCAGACCATAGGGTCCCTGCTAGACAGGGTGATAGTCACCGGCCTACCTACGGCCTGAAACCCCCTTCAGACCCCTCACCGTAAGGGATCTCGGCCTTCCCCTTTCCACCGCATCACATTACAGTTTGGGAGGCACCAGGTGTGGCTGACTCATCCTGCTTGTCCTTGGAGAAAACGGAGTTACTTACCTGTAAGGGATCCTCGCAACGGCTGCCTTCACATCGGTGGGGGAGCCCACTGTGGTGACCTCTGCACCAGGACAGTGGAGCACCAGCGAAGAATGTCCAAAAAAACCCCCAAAAAACAAAAAACCTTTAACCCTCTAGAGCTCCAGGCTATGGCTGCAGTCCTCCAGGCTGCTTCTTGCCACCACCTGATTCCCTTGCAGAGAGAAGCCTGCACTACACAGGCCCCACCAGCAGAATCTGTGGCCTGAACACAAGAGTCCTGCAGCACCGGACCCAGCTTACTGTGGCCCTTAGTGCATGGCGACAGAATCCTGCGGCACTAGACCCAGGTTTCGGTGGGCATGTGTGCAAGGTGGTGAGGTCGCGGCTGGTCATGGGATCCCCATTGTATAAACTCTCACATATTCACCGGACTGCAGACCCGATTGGGGATGCAAGCACACGACCACAGCATAGCTATGACTCCACATCTAGGACCACGCACGCACATAGGCGGCCATGCCGCCGCAGTCCGGCCCCTTCACAGAAGGAAAGCAGGTTCCCTCTTCTCTGCGAGAAGGACTCAAATCCCATCCATCCAGGCGGGCTCCCGACTCGACTGCAGGAGTGGAGGAGTAGCCTAGTAGTTGGATACCAAGATCCAATTCCCACTAATTTCTTCTCCCATCGGCGGCCTAATCGCAAGCGACCTGCCCACCTTGCGGAGAGCAGGAATGGCAACTGTTTCAGACAGTCAGGGCCAGGTCATCAGCACCAGCGCGTTTTTCCCTAACTATGGCCCTAGAACCCCTGGGTACCTCTTTCCCCCCATCAAGTGCGGGTGGGCACGGAGTTACTCGAGAGGCTGACACAGTTGGCAACTGCCAAGACTCGTCGTCCCCTTCTCTGATACGAATGGAATTCAATCCTGCGAGGCTTACACAAGCCTCTTGGCCCAGCCGGGGCGGTCGAGCTTACACAAGCCTCTGGAACCAGACAGGATGGTCGCGGCCCCGATGACTGCGCCAGCATCCTTGATGACTGCGCACAACCTCCTTTCGGCCACATGGCGTACTTACCACACGTAATTCCGCCTTTTTCCCCAGCCTGAAGCATCATCACACCCCTACTCAGCTTGCCCAGAAACATCAAGGGGACCCAACAAGGGGACCCAACTTCCATCGCAGGTGACCTTCAATAATCCTAGCAACCGGTCACGGCGTCCTCCACCTCTAGAACTTACGCATTGCTCCACCGTAGGATGGAACGGCATGGGCACACGCAGGGGCTCAAACCATGCAATTGGGCAGGGACACCTGCAAATAACGGCATACCGCCTGGATAAATGCATCGCCTAGCAGTCTTAGGCTCTAGGCTGCTACCTCCGGCCCGGACGCTCCTAACCAAGTCATGGAATTGTCATGTCTCATGCCCTGGACGGTGTTAATACTCTAATTGAATCTCTCTGGCAGTACTGAACTCTGGTAGCATGGTTGGGATTGCTGCTGGTCCTAGCCCGGACCGCAGCGACCTCCTCACTGCCGTAGCTGCATCAAGGCATCAGTCTCCCGCCACTCTCGCCGCGCTTCCAGCGTTACTATCGTGTTTTATTCCCGCTCGAAGTGGGTAACTCAGCATTCGAGGGCGCCCACTGCTGCTGCATCGTGGCCATTAGACCTTCTCGGCAGGTGCCCGTTGATGACCATTGTCCCTCACAACCACTGCTGATGCGTAGGTACGAATTGGGACTACACGTCCACACGTTCAGTATTACTACTGGCTCACTTCTATTGGACGCACACCCATTAGCGCTGCACGTTGTTCTGTGTGCGTATTGCCGCCACCAGGTATCCAGGGCACATCTTGGACATCCAGCCCTGATATCATGTCTTCTGAACCTGATCTCGGCCTTCCCCTTTCCACCGCATCACATTACAGTTTGGGAGGCACCAGGTGTGGCTGACTCATCCTGCTTGTCCTTGGAGAAAACGGAGTTACTTACCTGTAACAGGAGTTCTCCGAGGACAGCAGGATAAGTCAGCCACACATACCCGCCCTCCTCCCCTGGAAAAGGTCTCGGCCTCTGACCAGTGCCCGCCTCCTAGTGGCTAAGGCTCAGCTAGTGACAAACTGGCTAGCTAGGGGCGGGCCGGGGGGCAGGGCCAGTTGGCCCATGCTCAGAAGGGCAAAAAGCCCTTCTGAGCTATGGAGAGTACTTCCATCTCGGCGCCGTCGGATGACGTCACCAGGTGTGGCTGACTTATCCTGCTGTCCTCGGAGAACTCCTGTTACAGGTAAGTAACTCCGTTTTTCAGTTTGTTCAATGTAAACTGCACTGATGCAGAATAGCGCAGTATATAAGAGAATGTAAATAAAAAAATAAATAAATGTAACACTGCATTGCTGGCCTGAAGGCATCTAACTCATTCCTCATACATCATGACAGGAGCAATTCACAGTTGTGTACACATATTATTTGATATGAAGTTAATGTGCACTCATTGTAGATTTGACAAACATGGGTGGTCAGGCATCTGTCTTCTACCTATCATTTGCTGTCAGCGTGCAGCTTCAATTTGTCTGGATGGCAGTACCATGAGTGAGTATGAGAGTATGTGATGCAGTGCCATGCAGTACCTCAGTAAAAGCCATGTCAAATGTATTATATGTCAGATGCAGCAGTTTACATCTTGTGATTCAGAGGAGCCATTGCAATAAATGATATGGTGTTCCCATGGTACAATATCCTCTCAGACTTTGCAAGGGATGGCCAGGTGAATGCAGGCATGGTGGTGGGCTGCTGCATAGGACTGTGAAGGTGTGTCTTCAGCAGATGTCACACCAATCTTTCAACATGCAGTAAAAGTATTTCATATTGGGTCCAGAAAAATGTTTGTCAGGGACATACTGCAGAGTTAGGGGTGAGTGGACATACAAGGTATCAAGGGTATGTGAATCTATACGTGTGCCAAGTTTGTTAGGTGGGAGTCACGTTTGCCAATACAAGTGTGGGTACAGTTTCATACATGTCACTCACAAAGACTAGATCATGTCAACCTACCTGCTGATGTATGTCCTAGTATGCTGCAGCTGCCAGTATGCATTCACCTATTCAAAGGTACATTGAATGGACACCATTATGAGTGTCTCAGATGAGTGCAGATCACATCACCAGAGACCACGTGCCATATGTGTGAAACAGTTAACAGACATGAACCCAATAAAGCACACAAGTGAGTCAAGAATATAAGAACATAGAAAAATATGTATTTGAACACTATTTACAGCATCTCAGACAAATCAACAAAAACTTGTGAATATGAACATGTGGGTGGTGTAGTCAAGGGAGGGAGATGTCATACGAGATGTCATCCACAACTATTGACATATGTTGTGTAGCTGCAGAACAAGATATCTTGTACCACGATGCTATCAGACATGCACTAACATAGTTATGTGCTGTGCATCTGCAGAATGTGGTGGGCCTGCATCCAAACAGTATGTTGTTGTAATCCCATGATGTTGGGTTTCCTGTAGAAGCAGTCTGTCACATAGATGATGACTGGGAAAGGGTGAACTGCCAATTTGAAGTAAATTCTGCATGAGATGTGGAGATGCCTGCCAAATAATTTATGGCAAATTACATCCAATGCGTGGCAATGAATGTCTGAGTTGTGCCCAACTCCATGACTGGTCAAAATGTATTTAAGACGTCTGTGAAAGTCTTGACACCAATGAATGTTCTGGAAGGCCATACATGAACAGGAATGAAACAAAGTTGAAGCAATGTGTGCTGCATTATGCATTTGCTTAGGACATGGAAAACAGTTTCTGCTATGCAAAGTACATTCATGTTGTCACTTGGTGGATAAGATGTGTGTCAGAAGAGTCTGTGCAGAAAGTCTTGGACCCTGACCAAAATTAAAATGTACTGTCAGCAGCCAGGGAGTTGTTGGTATATGTAGAAAATGACTCTGTGCCCAACAAAATGATCATCTGTGGTAATCATCATGTGGATTGGATTACTCCTTCTGCACATCTGGAAAGATGCAAAACAATTGTAGATGCTCTCCAAGATGCATTACTTAGACAAATGGTGATGGAACCAACCAGGGAAAGCTCAACGCTGGATTTAGTGCTCACCAACGGTGATAGCATGTCAAATGTCTGCGTGAGTGCCCCTGTGAGCAACAGTGATCATTACACAGTGTGGTTTGAGATAAAAGTCATGGTGCAGGCCAAACATAGCAAGCTCAAAGTCCTAAACTTCAAAAACACTGACTTCAATAAAATGGCTGAGTACCTAAAGGAGGAGATGACGGGGTGGAAGGAGATAAGGGAAGTGGAATTGCAATGGGCTAAACTAAAGGCGGCAATAAAAGGGGCAACAGATAAATATGTAAGAAAAGTAAATAAAAACAAGAGAAAGAAACCTATTTGGTTTTCCAAAGAAGTGGCTGCTCAAATAAAGGCAAAAAACACAGCTTTCGCAAAACTCAAAAGCTTGCAAACAGAAGAACACAGAAATGAATACAGGATCAAACTCAAAGAGTCAAAAAGAGAAATAAGAAAAGCAAAATCAAAGACAGAGGAAAAGATGTCTAAAGATGTTAAGGGCGGCGACAAAACTTTCTTCAGGTATATTCGGGAAAGGATTAAGATCAGAGTTGGAATTGCAGGACTCAGAAGTGCTGGGAAAGGACTCGTGGAAAGTGACATTGAAAAAGCAAAATTGCTAAACAAGTACTTCTGCTCTGTTTTTACTAAAGAAAATCCTGGAGATGGACCAGCTGTGACTCCCAAATATAAAAATGGGAATGAAGTAGATACCACACCATTCACAGAAGATGAGGTGTTAGAACAACTTGTTAAACTGAAAGTGGACAAAGCTATGGGACCAGATGGGATACATCCCAGGATACTGAAAGAGCTCAGAGAGGTTCTTGCAGGACCGTTAAAGGATGTCTTCAACAGATCCTTGGAAACAGAAGAGGTTCCTCAGGACTGGAGAATGGCTGATGTTGTACCTCTACACAAAAGTGGTGACAGGGAAGAAGTGTCAAACTACAGGCCTGTGAGCCTTACCTCAGTGGCGGGAAAAGTAATGGAGGCGCTCCTGAAAGAGTGAATAGTGAACTTTCTCAAAACCAACAGGATGCAAGATCCGAGGCAACATGGTTTTACCGAAGGACGGTCTTGCCAAACAAATCTGATTGAGTTCTTTGACTGGGTGACCAAGGAACTAGATCAGGGGCATGCAATGGATGTCATCTACCTGGATTTCAGCAAAGCCTTTGATACTGTTCCTCATAGGAGGCTTGTCAATAAACTCAGTAGCTAGGGGATGGGTCCCAAGATGGTAAACTGGATTAGAAATTGGTTGACTGACAGACAACAGAAGGTGATGGTACATGGAGCTCACTCGGATGAAAGGAAGGTGATTAGCGGGGTGCCCCAGGGTTCGGTCCTGGGCCCGGCACTGTTCAATGTATCTGTGAGTGATATTGCTGAAGGACTGAATGGAAAAGTCTGTCTTTTTGCAGATGACACAAAAATTTGCAACAGAGTGGACTCCCCCAAGGGAGTGGTTAACATGAGGAAAGATCTACAAAAGCTGGAAGAATGGTCTAATGCTTGGCAACTACGATTTAATGTGGAAAAGTGCAGTGTAATGCACTTGGGTAGCAGAAATCCAAGGGAAATGTATGCAATAGGGGGCAAGAGGTTGGTGTGCACGGTTCAGGAGAAAGACCTTGGTGTGATTATCTCTGATGATCTCAAGGTGGCAAAACAGTACAACAAGGCGGTGGCAAAAGCCAGGAGGATGTTGGGCTTCATACAAAGAGGGATTATCAGCAGAAAGGAAGAGGTACTTATGCCACTGTACAAGTCACTGGTGAGGCCTCACTTGGAATACTGTGTTCAGTTTTGGAGACCATATCTTGCAAAAGATGCAAAAAGACTGGAAACTGTTCAGAGGAAGGCAACCAAAATGATTTGTAGCCTACGTCAGAAGCCTTATGAGAAGAGACTTGAAGACCTAAATATATACATTTTGGAGGAGAGGAGGGACAGGGGAGATATGATTCAGACCTTTAAATACTTAAAGAGAAATGATGAACAAACAAACCTCTTCCAAACACGGGGAAGATGTAAAACTAGAGGGCATAACATGAAGCTGCAAGGTGGTAAATTGAAAGGCAATGTCAGGAAATATTTTTTCACTGAATGGGTGGTAGATGCTTGGAATGCCCTCCTGATGGAAGTAGTGGGGGAAAACACGGTGGCAGAATTCAAAACGGCATGGGACAAACACAGTGGATCCCTTTACAGCAACAGGTTAAAAACAAAATAAACTGAAACATATAACTTCTGAACTATCTAACGTCTCAAAAAATAGGGGTGTCCTACATGGAGTGGTGGGTTCACCCCTAAACAAAGACATGGGGAAGGGTGGTCTGCACCTACTCTTGCCATCTTGCTGGGCAGACTAGATGGACCATGCTGGTCTTTATCTGCCGTCATCTACTATGTTACTATGTTACTATGTTAAATGATTCATGAATGCATGGTTATGACTCAGAAATTAAGGCTCAATCCTCACAATGGAAGAATCCAGACTCCAAGACCTGATAATGGATGATAAGGAAGGAACAATGTGAATGTCATCATCACAATTTTCTTTGATTACCAGTGTATTGTTCAACATGAGTACAGTTGTGGTTATAGCCCAAAACCTAGCTGTATAGGCACCCAACGCCAAAACTTCTGAATACGACGGGCGCTCGTTTCGGGTTTTATTCTTATTTCTCCGAAAAACCCTGCTTCAGGTCAAAAAAGATCAGCTTGAGGTTGCACAGCCGTTTACAGGCCATCGGAAATGTGTCTGCTATATCATCGTCGGCGTCTGACGTCAGTATGGAAAGAGAGGAGAACCTGACCAATCAATGAATTAGCCCAACCCCCTAACCAGGGAATACCCACCATACAGGGAATCCCAAGGGGGTGTTCAAAGAATGGTATGCCAATCCAATTGAGAATTCAATCCTCCAGGAGTAACTGATTTCAAGAGAAAAATCCATCGCTGTTCACGAATTTGAAGTTTGTTCTCACGGTCCCCCCGCCGAGGGTCAGGCGGAATATGATCTAACACCCGCCATTTTAAAGATGTAAACGAATGACTCATTGTTAAATGATGTTCTACCATAGGGGCTGTCAATTTTTTTATCCGAAGACATGAGGCATGTTCTGTGAGGCGCATACGGAAAGCTCTTTTAGTGCGACCTATATAATATAGAGAGCACGGACATATGATCAAATAGACCACAAAATCAGATGAGCAGGGGGGACCGTGAGAACAAACTTCAAATTCGTGAACAGCGATGGATTTTTCTCTTGAAATCAGTTACTCCTGGAGGATTGAATTCTCAATTGGATTGGCATACCATTCTTTGAACACCCCCTTGGGATTCCCTGTATGGTGGGTATTCCCTGGTTAGTGGGGTTGGGCTAATTCATTGATTGGTCAGGTTCTCCTCTCTTTCCATACTGACGTCAGACGCCGACGATGATATAGCAGACACATTTCTGATGGCCTGTAAACGGCTGTGCAACCTCAAGCTGATATTTTTTGACCTGAAGCAGGGTTTTTCGGAGAAATAAGAATAAAACCCGAAACGAGCGCCCGTCGTATTCAGAAGTTTTGGCGTTGGGTGCCTATACAGCTAGGTTTTGGGCTACGGCCCAATTTTTTACAAAGTTATTAATAAAAGGGAGTAGTCACGGCGGTATCTCTTGATAAAATATTTGGGATACTGGGATGACATTGCTCCAACAAAAATAGTTAGGCAACATAAGGGGAATTTTGGTGTTCTAATTGGACTCTTTTTCTATGGTTTCATTTGGTCTGATTAGGGTTCTTTTTTGTTTACAGTTGTGGTTAACAATATTGCCAGCCTTTCAGTTCAACCCCTAAATGTCCAATATCTCCTAAAGAAAAGTGGTCATTGAAATGGGTTGGGATGATATATGCACAGATATGTGACAATTAAAAGAATCAAATAAAACAAGACCAATTAAAAAAGAATTAGTAGGAATGAGTTGAAAAATGGGGACATTGCCAGGACATGAGTATTTCTACCCTCAAAAACAATTCAAATCTCTTTTAACAGAAAGAACCACAATCCCTTTACAGTAACATTAGGCACCCATGAGATCAACTGTCATTACTCACATAACTGGAATCAACCAATGAATGATGACTATAATGTGTAAAATGACCACATCCATTCATGGTTCCAGTTTTCACAATAGTGAAGACAAGGGAGCTGCCTGAGAAAAGCCCTTATCACTAAACATCAAACTCCAAAGGCATACAAGGCCATCTTCAAAGACCTCAGGATTCCTGTGTCTATAGTATGCCATGCTATTAAGAACGTCTCTACTCATGTAATTTTCAAGAACTTCCCAGGTTGTGATAAGAAGAGGGAAATTAATCCTAGAAGTTTTCTAAGGTTAGAAACATAGAAACATGATGACAGAAAAAGACCACATGGCCTATCTAGTCTGTCCTTCCATATCAAAAACTACAACAGTCCACTTTTTACCTTTAGAGATCCTCTGTGTTGGTTCCATGCTTTTTTGAATTCAGTTACTGTCCTCATCTCTACCACCTCCACTGGGAGACTATTCCATGGCTCCACAACTCTTTCCGTAAAAAAATATTTCCGCATATCACTCCTGAATCTATCTCCCTTCACCCTCATCCCATGTCCCCTCGTAGCAGAACTTGCTTTCAATTGAAAGAGGCTCTCTCCCTGAACATTTATGCCATGGAGGTATTTAAACATCTCAATCATATAACCTCTATCCTGCCTTTCCTCTAAGGTGTACATATTAAGATCCTTAAGTCTGTCCTCATATGCTTTATAATGAAGCCCACTAATCATTTTAGTAGCCACCCTCTGCACCGACTCCATCCTGTTCACATCCTTTTGAAGGTGCGGTCTCCAGAATTGTACACTATACTCCAAATTAGGTTGCACCAAAGACTTATACAGAGGCATTATCACCTACTTTTTTCTGCTAGCCATTCCTCTCCGTATGCACCCAAGCATCCTTCTAGCTTTTGCCGTCGCCTTTTCTACCTGTTTAGCTACTTTAAGATCATCAGACACAACCACGCCTAGGTCCCGCTCTTCTTTAGTGGACAAAAGTACTTCACCTCCTATACTGTATTGCTCCCTCGGATTGCTGCAGCCCAAATGCATGACCTTACATTTTTTAACATTAAATCCCAGCTGCTAAATTCTAGACCATTCTTCAAGATTAGCTAGATCCCTTCTCATGTTATCTACACCTTCCTGGGTGTCTACTCTATTGCAGATTTTGGTATCATCCGCAAAGAGGCAAATCTTACCTGAAAGCCCTTCCACTATATCACTAACAAAGATGTTAAAAAGAAGTCGGACCAAGGACAGATCCCTGAGGAACACCACTGATAACATCATTCTCCTCGGAGTGAGCTCCATTTACTTGTACTCTTTGTTGCCTCCCACCCAACCAATTTCTAACCCAAGCAGTAACTTTAGGGTCCATCCCTAGGGTGATCAGTTTGTTTATAAGTCGCCTGTGAGGAACAGTGTCAAAGGTTTTACTGAAATCTAAATACACCACATCTAGAGCTCTCCCTCGGTCCAACTCCCTGGTCACCCAGTCAAAGAAATCAATCAGATTTGTCTGACAAGACCTGCCTCTGGTGAATCCATGCTGCCTTGAATCCTGTAATCCGCTAGACTCCAGAAACCTCACTATTTTCTCTTTCAGCAGCGTTTCCAATAATTTACTCACCACCGACGTTAAACTAACCGGCCTGTAGTTTTCAACCACATCCTTACTTCCTCTTTTGTGTAAAGGCACCACATGAGCCTCTCTCCAGTCCTTTGGCACCACTCCCGACTCCAACGAGGCATTGAAAAGGTCAGTCAGTGGAGTTGCTAGAACGTCCCCAAGTTCCCTCAGTATTCTAGGGTGTATCCCATCCGGTCCCATCGCTTTGTCTACTTTAAGTTGAGCTAGTTTCTCACGAACACAGTCTTCTGAAAATTGTTCAAGATGTCCCTCGCTTCTGTTCCTATTTGTGGGTGTTTTCTGAGGTTCTGCTCCTGGTTCTTCATCTGTGAACACAGAACAAAGATATTTGTTCAGCAATTCCGCTTTATCCTTATCAGCTTCTACATATTCCCCCCCTGCACCCTTGAGTCTGACAATACCACTTTTGCCCTTCCTCTTCTCACTAATATATCTGAAAAATGTCTTATCCCCCCATTTTATTGTATTGGCTATTTCCTCCTCCTTTTGAATCTTTGCCTTCTTGACTACTTTGCTAGCTTCACTAAGTTTTTCCAAATACAGATGCCTGTCTTCCTCTCTCTGTGATCTCTTGTATTTCATGAAGGCCTCCCTCTTTTTCTTCACTTTTTCAGCTACTTCCTTCAAAAACCATATCGGTCTCCTTTTCCTTTTGCCTTTATTTACCATTTTAACAAAAAGGTTGGTTGCCCTTAAAATACCCCCTTTCAGTTTTGCCCACTGTTTTTCTACATCTCCCAGCTGTTCCCATCCCACTAACGACTCCCTGAGGTATTGGCCCATCTTCGCAAAGTTAGTCTTCCTAAAGTCTAAGATCCTCACCTTGGAATGGATTCTAACAGCCCTAGTCCTAATACTGAACCACACCATCTGGTGATCACTGGATGCAAAATGATCTCCCACTACAACATCAGAAACACTTTCACCATTGGTAAGCACCAAGTCCAGTATGGCCCATTCACGTGTGGGGTCTGTTACCAATTGCCTGAATAGTTCTCCCTGTAGAGAATCCAGGATCTCCTTACTTCTAGATGATACTGCAGCAGGAATGTGCCAATCAACATCTGGCGTATTGAAATCTCCTATCAGTAGCATTTCCCCTTTCCTAGCAAAGCTGCATATGTCTTCAATTAACTCTCTGTCCACCTCTTCCTCTTGTGAGGGAGGTCTGTATATCACACCAATGCAAATAGATTTCTCTTTCCCTCTTTGTAGTTTAACCCACAATGCCTCCTCTCTCCCTTTTAAGCTCTGTAATTCCAAAGCTTTAATAGTAATTTTTACATATAGTGCCACTCCTCCTCCCCTTCTTCCTACCCTGTCCTTTCTGAATAAAGTATAGCCAGGTATAGTTACATCCCAATCATGGTTTTCTGTGAACCATGTTTCTGTAACTGCCACTAAATCCAAGTCAGCCACTCCCACCAAAGCTTCGACATCAGGGATCTTATTTCCCATGCTAGTGCGGACTGTTGCAAAAGTACCCCATACAACATCCAAAGGGGTAAGGCTGACCTGGTGACCTAGATCAATCTGGAGTGGTGGTTTCAACCTGCACTGTATGCCATGCGCTAAAGAATGACTTCATTGTCCAAGGCCAAGCAGGATCCCACTGCTCAAATACAGACTTAAAAAGGCAGGCCTGATCTCTGCCCAAACCCACCCTGAGAGACCACAATCCTGTGAAAATGTTCTGTGGACAGAGGAAACCAAACTTGACCTCGTTGCCAATGCAGACCAGTGATACATTTACAGGTGAAGAAATGAGGATTATAAGGAAAGAAACAGCCTTCCCACAGTTAAATATGGTGGATGTTCCATAATATTGTGGCCTCTTTTGCTGCCTCATGGAGGCCTGAAATGTATGCAAGGAATCATGAGGTCACAAGACTACCAAGGTCTTTTCAAGCAAAATGTGCTACCCAGTGTCAGAAAGCTAGGTCTGGGATGAAGGTCATGGGTCCCCTTACAGGAGAATGACCAAAGACATACATCCCAAAGTACAAACAAATGGTTTCAGAGGAACAAATGGACTGTCTGAAAATGGCCAGAAATGAGTCCTGAATGTAATCCAATTGAGAACCTAAGGAAAGAGTTGACTATTACCCAATGTTGCTCATCCATGTAGGTACAAATGATACTGCCAGGTATCCCTCTGAGTGTATCAAAAGTGACCTCATGGCTCTGGGACAGAGGGTGAAGCAGTTAGGGGCGCAGGTGGTATTCTCTTCAATCCTTTCTGTTGAGGGTAAAGGCCAAAGCAGAGAAGCTTGCATCCTGGAGATGAATGCATGTCGGTATGGATGGTGTCATTGAGAGCGTTTTGGTTTCCTGGACCATGGGATGCTGTTCCAAGGGTTGCAGAGCAGAAATGACATCCATCTGTCCAAGCAGGGTCAATGTGTCTTCAGTAGCAGACTGGCTAACCTAATGAAGAGGGATTCATTGGGGATGGGTGAAAAAAGCCCCCAGGTAAGTGAAAGCCCCCAGATAAGTGAAACATTAAATACCTTTATGGAAATGGGTAAAAGGGCAACATAGGGAAAACATTGTGTATAAATGCCCGTAGTATGGGAAATAAGATCCCAGATGTTGAGACTTTAATTGGAGAGGCTGACTTGGATTTAATGGCAGCAACAGAAACATGGTTCACGGACAACCATGATTAGGATGTAACTATACCAAGCTATACTTTATTCAGAAAGGACAGGGTAGGAAGAAGGGGAGGAAGAGTGGCACTATATGTAAAAAATAATATTAAAGCTATAGAAATACAGGGCATAAAAGGGAGAGAGGAGGCACTGTGGGTTAAACTAGAAAGAGGGATAGAGAAATCTATTTGCATTGGTGTGATATACAGACCTTCACAAGAGGAAGAGGTAGATGGAGAGTTAATTGAAGATATACGCAGCATTGCTAGGAATGGGGAAGTGCTACTGATAGGAGATTTCAATATGCCAGATGCTGACTGGCACATCCCTGCTACAGTATCATCTAGAAGTAAGGAGATCCTGGATTCTCTACAGGGAAAGCTATTCAGGCAACTGGTAACAGAACCCACACGTGAACGAGCCATACTGGTCTTGGTGCGTACCAATGGTGAAAGTGTTTCTGATGTTATAGTGGGAGATTATTTTGCATCCAGTAATCACCAGATGGTGTGGTTCAGTATTAGGATTAGGGCTGATAAAATCCATTCAAAAGCGAGGGTCTTAGACTTTATTAAAACTCACTTTGCCAAGATGGGAAAATACCTCAGGGAGTCGTTAGCAGGATGGAAACAGCTGGGGAATTTAGAAAACTAAAATTGGATATTTTAAGGGCAACCAACCTTTTTGTTAAAATGGTAAAAAAAGGTAAAAGGAAAAAGATACTATGGTTTTCGAAAGAAGTAGCAAAAAAGGTGAAGAAAAAGAGGGAGGCCTTCATGAAATACAAGAGATCACAGAGAGAGAAAGACAGGCATCTAAATTTGAAAAACCTTAGAGAAGCTAACAAAGTAGTCAGGAAAGCAAAGATTCAAAAAGATGAGGAAATAACCAATACAATAAAATGGGGGGATAAGACATTTTTCAGATATGTTAGTGAGAAGAGTAAGGGCAAAAGTGGTATTGTCAGACTCAAGGGTGAAGAGGAAGAATATGTAGAAGCTGATGAGGATAAAGCGGAATTGCTTAACAAATATTTTTGTTCTGTGTTCACAGATGAAAAACCAGGAGCAGGACCTCAGAAAATGCCCACAAACAGGAACACAAGCGGGGGGCATCTTGAACAAACAATTTCAGAAGACTATGCCCATGAGAAACTATCTAAAGTAGACAAAGCGATGGGACCGGATGGGATACACCCGAGAATACTGAGGGAATTTGGGGACATTCTAGCAGCTACACTGACTGACCTTTTCAATGCCTCGTTGGAGTTGGGAGTGGTGCCAGAGGATTGGAGAGAGGCACATGTGGTCCCTTTACACAAAAGCGGAAGTAAGGATGTGGTTGAAAACTACTGGCCGGTTAGTTTAAACTCCGTGGTGAATACTTGGAAGTGTTGCTGAAAGAGAAAATAGTGAGGTTTCTGGAGTCGAACAGATGATTGGATCCGAGGCAGCATGGATTCACCAGAGGCAGGTCTTGTCAGAGAAATCTATTTGATTTCTTTGACAGTGTGACCAGAGAGTTGTATCGAGTGAGAGCCCTAGATGTGGTGTTTTTAGATTTCAGTAAAGCCTTTGACACTGTTCCACACAGGCGACTTATAAACAAACTGATCACCCTAGGGATGGACCCTAAAGTTACTGCTTGGGTTAGGAATTGTTTGAGTGGGAGGCAACAAAGGGTACAGGTAAATGGAGCTCACTCTGAGTAGAAGGAGGTTACCAGTGGTGTGCCCCAGGGATCTGTCCTTGGTCCGATTCTTTTTAACATCTTTGTTAGTGATATAGCGGAAGGGTTTTCAGTAAGTTTTGCCTCTTTGCAGATGATACCAAAATCTGCAATAGAGTAGACACCAGGAAGGTGTAGATAACATGAGGTGGGATCTAGCTAAGCTTGAAGAATGGTCTAGAATTTGGCAGCTGAGATTTAATGTTAAAAAATTTGAAAGTCATGCATTTGGGCTGCAGCAATCCTAGGGAGCAATACAGTATAGGGGTTGAAGTACTTCTGTCCATTGTCACAAGCACAACGCCAAAACCACTAGTCTCTAGTTGTTGAGGGCGTGGTGGTTGATGTATCCTTCCTCTATCAGCTATATTTATGCTTCAAGTAAAAAGGATTGTAGTTGAGGCAAACCGAGGGTAAGGCTTATGACAGAAAAAGTTTATTTTAAACATAAGAGAACAGATCAGGTTCAAGGTTCCATTAACAGGATAAATTATAGGCTTTTGCTTAAGGTTCAGCAAACTGGTGGCAAAAACAAACAGAACTCAACAATGGCTTTTCAAAGTCCTCTTAAATGTAGAAGCTTAGCCTTTTCACAAGAACAGTGTGCCACTTTTCTTCTAGTCCTTTGTCAATCACAGCACAAAGAAAACAAGGTTAATTCTCCTATGTCAGTTTATCTTCACTCAGCCTCAGTTCTCTGAGCTGCACTTCCAGGTGAATGTGAAACGAGCATTCAAAATGTCCTCAAAACTCTTAGCAGGCTTTCATATAGAACAGGAGCAACAGCCTCAATTCTCTGGGCTGCACTTCCAGGTGAATATAAAATAAGCATTCAAAATGTCCTCAGAACTCTTAGCAGGCTTTTCATATAAAACAGGAGCAACAGCCTCAATTCTCTGGGCTGCACTTCCAGGTGAATATGAAATAAGCATTCAAGTCAGGGGAGGAGTCCTATTCAAGATGGCGGCAGCTGCCGACTTTGTGTGAGCGCTTTTTTCTTCAATGGGTAAAAAGCGTAAGGGCAAGGGGGAGGCTTTGTCCTCCCACCCCCCTCCTACGTCAACACCGATTTCTGTTGGTCCTATGGACTCTTTCATTTTTCGCGCTTACCGAGCTGTGGCGGAACAAGGGGATGAGTCCCGGGCTGCATTAATGCCAGAGTCGGGTGGCTCGGTGTCTGCATCGGGTATACCTCTCTCCCCTGAGAGACCGGCACCGAAGGCATCTCGCGGCCAGCCCCTACCGGAAGGGTTCCTGGAGCTCGGCTCCCTTCCAAAGCTGAAGGAAGTCAGTGGCTCGGGTGGACCGGGAACAGAGGGATGGCGAGTTCGAGACTCTGCAGTCATTGGACAGCATAAGTTAACAACAGCAGCGGTGCCAACTGAGGAAGGACCAACAGGTCAGGATTCTATTGCTGTGGGTCGTGAACCAGCACGGGAGGCACGATTGGAACCAGGAAATTTGGAGACTTTTTTAGGGCAGCCATTTACCCTGCAGCGTCCAGAGACTTTTACATTAGAGTCAATCTGGCAAGCAATTTTCTCTTTGGGTAAGGCCCTGGTACCACGGGTAACCTCTGTGGAGAAGAAATTGAATAATCTTGATCTTGCTGTGGAGGGCTTGGAACAAAAGGTTATGGCCCTACAACCAGAGGTGGTTGATTTACGTCAGAAGGTGGAAACCTTGGAAGAGCAAGCGGATGCTTTTAGAAAGAACTTTTTATCCACACAAGTGAAGTTGGAGCAGCTGGATAATCTCTCTAGGATAAATAATCTCCAGATAATTAATTTCCCGAGAATTACTTATATATCTCCTAGAGAAATGTTTCAGTTATACTTATTTGAGGTTTTGGGTGTATCACCTGAGTTAATTCCCCCTTTGGTTAGAGTGTATTATCTGCCTAAGGCTAAAATAACCGTGGGAGAGGCTATGGCAGGGGTGGCCGGGAACAAGGAAATGTTCTTAACTTAACTGAGTTCCTTGAGAAATCTGAGAATGAGAATCCAATCCCCTCTACATTGTTGGTTACTTTTGCTCTATTATCAGATAGAGAGTGGCTTTTGAAGCTTTTTTTCAGGAAAATAAATATTTTATTTAAAGGGTTAATGGTTAGAGTGTATCCTGATTTAGCTAGGGATACGCAGAAGCTCCATAAGGAGTTCCTTTTGTTACGTCCTGGTGTTCTTCAGTTAGGGGGTTTGTTTTTCCTTAAGCATCCATGTAAATGTCTAGTGAAATGCAAATCGATTTCTTATACTTTTTATGAACCTTCCCAACTTATTGCTTTCATTAGTGCCAGGCGTTTGGAGTCCCCACAGGGGCCCTCATTAGATCTCTCATAAACATATTTGCCATAGCTAGACAGCTGCTTCCATTTTATTACAGTTTTGGGTATTATTATATGGTTGTGGATTTCTTTCCCCTTGTATTGTGGGCTAGTGTGGAAGAAATCTCTGTCTCAATTTGAGTTGCTATTCTTTGATTTCTATTGTATGATGATTATTTCTTTGAGATATCTACCTGTTTTCTTCAAGAATGTTTTTGTAACTTTCTTGACTATTTTGTAAAATTTCATAAATATAAAATAAAAAAAAAAAGAGAAATAAGCATTCAAAATGTCCTCAAAACTCTTAGCATACTTTTCATATAAAACAGGAGCAAAGCACAAACTCTTAAAGCAGCCAATTAGCTTTCTTGCTGTTGCAGAGCTCTACCACAGCTGATAATCTGTTGCTCTTGTAAATAACCATTTGTAATTTAGTTCGGTTATGTTTTACGTATTATTACCTGTATATAGTTAAAACCATATTCCATGTAAAGTATACAGAAGTATACAAAATTTTGTTAACTGTTCAATGTAAACCGCCCTTGATCTCTGGAAGGGGTGGTATAGAAGAAACTATTAAATAAATAAATAAATAATCAGGCATGAAACACAGCTTCCTTTACAAGCTTATGTGGCAGTAAATTCCCTTTCCAAAACACACAGGAATTTACCTTCTTACTGCTAATGCCTTACGATTACCTTTGCAAGAGGAGCAATTCTTTCAAGGCTGGCTCTTCTTCAACACTTCAATTTTAAAGCTTGACATAAAGAACAATCCATAAACATATCTTCTTCCCCCACCTCTGGCTCTGGTTCTCTCAATTGCATGAGCTCTGACTCACTCACTTGATCAGACCGCTCAGCTGACAATCTCTCTGGTGGTCTGAAAGCTTCTCCAATTCCTAGCTTCCACCCCTGTTGCCAACCTGATTCAGGGAAAACGGCTCTCTCAGCTCTGGGTAGCTCAGCACTTCTCCAGGAGTTAGCACCTGCTCTGGCTTCTCCAGCGTACCATCATCCTTGCTGCTCTGGACTCTGTTCCTCTCCCCATCTGCTGTATCTGCTTTCTCTGCTGCTCCTCTGGCTTCCTCTGCTGCTCCTCTGGCTTCCTCTGCTGCCCCTCTGGCTTCCTCTGCTGCTCCTCCTCTGCTTCTCTGTCTCTCCATAATCTAACCAGGGTTTATACTCCCTGGGATCCAACCCCACCTCTTTCTCTCCCAGGTGTTTGTAATCTCCCTGCCTTCTGAACTTAGAATAATCAGTGCACTTGCTAGAGTAAGGGCTTTGGTCCTCGTGCTTGCAATCTCCCCCTCTTACTCTATCAAGCATTTCCTGAAACCTATTCCAGCTGGGGGTTTTCTGCTTTTGAAAGGTGGCTCTGGCCTTCTGACCCTGCACACCTAACAGAGGCCCCTTGATTAAGGTGAATTTCTTATGCTTTTCACCTCCCCCATGCTCTGGATGGCTGACCTTGCCACATACCCTCCCTGCTTAAGATATTACTGGCTGTTGGACATGATTGGGGTTCCTCGTAACAGTCTGTAATTCGGGATAAGGCATCCGCATTTTGATGTAGTCTTCCCGCTCAATGCTCCACTTGGAAGTCGAACGCTTGCAGAGCCATGTACCACCTAGTGAATCTTGCATTGTGGCTTTTCATTTGCTGAAGCCACTTCAAGGGTGCATGGTCTGTGATGAGCAAGAACTTTCTCCCGGTAAGATAGAATCTGAGTGTGTCCACTGCCCACTTAATGGCAAGACACTCCTTCTCAATGGTGGAATACTTGCGCTCCGCCGGGGATAACCTTTTACTCAGAAACATTACTGGGTGTTCTTCTCCTTTGTATTTCTGAGATAGGACAGCACCTAAACCTGCTTCTGAGGCATCAGTTTGCACTATGAAAGGTTATGTGAAGTCCACTCCAGACAATACTGGAGCTGTGCAAAGCCTCTCTTTTAATAGGTTAAAGGCCCCCTCAGCTTCCGGGGTCCAATTAAGGCAGTTCGGACAATTTTTCTTTAACATATCTGTGAATATGGCACTCTCCTCCGCAAAGCAGGGTAGGAATCTCCTATAATAGCCTACCAGGCCCAGAAAACTTCTCAGGTGTTTCTTTGTTATTGGCCTGGGGGAAATTCCTGACGCTATCAACCTTGTTGATTACAGGCTTGACCTTTCCACGTCCTATCATGTGCCCTAGGTACTTGACCTCTCGCCTGGCGAAGGCACATTTGCTTGGATTCAATGTGAGGCCCGCCTGCCTCATTGACTGGAGGACAGCTTCAATTCTTGCAAGGTGCTCTTTGCAGGTGTGACTGTAGATAACGATGTCATCCATATATGCTGCAGCATAATCTTGGTGCGGTCGCAGGACTTGATCTACCAGTCTCTGGCAAGTCGCGGCAGCACCATGGACTCCGAAGGGCATTCTCTTAAACTGAAGCAACCCTATTGGGGTGCTGAAAGCGGTCTTTGGGCGAGACTCCCTGGTTAGGGGAGTCTGCCAATACCCTTTTGTCATATCCAATGTGGTCAAAAACTGGGCTTGGCCCAAGCGATCCAGTAGCTCTTCTATCCTGGGCATTGGATATGCATCAAACACCGAGATGGCATTTACTTGTCTGAAGTCAATGCAGAATCGCAAAGTACCATCTGGCTTTGGAACAAGCACTATTGGACTGCACCACGGGCTTCTGGACTCCTCAATGACTCCCATTTCTACCATTTCACGTACCTGTGCAATTACTTCTTGTTTCTTAGCCTCTGGCAACCTATATGGCAGCTACAGGTCAAGGTGGGACAGGACACCTCCCGGCCCATAAACGTCCAACAAGGAGTACCACAAGGATCCGCACTCTCAGCCCTCCTTTTTAACATCTACATCCAACCAATATGCAACATTATGAAAGAGAACAACATCCAATACACAATATACGCAGACGATATAATGGTATACTCCCCGATATCAATCGAAAACCCGGACTTCTCTAAGATAGCAGACTGCCTTACCCAAATGGCGAAGTGGTGCCAAAACAACAATCTAGCTATAAACTACAACAAGACTGAAGCTTTAATCATCACTCGAAACCAAAGCTTCACACACCCACCAAACATAAAGATACAAAGCACCACGATACCGATAAGATCGGAGGTGAGATACCTTGGGGTTACTCTGGACAGTAAACTCAACCTCAAACCTCACATAGACAAAACAATCCAAAAAGCATATTACAGGATGCGAATCATCAGGAGACTAAAACCACTCCTCGCTCCAGAACACTTCCGTACAGTCTGTCAAGCTCTGATAACCCCAATACTGGACTTCTGCAATCCGATATACCTCGGACTACCAAAACAAGCTCTCAAACCACTACAGCTGGCACAAAACACTGCAGCTCGAATCATATCCGGAGCCGCAAGGCAGGAGCACATCACACCTACACTAAAGGACTTACACTGGCTCCCAATCATTGCTCGCATCAGATACAAGACTATCATAAACCTATTTAAGATAAAAGAACACACATCAGCCAACAGCCTCCACCTGCTCATACAACCGGAAACCAGCGCACGTCCCAGAAGAAGTCAAACACGCAACCGAGTCAGCACCCCAAATGAGTACAAGCACACACGCAAGGACACAACAGACAGAGCTCTCTCCATGGCTGCTCCAACAATATGGAACAATCTACCGGACGATCTAAGGGCAACTCCAGACCTCAAAGACTTCAGAAAACAACTGAAAACCATGCTGTTCATAGAGCACTATGGTCACATCACATAACCTAAGAGAATGGATAACAGCACTCCAATCCTCCCAAACAACTGAATATATATAAAATATGATTCTAGCACCACTGTAAATAGCCCACCCTGTATATAGCTCAAACAAATCAAGCACCCAACACATCCCTCACACAACTAAGTTTTATCCTCACTGCATGTACAACACACACACTTTACCTGATTGCTTGCTGTGATACCACCTTGATTATTAAGATAAGGCGGTTTAGAAATACTGTTAAATAAATAAATAAATAAATATGGCTGCTGTCGAATCACCTTCCCTGGTGTAGTTATAACTTCATGGGCAACCACTTGGGTTTTGCCAGGGACCGGTGTCAGGACATCTGGAAACCGCTGCAACAGATTGGCCAACTCCTGCCTCTGGATCAAGGACAACTGTTCACCCACCTGTGGCTCCTGAGGTTTCTTCCGCTCGGTTACTTGTGGACCCAACTCCTCCATCTCAGCTTCCTCCCTTCTCTCCTCTAAGGTAGCTGTCAGGCCCTCTATCTTGGCTCGTCCAGTGGATCCAAAACCACAGGCTCCTTGTTCTGTGGGTGTCAGCATAGGTACCTCTTCCAATGGGGGAAACCCCACCCTATCACACAGAAGCTGGGCAATCCGGTCTCCGACCCGCACATGAAAGTCTTCCTTATCAAAGTTAAACAACAAGACTTTCACAGTACCTCTGTAGTCAGGATCAATCACTCCTGCACCCACATCCAGGAAAACAATAGGCATTCCAACACTTAATTCAATTTTTGTTTCAAAGATTTTTTCCCCTTTTCTTTTTGGGTTTGATTTTTTGATTTGTTCACTGGTTCTAATCTAGTAACTGTGGTTCTATTGTTCGATATATTGTGTATCACATAAAATTCCTTTTGATGGCCAATATTTGACAACACAGCCACATTTGCTTAAATGGATGATCAAATTTGTCATCTGGTTCAATGATCTGCTTTATGTGATGATTTTGTTGTTCAGAATTCCACCAATTCGCCAGTTTTGGACTTTAAGAATTTGAAGAAGGAAGCTATTCAACTTCAACTTCATGAAGCTTCCATGACACAATATCTTAAGACACAAATGATACCAAGGGAACTTTGAACGCTTAAACCACCTAAGATGTTTATTGATGACAAATATTTCCTTTCTAAATTGAACAGCATTTTGAATAAGTGCAGCTTAGATATGATTGCTTTATTGATAGAACGGTTATCTGCTGAATTTCACCTCATCTCGGATCAACTTTCTACTGACGAAGAAAAACTTAGGTCAGATCCTTCTTTTCAAAGTCAATATGATGAGGTTATCCATCAGACCAATTCTTTTCAGGATTATTTACATTCTTTAAAACTTTAGAAATATAACCCTCATAAGGCTGATTATGAGAATGATAGAGTATATACATGGAGACGTTCAGGGGGATCTCAACGACAAGTTACTTTTGAGACTTCATCTGAGGATACTGATTCTAGCCCTTCATCCAATCGAGGATTCACCGCTTCCATTGATTCATCATCAAATCCCCAGCAGTTTTTTCAGGGGGGCAGAGTATGCGGACGCCCCCCTCGCAGATTCCATTCTGTGAATCGTGGCAGGTGGTTTTACCACTCGGTCCTATCGTCCTCAGTGGTGGTAAATCTTAGTACTTACTCTTTATCAAGTATCCAAGAATGGGCTTTGAATCTTGGTCTATCATTTGTCTCGATGGTCAGATTTGATCCTTTCAGGATACGTAGGGCACTATTTTATTTATTTATTTCGTAAATTGCAGATTGTTCGTTTTTTTGCTGATCAATCATCTACTTCTACTGATGAGTCAATAGTTAAAAAACCCTTCAGTCTGGCTTCCTCCAAGCCCTATTGATCCTTTTATATCAATGTATCAACAGCTGGTCCTGGCTGATCTGAACAAAATAAAGAGGGTTCCTTGTCTCATTTTTCCAATTTATCCCAGATTGAACAACAGACCTTATTGGATTTGAGTAGAAATAATGATATTGTTATTAGAAACACAGATAAAGGTGGTTCCATTGTAGTATTGTCTTCTCAATTTTATCAGCAACAGATTATGATTCACCTTTCTGACCCAAAATATTATAAGCTATTGGAAAAAGATCCAACCACCAGACTTAAAACTGAGATTGCGACATTGGTTCAACAAGCTGCTACATCTGGCCATCTAACAAACAGGGAAGGTAAATTTCTTACTCCGCCACATCCAAGAATCCCAGTTTTTTACACAGTACCTAAAGTACACAAATCTTTGGACAATCCCCCATGTCGACATATTGTTTCTTGTAGAGACTCAGTATTGGAGCCTCTATCCATTTTTTGTGATTACTTTTTACAACGAGTAGCTCACTCTGTTAGATCTCATTTGAAAGATACTACACATTTTTTGTCACTTGTATCCCAATGCCAAATTTGATCTAACACTACTTGGTTGGTTACTGCAGATATTACACCTCTTTATATCAACATTGATCAGCAAGAAGTGCTGGACATCATAGCAGACCTCAATATTCCTTTACCGGACCGGATTCCAAAATCATTATTTTTACAATTACTTACATATGTCTTATCTCAAAATTATTTTTTGTACGACTCTAAATTTTATTTGCAGATTTTTGGTATTGCTATGGGGGCCACAGTGGCTCCTTCTATTGCTACTATTTACATGGCCACCTTGGAGGAATCTTATATTTATAATTCTGGTTGGTTTAAACATGTTTCCTTATGGGTTCGTTTTTGGACGACATCTTTTTTCTATGGGACCATACTGAACAATCCCTACTTGAATTTTTATCATGGCTCAATACCATCAAGCCAAATATCAAATTTACAGCTAAGCATCATTTTACTACTATTGAATTTTTGGATGTTTGCCTTTACAAACAAAATCTTCTGTGTACTACCCTATTTTGTAAACCAGTGCAGCGAAACACACTCCTTTTATTTTATTTTATGTATTTATTTAAACTCTTTTCTATACCACACTCTTTAGAACCAGCGCGGTCTACAGGTAACAATAGTTGGTACAGCAAGCAGAACAAGTCTACTTGTACTTACATAGAACAGGTATGGCAACTTGAATTTCAACTTGGGGGTAACTATATACAAACTTGGGGGTAACTATATACAAGCTGAGCAAGTGTCACGGATCAAGTCCTGCTCTGGAGACTATTTACAAGGTAGATCACTATTTACAGGTTTACGCGGATATGCTGTGGCGACAAGTCATGCTCTGGAACCATTACATTTGATCACTGTTTACCGGTAGGGCGGTTGGATTAAGGGGTGTGGTTGTGTCAACAGGACATGAATGTGCTGGAGACACAACCGCACCCCCTAATCCAACTGCCCAACCGGTAAACAGTGATCTAAGTGGTGTGACACGGCAATGGGCCATTCTTTTACTGCCAAATGGCACACCACTTGCACTTCTTTTTTGTTGTTTATCTATTGACATGCCCTTGTGGCTTACGATATGTGGGCCACACTACTCGATCTGTCAAAAAATGTTTAATTGAACACAAGTCTAGAATCAACACCATGACGATTTCAGCCCCATTGGTTCCATGTTGTATTCAATTTCAACATTCTTTCATGGACTTTAAATGGTGAGTTATTGATCATGTTCCAACAGATCCCTGAGGGGAAGAGCGGGAGCAAAGATTACAGCTTCTTGAGCAACACTGGATTTTTCTTCTCAATACACTCTCTCCTAATGGTTTAAATTTAGAAATAGATTGGCGGAGTATTCTTACATGTCTTTTCATTTTTTCCTAAGTTTCATTTTTTTCCCTAATTCTTATTTTCTACTTTTTTCTTACTGGATTCAACCCCTTTCTTTTCATTGTGTCATTTCATTGGCTATAAAAGGATTCATTTGTTGGTGACATCGGATGCCATTTCTTTGAGGGAAAAGGTCTTGTACCAAGCGAGTAAAGCCGAGATTTATGTTACACCTTCTACGACTATTGAGTCGTGCTTCATGGGTATTGAAAACTTGAGACAGGGTCCATTGTGACCCAAAACACAGTAATGTGTCACATACTTCTTTGTGTAGAGGTGCAGTTTGGAAAGTTTTAGTCTCCTTTAACACTCATGGACCTTGTTGACGCAACATCTTGAGCCTTCGGTGAATTCTTTCGGCTCCAACTGCCAGCTAAGTATTATTGTATCTCACGATTTGTGGCTTGTTTAGAATTTCTTAGCTTATTGGCTTTTAGATACCACACTTGGTGTTTGCAGTTTTGCGCATATATATTTATAAAAAAAGATTAAAAGTAGTTGCTTGTTATTTGGAGGGGTTTCTCTTCCCCCTGCACAACAGGTATTCCAACAGTTAATTCAATTTTTGCTTCAAAGATGTTTTTCCTCTTTTCTTTTTGGGTTTGATTTTTTGATTTGTTCACTGGTTCTAACCTAGTAACTGTGGTTCTATTGTTCGAGTTCAACATGTGACGGCACCTCTTGTCAGCATGATGGGCCTGATATCCAGGAGGCATTTACATGGGTTATAGTCCAGTAAACCATGTAAATGCCTTCCACTGGGATATTCCATGGCATGGTTATTGTCATTGTATATCCTCTTCTAACCCTACTATGTGCCCCAATGCTATGCAGTTACCATTGGGGTATTCTAGTGTGGAACAGAGGCAGAGACTCTCACTAACCGGGTAGCAGAGATATTGCATGCTGCCCCATTAGCGATCTATGCCTAAAGATAGGCAAGGTAAACCCTCGCCTATCATTTAGGTGCAGGAGCTAACCAGGCAGCATGGAATATTGCTGCTGCACAGTTATCTACTGCAGCCTCTGGCATGTGCGGAGCTCTCCAGATATTCAATGCCAGGGCCGCATATGACCCCAGCATTGAATATCCAGAGTTAAGGGTCAGCGGGCAGGGCTATGTGCCATAGCAGCACATAGCCTGCCCACATGAATATCAGGCCCAGCAGGAGTTAGTCAACCTGTGTGCTACAGGACATAGCCTGTGTATTCTGGTGACATGATGGTATCTGTATGGATGTGTGCCTGTATTACGAGCTGCCAATGTGTGCCAGGGTCACACATCTGTAACAGGCAATGTTCAGCCCATGCAAACATGTCCAGCTGATCCAAGCTTCTACCATTGCAAGTTTCTCATTGAACAAGTGTGGATAACATGTTTCTTTGTGTTCCCCAGCATCTGCAAGGATAGCTTCAGACACCATTCAGGTCCCTTCCATCCTATTCACCAATGGACACACAACCATAGTATTGGGACACCTGTCATCACCCTCATGCTCACATTTGCAGTTGTTGATAGAAGGTCCGAAGACATCCATAAGTCCTCAGTATGTGCTAATAGAAGGCCCTGATATCCAGCCATCTGTAGTTGATCTCCAGTCCAGAGTAACTGCAATATGTTGGGCACTGAGACATTACTAACCTCTGTTCATGCCTACTGAGACACACAATCAGTGGTGGGATCCTGCTGGTTCGGCCCGATTCGCACAAATCGGTTCCTACCACAGGCTGCATTTGATGAACCAGGCCGTAAATGGAATCCAGATGCTGGCACTGGACTGGCAGGACTCCCCCTGCCCACCTGTGGTTTGACTGCATCAGAGGACTGCAGAATCATGGGAACTCCCTGATGCCTGATGCCATCAAGCCACTTGTGGCCGGGAGGATTGGGCCTCTGGGTTACCAGGGAGTTTCTGCCCTGCGGTGACCATCAGTGGTCCGAGCATGTGGCGCCGGCAATTCAAACACATGCCGTGCTGCTGCCTGCTCGGTCCTGTCAGTGGCGGGATTGATCCAAACCATTTCCTGCTTGGATTGGATCCTGCCACTGCACACCATCCTGCCTTGTGGTACATAAATACTCTAGTAGAGGGCATAGAATCAGAGATCATCTTGGAACCTGCCTGGACACATCCTCTGGGCCCTCAGTTATCAACTGCATATGCATCTCAGAGGGTGTGTGAATGATACACGCACACAGCCTTGATGCTGACATGGTCTAAGCCTCTCAATGTGTCTGATATTGCCAGTCCTGCATGGGTCATGTAGCCTGACATATCACAGATGAGACCACAGGGGCAAACAATCAAATATACCACAAATGTTGATGAGTAAGATGTGTGCCACCGAGATGTCAACCAAAAATTCTTCTTGGCATAGTACCAGCAGTGGCCCTCCAAAGTGTGTGCATAATGCTGGCAATTGCCACAGGTCCGATGGCCAGGATTTTCATGAGCATATGCTGGACGGTTCTGAATGGTGGTGGAATGAACTAAGCGGTCACGATGTGGAAATGGAACAAGTTGTAACATCTCTATATACCAATGCATTGATAGTCATGCTAGTCACATGGCATTCATGTTTAACATGGGAAATGTGTACAGGCCATGGGAGAGGACAGGCACTAAAAGATTACATTACAGACCACGGGTGACCTAGGAGAGGAGCAAACATAACACTTTCTGGTCTATATCAGTACCCCATTCCTGGAATCACTTCATAGTTTGCACACCAGAGTGTTTGCTTCTGTTTCCCATTTGGCCTACATGGCTGTGCCACCTTGCTTGTAGTTTTCAGATCTTAGGTTCACTGGTTCACATCCAGGAGCTGCTGTTGAGTTGGGAAATGAGTGGGTAATGTGCATATTTGTGAATGCATAATACCTATAAAAGTGTTTTATTTACTACAATCACTGTGACATATTTCTAGGACCCCCCCCCCCCCTAGGCAATCTGCATGCTTGCAAATAGAACATGTAATCATAACAAATAAAAATTTGATATTAATGCCAGCCCTACAGACTACTGGGTGTTTTAGACAATGCATTGATGTAAGTTTCCCAAGGTGCATTTGAACCCAGGTCCTTTCCTTATTGACCTAGTGCTCTAACCATTAGGCTATAGCAAAACACTTGTCTCTGAAGCAGTGTCTAGAATCTGCTAGACAACAAGTCCCTGGCTGGAGTGGCCACAAACCAGGACAAGACACAACATAGCTGGCACATTTAGAGGCAGACAGGAACCACACCTAGGACCAGCATGCTGTGCAACACACACAGTACAGACTGAAATGTACTACATCTGCATAACAGACATAGAGCTGCCACATCTGAGATCAAGATGCCCATCCATCCAGTGTACCTCCAAAGCCCAAATAACGTCACACACAGAGGTGTGCTAGGCTACAGTGTGACCGTAAGCACGGAGGCAGCACATGTACTGGCTATGCATTCCCTTATGAGCTGCAGTACACAGCAAGATAAGTACTTTAGCATATACATCAAAGGCCCGATATTGGAAAGGCATTTACATGGTTTACAGCACAGTAAACCATGTAAATGCCTTAAACGGAAATATTCGACGGCACCTACATGGTTAGTGCCATTCAATATCCCCATCTATGGCCTATGAACACCTATGCTATCCAGTTAGCATCGGGATATGTTGGGGGCATTTGGGGCAAAGTGGTGGTAGAGATTGTCGGTAACCAGGTAGTTCTCCATGTCTCAAACTAGCCTGCTGCTGTCTCCCTAGGGCGCCCAAACTGGATATTCAATGCTGCACTGACAGCATTGAATATCCGGGGTTAAGGATGAGTGTGCAGGACTATATGCTGACGTGGTACATAGCTTACCCACTCAATATCGGGTCCCAAAGGCATACCGCATCACATACCACTTGCTCCACTATCATAGAGAACATGCAGGTAGAGGCTAATACTCCAGTGATCTTACTCGCCATTATGGCAGCAAATGGGGCTCTGTGCTCTGTTCTAGGTTTTCCCCTTAGTATCTGAGCACTTCTTCCAAAATGGCAATTTCACCGATCCATCCTATCAGCTCTGTAATATCACCGGACATTGTGTGCTTCATGCACATAGCAGCCAGCACTTGTGTAAATGATCTTTGGGAGCAGTCACCCTAAATGTGAGAAAGGGCCCACATCACCTGGTCCACCAGGCCAGGCACTGCAACAGATGGTCTGTCCAGGTTCTGGAACTAATCTATTTCCCTGCCAGAGTGCTACAGGTATGACATGCAATGTGTGGTGCTACTCATTTGTTATCCCATATAAGGGAAACATGTTGGAGTGGAATGTCTTATCTGGAAATTGTGTCCTACACCTGTTATCCAGGAATTCTTCTGTAACATGTTCATGCCATGCCCTAAGTTGGCCGCCACTCTTTCAAGGGAACCTGACTGCAGCCAGTGTTGTATTGGAGGGGGAGGGGTTGCTTAAACCAACCAGCAGGACCTTTCAAAATCAGGTGTCTGGCAACCCCAGAAAGACTGCTAGCCTCTCTTTATGAAAGGCCGTGTCAACTAGATCCATCACATTTAAGATGCATGTTTTGGGCCATGCTGTCTCAGCCACTCACAAACCATCAATGCCCAGTCTGCCGGTCATCACTCACTGCATATGCACATAGCCACCATGACATCATTGGCTTTGTACAAACAGCATAGACATCCAGCCGCCTGGAAAGTGACTGGACTGCAATAAAGAAACAGCACCCATATCACTGCACCTTTACTCTATATGGCACAGTGAGTGTGTCCTCTCAGCATGAGCAGTTTCGTGCACCCAGGCCATGCTCGTGACAAGCCTATGTTAACATGGTTCAGCCATTTACCTAACCTCTGACTCATATGCATCCTGTTCAAACTACTCTGTTGTAGAAAATACCCTGAATCCTCTGCTCTTCATTTGTGTACCTTTTATATTGAAAATGAGGACAGCTTCTGCCATGCGAGGCACACTGGTAAGTGCCCAGGAGACAGACTGCGAGTGCATCTGTGCCCATAATGGCCTACATCTGTCACATTCCTGAATACTGTTTTTCCCTACAGAGCTTTAGACATTGAGCATTGAAGAGAATGCCATGCTTAGGTTTCCATATAATGCCATGTCCTTAGCCATGGACTCTACAAAGATGGCCAGTGCAGCACAGGTACTCTCCCATGCTTCAGACCCAGTTGACCCCCCTCCCAAAGGCCACGTGGAAGCATGGCCAGTTGGACATAGGGTTAGATTTTAGTGCAGTTGCTGGCTACACATATGCCACCATTCCCTGCCTCTTGTTAATGTAAGGCCATCTTTGTAGCTATCACAGTCAGTGCCCACAGAGAGCAGGTGAGGCTGTCATGCATGGCTACTGATTTGAAACATGCAAACACTGAATGGGACCTCATAGGTTCTGTGCTTTGGGCAGCAATGCTACCTTCAAAGGGCACATGAAAAAAAGAGGTATGGCACTGTTCCCCCTACCTCCACCCCTACCCCAACATTCATCTCCATGCACTGCCTTCCCATGTTGTGACGGGCAATGAATATGACATTCTGTGGCACATATTGCCTGCTCGTGTGGTCCACTGTTGCATGTCCGGGTTCGCCTCCACCTCTATATATGATGGTTGTAGTCATGGCTCAGAAGTGATGCAAACTCAGTCAGCGAGGCACAAAGTAAACTGACCTCGTTCACTGCTCTAAGCAAAGTGAAGGAAAATAAACTAAAGGATTTTCTGGAGTTCAAGATAAATATAACATTTTTTTTTACTTGTTGTTATTGATGATTGGACATAATAACAGTGTTAATTTACATTACATTCAAAAATCTTTTCTTTTTCAAAACTCTGAACATTTATAAACTTTTATCTCTACAAAAAAACGTTTTACAGAACTTCTTCCTATCTCTATTCACGAGTATGTGTCTATTGTCATTTCTCTTACAAGACAAAGTCTTTATGATCACTTAAATTTCTGTAGTAGCAGTAGTTGATATCCGTAGCTGGTCTCTGTAGTTGAAGAACTTTCACAGATCTCTGTAGCTGAAATCAGTAGCTGTAGAACTTTCACTTCTTTCAAACACAGCCCAACACGCTGCTTCTTTCTTTCACAGTTCAAGCTCTTCTTTTCTTTTAACTATATGTTTTCTGTTACCAAGGTTACAGTGACTCTTCTGACATAAGCTTTTTGCATTCCTGAGCCGCTAACCAATTACAGGCATGCTTTTGGATTATGCAAATAAGGCATTGTATGATACTTTGAGTTGTGCCCACGGAATCTTCAGCCAATGTCTCCTGCTTCACTAACTGGCAATACTTTTCAACTAATACTGTCCTTTGCCACTCAAAATTAAAGTTATCATTTAGTTAACCTGGCTTTCATATAGTTCCAACAACAATTTTCTCTCTCTAAAGCAATTTCTCACAAATTTGTACCCTTTATCTGGCAAAAATAGTGCCTCTTTTCAGATACAACACAACACGCTTCTGCTTCCTTCTCTGTTCAAGCTCTTCTCCCCCTCTGTTTTTGCCTGTTACCCAGGTTACAATGACTCTTTTGACATCACCTCCTTGCATTCCAGAGCTGCTAACCAATTACAGGCATGCTTTTGGAATATGCAAATAAGGTATTAAAATCTATTTTGAATCCTGCAATTATTTATTAATTTATTATTTATTTTATTTAGGAAAGACTTATATACCGCTCCTTCCAGCGATCAGAAGCGGTTTGATTACAAGTACGGGATTTGTCAAAAATCATAGACAGAATATTTGGGGGATTAGATAGAGAGAGCAGGGGTAATACACAGCAAACATATGTGGGTCCATATAAAGACCTTAATTATTTATTTAGGAAAGACTTATATACCGCTCCTTCCAGCGATCAGAAGCGGTTTGATTACAAGTACGGGATTTGTCAAAAATCATAGACAGAATATTTGGGGGATTAGATAGAGAGAGCAGGGGTAATACACAGCAAACAATTATCAGTTTTCTTTTCAACTGTATGTTTCTCTTCAAGTGAATGATAAAACCTTAGTTTGGAAACCCCACACACCAAAGATTCTCCAAAATAGCTCTAAATCCACAATCCCCTCCAGCACACCAAACCCAAACATTTCACTATTTCCAAATTCAAATCCACATACCTCCACAGGCGCTGCACACTCTTTCCCCAAAATCACACAAACCCCGTCCAATACATACATCAAGCATATTCACACCCACCTAGAATACCCAACCTTCAAGCACAATCAACAAAACTTCAAACCAGTCACACAGAACCTCTCTAATCAGTCTCAAACTCCGCCAGCCCCTGATACTCACGGCTGACCCCCCCCCCACCCCCCTTAAGTAAAAACAATTTATAACCCTTAGGTTACAGTTGCCCGAGTTTAAAGTAAATGTTGTCCCTAACATTTTCATCCCATATTTTCATTCCTCTCATCCCTCCAATATCTATCCCAGCTAAATTCAATTTGATCTTCCCTAATAATAATTTCATGAGGTTTCACTACTAAACTTTTGCTATTTTTTCTTAATGCAACCTTGTATTACTTATTAAATTTAAATCATATTAAGAATATTTTCAACAACCACATTATAATATAATTAATTCACAGATACAACAATATTCCCTAGATTCAGACTACATGCAATTCTGAATTACAATCTTAGCCATCATCTGACAAAATTGATTCAAATTTATCATTCAGAATTGTCTGCTTAGTACTCTTGTTTACAAAGGAAAGAAGTACCTAACTTTGGTATAATATTGATATCACATTTGTTTTCTTTTCCCAAAGTTAATTCAACTTATAATTTTCTCTTAAGAATGCTGAACACATTCCTTTATTTTCTCTAGTGGACTTACGGATCACATCTAAATTTTCTCCAGGTACACTTATGTCTTGTTGCACAGGTGTTACATTATTCAGATTGACATAGGTTCTTACCCAATACCACTTTTCAGCATTGGCTACTCTTGCATTTTCCTTTTCCTTCTCCACATCTGAATCAAGGTTTACAATAGTTTTTTGTGGTTGTATCCTAATACCAGACTCTGAATGTTCAGTTTCCATTAAATACCTCTTAAGCAAGTTCCTATGTACTATTTTAATACTACCAGCCTCATTTTGAATTTTATAAACATTTTGATTAGTGCCAAATCTTTCAATCACCTCATAAATTTCTTTTTCACAAAGGTCTTGTATTTTATGCCTCCCCGGAAAATTTTGTATTCGTAGCAACACCTTATCTCCTGGTATCAATTCCACCATTTGGGCTTTCCGGTCAAAATTGCACTTGATCTTCCAGAAATTTCTTTTTGAATTCTCTCGAGCAATTTCTCGGGCAACATTTAATTTCTCTCTTTGTATTTGGACCCAGTTTTCAGGACTATTTACCTCATAACTGAATGTCATCTCCTCTGTTATTAACGGACAGAAAGGTAGTAGTGTCTCCACCCCTAAAAACAGATACACAGGTGCGAAACCAGTTGATGAATGTATGGAGCTGTTATATATTTGATTTACTTCTGTAATGTATTCTGACCACTTTCTCTTTTTATCTTCGGGAAAGGTTTGTAAGATGGAATGCATTGTTCTGTTAAAACGCTCACATCTCCCATTTCCTTGTGGGTGGTATGGAGTGGTTCTTGTCTTGGTTATATTATACCATTTACATAGCTCTTTGATAATTTCCGATTCAAAATTTCTACCCTGGTCTGTATGTAGGATACCATACACCGAAAACCACCTCATAATTAGCATTTTAGCAGTTGTCTTTGCAGTTTGATTTCTGATGGGCACTGCAATAGTGAACCTTGTGAACATATCAGTTAGGATTAAGACGTTTTCATATCCTCTGTTATCCTTGACAGCCAAGACTTCTAGGGGTTTAGTTACATGGAAACAACCTAATTTTTCTCTCTCTTGTGGACATGGCAAGTTAGCAAAGCAACATCTAAAACAATTCCCTATCCAATTTTCAATATCCTTCTTCATGTTTACCCGAAAATGTTTGCGGATGTTTTTGAAAGTGATTTCTAGTCCAAAATGACCAGCTTTGTTGTAGAAGTTAGACAATACTTCACTTTTTAAAGCATCTGGTACTACCACTTGCCACACAATATCTCCATGATGACAATCTTCATATTTCCTATACAATATATTGTTTCTTACTACTAATCTATCTCTTTGTTTCCACAGAGTTTTCACATTTACTGTAGCCTGTCTCCACACTTCTTCAGAGGGATTGTCTTCGATCCAACCTAACACTTCTCTTATCACAGAGTCCTCTTGTCTTTGAAAAATCTCTTCTTGATGTTTTTCTACAAATATAGATCTATTTGACACAGATAATTGCTTTATCTGTATTACTTTATTTGTATTGCTTTCTTTTCCCGATTTTACTGTTTTTAACTGTAAAGAATCTTTTTCTTAAGTATCTTCAACTTCGGGTTCTAGCTCTTCAGGCATACGGGACAAAATATCCACATTCTGGTTTAATCTCCCTGGCTTATATTCAACCGTGAAATCCAACTCCGCCAACTGGGCTAACCACCTTTGCTCAATGGCCTGAATCTCTGCAGTCTCCAAATACTTCAACGGGTTCTGATCGGTGCATAATATAAACTTTTTGTAAATCAGGTATTCTCGGAATTTATCTGTTGCGGCCCACTTTAATGCCAGTAACTCTAGTTTGAAGGCAGAATAATTGCTTGCATTCCGTTCTGTCTTTCTGAGGCCTTGACTGGCATACGCTATGACTCTTTCCTCCCCTGCTTGGTATTCACTCAGCATAGCTCCTAACCCTCTGGAACTAGCATCTGTGGTTAGTATGAAAGGTTCGTCAAAGATTGGGAATGCCAATACAGGAGAAGATACCAGTTTTTCTTTTAGCGTTTCAAAAGCCACTTGACATTCATCGGACCAGACAATTTCACTTTTCTTGTTCTCTTTTTCAACTTTTCCCATGAGACAATGCAGAGGTTTTGCAATCTGTGCAAAATTAGGGACGAATCAGCGATAGAAACTTACGAAGCCCAAAAAACTGCGTACTTCTGTTTTGGTTTTAGGAACTTTCCAGTTCTGTATGGTTTGAATCTTTTCCGCGTCTGCTGATACTCCTTCTTTAGAGACTATATAACCCAAAAACTTTACTTCATTACTCAGTAATTTACATTTGTTTGGTTTTAATTTGAGCCCACATTCTTCTAAATGCTGAAATACTTTTCCTAAACGTTCCAAATGTTTTTCAAAAGTTGGTGCATATATAAGGATATCATCTAAATATAAGAGTAAGATATCAAATACGTATTCATCCAGTACAGTCTCCATTAATCTTTGGAAGCTAGCGGGCGCATTACAAAGTCCAAAAGGCATCCTTGTCCACTCAAAAAGTCCGAACGGAGTGGTGACGGTAGTCTTTTCAATATCTTCCGAGGCCATTCCCAACTGGAAGTAACCAGAGGTTAAATCTAATGACGTAAACCAAGTTGAAGTTCCTAATACATCCAATGCTTCATCAATCCTTGGCAGTGGGTAAGCATCCTTAATGGTAACCGCATTAAGTTTAAGATAATCACAGCAAAAAACGAAGACTCCCATCCTTCTTTTTAATGATTACCACTGGACTGGCCCATGGACTACAACTTTTGCGAAGGATCCCTTGTTGCAATAACCCATTGATGTGTTCTTTAAATTCTTCAAATAAATGTGGAGATACCCTACGATAAGGCTGCTTGATGGGTAGTGTTTTTCCTGTTTTTATTTTATGCTCTACTATACTTGTGAACCCAATATCACTATCACTTGTCGAGAAGACGTGTCTATGTTTCCATAATAATCATCTTAATTGCTCTGCTTGCTCTTCATTCAATGAATTCCAATCAATTTTAAGTTTTGACAAGCACTTTTCCCAATTGCTTTCACTAGTCGATTCTGAATTCTTTAACTGTTTCAGCTCCACAATCTCAGCCAGCTTACTTATCTCCACTATTCTCATCCTAGGAGGTAAGGTTATTTATTTATTTATTTCAGTGCTTTTCTATACCGCCCCTTCCAGAGATCAGGGGCGGTTTACAAGGAACTTAAACAACAATATAGCAGAACATTGCAATATTGAATTACATTAAACATTAGTTGAGCAGGTTATGTCTTGCTCTCCTACGTTGATCACCCGAATAGGCACTCTCCTTGCTGTTTGCTGCACCAAAACTTTAGCCACCATCAGTTGGTTCGGGATACTTGCAGTCAGAGTAGCTGTTACTACCAATGGGCCATCCCATTTCCTCACACTATTACATCTCCCTAAGATAATTTTTTCAGAATATGCGGGTACCAGCTGTCCTACCCTTCCCAAGACTTTGACAAAACCCACATTAGGCTCTATTTGTTTCTTCTATGCGCATATTTCCGTTATTACTCTTAAAAGTTTCACTGGTTCGAGAGTGAAACAGGATAAGTCTCAGAATAACCCCTCTAGGTGTGTCAAAACATTCATACCCACTATTCCTTGGGCAGCACTTTCTTCCATTCTTCCTTCTTTAAAGTTGTCTTGCACCACAAAAATACATCGTTGTGATATTACTTGTCCAAGACACTGCACAGTTGCATCTATATATCCTAATACTGGTAGCTCTGTCCCATTCACTGCCATCAATTTTAGTTGGGAGGCATCTTGCAATTGATTTGGGGTTGGAAAATTTTTGTAATAAAAACTAGCCAATATTGTCGATACGCTTGATCCTGTATCCAGCGTACAGGTTAATTCAATTCCATTGATTTTTACTTTTACCAATGGACTAGATCCCACAGCCATTTCTCCAAATAATTTGTCTCCATGCTCATCTCCTTTACGTTCGGTTATTTGTCTTCTCACGGTAGCCTTCCTTTCAGTTTCTCTTTCTGCAGCTTCACCTAAATGACTTCTCTGAAGAGATTCATTATTACCACTTTGCGTATTAGCATTACTGCAACCACTGTTTCCACTGTCTGATGGAGCTGTACGAGAGAAGTTTTCATTCCTACAATAACAGGCGATGTGTCCTGATTCATGATATCTGAAACATATTTTTGGTCCTATTGATGAACTACTAGAAGCTCCTCTAGCCAGGAATTCACCTCTGTTCTCTCTATAACCAATATTTACGTTGCCATTATATTTGCTTCTCGCCTCCCTATTCCACCTTTCCCGTCTCTGCATTTCCCATTCACGTTCTTGTCTTTCTGTCCACTGTGTAAATAATCTTGTTAACTGCCCAATCATAGCTGCAGTGGTATCTCCACCCGCTGTTCCATCTCCTGCATCTTCCCGCGGTCTCTGTAGTATTTTCTTAGGTTCTATCATTATCGGGACTCTCTCCTCTCCGGCCCACCTTATGGCAGTTTGTAACAAATCCGCGAATCCCATATTCGGATTATCCTCATGCCTCTTTGTTATTTCCCTTCGGAGTGCAGCATCCCTTAGTCCCAAAATGAACTGCTCTTTCAATGTCTCTTCTGGTGTTCCCCTTCTTCTTTTATCTCTCTTTAATATAATGTCCATTTTCTGCTGTAATTTATATCCATACACTCGTATGGTCTCCTTATCTTCTTGTTTGGCATTGTAGAATTCTTGAATCCTCAATCCAAGGCCACCTTATCTCCATACACTTGGCATAGCATATCAAAAATTTCATCCACCGTACATTCTCTTGGCAAGGAATATTTAACTGTGTCTGCCGCCAAACCTTTTAAATGGTCACGAATTACATCCACTTGGTCCTCTGGTGAGATCTTTAGAATTCTCATTCTAATTCTAACTTTCTCAATCCAGTCTTCTACATTCAGATCTGACATCTCCTTCTGAAACCCCGAAAATTCTGGAATCATCTTATCTTGCGGAATCACCACTGTATTCGTAATTATCTAAGGCCTCATTCCACCATTTCTGACTTCCGCTTCCATTATCCAATTACTTCTTCTTTTAACCTCAGGAGATAAGTATGCTCACCAAACAAAATTTTCCCACTATTTCCCACTAAAAATAACTTCAAACACAATACAATCCAATTTTTTATTTCACTGCTCCTCAGGATAGGCTGAAACTTTCAATATAAATTAATCACTATATAATAAATGGCTTTAACCAAAAATTCAGAATCTTTAATATCTAATACCAAATTCAATTACCTATTTACCCTGTTCCTACTTATTTACCCTGTTCAGAAAATCCTGCCGACTACACCATTCATTTGTGGTCCCCTGTTGCGTGTCCGGGTTCGCCTCTACCTCTATATATGATGGTTGTAGTCATGGCTCAGAAGTGATGCAAACTCAGTCAGCGAGGCACAAAGTAAACTGACCTCGTTCACTGCTCTAAGCAAAGTGAAGGAAAATAAACTAAAGGATTTTCTGGAGTTCAAGATAAATATAACATTTTTTTTTACTTGTTGTTATTGATGATTGGACATAATAACAGTGTTAATTTACATTACATTCAAAAATCTTTTCTTTTTCAAAATTCTGAACATTTATAAACTTTTATCTCTACAAAAAAACTGTTTACAGAACTTCTTCCTCTCTCTAGTCACGAGTATGTGTCTATTGTCATTTCTCTTACAAGACAAAGTCTTTATGATCACTTAACTTTCTGTAGTAGCAGTAGTTGATATCCGTAGCTGGTCTCTGTAGTTGAAGAACTTTCACAGATCTCTGTAGCTGAAATCAGTAGCTGTAGAACTTTCACTTCTTTCAAACACAGCCCAATACGCTGCTGCTTTCTTTCACAGTTCAAGCTCTTCTTTTCTTTTAACTATATTATTTTCTGTTACCAAGGTTACAGTGACTCTTCTGACATAAGCTTTTTGCATTCCAGAGCTGCTAACCAATTACAGGCATGCTTTTGGAATATGCAAATAAGGTATTAAAATCTATTTTGAATCCTGCAATTATCAGTTTTCTTTTCAACTGTATGTTTCTCTTCAAGTGAATGATAAAACCTTAGTTTGGAAACCCCACACACCAAAGATTCTCCAAAATAGCTCTAAATCCACAATCCCCTCCAGCACACCAAACCCAAACATTTCACTATTTCCAAATTCAAATCCACATACCTCCACAGGCGCTGCACACTCTTTCCCCAAAATCACACAAACCCCCTCCAATATATACATCAAGCATATTGACACCCACCTAGAACACCCAAACTTCAAGCACAATCAACAAAACTTCAAACCAGTCACCCAGAACCTCTCTAATCAGTCTCAAACTCTGCCAGCCCCTGATACTCGCGGCTGACCCCCCCCCCTTAAGTAAAAACAATTTATATTAACCCTTAGGTTACACTCGTATTTGGCACGAACCATTCAGAGTTCAGTGTCCCAGTGTCCCTATCCAGCAGACACATGCATTTTGTCTCTTGAACAAAAGGCACGTTGTGGTTCTTTAATGGTGATATACAGCAGACTGTTGTGTTCAATGATCAGTAGACAATGTGGACAGAGTGAATATAGTGTGAAAATGTGCTTGATACAGTCCTGCCTGTATGTGCATACTGTACATGGAGCAAAGAGTCCCCTGGATTGTACTCTATGCAGCATATGACAAGAGCAGTGTGCATGCAGGTACATCACAGACTTTTTGCAGTGTCACCAACTAGGTGACTGAAGTGGACAGTCACAGAGACCAGCCATCCATTAGAACCTAAATCCCTATATGCTGTAGCTGCACCAAGAGGCCTAACAGTGTTGCCATAGATACAGCTACTGTAGCAATTGGCAGTAATCAGGCCTCTCACCTGGGCAAATAGGTGTGTCATGAGACCTGGAGACTCATTCAAAGATGACAGTTGCTACACACACACCTACACCTGTCTTCCCAGCTCATTGCATCAAACCATCAGATGACATGGGAGCTGTACAGTAGTGTCAGGTTGTGAGGTAAGTGTAGGTGAATGCTGAGGGGATGGGGATGGGGCTTGATGGTGATGTGATTAGAAATGTATTACAGCATCACAGCTGTGGAGATATATGCACATGCAGATCTGGTCATCCAGTGACTCCTACATGTTGCAACTACTTATTAATAATTCACCTTCTGATCATAAGCGGTGTCTTGAACTGTGTGTGGATTTGTGTATCATGTGCTCAGAGCCACAGCACAGCTGTATAGTAGTATGGGTCCATCAATTCATGTGTGTGTGTGTAAATATATGTATAGGCATTGACAGAATGACTGACAGCATGAGTTGAGGTATGCCTATGTCTGCATAGCTGTCGTCAGGCTTTGGCCCATACTTGCCTGACAAGATAGCCAGGTTTGGGAGAGGGATATCTGGTTTGGTCTGTATAAACAGTAACACTGCATTGATATGCTGTTGGTTCAACTGACATTCATGTCTTACATATGGGATCTATCCTGCTAAATGGGAAGGTCATGATGCATGCACACCATGGTTGACCTAGCAGACTGACCAGTGTACCCATTTCTGGATGTGTTAAGGTGGGCCAGTCTGGGAATTATCTTAAATATGGCAGAGCAGAGGAGACATGTTAGTATCACATGTGGCTCAATTGGATGTGCTTGCCTGAAGGCTTCATCACGGAAGGGTCACCGGTTAATGCATACATTATGGTCATCATCTTGCAACTAAGAGAGCAGGGTGGTTATGTGTCCTCTGACATATGTTGTTATCATATTGCTTAGTATGCCTGCCTTAGTGGCATATTTTTCAGCCAACATGAATATATTCACCCAAAATGTGCATGTCAGGGGCATCCTGATGTAGCCCTTCCTCCTAAAGGTGCTATCATACTGCTAATTACTGCAAGATGTGAGAGTTATGGGTGGACATAGGCAACCTGTCCACCACTTTGGGACTGATGATGTTGTCAGGACCCAACACATGCACATTTAGAGTAGGAAGGCAATAGCAGGTGGAAGACACTACTTCCTAGTCTCTCTGTGTTATAGGGGCCAAATATATGATGTGAATGTGCACCATTTCTTAGGCTTGGCCATGCATTATGTCACAATGCAGGTTAAGAGTCACACAATGTTGTCTCTCCTTAGGAAATGCATGTTCAGTCCTAACTGAGCTGCTCATGGCATAGTACCCAGGGATGGGCTATCCAGTGGGCAACTTAGGCAGGTACCTGGGTCCACCAATCTGGGTAGATGACATGCCAGCCAATCCCTCACTTCCTACAATCATGTCACAGGCAACAATTCAGTGCTTCAGGTTGCCTTGAGGCAGTGGCACAAATGCAGCTAGTCACAACATGCCACTCTTGCCTCCCTTCCAGCAGAGACTGAGCATACATGCTGCTGTCTTTAATCTTGCTAGGACAAATATGGGAGGATTCACCATGACCTCTGTTTTACCTGCCAGTGACATGTTTGGCAAGCCCATGACAGTAGACACAACAACATTGCACCAGACATGCAGGGCCAGGGCTAGGGTTTCATCAGCAGCAGGCAGAAGTGACTGCGACTGCCACACCCCACCTGTACACAATGATAACATGGCTGTGTGGTGGCAGTTGCAGTGGGTCAACACATTTCAGACAGCAGAAGCATGTATGTGGGCCACAACTGTCACAGCAGAGTCACAACAGACATTACAGATGTACACCCTAGGTGGGCACCTGGTCAGCCTAGAGGACCAACCTGACCTACTGCATCACTCCCATGTCACCTCCTGTGGCAATCTGGTACCAACAACATAGTCCACTTCATTTCTAGGACATCATGCTGTTACTGCCAATGGCACACTACTATTACTAATTCTAGGGCTACAATGGGAGAAGCACATTGCATACAGCTAAATAGGCTCCCTGTGTGCTGCTTGTCTGACAAAAATGTCTCTCTCTCTTCAGACGTAGCCCTTAACATGAGCTCTGAGCTGGCACTGGGGTTCCTGCTGGTTGCACCTCTAACACACGGTAACAACAACCGGTGGTAACGGAGTACACCCTATTCGCCACCCAATCTCTGCCCCATTAATGCTCACTCTCTACCCCTTTTCACCTTAAAACTAGTGTATCAGTTAACACATGCTATTCCAGCATTATCTATGCTTTCCGTAGCATTAGTTGCTCACAGGCGCCGATGACGCCTATTAATAGCACCTTTGCTCCTTTAATGCTCCTTAGTAAACATACCCCCAAGTGTGGTTCAGAGGTTTCTTTGTTGCTTATAAGGTTCTTAGAATTTTTAAATGGAGGGTCATTATAGTCAGTTTTAAACTCCCAGATGTACTTAATCTTAAACCAAGGAACTTATATTCTTAGGTGCTGTGCTGCACTCTGTAGGTTTTAAGTCAATGCAGATAGGAAGAAGTTTTTAAATGTTTACATACCTGCAGTGGCAGAGAATGGATTGTGTTTGTGAAGAAACAGGCTTGGTGAGAGAATATACATTGGCCTTCACTGCAAACACCAGGCCGTGCAAGGTTTCTGTGTATCTGCTAGGATTGCGTGTCCTTGAGGAAATCATACGGGAAGGATGACTCTGGATGGAGGAATCAGAGCCTGACAACACTAAGGGTGCCCTTTTACTAAAGGGTGCTATGGTGTCGCACCTAACGTGCCCACAACGCTCAAAGCCATGGTGCATTAGGTGTAACACCACCGCATTAAATGTCAGGGCTTTGGAAAACATGTTCCCGGCATTTAACATGGTGCACCCTTCCCTAACACGGCCTAAAGGTAGCACGGGTGCACTTATCTCCACCTATGTTTGTGATACGTGCACCTGCTTTAATGGCACACCTTACAATTGGTGCAGGGCACACTGACTGACAGTCTCTCATGTCACCCATTCTCCACCCCTAACCTGCCCACTTACCAACCCAACATGTGCAGCACAGTTACTGTGGAAATCAAGACACACTAATTGTGCTGGCCCTGTGCTAACAGTTATCGCTAGTCACAGCATGGGGTTAGCGTGTACTGTAACCCATGCTAACTACTTAATGCACTTTGGTATAAGGGCCCCTAAAAGTTGGACTGTTTTGGGACAGGTAATTAAACATCAAATTAAGCAATTGTATACGGTACAACCAGGGAAGCCACCTGAGACACTGCCTGCTTTGCAAGCTGCCTTTTCTTTTTTTAAATTTTATTTATTTATTTATGAATTTCTATATACATATCAAGAATACATCTTGAAATGGAAACTGAGAAGGGTATAGAACAATATAACAGACCAAACCAGTCCCATAAAAAAAAAAAAAACAAGGGGAAAATACATCAACATACCCAACCCACTCTAGCCCTCAAATATAGGGAATACCAAAAAGGAAAATTATACAACCAACATTTTGATAGGAAATTAGAGGTGTGAAAAACAGCTAGTATCCATATGCTCAAACAGAGGCAGATGGGAGAACACCTATCACCCTATGATGATGGGCATTAATGAAGTCCAGCAATTGTGAAGGCTCATAAAAAATAAAGGACTCAGACTGATACTTGATCAGACATTTACATGGGAATTTTAGGAAAAAGAGCCCTCCCAATTGCTGAACCCCAGGCCGGAGAAGGAGAAAGTCCCGCCGCCGCCACTGAGTTTCTCTGGAGAGGTCTGGAAACATACGGACCAGCAACCCCTTAAAAGCAACATTATGCTTTTTAAAAAATAACTTCATAAGCCATTCTTTATCATAAAGCAGAGCTAATATAATCAACAAAGTAGAGGGCACTACCTGCTCCTCCTGCGATGATTCCAACATTGCAGTTACATTCAAAACATCTACATTAGATAAACCCTTAACCAACCTCAAACCCTCAACTTTTTTCCCAGAGGGCAAATAATACATCTTAGCTATAGGGGGGTGAGATTCGTGAGGGATACCCAAAATCGCTACCAAATACATCCTAAACATATCCCTTGCAGATACCATAGATGACCTAGGGAAATTAATCAGATGTAAATTAACAGCTTTGGACATTTTCCAACACCTCTAGTTTAATACTCATAGGCAATATGTTCTTCTTCAAGGTTTCCACCTCCTTCTCAAGGAACACAGAACTTTCCTGAACTTCTGCAACAACCTTCTGTAGATTAGTTATTTTTACCGTGTTTTCTTGAATAGCCAAATCATTGTTTGTAACCTGAGACGCCAAACCCGACATCCGTGGCAACTCTTCACGGAGTTGCATGATAGCGGCCCATATTGTTTCCAGCGTTACCACCTCCGGAGCCTCCATAGACGCCGCTGGGGGAATCTCTCCTACTCCAACAGTTGATAATCCGCCCGACAGCAGGGTCAATGTAGTTGGTCCCAACACCAGACCCACACCTCCATCTGCCCTCACTCCTGCAACCTCTGCCCTCTGATGCTGCACTGGGGAAGGAACAGCGTCCACCCAACGCTCCACGGGCAGGCACTGCACACCGGGGGAGTCCGCCAACTCAACCCCCTCCACCAACTTCCCCACTGCGCCAATGTCCTGACGAGGTACTTTAGAGGCTCGTATAGAGCCAGGGGAAGACAGATCACCACCCGAAGCAAAAGCCGAGGACTCCACCTCCGGCTGCTGCGAAGCCAGCAACACTCCCCTGCTTCAGTTAGCTGTCTCGGTGCGGGTAGAAAATAAGAGTCCAAAGGACCAACATTTACTGGAGGTAACGGGGAAGAGACCTGGGGGTCTATAGAAGGCTGTTTAGCCCCTTTGGACTTCCGTTTTTTAAACATAGGAAAACGCCGCACCGACGGCACACCTCATCAAATCGACATCTTGGATTCCCTTCAAATCGCCCGCAAGCTGCCTTTTCTAATGTGTAAGGGAGGGAAACCCACACTGACTGTTGCACTGCAGATAAGCATACTGACTGGAAACTTAGGGATACAGAGTTCGCTGCCGGTTGAAGGTATGAGGCCACGTCAAGCGCAACTGAGTCTGTGTAAGACGGTGTATACCCAGATAACCCAAGCCGAGGACCCAGCGATGCGGACAAACAGTATCACAGGAGTGGTACAGACACATTTAGCCTTCACAGTCTGATAGTCTTCCTTGAAAATTTACATAAGGCACACACGTTAAAGCACTTGTACAGTTGCTACTATGCAGGCTATTTGAATAATGCAAGGGACAAAGTTCAAATTAAAACGAATCCAGAGAATGAAAACCTTATCGAGTACAACCCATACATCACATGAGCTATTCTACACTCAGCAATGTTCCACAAATATGTGCACATAGGAGATTATTATTGTTTAACCACATAAATCATATTTTGATATTGTAACTTGCATTTGCAACAGTAATATATTGAGTGCAGCTCACACTCATATTTTCATGTAAGTTATAAATGATAGCATGCAAAATTATTTGAATATTCTGTGATACTATTTGCATAACAAAACTAGCAGGAGAGTGTGATAGCTCATTTTAAAACAGGTTTCACACATGAAAAGGAATAATTTAGTAGTCCTTCATCAGCAGGGCCAGTGAAGTGCTAGAGGAAGATCCCAGATGCTGGAGATGTTAAATTATTTTTTGAAAGTAGTCTGTTTCACAGATTAGCAAAGAACTAGAGAGAGTAGCCTGATAAGATGTTGGCAGCAGTGAGACACCCTTGTTAAGAAACTCTGAGTCTTACAGAGTAGAATAATAATCAACAATAGATAATTTACAAGTCCTTAAATTACTATGTGGACCAATCTAGCAGGTCTTAATTACTTTCATAAGCCTTCAGACTATAGTTCTTAATTAAACAGCTGCAAAATGGCATTGTATTAAATTTAAAAATAATTGAAAATTACAGGAAGCCAATCTACTGAAATGACTCTGTGGGCTCTGTGATCTGATGTGCACCAACATGCTTACGTTATTTAACTTTATTATGTTTTATTTTAATTATCTTTATAAGGTTACACAAATGATTTGTTTGTAACTATGCTTCAGGCTTGAATTATTTTTATAATGGGCTTTTATTAGTGTGATTTATCTTACTAGGATTGTAAGAGAGTTTATTTAATATACTTTATTTGGTATATTTTTCTTGTCTGAAAAAAAAAGGTTCCGTAAATAGATGTAAAGGTTAAAAAAACAATTGGAAAGTTAAAGTTTGTATTTCTTTATCTGGTTTTTCATCACATCTACTTTGTGCTAATCCATGGGGTGCACTTTCAAAGGAATCTAGATGGCTAGAAATAGAGCATGAAGCTGATTTACTAAGGTATGTTAATAATGCACATTCGACAATGAATTTGGAACTCAACACACATTGTTGCTGTGTAGATTCTGAATCCTGGTAAACCTCTGGATAGTTTTCTTATCCACTAGGTATTCTTGGCAAGGTGTGACCAGAAGTAGATTACCAGGCCTTTCTTTTATGCAAGTGGAGCATGATTCCATAATGGGCACGTCTGACCCACAGAAACGTCTAAATGAAAAACGGGCCCTGTTTGAACCTAACCTGAGGCTCCAGAATTGTGGACAGAGACGTGTTCAGCGCAGCATGCCCAAACTCTGGGACACGGGTATACCTAGCAAGCTGTCTGGGCGTCACTGCCCTCGGTGAATTCCAAAAAGATGTACGGCTCTGCTGCTGCCCATCTCTGTATGGCCACGCCTCCTCAGTTAACATAGTAATATAGGATATGACGGCAGATAAAGATCAGTATGGTCCATCTAGTCTGCCCAGCAAGATGGCAAGTGTAGGTGCACTTGCCACTCTGTGCAGGTCACCTCTCACCATACTTTTGTTTAGGGGTGCACCCACTGCTCTGTGTAGGACACCCCTATTTGCTCAGATATAAAAGATAGCTATGTATGTTCTGATTTTATCCTGTTGCTGTAAAGGGACCCATTGTGTCTGTCCCATACCACTTTGAACTCCGTCACTGTGTTTGCCTCCACCACTTCCATCGGGAGGGCATTCCAAGCATCCACCACCCTTTCAGTGAAAAAGTATTTCCTGACATTGCCTTTCAGTTTAACCCCATTGCAGCTTCATGGTATGCCCTCTAGTTTTACAGCTTCCCCGTCTTTGGAAGAGGTTTTTTTGTTCATTAATGCTCTAAGTTTTTAAAGATCTGAATCATATCTTCCCTCTCCCTCCTCCCCTGTCCCCTTCATCCCTGAAGATTCTCCTCATACTGACGGTGTGGTGCCCATGCCAGCTATCCATGAAAACAGATGATACAGATGTGCTGATGCAAAACAGGCCGTATAAGCTAGTTCTTTGCATGACCAGGACACTGCAAGGTGATCTCTGTGCACTCAGAGATGTTACAACAGCAAGTAGAAAGTGATATGAGTGTCCTGACCTACCTTGCAGCACAACATACATGGTAGTAGGTGAACATTTTAGTTGTGATTGCACTGGTCATCTCTAGCAACTGTCTGCACAATGCTATGTATGGACCTGAAGAAATCAGAAATAGTCCTCTATAGCTAAATGTCAGAGCATATCCCTGACATTAAACAGGGACCCTCAGATTGAGGGCATGCATCATCGCAAACAGCACCACTTGATGCCCAGGGGGACCATCATATGTCTATACCAATGTACACATTTGTGAGACCGCTGATGGTGCTGTGTGCCCTATTGTATGCATTTATTCTGAGGGTCCCCTATCTCTGATAGGGATATGCTTTGACATTTAGCCATAGAGACTCCATTCTGCTATATCCTGGCCGATCACACTGGCACCTGGTCATGCTGCAGTCATCCCCATGGACCAGGTACTGGCCAGGCACTGATGTCTCTCCAAAATTGCAGTTGTGCACACCAGGTTCCCCCATGCATCCCTCAAACAACAGACACACATACACACACACACACACACACACACACTCTTACTTGCAGTCACACAAAACATACATCTGCAGTACAGATGCCCTGCTTCTCTAGGAAACAGCTGGTATAACTTGATGGCATGGGGTCCCAAAACTATTAATCTGATCTGTGTTTCTTACCTACATGCAATCCCTACATCAACAGTCCCACTTCTCAGATGACAGAGACTGTTAGGGTGCTCTAGATCACCTCCTCTAGTTTACACAGCAATTGTCAGCATTGCCAGAATAATCACAATTGCACCTCTGAATATTTCTGTAGGGGTGTTTTGTAAAGTGTCTTAATCATACAACCTTCCGCTTGCTCTGCATTCTGTTTTTTCACAACTGCATCTTGTGATCTTCTAGACTGCATCTGCCTCCGAATACAGCTGAGCTCCTCTAGGGTTGAGCTCGCATATCACATCCACACTGCTTCTCCTCAACCGCAAGTATACCTACTAATTACAAACACAACAAAACGGACTTATGTGCCTAAATAGTTTATATCCATTGCAGCAAAATAAGAAACAAAGACAGCAAATATAACTCACTGCACATTAAGGATATACTGTCGCCAGTATTCTACAATTTAAATTGCAGTTAACCAGAGACCATTGGACTGTTACCTATACTCTATTGTTACTGTTGCCAGTATTATATGCTAAAGAAATACCTCACTATAACCAGCCTCACCACTACACCCAACGTTAACAAAAGCATCAAGCAGACCTCTTCCACTTGTTATTGTGTAGCTATTTACTTGCTACTGTTTAGCCATTCGCTTGCTACTGTTTAGCTATTTAACACTGTACCAATACTAGATCTATTATCAAGTAGGACATACAGTCTAATATCATGTAGTGCACACTGATATTGTCAGGATCACCTCATGCCCAATACTGCTACTGTCTAGCTTTACTGCTTTTCCGCCACCACTACTGTGTGGTTTACTATATTCTTACCATCACCTCCGCCATAACCCGCAACTAGGAAAGGACACCTACCCTCTCCTCCTGTGTCACAGCAGAAACAACTGCCTGAGGATGCCCCTTTAATACTTACTAGTTATACTATTGCTGTGTAATCTACAGTTAGAACCTAACCATATTGCAATCACTCTCTCCTATACACACAAGATGGCCTCACACATCCTGACTCTTGCCAGCCTGTATCTCCTTACACATTGGCTGGGAATATCCAATGCACTATCCCAATCCCAGAACCATATCCCCATCTTGAGCAAATGTGGGAAAAGATGGTCTGGACCCCACCCAAGTCACGACACACGTCGCTCTCACCTTATACACATTCCACTGCAACCTTCCAGGACACCCGACCACAAGAATCTAAAATACTGCCACAACCTAAAGTGTGCCATGATTAATGCACGTTCCATACGCAAGAAATGGCCCGTTGTCCTAGATATAATATCCCTGTATAACCTGGACATACTTCTGATCACGGAAACCTGGCTATCATCGGAGGATAACGTCATCCTCAACCAACTCCTACCTCCCAACTTCTCTGTACATATAAGACACAGAGAAACTAAAAAAGGAGGGGGAGTACTAATACTTACAAAATCAGATCTTCATTTCCATATCACTGAAGCCTCCAGTACAAGTGACCTGGACTCGCTTTCCATCAAAAACCAGCAATGTTCCATCACTCTACTATACAGATCACCATCTTCATCACCTGAGGACCTCCCCACAATTCTCGACCTTGCTGCCAATGCTCACAACCTCAACCCACCTATTTGGATAATGGGAGACTTTAACCTCCCTTCACTTCATCAAAGCCATGCAACTGCATTCCTCGAAGCCATCGAGAATCTGGGCTTTACACAAATCATCGACAAACCCACACACGATAAGGGCAATATCTTGGACATGGTGTTCGCACCTCACGCAGCCCTCGAGGAAAACCATAACACGATGTTGTCTATCATTGACGTCCCCTGGTCTGACCATAAACTTATCACTTTTCAAATACCCACCAGGAACAGCCAGCGGCACAGTACCCAAAAATGCTACAACACAGCTCGAACCTCAACAAGAAACATCCGCGCATTTGACAGAGAGTTAATACTATCGCAAACCCAATCCCTCTTCACCATAACCTCATCGGACCCGGAAGAACTAGTCACCGCATGGAACCTCAACCTCAAGGCTATCTCACAACGTCCACAAAGCAATAACACATCCAAGAGAATAAGAAATGCGGCCCCTTGGTTCTCCCAAGAATTGAGAACTTCTCTAACACAACTACGCAGACTAGAGAAAAAATGGCGCCGATCACTCTCCACACAAGATTTGACAGCCTACCAACTCCACCTAACAAGGCACAGGGAAGCGATCTCAATAAAAATGAAACAGCACCACACTGACACTTTGAAAAGATCTCTGAACAAACCACGGGATCTTTTCAACTTGGTGCAAGCCCTTTCTAAAGAACCAACTCCTGAACAACACGTGGATATCCATCCACAAAAATTCGCTGACTACCTCCAGTCAAAGATCATACAGACCGACAAAATATCAACAGCCTCACTCCAAGACCATACCAGCATAACCCCTTTAAATAAGTTTTCTGCACCATCTAGAAAAAGCATTGAAGATACAATAGCTTCCCTCAATACCTCCACTGCACAAACAGACCCTTGTCCGGCTTTTTGGATCAAGGAGCTACGCAAGAAATTTAGTCCATTCATCGCAAAACTGACAAAACATTCCTTTACTACTGGTTCCTTCCCTACAACCCTCAAACAAACATCTATCAGGCCGTTACTGAAGAACACTAAACTTGATCCACAACAAGCCGAATCGTACAGACCAATAGCTAGTATTCCTATACTAGCAAAGATATTGGAGAAAGAGGTCCAAAGGCAAATCCAGGATCATATAGACTCCACAGCGCCCTTGGATCATTGCCAACACGGGTTTAGAGAGTACCATGGAGTAGAGACACTTCTCACCTTCTTATTCAATAACATTTTCACAGGCATTGACAACATCCGACAAGGCTTTGTGCTCATCTTTTTAGACATCGCTGCAGCCTTTGACTCGGTTCATCATGAGATTCTCCTCGGGCGACTGAAAGAAAAGGGAATTTGTAATACCGCGCTCAATTGGTGCAGTTCCTATCTAAATGGCCGATGTCAATATGTTAAATCTGGAGCAGAAGAATCGAAACAATTCCATCAAACACAAGGTGTGCCGCAAGGATCCTCATTGTCATCTTTACTATTCAACATTTACATGCAGCCCATCTGCAACATCATTAGATCATTTAACGTGAGCTGTCTGATATATGCAGACGACATCCTACTATATATGCCTTTTTCAACCGTTCAAATGGACCTTACACCTCTTATAGAATGCTTCAATACCATATCGGATTGGCTACAAGCACAAAACCTCCGCATCCAGCACAAGAAAACGGAGGTATTGTTCATCGCTAGAGACCCAGACTTCACCCCACCGACACATATAAAGGTAAAGGAAGCGGAATTACAAACCAAAGAAACAATAAAATACCTGGGGATCACTTTAGACCAACATCTGGACATGAAATGTCATATAAGCAACATTGTCAAAGCGGTCTATTTTAAAATCCGTTCACTCAGACATCTGCGCTCCCTACTGGAGCCAGATGATTTCCGGACCATATACCAAGCACTGATCCTGCCGCATTTTGACTTTGCCAATTCCATCCTACAAGGTCTCCCGCAATCCACACTAAACCCGCTACAACTGGCCATGAATGCTGCAGCAAGGATTCTTCATGGAGCCTCCAGAAGAGACCACGTGACTCCGATATTAAAACAGCTTCATTGGTTACCTATACACGGAAGGATTATTTTCAAAACATTAATCCTCTCTTTCAAGGCAATCAAGCGCCTTTCCTCCACAGCACTTACGGATCTCATCCATACAGTGCCCCCCAACAGAGCTAGGAGGTCAACAGCCCTAAATTTATTAGCAACCCCGAAGACCTTGACAAAATGCAATAATACAACAGCAAATAGGGCCTTCAGCCTTTACGTCCCCAAATGTTGGAATGCACTCCCACCAGACATTCGAGCCATAGCAGACCTGACCCAATTCAGGAAGGCAATCAAACATCACCTCTTCCTCCAATACTACCCAACCAGTGATGAATTTAGTTAGCACCACCTAAGAATCACCGCCCTTTTGCAGCACATACTCACAAGGTCTCAAGTATTCAAAACGGATTCATCATTTATTGAGCAATTCAACTATGTTATAGGAATTTTACCTCATGTATATAGCATATTTCATGTAAATAGTTCATGTATATAGTTCAGCCCCTGTTATCCAAGTTTATATTCCTGTTCGATGTAAAACCAAACAGAATGTGTGTATTGGTCACTTTGTTATACTGTAAACCGCGCTGATGCCGAATAGTGCGGTATATAAGCAACTGTAATAAATAAAATAAATAAATTCCGGTTGACAACATCCTTGTCACAGCCATTCATTTCTATGGGATGCATTGCAGACCAGGGCAGAAAGGTTTCTAAGTCCTGGCCTTCTTCCATGTTTCTGCTGATATAACATGGACATCAGCGGGAATCATGCAGAACGTACATGGGCCTTTCCTGAATACACATTGCATGTCTCCACTGTTGACCATGCCCCCGTTCCACCCTCTCCCACCCACATTATGAGATCCCCGTAATAGTGCCGTGTATGTAGAGGGCCATGGGTATGTCAGTATATAGTCATAGATGTTTGCGCTAGAAAAACGCCTTTGTGCATGCTTCAGAATGGCTGCTACAATTCATTCTTCTTGCCTCTGTTATAAAGGCAGCTCTTATTGAAAACATATATGGCACCACTGTAAAATTTAATATGATGGCTGTGTAGCTGAAGGACAGCCCTGCAACCAGCGTTTCAGAATGGGGTCAAATCTAACTAGTGGTGACTTTATCTGGTTATGTTTTTATTTTATTTTATGAGAATGTCTTGCTGTAAAACTGCACAGAACCACTATTTCGATTGGGATAATTACAGTATACAAATCTGTATTAGATTAGATTAGATTAGATGTCAGTACCAGCAAAATAGTAGAAACCTTTATAAAGAACAAAATTAATTGAACGTATAAAGGGGATGGAAGGATACCCCTTCAAGGAAAGGCTTAACAGGTTAGGGCTCTTCAGCTTGCAAAAGAAACAACTGAGAGAAAATATGCTAGAAGTCTATAAAATAATGAGTGGAGTGGAACGAGTAAATATAGATCAGCTCTTTACTCCTTCAAAAGTAGAAAGGCTAGGGGACATGCACACACAATGGATATTCAGACTCTTGAATTTGTTATTGGAGGATGTATTAAAAGCTGTTAGTATAACTGTGGTGAGGTTTGGACAAATTCCTGGAGGAAAAGTCCATAAACTTTTATTAAAGTGGACTGGGAAAATTCTTGTGATAAGCATCATGGTATCTGTCTACTTTTTGGGAACCTGACAGGTACTTGTGGCCTTTGGTCGGACCCACTAAGGCTTATCTTATGTTCTGTAGGAGGACCTGACTACTGTGGAGCCTGATCTTTTCTGTTTTCTGGGTCATGCCGCTTCTTGGTATATGGAACCAATGTTTCAGCTATCATTCTGTGGCTTTCTTCAGAGTGGAGCCTATTGTGATTGAGAAGAATAGCCGTGACAGCAACTGGAATTAAAGTTATCAGAGATATGTGTACACCAATGCTCTACACACACTGGCCAGTATCACCTAGTTAAAAGACTAGAATAAAATATACACTAAACATTTTTTTTCTTTCTTGAACTTTGAACAGGATTTATTTTAGAGACAGCTTTAGAACTGAAGAAAACATTAAACACATGAGTATTTATGAAGAAGTAGACTATACTTACCTAATGTTGTTCAGAGTTAAATGGTTTAGAGCTCCAGTAAACAAATAGAGGAAACACAAAGTATCAATACATTTTATAGGTTAAGCAGAGAGATAACAGCATAATTTAAAAGTAACTGAAAGGGTGTAAAGGTCTTATCTAATATGTTTTGGTTAGTTGAACATTATTGATAAATTCTCCGGTCTGCGGGTTCAGCGGCTGGACTGAGTCAGGAAGCAAGGCGGTCGCAGGAGGAAGCTGAGCAGCTGCCAGGGCCTGTGGGTTGTGCCTCATGCTTGGTCAACCCTGCTGGAGTTCCGCGTCCAGGTGAGCCAGGGGGCAGTGCGATGCAGGGCAGTTGAACTGGCTGGTCGATAACCCTATCATAGAGGAGCTGGTAAAATTGGCAAGAAAACGCAAGCACTCGCATCGGTGCTGTTTGGGGTCCCATTTGTCTTCCTATTCTTTGAGCTCAGATTCCTCTTCGTCTTCGGCGTTCAGTGATCCAGTGTCTCAGGGGGCTGTTCAGTGGGTGCTGGCTTGGTCAGCGGTGGCAGAGGTGCCCAAGCTTGTAGCCTTCACTAAGCTGTGGGAAGGAGTTCCACGAGCGCTTCAGTGGAAGATTTAGAAGCGTAAGTATATTGACATTTTTCGTCTACCTGAGGGTAGGAAGAGGTTGGGTGAGAGCAAGAAGAAGTTAAGGGAGGATGAGAAGGCCAGTCAGCTGAAGAAGGTGTCATGCAATGTTGTCAATTGGATGAGGGCCTTCTTACACCTGGCAAGTGTGTGGGGGAACCACATGCTGGATCAGTATGGGCTTCTCCTGGCTTATGTGGACTCTATTCTTGAGGATCTCTAGACCCATGAAGGGTGGGCTTAGCTCAATTATGATGAGAAGTTCTGTGATAAGAAGGAGGAGAACAAGCACATGTCCTGGGGGACTCAGGATAGCAATCTGTGTCTGATGCAGATTTCTGACAAGGCAAGTATAGTAGGTGTTTCAGCTGCAAAAGGGGGTACAGAATTGACCTCAGCAAGTGGCCATTCCTTTCAGGCTGCAACTGGCAGCTCCCAGCAGGCTTGGAGTGAGTACTTTTTTCAAACGACGTCTGTTGGAGGCTCAATAAATCATCATGCCCATTTTCCGACTACAAGTTCGTCATGTCTGTTTACTGTGTGTTTGCGGACATGCTGCTTCCAAATGCAACCGAAAAGTGGTCACTGGGGCTCCTCCCTCATGTAAGTAACATTAAATATTTTAGAACAGCTTGCACCCAGGTTCAGTTGGAGGCCATGCGGCCATGGCTGGCTTGGTACAGGAGACGAAGCGATGCGGTTATTTTGGACAAGGGCTTCTGGTGCAAATTTTTATTTTCAGGGGACAGATGTTAGCATGGTAGCGTGGAATGCGCAGTCAGTACAGCACTTTTCAGAAGTGGTGTGAGTGAAACCCATGGCTGAATTTGACCTCAGTCAGATTGCTAGCCTTTTTAGGTGAGTACCCATTCCCGTTTTTTGTTCTCTTTCCCTTGGAAGTTGTTCCTTCGCTTGATACACAATGTATCATTTCCATCCGGCAATTCTGTGAATGATCATATGCCTAGGGAATCATGTTCAGTTCGGTATGCTTCTGTCTGTTCCTATGGACTGTTCCATTTCATGCGCTTACTTCGGGATGTTCAGTAGTTTTCTGCACTGGGTACTCATTTAGTGTTTGGGGGTTCCTAACTTTGTGCATTATTTAGATGATTTTCTGTTTGTTGGGCTCAGTCAGACTGGATCGGCAGACATTTCTTGAAATCTTTTACTGCCTTGGCCAAAGACTTTAATCCAAACAATAAAAGTTAGGCAAAAGAGGAGCAATAGTCCATTGAACCACACATATAAATGTTGGGAGCCACTTAACTTGCACATACAAAAACCTGTGCCTTAAAGGTTTCTGAAGAGCGAGATGTAACTCCATATGTAGGAGTTTCCCATCTTACTAACAATAGCAACACAGCACCATGTTTAAAGCTCAGAACCATTCCATGAGCTCTGCATCAGACTTTCTTAACAACAGGACATCATTTCATGGATCACATCCAGAGAAATCCAAAAGTTTTTTTGTATGCACAAGTTAAGTGGCTTTCCAACAATTATATGTGTGATTTCAATGGACTATTGCGCCTCTTTTGCCTAACTTTTGTTGTTTGGATTATCGACTCTTAGTGAGTTGGTTATACAGTAGTTTTTGATTGACCAAAGACTTTGGCATTCCATTGGCAGGGGAGAAAATGGAGGGTCCTGTTACAAAACTCACATTTTTGGACATTGAATTGGACACTGCGGAGATGGTGGCTTAATTGGTCAAGCTGCAGGCTTTAGCCGCCTCTGTGGAGTCCACTACTAAGGTCGAGTTTAAAGAGATGCAGCCCTTGGTTGGGTCAGGCATGAATTGGGTTTGACACTTAATGTGACTTTCCTTGAGCTCTTTCTAATTTTGGTGGCATTTGTGCTTTGGCCTGACCACCTGTTTTGATGCAATAACGCAGCAGTTGTCGAGATCATTAATCACTACTTTCCACATTGTGCACAGGTTGCAGCTTTGCTGCGTGCATTTGTTCTGTTCTTCTTGAGCTTGAATGTGACGGAGTAGGTGAGGCATGTGCCAGGCTATGTTAATTGTATAGCCACTTCAAGTGGCCTCTTTTTCAGACATTGGTGCCTAGAGCAGAGGAGGAATGGGTGGCAGTACTGGGTCACCTTTGGCATCTTGGCCTCCAGGATTGATGTCACTACTTAAAAGGTCTGTTTCTGTGATCACTTGGACCTCTTACATTAGGGAATTTCATAAGATGTTAAATGTAATATGTTAAATGTAAACTGTTCCATGTATGATGTTGTTACTTTGTAAAACCATGCTGATCTTGAATAGTGCGGTATAAAACCAAATAAATAAATAAATAAGATGGCTGAGTTCTTAGAAGCTCATGGATGGCAGTCAGGGAGGGTTACTGAATTTTGACTGGGTATGTACATTGTGTCTGCTAAGGATGTGGGTATGTCCAAAGCAATGGTGTGTTCTCACTTGGCTGACTTTGCATTCCTTGCAAAGGCAGTCGGTTGAGAGAGCCCGATGGCAGGGATTTTGTTCTGGAGGCTATTACTACAGTGGAAGTGATCCTTCCCAATGTCACGTGACTCCTTGCAGCCAATTTCTCACTACCAATTGTGTGAGGGGCTGCCGGCAGTGGCTACTTCAGTATTCGAGGTGGCCTTATTATGGGTGTTTTTTGTCTGCTTTTTTGAGGCCTTCAGGAATAGAGAATTCATAGTTGCCTCTTCTCAGGCTTCCTCAAGCAATGCCAAGTTGCTGGAGCACATTATGGTGGTGGATGACCTGTTGTAGATCCTGATTCCCAGGTCAAAGACTGATCAATTGGGAAAAAGGTTATGGGTGGTCCTACATGGGGTCATGGGTTCAGTTACTTGCCCTGTCATGAGTCTTGCTTGTTACTTGGGTTTATGGCCAGCTTTGGGGGGAGGGGGGCTTATTGTTTGTGGATGCTGATTCTCAACCTTTAACACACTCAGTTTACAGCAGTATTGTGGAAAGCCCTTAAGCATGTTGGTTGTGAGGCACGTCAGTTCGTGCATCATTCATTCCGCATTGGAGCAGCAACTAGCATGGCTGCCATGGGCCTGGATGACCCGGTGATTCAGCAGATTGACAGATGGCAGTCCAGGGTCTTTGCAAGTCATCCGGTTGTAAAATTGGAGAGAGGGTGAGTTGTGGGTATTTGTTTGACTATGTTCTCTCTTGCAGATGCCTGGTGGTGGTTAGAGCACTGGAGGATGGTCGGCCACTCATTTGTGTTTTGGGCTGGTTGACATGCTGCATTGTGGCTGCTTGGCCAGCACATGGGTTTGGCCTCGACTGGGATTTCCCTGATATGTCTTGGGAGCATGGTATGTGCTGGACTCTGCTCCTGCCCCTGTTGCAGCTTTATGCCCAATTGTGGAGCCATCTGATGGGGATTATCATTCACCTTGGGGGAAATGAGTTGCCTTTGTGGACCTGTAAGGAGCTGATTCAGGCTGCAAAAAGAGATTTTGAGCTTTTATTTGTGTTATTCCCAGGTGTAGTTCTTTGTTGGTTGGACATCATTCTGAGGCTTTCTTGCATGGACCAGAAAAGGTGGTCACGAGGTTTAATGAAAATCAACCATCATATTGGGCAGTGGGTTCTGGATCAGGGTGGTTACCAGATCCAACATCCTTGGGTGGAAGTGAAATGTTCCAGTCTTCATGGAATTTGTTGTCTATGAGGCTGGTTGCTGATCGTAGCTTTAGGTGTGGGTTAGGGGTTTTTTTTCCAAGTGCAAAGTTAAACATGTGTAAAGTGAACTTTTTTTATTGGAATCTTTGTTGAGAAAGGCAAAAATGCCATTCAAATAAAAAAGTTTCCTTTTTATTCTATATAAGTGACACTCAAAAAAGTGCAATTACTGTGTAAACACACTCAGTGAAACACAAACTAAAAGAGAATTAGCACTTAACTTGCTGATACATTTATCGATCATGTATCAATCCATGTAAGCTGTTGTCATTCATCCATAGTGACACAGAAACTGTGTTTCGAGCTTCAGTCTGAATTCTGAGCTCTGCATCAGGCTTATTCCTGACTCGGGGCTGCCCAAATCTCTCCCCATTACGACATGAGTAGAGTCATCCACCATGCTTTTAAATGTCGGCCCTAGATGATGTCATAGCCAATGTGATAATCACAACATTAAGGGGCTTGTTTACAAAGCCGCGGTAGCGGTTTCCGATCGTTGATTTCAATGGGGCTGCGGCTCCGATAACGATCGGAAACCGCTACCACGGCTTTGTAAACAAGCCCCTAAGTGATCATAAAATACCAGGAGAGGAAAAACAGAAACACAACTTTAGATATTCTATAACAGACTCCACCAGTCAATTTCTAAATTGAGACCAGCAGGATGTACAGATCCCAAAAAATAAACATTGTTCTTGATATTGGAGTCGAGATTCTCTATCCCACCCGTGTGGATCGGGGGTATATAATCAATTACTCTCCACCGAAGCTGGCTGAAGTTATGATCCTTTTCCAAACAACAGGACACAATAGGCGCTGTAAGAATCTTGGATTTTAAAAATTTGAATAAAAATCATACGTACACAATTGCATTCGGTGGCTATGATACAATATCTTAAGACTAGCATGATTCCGCATGGTCTCAGGATGATAAAACCACAAAAGTTGTTTCTTGATGATAAAGTTTTTTTTCTCCAAATGGCATAGTATTTTAAATAAATGTAGTCTCGATTTAAAATCTCTTCTTGTTGAAAGACTTACAGTGGAGGACAGCAACATTAACAGCAAATTGAGATCATGAAGGAGACTTTACAAAAAGATTTATCTGAGTCCTCTTTCAAGGATGGATTAGAAGAAATGACACAACTATCACAATATAAGGACACAGTCAGAAATGCTAAAATTAAAAAGTTTAACAGTGATAAACATGATTGCGAGACTGACCAAGTGCATACTTGGAAGCAAACTTCAAGGTCATCTTTATCTAGTTCGAGACATGTCACTTTTGAGAGTTCTAGTGATATGGAAGGAAGCAACGCCTCCAATCATTCTCATCAGTCTCATCAATCTTACTATAGTGAGGGTATTAGCTCAAATTCATATCATCAAATTGATTCAAAGCACACTCCAGCTGAAATGGATTTCCATTCGTCCAACCTCGAGGCCGGCATTCCAGATGACAATGTCACAATGATGTTTTTTAGAGGCCCCAATACTCGCTCCCACATGAAACAGCACTTATAAATCTAACTAATACATCTCTTACGCTGCCTCAACAGAAAAGTTCTTAATCTTGTACTGTCTTTTGTCCCTACAATAGGCTATGACCTTTTCTAGATGAGACAGGCATTGTATAGGTTTCTTCATAAATTGCAAGTCAGGCATTGCTTTTCATGTTTACCATCTGCAACATTGGATGACTCAGCTTTATACAATCCATCTAAGTGGATATCTCCTGGGGCTACGGACCCAGCAATTTTGATATATCGAAGGTTGATTCTGGCAGATTTGGAAAGGATGGCGAATTCTCCAGCCAAACGTTTTTTTTTTCATCTTACCATTGATCAAAGTTGTGCACTCAAAGAATTGAGATCACAATCTGATCTGGTGATCCAGAGTGCTGATAAAGGAGGAATGGTTGTGATTCAGACTGCATTGGATTATCATCAACATTTATTGATACAGTTATCTGACCCCAAATATTATAAACAGCTTTTGCAAGATCCTACTCTGGCACTTGCTGATGAAATAAAGAATTTAACATTGGGAGCTCTCCAAGCTGGTTGGATCACTAGTAAGGAAGGTAAATTTTTGGTTAAAAATCATTCACAGATTCCAATAATTTACACAGTTCAAAAAATACATAAATCTTTGACAACACCTCATGGGTGACCAATTGTCTCCTATTGTGATTCTATTTTAGAGCCACTATCTCAGTGGTTTTCCCACTTCTATTCAGCATTTCTGAAGTATTGGGATTGGTTCTGGAAATCTATTATCTAAAAGTATATTAGCGCCTATGTTGCCTTTATAAAATAGGATTAAAATAGGTGTTTTTGTAGACTTCTCATGTAGGTATCCTGTTATAAAATGACCCCCCCCAAAAGCTATTTTCAGTGCAAAATAAGGCTAATAAAATGACCTCCATGGAGGGTTATTTTATAACTAGGTGCCCAGTTTAAGACAACCAAAATGTGTCTATTTTATAAAGAAAAGTATGTGTCTACTTTATAAGAACATAAGATATGCCATACTGGGTCAGACCAAGGTCCATCAAGCCCAGTATCCTGTTTCCAACAGTGGCCAATCTAGGTCACAAGAACCTAGCAGTTTCCCATCTAGGTCACAAGTACCTAGCAGTTTCCCCAAAAGACACAGGTTCCACAATGCTTGTATTGGGGTAAGCAGTGGGTATTCTGGGTCCACTTTAATAATGGTTTATGGACCTTTCTTCCAGGAACTTGTCCAAACCTTTTTTAAACCCAGCTACACTAACCGCTTTTATTACATCCTCCTGTAGCAAATTCAACAGTTTGATTATATGCCGAGTGAAAAAATATTTTCTCTCATTAGACCTCTATCATATCTCCCTTCAGCCGTCTCTTTTCAAGGTTGAAGAGCCCTAACCTTTTTAGCCTCTCTTCATAGGGGTATACTTCCATCCTCTTTACCATTTTGGTGCTCTTCTCTGTACCTTTTCTAATAACACTATATCCTGTTTAAGATACAGAGACCAAAATTGCACACAATATTCAAGGTGTGGTCGCACCATGGAACGATACAGAGGCATTATAATATCTTTTGTTTTATTTTCCATTCCTTTCCTTATGATACTTAGCATTCTATTTGCTCTCTTGATTGCCGCTGCACACTGGGCCGAGGGTTTTATCATGTCATCCATGATGATTCCTAGATATTTTTCCTGGGTGGTGGTTCCTAATGTGGAGCCTTGCATTGTGTAACCATACTTTGGGTTGTTCTTTCCTACATGCATAACTTTGCACTTGTCCACATTAAATTTCATCTGCCATTTGGATGCCCAGTCTTCCAGTTTTTCAAGATCCTCTTGCAATTTTCCACAATCCTCATGGGTTTTAACAACTTTGAATAGTTTTGTGTCATCTGCAAATTTGATAACCTCACTTGTTATTCCCATTTCCAGGTCATTTATGAATATGTCAAAAAGCAGAGGACCCAGCACAGATCCCTGTGGCACACCACTATTCACCTTTCTCCATTGGGAAAATTGGCCATTTAGCCCTACCCTCTGCTTTCTATCTTTTAACCAGTTCCTGATCCACAATAGTATACTGCCTCCTATCCCATGACTTTTTAATATTTTTCTTTATAAAATCCTACTGTAAGTGGCTGAAACTATGCCTGCACATAGATCATAGGTGTCAAACTCTGGCCCGCGGGTCAAATTTGGCCCGTAGTGTAATTATATTTGGCCCGCGAGGCTATACCAAATGACTACTAGAGCTAGCCCGCCGGTATTATACAGCGCATTCATTCATCGCTAATACTACAAATACCATAATGCCTTGCTGTTGTTTTGGCGCGTCAATCAGGACAGGTCCCAGAAACGCCCTCTCCTGTGTGACAGAAGTCATAGCGATCTCAAGCTACAACTGTCACTGTGGAACCCCTTCCCAAAAATGGCAAAAAGAAAGGCAGACAACAGGATCTTTCTGGACAGATGGGAGACAGAATATTTGTTTACATATGTAAAAGACAGACCTGTTTGTCTGATTTGTGGAGTCAACGTGGCTATAACTAAGGAGTATAACATTCGACGACACTATGAAACAAAACACCATGACAAGTACAAGGACCTGGACATGACTCAAAGGAGCCAGAAAGTGGAGGAGATGAAAAGAAGTTTGGTTTCACAACAGAATATGTTCAAAAAAGCCACATCACAAAGTGAGGCTGCTGTAAAGGCTAGTTATATTGTGGCAGCAGAGATCGCAAAATCAGCCCGGCCCTTTAATGAGGGAGAGTTTGTGAAAAAGTGCATGTTGAAAGTTTGTGACATCGTGTGCCCAGAGAAAAAGCAAGCCTTTTCAAACGTGAGCCTGAGCAGAAACACAGTAGCTAATCGCACATGTGATCTTGCCACCAATCTGTATGACCAGCTTTTGGAAAAGGGAAAAGATTTCGTTGCATTCTCCCTTGCTGTGGATGAGAGCAGCGACGCATCTGATACTGCTCAGCTGTCAGTCTTCATCCGTGGAGTGGACTCAAATATGTGTGTTACGGAGGAGCTGTTGGGATTCAAATCAATGCATGGCACAACCACAGGAAAGGAAATTTTTGAGGAGGTTTCCAAATGCGTAACTGAAATAAAGCTGCCGTGGGATAAACTCGTGGGATTAACGACAGATGGTGCGCCAGCGATGTGCGGTAAAACAAGTGGACTGGTGGGCAGGGTCCGGGAGAAGATGCAGGAAGAGAACTGTGCAGGTGAACTAACTGTTTATCACTGCATCATACATCAGGAATCATTGTGTGGCAAAGCCCTAAAGATGGAACATGTTATGACCACAGTAACACAAGTAGTTAACTTTATAAGAGCCAAAGGTCTGAATCACCGTCAGTTTAAGTCTTTTCTGGAGGAGTGTGGTTCAGAATACGCAGACGTGCCGTATCACACAGAGGTGAGATGGTTAAGCCGAGGAAAAGTACTGAATAGATGTTTTGAGCTGCATGAGGAAATATGTCAGTTTCTGGAAAGCAAAGGGAAGGACACAGCAGAGCTTCGGGAGAAAAAGTTTCTGTGTGAGCTGGCCTTTCTGTGTGACATCTCGAGCCATCTCGATGCGCTGAACCTGCAGCTTCAGGGGCGGGGGCGCATCATCACAGACATGTACGCTGCAGTGAGGGCTTTTAAAACTAAACTGTGCCTGTGGGAGAATCAGATGCTGCAAGGAAACCTTGGCCATTTTCCCTGCTGCCAAACCATGAAAACGCAGTTCTTTACCAACTTGTTCCCATGCGCACAGTTTGCTGAAAAACTCAGTGTACTCGGCGCTGAGTTTAGCCGGCGATTTGCCGACTTTGATGTCCAGAAATGTAGGTTTGAACTGCTCAGTAATCCCTTTGCAGTTAATGTGGAAAACGCACCAACCAACCTCCAAATGGAGCTAATTGAACTCCAGTGTAATGACACGCTGAAGTCAAAGTATGATGCTGTGGGCGCCGCCCAGTTTCCACAGTTCATCCCTGACACAATGCCTCAGCTCCGCACCCAAGCTGCTCAGATGCTCTCCATGTTCGGCAGCACTTATCTATGTGAGCAACTTTTCTCCTCGATGAAGATGACCAAAACATCTCACAGGAGACGTCTGACTGATGAACACCTTCGCTCGATACTGAGGATTTCCTCAGCTCAAAGCCTGAGCCCAGACATTGATGAACTATCATCCAAGAAGAGATGCCAGGTATCTGGCTTGGGCACATCAGATTAGATCAGTGTGCAGCAAACTCAGCAATAATTAACGTTTTCTTTATGCACTTTTTCTTGCTACTCCAAGACATGGGCTTGAATGGTTGATTAATTTTATTATTGTTATTTTATTTTAAAAATTATTATTTATTATTATTTAAATCTTATTTAATAAATGAATGTCATTGATGTTTTTTTTATTTGAAATTGGTTTTTGCATATCTGAACTATTAAGTTATAAATTGTATAGTAATAAGTGTTGCTTCATATTCAATGTTAAAGCAAATCTTGTTTGGGTCCATATTAAAAGGTTCATTTGTTCAATGCTGGCCCGCGACTTTGTTCAAGTTTTACATTTTGGCCCACTGTGTATTTGAGTTTGACACCCCTGACATAGATTCATAAAGAACACATGTAAATGATAATCTTTTATAGTTTATGGATCTACTTGTGTGCTCTGTCCGTGCTCTACCCAAACGCCATCCATATACACACCCACAGTGAAAGGACATGCCATCAGATCTGTGTGCATACATATAAAATAGTACCCAGCGTAAAAGAAGGCATTTGCACACATAGATAGTGACTTGCATGTGGAAATGGCTCCCATAAAGACTAACGCTTGTCAGAGTCGTTTCAAGGGCTGTGCGAGCGGAGCAGCTGCACAGGGTGAAGGCACAGATGAGGGTTCTGATATCATCCTTGGGATTCCAGGAAGCTCAAAAAGGGTGAGTTACTGAACGTGGCTGAGTGGAGGGCAGGTGCCAGATTCATTAGTCACACAGGGCACATTTCTAGCTTAGTACGGTCCTGGTTCTTGTTCCCCAAAGCCTCAGAAATGAGAAGAAACTAAATCTGAAGGTTGTTTTTGCACTTTCCCACAGAGCTCATTCGGTGCCTGTTCACACGATTCAAATCTTCCTTTTCTTTACCTGCACTCAAGATACATAAACCCTATTGTACCTTCTGTTTGGCTCTAATACTCGTACCTTTATGAGGTCATTTCCCTCTGACTCTCTTTCTGTAGTGAATACAGTATTATAAAACCCACTAAGGACTTCTGCTTTGTTTTCAGTTATTATGTCCACAAAGGGAACTATGGTTTCCCCAATCATCTTTGTTATTAATGGTCTCTAAGAATCTTTTGAAGTGTGTTTGCAATCTTTAGCAATATTTCTTTCATTTTCAATTTAATTTGTCTGACCTCCTAGATGCCTTGTTGCATGCTTTGTAGATCTGAAGTACTTTATCTCTCTTTTCCTCTTTATTTATTTGAAAGGAATTCCTTTTATCAGTAATGTTTTCCTCAGCTTCATTATTAAAGATCATGGGGTTTCTTTATTCTTATATTTTTCTCTTCATGGGTACCTTCACATCTTGGCATCCTTTCAAAACCTCTTTCAATACCTTTCATTTCTCTTCAGTGTCTTCTGAATGAATTCTGTACCCTGATTTACTCTTGCCTATAGATTCTGTATTCATTGAAAATTAACCTTTCCTTGCTAAATTAAAAATCTTGGTTTGACTCTTTGATCTCTTTGCTTTGTACTGGTTTGAAATGGCATCATACCAATTGCTATGATTTTATCCAGCATATATGTCTTCTTTATACTGGAAACATTGAATAGGGGTCTTTACTTGAATCTGTGGTTCTGTGAGTGTTAATTATGTTAGTAGAGCAAAATCTATGTAAGGCTTTAGTACCCAAAGCAATACGTTTTCATCCCATCTTACAAAATGCTCATGTTTGTAAGTCAAATGATGGCACATAAATGCATCAGATTTATACAGGGATTTAGAATTACTCTCGAAATCGTAAGATATACTCTCATGTGCGCTATTTATTTATTTATTTAACTAGATTTTATACCGCTTTTCTACCAGTCAAAGCGGTGTATATTCAGGTGCTGTATATATATATATTTCCCTTGTCCCAAAGGGCTCACAATCTCTGTTTTCGTACCTGAGGCAATACAGGGTTAAGTGGCTTGCCCAAGGCCACAAGGAGCACTTGTGGGACTAGAAACCCCAGTCCTCCGGCCCAAGGTAACTTGCCCCAACCACTATGGGTGTATCATTCACATTTGAAAAAAAAGAGATGAGGAACCGCTATAACTAGGACCTGAAGTACTGTATATAGCGATTTCTCAGATGCTGGTTATAGCAGTTCTTCACCTCTAAGAGGAATGGCAGGCAGCTAAGAACTTTAGTTACTAAGGCAAGCTAATATTAACACACGTTTATTCACCATTGACACAAGTTATTAGTAATTAGGGACTCTTTTATTAAAGTGCAGTGTATTTTTGCCCTTAATGTGCAATTTGAGTCCAAATTTATTTATTTATTTATTACAGGCTCTTATATACCGCTCTATTCAGCATCAGCGCGGTTCACAATATAACAACAGACCAGAATCAATGTGCATTAGGTGCTACAGCATCATGGTAATTGTCGAAGGTGTGGCCAGCATGTGACTGACAGTAACCATGCAGGCAAGCCCCTTAGTGCACATTTCAGCCCTTGGCAATTAATATGGGTGCACCTAATGTAACCCATTGAGGTGGTGGTAGGTGTACCCATATTAACTGCAGCATTGGCAATTAGTGCATCCTACTGACACCCATGCTAACTGCAATGTACAGTCAACACGCACTCTCTGCCCCTACCCTGCCGCATTGCACTGTGTGCAGTTAATGCATGTTTCAATCCATTATAACCATCCCATCTGCATAGTAACAATTACCGTGGACCCATGGACGTGATTAATGAGTGGTGAAACATGCAATAAGTGCATAACACACTTTAGTAAAAGGTCCCCTAGGTTCCACTGAATAACATGGGACCTGTGTTAAAATAAAACATATTAATGGTGAATTAACACACATTAATGCTTGCGCACCTTAGTAACTACACCCTATATTTTTGTAAAAACATACTTACCAGGCCTTAGGATACATGCACACTCTGAGGCTGATATTGAAATGCTCTCATGGGATCAGTGGCAATGTCTTTGTTTTTTTTAACTTTAGGCATTTAGAAAGACAACTTATGCCCTTTAAGTCATATGAAGGGTAATTTTATAAGGCATGCCTAGAATAATATGCATTTTATGTGTATCTTTCATGCCTATTTTATAAAGTAAGGTATGCACAAACTTTATTTTATAAAATGGGGGAGGGATAATTTATCAAAAGCATGTATTAATTTAAGCAGTGAGCACTTAATGCTGACTCAATGCCTGGCGTAAATGCCCATGCCGGAAAATCTGGTCCAACTAAGAGCAAAACGTCACATCGAAAGCAGTACACAGTAGAGGAACGTGATGTGTCCAAGGATAGAACCAACTAATCATATAATGTTGAAAAGAGGCTTTTATTTACAATACCAATGGATGATGCCCACCCGACACAGGCCGTGTTTCGTTTAACAAAACTTCATCAGGGGTACAGGGCAACTAAAAACAAAAACATCCAATAAATACACTCAAATATACATAACAATAAAACATGCACTAAACAATAAATAACTAAAATCATAATAGGTAAATAAATAACCACTTATGTAAATGTACCTAAAATATGTTGGAACGCTATAAATAAATATAAAAATATATAAAAAGAGAGACTGAGGAAGATAAGGGATAAAAACTGGTGCAATAACCATGAACCAAAAGAAGAAGAGAAAGAAGATCATCTGTGCACAAGTACAGTGTACGAATATTATTAAACCTCAAACAATATTAAAATCACAGATAAAATTTTAAAAGAACCAGACAATCAAATAAATAATGACAATATATATAAAAAAACAAGTGATAATAAAAATTAAAAACATGCCCCTTGTGAAGACAGCCATGCTAACTCCAAATACTCACTAACCAATCCCTCAATGGCCAAAGCTGTAAAGTCTCTTCTTGCCTACAACTGTATCAAAAAAGTCAAGGAGTACCATTAGCAGTGTAGTGTGGTAGCCAGAAACCAACTTAAAAAATACTTCAACCTACTTACATTTTGTAATAAGCCTAACCTGGCTGCACAATCTGTGGCACTGTAAACGTCAAGACCACTGAAAATCGCCAAAAAGAATTACACACAGCAGGGTTATGTATTAAAGGTGGTGAAACAAAAAAACGGATAAACATTAAACCTTCAAAAAGGGGACCTTACCACGATATATCCTGCATCTCATCTCATGGCTCAAAAAAGTGCCGAAGCTGTGCGGCGTCGTGGAGGTTCCCCTTAAAAAACGCCGACGCATGTGCATCCAGGTGATGAGAGGCACACAATGATGACATCAGAGCTAAGGGACAAAACCACCCCGATTTACCTCCGTGTTCAAAAACTTCACTCTAGCAATCATGAATCCAAACCTTTGTAGAAATCACAATGAAAACACCTCCTGAATCCTAAAATAATTAAAAAATAATTAAACAATACTTAAAAAATACATTCTCCAAACAATCGTGGAGTGACAACGTCTTTAAAAAGAAGGAGAAAAATGGGTTCCCGATCTTAACTGAACCTCGTAAATCCATATCCACGTTCATAAACAACCCGATCTACCTCCGTATTAAATGACTTCACTCTAGCCATCATGAATCCAAACCTGTGTAGTGATCACAATGAAAACCCCATTTTCAAATAATCATGGAGTGACAACATCTTAAAAAAGAAGAAAGAGGGGTTCCCGACCTTGACTGAATCTTGTAAATACATATTCACGTATATATACACACATACGCACACATAGACATATATAACTATGCATATGTATACTTATATATATATATATATGTACATGCACACACGCACAATAAAGCCATCCAAGTCCTGAAATTTAAAAATATAAATATAGCTACTTTAAATAATTAAAAAACGTACAATACCTAATTAAATAAACTTGCAATACCTAAAAACTTACGTGAAATTAAAAAAGTCACACAATTATATTATCTAAAAAGGGGAACATATAAAAACCGGGTTCCAAACCAAACCAATTAAAAGATTAACACCATAGTGTAACAAACAAAAACCCTTTTGAATGTAAAAATATGAATATTGAGAAATAGCCTCTCTCAGTTACTACCCAAAATACAGGAATTCATAAATACATCAAATATCCTAAAAAATCATCATAAAAAAACGGAAAAATCCTGTTCTAAATTGAGCCCATTCGGTGTCATTGAGTCCAACATGAAAATATATCTCTGCTCCAATTGTTCCTCTACTGTGTAAATGCCCATGCCTACATTTTGTGCTCAGCCCACACTCTTCCCAAAATCTACCCCTGACAACAACCAGGAGCAAGTGGTCAGATGGATGAATGCAATCTTTATTCAGGGGTACAGTAAAGCCAAACCCGACACGGCCATGTTTCGGCACCTGCTTTCCTCAGTGGTGTATTGGCATTACAACAAACAAGTATATTAATATGAAACACACATAAATATGAAATTGCAATAAATAGAATAAATTAACATCTGTGGACAATATATGAAATAATAAATAATAAAAAGCATTAAAATGGATAAAGATTAAAATCATGAAAAAACATTCTAAAACAAATGATATATTAAAATTAAAAACCTATATCATACAATATGATCACAATAAAACAAAAAGTGAACAGAATCTATATAAGCATATGATAATTCTCAAAGACCAGAGGTGAGCAAATTCAACCTAACAAAGGTGAACTGTGAAGAAAAATCTTTCAGCTTAATAACAACAAGAAAAATTAAATAATGAAACGTGAAAAGAGATGATGATAAACTCATGCAGGTGAGTGAAAAATATGGGATGTTAGGGATGACATACTACCCGATACTGCACTATGGTTAATCATCTGCATTCAAAATTGACTTCAAAAGAAGCACTATGATTAAAAGAGTAATATAATGATTAGTCCATCATAATGATATACAGCCTCAAACTCCTTTTCAAACCGGTCTAATGACCCATTCAAAGGAAATGAATATAGCATCATTTAAACACGCAGACGATGTTCACAAAATTAGAAATATTACATAGACCCTCTGGATAACGATGAGCCACACATATCCTTTCAAGAAAATCAATGATTCATTCAGGGGAAAAAACTATACACTATTAAAAGTAATCTGTGTGGAACAGGGTCAAAGATTTTACTAAAATATAAGTACACCACATCTAGGGCTATCCCTCGGTCCAACTTTCTTGTCACCACATCAAAGAAATCAATCAGATTTGTCTGACAAGAGCTGCCTCTGGTAAACCTATGCTGCCTCAGATCCTGCAATCTATTGGGCTCCTGAAACCTTACTATTCTCTGTTTTAGCGGTGTTTCCATGAATTTACTCATCACAAAGGTCAGACAAACCGACCTGTAGTTCTCAACCTCATCCTTACTTTCACTTTTTGTAAAGGTGCCATATGTGCCTTTCTCTAGTCCTCTCGAACCACTCCCAACTCTAAAGAAGCACTGAAAAGGTTAGTCAGTGCAGCCACTAGAATATCCCAAAGGTCCTTCAATATTCTCAGATGTATCCCATTTGGCCCCATCGCTTTGTCTACTCAGTTTAGCTAGTTCCTCACGAGCAGTCTTTTGAAAATCATTCAAGATCCCTTTCACTTCTGTACCTATTTGTGGGTGTTTTCTGAGGTTTTGCTGCTGGCCCTTTAACTGTGAATACAGTTGATCAGAACACTGGTGCAAATTGTTTTTTTTATTCAGAAACCCCAACGCATTTCGGCGTGAATGCCTTCTTCAGGGGGAACGGATGTACATTAAAAAATGCACAATGAACTCACATAATATCAAAAATAAAATAAAAACATAATCTCAAAAGAACACATTAAAAAACATATAATGGAAATAAAAAGAAGTGCTGATAATGACATCAAACATACATCATTAAAAACACATACTTAAAAGTGTCAATTAAAAAAGAAAGTGTTAAAACATTAACCAATAAAACATTAAAACAATAAGAACTGTTAATAATAAATAGCCAAAATTAAATCATATTAAGTAAACATATAAATAAATAATTAAATAAACATTTAGACCAATACATGGGTGATACAATGAAACATATTGCACAGTAAGAGATGGAAGATGTACTCACAATGGCACCAAACAACACGTGTAAGTCTTGAAAAAGACTCCAACAAACAGGTAATGTATGCTAGAGTGTAAAACATATAAAGTATATTGCGTTAAAATAAAGTACCCAGAGCCAGAGAGGTAACTATAAAAGGAACAACTTAAAGACTTGTATAGGAGGCAGGTTAAAATCCATAATAAGGAGAAAGAGGAGTCAGAGGAAACTGTGATATGTAACTTGTCCAAAGGACTTTGTACATTAACCGGGTAGTAGGACTCGGTGCTCACCATCCTGTTTCGAGTACCCCCTTACCCCTCTAATACACTACCCTCCTTTCCCACAAATGCCACAGACAACCATTCTTGGGTAACAACTGGTCGCAGCTTTATTTGCCAATTTAACATACGGAAAATACTGAACCAGAATAATCAACAAACCAATAAACCCCCAGCAGAGCGATGTGTCACCAGCCATGCTATTAGCAAGGTGACCTTGCCTCTGCACCGTCCATGGTCACTTCCACCGGCCAAATTCCTACCACCCCTATCCGACTTCGTCATATCACTAGCAAAAGTCTACCAGGGGTTTCCGGGTCGTGGGCACCCCGCCCCCGGCCCAAATGGCCTAAGGCTCTGGACCCCGGACACCTCTGGGATCCCGCCACCGGCACAGGCTCCCTGAAATGCTCGTGCCACTCCCCCCCCCCCCCAAATATCAAGCTGCAACCCACTCGTGTCACCCTACACCACTCGCTCCACCGCCTCTTGCCAGTCATTCAGGAGCACCCCCACCGGAGAAAGATGCACCCCATCACTCCTGTACAAACCAACACATGCCACCTCCACCCATGAATGCTGCACCTGATACCCACCCTGTTCGCATACCCACCGCCCAATCTGCCTATTAATTTTTGTTAGTCCCTGAGACCAACATTGTTGCCCAGCACGCTGGCCACGGGATAATATCTGACCAAATTAACACCACCCCCACAAACATTCACAGCACTAAGGCCAAATCCTTCTTTGCAGCTCTGATCAGTTGCTTGCAAGTCCAGGCAGCCCAAGTCATTCCCCCCACAGATGCAACCGGCTGTTTCCTTATGCACTTATGGTGCCGGAGCAAAGGCATCAGCTGAGTCCACTGTAGACCACACTCGCCCAGCCAAGAGATCGACACCAATGCAGGATCCAGCCCCAGGTTCAGCCCAATAGGCCACACTGCTGCTCGCTCACAATCCCAGAACATGAAGGAATGCCCCAGCAGCCAACAATCCCACACACTATGTCCCCCATCTGCAAAAGAAAGGATGTGTTAATCTCCCCTTGTCTATTGGGCTTGCCCCTTAGAAACGAACATAACCCATAAAGGCCCTAGACCGCCATCTACCAATACTTTGTATCTGCCATTCCAACAACCCTACCACTGCCGCACTGGTCGCTGCACCGATGCAAAACAAATGGACTGAGAAAAGGGAAGGGTCTTTACCTATATGCCGTAAGATCATCTTCAACACCGCCGATACCTGAAAGCGCAGCAACACCCGCACATCTCTGTGGATGAATAGACCCCCTCATCCCCAGGACAAATGCAGAAGTAGTCCCTCATTGAGGCCACCGGGCATGTGAGCCTGCCAATCTCTTTCAGAACCACCCACAGCCCCTTACCGCGCTGATCCGTTTTGGAATTTGCTAGTAATACACGCAACTGCCCGCCGTTCACCTGTATGTGCTGCCGCCGCAATCTACTACTGACTCCCGCTTTCACAGAGTCCGCTACCAATTCCCCCCCCCAGAAGGCACCAAAAAAAGGCCAAGCTGAAAACTTCCCGAAAAAGTGTGGCTTCATAGCGCGACTCCGCCACCTGTGGTAATTCCTCACACAATCTCAATAGTAACTGATGTGTAATCGGTCGTCGATGATCCCGGGGGGTCGGCCTCGAGGGTTACCAGCCATGCAGTAACCTTTGAGCCAGGAACCCTCCCCCAGAGGAACCCCATCCCACCACTCTCGCAAAAAACGCAAAACCCGCCACATGGCTATGCACCGCCGATCTCGTAACCCCTTGCCCTTTTGCACTGAGGATATACTGCCCCAGCAGGTGATCCAACACCCCCCCCTTGCCACTCACAGGCCTGCAAAAACTCCGCCACTCTCAGACCACCTCGCCGATAAGCCTCCCATGTCCCTCCGCCACCGAATTCCGCAGCAGACTCATCTCTGCAGGCCACAGCTCCACAAGTTACATGGGACTACGAACCCGTCTGTGTCCACTTCCGGTGCCAACCTCCGAAACCGGTCCAACTGCAAATGGGAAAGAGCATCAGCAATTCCGTTAGTATGCCCCGATATATGCCATGCCCTCAACACGACATTCAAACGCATACATGACAATACAACATCCCTCATTAGTGATGCAACCTGGAGACATCACGGCGAATAACGATTGATGACGTTCACCACTGCCTCATTATCATACCACCATACCACCCTGTGGTTGCACAACTGGTCCGGCCACAGCTCCAACACTACCAACATAGGGAAAAGCTCCAAGAAGGTAATATTACTTAACAGTCCAGCGTCATACCATGCCTGCGGCCATCTCTCGGTACACCATGCACCCCCAAAGTAGATACCCATACCTACTCCCCCCGCCGCATCCGTGTAAAGCTGCAAGTCTTCACTAGAAATCTCGGCTTCCATCAAAACTGAAGTTCTGTTGAAGCCCCTCAAAAATATGTCCCACACCCACAAATCTTCACGCATCACTCTTGAAACTCGTATGTGGTGATGAGGCTTGCCCACCCCCGCCATCGCTGCCGCCAACCGATGAATAAATACCCCATCGGGATTACCCTACAAGCAAAGTTAAGCGACCCTATCAATGCCTGCATTTCCTTCAATGTCAACTTAGATGAGGCCAGGGCATTAGCTACCAATACCCACAACTTCACCACCTTCTCCACCGGCAGATGCAACACCATGACCTCGGAATCCAGCTCAATTCCCAAGAAGGTAATCCGAGTCGCCGGGCCCACCATCTTGTTGTCAGCCAAAGGCACCCCTAATTCGCTAGCCAGCTTCATAAAGCCTTCCAAGAGCGCTCTGCATCCTGTAGACTTTGCTGCGCTGACAAACAAGAAATCATCGAGATAATGCACCACGTCCAGCCAACCTACCCTCTGCACTACCACCCAATGCAAGAAGGAACTAAACGTCTGAAAATAAGCGCACGACACTGCACAACCCATCGGCATACACTTATCGAAATAGAATTCCTCTTCAAATCGGAACCCTAAAAAATGAAACGTCGAAGGATGGACCGGGAGCAAGTGAAAGGTGGATTCAATATCCACTTTAGTCATCAATGCCCCACTACCGGCATTCCGGATTGACTCCACCGCCCTATCGAATGAGGCGTACCGTACTGTACAACACTCGCGCGGGATGAAATTGTTTACCGATGCCCCAACTGTACAAGACAAATTATGTATCAACCGAAATTTCCCAGGTTCTTTCTTAGGTATGAGTCCTAATGGAGATACCACAAAGTGCTGGAAAGGCAGTTGCTTAAACGGACCTGCTATTCTACCCAACTTCAACTCAACAGCCAACTTCTTCCGTGCTATCGGCGCCCAGCGCCGCACCGTCGAGGAGTTTCGCGCCTTCGCGCCTGCCACTACACCCCGAACCAGAATAACAAAAACAAACTGAAACCCTAACTGCAGTACGGTCCTGTCCCTCTTCTTCGGGTATTGGCGAAGCCACGCGCTTAACACCTCCACCCTTATCGAAGAGGGGGCTAATCCAAACCCCGATTCACTACTTGGATGCCGGCCCGGGGGCCGCCACTGCACCTTTTTTAACGCATTTTGCCACCGAGTGGACACCCTGCAGCCCGAGCAAACATGCCGGAACTTACAGTCCAGGAAGGGACACACGGACTTATTAAACCTCCAGCACACATCCCCGCCCCCACTTGCTGCCGGCTTGATCTGCAAGGTGGCCCCTCCACTCCGAAAGGAATGGCTCGCCCCTGCGTTGGCCACCGTCCCTCCCTTTCCCCCACTCCCATTGCTAGCCCCCGCTCTGGCTGACATATGCGTCAGCCACAAGTTGATGTCCTGTGTATCCCAGGTTAATAACTTGTTCTCCTCCATTTTGTCTCTAAACTTCTCGTCATAATTAAGCTATGACCATCCCTCATGAGCTTGTGATGCTTTGAGAATCGAATCCACATAGGCCAGCAACATACCATACTGGTCTGGATAATGCTGGCCCCATACACTTGCCAACCGCAAGAACGCTCTCACCCAATTCACAACGTTCCTAGAGACCTTTCTGATCCGACCGTCCTTTTCATCCTCCTTGCACTTTTTCCTGCTCTCTCCCAAACGCTTCCGCCCTTCAAGCAAGCGGAAAATATCTATATATCTCCACTTTCAAATTTTCCACCGTAACTTCTTAGGTACACCTTCCCACAACTCGGATAAGGAGGAGTACACTCCCCCCCCCCCCCGATTTGCTGCCCAACCCCCTCGACCCTGCACCCCTGACCTCGCACTTTCCTCCCCCGATGATGCCTCCGAAGAGCCTGAAGACGATGAGGAAGAGGATTCTGAACTACGCCGACGCCGGCAGGAGTGCTTCTTTTTCCTACTTGCTTTATCCGACCGTTCCGCCCGCGAACCGCTCCCCTCATGCTCTGCCACCTCCGCCGACCGCAATTCACCCGTCTCCGCTCCCACAGCCATTCTCATTACTGGCTGCGAAGCATGCCCTGCCTTGGGTCCTCGATCCTCTGCAGTGCACTGGCTCCTCATGCCGCTGCCTCATCCTCCGAGACTCCCTGCGTCGCCCTGGCTCCCTTGTCCATATTCGTTGCAAGCGATGGCTCTTCTGCACCAGGCACGAATCCAGGCGATGCCAGAAAAGGGGCCTGTGGAGAGAAAAAAGGAAACCCAGGAGGGGGAAACCCCGGAGACCAAGATGGTTTCCAAGCTCCCACCCACGCAGCCCTCGAGGAACCTTGCCCCCCCGACTCCTCCAATGATCCCAAGGAGTCTGATGCCTGGCTAGCCCATAGCCCATTTGTACCACTGTTCTGCCCCCCGGGGACACCAGACCTCCACCCTCCCCACCGAAGGTCCCATACCCAGGCCTGTCACCCACCTCCCAACTCCCGCCCCCACCCAAAACAGGGCCTGGCCCCCATCCCCTGTCCCCGCTCTGTACTGTCCTCCCTGACCGGATCAGCCATAGCCCCAACAGTGCTGCCGTCCTGACTACCTCCTCCTCCCCTGTCCATAGCCATTTCCACAGCCATCAATCGACCCGGCCCAGGTTGTGGCCTGACCCCTCGACCCCTAGCTCTACTGCCACCCCATGCCCTCCTGGACAATGCTGGGGTCACCACTGGCCCCCATGCTGGACGCCGTGCCTCCTCCACTCCCCGCTGGGCAGCACAGGTCCCAGATCTTCCCCGCAGACCCCCTGTCCTCCCACGTTCAGCCCCCGACCTCCCTGCCCCCCAACAGGCCTGTCCACCCCGGCCCTGTCAGCTCCCTGCCCCCTGCTCTAACAGGCCTTCTTAGCAGCCATGCCAAACCCCTCCCTAGCCCACCACCTTTCCTGCTCCCTTTTTCCCCTTTGTCCTTTTTAAGTTTTTTTTTTTTTTAATCGGCCCCTCTTATCCATCCTGCGTCTGATTATTATTATTATTTTAAATTTTATTTTGACTAGGACCTCACTTGCCCGCACACCGCTACACCGATGTCCAGACTTCAGCCGGCTCCCGCGCTGCTGCCGTGCACTCCAATGCTCCGCTGCCACTCCGAAATCCCTTCCGGCACCAGCCCCTTCTGCCTGCAACAAGCGCCGCCCCACCACTGCCGCTGAAGCCCGTCTGCCTGCCGCTGCTGCCCCAATCGCAGCTCCACGTGAACCCCGAGGCGTCCCGTCGCATGTGCTCGGCAACCGCTGCAGACGCCCTAGCACATGCCTGCCTCCTCTCTGATTTGCTCCCTCGCACTCGATCCTGCGAGCAGAGCCAATCATTTGAAAAGACGCTGGCAGCGTCCCTGCCGCCGCTGTACCTTCCCCCCCCCCCCTCCACATACAAATGCAGGGTCCCGCACCGGGCCGAGCACCCGGTTACATTCGGTCGCCAGGACCCTGCCCGTGCCCTTTTTCCATATGCTAAGTTCATATATATTTAAAAGCTTCATCAATAACTCAGGAAAAAATATAGTATAGGGGAAAAATCTATAGTTGAAGGAAAAATGGGGAAACAGATTATCCTAAATTAATGTAAACGACATGAAACATTTAAGGACTTTAAGGAAAAAAGTAAAAATCATGTGCAAGCACTGTGAGGAAAGAAAAATTGTATCCTTAGCTAGTGTCAGTATGAAAATAAGCAGTTAACATGATAGTATGAGCAAACCTTAAAAGCTGTCGTGAAACCAGAAGGTTACTCGAGGATTGCTTCTTAGAGCTGTGATCAAAATTAAAGCAATAGTGAGAAGGAAAAACTTTGAGCTAACACAAGCAGAAAAGCCACAAAATCTCAAAAATCTTCTATCGCAGTCACAGCCTTCAAAGTAGTGGCAGCAGTACTGAAATGAAAGAATAAGGACGCATCAAGTAAGTCGGCGTCGTTTTTATCTGTTGATTTTTCGTGCGCTTGACCTGCTGAGTGACAGAATGTAGCTCATGTGCAAAGGAAATCTCTCCAAGGAGTAGAAACGCTAAGGCACTTAGAGGGGCACTACTGTAGAAGACGTACACAGGGGAAACCCAACATCCATTAAAACCATATATAATAATCAAAACAACGTGCACACGAGACAGTCTCTGCCGTCAAAAGGATACTTAAAAGCATGTATGTCCAAGAACAAAACTGCAATCCGTGGAAGCAATTGCAGTCCAGCAACCACCAGCACCGCGAGCTGACAAACCCACAAGAACAAACCAATAAAAGCGCGCCCCCACAAGGCGACATATCCCAATGTAATACACAAATCGGTATGGAGCAGACAGTAAAGAAATTATCCATGAGACATAACGTGAACAATCTATGAATAAGTAAATAATCAAACAAACACAGGGGACACATCCTATAGAAGGGAAATATGCAACGTGATAGAACCATAAGATCATCTATTATAATAAGGAAAGCAAATAAAGCATAACCTAAAAAGTAAACCAAACTTTTTAAAATCAAATTGTAAAAATTAAAACACCAAAAAATGTGACATAAAACAAATCCAGAAGTAACACTAGCAATATGAACTAAAAAATTATAAAAACAGACCATTAAAAGCGCGTATATACAGGGCAACAGATCCCAATGTAATATTCAATGGGCATGAAACTGACAGTAAACAGAATATATCTAAAAACATATGGTGAAAAATCCATATGCTAAAAAGTATACATGAATTCAATGGGGCTGCGGCTCCGATATCGGGCGGAAACCGCTACCGCGGCTTTGTAAACAAGCCCCATAATGATTCAATAAATAAATAATAAAACCAACACGAAGGGCACATCTTATAAAAGAGAAATATGCAACATAGTAAGACCATAATCTCATTTATTATAATAAAAGGAGAGAATAAAACATCACCTAAAAATGAACCAGACCTTAAAAAATGAACTGTAAAATTAAAAAATGCAAACACCAACTAAAGCATAAAACCTGCATACTGAACAAAATCCAAAAGAAACAAATTATAAAAACAACAGATAAAAACTAGAAAGTAACAAACAGAAGGTAAAAAACAGAGGATAAAAAAGGAAGTAAAAAACAGAAAAAGGAGTGGCATGGATTCAATATCAAAGGAAAACTGATAAATTAATATCCTGCTTCAAACCATGAGGAGCAAGGGTATGCAATTCATATATAAACCATTGTTCTAATCTCAAAAAGACCTTATCTAGGTCGCCCCCACGCCAATAGGGCTCTACTGCTTTTATGACCAGGAATTTTAAATCGGAAATCAAATGATTTTTTTCTTCCCAATGAGAAACTAGGGGCTTATCTGGAATATGTCGTAGCAAGCAGCTCTTGTGCTCAATGATACGTTTTTAAACTGGGCGCTTCGTTTTCCCTACGTACAAGTTGCAAGGACACTACAATATATATCACATTCGGTGTATCAAAGTTAGAGAAATGATTTATGAAAAACCTTTTTCCTGAATATGAGAAAAAACATTTTTATAACTAATGAGTTGGAGCACACTGAGCACCTGCCACATCAAAAATGCCCTTCTGCTTTCGGAACAGCTTTGGGTATTGAAAGAGCTGAAGGTACCAAAAAATTGGCTAAATTCTGATTACGTTTGTAAGCAACAGTAAATTGCTTGGATTGGAAAACAGGAAGGGAGGAAAGGAGATGTCACTCTTGTTTTAAAATCTTAAGAATATCTCTTGATAAATTAGAAAATGTAAGAGCACAGACCAAACTGTTGTCAGGAGTAGATACTTTAGGCTTTAGCAGAGAGTTTCTGTCTGTAATCCTAGCTCTCATATACGCCTTTCAATATAATCTGATGGATAACTTCTTGCCTTAAAGCGGTCAGTCATGGTACTTGCATGTCGTTCAAAATCCTGTACATTCGTGCAAAGACGGCGGAGTCTGAGGAACTGACTGGTAGGTAAGTTCCTTTTCAAAGAATTGTTATGAAAACTGTCAAAACGAAGCAAGTTGTTTCTATCTTTTGGTTTTTGGAAGAGATCTGTGATAAAACCAGTACTGCTCTTTTTTATAAGAATATCCAAATATGGTATAGAGTCGGTACTATAAGTACCTTCAAAACGCAGGTTGTTGTCTAGGGTATTGAGCCATCTGAAGAATTACATTAAAAGTTCTTCTGTACCATCCCATATCATTAAAATGTTATCTATATATCTCTTCCACAAAAGAATATGTGCTTTAAAGGGGTGATAATCGGACAAGTACCGTTCTTCAAAGTGAGCAACATATAGGTTAGCTACGTCAGGAGCCATTGATGAGCCCATAGCCACTCCTTTTATCTGTTTATAAAACACTCCTTTAAAACAAAAATAATTCTCAGTCATGGCTAAAATCGCCACATGTAGAAGAAAAAAAGATGGAACTCGGACAGGACTATCTCTGCGAAATAAAGTATCTTCTATAATATCCAGTGCTGCTCTTTGTGGGATATTCTTATATAAAGAGGATATATCCAAAGTGATTAAAACCAATTGGTCATGAAAACCATTAAAATCCCTTAAAATATTAATAATGTGCATAGAATCCCATACATAAGATGGAACTTTCAGGATGAAAGGTCTTAAGAAAACATCTAGAAATTTTGACATAAAAACGGAAAAGAACGGCCGCGGGGTGCAGTCCATGTGGCCGCAGTTAATAGGGGAGTGGCACGTGGTTTCCCGGTGGGCATGCGTGGCCAGGTGGGGCATCGTGAGGCAAGACGGGAGCGGGCCAGCATCATTTAAAGTGATTGGCTCCCGCCACATGAGTGAAGGCGGGGGAGTCAATCAGAGGGCAGGAATTACACGGGAGGGGGGAGTGGAGCATGGAGAGGTTCCCGGCTGCAGTGAGTCATCGAGGCAGCGGAGGAGAGAGTAGACTGCATGGTGAGCTCGGGCGGATCGGGAGCAGTGTGGTCAACTATCGTTGGGAGCAGGAGTGTGCTTGGTCGGCTGCAGTGTGTCAGGAGCGATTCGGGGGTTGGCGGCTCGTGCCCGAGTTCCGCAGCATTGGTGCAGGTGCGCTTTGTGGGAGGCTGTGATCAGCTGGAGCTGTCCGGTGCCGGTGGTGACGGTGGGTGCTGTGAGGAGGCTGACAGTGGCAGGGATTTGTGGCAGGACAGCGGTGGTGCAGGCAAGTGGAGCTAATCATTAAGGCTACAGTGGGGTTGCCATGTCTCCATGTCGGGGCCTTAAGAGACGTGTTGAGGGAGGGGGGGCATCACGTCAGGCTGTATCTGGTCAGCAGGGGAGTTTGGAAGGTAGGGGGGTCAGCACGGGGTGGGAGGAACGGAAGGGGATGTGGGGGATCCCGCTCCGTGCTTGAGCAGGGCAGAGGAGGAGTGCAGGCACATGCTGGAGGGTCCCAGACGTCTCCAGTTCAGGAGAGGCCATGGCGGGGCCCAGGGGCAGGCTCGGGGTCAGGGAGTGGTGCAGGACCACATTGTGGGGGGATAGGAGATTGGGGTCAGTGGGTTGCTTGGGGGGATGGATGGCAGGCCACGGGAGAGCATCGGGGTTGGTGTTAGCGGTTCCTGGTTTAATCCTTGGGGGCAGGCAGGGGGGCAAGGCCTTGGGCAAGGAGCAGGTCCGCAGGGATGGGGGATTGGGTGGGATAGCATACCCGTGGGGCACGGGGCAGGCAGTTTGTTGAGATGTCAGGCAATGCATAGTGGTGGTTATCCAGTGGGGGGACTGATGGCGTGGGAGCATTGGCTGGGGGGAGGGCAAGGTTAATCTGGGGCCGGTTGGCTGGGGGCCTGGCCAACTGCCTGGCCCGCGGCGGTTCCCCCTCCTGTTTTTTCTTTATCTCCACAGGCACCTTCGGCTGTGTCACAGAGGCTGGATCCAGGTGAGAGAGACCATCTGATGGGAGAGTCTATGACGTCGGGTGCAACAAACGGGATGTGTGTGGCAGGGGTTGCCAATGCGGGGAGCGACGGATTGTGGGATTTGGAGGCTCCAGAGTCGCAAGCTGGGACCAGTATGGCGAGGACCTCTGCAGAGGAGACAGGTGAGTCGCTGGGGGATCATGGGGAAGTGCCGGGGCGGGGGAAGGGGTCACAGGGAGGTGTAGGTGGTAAGGTGCATAAGAAAAAGCGACATGTGTGTTGGTGGCAGCATAGCTCAGAGTCATCCTTGTCGTCTTCGGAATCCATTTCATCGTCATCCGGGGCAGACCGAGTTGGGGGTGCGGTAATCGCTAGCCCGCTGGCGAGGGTGGGATCCGGGGGGCGACCTCTACACTAGCCGCATGTTCGGAGTTGTGGGAGAGCGTACCGAGGAAGCTCAGAAGGCGGATTTGGAAGAGGCGATACATAGATATTTTCCAGTTGTTGGAGGGGCTGAGAAGGTTGGGGGAGAGCAGGAAAAAGAGGAAGGAGGACGAGAAGGTGGGTAGGGTCAAGAAGGTTTCACAGAATGTGGTCAATTGGATGCAAGCGTTTTTGAGGCTGGCTGGTGTGTGGGGGAGGCAGGCTCCAGAGGATTATGGGATGTTATTGGCTTACGCCGACTCTATCTTGGAGGCGGCTCAGACGCATGAAGGTTGGGCATGGCTCAATTACGATGAAAAGTTCAGAGACAAGATGGAGGAGAACAAGGTGGTGTCTTGGGGGATGCAGGGCATTAATTTATGGTTGACTGAGATGTCGGCCAAGACAGGAGTGGGGGGCAGGGGGGCATGAGGGGGGGCGGCGGCAGCAGTGGGGTTGGGTCATTCCTTTCGGGCCAGGGGGGGAGCCTCAACAGAAGCCGGGAGGGAGTGGATCGGGAGACCTTTGTTGGAGATTCAATAAGTTCTTGTGTCCATTTACCAATTGCAAGATTCAGCATGCGTGCTCGGTCTGTGGCGGAGGACATTCAGCCAGTAAATGTGTCAAAAAAGGGCCAGTGGGGGTGTCCTTGCCACCCCCAAAACAGTAAGGGCTATGTGGGCCTGGCTCTGACGCTGATACGGCTGGAGGCATTAAGGCCTTGGCTTCATCAATACCTGAAGAAAGGAGACAGTAGGGTATTGGAGTTGGGTTTTCAGGAGGGTTTCATTATCCCTGTGGAGGGGAGCATACAGGTGTCGGCCGTTCGCAATGCTCCTTCGGTGAGACAATTGACCCACATTGTTCGGGAGAAATTGCAGAGGGAGTTGGAGCTGGGTAGGATAGCGGGTCCATTTATGGACCCGCCATTCCCAAATCTTGTAGTTTCCCCGTTGGGAATTATACCAAAGAAAGAGGCTGGTAAGTTTTGTTTGATTCCGTTGGGAGCGTCCGTAAATGATCATATCCCTAGGGAGTCGTGCATGGTGCGGTATGCCTCGTTCGATTTGGCGGTAGAATTGGTTAGGAGATGTGTGACAGGTTGTCTGATGGCAAAGGTGGACATTGAGTGGACGTTTTGTTTACTGCCGGTCCATCATTCCGCATTTTGTTTGCTAGGTTTTCAATTTGAAGGCCAAAGTTATTTTGATAAATGTATGCCGATGGGGTGTTCTATTTCCTGCACGTATTTCAAAAAGTTTAGTACTTTTCTGCATTGGGCGCTTGTTAGCAGGGTGGGCTGTGCAAATGTTGTGCACTATTTGGACAATTTTCTGTTCATAGGACAGGCACAGTCATTGGTGTGCCAGGAGTTTCTGGAGGGTTTTATGGAATTGTCCAAGGTATAGGGAGTGCCGTTAGCGGCAGGGAAGATGGAAGGCCTGGCTACTATGATCACACTCTTGGGGGTAGAGCTGGATTCCGGGGCAATGGTGGCGTGATTGCCACCAAGGAAGATGTCTAAGTTGAAGGTGGTAGTGGCAAATGTCTTGGCGTCCAGTAAAATAACTTTGAAGGAAATGCAGGCCTTAATAGGTTCGCTTAATTTTGTGTGCAGGGTTATCCCAATGGGCAGCGTGTTTTTATGGAGTTTAGCATCAGCTACTTCCAGTGTGCATAAACCTCATCACCGGATCAGGGTGTCTAGGAGCATACGGGCAGATTTGGAAGTTTGGGAGGTATTTTTGAGAGAATTCAACAGTACTTCGGTTTTGATGGAGGCGACGATATTTTCTGTAGACTTGCAGCTATTTACAAATGCAGCGGGGGGGGGGGGGCTGGTCTGGGAATATACTTTGGGGGGCGTGGTATGCGAGGGAATGGCCGCAGGAATGGCGGGACACGGGTTTGACCAGCAATGTCGCCTTTCTGGAGTTATTTCCCATTTTGGTAGTGCTGGAATTGTGGCTGGACAGACTTTGTAACCAGAAGTTAGTTTGGTTGTGCGATAATGCCGCAGTGGTCAGCATGATTAATCATTATGCGTCATGGTGTAGGATGGTAGCGGCCTTGATGAGTATGGTGGTGTTAGCCTGTCTGCGTTTGAACGTGGTGGTGAGGGCGCGTTATATTCCGGGCAGCACTAATAAGATTGCGGATGCACTTTCTCGTTTCAAGTGGGACCTGTTCCGGAAGCTGGCACCAGCGGCAGACGCTGAGGGCATGAAGGTCCCGGAGAGATTATGGCAACTTGGCCTCCTGAGATGTTAGGTCTGCTGAGGAGTTCGGTGTCCCCAGCAACATGGGGAGCATATCAGCGCGACTGCGACAGAATCCCGGAATTCCTCAGAGCACGCGAATGGCAGCTGGGAAGGGTGTCGGACCACCTCATGGGGCAGTATGTGAGTGAGGCGAAGGCGTGAGGGGTGTCGCGAGCATCTGTGCGAACACACTTGGCAGGCTTTGCCTTTTTCTCGCGAGCGGTGGGCTGGGGTTCTCCTGTGGGAGGGTTTCTGACTCGCTGGCTGTTGCAAGGATGGGAGCATTCCCAGCAAACGCCTTGGGATGGTAGGCAGCCTATTACGCATGAGCTGCTGGGGAGAATTTGCACGTCAATTCCAGAGGTGACGTGGTCACCCTATGAAGCAACGTTGTTCAAGGCAGTATTTTGCCTAGCTTTTTTCGGGGCTTTCTGGGTGGGAGAGCTGGTGGCGAACTCGGGGCGGGCGCAGGGGGTGTGTGGAATGCAGTTGCAGCATGCGTGGGTGGGGCAGGGTCGGCTGCAGTTGCAGATTGCGAGATCCAAGACGGATCAGACGGGCAGAGGGGTGGGGGTGCGGTTGCGGGAGATTCCGGGTGTGTCGACTTGCCTGGTTGTGGCTGTCAAGGCCTTTTTGAGGGTAAGGCCGGAGAGGGAAGGCTGGTTGTTCCTGCATGAGGATGGCGCCCCTTTGATGTACTTCCAGGTGTCAGCCGTGCTGCGCCTGGTGCTGCGGCAAGTTGGGGAGGACCCACTGCAGTTTTCCCCACATTCCTTTCGCATCGGGGCAGCAACCAGTGTGACATTGGCTGGTTTACCTGTGGAAGAGATAAAGCGCATAGGCCGATGGCGTTCCCACGCTTTTCAGGGCAATGTTCGGTCATAAGGGGTACTTTAGGCAGGGTTTAAGAAGTCTGTTTTCTTTCAGAGGATCGGAGGAGGCTGCTCGACTGCTGGCTTATTGGTCATTCGTTTGTTTTTTGGGCAGGACAGCGGGATGCAGTACGGCCAATGACCTAGGAGCCTGGACTTGTAAGCAGTTGATCCGAGCGGCAAAAAGAGATCTGGCGGAAGTTCTTCAAATGTTTCAAAGTGTACGGTTATTGTGGTCAGACATTATTCCAAGGCCGGCCTGTGGGGATCAGCGGCGATGGTCGGGGGAGTGTCGAAGATCAATCGTCAGATTGGTAGATGGGTGTGTGAGCACGGGGGTGGGGGATCAAATCTTCCACTCATGGGTGGATGTGGGGTGTGCTGGTTTGTACCGGCAGGATGGGGTGCACTTATCCCCAGTGGGTATGGATTTGTTACTTAGCGACTGGAAGGAGGCCCTGGAATATGTGGTGAGCTGGGAGTTCTAGCTGGTCGCAGCTTGCGGTGGGGTGAGGGCGGTATGAGGACTTGGGGGTCGCTCATGCCGGTGGTGGGATCCCAGAGGTTTCCGGGGTCCGGAGCCTTAGGTAATGCGTAGGGCAGGGGTGGGGTACCCCTGACCCGGACAATCCTGGTGGGCCTTTGCTAATGATATGGCGAGGCCCGAGAAGGGTGGGTACATAAACTAGCCATTGGCTTGTCCGAGGCCGAGGCGGAGCTAATGTCACCTTGCTATTCGCATGGCGGGTGAGGCAGTACTCCACCAGATGGAGTGTTATGAGGTTATGTTGGAATTTGAAGTTGATTAAAGTTGGAATGTTTAATAAAGCTGCGACTAGTTGAGACCCATCATGAGTGTTGTGTGGTGTGTGGAATGGGGGGAGGAAAAGGGGTGGGGGATAAGGGGAGCCATGGAGTCCGGCGTACCTCCGTTATCGTCTTTAAACATTCCTGGGGATTTATTTTACGCAGACCCCTAGGAATAATTTTATTGCGACAATACTCCAGTAAAGAAGATGCGTGCTTGTCCTCTCGTATTAATCTCTGAGTAAGACGAACGAGGTCTCCCCATTTCTCTTCAACTGTGGGTCCCCCTTCTTCCTCAGAGAAGAAGGGGTCCTCAGGTAACATAGCCTGTAGTTCATCCTCTTTAAAACTCAAAACATCCTTCCATGGGGAGAACATTGCTCAAATAGAACAAGAACAACAAGAGAGCGTGACCTCCGTACACAGCACAGGTAATACAAAAAGCGTTGGTCAGAACACTGTTTTTTTTTTTTTTTTTAACTTTTATTTTCATTTTGCAACAAACAAAAGAAACAACACACCAAAGGAGACAAAACAAGTATACAATAAAGAAAAGTAAACCCAATTAACCCCCACCCCCACGCTTCTTCTCTAGCTGATTATGTCAGCATGTGAACGCTTCCAAACAACAGTGATTATACATCAAAACAATCAAAAGAGTATCTGCGATACAGAATAATCATGGGACAAAGATATATACAAATTTAGACAGTCAGATGAGAGCATTGAGCAGAATGTACATAGTCATTGAGCATCTTCCATTTAGACCGATGATGAGGAGTCTGAATGGGGGAAGCAAACATACGAGGTATTTGTTCATATTTACTGTAGAGACAGACATGATTCCACCATTCATTGGGGCTCAGATGAGAGCTATTTTTCCAGTATTTCGTAATTAGGGAAATAGCAATGCCAAGCATAAAGTCCAAAAGGAAGTAAGCCGTTTTTGGAAGAGAGGGGATCCCCGCAGCTGAGCGAAGTCCCACTATCCTCCAAGAAAGGGGCTCTTGAAAGTGCAAAATAGACTGGATACGACCCCAGACCCGACGCCAGTAATACTGTAGTGCGGGACATTCATACATAACATGAGGTAGTGAACCAATGGCCGCATGACATGTCCAACAACTATTGCCCTGAGTAGTGTTCCATTTGGCTAATCTGTCAGGAGTGTAAAAACACCGGTGGGCTAGAAAGAAGAGTGTCTGAGTGAGTGAGGCGGATCGGGAGACCCGTGTCACTCTACTCCAGACAAGGCTCCATTGCTCCGGGGTCAAAGTCACATGCAATTCTCTCTCCCATGCTTTCTGCGCTATAGGGGTATCTCTAGTTATAGCATTACATAAGGTTTTGTAAAAATTGGATGCTACACCCGGTGAACTACCGATAGATCGGATAGTCTCCAACCAACCTTGTGTAGGGGAGGCCGATGGCGGGAGCAACTTAGCACTCCGAAGGCAATGCTGAAGTTGCACCAACTGAAAGTAGTGTTTCGCTGGGAGACCAAATTCAATTTGCAATTCCCTAAAAGTTTTCCAGCGACCTTCATGGAACAACTGACTAGGAATCCAAATGCCCCTAGTGTACCAGGGGCTCCACGCCATCGGCTTATTTTGTATTCGAAATCGAGTATTGTACCAAAGTGGGAGCTTGTCTAACGGACAGAGTCGGGAGTCTAAAGATTGCATAAGATTATTAAAGGCACCTAAGGTGTCTAAAAGCATTGGTGGAAAGTGGGAGTCTGATGGGAGAGTCATACCAGGGAGAAAAGTAAGAGGAATCGGTTTGCAAAGGTCCTCTTCTATGTCTAGCCACACAGGTCTACTCGGTACTGGATCTTCCAGCCAACGAGCGCCTTGTTTGAGAAGAAAAGATTGATGATACTTCAGGAAATCAGGGAATCTGACACCCCCATTTTCCTTATCTGCTTGCAGCTTATGTTTCGCTATCCTAGGTGTCTTGTTTTGCCACAAGTATCTAGTCAGAAGGCCCTCTATATCTTTATATATACGTCGAGGTAAGAGACAGGGCAACATTTCTAAGATATAATTCACTTTCGGAACAATCATCATTTTTATGGTTTCTAATCGACCCCACCAGGTAAGTGTTAAAGGAGTCCAGCGGTGAGTAAGCGCCCGGACTTTAGAGGTTAAGTCTTTGGCATTGAAGGAGATAGTGTCTTCCAAAGGAGAACAATAGTGAACCCCAAGGTATTTGACCATGCGAGGTTGCCATAAAAAGGGGAAGGGTTGCATATCTGCCTGATGAAGCAAAGGATTTAATGGAAAGGCTACCGACTTGGTCCAATTTATCTTATAACCGGACAGTTGTGAGTATTTACCAATTTGCTCTAGGACAGCCGGTACTGAGTCTATAGAGACAAAAAGCATAAGGTCATCAGCATACGCTGAAATTTTGATTTCCCTATGGGTGAAGGGGACTCCATGAATCTCCTCCGATTGCCGGATTAGTAAAGCCAAGGGTTCGAGTGCAAGATCGAAGAGAAGTGGAGACAGTGGGCATCCCTGGCGAGTGCCGCGTTGAAGGGGAAAAGGCTGAGACTTTAAAGCATTGGCACATATACTGGCTGTAGGCTGTGCGTACATGGTGCGAAGACAACGGAGAAAACCTTCCCCGAATCCGTACCAGCGGAGGACTGCAAACAGGAAGGGCCACTCTAAGCGATCAAAGGCCTTCTCAGCATCAAGTGAGAGACCAACAAATGGGCGATCAAGATTAACTGCGGTAGTCAGTACATGGCATAGAGTCCGAGCATTGTCAGCAGTTGATCTACCAGGAATGAAACCGCATTGATCTGGGTGTATTAAGGTAGGCATCCTATCAGAGAGCCGGGTAGAGAGAATGGTGGCAAATATTTTGTAGTCCGCGTTTAGGAGGGAAATTGGACGATAATTAGCTGTTAGTTGCGGGTCTCTCCCCTCTTTTTCAAAAACTACTACGTTTGCCATTGAAAAGGACCCAGAAGGAGAACCCTCCTCGGCCAGAGCAGAAAAATAAAGTTTCAAAACTGGAGCTAAGTCAGCGTGAAAGGTTTTGTAGAATTCAGCAGGGAGACCGTCTGGGCCTGCGGCTCGACCTGAGGCACATTTCTTGATAGCAGAATGAATTTCTAAGACAGTAAAGGGTGTGTCCAAGGCCACTCTATCTTCGTCAGATAGGGTCGGTCTTTGTACCCCTGAAAGTAAGCGGTCAAATACATCTGGCTCAAAAGCACATTCAGATTGATAAAGCCGAGTATAAAAATCACGAAAGAGTTCTAAGATTTCGGTATCTTTAGTGACCAAGCCCCCCCCCGACGGATTACGGAGGGCGGTAACACGCTTGGCTTCTTTTTGACCTTTTAGGGCATTTGCTAATAATTTGCCAGCACGATTATTTTCCCGATAATATAGCCCTTGTTGTGATTCAATATTTTTGACAGCAGCAGTGTACAAAAGCTGATTGTATTGAAAACGCAAGCGTTGTAAACGGAGTAAAATACATGGGTCAGTACGGGACGTGAGAAGATGCTCCCCAGCTTGTATCTGCTGCTCTAGAATCAGTAAATGCTGCTTTCTTTGTTTCCCCTGCCGAATTTGATAGCTAGTTATAGTTGCGCGGATAGATGCTTTAAAACCCTCCCACCAAGCCCAGCTCGCTGTGTCATGGGGTGAGTTAAAATGAAAATAATCTTGGATAGCGGCCTTTATATCAACCTGAAAATCTTTTTGACCCAGTAAGGATCTATCAAAAAACCAAGCTCGGGGAGGATCGTCCCGCGCAGTGACATGTAAGGATAAAGATATGGCAGCATGATCTGAAATATGGAGAGGATGAATCCTAGTCGTGTCTACTTGAGAAATCATTGCTTTGGAAATGAGAAAGAAATCTATTCTAGATTGGGAGTGATGGGGGGCAGAAAAGAAAGTGAACTCTAAGTCGGAGGGGTGAAGCAGCCTCCATATATCTACCAGCGCAAGATCTTGCATCAGAGCTGTAAGGGTAGCAAGACTCTTGGGTGGACTACTCGTTCTAGGCGGCTGTCTATCTATCAGAGGGTCTAACACTTGATTAAAATCACCACCAAGTATTAATGGAGTATTGGCAGAGGCCTGTGCCAACTGCGCAATACTTGCATAATAAGCAGGGTTGTCCACATTCGGGGCATAAATGCAAATACATGTAAATTCACTATCTCCCACCTTAAGATGTACTCGGGCCCATCTACCCTCCTTGTCAGTGCTAGTATCAATTACAGTAGCTTGCAAAGATTTCTTAACCAGAATGGCTACCCCGCACCGTTTGGAAACGGCGGGAGAATAGGCAGCCACCATGTAAGGCTTAACATTGAGTTTCAGTGTTTCAGCAGAGTTTAAGTGCGTTTCCTGAAGAAACGCTAAATCAGCATGCTCATGGCTAAGATAGCTAAGGATTTTCTTTCTTTTGATTGGACTATTAATGCCCTTTACGTTGAGTGATAAGATTTTACATAAGGCCATTCAGACAAGTTAAAAATTCTGAGCATGATAGCGCACATAATTTCACAATGTCCCTCATATTGACTGTATCTGGCTGTACATATGGCATAAAAGAAAATAAGCTTAGATAATACAATGAAGCGCCCCACATTAAAAAAGAAAAACCGCAGCGCGGTAGAGAAGAAGCAGAACCCCAAAAATTACTGGCGACCATGTGTCTGCGGGGAGAAGCCCCAGAGAAGGCCGAAATTGAAAAAACACATAACCTGTAGGACTGTGCGTGCTCCGAATCCGACCGAGGCACACATCATGGAGGGATAGGAGACCAAAAAACAAAAAAGTCATAGAAAGAAAGAAAGAAAGTCCAGGTAGTCTCTGTGCTTGACTATGACCGCCGCATCGGGCCCTTCAAAATGGCGGACAGAGCCGGCAAATAAAAGTCCAAGTCGTTGGGTTAGCGCATCTGCTCTGCTTCTTTGGAGTCTAAAAATGCTGATAGTAGATCAGGATCTTCGAATGTCCTGGTTTGGTTGTGGAGAGTCACTCGGAGCTTCGCGGGATACAACAGGCCAAAGCGAGCCTGTAGCTGTTGAAGTCGAGGGCGAAAAGCAAGGAGTTTCTTCCGTCGGTCAACGGTAGGCTTTGCCAAATCAGGGAAGAAGGAGACTTTGTGACCTTCAAATTCCAAATGATGGTTCGCCCGAGCAGCATTTAAAATTTGTTCCACTTGTTGATATCGTAGCAAGCGAAAGATAATAGGCCGGGGGGTCGTTCGGTTGAGCGCCATGTGGGTAGGAACACGGTGTGCACGATCGATTTCCAGTTCTTTATGAAAGGTGATCTTCAGCAAGGAGGGAAGAGTTTTGAGCAGGAATTCTCTCATATCTCCCGCTTCCACCCCCTCCGGTATTCCAATGAGCCTCACATTGTTGCGACGGGCTCGATTATTGCTATCTTCTAACTCCTTTTGAAGATTCTGTATCTGGCGCTCAGCCTTGTCCAGTGTGCCCAAGCGCACCGCGTGCGAGTCGAGGACCCCCGCCATATTGTCCTGCCGTAATGAGAGACTTTCAAGTCGGTCCTGGAGCACTCCAAAGTCTTCTCGCATGGCTCTAAGCGCTTCTCCATTGGACTGCACCAATTCCTTCACGCCGCGTATTTCCTCTAAAATCTCCAGGTGCATTTCGGGGTTTTCTCGAAATGGAGCCATCTTCTGTGGGGAGGACACCTCTGTTTTGGAGCGTTTTCCGTGAGAAGAAGAAGGAGACCCGAAGTCCAAGCGCGCTGGTTTATGGGCCGCCATCCCCCCCGAGGTACCCCGGTCAGCCCGGAGCGAAATAGTAAGTTTGTATAGGTATTAAGTCAGGATTCTAAGTAGGCCTCTCGGGAGCTTCAGCGCGAAGCGTCTTACCCGCTGGACATCAGGCTCCGCCCCCCAGAAGAAGAACACTGTTTTTTTATTCAGAAACCCCAACGCTTTTTGGCATGAACGCCTTCTTCAGGGGGAACACATATACATTAAAAAATACACAATGAACTCACATAATATCAAAAATAAAATAAAAACATAATCTCAAAAGAACACATTAAAAAACATATAATGGAAATAAAAAGAAGTGCTGATAATGACATCAAACATACATCATTAAAACACATACTTAAAAGTGTCAATTAAAAAAGAAAGGGTTAAAACATTAACCAATAAAACATTAAAACAATAAGAACTGTTAATAATAAATAGCCAAAATTAAATCATATTAAGTAAACATATAAATAAATAATTAAATAAACATTTAGACCAATACATGGGTGATACAATGAAACATATTGCACAATAAGAGATGGAAGATGTACTCACAATGGCACCAAACAACACGTGTAAGTCTTGAAAAAGACTCCAACAAACCGGTAATGTATGCTAGAGTGTAAAACATATAAAGTATATTGCGTTAAAATAAAGTACCCAGAGCCAGAGAGGTAACTATAAAAGGAACAACTTAAAGACTTGTATAGGAGGCAGGTTAAAATCCATAATAAGGAGAAAGAGTAGTCAGAGGAAATTGTGATATGTAACTTGTCCAAAGGACTTTGTACATATATGCTAAGTTCATACTATAAACATTTCCCCTATACTATATATTTTTTCCTGAGTTTTGATGAAGCTTTTAAATATAATAAATATATATCAACTTAGCATATTTGTACGTGGAGAAGGTAGTCGGGCCGGGAAAGGGCAGGAATAGTGGCGATGCTCTGAATGACCCCCTTAGTGGCGATTTTCACACTGCTAACTGGATAAGTGTTCACATAAAGTGAGGTCACCTCAGTAGCTGACTACTGCCACAGGATGGATAACCATGCTGGTCCGTGCTGAAACTGGGTATCCAGCACTGGAAGATGTCTAGATTCCAGCCCTGAATAGCTGGTTTCAGTTTTGCCTTTGGTGCCAGGAGCTTTAAAAATGCTGACTCCCATGGACTGAATATTAGGCCCAGTGACTACAATGTAAACAGCTCCTCAAATCCATCCAACACATACACAATACAGGAATAGACCAAGCCAAGTGGAAATAACTGAAGTTTATTGTTAACCCAAAACAGCCTTGTTTTGGCAGAATGTCTGCAACAGGGGTCACTAATTGCTCTATAGGTACCATTGGCTTCCCCTTCCCTATTGTTTTAAATTCAAGATCCTTATTATAGTTGATAAGGTATACTAATCTGGTCTCCCTCACTATCTATTCTATGTGATAATCCCCTACTGTCCTTTCTGCTTATTACAGTCTCAAAATGACAAGCTCTTGGGCATTCCACCTGTATCCCATGCACGCTTGAAGGCATCCCGGAATGCTGCTTCTCTCTCCCTTTTCCTGTGTGAATGTATCTCTCCCTTTCCTATGAATTATGGAGTTCTTTTCTGTTTTCTTTTAACTTTGTTTTTTTTATATTGTACACCGCCCTGCTGCTCATGTGAAGGGCGGTAAGAAAGTTTTAATAAACATACATATGCAATTTATAAAATACAAATATACATATACAAAATACTCACTGATGTACAGTTTCTCTTGAGCAGGTGTAAAGTCTGTGCCTTCACTTAGGCATTATTGCCGCTGGATTTGCTCTTGTAATTTATAAAGTCACATAGACGCCTATGTGTCTTTATAAAATAGGCATAAACTAGGCACCTTCTTGCCCACTTAACCCGAGCACCCTGTCATAAAATTACCCCAACAAACCTAGAAGTATAAGTGCTGCCAACTAATTAATGAAGCCACAATTTATTTTTTTTCTAAAATTTAGAGGGAGAGATACAAATGGGGGATTAAGGACAATTATATCATTACTCTCTTATATAAAACCCTGGCCAAAGGGAACATGTTTGTAAAATCTGTGCATACTTCTAAGCTGATGCAAAAACAGATGGGGAATACACATTTAGATTTTTGATCCACTCAAGCCACACCTCTTGAAATCTCTGCATTGTGTGGATCTCTATGTATAAATAGTGGCTTTCTGCAATCACCATTTACACGTGTATGAGATACTCCCTGGGGAATTATGTCGTTATGAACATGTATAATTTTTCACACAATTAATGAGCTTGTGCATACTTGTGTCATGCTACAGAATTTTGTGCAGGTGCAGCAGAAATGGTGCTAACATGCATGGGGCAATGCTGCTGTCCCCTCCATTTCCTGGTGGCTCAGTGGGCAGAACCCCTTTCCAACCCCAATGCAAAACTAAACTACTGTACAGAACCCTCCCCCCCACACACACACCCACCCACCCACCCTTGAAGTCATGCTCCCTTGTGAGAGCCCATCCCCATTTTCTTGGACCCCCTGATTCACCACAGAGGTCTAGGCGGCACTGGGGGTAGGAGTGATCCCTACTTGCTCCTGCCCTAGTGGCTATCTCTGCACAGATGGAGCCTCCTGAATCCCAATATTGTCTGGTGGTACTGCAAAACTACAGATGAAGTTCAGGCTATTGCATTTATTCAGAGGTAGCCACCAGGGTAGGAGAGAATGGGGATCACTCCTGCTCTCATCACCCCCTTCCCCTGAAATACTAAAGGAGTCACATGTCACACAGTAGTTTACAAGATTGCGGTGCTACGGGGGAGCAGTCTTGTAAAAGTCATCTATCAGCTAAGTCAAGCTGTTGAATTAAATACTTTTTCTTTATTAAAATGGAAGGGCCGCAGTGGTGTTAGGTTTGTTTCCTATTCACTGAGCTGGCAATTCCGACAAAAATAATTGGTTTGTTCTGAGAGGTTGGTTTTCTTGAACGGGCAGTGTCTCTAGTAGTGTGTGTTATTTTTGACCCTGACAATAGGTTTTTTTTTTCTTCTGACACAGTAGTGTAGAGCAAAATACAGAGCACGGCATATAGAAAAGGTGGTGCAATACTGCCAGCTGGGAAAGAGGGAAAGACACAAATAGACTATCTGATCAGTGGTCACCTGACTTGTTTGGGAAGTTAGTGAATGACTAATATACAGGCTCATCCACACTGAAGCAAATCACATGCTTTCTGCCATAATATTAATTTCATATTTAGTTGTGTTCCTCATTGAAATAATATTTGAACATAATAAAAGCATTCACTTTTACTGCCGAAGGCCCACGCATAGAAGTAGCAAACTATCTCCTCCCATTTGGAGGGAGTAGGGGGTCCCATTGGAGGGAGTGGGCTGGGTCACTGGAGGGCCCTCAAATTTATGTGTATAAAAGGTGGGAATTTCAGGACAGGGAGTCTTTACAATATTTTAGCCCTGAGACAGGACTGGAGAAAGGTTCAGCAAGGTCCAGCATTACCCATTAGGTGAACTCAGTGACCTCCTAGAGCTGCAACATTTCCAAGGCGGCCCATTTCTGCTGTTGCCACCCTCTCTGGGACCTGCCGCCGCAGCAGCAATGCAGCACTTACCCAAAGCCTCAATGCTGCAATACTCCTGGTGCTCACTTTGACCAGCTGCTCATGCCCCCTCTGACTTGTTATCATGGAAGTTCCTATTGCGTGTTGTCAATGTGGCAATGAGCATGGGTGCAGTCAATGACACTTTATTGGGTGAAGTTAACTGCACCTGTGTTAACTGTGAATGTCGCAGCTCTAACTTCCGAAAACATGTTGGTCACACCCTTGACAGTTACATGTACCACGCATGTTAGGTTTAGCACAAAATGCATGTTAGGTACAAAAGTCTAATGCACTTTAGTGAAAGGACCCCTTAGTCACTTTACACATGTAATCACATGTATGTGGCTTGAGGCATCTGACTCCAGGATTCTCATAATATTGCAAAAGTACCTGCATCTATTTGTAAGTAAGCTCTATACCATTATTGAATCTATTTGTGTGAGAAATAAAAGTACTTGCTTTTGCATAATTTTGAAAATTTTAGCACATAATTTTAAAGCAGCTCAAATTGAAGCTAGAACCAACGCACATACATTTACATCAGCTCAGGAGCCAGTAGAAATGTATGCATGACAGATCTTTTTAAATAAAAAATGCACATAAATTGCAACCCTCTCCATGTTCTGCTCAAAATCTGTTCCCAAACACATCTATACCCGAGTTCTTGATCGAACACGAGAGTTCTCGGGCCATGGTGCTGCAGGCATGGAGGGCGCTGTGATATAGCAATACCTCCTCCTACTAGCAGCAGCACTGCTGAAGGTCTCTAGTGTTGCTTGATGGGACTGGCACACACAAGTTATGCATTTAAGATGAGGGCTGCATATCCTGCAGTATGACTAAATATATAAGACTGCTGAATGTTGAGCATAAAACTAAATAGATAAGTCATTGGTAGCAGCCATTTATTTATTTATTTTATTTATTTAGTATACTGCTACTTCCAGCGATCAGCAGCGGTTTGATTACAGATTGGAAATTGTCAAATCATGACAGGAAATTTTTGAGGTATAAACACATTGATTAGACAGGAAAGCACAGCACACAGAGAACTATTTTACAGGGAACATGGGCTATGGAGGGTTAAGTGGCTTGCCCAAGCCCACAAGGAGTACCTGTGGGACTAGAAACCACAGTCCTTCTGGCCCAAGGTTGCTGTCCTCTAGTGGGATTTGAACCCCTGACCTTCCGGCCTGAAGTACCTTGCCCCAACCACTAGGCCACTCCTCCACTCCCATCTTTCTAAATATTGCCCCCTGGCAGTAGAATCCAGTCAAGTGCTTCATGCTAGGCACATACCGTAGTCCTGTGCATATTCTACTACCATAAGCTTTTTTGAATGTTTGCAAGAATCAAATAGTCAATAGTCTTTGCTTATGCAACAGCATGGTTGCTGTGTCTGTTTTATGCAGGTAAGTCTGATTGACAAATCCACTGACTCTTCTTTAACATGCCATTGATGTTATGGTATGTTTTTGTCAGGGTTTCATATGTTTGCCATGTTTGACTGTAGGGAGTGGCAGGAGGCATTTTAATGACGTATTTGCTATAATGTTTTTTCCAGAGATGACATCCATCTGTCCAAGAAAAGTCAACGGGTCTTCGGTAGTAGACTGGCTAATCTACTGAAGAGGGCTTTAAACTAGATTCGTTGGGGATGGGTGAAGAAAGCCCCCAGGTAGGTGAAAGCCCCCAGGTAGGTGATAAATTAAATACCTTTATGGAAATGGGTAACAGGGGTAACATATGGAAAACAGTGTGTATAAATGCCCGTAACATGGGAAATAAGATCCCTGATATTGAAGCTTTGATGGGAGTGGCTGACTTGGATTTAGTGGCAGTTACAGAAACATGCTTCACAGAAAACAATGATTGGGATGTAACTATACCTGGCTATACTTTATTCAGAAAGGACAGGGTAGGAAGAAGGGGAGGAGGAGTGACACTATATGTAAAAACTACTATTAAAGCTTTGGAATTACAGAGCTTAAAAGGAGAGAGGAGGCATTGTGGGTTAAACTAAAAAAAGGGAAAGAGAAATCTATTTGCATTGGTGTGATATACAGACCTACCTCACAAGAGGAAGAGGTAGACAGAGAGTTAACATAGAAACATGATGACAGAAAAAGACCACATGGCCTATCTAGTCTGTCCTTCCATAACAACAACTACAACAGTCCACTTTTTACCTTTAGAGATCCTCTGTGTTGGTCCCATGCTTTTTTGAATTCAGTTACTGTCCTCATCTCTACCACCTCCACTGGGAGACTATTCCATGGATCCACTACTCTTTCTGTAAAGAAATATTTCCGCATATCACTCCTGAATCTATCTCCCTTCACCCTCATCCCATGTCCCCTCGCAGCAGAACTTGCTTTCAATTGAAAGAGGCTCTCCCTGAACATTTGTGCCACGGAGGTATTTAAACATCTCAATCATATCACCTCTATCCCGCCTTTCCTCTAAGGTGTACATATTAAGATCCTTAAGTCTCTCCTCATATGCTTTATAATGAAGCCCACTAATCATTTTAGTAGCCACCCTCTGCACCGACTCCATCCTGTGCACATCCTTTTGAAGGTGCAGTCTCCAGAATTGCACACCATACTCCAAATGAGGTCGCACCAAAGACTTAAACAGAGGCATTATCACCTCCTTTTTTCTGCTAGCCATTCCTCTCCGTATGCACCCAAGCATCCTTCTAGCTTTTGACGTCGCCTTTTCTACCTGTTTAGCTACTTTAAGATCATCAGACACAACCATGCCTAGGTCCCGCTTTTCTTTAGTGGACAAAAGTACTTCACCTCCTATACTGTATTGCTCTCTTGGATTGCTGCAGCCAAATGCATGACCTTTCAATTTTTAACATTAAATCCCAGCTGCCAAATTTTAGACCATTCTTCAAGCTTAGCTAGATCCCTCCTCATGTTATCTACACCTTCCTGGGTGTCTACTCTATTGCAGATTTTGGTATCATCTGCAAAGAGGCAAACCTTACCCGACAGCCCTTCCGCTATATCACTAACACAGATGTTATAAAGAATCGGACCAAGGACAGATCCCTGGGGCACACCACTGGTAACATCCTTCTCCTCAGAATGAGCTCCATTTACTTGTACTCTTTGTCGCCTCCCACCCAACCAATTTCTAACCCAAGCAGTAGCTTTAGGGTCCATCCCTAGGGTGCTCAGTTTGTTTATAAGTCGCCTGTGAGGAACAGTGTCAAAGGCTTTACTAAAATCTAAATACACCACATCTAGAGCTCTCCCTCGGTCCAACTCCCTGGTCACCCAGTCAAAGAAATCAATCAGATTTGTCTGACAAGAGCTACCTCTGATGAATCCATGCTGCCTCGGATCCTGTAATCCGCTGGACTACAGAAACCTCTCTTTCAGCAGCGTTTCCAATAATTTACTCACCACCGAAGTTAAACTAACCGGCCTGTAGTTTTCAACCACATCCTTACTTACGCTTTTGTGTAAAGGCATAAGAACAAAAGATATGCCATACTGGGTCAGACCAAGGTCCATCAAGCCCAGTATTCTGTTTCCAACAGTGGCCAATCTAGGTCATACGTACCTAGTAGTTTCCTCAAGAGACACAGGTTCCACAATGCTTGTATTGGTTCAAGCATTGATATCCTGGGTCCCTTCTTAATAATGGTCCCTGGGTCCCTTCTTAATAATGGTAATATTACACATAACAGGTAGTGTCTCAGCCAGCCTTATTCATTGGGCACAGTGGGGGATGGAACCCATAACCCCTGCACCATCAGTCAGTGTCTTAACCATTGTGCTACACTGCTGTTTCTACCACAAGGCACCACATGAGCCTCTCTCCAGTCCTTTGGCACCACTCCCGACTCCAATGAGGCATTGAAAAGGTCAGTCAGTGGAGTTGCTAGAATGTCCACAAGTTCCCTCAGTATTCTAGAGTGTATCCCATCCGGTCCCATCGCTTTGTCTACTTTAAGTTGAGCTAGTTTCTCATGAACACAGTCTTCTGAAAATTGTTCAAGATGTCCCTCACTTCTGTTCTTATTTGTGGGTGTTTTCTGAGGTCCTGCTCCTGGTTCTTCATCTGTGAACACAGAACAAAAATATTTGTTAAGCAATTCCGCTTTATCCTTATCAGCTTCTACATATTCCCGCCCTGCACCCTTGAGTCTGACAATACCACTTTTGCCCTTCCTCTTCTCACTAATATATCTGAAAAATGTCTTATCCCCCCATTTTATTGCATTGGCTATTTCCTCCTCCTTTTGAATCTTTGCCTTCTTGACTACTTTGCTAGCTTCTCTAGGTTTTTCCAAATACAGATATCTGTCTTCCTCTCTCTGTGATCTCTTGTATTTCATGAAAGCCTCCCTCTTTTTCTTCACTTTTTCAGCTACTTCCTTCGAAAACCATAGCGGTCTCTTTTTCCTTTTGCCTTTATTTACCATTTTAACAAAAAGGTTGGTTGTCCTTAAAATACCGCCTTTCAGTTTTGCTCACTGTTTTTCTACATCCCCCAGCTGTTCCCAAACCACTAACGACTCCCTGAGGTATTGGCCCATCTTTGCAAAGTTAGTCTTCCTAAAGTCTAAGATCCTCACCTTGGATTGGATTCTAACAGCCCTAGTTCTAAAACTGAACCACACCATCTGGTGATCACTGTTAATTGAAGACATACACTAGGAAAGGAGAAGTGCTACTGATAGGAGATTTCAATATGCCAGATGTTGATTGGCACATTCCTGCTGCAGTATCATCTAGAAGTAAGGAGTTTCTGGATTCTCTACAGGGAGAACTATTCAGGCAATTGGTAACAGACCCCACACGTGAAGGGGCCATACTGGACTTGGTGCTTACCAATGGTGAAAGTGTTTCTGATGTTATAGTGGGAGATCATTTTGCATCCAGTGATCACCAGATGGTGTGGTTCAGTATTAGGACTAGGGCTGTTAGAATCCATTCAAAGGCGAGGATCTTAGACTTTAGGAAGACTAACTTTGCGAAGATGGGCCAATACCTCAGGGAGTCGTTAGTTGGATGGGAACAGCTGAGGGATGTAGAAAAACAGTGGGAAAAACTGAAAGGGGATATTTTAAGGACAAAATAACCTGACTTCAAACCACCTACCTACCTCAACATGGGAACCACGCAAATCCAAATCCAGCCCCAAATAAGGTATCTAGGCGTCATCATTGACCAAGCTCTCACCTTTAAACAACAAATCAACAAAACCGCCGGGACGATATTCCACAAAGCTAAGACTGTTCAACGCCTCCGACCCCTCCTAGAACCTCACGACTTCAGGACAGTAATGCAAGCTGTGACACTCCCTCATCTGGATTTCTGCAACATAATCTACCATGGACTTCCCGCCTCACACACCAACCCCCTCCGAACTGCCTTAAATACTACAGCAAGGATTATTCAGAATGTAAAAAAACGGGATCACATCACCCCAATCCTAAGAGACCTCCACGTCCTTCCAATTCAAGCAAGAATCAAGTACAAAGCTATCCTACTCATCCACAAGACTATCTACCAAACACGGAACACCTCACTCCACCCCCTACTACTGCCTCGCCCATCCCACAACAGATCAACCAGACAATCCTCCAATAACTCCATCGTCGTCCCCCACAAAAGAACCAAATCCACACAACGGACCTGCAACAGAGCCTTTGAACTTTATGCTCCATCCCTCTGGAACTCTCTACCAAACCACATCAGGAACAACGCTGACATCACATCATTCAAGAAACAGCTGAAAACAATCCTATTCCGTGAACATCTCTGAACAGAAATACCACCCTATCCGCATGAACTGATACTTAGATACAGCAGAAGTGTACATGTCTATGTCCACCCAAATCATTAATTGTTGCCCCTTGGTGATGGCCCCACCCTGTAAAATATTGCCCCCCTTTTGTTATATGTTACACCGCTTTGACCCGGTGAAAAGCGGTATATAAATGCAGTTAAATAAATAAATAAATAAATAGAGTATTTATTTATTTATTTATTAACATTTTTTATATACCGCACTATTTGTTATCAGTGCGGTTTACATGGAACAAGAGACCTCAGACAAGATACAAATATCTGGGTTTACAGATAACAGGAAAATCAACTTGGATAACAGGATAACATGAGTAACTATGTACAAGACAACTATTTACATCAGGGAGTCAGGGTATAGTAAATGTCATGTAAGACTGTTGAAGTAGTTTGATGACACCCAGGAAGGTGTAGATAACATGAGGAGGGATCTAGCTAAACTTGAAGAATGGTCTAGAATTTGGCAGCTGGGATTTAATGTTAAAAAATGTAAGGTCATGCATTTGGGCTGCAGCAATCCAAGGGAGCAATATAGTATAGGGGGTGAAGTACTTTTGTCCACTAAAGAAGAGCAGGACCTAGGCGTGGTTGTGTCTGATGATCTTAAAGTAGCTAAACAGGTAGAAAAGGTGATGGCAAAAGCTAGAAGGATGCTTGGGTGTATACGGAGAGGAATGGCTAGCAGAATAAAGGAGGTGATAATGCCTCTGTATAAGTCTTTAGTGTGACCTCATTTGGAGTATAGTGTGCAATTCTGGAGACCGCACCTTCAAAAGGATGTGAACAGGATGGAGTTGGTGCAGAGGGTGGCTACTAAAATGATTAGTGGTCTTCATTATAAAGCATATGTGGACAGACTTAAGGATCTTAATATGTACACCTTAGAAGAAAGGTGAGATAGAGGTGATATGATTGAGATGTTTAAATACCTCCGTGGCATAAATGTTCAGGGAGAGAGCCTCTTTCAATTGAAAGCAAGTTCTGCTACGAGGGGACATGGGATGAGGGTGAAGGGAGATAGATTCAGGAGTGATATGCGGAAATATTTCTTTACGGAAAGAGTAGTGGATCCGTGCAATAGTCTCCCAGTGGAGGTGGTAGAGATGAGGACAGTAAATGAATTCAAAAAAGCATGGGACAAACACAGAGGATCTCTAAAGGTAAAAAGGGGACTGTTGTAGTTGTTGATATGGAAGGACAGACTACATAGGCCATGTGGTCTTTTTCTGTCATCATATTTCTGTTTCTATATTAACTGTTCTTCTCTGAAACTGCATCTGGCATCAGTGGCTACAGAGTTATTATTTTCTAGAACATTCTGCTTTCCATTCTCAATCTGTTATTCTTTTTTTGTGCTCTTTATCATTTTTTCCAACTGTTTTCATCTGTCTTCATTGTCTCCTTCTTGGTTGACATGGTGTTAAACATAGCGGTTGGAGGTAATTAAGTAGGGTTTAAGGGACAGGTCAAGTACTTACAAACTTACAGGGGGCAATTTTCAGACTTTCAGCTTTGGGAAAAAGTAGTTCTCAATCCAGTCCTCTGGGAACCCCAGATCTATCTTATGCATATTCATTGTGAATATCCTGAAAACCTGACTGGCCTGGGGGTCCCAGAGGACTGGGCTGAGAACCACTGCCCTAGACAAAGTCAGTGTATATATTTTTCCCACAGATCTTTATACCAACTAGTTCACAAAGGCCTTACAATTTATCTCATGCATATTCATAGTAGGTAATCTAAAAATTTAATTGCCAGTTGTGCGATCATCAGCATAGACTCGGAAAATCCTGACCTATGGTAACTTGTCCTCTTGGGTGCACAGAATATCTCTTTTCAGGCTCTGATCTATAGTTTGTTCTATCAAATATCTTTTGAATGTTTGTTTTTAGAGAGACCTCTTGCATACTGGCATTTACAACAGTTGATATCTAGGGGGTTTCTACTATTCACCCACCAGAAGTTAAAAAAAAAATATGGGTTGAGCAAACCTCTTGTGATAAAGACAGTGCTTGCGTTTTGCAGAAAAGGAAAGATTTTCATTATGACATACTTTTCTCAGAATTTATGACTCTGCTCTCTTTTAACTTCCGCTTACCCATGCCAATGTGGTTGTTTCCATAGAAACAAACAGGGCTTGATAAACAACTATCTAGAATATTGCTGTTAACTGTGTTTGAACAGCGTTGTTATTAGATACCATGTTTAAAAATCAACAAGCTTTGCTATTCTACAATTTTAGCCCCTGTAAGCCAAATATTGTTTGCATTCGAATGGCAGGACCCCATCTCTGGAAGAGGGGGCCAACTTACCTGGACAAGATTACCCCAAGGATTCAAGAATTCACCTACCATCTTTAGTGCTGCACTAAATCAAGACCTTTCAAGCTATCCAGTAGCCCCGGGGAAGAGAGTACTTCTCCAGTACGTGGATGATCTGTTGATAGCTGCCGTATCAGAAAGAGAATGTATATTAGCCACCAAAGATCTCTTGCAGTTACTAAATGAAGCTGGATATAAAGTTTCCAGAGCCAAAGCACAACTATGCCAAACAGAAGTGAAATACTTGGGTTTTCGTATTACCCAAGGAAGCAGAAGATTAGGCAGAGAAAGAAAAGAAGCAGTATGTAGAATTCCAACTCCAACAACCAGAAAGCAAGTCAGAGCCTTTCTGGGAGCGGCAGGATATTGCCGAATCTGGATACCCAACTTTGCCCAAATTGCCAAACCACTGTATGAAGCCACAAAAGGAGAAGAGAAGTCACCACTGGAGTGGGGACTCGAGCAGGATACAGCCTTCCAGAAGTTAAAAGAAGAATTGATGTCGTCACCAGCACTTGGACTACCAGATGTCCACAAACCTTTCCACTTGTTTGTACATGAAGCACAGGGAAATGCCTTAGGCATGTTGACCCAGAAATTAGGAAATTGGGAGCGACCTGTAGCCTACCTATCGAAACAATTGGACCCTGTGGCCAAGGGATGGCCACCCTGCTTGAGAGCAGTTGCAGCTACAGCACTATTAGTGAGTGAAGCAGACAAACTCACATTAGGACAGAACATACGAGTCACTGTGCCACATGCAGTCCTTGCCCTTATGGAACAAAAAGCAAATTATTGGCTCACCAATTCCCGAATGTTGAAGTACCAGAGCATGTTATGTGAAAACCCACAAATACAACTTGAAGTGAGCCATGCCTTGAATCCAGCTACCTTGATACCCATCAGTGAAGAACTCCCAGAACATGACTGTATCGAAGTCATGGAAACTGTGTTCTCTAGTCGACCTGACCTAACAGATGTGCCCATAGACAATCCCGACCAGATCTATTATGTTGATGGGAGCAGTCTCATCCTTGACGGACGACGCTGTGCCGGATATGCAGTCGTCACTCAACACGAAGTAGTTGAATCATCAGCCCTAGCCTCAGGCACATCAGCCCAGAAAGCCGAATTGATAGCACTCACCAGAGCTTTGTTATTAGGAGAAAAACTTGTGCTAAATGTATATACAGATTCCAAATATGCTTTCACTACCTTGCATGCCCATGGAGCTCTCTACAAAGAAAGAGGACTCATTACATCCGGAGGAAAATCAGTCAAGTATGGTCCCGAGATATTGATGTTACTTGATGCAGTCTGGGCCCCAACACGTGTAGCTGTCATGCATTGTAGAGGACATCAAGCAGGAAAAGGAGAAGTTGCTCGAGGAAATAGATTCGCAGATGCCTCAGCCCGACAAGCAGCTATGACAGGACAGATTGCCCCACAAGCTATGCCAATGCAAGCAGCATTGTTTCCAGTACCTTTGAATCTATGGACCCCACGATATACCACCAAAGAATTGGATTACTATTGTGACAAAGAAAATGGAGTATTGAAAGACGGATGGATTGAGCTGCCACCAGAAGAGGGCAGTCAACCTCCGGGAAGAATAGTAATTCCTGAACTGTTAGGACCATCCTTTGTCAAAGCTTTCCACGAAGCCACCCACTATGGGAAGAGTGCTATGGAGAAAGCACTCAGACCACATTTCTACATCCCTCTGATGACAACCATATCAGCCTCAGTAGCCCGACAATGTCAAATCTGTGCCAAGAATAATGCCAAGCAAGGCCTTATTACAGCACCCCGAGTTCAGTCAAGAGGTGTGACCCCCATGCACAACCTCCAAGTTGATTTCACCGAAATGCCAAAAGCCAATGGATACCATTACCTACTAGTATTAGTTTGTACTTTCTCTGGGTGGGTAGAAGCATTCCCAACCAGAACTGAGAAAGCCCGAGAAGTTACCAAAGCCTTAATGAGAGAGATTGTCCCCAGATTTGGAATCCCAGCAGTAATAGGGTCAGACAATGGACCCTCATTTGTCTCTCAAGTTACTCAGCAGTTAGCAAAAGCTTTGCAGATACAGTGGAAGCTCCACACTGCATACAGACCCCAGAGTTCAGGGAAAGTTGAGCGAATGAATCGTACGTTGAAAGCCCAAATGTCTAAGCTTTGTCAGGAGACACACTTGAAATGGCCCCAAGTGCTCCCCATAGCTTTACTCAGAATACGCTCAGCCCCTGTAAAGTCAACAGGATTTTCCCCTTTTGAAGTTTTGTATGGTAAACCCCCACCAATAGTGCAGGGAGTCAAAGGAAATCTAGCCCAGATTGGTTCAGAAGTAACCAGACAAGAACTCCTAGCTCTTAGTTTTGTTCTGCAGACTCTCCATACGTGGATCCAAGACCAGTTGCCTATCAACTTGACGGAACCCTTGCATCCCTACCAGCCTGGAACTTCGGTGTGGATCAAAGATTGGAAGAAGATACCGTTGGAACCCCATTGGAAGGGACCGTACACCGTCATCCTGTCTACCCCAACTGCAGTAAAGGTAGCCGAGATCGACGCCTGGATCCACCACAGCCGAGTCAAGCCCGCCGCCGATCCTGAACCAGAGCGGTGGACAGCAGAGCAGCACCCTGATGTACCCTTGCGAGTTACTCTGAGACGGCAACCAGCAGCATAGACACTTCATCACAAGTGCTTTGCAGTAGCCAAGTCTTTCGAAGAGGATTGCTGTTTTCCATGCAGCAACAGCTTTGTTTCAACGAACCCAATTCGTGTGTGATTTGACACACTACTGTGAGACTACATTGACTAAGCCAGACTTCACAAGCCAACTGAATTGCTAAGTTGGTTAATGTGTGCTGGACATCTTGAGGATCTTCAATCAACACTCAGCACCCGTTAAATTGCTTCATTAGCAAACGGGACGAAGAATAATAGACCGTCGTGATCAAGATCAGCAAGCTGAGGATTCAGAAGAACTCCAATCAACATCAACATGTATCTTTGCTTCTGCTTTGCCTTGGTTGCCTTCTTCGGAGGTTTTGAACAGACTTATGCTCTACCTCCATGCACAGCTTGCATTACTTCTACTAGAACTGGACTGAAAGTAACTCAGACTTTGCTTTACCATTCTTACTATACCTGCAAGGGAACAATAACTCGGTGTATCTATAACACCACTGAACTAAATGTTTGCACTCATGGCAAAATTAAAGCATGCTATAATCCGCATCAGAATCCATCCTATTACACGTTGGAAATAAGATGGAAGGATGCAGATGGACCTATATTAGCTGCTACACCACCACTTAAGGACATTACTAAACCTGCTGTTTTGAATTTTGATGCATGTAATGCTATTAATAGAGATAGTCAGTCCACCTGTGGTACATGGGAGAAAGCGTATCGAAATGACCATAAGTATATGTGTCCAGAAGGAGCCACAGGATGGAGGAAGTGTACAGGTAAAAAGGAACCAGGGTATAGTACTGCTACAGCGGCAGATTACTATTGCCCGTATTGGGAATGTGTTTTTTATGCTACCTGGAACACTGGTATAACTGATGAGAAAATAGATAAACGGATGGCTACTCTAACCAAGCCAACCACAAATGATAAATGTCAGAAAGATGCTTGTAACCCTTTACATTTGCGTGTACATAACCCCCATGCATGGAAACAAGGATATAAGTTCGGTTTACGTATTGCAGGAGGAGGAACAGATCCAGGGACCATTGTGTATGTTAGATTGAATACCCAAGCCCATAAGTCATCTAAATATCATATTCATAATACCTTTTATGAAGCTATGCATGTAAATAAGTTTGAGATCCCTCACCCTTCACAGAATTTGTTTCTAGAATTAGCCGGAGCAGTAGTATCTAGTCTTAAGATCACAGATTGTTATTTCTGTGGCGGAACCCAAATGGGAGACCAATGGCCCTGGGAAGCCCAAGAATTGAATTATTCCATGATTTACAATCAGACTGAATTACACAAGACAACCAGTGAATGGGTGTTAGCGCACTCAATCGTTGGACGTCTTTGCTTTGCCAGAACTGGACCCCAGTTCACCCAAAAGGTAGGACAGCTGGTCTGTCTTAGCCAGAAGTACTATAATGCCACGACTAAAAAGACAGCATGGTGGTCAGGAATCAGACATCCTGAACCTCCTAACCCATTAGCCAGATTTCCTGAACTTGCAGGTCTATGGACTAATCTTGCCAAAGTCCAAGCCTGGCAAGCCCCACCTGGCCTATATTGGATCTGTGGAAACCGAGCATATGCGCAACTCCCACCACAATGGGGAGGAGCATGTGTCTTAGGAACCATCAGACCTTCTTTCTTCCTGTTAAACACTGAACATGGAGAACAATTAGGATACCCTGTATATACTACCCACAAACACAAAGGAGCATCTAGACAGAAAAGAGAGGCCTTACAGATAGGCAAGTGGGAGAAGTGGCAAGGTGATGATTGGCCACCAGAAAGAATTATTGAGTATTATGGACCTGCCACTTGGAATGATGATGGTATGTATGGTTATCGTACCCCAATTTATATGATTAATCGTATTATTCGCTTACAAGCAGTAGTTGAAATAATAACCAATGAAACTAGTCATGCTCTCACGCTCTTAGCTAGACAAAGTACTCAGATGCGCACTGCCATATACCAGAATCGCTTAGCCCTTGATTATTTGCTAGCAGCTGAAGGAGGAGTATGTGGTAAGCAGAATCTAACTAATTGCTGTTTGAAAATAGATGATAAAGGTCAAGTAGTTGAAGAAATTGCTAAAGATATGCAAAGACATGCGTATGTGCCAGTATAGACTTGGCACGCCTTGAAATTTCCTAATTGGTTTGCTAACCTTTTCTCTTGGCTGGGAGGATTTAAGACTTTCGTTATCTTAGTACTAATCCTTGTTGCTGTTGTCCTCTGCTTACCATGTTTAATCCCATGTTGTATGCGTTCCCTTCATAGTGCTATTGATAGTACAGTAGAGCGGAAGACCGCAACTAGAATAATGGCTTTATATAAAGCTAGTCCTAGTAGAAATCCTTCAATCATGATGTGATTCTTCAGAAAAGTGATTTAATTCTCACACCTTATTAAGTAATAGGGTGAGATTAATCAAAGGGGGGAATGTGGCAGGTGCAGGCCTGTGACCCACGGTGTCTGACATAGGCAGGCCAGCATGGCTAGCTTGACCTGTAAATGAGGCCTGTGGAGAGGCATATAGGATTGCACATCCCCCAATATGCTGCTATTGTAAGAAAGAACTCAGTAGAAATATTGAATTAGCTTAGATAAGCAGAATTGCAGAATTAAGAAATGGAAAAATACAGAAAAGATGTGTTTTAAAGTTACTGATAAGAAAGAGTACATTTGCAGAGAAATATTGAGGAGTGCTGACAGATGAGTTACAGAACCTTGCTCTTCTGCACGCACAAATGGTCCCATAGCCTTGAAAGTGTGAAAGTAACAAGTTGATGAACTGACCATTGTAATTGGGACTAGAAGGGGGGCAGGCAGGTGTCATGCCTACAGAAGCCCACAGAAGGAACATAATTGGAGAAACTTATCAGTACCGGGACCAATAGAAGGGCTACGGGAGGTACGGGAGCGTACCGGGACCAATGAAATGTTTTTCTATACCTAGAATGGAACAGAAGTCTATAAAAGTTGTTGTAATGCTTGAAAACTTTGCTCAGCCATTTTGAAATTGTCTTGCTTGAGACTTGTGCACAAATAAATGATTTGGACCTTCTGAACAGACTCCTGGTATCATTGGTTTGTCTGCGCTTTGCTGCTACAAATGTGTGCGCATGAATGCACACCCCTGCTCAATACTAGTTATGTAATATGTGTATATGCTGTCAATTAACTACAGAGGCTTATATCTTCATTTCATTCAAATCTGAGGAGGGAAATAAACAATGCGGAATAAAGAGGATAGTCCCCTTAATCCCTTCTATAAAGGACAGGCCCTAAGGAACACTTTTTAAAAAACGAAAATGTGATGGGAGCAGGTACAAATCCTGCCGTGAATAATTTTGGTCACACACTTGCATTCCTTATGTGAAATAGGGAATGCATGTGTAGATTTTAGATCTGCTTAGGCCAATTCTTAACCATGTGCCCTACATGCCCCTTGCAACTTCTGCATTGTAAGGACCTACACATATAAATTCAGTCCTTTCTAAAATGGCCTGTTCCACGTGGATGCCATTTCCATGTGCAAAATGCCTGATATGTTTTTTATTAAAGCATTTCATTATTACAAAAATGAAACCAAACAAAAACAAATGGCAAAAAAGGCAATATTAACATAAAGAAAAATAAATACCAAATAAATAAAGCCCAAAAGCCCACATCTAGGACTGAAAGGAATTACTGCAATTAACCAAGAAAAAAATACCTATGTGGTAGAAGGCAAAGATACATAAATCATATTTGAAACAAACAGACTGACAAAACCTGGCCACTAGGTTACAGTTCCAATGGAGACTAAAACATGAGAATTAAACAACTTTTCCAATTGGAAAACTTCAATAAATATAAAGATATTACCCTCAAACAAAACCAGGCATTTTCAAGGATTCAAGAAATACAGATAAGTCCAGGCAGTCTGTCGAGAGCTGAGCAGCCTGATTCTCTCTTCCATCTGAGACCATTCTTATGCCTCTCAGGAGACAGTAAGTATTATTCAGAGACAATGTAGCATAATCATGATAACCTAATATCTCTTTTAAATACTTCTGAAATAATATCAATGGGGAAAGATATTGTGTCATTGGAAAATTTAAATATCAAAGATTTTTACTGTGAAAGGTGTTTTCTAAGTATCCTACTTGTTGATGAAGAAAAATATTTTCTTTAACAGAGGAGGTGGCTAGTCCACTAACAACGGCATCCTGAGACTCAACCTTCTTTAAGCGAGCCTCAACCCCCATTCTGAAAATTGAGAAATAGTGCCCCTAAGAGAAGCATTCATACGAGACACTATCCTTCAAGGTAATATGTCCACCCTGTTCTATAGCAGCTGAAGAAGCCATAACACCTCCAAGTGAATCCTCTACTACTGGCATTCAAACAATTTGGGGTAGTGAGGTGCCAATACCCAGTTCCAGTCGAGAGCTAGAGGATTCCCTGGGGGAATTCACCAGAGTTTGTTGCAACTCTCCCTCACCAAGAGGAGGGAGCTCCCTAACTCACATCAACATTGGCGGTCTGTAGGGTTGGGATAGAAATCCCCAAAGCAGAAATTAAGCTATCTGGGGAGTCAAGACTACATGACAAAGACAGTGAATAATCCTCTGGTCCTTTAGCAGACATGAGTAGATGTTTGTCCATTGGGCTGATAATTTTCACGGTTTTGGGTAGATGCTTTCTTTTTTTTTAATTTTTATAATTTGCTAACAGACACTTCATACAAGAAAAATACAGTGTATAGAAATCAAATATCATATTCAACCATATAATAAACCTCACAAAGAAAGAAAAATCACTTTAGCCACAAACTAAGGCAAAAGGACCGAAGTACAATTAAAAAAAAACAAGGAAATAAAACACATTTCAAAGTGAACACTTCCCCAGCCAACCACTTTATGCGGACCCTACAGTGGTCCTATGGGACATCAGCCTGGGCACTAAGCCCTTTCCTGGCCCTGAGAAAATCTAACAATTGTCTAGGTTAAAAAAATCAACAAAAAACCTTGCCTCAACCTGAATCAAACAAACACAAGGAAAACGTAACACAAAATTTTAACCCAGAGCGCTAACTCTAGGGCACAGTGCCAAGCATTCTTGGTGTCGCTTTTTGTGTGTATCTAGACAGATCAGGAAATATCCTAATTTTGCTCCTAAAAACAATTTATTCATTGATTGGAAATAAAGTTTAAACACAGACTTGTGGTCTCTAGGGCATCGCTGCAGCTTTCGACTCCGTCAGTCACAAACTACTCCTATCCCGCCTCACCGAGAAGGGAGTCCAAGGCACGGCACTGGCCTGGTGTGCTTCATACCTGAATGATAGATGGCAGCATGTCCACTCTGGCTCCTCCACATCCACACCCTTTCCGCAAGAGAAGGGCGTGCCACAAGGATCTTCACTCTCAGCGCTATTGTTCAACGTTTACATGCAACCTATCTGCACCCTCATCCGCTCCTTCAACATTAACTGCCTAATATACGCCGATGACGTTATGATGTTCATGCCAATATCCACAGAGCATCCAGACCTCTCTCGGCTATCCACCTGCTTCGATGCAGTCTTGGATAGGCTGCACACACAGAAGTTCAAAATAAATTTCAAAAAGACAGATGTCTTCTTCATCAGCAGAAACCAGGCATTCACCCCGCCCCCATCACTTAAGGTTCACAATGCAGAGCTCCTCACCAAGCCTACGATACGATACCTCAGTATCACACTCGATCAACATCTCAACATGAATGCCCAGATAGCCAACATGGTGAAGGCGATATATCATAAAATTTGGACACTGCGCCATATGAGACAGCTTCTAGAGCCGAAAGACTTCCAAACGGTCTATCAAGCTCTAGTAATGTCTCATTTTGACTACGCTAATTCCATACTGCACGGTCTTCCTAAGAGCTCGCTAAACCCCCTGCAGCTCGCGATGAACACTGCAGCCAGAATCCTTCATGGAGCATCTAGGAAGGATCATATCACCCCAGTGCTAAAACATCTGCACTGGCTCCCTGTCCAATTCAGGATTTCCTTTAAGATCCTAACAATGACATTCAAGGCTATCAACAAGTGCACATCCATCTCCCTCTCAGACTTCGTCCACCCCACCCCTCTCAATAGGTTGAAGAGATCAGCAGCCACCAACACTCTTCTACTCCCGAGAGCACTCACCAAATGCTCCAAAGCTACGTGAAACCACGCCTTTGCACTCTACACACCTTCCTGCTGGAACACCCTGCCACCAGACATCCATGCCATCTGCCCCATTAGTGAGCGGTGCCGCCTCTGCTCCTTGCCAGAACACCCCAACATGCTCCAATACTAACCAATTTGCACCAGGGCATGTCGTACTGGCAGCCGCGGATATTCGTCAGCACTAACCGTGTTAGTGGTGCTGAATATCCCATTCAACCTCGCTAATTGCTTTGAATATCAGATCCTTAGTGTTCATACCACAATCATATTGAATATGCCATCACAAAGATAATGATGGGATTTATTAACAAACTTACAGTAAAGTTTTGCAGTTATCACGCAATCATTTCTAAAATTAACACCCAGTAACTGCAAAACCTCTGTGTTAACTATGCATTAGCTGTATGACAGATAATGCAATGCAGTTTGCTAGACCCACTGAGATGCCATTGTTAACAGTTAATGTGTGGTAACTATCTCCACGTTACCTGTAAGATTCAGTCCCCTCATCTCCCGCCTTCTTCTTCTTAAGTAAAAATTAGCATGTGCTTACTGCTAAGGGACCTCATTAGTTCTTAAGGTACCTTAATTGCCACATTAACAGCTAAGACAGTTTTAGGAGCCCATATTTCAGATTTTTTTATATGCGTGCTAAGTTTGTCATGCTTACTAGAAGGAACATAACACTTCGGCAGTAATATTGGTTGTGCTCCATAATATTTACCATCTGTGTGCTATTTTGGATATGTGCAGTGCTCCTTTTCTTTCATTTCGTTCCACTCTCTTCCCAAACTAAAAATTAGATACTAGCTCTTGCCATCAGTATTCTCTGTAGAGAGGAAAGAGTAACTGGGCTTGAGCATAAAAGGCAGAGAAAGAGGTAATAGAGAAGGAAATTTGGGAACAATTGTGCAGTGCCTTGTGCTACTTGCTCCCTATACCATTTCTTATTGTTTTGCTTCTGTCTTTTGCTGAGTTTGTCTGTATTGTCAGTCTATGTATTAGGATTTGCGTGGGATGAGTGACAATACATGAGACTGGAAAGATCAGACAAAGCAAGCAAATGCGACTGCATGCATGGGCATGATTGAGTATGAGTGCAGAGTATGTACTGTGGAAGATAAATAGTAAGGTTGAGGATAGAGGCAGCATGAGTGAGGAGAGGATTTCATGCAAGAGCAATGGACTGTAGAAATCTAGAAAAATGATGACAGATAAAGATCAAACAGCCTATTCATTCTGCCTAAATACCAACTCCTAAACTCTACAATCCCTTCTTTTTCCTCTTTCCAGAGTTTTCTTTCAATTGACAGATGCTGTCCTCCTGTGCATTTATGCCATGGGGGTAGTTAAAGATCTCTATCACATCTCTCCATTCCTGCCTTTCTTCTAAAGTATACATATTGAGATTTTTACACCTGTCCCCCTATGCCTTATGATACAGATCAGGGGAACTGGAGAACAGAGGAACTTTCAAAAGGGAGACTATGATAAAATGAGGAATATAGTTAAGAAAAAACTAAAAGGAGCGGTTGCAAAGGTTAAAGACTTACATCAAGCTTGGGTGTTGTTTAAAAATACTATCCTGAAAGCCCAGACCAGCTGTATTACACGCATTAAGAAAAGTGGAAGAAAGTCCAAAAAACTGCCAGCATGGTTTAAAGGTGAGGTCAGAGAGGCTGTTGCTGCCAAAAAAGCATCTTTCAGGAAATGGAAAAAAGAGCCAAATGACGAAAACTGGAAACAGCACAAGCAGTGGCAAGTTAAATGCAAAGCATTGATAAGGCAGGCAAAGCGAGAATTTGAGAAGGAACTTGCTGCGGAAGCAAAAACACGAAATAAAGACTTTTTCAAGTACATTCGTAGCAAAAGGCCTGTGAGAGAGTCAATTGGACCATTAGATGATAGAGGGGTAAAAGGGGCAGTAAGAGGAGACAAGGCTATAGCAGAGAGACTGAATGAATTCTTTGCTTCGGTCTTTACTGAAGAAGATGTAGGGATGTTACCCAAGACTGAAGTGGAATTTAAAGGTGATACTGCAGAGGAATTGAGAGAAATATCGCTACACCGGGAAGATATATTACAACTATTTGATAAACTGAACAGTAGCAAATCACCTGGACCGGATGGTATACATCCAAGAGTATTGAAAGAACTGAAATATGAGATTGCAGACCTGCTATTAGTAATCTGTGAACTTTCATTAAAATCATCTGTAATACTTGAAGACTGGAGGGTCGCCAATGTAACGCCAATTTCTAAAAAGGGTTCCAGGGGTGATCCGGGAAATTACAGACCGGTGAGCCTGACGTCAGTACCGGGGAAAATGGTAGAAACCATCATAAAGAACAAAATTACACATCATGTAGATAGTCATGGCCTAATGGGAGACAGCCAACATGGCTTTAGACAAGGAAGATCTTGTCTTACTAATCTGATATGTTTTTTTGAAGGTGTGAATAAACAGGTAGACAAAGGTGAGTCTGTTGATATAGTGTATCTGGACTTTCAGAAAGCCTTTGACAAGGTCCCTCATCAGAGACTTTTGGCAAAACTAAAAAGTCATGGGATAGGAGGCAGTATACTATTGTGGATCGGGAACTGGTTAAAAGATAGAAAGCAGAGGGTAGGGCTAAATGGCCAATTTTCCCAATGGAAAAAAAGGTGGAGTACCCCAGGGATCTGTACTGGGTCTGCTACTTTTTGACATATTCATAAATGACCTAGAAAAGGGAATAACTAGTGAGGTTATAAAATTTTCAGATGACACAAAACTGTTTAAAGTTGATAAAACCCAAGAGGACTGTGGAAAACTGCAGGAGGATCTGGATAAATTGGAAGACTGGGCATCCAAATGGCAAATGAAATTTAATGTGGACAAGTGCAAAGTTATGCACCTAGGAAAGAACAACCCACACTATGGTTACACGATGCAAGGTTCCACATTGGGAACCACCACCCAGGAAAAAGATTTAGGAGTCATCGTGGCTAACATGTTAAAACCCTCCACCCAGTGTTCAGCGGTGGCCAAGAAAGCAAATAGAATGCTAGGTATCATTAGGAAAGGAATGAAAAATAAAACAAAGGATATTATAATGCCTCTGTATCGTTCCATGGTACGACTGCACCTTGAATATTGTGTGCAATTCTGGTCGCCGTATCTTAAAAAGGATATAGCGTTATTAGAAAAGGTACAGAGAAGAGCCACCAAAATGGTAAAGGGGATGGAAGGCTACTCCTATGAAGAGAGGCTACAAAGGTTAGGGCTCTTCAACCTGGAAGAGACAGCTGAGGCGAGAAATGATAGAGGTCTATAAATTAATGAATGGAGTAGAACGGGTAAACGTAGATCGATTGCTTACGCTATCAGAATATAGAAAGACTAGGGGACATGTAATGAAGCTACAGGGTAAACTATTTAAGACAAATAAGAGAAAATATTTTTTCACTGAACATGTAATCAAACTCTGGAATTTGTTACCGGAGGATGTAGTAAGAGCTGTTAGTGTAGCTGGGTTTAAAAAAGTTTTGGACAAGTTCCTGGAGGAAAGGTCCATAAACCATTATTAAAAAGGGACCCAGGATATCAATGTTTGACCCAATACAAGCATTGTGGAACCTGTGTCTTTTGGGGATACTGCTAGGTACGTATGACCTAGATTGGCCACTGTTGGAAACAGGATACTGGGCTTGATGGACCTTGGTCTGACCCAGTATGGCACATCTTATGTTCTTAGGAGAAGATCCTAGAAGGAGGTAGCAAGAAAGCAGGGAGGCATGCAAAGGAGCAGGAGAAGGCAGAGTGGTTTACATTGTAACTTAAACTTGGTAATGTACATTAAACAGGTGCATTGATAACTTGGATTTTCCTGAGGCAATGGAGAGTTAAATGGCTCACCCAAGGCCTCAAGGAGTGCTAGTGAGACCCAAACCCTGGTCTCTTGGTTCCCAAGCCAGCGCTCTAACAGGCTACTCCTCTACTCCATGTTTGCATCATGTGCACTTTTAGTTATGGCCTAATTTTATAAGAGGACATTTACATGCTTAAAACAGCATTTCATGTGCAAAAAAAAGTTTCAAAAAATTACCCTCCTTACGGCTGCCAGCCCTCACTTAGTTTACCGCTGGTTGTGCTGTGAGGGCTTGTGTGCATCAGTGATGCTGAGAGCTCAACTATCGATAGCTTAACTACTGGCAGGGTCTCCCAAGATGGACAGGTCTCATCTGGGCAGCAGTAGAATGGGACGGTGTTGACGGCAGCGGATCACATTTCTGTGACCACAGCAACAACACTAGCTTTACCTGCACGGAAGAAAGGCCTGGTAATCTTCTTCCATATCTTGCCATGAAAACCCAATGGATAGTACAACAAAACAAATTGCACTATAGTGCTAGAAGATGAGACCCCCTGGACGGAAGGCACTAAACTGGCTACTGGGGATGAGCTGAAGACTTTTCAGAGTAGAGCCAACATTTATGATGTGGTTGAATCAAAGCACTCGAGATGTCCGACTGCTGATGTAGCTGCACATCAAATGAGTCAGAAACTGCAAAGATGTCTTACATATTGGGACATGGAACGTATGAAGCATGAACCAAGGGAAGTTAGAGGTGGTCAAGAAATATAATCAGGGTGGTAGATCGGTGGCGAGGGGCTTTTATTGGGAGGCTTGATTGGGAGGGATTTGGTATTCAGGGGGAGGGAGTTCCAGTGTGGCATGGTCATACATTTGACCATGTGCAGCAGTTGTGCTACTGGGCTGCTAGTAGCCCTGCTACACTTAACATCACTTCTTGAGGTGGCGTTATATACAACCACGCTATCAACAGTCATGATGAGGTTGAGGATGAGGGTGAAAGGGAATAAACTAAGGAATAATATGCAGAAATATTTCTTTATAGAAAGAGTGATAGACGCATGGAATAATCTCCCAGTGGAGGTGGTAGAGATGAGGACAGTATCTAAATTCAAAAAAACATGGGACAAAAATAGAGGCTCTCTAAAGGAAAAAAGGGGACTCTTGTAGTGGTTGATATGGAAGGGCAGACTAGATAGGCCATGTGGTCTTTTTCTGCCGTCATGTTTCTATGTTTCTATGACTGCTAGCATGCAGGTTGCCCCCGGCTGACACACTCATTCCCCGCCCCAATCCCACCCCATGTCACGCTAAGCAGATAGCATTGTAATAACCCTGTGCTGTCTGCTTAGCAGCAGCGCTCTTTACGCAGGTAGGTGCATGCTTGATATCTTGTGCTCAAGCCTGCGCTAACAGTTATCACAGCTTAGTAAACATACCTCCTCCGTTTCTAAAATCAATTGCTTAATGAGCTTTTTTAAGATGGTAGAAATACACACGTGCATGTCTGCCAAGTAACATACTTATACCTTGCATTGTGCAAAATATTAGCTAGAGTTGCTAACATATGTTACCAAGTTAGTTCACACCAGCACTATTAATGCACGTTATTAATAACTAAATCCAATTGCATAAAATGGGACCTCTGGTGAAATAATCCCTATTAACTGCATCAGGAGGTGCTAACACAGTCGTGTACATTTATAGCACTACTTATATATGTGCAAACCCCAAATGTCACCCAGTTCTTCCCACGGGAATGCCTGCTTTATAAACATACTAACGTATATATAGGATTGCTCCCTGTGTATACTTTTATACTTGTATATGGCAGCAAGTTGTGCATAACTGGCTTTCTAAGTATAATACCAGGTTTTACACTTTGGAAGCCTTTTTTAGGACTGCCCCCCACATGGGTTTCATTTCCTGCATTAGACAGCTGTTGCTGTGGCAATAAGGCTGCAATAACTGGGTCATAAAGTTCTAATCTAATCTAATGTAATCTAATCTAATTGCATATCCTGCCATTTTAGACCCACAGGATCACCCTGAGCAGTTTACAACAAATGGAAATACGATTTTACAAATACAAATTACAGAATGAAACAAACTGAAAACTCTCTCTCTAAATACATATATATATATATATATATACATACATACACAAAATAGGGATGTGCTGCTTAAATGTATACTGTACATAAAACTGATTTCTACATGTTAAAAAGTTCTAGTGTGCATACAGAAAAGTTATTAAAACAAGTGGGTGAAATGAACAGACAAAAAGGCAATTAAACTGAAAATGGACCAAAATGTTTTGTGCATACTTTTTTAAAGAAAGAACAATTTCCTTTGCGTCCCTCTAGTCCAGTCCCGGAACCTGAGAGTTCTGCACCTCCTCCAGCAGCTATGGAGACTGACACATGTCATCACTTTGATGAACCAGTATAAATAGGCAAGGACCACCTCTCCCCGCCAGTTTCAGTCTCCATAGCAGCAGGAGATGGTGCTGAGCCTAGGGACTGGGCTCAGATGGTAGCAAATAAGCAGGGTCTTTAAATTTAAATTTTAAAATTGCTGAAGTTTAGTTTAGTTTTTGATTGCTGGGAGTTGTTCAGCAGGGTGCAGCAGGCTAGATCTGCAGAGGCTGGTTGACTTTAAGTTTCTCCCTTCTACTTCAGTCCTCTTGCCTTCTCCCTCCCTCCCCTCCCCCCCCCCCCCCGGCAGGGAAACACTGAAGAGACCTTTACCGGGCCGGTGAGAAGAGCCTCCCTGCTCCCGATCCCACTTGTAAGGGTGAGGAGCAGGTGGCAGGCGCCGCCGATATTGTGCCTGGGGAGGGCAAAGGAACACGGCACACAGAGTGTGGGGCTGTCTCTCTGCCCGGAGCCGAAGCCGCTGATCGGGCTGAGCTCGGGCGGCAGATCGGGGCTCTCTGGAGGATCGGGAGCCTCTGAGGCAGGAGCAGGCATTAAAAAATTCTCTCTCCTTTTTTGGGGGGGATCGGTTAGTTGAGGGCCGGTCCGGGGGGCTAGATTCGCCGCGGGCACTGCTTCTCGAGTGTGCAGCAGGGGCCACGTGGTAATTGCATGGGAAGTGCACGGCGGCCATTTTGGGGCTTATTTTGGACTTGTTTTCTGTCAGCACAGCACGTCGGGGGAGCCAGAGGCTTCATTTTCTCCCGGTTTGTTTTTTCTGGGCTGTGGCATTACATGGAGGTACTAGAGTTGAGGTGCCTGTGTAAAAAAAAAAAAAAAACCCAGACGCTGTAAACCTAACTTGCTGAGTTTTGGAGTTTTTATCACGTGTTGGGTTGTTAGCCAAGCTTGCTGCACTGTGTGTAGTGGAGTGCTAGGCTCAGGGGGAGCATGCCTGCTAAGGCTAGGTGTCTTGTGTGTGGCACTAGGCGGGGTTCGCTCCTGGAGTCCGGGATTTGTGGAGTCTGTACCCAAGAAGCAGCTGTGATGGAACAAGCGCTGGAAGGGGGGTCAGGAGGACAGGACAGGGGGTCCCAGAGTCAGGGGGATGCTCCCTTGCCGTCTCGGCTTCCCTCGCAACCGGTGGCAGGTCCGTCTACGGCAGGTGACGTTCCGCTACCGCAAGCACAGGGGTCGACGGAGGGGCAGCCTTTGGTCCCTTCGGATCTCTTTTTGCTATTGCAATAGGCGTTGTCTCTCCTACAGCCCGGTATGGTTGTTATTCCGTCCGGCGATTGGGGGGTGAAGCGTTTCATCAGTCCAGTGACTCAGGAGGCTGCTGGTACCCCGGCTAAGCAGCGTAAGGTAACGGGGGCGGAAAGGTCGCCACCTTTGTCGGTCGAAGATCTCGAGGAGGAAGATCTGGAGGAGGATTCAGTAGCAGAGTTAGAAGAGGGCGAGCTGCCCGAAGCGGAGCAGCAGGCTAGGGTGGTCAGGGTGTTTCGGCGGGAGGAGTTGCCAGCATTGATTACTGAATCCCTTAAGGCCCTTATCATGCCGGAGACGGTTCCGTCGACGGATGAGGCGTTGGAGGATCCGTTGTTGCAAGCGGTGCAGATGACGCAGCGTGTATTCCCTATTCACAGGGTGTTCCGGGATATAATTCAGGAGGAGTGGGATGTTCCCAAGTCGACCCTTAAGGGATCTAGAGCTCTTGCCAGACTCTATCCGCTAGCGGATCAGGATAGGGAACTTTTTCGGTCTCCTAAGGTCGACGCGGCTGTGTCGGCGGTTACTAAGAAGACGACGATCCCAGTTTAAGGATGGTCAGGTTAGGAAGTTAGATACATTGTTAAAGCAGGTATTTGACATAAGCGCGCTGTCCATGCAGGCCTCGATTGCCGGGGCTTGGGTAGCGAGAGCCTGTCTGCGTTGGTCTCAGCGCCTTCAGGGGGATCAGACAATGTGACAGGTGGAGGAGGCTTCTTGCCTGGAATCTGGGTCTGCCTATTTGGTGGATATTCATTATGACCTGATCCGGAGGCTGGCCAAGAGTATGGCTTCAGTGGTGGCTGCCCGGAGGTATTTATAGTTGCGAAAATGGGCGGCAGACAGTTCCTCCATGGCGCGGCTTAGTAAGTTCCCTTTTAGGGGGAAGCTCTTGTTTGTTGAAGATTTGGATAAGTTGGTTAAAGATTTGGGTGAGTCTAAAGGCGGGCGTTTGCCAGAGGATAAACCTAAGCAAGGCCGCCCTAACACGGCGCCCAAGGGAATGCAGAGGGAGATTCGTAGGTCCCGTTTGCCCCGCTTTGGGCAATTTCAGCGTGGTAGGTTCCCTGGGCGAAGCCAGGGGTTTCGAGGTTTTCGAGGCGCAGGTAGAGGTTTTGCATCCGGAGCGGCCTTCAATTTTTTTTTTTTTTTTATATTTATTTATGCAATGTTTTAACAAAACCACAAGAAAAATCTTGCAATTAGAAAATAGAGTTCATAAAGAAACATAGCAATAAGATCACAAAAATAAATTTACAGTCAGTTATGGCTCTATGTAGTCCACATGTAGGAGAAGGATCTTTAAGGAAAAACTCCCCAGGGTAGGAGTGCCCTAGGAGGAAAGGAAAAGATAAACATAAGAAATCAGACAGCATTGGGCTATCCCGGATATAACTAATCCTAAGGAGGGTTAGAACTTCATTCTGGAGAAGACACGGATAGAAGTCTAGAATTAATAAACGTGGACAAATCCTGTGGATCAGAAAATACATATTTAACTGCCTTAATAATCACAATACATCTACACGGGAACCTAAGAAAGAAAGTACCCCTATCTGAGAAACACCAGATTTATACAACAAAAATTATTTCCTCCTCTTTTGGGTTTCTTTGGTTAAATCTGGAAACATAGAAATGGTAAGACCATGAAAAGTTTCCAAATGCTTTTTAAAAAACAATTTCAAGAGCCAATCTTTATCGGAAACTAATGCACATTGAACTAAAAATGTTGAAGGAATACAAGATCCCTCCCACCCCCAGGGTCCTCAAGCAAAGCAGTCACATTCAGAATATTGAAGTCCACTTCAGATATATTCTCCGATCTTTCAGCATTCTTCTTCCCAGAAGGTAGATAATAAACCTTACTTAAAGGTGGAAGCAAATCACGTGGGACCATTAAAACTTTGTACAAGTAATTCTTAAACATATCCAATGCTGTTATTCCAGCAACCCGTGGAAAATTAAGGAGATGAAGATTAGATGCCCTGGAAGCATTTTCCAATGTCTCCAATTTATATCGAATGGACCCATTTTCCTTAGATATAGTCACAGAAAGTGCAGATACCTGCTCCAGCTGAGAGCCGAGATCAGTAACTTGAAACTTCATCTGTGTACAAGCAGAAGAAACCACATCCAAACTATCAAGATTCTTCTGAATAGTGGCTGCATTCACCTGGACCCGGGAGGACAATTAAGAGGTCTGTGTGTTGATAGAAACAGATAACGCGGCAATAGCCTCCCAGATTGATTCTAAGGTAAACACCTTAGGTCGAGCCAAAGAAAAGGAACCCGCTAGTGGAGTTGAGGCAGACAAAGGGGGTAATCCTCCTTCCTCCGATATCACCTCCAGATCCGCCGCAGATGAACTCCCGCTCAGATCCTCCCTTAGTTGCTCAGGGGACAACAGAGCCCGTACATCGGCAGAAGCTCCCCCTATAACGCCCAACGTCTCCACTCTGGGAGACAGCTGCGTTGAAACCACCGATACAGGCTCTGAAGCAGCTGGGCACGGCGGCGGAGTCCTCACTTCCGGAGAGAGAGATGTTTCCACATCCAGCGAAAGCGTCAAAGTCTCCCCACTCGCCGATTTCAAGCCGGCTCGAATCTCCTGCTTCTTATCCGAGGTTACATGGACAAAACGGTCCATTTGACCAGAACTGGGTGGTTGGGGCTCAGGAGGAACAGCCCGCAACTTTCCCTTATGCTTAGGCATTGAGTCACCAAACAAACACCGCGGCCATCTTAGAAAGAAACTCCTCCCCCGGAGCGGCCTCCAATTTTAAGAAACCACAATGAGATGAGGGGGACTCAGGTAGGGTGCGAGGCCGTCGGGGGATGGCTACAGGATTTTTACCCTGCCTGGGTCCAGATAACGTCAGATCAGTGGGTGTTGGAGGTTATTCGAGAGTGTTACACGCTGGAGCTCCAACGGCCAGTGGCAGACGTGTTTATCCAGTCACTGTGCAGAGCGCAGTTCAAGTGCCGGGCGGTGCTCGAGATGCTTCGTGGGTTGCTTCAGCTACGGGCAGTGGTGCTGGTGCCGTCGGAGAAGTGCGGGTACGGTTGATACTCCATTTATTTCGTGGTGCTGAAAAAGGAGGGCTTAAAGAGCGTGAATCGCTGTCTCCGAGTTTCGCACTTCCATATGGAGACGCTTCGGTCCGTGGTTTTGGCAGTACATGAAGGAGAGTTTCTAACGTCACTGGATCTCACAGAGGCTTAATTGCATATCCCCATTCGGAAGGAGCATCAACAATTTCTCCGGTTTGCGGTGCCCACGGGTCATTTCCAGTTCCGGGCATTGCCGTTTGGTTTGGCGATGGCTCCGCGAGTTTTCACCAAGGTGATGGTGGTGGTTGTAGCAGCGCTTTGCAAGGAGGGAGTGCTGGTGCATCCGTATTTGGACAATTGGTTGATTCGGGCGAAGTCGGAGGAAGAGAGCAGGTCGGCTACTTCCCGGGTGGTGCAGGTGTTGCAGGACCTAGGGTGGGTAGTCAACTTCTCCAAGAGCAGGCTGAGTCCGTCGCAGCCCCTGGAATACCTGGGGGCAAGGTTTGACACAGAGCAGGGGAAGGTGTTTCTGCCGCTGGACCGGTCTCTTTGTTTGAGGGAGCTAGTAAGGAGGTTTCTGTCCCGCAGAGCTCCCACGGCTTGGCGGTATTTGCAGTTGCTCAGGACAATGGCAGCCACAATAGAGGTGGTGCTGTGGGCCAGAGCGCAGATGAGACCGCTGCAGAGGGCGCTGCTGCGGCGCTGGTCGCACCAGTCGGATGCACTTTCTCAGCGTCTAATGTGTCTGCCTCAGGTGAGACGGAAACTTCTCTGGTGGACGCGGCCGGAAAACCTGGAGAGGGGAATGCACCTGGAGGCTCCGGTCTGGAGACTCGTTATGACAGATGCGAGTCTCTCGGGATGGGGAGCGCATTTCGAGGGCCAGTTCACGCAAGGGCAGTGGTCGGCGCTAGAGGCAAGCTGGTCGATCAACAGGCTGGAGATGAGGGCGGTATATCGGGCCCTATTGCAGTTTCAGCAGGGCCTGAGTCGGTCAGCAGTTTGGGTGTTCTCTGACAATGCGACTACTGTGGCCTACATCAATTGGCAGGGCGGCAAGGGGAGTGCGACGTTGGAATAAAAAGCCAGTCATCTGTTGACCTGGGCCGAAAGACATCTGGTGGCGATCTCGGCTCAACATGTCGCGGGAGTAGACAATGTCGAGGCAGATTTTTTGAGTCGGCGCAAGGTCGATCCAGGAGAGTGGTCGCTTCACCCGAACGTTTTTGCCCTAATTGCGGGGCGTCAGCAAAGGCAGAACGGTTTTACAGCAGGCATTGGGAACGGATGTCAGAGGGTCTCGATGCTTTGGCACAGGAATGGCCGGTCGGGGGTCTCGTTTATGTGTTTCCCCCTTGGGCTCTCATCGGTCACGTGGTGCAGTGCATAGAGCGCCACCGGGGACGGGTGGTTCTGGTGGCACCAGATTGGCCGAGAAGACCTTGGTATGCGGATCTGGTTTGGTTGGTGATAGATAGGCCGTGGCGGCTTCCTCTGAGGGAGGATTTGTTACTTCAGGGGCCGCTGCTCATGCCGCAGGTGGATCGATTCTCGCTTACGGCCTGGCTCTTGAAAGTGCGAGGATGACATCCAAAGGGTATTCTGCGGCAGTCATTTCGACATTGCTGAAAGCGAAGCGGAAATCTACCTCCTTAGCTTATGTGAGGGTCTGACGCATTTTTGAGGCCTGGTGTGCGGACAGGCGGATGATACCCTCGTCGGCGTCGATTGCACAGGTGCTAGCGTTCTTGCAGGATGGGTTCGAGAAAGGGCTAGCAGCAATCTTGTGTTATCAAGGGAAGGTCCGGGAAGTGGCGTTAGGGGGCCATGCGGATGTGAAACGTTTTTTGCGAGCTGTATCGCATTTGCGTCCTCCGCGGCGGTGCTCAGTGCTGCCGTGGGACCTGAATCTAGTGTTGGAAGCGTTGGTTAGGGCTCCTTTTGAACCGTTGAGTAAGGCGTCTTTGAATGATCTAACGTTGAAGACAGTTTTCCTTGTGGCTATTTGCTCCGTGCGGCGGATTTCTGAGTTGCAGGCTTTATCTTGTAGGGAGCCGTTTTTGTCATTCTCAGATCAAAAAGTGGTGCTGCGGCCGGTTCCCGCGTTCTTGCCTAAGGTGGTGTCAGTGTTTCATGTCAACCAGGCAGTCTCGTTGCTGGTGTTTTCTGTTGAGCAGAAGGAAGCCATGGGAGGTAGATTGGGACGTCTGGATGTTCGAAGGTCTCTGAAGCGGTACCTCCGCGAGACAAAGCCTTTTTGTAAGTCCGATCGTTTATTTGTGTTGTTCGGTGGGCCGCGGAAAGGGGAAGCGGCGTCTAAGGCCTCCATCTCTAGATGGTTGAAGGAGGCCATTGCAGCATCATATATCTTGAAAGGTAAGGTGGTGCCGGTGGGTCTCAGAGCCCATTCGACCAGAGCGCAGGCGGCCTCTTGGGCAGAGTTTGCTTTTGTGCCGGCGGTTGAGATTTGCAGGGCGGCGACTTGGTCATCCTTGCATTCATTTGTTAAGCATTACAGGTTGGATGTGCAGGTGGCCAGCAATGTGCAGTTTGGGTCGGCAGTACTTCAGGCTGCTCTAGCAGGGCTCTCCCGTTGATCTTTACTGCTCTGTTACATCCTCTCAGGTTCCGGAACTGGACTAGAGGGACGCAAAGGAAGGTGAAATTAGACTTACCTGCTAATTGTTGTTCCTTAAGGAACTCTAGTCCAGTCCCGGAGCCCACCCCTGTTTCTGTCAGTTTCCTTTCAGAGCAGCCTGAGGGCCGGGCACGGCAGGTGATGTGGTGATCAGCAGGAGGGGCTCCCTCGCTCTCTCTCTCTCTATCTTTAGTTCTTGGTTTCTATTTCTACTATTTCTTGTTCTTCCAGAGAGGTCAAATCTTCCTCTGCAGTACGGAGAGTTGGAAGCTTCTCTTTAGTTATATGACTGTATTTAGCGAAGCAATTATTCTTGATAGTTGTTTTTTTTCTTGAATGAACTACTTATTTGTTGCTCTGCTGAGTCTGCTTTGTCAATAGATACTGGTGGGGAGAGGCGGTCCTTGCCTATTTATACTGGTTCATCAAAGTGATGACATGTGTCAGTCTCCATAGCTGCTGGAGGAGGTGCAGAACTCTCAGGTTCCGGGGCTGGACTAGAATTCCTTAAGGAACAACAATTAGCAGGTAAGTCTAATTTCACCTTATACATAATCCATGGTTTCATAAATCTCACACCAAAACGATTTTCAAGTCCACAGACTGCCCAGTGAAAGGGCATGAAAAATAAAAAAAATTCACATAGCACAAAGACTACAATGCATTTATTTATTTAACGGGGGGGGGGGGGGGGGGCGGGGGGTATACCGCCTTTATGCCAAGGCGGTTTACATGGAACAACAAACAAAAATATTTTGTGATTACATATACCTAAGGGAAGCAAACTTGGAGTTAACAAAAAGGGTATTTACAGATGTTCTCAGAGCATGATTGGGGTTATGGTGTGTGTAGTTAAGTGATATCATTTGAACCAAAGTGTTCAGTAAACAGATGTATTTTAATACTTTCTTAAAGTCTTGAGTCGATTGTGCTGATCTGATAGCTTCCAGAAGTGAGTTCCAAATTGTAGGAGCAAGCAGGGAAAAGGCTCTATTGCTTGTTTGCTGCATGGTCCTGTTCTTGAAGGAGTGGATGACTAGAAGGCTCTGATTTGCTGATCTTCTAGGCCTTGCTGAGAGTGCTCTATTGATTATGTCTTCCAGGCAGGGAGCTGATGCATTATGGATGATATTATAGATGTGGTTATGACCTTGTATTTTGTCCTTTGGGCTATCGGTAGCCAGTGAAGGCTCTTTAGAGTTGGTGTATGTGTTGCCTTCTTGAAGTTCCCGTTAAGATTCTGGCAGCTGTGTTCTGTAATAGTTGAAGTGGGTATAGTGCTTATTTTGGCAGCCCTTGATATAGTATGTTGCTGTAGTCGAGATGGGGCATATTGATGGTCTGAAAAACTGTTCTGAAGTCATTGTATTGGAGTAAAGGTCGTAAATGCTGGAGAGATTTGAGTTTCATATAGACTGTATTGGCTGATTTCTTGATATGAGAAAGCATGTTGAGGTTATGGTCCAGTGTTATGCTAAGGTATTTGACTTTGCTTTTTATAATGATCTCTGCATTTTGGCGCATGATTTTCTCTGGTATTTTGAAGGAGGGATCTCTTGTGACCAGAAGTGCCTCTGTCTTGCTTTTATTTACTGCTAGGTTACGTTCTGCAAGGCAGTCTGTGATGGCTGTAAGGCAATCAGAGATGATCGAGTAGTCTGGGGTAAGAGTGTGGAAGGGCATGTAGAACATGATGTCGTTGGTATATAGATGAAATGCATTTTGAATTTTCTCAGTATATTGCAAATAGGCTGAAGGCAAATAGATGTTAAATTGAAGGGCTGATAATGCTGAACCCTGTGGTATGCCCTCTTTTAGCCTGAAGTGGTTGGATTTGTCATGACCAACTTTTACCTGTAGCATTCTATTAGTGAGGTAAGAGGTGAACCAATTTTTGTGTTCTTATGGAGACATATGTCACTGAGGATTGTAAGTAGTATGTTGTGTGATAATGAATCAAATGTGGCACTGATGTCCAGAAAGATCATAATAAATCCTTAATGTGGATTGTCTTGACCCCTGATTAATGTGTTAAAAAGAGCTATGAATAGGATGTTTACACTATGTAGAGGATGGAAACCATGTTGTGGATTGAGGGGAGCATGGGTATTGATGTATTCTTGAAGTTGATGTTGTATAGCCTTTTCAATTATCTTGGAGAGGAATGGAATACTGGCAATTGGTCAATATGAGCTAGGGTTGGTCTGATCCATTGATGATTTATTTAGGATGGGTCATATTGATGCCTGTTTCATGGCAGAAAATAAGTGTCACTGTGATAAGGAGGAGTAGACTATCTTCAGAATAACTGTGGAAAATTCAGACTGGAGGAATTTTATCCAGGAGACTGGGCAGGGATCCATAGGGGAGGTAGTGGTATTGATGCTTCGAATAATGTCGATGAGCTCGTTTTGATTAATTAAACTAAAGGAGTCCCAGATATGAATTTGCGGTGGTTTATCCTGCTTATGTAGAACTTTTTTGGATTGAGGAGGTGTTGAGGCTTGCTTGTTGTGATGGTAGTTGGCCATAATCTGGGGGTGTAGTTCAGGACATCACTCCCAGCTAAAACTTAATAACATTGGAAACAGCCAAACTTTTAAACCACACATCAGTGGAAAGAGGGGAGAGGCGTGTAGAACGAAATCCATGAAAAATACAGGCAAGCCAGTCAACAAATGCTGGAAAGCAATGAACACAAATGCTAGAAGCCTAGCCAACAAAGTTCCTGACCTGGAAGCCCTAATGGTGGCAATGGACTTGGACATTGTGGTCATTACAGAAACATGCTTTAACGAGTCACGTGAATGGGATATAGCCATAGCTGGCTATGATCTATTTAGAAGAGATAGAGAGGGTAGAAAAGGAGGAGGAGTAGCCCTATATGTCAAAAGCAATATTAAAGCTGCTGAAATGCAGTGGGCATGGGGAAAAGAAGCAGCACTGTGGATTGTGTTGGAAAGAGGAGATGGCACCGTCATCCATGCTTGTGTAGTCTACAGGCCTCCAACTTAAACTAAAGAAATTGATTACTGATATTGCAAAGATAGCCATGAAGGGGGAAGTGATCATATTGGGCAACTTTAATTTACCTGATATGGACTGGAGGATTCCTTCTGCAAATCTGGAAAGAAGTAAAAAAAATTGTGGATGCCTTCCAAGATGTATTACTTAGACAAATGGTGATGGAACCAACCAGGGAATGCTCGATGTTGGATTTAGTACCCACCAACGGAGATAGCATGTTGAATATCCGGGTGGGTGCCCATGTGAGCAGTGGCAATCATCACATGGTGTGGTTTGAGATTAAAGCCAAGGCAGAGTCCAATCACAGCAAGCTCAAAGTCCTAGACTTCAGAAACACTGACTTCAGTAAAATGGCAAAGTACCTGAAAGAGGAGTTGGCAGGGTGGGAGATGATAAGGGAAGTGGAATTGTAATGGGCTAAACTAAAGGAGGCAATAAAAGGGGCAACAGATACATATCTAAGGAAGGTAAATAAAAACAAGAGGAAAAGAAAACCTATTTGGTTCTCCAAAGAAATGGCTGCACAAATAAAGGCAAAAATCAGAGCTTTCACAAAATTTAGAAGTTCGCAAACAGAGGAACACAGAAAAGAATACAGGATCAAACTAAATGATACAAAAAGAGAAATAAGAATAGCAAAATCAAAGGCAGAAGAAAAGATGGCAAACAATGTTAAGTGTGGCAACAAAACATTTTCAGGTATATTTGGGAGAGGAGGAAAATCAGAGGTGGAATTTCAGGACTTGAAAGTGATGAGAACAAATTTGTGGAAAGTGATATTGAAAAAGCAAACATGCTAAACAAATATTTCTGCTCTGTTTTTACTAAAGAAAATCCTGGAGAAGGTCCACCTGTGATTGACAAATATACAAATGGGAATGGAGTAGAAACAATTTCATTCACAGAAGATGTTGTGTTAGAACAACTTGCAAAACTGAAAGTGGACAAGGTCATGGGACTGGATGGGATACATCCCAGGATACTGAAAGAGCTCGGAGAGGTTCTTGCAGGGCCATTAAAGGATGTTTTTAATAGATCCTTGGAGACGGGAGAAGTTCCACAGGAATGGAGAAGGGCTGATGTGGTACTTCTTCACAAAAGTGGCAAAAGGAAAGTGCAACAAACTACAGGCCAGTAAGCCTTACCTCAGTGGTGGGAAAAGTAATGGAGGTGCTCCTGAAAGAGAAAATAATGGACTTTCTAGAAACCAACAGATTGCATGACTCAAGACAACATGGTTTTACCAGCATAAAGGAAGAGGTACTAATGCCACTGTACAAGTTGCTAGTGAGGCCTTATATTGAAATATTGTGTTCAGTTTTGGAGACCATATCCCGCAAATGATATAAAAAGACGGAAAGGGTTCAAAGGAAGGTGACCAAAATGATTTGGAGCCTGCATCAAAAGAAGTATGAGAAGAGACTTGGAGACCTAAATATGTATACTCTGGAGGAGAGGAGGGACAGGGGAGAAACAGAGGAGGGACAGGGGAGATTCAGACCTTTAAATACTTAAAGAGTATGAACAAACAAACCTCTTCCAAAGACAGGGAAGCTGTAAAACTAGAGGGCATAACATAAAGCTGCAAGGGGGTAAACTGAGAGGCAATGTCAGGAAATACCTTTTCACTGAAAGGGTGGTGGATGCTTGGAATGCCCTCCCGATGGAAGTGGTGGGGGAAAAAACAGTGACAGAATTGCATGGGACAGACACCGTGGATCCCTTTATAGCAACAGGATAAAATCAAAATAAACATAATTATTTTAACAAATAGGGGTGACCTACATGGAGCAGTTGGTACACCCCTAAACAAAGGCATGCAGAGGGGTGACCTGCATGGAGTGGCAAGAGCACCTGCCCTTGCCGCCTTGCTGGGCAGACTAGATGGATCATGCTAGTCTTTATCTGCCGTCATATACTATGTTACGTTACTATGCTATGAGTTTGAGGGAAGTGTTGCTGTGGGGTCTACTATGTTATGAGTTTTGGGGACGTGTTGCTGTGGGGTGAGGGTAAATACAATGGCGAACAATTCTCTTGGACGGTTGAGGAATTTCTTAATTATGTTTGTGTAGTATTCTTTTCTGCTGCTGTTAACCAGATTGGTTTATTCTCATTGTTTGATGATGTATTGCTGTTTTGTGAATGCTTTTTGAGTGCATTTTCATCTTCTCTCAATCTGTCTGAGTTCTTGTCTGGTGGTTCTGAGTTTAGGGGAGAGCCAAGACAGGTGAGCTGTGTTAGATGGAGTCATGTGGCATCTTGTGGTGAAGGAGGCAGCTTTGTTGATCACTGAGTTCTAGGAGTGGATGAGGCTGTCCAAGTCATCAAGGTCAGATACTAGGATTGGAGAGACATCATCTATGAAGGTTTTCATGCTGTATGCTTTTTTAAAACAGTGTGTTTCTGGTTGTAGACCAGGGAGTAGGGTATCTAGGGTACTGATCAAGAGAATAAGTGATATTATTCAGTGGTCTGACCATGGCACTGGGTCTATCGAGTGTGGAAGTCAGCTGGGGAGAGATGACTAGGTGCAAAAATGAGGTCTAGAGTTGATCCTCTAGAGTGAGTGGACACATCTGTCGATGTTGGAGAGTTTCCATTGCATTGATGAAGCACTTGCTTGTTTCGTAGAGGTGGATGGGAGTTTAGATCACCAAAGAGGAAGAAGAGTTTGTTAGATGATGTGTGAGTGCAGGCTTCTTCAAACAAGTCTGATAGGTCTTCTGGGTTAGAGGAGGGTGCATGATATGCTAAGCAGATGGCATGTTTACTGTTGGCGTTTAGTAAGGAAGTCTATCATTTGAAGAGATTGTGAATTAACTGTGGTGCAGTTTAGGTGTTCTTTGGCTAATATTAGAACTCCTCCTCCTCTTTTCATGGTTCTGGGACATTTGAAAAGCTTGTAGTGTGGGGGTACTAACTGATTGATTAGGACATTGTCTGAGTTTGAGATCCAGCTTTCTGTGATGCACATAAGGTCGGTGTTGCTGAGATGTATGAAGTCGATATCTTGTTGCATACTGAGCGTGCGTTGATGAGGGAACATTTGATTGGATCTGGTGGGTGCTCCTGCTTAATATACGGTTTCCGTTGATTAGTGGCACTGATTTCAAGGAATCTGCGTGGTGATTTTACATGCTGAGTTTTGAGGCAGGGATTTGGAATGAGAAGCCGAGGTCGATGATAGATTGGAAACATAGAAACATAGAAAAATGATGACAGAAAAAGACCACATGGCCTATCTAGTCTGTCCTTCCATATCAACAACTACAACAGTCCCCCTTTTTCCTTTAGAGATCCTGTGTTTGTCCCATGCTTTTTTGAATTCAGATACTGTCCTCATCTCTACCACCTCCACTGGGAGACTATTCCACGGATCCACTACTCTTTCCGTAAAGAAATATTTCCTCATATCACTTCTGAATCTATCCCGCTTCACCCTCATCCCATGTCCCCTCATAGCAGAACGTGCTTTCAATTGAAAGAGGCTCTCTCCCTGAACATTTATGCCACGGAGGTATTTAAACATCTCAATCATATCACCTCTATCCCGCCTTTCCTCTAAGGTGTACATATTAAGATCCTTCAGTCTGTCCTCATATGCTTTATAATGAAGACCACTAATCATTTTAGTAGCCACCCTCTGCACCGACTCCATCCTGTTCACATCCTTTTGAAGGTGCGGTCTCCAGAATTGCACACTATACTCCAAATGAGGTTGCACCAAAGACTTATACAGAGGCATTATCACCTCCTTTTTTCTGCTAGCCATTCCTCTCCATATGCACCCAAGCATCCTTCTAGCTTTTGCCGTTGCCTTTTCTACCTGTTTAGCTACTTTAAGATCATCAGACACAACAATGCCTAGGTCCCGCTCTTCTTTAGTGGACAAAAGTACTTCACCCCCTATACTATATTTCTCCCTTGGATTGCTGCAGCCCAAATGCATGACCTTACATTTTTTAACATTAAATCCCAGCTGCCAAATTCTAGACCATTCTTCAAGCTTAGCTAGATACCTCCTCATGTTATCTACACCTTCCTGGTGTCTACTTTATTGCAGATTTTGGTATCATCTGCAAAGAGGCAAACCTTACCCGACAGCCCTTCCGCTATATCATTAACAAAGATGTTAAACAGAATCGGACCAAGGACAGATCCCTGGGGCACACCACTATTAATTTCCTTCTCCTCAGAGTGAGCTACATTTACCTGTACTCTTTGTCGACTCCCACACAACTAATTTCTAACACAAGCAGTAACATTCGAGTCCATCCCGAGGGTGTTCAGTTTGTTTATAAGTCTCGCCTGTGAGGAACGGTGTCAAAGGCTTTACTGAAATCTAAATACACCACATCTAGGGCTCTCCCTCGGTCCAACTCCCTGGTCATCAAGTCAAAGAAATCAATCAGATTTGTCAGACAAGACCTGCCTCTGGTGAATCCATGCTGCCTCGGATCCTGTAATCCGCTTGACTCCAGAAACCTCACTATTTTCTCTTTCAGCAGCGTTTCCAACAATTTACTCATCATCGAGGTTAAACTAACCGGTCTGTAGTTTTCAACCACATCCTTACTTCCACTTTTGTGTAAAGTCACTACATGAGCCTTTCTCCAGTCTTTTGGCATCACTCCTGACTCCATCAGGGCATTGAAAAGGTCAGTCAATGGAGCTGCTAGAACGTCCCCAAGTTCGCTCAGTATTCTAAGGTGTATCCCATCTGGTCCCATCACTTGGTCTACTTTAAGTTGAGCTAGTTTCTTACGAACACAGTCTTCTGAAAATTGTTCAAGATGTCCCTCACTTCTGTTCCTGTTTGTGGGTGTTTTCTGAGGTCCTGTTCCTGGTTCTTCATCTGTGAACACAGAACAGAAATATTTGTTAAGCAATTCCACTTTATCCTCACCAGCTTTTTCATATTCCTCCCCTTCACCCATGAGTCTGACAATATCACTTTTGCCCTTCCTCTTCTCACTAACATATCTGAAAAAATGTCTTATCCCCCCATTTTATTGCATTGGCTATTTCCTAATCTTTTTGAATCTTTGCTTTCCTGTCTACTTTGCTAGCTTCTCTAAGTTTTTCTAAATACAGATGCCTGTCTTCCTCTCTCTGTGATCTCTTGTATTTCATGAAGGGCCTCCCTCCTTTTTTCACCTTTTCAGCTACTTCTTTCTTTATTTACCATTTTAACAAAAAGGTTGGTTGCCCCTAAAATATCCCCTTTCAGTTTTGCCCATCTTGGCAAAGTTAGTTTCCCTAAAGTCTAAGACCCTCACTTTTGACTGGATTCTAACAGCCCTAGTCCTTATACTGAACCACACCATCTGGTGATCACTGGATGCAAAATGATCTCCCACTATAACATCAGAAATGCTTTCACCATTGGTAAGCACCAAGTCCAGTATGGCCCCTTCACGTGTGGGGGTCTGTTACCAATTGCCTGAATTGTTCTCCCTGTAGAGAATCCAGGATCTCTGTACTTCTAGATGATACTGCAGCAGGAATGTGCCAATCAACATCTGGCATATTGAAATCCCCTATCAGTAGCACTTCCCCTTTCCTAGCAATGCAGCGTATGTCTTCAATTAACTTTCCATCCACCTCTTCCTCTTGTGAGGGAGGTATGTATATCACGCCAATGCAAATAGATTTCTCTTTCTCTCTTTCTAGTTTAACACACAATGCCTCTCCTCTCCCTTTTAAGCTCTATAATTCCAAAGCTTTAATATTATTTTTTACATATAGACCCACTCATCCTCCCCTTCTTCCTACCCTGTTCTTTCTGAATAAAGTATAGCCTGGTATAGTTACATCCCAGTCATGGTTTTCTGTGAACCATGTTTCTGTAACTGCCACTAAATCCAAGTCTACCACTCCCACCAAAGCTTCAACATCAGGGATCGTATTTCCCATGCTACGGGCGTTTATACACACTGCTTTCCATATGTTACCCCTTTTACTAATTTCCATAAAGGTATTTAATGTATCACTTACCTGGGGGCTTCACCCATTCCCAACAAATCTAGTTTAAAGCCCTCTTCAGTAGATTAGACAGTCTACTACTGAAGACATGTCGACCTTTCTTGGACAGATGGATGTCATCTCTTCTCTGCAACCCTTGGAACAGCATCCCATGGTCCCGGAAACCAAATCGCTGTCAATGACACCATCATTGCAGCCATGCATTCATCTCCAGGATAGAAGCCTCTCTGCCTTGGCCTTTACCCTCAACAGGGAGGATTGAAGAGAACACCACCTGTGCACCTAAATGCTTCATCCTCTGTCCCAGAGCTCGGAGGGATACCTGGCAGTATCATTTGTTCTGAGATGGATTAGCAACATTGGTTAATAGTCAGTGAGCTTGATAAGTCTCGGCAAACTCTCCGTAACATCTTGGATTTTGGCACCAGGCAGACAGCATACCTCTCTGGACATCAAGTCTGGTCGGCAGATGGACGCCTCAGTACCCCTCAGAAGAGAGTCACCAACCACCACTACCCTTCGCTTCCTTGTGGTCACTGATTCTGAAACTTTGGGGTACTTGAGCTCTGGTTCTTCCCTTTCCAGGGATGTTTTCACCTCCTCCACTTCCAGGGCTGCATAATGGTTCTTCAATTCAAGGGCTGTAGAAGTTGGATTGGTGATTCTTCAGGCCCTGGTGACTTGTGTCCAACCTTCATCATTCTGTAGGCACCCACCTTCTCCTCTTCTGGAGATCTTGGTTGCTGCAAGAAGCATCTCATCAATTTATTTATTTTATTTATTTAGCAAGTATTTGTATCCCGCTCCTTCCAGCGATCAGAAGCGGGTAGGATTATATTGAGAAACTGCCGAATCAAGGCAGGTACAATTTTGTATGCATACAGATTGGTTATAGAAGCAGATCACACAGAGTTAACAATTCTTAGTTATGGGGAAGTCATTTACAGATCACACAGAATTAACGTTTCTTAGTTATAGGGGAAGTCATTTACATATGTACATCATTTACAGATCACACAGAATTAACGTTTCTTAGTTATAGGGGAAGTCATTTACATATGTACATATAAGCCTTTACATATTACATTCATACAAGATAGGCTTCCTGTGTTGCATCCGTGGGATTAGATCAGATTGAAATGGTTTTGGAATATGTGTGTTTTGAGCTTTTTTCTAAAGTCTGTCAGATCACTGCTAGCTCGTAGCTCTGGTGGGAGTTGGTTCCATAGTGTTGGTGCTACATATGAAAAAGCCCTGTTCTGGTGCTGGCTTTGGTAGATCTAAAGTCAGGTGGTGTGTGGAGGATGTTGGCGTAGGTGGTTCGTCTGTTTCTGGTAGGAGGTTGTAAACCGACTAGGGTGGTGAGGAAGGATGGTGCTAAGTTGTGGATGAGTTTGAAAGTAGTTGTCAAAATTTTGTATTTTGTACGAGCTGCTATGGGTAGCCAGTGTAATTGAATTAGTACTGGTGTGATGTGGTCACTTATGTTTTTCTTCATAATGACCCTGGCAGTTACATTTTGTGCCATTTGCAGTATGTTCAGAGTTTTCTTAGGTAGACCTTGAAGGATGGCGTTGCAGTAGTCAAAGTGTGGCATGATGAGTGCTTGAGCCACGGTTCTGAAGTCCTGGGGGTCAATGACGTTTCGAATGGGATGAAGAACTCGCAGTTTGTGGAAAACTGCTCTGTTGGTCTTTCGGAGGTGTTTCTCCAAGTTTCAATGTACTTCTCACTGTACTGAATGCTCCTCAGCCTCGCCACCTCCTCTCTGAGTTCCTCCACTTGTTTCCTGAGAGCTTCAGCATGCAGGCACCCTGCACATGGAACCAGTCCTTCAATTGGCATTGGGACCTCTGTCTGGACAGAGGCAGAAGCTTTAATGGGGGCAACAGCTTTAGTGATACGATTTTTCCCAACCATTGTTCTGTTCGTGAAGCTTAAGTATCTGTTAAAGCAAAAGAGAGAGATCTACCAAAGTACCAGTCGGTTTCAAAGCTGTCCTTTCAGAGAAAAAGCAGTTAAATCTCTTTAATTATATTCAAAATGTGTTGTTCCAAGTCCCTGTGTTTTGTTAAATGGGAAGGATACCTATAAAGCAAGACTGCTCACTAGGGGTAGGTTGGAGTTTGGGGGTTTGGGAGGGAAATAACATCTGATTAGTTGTCATCAGCTCCCAAGAGCTGAGAAAGTTACCAAAGCAGAGTTTTAAACCTATCCCACTAAAGAAAAAGCGTAGTTACTCACTTGTAACAGGTGTTCTCCAGGGACAGCAGGAATCAGTCCTCACATATGGTTGACATTGGCGCCGATGGAGCCCTTGTGCAGAGCAATTTCCCCAGCTTTCAAAGAAAGCCTTTGGGAATGCCTCGTGCATGCGCAGTCCCCTTCCCGCCCAAGGGTGCCATCTTGCTCAGTCAGATGACATAGCTAAAAAGACGGCAAAAAGAATAAAAAGCAATAACAGTATTGCAACTCCAGGGGAGGAGGGAGGGTCGTGAGGACTGATTCCTGCTGTCCCTGGACAACACCTGCTACAGGTGAGTAACTACGCTTTCTCCAGGAACAAGCAGGAAGTCAGTCCTCACATATGGGATTCCCTAGCTACAGGCTACTGAGAACCTATAGTTGAAAAAAAGGCTCCCTCTAGGCGAGCTGCAACAGCAGCGAGAGAACTTTCTCCGAGAATGCATCCCCCACGGTAGCCTCACTCCAGAGGGCCGGAGGGTTGGAGTTGCCTAAATCTTGAATAGATTCCAGAGTACCGCCTGACCGAAAATGCTGTCCCATCGGGATTCCCTCTCCAGGCAGTAATGGGCTGCAAAAGTCTGGCTTGAAGACTAAGTTGCAGCCCGGCAGATGTCTTCCAATGGAACAGAGTGGTGATTAGCCACTGATGTGGCCTTAGGCCTGACACAGTGGGCCGTGATACGACCCTGCAGCTGAAGGTTAGCTGCCCTGTACACCCATGCAATGCAGTCTGCCACCCAGGTGGATAACGTGCGCTTGGAGACCGGTAGACCCAGTTTACTAGGGTCATAAGAGACGAAGAGCTGAGAAGCCCTCTGATGCCCCCACGTACACTCCAGGTAGAATACTAGAGCCCTCTTACAATCCAGGGTATGCAGAACTGCTTCTGCTTTGTTGATATGTGGCCTGGGAAAGAAGGTGGGAAGAACCACTTCTTGGTTGAGGTGAAACGGGGAAACCACTTTCGGGAGGAATTTGATGTGCGTGCGGAGCACTACCTTGTTCTTGTAAAACTGTGTGTATGGCCTATCTGACACAAGAGCCTGCAGCTCACTCACATGCCTAGCCGATGTGAGCGCTACCAGGAAGAGCACCTTCCAGGAGAGGAAGCGCAGATGGCAAGTTGACATCAGCTCGAAAGGAGGTCAAGTAAGTTGCTGCAAGACCACGTTGAGATCCCACTCCATCACCGGAGGGCGGATTGGAGGTTTCAATAGGAGCAGGCCCCTGAGAAACCTGGCCACCAAGGGGTGAGACGAGAGAGATTGACCGTCTATCGGTGCATGGTTAGCTGACAAGGCACTCAGGTGGACCCTAACTGAGTTAGACTTGAGGCCCAGCTCAGAGAGATGAAACAGGTACTGTAATACCTTGGGAACCTGAGATGAGAAGGGTTCCACAGCATGTTGGTGACACCACACTTGGAGCCTGCGCCATTTACACATGTAGAATTTTCTGGTGGATGGCCTCCTGGAAGCTACCAACACTTCTACCACTCCTTCAGGTAAGAGAAGAGGCACAAGGCCTACCCTCTCAGCAGCCAGGCCATCAAATGGAGGATCTGGGATTGGGGTGCACGAGGGAACCCTGCACCTGGGTGAGGAGGTCAGGCTGCACCCTCAAGGGGAGAGGGGTTTCCACCGCCAGTTGAAGAAGAAGTGGGAACCAAGGCTGTCTGGGCCACCTGGGCGCTACCAGGATCACCTAGGCCTTGTCCTTGTGAATCTTGAAGAGAGTTTGTGCTACCAGAGGCGTAGGTGGAAAAGCATATAGGTGGCTTCACGATCAAGGGAGAAGAAATGCATCGGCTGCTACCCTGAGGGGGTGCGGCTGTCTGGAGCAAACTAGGGCAACTGACGATTCTGTGGACTGGCAAAGAGATCCATGGATGGGAGGCCCCAGTGGTTTAAAATCCTTTGGGCAACCTCCCTGTTCAGTTGCTATTCGTGGGGTTTAAGAACCCTGCTCAGTCTGTCTACCAGGCAGTCCTCCTGGCTCAGTAGGTAAACTGCATGGAGAGACATGTTGTATTGAACTGCGAAGGAACAGAGATCCAGAGACTCCTGGCAAAGGATCCGCGACCCTGTGATGCCCTGTTTGTTCACATAGAACATCGCCACCTGGTTGTCCGTCTGTAGAGGACAGGAGCAAAGGATTTTAGAGCTAAGCGAATGGCCTGGAGTTCCAACAGGTTGATTTGGAGTGTGGCCTCCTGAGGATTCCACTGACCCTGAGTGCAAGAGCCTTGACAATGGGCTCCCCAGCCCATCAAGGAGGCATCCATGGTCAGCACCCTGGTGTGCACGGGGAGCTGGAATGGTATCCCCTGCAGGAGGTTCCCTGATTTTGACCACCACTGCAGGGACTATACCAGGGGGTTGGATACTGCCACTCTATCAGCCAGGCGTCCCGTGGCCTGTGACCACTGGTCCTGCAGGGCCCACTGAGCTGTCCGCATGTGCATGCGTGCGAAATGAGTAACATGAACCGTTGAGGCCATGTGGCTGAGCAGGTGTAAGAACCTCCGTGCTGTCACCTGAGATACTTGACTCACCATGCTCACCTGAGACAGCAGGCGGTCTGCCCTGTCCAGTGGCAAGTAGGCCCTGGCCTGCAGGGTGTCTAGCCTTGCTCTGATGAATTCCAAGTTCTGGGTGGGGAGCAAAGAGGACTTTGCGCGATTGATGACAAACCCCAGATGCTGAAGCACAGCGATTGTGCGAGCTGTGGCGTGGTGCGCCTCCTGAGCTGACTGGCCCCTTATGAGCCAGTCTTCTAGGTAAGGGAACACAAAGATCCCCTGGTTCCTGAGGAAGGCGCCACCACAGCCAGGCACTTGGTGAAAACTCTTGGAGCGGAAGCTAGACCAAAGGGAAGCAGTTTGTATTGGAAGTGGTTTCATCCTACCACAGACCTGAGGTATTGCCTGTGGTCTGGATGTATGAGGATGTGTGTGTAAGCATCCTTTAGGTCCAAGGAGCATAGCCATTCTCCCTGCTGGAGGTAAGGCAGAAGTATCCCAAGTGAAAGCATCTTGAACTTTTCCCTCATGAAGGACTTGTTGAGATTTCGCAGGTCCAGGATGGGGCGAAGGCCCCCTTGTCTTTTTGGTGTGAGGAAATACCTTGAATAAAAGCCTTTCCCCTGCAGGTGGTGGGGCACCAGTTCCACCGCCTGATCTTTGAGAAGACCAGCCAACTCCTGCAAGAAGAGGTTCCTGTGCAAGAGGGGACCGAGATGCTCCCCTGGGAAATAGGAGGTAGGTACTTGGCTGAAATGGAGAAGATAGCCGTCTTGGACTATCCTTAGAACCCAAGTATCAGATGTAATGGCTGGCCACCTGTGGGCATAGAGGGACAGCCGACCTCCTGTGCAGGGCCAAACCACTGGTGGGAGAGGAGCTATGCAGTGGGAGTCAAAAACTCCATCCCTGTTGGGCAGGAGCTGGAGCTGGAGGCTTGGGGGTTTGAGACTTACAAGGGCCTTTCCCCCGTCCCCTGGCCTGCTGCCCCTGCTGGGGAGCTGGGGAGGCCTGGTAAGTGGGGTAGTTTCTGTAAGCCTGTTCCTTCCTCGGGTAAAGGGGCTTTTTCCCGGAAACCTTCTTCCTGTGAGAAGGAGCAGATGTCTTCTTCAACAACCTTGTCCGGGTCAAGTACTAGGACTCGAGTTCAGCAGCCTTTTCAGTCATGGGTTTGCCAAAGAGGTTATTGCCTCGGCAGGGGACATCAACCAACTTGTCCTGTACCTATGGCTCGAGGTCAGATGACATGAGCCAAGCCTGGCGCCTTGCACCAATGCCGGCTGCGGCCATCCAGGCCGAACCTTCAAAGCCATCATAGGCTGCACGAGACATAAATTTCGAGCATTCTCTGATCCCAGTGGATAGGGTTTTGAAGCACTGCAAGGGTTCCTCGGAGAGGCCAGCAGAGAACCAGGCAATCTCTTTGCCAGGTCTCTTAAGTACATGCCCATGTACAGCTGGTATGTCTGGACATGGCATGACAGCATCGAGCCCTGGAAGCATTTTCTGCCAAGGGCATCCAGGTTCCGGGCCTCCCGGCCGGGAGGCACTGAGGAGTGCGTCTTTTGGCTCTTGAGCCTTTGCATGGCCGATTCCACATCCATGGAGTTGTGCGGCAGCTGCGCATTTTGGAACCCGGGGCTCTTACGGACTCAATAAATAGAATCAACCTGTTTGCTGAGGACCAGCACCGAGGCCGGGGACTCCCACATGCGGAGCATCAACCGTTCCAGCATCAGAGGCACTGGTACCGTAAGATCCTCCAGTCATACTGGAGGGCATCAAGCCCCTCAGCTCGAGGCTCCTCCTCGGCATCTGCAGGGAAAGCCAAAGCTTAGGCCAAGTCCGAGAACCTGGTGTCCTCCGGGGGCGACCGTCTCCGAGGTTCTGAACCCTGGGAATCCGATGGGATGTACCGGGTCCGGTGGATATCTGGCGAGTCTTCCTCCTCCGTCTCCCAAGCCGAGCCCTCTGAGGAGGACTCGATGAGCTCTGGCCTCTAGGGCTTCGAGCACGCCCATCCCGAAGCCGATGGCCCCGGTGATGATGACCTCGGTCCCGAACGGAGACCTTGGCCGAGAATTGACTCGAGCCTGCATGGACTAGAAGATTGGCTCTGCCTCCGGGATCGACTTAGACGTCGAGGTCCCAGTGGTCGGGACGGATGCGCGGGCGAGACCGGCTATCAGCGCCCGCTGCTGGTCCATGAAGGCAGACACGCTGCTCTCCAAGGCCGCCAACCTGAGACCCAGCTCAAAAGGCTCCTCAGCCCCCGGCTCGGTTCCCGATGCCGGTTCTCCCGGAGGAGAGTCCATGAGGACAACAGGCATTATCTTGTCTGACAACTCCGGCTCCGTACGAGGTATTTTGGCAGGCCTCTCAGACTCGGCAAACCCGGGGCGGCGTTCGGCACTCTGCGACATGGAACCCGAGGGCCCCGGCCGATCGTAGTCTTCCAGAGACGCAGCCCTCGCGGGTTTCTTCTTCTTACAGTGCTCCCGGATGGGAGACCCCCACTTAGAAGACCCCCGACGGTGCTCAGGTTCAGATTCCCAACACATTGAGGCTTCTGATGAGGTCCTGGCCCATACGGATCCAGACTTGGAGAAAATAGTCTCGCGCTGGTGCTGCCTGCTCCTCAATGCCTTGAAGGACATCTTGCCACATGGACCGCAGACCACCGGGTCATGGTCGGGTCTGAGGCAGCGGAGGCAGCAGTCATGGGTGTCAGTGAGGGACATAGGTTTTTTACACCAATCACACTTCTTAAACCCGCTGGCAGCCATCGGGGGAAAAAGGGCCCCTGAAAGGTTGAAAGCCTGGTCTGTCAGTTAAAAGAAAAAGAGCGTGAATGCTAGTCACTAAGGACAAAAATGAAAAAGTTAGCTGGACTCGATACCGGTGTACCGAGCCGAGGTGGGAAGGGGAACTGGCGTCGAACCGGTACCAAAAACGGTGGAAATAGTCAAAAAGCAATCAACTTTTTCTGAGGAAAATGGGACGACGTCTGTCGGGCTCCGCGGAAAAAAGAAGACTGAGCAAGATGTCACCCTTGGGCGGGAAGGGGACCGCGCATGTCCGAGGCATTCCCAAAGGCTTTCTTTGAAAGCTTGGGAAATTGCTCCGCACGAGGGCTCCGTCAGCGCCGACGTCACCCATATGTGAGGACTGACTTCCTGCTTGTTCCTGGAGAATATTTCTACTAAAGCATCAAAAAGAATGGAACTTTGTTTTAAAAAAGTACCAAAACCCTTTTAAGAGCTCCCAGTCAGAGAGCTAGCAATTTAAAAAAAAACACAAACTCAAATTCTTACCTTTGTTTGAAATGTATAGCCTCTGTTAGGAATGCCTCCACAGTGCAGGGCTCTGAAGCCTTTTATGCAGGCCGCAGCTGCTCTCAGTTCTTTTGTGGCAGGCTATGGCCTAGCATGGTCTGCTACTATGAGAGGCCTGTAAGTTAGGCCTGGATCCTAACCTCCGTTATAGCTAGAAAAGAACCAAAAATTTGTGGAAAATAAGAAAACTGTTTTAAACTGCTTAATAAGAAGTTTTACATGAATTCATAAGTCTTCCATTATTCTTTTGTGTGTGAAAGAAAGAAATGTTACAAAACATGCATTCCTGATGCTAGGGAAAACCTTGCAGTAGAGAAGTAACAAAATCAAGAACTGCACCATTGTTAGAACAATCCTAAGGGAGGGGGCTGGTTGCTAGGCCCCGGAGGGATTTCTCATTGGACAGGTGCAGGGGGTGTTGGAACCAATAGGAAGTTTGCATGTATCAAGTTAGAACCAATAGAAAGTTCTCATGTATCAAACTGAAAAAGAGGTATAAATGGTTATGTCTCTGTGAAAAGCGGGGCTCAGTTCCTTTTGAAGCTTTGACTGACTGGGCCTGTGCACAATAAACTGGCTTGGATATTTGAACAGACTCCTGGTTTTATTTATTGCATGCTTATCAGTGCTGCTACACTTTCACAGGCTAATCAGGCCCACTAACTCCTGATTAGGTATCAGCAGCTCTCAAGAGCTGAGAAAGTTACCAAAGCAGAGTTTTAAACCTACCCCACTAAAGAAAATGTTTCTACTAAAACACCAAAAAGAATGTAACTTTGTTTTAAAAATGTACCAAAACCATTTTAAGAGCTCCCAGTCATCAATTACCCCCCCCCCCCTCAAATTCTTACCTTTGTTTGAAATGTATAGCCCTTGTTAGGAATGTTATTACTTTGAGAGGCAAGCACATGTGTTGTCGTTAGAAGGAAGAGCAGCAGTAGTAACATGACAAAGTAAGGTAGGAGATTGTGTAGCAACATGTTGAGCTGTGAAGATGGCAGCTTACCTGGGAGGGTGTGCTGCTTTTGCTGGATTAGTGTCTGCATTCCTCAGGTATCACTGAATGAGGCTTTGGCCTCCTAATTGCTGTGTAAGACAGCAATTAGGAGTGTTTCATGCTGAGGAGTGTGGTTTGGGGTGAAGTTACCTTGTTGGTCGGGTCATATCCTCTCAATGTTTCCCTCAGTCCATGCCTAACGGCCACGCCAAAGGGACCTCTAGCGAGGCCCTCAGTTATGGACCCAACATGCGCGGGTGCACCTGGAGGCACTTCTTTTTTAAAATTGTTGGTGACTAGGGGTTTCGGTGGGGCTGATTGGTCTTGTGGATGTGATAAGGGCTTTCCTTCCCACTCGCCTCCCCAACGCTGATCAGGCTATTGGTGGCTGGAGCGGTGGTGTGCAGCACCTGGAGGCACATTCTTTTTTAAACTGTTGGGGTTTTAAAAAGTTTAGACCTTCCAAGACCATCCATCCTGAATCATATATCATGTCTCCCAGAAAGACCTTGAAAAACCTTCAAATGATCTGCATCAGCAAACAATTCCTCCTGAAACATAACAATGCAGGGCTGGTTGATCTACTCTAGCCTTTTTCCCTGTGGTATCTGGTTCTCTGAAATGTCCCCTCAAATGTCGCATGGATGGAGGAATAGCTTTGAATGATGGGGCACATGATGGTAGCATTAGTTTCCTGAACTTGCTTTGCTGGCATACGGTGATGGTCATTGATGTGGTTAGTTTTTAAAAAATCAAATGCAGATATTATAAGGTGCCAGCATTTATAGCTATCACCATTTCAATGTTGCTCCAAGAGAAAGGGTGTTAATAGTGGGGGGTGGGGGGGGGATGGGCAGAGGCTGATGTCCTTCTGACTCAGGGCTAGCAGATTTACCTCCTTGGCATCAATAAGAAGGATGTTCTGGAGTTGGCTGAGCAAGGCTGCTATTAGATATGTAGGGATCCAATGCACAAACTGGGGTGAGGGCCTCAAAATCTACCTTCAAGCTATTCTTCCATCAGAGGGAGGCAGGCTTGCAGTTCATGGTATCATAGGGGTCCAGGGCTATTGCCTTGTTTGCCACCACCTAACACCAGTCCTGTAGCTGAGACATTTTCTGATGCCACTTGTTCTCCTCCTTGGCAGACCTCTGAGACATATTCTTGTTTTCTGGAAATCTCTTCTGTCCCTTTATTTCCTTTCCTGGAGTCCACATGCCCTTCAGCTTTTGCCCTTAGCACCAAATACAACCCCTATTTAACAGGCTTAATTTTGGACAAACTGGAAGCCAGGGCTAGTGTAAGGGTATTGGGAGCCCTAGGCAAACTTTCTGCCTTATCCCTCCCCCCCCCCCCGATCATCATAACATCATCCCTATCACAACATTCCTGTAAAAATGCATAATTGAAAATTATTAATCAAGTATTTATAATCTTCGTAACCATAATCTCAAAGCAGATTGCAATAACTAATTAATACAATAAATCAATTTATCATAAAACAAATTAACAATTCAGCATCTTCAGCACTTCATTTAAATTCTCAACTAAACCATAACCCCCATCATTTCAGCTGATTCATAAATGTATTAAAAGCACCTCACATTTCCAATCCATAGTATATTAGAAAACAGCCTACAAAGTCTCATATAATCCCTTTCCTTATGGACCTCTAGGGGGTTCCCTGTTCATATTTTGGATATCTGAAAAAGGGCATACAGATGTCCAAAGCACAGAGACATCCCTGGAGCCATTTTAGAGGCCGGGTCTGTGGATATCCCTAGCATAGAGACATCCAAGTCGGAATGGGGGTGTGGTGGAAGTCTGGCTGGGAAGGTCCCAAGAACTTGGATGTCGTCACCAAATTTCAAAAATGCCCTGGATATCCTAATCCAAATCAAAGATTATACCTGATCCAGGCACAAATACACATCTGAAAAGTACTTGTTTTGTCAGGCAAACATCTGGAGTGTATGGAGAAGGAGGTACACTTATATCCCATAAGAACATAAGATATGCCATACTGGGTCAGACCAAGGTCCATCAAGCCCAGTATTCTGTTTCCAACAGTGGCCAATCTAGGTCATATGTACCTAGCAGTTTCCCCAAGAGACACAAGTTCCACAATGCTTGTACTGGGTCAAGCATTGATATCTTCGGTCACTTCTTAATAATGGTTTATGGACCTTTCCTCCAGGAACTTGTCCAAACCTTTTTTAAACCCAGCTACACTAACAGCCTTTACTACATCCTCCGGTAACAAATTCCAGAGTTTGATTACACGTTGAGTGAAAAAATATTTTCTTTTATTAGTCTTAAATAGTTTACCCTGTAGCTTCATTGCATGTCCCCTAGTCTTTCTATATTCTGATAAGGTAAACAATCGATCTACGTTTACCCGTTCCACTCCGTTCATTAATTTATAGACTTCTATCATATCTCCCCTCAGCCGTCTCTTTTCCAGGTTAAAGAGTCCTAACCTTTTTAGAAGATTGAACTCTTCCTCTCGCTGGCTGAGACAGCTACACACAGATATTGTGGGGAGGGGTCCCAATTCTCCTTTGAGATGGTTGGGTAATAACTGTAGCCAACAGGACTAGAGTGTGAGCTCCACAGAGTCAGGAGATCCACTATAAGGCTGAAGCAGTCCAGGTTCTGTATTTCAGGGGGGGGGGGGTGGTGCTGATCTAGTCTGAAGAGTCTTGAGATTATCTTGTAGAAAGTTTTGTTGAAGGCGCAGCAGTAGCATGTTCCTATCACTTCTTATCCCCACAGATTAGAGCAGGAGTTCTCAACCCAGTCTTCAGGACACACCCAGTCAGTCAGGTCTTCAGGACAACCACAATGAACAGGCATAGGATAGATGTGCATACAATGAAGGTAGTTTATGCAAAACTATCTCATGCACACTCACTGTGGCCATCCCGAAAACCCAACTAGCAAGGTGTGTCCCAAGAACTGGGCTGAGAATCGCTTGATTAGACAGTGGGCAATGTGTGGTGGCTTTACCCTTTTGTATGAATAAACAATGAAGGCATGCCCTTCTTGGTGTGACTTGTGTTGTTGTAGTAGAAGCTTTGGTCTTTTTACTGAGGGGACTTCATGGTTCCTGCAAAGACGTAGGATTCTGGAGGGAACTATGCCACCTTTAGGATAGTTTCAGCTGTTTCTTAATAATCAATATGTCCCTCTCTAATTTTTTTGCTTTTAGATTGGAAAACCATTTGCCAGGTCTCTATTCCCACTGTAGAGGGAGGAATGGCCTAGTGGTTGGGGTAAGTTGCCTCGGGCCGGGATATTGAATCCCACTGGAGGACAGCAACCTCGGATCGGAAGGACTGGGGTTTCTAGTCCCACAGGCGCTCCTTGTAGCCTTGGGCAAGCCACTGAACCCTCAGGTACAAAACAGAGATTGCGAGCCCTTTGAGGACAAGGGAATATATACCATACCTGAATGTACGCCACTTTGACGTGGTGAAAAGCAGTATATAAACACTGCTATTTAAATAAAATAGGTGCCCATTGTCACTGTCCCAGTTAATGCAGCCTTAGACGATGGTGCATTTCAAGCTGCTATATATGAGGGGAGGGGGTGTGGGAAGAGACTCCTTCCTCTAGTCACACTTGCAGTAACCCTTTGCATCCAGACAGGACAGAGCTTAGAAGGTCAGTTGTGTGAGGCAGGGTTCTAGTGAAAGTAGTACACTGATGTTAGAATACTGAAGTAGGACTGCTGCAGTCTCACTGTTGCTGTGTAAGCCTAATTTGGTCCTATAAGCATTGCAAGTTTTGCCTGGCAACATTCCAGATGCTTCATTGCCCATGTATTGCACAGTCCTGTCCTTGTGGGTGCCTGCTGCGAATGCTATTTGTGAGCCCACTGCATCGGCAGCACCGACAATTTCAACATCTCTACCCAAAAGTGCCTCTGAAGAGCCCCCTAGGTCAGCTAAATTTCAGGATCTTGCCTGGGTTTTAAGAACCTCCATTGTTGACCATGAGTCTCTCTCTTTTGGAGGAGAGCTTTAGGACATCCATTTTCAGGCTGTGAGAGGGCAAAAATTCCATCCTGGATCTATTGGATGAAATATGTGGCTAAATTATCCTGACAGTCTAGGGACAATCTAAATTACACTTGTTCACAAGAATGTATCCGTTAATCTGTATTATATAATGACTGAGATACTGCAAACTCCTTAACTAGGACAGGAACACAAAAATATTGTCATATGAAATGTAACAGAGAGGGGCAGATGACAGCTCTGGTGTGCTTGACACTTCTACGTTTACTTCCAGTGCTGGCACAGCAACTGAAATGGCTTATGAAGAATTAAGGAAACAATAGAAGTGTATCAGAGGGCAGGAACTGGAAGGAGGAAAAGCAGAACAATTTGACATAAGAACTAGGCATAAAATATATAAACCATGAGAATTCACAGAATCTTGAGCAACACCATTACCCTGAAACCAGTATGTTGCATTCGGATCCACTGTTCTCACAATTGCATCCCTACCTTCATTTTCATTGGTTTTAACGACCTTGACAAACTCCCTTTTAATGAAATATTCGAAAGCTGGTGCCCGCTTCTCACAATTCTCATCAAAGATCCACAGATTCACTCTTGCTCTAGTAATAGCTGTGTATAGCTGCTTCAGCTCCCCGTTCAGCATCTAGTGGGGGTAAAGGAGGTGGGGAAAGGTTTCAGAATTCAATCATTCAAAATACACAGGTCTGCTATAGTGAGCCAAAAGTGTATTAAGTGTATTGTGTATTAACAAAAGCACTTCTCTACAATGTATGGAAATCAATGTTGTGCACCTGTTAACAGGCATTTTCTGTAGATAGCAAGATTGAACAATTGTCAATGAACACTGATGAAGAATGGGGGCTCATGAATTCATTTTGCCATATCACTGGACATCCCTGCATACAGCCTTGCTTGAGATGGAGGTCTCTACCCTATGGTTTCATATCGGGAACATCTATATGGACACCAGCATGAGCATCCACGTCGGAGACATCTATGTTTCTAAAATTGGGCTGAAACATAGATGCCCCCGACATTTTTCTTCAGATTCTACCTGGACATCCCAGATTGCATTTCACATGTAAGACTATTCAACATTCCAGGGGCCATTCCCTTGAATGATCTTTTCTGTGAAGTAATCATCCTAAATTCAGAAATTGCTAGAATAATTAACTTGCTACTACAAATACTGTGAGACAATCTCTTAATGATGCATGACTGCACCAATGATGAAAGGTATGATGGGGCCAAACAATTCAAACATTTAAACAACATACATAGTATCTTAAATTCTATCCTAGTCTCTATAGGGAACCAATGTAATGATTTAAAAAATGGAGTGTCGCTATCCAACCTAGTATCTCGCAAGATGAGTTTAGCCTTGTATTCTGCAACTCTTGAAGATGGTATACAGACTGCCAAGGAAGATCTAAATATAAAATATTAAGTAATCTATGCAGGTTAATAGAAACATAGAAACATGATGGCAGAAAAAGACTGCATGGCCTATCTAGTCTGCCCTTCCATATCAACTACCATAGTCCCCTGTTTTCCTTTAGAGATCCTCTGTGTTTGTCCCATGCTTTTTTGTATTCAGATACTGTCCTTGTCTCTACCACTTCCACTGGGAGACTATTCCACGCATCTGACACTCTTTCAATAAAGAAATATTTCCTCATATTACTCCTGAGTCTATCCCCTTTCACACTCAACCTGTCCCCTTATAGCAGAGCTTGCTTTCAATTGAAATAGACTCTCCTCTTGAATGAGGAGACATTCTTCATCTCCTAAGTATCCTTTAAGGAAAATTGAAATGGAATCATCTGAATGCCATCAGCATAAATGAAATATAATATAGTGTGATGAAGCTGAAGCCATTGAAGCTATAGACCAGGGGTCTCAAACTCAAATTGCTTTGAGGGCCAAATGAGGACTTGCAAAGTAACCCGGGGGCCGCATAAGACGCGGGGCCTCATTTGCATAAGGGGCCTCATTTGCATAAATATTTGCATAATGTTACCATACACTAACTTTTAGTAAACATGCCTCTTTAATGAGTATGGATAAAGAAAGACTAAAAGATTTAGAAACAAGAAGACAATAATTAAACTGGGAACCCCAAAAGCCAAACTTGGAATGTACGACAACACTGTAGAAATAAAAATATAAATTAATTTCCTCTTGTACTAAACAAAGCGCAAACATTAATGATGCACATTTCCCAGAGCTGACATATTCCAGTTAATAAATTCAAAATAAAGAGATATTTTTCTACCTTTTGTGCATTTTTTTCAGTTGCAATTGTTCCAGCCACTTTCTTCTGGTTTCTTCATGTCTTCTGCTAACTCTCCATCGTCTGCTGTCCATTTGCCCTTTCTTCTCTCCTAGTTTTTTTTCCATTCTCTCTCTACATCTGCTTTAACATACTAATCTTTCTCCTTTTTCTCTTTCCTCATTCCTATTTCATCCACTCAAATTTTACCCCTCCATCCTCAATCCCCACTTACTCTCCCAATACCTGGCCAATTGTAGATTTGTCTTCTCTCCCAGACAAAATATTTTTCCCCTCTCCATTTCACTTTCCCAGCTCCATCCCATTCTAATCCTCCCCCAACATCAGCTCCCTTCTAGTTCCAGCCCCACCCAGCATCCGCTCCCTTCTAGTCCCCCCATTAGTCCATTTCCAGTCCTATCCTAGCCTCACTATCAGCCCATTTCCAATCCTAGCCCCCATCAGCCCATTTCCAATCCTAGCTCCCTCCCCTCACAGCCCATTTCCATTCCAAGCCCCCCTCCCCATCAGCCATTTGCAGTTCAAGCCCCCCTTCCACTCAGCCCATTTCCAGTCCTAGCAACCCCCCCCCAGCCCATTACCAGTCCTAGACCCCCCATAGCCCATTACCAGTCCTAACCTCCCCATAGCGCACTTCCAGTTTTACCCCCCATCACCCCATTTTCAGTCTTACCCCCCCCATAGCCCATTACCAGTCATAACCCCCCCTGCCAATAGCCCACTTCCAGCCCTAACCCCCATTACCCCATTTCAGTCAGCCCTTCCATAGCTCATTACCAGTCCTAACTCCCCCCATCAGCCCACCTCCAGTCCTTCCTAACCCCCACCTGCCCATTTCCAGTCCTAGCCCCCACCATAGCCCATTACCAGTCATAACCCCCCTGCCAATAGCCCCCCCCCTGCCAATAGCCCATTTCCGGTCATAACCCCCCCTGCCAATAGCCCCCCCCTGCCAATAGCCCCCCCCACCAATAGCCCCCCCTGCCAATAGCCCCCCCCTGCCAATAGCCCCCCCCTGCCAATAGCCCATTTCCAGTCATAACCCCCCCCCCTGCCAATAGCCCCCCCCTGCCAATAGCCCATTTCCAGTCATACCCCCCCCTGCCAATAGCCCCCCCCCTGCCAATAGCCCATCTCCAGTCATAACCCCCCCTGCCAATAGCCCATTTCCAGTCATAACCCCCCCCTGCCAATAGCCCATTTCCAGTCATAACCCCCCCCTGCCAATAGCCCATTTCCAGTCATACCCCCCCTGCCAATAGCCCATTTCCAGTCATACCCCCCCCTGCCAATAGCCCATTTCCAGTCATACCCCCCCCTACCAATAGCCCATTTCCAGTCCTACAACCCCCCCCCCCCCCCCCCGGTAAATTAAAATAAAACCTGGCTTCTGCTGCTCAAGCAGCAAAATCAGCTGTCCTGCGGCCCCTTCCCCTCTGCCCGGAGATCCGAGTGCTCTATCAGCGGCGTGCTTTTCAAGCCGCGAGGAGAGTATTCCCTCTCGCGCGGCTTGAAACCGCGCGAGAGGGGAATACTCTCTTCGCGGCTTGAAAAGCACGCCGCTGATAGAGCAGACTCGGATCTCCGGGCACAGGGGAAGGGGCCGCAGGACAGCTGATTTTGCTGCTTGAGCAGCAGAAGTCAGTTTTTTTTTAAATTTGACAATTGCTTCTGCCGCTGCCACGGCGGCAACGGCAGAAGCCAGGGTTTGGGGGGTTTTTTGTTTTCCTCCGTCGCGGGCCGCACAAAGTTGTCTCGCGGGCCGCGTGTTTGAGACCCCTGCTATAGACTTAGAAAAAAACACTGTTTATTATAAAGCAACTGACTCACAGAGGGTGCAGTTACCCAAAAGTGCAGCTAGAGGGAGCAGGCACGAGGTTGCAGAAGCTAAGCCGACACACCCAGGTTTTGAGAATGCAGGAGCTAATCAGGTACACCTGAGTAGAGAGCCAGGAAGCTCAGTGGAGAAACGGCTTTATAAACAGTGCTCAGAAGGAAGAAAGCAGAGAGGATCTCAAGTTCAGAAAGTAACTGAGAGAGGACTACGAGCTGAGAGAGGAGCTGAGAGAGGACCTCAAGCTCAGAGAGGACCACGTTTGGAGAGGAACACAAGTTCAGAAAGGAACTGAGAGGGGACCTGAGAGTGGAACCTCACATACTGAAAGGCAGAGAAGCTTGGAGTACTTACAAGGAAGAGCTAAGTTCCAGGGAGGACAAGTCCATTCCAGAAAGCTCCAGGAGCCAGTCTTCAGGGAAGACAGTGATAGAAGGAGACTGCCGGGTAGAGCAAATACCAACAGAGCACGTCTCAAAGATCCAAGGTACAGTTATATTTCCTTTCCAAGATGTGAGCCAGCTCCTAGAAAAGCTTATAACCCAGAGAGCCGTACTGATAGGAAACAAAGCTGGAAAGGGCTTGTGAAACCTTTACAGAGAGGCATAGTAAAAAGCCATAGCAGTTATTTGCCAAACCAAGACCAGCAAGGCTGGGGAATATTGGAGAGATCTATTGAACTACAACCTGCCTTATCCAGGGAAAGCTCAGGACTAGCTGACAACACAGCTGAACAGGAACCTATGCAAATAGAGGTGATAGAACCAGAGCCATTGCAGTTAGAGCACCCTATGGACTTCTCACTCTGTGTTGCCAAGAGTCTAGAGTCTCTCACAGAATTGTAACCGGCAGGACATGCTTTAACATATCTTTTTGCTCTTGCTAAGCTGAAAGAAGAAGTTGTGTGTTTGTTTTTTCTCTTGGTGTTGAAAACCTGTTTGAACACATAGAACTGTGAAGCGCCTGTAACAGTTACTGACTTTGTAAATATTTTGGCATAAACCCTGAAGTAAGGTACATTCTGTTTTTGTCTTCCTGGAGAACCTTTGCGCAACAAAGGGAATAAAAACCATTTAAGTTTAACCCTGCACAAGGCTCACAACTATTTCTTTATGAAGTGGGACTACAAAGACCATGATGCACCTGGTCTAGAAAAGTTTTTCCTTCTTCAACCAACAATAAGTGTCCGCCCTCTCCTTTCTGCACGCTGCCACTAGGAGGGGCTGTGACAATAGCTAAATCCCTAAACACCTCTCTCAAGGAACTCAAAAATACATAAAATAACACTTGGCAAGATAGAGGAGTGTTATTTTACTTCCCATTCCTCTTGACCTTATAGGAACTCAACTTCAGAAAAGGGGAGAACCATGCAAGAGCTAACCCTGTGATCCCTAGTCCACTCAATGCACTTATTAATAGATCATGCTCTATCATATCGAAAGCAGAGGATGCATCAAAATGCATTAAAATGGTTTCATTTCTATATCTACATTTTTCCTGAGATTAGACACTAATGATATAAAAAGTATCTCAGTGCTATAACAACGTCTAAAGCCAAATTGCATCAGGTCTAAAAGATCAAATTTCCATAAGAAATCCTACGTTGATGAGTGATCACAGCCTCCAGCAACTTTGCCAGAAACAGAATAGTAACCCATGGGTCATAGTTGGAGCACAATGCTCTGTTCCCACTTATCGATTTCAAAAGGGGCGGGGGGGGGGGGGGGGGGCAGGCGGTAAAACCATCTCTTCTAATTCTATGGAAAACAACCCGCCCTTAATGCCAAATTTATAAAATAGCTCAACCAAAGGTTTCCGCTTTGCTTTGTATAGTATGTACGTGTGTGCCTGTCTCCCTCCCTGGTGGTGCTTTGAGTTTGTGTTGCTCTTAAGATCCATTGTTTGTGTTGACTGCTGCTGCTCTTTGTTGCATCTCTGAAGCTGCTGCCTTAGGTAACCACTTCATCTTGCCTAAGGGGCAAGATACAGGAACCATTAGCACAAGGTGGTTAAGCGTTTTTAGAGCATAAAACCTCTTTTGAAATGTGTGAAAGCCATATATGAACAACAACTTCTATCCTTCAAATGCTGAACTGCGATCTCTCAACTTTTTCTCACAGAGTGCTGTCTGCCCTTAAATGCTGGGCTGCAGTTTAAGATGTTATTTTTCACTAACTCATGCAAGTTATTAGAGTATTTTAATAGATTTTCAATAATATGGGTTATCATTTATGAAGATGAAGAATATTTTTTATAAGCTTTTATGAATTTTACAATTAATGGATTTATTTAAGATCTATGATAGAGAATTGGTAATGCTCTGTACCAAGCTAAGAAGGGTATATCTGTCTCTGAGAATTTTTTTTCAAAAAGAAAAATTTAAAAAGAAGTAATAACAAGCCTGTCAGTTTACCACATTTTCTCTTTCCTTTTTAACTGATTTTGTCATTCTGTTGTTTACCTTTGCATACTTGTTATCGGAAATTTTAAAAGAGCCACTTCATGCTCATATATTGCCAGAAACATTGTACAATTACTCTACATAATTACCCCATAATATTTCATAGGAAACAACACGTGGCTCTTTCTGCAGATCAATGGTAGCTAATGGTAAGCCAGTGGTACATCTAGGCACCTTTCTATTAAGGCCTCTTAGGGTGTTGCACTCAATGTGCATTTAGTATGAAAACTAGTGCATGGTAAGTAAACGGCCTCTGTGGTATTTATCAGGGGCATCATCAGCATGTTTCAAATGTGCAGACCTAATACATGGTGGAGTTTATGGGGGTAAAACTAAGGCCACCCACAGTGTGCACCCACACTAATTGCCATATTGACAGCACACAATATGTATCACCGCACTAACTACAATTGCAGTGTGCTCACCACAATCATACTCTGCTCATAATTGGTCCGTTCCCCACCCCTTCACCCATGGGTAATTAATGAGTATTTTAGTGACCAGTAGCTGTCATGCCTGTGTGGTAACAGTTATGCTAAAATGCAACTAAAATACAAGTTAACCGCTTAGTGGACTTTAATAAAAGAATCCCTTAGACAGGAATTGCAGCCAGCTGGGGCTTATCGGGGAGGAAGCCTGATGCTTGGTAGGAAGGAAGGAGTAATAAGAATAGTGATACTTGTTTTTATTGTACAATCTGTTATATTTTATGACAGCAGGGTGGCATTGCATTTATAAGAACATAAGAAATTCCATACTGGGTCAGATCAAGATCCATCAAGCCCAGTCGTATTCTATTTCCAAAGTGGTTAATCTAGGTCACAAGTAACATAGAAACATAGAAACATAGAAATATGACGACAGAAAAAGACCACATGGCCTATCTAGTCTGTCCTTCCATAACAACTACAACAGTCCCCTTTTTACCTTTAGAGATCCTCTGTGTTTGTCCCATGCTTTTTTGAATTCAGTTACTGTCCTCATCTCTACCACCTCCACTGGGAGAATATTCCACGGATCCACTACTCTTTCCGTAAAGAAATATTTCCACATATCACTCCTGAATCTATCTCCCTTCACCCTCATCCCATGTCCCCTCATAGCAGAACTTGCTTTCAATTGAAAGAGGCTCTCTCCCTGAACATTTATGCCACGGAGGTATTTAAACATCTCAATCATATCACCTCTATCCCGCCTTTCCTCTAAGGTGTACATATTAAGATCTTTCAGTCTGTCCTCATATGCTTTATAATGAAGACCACTAATCATTTTAGTAGCCACCCTCTGCACCGACTCCATCCTGTTCACATCCTTTTGAAGGTGCGGTCTCCAGAATTGCACACTATACTCCAAATGAGGTTGCACCAAAGACTTATACAGAGGCATTATCACCTCCTTTTTTCTGCTAGCCATTCCTCTCCATATGCACCCAAGCATCCTTCTAGCTTTTGCCGTTGCCTTTTCTACCTGTTTAGCTACTTTAAGATCATCAGACACAACAACGCCTAGGTCCCGCTCTTCTTTAGTGGACAAAAGTACTTCACCCCCTATACTATATTGCTCCCTTGGATTGCTGCAGCCCAAATGCATGACCTTACATTTTTTAACATTAAATCCCAGCTGCCAAATTGTAGACCATTCTTCAAGCTTAGCTAGATCCCTCTTCATGTTATCTACCCCTTCCTGGGTGTCTACTCTATTGCAGATTTTGGTATCATCCGCAAAGAGGCAAACCTTACCTGAAAGCCCTTCCGCTATATCACTAACAAAGATGTTAAAAAGAATCGGATCAAGGACAGATCCCTGGGGCACACCACTGATAACATCCTTCTCCTCAGAGTGAGCTCCATTTAGTTGTACTCTTTGTCGCCTCCCACCCAACCAATTTCTTTTTTTTTAAATTTTTTTATTTATAACATTATACATTATTATCCAGAAAAAAAACAATCTGAATCTGAATCAGACAAAGAATAAAGGAAAAATATATCACCAAGGACTATCTAAAATACATAAATACATAGGTAGCCCTAGGGAAACAGAAAAAACATCAACCTGAAATAGACCACAAAAATAAAACCCCACTATGTGATCCAAGAAAAAAGAAAATACCAAGGGAATCACCCTCCTCTAAAATAAAATCATAGGAGCAAAGATATTTCTATATGGCCGCCGATACGGGCGCGTCCTCAGTACCACCCACTTCCCTATGTTCTAGAAATTGAACAAGCTGATTAGGCTCAAAAAACATATATTGTCTGATAATTAATCATACATTTACATGGATATCTTATTTTGAACTGCGCACCCAGAGCAAGCGTCCTCTGGCGCAAAACCAGGAACGCCCTTCTCCTTTTTTGCGTTTCCCTAGCCAAATCGGGAAAAATTAATATTTTTGAGTCTAAAAACTGAGTAACAGAAATCTTAAGAAAATACAACTTAAGCACAGTATTTTGATCTGACTCGAAGGCAAACGTTACCAACAAAGTCGCTCTGCTAGTTACTATCTCCAGAGAGCTCTCCAGAAAATCAGTTAACTCCAATATTGGCGGCCCAGAACTTGAGACCAAAGTCCCCTGTTCCGTCACCAATTTAGGAATAGAAACATATTGAGCTCTCACAACTGGAGGAAGAGAATCAGCAGGCATTTGTAAAACTTCAAGAAAAAACTTTTGAACCAGGTCCACTGGAGCCAGCAATAGGGACCGAGGAAAGTTCGAGAACCGAAGATTATTCCGTCGAAGCTGATTGTCCAAATACTCCAACTTCTTTGCTTGAACTAAACGATCCTGAACATTTACCACTCCAAGTGCCTCCAGTTCTTCTACTTTAGATTCCACCTGAGATATTCTTGTAGAATGAGCAATCGCCTCCAAACCAGATGAAGTACATTGAGCTTTAATGTCAACCAATTCACGAGTAAATGCACCCACCACAGGCAATAGGGACTGCTGCAGCGCTGAGATAGCTTCCCATAAGCTGTCCAAAGTGACCACCGCAGGCCTTTCAACTCCCACAAGTGACCGGAGCATAGTAGACCTAGAAAATCTGGTAGTCGGCTGCCCCAAACACTGACCTTCGTTTGGGGAAGATATACCCTCCCGTTCACCAATGGAAGCTCCGACTCCAGATACAGCAAAAGCTGCCGTCGACTCAAGACCTTCAGGCGACCCCCCCGCAGCCAATTGCGCCTCTGCTTCCATAGAGATGCCGTCAGACCATGCCAGCCTGAGGTTGCTACCGGGCTGTGCCGGAGAGTCCTGCACAGGGCTAAAAGAAACCCCATTAGTGCTCCGATCCGATGAAGCATTCAAGGGATCGTTCGAAGCCATAACCGCCGAGGGAACACAAAACCCCAAGATGGACATCTGAACCAACGAATCCGTCGGGGTCGAAGCAGCAGGGGGTTTCTGCGAACGCTGTTTCCTCTTCTTCCCCATAAGGTTGAAGGTAGAGAGACCAAGTCGGAGCATTACACCTCAGCGAAAAACTCCTCCGCCATCTTGGATCATTCGAGCATTACCCCCAACCAATTTCTAACCGAAGTAGTAACTTTAGGGTCCATCCCTAGGGTGCTCAGTTTGTTTATAAGTCGCCTGTGAGGAACAGTGTCAAAGGCTTTACTGAAATCTAAATACACCACATTTAGGGCTCTCCCTCGGTCCAACTCCCTGGTCACCCAGTCAAAGAAATCAATCAGATTTGTCTGACAAGACCTGCCTCTGGTGAATCCATGCTGCCTCGGATCCTGTAAACTGCTGGACTCCAGAAACTTCACTATTTTCTCTTTCAGCAGCGTTTCCAATAATTTACTCACCATCGAAGTTAAACTAACCGGCCTGTAGTTTTCAACCACATCCTTACTTCCACTTTTGTGTAAAGGCACCACATGAGCCTCTCTCCAGTCCTTTGGCACCACTCCCGACTCCAACGAGGCATTAAAAAGGTCAGTCAGTGGAGCTGCTAGAATGTCCCCAAGTTCCCTAAGTATTCTCGGGTGTATCCCATCTGATTAGGTGTTAGCAGGTCCCAAAGCTGAGGAGGTTACTGGAGTTCAACCACCTACTTTGCTCAAGGAAAGTCCCACTAAAGCACCAAAAAGAAAGTAACCTTGCTTTAAAAATGTACAAAAAACCCTTTTAAGAGCTCCCAGTCAGAGAGCTAACAATTTAATATAATAAAACAAACCCGTAAATCCTTACTATTGGTTGATCTGGAGAGCTCCTGTAGGAAAGTACCAGGTAGGTTCCCAAAAAGGTACACAGCTTCCACAGTGCTTGTCCCAGGGTAAGCAGTAGATTTCTCAGGTCCTCTTTAATAATAGTTTATGGACCTTTCCTCCAGGAACTTGTCCAAATTTTTTTGAACCCAGCTACACTAACAGTTTTTACTACATCCTTTGGTAATGAATTCCAGAGTTTGATTGCTCGTTGAGTGAAAAAATATTTTCTCTTAGTCTTAAAGGGGTTACATTGTAGCTTCATTGATTGTCCCCTAGTCTTTCTACTTTTGATGGCATAAATAACTGATCTATGTTTACCTGATCCACTCCAGTCATTAATTTATTGACCTCTATCATATTTATTGACCTCAGCCGTCTCTTTTCCAAGCTGAAGAGCCCTAACCTTTTAAGCCTCTCCTCATAGGGGTATCCTTATATCCCCTTTAGCATTTTGATGGCTCTTCTCTGTTCCTTTTCAAATTCTGCTATATTCTTTTTAAGATATGGTGAACAGAAATTCACACAATATTCAAGGTATGGTTGCACCATGGAATGATACAGAGGCATTATAATATCCTGGGTTTTATTCTGCATTCCTTTCTTTATGATTCCTAGCATTCCATTTGCTTTCTTGGCCGCTGCTGCACACTGAGTGGAGGGTTTCAATGTATTAACCACAATGACACGTAAATCCTTTTCCTGGTTGGTGGTTTCTAATGTGGAACATTTCATCAAATAACCATAGTTTGGGTTGTTCTTTACTAGGTGTATAACTCTGCACTTTTCCACATCAAATGTCAACTGCAATTTGTATGCCCAGTTTTCCAATTTATCAAGGTCCTCTTGCAATTTTTCACAATCCTTTTCAGTTTTAACAACTTTGAATAATTTTGTGTCATCTGAACATTTGATCACCTCACTCATCATTCCCATTTTCAGGTCATTTATGAATAATTTAAAAAGCATCAGGCCCAGCACAGATCCTGTCTGTGATTTAGAGTAGAGGGAAGAAGAGGAACAGTTTTCAGAGAAAAGAGGAAGCGATCAGTAGTTTCTGGGATGAGCTGAAGGGTATTATCCTTTATTTATTTTATCTTGTAAATCATTTTCCAGTGAAGTAAACTTTTATTTATATTTTTGCTCCAATCACCCAGCTAAAACCTAGATTGGATTTTGGATTCCTTGGATCAGTGAAGAATGAATAGTGAAGAGAGAGTGCCGTGAAAGGAAAAAGTAATCACAGAATGTAGAGCTTTGGAGTTGAAGAGGCTTCTACCCTTTGAGACCTGTTCGGTAAGCAGTTACCATGTGAATTAGCATGTGGTAGTAGTTACTGCAGAGTCACAGTAACAGTTACCTGCAGCAATGGAACATTCTGTGCTAAAAATCATGCAATAACTGCTTTTTGAGTCAGGGAATGAGAAAGGGTGGAGAATTGCACGATATGTCATGGACAGTGCTTACAGTTTGTGTATGGTAAGTTAGCATGTGTTGGTATGGCTGTATATAGTATGGGTCCACCTAACACCTCCTGAAGAGGTGGACACAAAGTTATTGCGCCCACTGTGGTAACAAAAAACAAAATCCAACTACGATCAGCATTAGATAACCTCCCAATTGCCCCTAAGTCTTGACATCCCATTAACCTCTTGATAACACCCTTCAATAGCACCCCCCCCCCAATGCACCTTGATATTTCTACCCCTCTCTCACACTTTTCTCTCCCATGAATATCCCAACCCACTACTGCAGCCCCCCTTGGCACTTACTAAGGATGTCCCTGATGTGATAGTGGTAGCAGGAGTGATCCCTAAATGCTTCTGACCCATTGCAGCTGAGGTACACCCTTGTGGTAGCCTCATGGTACTACTGCAAGGGGCCAATCTTCCAAATAAGGGTGAAGGCTCCATATTTGGCAGGTAGATCCCTAATAGTAGTATCACAAGTCTACCACTAGGGATCAGAGCCAAGATTTTGAACCCAGGTGGCAACAGGGGAGGCATGTCTAGGAATTGGTCCTGTCCCATCACTTTTATACCAAAGACACCCCCAGTAAGTGCCATTGGGATGTCATGAGTAGGGGTAGGTTAAGATAGTGATGGAACATGTGAGTGTTCTGCTCCCCCAGCTTATGTGTACATGTTTTTCACTATGAGGCCATTTCAGGTCCAGGAGCCTCTGGCCCATCCAAATTCCCTGTGGGATCAGAATCAGTTGCAGCCGGCCTTGACAGGCCGGCTGGCCCCCAATTCTGGGCCTCCGGACATGCAAGTTCTTCCTCGGCTAGCCTAGCCAGGCTCCTGCATGGAGCTATGGTATCATGGTGTTCCGTTGCCATAGCATCATGACTCCATGCAGGAGCCCCGATCCCCGGTAGATATAGCAATAGTCCTTTCCCTGCCACCTGACCCCCAATCGGAACTGCAGTGGCCAGAGTCAAGCGGCGGGGAATCCCCTGTACCCCTCACCTATTTTTCTGGCCGGGATTCTTCCTTTGTCGCCATCTAGGGGGACAGCTTCCTGTTTAGTATATAATCCTTGCCCTTATAGGTCTCATTAAAACCTGTTTGGCTTCATTCCTCAGCCCAAGGTACAATCTTTGATCCCAATGGCAAATTGCAGCTCCTTCTATCCTTTTGGATAATTCTCTGCAATCTTCCCTTCAGTGCAAAAAATCTCCATCTTGGGACAGAAAGCAAAGCTTCTCTGCCTCTTCTGCTGCTTTTCCTGCCTGAAATTTGATCATCTTTTCACCACTCTTTTAACATCTACATTCTTTCAACATCATCACTCCCTTTTTTTCAACATCCAGCCCTTCAATTCATCTTTCATCTTCTACTTGCTACAATTTCAGTATCCAGTCATTCAACCAATTCCATAAACCACCTTGTCAGCAATTGTCTACCTGGAACAGATAACTTAGACAGCCTGCTGCATGTTGAATCAGAACAGTGCTGCCTCTTCTTTGCAACTATTACAATAAGGGGTATGTTTACTAAACCGGGCTAACGGTTAACCCGGGTTATCTGCCACTAGGTCCCATATTATTCAATGGGACCTATTTGCAGATAGCCCGGGTTAACCGTTAGCCCGGTTTAGTAAACATACCCCTAAGTGTTTTAATTTTACTTATTGTAATAAACAGTTGGAACTTAAGAGACTGTGTCTTTTTCTTGGATGTTGAAGTGATTTAACGAACTGTGTATCATTATATTGAAATGCAATGTGGAAACAGGATACTGAAAGGATGGTGATGAGAGATTTTGCCAGGGTTAACTGAGTGAAGAAAATTAATTTTTAAAAGCTGTGGAAACGTTCTTTCTATAAGGAATCACTTCCTTTTAAAAGAAATATAAACTTTGAGAGCCTCCTTCAATACGTTTGAAAGAACACAGTGATTAAAGTTAAGATCAGGATTACAAGGTGTCATAAAACTTAAACAAATGATTATCCCAGGGGTAAGCAGTGGATTTTCCAAGTCCATTTTAAGAATGGTTTATGGACTTTTCTTCCAGGAACCTGTCCAAACTTCTTTTAAACCCAGCTACACTAACAACATTTACTACATCCTCCGACAATGAATTCCAGAGTTTGATTTTGCATTGAGTGAAAAAATATTTTCTGTTATTAGCCTTAAATAGGTTACATTGTAGCTTCATTGGGAAGGAAGGAAGGAAGGAAGGCAAAAGCATAATAGCATAAGAAATGTCATACTTGGTCAGACCAAGGTCCATCAAGCCCAGTATCCTGTTTCCAACAGTGGCCAAACTAGGTCTCAAGTATCTGTAAGGTTCCCCAAAAAGGGACAAAGGTTCTACAATGCTTGTCCCGGGGTAAGCAGTGGATCTCCTGGGTCCTCTTTAATAATGGTTTATGGACCTTTCCTCCAGGAGCTTATCCAAACCTTTCTTAAAACCATCTATACTAACAGCTTTTACTATATCCTCTGGTAACAAATTCCAGAATTTGATTATGCGCTGAGTGAAAAAAATATTTTTTATTATTACTTTTAAATGGATTACATTGTAGTTTCTTTGCATGTACCCTCGTCTTTCTACATTTTGATGCAGTAAACAACAGATCTACGTATACCCATTTTACTCCATTCATTAATTTATAGACATTTATCATATCGCCCCTCAGCTGTCTCTTTCCAAGGTTGATGAGCCCTAACCTTTGAAGACTTTCCTCATAGGAGTATCCTTCCATCCCCTTTGCCATTTTGGTGTCTCTTTTCTGTACGTTTTCTAATTCTACTATATGCTTTTTAAGATACGGTGACCAGAATTGCACACAATATTCAAAGTGCAGTCGCAGCATGGAACAATATAGAGGCATGCTATGATCACTATTTCCAAGTTGCCCAAACACCGTTATCTCTTGTAGCAGATCCTTGGTTCCACTAAGGACTAGGTCTAAAATTGCTCCCCCTCCTGTTGTTTCATGAATCAGCTGTTCCATGAAGCAGTCATTTATTTCACGTGATCCCTTTACACAAAAGTGGAAGTAAGGATAAGGATGGGAACTCCAGGTCAGTTAGTATGACTCCTGTGGAGAGTAGAATTGGAAACACTGCTAAAAAAGAGGATAGTGAAGTTTCTGGAATACAGTGGATTCAGGATCCAAGGTAGCATGGTTTTACTAGAGGCCGGTCTTGTCAGAGAAATCTCATTAATTTCTTTGTCTGAGTGACCACAGAGTTCAACTGAGGGAGAGCTCTAGATGTGGCATATGTAAAGCTATATTTTACAATCGGACATCCAAATGCAATCTGGGACGTCAAAGCCAGAGCATCTAAAAAAAAAGCAGGCACATGCAAGTTCAGGCACAATTTCAGAAATGTGGATGTGCCAGATGTCTAGATAGACATCCCCAGATGAGTCAATCAGCACATAGATGGTTAATAGCTTAATGGTTAAAAGTAGTGCATGAGAAACAGCCTTGGTAGGGTTCAAGTCCCAGTGATTCAGTGCCCTAAGGATAGACCCTAAAGTAACTGACTGGGTTAGAAATTGATTGAATGAGAGGTGACAAAGGGTTCAGGTAAATGAAGCTCACTTTTAGGAGAAGGGTGTTAGCAGTGGTGTGTTACAGGGGTCTGTCCTTGGTCCAATTCTATTTAACATTTTTGTAAGTGATATTGCGGAAAGGCTGTCAGGTAAGTTTTGCCTCTTTTACGTATGATACCACAATCTGTAATAGGGTAGGCATCCAGCAAGGTGTAGATAACATAAGGAAGAATCTAACAAAGCTTGAAGAATGGTTGAAAATTTGGCAGCTGAAATGTATTGCTAAAAATTGCAGGATCGTGCATTTGGGCTGCAAAAATCCAAGAGAATGGTACAGTAATGAAGATGAAGTATTTCTGTCCATAAAAGAAGACTGAAACCTAGGGGTGTTTATTTCTTATGATCTTAAGGTGGCTAAACAGAAAAGGCAATGGTGAAAGTCAGAAGGATGCATAGGTACATAGAAAGAGGAATAGCCAGCAGGAAGAAAGAGGTGATAGTGCCTCTCTATAAGTCTTTGGTGAGAACTAATTTAAAGTATCTTGTGCAATTTTGGAGACCACACCTTCAAGAGGATATAAACAGGATGGAGTTGGTGCAGAGAGTGGCACCAAAATGGTCAGTGGGATCATCATAAGGCATATGGGGACAGATCTAAAGAGCTCAATATGTATACTTTGGAAGAAAGACAAAAGATGGGAGATATGATAGAGATTTATAAATATCTTCATGGCATAAATGTACAGGATGAGAGCTTTTTTGAATTGAAAGAAAGCTCTGCAGTGAGGGGGCATAGGATGATGGTGAAAGGAGATGGACTCAGGAGTGAGTTGTTGATATACTTCTTTATGGAAAGAGTGGTAGATGCATCTGGATTCAAGAAACCATGGGACAAACACAGAAGATCTCTAAAGGAAAAAAGGGCCTGTAGAGCTTAGTAGCTGGTATGGAAGGGCTGACTGGATAGGCCATATGATCTTTATCTGTCATCATGTTTCTACTTTTATAATGTTTTCTACAATTTTACCTGATACTGATTTCAGACTCACTAGTCTATAGTTTACCGTATCACCCCTGGAACCCCTTTTTAAAAGTTAGCGTTATTTCTATTTAATATTCAACTTGTATAGTAGTACATATTCAGCTTATGCCTTTCTAGTAATAGTTCAAGGTAGTTATATTCAGATATGATAAACATTTCTCTATCCCCAGAGAGTTTGCAATCAAAGTTTGTACCTGAGGGTTGAAGTGACTGCCCTAAGAAGTACCAGCAGGATTTGAACCTGTGTTTTCTGATAGCAAGTTGTTGCTCTTACCACTAGGCTACTCCACCATTCCAATGCTGCTTTTCCTACAATTTCAATATCCAGCCATTCAGCCATTTCATAACCACATTGTCAGCAATAGTCCAGCTGGAACAGATAATTTGGACTAAGCCTACTTTGCATTTAGGGTTGACAACTGGCTCCAGATGCGCCCGACAGGCTTGATCCAGTCCTGGGTTTACTCCATTGCATGCAGGGACATGTAGTTCTGATTTCTCCATTGCATTCCATAAGAAAAGCAAGACTACAAGTCCCTGCATGTGATGGGGTAAAACCAGGACTGGATCAAGCCTGTTGGGTGCATCTGGAGCCAGTTGGCAACCCTATTTGCGTTGAATCAAAAATGTTGTTTCTTCATTGCAACTATGATAGCAAGTGCTTTAATTTTACTTATTGTAATAAAACTGTTGGAAAATAATAGACTGGGTCTTTTCCTTGGCTGTTCAAGTGGTTTAACTAACTGTGAAACATTGTATCTGTGTTGCCAGATTCTCAAAGGTTCCATCCGAAAACAGCTGCCCACCCTCAGCCCCGCCCTCCTCTTCTCTGATTGGCTAGTGTTGCCATTCACATGGCCTGGCCTTTCCATCCCTGATTGGCTGCAATATGGAATTCAATCATTCACATTCTGCCACATCTCGTTGCTTAGCTACCAATTTGCTGCTCTGGGATCTGACCAATGTGATGTAGCCTGGGTCTGTGACCTGTCTGATGTTGGAGTTTGGGGGGAAGGTCCACTTTTTTGGGGTTTATTTTCTGCAGTTTTATCATCCAAAGCAGTGTGGGTAAATCACCCATAAAGTTGCAACCCATGATCTGTGAATTTTTTTCCGTGGCATGGGCAAAGGTTTGGCAGTTGGGTGGTAAAACCACAGAAATGAAAATACTGCATTATATTGAAACACAATGCAGAAACAGGACACAGAATGAGTGTCAAGACTTATCGGGGGGAGGCTATCAGGCGGTGTCAAGTGTCATCAGGAGGTCTATCCGATGTGGAAATGATCATGGGCAGGCTATTGGAGGTTGGGGACAATCATTGATGTGGGTAGGAATGCTGAGCAAAGATTCAGATTTTTTTTAAAGTTTTTTACTGCAGAGGGCCATATTTACGAGCCAACTACATATTTTTTTATTTCTTCACACTGGTTTCTTGGAAGAATCTTCCATCTTGTTTTTATCACATTTTCCAATATTTGTAGCCCATTTACTGCATTGGCAAATAATGATGTGTAATCGTGTAATCAAACTCTGGAATTTGTTGCCGGAGGATGTAGTGAAGGCTGTTAGTGTAGCTGGGTTTAAAAAAGGTTTGGACAAGTTCCTGGAGGAAAGGTCCATAAACCATTATTAAGAAGGGACCCAGGATATCAATGCTTGAACCAGTACAAGCATTGTGGAACCTGTGTCCCTTGGGGAAACTGCTAGGTACGTATGACCTAGATTGGCCACTGTTGGAAACAGAATGCTGGGCTTGATGGACCTTGGTCTGACCCAGTATGGCATATCTTATGTTCTTATGTTCTTATGTCCTATCTGCAGATGCCTTGATCATGTGCTAAGTGTCTGCCTTCTGCAGAAAGTGCAGGGCAGATGCTGGACACATCCTCAACAGGTACCACATGGGCTTTGCATTTATTGTGCATCAATTTTTACACCTAATGTGTGGTAAATGCAAAACCTTATAACACTTTAGTAAACAAGCCCGTTCATCCCAGATATACTTAGAAGATAGATAGAATGTTTTCCCCTTCATCCCATGCACCCTTCATTTGAGAAGTGAAAGAGGTACCAAAGAGAGGTTGCATGTGTCTATGGGAAATTGTCTTTATTGAACAATATCTGTTGCATTCTGTTGCCACAAATGTTTCTGTTAACACCAATATTAGAAACTACATAGACAAACCTTTCCTAGTAGATTTGGATCTGTCTGGGTAGATTTTATTAAACAATGTCCCTAGTTTCCAACAAAATTATATTTAATCAGAATGTAAAGCAGAGTGTACCCCGGTAAAAAAAACAGCTTGGTTGTAATGACATATTGCAAATCTTTTCATTTGAAAGAGAGAATAATAGTGGCACATTGTTGAATTCATGGTTAATAAAATTCCTAATTTATCAACACACAAAAAAATTGGTTTCATGGTACATTACACTTCATTTCAATCAAAAGAAAAGCCCATAACACATTAAGGGTAAAATAGATGCTACAGTTATTAAACACACTACAATTTGGGTACCGTTAATGGAGTACTACAACTGAACATTGGCGATGATTTCCTGCTCTGTGTTTGTGGTAAATATGAAAACAATTTCTCTTCATGAAGAACATTTTCTATTGCCCCTTATCACTCTAAAGTGCTTTAGTTTAATTTATTTGATTTCTCAATATACTGCCCTTTGTAAAACTGCTTTAGAGAAGTTTATGAAGTTTGAAATAATGGGTCATGCATAAGGATTATAAAACAAATAAAATCAGCTGTTTAAAGGATGAAAATATAGGTGTGGAAAAACCCTAAGGGAAGGGAAGAAGGCAGAGCACAGGTCAGTTGTCCATATCCAGTATGTCCTCATAAGCTTTAGCAAAGGGCAACGTTTATAGGCCCTTTTTAAACGTAGGATAAGAAGATGCAGGAAGAGAATTCCATAAGGAAGGTGAAAGAGAGAAAAAAGCAGGCTTTGCAATGACTTAGGAAAAAGCGAAGGTTGTAATGCAATGTGTGCCTTTGATCAACCCTAATGACCCAGCAGCAGCTCCTGGGTTTTCTTGGCAGTGTAACAGGAAGTAGATTGTGAGGCCTTTCTTCCAAGACAATGGGGGGTTGACTTGCCCAAGGCCACAAGGAAAAGTAGTGGGAATCAAACCTGGTCTCTTGGTTACCAAGTCAGTGTTCTTACCATTAGGCTGCTCCTCAGTTGGTGGCCTTTCTTTTATCTCTAACAAATTCTCCAAGTAATTCAGGCCATAAGGAAGGTAATTTCATAAGGGAGTGCCTAATTAAAGTGGGTTGTACGGTGTCTATGTTAATAATATTTTATAAGGACAAGTGGGCACCTACTTTTCTTTATAAAGTATTAGTATTAGTGGCAGAGATTAGAAACATAATGGCAGATAAAGACCATATGGCCTATCCATTCTCTCCTTCTATACCATCCACTAAGCTCTACAGTCCCTTTTTTCCTTTAGAGATCTTCTGTGTTTGTCTCATGCTTTCTTTAATCCAGATACAGTTTTGGTCTCTACTATCTCCACTGGGAGACTATTCCATACATCTATCACTCTTTCCGCAAAGGAATATTTCCACAAATTAGATTGCTCCTTAAATAAAGGTGCAGACATCTACTCCAACCCTAGAGCTGGTGTAAATGCCCCTGCTTATATTTTTCTTATTACGCATACATAGCAGAGGTTTGATAATGTACGTATGTAATTGTGTGCTCTACCCATGTTCCTCCCAAACTCTGCCCATGCGCATGCTCACTAGCAAAGTATGTACCATCATGCCAATACATGTAGTTGATAAAAGAGCTCATTCATGTGCATATGTGCCCATATATATATGTAAATGACTAAAATACCATCAAACTAGGCATGGGTTTTATTGCTTAAAGGATTCATCTCTTCATAAAATTACTCCCATGGAGGGGTTGCCTAGGCAGAGAAGACATATGAAGTGGCATTTTAGAAGGGATATCTATGAAGAATCTGGGATGTCCAGAACAAGAGTGTCCAAAAATTCCGGGAGAGGCAGCAGCAAAGGGAGGCATGTCTAAGTGCTATCTAAAACTACTCTATCTCCACCCTGAAAAATGAATGTCTCAGTAATCAGTTCTGAAGATAGACCCTGCACAGATATCAATGGTACATATGTGCATGGGTGTAGACCGTTTCATAGAAACATAGAAATATGACAGCAGAAAAAGACCACAAGGCCTACCTAGTTTGCCTTTCCATATCAACTACAATAGTCTCCTTTTTGCCTTAAGAAATCTTCTGTGTTTGTGCCATGCTTTTTTGAATTCAGATACTGTCTTCGTTTCTACAACCTCCACTGGGAGACTATTCCACATATCTCCCACTCTTCCCGTAAAGAAATATTTCCGCATATTACACCTGAGTCCATCCCCTTTCACTCTCATCCAATGTCCCCTTGCAGCAGAGTTGGTTTTCAATCAAAAGAGGATCTCTTCTTGTGCATTTATACTTCTGTACTACCTTTCCTCTAACACATACATATTAACATCTTTAAGTCTGTCCTTATTTGCTTTATAACGAAGGCCACTTACTATTTTTGTAGCCATTCTCTGCACCGTCTCCATCCTGTTTATATCCTTTTGAAGGTGCAGTCTACAGAATTGCACACAGTACTCCAAATAAGGTTGCACCAGAGACTTATACAGAGGCACTATCACCTTTTTTCCTGCTGCCCATTCCTCTCCCTATGCACCCAAGCACCCTTCTGACTTTCGCCGTTATCTTTTCTAACTGTTTAGCTGCTTTAAGATCATCAGAAACAATCACACCAAGATCCTATTCTTATTTCATAGACAGAAATACTTCACCCCCTACACTGCTTAGATTTTTAAAGCCCAAGTGCATGACTCCGCATTTCTTACCATTAAATCTCAGCTGTCAAATTCTTGACCATTCTTCAAGTTTAACTAGATCTCTCCTCATGAGAGAAGCTGAACTCCAAACAAAGTCTACAATCCAATACTTAGGAGTTACTCTAGATCAACACTTGGACATGAAGCTTCACATATCCTACATTGTCAGAGCCGTATATTTCAAGATCCGGACACTCAAACACCTCAGATCTTTATTGGACCCAAGTGACTTCCGGACTGTATACCAAGCTCTTATCCTACCCCACTTTGATTTCGCCAACGCCATTCTCCAAGGCCTCCCACAGTCTACTTTGAACCCCCTTCAGCTAGCCATGAACGCCGCTGCTAGAGTTCTTTCTGGAGCATCGAGATTTGACCACATCACACCCATCTTAATTCAACTCCACTGGCTCCCAACACACGGAAGAATACTATTCAAGACTCTGACGCTTACCTTTAAAGCCATCAACGGCATAACCGCTTCACAACTAGTGGATCTAATTCAGCCCACCCCACCTAACAGATCCAGAAGATCCACATCAGCAAACACTCTAATTATCCCAAGTGCATCAACAAAATGCACACTAACAACGTCAAACAGGGCTTTCAGTTTTTATGCTCCCAAGTGTTGGAACATATTACCACCAGCAATCCGAGCCATCACCGATCTCACACAATTCAGGAAAGCACTAAAACATTACTTATTTATTCAACATTACCAGATCAACCATACTCCACCATAGCCACACCTTTCCTTCCAGAAACCTCTACATATTAGTCCCTATACTTAATATCTTTCTGTAGGTTCATAACCCACTATACAAAGCTTACTGCTACATATGTAAATAGTTGATGTGCATGTTTCTCTAAGTTATCCAAGTTGTATTTCCTTGTTCTCTGTAAAACTAACGTTTGTTCATTATGTTTCACTGTTCCATGTAAACCGCGCTGATACTAAATAGTGCGGTATATAAGAAACTAAAATAAATAAATAAATAAATGTTATCTACTCATTCCTGGATGTCTCTCTATTGCAGATTTTGGTATCATCTGCAAAGAGGAAAACCTTACCCGACAGCCCTTCCACAATATCACAAACAAAGATATTAAAAAGAATTGGATGAAGGACAGATCCCTGTGGCACACCACTGGCAACTTCCTTCTCCTCCGAATGAGCCCCACTTACCTGTACCCTCTGTCACCTTACACTCAACCAATTTCTAACCCATTCAGTCATTTTAGGGTCCATCCCTAGTAAATTGCCTGTGCGGAATGGTGTCAAAGCCTTTACTGAAGTCTAAGTTCACTCTCTTCCTTGATCCAACTCCCTGGTCACCCAGTCAAATAAATCAATCAGATTTGTTTGATAAGACCTGCCTCTGATCCTGCAATCCATTGGACTCCAGAAACCTCACTATTCTCTCTTTTAACGGCATTTCCAATAATTTATTCACTACAGAGGTTAGACTAACTGGCCTGCAGTTTTCAACCTCATCTTTATTTCTGCTTTTGTGCAAAAGGACCACATGTGCCTTTCTCCAGTCCTCTGGGACCACTCCCAACTCCAAATAAGCATTGAATAGGTCAGTCAGTGGAGCTGTTAGAACGTCCCCAAGTTCTTTCAGTATTCTCGGATGTATCTCATCTGATTCCATTGCTTTGTCTACTTTAATTTAATTAGTTCCTCATGAACATAGTCTTCTGAAAATTTTTCAAGATCCCCGTCACTTCTGTTCCTATTTGAGGGTGTTTTCTGAGGTCCTGCTGCTGGCCCTGCATCTGTGGCCGCTTTATCTTCATCAGCTTCTACATATTCCTCCCCTTCACCCTTGAGCCTGACAATATATTTTATGCCCTTCCTCCTCTCACTAACATATCTGAAAAATGTCTTGCGACCCCATTTTATTGCATTGACTATTTTTTCTTCTTTTATATTGTGACGCTCGCGCCCCTACCAGGTGGCCGCCTAGTAGGGACGGGTGATCACCTCTTCTATTTCCTAGGGTTGTAGTTGTGTAAGGAATGATGAGGCCGAGTGGTTTATAAAGCGCACAGGAATTTATTCAGCTTCCTTGCAGGTAAGTGGATACAATTTCTCCCAAACACATGTACTCTCCAGACAAAAGAAAATAGTGGATACTTCTCCAGTAACAAATGTCCAAAACAAAACAACAGTGAATTCAAATATCAAGTGTTTCTGGCTCACACTAATTTACCTTAGTGCAGGCATCGCATTCCATCTCTGAGACATTTGAATTTACCTCAGCCTCCTTGGCTTCAATGTCCATACTCTCTGCTGAGCTGTAGCAGGGTTCTGCTAGGTACTGCTCAGGAACTTTCTGCTTTAGACTTTTTAACAGGTTAAACAACCTCTCCCACTTTCTTGCCTTCCCTGTTCTAGGCAGGTCTCCTATGGGTTGCTCTTGCTTAACCTTCCTGGTACAACATTTCTTTTTGTGCTGTGTTATCTGTGGCATAACAGTTTCATCAGAGTCAGAAGAATAAACATACTTAGAAGGCCTTGCTGCCTCCCTTCTCCTACCTTGGGCTTCTTGTGCAGTATTCTCCTGGTTAGAGCTTTGGCCAGTCAGGACTCCCTCTGCCTCAGCTTAGGGCAGAGACCTGTGGTAACACTTCCCCACTCTCTTGCTAGGGTAGGTGGTTCTCCCCCTGGAACCTTCCCTATATCCTCGGTGGCTACTATGCTGAGTATGGCGGCTTCCTTTGTACCTTCTCTGGCTGTCTTTATAGCGGTTCCTTTTTCTGCTGCTCCTTTTTGCTACAGGGCTGTTCCCTCTGTACCTTCTGGAACCTGAGCTGCAACTCCCACTTAGGCCTGGACTGCAACTCCGACAACAACTGCCACTGCAACTGGAACTGTATCTCCAATCATGCTTCGCACCATGCTTCCAACCAGCACTTGAACCAACTCCTGAATCAGCTCTCCAACCATGCTTCCAACCGCACTCTGAACCACCTCTTGAACCAGACCTCCAACCAACTCTATCTCTAGTGTCTGTTTGCTCCCTTTCAAACACTGAGCAGGGCAACTCCCTTCCTGGCTCCGCCCTTCTGTACCTCCCACTCCTGTCTGTGGTTGACCTGGAGTGTGGGCGTGACTTCCAGCTAGGTCTGCCCTCTAGGTTTCTCTCCAGGTTCCTGCTGTGGACTATGTGATCCTGTGTGCCCATCCCCCGCAAAGAGGAAAAATTCTTCCTTTTTTCACTTTTCCCTGGCTGGGCTGCACTCTCCTTATCACAATATCTTTGCATTCCTTTCTAATATAGAAGCCTATCTCCTCTCTGTGATCTCTTGTATAATTTATGAAGGCCTCCCTCTTTTTATTCACCTTTTCAGCTACTTCTTTTGAGAACCATAGTGGCCTCCTTTTCCTTATACATTTATTTACCTTTCTAACAAAAAGGTTCGTTGCCCTTAAAATATCCCCTTTCAGTTTTGCCCATTGCTTTTCTACATTCCCCAGCTGTTCCCATTCCACTAACGACTCCTTGAGGTATTATTCCATCTTGGCAAAGTTAGTTTTCGAAAAGTCTAAGACCCTCGCTTTTGATTGGATTTTATCAGCCCTAATCCTAATACTGAACTATTTGGTGATCACTGGATGCGAGATGATCTCACATTATGACATCAGAAACAGTTTCTCCATTGGTAAGCACCAAGTCTAGTATGGCCTTTCATGTGTGGGATCTGTTACCAGTTGCCGGAATAGTTCTCTCTGTAGAGAATCTAGGATGACACCGCAGCAGGGATGTGACAATTAACAGCTGGCATATTGAAATCACCTATCACGTCTCCTTTCATGGCAATGCTGTGTATGTCTTCTATTAAATCTGCCATTTAGATACTCAGATATGTGGCAGAGGGCCAGTAATATGTTTGGAGTATGTATTTGCATGCATGTATTTTGGACGGAAATATTAACAGCAGCAATATGGACACATTTTGCTCTTCCCACTGGAAGTGTTGCAGCCATGAAATGAGCACTTTTTTGCATCTTATTCATGGTCAGAAGTAGGTATAAGCATGGATGCCACAACAACCAGGGCCAAACATGCTTGTGTCTTTCTGAAATCGTACTGTGAGGTGCATCTCCCTTGCTCCACCCAGGGCACACCTCTGTGCTACCTGGACATTCCTGCACCAGGGACTTCTATGATTTGCACATTTTCAAATGTCCAACTCATGAATAGAACTTCTAAAATAATCCCTATAGGCACATCTGTTATACCTATTTTAATAAGACAACATAAACCTCTATAAAATTGCCTACTCAAAAACTCCCCCACAAAGTTGCACCTGATCTATGGCAAATATAAGTTTATGTGTCTATGTGCCCATAGGGATTGATGCATATGTGCATGTTTTATAAACTACACTCATAAGTGTTTACACTCCCCCCCCCCCAATTCCTCCCATTCTTCGCCCCCTGGAATGACTATGAGCCTGATTCAGAGAGAGGGACATCTGGATGGCCCAGATGTCCCTGAGGAAGATGGACTCATTAGGACTCGATTCTGGATCGCAGGAACTAAACGTTCCCACGGTACACAGAATCGGGCCCCTGCAACATGTGTGGACATCCTCCCTGCTGGCATCCTTGACTCCCATGGCTTAGGCCCCTCTCTTCCCTGCTGCCTGACCCACGGCTGGCCAGCGGGAGCCTGTATTACGCGGTAGGGACCCCCCTCACTTGGCCCCAGCCCCAGAGGAAACTCTCCTGGTGATGGTAACCCCCCATGTAAATATGTTATAACCTGTTTTAATGTACCCCCCCCCTTCATTGTACACCACTTTGATCTAGTGAAAAGCAGTATATAAACACAGCTAAATAAAATAAATAAATATCGCCGGATTAGTGCTGCTTATTCTATCTTCGAAGTGGAATAAGCAGTGCGTCCCCTTTGACCCAGCAGGACATACAGGGCCATGACCAGAATCAGCACTGTACGTCCTGCTGGCTCGGCCGCCCCCACTCTGCCCAAATCCCGCCCCATCCTGCCCTCTGTTGCTTCTCCCCATCCTACTGCTCAGGACATGCAGGGAGAGCAGGAAGGGGCCCTATAAGTAAATAACATAAAAGTAGATGCTATGTTTTTTGAACATCTACTTTCATGCATGTATATGCTGTGGAAATTTTATAACAATTATGTGAGCATGTTAAAACACAGTTCTTCATGCTGGAGTGCTTTATAAAATTACCCTAGTCTAAAGGGATATGCATATGGATGTGCGTAAGTAGAAAACTAAAGTTGCATCTTCTAAAGGTGCATTGAGAGCCACATAATTAATAAACAAGCACATCTGTACCTCCCCAAGTATACAAGCCTGAAATTGCGAAATATTTGCATATAAAGTATACACATAAATCTTATGTGCGTATGTTCTGCATATAACTCACAGTTTTCCAGGTTTACATGGAGACATTAACAAAATGTCTCTCGAGACTTGCAAAACAAACTTTTACTATATAGATACCTAGTTCCTGGTGGAAATAATCATCATGTATGAAGAACCATCATCCTCAACATGCAGAAGAGGGAGGGCTTCAAGTCAGGCCTAGCAGGCCTTCATGGCCATTTTAACAGGAGTTTATAATCCTTAAGAGAGCTAAAAGTATACAAAGTAGTTGACATAAGAACCACTGATAGGTTCTGAGAAGGTTGATGAAGGTGTCTACAACATGCAGAATGGATATGTTTCCTTGACTAAGATGCTGCAGTATTAAGAAGGAAGACAATGCATAAGAACAGTTCTACCAGATGGCCACACTTTGTGATTGGCAAAGTGAAAGTACTTTTACCAGTGGGAACAAAAAGACCGACTAGATTGAAGAGCTGCCATGCCCTGCGCGAATATATAGCTCAGTTCAAAGAAAGAGTGGTAGGTGAATAGTGATTCCAAGAAAAGCACTACAGGCAGAAAATGTCAATGAGTGACAGAAGACATGGGAAAAATATGTAGTATCCATATATACAAGGAAGTAAAGGAAAACCAGATAGTGGCAAGGGGACTATGGCTATGTACCTAGAAGAGAATAGTGCATATGCTGTAGACATACTACAGTAGTCCCATCAGGGCCGGCCCGTCCATTGAGCGAGAATGTTTTTTGCACAGGGCCCCGCGTTTCAGGGGGCCCCGCGCAAAAAACATTCTTTTGAAAAGTAAAATTGGAAAAAAAAAACCCACCTGTCTGCTGCCGCGGTCGGGGCCGCCGCGGCAGAATCGAGCGTGCCGCGGGGCCCCCCGTCTGACTTCAGCTCCAAAGAGAGAGCTGCTACAGGGGAGGGCAGGCTCTGCCGTGCACAGGGTGGCCCCGCGGCACGCTCGATTCTGCCGCGGCGGCCCCGACCGCGGCAGCAGACAGGTTTTTCTTTTTTTTAAATTTTGGCTTGGCTGGGGGGGGTTGTTAGGACTGCTATTGGGCTGGGCTGGGCTGGGCGGGGGGTTGTTTGGACTGCTAATGGGCTGGGCTGGGCTGGGCTGGGGGGGGTTGTTAGGAATGCTAATGGGCTGGGCTGGGCTGGGGGGGTTGTTAGGACTGCTAATGGGCTGGGCTGGGCTGGGGGGGTGTTGTTAGGACTCCTAATGGGCTGGGCTGGGGGGGGGTTGTTAGGACTGCTAATGGGCTGGGCTGGGCTGGGCTGGGGGGGGGTTGTTAGGACTGCTAATGGGCTGGGCTGGGCTGGGCTGGGGGGGGGTTGTTAGGACTGCTAATGGGCTGGGCTGGGGGTTGTTAGGACTGCTAATGGGCTGGGCTGGGGGGGTTGTTAGGGCTGATAATGGGCTGGGCTGGGGGGGGTTTGTTAGGACTGCTAATGGGCTGGGCTGGGGGGGGTTTGTTAGGACTGCTAATAGGCTGGGCTGGGGGTTGTTAGGACTGCTAATGGGCTGGGCTGGGCTGGGGGGGTTGTTAGGACTGCTAATGGGCTGGGCTGGGCTGGGGGGTTTGTTAGGACTGCTAATGGGCTGGGCTGGGGGGGGTTTGTTAGGACTGCTAATGGGCTGGGCTGGGGGTTGTTAGGACTGCTAATGGGCTGGGCTGGGCTGGGGGGGGGTTGTTAGGACTGCTAATGGGCTGGGCTGGGGGGGTTGTTAGGACTGCTAATGGGCTGGGGGGGTTGTTAGGACTGTTAATGGGCTGGGGGGGTGGGTTGTTAGGACTGGTGGGGGTGGGTTGTTAGGACTGCTAATGGGCTGGGGGGGTGTTAGGACTGCTAATGGGCTGGGGGGGTGGGGGTGGGTTAGGACTGCTAATGGGCTGATGGGGAGGGGTTAGGACTGCTAATGGGCTGGGGGGGTGGGGGTGGGTTAGGACTGCTAATGGGCTGTGGGGGTGGGGTGGGTTAGGACTGCTAATGGGCTGATGGGGAGGGGTTAGGACTTGAGGTGGGCTGATGTGGTTAGGACTGGTAATGGGCTGTGGGCTGATGGGGGGGGTTTAGGACTGGCAATGGGCTGATGGGGTTAAGACTGGAAGTGGGCTGATGGGGGGTTAGGACTGGTAATGGGTTATAGGGGGGGCTTAAACTGAAAATGGGGTGATGGGGGGTTAGGACTGGAAGTGGGTTGATGGGGGGCTAGGACTGGTAATGGGTTGGATGGTTGCTATGACTGGAAATGGGCTGAGTGGAAGGGGAGGCTTGAACTGCAAATAGCTGATGGGGAGGGAGCTTGGAATGGAAATGGGCTGTGAGGGAAGGGAGCTAGGACTGAAAATGGGCTGATGGAGCAGCTAGGATAGGACTGGAAATGGGCTGTTGGGGGGAGCTAAGATTGGAAATGGGCTGTGGTGGGGGCTTGAATTGAAATGGACTCATGGAGGGGCTAGAACTGAAAGTAGGCTCATGGGGGGGGGCTTGGACTGGAATTGGACTGAGTGGAGGGGAGCTATGATTTGACATGGGCTGATGATGGGGCTAGGAAATGACTAGAAATGGGCTGATGGGGGGCTAGGATTGGAAATGAGCTGATGAAGGGACTCAGACTGAAAATGGATGGGGGAGCTAGGACTGGAAATGGGTTGATGGTGGGCTAGGACTGGAAATGGGCTGATGCAGGGACTAGAAGGGAATGGATGCTGGGTGAGACTGGAACTAGAAGGGAGCTGATGTTGGGGGAGGATTAGAATGGGATGGGGCTGGGAGAGTAAAATGGAGAGGGGACAAATATTTTGTGTGGGAGGGATGAAAAATCTACAATTGGCCTGGTATTGGGAGAATAAGTGGGGATTGAGGATGGAGGGGTAAAATTTGTGTGGATGAAATAGGAATGAGGAAAGAGCAAAAGGAGAAAGATTAGTATGTTAAAGCAGATGTAGAGAGAGAGAATGGAAAAAAAAACTAGAAGAGAGAAGAAAGAACAAATGGACAGCAGACGATGGACAGTTAGCAGAAAACATGAAGAAACCAGAAGAAAGTGGCTGGAACAATTGCAACTGAAAAAAAATGCACAAAAGGTAGAAATATCTCTTTATTTTGAATTTATTAACTGGAATATGAAACCTCTAGGAAATGTGCATCATTAACGTCTGTGCTTTGTTTGGTACAAGAGGAAATTAATTTATAGTTTTATTTCTACAGTGTTGTTGTACTTCCAAGTTTGGCTTTTGGGGTTCCCAGTTTAATTATTGCCTTCCTGTTTCTAAATTGTGATTCCTTGTTTGGTGATGGTCTATGTTCTGCATGTGTAACTGAGCTGAGGTATTCTGTTTATGTAATTCCTATTTGACATTGCCACTTGTTCTCTTTCCCCAGTATTCTCTGAAATGTATTGGTTTAATATTTGCAGTGTTGCCTTTTGATAGGTAGGGTATGGTGCTTTGTGAGTCCTGGTAATGCTGTCAGGATACGGTGGGTTTGCTATGGGTTCTAAATGGGCAGCGTTTGTAGTGGTTCCTAATGTGCCTGGCGGTTGGCACTGGATTATAGTAATGTAGAAATATTTTAGTCTTTCTTTATCCATACACTCATTAAGAGACATGTTTACTAAAAGTTAGTGTATGGTAACATTATGCAAATATTTATGCAAATAAGGCCACTTATGCAAATGAGGCCCCGCACTGAGTCTCCGCACATGGCCCCGCACCCCCCTTGGGCCGCCCCTGAGTCCCATATGGTTTCATTCTACATACTTCTACTTCCTTTTATGTCTACACTGAGAACCTGAAAATGAAGACCTGTTACTTGTGGCTGCATGCAGTAGGGTAGATAGAACTGGCAACAAAAATCTGAAGCACCACCTACATTATTTCTGTGAATTGTGTCACAGGCATTTCCTTGTCTGAATCATTTATTATACTGCTACTACATAGGTGTCCCACATCTGTGGAAGGAAATTTCTCTAGGTCTACGTTCATACATGTCTACCAGGAAGGTACTTCCTAGCAAGAATGTCAGAATAGAGACTGGATGGGACAACAGGAATCTATATGAATGTAATGTATTCCAAATATGCATAGTACAACCCGTAGCCACCATGAAAGCTATTGCTTGTTATAGCAGTGTTCTTGAACTCTCCAAGGGGTATCCATTCTAAACCATGGATGCCACAGTCACTAAGGAATCAGAAGGAGATTCCTAAGTTGTGCTTCTCCAGCCTTGAACCTTATGTCATTGTGTATAGCCTTGGAATTCCAGTGCACAATAATACTCTTCCTCTTTGCTATCACCTTGCCACTTCCCTTCTGTTAGGACATCCTTACACTTTAAAGAACTCATTCATCCCACTGAACTGATGCTCACAGTGCATTTCATGCTACCTGCTCACTTAACTTCCATTCCATCTTTTCACAGAAACCACCAGCTCCTCCTTTGAGGCTCCTCCAACAGCAGGGCCAGAAGCTGCGCTAGAGCCCCTATCGCTGGCAGAAACAGTAGAAACAGGACCAAAGCTATCAACTTATGACGAGCCTGCACCCCCTTCTCTTCATTTTTCTTTCCCATTTCCTGCTTTCACCTTGCATTTTGCCCCTAGAAATGAAGGAAATGTCATGTGTACCTTCCATATGCATGGTTCAGGTACTATATATTTCTTTTTGTTTTCAACCTGCAGGAGAAGAGACGGCCATGCCAGAGAAAGCGCAAAACTGTTATCATCATGGGATCCATCAGGAGAGTGCAAGGACAACATGGAAGGAACATCAGAAGTCAAAGGTATTGTCAAAGTACAAGCAAAAGTCACACTGAGACAGGAGAAGACACGCAGGGGAAAAGGACACTGGTGGGATTCAGCCAGTTCACACCGATTCGTGCGAACCGGTTCCTAGCATTTCCCAAGTTCATCAAATCGGTCCCAACAGGCTGTGTCACTGCCACATCTGCACTAGCGGGATTCAAAACACCCGACAATATTTTGATGACATCAGGGGGATCGCAGCATCTGGAGAAGCCCTTGATGCCATCAAAATGCTGTCATGTGTTTTGAATCCCGCCAGTGCAGATGTGACAGTGACACGGCCTGTAGGGACCGGTTTGGCAAACATGGTAAATGCTAGGAACCGGTTCGCGTGAACTGGTGCGACCCGGCTGATTCCCACCACCGACCAAACTGGTTCCTAAGAGGTTTCAAATCCCACCATTGGAAGAGGGGGATAAGGAGGATGCCAATGCCTTCATCAGAGAGGAAGCATCAGAGTACAGCTATAAATATTCATGTTCCTCAACTATTCTAGAAGGTCGTTTAACTGAGGGTCAAGGCCCTGTAAATGTGTTTGAAACCTTGCCTGAATATCTCACTTCCAGAATGAGTGAATGGTGGCCTTACTTGTGATATCCCTGTATAATTAATATACCTTAAAAAGCTAGCAGAATAGCTCAATATAAAGAGGAAAAACTAGCTTCCATACAAAAACTAAAGGTCAGTAGGTATTCTTTTTCTTTTTTTATTTCACTGGAGGAGAAAAGACCTCAGTAACTGAAGAAAAAGCTGATGCAACAGCTAGAAACTTTCTGGGTCAGAATTGGCTTATTAATGCTGTCCAAAGCCAACATATAAATTATAAAAAAACACCTCCAGTTTAGTATATCCTTCAAATCAACAAAAATATTGATATTTCAAGCAGACTGATATTTATAGTAAACTGGTTATATCAAAATCCCAAAATGCCAATGCTTAGCTTGAGCCAGTGCTTAGCAAGGATCAGGCAACCTTTCAGCTACAGTGTCCCTATTCCTATGTCACCAAGAAAAAACAGCACACAGCCACACAAAACAGCAGCAGGAACCAATCCAAAAGCATTGGCAGATAACTCACACAAAATCTTTATTAATTTTTAAACAGAGCTGACCAAACCCAACACAGGCCATGTTTCGTACAATACTTTGTCAGGGGTTATCGTGGCTCACTACAAAATCATAAAAACATCAAAAATAGACATACAATTATAAATGAATTGATAAAATATAAATATGAAAACATCTTAAAATGATTAAAAACATGCATAAACAATAAAATGCGATATAAAAGTGTTCATAAATGAAGGCATTACTAAATAAAATATAATAAAAATTGCAATAGATAAATAAACATATAAAAAAAATGTATCAAAGCAAACAAACATTACGTACAAAGTTAAAAACGAGAAGGCCATGAGGCCACGTACCTGCGAGCCGCATTTAACCGGGCAGGCAGCGTGGTGCGTGGCCACGGCCTTGGAAAAGAAGGGGAAGAGGGGGCTGATGCGGCGGTGGGCGTCTTTTAAATCCATTGGCTCCTGCGCGTGTGTGAGGGGCGCGGGAGCCAATGGATGAGGGGGTGGGAGGGACGGTTTATAAGGGAGCCTGCTGGCGCAGCCTTCAGTCCATTGGAGCTGTCTGGGAGGACGGGCGTTCCCACCCTCCCATCCCTATGATGGGCGGTGTCGGGGAAAGGGTGTGTTGCAGCTGGATGGGGGGGGGGGCGGGATCCTGGAGGTGTCCGGGGTCCGGAGTCTTGGCAATGCACAGGGCAGGGGTGGAGTACCCCCGACCCAGAGAATCTCTCGGGGCTTTTGCTAATAATATGGCAAAGCCGGAAGAGGGAGGATAAAATTGCCGGGGGACGTTCCCGGCAGAGGCGGGAGGGAACTCACTTTGCTACTCACATGGCTGGTGAAGGTTCGTCCCGCTGCCGGAACCTGATTGATGCAGTTCTGGTTGTTTGGAGTTTGTTGAATAATGTTTATGGTTAATAAAGCTGCGACCAGTTAAAATGCCAAAAAAGTGTACTGTTGTGGTTATTTTATGGGGGAGGGGACGGCTGAGGAGGGCAGGAGCATCATGTCCGCCTTGCCCGGTTATGTGCCATATTGTAAAACAATTGAATATAATTATACGGGAAGTTTATTCAAATAGGAGAAGAAAAATTATTCAAATAGGAGAAGAAAAAATTATTATACAAATAGGAGACGAAAGAGAGATGAGGAAATAAAAATCCAAATTCAGACAAGGGGGTATGATCGAGCAGGAGTGAATCAGAAAATACCTTAGGGATGTGTAAACACCCAAAACATTCCGCCATAATAAAAAACGGAGAAACTCTAAAATCGTATATCTTGCATGCTGTAAAAAATCAGTCTATGCACTGCCTAAAAAACAGAAGAATTACACCAGAAAGTAAAACATTAAATTAAAACTTTAATATATCAAATTGTGTTAATTGTAAATCATTGTACTGTTAAGGCATTCAGGATTGTCTAAAATGTTGAGTCCACTGAGGGACGTGCCATTGCACTGTGCATATGATATCCTCATCAAAACTATTGCTGTACGATCCCTCATTTAAAGCCCTATAGATTTCTAGTGGTATGACCTAAAAAACGGTCCTTCTGTATACAAAAATAAACTAATTGTGAATTGTGTGTTTAATAAATCCCATCTCTGAAATGTCAGGGAGAAAATTCGTAAAAAGCAAAGAAGTGTGAACATACTCACTGTGTGTCTAGAAAATCTTTGAGGGACAACAATTTTTCTTTTCCCGCCTCCCTTTTACTAGTTTTTAATAGCGCATGCGCTGGCGTTTCATTCATCTATTGAGACTTCCCTATGCGGCGTTTTCTTCGCTTGATGGATGATAAGCCTTCAGGTTCTTTTTCTTTTATCTTAAATTCATGTTTTTAAGTCCGTGTTTCTAATGATTCAAATTATTATATGCATTTCTTTTTACATCGTTTTAGATTAAAAAGTTGTCTACATGGCAGTTCCATAAGTTTTGTTCTGGTAATTTGATTTTCTAGAAGCACAGTGAGTATGTTCACACTTCTTTGCTTTTTACGAATTTTCTCTCTGACATTTCAGAGATGGGATTTATTAAACACACAATTCACAATTAGTTTATTTTTGTATACAGAAGGACTTTTTTTAGGTCATGCCACTGGAAATCTATAGGGCTTTAAATGAGGGATCTTACAGCGATAGTTTTGATGAGGATATCATATGCACAGTGCAATGGCACGTCCCTCACTGGACTCAACGTTTTAGACAATCTTGAATGCCTTAACAGTACAATGATTTACAATTAACACAATTTGATATATTAAAGTTTTAATTTAATATTTTACTTTCTGATGTAATTCTTCTGTTTTTTAGACAGTGCATAGACTGATTTTTTACAGCATGCAAGATATACGATTTTAGAGTTTCTCTGTTTTTTACTATGGCGGAATGTTTTGGGTGTTTACACATCCCTAAGGTATTTTCTGATTCACTCCTGCTCGATCATACCCCCTTGTCTGAATTTGGATTTTTATTTCCTCCTCTCTCTTTCTTCTCCTATTTGTATAATAATTTTTTCTTCTCCTATTTGAATAATTTTTCTTCTCCTATTTGAATAAACTTCCCATATAATTATATTCACTTATTTTATAATATGGCACATTTTTAACTTTGTACGTAATGTTTGTTTGCTCTGATATATTTTTTATTTATATGTTTATTTATCTATTGCAATTTTTATTATATTTTATTTAGTAATGCCTTCATTTATGAACACTTTTATATCACATTCTTTATTGTTTATTTATGCATGTTTTTAATCATTTTAAGATGTTTTCATATTTATATTTTATCAATTCATTTATAATTTTATGTCTATTTTTGATGTTTTTATGATTTTGTAGTGAGCCACGATAACCCCTGATGAAGTATTGTACGAAACACGGCCTGTGTTAGGTTTGGCCAGCTCTGTTTAAAAATTAATAAAGATTTTGTGTGAGTTATCTGCCCACGCTTTTGGATTGGTTCCTATTCCTATGTCAGGCATTTCGCCAAAGCTACATCAGGGAATCAATCAGGCATCCTCCTAAGACCATATAGTGCAATGCTGTGATCAATGAAACGGCATAGCTGGTTAGCCTAAAAGATCAGCTCTGCAGTTTTGCATGCACAATGGAACATGTATTGCAGATGCTTATAGAAAACATGCTAAATCATTCTCTTTCCCTCCTCCTTCTTCATTTTTCTCCTCCTTCTGTCCCTATGAGCCTTGTTGCTTCTGTATGAAACCTCTACAGCAGTTTATCCATCTATACCTTACGCAGCAGTCATTGTTGGGAATCCCTTTGTGCTTCCTCAGTTGAGCTGTAAAAGGAATGAGAGGCTAATGTGGAGAGGAGGAAACATATCGGTTCTTCCTTACATGGAGACCATTCTCCAATTGCTTGGTCACTCACAGTCATTGATGTCATTCTATGAAAGAATGTAGGGCCCAGTATTCAGCGACAGTGGCTAGTGTGAGTACAGTGCCTAACCATTGCTGCTGAAGAGTTAACCCAGATATTCAATGACAGGACCATATCCGGCCACCAGCATTGAATGTCCAGGTTTGCTGCGGAAGCCGGAAGCTAACTGGGCAGCAACAATATTCACTCACTGCCCTGACAACTTTTGCTATGCCTAATTTTCACTGCTGAGGGATAACCGGTAAGCAGCCAAAAATCGCAACTGACCGGTTATCCCTAGATACCAACCCCAGAATGCCCCGGAATGCCCTGGCACCAACTGTGTAGCATCAGGGGCATATAGCGCCAGTATCTGGGGAAATTCAGGCAGTTTCACGGTTTATAGGTCTGTAAACTGTGAAACTGCCTTTGAATATTGAGCCCATAGACATTATAGCAGGAACCTGGGAAGACTAGGAGAACATCAATGATGAGACCTGGAGCTTTGCAGACTACCTTTGTGTTGAGAGAATGAAAGTCTTTTAGATTTCTATTTATTCACTGCCTCACTCCTTGCAGGTAACTTGGTTGCAATGTGTGTGTATGCTATCATCCCCCAAACTGTTGTAAAGTTAGCAATATCATACAATTCTGTCATGGTTTGCTGTCAGTGCTATATATACTCAAGAAAAAAAATATATATTGATTAGTTCTCCCAAGAAAAGTGCAATGTAAAGTGAGGTCGCTGAATGAGGTCGCTGATGTTGCTGCCAAAGTATTTTGGAAGCTTCTAGTGGCAAAAAAGCCTAGGGCAGTGGTTACTTTCAGATTCCTAGTGGAAGGCTGCAGCTCATCCTCTAACTTCTGCATAGATGGAGAATGATCTCTTTAGCAAATCTAAACCTGTGCAGTCATTATTTCTCATAGACATCCAGGGTCTTTATACTGTATCCTCTGCAGCGGGTATCTCATCCTCTTTCTTGGTTATCTGTACCTTTTCTAAGCCAGAACCCATACAAACCACTGATTCAGTGCACTCATTCTACATACATTATCCACTACCCACACCCGCAACCACTACTAGCAGACCAATACATTCAGACCCACCATCAATATTCCCAGCCTCACCACCAGTAACACGACCAAGAACAGGAAGTCAGATATCCAGAAACAATGAACAGGGAATCAAGACAGAGGAAAACTATACTGGGAGACCTGTGTTCAAAGCCTGATTAGTTAGCATTACGATCTTGTACTGTATTCAACAGCTAATTGGGAGCCAATGTTGTTTGAATAGTGAAGGTGGCACATGGTCTGATTTCTTACCACTGTATAACAATTATATTGCCATGTTCTGAATCAGCTGTAGTCTTTTCAATTAGTAAAGAGGGGCACTGGTTAATAGGGAATTACAGTAATTGAGCTGATTAATCACAAGGGCATGGAGTAAGGTTTTTTAGAGCGCCTGTATCCATCTAAGGGCTAATAAATGTAATACACCTGAGGGAAATAATGGTCTGAGTACTAATAAGGAGATATATTCTTAAAGGAAAGGTTATTACCTAAGACAACGCCAAGAGAGATTATGCAAATTTTAAAGGGAATGGGAGATTTGTTCATCAAAATCTGTGAGGAGGGAGGGTTAATTTAATATAATTTATTTATAACCGTCTTTTTCCATACAAGATTGTGCAAGGAAGTGAATATAGTACAGGAACAATATATAAAATAAATCCAACATTTTTACAGGATCATGATGATTCCTATGAAATAAAAATAACATGAATCCATAACAGTTAATTTAGCCAAGCTGCCTTAGTACTCTGCTAAATTATCCAAGCCCCTGAATTAAACAGCAGAGAAGATGATTGCTGAAATCCCCCCACCCCGAAATAAACATTAAACAGACAGACAAAATGATTGTTCAAAAGTCCAAGGGAGGGATATACAATGTGATTAATGCAGTTAGTAGATCTGTTGCTGCACACCCTGATGCTAGCCGGCTAGCATTGGTAGCACCCAGCGATAATCAGACAGTGATGATATTGAGCCACTGCCCAGTTATCACTAAGTGACAAAAGTCAGGCACGTGAAAGGTGAGCTAACTTTCACTGCAGAAGCTCACCTGCTGTAGCTGAATATTGTCACTGCCAGGTTAGCTTCCTTCTTCTCCAGCTAAACCAGATGTTCGATACCAGTGGCCAGATATGGCCCCAGTATTGAATATTTTGGTGTTAGTTTCAGCAGAGATGGCTAGCCGCTGTAATCACACTAGCCACCACTGCTGAATATCCCTCCCCCCCCAAGTTTTAAATGGTGATGGGGCTTTTCCTATTGCAGGGATCTCCAACTCCAGTCCTGGAGGGCCACAAACCAGTCAGATTTTCAGGATTTACCTAATGAATATTGTGGCGGCGCCGTCCGTCTAGGCGGCTGCCTAGTGGGGTGCGCCGGTCATCACTCTTTTTGTGTAGTTGTGGCCTGCTTTGTAAGCAGTACGAGTGGATGAGGACACAGGACAATTTGTAAAAATAAATTGCTTTTTATTGTTTTCTTCGTGGAATTAATTTTTGACAAATGACCATGATAAAGCAAACCAAGAATATAACCAAAAATAGGATACTTTCTCCAATAACTTTCTTAGCAAAAACTCTCCAAGTAGTTTTCTCCACTCTTGTTAACTTTGCCTTCTTCCATTTAACAAAACCATCAAAATACTGTTAAGTGCACAGTTCAACAAATCTTCAGTAAGACAGTTTTGAATTCACATTCTCAGCTGCTGCAGATTAGGATACCAGCCATGTGCTGCCTCTTAGTTTAAAACCATTAGCCTTCTTAACCGGGCTTTAGCAGTGGTAAAACTGGCTGCTTTTAAACACGAGGTTTCTATCTTCTTGTCTGCCCTTATCCTAGGCATTCATTGATACCAGCACATATGTTATCTTCTTAACCTGTATCATACAGCCTTCCATAAAAGCATTAAACATTTCTCACACAAAGTCCACACTCCATTGACTCTGCTGAAGACACTGGACTGTCTGGATAAAGCTCCACTTCCATTTCTTCCGGTGAATTATAAAGCCCAGTGCTTGGGGCAACTTCTGGCACACTCTGCTGCACTTCTTTTAAAAGTTTAAAAAGTTTTCCCCATTTTAGCTTCTGGCTCCCCCTTTTAACTGGGTCAGAACCTCTTGCCCTTCTCTCCCTTAACAACTCCACCTCAGGGAATATATGAGTTGTTTGGTTGGCAGAAACCCTCCTTTTATCAGACGTTCTGTACTGTCTGTTCAAGGGCCCAGGACTTGAGCTGCTGCCTTCAGAATCAGACGTATAGTCCTGACTTCTTCCCCAGCTCCTTTCTTGCCCACAATCTTTACACTTGCCTTGGGAGTTGTGGCTGGTCCCCTTTGAACCTCCAGGTCTCACAGCCTTGTAATGCTGCCTCTTCCCCTGGTCTCTCTGGACTCTCTGCCTCTCCTCCTGGCTTCTGGCCTGCAGTCTTTCCTGCCCTCTGGCAGTCTCTCTCTGCAGTCCTTCCTGTGCCTGAGCACGTCCTGTTTGCTCTGCTGATTCTCTTCCTTGTCCTGCCGGTTCTGCTGAGAAACCCTGTTCTGCCTCACTTCCTGTGTGACGCAGCTTAAATGTTCTGTGGCTTGTTTCCTTCCCTGGCCCCACCCTCTCTCTGCCTGCAACTATTCTAGAGGCTGGGTGTGGCTTCAGGCAAGCTCTGCTAGTGTGTGCTTTAGTTTCTCTTTCTGTTTGAGAGCTATGCTTTGGTGAGCCCATCCCCCGTTTATGAAAAAAACTCTTTTTTTTCAGTTTTAAAGGGCTCTGCTGCATGTGCATCACCACATATCCCCCCCCCCCCTTAAGCTATTACCGGCTGGCGCCACAACCCGCGCACAGCTGGTAATCCCAACTAAAGCTTGTGGGTCATTGTCCTGCTCTGTAGCTATTTCCACAGCCCGCTCCTGCCATGGGCGTAGTACATTGATATTGTACACTTGCTGCTTCCCTTTTCCTGTTTCCAAAGTATATGTCACAGGACCCACCCATTTTAAAACCTTGTAGGGCCCTTTCCAGGCATTTTCAAATTTGGAACTGGCAGCGGCAATCATTACCAGTACCTTATCTCCTACTCTCAGGACACGTGGTCGTGCTCGTCGGTCGTGATAAGCCTTCTGACGGGCCTGACTCGCTTTTAAATTCCCTTCCACCGCTTCTGCCATACGCTGCAAGCGGCCTTTCAAATCCGTTAGAAATTTGGGTACCTCCTGCTCACCCTCCGTGGGTGCTATCCACTGTTCCCTTAGTATATCAAGCACCCCTCTCGGAGTACGCCCATACATAAGTTCGTAGGGGGATGCACCTGTGGAGGTCTGCTTCCTCTCCCTACAGGCATATAGCACAAATGGGAGCATTGTATCCCATTCTGCCATATTACCCTCGAGGGACCTCCTCAGCATGCTTTTCAATGTCTGGTTAAACCTTTCTACCAGGCCATTGGTCTGCGGATGATACGCCGCGGTTCGAATATGCTGGATACCGAAGGCATCCCACAACTGGGCGAGGTATCGGGACATGAAATTACTCCCTCTATCCGTTAAAACCTCCCGAGGGAATCCAATTTCACAAAAGATTTTCACTAATTCCAGAGCTATGAGGCGGGCAGAGGTATTCCGCAAGGGAACTGCCCAAGGGAATCTAGTGGCATGGTCGACTATGACCAGTATGTATTGGTAGCCCTTGGGTGTTTTTAACAACGGCCCCACTATATCTACCGCCAATCTGTGTACCGGTCTGGTTATAACTGGCATCGGGATCAAAGGTGCCTCCGGCGGATGATTTGCCATGACCCTCTGACAAGCCGGGCAAGACGCGCAAAATCTTGACGTCTCCCTAAAAACACCGGGCCAATAAAACATAGCCAACACTTGCTCCAAGGTGCCTTGTACCCCTTTATGCCCCCCCACTGGGTGATCGTGAGCTAATCTTAACACTATGTTCCTAAAAGCATGAGGTACCACTAACTGTCTCCAAGTGCCCCCTGACCGTGCATCTGTACTTTCCCTATACAACACATTGTCCTCCAAGAGAAATCTTGGTAGGGTCTCAGATCCTTTCCTGGCATATTCGAATGCTCGGCCCAGGGCAGGATCTGCCCTCTGTTCCCCGGGAAATGAGGGAAATTTCTCCTTTAACTCGGCAGGAATCCAGGGCAATTCCTGTCCGGCCATTAAATCAGCCCTGTTCTGCGCCCTGGTCCTCCTCTCCCGCCTCCTTTCAGGTTTTCCTTTCCTAGGAATGTCTTTGGCAGGAGTGATTAGGTCCCCCTGGAAGGATGTCCCTGGCACCGGGTCTTCCTGAGGGCTACTTTCTTTTTCTACGGGCCTACCACCTGTACGGGTAGTGATCATACCTTTTTTACTTTCTTTTAGCCTGGGGTCAGCAACCTTTCCTAACTGGGGTAAGGCTTTCTCCCTGGCTGCGGTATCTTCAACGGCCCTATTTCCTCTTAGCCTGGGGTCAGCAACCTTTCCTATCTGGGGTAAGGTTTTCTCCCTGGCTAAATTACCTGCCTGTGAAAAGGTAGCTGGTTGGTTGGCTTCACCCTGCAACTCTTCAGCTAAACCTTTCCTGAACTGTGGCCAGTCACGGCCCAGGACTACCTCGTGTGGAAGCTTGGGTACTATGGCCACCTCCATCTGTTTTTTCAGACCTACTCCCTCTATTACCACAGAGTGTATGGGGTAGGTAGAAGCGGCGCCATGGACACAGCGTATCCTAATATGATTCCCAGAGGTCAGTGGCGAGGGTTTGTCTTTCGCCTCTATTTGCTGCCAGAGCCTCTGGGAAATCATGGATTGGTCTGCGCCTGAGTCCAATAATGCCTCCGTTGGTATCCCTTCTACCTCCACCCTTAACAGGAACCCTTCTCCTGCCTCTCTGTGCTGGGTTGTTATCAAGGCCTTCTTGGCTCTACAGTCCCTCTTTATATGACCAGCTTCTCCACACGAGAAACACTTCCTATGAGTATTATATCCTCTATACATCTTTACATTTTCGTCTGCAAATCCCTCAAGCTTGGCCTTCCTTTCTAGAGACTCCAGTTTGTCCTTTTTAAAAACACCCTCTTTCTCTGGGCTTAATTTATTAGCCTCCAGAAAGTGGTCAGTCATTGCAATGGCTTCCCGAGTGTATTTGCAACTTTGGAGTACTAGGAAGGTTTGCACGCTGCTTGGTACAGACTCCATATATTGCTCAAGGATTATCGTATCTAAAATAGACTCTATATCCTTTACTTCTGGCATCAGCCACTTGTATACCAGACCTTTCACATGGTGATATAATGCCTGAGATGTCTCACCTGACCTCAACTTACACGAGCGCAGTTGCCTGCGATAGACCGCCGGATTTAAACCTAAGCGATCTTTCACAGCTTGCTTTACATCATCATAACTCTTAATTAGACTAGCAGGCATAGCTCTGTAGGCCGCTAAGGCTTCGCCCATGAGTGAAGCAGCGAACTTTAGCGCCCACTGCTCTTTTGGCCATCTGGCTAAGAGAGCTATTCTCTCGAAAGCCTTGATGTAATCATCCACATCGTCATCTTTCGTGAGGCGCCCACCCGAGAAAGTCCCAGTACCTGGCCAGTCCCAGCCCTGAAAACCTGCCCTTGCACCTGGCACAGTCCCGGCAGCATCTTCTTTCTTTCTCTGAGCTGCAAGCCAGCTGGACATTGCTTCAATGAGTGGCGCTTGCTGCGACTGGAACAACGCCTTTGCCTGCTCCAGGCTCTGTGTGGACAACTCCTGATGTTTGGCTGTCTGGCCAGCCGCCCAGTCCAGGATGTCGCGTGACTCCATGGTTCCTCTTTCCTGTGGAGAGAACAAAAGACACAACACCAAGTGCGGACTTCTTCTCTTTTCCCCTGCCTTGGTGATTATTTCCCAACAGCCACCCTCTTATACCAGTGCTATCCAGATTAACCCTCCAGCCTACGGGTTACCTGGTTCTGGTGCAGAGTCTCACTTTGTCAACTCCGTTGATCCGGAATCCAGCTCCACCGCCACTCCGGATTTTCCCTTCTGCTCCGCAGACCTGGGGTTGACACAGCTGCTCCTGGGGATGTCTCTCCTTCCTCTTTGGTCCGGATTGCTTCTCTGGCGTGCCAACTTGATTCCAGCGAAAAAATCCAACTTACTACGCCACCTGTGGCGGTGCGCCGTCCGTCTAGGTGGCTGCCTAGTGGGGTGCGCCGGTCATCACTCTTTTTGTGTAGTTGTGGCCTGCTTTGTAAGCAGTACGAGTGGATGAGGACACAGGACAATTTGTAAAAATAAATTGCTTTTTATTGTTTTCTTCGTGGAATTAATTTTTGACAAATGACCATGATAAAGCAAACCAAGAATATAACCAAAAATAGGATACTTTCTCCAATAACTTTCTTAGCAAAAACTCTCCAAGTAGTTTTCTCCACTCTTGTTAACTTTGCCTTCTTCCATTTAACAAAACCATCAAAATACTGTTAAGTGCACAGTTCAACAAAACTTCAGTAAGACAGTTTTGAATTCACATTCTCAGCTGCTGCAGATTAGGATACCAGCCATGTGCTGCCTCTTAGTTTAAAACCATTAGCCTTCTTAACCGGGCTTTAGCAGTGGTAAAACTGGCTGCTTTTAAACACGAGGTTTCTATCTTCTTGTCTGCCCTTATCCTAGGCATTCATTGATACCAGCACATATGTTATCTTCTTAACCTGTATCATACAGCCTTCCATAAAAGCATTAAACATTTCTCACACAAAGTTCACACTCCATTGACTCTGCTGAAGACACTGGACTGTCTGGATAAAGCTCCACTTCCATTTCTTCCGGTGAATTATAAAGCTCAGGGCTTGGGGCAACTTCTGGCACACTCTGCTGCACTTCTTTTAAAAGTTTAAAAAGTTTTCCCCATTTTAGCTTCTGGCTCCCCCTTTTAACTGGGTCAGAACCTCTTGCCCTTCTCTCCCTTAACAATTCCACCTCAGGGAATATATGAGTTGTTTGGTTGGCAGAAACCCTCCTTTTATCAGACTTTCTGTACTGTCTGTTCAAGGGCCCAGGACTTGAGCTGCTGCCTTCAGAATCAGACGTATAGTCCTGACTTCTTCCCCAGCTCCTTTCTTGCCCACAATCTTTACACTTGCCTTGGGAGTTGTGGCTGGTCCCCTTTGAACCTCCAGGTCTCACAGCCTTGTAATGCTGCCTCTTCCCCTGGTCTCTCTGGACTCTCTGCCTCTCCTCCTGGCTTCTGGCCTGCAGTCTTTCCTGCCCTCTGGCAGTCTCTCTCTGCAATCCTTCCTGTGCCTGAGCACGTCCTGTTTGCTCTGCTGATTCTCTTCCTTGTCCTGCCGGTTCTGCTGAGAAACCCTGTTCTGCCTCACTTCCTGTGTGACGCAGCTTAAATGTTCTGTGGCTTGTTTCCTTCCCCGGCCCCACCCTCTCTCTGCCTGCAACTATTCTAGAGGCTGGGTGTGGCTTCAGGCTAGCTCTGCTAGTGTGTGCTTTAGTTTCTCTTTCTGTTTGGGAGCTATGCTTTGGTGAGCCCATCCCCCGTTTATGAAAAAAAACCTCTTTTTTTTTAGTTTTAAAGGGCTCTGCTGCATGTGCATCACCACAATATGCATGAAATAAATGTGAATAGAATGGGGAAGTGCATGCAAATATATCTTATGCATATTCATTAGCGACATCATGAAAACCTGACTAGTTTGCGGACCTCCAGGACTGGAGTTGGAAACCCCTGTACTATTGCTTGGAAGCTGGCTGTAGTTTTGCCAAAGTTTAAAGATCCCAAAGCAAATTCTTCCCTGGTGTCAAATTATCGCCCTATCTCCACACTTCCTTTTCCTGGAAAGGCAGCAGAAAAGGTGCTTGTAACTCATTCAACATCTTTGCTGAATTCTCTAAGGGCCCTGCATGATGGACAATCTGGTTTGTGTATTCATAACTCTACCAAGAAGAACTTTCTTGCTCTTGTTGACTTTGTACAATGGCATCTAGAAGAGGCTGTTGATGTTCTGCTCCTATCTTTGGATCTCACTGTGGCTTTTGATTTAGTTAATCACTCCTTTCTACTTCAATGTCTTGCTGCCCTGTCTGTCATAGGTGCTATCTTTGAATGGTTTCAGTCTACACCATGCATGGGCGTTGTTTAAAAATGATGTCTTGGAAGCCCAGACCAGATATATTCCATGCTTTAAGAAAAGTGGAAGGAAGGCCAAAAAACTGCCAGCATGATTTAAAGGTGAAGTAAGAAATGCTATTGTAGCCAAAAAATCATCTATCAGGAAATGGAAAAAGGGAAACAACATAAGCACTGGTATTTAAAGGTGATGTATCAGAAGACTTGAAAGAAATATTGATAAACCAGGAAAATGTATTACAACTATTTAATAAACTAAAGAGTTAGCAAATAACCTTGACTGGATGGTATATACCCAAGGGTGTAGAAAGAATTGAAATATGAGATTGCAGACCTACTATTAATAATCTGTTAACTATCATTAAAATCATCTGTAGTACTTGAAGACTGGAGAATGGCCAATGCAATGCCAATTTGTAAAAGGGTTCAGTAGTGATCCGGGAAACTACAGACCACTGAGCCTGATGTCAGTACCAGACAAAATGGTAGAAACCATTATTAGGAATAAAATTACTGAACATGGAGGTAATCATGGTTTAATTGGAGAAAGCCAACATGGCTTTAGCCAAGGAAAGTCTTATATTACTAATCTTATATTTTTTGAAGGTGTGAATAAACAGGTAGACAAAGGTAAGTCGGTTGATATAGTTTATCTGTATTTTCAGAAAGCCTTTGACAAGGTCCCTCATGAGAGACTCAGTGCAATTAAAAGGTTATGGGATAGGAGGCAGTGTAGTATTGTGGATCAGGAATTGGTTAAAAGATAGAAAACAGAGAGTAGGGCTAAATGGCCAGTTTTCTCAATGGAGAAAAGTGAACAGTGGAGTACCCCAGGGATTTGTGCTAGGCCCACTGCTTTTTAATATATTCATAAATGACCAGGAAATGGGAATAATGAGTGAGGTGATCAAATTTGCAGATGACACAAAATAATTCAAAGTTGTTAAAACATAAGAGGATTGTGAAAAAATTGCAAGAGGACCTTGATAAATTGGAAAACTGGATGTTCAAATGGCAGATGAAATTTAATGTGGAGAAATGTAAAGTTATGCACCTAGGAAAGAACAACCCAGTTATATGATGCAAGGTTCTACAACAGGAATCACCACTCAAGAAAAAGATTTAGACATCATTGTTTCTTGGCGGCGACCAAGAAAGCAAATAGAATGCTAGGAATCGTAAGGAAAGGAATGGAGAATAAAACCAATGCCTCTGTATCATTCCACGGTGAGACTGCATGTTGAATATTGTGTGTAATTCTGCTCACCTTATCTTAAAAAGCATATAGCAGAATTAGAAAAGGTACAGAGAAGAACCTTCAAAATGGTAAAGGGAATGGAAGGATACCCCTATGAAGAAAGACTTAAAAGGTTAGTGCTCCTCAACTTGGGAAAGAGTCGGCTGAGGGGAGATATGATAGAGGTCTATAAATTAATGAATGGAGTAGAACAGGTAAACGTAGACAGGTTGTTTACTCCATCAAAAAGTAGAAAGATTAGTGGACACACAATGAAGTTACAATGTAACCCATTTAAGACTAATAAGAGAAAATATTTTTTCACTCAACACATAATCAAACTCTGGAATTCATAACCACAGGATGTAGTAAAAGCTGTTAGTGTAGCTGGATTTAAAAAAGGTTTGGAGAAGTTCCTGGAGGAAAGGTCCATAAAGTATTATTAAAGAGGGACAATATTTGTGGAACCTATGTACCTTTTTGGGAACCTACCAGTACTTGTGACCTGGATTGGCCACTATTGGAAACAGGATACTGAGTGTGATAGACTAGTCTGACCCAGTACAGCATTTTTTATGTTCGTATGTTCTTATCTGACCAGTTTTTTAAATTTTTTTTGTTCTCATGCAGCCTCTTCATCTGTTTTGTAGGTTGTAGGGTACCACATGGTTCAATCTTGGGATCTATCCTTTTTAATAATTTCTTTGTGTCATTACCCCGATTGTTAGATTCGCTGGGTTTCACTTCTTTATATATATACTGATCAACTCTTGGTCCCACAAAATGTAATGCTATTTCTGATTGGTTAATCACTAATGGCCGCAATCTGAATGTAGTGAAGTCTGAGTTGCTCTTTTTCTCTCATCATAGTGCTGGTCTTCAACTACCATGTTTCTATCCATTGTTGACAATGCCCTATCTTTAAAAGGCTCAGTAAAGGCTTGGGGTTGTGTTGGATAATGCCCTTCCCTTCAGTTTTGAAGAAGGTTTTTTTCACCCTTAGATGTATAAGGGCAATTTGATCATTACTGGATAAGTCAGCGTTGTGTATCCTTATGTTGTGTTTAGTAACTTTTCAACTGGATTAATGCAATTCTTTGTATTATGGATTGCCTCAAAAACAACTGCAGTGCCTTGAGTTGACCAAGAATATCTCTGTCCGGTTCCTCTATGGGACTAAAAGATTTGCCCATGGGATGCCTCTGCTTTATGATGAGCACTGGCTTCCTGTAAAGTATCAGATTTTTTTAATGTACTTGTGATTGTTCATCAGTCATATTACACAGGTCTCCTCTCTTTTCTTGCTTTCTTATTGGTTTCTTATGTTCCGCCACATCTTCTTTGCTCTCTCTGATGTAATTTTTTTGTTATCCCCCCACATTCTACTATTCATTTGGAATGCATACATAAGTCTTGTTTTTCAGTCATCATCCCTACATTGGGAATTTCCTGCCCTTGGCATACAACAGGAATTCTATGGAAATTTCAAGGCTGCCCTTAAAACCTTTTATTTTATGCAGGCGTTCCAATAGATTTAGTACTGATTTTGAAACACGCAGAGGCTGCTTCCCTATCTTGCCTTTTGTGTTTTCTATAACATGGTATTATAGCTTTATTTGCCCTTGTTGATTTTCCTTGTGCTATATTGTCTTCCCTACTTAGTTTTGTAAATCGCATAGATGCCTTTTTTTGATTTGTGGTATATCAAATCAATAAATTAAACTAAACTAAACAAGTAGTTGGGAAAATACTTATGCAATTGAGGGGCAGCATAACCAAGGACCAATTTTCTAAAAGCACTTAATTTGTAATCATGTGGGCCAGGAATGGCCAAATTCTCTGATTCAGCAGATCTCAGTAATCAATTCGGACAGACCTAACCGGTTTTTTTTCTCAACTATTCTGGATCAATATTATGTAATGCTCAAAAACTTTTACATAAAACCTTAAATCTCACTCTAGCCTCTATTGGCAGCCAATGTAATGCAAATAATATAGGTAGAACTCTATCATAATGAGAGCTTTTTGCAATCACTTTAGCTGCCATAGTTTAAATGTGCTGCAAATGGTCCTGTGTCTTTTGTGGAAGGTCTAAATCAGTCTCATTGAAATAATCTAGATCAAGGCTCAACAAATCCTGGGCACCAAGTCACTATTTATTTATTTTATTTATTTAACAAACATTTATATACCGCATTTTCCTGAGATCAGTTGCGGTTCACAATAAACAACTAATTAACAAAGCAGCGTTTGTTTTACATGTAACATCAAATAACAAAGAATATTATAAGTAAACAACAAATGTTAAGCTTGAGCAGAACATAACAGTAAAAACTATATACATTATATACAGATACCGCTTTTAGGGCTTTAGCATTAGGGGTAGTACAGTTTCAGCTGGGATGCGATGGTGCCTAGAAATTGCATCCCGACACCCGGGATTCCCTGCCCCTGAAAGAACTGCCTCATTCCTCCACTGTGATTGGTTCTCTGCAAGGAGTTTGAACTGCATGGTAGTGGAGGAAGTGTGGGCTGATCTCAAGATTTCAAATCTCAGCATCACTCACTCGCCCTCCCTTCTCACTCACTGAAAGCCACAGGTTTGTCACTGTGGGACGTGACATCTACTACTATTACTACTACTACCACTTATCCTTAACAGTTGTTCTCAGAATAGCACCTCTGGAATTGGATGAGCATATGGAGATTGCTTGCCAGTGTAAATACTTATAGGAGAATGACCTAAAGTTTAGGTCACAAGAGGAGAAGAAGGAGAAGAAATGGCATCTGGGTGCAACAGAAAGCTCTAGGCAGGCCTCTCTGTTTTTGGGAATCCCTGGGGAAGCTCCTCTGAGTACCCCTTCCTCTTGCTATACCTTCAGGTCCTTTGTTATAAGAAGCAACCCCTCTGATCTCTCTGCACTGCTCTGCTCTCTCCAAGGGATGTCTGTCAGACATTACAATTTTTGGGTGGGGCAAATGTCTTTACCTTCTTCCTAGGTTGGTCCCTTTAGAGGTTTTGGGAGTTAGGCCCAGAATAGTCAGGTGGAGTAGGGTCAGGGATGGCTTAAGAGGTGAGCACTGGCTCAGGTGCACCTAAACTCAGCAACTGCAAGCCAAGTTACATCCTTCCTAGAAGCCATATCACAAGTTCTCCCACACACAATGCAGGAAACACTCTTGATCTCGTATTCATTCCCAAAAAGATGCTCACTAAAAACATCAAAGTCATGATGATACCCTGGTCCAACCATCATCTGATCACTTTTGAACTAACCCTAAGCTACAGTAAGAGCACAAGGCACACCCAGTACCAAGGAACATGCAGATTTCTGGAATTCAATAAAGAAGCTCTACTCAAACACACCGCATCAATACTAGACTCGCCCTCAATGGACATAACAGACCTAGTAGAAAACTGGAACAACACCATTACACCATTTGCACTAGTGCCACCAAAAAAGACCCCCACACGGACCATCAGAACACCCTAGTACTCCAAAGATATAAAACTTCAGACTCACCACAGAGAATACTCGTCCTCTATAAGGCATTCCCAGGTACAACAAACTGCATCAGATGCCCCTGCACTGTTCCAGTTCGCCTTACCAAGTCTCCAAAGCCAACCACGCTTCACACGCTCCATGTGCCTGATAGACTCGTCTTTGATAGGTCTACGCCTAAGGGCCACGCAAAAAGGCCCATCAGCGTGACTCCCTAAGATGGACCTTATGAGACAGTGAGGAAACAAGCAACCAACAATTACATCTCACAACCACAGGTATGCAGAACAAAACAGTGACACAGCCATAATTCCTGTTCCCCTATCACTAAGTCTGACCTACTCAACATACCAAACTACCCATTCTGGACCTTCACATGGAACACACTCCCACCATGGATCCAAGGAAACCTTTACTAATGCTCAGTTGCTTAATAATCCTCTTCCATGCACTTAAAACAAACGTAACAGCAGCTCTCAATGTGCCACAGTAAACAGCATACCGATACTACAGACTACCAGACAAAGTCCCTTCCAGTGCCTATGCCATAACACAGCAAATAAGAGATGTAGCAGACTACTATGAATTAACCTTGCAACACAAATACATAAACCAAATGATTGCCATACCCTCCCTAAGCTAAAATGTGCCCTGATCAATGCCCGATCCATTTGGAATATATTCCACATCAATACCAATTACATCCAGGAACATGATATTGACATAATGTGTATAACTGAAACCTGGCTCACACACAATGATCATGTGATAATAAACCAGATTGCCTCACAAACATATGAGACCCACAATTGCCCAAGAAAGCTCTAAAACTCAACACCATATCAATTCAAAGCACAGAAAGCTGCAACATCACCACTATATCAAACAAACACATAGCACTCTGCCTTATATACCGAACAACAGGCATCAAAAACAATGTCCTATCACTCATTCTAGAAGAAATATGCTCCAACTCAAACCTTAAAAAAACTCTCATCATTCTAGGGGACCTCAACATACCATCCACATTTACAAGACATAGCAAAGCCTTCAAACAAGTCATAGAGGATCTATATTACACACAGATAATAGATACCCCAACCACAACAAAGGAAGAATCCTGGATCTCATCTTTATCCTGAGCACATTACTAGAAAAAAACCTCACTCAGCCATCAACTGTAACACACATTCCCTGGTCAGACCATCGTGTATAACCCTCACCGTAACCATTCCTGCAACAAATCAATGGAAAGACACAAAGAAGATTCAAACAGTTTAACAAAGAGGCATTTATACAACAAGTCATACCACAGATTGACAGAAACATAACAGACTTAGACGAGATAATAAACAACTGGAACACCACAATGCAAGACACAACCATTGTACCACACAAGGAACTGCACAACAATAGAAAGAATATTGTTCCATGGTATTCAACAAATTGGAAAGAGCTCTAAGAAAAACAGAGTGAAGATGGAGAAAAACCAAGGACCCAGAAGACCAAAAGAACTACACATCAAAGATGAAAGAATACTAAATCCGAATAAATGCTTCCAAAAAGGAATTCCATACAAACTTAATCATGGGTTCTCTGAATAAACCACGAGAACTTTTCAACATAGTATGAACCTTAACAAAAGAAAAAATGGATGAACAGAAGGTTCAACTAATTGAACCCCAAGTTATGGCAGACATTTTGGAAGTAAAATTTAAATCCAACATAAACCACAAACAACCGTCGATACCAGAAATGCACTCAACACAAACATATATCCACCAATGGAAAACTTTTCATATCCTGTCTATAAAAGAGTTGAAAAACATCATAACCAACCTCAATACCATAACCTCTACCCTTGATCCATGCCCAATATCCTGGATCAAGATGACAATAGAACAACTGGTCCTCACTCTACTTAACATAGCGAACCTCTCACTCACACAAGGCTTTATCCCCCCCATTCTTAAACAAGCCATAGTAAGGCCAGTACTAAAAAGAACCACCCTAGATACCATGACTCCTAGCTCATACCGACCCATCTCAAGCCTCTCATTCATGGCAAAGATGATTGAGAAAATAGTTCAGCTTCAACTACAAGACCACCTGACAGCCATGCTGCACTTGACCCCCACCAACATGGGTTCAATCCTAAATACAGTGTAGAAACACTCCTGGACAACATAATCACCAAACTAGATGACGCTAAACAAGGCTTCATAATGGTATTCATCAATATCAAAGCAGCCTTGACTCTATAAAACATAACACCCTCACCAAACACCTACAGGAAATTGGTCTACAAGAAACCAATCTACAATGGTTTACCTCATACCTTACACATAGAAAATTCCAAGTTAAGTTTGGCATCTTCTGCTCAACACCGATTAATCAACCTCAAGGAGTACCACAAGGCTCAGCACTTTCTGCATTACTGTTTAATATATACCTACAACCCCTATGCAACACAATAACCAAATACAAAATCAACTATAGTATATATGCAGATGACATTATGGTATATACTCCTATCAACATAGAACAACCTAATTATTCAAGGATGACATCATGTTTCGAGGAGATGTCAAACATAACCTCTTAATAAACTACAAGAAATCAGAGGCACTCTTCATGACAAGGAGTATCTCTTTCATCCCACTGAAAACTACAAATATTCCAAAATGGCATAACAGTAAAAACAGAAGTCAAATACTTAGGGATATGCCTAGACCAGAACCTGAACTTCCAAACACATATAAACAAAACAACAAAGGCAGCCTGCTATAAATTAAGAATAATACAAAACTCAAACCTCTACCAGTAACTTCTGTACAGTCTGACAAGCTTTGATAATATCATTTACCCTGGCCTTACCAATGCAGACCACTTATCCGCTACAACTAGTGCAGAATTTGGCTGCCTGAATAATAACGGGTACAGCAAGAAGCACCCACATAACTCCAACCCTGAAACAACTTCACTGGCTATCCATCATTTTTAGGACCAAATGCAAAGCTCTACTTATCATCTTTAAAATCACTCATCAATTATCACCACCTACAGTACCCTTCAAACACTCATCAGCAAAGATCTGGAAAATAGAACCAAACGGAAACCCAATAAAAACCTATTACTAATACCCAAGACTAAAATAAAAGCAAAACAAGCAACTTGTCACAGAGCCTTTTCAATATATGCACCATCACTCTGGAACTCATTTCCCGAGAACATAAGAAGTATCAATGACCTATGGGACTTCAGGAAAACCATAAAAACTTTCCTCTTCTTGGAAAACTATGGACCAGACACCTGATACCACACTAGGCCAAACCCACCTCAGTAAAACCATATACACATACTTCCCCCCTGCCTGCCTTAGCTCCTCAGTCTTACCTATATTGATTCTATATTGCACGCCCATATCCCCGAATACACCATGACAATATAGTACTCTGAGTGTGATGTAATTTACCATATAAATCATATAATATTGTTTGTTAACCCTGATAACATCCCAGTTTAACTCCCTTGTTCTATGTAAAACCGTTTTGAATATAAGATAAGGTGGTATAGAAGACTTGTTAAACAGATAAATAAATAAATAAAAAAAGCAAAGCACAAACTGAGACAAATAGAATGAGAAGATTTAGAGACCCATTATACCAGAAGCAAACAACAGGAATGCAACAAACTAATCAACATGAGGAAAAGAGAATGCTATACCAACCTCATCCTTAAATCCCTAAATCGCCCCAGAGGGTTGTTTGACATATCCAAATCATTCACTCAAACCCCACCAATACAAAAGGACTCACTTCTACACCCACAGGAATTCACCACACACCTTCTGAACAAATGTCCTCACACCGATGTCACAATAGCCATAGATCAGATGACCCTCAATACAGATCCACACACATCAAAGTGGACATCCTTCAACACAATCTCAGGTGACTGCCTCTATCAAATATTATCAATGATAAACACCATCATTCCCCACTCGACCCATGCCTGACTTCATGGATTAAGATGACCGGAAAAGAATTACCTCCACCTCTTCTCAAAATAATAAACCTATCATTCACTGAAGAAAACATGCCAATCAGCTTGAAAACCTCTTCAATCTGGCCTGTTTTAAAACGCCCAGCAACTGACATTAACCTATGCGCATCCTATGGACTTATCTCCAGCATCGCCTTCTTAGCCAAAATAATAGAAAAAGTCATTCCGTTTAAACTCTAAGGGGTATGTTTACTAAACTGCGGTAATGTCACTCGCATTAGGTTCTGCGGTAAAGGTACAGATGCCCATATAAAGACGTGGGCAGTGCATCGTTACAGCAAGCCATATCAGCTAACGCAGGTTACAAGGCGCCTTAGACTAACGCGCGTTACAAGGCACATTACAAGGCGCCTTGTAAGGTGCCTTATAAGGTGCCTTGTAAGGTGCATTATAAGGTGCCTTGTAAGGCGCCTTGTAAGGTGCCTTGTAAGGTACCACATAAGGGACCCTATAGGGCTCCTTAGGCTAAGTACTGTATTAGGCACCCCTGGACAAGGCACTGTAGAAGGCACCCTGGGTTATGGAACCATAGGTTAAGGTGGCCTAACAAGGTTATGGTGCCCTAGGTTAGTATGCCCTAAGGGCTGCAAGGTGCCGCAGGATGACATGCATGACCTGTGAGGAACAGAGACAGATGTAGCCCTAACACTAGAAAGAACACTCAGGAAAGGCAATGAACAGGTGAGTAAAGGAGGGAGAGCTGGAAGCCGCTGGACCTGCCATATCTGCGGGCATCCCATGTGACTGCCAGTACTGATGACAAACATGGTGGGGGCAACTGTACCACAGCACAGGGTGTTGGCAATGTAAAGCACTGGAAAGACCGTTGGTGGCAGACGATGGGAATACGTGTCCCCCAGTGGAGGCGGAGGTGGCAGGATAGTTACAATGATGGGTGGACAGAGGAGTGGTGGTGCCATGCAGATCAGGCACAGGTGAGGCAAGCATGATGAGGCACAATGCAGGAAAGGGTAGCAATGCAGGACATGGGGTAGCAGCCTGCACAGGCAGACAGGACTCTACACAGCTGACAGATGCAGATAGATGGACCGAGAGAATGTTGGCAATTGTGGCAAGGGTATTATGGGCTGGCAGCACATATCTGCAAAAATATGACTGCTAAAGGCATGCACACTATTTGAGTAAGACAGGTATGAGAGGACGGAACAATGAGGAATTGAACCCTTGAACACTGCTGAAAATGGCATTGCATTAACCAGTAGGCTATACCTCCATGGTGTATGTCACAGCAATGACTGGGTACAGAAGGACTGCAGGTCACCGCACAAACTATCTGCTCTGAGTGCCAGTATAGGGTAACCCCACCAGTACCCATGATGCAATGCACATGCTGAATAGCTGTCTACAGCTGATCACCAAATGGGGTCTGCACCTCTCCGGTACCTCAGCTTGGAAAGATGAACTGACAGTGTGTGATACTGGCACAGTGTAGCTACAGACCATGCCATTGTGCAGGTTCTGTCTTTACCCTGAGGGATAGGATGGGTGCTCAGCACTAGGTCCGCAGTACACGTGGTGCTAGAGATAGGTCCTGCTGTACATCCCCATCACTATCAGTGTGTGACAGGTGTTACTTGTAGTGCAGCTGAAGGTAATTTGGTGTCCATCTGTATCCTGTAGTCACATGTGGCCCTCTGGGACCAGACACCAACCAGATTAGTGTGTACCCCATGGTAGGGTCTGGATGACATGGGCACCTGTTATCAGGGCAGAGGGGTTTCTAGACGTGCATGAGGTTTGTGTAGCAGTATACACTACATACCCTAAAGGGCCCACATCACCCTTATTGTAGGTAAGGGACAGGTGCCCCAGCCCCCGTGAAGCAACCTCCATCCTGCTGGTATAAGACAGCCCTCCAGGGTTGCTGGGCCAGAGCCATACTTGTGACTGGGGTAGTGGCAGACCAGCAGCAATGTTGGGGTTAGATCTGGAGAACCCAAACTACCTCACACCACTGTCTGCCAGTCACCAGCAGACAGCACAGTCAGACTGCATCTTATAGGTGTTCCAACCATGCACAGTCTAACTGCAGACAGTCCACTAGCCAGTCCATAGTGCATTTTCACAGAGGAACTACATGCACCAAGCAGGCATCTCAGTGATTGGTGCCCCAGCACTGGGAACACAAAAATATCACTGAAGATAGATAGTGAAAAACGTTATGTGGGAACCTAGACATGCCATGGTCACTGCTCGGTTAGAGTGAGTGCCCTCCCAGCATGACATGCTCTGGCAACCCTGTCCATGCAGGCAGTGGTTGGGCACTACAGTATCCCAGCCATTGCCCCACACCCTGTGAAGATGCATCCTGGCCAATCCGCCCTGTCCGGGCAATACCCACAGCACCTTGCTCCTCAATATTCAGGCTAACGCTGACAACAGTGGGACATTTTGGGCCCAGAGAGGGGTGGGCAGCCACAGAACAATGGATAGACATACACACACACACACACACACACACACACACACACACACACACACACACACACACACGCACACACACACACACACTCCTATTGCAGCATTGTGCAAAGATAGGGGTGGTTGGCAACCCTGCCTGCCACACTGGTCCTGATCACAGTGCCAACATTGTTAAACTGTGCAGGAAGTAGTAGTAGTGCTCTGTTGATAACTGCAGCTCAATACTGGGGCCAACAGCATGACTCTCCATGCATCTTTAGATTGTGGAGCCTGTGTGAGTGGGTGTTTGTACCCCTGTTCGCCGCTGCTTTGGGCTTTGCACATGTTGCTGTTGTATCTGCATTGTAGGGTAAAATATAGGGACATGCTCTGCAGGAACCACAGCTGGGACTTGAACCTGTGACCCGCTGTTTCTGGACACACTGGCTGGGTGTACTGCACCACACATGCATGGTAGTCCCTGGGGCTACCTGTATTTTGACTCAGCCAGACATTTTCTGTTGTACTGCACACCACTTACTGGTACAGGCCATGACCTAGGTCCACTGCAGGCAGGTGCCACTGCCCCCTCCAGCATGGGCACACCCCCCCCTGCCATGCTGACATGACCATATGCTGTCAGTGTTGGTAGTGCGCAGTCCAAAGCCATCCATTGTGTGGGTAGGTGGTCGCCTAGGGAGCGGGGTCTGGGGCAGGGGGCATACATGAGCATCCTCACATCCCCCCATCACCGCCTAGCAATAGTATGTCCCTTCTGCTGGCTGGGGGGATGTTAGGTCAATGCCCTGGCAACTGTTAGCTCGGGTGGACCAGGTAGATGTAGGTGGATTGTGTTTGGCCTTTGTCAGCTGCTGTCATGCTTATTTCCGGTTTCTATGTTCCTATGTGCCACCTAGGCACCTGCCTAGTCCACCCTGTGCCCCAGCTGCCCCTCTACATGTCCCACCTGCAGCTCCCTATGCCCCACTTGCACCATCGCCATAGTGGCCTTTTATACTTGGGCACTATGCTGTTGCTGAAAATGGAGCACTACTATCACGTTTCTTGGGCTCCCTGCCTATGCTGTACATTGCTGACACTTAGATGGTTTCTCTCTCCTGCAAATGTGCATCTAACGGCAGGTTTTCATTCGCGATAGGATTCAGCCCTTCAGTTCAGCACGTTAGTCTGCAGGGAGCCTCTCCCCGCCCACTCCCCGCCCACTGACCCCTTCTCTCCGCCCTCTCTCCACCCTCTGCGGTGTTTACCGTGGCCGGGAACATTAATGCTCTTTAAGTAATATTAACGCACGTTAACATTACATACCGCATGTTAACGTTACCTAATAATCGTTAAGGTTACCTAACGTGCGGTCTGTAACATTACCGCCATTTAGTAAACATACCCCTAGGACTTTGTAGACACAAATGATTCCCTTAGATGCTCAACAACACGGGTTCAGACAGAACCACAGTGTTGAAACACTCCTCACATCACTAACAGACAGCTTGCTCAAATAAACAGAGAAGCCTAAAACAGGGACTCATTCTCACATTCCTCGATGTAACAGCAGCCTTCGACTTCATTAGCCATAAGAAACTTATTGAACATATGATTGACACTGGGCTAAGCGTCAACCCCCTAAAATGGTTCTGTTCCTACCTATCCGAATGTACCCAACAAGTCAAGATAAAGAACAAAGCATCCAGCTCCTACAGACAACTCCAAGACTTACCCCAAGGATCCACACTCTGACCTTCTCTTTAACCTATACATCCAACCCATTTGTAACATCATACAGAAATATATGATAAAATGCGACATTTATGCAGATGATCTCATGTTATACGCCCCTTTCATGAACACAAATCCAGAATAATCTCCCATTATACTCATGCATCAAAGAAATGGCACACTGGCTAAAAGACCACAGCCTCTCAATTAACTAAAAGGGAAAACTATGATAAAACTGAAGTTCTAATCATTAACAGAGACCCCTCATATTCACCCCTCAAAACTATCACGATCAACAACTTTAACTTCTCCATAAAAACTGAGGTCAAATACATTGGTGTGACACTAGACCGGAAAATGAACTTCCAGACTCATATTAAGAAAACATCTGCTTCAGCATATCACAAAATCAGGATACTACATAACCTTCAACCACTATTAGATGTCATCCCCTTCCAAAATTTGTCAAGCAATCATTACTCCTCACTTGGACTACTGTAATTCTATACGTCAAGGACTTCCAAAATATGAACTACTGCCCCTACAACTATCCCAAAATGCTGCAGTCATTGTGATCTCAAGGACACCAAGACATGAACACATCTCCCCAGTCCTCAAAGACTTACACTGGCTTCCCGTTCAAGCATACATAAAATACAAGTCAATCATAAATGCATGCAAGACTATACACAACTTGACCACAGACTGCCTACAAACTCTCATCAGAACTTACCACACAACAGACTGAGAAGATAACACAATTGGAACATACTAAAACCCACAAAACATAAGGCAACCAGTATAAAAGCAATGTGTCAGTGAGAATTCTCCATCTATGGCTCCACCTTATGGAACTCTTTCCCAGGCAACTTAATAGCATGTAAAAGACTTCAGAAAACAGCTTTGAACTTACATCTTCAAGGAATACTTTGGAGCAGACACAAAAGCTCCCATGAAACAGCCATCAAGCTCTCAATAACAAGTATCCAGATAATATTCTAAACGATCACACCATTATACATAGGTTACCATGGTTCATATAATTCCCCCTCCCCATAGATTGCATATGTTGCAAACAACCTACTATTCCCATGTAATCCTAAGTTATGATCCATTTTTTATTGTTCTATGTAAGTTCCAGTTATCTTCAAAGTAAACCGCCTTGATAATTTTAAAAGGCGGTATAAAAGAGATATTAAATAAAAAATAAATAAAAATAAATAAGGAAGGGCAGACTAGATAGGCCATATGGTATTTTTCTGCCATCATGTTTCTGTTTCTATGCTTATTAAATCAAATATGATCATGCTATCATCACTATTGCCAAGTGGCCCCAACACCCTTATCTCTTGCACCAGATCCTGTGTTCCACTAAGGACCAAGTCCAAAATAGCTTTCCCTTTTGTCAGTTCATGAATCAGCTGCTCCAAGAAGCAGTCATTTATTTCATCTAGAAACTTCTGTCCAGGCAGTCGCTAGTACATACCCACTGCCAGCACCTTTCCCTTTTTTACATGGAATTTCTATCCATAGAGATTCCATGAGTGTATTTTGCTTCCTGCAAAACTTTAATTCTGTGTGACTCAATGCCCTCTCTAACATAGAGTGCAATCCTTCCACCAATTTGTTCTACAATATCATTGCAATATGTTTTGTTCCCAGGTATCACAGTGCCCCATTGGTTGTCCTCCTTCCACCAGGTCTCCGAGATGCCAATAATATCTAATCTTTCATTTAGTGCCATACATTCTAACTCTCCCATCTTATTTTTTAGACTTTTAGCATTTGCATGCAGGCATTTTAGAGGTTGTATTTCATTCATATTAATCTGGTTATCAGTTGACAGGGGTAATTTGGAATCTTTCAACTCTGTCTGCTCTGTACTTAAGAACACATGGTTTCCTTTTGTCTTTATTGGAACCTGTTTAGTGCGGGTTCAATGCCATGGTGGGCTTTAATATAAACAAAACCAAAATTCACTGTGACAGTACCTCACTTTTCCTTATTTTTTGTCGGAGCTAGGCCGTGGGAGGGACAAAACAGATATATATGTCCCCCAACCAGACTGCCAGCTACTTTTTTTCTTTTAGTGGTCCTACAAAAACCAAAATATTGTGCCGAAACTTAAAAGTCTCCACTTAGCTGAAGTATCTCAATCTTCTCATATCTTTACGTTGCTCAAAAGATCATCTCGTAGCATGGTGGGCTTTAAAGCACCTGTGCCCATCCTTGCACTCAAGGTCTGCTGCTCCTGCCCACTCCAATGCAACTTCCTATCGGAGGGGACAGGAACAGCAGGCCATGTCTGCACATGCACACACATTTCAATGCCTGCAGCGGCACTGAGGCAGTGGCTGAACGTCTACTGCTTCAAAAGAAGGATTGGCATGCCACCCACCAGGGTTTGCTGCCCTAGGCAACCACTTAGTTCACCTAATGGACAGGCTGACCCTGCTCCTGCAAGCTGTATTAATGTTTAATACAGCCACAGGAGCAAAAGCAAAAGCTCCTGCGGGTGTGTTGTTGCAGTGAAGTTGGAGGGAAAGCTGATACTGGGGTTTTTGGAGGGGCAGGAACTCGGCTGGGGGCCTAGAAATGGGTTGATACTGGGACTTGGGGGGCTGAGCATGGGGGAGGGGGTTGGGAATGGCAATGAGCTGATATAGGTGCTGGGGGGAAGGGCGAACTGATAGTGGCAATGAGCTGATGCAGGGAATGGGGGCTGGGACTTGAAATGGGCTGATATGGGGGCTAGAGGGCTTGCTGATACTGAGGCTGGGGACTGGGACTGGAAATAGACTGATATTGGGGCTGGGGAGGCTGGAAGTAAGCTGAAACAGGGGTTGGATAGCTGACTGATACTGGCAATGGACTAATAGACTGGAATTCCGGGCTGGTACTGGAAACAAGCTGATATTGGGGTTGGGGGACTGGAAATGGATTGATGCAGGGGCTGACAGGTTGACTGATACTTGCAATGAGGTGATACTGGCAATGGGGGCTGGGACTGCTGGGGACTGGTACTGGAAATGTACTGATATTGAGGATGGGGGTGGGACTGGAAATGGGTTGATTGGGTAAAAGGATGAGAAGCAGAAGGTGGTAAATGAGATTGGGGAGGAGATGAATACAGAGGGAGGAAATGACGAACTACAAAGTGGGTGACAGACAGGGGGGGGGGGGTTGGATACTGGCAAAGGAATGAGAGATGTGGAATGGAAGGACTACTACTACTGCTGAACATTTGTATAGCATTACAAGGTGTACGCAGCACTGTACAGACACATGTAAAAGACGGTCCCTGCTCATTGGAGCTTACAATCTAGTCAAGAGAGACAACACAGTAGCTGTAGACATGGGATACAGCTAGGGAGAATGGTAGGGATACACAAAGGACATCAGGTGAGTCGTGATCCAAAAACAGTAGCAAAGAGGTGAGTTTTCAACCTAGATTTGAAAAGGGTCAGAGAAGGCACCTGACATACAGACTCAGGTAGTTTGTTCCAAGCATAAGGAGCAGCAAGGTGAAAGGAGCAAAGTCTGGGGTTGGCAATAGAAGAGAAGGGCACAGATAGAAGTGATTTTCCAGAAGAGCAGAGTTCCCGAGGAGGGGAAACAGATAGGAAGCCAATGAAGAGACTTGAGAAGAGAGGTAATATGAGCATGAAAAGGCTGGCGGAAGGTTGGCTGCACAGTAGAGTGCTGAACAGATTGAAGGGGAGAGAAATGACTCAGAGGGAGACCAGGGAAGTAAGAGTAGGAAATGGAAAGCTGGTAAGTAAGTGAACAGTGAAAAGAGAAAGATAAAAGAATATAGGAAGGAGAAAGATAACTGGAATGAAGCTATAGTTAGATAAAAGGCAAATGTGAGACATAGAAGGATCAATATCAGAGAGAGATGTAGCAAAGGAAAGGACGAAGAAGAAAGGGAATATGAAGAAACAGAAAATGGAAATGGGATCTTGAAAAAAAAAGAAAACCAACAAAAGGAAGTAGAAAAGAGATACTGGGACCATCTCAATTGGAAAAATATGATGATCAGACAAGAAAGGTACAAAAGACTGTCAGTTTATAGATAATAAAATGTCAGCTTTGAAAATGTGCATTTCGTATAGATCACTACAGGAAGAAATGCATTTCCGTTTCTCTTTCATCCATGTTTCACAACTTGGTGTCTGTTTTGGGAGTTTTCCATTTCAATATTTGTCTTTTGTAGTTTTTTAATCTTGGTGATGGTCTGTGTTTTCCATGTGCAGCTAAGATAAGGTATTCTGTTAACATGTAGGTTCTTTCTAGGCATGTGCAGTAGTTCAGCTTGTTCTTGTTTTCCATCTTGGGGTTATTGGTGCTCTAAAATATTTGCAGTGCTGATTTTCCATAGGTAGGGTTGGAGCAAATTTGTTTTCTTGATGCTCATGTCGAGTGTCCATTTATCAGGGTTTTGTGTTATGATGCACGTCTAAATGTGGAGGGAGTTAATGGTGTTGTCACTGATGTGAGACTAGAATTTGAATAGAATTCTTTTGTATGTTGAGATTTAAAGTGAAACACCCTACTTCCGCAGTGCATCTATTGTTCATAGAGTTTTATTGGTGAGTCAGGGAGTGTTCCATATGAATGAATAATTATGCCCTATCAGACTGATATTCAAAGACAATTAGGCATTCAGTAGCAAAGGCATAATTAGCCTAATCAGCTATCTTCAAAAAATATCCATATAATATCAGGCTTTTAATTTGAAGGATGGCCAGATGATATCTGTATACTTGTGGGGCATGTAAGGGGAGGAGAAAGGGTAGGCCAGAAAATTATACAGATTGTGGCAATATCCAACCACTATTCACGTAAGTTACACGTTTAGTTTAGGTCTGTAGAATATCAGGTCTAGTCTAAATAGATAATACAGTGACCACAGCATCACTGTCTGTTTATTCAGCATGTTGTCTATATGGACAGTGACTCAGATTAAGTTAAATGGGAGGAAGGCATTTAACAAGTCAGTGTGCTGAACATTTACCCCTGCTTGCACAATCCCTTGAGACAGCCCTGAGTAGGGTGAGTGGTGCATTACAGTGAAGGGGTCGGGATGCTATTGGAAAACAGTGCATTCAATCATGTAAGAGAAGGACTGCACTTATTAATACCCAAATGATTCTGAAAGCTAACATTAAAACACAATGATTGCACCTTTCTGTTGTATAATCCAAGTGAGCAAATGATGTGGCATTATTAATACTATTATTTATTTTAGCATTTAATTCATGGCTTATTGTTGTCCAGCTACCTAACTGGGGTATGGTGCGGTCTATAAAAAGTTTTATTAAATTAAAACAACCGTGCACCATTTGAGGATTAAAGCTCAGTCTTTTGCTCTCCTTGTAGTTTTGGTTTTGCACAAAAATTGTTTTATATTTAGGAAGTAAAAGCTGATTTTTAGAAAACTCCTCAGCTATAAAACACAATTAAATGATCCGAGCTTTTATACTGGCACACATATGGAGATCTAGAGCAGATAGATACTGTATACAGTTAATACTCCTTCCAAGAGCAAATTGCTGACAGAATAGACCGCTGCTAATGCAGAGAATCTGTGATGGCACTTACTGCTATATCTGTTTTATGCTGCTTACCTCAATAATCTGTTTTAGGGCCCAATATTCGAAGGGCATTTACACAGTTTACAGCCTTGTAAACCATGTAAATGCCTTAGATGGGGATATTCAACAGCACATACACGCTTAGTACCATTGGATATCCCCATCTATGCCCCCTCCGGTTAGCAGTGGAGTATGTTGAGGGCATTTCTGGGTGGAGCAGAGGTGGGGAATGATGCTAACCAGGCAGCAGTGATATTGCATGCTGCCTAGTTAGTGATCGGTGCCTTAAAGATAGGCAAGGAAAATCCTTGTGTATCTTTAAGACGCCGATTGCTAACTGAGCAGCAACCAGGGGAGGAGTGGCCTAGTGGTTGGGGCAAGTTACCTCAGGCCGGAAGGCTGGGGGTTCAAATCCCACTAGAGGACAGCAACCTTGGGCCAGAAGGACTGGGGTTTCTAGTGGTCTTCTTGTGGTCTTGGGCAAGCCACTTAACCCTCCATTGCCCATGTTCCCTGTAAAATAGTCATCTCCAAGTTATAATGCCCTGTTCAATGTAATTTCAGTTTGTGTCGCATATCCCCTCATGTTAAATGTATCCCCCAATTGTGTTGTGACCACTTTGATTGAAGGATAAGGTGGTATACAAAACTGTCTAAATAAATAAATAAACCAAAATATCACTGCTGCCTGGTTAGCCTTTGCAGTTTCCTGTCCCTGCAGCAATCACCAGATATTTAATGCTGTCACTGTGGCATTGAATATCTGGTTTAGAGATCGACAGGGGGAGGGGGTCTGTGCACCTCCTCGGTGCATAGACCTTCCAAATGGCAAGCAGCTGAAAATCGGGCCCTTAATGTCTACATCCATATGTATAATATATTTTTAAAAAGATGTGTTAATATACAAAAAAAAGACATGTTGAATTATAGGTTATTCAATTCTATTTACACTTTGTTTTCTGTGTGGTAGGTTTGGGGTCTAAGGGTGTCATTTTAAAAGGATTAGTTGCAGTTTAGGATATCTGTAGAGTGCTATATAAATGTTCAGTAGTAGCAGCAGTAATAGTACATGCATGTGGACGTTGAAATCATGGAGATGTCTCCAGAGTCATTCCACAAATGACATTTATGGACATCTCCAGTGCAGGAATGTCCAAGTAGGCAAGGGGTGTGGTGGAGGCGCCATGGACTTACACATCTCTCTGCTACCTGAGCAAGGGCTCTGATCCAGCACTGCAAAGATACTTTTCTACAGTTATTATTTTGGTTGTTTTTTTATATAAGTTTTCCCTGCCTAGTTATTATTTGTTTAGATTTGAGTGTGCCCTCCCTTCATAGAAGGCCTACTGACCAGGGACACTTAAATTCCCGCTAACCCTACTCCTCACCCCACCCACCCCAGGGTTGCATTGCCTATATAGTCCATCATATGAATTGTCATCTGTTCTTCAATTCAGTGTAACACCCACCTTTTTCCTTGTCCTAGAACTGCTTTATAGCCATATTAATAAGCATGTCGTGTATTCAATACAATAGCTGTGGTGCCTTCATTCTAAGAACATAAGAACATAAGAACATAAGATATGCCATACTGGGTCAGACCAAGGTCCATCAAGCCCAGTATTCTGTTTCCAACAGTGGCCAATCTAGGTCATATGTACCTAGCAGTTTCCCCAAGAGACACAAGTTCCACAATGCTTGTACTGGGTCAAGCATTGATATCTTCGGTCACTTCTTAATAATGGTTTATGGACCTTTCCTCCAGGAACTTGTCCAAACCTTTTTTTAAACCCAGCTACACTAACAGCCTTTACTACATCCTCCGGTAACAAATTCCAGAGTTTGATTACACGTTGAGTGAAAAAATATTTTCTTTTATTAGTCTTAAATAGTTTACCCTGTAGCTTCATTGCATGTCCCCTAGTCTTTCTATATTCTGATAAGGTAAACAATCGATCTACGTTTACCCGTTCCAGTCCGTTCATTAATTCATAGACTTCTATCATATCTCCCCTCAGCCGTCTCTTTTCCAGGTTAAAGAGCCCTAACCTTTTTAGCCTTTCTTCATAGGAGTATCCTTCCATCCCCTTTACCATTTTGGTGGCTCATCTCTGTACCTTTTCTAAAATCGCTATATCCTTTTTAAGATACGGCGACCAGAATTACACACAATATTCAAGGTGCGGTCTTACCATGGAACGATATAGAGGCATTATAATATCTTTTGTTTTATTTTCCATTCCTTTCCTTATCATACCTAGCATTCTATTTGCTCTCTTGGCCGCCGCTGCACACTGGGCCGAGGGTTTTTTATTTTATTTTTTATTTTTATTTAGACAGTTTTGTATACCGCCTTATCCTTCAATCAAAGCGGTCACAACACAATTGGGGGATACATTTAACATGCAGGGATATGAGACACATACATTAATACTTACAGGGAACATGGGCAATGGAGGGTTAAGTGGCTTGCCCAAGATCACAAGGAGCACCTGTGGGACTAGAAACCCCAGTCCTTCCGGCCCAAGGTTGCTGTCCTCTAGTGGGATTTGAACCCCGACCTTCCGGCCTGAAGTACCTTGCCCCAACCACTAGGCTACTCCTCCCTTCCTATTTTTAACATGGCATGCACAGTGACGCCTAAATCTTTTTCCTGGGTGGTGGTTCCTAATGTGGAACCTTGCATCGTGTAACCATAGTTTGGGTTGTTCTTCCCTAGGTGCATAACCTTGCACTTGTCCACATTAAATTTCATCTGCCATTTTGATGGCCAGTCTTCCAATTTATCAAGATGAATATTTGTTGTTATATTATCTTTAACCCCAGTTATCCCTGTTCCATTTCCTGTTAGCTGTATACTTGACATATGTTTTATGCTTAAGTACAATGTTGTTAAAATGTAAACCGCACTGATGATGAATAGCGCGGTATATAAAAACTGTTAAATAAATAAATAAAGATCCTCTTGCAATTTTTCACAATCCTCTTGGGTTTTAACAACTTTAAATAGTTTTGTGTCATCTGCAAATTTGATAACCTCACTCGTTATTCCACTTTCCAGGTCATTTATGAATATGTCAAAAAGCAGCGGACCCAGCACAGATCCCTGTGGTACACCACTATTCATCTTTCTCCATTGGGAAAATTGGCCATTTAGCCCTACCCTCTGCTTTCTATCTTTTAACCAGAAGAAGAATCATTTGGAGCCTAAGAGCTTGCCCTGTATGTCTCAAATTACCTTCCATGCATAAAGAATTGATTCTATTAAGGGAAGAATTAGTTCTAATTAAACACACCTCCTCTAGAATACAAATTATTAGAAATCCACCACCCCTCCCACAAAGAATCAATGTACACTAAATATTGTGGATATCACCTCGGCATTGAATATCCAGGGTTAAATTTCAGTGATGGCAGCTAGCCATTTTACTAGTGCTGACTATCGAGCCCATAGGGTATATCCTGCATTCTTACTAGTAGCCACCACCAATTGTATACAAATATTTAATAGAATAGGTGAAAGTAATGACCTCTGTGAGATTCTATCATAGCAGCATTGTCTGTGAGCTTACCCCTTGCATCATCTAATCCTTGTATACAGTAGAAAGAAGATGATCCTGAAGATGTCTCATCATCCATGTTTCGAAGACCAGCTAAAACTGGAAGATTTGAGATTGCTCTAACAGAGGTCACCATTTTTCATGTGTCCCCCACAATTTTACATACCAGCTGCAATTCGCTGTCTGGTAATTGTGAGTACAACCAACCTGGACAGAAGTAAAAAAATATAACATCCTTTCTCAAACTTCCTTAGTGACTTTACCAGTTCCTCTTGACTGGGACAAATAAACTGGTCCAAACTCTGATCCTGATGCCGATTATCCTCAACTTAAAATCTCCTTAACAGAAGCTTTTTAAGACCTTTTCTTTTTTCTCCACAAAAAACATGCTAAATCTTGAATTTTAAGTACCTCATTCAAACCTGGGAAGAATTTCTGATCCCAAAAATAACGTAGTGTAGAAGGACCACAGCCACGCAGAAAAAATATTATTTTAGACCACGCAGGCATAGTTGCCAAAATTTAGCCAAGTTGGGTCTTCAATAGTGTGCAGATAGATGACCTTTCTGTGTAGCTGTGGTCCTTCCCAACACCTTTTTTTGGTCTTTGCTGTTTGAGGAGATTGCCTTCCTCTTTGTTTTTCCTGAGAATTCTTCACTATCCTAAATAGTTCTCACCTTTTGGAAGAAGTCTGGAGAACTTGAGCCGTAATGTGTTCCTTTTCCATTGAACATACCAGTATTTGTATTTTTTATACTGAGTTCTCCATTCATCTTTAGTCATCTTCAGCTTATTCTTGCACCAGCAATATTCAAAGTGCTCTATTTCCTTTAGAAGTCTACCTAGTATAGTAAAGGGATCGTTCCTCGTTATATGGGGAAGTTAGATGGGAGCAGGAAAGGGGAGGATCGGGGCGGCGTTAGGGCGGGCAGTGGGCAGTCATCGGCCCCGGATGTACAGGGCTGATTCCAATGTCGGCCCTGTACATCCAGGGCCGGCAGCTTGAACAGGGAACTTATTCCACTTCAGAAGTGGAATAAGTTCCCCTAGTTGGCGGAGGACGACAGGCCTGGGGCTCAGAAGGGGCAGGAGAGAGGCCAGACCAGGGGTCGGGCTTCAGGGAATGCACTTTCTGAGTTGGTGGCCAGTGATCGCGGCTTTTCAATAGAGCTGCGGTGCCATGGCAACCTGACGCTATGGCACCGTGGTTCCATTGAAAAGTCCTGACTGGGCTATCCGGGCAAGGCCCGTATGTACAGGCCAGACTGAATCGCGGTCCCGGCCTGTACATACAGGCCTGTTTGGGATTCTGATCCCGCAGGGCTAGACGTGCCCTGTGGGATCAGAATCCTGGCTAACTCTATGCATCCGATTCCGACTGGATGCACAGAGGGCCAAGACGTCATGTTGGAATCGCGCCCTATCTGTCCCTCAGATATTTAACTGAGGAAGATTTTTAGCTAAAAATTAGTTGTGAGACTTACATTAACTGTCTCTTTACAGGTGATAAGAAATCAGATCACCTCCTTCAGATCCCCTTCTATCATTCCACCTGGTTGCATCAAGCTGTTCAGTTACTTTGCACAAATCTTTTATCTCCTTTCACAGTTTTCCCTCTCATCATCGCATATAGGAACCTTGGTGTCTTGATGTCAGGTTCATGCCCCAATCTGTTCTATAAAATTACCTGAGGCTGCCACAGTGACTAACATATGGCCTTTTCATGTATAGTTTCATTGTTCAACACAATAAGATTTAATACATCCAACATGGCTTTAAAACTTTGAGCTCAAGTACAGCACCATCATCAAAATGAACATTAAAATTGCCAATTAAAAAATAATTGGACTCTCACACATTGTTCCATTAAAAACTCATATCAAATACTGTCTCAAATAGCATTATTACCAGGCAGGCTATAAATTCATACAAAAATTGGCAAATCTTTGCTTTTTACTATCTAAGATTAAACATTTGCAACCATCTAAGTCTTACATATTGCGAGAGGATAAACCTAAGGCCTTTTGAAAAATAACTGCCACCCTTTCTGTGTCTTATGCCTTTTTAAGCAGTGCACAATTTCAGAATCTGGTGGCCATATCAATGATAATATTTGGCCTCCTGGGTCTCCTAGCCACATTTTCATAACAAAGAACACATCTAACCTTTTAACTTTTATCAAATCCTGAATAAGAGTGTTCTTATTAAATACAGACCTAGCACTGATGTAATCACACCTCAGCCCCTTTCTGGGATTATCCTCTTCCTTTGTCTAATTTTTCCCTTCAAGGCTCCTGGGATTGATTACCACCCCTAAGGATAGTTTCACCCACCCAGGAATGTATTCAGTGATACAGATCTTGATCCTCCCATCATAACCCACTCCCCATTTTCGCATATCTTCCTCTACCAAATACCACAGGAATTTCCATATCAATCATATTAGCACAAAGGAGCTTGGAAAACTCAGGATACAATCATATCAACATTTGAAACCAAACACTTTGAAGGCACATTTTACAAAGGACATCCAAGTGCAATCTGGGGCATCCAAGCCAGAACATTTGGGAAAAAAGAAAGCACATCTAAATTTGGACACGATTTCACAAACATGGACATGTCTAATATGGATGTCTACCGTTTCGTATACACAGATGTCCCCAGTATAGTATTTAATACCAGGGACATCTAAGAGACATGCAGTGGTGGTGCAAATACAAAATACTGTTCTTAATTACAAAAGAAATAGCATTGCCTATGTGGCGCATACTGCCAGATGTTTTAGAGCACTAAACACATCTCTAAAATATAAATTGAAAAAAATCCACCACCACTCCCACAAAGAATCAAACAACCCAGGAACAAATGCATCACAGTAGGCTCTGGTAGGTTGCGACCTGTAACAAGGAGACACCCATGCCATCAAGAGATATCTCTGCATAACACCTTCTCTATCTTGGGAAATCAAGTGCCCAATGGAGACTGAAGTGTCCTTAAAATAGAAAGTTAATGACCAATCTACTGATAATGTCCTGCATATAAAGAAACTGACACAAAAGAGGAAACTACTACTACTTGGGGATTTTATCATCAGAGGCACCAAATTGGGAACACAGTTCAAAGGAGAGAAGATGGTCAAATGCCTCCCAGGCTCTTCAGCCAGCAGGAATTGTTAGTGCAGAAAGTGAGTGCTCAAAATTGATGTTATCATCCACTTGGGTACAAATGACCTGGCTAGAAACAGTGCCTCTGCAGTTCAGAAGGACTTCCAGACTCTGGGAGAGAAACTCAAACCCATTGCTAACACTATAGCAGTTTCAGAAGTTCTACCTGTTGTTGTTAAGGGGACAGAAAGGCTGTGTTGTATAATCAGCTTTAATACATGGCTCCAAACCTGGTGCAAACAAGAAGAATTTAGATATATAGGCAACTGGGGAAATAGAAGGAACAACATGAGGCCTTACTATGTTGATGGACTATGTAGAAAAACAGTGGGCAAAACTGAAAGGGGATATTTTAAGGGCAACCAACCTTTTTGTTAAAATGGTAAATAAAGGTAAAAGGAAAAGGAGACTGCTATGGCTTTTGAAAGAAGTAGCTGAAAAGGTGAAGAATAAAAGGGAGGCCTTCATGAAATACAAGAGATCAAAGAGAGAGGAAGACAAGCAACTATATTTGGAAAAACTTAGAGAAGCTAGCAAAGTAGTCAGGAAAGCAAAGATTCAAAAAGAGGAGGAAATAGCCAATGCAATAAAATGGGGGGATAAGACATTTTTCATATATGTTAGTGAGAAGAGGAAGGGCAAAAATGGTATTGCCATACTCAAGGGTGAAGTGGAGGAATATGTAGAAGATGATGAAGTTAAAGCAGAATTGCTTAACAAATTCTTCTGTTCTGTGTTCACAGATGAAGAACCAGGAACAGGACCTCAGAAAACACCCACAAACAGGAACAGAAGGGATGGGCGTCTTGAACAATTTTCAGAAGACTGTGTTCGTGAGAAACTAGCTAAACTTAAAGTAGACAAAGCGATGGAACCGGATGGGATACACCCTAGAATACTGAGGGACCTTGGGGACATTTTAGCAGCTCCACTGACTGACCGTTTCAATGCCTCGTTGGAGTCAGGAGTGGTGCCAAAGGCCTTGAGAGAGGCTCATGTGGTGCCTTTATACAAAAGCAGAAGTAAGGATGTGGTTGAAAACTACAGGCTAGTTAGTTTAACTTCAGTAATGAGTAAATTATTGGAAACGCTGCTGAAAGAGAAAATAGTGAGGTATCTGGAGTCCAGTGGATTACAGGATCCGATGCAGCATGGATTCACCAGAGGCAGGTCTTGTCAGACAAATCTGATTGATTTCTTTGACTGGGTGACCAGGGAGTTGAACTGAGGGAGAGCCCTAGATATGGTGTATTTAGCTTTTAGTAAAGCCTTTGACACCGTTCCTCACAGGTGACTTATAAACAAACTGAGCACCCTAAAGTTACTGTTTGGATTAGAAATTGGTTGAGTGGAAGGCGACAAAGAGTACAAGAAAATGGAGCTCACTCTGAGGAGAAGGAAGTTACCAGTGGTGGGCCCCAGGGATCTGACCTTGGTCTGATTCTGTTTAACATCTCTCTTAGTGATATAGCGGAAGGGCTGTCGGGTAAGGTTTGCCTCTTTGTGGATGATACCAAAATCTGCAATAGAGTAGGCACCCAGGAAGGTGTATATAACATGAGGAGGGATCTAGCTAAGCTTGAAGAATGGTCTAGAATTTAGCAGCTGGGAATTAATGTTAAAAGATTTAAGGTCATGTATTTGGGCTGCAGCAAGCCAAGGGAGCAATATAGTGTAGGGGGTGAACTACTTTTGTCCACTAAAGAAGAGCGGGACCTAGGCGTGGTTGTGTCTGATGATCTTAAAGTGGCTAAACAGGTAGAAAAGGCGACAGCAAAAGCTAGAAGGATGCTTGGGTGCATACGGAGAGGAATGGCTAGCAGAAAAAAGGAGGTGATAGTGCCTCTGTATAAGTCTTTGGTGGAGCCTCATTTGGAGTATTGTGTGCAATTTTGGAGACCGCACCTTCAAAAGGATATAAACAGGATGGAGTCAGTACAGGGGGTGGCTACTAAAATGGCTAGTGGTCTTCATTATAAAGCATATGTGGACAGACTTAAGGATCTTAATAGGTACACATTAGAGGAAAGGCGGGATAGAGGTGATATGATTGAGGCGTTTAAATACCTCCATGAAATAAATGCACAGGGGGAGAGCCTTTTTCAATTGAAAGCAAGTACTGCTACAACAGGACATGGGATGAGGGTGAAAGGGGATAGATTCAGGAGTGATATGTGGAAATATTTCTTTACGGAAAGAGTGGTGGATCTATGGAATAGTATCCCAGGGGAGGTGGTAGAGATGAGGACAGTATCTGAATTCAAAAAAGCATGGGACAAACACAGAAAATCTCTAAAGGAAAAGTTGTTGATTTTTCTATGTTTCTATGTTTCTATATATCACTCTGCTGCAGGGAAAAGGATCCTAAGTGCAAAATTCAGGCATTATGTGGACAGGCATTTAAACTAGGGAAAGGGGGCGACGGCTGGAAAAGAACAAGATCAGGACGTCACTCCCAGCAAAAACATAACAGTGGAAACAGCCACAGTATTAACCCATACATCAATGTCAAGTGGGAAGAGGCATGTAAAACAAAATCCATGCAAAATACAGGCAAGCCAGTCAACAAATGCTGGAAAACAATGAGCACAAATGCTCATAGTCTAGCGAACAAGGTTCCTGATCTCGAAGCCCTAATGGTGGAAAAGGACGTGGACATTGTGGCCATTACAGAAAAGTGGTTTAACGAGTCGCATGAATGGGATATAGCCATAACTGGCTATAATCTATTTAGAAGAGATAGAGAGGGTAGAAAAGGGGGAGGAGTAGCCCTATATGTCAAAAGCACCATTAAAGCTCCTGAAATGCAGGGGATGTGGAGAAAAGAAGATTGCTGTGGATTGTGTTAGAAAGAGGAGATGATAGAGGAGAAAGAGGAGATGATAGAGGAGTTAAAGGGGCACTAAGAGGCGACAAGGCGATAGCGGAGAGACTGAATGAATTCTTTGCTTCAGTCTTTACTGAGGAAGATGTAGGGATGTTACCCATGACTGAAGTGGTATTTAAAGGTGCGGAAGAATTGAAGGAAATATCGATACATCGGGAAGATGTATTACAACTATTAGATGTAGTAAAGGCCGTTAGTGTAGCTGGGTTTAAAAAAGGTTTGGACAAGTTCCTGGAGGAAAGGTCCATAAACCATTATTAAGAAGGGACCCAGGATATCAATGCTTGACCCAGTACAAGCATTGTGGAACCTGTGTCTTTTGGGGAAACTGCTAGGTACGTATGACCTAGATTGGCCACTGTTGGAAACAGGATACTGGGCTTGATGGACCTTGGTCTGACCCAGTATGGCATATCTTATGTTCTTATGTTCACTGTCATCCATACTGGTGTGGTCTACAGGCCTCCAACTCAAACCAAAAAATGGATAGTGAATTTATTATTGATATTACAAAGATAGCCATGAAAGGGGAAGTGCAAAACTGGAAAGAAGTAAAAAAATTGTGGGTGCCTTCCAAGATGCGTTACTTAGACAAATGGTGATGGAACCAACCAGGGAAAGCTCGATGCTGGATTTAGTACTCACCAATGGAGAGAGCGTGTTGAATATCCAGTTGGGTGCCCATATGAGTACAGTAGCAGTGATCACCACGCGGTGTGGTCTGAGATAAAAGCCAAGGCGGAGTTCAATCACAGCAAGCTCAAAGTCCTAGATTTCAAAAATGCTGACTTCAGTAAAATGGCCAAGTGCTTAAAGGAGGAGTTGGCAGGGTAGGAGGGGATAATGGGAAGTGGAATTGCAATGGGCTAAACTAAAGGAGGCAATAAAAGGGGCAACAGATACATATGTAAGGAAAGTAAATAAAAACAAGAGGAAAAGGAAACCTATTTGGTTCTCCAAAGAAGTGGCTGCACAAATAAAGGTAAAAAACACAGCTTTCACAAAATTCAGAAGTCTGCAAACAGAGGAATACAGAAAAGAATACAGGATAAAACTAAAAGAGACAAAAAGAGAAATAAGGATAGCAAAATCCAAGGCAGAAGAAAAGATTGCTAAAGATGTGCAGTGTTGCGACAAAACTTTTTTCTGATATATTCGGGAGAGGAGGAAAATCAGAATTGGAATTGCAGGACTCAAAAGTGTTGAGAACGGATTTGTGGAGAGTGATATTGAAAAAGCACAAATGCTAAACAAATACTTCTGTTCTGTTTTAACTTAAAAAAAATCCTGGAGAAGGTCCACCTGTGATTGACAAGTATACAAATGGGAATGGAGTAGATACCAAACCATTCACAGAAGATGATGTGTTAGAACATTTGCAAAACTGAAAGTGGACAAGGCCATGGGACCAGATAAGATACATCCCAGGATACTGAAAGAGCTCAGAGAGGTTCTTGCAGGGCCGTTAAAGGATGTTTTTAATAAATCTTTGGAGACAGGAGAAGTTCCACAGGATTGGAGAAGGGCTGATGCCGTATCTCTTTACAAAAGTGGTAATAGGGAAGAAGTGGCAATCTACAGGCCGGTAAGCCTTACCTTGGTGGTAGGAAAAGTAATGGAGGCGCTCCTGAAAAAGCGAATAGTGGACTTTCTCATAATCCGAAGCAACATAGTTTTACCAAAGGACAATCTTGCTAAACAAATCTTACTGAGTTCTTTAACTGGGTGACCAGAGAACTAGATAAAGGGCATGCGATGGATGTGATCTACCTAGATTTCAGCAAAACCTTTGATACTGTTTCTCATAGGAGACTTATCAATAAACTCACCAGCTTGGAGATGGGTCCCAAGGTGGTGAATTGGATCAGAAATTGGTTGACTGACAGACAACAGAAGGTGATGGTAAACGGAACTCACTCAGATGAAAGGAAGGTGATTAGCGGTGTGCCCCTGGGACCGGTAATATTCAATGTATTTGTGAGTGATATTGCTGAAGGACTGACTGGAAAAGTCTGTCTTTTTGCGGATGACATGAAACTTTGCAACAGAGTGGACTCCCCGGAGGGAGTGGAAAACATGAGGAAAGATCTATAAAAGCTGAAAGAATGATGTAATGCTTGGCAGTTAAGATTTAATGTGAAGAAGTGCAGTGTCATGCACTTGGGAAGCAGAAACCCAAGGGAATTATATGCGATAGGGGTTGAGAGATTGGTGTGCACAGACCAGGAGAAGGACCTTGGAGTGATTGTTTCTAAGGTGGCAAAACAGTGTGACAAGGCAGTGGTAAAAGCCAGAAGGATGCTGGGTTGCATACAGAGAAGAATTACCAGCAGAAAGGAAGAGGTACTAATGCTACAGTACAAGTCACTGGTGAGGCCTCACTTGGAATATTGTGTTCAGTTTTGGAGACCATATCTCGCAAAGGATATAAAAAGACTGGAAATGGTTCAAAGGAAGGCGGCCAAAATGATGTGGAGCCTGCATCAGAAGACATATGAGAAGAGACTTGAAGACCTAAATATGTACACTCTGGAGGAGAGGAGGGAGAGGGGATATATGATTCAGACCTTAAAATGCTTAGAGTATTAATGAACAAACAAACCTCTTCCAAAGACGGAGAAACTGTAAAACTAGAGGGCATAACATGAAGCTGTAAGGGGATAAACTGAAAGGCAATGTCAGGAAACACTTTTTCACTGAAAGGGTGGTGGATGCTTGGAATGCTCTCCCAATGGAAGTGGTGGGGGTAAATACAGTGACAAAATTCAGAGTGGCTTGGGACAGACACAGTGGATCCCTTTATAGCAATAGGATAAAGTCAAAATAATCATAACTCTCTTATATCGCAACAAATAGGGGTGACCTACACAGAGCAGTGGGTACACCCCTAAACAAAGGCATGGGGAGGGGTGACCTGCATGGAGCAGCAGGGACACCTACTCTTAGCGCCTTGCTGGGCAGACTAGATGGACCATACTGGTCTTTATCTGCCGTTATATACTGTGTTACTATGTACCCATTGCTTATTCATGCCCGAGCATGTCAATAATTGAATGAGGTCACAGACATCCCCGAGGTTTCTGAAATCAATCAGGGACATCCGTGTCCATCATTCCACCTCAGACACGCCTCTGCTATGCCCTCTGTCTACTTGGATGTCTCCTCAACAGCGATGTCGTAAAAACCCATTTGTATCATAGTTTACCTGTTGCTCCAAGTTCAAACTCCTGTTACAATGTAAGATCCAAGTTTTAAACTCCTGTTACAATGTAAGCACAGTACAGGCTGCTGACTGTGTACCCTTGTTGTATGTAAACCGCACTGATAACAAATAGCGCGGTATATAAGAGTTGTTAAATAAATAAATAAAATAAATAAATTTGTGATATGGCTTCAGGGATAGCTCAGCAATTTGATCGTCCACATGAATGTTTTCAGACATCCAATTGCATCTAAACATACAAACACACCACCTTAGGAGTACATCTCCACTTCTTGTCAGTCCTCTGATGTCACACATGGGATTTTAGAGAACGATACTCAGGAGCTGATATATATTCAGCAGCATTAGACAGGAGCTTTTCAAGTGCCTGGCTGCTGTCACTTAGATTAAAATGGACATTCAGCCCCAGAGCCTATTCAGCATCAGACAGCACTTACTCAGCCACTGACCGAATAGCATAAAATGGATAAAGTTAGGACAGGCACTTTATCTGGTGATCCTTCCTCCTCCAGTGGAAAATGTAGGGTAGTTTCCCTACACAAAAATAAGATTACTCATGTCTTTGATTTCTCCTCTGATAATCCTCTTGACAGATTGCAGAAGAGATTCCTGTCACCTCTGGTTGGGTGTAGATCCTCTCCAAACAGTAGACAACACTCCTTGAAACTCCACTTGGTAAGCAATACTGTACCTCTGGACTTGGAGAGTATGAATAATGCAATCTTTCACAATCCTGCTCTGAACCCTCACAGCTGCTGCAAGATACAGGAAATCAGTCCTTGAGTCTTGTGGACTGCCTGAGGAGAAAAAAAAACAGAAACTTAAATCCCCCCAAACCTTAGGCATCTCCCATTTGGGAATCTCTGCAAAATCACTACACCTCTTTGACAAGGCTATGTGGCTGCATAGATACATACCTTAGAGAGAGGTTTATGACACTCTTACATTAGCAAAATGTAGATAAAGAGTTTAGGAGCATTTCTGTCTTCTCTTTTATTTATCTGTTACCCAAACCTGTGTCTGTTATGTCTAGTCACTTGAATAACTTTGCATTCTGAATGCCCATGTTCCATGCCTCACAAATTCTGACAATTATTTTCAGTTTTAATAACATTAGAGGGAAACAAAGTAGTTAGGTGGTGATGATACTTTTATAAAGCTGACATATGTTTAATGAGATAAGCTCTGAAACCATTAAAGTCCCTTCCTAAGACTATGCCAAAATAACACAATACTCTCATTCTACTAGGTATTGTTTTTAGGAAATTCCTTTGAATTTTACAAAGCCTTTAGGGTGCAAATGAAAGAATTACAGATCTCTCCATGGGTCACTATCATCCTAGGACGTAATTTTATAAAAGCTTTTTATTGTGTGTAAAAGCCTTTTACCCTCATCTAAAAGAACATGCAGTGAAAAGCATATTCAGGCATGGATTTTGGCAGAGCATGGATGTGTGCTGTTTATAAAATACGCACAACCCATGACATTTACAGTATACCAGCTCCCCAGCAGATATAAATGGATGCTGGTTCTTTTAACTTCTAATTTCTGTAGAACTTGAGTTAGCATTTTAGAAAGACACATTGAGCCTAAGGAGATCATTTTAGATGCATCTCATCAAAATGTATATCTATATCGCATACACATGCCAATAGCAATATCTGAAAGCTGGTATTTGTGTAAAATCCCTAGGACACTGAGATTTAAAGGGAACATGGTGGGGGCATAGCTTGGATATGCCTAAAAAGTAGATGTGAACGTCTCATTTTACAATGAAAAGCCATGTCTAAATTAAAAAATATATACACATTGGCTTTTGTCCCACATTGGCACCTCCTCCAGGGCATACACAAGTGTCAGCTCCAATTTGAGATCTGGGGGTCTAACTGAAAGGACAGGTACAAAGGTTGACAGACTCCCCTCCCCCTTCCAGGTTCCTTTTCAAGAGCCATATCCCTGGAGCCCCCTGGCAAAAACCATACTCCATAAATCCCCAAAAATCCCCATACCCCATAACAAAAGTTGACCTCCTGTCAAGAACCAAATACCCCACATCCCCTTGAACCTCCCTGGGTTCCTGAGTTCACTTAGCCTTTCCTCATAAGAGAGTTGTTCTATCCCTTTTATCATTTGGGTCTCCCTTCTCTGTACCTTTTCTTATTCCGCTATACCTTTTTTGAGATGTGACAACCAGAATTGCACACAATACTTTAGTGTGGTTGCACCGTGAGCTGACAGAGAAGTAATGCAATATATTTTGCTTTATTCTCTATTCCTTTCCTAATAATTCCTAACATTCAGTTTGCTTTTTTGGCTGCTGTCACACAGCAGGCAGAAGATTTCAATGTATTATCCACAATGACACTGGATCCTTTTCCTGAGTGGTGATTCCTAATGTGGAATCTAGCATTATGTAGCTAGGTGCATCACTTTGCATTTATCCATATTAAATTTCATCTGCCATTTGGATGCCCAGAAGTCCTTCTGCAATTTCTCACAATCTGCATGTGATTTAGCAACTTTGAATAATTTAGTGTCATCTGCAAATATAATGACCTTGCTGATTGTGCCCATTTCTATATAATTTATCAATATGTACTCCACTGGGGTACTCTACTATTCATTTTCTTTTTTTTTTTAAATAAAATTGGCCATTTAACCCTCTCTGTCTTTTAACCTGTTCCTTATCTAAAATAGGACATTTCTTCCTATCCCAAGGCTTTTTACTTTCCTCAGGAGTCTTTCCTGGGGTACTTGGTCAAAGGCTTTCCGAAAATTTAGATACACCGTACCAATTGACTCACTTTTATTCACATGTTTCTTCACACCTTCAAAATAAATGGAGCAGATTGGTTAGTCAAGACTTCTCTTGGCTAAATCAATGTTGACTTTGTCTTATTAAACCGTCCATCTGTGTGCTATCAGGTTCACTGGTCTGTTATTTCCTGGACCACCCTTGGATCCCTTTCAAGAAGTAGCATTGCGTTGATCCTCTATGTTTCAGGTATTATAGATGATTTTAATGAAAGCTCACATATTATTAATAGTATCTTCAATTTCATGTTTGAGTTTTATTCAGTATTCTGCGGTATATGATATCCATTCCAGGTGATTTGCTGTCCTTTGCTGATCCATTCCAGGTGATTTGCTGTCAACTTACCTTATTTAATTTTCCTGGTTTGCTGAAATTTTTTTCAATTCCTCCAAACATGACCATTACATACCATTTCTGGCATGAGTAGTTCCCTTACATGTTCCTCAGTAAAGACTGAAGCAAAGCATTTATTCAGTCTTTCCTCTATGGTCTTCTCATTCCTGAGTGCCCATTTTACCCCATGATCACCTAATAATCATACTGATTCCCTCACAGGCTTGTTGCTAAGAATGTACCTACAAAGTATTTGTTATGAATTTTTGCCTCTATAACAAGTTGTTTTCAAATTCTCATTTTGCCTTCCTTATCAATGCTTTGTATCAAACTTGCCCATGCATAAGTTATTTTCTATTTTCTTTATTTGGATCCTTTTTCTGTTTTTTGAAAGATGTTCTTTGGATTATAATAGCCTCTTTCACATCACCTTTTAACCATTCTGGATGTCATGTTGTCTTTTGAATCCTTTTATTATGTTTTTGTTTTAATGCTTGTTTTATTATTGAACTTTTGCTTAATATTTTTATTTTATACCACTGAGATTTGGTTTAAAAAAGAGTAGGGTATCAAATTTGAATTAATAAATACATACATTTGAAAAAAGGCAGCTTATTAGACGTGGATAAAATGTGTAATATGGAGGCCACATAATATGAGGAGAGGAAACGAATGTTTCTCTTCACAGCTCTAATTGACACATTCCTAACAGGGTCTCTGTATTTCAAGCCAAGGTAAGAGTGTGTGACATTTAAATTACTAGTTCTCTGCCTGAGAGCTCTTAAAGGGTTTAGGTGCATCTTTAAAACAAAGTTATATTCTTTTTGGTGTTTAGTTCAAAGGGGGAAATATAGCTTTTAGTGGTGTAGGTTTAAAACATGGCTTTTTAGTATCTTTCTCAGCTCTTTGAAACTACTGACACCTCATTAGGTGTTAGTTCCCTCCCTACCCCCCCCCCCCCAACTTCCACCCACCCCATGTGAGCTGTCTTGCTATATAGGGCACCTCCCCCAATTAGCTATACACAGGGACTTGGAATCAGCACATTTAGAACATACTTATAAGAAGTTAACTGTTTTTTCCCTGGAAGGTCAACTGGGAAACAGGCTGGTACTTTGGTAGGTCTCTCTCTCTTTTGCTTCAACAGGCACCTAAGTTCCACCAACTGAACAATGGCTGGGAAAAAATCATATCGTCAAAGCTGTTGCCCTCATTACAGCTTCTGCTTCTACTTCTCAATGCCAGTTGAATGACCAGTTCCATGTGGAGGATGTCTGCATGCTGAAGCTCTCAGGAAACAAGTGGGAGGAACTCAGAGAGGAGGTGGCGAGGCTTAGGAACATTCAAGACAGTGAAAAGTACATTGATAAGATGCTTTTTGTAACATCTAAGCTCTCCAGCAGAGGAGAAGATGGGAGTCTACAGAATGACAAAGGTTGGACACAAGTCAACAGGGCCTGCAGAATTACTAATCCAAGTCATACAACCCTTGAAATGAAGAACCATTATGCAGCCCTGGAAGTGGAGGAAGTGAAAGCATCCCTAGAAAGGGAAGAACCAGAGTTCAACACCCCAAAGTTGCAGAAACAGTGACCAAAAGGAAGCAAAGGGTAGTGGTGGTTGGTGACTCTCTTCTGAGTGGTTCTGAGGCATCCATCTGCTGACCAAATTTGATGTCCAGAGAGGTATGCTGTCTGCCAGGTGCCAAAATCTGAGTTGTTAAGAAGAGTTTGCCAAGACTCATCAAGCCCACTGACTATTACCTGATGTTGCTTATCCATGTTGGCATAAATGATTCTGCCAGATATCCCTCTGAGCATATCAAAAGTGACTTCATGGCTCTGGGACAGAGGGTGAAGCAGATAGGGGCACAGGTGGTGTTCTCTTAAATTCTCCCCATTGAGGGTAAAGGCCAAAGCAGAGACGCTTGCATTCGTGGATGGTGTCATCGAGAGCGTTTTGGTTTCCTGGACCACGGGGTGCTGTTCCAAGGGTTGCCAAGAAGAAATGGCCTCCATCTGTCCAAGAAGGGTCGATGTGTCTTCAATAGCAGAGTGGCTAACCTACTGAGGAGGGCTTTAAACTAGATTCGTTGGGGATGGATGAAGAAAGCCCCCAGGTAAGTGAAAGCCCCCAGGTAAGTAAAATATTAAATACCTTTATAGAAATAGGTAAAAGGGGCAACATCTGGAAGGCAGCATCTATAAATGCTCATAGCATGGGAAATAAGATCCCAGATATTGAGGCTTTAATGGGAGAGGCTGACTTGGATTTAGTGGCAGTAACAGAGACATGGTTAACGGACAACTATGACTGGGATATAATTATATCAGGCTATACTTTATTCAGAAAGGATGGGTTAGGAAGAAGGGGAGGAGGAGTGGCACTATATGTAAAAAAATAATATTAAAGCTATGAAAATACAGGGCTTAAAAGGGAGAGAGGAGGCACTGTGGGTTAAACTAGAAAGAGGGAATGAGAAATCTATTTGCATTGGCATGATATACAGACGTTCCTTACAGGTTGAAGAGGTGGATGGAGAGTTAATTGAAGACATGCGCAGCATTACGAGGAAGGGGGAAGTGCTACTGATGGGGGATTTCAATATGCCAGATATGTTGATTGGCACATCCCTGCTGCAATATCATCTAGAAGTAAGGAGATCCTGGATTCTCTACAGGGAGAAGTATTCAGGCAACTGGTAACAGAACCCACACATGAAGGGGCCATACTAGACTTAGTGCTTACCAATGGTGAAAGTGTTTCTGATGTTAGAGTGTGAGATCATTTCACATCCGGTGATCACCAGATAGTGTGGTTCAGTATTAGGACTAGGGCTGATAAAATCCATTTAAAAGCGAGGGTCTTAGACTTTAGGAAAACTAACTTTGCCAAGATGGTCCAATACCTCAGGGAGTCATAGCGGGATGGGAACAGCTGGGGGATGTAGAAAAACAGTGGGCAAAACTAAAAGGGGATATTTTAAGGGCAACAAACCTTGTTGTTAAAATGATAAATAAAGGTAAAAGGAAAAGGAAACATGATTTTCAAAAGGAGTAGCTGAAAAGATGAAGAAAAAGAGGGAGGCCTTTATGAAATACAAGAGATCAAAGAAAGGAAGATAGGCATCTATATTCGGAAAAACTTAGAGAAGCTAGCAAAATAGCCAGGAAAGCAAAGATTCAGAAAGATGAGGTAATAGCCAATGCAATAAAATGGGGGGATGACATTTTTCAGATATGTTAGTGAGAAGAGGAAGGGCAAAAGTGGTATTGACAGACTCAAGGGTGAAGGGGGGAATATGTAGAAGCTGATGAGGATAAAACAAAATTGCTTAACAAATATTTCTGTTCTGTGTTCACAGATAAAGAACTAGGAGCAGGACCTCAGAAAATGCCCACAAACAGGGACAATTTTCAGAAGACTGTGTTTGTGAAAAGCTAGATAAACTTAAAGTAGACAAAGCGATAGGACCAGATGGGATACACCCGAGAATACAGAGGGATGTTCTAGCAGCTCCACTGACTGACCTTTTCAATGCTAGGTATGATAAGGAAAGGAATGGAAAATAAAACAAAAGATATTATAATGCCTCTATATCGTTCCATGGTGAGACCACACCTTGAATATTGTGTGCAGTTCTGGTCGCCGTATCTTAAAAAGGATATAGCGATTTTAGAAAAGGTACAGAGAAGAGCCACCAAAATGGTAAAGGGGATGGAAGGATACTCCTATGAAGAAAGGCTAAAAAGGTTAGGGCTCTTTAACCTGGAAAAGAGACGGCTGAGAGGAGATATGATAGAAGTCTATAAATTAATGAACGGAGTGGAACGGGTAAACGTAGATCGATTGTTTACCTTATCAGAATATAGAAAGACTAGGGGACATGCAATGAAGCTACAGGGTAAACTATTTAAGACTAATAAAAGAAAATATTTTTTCACTCAACGTGTAATCAAACTCTGGAATTTGTTACCGGAGGATGTAGTAAAGGCTGTTAGTGTAGCTGGGTTTAAAAAAAGGTTTGGACAAGTTCCTGGAGGAAAGGTCCATAAACCATTATTAAGAAGTGACCGAAGATATCAATGCTTGACCCAGTACAAGCATTGTGGAACCTGTGTCTTTTGTGGAAACTGCTAGGTACATATGACCTAGATTGGCCACTGTTGGAAACAGAATACTGGGCTTGATGGACCTTGGTCTGACCCAGTATGGCATATCTTATGTTCTTATGTTCAGATAGAGAGGCATTCTTTGCTGGCCGTCTCCCTCTTGTATGGCCGATCAGAATTGGGCCATACAGACCCCCAATCTGGCCTTCTATGGCCAGGGTTGGGCTGCGGGGAACCCCCTGCACCCCCTTGCCCTCCTTATGGGGCCCGGCCATGTTGTTTTGCACCATCCAAGGGAACTTACTCCACCTCCGAGGTGGAATGTTTCCCCATCTCCTTGGCCAACCCCGGACATACAGGGCCATCCTTGGAATCAGCCCTGTACGCCCAGGGTTTCTCTCTGCCCACCGCCCACCCTCGCTCCACCTTTGTCCTGCCCTCTCCCTCCCACAAACAGCGCTCCCTGTACAAATCTCCTGTTCGTATTGGGAACTCTGTCCCCAGCAGACTGCCCGGCCGTTTAGCGGGTCTGGATATCTGGGTTGGACATCTGGACCCACTAAATGGTGTTCAGGATGACCCTGTTACTGTATATAACAAAATAGTGCGTTGTGATGGCATAAAAAATCCCCAAAAAGAACAGATAGCAACAAGGTTCTTGAAACAAAATTGACAGGAGAAGGGATTGCTAGATTTACAAACATACAAATGAGTTCTTATTATCAGAAGTTCTGAATATAGTAGAAGCAGTCTTGAAATAAAAAGTTTGATAAAATATGTAATCCAATGTTGACATCAAGAAAAGAAGGACACATTTAAAATGATTGAAATTGTAAAAACTAGAAAAATAACAGACAACTAGATGATCAGCTTAAAGATCCTTAGTGGGCCTGTCCTAACACTATCCTCAGTACCACTCCTTTTGCTTGTTTCAAAATATAGACATGCTATAGGCAGCACATATACAGGGATCAGATGCAATTTTCAGAAAGTAGCTTTTAGTGGATGACTACACAGTTACCCATGGAAACTTTCTTATAATTGTTCCACATATGTGCATTGAACTCATTGTGAAATAATAGCAATAGAGCTCTCTGAATATAAGAAAGTAAATTTCCATGATGACGTGATAGTTATTCTAACGTGGAGGGACAACACCCATTGAAAAACAAGTCCTCACCCTATATCCAGGCACTTTATGCATTGTGTTCTCTTTACTGAATGAGTAGGAAGGGAGAGAGATAAAAGAGAGAGCTTAAGAAATAGATGATTGCTGTAATACCTAATGTTATACTAACAGAAAAGAAGGAACAAATGTGTCAGACTAATGGGGGGGTGGGAAAGCTGCTTGTCAAGGTATGTATGAGTGATGAGATAGAAAATAAACATAGGGGCCCTTTTATTAAAATATGATAAGTTTTGGCACCTAACAGCCATTTTGCACCAACATCAACACATGCTAGGTGCAACTGTTCCTTGTAAGTGTTAGGGTAGAGGCCAGCATGTGCCCAATACTTATCATGTTGGTAGACCCCTTAGCATGTGTTTGGTCCTTGTGAATTACAGCAGATGCACTTAATTCCACCACTGAGGTGGCATTCATGCCAACTGCAACATTGACAGCATGCAATATGTCCCCCCATGTAAACTGCAATGTGCTCACATGCCCACTTGCCTTCCCTAACCCACTCATGTGCAATTGGAAGTTAGCATGCAAATCAGTGCGTGGTAACTGTCCTGCCCCCACGGTAGCAATCACCACATCCAAAAACATGCATTAACTGCTTAGTGCACTTTGGTAACACTATAGAGAGATGTCAAGTACCCACAAATTTAAGATATGGATTATTATCTTGTGGAGAAAAAATAAATACAAAAGAATTTGATCTAATTACTTTTACAGTTATGAAATTTTGAAAGAATGTAATTGTTACTTGATATTTTAGTTAATTGTAAGAAATAAATGTCTTCAGAGTAACAGCTTTACAGTAGTTACTCTTGAAATAAAGCATATGGATTATATTTAATAAGCTGACAGAAGCAGGTGGTATCTTATAGACCAACCAATTTGTTGAGGCATGTACTTACAAGAGCCCACTTCATCAGTTATAAAAAGTGTAGTACAGGAGGGGGGTAAATATACATGAAGATGGATGGGGTAGAGGGTAGGATACAAACAGTAGTGAAAGTTCAAATGAGGGGGTCTCCAAGAAAACCTTTCTGGGGGCCCTTCATGATGATGATGGCAGTGATCATGAGAAAGAGTGTGTGTGGGGGGGGGGCAATACCTTTCCCCTACTGTCCTGTTCCATCCCTACCCCCCCCCCCGCCCCAAAAACTTTAAAAAAGTGGCAGCCAGCAAACATTATGCTTACTTGAGGATGCTACCTCTCTCCCTGTAAACAGTTCTGCAGAAGCAGATCCTACTGCCAGGCCGAAGTCTTAGGTACGGTGAGACTTCAGCCCTAATGTGAGAGATGATTTAAGGCCCATTTTACAATGGGCTGTCCAAGTGCAATCTGAAATGACAAAGCCAGAACTTCTGAAAAAAAAAGCATTCATATGCAAGTTCAGGCATGATTTTAGAAACGTGGACGTGCCTGATACGGACATCTATAGAGACATCTACATAAACATCCCCAGACTAGCAGTGGAAGACTAGTAGCCTGATGGTTAAGATAGTGGGTTGAAAGCAAAGTAGTTAGGGTTCAAATCCCAATGTGGGTCATTGTGATATTAGACTGCTATAATTACTTAACTCTACACTCTCTGGATATTTTAGGGCCACAGCAAGCACTTTCCTGATGCTATTCATGCGTGCTGCTGGTCTAAATGTGGATATGCTTGCAGACGTCCTTTTTATTCTTGAAATTTTAACAGAAATGTGTAAGTCCTTTGCACCTCCCCAGACATGCCTCCACCATATCCCTTGCCTACTTGGATATCGCTGCACTGGAGACGTCTGTAAATGTCATTTATGGAATGACTTTGGAGATGTCTCTGTGATTTCCATGTCCACATGCACATCTTCAAACGTCCTAATTCACAACTAATCCTTTTAAAATGATCCCGTTTAAGGAAAGGCAGAGTAGCAGCAGGAGGTGTCATGGCAAACATTTTCTGAAGTGAGTATAAAATCGATATTTATCATGCTCTGCCACTGCAGTGTACACTGAGCTGAGTGGGCCCTCTTCCAGCCTGAGCTCCTCTACATTGTGGGGGTCACTTGGGTGGTATTTATGCATTGAGAGGCATTGAAAATGTCTTAGTTATAATATGCATACTTTCCAGGTTGTCCTACCCCCTTTCCATATCCATCTTCATGTATATTTACCCACTTCCTATATTGCACTTCATGCATCTGATGAAATGAACTCTTATCCTTGAAAGCTCATGCATCAACAAATTGGTTGGTCTTTAAGGTGTCACCTGCCTCTGTAATTTTTGCTACTCCAGACTAACATGGCTACTGCTCTGAAAATTTAATGAAGAGGAGATTCAGAGCTCTCAAGGTCCATAAAATAGAGAGGCTGGTATTCAGTGCCATGGTGAGCACCAAAGTTGATGGATATATGCTTTCCAGCTGAACTCAAAGCATATCCCAGGAATGCCTCAAACTCCACCTCTTTGATGATAGTTAAGTTCTGTCCAGCTAAGGAGTTAGCTAGACAAAATTTAATTGGTCAGCAGGCTGAGGTTTTCAAATGCAAATGACACCCCCACCCCTCCCAAAGGTGAACATAAGAACATAAGATATGCCATACTGGGTCAGACCAAGGTCCATCAAGCCCAGTATCCTGTTTCCAACAGTGGCCAGTCTAGGTCATACATACCTATGCCTCCTCTCTCCCTTTTAAGCTCTGTAATTCCAAAGCTTTAATATTATTTTTTACATATTGTGCCACTCCTCCTCCCCTTCTTCCTACCCAATCCTTTCTGAGTAAAGTATAGCCTGGTATAGTTACATCCCAGTCATGGTTTTTTGTGAACCATGTTTCCGTAACTGCCTTTTCAAGTGTGTTAGAGTGTGTTGAATAATGTAGAATCAAAGGTAAATAGTTACTGTATGCTGCTGAAGAGGTAGCTGCTGGGGAGGTCAGATGAGGGGCAGCATTAAGGGGAGACCCTGCTGTGCTAGCAGAGCTGGAAAGCAAATATTTAGGGGGAATATGCAAATCATTGCCTGTGCTGAAGGAGCAAGTGTAATATTTGTTCTCATTTATACCTATTATTAAGATTAAACTTTAAATCTATACAGGGTCATTCTGAGGCCCGAATAGCGGGGATGGTAGACGGGGGCAGGAAAGGGGTAGAGCAGGGGCATAGGGTGGGCAGTGGGTGGTCGTCGGCCCCAGACTTACAGGGCTGATTCTAGTATCGCCTCTGTATGTCCGGGGCCGGCGACTTGCATGGGGAAATTATTCCACCTCTGAGGTGGAATAAGTTCCCCTATTCGGCAGGGGATGGCAGGCCTGGGGCACAGATGGGGTGGGGGGGGGGTCGAGGACATTCCCCGCAGCCCAACCCTGGCCTTAGGAGGCCAGATTGGGGGTCAGGCTGTGGGGAATTTGCTTCTGGAGCCGGCAGCTGGGGATCTCGATGGTGCCGTGGCTCCATTGAAGAGCCCTGACAGAGTTAGCCGGGAAAGACCTGTACGTGAAGGCTGGGTGGAATCGGGGTCCCAGCCTGCACATACAGGCCTGTTCACAATTCTGATCCCATGGGGCTAGATGTGCCCCATGGATCAGAATCGCGACTCCCTCTCTGCATCCAGAATCGGGCCCATAGGGAATAGTGTAGGGGAATAAAGTGCACACACTAGACAGAGGGTGGAGAAGTAAATACTGGAGCCAGTGGAAATTGCTCACCCTAAGAGAAATGGCATGAGTTGGCACTGGCACCAGCAGCCCTGTGCAGAAAAGAGTTTGAGAAGAGTTACCCTGGATTTAGAGGTATCAGGCCTCTTTATAGAAAAAGAGCTTAATCCTCATCTGAGAGAGGAGGAAGGAACTCCCCCTGCTCTGCAGACCCTCCTCCTGCTCTGCAGGCTCTGTAAGACTCCTGGGAGCTTAGACAGGCTTGGAGTATTGATGCCAGCAGAGAGCCTCCTACAAACACAGTCAGGCTAGAAGTGAAGATGGGGGTGGATGTTCTTCTCCCAACCCAGGCAGTGGAGATAGCAGTGGAGAGACTCTGGAAAGCCTAATCCAGTCTTGGGAGTCCAGCGGCAGATCAACTCCAGGGAGAGCTGCAGCAGCAGAGAGTCCATTCTGGACTATGAGCCACAAGACCCAGGGAGGTCCAGTGGCAGATCAACTCAACAGTTGTTCCTGATTGGGCAGGAGTGCAAAACTCTCTCCTGATTGGAGGAGGCAGAACCAAGGCTACAGCCTCAGCGATTGGAGAGAACAACAAAACCTCTCTACTCACAAGCAGCCACTGATCCAGAGCTCCAGCAGTGGTTGAGACTTGGGGCTAGTGGGCAAAGGGAAAGGGAGGGGAGTTAGGTGAAAGGTTAATAATGCTAAATCCATAGTCTTTAAGGATATATTTCAGTCACTATGTATTGGTTGAACTGCCTTATCTCTTATCCTGTACTGCAATTTCACTTTACCTGCTTGAACCATTTATCATAATATGAGTTGTAAATTATGCATTATTTTATCACAATACTTGATGTGTATATTTTGCAAATAAATTATAAATACTATTTGAGCCAGCCTTGTTCACAGCATGGTTTTTTAGAGGGTTTCCTGGGGTGAGAGAAGGGAAATCCTGCCCGCTAACACGTTTCTTCCCCAGGTGGAGGCACCAAAGTGACAAGGACCAATGGAGTCTGCCCTCCACCCAGGCTGGTCCCAGACCTAGAAGTGCACCGAAGGGGGCACTACACAAAGATTTGTCTGAAGTTTAGGACAAATCTTTTGAATACTGGCCTCAGTTTATATAAGATTACTTGAATTTCTGTATCTATCTCTAAGACTCTAGGAAGCTGAGGGGAATATATGGAGAAAGGGGAAACAAATTTAACCACGGAGGGTAATTGAAAAAAAGATTGAGAGACCTGGGGATGGAGAAAAGTATAATATCTGATCAGACTCCGGCAAAATAAATTTGCTGAATGAGGAATGGGTGGAGGTCTAGGGCGAGCAACATTCACAATTTATAATGGTAGGAGAGGATTCTATATAACATTTTCAGTGATATGGATTCAATTTCATGGGTTTTATAGGGTGGATATATCACCTTACATTCTACTATCAAGACAGTTTACAATAAAAATACTTGAATTTGCAAAAAGCCAAGGAGAAAGAGCAGACCAGTGAACTCAGAAGGAGAGCAGAATAGGCGAGTAAGAGAAAAGAACAGAGCAGCTAAGTAGTCAACCAGCCACCTTCCAAAAAACACATGCATCAGTACAAGGTGCAGAACCACCCAAAGGCCAATAAACTGGGGAATTAAAAGGTCGACAAACAAGTTATAGAAAGGGCTGGTGCAAGGAGGAGACACCCTAGGTGACCTCATCCCTTGCCGCCCCCCCCCCCCCCCAGTCCCCATTGCCACTGCTTCTACCCTCTTTGGGTCCTGTAGCAGTGGCAATGGTCTGAAACAGCCCTGCAGCACATACCTTAAAAATGCAGTGCTGTATGGCTGTTTCAGTTCTGTCCTCACCGATGCCCGATGCTGACTTCCTTTTGAATGGAGGCAGAAACATAGGAAATCTCTTCAACTCTTTCCCCCTTATAAGAAAAGCCTTTCTAGGACCCTTGAAGCCATAGTTACAAAGGTACCTCAGTGGGTTACCCAAACCACACTCTTCTCCTGATCCAGACTTAAAGACTCCCATGCTCTCATGCTCACCTGGAGCGAAAGAGAGGATCCTGGAGGATCCAGGGCCTGCTTCAGCCCCGATCCATAATCACCTTGAACTACTACTGGAAAGGTGTGAAAAGATGCTAATAATAATATAAGTCTTGTTTGGGCCATGATCCCTCTTTCTATTCTGGTACATTATAATGTGCTGTGGGCTACTGACTCCCCTCTAATTCCCCTCTATCTAACAAACAAGCATCCCTGGAATGAGTTATCACCACATTCTCCTTCTACCACTTTGGCATATGAACTTTTTAAGAAGAACTCCCTAGTCTTCGCTGGCAGTAGCAAATAGAGAGCCTTCCTGAAGGGTCCAATGCTGCGCATTACATGGCTCCATTGCATGACACTTCACAATTCATCAATCCAATTCTATGTGAATACATCTTAGATTATAAGCCTGTGGTTGGTTGAGGCTGGCTATTTTGTAGAGTTCAATACAGGAGATACTTTTCTAACATCTGTTTAGTATAATTTTTTTTTATCTTATGCAATCAATGAAACATTTCTAATGTTCAATGTTTTATTTATTCTTGTTTTTTTATTGATTGCTATTGTGTTGATTTCTGTTTAGTAATTTTTAATATTTATTTATTTTCAACATTTATACCTCACAAGTCCAGTTTGTGATTATTCTTGGCAGCTTCCAATAAAAAGTGCATAAAAACAGCTAACAAACATGAACAGACAGAGCAGAAGACCTAATTCCTACCTGAATTAATAAACCTAAATCATAGATTATCAGTGGTGAAAAAGACAGCAAATATAAAATTGAAGCTGAATACAGGTCAGCTACTTTTTCAATTTACAGACACAAAATAGCATAACAGTCAGTTAAACACTGTTAAAAAAAATTTGCCCTTTCCTTTCTGAACACACCACTAAAACATTTATCCACTCTTTAGTCACTTCTCACCTCAACTCTTGCAACCTCCTTCTTGCTGATCTCCCTCTGAGTCATCTTTCTCCCCTTCAAGATGTTCAAAAACTCTGCTGCACGGCTAATCTTCCGCCAGCCCCAATCTATTCATATTACCCCTCTTCTTAAATCACTTCATTGGCTTCCCATCCCCAAAAGACACAGGTTCCTCAATGCTTGTATTGGGTCAAGCAGTGATATCCTGGGTCCCTTTTAATAATGGTTTATGGACCTTTCCTCCAGGAATTTGTCCAAACCTTTTTTAAACGCAACTATACTAACATCTTTTACTACATCCTCTGGTCACAAATTCCAGAGTTTGATTACATGTTGAGTGAAAAAATATTTTCTCTTATTAGTCTTAAATAGGTTACCCTGTAGCTTCATTGCATGTGCCCTTTTTATATTCTGATGACATAAACAATCGATCTATGTTTACCTGTTCCATTCCATTCATTAATTTATAGACCTCTATCATATCACCCCTCAGCTTTCTCTTTTCCAGGTTGAAGAGCCCTAACCTTTTTAGCCTCTCTTCATAGGAGTATCCTTCCATCCCCTTTACCATTTTGATGGCTCTTCTCTGTACCTTTTCTAATAACGCTATATCCTTTTTAAAATATGGTGACCAGAATTGCACACAATATTCAAGGTGCAGTCGCACCATGGAATGATACAGTGGCATTATAATATCCTTTGTTCTATTCTCCATTCCTTTCCTTATGATACCTTGCGTTCTATTTTTTCTCTTGGCCACCGCTGCACACTGGGCAGAGAGTATTAACATGTTATCCACGATGACGCCTAAATCTTTTTCCTTGGTGGTGGTTCCCAATGTGGAACTTTGCATCATATAACCATACTTTGGGTTGTTCTTTCCTAGGTGCATAACTTTGCACTTATCCACATTAAATTTCATCTGCCATTTGGTTGCCCAGTCTTCCAATTTATCATGATCCTTTTGAAATTTTCCACAATCCTCATGGGTTTTAACAACTTTAAATAGTTTTGTGTCATCTGAACATTTGATAACCTCACTTGTTATTCCCTTCTCCAGGTCATTTATGAATATGTCAAAAAGCAGCGGACCCAGCACAGATCCCTGCGGTACTCCACTATCCACCTTTTTCCATTGGGAAAATTGGCCATTTAGCACTACCCTCTGCTCTCTATCTTTTAACCATTTCCTGATCCACAATAGTACACTGCCTCCTATCCCATGACTTTTTAGTTTTGCCAAAAGTCTCTGATGAGGGACCTTGTAGTGTATCTGAAAGTCCAGATACACTATATCAACCGACTCACCTTTATCTACCTGTTTATTCACACCTTCTAAAGCCATGTTGGCTATCTCACATTAAGCCATGACTATCTACATGTTGAATAATTTTGTTCTTTATGATAGTGTCTACCATTTTTCCCAGTACTGACGTCAGGCTCACCAGTCTGGAGTTTCCCATGTAGGGAGGAGTGGCTCAGTGGTTGGGACAGGTTACCTTAGGCTGGAGGGCCAGCGGTTCAATTCCCACATAGGGACAAGTAACCTCAGGCTCTAGTCCCATGGCCACTCCTTGCATCCTTGGCAAGGCACTTAATCCTCTATTGCCTTGTGTACCCTTAGATTGTGAGCCCTTTGGGGACAAGGGAATAAAAAATGCCTGATAACATATATCTGTAAACCACTTTGACCCAGTAAAGTGTGGTATACAAGCACAGCTAAATAAATGCCACCCATAATAACATGGTATATGATGGCAGAAAAAGACCAATATGATTCATTTAGTATGCTCTGTAAAGTGGCTAATGTAGGTGTACCTGCCGCTCTGTGCTGGTCACCCCCCTCTATGGTATTAAGTTTTAATTGCTAAGCATTAGACCATTATTCCAGTTTTTGTATATCTTTCCTTATGTTGTCCACTCCCTCATAGAAATCCACTCTGTTGAAAATGTTTGTGTCATCTACAGAACGGCAGACTTTTCATTTCAATCTTTCAACAATACCACCTACAAATATATTGAACTGTACTGTTCCCAGAACCAATCTCTGGGGCACACCACTTCTCACCTTCCTTTCTTCTGAGTGAGTTCCATTAATCACCACCTTCTGTCATCTGCCAGTCAAACAATTTCTGATCCAGTTCACCACCTTGGGGCCCATCCCCATGCTCCTATGAGGAACAGTATCAAAGGCTTTGCTGAAATCTAGGTAGATCACATCCATTGCATGTCCTTGATCTAGTTCTTTGGTGACCCAGTAAAATAACACAGTCAAATTTGTTTGGCATGATCATTCTTTGGTAAAACCATGTTGCCTTGGATCATGTAACCCATTGGTTTCTAGAAAGCCCACTATTCTTTCTTTCAGGATCAAATGTGTTCAATGAACCAAAAACATTTCAAAATTGGGATAAAGTATAAAAATTACCCCAAATGGACTGAAATTTCACATTGCTTATGAAATCCATGTTTTCAATATAGGATATGATTATTTTAAGCTGCTATGACAATCAATAACTGTGACAGATTTTTCTAAATCTCCATAACTGAGGGAACTGTGTTGTAAATCAATATGCATTTCCGCTAATATATATTTCTAAATACTTAGATAAAATACATGCTTTCCTGACTCTTTTTTCCATCATGCTGTTATTTTTCAATATCTCAAATAACTATGTAGTGACTTTGCATTGCTTAACATTCTTTAGAAAATTAAGGGCAAAATTTGATTTGAACTTCTATGAAATATCTATTACCTCTGAGTTACAGGAAAATGCATAATTTTATCAGAACTGTGAGGACATTGAAAGCAATACATATATTGTACTCAGTCATTACATTTAAAAAATAAGTTATCATATAGAAAATTGCTCAGCCATATCACAGTAAATATTTGCTGCAAATACAAATATGTGTGTATGAAGTTCTTGTTAAAGAAAAATAGTGAGCAATAACCATAGCTAAATTAAAATATTTAATCATTGAAAGAGAAAGTGTCTAATGAACCATAAAGCAGAATTTAGAGTACACGTAATAACACATGCTGTAATAAAGTGAAATTGGAGCTATATAATATGTTGTGAAGTGAACGTGCAGTTAGACGCAATCATCTTTGTAGCAATCAAAAGTTTTGACTTCTCCATGCTTACGTGGGCTAGTTCTTTTTGAGCCTACAAATTGCAAATAATGGAACAAAGTTTCAGGGTATCAGTGATTTGTGTACAGTGAGCCCTGTCACTCTGCTGAGATCATCATCATGGTACTCTCAAACCCGATAAGAAGTGTTGATGGTGCGATTAAATTACCTGCGTCTGCTGCTGTTTTGCACAAGCAGGATGCTCTCTAGATCAATTCTTTACACACTAGGCACTTGATTTTGGCTGTATCTCAGTGGGACACAGTGAGCCCTGTGACTCGACTTGACATGGTACTCTCAAACTTGATAAGAAATGTTGCTAGTGTGGCAGCAAAGGGACGGGCCTCTCTGAGCACCGTTCAGTGCTACCCCCAGTAACACCAAAGGGCAAGACACATAGAGGAAAGGATTTAATTGAAGACTTGCTTTTGTATTTTGGTGATGTTTGGTTGGGTCCTTAGAAGGGCTGATTTATGGGATTTGGGATGTAAAATTGATGAAGATTATGATATCAGAGGGCATGGGAGCAAATAAAAAGCGGTTGAGTGCTTTATTGTAGGGTAGCATGATAGATATACAGCAGTAGATATAGGACAGGGCTTGGAGAAGGGTAAATATGAGGAGGGGTCATTCTAGTTTTAAGGGAAATATCTAATGGAGAAGGAGTCAATGGGGTAAGAAGGGTTGAAGTTTGAGTGAGGTTGTTTCATGGGTCCAGCATAAGGTTCTGATTTCAGTCTTGCAGATGGAAGGTATTAGGGTGGTCAGGGGGAAGTGGCGATATACAGTGGGTAAGTCATTAGTCTATAGGAAAGTAACATGCTGTATGCTGATGCATGTTATTGTTCAGCCTCAGAGGGGGAGGGGAGGTGGGTTTGGAGGATTGGAAGATAGTTTAATATTTCTGAATGTGTGCTCAGTAAGAAGCAAGGTGGAATTATTGATGGAGGAGGTGAAAGAGCATGGTTGGGAGACAGTGGTTAAAGAGCAGTTGTGATGGAGGGGTATGGTTGTTTTGGGGCCCATAGTGTGATGAAATGGGGGAATGAAGTTGGGATCCCTTGTGAAAAGGTACTGGTTTTTTTACGGTTTTCTCTGCTGGACTTGCCAGAGGAGGATTTATTTATTTATTTTTATTTATTTAAAAGCTTTTCTATACCACGCTCTTTAAAATCAGTGCGGTTTACAATTAACATTTCTTGTACAGGGCAGGAAGGACCTGCCTTGTGCTTACATTGAACAGGTGCAGTAACTTGGAATTGTAACTGGGGTAACTATATACAGGCTTGACCCTTTGTCAGCATGCCGTACAACTGCGTGGTTGGGTCTAAAACCTATGTACAGCCATTTATTGCTACTAAAACAGGTATTGGGGAAAATTAAGGGATTATTTTGATTTATAGAGCTCCATAGGTATTTACAGTGCAGGTAACTAATTTAATACAGACAATTGAGGACATAATGGTAGAGTTTGACAGGATGGCTGTTCTTGGGGATTTTAGTGTCCATTTTGATGAGTCTTTGCAGTCTTGTGAGCAGTATTTGAAGTTAGAGATGTTCAAGGCCAGCACTATCATAAGGCAAATTAGGGGGTCTACCTAGATCACTAGCCTTCCAGGGGAGCCTATTGCTGCCACTGCCACCCCTCTGTGGGACTTCCAGAGATGGCAATAGCTCCGAAAATGCGGGGCAGCACTTAGTTTAAATTGCTGGCGATGCACCATGGTTTCTGCCCTCTACTATGTCTCTTCTGCCTCCCTCCGATGCTGACTTCCAAACCAAAAGTCTATGTCAGAGGAGACTGAAGAGACAGTAGAGGCAGAAACATAAGAACATAAGAAATGCCATACTGGGTCAGACCAAAGTCCATCAAGCCCAATATCCTGTTTTCAACAGTGGCCAATCAGGGGCACAAGTATCTGGCAAGTTCCCAAAAAGAAACACAGATTCAACAATACTTGTCCTGGGGCAAGAAGAGGATTTCCTGGATCCTCTTTAATAATGGTTATGTACCTTTCCTCCAGGAAAAGTGCATAAACAGCCTTCACTATACCCTCCGGTAACGAGTTTCAGAGTTTGAATACGTGTTGAATGAAAAAACATTTTCTCATATTTCTCTAAAATGGGTTACATTGTAGCTTCATTGCATGTCCCCTAGGCAGGGCCGGATTTACCTATACGCCAGTTACACCGTGGCGTAGGGCCCACAAAAATTGAATACTGGCGTATAGGTAAATACTAGTATAGTTTTAAAAAAAAGCTGGCTGCTGCTGCCGCGGCAGCATGGACTGTCCCGCGGGGCCCCCTCTGAATCCCTCCTTCCTTCCGCGACGGCTGAGCCCCTCCGTGCCGGCTTTGAGAGGCGCGAAGGAAGAGTGTCTCCCTCGCGTCTCTTTAAGCCCGCAGGGGCTGATGGGAAATCCCATCAGCCCCTGTGGGCTTAACAGAGACGCGAGGGAGATACTCCTCCTTCGCGCCTCTCAAAGCCGGCACGGAGGGGCTCAGCCGTGGCGGAGGGAGGGAGGGATTCAGAGGGGGCCCCGCGGGACAGTCCATGCTGCCGCGGCAGCAGCAGCCAGCTTTTTTTTTTTTGCTTTTTGAGACTCGAGAGTGTGTAGCAGTTTTGGAAGCTCAATCTGATGCCCATCTTAAAACCTTTGCTGCAGTGAATGTTAAATTGGAACAGTTGGATAATGTATAGAGTCATGAATCTTAGGCTGATTAATTTTCCAGAGTGACTACAATATCAGTGCGGGAGATGTTCCATATATATTTGACAGAGATTCTAGCTGTTCCGGAGGAATCTCTTCAACCAATGGTTAAAACATTAACTTCCTCCTGGTAAGAAGGCAACATCATTGGAAATTGTCAGGATACAACAGGCAGATGTGCTTAATATCTTAATTATTAGAGTCATCTCAAGCTGAAACTGTTGTGCCTGCCACTTTAATTGTAACTTTTGCCTTTTAAATTTTACTTGAGCCGATGGGGGGTAGGACTGGTAATGGGCTGGGGGGGGGGGGTTAAGACTGGAGGAGGGCTGATGGGGTTAGGACTGGTAATGGGCTGTGGGCGTGGGGGGGGGGGTTTGTACTGGTAATGGCTATGGGGGGGGGTTAAGACTGGTAATGGGCTGTGGGCTGATGGGGGCTGTCTGGTAATGGGCTATGGGGGGCTAGGACTGGAAATGGGCTGGGGGGGTTAAGACTGGAGGTGGGCTGATGGGGTTAGGACTGGTAATGGGCTGTGGGCTGTTGGGAGGGGGTTTGGACTGGTAATGGGCTATGGGGGGGCTAGGACCGGAAATGGGCTGATGGGGGGGTCTAACACTGGAGGTGGGCTGATGGGGTTAGGACTGGTAATGGGCTGTGGGCTGATGGGGGGTTAGGACTGGTAATGGGCGATGGGGGGGGTAGGACTGATAATGGGCTATGGGGGGGCTAGGACAGGAAAGGGGCTGATGGGGAGGGGTTAGGACTTGAGGTGGGCTGATGGGGTTAGGACTGGTAATGGGCTGTGGGCTGATGGGGGGGTTAGGACTGGCAATGGGCTATGGGGGGCTGACTGGAAATGGGTTGCTGGGGTTAGGACTGGAAGTGGGCTGATGGGGGGTTAGGACTGGTAATGGGTTATAGGGGGGCTTAAACTGAAAATAGGGTGATGGGGGGTTAGGACTGGAAGTGGGTTGATGGGGGGGGCTAGGACTGGTATTGGGTTGGGGGGTTGCTAGGACTGGAAATGGGCTGATGGGTGGCTAGGACTGGAAATGGCTGATGCAGGGACTAGAAGGGAATGGATGCTGGGTGAGGCTGAAACTAGAAGGGAGCTGATGTTGTGGGAGGATTAGAATGGGATGGGGCTGGAAGAGTAAAATGGAGAAGGGAAAATATTTTGTGTGGGAGGGATAAAAAATCTACAATTGGCCGGGTATTGGGAGAGTAAGTGGGGATTGAGGATGGAGGGGTAAAATTTGAGTGGATGAAATAGGAATGAGGAAAGAGCAAAAGGAGAAAGATTAGTATGTTAAAGCAGATGTAGAGAGAGAATGGAAAAAAACTAGAAGAGAGAAGAAAGGACAAATGGACAGCAGACGATGGAGAGTTAGCAGAAGACACGAAGAAACCAGAAGAAAGTGGCTGGAGCAATTGCAGCTGAAAAAAAATGCACAAAAGATAGAAAAATATCTCTTTATTTTGAATTTATTAATTGGAATATGTCAGCTCTGGTAAATGTGCATCATTAACGTCTGCGCTTTGTTTAGTACAAGAGCAAATTAATGTATAGTTTTATTTCTACAGTGTTGTACATTCCAAGTTTGGCTTTTGGGATTTCCAGTTTAATTATGACATCAGGGCCAACAGCACGCAGCTGATCCGGCGTGCTCATTTTTATCTTTTCTGGGGGCCCACAATTTTTGTTGGCGTAGGGCCTCACTCAAGGTAAATCCGGCCCTGCCCCTAGGATTTCTATTTTCTGATGGCATAAACAACTGATTTACATTAGGTGTTCCATTCCATTAATTCATTTATAGACCTCTATCATATCTCCTCTCAGCCATTTCTTTTCCAGGTTGAAAAGCTCTAACCTTTTATCCTGCTGTGATATTGACCCAGTTGATACCAGGGTAATTGACATCACCCATTACTGTGTTTTAGCATTTCATCATCCATCTGTTCATTCTGGCCAAACAATCGGTGGTACACCCCCACTGTCATCGACTTCTGCTTTTTACAATGAACATAGAACTATTAGCACATAATTGGGTGGGGACTGGGCAAGTTGGGGCAATTTCTCCAAATGAGTGAGTTGTCACATATGACAGGCATGAACCTCACTTCTAAGCCAGGACATGTGGAGTATATTTCAGTTTTTCAAATTTACTGCTATTGCTTGGCTTAGTACTTGCATTGCTCCAAAGAGAGCTTCCCTCTGGAGTTACATGTATGGGTAATTTATCAAGGTGTGCCTGGAAATTCCTCTTAATTAGGCCTGTGGCACCCAACATGATGGGAAATAACTCAGTATCTTTCTGCCACATTTTCTTGGTCTCCGACTGCATTTCATGGCACTTAAAGGTTATCTCCAGGAACAAGAAGGAATGAGTCTTCACATATGGGTATCGTCGGTACCGACGGAGCCTGCGCGGGAACGCTCCCCAGCGTCCAATAAGAAAGCTTTTGGGAGCATCCCACAGCGCCTGCGTGCTGCCTTCCCGCCTTTCCCAACCACCTCTCTCCAGTTCTTCTTTTCCGCGGAGCCAGCAGGTCGTGTTCCTGTCACCGCAGAAGAAGTTCTTTATTTTTTCTTTATCTTTACTGTGCATTTTCAGTTTTTGGGCCCTAGGCCTAAACATATTTTCCTCATGGAGAAGCCCGCTTCTGGGTTTAAAAAATGCACAAAATGTGGCGGTACTATTTCTGTCACCGACACCCATGACTGGTGTCTAAAGTGTTTGGGACCTGACCATTCCATCACGGATTGTATGTCCTGTACCATGATGTCTAAGAGAGGTCGGCAGAACCAAGCAGCCAAGCTCAGTACCCTGTTTCCCTCTGATGCAGCTTCAGTAGCATCGACGTCTTCCAGGGCCTCTTCTTCCTCCCATGGATCTCAGGTTACCAAGCATAAATCTGGCCGGTCCTCGAAGGGCAGATCTCCCTCCAAGCATCGAGATGCCTCCGGGCTTGCCCTCGAGGATTCTGCACCGGCAAAATTACCCCGGCGGGAAGCTCTGGCTTCCAAAGCATTATCTATGGGGTCACAGGTTGACATCGATGGCTCGGCCTCGACAGATCACCTGTTGCCATGTTCTGGGGTACCAGTGGCTCCCACAGGTACCGACATCCAGACTCTGGTGGCGTCGATGGATCAGAAGATTCTGACCATGCAGCGCACCTTAACGGCTTTCATACAGGCTGCGACGCCTCCGGTACCGCAACAATCCCCGTTGCTGGTACCGGCTCCGGTACCGGCATCACTCCCGGTACCGGTACCGATTGCATCGACATCAGCTTCGGTGTCGACTGCAACAGTACCCTGTCCTATGATGCCCATCGGTACCGAACCGGTACCGATTACTCCCGATGTCGATCCCACTCGATACAGTTATCGGGCTTTACAGGAGCATCCAGACAGGCGATACTTCGATTCCTCTGAGGACTCTGATGAGTCTGAGGGTTCTGTAGAAACATTGATACTTCTTCCTCAGGAGTCTTCTTCACCTAAACAAAGAATGTCTCCTCCAGAAGACCTGTCTTTTCAAGACTTTATTAGGGAAGTGGCTTGGGGCCTCTCTATCACAGTGGCCCCTGAGTCAGAACCCAGAGCCAAGGAGTTGGATATTTTACAATATCCTAAAGCTCCTAAGGAGGCAACTACTTTACCTGTTCATGAGATTTTATTTATTTATTTATTTAACAACTTTTATATACCGCACTATTTACAGTCAGCGCGGTTTACATAGAACAATGAAACATCAGATAAGATACATATTATCCGTATTATTTTTACATAGAACAGGAACAAAAAACTTGGGTAACCAGGGTAATTATTTACAAAGAAAACTAAACACTGACTAATTACATATGAACAGAATATAGCCTGAATGTATGATCTCATGTTTTGGATGTGGGAGACACCTCTCACCACCTCTCCTCATTCTCGCAGGTTAGACACCATGTATCGTGTCCCTCCTTGTCCTGGCTTCCACAAGACTCAGCTTCCTCACCACTCTATTGTGGTAGAGTCTGCCATGAAGAAGATAAAGAGTGCAAAAAGACACTCATCTAATCCTCCAGGGCGTGAATGCAGGATGCTGGATGCTTTTGGCCGAAGGGTTTTCCAAGCTGCTATGCTAGCTGCTAGGATCAATTCCTATAGTCTCTATATAGGAATGTTTCTAAAAGAAGTCACAGATCATCTGCAGACTTTAACCCCTTTCATTTCAGAGGATAAAAGACAGGAGTTTCTCACTTGGCTCAAACATGCCCAAGATGTCTCCAAATTTTCCAACCGTGCAGCCTTTTACTCTTTTGAGTGTGTAAGCAGAGCTTCGGCTATTGCCATAGGGGCACACAGAATTGCTTGGCTACAAGCTTCTGATTTGGAGCTCTGAGTCCAAGATCAATTGGGAAATCTCCCTTGTACAGGTGAAAACCTTTTTGGTAAGGATTGGCAAGCAAAGGCCACTCAGATGGATGCTGAAAACTCTGCTTTGGATCAACTTTTAAAGTCTACCTCTGCTCCTGTTAAGAAAAGATTGTTTAAAAAGATATATTTTTCCAAAAAGGGAAGATATTATCCTGCTTATGGTCAGCAGGCATCTTCTGCAGGTCGTTTTGCTGCAAAGCGTCAGCAACCACCTAAACAGGCCAAGTCAAAGGCTGCTAGACCTTCCACGGCCCATCAGCCTCAGCCTCCTCAGGGCCTTTGACTTGCAACTAGAGAACTTAGCCTTTCTAGCTCTGGAAGGACCAGAGCCCTTTACCATCCCAGGAAGGTTGACTTACTTTGCTCCAAGATGGGAACAAATCACAGCAGAGCAATGGACACTCTCCATCATAAGGGAAGGGCACAAGCTTCATTTCTTAAGCCTTCCCCCTCACACCATGGTGAAACAGTTCAATTCTCCAACCTCTCTCCTCAACCTTTTAGGTCAGGAGATTGCCATCCTTCTTGCCCAAGGGGCAATAGAAGAAGTACCTCTTCTTCAACAAGGCACAGGGTTCTACTCCCCTTATTTTCTTATTTCAAAGAAAACAGGGGGCTACAGACCCATCTTAGATCTCAGAGAATTGAACAAATTTCTATTCAAGGAGAAATTCAAGATGATTTCTCTCTGTGCTCTGCTTCCATACCTTCAGAGTCAGGACTGGCTTTGTTCTCTAGATCTCAAGGATGCGTACACCCATGTCCTCATCCATCCAACTCACAGAAGGTTCCTTCAGTTCCTTTTTCAAGAAAAGCACTACCAATAAAGGGTGCTTCCTTTTGGTCTGGCCTCTGCACCAAGGGTGTTCACGAAATGCATGGCAGTAGTAGCTGCATTTCTACGCACTCTAGGAATATTCGTCTTCCCATATCTGGACGACTGGCTCATTCGAGCTCCATCTCAAGCAGAGGCCAAGACTTGTCTAACCTGCACAATGCGTGTCCTTCAGTATTTGAGACTAGTAATAAACATCCCAAAATCCAATCTCACCCCTACTCAGTCCCTCGAGTTTATAGGGGCTTGGTTGGATATCACAACTGCAAGGGCCTATCTTCCTCAGGCCCGTTGCCAGCGCTTGGTGCAGTTAGCCTCCAAGATACAGTTAAAGCCCCTTTTAACTGCTCGAGAAATGTTACAACTCTTAGGCCACATGGCATCCACTGTGCATGTGGTTCCATATGCTCGCCTTCACATGACGGCAACTCAATGGACTTTGTCCACCCAATGGACTCAGGCATCAGGTTGCCTGTCAGACAAAATAGCAAACTCCAGTCGCCTTTTTTGGTCTCTCCAGTGGTGGAAGTCCTCTCAAAACCTGTTACTGGGGTCCCCTTTTCAGCAGTCACTTCCTCAGGCAACCCTTACAACAGATGCCTCTCCAATGGGTTGGGGAGCTCATCTGCAAGATCTCTCCACCCAGGGCATCTGGTCTCCACAGGAGACTTCGCTACCCATCAATCTCTTGGAACTCAGAGCAATTTTCTTAGCTCTCAGAGTGTTCCACTCCCTGCTCAGCTACAGGACAGTCCTCATCCACACGGACAACCAAGTAGCCATGTTCTATGTGAACAAGCAGGGAGGGACTGGCTCTCTGTCGCTTTGCAATGAAGCTTTGCGACTGTGGGCCTTCGCCAGAGAGCATCAGATTCATCTTAGGGCAGTATATCTTCCAGGCGTTCAAAACTCTTGGGCAGACAGACTCAGTCGAGTTCTGCTTCCACACGAATGGTCCCTCCAGAGGGACCAGGTAGCCAGGATTTTTCGAATTTGGGGAACCCCGGACATAGACCTATTTGCAAGTCCGTGGAATGCCAAACTTCCCCGGTTCTGTTCCAGGATTCCGTGTCAGGGAGTTCAGGCCAAGGATGCCTTCCTCCTTCACTGGGGTCAAGACTTCCTTTATGCCTTTCCACCCATTCCCCTAATTCCCAAAACACTGTTCAAGCTTCAGAGAGACCGAGGTTCTATGATCCTCATAGCATCACATTGGCCACGCCAAGTGTGGTAGCCTCTACTTCTGCATCTCTCTCAAGCTCTGTCCCTGGAGTTGGGCTCTGCTCCAGATCTTCTCTCCAAGGAAGACGGAACGTTGTGGCACCCAAACCGCCAGTCTCTCCATCTCAGGGCCTGGTTGCTGAAGGCCTAAACCTTCAAGTCTTCCATCTCTCTCAGCAAGTCAGAGATATTATTCATGCTTCTAGAAAGCCTTCCACTAGACGTTCCTATGCTTTCAAATGGAAAAGATTTACAATTTGGTGTTCAGAGAAGGGTCTTAACCCTCTTGAAATACCTTTGAATTCTTTACTACAGTATCTTCTGCATCTTTCCCATGCAGGCCTCAAAACAAATTCGGTAAGAGTCCATTTGAGTGCTATTGCAGCGTCCCTCAAGCCTCTCAATGGACAGCCTGTTTCCTCTCATCCTCTTATAGCAAGATTCATGAGAGGCCTTCTTTTAACTAAACCTCCCATTAGACCACCTCCAGTGGCATGGGACTTAAATCTGGTTCTTGGCCAGCTTATGAAGCCACCCTTTGAACCTTTAGCCACCACCTCCTTGAAATTTCTTTCTTGGAAGGTTATCTTTCTCATTGCAGTCACCTCAGCACGTCGCATCAGTGAGTTGCAAGCCTTGGTGGCTAATCCTCCTTATACAAGGTTCCATCATGATAAGGTAGTCCTCAGGACCAATCCACACTTTATGCCCAAAGTGGTCTCGCCTTTTCATCTGAACCAAGAGGTATACTTACCTGTCTTTTTTCCAGGACCTCATGCATCAAGTGCAGAGAGGAATCTTCATACTTTGGATTGTAAAAGAACTCTCGCCTTTTACTTACAAAGAACACAGCAACATAGAAAGTCTTCTCAACTCTTTGTTGCTTTTGATCCTTCCCATTTAGGACTTCCAGTTTCTAAGAGAACACTGTTCAACTGGATTGCTCAGTGTATTTCTTTCGCCTACCAGAGTAGGAACCTTTCTCTGGAAGGCCATGTCACAGCTCACAATGTGAGGGCCATGGCAGCCTCAATGGCTCATCTAAACTCTGTGTCCATCGACCAAATCTGTCGAGCGGCCACCTGGGCCTCGATTCATACCTTCACAGCCCATTACTGTTTGGACAAGGACTCCCGCCGGGATGCCTCAGTTGGTCAGGCTGTTCTCAAACACCTGTTCCATTCCTAATCAACTCCTACCCACCTACCCTGGTTGGATGCCAGAGATCCATGGGGGGAGGTGGAGCCCTTTTCAAGGGCACACAACTCTGGGGTCTCTCCCTGGCATCTGCAGCTAGGGAGTCCCCATATGTGAAGACTCATTCCTGCTTGTTCCTGGAGATAGCACAGTTACTTACCTGTAACAGGTGATCTCTGGGAACAGCAGGAATAAGTCTTCACAACCCACCCACCTCCCCTAGGAGTTGTATCTCTCTATCTATCTTTCCTCCCTCTCTCTCTCTCTTTCTCAGCTTTAAAACTTGAACTGGAGAGAGGCGGTTGGGAAAGGCGGGAAGGCAGCATGCAGGCACTGTGGGATGCTCCCAAAAGCTTTCTTATTGGATGCTGGGGAGCGTTTCCGCGCAGGCTCCGTTGGTACCGATGATACCCATATGTGAAGACTTATTCCTGCTGTTCCCAGAGATCACCTGTTACAGGTAAGTAACTGTGCTTTCTCACTTTCAACACAATTCACAATGCTGTTCTGGTGTTTTTCTCCTTTACCACTATATCTGCCTTCCTTGGATCCAGCTTTTTATTGGTCAGAATGGGAGTGTCCCAGGTGATCATAATCTCCTCATTCTCTGTAATTTTCTTAGGGTCATGATCACAGTGCTTTCCAGGCACAGTGATATTATAGTGCTTACAGTTTCCAAAGGATAAAGCATGCTATTTTATTGTGCATAATGTGGGCGTAATGTGGGTTCTGATGTTGCATCACAGTTAACGTGGGCACTATAGGCACACATTAAATTCAAATGTTGCCATTAGCCCGATATGTACTTAATGCCGCTTCAAGGGGTAGCAGTAAATGTACCCATATGCCAGTTAGTGTCATGAGGCATATTATCAATGTGCAAACAGTAGAGAGATAGGTGTCCACACCCGCAAAAGTTAGCATAGGCCCCGTACTAATTTTGCAGCTCAAACGTGTGCTAATCGGTGCACAGTTTAGTAAACATGCCCCTAAGGCCTGCATGGCCTGGTGGAAACAGAAGGAAGGGTCTCTCTATTTATCAGCAATAGATAAAGACACCAACAGGCTTATTCTGTCCCAGACGTAGATCCCTCTGGAGGTCCGGTCTGAGCCAGACATACAGAGGGGATCGCGATTCTGATCTTGCGGGGCACATCTAGCCCCGCAGGATCAGAATCGCGAACAGTACTGTATGTGCAGGCCGGGACTGTGATTCAGTCTGGCCTGCATGTTCAGGACCTTCCTGGCTAACTCAGTCAATGCTCCTCAATGGATCTGCGGCACCATGGTGTCATATTGCCATGGCACTGCGGCTCCATTGAAGAGCTGCAATGCCGGCCATCGGCTTCCCGGCTTCATTCCCTGCAGCCTGACCCCCAATCCGGCCTCCTAAGGCCAGGGCCGGGATGCGGGGAATGCCTTCTGGCCCTCCCTGCCCCATCCGCACCCCGGGCCTGCAGTAAAAAATGCACGCAAGGAAGTTATTCCACCTCAGAGGACGTCCATCCCCACTATTTGTACCCCACCTGATCATGTCTAACTTTCCAGCTTGTTGTGCGGAGAAGTTAGATGGGGGCGGGGAAGGGGTGGATCGGAGGCAGCGTTTGGGTGGGTAGTGGGTGGTCGTTGACCCTGGATGTACAGGGCTGATTCCAATGTCAGCTCTGTACGTCCAGGGCCAACGGCTTAAACAGGGAACTTATTCCATCTCTGAGGTGGAATAAATTTCCCGATCAGGCAGCGGATGGTAGGCCCAGGGCTGCAAAGTGGTGGGAGGGGGCACAGAGCATTCCCTGCAGCCCGACCCTAGCCTTGGGAGGCCGGAAAGGGGGATCGGGCTGTGGGTAAAGTAGTTCAGGAGCCAGCGGCCAGGGATCGTGGCTTTACAATGGAGCCATGGTGCCATGGCAACCGGACACCATGGCACTGCGGCTCCATTGTAAAGCCCAGAGTGAGTTAGTCAGGCAAGGCCTGTACGTGCAGGCTGGGCTGAATCACGGTCCCGGCATGCATGTACAGGCCTATTCGCGATTCTGATTCCACGGGGCTAGACGTGCCCCGCGGGATCAGAATCGCAATTCTCTGTGCGTCTGGTACCGACCGGGCGCACAGAGGGCCTATATGTCCAGGATGGAATCGGGCTCTTGGTTTCTGATGCACATAGGTGATTTTAGATTTTAATCACTGTTTGCTTGTCTATTTTATTCGCTTTTAAAGCCTAAGAATGTAGGAAATATAAAGTTGCCTTTGTGCATACATGTCACTGTTGTTATTTAGGGTTGCAGGTCCCTTTTTATATCTGTAGGTATATGGTGCTTTATGTGTATATGTAATCATCTTTTTAAAGTTTACTATCTTTTTATATAGTTTTATATTATTATAATATTTTAGTTTTATAGTTTATGTCATGATTTTATTGTAATGGCTTTACCTTTTTCTGATTGCAAATATTGATTGTTAATTTTATAGACCCCTGACGCAGGTGCAATTTGTTGAAACTTGATCGGGTTGGGTCCTAACAAAATTTGATTATCTTCAAGAGCATCAGCCATGGTCCATCTCCATTGGTTGTCTTCCTTTGTATTTATCCATTACATGGCTTGGTGCCAGGTTGCTTGATAGTAAAATCGTGTAGTTATACTCTTAGGAGACTGCTACCCTCACAAGGAGGTTGACTGTTGGGTGTGCCAGGTAAGAATCAGGTGATAAAAGTATGTCATAGGGACAGAGCATTTTCTGTCCAGGCCCCAGTGGTGGAATACACTTCCATTGAGTTGAGAAAAAAGGGGAGAGTTGGGTAATTATAGGAAGAATTTTAAAATGTTTCTTTCAGTGGATAAAATCAATGACTCTAGATACCACACTGCTTTGGAATACATGTTCAAAACCAGGACTGGCCAAAAGGTCTCCTTACTGGAATTGAGCAATTTGGCAGCTCTGGCTAACTGTTATCACTGGTAATTCCCACATTAAACAGCTCATACATCTTACCAATACTACTACTACTTATCATTTGCATAGTGCTTACAATACATATGCAAGAAATAGGCCCTACTGTTATATCAATCCTGCCCTGGCATATATCAGCACCAAATCCTAAGCAAATTTCTGTTCTAATAGAGGAAACTAGCATCATAAAATGTTTACTAGAGATGTGTTTTCATTTGTAATGGAATGAAAAACACAGCGGTAAAAGCTTGTTTTGTTTTATTTTCATTTTAAAAAAGGCAACAAATTCATTTTAGGTGTGTTTCACTGAAACAATAGCACCTATTGCTGAGTCTCAACTCCATCCATGTGTTTGTTTCATCTGTCCATAACACATGCAGACACCCACATCCACACCCACACACACACACACGCAGCCCACCCCACACCACACACACACATGCAACCTGCCCTCGTACCATACACACACACACACAATCCATACCACACATCACACACAAACACATAGATACCCCATAGCAAACCACATATACACACCATAGACACCCTGCCATCATAAAACACACACACACACACATTGCTTTCATATAACACAAACATACTATATAGATGGTCTTTGTCTAGAGTGTGAAACAACTAATTATAAAAGTGTATCTTTTATAATTAGTTCATATAACACAAACACAGGCATCCCAGTAGTGCAAATGCTGATGCACACATTTACACCAGCTCTGAGTCAGGAAAACAAGATCATGCTAAATAGTGTGACAAAAGACAGCATTCCCCTTCCCCCATTTTCAGACTCATACATGTCTGGGGGGGGGGAGGAGAGAGTTTTCAGAGAGATGATAAACTGTGTGCTGTTACAGTAACAGGAGCTGTTTGAGGTATCTTTATAACTGGTGTTATCTATATATTTGTGTCTATTTTCAGATAGTGAGTTTCTGTATGTGTCTGTGTGTAGTGCACTTTGTGATGCTAGTTTCCTTTATTAGAAATAATTAGCTTAAGGTTTGGCTGCTGAGGTATAGCAGGGCAGCTTTGAAAGTGTTTGATGGTATCGCAGTAGGGCCAATTTAATAAGCTATATTGGCTGTTTACTGTGGGAACTACCAGTGATAACAGTTAGCTAGAGCTGCCAAGTTGCTCATTTCCAGTAAGGAGACCTTTTGGCCGGTTCTGGTTTTGAACATGCCTCGCAAAGTCCTGTGGTATTTGTAGACATTGATTTTACCCATTGAAATCAGTGCTACAGATCCGATAATGTTTCAGAATGCGGTTGTCAGAAATCCGTGATTGGCCTATAAACTCTTTCCTGGAACTGGGTAACTTGTCAGCTATGAGTTAGAATGGGCTGGTGTCAACAGTACCTTCCTTAATACAGGGTCATGCTTCACATGCTAAGCAGCCAACATGGAAAACATGGAATGAGCAGGCTACTGCACTTCAACGTAAATATGTAAGAAATTATCGTGTTTTAACTGTTAATGTGGCAGCATCACGATTCACTTAATGCTATCTGACGAGGTGTAGATTTTGGATCATTTATTTATTTAATTGATATACCGTAAAAAGCCAAGGCTACCACAGCGTTTCCAATGTAAAAGAAAAGGCATCAATGCCATGGGGTGAGTTCCAATAAGGGGCCCCCAAGCAAAATTTTGCTGAGGGCCCCCATTGTCACGGAGGCACCCCCTCCTCATGCGGCGACAGAAGCAGCGCCAATGGCAAACTTACTTGATGATTTTTCCTGCGCTGATCCCCACTGGGCCAAAGTCTCGCAATGTGGCTGTTATCATGAGACTTTGGCCCAGCGGGGAACAGCTGCCGGGCATGAGGCAAACTTAGAAGAACGGAGGCAGCGTGGCAAAGATCATCAAGCAAGCTTGCCACACACTGCCTTACCACTACTGTATGGGCCCCCTTTCTGCCTGAACCCCCCCCCCCCCTCATATTGCGGAGGCTGCTTTGGCAGAATTTATAGCACTGCATCAATGAAGAAGAGGATACAAAAGTGGGCACTAAAGAGAAGAAGAGAGGAGGAAAGAAGGAGGGTATTACCATCATGTTATCTACCGTACAGTTGAATTGTGGTAAGAAAATATTCTCCGCCTTAAGTGCATGGCAAAATGCTGTGAATGCCTAGAGGAGTTAATGCAGCGGTTTCAAAGTCACCACACTTTAAATAATAATAATTTATATAGCATTACGAGGCGTACGCAGAGCTGTACAGATACATATAAAAGACGGTCCCTGCTCATCACAGCTTACAATCTAATCAAGACAGACAATGCATTAGATGAGAATAAGGGTACAAATAGGGAAATGTAAGGAGTCACAAGGAAAACAAGAGATCAGGATCCAAAAGCAGCCACAAAACGGTGAATCTTTAGCATGGATTTGAAAAGGGGGAGAGAGATAAAGCCTGACATACAGACTCGGGTAGTTTGTTCCAGCTATAAGGAGCAGCAAGATGAAAGGATCAAAGTCTAGAGATAACAGTGGAAGAAAAGGGCACAGAGAGAAGCAGGCTAGTGGACGAGTGGAGTTCGTGAGGAGGGGTGTAGGGGGAGAGAGGAGAGAGGAAAGGTAGTGAGGAGCAGTAGAATGAATGCATTTATAGGTCAGAAGGAGAAGTGTGAATTGGATACAGAAACTGAAGGGGAGCCAATGAAGTGACTTGAGAAGAGGGGTTAAATGAGTATATCGGGGCTGGCGGAAGATTAGCCATACAGCAGAGTTCTGAACAGATTGAAGGGGAGAGAGGTGATCAGCAAGGAGGAGCTTGCAATAGTTGAGATGTGAAGTGCCTAAAGAGTGGATAAGTGTTTTAGTAGTGTGTTCAGAAAGGAAGGGACACATTTTGTTAATGTTATAGACAAAGAAACAACAGGTTTTGGCTGTCTGTTGGATATGTGTGGAAAAGGAGAGGGAGGAGTCAAAGATGACCCCAAGGTTGCAGGCTGAGGAAACAGGAAGAAAGAAGAGTATTATCTAGACGGATAGAGAAAGGAGGAAGGGGAGAGGAGTGTTTAGGGGGGGAAATAAGTTCAGTTTTGTCCTTTTACTGAGCTGCAACAGTTTATTGCAGCTTAGTAAATGAGGCCCAGTGTGCTCTTATCTCTTTGATATTTTGGTTGCACTGGGAAGAAAAAAATAATGATAAGTTGCATATATTTCACATTCTTGGGTGATGGGTTGCAGCAAAGGAGGGGGAGATAGAAATAGGGAAAATGCTGTTGATGTTCAGAATTATGTACACATGACTGGTGCACAGAAAATATTTACCATTTCTCAAGAAAAGGGAGCTGAACATAAAACCGTCCCAGAAATTCTTAAGGGTATGTTTACTAAACTGGGTTAGTGTTTAATCTGGGCTATCTGCAACTACTGTATGTCTCATTGAATAACATGGGGCCTAGATGCAGATACACCCGGCAACCATTAGACTGGTTCAGTAAACATACCCATTAATGTAGGGGGTGCCAGAGGAAACATATGAAAAGATGAGTTCATGGTCATGTAATGCTCTACTATCTGTGTTCATATGTCCTCAGTCCTGCAATGGACTCACACTGCCTTTTCCTTGTATACATTCTATCAGGCTGAAGAGAAAATATGCCTGTCACATGGCTATCAGATTACATAGACCACTCCAGCCCTTGTCCAGTTTTATATGCTAGCAAATCCATTAGAACTTTGAATTTACATTTAGCTGGACTAGGAGCCGCCTGAGACAAAATGATGACATGAGGACCTCTGTTTCTGAGTGTTGGAAGTAGTGAAGAGGAACGTTCGCGGGGGAGATTTCAGCTACCCCCTTCTGCAACGTGGACAGAGATGGATTTTTCAGTTGAACATACTGTAGATGCATTTAACGGTTTAAACGAGGAGATTGTTCTGTGTTTTAAGTTCCATTCAATACTGTAAACCTTTGCAGCACTACTTCTTTAAATCAACATGTTGGGATACGTGTCATGGGATGAAGTCATTTAAAAAAGGCATTGTAATTTACTATATGGTTAAACAGGGCTTCAGCTGATGGATCAGTAATGAAGTATGCAACAAGTTAATTGTTAACAGTATTAATCTGCTTACAGAGCTTTTTGGGCCCCAACACAGTCACGGAGACACCAAAACACCAAGCATCACACATCTTGGTGTTGTGTTGTTACATAAAGATTCTGAAGATTGTAAAAAGAATAAGACTGAATAATCCTGCATCGATGTCGCATCGCCGATTGAAATTGAACATGGCCAAGACTGAACTCCTTGTCTTTCCCCCCAACTCCTTCCCTCCTCTTTCCCCTTTCTCAGTCTATGTGGACGGAGCTACTATCCTTCCTGTTCCCTCGGCCCACAACCTCGGGGTTACCTTTGACACCTCTCTCTCCTTCTCCACACATATCCAGCTTGTAGCCAAGACCTGCCGCTTCCTTTTCTACAACATTGGCAAAATCTGCCCCTTCCTCTCTGAACACACCACCAAAATGCTTATCCACTCCTTAATCTCCTCTTGCCTCGATTATTGCAACCTACTCCTTGTTGGCCTGGTCAGCCACCTCCTTCCCCTTCAATCTATACAAAATCACGCTGCTCGACTAATCTTCCGTCAGGCTCGCCATGCCCACATTACACCTCTTCTCAAGTCGCTTCACTGGCTCCCCATCCAATTCCGCATCCAATTCAAACTTCTCCTGCTAACCTATACATGCATTCACTCTGCGGCCCCTCAGTACCTCTCATCTCTTATCTCTCCCTACACCCCCTCTCGGAACCTGTGCTCCGCTGGCAAATTACTTCTATCTATGCCTTTCACTCGTACCGCTAACTCCCGTCTTTGCTCTTTTCACCTTGCTGCACCTCACGCCTGGAATGGCCTACCTCTGTCTGTGCACCAGGCACCCTCCCTGGCCCTCTTCAAGTCCAGGTTGAAGACCCACCTCTTCACCATTGCTTTCAGATCCTGACTTCTATCCTTATCTTATCTTATCAGGACTCTCATGACCAAACTGTATAGACCATACCGTGCCTTGCAGTAAACCGACCAATGCTCTGTAATGTTCTGACTAGATTGTAGACTCTGATGAGCCTGACTCTGATGGGCAGGTACTGTCTCTCATATATTGGCTGCCTCTTGTAGGTTAGCTGTACAGTGCTGCCTGCGTGGCGCTCTATAAGCGTTAAATAGTAGTAGTAGTAGTAGTAATCTTGCAGACTTGAGATAAGTACTGAGTTATGTACATCCCTTATCATAACTGAGAATTAGATATTTATCCAGTGAGATGCATCAACTGGTTTGACTGAAGCATATATGAGGAAATGTGGAGAAGACACTTTTTTGGCACATGGATTAGCTTATTCATGCAACTGAAGAAAAATCTGAGTCACTAGAAGAAATGTTTATAAGAAAGTAAGGCTAAACATGGATTTGGATCATGGATTTGCCCATTGATTGAATGCCTTATGTAAACTGAATGATACCCTTGTTGGTTGAAGAAAAAAAATTATATTAATTGTAGCATTCTGGGGATAATTTTATAAGGAGGTGCCTTATTTAGGAGCTATTAATCATGGAAATGTTTTATTCTTTTATGTGTGTAAATGGCCACATACATGTGTAATTAATCTCTTTTCAAATCGTGTATTGTTTTTGCATGGTGAATACATTCACTGTGGGGAATACACATGGACCATAGACAGGGTCCACCGAGTTTGCCCATTTTCCATTCTGTTGCAGACCCTGTTTGATGTTTGATTTTATACTTGCTTCTCCACAACTAAGAATTATTTGGACCTATCCCAAGCTTTCTTAAATTGCAATATTGTTTCTTCTCTAACACACCAGAGAGAGGCTGATCCATATATCCCCCACCCTTTCTGAGAAGAGATGCTTCTTTACGTTACTTCTGTCTACTCCCTTACAGCCATGTGCCATCCAACTTTGTTTTAGTACTTTCTCTCTACTGAAATTGCTAACTGTATGGGCATTATTTTTTACTTTTAAATATTTCAGTATGCCTATTGTATCCATCCTCATACAGAAGTACATTATGCCTTATTTTCTGACCGGTGAATATCCAAAAACCAGTCATAAGTTCAGTGCTGTTATGAATATATAACTGCTTTCTTTTATTTTTAAAAACAAATATACCAATGCCTTATACATATAGTGCTACAATACATACAGGGCCCGATTTTCAAAAGGCCCAGTAAACCATGTAAATGCCATACATGGGGATACTCAAGGGCACATACAGTACATGGTTAGTGCCATTGACTATCCCCTTCTAAGTCCCCTACGGGCCCTGATACTATCTGGTTTGCATCGGAGCATGATGGGGGCGTTACAGGGCAGAGGGGAGGTGGAGACTGTCGCTAACCAGGCAGCAGTGATGTTGCTTATGCCCGGTTAGCAATCTGCACCTAAAAGATAGGCGAGGAAAACCCTTGCCTATCTTTAAGGAGCAGGATCTAACCGGGCAGCATGCAATATTGCTGCTGCCTGGTTAGCCTCGCCAGCTTTCTGTGTCAGTGGTGATCATTGAATATTCAATGCCGTCACCGCGGCATTGAATATCTGGGCTAGAGGTCAGCGGGAGGGCTATGTGTCAATGAGGCGCATAGATCTTCTAAAGTGCAGGTGACTCAATCTCAGGCCCATAGAGGGTAATTTTGTAAGGTGCAGCTAAAATTCCATATGAGATTTGTAGATTATGTTTTTTTAGAGAGTTATGCACAGATTACAGTGGAGTGCTATTCTGAAAGTACGCACCATGGACTGATGGCACAAACATTTGCTGTGAGTGAGCCCAGCAGTGGTGTTTGGGCAGAGCATGCACAATGTGTACACATATACTTTTCAGCATAGGGCCCCCAACATGTTTAAGATATGCACTGTCATATACAACTGCCCTAGAATTGGTGCAAGTGATCACAATGATATGCCCGCAGCCACTTATGCTAGTATTCTACAAAGTACAGTCTATGTAGATTCGACTTTACAGAGTAGGCACCATCAACGCATGTAGACTTACTCTCATAGTGCTATATATAGAGCAAAAGGGGTGGGCGTTCCAGGAGTGGGGCAGCTAGGTCCTTTAAAAACGTTATTGACCCCCATAATTTATTTTTGTTATTCAGTGGAACTAACTATGGGGATCATTTTTAAAGCCTTAGAGGGTCATTTTAAAATGTTTAGTCGTGATTTGGATGTCTTAAAATGTACATGCAGATGTCCCCAGGGATGCTCAGGTAGGTAGGAGGTATCTTTGGGGCCATGCAATGAACTTAAGATGTTCCCACTGGATTTCAAAAATGTGCGGGATGTCTGCTACCCCCTACAAATGCAGACAGCAAGGAAAATGCTTATTGTGGCCCTAGAACATCTAGAGGTTGTAGGGAATATGACATACTATCATCCCCAGTGCTCTCTAGCAGCAATGGGATTTGAATGCTGGCTTCCCTGGTTCTAGCCTACTACTTTAACCATTAGGCTAAGCCTAAATGTTTCATGGCTGGAATACAATTCTAGGGATATCTATGTAGAGGGCCTCACAAATGTCCATATCTGCAGGTCCACGTTGATAAAATTACACCTGAACTTGGATGTGCCTGCTTTTTTTCAGATGTTATGACTTGGACATCCCAGATTGCACATGGACATCATTGTAAAATGTGCCTTTATATGTATAGTACTGCTGAAAATAAGAATAATTCAAAATGTCTAGATCTGACATTTCAAATTATTTCTCCTCTAGAAACCTATTTTCAAAGGATTATTGTCAATTCTGTTAAAACTCTATCAAAACCTCCACAGTGTAGGGTTTTTTTTTTTGCATATCTTATGAAATCCAGGATACTCTTTTTTGCAAATGCATGTGTGGAGACGAGCACCAGCAAAAAATCTGAGAGATTGAGATTATCTTCAACATACCCTGCCTTAAGAGTCAGGTCCATGCTTGTTATGGTATGCAAAAAACTAACCTATTTGGAGATATTATCCCAATGGAATTCTGATCATGTAAGTAAAGGATTTCTGTTAGATAAAAGAGTAGGCTGACCAAAGATCTCCTCGGGTAAAAAAAATACTTGGCAAAGAAAGCAGCATATCCTGATGCTTGTTTTCATAATGGGTTTTGAAAGTTAAAACCACTCAAGAGGTTAAGTAGAGAAGATATCTTTACAAGACTAGTACACATTTAGAGAGCCACACTTTCAGGGCTACTAAGAGACTAATATACTGTAATGTGCAAATGGTTTCACAAAAGAAGCAACACATGAAAAATACACAAAGAACAAGAAGGTAACTTTATAAGGGGGCAAACACTTTAAACGGTAAAGTAGGTCTCTACTTTGGCAGTATTTTTAGGCCATTTAGATGCATAAGTTGTCACTACAGACACAAATGATTTCTTAGAATATACCAAGCAGTGCAACAGTACATTCATGGCACATTCATATGGCACGGCACATACTTTGCAGGTGGGCATGCACCTGGGCAGAGTTTGGGCAAAGTGTGAAGGGAGCATGTAAATGATAAAATTCTATAATTTATGTATGGCCTTGAAAAATATAGTTGTGGGCATTTATATCAGTTCTAGGGCTGGTGTTCATGTCTGTGCCTGCAATGTTTATATACAGCACACAAGATAGGAGGCCTCTAATTAGTGACCACACCACCAGTGTCTCAAAGCCAGTGAGGACCCCAGGACACACATACCCTGAGCACAGGCAGCAGCCCCAGCACCCTGTAGAGGGTGCAGAGGCTGAGTAACTGGCACCCCCATCACCCTAGCAAGATCAATTGTGGAGGAAGCCCCAGGGCAAGCACTAGCTTTTATGGCAGTGGATGTGTGTTCAAGCAGACCCTCAAGGAAAGAGGGTGTGACAAATGTGCCAATGGTCACAGCATAGACAGGTGCCCCCATGCAATCATTGATGCTGGCAGATGCCCCCAGCAGTGACTCCCAGAGGTGGCATAGAGGGGCACTGGCCATCAGACTGATGCCACACACAACAGGAACTGGGGCTGGACAGTGTGTGGCTGACACATATATATCAATGTGTGAATCCTGCAACAACATGTGAACATACCTGCCCATTACCAGCAGAACAGTGTGATCCTGTACCAACCCAAGGCCAGACCTATGAGGCAGTGTTATCCTGTGGACCCACCCACATGCCACGATGTCATACAAACAGCCATGGAATGTGATTGACACCCCCCAAGCACACTCCTGGCCAGACCCATACCACCTGCATACCCCTATGGGCCCCAACCCACCCACCAAACATGCCTCTCCCCAACCCTGGTGCTAGATGACCCCGCTGTGGCCTCTCCCCCATGGCCACCCCTTGCCCCTCCTTCTCCCTGAAAGCTCATACACCTGTGTCTTAGTCACCATGGTCATTGGTGTGCACACTGGTGAGCCCTCAGACCTAGAGGCGTCATAGCCTGATTTCACAATACCCTCATAGAATGGTGGAAACACCATTCGGGGTTCCTGCACTGTGGAACTGGCCCAAGAAGAGGGAATGCCTATGTGGTGAGCTGATCAACAGTGGTGAGGGTACATGCAGAGGCCCACATTGTTACACCACTGGTGACCAGGTGTAGAGATGTAGGTGCACATGCTGCTGAGGATTCTGCAGCTGTGGGAGCTTCCTCACCAGGCCCCTGCCCAAATCCCACAGGAAGCACACTGGTGTGTACATGGGGCTGTGAAGGGACAGACTGCCCAGGTACAAGGGGCAGTTCCATCAGGATCTCCACCATGGTGGCCCGGAGGGTGCTGTTAGCCATGGTTAGCTGCTCTTTAGCCACGACATGCCTCTCCTGCAATGCCATGGACTGGCACAGCAGTTCCAGCTGTTGCTCAAACAGTGCCTGCTGTTGCTCAGCACATTGCTGTAGGTGTCACTGTGCACCCTGTGGGTGCGCCCACCGGTCATCTCCATTGTCAATGGACTGCTGTGTTGGAGGCCATGGTGAGGGGACATAGAACACCAGATAATCTGGGCCAGGAGCATTAGGTGGCTGCTGCAATGCAGGCAGGACCAGTGGTGCATGGCAATGGGGCATCAGCCAGGCCCCCCCATCCTGTGGTATCTTCCATGGACACTGTCAGCTGGGCAGGCACCACAGCCTGTGAAGCAATAACAAGGGCACCTGTGAAGACACAGACAACATTGAAGGGTCAGACCTGCAACCTCCAATGCAGAGAATGACAGGGTGGCAGTGTTGCAGCCATGTGGATAAGCCAATAGGCTACATAGGCACAGAAGAGCCACTGACATGATTGCCCACACACCCTGTCACCATTTGCATAGTCTGATACACAAAGGCCTGATACACAGAGCCTGTAGACAGACACCCACCCCGATGCCCTGTGCCTGTGCCCCCAACACACAGGCCAACATTGGGACATCCACAAGTATTGTGAGTGTGCCTGGAAGTGGCAGCACAGATGGCACAACATGGCAGCCAGTGGTGGTGGCTACATGCACACAGTGTGGAGGGATGTACATGGGATAAAGGGCAGAGACACACATGACACACATGTACCTTGCTCCTGGGATGCCTGAGATGTGTTGAGAGGGCCTATACCCTTGAGGTGGTAGGGTCAACTGTAGAAGGATACACTGTTTGAGGTCGGTGAGCTACTCTCCCTGTGCACCCTTGGCCCCTTGCTGTCCCTTCTGGGCAGGGTCACAGCGCACCTGCTGCCACCTGCATTTCACATCCTTGATGTTGCGGTTCCGGTGATATATGGCATTGATATGGCGGCACACATCAAACAACTGCTTATGCTTCTCATAGGCACCTACACATGTTGATGCATCACCCACCAGTTGTGGCAGCTGCTGGAGGATCTCCCCTATCATGAGGGTTACCTTACACTCAGAGAACCTTGCCTTCCTGCTAGCAACCTTAGGTGCCATTACATGGACTGTCTGTGGCACACAGGCAACACCCGGAGGCTTAGGACATGCCTGTCCTGGATGTGCATGCCAGAATGTGCCAACGCATACCTCTCTGCATCGACATACCCACGGCCGTGTGCACACATATCTATGCCAAAACACCCCTCACAGTAATGCAGTTGCAGAGTGGTGGTGTTGACATGTGCATGGAATGCAAAAGGTCAATGGTTTGCCTCTCATAGCCAGTGCAATAGACAAGCAACGGTCTGCAAAGAGGAGGCAGCTACAATATGTATGAATGGAATACAGGACATGGTGGGGACTGGGTGCATGCAGACAACCTTTATGCTGCATTGACATGGCTGCACATGTGCAGCTACATGGTACCATGTATGTGCATGCTTGTGGACATGTCAGTGCACCCTCGTGCCTGAACGTTTTTGCAGCAGGACTGACACAGTGCAGAATAGTGATGGTGTCACTTGCAGCTCATCGAGTTATGCAACAAGGTATGCAATGGGTGCCCAGCAGTGCATAACCATCTGGCTGGAATGGGACAACATGCAGGACATCCAGCACTGGTCCTGCTGCACAGCTGTGACCATGGTGGGCAGGAAATGCAGCAGAGGCATCCATATGCACGTGTCCCATGGCAGAGGGTCCAGTACATGGACATGAGTGATGCAGCATGTGTGGCAAGGTACCGGTTCAACAGGGCTGCCATACATGACTTCTGGAAGCAACTGGAGCCATGGTTTGAAAGCCCCATGCAGAGGTGCATCTGATACCAGTTCACCTGAAGATGAGGACCGCAACTGGCCTTCCTGGTGACAGGCTCATGTTCCAGTTGGTGCTGTCAGTTGTTCGGGGACTCAGCCAGTCTGCAGTATCCTGGTGTCTCACACAGTTCCTGGGCACCTATCTGCGGTCCATGGCACAGACCATCTGCTTCCCAGCAATTCAGCAGGACCAACACTGGACTATGCAGGATTTTTACGCTGTGGCAGGGTTCCCATTGGTCCTACATGTGGTAGACAGAACATAAGCCAGTGCAATGGTGTGGAGGAGTGGTCTAGTGGTTAGGACAAGGTACTTTAGGCCGGAGGGCTGGGGGTTCAAGTCCCACCTGGGGACAGCAATCTCAGGCCGGAGGAACTGGGATTTCTAGTCCTATAGGCACTCCTTGTGGTCTTGGGCAAGCCACTTAACCCTCCATTGCCCATGTTCCCTGTAAGTATTAGCGTATGTGTCTCATATCCCCTCATGTTAAATGTATCCCCCAATTGACCGCTTTGACCTGGTGAAAAGCGGGATATAAATACAGCTAAATAAATAAATAAATAAATAAGTTGCCCTCTGGCCCCCTGTGACAGTATAAGGCTGCATATCAGAACTGCAAGGTCTTCCACTCTGTCGACATGCAGATAGTGTGCAATGCGCATACGGAGATAATGAGCATCTGCACAAAATACTCTGGGTCCTGCCATGATGCCTATGTCCTGAGCCACTCAGGGCTCCATGCCCGGTTCAAGTGGGGTCACATCACTGTTAGGTGGGCATGATCCTGAAGTCCTGGGGTGGGCCCCTTGGCTTTGAGGGAGTTACTGCTCCATGCCACTACAGTGAGGGTATGTGCAGGATGCCCCCCTGGTGACCCTTGACATACATGACCATGGTACAACCTGGCCCTATATGTCTGGAGGTTGGTCACATCTGCCCCACACCCACCCTCTGCACTCATCCCACCCCTATCCCACACAGCGTGCACAGTGGACCTATGCGTGAAGCAAGGGATGGAGGCAGGTGACTGGAATGGAGACAGTGAGCCTGCACATACCAGCATGCCATGCAGCCCCATCTCCCACCACTCAGGGGTGTTCCTGATATGGGCCAGGCACAGGGCAGGGCACCAACAGGGAACCTGCACCTCTAGGGGCGTACTTGCACATGTGGTGGGCTGCGGATACACATTGCCCCATTGGCACCCCTGGGACCATCCATACAGTGGAGACAACCATGCATATACACAGTCAGCTGTCCACAGCTCACAACATGTCACTAATAGATGACCCCCTCACTAGCACACCAGCTGATCAATGGTCCACTGTTCTGCCTCCCACTCATGGTGACTGGGGCTACCCCCTACATGACTGGCTGCTGACCCCTATACGCCACCCTAGCAGCACAGCACAGCACCGGTACATACATGTGCACTGGAAAACACAGGGGATCATCGAACGCACCTTCGGCCAGTTGAAGTGTCAGTTTCAATGCCTGGATCAGTCTGGGGGGAGCTGTTCTACAGGCCTTGCAAGGTGCGCCAGATCACCATGGCATGCTGCATGCTTTATAATTATGCTCTGCAGCCCCAGCAGCCACTGCCAGATGAGTCTGAGCCAGCCCAGAGTGATGGCAATGACCAGATGCCAATGCAGATTTGTCCCAGGGTGCACAGTCAGACGGGAGGTGCTGACACGTGACACCTTTGTCCAGGCACACTTTGCCTGACTGCCTGAGCCATATATTCTTTGCCCATACAACTCGATGCTCATGCCAGTGCCTGGGGAGGGGTTTGAGAATATACCACAGCCACCATGGACCTGTGTATGTCCACACTATGCACCAGCCCATGCCTTTGTGTGACGTGCACATTACCTGCCTGGATATTGCTCACAGCAGTGTGCTACCATGGGCTGCTGGTATGGGCACTGCCTCTGGATCCAGGGTTCAGGACTCATCCCGCCAATATTTTTGCTGACATGTGCCATGGGTATGGTGTCCACCTAGCCATGTGCCGTGCCCCCCCTTATCTGATGTGTGCCATGACATGTGTCTAGTGGCATCTTCAAATGGTGCCGTGCAAGTGAGCCAACGTGCCTAGACATGTGCATCCATTGCATGAAGCCCACAGCAGCCACAGCTGGGACACACACATCTCATGGTCCACCTGTCCATTGTGCAGCCTTTACCTGCCCATTGCCCGCTGCCAGTGCTGTCATGGGCAGGCAGGTCATGCACATGGTGTGCTACATACACATGGTACCCTCAGCACATCACCATCCAGCCGCATAGGGCCATTATACATTACAGATGCAGTCACAGGCCTGTTCATGTCACCATTGGGTGACAGGGCCACCACATGGGAGCCCCATACATGGGACAGGTGTCTGAGACAGCATGTGGCCACTGCCCCAGCCTACCCATGCTGCCCTGGCTCTGCGGTGCTGCAGTTGGCTCCCCTATGGCTCAATGGCATGCACATTCCACATGTTTCACATGCCTGGGACCCTCATGCACCCTCTCTTTACTCCTTGCCATGCCTATTGCACCACCAATGCTGGTTTCCCACCCCAGGCCCCCCACCTTCCCCCTTCTATCTGTTTATCAATGCACAGTGCAGCTGGTCAGCTGCGGGCCCTGTCCTACCCATCTCCATGTGCCACATGCATCACATCCTGATCCCACTCAGCTTCCACATCCAGGACTGCTGCTGCATGCAGCCCTGACTGTGCAGTCAGTCTGCCATGTCTCTCTAACCTCCCTGTCATGGGCCATTCCACGTTCCTCAGGGGTGACTGCACATCTGGGCTGTCCATGTGACCGGGCCCTGCCACATCCGTGGTCTTCTCTGGTCTAGTCCACTCTCTCTATCCCACCCACTCTGCATGGCATGCACCACTACCATCTGTGCGATGGCCAACCCCACTGTCCTAGACCGTGGCATACCCATTGACTGTTGGCTGTGCTGCTGCCACATGTTCATGACTCCCCTCTCCCCATGTGGCTCCCAAAGGGAACGACATATTGTGGGCTGTCCTCCTGAATGTTTTCACCATCCCATGCTACTGTTTTGGCCAGCCTACCTGTCTATTTGGCTCAGTCATGCATGGGCTACTATGCACACATTCATGCAGCACGGCAGCTACCATAGAGCACTACCCATATGACTGGGGACATTGTTGGTGAGGGTTGCTGTGGGCAACAGACACATAGGCACACAAGTTGCACATGTTGAACAGCTTGACAATTTCTTTACCCAGCAAACATGCATGGGACAGTCACATGATATGGGCAAACAGTGCCCACACACACTGGAAAACAGCTGTGCTCCACAGCACACAACCCATGCCCCTGCTGCAACTGCAGGGCCATTAACACTGCCAACCAGTCCACTCTGGTGGCTGTAACTGCACCTGCAGTCACTGACACAGCTTACTCTGCTTGGTGGTATGGCTGCCCTGGTGGTGGGGCCTACTCAGTGTGGGGCTGCAAGTAGGCCTCCATCAGCAGTCACAGGCCCCTGAGCTCACCCCTCAGACCCTGCACCTCATACCTGAGGTCCTCCACATGGCATGAGAGGTGGGAGAGGGGCCTGTGTAGTCATGCAAGGCTGTGTGAAAGTATGTGCTCAAGATGGCCTATGGCTGGCATGTCTCCGGAGCCTCCATCAGCCTCTTGGACACCCTCATTAGGCCCCACATCGAATACGGGTGGGCTTTGTGGCCCACCAACATGGGCACCCTGCTCCCACATGCACCAAGCCACAGACACCTCTGCTGAATCACCACCCTCATCACTGCTGTGACATGGCACCACCGCAGCCTCCTGGCAGCCCCAGCTTCCATAATATGGGCCCTCCATTGCCTCATCACCATTGTGATGGGGCCTGTGGTTAGAGGCCTATTTAGCCCTATATAGGCGGTTGCCTAGGGCGTATGCACAAGTAATTGCTCTGGCCTTGTAAATAAAAAGTCTTTCAGAGCAACTTGAAATGAAAAGTGGGTTTTATTCCCCGTCCCGCTCGGACATTGTCAAAGGAAACAGAAACTTTAAATCAGATAAGCTTAGCAACAAAAGTGGTGACATATGTATTTTCTCTTGTTATATTCACAGAGTTCTCTTCATCCAGTATTTACATCATACGGTTGCATTTAACACAGACACTGCAATCCATAGGAATATCCTCTTGCAGACTAGCAGCGTCTTCCCATATCATTTCCCCAGCACTACTCACACTGCTGGTATCAGACCCTTCTTGAGAACGGTATTCAGCTATAGCGTCTTGTGACCCTTCACTATAACAGTCACTGGAGGCTTTTCCCCCTTTGGGTCTATATCTCTCTCTGTAGCTGGTTCTGCCTGGGCTTGCCTCCCAGAACATTAGCTCTGAAACATCTTGCTTCTTATGTCTGTAGTCAGAACCCTGCCCTTTGCAGTTATAAGCTTTAAACTTCTCTTTGTTACTATAGGGAAGTTTCCTTCTCTCTGCAGGGCTTGTCTTTATGTTTGGCTCTCTATAGCCTTTGCTTCTAGCCTCCCGGGCTGGTTGAACAGGAATATGTTTGTTCCTAACTTTACACCTATTTCTTAAGCTGTAGTCATGCATGGAGTGCCCATCCCCCAACACTTCCCTCTCACCGTGACCTCTGCCTTGAGCTGGCAAATACTGGCCTCTGGGGTAGTGGGGTAATCCTGGCTTCTCTCCAAAGCTATTCTTGGTAGCAGGTCTTCCCTTAGTGCAGCTTGCCTTGAACCTTCCTTCTCGAGAGCTGGAGACAGACTCACTTCCTGACTCCTCGTGAGAAGAATTTCCTCCCAGCAATCCCCTGGGGCTTCTGCTCAGCTGACCTGGGACACACCTCCTGCTCCTCTCTCTCCTACTGCTTCCCGTGGTGATCCTGCTTCTGACTCTCCTCTCTAACTGACTGGAACCCTGCCCTAAATAATCCCTAGCTCTACACGTGACCTGGGGACTCTCACTCAGGTGTTCCTGATGGGACTTTTGTTTGCTACGTAGCAAGAATTTCCCTTGCTGCAGTGAATCATGGTGCCTAGTGCTGCTTTCTACAGCTGACTCTGAGGTAAGTCTTTCTTTTATCTTATTTTCCCTGGGCTGTGTGCCCCTTGCTGCATCACATATCCCCCCTCTTAAGATATTCCGTGCTGGTGCACTTTCATGCTCCCAGCCCGGAATACGCGACAAAGCGTCTGCATTAGTATGTAGCTTTCCCGCCCTATGGTGTATAGTAAAATTGAAAGCCTGCAGCGCCAGGTGCCAACGGGTGAGGCGAGGGTTGTGGTTCCTCATGGTACCTAACCATTTCAATGGTGCATGATCAGTAATCAGCACGAAATGTCTGCCGGTAAGGTAAAAGCGAAGTGATTCAATGGCCCACTTGATGGCCAAACATTCCTTCTCAATGGTTGAGTAGTTGCCCTCAGCCTTGGTCAATTTTCTACTCAAGTAGATGACGGGGTGCTCAGTACCCTCAAACTCCTGGGATAGGACGGCTCCCAGCCCCGATTCCGAGGCGTCCGTCTGCAGGATAAAAGTACGGTTAAAATCCACCCCATATAAAACAGGCGCCTTGCATAACTTCCCCTTTAGAAGTGTGAAAGCGTCCTCCGCTGCCTGTGTCCATTGTAAATTATTAGGCGCGTTTTTCCTCAACATATTTGTTAACACTGTACTCTCCTCCGCGAATCTAGGTATAAAACGCCTATAATATCCGATTAAGCCTAGGAAACTTCTCAGTTGTTTCTTATTTAGGGGACGCCTAAAATTCTGTACACTTTCCACTTTATCATGTAGTGGTCGGACCGTCCCATTTCCCACTAAGTGTCCTAGATACCTAACCTCGGTACCTCCAAATAGGCATTTTCCGGGATTTAGAGTCAGTCCGGCATCTCGCAAAGCCTTCAATACGGCCTCTACACGTGGAAGGTGCTGTGCCCAGGTGGTGCTGTGGATGACTATATCATCCATATATGCTACGGCGTAGCTGTGGTGCGGCCGTAGGACTTGGTCTACCAACCTTTGGCATGTTGCCGCAGCACCGTGTAGACCGAACGGCATGCGTTTAAACTGGAATAAACCCAGTGGTGTACTGAATGCTGTCTTGGGTCTGGAAGCACGGGTCAACGGTATCTGCCAATAACCCTTGGTAAGGTCGAGGGTGGTCAGATACCGTGCCTGCCCCAGTCTATCCAACAACTCCTCGATCCTTGGCATAGGGTAGGCATCGAAGAGTGATATGGTATTGACCTGCCTAAAGTCAATGCAGAAACGGAGACTGCCATCCGGTTTCGGTACCAGGACTACCGGACTACACCAGGGACTTTTAGACTCTTCAATCACGCCTAGTTGTAGCATCTCCTGAACTTGTGCAATAATCTCGCTCTTGCGAGCCTCCGGTAAGCGATAAGGTCGCAGTCGCACAATTTTCCCCGGGGGTGTGAGAATTTCGTGTGCGACCAGATTGGTCTCTCCCGGGACGGGCGTAAGGACGTCCCTAAACCGTGTCAGCAACTGGTCTAACTGGCCTCGTTGCTGCAAGGACAACCCTAGGCCAACCTTCGGTGCAGGGACTGTTTTACAGTCTGCAATTTGGGGACCTAAATCCTCTTCTAGATTTGTCTTAGCAGAGGCAGTAAGACCCTGTACCTCCCTCTGTCCGGTGGATCCAAACCCTTGGCCTCCCCTGCTGGTAGGGACTAGGTGGGTTACCTCCTCCACCTCTGGCGACCCAAATCGTTCACATATAAATTGTGCAACGCGGTCTCCTCTTTTGACCTCAAAGTCCTGCTCTCCAAAGTTAAACAGCAGTACTTTGACCTCTCCCCTGTAATCGGGGTCCACAACCCCCGCTCCGACATCGACAAAGTGCTTCGATGCTAAACCCGATCGGGGAGCGATCCGCCCGTAGCACCCAGGTGGCAGCTGGACTTGTAGGCCTGTATTAATTAAAGTCTTTCCTTTCTTCGGTACCACCCCTTCCACAGCACTAAAAAGATCAAAGCCAGCCGCATCGGCGGTTGCTTTCTGGGGGACCTGTGCGTCTGGGGACATTTTACAGACCTTTAATACAAAACCCTTTTTACCAGGTGTCACTACCTCTATTGGTGCTTTTTGGACAATTTCTTTCCTTGGGGTTTTAGCAAATAAAGGCTGGGGAATTACATTTACCAGGGCTTCCCCTTCATCATTGCTTTTTCCCATGACCTGGTCTTCTTCCTCTCCTTCCTTAGGTTGCCCTTGGGGTTCCTTTTCCTTAACCAGGCCTTTCTTTAGGCCTTCACCAAATGGGGGCCAGTCCCGGCCTAACACCAAATCAAAGGGTAGTTTGGGGACTACCGCTACCAAAATCTTTCTCCGAACCCCTAATCCTTGTATCCTCAGCTGGTACAGCGGATAACCAGTGGAAGATCCATGGATACACCTGATATTGGCTACTCCTTCGGCGTGACTCGGGGGAAAACCCCTCTGGGCCTGTATGGTTTCCCAAAAACGGCGAGAGACCATACTTTGGTCGGCCCCCGAGTCAAGCAAGGCCTTAGCTGGGACTCCCTGTATCTCTACATCCACTCGGAAACCTGCAGCTGTGTGGTGAACCTGGCCAGTAACAAGTGCTGTGCGAGACCTGCATTCCCTTTTAAAGTGTCCACTTTTCCCACACTTAAAACATTTTAACACCTTGTTACCTTCTGCTTTTATATACCTGGATTCCTGTGAACCCACCTTGTTCCTTAAAGACATATTAGCATTTCTTACAGAGTTGTCTAACCCTGACCTGCTGCTAGCGCTGGCTCCTTTGATTAGTTCAGCCTCAAAGAATCTTTCCGTTAGGTGCGCTGCTTCAGCAGAGGTTCTACAATTCTGTAGAGTAAGAAATGTTCTAACCTCTTCAGGTACTGCGTCAAAGAACTGCTCTAATACAATTAGATCTAGTACTTCCTCCATTCGTTTACCCTCGGGTTCAAGCCACTTTAAAACCAACCCATGCACTCTGTGATACAGTGCCTTTGGTGTTTCCTCTGGTTGAATCCGGGTAGACCTGAGCATGCGTCTGTACATGGTAGGGGTTAAGCCCAACCTATCCCGTACAGCTCTCTTAACCTCTTGATAGTCACTTGCAAGAGCTGCTGGCATGGCCCTATAGGCTGCCTGAGCCTCACCAGTTAATGCTGAGGCCAGCCTAACGGCTAACTGCTCTTGTGGCCATTTAGCATTACTAGCTATTCGTTCAAATGTTTGCACAAAGTCATCAAAATTGTCACTAGCATGCATTTGTCCTAAAGTCCAAATCCCACAGCTCTGTGGGCCTACCCCACAGATAGGAACGGCTGCTGGTGATTCGTCCTTCTTAGGCTCCTTCAGGATAGTCCGCATTAAGTCCGTCAGGGGCTTCTGTTGCTCCACCAGGGCAGCGATGGCCTGCTCCTGGTTCTGCCGAGCTAGCTCTCCCTGTTTCTCGAACTGGCTGCTCATCCACCTGAGAACCTCCCGTGCATCCATCGTCGTCGTCATCTCCTTTCCTGAAACAAATCAGAAACACACCAAACCAAGTGCGGCACAATAACAAGGATAAAACTTTCTCCTCCCAAGCCTCCTCTTCTCACCAGCGATCCTCCCCAACCTGTGCCCAAATACCCGTTACCTGAGCAAGGTGGAGGGTCTTATTTTGAGAAGGTGCTTGCTGTCGCACTCCTGGAACCTGGATCCTCCTCCGTGCGTGCCAACTCCGCTCGTCCCGCGTTGTCGCTCTGCACTGTAGCTCCTTGTTTCCTGGACTGGATCCGATAAAACTACGCCAACCTGTGATGGGGCCTGTGGTTAGAGGCCTATTTAGCCCTATATAGGCGGTTGCCTAGGGCGTATGCACAAGTAATTGCTCTGGCCTTGTAAATAAAAAGTCTTTCAGAGCAACTTGAAATGAAAAGTGGGTTTTATTCCCCGTCCCGCTCGGACATTGTCAAAGGAAACAGAAACTTTAAATCAGATAAGCTTAGCAACAAAAGTGGTGACATATGTATTTTCTCTTGTTATATTCACAGAGTTCTCTTCATCCAGTATTTACATCATACGGTTGCATTTAACACAGACACTGCAATCCATAGGAATATCCTCTTGCAGACTAGCAGCGTCTTCCCATATCATTTCCCCAGCACTACTCACACTGCTGGTATCAGACCCTTCTTGAGAACGGTATTCAGCTATAGCGTCTTGTGACCCTTCACTATAACAGTCACTGGAGGCTTTTCCCCCTTTGGGTCTATATCTCTCTCTGTAGCTGGTTCTGCCTGGGCTTGCCTCCCAGAACATTAGCTCTGAAACATCTTGCTTCTTATGTCTGTAGTCAGAACCCTGCCCTTTGCAGTTATAAGCTTTAAACTTCTCTTTGTTACTATAGGGAAGTTTCCTTCTCTCTGCAGGGCTTGTCTTTATGTTTGGCTCTCTATAGCCTTTGCTTCTAGCCTCCCGGGCTGGTTGAACAGGAATATGTTTGTTCCTAACTTTACACCTATTTCTTAAGCTGTAGTCATGCATGGAGTGCCCATCCCCCAACACTTCCCTCTCACCGTGACCTCTGCCTTGAGCTGGCAAATACTGGCCTCTGGGGTAGTGGGGTAATCCTGGCTTCTCTCCAAAGCTATTCTTGGTAGCAGGTCTTCCCTTAGTGCAGCTTGCCTTGAACCTTCCTTCTCGAGAGCTGGAGACAGACTCACTTCCTGACTCCTCGTGAGAAGAATTTCCTCCCAGCAATCCCCTGGGGCTTCTGCTCAGCTGACCTGGGACACACCTCCTGCTCCTCTCTCTCCTACTGCTTCCCGTGGTGATCCTGCTTCTGACTCTCCTCTCTAACTGACTGGAACCCTGCCCTAAATAATCCCTAGCTCTACACGTGACCTGGGGACTCTCACTCAGGTGTTCCTGATGGGACTTTTGTTTGCTACGTAGCAAGAATTTCCCTTGCTGCAGTGAATCATGGTGCCTAGTGCTGCTTTCTACAGCTGACTCTGAGGTAAGTCTTTCTTTTATCTTATTTTCCCTGGGCTGTGTGCCCCTTGCTGCATCACACCATCCACATCCCCCTCCAGCAGCACTGAACTCCCACCACACCCGCACTCGGAATTCTCATCCACTCTGCACACCCACCCTCACCCATACTCTCCCCCTGCATGCCCTCCATCCCCTCTACCTTGCTCTCACCCTCCTGCCACTCACACACCCCCACACTCTCCACCTGCATTCCCTCCATCCTCCACCCTCCTGCCACTCCCACACCTCTGCACACACCCCTTGCATGTGCTTCATCCCCTCACCCTCATCACTACCCTCCAGCCACTCACCCTTTCCCATGCATTCACACACAACACCCTCACCACCCCTGCCTGACCCCTCAGCCTGTGTAACTACAGCCTCCCCACATCACTCCATGGGACCCCCCTAGCCACCCTCCCTGTCACACCACACACCCCTCCACCAGGTGCTGGAGGATGAGGATCCAGAGGTTGCCCCCTGTTTCTGCAGTGCCTGTGCATAGCATCGGTGAGACCTGGCCACTGATCTGCTGCACTCCATCCCCTAGGTGTGCTGTAGGACATCGGCCCCCCTACCCAATGCCATCGGCTCTGACTCTTCAGGGAAGGTGGTGGGGTAGAGTGCTGTCTTCCCTGCTGGACCCTCCTTATCCTCCTCATCTTCTGCAGATGGTGTTGGGCAAGACAGGAGGATGGGGTTTGTCCATGCACTGGTTCTGTCCCCACTGGTGGCCATGCTGCTGCTCCTGCTGGGGCTGGGGAGAATATATGTACTGGAGTCCTCCACCATGTCAGGGGTGTAGCCATCAGGGGATGGGGTGGGGACTCCTCCTCCTGCTATGCTGCTGCTGTGGGGGACAGAGGTCATGGTTAGCTGTATGGCTGTGGTGTCTCTGCTGCCATGGGCAGCTGGGTTTCTGGTGTGCCTGTGGCACAGAGTGCTGTCATTCCAGGCACATGGGTGGCCACATCAGGTATGTGTTTCCTGTGTCACCCTCCAGACAGTACTCCTGTCACTGAAACTGTGGTGGGGCAGGCAGGCCTCATTGCGTCACATTACCATGTTCCATGCCCATAACTCTCTATGGGACATAATGGTGGCTGTGCCACACATGTCCATACCCTGTTCTTCCTGTTGCTGCACTACTGTGGTTTCTGAGGGGGGGGGGAAGCATACACACAAGGGGTTCCAGCATGTCCCAGCTCTGCAGGGGGTGGGGCAGTGTGGGTCAGGACTATGTGTTGTGAGACACTGGGGTGGGGGCATGCTGTTTCCGTGGTGTTCATGTCACAGTGATGTGTGCTGTTACATGTAGTGCCCTGCCTCTGTGTTGGGGGCGCCTGTTGGCCTGCTGCTCAGACTGGGTATCTGCATGGCAGCTTACCCTGCTCCTCCTGCAGCTGTTGCCGCATACGCATTATCAGCCATGGGTGCTTACGGTGGATTGTGTGGTATTGCACACAGTAAGCCTCTGTATCACACAGGATCCAGAAATGCCTGTGGGGTAGAGACACATCTCATCATTCCCCCAAGTCAAGGCCTGCCTACTCATAATGGGAGTGCTACTGGTAATGTGTGCATGTGCATCATGTGCCCTGTCCCCATCTGCAATCAGTGGCACATTATCCTGCCATGCCATGCTGGGGTGGGGGCTGTGTCTGCTCATTGTATTTGGTGTACATGCACAGGCCCCAGTTTCCTCCCTTCCTGGGGCTGGGGCACACTCACAGCTATAACCTGCTCTATCTGTTCCTGACCTATAGTGCTCAGGGTGCTGAATTTGCCTCAGGTCTGGGGGCCTGTAATACTGCATTTTGCACCTGTACCATTCACAATGTGCCTCCCCTCTGACTTGTTCTGCTCTCACTTTCTAGAGCCTGGGAACACTCACAGCTCTAGCCTGCTAGTTCTGTGCATGACCTAAGGGTGCTTCAAAAAATCTCTGAAAACATTCCTTTTTAGGACTGCTTTTAATTTACCTGAGTAGTTATTCTGGTACGATGGCACCCTTTGTCATGGTAACGACAGTCCTATAGTCTATGGGAATTGTGTGTATTTATTTTTATATCTTATTCCATTTGTCTATCTTTTCTATGCTGTTCCTATCTCTCCTATGCTGTCCTGTCTACATTGTGGAGTTCCTTTAATTTCTTTTCTTTTAATTATTGTAAACTGCATAGACTGCTATGCAATGTTGCGGTATATCAGATAAAATATAACATAACCATAACCAATTAAGAAGTATTTATTTATATATTTATTAGAATGATTATAAACTTCCTTCCCAGTCCAAAAAGGACACCCAAAATGGAGCTAATGGGGTAACATCTATGGGGAGTAATTTTTAAGTTTTCTACCTAGGTGTAAAACCCATAGATGCATTGTACCTAATTTTCAAAAGGAAAATGAATGCATCAGTATATTTTGTTGTCTTGACCTGAGAATCTCTTTATGAAAAGTTACATATTTATGAATGCAGAAGTGCACTGTGACAGAATATAAGTCCCTTTTTCCATAGCACGTGTAGGTAAAAAAAAGGACATTCAAGCCAGGATTATCAAGATTTCCTGGGTATGTTCCAAAGCTTGCTAAATGCAGAGCTTCTTATAAAATACAGATTAGGACATGCAGAACTATGTGTGTGTTTGCCAGCATGTGCAGCAGGAACAGTCGTTTCACATAAAATCACGTGCAAAAAAGAACCACTTCACTCAAGATGCTGCAAATTCTAGTGAAAAATTCTGCAAAAACACATGTACAGGCAGAGCTAATCAAGGAGCTGAGTTCTAAACCTCACATCTTTTGTTTTTTTGAGTTTTGCTATAGGGCCAGAGGGAAAAGCACAATTGCCCCTTCAATCACATTTCAAAATCGCAGATCCAAACGAGCAGTTCACTCACACAAATGATTTGAAGTTTGTATAAAAACGAGAAGGGAAATTTTTGCAATATATGTGTATTCCTAATGTAAAATGGGAAGTATATATATATATTTTTTTAAGTTTGCCCACACACACACACAGTACATGCCCCCTTTAAATCCATGCATGCTGTGGTGATACATGTGCAAGTGACAGCATTTCTAAAATCACTAATTACATGTATGTCCCTTTATACATGCAAGCTAGCTTTTTACATGTACAACCCAATCCTTTTAATATGACCTTTTACATGTGACTGATTAATTTATTTGTAATATTACTAATGACTTTGCAATATCATATCACTTGTCCGAGAGATGAGTTGACATTAGCAATTGTAATTGCACAGTCTTGCGGTGTATAACACTATTACAGAGCAACATGGAACGCTCTGCCAGGTATAGCACACCTCATGTTGATGATGCAACCCTCTGGAAAATGTCCTGTACTCTCAGAAGACTCTCTTCAGTTAACTTCTTGGTCCACTGAGGCTTCTGCATTTTCCCTGTAGCATAAATTGACAGACTTTCCCTATGGCATAAATTCACAAACTTACCTACATCAAACCAGAAAATGTAATCATTACAAATGTTGGTAGATGAGAAATGACAAGTAACTACAGTATTAAGAATGACTCAAGAGCTTCTTTCCTGGGGCAGAGGAGGAGATAGCTTAGGTGGAGGTATGTACTGCCTGTTTTCAGAACCATGGCTGGTAAGGCGGAGAGGTGGTAAAGCAGGAAAGCAAATCTGCTTAATTTGCAAATTTGCCAAGTGTATTCTGGGTGTAACTTGGGAAAAAGAAGAAACAATGGCCCTGAACATCAGGGCAGAGCATTTAATATATTATTGCACAGCATTTTAATCCATGAATCTAAGATTTTAATTTGCCCCAGCATTCCAGGAATTGCAGTATTTGGAAGGATGCATGTTAGAAATTAAAATCTGCATAAGTGATATTAAGGCTGTGACATTTCAGAGCTTTTATCTTGGATTTTCTACCTTGCAGAATATTTGGTACATAAGGCTGAAAAAATCCTACTCCCTCTCTTATAACAGACAGAGGAGTGATCCATGAGATATTTCCATCCAAGTTAAGCTTACCCTGGCACCATTACTATTGATATGTATGATGAAATTAAATTGAACCAAACGCTTCTGAAAAAAAATAATATTAGACAATGGATGCTTTTCAAAGCTGCCCTTCCCATACCTAAGTGTCTTTTTTCTTTCTAATAGGGAAAGTACTATTTCAAATCTATTTATCCAGAAAAGTACTGATTTCCCTGGGTGAAAGGGCTGTCTGAAAACTCCCAATCCTTAACCTGCCTTAGGCTGGATCACATCACTTGGACCTTTGGCTACTTCAAAGGATGAGCTCCTGATGGAAGTATAACCGGGGAGGGAACATAATGCATGAAAACTGCATTTTCTAATCTATGCATGCTAGTTTTTATTCAAAAGATACTCACAGAAACCAGTAATTGCAAATATCTGTGAGTATTTTCAAAGCTAGCGTTTCACACGTGCTTTTTCTTTGAACCAGCACCCATGTGCCTTGCGGCAATGAGCTCAATTAAAAATTTGTCCCATCTAAATGTATATTGCAGCATAACAGAAACATATGTAGGACTTACAGTTAACCGTATTTGTTCAGGACAGGCTGAAACTTGTATGCATGAACTTGTAGTGTGATTTCCATATTGCTTTTTCAAGGAAAAGCAGGTTTGTAAATGCCTGTGTGCAATGGAGATAATGCTGATTCTATACGGTTTATAAGTTATTTATTGTAACTTTTTAAACATGTTTTACAGGGGTCGGTATACTTAGTGTGTTCTGATTTCCGAGATAATAGTGCTGCATTCATTGGGGTGGTAAGTGGTTGGGTTAGGGGCAGAGAATGGGCCATTAGCATTGGTGCACTTACCGCCACTCACATGCAGTGCCTTGTGAAAGTATTCATCCCCTCGTTTTTTGTCCTGTTTTGTCGCATTACAGTACAACCTGGAATGAAAATGGAGGTTCATTTGGATGTTAGGCAATGGACCTAACAAAATAGTCTAAATTAGTGAAGTGGAATCACAATAAAATACCTTGTATATTTAAAAAAAAACAAGTAAAGGGGGGTGGAGCATGGTTTCTGGTCAAGATGGACGTGTAAGAGCTGTGCTCCGGAGGGTAATAAACAAGAATCCTGACTTCTGCAATCTTTAATCAAATAGTTCCTGCCTACTTTGACACCATTCGATCCCGGATATGTCGGGTCCCAAACAGACGCGGCTGGATTACCAAGTATCTCAAAATGCCAGCAGAAAGAGAACCAAGACGGAACCTCTCTCATCTCACAAAATGGCGGTCATCTGAGATTGCCCTGAGACCTCACAGGAGTTCCTGGCTGAGATTTGTGCATTCAAAGACTTGGTTAAAGCTAATGGAGAATCACTATGTGCAATGCAAGAAGATATCAATGTTTTGCAAACTTCTTTGGCGTGAATTACGGCTCGTTTGGGGAAGGTAGAGAATGTGGTGGTTTCACATGGTGAGAGGTTCGAGGTCACTGAGAAGCATGCCAAGCTGATACGTTCATTGCAAAGAGAGGTGGAAGATGGCAATAATCGGTCTCGGAGGAATAACATAAGAATACTAGGAGTTCCTGAGGGAGCAGAGGGCCCTGATATGGTGCCCTTTTTGCAGGCTATCATTCCAGGTGTGTTAAAGTTGCAGTTTGCTATGCCGTTCGAGATTGAGCATGCCCAGAGAGTACCTACTCAGTCCGTTGTCATGGGCAAGCGTCCACACCCAATCATCTTGAAAGTTTTACATTTTCAGCAAGAATTGCAAATAATGGGAGCAATCAGAGCACTTTCAATTTTGGAATACGAGGGACAAAAACTCCTGTTCTTCCCGGACTTCACGAAGGCAAAGGTGGATCGGAGAAAGGGTTTTCTGGCGCTGCGTCCACGCTTGCTACAACTGCAGGCCCATTTTGGGCTGCTCTATCCCGCCCGCATGAAAGTCACACTGCATAACCAGACCAAGACTTTTGATGATCCCGGGGAGTTATATGCTTTTCTGGAGGTTAAGGTGTCGGCAGTGAGGTGGTGAAAGTCACTTTGCAACTTTACAACAAAATACAAAGAAATAAAAAACAAATTACAATAAATCAAAATACAAAATATTTCTCAGTAATAACCAGAAAATAAAAGGCTATTTATAGCCCACCCCACCACATCCCTCCCACCATCATGCGATCATCAGGGGCTATAGAAAATAAAAACAGCTGAAGGCCTACCGGGCCTACAAGGGCTTTAGAAGATCACCACTCCATTACATAGGAAACAGAAGGATTTGACTAATAACCCTTTATTATATCTCATACCTTGCTTTAGAAATATACTTCTGTAGGGGTTTCCACTTGAGAAAAGTGGAGGGTGTGAGGATTCTGCCACATCGTGGCATTTGTTCATATTTGCAGTATAAGCACAAGCGGTTCCACCATTCGTGCCAACTAAGCTCTGCAGTATGTTTCCAATTAGAAATAACGAGATGTAAGGCCACTACCAACATGAAGTCAAGCAAAAACCGACAGTCTCTCTGTAACGACGAGATGCCATTTGCTGATCGAAAAATGACCATAGACCAGGAGAGAGTGGCCCGAAATCCCAGCACCTCTTGAATGCGATTCCATATTGAAACTCAGTAAAACTGAATGTTAGGGCAATCATACACCACATGCCTCAAAGTGTCGACATCTCCCCGACAAGACCAACACTCATTCCCAGCTGCCTTATCCTATTTAGCAACCTTCACTGGAGTGAAGTGCGGTCTGTGGGAAAAGAAGTACAAGGCTTGTGAGACAGAGGCAGGCTGAGAGACCCTATTTATCTTTCCCCAGAATTTTGTCCAATTTTCCGGAGAGAGGACTTCCCCAGTGTCATGTTCCCATACTCGTTGAACTCCAATGGCCTGAGAACTATTGTTCTGAACCACTAGTTTATAATATTGGGAAGCCACCCCAGAGGTCATATATATTGAACTTATCTTACTAATTAACCCCCATTCGTCAGACAATGAAGTAATATCTAACAGATTTTTCTATACAATGCCTCAGCTGAATCCACCGAAAGTATAAGGAATGAGGTAGATCAAATTCACTTTGCAAGTGGGAAAAGGTTTCCACTTACCATCCGATATTAGTTGGCCAATGTTCCAAATGCCCTTGCTAAACCATTTTTGCCATGCGAATGAGCTTGATTGATTTTGAAAAAGGGACTATGCCAGATGGGTATTAATTTTGATAAGCAATCCTCCTTAGGAATTGCACTTGCTAATTGCTGAAAAGCCTTCTGAAAAGCCTTCTGAGTGTCCGATATGATTCTATGAGACTTCAACCTCTTAATAGACACCATGGAAGGAAAAAGATTCAAGGGGAGAGGAGTACTTAATCTCTCTTCTAGTTCAAGACATATTGGGCATACACCTATGGCCCCTTCCACCCATCGTGATCCTTGTTTTAGCAAAAAAGCACAGTGATAGGCCTGAAAGTCAGGGAAATTTACCCCCCCCCCTCCTCTTTTTTAGATATGAGTTTCCTAAGAGGAATTCTAGGCGTTTTTTTTTTCCCATAGAAATTGAACCAGAGTCCTTTCAATTTGACGATATACTTTACTTGTAGAAAAGACAGGCAGCATTTCTAATATATAATTCACATTAGGAGTGATAGTCATTTTTATAGCTTGAAGACGACCCCAACAAGAAAGATAGACCGGAGACCACTTTGCTGTTATATTACGAACTGTAGTTAGGATCTCTTCTTCATTGTACTGTAGGGTTACACTAAGGGGCTTGTTTACAAAGCCGCGGTAGTGGTTCGCGATCGCGATCGCAGCCGCGGCCCCATTGAAATCAATGGGGCCGCGGCTCCGATTATGATCGCAAACCGCTACCGCGGCTTTGTAAACAAGCCCCTAAGTGGGTAACAATAGTGAACTCCCAAATACTTTACCATCTTAGGTTCCCATACAAAAGGAAATCCCTTCATATCCGTCCTACATATTCTCGAGTTCAAGGGGGAAGGCAACAGACTTTGACCAATTAATTTTATAGCCAGATAATCCTGAATATTTATCTATCAATTCAAAAATGCTCTGTATGGAACTAGGTGTGGTGAAAAGCAGTAGATCATCTGCATATGCCGATAATTTAATTTCCATGCCAGCAATAGAAACGCCTTTAACCGCGAGGCTTTGCCTTATTAGTAAGGCCAAAGGTTCCAAGGCCAGAGTGAAGAGAATGGGTGAAAGAGGACAATCCTGATGGGTACCCCGCCTAGAAGAATCTCTCTAGACTGAGTTGCATTCACAGCAATTTTTGCGCTCGGTCTCACATACATACGTTTAATTAGATTGCAGAAACCTTCACCAAATCCAAACCACTTTAGAACAGCAAACAGGAAAGGCCACTCCAACTGATCAAACACTTTCTCTGCTTCTAATGAGAGTCCCACAAGAGGGTCATCTGTTTCCTCTGCGCCTTCCAGAACGCGACAAAGCACTCTGGCATTGTCGGCTGTAGAACATCCCTCAGTAAAGCCACATTGGTCCGGGTGGATCAAGGAAGGGATCAATTTCGAGAGACAACCAGCTATAATGGTCACAAAGATTTTATAGTCTACATTTAACATTGAAATTGGCCGATAATTACTAACTAACTATGGGTCCCTCCTAGGTTTTTCTAGAACAATAATATTTGCAGAGGCAAACTCTCCAGTCTGTGCCACGTTGTCTAGAAAAAGTCCATAATATTGTTGAAGGCATGGCCCTAAGGTTTTTGAAGAGGCTTTATAGAATTCAGCTGGCAGACCATCTGGTCTGGTAGTCTTGCCAGCTTGGATAGCGTCAACAGCCTGGATAATTTCCATGACTGTTATCTGCTTGCCTAATCCCACAGCAGTTTCTTGATCTAATACCGGCCTTTGGATATTGTTTAGCAAACTATCAAACTCCTTCACAAAAAAAATCTATTTCTGGGAAGTATAACTGAGCGTAAAATTGGCAAAAGGTCTCTGCAATGTCAGGATCTTTGACAATCAATGGATGCACCTGAGAATCCCTTAAAGCTGTAACATGCGAAGATTCCTTACGGCCCTTTAACAAGTTAGCTAGCAGTCGTCCAGCTCTATTACCCTCCAGGTAATATCGTTCTTTCTGCCCTTGAATATTTTGTGAGACCTCAGTGGTCAAAATCAAATTATATTTAAATATAAGGCGTTGCAATCTTATCAAAATGTTAGGATCAGATTTATGGCATAAGATACATTCTCCCGCTTTAATCTGTTTATCTAGTGCACTAAGTTCTGCTTTACGCTGTTTAGCCTGCTTTATGGAAAAACTAGTAATGGTGGCTCATATACTAGCCTTAAAGCCTTCCCACCACACCCACCCCGGGGAGTCTTGCGGTAGATTGAATTGAAAATACTCCTCTATAGCCACCTGGATGGTCTCCCGAAATTCCTGACTGACTAGAAGAGTCCTATCAAATTGCCAGCGTGAGTGAGGTTGATAGCTCATTGAGTCAAATAGGGTGAATGAGATTGCATAGTTATCAGAGATGTGAGCTGCATGAATAGTAGACTCATTAATTCTAGAACAAAGTCCCTTGGAGACTAGGAAGAAGTCTATACGTGATAACGAGTTATGAGGAGGAGAAAAGAAAGTGAATTCTTTGTCTGTAGGGTGTTGCAACCACCAAATGTCTATCAGGTCTAATTCCCTCATTAGAGATATAAGAACTGGGTGAGCTTTGGGAACCGTAATGGCACCACTACAAACCTACAGACTGGGCAAGGAGGGCATTAATCAAAGATGTCACAAAGACACTAAGGATAATACTGAAGGATCTATAAAGATCCACAGCAGAGATGGGGGAGTATATGTCCATAGGACCACTTTAAGCTGTGCACTCCACAGAGCGGGGCTTTTTGGAAGAGTGGCCAGAAAAAAGGCATTGCTTAAAGAAAGAAATAAGAAAACATGTTTGGAGTTTGCACAACAGCATGTGGCGGAACTCCCAAAGAAAGGAAGAAGGTTTTCTGGTCAGATGAGATGAAAATTCAACTTTTTGTCCATCATGGGAAACACCATATGTGGCACAAACCCAACACTTCCCATCACCCCAAGAACACCATTCCCACAGTAAAACATTGTGGTGGCAGCATCATGCTGTGGGGATGCTTTTCATCGACAGGGACAGGAAAACTGGTCATGATTGAAGGAATGATGGATTGCACTAAATGCAGGGCAATTCTTGAGGAAAACCTGTTTCAGTCTGCCAGAGATTGGAGACTGGGATGAAGGTTCACTTTCCAGCAGGACAATGACCCTAAACATACTACTAAAGCTGGTTTAAAAGGAAACATTTGAATGTCTTGGAATAACCTAGTCAAAGCCCACACCTCAATCCAACTGAGAATCCGTGGCATGACTTGAAGATTGCTGTACACCAATGCAGCTCATCTAATTTGAAGGAATTGGAGCAGTTTTGCCTTGAGGAATGGTGAAAATCCCAGTAGCTAGATGTGCTAAGTTAATATAGATATACCCCAAGAGATTTGCAGCTGTAATTGCAGCAAAAGGTGGATCTACAAAGTATTGGCTTTGGGGGTAGAATACCTATGTACACTCCTGATTTCTGTTTTCTTTTCTGTCTTAATTATTGTTTATGTCACAATAAAATATATTCTGCACCTTCAAAGTGGTAGGCATGTTGTGTAAATCACATGGTGCTAACCCCCAAAACTCCATTTTAATTCCAGGTTGTAATGCGACAAAACAGAACAAACACCGAGGAGAGGAATACTTTCTCAAGGCACTGTAGGCGGTGGTAAGTGAACCTGCGCTAATGTTAGGACATGTTAGGGTAAGGTGCACTGCATTAAGTACTGGAAACATGCTTTCTATGCCCCTGACAGTTAATATAGTAGTGTTGCAGTGGGGGTGTACTATCGACTGTCTGGCCATAATGAACAGATGGATGATGAAATGCTCAAAGAAATCAGAGACGCTAACAAACGTTACAACACAATAATAATAGGTGATTTCTATTACCCCGGTATCATTTGGGTCAGTGTCACAACAGGACATGCTAGGGAGATAAAGTTTCTAGATTAAATAAATGACTGCTTCTTGGAGCAGCTGGTTCATGAACTGACAAGAAAGCAAGTTCTGCTACGAGGGAACATGGGATGAGGGTGAAAGGGGATAGATTCAGGAGTGATATGTGGAAATATTTCTTTACGGAAAGAGTGGTGGATCCATAGAATAGTCTCCCAGTGGAGGTGGTAGAGGTGAGGACAGTATCTGAATTCAAAAAAGCACGGAACAAACACAGAGGATCTCTAAAGGAAAAAAGGGGACTGTTGTAGTTGTTGATACGAAAGGACAGACTAGATAGGCCATGTGGTCTTTTTCTGTCGTCATTTTTCTATATTTCTCTATTTCTAATAAGGAAAACTATTTGGAGCCAGTCCTTAGTGGAATACAGGATCTGATGCAAGAGATAAGGGTTCTTGGGTCACATGGTAATAGCATGATCACATTTGATTTAATAAATGGAGGAAGGACAAGGGCTGGCCCAACTACTAGGCAAACTAGGTTGTCACCTAGTGCGGCAACATATGAAGGACAGAAAAGAGTAGGGCATTCAAAACAGAACAATAGATTTTGACAGCCAAAGGGGGAGTAAGACAAGGTTGGTATAGGGTGCCACCATCTTGAAACAACTCTGGGGCTGACCCTGGGAAAGACAGCAAGGAAATTAACATTACTACTTTTTAACTTTTAAAATAGAGATTATGATAAAATAGTTAGAAAATCTAAAAGGAGCAGCTGCAAAGGTTAAAGATATACATCAAGTATGGGCTCTGTTTAAAAATACTATCCTGGAAGCCCAGACCAGATGTAGTCCACACTTTAAAAAAAGTAGAAGGAAGGCCAAAAAACTACTAGCATGGTTTAAAAGTGAGGTCAGAGAGGCTATTGTAGCCAAAAAAAGCATATTTCAGGAAATGGAAAAAGGAGCCAAATGATGAAATTGGGAACCAAATAAGCACTGGGAAGTTAGATGTAAGACATTGAAAATGCAGGCAAAGAGAGAACTTCAAGAAAAGCTTTCCATGGAAGCAGAAATACATAACATTTTTTTTCAAGTACATTCATAGCAAGAAACCTGTGAGAGTGTCATTTGGGTCATTTGATGATAAAGGGTTAAAAGGAATACTAAGGGAGGACAAGGCCATATCGGAGAGACTGAAGGAATTCTTTGCTTTGGTCTTTATTGACAAAGATGTAGGGAAGTTACCAATTCCTGAAATGGTATTTAAAGGTGATATATCAGAAGAACTGAAAGAAATATTGATAAACTGGGAAGATGCATTACAACTATTTAATAAACCAAAGAATTGCAAATCACCTAGACTGAATGTATACATGCAAGGGTGTTGAAAGAGCTTAAATATGAGACTGGGGACTTACTATTGGTAATCTGTGAACTATCATTAAAATCATCTGTAGTACCTGAAGATTGGAGAATGGCCAGTGTAACACCAATTTTTAAAAAGGATTCCAGGAGTGATCCGGGAAACCTCAGGCCAGTGAGCCTGACTTCAGTAATAGGCAAAATGGTAGAAACCATTATAAAGAATACAATTACTGAACATGTAGATAGTCAAGGTTTACTGGGAGAAAGCCAACATGGATTTAGCTTAGGAAAGTCTTGTCTTACTAACCTGTTATATTTTTATGAAGGTGTGAATAAACAGGTAGACAAAGGTGAGCTGATTGATATAGTGTATCTGGATTTTCAGAAAGCCTTTGACAAGGACCCTCATGAGAGACTCTTGGCAAAATTAAAAAGTCATGGGATAGGAGGCAGTGTACTATTGCAGATCAGGAAGTGGTTAAAAGATAGAAAGCAGAGAGTAGGGCTAAATGGCCAATTTTCTCAATGGAGAAAGGTGAATAGTGGAGTACTCTAGGAATCTGTGCTGGGCCTGCTGCTTTTTAACATATGCATAAATAACCTGGAAAAAGGAATAACAAGTGAGGTGATCAAATATGCAGATGACTCAAAATTATTCAAAGTTGTTAAAACACAAGAGGATTGTGAAAGGTTGCTAGAGGACCTGGATAAATTGAAAGACTAGACGTACAAATAGCAGATGAAATTTACTGTGGGCAAGTGCAAAGTTATGCACCTAAGAAAGAACAACCCAAACTACAGTTACACCAGGCAAGGCTCCACATTAGGAACCACCACCCAGGAAAAAGATTTATGTGTCATCATGGATAATATGTTGAAACCCTCTGCCCAGTGTACAACGGCATCCAAGAAATCAAATAACATCCTAGTAATCATAAGGAAAGGAATTGAAAATAAAACAAAAGATATTATAATGCCTCTTTATCGTTCCATGGTGCAACCGCACCTTGAAAATTGTGTGCAATTCTGGTCACCATATCTTAAAAAGGATATAGCAGAATTAGAAAAGATAAAGAGAAGAGCCACCATTATGGGAGAGTGGATGGAAGGATATCCCTAAGAGGAAAGGCTTAAAAGGTTAGGGCTCTTCAATTTGGAAAAAAGATGGCTGAAGGGAGATCTGATAAAGGTCTATAAATTAATGAATGAAGCAGAATGGGTAAACATAGATAGGTTGTTTACTCCTTCAAAAAGTAGGACTAGGAGGACACACAATGAAGCTACAAGGTAACATATTTAAGAGTAAAAAGAGAAAATATTTTTTCACTTAATGCATAATAAAATTCTGGAATTTGTAACCAGAGGATCAGAGATGGCCCATCCACTAGGTGGGCTAGGTGGACGCCTAGAGCGGCTGGCCTGAGTGAGTGGCAGTGACACACATGGGCTGCTGCACCTCCCCCCCCCCCCCCCTCAGCTGCTGCCAATTCCATTTGGGGGAGAGGCAGGCAGTGGCCTTTTTTTTCAAAAGTGACAGCAAAAATCACCGCTTTTAGAAAAACTGCCACTGCTGCTGTCCACCTCCCTCTCCCAAGACGGAATCGACGGCAGCTGGTGGAGAGGTGGCTGCGGCAGCAGTAGCATCTGGGGGGGCAGCATCAGCTGGGGGGGGCATCAGTGTCAGCAGGGAGAGTGGTGATGCCTAGGGTGGCAGAAACCCTTGGGCTGGCCCTGCAGAGGATGTAGTAAAAGCTTTTTGCTGTAGCTGGGTTTAAAAAATATTGGGCAAGTTCCTGGAGGAAAGGTCCATAAACCATTATTAAAGAGCACCTGGGAAATCCACTGCTTACTTAGGACAAGCGTTGTGCAATCTATGTACCTTTTTGGGAATCTGCCAGTACTTGTGGCCTGGATTGGCTACTGTTGGAAAAAGGATACCGGGCTTAATGAACCATGGTCTGACCCAGTATGGCATTTCTTATGTTATTAACAAGAGTGTTAGAAGTGTGTTAGGTGAGACACCATAGCTCCCTTTAGTACCTCAACTACATCACCCTTAGAACGCTGTCATGACATCGGTTTCTGGCCTATAACAAACTACAGAGTCATCAAAACCTACTCTAAATGTACTAAACTGAACTACATTAATGCTGCACTAGACGAAGGGTATCAATTGTTGTAACTGTATTATATATCTGATCTCAGTTAATTGGCACAGCAAACTGCACCATTAGGAACCACTTGAACCACCCTGCCCCAACTAACCGCCATGTTACTACTTACTACAACCGCATATTCCTACACATTGCTCACCTGCTGCATGTTCCCGGCTCTTGCACATTTTACCCAGGCCCTCATACCTGCTCACAACTCCATCCCAATCCTACACGGCTCATGGAGAAGATGCTATGGACACCCCAACAACCAAACGGGAAGACCCGGGCGCATGCCATATCCTCACCTCATCTATGTTGCCCTCCAGCAACCCAAACCCCCTCAGAAGGAACATCACCCCCTCCCTCGTGACCTCAAATGTGCCCTCATAAATGCACGTTCAGTCCGAAAGAAATGGCCAGCCGTGACGGACATGCTGTCCGCCCTTGACCTCGACATCCTATGCATCACCGAAACATGACTGTCCACCTCGGACTCCGTTCTTCTTCACCAGTTTGCTCCCCCTAACTTCACTGTCCACTCATATCACAGAGCTGAACAGAGAGGGGGAGGAACTATCATCCTAGCTAAGTCAGAACTACATTTTCAATTGATTGCTTCCAGCAGCAACTCAGTCCTTGACTCCATCACCATAGCGAATAAGTAAAAACTTCAATACCTGTCAGAAAACAGGTAAAATACTTAGGGGTAATAATAGACCACACCCTATCCATGCTGCCACACATAAAACAAACAGTAAAAACCATTTTCTACAAACTCAAAACTATTCAGCACCTAAGGCCACTCCTTGAAACACAAGACTTTAGATCCGTAGTAAGTACACTGATCACCCCTCACTTTGACTATTGCAATAGTCTCCTAATAGGCCTCCCTCAAAAAAGCACATACCTTCTACAAAGAGCACAAAACATCTGTGCAAAAGTAATTGCTAAAGCCCGCCTAACAGACCACGTAACCCCAATACTGCTGGAACTCCACTGGCTTCCTATAAACAGCCGAATCAAATACAAAATTATCCTAACAACCTATAAACTCATAAACGACATAGCCCCCTCACACTTAACCACATTACTGCAATCTCCAACATCGACAAGGACCCTCAGACAAAACGCAGCCCACTCCCTCATCATACCTAAAGCCATCTGTAAAACCAAGAATACCACTAGCTCTAGAGCATTCTCATTCACTGCTCCTACACTCTGGAACGACCTCCCTATTGAACTTCGCACCATAAGAGACCTCATCCAATTCAGAAAAGAATTAAAGACCTACCTGTTCACTGAACACTTCGAAATCCCCTACTCCCCCAAAGCCAGCTCTACTACAAATGTGGGCACCCATGCACAAACTCCCTTAACCCCAACAATGTAACCACAAGCCTGTCCCCCCCCACACACGCCCCAAAGATGACAAAAATAAAAGGAACTAAATTCCAGCACCTACGCCAATTTCTACCCCATACACCACACACACTACACGATGTAAATATACTTTTGTACAAAGTTTGATATGTTTGCTTTAATACCTACAAAGATTTTGCTTTAATACCTTCAAGTTGTTTTTGTTACAATACCTACAAAGTTTATATTTACTGTTCAATGTAAATAGTTGATTTCTACTGTTCTATGTAAAATGTATACAAATTGTGTACAAGACTGTTAATCTGTTATATGTAAACCGCCCTTGATCTCTGGAAGGGGCGGTATAAAAGAAATAGTTAAATAAATAAATAAATAAATAAATAAGTACTGCATCATCAACCTGATCTACCGAGCACCCTTTCCATCCCCGGACGAACTAGCCACAATAATTGACCTTGCCTGCAATCCCAGAAACCTATGCACGCCAAACTCATTGATGGGTGACTTCAACCTCCCTGTCCTCCAAGACTCCTACACCAAAGCCTTCCTTGATGCCCTCGAGGTGCTAGGTTATACCCAGATGGTTAACTCCCCCACCCATGTCAAGGGAAACACACTTGACCTAATATTCGCACCGCTACCATCCCTCAATTCAAGGCACAAAATCAACATTTCTGTGAGTCCAGTACGATGGTCTGACCACTCCCTGATCACATTCCTGATACCTTCATGCTTCGACCCTACTAGCTCCCAATCTGCAGGCAAACCAACCACCTCAACATCAAAACGCTTCCGCCCTTTCAACAAGGATGAGATTATAGAGAGAGCACAACCGCTTTATGACATGTGTGAACAGAGCCTAGATGATATGATCACTACGTGGAACACGAGCCTTGATGCCGTAATCGACCCACCCCTCATCAACAAAGTGCCTGGCAGGAGGACGAAGGCACCCTGGTATTCACCCGAGCTAAGGAAATCCCTCCACCAACTCAGACAGCTTGAAAGACGCTGGCATCGATCAAGATCAACGCAGAGCCATGAAGCGTACACTGCTCATCTAGGCACACACCATACAGCAGTATCATTGAGAATGAAACAATACCACGCTGAGTTATTACAACGCTCCATAAACAAACCACATGAGCTTTTCAATCTCGTGAAAACCTTAGCAAAAGAAACCTCCCTCACCCAATCAAAGCACCCTGACCCTCAGGATTATGCAGACTACCTATGAGCCAAAACGAGTCAGTCTAGCTTGCCCTCAAACATCCACCCCCAAGATGGAACAACCAAACTAACCCCGCCCCCGCCCCATCTCAAACCTTATTGGAGGATCAACATATCATCACCACCTTCTCAACCCCAACCGAAAGAGACATCCAAGACATCATCACAAGCATATACACCACTACAGCACCAAATGACCCATGTCCAGCATTCTGGATAAAAGCCCTACCTTAGCCCATTCCTTACCAAAATAATAGATACATCATTCCTGACCGGAACCTTCCCCTGAAGTTTGAAACAAACATCAATCAGATCACTGCTGAAAAAGAATAAACTCGACCCTGCAAAGATGGACTCCTACAGACCTATCTCGAGCATCCCGTTCCTAGCCAAAATCATGGAAAGGATAGTTCAACGCCAACTGAATTACCATAATCGAGAATAATGCACCCCTTGACCCCTGCCAGCATGGTTTCTGAGAGTTGCACGGTGTGGAAACCCTATTGACTACCCTATTCAATACACTAACCATAGGCCTAGATAACATCAGACAAGGATTTGCTCTCATCTTCCTAGACATCGCGGCAGCTTTCGACTCCATCAGCCACGAACTGCTCCTATCCCACCTCACCGAGAAGGGAGTCCACGGCATGGCACTGGCCTGGTGTGCATCATATCTGAAAGATAGATGGCAGCACGTCCGCTCTGGCTCCTCCACATCCACACCCTTTCTTCAAGAGAAGGGTATACCGCAAGGATCTTCACTCTCGGACCTACTGTTCAATGTTTACATGCAACCCATCTGCATCCTCATCTATTCCTTCAACATCAACTGCCTAATATACGCCGATGACGTCCTGATGTTCACGCCAATATCCACTGAACACCCAGACCTCTCCTGGCTGTCTACCTGCTTCGACATAGTCTCGGATTGACTGCACACACAGAAACTCAAAATAAATGTCAAAAAAACAGAAGTCCTCTTCATCAGCAGAAACCAAGCATTCACCCCGCCCTCATCACGTAAGGTCCACGATGCAGAGCTATTCACCAAGCCTACGATTTGGTACCTCGGTATCACACTCGATCAACATCTCAGCATGAACACCCAGATAGCCAACATGGTGAAGGCAATATATGGAGTGGAGGAGTGGCCTAGTGGTTGGGGCAAGGTACTTCAGGCCAGAAGGTCAGGGGTTCAAATCCCACTAGAGGACAGCAACCTTGGGCCAGAAGGACTGGGGTTTCTAGTCCCACAGGTGCTCCTTGTGGTCTTGGGCAAGCCACTTAACCCTCCATAGCTCATGTTCCCTGTAATATAGTTATCTCCAAGTTATAATGCCCTGTTCAATGTAATTTCAGTTTGTTCAATGTAAACCACACTGATGCAGAATAGCACAGTATATAAGAGAATGTAAATAAATAAAATAAAAAAATATCACAAAATCCAGACACTGCACCATATGAGACAGCTTCTAGACACAAATGACTTTCAAACAGTCTATCAAGCACAAGTGATTCCTCATTTTGACTATGCTAATTCCATACTGCATGGTCTTTCTTAGAGCTCGCTAAACCCCTTGCAGCTTGAGATGAACACTGCAGCCAGAATCCTTCATGGAGCATCTAGGAAGGATCATATCACCCCAGTGCTAAAATGCCTGCACTGGCTCCCTGTCCAATGCAGGTTTTCCTTTAAGATCCTAACAATGACCTTTAAAGCTATCTACAAGTGCATGTCCATCTCCCTCTCAGACCTCATCCACCCCACCCCACCCCCCCAACAGGATGAGAAGGTCAGCAGCCACCAGCACTCTACTTCTCCCGAAAGAACTTACCAAATGCTCCAAATCCACGCGTAACCACGCCTTTGCACTCTATGCATCTTCCTGCTGGAATGCCCTGCCTCCTGACATCCGTGCCATCAACAACCTCCCCCAGTTTCAAAAAGCACTAAAGCACCATCTGTTTCTTCAGTACTTTATCAAATCAGACGACTCCACAAAACCATCCATACCACTTGCCCAAACCAGCACCCCCAGAGCACCCACCTCACACCCCACTCAGATCAACTAGCCTAACCCTACTCCATAGCCATCGGTAGCCTAACCCTATCCCGTAGCCATCCCTGCGATATATGACACGAACCTATGTAACGATGATATGCTCTTACTTTGCGACATACAATTAGAATGTATCTAGTCATATGTTACCTAATTCTGATATCTGACAATAACCTATATATTGATGCATTGTCCCCACTACGCGACTCGCACCTAGATTGTATATAATCATGTTGTTGCTTAACCTGTAAATAATGCCGGCTGCAATTACGATCTTGGCCGACGATTGTATATAGTTCGCATGTTATCCCTGTTATCCCTGTTAAATGCCCCGTTTATTGTAAGCTCATTGTAGACCTCCTACACTGAGTGATTTTGTTACTTGTGAACCGCACTGATGACAAATAGCGCGGTATAGAAAAACCGTTAATTAAATAAATAAATAAATAAAATAAATAGTAAGAGACCCTCACTGAATCATAATGATAAAAAGACTTGGGCTTACATGAAGAAGAGAGATAGTATTTTCCTTGTAAGGCATATAGCAGTCTGCAAAGCTGCTTTTTCTATCAGGCATTATGTTCAAGGAACTCAACATTTCTCCGTTTTTAGACTGAGATCCAAGTGTAGGAACTAAGCTTTGAGATGAGATTGATCAGCCCTTTTGGCATTTAACTGATATTGAGAGCAGGCACCATGGTGAGGTTAATATTCCCCTTCCAGGGAAGAGTGGCCTAGTGGTTGGGTCAAGGTACCACAGACCAGAAGGTCAGTGGTTCAAATCCCACTAGAGGACAGCAATCTTGGTCAGAAAGAATGGGGTTTCTAGTCCCACAGGTGCTCCTTGTGGTCTTGGGCAAGCTGCCTAACCCTCCATTGCCCATGTTCCCTGTAAGTATTAATGTATGTGTCTCATGTTGAAATGTATCCCCCAACAACTTTGACCTGGTGAAAAGCAGGATATAAATGCAGCTAAATAAATTGGAGAAATGATTATGCTAAAGGATGGTTAATTCACCATGTAAAAAGTATGTTCAAATGACTTTTTTATATACCGCCTCAACTGTAAACCGCTCTGATTTCATGATACAGCGGTATATTAAAAAAAATAAAAAATAAAATTAAAAGATAGAGGTGGTCAACCTTTCCTCTTTGATTTGAATCTGAAATAGCCAAACCCAAATGCAGTTTTATTTAGGAGGTCAGGACAGTTAACTGGATTTGGTTGTTCATTTAAGAGCAGAATGCACCACTCATGTCAGTCATCTACAGAGAGTAACCAGCCCATATTATATGGCTTATATATGTAGCCAATCATCACAATTCATGCAGTTATGTGCTGCCTTAGTTAAATAAAGACATATTTTTAAGAGGCTCTAAATCACAGTAAGTGTCACAGCTTCTAGCTGAACAACAGAAACTGGAATTAATCTTATTCTGATCATAGAAATGCAGGTCATTACAGCAGATCATGACTTCAGGGCTTCAGTTTTGCTTGTTTCCTCTCTTGATTTTCAATTTATTCTCGGTAACCCTCTGAAGAGATATGCTGTTGTTTGAAATTAAATAGAAAATATTTTATTTCCTTTTCAAAATGAAATGAAAGAAAAATAAATGAAACATTTGCTTTTCTTTTCATCACTATTTTAAACCTATGGCTGCTCAGATTTTCTCCATTGTCCCTCACGTTCCACACTGTCCCATTGGATCCCTTCTTACCTCAGATGCAGGTCTTCAATGGGCAAGAGTGATTAACTGTCCCTTTTGCCCTGCCACTGTTATTTTCCAAAGTGGCATCAACTCAGGTCAGTGGGTATTATTTTGAAAAATAGCACAGATCAGGAGTGAGATTAGGATTGTTCATGCTCATAGATGATTCATGAAATGAATAAAAGTGGGATGTGGAGGAGCCTAGGATGTCCATGCGAGCTGGGCGCTGATCTCGAAGAAGTTCTTTTTAAACATTGGTGGCGGGGTGGGGGGGGGGGGGAGAATGGACTTGCATTTTTTATTTGTTTTTTTTTTTGTTGTTGTTGTTGTTGTTGTAAAGAAACAAAGGACAAACTAAGCCAAATAAAATTCAGAAAAGAAAAGAAAACCAAGAACTAAAAAACACATTTTAAATGGGATGTGGAGATCAGAATTGAGATGTCAAAGTCACCATGTTTACAATTGTGCCAGTATTTTAGAAACAGTTCTGCTAAAATATAAGGAGATGCAGGGGTGCACGGGGATATAGTGTATATCCTCGGGCAGTGGGAGGAGCCATTTTGGTTGCGTGCTTGTCACTGTCTTCCTGCCTGTCCCCGGGAGCGTTGGCGCCTCAGAGCCATGGTTTTTCTCAGGTTCTTTTTTTCTTTTTCTTTTTTGGCACGCAGGCTTTTTCTCCACATCCCCCTGGCCGACTGGGATGTTGGAGTCCTTTGACTTGGTGGAAGCCATCTTCCCCAACATGTCAAATCTGGCCAGTGACTTTAAGAAGTGCTCCCAGTGTGGCTAGGCCATTTCTATGATGGACCGCCATAACTAGTGCCTTCATTGCCTCGGGCACAACCATAAGCCCTCCACCTGTAATCTCTGTTGTGTTCTATGTATATAGTTACACTTAGTTCTATGTAACTTGTTGTGTTCTATGCAAACTGCCCCTGATCTCTGGAAAGGGCGGTATAGCAAACTGTCCAAATAAATAAATAATTAAATAAATAAAATCTCTGCTTGCAGATGATGCACAAGGAACTCAGGAACTGAGAAAAACAGCAAGAATTGCTGTTCAGGTCCTCTGAGTCTTTGGCATTTGGAGCCAAAGGGCCACAGGGCATCGGGCTGAGGACCATCTTTTTATGAAGGATAGACCCAGAAGGACCAGACTTCCACCCCGTCAAAGTCAAGGGGGATACCAAGGCCTGGGATAAGTCCCATGGTCACCGGCATTGCAGTCCCCCTCTGCGAGACTCCAAGGCAAAGGTCGAAAGTGGCCTTATAAGCTGCCCAGGCAGGAGGAGTTGCCTCCCAAGGACTCACAAAGGCCATCAGGTAACTCCGAATACTATAACGATTGTGGAGTCCCAATAAGGGTATTGGCACCAGAGACTGTGGTTGTTGCCCCGGTTCCCATGCCTTCGGACTCCACGCTCCATGCAGGCTGCTAGGGACTCATTGTTCTCGGGTTCCTTGATGTTGAGGCTGGCCCGAGACTCGATACTTCGGGTTCCTTGGTGCCAGTGGTGGTCTTGTCAATGAGTTTGTAAGGGATATGGTCAAAGGCCTTGCCATTTTCTATTAAGGCTGAGGAGGAGCCCAGGGTGGAAGAGATGAAAATCCTCCAGTACCTTCCCCCCCCCCCCCCAGGAGGTTATTATGGTTCTTATTCAAAAAATCCTTGAACACTTACTGTTTCTCATGTGGGAGTCTCCCCTCAGAATGTCCCTGGTGAGTAGATGGCAGAACTCCATGTATTGAGTATACATGAGCCCAGGCTTTGAGAAACTACAGCTTCCATACAATTCTATGGTCAGTGGGTTAACCATGTGGAGAATCAAGAGCACTAAGACCCACTCCTCCATGCCCCAGGCAGGGAGGCCTGGACCTTGGATGGCATTGGCAGAACGTGCTACCAGGGTTCCATGTTGGTGGCCCACATTCAGGCCTACCAACTATACATGGGTATTGTTCCTCAGGGATCTAGCGGGCGATCTGGCTGGTTTCTCAATGGTCATTCCAGAAGGATGGACGAAGCACTGCCATGGCCTAAACTTCTTACACAGCAATCTCATCGCAGACTTCTTCACTAGTGGTAATACTCTAATAGACGCTTCAGGTTCTCCTCTATACATAATGGGCCTTATATTTGAAAGGCATTTACACAGTTTACAGCCAAGTAAACCATGCCAATTCCTTAAACAGGGATATTTAATGGCACCTGCATGGTTAGAGCAGTTGAATATCCCCTACTAAATCGCCTACACACCCTGATGCTATTTGGTTAGCATCGGAGCATGTTGGGGGCATTCCGAAGTAGAGCCAAGGTGATGAATGCTGCTAATCATGTGGCTAACACAAGGTCAGCTTTTGGCTCACCTAGTTCTAGCCTCAGATCTCTAACTATGTAGCGGTTCAATATCACCGCTACATGGTTAGGCTCTGTGGGGGATTCCACTTGGTGCCGAACCCGGTGACACTGAATATCCAGGTTTAGGGGTGAGCAGGCAGGGCATCTCCTAAGATCTTCCCATCTCCCCTTGGCTTTCCGAGTCATATCCCTGCTCTTCTCCAGGTATCTTCTGAGCCTGCCTACTTCAATATTTGTCCCAATAGCCCAAACGTGGATTAATTAATGCTGGGAAAGCTGTATGAAAATTATTATCTGATAATAAAGGCCAAAAATGATGCAAAGCTTCCATTTTATGAAAAGTTGCCCTGATAACATTATCAATTTGTGACTGAAAGGTCAAATGTTGATCTAAAATTATATCAAAATACTGAATCTTAGCCCTCACTAAAACATCCACTCCACCCATACAAATAGACTTTGGTGAAACAAATGTCATATCTAGAGTTAAAATAGAACTTCAGGTTTAACATAATTAAGAATCATGTTATGTGAAGAAAGCCACTGAATCATAGCCTTAAAAAAATAATTGAAAACATCAGTGATAATCCCAAGATGTGGAGAAAAGGACATAAACATCAGATTATCAGCATACACATGAAAATCAACATTTTATGATTGAATAATATTACAGAGGAGCTCAAATGCATTACTATTTACAATTTTAACTCAAACCTTAATCATCAAATTATTGTGTGCTCCTCAACAGACATATATTTTGGTTTAGAAAATGTAAACAACTGCCTTTGTCCTAAATTTTGTTAGGTGCTGGAGCACTGCTGTTGCCACCATGCCAACATCTAGACCTATTACAGCTGTCTTCTTCAGCAGCGCCCACAACAATCTGAAAAACAATGTGGGTCCTGTAAGTCAACATGCACTTATAGGCCCTGCACTTAGCCCAGGTTCTTGAAGGAACAGGAAGCCCAAGCTGGAGGGGTTGTGGGGCAATCATAGGATTTATGAGCACATATGAGCCCTGTGCTGATGTTTGTTCTAATTGTCCTGCTACTATTGATGCTATTGAAGAGGCAGGCTCAGAAGATACCTGGAGAAGAGCAGGGATATGACTCGGAAAGCCAAGGGGAGATGGGAAGATCTTAGAAGGATATATCTATAGGCACCTGCTTGCTCTGAAGATTTCTGGGGTGGGACTTCCTCTCTGTGTAGCTTCTGATGATTTCTGGTTTGAGACCATCCAGAAGGGAAGGTTAGGACCAGTGCATACTTCCTAGCAAAAATGGTGCTAGTACTCATATGCAGGGCTCTTTTATTAATACATGAGGACCATGAGTCAATTTTAGCAGCCAATGAAAAAGGTGCCAGTACTCAGTACCACTGAATATCCCTTCAAAAAGTCCTGATTAGGATCACCATTGTAGTTCCCAATTCCTTCTTTAGGAATGTATTGAGCTGGATATATGGGGGATTTGAAGATTGCTTAGTAACTTGCCTGCCTGCTGCAGAGGTGGTAGATCTTCACACATCACCTAGACAGGATTTTAGTGTGGGGCAGAAGCCTGCTATTGTGGTAGATATGGATATCAATGATGGAAACCAAATGGGGAGGCTAGTCAGTCCTAATGCATTTCTGAAAAAAAAAAGAGCTGATGAATAAAAATAATTCCAGTGTATCCCTATCAATTGCTAGACAGTTTATGAACAAAGATAGACATAAAAAACAGACATTGAAATCTATGAATGTGAATGACAAAAATACATTAAAAAAATAAGGTGCAGCCATATTCTGGATTTTAGGTAGGAAATTGAAATTAAAAACCTCCAGACTAACATTCTTTAAAATACTCCCATTCTATATGCAAGAACCCAGAGGCAGGTTGAGCTCCAGAGATTCAATGTGTAGATGAGGTGATGGTCCTAGGAAGAGGATTTAGATCTGCTAGAAATTGGGAAACTTTTAAACTAGCTCATGAGGGAAAGCCAACAGTCACTCAGGAGTGCATAGCCTTGGATGGAATCTCTAAAAGATACTGGCAAACGGGGAAGTGCGACAATCCTGATAGAGGGTGTTGTATGCCTGAAATAGCTGAGATGCATTTTAAAAAAGAGCTGACAGATAAAAATGATTCCAATTTATCCTTATGAACTGCTAGATAGAGTGTGAATACAAATAAAAATAGGCTGAATTCTATGCATGTGAATGTCAGAAGTGTAAAAAAGATGAAACTGAAGAGATATAATGTATGGCACTAAATTAAAATATATGGCCTGATATTCAAAAAGGTATGTGTGGTTCCCAGGATCTGTTAACCATATAAACCCTGCTGAGCCCAGTATTCAGCAGTCCCTAAATCAATATCACAGTGTACCAAAACTACTTCAGACAGGGCCTTTTTATTCTGTGCACCAAGGTGTTGGAATAGCCTCCCTCAAAACATCCGAGCAATATCAGACCTTTTGCAGTTTCGCAAAGCTTTGAAACACTACCTCTTCCTTTTATCTTATCCAGTAAACAATAAAGACATCTCAACCAACCCACAGACCTTCCACTCATACACATACAATACAGATACCCCACAGACCACATACACACAAAACTGAAGCCATGATGATATTATGACTATGTTTATTAATTATATACCCTGTTATCCGAGTTATATTCTCCTGTTTTCTGTAAACACAAAGTACTGTTGAATTGTGTATCTCACTGTTTTTTGTGAACCGCGCTGATGCCTAATAGTGCGGTATATAAGAGTCTATAAATAAATAAATAAAATAAATAATACTAACCAGCCGTTGCTGACGGATATCTCCACAGACTGCCTTTCCACAATTTGATAGTGCCGGGGCAGTTCATGGGGCGAGCTAATGCAGTTGTGGTACCTATCTTGTCAGTTTTGGTGTTCAGTCCCCTAACTGGCTAGGTAACCGCATAAAGTTAGGACAGATCAATAGCTGTCCTAACTTTATGTATTTTGTAATCCAATGAGGTAGCTGAATATTGCTGCTGATTGGATAGCAATGGAGGTTGGCAGCGAAATTGGATATTTAGCACCGGTGGATATCTGGCATCTAGCGCTGAATGCCCTGTTTCACTTTTGCCCACAGCAGTCAGGCACTTTACAAGCACTCATTTCTGTGGGCTAAATATTAGGCTCATAGACATTTACAGACATCTCAGCTACCTGGTAGATGGAAGATTACCAATGTTGAGTTGTTATACCAGTATACAAATTATATCAAAATGACAGGGAAAATTAAATTGGTAGAGGATGTTTTAAGGATAGTGTACGAGTAGAGTTAAACAGGTTAAAAGATCTGCAGGAAAGAAAAATCACTGTGGAATCCTTTCTTTTTTAAGTGTTGTCAAGTCAATGCTGACTCCTGGTGACTCAGCAGCCCCTGGGTTTTCTTGACCGGAAGTAGATTGCCAGGCCTTTTCTTCCAAGGCAATGGAGGCTAAAGTGTCTTGCCCAAGGTCACAAGGAGTGCCAGTGGGAATCGAACCTAGATCTCTTGGGCGGTTAGAATAATTGGGGTCCTTCCTTTCATGCAGGATACTTCTACAGTCATTCAACTTTTGCAGAAGCATTGGTCAATTTTAGGATTGCATTCTTGTTTTTCCAAGCCTTTGATGATAGCTTATTCACAAACATCAAGGATAAAATAGTCCATTCTACAACTGCTTTAGATTGCCCTTTAATTTTTCACACAGATCCAGGACATTTTGCTTGTGGTAGTTGTCGACAATGTTCCTCCACATTGGAGGGCTTAATCAAGCAAGACACTGCAATCACATTGGCATACTACCTGCTTGTCTAGCTTTGTAGTGTATTTGATCATCTGCCTTTGTGAGTTCTCTTATGTGGCTCGTACTACTTGTCCTGTGAGGGTGCATCTGAATGAACATGCTTCAAGTTTAAACACTTCTGCCATCTCTGCCCCAATGGCTGAACATTGCCTTACACATGGTCATTCCTTTCAACAGTTATGGTAGAGGGTAATAGACCATGTGCCGATTGATCCTCAGGTGGTGTGTGATCGTACCTTCAAACATCAATGGGCGAGCAGCGATGAATTTTTGAATTGGGTACGGTTCCTCTGAGAGGGTTTGAACATGGAATTGGATTGGTTTAGTTTGTTATAGAACAGCCAATCATATGGGTGGTTTCCTTTCATGGTATCAAACCTGTTTTGGATTGGTGCATTCAGGAACTCGGTCAGAACTACATCAGATGCCGTACTCTTTAAATGTAGTAGGTTTTGGTTTATGGACTTACAGGTGCATACACCATCTAATGAGCAGAGTTACTGTCTAAGGAGTGGAGTGGCATACCCTCTAGCACCTGAAGTAGAGCTGACATTGGATCGAAACGTGACACGCGTTGTGCTGTGATCCTAAACTGACTGCTCTGTGGCACTTCAGATAAGTCTCAACTGTTTAAAAGACTATTGGTTTTGATTAGAGTCTTGAATACAATTGATTAAAAAGGAGATTCTGCTTTGTGGGGTGGACACTTCTTCCTCCATGGCAGCACATTTGGCAAAAAATGTTTTGATACCTGCAGTGTTTGAGCTGATGCCTTTTTTTCATTAATAATCATTGGGCAATCAAATTTGATATCATTAAGGAAAACTAATATAGTTGGATTTAACTTTTGAAATGGGGATTGTATCAGGCTGCGGGGCAGGGTCCCCGGGCCGCTGCCCGTAACCGTGTGAGTGGCCCAGTGCAGGGACCCTGTGTGCAGAGGCTGGCCTCGGCAGTGTGGCGGGCCGTGGTGGCAGGGCATGATGGAAGCAGTGGCAGGGAAGTTCAAATTCATTGGCTCCCCGCACGTGTGTGTGAGGGGAACTAATGGAAGGGCTGGAGTGACTGCCGGGAGGCAGGGGAGGGGCCGAGCTACTCTTCCCTGCTTGTCACATCGACCATCTCCCTGCTTGCTTGCTTGCATGTATGGAGCCCCGGTGCCGGCTGCTGTTCTTCGCGTTTGCGGTTTAAAAAACAAACAAACAAAAAAGTAAAATGAGGCAGCAGCAGGCCAGCAGCAGAGAACTTGGAGCAGAGTGCTGCAGTGGTGGCTGGGGGGCCCGAGTCTACCAAGGATATCAAGGTGGTTTGGTGGGGCCAACATATTCAAAAAAAAGAAAAAAAGGAGAGGGGACGTATTGCGGCAAGATAGTGCAGTAGGGCTGGGGAAGGCAGCTTTGAAGCCAGCTCTGGTCAGAGCTGTGGGGTCCAGCAGCGCTTCTTCGGTGGCAGGGGTTTAGGCAGCAGTTACTGGGGGTATGACTGGCTGGCCGGGTCATGCACATGGCCCCTCAAGATGAGGACCACCAAAGAACAGCACTACCCATGTGAAACGAAAGTACCCAGTCTGAAAACGTGTGTGTGCAGATTATGAACACTATAAAACCCTAGATACATAAAACATGATAGTGGCTCAAAAAATGATAATAAAATATATGTTTTGCATTAAAACTTTCACAATATGTGCCATGAGTCTTATAGACCTAAGATTGTGAACTCATAATAACCATGATAATTAATTAATCCCAACTGGTACAAAAATGCCAGGACATTTTGTACCAATTGGTATTAATTAAAACGGATATTACAGCACAATTAATAGGTAAAATTATCATGGTTATCATGAGTTTACAATCTTAGGTCTATAAGACTCATGGCACATATTGTGAAAGTTTTAATACAAAACATATATTTTATTATCATTTTTTGAGCCACTATCAATTTTTGAATCTAGGGTTTTATAGTGTTCATAATCTGCACCCTCCGCACTGTGCACTCCTGCTCTTTTCTCACCCGGATCTCTTCATCTCTGTCTTTTTCCTTTTTATAGCTCATAAAGATTATCATATATGGGCTTATCTACAGAGGTACCTACATATAATTTTAATGTCACATCCTTATGTTATTGTTTTTAACATTGGTGTTTTATGTTTCTGTTCTTATTTTTGTATATAATTTTTATAAATTTATCTATGAATACATATGTTTACTTATTTTTTAAAATGTTATTTTTTAAGATGTTACGTTACTACATTTGCTCATGTTTTAAATGTTGTTTATATCGATAAATATTTGTTTTAATTGATATGTTTTTATAAATTTGTTTTCATTATTTTAATGTTTTATTAATTCTTTTATTGTGTAATTACATTTTGATGATTTGTTTGTGTTTTATTTATGATTGTAGCACGCCAGAATACCCCTGAGGAAGGTTTTAATGAAACACGGCCTGTATTGGGTTCCTTTGGCAATTACCCCTGTATTATGGTATAATAAAGTAGCTCTGTTCCTTCTGTTTTCCATGTTTTCAGACTCGGTACCCTCAAGGCGAGGGGGCGAGGGAGGTCAGTATCCCAGCCTCCTCGGGATAGGGGTAAGTCCAGGACTCAAGGGGCACAAGGGCAGGGCCTCTCTGTTGGGGACAGGTAGGGGTCGTTGTGTGGGGAGGTAGCGGGCAGGGGTAGTGAGGTGGGATGGATGGGGGAAGCAGGAGAGGCCTCTTTCACTCTGGGTGCAGGTCCAACGATGAGCAGCATGGTTGGTGCATTGGGGGAGGGGCAGAGCATTGGCAAGGGGTTTCACCTCCTACTTCTTTCGAGGGTATGGTTGTGGTTGGTGGCATGGCTGCTCCAGCTTGGGGAGCCCCCATTTCTGGGAGTTGGGGTGGGGTGGGGTGGGACAATTAGCCTTTCCTTTTGGCTGGCTGATGGTACCAGGTGGGTATGTATGGGTTGGGGGGCCCACTGCATGGGAACATTGGTTGGGGGGGGCAAGGTCCATCTAGGGCGGAGTGGCCTGGGGTGTGGCAATCTACTTGGCCTAAGGCTGTGCCCCCCCCCCCCTGCTTTTCCTGTTATTCCTACACAGGTATCTACAGTTGCTCAGCACCCCTTGGGCCAAGAGGGAGGCGGCCAATTGAGGGCGTCGAGCCTTGGAGCAGTTCTACCCACAGGGCAGCCCCATTTGGATGTGGAGGGCAGCATGGGAAGTGATATTGGACCTCAGCGGGAAGCGGATGTCCAGGTGCCGAGTCTACTTCCAGCTGTAGCACCTTCTGCAACTCCGTTTGCTGAAGGTGAGTTACCGACGGGGTTGGGGGAGGCTGCTGAAGAGTGTGGGAGTAACGTTGGGGAGGGCCTGGGTCGTAAGGCGATTAAGAAAGGAAAGCATTTGTGTCACCATTGACGGGCCTCTGATTCATTCTTCTCATCTTCTTCATACTCCTCATCATCTTCTGCCGGGTCCGCGGGGGTGGGGTGGTAGCTAGCATTGGTCCAGCTCCTGTGGCCACAGTGGAGGTCGGAGCTCTTATGTTGGCGGCATTTTCGGAGTTATGGGAGGGAGTTCCTCATTCCTTGTGCCGTAAGATTCTGAAGCGGTGTTATATCGATATTTTCCACCTGCTGGAGGGTAGGCAGCAGTCAGGTGAGAGTAGGAAGAAGAGGAAGGAAGATGAGAAGGCGGATCGGATTAAAGAGGTGTCGCGTAACATTGTGAATTGGACTAGAGCAGGGGGTCTCAAACACGCGGCCCGCGAGAGCATTTTGTGCGGCCCGCGACCCGCGAGTATCCTTTCTGCAATTTTTGCTACTTTTACTGTTTTCCGGCTTAGCGCGATTCCCGGGGCTGCATACAAAGTTGGGTTGCATGACCGCGTCACGCGCCTGCCCTCCACCAATCAGGGACAGGCAGGAGGAGGAGAAAAAGGAGGAGGGGGGGGGGGCCCGGCCCGGCCCGGCCCGGCCCGGCCCAGAAGCAGTCTGAGCAGCCCTCGTATCAGCGGTTTATGAAGCATCGCCTGCTTGGAGGAAGGATCGCCTGCTTGGAGGAAGGATCGCCTGCTTGCACAGCTCTCGGCAGGTAAGGAAGCAGTCTGCCCAGAATTAAGCCAGCCCTGCCTCCCTCAGTCCCTCTCCTCTTCGGCTTAGAACCGCGAAGGGAGGAAATTTCAGCCAGCTTAACAGAGTCCCGAGGGAGGAACTCTCCCGTCGCGGGTCTAAGCCGACGAGGAGAGGGACGGAGGCAGGCAGGGAGGGAGGGAGGGAGGGATGGCTCTGCCGGGGGGGAGGGATGGCTCTGCCGGGGGGGGGGGGGGGGCGCCTGCCGGGCCTGCCGGGCCTGCCTGTGATTCTTGCTGAGGGAGGCCTGTGATTCTTGCTGAGGGAGGGAGGGAGGGAGGATGGATGGATGGATGGGTGGATGGGGGGGGCTGTGATTTTTGCGGAGGGAGGGAGGATGGATGGATGGATGGATGGATGGGGGGGGGCTGTGATTTTTGCTGAGGGAGGGAGGGAGGATGGATGGATGGATGGGGGGGGGCTGTGATTTTTGCTGAGGGAGGGAGGGAGGGAGGATGGATGGATGGATGGGGGGGGGCTGTGATTTTTGCTGAGGGAGGCCTGTGATTCTTGCTGAGGGAGGGAGGGAGGATGGATGGATGGATGGGGGGGGCTGTGATTTTTTGCTGAGGGAGGGAGGGAGGATGGATGGATGGATGGGGGGGGGGGCTGTGATTTTTGCTGAGGGAGGATGGATGGATGGGGGGGGGCTGTGATTTTTGCTGAGGGAGGCCTGTGATTCTTGCTGAGGGAGGGAGGATGGATGGAAGGATGGGGGGGGGCAGTGATTTTTGCTGAGGGATGCCTGTGATTTTTTGCTGAGGGAGGGAGGGAGGATGGATGGATGGATGGGGGGGGGGCTGTGATTTTTGCTGAGGGAGGCCTGTGATTCTTGCTGAGGGAGGGAGGGAGGATGGATGGATGGATGGGGGGGGCTGTGATTTTTGCTGCTGCTGCTGCTGCTGATGATGATGATGATGGATGGGGGGGTCAGAACTGGTAATGTGCTGTGGGCTGGGGGTCAGAACCATCACCATTTCTGAACCCCCCAGCCCCACAGCACATTACCAGTTCTAAACCCCCCAGCACATTACCAGTGTGCTGTGGGCTGGGGGGTCAGAACTGGTAATGTGCTGTGGGCTGGGGGTCAGAACCATCACCATTTCTGAACCCCCCAGCCCCACAGCACATTACCAGTTCTAAACCCCCCAGCACATTACCAGTGTGCTGTAGGCTGGGGGGGACAGAACTGGTAATGTGCTGGGGGGTTTAGCACCCGGTAATGTGCTGTGGGCGGGGGGCACATTGCTTCTAATATTATTTTAACACACGCCTCTTTTTTCCAGACCACTGTTTCATCGGAAGGGCAGAGATTCAATTGTGATTGCAATCCTAATTTATAATGAAGTGCTGAGGTATTCTGTGTAATTCCTATTTGACATTGCTACTTGTTCTCTTTTCCCAGTAGGTCATGTATTGTTCTCTGAAATGTATTGATTTAATATTTGCAGTGTTGCCTTTTGATAGGTAGGGTCTGGTGCTTTGTGAGTCCTGGTAGTGCTGTTATGATACGGGGGGTTTGCTATGGGTTCTAAATGGGCAGTGTTAGTAGTAGTTCCTAATGTGCCTGGCGGTTGGCACTGGATTATAGTAATATAGAAATTTTCTAGTCTTTCTTTATCCATGCACTCATTATGCAAATATTTATGCAAATGAGGCCCCTTATGCAAATGAGCCGCCCCGTGTCTTATGCGGCCCCCGGGTTACTTTAGAAGTCCTCATTCGGCCCTCAAAGCAATTTGAGTTTGAGACCCCTGGACTAGAGCCTTTTTGCAATTAGCCAGCATATGGGGGCATCACGCTCCAGAGCAGTATGGGCTATTGCTGCATATGCAGATTCAATTTTGGAGGCGTCTCAGATGCAAGAAGGGTGGGCTTGGCTGAATTATGCTGAAAAGTTTCAGGACAAGATGGAGGAGAATAAACTATTGTCGTGGGGTACGCAAGACATTAACTTGTGGCTGACGCACATGTCTGCCAAGGCGGGATCTGCAGGGGTCGGAGTGGCAAAAGGGGGGCACCCGCCTCAGGGGTTGGGTGTTCCTTTCGGGCAGGAGAGGTCATGCCGCAGCAAAGAGTGTGGGGAGGCGGAGCAGGGGATATTTGTTGGAGGTTTAATAAGTCCACTTGCCCATTTCCTGACTGCAAATTCCATCACCTGTGCTCCGTGTGCAGCGGACGACACTCAGTAGAAAAGCGGCCCCAGTTGCCCCTTTGGCTGTCCACAAATAATAGGGACTTATTCGGCCTGGCTCCAACTCCGATACGGGTTTCAGCCTTGAGACCTTGGCTTCGGCATTACCCAAGGTGGGGGGATCGTGGGGTTTTGGAGACAGGGTTTCAGTTTGGTTTTGTGATACCGGTCCAAGGTTGTGTTTCTGCTTCGAGGGCACACAATGCGCCTTCAGCACAGTGCTTCTCGGCAATTGTGCAGGATAAGTTTGCCAGCAAGCTTGAATTGGGCAGGATTGCAGGCTCCATTACTGAATGGCCTTTCCCAGATTTTGTGGCTTCTCCGCTTGGAGTAATACCCAAAAAAGAGCCAAGGAAGTTTTGACTGATTGATAACTTGTTGTTTCCGCTGGGAGCATCCGTGAATGATCACATCCACAGGGAGCTGTGTGTGGTTCACTATGCTTCCTTCGACTTGGCAGTGGCATTAGTACAAACATGTGGTACTGGGACTTTGCTGGCAAAAGTGGATATTGAGTCAGCTTTTTGTTTTCTGCCAGTGCACCTGTCGGTGTTTCATCTGCTTGGGTTTGACTTTGGGGGTGAATGATATTTTGATAAATGTATGCCTATGGGATGCTCAGTTTCTTGCACCTATTTTGAAAAGTTTAGCATGTTTCTGCATTGGGCAGTAGTGCAGCGTATGGGCGGTTCGAATGTGGTGCATTATTTGGATGAATTTTGTTTGTCGGACTGGCTCAGTAGGCAGTGTGCCATGATCTCCTGGATGGGTATTTGGGGTTGTCCCATGAGTTGGGTGTTCCATTGGCTTCGGAAAAGACAGAAGGCCCAACAATGAAGGTCACATTTCTTGGGGTGGAGTTGGATTTGGTGGAGATGGTGGCTCGTCTCCCTCCAGAGAAGATGTTGTGGTTACGGGCTCTGGTTGCAACTGTCTTGGCTTCCCACAAGATAACTCTGTGGGAGATGCAGTCATTGGTAGGTTCTTTGAACTTTGCATGCAGGGTTATCCTGATGGGCCAGGTTTTTTGCGACAGTTGGCGGCTGCTACGTCGGGAGTGCTAAAGCCGACACCACAGTATTAGGGTGTTTAGGACTATGCGTGCGAATCTGGAGGTTTGGGATGTTTTTTTGGCTGACTTCAATGGGACATCGGTTTTTCTGGATGCCAAGGTCTCCAATGTAGAGTTGCAGTTATTCTCAGATGCAGCGGGCGGTTTGGGTTTTGGCCTTTATTTCCAGGGTTCGTGGTGTGCTGATTGTAGGCCTCAGATTTGGAATGATACTGGGGTAACCAGCAATATCACGTTCCTAGAGCTTTTTCCTATTGTGGTGGCATTGGAGTTGTGGCCAGACAGGCTTTGCAACTGCCGGGTAGTTTTTTGGTGCGATAATGCTGCGGTGGTCAGTGTGATTAATCACTATTCACCACGCTGTGCCCTCGTGGCAGTGCTAATGAGAGATTTTGTATTAGCCTGTTTGCGTTTGAATGTGTCAGGGCTCGGCATATTCTGGGATGTATTAACAAGATTGCTGACTCTCTTTCCCGTTTCAAGTGGGACCTCTTACAGACTATGGCACCAGAATCGGACGACGATGGGTATGTGGTCCCGGAGCACTTGTGGCAAGTTGGTCGCTGGAGATACTGAGTTTGCTGCAGAGATCCTTATCACCAGCGACGTGGGTGGCATATTGTCAGGGTTTTGACAAAGTATCAGCCTTCTTGTTGGTGCGAGGTTGGCAGTATGGCCTGGTACCGGACCAGTATATCGGACAGTATATCAGGTATGCCAAGGCCAATGGGGTCTCTACAACGGCCATGTGAGCTCACTTGTCTGGGTTTGCCTTTTTTGCCAGAGCTGTGGGCTGGGGCTGCCTGGCAAGGGGGTTTCTGGCCCGGAGGCTGCTCCAGGGTTGGCAGCACTCTCAGCCTACCCCTCGGGACTCCAGGCATCTCTTTATGCATGACTTACTCCTGAGACTCTGTGCAGAGTTACCCAATGTAGCAGAATCACCTTATGAGGCCGCTCTTTCCGGGCCGTGTTCTGTTTGGCATTCTTTGGTGCTTTTCGTATCAGCGAGTTGGTGGCAAACTCCACCTGGGCTTTGGACAGTTTGGGTATGTTGCGCCAGCATGTGCAGGCCGAAGAGGGCAGCTATGTATCCTGCTGGCTAGATCTACGATGGACCAGTTGGGTAAAAGACTGTAGGTGGTCTTGAAGGCAATCGATGGTCTTCCTACAGGCTCTGTGGCCAGCTTGGGATTTTACCTGGTTGGGCTGCCTGAAGCCGAAGGATTACTGTTTATGCATGTGGATTCACACCCTTTGACTCGTTTTCAAGTTTCAGTGGTGCTGCGGTTAGTGCTGCGATGGATAGGCAAGGATCCTAGCCTGTTCGTCCCTCATTCCTTCCGCACTGGAGCAGCAGCTGGGTTGGCAGATCACGTGATATGGCGCATCGGCAGATGGCATTACCAGGCTTTTTGGGCTAAGTGCGGTTATGAGTTTGGTGGGGGCGGTTACCTCCACATATTCCTAATTGCATTCTCCTTTTGCAGATGGGGAGCCGAGTCACCGGTGCTGTTGACTGATTGGTCATTCTTTTGTTCATTGAGCCGGCCAGAGAGCAGCAGTGCAACCGTTGGGGCATAATTTGGGCTTTGATCCTGCGGTGGTGTCTGTTGTATGGCTGGGCGAGTGTGGCCTACATTGGACACAACTCCTGCCTTTGCTTCAGGACCATGAATTCCAGAGTCTGATTACGCATTGAGTGAAAAAATATGTTCTCTTATTGGTCTTGAATTGACTACACTGTAGCTTCATTGCATGTCCTCTAGTCTTTCTACTTTTTGAAGGAGTAAACAACCAATTTACATTTACATTTACCTGTTCCACTCCATTCATTATTTTATAGACCTCTATCATATCTCCGTTCAGTCATCTTTTTTTCAAGTGGAAGAGCCCTAACCTTTTAAGACTTTCCTCAAAGTGGTATTTTTTAATCCCCTTTACCATTTTGTTGACTCTTTCCTATATCTTTTCTAGTTCTTCTATATCCTTTTTGCTATTTCCATTGAGAAAATTGACCATTTAGCGCTACTCTCTGCTTTCTATCTTTTAACCAGTACCTAATCCACGATAGTACACTGCCTCCTATCCTATGATATTTTAATTTAGCCAAGAGTCTTTCAGGATGGCCTTATAAAAAGCTTTCTTAAAATCCAGAAACACAATCCAGGACATGAATAAGGGTTTTGTATATGCAGCGGGGATGTTTATCTGCCGAAAACCTCATAGACAGTATTTTGAAACACTGCTGACATGCACATCCATGGTGCTAGCACAGGGATCTCAGAATGTGCCCAGAAGGGGTGGAGTGGGGGGCATGGTTAGCCGCAGAGACATATAAAGTGTATTAGGAAAGGCTGTGTGCATTTTCAGTGTTTCCCACAGACGTCCTCATTATTCTTGCGGAAATGTGGAATATGGTCAGGAATTAGAAAAGATTCTACTCTGCTCTTCACTTCATCCCATATTGAAGAATGATTGTGACACGTATGTGCTGAACTGGTGTGTCTACATTCTGGAAAAACACAAGATGCAGTTTTAAAGAATGTGAAGCAGAGGTGAGGGAAGATTGTAAGGTAAAGAAACATTAATAAACACCCCTATAGAAATACTAAGAAGAGCAATAGTGTTTATTCTGGCTATGCTGACATTTGCTGTTTGTGCTAAAAGAGCTAATCTAGGGTTCCCTAACAATTCCTATGTTCTGAAAAATGGGACTGATGAAGAAGGGATAGTATGTGAGTGTGTAGGGAAAAGATTCTTGTTTGGCTGAGAAATGCAAATCATTTGTTCTTGATAGATGCAGTCAAAATTAGAATAAAAAAGTCCTCAGATCTGGAAAGAAATGAAACAAAAAAAAAAAACCAGCAACAAAAACAAAAGTGATACCACAAGAAATCAAAATGTGCAATCAAAAACTAAACACCACATCAATGAAAATCCCTTCTGTGAGAGGAAAAAAGACCTTAGTGTCCCTCAGAGACACACCATGACCCCCAACAACAGAGGGCGAGCTGACCAGAATATATCAAGACTGGTAAAAGCTTGATACATCAACGGTCTAAAAAAACCTCTCTTACATACAAAAGGTGCTATAAAACGTTTTTTACAGTGTGCATATGCGATGAAATCTTCAAACATTATGTGCATTAAAATATCCAAACAGTAATCCTCAGCAGCACAAAATATTTTCTGCAGATGTCCACACAGTGTGTGCAATGAGATACTCAAACACAGTCTTAATTCACAAAATAGTGAAAACAACAGCAGTTGAAGCTCATATGTTGAAATAAAAAATACAACACACAAACTGTGAAAACACAAAAGCTAAAGCTCATATGTTGAAAGAACAAGCTCAGCACAAGAATGCAGCCACATTGTCTCAACCAAAAGTCACACCCACACTGTTATATAGGGAAAGTGAAAACACTGTAAACAAAGTCTTCTGCAAGTTCTTAGCTTTAATGGGTTTACAGTGTTTTCACTGTGTCTATTGTGATGGGGTCTGTAAGATAGACCTCCCTTGAGCCCTATAAGGCAGCTGCCTAGGGCTTTGAAGTTCACGCTGCCTTTCTACCAAAAAGAGTCTTGCAGTCAAATGGTAAGGCAAAATAATGTCAGGGCTTTATTCCCCTTCCCAAACAGATATTCTTTGGATACAACACAAACAAAACAGCAGAAAACCAAAAAGAAACTGCTACAAAGAAAAATATATTCTTTTCCTTTCACACTAGCACATGGCTGCTTTCCACAGGCTTAACAAAGATATGACATCATCTGAAAAACATATTGTGCAATCCATAGGGACCGGGTCAGGAGTACAGCCGTTATTCTCCCACTGCATTAATTCGGATTCACTCCCGATAGCATAAGGGTCACACTCTTTACATGTGCTGGCTTCCTGAGAACCCTCCTGTGGTGCATGGATTACTTTTCCCAAAAAGTGCTCTTCAAACCTAGGGCTCTGAATGCCTGGAATGGTGGTAGCTTCTTTCTGGCTTTCCTTTCTCTTCCAACCTGGTAGAATCACTGGATATCTTTCAACATCAAAGTCACTTCCAGTGCCACGCCCTTGCCCTTTAAAACACACAGAGCTTTTAGCCTTTTCCTCAGAAAAACAAGGTTCCCACCTTTTAACTGTGTTTCTGATTCTTGTTTCTGGGCTCCTGACAGCTCTCTCCCAGACTCTCCAACCACCATCAGACCTAGCAGGCTCCTGGCCACGTCCCTGGCTGCTTCCTGCTCTGGGGTTAGGCCTACTGTTTCCTTCTCCCGGCAAACTTCCTTCAGCATGACACGTGCTCACTGGTTGCTTGCTCAGTCCTCCTGAGTCGCTGCCCCTGCTGGCCTTTCCTGGTTCTAGCCAGCAACTTATATGCTTCCCTTCTCTGCACGCTACGTGGGTCTTTGTGAACAGGTGTTCCTGATGAGGCTTTCTGTTTCTAACTACGTCAGGACTATCACCAGGAAAATTCATTCTAATGCCTTTTGGCTTCTCCTGTGCTGAATGTATTTGCTGCTCAGCTATTCCTACGTGTACTGAGTTTATTTACTGCTCAGCTAAATCTGAGGTAAGTTCCTCATTTTCTCTTACCTCCATGTGCTCTATACTGCCTACTGTGTCACATATCCCCCCCCTTAAGATATTACGGGATGGGGAACAGCTGTTCACACAGCACGTAATCTCTGCTGGACACTTGACCTTCATGCTGGATCGGCTACCTGCTGCTTCGCTCCCCTGCCAAGGTTCCTTACAGCACGCAATCGCTGACCTACTCTTGACTTTTACGCTGGAGCGGCTAGCTGCTGCCGTTCTCTCCTGTCAAGGTTTTAGCACATTTATATGGTACACCTGAGAACGTCCTCTGTCATTCTCTACTATATATGATACTGGTCCTTTACGCTCTACAACCATATAATGACCTTTCCACTGGGCCTCGAACTTTGGCCCAGGGTCTGCAACCATTACTACCACTCTGTCGCCTATGGCCAGTTGCCGTGGTTTCTTGCCCCTGTCATAATATCGCTTCTGATATCGCTGACTATTTTGCAAATGCCCTTCCGCAGCTTGAGAAGCCCTCTGTAGGCGACTTCTGAGCTTGCAAAGGAACTGAGGTACCCCCATTACTTCCCCTTCATGTTCGATCCACTGGTCCCTTAAAATATCCAGGACTCCCCTTGGGGTACAGCCAAACATCAGTTCATAAGGAGAAGCTCCTAATGAGGCTTGGGTACATTCCCTACTGGCATATAAGGCAAACGGGAGCATAACGTCTCAGTCAGCCATTTTTCCATCCAGCCCCCATCTTAACATCTGTTTGAGGGTCTGGTTGAAGCGCTCCACAAGACCATTGGTCTGTGGATGATAAGCAGCGGTTTTTATATGGTGGATGCCGAAAGCATCCCATACCTGGGCTAGGTATTTTGACACAAAATTACTCCCCCTATCGGTCATCATTTCCTTTGGGAATCCCACCTCGCAAAATTACTTGATTAGTTCTGATGCTATGGACCTAGCTGAGATGTTTCTTAAAGGGATCGCCCAGGGGAACCTGGTGGCATGGTCCATTATTACCAGGATGTACTGGAATCCCCTAGGGGTCTTTACGAGGGGTCCCACGATATCCATCGCCAACCGGAGTACTGGTTCAGTTATTGTAGGGGTCTGTACCAAAGGAACTCCTATGGGCTTGGCGGCACTTACCCGCTGACAAGAAGGACAGGCCTCGCAGAACCATTTTGTTTCTATGAACACCCCTGGCCAATAAAAACGGTCCAGTATCTGATCGAGTGTACCCTGAACTCCTCTGTGTCCCCCAACGGGGTGGTCGTAGGCCAGTCTCAAGACGACGGCCTTAAAAGTAGTGGGAACCACTAATTGCTTCCTAACAGCACCAGTCTGGAGATTGTTGCTCTCCCTATACAATATGTCTTCCTCCATTAGGAATCTGGGGAGCACGTCCCTACCCGTCTGGGCGAATTCAAAGGCGTGATTTAACACTGGATCTGCCTTCTGTTCCTTCGGAAAGGACGGGGATTTTTTAACAAGGTCGGCAGGTACCCAGGGCAAACCCTGCCCATCTTCTGCTCCTGCCCTCAGTTGAGCTCTATGGTGTCTCTCTTGGCGCTTTTCGCCCTTACTTTTCTTCTTAGCCTTAGAAGGGACACTGATGAAATCCTCATGCTGGGGAAGCTCTCCTAGGCTTTCATCTGCGGTCCTACCCCCTTCTTCTAAAGGTTCCTCTTCCTCTCCTAGAGGGTCAGGATCCTCCTCTGGAAGCTCCGCTCGTGCCTCTGAGCTTTGGGCCTGGGACCGGGAGGAAACCATGCCCCCCTTTAGGTGTGTGCCCTCCTCTATTCCCCTATAGAAAGGTGGCCAATCTCTCCCCAGTACAATATTGTATAGTAATCTGGGGATTATAGCCACTAGGATTTCCTTCCGGGTTCCTAATCCCTTAACCTTCAGTCTATAAAGAGGATAATATGTTGAGGCCCCATGTATACATTTTATCCTGGTCCTTCCTTCTGCTTGACTCAGGGTGGAACCATTGCGGGCCTGTATGGTTTGCCAGAATTTTCTTGAAACCATACTTTGGTCTACCCCCGAGTCAAGCAAAGCTTTTGCAGGGACTCCTTGCACTTCCACATCTATATGGAATCCTTCCTGTATATTTCTTTTATCACCTGTTATCAGTGCTGTTCATCAGATGCAATTTTTTCTCATGTGTCCCATTTCCCCACATTTAAAACATTTCAACAAAGCATTCCTACAATCCCTCTTGGGCAAACACTCATTCACATTCCGAGCACCCATCCGAGGCTCTTTCTCTGCCTTTCCAAAATTAACCATCCCCAACTTACTCTCAGCGCCTCCTGGTGGCTTTTTAGCCCATTCGGCCTCCAGGAACCGTTCTGTTAAGTGCGCTGCTTCGATTGAGGTCTGGCAATTTTGCAGGGTTAAGAAGGTTTTCACCTCTGCAGGAACTGCCTCAATATACTGTTCTAATACAATTGCATCTATTATACCTTCCAGAGTCTTCCCCTCTGGCTCAAGCCACTTCCAAATCAGACTGCGCACCCTATGGCACAGTGCCTTAGGTGTTTCACCTGTTTGGCGTTTGGTTTACCTTAGCATACGCCTATATTTATTTATTTTATTTATTTATTTAGCTGTATTTATATCCCGCTTTTCACCGGGTCAAAGCGGTCAATTGGGAGATACATTTAACACAAGGGGATATGACACACATACGCTAATACTTACAGGGAACATGGGCAATGGAGGGTTAAGTGGCTTGCCCAAGACCACAAGGAGTACCTATAGGACTAGAAATCCCAGTCCCTCCAGCCTGAAGTACCTTGTCCTAACCACTAGGCCACTCCTCCCGTGTTAGGCCTAGCCTGTCACGTATTGCTCTCTTCACTTCTTCGTACTCTGTTGCCAGAGCAGCGGGCATAGCTCTGTAAGCTGATAAGGCTTCTCCTGTTAGGGAGGAGGCCAGCCTAACTGCCCAATACTCTTTAGACCAACGCGCATTGAGAGCTATCCTCTCGAATGCCTCAATATAATCATCAAAGTTATCATCCTTAGTCATTTGTCCAAATGTCAGTACCCCACAGTTCTGTGGGTCTACCCCACAGAAGTGCTCTGGCAGTGCTTCTTCTTTTTCCCGTTTTTCTAGCAGAGCTTGCAACAGTTCTGTCAGGGGCTTCTGCTGGGCCTGTAAGGCTGCCATGGCCTGCTCTTGGCTCAGCTGGGCTAGCTCTCTCTGCTTGATGAACTGTAAGCTCATCCATCGCAGGACTTCCTGTACATCCATTTCCAGGCTCACACACTCTAGAAAACAAACAGAGAACAACCACCAAGTGCGGCACTACTAGTGTTTTTTGTGCCTAGTCTTATTTCCCTTTTTAAGCTACTCCTTCTCACACGAATCCTCCCAGCCTGTGCCCATATACCTTTACCTGAACCAGGTGGAGATTCGCACTTTGAGAAGGTGCTTGTCTTTCCTTCAGGGCCTGGAACCTTCCGGACGTATCCCAACGTCCGATTCCTCTGCGCTGTCCTCTGCTGCATTGCGGTTGTACACTCCTTCTTGAATAATCCGCAACAACTACGCCATTTGTGATGGAGTCTGTAAGATAGACCTCCCTTGAGCCCTATAAGGCGGCTGCCTAGGGCTTTTAAGTTCACTCTGCCTTTCTACCAAAAAGAGTCTTGCAGTCAAATGGTAAGGCAAAATAATGTCAGGGCTTTATTCCCCTTCCCAAACGGATATTCTTTGGATACAACACAAACAAAACAGCAGAAAAACAAAAAGAAACTGCTACAAAGAAAAATATCTTCTTTTCCTTTGACATTAGCACATGGCTGCTTTCCACAGGCTTAACATAAAGATATGACATCATCTGAAAAACATATTGTGCAATCCATAGGGACCGGGTCAGGAGTACAGCTGTTATTCTCCCACTGCATTAATTCGGATTCACTCCCGATAGCATAAGGGTCACACTCTTTACATGTGCTGGCTTCCTGAAAACCCTCCTGTGGTGCATGGATTACTTTTCCCAAAAAGTGCTCTTCAAACCTAGGGCTCTGAATGCCTGGTATGGTGATAACTTCTTTCTGGCTTTCCTTTCTTTCCAACCTGGTGGAATCACTGGATATCTTTCAACATCAAAGTCACTTCCAGTGCCACGCCCTTGCCCTTTAAAACACACAGAGCTTTTAGCCTTTTCCTCAGAAAAGCAAGGTTCCCACCTTTTAACTGTGTTTCTGGGCTCCTGACAGCTCTCTCCCGGACTTGCCAACCACCTCAAACCTAGCAGGCTCCTGGCCACGTCCCTGGCTGCTTCCTGCTCTGGGGTCGGCCTACTGTTTCCTTCTCCCGGCAAACTTCCTTCAGCATGACACGTGCTCACTGGTTGCTTGCTCAGTCCTCCTGAGTCGCTGCCCCTGCTGGCCTTTCCTGGTTCTAGCCAGCAACTTATATGCTTCCCTTCTCTGCACGCTATGTGGGTCTTTGTGAACAGGTGTTCCTGATGAGGCTTTCTGTTTTTAACTACATCAGGACTATCACCAGTAAAATTCATTCTAATGCCTTTTGGCTTCTCCTGTGCTGAATGTATTTGCTGCTCAGCTGTTCCTACATGTACTGAGTTTATTTGCTGCTCAACTAAATCTGAGGTAAGTTCCTCATTTTCTCTTACCTCCATGTGCTCTATACTGCCTACTGTGTCTCACTATCCATGTCCCGTTATGACAGTGAGGGTCCGTGTTTCTCCATAATGGTTTGTGCGTGATGCGCCAGAAAGATCTATGTCCCCAATTTTAGAATTGCGGGTGCGTCTTTACCCACGGTTGCGGAATCTGGTTTACATAAGGTCCATCTTTGATGTGGAATATGCCTGCGGGCCAGACGTGCATGTTATGGAATTGGACTCCACATAAACTGGCTCACCTTTATCTACATGTTTATTCACAGCTTCAAAAAATATAACAGACTAGTAGGACAAGACTTTCCTTGGCTAAATCCATGTTGGCTTTCTTCCATTAAACTATGACTATCAACAGTGCATGTTCAGTGATTGTATTCTTTATAATGGTTTCTGCCATTTTACCTGGTACTGACGTCAGGTTCACTGGTCAGTAGCTTTCTAGATCACCTCTGGAACCTTTTCTAAAAATTGGCATTACATTGGCCATTCTCCAGTATTCAGGTACTGCAGATGATTTTGATGATAGTTCACAGATTACTAATAGTAGTTCTGCAGTCTCATATTTTATTCTTTCAGCACCCTCAGATTGATTGTTTCTGATAATCTCAACGTGGTGAAACAATGTGACAAGGTGGCTGCCAAAGCCAGAAGTATGCTGGGTTGCACACAAAGAGAAATAACCAGCAGAACAGTCGAGATATTAATACCCCTGTTGCCTCATTTGGAGTCTTGTGCTCAGTTTTGGAGACAATATCTGACAAAGAATATAAAAATACTTGAAATGGTTCAGAGGAAGGAGCCCAAAATGATTTGGAGCCTGCACCAGAAGACGTATGAGAAAATACTTGAAGTCCTAAATATGTAAACCATAGAAGAGAAGAGAGACTGTGGAGATATTATGCAGATGTTTAAATACATATAGGGTATTAATGAACAAACAAACCTTTTTCAAAGAAGGAGAAACTGTAATACTAGAAGGCATAAAATGAAGCTGCAAGGAGGCAAACTTAAAAAGCAATGTCAGGAAATACTTTTTCACTTGTATACTTGGAATTCCCTCCTGATGGAGATGGTGGGATCAAATACAGTGATGGAATTCAAAATGGCATGGGACAGACACAGTGGAACCCTTTATAGCAAGAAGATAAAATCAAAATACACTTAACTATTTTTTTATACTTCTACAAATAGAGAGGGGTAATCTGTATGGAGTGGCAGGTACAGCTCTAAATGAAGGCATGGAGCCCAATTCCCTTAGGGGCACATTCGGGCTGTCTGGACAGCCCCGAGCAGGATGGACCCTTTAGGACCTGATTCTGCACTGCAGGAGCCAGATGTTTCCATGGGTGCAGGATCGGGCCCTGAGATGGCCCGGCGTGCTCCTGCATACCCGCAAGGACATCTCCACCTGTTTCCCTGACTCCCGCAGCACCTATTTCACTACTACTTGACCCAAGACTGGGCAACCAGGGTCAGGACGTACAAGGCCATGACCTGAATCAGTCCTGTATGTCCTATCACCTTGGCCTGCCCCTGTTCCGCCACACTCTGCCCCCTCCTGCCCCCCCAATGGCTCTCCCCATACTGCAGCTCTGGCCATGCTGGAAGAGTCGGAGGGGGAATATGTGCAGGATGGCTTGTGAGGCTGGGACGTGCAACCCTGCAAGTCACCTTGCAAAATCGGGGCCATAGAGGGGGTGATCTGCACGGAGCGGCAGGCACACCTACTCTAGCAACCTTACTTGGCAGACTAGATGGACCATATTGATCTTTATCTGCTGTCATTTACTATGTTACTATGTAGGAGTCCAAGAAAGGCACAAGACCTTGCAATGGGGGACCAAAAATACTAAAGAGTAAGGAACGAGGACAAACCCATTATATGTGGAATAGATTTTATTGAATGAACCCTTACACTGACAGTGTTTCGGCCCTATGAGCTTTCATCAAGGGGGTATATATATCCAAAAATCCAACAAAACAGAAAACAAATACAAATCAAACAATATAGAAATCTATACATATATAACATATCTTGAGAATAAAAAAATTAAAACATGAATATTGTTGCTTTATCAGTAACAAGCTAAAATCAATCATAACATACACTGAAAAAGGTGTTTTAAAAAAATCTAATGAAATGATAAAAAAACAATAAAATAATGAACAATTAACATACATAGATAAATAGTATTTCATATATAAAAAATAAAATTAAAATGAGCGGAAAGTTACTCAAGATTTTTCAAAAAGAAATGTAAGTTTGTATCTTGATAATTATTAAAGGAAGCACGAACAATTCAAACTGACAATGTATAGAAACTTAAAATATGAGAAAAAACAAGGAAAAAGGAATAGGAGTGAAGAGGGCATTGGGAGGGGAGGAGGAGGAGAGAAATGCAATTGAATACAATGAATATTGATTCATTGTCTTCCACTTAAAATGGGTATGTCTTATTTGGATAGTTTTGTATACCACCTTATCCTTCAATCAAAGTGGTCACAACACAATTGGGAGATACATTTAACATGAGGGGATATGAGACACATACACTAATACTTACAGGGAACATGGGCAATGGAGGGTTAGGTGGCTTGCCCAAGACCACAAGGAGCACCTGTGGGACTAGAAACCCCAGTCCTTCTGGCCCAAGGTTGCTGTCCTCTAGTGGGATTTGAACCCCTGTCCTTCTGGCCTGATGTAACTTGCCCCAACCACTAGGCCACTCCTCCCTAAATCCATTCAGGACTGATGCATCACAAGGTACTACGTCCTCACATAGACCACCTTCTCAACACCCCCAACAATTGTCCGGCTGTCTTACTCCTCAGGCGATGCAAAATTTTCCAGCCGCTGATCAGCTATTTCCCCTGGATTTTGGTACTCTGACAATCGAACAGCAGATTTCCTTATGGAACATCTCTCTTATCACTGCTCTTGTCCCCGTCCCCATCCAGTTTCTACCCATCAATCATGGTTCCACTCAGGGCTCTGTCTTCTCTGCATTCAACACCGCCACTCTGAACAGGTCTGGTGGAAGAATCGTGCCCTCTCTGCACTTCAACATTTCAGAATTTGCCATCAGATCTATTGCATGCACGTTCAACAGGCCAAACACTCCCATTTTTATGCTGTTATTTCCTCTTCTGCCAATTCTACATGACAACTATACTCAGTCCTAAAGACCTTGTCATCTACACAATCACGCTCATCTTCTCAGAATCCCACTGATATTCCCGCTCCATCCCAGCTAGCCAGGTTCAGACCCTGCTTTCATCTTTCATCTCTTGCCCCTCTCCTGTACAAACCCCCTCCTCAACCCCTCCTATTGTGTCCCATACATTTTCCCATCTGTAGACTATTCTGCCTGCTTACAACCACTGAACTCTCCAAACTGCTCTCTGCTTCTCATAAGACCACTTGCCCTCTGGATCCTATCCCCTCAAAATGGTTACTGGAACCCTCAAGAGCTCTCTACTCTTTTATTCTTGTTATGCTGAACTCAAGTCTCTTATTAGGCACCTTTCTGAGTCTCTGGAAACACGTAGTTCTCCCTCTTCTGAAGAAACCTTCTCTCAATTCACATGATCCTGCCAACTACCAACCTGTGTCTAACTTACCATTTCTCTCAAAAATCCTGGAGAAGGTTGTTTTTTCTCAACTTTCGCAACACCTTGATTCCACTCACCAACCACCCTCATCATTCTGGATTCTGCCCCTGTCACAGTGTTGAAACTATCATGCTTTCCTTCCTAAACGATCTTCATGTGGCACATGAACAGAGTGACATCACTCTGGTGGTCTCTCTCAATCTTTCTGTGGCTTTTGATCTGGTAGATCACTTCCTCCTCCTTTCTCATTTGCAGGAATCTGAGCTTCAGGTGACAGCTTTTCAATGGTTTCACTCTTCTTTCCTCACAATCCTTCTCAATGCATATCAGTACTACCTCCTCCGATCCGGTCCTTCTCTGCTGCGGTGTCCCCCAGGGTTCTGTTCTCGCCCCCCTTCTATTCCTAATGCCACGCTCCCTGCTCATTCAACAATTCAGTTTGTCAGCATATTACTATGCTGATGACATTATCATACTTCATCACGCTAACCTGCAACAGCCCGACCTTACCATTCTCAATAACTGTTTAGCACAGGTTTCCTGCTGGCTCACCACTAACTGTCTACATCTCAATCTAGCCAAGACACTTGCAATATGGTTTACCTTCGGTAGTCCCTGTCCAACAGTTGCCCCAGTTCTTGACAATGTCACAATCCCCATAGTTCCCACACTCCACTACCTTGGTGTAATTTTAGACACCTCCCTCACTTTTCATGAACATATTTCACTTCTTTCTTGTCGGTCTTTCTTCTATCTCTGCCAGATATGCTCTATACGTCCCTCTCTGTTCCCTCAGGCACTGACTACTCTTCTCCTCTTGCTAGTTATGTCATGATTGGATTTTTGTAACTTAGCACTTTCAGGAATCTCACAGGCTTAATTCCATTGGCTTCAACTGCTCCAAGATACCGCAGCCCGGGAGGCAAGATGGCGGCAGGTACCTGACGGTCGGCGTCCGCTCCGAGTTGTTCTGGTGTGCTTTGTCTGGGTGGTGAACTCCTGTTCCATCGGGGATGGGACGGAGAAAAAGAAAACAAGCAGGCTTCCCTGTAGCTCCACCGCAAGTTTCAGTCGTTGGCCAGAAAACCCTGGAGCACTGCTGTTTTGCGGTCTCCGGGTCATTAGCGGTGTCTTCGACAGGAGGATTCTGTGCTGGGCACATCAGGGGTGAGTCTATCCCCCGATCAGTGGGTGCCCCCGACACAACCCGGAAATGCTGCATCTTGGGACGGTGCTTGTTTCTCTGCATCGCCGGGCTTTCGGGAAAGCACACCGTTGCACTGCGATGAGAGACAATTCCTGCAATGGTCGGCCCTGGATTCCAGTGGGGATAATCTGCCAGACAGACAGGACATGGATGTTCCGTTCTCTTGTGTGGTGTTTCCACGGCAGGTGGAGCCTGGAGGAGGGCTGATGTTGTTTACTCAGGTGGAAAAGCGCTGTGAGATGCCATATCTGCTCTAACAACTACCCTTTCAACTGTGGTGGGTTCTGTAAGTACTGAGCTATTTAATATTAAGTTGGAGGCTTCTAAAAATCTGGAGCTACAAGCTGGTTCTTTGGTACAAGTTAAAGAAGACATTGTCCATCTTAAAGAGGAGCATATAGCTCTGATGAAAGAAAGGACTGTGTTGATAAGGAAAACTGAGCATCTTGAAAATCTAGTTTGACGGAACAATCTCCGTCTATTACATTTTCCAAGGTCCCCTCTCATGTCTCCAGTGGAAATGGTGCGAAAGTATCTGAGAGAAGTGCTTAAAATACCAATAGAGTATCTACCTCCACTTACTAGGGCACGATATTTGTTGGTTAACAGCGGAGAAGCTAGGAGGAGGAGTGTAGGAGCCTCTGTGAGTGGCATCGGGGACCTGACGGGATTCCTTGAAAATTCTCTAGACGTGGTGACGGAAAGAACTACTATGCTTGCGACTCTGGCTTTGGAAGCTGACAAAGCTTTAATTCTTTGATATTTTTTTAGGAATATTAATGAGAAGTTCTTAGGCTCAAATGTTCATATATTTCCTGATTTGTCACGAGTAACCCAATTAAGGAGGAAGGAATTCTTGGCTTTTCGATCCAGAACCTTATCTTTGGGTGCATCTTTTGTGTTAAAGTATCCGTCTAGGTGTTATATTTCCTACCAGGGGAAGAATTTCCTTTTTTTTTATCCTAAGCAGCTCTCAGAATTTATATGTGCAAGGGAAGAGGTTGGGGTAGAGGTGGGCCCCATTACGGCTGATGCATAAGTCTTAGCCTGCTTTTTTATTTTTTTTCCTGCTTTCTACATTGTTTCACTCTTTTAAGGAGTGTAAATGGTGGGATTGATATATTTCCTGTTGCCTCCCAATTTATAATGTGGGCTAACTTTTTGGGATATTGTTTCTTTTGTATGATGTAAGAGTTCCACTATATTTTGTTTCATTGTGAACCCATGATTTCATATTCTCATTAATGTATATACCTGAGTGTTTATATAAATAACAATAAAGAGTTAAATTTAAAAAAATACCGCAGCCCGGATCATTACTCATACCTTGCGCTGGTACCATATTATACCAATCCTCATTAAACTTCACTGGTTTCCATTCTCTTACCGCATCCATTACAAAATTCTCATCATGACTCATCACACTGTTTATTCAAATGCACCACAATATCTGGTTGATTTGCTGCAATTTCATACCCCTACCCACAGTCTCCACTCTATCCATATTAACCGGCTACTCCTTCCCTCCCCCACTCATGCCACTTTCACTCCACTCGACACTCTGTCTTCTTTTTCCTAGCCCCCTCCCTCTGGAATTCCCTCCCGCCATATTGCATCAAAAACCCTCCTTTCCCAAATTTAAGAATCTCCTGAAAACCTACCTTTTTCAATCTGCTTTTGACCTGCCTCCAACCCCCCTAAACCCCCCCCCCCCACTGCTCCTGTCATTTATTTTCTTGACCCTTAGTACCTGATGTTATTTTATTTCTGTTTCTTTTCTTTCCCTTTATTGCAGCTGTGCTGTCACTGTCCTATCATACAATGGAGATCCTTTTCCTTTCTCGGACTATGGCCTTTTCTCTTTATTTAATTCTTTGTAAACTGCCCTGGTGTCATGGAGTAGTGTTATATCAAGAGATCTAATAAACATAAACATAAGCATCAGTGTCCATACTAAGACCCAGAGGTGTTAAAGACTCGAACTATGTACACCATTTGGTCCAGGTGAATTGCTACTCTTTAGTTTATCATATAGTTGTAATAGATCTTCCTGGTTTATTAAGATTTGTTTCAACTCTTCTGATACATCACCTTTAAAAACCATTTCAGGCATGGGTAATTCCTTACATCTTCTTCAGTAAAGACTGAAACAAAGAGTTCATTCAGTCTCCTTACTATTGCCTCATCCTCCCTTAATTCCGCTTTTACCCATCTATCATCTAATGATACAGCTGACTCTCTCACATTTCTTTTTAAATATGAATGTACTTGAAAACGTTTTTATTATGCGTTTTCGTTTCCACCACAAGCTTTTTTTCAAATTTTCTCTTTGCCTGCCTTATCAATGTCTTGCATCTAATATGCTAGTGCTTATGTTGTTTCCCATTTTCATCATTTGGCTACTTTTTCAATTTCTTGGAAGATGTTTTTTTGGCTACAACAGCCTCTCTGACATCACCTTTAAACCATGCTGGCAGTTTTTTGGCCTTCCTTCCTTCTTTCTTAAAGCATGGAATGCATCTTTTCTGGGCTTCCAAAATAGTATGCTTGATGTAAACCTTCAACCTTTGTAACTGCTCCTTTTAGGTTTTTCTTAACTATTTTCCTCATGTTATCATAGTCTTCTTTTTGAAAGTTAAAAGTAAGTACAGTGGATTTCCTTGCAGTCTCCCTCCATTTATTAAATCAAATGCAATGATCACTATTGCTAAGTGGCCCCAACACTGTTATCTCTTGCACCTGATCCTGAGTTCCTAGTTCTTAAGGTCTAAAATAGCTTCAACTCCTGTCAGTTCAAGAAAGAGCTGCTCCAAGAAGCAGTCATTTATTTCATCTAGAAACTTGATCTTCCTAGCATGCCTTGATGTGACATTGATCCAGTTGATACCGGCGTAATTTAAATCACCCATTATTACAGTCTTGTAACTTTTGTTAGCTTCCCTGATTTCTTTTAGCATTTTATCATCCATCTGTTCATTCTGTGAAGGAGGATGATAGTACACCCTCACTGCCATTGCCTTCCTCTTTTTACATGGAAGAAGCCTCTGCAGATAAGTGAATACAACTTTGCTTGTCAAATTGTAGTGACTTAAAGCTTGGGATAAAAGGGATTATGGATTTATTTGGAAAATTCTTTATTTTAACTTTTTAAATGCATTGAGTAGTTATTGTCTTAGGGGTATGTTTACTAAACCGTCCTAATGTGCGCCCGGCGCTAGTGTGCAGGATGCCATATAAGGAGTGGGCGTTTCAGTCTTAACATAGCAAACCGGGATTATCATGCGCTAAGTGTGCCGCGCACATTAGCGCATGAGAAACGCGCGCGGGAAGCATAAGCAGGCGTGCTGATAAGCACACAGAAGAACAGAGCTGCAGTACAATGGTTAAGACACTGACTGATGGTGCGGGGGTTATGGGTTCAAACCCCCACTGTGCCCAATGAATAAGGCTGGCTGAAGCACTACCTGTTATGTGTAATATTGCATTATGAGGCATTTTAATTTTATTTTAATTACTGCTGCTAGCAAACGCACTCTCAAAGCACTGTAACATAAGGTGCTGCATAAGGCGCCCCATAAGGTACCCCAGAGGGCACATTTTAAAGTGCACTGTCCGCCAAGGCACCCTACAATGTTGCTTAAAGGGTGGCCTATAGGGCACCATATAGGGTACCCTATGAGGCACGGCAAGGTTACAGCACTGTTTCTGATGGCAGCACTGCACATGTTAATGTGTGGTAAGCTGAAGTAGGTGTGCTGACATGCAAACAGTAATAGCAGTGTAGCATAATGGTTAAGACACTGACTGATGGTGCAGGGGTCATGGGTTCAATCCCCCACTATGCCCAATGACTAAGGCTGTCTGAGGCACTACCTGTTATGTGTAATATTGCATTATGAGGCATTTTAATTACTGCTGCTAGCAAACACACTCTCAAAGTGCTGTAACATAAGGTGCTGCATCAGCCGCCCTATAAGGCACTCCAGAGGGCATATTATAAAGTGCACTGTCTGCCCAGGCACCCTAGAATGTTGCTTATAGTGCGCTTTATAGGGTGCCCTATGAGGCACCGCAAGGTCACAGCACTGTTTTTGATGGCAGCACTGTGCATGTTAACGCATGAAAATCTTAAGTAGGTGTGCTGACATACAAAGAGGAACAGCAGTGTAGCACAATGGTTAAGACACTGACGGATGATGCAGGGATCATGAATTTGAGTTCCAAGTGGGCCTGATGAATAATAATACTTTTACCCAGTGCAGCAAACACACCCTCAAAGTGCTGTAACATAAGGTGCCGCATCAGCCGGCCTATAAGGCACTCCAGAGGGCATATTATAAAGTGCACTGTCCACCCAGGAACCCTAGAATGTTGCTTATAGGGCGCTTTATAGGGTGCCCTATGAGGCACCACAAGGTCACAGCACTGTTTTTGATGGCAGCACTGTGCATTTTAACGCATGTAAATCTTAAGTAGGTGCGCTGACATGCAAGGAGGAACAGCATTGTAGCACAATGGTTAAGCCACTGACTGATGGTGTAGGGGTCATGAGTTCCAATCCCCAGTGTACCTAATGAATAAGGTTGGCTGAGGTAATTCCTTTTTCTGCTTGCAACTGTACAACAATCTGTGCTGTCATCTAAAAAGAACCCCACCCTAGTGCCATAAATTAATGCACCTTTTAGGGTGCACCAGAAGGCACATCCTAAACAACCACGTCAGCGAAGGCGGGTGATAATGTGCTCCAGAGGCCATGTTGAAAGGTTGCCAACTCCCAAGGCACCATAGTACGCACCCCATAAGCTGCCTGAATTGAAGATGTGGCGTAAGATGCTCCAAGGATGTATAGGTGAACCCAAAAACGTTGGCCAAGAGCAGTAAGGTCCCCCAATTTGAAGGGCAAGAGAGGTATGTGCCAAACACACATGTAACCCAAACACTGCACAGAGCAGCAAGGAAAGACAATGCATAAGTAAAAGAAGGATGTAGATCAGAGCTGATGGACTACACAAATCAACTCCAGCCCATGTGGCAGCTAGAAAAATGGACAAACATATCGGGGGCAGCTGTAGCTATGCACAGAGCGATGGTAATGTACCATGCAATAATGACAGTGTATGACAGAGGATGGGAAGATGTGTGCAGCAGAGGAGCCAGAAATGGCAGGATAGGTGAAATATCAGGATGACAGTGGAGTAGCAGTGCTATGCAGAGCACACACAGGAGAGGCAACCAGGGAGACCTGCAATGCAGGAATGTGTAGGAGTGCAGGACATGGGGTAGCAGTATGCACATCAGGGTAGGATGGCACACAGCTGGCAGACACACTTAGATGGACAGAAGGATGGTTCACAACTCTGATGAGGGTACAATGTGCTCACAGCACAGATCTGCACACATATGACTGTCGCAGGACTGAAAACTAGTTCTGCAGGAGAAGCATACAAATGAAAGAGAACAGAGAGGAATCACACCTATGACCACTACCACAAATGGCAATGCACAAACCGGTAGCCCACACCACCAACGTGAGCTCATTAGCAAAGGCTGCATACAAAAATAGTGCAGGGCATCACACAAGACGACTGCTGGCTGTCAGGACAGGCAAACCCCCAACAGTAACCATGACCAAATGCACATGCAGATCTGCTGTGTACAGATCAGATCACAGTCTGTAATTGGGACCAGAGACACATGCACACACACAATGAAATGTTATGCAGTGGATACAGCATGCAAAAGAGGAAAGAAACTAAACCCCAAGGGCAGCAAAGGATGCTCTGTGGAGCTGGTGCAAAATCTGGAACAGGACAGGAGAGAATTCAACATGCAAATAGGTGTATCACACACCAGTTGAACCACAGCAATACAAAACCCCCAAGCGCACTGCCATGTAAACACCATAAAGAAAGAGACCTATGTAACAGATAATATGTGATGGCTAGGCAGCACAGAGGGCACACCTTGGTGTACAGTGAAGAGAGGGAAGGGTGTGTGTAGAGGTGATGAACCTGCTGGTACCTAATGGTCCAGTTAGCACAACAGAAAAGAAAAAGATAAACCACATGTGGGGATCAAACCTGCAACCTATGGCATTATAACACATGCCACTAACCACTACCCCAAACAGCACACTGAGCACAATGCAAAAATACTACCCCAAAGAGAGGGTGTGTATGGGAAACTGTAATACCCAGTGATGTGGCAAATGGCTGGCAGATACACAGCTGCCACCATACAAGGATGTGAGCACAGGTGGGCCATGTACATGACCAGCAAATCAGTAGATACAAGTGTCAATGTGATCAAAGGAGTAGCCTAGTGGTTAGAAAACTGGCTTGGTCACCCAGCAACCAGGGCTCAATTCCCACTAGCACTCCATGTGGCCTTGGGCAAGTCACGTAACCCTCCATTACCTTGGAAGAAAGAACTGTCAATCTTCTTCCAGTGACACTGACAAGAAAACCCTGGAGTCTCTGGGTTACAAGGAGTCAGGACTGACTCAAAGGCACACATTGTATTGCACGTTTGTCACCATGATCAAGCAGCAGCAGAGACAAATGTATATCAAACACATATTTTTATTTCGGTTTATCCTCACAGATAGCGTAGATACCGCCATCACAATATCAAGGTGAGTGGATCCAAGGTGAAAGACAGAAAGGTCACTGGCCCATCTACAAATGAAGGGCAGGAGACATAATGTGCAGCACTATGCATTAGGCCCCCACATGCTGCCGCACACCTCAAATGTGTTACTCACATATGAGTGCATGTAGACAGTAGGCGGTGGATGATGAGGGACCAACACACATCAATCATGATCTGTTCCCTAAAATATATCTATCTGGCAACACAGGAGGCACACAAATGAAAACAGCATATGTTGTTGAAACGTAACTTTAGAAACACAGATTGAAAATAATGTTACAGCTATCACATAATGCCTGATATAGGAATCCAAGCTGCAACAATGTAACCCTAAACAATCATCAAATGCACAATGAGGATATGCTAACAGGTAGCAGAGGCACATGAACACAGAGAGAATTCAAATGAAAACTACCTGCAGAAACATGCAGAGATAACACCATGCAGGAGGTCCCCCTGCACCGGTTGGTGTGTAGACAGTGTCTGTACACATATATCACGGTACATGGAATGCACAATTGAAGGAAGACAACGGACACTCACACTTCGACACTCCAAATATAACGTGGCAATGTGAGTGTCGTTACCTCAGGGGATAAATAGGACTGTGCAGACATGCAATGCAAGGTTTGTAAATCAATGCAGAGCGTCACGTCTGTACAGTAAACAAACACAAGAAACAGTATATAGAGATGGAACTTAAGGGCAAACATGTTACAGCAAACCACTTAGACGTTTCCCCAGCATAGTCAGTCATATGCACATACACCATCGACATTTCAACATGATTCAGTGATGCCACACATGCACGCAAAGACCCTTGGTGATTGAAAACATCAATCCAGGATACTGGTGTTCATTAAAGCACTGTTGTGGCAAAACCTGTATCATGTCCAGGTGGAGAGTAGGTGGACATAGACCACAGGACCTCTCCATCGCTACCCCTATGCCACATGCATGGCTGTATGCTTATGTTGAAACAAACAGATGAGCATATCCTGTGTTTCATGTCACACACATGGCCAAAAAAAAACAACTGTGGAGGAATGTGCAACATACAGTGACAATGGCAGTCCCTGCTTCACACATGGGGACCAGTACACAGTGTGCAAAGTCCAAAGCGTATCTGCAATCCAACACGTCAGCTTAAGACTATCCTTGCAACCCTGGGCATGCATAGTCAAGTGTCACATCCCAATATGCCACAGTACATGAAAGGTCCTGTGTGTCTCCTGCGATGAGCACGACTCCCAACCAGAGCATGGCAGCAACAGTGTGTTGGACAGGTCTGTCATGGCCAAAATAGCAATCCAAAAATAATGCTGTCCATCCTAGGCATGTGGCACACTTGCAGAGGTCAAACATCCTATGGCACCATTTTCCAGGGAAAGTTCCATGGTGTTGTGTCCCCCAACAGGTGGGTGATGGTGATGCCAGATGCACTGTAATAGATGTGTTTGGTTTGTTCTCTGCCCTCTGTCAGAAGAGGAGAAATAGTGTATTGGTATGCGCCTTGCAACATCAGCACAAATTGCAGAGAGTCAATCATTACGAAACACATAATAAAGGGACACACAGGCAAACATGACATGATCACAGCACAAAACACATTGCACGTTGGGGACATTTTGAATTGGAACCGTACACATGGGTGTCACATGGATATGGTTCTGTCCATGCCCATGTGACACAGGCGTTTCACAGCTCCATCCTATGTGCATCAGAGTTCATGAACAGAGAGTCAACATGAAATGTATATGAGACAAACAGTAAATCATTAACATGTAAAGGCTGATGTCATTCCCAAAAGAACAAAGGTGAAAACTACCTTGTGCTTGCATCAGGTGTATGTCTTGGATCCTCTGAGCCACTCAAAGGCCATAACAGGTCACAGTGAAGGGACACAATGTCAGCGAAATATGTAGAATCACCATGTCACGCCAATATCTGTGATACAAAAAGCAGGTCAACAGTGGTATGTCAGAACACAAGACACAGTTCTGTTCCCAACACAAAACACATGTCGACAATGGTTACACGGTAAACACCAGTAAGGTAGAGATAGCATAGTCACCACCGCCCCCCAGGTGTACAGACCCCTCACAACACATGATAATGTAAAAAGCCTGAACACTGTATCATCACACAGCCAACACAAGAACACACACACACAGTATGCTAAGGGCAGCGTGCCAGCAGTAGCATATGGCCTGTATGTCCACAAATGGAGATTTGTACACATAAAGGCCCTGTGAAATGCAAGGATACCCTGGTATTGGCTGATGGTACAATGTCGGGGAAGGGTGCACGTGTAGGCCACCACCCAAAAACCTAGAACCTCCACACACATGGAGCTCTGTTGGACATGTCCCAAAGACAGTGTTGCTGAAGACATACTGGACAGGAACACATGGGGATATGTGTGCCAACAGCAAAATATGGTTTAAGGAGGTGCAGGGAAAAGAGGTGAACCACAACGTCTGGACAATATGAAAGATCACCGAGGACATGTGTTCCCCCTGACTGCTGGCACAGACAATATAGCTGTAGGTCCGCCTACCCCAGACCACAGCATGTTGGCTGATGTACAGTCCCCTGCCAATGCACCACAGCACCAACTTCAACACCAACTTCAACTTCAACAACTATGTCCTGTGCATTGGGAAACACAAGGGAAGCATACATATGTCATGTTTTAGCTGTGCAACACACACTGCTCCTTCCTGTCCCCAGCTTCCACACACCCCAACATCCTTTACAGACTCACTGTTTACCATCACACTGTACACATCTCTCCCATGTGAGAGGCAACAATGACATGTCTTTGCCAAACTACAGGGGTACGTACTCTGTCTGTCCCCTCCCTCACCTCCCTGTTGTCTCACACACTGGTGAACATAAGTGTTTTCTCCCTGCCGTGTTCCCAAGCCACTCCAAGGCTGCAGTATTATCCTGGGTCCCCCATGTTGCTCCCAATGCCCCTTCACTGTGTGTACTATGTCCCAATGTCATCTGCTACCCCGCTGTCAATTGCTGTAACACACGGAAATATGCAGGGGCACCTCCGGGATCCTCTGTCCAGACACATTTCCTGTTGTGTATATCTCATACCTTGACTAACATTAACAGCTGTGTGCTAATGAGTTGTTAAACATATATGTCAATGTCTGCGTTATGTCCGCTAATCCACACCCCGATGTCTGCTTGTGACTTGACCTTGATGGCTGCATGTCAGCCCACTGTGTGAAAGTGATAATGGTAAAGCATGGATAGCCTATATGTGCACCTAATAACCCCCCTACCATCAGAGCCTCTTTGTGTATGTGGACATAACGTTCCTTCTCTAGGGTATGCAATGTAGTTGTTGTCTTGGCATGCACTCTCCTCCTCTATGTACCTATACAGCCCTGTAGTTGAGTCATGGGTTTATGTCGACATGTCATCAGCTAGATTTGCTGAAAACAATTTGCTAAAAACAATAAAAATATTTTCCTAAAAATACCCCTAAAACCCAATCCACCACCACATTCATCTCTCTGCTTGCCTACTGTAACCTACACCTTGTTGATCTTGCCTGCATCACCTCTGTTTGTGTGTACATATGCAACACTGCACTGCATGTCTATTCTACACTAGAAGAAATAAAAGATACCCCCCCTGGCTGGACAATGCACAGGTTCCCTATCCTTCACCGCATCCATGTTAGGGCTATGCGATGATGTATACAGTCAGCCACACTGTGGTGTTCCACTAACTCCCCTTAGGAATTTAATTACCATTATGACAAATAGTACTGAGCATGTATATAATGCCACATATCACATATAGCGCTATACATACATTACAGACCCGCAGATACAGCTTACAAGAGCATACCACACACACAATCAGCTCAAAATACCAAATGAAAAACACGCACAGCTGGACAAGTGGCCCCAAGCATGGTCCTCTCTCCCACTGTGAAACCCACACCACATGCCTCTCACCTTGCTTCACCCAAAGCATAACACCAACTAACTGTGGTTGCACAGCAGCCGCTATCACAATCATCCACAAACCACGAATGTCACCCCAAAACCTCCCACAAGCCAAAAACCACCCACCCACATCATCCACCTCAGCCCGCTGTTCTGCCCTGCCAACATTGTTTGGTTCCCAGTCATGCTTATATTTGACTTTTGGGATGGCCAGCCAGTGTCTGTTACATGTCAGTGCAGTGTTGCATCCTACTGATATTGGTCTACAAATGTTAACCTGTATTATCACTACACACTTATACCAACAAATGGGGGAACATATGCAGTACGTACATGAGAAGAGCTGTGCAATCACCTGCCACCTGATTGCTGTGCCCTCATGTTTGTCATCAGGGGCACGTACAGGGGGGCACGTCGGATCATCCTCCAGACCCTCATTAATCTCGGCAGGGATATTGTGCCTGAGAGCAATGTTGTGCAGGATGCAACAGGCTATGATGATCTCTGTCACAGTCTGTGGAGTATATTGTAAGGCGCCGCCTGTCCTATCCAAACACCTGAAGCGACTCTTTAAAATGCCAAAGGTGCGCTATATGACAGAGCGGCTGGTGGCATGGGCATCATTGTACCTCCGCTCTGCACGTGTCCGTGGTTGACGCACAGGGGTCAGCAACCAGGGGCGACACCCATATCTTGCATCACCTGTAGAAAGAAATGAGGTAAGTTAAAGCAGGAGCTCATGTCCCCCCAAATGGACACAGGTATATATGTGCAAAACAAATGCATAACACATCCTGAAAGAAACATATGACATCACAACTATGCAGCATAGCAACATTGAAATATGATGACACAAAAGTACAACATGGCCTATCTAGTCTGTCCGTCCATATCAACAGATACAACAGTCCCCTTTTTACCTTTAGAGATCCTCTGTGTTTGTCCCATGCTGTTTGGAATGCAGTTACTGTCCTCATCTCTACCACCTACACTGTGAGAGTATTCCACAGATCCACCACCTTTTCAGTAAACAAATATGGTGGCATGTCACCTCTGAATCTATCTACCTCCACCCTCATCCCATGTTCCCTCGTAGCAGAACTTGCTTACAATTTGAAGAGGCTCTCTCCCTCAACATATATGCCATGGAGGTATTTCTACATCTCCATCATATCACCTCTATCCCGCCTTTCCCCAAGGTGTACATCTTAAGATCCTTCGGTCTGTCTTCATATGCTGTATAATGAAGACCATTAATCATTTTAGTAGCCACCCTCTGCACCAATCCCATCCTGTGCACATCCTTTTGAAGGTGCAGTCTCCAGAATTGCACACTAGACGCCAAATGAGGTCGCACCAAAGACATATACAGAGGCATTATCCTTTCCTGTTTTCTGCTAGCAATTCCTCTCCGTATGCACCCAGCCAGCCTTCTAGCTTTTGCCCTCGCCTTTTCAACCTGTTCAGCTACGTTGACATCAGCAGACACAACCACGCCTAGGTACCGCCCTTCTGTAGTGGACAAGAGTACTTCACCCCCTATACTATATTGCTCCCTTGGATTTCTGCAGCCCAAAAGCCTGACCTTACATTTCCTACCATGACATCCCAGCTGGCCAATTTAAGACCATTCATCAAGCTTAGCTAGATCACTCCTCATGTTTTCTACAGCTTCCTGGGTGTCTAGCCTATTACAGATTGAGTGGGGGAACCTAAGAAACACCAGACAAGGGGTAGCTGTATGGATTGCCGACAACATAATATGTAACAACCACACAAATGCTCACATCCAATCAACCAGCATCACACAGCACCATAGCAGGGCGCATTTGGAGGGCCCCCCCCCCCCGTCCCCCTATATCCCACACAGGCAGATGACACACACACACAATGAGGGATCTACTGCAAGACACACATTTGCACATATGCATAGTCACATGAGCACCATGTGCATGTCAGAAATGGGAAATACCCACCCAGCAATATGCAGTCCTCATACTGTCCTGCCTCAAATTGTCTGAATAGTGCCGAGTGATGCAGGATATAGGTGTCATGGGTGGACCCTGCAAACCTGGGGACCACATTCAGAATATGCATATCTGCATCACATACAACCTGAACATTCAGGGAATGATAGTGTTTGCGGTTGCGGAACACTACCTCCCTGTCTCTAGGAGGGACCAGGGCAACATGTGTGCAATCAATAGCTCCCATCACGTGTGGTATCCCGGCTAATGCCTCAAAGGCCTGGTTCAGGGTCCACCACTGTTGCCTAGTGTGTGGAATGGCAATATAATTCCGCACCCGGCTGACCATGGCACGCAGTACTTGGTGGAGACAGCGTGAGAAGGTGGGGCGGCTCATACCACCCACTGCGGCCACAGATGACTGGAAACAGCCAGAGGCAAAGAAATGTAGGGCAGCAAGGAGCTTGACCAAACCCAGTATGGCATGTGACCGATCAGTCAGGGGCTCGAGGTTAGGTCTTAGATCCTCATAGAGCTCCCTAATAGCCCCTGTGCTCAGTCGGTATAGGGAGATGACCTGGTCCTCTCACATGCCCTGGAGCTGGGCCCTGGGCCTGTAGAGGCGTGGCTGGCGAGCCCTCACCTCAGCACGCCTCCTGCGCCGTGTGGGCACAGCCCCTGCCTGCCCTGCCCCCACAGCTGCAGGTCTGATTTGCAGCGGGACTACACCCATGCCCTGTGCCTCAGCACCATAGACACCATCTCCCCTGTCACGCAACCGCACAACCTGCCCACCTCCCACTGCAGCTGCAGCAAACACAAAGGCCGCCATAACCTCCACCCATCCTGCTCCTCTAACACACTCAAACACAGACACTACTTCACTAACCATGACACACACCTTACACACCACACAGAAACACAGCCACACAATACAACCAACAACAATCACAAGCCCAGTCACACTCCACAATACACCTGATTCTGACTCGCTCCTTCCGTCACTGCCAATGCACACCTTCTCTCCCTCGCCTACAAAAAACCCCTCAACGTGCAACATGTGCTCAGGACTATTTATAAGGTTTATTAGCGTAGCGCGTGTTGTGCGTGCGCAGGTGCAAGAGTGCGAAGGCTGCGCACGCGTAGCTGGATTGCGCATGCCCCGTGCACATGCAGCACTGCACATGCGCCACACCTCACGCGCAAACATATGCACACACCCACTTCCTGCATCTGCGTAGCGCATGCGCGATGCGCACAGCCAACTATGCATGCGCAGTGTGCGCGGCATCTGCATGTGTGCTGCATAGTTGACTGCATAACGCGCAAGCACGCATTTCTTGCTTCTGCGCGGTGCAAGCACAATGCGCACAGCCAACTATGCATGCGCGGCACACGCAGCCACCGTGCTCACGCAACTGCACACGCGCAACTGCCCAACATAAATAAACACTATAAATATACCTGTACACGTGCTGCACGTTGAGGGGTTTTTGTTAGGCGAGGGAGAGAGAAGGTGTGTGGTGTCAGGCAGAGAGAGAGAGAAGCAGGTGTCTAGTAGAGCTAAGTTAGTGTGTTGCGGGTCAGAGTGGTAGAGGCTGGGTTGCGGAGGAGAGGTGTGAGGTAGAGCAGGTGATACAGAGAGGAGGGGAGGCAAGGAGCAGGTGAGTGAGAAAGGAGGTGAGGTGAAGAGCAGATAGCAGGGAGAGGAGGGAGGTGTGATGTGGAGCTGAGAAGGGCAAGAGAAGGAATGTCTGACAGGGAGGGAGAGGTCAGGGAGATGGAGCCACAGGACAGGGCAGGAGTGGAGAGGGAGAGGGAGAGGGAGGGGGGCCACCTGTTGGGGAGGACACAGATATGGCAGGGAGTGTGGTGGAAGCTGCAGGCCCATTGGCCCAGCCCACACAGGGTCCTCTCACTGCAAAACGTAAGCGCATACCGGTGCCAGCTCTGCAACGGAAAAGGGCTCAGAAATTCACCCAGCAGGAAAACCACATCCTGCTGGCGTCTGTTCTTGAAAATTATGAGGTCCTATATGGACGACTAAGCAACACCACCACTGTTGCAACACGCACCCAGGTGTGGGAGGAGGTGCAGGAGGCAGTTGCACAGGCAGGGGGCCCAAGCAGAGACCTGGACAGCCTCAGGAAGAGGTTTAACGATATAAAGAGGGGTGTGCGTGCACATATGGTGGCAGAGCGGCAGCATGCCATGGGCACTTGAGGGGGAGGCCCCTTTACACCCTCCCTAACACCTCTAGAGCAGGAGTTGGCAGAGCGGCTAGGGCCTATCTACCTGTATGGACTGCCAGAGGCACTGGAAACTGCCTATCTCCAGGCAGGTAGGTACCCAAATCACACCTTGCTGCTCCCAACCCATAGAGTATATGCCCTTTGGATATGTATCAGGCATCTTATTAGCACCTCCTCATACCTGCTCCCCTGGCTCATCTCCTACCCTCTGCCTTTGGCTCATGAGTGTGCTGTCCCCCATTCCACCCCTTTTACTCTGTGTTTTGCTGCCCTCCAACCACATGTTTCATTAACACCATCCCTTTTTCTGTCTGCCCTGCACATGTGGCTACATGTCTGCTACAAGCCCCCTCTCAGACCTGTCCTTGTTATGTCTGTGTCTAATCTAAGCACTGCTGAGCAGGGATGGTCCTTCTGTGGGATAATGCACACCAGGGGTCTTCAAACTTTCTAAACAGGGGGCCGGTTCACTGTCCCTCAGACCATTTGAGGGCCGGACTATAGTTGAAATAAACACTATGAACAAACCCCAAAGCACACTGCATAAATGCAAAATACAGAGAAGGTTTCCTACCGTTTTGTTTTTGTCTGTCCAGTGGCAATTGCTCTAGCCATGTTAGTCTGGTTTTTTTGTGTCTTCTGCTAACTCCCCATCATCTGCTTTCCATTTGTCCTTTCGTCCCACTTCTAGTATGTTTTCAATTCTCTCTCTACATCTGCTTTAACATAGTAATCTTTCTCCTTGTGCTCTTTCCTCATTCCTAGTTCATCCACTCAAATGTTAGACCCCCATCCTCAATCCCCACTTACTCTCCCAATATCCGTCCAATTGTATATATCTCTTACCTCCCTCAAAAAATATTTTTCCCTCACCATTTAATTCGCCCAGCTCCATCCCATTCTGATCCTCGCCCAACCTCACCTCCCGTCTATTTCCAGCCCCACCCAGCATCCGCTCCCCTCTAGTCCGTGTATCAGTCCATTTCCAGTCCAAGCCCCCCATCAGCCTATTACCAATCCTATCCCTGGCCCACCATCAGCCCAGTACCAGTCCTAGGTCCACATCCAACTCCAGTCCTATCCAAGTCCCTCCATAAGTGCATTTTCAAACCCCCAGCCCCCCAACAGCTCATTGATAGTCCTCTCCTAGCCCCATCATCAGCCCATTTGCAATCTTAGCACCCCCAACAGCACATTTCGAGCCCTATCCTAGCCCCTCCATCAGCCCACTTCCTGTCTTAGCCCCACACTCAGCCCATTTCCAGTCCTAAGCCCCCCATCATCCCACTTCCAATCTTGCCACCACCCATAGGCCATGACCTGTCCTAACCCCCTCCCCCCATCAGCCCACTTCCAGTCTTACCTCTCCCCCCCATAGCCAATTACCACTCCAAACCCCCTCCCCCCCATCAGGCCAGCTAGGGTACAAAATAAACCAAACATGGCTACTGCTGCTGCTTCCACCGTGGCAGCAGCAGAATCAAGCATCCCGTGGGGCCCCCCCTGCTCTGCAGCGGCCTCCATGCGGCTTCAGCGTGGGCTTGTCAGAGCCGCGTGAAGGGAGAGTTTCCCTTTCTCACGGCCATGTCAATCCCGCCACGGGCCTGATGGAAAATCCCATCAGCCCCACGGCGGGATTAACAGAGCCACGAGAGGAGAAGCTCTTTCTCTTTGTGCGGGTCTGACAGCCAACACTGAGGCTGCATGGAAGACACTGCAGAGCAGGGGGAGCTCCGCGGGATGCTTGATTATGCTGCTGCCATGGCGGCGGCGGCAGCAGCAGGTGTGTAAGTTGTTAACCTAGCTGGGCTGCTGCTCAATGAATGGGCCAGCCTTGGTAGAGCTGCCCCTGAGGACTGGCAGCGGCGGCAAAAACACCCGGCGGGCTGCATAAATGTCCTTGGCGGCCCGCATGTGGCCCTCTTCCCGTAGTTTGAGGACCCCTGATGTACACATTGATGTGTGTGCTAGGTACTGGCCTATATATGCCTAACAGTGGTAGCAGGAGCTGTAGTGGTAGCTATGTAGCACATGTACAGGCCACGTCCAAACACACATTGATTGTGGGGTGGATGTGTTACACAGTTGTATGTAGTTGCACCGTGCAAACCGATCTGTGCTGTGTATGGTCTTCCACAACCCAGGTGACTACACAACCATGGCCCCAGCTGAGGAGGAGGAGGAGGTGCAATTGCCCGAGGATGTGGCAGAGCCCCAGCCCACAATGTCCGGGGGCAGCACCAGTAATGGTGACAGGACCCCAAGCACACACGTGGAGGCTGAGCCAGAGGACCACACCCCAGACATCACCGCCACAGAGGGCTCTGAGGACATCACAACACATCACCCCATTCATGCGCCAGCGCCAGAAGAAACCCCTCCACCAGACATCGACCCATTCATTGCAGAGCTGCGGAAACACACTGCTGCAGCATGGTGCAATGCAGAAGGTGGGTAACAGCATACCCCATGATCCCCATGGGGTTGTCCTAACATCCACAAAATAATTGCATATTGCCCACATAGCATAGCGTTCTGATGTTGGGGGGGTTGTCTTATGTCCTCTGTGTTTCTACCTCCTGTAGCATGGCTTGTCAGGTGTCAGCAGTTGTGAGGGGCTCAGACACATGCACACTGTGCTTGGCCATATACCCCACATAAGCCCAAAAAGGAAAGCAATGATCGCAGGTCACCCAGACACACTATGTGACAGAGACCTCGTCATGGGTATTGTCATGCAGCATCATTTAACAACATAATCTGCAGTGTGCGCCAGCATTATAGAAATGGGGGCACCCCAGATATGTGTATGTGCGTCTCATGCCCCCTCAGATCATCTGACCTATCCCAGACAAGCAGTGTGCAGACCAGGCATTGACATATTCAACTTTGGCAATGTGCCATGTGTGAGATCTGTGATTCTCATGACCCCTCATCCAGACCCCTTCCAGACATGGGGATGGCTCATGGGAGACACAGATCTAAGCATGGTCATGCGTTGCTAGGTTTGCCAGGCATGACTGTTCTGCAGACTGATCTTGTGGGATATGCATGACATGTGTATGTGTGACGGTTGGTACTGGAGAAGTATCTCACATATCACCCTCTGTCCCACCCACAGGCACTCATCAGGCACTCCAGCATGTCTATCTGGCTATGGGGGAAAATACCAGGGAGCTGCAGCTGATCCGGGAGGAGTTACAGTCGGGGGCACTTGCCCGCATTGCGGATGCCATGGAGGACATTGTGGGCCTCATGCGGCAGCCAGCACCAGCACCAGCACCAGCACCTGAGGCACCAGGACAAGGTGCAGTACCGCGGGGGGTGTTGTGCCGTGGGAGGCGTGGGCAGCCACGCAAGAGGTGAATGCGGGAATAATAAACAGCTGTTAACCAGTACATACAACGTGTGTTTTCCAATGTGTGTCCCTGTATTCCCCTAAGTAGTGTGCAAATGCATGTTGTGTCCCGCACACAGGCCCCTCGATGGTGGGTTGTCTGTACTGCCAGGTATCACTGCACAGACGCCATCACATGCCATGTGTGCCATGCACTGTGTCAGGTCCCAGCCCCTGGGCTGAAGCGTGGCGGTTTACACATCCTCCCGGGTTGCACAGGGGGAATGTCCTGAAGCTACATGCCCAGTGTTGGGAGCCGTCACAGTTTACATCCTTTCATACCCCCTACATTGGACACAAATGTGTGACCATTGTCCCTGCCTACAACACTGCCTACGTGCCTGCCCCCCCACAAACGTATACGGTTACTCACCAACCATCCCTGTGACAAGTATTGTCACAGGACACACTCAACAGCTTTACCCCTGAGTAGCTCCTGGGCTCATCAGTACATCTTACCCTGCCAGCGCAGACATAGTGGTTTGCCAGTTCTACTATTGGCACACAGACATGTTGCATCAGAAATGGTTCCCACACATTGCACACAGCATGCACGTGCCTCAGTATCCTGGGACGTCCTCTACATTGCAACATCTCAGGGTCCACCCTGGTCTCACACACCTACACAAATGGTCAGCCCCCACGACTGCATGTGGAGCCAGTCCATGCATGATACCCATGTCTACCTTTACAACACGTACCTGTCTACACACATATCCCATGCTTGCATCCATAGTGTGTTGGTAAGGGAGACACGTGACCATTTTGCGTTATGAAACAGTGTGTATAATTTACCAAAAAAACAATATACACAAATGGGACAAATAGGGACAATACCCATCACCCTCCCCCCCAAACACCCCCTCCTCCCCCCGCCACCCCCACCCGCCCTATACACCCACCTCCACCCCTCCCCCCACCCCCACATCAGCCACAACCTCTCCCTGCATTCTGCATGCCCAGTGATGGAACACAGGACAGCACAGGGCACATGTGTGGACGTCACAGGCCCCAACAAACACTCCTGTGATGCCCTTCAGGGGATGGCCGCCGACAGGGCAGCCGCTCCACTTCGGCGGCCACCTGCTGAATGGCTCCCATCAGCCACTGGTGTGAGTGCACGAGGAGATGCACATGCCGCTCCAAGGCATCCAGGGCCACATACAGGTCCTGCACACACCTGCCACCACACACACACATAGTGCCAGGGGTCTGGGTGGTGGCATGTGCATGCGACCTGTGTGTGGCCCTGGATGGTGGAGCGATATGGTGTGGCTGGTGGGAGCCCACAGTGCCCTGTGCTGCTCTGTGTTCCCCATCACTCTCCCACACCCACACATCCCCCTCCTCGCCCCTGCCACCTCCCACCCACCTCCACACCCTCCTCCATCCCTCCCCCCACCCCCACATCAGCCACACCCTCTCCCTCCCCTGCCACCCCGCCACCCACCCCTTCCATGCCCCCATCAGCCCCCTCCTCCGCTGCACTGTCCGCCGGCTCGTCATCCTCCTCCTCGGCTTCCACCTCAGCCTCGTCCTCCACCACCACCACCTCCACCTCTGTGGCATGGTGGGCAGGGGGGCGCCTCATGGCATAGGCAGATGTGGTGGCCTGTTCATCGTTGTCATCACCCTCTGTGGAAGATGACAGTCATCAGCACATTATCATGTGTGTCACATAACACATGTACATATGCAGGCACCAAACAGGCTGTTGGGCCAATGTGACATTTGTTACTGGGCAGCAAGGTTGCCAATACTCACCATCACGCTCTGACTGCGCCGCCCTCTGGAGGCGGGCAAGGTAATCATTGTGATGGAGCCGCAACTCTCGCCCCTTCTTCCGGAGATCCTCTACCTGTGGATGTGAAAACAATGTGTGGGGCATCAGTGACTGTTTACCTCTGGTGGGTGGCCAACATAAACAAACATCTGTGTGGCCAGCATCTTGCTGCTCCTGCTTCACTGCTGTGTGTGTCATGTACAGCATAGTTACTCACCTGTAACAGGTGATCTCCGGGAACACCAGGAATAAGTCTTCACATGTAGGTGGCGTCGGTACCAACTGAGCCTGTGCAGGAACGCTCCCCAGCGTCCTATAGGAAAGCTTTTGGGAGCATCCCACAGTGCCTGTGTGCTGCCTTCCCACCTTTCCCAACTGCCTCTCTCCAGTTGAGTTTAAAGCTGACAAAAAGAGAGAGAGAGAGAGAGAGATAGGGAAAGAGAGAGAGAGAGAGAGAGAGAGAGAGAGAGGGTAAAGGCCAAGGCAGAGAAGCTCGCATCCTGGAGATGAATGCATGGCTGCGTGGATGGTGTCTTTGAGAGCGTTTTGGTTTCCTAGACCATGGGATGCTGTTCCAAGGGTTGCAGAGCAGAGATGGCATCCATCTGTCCAAGAAAGGTCAACACATCTTTGGTAGTAGACTGGCTAATCTACTGAAGAGGGCTTTAAACTAGATTCGTCGGGGATGGGTGAAGAAAGCCCCCAGGTAAGTGAAAGCCCCCAGGTAGGTGATACATTTAATACCTTTATGGAAATGGGTAACAGGGGTAACACATGGAAAGCAGTGTGTATTAATGCCCGTAGCATGGGAAATAAGATCCCTGAAGTTGAAGCTTTGGTGGGAGTGGCTGACTTGGATTTAGTGGCAGTTACAGAAACATGGTTCACAGAAAACCATGACTGGGATGTAACTATACCTGGCTATACTTTATTCAGAAAGGACAGGGTAGGAAGAAGGGGAGGAGGAGTGGCACTATATGTAAAAACTACTATTAAAGCTTTGGAATTACAGAGCTTAAAAGGGAGAGAGGAGGCATTGTGGGTTAAACTAGAAAGAGGGAAAGAGAAATCTATTTGCATTGGTGTGATATACAGACCTCCCTCACAAGAGGAAGAGGTGGACAGAGAGTTAATTGAAGACATACGCAGCATTGCTAGGAAAGGGGAAGTGCTACTGCTAGGAGATTTCAATATGCCAGATGTTGATTGGCACATTCCTGCTGCAGTATCATCTAGAAGTAAGGAGATCCTGGATTCTCTACAGGGAGAACTATTCAGGCAATTGGTAACAGACCCCACACGTGAAGGGGCCATACTGGACTTGGTGCTTACCAATGGTGAGAGTGTTTTTGATGTTGTAGTGGGAGATCATTTTGCATCCAGTGACCACCAGATGGTGTGGTTCAGTATTAGGACTAGGGCTGTTAGAATCCATTCCAAGGTGAAGATCTTAGACTTTAGGAAGACTAACTTTGCGAAGATGGGCCAATACCTCAGGGAGTCGTTAGTGGGATGGGAACAGCTGGGGGATGTAGAAAAACAGTGGGCAAAACTGAAAGGGGGTATTTTAAAGGCAACCAACCTTTTTGTTAAAATGGTAAATAAAGGCAAAAGGAACAGGAGACCGCTATGGTTTTCGAAGGAAGTAGCTGAAAAAGTGAAGAAAAAGAGGGAGGCCTTCATGAAATACAAGAGATCACAGAGAGAGGAAGACAGGCATCTGTATTTGGAAAAACTTAGAGAAGCTAGCAAAGTAGTCAAGAAGGCAAAGATTCAAAAGGAGGAGGAAATAGCCAATGCAATAAAATGGGGGGATAAGACATTTTTCAGATATATTAGTGAGAAGAGGAAGGGCAAAAGTGGTATTGTCAGACTCAAGGGTGCAGGGGGGGAATATGTAGAAGCTGATAAGGATAAAGCGGAATTGCTTAACAAATATTTTTGTTCTGTGTTCACAGATGAAGAACCAGGAGCAGGACCTCAGAAAACACCCACAAATAAGAACAGAAGCGAGGGACATCTTGAACAATTTTCAGAAGACTGTTCGTGAGAAACCAGCTCAACTTAAAGTAGACAAAGCGATGGGACCGGATGGGATACACCCTAGAATACTGAGGGAACTTGGGGACGTTCTAGCACCTCCACTGACTGACCTTTTCAATGCCTCGTTGGAGTCGGGAGTGGTGCCAAAGGACTGGAGAGAGGCTCATGTGGTGCCTTTACACAAAAGCGGAAGTAAGGATGTGGTTGAAAACTACAGGCCGGTTAGTTTAACTTCAGTGGTGAGTAAATTATTGGAAACGCTGCTGAAAGAGAAAATAGTGAGGTTTCTGGAGTCTGGCGGATTACAGGATCCGAGGCAGCATGGATTCACCAGAGGCAGGTCTTGTCAGACAAATCTGATCGATTTCTTTGACTGGGTGACCAGGGAGTTGGACCGAGGGAGAGCTCTAGATGTGGTGTATTTAGATTTCAGTAAAGCCTTTGACACTGTTCCTCACAGGCGACTTATAAACAAACTGAGCACCCTAGGGATGGACCCTAAAGTTACTGCTTGGGTTAGAAATTGGTTGGGTGGGAGGCGACAAAGAGTACAAGTAAATGGAGCTCACTCTGAGGAGAAGGATGTTACCAGTGGTGTGCCCCAGGGATCTGTCCTTGGTCCGATTCTTTTTAACATCTTTGTTAGTGATATAGCAGAAGGGCTGTCGGGTAAGGTTTGCCTCTTTGCGGATGATACCAAAATCTGTAATAGAGTAGACACCCAGGAAGGTGTAGATAACATGAGGAGGGATCTAGCTAAGCTTGAAGAATGGTCTAGAATTTGGCAGCTGGGATTTAATGTTAAAAAATGTAAGGTCATGCATTTGGGCTGCAGCAATCCAAGGGAGCAATACAGTATAGGAGGTGAAGTACTTTTGTCCACTAAAGAAGAGCGGGACCTAGGCGTGGTTGTGTCTGATGATCTTAAAGTAGCTAAACAGGTAGAAAAGGCGACGGCAAAAGCTAGAAGGATGCTTGGGTGCATACGGAGAGGAATGGCTAGCAGAAAAAAGGAGGTGATAATACCTCTGTATAAGTCTTTGGTGCGACCTCATTTGGAGTATGGTGTGCAATTCTGGATGGACAGGATGGAGTCGGTGAACAGGATGGAGTCGGTGCAGAGGGTTGCTACTAAAATGATTAATGGGCTTCATTATAAAGCATATGAGGACAGACTTAAGGATCTTAATATGTACACCTTAGAGGAAAGGCGGGATAGAGGTGATATGATTGAGATGTTTAAATACCTCCGTGGCATAAATGTTCAGGGAGAGAGCCTCTTTCAATTGAAAGCAAGTTCTGCTACGAGGGGACATGGGATGAGGGTGAAGGGAGATAGATTCAGGAGTGATATGCGGAAATATTTCTTTACGGAAAGAGTAGTGGATCCGTGGAATAGTCTCCCAGTGGAGGTGGTAGAGATGAGGACAGTAACTGAATTCAAAAAAGCATGGGACCAACACAGAGGATCTCTAAAGGTAGAAAGTGGACTGTTGTAGTTGTTGTTATGGAAGGACAGACTAGATGGGCCTTGTGGTCTTTTCTGTTATCATGTTTCTATGTTTCTATGATAACCCCTAGGGGAGATGGGTGGGTTGTGATGACTTATTCCTGCTATTCTCGGAGATCACCTGTTACAGGTGAGTAACTATACTATCTCCAGGAACAAGCAGGAAGTAGTCATCACATGTGAGGACACCCTAGATGAAGATGCCAGGGAAGGATCCCCAGAGTGATGAGGCCCTGTGGATGGATTCCACTTCCTCCCATGGATCTCTAGCATCCTGTAAGAGAGGCATCAAGGAGTGGATTACGTATGGAAGAGGTGTTGGAGAGCAGCCTGACCAACCATAGCATGCCTGCGGTAGCCTTTAACCAAGCAGTAGTGGGCCGTGAACCGAGGACCAGGTAGCTGCTCCACAAATGTCGTTAATATAGATGGAATGGAGGTGAGCCCTAGAGGCTGCCATGGCTCTTACATTGTGAGTGGGAACATGGGCCGCCAGTGAAAGGTGTTTGCTATGATAGATAAAAGGTAATACATTGAGCAATCCATTTGGATAGAGATATTTTGGAAACTGCTGTACCCAAATGCAAAAGATCAGAGACTCTGGATAGCTGAGAGGACCTTCTGTGTTGCTGGGTCCTCTGCAGATGAAAAGCCACAGCTCTTTTACAGTCCAAGGTATGAAGAGTCTTGTCTGCATTTGCAGCATGAGGCTGTTGAATGACTACAGGTAACTAAACCTCTTGTTTCAAGTGAAAGGAGGAAACCACCTTAGGCATGAAGTGTGGATGTGTCCTTAGGATTACCTTATCATGGTGAAACGGTGTGTAAGGTGGATCAGCCACTGGAGCTTGCAATTCACTGATATGACTTGCTGATGTGATTGCAAGAAGGTATATTACTTTCCAGGACAGAGACTTTAAGGAAGTAGTGGCTAAGGGCTCAGGAGGCGGCAGCATACGCTGGCCTAGAAGCAGATTGGGATCCCATGCCACTGGAGGTGGTCTAAGGGGAGGTTACGGTAGATGCAGGCCTCTCATGATTCTGGATATGAGAGGATGGGATGAAATGGGTTGTCCATTGATGGGTTCAGAATGAGCAGCAATGGCACTTAAATGGACTCTGACTGACTCAGGTTGGAGACCAGTGCTTGATAAGTAAGGGAGTTCATCCAAAACATGTTTATATATGGATGACAAGAGGGTTGAGGCCCTTTTGTGATCACCAAATGAAATCTCTTGTCCACTTGACGGCATAGGACTCCCTTGTGGAAGGTTTCCTGGAAGCATAACGGACATCTTGCACTTCCTGAGTGAGGGAAGGGCCAAAGCAGTTACAGCCTTCAGTAGCCAGGCTCTGAGGTGCAGAGATGGGGGGTTTGTATGCCATACATTCCCCTCCTCCTGCGACAGTAAGTCTGGAGCTGACCCTAAGTACAGGGGTGGAACCTGGGACAGATGTCGAAGCAGAGGGTATCATACCTAGTGTTGCCAGCGTGGGGCTATGAGGATCATGTTGCCTCTGTCCCTCAGGAGCTAGAATAGGGTCTTGGCAATCAAGGGAATGGGAGGAAAGGCATATAGGAATTCCTGCCCCCAGTTGAGGAGGACAGCATCCCTCGCTTGGCAGCCCTGAGGCGGAATCCGTGAACAGAACCGGGTAGGTTTGGCATATGATGGACTTGCAAAGAGGTCTAAATCTTGAGTTCCCCAGAGTTGCAATACTCTGCAGAGTTGGTCCATGTGTAGAGACCATTTGTGCAGAAGCAGAACATGACTGAGTTTGTCTGGCCAAGAGCTATGATTGCCAGGGAGATAGACTGGCAGGAGATGGATCTGCTGCTCTCTAGCAAATGACCACAGTTGAAGAGCTTCGTTGCAAAGGGACAGAGAGCCTGTTCCTCCTTGTTTGTTCACATAGACCATGGCTACCTGAGTGTGTACGTAAAGTAGTATTCTATTGGCCTGTAGAAGGGAATGGAATACATGAAGAGCCACGCGAATTGCTCAGAGCTCCAACAGATTGATGTGGAAATGAATCTCCTGACAATTCCAGGTGGCTTGGGTGGAGGTGTCCAGTAGATGTGCAGCCCACCCAACTTTGGAGGCATCTGTTGTTAATGTGATCTAAGGAGGGGTTTGCAGGAAAGGTGACCCCTCCAACAGGTTTTGTGCTGACCACCACCAGTCCAGGGACAGGGTATGGCGGTTTGAGTTTACTATCAGATCTGAGAGACAGCCTGTTGCTTGCGTCCACTGGGAAGAGAGGGCCCATTGGGCTGGTCTCATGTGGAGACGAGCATAGGGGACCACATGCACCGTAGATGCCATGTGACCCAGCAGCTGACGCATCCCTCGAGCCGAGAGGTGACTCTTTTGTGGTGCTGTAGAAACACGTTGCACAATGCGAGGACAGCGAGGCTGAGTCAGGTAGGTCTTTGGCAGTCTGGTATCTAGCCTTGCTCCTATGAACTCCAGCAATTGCGTGGGAGTCAGAAAGGATTCCTGGAGATCTCTGACAGGGCCTAGATATTGGAGTCCACGCATTGTGTACAAGAGAGAGGCCTGGGCTTGTGTTTGTGACTCTGCCCGGATGAGGCAATCATCCAAGTAGGGACAGACAAATATTCCCATGGTACGGAGCAAACCGGCTACCACAGACATGCACTTTGTGAATACTCTGGGTGCTGAGGCAAGGCTGAAGGGAAAACTTTGTTTTGATAGTGGTTTCCTTGATGGAGGAACCAAAGGAACTTTCGCTGTGATTGTTGGAAGAGAAGATGGGTGTACGCATCCTTGTGATCTAGAGAACATAGGTAGTTCTGCCTGTGTAGGTCAGGAAGTATTTTTCCTATAGAAATCATTTTGAATGTCTGTTGGAACCAAAACTTGTTCAGTTCTCTGAAATCTAAAATTGGTCTGTGACCTCCTTTTTTCATTGGTATGAGGAAATAGGGGGGGGGGGGGGGAGAACCCAGAACCCTGTTGAAGATGAGGTACCTCCTCCATTGTTCCTTGAGGTAAGAGATGTTTTACCTCTGGATTCAGTTGGGGGACTTTTGAGAATTGAATGTCCTTACTATTGTAGGAGGCGGCAGGCTATGTGAATGATGCCTGTACCCTCTTCTATGATGGACAGAGTCCAGGGTTCTGATGTTATTTGCCTCCATCTGTGGATGAGGTGACCTAATCTTCCTGGGATTGTTGAAGGTTGCTTTCCCTGGAGGGCCAGGAAGGGCAGGTACTCTATCATGGAGTCAAAGGCCCTGTGGGGGCTGAGGCTGCTGGGTCTGCTGAGGCAGAGTAGCTCTTGGCTTTCTCTGCTTAGTAGATTGTTGACCGTTTCTAGCAGCTTGTACTGCAGGTTGTCCTTTCTGAGCATAGTACTGATAGTATCCTTTCTTTTTGAAGAGGAAAGGCTTTTCTAAGGCTCTCATCTTTGCAGGATCTACAATATTTGAAAGCCTTGTCAAGGTAGAATTGTCAACATCCACATCTTTGTCTTTTTTCTGCCGGTTCTTACAGCGGATGTTGGCCAGTTTATCCTGTACCCAGTGTTCCAGGTGAGAGGCTTGCAGCCAGCCAAGTTTCCTTGTCCCAATAGCAATGGCAGAGACTCTGCCTATGCATGCAAAACAGTCAAAAGCTGCCCTGTTCACAACGTTTGAAATGTTCTGGGCATGCTTGACAAGTGCTACATAGTCGTGTCCTCTGTCATCTGGGAGATGTGGACTTACCAGTTGTAGATCTCCTGTGACCTCCTTCATGAACATTCCCATGTACATGATATAGGAACCTGCCCTGCTTGAAAGCATGCATGTTTGGATGACACGGCGACCAAAAGCATCTAATGTCTTACACTCCCTACCAGGAGGGTTGGTGGCATGTTGTTTGTAACATTTAATTCTCCTCATAGCAGACTCCACCACGATGGAGTGATGAGGGAGGGGTACTTTCTGAAAACCAGGGGACGGAGGCACACGATACATAGTAGGCCGCCTGTGCGAATGTGGAGAGGTGGTAAGAGGAATCTCCCACATTCTCAAAAGATCCTGTAGGATCTGATGTATTGGCAGGGTGGCAGACTCCTTTGGAGTTTGGTGATATTGGTGAATCTGTAGCTCCCGTGCCCTGTGCTCACATTGAGTTACTAATGAAATGGAGAGGCCCTTGACTACATGTGTGAGGAAATCCAGGAAGGACATATCCTGAGGAGGGGACAATCTCCTCTTGGGAGAAGCAGGCTCGTCCTGGAGAGGTACATTGTTACCTTCTGAGCTGTCTGAGTCATCAGACTCCTCAGGAGATTGGATGTATCTTCTCGACAGGGGCTCAGGTAAAGTGTGGTATCGGTACAGATTGGCCTCGGTATCGGAGTGACCCGGTACCGGGGTGTTGATACCGGTACTCATCAGCACCAATGGTGCAGTTGCCGATGCCGGTTCTGCAATTGCTGCACATACCGGTGCTGGACTTTGCGGGTTCTGGGGTGGTACCAAGGTCTTTGATGGCGCAAGGAGAGCCACCAGACTGCGTTCGATGGACACGATCCTCTGTTCAATCAATGCTGCCGATGCCTGTGTATGAGTACCGGCCAAAGCCAGTACCCCAGGGCATAGCACCAGCAGTTCGGACCAGGTTGAGGCCTCCAGAACTTCATGGAGTCCCAAAGTGGCTTTGGAGGCCAGGGACTCCCACAGGGGCTGTTTGGCCGGAGCGTGCTCCTCAAGGGCAATGCCAGTGGCAGTCCGATATTTGGAGGGGGATCTACTCTTTGAGGAACGGCCAGATTTGTGTTTGGTTACCTGAGATCCACGGGAGGAAGAGGAAGCCCTTGACGACATGGCTGCCACCGAGGCCACGTTGGAGGGAAAGAGGGTACCGAGCTTGGCTGCTCTGTTCTGCCAACCACTCTTGGATAACATTCCACAGGCCAAACATTCAGACATGGATTGATCCGGCCACAAACATTTGCGACACCAATCATGGTTGTCAGTGATGGAGAAGGTACCGGCACATTATCAGCATATTTTCGGAACCCGAGGAGTGCTTTTCCATGATGGAGGAGGGATTAGGGCCTAATGCCAAACCGGGGGGAGACCTACAAAGGGGATTGTGCCTCTTTTTTTAAAAACGTTTGTTTGTGTGAGTAAATCTGACTTTTCGAGAAAGAAATTACAAGACCGGTGGTACCGGTAAAGAAAAACAGGCAGACACTGCCACAGGAGTGGCACTACAATAGCTGTTTTTTGGCAATGACAGGAACAATGACCTGCTGGCTCTGTGGAAAACAGTGAACTGGAGAGAGGCATCTGGGAAAGGCAGGACGGCAGCACACAGGCGCTGTGGGATGTGTCCAAAAGCTTTCCTATTGGACACTGGAGAGCATTCCCACGCAGGCTCCGTCGGTACCGATGATACCCACATGTGAGGACTACTTCCTGCTTGTTCCAGGAGATTACCTGTTCCCAGTGCCACCTGCATGCATAGCTGTGGCTCTGGGCATGTGTGCAGTGACACCTATGTGCAGTGTGCATGGCACCCTGAACACACCATTCCAGTCCCCTGTGGCCCCCTTGCATGACATTGCATGACCATGCCATGTTTGGGTTGCCAATGATGGTGTCCAGGGTAACCCCCCTAACCCCATATGTGGTCTGGTGAACACATTTGTGTGGTCATGATCTACACACATCCTCGGACCCAACCCCACTGGCAACATGATATCCTAACAAACATGGGTTCTGTGTCCATACATGGGACATTGGGTGGGTGGCCCTATTCACCTTGCCAGGGGCCACTACCAGGACATTTGAGTTTCTACGAGACCCAGGATAGCAATGCTTGACCCACTACAAGCATTGTGGAACCTGTCTCTCTTGGGGATACTGCTAGGTATGTATGACCTAGATTGGCCACTGTTGCAAAGAGCATACTGGGCATGATGGATGTGGGTGTGATCCAGTATGGCCTATCTTATGTTGTTATGTTCCTATGACCTGGGCCTTGTATGCTAAGGGCAGGTGTGGTTGCCAACACCAGGGGCAGGGGCCATTGCACCAGAATAGTCTATTGCCACCAGTGCTCATGTCAGAGTTTCAGTCTGTGCTGTGCAACCACAGCAGGTGCATGTATCCTTCCGACACCATCAGTAATGTTCATCTGCAACAAGGTGTGGGATTCCTAGCAAGTGGCCAGATGTGTGACCTGACTCAGCATACAGTTCTGGAGACATGGCTCTGTTACAGGCCCTTGTAATTAGATCTCATAGCTCATGGGGGTGGGGAGCTGTTCCACACATCCACATCTGCACCTACCATACTATCTGGATACATCAAAGAAGTGTGTGATGAGGTGCTGACCTCACAGACTAGGGGAGATGTGCAACCTACCTGCCATAACCTAACACAATACAGGGGTCATGGGTTTAATCCCACAAAGTGGCTTTTGCATATGACTGCCTGAGACATTACCCTTTAATATCAGCAGTGCTTTTTGAGGCATTTGGATTTTATTTTGCATTTGTGCTGCCAGCAAACACACCCTCACATTGCCATAACCTCAGGTGCCATATCATGCACCCTATGCGCCACTCCTGAGGACACATAATAAGGTGCACTGTCCACCATGGAACCTTATAATGTTCCCTTTGGGGCACCTTATAGGACGCTTTTGAGGCACCTTCAGGCTACAGCACTGAGGGTGTTGTTGCTGGCAGCACCAATTTAAATTATAAAAGAAAATGCCTCAGACAGCCCTATCACATAACCCCACTGTGGGATCAAACCCATGACCTCTGGCTTCCCAGGCAGTGAAGTCACCAGTTGCCTACATCTCCACAGCTGCTAACAAACTCCTGGCTGGCTACAGTTGGACTGCAGCCCACCACACAAACTGTCTTCTGTGGTTAGCAGGATAGGGTTAAACCACACATACCCATGATGCACTGCACATGCAAATCAGCAGTCTACAGATAACCACAGGATGGGGTATGCACCCCCCACACCACCTCAGCCTGGTAGGGAGTACTGAGCATGTGTGTTACTGGCACAGAGTAGGTACTGACCGTCACATTGTGCGGGTCCTGTGCTCACCCTGAGGGTGAGGTGGGACACCCAGCACCATGTCCACAGCACCTGGCTTAGCTGAGATAGGCTATGGTGCGAATCTCCATCAGTTCCAGTGTGTGATGGGTAGGTCTTGCAGATGCACTGCCAAATATACTTGTGTCCATCTTTTATTTCTCAGTTAAGTTTAACCATTGAGCACTTTGATGCACCCAGAATAGTGCATATCCTGTGTGGGTGCCATTACCGCATGATTTATGTGACCGGTGGGGGCGGGCTGTTTGGATCCATAGAGGGATTATGTAGTACCACCCAAACTGCCCTCTGGAGCTCAGGATTTCCCACCAACAGATCCACATTCTACATCATTGCAATGGTGCTGGTAGAGGGGACGATCAACCTCAGTCCAGCTGGGGGGGACAGACAACATGCATCTCTGTAGGCATCCATACAGTAGGCCTGGAAATGCTCAGCTGCCCACCACCACTATCTGATATTCTCCAGCAGCGAGCACAGTGAATCTGCAGCCACTGCACCCTGCAAGGTGTTCCAGCCGTAGACATACTAACTGCAAACAGTCTGCTAGCTAGGCCATAGTGTATATTACTGGAAGACATGTGTGCACCCAAAATTGGGATGTCAGCACACCCACCAAGCAGATAGGTTAGTGATTGGGCCCCAAAAAAGGCAACCCATATATATCACTTGAAAGAGATGCTATTAGCACTATGGGGGACCTAGCCATGCCATGGTGACTGCTCAGTCAGGGTGAGAGTGACCTCCCAGCAGGACATGCTGGGGTCACCCTGTCCGTGCAGGTGGTGGCCAGCCACTACAATGTCCCAGCCATTGCCCTATGCCCTGTGCTCATGCATCCTGCCCAGGCCACCCTGTCTGAGCTATACCCACAGTACCTTGCTCCTCATTATGCACATTGGCAAGCTAACACTGGACGCAGTGAAAACAGTGTGGGCTGAGTAAGGTGTTGCAACCACCACACGCTGGCTGGACAGACACACATCCCCACACCTATGCCAGCATTGTGCAACTATAGAGAGTTTTTGCAGTCCTGGCCAACTCACCAGTCCTGGACACAGCGCAGGCATGGCTATGGTATGCAATACTGTTGGGGTCACTCCCCAGGGTGGTGAACACTGTCAGACACCAGACCTGAAACACACTCCACAGACATCAGAGATATTGGTATGATACAGCTCAATGAACATATTGTGCTTAACTTAGGAATTGCTATTTGCCAGTATTCATAGCAACCTTTTGATATATGTGTACCATATTCCCAGGTTTAGGATGGCATTGGTAAGATATGCAAGTACTAGTATTGTGAGATGTACGCAAGGCCCGATATCCTGCCTCTCCATGAGGCTTTCGATAATGGAGCCTGTGGGTGCGGTTCTTTCTGCTCCTGTTCGGCCGCTGCTCTAGGGCAGAGGTCCCCCAACTCCAGTCCTGGTGGGCCAAACACTGTTCATGTTTTCCTGCTGTCCCTAATGAATATGCATGAGATTCATCTGCATACCATGGGGGCGGCGCATGGAAGTGAAGCACACACATCTTTATTAGAAACAGCATATACATGAATGATTTGTGGCCCTCCAGGACTGCATTTGAGGGACTCTGCTCTAGGTAATGCCCATGTTTATGGTGTCTGTGCTCTGTAGGATAAAATGTAGATGTTTTGGGCATGTTTACGTTATCTGCACTAAAGGTTCTGTCTGTATTACCACATTTTTGTGGTGGGTAAAATGTGGGGACTGGGTTGGCAGGAGGCACAGCTGGGATTTGAACCTGTGACCTTCTGCTCCTGAAGGCACTGGCGGTGTGTGCTGCACCACCATCTTGGCACAGAAACAGTGCATTCCCTGGGGAGTCCATGGCTGTTCGTCAGACAGGGCCTGTCTGTTGTAGTGCACGGCACCCACATGAAGAGGGCTAGGCCATGGTGTACTGTGGGCAGCAGACACTGCCCCCTCCACCACCGGTACCCCTCCGCCACCATGCTGACATGGCCTTATATTGGAGACAACATCAAACCTGAATGATTTGTGGCCCTCCAGGACTGCATTTGGGGGATTCTGCTCTAGGTAATGCACATGTTTATGGTGTCTGTGCTCTGCAGGGTAAAATATAGGCGTTTGAACCATGCTTATGTTCTCTGCAATAAAGGTTCGTCTTTACTATCATGGTTTAGTAGTGGGTAAAATATGGGGACTGGGTTTGGCAGGAGGCACAGCTGGGATTTGAACCTGTGATCTTCTGCTTCTGCACACACTGGTTGTGTTCACGGCACCACACTGACAGTGCAGTCACTTGAGATAGGAAACCTGGCCAATGGAGTCGGAAACCCTGCTCTGCACAATTTCACTGTGGGCTCATTCACCTTGTATGGGGACGGAGCGTAGACCCTTCCAAAAATCATTTCTTTTTTTTGGAGCTTTCTTGGGAGTGTTTTTTGATGTTGCCCATTGATATCACTATTGGCCAGCTTGGTTATGTTTTCTTTTCCATTTTGTTGAGGTCATTTTCACTGTTTATCTGCCCTTTTGTTCCGTGCACATGTATCACACTTATCACTTTTTGTAAGGTTTCTCTGGTTTTGCTGTACATTGCTGACGTAAATGGTTTCTTTTCCCTTTAAATCGGCTCTAACGCGAGGATTTCTCTGGCGTTATTTTTTTGCCTCGGATTTCACAGCGTTAGTGTGCGGGGAGCCTCTCCCCTCCCACTCTCCACCCATTGACCCCTTCTCTCTGCCCCTGGGGAACCTTCCTTCGCCCTCCGGGAGCCTTTGCCCGCCTCCATCGCTCGTTTTCGCCGCTGTGCACGTTATTGCGCGATAAGGTACATGTGCGACGGCAGATGCGACATTATCGCGCGATAAGGTACCTTATAGCGTGCTAACGTTACAAAGCGCACATTAAGACGGTTTAGTAAACATACCCCTTAGTTTAAGATTTAGGTGTAATTTGCCCTAATCTGTACATAGGCCTTTTATAATTTTATTTTATTTATTTAAACATATTTATATGCCTCCTACTTACAAAGTCCAAGGTAGGCAACAAACATACACAGTAAAATCATAACAACAGACAATAAAACATATTAAATTTCAAGGGAGTTAAAAACCTGTTGAAAAAGATATGACTTCAACAGTTTCCTAAACACATTGTCATCAAGCAAGCGTAAATTATCAGTACGTGATTCCATAATCTTGGGTCAAAATACTTAAAAGTACGAGTATAAGTTGTACACAGACAACTAGAGAAAGATAAGGGCATACCAGTGTGAATCAGACAATCAGAAGAAAATGAAGACCCAAGAAGATTTTGATATTTACACATAATTTAAAGTGAATATGCGGACGAACAGGCAAACAATACAGGTCTCAAAGACAAGGAGGAATACTGTATGATCATAATGGGTTTTACATAGCAAAACCCAAGTGGCTGCATTTTGTACTAGTTGAAGTGCATGCAAGGTTGAATCAGGAAGACTGACCAACACAACGTTAGCATGGTCCAGAGTTGGAAACAAAATAGTCTGAAATACTGTATGAAAATCATAATCAGATAGAAATGTGCAAAGATGCCTCAAGCGCATCATCTGGAAAAACTAGCACTGCACAATCTTCCTCACATGCGCATGCATACTCAAAGTTCGATCTAATGCAATTCCCAGGTAAACCACTTCATTACTTACTACTATCCTATGATCATTTAACATAACTGACTGAGGAAGAATAAATGCTTTATCGTGTGTCACATACAATACTTTGGTTTTCATATAATTGACTTTTAACTCATTAACTGAAAATCTTTTTCCACCCTTCCTCCACAACTCCCAACCACTCCAGGTATATGCCTTAATTTAGAGTCAGTTTTCCCAATTAAGAAATGAAATTTGTAATTATAGGATATTTTAATCAGCAAGTGATTATCCCTTAATAGATTATTAGCAGTTCAGTGAGAAGAAAGCATATAACATTAGTAGATAATATATCAAAAATTCCTGAAGTTCTTCCTTTAGGTACTTCTATTCTCTTAGAAACTCTAAATTACTGAATAACTCATTAATACAAAGAGGAAGACATCAGGATAGAAGTGAGATGGGGCTAGCCAGTCTTTTGCATTGAGTGTTGTATGCATATTATCTCCTACTTGGTGAGAGGTCATTTCTATGCCATCATTGCAAAGAGCTCCTGAGTCTCAGAGAGACTCTGATCTCTAGAGACTAGAATAGCAGACTTGGAGGAGTTAAGACAAACAGAAAATTGCATAGAGGAGGCTTTCAGTGACACTGTAGAGAAGTCTAAACTCTAGTCTGACAACCTCTGTGCTGCCTTGGAGGGGAGAGGTCACCTGGAAGGAGAGCATAACCTTGGTGTGACAGCAGACTGCTTTTGTAAAACAGGGGTCATGAGTTCAGTTCTCATCAGGGCTTGGCTCTGCTCTTCTTGGTGTCATCTTTCTGAGGTCAACAAGAGGAGCTGCCCTTTTCCTGCTGATCTTCTCAAGAGAATCTTTGAAAGCTTCTTAAATCTGCTCTGTCATTGGGAAAAGGGAATCAACATCCCCCTACATTGATCCAAGATGGTGCTGTGAGAGGACACACCTGGAGGACGCCCCATAGGACAGTTTTTGAGGGTCCGTCGGATTGTTCTTCAGACCAGGATTTTATAGTTCAGACTAAGGATCTCAGCATGCATCTGGCCCAGAGGGGATATCCTAAACAGGTCATCCGGAAAGCTTTTTTATGAGCCAAATATGCTCAACGCTCATTGTTGTTACAAAATAATCATAAAGAGAGTATGGAAAAACAAGTATGTATTCTTTAATATTCTGATCAAGCGCAAAAGTTTGCGAAAAGTATTTATAAGCATTGGCATATTTTGGCTTGGCATACAGTGTTTCAAACTGGACCATGTATTACTTTTACACATGCTCGAAATTTGAGTGATCTGCTAGTCTAGTCAGACTTTTTACAGCAAGATTGGACTTTTCCAAGAATGGGACATCATAGTCCATGTGGACATTGTAAAATGTGCTCCAACACTATGGATGTTATGTCCTGGACGCACCCGGAGAAGGACATTACTTATCCTCTTAGATTTACCAGCAATTGTCAATCATTATGAGTAGTGTATATCTTCATTTTCCCCTGTGAGCATATTTAAGTGGGCAGAACTTGCCGACCTGTGAGGATACGACTTAGTGAACACAACTCTCATTTAAAGAATGCTGTTCTCAGAGCATCCATTCTGCAACGTTGTGTGGATTTTTTTCATTCCTGGCAAGATCTTTGCTGACTGATTATTGATGGCATTGGGGATCTACAAACTGGCCGAGCAGAACAATGGTTGGCTTGTTTAGAGGTCAAGTGGATTTTCAAGTAAAATACTGTTCAACCTGCCAGTTTAAATGAATTCTAGGACTGGATGTCAGCACTTTAATTTTGCTTGCCTTGCCACACTTTCTATTGGCAGTTTTGAAGAGGGGAGGTTCCTTTCTTTTGTGATGATGGATTAATCTCTGTTTTGATTGGTTCTTCCAACTGAGCATTTGTTTGTTTCTTAGCCTTCTATTTCCTATTAAAATTTTGGGGTTTGGGATTTCTGAAAGGGGTTTATTTTACCACTCTGCTCTTCTAGTATTTGTCCTGATTCAGCCCTTAAGAAAGGCAAAACGTGAGTCGACAACCAAATAGCAGGAGTAGTATTACACCAAGCTTTGAGAATTGGATATTTGAACTATCGTTTGATGTGAATGTTGAAATCACCAAGAATAAGAGTGGGGGAGGAGGGATCCATAAAGGCAGAAAGCCAGGAGTCAAAGTCGGTGAGGAAGGTTGATTTGGATTTGTCCGGTGGGCAATAGATAACAGCTATTCGGAGGTGAAGTGGTGAGAGGAGGCGAATGGAGTGGACTTCGAAGGAGAGGGGGGAGTGTGATTGGGGTGGCAGAAGGTGTTGGAAGAGGGAGGGAGAGAGTAGGAGGCCAACACTACTCCCACAGGTGTTCCTTGTGGTCTTGGGCAAGCCACTTAACCCTCCATAGCACATGTTCCCTGTAAAATAGTTATCTCCAAGTTATAATGCCCTGTTCAATGTAATCTCAGTTTGTTCAATGTAAACCGCACTGATGCAGAATAGCGCGGTATATAAGAGAATGTAAATAAATAAATAAACACCACTACCGCGACCAGTAGATCGAGGTATATGGGAGAACTGGTAGCCCCCATAGCAGAGAGAGGCAATGGATGCGGTGTCATCTGGGGGGGAGCCAGGTCTCGGTCAGGGCAAGACGGTGTAGGGCATTGGAGATGAAAAGGTTATGAATAAAAGGGTTTTTTTTGATGATTGAGCATGCGTTCTATAGGGCACATGGAGGGTGTGAGGAGAGGGATATGGATAAGGTTGGATAAGTTACGTGTAGATTTCTTATCAGAGTAGAGTGGGGGTCTATTTCTAGGGTAATGCCGAGATTTAGAGGGAGCAGGGTGAGGGTGGGTGTGTCTGGGTGAGTGTGCTCTGGAAGAGGGACATGAGGGAGGGGAAGTGAGGGGTAAATTGATGGTATCGGGTAGGTTATGTGAGGGATTATTTTTGGGGGTAGGGTTGGCATTGATATTTATGGATAAGTGATTGTGGGATGAATGGGGGAGGGCGGAAGGAGGGAGGAGCGGGATGTGGATGAGATTAGATGGGGTACGTGAGGAACTTTTTTAGTGTGAGAAAGAAATCGGGGGGGGGGGGCAGGGTTGGGAATGATGTTACCAGATGAGAGAAGGAGACGGAGTATTGGATAGCGAGGTATAGTGGAGATAGTACGGCGGAAGCGAGGGTGGGTTGCCTTAAAGAGAGGGGGGCTGGTTGAATGCGGGGGATGGTGTGAAGAAGCTCAAGAGCCGGTGCAAGGCTAGAGGGCAGGATGGAGGGAGAAGTGAGGAAGGTAGAGAGGGGGGATGGTTGAATGCGGGGGATGGTGTGAGGAAGTTCAAGGGCAGGTGCTAGGCTAGGGGGCAGAGTGGAGGGGGAAGTGAGGAAAGTGGGGGAATGGTAGGGGGAAGAGGAGGGAGGGTGTTGGATGGAGGAGAGGCAGTTGGGGAGGATAATGAGGAAGAGGACAATGAGATGTGGGGCCATGGTAGTGGGCAGCAAGGTCTGAGCAAGCAATGGGCAGCAAGATCTGAGTAAGCAATGGGTAGCAAGTTCTAGGCAGACAACGGGTAGCAATTGATATTTATTTATTTATTTATTTATTATTTATTAACATTTCTTATATACCGCACTATTCGACATCAGCGCGGTTTACATGGAACAGAAACATCCGACAAATTGCATATGTCTGGTCATTACAATTAACAGGATATGGAACTTGGATAACAGGGTAAACTATATACATAAGAACCGTAGCGAGAAAAGGATACTGTTTGGTGTTTTACATTGTTGGGGACACATGTTGCGAGGGCTTGCCTGGTTGACTACTACTATTGCTGAAGTTCTCGCTATTCAAGTGGGACTGAGGTTCGGTGTTGTCAGTGAGATATTTGATGAAGAGGAAATGTTTAAGGGCCTTCCTGAACTGGCTCAAGTTGGGGATTGCCCTGATATGTGCCGGTAATGTATTCCATAGTCTTGGGGCACGGAGTCAGAAAGCTCTGTTAGCTGTTGTTTTGGTGCATCTTGTCATTTCTTTTGGGATTGTTAGCATGTTTGACTCTGCGGTTCTTCTTGGTCTGTTAGGTGCAAGTGGTTGGATGAGTTCAGATAGGGAGGAGGAGGAGAGCCCCTTGCCAGCTTTGAAGGTCATCAGCAAGGTCTTAAAACTGATCCTGGCTTGAATGGGGAGCCAGTGTAACTGTTTCAGGAGGGGTGTTACATGGTCTCTCCTGGATGCCCCAAAGAGAACCTGCGCTGCACTGTTCATAGCAAGTTGCAGGGGGTTCAAGGTGGATTGGGGGAGCCCTTGTAGTATGGAGTTTGCATAATCGAAATGGGGAATGATCAGGGCTTGGTAAATGGTGCGGAAATCATCTGGATCGAGTAACGGGCGTAGGTGTCTGAGAGATCTGATCTTGAAATAGATCGCTCTTACGGTATTGGCAATGTGTTTCTTCATGTCGAGGTTTTGATCCAGCGTCACTCCAAGGTAACGTATAGCGGGTTTCACTTGTAGTTCGGCATCATTTACCTTCACACAGTTGGGTGGTATGAAGTTTGGATTCCTCGAGATGAAGAGAACCTCCGTCTTTCTGTGTTGAATTTGCAGAGTTTGTGAGAGGAGCCACTCCGATATGGTGTTGAAGCAGTTGGTCAGAGGGGCGAGGGGCTAGTTTATCCAATGATACTGGCATGTATAACAGAACATCGTCGGCATATATCATACAACTGACATTGAAGGTTCTAATGATGTTGCAGATGGGTTGGATGTATATATTAAACATCAAGGATGATAGGGAGGATCCTTGTGGCACTCCTTGACCTTGTTGAAATGGTTCCGATGTAGCCCCGTCTGCTCGAACATGCTTCCATCTTCCGGACAGGTAGGATCTGCACCATTTGAGCGCCGTTCCGCTGATACCCATCTCTCTTAGCCGGCAAAGAAGAATCTCATGGCATACTGAGTCGAAAGCTGATGCTATATCTAAAAAAATGAGTGCAAATCCATGTCGGATGTTGTCAACGCCAGAAATTATGTTGTTGAAAAGGGCTGTGAGTAGTGTTTCCACTCCGTGTGACTCTCTGAATCCATGTTGGGATGGATCTAGTGGGGCAGCAGAGTCAATATGATCCTGTAATTGCCTATGCACTACTTTTTCAATGATTTTTGCGAGCATAGGTATACTAGATATGGGCCTGTAAGACTCTACATTTTGGGGGTCTAACTTGGTGTTTTTTAAAAGAGGTCTGACAGAGGTCTGCTTGAGAGTAGAGGGGAAAGACCCAGTGTTAAAGGATCGGTTTATGATGTTGGCTATAATTGGAGAGAGCTCACATCGCAGATCTTTTATCCAGAATGCCGGACAAGGATCTGTGTGTGCGATGGTAGTGTTTAGGGCTAAGATGGTATCTTCGATAAGTTTCTTTGATGGTGTAGAGAAGGATGTTAACGATGCTGGGTACTCTTGATCATCGGGGGGGTCCGGTATTACTATTTTGTTGGTCTTGCACATTTTGGATTGCATGTAGACTGCAAAGTCCTGTGGGTGGATATCGCCATGGTGCTCAGGGGTTGGTTCTTTAGCAAGAGTTTTGACTAGGTTAAACAGGTCATGTGGTTTATTTAATGACTGTCTCAGGGTGTCTGTATGATATTGTCTCATCTTGTCTGTGATGGCTTTGCGGTGCGCAGCCAGGTGTTGTATGTATGCTGCTTGGTCACTACTGGTGCGTGACTTCCTCCAGCGCTTCTCAAGCCTCCATAGAAAGGTTAGTGATGCCCTCAGGTCGGCTGTGAACCATGGGGCTGATGTTCTTTTCTTCGGGGACTTGTTTGTTGGAGTACGGATCGTGATTGCGCTGAGTTTGTTGTTCCAGGCGGTGATCAGTTCATCTAGGTTTAGGGAAGTCTCATCAATGAGTGTGCAGGTTTCGGCTAGGATGCATTCCCTATTAAACGGGTGGAAACTTCTGGCAGCTGGGCTAGAGGTCCTGCTTGGATCCACTTTGGGCCTTGGTGGCTTGTTGAGGATAGGCATCTGAAAAGTGATAAGTTTATGATCAGACCATGGGACTGCTGCTACTGACAGCATGATGTTTTGTGGTCGATCACAAATTACCTGAGGGGCGAATATAAGGTCTAGAATGTTACCTTTTGCGTGCGTAGGTTCCTGCACCACTTGCGTGTATCCCAGGATCTCTAGGGCTTCTATAAGTGCAGTTGCCTGATTGTCCTGTAATGATGGCAGATTGATGTCCCCTAGGATCCAATTAGGTTTATTTGGACCCTGGATGTTGGATGCTAAGTTTATTATGGTTGATAGGTCATCTGGATCGGCTGATGGAGCTCTATAGATCAGGTTTATAGAGCATATGTTGTTGGAGATTGACACAGTTTCCAGGTTGTTGTTACTGGTGGAGTCATCCATTTTGAACTGGAGATCCGTCCTAGTGATGATGAGCACTCCTCCACCTCTTTTGTTCTGCCTATGGCTGGTGAATGCCACAAAGTTAGATGGGATAGGCAGACAAGCAGGCAGTGGGTAGCAGTTCAATGCAAGAAATGGGTAGCAAGCAGAGGATAAGCATTGGATAACAATTCTAAACAATGGGTGACGGTACTATGCAACAATGAGTGGCAACAGTGTGCAATCAGTGGGTGGCAGTACTATGCAACAATGGATAAGCAATGGATAACAGTTCAATGCAACAGTGGGTAGCAATACAATGCAAACAATGGGTGGCAACAGCATGCAAAAGAGCGGGTGACGACAGTATGCAAAACAATGGGTGGCAACAGTATGCAAAACAGTGGGTAGCAGTACTATGCAAGCAATGAATAAGCAATGGATAACAGTTCTATGCAGCGATGGGTAGCAGTTTGATGCCCAGCAGTGGATAGCAGTACGATGTAGGCAATGGGAGCAATGCTAAGCAAGTAAAGGGTAGTGGTGCTATGCAGGCAGTGGGTAGGTAGTACAATGCCAACAATGGGTAGCAGTATAGTGCAGGCAGTGGTAGCAAGTTCTAGGCGGGTAGTGGGAGGAAGAACAATGCCAGCAGTGGGAAGCAAGACAGAAGAGAGTTACTTGAAGGTACCACAGTGGAGCTTGTGAGATGGTTTGGTCTGGAGGTGATATATGGAGGAGCAATCAAGCCTGCTCGACCCCAGCAGCTACAGAGCACCGGAACTTGCGCCCCGGGCCATGCCAAAGGGCCCTCAGGTGCGGGCCCACCAGACGCGGGTGCGCCTAGAGGTGCTGCAGACTTTTAAAGCTGGTCTCTTCGGCCTGATAGGCCTCGCGGTGGGGAGCAGGGAGGAGCTCACCTGCCTGCTCCCTTCCCCGATGCCGATTGGGTTGCTGTGGGGCGCCCAGAGGTGCTGAAGACTTTTAAAGCTGGTCTCTTCGGCCTGATAGGCCTCGCGGTGGGGAGCAGGGAGGGGCTCACCTGCCTGTTCCCTTCCCCGACGCCAATCGGGTTGCTGCAGGGCACCTAGAGACGCTGAAGACTTATAAAGCTGCTGACTAAATAGATGTATTTGAATCTTAGGAGCATAACGAATTAGAGAGCTTAGAAGTCATTTCGTGTCAATTTAAGGTTTTAACATGTATATTTATAGGGTAATTTTATAACAGATCATCTATGTGTGAAGGCCACATAGGTGCCTACATTTAGCCTATTTTATAAAGACACATAGGTGCATATATGTCTTTATAACATACTGGCACAAATCTGGCAGAAATATCAACTAGATTGAAACCACAAATGCTCGGGAACAGATGTAAATGTTAGTGTATAGTATGCATGCATTTTATTAAATAGACACATGAATCACAAATCTGCCTGAACTTCATCCTAGAACATGCCTGCACATGGGTCATGTAAAAATACAAGCCTTCTGGTCACTGTGCATATTTTACACGTGTAAGCACTGCAGTAATTTTATAAAAACACATTTAGGCACTTAAAAAGGCCTTTACACATGAACTGCTTTTGTGGATTGTTTTAAATTTTCCTTCAAGAATCCTGATTATAAGACAATTGATGTAATGATCTGATCCTGAAAAGTACTCTTTCATGAAGGTGTCACCTTGGTCTGCTCTGTGATCTGTCGTTCTTATGTAGATGTGAGTTGATTCTTAACATCTGGCTTATCTCAGCAATGGAGCGTCTTTCTTCATATCTTCTATGCTAGCTATGTAACAGTGACAAGAGATTTTACATCTTTGGAGGTGCAAAATACCGAAGGAGTTAAAAAAGCATAAAATCTTTTCTAACAAATAAAGCTAAGATCAATACTCAAGCTCTAGTGCTATAGCATTTCTTTTTGGAAGGCTTTCACTTCTTCCTGTCCTTAAAGCATATGTAGGCGAGATAAGATCCTAAGCAAACATGAGCCTGATAGAAATGATAAACGTTCATTTTGTAACCGAAAATCATTTCAGTTGGGCTTAGATGTTATCACTTTTTGCTGTCACTAAAAAAATGAAATTATTGATTAATATTTTTCTTGTTGGGATATGAAATGATTTTGTTTGATACGGCAAATTATCAATTGTGAAAGAAAACAAAATATCCTTAAATGCTATTTGAACATGTCTTCTGGATTATTGTTGCATATGATAATTCTTTTTTGGCTTTGGATAATCTTTTTCTTCCACTTCAAAATAAAAGCTTGAGTAGACAATGCTTAAATGTCAAGGCCGCAGAGTGAAAGTCCCGGGGGCTGCTGAGTAACTGAGTCCTGGCATTCAGGCCCTATGGGTACCTGGCTGGGTTGTAGGGCTGGATCCGTTAAGGATCTATATGCAGGGGAGAGGTGAGAAGAGAAAGAGAGGGCAGCAGGTGGTTTGAAATCCTCTGACATGACAGTGCCAAGGGATTTCATTGGTAGGTCTCAGATGCTCTGGGGGGTGGGGGAGGGGCTGGGCCAGCAGTATTTATAGCATGGCCTGGGCCCCTTCCTTCCTCCTTCTCTGGGCAGTCGAAGCAGAGATTGGTGGTTTTGGCTCCTACTTGTATCCTTTTCCCTGGCAGGTCGATGGTGGTCAATGGCTCAGGTTTCAGTGAATCAGAGGGCAGCTGCAAGAGGATTGGTGAGTTAAGGCTGCGGGCAGTCGGCTTCTTTGACTGTGCCGGCCTGGCATATGCAGGAGTGCCCTACACAGAGGCAGGGGAGAGTGGCGGTTGGGGGGCAGTGAGAGGGAGGGAGGGGAAATGGCTGGACGGAGGCTGCGGTGGCGTTGATTGTGCTGCACTTTGGGGGGGGATCATCTTGGACTAGTGGGGAGCGGTGTAGGGGAGGACTGTGGTGGCAATTCTCCTTGGGGTGGACCCAAGGCTGGGGATCTGCATGGGGGAGGAGTGGTCCTGTTCCTATCCCAGAAGGCATGGAGTTGGGGGATATTGGACAGGGGATGGCAGAGGAGGGTGCGGACACTGTAGCCTCTTCTTCAGCATTTCCTCTTTCTGCCTTGCTCCAAGAGGGTGCCAATGCTACATGGGGGCAGTTAGGCTCAGTGTGGAGTGGGGGGCTTGCTGGGAATACTAGTGGGGGGTAGGTACACCGGAAGGGGGTTTGAAAGGTGCATGGGTGGTGGGCTGGCCTAGGTGGGTGGATATCTCAGGCAGGTGCAAGCATTCCCCATCCTGAGCTGGGACCTTGGCCTTTAGTTGCAGGGCTGGGATGGTGGGGTGAGGTGGGGGTTTGCCAATGCTCAGGGTAGTGGGCTTGTTTGGGCCTGCCTCCTAGGGGGGCAAGGGTCATCTTATTGATCTTGGGGGGGGGGGGCGCTATCCCAAGGTTAATATGGGTATTGCTGCTGTGGTTCCTGGCAGTGTGTCTGTGGTCCCTCCGCAGGCAGCAGTGAGGAGGCCAAGTCCTGGAGCCGGCACCCGAGGTTGCTGGGCCAAGTTCATCATCAGCGGAGAGGATTGCGGTGATGGCGGAGCTCGTGGGAGCATCTAGCAGTGCTCCTGCTGCCAGCACAGGGCTGGGGTGCCTGCTCAATGGTACGTCTGGGCCTGCTGGAGGGTAGGGTCTGGGCTAGTTGCAGCATCCCCACTGCCAGACGTGGGTGGGAACAAGGCAGGGGAATAAATGGAAACACTCACAGTGCTGTCAGCATGATTTTGATTCGTCATCTATTTCCTCGACTTCCAGCTCCTCAATTTTGGCATCCATGACAGAGGCTGCCACGGGAGGGGAGGGGGCATTGGGAGGGGGCAGGTAGCTGTGGAAAGGAGTCCCGCACAAACTTTGCCACAAAATATGGAAGTGGCACTATATTGATAGTTTCTGGTTGCTTTAGGGGAAAAAATGGTTGGGTGACAGTTGGAAGAAATGTAAAGAAGATGAGAAGAGTGAGTAGATCCGGAGGGTGTCAAGGAATATGATGAACTGGACACGGGCCTTTCTATGGCTGGCCAGCGTTTGAGGTCAGTATTTCCTGGTGCAGTGTGGATTGTTATTCTCTTATGAGGATGCAATTTTGAAAGCCTCCCAGACCCATGAGGGCTGGGCGTAGTTGAATTATGATGAAGATTTCCATGATAAGATGGAGAAGAACTCACACTTATCCTGGGGAATGCAGGACATCAACCTGTGGCTGACCCAGATCTCAGCTAAAGCTGGAGCGGGGGGGGGGGGGGGGACTAGCCATAGAAGGGAAGTTGCAACTGTGTCAGTGGGTGGCTGTTCCTTTTGTGCCCCTATGGGGGAAGCATCTTAGGCAAAGGTGGGACAAGGAAATGGGGACTTGTGCTGGCACTACAATAAGGCTATGTGCCCTTTCCCCAACTGCAAGTTCCGCTATGCATGCTTGCTGTGTGGAGCCAACAATGTGGTGGCGAAGTGCAGCCAGAAAGGGGGGGGGTGCGGGCTTTGTCCCCAAGCAAGTGAGTCACCATACGTGTGCCGGGCTGACACCCCCATGTGGGTGGCAGCCATGCAACCATGGCTCCTGAGGTATCGCCGAAAGGGAGAAGGGCGGGGGTTGCTGGAGGGTTTTGCACAGGGTTTTTGATACCGTTTCTAGAGGACATGTAAGGGTTAACAATGCGTCATCTGTCAGGTGTTGGCCAGAGATGGTATGGGCGAAGTTGCAGGTGGAAAGTGCCCTGAGCAGAATAACAGGGCCTTTTAGGAGCCCATCATTCCAGCCGTTTGTGTCTCCCCTTTGGGAGTAGCCCCCAAGAAGAAGCCTGGGAAATTTAATCTCATACACAACTTGACCTTCCCGCTGGGGGAATCAGTGAATGACCATTTGCCGTGGGACCTTTGCACAGTCCGTTATGCCTCTTTTGACTCTGCCATATTGCTCATCCAGCGATGTGGGCATGGGGCATTGCTGGCAAAGGTCAACACTGAGTTGGCCTTCCTCCTGTTGCCGGTTCACCCTTTGGCTTTTCCATTATTAGTTTTCACCTTTGAGGGTGGCTTCTATTTTGACATGTGTGCCCATGGGTTGTGCCATTTCCTGTGCCTACTTCAAGATGTTTAGTACTTTCCTGCATTGGGTGGTGGTGCAACGATCCGGCTTGCTGACCATGGTTCATTACCTTGACAATTTTCTATTTGTGGGGCTGAGTCAGGAGGGGACATGTGAAAAGCTACTGCATGCATTTCTGCATGCATTCAGACCTTTGAGTGTCATTGGTAGAAAGGAAGAAGGAAGACCCGGTGATACGTCTAACATTTTTAGGCATTGAGTTGGACACGGTGGCATTTGTGGCATGCCTGCCACAAGAGAAGGTGGTGAACTTGGGGGCTGGTGGCGAAGGTGCAGTTAACATCGTTGATGGGCCATTTGAATTTCACATGCCAGATAATCCCAATGGGCCGCCCCTTTTAACGTTGTTTGATGCTCACCATGGTGGGTGTGGTAAAACTGTATCACATTCATGTGTCGGCTGGTATGCATAAGGACTTGCAGGTGTGGGATGCCTTCCTCGTGGAATACAACATGAAGTCAGTCCTGCAGCTTGAAGAAATGCCTAATGCAGATTTACAGTTGTTTTCCAATGCAGCGGGGAGTCGGGGATTTGGTTTGTACTATCAGGGTGCTTGGTGTGTGGAGCAAACCTCAGGGCCAACATGTAATGTGGCTTTCCTTGAGCTCTTCCCTGTTATAGTAGCCTTAGTGGTATGACTGGACCACTTGTGGAATTGCAGGGTTTTGTTTTAGTGTGATAATGCAGCGGTGGTGGAAATTATCAACAGGCAGTCGCCTAGGTGCAGGAGGGTTATGGTATTGATGAGGGCTTTGGTTTTGCACTACCTTCAGCTGAACGTGACAGTGCGAGTACAGAATGTTCCAGGGGTGGTGAACCATCTGGCAGATTCTCTTTCTCACTTTAAGTGGTCCAAGTTCCAGATGCTTGCGCTTAGGACAAATGTAGAAGCTACGCCGGTACTCAATCATCTTTGCAACTTGGGACACAGATGTAGTTGCCTTGTTGTGGGCGTTGGTCGCACTGTCTACATGGACTTCATATTGGAAGATCTATCAGAAGGTGAGGGCTTTCTTGGAAGGTAATGGGTGTCAAAGGGGAGGACCCTGGATGACTTGCTTGGTTTATTTATTGCCTGTGCCAAAGCTGCTGGAGCCTCTAAGGCTGTGGTTTGGCTGCAGCTGGCAGGTTTCTCCTTCTTTGATAAGACGGCAAGCTGGGAGAATCGCATGACCATCTTTGTGGTTTGACGGTTGCTGGTGGGTTGGGAGCAAGTAGCACCAGCTCTGGTTGACCACAGGTGGCCCATCACACACGACTTCCTGTTGTGATTATGGGCAGCATTGCCTGCAGAGGCCAGCTTGGATTATGAGGTGGCTCTGTTTTGGGGCCTGTTTTGCCTCGCTTTCTTTGGGCATTCCTCATCCGCAAGATTGTGGTAGGTTATGCTGGGGGGGGGGCGGGACAAAAGGGGGAGTCTCATTGGACCACCTCACCATAGAGAAGACACTTTTGTGCATTTTCCTTCACTTTTTTGAAACAGTCCAGCAGGGTACTGGGGCTTGGGTAGTGTTGCACCGTGAGGAGCACCTGGTAACATGCCCCATCTAGAACATGCTGGATTATATGGCCGAGTGGCCAGCAGTGAGTGCCTGCTTGTTCATACTGAGGGATGCAAAGCTGTTAACTAGATTTCAGTTCATGACTGTCTTGCATAGGGTATTGCGTTACTTGGAGTGTGATGAGAGGCAGTTTGCATCTCACTCATTCCGGATCAAGGCCACCACCAGCATGGTGGCTGCGTCATTGGGTGAGTCTGTGATGCAACAGATTGACTGATGTTTTTTGGGGGCCTTTGTGGGATACATCCACTCATCTGTCACTCTGGGGGGTGTTTCTTAAATGATTGCTTCTTTTTGCTGGTGCTGGGACAAGTCAGCAGCACTGGTGGCTACTTGGTCATTCCTTTGTCTATTTGGCTGGGAGGCGAGTGGCATCCAGACGTCTGGGCTGCCATCTGGACTGGCATCTCTTAGAGTGTTGCTGCAGTGGCTGGGCAAAAGAAGGCTGAGATGGTGCCAACATCTTCCAGTCATTCAGCATCATGCTCACTTGCATCGGTGTCTGGCTGGGCTGTTAATTCACTTTGGCAGCAATGACTTCTCCATTTGGACCCGCAAGCGACTCATTTGAGTGATGCAGTGCAACATGGCCTTCATTGGGACCATACTGCCTGAGGCAGTGCTTTGTTGGTCTGACACTATCCCCCGGCCTTCTTGCCATTCGTAAAGGTGGTGATTCTGGGGTTTGGTAGAAGTGAATAGGCAGATTGGCCGCTGGGTGACGCAGAATAGGGGGGGGTACCAGATATAACATCTGTTGGTGGAAATGGAGTGCACAGGCCTGTACATCGCGGATGGTGTGCACCTTTCTCCTGTGGGTTAGGATTTGCTCCTCAATGACTGACAGGAAGCGTTGGAGATGGTGGCCTGATGGGCGGTATGCCCTGACCGCAGCTTGGTTGACATGGGGGGAGGGGGTGGCATGAAGATAGTTGTACTTCCTCGTACAGGTGGCGGTGACCTGAGACAATTTCCAGTGTTGGAGTAAGACCCTTGGGAGGCCGGTGAGATGGATTAGGTGATCTCGGCTCAGTGATTGAAGGGGAGGGGGCCAGCCTTTGCTAATAATATGGTGAAGCAGGCAGAAAAGGGAGGGGGTGGTTTGGGGCGTCACTCTTCTACTAATATGGCTGGTGAAAGCTCTGTCTGGATGGGGGGGGGGTTGTTTTTGTCATTTTGTTAAGTGGCTTATAGAAACATAGAAACATAGAAAAATGATGACAGAAAAAGACCACATGGCCTATCTAGTCTGTCCTTCCATATCGACAACTACAATAGTCCACTTTTTTCCTTTAGAGACCCTCTGTGTTTGTCCCATGCTTTTTTGAATTCAGATACCATCCTTATCTCTACCACCTCCACTGGGAGACTATTCAACGGATCCACCATTCTTTCCGTAAAGAAATATTTCCGCATATCACTCCTGAATCTATCCCCTTTCACCCTCATCCCATGTCCCCTTGTAGCAGAACTTGCTTTCAATCAAAAGAGGCTCTCCCCCTGTGCATTTATGCCATGGAGGTATTTAAACATCTCAATCATATCACCTCTATCCCGCCTTTCCTCTATGGTGTACACATTAAGATCCTTAAGTCTGTCCTCATATGCTTTATAATGAAGACCACTAACCATTTTAGTAGCCACTCTCTGTACTGACTCCATCCTTATGCTGGCTCGGGTTGATGTCTTGTATTTTGGTTCTTTAATAAAGCTGTCACCAGATTAATGCTAAATTGGTTGTGAATGTGTTTTGTTGCTGGTGGAGAGGGTGGAGCATAAAGGTGGTAGGATGGGAGGGAATAAGGTAGGTCCGGGGGTCCAGGATACCCCAGTTATTGTCAAGGCTGCGGAGCGAAAGTCCCAGGGGCCGCTGAGTAACCAGGTACCCTAGCCCTCAGGCCCCATGGGTGCCCGGTGGTGTTGTAGGGCTGGATCGATAAGTATCTAGGTGGCTGGGGCTGAGGTGAGAAGACAGAGAGGGCAGTGCATGCTTTGAAATCCCCTGATGTAGCGGCACCAGGGGATTTCATTGGTGGGTCAGGGCCACTCGGGAGGGGGGAGGCAGGCCGGCTGTATTTACGGCGTGGCTTGGGCCCCCTTTGTCCTCCTTCTCTGAGTAGTTGAGGCAGAGGTTGGTGGTTTTGCCACCTGTCTAGCCCCTTGTGGTTACAGAGGGCTGGATAAGATGGGATTGTTGCAGTTGGGGGATGGTGTAATCTGGTGACCAAAGACAATTTCTGATGTTGGAGTAAGGCCCTTGGGAGGCTGGTGAGCCAGATCAGGTGATCCTAGCTCAGTGATTGAAGAGGAGGGGGGATCCTGATGGAGATCACCTCCCAGATGGGGGAGGGGGGTCAGCCTTTGCTAATAATATAGCAGGGCTGGTGAAAAAGGGGGAGGGGGGACAGTTCAGGGCATCACTTTACTACTAATATGGCTGATGAAGTCTCTGTCCGGATGGGAGGGTTTGGTTTTGGCATTTTATTAAGTGGCTAATGTTTGCTCAAGTTGATGTGTTGTATTTTGGTTCTTAATAAAGCTATGACCAGATTAATGCCAAATTGGTTGAGAGTGTGTTTTGTTGCTGGGGGGAATGGGTGGGGCATAAATGTGGTAGGATGGGGAAAGGGTAAGGCACCTGGAGGGCCGGGAATCCAGACTTTCCTGGTTATTATAATACTGACTATTTATACTATTTATTTTCTACTATTTTCTGCTATTTATTTTCTACTCTTGCAGATAGCATGTCTACCTTGTCAACTTATAGGAAACAGTGATTGCAATACTTGATTACTAAACTGTGTTAGCTATTGCATGTGAGATATATGATGTACTAACACTGGATGTTAGCAATCAAAAATTTGCATGTTAAACAATTAAAAAGGAAAACGACATTTTGTGGTGGGGAATGGTTTTGGAAGAGGTTAGAAATTGTCCATTACAGGCAAGGCAGATGCAGGAATAAGAGATGGTCTAGACAAAACTCATTCCTGCTGCTCCCACTCCTACTCCCATCCCCACTCCTGGACCTGCAGTGATGGCAATGGACTTTAAACAGAAACACAGCATGGGGGAGGGAGTGGCTAGTCCCATGCAAGCAGGAAGTTTGCTTTGGAGGGATTGGAAGCATGTACAGCATGCAACACCAGAGGTTTTGGTAAATGCTGCATTTTTGTTTAAAGTCATTGCCGCCACTGCAGGTCCCAGAGAAGGGCAGCAGCAGCAGAAGCAATGGGCCAGCCCTCAGACCATTGGTGCTCTAGATAACTGCCTAATTCGCTTAATGTCAGTGCTGGCCCTGCTTACAGCCAGCATATGGTCATTGCCCTGTGTTAACTGCTAATGCGGCTGATCATCCATATCATTAAATGCCACCTCAAGAGGAGAAGCTAATTGCATTGTACATCATCTGTTGTGTAGTAACTTATGTTTTTCAATGTCTTTTCTACACAACAGTGCTCCCAAAACTACTAGGACTTGCTCTACCAGTTAACATAGTGTTTTTACAATTTTTTTTTAAGTGCCTTCAAGGCAATGCTGACTTCTAGCAACCCAGCAGCTTTCTTGGCGAGGTATAACTGGAAGTAGAATGCCAGGCATTTCCTTTTGAGACAATGAAGGGAAAAGTGACTTGTTTAAGGTCACAAAGAGTGCTAGTGAGCATTGAACCCAGATCTCCTGTGTAAGTAGGCCGTTGCTCTAACCACTAGCTACTCCTCAACATTTTACAATTAGTATGTGTTTTTTGACTATTAATGGGTGGTAACCTAAAAATCTTAGTGCACCTAAAAGGGCCTTTACTATATTAGGGATAGGCAAGTTCATACTTGTAGTTAAAACCTTATTTATAGAGAAAATTGTTAAGAAAGATATATCTTCCTTCAAGTACAGTCACACAAATACTGGTTATCTACACTGATGGAATCTATACAATAGAGGCTTTACCTATGCTGCCCCATTCATTTGGAAAGCATTACCAGACAATTTAAGAACCATCCCAAAGACCTCAAATCATTCCGGAAAGAGCTCAAAACACACATATTTGTGGAATACTGTGGCTCTTCCACCACCAACAATCAACCTCAAGCACCCCATGCCCCTTAACAACCTCTACCCCTCCATTTCTCTCTCATGCACCAATGTATATTCAATATGACATCTGTTTCTTGTACATAGTTATGTTAATTGTTTATCACATTTGCCTTGTAAATAAGTTTTTCCAATGTTATAATGTAAAGTTACTGTTTTGTTCTCTGTAAACTGCCACTGATCTTTGGAAGCAGTGGTATATAAATACTAATAAATAAATAAATATGAGAACGGAGTCCTTGTTTTACTGTATCTCAAATAAGTTTGAAATGCATTTAGATTTGATACATATTTCCTCAAAATTTATAAATGAAAAACATCAAAATAGGTAGATGATTCCTATAAAGAGCTAAGACATATTTAAATGTAAAAGCTTTCAAAGTCTCTTCCTCAAGCAATTGCCTTGAAAGTTTGCAGGCCATAGATCTAATTCTGTAAGTGATAGCAAATAATCCAGCACTGCCTTTTTGCGCTCAGGCAAATAAGTCATGAAACATCAATAGGATGTTCTGCACGACTGCATTGTCAAGCTGAAATTGACAGAACTTGCAAACAGGATAGTCATGGGTGAGTGGAATGCAAACGTTGGCAACAAAGAAGAAGGCAAAGTGGTTGGAAAATATGGACTTATCAACAGAAATGAAGCTGGAGAAAGACTCATAGAATTCTGCAAGACCAACGATCTATTCATCTCAAACACCTTCTTCCAGCAACAAAAGCGGCAACTGTACACACGGACTTCACCCAATGGATTGTACAAAAATCAAATTGACTACATCTGTGAAATTCAATGATGGAAAGGCTCTATAACATCATCAATGACAAAACCTGGAGCTGACTGTGGTACAGATCACCAACTACTAGTATGCAAACTCAAGCTAAAGTTGAAAAAGAGCAAGCCACTCTTAAATGTAGCAAAATATGACTTTGAGAATATACCACTGGAATTTAAAGACTACCTGCAAAATCTATTTGCTGCTTTAGGTACAAATGATAGAACTCCAGAGGAGTTATGGAATGACATCAAGAAGGTTGTGTTGGAAGAAAGCAAGAAGTCTCTACAAAAGGTGAAAAAGGAAAAACGGCCAAAATGGATGATGGAAGAAACTGAAAATTGCCAAGAAACACAGAGAAGCTAAAGCCAGAGGAGAAAAAAAGACAATTTCAGAACTCAACAGAGATTTCCAATGTGCAGCAAGAAAGGGCAAGGAAAAGCACTACATTGACACACGCAAGGAAATAGAAGCAGAAACTATTACAGGGAGATCAAGATTGGCTTTCCTAAAGATACGAGAGTTAAAGAAAAAATTCTAGCCTCAAATTGTAATGTTACAAGATGCTCAAGGTTCTATGTTAAATGATGCTGAGAAGATCAAGAAAAGTTGGAAAGAATATACAGAGTTTTTATATGATAAAGATCAAGTGGATCAACAGACGTTTCAATCTGTATCTCATGATCCGGAACCATTGGTGATGAAAGAAGAAGTCAAAGCAGCATTGAAAGCCTTATCAAAGAACAAAGCACCAGGCATTAATTGCATTCCCATAGAAGTATTACAGCAATCTGATGCAGCTGTTACCATGCTTACAAGGCTCTGCCAGGAAATTTGGAAGACAATATCATGGCTAACTGACTGGAAAAGATCTGTGTTTATACCAATACTAAAGAAAGGTGATCCAACTGGCTGTGGAAATTATTGCACAATCACTCTGATCCCACATGTCAGCAAGATTCTACTGAGACTAAAACATGCCTGGAACAAGAACTACCTGAAGTGCAAGCAGGGTTCAGGAAAGGGCAAGGAACGAGAGACATCAATGTGGATGTGAGATGGATCCTTGAAAAGACTAAAGGATACCAAAAGGATATCTATTTGTGCTTTATCGACTACAGCAAGGCTTTTGACTGTGTAAAACCATGAGAAACTCTGGGCCACATTAAGTATCATGGGTATACTAGAACACCTGATCGTTCTCTTGCACAATCTGTACATTGATCAAGAAGCAACAGTTTGAACGGAACAAGGAGAAACAGAATGGTTTAAAATAAGCAAATATGTATGGCAAGGCTGCATACTTTCCCCCTACCTGTTTAATTTATATGCAGAACAAATCATCAGAGAAGCAGGATTGTATGAAAACAACAGAGGTGTGAAGATTGGTGGAAGACTAATCAACAACCTTCACTATGCTGATGATACCACATTACTGGCTGAAAGTGAAGATGATCTGAAATATTTGCCTCTCACGATCAAGGAACATAGTCTTAAAATGGGCCTGCACCTTAATGTAAAGAAGACAAAGATCATGACCAATGGCAAAATCAATAACTTCATCATTGAAGGAGAAGAAATTGAAATTGTGGACAACTTTAACCTACTTGGATCAACTATTAATAAAGAAGCAATGAGCAGTCAAGAAATCAGATGACGCATTGCTCTTGGTAGAATGGCTATGAAAGACCTAGATAAGATTCTCAAGAGCAGAGACGTCTCTCTCCATACAAAGATTTGACTCATTCAAGCCATGGTATTTTCAATTTAATGCAATCACTTGAAATCCATTTAATATTTTAAACCCATCAACCAAGAACCTTTCACATGTATCACCACACAAAATATATCGTTATAGGGAACATTGGCCTCAGTAGAATCTTATTGCACTACAGCAAGGGTATCAACCCATTAACTGTGCAACTCATCACATCAATGGCCCACTTCATATAACGATATATTATGAAACTTAACCAATTACACATGTATTCAGCTATTTGCCACTGGGAGACGTCCATATTTAAAAAGGAGACCGATCGTAACACTTTGTTACATTACACCAGTGCACACCCTAGGAACTTAAAGGGGAGTCTACCTATTTTGCAATTTTTAAGGTACCGTAGAAATTGTTCTACGACTAAGGACTACAAAGAAAAGTCACAACAACTAAAGAAGAATTTTATAGAACGGGGTTATCCCCCTAAAACAGTGAAGTCAGCGTACAGGAGGGCTTTATATAATGACCGAAGCTGGCTCTTGAGGCCTCGATTAGTAGGGAGGGACAGGCCAGCAGTCCAAGAGGAGATTACGGTTAATTTTATCACCAACTTTTCTCCGTTTAGTAAGGACATCAACAAGATTCTTAAAAGGCACAGCAATGTATTGCAAACCATCCCAGGTTTACGACACCGTCAGGTACGATGTGTGTGGCGCCAAAATAGCAATCTTAAGGAACGATTATGTCCTTCAGTTTTACCAGCCTCGGCCCCTAGGGAAGTGACAGATTTAACAATGCCCTTAGGGCATCATAAATGTAGTCAGTGCGCCATCTGTGATATAACGATGGAGATACATGAATTTACCCATAAGGGGAAGGTTTATAAGTTTAGGCACTTTACTACCTGTGAATCAACCAATGTAGTATACATTATTATGTGCCCATGTGGACTACTATATGTAGGTAAGACGATTAGGGCTTTCAAGACACGCATGAAGGAACATCAGAGCCGTCTTAAATGTAAGGTCCTCGAAGCACCTATTGTGCAGCACTGTTTGAGTCAGAGTCATATATTTGAACAACTTCGCTGCTTTTGTATTGAACAAGTGCACAAAGGCATGCGGGGACGTACCATAAATGACACTTTATTGTGGAAAGAACAAAGATGGATTTTTATCCTTGATACTGTGTATCCACAAGGATTGAATGTAAGCTTGAATCTGGCTCTTTGTCTGTGATTTTTACAATCCCAGAGAGGGGGGACTATAGTTTCTATTGATCACAGTTTTTATCATTCATTGAAGATCATTCTTCAAACAACAATTTGGAGTTTGGATTTAATGATGGGGTTTTATACTACACGTCTCCTTTAAGAAGGCAGGGAACAAATCTCTTTAAATATGGCGCCATGCACGGTTATCCGCATGCGCGGCGTTTGTGCTGAGATCCTAGGAGTGAGCATTGTCTGAAATGAAAAGAACAACTGAAACGCGGGCAGCAAGATAAATGAAGGTGAAGTCCAGTTAATAGTTTATTTTATCTATTAATAAGTTGCAATAAGTACATATTTTCAACGAAGAACATAGATTTGTTAATATACTATTCATTTTGTATAGCCAAATCGCACAGTTCCCTGATGAAACCTGAAGTGAAACGCGGGGGATGCCCATGGTAGGCGTTGGATTACGCGGCGGGATTGATTCCACTCCAGTCAGGTGATGATTGGCTGCTGATAAGTTAAGTGACTACATTCAGCTTAGACTTTCAACATCAGATTTACCATTGGATACCACGAACAGCCATCGGATACTACGAACAGTTTATAAATGGTTATTCTGTTGGCCACTATAAGAAAAGTTGAATACTACAAGAAGCTGGTAATAGACTGATAGTGGAACCATTGGACACTATAAGAAGCTATTGACCATAATAGACTGATAGTAAAATCTAGAGTCCCGTATATATTGGCTATCATTGAGACATTTATACATTTCTTCAGTTTTGTTAAGATTGTGAGGAGTAAATCACAGCAGAAGAAATGTACCATAGATTAAGCACACAAATATATCGTTGTTGTTGTATGTATATATTTTTCAGCTTATATGAGAATTTAATGAGTGACAAATAGCTAAATACATGTGTAATTGGTTAAGTTTCATAATATATCGTTATATGAAGTGGGCCATTGATGTGATGAGTTGCACAGTTAATGGGTTGATACCCTTGCTGTAGTGCTATAAGATTCTACTGAGGCCAATGTTCTATATAACGATATATTTTGTGTGGTGATACATGTGAAAGGTTCTTGGTTGATGGGTTTAAAATATTAAACGGATTTCAAGTGATTGCATTAAGTTATACCGTTTAACAAATATTAGGCTACTTCTCTGGATGGTATTTTCAATAACATCATATGGATGTGAAAGCTGGACAGTGAAAATGATAGACAGGAAAAATTGTGATCTTTCCATACTACTGGAATTACTGCCTCAATTTTCCATTCCAACTCTGAAGACGGGGTGAAAATTCCAAATCCAATGTGTAACCTTCTGTGTGACTGCCCATTTTCACCCACTGCTTGGGACCTCAGTCCTAAATCATCTCTAAAAATGGTTTCTCCTCTCTGTTACGAGACCCAATCCTATGCACATTAAAGTTATCCATTATTAATAATGCTTAATAGTGAACACGTAATGCAACAATATAATTCACTAAATGAGGAAGATGCTGACACCCTCCCACCCCTCCCCCCGTCATGGAGTCTGATAGACCACCAGAACATACTTACACTCCCTCCTAGCCACCATTTCCAACAAATATTTAATGCCCCCAAATACTTGGTCCTCCTCACACCCATCTTACCCTTTCCCAAACAATGCCACCCTTTCCCCTTGCCTTGATTGTTACCAAAAAGAAAACCCGGGTAGGCAATATGACACAATCACCACATCATCCCCAATTTAATTCATATCATAGACATAACATATCTAACTTATGTTTCATTCCTGAATTCTGCATTAATGGTGTGTTCTGTGATGAAAATTTACATATATTAATCCTAACCATAACCCTTCAGTTTCCATCTCCTCATCACTCACCATAAACCAAAAATAACAAATTCTCCCCTCCCATGACCATGTCCTCTTCCCTTTCCTTCTTCTCTCCCACACATCCACAGTCTCACATAACATCCTACCCATCACCCCCTACCCACAACCACATGGAAAAAACACAATTCACAAACCCACTCCCCATGTGCTTTCCCACTCAAGAGATCCTTAAAAATCACCACCACATGTACCAACCACTTCACACCTGTACCATAAGCCACAAAAAACTCAAACATTTCAAATAAGGTTTCACCTCTGTTCATGACCCACACAAAGAATTTCCCATACCTGCCTTTGTAACACTACAGCCAGTTGGATTTCCAGACTTTTATTCATCTTAATAAGGTAATTTTGTGATCACACCTAGTTAATGCATGTTTTCAGATGCATATCTTTTAATAAAATAGTTTAATTAAAATAGTTTAATAAAATCAAGCATATGTATATTTGATATTATAAAATACTAATGTAAGTAGCAGAGCCTAGAACATAAGAACATAAGATATGGCAGTATACAAAACTGGCGGTATACAAAACTGTCTAAATAAATAAATAAAGATATGCCATACTGGGTCAGACCAAGGTACATCGAGCCCAGTATCCTCTTTCCAACAGTGGCCAATCTAGGTCATACGTACCTAGCAGTTTCCCCAAAAGACACAGGTTCCACAATGCTTGTATTGGGTCAGTTATATCCTGGGTCCCTTTTTAATAATGGTTTATGGACCTTTCCTCCGGGAACTTGTCCAAACCTTTTTTAAACCCAGCTACACTAACAGCTTTTACTACATTCTCCGTTGAGTGAAAAAATATTTTCTCTTATTAATCTTAAATAGTTTACCTGTCGCTTCATTGCATGTCCCCTAGTTTTCCTATATTCTGATAACATAAACAATCGATCTACGTTTACCCGTTCCACTCCGTTCATTAATTTATAGACTTCTATCATATCTCCCCTCAGCCGTCTCTTTTCCAGGTTAAAGAGCCCTAACCTTTTTAGCCTTTCTTCATAGGGATATCCTTCCATCCCCTTTACCATTTTGGTGGCTCTTCGCTGAACCTTTTCTAATAACGCTATATCCTTTTTAAGATACGGTGACCAGAATTGCACACAATATTCAAGATGCGGTCGCACCATGGAACGATACAAAGGCATTATAATAGCCTTTGTTTTATTTTCCATTACTTTCCTTATGATACCAAGCATTCTAGTTGCTCTCTTGGCTGCCGCTGCCCACTGGGCAGAGGGTTTTAACAGGTTATCCATAATGACACCTAAATCTTTTTCCTGGGTGGTAGTTCCTAATGTGGAACCTTGCATCGTGTAACAATAGTTTGGGTTGTTCTTCCCTAGGTGTATAACTTTGCACTTGTCCATATTAAATTTCATCTGCTATTTCGATGCCCAGTCTTCCAATTTATCAAGATTCTCTTGAAAATGTCCACAATCCTCATGGGTTTTAACAACTTTATATAGTTTTGTGTCATCTGCAGATCTGATAACCTCACTCGTTATTCCCTTTTCCAGGTCATTTATGAATATGTCAAAAAGCAGCAGACCCAGCACAGATCCCTGGGGTACACCACTATTTACCTTTCTCCATTGGGAAAATTGGCCATTTAGCCCTACCCTTTGCTTTCTATCTTTCAACCAGTTCCTGAATCACAATAGTACACTGCCTCCTATTTCATAACGCCCCAGTTTTGCCAAAAGTCTCTGATGAGGGACTTTGTCAAAGGCTTTCTGAAAGTCCAAATACACTATATCAACTGACTCACCTTTGTCTACCTGTCTATTCACACTTTCAAAAAAACATAACAGATTAGTAAGACAAGATCTTCCTTGTCTAAAGTCATGTTGGCTGTCTCCCATTAGGCCATGACTATCTACATGCTGAGTAATTTTGTTCTTTATGATGGTTTGTGCCATTTTCCCAGTACTGACGTCAGGCTCACCAGTCTGTAGTTTCCCGGATCACCCCTGGAACCCTTTTTAAAAATTGACATTGCATTGGCAATCCTCCAGACTTCAGGTATTACAGATGATTTTAATGATAGTTCACAGATTACTAATAGCAGGTCTGCAATCTCATATTTCAGTTCTTTCAACACCCTTGGATGTATACCATCTGGTCCAGGTGATTTGCTACTCTTCAGTTTATCAAAAGTTGTAATGCATCTTCCCGGTGTAGTGATATTTCTTTCAATTCTTCTGCAGTATCACCTTTAAATACCACTTCAGTCATAGGTAACATCCCTACATCTTCCTCAATAAAGACCGAAGCAAAGAATTAATTCAGTCTCTCTGCTATAGCCCTGTCCCCTCTTATTGTCCCTTTTACCCCTCTATCATCTAATGGACCAACTGACTCTCTCACAGGTTTTTTGCTACAAATGTACTTGAAAAAGTCTTTGTTATGCATATTTGCTTCCACAGCAAGTTTCTTCTCAAATTCTCTCTTTGCCTGCCTTATCAATGCCTTGCATTTAACTTGCCAGTGCTTGTGCTGTTTCTGGTTTTCGTCATTTGTCTCTTTATTTCCATTTCCTGAAATATGCTGTTTTGGCAACAACAACCTCTCTGACCTCACCTTTAAACCATTGCTGGCAATTTTTTGGACTTCCTTCCACTTTTCTTAAAGTGTGGAATACAGCTGGTCTGGGCTTTCAAAATACTATTTTTCAACAACACCCAAGCTTGATGTAAGTCTTTAACGTTTGCAACTGCTCCTTTTAGTTTTTTTCTTAACTATTTTCCTCATTTTATCATAGTCTCCCTTTCGAAAGTTAAAAGGTAGTACTGCGGATTTCCTTACCATCCCTCCTCCATTAATTAAATCAAACGCGATCATGCTATGATCACTATTGCAAAGTGGCCCCAACACCCTTATCTCTTGCACCAGATCTGATGCTCCACTAAGGACTAGGTCCAATATGGCTTCCCCTCTGGACGGTTCATGAACTAGCTGCTCCAAAAAGCATTCATTTATTTCATCTAGGAACTTTATCTCCCTAGCATGTCCTGCCGTGACACTGACCCAGTCAATGCCAGGTTAATTGAAATCATCCATTATTATTACTGTGCTGTAACTTTTGTTAGCTTCCTTGATTTCTTTGAGCATTTCATTATCCATTTGTTCATTCTGGCCAGGCGGTCGATAGTACACCCCCACTGCCATCGCCTTCCCCTTTTTACATGGAATTTCAATCCATAGAGATTCTACAACAAATTTTGTTTCCTGCAAAACTTGAATCCTTTCTGACTCAATGCCCTCTCTAACATAGAGGGCAACCCCTCCACCAATTTGATCAGCTCTATCATTATGATATAGTTTATACCCAGGTATCACAGTGTCCCACTGGTTGTCCTCTGTCCACCATGTCTCTGAGATTCCAATCATATCTAACCTCTCATTTAGTGCTATATATTCTAACTCTCCCATCTTAGTTTTTAGACCTAGCATTTGCATACAAGCGTTTTAGAGACTGTAACTGGAAGCTCTCTGTTGTGTTCTAAATTTAACCAGAAAGCTCTCCTCTGTGTTTTAAATTTAAACTGAAACTCTTTGCTGCTACTAGGCCCTGCTTGATTTAACAAATACACTGGGTTCACAGATTAATCAGCTTTAATCTAAATAATTTCTTTTTCACCAAGATTTAGAAAAATTCCCAGAAGTAATACTTACAATTGCAGATCTCTCTCCAGAAGTAGCAGTCCCCTTTTCTAGTCCTTCAAGACTGAGAGCAGCACAGCACTCTGGTTGAACTGTTTATGCCTGTGCTTCTGAGTTAAGCTGTGACCAACTTCCTGAGTGATTAACACTGCCCTTGCTGGAAGGTGGGAGTCTTTCAAAATGGCCTTTTGATCTGTTGCCTGGCTTTAACACCTATATAAAAAATTTCACAGGTCTCTTGCCCCCTATGTAGAAGGCCTTTTTGTAAGGTTCTCTAGAACTAATTTATTGTTTAAGGAATACTGACCCTGTTTTGCCTTTTATGCTAAGTTATATTTTGATGTGATTTAAAGTAAAGCTCTTTGCTGCTACTAGGCCCTGGATGACTATTAACTTTAAACTGGAAGCTCTCTGCTGGGTTCTAAATTTAACCAGAAAGCTCTCCTCTGTGTTTTAAATTTAAACTGAAACTCTTTGCTGCTACTAGGCCCTGCTTGATTTAACAAATACACTGGGTTCACAGATTAATCAGCTTTAATCTAAAGAATTCTTTTTTCACCAAGATTTAGAAAAATTCCCAGAAGAACTTAACTTAACACATGTAGATTTGTAGGATGATGCGTTAAATCAATTTAGTGCACACCAAGGGGATCTTTCACTAAAGTATCTAAGCAGTTGATGTGCTTACCTGGACCCACAGTAACTGCTACTGCAGGGGCATGACAGTTACCGCATGGTGATTCATGCGATGCAACTCATGCATTGGGTTGCTGAATAGATGGGGTAGTGGCAGAGAGTGGGTGTAGTGAGCACATTGCAGTTACCTTGGGGGATTGTATCGTGTGCTGTCAATGTTTCCATTAGTGTGGGTGCACCTAACACCACCAGAATAGGTGGAGTTAGGTGCACCCCTGATACTTGTGCCCTGCGTTAAAGTATACAGTATATCCATGTCTTAACTGTCAGGAACCTGCTGGTCACATCCCCAACAGGAACCACGGATGCTTTGCACAATAGGTTTTGCACTAAACATGCGTTAGGTGCAAAAAGTAACACACTTAAAGCAAAAAGCATCCCCCCCCCCCAATTCTTTTAAGTTTGCTAACAAACTGAAGGTCAATGCAAAAGAGGAAGGCCAGCAATAAGATGGATTGATACAATAACAGCAGCTATGGATGAAACTCTATCAACAACGAGCTGCCTGATGAAGACCAAATACAATTTAGGACAGCTATCCAGAGAGTTGCCGTCAGTCGACGCTGACTTGATGGAACTTAACAACAACAACAAACTGAATGCATGCTAAGAAATGTGCATCCTTTGCATTTTGTATCTATGTCCTGTGTCTTTCTTTTTGGCATTTTATATTCAATGGAACTAGTGTTTTAGGGTAATATTTAAATGAGACAATGAGCTGACTAAATTTTAACTGCTTACCTATCTCTTGGTCTATGAACTTTCTCTGCTCAAATCCAAATGGTGCTGAGATCAAAGGAGTGACTTTTCATGTTCAAAATTAATATCATACTGGACATATTTTACTAAGCCTGATAATGTATTCTGCAATTTCAAAAGAAATTTGTTCATAAGCCCTCATTAGAAATGTATTTACACCATTTTTGCTACAAATCATCCTTTCACTTAGTTACTTTTCAATATGAGGAACTACATGACATTCAGCTAGCCCATAGAAAGAACTACTGTATTTGCCACAACCTCATTTCTAGACTCCAAATAGATGAATTGACTTTACTGTGACAAAGGAGCTGCAGAGTATTAATATATTTGAATTATGTCTTCAACAGCAATAGAACCACAAGGCAAAGGGTGAAGCATCACAAGTGTTGTGTTGTAAAATAACACTGCCAATAGTTTTTCAGTTCAGCTTGCTGACTGTAATAAACTTGATGATGATTCTTCACATACATCTGTGGGTGGAAGTTTAACTTAGCCAACTCTTGAGTTATTTAATTAGAAATGTCTCATTATAAGTAATGAAAACACATGTACTTTTAGATAAGATTTGACAAAGAAGCATATCGAAGATATACTTGAAATTTAGGAAGACTATAAAGTAGATAGTTGCAGTAAGTGTTGGGTAAATGTTTAAGCATTGAAAAGATGGGTTTACTAAATCCACAATTATAAAAATGGTAAATTCCAATTTATCAGGAGGTTAACATTCACCAGCATCTCATCTAGCTAACCAAATATTTAAAGATATAGTGGCCTGTTTACAAAGTCTGGCATGGTTTTGCACTTACTGCATGTTAGGAGCGAAAATTAATGGGCAAGAAGTGCAAAGCCTGTGTGGTGACTGTTGGGGGGGGGAGGGGGTCCGGAGTCTGTCCTGCAGTTTCCACTTAGGGCAGATATTTATCACACAGAAGAATACATTTATTTTATTTTATTTATTTATTGACTTAAAATATTTGGTATACCGCCATTCGAAATGTCATCATGGCAATTTATACGGATTAAAAAGGTCTGAACGCTACTAAAGAAAGTTTTCTTCTCCAAGGAAAGATATAGGTAAGCAGAGTCTTATTGTGGATTGTCTGCTATCACAAAAATGACAGCAACACACTCCAAAAGCCACATCATCCTCCATCTTAACTGGCCACAAGTGTTGCAGGGACAAGCTCTTGCTGTCACACTACCACATCATACAAACACAGTAATATTCAGGCACTAATCATCCTCCTTTGTGCACAGTGGCATTTTAGAAAGAGTTTCCAAGTGCAATCTGAGATGTCCAGGGCAAAACGTACAGAAAAATGCTGGGGATATCTGTGTTGCGGCCTGATTATAGAAACATAGATATCTCCAATAAGGGCGCCCAGTCTGGAATCCACAAAAACATGGGGCAGGGAAATTTATCATATGCTAGTTTGCATATGGGGACATACATCAGCATGACAAAACAAAAACAAGTGCCTTCATTCCCTGCCAGTATTCCTTGTCAACCTGGGTAATATAGGGTCTATGTGTCTAACTTTCCTAGTTACCCATGTAAAGGCCTTATCTGGGATTTTTGAAGGGCACCTACATGGGTAGTGCCCTTTGAAAATCCCAGATATGTCTCTAATGCGCCCAGCATCGGGGTGTGTTGAGGGCATTCAGGGGCAGAGTGGAGGTGGGCCATTATGCTACCCATGTAGTGTCAATTTTTGATGCTACACGGTTAGCGCTCTGCGCCTTAAAGATAGGTGTGGGAAAACCTTGCCTATCTTTAAGGCACTGGGGCTAACCGTGTAGCATCAAAAATCAGTGATACACGGGCAGCTCCTGTGGTTATCTGACTGTGCGGAGCAACAGCGGAGGGCAGAGACCACGGCCAAACACTATGTGATATGGGAAAGGGCGCGGGCAGGGTCCCGGCGACCGGATTTTAGCCGGGTGTTCGGCCCGACGCGGGACCCTGCATGCTGCGGTAGGAAGGAGCCGGGGGGAGGGGGTGAGAGTAGTGGCGTCGAGGACGCTCCGCGTCCTTTGAAATGATTGGCTCCGAGTGCGATCACATGCGCGCGTGAGCCAATCAGCGGGCAAGTTAGGACATGGGCTCAGCTTGCGACAGTTGAGCTGAGCACATGTGAGCGAGCTAGGTGCACGGCGGGAGGCTTCGCGGTGGCTGACGGTGCGGTATTGAGGGGATTCTACGGAGAGCTGGGGCAGCGGCTGTGCTAGCGGCGGTGACCGATCCGAGCGGCGGGACGGCCGAGGAAAGCTGGTGGTCACAGGATTGGCGAGTACAGGCGAGTGGGGGTGCTAGGAGGGTCAACACACAAAAAAAAAAAAGCAGAACCGAAGAAACAGCAGTACAACAGAACGAAACAAACTTGAGTCAGTAGGTAGTGGAGGCCGGACAGGGAGCTGGGCAGGTCAGGAAAGCAACCACATACAGACGACAAATAAAGCTTGGTAGGGCAGGCATGGGGTGCTGGTGGAAATTGAGTTATGGCACCCAAGAGGCCTCAGTCGGGCAGAGGGTGTGGGGGCAGGGGAGTGGACAGGAGCAGAGGGGAAAAAAGGACTCGTGGGATGGACCGGGGACAAGTGGGGGGTTCGCGGGGTGCAAGAGGGCCCCCTCGGGTCCAACAGGGTGGAGGTGAGGCACGGCGTACAGCTCGGGGACGGCATGCTTTGCCAAGGGGGGCCAGGAGAGGTTCTAGAGCTACTGGGTGAGGGTCCCTGCCTCAGGAGGGAAGGGGAGGGGTTGGTGAAATGGCAGCAGGCAGAGTAAGTGGGAGTCATGATGGGAGCTACATAGGGGCATCTACTGAGCCGGGTAGAGGGGCGATGGGGGAGCCTGGGTGGGGGATGGGGGCCAGTACCAATCTCTGGGGTCACGACTTACCGGGGTATGCCCCCTGCGGTAGGGAAGGGGGTGGCTTGTGTATTCCGGGAAGTGGGGCAGCTGTACCCAGTGGGTATGGGTTAGCTAGGTATCAGACCTCAGCCGAACTATGGGCTAGTGGGGGGCAAGGTTCCTCGAGGACAGCCTGGGTGGGAGCCTGGCAACCGTCATGGGCCTTGGGGTCTCCTGCTCCTGGTTTTCCTTTTTTCTCTTCGCAGGTACCCTGGATGGCATCGCCGGGATTCATGCCGGGGTCAGCGGAGCAGTTGCGTATGACTTCAAGTGACCCGATGCTCAGTGCGGTGCAAGAGGATCAGACGGCTACTCGAGAAGACAGCACACGGCAGCAGACTGAGCAGCTACATCTTGGCCAGCCACGCCTGTCCGCGTGGAGCACTGCTGGTGGAGCGGAGACGGGTGAGTCAAGAGTGGAAGGGGGGGCTGGGATGGATGGGGGTGGTACACAGGGTGCACGTTCAGGTAAGGCGAGTAAGAAGAAGAAACACGTCTGTCGGCGACGCCATAGTTCGGAATCCTCTTCCTCATCGTCGTCGGACTCTTCGGGCGATGCGTCGAGCGGGCAGGATGCGGCGTTGGGTGTTCAGGGGCAAGACGGGGGTGCAGGTGTATCGGGGGGTGGCAATTCTGCGTCGGCTATGTTATCGTAGTTATGGGAAGGCGTCCCGAGGAAGATGCGTCGCAGAATCAGTAAGAGGAAATATATAGATATTTTCCGTTTGCTCGAGGGACGGAAGAGGTCGGGAGAGAGCCGGAAGAAGCGGAAGGAGGATGAAAAGGCTGGGCGAATTAAAAAAGACTCGCGGTCTGTAGTAAATTGGGCGAGGGCTTTTTTACGATTGGCGAGTGTTTGGGGGCGTCATCGCCCGGACCAGAATGGTACGTTGTTGGCCTACGCGGATTCCATTCTTGAAGCCTCGCAAACCCATGAGGGTTGGGCGTGGCTTAACTATGATGAAAAGTTTTGCGACAAGATGGAGGGGAATAAAGGATTAACGTGGGGTGTGAAGGATATCAACTTGTGGCTGACCCAGATGTCGGCCAGAATGGGGGCTGGCGTTGCCATCGGGGGTAGGGGTGGTTTGGGGGCCACTGCAGGGGCGAGTCGTTCCTTTCATAACGGAGGCCCCATCTTGCAGACTAAGCCCACTGGAATCAGAAGCGGGGACGTGTGCTGGCGTTATAATAGGTCCGCGTGCCCTTTCCCGGACTGTAAGTTCCGGCATGTGTGCTCGATCTGCGGTGGGATGCATGTGGCAGCAAAATGTGTTAAGAAAGGGACGGGGGCCGCTCCCGGTGCGGCAGCCAAGTAGTGAGAAGGTACTAGGTTTGGCCCCCTCCCCGATACGGGTGGATGTGTTGAAGGAGTGGCTTAGGCTCTACCCAAGAGGGATTGATAGAGCGATATTGCAGTTTGGTTTTCAGTTTGGTTTTGTTATCCAGGTTAAAGGTGTAATTAGAGGGGCTTCGGCACGGAACTCTGCGACGGTGCGAAGATGGGCGACAATAGCACGGGCAAAGTTGGCGGGTGAGTTGAGTTTGGGTAGAATAGCGGGCCCTTTTCGGCAGCCACCTTTTCTGCACTTTGTTTTATCTCCGCTGGGGATTATACCCAAGAAAGAACCAGGTAAATTTTGTTTAATTCACAATCTGTCTAGTCCAGTTGGGGCGTCGGTGAACGATAGCATACCGCGCGAGTGGTGTACTGTCAAGTATGCCTCCTTTGATGCTGCTTTGGAGTTACTTAAGAAGGCTGGTCGGGGGGCTTGGATGGCGAAGGTGGATATTGAGTCTGCATTTAGTTTGCTACCAGTTCATCCTTCGTTGTTTCATTTGCTCGGCTTCCAATTCGACGGCTGGTACTATTTCGATAAGTGCATGCCCATGGGTTGTGCAGTGGCGTGTGCATATTTCGAGAAGTTTAGTTCGTTCTTGCATTGGGTGGTGGTTCAGAGGGTAGGGCGGCCGGAGGTGGTGCATTATTTGGACGATTTTCTGTTCGTTGGAACGGCGCGGTCGTCTGGCTGCAGTGAGCTTCTGGGGGGGTTTGAGGAAATGGCGAAGGAGCTAGGGGTCCCGTTGGCGGATAACAAGACGGTGGGTCCGGTGACCAGTATTACTTTTCTCGGGATCGAGTTGGATTCGGAGAAAATGATAGCACGTCCCCTGGAAGAGAAGGTGTTGAAGTTACGGGTTTTGGTGGCCAATGCCATGGCCTCGCCGAAGATGACGCTGAAGGAAATGCAGGCGTTGTTAGGGTCGCTGAACTTTGCATGTAAGGTGCTCCCGATGGGGCGGGTATTTCTTCGGCGAATAGCGTCGGCAACAGCGGGGGTGTGTAAGCCGCACCACCGCATCCAAGTTACTGGGGCGATGCGTGAGGATTTGCGTGTGTGGGATAGGTTTTTGCAGGGTTTTAACAGCATTTCTGTTTGGATGGAGTCAGAGAGGTCCAGCGAGGATTTGCAGCTGTATTCGGATGCAGCAGGGGGGGTAGGTTTGGGTATTTACTTCGCGGGAGCCTGGTGTGCAGACAGATGGCCTACGGAGTGGGAAGCGGCTGGATTGTTGCGTAATGTTACCTTTTTGGAGCTGTTTCCTATGTTGGTAGCGCTGGAAGTGTGGCCCGATTGGTTCAGGAACCGTAGGGTTCGGTGGTCGTGTGATAACGCGGCGGTAGTGAGAGTAGTGAATAATTATTCTCCACGTTGCCTCCAAGTAGCATCGCTAATGCGAACTCTAGTCCTTACATGTCTGAATTTGAATGTCAGATTGAGGGCGCGTCATATACCGGGTCATACTAACGGAATTGCTGATGCTCTTTCTCGTCTGCAGATGGAGCGGTTTCGGAGATTGGCACCGGAGGCGGACAGGGTCGGGTGTACGGTCCCGTGGAACTTGTGGACCTTTGACCTGAAGAGATGAGAAGCCTCCTGCGGAGTTCAGTGGCAGAGCGGACATGGGAGGCTTATCGGCAAGGTGGGATGAGGGTGTCTCAGTTTTTATGGGCCCGGGGTTGGAGAGGAGGGGCAGTAGCGGATCACCTCCTTGGGCAATATATAGTCAGTGCGAAGGAACGCGGGGCTACGAGATCGACGGTGCGTAGCCATTTGGCGGGTTACGCATTTTTTGCAAGAGCGGTGGGTTGGGGCTACGCAGGGGGAGGGTTCCTAGCTAGCCGGTTATTACAGGGATGGGAACGTTTGTGCCCCACCCCTCCTGATCGGCGTCGTCCTATCATGCATGAGTTACTAGTGAGATTGTGTGAGGAATTGCCGCGAGTCACGGACTCGCTCTACGAAACTTTGCTTTTTCGGGCAGTTTTCAGCTTGGCTTTCTTTGGAGCCTTCAGGGTGAGCGAATTGGTAGCAGCTTCAGCCAAGGCCGGGGCGGGGGGTTGCATACAGCGGCAACATGTGTGGGTGGGCGACGGGCAGCTGAGGGTGTTTTTAGCACGATCCAAAACGGATCAGCGGGGTAAAGGGCAGTGGGTGGTCTTGCAGGGGATCGGGGGGCCCACATGCCCGGTGGCACTGCTGACGGCCTATGCTGACGTGCGGCCGGGGCATGAAGGCGTTTTTTTCATCCACCAGGACGCGAAGGTGCTGACACGGTTTCAAGTATCTGCAGTCTTGCGTATGGTCCTGCGGTGCATAGGGGAGGACCCTTCCCTATTTGCGGCTCATTCATTTCGGATCAGGGCGGCGACCAGCGCGGCGGAGATGGGGTTGTCAGGGGGGCAGATACAACGCACAGGCAGATGACTGTCTCGCGCTTTCCAAGGCTATGTTCGTATTTAAGTGAGGGATTCTGAAATTGGTTGAGTAACACATTTTCTTCTTTTGCAGATGGGGGGCGGACTGTTTGGAAGTGTTGGCTGTTGGGGCATTCCTTCGTGTTCTGGGCTGGCAAGCGAGCGGCAGTGCAGTCAGTCGGGCTGAATCTTGGGCTGGATCCAACGGTGGTGTCGTTATCAAGGCTGGGCGAACGCGGGCTCCGATGGACGCAGCTGCTGCCTTTGCTTCGGCACCATCATCGCCTACGAGGACAGCCGGGGATCATCCTGCTACATCTGGGGGGGAATGACTTGACAGCTTGGACTTGCAAGCAGCTGATCAGAGCTGCAAAGAGGGATTTGGAGTTGATTTTGCGGATGTTCAGGGGGGTGGTGATCATTTGGTCTGATATTATCCCACGGCCAGCGTGCTGGGGTCAGCGCAGATGGTCCAGGGGGTTAACAAAAATCAACAGACAGATTGGGCGGTGGGTATGTGAGCGCGGGGGTTATCAGGTTATGCATACTTGGGCGGAGGTGGAGTGTGGGGGTTTGTACAGGAATGACGGGGTGCATCTGTCTCCGGTGGGGGCAGACCTCCTACTGAATGACTGGCAGGAAATGTTAGAGTGGCTGGTGAAGGGTGACAGGAATTGGTCGCAGCTTGGTTAGGGGGGGCGGCTCGGACGGTATAGAGGCCCGAGCCGGTGAAGGGATCCCGGAGGTGTCCGGGGTCTGGAGACTTAGGCCAATTGGGGCGTGGGCGGGGTGCCCACAGCCCGGACAACCCCGGGTAGACTTTTGCTAGTAATATGGCAAAGTCGGACAGGGGTTTTAGGAATTGGGCCTTTGGACGTGAAGGCGGCCGGTGCGGAGGCGAGGTCACTTTGCTAATAGCATGGCTGGTGACCCATCGCTCCATATGGGGAGGGGGGCGTGGTTGTTGGTGATCATGTGTTTTGCATGTTATTGATGTTAACTTGTTAAATAAAGCTGCGACCAGTTTGTTACCCAAGAACGGTTGTCTGTCCATTTTATGGAAGGGGGAGAAGGGGGTGGGGGGTTGTTGGCTGGAGGGAGCGCCGGGTACGACTACCCGGTTAGGGAAAGGGTGCGGGCAGTGTCCCGGCGACTGGATTTTAACCGGGTGATCGGCCCAGCGCGGGACCCTGCACGCTGCGGTAGGAAGGAGCGGGGGGAGGGGGTGAGAGTAGTGGCGGCGAGGACGCTCCGCGTCCTTTGAAATGATTGGCTCCGCGCGCGATCACGCACGCGCGTGAGCCAATCAGTGGGCAAGTTAGGACATGGGCTCAGCTTGCGGCAGTTGAGCTGAGCACATGTGAGCGAGCTAGGTGCACGGCGGCCCACCCGCCCACCCTTAGGGTGACGGGGAAGGTCGGAGAAATAGGGTTGTTGCAGCTTGGTGGGGGGGGGGGGCACGGCGGGATCCCGGAGGTGTCCGGGGTCCGGAGACTTAGGCCAATTGGGGCGTGGGCGGGGTGCCCACGGCCCGGACAACCCCGGGTAGACTTTTGCTAGTAATATGGCAAAGTCGGACAGGGGTTTTAGGAATTGGGCCGGTGGACGTGAAGGCGGCCGGTGCGGAGGCGAGGTCACTTTGCTAATAGCATGGCTGGTGACCCATCGCTCCGTATGGGTGGGGGGGCGTGGTTGTTGGTGATCATGTGTTTTGCATGTTATTGATGTTAACTTGTTAAATAAAGCTGCGACCAGTTTGTTACCCAAGAACGGTTGTCTGTCCATTTTTTGGAAGGGGGAGAAGGGGGTGGGGAGTTGTTGGCTGGAGGGAGAGCCGGGTACGACTACCCGGTTAATCACAATAAACTTTATTGAAGACCCAACTTAACCAGTTTCAGCCCTAGGCCTTCATCAGGAGTCTAAAAACAGACACATAAAAACACAAATAAAATAAATAAAATGCAATGTACAAATACGGACCAACCATATAAAAGAGGATACAAAAATAAAATACATTACCAAAGAAATGGCAAAGCGTGGAGACCGTCCAAAAAGGGCGGAACAGTATCAAACTTTCCCAATCTAAAATATATAAATAAATAGTGTGTATTGGATATATACACCATAGGAAAGAAAAAAACCATCAGATATCAAAAGATAAAAACAGAAGAAAGCAAAATATTACACAAATAATAAACATAGGAAAATCATTAATACAAAATTGCAACCCACATCATTGGGGAGACTTGTCTAAATATTCAAAGCAGAATTAATACACAAGATAAACAAGGCTAGACAGAATTCTAAAGAGAATCTGCAGCCAACATATGCAGGCGGGGGAGAACCCTCCCTACCCAATCTCACGAGTTACCCTTAGACTTCTCCCTATCCAAAATCCATTTTTCCAATTCGGAAGAAGACAAGAAAATAAATGATTTTCCTATGTTTATTATTTGTGTAATATTTTGCTTTATTCTGTCATAAATCTTACTGTGTAATGTTGTAAAATTTTTCATAAATAAATAATTTAAAAAAAAAAGATAAAACAGAATAAGATCAAAAGGGAAGGTACAAACAACCACATTGCAATAATAAAAATCAATAGACAAAATTAACCATAAGTAGACTACTAGTGTGAATATTATTATAAAACACAATCCTTCATAAAAAACATATACATGTATATATGTATGGAAACATAAAAACATAAGAGAAAACTTAAAAGTGAAATGTGACATATTAACAGATTTATAAGCATGATATATCACATTTCATTGAAATTCGGGCCCTATGAGTATACCTCCTTCTTCATATCCTCCGGATGCTTGGCTGGAAAAATGAGCACTTTTCCAATGCCTAGTCATGCTTGGAGCAGGTATAAACTTAGACATGGTTCAGGACATATAGGGTGCTTCTGAAATTGGGCGAGGACATCCAGGTTCTTGGGAACATCCCGAACATGCCTACACCATGCCCCTATTTGGATGTTCTCATGCCAGGGATGTCTTTAAAACTGCTTTCTAAAATGGCTCCAGGGATGTCTCCATGCTTTGGACATATGTATTTCCATTTCTGGATGTTCAAAGCATGAACAGAGCTTATTTTATTATTTATTTTATTATTTTATTTAACATCTCTTATATACCGCGCTATTAAAATCAGCGCGGTGTACATCGAACAAAATATACTGCAATGTGTACAGGTAACATCGAGTTTACAGAGAACAGGGGAATATAAAACATGGAATAACAGGGATAACTATGTACAATAAACAATATTCTATCATAACCCCCAAAATATGATAAGTGCTTCTATGCCAACTGCCGATGCAGTTGCTGTGGCCCCATGCATTAAAAGCTTTGATTCCCAAGCATGACTCCTCACTCTCCACTCTATGATCAGTATCAGTATCCTCCATCCCTCTTCTAGAGGCATCCAATCCTTCCCCACGCCTGAGCCCTCCTGACACTTACTGGAGGTTTACTTGGTGGGCTAATGGTAGGATACGAGCAGGCATTACATTTGTTTTAATTAAAACACATGTGTAAAATAAACTGAAAAAAAAAGTCTGAAAATTAGGAATCAATCCCAATGAACTAAACATGAACAGAAAAGCTTTGCCTTGTGCATATCTTTACTGGATAACATATCTGGTTATGTTTCTACCTGGTATTTGTTCATCCCAACCTAGGGAGGTACCTACTTATGTATGTTCATGGAATAAGTCATGATTTTTGCAAAGTAACATGGCAAAAGCATGAATTGTTTTACCTTAATATGTGTCATATTTCCACAGTGCAGTCTACATAATAAGGGGTGCAAGCTCCACCAGCCCCGTAACTGTATTGCCAATAGTGTCCATGTAACTACACTATCAGCAGTGCATCTAAGGTGTGCTAAATGTCTGCCCTATATGGTATTTTCTATGGGTCAATGATGGGCATGTCCGTACAGTTAGTGCACAGGTTTTGCATTTACCACAAATTAATTCTTGCAACTAATGTGGTGTAACTGCAAAACTTTACACTTTAATAAACCAGACCCTTAGAAATAGTGGAGTTTTATATCCTAGCAAAAGAAGCTTTAAACGACGGACAATGGTGGAAATATGCTTGTGGAAAGAGGGAGGAATTGAGGATTACACCAAGATAATGGATTGAAATGTTGAGGGGAATGGGCCGGTTGGCAAACAAAGAGCCACGGAGGGACAGGGGGACCTGAAAGTGAAACAGATACAGTAGCTGCAGATTTATCGATGTTAAGCTGAAGAAAATTAGACGATAACCACGAGGATACTTGATGTAAGCAGAAGTTCATTAGGGTAAAGGTCAGAGGTTGTTTGAGAAGTAAGCTGATAGGCCAGATTGTTGGATAATAAGTGCAAGAGGGGCCAAGAAAATGTTAAACAGAAGGGGTGCAAAGACCGAACCTTGTGGGACACCACAAAAGAGAGGAGTGGGTGAGGAGATGGAAGACTCAATTTGAACAAAGAATGAGCGGAAAGAAAAGACCGAAACCAGAGGAAAACAGTGCCCCTAAGCCCGAAATTTTAGAGCCTCGAGAGAAGAGTGGAATGATCAACCAGTAGTAGTACTACTACTACTACTTATCATTTGTATAGTGGTACAAGGCATATACAGTGCAGTACATATATATGTAGGGGATAGTTCCTTCTCTGGAGAGCTTACAATCTAATCAAGATAGACAACACAACAACGAATGATTATGATAAGTCTAAAGGACTGATAAAGACACACATATGTGGTGAGTAGGAGAACGAGGGGATCAGAATCCAAAAGCTGCCTTGAAGAGGTGAGTTTTTAGTGTGGATTTCAACAGGGCTAGAGATAGAGCCTGCCATACTAATTCAAGTATAGGAGTTTGTTCCAGGCATATGGAGGAGCAAGGCTGAATGAACAGTCTGGAGTTGGCAGTGGCAGAGAAGGGCACGGATAAAACGGATCTGCCAGAGGAGTGGAGCTCCCGAGGAGGGGTGTGGAGTGATATAAGACAGGAAAGGCAGTGAGGAGCCGCAGAATGAATGCACTTGTAGGTCAGTAGGAGGAGTTTGAACTGGATGCGGAAGTGGATAAGGAGCCAGTGAAGTACACTATTTACAGAGAGAGTGTAGTTTTCAAAATGATAATTAAAAGCACATCCAACTTTTCAGTTTAAAGCAACATGGAGTGTACATAGTGAAATAATGACTGATTATGCCCTCCTGGTTATAATACCCCCACAAGAAAAATAATACTGTATGTTATTAGACAATGGGAAGGAGACTAATAGCTCAGTGCCATGTTCAAACTGATTTTCTGTGCTCAGATTTGAAGATCTAATATAATATTGTTTTAGAATCCAGGTGATCAAAGTATACTTTATGAATATAAATATGAAAGCCTTTCAGTCTACTCCTTAACTCACACTAAGTCAGCATAAATCAGATTCTGAGGAGCTGCCTAGTGGTTAAAGCAGCAACCCAATACTCAAGAGATCTGGGTTTGAGTCCTACTGGTACTCCTTGTGGCAGTGGGCAAATCATTTTAACCTGCATTGCATCAGAAGAAAAGGCCTGGCAATCTACTTTTGGTCATACCTTGCCAAGAAAACTCCGAGGTTGCTGGGAGTCAGCACGGACTTGATGGCACTTTAAAAAAATCTGATTTAAACATAATTGCCCATATCTATATCTTTATATATGTGTATATTGTCAGGCAGTGGCCAGTCCGCCGCCTAGGGGGAGCGGGTCTGTCCGCCTGATGACACTTTTGATGAAGGAGTAGTTGTGGACACGAATGGGTCAGGTACAAGATAGGATTTTATTTCCCCTCCCAGGGTTGGATTTTCAAATATACAACACAACAAACTTAGGACAATAAAGCCATACACTCTGGCATGTGATAAAGGAAAATGAAAGACAGCTTCTTCTTGCTTCTTACTCAAATTATATCCACAGGAAACAATATTCTCAGCATACAGTTCCTTTTCAAATGAACAGCAAATCTTGTGATCTTTACAGCTAGCCTTAAGCAATGCACAAACGCTGGCTTAACACAAAGAAGTAATCTTGTCTGAAATGGTTAGTATACAATCCATTGGATCACTAAATGAATCTTCACTAGCAGAATCAATTATCATAGGCTCCTGCTGACTTTCAGCTGGACAAACGTTTTCTTTATTGCACAACGTTTGTAAACCTCCTTCTAATGTATCTTCACGGGGCTTATCCTGCCAGCCCTCTCTAAGGTAAGGATTACTGTTACCATATATATCAGAGTGTGAGAGAGGAGAGACCCACCTTCCTGGATTTTCAGCATATAACTTTTTATAAGAACTTTTCCCTTTAAAGTATTTGCTTGTCCTACCTTCAGGTTTTGGCTGAGGATAATGGAACTGCTCTACCCTGTTAGCAAAGGGTTTTGCCCTTGGAAGCTTTCTCTGAGGTTTAGGATTTCAAACTCTTCTTCTTCTGATATGCAGATATCTTCTACACAATACCTCTCCCTCTCAGGGGCTTGTAAATGCTCCCACGCTAGCTCTCCTTTTAAATCCTTCTGGTGGCCTTCCCAGCACGGCACCAGCCTTGGACTTTTCCCACGAGGCTTCTGAGCATTAACTCTCAAGGTATTTCTGCTGCCAGTAAGTTTCCTTAAGTCTGGTTCAGAATCACTTCCAGGGTCATAATTCTCAGATACATACGGTTCCACTCTCTCAGGCTTCCATTCACTCTGCAAAGCAGGTTGCCTCTGAGCTCCAAACTGCGTCACAGCAAACTGACTCTCACAGCTGTTTCTTGCTCTCTCTCTGGGTCTGTCACTAGATCTCTCTCTGAGTTCCTTCCTGTTTCTTCCTTCTCCCTTTTCTACCTCTACTGAGTGTTTCTTATAGTGCTGATTAGCACTTCCCCCACTCAGGTGAAAACTATTTGCTTCAGGAGCTAAGGACTGCTTGCTAGTTGGGCGGGGTTGCAGACCTCGTGGCTGGGTCTGTTTACGTTGCTCCTGACAACTATTGATCATGTGGTTTGCCTGCTTGTCAGATTCTGACCTAGTTCTCACAGAATCCTGTGTTTCTAAGGCCCAGGATGGATCTTCCCCATTACAATATCCATCTGTGAGTATAAGATATTATCAAACAGGTGATAAAGACAAAAATATTTTCATTCACCAGTGTTAGTGAATGAATCGAGAGCTTCAAGTATTCTGCTGATATGAGCTTTCAGCTGAGTTTTCCACTGAGAATCAGAAACCAGTGGGGAACACAAGTACTTTGCAACTGTTAAAGGAGGTACAGGGATTTTAAAACAAAAGCAATGTGAGTTCTTTATATTTTCTGATTCAGGCTCATTCCCATATTGTTGCTGCCTTAAGTAATAGAGCACAAGTTCTGTGAGCCATATACAGGGGGTGCCTTTTTAAAAAAAATATTTTATGTGGACATGTGAAGGTTAATATCCCCTGCCTGTCCGTCTGGTCAGAATCGGGATGTGATCCAGTTGTACCGGAATCTGATCCCATGGGGGCTAGACGTGCCCAGGGATCAGAATTGGATCTACCGGCCTGAATGTGTAGGCCGTGCCCTGATTCTGGCTGCCCAGACATCCAGTGAACTCCCTGGCTAGCCCAGCCTGGCTCCATGCAGGAGCCGAGATCCCTGGCAGACCCAGTATTCTGCTTTTCCCCACAGCCTGATCCCTGATTGGCCCTGCCGTGACCAGGGCTGGGCTGCAGGGAACAGCCTGCACTCTCTCATCTCTGGCTTCGTCCGAGGTGGAATAAGTCCCCATACAAATGGCCAACCCTGGACATACAGGGTTGACCTCAGAATTGGTCCTGTATGTCCAGCGTCATGGTGCCGCCCACAGCCTGCCTTTGCTCTGCCTGTGGCCCGCCCCTTCCTGCCCACAAACAGAGCTCCCCACACTGCTCAGATCTACATAGGGGGAGTTCTTTTTCCAGGACACAGGCCAGGTGTTTAGCAGGACTGGACATATGGGTCGGATGTCCAGACTCCCTAAATGCAGTTCAGAATGATCCCCATATTTACTTATACTGAAAGCACTGGAAGTTGTCTTATTTGGCAGCTTGGCCCTAAGCAATAGTTCCATCAGTTTACCAGTAGGGAACTTTGGGTGCCATTTTGAACCTTGGCACTGATGGAACACGAGTAACTGTGGGTTCTTCCTGCTCTAACACTACCCGGCAGGGATATTTATGGCAAGTGTTCCCTGTAAAATAGTTATCTCCAAGTTATAATGCCCTGTTCAATGTAATTTCAGTTTGTTCAATGTAAACCGCACTGATGCAGAATAGCGCGGTATATAAGAGAATGTAAATAAATAAAATAAAGTGCCAGGGGTTCAGAAGGTGGGGAATGGGATTTTTCAATAACACAGGTACACTACCAAAAAACTGCCTCCAGTTTTGCAACTGATTCCTATAGATTTTGGGGTGCTGAATCCAGGAAAAATAGCCAAAATGTTCCATCACGTCACGTTTTCTTGCAAAATTAGATTTCTTACCCATATAAGGAATGTTCACATAATTTCTTTTTAGCCGACTGCAGTTTATTTTCTTGGCCCAAAATAGAGGTTGTAATGGTTAACTAACTAGAAACACTCCCTCATGATATTTTAGAGTGTTTTGTATTCATTTTATACATTAACAGGACAATTGGGAGGCGGGGGGCTAAATCCAGTACTCGCGCTGGCGCATGTTCTTTCCTGTTCGCCTCGCCTCGTTCGCTCTCGCTCAAACACGGTGGTTGCGACATGAACGTTCCTGTCAAATTTCAGTTTCTTGCAAGTTCATTATTACCTTTTGTTTGCTCAGTCGTAATCCAGCTTTATTCCGAAGTGGTTCACTACAGTTGTAGTTTGCAGTGCTGTGTATTTGTGATGGCTCACAGAGCCAGAGGTTGCGTCAACTCTCCGGACAGTTTTTGTTTTATTTGTGGGGAATATACCGTGAAAAAGCGGCAGAGGAACATTTCTGCATTTATTAAAAAAGTATATTTCGCCTATTTCGGTTTGAAGTTAGGCGATCAAGACAAACCGTGGGCTCCTCTCAAAGTGCGCAAGACATGTGAGGAAGATCTACGCTTATGGATGAAAGGTAAAAAACAAGCATTTCGTTTCGGAATACCTATGATGTGGCGTGAACAAAGAGACCACAGCAGTGACTGCTATTTTTGCTCTTGCATTGTGAAGGGATACAACTTAAAAAATAAGAACGTAATAAGTTACCCCAACCTTCCCTCAGCAATTAGGCCTATGCCTCATAGCAACGAAGTACCTGTGCCTGAACCACCAAAATCTTTGGATCATATTTGTGTGGACGGTTCTGATCATGATGAGACTCATCAGATGGCTTTTCCCGATGAGTCCAGTACTTCCGAGTTTGAAACTGAACCAGATCCGAAACCTGAACTTTTCTCTCAAGCTGAATTGAATGATTTAGTCCGGGATTTAGGACTCCCAAAAGATGCTGCCCAACTGCTAGGTTCTCGGCTTAAACAGAAAAATCTATTGTCACCAGGAACAACTTTTTATTGGTACCGCAACCGCGAGACACAATTTTTGAAGTATTTCAGCAAAGAGGAAGATTTGGTATTTTGCAACGATATATACGGAGTGATGGAAAAGTTTAAACTCAAGTATGATCCTGCTGAATGGCGGCTGTTCATTGATTCATCAAAAGACAGCATAAAAGGTGTTCTTCTTCATAATGGCAACACATTCGCTTCAGTTCCTATTGCTCACTCTGTTATTCTCCAAGAAAAATACGAGAATTTGGCCCTGATTCTTCAGAAGATTCGTTATGATGAGCATAAGTGGATGATTTGTGGAGACTTTAAAATTCTATCCATGCTATTAGGGCAGCAATCCGGTTTCACCAAATATCCCTACTTCCTTTGCTTGTGGGATAGCCGGGCCCGCGACCTACACTGGGGGAAAAAAGACTGGCCAATTCGGGAGTATTTGAGACCCGGTGAGAAAAATGTTCTTCATGAGAGCTTGGTACCTCGTGATAAAATTCTATTACCACCTCTCCACATTAAGTTGGGTCTCATTAAGCAATTCATCAAGTCCCTTCCAAAAGATGGTGAGTGCTTTCGGTACCTTTGCTCAGAGTTCCCCCGACTTTCTGAAGCAAAGCTAAAGGAAGGAGTGTTTGTTGGCCCTGATATAAGGAAACTCATTTCAGATGGAGCATTCGCTGAAACGATGTCTGAGAAGGAAAAAGAAGCCTGGGATTCCTTCAAGGATGTTGTTCTCAAATTCTTAGGGAACAGGCGGTATGAGAACTATAAGGATATTGTTGCCAGGATGCTCAATGCCTTCAAAGAACAAGGCTGTAACATGAGCCTGAAAGTCCATTTCTTGCACTTCCATGTGAACTACTTTCCCAAAAATTTTGGGGCGTACAGTGAAGAACAAGGTGAAAGGTTTCACCAGGACATCAAGGACGCAGAGAGAAGGTACCAAGGAAGATGGAACACCACTATGATGGCTGATTTCTGCTGGTTGCTGCTGCGGGAAACCCCAGATGAAAAATATGCCAAGCAGCGCACCAAGAGAAGCATTAGGGGGAAGAAGAAACGGGCCCACCAGGAGATTGATTGAAACAAGAATGACTTTAAAATCTAAACTGTGTTGACAAATATCGTGTTTTTACTAAACTTTGAAATAAAAATTTGCTAGTTATTACCACAGTGTCGGATCTCATTTATTAGAATTTTATTTTCACACCATCGGGTGTTTGTCTTCATGTATTGCAATGGTGCGGTTTGCGTTTTCTATTCTTACATACATACCTGTACAACATTTTTTGCACATTTCTTTGCTTTGCTTTGTGTCTAACCTCGCTCTTATATGCTCAATGTTTGTGCACATGTATGTGGCTGTTTTAAGTGCAGACAATTTTGCTACCATCACAGTGTGTTTTGTTGACATTACTCTATTCTTATGTGCTGCCTTGTTACAATTTTCTTTATTCTTATTTGAATAACTACTAAACAATTAGTATAAAGAATTCATCCAAGAAACGTTTATCTCGATCGCACTCAATCTGAAACGTTCACCTCGAACTGCTAACCCAATGTAGCAAAAAATCTGTACGTGATGGAGCAAATTGGTTACCAGATTTGGATTCAGCGCACCAAAAAACGTAAAAATCAATCGAAACATTAGAGGCAGTTTAAAAAATTTTTTTTTTAGTGTACCTGTGTAATCAAGCTATTGGGGTTGGGGGGTCAACAATCAGGCTATCGGGGTGAAGATGATGGTGGCATTCAAGGATCAGGCTATTGGGAGTGGGGGGTTCAAGGATAGGTCTATCAAGTTGTGGGGGTCAGAAGGTTCAAGGATCAGGCTATTGGGGGGGGGAGAGTTGGGGAATCATGCATCCTCCAACAGCCTCTTTATGTAGCTCCCTGAGAACATTAAACTGCAGGTTAGTGGCTGAGTGTTCCTGGGGAGAAAGAACACCAGCTCCCATGAATAATGCATCGTGCAAAGTCAAATATTCATTTTGCATAATAATCAGCAGCTTTGCATGTATTTGCATAATTGGCATCTGATTATTACTTAATTTGTGTTGCATTAAAAATTGTGCATTAAGAACAAGCAGCGCATGGTTTTTCTTTTTCCATGTAATTCAAGTTATTTGGAGAAAAAATTAGTTATTCCCATTAACACATATTAGTTATTTTCCTCTACCACTTCATTTGTTAACCGGCACAGATATTTTTAAAAAAGCAACATCCAGTGCTGACTGCACAATTGTTTTGGCTTTTTTAAAATGTTTATTATATTTCAAATTCTATGATTTCACATGTATAAAAAAGAAATCAGGACACTTCACATTACCAGGGTACTATGTCCCAATCACAGGAAAAAAAATCACAAAGGAAAATATAACCAACTGTGCACTTAAACCAACCACCAAAAGTGTGTGTGGGGGGGGGGAGTTGGGAAAGAAAGCTCAGGGGATCAGAGCTACCTCTAGAAATTAGGAAAATTCAAAAGAAAAAAAAGAAAAGGTCATTCCAGCGGGTTGAATAATATAATTAGGTGAGAATTTAAGTGGAGGATGATGAAGGAGTCCCCTCAGAAGTAGCCATAACCTCTGCATCTATTCAGGATCTGAAAACATAGAACTATCCCCCACCCCCCATGTTTAAGGAAACATCTACAAGAAAATTGAAAGAAAAATATCCTGTGAACAAAGCCTTGCATCTCACTTGCATAGCTCTGGAGAAATCAAGAAAAATACTAACTTCCAGTATTTTTTTATAATGGAAATGTAATCTCAAGGTTCCGTTCCTATCAGATTCAAAAATGAAAGTCACAATCAATGTGGCTTGTGAAAAATAATAAATAGTGAGCTGTTCAAAAAGTTGGTTAAATCTAGACTATTTGCTGAAATATCAGTCTTCTGATGGTTACCACACCCTTTTCCCATTAGAGTAATGTGGTAGTCATGATCTATGGCTTCCTTGGGTATTTGCAGAATTTCTATCAAACACCGCCACCGGAGATGTTAAAGCTGAACCTTAGTAGGTTCAAAAATGAAAGACTGAACTGTCAGCTTTGATTCTCTAGCATTTCTATCCTATGATGAATACACACTTTATCATTTATAGGAGCAGCATTACACACTTTCAACTCTACCAGCTGTTGCTCCACTAAAGTTAGTTACTGTCCCTTGTGCCACAAGGCCTCAACTTGTACATTGCCTTGGACCTATAGTAAATTGATATTTTCAACAACTTAAGGATTTCTCTGTTTGCAATATTTATTTATTTATTTATTTAACTTTCTTATATACCACGCTTTTCTGCATCAGTGCGGTTTACATCAAACACAACTGTCCAGGGCAGAAGGTCTGCACTGGATTTACAATATAACGTGGGGACTTGTAACAGGGTACAAAAAACAGGGTAACTATACACATATATATATACAGGTATATTACAGCATATGTTCAATAATAACTTGGTTGTGTCCTATTGGCTCATCCGTGTAATGGTTGATGTTGGGGTGAAGGTGGTGCTACTTGTTGGGGGGATCCGGGTCCGGCGGGTTCGATTTCAATCTAACGTGGTCATTACTCGTGGGTCGTTTATGTGGGTCACTGGGCGTGATTCGCTGTGGAGAGTGATCCTGATCATTGTAGTACTGTATGAATAGATGATGTTTAAGTGCCTTTCTAAATTGGGAGATAACCGAGATAGCCCTGATGGCGGGGGGTAGGGCATTCCAGAAGGTAGGTGCATAAAGCGAAAAGGCTCTAGCCCTGGCTGCTTGTGAACATTTCGTGATCTGCCTTGGTAAGCTCAATGTATTTATAGCGGCTGATCTTCTCGCTCTGTTAGGGGGTGTCTTCTGGATAAGATTTATGATTGATGTAGAGGAGCAATTGTTCAAGGCTTTGAATGTGGAGTGGCCTAGTGGTTGGGGCAAGGTGCTTCAGGCTGGAAGGTCAGGGGTTCAAAGCCCACTAGAGGACAGCAACCTTGGGCTGGAAGGATTGGGGTTTCTAGTCCCACAGGTGCTCCTTGTGGTCTTGGGCAAGCCACTTTACCCTCCATAGCCCATGTTCCCTGTAAAATTGTTATCTCCAAGTTTATAATGCCCTGTTCAATGTAATTTCAGTTTGTTCAATGTAAACCGCACTGATGCAGAATAGCGCGGTATATAAGAGAACGTAAATAAATAAATAAATAAATAAAATGTCATAGTCAGCACCTTAAAGGTTATCCTGCTTTGAACTGGGAGCCAGTGCAAATTTTTTAGTATTGGTGTTATATGTTCCTTCCTTGAAGAACCTTGCAGAATTCGGGCTGCTGCATTCATGGCTAGTTGCAGCGGGTTTATGGTGGATTTTGGAAGGCCGTGTAATATGGCATTAGCGTAATCAAAATGCAGGGTCACAAGAGCTTGGTAAACGGTCCGAAAATCTTCTGTTTCCAGGAGTGGTCTCAGATGGCGAAGTGTTCTGATTTTGTTGTAAATTGCTTTAAACATATTGCTTATCTGGGCCTTCATATTGAGCTGTTGATCAAGGATAACTCTAAGGTATCGAACTGATGGTTTGCTTATGAGTTCAGCATCTCTGACCTTCAGGGAGCTAGGTGGATTGAATGATGAGTTTCTTGTGAGGAACAGGACCTCTGTCTTTTTAAAATTTATTCTTAGCTTCTGTGTAAGTAACCAATCTGTGACCGGATTGAAACAGGTAGTAAGGGGTGCCAGGTCTGGTTTGTCTAACAGGAAATGCATGTAAAGAAGCACATCGTCGGCGTAAATCAGGTAGTTAATGTTGAAGGATTGAATGAGATTACATAAGGGCTGCATGTAAATGTTGAAGAGTAGGGCTGAAAGTGACGATCCTTGGGGGACGCCTTTTTCTTGAAGGAAAGGTGCGGAAGTGGAGGGACCGGCACGTACATGTTGCCATCGATCTGTCAAATATGATGCACACCATGTTAGAGCATTTCCCTGAATGCCCTTCTCGTTGAGGCAGGAGATTAGTATTTCGAGACACACCGTGTCAAAGGCTGCTGCAATGTCCAAGAAGGTCAGAGCATACCCTTGTTTGATGTTATCCAGTCCGATGGTAAGTGTGTTGAATAAGGTGGTCAGGAGTGTTTCGACCCCGTGCGATTCCCGAAAGCCATTGTAACCCGAAGGGTTAAAAATCCTGAGAAGCTGGGAATCTTTTGATTGGTGGAGATGAAAAGAGTTTTCTGATTGGCTGAAGGGTTGCAGCAGGCCCAGAAGGAAGCCGGGGCCTAAATTAAAGCTCTGCTGAGAATAGTTCCAGGAGTTTAGGTGGTACATTACCCAAAACGATGTAAACCACAGGGAGATCTGGAGGTCCTGTAAACTTTTGAAAGGGGTCTAGTTTGTGTAAAGGGGATATGGGAATATCAATTGTGGAATCAGAATTTGGAAATTTTAATTTTAAAGGGTTTAATTTTACAGGATTTAATGTTTAGGGGGTTAAAATCATTAGAGGGATATAAATTTGGGCTCCAATAAAATTAAGGGTTGTTAATAAAATAAGTAAGTAGGTTTTAGATTTTAAAAAGTACATTTAATATTGAATTTAGGGATAAATGAACTTTGTGTCTTGGGGGGCTACCAAAATTGATTATTGGATTACATTCAACGTGGGGGATACCTGAAGGGATAATTTAATTTTAGAAATAGATTGGGGTAAGTTTGGAAGTTTGTTTTGTTAAATATTAGGAAGAAACTGTAGTACATTTGTCCTTGGCACAATTCAAATTTTAAAAGCACTGTGAGAAAGCTGCTGAGATCCTGATTAAGAAGGTGCCAATGTTATTATGTTAGCGAGATATATAGATATAGTTTAGGGCAGAAAAGGAAATTTACATAGAAAATAATATGAAAAAGTGGTTTAAAATGGAGATTTGATTAACATTCTAATAGTAAACAACCTGTAGAACTTTAGCAACGCAGCATGTGATAGGTTAGTGGTAGTCACACTAGCTGAGTAGAATTCCTGTTTCCTAGGAAACAAAAGTTTTTCTGTTTAACAGACAATGTGAGCTTTACCTGGAGGAAGGTGCTTTTTTGTTGGTTGTCCAGGGAGAAGCAGCTAGTATACAGACAATGTGAGCTTTACCTGGAGGAAGGTGCTTTTTTGTTGGTTGTCCAGGGAGAAACAGCTAGTATACAGACAATGTGAGCTTTACCTGGAGGAAGGTGCTTTTTTGTTGGTTGTCCAGGGAGCAGACACAGGAAAGCACAGAAAAAGAGAGCTTTATCTAGAAGAAAGTTATTTTCGGCTGATGGTCAGTTAGAGAGCAGACTCTCTAGGAAAATTGATTAGGTTAAAGGTGCAAGCCAGTTTTTATTTGTGTGTAGTGAGATATTGAGTCAGACACGTTGTTTTCAAGCAAAGTTTGCTCTGCAGTATCCCTGAAGACACATTGGTGTGTGGATGAGAGAAACTTACTGTGGTCAGATAAGTATTAAGCTGCCAATGAGAATAATTCTTTAACTGGTTCTCTGTCTTAGTTAAATAATAGTGCAGTAGAGAGAATTCTGTTCTTATTATTCTGTCTTAAATGTCACAGCTTCCTATGCAAAGATGTATTGCTAATGGCAATTTATAAATTGTGGATAAACTCCTCGTATGACAAGTTGCAGAGTTTGCAAGAGAGGAGAATTGCATCACATTACTGAAACACTGTCTTTAAGGAAAGAGAGTTTATATAATGTTGGTGCCTAAAAGAGAAGTTTTACTGAAGGTGTGAAACAGCACTGGAAAAGCTTCTTAATAGGAAATATTGGATGTGCATAAGTGTAAACTAGTGGCGCTATTGCTATTCTAATACACAAGCTATTGGAGTGTATTAGTTTGAGAAAAGTAATTATTGAGACAGAGAGAGAGCGTAGCCTTATAAGGTATACAAGTTGCTACAACCTAAGGAAAAGCTCAAAGCTCCTATAGAGAGTAATAAAAACAATAGGAAAAAAGACTGAGAAGATACAAGTAGCAGGGAATTTTAATTATCTTTTATTTTTACCCAGAGATAGAGCCCTGTAAGTATACAAAAGTTGTCCCAGGAAAGCTGTTTTCTGAAGATACCTAAGGAGAGACAGGGTTTTCCTTCCTTTAAGTTTTTAAAGATAGGTGAGGGTGAAGAACCATGGATCTACTCTGCAAGGGCCCCAACGCTTCTACCGTCGAAAAAGAGGAACAACGCTGATTACGCCAACGCCTACCAACTGGGAAGAAGGAAGCTAAGTATAGACTGTTGCAGTGGACTTTTAAGCTAGAATTTATAATAAAACTTGGGGAAAAGGGGGAAATTGTTGTGCGAACATTCTTAATGTTAATGTTATATCAAATAAAATGTGATTTCTTTTCCCATTTGAACACTGCTTGAGTACTTAGAGTTAACAAAATAGTGAATGCTAAAGTAGCACTCTTGAGGAAACGTTCAAACCCCTACTTATGTGCGCCCTGCTGTGAATACTAGGGGGGACGCGTGGTCCGGCTCTTGGGGAATAACAACTGGCCTGCTACCGTGATCGGCAGCCGACACCCCTTGTCGGCCGCTGCAAGCAGAGCCTGGGCCAGCGCACGAACCCCGAGGGGGTCACAGGAGGCGCGAAATTGGCGTCACGGACAGGATTTTTCATTTTATTGGGGGTTATTCCAAGATTCCTATTGTAAGTAGCTACAGCAGACACAAAATTGTTGTTTCTAAGTGACACTTCTGTTGGCTGGAGGAGATTGAGTACCTTAGCGCCATGGAAGACTGGACTGCGGAGCTGAGAGATGAATGGCGAGCATACAGAACCAGGATGGAACTGCAGGAGGAAGAATTGAGGAGGAGAGAAGAAGCTGTAGTGAGAATGCAGGAGGAGCAATGGAGAGAACGGCAGATTCTGGAGAGATTCATAGAAGGCCCTAGGATGCCGACAGCCATGTATATTCCCAGGGATAAAAAGATACCTGATTTCGCGGGTATGCCAAAGAAACATGGAGATTATACGGTAGAAGAATGGATAGAAAGGACAAAAGCAGCACTAAAAGTTCTTAGAATACCTCCGGAAGATCAACTAGAAATTGTTAAAGACCATTTAATTGGACAAGCTAAAGACACAGCTCGTTTTGTTCCACCGGATACACAAAATTCGGTAGAAGACTTATTTGATGTACTAAAAATCGTTTATGGTGATAAAGTTCCTGTGAGCATACGAATCAAAGAATTCTTTGACAGAAGGCAAGAACTGGATGAAGATATGCGCACTTATGCATATACGCTACAAGAAAAGTTAAGTAGGATTGAAGCTATTGATCCTGATTGTTTTAGGTATCCTCAGAAGATACTAAAAGAAAGATTTGTATTAGGAATAAGAGAAGAAAGTTTGCGAAGAGAAATGAAGAAAAGATTGGAGAGAGTTCCAGAAATAACTTTTGCATCCTTATTTCAAGAAGCGGTTAAGTGGTCTGAAGAAGATGTGTCATGTGATTGGAGAGAGGGAAACGTGAAGATTTTGTCGAGAGGTCGCAATGAAGCTACAGTAAGAGGAGCTACTGTTGAAACCAATTATGAAATGGAGATTAATGAATTGAAACACATGATGACTGAGTTACTTCAAGAGAAAAGACAGCGACAAGAACCAAGTTATTACTCACGACGTATCTGGAATGGTAACAATCCGTCATATGGGTCTGATTATGAGAGAACCACATATAGGGCAGTGGGTCCAAGAAGGCCAGAATATGTTGAAAGATACCCAGTACGAAGGGCACCACTAAGAAACGAGAGAGGAGACCTAGTGTGTTATCGATGCTTAGAATCGGGACATGTGGCAAGACAATGTAGGAGTGAGAGAGTATGGACTCCAGAAGTGATTCAGACTAATGTTCCTGGTGATTCGTCTGATACTGTACAAGACCCATCAAGAATAAAAGTTAACGCTAGAATAAATACGAGTAGTACAGTGCCAGTTAATCCAGATGATTATCAATGGAAACAGGTTATGTCTCCAATTCGGACCCCAGTGAAAACAGAGACAGCTCGTACCAAGTTACCCTCCCCATCTACTATTCGAGTATTACGAGTAAGTTCCCTTGGAGAGGAGGATGAAAACCGGAAAATATTTGGAAAGAGTCCGATAATAGAAGTTATAATGGCTGGAGTACCAGTAAGGTGTTGTATAGACACTGGGTCAGAAGTAACGACCTTGACAGAAAGCTACTTCCAACAATATCTGAAGGAATGTAATCAAATGCAAGAAGCAAGTCTAATAAAGTTATCCGCTGTGAATGGTGTAAACATTCCGATTGTGGGATGTGTGGAGGTGGATATGACGTGTCTTGGACAAGAAGTAAAGCATTGTGGCGTACTCATAGTAAAAGATGATATGGCCTACAGAAAAGTTAACATGACACCCGGAATTTTGGGCATGAACGTACTGCAAGAATTGAATTGGGATGCAGTGGCCAATAGCTGGCTTAAGGGAGGAGAGATTTACAAAATACGGAGACAAGTGCAGAATAACAAAAATGAAAAAATTGGATTTGTCAAGCTGATTGGAAGAAAAACGGTGACACTTCCTCCACTTTCTGAGACTATGTTATTAGGAAGCTGTACAAAGTTGAGAGAATATGCAGCAATGCCAGTGGTAGTGTCAAGCACAGAAACAGCTATTTTACCTACTGACTTATGTGTAGCCAATACATTGGTTATACCGAACAAAGACAAGATAATAGTACGTGTGTTAAATGCTGGCCAAAAACCTGTTAGCTTGCCTCCAAGAATTCGAGTGGCTGAAATATATAAACCTAAGGAAATTTTAGCTTCTTCTGAGTTACAATGCCAATTGGAGTGAGATATCATGGTGGTGAGGAAAAATGCAGTAAGCATGGATACTAATGGAGATGTGGACAAATTTATTCAAGGTCTAGCTATCAATGTAAACTGGGAAGAGCTGACCGCAGAACAAAGCGAACAATTGAAAAGCTTACTGTGGAAACATCGTCAAGTGTTTTCCGTGAATGAAAATGACATCGGGTACACGGACAAGATTCATCATACAGTAAATACAGGAATACATCCACCTATCAAACAGGCATATCGACGAGTATCACCGCATATATATGAAGAATTTAAGCGACATGTCCAAGACTTGATGACTCAAGGTATTCTGGAGTCGAGTAAGAGCCCATGGGCGTCACCAGCTGTAATTATTAGGAAAAAGGATGGATCCATACGATTTTGTGTCGATTATAGAAAGCTGAACAGTGTTACCGTGAAAGATGCATATCCCTTACCCAGGATAGAGGAATCCCTGGATGCGTTGAGTCATGCTAAATTGTTTACATCTTTGGATCTGACATCAGGTTATTTTCAAGTGGCTATGTCGGAAAAGGATAAGGAAAAAACTGCAGTCACGACACCCTTCGGACTTTTCCAATGGACTAGAATGCCTTTTGGATTAACAAATGCACCAGCTACATTTCAACGATTAATGGAAAATGTAATGAATGATTATGTTTTCAAAATCTTGTTACTATATCTTGACGATATTCTGGTGTTCTCCAAGGATTTTGTTACTCACTTGGAACACTTGGATAAGGTGTTCACAAAGATAAGTGAGAGTGGATTAAAATTAAAGCCAAGTAAGTGTACAATGCTGAGTAAGCAAGTTAAATATTTAGGCCACATCGTCTCTGCAGAGGGAGTGACAGTAGATCCAGAGAAAACCCAAGTAGTGAAAAATTGGAAGGTTCCCACCACGGTAAAAGAAGTTTGACAATTCTTGGGTTTAGCGAGTTATTATCGTAGATTTGTACCATCATTTGCTAAGATCGCTGCACCACTTCATAGGTTGACTGGTAAAAATAAGTTGCGACCCAAGAAAACAGCGATATTTTGGAGTTCGGAATGCCAGCAGGCCTTTGATACGCTTAAGGAAAGCCTAATTTCATCACCAATACTGGCATATCCAGATTTTGAAATGCCTTTCATCCTAACGACCGATGCGAGTCACCAAGGTCTGGGAGCAGTATTAAGCCAGATTCAAGAAGGACAAGAACAGGTGATTGCTTATGCTAGTAGAGGGTTGAAAAAATCTGAACGAAATGACCAGCATTACAGTATTTTCAAGTTAGAATTGCTAGCACTAAAATGGGCTGCCACTGAAAAATTTAGGGATTATTTGATGTATAAGAAATTTTTAGTAAAAACGGATCATAATCCATTGAAGTATTTAGAAACAGCACGAATACATGCCACCGAACAAAGATGGTTGGCTCAGCTTGCAGAATTAGAGTTTGAGGTCCAATATAAACCTGGACGAACTAACTTGGTAGCAGATGCCCTATCCAGATATTCACTTAATCAGGAAGAGGTAGTGGAAGGAGGAATAAAATCTGAAGATTCCATACTCAAGATTAAAGAGGTGCGGGAGAAGCTATGGCCTAATGCAGAAAATGTGATAAAATCTCGTGAAGTAATGTGTGCTAGACAAATTCTAAGTTGCTCCAGGATAGAGTTACAACAGAGTCAGAGTGAAGATTCAGACTTACAAAAGGTTCTGTACCATCTTAAAAAGAAAGACCCTGTTGATATCCGCAGCTGGACCAGTAATCAAAAGAAGCTATGGAAAGAGCGAGGCTGATTACATTATGAAAGAAGTTTATGGTATCGAAAAATGATTAATCCCCGAGATAATATGGAAATCATGCAATTCATAACTCCGGAAAAGTTACGCAAAGAAACCTTTCAAGCGAAACATGATAATGCTGGGCATCCAAATGAAGAGATTACACTAAAGAATATAAGAAAAGATTATTATTGGACAAACATGAACCGAGATATAAAGATGTGGATCAGACAGTGTTCACGGTGTATTTTTGCAAAAGATTTGTTTCCTAAGGAAAGAGCTAAATATAAAACCTTTCAAGCAAGTTATCCGCTAGAAATTTTGGCTATGGACTATATAACTTTAGAAGCTAGTACTAATGGGATGGAACATGTGTTGGTGTTAACAGATATGTTTACTCGATATGCAGTGGCTGTGCCTACGAGAAATCAAACGGCTCAGACAACGGCTAATGCAATAGTGCATCACTGGATGAATTATTATGGGTGTCCAGCGCAGATACACTCGGATCAAGGTAGAAACTTTGAGTCTGCTACTATTCATGAACTTTGTAATATTTATAATATGAGAAAAAGTCATACCACTCCTTATCACCCTCAAGGTAACGCACAATGTGAGAGATTTAATCGCACCTTGTTGAACATGCTAAGAACCCTGACAGATGAAAAAAAGAAAAGATGGGCTGATTATGTACCGGAATTAGTATTAGCCTACAACAGTAGCATACATAGCTCGACCGGATATTCACCATTTTATTTGTTGTTTGGTAGAGATTCCAGACTACCGTATGATCTACAGACAAAGACTTCAGAAAACAGAGCAGAAAAACTTGACGATTGGGTTGAACAACATCATCAGAGACTTCGGAAAACCTTCCTTGTAGCACAACAAGAATCAGCACGAAGGGCGGCAGTTAAGAAGCGACGCTTTGACCGTTGTTCGAGAGGTGCACTCATATCTGAAGGAGATAGAGTGTTACTTAGAAACAACAAGAGTAGGGGAAAGCGTAAACTCAAAGATTCAAAGATAAATGGGAGAATTCACCTTATGAAGTATTACATGTGTTTGAACCAGGGGGAAGCACATACAAAATTAAAGATAGGCTTGGAAATTGTAAAGTAGTGCATCGAAATAATATTAGGTTATTGCCAAATCCCTTATGGAGTCCCTGTGTAATTCCAAAAGTTTCTGAAACCAATGTAGAAGCAGATGATACTGCAAAGCAATCTTATGCGACACCAGAGTCCATAGAAACTGTTTGGTTCCTAGAAAATGGACCTGAAAGTAATGTTGAATCAGACCAAATAGGAGAAAATGTTAGTGAATGCATGGAACCGGAGATAGAGGTAGAGATAATTGAGGAGAATGAGGTGCCGTGCTTAAGACGCTCAGAAAGAACCAATAAAGGACAAAAACCTGCGTACCTAAAAGAGTTTGTAATGTGTTAGATTTCATTTTGTTTAAAAAAAAAAATGAAATAGGTGTTGCAAATGTCGGGTCGACATTTTACTTAGCAAGGGTGAATGTAACCCGAAGGGTTAAAAATCCTGAGAAGCTGGGAATCTTTTGATTGGTGGAGATGAAAAGAGTTTTCTGATTGGCTGAAGGGTTGCAGCAGGCCCAGAAGGAAGCCGGGGCCTAAATTAAAGCTCTGCTGAGAATAGTTCCAGGAGTTTAGGTGGTACATTACCCAAAACGATGTAAACCACAGGGAGATCTGGAGGTCCTGTAAACGTTTGAAAGGGGTCTAGTTTGTGTAAAGGGGATATGGGAATATCAATTGTGGAATCAGAATTTGGAAATTTTAATTTTAAAGGGTTTAATTTTACAGGATTTAATGTTTAGGGGGTTAAAATCATTAGAGGGATATAAATTTGGGCTCCAATAAAATTAAGGGTTGTTAATAAAATAAGTAAGTAGGTTTTAGATTTTAAAAAGTACATTTAATATTGAATTTAGGGATAAATGAACTTTGTGTCTTGGGGGGCTACCAAAATTGATTATTGGATTACATTCGACGTGGGGATACCTGAAGGGATAATTTAATTTTAGAAATAGATTGGGGTAAGTTTGGAAGTTTGTTTTGTTAAATATTAGGAAGAAACTGTAGTACATTTGTCCTTGGCACAATTCAAATTTTAAAAGCACTGTGAGAAAGCTGCTGAGATCCTGATTAAGAAGGTGCCAATGTTATTATGTTAGCGAGATATATAGATATAGTTTAGGGCAGAAAAGGAAATTTACATAGAAAATAATATGAAAAAGTGGTTTAAAATGGAGATTTGATTAACATTCTAATAGTAAACAACCTGTAGAATTTTAGCAAAGCAGCATGTGATAGGTTAGTGGTAGTCACACTAGCTGAGTAGAATTCCTGTTTCCTGGGAAACAAAAGTTTTTCTGTTTATTTATTTATTTATTTATTTATTACAGGCTCTTATATACCGCTCTATTCAGAATCAGCGCGGTTCACAATATAACAACATACCATAACAACAAACTGTTAGGTTTTACAGAGAACAAGGTCAGAGAACTTGGATAAAACATGGGACGTCATTACTGCAACTATTTACAAGAGTATTTACAAGAGTATTTACAAGTATACATAACAGGATTTGTTCTTAGTTTGGGTAGTGATTAAGATTGGTTTAACAGACAATGTGAGCTTTACCTGGAGGAAGGTGCTTTTTTGTTGGTTGTCCAGGGAGAAGCAGCTAGTATACAGACAATGTGAGCTTTACCTGGAGGAAGGTGCTTTTTTGTTGGTTGTCCAGGGAGAAACAGCTAGTATACAGACAATGTGAGCTTTACCTGGAGGAAGGTGCTTTTTTGTTGGTTGTCCAGGGAGCAGACACAGGAAAGCACAGAAAAAGAGAGCTTTATCTAGAAGAAAGTTATTTTTCTGCTGATTGTCAGTTAGAGAGCAGACTCTCTAGGAAAATTGATTAGGTTAAAGGTGCAAGCCAGTTTTTATTTGTGTGTAGTGAGATATTGAGTCAGACACGTTGTTTTCAAGCAAAGTTTGCTCTGCAGTATCCCTGAAGACACATTGGTGTGTGGATGAGAGAAACTTACTGTGGTCAGATAAGTATTATTCTGCCAATGAGAATAATTCTTTAACTGGTTCTCTGTCTTAGTTAAATAATAGTGCAGTAGAGAGAATTCTGTTCTTATTATTCTGTCTTAAATGTCACAGCTTCCTATGCAAAGATGTATTGCTAATGGCAATTTATAAATTGTGGATAAACTCCTCGTATGACAAGTTGCAGAGTTTGCAAGAGAGGAGAATTGCATCACATTACTGAAACACTGTCTTTAAGGAAAAAGAGTTTATATAATGTTGGTGCCTAAAAGAGAAGTTTTACTGAAGGTGTGAAACAGCACTGGAAAAGCTTCTTAATAGGAAATATTGGATGTGCATAAGTGTAAACTAGTGGCGCTATTGCTATTCTAATACACAAGCTATTGGAGTGTATTAGTTTGAGAAAAGTAAATATTGAGACAGAGAGAGAGCGTAGCCTTATAAGGTATACAAGTTGCTACAACCTAAGGAAAAGCTCAAAGCTCCTATAGAGAGTAATAAAAACAATAGGAAAAAAGACTGAGAAGATACAAGTAGCAGGGAATTTTAATTATCTTTTATTTTTACCCAGAGATAGAGCCCTGTAAGTATACAAATGTTGTCCCAGGAAAGCTGTTTTCTGAAGATACCTAAGGAGAGACAGGGTTTTCCTTCCTTTAAGTTTTTAAAGATAGGTGAGGGTGAAGAACCACGGATCTACTCTGCAAGGGCCCCAACGCTTCTACCGTCGAAAAAGAGGAACAACGCTGATTACGCCAACGCCTACCAACTGGGAAGAAGGAAGCTAAGTATAGACTGTTGCAGTGGACTTTTAAGCTAGAATTTATAATAAAACTTGGGGAAAAGGGGGAAATTGTTGTGCGAACATTCTTAATGTTAATGTTATATCAAATAAAATGTGATTTCTTTTCCCATTTGAACACTGCTTGAGTACTTAGAGTTAACAAAATAGTGAATGCTAAAGTAGCACTCTTGAGGAAACGTTCAAACCCCTACTTATGTGCGCCCTGCTGTGAATACTAGGGGGGACGCGTGGTCCGGCTCTTGGGGAATAACAACTGGCCTGCTACCGTGATCGGCAGCCGACACCCCTTGTCGGCCGCTGCAAGCAGAGCCTGGGCCAGCGCACGAACCCCGAGGGGGTCACACCATGTTGGCAAGGGTCGATGGGTGCACTTATTTCAACATGATGGTGAAGTTGTTGTTGTACAACCTTCTCGATGATTTTCGCCAGAAGCGGGATACTTGATATAGGTCTGTAGGAGTCCATCCGTGCTGGGTCCAGTTTGCTATTTTTTAGTAGCGGTCTTATCGCTGTCTGTTTTAGGCTTTTAGGGAATGTGCCCGTTGAGAAGGATAACCCAATGAGTTTGGAGAGGAAAGGGCTGAGTTCAGTCCGCAGAGATTTTATCCAAGAAGCCGGACATGGGTCATTCGGTGCTGTAGTGGTGTTTAAGGAGGAGATGATGTTCTGTATGTTTCTTGCCAAAAGGGCAGAGAACTCCGTGATGGTGTGACTGGTGACATTTGTTGTAGTACATGGTGGGGTTGTTGGGGGGGAATTATGTGCAGTAGGTGTGTTGGACTGGCTAGCCTTGGTGTGCAGGAAGTCAGCATACTCTTGGGGGTCGGGGAGGTTAGGTTGAATAAATGAGGGCTCTTTAGCTAAGGTCTTAACTAAGGCAAAGAGGCTCGTGAGGCTTGTTTAATGAGCGTTGTAGTTTCTCTGCATGAAATTGTTTCATTCTCGCTGAGACGTCTGCTCGGTGTCTTTTCAGATGTTCGTTGTATAATGCTAATTTTTCTGCTGATCAGGATCGTTGCCATGATCTTTTGAGTCTTCTGAGTTTGAGGAGTGATGTTCGAAGTTCTGTGGAGAATCATGGTGCATTTCTCTTTGTTCTCCCAACTTTCTTGGTGGTGGATATTTTAGCTTCGGCATCAAGGCAGGCATTCCATGAGGTGATCATGTCCTCAAGGCATTGAGATGGGGGGTTAAAGAGCGGTTGAATTTTTGCCATGGTGTCATCCAAGTTGAATTGTCGGAACCGTTTTGCGAAAGAGGCTGTAGGTTCACTAGTGGCCTGGTTCACATTTTGTATTTGGTGTGATGGCATCTGGAATAATATAAGTTTGTGGTCAGACCAAGGTACAGGGGTTACAGTAGGGTCTGTCATGAGAGAGGCATTGATTATATCTTTTGGGGCGAATATTAGGTCAAGTTTGTTACCTTTTAAATGTGTGGCCTTGTTCACTAGTTGGATATAACCTAACTCGGTAAGCATGAATGCAAACTCAAGGTCCTCATTCAAGACAGGCCCTCTGATGCCAAGTGCCAATACCATAGCACCTTTCCCAGCAGCAAGGAAAACAATGGAATCCAAAGTTTGACACCCAACAGCCATGGAAGCAGGGGACTTTGCTGAATAAGTCCTCTGTTTCCCTTTGTGCCTGCCCATAGAGAAGAAGCACAAGCTCTGAGGGTTACACCCATGTCCTTCAGAGTTCACTACTCAGTGTTCAGCTGTTTCACCATCTTGTCCCATCTCATAATAGCTTTTCAAATATTGATTTCTATTATTTGTGATACTATTTTATCATGAGTTATATTTAGTTTACACATTTTATTTTCCTTGGTGATTTTGTAAACTGCTTTAGGTAATTATTGGGCCATTTATGCAGTCTAGAAATATTTAGAAATAAATGTATACATGTGTAGAGTCTACTTGGATTTTGCAATTGGGATCAGCAACACCATCCAGTATCCCTACTAATAATTGCCAGAATTAGATAGAAAATGACTGATTCTTTCCAGGATCCTGGAATGTTCCTCCTACCATTCATCTTTGGATGGAAGGAGACTCTCTTGGGAAGAAGAAGCCCACTCAATATAGCCTTCACCCCATCTAATACAGAAGCAGCAGCTAAATCTTTCTTACGTCTCTTTACTATCAGTGCAGGTTGTTAAATTCAGCACCATTCCACTCACAACACCACCAATGGAACCCCTCATGCTGTCTTCTCTTGGTCTGGAAGGAAGGTAACACCACTGATAATGCATATATCAAGGACTGCATACAATATACCATTTTCCCCAGCCACAGTCACAGCTTTACCACTCTTCACCATACTTCTGTGTTGCCAAAGAATCTCACCGTAATGGGGGATGAATGCAAACTCAAGGTCCTCATTCAAGACAGGGCCTCTGATGCCAAGTTCCAATACCATAGCACCTTTCCCAGCAGCAAGGAAAACAATGGAATCCAAAGTTTGCTACCCAACAGCCATGGAAGCAGGGGACTTTGCTGAATAAGTCCTCTGTTTCCCCTTGTGCCTGCCCATAGAGAAGAAGCACAAGCTCTGAGGGTTACACCCATGTCCTTCAGAGTTCACTACTCAGTGTTCAGCTGTTTCACCATCTTGTCCCATCTCATAATAGCTTTTCAAATATCGATTTCTACTATTTGTGATACTAGTTTATCATGAGTTATATTTTGTTTACACATTTTATCTTCCTTGGTGATTTTGTAAACTGCTTTAGGTAATTATTGGGCCATTTATGCAGTCTAGAAATATTTAGAAATAAATATATACATGTGTAGAGTCTACTTGGATTTTGCAATTGGGGTCAGCAGCACCATCCAGTATCCCTACTAATAATTGCCAGAATTAGATAGAAAATGACTGATTTTTTCCAGGATCCTGGAATGTTCATCTTACCATTCATCTTTGGATGGAAGGAGACTCTCTTGGGAAGGAGAAGTCCACTCAATATTTAAAAAAAACACTCTCAACCCAGAGGGAGGGAGTATCTTTAATCCCAAGCCATCGCACCAGAATGATATAGGTACTGTAAATGTTTGTTCCTAGGGAGTAAGTGCCTCTGGCACCCAGTCAGAGTACAGCACCTACCCAAATGAAGGATTTGCACAACCACCCTAACCAGCCAAGAAGAATCACTGCCTATATGAAGGGGGGAGGCGGATTCTCAGCCTGAAGATTACTGCCTCATTGTCTCCTGTTTATGTGTTACTGTAGCTTAAGAATTTAAAAGATTTGTTGTAAACTACTATGAAATACCAGTTACTATTAGCAGTATATCAAATTCTTGCAATAAATAAATAAATAAATACCATCACAGAAAAGACAACAACAACAAATAAGAACACTTGGTATCTAAGTGAAGGGAAATGAGTCTTTATAGTATCGGGGGACTAAAAGATACCAACTCTAAGCTGCTTCAGGGGAATGTAACTATAAAATAAATAAACATACAACCCTTGCTTAATATACTCACTACGTTAACTAGAAAGACCGCTTTTGATAAAATGAAACAGGATTGCTCTCACCCAACCAGCTCACTTCACTCCAAAACCAGATGAAGTTTCTCAGATAACCTTAGGTTCAATCCCGGGCATCACATCCACTCCATCCAAATCATTTTCATTACTATTCCATGAATACTACTCATGCACATAAATGAGCAACAAAGCTCCACCCATTACTTCCCTTGCCAATCCGTTTAGTCCCTTTATGCGCAGACTCCTCAATCAATACCCGAGTTCAAACCTTCTGGTATCACTTTTCTCAATAGGAAAATCCAACGTTATTCTCTATATAATAGATATTGCTCACTCGTTTTACCCTTATTATCCGAATGAATTTGCTCAAGGCAAAAACATTGCAGGTCCGAAAACACATGACCGCTCCCTACACAGTGTTCCAGAATAGGAGCCTCACCTCGTTTACAGGGTAATCGACTCTTATGCTCACTCAAACAGATCTTAAACAGTCGGATTGTCTTACCAATATATAATAGCTTACATGGGCAAAAAATGCCATACACCACACAATCCGATTCTCAAGATGTCGACGATCTTAATAGATACACTGTACCTTTGCTCTCACCTGGTTGGGTGAGAGCAATCCTGTTTCATTTTATCAAAAGCGGTCTTTCTAGTTAACGTAGTGAGTATATTAAGCAAGGGTTTATGTTTATTTATTTTATAGTTATATTCCCCTGAAGCAGCTGATGCAAAACACAGGAGGGACGTTCCAGCGAGCGTCGGGGTCTATTTGTTCGATGGAGATCATAGCCACTAGAAGATATTCTGTTAACATTGGAATGCATCGCTAAAATAAATTGTTTACAATAGATATAAGAAGATATAAGAACATGTATAAGGAGATACTATATTTCTCTGTTACAATGTCATGTGTTTAAGAATTTGTATGTGGCTATTGTAATTCTGTTTGGATAAAGAGGGCGGTGGAAGAGTGTTAGCGAACCATTGATGTGTGATACTCATTTCAAACACCTGAGCTCACCGAGAGGTGGACTGTGGGCGGTGGTTGAGTTATCTGAGGTTCGCTTCTTCCACTTAGCACTTGTTCTTTGCTGAGAGACTTATACTATGTAATGGTTAGTAGGTAGAGCTTATTTTTTATTAGTATGAAGTATCATAATTAGGCTCTGTTGTTGACCTTCTTATTTATTGTTTGTTGCCAAATCCTGAAGCATTCAACTGTTCATAAGATGACCTATTAGCTTCCCTCTGCTAATGTGTTGCCTACCGTATTTGCATTCTACATACTATAGGTCATCAAGCACTTTAAAATGCTTCCATATGTGTGAGGTTTTATGAAACTCCCCCTGTACTGTCTTGGGGGTAGGGCTGCTGCTGGGGATGGAGGAGAGGATGACAGGCCAATAGCATCCTTTCTATTCTCTACTGGACTACTACTACTACTACTTATCATTTGTACAGTGCTACAAGACGTACATAGTGCTGCACAGAGACCTGTAAGAGACAGTCCCTGCTCATAAGAGCTTACAATCTAGTCAAGATAACAACACAACAGTCAAGACAAACACAACTGTGAACTAGGATATGTGAAGTGCTCTTAGTCTTGAAACGTCCAGAATCACTTTCTACCTCCTCACCCTTTACCATGATAAGTACAAGGTCTTCAACATTTTCTTCAGCCTGCACACTTTCAATATATGATGATTAAAATATAAATTCTGCCCACATGGATCTCTCAGATTCTGTATCTGCCAAGACCATCTCCACACATTTTTCGATAGGAAATATGTTGCACCTGCTCCAAAGTTGAGCTCTCTTCACCTGCTGTTTCTATCATCCTTCCCATCCTGTGTCAACCTCCCTTTCCCCTCTGTCGAAATGGCACAGGACACTTGTTCTTTCATAGTTGCACCAGAAACTGCAGCTCTTTCCACTCTCTTTGAAAATACATCTCTCTTAGCTTAGTGGAGGATTAGAGGAGCTCATAACCCTACCCTGATAATGCACTCTCTCTTTCTGAAAACTTGTATCAGTACTGTTCTCATCTTCCTTTCCTTCTGTAGGGATTATAAGGTTTAGGTATATGTTCCTGGTTCATAATCACTCAATGGCCTTTATTCTGCTCTAATAAAAATATATATGTCAACCAAACTACTATATTGTGGACAAAGGATAAAACCCAGGCCAGCATAAGGATATCATAAGCCTTAGCAGAGTGTATGTATGGACTGGAGAATCCATGCAGAGACTTTTTGCAGAAGGCACGTACACAGGAAACCATGCAAAAAAGTTTAAGCTGAGCCGTTAGTCCTGAAGACAGTAGACGGTTGACAGTTGGTGAGTATAACCAAGACAGAGAGGCCTGAGGAATGTGGAAACAGGAACAGAGGGGTCAGAAAGGTCAATGACAGGAAACAGAAGGAGAGAAGAGAGGGGGCCTCACAGAGGGATGAATGTGGAGACTATGCATATATGGAAGTAATACACGGAAGCAAAAAATGTATATATGTAACATGACTATTATACTCAGGGGAGGAGGAATTCTGATGTCTGATGACTGACAGAAATTCTCCTCTCCTGCCTGTATTGTTCCATCAGTTATCTAATAAACAGAGATTCTGATTGCACCTGTACTGACTTTTGGATCTGGACTATACAGGAAATTAGTGATAATTAGTAATCGGTCTCTTGTGAGTAACAGGGCCTCACAATTTGTGCCGAACACCCGGGATTGGGGTACGGGTGGGTCTTTATGACCAAGATACAAATTTAAAGATTTGGATTCCCCTCAAGAAAAAAGAGGGAGGTATGTAAAGATTTGGATTCCCCTCAAGAAAGAAGAGGGAGGTACGTTCCCGGGGCATAGTAGAGACCGGAGGAGAAGAAGTGAGTGACGGATTCCCTAGGATGACGGTGGCTGTGATGACGGCGTCATGAGTATAAGTATTTTTAACCAAGCTTGGTAAGTGTTGTTTAATTTTTGTTATATGAATAAAGTGTAAGAATAATTTGCTGTTATAAACTGGGACTGAATGATAAGTGATTGAGACAGTACGTGGTGTCTGACACGAAGTGTGTGTGTGTTCTTGCTCACGGTTCCATACCTCCGCGAGGAGATTGGCTGGGCTTGAACAAAGCAAATTCTTGTTTGAAAGGTGTCCTGGACATTTCGTGCACTTCCTTCCTCTGTAAATAAAGAGGGTGGATATTTGAGATCCTTAAATAAAAGGTTGCACGTAGGAATCATGTCTCTGTTTATGAGAAAGAAAGATGGCAATCAGGACATAATGGTAAATCAAGTTTCCCCAGTGACTCCGGTCGAACGGATGATGAGAGATAATCCCTTATTAGGAAAGGAAATAGAGAAAGTTTTGTCTATTTTCACCCCCACACAGTGAAAACACCAGGTTTACTGATTATAGGCTGAGGGACAGTGAAGGAGAATAAAAGATTGTTTTCTTTTTTTTGTTTGTTTTAGAACAATGGAAGAAATCTCCTTATCTGGGATGCTCACAGACCAGAGAGGGCGACAATTAGATCAATTGAAAAGAACTAGTCTAGTTACATAACAGTGTACACATCAATTGTAATTATGGAGTTCTGAACTTTGAGGTTTGTTCTTTGAACATTGCCAGTCACCTGCCCAGTGCCTAGCTGTGTTTAATGAATAACACAGGTACACTAAAAAAAAATTTTTTTAAACTGCCTCTAATGTTTCAATTGATTTTTACGTTTTTTGGTGCGCTGAATCCAAATCTGGTAACCAATTTGCTCCATCACGTACAGATGTTTTGCTACATTGGGTTAGCAGTTTGAGGTGAACGTTTCAGATTGAGTGCGATCGACATAAAAGTTTCTTGGATGAATTCTTTATACTAATTGTTTAGTAGTTATTCAAATAAGAATAAAGAAAATTGTAACAAGGCAGCACATAAGAATAGAGTAATGTCAACAAAACACACTGTGATGGTAGCAAAATTGTCTGCACTTAAAACAGCCACATACATGTGCACAAACGTGCATATAAGAGCGAGGTTAGACACAAAGCAAAGCAAAGAAATGTGCAAAAAATGTTGTACAGGTATGTATGTAAGAATAGAAAAATGCAAACCGCACCATTGCAATACATGAAGACAAACACCCGATGGTGTGAAAATAAAATTCTAATAAATGAGATCCGACACTGTGGTAATAACTAGCAAATTTTTATTTCAAAGTTTAGTAAAAACACGATATTTGTCAACATAGTTTAGATTTTAAAGTCATTCTTGGGTCAAAAAATCTCCTGGTGGGCCCGTTTCTTCTTCCCCCGAATGCTTCTCTTGGTGCGCTGCTTGGCGTATTTTTCATCTGGGGTTTCCCGCAGCAGCAACCAGCAGAAATCAGCCATCATAGTGGTGTTCCATCTTCCTTGGTACCTTCTCTCTGCGTCCTTGATGTCCTGGTGAAACCTTTCACCTTGTTCTTCACTGTACGCCCCCAGGTTTTCGGGAAAGTAGTTCACATGGGAGTGCAAGAAATGGACTTTCAGGCTCATGTTACAGCCTTGTTCTTTGAAGGCATTGAGCATCCTGGCAACAATATCCTTATAGTTCTCATCCCGCCTGTTCCCCAAGAATTTAAGAACAACATCCTTGAAGGAATCCCAGGCTTCTTTTTCCTTCTCAGACATCGTTTCAGCGAATGCTCCATCTGAAATGAGTTTCCTTATATCAGGGCCAACAAACACTCCTTCCTTTAGCTTTGCTTCAGAAAGTCGGGGGAACTTTGAGCAAAGGTACCAAAAGCACTCACCATCTTTTGGAAGGGACTTGATGAATTGCTTAATGAGACCCAACTTAATGTGGAGAGGTGGTAATAGAATTTTATCACGAGGTACCAAGCTCTCATGAAGAACATTTTTCTCACCGGGTCTCAAATACTCCCGAATTGGCCAGTCTTTTTTCCCCCAGTGTAGGTCGCGGGCCCGACTATCCCACAAGCAAAGGAAGCAGGGATATTTGGTGAAACCGGATTGCTGCCCTAATAGCATGGATAGAATTTTAAAGTCTCCACAAATCATCCACTTATGCTCATCATAACGAATCTTCTGAAGAATCAGGGCCAAATTCTCGTATTTTTCTTGGAGAATAACAGAGTGAGCAATAGGAACTGAAGCGAATGTGTTGCCATTATGAAGAAGAACACCTTTTATGCTGTCTTTTGACGAATCAATGAACAGCCGCCATTCAGCAGGATCATACTTGAGTTTAAACCTTTCCATCACTCCGTATATATCGTTGCAAAATACCAAAATCTTTCTCTTTGCTGAAATACTTCAAAAATTGTGTCTCGCGGTTGCGGTACCAATAAAAAGTTGTTCCTGGTGACAATAGATTTTTCTGTTTAAGCCGAGAACCTAGCAGTTGGGCAGCATCTTTTGGGAGTCCTAAATCCCGGACTAAATCATTCAATTCAGCTTGAGAGAAAAGTTCAGGTTTCGGATCTGGTTCAGTTTCAAACTCGGAAGTACTGGACTCATCGGGAAAAGCCATCTGATGAGTCTCATCATGATCAGAACCGTCCACACAAATATAATCCAAAGATTTTGGTGGTTCAGGCACAGGTACTTTGTTGCTATGAGGCATAGGCCTAATTGCTGAGGGAAGGTTGGGGTAACTTATTACTTTCTTATTTTTTAAGTTGTATCCCTTCACAATGCAAGAGCAAAAATAGCAGTCACTGCTGTGGTCTCTTTGTTCACGCCACATCATAGGTATTCCGAAACGAAATGCTTGTTTTTTACCTTTCATCCATAAGCGTAGATCTTCCTCACATGTCTTGCACACTTTGTGAGGAGCCCACGGTTTGTCTTGATCGCCTAACTTCAAACCGAAATAGGCGAAATATACTTTAATAAATGCAGAAATGTTCCTCTGCTGCTTTTTCACGGTATATTCCCCACAAATAAAACAAAAGCTGTCCGGAGAGTTGACGCAACCTCTGGCTCTGTGAGCCATCACAAATACACAGCACTGCAAACAACAACTGTAGTGAACCACTTCGGAATAAAGCTGGATTACGACTGAGCAAACAAAAGGTAATAATGAACTTGCAAGAAACTGAAATTTGACAGGAACGTTCATGTCGCAACCACCGTGTTTGAGTGAGCGAACGAGGCGAGGCCAAAAGGAAAGAACATGCGCCAGCGCGAGTACTGGATTTAGCCCCCCGCCTCCCAATTGTCCTGTTAATGTATAAAATGAATACAAAACACTCTAAAATATCATGAGGGAGTGTTTCTAGTTAGTTAACCATTACAACCTCTATTTTGGGCCAAGAAAATAAACTGCAGTCGGCTAAAAAGAAATTATGTGAACATTCCTTATATGGGTAAGAAATCTAATTTTGCAAGAAAACGTGATGTAATGGAACATTTTGGCTATTTTTCCTGGATTCAGCACCCCAAAATCTATAGGAATCAGTTGCAAAACTGGAGGCAGTTGTTTGGTAGTGTACCTGTGTAATTGCTCCTATATGTCGCCTGATGAAAGATAGCTAATTGTCTGCAGCAGGATAAGATGGTTGCCTGTTTCAGCTAGAGAGGGGGAGAAAGGCTGCTAAGGGAATGGACGCATTACCTAGAGGAAATTCTCGATTGAGCAGTCTTTCTTGTTTGTTTAAATAAAGGATTTATTCAGTCGAAACAGGAGATGAAGTTCAGAACTCTTTTGGTGAAGTATTTTTTTCCTCTGTAATTAGCTTGCTAGCTTTCTAGGTACGGAAATGACGCTGAGAGAAAGAAAAATCTGTTTAGAAAACTTAGGGACCTGATTCCATTCTATGTGTGATGTATTTTTAGTTATAAATTGTTATGAATGAATGAATGAATGGGAAGATCTTCCATGCTCTGATATATGATTATTGTTTTGTGGTAATATATATTCTGGAAACAAAATTGGTAATAGAGGAACAATAACAGCTATGATAACTGCAGAGTGTGATTCAAAAGTTACTTTGCTTTTGAAGCAGAATTACCAGTGCAGCCGTTTCCCTTCTGGAAGTGCTTTGTTCTGTATAACACTCACGCAATCAATGCTTTCTTAATTAGATTTTATGATCTCTGGAATTGAACTGCTTATAATTCTTTGCTACTGATACAACAAAGGAAGATTGTTTCCATTTTTCCTTTGACCTTCAAAGTAGAGGTTAAGATCCCTGCAGGATAATGTGGTATTATGGGCCAGTGGTTGCCAGATTGCAACTTGAGAATGGTTTAAATCCTGAGTGAATAAGAAGTTAATCATGTTTGGATTTTGTTCTGATTGTTATGCTATTAAGCAAAATTAAAAGTTAAACAGGGATTTTTTATCAGTTTTAAATGTCTGCTTCCCCGAACTGTAAGATTCAAGAAGCAGGATTAAGAAGGGGGGAGGGAAAACAGCATTCTTTTGTTTGTACTTGTAGAATTTCAGGCAACTGAATTGGTGGAGCGAGTGAAAGACATTCTGATAAGAAGTTATTTCAGATCTAATGCAGCACACCTGTGGACAACAGCGACCCCTACTGTAACTACATAATGCTGACTTTTGTGTGACCTTTTGAACTGGTTCAAGCTTCTTTGCAATTTATATAGAATGGTATAATGGTATAAACAGTATTGTGTGTTCTCTCCTTCTGCTCTCTCTCTGGAGAGTGGCAAGTGTCTGCTGCATTATGTTTTAAATGCTATCATGTATCCAGGAATATCAGGGTTTCACTGCTGTAGAACGGATAAACGTGGATCAATTGTTTACACTATCAGAATATAGGAAGACTAGGGGACATGTAATGAAGCTACAGGGTAAACTATTTAAGACAAATAAGAGAAAATATTTTTTCACTCAACGTGTAACCAAACTCTGGAATCTGTTACCGGAGGATGTAATAAGGGCTGTTAGTATAGCTGGGTTTAAAAAAGGTTTGGACAAGTTCCTGGAGGAAAGGTCCATAAACCACTATTAAAAAGGGACCCAGGATATCAATGCTTGACCCAGTACAAGCATTGAGGAACCTGTGTCTTTTGGGGATATTGCTAGGTACGTATGACCTAGATTGGCCACTGTTGGAAACAGGATACTGGGCTTGATGGACCTCGGTCTGACCCAGTATGGCATGTCTTATGTTCTTATGTTCTTACTTAATCCTTTTTATGCCTGGAAGCTAGTGTATCAGGCTCTATTTCTGCTCTTTTTCTAAGCCATGCTTTAGGCTTACCTCTTTAAGGCTACTTTTGAATAAGTGATTCCCACATTGTCTATTTGATTTGGCTAATTACATTAGAGAGGTTCGACCAGAGCCTTGGCTTCGGATCACGTTACAAGAAATTGCTGATTGGGTGGCTGCTACACAGTCTGTATCCAGCTCACCGTTGTCACTGTTGCTTCCCCCTTTGCTGCCCACTTGAATGATACTGACACTTGGACTCATGTCAGTCAGTTGAAAGTTTCTCCAACTGTCACCTCTGTTTGATCTACTTCCTTCCTGTATGAACTGTTGTTGACCAAGATGATTGCAGCCAAACCTGCTCCTTGGGACACCATCTGTTTCCTTCATCCTGATGGACAATTAGTTTTACTTCTGGGTGTTCACAGTACAACCCACATCTCCAAAGAAGTTCTCAATCAAACCCTGCTTTTAACTGAACTCGGGACATTCTGCTGAACTTTTTGATACCCTTGTGTTCTCCATTGCTATTAAACGTAGGTTAGATGCTGGACTTCCTTGGTACCTTTCCAGACCCCTGCCATAACTGCTGAACTTGGTATGGCTATACGCCGTCTGCAATGCTTACTGTATGTTCAAATGAAAGCTGTTATTGATTCTATTAGTAAGTTGTCAGAGTCCCTAGAGCAAAATACACAAATGACCCTACAAAATAGACAAGCGCTAGATTTGCTCCTTGCTTCTGAAGGAGGCCTGTGATCTTTTATTAATGCCACTATTTGTTGTAGAGTCATAGCGAATCATTCAGTGTTTGTGCTTAATGCTATGGATAAAATACGTCACCTGTCAGATTTACATATTGATGACTTTAAGGGAGGACTGAATGTAGGTAATTGGTTCTCATCCCTTACCTCCTGGTTTCACTCTCTGGGTGCTGGCCTAAAAGGCCTTTTAATTTCTGCTGGCATCTTTTTAATTTTTGCCTTGTCCTTTTGTTGTATTGTTTCTATTGTCATCTCCTGTTGTAAGAAACAGTGTACCAAAGTGTCCAACTCACTAATGCCTGTTCAAACATGCCATACACATGTGAACTATTGCTATGCTGCGGTCCCCACTTCTGAATTCTCTGACTTGGTCTTATCTCCTCCACAATAAAAAAAAAATAAAAAATGGGAGAATTGTAGGGATTATAAGGTTTAGGTATATGTTCCTGGTTCATAATCACTCAATGGCCTTTATTCTGCTCTAATAAAAATATATATGTCAACCAAACTACTATATTGTGGACAAAGGAAAAAACCCAGGCCAGCATAAGGATATCATAAGCCTTAGCAGAGTGTATGTATGGACTGGAGAATCCATGCAGAGACTTTTTGCAGAAGGCACGTACACAGGAAACCATGCAAAAAAGTTTAAGCTGATCCGTTAGTCCAGAAGACAGTAGACGGTTGACAGTTGGTGAGTATAACCAAGACAGAGAGGCCTGAGAAATGTTGAAACAGGAACAGAGGGGTCAGAAAGTTCAATGACAGGAAACAGAAGGAGAGAGGAGAGGGGGCCTCACAGAGGGATGAATGTGGAGACTATGCATATACGGAAGTAATACATGGAAGCAAAAAATGTATATATGTAACATGACTATTATACTCAGGGGAGGAGGAATTCTGATGTCTGATGACTGACAGAAATTCTCCTCTCCTGCCTGTATTGTTCCATCAGTTATCTAATAAACAGAGATTCTGATTGCACCTGTACTGACCTTTGGATCTGGACTATACAGGAAATTAGTGATAATTAGTAATCGGTCTCTTGTGAGTAACAGGGCCTCACCCTTCCTTATTTCTTTTCCATTTAATTTTCCAGGCATACCCTTCCCAAACATTGTGATATGCCTGGGGTAGGCCTTGCCATTCACAGTTAGCTAAACTATTGTAACCTACTGATGCTATACCAAACTTTGCCAAACCCAATCACCCGCCTTCCCATTAGCCCACTTCTTCTTAACCCACTGTAACCTACTGCAACCCATGTAACCCACCGCAACCCATGTATCCCACTGTATCTCATTGTAACCTACTCTCACTTATTTTTTGTTGACTATTCACCGCTTTGACTGGGAGAAAAATGGTATACCAAAACCGGTTAAATAAACAAACAAATACATAATTTGTATTTATCTATGTCCTGCCTTAGTTTTCTATGAACCTGGGATAGAATAGATTTATTTATTTATTTTATTTAATAGTATTTATATCCCGCTTTTTCCTTGAATCAAAGCGGATTTCACTGCAAACCAATCAAGTAGGGTAGTTCGGGGTTGTCGGTATGCAGTGGCTGTGAAAGTACTGTTCGTGAGTGTGTAGATAGGTAAAACTTGATTTGGGGTGCAATATATACAGGTTGAGCTATTTACATTGGGGTGCAATATATACAGGTTGAGCTATCTACATTGGGCTATATACATTTTAGTAAGAATAATAGGTTGGTTAGATGTTGTGGATGTCATGTCTTGTGTCATTCATTTTGTGGTGTGGTTGGGGTGGATTGGTGTTCTTCATTGAATTGTTCAATGAATAGAGTGGTTTTAAGTAGCTTCCAGAAATATTTTATATCTGTTGTTGATTTTAGATTATCTGGGAGGACATATATTTACCCCTGTTCTGAATCCAAGTTGTATTACCCGTTCGATGTAAGTGCAGAGCAGGCTCTTCCTACTCTGTACAAAATTGTTATCTGTAAACCGCACTGATTTTAAAGCATGCGGTATATAAAAGCATTAAATAAATAAATAAATAGCAGGGGCTGCAAGAGAGAAGGCTCGCATGGATGTGGATTTGATGGTTCTTGTGAATAGAGTAGGTGTTGGTATATTGTTTTTTGTGCTGTTTCTGTCTGGTCTCTTGCTTGTTTTGGTTCTAATGAGTTCCTGTAGTATTCCTGCTGCGATGTTGTTTTAAATTTTGAAGATGGTGAGCGCTGATTTATGTTTTGCCCGTGAGGAGATTGGCAGCCAGAGTAGGTCTTGTAGTATTGGCGTTATATGTTCTTGTATTGAAGTGCTGGTAATAATGCGGGCAGCAGTGTTCTGGATTATTTGTAGGGGGCAGGTGGTTTGTTTAGGCAGACCTTGAAATAGTATATTACAGTAGTCCTGCAGCGGTGTTAATGATGGCTTGGCATACTGCATGGAAATGTTCTTTATTGAGGAGGGGTTTTAGTCTCCGGAGTGTTGCGAGTTTGAAGAAGGCTGTTCTGGATGTCTTGTTGATATGCGGTTGAAGGTTGAGTTGTTTGTCTAGAATCACTCCAAGGTATCTGTTCTCGTCTTTTATTGTAATTGGTGTATTGGCTATGTTGATAGTAGTGGGAGGAGTGAATGTGGAATCTCTTGTGATGATAATTGCTTCAGGTTTTTTTTTACGTTTATGTTTAAATTGTTCTTAGTTAGCCAGGTTGTCATTTCTTGAATGCATGTTGATACTGTGGTATAGTCTGGGGAGTCCAGTTGAATAGGGGTATATGCCATGATGTCATCAGCATATATGGTGTATTGTATCTTGTGTTTGTTAAATATTTTGCATATGGGCTGAATATAGATGTTGAAGAGGAGAGCTGATAATGATGATCCTTGGGGAACTCCTTGAGTAGTCTTGAATGGTTCTGAGGTAAGGATCCCAGATTTTACTCTTTGATGTCTATCTTCAAGGTATGATTGGAACCATTTAATTGTGGTTTCTTGTAGCCCAATCTCCGTTAGGCGCTTCAATAGTGATGGGAAACAATGTCACATGCCGATGATATGTCGATAAATATTAGTAGGAAGCCTTGCTTTATCATGTCTATTCCTTTGATAATGTTATTGAATAGATATATGAGTAGTGTCTCAATGCCATGTTTTAGACAGAATCCGTGCTGGTGGGGATCTAGTGGGGTGAATTCGTCAATGTGGTCTTGGAGCTGTCTCTGAACAATTTTTTCAGTTATTTTGGCCAGGGAGGCTGGATATTGGGCGCTAGGTTGAAGGGTCGGTACTGTTGGATGAGGTAGATTTAGGGATGGGGCAGATAGTAGATTGCTTGAGGGCTTTTGGCATGTAGCCCTGGGTGAGAGAGGTGCTCATTATCTTTTGGATGAATGTTTTGAGATCGTCCTTGGTGGATTTAATCCAAGTTACCGGGCAGGGGTCCGATGGAGAGGTGGCGGTGTTTAGAGCAGTGATGGTTTGTTCTATTTGTTTTTTTGATGGAATGCTGAAGTTCTTCCATTGATTGGAAGTTGTAGAGTCATCTGTTGTTGGTGTGTCCATAAGGGGGATGTTCTTATGGTGTGTGTTGGTGCTGTTCTTGAATGTTAAGTAATCAGCAAAGGTTTGCGGATTTATTGTACTTTCATCTTTCATTGTTGGGTCATTCGTTAGGGTACAAATGATGTTGAAGAGTTCTTTAGGTTTGTTACAGGCTTTTAGTACAAGGTTTGTGTGGTATTGTTGTTTATGCTTGCTTATTAGGTTATTGTAATCTTTTTGCATCTTCTGGTATTGTTTCAGTGTAGTTTCTGATTTGTTGCGTCTCCAGCGATGTTCCAGTTGCCTTAGTTTTCTTTTAGATTGTCTTATTGTGTTAGAATACCATGGTGTAGATCTGGTCCTGTTTTTGTTGTGGTGAGAATTCATATGAGGTGTTAGTTGAGATACAGCTAGTATGGTAGTATTCCATGAGTTGATAGCTTTGTCCAGGTCAGTGAAATCTTGGGGTAGGGACTGCACAGTATATTTGAGGAATTGCTCTTTGTTAAACGCTTTGAATCGTCTTGTTGGCTGTTCCATTTTCCGAGCTGTCTGATCGGTATTGAGGTGGAGTTCAAATGATATGGCATGGTGATCTGACCATGGTATTGGTGTAGTTTTAGGTGGTGTTATGAGATCTTTGTCAAGGGTGTTTGTTGGGCCGAATATTCGGTCTGGTGTGGGGCCAGAGTGATGGGATGGGCTCGATAAGATTTGTTTGAGTTGAATGGATTCCATTGCTTTGTGAAATGTAAGTTCAGTTGCTGATGAGGCAGATGTGAGGTTTAGGTCTACAAGCACAATGAGTGTCTTGTGCGGTGAGTTGGCTGCATTTATCATGTCCAGGATGTTGGATGTGTCGTCTGTTGGTGCATTGGGGGGTCGGTATATTAACCAGATGGATAGATGTTTGTTTTCAATATTGATGAATTCACAATGTTTGGAGCTTTTGGAGGATGATGTCTTGAGCTTTAATTCTGATCGGGCAAGGATTAATACTCCTCCTCGTTTGTGGGTTCTGGGGCAGCTGTAAGCTGTGAATGCTGGTGGTGTTATTTGGTTCAGTATTACCTGGTCTGTACCCTTCCCATCTTCACAGTTGCAGTCATAGACTAACAAGATTGTTGCAAACACATTATTTGTACTGTATCTGATTGTTCAGCAATGGTATAAATAGATTCTGATTTAATAACCTCTCTTTCTGCCACTAGCCTTGTGCTGTATCAAAGTGTAAAGACATTCTTTGCACAACAAAACCTTTCAAGCCCCTAATTTTGTGGCAGGCCCTCCACAACAATAAGAAAGGCAAAAACACTCTCAGAAAAAAAAAAAAAAAACAAGAAGAAACTTGGATTTTTTTTTTGTACTTTGATGGAACAAGACAAACAAACTCCAGCCACAACTCCCTCATTAAAAGATGAAAGTCAGGCTTGAAACTATGTTATGCTTGTTCTCCTTTAAAATCCTTCTTAGCATCAGATACAACCCTAGCTAATAGTTACTAGCCAAGCTGTTGTATTTTTTCTTCCCAATACTATCCTAACCAGAGCCAAAATGCTGTTCTTCCTTTTAAATCCTAACCCCCACATTAGCATGCCTTTCCTATGGTCAGAACCAAAATAGTTCCCTGGGGTTTGTGCTGGCATTAAGTATGTTTCAGCTCTTATGTGACCTCATCAGCTATGGTATTTGCAGAAGTTAGGCAACAATAGGTTTCTATACCTGCCTGTCAAGCATTTGAAGCATGATTGGCTCTAGTGCCTGTGCTGGCTGTTGGTGACCCTCCTTGACCTCCTCCTCCTTCCAAATTGGGTTCTAGTTTAGGTATGCATGCTCACATCACAAAAGTGAAGTTCACGAAAGGGGATTTGTGAAAATATGCCAAACATGAGCACTCAGTTAATTGATTCCAGGATAAACTGAAAATCATCGATTTTTCCATTTGTACAAAAAACTAATGCACATGCCTAATATCTATGGATAGAGTAGAGAACATTTATGTAGCATCTATAGTGGCAACCCCTTTTGAATGCACCAAAGATATATATATATATATATATATATATTTTTTTTTTAAACTATGACTAATATTTGACTAAATATGACTAATATTTTAATCTCTTTTCCAGTATCTGCCAAATGTCTGCTTTTATAAGGTAGTCAGGATTTTGGCTTCATTTGCTTTCTAGAGGCCAAAAGCAATTTTACTGACTCAAGCATCATGTTTTCTAAATGCATTATTTTGTATTCTTGTAGAGGGAGGAAATGCTCCCTTGGAGGGTGATTTCATCAGGGGGCACCTAGTTAAAAGCATGCTTTAAGGGGTCTATGTTAAGTATTCCTTGTGATCTTGGGCAAGCTACTTAACTCTCTATTACCTCAGGTACAAACTTAGATTGCAAGCTCTCCAAGGGATAGGAAAATGCCTATTGTACTTATTTAGGGCAGCTATCCACAGAGTCGCTCTGAGTCGACATTGACTCGAGAGCACTTAACAATAATAAGCTGAACGTAGCTCCCCTTGAGCTACTTCATGCAATTTTAAGTGGCCTAACACGTGCCTATATTGCAGGTGTGCACATTACACCAGCCCCAGAGTTGCTCTGATGTCTTGAGCCTTAATTCTGATCGGGCAAGGATTAGTACTCCTCCTCGTTTGTGGGTTCTGGGGCAGTTGTAAGCTGTGAATGCTGGTGGTGTTATTTGGCTCATTATTTACTGAGGAAGATGTAGGTATGTTACCCATGACTGAAGTGGTATTTAAAGGTGCGGAAGAATTGAAGGAAATATTGATACATCGGGAAGATGTATTACAACTATTAGATAAACTGAAGAGTAGCAAATCACCTGGGCCAGATGGTATACATCCAAGGGTGTTGAAAGAACTGAAATATGAGATTGCAGACCTGCTATTAGTAATCTGTGAACTATCATTAAAATCATCTCTAATACCTGAAGATTGGAGGAACCCCAATGTAACACCAATTTTTAAAAAGGGTTCCAGGGGTGATCCGGGAAACTACAGACCGGTGAGCCTGACATCAGTACCGGGAAAAATGGTAGAAACCATCATAAAGAATAAAATTACTCAGCATGTAGATAGTCATGACCTAATGGGAGAGAGCCAACATGGCTTTAGACAAGGAAGATCTTGTCTTACTAATCTGTTATGTTTTTTTGAAGGAGTGAATAATCAGGTGGACAAAGGTGAGTCGGTTGATATTGTGTATCTGGACTTTCAGAAAGCCTTTGACAAGGTCCCTCATCAGAGACTTTTGGCAAAACTAAAGAGTCATGGGATAGGAGGCAGTGTACTATTGTGGATCAGGGAACTGGTTAAAAGATAGAAAGCAGAGGGTAGAGCTAAATGGCCAATTTTCCCAATGGAGAAAGGTGAATAGTGGTGTACCCCAGGGATCTGTGCTGGGTCCGCTGCTTTTTGACATATTCATAAATGACCTGGAAAGTGGAATAACGAGTGAGGTTATCAAATTTCCAGATGACACAAAACTATTTAAAGTTGTTAAAACCCAAGAGGATTGTGGAAAATTGCAAGAGGATCTTGATAAATTGGAAGACTGGGCATCAAAATGGCAGAAGAAATTTAATGTGGACAAGTGCAAGGTTATGCACCTAGGGAAGAACAATCCAAACTATGGTTACACGATGCAAGGTTCCACATTAGGAACCACCACCCAGGAAAAAGATTTAGGCGTCATTGTGGATACCATGTTAAAACCCTCGGCCCAGTGTGCAGCGGCGGTCAAGAGAGCAAATAGAATGCTAGATATGATAAGGAAAGGAATGGAAAATAAAACAAAAGATATTATAATGCCTCTGTATCATTCCATGGTGAGACCGCACCTTGAATATTGTGTGCAATTCTGGTCGCCGTATCTTAAAAAGGATATAGCAATTTTAGAAAAGGTTCAGAGAAGAGCCACCAAAATGGTAAAGGGGATGGAAGGATACTCCTATGAAGAAAGGCTAAAAAGGTTAGGGCTCTTTAACCTGGAAAAGAGACGGCTGAGGGGAGATATGATAGAAGTCTATAAATTAATGAACGGAGTGGAACGGGTAAACGTAGATCGATTGTTTACCTTATCAGAATATAGAAAGACTAGGGGACATGCAATGAAGCTACAGGGTAAACTATTTAAGACTAATAAAAGAAAATATTTTTTCACTCAACGTGTAATCAAACTCTGGAATTTGTTACCGGAGGATGTAGTAAAGTCTGTTAGTGTAGCTGGGTTTAAAAAAGGTTTGGACAAGTTCCTGGAGGAAAGGTCCATAAACCATTATTAAGAAGGGACCCAGGATATCAATGCTTGAACCAATACAAGCATTGTGGAACCTGTGTCCCTTGGGGAAACTGCTAGGTACGTATGACCTAGATTAGCCACTGTTGGAAACAGGATACTGGGCTTGATGGACCTTGGTCTGACCCAGTATGGCATATCTTATGTTCTTATGTTCTTATGCTCTAAATGCCCATGCTAATGTTTTGAAGTATGCATGAAAATGATAGCATTCTATAATCTACAAGCATGCTTATGTACACTGCTCATGCTCTGCCCAAATTCCACCCATGTGCATGCCCATGGCAAAATGCAGACTCTGATGACAAAATTTAATGTTTACACAGGTTGGTATTTTATAAAAGGTCATTTATATGTGGACACATACATGCAAGAATGACTTTATAAAATGACCTCCTTGGCATACTTGCACAGTCTTATTCTTCGGTCTTTCAGTTCACAGACAAATAAAAATACTAGGGCTGGATTTTGATTGTGGGTGTCCATAGGTAAAGGGGGAGGGGGGGTCCCTCATAAATACACTGGAGGGGGTCTTCCATCTATTACTCTTGCAGAGATCCCCCCTTCTCTCATGGTGCCCTCCTACTTCTGCCACTGTACCTAAAACCACAGCAGCCAGTAGCTAAGTAAATCTCCAGTATGAAGTCTTCCCTCGTGCAGTGCTAGGCCCTGCACTCACCTGCCCTGCCTCCCTCTCCTGCATGGGTTTGCTGTCACTATAGAACTTCATACAAGGGGTGGAGCATCACAAGGCCTGTCAGCATGAGAGTACTGGAAGGCCCTGCACTAGAGAGTTACTTACAGAAACATGGCTGGCTTCTGTGGGGTATTTAAGATACAATCATGCCAGGCCTAGAGATCAAGGCATCGCAATTGCAGCAACACTGCAGTGCCTATCAAAGTTTGGCATCCGAAGCAGTTATCTATACTGCCTGTGCCTATATCTGGGCCTGGCAATAATGAAAAACATAAAAGATCTCAAGCGTACTCTATAGTTTGCAGAGTTGAGGTCATATTCATCTTGCTAAATTCAACCTAAAACAGATTTTATTGAACTTGGCTAAGATACTGTTTCTTCTCCTAGCTTGCCACAAACTTATTACTCTCTGACTTTTTTGTTCTGGATCACAGTAAATGGAAAATTCACTATAGGATTTTATAGTGCATTAGCAATTGTTGTAAAATGCTTCAGTCACAAAGAATGCATACAGTACTTAGGCTTCTCATCCTAGTTTTTTATAAGATTTCAGACAAAAAAAAATGTTTTGAAGTGTTTATCAATCTTTGCCTCCTGAAATTAAATTTTGAGCAACTTTTTAGGTGTATTCAATTTCCTCTCCCAGTCTCTCTTCTCTTTCACTTTTCCTCATTTAGTATCTCTTTGCTCTCATCCTCCCCCTCCCCTTCCCTTTCTCTCACACACTCCCTTTTTAGTCTATCTTCTTTCTCTCCTCCTTTCAGCCTCTTTCTCCTCAAGGTATATAGGGTAGGAGTGTGGAACAACAACAGTTGCCTATGAGTGAAATAGTGGTGGATGGAACAAATGGGGGTAGTGTTGGAAGACTGATGGACTTGAGACTACAGGTAGGGCAAATGGTTTAGGCACTTGATATAATGCCCTTCAGTTGAGCATCAGAGCAGTTTACATGTATACTATCAGGTACGTTTTACTCCCTTGTCCCTGAAGGGCTCACAATCTAAGTGTACCTGAGGCAATGGAGAGTTAAGTGGCTTGCCCAAGGCATGGCCATGGGACTACAGATCCCAGTCCCTCTGGCCTGAGGTTGCTTGTCTCCATGCAGGAATTGAACCCCCCAGCCTGCTGGCCTGAGGTAACCTGTCCCAACCACTGAGCCACTCCTCCCTTCATAATGTGGCTAAACGGCTGGAAGAGTGGTGGCGCGGGCATGCTTCGCATTCTGCACTACTTGCTCTATCTATCTATGGGATGTTCTTGGTCTTGGCAGTATCACTTCCTACTCCCTTATCCATTAACATGCTAACAACTCAGTCTTCAAGATCTCATGAGCATTCTATACCCTCCTCTGCAGAGAACAGGGGATACCTTCCAATCTGCTCTGTTGGCAATAGTTCTTCCTGTTGCTGGTCTTTTGACCCCCACATTTCCAATGACTGACTGCAGGTGATTGAAGATAATCTCTGTTCCTTTGCACTTGTTCCGAGAGTGCCAGTGAGTCTCGTACATTATGGGAGCATTTTGAGCTGGCAGACAAAAGAAATATTGAAATTCTTCTGCAGGCCAATTCCTCTACTTTTGCCTTTGATTCAGTACCTATACCTTATGTGAAACTGATAACAGAGATTTACTTTCCTTTTTAACAGGTGTGATAAATAGTTTGTTAAGTAACAGCGTCCTACTTGCTACACTAAAGCAACCAGCAGTTCGTCCACTATTTATGAAACTGCCTCACCTGCAATAGATTGCTCTTATTATCGACTAATCTCAAAGCATCCCATTGATTGGAAAATGAATTGAACAAGCTATGCGTTATCAATTAGACAATTTGTGGAAGTGAATAATTGATTGGATCCTTGGCAGCGTGGTTTCAGAATGAAACATTGGTAACTTCATTAATGGATTATACACTAAAGAGGATAGAAGATATTAAATCAGCATTTTTCCTCTTTTCATCGATCTATCTACAGTGTTCGATTCTGTAATTCATCAGGTGCTGATATCTAGATTAGCTTCTCTTGGATTAGGGGGGAAGGTTTTAACATTGTTTCAATCCTATCTAGAAAATGGGCAACAGTGAGTTATGAAAACGTATCCTCTGAATGGTCTGAAATGCTTCAAGGTGTCCCACAGGGCTCATTGTTATTGGCTACATTATTTAATATATATTTAAGACCATTTTGTATGCTTTTGTGAGCAGGATCAATTTTAGAATATATGCAGATGACATTTCATTGTTTGTGCTGTTCCAAATTGAAAGTAGTTTTTTATCCAGTAGCATACAAATTTCTCAGTTATTAATGTCTCCTTAATAATGGATTCAATATTAATTTCACTAAATCTGAGGCCATGGTTATCTGTAATAATAAAAACTGTTCATGGCCTAAATATATTTCTTCTAATAATATTATCTATTGTTTGGAGGGTAGGGAGTTATGATATAAGCCTTATTCATATTTTAAACATGGAGACTGAGGCAGAAAAACATGGAAACCACTCCCAAGTGTAAATTACCATTTTAGAAAGGTTGTGAGATGCATGTTTCTGTGTCTGGCAAGTTGATCTCCACAGGCCTCTGCCGGGGCAGCACATGCACCTACATGTCTATGACGTTTTTCACATAGGTCGGAGACATGCAGGGGGGATTTTTAAAATGTGCCAATCTGCGCTTGCTATAAATCATGAATGTGTGTGTGTGTGTGTGTTTGCATTCATGTGCAGTGGTGTGAATGTTGGTAATGGGAGTCAGTGAGTGCCAGTGGTGGGAAAACAGAGCATTGGTAGTGGAAGGCAACTACCATAGATGAGATGAACACATTTGTTGTGCTGGCCCTGCATCATGAAGCCCACAGGAAGCACAGGAGATCCATTAGGCACCCATATCAGGTACAGGATCCAATTCCTGAACCGCATAGATAAGCAAAGCCTTACCAGGTTCCATTTTGACAAGCCAGACATCCACCATCTACTGTATGCCAGGAGCTACAGCTGTTCCTGACTATGCCTGTCCACCTCAGGATCACCATGGTCCTAACCCCTTGCTGAACAACAAGACACAGCAGACGCAACCATGATGCAGATGCTGAAGAGTCAAGGCAGGAGGATATCGCGCAAATGTACCAACTAGGTCTTGTAGCAAGAAACAACCTCATACAGAGGCACTTCATGTGAAGGTAGGAGTTTATTTTTTTACTCACAAAATATGTAAAGTATTGTGACATCCTCCAAGATCACCCACCCACCTCCATGCCTATCTCAGCCCACATCATCACCCCTACCCCTCAGTACCAGCCGTGTGTAACTCCCTCACCCCCCAGCAAATACCGCCCCACCCCCCACCCTCCAGCACCAGCCTGGCCAACCTATTCCCCCACAACTAGTTCAGTATCAGCACCAAAAGCCCCTCTCATCATGAAGCACAATGCATCCCTACCTATCAACCAGGAGACATCCCTTGCCCTCTCATAAAATCCCTCTATCACTCCCCCCACCCCTGAGAGTGTCTCTAGGAAGACAGGATTAATTCTTCCCTCAACTCCTGCCACTCTAACTTATTCCAAACTTCTGACCCTGCCTATGCTGGCACAAGGGTATGCTGGCTGATGTTTCACTGGAATCATAAGAGCTATTGAAGACATCATCCAGAGCAGATGACCATTGGGAAGACTCATGAAAGGGAGAAAGAGAAGGAGTTCCACCCTTACAAGGGGCACAGGTCCAAATATGTTGGGAGATAAGTGGTGGCTGTACATATGGTGACACTGATGTGACCGAGCTGGAAGTTGTGGTGGTGGTGGTGGTGGTGGTGGCAGCCAGTGGAGGTGACTTCTTTTGGGCCTATGCACATATGGAACTGTGGTGGCATCTAGAGCTGAAAGAGTGTTGTGGCATGTAGGCGCATGGTGTGCTGCAGGTCCTTGCTTAGCCCCATGATGGACCCACTGAGGGTCTTTGTTGCTTGCAACTATCTCTCCTGGAGTTGGATGTGGCATTCCTGGAAGGTGAGTGACCATTTCAGCAGCTCTAAGAACATTAGAACCTAAGAAATATCATACTGGGTCAGGCCAAAGTCCATTTTTAAACCCAGCTACACTAACAGCTTGTCCCATTGACTCTCTTCTTTTTGATGGAGTAAACAATTGATCTATGTTTACCCGTTCCATTCTGTTCATTAATTTATAGACCACTATCATATCTCCCCTCAGCCATCTCTTTTCCAAGTTGAAGAGACCCAATCTTTTAAGCTTTTCCTCATAGGGGTATCCTTCCATCCCCTTTACCATTTTATTTGCTCTTCTCTGTACCTTTTCTAATTCTGCTATATCCTTTTTAAGATATGGTGACCAGAACTGCATACAATAGTCAAGGTGCGGTCATACCATGGAATGATACAGAGGCATGATAATATCCTTGGTTTTATTCTCCATTTCCTTATATTTCCAAGCATTCTATTTGCTTTTTGGCCACCACTACACACTGAATGGATGGTTGAATGTGTTATCCAGGATGATGTCTAAATCTTTTTCCTGAGTGGTGGTTCCTAATGTGGAACCTTGCATCATGTAATTGTAGTTTGGGTTGTTCTGTCCTAGGTGTATAACTTGCACTTGTCCAAATTAAATTTCATCTGCCATTTGGACATCAAGTCTTCCGATTTATCAAGGTCCTCTTGCAATTTTTCACAATCCACCTGTGTTTGAAGAACTTTGAATAATTTTGTGTCAGCTGCAAATTTTGATCACCTTATTTTATTTATTTATTTATTTAACAGCTTTTCTATACCGCCTTTATCCAAGGCAGTTTACATCAAACAACATAACAATTACAAAGAAATTGCTTTACATTAAACAGGGGTGTGCAACTTGGAGATAAGTGGGGGGAATTAACTATTTACATGTAGAAATAACATATTTTTTGTGTAGTGTTGATTGATATATCTTTTCTGGTCTTCTGTGTGGCATGTTAGTGTTTGGTTTATGTTTTGTCATCAGGTTTCCATGTTGAGGTTACTGTCGATGGCTATACCTAGGTATTTGATCTGTTGTTTTATAGAAATATCAGTATCTTGTGTAACTCTCTTTTTTGATGCCTTGAATTCTTGGTCTCTGAAGATGAGTAGTGCTTCAGTTTTATTTCTGTTTACTGTGAGGTTGATATTAGCTAGCAAGTTAGTCACGCCATTAACGATATCTGTTTTAGTCGAGAAGTCTGGATTATTAGTGCTGAATGGCATGTAGAACATGATGTCATCTGCATAGAGGTGGTAGTGCATGATCCATTTCTGTAGAAGGTTGCAGATTGGTTGAATATATAGGTTAAATAGTAGACCGGAAAGAGCTGAGCCTTGAGGGATACCTTATGATGATTTGAATGGTCTGGAGTTGGTTGGGCCGGTCTTCACTTGCATGGTTCTGTCAGAAAGGTATGATTCAAACCATTTTAGTGTGTTATCTGTTAGGCCAATGTCTCTTAGCCTGTTTAGCATGGTGGGGTGAGACACTGAGTCAAATGCAGCACTTATGTCGAGGAATAGTAACACAAATCCCTGTGGGGGCTTGTCCAGACCAGTAATTAGTCTGTATTTGTTATTCCCGTGTGTTATTTATTATTCCCATTTCCCTTATTTCCTATCCCCATTCCCTTATTTTTTATTCCCATTTCCAGGTCGTTTATGAGTATGTTAAAAAGCAGCCGCACCAGAACAGATCCTATTCACCTTTCTCCATTGAGAAAATTGGCCATTTAGCCTTACTCTCTGCTTTCTATCTTTTAACCAATTCCTGATCCAATAGTACACTGCTTCCTATCCCATGCCTGTTTAGTTTTGCCAAGCATCTCTCATGAGGGACCTTGTCAAAGGCTTCTGAAAATCCAGATACGCTATATAGACTGGCTTACTTTTGTCATAAGAACATAAGATCATAAGATATGCTATACTGGGTCAGATCAAGCCCAGTATCCTGTTTCCAAAAGTGACCAATTTAGGTCATAAGTACCTAGAGGTTTCCCCAAAAGACACAGGTTCCACAATGCTTGTATTGGGTCAAGCAGTGATATCCTGGGTCCCTTTTAATAATGGTTTATGGACCTTTCCTTCAGGAACTTGTCCAAACCTTTTTTAAAACCAGCTACACTAACAGCTTTTACTACATCCTCTGGTAACAAATTCCAGAGTTTGATTACACGTTGAGTGAAAAAATATTTTCTCTTAAATAATATTAGTCTTAAATAATTTACCCTGTAACTTCATTGCATGTCCCCTAGTCTTTCTATATTCTGATGAAATAAACAATCTACTTTTACCCGTTCCACTCCATTCATTAATATAAAGACCTCTATCACCCTAAGCCATCACGTTTCCAGATTGAAGAGCCCTAACCTTTTTGATAAGACTTATTAAAAAAGGGCTGCTAAACAGTACCCTGTCCTGTGCTTCTAAGGTAAGCTGTGACCAACTTCCTGGGTGATTAACATCCTTGCTTGGATAGAAGGAGTCTTTCAAAATGGCCTTTTGACCTGCCACCTGGCTTTAACACCTATTTAAAAGGTTTCACAGGTCTCTTGCCCACTAGGTAGAAGGCCTCTTTGCAAAGGTCTCTAGGAGATTTTATTTGTTGCTCAAAGAATACTGACCCTGTTTTGCCTTTTATGCTAAGTTATATTCTGATTTGATTTAAATTAAAGCTCTTTGCTGCTGCTAGGCTCTGACTTAGTATGAAATTTAAACTAGAAGCTCTCTGCTGGGTTCTAAATTTAATCAGAAAGCTCTATTCTGTGTTTTAAATTTAAACTGAAAGCACTTTGTTGCTACTAGGCCCTGAGTATTAAATTTAAACTACAAGCTCTCTGCTGGGTTCTAAATTTAACCAGAACGCTCTCTTCTGTGTTTTAAATTTAAACTTAAACTGCTGCTACTAGGCCCTGACTGATTTAACAAATACACTGGGTTCACAGATTAATCAGCTTTAATCAAAAGAAATCCCTTCAGAAAAATTCCCAGATGTATATATTCACAATTGCAAATCTCTCTCCAGAAGTAGCAGTCCCCTTTTGTAGTCCTTCAAGATTGTCCTTTGGTAAAATCATGTTGCTGCAGATCATGCAACCTGTTGGTTTCGAGAAAGTCTGCTTTTTGCTCTGTCAGGAGCGCTTTCATTACTTTTCCCGCCACAACACTTCATCCTTGATATTTGTCTACAAGAACTTGCACTACATATTGGCTTTTAGATTTGTAAAGACCTGGTCTCCTACTAAATTTTGCAGAAAATGTATACATTTTAAAATTCCATGGTCTTTTGCGTAGTAGATGGGTACATAGAAGTAGGATTTTATTGGAAAGTTGTAAGTGTCTCTGGTCAGTAGACCTTCTATGAACTAAGGGCACACTTAAATCTAAGAGAATATAAACAAGTAATAAATAGGCAGGGAAAATGTATATCAAAACCAGCCAAAATAGTAAATTTAGAAGCTTAGCTTTGCAGTGCTGGACCATAACTTTGAGTGCTGGATCAGATCTTTGAGGGTAATTTCTCTAACAGGCAGAAAAGAGGTATTCAAACCTAAGTTCACTGGGGCTACTTGGAGTTACAGAGTCACTATCGAGAAGACCATCTTCCAGTATAGTTGAGAATAGAGCAGGCACAGAGGGGTTGGGGGGGAGGGTCCAGGAGTCAGAGATCAGTGAAGCTCCTTCCAGAGACGATATAATGGATATCAGAGGTGCCAAATGTCTGTCCATGGGCCCCATCACCTTGCCTGGCTGTGCCATGGAGTCCATCTTATCACTGCCCTTGTTCTTCCATTTCCCCATCAAGGAATACTAGCCCGTTGAGAAAGTAGACAGCTCTGTTGTGCTCTGGTGCACTGAAGGGGTGCCAAAGGGGTGTGTCTATCCCCTTTCATCATACTCCTTCGGTTCACAACCCACAGGCCACAACATGCGGTCGCGTGTGACAGCCACAGCTCTTTATGCAGCGTGGAGAGGGGTCCTTCCACATAATCAGTTTGCCCTCCAAATGCCTGCCTAGCTGAAGGGCAGTGCCAGTCCTCCAAAACATGGAGCACTATTCAGCGGGGGAGATGGCTGCCCCACAATCACTCTCTCCTCTCAGCAAACAGGTATACCTCCGGTTTCTCTGTAATGGCCACAACTCTTTATACGGCATGGAGACGGGTTCTTCCACGTAGTCAAGTTGCCTGCCTATCTAAATGGCAGAAGAAGTCCTCCAAAACATGGAGCACTATCCATCAGGGTAGATGGCTGCCTAACAATCACTCTCTCTTGTCAGCAAGCAAGTACATCTCCCAATACATGATCTTTAAATATCATTTCAGGCATGGGTAACTTCCCTACATCTTTTCAGTAAGACAAAAGTAAAGAAATCATTCAGTCTCTCTGCTATGGCCTTGTCCTCCCTTACCACCCCTTTTACCCCTCTCTCATCTAATGGCCCGATTAACCAGCCCTATCTTGGTGTGATGTGCCTGATGCTGGGCATTATGCTGCAGGAGGCATTTGCCTAATTTTGCTGAGACCAGTGGTTGATTCTAGGAATATCCTGGCTGTCATCTGCCCCAGCTGATCTGTATATCATCAAAAGGAAAAAGAGTGGAAGTTTTAGATCTACTCCCTCAATGACCTTTTCTTCCTCCTTTACTTGATAGAGAAAATGTCGACACACTCACTACCCTGAAGTTCCTGACCTTTGGACTCCTGATCCTCGACCTTAGCTACCCTGCCATCTTTGACCCGGGCAGTAATGTCCTGAAGAATTGGACTTTCTCTAGGGGACTGACTGCTAGGGTCTGATTTGCTGCCTCTGCGGACCCCTCATTTCCTGTAAATAGGACATAAAATGTAATCCATCACAATGATACAAATATCTATCCACCCAAGTCATGTCAATGGTACATGCCCCTTTCACACATATATATCGTCTGTTGAGCTGTCCATAGTGTGTGGCAAGCAGGGACTGTGCCTTACATCTATATGTATAGTGCTGCATACACTGTGTAGTGCTATGCAAATGATAAGTAGTAGTAGTGACGACACTATGAAATGTGGCAACGGCCCCACTGCATCATCCCTAGCCAAGATGAACTGCAGCATACTACAGAGAGGGCCAGGGCTGTGGGAAGAATCAACATTGATAGGGTCTGAAATTTGTGCCCTTGAATGCCACACACTCTGCATGTGCACAGAACGATATGTGTTCAACCGTGCACGTTAGGAGTGGGTACTGACTAGGTGCTGAAGTAGTTGCATGCACACATCCCATCACCATATCCACAGCAAGGTACACATATTAAAAGTCCAAATGCCCATGGATGTGTGCTGGTCCCAACCCAAAGCAGATGCAGCAACCTCTAGAGGGACTGGTAAGTGGCAAAATAGCAGTTGGGCAAAGTGCAGAGCTAGGAAACAGGGCTCAAACATTTAGGGCTGAGATGGATCCTATTCACGCACCTCCATAGCAAAGTAAATTGGAATGGCCTGTGTGTTCCTTGGAGGCCCCTTTAACATGTTCTCACAGCCCTCTAGTAGTAGTGGGGGGCTGTGAGGTAAAGTGCCTGACCACTGCAGCCAATCTATGTGGGTCACAATCTCTGTACACACAGAGCATACCTTGGAGTTGATGGTACCAGAGCAGCAGACTGCCAGTGCAGCAATGAAGCCTCAGGTAGTGGTGATAACCAGATTGAATGCCTGACAAACACTATGTCCCAGGTCTTGCCTACTGCATGCACCCTTGTCAGGGCATCAGCCATGAATTTCCAACATGGGTGTCCCATGTGGGTTAGGGTAATAAGTGTTTCCATTCCCACACATAGTACTTAGGAGGAGGGGAGGTAGCAACATGAGATGGCAGGACATGCAGGGAGGGGGAGTTTCTGGGAGGATCTTGAGGACCCAGATCTCGAACCCCCACTCATAGTCTCCTCATTAATTTTTTGGAGCACCTGTTGCTTCAGGTCAGTGTGGGTTCTGTAGCTGGCCATCTGGTCCTCTCTCCAGGGCTTTGGACTTGGTCCTCCTCTTGACCTCCTTCGAGTTCCATTTCAGGTCCTCAGGCTCTAAGTTGTGATGATAGTTGGTATTCAGTCACTGTCAGATGCCTAGCCAGAATTTTTCTTTCTGACAGGCACTCATACAGACCACCCTGTGGCCCAGGAGCACTATCTGGTGCTAGAGAACCTCTCTCAAAATGAGTTCCACTTCCTTCTTGCAGAAGTTACACTTTCTGATGAGCAACTTTTGTTTTGATGCCATGACTTGTGCTAAGTCAACACCGATCACAGCGGTTCCAAAATGGGGCCACACCTATACATGTTCACATGTTATAAATGTGCATGGGGAGGTGCCTGCATGTTCCCAATTTACACATGTCATTCTGAAATTGGCCACAGGTGCATAAAAGCATAGGACATAAAGATATGTTGTGCTCCTTTTAGAAATGGGAGGAGAGTCGTGTAGGTCAGCTACACATGTCACAAAGCAAAATAGAAAAATCATTGAACCCAAAGTGGTATGCTACCTTAGACATCCCAGCTGTTTCCAAACAAGCTCAGGCAGGAAAAGAGAGAATTTGAAAAAAAACCCTACTCGTACAATAACACACAATAACAACTTTTAAAAGTATGTTCATAGCAAAAAATCATTCCACTCCATTCATTAATTTATAGACCTCTATCATATCTCCCCTTAGCCATCTCTTTTACAAATTAAAGAGCCCTAACCATTTAAGCCTTTCCTCATAGGGATATCCTTCTTTCCCCTTTACCATTTTTGTTGTTCTTCTCTGTACCTTTTCCAATTCTGCTTTATTCTTTTTTAAGATATGGTGACCAGAATTGCATGCAATATTCAAGGTGTGCTCGCACCATGGAATGATACAGAGGCATTATAATAGCCTTGGTTTTATTTTCTATTCCTTTCCTTATGATTCCTAGCATTATATTTGCTTTCTTGGCCATCACTGCACACTGGGCTACCTTACTTTCCTGCCTGTTGGGTTGTCTGCCAACAGTTTAGTGTCCCCTGTAAACTGTGTCTTTGGGTGTAGTATAGTGGTCTCTCCTTTCTAGGGCCACATGGATCCTCTCCCAGACCCCTTTTGCTGCTGCATAGGGGAGATACAGCAGTTCCTTCTCTGCCTACAATACCCGACAGCATACTATCAAGGTTTCTGACCTTGAACATATGGATTCTCTGGTGGCTATCTGCTGTTCTCTATGCATTAAGCATAGGCAGATGTAGACGTTCCATGGGAGGGCAAATGTGCCTAATACAGATCATACACACATATTCACAAAGAGAAAATGACATATGTATCTGCCTTTTACATTGCACTTGAATATCTTTGCTGCCGCTATTCTCTATGGGGACTCTGTATATGTATAACACTTCATTTTCCTTTGTGCAAACCCCATGGGCCTCAGAATGCATATCTTTGCAGAAAAAAATGTGCCAATGTTGGAAGGATTATGCATGTGCATGGTGCCTTTTCTAAAATTAGCATTGCATCCCACGCGTTTTGCTTTGCATGCCCGTATCATTGCCTGGACAGCCTTTCTAAAATATGCCTTCACAAGACTCAATATTTTCAATGCCAACTCAAGTTAAGAAACAGCACAAGTGTTGTTTTGTAGAGTAAGACTGGTTTGCCGGTTGAAATTTATTCTTGATCAAGAGGCATTTAAAGTTGTTGTACAGGCACATGCTTTGCCATTTTTATTGTAGCAGTTATTATATAGGTCTTCTTAAAACATGTTTACAGATGGCACAAAATGCCGTTTCTTGACTAATTTCACCAGTGTTAAAAAATATATTAACTAACATTTGTACAATGTATACAATTTAAATATTTATGCCTTCTCCTTATGAGCAAACAAATACAGATTTAAATCTGTTGGTTAATTTACATCAACTTTCTAGAAGTCTTTTTTCTAGTCAACAAGATAGATTTGTTATTCCTTCTGTTAATATTGCATGCCTTGCAAAAACCAGAAAAAAAGTTTGGTCAATAGATGATCTCCAGTTATGGAATAATACCATTAGAGCTGTCAGGAAAAGGACTACTTAACACTTCATAAAAAGCTGAAAACACTGCCCTTGGCTATGTTTTATATTGAATTAGAGTGAAACACTGATTTTATTTATTCATTTATTTTGTTTTAAATCATGTTGTATGTTTAAAATTGTATATATTTTAATGTACCTCACTTAGAAATTCATGATAGGCAAGATCTAAATAAATCTGAACTGAATTTAAGAAAGCTGCTTCTAGGCCTAGACATCTCAGGATCATCAAATGACATCTTTTCTCTAATAGGCCTGAGAGATCGAACCACTAGAGCACAGACACACTTTTACATATGCCGTGCCTTAGAAAAAGAAATTTGTTGAGAACTTAACTCCACCTCACAAATGTTCTATTTTATTAAGCTATTTGACTTATCATATAAAAATGCAAAAGTGTATGAAAGCTACTGAAAACCATTCACTTACCTAAGGTCAGAGTGGAGGAGTAGCCTAGTGGTTAGAGCAACTGCTTTAGACCCAGAAGATTGAAGATTTGATTCCCACTGCTACTCCTTGTGACCTTGGGCAAGTCACTTTACTCTCCATTTCCTTAGAAGAAAAGGCCTGACAATCTACTTCCTGTGATACATTGCTAAGAAAACCCAGAAGCAGCTGGGTCACTAGGAGGCAGCACTGACTTGATGGCACAAAAAACTGAGGTCAAGATGTCTAGGGAATAAAATAAATTCAATCAATGTAGCACCAGGTTTCAACCAAACTATATCATTAAGTCCTGTGTCAGGAAGTAATTCAATAAATTCCCAATAAAGTGCTTCCAAAATGCTAGACTTTCTTATGGGTGCTGACCAAACCCTAACATGGAAGGCATGAAGCTCTCCATTGTAGATGGTGTCTGATGTCACCAAAAAAGCCTTATATACTGACATAAATCTGACTTCTGGGAAACCATCGGCCAATCAACAACCGATCTGTTGCAGCCATGGATACAATCCCGGAAGTCTGATTACTGAATACCATTCAGTTTCAAGATTAAGGGGCATGTTTACTAAAGTCCGCAAATCTGCGCGCCGCAAAATAGCGCACGGCAACGCAGCATTGAAACGCGCAGAAACGCGTTTAAATGCCCCCGCACACGTGCGTGTCATCCCCGCACAGGTACGCGGCACACTAACGGGCCCCGTACAAGTGCGGGCCCGCAAATGTCCGATAGAGGCGTGGAACGGCTAAAGGAGGGCGGAGGAAGGCTCCGGAGGGGCGGAGGGACGGGGTCAATGGGTGGAGAGTGGGAGGGGAGAGGCTCCCCGCACAGTATCGGGCCCGAATTTCCATGTAAAAAATAGCGCGAGTGAAACAGTCGCGGTAGAGGGCATTTAAAGGGAAGAGAAACCATTTCCGTCAGCAATGTACAGGAAAACCGGGGAAACCTGCAAAACGTCAGCAGTGTGATACATGTGCACAGCACAAAACTGCAATGAAAAATAGGAAATGACCACAACAAAAGCATTAAAAATAGTAAATCAGCTGGGGAACAGGTATAGTAATGCTCAAAAGTAAAAAACACACCCAGCAGAGCTCCAAAAAAATAAAATAAAATAATTTTGGAAAGGTGCACGGAGCGGAGACACCTCCAAAAACGTCTCCGTGTATTGGACCCTTCCTGGGAGTGTTCCCTATGGTTGCCCATCAATAGCACTGTTGCCCAGCTGGGGAATATGCTATCCCCCTCTGTTCCGACATCATACCCGTGTTATATTTGCACGTTTGTCACCAGACAGCGTGAAGGAGCTCACAGTAATAATGTGCAGAGCAGGTTTTGCAACCCCACCCTGCCAGGTCTACTATCTCCAGGGAGTGCACTGTCTGTGTGGTGCAGTGGACAGAGCTGGTACCTCTAGGACCAGAGGGTCACAGGTTCAAATCCCAGCTGTGGCACATGCCAGCACAATCCCAATATTTTACCCACCACTAAACAGAGATAGCAGAGACACCCCTTTATTGCACAGAACAAAAGCATGTTGCAAACACCCATATTTTACCCTACACCACACACACACCAGCACAATGAGCATCACCAACAGCCGCGTCCCCCAAATGCAGTCCTGTAGTGCCACAACTGTAGGGGCTAAGGACACGTAGGTAGAGGTTAAGTAGGTAGAGGTTATGTATGACAGATGTGCCTGTACATGCCCTCACCCCACGTGCCAAGGGCCAATTGTGTCCCTGGTTCATGATCACGTAATGGGTGCCCCACGTTCCCCAAAAACCTTGCTAAAGAACAACAGCTAGACCGTTATACCATGTGAGCCAAATACAGTCCTGGGGTGCCACTACGCAATCAGGTCATATGCCTTTGCAAGGATAAGGACATGCCAGCATGTCTGCGGAAGGGTTCAGATGGTGGAGGGGGCAGTGGCTGCTAGCCACAGAGGACAGTGGCCAGGCCATGTGCAGGCTGGCACCGTCCACTGCAACAGACAGGCCCTGTCGGATGTACAGTCATGGACCACCCAGGGATTGCAGCCAATCAGTGGCTACACGGTGGTGCAGTGCACACAGACAGTGTGTGCAAGAACAGAGGGTCACAGGTTCAGAGCCCAGCTGCGGCTACCGCCAACCCTGTCCACATATGCACCCCACAGCTACACCATGGTAGTAAGGACAAACCTTTATTGCTGAGAACATAGGCATGGTCAATAAGCCTATCTTTTACCACACCAAACACAGACACCATAAACAGGCACATTATCTACAGCAGAGTCTCCCAAATGCAGTCCTGGAGGGCCAAACACCATTCAGGTTCCATGCTTCCCCTAAGACAGATGCCTGTGCTGCAGATGTCTGCACCACCCCCATGGTATGCAACTGTAGCCCATGCATATTCATAAGGGACATCATGAAGGCCCGAACAGTGTCTGGAACACCAGGACTGGAGTAGGGACACTCTGCCATAAAGCAAGAGGCAACAGGTCCAGATGCACCCACACCCACAGGCCACATTGGCAAAGCCTCCTGGGGGGGCATCTCCCAGATCTAGCTCCTGCGTACCCTAGCAATGCCACCCTATACCTGGGTACACGGTACACAGCCCACAAACGTTTGATGTGGGTACTGGCAGGTAGACAGTCCTACGCTCAGCACTGTTTGCTCCTTGTGCTCCAGCAGAACAATCTGTCGGCTGTCTGCGGTGAGTGCCCCAGGTCTGGCCCCTGACAGTATTTACCACCCTGGGGAGTGACCCCCAGCAGTACTGTGTACCATATCCATGCCTGTACCCTTCCCAGGACCGGTGTGGTGGGCACGTCGAATGACCCCCTCAATAGTAGCACAATGCTGGCATAGGTGTGTGGGGGGGGGGTGTCTGTCTATACAGTGTGTGTTGGCTACAAACACCCTCCACAGCCCACACTGCCAGCACTGTTGCCAGTATTGGCCTGACAATGCGCATAATGAGCAGCAAGGTACCATGGGTATAGCTCAGACAGGGTGTGCTGGCCAGGATGCATCTGCACAGGGCATGGGGCACTGGCTGGGACATTGTAATGCCCAGCCACCACCTACACAGACATGGTGACCTCTGTATGTGCCGCTGGGGGATCACTCTCACCCTGAGCGTGCAGTGATGACAGCATGGCTAGGCACCCCTATAGTGCTGTATAGCATTTCTCTCCTGTGATATATATGGGTTTCCTGTTGGGGCTTCTTCATGGACTTATCTGCTTGTGTGTGCTGCCACCCCAGTTTGGGGTGCATGCAATCGCATCAGAACTATCCAGCAGACTCTGCACAGCTGGTATGTGTCTTGATGGAGTGCCTTGCAGGGTGCAGCAGCTGATGGCTTGCTGCAGGAGAATATCAGATAGTGCTGGGGTGCACCCCTGAATATCCAGGCCTACTGTCTGTCTGATAGTGTGTTATGGCTGTGTGTGGAGCTGCTTGGACTGCCCTGTAGGGTGTCTGTCCCCCAGCAGGACAGGGGTTGATGGCCCACTCTACTGCCATTAGTGCAGCGGGGGGGAAGGATGGGGATCTGTTGATGGGAGACCCTGTTTGCCACCCGGGGGGGGTGGAACCACCAACTAAGACAGAAGGGGTAGCCATGATGTTTTTGCAACACCTTCTTATCACACAGGTTATTACTGTTCTTGAGCTCTGGCATGGCCGGTGTTGTGGACCTGGTCCTGGGCGCCACCTCCCACCCTCAGGGTGAGCACATTACCCGCACAATGTGACGGTGTGTAGCTACCCTTCGCCGGCAGTCCTCCCGCTCAGGCCCCCCACCAGGCCGAGGTGCTGTGTGGGTGCACACGGACAGTTCCCCCTACCAGGCCGGGTAGCTTTTGGGGTGCATTCCCCATCTTGTGTGCATCTGTGGACAGCTGATTTGCATGTGCAGTGCATCATGGGTACGGGTGACCTAACCCGTCCTGTCTACAGCAGCAGACTGTCTGTGGGGTGACGTGCAGGCTCTCTGCAGCCAGACAGGCGCTTACTCAGAGCTATAGTGCTGTAGCCCAATGGTTCCGTCACTGCCTTTATAGCAGGAGGTCATGGGTTCAAGTCCACAGAGGGGTTCTGTGATAGGGTTGTCCAGAGCATTGTCATTTTTTACTGGACATATGTTTATGGCATCAAACACACCCTTGGCATACTGTACCCATAAGGGTGCCTCTGAGGGTGCTTTATAGGGCGCCCAATAGGCCACCTTATGGTTGCCATCCATATTGCGTGCACTATACATTATCCTGTGGCGCAGCATACATGGTGCCCTATAGGGGACTTGCTAGGGTGCCTTTGCGGACTGTGCACTGTAACATGTGCCTTACGGGCCTCCATATATTAACACGCTGTTAGAGCGGGTTTACTGGTAGTGGGTAATAAAATAAAACTGTAAGGCCTCCTACAGTACACCTCACCATCATACTTACTGCCCCAGCCAACCTTGCTCACTGGGCACTGTGAGGGGTTGAACCCCTGACCTCTGCACCATTGGTCAGTGTCGTAACCATTGTGCTGTGGCTCGGTTCTTATGCTTTCCCATCATTGCGCAACTTATGCCTCCCAGTCATCAGAGCCCTCCAATACCATTGGTGTGCCGCTTTACGCACAGCAGCGCAAGCACCTCTGGCGGCCATAATTTCGGTGACTCCAAAACAAATAACAGACAACTGCCTTCAGTGTACACAGGGGGGGGGGGGGAATTGAACCCCTGCTCCTGGCACCATTGGTCAGTGTTCTAACCATCATGCTGTGGCTCGGTTTGTCTGCTTTCCCATCAGAGCGCGACTTATGCCTCCCAGGCATCCGAGCCCTCCAAAACCATTTGTGCGCCGCTTTACGCACAGCAGCGCCAGCACTTGTGCCGGCCATTATTTCTGTGACTCCAAAAATAACGGCATAGACAACTGCCTTCAGTGTACACTGGGGGGATTGAACCACTGCTCACAGCACCATTGGTTAGTGTCTTCACCATTGTGCTGTGTCTCTGTTCTTGTCCTTGCACATCGGCGCAATCCATTCTGCCTCACAAAATTAGATTCCCTCCTAAAATATATTACATCCCATAATAGGTACTGCCTGAGACAGCCTTGATCATTGCGCACAGTGGGGGTTTGAACCCATGGCCCTTGCACCATTGCTCAGTGTCTTCACCGCTGTACTAGAGCTGTGTTCTTTTGTGTGCCCAGCACCGCACCACTTGCCCTTCCGACGCCTAATGTGCACCCCGCACACTTACGCCACACGCACATGTGCGTTCGCTTTCTCCCGTTTTATTTTTTCTGCCTGGACCACCCACTCCTTATATGGCACACGCACACTAACGGGGACCCGCACATTTTCGGAGTTTAGTAAACATGCCTCTAAGACCCCCAAGGGCTTACAGTATCCAACTTGGAAATCCATCATTGTTCACATATTTCCAACCTTGCAGCACACGATCAATGTCTTGCCATCAAAACTGTTGAAAGGAATGTCCATGCTCCACACAATTGGAAACCAAAGGAGCTGTAAAAGTGCAAGTAACACTCTGAGATTGATGTGCAGCAAGGCACATTTTAATGGGTCAAGTTGTCCATCCTACATACTTAAGACCAAAAGGGCAGACTAGCAGATAGACAACATGATCAGAGGCACAGTTAGTGTACATATGGGCCACATAGGTGTCAAGATAGAATCGTCTGTCCAATCAGGACCCTCAAAGTTTGTTCACAAAATTGACAATTACTACAACTGAAATGGCTCCTTAGAAGTTGAGAAAACTGAAGGGGGGAAAGCTGCTACAGCGGGAGTACGCACAACATGATCACGGATGTTCCAAACCTTGGTGAGAGCAATCACCATGTCCTTCTTAAAACATTCATGAAGTTGAAGGACATGCAATGTTTCATCAAAACTGAGACTACATGGGTCGCTCTGTCCAAATAGGGTAAACCCCCCACAGAATTGGCATCCAAAGAATTGCATTGAGAGAATAGTAGCCATTCATGATGGACTTTAGAGGCTCTCTTATATGCTTTAGAAATGACATCAGATGGGTATCCCGTTTCTAAGCAGAGACATCAAGGCTATTGCTTGCCTCCAAAACTCATCCACTGATGAACAAACTCTTGAAGGATGGTGGCTGTGGTACCGTAATAAATGATTTCTATCCACCGGCTTCCTGTATAATGTAGTGGCCAAACGATTGGCTTGCTCAAGCACTGTAATATCCAGAAATTCAATAGTAGAGAATTCCACCCTAGAAGTGAAGGTATTATTGGACTTACATGTATTTAGCCAAACCAAAAAGGCATCCAAATATGTGCTTTCTTTCTTTCTTTCTTTCTTTATTTATTTAACACTTCTTTTATACCGCGCTATTACAATCAGTGCGGTGTACATTGAACAAGAACATACTACAATGTATACAAGTAACATTGAGTTTTACATTGAACAGGGAACTTCAACAATAGGACAACCGGGAAACTATGTACAGAATAACTTAATGATATATACAGTAATATAAAACTCATTTGGATGTTGCAAAGTGGTTCACTAATAGGACTAGAGAGAAGGTTGACCAACTAGCCCTTTTCGGGTTGTATTGAGGTGTTAGTTTTGTTAATGTCTAGGTTGACTTCCGGGTAGCATTTTGTGAACAAGTGGTATTTCAATGCTTTTCTGAATAGGATTAGGTTTTTGATAGCACGGATTTCGTGAGGTAGCGCATTCCAGTTTAGAGGTGCAAATAAGGAGAAGGCCCTGTTGGAGGTGGCCTTAGTGCACTTCGTTATTATTTTTGGGACAATTAAGGTGTTCATTGATGTGGTTCTCCTTTTTCTGTTTTCCAGGGTGCCATGGATAAGCTTGCTGATTGGCGTAGGGGGGCAGTTATTTAGTGCCTTGAAAGTAAGGACTAAAGACTTATACTGGATTCTGGCATGTAATGGTAACCAATGCAGTTCTTTCATGATGGGTGTTATATGGTCAGATCTTGATGAGCCGGAGAGGACTCTGGCGGCTGTATTCATGGCTAGGCAGAGCGGATTTAAGGTTGATTGAGGGAGGCCATGAAGGATGATGTTGGCAAAATCCAGGTGTGGGAGGACTAATGCCTGGAAGGTTGTTCGGAAGTCTGTGGGATCTAGTAGGGAGCGGAGGTGACGTAGCGATTTGATCTTATAATATATAGTTTTTGTGATGTTCTTGACATGCGTTGTCATGTCCAAGTGCTGATCCAATGTGATGCCGAGGTAACGGATGGTAGCTTTTGATTTCAACTCTATGTTGTTGACGAGTAGTGATGGAGGAGGTATGAACTTACGGTTCCTTGTGACAAATAGAACGTCAGTTTTGTTGTGGTTAATCCGAAGGTTTTGTGATAGCAACCATTCGGCTACAGCTTCAAAACAGTTGATTATTGGGGAGAATACTGGATGTTCAATTGTGAACGGCATATATAGGAGGATGTCATCTGCGTAAGCGAGACATTGTACATTAAAGGATCTGATCAAGTCACATATCGGCTGCATGTAGATGTTAAACATTAGTGCCGATAAGGACGATCCTTGGGGTACTCCCTGTGATTGCAGGAATGGTTCTGAGGAAGCGTGAAATGAAAAGAATGTCATCCAAAAATTGCATCCACAGCAGAATATTGGTAAACCAGTGGGATGAATAAATGTAAGTGTCCTGATATCATGCCATATAAAAAGTGGCTTCAGATGGAGGCATCATGGTCCCTTTAGCAATACCAAAAAGGTGCAAAAAGAAAGTATCATCATACCAAAAATAACTGTTTTTAAGCACCAGTGTCAGAAGTTGCTAAATAAACTCCTTTGTCAGACAAGCAGGCAGGTCCAAGGAAAGCTCCAAAATCACCTGAATAGCCTCATCTTGATCATTGTTAGTGTTTAAAGCCAAAACATTCATGGTGACTAACCAACAAGCAGGAGGAATATCAGTTAGATCATACAGTATTGTCATTTATTTATTTATTTATTTATTTAACAGCTTTTATATACCGTACTTTTGATATCAGCGCGGTTTACATTTTAACAAATTTTGTACTTAAACATAAAACAAATGTTAAGTTTACAGAGAACAGGGAATAAAAACATGGATAACAGGGATTAACAATTAACAGATATTTTCAATTATTTACAATAGGTTCTTAAATGCTCGAGCTCTAAAGGTAGGGTTTGTGAGGCTTGGTCTAGATCAAGTGGTAAGGTTTCGGGAGCTTATTTGACTAGCCGTGATCAATGGTCTGTGTGGGAGGGGGGTCAGTATATTGTGAGAAGTGTTGTAGGAAGAGATGTGTTTTTATGGATTTTCTGAACTGGGACAGGTCTTTTTGTGATCTAATACTAGGTGGAAGCGTGTTCCAGCATCTAGGGCCGAAGGAAGAGAATGCTCTTAAAGTGGTTGTTTGAGTGAGTTTTTTGCTGTCATTTGGGACTGTTAGCATGTTCTCTGTTACAGAACGTCTAGATCTGGTGTTCTGTGTGTGTTGGAAGAGATCAGATAAGGAGGATGATGAGATATGGTGGAATGCTTTGAAGGTCAGGATGAGAGCTTTGTATAAAATCCTGCAAGCTAGTGGGAGCCAGTGGAGGTCAAATAGGATGGGAGTAATATGTTGGCTTTTTGGGGATCCATGAAGAACTCTGGCCGCTGTATTCATGGCCAATTGAAGCGGGTTTAGAGTGCTCTTGGGTAGGCCATGAAGAACGATATTTGCATAGTCAAAATGAGGAGTGACTAATGCCTGGAAGGTTGTGCGGAAGTCAGATGGTTCAAGCATAGGTCTGAGGTGTCGAAGAGTCCTGATTTTGTAGTAAATGGCTTTTACAGTATTTTTTATGTGATCTTTGAATTCAAGTCGCTGGTCAAGTATAACACCCAGATAACGTATTGAGGTTTTGAGTGGTAGATCAGCATTTCGTGTTCTTAGAGTTGGTGGGGGAGAGAAGTCTTTGTTTCTAGTGACAATCAGGACTTCGGTTTTTTTAAAATTGATTCTGAGGTTTTGTGAGAGTAGCCAATCTGATATCGAGTTGAAACAGGTGATTAGTGTAGTGTAGTCAGGTTTTAATACATTAATTGGAGTGAATAAGAGCACGTCATCTGCGTAGATAAGACATGATATTCCGAAAGAGCGGGAGATGTTGCAGAGAGGTTGCATATAGATGTTAAATAGAAGGGCTGAAAGGGAGGAACCTTGCGGAACTCCTTGCTTCTGATGAAAAGGTTGAGATGTGGTATCACCAGTCCGTACTTGTTGCCAGCGATCTTCTAGGTAAGATCTGCACCAATTCAGTGCCGTCCCTTGAATTCCTTTTTCGTGGAGCCTGGTGAGTAGTCATGAAATGGGTATCCTGTTTTGAGGATATATTTGTTTTTGATTCCTTTCTCTAATACCATTTCCATGTCTTCCCTTCCCAAGCACTGTGATTTGATCAGGCTAGATTGTAAGCTCTATTCAGCAGGGACTGTCTCTTTTTTATGTGTCTGCACAGTACTGCATATACCTGGTGGTGCTCTAGAAAGGATAGTGATAATAGTTGACTGCCTGCCTCTGCCTCTGCCCATGTGTCCTGTCCACCTTCTCTTTGATTTGGATTCATATTTTTATGCAGTTTCTTTGATTCTAGAGTCACATAGTCTAAAATACTTTTTTAAAAACACCATTTTCCTCTTCCTCAGGGACTGATATAGTGCTGCTTGCCTGTTCCTCTAAGCCCTTTCTCTGCTATTTTCTGGTTTTAGATTATAAACCGTTTTGTTGGTATTTTTAGTCCAAAGGATGATTAAGCATGTTTTATGAACAAATACATTTGTCTTTGACTCTGCAGTGTCTCTTGGCTCTGGAGTTACATACACTGCTGCCAACTTGTCTCTTAGAAATCCATCTAGATCCTTAGATGATTTCTGTATTATGTGTACATCTTTTTCACTTCAACAAAATAAAGATTATGAAATAGCAGTTTGAAATCATCTTCTCTCTATGAATGGAGAAACAAGAGAAAAAACTCTTAAACAAATTAGATCAACAAATGAGGAAAAGCAGGTGGCAAATACACAAGTACAGTGGGAAATATAGACAGGGCCAGCCCAAGGGTTTCTGCAGTCCAGGCAAAAGCCTTGACCATGCTGCCCCCCCCCCCCCCCATGCGGCAGCGGGGTCAGGGTTGGTGGCTGGGCTGGGCAGCAGGCCATATGCTTTGGCATACATGGACGGTTGCTTCTGAACCCCCTTTTGACACAAATTTGGGGGGTCAGAAGCGGCAGGATCATGGTCTGCCATGTGCCGCTGCCGCAGAGCTTAGCTTTCCCCCTTACCCTGCCACTGGAATCAGCGGCCGCGGGGGTTGGTGGTGTGATTCAGCACATGGGGTTGGGGTGGCAGGTTGTGTGTGCCAAAGCATACGACCTGCCGCCCGCAGAGGTTTGCCACCCTAGGCGGGTGCCTAGCTTGTCTAGTGGATGCACTGGCCCTCAAGAGTGTTACTCCAGGAACCATTTGTCGATCAAGTACAGACACATGAATAGTTAAGGAGAGGTGAACTGAAACTGAAGGATGAGAGGTTGATAGTTACAGCCCAGGACAGAGGATTATAGATAAGATAGTTTTCAGTGAGCATTGAAAAAAATGGCAAAACAAAGATATGTTGATTCTATAGGAAAGAGCTGGATACAGTGATTCATCTCATAGCAGGCTGTGATGGCAGAAAATTTCTATACAGAAAGGCACAATAAAGTAGCACACCTCATCCACTGGAAACTCGGTAAACACTACAACATCACTGTGCCTGAAAATAACAGGGATCATAATCCTAGGTTACGATCACCTGGGGTACACCCATCCTGACCAATAAAAATCTGGATGTAAGGAAGTTGGATATAATGGTAAAGGAGAAAAATATCAAAATGGTATTTATTATAGAGGCATCAGTTCCAAGCGGCTATTCTGATAATCGCATTGAGAGGAAGAAAATCTTCAAGTACCAAGAAATGCACTCGGTGATCAAGAAAATGTGGCAGAAAGATGCTCAGTTATTTCCCTTCATATTGGGGGTCATGGGCTTAATTAAAAGAAATTTCCAAGCACATCTTGATAAATTACCCATACACATAACATCTTATGAACTCCAGGGGCAAGATGCAAGTACTATACCGAACATTAGCAGTAAATTTGAGAGACTAAGATCATACTCCAGATACCCTGGCTTAGAAATGAAGTTCATGACTGTCACGGTATGTGCAAAACTCACCCTTTTGCAGAAATTGCCCAGAGAGGAGAAAATGTTGGTCCGCTTGTACTTTGTTTCACTTTCCTACTAAGCTACTGATGACATCATCAGCCATGAAACTTGGGAGAAGTGAGACAGGGGTCTGTTTATTTGGATGCTTGTCAAAACGTTTTACCATAATTGATAAAATACCTCTTGCCCCTGCCTTCTTCCCCTCACAGTCACTCTGCTTTGTTTGCTCTCTTCCCAGCTGTTTTCTAGCCAAAAAATAGATGGTATAAATGAGGATTTGGTCCATTCCTCCCCCTCTGTCATTTGGTTGGCTTAAAGATATGTGATACAAAACTGCTGCCATTCATCATATTTTACCATTTGCCTGAAAATGAATTCCTAGTGTATTGAATGATAGTTTAAAAGAATATTAATAATCTCATCTTATACTGTAGGTTTGCAGCCAGATCATTCAAATAGCTAAAGAAAACAAACTGATATTATGACACATCACAATGCTGTGAAATCAGTCATTCTAGTACTTGCTGAAGGAAAGGAAAATGGTTCTCTGTTTTTACTTGTGAAGTTCATTAAAGTGAAGAGAGATCTTAAGAGGCTCTCTTCTCATTGCATTGCAGACTACATGTACAGATTCTTTCCTAAACAACATGATTCAATTGTCAAGTTGCTGCTACATATCATGCTGAGGTTCATCTTACACTGGTCTATTCATATGAAATGAAGGCCATCTGGAACTCTGGATAATGTTTCCTGATTGAGTTTAAACTTTCAGTATGTCTTTTATATGAAGTGACATTTCAGGGATAATCTACACAATGGTTTATGTCATGCTGCTTGCAAACAATTTGAAAGAGTGCAAGAGACTGACTTCTGTTTCTCAGTGTATTCGATATATAGGTAGGCAACTTGAAAATGTGCACTTTTCTGTGAATTGATGTCAGAGAGCTTGATATGCTAATGATTTATGAGACTTTTAAATAAATAGGACATATTGGTAAACTAGTCCCACTCCAACTAAATTGGTTTGAAGGGTACTAGAAGAGATCAAACCTAAGCTTTCTTTAGAAGCTTGAATGACGAGACTTTGAATTTCAAACTCTGGACAAATCATGTGAAGGGAAAGATCATTAAAGAAAGACATCATGCTTGGCAAGGTTAAAGGCCAACACAAACAAGGAAGACTAGCAATGAGATGGATTGATACAATAACCGTGGTAGATCGGACCCAGTCCCTACCCTCCTGCATACTTTACCCTTTATAGGCACCCCTTCCATTCGTCTTCCCCCCACCCCCCCCCCCCTAACCCTCTCATGCACTTTACAAATCACACATAGACTTCTTATTGGGAAGAACCAACTGGTCGCAGCTTTATTATATTTATCCACAATTGAACATTCCAAACCATAACAATCTTCTTAACAATCTCTAAAGAGCAGAGCAATGCCTCACCAGCCATATAACTAGCATGATGACCTCGCATCCGCTTCGGCAGTGTCATGCCCCCCGGCCAACTTCCTACTGCCCTCTCCCCGACCTCGCCATGTGACTAGCAAAGGCCAGCAGGGCTTCTCCGGGTTGGGGCACCCCGCCCCCACCCAAGCATGTCCTCTAGACTCCGGACCCCGGATACTTCCGGGATCCCGCCTTCTCCCCCCCCAACTGCGACACCCCTGCTAAAACATATCTCAGCATTGATATCAAAATAGGGGGAGGGAGGGAGGGAATCCGGACCGCTGCACCCACGCTGAAAGGGGAAGGTAACTGCTCCTCCTCCCCTTTTAAACCCTCGGTCCCAGCCGGCCCGTGATCATTGGCTCCGCTCCTTTGTGCTCAGCGGAGCCAATGACTTTAAACAATGCGGCCGATGTCAGCGCCTCCCCAGCTCCACTCCCCCTTCTCTTCTTCACCCCCCCCCCCCAAAAACCCCACACAGGATACCGGGCCCGGGCCGCTCACCCGGTTACAGGCGTCCACTGGGACCTTGCCTGTGTACTTTCTTTAACAGCAGCTATGGATGCCACTCTATCAATAATTAGTCGCTGGACTGAAGACCGAACAGAGTTTAGGACAGCTATCCACAGGATCGTCATGAGTCATCATCGACTCAATGGCACTTAACAATACATTAAATTATTGAATAAACTAAGTTAAATGTTGCTGTTAAAAAATTGCTGTGTACACAGATTTAGTTGGCATTACACACATTTTTGCACATCGTCCTCTTTTTATGGACATAAGGGGAAATACCTGCTCTTTGTGATACAGGAAAAGTATGTACTCAAACATGCATCTGTTAACTGCATGTATACTTTTTCTATTAAAGGTTATATGCATACTTTTTTAAATGGAAAAGTGGTTATATAAGTGGAAGAGGAGCCTATTGGTTAGAACAGCAGGCTAAGGAGCAGAGAAATCAGGTTTCAAATTTAACTGATGCTCCTTGTGACCTTGGGCAAGTCCCTTAACCATCCACTGCCTCTAGTACAAAATTTAGGGGAATCAGATGCACAGGGGCAGACCAAATTCTGATCCAGCGGGGCATATATAGGATCAAAATCGTGACTAGGCCTGTACATGCAGGTCTGCGATCCAATCCGGATCAGCCTTCACGTACAGGCCACGATCCCCAGTCTCCAACCAGTTCTTTTATTCCTCGCAGCCTGACCCCCAATCTGGCCTCCGAAGGTCAGGGTTGGGCTGTAGGGAATTTCCTCCACCCCTCCTACTGTTTCCGACACCCAGGCCTGCTGACCCCAGACATAATGGGCCGACATCAGAATCGGCCCTGTATGTCCAGGGACACAGACCGCCCACTGCCCACCCTAACCCGGCCCCTTTCCCACTCCCGTCTAGCCTCCCCGTACAAATGCCTTGTCCGTATGAGGAGGTTAGCCGGGGATGCAGAGGGGGGTCCAATGGGACGTCCATCCCCACTATTCACGGCTCGGAATGATCCCATTAGCATCAATATTCTGCTACTAATGGATAGCAAAAACCAGCTAAGGCTAGGACAGCTATTCAGTTGATCTTCTTTAACAGGTTTAGTAGAATATCACTGATAACTGGATAGCAGCCATCATTGCTCCTGATCTGCCCACAGACTGCCCTGCTTTTAACAGAATGTTTTTTTGGTGGTCTGTGGGGATATACAGTGGTACTAACCAATTAGTGCAACTGAATATTTAGCTGATCATGTTTTAAACAGTTAACAGGACTGCTAACCAGCCAAAACACTTTGAAAATGTCCCCCCCCCCCCAGATTATAAGCCTTCTGGGGACAGAGAAATATCTCTTGTCCCATCCCCAAGAACATATCCCCTATTTGCACATAATTAGGCTTCTGATTTTAGTTTTTAACTTATAAAACACCCTCCAATGTATACCAACTAAAATACGTGTTTATTGGTTAAACACTGGAAAACACCCCTTTACTTAATACCCTTTCGCCTCTTGCCTGGCTAATCTTGTATCCACCAATCAGTGTTTGTGCCTTTTCAGCACTGACCATTTCTGACGATTCTGCTGGAAAAACTTTCCAGCAATAGTACCTATGGCGCAAAACCCGAATAATGCCAATTATTTTTGTACCCTCAAGGACCACCTAATTAGCTGGAAATGATGAGGCCGCCGGGCCGGTCCCGCGGCCGATTGTAACTCGGGCCCGGGCCCGGCCTCGGCCCTCGTCACGTGACCGGGGTGCCAGCGAGGTGGGGGCCAGAGTCCAGGGAGATGGTTGCCATGGGATCGCTTTCCGCGTTTGCGGGAAGCGATCCGATTGGCTCCATCAAGTAAGGGGAGGGGGGAGAGAGTGCGAGGAGCCGCGTGGCTCGGCCTTTCTTGCGTCTCCTCGCTGACGGTCGGTGGTCTTTTTCCGGAGTGCGGTGCAGTGTGGTGCGGGCCGGTGCAGTGGCGGTGAGATTGGGGGAGCCGGGGGGGGGGGAAAGACCTTACCCGCTGCGGGGTTCCGCATTTAAAAAAAAAATAAAATAAAATAAAATAACGGAACTTCTCGGGCTTCCAGTGGGCGGTGAGCTGTCCCTGTAGCCGGGGGGAATTTGTTGGGAGAAGGGGGGGGGGCGTGGTTTGTTGCTGCGGTCCACGGGTGGCATGGGGGGGTCCAAGACTGGTCGGCCGGGACGAGCTGGAGTTCGTACCCGGTCCCAGAGTGTCCGTCGGGGGGCAAGGGGGCCTCCTGCTGCCAGGGGGGGGGGGAAGGCAGGGTGGGCTGGCTCTCCCGGAGGGGGTGGGCGATGGCCAGAGGGGGCGGGGGCGGCGTCGGTCCACCGCGACGGTGGGGGCCGCGGCGGCTCCAGGGGAGGCTGCAAGAGGGGTAGTGCAGGGGGCTCAGGGCGCGGGGTCGGCCCTGCGTGCCGGTACGGGGTCGTCACCAGCGGCTGGTGGGGTGGGGGCCTGCGGGGACCAGGCGGCTGGCTTTGGGGTTTCGCTCCCGCCGGGGGGTCTCTCGGGGTCCAGTGGGGCTGGCCCGTGGTTTCCAGGGGGGCCGGTGCCGCCTTACTCGTACGGGGGTGGCTTGCCTGTGTCAGGGGGGGGCCTTTCTGCCGCTGGGCAATTGGGGAGCGGGTTTTAGGAATTGGGCTGGGGCGGGAGTAGCCGGGGCCGGCTGTGCGCCTGGGTGGGATGCGCACTGGGCAGCTGGGGGGGTAGGTGCCTCGGAGTGGCAGCATGGGGGGCTGCCGGCATGGGGGGCTGGGCAGCAGGGGCTGGGTGCGGCTACTGTGGGCCCTGTTTTTCCTTTGCAGGTTCCGGATGGCGGAGAGTCGGCGCCAGTGTTGGCGGGCAGCGGCATGGTGGTGTCCGGGCAGCCTGTCGAAGCGGCGGGTCTGGATGTGGTGGTGCCGGTGTCGAGTGCTCCGAGCACGGAAGGTGAGTTGGGTGACACCCTGGGGGTGGGGGCAGGTGGGGGTTCGGTCGGCGAGGCTTCGGCAGCGGTTGGGCATAAGTCCAAGGCTAAGCGGAAGCACGGGTGTCGCTGTCGCCGAGCTTCCTCTTCGTCCTCGTCGTCCAGTGGGAGTTCGTCCGAGGACGGGGTCGCTGAGCGGGGGCGGGGGGAGGGGGCGGGTCCCGCCGTGGTGCGTTGCGCGGAGCTTTGGGAGAGTGTGCCACGCAAGTTGCGGAGACGCATCCGGCGGCGGCAGTATCTTGACATTTTCCGGCTCCTAGAGGGGAGGAAGCGTTCGGGTGAGAGCCGCAGGAAGCGAAAAGCGGACGAGAAGGCGGGCAGGGTGCGCAAGGTTTCACGGAATACCTTGAATTGGACCCGGGCATTTTTGCGGCTGGCGAGTGTCTGCGGGCACGCGGAGCCGGCCATGTATGGGGAATTGTTGGCGTATGCGGATGCCATTCTGGCGGCGTCGCAGGCTCATGATGGTTGGGCGTGGCTCAACTATGATGAGGAATTCCGGGATCGGATGGAGGAGAATGCGCAGCTGTCCTGGGGGATGCGCGACATTAATTTATGGCTCACGCAGATGTCGGCCAAAAAGGGGGTAGGGGGAGGTGGCGGCGGGCCTGTTAAGGCCGGCGGGCAGTCGGCGGTGGCAGGTGTGCGGCCCTTTCGTGCCGCGGGCGCGGTCCCCGGAGCGCCCAGTGGCGGTCCCAGCGGGGATGTTTGTTGGCGATTTAATAAGTCGTCCTGCCCGTTCTCGGACTGTAAGTTCCGACACGCCTGCTCTATCTGTGGGGGAGGACACTCGGCTGCGAAGTGTAGTAGAAAAGGGGTGTCCGGAACCGCAGGGGCGGGTCAGTGAGGGGCAGCATTGGGGGTTGGCGCCAACTCCTATTGACGCCGGGGCGTTGTGGCCGTGGCTGGAGCGCTATCGGCTGGGGCGGCGCGGGCGGGCGGCACGGGAGTTGTGGTTGGGGTTTACGGAGGGCTTTCGTATTCCGTATCTGGGCGTAATTTCGGGTCAGGTGGCCTGTAATTCTGCCTCGGTGCGTCATTTGGCCGCGGTGGCACGGGATAAGATTGCGGCTGAGTGTGCGCTCGGCCGGATTGCGGGGCCGTTTGTCCACCCGCCCTTCTCCCCCTTCGTTGTATCGCCGCTGGGGGTGATACCCAAGAAGGAGCCGGGTAAGTATCGGCTGATACATAACCTCTCCTTTCCTCCGGGGGACTCGGTGAATGACCATATTCCGACGGAGTGCTGCTCGGTGAGGTACGCCCCTTTTGATGCGGCGGTGGATTTGTTGCGACAATGTGGTCGAGGGGCTCTGATGGCGAAGGTGGACATTGAATCAGCATTTCGCTTGCTGCCGGTTCATCCTTCGGCTTTCCCCTTGCTCGGCTTTCAGATGGATGGTAATTATTATTTTGACCGGTGCATGCCGATGGGCTGTGCGATCTCCTGTGCCTATTTTGAAAAATTTAGTTCCTTCCTGCATTGGGTTGTAGCTCAGAGAACGGGGTGTAGCTCTATTGTGCATTACCTGGATGACTTTTTGTTCGTGGGTCCTGCGCAGTCCGCGACGTGCGCGGACTTGTTGCGTCAGTTCGGTGAGATGGCGGGGGCGTTCGGGATTCCCTTGGCTGTGGAAAAAACCGTGGGCCCGGTCACGGGTCTGTGCTTTCTGGGGATCGAGATTGACTCCGTCGCCTTCGAAATCCGTTTGCCGGCGGACAAGGTGGAGCGACTGAAAGCGCTGGTGGCGGCGGTGGGGTCGGCGGCGAAGGTCACATTGCGGGAGTTGCAGTCCCTGCTGGGGCACCTGAATTTTGCCTGCAGGGTGATTCCGATGGGGCGGCCGTTTGCGCGGCGTTTGGCCTTGGCTACGGTTGGGGTGCGGAGTCCGTACCATCGTATTCGGATCACGGCCGGGCTGCGGGAGGATCTGCGGGTGTGGGGGGCGTTCCTCGCTGATTTCAATGGATGCACCATGGTGCAATCGGAGGAGCTGTCCAATGGGGATTTGCAGCTATTCTCGGATGCGGCGGGCGGTTCGGGGTTTGGCTTGTATTGCCAGGGTTCCTGGTGTGCTGAGGCCTGGCCGGTGGCCTGGGTGGAGGCGGGCTTGACGCGTAACGTCGCCTTCTTAGAGCTCTTTCCGATTGTGGTGGCCTTCTGGGTATGGCCCGAGCGTTTACGAAATCGGAAGGTGGTGTTCTGGTGCGATAACGCGGCGGTGGTGCAGGTCATTAATCGGCATTCCCCTAGGTGTCCGCGGGTGACGGCGTTGATGCGAGTTTTGGTCTTGGCTTGTTTGCGCCTCAATGTCACAGCGCGGGCACGCCATGTTCCGGGAGTGCGTAATTCTATTGCTGATGCCTTGTCTCGTTTTCAGTGGGCGCAGTTTCGGTTGTTGGCCCCAGGGGCGGACGTGGCGGCGACGCCTGTGCCGGGGAACCTTTGGCAGATTGGGACCCTGGTCTGAGGGGGTTGCTGAGGTCCTCTGTGGCTCCAGGTACGTGGACCGCCTATCGGCGTGGGTATAGCCGGGTGCGGGCCTTTTTACTCGGGAGGGGTTGGCGCGGTGGCCCGCTTGGGGAGCAGTTGGGGGGGTCCTTCATTGTGTGGGCGCGGGAGCAGGGCTGGTCTCGGTCTTCGGTCCGGGCCGCGTTGGCGGGTTTCTCCTTTTTCAGTAAAGCGGCGGGTTGGGGGAACCCGAGCGGGTCGTTCTTGGTGACGCGGTTGCTGGCGGGGTGGGGGCGGGAGCGGCCCTCGGCGAGAGATTGGCGGCGCCCGGTCACCCATGAGCTGCTCGTGCGGATATGGGCGGTTCTGGAGGAGGTGGTGACGACGGAGCATGAGGCGGTGTTGTTTCGTGCTCTGTTTGTTACGGCCTTTTTCGGAGCCTTCCGGGTGAGTGAGCTAGTGCCGCGTTCGCGGCGGGGGGATGATGGGGGAGGTTTGGCGGTTCATTGTGTGACAGTGGGGCACTCTGCGGTGCGGATTTCCCTGTCCCGGTCCAAGACTGACCAGACTGGTAGGGGTAGGCAGGTGGTGCTGTCGGCGGCCCCGGGGCTGTTGTCCTGCCCGGTGAGCAATGTGCAGGCGTATGCCCGGGTGCACCCGGCGCTGGGTGGCCACTTTTTTCGTCATGGGGACGGGGTCCGGTGACTCAGTATCAGTTCACGGCGGTGCTGCGCTTGGCGCTTCGGCAGTTGGGGTGCCCTGAGCGGCAGTTCGCCTCGCACTCCTTCCGTATCGGTGCTGCGACAAGCGCCGCTGCGGCTGGGTTGGATGGTGGGGTGATTCAGCGCATTGGTAGGTGGCGCTCTGGGGCGTATGTGGGATATGTGCGGCCTGACTGAGTTTGAGGGGTGGCGCCGGTGGGGGGGGGGGGTGGCGGGGGGTTGGACGGGGGGGGGTTCTTTCATGCTTTGTTTTCTGTTGCAGGTGGACAGCTGCCGCTGCTCGCCCGGAATGCTACTGAGAGTGGGTCCTCAGCCGGTGAATGGTGGATCGTCGGGCACTCCTTCGTATATTGGGCTGAGAGGAGAGCTGTGCGGCGCCCGCTTGGAGTGCATCTGGGCCTGGCGGTCCGTCATGTGCGGTTGCGGTGGCTGGGAGAGCACGGCATGCGGTGGTGGCACTTCCTTCCGGTGGTGCGGCGGGCAGCGGATCAACGGAGGCGCCCGTTGGGAATCCTGGTCCATCTTGGAGGCAATGACTTGTCCGGCTGGACGTGTCGGCAACTCATCAGGGCGGTTCAGCATGATCTTCGCGTGCTGCAGCAGGAGTGGCCGGAGGTGTCGATCATCTGGTCGGATATCATCCAGCGTCCGGCTTGCCAGTCTCAGAGGCGGTGGTCTCGTGGTCTGGCGAAAGTGAATCGCCAGATCGGGCGATGGGTTCTGCAGGCCGGTGGCTTGCAGGTGCACCATTCCTGGGTGGATGTTCAGTGTTCCGGACTATACCGCACGGACGGTGTTCACTTGTCCCCGGTGGGACAGGATCTCCTCTTAAATGATTGGCAGGAGATTTTGGAGCTTGTGGTTGGTCGCAGCTTTATTGGGGGGGGTCGGCGCGAGGATATGTAATACCTCGCGCCGGTGGCGGGGTAGCAAGACAGCGCTCGCCGAGGCGGCGGGAGTGCTAACTGCTTTAGGAGATGTGGGGAGTGAAGGGCTCCCCGGAGGTGGGGGCGAGACCTCCCGGTTGGGGGTCTCGGCCCGGTAGGGGGGGGTGAGAGCCGGCCTTTGCTACTAGGATGGCGAGGCTGGCGGTGGGGGGGGGGTGGTGAGGAGGATGTTCCGCCTTGCTAATAGTATGGCAGGCGGAGCATCGTCCGGTATGGGAGTGGGGTTTGTGATACAGGTTGGTTGCCCATGTTGGGCGGTTATTACATGTATGCATTGGTAAATAAAGCTGCGACCAAGGTTGTACCATATTAAAGTGTCTGGGTATTTATTATGTATAATAAAATATGTGTGGGGGATGTGAGGATGCGGTAGAGGGCGAGGTGGGCCTCCGGGTTACCTGAGTTAAATAAACACTGATGTTTATAGGGCCTGGTATTCAGAGTATGCAATATCTGCACTGCGGCAGTCAGCCATGGAATTCAGAGCAGTTTCTGGATAGGCTGGTGCTGATATCTGGATACTGCTGCCAGTACCAGAGACTGTCTAGATAGCTGCAATATGCAGCCACTATCTGGAGAGACTATCCAGATAGCACTTAGGACAGCTTTCCTGCTATCCTAAGTTATGTGGATAGATTATGCATAAGAGTGGAAATTATCGAGCTAGTGACTGATATTGCCACTCTCTAGCTAGTCGCTGGCACTGCTCTCGCTCTACCCATGGATTGCCCTGGCACGATATGGAAAATGCCAAGATAGTCTAAGGATCTCTTGCAATGCCCTTATCTGGATGATCTCTGTGATTATCTGGATAAGGGCTTCTGAGTATCAGCCCCATAATTTATGACACCTAAGAACTGAAGTCCTACATATGATCTTATGTGTGTAGTGGCTCCACATGCATATGATTCCCTACACATGGGTGGGCAATGTTCATACAGACCATTTCTGGATATAAAATGTTGTTTTATTTGCAGAAATGTCTTTTAAAGTCAACCCTTAGAGTCATATCAAGACAGATATTGCCACTCTCCAGATAACTGGCAATCACATTTTCATATGGCCTCCCCTCCACTCCTTTAACATAGGGATAATATCAGTTATTCAGATGGATATTGGGGCAAATACTATCTGTGTAAGGGCCAATATTCCATGGATGGAGAAGTTATAAACTCACAGACCACCAGTGTGCATATAACTTTCTTTTAATATTGTCTGTGGTTAGAGAAGCATGTTGTACATCATGGGAGCAAAGGTTCAATTCCCAGTTTTTCCTCTGACACTTTGTAACCTTGAGCAAGTCATTTCACTCTTCATCGCCTCAGGCACAACTTACAGCATGAAGATCTTTGGGCTGAAACATAAATCATATCCTTAAATATAGTAGAGTGGTTGCCTTGTTAGTCCACCTTGATGGTTGATAAATAAATAAAACAAACAAAAAAAGGCATATAAGGTGATATGTTTTTATTGGACTAACTTAATACTTTTTTTTTACTAGTTTTCAAAGGTTCAGATCTTCTTCCATAGGTTTGGACAGTATGAGCTTGCGATGACTATACTTGAATATACATGTGAATCATAAAAGCATTCCAGTGATAGTCTCGAGGGGAAAAAGTGGGAGATAGTGAGAGAGATGGATGGGTGATTGGAAGGTGACAAAGCAGTGAAAATGTACAGTTTATAAAGGGATAGAAACCACAGATCTTTGTAAAGCCTTTTCTATCACTCCCATCAAACCTAGATTATTTTGAAATTTCCTCTTAGGATGTTGACCATAACATAGTAACATAGTATATGATGGCAGATGAAGACCAGTATGATCCATCTAGTCTGCCCAGCAAGGCGGCAAGAGCAGGTGCACCTACCGCTTCGTGCAGGGGTGTACCGATTGTTCTGTGTAGGTCACACCTATTTGCTGAAATAGTTAGTTATGTTTATTTTTATTTGATCCTGTTGCTATAAAGGGATCCACAGTGCCTGCCCCATGCCATTTTGAATCCTGCCACTGTATTTAACCCCACCACTTCCATCGGGAGGGCATTCCAAGCATCCACCACTCTTTCAGTGAAAAAGTATTTCCTGACATTGCCTTTCGGTTTACCCCCTTTCCGCTTCATGCTATGCCCTCTAGATTTACAGCTTACCCGTCTTTGGAAGAAGTTTGTTTATTCATTAATACCCTTTAAGTATTTAAAGGTCAGAATCATATCTTCCCTGTTCCCCCTCTCCTCCAGAGGGTACATATTTAGGTCTGTAAGTCTCTTCTCATAAGTCTTCTGACGCATGCTCCAAATCATTTTGGTGGCCTTCCTCTGAACTGCTTCCAGGCTTTTTATATCTTTTGTGAGATATGTCTCCAAAACTGAACACAATATTCCAAGTGAGGCCTCACCAGTGACTTGTACAGTGGCATGAATACCTCTTCCTTTCTGCTGGTAATTCGTCTCTGTATGCAACCCAGCATCCTTCTGGCTTTTGCCACTGCCTTGTCACACAGGTCCTTCTCCTGGCACACCAATCTCTCGCCCTCCTCCCCTCCTCACATGCTCTGCATTGACTATTATATACTACATTAGAGGAAGAGCATGATTAGGATCCCTTTATGCTTAATGCTTTTTCCATGTGGGTAACTATGGGGTCTGTTGATATATGCTGGCCTATCCTTCAGCATGGTGTATTGTTGGCTCTTCTTTTTGAATCTCTGTTGAGAGCTAGCTTTTCACTCATTTTTGCTTCATAATACAGATCCTGACAACTGGCAAAACCAAAAAGTTCATTGTTGATAGAGAAGAAATTGAAATAGTGGACAACTTTAACCTACTTGGATCAACTATCAATAAAGAAACAACAAGTAGTCAAGAAATCAGATGACATATTGCTCTTGTCAGAATTGCTATGAAGGTCCTAGACAAGATTCTGAAGAGCAGAGATGTCTCTCTCCATACAAAGATTCAACTCATTGAAGCCACGGTATTGTCAATAATGTCATATGGATGTGAAAGTTGGACATTGAAGATGATAGACAGGAAGAAAATTGATGCGTTTGAATTATGGTGCTGGTGACAAATACTGTATATATCATGGACTACTCAAAGAACAAACCAGTCATTTCTAGAGGAGATCAAACCTAAACTTCCTTTATAAGCTCAGATTACAAGACTTAAGACTTTCATACTTTGGACTCACCATGAGAAGAGAAAGATCATTAGAGAAAAACATCATTCTTGGCAACGTAGATCAATGCAAAAGAGAAAGGGCAGCAATGAGATGGATCGATAGAATAAAAACAGTTATGGATGTCAGCAATGAGCCGCCTGACTGAAGAGCGAATGCAGTTTAGGACAACTATTCAGAGGGTCTCCATGAGTCGACATAGACTCAACAGCACTTAACAACAACTTAATAATACATGGTTAAGGGAAGGCCAAAATAGGCGAAGCAGCGGCTGTCTCTTTCAGTAATTCATTTTCTTGGAGCAGTGGCTGTATTTCTTTTATGATTTTTCTCAATTTTTCCAGCTCTAGATTGTATGTTACTGCTAGGGCACCCTCTCTGAGGTTTCTTCTTTATACTGCAGTGGTTTCCTTGGGTGCTTTATAGTGAAAAGGCACTCCTCCTGAAGATGATTTTGGGATTGTAACCTTTTTGTTTGAAAGATTCAGCCAAGATTTTGAGGTGATTATCCCTGTCTTTTGGACCATAGCATTATCAGTTTTTTAACAGGTTTTCTCTACTGTTTTATCCTACGGTCAAGGCAGTTTACATTGAAACAAAACTTGATACATTGTAACAGGGTAAAGAATTTGGATAACTTAATACAATGTAATAGGGCAAAGAATGCGGATAGAAGTTAATAGTAGTGGGGAGGGGAGACTGGGATGAGGTAAGGGGGACAGAGGTAGTTGCATAAAGGTATCATGTCTTGTCCTTAGTGAAGTAGGCTATAAATAGGTAGGTCTTGAGGGCTTTTCTGAATGTTAGCAGATCTTTTGTGGACCGGAGTTTGTAGGGAATTGAGTTCCAGAGGGAAGGTGCATATAGAGAGAAAACTTTACTGGATGTATTGGTGCTGGATCTGGTGAAGGATGCCGTGGTAGCTAGGGTGTTCTGAGAGCCGGTTCTCCTTGTGTAGTCATCTTTGGTCTCAAGTATTATTGTTTGAAAGTGAGTGGCCAATAGGCCATTGAGGATCTTGAAAACTGTAAGAATGGCTTTAAATTGTGTGTGTTCCATGACGGGGAGCCAGTGGAGCTGTTTGAGCAATGGAGTTATGTGCTCGGTTACGCTGGCATTGCAAATGGTTCATGCTGCTGTTTTGAGGTCTAGTTGAAGCGGGTGCATTGTTTTCTTAGGAAGACCTTTGAGGATGAGATTTCAGTAGTCTATAGTATATGCACCTGGTGATGTTTCTTATGTGGGCAAAGAATGTTAGATGTTGATTGAGGGTAATACCTAGATAATGTACCTCTTGTTGTACATGAAGTTAAGTTCCATTTAGGTTGAAGCTTCTCTCTGGTTATTGTCCCCATCAGCCCCCTCTGGTGGCGGCGTAGTGGTTCCACAGGGGCTGGGGAGCGCATAAGAAATAAAGGGTTTCAGGGTTGACCTGTTGTGAGGGTCAATGAGGTAGCAGGCCTCATTGTCAGCCTCAAGGCCAACTTCCTAAAAAGTAACTCTTGCCAAGTGTAGGGTAAAAAAAAGGCTTTTATTTCACCTTTGCGCATAAAGAAGTTCAAAATATGAGGTAATGAGTAACAGAACACAAACTTTGGTTGTATCAAAATGTGAATCAGCAAAAACACTCAAAATAACATGGTTATCCGTCACCAACTTAAAACATAAGGTTTCCAGTATTCTTTGCATACATGGGATTTGTTTGCCTTTTACTTAAACACATCTCCTTGTGCAATAATCACATTCCATTGGTTCTATGTCTTCAATACCCTCAGATTCCCCTGGCAGCCATTCCATTTCTACGGGGTCCGAATCTGAGGTCTCTGAGATCTCTGGGATGTTAAAACCTGGTTTTCTAAAAGCATGCCATACCGTATCCCAGTGCTGGCTTGGGAGTTTGGGGCGTCGGCTTTTAGGTATATTATAACTCCCTGGGCTTACTGCTGTTTCAGGATTAAAGGTTTGCTTCTTCCAGTCTCTGGCAGCACTAAACTTTTTCCTGTAAAACTTATCTGGTATTTCTGGTTTAAAACAGTCCTTATTATCCAGATAAAAGCTAGCCCTTTGTTTCTCTCTAGGCTTCTTGTGAAAGGCTTGAGGCCTAGTCTGAAAGTCTTTTGCTTCAGGTAATTTCCAACGATCCCAGGATATCTTTCCTGTTTTAGAATGAGGTATAATTCTTTTGAGGTAAGGCTGCTGCTGAGGGGCCTGTCTTCCACCTCCACCCCTGTGGCAGTTGGTTAGGGGCCGCGCCCTCTCAGCTATATCCTCTCTCTTAAGGCTATGAACCTTTCTTTCATCCTTCAAGTTTAGGGTTGCCAACTGGCTCCAGATGCGCCCGACAGGCTTGCTCCAGTCCTGGGTTTACCCCATTGCATGCAGTTACTTGTAGTTTTCCTTTTCTTATGGAGTACAATGGAGAAATCAGAACTACATATCCCTGCATGCAATGAGGTAAACCCAGGACTGGATTAAACCTGTCGGGCGCATCTGGAGCCAGTTGGCAACCCTATTCAAGTTACTTTTGTAAAAACTTTTAAAAGTACCTTTTTCCTCATGAAGGTTTCTTCTCCAGTTAGAAGGATAAGCCTCTCCTTCCTTGGCTGTCCTCTGTATGACTGCCTCTTGCAGTTGTGTATGGCCTTCCTCTAGGCCTGCTCTTGGGCCTTCAGCTCGGCCTGCTCTCCCAGTAGCTTTCACTCCTTGAGCTCTTCTGGGTTTGTCAGTGACTTCACCTCGGTCTCTGACTCCGGCTTCTGAAGCTTCCCTTGGCACTACTTCCTGCGCTTCCTGTGAAGGTCTCTGCCAAGCTCCTTGCCTCCTCCTGTGCTTCCCCTCTGGGTTGCTCCTTGACTGCCTCTCTGGCTTTCCCCTTGGCTGCCTTGGCTTCCTCTCTTGCAATGCTCTGTTCCTGCTTAAATCCAGAGCAGCTGCTTCTGAGTCCTGCCCATAGAGGTGTGGTTCTTCCACTTCCAGGCTTGCTCTCCTGCTCCCTCTATGTGTCCCTTCTCGTAATTGCAGGTAAATCTTGTTTTTTTCAAGATTTAAAACTTTCTTTCCTTGCGTCAGCGGGCCCGCGGTATCACATTATATATAGAGCTCCAGTTTTATTGATGTTCATGGTCATGTTGTAGGTGATAAGCCATGAATTGGTGGCATTGTGTTGCCTTCTGTGTATAATGGACTCTTCTGTTTGTGAAGGGTGGAAGCTGGAATTGTGAAGGTAGCTGCATTTGTCAGTTGGCTTCCCATATATAGATGTTTGGATAGAACAACTATTGATAGGTATCATAGGGAGGCCAAGATGGCGGACACAAGTTAGCTAACTCTTCTTGTGCTCCTTCCTTTGGTTTTTGGTTCCTTTCTTTTTAAGTTTATCTTGCTGCGGAAACAGAATGCAAAGGTTTGGGAGTTATCAAGCAGTGCCAAGGCGGCTAAGGGACCTCTCGATGCCTTTGTGAGGTTCACTGGTGCAGATGTTCCGGCGCTGTCTAGCTCGCTGGAGTTGGTGTGGGTGGAAGGAGGCTCTTCACATCCCCCTGAGCTGCAGGTCACACTGAGCCTGGAAGTGCAAACTTCTCCAGTGCAACCCTCAGCTCATGATGGTGGTATACCTACAGGAAGACTCCCCGGTATTGGGGTCTCAACGCCTGATCTGTTAATGACCGAGGATGTGTCATCAGTGGTGGGCTCTCCAGCTGTGAAGCCTCTAGGAGAGACAGGGAATTTGGTTACTGTAATCCTGAGCCCTTCAATCTCTGGGGGCCTGAATGGGTCTTCTTTGTCTGTGCAGAATCCAGAGACCGGGGAAGTGGAAGGTAAACCCCTGCTGGTTCGCCCAACTGTGGTAGCATTTGATGCTCTCTGGGAGGAGCTACAAATGCTGGAAGCCTTGCTAACTATGCAGTTTAAGACTTTGCAATCTGTTATTTCTGGTACTGTACATACTGTGGACTAGTAATATCAAGAAGTGGCTCGGTTGGCTTCTAGAGTAACTCGAAGAAGAAACTGGAGGTTACTGAAACTTTCTCTGTTTCTGCTACCAAGGACTTAACTAGCATTCATGGGAAATTAGAGGCTTTATAAAATGTTGTTCAAAAAAACAACTTGCGCTTACTTAATTTTCCTCGCATTCCTTCGGTGCAGCCAAAAAAATTGTTTAATTCGTATGTGACTTCTGTTTTGAAGATTCCTTCTGAGTTTGTACCTCCTTTGGCAAGGATTTTTTATCTACCCACAGCTAAGCGCAGACCCCATAGTGCTTCTTCACCTCTTCAGTCCCCACCAATGGACTCATTGGATCTAACTGTTTTTTTGGAAGCGTTGGATTCTGAGTCCGTTCCATGAGCAACATTGCTTTTGACGTTGGCTCTTGAGGCTGATCGGGATTTGTTGTTAAAGTTATATTTTCATGCCAGGAATCAACCTTTTATGGGAAAATCAGTTAGGATGTTCTCAGATGTTTCTAAGTCCGCTCAGAAACATCGCCAATAATTTCTTCTTCTTCACCCTAAACATGGGGGTTTATTCTTCTTATGTTACCCTTGTAAATGTTTAATTAAATATATGGGGGGGTTAATTATATTTTATTTCAACCTGCACATTTGACACAATTCATTGTGGGGAAAAATGGGGAGCCTCCTCAGCAGCCTATAGTATCTCTGGGCTCTCCTTTGGGGTAGAGGGAAGAAGTATCACACAAGTAGATAGTTTGAATGCATCAGTTATGTATCTTATTTCCTTAGATATTTATCCTTTGTTTTCTGTCTAGGCCTCCTTCAATTTTGTGGACTAGTGAAAAAATAGGAATTATTATAGTGTTCTTTATATGTGGTGGTTGGTTTTTCCACTCTTCCTTTGCTTCTTTCTTTTCTTAACAAGTGTATAATCCTTGTGATTTTTATTTTTTTTTGCTAAATGCATAAATATAAAATAAAAAAAAAACAACAACTATTGATAGTGTGGCATTCGGACAGTAAACTTTTAATTTTTTTCTAAATGTTACATTTATTGAATTTTTCAAATTAATGAAACAGAAAAAGAATACTCAAAATTCTGAGTCAGAAACAGAAAAATATAGCATTGTAAATAACCCCAATTTTGAGAGGAAGATAAAAAGGCAAAATCTCAACAATTAAAATATTAAATATAGAAGAAAAATAACAACGTTGGGGAAAGAGGATAAAAGGACATATACGTAAAAGAAAAACCAGTAGGAAAAAGCTACGTTACAAACTCATATATTTCTAATATTCATTTCAAACCAAATCACTGAAGAGGTCAACATCTCAATGATCTTCCATCAGCACCTACAAATGAACAGGGTCAACAAAAGCAAGGGGGTATCTTTGAAATTTTTTGCCCAGTTAGCAAACACGTTAACTAGTTAAAACATGGTCACTGCAATAATCAGCAGCACTAACCAGTTAGTGCTGCTGAATAACCCCATGGACCATTGAACAAATTCCCAGTTAAAACCAGAGTAGTGATACTGCCATTCAGTTAGTGATGATATTCATTCACTAACCAGATAGTCACTAACCAGATTGCATCTTGAATGGCCAGCTAACACAGAAATTCAGCAGCAGAAACTGGACATTTGTTACTGCTGAATATCTGTTTCCAATTAAAGCAGTGGCAGCTAGGTGTTTTATTTGGCCTCTCTGCCATCATTGAATATACTCCCCATAATCTTTTGCCTGGTGTTTTAGGAAACAACTCATAGGATATCTCAGATGGAAAGTTATTCCTAAAACTGTCGCTCCAGGCCTCAGTCTAAGGGACTTCCCCCTAAACTCCTGTACTTTGAAAGAGGTCTGGAAACACACAGGGGGACATATTCAAAGGGAGTAATGTGGCTAGCAGACCTGCCAAACCCTTACCCCCACTGAGTGGGATATTCATTGGCACATACATGGTTTGTGCCACTGAATATCTCCTCTTAGTACCACTGAACACCCCAATGCTTAGTGTCAGAGATCTCCATGGCAACCCTGTTATTCAATGCTGCTGGCTGTATATGGCCCTGATACTGAATATCTGGGCATTATTTAAAGCTACAATGGACAGCCGCTTTAATTGTGTTTGTTGCCACAGCTAAATGTGCCCCACATATATTTTATGAACATGAAAAACTATTAAATATTCTTTAAAAACCAATGAAAACACTTTATCCCCAATTGCTAAGTTCCTAAAGGTCACTACCACCATAACATGATGAGTTAACTCCTCATCAGTGGCATTCCTAGCCCCCCCCCACCCCATCACCTGAGGCAGGTGTCTCCCTGCACTGCCAGTGCCCAACCTATGCTCTGTGGCACTCTGCACCATGATGCACCCCCAACCAACTCCACAGAAGCAGGGCGGCAAATGAATGATTACTAGGTTTGCCAAGGTACCTCATGCGCGAGGGGCTAGTTGCTCTGCTCTCCCAGCTGAAGTCTCGTAAATCACGAGACTTTAGTGGGCAGAGATGAGTGAACAGCCCCTCGAGTACAAGGCACTGTGGCAAACCAAGGTAATCCTAAGTTTGCTGTGATGCCTCTCTGGGGCCAGCAGGAATGCACCCCCCTCCCAGCCAGCACTCCAGAAGGGCCAAATTCACCACCCCACTTTTCATACACCACTGCTCCTCATCAGAAGTCTCCAAAATCCTAGTCAGGTTATACATTTCCACCTGGTCTGAGACACCATCAGAAACCTTTTCATAGATCCAGGCATAAGATAAGCTTGCTCAATCTCAGGTAAAGAAATGGGATCCAAATGCAAAATGTCAGTAAATTACTGATATCAACAAACAATAAGGAAAAATTTTAAAAGCACAAATTATTAGCCCTTTCAAAATGATCTAAAGCTTCCAACTTGTGCTTTAGTAACAGATTAACATAGTATATGATGGCAGAGAAAAGCCATTATGGAGTGGAGGAGTAGCCTAGTGGTTAGAACAGCTCCTTGTGACCTTGAGCAAGTCACTTTGCCCTCCATTGCCTTGGATAGAAAGGCCTTACAATCTACTTCCAGTGATACATTGCCAAGAAAACCTACTGTAGGTAGGTTACCAGGAGTCAGCACTGACTTGACTACACTAAAAAAAAAAAGACCAGTATGGTCCATCAAGTCATCCCAGTAAGGTGGCTGAAACAGCTGTACCCATCTCTCTGTGCAGGTCACCCCTTCTATGCCTTTGTTTAGGATTGTACTCATGGCCCCATGCAGGTCGCTCCCTCTATTTGTTGAACTATAAAAGTTTAAGTTTGTTTTAATTCCATCCTCTTGCTACATAGCCCCTACCATCTCCATCAGGAGGGCATTCCAGGCATCCACCACTCTTTCAGTGAAAAAGTATTTCCTGAAGTTGCTTTGAAGTTTACTTCCTTCAAGTTACATTTTATTCCCTCTAGTTTTACAGCTTTCTCTTCATTGAAAAATGTTTGCTTGTTCATTAATACCCTTAAAGTATGTAAACGTTTGTTTCATATTTCCTCTGTCCCTCCTCTCCTCTAGGGTCTATGGACCCGATATTGTAAAGGCATTTACATGATTTGCTGATCTGTAAACCATGTAAATGCCACTGAATAGACATTCAATGGCACTAACATGGTTAGTGCCACTGAATATCCCCAACTAATGTCGCTAATGGCCCCCAGGCCAACCGCTTAGCATCAGGGCATGTCGTGGGCATTCTGGGGTGTGTCGTGGTTGGCAACAGCAGCAATATTGCACCTCTACCCAGTTAACGACCTGTGTGTAAATCTAGGCGAAGCAAAAGCTGGCCTAGTTTTACCCACGGGAGTTAACCGTTTAGCAATGCAATATCGCCACTACCCAGTTCACTTCTGTGGTGTTGGAGGCTGTGTGGTGACCATGGATATTCAATGCCGGGGCTGTATATGACCCTGGCATTGAATATCCAGGTTTATAGGTCGGCAGCGATGGCTATGTGCCGTAGAGGTGCATAGCCATCCCAACTGGATATCGGGCCCTACATATTTAGGTCCTCAAGTCTTCTGGTGCAGGTTCCAAATCATTTTGGCCATCTTCTTCTGAACTGTTTCAAGTCTTTTTATATTCTTTCTAAGATATGGTCTCCAAAACTGAACACAATGCTACAAGTGAGGCCTCACCAATGACTTTGCAGGGACATTAATACCTCCTCTTTTCTACTGGTTATTCCTCTCTGTATGCAACCTAGCTTCCTCTGGCTTTGACTACTGCCTTGTCACATTTTTCATCACATTAAGATCGTCAGACAGTATCACTCTGAGGTCCCTCTCTTGGCCCATGGACACCAATCTCTTGCCCCTATCACATACAACTCCTGTGGATTTCTGCATTCTTTACATTAAATCTTAACTGCCATGCATTCTGCTAGTTTTTGTAGATCCTTCTTCATGTTGTTCACTCCCACTCAGGAAACAGGAAGGAGGATCATCAGTGATACAAGAGTAGGCCGGCTAGAACCAGCCCCATCAAGATGTTATGACTCTTCTGTAAGATGCCTTCCTTATACCCCAACACTGGCCTATGACTGTGGGAATTAAAAAGCCAGTTTGTTTTTTATTTGCCTAAAACTTCAAATAACCTTCTAGCTATATTTTTCGTTTAGCCAGAAGCCACACCTACCTCTTTAATTAATAGAATTGCCCTGAAATGAAAAGTTAGAAAAAACAAATAAAACCCTTGTATTGCTGATGATCTTCATTCCTGTTTACTGACTGGTCCAAAGTTTGTCTGGAATGGAGCTCTATGGAAAATGCTAAGTATATTTTTGCCTTGTGAAACTATTGACTTCTGCTGTAGAGATTTACTCTAAAAATGTTTCTTTTGCCATGTTCTTGTGCCAGAAATTCTGTGAAACCATGTCTAAGTATACTATCAGAAACATTTACCAAGCTAATCCAGATCCTGTTTGTATCCAGATCTATCTCATGCATATTCATTGTGGATATCCTGAAAACCTGACTGGCTTGGGGGTCCCAGAGGACTGGATTGAGAATCACTGGGATATAAGGTTTAGAATGCAGCACCTCAAAAGCACACTTTTGTTAAATAAATTAAGGCACTGTGAAGAATCTGAATTAAAGTATCCATTCAAATTCAGAGAGGATACAAATATGGACATAATCCATTTTTTGTTCAAGTGTGACCAATAAACACCATTCTGGAATTTCCACAGTAAGAGGGTAATTTTATAAAAGATTGCCTCTCTGAATATTTTTAGCCTATTTTATAAAAACACTGCAGGCACCTAAGTGTCTTCTAAAAATACTAGCACAAATTAGGTAGAAATAGCAGATAGATGTAAGCCACATACATTTACACTGTAAATGTTAGCCCATAAGACCTCACATTCAAGTGTATTTGTTAAAATACTTATATACATGATGACTCTGCCTGATAATATACCTACTCTTAACAGCACATACAAGTATGCATCTAATTGCACTGTATATACTTTTATGCCCAAGGTAATTTTATGGGGTCTTTTACGGGTAAACGTAAATCAATTGTTTACATTATCAGAATATAGAAAGACTAGGGGACATGCAATGAAGCTACAGGGTAAACTATTTAAGACTAATAAAAGAAAATATCTTTTCACTCAACGTGTAATCAAACTCTGGAATTTGTTACCTGAGGATGTAGTAAAGGCTGTTAGTGTAGCTGGGTTTAAAAAAGGATTGGATAAGTTCCTGGAGGAAAGGTCCATAAACCATTATTAAGAAGGGACTCAGGATATCAATGCTTGACCCAGTACAAGCATTGCGGAACCTGTGTCTTTTGGGGAAACTGCTAGGTACGTATGACCTAGATTGACCACTGCTGGAAACAGGATACTGGGCTTGATGGACCTTGGTCTGACCCAGTATGGCATATCTTATGTTCTTATGTTTACGCACATTAATGCATTTATACATGGGAAAAGACCTTTATAAAATTACCTTCTTAAATCTTTTTGGCCATATTCTCTCACAACACAGAGATCTTGGTGTTTCTTTGGCTCTGTTACTTATTTATTTGGAGTGGAGGAGTGGCCTAGTGGTTAGGACAAGGTACTTCAGGCCAGAGGGCTGGGGGTTCAAGTCCCACCTGGGGACAGCAATCTCAGGCCAGAGGGACTGGGATTTCTAGTCCTATAGGCACTCCTTGTGGTCTTGGGCAAGCCACTTAACCCTCCATTGCCCATGTTCCCTGTAAGTATTAGCATATGTGTGTCATATCCCCTCGTGTTAAATGTATCTCCCAATTGACCACTTTGACCCGGTGAAAAGCAGGATATAAATGCAGCTAAAAAAAAAAAATTTATGTACAATTAAAACATTATGAAAAACCTTCACTTCCTGATTCCTGTTAGTTTACAAGGTTCTATATAATAGAAATGGAGCCAATCCTATATTCACAATAAATCGCCTAACGTTCCCAATTAGAGAGATGAATGACTGTGGTTATGATTTGTTGATAGTGCATAAACATTAACCCCCTACCCCTCCCACATAAACACACACACACACAGCAAATAGACAAAGGAACTAAATCAGACTTGTTGAATTTTAAAGAATAGGCTTATTTGGAGAAAGACATAAAATTAAAAAAAATAATGGCTTCAGAAGTAGCTGGCACTTGTCTTCAATCCAGGGATATTTACAATTTACTTCCTCTACATAACGGGCCTGATTTTTAAGGGTTTTTCTATTATGGTATGTCTCCGGAAAAAGCTTTGATAAATCAGATCGTCCAACTTAAAATGTTTTTCAGCATGCACAGGCTCACCATAATTCAATGTTCATTTTGCTATTATGGGAATGCCAACAAATGGTATATGACAAAGTAGACTCTTGTTCTCAAAGCTTATGCCTCAATAAATCTGTTAATCTATGAGATGCCACCAGCGTCTGTGTCATTTTTACCACATCGCTTGTTATTTATGGCAGCACGGATTGCAATAGGAACAGCAAGAGTAGCAGCAGCCACAATTTGGTTTTCATTGTACTGTTAGCTGCATTACTGTGCATTATTAGCAATAGCTACAGGCAAAAGGGTGCCATAGGTCATCCAACACCATTTTGGTAGGGCAAGAACACTTCTGCATCATTAAGATTCAGTGGTACGTCAGTGGGCAAATGAGATTTGAGGGCTGGTTGGAATCTGCTTTGGGGTGGGGTTACTGACTGTTAGTGTCCTTTAAAGATTGTGGCCCAAATCTGCAATAGCACATTGTCAGGGCTGGGAAAACATTAATTTCCCAGTTGCTGCCATACTTATGCTCTGTAGTTTAACGAATCTTGTAGGAATCTATTTGCATTAAAATGTTACAGGACTGCATTTTTTTACCACAGTTTGTAGGGTAATTTTATAACAGGCGTCTGCATCTGGGGGCAGACCTGGATTTAAGCATAGGCAACATAGGCAACTGCCTAGGGTGCCAGATAAATTGAAGGTGCCAGGTAGCTAGACCAAAAGGAGCCTTTTATTACTACTACTACTACTACTACTACTACTTACCATGTGCATAGCACAACTAAGCATATACATTGCTGTACATATTTTCCCACTATATGGCCCTCCACCAATGCCACTTCAAAGAAGCACCACCATCATCCAACCAACCCCCTCACTCCCATTTTCAGACTCCAGGGGACCCCCCTCAGTTCTTCAAGTGCAAGAGAGGATATCATGCTCTCGCTCTCCAGTCTTGCCTATGGAAGCTGAAATCTTAAATCTAACACTGTTCAGAGGTGAAAAGGTGATTATGTTTTGCCTATCTTACAAAGCAACATAACAACATGTATGTCTTTATTAAACTATAGTATAAATCCTGCAAAAATTGCACCTACATTGAAGGCATAGATGTTTATGTCTGCTTGGCAGCAGGCATAAATGTTAGCACATAGTTATAGTTTATTAGTTTTGATATACTGCCCTTTGTAAAATAAAGAGTCAAACTCCTCCCTTGCACACGCCTACCCTACAAATACAGTACATGCCTACTATCATCATTTATATCTTCAGATATGACCAAATTTTATGAGACTTTTTATGTGCATAAATCATCATTTTATACACTGAAAAGGTTTATAAATTTACCTCCATAATGAACTAGGATCGCCCCCTCTAGCACTGCCATTAAATAAATAAATACTTTTTACTAGAATGGGTGTATGCTTTTTAAGGTGCACATAGAAAATGCCCAAAAATACCAACAAAAACATAAAAAGCCTTCATTTTTGTGATTTAAAGCACAAAGCTGCTTTTGAAAAACACTTCACAGAAAACAGGATATACTGTAGTAAACTTTCTGCATAGGCTACTATGTGCAAGTGTTTATTTAAATTTGATATTAATGAGCTGCTGCAATACAAAATCTGTAACTCAACTCATTTATGACAAATTTTGCAAAAACGGATGTACAAAAAAAGTGTGGAGCCCAGTTCCATAATGTGCACGTCCTGGCCTCTGATACATTTAAACCAAAAACATGCCCCCCCCCCCCTTGAACTTAATGCCACATTCGCAGGTCTGGACGTGCACGGGGTCCGGAATCAGGGAGACAGCTGTGTTCGGCAGGCACTTGCATATGCTATCTGAACCACCCCATGCCTCAGACTCAGGTAAACAGTCTGGGCATCCACTGAATTCTGAAATGTTATACGTGTCCGATGCTGCCCATCTCTGTGCGGCCAGGCCTCCACTGGTAAAATGTACATCTCCTAAGCTGATGCTAACAGACATTGTTATATTCATGCAAACAAGACATAAATGCTGTTGAAATAGGTATGTGCATGCAAAAGAGACTATGTGCACCTGTCTGTTGGAAGCTCAGAACAGTACAAGGTTATTTAAGTGCACTAAGGCTACTGTAACAGCAAGTGGAATGTGAGATGTTTGTCCTGACAGCAAAACATACATGACATTTGCAGAACACCTTAGGTATTCCTGCAGTGGATATCGCTGCCGATAGTATTTACAATGCCAAGTATGTGCCAGAAAATACCAAAATGGGTCCCTACAGCTACATGTCAATACACATCCCTGTCAACAACAGGGACCAATCAGGATGAGAACATGCAACAGGGAAAACATGAGCGATACAGGCCTATAAGCATCATCAACTGTCCTTTCTGATGTGCACAATGTTAGATACCGGGTGATGTGTACACTGTAGCATGCCCCCACTCTGAGGGTCCTCCACCACAGCCAGGGGCATGCCCTGCTTTGTTGCTACAGATAAGCTTGTCAGGATATACTGCCCATTCACACTGGCACCTGGTGATGCTGCAGTCAGTCTTATGATTCAGCTACTGTCCAGGCATACATGTTCCCCCGGATTTGCAGAGCAACATACCAGAGTCTCTCCTGCAGCCCTCGTACATTCAATGCACACACACACTTGCATACACACACACACACAGACACACACACACATACATACTCTTGATTGCAGTCACAGATAACATGTCTGCAACGACCATGCCCTGCATCTGTACACAACTTCTGCAACTACATAATTGCATGGCGTCTCAAGAATACACATCTCATCTGCATTTCCCAACCAAACACATAACATCCCTACAGCTATGTTCCTGTTTGTCCAAGGACTTTATTGGAGGGACCTTGCATAGGCCCTTTGGCACAGTGTACGTCTCCGTGCCTGACTATGGCCTGTTCTGCCCCCTCCTGCCCATGTTCTGAGATGCCCGTTTTAGTTTCAGAATACAAATCTAGAAGTTTTCAACTGCAAAACATGAATCCCGCATGCATACAGGTCTTAATCATGTTTCAGAATGACCTCCATAGATTCCCATATAGGGCATTTATAGAAACATTAAGGGCCTTATTTATTGAAGTTCATTAAGACTTTGCACTTACCATGCATTAAGAGCAAAAACGTTTGTGTTAGAAAATCCAAAGTTTGTGCAGTAAATTTATTTATTTAACAAGGTTTATATACTGCTTTCTTATTAAGTCAAAGCGGTTTACATGGAACATTAACAGCAGGGGAACTGCTTTACATAGAACTGCTTTACAAAGAACTGGTCTGAAAATATATAGAATTGAAAACATACATAGAACTGGGCTGGGTAGTATGGATAAGTAAGAAGGGTTTGGTTGGGATGGGCATTAACTGGGGACATCTAGAAATAACATGGTGGTCAAGGAATTAAAATTATGTCAGATTACTAGGTGCTAGGGGCGGGGAGTTGGAGGATCATGTGAATTATGCAGGTTCATCTGCTGCTCTTAGGGTTTTTGGGAGGGCTTTCCAGATGGTGGGTGTAAAGAGGGAGAAGGCTCTGTTGCATGATTGTTGGGAGCTCTTTCTTTTGAGGGCTGGTATGGTGAGTAAGGTTTGCTTGTTGTTTCATCTTGATCTTGTAGTTAGAGCTTTATTAGGGTTTGGAGACTGGGAGCTAGTTGGTCTTGCAGTAATTTGAAAATGATGAGAATTGTTGTGTACATTATTCGTTGGGTTATTGGTAACCAGTGGAGTCTTTTTAGCATGGGAGTGATTTGGTCTTGTTTAGGGTCCCAGTTATTATCCTTGCCACAGTATTTTGTGTCATTTGGAGTGAGTGGAGTGTTTGCTTTGGGAAGCCTTGGCATAGTATATTGCAATAGTCCAGTTGTGGGGTGATGATGGCTTGGCACACTGTTCTGAAATCATTTATGTCTAGGAGTGGTCATAGATTCTATAGGATCCTTAGTTTGTTGGCTGTTTTTGTGATGTGTGGATGCATGGTTAGGTGTTGATCAAGTGTAACTCCTAGGTATTTGACTTTGGTTTTGGTGGGAAGGGTTGCATCGTCAATTGTGATTTTTAGTGGGGGGGGGGGGTAAAGGTTTTGTCTTGTGATGTGGAGGACTTCAGATTTATTGTGGTTCACTGATAAGATGAGTTTGGCAAGTCGATGAGTGAGGACTGTGAAGCAAGAGATTATGTTTGTACAGTCAGGTTTCTTGGTGTTGAAGGGGGTGTGTATCATTATGTTATTTGCATAAATGTAGAAGAGGATACTATGGTTTCTGATTAGGTTGTAGATGGGTTGGATGTAAAGATTGAAGAGCAAGGCAGAGAGAGATGAGCCTTGTGGGTAAAAGATTTTGAGGTCTGTGTACTTATTTTAACTTTCTGATGATGGTTGGAGAGGAAAGAGTTGAACCATGATAGTGTTGTTTTGCAGAGGCCAATCGCTTGTATTCTGGATTAAAGTATGTGTGGGAAATTTAGTTGAATGATGCAGTGATATCTAGAAATATCATGATGAAACCTTGTTCAGCATTTTAAATGCCTTTGACCAAGGTGTCAAAAAGGGTCATGAAGAGGGTTTCTATGTTGTGAAGTGAGAGAAAGTCATACTGTTGGGAGTCCAGTAGCACGTGGGAGTCAATATGGTCTTGGAGCTGCTGCAGTAATACTTTTTTGATTATTTTGGTGATGAAAGGCAGACTGGAAATTGGTCAGTATGAGCTGGGGGCTGTTGGGTCCAGGGTGTTTTTTTTTTTTTTAAGATCGGTCCTATAGAGGCAATTTTGAGGGAGGTGGGCATGTAGCCATCAGATAACAAGGAACTGACAATTCTTTGTAGGGTTGATACAAGTTCTGTTCTGAAGATCTTAATCCAGGAGAGTGGACAGGGATCAAGGGGAGAGGTTCATTATGATTTTTTCTAGGACATCTGTAGATATGGCCCGAAAGGAGGCCCATGTGTGGGTTGGATTTACTGATGTTTGTTATTGTGGGAGGTTGGGCAGGTACAGTATGTGTTGAGGTTATGCTCCAAGTAGTTGGCTATTCCTTGAGGGTTAATGTTTGGTGGGGGGGGGGGGGGGGTGAGGGTGAGGGGTTCTTGTCTTGTGTGGGGTCTTTCTTGAGAGTATTTGCAATGGCAAAACGTTCTCTTGGTTGGCTGAGAGACCATTTGTATATTAGTGTGCTGCATTCTGTCTGTTTTGTTGAGTAGAGATCGCTGAGTATGAGGTCTTTTGATCTTCTCCAGGGACACTTAAATTCCACCCACCCTACCCCTCACCCCACCCACTCCAGGGTTACATTTCCTATAAAGTCATCACATAAATTGTCATCTGTCCTCCAATTAGATGTAACACACACCTTTTCTCCTTGTCCTGGAACTGCTTTATAACCACCTTAACCCTTTGAAGGCCTACTTTAAAATTTTAATCCACATTCTGCAGCCGGGTTAATTTTTGCATATTTCAAGAAAGTTGTACCCGTCTTATTCAATATGTTCTAATAGTGATTTTCCTTCTGCTATGGTCATGTATTATATACCATTTGATAGGAATATTTATTCAGAATTTTGGATCCCGAGAGTTTTGGGCTCGGCCTGGAAAGGGTTAATCAGCATGTCATATATTCAATGCAATAGTTTGTGGTACCTTCATTCTAAGAAGAATCTTTTGGAGCCTAAGTTATCTGCCATGTATAAAAAACTGATTCTATTAAGGGAAGAATTAGATCCACATAAATACACTTCCTCTAGGGTACAAATTGAAAAAAAAATCCACCACCACTCCTACAAAGAATCAAGCAGCCCAGGAACAAGTGGATCACAATGGGCTCTGGTATGTGGCAACCTGTAACATGGAGATGCCCTTGCCATCAAGAGATATCCCTGCATAACGCCTTCTCTGCCTTGGGAAATTCTGGTGCCCAATTAGTGGAAACTGAAGTGCCCTAAAACAATAAAGTTAATGCCTGATGCACTGATAATGCCCTAAATATGAAGAACCTGACACAAAAGAGGAAATTACCACTACTTGGAGATTCCATCATCAGAGGCACCAACTTGGGAACACAGTTTAAAGGGGAGAAGATGGTCAAATGCCTCCCAGGCTCTTCAGCCAGCAGGAATACAGAGCAAATTGCTTGCATAGTTAGTGCAGAAAGTTAGCACCCCAAAATTGATGTTATCATCTGCTTGGGTACAAATGACCTGGCTAGAAACAGTGCCTCTACAGTTCAGAAAGATTTCCAGATTCTGGGAAAGAAACTCAAATCCATTGCTAACACTGTAGCATTCTCAGAAGTTCTACCTGTTCTTGGTAAGGGGGCAGAAAGGCTGCATCGCATAATCAACTTTAATAAATTGTTCCAAACCTGGTGCAAAGAAGAAGGATTTAGATATATAGACAACTGTGGAAATAGATGGAACAGCAAGAGGCAATACTGTGTTGATGGACTACATCTCTCTGTTGCAGGGAAAAGGATTCTAAGTGCAAAATTCAGGCATTATGTGGACAGGCATTTAAACTAGGGAAAGGGAGTGACGGATGGAAAAGAGCAAGTTCAGGACGTCACTCCCAGCAAAAGCATAATAACATTTGAAACAGCAGCAGTATTAACCCACACATCAATGCCAAGTGAGAAGAGGGATGTAAAACAAGATCCATGCAAAATACAAGCAAGCCAGTCAACAAATGCTGGAAAGCAATGAGCACAAAACCTCAAAGCATAGCCAACAAAGTTCATGAACTGGAAGCCCTAATGAGGGAAATGAGAGAGATCATTTTGCATCCAGTGATCACTAGATGGTGTGGTTCAGTTTTAGGACTAGGGCTGTTAGAATCCATTCAAAAATGAGGCTCTTAGACTTTAGGAAGACTAATTTTGCCAAGATGGGCCAATACCTCAGGGAGTCGTTAGCGGGATGGGAACAGCTGGGGGATGTAGAAAAACAGTAGGCAAAACTGAAAGGGGATATTTTAAGGGCAACCAACCTTTTTGTTAAAATGGTAAATAAAGGAAAAAGGAAAAGGAGACCGCTATGGCTTTCGAAAGAAGTAGCTGAAAAGGTAAAGAAAAAGAGGGAGGCCTTCATGAAATACAAGAGATCACAGAGAGAGGAAGACAGGCATCTATATTTGGAAAAACTTAGAGAAGCTAGCAAAGTAGTCAGGAAAGCAAAGATTCAAAAAGAGGAGGAAATAGCCAATGCAATAAAACGGAGGAAAAGACATTTTTCAGATATGTTAGTGGGAAGAGGAAGGGCAAAAGTGGTATTGTCAGACTCAAGGGTGAAGGGGAGGTATATGTAGAAGCTGATGAGGATAAAGCGGACTGGCTTAACAAATATTTCTATTCTGTGTTTACAGATGAAGAACCAGGAGCAGGACCTCAGAAAACACCTACAAACAGGAACAGAAGCGAGGGACATCTTGAACAATTTTCAGAAGACTGTGTTTAAGAGAAACTAGCTCAGCTTAAAGTAGACAAAGCGATGGGATTGGATGGGATACACCCTAGAATACTGCGGGAACTTGGGGAAGTTCTAGCAGCTCCACTGACTGACCTTTTCAATGCCTCATTGGAGTCGGGAGTGATGCCAAAGGACTGAAGAGAGGCTCATGTGGTGCCTTTACACAAAAGCGGAAGTAAGGATGTGGTTGAAAACTACAGGCCGGTTAGTTTAACTTTGGTGGTGAGTAAATTATTGGAAATGCTGCAGAAAGAGAAAATAGTGAGGTTTATTTATTTATTATTTATTTATTTACATTCTCTTATATACCGCACTATTCTGCATCAGCGCGGTTTACATTGAACAAACTGAAATTACATTGAACAGGGTATTATAACTTGGAGAAAACTATTTTACAGGGAACATGGGCTATGGAGGGTTAAGTGGCTTGCCCAAGACCACAAGGAGCACCTGTGGGACTAGAAACCCCAGTCCTTCCAGCCCAAGGTTGCTGTCCTCTAGTGGGATTTGAACCCCCGACCTTCCGGCCTGAAGTACCTTGCCCCAACCACTAGACTCCAGCAGATTACAAGATCCGAGGCAACATGGATTCACCAGAGACAGGTCTTTTCAGACAAATCTGATTGATTTATTTGACTGGGTGACCAGGGAGTTGGACCGAGGAAGAGCCCTAGATGTGGTGCATTTAGATCTCAGTAAAGCCTTTGACACTGTTCCTTATAGGCGACTTATAAGCAAACTGAGTACCCTAGGGATGGACCCTAAAGTTACTGCTTGGATTAGAAATTGGTTGGGTGGGGGTGACAAAGAGTACAGGTAAATGGAGCTCACTATGAGGAGAAGGATGTTACCAGTGGTGTGCCCCAGGGATCTGTCCTTGGTCCAATTCTTTTTAACATCTTTGTTAGTGATATAGCGGAAGGGCTGTTGGGTAAGGTTTGCCTCTTTGCGGATGATACCAAAATCTGCAATAGAGTAGACACCCAGGAAGGTGTAGATAACATGAGGAGGGATCTAGCTAAGCTTGAAGAATGGTCTAGAATTTGGCAGCTGGGATTTAATGTTAAAAAATGTAAGGTCATGCATTTGGGCTGCAGCAATCCAAGGGAGCAATATAGTATAGGGGTAAAGTACTTTTGTCTACTAAAGAAGAGCAGGACCTAGGCATGGTTGTGTCTGATGATCTTAAATTAGCTAAACAGGTAGAAAAGGCGACGGCAAAATCTAGAAGGATGCTTGGGTGCATATGGAGAGGAATGGGTAGCAGAAAAAAGGAGTCAATAGAGCCTCTGTATAAGTCTTTGGTGCAACCTCATTTGGAGTAAAGTGTGCAATTCTGGAGACTGCATCTTCAAAAGGATATAAACATGTTGGAGTCAGTACAGAGGGTGGCTACTAAAATTGTTAGTGGTCTTCATTATAAAGCATATGAGGACAGACTTAAGGATTTTAATATTTACACCTTAGAGGAAAGGCTGGATAGAGGTGATATGATTGAGATGCTTAAATACCTCCATGGCATAAATGTACAGGGGGAGAGCCTCTTTTGATTGAAAGCAAGTTCTGCTATGAGGGGACATGGGATGAGGGTGAAGGGGGATAGATTCAGGAGTGATATGCGTAAATATTTCTTTACGGGAAGAGTTCTGGATCCGTGGAATAGTCTCCCAGTGGAGGTGGTAGAGATGAGAACAATATCTGAATTAAAAAAAAGCATGGAACAAACACAGAGGATCTCTAAAGGAAAAAAGTGGACTGTTGTAGTTGTTGATATGGAGGGACAGATTAGATAGGCCATGTGGTCTTTTTCTGTTGTCATATTTCTATGTTACTATGTTTCTATAGACTTGGACATTGTGGCCATTACAGAAACATGGTTTAACGAGTTGCATGGGATATAGCCATAGCTGGCTATAATCTATTTAGAAGACAGAGAGAATAGAAAAGGAGGGGGAGTAGCCCTATATGTCAAAAGCAATATTAAAGCTGGTGAAATACAGGTGACATGGGGAAAAGAATATGTGCTATGGATTGTGTTGGGAAGAGGAGATGGCACTATCATCCTTACTGGTGTAGTCTAAAGGCCTTAAATACAAACTGAAGAAATGGATAGCGAATTGATTATTGATATTGAAAAAATGGTCATGAAGGGGGAAGTGATCATATTGGGTGACTTTAATCTACCTGATGTGGATTGGAGTATTCCTTCTGCAAATCTGGAAAGAAGTAAAAAAATTGTGGCTGCCTTCCATGATGCATTACTATTGTAGGAAAGCTCGATGCTGGATTTAGTACTCACCAACAGAGATAGCATGTCAAATATTCGAGTGAGTGCCCATGTGATCAGCAATGATCATCACACGGTGTGGTTTGAGATAAAAGCCAAGGCAGAATCCAATCACAGCAAGCTCAAAGTCCTGAACTTCAAAAAGATTGACTTCTGTAAAATGGCCAAGTACCCAAAGGAGGAGTTGGCAGGGTGGGAGGGGATAAGGGAAGTTGAATTGCAGTGGACTAAACTAAAGGAGGTAATAAAAGGGGCAACAGATACATATGCAAGAAAAGTAATTAAAAGCAAGAGGAAAAGGAAACCTTTTTGGTTCTCCAAAGAAGTGGCTGCACAAATAAAGGCAAAAACTACAGCTTTCACAAAATTCAGAAGTTCACAAACAGAGGAACATAGAAAGAATAGAGGATAAAACTAAAAGAGACAAAAAGAGAAATAAGGATAGCAAAATCGAAGACAGAAGAAAAGATGGCTACAGATGTGAAGTGTGGCAACAAAACCTTTTTCAAGTATATTCGGGAGAGGAGGGAAATCAGAGATGGAATTGCAGGACTCAAAAGTGCCGGGAAAGGATTTGTGGAAAGTGACTTTGAAAAAGTGAAAATGCTACACAAATACTTCTGTTTTGTTTTTACTAAAGAAAATCCTGGTGAAGGACACCTGTGATTGACAAATATAGAAATGGGTAGAAATATAGAATGGTGTAGATACCGCACCATTCACAGAAGATTATATGATAGAACAGCTTGCAAAACTGAAAGTGGACAAGGGCATGGGACCGGATGGGATATACCCCAGGATACTGAAAGAGCTCAGAGAGGTTCTTGCATGGCCGTTAAAGGATGTTTTTAATAGATCCTTGGAGACAGGAGACATTTCACAGGACTGGAGAAGAGCTGATGTGGTACCTCTTCACAAAAGTGGTAATAGGGAAGAAGTGACAAACTACAGACCGGTAAGCCTTACCTCGGTGGTGGGAAATGCAATGCAGGAGCTCCTGAAAGAGCGAATAGTGGACATTCTTGAAACCAAAAGGTCATATGATCCGAGACAACATGGTTTTACGAAAGGACGATCTTGCTAAACAAATCTGATTGACTTCTTTGACTAGGTGACCAGATAATTAGATCAAGGGCATGCGATGGATAAGATCTACCTAGATGTCAGCAAAGCTTTTGATACTATTCTTCACGGGAGGCTTATCAATAAACTAAACAGCTTAGGTATAGGTCCCAAGGTGGTGAACTGGATCTGAAATGGATTGAATGACAGACGACAGAAGGTGATAGTAAATGGAACTCACTTGGATGCAAGGAAGGTGATTAGCGGTGTGCCCCAGGGTTCAGTCCTAGGACCCATACTATTCAATGTATTTGTGAGTGATATTGCTGAAGGACTGAATGGAAAAGTCTGTCTTTTTGAAAATGACACAAAAATTTGCAACAGAGTGGACTCTCCTGAAAGAGTGGATAACATGAGGAAAGATCTATAAAAGCTGGAAGAATGGTCTAATGCTTGGCAGTTAAGCTTTAATGTGAAGAAGTACAGTGTCATGTGCTTAGGAAGCAGAAATCCAAGGGGTTTGTATGCAATAGGGGGCAAGAGGTTAGTGTGCACCGACCAGAAGAAGGACCCTGGAGTGGTTATTTCTGAGGATCTCAAGGTGGCGAAGCAGTGTGACAAGGCAGTGGCAGAAAACAGAACAATGCTGGGTTGCATACAGAGAGGAATTACCAGCAAAAAGGAAGAGGTACTAATGCCACTGTACAAGATGCCGGTGAGACCTCACTTAGAATATTGTGTTCAGTTTTGGAGGCCATATCTCGTAAAGGATATAAAAAGACTGGAAATAGTTTCAAGGAAGTCAACCAAAATGATTTGGAACCTGCGTCAGATGACATAAGAGAAGAGACTTGAAGACCAAAATCTGTACACTCTGGAGGAGAGGAGGGACAGGGGAGATATGATTCAGACCTTTAAATATTTAGAGTATTAATGAACAAACAAACCTCTTCCAAAGATGGGGAAGCTGTAAAACTAGAGGGCATAACATGAAGCTGAAAGGGGGTAAACTGAAAAGCAACGTCAGGATTCAGCCCAGCCTGCACATACAGACCTGTTCCCTGCTAACTCAGTCAGGGCTGTACAATGGAGCCGTTGCACCATGGCATCTGATTGCCATGGATCTGCGGCTCCATTGTAAAGTTGCAATCCCTGGCACCGACACAGAAAAATGCTTTCCCCGCTGCCCGACCCACAATCCAGCCTCCCAAGGCCAGGTTGGGGCTGCAGGGAGCCCTGCCACCTCTTTTGAGCCTCGGCCCGTCATCCTCTGCCAGATTGGGGAACTTATTCCACCTCAAAGGTGGAATAAGTTCCCCATCTAAGTCGTCGGCCCTGGACATACAGGGCCGACATTGGAATCGGCCCTGGACATAAAGGACCAATATTGGAATCAGCCCTGTACGTCCAGGACCAATGACCTCCTACCTCCTGCCCTGCCTCCACCTCTGATCAACCCCTTCCCCGCCCACGTCTAACCTCCCCGTACAACCTCTGGAAAAGTTAGATGCTGGCGGGAGGGCACGAATTATGGGACATCCATCCCCGCTATTCGTGGCAAGAATAACCCCCTATGTTACTATGTTCTTTCAATCCGTCTGAAAGTTAGTTTCATTTGTTTGATGTCCTTGGAGGACCAGGGGGCTAGTTGGTGGGTAGTTGTTATGTATTTTGTGTAGTTAGAGGGAGTTGTGGGGATCGAGGCAGCATTTGCAAGGGTGGTAGTCCAGGTGTGAATTAATTGCTCCAGGTCATTGGTGTTTGTTTATTTGGGGGTTGACTTGATGCAGAAATGATTGTTTGCCAAAGGATTTGAAGTTATGTGTGGTATTGGGTGTTTATTTATTTATTCATCTGTATTTATATCCCGCTTTTCACCGGGTGTTGAGCCTCTTGTGTTGTGGGGGCGGTGTTGAGGTAGAACAAAGGTGATTGAATCGTGGTCTGACTATGGTATTGGGGACACCTTGCAGGCAAGGTGAGAAGAGGGTTGTTCCTCCTTTATTGTGGGTGGGTTTATTACTTGATAAAGTTGCAGGGCCTCCATCACGTTGAGAAAGCACATGCTTGGCTTCATGAGGCAGAAGGAGGTTCAGATTGCCTAGCATCTAGAAGGGTTTTATTGATGCGGTGTGGATGCATGCTTCCTCTAGTAAAATTGAGAATTCATTTGTTTTAGTGTTGGGTGATCTATATGTGATGCATAAGGTTTGGTTCTCATTTTTGATTGAGAGGATATCCAAGGTGTTGCTTGAGGTATTTTTGGTTACGGTGAAGCGGAGGTGTTCCTTGGCTATGATGTTGATCGCACCTCCTCTCTTTGTTTGTCTTGGGCATTTGAAGAGTTTGAGATTTATGGGTATCAGTTGGTTTAGCAGGATAGGAGGTCCAAATCATTGTCATTTATGAAGTCAAGTATGGTGTAAATTTTATTTTGTGTGGACTGGGCATTTATGAGTGCTCAATTGAGGGGAGGAGGGGGAACTGTAGGATGAGCTTTGAGATGATGTTGGTGTGGAGTTTATTTGTATCAATCTGAGTTGTCCTCTGAAAGGAGGAGTTCTCCAGTGGGTCCATATGCTTGTAGCTGTGAATTATCAAGATTAGACCATTGGTGGATGGGAATGCATCTGCAAGGAGAATGAGTGTGAGGATTACGATGGGGAGTGCATGTCTTGGAATGGCGGCATTCATGTTGTCCGATTGGTGCTTGGGTTGTTTGTGTTTTTGGTTGAATTAATTTGAGATGTGGTTTGTGGTTGTTTGAGTGATTGTGTGAGTGGGGTGCTTGATGGGCACAAGTGGGGAGAGAGTCTCACCTTCTGATCTGGGGGAGTCTTTTTGATGTGGTCAGCTTTCTGGGGGATGCCACATCTGCCTTAAATTATGATCATTAAGGATGAACTGTATCTGTTTCATACTGCTTTATGAGCCAGGGATGTGTGGGGAGCAGCATTTACTATGCAGGGAAGGCACTTAACCACATGGTTACATATTACATGGATGCAGCTGCGCTATCTGCCGAGGCATGTAATATGGATCCCAATGCAAAAAGAACCCACCTCTGCTCATGGCAGTGACCTTGCCCCCTCATCAGCAACCCCACTTATCAACAACTTGCCCCCGATGAGCATCCTGCCTGATCTGAAAGCCAGATTAGCACACTCTCATCAGAGACCCACCCAGAAGACCACCAACCTGATGAGATCTCTGCACAAATCTCCTAAAACCTGATGAGACTCCCCACAAAAAAATCTTCCCAGATGATTTGAACCGAACCAAGAGAGCTCCTCAGTTAATATAAATCCACTTAACAAAGCAGAATACTATTTTCATCACACCCCATGACCCCCCAACCCCTCCCCCCCCCCCGGCACTTACCAAAGTATCCCTGGAAGTCTAGTGGATGGGGCAGGGATGAATGTCCTCCAATCCTTTGGCTGCCTGGGTTCAAAATTACAACTATAACTGCAAAGAGTAGTACTACAAGACTACCGCTAAGGGATACTGTCACCATTTGGAACCCCATAGGGAATGAGGCAGGAACTGAGGGAGACTTTCCTACCCCATTCATTAAGAATATTGGTGAGCCTCCCAGGTCAGTCTTGGAGGTTTGGGGGTGGAGGTCAGGATTGCTTCTTTGGGGGGCCTTTAGTTTTGGGTCATGAGTTCCTAGGGGGGTTCTCTGGGTTCTCTTGAAAGTCTTTACTTTGCGGGGTTAGCTGTCCAGGGGTTGGGTGTTGAAAGGGAGGGGACTGGACCAGGAGATTTGGCCTGTACTTGTAGAGCAGCTTTGCTCATGGAAAGAGTTTAGATGTTGCATGAATGGAGTTGCAATTAATATTGGTATTTTATAAAATATGCATGTATCTTTTTAAAGTACATAATCACATTTATGCTTGGTCTGGAGCAGGTGAAATGCAGCGCCTTCAGTCTAAGCTTAAAATAGGTTCCTTCTTCATCCCTAAACCTAGGGGCCCTGTTATAAAATTACCCTCAAACAGGTACATGCATAAATCGTATCCCCATTTTTGCTCTTCCTAAACCCCTCCCCATGAATGCCACATTAGAACATGTTATTAAATTACCCTCAAAGGGATAGGGACATTTCTAGCCCTCAGATTTACCCAGGTAATTGATTAGGTACCAAGGAAAATTCTTTTGAAAATACGTCTCTAATTAAAATAAGAATCACAAGTATGGTTGCTATCTGACAAATGTGGCATTAGGGGTAGTACTGTAAAACTACCACTAGGGGTTACTGTCACCATTTTGGAACCCTGATGCACCTGGGGCACGAATTTAGGGAGATGCTATTAAACTACAGAGAAATTTTAATTATGGAATTCCATAATTTCTGTCTCTCTCAGAAATGTCTCTCAAAAGAAACTGTGCCTTGATCCTCAAACTATTTTTGCCCTAGAGAGAAAATTATAATTGGCTAAACCATTCCTATATGTGAATAGAATTACTGAAATTTAATGAAAACAGTTCCTGGATCTTCATGAAGTAACTCAGGACTAAAGTTGCTAATGTGCACTACTGCAATAGAGTACGTTGACAATGTTAACGTGTGCTATTTTATACAAGTCCCATTTTACAGAATGAGACTTAGTTACCAATAACTTACATTATTACCACTAACACAGTAGCAAAGGTTAAGCTTTCCTTGGATATAACAGTGCACTTAACAAAGGTAAAGACACAGTCATTCATGATATCATGATCATGGGCAAAGCTCGCCATCCTGAGTGCAATTCCAAATGCTGGTATCAGCTAGCTAAAGTCCTTCTTGATTACTCCAACAAAACAATTCTGCTGATTAAGTGACAAACTACAATTCTGCAGTGTGGTAAGTAGACAGATGCAGAAGAGGAAGACGTTGATGAGTTATATGAACAAGTACAAGCTGAAATTGATAGAACATGCAACCAGGATACCCTGATAGTCATGGTTGACTGGAACAAAAATGCTGGCAACAAAGAAGAAGGCAATGTGGCTGGAAAATATGGACTTGACAACAAAAATGAAGCTGGAGAAAAAACGATAGAATCGTGCAAGACCAATGATTTATTCATCTCAAACACCTTCTTCCAGCAACACAGGCACTGACTGTATACATGGACTTCACTCAATGGATTGTATAGAAATCAAATTGACTACATCTGTGGAAGACAACGATGGAAAAGCTCAATAACATCAACAAAGACATATCTAGAGCTGACTATAGTACAGATCACCAACTACTAGTATGCAAACTCAAGCTAAAGTAGAAAAGAGCAAGCCACTCATGAATGTAGCAAAATATGTAGAGAATATACGGCTGGAGTATAAAGACTGCCTGAAAAATCAGTTTGCTCCTGTAGATACAAACGATAGAGTTCCAGAAGAGTTATGGAATGACATCAAGAAGGTTGTGTTGGAAGAAAGTGAAAAGTCTCTACATAAGGTGAAAAAGCAAAAACGGTAAAATGAATGAGTAAAAAATCTCTGAAAATTGTCCAGAAATGCAGAGAAGTTAAAGTCAGAGGAGAAAGAGGGGCAATTGCAGAACTCAACAGAGATTTCCAATGTGCAGCAAGACAAGAAAAGTAGAAGTACTACAATGACACATGTAAGGAAATAGAATCAGAAACTATTAGAGGAAGAATAAGATTGGCTCTTCTAAAGCTGTGAGAGTTAAAGAAAAAATTCCAGCCTCAAACTAGAATGTTACAAAATGCTCAAGGATCCATGTTGAATGATGCTGAGAAGATCAAGAAAAGGTGGAAAGCATATACAGAGTCATTTTACCATAAAGATTAAGTGGACCAACAGCTGTTTCAACCCTTACTTTACGATCAGGAACCATTGGTGATGAAAGAAGAAGTCAAAGCAGCACTGAAAGCCTTATCAAAGAACAAAGCAACAGGCATTAATGGCATTCCCATTGAACTATTACATCAATCGAATGAAGCTGTTTCCATACTTACAAAGCTCTACCAGGAAATTTGGAAGACATATTCATGGCCAACTGACTGGAAAAGATCTGTGTTTATACCAATACTGAAGAAAGGTGGAAATTATCCCACAATCGCTCTGATCCCACATGCCAGCAAGATTCTACTCATGATCATTCAGCAGAGACTACAGCCATACCTGGAATGAAAACAACCTGAAGTTCAAGCAGGGTTCAGGAAAGAGTGAGGAACAAAATACATCATCACGGATGTGAGATGGATCCTTGAAAAGACAAAAGAATACCAAATGAATATCCATATGTGTTTTATTGACTACAGCAAAGCTTTTGACTGTGTAAACTGTGAGAAACTCCAGGCCACATTAAGAAGTATGGGTATACCAGAAGACCTGATCATTCTCTTGCACAACCTTTACATTGATCAAGAAGCAATAGTTCGAACAGAACAAGGAGAAACAGAATGGTTTAAAATCAGCAAAGGTATATGACAAGGCTGCATACTTTCCCCTTACCTCTTTAATTTATATGCAGAACAAATCATCAGAGAAGCAGGACTATATGAAGACAACAGAGGTGTGATGATTGGTGGAAGACTCATCAACAACCTTCACTACATTACTGGCTGAAAGTGAATACTATCTGAAACATTTGCTTCTCAAGATCAAGTAACATAGTCTTAAAATGGGTCTGCACCGATAAGGGAGGAGGGGAAGCAAGATGGCAGCAGGAGGTGTGTCACTGTGAGGCTGCTTTTTCCTTACTCCCAAGTTCTAGGGCGCTGTTTCTGTCATCTGAGGAAGTGGAAGTAAGCCAGCCTACCCCTGAGACTGGCTCTGCTAAGGGTGCTTGGTCAGTGTATTTTGGATTCATGTGGCTTTGCTGTGGACACCGGAACAGTGTCTTTGGCGGGGCTGGCAGGTGAAGTGTCGGCCCTGAGTGCATCGGGTGTTTGGCTCTCTCCAGACTAATGAATCCCCTCCCCCACACTGTGATCTGGAAGCAACTTGACAGCTGGAGAAGTGCTTCCCTCTGGCCAGTGAGCATGCCACTGAAGCACGCCATTTAAGGAGTGAAGGGGGAACTCCAGCGGCAGTGGTAACCTCTCTTGGCTCCGTGATACAGCGTAGAGTGGCTGTGGGACCTGTAACATTGGAGGTGGAGGTTCCAGTGGGTTAGTCACAAGAATAGGAGGCTTCTGGTGTTTGCAAGTTGGTGAGACCCACGGTGATAACGATGGACAGACTTTAGGATGGTTTGGTGGCTTTGAACACTTCCCTAACCTCTCTAATGGGATTTGCAAGTAATGAACTTCTTGTGCCAATCTATCCAGTGGTCAAGGGGAGCATGTAGGGAGACTCTCCAGGATGGAACAGGAAGTTGGACAGCTTCAGGTTCTGGTTGCTGCCCAGACTAAGCACAGAACTGTGTTTTCTAGGAAATTAGAATATCTGGAAAACCAGGTTTGTCGAAGTAATCTTTGATTCCTGAATTTCCCCAGGTCTCCAATTATGTCACCAGTGGAGATGGTGAGAAAGTACTTTGGGAAGATTTTAAAAATCCCCCCGGAGCACTTTCCACCTTTGACTAGGGCACAGTATTTGTCCCTGGGTTCGGGGGAGGGGTTGGGGATCTCATGGGATTCTTAGAGAACTCCTTAGAGGTTATTACTGAAAGATCTACTTTCCTTGTTACCTTTGCTCTGGAGTCAGATAAATTCTTTAATCTTAGATTATACTTTAAGAGCTTCAATGAAGTTTTCTTGGGCTTACAGATGAGTTGGAAGGACGTTTTGGCCCTTCACCCCAGGGTGTTAGCCTTGGGAGCAACTTTTCAATTAAAATTTCCTGTTAGATGTATTTCACATAAAGAGAAAGTATATTTGTTCTTTGAGCATAGAAAACTCATAGAGTTCTTATTATTTAGGGAAGATGTTTCTGTGGACGTTGTTGCACCGTCCTATTTGGCTGATGCCTAAGTCTCTGCCTGCCTTGTAATTCTGTTTCCTTTAGGTAGTTCAGGGCCATTTGTTAGTAGTGCTTTAACTTGCCTTTCTTTATTTCCTTATTTGTGGGGTAAAATGTAAATGATTAGTGTTGTTTCTTGATTTATGTTTCTTTAAATTGTTACAAGACCATTTTCTTTTTCATTCATGTGAATACTTGGATGCATATAAATTAAATGTTAATAACTATAAAATTTAAAAAAAAATTGGTCTGCACCTTAACGTTAAGAAGACAAAGATCCTCACAACTGGCAAAATCAATAAGTTCATTATTGATGAAGAAGAAATTGAAATAGTGGACAACTTTAACCTCCTTGGATCAACGATCAACAAAGAAAGGACAAGCAGTTAAGAAATTTGTTGATGCATTGCTCTTGGCAGAATGGCTATGAAGAATCTAGACAAGATTCTCAAGAGCAGAGATGTCTCTCGCCAAACAAAGATTTGACTTGTTCAAGCCATGCTGTTTTCAATAACGTCATATGAATGTGAAAGTTGGACAGTGAGAAAGATAGAGAGGAAGAAAATTGATGCCTTGGAATTAAGATGCTGGTGATGAATACTGTGTATATCATGGATTGCCCAAAGAACAAACCAGTCATTACTAGATGAGATCAAACCTAAGCTTTCCTTAGAAGCTCACATGACAAGACTTCAACTTTCATACTTTGGATACATCATGTGAAAAGAGAGATCATTGGAAAAAGACATAATGCTTGGCAAGATAGAAGATCACAATAAAAGAAGAAGGCCAGCAATGAGATGAATTGATACAATAATAGCAGCTATGAATACCACTCTATCAACAATGAGCCACTTGGCTGAAGATGAACAAAGTTTAGGTCAACTATCCAGAGGGTCGCCAAGAGTTGGCACTGACTCGATGGCACTTAACAACAATAACAAAAAGTAAACAGGCTTGATGTCATGCGTTCTGCAAACACATTTATGAACACTCAATGATGATGTCATGATTGTTGATGAAGTTTACTGCCTGATTGCAATTCTAAAGGCTGGTACTAGCTCATTAAAGTCCCTTTAGAATACTCCAATAGAACAATTCTGCAGATTAAGATTGTTTCAGTCCTCTCACCAATTATTATTGTGTGCCCCTAAAGTGAGATTACAGTGTATATAGCAGAAGGCTTTCACTTCCTTTGGTCCTCAGTTTTGGGACTCTTTTCCATTGAAGAATCATGTAGAAAAGGGTAATTTGAAAGTTTTGAAAATGACTAAATCTTGGTTATGTTCTTTGTGAGATTGTGCATGTGAAAAATAACTACAATGTTCACTTTGAATCTGAGTGAATGGAGTGTACAGTTAGGGAGCTATTTTAGAAACCCTATTCACAATATACACATGTTGGCCATGTGTAAATAGACATTTTAGAAAGGGTCCAATTTAAAGGTGGATGACCATACCACATCCAAAGTGCATGGGGTATGTTGGTGCCGTGTCAGAGGCATAGCCCTGGTGGAATCAAGCTCTATATATGTATCCCCCATTTCATATAGGGAACATATATATGCAAGCCTGAAAATGGTGATATCCAAATTTACACCTGCTCCCAGACAGAAATAGGCATTTCAAAAGTGCTTATTTCATCCAGTCCTTCACAGGCGGGATTAAGGGGGATATCCTCATTCCCCCAATATTAATTTTCCTCTCTGAATTGAAATGAGGTCAAGATAAAAGTCTGATTATGCTGTCTATATACTTATCTACCCATGTGACATGAAATATATTGGTCGCACGATTTGCCCTTTAAAAGCAGCTTGGCAGAACAAACTTCCCATATAAAGACTCAGTCTGCACCGATTGTGTCCCACTGTTTGGAAAAAGGTCACACTTTTCAAGATCTACATCAGCGAGTTATAGATCGGGTAACCTCCTGATCCTTAGGGTGATGTTCGTGAATTTAGACTACAATAACTGAATTAAATAAAAATGAAATGAGTTTTTCTGACCCATGATGGTGATATTTGGCAGCTCCCCTTGAAGCGGTTCACAGCCGCTACGTAGAAGGAAAGCACACGTTACTGAGGTCTTTTCCCCTCCTTGTAGTATATAAAAATAGTTTATATGATCTATCAGGGGATCTTCCAAGTGTAGAATTAGGATAAATCTAATTGAGTGCTGTGGTTTTGTGAGATATATTTGATATTCCTCGGCAAGGCATTTTTGTTTGGTTATAGTGTACTTAGAAAATTATGACAAATCAATATCTCAAAAAGAAAAGAAGGGATGACAGAATAAGAGTGGAGTAAAAAAAAAGAAGAAAAAATAGGAAAACAAGGCAGCATGAAAATCCTCAAATAACACAGGTACAATACCAAAAAACTGCCTCCAGTTTTGCAACTGATTCCTATAGATTTTGGGGTGCTGAATCCAGGAAAAATAGCCAAAATGTTCCATCACATCACGTTTTCTTGCAAAATTAGATTTCTTACCCATATAAGGAATGTTCACATAATTTCTTTTTAGCCGACTGCAGTTTATTTTCTTGGACCAAAATAGAGGTTGTAATGGTTAACTAGCTAGAAACACTCCCTCATGATATTTTAGAGTGTTTTGTATTCATTTTATACATTAACAGGACAATTGGGAGGCAGGGGGCTAAATCCAGTACTCGCGCTGGCGCATGTTCTTTCCTGTTCGCCTCGCCTCGTTCGCTTGCTCAAACACGGTGGTTGCGACATGAACGTTCCTGTCAAATTTCAGTTTCTTGCAAGTTCATTATTACCTTTTGTTTGCTCAGTCGTAATCCAGCTTTATTCCGAAGTGGTTCACTAGAGTTGAAGTTTGCAGTGCTGTGTATTTGTGATGGCTCACAGAGCCAGAGGTTGCATCAACTCTCCGGACAGTTTTTGTTTTATTTGTGGGGAATATACCGTGAAAAAGCGGCAGAGGAACATTTCTGCATTTATTAAAAAAGTATATTTCGCCTATTTCGGTTTGAAGTTAGGCGATCAAGACAAACCGTGGGCTCCTCACAAAGTGTGCAAGACATGTGAGGAAGATCTATGCTTATGGATGAAAGGTAAAAAACAAGCATTTCGTTTTGGAATACCTATGATGTGGCATGAACAAAGAGACCACAGCATTGACTGCTATTTTTGCTCTTGCATTGTGAAGGGATACAACTTAAAAAATAAGAACGTAATAAGTTACCCCAACCTTCCCTCAGCAATTAGGCCTATGCCTCATAGCAACGAAGTACCTGTGCCTGAACCACCAAAATCTTTGGATCATATTTGTGTGGACGGTTCTGATCATGATGAGACTCATCAGATGACTTTTCCCGATGAGTCCAGTACTTCCGAGTTTGAAACTGAACCAGATCCGAAACCTGAACTTTTCTCTCAAGCTGAATTGAATGATTTAGTCCGGGATTTAGGACTCCCAAAAGATGCTGCCCAACTGCTAGGTTTTCGGCTTAAACAGAAAAATCTATTGTCACCAGGAACAACTTTTTATTGGTACCGCAACCGCGAGACATAATTTTTGAAGTATTTCAGCAAAGAGGAAGATTTGGTATTTTGCAACGATATATACAGAGTGATGGAAAAGTTTAAACTGAAGTATGATCCTGCTGAATGGCGGCTGTTCATTGATTCGTCAAAAGACAGCATAAAAGGTGTTCTTCTTCATAATGGCAACACATTCGCTTCAGTTCCTATTGCTCACTCTGTTATTCTCCAAGAAAAATACGAGAATTTGGCCCTGATTCTTCAGAAGATTCGTTATGATGAGCATAAGTGGATGATTTGTGGAGACTTTAAAATTCTATCCATGCTATTAGGGCAGCAATCCGGTTTCACCAAATATCCCTGCTTCCTTTGCTTGTGGGATAGCCGGGCCCGCGACCTACACTGGGGGAAAAAAGACTGGCCAATTCGGGAGTATTTGAGACCCGGTGAGAAAAATGTTCTTCATGAGAGCTTGGTACCTCGTGATAAAATTCTATTACCACCTCTCCACATTAAGTTGGGTCTCATTAAGCAATTCATCAAGTCCCTTCCAAAAGATGGTGAGTGCTTTCGGTACCTTTGCTCAAAGTTCCCCCGACTTTCTGAAGCAAAGCTAAAGGAAGGAGTGTTTGTTGGCCCTGATATAAGGAAACTCATTTCCGATGGAACATTCGCTGAAACGATGTCTGAGAAGGAAAAAGAAGCCTGGGATTCCTTCAAGGATGTTGTTCTCAAATTCTTGGGGAACAGGCGGGATGAGAACTATAAGGATATTGTTGCCAGGATGCTCAATGCCTTCAAAGAATAAGGCTGTAACATGAGCCTGAAAGTCCATTTCTTGCACTCCCATGTGAATTACTATCCCGAAAACCTGGGGGCGTACAGTGAAGAACAAGGTGAAAGGTTTCACCAGGACATCAAGGACGCAGAGAGAAGGTACCAAGGAAGATGGAACACCACTATGATGGCTGATTTCTGCTGGTTGCTGCTGCGGGAAACCCCAGATGAAAAATACGCCAAGCAGCGCACCAAGAGAAGCATTCGGGGGAAGAAGAAACGGGCCCACCAGGAGATTGATTGACCCAAGAATGACTTTAAAATCTAAACTGTGTTGACAAATATCGTGTTTTTACTAAACTTTGAAATAAAAGTTTGCTAGTTATTACCACAGTGTCGGATCTCATTTATTAGAATTTTATTTTCGCACCATCGGGTGTTTGTCTTCATGTATTGCAATGGTGCGGTTTGCGTTTTCTATTCTTACATACATACCTGTACAACATTTTTTGCACATTTCTTTGCTTTGCTTTGTGTCTAACCTCGCTCTTATATGCTCAATGTTTGTGCACATGTATGTGGCTGTTTTAAGTGCAGACAATTTTGCTACCATCACAGTGTGTTTTGTTGACATTACTCTATTCTTATGTGCTGCCTTGTTACAATTTTCTTTATTCTTATTTGAATAACTACTAAACAATTAGTATAAAGAATTCATCCAAGAAACTTTTATCTCGATCGCACTCAATCTGAAACGTTCACCTCAAACTGCTAACCCAATGTAGCAAAAAATCTGTACGTGATGGAGCAAATTGGTTACCAGATTTGGATTCAGTGCACCAAAAAACGTAAAAATCAATTGAAACATTAGAGGCAGTTTAAAAAAAAAATTTTTTAGTGTACCTGTGTAATCATTCAATATCATTCATCATCATTATTCATCAAATCATCATTATTCATCATCATCATTCATCAAATCATCATCATCATCATTCATCAAATCATCAAAATCATCATATCATCATCAAAATCATCAAATCATCATAATCATCATCATAATCATCATCAAAATAATCAAATCATCATCATCAAAATCATCAAATCATCATCATTCATCATCATTCATCAAATCATCATCATCATTCAACATCATCCATCATCCTCCATGCCAGAAGAAGGAGCTGAATAATCAGTTGCAGAAATTTTCTTCAAGTTCAGAAAAGCCCACTGCTGCTCCAGAGCAAAGAAAATATGGCATTAAACATTTACAAAGATAATGCAGCTGAAACATCATGCCCAACGCTAGAGGTTCCTGATGCATTAACTGAGGTATTCTATGTCAGGAAAAATTCTGAGAGCCAGAAAAAGGTCATTCATCTTCTTAAAATAAAGCCAAATGACTCAAGTCATATCCTATTGAATGATAAAGTTCACAAGAAGAGTAGATCTCTATCCTCCAAGAAAGACATTTCAAATAAAACAGACACATCTAGAGATTCTTGATCTTCAATTTGCATTTTCAAAGCAACCTACACAAAATAAATCTTACTTACAGGTGGCAAAACAGTTTCAGGAACCAACAACATCTTCATGCAAATATTTCTTGAAACTATCCAAAGGAGGCATATTGAGAACTTTAGGAAAGTTCAGTAATCTCAAGTTCAAATGTCTCCTCTGGTTCTTGAATTGCTCTAGTTTATGATGAATTATAACTTTATCTTTAACTAAGGCATCAATGGTAGATCTCGAGTCCTCAACTTCTTTATGTAAAGTGGTAATTTTCTCTCAAATTTCTTTAACAGAGGTTTCATCGTTTAAGTTGGCAGTAGACACAGTTTGCACCCAGGGCCGACCCAACCATCAGGCAAACTAGGTAGCCACCTAGTATGGCAGCTTCTGGTGGGCAGCAAAGAGCAGAGCATTCAAAGCTAAACAATAGATTCGGACAAGCAGGAGGCAGGGGGCGGAGATAAAACTAAAGGTTTGCCTAGGGTGCCAACACATTAAATCAACTCTGGGGCAAGCTCCATCTGCACCCAAAGCCTTAATGTCTTGTGAAGCCATCATAACATTTGCATCCAAATTGAAAAGCATAGTCCATAAAAATTTAAAGTGATCTCTGGCATACTCAGAGATGATGTAGGAGATAAGCTTACTGAGGCACTCACCACTGGATCATCCATTAATAACACTATCCCAGCTGTCTCAGCTAGCAATTTTGAAAAAGAAGAGCCTCAACTTTTCACCCAAATCACCTTCTCCATTGACCCCATGGAGGAAACAAATTCCTGGGAGTCTTCCAGTTTGGGAGTCTTTGGCACATCCAAAGTCTTCTCACCAGGTGATTCCTTTGAATTAGCTTGCAGAAGGTCCACTGCAAGGTGAAGTCACAGAGTATAAGTTGTCATGCCCCCAGGCAGAGCAGACTCTCCACTGGTCTTTCGCACAGCAGGGGACTCACTCGTGGCAGATTACAGTGTCAGAGGGCTTCCAAAGATGACCATCCAGCTGTGAATGCTGTGGAGATGGGCCAATTGCCTTCCCTTTTTTTTTAGGCGGCATTGTTTTATGGGAACTAATCCAAAAGGAAAACAATGCAGTGCGGTCAGAGTCTCTGCAAACATGCCGATATCTGGGTTCCTCCTTATGAGGTATCTTTAGTGAACTTATGAGATTTATATGGATGCTTCTCCATATGGTTTTCATGCTAGCATACAGCAGTGGTTTACCGTTGCTTTCTTTTGCACATTGGGACTTACTGCAGCTGCTTGATATAGGACTGGTATGACTTAGGGGCATGTTTACTAAACTGCGGTAGCGTAGCAGTGGCTACGTTAAGACACGTTATGTAATGTTAATGCACCTTAACGTTACATAACTCGCCTTAACGTTCCCGGCTGCGGTAAGTCCCGCAGAGGGTGGAGAGAGGGCGGAGAGAAGGGGTCAATGGCGGGGAGTAGGCGGGGTGAGGCCCCTTCCACACTAACGCGGAGAAATGAAGGGATGAATCCTAACACAACTGAAAACCTGGCGTTAGCAAACATTTGCAAAAGAGAGAAACCATTTCAGTGTCAGCAATGTACAGCATAGGCAGGGAGCCCAAAAAAGGTGATAGTAGTGCTCTATTTGCAGCAACAGCATAGTGCCCAGGTATGAAAGGTCACTATGGTGATGGCGCAAATGGGGCATGGGGGCTGCAGGCGGGACATGCAGTGGGGGCTACTGGGGCACATGGTGGACTAGGCAGTTGCCGAGGTGGCACATAGGAATGCAGAAAATGGAAACCAGCAAGACAGCAACTGACCAGGGTCAGACATGCCTATGAGTCTGCATCCCACAGTGTCCCATCCAGGAGACATTACCCAGGAGGCACCCCAAGGGGCACATAACATTGACAGGTGGTGCCGGGGGAAGCGTGGACATCTATGTAGGTACCCCTACCCCAGAACCCACACCTTAGGCAGCCGCCTACCTGTCCCCTGGATGGCCTGGGATAGTGCACCACCGGCACCGACAGCATATGGTCATGGCGGCATGGCAGAGGGGGTGGGTGATTGTGCTGGAGGGAGCAGTGGCACCCACCTGCAGTGGACCTAGGCCATGCCCTGTACCAGTACATGGTGTGCAGTGCAACAGAAGAGATCTGGCCGAAGAACGTAAGGGTAGCCCCAGGGAGCACTATGCTGCTGTGGCAACAATGTGGTGCAGTACACTCAGCCAGCATGTCCAAGAGCAGAGGGTCAGAGGTTCATGTCCCATCTGTGGATCCTGCAGAGCATCTCGCCATAGTTTTAGCCCACAATGCAGCCATAACAATAACATGTCGGGTATAAACCGCAAGGCGAAGAGGAATCTCCTCTACACCTCACGCAGTACATGCCCCCTTTTTTTATTTTATTTTCTATTAAACATTGTCCATGTTATCACTCAAAACTTCAAAAACTTGAAATAAATCCACACTTATCTGCTCAGGCACGAAGCGCACGTTTCGAAGCGACTTGAAGCAGAAGCTAGTCGCTTCGAAACGTGCGCGTCGTGCCTGAGCAGATAAGTGTGGATTTATTTCAAGTTTTTTGAAGTTTTGAGTGATAACATGGACAATGTTTAATAGAAAATAAAATAAAAAGGGGGCGGAGCCTGATGTCCAGCGGGTTAGACGCTTCGCGCTGAAGCTCCCGAGAGGCCTACTCAGAATCCTGACTTAATACCTACATAAACTCAATTTTTTGCTCCGAACTTACCGGGGTACCTCGGGGGGGATGGCGGCCCATAAACCAGCGCGCTTGGACTTCGGGTCTCCTTCTTCTTCACACGGAAAACGCTCCAAAACAGAGGTGTCTTCCCCACAGAAGATGGTTCCACTTCGGGAAAACCCCGAAATGCATCAGGAGCTCTTAGAGGAAATACGCGGAGTGAAGGAACTGGTGCAATCCAACGGAGAAGCGCTTCGAGCCATGCGAGAAGACTTCGGTGTGCTCCAGGACCGACTTGAAAGCCTTTCATTACGGCAGGACAACATGGCGGGGGTCCTCGACTCGCACGCGGTGCGCTTGGTCAAACTGGACAAGGCTGAGCACCAGATACAGAATCTTCAAAAAGAGTTAGAAGATAGCAATAATCGCGCCCGTCGCAACAATGTGAGGCTCCTTGGAATACCGGAGGGGGCGGAAGCAGGAGATATCAGAGAATTCTTGCTCAAAACTCTTCCCTCCTTGTTGAAGATCACATTTCATAGAGACCTGGAAATTGATCGAGCACATCGTGTTCCTACCCATATGGCGCTCAACCGCACGACCCCCCGGCCTATTATCTTTCGATTACTTCGATATCAACAAGTGGAACAAATTCTAAATGCTGCCCGGGCGAATCGTCATCTGGAGTTTGAAAGTCATAAAGTCTCCTTCTTCCCTGATTTGGCAAAGCCCACAGTTGACCGTCGGAAGAGGCTCCTTGCTTTTCGCCCTCGACTTCAACAGCTACAGGCTCGCTTTGGCCTGTTGTATCCAGCGAAGCTCCGAGTGACTCTCCACAACCAAACTAGGACATTTGAAGATCCTGATCTACTATCAACATTTTTAGACTCCAAAGAAGCAGAGCAGATGCGTTAACCCAACAACTTGGACTTATTATCTGCCGGCTCGGTCCGCCATTTTGAAGGGCCCGACGTGGTGGTCATCGCCAAGCACAGAGACTGCCTGGACTTTTCTTTCTGTCTTTATATGACTTACTTGGTCTTCTATTCCTCCATGATGTGTGCCTCGGTTGGATTCGGAGCACGCACAGTTATACAGGTTATATGTTTTCAATTTCGGCCTTCTCTGGGGTTTCTCCCCGCAGACACATGGTCGCCAGTAATTTCTGGGGTTCTGCTTCTTCTCTACCGCGCTGCGGTTCTTATTTTTTAATGTGGGGCGCTTCATTGTATTACATTAGCTTATTTTCTATCATGTCATGTGTACAGCCAGATACAGTTACTATGAGGGACATTGTGAACTTATGTGCGCTATCATGTTCTCTTTCAGAATTTTTAACCTTGCTCAATGGCCTTATGTAAGATCTTATCACTTAATGTAAAAGGCATCAATAGTCCAATCAAAAGAAAGAAAATTCTTAGCTATCTTAATCATGAGCATGCTGATTTAGTGTTTCTTCAGGAAACGCATCTAAATTCCGCTGAAACACTGAAACTCAATGCTAAACCTTATCTGGTGGCTGCCTATTCTCCCGCCGTTTCCAAACGGTGTGGGGTGGCCATTCTGGTTAAGAGGTCTTTGCAAGCTACTGTAATAGATACTAGCTCTGATAAGGAGGGTAGATGGACCCGTGCACATTTTAAGGTTGGAGATAGTGAATTCACGTGTATTTGTATTTATGCTCCGAATGTGGATAACCCTGCTTACTATGCAAGTATTGCGCAGTTGGCACAGGCCTCTGCCAATACTCCATTAATACTTGGTGGCGATTTTAATCAAGTGCTAGACCCTTTGATAGATAGACAACCGCCCAGAACGAGTAGTCCACCCAAGAGTCTTGCTACCCTTACAGCTCTAATGCAAGACCTTGCGCTAGTAGATATATGGAGGCTGCTTCACCCCTCCGACTTAGAGTACACCTTTTTTTCTGCCCCCCATCACTCACAATCTAGAATAGATTTTTTTCTCATTTCCAAAGCACTGATTTCTCAAGTGGACACGGCTAGGACTCATCCTCTTCATATTTCTGACCATGCTGCCATATCTTTTTCATTGCATGTCACTACGCGAGATGATCATCCCCGTGCTTGGTTTTTTGATAGATCCCTACTGGATCAAAAGGATTTTCAGGTTGACATAAAGGCCGCTATCCAAGATTATTTTCATTTTAACTCACCCCATGACACAGCGAGCTGGGCTTGGTGGGAGGGTTTTAAGGCATCTATCCGTGCTACTATAACCAGCTACCAAATTCGACAGGGGAAACAAAGAAAGCAGCACTTACTGATTCTAGGGCAACAGATACAAGCTGGGGAGCGTCTCCTTACGTCCCGTACTGACCCATGTATTTTACTCCGTTTACAACGCCTTCGCTTTCAATACAATCAGCTTTTATATACTGCTGCTGCTAAAAATATTGAATCACAACAAGGGTTGTATTACCGGGAAAATAACCGTGCTGGCAAACTATTAGCGAATGCCCTGAAAGGTCAAAAAGAAGCCAAGCGTGTTACCGCTCTCCGTAATCCGTCGTGGGGGGGGCCTGGTCACTAACGATACAGAAATTTTAGAACTCTTTCGTGATTTTTATACTCGGCTTTATCAATCTGAATGTGATTTTGAGCCAGAAGTATTTGAACGATTGCTCTCAGGGGTACAACGACCGACCCTATCTGACGAAGATAGAGAGGCCATGGACAAACCATTCACTTTATCAGAAATTCATTCTGCTCTCAAGAGATGTGCCACAGGTCGAGCTGCCGGCCCGGACGGTCTCCCTGCTGAATTCTACAAAACCTTTAACGCTGACTTAGCTCCAGTTTTGAAACTTTATTTTTCTGCTCTGGCCGAGGAGGGATCTCCTGCTGGGTCCTTTTCTATGGCAAATGTAGTAGTTTTTGAGAAAGAGGGGAGAGATCCGCAACTAACAGCCAATTATCGTCCAATTTCCCTCCTAAATGCGGACTATAAAATATTTGCCACCATTCTCTCCACCCGGCTCTCTGATAGGATGTCTACTTTGATACACCCAGATCAATGCGGTTTCATTCCCGGTAGATCAACCGCTGACAATGCTCGGACTCTATGTCATGTACTGACTACCGCAGTTAATCTTGATCGACCATTTGTCGGCCTCTCACTTGATGCTGAGAAGGCCTTTGATCGCTTAGAATGGCCTTTCCTGTTTGCAACTCTCCGCTGGTACGGATTCGGAGAAGGTTTTCTCCGTTGTCTCCACACCATGTACGCACAGCCTACAGCCAGTATCTGTGCTAATGCTTTAAAGTCTCAGCCATTTCCCCTTCAACGCGGTACTCGTCAGGGATGCCCACTGTCTCCACTTCTTTTCGATCTTGCACTCGAACCCTTAGCTTTACTAATCCGGCAATCGGAGGAGATTCATGGAGTCCCCTTCTCTCATAGGGAAATTAAAATTTCAGCATATGCTGATGACCTTATGCTCTTTGTCTCTTTAGACTCGGTGCCGGCTGTCCTAGAGCAAATCGGTAAATATTCACAACTCTCGGGGTATAAGATAAATTGGACCAAATCGGTAGCCTTCCCATTAAACTCTCTAATTCATCAAGCAGATATGCAATCCTTTCCCTTTCTATGGCAACCTCGCATGGTCAAATACCTTGGGGTCCACTATTGCTCTCCTTTGGAAGATGCTATCTCCTTTAATGCCAAAGACTTAACCTCTAAAGTCCGGGCGCTTACTCACCGTTGGACTCCTTTAACACTTACCTGGTGGGGTCGCCTAGAAACCATAAAAATGATGATTGTTCCTAAAGTGAATTACATTTTAGAAATGTTGCCCTGTCTCCTACCTCGACGTACATATAAAGATTTAGAGGGCCTCCTGACTAGATACTTATGGCAAAACAAGACACCTAGGATAGCGAAGCATACGTTGCAAGCTGATAAGGACAATGGGGGTGTCCGATTCCCTGATTTCCTGAAATATCACCATTCTTTTCTTCTCAAACAAGGCGCTCGTTGGCTGGAAGATCTAGCACCGAGTAGACCTGTGTGGCTAGTTATAGAGGAGAACCTTTGCAAACCGTTTCCTCTTACTTCTCTCCCTGGTATGACTCTCCCATCAGACTCCCACTATCCACCAATGCTTTTAGACACTTTAGGTGCCTTTAATACTCTTATTCAATCTCTAGACTCCTGATTCTGTCCGTTAGACAGACTCCCGCTCTGGTACAATACTCGATTTCAAATACAAAATAAACCGATGGCGTGGAGCCCCTGGTACACTAGGGGCATTTGGACCCCTACCCAGTTGTTCCATGATGGTCGCTGGAAAACTTTTAGTGAATTGCAAATTGAATTTGGTCTCCCAGTGAAACACTACTTTCAGTTGGTGCAACTACAGCATTGTCTTCGGAGTGCCAAGGTGCTCCCGCCATCGGAATCCCCTACCCAAGACTTATCGGAGACTATCCGATCTATCGGGAGCTCATCGGGTGTAGCATCTAACTTTTACAAAACCTTAAGTACTGCTGTAAATAGAGGTACCCCTATTGCACAGAAAGCATGGGAGCGGGAACTGCATGTAACTTTGACCCCGGAGCAATGGAGCCTTGTCTGGAGTAGAGTGACACGGGTCTCCAGATCCGCCTCACTCACTCAGACACTCTTCTTTCTAGCCCACCGGTGTTTCTATACTCCTGACAGATTAGCCAAATGGAACACCTCCCAGGGCAATAAATGCTGGACATGCCATGCGGCCATTGGTTCACTAACTCATGTTATGTATGAATGTCCCGCACTACAGTATTACTGGCGTCGGGTCTGGGGTCGTATCCAATCTATTTTGCACTTTCAAGAGCCCCTGTCTTGGAGGATAGTGGGACTCCGCTCAGCTGCGGGGATCCCCTCTCTTCCAAAATCGGCTTACTTCCTTTTAGACTTTATGTTGGGCATTGCTATTTCCCTAATTACGAAATACTGGAAAAATAGCTCCCATCTGAGCCCCAATGAATGGTGGAATCATGTCTGTCTTTACAGTAAATATGAACAAATACCTCGTATGTTTGCTTCTTCCGTTCAGACCCCCCATCATCTGTCTAAATGGAAGATGCTCAATGACTATGTTCACACCGCTAAATGCTCTCATCTGACTGTTTAAATCTGTATAAATCTCTGTCACATGATTATTCTGTATCGCAGATGCTATTTCTGTTCGTTTTGATGTACAATCACTGTTGTCTGGAAGCGCTCACATGCTGATACTGTCGACTTAGAGAAGAAGCAGGGGGGTGGGGGGTAATAGGGTTTGTTTTTCCTTATTGTATACTTGTTTTGTCTCCTTTGGTGTGTTGTTTTTTTTTGTTTGTTGCAAAATGAAAATAAAAGTTTAAAAAAAAAAAAATAAAATAAAATAAAAAAAGGGGCATGTACTGCGTGAGGTGTAGAGGAGATTCCTCTTCGCCTTGCGGTTTATACCCGACAAAAATTTGATGGTGATTGTAGTTAGGGATCAGCGGTATTTTTTTGATTATTGACATTTTTTGGAATACCTATGTTTTTGGGATTTCTTTTTTCTTGAATAACAATAACATGGGCAAACCCAAATGCAGTGGTGCACAGGGGTACGGACACCCACTCACAAGGACTCCACTATCCACAGCTTCATGGAGTGTCAGGCTGTTGGCCCCAGCATAGAGGTGCAGTTATCACTAGAGCACTACTACTACCCCCTGCACAGATTAGAAATGTCGGCATTGTGATCAGTACCATTGCGGCGGGTAGGGTTGTCAACCACCTCCATCTCTGCACAATGCTGAGATAGGTGCGGGAGTGTGCGCATGTCTCTCCATTGTTTTGTGTCTGCCAACACCTCACTGAACCCACATTGCTCACACTGCTTCAAGCATTAGCCTGCAAATGTGCATAATGAGGAGCAAGGTATTGTGGATATGGCCCAGACAGGGCGGATTGGCCAGGATGCATCTACACAGGGTGGAGAGCAATGGCTGGGACACTGTAGTGCTCGACCACCACCTGTATGGACAGCTTGGCCACAGCATGTCACGCTGGGGGAGGGGGGGCACTCTCACTCTGACCGAGCAGTGACCATGGCATGTCTATGTTCCCACATAGTGCCACACCTTATTTGTTTCCAGTGCTACCTGTGTGTTCCTGTTTCTGGGACCCAATTACAGGGATACCTGCTTGGTGTCTGTGCTGTGCATTCCCCTGTGAGCATGCACTATGGACTGGTTAGTGGGTTGTCTACAGTTTGCCTGTGCATGGTGGGAACACCTTGTAGGATGCTGCAGGTGCAGTCTGACTGTGCTGTCTCTTGATGAATGGCAGACCGTGGTGTGGGGCAGTTGATCCTTCCCCTGCCGGCCCCAAGAATCACTGCTAGTCTGCAATGGTCACAGGTATGGCACTGGCCCAGCAGCCCTGGAGGGCTGTCAGTGTCAGAAGGACTGTGGTTGCTTGAACCACAGCCATTCTGCAGGGTGCAGGCACTTGTCCCACCACACCCTCATCTACAAAAGGGATGATTGAGGCCCCTTGGCGTATATAGTGCATACCACTTTGATCCCTAGTGGCAGTGCTACATAACCCTCATGTGAGTCTAGACACCCCACTACCCTGATAACAGGTACCCATGGCAGCCAGACCTTAACACCGGGTACACACTAATCTGGGTGGTGTCCCATCCCACAGGGACACATGTGACCTGCAGTCCTTCTGTACCCAGCCATTGCTATGCAACAAGCCATAGAGGTATAGCCTTCTGGTTAGGGTACTGACGTTCTAGGCGGAGGTCATGGGTTTGATTCCTCATTGTTCCCTCCTGTCCAAGGCAGATATTTTGCTTGCCTGTGACAGTCATATCTTTGCAGATCCATGCTGCTAGCCTATAGTACCCTCACCACAGTTGCTAACAATCCTTATAAGGCGTTATAAGGCTCCTAATTAGGCACAGTACAAGGCACGTTACAAGGCACCTTATTAGGCATGTTATAAGGCACATTGCAAGGCACCTTATTAGGCACAGTACAAGGCACGTTATAAGGCACATTACAAGGCACCTTATTAGGCACAGTACAGGGCACGTTACAAGGCACCTTATTAGGCACAGTACAAGGCACGTTAAGGCACGTGCCTTGTACTGTGCCTAATAAGGTGCCTTGTAACGTTCCTTATAATGCATCTTATAACGTGCCTTATAACGAGCCTTATAACGTGCGTTACCTTACACGGCTTTCCATAATGATGCCCCGCCCATGCCTTTATATGGGCATCTGTACCTTTACCGTGGAACCTAACGCAAGTGACATTACCGCAGTTTAGTAAACATACCCCTTAGTGTCACATCGCTGCTTGAACTTGTCTGTCATGGGTGGCCCTGCTAGGAGTTAGACTCTAGAAACTATAGCTTCAAGCTTCACTGATGCATGTGAACACCTTTCCATGAAAAGGGACACACCTATGCATATGTAGATTTTGGTTCCACCCAGTCTATTCCCCTGACATTCCCTATATAGTTTGGACATAGTATGGTTATCCACATGTAATTGTGCCCTTTCTAAAATGGCCTTTACATGTGGTTGTGACTTACACATGTTCTAATATACAATCCGTACACTGAGGTAACAGTCAAGACAGAGCATGGTGAAACAAGTTGGTTATCAATTGGCAAAGGAGTAAGATAAGGCTGCATCTTTTCCGCCATACCTGTTTAACTTGTATGCCGAAAATCTCATGAGAGACGTTGGATTGCAAGATGATGAACTGGATTCAAAATCAGAAGAAGAAACATCAACAACTTCTGATAAGCTGATGACTCCACACTTCTAGTGGAAAGCATGAAAGATTTAATGGTCTTCCTAATCAAAATAAAAAAAAGAAAGTGAAAGAATATGGCTGTGACTAAATCTAAGGAATTCCAAAGTGCTGACAACAGTTCTACAACCAGTTTCAGAATTGACAAGGAAGATATCAAGGTTATAAACAGTTTTGCCTTCTGGGATCAATGATCAATTAAAAAGGCTCTAGCAGTTAAGATATATGACATGGAATAGCACTTGTGAATAATCAAAAAGATCTTTTAGGAGTACTTTGAAATAGCAATCAGAAAAAAATAACCAAAAAGCACTCTACTAGCACAAATACTAAAATATATAAAGAAACCCTCAGATTGGGCAGCAGCAGTGTATCCAACACTTAAGCAATGGCCCATCACTGGTCTCTATAGATGTGCAGTTTATTAAAGTTTATCAAAATCTTTTTATAAAACAATTTATAAATTCTTTTTTAAAGTATATATACTATACTAATCATTGAATTTACAAAAATTGCAAAGTACTTATCTGAAAACAGAAGCACCTGACATGAATTCATGTTTCAGGCTCAGAAATGAGCCTTGCTTCAGTGGAAAAGCTTCTCAAAACCTCCAAGCAAACATTTGTTCAAACTTTCTTCGAGGTCGCTGAGGAACAGGAAATAGCAGAATTTATAGGAGTGACCAACAAACATATGGCTAATTTAAATCAGAAAGGGCACAATCACAAGACTGTTGACCACTCAATCTCCTGATTAAGTCCATTAGGTGACAGTGATTGAAGACCTTAAATCCATTATTGTTCATGAAGATTTAAGAGTTGCTCATGATTACCACTTTTCCAAGTGTCTGGCACCATGTCAATCACTCGCCAAGTAAAAACATTAATATCGTGAGACATATCCAAGAAATGAGCCACCAAAGGAGCAGCAACATTTCCAGTTCTTAATCTTCTGGACTGCTCATGCAGATGTGTCTTAATCTAACATTTTGTATGGCAACATACACTTTAGGGCAACTGCAAATTATGATATACAGGGTGGCCCAAAAAAAGTGAGAACATCTCGTAAATTAAAAGCTTAAATAGTTTACTTATTTACCTTTTTTAGCTATATAACGTCTTTATTTCGACAATTTCCGGTCACCATTTTTTTTTTAATTTGTCAATCGTTTACATCTGTCTTTTTGAATTTTTAAATAACTTATGTGCTACTAGATGTTCTCACTTTTTTTTGGGCCACCCTGTATATCACAAACTAGAAGTACATGATGATTGATGCCGGGCACAAAAAGATTTGTTGATCCCTGAAAGGATCCATACAAGACCAGAAATAGTATTTGCACACCACTGGCAATTTTGACAGAGCTCATGGCTATAATCTGTCAAATCTCCAGTCGGGGAGAATTGTAACCAATCAGCAGTATTGTGATTCCAATGAAATGCAATAAGTGGGGTTCACTCAACTCCTGATGTACAAACAACGGTATCCAATGAGCACGAATTACTTGAGTAATCATCCGAATCCCATGCATATAGGGACGTACACAAACCAGTCTGTCACATTCTGAATGTTGTCTATAAAATAGTAAATGATCATGTTCCACATTTTTAGCCTGGCAAAATGCCTTAGAAATTACAGTTTCTAGATGCCCATGCCACTGAAGATGTCACTGCAGCTCCTTACGTTTTTCAAGAAATTCTCTTTAACCACAGGAATTGTCTTACGGGTAAGTTCCTTTTCAGATGGATAGGATGAAAACTTTGAAACTGTAAAAGATCATTTTAATCAACACGCTTTCGATAGAGAGTAGTATAAAGAACTCCCTCCAATTTCAGAACCAGGACATCCAGAAATTCAACGCTCAGCAAAGACAATTTCATTGAGAATTTAATATTGACATCCACTGAATTAATCCAATCATTAAATTCCTGATACATTTATAATGAACCTGACCATAGCAGAAATATGGCATTCAAAAACCTACACCAAAACACTATGGGGTCTATTCCATTCCTCAAGGTGTTTGTACAGGGAGGCTTAGATAGGGGGCGGGGGTGGGGCGTTCCAGAGGTGGAGGGTGGGTGGGGCATGGGTGATCCATGACCCCAGACGTACAGGGCTGATTCTGTGGTCACCCCTGTACGTCTTGCGTCGGCAAACTGGACGGCAGAATTATTCCACCTTGGAAGTGGAATAACTCCATCTGGACATTAAATAGGAACCCTCAGATTGAGCGCATGCACCAGTGCAAATAGCACCACTTGATGTCCAAGGGTATCAGCATCTTTCTATATAAATGTGCCTATTTGTGAGACTTCTGATGGTGCTGTGTGCCCTGTTTCATGCACTCATTCTGAGGGTCCCTTCTCACTGACAGAGATATGCTTTAACATTCAGCCTTACAGATCCCATTCTGCTGTATCATTGGCTGATCACACTGGCACCAGGTCATGCTGCGGTCAGCCCTATGGACCAGTTACTGGCCAGGCACTGATGTCCCCAAAAATTTCAGTTGCGCACATCAGGTTCCCACATGCATCCTTCTAATCACTGTTAGAGTTTACTCGACCAATACACAGTTTCTTGAAAAACCTAAGGAGCTGCAGCTGCGTCTTCGGCAGCATGGGTATCCAAAATCTGTCATTTCTAAGGCGTTTCACTGGGCTAAAAATGTGTAACGTCACAATTTACTATTTTATAGATAACATTCAGAAAGTGATAGACTAGTTTGTGCACGTCCCTATATGCATTTGATTCAGAAGATTACTCAAGTAATTCGTGCTCATCGGACAATGATATCTATACATCAGGAGTTGAATGAACCTCCACTTATAGCATTTCATCGGGGTCACAATATTGCTGATTGGTTGCAACTCTCCCAACTGGGGATTTGACAGATTTTAGCCATGAATCCTGTCAAAATTGTCAGTGGTGTGCAAATACTATTTCTGATCCTGTATGGATCCATTCAGGGACCAACAAGTCTTTTCATGCTCGGCATCAATCATCATGTACTTCTAGTTTTGTGATATATGCAGTTGCCTAAGTGTATGCCAGCCATACTAAACATCAGATTAAGACACATCTGAATGAGCATTCCAGTAGATTAAGAACTGGAAATGTTGCTGCTCTGTCGTGACTCATTTTTTAGATATGTCTAACAATATTAAAAATTTCACTTGGTGAGTGATTGACATGGTGCCAGACACTTGGAAATGTGGTAATTATGAGCAACTCAAAAAGTTTGTGAACAACGTTTTTTCTGTCTTCAATCAGTTTCACCTAATGGACTTAATCAGCAGATTGAGTAGTCAATGGTCTTACGATTGTGCCCCCTCTGATTTAAATTAGCCATGTGTTTGTTGGTCCCTCCTATAAATTCTGCTATTTCCTGTTCCTCAGCGACCTTGAAGAAAGTTTGATAAGATTTTCCCCTGCAGCAAGGCTCATTTAGGAGCCTAAAACACAAATTCATGTCGGGTGTTTCTTTTGGGCAGATAAGTACTTTGTGATTTTTGTAAATTCTGTGATTACCATAGGATATGTACTTAAAAAAAAATAAAAAAATATTTTTATACAAATATTTTGATAAACTTTAATAAACTGCACAACTATAGAGACCAGTGATGGTGCTTTGGGCAGTGGCTTAAGTGTTGGATACACCGCTGCTGCCCAATCTGAGGGTCTCTTTATAAATTTTGGTATTTGGGCTAGTCAAGTGCTTTTTGGTTATTTTTTCTGATAGAATAGCACTTGGCAGAGCTGCAATGAAGGGCTTAGAGATTTACAGACAAATATTCACATTGTTCATAGCATGGTTTTTTTTGTGTGATCCTATATGAATGTGAATGCTGGACCTTAAAAAAGCAGGAATATCGATGCATTTGAATTGTAGTGCTAGTGGCATATCTTACTAATAGCATGGACAACCAAGAAGACAAACAAATAGATTCTAAACCAAATTATGTCCAAACTTTCACTTGAAGCTTAGGTGACTGGGTTAAAGTTATTATATCTTGGATACATTATGAGATGACCAGACTCACAGGAGCAATGAATTATGCATGAAAAGGCTGAAGGCAGAAGACATCAAGGAAGGCCTACAGCAAGATAGCTTGGAATGTTAACACAAAGTGAGGACCCGATTTTGTCCTACACGTAGATCCCCTCTGTGCGTTTGATCTGAACTGGACACACAGAGGGGATCACGATTCTGATTTCGCAGAGCACGTCTAGCCTCGCGGTATCAGAATCACGAACAGTCCTGTACATGCAGTCTGGGACTGCGATTCAGTCTGGCTTGCACGTGCAGAACTGCCCCCCACCTGAAAAAGGATTTATTCCCTGCAGCCCGACCCCCAATCTGGCCTCCTAAGGCCAGGGTTGGGCTGCGAGGAATAAACCCTAGCCTTCCCACACCCCATCTGCACCCCAGGCTGTGCAAAAAATCATGTCCAGGGAAGTTATTCCACCTTGGAGGTGAAATAACTTCCCCAGACATTTCACCGACACTGAACGAACAGGGCCAACATTAGAATAGGCTCTGTACATCCAGGGCTGGCAACCGTCCGCTGCCTGCCCACACTCCATCCCCAGGCCTCCCATTCCCCACCCCGTCTAACTTCCCCACACAACTGGGGCAGGAACTGTCATGAATAGAAACATAGAAACATAGAAATATGATGACAGAAAAAGACCACATGGCCTATCTAGTCTGTCCTTCCATCCCCGCTATTCGTAGCACAGAATAACCCCCTGAGTGAATTATAATCATAGGTAGTAGATAAGTAGAACATCTTAAAGGGGGATATTCAAAGGCATTGAAATGGTTTGCAGATCTGCAAACTGCCTAAATGGCACTCAGTGGGATATACAGCAGCACTATGCCGGCCAGCATCGGTGCATTGCAGGGGTGGAAAAGAGGTGGCACTCAGAAATAAGCAGCTAAATGACTGCTCTAACTTTAACCACTTTTGCAATTTGATCAGTGGTTCAATATCACCACAGACCAGATTGCAAAAGCACAGTCTGGCCCACCTGAATATTGGTCTTGACATACAAATCGGTCATCCAACCTGGGTATAGGGGTGAAAGACAATGCCAGTGGCCCTAGCATTGAATATCTGGGTTCAATGTTCAGTGGTGACAGCTAGCCATTTTATCAGCATTTGCCGCCACTGTTGAATACCCCCCCCACACTCAATATAAATACGAGGGGGTACCCAAAAAAACCCAGGAATAACATTGCCATGGGCGGAGCTTGTGTAGTACGCACTTCTACCGCTAGGCGTGTATAGTGCAACTCATTGTCAGTTCAGTGCCGCCTGTGTTGTCGACCTGGCTTGTTCTGTTCATCTGCAGTGATTGTTTTTGCTAGCTCTGTTTTGTTCTTGTTTCTTTTTTTATGATGACAAGTTTAAGTGAACAACGTGCAGCTGTGAAATTTTGTTTTCTACTTGGTAAAAATGCTGCTGAAACTGTTTTAATGTTGAAAACAGCTTATCAAGATGACGCTATGGGAAAAGGTCAAGTGTACCAGTGGTTTGCTCAGTTTAAAAATGGCGACATGTCGATTGATGACAAACCTCGTTCTGGGCGTCCATCAACTGCCCGAATCAACGAAAATATTGAAAAAATTTGAGAGCTTGTGCTCACAGACCGTCGACAGACAATTGATCAACTGTCAGAGATTAGTGGGTTATCTTGGAGCTCGGTTCAGCGAATTTTAACGGAAGATTTGGGAATGAAAAGGGTTGCTGCCAAGTTTGTTCCTCGGGTTCTGACTGACAATCAAAAGGAACATCGAGTTGAAACATGTCGTGTTTTGAAACAACAGCTTGAAACTGATCCAGATTTTCTGTCAAAGGTCATTACGGGTGATGAGTCATGGTGCTATGGTTACGACCCAGAAACAAAGCAACAGTCAAGCCAATGGAAGACGTCATCGTCACCCCATCCAAAAAAATGTCGTCAAGTCAAATCAAACATCAAAATAATGCTGATTTGCTTTTTTGATGCCAAGGGGGTAGTTCATTCAGAGTTTGTTCCCCCAGGTCAGACCGTCAATCAAACCTTTTATTTGGAAGTTTTAAGAAGATTGCGCAACCGTGTTCGTCAAAAAAGACCCGATTTGTGGCAGACAGGAGACTGGTTCTTCCACCACGACAACGCACCTGCACATATCCAGCCATCTCTGTTAGACAGTTTTTGGCTAAAAATGGCATGGTTCTGCTGCCCCACGCACCTTACTCGCCTGACCTGGCTCCGTGCGACGTTTTCTTATTTCCACGCATGAAAAGGGGCATGAAAGGACACCGATTTGACAACATTGAAGAAGTCAAGAAAAAAATGAGGGAGGAGCTGTCAGCCATTTCTAAAGATGACTACAAAAAATGTTTCGAACAGTGGAAGCACCGGTGGGACAAATGTATCAGTTGTAATGGAGAGTATTTTGAAGGGGATATGGTGAGGCTGCGTGGCCCCCCCCCCCGGGGCGTGCGAGTGGCCGACATTAACCGGGGGGGCGGCCGGCCGCGTGCCCACCGCGGCATGGCTGCGTGGCTTCGCGGTTGGGGCCCGCAGTGCGTGGAGGGCTCCCATTGGTTCCCGCAGCACAGGGCTGTGCGCGGGAGCCAATGGGAGGAGGGGAGGAGTTTCGGGGGGAGAGTAAGGGGAGCGTTACGGCGTCATCCGGCCTTTCTCTCGAGGTGGCCGGAGGTGACGGACGTCCCGCCCTCCCGCCCTTTAACTGGGGTTCGAGGGTGTGGTGGCTAGGGAGGGGTGTTGCAGCTGGGGGGGGGGGTGTGGCGGGATCCCGGAGGTTTCCGGGGTCCGGAGCCGGAGCCAAGCAGTAGGGCGGGGGTGGGGTACCCCACCCGGGCGGTCCCTCAGGCTTTTGCTAATAATAGGGCGAAGCCGGATGAGGGAGGCTAGGCAATTTGCCGGGGCCTGGACAAGGCGGAAGCGGAAGCGGCATCACTTTGCTATTCACATGGCTGGTGAGGGCTCGCTCTGCTGGGGGGGGGGAAATACAATGTAAAGTTGGATTGTTGATGTTATGGTTTATGGCAATAAAGCTGCGACCAGTTGAATTCCCATATATGTGTGGTCTACCTTTTTTATGATGGTGGGGGGGGGGTGTTGCAGTGTGGCGGAGGCCGGTCCGCCTTACCCGGTTAAGGTTGTTTTGTAAAGAATTTGAAATAAATAGCTTTTAAAAAATAATTCCTGGGTTTTTTGGGTATCCCCTCGTATGCTCAAGATTCTGTGAGGTAGGATGGAAAAAAGAGGATATTCTGTCCAAAACATAGCACAATGTTGGAATGTCAGAGCACATTATTGTGGCATAACTGATCGGCAAAGCAGTTATAAGAAATATGATCACAGGCCATTTGTTTATGAATGGAATTTAACATCACTTATTACACCGTTAATACAACCTTGCTTCAGGGAAGATTGACACCCAACATAAATCTGGCTTTTAAGGAATATAAAATAATAAAAAAAGGATTGCAATTGATATAAAATTTTAAGGAATATACAATAATAAACAGGATTTTAGAAAGCTTTTCCTAGTGTACAAATCATTACTAGAGGAAAACCTGACAAAAAATTGAATGAGACCAGCTAATACAATCAATATACCTGATTAGAGGGTTCAGTCCCAGGTTCATGTATTCATATGGTTGCCTGGAATCAACTTGATAACAATTGATCATCATCATCATGGACACTTTTTTAGAACACTTTTCATTGCTTGGAACACCTGGTTGAGATGTCTTTCAAAAAAGTAAAAGGCATAGTATTACAGAAAAGTGATGTTTTTTTTTCTTAAAGTAATACAGTCTAAAAAAGAACCAAACTAATAGGAAGATAGTAGATCTGCTTAGTAACTTCAGGAGTTTCCCAGATGAATATTAGGGTTTATATTCTCCTCCCAAGCAGGCTGGTTAAATTTTGTTCAGTCAGTGAATATGCTGGACAAAATTTATTTGGTTAAATACAGGTGGAGAAAATGGTATGGTGGAGACTTGGTTAGGTGTTCACCAGATAGTCTTGATATCGAGGGCTATGTAATTAAAGTTAATTGGTTAAATTGGGCTACACAAATACATGCCAAGGTAAGCAGATAAGTTATCCAGTTAACTTCAACTCAGAATATTTAGCAGCCCAAATTAACCAAATATATCTGCTGAATATCCAGTTAAGCTTAACTTTAACCAGAGAGCAGGCTATGACCCTTTATTTTGACTAAAATTGGCTAAGTATCTTAGAAACACAGTGGTTCTTTGAACATTATTCTTGAAGGAATAATTTTCCAACTGTCTACATTGGTTTAACGTGCATGGACTTTAAAAGGACTAAGAGTGAAAGTACTTAGGTATTTTCACTTTAAAAACTATCTTGGGAAGACCACATGCACACATTTACACTTGCTGATTTGTGCGGGTAGTTATTATGAGAAATAACACGTCTCCCTTTAAAAACTCATAAGTATGTGTGTAAGTGGAAACCCTACCTCACCCCGACCCCTGGGAATGTCTCTTCTCACTGTGGGCAGCATTGCACGTATGGTGATTCTATGCACTGCACACAGGTAGGACAATATTCTAGAAATCTATTTCCACCCTGTGTACATTCATTGATGTGCTATTATAATAATCAAAAGAAAAAAAGAAAGGATATGATTCCAGCATGTTAATGGTATGGGAACATCTTCTGAAGGAAGCATGACTCAACATTTTTTAGGGCTGTTCAGAAAACTATGTTTCAAGAATCGGAAATCTGGTTCTAAAGACAAGAAATTGACACACCTTACCTTTTTACAATAGAATTACGCTCAGTTTGTTCTGGGAATAGATCTAGTCATACCAAGCTTTCATAATCTTGAATGCAATTTTTTTGAGATTATTAACCAATTGCTTAAGCATTAATACATTCCTCGTCAGCCACCTTCCCCAAAGACGTTTTGTATGTTTAATAATAGTTGAGGAAATGCACTCTGTGAAGGGGCAAGGCCACTATTTTTAGTTGACAGTGTGGATTTGCTAAGGCAATCCTATGCTATCTAGACATGATTCATATACCTCAGCTGAGACGTGCAGAGTTTCACAAATTAGTCCAAAGGTCTCAAACACTGCAGCATTGCTCACTTCCGTCTGCTTGAGGAAGGCTTTAGTGAGGGTAGGGTGCTATTTACAGATGTCTTTTGGAATAAAGTGAGAATTAAATGTATTCTGAATTGTTAGATAAAGACCATTCAATTTATGGGACCATCATTGTTTTCAAATACAAGAAAAAAACTCAGCAGGTTGATTTCCTACCCAATTAATTTGAGCGTGCTGAACTAAAACATAAGAAAGCATCACCTTCAGTAGGCAAAGTACTGTCACAGACAGCAATTAGTGGTCGTTATTATAATTCCCATAGCTTTGGGTTCATTTAGAGTTAAAGGTGTTGCCCCGGTCAGGCCAGATAATTCAGAAAGTACCTTCCACAACAAGAATCACAGTGATTTTGTCTGGGTATAGAGCTTATAGTGCCTGGAGCTGATAACTTTAATTTGATTTTAGAAAAAGAGAAATTAGTTTCCCTATTTAGTAAAGTGCAGTAAAGGTTATGGGGTTACTATGTGGCAACTGTAAAACCTCTGAGTTAACTGTTGGGAGGATTCCCAGCATTTTTCAAAAGGCTGCCATGAAACTAACACGGAGAAAAAGTCGATGCTGTACGTTAACTGCAAAGCAGATAATTCATTATGCAGCTCGCGTAAGATGCCGTGTGATATCTGTTGTGTTAACAGCTCTGTGTGCTAAAAGGGTGGTGGCTGCCTGGAACGCCCTCCCAATGGAGGTAATGGGGGCAAAAACAGTGATGAAATTCAAAAGGCATAGGCTAGGTACAGAGGATTCCTTTATAGTGATAGAATGAAAAGCAAACTTAAATATTGTACCTTTTACATTTCTGAAAATTGACTAGAGTAGCACGCATGGAGTGACAGGTACACCCCTAAACAAAGGCATAGAGGGGGTAACTTGAATGCAACAGTGGGTACAACTCTAGGCATCTCGCTGGGCATGCTAGATGGACCATGCTGATTTTATCTGCCAACATTTAATCTACAGGTTTACTATGTAATGACCTTCTTGTTAACAGTAAAGCACAGTCGCTACACACTCCATGCCACAAGAAAGCATTTGATGTGTTAGCTATCATATCTTCATGCTTAAAGTGCAGCATTAACTGTTAATGTGAGGCCTTGCTGGTGGTCTATACTAATTGCCATGTTAAACAAATAATGCTGCTTAGTAAATAGGCCCCTAATATTTCTCATTTCACTTAGTCAAGGGCAGCCAAGGTCAATTAGATAATCATGAATAAATCATTTCTGTCTCGTTGTACTTTTTATATGACCTTCTTACACTGCAAAACCTGGAAATCAATTTGCTGCTCTGTATTATATCACTTATTGCATTTGGTTTCTAATTACGTCTTTCCAAAGTCTCATTATATTTCTTTTTATGAAAACAATTTCTCTTATGCTAGTTGTGTATATAAGCACATACATTGTTGTAAATAGTTTTTATTAATCAGATCTGAATCAGTGTCAATACAATACACACTGTAAACAATTTTCAAGACAAAATCTATTCACAGATGGGCCCATATCAGCAGCAGCAGCACCACTGTATTAACTTAAACACTGGGATTTCAATTAATATGTATATTCAGGTATAGTCAGAAGAACTGAATATTTGTATAGAGGGTAATTTCATGAAGATGTTTTCATGAATACATGCTAGTATATAAATCTGGATAAGAGTGAGCTGGGTAGGGAAGTGCCTCTTGCAGTTTTTCGGTTAAATTAGGGGATTGTGCGATCTCTTTTTGCCTTAAAAATAAGCTTAGAGGTCATTTTAGGCTGCACCATATCATTAGAAGATCAGGTAAATGCAATAGTAAAACAAAGCTTTTTAATCTTAGGTTAATCCTGCAAATTCATTCATTCTTGTGTTATTCAAATCAGCGGTGATACATGCTATGAAACCTGTTCCAGTTTGATTATTGTAATGCTATACTGTGTATATGGGCATATCTAAGAAACTTATACAGCTACGGTGGCAAAGGTTATAACAGGCAGGAAAAGAGGGTCAGGGCCACTCCAGAGTGCTCACTATTGAGCGTTAGTTCATTCTCTTTTGCAAACGTGCACTATTAAATAATAATACACATGCTTTCACAAAAGTGCACACTATTACTCAATAGTGCACATTCTTGCAAGAGTGTGTGCACCATTAGTCAATAGTTTGCATTATTGTGTAATACTACACACTATTGACAGCAAACAGGAAATGATATAAATGTCATCATTTCCTCTTTCACCCAGATCACAGCTTTCATTACAAATGAAAGCACATCCCTAGTAGTAAGCAGGTAAGATAGCACCTACTGTAATTGTATTCAGTATGGAGGTGATTTTATAATAGGGTGCCTAGGATGAGTGAGCGAGAGGGTACCTATTTTGGTTCTATTTCATAAAGACACATACTAGTGCATATATGCAGAAATTGTGCCTACATTCAAGGCACTAATATTAAGCCTGAAGGATAGCAAGTACAACTGCTATTACATACTTGATACAAGTATGCACATATATTACGAAATATGTGCATATATCCTGACTCTGCCCTTGCTATGCCCAAACTATATCTCTGTGTGCAACAACTGTACAGGTATGTGCTGGCTTGCATTGCACATACTTTTAGGTGTAGCCTAATTTTATAAGAGCCCGTTTACGTGCATGCCCATCCTCTGAACCTCCCTAGGTTTCCCTGGTGGATTGCGGAGAGAGAAAGAGTGACACCCAGTCATTTCTTTTTTTTTTAACTTTTATTTTCATTCTGCAACAAACAAAAGAAACAACACACCAAAGGAGACAAACAAGTATACAATAAAGAAAAGTAAACCCAATTACCCCCCACCCCCACGCTTCTTCTCTAGCTGATTATGTCAGCATGTGAGCGCTTCCAAACAACAGTGATGATACATCAAAACAATCAAAAGAGTATCTGCGATACAGAATAATCATGGGACAAAGATATATACAAATTTAGACAGTCAGATGAGAGCATTGAGCAGAATGTACATAGTCATTGAGCATCTTCCATTTAGACCGATGATGAGGAGTCTGAGTGGGAGAAGCAAACATACGAGGTATTTGTTCATATTTACTATAGAGACAGACATGATTCCACCATTCATTGGGGCTCAGCTGGGAGCTATTTTTCCAGTATTTCGTAATTAGGGAAATAGCAATGCCAAGCATAAAGTCCAAAAGGAAGTTAGCCGTTTTTGGAAGAGAGGGGATCCCCGCAGCTGAGCGAAGTCCCACTATCCTCCAAGAAAGGGGCTCTTGAAAGTGCAAAATAGACTGGATACGACCCCAGACCCGACGCCAGTAATACTGTAGTGCGGGGCATTCATACATAACATGAGGTAGTGAACCAATGGCCGCATGGCATGTCCAACAACTATTGCCCTGAGTAGTGTTCCATTTGGCTAATCTGTCAGGAGTGTAAAAACACCGGTGGGCTAGAAAGAAGAGTGTCTGAGTGAGTGAGGCGGATCGGGAGACCCGTGTCACTCTACTCCAGACAAGGCTCCATTGCTCCGGGGTCAAAGTCACATGCAATTCTCTCTCCCATGCTTTCTGCGCTATAGGGGTATCTCTAGTTATAGCATTACATAAGGTTTTGTAAAAATGGGATGCTACACCCGGTGAACTACCGATAGATCGGATAGTCTCCAACCAACCTTGTGTAGGGGAGGCCGATGGCGGGAGCACCTTAGCACTCCGAAGGCAATGCTGAAGCTGCACCAACTGAAAGTAGTGTTTCGCTGGGAGACCAAATTCAATTTGCAATTCACTAAAAGTTTTCCAGCGACCTTCATGGAACAACTGACTAGGAATCCAAATGCCCCTAGTGTACCAGGGGCTCCACGCCATCGGCTTATTTTGTATTCGAAATCGAGTATTATACCAAAGTGGGAGCTTGTCTAACGGACAGAGTCGGGACTCTAAAGAGTGCATAAGAGTAGTAAAGGCACCTAAGGTGTCTAAAAGCATTGGTGGAAAGTGGGAGTCTGATGGGAGAGTCATACCAGGGAGAAAAGTAAGAGGAATCGGTTTGCAAAGGTCCTCTTCTATGTCTAGCCACACAGGTCTGCTCGGTACTGGATCTTCCAGCCAGCGAGCGCCTTGTTTGAGAAGAAAAGATTGATGATACTTCAGGAAATCAGGGAATCTGACACCCCCATTTTCCTTATCTGCTTGCAGCTTATGTTTCGCTATCCTAGGTGTTTTGTTTTGCCACAAGTATCTAGTCAGAAGGCCCTCTATATCTTTATATATACGTCGAGGGAAGAGACAGGGCAACATTTCTAAGATATAATTCACTTTCGGAACAATCATCATTTTTATGGTTTCTAATCGACCCCACCAGGTAAGTGTTAAAGGAGTCCAGCGGTGAGTTAGCGCCCGGACTTTAGAGATTAAGTCTTTGGCATTGAAGGAGATAGTGTCTTCCAAAGGAGAACAATAGTGAACCCCAAGATATTTGACCATGCGAGGTTGCCATAAAAAGGGGAAGGGTTGCATATCTGCCTGATGAAGCAAAGGATTTAATGGAAAGGCTACCGACTTGGTCCAATTTATCTTATAACCGGACAGTTGTGAGTATTTACCAATTTGCTCTAGGACAGCCGGTACTGAGTCTATAGAGACAAAAAGCATAAGGTCATCAGCATACGCTGAAATTTTGATTTCCCTATGGGTGAAGGGGACTCCATGAATCTCCTCCGATTGCCGGATTAGTAAAGCCAAGGGTTCAAGTGCAAGATCGAAGAGAAGTGGAGACAGTGGGCATCCCTGGCGAGTGCCGCGTTGAAGGGGAAAAGGCTGAGACTTTAAAGCATTGGCACATATACTGGCTGTAGGCTGTGCGTACATGGTGCGAAGACAACGGAGAAAACCTTCCCCGAATCCGTACCAGCGGAGGACTGCAAACAGGAAGGGCCACTCTAAGCGATCAAAGGCCTTCTCAGCATCAAGTGAGAGGCCAACAAATGGGCGATCAAGATTAACTGCGGTAGTCAGTACATGGCATAGAGTCCGAGCATTATCAGCAGTTGATCTACCAGGAATGAAACCGCATTGATCTGGGTGTATTAAGGTAGGCATCCTATCCGAGAGCCGGGTAGAGAGAATGGTGGCAAATATTTTATAGTCCGCGTTTAGGAGGGAAATTGGACGATAATTAGCTGTTAGTTGCGGGTCTCTCCCCTCTTTCTCAAAAACTACTACATTTGCCATTGAAAAGGACCCAGAAGGAGAACCCTCCTCGGCCAGAGCAGAAAAATAAATTTTCAAAACTGGAGCTAAGTCAGCGTGAAAAGTTTTGTAGAATTCAGCAGGGAGACCGTCTGGGCCTGCGGCTCGACCTGAGGCACATTTCTTGATAGCAGAATGAATTTCTGAGACAGTAAATGGTGTGTCCAAGGCCACTCTATCTTCGTCAGATAGGGTCGGTCTTTGTACCCCTGAAAGTAAGCGTTCAAATACATCTGGCTCAAAATCACATTCAGATTGATAAAGCCGGGTATAAAAATCACGAAAGAGTTCTAAGATTTCGGTATCTTTAGTGACCAAGCCCCCCCCCCCGACGGATTACGGAGGGCGGTAACACGCTTGGCTTCTTTTTGACCTTTCAGGGCATTTGCTAATAATTTGCCAGCACGATTATTTTCCCGATAATATAGCCCTTGTTGAGATTCGATATTTTTAACAGCAGCAGTGTACAAAAGCTGATTGTATTGAAAACGCAAGCGTTGTAAACGGAGTAAAATACATGGGTCAGTACGGGACGTGAGGAGACGCTCCCCAGCTTGTATCTGCTGCTCTAGAATCAGTAAATGCTGCTTTCTTTGTTTCCCCTGCCGAATTTGATAGCTAGTTATAGTGGCGCGGATAGATGCTTTAAAACCCTCCCACCAAGCCCAGCTCGCTGTGTCATGGGGTGAGTTAAACTGAAAATAATCTTGGATAGCGGCCTTTATATCAACCTGAAAATCTGTTTGACCCAGTAGGGATCTATCAAAAAACCAAGCTCGGGGAGAATCGTCCCGCGCAGTGACACGTAATGATAAAGATATGGCAGCATGATCTGAAATATGGAGAGGATGAGTCCTAGTCGTGTCTACTTGAGAAATCAGTGCTTTGGAAATGAGAAAGAAATCTATTCTAGATTGGGAGTGATGGGGGGCAGAAAAGAAAGTGAACTCTAAGTCGGAGGGGTGAAGCAGCCTCCATATATCTACCAGCGCAAGATCTTGCATCAGAGCTGTAAGGGTAGCAAGACTCTTGGGTGGACTACTCGTTCTAGGCGGCTGTCTATCTATCAGAGGGTCTAACACTTGATTAAAATCACCACCAAGTATTAATGGAGTATTGGCAGAGGCCTGTGCCAACTGCGCAATACTTGCATAGTAAGCAGGGTTGTCCACATTCGGGGCATAAATGCAAATACATGTAAATTCACTATCTCCAACCTTAAGATGTACGCGGGCCCATCTACCCTCCTTGTCAGCGCTAGTATCAATTACAGTAGCTTGCAAAGATTTCTTAACCAAAATGGCTACCCCGCACCGTTTGGAAACGGCGGGAGAATAGGCAGCCACCATGTAAGGCTTAACATTGAGTTTCAGTGTTTCAGCAGAGTTTAAGTGCGTTTCCTGAAGAAACGCTAAATCAGCATGCTCATGGCTAAGATAGCTAAGGATTTTCTTTCTCTTGATTGGACTATTAATGCCCTTTACGTTGAGTGATAAGATTTTACATAAAGCCATTCAGACAAGTTAAAAATTCTGAGCATGATAGCGCACATAAGTTCACAATGTCCCTCATATTGACTGTATCTGGCTGTACATATGGCATAAAAGAAAATAAGCTTAGATAATACAATGAAGCGCCCCACATTAAAAAAGAAAAACCGCAGCGCGGTAGAGAAGAAGCAGAACCCCAAAAATTACTGGCGACCATGTGTCTGCGGGGAGAAGCCCCAGAGAAGGCCGAAATTGAACAAACACATAACCTGTAGGATTGTGCGTGCTCCGAATCCGACCGAGGCACACATCATGGAGGGATAGGAGACCACAAAACAAAAGTCATAGAAAGAAAGTAAGAAAGTCCAGGTAGTCTCTGTGCTGAACTATGACCGCCGCATCGGGCCCTTCAAAATGGCGGACAGAGCCGGCAAATAAAAGTCCAAGTCGTTGGATTAGCGCATCTGCTCTGCTTCTTTGGAGTCTAAAAATGTTGATAGTAGATCAGGATCTTCGAATGTCCTGGTTTGGTTGTGGAGGGTCACTCGGAGCTTCGCGGGATACAACAGGCCAAAGCGAGCCTGTAGCTGTTGAAGTCGAGGGCGAAAAGCAAGGAGTTTCTTCCGTCGGTCGACTGTAGGCTTTGCCAAATCAGGGAAGAAGGAGACTTTGTGACCTTCAAATTCCAAATGATGGTTCGCCCGGGCAGCATTTAAAATTTGTTCCACTTGTTGATATCGTAGCAAGCGAAAGATAATAGGCCGGGGGGTCGTTCGGTTGAGCGCCATGTGGGTAGGAACACGGTGTGCTCGATCGATTTCCAGTTCTTTATGAAAGGTGATCTTCAGCAAGGAGGGAAGAGTTTTGAGCAGGAATTCTCTCATATCTCCCGCTTCCACCCCCTCCGGTATTCCAATGAGCCTCACATTGTTGCGACGGGCTCGATTATTGCTATCTTCTAACTCCTTTTGAAGATTCTGTATCTGGCGCTCAGCCTTGTCCAGTGTGCCCAAGCGCACCGCGTGCGAGTCGAGGACCCCCGCCATATTGTCCTGCCGTAATGAGAGACTTTCAAGTCGGTCCTGGAGCACTCCAAAGTCTTCTCGCATGGCTCTAAGCGCTTCTCCATTGGACTGTACCAATTCCTTCACGCCGCGTATTTCCTCTAAAATCTCCAGGTGCATTTCGGGGTTCTCCCGAAATGGAACCATCTTCTGTGGGGAGGACACCTCTGTTTTGGAGCGTTTTCCGTGAGAAGAAGAAGAAGGAGACCCGAAGTCCAAGCGCGCTGGTTTATGGGCCGCCATCCCCCCCGAGGTACCCCGGTCAGCCCGGAGCGAAATAGTAAGTTTGTATAGGTATTATGTCAGGATTCTAAGTAGGCCTCTCGGGAGCTTCAGCGCGAAGCGTCCTACCCGCTGGACATCAGGCTCCGCCCCCCGACACCCAGTCATTTCTACCTAGCTGGTCACTGGTTCCAACTGGTGCAGGCTGACCCCTAGCAGTAGTCTCACAGTACTACTGCAAGGGATTGACTGATATCATTTTGAAGCCAGCAACCAGCAGAATGGGAGCGACTATGAATTGCTCCTATTATTTCCTCTAGCAGCATGGAAACCCTTACTAGATGCTGGGGAGTTCAGGAGGGAAGTAACTTTGGAGCATTGGAATTCAAGGAGGGAGAGGATGTGATTTTGAGTGTCAGAGGGTTTGAGAGTGAAGGGCTGTGACTTTGAATATCTGGGGAAGAAAAATAACACCATCGCAAAGCTGACATTAATTTTCTAGGAATAACAAGCTTATACAATTAAATGCAAGCTGTGTTATTCAGTCTGAATAATAAAGAGGTGCTTTGCATGAATTTGCATCATTCGCATCTCATCATTATGTAGTTTGGGTACATTATGGACAAATAACATGGGTTTTGCATTTTATCACACTTGAATGGTAAAAGCCCTGTGTTAATTCACTTGAGTAACTACCCCCCTAAGATCCTGATGAAGTTAACTGCATTATCCTATAGCAAAGCAGTTTACTTAAGATTTTCCTGCATTAATCTTACTGTGAATGCACAGAGAATTTTTAATTCAAGAAAATCAATGTAAAAGATAACACAGTCTGCATGTAAAACATATACAAATTAATGAATAGCAAATTATGCTGATGCAGAAAACGAGCTAAAATTTTTCTTGGGTTTTTACTCTTCTCCTTGTGCTGAATCTTTATGCCAACTCTGCCATAGAGGCAATATGGGTGCTTCACTGCAGATGACCCAAGATCCCCAGTAGCCCAACGGATAGCTGCACATCTCCAGAAACACATCTCCCTAGAATTTCACAATCTCTTCAATTTCTGTGATGCTCCCATGAACCTTCTGGTGCAGACTACCTCAGCCATATATCCCAGGTCAGGGCACCACTTACCTGGGCACCCTGCATCAGGGCACCCTCATCTTAGCACCTTGAACCAGAGCACCCCTGGCCTAGGATTCATGGTTCAGGGCACCCCTACCCTGGACACCTAGAACAGGAAGGAACTTGACCAGCAGTGGACCTCTCTTCATGATGTCATCATGGAAAATGGTGGCACCTGATCCCTAGTAATGTACTGAGACACACCACTAGAGGACAGTCTGCCAAATAAGGTAATGCTTCCCCAATAAGTGTAGCACTCTTTTATGTAGCAGATTGATCTCTAGTGGGGCTTTCTGATGCACCTCTAGGGGCTAGGAACTACCATTTTCCAAGATAGGTGCATGAAGAGAGGATCGCCCTAGGACACCTCCCCAGAACAGGTTAGTATAATTGGTTAAAGAGGGGTCTGGTCCACCACTGGAGGCTTTTTAGTTGAGGGCATCCTTGTGCCAGGTGTCTGAGTTAGGGGCACTTTAGTCTGTGGTGCCCAGGTCCAGGGTGCCCTGGCTCAGTGTGCCCAGGTCAGTGGTGCTCTGGACCAGATAGTCTTGGGAAGTTGGGAGTGTCTGGGGAGGGGGGGGGGGGAGTATTCAAGGGGGTCAGAGGGTCCAGAGGTTGGGAATGTTGAGGAGGGTCAGAGAATCGGGGCTCACTGGGCATCCATGAATTTGTGAGGTAGGTGTAGGGGTTAGGAGTCCAGCTAGCGCCAGTCCTCACTCGCCTACTGACAGGAAGAGAGACATTGTATGCCTAATGCAGCAAAAGGCTACATATTATTGTGGTGGTATATGCTGTGTTTTCTAACAGGCCACACTTTATAAAGCCGCTCTAATTTGCATACCTTTCGTTTATTGCATGAGGGAAAGCTTTCTTAGCACATACATTAGAAGTTTAGCACAGCATTCTACTGAAGTTTAGCACTGAAGTTTAGCACAGCATTCTACTTTACCACTTTCAACACTGAGGCCTAAGAGTGATATAAGTAAGACTGCAGTTGTAGATTTAAGTTGTTACAGACTTAAAGACGCCTGGCCAAAGATTAACTAGACATTCGTTTTTAGAGAGCTTCTTTAAACCTGGAGGCTTATGTACTAAATTGCAAAATATTTTTCCAAGGAGAAACAGATCACCCTGGAAGGCACAAAGATGAATCAGATCAGTCTGGAAAACAGAGAGGATTTTAATGTGATTTTCTGTGTGAATCCCTATTTGCAAAAAATGTGCAAATTTGCCTCCTCTCATATTTAGCCCACTAATTGCAAGTTTTATGAAAATTATCAGTTTAGGAGCTGCTGCAATACAATATGCTTCTAAGCAACTTCATAATTCAGAAGGAAAAAGAAAATGGTGTACAATATTCCGCCCCACCCCAAAGCTGTATCTGCATATTTACGTTCACTTGCAAACCAATGAAAGCAGCTTCCTGCCTTGATACACTAACCTATAAGTTAAATGTTGCCTGCAGGACACTTTTTTCAGTCTCCTGGAGACCTGCCTGGTTCATACTTCAGTCCAAGGTTCAGCCTTTGACCCTATTGGTCATTGACAAAGCCCCATAGCCTTTTGGATATTTTTCTTTACCCTACTTCTTGGGCTGAAATCTCCATCTTGAGCATGGGAAGCAAGGTTCCACTGATTCTTCCTCTCCCTCTACATCCCTGCAAATTCATTCTTTTTTCACCAGTTTAGTAGTCACTCACCCAGTTGTTCAGCTAATTCTACAGCCCAATCGGTAGCTGTGGAAATGACCCCCTTAACACACACAGACTCATCCTGTATATTGAAATGGATACAGTGCAGCCTCTTTGTTTCAACTATCACAGTTCTACCTTGTTCTGCTTATTGTAATAAAGGTGGAAATTAAGAGGGTGATTTTATAAACTCCCGTGCAGTTAACATGCCTCGCCACTTATTCATTTGCGACCTATTGTATAAAGTTTTCTAGAGTCTGTTTTATAGGAACAGGGCTTTTATGCGTGTGACTGCATGCGTAAAAAGTAGACACACAAAAAGAATGCTATTACTTCTACATGACCTGCATTTAGGTGTTCCTTGGGCTAAGCTTGAAGAATGGTCTAGAATTTGGCAGCTGGGATTTAATGTTAAAAAATGTAAGGTCATGCATTTGGGCTGCAGCAATCCAAGGAAGCAATACAGTATAGGAGGTGAAGTACTTTTGTCCACTAAAGAAGAGCGGGACCTAGGCTTGGTTGTGTCTGATGATCTTAAAGTAGCTAAACAGGTAGAAAAGGCGACAGCAAAAGCTAGAAGGATGCTTGGGTGCATACGGAGAGGAATGGCTAGCAGAAAAAAGGAGGTGATAATGCCTCTGTATAAGTCTTTGGTGCGACCTCATTTGGAGTATAGTGTGCAATTCTGGAGACCGCACCTTCAAAAGGATGTGAACAGGATGGAGTCGGTGCAGAGGGTGGCTACTAAAATGATTAGTGGGCTTCATTATAAAGCATATGAGGACAGACTTAAGGATCTTAATATGTACATCTTAGAGGAAAGGCGGGATAGAGGTGATATGATTGAGATGTTTAAATACCTCCGTGGCATAAATGTTCATGGAGAGAGCCTCTTTCAATTGAAAGCAAGTTCTGCTACGAGGGGACATGGGATGAGGGTGAAGGGAGATAGATTCAGGAGTGATATGCAGAAATATTTCTTTACGGAAAGAATAGTGGATCCGTGGAATAGTCTCCCAGTGGAGGTGGTAGAGATGAGGACGGTAGCTGAATTCAAGAAAGCATGGGACCAACACAGAGGATCTCTAAAGGTAAAAAGTGGACTGTTGTAGTGGTTGATATGGAAGGACAGACTAGATAGGCCATGTGGTGTTTTTCTGTCATCATGTTTCTATGTTTCTATGATTTGGGCGTATTGGAGGCAGAGTTGCAACATATGCACATGTTTTAAAAAATATACATGTACACGTATAGAGCAGTGGTTCTCAATCCTGTCCCGAGTGACCACCAGGCAGTCAGGTTTTCAGGATATCCACAAAGAATATGTGTGAGAAAGATGTGTATGCTTCAACCTCCATTACTGCAATAATGTTATAGTTAATTTTTAGTATCGCATATATTTGTATTTGTTTTTGCTGTGCATGATGTTTTACATAGAAACATAGAAACATGATGGCAGAAAAAGACCACATGGCCTATCTAGTCTGTCCTTCCATATCAACCACTACAAGATTCCCCTTTTTACCTTTAGAGATCCTCTGTGCTTGTCCCATTCTTCTTTGAATTCAGATACTGTCCTCATCTCTACCACCTCCAATGGGAAACTATTACACACATCTACCACTTTCTGTAAAAAAAATATTTTGCATATTACTCCTGAGTCTATCCCATTTCACCCTCATCCTGTGCCCCCTCATACCAGATTTCCTCCTGTGCATTTATGCCACGGAGGTATTTAGATGTCTCACCTCTCACCAGAGTCATATCACCTCTGTTCCGCCTTTCCTCCAAAGTATACATATTAAGGTCCTTATTGTTTGGTGCAAATTTGTGAGGTGACATTTGTATGCTATTGGAATAGGTTCTAGAAGCCTATTTTACAAAGGCCCACAGGTATTTATTTATTTTTTTACTTTCACCTAGATGTCCTGTTATAAAATTGGGGCGAGAGAGAGTATTGCTGACTCCCTCTCGCCCTGTTGTATAGTTGGTGTGTTTTCTACCCCTGTTTGAATTGGCTGTATCTGTTATAAAGTCAAGCCATTAGTGTTCATGCCCATTTCCTTAATCACACAGGACCTGTTCATTCTTGTTATTTCATTTGAAGACACAATTACAGAGCAATTTTCATGCTATCTGAGTAATTTTCATGCTGTCTGTACTGTTGCAAAGTCAGTTTATTATGAAATTTAATCCAGGGATGGATAATTTCTTGTGAAAATGTACATAATTTTGCATGGTCTTTATTGCTAAATTTAAATCCATGAGCTCACAATTATATTTAAATGAGTTGTTACATGAAAAAAATCTGTAGGACCAGTTCATTTTGGCAATCCCCCCCCCCCCTAAAAATAATACCTTCGCTATTTAGAAGCTGAACCTTCCCTTTGATTTCTTAAAACACATGAAAAACCTATCAAGAGCAAAGACAAAGGGGCATGTTTACTACAGCTTAGTAAACATGCCCCAAACATTTATCGGCATGCTTATAATGGAATTCTATGACAAAATTAATCTCTGCTAATATTGGCCTTCTTTTAGTGATATGCATTCATTTGAAAACACAATGAAAAATGCAGTAAAACAAGCTGCTATATTTTGGGAAGTATTTTAGAAGTCCTATTCATAAGGTGGATGTCTGAAAACAGGCACTTAAACATGCAAAACATAGAGACAACCCCCCCCCCCGCCCCCTCATTTTAGGAGTCGGGTATATAGCAATCCCTAGCACAAGAATGTCCATGTAGCACACGGATGTGCTGGAAGCATGGTCTGGGTGTAGAGAGGGAGTTGCACATCACAGTGCGATTTCAGAACACCACAAGCTTGTCTGGCCCTGGTTGGAGAGACATCTACACCTAAGCTGCTCCTGACCATGAATAAGGTGAAAAAACATGCTTGTTTCATGGATGTTACTTTTCCAGGAGATAGCACATAATGTGCTTTCATCATTACAGGTATTATTTCCTGTCCAAAGATATCTGTGGGTAAATACATACTCCAAACATATTACAGATCTGCCGCTGCCCATCTGAGCATCTGAAATGACAGGCCAGAACGTGAAAGTCTCATGGTATAGTTGCCCCCCCTTCTGAAATACCCCTGCCAGCATGACCAGGTACCTGGTTCTGAGGCAATTCGGGGGCATCTACATTTGTGAAATGGACTACATCTGTGCATATACCCAACTTTGCTATCTTGTGGGTCCACCTTCAGAACCAGTTACTGGGAGATTTCAGAAGGCATTTATGTGTGCCTCTCTTCACTGCTTACACTTCCCTGGATCATAGAATGTTCTTCCCTGGACATAAGAACATAAGATATGCCATACTGGGTTACACCAAGGGTCCTCAAGCCTAGTATCCTGATTCCAACAGTGGCCATTCTAGGTCTTAAGTACTTGGGGTTCCCAAAGGTATAGCATTAAATGCTGCTTGTCCAAAGGGTAAGCAGTGGATTTCCCCAGTAATCTTTAATAATGGTTGATGGACTTTTCCTCCAGGAACTCATCCAAACCTTTTTTAAACCCAGCTTTACTAACAGCTTTTACTACAACCTCTGGTAACAAATTCTAGAGTTTGATTGCGTGCTGAGTGAAAAAGTATTTTCTCTGATTAGTTTTAAATGTGCTACATTGTAGCTTCATTGCATGTTGCTTAGTCTTTCTACTTTTTGAAGGAGTAAACAACCATTTGGTAACATAACATATGATAGCAGATAAAGACCAGTATGGTCCATCTAGTCTGCCCAGCAAGGCGACAAGAATAGGTGCATCTGCCGCTCCGTGCAGGTCACCCCTCCCCATGTCTTTGTTTAGGGGCATACCCACCGCTCCGTGCAGGTCACCCCTCCCCATGTCTTTATTTAGGGGCATACCCACCGCTCCGTGCAGGTCACTCCTCCCCTTGTATTTGTTTAGGGGCATACCCACCGCTCCGTGCAGGTCACCCCTCCCCTTGTATTTGTTTAGGGGCATACCCACCGCTCCGTGCAGGTCACCCCTCCCCTTGTATTTGTTTAGGGGCATACCCACCGCTCCGTGCAGGTCACCCCTCCCCATGTCTTTGTTTAGGGGTATACCCACCGCTCCGTGTAGGTCACCCCTATTTGTTCAGATATAAGAGATAGTTATGTTTATTTTGATGTTATCCTGTTGCTATAAAAGGATCCACTGTGTCTGTCCTAAGCCATTTTGAATTCTGTCACTGTATTTTCCCCCACCACTTCCATCAGGAGGGCATTCCAACCATCCACCACTCTTTCAGTGAAAAAGTATTTCCTTGACATTGCCTTTCAGTTTACCCCCTTGTAGCTTCTTGTTATGCCCTCTAGTTTTACAGCTTACCCACCTTTGGAAGAGGTTTGTTTGTTCATTAATACTATTTAAGTATTTAAAGGTCTGTATCATATCTCCCCTGTCCCTCCTCTCCTCCAGAGTGTACGTATTTAGGTCTTCAAGTCTCTGTTCATACGTCTTCTGATGCAGGCTCCAAATCATTTTGTTCACCTTCCTCTGAACCATTTCCAGTCTTTTTATATCCTTTGTGAGATATGGTCTCCAAAACTTAACACAATATTATAAATGAGGCCTCACCAGCGACTTGTACAATGGCATTAGTGCCACCTCCTTTCTACTGATAATTCCTCTCCGTATACAACCCAGCAGCCTTCTGGCTTTTGCCACCACCTTGTCACACTATTTTGCCACATTGAGATCCTCAGAAACAATCACTCCAGGGTCCTTCTCCTGGTCCTTGCACACCAACCTCTCACCTCCTATCGAATACAATTCCCTAGGATTTCTGCTTCCCAAGTGCATGACACTACACTTCTTCACATTAAATCTTAACTGCCAAGCATTAGACTATTCTTCCAGATTTTGTAGATCTTTCCTCATGTTATCCACTCCCTCAGTGGAGTCCACTCTGTTGCAAATTTTTGTGTCATCTGCAAAAAAGACAGACTTTTCCATTCAGTCCTTCAGCAATATCACTCACAAATACATTGAACAGTACCGGTCCCAGGACTGAACCCTGGGATACACCGCTAATCACCTCCCTTTCATCCAAGTGAGTTCTGTTTACCATCACCTTCTGTCATTTGTCAGTCAACCAATTTCTGATTCAGTTCACCACCTTGGGACCCATCCCCAAGCTGTTGAGTTTATTGATAAGTCTCCTATGAGGAACAGTATCAAAGGTTTTCCTGAAATCTAGGTAGATCATATCCATCATATGCCCTTGATCTACTTCTCTAGTTACCCACTCAAAGAACTCAGTCAGATCTGCATTTACCCATTCTACTCGATTCATTATTTTATAAACATCTATATTATCTCCCCTCAGCAGTCTCTTTCAAGTTGAAGAGCCCTTATCTTTTAAGCCTTTACTCATAGGGATATCCTTCCATCCACTTTACCATCTTTGTTGCTCTTCTCTGTACCTTTTCGAATTCTGCTATATCCTTTTAAGATAAGGTGACCAGAATTGCACACAGTATTCAAGGTGTGTTTGCACCATGGAGCAATACAGAGGCATTATGATATCCTTGGGTTTATTTTCTATTCCTTTCCTTATGATTCTTAGCATCCTATTTGCTTTCTAGGTTGTGGCTGCACACTGGGCAAAGGGTTTCAATGTACTGTCCACGATGACACCCAGATCCGTTTCCTGAGTGGTGATTCCTAATGTGGAACCTTTTATCATGTCCCAGATTCTTCCTAGACATCTCTTCTAAAATCCTGCTTCAAACAAAATGAAAAGTAAGTGCCAGTGAAATGTTTGTTGTATTTGTTATGTTTTCATTTGCCATTGAAGTCTATTGACCCTTAGGGGGTAATTTTATAACATGGTGTCTAGATTTGGAGAAGGAGAAGATGTCTATTATAAGGACTCATAGGCAACTGTACAGTATGGGCCCAATATTTGAAAGGCATTTACATGGTTTATAGCACTGTAAATGCCTCAAATCGGGATATTCACTGGCACTTACACAGTTAGTGCCATTGAATATCCCCTTCTAACCCTGCTATGTGCCCCGATGCTATACAATTAGCATCGGGGCATGTTGTGGTGTTCCTGGGTGGAACAGAGGTGGAGACTGTCACTAACCAGGTAGTGGTGATACTGCCCTGCTCCACGGTTAGCAATTGCTGGGTATAACTAGGCATAGTAAAAGCTGTAGGATCAGAACATAACAACATAAGATATGCCATACTGGTCAGACCAAGGATCCATCAAGCCTAGTATCCTGTTTCCAACAGTGGCCAATTCAGGTCAAAAGTACCTGTCAGGTTCCAAAAGATACACAGATTCCATGCTGCTTGTCCAGAGGATAAGCAATGCATTTTCCTGGTTCTCTTTAATAGTGTTTTTTTTCCTCCAGGAACTTGTCCAAACCTCCTTTACATCCAGCTACACTAACAGCTTTTACTACATCCACTCGTAACGAAATCCAGAGTTTGATTACACGTTGAGTAAAGAAATATTTTCTTAGATTAGTCTTAAATGTGCTATATTGTAACTTCCTTTGTGTGTCTCCTAGTCTTTCTACTTTTTGAAGGCATAAACGACTGATCTACATTTATCTGTTCTACTTTATTCATTATTTTATAGACCTCTTTCATATAACTCCTCAGTTGTCTCTTTTTTTCAAGATGAAGAACCCTAACCTTTTAAACCTTTCATAACCTTTTAAACATTTTAAACCTTCCACAAAAACCACACAGCAGTATGGTTCACCGCTGACCTGCATGAATCACTAGTGCAACTCAGGAAACTTGAACGCTGCTGGCGACGCTCCAAACTGACTAGTGACAAAGGTGCCTACCTGAAAAAACTACAACATCATCGAACAATGATCAACAACAAGAGAAAGGAATATCACACCAGCACCCTCATGCGCTCTCTTAATAAACCTCATGAACTCTTCAACCTAGTCAAATCACTCACAAAAGATCCATCTACAAAACAACCAATAAACACTCCAAGCCCAGATGACTTTGCCACATACTTTCTAAGCAAATCTACTTCACCAACAACCAACCCAGCTAATCATGAACTACTCAAGCTCCCCTACAACTCTGCCAGCACTCCCCCACCAACTCTGGAATCCTCCTATCCATACCCTCCTGATCAAATAGAAAGAATCATCACTAGGATCAACACCACAACCTCTGCAATGGACCCTTGTCCACCATTCTGGATCAAACAAACATAAACCTACCTCAGCCCAATCATAGCTAGAATCGCCAACATATCCCTATCTGAAGGCATCCTTCTTCCCCCTTTGAAAACTGTCTCTATCAAGAATAACAAACTTGACCCATCAGATATCTGAAGGCATCCTTCCTCCCCCTTTTAAAACTATTCTCTGATCAAGAATAACAAACTTGACCCATCAGATATTAAATCCTACAGACCTATCTCTAGCCTCCCCTTCCTAACCAAAATCATAGAAAAGATCGTCTACCAACAGCCCAGGACCACATCAACTCCTATGCACCTCTAGACCAGCAACAGCACAGATTTTGGCAACAGCATGGTGTTGAAACCCTTCTCAAGACTCTCCTTGATAGACTCCATACAGGCCTAGCAAAGAAAAAACAAGGCTTCATCCTCATATTCATGGACATCGCATCAGCGTTCGATACTGTCAACCACAACCTCTTGCTCACCCAATTGTATCAAAAAGGCATAAGAAACCTAGCCTTAGACTGGTTCAAATCCTACTTATCCGACTGACAACTACCACTACTACTACTACTCAGCATTTATATAGCGCTACCAGTTGTACACAGCGCTGTACAGCACAGACATGTAAGAGATAATCCCTGCTCATTAGAGCTTACAATCTAGTCAAGACAAAACACATGAAACAACAAGTCTGCATAGATAACCATGCATCCAGACCTTTCCAACAAACGCAAGGGGTCCCCCAATGTTCTTCCCTCTCATCCCTACTCTTTAATATCTACATGCAGCCAATCTGTTCCATCATTCAATCATTCAACATACTCTACCACATCTACGCTGATGATGTGTTACTGTACACTCCATTCCTCACTGACAAGCCAGACTACTCGCCCATAGTTGAATGCTTCAACACAGTCTCAGATTGGCTCATGACACATAACCTGATGATAAACACCAATAAAACTGAAGTCTTATTCATATCCAAAGACTCCACATTTACCCCACTGCCCTCTCTCAAAGTGAAAGACTTTGACCTCATAACTAAACAAGAAGTATGCTATCTGGGAATAGCAATCGACCAACGCCTGTGCTGGGAGACCCACATTCAAAATATCTCCAAAACAGTCTACCATAAACTGAGAACCCTCTGGCACTTACGTTCTCTCCTCAAGTCCTCAGACCTCCACTCGGTTGCTCAAGCTCTCATCCTCCCTAATCTGGTCTATTCCAACATCATCTTTCATGGTATGTTGAAGCACACTCTCCAGCCACTTCAACTCGCCATGAGAGTAGACACCCGCAATAGAGTAGACACCCAGGAAGGTGTAGATAACATGAGGAGGGATCTAGCTAAGCTTGAAGAATGGTCTAGAATTTGGCAGCTGGGATTTAATGTTAAAAAATGTAAGGTCATGCATTTGGGCTGCAGCAATCCAAGGGAGCAATACAGTATAGGAGGTGAAGTACTTTTGTCCACTAAAGAAGAGCGGGACCTAGGCGTGGTTGTGTCTGATGATCTTAAAGTAGCTAAACAGGTAGAAAAGGCGACGGCAAAAGCTAGAAGGATGCTTGGGTGCATACGGAGAGGAATGGCTAGCAGAAAAAAGGAGGTGATAATGCCTCTGTATAAGTCTTTGGTGCGACCTCATTTGGAGTATGGTGTGCAATTCTGGAGACCGCACCTTCAAAAGGATGTGAACAGGATGGAGTCGGTGCAGAGGGTGGCTACTAAAATGATTAGTGGGCTTCATTATAAAGCATATGAGGACAGACGTAAGGATCTTAATATGTACACCTTAGAGGAAAGGCGGGATAGAGGTGATATGATTGAAATGTTTAAATACCTCCGTGGCATAAATGTTCATGGAGAGAGCCTCTTTCAATTGAAAGCAAGCTCTGCTAGGAGGGGACATGGGATGAGGGTGAAGGGAGATAGATTCAGGAGCGATATGCGGATATATTTCTTTACGGAAAGAGTAGTGGATCCTTGGAATAGGCTCCCAGTGGAGGTGGTAGAGATGAGGACAGTAACTGAATTAAAAAAAGCATGGGACCAACACAGAGGATCTCTAAAGGTAAAAAGTGGACGGTTGTAGTTGTTGTTATGGAAGGACAGACTAGATAGGCCATGTGGTCTTTTTCTGTCATCATGTTTCTATGTTTCTATGAACACAGCTGCCCGCACAATCCTATCTGCATCCAGATACTACCACATCACTCCCCTTCTGATTTAGCTTCATTGGCTCCCCATAGCAAGTCGCCTGACCTACAAAGCACTGCTACTCACTTTTAGGGCCTTGCATAGAATGTCTGCAACCTCACTCTCAGACCTTATGCAACAAACGCCGGAGACCAGGACCAGAAGAACATGCATGATAAACTCTCTCATGACCCCATCAACAGTAAGAACCTGCACTCAATCAACTAAGAACCACACTTTTTCTTTATTTGCGCCAACCCAATAGAATGCTCTACCCACAAAGATACATGCCATCCCGGATCTTACATCTTTTAGGAAGGTATTGAAGACTTACCTCTTCCAACTAACTTATAACCATCCACCCTAGATCAGCCGCACACTGTGTGCCAACCTTATACAAATAAACTCCTAACGATGCCAACTTAATCCTGTGTTAATGTAAATATGCTCCAGCAATGTAAATATGTTCCTAGTTATACCAAATTGTTGCAAATTGTCATATGTAACCTCTTTGATGGCATCTAGTTATTATGTTATATGTAAACCATGTAATCTAATTATCATGTTATATATAAACCATTCTCAAAGGTTATTTGTAAAACACGTTCATATGTTTCATGTAAACTGCACTGATCTGTAATAGCGCGGTATATAAAAACAAATAAATAAATAAATAAAATAAATAATAAATAATAATAGGGATATCCTTCCATCCCCTTTACCATTTTTGTTGCTCTTCTCTGTACCTTTTCTAATTCTGCCATATCCTTTTTAAGATACGGTGACCAGAATTGCACACAATATTCAAGGTGTGGTCACACCATGGAGCAATTCAGAGGCATTATAATATCCTTAATTTTATTCTCAATTCCTTTCTTCATGATTCCCAGCATTCTGTTTGCTGTCTTGGCGGCCGCTGCACACTGGGCGGAGGGTTTCAATGTATTATCCACAATGATGTCTAAATTCTTTTCCTGGGTGGTGTTTCCTAATGTGGAACTTTTCATCATGCAACCATAGCTTGTGTTGTTCTTTCCTAGGTGCAGCAATATTTCTATCTGATGTGGTTATGTCTGGTACGATCAATGTTTGCATGGGTGGGACTATGGTGTTTCATAGTGGCCTGAGACTTTGTAGCTTTCCTATAGTCCAGTATGTTGAATAATCAAAACTGAAGAGGTGTGGCCACCAGAGGTTTCCACATTTCTATCTCAGAGATGTGCCCGATGGAGATATGGAAGTTTTGGAATATGCTGAATGTGGATATGTTTATTTATTTATTTACATTCTCTTATATACCGCGCTATTCTGCATCAGTGCAGTTTACATTGAACAAACTAAAATTACATTGAACAGGGCATTATAACTTGGAGATAACTATTTTACAGGGAACATGGACTATGGAGGGTTAAGTGGCTTGCCCAAGACCACAAGGAGCACCTAAGGGACTAGAAACCCCAGTCCTTCTGGCCCAAGGTTGCTGTCCTCTAGTGGGATTTGAACCCCTGACCTTCTGGCCTGAAGTACCATGCCCCAACCACTAGGCCACTCCTCCACTCAAATAGGGTTGTTCTTTCAGTGGTTGTATATACCCGGGATGTTCAATGGATGTGGCAAAAATGTCCCCAGCCCAATTCCAGAACACATGCATGTCTATGTCCGCAGGTCTTGAATGCGGTTAGAATTGTGCCTGTGTTCAATTTGCATATGTACGCAGGACATTTACTGCCTATATGGAATCTGCCTCTATACCAGAAATGAAAGAGAAAGAAGAAATAGTGCTGCATTTACAGTATAATTAAGAAAAATCTTGCATGAGTTGTAATGTAATGAAGTACATTGCAGTCAGTGAGTGCGTGGAGGCCATTTCCGTTCAGGGCCCGTCTGGCCCATCTGGACTTCCAGAATCTGTATGGGCTGGGTACATCCCCATGGGATCAGAATTGGGTGCAACTGGCCTGGACGGCAGGACGTGCCATGATTTCAGCCCACTAGATGTCCTGGATTCTGCCCAGCTAGCCCAGCCTAGTTTCCTGCATGGAGTCGTGCTGATGTGGCATGCCATTGCCATGGCACTGTAGCTCCATGCCGGAGCCCTGATCGCCTACACCACAACAAATGCTCTGTTCCCCACTGCCAGACCCCTGATCGGGCCTTCTGAGGCTGGGATCGGGCAGCAGGGAACCTCCTACCCTGCTCATCTGCGTCTCGGGTCCCAGATGGGCTGCTCATCAACGTCGGGGGAGGGGGGGACTTATTCTACCTCTGAGGTAGGACCTGTCTAGATTGCCTACCCCTGACGTACATGGCTGACAGCAGAATCAGCTCTCTATGTCTGGGGTCAGGGTCCCACCTATTCCCTGCCCTCACTTCTCCTGTGGCTCGCTACCACCTGCCCCCATCCAGAGCTCCCTGCACATCTCTGCAGTACGGGCAGACATATATCCCCACTAAACACAATTTGGAATGACCTCCAAATGTCTATTCACCTATTAGGAATGCCCATCAAAAATATTATTCAGGTATATGCACCAATGACAGAAGCAGAAAAGGATGCACTTGATCGGTTCTATGAACAAGTACAAGTTGAAATCTACAGAAATGGGTGACTGGAACGCAAAAGTTGGGAACAAAAAAAGGTAAAGTGGTTGGAATATATGGGTTTGGATACAGAAATTAAGCCGGAAAAAGACTGAATAAATTCTGCAAGATCAACAATCTATTCATCTCAAACACTTCCTTCTAGCAACCCAAACAGCGTCTGTATACAGACTTCACCCAATGGATTGTTCAAAAATCAAATGTACTGCTACTGTGGAAGTCATTGATAGAAAAACTCAATAACAGTAATAAAAACAAACCTGGAGCTGACTGTGGTACATCACCCCAAACTAACTATGATCTTCAAAATATACCCCTGGTTAAAGACTACCTATGAATTCAATTCACCACTTTAGATACAAATGACAGAGCACCAGAAGAACTATTGAAACAGAGGGACTCTGTGTTTATGAGAGCAGAAAGAAGTTGTTTGGGTAAGGGACTGCACAGGTCACCCCTTGGGGCCCAATGGGGAAGTGTCAGCAATTGCTCATTTATGGCTCAGGCAGTATATGTAAGTTGCTCCCTCTTTGAGTGTACACCAAGAATCCCCTGGTTATTAACTTTAGAAGATATTTTGACTGCCATAATGCAGCTGGAGAGATCAGTCTCTTATTGATTAAGAGAGAAAATTACCTTCTTTAGACTTAAAATTTCAAGTGGTAGTGCACAAGAAAATGCAGGAATATCAGCAGGAAAAATAGAGGTTTTGACTACTTACTGTAAGTTAAAATGTTTAGAGATCTTTGTTAGAATGTTGTCCAGGACAATACATTTTCACATACAGGTTGAAAAACTTCAGAACAAATTCAAGGTTTGTTAATTTCTCAAAATCATCTTTGATTGTGCCTGCTGAAATGTTTAAGAAGTATCTTTTGGAAGTCTTGGGTGTGAGTGAATAATTCCTCCTGCTATAAGAGTTTATAATGTAAGCACCGGCACCCTTCTCCTTTCTTAATTCAAACTTTAAATCAGAACTCATGTAACAATAAAACACCAGACTCAAAGTCAGTGGCAAAACCAGGCTGCAGCTTTATTAATCAAATCACTGCATAACTCAAACAACCATTAATATATAAAATACCACTCATGATCTGCATTCCACACCTCAATGGTGACATCCTAGTCATGTGATTAGTCATAAAACTACAGAATTTCACTTTAGTTGACAACCTGCAGTGATGCCAGGCTGAAGGGTAGCATTTTACAAGTTGAGCATCTCCCAATTCCCCGCCCAACCCTGGACCTGTCGGTGGTGCCCAGGTTGCCTAGTAGTCCTATTAGTAATCACCTTTCTTCAGTCCATCCCCTGGAAGCCAATCATGGTCCAGCAATGTCAGAATTTCAACTAAACTCCGTCCATAGCAGTGGCAAGATTACCGACACCCCCCCCCCCACCCCTCTATTGTAAACCTCATTCCAATATACTTACCAAAGGCATTTGGGAAGGAGGGAGGGTGCCTGAACAACCCAAGACTTTCACAAACCCCTTCTCTCATTACTAGCAGAGACTCAGCTGAGGTAAACTGCTAATTAACTTCCTGCCCAGCTCCGTGCTCTCTTCACAAACTCCCAACCCCCCTCTAAATAACCAATCAACAGAATGTACAGTCCCGTCCCCCCCCTTTACTTCCAGTGGATCAGTGGGATGGGCTCTCATTATATGCCTTCCAAAAAACCATCAGTAGTAAAAGAGGAGTACTGGAGCAACCAGAGGTATTTGGAGGACAGCATGAATTTGGAGAACTCTTTTGGAGCAGAGTTTGAGAGTGACTTTATTAGTGATTTTTCTGTTGGAACCAGACAAAACCTGGACTTTAAGGGGGTTAATTTAGAAGCCCTATTCATGATCTGGCATTTTAAATGTGTGCCTTGCCACTGGCTGTCACCAGCAGAAACAATAGTGGAATGCCTGAGGTCAAAGGGGACTTCCTGTTTCCTGGCACTCAGTACGGCAGCATCCTAAATGACAGTACAGGTGCCAAAGTGAAGAAAAAAAATGCTCTTCACTTTGGCAGCTGTTAGAGGTGAGCCGGGGCCTATCCGACTCCCTCTAAAGCCGCCCTGCCTACCAGTACTCAATGCGGGATGTTGTTGGCATGGGGCCCCCTGAAGCGCGGGGCCCTGTGCAAACAACGTTCTCGCACAATGGATGGGCCGACCCTGCATATGTGGCTGACACAGTAGATCTAAGGCCACCAACAACACAGTTCTTCCCTTATCCCTAACCTTACCTAAACTATCCATGACTGCCACCAACAAGGACTCAGTACCTGATCCATTCTGAAATCCAGCCTGTCCCCATTAAAATGATTAATAAAAATAAAATTATTCAGAATGAATAAGGCAGGTCACATTTAACCTTGCATGGCTTGATGCTCCTGGAGTAGAAACCCCCAACCCCAATACCCCTGGCATCAAATAGATATCCCCCACTGCTGATCACCCCAGAAAGTCAAATCTAATCCCAATCAATCCTCCCTGCCATTCAATAGAAATCCTCCACCCTACCTCCACCTCCCCTGAAAGCCAATACCCAAATAGCCAGCATCTAGTGTGGGTTTACCTGATGGCTAGTAAGTGACAGGAAACATCTTTAGATGTTTCTTTCCCATTGTTGCCAAGATTCAAAATGTGACACTTGACACCTAGCAGTAGTTTTGTGCATCTACGCATAAGAATCAGGCTGACAAATAAAATAGAAACATAGAAAATGGTGGCAAAATAGACTGCATGGTCTATGTAGTCTGCCAATCCTTAAGAACTATTAAGCTCTACAATCTCTTCCACTTTTTTCAGCAATTTTTTGTACTTGGTCCATGCTTCCTTCAATTCAGATATAGTTCCTATCTCCACCACCTCACGTGGCAGGCTGTTTGATGCATCCACCACCTTTTCCATAAAAAAAAATTTCCTTGAATTACTCCTGAGTCTATGCTGATGATACCACATTACTAGGGTGTGCCAATTTTAGAGATGTCATAATTCTAAAAAGCATTATTTATTTATTTACATTCTCTTATATACCATGCTATTCTGCATCAGTGTAGTTTACATTGAACAAACTGAAATTACATTGAACAGAGCATTATAACTTGGAGATAACTATTTTACAGGGAACATGGGCTATGGAGGGTTAAGTGGCTTGCCCAAGACCACAAGGAGCACCTGTGGGACTAGAAACCCCAGTCCTTCCAGCCCAAGGTTGCTGTCCTCTAGTGGGATTTGAACCCCCGACCTGAAGTACCTTGCCCCAACCACTAGGCTACTCCTCCACTCCACTTAGTGAAAAGAAGGTACAATTTCATGTGGCAAATCAACAACTAGCTTTACATTTTGTTTAATATGTTATGCATATCTAATCTCTCAAATTACAGATGGAAATAGGACCTGTGTCACATAGCAGATGGCTTACAACAGCTCTAACATTCATGAAAATGGATTTCCAAGCATAATCTGAAAAACTTAAGAATGATCGTAGAGTTCTGCATTGTGATTTACATGGTGAACTGGTTCAATATAAAAATAAATTGCAATTGGACACAAGGTCTCAGGCATCTCCTTTTCCAGCTGCAACTGTTGAAAGGATAGTGTTAAGAGGTAAGAAAGATAATCATGCCTACAGTGAGAAGGTCAGCTTGGCATGGTTACAGAAAGTCTGTTCTGCAAGCTATGTTATAAAGTGAAGAGGAACAGGAGAGATGAGATGCAGTGGAGAAGATATTGAAGATCAGAGGTGAAAGAGATGAGAAGACTCAGCTTGGGGACAGCAGTGTGAGACCCAGGAAAACACCATCCATCAACACTGAGGCAATTACACTCACCCAATTACTTGACTGGAGCTCTGAAGTCTGAGTCTCCTCTTATCCTTACCATGACAACAGCAGAGATTAAGGCATTTCTGAGCAAGCCCATGGTGGTTCCAAACTGGCCATCATAAATTTAGTTCATAGAAAGATGTGTAAAAATGACAACTGAGGCTGCAGGTCATGTGTACAATTAGGAGAGGAGGGAACATTATATTAGAGGTCAGATGGTCAGCAGGGAGCTCATGAGCTGAAACAGAAGCAAACAAGCCATAATAATATGAATAAAATACAGTCTCTAAAATTTTTGCATGGAAATGCCAGAACTCTAAAAAATAAGTTGGGAGTATTAGAATATACAGCACTAAATGAAAGGTTAGATATGATTGGTATCTCAGATACATGGTGGAAGGAAGACAACCAGTTGGATACTGTGATACCTGGGTACTAACTGTATCGTAATGACAGAGTAGATCAAATTGGTGGTGGGGTTGCACTCTATGTTAGAGAGGGCATTGAGTCATAAAGGATTAAAGTTTTGCAGGAAACAAAATTCACTGTAGAATCTTAATGGATTGAAAACATGTAATAAAGACTTTTTCAAGTACATTCATAGCAAAAAGCCTGTGAGAGAGTCAGTTGGACCATTAGATGATAGAAGGGTAAAAGGGGCACTAAGATGGGCAAGGCCATAGTGGAGAGACTGAATGAATTCTTTGCTTCAGTCTTTACTGAGGAAGATGTAGGGCTGTTACCTATGACTGAAATGGTATTTAAAGGTGATGCCGAAGGAGAGTTGAAAGAAACATCCAATCACCAGAAAGATGTATTACAACCATTTGATAACCTGAACAGTAGCAAATCACCTGGACCAGATGGTATTTATTTATTTATTTAGCCAGTTTTGTATACCACCTTATCCTTCAATCAAAGTAGTTAGGGATATAATGAGGGGTTTACATTCAACATAGGTGACAAGACATACATATATTTTCAGGAGTTGAGTCCCAGGTCTGAGCTGTTGGTGTTTGGTGGCTATTTTGACATGGCTGCGTTGGTTGGGAATTAAGGTACTTGTTCATATGCGGCCATGAACAGGTGGGTTTTGAGGGATTTGCGGAAGTCCTTGAGGTCCTTTTGTGCTCTTAGTTCCTCAGGGAGCGAGTGCCATAGGTCTGGTGCCGAGAGTGAGAAGGATCTTCTGGAAGTTGATTGCTTCGTTTTGTTGTATCCAGCTGGGGTGAGGAGTCTGTTGCTGCCTTGGGTTTGCCTGGTTCTGCTGCTTGTGTCTTTGGTTATTGTGGCCTGTAGAATTTCTGCTGAACAGTGATGTATGGTCTTGAAGATGATTAGTGTTGCCTTGAATTTTGCTCGTGCCATTATGGGTAGCCAGTGCAGATTTCAGAGTACTGGTGTTATGTGTTCATATTTGGACATACCCGTGATTATGTGCGCTGTGGTGTTTTGAACCAATTGAATTGGGTGTACAGAGTTTGGGTAACCCTTGATATAGTGAATTTCCATAGTCCAGTATAGGGGTGATGACTTCCTGGCATACTGTGTGGAAATGTTCTTGGCTGAGGAGTGGCTTGAGCCGTCTGATGATCTTTAAATGGTGGTACGCTTTTGCTGCAGTCTTGTTAATGTGGGAATGGAGATTCAGGTTCTTATCTATGATGACACTGAGACACTTTATTTCATCCTTTGTTGTGATTGTCCTGTGTAGTATGTTGATTTCTTGGAGTGGGTTGAATGTTGTGCTTCTGGAAATAAACATTGCTTCAGGCTTATCAAAGTTTACCTTGAGGTTATTGTCGGCGAGCCAAGTGTTCATGTGTTCAAGGCAATTGGTCATTGAGGTTATGTCAGGGGTGCTCAGGTCGATTGGGGTGTACACCATTATATCGACTGCATACAGGTGATATTGTATGTTGTGTTGTCTGATGATGCTACATATGGGCTGGATATAGATGTTGAAAAGTACTGGGGACAGGCCCGATCCCCGTGGTATTCCTTGCGTGGTGGTAAATTAAGCTGATTTCTTTTCCCCACATTTTACTTGCTGTGTGCGGTTGTTTAGGTAGGAGGTGAACCATTTCAGGATGTTGTTGCGTAGTCCCATTTCTTGGAGGCACTGTAGGAGTATGGGGTGTGATACCGTGTCAAAGGCAGCTGAGATGTCGATGAAAATTAGTAGGAAACCTTTCTTTATGTTGTCTATTCCTTTAAGTAGGTTGTCAAAGAGGGAGGTGAGCAGAGTTTCTATGTTGTGATGTGGTTTAAAGCCATGTCGGTGCAGGTCCAGTCGAGCATGAAGGTCCACGTGCTCCTGTTGTTGTCTTTGTACTACTTTCTCAATGATTTTGGATATGAATGGCAAGCTTGAGATCGGCCGGTAGGATTTCGGGTCAGAGGTGTTTAGCAAGTTTCCCTTAAGGATTGTTTGTATGGTAGCTTGCTTTAGAATCTGTGGGAGGTGCCCTTGCTAGAGGGACTGCTGTACGATTTTGTGTAGGTAGTGGCTTAGTTGGTTCTTTGAAGACTTGATCCACTCCACTGGGCATGGGTCTGTAGGTGCGGTTGTCATGTTAATGGAGCCCACAATGTTTTCTATTTGCTGTGTTGTCAGTATAGAGAAGTCATTCCAGTTTTGATGAGATTCTTTGCGGGTCTGTTTGTGATCCATTGATGTTAGGGTATGTTCCGCGGTAGGCATGGTGTTAGTTGAATTTGTGTTCTTTATCAGATAGTTTGCAAATTCTTGGGGGTCTAGTTGGTAACCGCTGGGTAGTGAGGTAACTTTTGTGAGTTGTTGTACTATGTTAAATAATTCTCTTGGTTTGTTGGCTGATTTCAGGATGAAGTTGGTGTGGTGTTGTTGCGGTGGTTGTCGATTAGATTGCTGTAGGCTTGTTGTTCAGTTCTGTATTGGAGTGCTGCCTCATGTGACTTGGTACGCCTCCATTTTCTCTCCAGCTTTCTGAGTTTGTGCTTTGCTTCCCGGATCTCATTCGAGCACCAGGGGGCATTGGTTTTCCTTTGGGTGTGTGTTTTTTTCTTTGTTAGTTGCTGATGCAGCTTTGAATGGGTTTGAGTTCCATCTGATTATGGCTTCATCAATGTCATTGCAATCGTGGCATTATTTCCTGAAGGAAGGTCTCCTTGTGGTAGGCTTTGAATCTTCTTGGTTTGGTTTCTTCCTTGGCTTGCTGTGTGGTGGTTTTAAGAAGTAAGGTGAAGGAGAGTATGTGGTGGTCTGACCAGGGAACTGGGGTGGGTATAGGGGTAGTGGCTTGTTTTTGCCTTATTAGTGGTTTTGGCATGAAGATCAGGTCGGGTGTGGTTCCATGTTGGTGTGACAGGGCTTCAACTGTCTGCTGGTAATTTAGGGAAGTCATGGCTTTGAGAAATGCCATGGCTTCTTTAGTGGGTGAGGAGGTTAGGTTGTATTCTCCCATGATGATCAATGGCTTGTGTTGGGTGCTACATGCATATATGGATTCAAGTATTGCTGAGAGATGGTCCTTTGTTGCGTTGGGGTGTCTGTAGGTGAGGCAGATTCTGATGTGATGGTTGGATATGATGATTGTGTTGGCCTCATTTGAGGTGTTGGTGGTGATTGTTTTGAATCTGTAGCTTTTTCTAGCTATAATGAGGGTTCCTCCTCCTCTCTTGAGTTCTCTGTGGCAGCAGCATGCTGTGAAGTCCAGTGGGGTCACTTGGTTCAGGATGACCTGGTCTGTGTCCGTGAGCCAGGTCTCGGTGAAGCAAAAGATATCCAGCTTTTAGTCTAAAATGTAATCAAATATGGTGTTTGGTTTGTTTTGAATTGATCTTGCATTTATTAGTGCACAGCTGATGGTTGTTGCGAGTATGGGGTTGACTGTATGTGCCCGTGGTGGTGGGGCCTGCAGCCCATTGGGTAGTCTGTTCACTGGTCTCTTGGGCCGGTGGTGCCCTTGTGTGGGGGCGGACTGGTCAGTAGGAGGCAGGAGAGGGTGTAAACGTGTTGGTATATATATATATATATATATATATGTGTTTGGCTGGTCTCTCTGCATGAGGAGGAGGAGAGAGCAGTTTGCTATTAGGTACTGATAGATTGCGTGCGTGTTTGCTGTTGATCCCGATGATAGTGCCCTCTGGTCTGTCCCTCTGGTCTGTCCCTTGCTGTCGTCCTCTGGTCTGTCTCTCTCTCGCTGGTGTTCTCTGGTCTCTCTCTCTTGCTGGTGTCCTCTGGTCTGTCCCTCGCTGTTGTCCTCTGGTCTGTTCCTTGCTGGCTATCCTGGTACTGGTGTCCTCTGGTCTGTCCCTCGCTGGTGTCCTCTGGTCTGTATACATCCAAGGGTTGTTAAAATAAATGAAATATGAGATTGAAGACTTATTATTAGTAACTTGTGAACTATCATTAAAATCATCTGTAATACCTGAAGATTGGAGGATGGCCAGTGTTACGCCAATTTTTAAAAAGGGGTCCAGGGGTGATCCAGGAAACTACAGACCAGTAAGCCTGACGTCAGTACCTGGAAAAATGGTAGAAACCATTATAGAGAACCTAATTACTGAACATGTAAATAATCATGGCTTAATGGGAGTCAGCCAACATGGCTTTAGACAAGGAAGGTCTTGTCTTACTAATCTGTTACGTTTCTTTGAAGGTGTGAATAAACAGGTGGACAAAGGTGAGTCGGTTGATATAGTGTATCTGGATTTTCAGAAAGCCTTTGACAAGGTCCTTCATAAGAGACTTCTGGCAAAATTAAAAAGTAATGGGATGGGAGGCAGTGTAGTATTGTGGATCAGGAACTGGTTAAAAGATAGAAAGCAGAGTGAAGGGCTAAATAGTCAATTTTCCCAATGGAGATAGGTGAATAGTGGAGTACCTGAGGGATCTGTGCTGGGTTTGCTGATTTTTAAGATATTCATAAATGACCTGTAAATGGCAATAATGAGTGAGGTAATCAAATCTGCAGATGACACAAAATTATTCAAAGTTGTTAAAGCCCATGTGAATTGTAAAAAATTGAATGAGGACCTTGATAAACTGGAATACTGGGCATCCAAATGGCAGATGAAATTTAATGTGGACAAGTGCAAAGTTGTAATCAAACTCTGGAATTTGTTACCAGAGGATGTAATAAAAGCTGTTAGTGTAGATGGGTTTAAAAAAGGTTTGGAAAAGTTCCTGAAGGAAAGGTCCATAAACCATTATTAAAAGGGACCCAATACAAGGATTGTGGAACCTGTGACTTTTGGGGAAACTGCTACATACTTATGACCTAGATTGGCCACTGTTGGAAATAGGATACTGGGCTTGATGGATTTTGGTCTGACCCAGTATGGAATATCTTATGTTCTTATGCAACTAGGAAAGAACAACCCAAACTATGGTTACATGATGCAAGGTTCCACATTAGGAACCACCACACAGGAAAAAGATTTAGGCGTCATTGTGGATAACATGTTGAAACCCTCCACCCAGTGTGCAGCAGCGGCCAAGGGAAAAAAATAGAATGCTAGGTATCATAAGAAAAGGAATGCTGAATAAAACAAAGGATATTATAATGCCTCTGTATTATTCCATAGTGCAACCGTACCTTGAATATTGTGTGCAATTCTGGTTGCCGTATCTTAAAAGGATATAGTGTTATTAGAAAAGGTACAGAGAAGAGCCACCAAAATGGTAAAGGGGATGGAAGGATACCCCTATGAAGAGAGGCTAAAAAGGTTAGGGCTGGACAAGAGACGGCTGAGGGGAGATATGATAGAGGTCTATAAATTAATGAATGGAGTGGAACAGGTAAACGTAAATCTATTTTTTATGCCATCAAAATATAGAAAGACAAGGGGACATGCAATGAAGCTACAGGGTAACCTATTTAAGACTAATAAGATAAAATATTTTTTCACTCAACGTGTAATCAAACTCTGGAATTTGTTACCGGTGGATATAGTAAAAGCTGTTAGTGTAGCTGGGTTTAAAAAAGGTTTGGACAAGTTCCTGGAGGAAAGATCCATAAACCATTATTAAAGGGGACCTGGGATATCCACTGTTTGACCCAATATAAGCATTGTGGAACTTCTGTCTTTTGGGAAAAAAGCTAGGTACTTGTGACCTAGATTGGCCACTGTTGGAAACAGGATACTGGGCTTGATAGACCTTGGTCTGACCCAGTGTGGCATATCTTATGTTCCTATGTTCTTAATATATGACGTTTTTACTGGATGTTGTGAAATAACATCAAATTAAGTGCATAAATGACATTTTAAAGACAATTATGTCGCTATAGGTGTTCTTCAGACTATTTGTACATTAAAAATATATACTGTATTACTTAATTTCCACATATTTCAATTGTGATTTGATGCAAGTAAAACTCACTTAAAGCAGTTTCTGAAGATAGCTTTAGATTCAACATGCAAAACTGCATTATTTGGTCCCTAGTAGTTTGTAAAGTTTGGAAAAATAAAAATCTACCTCTAAAACTGAAACACCCTACCATATTACTGTCTGAAAGTGAAGATGATCTGAAACATTTGGTTCTCAAGATGAAGGAACATAGTCTTAAAATGGGCCTGCATCTTAACATAAAGAAGACAAGGATTCTGACAACTGGCAAAATCAATAAATTCATCATTGATGGAAAAGAAATTGAAATAGTTGACAACTTTAACCTTCTTGGTTCAACAATCAACAACAAAAGGACAAGCAGTCAAAAAATCTGATGACGCATTGCTCTTGACAGAATGGCTATGAAGGCCCTAGACAAGATTCTCAAGAGCAGAAATGTCTCTCACCATATGTAGTTTTGACTTGTTCAAGCCATGGTGTTTTCAATAATGTCATGGATGCGAAAGTTGGACAGTGAAAAGATAGACAGGAAGAAAATTGATGCTTTGGATTATGGTGCTGGTGATGAATACTGTCTATATCATTGACTGCCTGAAGAACAGACCAGTGAGTACTAGAGGAAATCAAACCTAAGCTTTCCTTAGAAGCTCAGATGACAAGACTTCAACTTTCATACTTTGGACACATCATGCAAAGAGAGAGATCGTTGGAGAAAGACATCATGCTTAGCAAGTTAGAAGGTTGGCGTAAAAGAGGAAGTCCATCAATGAGATGGATTGATACAATAACAGCAGCTATGGGCGCCACTCTATCAACAATGAGCCGCCTGACTGATGACTGAAAGGAGTTTAGGTCAGCTATCCAGAGGGTCTCCATGAGTCAACACCAACTCAACGACACTTAACAACAGCAAACTCCTGAATCTATTCCCTTTTCCTTCATCCAGAAATAGGGCAGCCTCCTGTTCATATATACCACAGAGGTATTTAAATTCTCTATTATATCTCCTCTTGCCTGACTTTTCTCTAAAGTAAACATATTGTTTAAATTGATGCCCATATGCTTTATGATGAACACCACTGACCATTTTAGTAGCCGCTATCTGGACTGAATCCCTTCTATTTATGTCCTTTTGAATGGTGCACTCTCAAGAATTGTACACAATATTCCAAATGAGATCTCACTAGATACTTATACAAAGGCACTATTGCCTCTTTTTTCCTGCTGGCCATTCTTCTCCCAAAGCACCCAAGCATCCTTCTGGCTTTTGCCATCATCTTTTCTACCTGTTTGGCAACTTTAAGATCATCTAAGATGATCACTCCCCCCCCCACCCCTCCAAGTTCTGCTCTTTATTTCATGTATTGAAGTACTTCACCCTCTATACTGAACCACTCCCTTGAGTTTCTGAAGCCATAGTGTATTAAATCTTAGATTCCAAATTCTAGAACATTCTTCAAGCTTCACTAGGTCTCTCCTTCTCCTCCTCCTACTCCACTACTGAGCATTTGTATAGTGCTACAAGACCTATGCAGCACTGCACTTGTCTTCCACAACTTTCAGGGTGTCTATTAAGGATGCAAATTTATCTGAAATAACATGGGAAATGTCAACAGCATTCCCTATATTATTTCATGTTATTTTTGAATGAAAATGATAGAAAAAGTCATGAAATGTCATCATTTCCTGTCTGTCTTTAATAGTGTGTGCCATCGCTTAATAGTGTGCACTATTGAGCCATAGTGCACACCAATGTTCCTTCTAAGCTGCGTTGAGTCCTCCGCCGGCATTCCTGCCGGGGGGAGGGGATGAAGTGCGATCAATGCTCTGACCCTCCCCCCACCAGCGGGAATGCTGGTGGAGGATCTGGCGCGGCTTAAAGAGAACATTGGCTGCGGCGTGTGTTAGACCCAACTGTAGAGTTGTTGGGTCTAACACATGCCACAGCCACTGTTCTCCTTAAGCCGCGCCAGGTCTTCTGCCAGCACTCCCGCTGGTGGGGGGAGGGGCGGAGCATCGATCGCGCTGCATCTCCCCCCCCTGGCAGGAATGCCAGCGGAGGACCCAGAGCAGCCTAGAGGGAACATTGGTGTACACCATGGCTTAATGGTGTACACTGTGGCTGAACAGTGTATCCTATTTGCCCATAGTATGCACTACTGAGAGACAGTGTGCTCTATTGAGTAGTAGTGTACACCATTAATGACAAATGGGAAAAGACAAAATTAAAACAAAATGAAAAATTCCATAAACGATATGAGAAACTAAACAAAATGTATGCAGCAAACAAGCAACAGAGCCTTCTCACTATTTGGAGAGTGGCAAACTAGTAATAATTTCATATAGAAGAAAATAATTTCATATAGAAGTAAAAGTTTAGGGTAATATTAAGGTTTGATTCCCTAATAAAATAATTGTGAGATTATTGGATAGTTACATATTCATTGTATTATTTTGAACACTGGGAGCTTTTTTGTTAGCAATAATTGTTTAACACTCCTGGCGCTAGTGTTGTTTAATTGCTTTATTTTGCATACTATGGGCATTAATGTATGAAGCTTTTGAGATGTTGCCCTTTTACCCTTTTATTGTTTAGTGTTTTACTTACATGGTAAGCTTTTACTTACTGGGGAATTTATTCACACATCCCAATGATCCTAGTTTAAAGCCCTCAGTAAGCTAGCCAGTTTGTTGCACAAGACACTTCTCCCCCCTGCTTCAATGGGTGGATGCCATCTCTGCTTAGCAGCCTTTGGAAAATCATAGAAACATAGAAAAAGAACATATAGCCTATCTAGTCTATCCTTCCATATCAACCACAATAGTCCCCTTTTATCCTTTAGAGATCTTCTGTACTTGTCCTATGATTTCTTGAATTCAGATACCGTCCTCGTCTCCACTACCTCCACTAGGAGAATATTCCACGCATCTACCACTCTTTCCGTAAAGAAATATTTCTGCGTATTACTTCTGAGTTTATCCTCTTTCACTCTCACCCTATGTCCCCTTGTAGCAGAGCTTGCTTTCAATCGTAAAAGGTTCTCTTCTTGGGCATTTAAGCCATGGAGATATTTAAATGTCTCTATCATATGTCCTCTATCCTGCCTTTCCTTTAATGTATACATAATAAGATCTTTAAGTCTGTCCCCATATGCCTTTAACTGGAGCAGGCCGGACTCGACGCTCCTTTGATACCTTAAACTAGGGCTCCGCCCTAGCTCTGCCTCCCCCACCCCACCCCCCCTTCCATAAATACTCGAACACCACTTTTTGGTCAAACGCGTGGTCGCAGCTTTATTAACCAATACAACATATAACAGTAAACAGGTAATAACCATAATTGTTTTAGCCCAACGGAATGAGGCCTCACCAGCCATGTCTATAGCAAGGTGGGGCCCGCCTCCGCTTTCCCCACTTCTCTCCCCCTCCGGGCACCCGACTTCGCCTTATCATTAGCAAAAGCCCACCCAGGGGTTCTCCGGGTCGGGGGTACCCCACCCCCGTCCCAAGTTTAGCCAAGGCTCTGGACCCCGGAAACCTCCGGGATCCCGCTCGCCCCCCCCCTGCTGCGACACCCCTTATCTGGCCCTTAATCTTGGGGAGGGAGGGAGGGACGTGCCACGTGTCTGGAACCGCTCTGCACGCCGCCGCCAATAAGACCGACCGTCTGCGGGCTCCGGAGTCCTCCTGCGCCAGGATCCGATCAACGTACTGGAAGGTGAGAGGGCCGCTGCTGCAGTCCACTGTATTGAAGCCGCTCCGCTCCACAGCCACGCTCACCGCTCCACGCCGCTCACCGGAGCTTCGCCGACTGGCTCTTCTTCCGGCGCCTCTCCCACCCTGCCCCTGACCTTCGACTTCTCATTGGCTCTCCCCACGCACAACACAGGGAGAGCCAATGAATTCAAACAAAAACCCCTTTTCGTCCTCTATCCCCCCCTCGCCCCCCCCCGCCACCAACCCTCTTCCCGCGTCTCACCGAGCCGCCCAGCTACCTTTCGCGGCCTTTATATAATAAAGACCTCTAACCATCTTAGTAGCCACCGTCTGCACTGACTCTATCCTTTTGAAAGTGCGGTCTCCAGAACCGCACACAATATTTATTTATTTGTAACCTTTTTTTATACCTTGTATATACAAACCTAATCTAATTGTATTTTGTACATATGTTTATAGTTACCCTGTTGCTCCAAGTTTAAACTCCTGTTACAATGTAAGCACAGAACAGTCTTCTGACTGTGCACCCTTGTTATATTTGAACTGCACTGATAACAAATAGCGCGGTATTTAAAAGTTGTTAAATAGATAAATACTGCTCCTTCCAGAGGGGCGGTTTGCATAGAACGGGAAACAATAATAATGATGACATTAAACATGAGGAACTATTTACAAGGAACAATAACTTGGAGCTTTTGAACTAGCTGTTGAAAACATGAACTATTTCCAGCAAGCATATATACAGCGAATCGGAACATAGGTTTCGATTACATCACGATTCTTCAGTGGTTTTGGTTAAGGCAAATTAGGCAAGGATCAGTGGATAAAGAACTGAATATTCCAAATGTGGTCACACCAGAGACTTATACAGAGACACTATCAGCTCCTTTTTTTCTGCTAGCCATTCCTCTCCCTTTGCACCCAAAATTTGTGCATTCTTCACTTTATCAAATTGACCCCAAATATAAGTGTGCTAACTCATGCAAACTCCTCACCCTCTTAATTTCCTCCCAGACCACCATCCTTCCCATTTTTAATTAGTTAGTGCTATTTATTTCCCATTTATTCCCTAATTTAATGTTAATTTCATTTTAGTTTACTATTTTTGCCTTCATTTTGATCATCTTGATCATCTTATTTCTGCACAGTACAGAAAGGTTTAAAGATAACCTTCCAATGAGAGTTAGGTGACTTGACCTTAGGGATGGAACAAAGCATTTCTAGTTGGCTGGAAGGCTGAAACAACGAGGTCAATATTCCAGGGAGCTGAACAGATAATTTAGAATGTATAAATCATTTTATATTCAAACTGATCTGTGATCAGGGATTCTCAAACCAGTCCTCAGGACACACCTAGCCATATTCATGAGAGATATTTGCATGCACCGCCTTCATTGAATTCAGATCTCTCTCATGAATATTCATTATGAGGGTCATTCTAAAAGGTTGAGTTGTGGTTTGGACAACTGCAGACATGCACGTGGATGTCAAAATTAAGGAAATATCTCTGTAACTATTCCACAACTGTTGTTTGCAGATGTCTCCAGTAAGGGGATTTTCAAGTAGACAGAGGGGTGTGGCAGAGGGATGTCTGGTGAGGGGCAATGGACTTACAGAAGCAGCCCAGCGTCTGCAAGCATGTACATGTTTATTTCTGCTCCAGGCATGAATGGGCACCAGGAAAGTGCTTGTTTTAACCTTAAAGCAACCAGAGAGTATAGAATTAAGTAACTAACTTTAGATTACAAAGTCCCACACTAGGATTTGAACCCTGGCCACCCAAAATTTAAGCTAACCATTATGCTATTAGATGTATTGGTCCTGAAACATTTTCCTGAGGACATCTATATAGACATTTGATACACATGCATATTGGGCACATCCACATATCTGGAATTGTGCCTGAAGTTACATGTGCCTGCCTTTCTTTTCAGATGTTCTGGCTTTGACATCTTTTCTAGTCCTACAGGCACTCCTTGTGGTCTTGGGCAAGCCACTTAACCCTCCATTGCCCATGTTCCCTGTAAGTATTAGCGTGTGTGTCTCATATCCCCTCGTGTTAAATGTATCCCCCAATTGACCGCTTTGACCCAGTGAAAAGCGGGATATAAATACAGTTAAATAAATAAACAGTTAAATAAATCTTTGATTGTACATGGATGCCCCTTTTGAAATGTGCCTCTATGGCTATACTGAAGCTTGACTGGCTAGGTGAGTCCCAAGGGCAGAGTTGAGACATATCAATAGGTGGTAATGGGGGCCACACTAATAGCAGATATAACTTGAAACAACTACTATGGACTTTTCAGCTTATACATGATAGCACTACTGAATATATATATATATATATATATATATATCATTAAAAAATATCCTAAAATAGTTTGAATTAAATGTTCTCTGTTCGGCTATATATTGACCTCACTGAATCTTCCCATCTTGAAAAACCCAATGAAGCATGTACCTTTGAGTCAAGGCTAACTCCTACTGACCCAGCAGCAGCTCCTGGGTTTTCTTGGTAGGGTACAACCAGAAGTAGGTCATTAGGCCTATCTGCTGAGGCAATGGAGGGTTAAGTGATTTGTCCAAGGACACAAGGAATGGTAGTAGGAATTGAACTCTGTTGTTTTGGTTACTAAGTCAGTGCTCCAACCATTAGCTACTCCTCCACCTTTTTTGGCTCTTTAATAGTCTTTACTCAGCATTTAAAAATAAGAACCAAACTACATCCATGGTTTATGAACTACATGTGCAAATTTCTACTTCCTGCTCACTTTTTCTCTTTCTTTAATGTCACAATCTACCTCATGTTTCTCTTTTACTCATCTGATGGAATAATATTGGGAGCTAATGTGCATGTGGAGCTATATTCTGTACATACTGATTTAGACCTCATTTATTATGCCTAAATACATTTTATCAATCTGAAAACAGAAATCAAATCTTTCAAAAACATTTTGATCCTTCCCACCAAATGAAGTCAGATCGGATTTAGCCTGTGTTATTAGTATTTTGAAATATAACTTTCTAAAAATATAACAAGAAAACAAGATCATCATATAACATAAACAATAATCCCAGTTAAACAATCCCCAAGGATTGCTAAACCCACATAAAGAGGAAAATGTAGAGCCATATTCAGTATATATAAAGAGAATAACACAAAAAGGAAAAGACATAATAATAAACATACTTCCAACATAGCAAGTTTTAAGATGAAACAAATGATCAGACTCAAAAAGAAAAGAGAAAAGGAAGTGAGCGTCTTGGCAATGTCATCCTGTGAAGCCTTTAAAAATCCTGAGAGAGCGAGCCTATCCAGAGACCTCACCAAGTTCATACTTCCATCTGTCCCATTCTGAGAAATAATGCTTTTAGAAACATAACTTTTGTAGAACTCAATCCTATCCATACAGGACAGATTGCGTACCTTCTTCAAATATTTTATCAATAAACTATCAGGAAAAGAAACATGTGTTTTCCTTAGCGCTCCGCAGTGCAGTCCTCAACTTCTGGGTTGTCAACCTCCTCCTGCAGCTAGGAGACTGGCATGTGCAAATTCATGACATCACTGGATATATCCTGTCAGCTTCCCTCCTACTTCCAGTGTGACCAGTCTCCTTCCAGCAGGAGGACGTTGTGAGCCCCGGAGGGGGACTCACTGTGAGAAACAAATAAGCAGCTCTTTTGCTTTTTGGTTGTTTTTATTCATTTTTTATTCATTTGTTATTCATTTTTCCTTCCTTTAATTACTGGGCTGCTTTTGCTTTAAATTTTGATCAGCCCGTTTTGAGGGAGGAGGGGTCAGTGCTCAGCACTATTGGAGCCTCCTGTCTCTCCTCCGTGCCAGTCCTGCCTATCTTGTTGTATTTTCTTTACTTTCTTTTCTTTCCTTTAGTTTCTCTTGGCTTTATTTAGAGGCACTTTCTGAGCAGGCAGTTGGGCTCCGTGGAAGTTCTCTCCCCCCTGACCCTACGGGGGAGAGCCCTTCGGTTTCCGGTGTCTCTGGAGTTTCCCCGGGTGCTGGACTTTAAATCTGCAGATCGCGGGGTTCTTTCTGACCTGAGCGATCTGCGCGGCAGCGTTAGGAGCTCCGTCCGTCTTCTGGATCTTCGGGGCAGCGATTGTGAGCGGCGGTAATCTGCTCGCTGGTCTTCGCGCCTTTTTTGCCTCAGGACTTTTGCCGCGGCGGCCATTTTGAAGACGCTTGGCCCACCGCGTGTATTTCAGCACCTCGGGGCTCCATGAAATTGGTAAGTCTGGCTTTTAATTCCTTACAACGCTGTTTCGTTTGCATTTCCTTTTACCTTTGATCTTGGTCTTTGACTTGCAAAGGGGATATTAGTAAGCCCTTCCCTTTGTTTTTTCCCACGGAGGGTTGCATAAGGGGGGGGGGTATCCAATAGTGGGCTCTTTGCTGGCATCGGGTTTATTGTTGAAGCCAATGCCACAGAGGCCCCTCTGCATAATTTGTGGAGCCCGTAGAGGTCCTATATCAGTCTTGGGAGTCTGCAGGGGTTGTGCAACCCTGTCTTCTCTCATGGAGCAGAAGCTGGAGGTCAGAGAGCCTGAGGGGATGGCTGAGCTTCCAGAACTTGAGGCGGAGCATTCTTCACGCCAGGGTGCGCCGGAGCACCGGTCAGAGGGGTCCGCTGGGCCCTCTGCTCCTCCGCCAGCAGGCATTGCGGTAGGACCCGGGGTTTTTAGTCCCGAGTTTGTTCTGTTAATGCACCAGGCGTTTTGTTTACGGCAGCAGGGCGCAGTACCTGGATCGGCTCCTCTGCTACCCCTTGAAGTCCCACAGGTCACGGGGGGTACTTCAAGTGTTTCTCCGCCCGCTCCGAAGAAAGCTCGTAGGTCCTCAGCTTCGGTAGCGGATGAGGAGTGGCCTGATGGCTCTGAAGCGGCCTGGGACCCGGAGGGGGATCCTCTGGATCTTGAAGACGGGGAGCTTCCGGAGCAGGAAGACCAGGCCAAGATCATTCGTGTTTTTCGCCGAGAGGAATTGCCGGCGCTTATTTCTGAGTCTTTGAAGGTCTTGAATATGGCGTCTCCGGTGGCCAAGGATGTAGAGATCGAGGATCCGGTTATCCAAGCGGAGCGTCAATCGCGCATAGTTTTTCCCTTGCACCGGGTGGTGGACAAAATGATCACAGATGAGTGGGATAAGCCGGAAGCCGGATTGCGTGGCGTTCGCACCCTGTCTCGGCTTTATCCTTTGGCAGATCCGGATAAAGAACGTTTTCGTACGCCACGTTTGGATGCGGTGGTCTCGGCGGTCACTAAAAAGACCACTATCCCGGTTGAAGGGGATGCGGCCTTGAAGGATGCCCAAGACAGGAAGGTCGATGGCTTACTGCGGCAGACCTTTGAGGCCGATTCCATTTCTTTGCAGGCGTCTGTGTGAGGCGCTTGGGTGGCTCGGGCGTGTTTACGCTGGGCTCAGCGGTTGCGTATGTCCTCGCGTCTCGAAGAGGAGGATGTGAAGGAGTTGGATCGCTTGGAGTCAGGGGCGGCGTATCTAGCAGATATTCATTATGATTTGATTCGTGCGTTAGCCAACAGTACGGCTTCGGTGGTGGCGGCCAGACGTTCAGTGTGGCTCAGGAACTGGGCGGCTGATGGCCCTTCCAAATCTCGTCTGAGTAAGCTTCCCTTTAAGGGAGGGCTACTCTTTTGGGAGGATTTGGACAAGTTGGTCAAGGACCTGGGGGAGTCCAAGGCTGGCCGACTCCCTGAGGACAAGCCTAAGCCGCTTCGTTTGACCGTCTTGGTTAGGGGTCAGTCTCGGGATTTTCACCGGTTTCGGTCCCCTCGCTATGCAGGTTTCTCTAGGGGCCGCTTCCAGGCCCGTGCGCAGGGCTTTTGGGGCTACAGAGGTGGCGCGAGGGGATTCTCTACGACCTCCCTCTCCACTTCTCGCAAGCCGCAATGAGATGAGGCGGGTCCCGGCGGTGAGCATTTCAGTAGGCGGCCGTCTGCGGGAGTTCCTCTCCGCTTGGACCCTCATCACAACGGATCAGTGGGTTCTCGATATCATTCAACATGGCTACGCCCTCGAGTTTGCTCGACCCGTTCGGGATTCCTTTATTCGCTCGCCGTGCAAGGGGGCCTCGAAAGCGGCAGCAGTGGCCGCCACTCTCAACAGATTGTTACTGTTGGGGGCGGTGACGGAAGTGCCCAAAAGCGACTACGGTACGGGTCGTTATTCTATTTATTTCATGGTGCCCAAGAAAGGAGGGGACTTGCGACCCATCCTGGATCTCAAGGCTGTCAACCACTGCTTGCGGGTACCGCACTTTCGGATGGAGACCTTGAGGTCGGTCATCGTCGCGGTGCGTCCCGGGGAGTTCTTAACGTCGCTAGATCTGACGGAGGCGTACTTGCATATTCCTATTCTGGAGGCTCATCAGCGGTTTCTGTGCTTTGCTCTCCCGTGGGGGCATTATCAGTTCCAGGCGCTTCCTTTCGGTCTGGCGACGGCTCCTTGTACTTTCACGAAGATAATGGTAGTTGTGGCGGCGGCATTGCGGCGCGAAGGGATCCTGGTTCATCCCTATCTAGACGATTGGTTAATTCGTGTGAAGTCCAAGGAGGAAAGTCTTCAGGTGACGAACAAGGTGGTCCGTTTTCTGCAGAGCCTGGGTTGGGTGATCAATTTTGCAAAAAGTCATCTGGAACCCACTCAGGACCTAGTGTACCTCGGGGTCCAGTTCAACACGTGCTCGGGTCACGTGTTCCTTCCTTCCCCGCGAGCCGAAGCATTGCGCGCTCTCATTCGGAAGTTTCGAGCCACACCGGCTCCGTCAGCCTGGGACTACTTGCGAGTGCTAGGTACCATGGCAGCGACTCTAGAAGTGGTTCCGTGGGCGAAGGTGCACATGCGACCGTTGCAGCGGGCACTGCTCCATCGTTGGTCGCATCAAGCGGATCCTTTAAGCAGGAGGCTACCTTGCCCTCTGGCGGTTCGCAGGTCTCTCCGGTGGTGGCTTCTCCATCGCAACTTAGCGGCCGGGATGCCGCTAGATCAACCCGATTGGGTACCTCTATTGACGGATGCCAGTCTGACGGGCTGGGGTGCGCATTGCCAGGGCAGTTTTGCACAGGGCCTATGGTCAGCAGTGGAGACGTCGTGGTCAATCAATCGCCTGGAGCTTCGAGCCATGTTTCTAGCTCTTCAGGCCTTTTAGCACTTAGTTATGGGTCGGGCAGTGCGGGTTCTGTCCGACAACTCGGCGACGGTGGCCTACATCAATCAGCAGGGCGGCACGGGAAGCGCCACCATGGAACAGGAAGCGGATCTGTTGTTCCGTTGGGTGGAACCTTGGCTCCCGTTGATTTCAGCGGTTCACATTGCCGGAAAAGACAACGTAACGGCCGATTTTCTCAGCAGAGTTCACGTGGATGCCGGGGAATGGCAGCTGCATCCCAAAGTGTTCGGTCAGCTTGTGGAGCGCTGGGGATCGCCAGTGATGGATCTGATGGCGACCTTTCTCTCTGCACAGGTCCTTCGCTTTTACAGCAGGCGACGGGAACGGATGTCGGAGGGCATAGATGCGCTTCTGCAAGTTTGGCCGAGACAGGGACTTCTCTACGTTTTCCCCCCGTGGGCGTTGATCGGTCGGGTCGTTCAGAAGATAGGGCGTCACCCGGGGAGAGTACTTCTGGTGGCCCCCGATTGGCCTCGTCGACCTTGGTATGCGGATCTAGTTCGTCTCCTGGACGGTCGTCCCTGGCGGTTACTGGAGCGATCGGATCTCCTGGTTCAGGGTCCTCTTTTCATGCCTCAAGTGGATCGGTTCTCGCTTACGGTTTGGCCATTGAAAGGGCATGCTTGAGAAAGCGGGGATACTCGGCGGCGGTGATAGCCACGATGTTAGCATCCCGGAAGCGATCCACGTCGTTAGCCTACGTGAGAATTTGGCGCATCTTTGAAGATTGGTGTTCTCGGCATTGGATTTGAGCGGCCACGGTGGCCGTGTCCGTTATTCTGGACTTTCTGCAGTATGGCTTCGCTAAAGGGCTGGCGGCCAGCTCCTTATGGGTTTAGCTGGCGGCGTTGGCCTGTTATCGAGGTAAGGTCAATGGTGTGTCGTTAGGGTCTCATCTGGATGTTCAGCGTTTTTTAATGGCGATTTCCAAGTTGCGGCCTTCCCTTTTATTTTATTTATTTATTACAAGTTCTTATATACCGCACTATTCGGCATCAGCGCGGTTTACATTATAACATAAAGACCATAACAACAAGCTGTTTGGTTTACATCGAACAGGAGTACAAACTTGGAGAACCGGGGTAAACTATATACAAGAGATAATTACATAGAACAGAATAGAGTCTTTGGGTTGGCGTTCCATCCTGGGATCTTAATTTAGTTCTCCGAGCCCTGTGTCGATCTCCCTTTGAGCCGTTGAAGCACTCTTCTCTGAAGGATCTGACCTTGAAGGCTGTTTTTCTGGTGGCCATTTGCTCAGCGAGGCGTATTTCTGAATTGCAAGCCCTCTCTTGTCGGGAGCCGTTCCTGACCTTCTCAGCTGATAAGGTGGTGTTGCGTACCGTGCCCTCCTTCCTACCTAAGGTGGTCTCTCCTTTTCATATGGACCAGGTGGTCACTTTGCCGGTTCTCGGTTCACGCGATGAGCTCCCCCTCGATCGCGATCTGCGCCGGTTAGATGTTCGGCGGGTGTTGCGTCATTATTTACAGGTCACGGACTCCTTTCGTAAGTCGGATCGCTTATTTGTGCTGTTTGGGGGTGTGCGTAAGGGGGAGGCCACGGCGAAAGCTTCTATTGCCAGGTGGCTTAAAGAGGCGATTTCGGCGGCTTATCTGCTTCAAGGCCGCGTGGTGCCGTCGGGGTTACGGGCACTTTCCACCAGAGCGCAGGCTTGTTCTTGGGCGGAGCATCGCTTGGTTCCGCCGGGGGATATTTGTAGGGCGGCTACGTGGTCGTCCTTGCATACTTTTAGTAAGCATTATCGTTTGGATGTGGAGGCGGCGAAGGATTCTCGCTTCGGGTCGGCGGTGTTGTCTGTCGTCCGGAAAGATCCCGCCCCTTAGGTACTGCTCTGGTACATCCCAGAAGTTGAGGACTGCACTGCGGAGCGCTAAGTAAATATTAATTACACTTACCTGGTAATTGTAGTTCCTTTAGCGACGACAGTGCAGTCCTCCATCCCGCCCTATTTCTGTCATTTTCAGATTTCCGGAGTGGAGTGCGGATTAAAGAATTTATACAGGTGAGCCGACTCCATTTTCCTTTTTTGTTTTTCGCTGTCTTTATAGTCTGTCTCTTGCCTCTGATTCTGTTGCTCGGAGGGCAGGGATGGAAAGCCAGGCATGAGCACGGTTGACATAGTAGTTTAAAAAAAAAAAAAAAAAAAGGTTTTCTTTTTGGATGTCACGTACTGGCTACTTATTTCTTGCTCCTTTGAGTCTGCTTTGTTAATAGTTCACACTGGAAGTAGGAGGGAAGCTGACAGGATATATCCAGTGATGTCATGAATTTGCACATCCAGTCTCCTAGCTGCAGGAGGAGGTTGACAACCCAGAAGTTGAGGGCTGCACTGTCGTCACTAAAGGAACTACAATTACCAGGTAAGTGTAATTAATATATAGGAAAGTTGAGAAATCCTATTTTTATTTTATTTTTTTTTTTTGCTCTGGCAGAGTTCTCAAAGCTTCCAATTAATGATATATCAAAAAATGAACTTTGATCCCAGAGACCATAATAGCCTGGAAGGTGTGCCTCTGAGTTTAAAGTCATCAGATGAGATGTTATTGACCTCGTCCTATTGTTCAGATCTTTGAGCTTACTCTCTGTTTCCTTAATGAAGTCAAGTAGACAGGTGCTAGAATTCTACAATAAACCCTCAGTTCCAAATATCCATCAAGAAACACAAAGGCAGATTTTAGATAGCAAATGGAGATCAAAACTGAAACATCAAGGTTGGGATTTACACAATTCCAACGGTATTTTATAAACAGCTTTGTCCAATGTGGAGTCTTTTCTAAAAGGATACAGGAGAACACATGTATTTTTCAATACATGGAACCAGGGGAACTGTTTTACAAATCTATACATGGAAAAAAATCAACAGAAGAAACTTGGAAATTTACGCATTTAAGCACCAGTACGTACATGTGTATATAGGTATTTCAGAACTTACACATGTAAGTGGCCATTTTGCAAACCATTAAGTATAAATGACATCAATTAACTACAAAGGCTGATAGTTTTATTTAATAACAATTTGGTTGTGGGGAAATAAACAATGGAGGATTAAGGAGGATAACCATCGTAATCCCTCCTGTAAAGGACTGGTCAAAACAAGCACTTCTTAAAAATGTATATATACCAAAGTGCAGCCGGAAATTCTAGTGTGAACAATTTTGGTAATAAACATGCATTCCCTAAATGAAATAAGGAATGCGCATGTAAATATTTGACCAGTGCCCTAAACATGGACCCAACAAACATGCAGGCAGTCATTATCTTAGGCATGAGAGAAGATATCCGAGCCAAAGCAGGGGATTGATATTCCTCTGAAGACTCCAAATCAGAATTTCTGGGCTCATCAGATATGTTCACTATTCCAGGGTCAACTGGGGAGACCATATGGGAATCTGAAGTACTTATAGAGGCCACCAATCCCTCCAAAAAGGTGGACGTCCCATTTGATTTGGACTCATTAATCTTGCCAACTACTGTATAACCTACTTATCTGTGGGTCCTCCTATGGCTAGAAAGGACACAGCAGAGTTCTTACGTTAATTTTTCCTCTTCCTCATATCTCAAACACCACAGCTGGACCCTGTCAGCACATTAATCTGCTCTCCTCCAGGCTCTGAAGGGACTCCAAAGAGTGTGCCTTTATGCTACTCTCGTTAGCTGTGAGCCTGCATGTGTGTGTCTACAGCTTCATGTCCCAGGCTTCAGATGTTCTACACACTCCTTTGGGTTCCTTATGATGATTTGCTGGAGGCTTTGTGGCCCTACCTAATTCCACAAAAAGAGAGTGAGGAACCTAACAATTCACCAAATTTTTGTTGGAACGCACGCCTAGAAGGAAGGAAGAAAAACCTCCCCTTCTCGTAGCGTGTTGCTCCGTTTTTATCTTAAAATAAAATTAGGGATTCACCCCTAGTAAAGGATCGGGGGACCCACACCCTCAATACCAACCAGCCATTAATGAGTTGGAAAAGAGTACTTAGCTTGAGATTATATCCGAAGAAAAATGGTTCCCGGTGCTCTAAACCGACAAAGCCTTATCTGTGGTGTAGGCATACTTCTTCACAGCCAGCCATATCTGGCGAGATAAATGCCCATGGCAATAGTCGGCGCTGGTTTTATTGTGGGGGAAACTATTAGGTTAGTGTGAATAGTTTAGTGAAATTTCTACCTAAGTCCAGGCAAGATGAAGGAGGGTGAGTAGGCAATGATTCTGCTCCTATTGACCTCCTAGGTGTAGGCATCTCTCTCTCCTCCGATGCAAGTTAGTTTTGACTTAATTTTCAGATATGACATATGTGAGACCTAGCACTAATCTGAGTTTCCTAGGAGAAAGTTAGAATCAGTTGCAATTATGCAAGCACAGAAGCTGATGTATTATGAACATTGGCATATTTTGTAGCAGGATGCTTGCATGAAAAAAATTCTAAGCATTTGCGAATATACAGAATGCAAACATTTGCATTTTGTGTACTATCAAAGACATTTATCAAGCCTAATCTATATCCTGGTTGTCCAATTAGTGATCTGGATTAGGCTTGGTAAATGTCTCTGATGGTATATTTAGGCATGATTTCTCAGAATTTCAGGAACGGGAAGGCCGCGGGGCCACGTACTGGGCGGCCGTCGTTAACCGGGAGGCAGCGCGGTGCATGGTCCCTGCATGGCGGTGGCTCGGGTGCTGGGCAACAAGATGCGGATGCATCGTACAAACTTACTGGCTCCCGCGGGCTGAGTGAGGGGTGCGGGAGCCAATGAGATGCAGAGGGAGTCCCGGCAGGAGGCAGGTGAGAGGGTGGAAGGCTGGCGAGGCAGGGGACTTCGAGGGACAGCTGACATTTTTTTCTGTGCGGGGAAGTGGAATCGGACGGTGAGTGTGAGAGCGGTGGCTGGCGGCGGCAATAGTCAGCGGCAGGCGGCGGCAATCGGCAGCGGTAGGCAGGAGAGTGAGACGGAGCGCCAGCAGGAGGGGGTGAGGTGTTGCCGGCCACGTGGAGGTTGGGACGGGACTAGTGTGGCAACAGGCAAGTGTTAGGCAGCAGAAAGGGTTCATAAATAAAATAAATACATTGGAAGAATAACAGAAATAAACAGCATTAATAAAAAAAAAAGGAGGGGCAGTTTGGATAAGGGTCGGCGTGGTGGATTGGGGAATGTATCCTTGCATGGGTCAGGGGAGGGGGGCAGGACGGGGGTTAGGGGCCGGGGGTCGGCGAGCAGCAGCTGCCTGAGGGGAGCAGGTAGACAGTGGGCACACGGGTCGGGGGGCATGGAACCAGGAAGGGAGTTCAAAGGGGACAGGAGCTCAAGGCAGAGGAAAGAAAGGAACAGCAGGCAGGGGTACGGGGTCTGTAGGTAGAAGCTGGTGGGGGGAAGTGGCAGCATGAGGGCGGAGGGGGGTTAGGAGGGGGTGCGGGCCTCAGAAGGCCGAGAGTTGGTCTCAGAAGGACAAGAGTTTAGTGGGGAAGGATTAGCTAAGGGTGCTCCTGGGCAGGGGGGCAGCGGGTGCAGTGCGGGGTACTGGAAAGCTCCCTAGCGTAGGTTGGGCGGGACTGGGACTGCCATGGCCATGACTTATTCCTCAGGGGTGGGAAGGTAGCGCAGATAGGGGGGGCAGGCCGGTTGTGATAGGCAGGGGCTAGCTGGCATGGCGAGCTGGCCTGGGATACTGGGCGGCTATTACCCGGTGGCCTGGGAGCACTGGCATGGAGGGGGGACAGGGCTCATCTCGGGCAGAGTGGCTGGGGGTGTGGCAATCGCCTTGGGCCATGGCAGGTTCCCCTTCGCCTTTTGCTGTCTTATCTCCACAGATACCCCCTGGATGGCAGTATGCAGTGGGACAAGGACTCAGTGGTCCAGGGTGACAGGATAACATGGCGGAGAGTGTGGAACGAAGTCACCCGGTGGAAGGGATGGCAGCGGAGCGGGAAGCAGCGTCCCAGATGGTGTCAGAATGGCAGGAGCCAAGTTGGAATGCAGAGGCAGCGGGTCCACGGATGGGCGTTGCAGGTGAATTAACAGCAGAACAAGGGGAGGGGTTGGTTCTCGGAAGAGGGGCATCCGATGGTGTCGGGGGAAAGGCCAAAAAGAAACAAAAGCATTCATGTCAACGGCGTCGTAGGTCGAGGTCTTCCTCCTCCTCGTCAACCGCTTCTTCGTCAACGTCGTCAGAGGCAGTGGATGGTGCGCGTAAAGTGAGTGGCATGAGTGTGAAGGGGCGGGGTTGGGTGGGGTGACACCTACGCTGGCAGCCTTTTCGGAATTATGGAAAGGGGTGTCAAGGAATTTGTGTCGAAAGATCAAGAAGAGGCGGTATATAGACATTTTACGGTTGTTGGAAGGTGGAAAACGGTCAGGGGACAGTAGGAAGAAGAGGAAGGAAGATGAGAAGGTATAGAGGGTCAGGAAGGTAGCACGGAATGTATTAAACTGGACCAGAGCCTTTTTGCTTGTCGCTAGTGTATGGGGGCACCAGCATCCTGAACACTATGGGATGTTGTTAGCTTATGCGGACTCTATCTTAGAGGTGGCTCAGATGCACGAAGGTTGGGCTTGGCTCAACTATGATGAGAAGTTCCGCGATAAGATGGAGGGTGTCATATGCCCATCACATCATCATCAAGCCTAGGCCCAGCCCAGAGCCTTGCTTGGCCCTCTGGGATATGTAGTCAAAGAATCAGTTGTGGCACCGAGGTAAGGCTTTAAAGGTTTTATTCCCCTTCCAAGAGGTTTCTTTTGGGTGAGCAAAACAAAAGCATACACAGCCCCACTTGGGCAAAAAACAAAGTAAAAATGAGAACAGAAATTGCTTATTTTCAGCTTTAAACAGGTAAAGGAAAAAGTATTCAAAACAGTTCTTTCCAGCATACAAAGATCATTTCCTTTGTGGCTTTCAAGCTTGGCAATTCAATTCGTTTATCTCAGAGACAATATATTATCAGAGACTGTGAGCGTGCAGTCCATGTAATCACTACTTACATTATCTCCCTGCACCTCACATTGCATCTCTTCTGGCTCTTCCGTTAAGGACTCATCCCTTGCAGCATATGGTACGTTACTGGACAGTCTCCCCCTACTATTCAGGAAGTCTCTTTCCTTCTGGGTGAGAATGCTGGCTAAGCTGCTACCGTATTCCTTGGAGTGTCTACCCTGGGAGCTTCTCAAATGCGGTGGGAGATAGAGGAAATTCTTAGTTTCACTTTTCCCTCTACTAGAAACAGAAGGGCTAGCTTTAAACAGTCATTGACTCAGGCTGTGCTCAGCTGCTACCGACGCTGGAGTAAAATCCAGTAAAAACTTCTCCTGGCTCCTGTCTTTGAATCTTCTTCTAGACACAGGCTTATGCTCAGGTATAAAAGCTTTACTCTTTTTATGCCAATTGTTTGTATAAAAACTTTCTTCAGGCTTCCTCCAGCTACCTTCACAATTAAATGTTTGGTTACCTTTCTGATAGCTTCTGCTGGGCTTTGACGCTTTCAGAGCTCTGCCCTCAGCTCCCTTCCAATTAGAGTTTCTCCCCTTATGTCTCTGGCTTTCAGCCTCACAGCTGCTTGCACCCGTGCTCCAACCGGGTTCTATTCCATTCCTGCTGTGTCCTGCGTGTGTCTTCTCTCTCTCACCTTCACTCTCACTCTCACTTTCACTCCTGCTCCCACGCTCACTCCATCTCTTGCTTGGATTCTCAAGCTGGCTCTCTTGCACACGCTGGCTCTCCTCCTCACACTGGCTCTCTTCCTCACACTGGCTCTCTCTAACTCCACGTGCACTGAGCTTTTCTACGTGCGTGTCATCTCCACCCACTCCCAGCTGGCTTTCATTAGTTCCTAATTTCTTAGCCTTTCTGCTGCTTGGGCGTGTTTCCTTTGCACGTGAGCTGTTTTGTTTAGGTTGCCTATGGCAACATCCTAACCTGTGTTCCTCTGAACTGTCATAATCTATCCTACTTCCTGCATTTCTGCTGGTTTTCAAGGGCTCTATTAAACCTACTCCGTGACAAGGGAAACCAGCTTTTGTCCTGGGGGACACAGGATATTAATTTGTGGTTAACGCAGATGGCAGCCAGACTGGGCGGTGGGGGGTTGAGCGGAGCAAGAGGAGGACTAGCAGCTACATCAGGGGTGGGGCGGTCCTTTCAAGCGAGCGGACTCCTGCATTGCAGAGAACGGGTGGGGTGGGGGGAACTGGAGACGTTTGTTGGCGATTCAACAAGTCTTCGTGACCCTTTCCGGATTGCAAGTTCCGACATGCTTGTTCCGTATTTAATGGGGGACATTCCACCCTCAAATGTGTCAAGAAGGGGGCGGTCGGTACCACTGTGCCGGCCACCAAACAATAGGACATTATTGAGCTTAGCTTCGACTCCAATTAGGATCGAGGCTTTAAGACCGTGGCTTAGGAAGTACTCCAGGCGCAGGGACAGGGTGATGCTAGAGGAGAGATTTCAGTGTGGGTTCCGGATTTCAGTAGTAGGTACGGTGGTTTCAAAAAAAGCCAGGAATTCTCCCTCGGTTAAGCGGTATGCCCATATTGTGAGGGATAAACTGGCAGTGCAGCTTGATTTGGGCAGGGTAGCCGGCCCCTTTGCAGAACAGCCATTTGCGGACTTTGTGGTTTCCCCATTGGGAATTATACCAAAAAAAGAGCCGGGGAAGTATCAGTTAATTCATAACTTGTCCTTCCCAGTGGGATTTTCCGTGAATGACCACATCCCGAAAGAATTGTGCTTGGTGCGCTATGCATCCTTTGATGAGGCGGTGGAGCTGGTGAGAAGATGTGGTCAAGGGTGTTTGATGGCCAAGGTGGAAATCAATTTCGCGTTTCATTTGTTTCCGGTGCACCCGTCTGCGTTTCATTTGTTGGGATTTTGTTTTGAGGGTAACAGTTACTTTGATAAATGCATGCCAATGGGTTGTTCAGTGTCCTGTGCTTATTTTGAACAGTTTAGTACATTTATGCATTGGACTTTCGTGGAGCAGGTGGGTTGCGCGAATGTAGTACATTACCTGAATGACTTCCTGTTTGTAGGGGAGGTGCAGTCCGGGCGGTGCCAGAAGTTACTGGACAGATTCGTACATTTGTCCCGGTCTTGGGGCGTCCCATTGGCGGCGGGAAAAACGGAGGGCCCTTTGATGTGTATCACGTTTCTAGGGGTGGAGTTGGATACCGTGGCCATGGTGGCGCGATTGCCGATAGACAAAGTATGGAGGCCGGGTGTATTAGTAACGAACGTGATGGGATCGAGTAAGATCACACTTAGAGAAATCCAGGCCTTGATAGGCTCCCTCAATTTTGCGTGTAGGGTAATTCCGATGGGAAGGGTGTTTCTATGTAGATTTGCTGCAGCTATGGCAGGGGGGTGACTAAACCTCATCACTGTATTAGGGTGTCAAGGAGCATGCGGGCCGAATTGGGGGTATGGGATGATTTTTTGAAAGATTTCAACGGCACCATGGTTTGGAGGGAGGCTGAGATTTCCAATTGTGACTTGCAGTTATTTACTGATGCAGCAGGTGGTTTGGGATTGGGTATTTATTTTGGTGGCTCTTGGTGTGCGGCGGGTTATTTATTTATTTATTTTATTTACATTCTCTTATATACCGCGCTATTCTGCATCAGTGTGGTTTACATCGAACAAACTGAAATTACATTGAACAGGGCATTATAACTTGGAGATAACTATTTTACAGGGAACATGGGCTATGGAGGGTTAAGTGGCTTGCCCAAGACCACAAGGAGCACCTGTGGGACTAGAAACCCCAGTTCTTCCGGCCCAAGGTTGCTGTCCTCTAGTGGGATTTGAACCCCCGACCTTCCGGCCTGAAGTACCTTGCCCCAACCACTAGGCCACTCCTCCACAGGCATGGTGCGAGGCAGGCATAACCAGCAATATAGCCTTCCTTGAGTTGTTTCCGATTTTGGTAGCATTGGAAGTGTGGCCGGACAGGCTTCGAAATCGCAAAATAGTTTGGTGGTGCGACAATGCGGCTGTGGTCAGTGTGATCAACAGTTATGCTCCGTGCTGCATGCGGGTAGCGGATTTAATGCAGAAGGTGGTTCTAGCTTAATTGCAGCTGAATGTGGTGGTGAAGGCTTGTCACATTCCCGGGAGTACTAACAAAATTGCTGATGCTCTTTCCCATTTTAAGTGGGAACTGTTTCAGACTTTGGTGCCAGAGGCGGAAGAGGTAGGAGCGTCGGTCCCGGAGCACTTATGGCAGATTGGCCTCAGGAAATGATAGACCTGCTGAGGAGGTCAGTGTCAGTGGTGACGTGGGCAGCATATTGACGAGGCTGTAGCAGCATGGTGGATTTCCTGGCGGACCAGGGATGGCAGTGGGGACCAGTGTCGGATCAGCTCCTGGGTCAGTATGTCATTGCAGCGAAGAATGCAGGATTATCGCGGGCAACGGTGCGTAGGCAATTGGCGGGGTTTTCATTTTTCTCAAAGGCAGTGGGTTGGGGGGCAGCGAGCGGGGGATTTTTGACTCACAGGCTGCTGCAAGGGTGAGAACAGTCCCATCCCACTCCGGGTGACAGTAGGCGGCCTATTACGCATGACTTGCTGGTGCAGTTGTGTTTGGCCCTGCCTCGGCTGACAACGTCACCTTATGAAGGCAAGCTTTTTCAAGCAGTTTGTTCTGTGGCCTTTTTTGGCGCCTTTCGAGTGGGGGAGTTGGTAGCCAAGTCCAGCCGGGCCAGAGGGGCTGTGGGCTTGCAGATGCAGCAGGTAAAGTTGGCGGGAGACGAATTACGAATTTGGCTGGTGCGATCCAAAACAGATATGAGGGGGAAGGGTTCTTGAGTAGTCTTGAGGGTGGTGGGCGGGTCCTTGACGTGTCAGGTAGCCTTAATGAAGTCCTACTTGCGAGTAAGGCCAGTGGGGGACGGCAGTCTCTTTATGCATGAAGATGCGCGGGTTCTGATGCGATTTCAGTTTGCAGCGGTTTTATGGCTTTCACTGTGGCGGATTGGAGAGGACCCGGGCCGGTTCACAACGCACGCCTTCAGAATCGGTGCAGCTACCAGTGCAGCTGTGGCAGGACTTCCGGAGCGTGAGATACAGCGGATTGGCTGATGGAGGTCGCAGGCGTTCCAGGGCTATGTGCGCTTATAAGCTCCCTGTTGTTGCTAACTGTTAAAATTTCTTTTATTTTTCCAGATTTGGGACAGGGACCATGTCGCTGTTGGGTGATTGGCAACTTATTTATATACTGGGCTGGTCGGTGAGCAGCAACACGGCCGATGGGGCCGAATATCCAAGTGGAAGCTTTGGAGGTGACCGTATCATGGTTGGGTGAGCGCGGCCTCCGATGGATGCAGCTCTTGCCTTTGCTGCAGTACCACGAGCGTGACAAAGGGTCGCCAGCCATCCTATTGATACATCTGGGAGGCAACGACCTCGGGTCGTGGACTTGCAAGCAGTTAATTCGAGCAGTACACAAGGACTTGGGGGAGGTGTTATTGATGTTCAAAGATATTTATCCCCGGCGGGGGTGGATTTGCTCCTGAACGATTGGCAAGAGGCCTTGGAGGATATTATGTAGGGGAGGATAGTTGGTCGCAGCTTGGCTTTGGGGGGTGGTGCAGGGACATTTGTCACCTGAGCCGGTGGCAGGATCCTGGAGATTTCCGGGGTCCAGAGCCGGAGGCAATGCTTAGGGCGGGGGTGGGGTACCCCCGACCCGGACAATCCCTCGGGGGTTTTGCTAATAATATGGCGAAGCCGGAAGAGGGGGGTATGCGAATAGCCGTGGCCTGGACACGGCAGAAGCGGAAACAATGTCACTTTGCTATTCACATGGCTGGTGAGGGCATGTTCCACAGTTGGCATATTTATGATGTGGTTTGGAAATGTTGTTTGGCTATTGTTAAAAGGTTAATAAAGCTGCAACCAGTTTAATTCCCAAATTTGTTGTTGAGTATTATTGTATGGGGAGGTGGAGAAGTGATGTGTGGGGGTAGAATGGAAGCACCGGGTCCGCCGTACCTGGTTACAAGAACATGGCAAAAGTCTGGAATAAACCTCTGGACAGGAATCAATAGATTCATAAAGGAAAAAATCCATGAAGTGTTTCCCATAGACTGTAAGGGATCAACTTTCACACTGCGTGCATTACCATGAAGTCAGCAGGTACTTTTTACCAGTGGATTTTGCACCACTTGTCAAAGTGAAAGAATATGCATGCTTTCACTTTGATAACTGTGAAGGTAAAAGTATCCATGGACACTTGCACCTGTATTTTTTGTGGGTGTTTTTCCAACTCAAATAATTCACATATTTGTAAAAATATAAAAATGTCTCGTCACGGTTTCTTTGGTTTGCTCCCCACATACTGTGGACTGAGTGGTACATTTTTTCTTCTTATTGTATTATATCTTCTGATATGAATGTTTTCTTTCCAAAAATTCTTTGATCAAGCTATTCTTGTATGTGTGTGTTGTAAATGCAAGAAATAAAAAGTAAAAAATATAAAAATATGTGCATTGTTCCAGTCCCTGCAAGAGCTATAACCCCCAAGAACAGAGAAATGTGATTAAGAGAAACTGCACATATTTTTACTTACATAGGGTAGACAACTTTAAATACGTACCCTATTTCTGCAAGCATAACACTATTTTACCTGCAGGAATGACTCTAAAATTTGTCTTCTAAAAGTGCATGCACTATGGATCTCCAGAATTACTTTTAACAGGATGGAGAGGGCAATATTTTGACAGCCAATATAAATGAGTAAATCACTATTTTCCCAGGTATGTGACTTTAAAAACCTTCTCCATATTTACAATGTGCCAAAAGTATGAAAACAAATGTTATTCCTGAAACAGAGAAAAATGAATCACATGTAGGATGGAATGACAAAGAAAAAAGACGATCCACATTCTATAAGGCATTTTCAATTCCCATTAATTTCCATAATGGCACATCTTTTCTACATTGGGCCTGTTTTAATAAGAATGCTTCCAGTGAGCCTTCCCTACTGTAGTTAAGGTTTTCTTTTATACTTTCAGCACATTTTACATGTTGCTACAGGTAGGAAAAACTGTGAATTTCAAATGTCCTTTTAATTTGATACACCACTAGACAAAATTAATATCTAGGCAGTTTGCAATGACAGTATTAACAAAATCAAATTAAATAATTTAAAAAATATATAATAAACTTCATTCTGCTGTCAGTCATTCACACCCTCCAGGGTCAGACGCCAGCTCAATGCAAATAAAGGTGGAGGTGTCCTAACAGCAAAAGCTAGGGGACATAGGTCTTCAGAAAATAATAAGACCACGTTTGAATTTTGTAAAGACTTTATGTACAGATTTTGCTGTAAAATAATTAATGCTTCATAATTTAACTCATAAACAAAAATAGTTTATATGAATTAAAAATATTTTTTAATAGGAGCTCAAAGGAGCTTCAAAATTGAAATTACAATTCTTGCCCATGCATTCACACAAATATTTTAAAAGGCAAGCAGAACAATAAAATATTTAAAAAAAAGACTAAACTGCAGTTAACGTCTTCTTGAGTCACTGTTTCATTTATGACCCATTACCTTATTGCTAGTTATTTTGAATATTTTATGGCAGTAATAAGGTAATTTTTATAGTATTGTCTCGTACTTGCCTGATTTACCTAAGTGGTCTGAGCAACATTAGCAGTGGAGATTCACAAACAGCATCTTTATGTTGTCAGGATTCTTGGGAAATGCCTTCATAAATTCTAAACCAATTAGAGTGCAAATCTGTGGTATGAAGAACAGAGAATGATTGTGCCAGAATAATGAACTAGCAATAGGATGAGGACAAAAGGATAGGCAGCCTTGCATCCAGTTCAAAGAGAGTTCTAATTTAAAAAAGGAGCAGGACAATTGCTTCAAACTGACTGAGCTCCCCCCCTTTCTTGGACATCTGAATACTTAATTTAATAAAATGCATAATTTCTCAGTGCAGATAGGCAGATGCATAAATAACAGTGCATGTATGTGACATGCAACATAAATGCACAGCTCAGCCAATTGTTTGAGTAATTAATAGGAAAGTGTATATTAAGGGCCTTTTGCAAGTATTAAAAATATTTTGCAATGCAGTAAAATCTTAATGTGTGTATTAAGGTGACACCATTAACATAAAACACTAAGGGGTATGTTTACTAAACAGTGATAGTGGCTTCCGTGCAATATTGAATTCAATGGGGCCGCGGCTCCAATATCGAATGGAAATTGCTACCGCTGTTTAGTAAACATACCCTTAAAATTAGCAATCACCCATATGTAAATGAAGGAACATCATATATCAGTGGGGCTTTACTAGGTCCAGAAGAATTAGCCTGGTATGCAGCCTTCTCACACTATATTCTATTGACCTAGTAAAAACAACAATGTAATATTTTCCTCTAGAGCAGGGGTTCTCAACTCATTCCTCAGCATTCACCTATCCATTCAGGATAACCACAATGAATATGCATGAGAGATATTTACATGCCCTGCCTCCATTGGATGCAAATCTCTCTTATGCATATTCATTATGGTTATCCTGAAAACCAGACTGGCTAAGTGTGTCCTGAGGAACGGGTTAAGAACCCCTGCTCTACCTGCATGATAGGGAAAAGCCAATAGTCACTAAAGAGCACATAGTTCATAAGGAGGTATCCTTCAAGGATACTAGCAAAAGAGGGAAGTTAGGGAAGGCCGACAGAGCGATTCCTGTAAAGATAAAAGTAACCCAGCTGTCCTTAAGTACGGAGCAGATAGAGCCGAAAGATTCCATATTATCCCTATCAATTGATAACTAGATTAATATGAATAAAATACAACTTCTAAAATGCCTACTGTATATGCAAATGCTAGAAGTCTAAAAAATAAGATGTGAGAGTTAGAATATATAGCGCTAAATGAAAGGTTAGATATAATTGGCATCTCAGAGACATGGTGGAAGGAGGGCAACCAATGGGACACTGTGATACCTGGCATTGAGTCACACAGGATTAAAGGTTTGCAAAAAACAAAATAAACTGTAGAAATCTCTATGGATAGAAATTCCAGGTAAAAAGGGGAAGGTGATGGCAGTGTGGGTGCACTACCAATTGCCTGGCCAGAATGAAAAGATGGATGATGAAATGCTTAAAGAAATCAGGGAAACTAGCAAAAGTTACAACACAGTAATAATGGGTGATTTCAATTACCCCGGTATCAACTGGGTCAGTATCACAGCAGGGAGATAAACGTTTCTAGTTGAACTAAATGACTATCTCTTGAAGCAGCTGGTTCATGATCCGACAAGAGGGAAGCTATTTTGGACCTAGTCCTTAGTGAAACGCAGGATCTGGTGCAAGAGATCTGGTGTTGGGGCCTCTTGGCAATAGTGATTATAGCATGATCATATTTGATTTAATAAATGGAGTAAGGATGGCAAAAGGGAGACTATGATAAAATGATGAAAATAGCTAAGAAAAAAATAAAAGGAGCAGCTGCAAAGGTTAAAGATTCACATCAAGCATGGGCGTTGTTTAAAAATACTATCTTGGAAGGCCAGACCAGATGTATTCCATGCTTTAAGAAAAGTGGAAGGAAGGTCAGAAAACTGGCAGCATGGTTTAAAGGTGAGGTTAGAGAGGCTGTTGTAGCCAGAAAAGCATCTTTCAGGAAGTGGAAAAAGGAGCCAAATGATGAAAACAGGAAACCACATGAGCACTGACAAATTAGATGCAAGGCATTGATAAGGCAGGCAAAGCAATAATAGGGCTTCTAAAATGACTCCCACAATGTCTTAAATTGGAGGGAGTTTATGTTGTTGTCACTGATGTGACCCCAGAATTTGAACAGAATTTATATTGAGTTGTAAAGTGAAACACCCTAATTTTGATCTGCATCTGTTGTTTGGAGTTTGAGTGATTAGTGTGGGAATGATTCACATGAATGAATAACACAGGTACACTACCAAAAAACTGCCTCCAGTTTTGCAACTGATTCCTATAGATTTTGGGGTGCTGAATCCAGGAAAAATAGCCAAAATGTTCCATCACGTCACATTTTCTTGCAAAATTAGATTTCTTACCCATATAAGGAATGTTCACATAATTTCTTTTTAGCCGACTGCAGTTTATTTTCTTGGCCCAAAATAGAGGTTGTAATGGTTAACTAACTAGAAACATTCCCTCATGATATTTTAGAGTGTTTTGTATTCATTTTATACATTAACAGGACAATTGGGAGGCGGGGGGCTAAATCCAGTACTCGCGCTGGCGCATGTTCTTTCCTGTTCGCCTCGCCTCGTTCGCTCGCTCAAACACGGTGGTTGCGACATGAACGTTCCTGTCAAATTTCAGTTTCTTGCAAGTTCATTATTACCTTTTGTTTGCTCAGTCGTAATCCAGTTTTATTCCGAAGTGGTTCACTACAGTTGTAGTTTGCAGTGCTGTGTATTTGTGATGGCTCACAGAGCCAGAGGTTGCATCAACTCTCCGGACAGTTTTCGTTTTATTTGTGGGGAATATACCGTGAAAAAGCGGCAGAGGAACACTTCTGCATTTATTAAAAAAGTATATTTCGCCTATTTCGGTTTGAAGTTAGGCGATCAAGACAAACCGTGGGCTCCTCACAAAGTGTGCAAGACATGTGAGGAAGATCTACACTTATGGATGAAAGGTAAAAAACAAGCATTTCGTTTCGGAATACCTATGATGTGGCGTGAACAAAGAGACCACAGCAGTGACTGCTATTTTTGCTCTTGCATTGTGAAGGGATACAACTTAAAAAATAAGAACGTAATAAGTTACCCCAACCTTCCCTCAGCAATTAGGCCTATGCCTCATAGCAACGAAGTACCTGTGCCTGAACCACCAAAATCTTTGGATCATATTTGTGTGGACGGTTCTGATCATGATGAGACTCATCAGATGGTTTTTCCCGATGAGTCCAGTACTTCCGAGTTTGAAACTGAACCAGATCCGAAACCTGAACTTTTCTCTCAAGCTGAATTGAATGATTTAGTCCGGGATTTAGGACTCCCAAAAGATGCTGCCCAACTGCTAGGTTCTCGGCTTAAACAGAAAAATCTATTGTCACCAGGAACAACTTTTTATTGGTACGGCAACCACGAGACACAATTTTGAAGTATTTCAGCAAAGAGGAAGATTTGGTATTTTGCAACGATATATACGGAGTGATGGAAAAGTTTAAACTCAAGTATGATCCTGCTGAATGGCGGCTGTTCATTGATTCGTCAAAAGACAGCATAAAAGGTGTTCTTCTTCATAATGGCAACACATTCGCTTCAGTTCCTATTGCTCACTCTGTTATTCTCCAAGAAAAATACGAGAATTTGGCCCTGATTCTTCAGAAGATTCGTTATGATGAGCATAAGTGGATGATTTGTGGAGACTTTAAAATTCTATCCATGCTATTAGGGCAGCAATCCGGTTTCACCAAATATCCCTGCTTCCTTTGCTTGTGGGATAGCCGGGCCCGCGACCTACACTCGGGGAAAAAAGACTGGCCAATTCGGGAGTATTTGAGACCCGGTGAGAAAAATGTTCTTCATGAGAGCTTGGTACCTCGTGATAAAATTCTATTACCACCTCTCCACATTAAGTTGGGTCTCATTAAGCAATTCATCAAGTCCCTTCCAAAAGATGGTGAGTGCTTTCGGTACCTTTGCTCAAAGTTCCCCCGACTTTCTGAAGCAAAGCTAAAAGAAGGAGTGTTTGTTGGCCCTGATATAAGGAAACTCATTTCAGATGGAGCATTCACTGAAACGATGTCTGAGAAGGAAAAAGAAGCCTGGGATTCCTTCAAGGATGTTGTTCTCAAATTCTTGGGGAACAGGCGGGATGAGAACTATAAGGATATTGTTGCCAGGATGCTCAATGTCTTCAAAGAACAAGGCTGTAACATGAGCCTGAAAGTCCATTTCTTGCACTCCCATGTGAACTACTTTCCCGAATACTTGGGGGCGTACAGTGAAGAACAAGGTGAAAGGTTTCACCAGGACATCAAGGACGCAGAGAGAAGGTACCAAGGAAGATGGAACACCACTATGATGGCTGATTTCTGCTGGTTGCTGCTGTGGGAAACCCCAGATGAAAAATACGCCAAGCAGCGCACCAAGAGAAGCATTCGGGGGAAGAAGAAACGGGCCCACCAGGAGATTGATTGACCCAAGAATGACTTTAAAATCTAAACTGTGCTGACAAATATCGTGTTTTTACTAAACTTTGAAATAAAAATTTGCTAGTTATTACCACAGTGTCTGATCTCATTTATTAGAATTTTATTTTCACACCAGCGGGTGTTTGTCTTCATGTATTGCAATGGTGCGGTTTGCGTTTTCTATTCTTACATACATACCTGTACAACATTTTTTGCACATTTCTTTGCTTTGCTTTGTGTCTAACCTCGCTCTTATATGCTCAATGTTTGTGCACATGTATGTGGCTGTTTTAAGTGCAGACAATTTTGCTACCATCACAGTGTGTTTTGTTGACATTACTCTATTCTTATGTGCTGCCTTGTTACAATTTTCTTTATTCTTATTTGAATAACTACTAAACAATTAGTATAAAGAATTCATCCAAGAAACTTTTATCTCGATCGCACTCAATCTGAAACGTTCACCTCAAACTGCTAACCCAATGTAGCAAAAAATCTGTACGTGATGGAGCAAATTGGTTACCAGATTTGGATTCAGCGCACCAAAAAATGTAAAAATCAATCGAAACATTAGAGGCAGTTTAAAAAAAATTTTTTTTAGTGTACCTGTGTAATTATATCCAAATGGACTAATATTCAAAGGTAATTATGTGTTTGCCTATCTCTGCATTTAAAAAAATATATATATTGATAATATCAGGCCAATAGCTAAACCGTCAGACATTATCTGTATATTTCTGGACCATGGCAGGGGATGAGTGAGGGCAGGCTAGAAAGTTATCTAGATAATACTGATATTCAGCCACTGCTCGGTTACGTTATACTTTTAGTTTAAGCCTGCCAAATAGTAAACTAAACAGAGTGCCGATGGTCATCATATTATCCATATATCTAACACTGCTACCTATAAGAATAGTGGCACTGAATATCTGATTCTGTTAAATGGCAGAACAGCTACAGTGCTGGCTGAAAATGTACCTCTATTTGTCCAGCTCATACTAAAAGATTGGCTCCGGGCTGGGAGCGGGGGTACAAAATGTTGGCTCTGGTCATCATAACCCCTTGAGCTGGCTCTAACCATATCATAATGACACCAGTTTCTAAAATTAACACAAAAAGGAGCCTACCAGAAAACAGCAGCACTAAATATTGCAGTGGGCCTTAGAACATCCTTATACCTATTTGTTAAATGGAATAAGCCAGATTACTATAGATCCTACAAAGAAGCACCATGCTAACAGAACACTTGGTCTCAGTTACACTGGCGAAACACAGTTAGACCCTCAGCAAGTACAGAATAAATTATAACAAACTCAAAGTAGAACTATGTAGACAAAATTAAATTGAAACCCCAACAAGCCAGACTTTGAATGCAGTGCAACACAAGAAATACAGAAGATGGGTGACACTTTACCTCATCTTTGTTGAGCAGGTGCATGAGATGCATAGGCCCCTTTTATCCACATGCAGGCGGTGCAGCCTCTTCCCACATTCTTCCCCCTCCATTGATCTTAGTGCCTCTTGCTCAGAGGTGACCATGTCACCGATTAAGTGCAGTGATGGCTCTCCCCACAGTCTATCTCTGACCAAAGGTCACCTGGATCGAGGGAGGGGGCAGACCATAAGGAGAGGCAGTGTTGCCTGCATTTGGGATCAGAGAGATTTGTGCCTCATATTATTGCTCAGAAAATAAAAAGTAGCAGCAAGCAGAGAGGTGCACATAATGACAGGATTTTATTTATGCAGCTCTGCAGCCTATAGCTGGTGCCAAAATTCCAAATGTGCTATGCCTCTATTGAAGGACTTGACAAATTTTGTGTGGCTTTAGGAGCCAAGCCAAAATTTTAGGATCCACTGCTTGTGACCTCCTCGTGCCCCCCCCCCCCCCCCCAATGTCTTTTGCACTGGTCTCATGTTTTGGTCTCATAAGACCAATGCCAGTGTTCCTATATTGTGTGGCAACTTTAGACAGAAATGCAGAAAACAACAGCTGTAGCTTGAGATATTAAGTGTCTGTATATGTTTATGGTGCAACGGTGATGTGCCTGTCTGTGCATGGAATGTGGTGGTGGGAGCCTTTGTGTGGGTGAGGTGCAGGGCTGCGATGCATGCATGCATATGGTGCAGAGATGGAGTGCCCATGTATTTGCATGTGTGTGTGTATGTGTTGTGGTGTGGAGCTGAGGTGCCTATATGCATGTGTGTGTGGTGTGGAGGTTAAGTGCCTGTATGTGTGTGTGTGGTGCAAAGGTGCGAGGTGTTCATATGTGTATGATTCAGAAGTAAGGTGCTTGTGTGTATGTGCTTTGAAAGTAAGGTGCTGGTATGTGTGTGGTGCAAAGGTGACATGCCCGCGTGTGTGTGTGTGTGTGTATGTGTGTGTGTGTGTGTGTTTGTGTATGTGTTGTGAAGATGATGTGCCTGTGTATATGTGCGTGAGTTTGTGTAGTATGGAGGTGAGGTGTCTATGTGTGTGTGTGTATGCATGTCATGCAGAGGTGGGGTGCTTATGTGTGTGAGTATGTGATATGGGGGTAGGGTGCTTGTGTGTGTGCTCTAGGTGGAGGGGAATGCACCTTTTAGCAACACCTTGCACTCTTCCCTCTCCCTCCAACTCCTCTCCTGCTAGTTCCTCTCCTCTATTACCCTCAGGACTCTTGCCCCTAGCGCTCCCATTCCCTGCCCTAAAATCCCCCATCCTCCTTTTTTAATAGGCTCACTGACCCTTTAAATTGTCTCTGCCTTCTCTACCTCAGTTCCTTACCCTCCTATACAAAAAAAACATTTTTCCTTGCAGGTCACTATCGTGGTCTCCCCCTTCTCTGTCTGCCTGCAGGGACACTATTCCCCATGGGCAGAAAAGAAGAGGATGGTTTCAATCGTGGCAAAGACCCTTTCTATCTGCCCATGGGGTATCAGATTCCCACAGGAAGAGAGAAGGGTGAGGCTGTGATTGCAGCCTTGATGCAACCCGTCTTCTTGCAGGGATCCAATCTCCCGTAGGTCAACAGAAGGGTTTTTGCCGCAATTGCGGTCATCCTCTTTTTTTCTGCTGATGGGAGATTGGATCCACACAAGCAAACAGAAGAGACCTTTGCCGCAATTGTGGCAGTGCTGTTCTTTTCTGCCAATAGGAGATGGGATCCCCCTGGGCAGAAAGAGATTGCGGTCATTGGGGCATCTCGTTTGAGGGGCAATGCCCCCCATGCACCCCTAATCTATGCCCAAGGACATTACTGAGCACTTGGAATCAAGACTGACACCTATATAGCCCTCATTCATGATTCTAATTACTAGTGCATAACCCTCCAACCCCACTACAACCAAATCAGATCTCAGAAAACCACAAAATTGGATTACAATTAGAATGTAAGGCCTCTGGGGACAGAGAAATACCTACTATACCTGAATGTAACCCACCTTTAATTACTACTGGAAAGATGTGAGCTAAATACAAAAAATATTATATAATAAATATAATACTCTTAAATATTAAACTGTACAGTAAGGAGGTTATTCTGAGCCGTGAATAGCAGCGTTAATGTGTGGGCTAGATGTCCAGCTCACGCTCAGCTCCTCAGTCATATTCCACCGCCAGTGCTCCTCGCATGTACACAGTGTTTGTGCAGGGAGTGCTGTATGTGGGTGGGAGGGGCAGAGCAAGGGTGTGGCCAGATGCCAGGATGTACTGAGGCTATTCAGGAAAGACCTCTATACGTACTCCGGCACTGACATGGACGGCCAGGCAATGGGACAGGACAGAACCTGCCATCATGGCAGGCCCTCGTGGGCCCCCACTGACAGCTGTACAGTGTTCTGCGGGGCTGGTGTTGGGCATGGTATTCCGTGCTGCTGGCTGGACGTGTCAGTGCCATGGCAACGGGATGCCACTGCACTGGCACACCAGTCAGTACATTTTGTGCTGGGGATGGGCTAGGTCGAAGACGTCTCCCACTTCAGTATATGGCACATACTGGCCCATCTATCTTCCTGATTCCACAATTCTGGGGGTGGAATGGGGAACAACTTGGCCCCATCCAAGTTTTCGGCATGCAGACGGCCCAGGAGTGCACCTTTTGGAATCAGCCTCCACAAGAATATTTTAATTCTGATGTCACTTCAATAACAGCAACACAAAGTGCAGTGTCATGCATAAACCCAAGGGAAATGTACGCGATAGGGGGCGAGAGGTTGGTGTGCACGGATCAGGAGAAGGACCTTGGTGTGATTATTTCTGAAGATCTCAAGGTGGCAAAACAGTGCGACAAGGCGGTGGCAAAAGCCAGGAGGATGTTGGGCTGCATACAAAGAGGAATTACCAGTAGAAAGGAAGAGGTACTAATGCCACTGTATATGCCACTGGTGAGGCCTCACTTGGAATACTGTGTTCAGTTTTGGAGATCATATCTTGCAAAGGATGTAATAAGACAGGAAACGGTTCAGAGGAAGGTGACCAAAATGATTTGGAGCCTGCGTCAGAAGCCTTATGAGAAGAGATTTGAAGGAAATATGTACACTTTGGAGGAGAGGAGCGATAGGGGAGATATGATTCAGACCTTTAAATACTTAAAGAGAAATAATGAACAAACAAACCTCTTCCAAAGACGGGGAAGCTGTAAAACTAGAGGGCATAACATGAAGCTGCAAGGGGGTAAATTGAAAGGCAATGTCAGGAAATACTTTTTTACTGAAAGGGTGGTGGATGCTTGGAATGCCCTCCCGATGGTAGTGGTGGGGGCAAACACAGTGACGGAATTCAAAATGGCATGGGACAGACACAGTGAATCCCTACAGCAACAGGATAAAACCAAAATAAACTGAACAATCTAATTTCTCAACAAATAGGGGTGTCCTAGATGGAGCGGTGGGTTCACCCCTAAACAAAGACATGGGGAGGGGTGGCCTGCATAGAGTGGCAGGTGCACCTACTCTTGCCATCATACTGCGCAGGCTAGATGGACAATACTGGTCTTTATCTGCCGTCACTTACTATGTTACTATGTTACAATATTCTTACATTGCCAAGTACATTATGAAATAATTTAAAACTCTTCAAAAAGCTCACTCAGAGCCTATAGCAAACCTGTCATACTAGACAGTACTAGTAGGGATCAGACAACACCAACTCTAAGGAAAAGCCACGCTAAAAATAAATATATATATATTGGGTCTAGAACACTAATACATCTCTTTCAGAGGAAACAGAACAAGCTGACCTTTACATGCTAGCAAAATCCCTTATTTTCATTACACATACAAAACACAGTGGACACTACTCAAAAATTGAATAAGGGACCACAAATTAGAAATAGCAGAAAAAGTATGAGTTGAAATGGCTAAATAAAAATTTCAAAAAAAAAAAAAAAAGAAATAGCAGAAAAAAACTGAACTGGAAGCTCCAAGAAGCTAGACTCTGCATGCAATGAAACACATAAGAAATGGAAACTGATTGCTCAGGATGGGCCATGTTTACTAAAGTGCATGCTGGTAGTGCACATTTGTGCTCCTAAATTAGCATGGAGACTCATGCTAATTTATGAGAATGTGTGTGGCCACCCCTGCTGATAGCATGTACTAATGCATAGCACCATGCTAACTGGCTTCTGGGTACACTTAATGCCACCCAATGAGGGACGTTGGTTTTGCTCCTACCACCATTCCAGGTATCCATCACACTTTCCATGAAATGTATTTTTTGATTTTGCCCTTTCTGATGTCCCCCTTCATGGAATTGGCATGGGGGAGGTGCAGTGAGAGAGCTTGTGAGGGAGAAGTGGAGAGGCAAGAACTGGGGATCTCAGAGGGTTGGCTTTGCTCATCTGTAGGCAGTGATAGCAGGGCCAGGCTTGTGCCCAGATTACTAGGAGATCCTGGAGGAGTCCAGCAGCTGGTAGCTTTATTTCATGTCCTCTAGCTCTACAACGTCCCCATCTTTGAAAAAGGTTTGTTCATTCATTAATACCCTCTGAGTATTTAAAGGTCTGTATCAGGGGAGGATATGATATTCGATCCCCGACTCTTACATTCTCCCTACTTCTTACTTTTTTTCAGCCTCTTATTCCCATATTTCACCTACTTTGTATTACCTCATTTCCACCGTCTGAACTGTTCCATTCCCAATCCTCAATTTTTTTTCTTTCTCTCATCTGCTTATCAGCCTCTAGCCCCTCTCTTATCCCTGCCCGGTTTCTTATTACCAGTTTTCACCACCTCCCCAGTTCTAATTTCTCTATCTTACACCCCTTCACAGAATCATGATTTGTTACTGCCCCTCTCTGTCCATTTCTACTGCTTTGTTACCTCCATAGCCCTTCAGACCCTTCAGGCTATTTTTTGATTCATCCCTGCCATTTAGCTCCTTTTCTTTTACATGATTCTCAAATCTATAAGCCATTTCTCAAACCCCTTACTAATACTGTCCCAGTCCAGACTAACACACCCAATTGCTGAGCCCCCACCTTTCCCTCTACTCCTCACCAAGTCCCTGCTTTCTCCTCATCCTAGGTTCCTGCTGTCCTACTTAATTCCTATCCAGTCACTAAAACCTCATGCTTTCACCAAATCCCTGAGCTCATCTTTTTCTCACTATTCTTCCACTCAATCATTATAAATCAAATCAGGGAGGGAGACAATCATTCTGCAGCCCTAGTTGGTAGCATTGTGAACTGTTGAATGGAGGAGAGGCTTAGTGGTTGAGACCACACTCAAAAACCAGAAAGATCAGAGTTCAAATTCCACTGGCACTCCTTATGGCCTTGGGCAAGCCATTTAACCCTCCACTGACTCAGGTACAAACTTACCTGAATGCAACTCACCTTGATTGTCTCCTGGAAAAGTGTGAGCTGAAGTCTAATGATAAATTGTGCGCTATCCTCTTTCCTAATCTACCCTATCTCATACTTTTCCTTTGTTTTGGCGTTCCTTTCCTTTTCGGCAGCCTTACTATTTTTTGTTATTGTAAACCCCTCTGGTGCCTCAGGCGTGAGTGGTATATAAAATGTGTTAATAAAGATAAAGATAAAGATAAAATAAGCTCCATCCTTCAGTTTGCATCATAAATGCAGTCTTAAAACCCCTTTACTAACTGACTTAAAATGAAAGGGCTAGTTAGTAAGAGGGATTTCCCATCCCAGTAAAAAAGTGATGCCTACCCAACTCCCATAAACATTACCTTGCTCAACCCTTCACTCACAAGAAACTTTTCCTTCTTTGGTGGCTGGATGTATTTTCACTACTATTACTACAACTACTGCTATTAATCACGTATATAATGCTACAAGGCATATGCAGTGCTGTACAGATTACATATAAGAGAAGGTCCCTGCTCATCAGAGCTTACAATCTAAATAAGACAGACAATACAATAGTTGAGAACAAGGGTACAACTAGAGAAGGGGAAGGAGACAGATGAGAGAATAAGGGATCAGGAGCCTGTAGAATCAAAATTCAAACTCCTCCAGCCCTTGAACTGAAGAAACAGTATGCAGTCCTGGAAGTGGAGAAGGTGAAAGTATCCCAGGAAAAGGAAGAACCAGAACTGAAGCATCCCAAATTTTCAGAATCAGTGATCACAAGGAAGTGAAGGGTAGTGGTGATTGGTGACTCTCTTCTAAGGTGTACTGAGGCGTCCATCTGCTGACCAGACTTGATGTCCAGAGAGGTGTGCTGTCTTCCAGATGCCAAAATCTGTGATGTTACGGAGAGTTTGCCAAGACTCATCAAGCCTACTGACTATTATCCGATATTGCTCATCCATATTGGCACAAATGATACTGCTAAGTATTTCTCTGAGCATATCAAAAGGGACTACATGGCTCTGGGACAGAGAGTGAAGCAGATAGATATGCAGGTGGTGTTCTCTTCAATCCTCCCTGTTGAGGGTAAAGGCTGAGGCAAAGAATCTCACAAGCTAGAGATGAATGCATGGCTGTGCAGGTGGTGCCATAGAGAGCGTTTTGGTTATTTGTCCAAGAAGGGTTGAAGTATTTTCAGGAGCAGATTGGCTAACTTGCTGAAGAGGTCTTTGAACTAGATTCATTGGGGATGGGTGAAGAAAGTCCCCATGTAAGTGAAAGACCCCAGGTAAGTGAAACATTAAATACATCTGTAGAAATGGGTAAAAGTGGCAACATCCGGAAAGCAGTGTGTATAAATACTCATAGTATGGGAAATAAGATCCCAGATGTTGAGGCTTTAATGGAAGAATCTGACTAGGATTTAGTAGCCATTAGGAGACATGGTTTGCGGACAACCATGACTGGGATGTAATTATACTGGGCTATATTTTATTCAGGAAGGACAGAGTAGGAAGAAGGGGAGGGGGAATGGCATAATATGTAAAAAATGATATTAAAGCTATACAATCACAGGACTTAAAAGGGAGAGAGGAGGAACTGTGGGTTAAACAAGAAAGGGGGAAAGGGAAATCCATTTGCATGGGAGTAATATACAAATTCCACTCACAGGGAGAAGTGGATGGAGATTTAATAGAAGACATATGCAGCATTTCCAAGAAAGAAAAAGTGCTACTGATAGGTGATTTCAATATGCCAAATATTGATTGGCACATCCCTGCTGCGGTGTCATCTAGAAGTAAGGAAATCCTGGATTCTCTACAGGGAGCACTATTCAGGCAACTGGTAACAGAACCCACACGTGAAGTGGCCATATTGGACTTGGTGCTTACCAATGGGGAAAGTGTTTCTGTTGTTATAGTAGGAGATCATCTCACATCCAGTGATCACCAGATGGTGTGGTTCAGTATTAGGATTAGGGCTGATAAAATCAATTCAAAAGTGAGGGTCTTAGACCTTAAAAAAACTAACTTTGACAAGATGGGACAATACCTCAAGGAGTTGTTAGCGGGATGGAAACAACTGGGGAATGTAAAAAAAAAGAGTGGGCAAAACTGAAGGATATTTCAAAGGCATCAAACCTTTGTGTTAAAATGGTAAATACATGTAAAAGGAAAAGGAGGCTGCCATAATTCTCAAAAAAGTAACTGAAAAGGTGAAGAAAAAGAGGGAGGCCTTCAGAAAATACAAGAGATCACAGAGAGAGGAAGAAAGGCACACTGTGATTTGAATTCTGACCACTCTGCTTTTAAGCCATTATTCCAACCATTATGCTATTAGACACCTTGGTTCTGAATTGTTCTCCCGGGGATATCTATATAAACATTTGATACACATGCATATCCGCCACGTCCATGTTCCTGAAATTGTGCCTGAACCTGCACGTGCCTGCTTTCTTTTCAAACGTTCCGGCTTTGATGTCCCACTGTGAAATGTGTCTGAATGTGTATAGTACTTTCAGGTTGGGTGATATGGATAGGTTTCCTGAAAGGTACGATTGTAATGCATGGAGAAAAAGGGGACAGAACCAGTGTTGTGAATGCCTATGAGAGTGTTCAGAGGTTGGGGAAAAGGGGGCTTGAACCTGTGTTGTGGCAGGTATATTCATTGCCCTACAGACTAGCTTATGATGGACATGTGCTTTCACTCTGGCAGGTTGGTGCTACATGTGGTGCTAGATGTAGAGGGAAGAACAAGGGCCGCCAGGGTTATATGCATACAAGTGGCTATGATGGACTAAAGAAGGCTTTTGTGAAGGCTTTCTCAAGCATGTCTGCCCAGACCTCCTTCAGAGAATCTGCACAATGCAGGCACAGGTATCTGGCTGCATCTTCAGATCCTTGATCTGCAGAGAGAGAGAGAGAGAGAGAGAGAGAGAGAGAGAGACAGGTGAATTAAAGAGGTCCCTTCTGCCATCTTGGAGGGCCAACCATTGACTCATGTGAATGAATGTTGATGCTTTCCTTCAGAGCATGGGTTGGTGCTTGATAACATAGTGATGTCTTATAGAAGCCCCGCCCCTTTGCCCTGTTAATATCTTTTGTGTTTTAAATGGAGTTCTTTTGTTTTCTCTCATTTTTAACTGTAAACCTCTCTATATGCTTTTTTTTTTTTTAAAACTTTTATTTTCATTTTGCAACAAACAAAAGAAACAACACACCAAAAAAGACAAAACAAGTATACAATAAGGAAAAGTAAACCCATTACCCCCCACCCCGATGCGTCTTCTCTACCCGATTATATCAGCATGTGAGCGCTTCCAATTAACAGTGATTATACATCAAACGATCAAAAGAGTATCTACAATACAGCATGATCATGGGACAGAGATATATACAAAGTTAGACAGTCAGATGTGAGCATTTAGCAAAATGTACATAGTCATTGAGCATCTTCCATTGAGACCAATGAGAAGGAGTCTGAACAGAGGAAGCGAACAGACGAGGTATTTGTTCATATTTACTGTAAAGACAGGCATGATTCCACCATTCATTGGGGCTCAGATGGGAGCTAATTTTCCAGTATTACTTAATTAGGGAAATAGCAATGCCAAGCATAAAGTTCGAAAGGAGATAAGCCATTTTGGGAGAGAGGGGATCCCCGCAACTGGGCGAAGTCCCACTATCCTCCAAGAAAGGGGCTCCTGAGAGTGCGAGATAGACTAAATACGACCCCAGACCCGACGCCAGTAATACTGTAGTGCGGGATATTCATGCATAACATGAGGCAATGAACCAATGGCCGCAGGACGTGTCCAGCAACCATGACCCTGAGTAGTGTTCCATTTGTCTAATCTGTGAGAAGTGTAAAAACACCGGTGGGCTAGAAAGAAGAGGGCCTGAGTGAGTGAGGCGGATCGGGAACCCGTGTCCCTCTACTCCAGATAAGGCTCCATTGCTCCGAGGTCAAAGTCACATGCAATTCTCTCTCCCATACTTCTGCGCTATAGGGGTATCTCTAGTTATAGCATTACATAAGGTTTAGTAAAATTGGATGCTACACCCGGTGAACTACCGAGAGATCGGAAAGTCTCCAATCAACCTTATGTAGGGAATGCCGATGGCGGGAGTACTCTAGTGCACCGAAGGCGATGCTGAAGTTGCACTGACCAGAGTCGGGAGTCTAAAAATTGCATGAGAGTATTAAAGGCACCTAAAGTGTCTAAAAGCATTGGTGGATAGTGGGAGTCTGATGGGAGAGTCATACCAGGGAGAGAGGTAAGAGGAATCGGTTTGCAAAGGCCCGCTTCTATATCTAGCCACACAGGTCTACTCGGTACTGGATCTTCCAACCAACGAGCACCGTGTTTGAGAAGAAAAGAGTGAGGGAACACTTGAGTAAAACCGCCACCAAGTATTAATGGAGCATTGGCAGAGGCCAAGGCCAACTGCGCAATATTTGCATAGTAAGCAGGGTTGTCCACATTCGGGGCATAATGCAAATACACGTGAATTCACTATCTCCAACCTCAAGGTGTACACGGGCCCATCTACCCTCCTTGTCAGCGCTAATATCAGGTACAGTAGCGTGCAAAGACTTCGTAACCAGAATGGTTATCCCGTACCATTTGGAAGCGGTGGGAGAATAGGCAGCTACCATGTGAGGCTTAGCATTGAGTTTCAGTGTTTCAGCAGAGTTTAAATGCGTTTCCTGAAGAAACACTAAATCAACATGCTCATGGCTAAGATAGCTAAGGATTTTCTTTCCTTTGAGTGGACCATTAATGCCTTTGACGGTGAATAATAAGATTTTACATAAGGCCATTCAGAAAAGTTAAAATTCTGAGCATGATAGCACACATAATTTCACTATGTCCCTCAAGCTGACTGTATCTGGCTGTACACATAACATAGGAAAAATAAGCTAATATAATACAATGAAGCGCCCCACATTAACAAAGAAAACCGCAGTACGGTAGAGGAGAAGCAAAACCCCAAAATTACTGGCGACCATGTGTCTGCGGGGAGAAACCCCAGAGAAGGCCGAAATTGAAAAAACACATAACCTGTAGGACTGTGCGTGCTCCGAATCCGACCGAGGCACTCATCATGAAGGGATAGGAGACCAAAAAACAAAAGTCATATAGAGAAAGAAAGAAAGTCCAGGCTATTTCTGTGCTTGGCTATGACCGCCGCATCGGGCCCTTCAAAATGGCGGATAGAGCCGGCAGATAAGAGTCCAAGATTTGGGATTAGCGCATCTGCTCTGCTTCTTTGGAGTCTAAAAATGTTGATAGTAGATCAGGATCTTCGAACGTCCTGGTTTGGTTGTGGAGAGTCACCCGGAGCTTCGCTGGATACAACAGGCCAAAGCGAGCCTGTAACTGTTGAAGTCGAGGACGAAAAGCAAGGAGTTTCTTCCGACGGTCAACGGTAGGCCTTGCCAAATCAGGAAAGAAGGAGACCTTACGACCTTCAAATTCCAAATGATGATTCGCTCGGGCAACATGTAAAATTTGTTCCACTTGTTGATATCGTAGCAAGCTAAAGATAATAGGCCGGGGGGTCGTGCGGTTGAGCGCCATGTGGGCAGGAACACGGTGCGCTCGATCGATTTCCAGTTCTCTGTGAAAAGTGATCTTCAGCAAGGAGGGAAGAGTTTTGAGCAAGAATTCTCTTATATCTCCTGCTTCCACCCCCTCCGGTATTCCGAGGAGCCTCACATTGTTGCGACGGGCTCGATTATTGCTATCTTCTAACTCCTTTTGAAGATTCTGTATCTGGCGCTCAGCCTTGTCCAGTTTGCCCAAGCGCACCTCGTGCGAGTCGAGGACCCCCGCCATGTTGTCCTGCCGTAATGAAAGACTTTCAAGTCGGTCCTGGAGCACTCCAAAGTCTTCTCGCATGGCTCGAAGCGCTTCTCCATTGGACTGCACCAATTCCTTCACGCCGCGTATTTCCTCCAAAATCTCAAGGTGCATTTCGGGGTTTTCACGAAATGGGACCATCTTCTGTGGGGAGGACACCTCTGTTTTGGAGCGTTTTCCGTGAGAAGAAGAAGGAGACCCGAAGTCCAAGCACGCTGGTTTATGGGCCGCCATCCCCCCCGAGGTGCCCCGGTCAGCTCGGAGCGAAATAGTAAATTTGTATAGGTATTAGGTCAGGATTCTAAGTAGGCCTCTCGGGAGCTTCAACGCAATGCGTCCTACCCGCTGGACATCAGGCTCCGCCCCCCCTCTATATGCTTTTAACAATAGGGTGGCATATCAAATCTAATAAACGATAATGATAATGTGGATACCAGACAGCAGAATGGCTGTGGTAGTCAGAAAATATCCCGTCGGACCCTTTCCCTGTATAATAGCAACATGCTGTGCTATACACCAGCCATTAGCACTTCCTTATCTGTCTCCTCCTATGTGATGCTGTCTCATTTGGAGCCTGACTAAACGCTCTATCACAGTGATAAGGACAGAATGTGCACTGATGCAGTATAGGTTGGCAGCTAGGCCCTTCATGGAGAAACTGCACTGCTGCTATAACATGTGTAACACCTCTGAGGATGGCAACCTTCCTGCACTTGGTGGAATCAGGGTGGCTCAAGCTCTTTTACTATCATTAGCAAATCTGCTCTCAGAGATAGGAATGGGAAGTGAGGAATAAAATAAAAAAATAAAATAAGAAAGTCAGCATCGGGTGCTGGAGAGGGAAAAAGTCAAACAGCCTCGCAGCACTAGAGTTTTCAGCTATGTGTTGAGGGGCTATCTGAGGACCTTGCTGCCACTACGGGTCCTGGAGAGGGGCAGCAGGAGTGGCAATGGGGGCTGAGGAGGGGGTAGAAGCTGGAGCCAAGTTACAAGGGGCTCATCTTCTTGCACCGGCTCTAGGCAATAATCTGCCTCGATTTCTATGTCTCTATTCACTAAGCTGCACCAAGAGAACACGATCTTCAATAATCCACGTTCTAAACATTTTTCAGATATGACAAGAGAAATATGTATACATATACAGGATATAGGGTAATAAGCACAAAAAGAGGTTGAATACTGGATAACATGGCCACAGCTTTTAGTTGACTTAAGAAGGACATTTATTTCAGGTGCTAGAGACTTTCTTAATACTCATTATTCCCTTCTTATTCTCAAAGGTGGTGGGAGTGCCTTACAGCTGAGAAAATCACTTACAATATCCCAGGGGGGGGGGCTGACAACAGCCAGCTCCCCACTCAGCCTTGAAGCTTCATCTCAAATAGTCATTGTCACTGGCACTACCACTGACAGTATTCAAACCTGTGCTAAATCAAACCCTTTGGCTTCAGAAATTAAGTAAATCTTGACTCTTGTTTTCAAGGATGGGGCTATGATGGGACTGCAAAATGATGAAGTGAAGAAATTTCAGAACCAGGTAATGTCTAATTTGAGGGGAAAAAAAAAAAGTTTGGCCACAGCTGGATTTTCCATACCATTGATAATTGAAAATGCCTTTTCTCTGGAACCTGAATAGACATACTTGTTTCTTAAGTAGTTAAATGCCGTTAGCATTTTGTTTTACAACCCACACAAGGAATTCAGTTATCTGTTGTATGTTATGTTTCTAATTGATTGCACATTCCTCACATTTTTGCATGGGGATGTTCATACAGGATGTAATGTTCCTGTACAAAATTAATCAGTTATCTTTCCTAATTGATTCCACCACCAGGATAGTAGACCTTTAAAATTCCACTTTCTCTAATGTTGTCACCAAGTTATTTTGTAGTAGGTATAACAGCTTCATTTTGTATGTATATTTTGCAACTTGGTTGAATGTGGGGGCTTAGACTTCTTTAAAGGTAATATCATTTCAGAAATATTAATTATGATCCTAATTATAAAAGAATAAAATGAAATATCACAGTTGCCAAAGTGAAGAATTTATTGGCCGATTACATTTTCAACTACCCAGAAATGGACAGCTAAGATTTTTTGAAAGCTGTTGCTTCTAATTTTATAACGTAGCATTTGGTTATGTGAGACCTGATCTTTTTTCTTTAGAGAGCAAAAGGGAAGCCAGCCATGTGTGTTTCCTTTGTGTCTTCCCTTTACAAAACCTGAAGGATGAACAATGGCTTTGTTACCATTCCATCAGTTCCAACATGCTCTGATGTATATCTGCAATGCACACATCTGAAATGTATTCACTCAGTATCTGAGTACAAAATGTGAAGGTGTAGAGCAGAGTCCCCAAACATTTTGGAATGAGGGCCACATTAGACCTTTCAGATCAATGAGAGGGCTGAAGACCTTAAATTCAAGAAATTATAAGCAGTAAATTTCCTTGAGAAGATACTAGATGGATATATGGCTTAAAGGCTTCATAGGAATTGAGGGCCTGATATTCAGCGCTGGTAGCTAGCATAGGAACATAAGAAATGCCATACTGGGTCAGACCAAGGTCCATCCTGTTTCCAACAGCAGCCAATCCAAGTCACAAGTACCTAGCAGGTCCCCAAAAGACATACAGGCTTGTCCCAGAGCAAGCAGGTGACTTATAAACAAACTGAGCACCCTAGGGATGGACCCTAAAGTTACTGCTTGGGTTAGAAATTGGTTGGGTGGGAGGCGACAAAGAGTACAAGTAAATGGAGCTCACTCTGAGGAGAAGGAAGTTACCAGTGGTGTACCCCAGGGATATGTCCTTGGTTGGATTCTTTTTAGCATCTTTGTTACTGATATAGCGGAAGGGCTGTCGGGTAAAGTTTGCCTCTTTGCGGATGATACCAAAATCTGCAATAGAGTAGACACCCAGGAAGGTGTAGATAACATGAGGAGGGATCTAGCTAAGCTTGAAGGATGGTCTAGAATTAGGCAGCTGGGATTTAATGTTAAAAAATGTAAGGTCATGCATTTGGACTGCAGCAATCCAAGAGAGCAATATAGTATAGGGAGTGAAGTACTTTTGTCCACTAAAGAAGAGCGGGACTTAGGCGTGGTTGTGTCTGATGATCTTAAAGTAGCTAAACAGGTAGAAAAGGTGATAGCAAAAGCTAGAAGGATGCTTGGGTGCATAGGGAGAGGAATTGCCAGCAGAAAAAAAGAGGTGATGATACCTCTGTATAAGTCTTTGGAGACCGCACCTTCAAAAGGATATAAGCAGGTTGGAATCAGTGCAGAGGGTGGCTACTAAAATGGTTAGTGGTCTTCATTATAAAGCATATGAGGACAGACTTAAAGATTTTAATATATATACTTTAGAGGAAAGGCAGGATAGAGGAGATATGATAGAAATGTTTAAATAACTCTGTGCCATAAATGCAAAGAAGGAGAGCCTCTTTCAATTGAAAGAAAGCTCTGCTATGAGGGGACATAGGATGAGGGTAAAAGGGGATAGACTCAGGAGCAATATGCAGAAATATTTCTTTAAGGAAAGAGTGGTAGATACGTGGAAGAGTCTCCCAGTGGAGGTGGTAGAGACGAGGACAACATCTGAATTAGAAAAGAAATGGGATAAACACAGAAGCTCTCTAAGACAAAAAAGGGGACTATTGCAGTTGATATGGAAAGGAAGACTAGATAGGCCATGTGGTATTTTTCTGCTGTTATGTTTCTATTGTATATTTCTATGTTTCTACCATGGAATGATACAGAGGCATTATAATATCCTTGGTTTTATTCTCCATTCTTTCCCTATGATTCCTATCATTCTATTTGTTTTCTTGGCCACCGCTATACACAGGACAGAGGGTTTCAACATATTATCCATGTTGACACCTAAATATTTTTCCTGGGTGGTGGTTCCTAATGTGGAATGTTGCATCATGCAACCATAGTTTGGGTTGTTCTTTCCAAGATGCATAATTTTGGACTTGTCCACATTAAATTTCATCTGCCCAGTGTTCACAATCCACTTGTGCTTTAACAACTTTGAATAATTGTGTGTCACCTCACTCATTATTTCCATTTCTAGGTCATTTATGATGATGTTAAAAAACAGCAGGTCCAGCACAGATCCCTGGGGTACTCCACTATTCACCTTTCTCTATTTAGAAAACTGGCCATTTATACATACTCTCTGCTTTCTATCTTTTAAACAGTTCCTGATCCACAACAGCACATTGCCTCTAATCCCATGACTTTTTAATTTGGCCAGAGTCTTTCATGAGGGACCTTGTCACAGACTTTCTTAAAATTCAGGTACGCTATATCAATTGGCTCTCCTTTCTCTACCAGTTTATTCACAACTTCAAAAAAATATAACAGATTAGTAAGACAAGAATTTCCTTGGCTGAACCCATGTTGGCGTTTTCTCATTAAACCATGACTACATGTTCATGGAGTGAAGGAGTGACCTAGTGGTTGGGGCAAGGTACTTTAGGCTGGAAGGTAAGGGGTTCAAATCCCACTAGAGAACAGCAACCTTGGGCCGGAAGGACTGGGGTTTCTAGTCCCACAGGTGCTCCTTGTGGTCTTGGGCAAGCCACTTAACCCTCCATAGCCCATGTTCCCTGTAAAACAGTTATCTCCAAGTTATAATGCCCTCTTCAATGTAATTTCAGTTTGTTCAATGTAAACCACCTTGATATCATGAAAGGCGGTATATAAGAAATGTTAAATAAATGTTCAGCAATTTTGCTCTTTATAATGGTTTCTACCATTTTGCCTGGTACTGACATCAGGTTCAACAGTCTGTAGTTTCCCTGATCACCTCTGGAACCCTTTTCAAAAACACTGGTCAACATTGAAATCGTTACTGACTTTAAAAGGCCCTAATCTGTAGTATCTTGGTGAGCTGAACACGAATATAACATTAAAAAAATTGTATTGGCTCTTGTTTTGAAGATATTGCATGTAGTTCATTTTTGTCATTTCACCGTGTAAATTTATCTAGTAGGACATCAACAACATCCCAAATAAACCTTGAATGATGTAATATTGCATCACATTGCATAATACCAGCATGCACACATCATCCAGAGTTGATTGCATCATTTACTGATGCCAGACGGCTGCTGAAGCCATCTGATGTCAACAGTGTACTATACACAGTCAGAAAGGAAAGTACTCTGGTATTCTGTTCCAATATTGAAAGCTTCATGAATACCTTAAAAATCACTCATGACCCACAAGACTGGAGACTATTTATAGACTCTTCGAAACTGAGTCTGAAGGCTGTGCTTTTTAACAATGGAAACCGTCTTCCATCTATTCCAATAGCGCATGCCATCCACATGAAAGAGACATACGATAACTTAAAGCATCTATTGACTTCCATTAACTATAACAAGTATAGCTGGCACCTCTGTGGTGACTTGAAGGTAGTTGCCCTTTTAATGGGACTGCAGAAAGGATATATGAAATACATGTGTTTCTTATGTGAGTGGGATAGCCGAGCAAGGAATTGTCACTACTTGCGGAAGGAATGGAATCACAGACAAAATGTAGCAAGAAGAATATCCAGCACCCAGCTCTGGTTGAGGCTCACAAAATCCTGCTACCACCCCTTCACATCAAACTAGGTTTGATGAAAAACTTAGTGAAAGCCATGGACCGCACTTCGCCAGCTTTCCGATACCTGCATGAAAAATTCCCTCGACTCAGCGAAGCAAAGATTAAAGAGGGAGTTTTTGTGGGTCCTCAGATTCGAGAGCTCTTCAAAGATGACTGTTTCAACAACTTGCTGCAGGGTGATGCGAAACAAGCATGGAATGCTTTTCGCCTAGTGTCAACAATCTTTCTCGGGAATATTAGGGCAGAAAACTACAAGGAACTAGTAGAAGACATGCTGATGCAGTATCAGAAACTAGGCTGCAATATGTCTCTAAAGATCCATTTCCTTGATTCCCATCTCGATTTCTTTCCTGACAACTGTGGTATGGTTAGTGATGAACAGGGCAAACATTTTCACCAGGATATCACAACCATGGAGCAAAGATACCAGGGAAAATGGTCCACTACAATGTTGGCTGACTACTGCTGGACACTCCCCAGAGAAGCTCCTGAACAGCTGTACAAGAGACAGGTGAAAAAATCTAAGAAGTAGTCTATGACTTGGGTTTTTAAAGGTATTAACCGAAGGCCTATTATATTTACTATTGACATGCATTTTGTGATGTAAACATTAATTCTTGTAGATTACAAAAAAACTAGAGCCAGCTTTGCAATTTCACTGTCATATTCGTGTTCAGCATATAAAAATTGATAAGAAATGACTATTTTTATTTCAGTAACCTGACTTTTGTAAAAATTTGTTGACCAGTGAAATTGGCATTACACTGGTCATTCTCCAATCTTCAGGTACTACAGCTGATTTTAATGAAAGTTCACAGGTTGCTAATAGTAGATCTGCAATCTCATCTTTCAGTTCTTTCAACAACCTTGGATGTATACCATCCGTTTATCAAATACTTGTAATACATGTTCCCGGTTTATCGATATTTCTTTCAATTCTTCCGATATATTTATTTATTTATTTACAGTTTCTTTTATACCACGCTATTCGTCATCAGTGCGGTTTACAATGAACATAAAAACTACACGTCTCAAATAATTGATCTGTGCTTACAATGAACAGGACAATAAACTTGGTATACATTAAACAGGTTTCATGAACAGTGAAACAGAGAACGTGAGAACTATGTACAAAGCAACTAAATGCAGCTATATGTAGAGCTACATGAATCTAAGTAAAATTTTCTTAGTGAGAGGAGGTGCAAAATGAGATTGCGGTTCTACGGATTATCACCTTTATATACCATTTCAGGCATGGGTAACTTCCCTACATCTTCTTCAGTAAAGACTGAAGCAAAGAATTCATTCAATCTCACCGCTATGGCCTTGTCCTCCCTTAGCGCCCCTTTTACCTCTCTATCATCTAATAATCCAACTGACTCTCTCTCTCACAGATTTTTTTTGCTACGAATGTACTCGAAAAATGATTTATTACGTGTTTTTGTTTCCATGACAAGCTTTTTTAAAAAATCTCTCTTTGCCTGCCTTAGCAGTGCCTTGCATCTAACTTGCCAGTGCTTGTTTTTTTCCCATTTTTGTCATTTGACTGCTTTTTCCATTTCCTGAAAGATGCTTTTTTTTTCCATAACAACCTCTCTAACCTCACCTTTAAACCATGCTGGACGTTTTTTGGCCTTCCTTCTACTTTCTTAAAGCATGGAATACATCTGGTCTGGGCTTCCAAGATAATATTTTAAAACAATGCCCATGCTTGATGTAAATCTTTAACCTAGTCACCTGTGATGAGTATTAAACCTAGGTATTCAATTCTGGGGTAATTTCCAGCTCTAGCTTGAATATCAGGGGTCAATGTATAGGCAGCTCACTAACCAGGCAGTGGATCAATATCGCCGCTGCTCATTTAGTGATATGTAGTGAAAGTTAAGCCAGAGCTTCCTGCACCTGGCTTTCACCATGTATCACTAAATATTGCTGCTGCCTGGTTAGTGAGTGATGCTGCCTCCACTCTGCCTGGAATGTCTATGTCATGCTCCAATGCTTAGAGGTTATCGTTGGGACATGTAGAGTCAGCAGCTGCAGATATTCAGCATTATTAATCACTGTTCCAATTTCCAGGTCATTTATGAATATGTTAAAAAGCAGCGGGCTCAGCACAGATCCATCGGGTACTCCACTATCAACCTTTCTCCATTTTAAACATTGGCCATTTAACACTACTCTCTGTTTTCTATCTTTTAACTAGTTTCCAATCCACAATAGTACACTGACTCATATCCCATCGCTTTTTAATTTCCTCAAGAGTCTCTCATGAGGGACCATGTCAAAGACTTTTTGAAAGTCCAGATACACCATATCTACTGGCTCACTTTTATTTATATTGACTAGAGAGAAAACAATGTGTTTAGCACACAAATATAAAGCTATTGCAGTTAAAATAGTATAATAGCCTTTGAACATTAAAAGCACTCTAGAAACCAGTGGATCATTATGCATCCCAGTTACGGTAATTGTAGCCTTGCTTTTCTGTATCATTATATAAACTATGTTATGCAACATGATGGTGATATATGAGCACACACAAAAATTATATTATTAACTATGTAGAATATACAAGTGTCATTGCTAGAGGCCTAATTTGCAAAGCATTTTTTCTTGTAGACATAGAAGTGGTAATTTTATAAGGGGGTGCATACTATAGGTGGTATAATATGCACCTACTTTGGTATTTTAGTCATTTTGAAGATGTGTGTAGAAGATTAAATACATGTGAATGGTGTCTTATAAATTACTGATCAGTGTAAATGTGCATGCAATATCTGATGACATGTACAATACTTTGCCAGAGAGCAGGCACAGGGGGAAAGTTTAGACAGAGCATACAATAGCGCACCCACTTTATTCCTCTCCTATTGCTGTCTGGGTGCAAACTGGCAGATCTGAACCATAGCAGCAGTTTCTTAGTACTACCACTTACCTTAGAGGCAGTACCACAAGAGTATCACTAGGGGCACGATCTGGTATTTTGCAACCAGACAGCAATGGGGCAAGAGCAAAAAGGGAATTGTTCCTGTTTCATCCACTAGACATCAGGGATGAATGAATAAGGGTAAATGCCGGTGGTGGGGGGGGGGAGGGGGGAGGTTGGTCAGGGAGGGAGATGAGATAGTCTTCTCCTGAGGGATTATGTGATTGGGCAGGATGTGTGGAGGTGGCCATCCCATAGGACTTATTTGTCATGAGGAGGGGAATTGGATGGGGAACATGGGGACTTGTCATGGGGAGAAGGGTTGAATAAGGGAGCATTGGGAAGGGGGATTATATGGAGGGACAAATAATGGGGAAGGGGGATTGGATAAGGAGAGTGAGAGGGATGACAGCTGTCAGTGGCACTTGCCTCTTGGTATTATTATGGAGAGGCAGGACCGGACCGTTCATTGTGTATGAATGTTGTTCGCACAGAGCCCACAACATCTCGAATATTCGGCATCGGCAGGGCAGCTTTAGAGGGAACGGGAGAGGCCCCGACTCACCTCTGACAATCACCAAAGTGAAGAGTACTTTTTTCCTTCACTTCAGCAGCTGTATTGTAGTATAGGCCACTGGCACGCTGAGTGCCGGGAAACAGGAAGTTCCCTTTGACCTCCGGTGCGCCAACGGCCTATACTACAATACAGCTGCTGAAGTGAAGAAAAAAGGTTCTCTTCACTTCAGCGACTATCAGAGGTGAGTCAGGGCTTCTTCGGCTCCCTCTAAAGACATTCGGACAGCCGCTGGGATCTTTGGGGGCAGGGGGCTAAAACTGGAAATAACTGATGGGGAGGGGGGCTTGGACTTGAAATGGGCTGAGTGTGGTTGGGCTTGGTCTGGAAATTAGCTGAGTGGGGGGGGGAGTTAGGACTGGAAATAGCTGATGGGGAGAGGGCTAGAACTGGAAATGGGCTGATGAGGGGAACTTGGACTTGAAATGGGCTGATGGAGGGACTAGGGTAGGACTAGAAAGGGCTGATGGGGGCTAGGACTGGAAATGGGTTTATGAGGGGGCATGGATTGGAAATGGACTGATGGAAGAGCTAGGATAGGACTGAAAAAAAAAATATATATATATTTATTGTCATGAGGCTGGTGCCAATAAAGATACAGTGTTGAAAAGAAACTCTGTTTTTCACAGAGCTCTAGGTGTGCAATTACCTCAAAGCACAGCTAGAGGGGGCAGGAGAGATCCTACACAGGCTAATGAGGCTAGGAGAGCTAACCAGTTGCACCTGGAAATGAGCCCGGGAGATTCAAAGGGAAGATCCCTTTATAAACGGAAGCTTAATGCTAGCACAGCAGATGAGGAAGGAGAAGGAGAAGAAGCAGCAGGAAGAGAAGGAACAAGGATTACGGCTGAAGAAGTAGGGAGAGACCTGAAGGAAGGAATCCTCCTTGAGCAAGCCCAAAAGGACAGAATTCACAGAGGTAGAGTTCAGAGGGGCCAAGCTACAAGAGCTGCTGTTCCGAGGGAGTCTGTTAAGGAAAGCAGTCAGGCTGGAGGGTATGCCACTCCCTGCTTAAGCAACGTTCCTGAGTCCAAAGCTGAGAGACATATACAGAGAGCCAGGCTTGGAGGAAAGGCTGCAGGCATTGGAGTATGCTGAACAAGTTTTACCAGGTACTCGAAGGGAAGGGGTTTCTAACAAAGCTACTGTGTCACTGAAGCATAGAGCTGGAGAATCCGCAGCAGGTTTTACTAAGCTTTCAGGACCTCCAGCACTGCCCAGAAGCTACCGACAGAAAACCTGTTGTCACAGAGACGCTCATGAGAGAGAAGGCTCCAGAGCTTCAAGCTACAGAAACTCAAGGTATGGAAGTTTTATTCCTGCTAATGAAAGTTTAACTCCTAAAAGCACTGCTAAAGCTAAAACTCACTTTATAAGAAGAGGAAAGAAACCAGAGTGGTTTGAAAAACTACCAAAAGACTTTAAAGCACAGTCTTATTGGAGGCAAGATACCATAGACGGTCCATATAAACCTGTAACTGCCAGGGACAGCGTGTGCTCTGAGGGGGAAAGTAGTGAAGCAGAATTTAGGGAAATAGAAAATGCAAACACTATTCCCATTCCTCAGGAAGAAGCTATGGATTGTAGTTTCTGTATGGCTTCTAGCCTAGAATCCATAGCCATCTTGTAAATGAGAAGAAGTCTTGTTTAATTGCTTTGTCCTGGAATGAATTGAATTCCTCCCTTTAACCTTTCAACTAATTGTGAAGATATTAACAATTGGTTTTACCTGCTTATTACTGGAACCTTTATGAACAAAGGACATTCTTTAATTTCTAGTGTCTTAATGAACCCTTGCACAGAGGGGAAATAAAAGCCTTGTTTCCCTACACTCGTGGCGTAATTATTGAGTTCTCACAAGGAGCTGAAATACCTAAGACCAATCTCCATTTTTGGCTTTAAAATACCCCACGCTCCTTGAAAATAAATATGTTGTACAGCATACCCTTACTGCCATTGGCCACTAGGGGATGCCGGCACGACAGAATGGCGTAGTTGTTTGGATGTGGATATCACCCTAAGACATACTGGAAAAAGAAGAAATTACCAGTATTAAGCTGGAAATAAAAAAAACCCGGACCGGAGGAGAAGAAAACCCAGATCGGAGGAGAAAACCCGGACCGGAGGAGAAGAAAACACGGATCGGAGGAGAAAACGTGGACCGGAGGAAAAGAAAACCCAGATCGGAGGAGAAAACGCGGACCGGACTTAAAGAAAATCCGGAAGGGAAGGCGAGGTTGCTGACAATGGTGGCAGAGTGCTACAACGCAGAGCAGCACCATCCTTTCTGAAAGTTGGAGTCAACACTTCTACCAGGTAAAAAGTAGAAGGGCATGACTTGATTTGGATGCATGTTTAAAGTTTAGAGGGGAAATTAAAAAGAAAAGAAAAGAGTGTAGGGCTGATTCTGGTACAGCTGCACTTGTTTTTTTTTTTCTTTTTTCTCTTTGTTTCCTAGGGAATCTCTTCACCATGGATCAGCGAGAGATGTTCACCTGGATGGTTACGCAGTTCAGCAAGCAGGGGGAGCTGGCTGCGCAGACACAGCAGCATGCAATCCTGGCCATGCAGGAACAGCAAAAGCCAGTCTTGTAGATGCTGGAAGCGTGGCTACAGCATCAACAGAAGACACAGGAAGCAGCCGCAAAACATCCTGAACAGAGCTCGAGACTGGGCAACTGTCCGGTAGGACTAGGGTCCTACGACTCTCTGACTTTGGGGAAGTTAGGGATAACTGATGATGTGGATGACTTCCTGGACTCTTTTGAGAGAATAGCTCTTTCCGTAGGTTGGCCGGAAGAGCAGTGGTCCATTAGATTGGCAGTTTCCCTCACAGGAGAGGCACTGTCAGCCTATAGGGCAATGCCCGCTTCGTTAGCGAACAATTATAGCGAGGTAACGAAGGCCATCAGGGATCGCCTGGGTCTGACTCCTCTCGTCTATAACTGTAAGCTACGCATGGCACACCTTGAAGTAGGTGAAACGCCAAAAGCGTTAGGTCACAGGCTGAAGAGCTTAGCCGAGAAGTGGCTAAGGCCTAATGAGAAAACGATTGAAACGCTGATGGATATGATAATCCTTGAGCAGTTCATGTCTGCAGTACCCAGTAGTATACAGAGCTTCCTTATCCTACAGAATTGTCGCACTACTGCAGAGGCTATTGCCTTGACTGAAAGATATCTAGAGGCCGAATTAGCCACCCAGCGGACTGGGGAAGGTTCAAAGATGGCGGTAGCGACATTCAAGCAGTCATCAGTAAGTCTCTCACAGTTAAAAACTCAAAATGTGAAAAATGCTAAGAGTTACTCTAAAAGATGTTTTGGCTGTGGAAAAATGGGACATGTTATGAGTGAGTGCCGAGCACGTACTGCTTTCATGGGGGAGAACAGAGAAATGTTATCTGAAGGATTTGTACTTGATGTAACTGTACAAGGGGTTGCTGCCAAAGCTCTTCTTGATTCTGGCGCGGACCAGACAATGATTTCACGCAAGCTCTGGTCTTTAATCAAAGAGCGAGCTGAGTCCGCCCCAGATCAACCAGAGGGCAAAGTCAAGATAAAATGTGTGCATGGTGCTGCCACCTTTTATCCTGTATATAACTTACTTGTAAGAGGTTTGGGAATAGAAAAAAAAATGTTGATTGCTGTAGTGCCCAGATTACCTAAAGAGTTAGTCTTAGGTAGGGACTGGCCACAATTTGAAAGAGGCCTAGAGGAGGGACTAAACCCCCGAGAAGTTTTCGTCTCCACTCGCACCCAGACGAAAGCCTCGGAAGAACCCTCATGTTCAAGGGAAGAAAGTTTAGATGACCTCCCATCTCATGAGGATTTAGTAAATGCCCCTTCGGAAAGGGACAGAAAGACAAAAGCTGAAAAGCGCAAAGAAAGAAAGGGACGCTCTCAAGGCAGAGCCGATTTGGAAGCAGGCGAAGAACTACCCTGGATTCCAGCAGAGCTCGTGGAGAAGTTCCCTTCCTTTGCCGGAGAACAACGAGATGACCCTGTGCTAGCACGCACATTTGAGCACGCTCAAACGAAGAGAAATATTTTCCCAAGGTTTATAAGAGAAGAAGGGTTGCTATACAGGGAGAGTATAGACCCACGGACTAAAGATGTCCGAAAACAGCTGGTAGTCCCGAATACTTTTAAATCTGCAGTGCTGAGGTTAGCCCATGATCACCCAGTGAGCGGTCACAAAGGGGTACAAGGGACCCTTGACCAGATACTGGCCAGGTTCTATTGGTCAGGAGTTTTTAAGGAGGTCTCACGTTTTTGTGAGTCCTGCGCCTCCTGCCAATGGGTGACCTCTATAAGACCACCTGGGGTGCCATTACTACCGATGTCAGTAATAACCGATCCTATCAGAACGCTGGCCATGGACATAGTCGGACCCCTCATAAAAACGCCTAGGGGTTTCCAATATATATTGGTCATCATGGACCAGGCAACATGTTTCCCATGGGCGGTGCCCTTGAGGAACATATCAGCAAAATTCATCGCCATGGAGCTTATAAAGCTATTTTGCGAGGTTGGATTCCCTCAAGACGTTTTGACAGACAGAGGCACGAACTTCATGTCCAAATACTTAGCCCAGGTGTGGGACGCCTTTGGCATCAGGCATCTAAAAACCGCCGCATATCACCCCCAATGCAATGGTTTGGTGGAAAGAATGAACCAGACTATCAAGCAGATGCTGCGACGGGCGCTGGATGGAGAAATGGCAGAGTGGGACACGATGCTCCCATTTGTATTGTACGCCTGCAGAGAAAGAACACAGGTTTCATTAGGCACGTCGCCTTATGAATTAATGTATGGGAGATCGCCCAGAGGAGTTCTGGATATCCTGAGAGAACAATGGGTGGAACCTGTACAAAATGAAGTTGGGATACCGCAATTTTTGAGAAGTTTAAGAAGCCGCTTAAAACGGACCTCACGTTTTGCTGAAGAAAAGCTGAAGGACAGTCAGAAAAAGCAAAAACAGTACTATGACAGAGATACCAAGCCCCGACGTCTAACTGCCGGTGAGAAGGTAATAGTCTTGGTATCAGGCCCCACTCTGAAGTTTGAAGCCCACTGGAAAGGACCCTACATAGTGGTCAAACAACTTGGTCCAGCATCGTATTTAATACGAGACACCAAGGAACATGAACAAGTGTACCACATAAATGTTCTTCGACTCTGGCACGAGAGGTTGGCCTTGTTTACATCAGCACAGAAGATGTCTAGAATTACGTGCTGTAGTAATGATGAACATTCAGCCCACAATATTTTAAGAGGGGGGATGTGTCATGAGGCTGGTGCCAATAAAAATACAGAGTTGAAAAGAAACTCTGTTTTTCACAGAGCTCTAGGTGTGCAATTATTTATTTATTTACACTCTCTTATATACCGCGCTATTCTGCATCAGTGCGGTTTACATTGAACAAACTGAAATTACATTGAACAGGGCATTATAACTTGGAGATAACTATTTTACAGGGAGCATGGGCTTTGGAGGGTTAAGTGGCTTGCCCAAGACCACAAGGAACACCTGTGGGACTTAGAAACCCCAGTCCTTCCGGCCCAAGGTTGCTGTCCTCTAGTGGGATTTGAACCCATGACCTTCTGGCCTGAAGTACCTTGTCCCAACCACTAGGCCACTCCTCCACTCCAGTGACCAATTACCTCAAAGCACAGCTAGAGGGGGCAGGAGAGATCCTACACAGGCTAATGAGGCTAGGAGAGCTAACCAGTTGCACCAGGAAATGAGCCCGGGAGATTCAAAGGGAAGATCCCTTTACAAACGGAAGCTTAATGCTAGCACAGCAGATGAGGAAGGAGAAGGAGAAGAAGCAGCAGGAAGAGAAGGAACAAGGATTATGGCTGAAGAAGGAGGGAGATATCTAAAGGAAGGAATCCTCCTTGAGCAAGCCCAAAAGGACAGAATTCACAGAGGTAGAGTTCAGAGGGGCCAAGCTACGAGAGCTGCTGTTCCGAGGGAGTCTGTTAAGGAAAGCAGTCAGGCTGGAGGGTATGCCACTCCCTGCTTAAGCAACGTTCCTGAGTCCAAAGCTGAGAGACATATACAGAGAGCCAGGCTTGGAGGAAAGGCTGCAGGCAGTGGAGTATGCTGAACAAGTTTTACCAGGTACTCGAAGGGAAGGGGTTTCTAACAAAGCTACTGTGTCACTGAAGCATAGAGCTGGAGAATCTGCAGCAGGTTTTACTAAGCTTTCAGGACCTCCAGCACTGCCCAGAAGCTACCCACAGAAAACCTGTTGTCACAGAGACGCTCATGAGAGAGAAGGCTCCAGAGCTTCAAGCTACAGAAACTCAAGGTATGGAAGTTTTATTCCTGCTAATGAAAGCTTAACTCCTAAAAGCACTGCTAAAGCTAAAACTCACTTTATAAGAAGAGGAAAGAAACCAGAGTGGTTTGAAAAACTACCAAAAGACTTTAAAGCACAGTCTTATTGGAGGCAAGATACCAGAGATGGTCCATATAAACCTGTAACTGCCAGGGACAGCGTGTGCTCTGAGGGGGAAAGTAGTGAAGCAGAATTTAGGGAAATAGAAAATGCAAACACTATTCCCATTCCTCAGGAAGAAGCTATGGACTGTAGTTTCTGTATAGCTTTTAGCCTAGAATCCATAGCCACCTTGTAAATGAGAAGAAGTCTTGTTTAATTACTTTGTCCTGGAATGAATTGAATTCCTCCCTTTAACCTTTCAACGAATTGTGAAGATATTAACAATTGGTTTTACCTGCTTATTACTGGAACCTTTATGAACAAAGGACATTCTTTAATTTCTAGTGTCTTAATGAATCCTTGCACAGAGGGGAAATAAAAGCCTTGTTTCCTTACACTCGTGGCTTAATTATTGAGTTCTCACAAGGAGCTGAAATACCTAAGACCAATCTCCATTTTTGGCTTTAAAATACCCCACGCTCCTTGAAAATAAATGTTGTACAGCATGCCCTTACTTATTTTAATTAACCTGTTTTTATACCACCTTATCCTTAAATCAAAGTGGTTTACATTAAACTCAGAACATGTAAATGATACATTATAATTAAAATTGAGGTAAACAGCAGAGAATCTATTCAGAAATGGGCTGATGGGGGGCTAGGATAGGACTGGAAAGGGCTGATGGGGGAGCTAGGACTGGAAATGGACTGATGGGAGGCTAGGATAGGACAGAAAATGACTGATGGGAGGACTAGGATTGGAAATAGTCTGATGGGGGGGCTAGGGTAGGACTAGAAATGGCTGATGGGGGCTAGGACTGGAAATGGCTGATGGTGGGCTAGGTTTGGAAATGGGCTGATGGGCTAGGACTGGAATTGGGCTGATATGGGGGATGGGAAAATGGGACTAGAAGGGAGCGGATGCTGGGTGCGGCTGGAAATAGAATGGAGCTGATGTTGAGGGAGGGCTAGAATGGGATGAGGCTGGGGGAGTGAGGATGGAGAGGGGAAAAGATATTTTATGTGGGAGGGAACAAAAATCTACGATTGGCCGGGTATTGGGAGAATAAGTGGGGATTGAGGATGGAAGGGTGAAATTTGAGTGGATGATAAAGGAATAAAGAAAGGAGTGGAGGAAAGAGCAAAAGGGGAAAGATCAGTATGTTAAAGCAGATGTAGAGGGAGAATGGAAAAAAACTAGAAGAGAGAAGAAAGGACAAATGGACAGCAGACAATGGAGAGTTAGCAGAAGACACAAAGAAACTAGAAGAAAGTAACTGGAGCAATTGCAACTGAAAAATAAAATGCCCAGATAACAAAAGGTAGAAAAATACTTTTTTATTTTGAATTTAATTGGAATATGTCAGCTTTGGGAGATGTGCATCGTTAATGTTTGTGTTTTGTTTAGTACAAGCGGAAATTAATTTATAGTTTTATTTCCTTGGTGTTGATGTACATTCTAAGTTTGGCTTTTGGGGTTCTCAGTTTAATTATTGTCTTCCTATTTCTAAATTGTGATCCCTTGTTCTTTGTTTGGTGATGATTTATGTTCTGCATGTGTAAATGAGCTGATGTATTCTGTTTATGTGGTTTCTATTTGACAGTGCCACTTGTTCTCTTCCCCAGTAGGAGATGTATTGGTATTCTCTGAGATGTATTGGTTTAATATTTGCAGTGTTGCTTTTTGATAGGTAGGGTTTGGTGCTTTGTGAGTGAGTCCTGGTAGTGCTGTTATGATACGGTGAGTTTGCTATAGGTTCTAAATGGTCAGTGTTTATAGTACTTCCTAATGTGCCTGGCGGTTGGCACTGGAGCATTTGTAATGTATAAATCTGGTACTCTTTCTTTACCCAGACACTCATTAAGAGTTATGTTTGCTACAAGTTAATGTGCATTAACATTATGCAAATATTTATGCAAATGAGGTCCCTTATGCAAATGAGGCCCCACAATGAGTCTCCGCACATGGCCTCGCACCCCCCTTAGGCCGCCCCAGTGGGGAGGAGGTTCGAGAAACTGCTGGTAGCATAGTTGCACCCAAACTGCCTTATGTGCAGCCACACTTCCTTGAGCATCATAGTTGTCACTAACTGGTATGCCTATCCTCTACCCATAACTTGCCCATTTCCCGTCCCATTCCATAGCATGCAGTTACTGCCCAAATTAGCATGCACTATCTGTCATATCAGCATGGAAAGAGTTGATACTGAAGTGTGCTAACTGCACAGTAATTGCATAGGGCAGATTAGTAAAAGGACCCCCTAATGTTCTTTATAAACTAGGCACCTATTGCAAGCCCCAATAATGCACAAATCCAATTGCAGAAATTTTCATCTGCTCTGAAGTAAATGTGAATGTTTTCATGTATTCTCTGAGTGACTCGAATATTTCATAAAATAAATGCATATATCACAAGTCTGCCCCATCCCTCTCAAAACTACACCTGGGAAATATCTACATATGGTGTATATAAAAGCAGGCAAACTCTTTCCTTGTGCTTGCATTTTATCTACTTTTCATAAGAATATAAGAAATGCCTTACTGGGATAGACCAAGGTCCATCAAGCCCAGTGGCCAATCGGGCAGGTTCCCAAAGAGGCACAAAGGTTGCACAATGCTTGTCCCGGGGCAAGTAGTGGATTTCCTGGGTCCACTTTAATAATGATTTATGGATCTTTTCTCCAGGAACTTATCCAAAGCTTTTTTAAACCTAGCAACACTAACAACTTATACTACATCTTCCAGTAACGAATTCCAGAGTTTGATTACATGTTGAGTAAAAAAAATATTTTCTCTTATTAGTCTTAAATGGATTGCATTGTAGCTTCATTGTGTGTCCTCTAGTCTTTCTACTTTTTAATGGCATAAACAACTGATCTAAATTTCCCCATTCCACTCCATTCATTAATTTATAGACCTCCATCATATCCACACTCAGCCATCTCTTTTCCAAGTTGAAGAGCCCCAACCTTTAAAGCCTCTCCTCATAGGGGTATCCTTCCATTCCCGTTAACATTTTTGTTGCTCTTCTTTGTACCTTTTCAAATTCAGCTACATCCTTTTTAATATATGGTGACCAGAATTGCACACAATATTCAAGGTGTGATCACACCATGGAACAACACAGGGTTATTATAATATCCTTTGCTTTATTTTGCATTCCTTTCCTTATGATTCCTTGCATTCTATTTACTTTCTTGTCCACCATTCCACACTAGGTAGAGAATTTCAACATATTATCCACAATCATGCCTAAATCTTTTTCCTGGGTGGTGGTGATACCTTGCATTGTGTCACCATAGTTTGGGTTGTTCTTTCCTAGGTGCATAGCTTTGCACTTGTCCACATTACATTTCAACTGCCATTTAGATATCAAGTCTTCCAATTTTTCAAAGTCCTCTTGCAATTTTTCACAATCCTCTTGCATTTTAACAGCTTTGAATAGTTTTGTGTCATCTGCAAATTTGATCACCTCACTCATTATTCCTATTTCCAGGTCATTTATGAATATGGTAAAATGCAGCGGGCCCAGCATAGACTACAGGGGCATTCCACTATTCATCTCTCTCCATTAAGAAAGTTGGTCATTTAGCCCTTCTCTCTGCTTTTTATCTTTTAACCAGTTCTTGCTCCACAATACTACACTGCCTCTAATCCCATGGCTTTTATTTTGACCAAAATTCTCTCATGAGGGACCTTTTCAAAGGTTTTCTGAAAATCTAGATATACTATATCAACAGACTCACCTTTGTCTATCAATTTATTCACACCTTCAAAAGAATATAACAGATTAGTACAACAAGGCCTTCCTTGGCTAAATCCATGTTGGTTTTCTCCTATTAAACCATGGTTATCTACATGTTCAGTAATTTTATTCTTTATAATAGTTTCTACCATTTTACCCAATACTGACATCAGGCTCGGCAACCTGTAGTTTCCTGGATCACTCCTGGAACCCTTTTGAAAAATTGGGGTTACATTGGCCACTCTTCAATCCTCTGGGACTACAGATGATTTTAATGAATGTTTACAGATTACTAATAATAGTTCTGCAATCTCATATTTCATTTCTTTCAATACCCCTGGATGTGTGCCATCCGGTCCAGGTGATTTGCAACTCTTCAGTTTATCATACAGTTTTAATACATCCTCCTGGTTTATCGATATCTCTTTCAATTCTTCCACTATATCACACTTATATACCATTTCAGGCACAGGTAGCTTCCCTACATCTTCTTCAGTAAAGACTGAAGGAAAGAATTCATTCAGTCTCTCCGCTATGGCCTTGTCCTCCCTTAGCGCGCCTTGTACCCCTCTGTCATCCAATGGTCCAACTGACTCTCTCACAGGTTTTTTGCTGTGAATGTACTTGAAAACATTTTTATTATGTGTTTTTGCTTCCATGACAATCTTCTTTTTATATTCTCTCTCTGTCACCTTATCAATGCCTTGCCTCCAATATGCCAATGCTGTTTCAATATGCCAATGTTGTTTCCGGTGTCATCATTAGGCTCTTTTTTTTCATTTCCTGAAGGATGCTTTTTTGGCAACAACAACCTCTCTGACCTCACCTTTAAACCATACAGGCAGTTTTTTGGCCTTCCTTACACTTTTTTTTAAAGCCTGGATATATCTGGTCTGGACTTCCAAGATAGTACTTTTAAAGAATGTCCATGCTTGATGTAAATCTTTAACATTTGTAGCTGCTCCTTTTAGTTTTTTCTTAACTGCTGTTTTTAAATTTAAACTAAAAGCTCTCTGCTGATACTAGGTCCTGGACTGAGTTTAAAATTTTAATTAAAAGCTCTCTGCTGATATTAGGCTCTGACTGAGTTAACAAATATACTGGATTCTAAAATACACAGATTTATCAGTTTTAACCCAAAGAATGCCCTTTTCCCCAAGATTTAGATAATTTCCCAGATGTAAATACTTAATAAGTGCAGATTTCTTTCCAGCAATAGCAGTCCCTTTTTGTAGTCCTTCAAGACTTTAATTTGTGCGTATCCACATACAATTTTGTAAGAGTCCTTTTCCTATTATAAAATGTGTTTTACAAGCAGAAAAAGCTTTATCCCCCCCCCCCAAAGGGGAATAAAATCTTTAATAAAACAAGCTTTAGGTAGTTTTAAATTTAAATAGTCTATTCTGACCTTCGTCACCATTAGGGAAAGTTTAGCAAGTCTCTTATTACACAGGTACACTACCAAAAAACTGCCTCCAGTTTTGCAACTGATTCCTATAGATTTTGGGGTGCTGAATCCAGGAAAAATAGCCAAAATGTTCCATCACGTCACGTTTTCTTGCAAAATTAGATTTCTTACCCATATAAGGAATGTTCACATAATTTCTTTTTAGCCGACTGCAGTTTATTTTCTTGGTCCAAAATAGAGGTTGTAATGGTTAACTAACTAGAAACACTCCCTCATGATATTTTAGAGTGTTTTGTATTCATTTTATACATTAACAGGACAATTTGGAGGCGGGGGGCTAAATCCAGTACTCGCGCTGGCGCATATTCTTTCCTGTTCGCCTCGCCTCGTTCGCTCGCTCAAACACGGTGGTTGCGACATGAACGTTCCTGTCAAATTTCAGTTTCTTGCAAGTTCATTATTACCTTTTGTTTGCTCAGTCGTAATCCAGCTTTATTCCGAAGTGGTTCACTACAGTTGTAGTTTGCAGTGCTGTGTATTGTGATGGCTCACAGAGCCAGAGGTTGCGTCAACTCTCCGGACAGTTTTTGTTTTATTTGTGGGGAATATACCGTGAAAAAGCGGCAGAGGAACATTTCTGCATTTATTAAAAAAGTATATTTCGCCTATTTTGGTTTGAAGTTAGGCGATCAAGACAAACCGTGGGCTCCTCACAAAGTGTGCAAGACATGTGAGGAAGATCTACGCTTATGGATGAAAGGTAAAAAACAAGCATTTCGTTTCGGAATACCTATTTATTTATTTATTTTATTTACATTCTCTTATATACCGCGCTATTCTGCATCAGTGCGGTTTACATTGAACAAACTGATATTACATTGAACAGGGCATTATAACTTGGAGATAACTATTTTACAGGGAACAGCAGTGATGTGGCGTGAACAAAGAGACCACAGCAGTGACTGCTATTTTTGCTCTTGCATTGTGAAGGGATACAACTTAAAAAATAAGAACGTAATAAGTTACCCCAACCTTCCCTCAGCAATTAGGCCTATGCCTCATAGCAACGAAGTACCTGTGCCTGAACCACCAAAATCTTTGGATCATATTTGTGTGGACGGTTCTGATCATGATGAGACTCATCAGATGGCTTTTCCCGATGAGTCCAGTACTTCCGAGTTTGAAACTGAACCAGATACGAAACCTGAACTTTTCTCTCAAGTTGAATTGAATGATTTAGTCCGGGATTTAGGACTCCCAAAAGATGCTGCCCAACTGCTAGGTTCTCGGCTTAAACAGAAAAATCTATTGTCACCAGGAACAACTTTTTATTGGTACCGCAACCGCGAGACACAATTTTTGAAGTATTTCAGAAAAGAGGAAGATTTGGTATTTTGCAACGATATATACGGAGTGATGGAAAAGTTTAAACTCAAGTATGATCCTGCTGAATGGCGGCTGTTCATTGATTCATCAAAAGACAGCATAAAAGGTGTTCTTCTTCATAATGGCAACACATTCGCTTCAGTTCCTATTGCTCACTCTGTTATTCTCCAAGAAAAATACGAGAATTTGGCCCTGATTTTTCAGAAGATTCGTTATGATGAGCATAAGTGGATGATTTGTGGAGACTTTAAAATTCTATCCATGCTATTAGGGCAGCAATCCGGTTTCACCAAATATCCCTGCTTCCTTTGCTTGTGGGATAGCCAGGCCCGCGACCTACACTGGGGGAAAAAAGACTGGCCAATTCGGGAGTATTTGAGACCCGGTGAGAAAAATGTTCTTCATCAGAGCTTGGTACCTCGTGATAAAATTCTATTACCACCTCTCCACATTAAGTTGGGTCTCATTAAGCAATTCATCAAGTCCCTTCCAAAAGATGGTGAGTGCTTTCGGTACCTTTGCTCAAAGTTTCCCCGACTTTCTGAAGCAAAGCTAAAGGAAGGAGTGTTTGTTGGCCCTGATATAAGGAAACTCATTTCAGATGGAGCATTCGCTGAAACGATGTCTGAGAAGGAAAAAGAAGCCTGGGATTCCTTCAAGGATGTTGTTCTCAAATTCTTGGGAAACAGGCGGGAAGAGAACTATAAGGATATTGTTGCCAGGATGCTCAATGTCTTCAAAGAACAAGGCTGTAACATGAGCCTGAAAGTCCATTTCTTGCACTCCCATGTGAACTACTTTCCCGAAAACTTGGGGGCGTACAGTGAAGAACAAGGTGAAAGGTTTCACCAGGACATCAAGGACGCAGAGAGAAGGTACCAAGGAAGATGGAACACCACTATGATGGCTGATTTCTGCTGGTTGCTGCTGCGGGAAACCCCAGATGAAAAATACGCCAAGCAGCGCACCAAGAGAAGCATTCGGGGGAAGAAGAAACGGGCCCACCAGGAGATTGATTGACCCAAGAATGACTTTAAAATCTAAACTGTGTTGACAAATATCGTGTTTTTACTAAACTTTGAAATAAAAATTTGCTAGTTATTACCACAGTGTCGGATCTCATTTATTAGAATTTTATTTTCACACCATCGGGTGTTTGTCTTCATGTATTGCAATGGTGCGTTTTGCGTTTTCTATTCTTACATACATACCTGTACAACATTTTTTGCACATTTCTTTGCTTTGCTTTGTGTCTAACCTCGCTCTTATATGCTCAATGTTTGTGCACATGTATGTGGCTGTTTTAAGTGCAGACAATTTTGCTACCATCACAGTGTGTTTTGTTGACATTACTCTATTCTTATGTGCTGCCTTGTTACAATTTTCTTTATTCTTATTTGAATAACTACTAAACAGTATAAAGAATTCATCCAAGAAACTTTTATCTCGATCGCACTCAATCTGAAACGTTCACCTCAAACTGCTAACCCAATGTAGCAAAAAATCTGTACGTGATGGAGCAAATTGGTTACCAGATTTGGATTCAGCGCACCAAAAAATGTAAAAATCAATCGAAACATTAGAGGCAGTTTAAAAAAAAAATTTTTTAGTGTACCTGTGTTATTAACCAAACCAGTGATTTTCAAACATTTTTATGTAAAGAACCTTGTAAAATATTTTTACAAATTCTTCAAAACCGTCTTTTTCCCTCCTCCCTTCCCACAATATATTGCATAGGAGGATCAACCTGCTTCCAGTCAGCATATCTAAAATTATGCAACAGAACAAAAATATATTGTAAACAAAGGAAAAGTTAAATCCACACATATGACTCTTCCATCCTAAACTGACTTTGAGTATTCATGAACATCTTGTCTTTTATTCATAGAAAGATACAACAGGAGACTAAAAGACAGGGTGAGGCTGAAAGGATGAGATACTGGCAAACATGACCAAACACATTTTGGCTAGTCTGTGTTGACTATTCACACAAATAGTCATTATAAGCAAGGTTGTGTTAGATGAACAAAGATTAAAATGTAACTTTGTTTTTTTTAGAAATCTTTCTGAGATAGAGACATGAGCAAGCATAGAATAAAATGAATCACAAAATAAAATAATAAATATCACCAACACTCCCCATTTATCTTTCTAAGCATTCCTAGTGTTCTCCTAGTACACAAACACATGTATAATACCTGTGAATAGGAAGGATAATTTTGCAATGGGCTGCCTAACTTGTACAGCAGGAAAGTACTGTACCTAAGTTCCAACAATTTTACAAAGAAAATTTTCCTATCAAAATTAGCTCACAAAATGTACACATGCACATTCACGTGTTCTCTTTGGCACACAAATCTACCACTGTTTCATGTACTTATATGCATATTTTATGAGATAGGCGCATAAGTGCAAAACCCATCCAAACCCATTTCCAGAAATGATTACTACTACTATTGCTGCTATTAATCATTTATATAATGCTACAAGGCATGCACAGCACTGTACAAACACATATAGAAGACAGTCCCTGCTCATAGAGCTTACAATGTAGGTAAGACAGACAGCACCATACAAGAGAAATAAGGGGTTCAATAGGGAGAGGAGACACAAGCATACTTATTCCGTTCCGGATGTAGATCCCCTCTGTACGTCCTGTCTGAGCCGAACGTACAGAGAGGATCACGATTCTGATCCCGTGGGGCACGTCTAGCCCCGCAGAATTAGAATTGTGAGCAGTCATGTACGTGAAGGCCAAGACTGTGATTCCGTCTGGCCTGCACATACATAACCTGCCCGACTAACTCAGTCAGGGCTTTTAAATGGAGCCATGGCATCATGGTGTCCGGTTGCCATGGCAGCTTGGCTCCATTTAAAAGCCGCGATGCCGGCCACCGGACAGGGTCAGGCTGCAGTGAATGTCCTCCGGCTCCCCCGTAACAAAAAAAACACGTCCAGGGAAGTTATTCCACCTCATAGGTGGAATAACTTCCATGCACATGTCGCCAGCCCTGGATGTATAGGGCCAACATTAGAATTGGCCCTGTACGTCCAGGATTGGTGACGGCCCAGACTCCACCCCTGAGCTTCCCCTTCCCCGCCCCTGTCTAACTTCCCCGCACAACCAGGGGGGAAGGTAGGCATGGGCAGAGAAGGCATGAATAGCTATTCATGGCACAGAATCGAGCCCAAGGGGAACAAGAGATTAGGATCCAAATATGGCCTCAAAGAAGTAAGCCATTAGCATGGATTTGAAGAGGGAGAGAGATGAGACTTGACGTTAAGTTACAGGAAGATTTTTCCAAGAGTAAGGAGCAGCAAGGTGAAAATATTGAAATCTGCATTTGGCAATAGAAGAAAAGGGCATAGATAAAATAAAGTCAGAGGAAGAGTGGAGTTCACAAGGAGGGATGTAGGGAGAGAGGAGAGAGAAAAGGTAATGAGAGGCAGTAGAGTGAATGCATTTATAGATTAGAAGTAGAAGTCTGAAATAGATACGGAAATGGTCATTACTTCCGCTGTTTTCCTTTGGTTGCTCATCTGCAGAAGGTTAACTTCTTTTCCTCTCATTCTTTAATTACCTCCCATCTTGACTACTGCAGCCTCCTTCTTGGTGGTCTCCATCAGAGTCATCTCTCACCTCTTCAATCTATTCAGAACCCTACTGTGCGGCTAATCTTCTGCCAGCTCTGATACATTCATATAACCCCTCTTCTGAAATCACTTCACTGGCTTCCCTTCCATTTCCGTATCTATTTCAGACTTCTACTTCTAATCTATAAATGCATTCACTCTACTGCCTCTCATTACCTTTTCTCTCTCCTCTCTCCCTACATCCCTCCTTGTGAACTCCACTCTTCCTCTGACTTTATTTTATCTATGCCCTTTTCTTCTATTGCCAAATGCAGATTTCAATATTTTCACCTTGCTGCTCCTTACTCTTGGAAAAATCTTCCTGTATCTTAACGTCAAGTCTCATCTCTCTCCCTCTTCAAATCCATGCTAACGGCTTACTTCTTTGAGGCCATATTTGGATCCTAATCTCTTGTTCCCCTTGGGCTCGATTCTGTGCCAAGAAGAATGAGAACTTAGTGAAGGCCTTTGGACTTAACTAGGAATAAGTCACTGGAGACTTTGGCAAGAGCTGTTTCAGTGAAAGGGATGAAAATCAGACTGGAGTGGATCGAGGAGTGCACAAGAGGAGAGAAATTTGAGACAGCAGCAGAGAACTGCACATTCAAGAAGTTTGGAAATGAATGGGAGAAGGGAGATGGGTCAGTAATTACAGTAGAAGGACCAGTAGGGTAAAGTGAAGATTTTTTTTAAAGAGAGGAGTGATCGCAGCATGTTTGAAGGCTGCAGGGAAGGTTGCAGTGGAGCGTGAGAAGTTGAGAATATATGAGATGGAAGGTATGACGGGGGAGGAAATGGAGATGAGGAGGTGGGTGAGGATAGGATCATTAGGTAGTGAGTTTAGAGGAGGAAAGAAGAAGGGAGGTTTCCTCCAGAGATTTTAGAAAAAGATAAAAGGGTGGTAGAAGTTGAGGAGAAAAGTTGCTATTGAAGAGGGGGTAGAGGGGGTGAAGAAAAATTAGTAGGGAATTGAAGAGTAATCTTATGGAGTTTGTTATGGAAATAGCTAGGGTTTGGGCATTGAGAGAAGGAGGATTGGAGGCAGTGGTGCCTTAAGAAGGGAATTGAGAGTAGAGAAGAGACAGCGGAGGTTAGAGGCAAGTTAGATGGATAAAATAGTTTTGCTTAGTGAGTGCAATGGTGGACTGGAAATAAGTAATCATGAATTTGAAGTGAAGGAAGTCAGAAAGGGAGTGGGATTTGAGACAAGTGCATTCAGCTGAGTGGGCAGAGGAGTGTAGGTAATGGGTAGTTGAAGACAGCAAGGGCTGAGGTGAAGTGCGCCTCACAGGATGTGCTATGGGTGAAGCAAGAGTATCCAGATTAGAGGAGAGAACAGTATTATAGGAATCTATGGCCTCATCAACAGATTTTGAGGACAAAGTGGAAGAAAGAAAAGAATAGATATTAGTGGACAGAGTGGATCAACAGCATGAAGATTCCTAAAAAGAAAGGAGGCGATTGGGCAAGATTGAGGTGGGAGTGATGAAGAGTGAAACTTAAGAGGTGGTGGTCAGATAAGAGAAGAACTGAGGTGCGGAAATTAGAAAATAAACAATTAGAATAGAAAATGAGGTCAAGGCAATGACCAAGCTGATGAGTGGGGGCAGAAGAGCAAACCTGGGGATTGAAAGAGGAGGTAAGGGAACGGAGCTTAGATGCCTAGGGGTCAGAAGGGTTATCAATATGAACATTAAAGTCACTAAGAATAAGGGATAGGGAGGAAGAATCCAGGAATAAGGAGAGTCAAGAGTCAAAATCAGTGAGAAAGGTAGAAGTGAGCTTCTCAGGGAGTCTATAGATAAAAGCGATCCGGAGTGGAAGGGGATTAAAAAGAAGAATGGAGTGGACTTCAAAGTAGGGAAAGGAATGGGATTGAGGTAGAAGGAGGGGTTGAAATTGGCAAGAAGAAGAAAATAGAAATCCAACACCACCACTGCAGTCATTGGCACAAGGAGTGTGGAAGAACTGGTAGTCACCATGAGAGAGAGCAGTGTCATCAGGGAGGAGCCAGGTTTCAGTAAGAGTGAGAAGATGGAAAGTACAAGAGCTAAAGAGATTATGGGTAAAGATAAGTTTGCTAGAAATGGAATGAGCATTCCATAAGGCACATGAGAAGGGGAGAAAGGAGAGGGAAAGTAGAGGGATATGGATGAGATTGGGCTGGTGGAGAGAGATAAATGAATCTGGCCAGGGTTAGGATTAATGTCACCAGAAGAAGAAGGAGAAGAAGATTGTGAAGGAGAGAAGAGACAGTACAGTGAAATGAGGATGAGGTTGTTTTAGAGAGGAAGGAGAGGGATGAATCAGAGGAAGGAGAAGATGAAGTTCAAAAGCTAGGGAAAGGATGGAGGATAAGATGGGAAAGAAATAGAGAAAGTGGAGAGAGGGTAAGAGAGAGGAGGGGTATTTGGTTGTGGAATGAGGGAAGAAGGTTGGGGAGGATCAGAAAAAGGAATGAAGAAAGATGTAGGGCCATAAGACATGACAGAAGAAGGAGAGGGATAATAAGTTAATAAAGATAAAATAAATGGAATGAAATAAAATGAAAAAATGGATTAAAAATTACAGATAGGTAAAAGTCTTAAAAGACAGATAAGATCAGGAAAGGAAAATTATTAGTAGCAGAAATAATCAATTAACAGTGATACAAACAAAGGCAAACCTTAATTCAAGTAAGCTGTAAGTTTAAAAATGTTAAAGAACACTAGAGTCATCAGTCAAGGGCTGAATAAAGTCATGTGAACACAGACAACCGATCACAGGTGCGTTCACAGTTCACAGAGGCTGATTCTAGTTACCCCATTAGTTTAACATACGGTGGTGCCAGGAGGGTAAATAAGCAACAAGGTAGGCAGCAAACAGGGCAATCTGTTGCCTGAGGCGAGGGATGAGATAGTGCCCCCCCACCCTGTAATGGGGGGGGGGGGTATTTTCTCAAAACTCCAATCAGGTACTGAACCAAACCAAAAAGCTGATTAGATTATATGGAGGAAATGCAAGATGTTTGCACACCAAGGAACTAAAAGAAAGAGTAAGAACCACACCACAGGTTATAAAATTAAATTATAACTCGTTTTTATTTGGTTGTTATAAACAGCCATATGGTTTTTCCTTTTATTTTTGAACATATATTTTAATTCACAGAACCCCCTTCCTCAATAGTGGGTGCAGAGCATAACCAGGACTTTCACCCACAGAACTCAATATCTTAAAAACAACAACAAAAAAACCCCCATTATCCAGTACCAGGCATATTGTGAACTAATACAAAACCCTACAACAAAGTCATTGACTATCTATAGAGCATATCTACCACACCATACCAGTGCTAACATCCAAAACTCACATAAGGAGGCCATCCAAAAAAAGCATCACTGTAAATACTATAGTGGGTAGTGGAACATCTAAACACCATTTTGGAAAGCTGAACAATTCAGATTACTACAGTACAGATCCCTATATACAAACTCCATGTTAACAGAACACCTGGTCTTGGTCACACACTCAAAACACAGACCTTCACCAAGAACAGAATAAGTGAAGATAAACTAAAAATTAAAATATGTAGATAAAAATTAAACTGCAACCCAAGAAGCCAGATTCTGCATACAGTGCAATACCAGAGAAATAGAAAGAGATGCATTTCCATGTACTATATAAAATATAAAGATAGAACCAAGTCGGATCATTACATTGAAAATAAAATTATCTTCTGTCATGTAGAGGATCCTTCCGAGGCTATGGAACTGGGTGAAGCTGAAGAATTTGCCTCAGAAACTGACAGCCAGGCAGAGCACATGGCCCAGGGTTGCCAGGGACAACATAAACAGAGTGAGTCACGAGGGGAGAAAACACGCCCAAACTGCAACGTAGCCCCGAGCTCAGGGATTAAGGAGAAGCACCTGGTTGGGGGAGGGGCGTAGTTAAGCCCTAAGGAACATGGATATAAAAAGTACTCACCAGAAAAGAGCTGTAATTGGAGAGGGGGAAACAGAAGCAGAACCAGCTGGAGTTGGAGAAGGAGACCAGAAGAGAGTTCCAGAACGGAGAGCTTCAGGTCCAGAGAGGGAGAGACGAGGATGGGGGACTCAGCACATGAAGCCAGAGTAACAAAGTCTCAAAGAGCCCGTGCCCAAAAGCCAGGTGGGAGCAATCCTAGACTGAGGTCTTATCGTGAAGGCAGCCAGTGGGAAAGACTACCTGAAAGGCTGGTTTGGGAGCACACAGAATCTCCTGAGAGAGAGACGTGCTGGCCAGAGGACATTTGTATGACTGAGAAAAAGGAAAGGCTAAAAGGCAGGAAAACACAGCCGGTGTGTGAAATCCTTGCTGACCCAGCTGTGCTAAGAAATACTTCCTTGAAGAAGCCAAAAGGTAGGCTGTATAAACCGTGTAGAGAGGAAACTAGGTTTGAAAGTTTTCCTTGTGATTGCCAAGATTTGCTGGACTCTCCCTATGCTAAATCCCATATATACGGTAATGCTACACCCTGCTCTTTAGAACCCGGTGAGGAGAGGTCTCGGGGAAATAGAGAGAGACTGCATTTTGAAACACCGTATAACTATCCACAAACTTACCTATCTGAAAGGGACTGTGAGGAAATGCAGACAGAGTTTGTTACCGAACAGACATCAGATGAGCAGATGGATTGCACGCTTTCCCTAGCTGATCATGTCATATCACTTTGCTGAACTAGCTGTTAACAAGGCTGTTGGAACAGCAGTGGGAAAAGCAAAAGTGTTTGCCTTTGTTTGAAAAAGGGACTGCTGCATTGTAAGTTTGTTTTGAGCACTGAATGTTGAAAGCTGAAAGCCAAAGAAGCTGTTTATGTTCCTGAATTGTTTTTCTTTATGCCAGAAGTATCGTCATTTTTGTCCTTAATTTCATGTGCAATTAATCCACCCGGAAGGGGAAATAAAACCTTGTCATTTTTGCCTAACCCACTCGACTACAATTATTCCTGGCTTAGAGAGTAAGAGGGACTACAACTCCCAGAAGGCAGTGCAGGGCCAACTGCACTACCCTGCTCCTTAAGTTTGGATAGGCCAGGCTGACCTACACTACATGCCCCTGGCTCTGGGGAGGTTACTGGTGACACTTCTAACTTTGTTGTCTTTCCATTTTATTCTCTGATCATGTAGGTCCCAATCTGAGGTTTCTGCTTTCCTCTATTCCCTTGTGCCTACTTTCCACCAGAGATGGCACGAGGGTGATGCAGGACTATGTGCAGAGACTCACTGCAGCATCATCTGCATAAATTTAGTATACTTTATTTTAAAATGTATATGCCACCCATCTAAAATCCTAGGTGGTTTCTAAACATATACATGCAATTTAGCAGAACAATGTTACAGTAAAACAAACATAATAATAAAACATGAAATTTGATTAGTGAAAAGTCACTTATACAGCCCTCCCCCTCCCCCAATCAAACCATTCTACTATGTCCAGATTATTGATGAGATGGGAAGATATGAAATGAGAAACTAATCCTGATAGTTATGAATTCAAACGCTGGATTGGATTGTGCTAGAGCTAGAAAAGTCAGGAATTCAGCAGCGATGAAGCTATCAGGCTACTAAACAAAATTAAATTGCGACGTTCCCTGTAAATTTGAAATTTCCTTGAATCTGAACTGACAAAATATTTTAAACTTTAGTCTGGCAGCATAAAGAATGCAAAACTGTAAATCTCAAAAACAATACATATTTCAGTACCTCCCCCCAACCAATACCCTACAATTGACCTCACCAAGAACCCAGAATACAGGATCCATACAGCAAATCTACTATTCCATAACAGCACTAACTTCCAAAACTCACACAACATGGAGTGCATCCAGAAAAGGGCTACACCATAAATATTGCAGTGGGCCTTAGAACATCCATATTCCTCTTCAGAAAACTGAACAGGCCAGATTACTACAGCTTCCTACATAGAAACTCCATGCAAAGAGAATAAGTAGGGAATATATCAGTACAAACTAAAAACAGACATATGTAGTAAAAAAATGCTTTTACCCATTACTGTTAGGTTTACAGGATTTCTTTCCCAAAATTATACTTTACTGTAGAGTGAGGTGAGAGAAAAAACTCTCACACACAGGCACCTGCATTGTCAGCAAAAACTAACATGGCTTAGCGCAAGTAGCATGAGTGCATCTAATGCGACCTCAGTGGGTGGCCTTAGTTGCATCAGCAGCTGTTTTGCCATGCTGAAATGTGGTAACTGCAGGGGGATGTAACTACCTTCCTGCAGTTAGCCTACGGTCCTGCATAATCACTCTGGAATCAGTTACCAGAGGATGCAGTAAAAGCTGTCAGTGAAGCTGGGTTTAAAAAAGGTTTGGACAAGTTCCTGGAGGAAAGGTCCATAAACCATTATTAAAGAGGACCTGGGAAATCCACTGCTTGCCCTGGGACAAGCATTGTGGAACCTGTGTGCCTTTTTGGAAACATGCCAGATACTTGTGACCTGCATTGGCCACTGTTGGAAAGAGGATACTGGGCTTGATGGACCTTAGTCTGACCCAGTATGGCATTTCTTATGTTCATATGTTACCAGTGCAGAGCCTAGGAACATGCTGCTAAATATGCCAAACAAGAGGGGCACAACTGCATTCATGCAGCATCTCCAACTTTCACAAAAACAAGAGCAACTTGGTACCCCAACACAGCACTTCCCACCCTCAGAAAAACAGAGGCTCAGAGGCCCCTGCACAGCACTTCCTACCCTCCGAAAAACAAGAGGGACTTTGTGACCCCAATACAACACCTCCCACTACAACATAAACACCAAGAAGTGCTTGGCAACGCCAACATAACTCCTGAAACTGCAGAATGGACAAGCATGATGTTAATATAAATATATATTCCGTACAACCAAAGGAAATGCAAAATGCTGCACACCAAGGAGCTAAAAGAAAAAGTAAGAACCACAGCACAGTTTATAAGGCCAAATTATAACTCATTTTATTCTGTTATAAACTGCATTATAGTTCTCACTTTTTCTTTTTGAATATATAGTCTGCATCCACAGAAACCTGTCCCTCGACAATGAGTGCAGAGCAGAAGTAGGATGTTCATCCACAGAACTCAACGTATTTTAAACAAATCTGATTCTGGTCATCTTACCACCAAACATTCTCCAGTACCAGGCATATTGGGAATGAATATAAAATCCTACAAAAGTCACCTAAGATCTACAAGGCCAAATATACCATACCATCATCAGCATAAACGTCCAAAACTCATAAAATGGCTATAAATAAATAAATAAATACCCAGAAAAAAACAGCACTATAAATATTGCAGCGGACCCTAGAACATCCATACACCTGTTTGAAAAGCTGAACAAGTCAAATTACTACAGTACAGTATAGATGCCTATGTCTGGGCACCCCTTGGCAGGATGGACCCGTTAGGACCTGATTCTGCACCGCAGGAGCAAGATGGCCCAGTGGGTACAGGATCAGGCCCTAGGACAGCCCAGTGTGCCCTGCATCGCCATGGGGAAATCCTCCCCACGGCACAACTTTTCCGTTGCCTTTGTGACCCCTGATTCCCTGCTGCCCAACCCCAATGAGGGCCGCTGGGGCCCAGATTGAGCAGCGGGGACTCCGGCAGGGGGGGGGGGGGCTGCCAGCCAGGATTGGAGAAGCATCCTATTTTTTTTCCACCTCAGAGGTGGAATAAGCAGGACATCCCCCCCAGCAATCCCCAGACGTACAGGGCCATCACTGGAATCAGCGGAGAGGCTGAATGAATTCTTTGCTTCAGTCTTTACTGAGGAAGATGTAGGGATGTTATCCATGCTGAAGTAGTATTTAAAAGTGATACTGCGGAAGAATTGAAAGAAATATCGATACACCAGGAAGATGCATTACAACTATTTGATAAACTGAAGAGTAGCAACTCACCTGGACCAGATGGTATATATCCAAGGGTGTTGAAAGAACTGAAATATGAGATTGCAGACCTGCTATTAGTAATCTGTGAACTATCATTGAAATCATCTGTAATACTTGAAGATTGGAGGATGGCCAATGTAACGTTAATTTTTAAAAAGGGTTCCAGGGGTGATCCAGGAAACTACAGACTGGTGAGCCTGATGTCAGTACCGTGAAAAATGGCAGAAACCATCATAAAGAACAAAATTACTCAACATGTAGATAGTCATGGCTTAATGGGAGAAAGACAAACATGGCTTTAGACAAGGAAGATCTTGTCTTACTAATCTGCTATGTTTTTTTGAGGGTGTGAATAAACAGGTAGAGAAAGGTGAGTCAGTTGATATAGTGTATCTGAACTTTCAGAAAGCCTTTGACAAGGTCCCTCATCAGAGACTTTTGGCAAAACTAAAAAGTCATTGGATAGGAGGCAATGTACTATTGTAGATCAGGAACTGGTTAAAAGACAGAAAGCAGAGGGTAGGGCTAAATGGCCAATTTTCCCAGTGGAGAAAGGTGAATAGTGGAGTACCCCAGGGATCTGTGCTGGGTCCGCTGCTTTTTGACATATTCATAGATGACCTAGAAAAGGGAACAACAAGTGAGATTATCAAATTTGCAGATGACACAAAACTATTTAAAAAGTTGTTAAAACCCAAGAGGATTGTGGAAAATTGCAAGAGGATCTTGATAAATTGGAAGACTGGGCATCCAAATGGCAGATGAAAGTTAATGTGGACAAGTGCAAAGTTGTAATCAAACTCTGGAATTTGTTACCAGAGGATGTAATAAAAGCTGTTAGTGTAGCTGGGTTTAAAAAAGGTTTGGACAAGTTTCTGAAGGAAAGACCCATAAACCATTATTAAAAGGGACTCAATACAAGGATTGTGGAACCTGTGACTTTTGCACCTAGGAAAGAACAACCCAAACTATGGTTACACGATGCAAGGTTCCACATTGGGAACCACCACCCAGGAAAAAGATTTAGGCGTCATCATGGAAAACATGTTAAAATCCTCCACCCAGTGTGCAGCGACGGCCAAGAGAGCAAATAGAATGCTAGGTATCATAAGGAAAGGAATGGAAAATAAAACAAAGAATATTATAATGCCTCTGTATCGTTCCATGGTGCAACCGCACCTTGAATGTTGTGTGCAATTCTGGTCGCCGTATCTTAAAAAGGATTATTAGAAAAGGTACAGAGAAGAGCCACCAAAATGGTAAAGGGGATGGAAGTTACTCCTATGAAGAGAGGCTAAAAAGGTTAGGGCTCTTCAACCTGGAAAAGAGGCAGCTGAGGGGAGATATGATAGAGGTCTATAAATGAATGAATGGAGTGGAACGGTTAAATGTAAATTGATTGTTTACTTCATCAGAATATAAAAAGACTAGGGGACATGAAATGAAGCTATGAGGTAACCTATTTAAGACTAATAAGAGAAAATATTTTTTCACTCAACGTGTAATCAAACTCTGGAATTTGTTACCTGAGGATGTAGCTGGGTTTAAAAAAGGTTTGGACAAGTTCCTGGATGAAAGGTCCATTAACTATTATTAAAAGGGACCTAGGATATCACTGCTTGGCCCAATACAAGCATTGAGGAGCCTGTGTCTTTTGGGGAGACTACTAGGTACTGTACTTATAACCTAGTTTGGCCACTGTTAGAAACAGGATACTGGGCTTAGAAACATAGAAACATAGAGATATGATGACAGAAAAAGACCACATGGCCTATCTAGTCTATCCTTCCATATCAACAACTACAACAGTCCCCTTTTTACCTTTAGAAATCCTCTGTGTTTGTCCCATGCTTTTTTTAATTCAGTTACTGTCCTCATCTCTACCACATCCACTGGGAGACTATTCCACGGATCCACTACTCTTTCCGTAAAGAAATATTTCTGCGTATCACTCCTGAATCTATCTCCCTTCACCCTCATTCCATGTCCCCTCGTAGCAGAACTTGCTTTCAGTTGAAAGAGGCTCTCTCCCTGAACATTTATGCCACGGAGGTATTTAAACATCTCAATTATATCACCTCTATCCCGCCTTTCCTCTAAGGTGTACATATTAAGATCCCTAAGTCTGTCCTCCTATGCTTTATAATGAACACCACTAATCATTTTAGTAGCCACCCTCTGCACCGACTCCATCCTGTTTACATCCATTTGAAGGTGCAGTCTCCAGAATTGCACACTATACTCCAAATGAGGTCGCACCAAAAACTTATACAGAGGCACTATCGCCTCCTTTTTTTCTGCTAGCCATTCCTCTCTGTATGCACCCAAGCATCCTTCTAGCTTTTGCCATTGCCTTTTCTACCTGTTTAGCTACTTTAAGGTCATCAGACATAACCACGCCTAGGTCCCGCTCTTCTTTAGTGGACAAAGGTACTTCACCCCCTATATTATATTGCTCCCTTGGATTGCTGCAGCCCAAATGCATGACCTTACATTTTTTAACATTAAATCCCAGCTGCCAAATTCTAGACCATTCTTCAAGCTTAGCTATATACCTCCTCATGTTATCTACACCTTCCTGGGTATCTACTCTATTGCAGATTTTGGTATCATCCGCAAAGAAGCAAACCTTACCCGACAACCCTTCCGCTATATCACTAACAAAGATGTTGAAAAGAATCGAACCAAGGACAGATTCCTGGGGCACACCACTGGTAACATCCTTCTCCTCAGAGTGAGCTCCATTTACTTGTACTCTTTGTTGCCTCCCACCCAACCAATTTCTAACCCAAGCAGTAACTCTAGGGTCCATCCCTAGGGTACTCAGTTTGTTTATAAGTCGCCTGTGAGGAACAGTATCAAAGGCTTTACTGAAATCTAAATTCACCACATCTAGGGCTCTCCCTCGGTCCAACTCACTGGTCACCCAGTCAAAGAAATTGATCAGATTTGTCTGACAAGACCTGTCTCTGGTGAATCCATGCTGCCTCGGATCCTGTAATCTGCTGGACTCCAGAAACCTCACTACTTTTTTCTTTCAGCAGCGTTTCCAATAATTTACTCACCACCGAAGTTAAACTAACCTGCTTGTAGTTTTCAACCACATCCTTTCTTCTACTTTTGTGTAAAGGCACCACATGAGCCTCTCTCCAGTCCTTTGGATCTACTCCTGACTCCAACGAGGCATTGAAAAGGTCAGTCAGTGGAGCTGCTAGAACGTCCCCAAGTTCCCTCCATATTCTAGGGTGTATCCCATCCGGTCCCATTACTTTGTCTACTTTAAGTTGAGCCAGTTTCTCACGAACAGTCTTCTGAAAATTGTTCAAGATGTCCCTCGCTTCTTTTCCTGTTTGTGGGTGTTTTCTGAGGTCCTGCTCCTGGTTCTTCATCTGTGAACACAGAACAGAAATATTTGTTAAGCAATTCCGCTTAATCCTTATGAGCTTCTACATATTCCTCCCCTGCATCCTTGAGTCTGACAATACCACTTTTGACCTTCCTCTTCTCACTAATATATCTGAAAAATGTCTTATCCACCCATTTTATTGCATTGGCTATTTCCTCCTCCTTTTGAATCTTTGCCTTCCTGACTACTTTGCTAGCTTCTCTAAGCTTGATGGACTTTGGTCTGACCCAGTATGGCATATCTTATGTTCTTATGGTTAAGCCTGTAGCACACTAAGGCAGCCCCCCTCTCTCCAGTGGGATGCATTTCAAGCCACACTTTTCGAATAGGCAGCAGAAAGACTGTGGAAAAAGTATCAACATCATATTTTAAGGGACAAGGAATGTCATCCTTTCAACCCATTCCGGTACAACATGGGGTTTCATTCTTGAGCTCTGATTTGTTGCTGTTGTTAAGTGCCATCAAAATAAATCAGTAAAACTAAAGGGCCCTGAATATGAGGGAAGAGGCTGCTGATGTCTGTTGTAATGAGAGACTTTGTGGTCCTCCTCTTCCCTCAGCCCCATGAGAGTAACTTGGATTGGGAGACACCTTACTGGCCAGGACAGAATATTCTGTCTGCCTTCAGATGGCGGATGGATTTTCTTTTCTTTTAGAGAAGATTGGGAGGAAAATAGATTGATTAAATCCTCATTAACAACCACCTTAAGCCCTAAAAAGGATAGAATTTGGATTTGGAGTAACGTCCCTTCTGCCTACTGTGGAGATTAGACAGTGCCTAAGCCTCTTCCTGTCCTTCCAATTGGTATCACACTGCATTGTGTAGGCTGTTTGCTTTTGGCTCTGTTTACAGCCACGCAGGAGTCTCCTGATCTGACAAAAATCATGGCCTGCTGCACCTGATCATGTACACACTCCTGCTTCAGATCTCATTCCTACTCAGACTGCCTTCCTTATTACCACCACACATCATAAATTGGTCTCAGCAGCTGTGATCTTCAGGACTCTGGTATCCCAGGGACTCCAGCACCAAACTACCAGAGAATCAGATGGGCGCTGATGGGTCTTGGAAGCCTATTGAAATAACTGAAAAAGCTGCTGAGGCCTACAGCAGGTGATTCATCATATATTACTGGATTGCATGTCCTTCGCTGCCAGTAGTGGCTCTATAATAAGGCGAAGTGAGGCGGTCGCCTCAGGCAGCAAACTTTTGAGGGCGTCAAAAAATGCCCCCAAAACAGCTGCCTCACTGCACCTTCAAAGTTAAAAGGAAAAAAAAAGGATGGACAAGTTGCTGCCGCTGGTTCTCTGCAGTGGCAGATTCAACACCTGCCACGAGCCAAAAGAAAGAACAGCGTTTCCCTTCTTTCCTGCGGCTCTGTTAAAGTTGAGCCTGGCAGCACACTGAGGGTAAAAGACATCATTTCCTGTCTTGCACGAGACAGGAAATGCTGTTGTTTACCCTCCGTGCACCACCGGACTCAACTTTAACAGAGCCATGGCTCTGCAGAGCTGGGGCGCTGGACTTTGGGCCAAACAGGCAAGTGTGAGGCCTCCTGGGGGGGGGGGGGGGTGGAGGGGGGGCTAGGACTGGAAATGGGCTGATGTCAGTGCGGGTGAGGGCTGGTAATGGACTGAGGTGGGGTTAGCATTGGAAATGGGCTGATCGGAGGGGGGCTAGGACTGGAAATGGGCTGATTAGGGGAGGCTAGCACTAGTAATGGGCTGAGAGGGGACTAGCACTGGAAATGGGCAGATCAGGGGGGAGAGCTAAGACTGTTAATGAGCTGATTAGGGGAGGCTAGGGTAATAGGCTGATTGAAGGGCTAGAACTGGAGATGGGCTGATGGCAGGGAGAGGAGGATAGAGCAGCTGACCCTGGAAGAAAACTGGGGGCTAGGACTACAAATGGGCTGATGCGGGGGGATGGGAGAATGGGACTTTCAGGGAGTGGATGCTGAGAGGGGCTGCTAGGGGAAGGAGGGGGCAGGAAAGGAGCTGACATGGGAGGGAAGGAGGGGGCTGGGAGAGAGATGACATGGGGGGAGGAGGGGATTGGAAGGGAGCTGAAACCTGAAGATGGTACTTGAGGGGGACTAGAAGAATGATAACACTATGGAAGGGAGTAGGGGAATGGAAGGGAGCTGACACCTGGGGAAGGTACTGGAGGGAAACTGGAAGGGAGCTGACATCTTGGGGTGGAACTGGAGGAAGCTGACACTTGGGGATGGGACTGGAAGAAGGATGGACAGAGCGTTGGGTGACTGGAAGGGAGCTGATGGAGGTGGGTGGCACTGGGAGTGGAAGTGAGCTGATACCTGCGATGGTGTTTGGACTAGAAGTGGCTGGACAGTGGGGAAGGAGGGGGACTGGAAGGGAATGGACATCAGTGGCAGTCGTGGTAATGCAAGGGGGTTGACATTGGAAGGTGTTGCGAGGGGAGGATTGGAAAGGGAGCTGATACTGGGAAGGTTACTGGGACTGGAAATAGGCTGATGGAAGGAAGTGAAGAAAACAAAATAAGAGATAAGAAATGGCAGATGGCCTATAGACCATAGAAAGAGAGCTAAGAGAAGTCAGGAAAGCAGAAGCCTCAGATCGGGACCAGCATGATTAGAGAATAAAATGGTTAGACAACAAAATTAGAAAAAATAATTTTATTTTCATTTGTGCTATCTTTATAATTTTACACAGTTTGGGGAACTTCATCTTTATCTGATGTTCCACTGCATGCAGAGTTTGGCTTCTTGGGGTTTCAGTTTAATTTTCGTCTATATAGCATGTTATCCAAGTTGTTTTCTCCTGTTCTATGTGAAGCCAAACAGTTTGTTATGGTCATTTTGTTGTATGTAAACCGCGCTGACAATAGTGCGGTATATAAGAAACTGTAATAAAATAATAAATAATAAATAAATATATTTTTATTTTTACTTTAGGTTGTAGTCACTTATTCTGTACTTGGTGAGGGTCTGTATTCTGAGTGTGTGATTGAGGCCATGTGTTCTGTTAACATAGAGTGCCCCTTCAGGGATCAGGCTCCACATGTTCTGTCCTTTCAGGAAGTCCTTCTGAAGAGGGCTATGGATCTTGTCGAGCCACTTCTAAAATTCTTGAGAAGCATTACAGGCTTACAGCTTTCCATGTAGGACCGAGTCTTTTCCCTTATGTTTACTCACTGTCATTTCAATTTAGGGCAACAGCTAGGATGCCCTAGAACAGGGGCGGCCCAAGGGGGGGGGGGTGCGGGGCCATGTGCGGAGACTCGGTGGGGGGCCTCCTTTGCATAAGGGGCCTCATTTGCATAATGTTACCATACACTAACGTTTAGTAAACATGACTCTTAATGAGTGTATGGATAAAGAAAGACTAAAAGATTTCTACATTACTATAATCCAGTGCCAACCGCCAGACACATTAGGAACTACTACAAACACTGCCCATTTAGAACCAATAGCAAACCCGCCGTATCCTAACAGCACTACCAGGACTCACAAAGCACCATACCCTACATATCAAAAGACAACACTGCAAATATTAAACCAATACATTTCAGAGAACAACAATACATGACCTACTGGGGAAAGAGAACAAGTGGCACTATCAAATAGGAATTATATAAACAGAATACCTCTGCTCATTTACACATGCAGAACATAGACCATCACCAAACAAGGAATCACAATTTAGAAACAGGAAGACAATAATTAAACTGGGAACACCAAAAGCCAAACTTGGAATATACAACTCTGTACAAATACAACTATAAATTAATTTCCTCTTGTAATAAACAAAGCACAGATGTTAATGATGCACATTTCCCAGAGCTGACATATTCCAGTTAATAAATTTAAAATAAAGAGATATTTTTCTACCTTTTGTGCATTTTTTTTTCAGTTTAAATTGCTCCAGCCACGTTCTTCTTTGTGTCTTCTGCTAACTCTTCATCATCTGCTGTCCATTTGTCCTTACTTCTGTCTTCTAGTTTTTTTTCCATTCTCTCTCTACATCTGCTTTAACATAATAATCTCTCTCCTTTTGCTCTTTCCTCATTCCTATTTCATCCACTCAAATTTTACTCTTCCATCCTCAATCCCCACTTACTCTCCCAATACGTGGCCAATTGTAGATTTGTCTTCCCTCCCACACAAAATATTTTTCCCCTCGCCATTTCACTCTCCCATCTCCATCCCATTCTAATCCTCCCCCAACATCAGCTCCCTTCTAGTTCCAGCCCCACCCAGCATCCACTCCCTTCTAGTCCTGGCATCAGCCCATTTCCAGTCCTAGCACCCCATCAGCCCATTTCCAATCCTATCCTAGCCACACCATCAGCCCATTTCCAGTCCTAGATCCCCCAACCATTTCCAGTCCTATCCGAGTCCCTCCATCAGCTCATTTACAATCCCAGCCCCCCATCAGCCAATTTATAGTCCTTTCCTAGCCCCACCATCAGCCCATGTCAAATCCTAGCTCCCCTCCACTCAGCCCATTTCCAATCCAAGCCCCCCCATGAGCCTACTTCCAGTTCTAGCCCCTCTATGAGTCAGTTTCAATCCAAGTTCCCACCACAGCCCATTTTCAATCTTAGCACCCCCAACAGCCCATTTCCAGTCCTATCCTAGCCCCTCCATCAGCCAATTTCCTGTCCTAGTTCCCCCCCCCCACTCAGCCCATTTCCAGTCCTAGCTCCCTCCCCTCACAGCCTATTTCCATTCCAAGCCCCTGTCCCCATCAGCTATTTGCAGTTCAAGCCCTCCCTTCCACTGAGCCCATTTCCAATCCTAGCAACCCCCCATTCAATTACCAGTCCTAGCCCCCCATAGCCCATTACAAGTCCTAAGCCACCCATCAGCCCACTTCCAGTCCTAACCCCCTCATCACCCCATTTTCAGTTTTAGCCCCCCATAGCCCATTACCAGTCCTAACCCCCCATCAGCCAACTTCCAGTCCTAAGCCCCCCCATCAGCCCACTTCCAGCCCTAACCCCCATCACCCCACTTTCAGTCTTAGCCCCCCCATAGCCCATTACCAGTTCTAACCCCCCATCAGCCCATTTCCAGTCTTAGCCCCCCCATAGCCCATTACCAGTCCTAACCCCCCCATCAGCCCACTTCCAGTCCTAACCCCCCATCAGCCCATTTCCAGTCTTAGCCCCCCCATAGCCCATTACCAGTCCTAACCCCCCATCAGCCCATTTCCAGTCTTAGCCCCCCCTCCCCATAGCCCATTACCAGTCCTATTCCCCTCCCCATCAGACCACCTCTAGTCCTAACCCCCCATCAGCCCATTACCAGTTCTACCCCCCCCATCAGCCCACTTCCAGTCCTAACCCCCCCATCAGCCCACTTCCAGTCCTAGCCCCCCCATAGCCCATTACCAGTCCTAACTCCCCCATCAGCCCTTTTCCTGACTTAGCCCCCCCATAGCCCATTACCAGTCCTAACCCCCCATCAGCCCACCTCCAGTCCTAACCCCCCATCAGTCCATTTCCAGTCCTAGCCCCCCCACAGCCCATTACTAGTCCTAACCCCACCATCAGCCCACTTCCAGTATTAGCCCCCCCATAGCCCATTACCAGTCCTAACCCTCCCCCCCCCCATAGCTCATTGCCAGTCCTAACTCCCTCCCCCCCATCAGCCCATAGATTTGAAAAACAAACAAACTGGCTGCTGCTGCCGTTGCCGCTGTGGCAACGGCAGAATCAAGCATCCCGCGGGGCTCCCCCTGCCCGGCAGAGCCCTCCTGGCATCAGCTCTCAAAGCACGGGCTTTTCAGAGTCGCGAAGGGAGAGTTCCCCTTTCTTGCCAGCACATTCATAAAACTGTTAAAGATTCACTCCAACAAGGACACATGCCACAGTCCCTCAAGCATGCCATGATACGACCAATACTTAAAAGCAATAACCTAAATACATCTGAACCAAAATCATACCGTCCCATCTCCAGTTTACCGTTCCTAGCAAAAATAATAGGAAAGACAATTCAAAATCAACTGCAGGATCACATTGACATGAATGTCCCACTGGACATTCATCAGCATGGATTTAAACCCCAGCATGGTGTAGAAATGCTATTCACATCTCTCTTTGACAACCTCATAAGAGGTATAGATGATATAAAGAATGGATTCCTGCTGGTATTTATAGACATATCGGCAGCCTTTGACACAGTGTCCCACGCTAAACCTCTACAGCACCTACAACAGATAGGATTGTGTAAGGACACTCTGAAATGATTCACATCGTACCTTGAAGATCGAACACAACAAGTCAAATGCACACAAAATAACTCATTGTGGTTCCCCGCAACACAAGGAATACCTCAGGGATCTGCCCTGTCATCTATGCTCTTTAATATTTACATCCAACCCATATGCCATATCATCAGACAACACAAACTTCACTATCACATATATGCTGACGACATTATGGTGTATGCTCCAATCAACCTACTAGCACTTAGCACTACAACAATAACTAAATGTCTTGAGGACATGAATATCTGGCTCACAGACAATAACCTGACAGTCAACTACGTTAAGACTGAGGCAATGTTCGTCACCAGGAACCCTACCTTCATTCCGCCATGGAATATCAGCATTCTAAAGAAACTCATAATAGTCAAAGATGAAGTTAGGTACCTGGGCATCACATTGGACAGAGCTCTGAACCTGAAATCTCATATCGCTAAAACCGCAAACAAGGCCTATCAACGTTTGAGGACTATATGCAAGATCAAGCCACTACTCTGCCTGGACCACTTATGCACAGTGTGCCAAGCACTCATTACACCCCTGCTTGATTACGGTAATTCTTTATATCAAGGCCTCCCCCAGCAAATCTTACAACCACTCCAAATGGTGCAAAACACCACAGCACGCATCATCACTGACACTCCGAGATCAGAACACATCACCCCTATCTTACAGCAACTACACTGGCTCCCAATGGTAGCCAGAGCAAAATTTAAAATAATCATGATAATTTTCAAGATCATCCACCATCTGTCAGCAGATGCTCTACACGAAATCGTAACAAGAAACATCAGTGATAGACCAGGAATGAATAACTATGACAACATGATCAGCACACCTTCAGGATATCACAAAACTAAGCAAAATACGTCAAGAAGAGCTCCATCATTAATGGCTTCTACACTATGGAAACCCCTACCAACGTGCCTAAGGGAATTAAAGGACATCACAGACTTACGCAAGGCTCTTAAACCCCTGCTATTCACAAAACCTACGAGCAGATAGACAACAGTCCCCACCAGATACACAACAGCCCACGCCCAAGCGGGACTGCAACGTAAACTCCCCTGCAAAATCAATACCTAATCAACCTAACCATACTTAACCCCCAAATTGTGTTGTATTAATGTTGTTAAATACCCTCATGTTAAATGTTGTAAAGCACCCAAATGTTAAATGTAACCCAATTGTGATATTATGTAACTACTTTGATTATAGGATAAGGTGGTATACAAGTCTTTCTAAATAAATAAATAAATATACCCTTCAAAAGTCCTTTATAAAGGTACCCCAAATGCTCTATTACATGCAAAGCCATCTTTTGAAGTCACCCTTGAAGTGAGCAGTTGAAACGTTTCTCTCTTCTGTCTTTCAGCATCTCTGGACTTCAAAGACAAGGCAACTGGAAGTGCAAATGACACAGATATTGTTGCAGTAAGATTTTTTTGTAGAATCAGTGATTTATCAGCACATTGCCCGAACTGATATTTAATACAGATGTTCATGTAAGGCCACAAGACTATGGAGGTCATTTGGGAAGCCCTATTCATGCTATAGACACCCAAAAATGGGCATAGAGATGTCTCCAGAGCCATTTTAGAAGCTGGGTCTAAGGACATCCATGTCTGAACAGGGCTGTGGTGGAGGCATGGGTGGAGTGTTCCAGGAGCCTGCATGTCCCCACCTGATCTCAGAAACGTCCAACATCACATCTAAGTTTAGCCCTGCTCTAGGCATCTGAAAGGCGGTATAGAAGTACAGCTAAATAAAATAAATACATTTTGGCTGAAAAACATCCAGAGGGTGCCAAGCACAAGCAGTCCATCATCTCTACACTTAGCACAATTTCAATGATAGCAGCAGTAGGATTTGAATACTAGCTTCCCTGTACCTAGCCCACAACTTTAACCATTAGACTATTCCTACATGGCCAGGTTCTGCAATGCTATTCTGGGTATGTCTATGTAGATCCCCCCCCCCCCCCAACTTGCCAGATGTCCATATCAGGCATGTCCACGTTTGTGAAATAGTGCCTGCGCCTGGATATGCCTATTTTTTTGTTCTGGCTTAGATATCCCAGTTTACACTTGGATGTCCTATCTAAAATCCCCCTCCAAGAGAATAGCACTGAAGTTCAATCACAAGGTGGCATACATCAATAGGACCGTGCTGGAAGACAACAGCTTTCCTGGGGATGATGTCAGAATAAGATGAAGGTGTAATTCTACGAAATCCATTTGAGCTATTCATGGAATCTTTGTTGAAAAACACTGAACCAAACATTTATTGTTTTCTTTTTGTGTTTGAAAGCAGTACATCGACAAAAGATAGCATTTAAAGAGAACAAAATATACTTTTTAATGTATGGATTTCCAACTCTCTGGATGCTTGCAGATCTGGATCAGTTATCAACTGTGTGAAAGCTAGAGTATCATTCTATTCTATCACTGAAAACCTATCCCAAGATATATTTAGTATAAAACATAATGGGTCAATATCCCATCAAAGTAAGCATTTTTTAAACACTAAATGAAACACTTAAATATTTTACATATATTCAGTGCTGCTAATCAGATAGTGACTGGCGCTGAATATACATGGACAGCAGTGACTGTGGCCCAGTCTACAGACAGCGGTGACATTCAGCCACATAGCTATACAGATTGTGTCTGAATTTCACCTCCTATCTGTAGAGTTAGGGAGATCATCCATGTTCTTCCCTGGCACTATCCAGATGGAGGCTGATTTCATACAATGCACGCCTGGGCCGGGGGCACGGATAATTCCTGGACAGGGCCGAGTTAGACCTGATTCTGCAAATGCAGGGCCTAGATGCACCTGTGAAAGTGGTATCGGGGAGATAGATGGGCTGGCGCTTGCTAGATTCTAAACAGGCGTACGTATCCTAACCTGCCCATCCCCATGCAACCATTCAACAGGTGGTACAAGTGTGATGTGGCATCCCATTACCATGGTGCTTAGCCGTCTCCATGTGGTGCAGAATTACATCACAAACAGCGGGCAGTGCAATCCGCTGTCTGACCATCACAGGTGGCCCATATGAGCTCAATTGGGTCTGCAGGTGCCACAGCCAGCCATTGCCATTGGGGGCAGAGGGGTTCAGCCCACATATACTGCTCCACCCTGCCTTATGCCACCATTGTCCTGGAGTAATCTGAATGTCCATCTTGGTGCCAGGGAACATTCACAGGCCATTCCTGAATACGCTGTGTATGTCCCAGCACCTGGCCATGTCCTCACTCCACCCCCGCTCTGCCCCCTCCTGCACACATACAGTACTCCCCTCACAAGCAATTTAAAGGTCCAGGGTGCAATAAGTGCAGCATTCACTCAGGGGTATTTGCACCTCTTACACGTCTGGCCCACACGTACAATAGCACTATTTACCATATGGAATGACCTCCATAGTGCTGTTGAAAATTTACTAGTAGGACACTTATCCATATAATGAGTTCCGCTAATTTGAATATATAGCCATGTATCTCTTCCATAAATATCAGGCTATGGTTAAATTTTTATAAAAATGAGCACCATAATTTATTTATTTATTAAAAGTATTTCTTTTCCGCACTATCAAACAATTTAGGGGCATGTTTACTAAACCGTCTTAATGTGCGCTCTGACGCGTTATCGCATGATAAGGCGCCTTATTGCACGATAATGGCGCATTAGTGTGCGATAAGGTGCCTTATCGCGTGCTAACATGCGCAGCGGCGCTCAGCGGCGCTCAGCAGCGCAAACGAGTGCTGAAGGTGGAGTAAAGGCTCCCTGAGGGCGGAGGAAGGCTCCCCAGGGGCGGAGAGAAGGGGTCAATGGGTGGAGAGTGGGAGGGGAGAGGCTCCACGCACACTAACGATGTGAAATTCGAGGCTCAAAACTAACGCCAGTGAAACCCTGGCATTAGAGCTGATTTAAAGGAAAGAGAAACAATTTCTGTCAGCAATGTACAGCAAAATCAGGGAAACCTACAAAAAAGTGATATACATGTGCACGGAACAAAAGTGCAAATAAAGATTGAAAATGACCCCAACAAAATATAAAAAAAACATAACCAAGCTGGGCAATAGTGATATTAATGGGAAACATCAAAAACACTCCCAATAAGGTTCCAAAAAAGAGATATGAATTGTGGAAGGGTCTGCGCTCCGTCCCCATACAAGGTAAATGATCCCACAGTGCAATTGTGCTCATCAGGGTTTCCCTCTCCATTGAACAGTTTTCCTATGGGGTGCACGTGTTCTACAACAGCAGGGCGGGCATGTCGGAATGGGCAACTGGACAGATGCTGGGAAAGGGGACACAGAGGACTGCAGACAGCACATGCTGTACTGAAGCTGGGACACAGTGCGGACTACGGTGATGCCTAGGTGGCCCATAGGAATGCTGAAACAGTACAGCAGCCAGACAGCATCTGATGAGGGCCCAGCATGGGCACGAGTGTGCTTCCCACAGTGTCACAGGGGATAGTACCCAGTAGGGACCCCCAAGGGCACAGAACAGTGGCAGGCGGTGCTGGGGGGAAGCGTGGACACCTATGCAGGCACCCCTACCCCAGAACCCGCACCATAGGCAGCCACCTACCCGCACACTGGATGGCCTGAGACTGCGCTCCACCAGCACCACCAGCAGAAGGGCATGTCAGCAGGGTGGCAGAGGGGCACTGGTGGTGGAGGAGGCAGTGGCAGCTGCCCAGAGCAGACCATGGCCTAGCCCTGTGTAGGTGGGTGCAATGCACTGCAACAGACAGGCCCCGTCTGATGAACAGTCATGGTATCCCCAGGGAATGTACTGTCTCTGTGGCAACACAGTGGTGCAATGCACACAGCCAGTATGTTGAGGAGCAGAAGGTCACAGGTTCAAGTCCCAGCTGTGGTTCCTGCTAACCCAGCCCACATTTTTTACCCACTACTAAAATGTGCTAATACAGACAGAACCTTTATTGCAGATGACATAAACATGCCCAAAACACCTACATTTTACCCTACAGAGCACAGACACCATAAACAGGCGCATTACCTAGAGCAGAGTCTCCCAAATGCAGTCCTAGAGGGCCAAACACCATTCAGGTTCCATGCTGCCTCTAATAAAGATGCCTGTGCTGCATATCTATGCACCACCCCCATGGTATGCAGATGTATCTCATGCATATTCATGAGGGACAGCATGAAAACCCGAACAGTGTTTGGCACACCAGGACTGGAGTTGGTAACCTCTGCCATAAAGCAGCAGCCAACAGGGGCAGACACGCCCACACCCACAGGCTCCATTAGCCAATGCCTCCTGGAGAGGCAGGACATTGGGCCCTGCTTGCATCTCCCAATACTAGCACTTGCATACCTTAGCAATGCCACCCTAAACCTGGGAATATGGTACACAGCTATCAAAAGGCTGCTATGATTACTGGCAGATAGCAATTCCTACGTTAAGCACAGTTTGCTGATTGAGCTCCATCATAGCAACCTTTCTGATGTCTGTGGAGTGTGCTTCAGGTCTGGTCTCTGACAGTGTTTACCATCCTGGGGTGTGACCCCCAACAGTATTGCATACCATATCCATGCCTGCACTGTGCCCAGGACTGGTGTGGTGGCCAGGGCTGCTAAACACCTCTATAGTAGCACAATGCTGGCATAGGTGTGGGAGTGTGTGTCTGTCTATCCAGTGTGTGGTGGCTGCAAACACCCTCCACAGCCCACACTACCAGTACTGTTGCCAGTATTGGCCTGCCAATGTGCATAATGAGGAGCAAGGTACCATGGGTATAGCCCGGACAGGGTGGGCTGGCCAGGATGCATCTGCACAGGGCATAGGACACTGGCTGGGACATTGTACTGCCCGGCCACCACCTGCACAGACAGGGTGGCCACAGCACGTTCTGCTGGGAGATCGCTCTCACCCTGACTGAGCAGTGACCATGGCATGGCTAGATTCCCCCATAGTGCTATACAGTATTTTTCTCGTGACATTTATGGGTTCCCTTTTGGGCCCCAGTCACTGACTTATCTGCTTGGTGTGTATGCTGACATCCCAGTTCTGGGTGCACGCATTTCCACCAGGAACATGCACTATGGACTAGCTAGCAGACTGTCTGCAGCTGGTATGTGTCTTGATGGAACATCTTGCAGGGTGCAATGGCTGAAGGTTTGCTGCAGGAAAATATCAGATAGTGGTGGGGTGCAGCTTAGCATATCCAGGCCTAATGTCTGTCTGCTATTGCTTTATGGATGTGTACAGAGCTGCATTGACTGCCCTGTAGGGTGCCTGTTCCCCAGCAGGACTGGGGTTGATGGTCCCCTCTACTGCCACCATTGCAGGGAGGTAGAATGTGGATCTGTTGGTGGGAGACCCTGTTTACCACCCTCAGCCCCGGAGGAGGAGGGTGATGGTACATAATCCTCCTATGGGTCCATAAGGGCTAAACCTGACTGAGAAATACAGATATATCCAAGGTGTGTCTGCAGAAACTACCTATCTCTCACATTAGCACTGCTGTGGACCTTCAGCATGGCCTCTCTCTGCTGTGGACCTGTTGCTGGGCACCCCACCTCACCCTCAGGGTGAGTGCAGTACCTGCACAATGTGACGGTGTGTAGCTACTCTGTGCCAGTACCACACACGGTCAATTCCCCCTACCAGGCCGAGGTGCTATGGGGTTGCATACCCCATCTTGTGATCATCTGTAGACTGCTGATTTGCATGTGCAGTGCATCATGGGTATGGGTGGGTTAACCCTATCCTGGTGACCACAGCAGACTGTTTGTGTGGTGACGTGCAGTCCTTCTGCAGCCAGCCAGGGGTTTGCTAGTAGTTATGGAGCTGTAGCCCACTGGTTACTTCACTGCTTGTAGAGCCAGAGGTCATGGGTTCAAACCCACAGTGGGGTTATTTGATAGGGCTGTCGAAAGCATTGTCTTTTTTTTAATGTACATTAGTGCTGCCAGCAAAACACCCTCAGGGTACTGTAACCATAAGGTGCCTCAGAAGGCGCCCTATAAGGCGCCTTATAGGGCACCCTATAAAGCGCCTTCTGAGGCACCTTATGGTTACAGTCCGTATAAGGTGCCTTATAAGGTGTCCTATGGAGCGCCTTATAGGGTGCCCTATAGGGGACATTGTAGGGTGCCGTGGCGGACAGTGCACTTTATAATGTGCCCTATGGAGTGCCTTATAGGGTGCCTTCTTCGGCACCTTAGGTTACGGCACGTGAGGGTGTGTTTGCTGGCAGCAATAATTAAAATACACATAAAATGCCTCAGGAAACAATACTTACATGTCAAAGCTGATGCCTCAGCCAGCCTTATGCATTAGGCACACTGGGGGATTGAACTCATGACCCCTGTCTTATCAGTAAGTGTATTAACCATTGTGCTACACTTCTGTTTCTATGTTGGATGTCTATGCACCTACATAAGATTACCGCGCGGTAACGCGCTTAGCGGCGCTTTGCACGATAATGTGCGCAGTAGCGCACGTTATCGCGCACTAATCCCGTTTTGCTACTTTACACTGAAACGCCCACTCCTTATATGGCAGCCTGCACACTATCGCCGGGCGCACATTAAGACGGTTTAGTAAACATACCCCTTAGGCAATTTACAAAGATATATACACAATAAAATATAACAGAATCCCATTGCAAAGTACATAAACACACATATGCAATAAAATGAACAGAAAATAAACTAAAATCACCTTCTAATTACATAAAATACAATTATTCATGTGGAGCCTGATTCCAACAGGGGCATATCTGGGCCCTCCAGATGTCCAAAATATGGACAGCCCCAAATTGCACCCAATTCTGTAACCACAGGAGATGGACAGTCCCATGGTTGCAGGAACACTTAGATGGCCCAGTGTAACCCCGAATCAGCGGTGCAGGATGTCCTCCCTAAAGCCTGTCCAGCTAGCCCTAGGCTCCTACTGGTATACTGGTGCTATCTCATTGCCATGGCGCCAGGATACCCAGCAGTTCAGAAATGCTGCAATAGGGGGAACCCTCATTTCCCCACTGTCCAACCCTTGGCACAGGCAGCCAGGGCTGGGAACGGGCAGCAGAGACACCCCTGCATTTGCCTGTCTGGTTCAGTGGGGCTGCCTGGCCTGAATCCCGCAGTCGATGGGATTTATTCCACTTCTAAGATAGTATAGGTCCTACATCTATCTCTCTCCCCACCGGACATACAGGGTCATGACTTGAAAAGGCTCTGTACGTTTGGGTGCTTTGGCCCGCCCCTGCTCTGCCACTCCCCATCTCCAGCCCTCCCCACCTGCCCCCTTCCAGCACTCCCCACTCTAACCCTCAGTACGTGTGGGGAGGGCTAGACTCAGGATTGAGTGCCAGGCCAGAATGGGGATTGGACGTCCTACCAGGACATCCGACCCTACTATTTGCATCTCTGCATTGGGTCCAAAACAAATTAGCTTATAGATATTAAGCAAAATAAACCTGTCCTTGCATCCATAGTTATCCACTTAATAACCTAATCCCTACTGTGATTCTTTTTTTTTTTTTGAAACTTTTATTTTCATTTTGTAACAAACAAAAGAAACAACACACCAAAGGAGACAAAACAAGTATACAATAAGGAAAAGTAAACCCAATTACCCCCCACCCCCATGCCTCTTCTCTAGCCGATTATGTCAGCATGTGAGCGCTTCCAATTAACAGTGATTATACATCAAAAACGGTCAAAAGGGTATCAACGATACAGAATGATCATGGGACAAAAGTATATACAAATTTAGACAGTCAGATGAGAGCATTTAGCAGAATGTACATAGTCATTGAGCATCTTCCATTCAGACCTATAATGAGAAGTCTGAACGGGGGAAGCAAACATACGAGGTATTTGTTCATATTTACTGTAGAGACAAACATGATTCCACCATGCATTGGGGCTCAGATGGGAGCTATTTTTCCAGTATTTCTTAATTAGAGAAATAGCTATGCCAAGCATAAAGCCCCAAAGGAAGTAAGCCGTTTTTTGGAAAAGAGGAGATCCCCGCTGCTGGGCGAAGTCCCACCATCCTCCAAGAAAGGGGGCTCCTGAAAGTGCAAAATAGACTGGATACGACCCCAGACCCGACGCCAGTAATACTGTAGTGCGGGACATTCATACATAACATGAGGTAGTGTACCAATGGCCGCATGGCATGTCCAACAACTATTGCCCTGAGTAGTGTTCCTTTTGGCTAATCTGTCAGGAGTGTAAAAAAAAAAAAACACCGGTGGGCTAGAAAGAAGAGTGTCTGAGTGAGTGAGGCGGATCGGGAAACCCGTGGCGCTCTACTCCAGTCAAGACTCCATTGCTCCAAGGCCAAGTCACATGCAATTCTCTCTCCCATGCTTTCTGCGCTATAGGGGTATCGCAAGTTATAGCATTACATAAGGGTTTGTGAAAATTGGATGCTACACCCGGTGAACCACCGATAGATCGGATAGTCTCCGATCAACCTTGTATAGGGGATGCCAATGGCGGAAGTACCTTAGCACTCCAAAGGCAATGCTGAAGGTGCATCGACTGAAAGTAGTGTGTCGCTGGGAGACCAAATTCAATTTGCAATTCACTAAAAGTTTTCCAGCGACCATCATGGAACAACTGGCTAGGAATTCAAATGCCCCTGGTGTACCAGGGGCTCCACACTATGGACTTATTTTGTATTCGAAATCAAGTAGTGTACCAAAGCGGGAGCCCATCGAACGGACAGAGTCAGGAGTCTAAGGATTGCATTAGAGTATTAAAGGCACCTAAAGTGTCTAAAAGCATTGGTGGATAGTGGGAGTCTGATGGGAGAGTCATACCAGGGAGAAAAGTAAGAGGAATCGGTTTGCAAAGATCCTCCTCTATGTCTAGTCACACAGGTCTACTCGGTACTGGATCTTCCAGCCAACGAGCGCCGTGTTTGAGAAGAAAAGAGTGATGGAACACTTGATTAAAATCACCACCAAGTATTGATGGAGCATTGGCAGAGGCCTATGCCAACTGCGCAATACTTGCATAGTAAGCAGGGTTGTCCACATTCGGGGCATAAATGCAAATACACGTGAATTCGCTATCTCCAACCTTAAGGTGTACACGGGCCCATCTACCCTCCTTGTCAGCGCCAGTATCAATTACAGTAGCTTGCGAAGACTTCTTAACCGGAATGGCTACCCCGCACCGTTTGGAAACGGCGGGAAAGTAGGCAGCCACCATGTTAGACTTAGCATTGAGTTGCAGTGTTTCAGCAGAGTTTAGATGCGTTTCCAGAAGAAACACTAAATCAGCATGCTCATGGCTAAGATAGCTAAGGATTTGCTTCCTTTTGATTGAACTATTAATGCCTTTTACGTTGAGTGATAAAATTTTACATAAAGCCATTCAACAAAGTTAAAAGTTCTGAGCATGATAGCACACATAATTTCCCAATGTCCCTCATATTGACTGTATCTGGCTGTACATATGACATGAAAGAAAACAGGCTAAGATAATACAATGGAGCGCCCCACATTAAAAAAGAAAACCGCAGTGCGGTAGAGAAGAAGCAAAACCCCAAAATTACTGGCGACCATGTGTCTGCGGGGAGAAACCCCAGAGAAGGCCGAAATGGAAAAAACACATAACCTGTAGGACTGTGCGTGCTCCGAATCCGACCGAGGCACACATCATGGAGGGATAGGAGACCAAAATCAACAGGTCATATAGAGAAAGAAAGGAAGTCCAGGTAGTCTCTGTGCTTGGCTATGACCGCCGCATCGGGCCCTTCAAGATGGCGGACAGAGCCGGCAGATAAAAGTCCAAGTTTTTGGATTAGCGCATCTGCTCTGCTTCTTTGGAGTCCAAAAATGTTGACAGTAGATCAGGATCTTCGAATGTCCTGGTTTGGTTGTGGAGAGTCACTCGGAGCTTCGCTGGATACAACAGGCCAAAGCGAGCCTGTAGCTGTTGAAGTCGAGGGCGAAAAGCAAGGAGTTTCTTCCGACGGTCAACGGTAGGCTTTGCAAAATCAGGGAAGAAGGAGACTTTGTGACCTTCAAATTCCAAATGATGATTCGCCCGGGCAGCATTTAAAATTTGTTCCACTTGTTGATATCGTAGCAAGCGAAAGATAATAGGCCGGGGGGTCGTTCGGTTGAGCGCCATGTAGGTAGGAACACGGTATGCACGATCGATTTCCAGTTCTCTATGAAAAGTGATCTTTAGCAAGGAGGGAAGAGTTTTGAGCAGGAATTCTCTTATATCTCCGACTTCCACCCCCTCCGGTATGCCAATGAGCCTCACATTGTTGCGACGGGCTCGATTATTGCTATCTTCTAACTCCTTTTGAAGATTCTGTATCTGGCGCTCAGCCTTGTCCAGGTTGCCCAAGCGCACCACGTGCGAGTCGAGGATCCCCGCCATGTTGTCCTGCCGTAATGAGAGACTTTCAAGTCGGTCCTGGAGCACTCCAAAGTCTTCTCGCATAGCTCGAAGCGCTTCTCCATTGGACTGCACCAATTCCTTCACACCGCGTATTTCCTCCAAAATTTCCAGGTGCATTTCGGGGTTTTCACGAAATGGAGCCATCTTCTGTGGGGAGGACACCTCTGTTTTGGAGCGTTTTCCGTGAGAAGAGGAAGGAGACCCGAAGTCCAAGCGCGCTGGTTTATGGGCCGCCATCCCCCCCGATGTACCCCGGTCAGCTCGGAGCGAAATAGTAAGTTTGTATAGGTATTAAGTCAGGATTCTAAGTAGGCCTCTCGGGAGCTTGAACGCAAAGCGTCTTACCCGCTGGACATCAGGCTCCGCCCCCCCCCTACTGTGATTCTTAAGGCCCATTGACATTTATTTATTTATTATTTATTTCATACATTTCTATACTGCCTTTTCAATAAGAGATCATGCTTCATCCAAAGAAGCCAGCAGCTTAGCAAACATACATTAAAAATAAAGGGAGGGGGCGGCATATTCAAAAGGATTAAGATTAAATCATGGTGAGCGGGATATTCAGCAGCATATTACTATCTGGTGCCACAGAATATCCCGTCCTAATGCCGCTTCTCATCCCGAAGCTAACCACGTAGCATCGGGAGGTTTTGGGGGCGGCACTCATATCAGCAATGATATTCAGCCACTGACCTGTTAACATAAACTGGCTAAGGTTAGCAGCACAAAATATTGATCTAACTTTAGCCAGTTTAGCTAATTGAGTAGCGGCTCAATATCATTGTTACCTGGATAGTTAAAATGCTAAAATGCTATCCAGGCAAACTGGATATTCAGTGCTGGTGTCTGGATATGACCCCAGCATTGAATATCCGGGTCTAATTTAAAACGGTGTCAGGCAGCCACTTTAATCAAGCTGGTTGCCATTATTCAGTATTGACCCCAAATAATGTTATAAATAAAAAAAACAAAAAAACAACAGAAGGGGGGGGGCGGAGCCTGATGTCCAGCGGGTTAGACGCTTCGCGCTGAAGCTCCCGAGAGGCCTACTCAGAATCCTGACTTAATACCTACATAAACTCAATTTTTTGCTCCGAACTTACCGGGGTACCTCGGGGGGGATGGCGGCCCATAAACCAGCGCGCTTGGACTTCGGGTCTCCTTCTTCTTCACACGGAAAACGCTCCAAAACAGAGGTGTCTTCCCCACAGAAGATGGTTCCACTTCGGGAAAACCCCGAAATGCATCAGGAGCTCTTAGAGGAAATACGCGGAGTGAAGGAACTGGTGCAGTCCAACGGAGAAGCGCTTCGAGCCATGCGAGAAGACCTCGGTGTGCTCCAGGACCGACTTGAAAGCCTTTCATTATGGCAGGACAACATGGCGGGGGTCCTCGACTCGCACGCGGTGCGCTTGGTCAAACTGGACAAGGCTGAGCGCCAGATACAGAATCTTAATATTGAGTTAGAAGATAGCAATAATCGCGCCCGTCGCAACAATGTGAGGCTTCTTGGAATACCGGAGGGGGCGGAAGCAGGAGATATTAGAGAATTCTTGCTCAAAACTCTTCCCTCCTTGTTGAAGATCACATTTCATAGAGACCTGGAAATCGATCGAGCACATCGTGTTCCTACCCATATGGCGCTCAACCGCACGACCCCCCGGCCTATTATCTTTCGATTACTACGATATCAACAAGTGGAACAAATTCTAAATGCTGCCCGGGCGAATCGTCATCTGGAGTTTGAAAGTCATAAAGTCTCCTTCTTCCCTGATCTGGCAAAGCCCACAGTTGACCGTCGGAAGAGGCTCCTTGCTTTTCGCCCTCGACTTCAACAGCTACAGGCTCGCTTTGGCCTGTTGTATCCAGCGAAGCTCCGAGTGACTCTCCACAACCAAACTAGGACATTCGAAGATCCTGATCTACTATCAACATTTTTAGACTCCAAAGAAGCAGAGCAGATGCGTTAACCCAACAACTTGGACTTATTATCTGCCGGCTCTGTCCGCCATTTTGAAGGGCCCGACGTGGTGGTCATCGCCAAGTACAGAGACTGCCTGGACTTTTCTTTCTGTCTTTATATGACTTACTTGGTCTTCTATCCCTCCATGATGTGTGCCTCGGTTGGATTCGGAGCACGCACAGTTATACAGGTTATATGTTTTCAATTTCGGCCTTCTCTGGGGTTTCTCCCCGCAGACACATGGTCGCCAGTAATTTCTGGGGTTCTGCTTCTTCTCTACCGCGCTGCGGTTCTTATTTTTTAATGTGGGGCGCTTCATTGTATTACATTAGCTTATTTTCTATCATGTCATGTGTACAGCCAGATACAGTTACTATGAGGGACATTGTGAACATATGTGCGCTATCATGTTCTCTTTCAGAATTTTTAACCTTGCTCAATGGCCTTATGTAAGATCTTATCACTTAACGTAAAAGGCATCAATAGTCCAATCAAAAGAAAGAAAATTCTTAGCTATCTTAATCATGAGCATGCTGATTTAGTGTTTCTTCAGGAAACGCATCTAAATTCCGCTGAAACACTGAAACTCAATGCTAAACCTTATCTGGTGGCTGCCTATTCTCCCGCCGTTTCCAAACGGTGTGGGGTGGCCATTCTGGTTAAGAGGTCTTTGCAAGCTACTGTAATAGATACTAGCTCTGATAAGGAGGGTAGATGGACCCGTGCACATTTTAAGGTTGGAGATAGTGAATTCACGTGTATTTGTATTTATGCCCCGAATGTGGATAACCCTGCTTACTATGCAAGTATTGCGCAGTTGGCACAGGCCTCTGCCAATACTCCATTAATACTTGGTGGCGATTTCAATCAAGTGCTAGACCCTTTGATAGATAGACAACCGCCCAGAACGAGTAGTCCACCCAAGAGTCTTGCTACCCTTACAGCTCTAATGCAAGACCTTGCGCTAGTAGATATATGGAGGCTGCTTCACCCCTCCGACTTAGAGTACACTTTTTTTTCTGCCCCCCATCACTCACAATCTAGAATAGATTTTTTTCTCATTTCCAAAGCACTGATTTCTCAAGTGGACACGGCTAGGACTCATCCTCTTCATATTTCTGACCATGCTGCCATATCTTTTTCATTGCATGTCACTACGCGAGATGATCATCCCCGTGCTTGGTTTTTTGATAGATCCCTACTGGATCAAAAAGATTTTCAGGTTGACATAAAGGCCGCTATCCAAGATTATTTTCATTTTAACTCACCCCATGACACAGCGAGCTGGGCTTGGTGGGAGGGTTTTAAGGCATCTATCCGTGCTACTATAACCAGCTACCAAATTCGACAGGGGAAACAAAGAAAACAGCACTTACTGATTCTAGAGCAACAGATACAAGCTGGGGAGCGTCTCCTTACGTCCCGTACTGACCCATGTATTTTACTCCGTCTACAACGCCTCCGCTTTCAATACAATCAGCTTTTATATACTGCTGCTGCTAAAAATATTGAATCACAACAAGGGTTGTATTACCGGGAAAATAACCGTGCTGGCAAATTATTAGCGAATGCCCTGAAAGGTCAAAAAGAAGCCAAGCGTGTTACCGCTCTCCGTAATCCGTCGGGGGGGGGCCTGGTCACTAAAGATATAGAAATTTTAGAACTCTTTCGTGATTTTTATACTCGGCTTTACCAATCTGAATGTGATTTTGAGCCAGAAGTATTTGAACGATTGCTCTCAGGGGTACAACGACCGACCCTATCTGACGAAGATAGAGAGGCCATGGACAAACCATTCACTTTATCAGAAATTCATTCTGCTCTCAAGAGATGTGCCACAGGTCGAGCTGCCGGCCCGGACGGTCTCCCTGCTGAATTCTACAAAACCTTTAACGCTGACTTAGCTCCAGTTCTGAAACTTTATTTTTCTGCTCTGGCCGAGGAGGGATCTCCTGCTGGGTCCTTTTCTATGGCAAATGTAGTAGTTTTTGAGAAAGAGGGGAGAGATCCGCAACTAACAGCCAATTATCGTCCAATTTCCCTCCTAAATGCGGACTATAAAATATTTGCCACCATTCTCTCCACCCGGCTCTCTGATAGGATGTCTACTTTGATACACCCAGATCAATGCGGTTTCATTCCCGGTAGATCAACCGCTGACAATGCTCGGACTCTATGTCATGTACTGACTACCGCAGTTAATCTTGATCGACCATTTGTCGGCCTCTCACTTGATGCTGAGAAGGCCTTTGATCGCTTAGAATGGCCTTTCCTGTTTGCAACTCTCCGCTGGTACGGATTCGGAGAAGGTTTTCTCCATTGTCTCCACACCATGTACGCACAGCCTACAGCCAGTATCTGTGCTAATGCTTTAAAGTCTCAGCCATTTCCCCTTCAACGCGGTACTCGTCAGGGATGCCCTCTGTCTCCACTTCTTTTCGATCTTGCACTCGAACCCTTAGCTTTACTAATCCGGCAATCGGAGGAGATTCATGGAGTCCCCTTCTCTCATAGGGAAATTAAAATTTCAGCATATGCTGATGACCTTATGCTTTTTGTCTCTTTAGACTCGGTGCCGGCTGTCCTAGAGCAAATCGGTAAATATTCACAACTCTCGGGGTATAAGATAAATTGGACCAAATCGGTGGCCTTCCCATTAAACTCTCTAATTCATCAAGCAGATATGCAATCCTTTCCCTTTCTATGGCAACCTCGCATGGTCAAATACCTTGGGGTCCACTATTGCTCTCCTTTGGAAGATGCTATCTCCTTTAATGCCAAAGACTTAACCTCTAAAGTCCGGGCGCTTACTCACCGTTGGACTCCTTTAACACTCACCTGGTGGGGTCGCCTAGAAACCATAAAAATGATGATTGTTCCTAAAGTGAATTACATTTTAGAAATGTTGCCCTGTCTCCTACCTCGACGTACATATAAAGATTTAGAGGGCCTTCTGACTAGATACTTATGGCAAAACAAGACACCTAGGATAGCGAAGCATAAGTTGCAAGCTGATAAGGACAATGGGGGTGTCCGATTCCCTGATTTCCTGAAATATCACCACTCTTTTCTTCTCAAACAAGGCGCTCGTTGGCTGGAAGATCTAGCACCGAGTAGACCTGTGTGGCTAGATATAGAGGAGAACCTTTGCAAACCGTTTCCTCTTACTTCTCTCCCTGGTATGACTCTCCCATCAGACTCCCACTATCCACCAATGCTTTTAGACACTTTAGGTGCCTTTAATACTCTTATTCAATCTCTAGACTCCCGATTCTGTCCGTTAGACAGACTCCCGCTCTGGTACAATACTCGATTTCAAATACAAAATAAACCGATGGCGTGGAGCCCCTGGTACACTAGGGCATTTGGACCCCTACCCAGTTGTTCCATGATGGTCGCTGGAAAACTTTTAGTGAATTGCAAATTGAATTTGGTCTCCCAGCGAAACACTACTTTCAGTTGGTGCAACTACAGCATTGTCTTCGGAGTGCTAAGGTGCTCCCGCCATCGGAATCCCCTACCCAAGACTTGTCGGAGACTATCCGATCTATCGGGAGCTCATCGGGTGTAGCATCTAACTTTTACAAAACCTTAAGTACTGCTGTAAATAGAGGTACCCCTATAGCACAGAAAGCATGGGAGCGGGAACTGCATGTAACTTTGACCCCGGAGCAATGGAGCCTTGTCTGGAGTAGAGTGACACGGGTATCCAGATCCGCCTCACTCACTCAGACACTCTTCTTTCTAGCCCACCGGTGTTTCTATACTCCTGACAGATTAGCCAAATGGAACACCTCCCAGGGCAATAAATGCTGGACATGCCATGCGGCCATTGGTTCACTAACTCATGTTATGTATGAATGTCCCGCACTACAGTATTACTGGCGTCGGGTCTGGGGTCGTATCCAATCTATTTTGCACTTTCAAGAGCCCCTGTCTTGGAGGATAGTGGGACTCCGCTCAGCTGCGGGGATCCCCTCTCTTCCAAAATCGGCTTACTTCCTTTTAGACTTTATGTTGGGCATTGCTATTTCCCTAATTACGAAATACTGGAAAAATAGCTCCCATCTGAGCCCCAATGAATGGTGGAATCATGTCTGTCTTTACAGTAAATATGAACAAATACCTCGTATGTTTGCTTCTTCCGTTCAGACCCCCCATCATCTGTCTAAATGGAAGATGCTCAATGACTATGTTCACACCGCTAAATGCTCTCATCTGACTGTTTAAATTTGTATAAATCTCTGTCACATGATCATTCTGTATCGCAGATGCTATTTATGTTCGTTTTGATGTACAATCACTGTTGTTTGGAAGCGCTCACATGCTGATACTGTCGACTTAGAGAAGAAGCAGGGGGGTGGGGGGTAATAGGGTTTGTTTTTCCTTATTGTATACTTGTTTTGTCTCCTTTGGTGTGTTGTTGTTTTTGTTTGTTGCAAAATGAAAATAAAAGTTTAAAAAAAAAAAAAAAACAACAACAGAAGAAACCCCAGCCAAATGTTACAGGCACATGCCCTCCCCTCCCATATCACACTTCCCTTGCTAAGAATAAATCTAGGAGACCCACTCACCATGGGAAGGGAGGTCACCTTGTGCGTACCTGGTCCTTTGGCTTCTTTCTGCTTGTCTACCACTAAAGATGTTATGACTGCTTCCTGCCACAACCCAACAGTATACAACTAATGAACATGACCACCTTCCTGGCATGCCTATCCCCAATACCTAATTCCTTTTGCACTGGGATTAAGGGCTCCTAGCTGACATTCAGTTGGGCAAAACCATCCCTCAGCATTGGATCTCCTTCACTAGGCTCAGTTAAACAACAGAAACATAGAAACACGATGGCAGGAAAAGACCACATGGCCTGTCTAGTCTACCCTTCCATATCAACCACTACAACAGTCCCCTTTTTTCCTTAAGAGATCCATTGTGTTTGTCCCATGCTTTTTTGAATTCAGATACTGTCCTCATCTCTACCACCTCCAATGGGAGACTATTCCACGAATCTACCACTCTTTCCATAAAGAAATATTTCTGCATATTCCTGAGTTTATCCCCTTTCACCCTCATTGTATGTCCTCACGTAGCAGAGCTTGCTTTCATTCGAAAGAGGCTCTCCTCCTGAGCATTTATGCCACAGAGGTATTTAAACATCTCAATCATATCACCTCTATCCCGCCTTTCCTCTAAAGTATAAATATTACGCTTCTTAAGTCTGTCCTCATATACTTTATAACAAAACCTAGTAACCGACGTCAACCTGTTTATATCCTTTTGAAGGTGCGGTCTCCAGAACTGCACACAATACTCCAAATGAGATTGCACCAAAGACTTATATAGAGGCATTATCATCTCCTTTCTTTTGCTGGCCATTCCTCTCCCTATGCATCCAAATATACTTCTAGCTTTCACCGTTGCTTTTTCTACCTGTTTAGCTACTTTAAGATTATCAGACACAATCACACCTAGGTCCGCTCTTCTTTTGTGGACAGAAGTACTTCACACCCTATACAATATTGCTCCCTTGGATTGCTGCAGCCCAAATGCATGGCCGTGCATTTTTTAACATTAAATCTCAGCTGCCAAATTCTAGATCATTCTTCAAGCTTAGTTAGATCCCTCCTCATGTTATCTATACCTTCCTGGGTGTCTATTCTATTGCAGATTTTGGCATCATCTGCAAATAGGCAAACCTTATTCGACAGCCCTTCTGCAATATCACTAACAGAGATGTTAAAAAGAGTTCAACCAAGGACAGATCCCTGTGGAACCCAACTGGTAATCTCCTTATTTATTTATTTATTTTATTTATTTAACAGTTCTTCTATACCGCTCTATTTTAGATCAGAGCGGTTTACATTTAACATCAACTATACAACACAGGCACTTTGAGTTGTATCTACAATAAACAGGGAGATCAACTTGGAAATAACTGGGGGGAAACTATGTATATTGTGTAATTATTAACATTGTATTACACTGGTACCTGATTTCAGGCAGAACATATCTACATCTTATTTACACTGGGAGTCTGAATTCTAGTTCAGAGGGTACTTCTTAGAGATCGGTTGGTTATCCTTTTTCATGCTGAGTCTGCTTGTTTAGTTGGGGTGAGTGATTGTCTGAGGGGCAATAAGTATGCTTACTAAGGCTGGATTCAGGGTAGTATGTGGTGAACAGGTGCTGCTTTAATGCCTTCCTGAATTGGGTTAGGTGAGTGATGTTTCGAATAGAGGTGGGGAGAGCATTCCATGCTCTGGGAGCATAGATTGTAAAGGCCCTATTTGTTGTTGCCTTTGTGCATGTCGTCATTACTTTTGGGACCTCTAGGGTGTTTTGCATCATGGGTCTTCTGCTTCTGTTCGGTGGTACCTTATGTATCATCTTGCTGATAGTTGTGGGGGTCAAAGTGTTTAAGGCTTTAAAGGTTAAGGTTAGAACTTTATGCAGGGTTCTTGCTTGAACCGGTAACCAATGGAGGTTCATCAGTACTGGCGTTATGTGATCTCTCCGTGAGGCCCCTGTTAGTACTCTTGCAGCAGTGTTCATTGCAAGCTGGAGAGGGGCTTGCGTTGCTTGAGGTAGACCGTGAAGAATTACGTTGGCATAGTCGAAATGTGGTAATATTAATGCCTGGTAGATCGATCGGTAGTCGCTGAAGTCAAGTAGCGGTCGGAGATGTTTTAAGGTCCTTATTTTCATATATACTGTTTTTACTGTGTTTTTTATGTGGGTTTTCAGATCCAGTTGTTGATCCAGTGTAACGCCAAGGTAGCGGATGGTGGGTTTGGTTTTTAGTTCTGTGTTGCCGATTTTTAAAGAGAGTGGAGGGGTGAAGTCCTGGTTCCTTGAGATGAAAAGGACATCTGTTTTGTTGTAGTTGATTCTCATGTTTTGTGTGCTGAACCATTCTGCTACTGCCTCAAAACATCTTGTTAGAGGGGAGAGGTCTGGTTGGTTGGTCCTGAATGGGATGTATAGAAGGATGTCGTCAGCGTAGGCTAGACAGTTGACCTTGAATGCACGTGCTAGGGCACATATGGGCTGCATGTAGATGTTAAACATCAATGCAGATAGTGACGAGCCCTGTGGTACACCCTGGTTTTGTAAAAATGGTTCCGAGGTTGCAGAGCCTGATCTTACATGTTGCCATCTATTAGTCAAGTATGACTTGCACCACTTTAGGGCTGTTCCCTGAATTCCTTTCTCGCTGAGGCGTTGTATGAGGATCTCGTGGCTAACCGAGTCGAAGGCCGCTGCTATGTCGAGGAATATGAGGGCGAATCCTTGATGAATTTTGTCGGTTCCAGAGACTAGGTGATCAAATAGGTTGGTGAGGAGGGTTTCCACCCCATGCGCCTCTCTGAACCCATGTTGGGCAGGATCGAGTGGGGCTTCATTATCAATATGCTGTTGGATTTGACGCTGTACTAACTTTTCAATTATTTTGGCAAGCATGGGGATACTTGAAATTGGTCTGTATGATTCCACTTTCGTTGGGTCCAACTTGTTATTTTTTAGCAGTGGTCTGATTGATGTTTGTTTCAGACTTTGTGGAAACGATCCGGTTGTAAGGGATTGGTTTATTATTTCGCTCAGATATTGGCTTAAGTCACATCGTAACTCCTTGATCCATAAAGCAGGGCATGGGTCATTGGGTGCGGTAGTGGGGTTGATAGCGGCGATAATGTCTTCAATCTCTCTGCGTGATATTTTTTCAAATTTGGATAGCGGTGATGGTTGGGGCAAGTTATGTTGAGAGCTGTTTTCAGCGGAGCTCGGAGTTGCACCAGCCTGGGTCACTTCAGGTTGTAGGTAGTTGGTTGCAGGTGCAGTAGTCTGGATCATTTTTGACTGTAAGTAGTTGGAGTATGCCTGAGGGTGTGGCATCTGTGACTGGTCTGCGGGAGGTTCTCTTATGAGAGATTTCACTATATTGAAGAGGTCGTGGGGCTTGTTTAGTGACCGCTTCAAGATGTCAGAATGATATTGTTTTCGCTTTTTTGATAATTCGTCACGGTGTGCTCTTAGGTGAGCCATGTAAGTATCTTGTGCTTCAGTAGAGTGAGACCGACACCATCTTCTCTCAAGCCTGCGCAGGCACTTGAGTGAATCTCGGAGGTCTTTGGTATACCATGGTGCGTGCATTCGTTTCTTTGTTGTTTTTTTATGTGTGGCTGGTATGCATGCGATGGTCTTGAGGCTCTCGTCCCAGGTGGACACCATTTTGTCTAGGTCATGTGGTATGTTGTTGAGGAGTGGGAGGATCTTCTCTCGAAGCTCTTCTTTATCAAAGGGGCGGAAGCGCTTCAAAGAGGTTTCGTGGACAGAGTTGGCTTTGTTGGAGTTTTTATTGTGTGTTTTAATAGGTATCTGGAATTGGAGCAGACTATGGTCAGACCATGGTACAGGAGTTACGGTTGGTGGCATTGGTTGGGTGGTATCTTTATCTGTCTGTGGGGCAAAGATCAAGTCAAGTTTGTTTCCCTTTCTCCTCAGAGAGAGCTCCATTTACCTCTATCCTTTGCCGCCTTCCACTAAACCAATTTCTTACCCAAGCAGTAACTTTAAGGTCCATCCCTAGGGTTCTCAGTTTGTTTATAAATCACCTGTGTGGAACGGTGTCAAAGACTTTACTGAAATCTAAATACACCACATCTAGGGCTCTCCCTCATTCCCACTCACATGTCACCCATTCAAAGAAATCAATCAGATTTTTCTGACAAGACCTGTCTCTGGTGAACCCGTGCTGCCTCGGATCCTGTCGTTTGCTGGACTCCAGAAACCTCACTATTTTCTTTTCTAGCAGAACTTCCAATAATTTACTCAACACCAAAGTTAAACAAATGACCTGTAGTTTTCAACCACATCCTTACTTCCACTTTTGTGTAAAGGGACCGCATGTGCCTTTCTCCAGTCCTCTGGCACCACTCCTGATTCCAAAGAGGCATTGAAAAGGTCGGTCAGTGGAGCTGCTAAAAGATCCCTAAGTTCCCTCAATATTCTTGGGTGTGTCCCATTTGGTCCCATCGCTTTGTCTACTTTAAGTTGAGCTAGTTCCTCATGAACACAGTCTTCTGAAAATCATTCAAGATGCCCCTCATTTCTGTTCCTGTTTGTGGCTGTTTTCTAAGGTCCTGCTCCTGGTTCTTTATCTGTGAACACAGAACAGAAATAGTTGTTAAGCAATTCTGCTTTATGCTCATCAGCTTCTACATATTCCTTCCAAAACCTTTGAGTCTGACAATACCACTTTTGCCCTTCCTCTTCTCACTAACATATCTGAAAAATGTCTTATCCCCCTTCCCCATTTTATTGCATTGGCTATTTCCTCCTCTTTTTCAATCTTTGCTTTTCTGACTACTTTGCTAGCTTCTCTAAGATTTTCCAAATATAAATGCTTGTCTTCCTCTCTATGTGATCTCTTGTATTTCATGTAGGCCTTCCTCTTATTCTTCACCTTTGCATCTACTTCTTTTGAAATCAATAATGGTCTCCTTTTCCTTTTACCTTTATTTACCATTTTAACAAAAAGGTTGGTTGACCTTAAAATATCTCCTTTCAGTTTTGCCCACTGTTTTTCTATTTATCCCAGCTGTTCCCATCCTGCTAACAATTCCCTGAGGTATTGGCCCATCCTGGCAAAGTTAATTTTCCTAAAGGCTAAGACCCTCTCTTTTGAATGGATTTTAACAGCCCTAGTCCTAATGCTGAACCACACCATCTAGTGATCACTGGATGCAAAATGATCTCCTACTATAACATTAGAAACACTTTCACCATTGGTAAGCACCAAGTCCAGTATGGCCCCTTCACGTGTAGGTTCTGTTACCAATTGCCTGAATAGTTTTCCCTTTAGAGAATCCAGGATCTCCTTACTTCTAGATGATACTGCAGCAGGAATGTGCCAATCAACATCCGGCATATTGAAATCCCCTATCAGTAGCACTTCCCCTTTCCTGGCAATGCTATGGTGTCATTCCGCCAATAAAGCTGAAGTCTCATCACTAGTCAAATTCAGCTTCCAGGTCGTCCTACAAATTATTGTTTTAAAGTACTAAGACTACCTCAGAGAGACTGACAAGATGGGATTTAAATAAACTAGAGCAACTATCTGAGGCCTGTACTTGCTAAATGTGTACCCTTCCTTTGCTTTTTCAAGCATGACCAGTTCTGCTTTTTCACTTCCCTAGGGCCAGGCACTCTTATCTTCTGGTCAAGCAGTTTGAGACGTGGAATCATGTCTGACCAACAAACTACAGTATACAGTGGCACCAGCATTAGCATTGGCAGGTTCTTCAGCACCATCAAGCTGATAACCAAACCATGTGTTGCAGATTATTTCACTCCAGATAAATTATCAACATTTTCCACCATCAAAACTTGCTCAGCTGCTATTTATTGGCAAGAGGTGGTCCCATTTTTTCCTCTCTGTCTGAACCAATGCACTGAATTTCCTCTACACTATGGTGTCTATTCTGCAATCAAGTGGGGATATTTTAGTCCATAGCCCCACCCTGGACACAACTCCACCACATCCCCCTGCCTACTTGGATGTCTCCACACGGGGGTGTCTTTAGAGAGTTTTTGTAAAATGGGATGTCCTTGTGGTTTGGACATTATGGGGTATGTTTACTAAACCGTCTTAACGTGTGCTCTGCGACGTTATCGCGCGATAAGGTACCTTATCGCGCGATGATGGCGCTTTTTAAGACACACAAGTACCATATCGCGTGATAACGCGCGCTACGGCGCATACGAGTGCTGAAGGCGGGGAAAGGCTCCCGAAGGGCGGAGGAAGGCTCCCCAGGGGCGGAGAGAAGGGGTCAATGGGTGGACAGTGGGAGGGGAGAGGCTTCCTGCACACCAACGCTGTGAAATCCAAGGCTTAAAACTAACGCCAGTGAAAACCTGGCGTTAGAGCTGATTTAAATGGAAAAGAAACCATTTCCGTCAGCAATGTACAGCAAAACCAGGGAAACTTACAAAAAGTGATAAGTGTGATACATGTGCACGGAACAAAAGGGGAAAGAAACAGTGAAAATGAACAGAAGTAAATGTAAAAAAAACATAACCAAGCTGGGCAATAGTGATAGCAATGGGAAACATAAAAAAACACTCCCAAGAAAGCCCCAAAACAAAGATATGAAGTTTGGAAGGGTCTACGCTCCGTCCCCATACAAGGTGAATGATCCCACAGTGAAATAGCACTGATCTGGGTTTCTCTCTCCATTGGACAGGTTACCTATGGCATGCACATGTTCCACAACAGCAGGGCGGGCATGTCGGAATGGGCAATTGGACAGATGCTGGGAAAGGGGATACAGAGGGCTGCAGGCGGCACATGCTGTGTTGCAGCTGGGGCACAGTGCGGACTAGGCAGATGCCTAGGTGGCACTTAGGAATGCTGAAACTGAACAGCAGCCAGACAGCAACTGATGAGGGCCCAACATGGGCACAAGAGTGTTTATCACAGTGTCACAGGGGATAGCACCCAGCAGGTACATCCAAGGGCACAAAATATTGGCAGGCGGTGTTGGGGGGAAGCGTGGATGCCTATGCAGGCACCCCTACCCCAGAACCCTCACCATAGGCAGCCGCCTACCAGCACACTGGATGGCTTGAGACTGCACACCACCAGCACCACCAGCAGAAGGGCATGTCAGCATGGTGGCAGAGGGGTACTGGTGGTGGAGGGGGGCAGTGGCAGCTGCCACAGAGCAGACCATGGCCTAGCCCTGTGTAGGTGGGTGCCATGCACTGCAACAGACAGGCCCTGACGGACAAACAGTCATGGTATCACCAGGGAATGCACTGTCTCTGTGGCAACACGGTGGTGCAGTGCACACAACCAGTGTGTTTTGAGGCAGAAAGTCACAGGTTCAAGTCCCAGCTATGGTGCCTGCTAACCCAGTTCCCATATTTTATCCACTACTACAACATGCTAATACAGACAGAACCTTTATTGGAGATGACATAAACATGCCCAAAACACCTACATTTTACCCTACAGAGCACAGACTCCATAAACATGCGCATTACCTACAGCAGAGTCTCCCAAATGCAGTCCTGGAGGGCCAAACACCATTCAGGTTCCATGCTGCCTCTAATAAAGATGTCTGTGCTGCATATCTATGCACCACCCCCATGGTATGCAGATGTATCTCATGCATATTTATGAGGGACAGCATGAAAACCCAAACAGTGTTTGGCACACCAGGACTGGAGTTGGGAACCTCTGCCGTAAAGCAGCAGCCAACAGGGGCAGACACACCCACACCCACAGGCTCCATTAGCCAATGCCTCCTGGAGAGGCAGGACATTGGGCCCTGCGTGCATCTCCCAATACTAGCACTTGCATACTTTAGCAATGCCACCCTACACCTGGGAATACGGTACACAGCTGTCAAACGTTTGCTATGATTACTGGCAGATAGCAATTCCTACGTTAAGCACAGTTTGCTGATTGAGCTCCATCATAGCAACCTTTCTGATGTCTGTGGAGTGTGCTTCAGGTCTGGTCTCTGACAGTGTTTACCACCCTGGGGAGTGACCCCCACCAGTATTGCGTACCATATCCATGCCTGCACTGTGCCCAGGACTGGTGCGGTGGCCAGGGCTGCTAAACACCTCTATAGTAGCACAATGCTGGCATAGGTGTGGGAGTGTGTGTCTGTCTATCCAGTGTGTGGTGGCTGCAAACACCCTCCACAGCCCACACTGCCAGCACTGTTGCCAGTATTGGCCTGCCAATGTGCATAATGAGGAGCAAGGTACCATGGGTATAGCCCGGACAGGGTGGCCTGGCCAGGATGCATCTGCACAGGGCATAGGGCACTGGCTGGGATATTGTAGTGCCCGGCCACCACCAGCACAGACAGGGTGGCCACCGCATGTTTTGCTGGGAGATCACTCTCACCCTGACTGAGCAGTGACCATGGCATGGCTAGGCTACCCCATAGTGCTATATAGTATTTTTCTCATTTGATATTTATGGGTTCCCTTTGGGGCTCAATCACTGACTTATCTGCTTGGTGTGTATGCTGACATCCCAGTTCTGGGTGCATGCATCTCCTCCAGGAACATACCCTATGGACTAGCTATCAGACCGTCTGCAGCTAGTATGTGTCTTGCTGGAACACCTTGCAGGGTGCAATGGCTACAGGAGAATATCAGATTGTGGTGGGGTGCAGCTGAGTATTTCCGGGCCTAATGTCTGTCTGCTATTGCTTTATAGATGTATACAGAGCTGCATTGACTGCCCTGTAGGGTGTCTGTTCCCCAGCAGGACTGCGGTTGGTGGTCCCCTCTACTGCTGCCATTGCAGGGAGGTAGAATGTGGATCTGTCGGTGGGAGACCCTGTTTCCCACCCACAGCCCCAGAGGGTGGGTTGGGTGGTGGTACATAATCTGCCTATGGGTCCATAAGGGTCAAACCTGACTGAGAAATACAGTTGTATCCAAAGTGTGTCTGCAGGAACTACCTATCTCACACACTAGCACTGCTGGAGACCTACAGCATGGCCTATTTCTGCCATGGAAGGTGCTGTGGGCCTGGTGCTGGGCGCCCAACCGCACCCTTAGGGTGAGCACAGTATCCGCACAATGTGACGGTGTGTAGCTACTCTGTGCCAGTAACACACATGGTCAGTTCCCCCTACCAGGCCGAGGTGCTGTGGGGGTGCATACCCCATCTTGTGTTCATCTGTAGATGGCTGTTTGCATGTGCAGTGCATCATGGGTATGGGTGGGCTAACCCTATCCTGGTGACCACAGCAGACTGTTTGTGTGGTGACGTGTAGTCCTTCTGCAGCCAGCCAGGGCCTTGCTAGCAGCTATAGAGCTGTAGCGCACTGGTTACTTCACTGCTTGTGGAGCCAGAGGTCTTGGGTTCAAGCCCACAGTGGGGTTATTTGATAGGGCTGTCCAAAGCATTATCTGTTTCTAATGTACATTAGTGCTGCCAGCAAAACCACCCTCAGCGTACTGTACCCATAAGGTGCCTCAGAGGCCGCTCTATAGGGCACCTTATGGTTACCGTCCATATAAGGTGCACTATACGGTATCCTATTGAGCGACTTATAGGGTGCCCTATAGGGGACATTATAGGGTGCCGTGGCGGACAGTGCACTTTATAATGTGCCCTATGGAGTGCCTTATAGGGTACCTTATGCGGCACCTTAGGTTACGGCATGTGAGGGTGTGTTTGCTGGCAGCAATTAATAAAGTACAAATAAAGTGCCACAGGAAACAATACTTACATGTCAAAGCTGATTCCTCAGCCAGCCTTAAGTATTAGGCACACTGGGGGATCAAACTCATGACCCCTGTATCAGCAGTCAGTGTATTAACCATTGTGTTACACCTCTGTTTCAATGTTTGCATGTCTGGGCACCTACTTAGGATTACCGCGTGTCTGTCCAAGAGAGGTCAACGCATCTTTGGTAGTAGACTGGCTAATCTACTGAAGAGGGCTTTAAACTAGATTCCTTGGGGATGGGTGAAGAAAGCCCCCAGGTAAGTGAAAGCCCCCAGGTAGGTGATACATTAAATACCTTTATGGAAATGGGTAACAGGGGTAACATATGGAAAGCAGTGTGTATTAATGCCCGTAGCATGGGAAATAAGATCCCTGAGGTTGAAGCTTTGGTGGGAGTGGCTGACTTGGATTTAGTGGCAGTTACAGAAACATGGTTCACAGAAAACAATGACTGGGATGTAACTATACCTGGCTATACTTTATTCAGGAAGGACAGGGTAGGAAGAAGAGGAGGAGGAGTGGCACTATATGTAAAAACTACTATTAAAGCTTTGGAATTACAGAGCTTAAAAGGGAGAGAGGAGGCATTGTGGGTTAAACTAGAAAGAGGGAAAGAGAAATCTATTTGCATTGGAGTGATATACAGACCTCCCTCACAAGAGGAAGAGGTGGACAGAGAGTTAATTGAAGACATACGCAGCATTGCTAGGAAAGGGGAAGTGCTACTGATAGGAGATTTCAATATGCCAGATGTTGATTGGCACATTCCTGCTGCAGTATCATCTAGAAGTAAGGAGATCCTGGATTCTCTACAGGGAGAACTATTCAGGCAATTGGTAACAGACCCCACACGTGAAGGGGCCATACTGGACTTGGTGCTTACCAATGGTGAAAGTGTTTCTGATGTTGTAGTGGGAGATCATTTTGCATCCAGTGATCACCAGATGGTGTGGTTCAGTATTAGGACTAGGGCTGTTAGAATCCATTCCAAGGTGAGGATCTTAGACTTTAGGAAGACTAACTTTGCGAAGATGGGCCAATACCTCAGGGAGTCGTTAGTGGGATGGGAACAGCTGGGGGATGTAGAAAAACAGTGGGCAAAACTGAAAGGGGGTATTTTAAGGGCAACCAACCTTTTTGTTAAAACGGTAAATAAAGGCAAAAGGAACAGGAGACCACTATGGTTTTCGAAGGAAGTAGCTGAAAAAGTGAAGAAAAAGAGGGAGGCCTTCATGAAATACAAGAGATCACAGAGAGCAGAAGACAGGCATCTGTATTTGGAAAAACTTAGAGAAGCTAGCAAAGTAGTCAAGAAGGCAAAGATTCAAAAGGAGGAGGAAATAGCCAATGCAATAAAATGGGGGGATAAGACATTTTTCAGATATATTAGTGAGAAGAGGAAGAGCAAAAGTGGTATTGTCAGACTCAAGGGTGCAGGGGGGGAATATGTAGAAGCGGATAAGGATAAAGCGGAATTGCTTAACAAATATTTTTGTTCTGTGTTCACAGATGAAGAACCAGGAGCAGGACCTCAGAAAACACCCACAAATAAGAACAGAAGCGAGGGACATCTTGAACTATTTTCAGAAGACTGTGTTCGTGAGAAACTAGCTCAACTTAAAGTAGACAAAGCGATGGGACCGGATGGGATACACCCTAGAATACTGAGGGAACTTGGGGACGTTCTAGCAGCTCCACTGACTGACCTTTTCAATGCCTCGTTGGAGTCAGGAGTGGTGCCAAAGGACTGGAGAGAGGCTCATGTGGTGCCTTTACACAAAAGCGGAAGTAAGGATGTGGTTGAAAACTACAGGCCGGTTAGTTTAACTTCGGTGGTGAGTAAATTATTGGAAACGCTGCTGAAAGAGAAAATAGTGAGGTTTCTGGAGTCCAGCGGATTACAGGATCCGAGGCAGCATGGATTCATCAGAGGCAGGTCTTGTCAGACAAATCTGATTGATTTTTTTGACTGGGTGACCAGGGAGTTGGACCGAGGGAGAGCTCTAGATGTGGTGTATTTAGATTTCCGTAAAGCCTTTGACACTGTTCCTCACAGGCGACTTATAAACAAACTGAGCACCCTAGGGATGGACCCTAAAGTTACTGCTTGGGTTAGAAATTGGTTGGGTGGGAGGCGACAAAGAGTACAAGTAAATGGAGCTCACTCTGAGGAGAAGGATGTTACCAGTGGTGTGCCCCAGGGATCTGTCCTTGGTCCGATTCTTTTTAACATCTTTGTTAGTGATATAGCGGAAGGGCTGTCGGGTAAGGTTTGCCTCTTTGCGGATGATACCAAAATCTGCAATAGAGTAGACACCCAGGAAGGGGTAGATAACATGAGGAGGGATCTAGCTAAGCTTGAAGAATGGTCTAGAATTTGGCAGCTGGGATTTAATGTTAAAAAATGTAAGGTCATGCATTTAGGCTGCAGCAATCCAAGGGAGCAATACAGTATAGGAGGTGAAGTACTTTTGTCCACTAAAGAAGAGCGGGACCTAGGCGTGGTTGTGTCTGATGATCTTAAAGTAGCTAAACAGGTGGAAAAGGCGAGAGCAAAAGCTAGAAGGATGCTTGGGTGCATACGGAGAGGAATGGCTAGCAGAAAAAAGGAGGTGATAATGCCTCTGTATAAGTCTTTGGTGCGACCTCATTTGGAGTATGGTGTGCAATTCTGGAGACCGCACCTTCAAAAGGATGTGAACAGGATGGAGTCGGTGCAGAGGGTTGCTACCAAAATGATTAATGGGCTTCATTATAAAGCATATGAGGACAGACTTAAGGATCTTAATATGTACACCTTAGAGGAAAGGCGGGATAGTGGTGATATGATTGAGATGTTTAAATACCTCCGTGGCATAAATGTTCAGGGAGAGAGCCTCTTTCAATTGAAAGCAAGTTCTGCTACGAGGGGACATGGGATGAGGGTGAAGGGAGATAGATTCAGGAGTGATATGCGGAAATATTTCTTTACGGAAAGAGTAGTGGATCCGTGGAATAGTCTCCCAGTGGAGGTGGTAGAGATGAGGACAGTAACTGAATTCAAGAAAGCATGGGACCAACACAGAGGATCTCTAAAGGCAAAAAGTGGACTGTTGTAGTTGTTATGGAAGGACAGACTAGATAGGCCATGTGGTCTTTTTCTGTCGTCATATTTCTATGTTTCTATGTTTCTATGTTAACGCGCTTAGCGGCACCTCGCACGATAATGTGCGCAGCAGCGCGCATTATTGCGCGATACTCCCGTTTTGCTGCTTTAAGACTGAAACGCCCACTCCTTTTATGGCAGCCTGCACACTATCGCCAGGCGCACATTAAGACGGTTTAGCAAACATACCCCTATGTTTTCAGACATCCATATCATGAATAAGACTTCTAAAATAAAAGATACTTTTCTACCTTATGCAGAATAGACTGAAGGATGTCAAACTAATTCCTAGTGAAAGGTGTCCCTTTTGTGTGCACCAGGAATTAAGTTTTGTTCCCTATCACTCATGATAGTATGGCTGGTCAGCTCTTACTGGGCATGTTGGGGACTTCTCTAATGACATCAACTTTGCCACTTGCCTTAATTCCCTTTTATCCCCGTTTTGCTGCATCCAATCACTGTCCATCACCACATTTTGCAAATGCAGGCCTGATGTCCTTGGACTCGCTGATGACCACACAACCAATTCACTTACTCAAAATTACCCACAAAATGCAAACAAAGCCATCACTGCAAACTTGTATTATCTGTAGCACTTCATTTTGCTCAATACTGGTGTATAGAGCTATTACATCCAAGGTTAACAACCACAATGGATCTCTGATTTTTCCCAAGTCCTGTAATTTATTCACCACATGAGTAGTGTCCTTAAAAAATGCAAATTACTCTAACAAAAAATTAGATTTGGTATGCAGGAACCCTTAGGATATGAATGTAAGAGTGAAATGCATTCATTTAAATACAGATTGAATGAGTGAATTCATTTAAGTACATGCATATTACTATAAACTGATTGGATAATCAACAACATGAATTAAAACTGGACATATATAAGAGGTAACTATGATACGTCAAGAGACATTAGTAGAGCATGGAACACTGAGGACAAAATGATACGAGAAGGGTTTTGGACCAAATAAGTTTACTGGGAATCAGGAGGAACAGATATTGAAAAGTTAGCATGTCAGAAACTTAGCACTATGTTGGCAATAAAATGGCAATTATTGAAGCAATGAGATGGTGAACTATTATAAAACACCATATACACTTTTGGGACAGAGGGCATTGGTTGCCTTTTAAACAGAGAAAATAGGAGAGTTTGTTATGAGAAAGGATTTCTTTTCATGACAAACAATCCAACAAACTAACAGTATTTTGATTGTAGTCACTTATCTTTATTCATGAGATATACAGGATGGCCCAAAAAAAGTGAGAACATCTCGTAGCATATAAGTTATTTAAAAATTCAAAAAGACAGATGTAAACGATTGACAAATTTAAAAAAAAAGATGGCGACCAGAAATTGTTGAAATAAAGACGTTATATAGCTAAAAAAAGTAAATAAGTAAACTATTTAAGCTTTTAATTTATGAGATGTTCTCACTTTATTTTGGGACACCTTGTATATAGGTAGTGTGGCTTGGGATGGGATTGGTCTGACTTTTTGTTTTTGGTTGTACATCATGGTTAGCATGGGCATACTTGGCACATTCTAATTCTGTGTGCTGCATTTAGTGAGGTGCACTTACTGCCACCTCAGTGGATAGTGCTATGTTCACCTATGTTGTGCAGTTGCCAGTTTAGCATGACAAGATCATCCAGATGTCGGGAACACCCCCTGCAGTTAGTCGGGGTATGCCACACCTCCTGCACTAATTGTTGGCACTTGCCACATGCGAAGCTGTTAGCATTCTTTAGTAGACATGTTCCTAAATGTACAATAAACAGACTATAAATAATTTTATGGTAATTGCATTAGTTTTGTCTGAGAAAAAAAATACAAAACATACAAAAATAGAAACATTTTGAAAGTATATATAAGTTTATTTATTTATTTATTTATTTTATTTAACAGTATTTCTAAACCGCCTTATTTTAATAATCAAGGTGGTATCACAGCAAACAATCAGGTCAAGTGAGTGTGTTATACATGCAGTGGGGGGAAATTGAGTGTGTGTTGTGTTGTGTGCTAGATTGGTGTGAGCTATTTACAGAGTGGGCTATATACAGTGGTGCAAAAACAAGTTCCATGCATACATTGGTTAGGCGGGATCATGTGCTGTTGTTCATTCTCTGAAGTTATGTGATGTGTCCATAGTGTTCTATGAACAGTATGGTTTTCAGCTGTTTTCTGAAGTCTTTTAGGTCTGTAGTGGCCCTCAAGTCGTCCGGGAGTTTGTTCCATATTGTTGGAGCGGCCATTGAGAGTGCTCTGTCTGTTGTGTCCTTGCGTGTGTGTTTGTATTCACTTGGGGTGCTGACTCTGTTGTGGGTTTGTTTTCTTCTGGGACGCGTACTGGTGTCTGATTGTATGAGGGTGTGTAGGCTGTTGGCTGATGTATGGTGTTTTATCTTGAATATGTTTATGATAGTTTTGTATTTGATGCGTGCACCGACTGGAAGCCAGTGTAAGTCCTTTAAGGTGGGTGTGATGTGCTCCTGTCTTGCAGTTCCTGATATGATTCGTGCAGCAGTGTTTTGTGCTAGATGTAGAGGTTTGAGGGCTTGTTTCGGTAGGCCAAGGTATATCGGATTGCAGAAGTCCAGTAGTGGGGTTATCAGTGCTTGACAGACGGTACGGAAGTGTTCCGGGGCAAGGAGCGGCTTTAGTCTCCTGATGATTCGCATCTTGTAGTAGGCTTTTTGGATTGTTTTGTCTATGTGTGGATTGAGATTGAGTTTATTGTGGGCAGTTGACCTTACAGATGGATCACATATTACAATATTACTTTAAAAGGGGGCTATTTACTAAACTGTGATAACATTAGTAAGTGTTAATTCACTGTTAACATGCATTATTAGAAACTCAACCTCTACTAAAATAACACACATTAATGGTGAACTAACATTTATGCACCTTAGCCACCTTAGTATCTAGCTTCCTAAATATCTTATTTTATCTCAATTGTTTGTTTATATTTATTTATTGAGATATCTAGTTATGTTTATTTATTTTTTGTTGTACATTATTCTGAGTGCTTGTAAACCACACAATTTATACATTTGAATAAGTAAATATTGATGCCATGTGCAAAAGAAAAAATATGCATATTTTATCTGCATATATCTGTGATTGCTTTAAAGGGGTAAATTTATAATGGGGCACCAAGATGTAGGCACGGCACCTACATAGGCGACTATGTAGGACACCTACTTGCCTTTATAACATGCTTACCTAAGTGACATAATGCACAACTTCATTGCAGGTATGGATATTTATACCAGCCCTAGAACTGGTATGAATGCCTGCACCTACATTTTTTTAGGTAGTTTGGTAAATTATACTAATTTATTATCTACATATCTACTTATTCTCTCTGCCTATGATCCACTAAAACTCTTCTCTTGTGCACGCCCACCAGCAAAGTACATTCCTGATGCCAAAGTGAGTACTTACACGGCAATGAGTATTTTATAAGAGATCATTTATGTGTTAATGGCCTCAATGGAGTGGGAATGACTTTATAAAATGACCTCCTCTATGCTTTAATATTTTTCCACTGATACAACTACATTGTATTGTTTTCTAATCCCACCCATTATTCATGATCTTTAATTTTACAGTACTATTTTGATGGCACTGTCAATAACCAATGCCAGTTCCACCCATCATTCCCACAGACAGAAAATATTGTTCATTGTCAAGTATTTCATAAATAATATTATATTTTCGAACTGTGTTCCAGCCATATAAATGGCATATATAGTAAGCATTATGGACCAACTTAATGGAATGCATTACCACTGGAGATTAAAAAGGAGAAGAATTGTTTGTGATATCAAAAAATGCTAAAAGCATGTTTTTTTGCAAGCTTTTTTGTATTTACAAATGCTATTTATTATAGAAATGTGTTCTATATTGTTATGGCTATTTTTATGACGCAACTGTCTAGATTATAGAAAATTTTAGATGGAAGAGTAAATATAAACTGATAAATCTTCTGAAAAACCAACATTCATTTCTATATCACATCCTCATTTCATTAGTCAATTCTTCTGATCACTCCATCAAACACATTTTAATATCTACACATTCATAGAGTAAAACCGACAAACTAAATAGAATTGACATCCCTTAGAACTGTTTTGGCCCTTGCCCATGTATTAAAGTAATGTCCATTGTCTAGTGTAATTCTCTGAACTCGTGAAACTCAAAAAGTAATCATTGCCAGATATGGTGAGGTAAAGACTTCAGTTTGATCATCATACTGTATTCAGTTCTCAGCTTAGATGGAAACAATATTTAATATTTAATGTTGCTTTTTTCTCAAAACACATTTCACCTCCTGAAATTCTTGCTACTTGAGCTGCAATCTACACTGCAATCAGAATAAATTGCAGTCTTTGCCAAGATGAAAATGAGTTGCTGCTCAGCTAATGCAGCATGGAGAATTTTTTGTTCCTTTTCAATATAAGTCATCTAGCTATGAGAATTCTTGGTGATGTGGCTGGATGTCTATCCTGTTTTGGAATTATGTGAGCTCTTTGTATAATAATCAGGGACCTCTCTGGAAACCAGATGGAAACAGAGCCATTTTTCAACACAAATTTCCACCACTGTTCTCAGAGCATTCAAAAATAGCAATAATAATATATTATTATAGCAGGTTCCATTCTCAAGCCAACCCTTTACCTTTCGGAATTACACTACTAAGCCAATTTTACAGAGCACATTGAGACTAAAATTGAGACGTGGACATTAAGATGTGCCCAGTTCGAGCAGTGCTTTACCAAAGGCTCAGCCAAATGTGGAGCCTTTCTGAAAATACTCGTAAGGACATGCAGAAGTGCACTTAGATTTGCCATTGCATCTAGTTGTAGGAGTTTGTGAGAAAGCTGATCCTCGCCAACGCGGCAGCTTTCACATAGAAGTGGCAATTTCGCAGCTCCCACTTGCAAGTGCCAGTACTTCGGTGTCCGAATGGGCCCTTTTGCAAACCTAGACAGATACGTATCACTGTCACTACTGAGCCCACGAGTTATGTTAATTTCCATTTTGGAAGTGCAAATAAACAATGGGGGAACAAAGAGAATAACTCCTCTGTATAAAGCCCTGGCCGAAACAAGCTCTTTTGAAAAATCCATGTGTGTCTCAGAGGAAGTAGAAATCCCTTTGTGGAAACTTTTGGCTGTATATGTAAAATACTGGATCTATATTGTGAACCAGATAATACATATGTAGATTTCGGTTCCACCCAGGCCATGCCCAAAGCATCCCCCATTATGTCTTCTAGGAGTTTCCATGTGGCATAGATCCGATATGTAACTAGCTTTCTAACTTCACAATTACATGTTTATTCCAATCTCCACATGTAAATGCCACTATTTACACATGGAGATTCTTTTGAAACAACCGCCTATGGTCCCAATCTAGGAAGGCGAATAGTGGGGCTGGACATCCTGATGGGACATCCAGTCCCACTATATGACCTCAACTGATTCTGCCTCCTGTCCCCATTGCACATACAGAGCTGCTGTGAGTGCTGCGGGGATGGGAGCGGAGAGTAGGTGGAGCGTGGATGGGCCTAACCTATCGACTGATTCCAGTGATGGCCCTGTATATCCGGGGATCACCGGGGGGGGGGGGGGGGGAAGCCAGCTTATTCCACCTAGGAGGTGGAATAAGTGCTGTCTGCCCCCCCCCCCCAGATCAGCAGGCCAGCCTCCCAGCAGTGACGGCAGAGAGCAGGGGGAGTCCCCGTCGCCCAATCCGGGTCTCAGCTGCCCCCATAAGGGTTGAGTGGTGGGGAAAGGGGGGAGTCCAAGGCAGTGGGCAGATTGAGCCATGGGGAGGATGTCCCCGCAGTGATGCAGGGGCACACTGGGCCGTCTCCATAGTCCTGATCCTGCACCCATGGGGCTGCCTTGTTCCCACAGTGCAGAACCGGGTCCTAACATGCTATTAACATGCTAGGGGCCTTCCAGACGGCCCAGACGACCCCCTTGTGAATCGGGCTCTATATGTCTTTAACTTTGTAATGCTTTTTTTGTGATTTTTGTCTTGTAGACCACCAATCTTCTGTTCAGTATCAGTAACTCTAGAAGTACCTGAGTCGAAGTCCATACATATAACCGAGACTCTCTTTTTTATCCCTAAATTTTAAAACCATACCTGCAGATGAGATTATATTGTTCCAGTTTGAATTTTGAAGCTTATGTCTTCCAGTATTCAACACTACAATTAAAGCTATCAGTGAGTTCAACAGAGGGGGTCATTGTCAAAGCCATTTCAGTGGTTATAGTTGTGCTAACCCACAAAAATGTTTTTCTTACAAAATGTTCCCACCTATACAGCCTATATGTGCATATCTTTACCTGTAATCAGCAAGGCAGGGTTGGGGGAAGGTGTCTAAAAACTTATGTTTGAAAATTTAAACATATGCATGCAATTTAAAAAGCTATGCACAGCAAACAACAGGTGTAAATAGTAACATAGTAAATGACGGCAGATAAAGGCCAGTATGGTCCATCTAGTCTGCCCAGTATGATGGCAAGTGTATGTGCACCTGCGGCTCCGTACAGGCAACCCCTCCCCATGTCTCTGCTCAGGGGGTGAACCCACCACTCCATGGAGGACACCCCTATTTGTTGAGAAATTAGATGGTTCAGTTTATTTGGATTTTATCCTGTTGCTGTAAAGAGATCCACTGTGTCTGTCCCATGCCATTTTGAATTCCGTCACCATGTTTGCCCCCACCACTTCCATCGGGAGGGCGTTCCAAGCATCTACCACCCTTTCTGTGAAAAAGTATTTCCTGACATTGCCTTTCAATTTACCACCTTGCAGCTTCATGTTATGCCCTCTAGTTTTACAGCTTCCCCGTCTTTGGAAGAGGTTTGTTTGTTCATTATTTCCATTTAAGTATTTAAAGGTCTGAATCATATCTCCCCTGTCCCTTCTCTCCTCCAAAGTGTACATATTTCCTTCAAGTCTCTTCTCATAAGGTTTCTGACGCAGGCTCCAAATCATTTTGGTCGCCTTCCTCTGAACCATTTCCAGTCTTTTCACATCCTTTGCAAGATATGGTCTCCAAAACTGAACACAGTATTCCAAGTGAGGCCTCACCAATGACTTGTACGGTGGCATAAGTACCTCTTCCTTTCTGCTGGTAATTCCTCTTTGTATGCAGCCCAACATCCTCCTGGCTTTTGCCACCGCCTTGTTGCACAGTTTTGCCACCTTGAGTTCTTCAGAAATAATCACACCAAGGTCTTTCTCCTGATCCATGCACACCAACCTCTCACCCCCTATCGCGTACATTTACCTTGGATTTCTGCTACCCAAGTGAATGACTCTGCACTTCTTTGCATTAAATCTTAATTGCCAAGCATTAGACCATTCTTCCAGCTTTTATAGATCTTTCGTCATGTTAACCACTTCCTCGGGGGAGTCCACTCTGTTGCAAATTTTTGTGTCATCTGCAAAAAGACAGACTTTTCAATTCAGTCCTTCAGAAATATCACTCACAAATACATTGAACAATGCCGGGCCCAGGACCGACCCCTGGGGCACCCCACTAATCACCTTCCCTTCATCTGAGTGAGCTCCATTTACCATCACCTTCTGTCGTCTGTCAGTCAACCAATTTCTGATCCAATTTACCATCTTGGGATCCGTTCCCAAGCGACTGAGTTTATTGATAAGCCTCCTATGAGGAACGGTATCAAAGGCTTTGATGAAATCCAGGTAGATGACATCCATCGCATGCCCCTGATCTAGTTCCCTGGTCACCCAGTCAAAGAACTCAGATTTGTTTGGCAAGATCGTCCTTCAGTAAAACCATGCTGCCTCGGGTCTTGTAACCTGTTGGTTTTGAGAAAGTTCACTATTCGTTCTTTCAGGAGCACCTCCATTACTTTTCCCGCCACCGAGGTAAGGCTCACAGGCCTGTAGTTTGACACTTCTTCCCTGTCACCACTTTTGTGTAGAGGTATGACATCAGCCATTCTCCAGTCCTGAGGAACCTCTCCTGTTTCCAAGGATCTGTTGAAAACATCCTTTAGTGGCCCTGCAAGAACCTCTCTGAGCTCTTTCAGTATCTTGGGATGTATCCCATCTGGTCCCATGGCCTTGTCCACTTTCAGTTTTGCAAGTTGCTCTAACATTTCATCTTCTTATTTTATTTATTTATTTATTTAAGCTTTTCTTATATACCGCCTCTTCCAGAGATCAAGATCAGAGATCTTCTGTGAATGGTGTGGTATCTACTTCATTCCCATTTTTATATTTGGGAGTCAGAAGAGGTCCTTCTCCAGGACTTTCTTTAGTAAAAACAGAGCAGAAGTATTCATTTAGCAATTTCTCTTTTTCAATGGCACTTTCCACGAGTCCGTTCGCAGCACTTCTGAGTCCTGCAATTCCACCTCTGATCTACTTCCTTTCCCGAATATACCTGAAGAAAGTTTTGTCGCCACACTTAACATCTTTAGCCATCTTTTCCTCTGCCTTTGATTTTGCTATCCTTATTTCTCTTTTTGTCTCTTTGAGTTTGATCCTGTATTCATTTCTGTGTCCCTCTATTTCTGAGCTTTTGAATTTTGCGAAAGCTGTGTTTTTTGCCTTTATTTGAGCAGCCACTTCCTTGGAAAACCAAACAGGTTTTATTTTCCTGTTGTTTTTGCTTACTTTTCTTACATATTTATCTGTTGCCCCTTTTATTGCCACCTTTAGTTTAGCCCATTGCAATTCCACTTCCCTTATCTCCTTCCACCCTGTCAGCTCCTCCTTTAGGTACTCAGGCATTTTATTGAAGTCAGTGTTTTTGAAGTTTAGGAATTTGAGCTTGCTATAGTTGGCCTGTACCATGGCTTTTATCTCAAACCACACTGTGTGATGATCACTGCTGCTCACAGGGGCACTCACGCAGACATTCGCACGCTATCACCGTTGGTGAGCACTAAATCCAGCATTGAGCTTTCCCTGGTTGGTTCCATCACCATTTGTCTAAGTAACACATCCACAATTTTTTGATTCTTTCCAGATTTGCAGAAGGAGTAATCCAATCCACATCCGGTAGATTAAAGTCACCCAATATTATCACTTCCCCCATTTGTGGCTATCTTGGCAATATCTATAATGTCACCACGCCCCCTGCTGGTAGCTTGTTGAAGGGACAAGGTGGACATTTTAATTGTTTTGTAGAAGTAGGAAACCTTTTTGGACCAGAGGGATCATGGTCCTTGTAGTCCTTCTTCTTAAAGAAATGAGTTGTGTATGCCTTGTGTAGGGTCAAACAAAAGGCTTTTATTCCCCTTTAGCACTAAGGTTCACTAAGAAACCAAAAGTAGAATTTACCTTATTTTAAGGTTTATGCCAAAGTAATTACAGAGCAAGAAAACTGTTATGAGAGCTTCACAGTTCCTTGTAAAAATACACAGGGTTTTCAACACCATAGTAAAACAAATAAACAAGCTCTTCTTTAGCTCAACATAGGCAAAAGATATTGTCAAAGCATGTTCTGGTAATTACAGCTCTGGGAGAGACTCTAGGCTTTCAGGAATACACATCGAACAGTCCATTTGTTCTTCAGGCATCAACGGCTCTGGTTCCCCAAGCTCAATCTGCATGGGTTCCAGCTCAGCCGTGCTTTCTTCTGAAGAGCTTACTTAACTCTCTCCTCACCAGTAACCTCACTGGGTTCTTGAAGCTACAAATAACTACATTCACAAACAATGGGAAGGTTATCAAATACAGCAATAAATACAACACAGTTCTATAGAAAAATACACCAAAGCTTTGTGGAGAGAAACTGAGAGAAGCACGTTCTCCCTGTTTACTCTAACTTCTTAGCCATGGTTCACTTTATTTATAAGGCTTTTTTAGATGATACAGCATAATTTCACTTTATCATTATACGTCATGTATGTATCATATTGTAGGTCAACTTATTCAGTGTGGGTCATTATGTGGAGACATAAATGGAGTCCGAGACATAATTATTTACTGTTACATGGCCATTATAAGGAGACATACAGGAATCCAAGATATAGAATGACCTAATTGACATAATTGTTTACTGCTAATACCTCTTGATATCTACTAATTACTAACCCTGAGAGTATTTTAGTTAATAACTCTGAGACTGCTATCTGGTATCCCTGAGTCAGAGAGGCTGGGGTACAACCTGCCCTTTTTTTATTTATGTAAACCTTCACCTAGTAAGCTAATATATGAAGTTTATTTCTAAGCAAGGTTCTGAACAGAATTAACTCTTTCTCAGTTTTAGTTAGTCTAATAGTATATGGTACCTCGTACTAATATACATGCTTTCAGTCCCTCCTCTGATTCTGTAAAGAATCATTTCTAAGTAAGGAAACTCATATATTGCCATTGAAGTGGAAATACAACTGGATTCTGGGCCAATCCATAACATTATTGCAGGGGTCAGTGATCCTACTGATTTCTGATTTAGAAAGCTGTGAAAGGTAAAGAGGTAAAAAGAAACCAGTGCTGACATAGAGAAACAAATTGTCAGTACATAGAGGAGTAATACTTCTAAAATGAAACATCCCAAAATACCAAACAAAAATGCTAACACACCTTGCAAAGGCCTGAATACTGAATTCCAGAATGAAGGAACAAGAATCAGTGAAAGCTGAAAAGGAATTTACATAACTCTCACTTGAAATTAAAGTACAGTTACTAACTTTATCTAATTGGCCTTTCACTATTTTTCCATTATTATCAAGCATATTACAACAAAAATCAACTAGTACTCTGCATACAGCATTTTCCTTTGCTAGGAGAAAATCTAAAAACCATTCAGTTCCTGACTGCATAAGCTGACACTATGTTTACTGGACCTTGCAATACACACTAGTTGCCTCAGTAAAAAACAGAGCAGTCACTATGACTTCATCCTGAGGGGAAACATCCCTTTTTCTTCCTAAAGATCTGTTTGAAATTGACAACAAATTAATAGTTCAATTCACTATAGGGTATCCATCAGGGCTATATAGCAAGCACCTAACCAACCTCTGGGAAACTCTGCACTACAAAAAATACTAACCGAAACATCAATTCTCAAATTGGAGATTACAAAAACCAGCTCAACAAAAATAAAAAAACAGAAGACTATGTTTCACAATATACCAAACAGTAAACCAGTGTTTGAAGAGATTAAGAAAGAGAATTAGAAGTGCAGAGAGAAACGTTCACAGTTTTAGGAAAAACATACAAGAACCTCAAAACACATGTGATCATTCTGCACATGAAAAACCCGAAATGCACAGTCCAAAATTAACAATGCAAAAACAACTTGGACAACTTGAAAAAAACATCTGCAGCCCTATTGCAACAAAAGAAGAAACATGGCTGTCGTGGGGCGAGCCTACAAGAACTACAGCAGGAAAACAAAAGATTGAAGGAGCTAAACATTCAAAAGTGCTCTACTTTTGCCAAACCACAAAAAAACTAAATTACCAAGCAGACAACATTGAAGAGAAGCAGATAACAGCAATGTCTGGCTTGTAAACAAATACAATGAGCTGCAGCAAAAACACTGAACCGCTAAGATGTGAGATTCAGAAACTCACTGAGGACAGGATATATTCTACATACAATTACCCAATTACTCAAAACTCTCTGAGGCATGACCATTAAATTATTTCACTTTAACTCTGGTTAGGTATGCCTAGGTCTGAACTAGAGGCATCCAAAAAGGGTAGCTAGAACTACACACTTAGTTCCCATTAACTGACATTACTTTGTAAATTACTGAAATATAAGAACCTGTACATAGGATCTTCATACCCATATCTTTTATTATTCTAGGTTCTGTGTTTGTATTTGTGTTTGTATATGACTATATGTCACAAAACTCCTCAAAGATCTTAGGCCTAACTCCTGGTAAACTTCCATGCTGAGGAGCTGTCACTGTTGGAAGACAAGCAACAAACTTTGATAACTTAAAATATTTTTCCCATCAAGTGTAAGTGTGCCTCAAAAATATTTGGATATTCCTTCTAACATCCTCATGATTCTGAATACAATACTGCTTCATTAATAAATTGCCACAGCACATCTAGGACCAGATTAGGAAAGATGCATAACCAATATGCATAGCAATAAAAATATTCTCAAAAATATTCTAAGACAAACTAAATATATATCTACTCTTCTTAATACACTTCTTAAGATGATGAAGAGATATACTATTGCTATACTAGCCCTCTAATTCTCAATTACTTTATTAAGTTGAGGTTCAGTACCTAAAGGTCATTACTTATATATCAGGAAAATACTAATCTAAACTAACCTACATCCTTCTAGGTCTTACTATAAATGCATAAAAAAAACATTTTAAATGCTATATAAAAGTATTTTACATGAATAGTCCATTTAGAATTCACTTAATACAATAATCTTCATGATGGTATAGTGGTTAGTACTCTGTTGTGGTCACAGCAACCTCGGTTCGAATCCGAGTCACGGCAATAACTGAAGAGCTTACTTAACTCTCTCCTCACCAGTAACCTCACTGGGTTCTTGAAGCTACAAATAACTACATTCACAAACAATGGGAAGGTTATCAAATACAGCAATAAATACAACACAGTTCTATAGAAAAATACACCAAAGCTTTGTGGAGAGAAACTGAGAGAAGCACGTTCTCCCTGTTTACTCTAACTTCTTAGCCATGGTTCACTTTATTTATAAGGCTTTTTTAGATGATACAGCATAATTTCACTTTATCATTATACGTCATGTATGTATCATATTGTAGGTCAACTTATTCAGTGTGGGTCATTATGTAGAGACATAAATGGAGTCCGAGACATAATTATTTACTGTTACATGGCCATTATAAGGAGACATACAGGAATCCAAGATATAGAATGACATAATTGACATAATTGTTTACTGCTAATACCTCTTGATATCTACTAATTACTAACCCTGAGAGTATTTTAGTTAATAACTCTGAGACTGCTATCTGGTATCCCTGAGTCAGAGAGTACAACCTGCCCTTTCTTTATTTATGTAAACCTTCACCTAGTAAGCTAATATATGAAGTTTTATTTCTAAGCAAGGTTCTGAACAGAATTAACTCTTTCTCAGTTTTAGTTAGTCTAATAGTATATGGTACCTCGTACTAATATACATGCTTTCATCTTCTACACCTGAGCTTTCCCTGGCTGAAATAGTTGGCAGTTCAGAAGTTCTCTTCCCTAGTTTCCAGCCTGGCAGTTCTGGGTTTTGCAGACAAGTGGTATGTCTTGTTCCTATGCTTCTTTGTAGTGGTTTCCAAAACTTCTGCCAGCTTTCTTTCCTCTCAGTATTGCTATCTGAGTTATAAGTCTTTGTAGGACCTGACTTCTTTGTGAGAAATAAAGTATCACTGTACCTTGGCTCCTTTAAGTCTGTGCCACTGGCATTCCCTCTACCAGGCACTCTCCTTCTGATACCGTCTTCTCTGAAGACTGTTTCTTGGAGTTCTCTGGGCTGGGCTTGTCTTCCCTGGAGCTTAGCTCTGCCATGTAAGGATTCCAAACTCCTCTGCCTTGCAGTAAAGGAGGTTCCTCTATCAGGTCCTTTCTTCCCAGTATCCTTGGGTTCTGTTCCAGATCCTTTCTCAGAGCTTCTCTCTATGCGTAGGCCTCTCTCTAGGCATGGCTCTCTCTCTAGCCGGAGCTCTCTCTGCTGCCGTGGCTCTCCCTCTAGCCTTGGCTCTCTTTCTTGCCGTGGCTCTCTCTCCTGCCGTGGCTCTCTCTGCTTCCTTCCTACAGAGCCCTGCTTATAAAGCCCTTTTTCCCTTGAGTTTTCTGACCCTCTCCTCAGGTGCACCTGATTAGCTTCTGCTTCATCAGTACCTGGGTGTGTCAGCTCAGTATCTGCAGGCTCGTGCCTGCTCCCTCTAGCTGTCTTGCTAGGTAATTGCACCCTCTGCAAGTCAGTTGCTTTATGAAAAACAGCATTTTTTTCTAAGTTCATAGCTTCACTAGCTTCAGCTCTATCACAATAATCAGTTCGTTATCTATCTCTTCAATTTGTGTCGGAGGTCTGCAGACTACAGCAGTATGGATGACAGTGCCATCTCCTCTTTCCAACACAATCCAGAGCACTTCTTCGTTTTTCCCATGTCACCTGCATTTCAGTAGCTTTAATATTGCTTTTGAGGCTACTCCTCCTCCTCTTCCATTTTCTCTGTCTCTTCTGAGTAGATTATAGCCAGCTATGGCTATATCCCAATCATGTGATTCATTAAGCCATGTTTCTGTAATGGCCACAATGTCCAAATCCATTTGCACCATTAGGGCTTCCAGGTCCAGAACTTTGTTGGCTAAGCTTCGAGCATTTGTGCTCACTGCTTGCCAGCATTTAACTGGCTTGTGTGTATTTTGCATTGATTTTGTTCTGCCTACATAGTCCCATTTGTTTTTGATGTGTGGTTTAAAAGTGTGGCTGTTTCTGATTTTAATCTGCTTTTGCAGGGGGTGACGTCCAGAGCTTCACCTTCCACATCCGTCACCCCCTTTTTCTAGTTTAAATGCATATCCACATATTGCTTGAATTTTTCACTTAGGATTCTTTCCCCTGCGATAGAGAGATGTAGTCCATCAGAACAATATAGTCTCTTGTTGTTCCATCTGTTACCCCAGTCGCCAATAAATCTGAATCCTTCTTGTTTGCACCAGGTCTGGAGCCATGTATTAAAGCTGTTAATGCGATGCAGCCTTTTTGCCCCCTTACCAAGAACAGGTAGAACCTCTGAGAATGCAACAGTGCTAACAATGGGCTTGAGTTTCTCTCTCATAGATTGGAAGTCCTTTTGGACTGTAGAGGCACTGTTTCTAGCCATGTCATTTGTGCCCAAGTGTATAACATCAAGTTTGGAGTGTTCACTTTCTGCGCTAAGTACTTCAACAATGTGGTTTGTATTCCTGCTGGCTGAAGAGCCTGGGAGGCACTTGACTATCTTCTCTCCTTTGAACTGTGTTCCCAAGTTGGTGCCACTGATGATGGAATCAACAAGTAGTAGTAGTTTGCTGTTTGGTGAGGTTTTCTTCATATTTGGTCCTTTAGCAGGAGATTGGGCATTGTCTGTCTTATTTAAGGGCCCTTCAGTTTCTTTGGCTTGGGCATCCTCATTCGCCAAGGCAGAGAAGGCATTATGCAGGGATATTGCCTGATGCATAGGATGCCTCTGTGTCACAGGTCGCAATCTACCAGAACCCACTGTGATCCATTTGTTCCTGGGGTGTTCGATTCTTTGTGGGAGTAGTGGTGGACTTTGTTCAGTTTGTATCTTAGAAGAGGTATGCTTCATTGCAGCCAGTTCCTCCCTCAGTTCCTTGTCCTCATTGGCCAAGGCAGAGAAGGCATTATGCAGGGGTATCTCTTGATGCATAGGATGTCTCTGTGTTACAGGTTTCATTCTTCCAGAACCCACTGTGATCCATTTGTTCCTGGGGTGTTTGATTCTTTGTGGGAGCGGTGGTGGACTTTGTTCAGTTTGTATCCTAGAAGAGGTATGCTTCATTGCAGCCAGTTCCTCCCTCAGTTCCTTGTCCTCATTGGCCAAGGCAGAGAAGGCCTTATGCAGGGGTATCTCTTGATGCATAGGATGTCTGTGTGTTACAGGTCACAATCTACCAGAACCCACTGTGATCCATTTGTTCCTGGGTTGTTTGATTCTTTGTGGGAGTGGTGGCGGACTTTGTTCAGTTTCTATCCTAGAAGAGGTGCGCTTCATTGCAGTCAGTTCCTCCCTCAGTAGGGTCATCTCTTTATGCATGGAAGCTAGGTCTTCCCTTAGTAGATTCAGTTATTTATGCACCTCTGTTACAGCGATCATTTACTGTTGTGACTGTGTTCCTTCAACATTGCATTAAGGTGAATTGCAGAGCAACAGAGCTAATCAACCAGTTTTCATGGATTTCCGCTCCCCGCTGCCCCCCTCTCCCCACGTTTTGGGTCTTTTAAGTTCTTCTTGAGCTCCTTAGTTGTATTTCTCTTAAAATGGACTGGTTTTTAAGGAAGGTTAGAGAGTTATGGGTTTATGGTTTATTCATTATTTGACATCGTGGAACAGAATAGGCAACACGAAAATGAAAATGAAAGAAATCAAAAAGAACAATAAGTGAACTTGTAGGGAAAGAGAGCTCAAATCAAAAGCTCAGTTGCACTGAGGATGAAGTGAATGGCTGATGTGGTAACCTATGTGTGCATAGGGTTCCTGGATAATTTTCAAAGTGAAAGTCAATGTGCATGTTTGCTTTGGGGATTTGTTAAAGTCTGTATAGTGGAAGTATGTGCATAATCTTTGATAATGCAAGTAGTTCTAAAATTAAACTTCTAAATTCTCCAGTATGTTTTTTTTGTTTACTGCTAAGATTATATTAGCACTTACCAGATTACTAAAAAATTCCTGCAAATAACAATCTTTCTGATGTATTTCTCCATCAAGCAAATGTACAGTAAGCCTGGAAACAAGATTGAGATTATTTTTCCATAGTGTACCTCTAAAGGATTACATATCAGAATTTATTCCCTCCTCTTCTCTCCTCCACCTCATTTGCTTGACTATTCCTGTTTCCTTTTAGTTTACATTGTATTTTTAATTTTAACTTGATCGTAAACCCCTCTGATACTGAGTGATGGGCGGTATATCAAATAATGAATAAACCATAAACCCATAACTCCCTAACCTTCCTTAAAAACCAGTCCATTTTAAGAGAAATACAACTAAGGAACTCAAGAAGAATTTAAAAGACCTAAAACGGGGGGGGGGGGGGGAGGTGGGCGGCGGGGAGCGCAAATCCATGAAAACTGGTTGATTAGCTCTGTTGCTCTGCAACTCACCTTAATGCAATGTTGAAGGAACACAGTCACAACAATAAATGGTTGCTGCAACAGAGGTGCTCCCAATGTCTGAGGAATCCTGGGTGCTGCAGGCAGTATTTCGGGGAGCACTGGAGTGATTGGGGCAGTGGAGATGTACTGCAGAGCCAGAGACAGAGAATGAGGCTGTAAGGTGCAGGCCAAGGCATCCCATGACACGTGCGTGCACAGGTCCTATAAGCTGCGCCTTGAGCCACAAACATCGTGGTACAGAATGGGCAACATGAAAATGAAAATGAAAGAAATCAAAAAGGACAATAAGTGAACTTGTAGGGAAAGAGGGCTCAAATCAAAAGCTCAGTTACACTGGGGATGAAGTGAATGGCTGATGTGCTAAGAAATAACTTCCATATGGAAGGTTTCACAGTGTTGCAGAAAGAAGTAATTATCAAGAGGATGGGCAGATTGCTGACAAGCAGGGCCCATATCTAATTTTAACTGGTGCAATAAGAACAACCAAAATGACCCTAGCCAATGTTGATAGATCAGAAAGATGGCTCTCTAACCTGGTGAGCACAGGCCAACTGTGATCACATTATATCCATTAGGTCATGTAGATATATGGCACTGAATGCACATTGGCTGCATGACAACAAAGCCAGTAAATGTCTACTGTGGTAACTCAATAGGGTTAAAAACAAAAAGAAGATCAGAAAAGTGAAGAACAAACATGGGAGAGAATTAATCAGATCTGATCTCAAGAAATGCCATACTGGTTCAGAGCAAAGTTCATCAAGCCCAGTATCCTGTTTCCAACAGTGGCCAATCCAGGTCACCAGGACCTAGCAGGTTCTCAAAAAGGTACACTGGTTCCACAATGCTTTTCCAGGGATAAGCAGTGGATTTCCTGGGTCCTCTTAAATAATGGTTTATAGAGCTTTCCTCCAGGAACTTGGCCAAACCTTTTTTTAAACCCAGCTACTGTACACTAACAGTTTTTACTACATCCTCTGGTAACGAATTCCAGAGTTTGATTACATGCTGAGTGAAAAAATATTTTCTCTTATTAGTCTTAAATGGGTTACATTGTAGTTTCATTGAGTGTCCCCTAGTCTTTCTACTTTTTGAAGGTAGCATGTTTCACCATCTGAACTCATAGTTCTCTATCCCCTTAGGACAAATGAAAAAGAAGCTTCCAGTTGAATCAATCCCTTTGTAAACACCTCAATATGTCTTGTGAAGCTTAAAAATAACAAGGCTGCAAGACCGGATCATCTGCCAACAGAATTGTATAAGTATTTGAGTGAGCAGATTATACCAGTACTGCTTGCAGTATTGAATAATATAAGAGAACAGCAAGCTCTTCTGAGGTCTTTTGATGAAGTGATTATTATAGTTATTTGTATGTAAGGGGGGAGGGGGAATTTAACTCTTTGCGGTAATTACAAACACATCTTTATATTACATATTGCTTAATAAATATTTATCAAAATATTGAATTTTCATATAGAAAGAATCATCCATGATCTGGTCCATCCTGACCAAACGGGTTTTTATTAAAAACCAGTTTGGAGTAGATACAAAAGCTAGTAAATATTATCCAAGCAAACAAATGAGAAGGGGGCCTTCTCTATGTTATTTTTGCTGGATGCAGAAAAAAAAAACTTTGATAAAATTGAGTAGCCTGACTTATTTAGTGTGCTCAAGGGGTTTGGGTTTGGATTGCAATTCTGTAATTGGATTGAAATAATATGTAGTGCCCTTGTTGTCTCCATCTTAGGGGAATGAATACTAACATACACTAGAGTTCTGCAGGTATTGCACATTTAAAGTGACATTTTATACAACTACTACTACTACTACTTACCATTGGTACAGCGCTACAAGACATACATAGAGCTGTACAGACACATGTAAAAGATGGTCCCTTCTCATCAGAGCTTACAATCTAGTCAAGAGAGACAACACAACACCTGAGGACAAGGAATGGTTAAGGAAACAATAGGAGACTAAGCAGATCTGGATCCAAAAGCAGCCTCAAAGAAGTGAGTTTTCAGCCTGGATTTGAAAAGGACCAAAGATGAAGCCTGATGCACAGACTCAGGTAGTTTGTTCCAGGCATAAGGAACAGCAAGGTGGAAGGATCGAAGGATCAAAATCTGGAGTTGACAGTAGAAGAAAAGGGCACAGATAGAAGGGATCTGCCAGAAGAGTGGATTTTGGAGGAGGGGTGTAGGGAGAGATAAAAGAGGAAAGGTAATGAGGAGCAGCAGAATGGGTGCACTTATAGGTCAATAAGAAGTCTGAAGTGGATATGGAAATGAATAGGGAGCCAGTGAAGTGATTTGAGAAGAGGGGTTATATGAGCATATCAAGGCTGGTGGAAGATTAGCCACGCAGCTAAGTTTTGAACAGATTGAAAGGGAGAGAGATGATTCAGAAGGAGACCAACAAGCAGGAGGTTGTGATAGTTTAGACGGGAGGAGACTAAAGAATAGATAAGTGTCTTAGTAGTGTGTGCGGAAAGGAAAGGAAAGGACACATTTTCCAAATGTTATGTGTAGAGAAAAAAGTGAAAGATTTTAGCTATCTGTTGAATGTGTACAGGGAAAGAGAGAGTAGAGTCAAAGATGACCCCAAAGTTGTGAGCTGAGGAAACAGGGAGGAGTGTAGTGTTATCCACATAGAGAAGAGAGGAAGGGGGAAGTGGGTTTAGAGGGAAAGATAAGGAGCCCACTTTTGGCCATGCTCAATTTCAGATGGCGGTGAGACATCCAGGCAGCAATGTTGGATAAGCAAGCAGAAACCTTGGCCTGGATTCCTGGAGATATTTCAGGCACAGAAAGGTAGATCTGAGTGTTGTCAGCATAAAAATTATATTGAAAGCCATGGGAGAAGATGAGAGCACCAAGAGACTGAGTATAGAGAGAAAAAGGAGAGGCCACAAGACAGAGCCCTGAAGTACACCAACTGAAAATGGGATGGTGATAGAGGAGGAACCACCAGAACATACATTAAAAGTGTGATGGGAAAGTGTTTCTGATGTTATTGGGAGATCATTTTGCATCCAGTGATCACCAGATGGTGTGGTTCAGTATTAGGACTAGGGTTGTTGGAATCTATTCAAAGGTGAGGATCTTAGACTTTAGGAAGACTAACTTTGCCAAGATGGGCCAATACCTCAGGGAGTCGTTAGTGGGATGGGAATAGCTGGGGATGTAGAAAAACAGTGGGCAAAACTGAAAGGGGATATTTTAAGGGCGACCAAACTTTTTGTTAAAAGGGTAAATAAAGGTAAAAGGAAAAGGAGACTGCTATGGCTTTCAAAAGAAGTAGCTGAAAAAGTGAAGAAAAAGAGGGAGGCCTTCATGAAATACAAGAGATCACAGAGAGAGGAAAACAGGCATCTATATTTGGAGAAACTTAGAGAAGCTAGCAAAGTAGTCAGGAAGGCAAAGATTCAAAAGGAGGAGGAAATAGCCAATGCAATAAAATGGGGGGATAAGACATTTTTCAGATATGTTAGTGAGAAGAGGTAGGGCAAAAGTGGTATTGTCAGACTCAAGGGTGCAGGGGAGGAATATGTAGAAGCTGATAAGGATAAAGCAGAATTCCTTAACAAATATTTCTGTTCTGTGTTCACAGATGAAGAACCAGGAGCAGGACCTCAGAAAACACCCACAAACAGGAACAGAAACGAGGGACATCTTGAACAATTGTCAGAAGACTGTGTTCGTGAGAAACTAGCTCAACTTAAAGTAGACAAAGCAATGGGACCGGATGGGATACACCCTAGAATACTGAGGGAACTTGGGGACGTTCTGGCAGCTCCACCGACTGACCTTTTCAATGCCTCGTTGGAGTCTGGAGTGGTGCCAAAGGACTGGAGAGAGGCTCATGTAGTGCCTTTACAGAAAAATGGAAGTAAGGATGTGGTGGAAAACTAGAGGCCAGTTAGTTTAACTTCGGGGGTGAGTAAATTATTGGAAACTCTGCTGAAAGAGAAAATCATGAGATTTCTGGAGTCCAGCAGATTACAGGATCCGAGGCAGCATGGATTCACCAGAGGCAGGTCTTGTCAGACAAATCTGATTGATTTCTTTGACTGGGTGACCAGGGAGTTGGACCGAGGGAGAGCTCTAGATGTGGTATATTTAGATTTCAGTAAAGCCTTTGACACTGTTCCTCATAGGCGACTTATAAACAAATTGAGCACCCTAGGGATGGACCCTAAAGTTACTGCTTGGGTTAGAAATTGGTTGGGTGGTAGGCGACAAAGAGTACAGGTAAATGGAGCTCTCTCTGAGGAGAAGGATGTTACCAGTGGTGTGCCCCAGGGATCTGTCCTTGGTCCGATTCTTTTTAACATCTTTGTTAGTGATATAGCAGAAGGGCTGTTGGGTAAGGTTTGCCTCTTTGCGGATGATACCAAAATCTGCAATAGAGTAGACACCCAGGAAGGTGTAGATAACATGAGGAGGGATCTAGCTAAGCTTGAAGAATAGTCTAGAATTTGGCAGCTGGGATTTAATGTTAAAAAATGTAAGGTCATGCATTTCGGCTGCAGCAATCCAAGGGAGCAATATAATATAGGGGGTGAAGTACTTTTGTCCATTAAAGAAGAGCGGGACCTAGGTGTGGTTGTGTCTGATGATGTTAAAGTAGCTAAACAGTTAGAAAAGGTGACGGCAAAAGCTAGAAGGATGCTTGGGTGCATTCGGAGAGGAATGGCTAGCAGAAAAATGGAGGTGATAATGCCTCTGTTTAAGTGGTGCGACCTCATTTGGAGTATAGTGTGCAATTCTGGAGACTGCAACTTCAAAAGGATGTGAACAGGATGGAGTCGGTGCAGAGGGTGGCTACTAGATTAGTGGTCTTCATTATAAAGCATATGAGGACAGACTTAGGTTTCTTAATATGTACACCTTAGAGGAAAGGCGGGATAGAGGTGATATGATTGAGATGTTTAAATACCTCCATATCATAAATGTTCAGGGAGAGAGCCTCTTTCAATTGAAAGCAAGTTCTGCTATGAGGGGACATGGGATGAGGGTGAAGGGAGATAGATTCAGGAGTGATATGTGGAAATATTTCTTTACGAAAAGAGTAGTGGATCCATGGAATAGTCTCCCAGTGGAGGTGGTAGAGATGAGGACAGTAACTGAATTTAAAAAAGCATGGGACAAACACAGAGGATCTCTAAAGGTAAAAAGTGGACTGTTGTAGTTGTTGATATGGAAGGACAGACTAGATAGGCCATGTGGTCTTTTTCTGTCGTCATATTTCTATGTTTCTATAAGAAGAAAACCAGGACAGAACAGAGCCCCTAAATTCATGTGAGGACAGGGTATTGAGGAGAAGGTGGTGATCAACAGTGTCAAATGCAGCAGAAAGATCTAGATTTGATGAGGAACAAGTTGTTGGAGACTTTGGCATGAGCCATTTCTTTGGAATGTAGAGAATGAAAGCCAGATTGCAGTGGGTCCGGAAGTTCTTGAAAGGAAAGAAAGACAGTAGCAGTGTACAACTTGTTCAAGCTGTTTTAAAGCAAAGGGGAGGAGAGAGGTAGGTCAATAACTAGAAGGACAGTTATGATCTAGTGAAGGCTTTTTGAGGAGAGGTGTAATCACAGCATGTTTGAAGGCCACAGGAACAGTTGCAGTGGAAAGCAATAGGTTAAGGATATGGCAGATGGAAGGGATGATGGCGGCAGAGATAGAGCTTAGTAGATGGATGGGTATGGAATTAGAGGAGCAGGTAATCAGTTTGGAGGAGGAGAAAATATTTGCAGTTTCATCCTCAGTGATTTCAGAGAAGGAAGAAAGGGTGACCGAAGTGAGGGAAGGGTTTGGGATTGAAGAGGGGTAAGATGAGGTGGATATGTCCCTGTAGAGAATTCAAGGCTAATCTTCTGGACTTTGTCATGGAAGTAGTCAGCCAAGTTCTGGGCAGACAGTGAAGGAGGGATTGGGGGAGGAGGGACCTTGAGGAGAGAGTTGAGCATAGCAAAGTGATGGTGAGGGTCAGAGGCAAGAGAGTTAATCAGATGGACATAGTATTCTTGCTTGTGTTGTGAGGGCTACCTTGGTGGCTAGTAGAGGTCAGAGTAGGTCAGACACAAAAATTATAAAGTTGAGATTGGCAAGTATTCCAAAGGCCCAATTGACTTTTGGTTCTAGTAGTTTCCTTGATACCAATCTTCAATGAAAACAACTGCTCAGAGTGGTGGGAAAAATAAAAGCTTTTTATTTCCCTTCTTCGCAATGGTTCAAATGATTGGAATACAACTATAAAGCAAAATGTCCTTACTTCAGGTGAGGAAAAGAAAAGCCCAGGTTTAAAGCAAAAACTGTTACTTTCACAGGACTGGTGCTATTTATACAAAACAAGAATGTTCAATTCAGCAAGTTACCCAGCTCACAAGCCTGACAAGGATTCTAGGCTCCCTGTAACACAGTATGTACAATCCATTTCTGGATCTGAAATATCCCCTGCTAGTTCCACTTGCATTGGCTCATCTTCCGAAGCCTCTGAATCTGTGTCCCTGGTTTCAGGTAAAATATATTCAGGCTTTTTATACAGTTCCTGTATCACTTCCCAATGTTCTGAGATAAGCCTAGGGCGTCGGCTATGTGCTGTTTTATACTGAAAATATTCCTCCTTATTCAGAGGTTTTATCGCAGCTCTATATAAACATTTTCCATTCAGAACTTTCTTCTTAGGTAAACATTTTTCATACCTTGTATCGTAGGAACCTTCAGACAAACGATTTTCTTCTACTGCCTGTCTTCTCCATACAGCAGCTTTCTGAAATCTTTTTCCAGGAAAGTATGGTTTACCTTGTGAGGTTGGAGCCCCTTCTCTAAGTGAAGGTCTGGGCCTGTACCGGCTTAGCTTCTGGCTTGCCTGTGCAGCACGGTTTAGGTTCTCCAGCTGTCTCTCATTTGACTTTAGACTCCAGTTGCAGCAATGCTTTCGCCTCTCTGGACAAACAGCTCTCACTCTTGTTTGAGCTGAGACCTTCCCAGGTCCTTCATCAGCTCCAGGGAAATCGTCTTCCACTCGGGGTGGTTTGCTAGCGGTAGAGTAATCAGGTTTCCATTCTAACCTCTTTCTCTCTGCGCTGCAAGAGATCCTTCCCTTGCTTCTGCTGGACTTGCCTCCTTGGCCTGCTTCTCTTTCTCCACTGCTGCTCTTCTCTCTCTCCTTCCTGCCGACCTCCTTGCCGACCTGTCTCCTGCCGAACTGTCTCCAGTCTTCCACACTCTCCTTAAGAAGCACTCCTGCCTTTGAGGATTGGAAGCTGGCTGGCATTACCTTGTGACCAGCGGGGCGTGGCTCCTCAGTGTCTCTGAAGTCGCTCTGGCTCCCTCTAGCTGGTTCCTCCGAATAACGCAGCTTGTGCACATCTTTTTCTCCGTTTAAAACATTTTCTTTTCTTTCAAGAGGGTCTGCTGCATGACACTTGGCAAGAGCTATAGCCGACTGGAAAGAGATTAGCATGAATTTGAAATGTTGTTAGTCAGCAAGGGTATTTGATTTAAGTTGCAGGCACTCAACTGACAGGCACAGGAATGTACATAGTGGATGGTCAAAAACAGCCAGGGTTCAGGTATGGTATGCCTCACAGGGCATTGAATGGGAGGAGCAAGTGCATCCAGAACAGAGGAGAGTATAGTATTATAGGAGGATACTGCCCCATCAATGGACTCAGATGACATAGTGGAGGAAAGAGGTGATAATTCAGTATTGAAGAAAGCTGATAGGTCAACAGTGTGAAGTTTCCTAAACATGTTGGTAGAGATTGGGCGAGACCAAGATGGGAGGTTGTTAAGGGTTGTTAAGGGTGAAGTTAGCAGGTGATGGTCAGATAAGTTCAGAATTGAAATGGATAAATTTGAAGGTGAACAGTTGGAGGAGAATATAAGGTCAAGGTAGTGGCCATGCTTGTAAGTAGGAGCAGTAGAGCACAACTGGAGGGTGAATGAGGTGGTTAGGGAAAGGCACTTTAAGGCATAAGGGTCAGAAGAGCCTACGGTTCATGCACTGGCCAGGCATTTATGTCCTCCCAGATTTGCAGATGATCACACCAGATCCTCCCGTGCAACATTCAAACCACACACACAGACACACACTCTCACTTGCAGTCACAAATAACATACTTCTGCCAAAGCCATGCCCTGCACCTATAAACAACTGTTGTGAAGACATAATGGCATGGTGTCTCAGCACACCACATCTGATCTGCATTTCTCAGCCAAACATGAATCTACTCCATACTACCTCACATACCATTCCTACATCTACATTCCCATTTTTCCAAGCACTGGAATTGTTATGGAAGCCGAGAGTAGTCCCTTTAGCACAAACAGCAAATGTTAGCATAGCCAGAATAAAGAGTATTACAGTGCTTTATATTTTTGTAGGGGCGTTTTTTTTTCCTTAATCTTACAAGTGTCCCTCACCTGTGCATTCTATTCTTTACAACTGCATCTTGTGCCCTCCCAGACAGCAGACACAGCAGTTCAATACAGATGTGCCACATTGAAGATCAGAGCAGAAAGTTTTATAAGTGCTACCTTATTCCACATTGCCGTTGGTATAACATCGGCTTCCATGGGCACGGGCCTTTCCTGAATACGCTTCCTACATTTCTGCAGTTTGCCACACCCCTGTTCTGACCTCTCCTCCCTGTTCAGAGATTCCCATGTTAGCACCGTGTACGAGGAGGGCCATGTGGTTTTGGAATATGGTTCTAGACGTCTAACCAGCTTATTCATATTCTGGAATGACCTCCAAAGTGAATAAAAACTCTATGGGACTTTTTAAATAAAAATAAAACTTCAAAAAGACTACTAAAATTATCTGTACGAACTAACAAGGAATATAATGTCTGAGGTTTTTTCTCCTTTCAAATATAAAAATGTATTGATGTTTTGGACAGTAGTATGAATGAGCTGAGTTAGTGCCATCAATCAGTAGAGGCTGTTGTTTTTGTGTATTTTAAACTACTGATTCCTATTAGTATTGTTTCATGCCCAGGCAATGCCTTTAAATCCACCTGCTTTCTTCTGTCTACATTTTTTTCAGGCCAACTGGTTGATCAGACAAAATTTAGCCAATAATCTGCAGGCAAGAGGAAATATTCAAATCTACAGTTTGCCTAAGGGGCCTTTTTAGTAAATGCCACTAACCAGTTAATGTACGTTTTAGCAAATGGTAACTGGCCACGGTGAACCCTAATATGTGGGCAGGCCAGCTACCAATCATTGAAACACACATCAACTGGCACTCTCATGCTACTGTGTAAAATGCACAGGTAAAGGCACATCATGCGAAGAGAGAGAGATCATTAGAGAGAGACATCATGCTTGGCAAGGCCGAAGGTCAACGCAAAAGAAGAAGGCCAGCAATGAGATGGATCAATGCAATAATAGCAGGGTGTTTCTCCACAGCACTGAGACCAGATATAGCTCAGGCAGATAGTGGACCTCATGAACCACATAGATAAAGTTTTAGATAGTGCTGCAGACGTGCTTGCTGTCTTGGCACATGTTGGTACCAATGACATAGGAAAGTGTGGAAAGGAGATTCTGGAAGCTAAATTTAAACTTTTTAGGTAGAAAATTATAATCCCAAACTTCCAAAGTAGCAGTCTCAGAAATGCTTCCCATTCCACAGGCAGGACCCAAGAGGCAGGCAGGCAGAGTTCTGGAGTTTCAATGTGTGGATGAGATGATGGTGCAAGGAAGAGGGTTTTGGTGCAGATAGGGGGCTCCAGCTTAACCAGGGTTGAACCAGGCTGCTGCCATTAACCTTTAAAATGGAGACAGAGCAGCTTTTAAACTAGAAAATGAAGGAAAGCCAACAGTCGCCCAAGAGCGCATAGTTCAGAATGATGTATCTTTGAAGGATACTAGCAAAACAGGGACGTTAGGGCATCCAGATAGAGAGGTTCCAATAAAAGTAAAAGTAATGCACGTGCGTTTAAGTAAAAACCAGACTGAATTGAAAGATTAGAAATTATCCCTGACATCTGATAGCCAGACTGTTAATATGAATAAAAAACACAATTTGAAATGCCTGTATGCAAATTCTAGAAGTCTAAAAAATAAGATAGGAGAATTATAATATACTTATAACAATGAATGAATGAATGATTAGATATAATTGACATTTCAGAGACCTGTTGGAAGGAGAATAGCCATTGGTACACTGTGATACCAGATACAAACTATATCGCAATGATAGGGTAGATCACATAGGTGGAGGGTGACACTATATATTAGCGATGGCATTGAGTCACAGGATAAAGATTTTGCAGGAAACAAAATACACTGTAGAATCTCTATGGATAGAAATTCCTAGTTAAAAGGGGAAGGGAATAGCCGTGGGGGTGTACTACTGCTTGCCTGGCCAGAATGAACAGACATGATAAAATGCTAAAATAAATTAGGTAAGCTTACAAAGTTTACAACATAGTAATAATGGGAGATTTCAATTACCCCAGTATTAACTGGGTTAGTGTTCTTCAGACCATGCTAAGGAGATGAAGTTCCTAGATTAAATAAATGACTGTTTCATGGAGCAGCTGGTTAAAGAACTGACTTGAGGGGAAGCTATTTTAGACCTAGTGCTTAGTGGAATACAGGATCTAGTTTGAGAGATAACGGTGGAGACCACTTAGCAAAAGCGATCATAACATGATCACATTTGATTTTATAAATGGAGGGAGGATAACAAGGAAATCCACTGTGCTAGCATTTAACTTTCAAAAAAGGAGACTATGATAAAATGAGGAAAATGGTTAAGAAAAAAACTAAAGTAGCAACTGCAAAGATTAAGGGTTTACATCAGGTCTGATTGTTATTTAAATCTACTGTCTTGGAAGCCCAGACCAGATGTAATCTATGCTTTAAGAAAGATGGAAGGAAGGTCAAATGACAGTGAGCATGGCTTAAAGATGAAGTCAGAGAGGCTGTTATAGCTAAGAAAGAATCCTTCAGAAAATGGAATAAAATGCCAAATGACGAAAACAGGTAACAACATAAGTACTGGAAAATTAAATGCAAGGCATTGATAAGGCAGGCAAAGAGAAAATTTTAAAAGAAGCTTGCTGTGGAAGCAAAAGTGCATAATAAAATCTTTTTTTGAGAACATTCGTAGCAAAACACCTGCGAGAGATCCAGTTGGACCATTAGATGAAAGAAGCATAAAAGAGGCACTAAGAGAGGACAAGGCCATAGCGGAGAGATTGAATGAATTATTTGCTTCATCCTGGAAGGGTCAAAGTGTCTTCTGCAGCAGACTGGCTAACCTACTGAAGAGGGCTTTAAAGTAGGTTCATTGGGGATGGGTGAAGAAAGCCCCAGAAGTGAAAGTCATCAGGTAAGTGAAACATTAAATACCTCTGTTGAAATGGGTAAAGGGGGCAAGACCTGGAAAGCAGTGTGCATAAATGTCCATAGTATGGGAAATAAGACCCCAGATGTTGATGCTTTAATAGAAGAGGCTGACTTGGATTTAGTGGCAGTTATGGAGAAATTGTTCACAGTCAGCCATAGCACTCGCCAAGCAAAACTACTATGTCCTTCTGAATACCTCTCTTGCCTCTGACCCCCGCCCTCTCTTCTCAACTCTCAACTCTCTCCTCAGGGCATCTCTGCCTCCGAGCCCTCCTTCTCTTTCTAACCAAACCCTAGTCGACTATTTCAATGATAAAGTTAACAAAATTGCATTCCAATTCTCCACAAAATCAGTTTCATCCCCTCTTCCCCCTCTTCAATACCAACATCTCCCCTCAATTGCTATTACCCTTTATTCTTTTCTAAGGTCTCCGATGAGGAAACCTCTCATCTTCTTTCCTTCTCTAAACTTACTCCCTTTTCCTCTGATCCTATCCCCACCCGTCTCCTTAACTCCATCTCCCCTCCTTTGTCATCCCTTTCATCTCACATATTCTCAACCTATCGCTCTCCACTGCAACTTTCCCTGCAGCCTTCAAGCATGCTGTGGTCACACCTCTCCTCAAGAAACCTTCATTTGACCCTACTTATCCTTCTAATTATTGACTCATGTTCCATCTTTCCTTCAGTTCCAAACTTCTTGAACATGCAGTTCTCCACTGTTGCCTTGAATTTCTCTCCTCTCAAGTTCTCCTGGATCCACTTCAATCTGGTTTTCGTTTCTTACATTCTACTGAAACACCTCTTGCCAAAGTCTCCAGTGACTTGTTCCTGGCTAAATCCAAGGTCCTTTACTTAGTCTTCATTCTTCTTGACCTTTCTGCTGCTTTTGACACTATTTACCACCACATTGTCCTCACTTGGTTTTAGGGGCTATGTGCTGTCCTAGTACTCTTCTTATCTCTCCCATCATTTCTCAGTGTTTGTTCTGGTGATTCCTCCTCTACTGATATCCCCCTCTCAGTTGCTGTACCCTAAAGGTCTATTCTGGGCCTTCTCCTTTTCTCTCTCTATACCCAGTTCCTTGGTGCTCTCATCTGCTCTCATGGCTTTCAGTATCATTTTTATGCTGATGACTCTCTCTCTATCTACACCTGATGTTTCTCTGACACTCCAAGCCCATATTTCTTTCTGCCTATCTGACATCGCTGCCTGGATGTCTCACCACCATTTGAAATTGAACATGACCAAAACTGAACTTCTTATTTTTCCCCCAAACCCTCCTTCCCCCCTTCCTCCTTTCTCTTTCTCTGTTGATAACACTTTTCTACTTTCTTTTTCCTCAGTCTGCAACCTTGGAGTCATATTTGTTGCCTTCCTCTCCTTCTCCAAAAATATTCAATAGATACCTAAAATCTGTCGTTTCTTTCTCTATAACATTAACAAAATTTGCCCCTTCCTTTTTGAATACACTACTAAAACACTTATCTGCTCTTTAGTCACCTCCTGCCTTGACTAGTGCAACCTCCTCCTTGCTGGTCTCTCTCTGATTCATCTCTCTCCCCCCTTCATTTGTTCAGAACTCTGCTGCATGGCTAATCTTTCGGTAGCCCCAATATGCTCATATAACTCCTCTTCTAAAATCACTTCATTGGGCCCTCTTCTGTTTTCCATATCCAATTCAAACTTCTTCTTCTGACCTATAAATGTATTCATTCTACTGCTCCTCACTACCTTTCCTCTCTCCCTATACCCCTACTTGTAAACTTCGCTCTTCCTCTGGCTTTCTTCTCTATATACCCTTCTCTTCCACTGCCAATGCCAGACTTCAATCCTTTCACCTTGCTGCTCCTTATGCCTGGAACAAACTACCTGAATCTATATATCAGGTTTCATCTCTCCCCCTTTTCAAATCCATGCTGAAGGCTCACCTCTTTGAGGCTGCTTTTGGATTCTAATCCCTTGTTCTTCTTGTGTATCCTTACCTGTCCCTATTTGTACCCTTGTTTTCCTCTATTGAACTGTCTATCTCGATTAGATTGTAAGCTCTGATGAGCAGAGACCATCTTTATATGTATCTGTACATCACTGCGTATGCCTTATAACATTATACGAGTATAAATGATTAATAGCAGCAGCAGTAGACAACCATGACTGGGATGTAATTGTACCAGGCTATATTTTATTCAAAAATGACAGAGTCGGAAGAAGGGGAAGACGAGTGGCACTATATTTAAAAATTAATATTAAAGTTATACAATTACAGGGCTTAAAAGGGAGCTAGGAGGCACTGAGGGTAAAACTAGAATGAGAAAATGGAAAATCCATTACATTGGTGTAATATACAGATCAACAAACAAAAGAGAAGGGTATTCCACAGCAAAGGCCATCCAAACACAAAGCGGAGAAAATCAAAAGCCCGGCAACACCTAAAAGTCTTCACACAAAGGATTTTATTCTGTGACCCAACTTGGCCAAGTTTCGGCACTCAGGCCTGCATCAGGGGTCTGCTCTCACCAGTGTGCCACCGCCTGTCTCCTTGCCACACAAGCCCACATGTATGTGTAGAATTTGAATGTTGGTTCTGCACTGCTAGTTCCACCTCTCAAGCAGCCAACAGAATAAAATCTTTTGTGTGAAGACTTTTTGGTGTGGCCATTGTTTTGATTTTCTCTGCTTTGTGTCTGGGTGATATACAGATCTCCTTCATAGGGAGAATAAGTGGATGGAGATTTAACAGAAGAAATACATGGTATTGCCTTGAAAGGAGAAGTGCTACTGACAGGTGATTTCAATATGCCAGATGTTGATTGGCACATCACTGCTGCAGTGCATCTAGATGTACAGAGGTCCTGGATTCTCTTCAGAACCCACACATGAAGGGGCCATACTGGACTTGTTGCTTACCAATGGAGAAAGTGTTTCTGATGTTATAGTGGGAGATCATCTTGCATCCAGTGATCATCAGATGGTGTGGATCAATATTAGGACTAGGGCTGATAAAGTTCATTCAAAAGTGAAGGTCTTGGACTTTAGGACAACTGACTTTGCCAAGATGGACAACACCTCCAGGAATTGCAAGCAGGATGGAAACAGCTGGGGAATGTAGAAAAGCAATGGGCAAAACTGAAAGAGGATTTTTTAAGCACCACAAACCTTTTTGTTCAAAAGGTAAATAAATGTAAAAGGAAAAGGATATCACTATGGTTCTGAAAAGAAATAGCTGAAAATGTGAAGAAAAAGAGGATAACATTCATAATATATATGAGATCATAGAGAGAGGAAGACAAGCATCGATATTTGGAAACACTCAGAGAGGGATTAGTGGCCTAGCGGTAGGTAGGAGTGGCCTAGTGGTTGGGGCAAGTTACCTTAGGTCAAAGAGCCAGGGGTTTGATTCCCACTCAGAGACAGTAACCTCAGGCCAGAAGAACTAGAGCCACTAATCCTATAGACACTCCTTGTGGCTTTGGGCAAGCTACTTAACCCTCCATTTCATCAGATGCACATGTGGATTGTGAGTCCTTCAGGGACAAGGAAATATATATCCAGTACCTGCTTGTAGCATTTGTAACCACTCTAATGCCTTTCAGCCTGGGCAGCATATCAAGAAATTAGATGTGTTCTTTCTTATAAAAAATTATCCATATATGAGGATAGCAGGTTCTGTGCAGCCACGATGCAGAAAGGTGCAGGAGGAACATATGCTTGCCGGTGATACTTCTTGATGTCACCGAAGCCCCCATAACCCCTTTGGAGCACCGGAACAGCAGGAAGGAAGCTTTTTAACTCAGTGGATAGGAGGTGATGTACTATTGTGGATCAGGAAGTGCTTCTATACAGAGAGTGAGGAAGTAGGAAAACATGTGAAATGTGGACACTGTAGTATCTGCTCAGTTACATTGGAAATTTCAGAGTTTGTACATCAAGGGGAAATTTATCATCTGAGACATTTTACTAATTGTGAATCAAAATCAGTAGTTTATGCAATTCGATGCCCCTGCTCTCTCTTATATATAGGGAAAACTACTCAAGCTTTCAAGATCCGCCTGAAGGAACATGAGAGCAGACTGAGATGTCGACGCACAGAAGCCCCTATTGTAAAGCACTGTTTAGATTTAGGGCACAGTTTTGCTATGTTACAATGCTGGTGTATAGAAGCAGTGCGACAAGGCTTACGAGACAAATCACAGGAGCAAACATTATCATATCGAGAGCAATGGTGGATACATCGTTTGGGATCAGTCCAACCAGAGGGGCTGAATGTGAGCCTTGATTGGTTAGCATGTATCTAATAAGCTCCAATGAAATGAGTTCGGTGAGAGACATTTAAACTTAAATCAGAACGCATGCGTGGCGTTTTTTTGTTAAGAGTTCAACAATGAGAGACAGTGATTAGGACCGGCGAAAGTTAAAAAGTACCGGGACGTTATTAGAGGTAATTTGGTAAAAAAGTCGTGATATATATATATAGAGAACAGTTCAAACTGATTACAGTTATTCAATTATGTAACATCGTCATTTTTGTTTGTGTTGCTATAGAATATTTTACAAGAACACTGAACAAAACGAGGTGTCCCCAGGAGAAGCAATTTGTTGATCCCCTTGATAAACCCAACAGGAGAAACGCTAGAGCGCTTAGAATATTGAGGCGTTGGGGTTCTTTTCCAACAAGTTCAACAGGGGAGTGTTGAGACACCATTCTGCATAAGATAAGTGGAGTGGTGACTGGAACTGAAAGCTTTTTAAGAAAAGGTAAATGTTTATATATATAAAAAAGAGCAACGTAGAGGTTAAAAATTCAGAAAAAATATATGCCTAAGGTCATTGATGTGAACGGACACTATATTGGGCGAGTTTTATTACCCACAAAAAAGTGTCAAACAATACTGTTTATCTGAGACCGTCGGCAAAAGAAAAAAATGAAAAAATGAGCAAAAAGATGAGTTTTGAAAAAAATGAGTTGAAACTTAAGAAATTTAATTGAGTGAATTTAAGTATTTTTTAATGGCCTAATGGGAGACAGCCAACATGGCTTTAGACAAGGAAGATCTTGTCTTACTAATCTGATATGTTTTTTTGAAGGTGTGCATAAACAGGTAGACAAAGGTGAGTCAGTTGATATAGTGTATCTGGACTTTCAGAAAGCTTTTGATAAGGTCCCTCATCAGAGACTTTTGGCGAAACTAAAAGGTCATGGGATAGGAGGCAGTGTACTATTGTGGATCGGGAACTGGTTAAAAGATAGAAAGCAGAGGGTAGAGCTAAATGGCCAATATTCCCAATGGAAAAAGGTGAATAGTGGAGTACCCTAGGGATCTGTACTGGGTCCGCTACTTTTTGACATATTCATAAATGACCTGGAAAAGGGAATAACGAGTGAGGTTATCAAATTTGCAGATGATACAAAACTGTTTAAAGTTGTTAATACCCAAGAGGATTGTGGAAAACTGCAGGAGGATCTGGATAAATTGGAAGACTGGGCATCCAAATGGCAGATGAAATTTAGTGTGGACAAGTGCAAAGTTATGCACCTAGGAAAGAACAACCCATACTATAGTTACGCAATGCAAGGTTCCACATTGGGAACCACCACCCAGGAAAAAGATTTAGGAGTCATCGTGGATAACATGTTAAAACCCTCTGCCCAGTGTGCAGCGGCAGCCAAGAAAGCAAATAGAATGCTAGGTATCATAAAGAAAGGGATGGAAAATAAAACAAAGGATATTATAATGCCTCTGTATCGTTCCAAGTTACGACCGCACCTTGAATATTGTGTGCAATTCTGGTCACCGTATCTTAAAAAGGACATAGCATTATTAGAAAAAGTACAGAGAAGATCCACCAAAATGGTGAAGGGGATGGAAGGCTACTCCTATGAAGAGAGGCTACAAAGGTTGGGACTCTTCAACCTGGAAAAGAGACGGCTGAGGGAAGATATGATAGAGGTCTATAAATTAATGAATGGAGTGGAGCAGGTAAACGTGGATCAATTGTTTACGCTATCGGAATATAGAAAGACTAGGAGACATGCAATGAAGCTACAGGGTAAACTATTTAAGACAAATAAGAGAAAATATTTTTTCACTCAACGTGTAATCAAACTCTGGAATTTGTTACCGGAGGATGTGGTAAGGGCTGTTAGTGTAGCTGGGTTTAAAAAAGGTTTGGACAAGTTCCTGGAGGAAAGGTCCATAAACCACTATTAAAAAGGGACCCAGGATAATCAGTGTTTGACCCAGTACAAGCATTGTGGAACCTGTGTCTTTTGGGGATACTGCTAGGTACGTATGACCTAGATTGGCCACTGTTGGAAACAGGATACTGGGCTTGATGGACCTCGGTCTGACCCAGTATGGCATATCTTATGTTCTTATGTTCTTAAATTAATGGAAACACTGCTAAAAGAGAGGATTGTGAGGCTTCTGGAGTCCAATGGATTGCAGGATTTGAGACAACATGAGTTTACCAGGGGTAGGTCTTGTCAGACAAATCTGATTTCTTTGACTGGATGACCAGAGAGTTGGACAGAGAGAGAGCCCTAGATGTAGCGTACTTAGATAAAGCCTTTGACACCATTCCGCACTGGCAACTTATAAAGAAATTGAGCACCCTAGGGATGACCCTAAAGTGACTGAATGGGTTAAAAATTGGTTGAATGGGAGGCGACAAATTGTACAGGTAAATGGAGCTCACTCTGAGGAGAAGGATGTTACCAATCGTGTGCTGCATGGATCTATCCTTGGTCCACTTCTTTTTAACACCTTTGTTAGTGATATTGAGGAAGGGTTGTTGGATAAGGTTTGCCTCTTTGCAGATGATATCAAAATCTGCAATAGTGCAGACATCCAGGAAGGAGTAGATAACATGAGAAGGGGGATCTAGCTAAGCTTCAAGAATGGTCGAGAATTTGGCAGCTGAGATTTAATGCTAAAAAATGCAGAGTAATGCATTTTGGCTGCAAAATTCCAAGGGCTCAGTACAGTGTAGGAGGAAAAGTTCTTCTGTCCATGAAAGACTGGGCATAATTGTTTCTGATGATATTAAAGTGGCAAAACAGGTAGAAAAGGTGACAGTAAAATTCAGAAGGATGCTTGGGTGCATACGGAGAGGAATGGTCAGCAGAAACTAGGAGGTGATAGGTCTCTGTATAAGTCTCTGGTGTGACCTCATTTAGAGTATTGTCTATAATTCTGGAGAACACACCATCAAAAGGGTATAAATAGAATGCAGTTGGTGCAAAGGGTGGCTACTAAAATGGTCAGTGGCCTTCATTACAAACCATATGGGGACAGACTTAGAGAGCTTAACATTTATATGTTAGAGGAAAGGCGGAATAGAGGAGATATGATAGAGACGTTTGAATACCTCTGTGGCATAAATGCACAAGAGAAGAGTCTCTTTTGATTGAAAGTAAGTTCTGCAACAAGGGGGCATGGGATGAGGCTGAAAGGGGATAGACTCAGGAGTAAGATGTGTAAATATTCTTTATGGAAAGTATGGTAGATGCATGGAATAGCCTCCCATTTGAGATAGTTAAGGCAAAGACAGTATCTGAATTCAAGAAAGCATGGGACAAACACATATCTTTAAGGAAAGAAAGGGACTATAGTAGTTGATATGGAAGTGCAGACTAGATAGGCCATATGGTCTTTTTCTATTGACATTTTTCTATGTTTCTATGATATTTAAAGGTGAGATATCAAGGGAATTGAATCAAGTCTCAACAAATCAAGTGGAGGAGTAGCCTAGAGATTAGAGCAGCAGCCAAAACAACCCATGTTCAAATCCCCTGTGGCCTTGGGCAAGTCAGTTCACCTTCCTTTGCCTCAGGTACAAACAGATTGTAATCCCTCCGGGGACAGAGAAATAACTACTGTACCTGAATGTAACTCATCTTGAAGTGCTGCAGGAAAGGCATGAGCTAAATACTAATAAATCAGGAAGGTGTGATACAGCTGTTTGATTGCAGCAAATCACCTGGACCAGGTAGCATACATTACAGGGTAATAAGATTGCAGACCTACTTTTAGTAATTTGTGAAATATCCTTTAAATCATCTGCAGTACCTGAGGACTGAAGAGTGGGCAATGTAATGGCAATTTTCAAAACGGGCTCCAGGGGTGATCCAGAAAACTACAGACTGGTGAGCTTGACATTGGTATGGGGGAAAATGGTAAAAATAATTATAAAGAACAAAATTACTAAACATATAGATAGTCATGACTTAATAGCAGAAAGCCAACATGGATTTAGCAAAGAAAAATCTTGTCAAACTAATCTGTTAGCTGCTTGACATAGGGTCCAATTCAGTCATGGGTTGAGGGGCTGCATGTCCCCCCACAAGTCATCAGGACCCTATTCTCCCTCCTGTTCTCCCTGCACATCCTGAGCTGTAGGACAAAGAGCCGGCGGGGAGTGGGATGGAGTGATTTTGGGACAGAGTGGGAGGGGGCCAGCCCGGCAGGACATACAGGGTCGATTCCGGTCATGACCTTGTACATCCTGCTGGGTCAAAGGGAACATGCTGCTTATTCCACCTTGAAGGTGGAATAAGCTGCACTATCCATGATGGGGCACTGGTTTTCCCCATGTGGCCAGTGCCAAATGTGGGGAGTCCCACCACCCAATCCAGGCCCAAGCTGGCCAGTCATGGGTTGGGCAGAGGGAAAGAGGGGGGGGGGGGGGACTAAGCAGCGGGATTCATGGGCGTCTGGAGGGAGGACATTCCGCGGGTAGTAGGGACATGCCAGGTTGTCCACGGCCGGATTCTGTATACCATAGGAACATTTAGTTTCTGCAGTTCAGAATCTCGTCCTAACAGGCCCGTTTTCAGCGGTGACATCTGGATTGCCCAGACATTTCCCTCTCTGAATTAGGCTCATAGTGTATCTGGACTTTCAGAAAGCCTTTGACAAGGTCCGCCATGAGAGACTCCTGCGGGAATTAAAGTCATGGATTAGGAACTGGTTAAAAGTCATGGATTAGGAACTGGTTAAAAGTCATGGATTAGGAACTGGTTAAAAGAAAGAAACAGGGCTAAATGGACAATTTTCTCAATGGAGAAAGGTGAATAGTGGAGTACCCCAGGGTTCTGTGCTGGGCCCGCTGCTTTTTAACATGTTTATAAATGTCCTAGAAATTAGAATAATAAGTGAAGTGCAGATGACACAAAATTATTCAGAGTTGTTAAAACAAAAGGGGATTGTAAAAAATTGAAAGAGGACCTTGATAAATTGGAAGACTGGACATCCAAATGTTAGATGAAATTGAATGTGGACAAATGCAAAGTAATGCATCGAGGAAAGAACAACCCAAACCAGTTACACGATGCAAGATTCCACATTAGGAGCCACCAACCTGGAAAAAGATTTAGGCATCATCATGGATAGTATGTTGAAACCCTCTGCCCAGTGTGCAGCAGCAGCCAAGAAAGCAAATAGAAAGCTAGGAATCATAAGGAAAGGAATAGAAAATACAACCAAGGATGTTATAATGCCTCTGTATCGCTCCATGGTGTGACTGCACCTTGAATAGTGCAGAGCTGGTCACCATATCTTAAGAAGGATATAGCAGAATTGGAAAAGGAACAGAGGAGTGTGACCAAAATTGTAAAGGGGATTGAAAGATATAACTATGAGGAAAGGCTTAAAAGGCTAGGGTTCTTCAACTTGGAAAGGAGACGGCTGAGGGGAGATATGATAGAAGTCTATAAAATAACGGATGGAGTGAAAAGGGTAAGGGTAGATCAGCTGTTTGCTCCTTCAAAAAGTAGAAAGACCAAGGGACATGCAATGAAGCTACAAGGTGGCACATTTAAGACTAATCTGAGAAAATATTTTTTTCACTCAGCGCATAATCAAATTCTGGAATTCTTTCAGAGTATGTTGTAAAAGCTATTTGTGTAGTTGAGTTCAAAACAGGTTTGGACAAGTTCCTGGAGGTAAAGTCCATAAACTATTATTAAAATCCACTGCTGCCCCTGGGACAAGTAGCATGGAGATATATATCTTTGGGAACCCAACAGGTACTTGAAACATGTTGCAAACAGGATACCTGGCTCGATGGACCCTTGGTCTGACCCAGTATGGCATATCTTGTGTTCTTATCTTATGTTAGGTAGATCTGTGCTACTGTCAATGCTTTTAGCATGGTCCTGTACTTGTGCACTAATTACACAACATTTGCTGATCACACCCCTGAGAGTTAGCACATGGCCTTAGTGCTTATCACATGTTAGTTTTTTTAGCTAATGTACGTAAACGCAAAAAGTTACTGTGCTTAATAAACATCCCCTTGGTATACCAGTTTGTAAACCAGTGGTATGTTTGTATTCTATTAACCTATGGATTAAGGTGAGTTAAATCAATTAGCATGCTTTTAAAAAGTATAACATGCATTAGAAAAAAAATTATTAAACCAGCATGTGAAACAAATTGGAAAAACAGAAAGTAAACCAAACATCTTTGCTCTGTGCTCATCCCTATCAGTTGGCGTCATGCTTTCTCTCTGGCCACATCAAAATCCAGACTCAAATCTCACCTTTTTGAGGTTGCTTTTACATCTTGACCACTTACCTTTAATAAGTACATTCTCTTGTTTGTCACATGTGTTTGTCTTGACTAGACTGTAAACTCTGTAGAACAGAAACTCTCTCTTATCTTTATCTCTACAACTCTGCAAATTCCTGCTGACATGCAGTAGCTGTAGGAGTGTGAAAATCCTTAACCTCCCAGGAGGCTTCTTTTAATGCCATCAAATGTATACATTTTATTTATTTGTTTGTTTAATGCTTCTATACCGCCCCTTCCAGAGATCAGGGGCAGTATGCAAATAACGCAACATGGAACACAGAATAGTATTAACTATTTACATAGTAAAGCGGGATATTTAACATGTAAATGTATTGCAAGTTACATAGAATAGGTAGGGATAAATGTTACATAAGATTAGTAGTCTTAACATAATCATCTATGAACTATATACAAGGTACTTTGGGTAATATTAGGTCATAGAGATAGGATGTGGATGGGGTATTGTTAGATGTATTGTGTACGTGACAGGTATTGCGTATGTTGATTGGGTGTTTCTGTGAAGGGGTTTTCATTTATATCTCCATAGTGTGCAATGAATAGAAATGTTTTGAGTTCTCTTCTGAACATCTGGAGGTCCTTGATCTCATGTATTGGTAATGGCAGTGAGTTCCAGAGACTTGGGGCAGTAAATGTGAAGGTTGTGACACACTTTGTCTGTTTTGTCTGCATATTGATTGGGGGGTTACGAGACAATGGTTAGCATTTTGCCTACGTGCTCTGTTATCTGGTTGTGTTTGGATAAGAGTAGATAGCTATGATGGGGAGATATTATTGATCAATTTAAAGGTTACCATCAATATATTATATTTTATTCAGCTTACTACTGGAAGCCAGTGGAGGTCGTATAGTATAGGAGTTATGTGCTCAGTTAGTCGGGTCTTGCATATGAAATGTTAATGTTTTTAGCTAGTAAACTCTGTAACAGACTGTTGCAATAGTCAAAGTAGGGAGTGATGATAACTTTGATCACTGACCTGAAGTTGTGAATGTTTAGCAGGGGTCTTAGGTGTTGCACGGTTTTTAGCTTAAAGAAGATGGTCCTTGCTGTTTGTTTTAGATGAGGGAGCATGGTGAGTGATTGGACCAATATTATTCCCAGATATTTCACCTCCTGTTTAACAGGGAGGATAACATTGTTAATTGTGATGGTTTGGGGGGGGGGGCATTTTTATTCCTTGTTATAAATAAGATCTCTGTTATTTTGTAGTTTATATGAAGGTTGTTGTCCTTTAGCCATGATTCTGTTTCGCTGATACACTCTGATAGATTACTGTAGGTAGTGTTTATGTCAATGGGGAGGGACAACATGATGTCATCAGCATATATGTAGTATCCAGTGCTGAATTTTCGGAAGATGTTGGTGATTGGTTGCAGGTATAAATTGAAGAGTAGGGCTGAGAGCACAGAACCTTGGGGTATACCTTAGTCTTGGGGGAAAATATCTGATTTTTCCTGTCCTATTTGAACATGTAGTTACAGTTTGTAATGTATGACTTGAACCAAAGGAGTACATCACCTCCTATTCCAAACTGTGTTAATCTTGTGTGAGAGTGTCATGGTTATTTATTTGTTTACATTCTTTTATATACCGTGCTATTCTGCATCAGTGTGGTTTACATTGAACAATCTGAAATTACATTGAACAGGGCATTATAACTTGGAGATAACTATTTTACAGGGAATGTGGGCTATGGAGGGTTAAGTGGCTTACCCAAAACCACAAGGAGCACCTGTGGGACTAGAAACCCCAGTTCTTCTGGCCTGAGGTTGTTGTCCTCTAGTAGGATTTGAACCCCTGACCTTCTGGCCTGAAGTACCTTGCCCCAACCACTAGGCCACTCCTCCATTCCATTAGTGTTGTTGAATGTGGACGCAATATCAATAAAGAGTAGAATGAATGTTTGTTTAGGGTCATTGATGCCTCTGATAAGATGGTCCATTAGGGTTAGCAGCAAAGTTTCAACACCATAAAATGGTCTTAAACCAAATTGGTGGGTATCTAGAGGGGCATTGAGGTCAATGTAGTCTTGTAGTTGTAATTGGATGACTTTTTTCTATTATTTTAGCGACAATTGGTATGCTAGCTATGGGTCTGTATGCGTTTGGGTCATTTCTGTCAAGTGACTTATTCTTAAGAATTGGTCTGATGGATGTATATTTGAGTTCATTTGGCATAATGCCTTGAAGGAGTTATTGCTTGTAAAGGGGAGGAGATATGGTGCCAGTTCAGCCTTTGAAGTTTTGATCCATGATACCGGACATGAATCAAGCCGTGTTGATGTTTGTTATGATTTTCAACAGGTGTTTTTGATCAACTAGGTGGAAATTTTCCCACATATTGGGGTTTGTTGGGTGGTGAATCAAAATGGTGTTATAGCTAGGGTTTTTATTTTTTAGTTTGTCTGCAAAATATGTAGTGAGAGCCTGAGTGTTTATGTTACATATTTCTGTTTCAGCTTGCCCTGTCTTAGTTAAGGATCTAATGATAGCAAATAGCTCCCTTGGATGATTCAGAGAAGAGTTTAGAATCTTTGTGTAGTGGTCCCTTTTTGTTATGTTTATTGTTTCTTTGTAGATAGTGAGTATGTTAAGGTAGAGTTGTTTGTTTTCTTGTGATTTGGTTAATCTCCACTTCTTTTCTTAACTGCTTTTTTAGTTTGGCAAGATCATTTGTAAACAAATTTTCAGATTTGTTTGGAGGATGCTTAGGGTGTTTTATGGGGGGTGCTGTGGCCCTTTGTATAGAGTTGTTCCATGTGTTTATATCTAAGGATTCTGTAGTGAGTTGAGGGAGTATATTGTCTAAGATGCTATCTTTATTGAAATGGGAAAATCTCCTGTTCTGTGTCTGTCTTTGTGGAGATGGAGTGATGCAATGTGTGCCTTCAAGTCAGTCCTGACTCCTGGTGACCCAGAAGCTCCTGGGTTTTCTTGGCAGTGTCACTGGAAGTAGATTGCCAGGCCTTTCTTCCAAGGTAAATGGAGGGTTAAGTGACTTGCCCAAGGCCACAAGGAGTGCTAGTGAGAATTGAACCCTGGTTGCTTGGTTACCAAGCCACTGCTCTAATCACTAGGCTACTCCTCCACTCCTGGAGTGATGCAGGGGTATATAAAAGGTCACTAGATGGTGGTCTGACCAAGCGACCTCAGTAATTGTGGGGGGAATGTACATATGATGATTGGTAGTTAGGGTTGGGAGGAATACCAGATCAAGAGAGTCCCCTTTATGTGTGTGGGTATGCGTATGATCTGTTGGAATCTCGTGTCTGTCACTGAGTCAAGAAAGATGGATGTGTGAGATGAGTTGAGGGATAGGAGATTGATATCTCCTAGTATGATGAGTGGTTTCTTTTGTGAGGCTGAGCATGCTGTTTCAAGGATGGTCGTAATACTATTGTGGTCAGGTGTTGGTGGCCTATACTGTAGATGAGACATATTGATATGCTTTTGTTTTGTACCTTTAGTATGTCCATTCCATCTAGGTTGCTCGAGATTGCGGGGGTAATTTTAAGTTCCTTTTTGTACATTATGAGTATTCCCCCACCTCTTTTTGAGTCACGGTGGCAATTGAATAGGTCATATCCCTGAATTTGAAGTTGGTTTATTAGAATGCTGTCAGCTGGGGAGAGCCATGTCTCAGTGACGCATAGGATGTCAGGTTTCTTGTCTTTAGCAAGATCAACAATTATTGGTATTTTATTTCTTATGGATCTTGCATTGATGAAAATGCATTTCAAAGGGGTGGGGGAATTGAGGTTATTAGGTGTTTGATGTATCTGATGAGGGTGGATACTATTAATCTGCTTCTGTTTTTTTGCTGTACCTCTAGTGTGGATTATAAATTTCTGGAAAGTAGATTGGTTGTGTATTAATGTTGTTTCTAAGTGGGCTATATATTATGGGAATAGGGTTATTTGTGTTTGTTTCATAATTGCACTGGAGAGTGTTAGTTACCTGAAAGGATAGTAGGAGAACATGGAAGATGATTATATATGTTTTTCCATTGCCCATTGTAGGAGTGGGAGGGAGTATGACTATAATGGATTGTGGTAGATTGTATTGTATATGGAGGGTAGGGGGTGTAAAAGGTATCTAGAGGAATCTGGTTTGCCGAAAGGGCTTTCATTTCGGTAGTGGTAGGAGTTTTATTAAGAGGTTTGAGTACAGACAATGTATTGTTGTTTACAGTTAGTGTTAAACAGCTATACCAAGATATATTCAAAGGTTGAACAGAGTCGAGCAGATCTGGTTGTCTTTTCAGTCATATACACTTTGTTTAGCAGTGGTGTGGAACTAGGGTTGCCAACTGGCCGGTTTTCAGCCGGCCTGGCCGGTTTTTCCATGGCCAGGCCGGCTGCCGGCGCAGAGGCAAAACCGGCCCTTGAAAAGCCGGTTTTTTTGCTCTGGCCGCAAGATCGGGAACGGCCAGAGCAAAAAAAACGGCTTTTCTCCTAACCCGGAGGGCTTCAGAGGGAGCCGGGGAAGCCCGCGCAAGGCCCTGGCTCCCTCTGTACAGCCGCCAGCGTGAAGAGCCTTTACCTTCACGCTGGCGGCTGTTCCTGTGAAGCCGTGATTGGTGGGAAAGGTTAAAGGCAATGCCCTTTAACCTTTCCCAGCATTCGCGGCTTCACAGGAACAGCCGCCAGCGTGAAGGAAAAGGCTCTTCACGCTGGCGGCTGTTCAGAGGGAGCCGGGGCCTCGCGCGGGCTTCCCCGGCTCCCTCTAAAGCCTCAGACAGCCGCGGTTTTGGGGGGGTAGGCCAAGGACTGCCTGGGCTGTGATGGGGGGAGGGGGCCTGGACTGGAAAAGGGCTAGGAGGGGGGAATTTGACTGGAAATGGGTTGTGATGGGGGGGGGGGACCTGGACCGGAAAAGGGCTATGGGGGGGGGGGACTTGGACTGGAAAGAAATGGGCTGTGATGGGAGGGGACCTGGACTGTAAAAGGGCTATGTGGGGGGGGGGACATGGACTGGAAATGGGTTTTGATGGGGAGGGGGACCTGGACTGGAAAAGGGCTAGGGGGGGGGGACATGGACTGGAAATGGGTTGTGATGGGGAGGGGGACCTGGACTGGAAAAGGGCTATGGGGTGGGGAACTTGGACTGGAAAAGGGCTATGGGGGTGGGAACTTGGACTGGAAATGGGTTATGGTGGAGGGAGGGGGAACTTGGACTGGAAATAGGCTGTGATTAGGGGGACTTGGACTGGAAATGGGTTGTGAAGGGGGGGGGACCTGGACTGGAAAAGGGCTATGGGGGGGCATTGGACTGGAAAGAAATGGGCTGTGATGGGGAGGGGGACCTGGACTGTAAAAGGGCTATGTGGGGGGGGGGGACATGGACTGGAAATGGGTTGTGATGGGGAGGGGGACCTGGACTGGAAAAGGGCTAGGGGGGGGGACATGGACTGGAAATGGGTTGTGATGGGGAGGGGGACCTGGACTGGAAAAGGGCTATGGGGGGGGGGACATGGACTGGAAATGGGCTATGATGGTGGGAGGGGGAACTTGGACTGGAAATAGGCTGTGATTAGGGGGGCTAGGACTGCAAATGGACTGTGATGGTGGGGGGGGGGGGTAGGACTGCAAATGGGCTGTGATGGTGCGGGGGGATTCGGACTGCAAATGGGATGTGATGGGGGGGGCCTAGGACTGGAAATAGGCTGTGATGGGGGACTTGGACTGGAAATGGGCTGTGATGGGGGGGGGGCTAGGACTGGAAATGGCCTGTGATGTGAAGGCTAGCACTGGAAATGGGCTTATGAAGAGCTGGAATAGGACTGGAAATGGGCTGATGTGGGGCATGGGAGAATGGGACTAGAAGGGAGTGGATGCTGGGTGGGTCTAGAACTATAAGGGAACTGATTTTGGGGGAGGACTAGAATAGATGGGGAATGAGTGGAGGGAAAAAATATTTTGTGTGGAAGAAAAGTCTATGATGGGCTGGGTATTGGGAGAGTGAGGGGCTTGAGAATGGAAGGGTGAAATTTAAATGGATGATAAAGGAATAAGGAAAGAATTGGGGAAAGAGCAAAAGGGAAACAATCAGTATGTTAAAGCAGAAATAGAGAGAGAATGGAAAACATCTAAAAGAGAAGAAAGGAAAAATGGATAGCTTGCAGAAGACACGAAGAAACCAGAAGAAAGTGACTGGAGCAATTGCAACTGAAAAATAAAATGCCCAAACAGAAGGTAGAAAAATACTTTTTATTTTGAATTTATTAGCTGGAATATGTTTGGTCTGGGAAGTGTGTATTGATAACATCTTTGCGTTTTTGTTTAGTGCAAGAGGAAATTACTTTATAGTTTTATTTCTCCAGTGTTGTACATTTCATGTTTGGATTTTGGGGTTCCCAGTTTAATTATTATCTGACCAAGGAAGTTAGCCTACACGTATCCTCGGTAATTTTTGTGGGTGGGGCTGGGGGTGGGGCTGGGGTGGGACTAGGGGTGGAGAATGGGTGGAGCATGGTGAGCCACAGGTGTTGGGTTTTTCTCGGTCAAAAAGTTGGTAACCCTATGTGGAACCTGTTTTGAGTTTGTTAATAGTTGGTGAAAGATGTTACATTTTTAGAAATCTTCTAGGATGGGTGCTGATCAGAGTTTCCTGATGTTGATCTAATCCCCGCCGACGTTCCCCGCCTAAGGGCCATTCGAAAGGGCCCTCAGGAACGGGCCTGCCAGGCACGGACGCGCCTTCAGCATGCTGGATTTTATAGCAGGATTGCTTGCTGCTGGTAGTGGAATTTCATGGGCGGAGCCAGGCAGGCAACATGCAGCTAGAGGGAGTTCCCGATCAGAACAGAGAAACAGGAGCGGGAAAGGCACAGCTTAGATCACACAGTCTCACCTCCCCCGATGTTAGAATTCACTGGATTGCTCTTAGGTGTGTCAGAAGCCGTCAGCAGGAGAGATTGGGTGTGCCCTGCTTCTTTTCCCTCAGAGATTTCAGGTGCAATTGCAATTCCAAGATGATAACATGGTAAGATGTGTGGCTACTCGCCGGTCCTAGGCGGATGCCTAGAGCCGGGTAGCATTGTGTTGTGGAAGAAATAAGGACTCTGTAGTTGTGGTCCAAATGAAAAGATGGGTTTTATTCCCCTTCCCTTTAGGATGTTACAGCATAAGGGACAACATAAATGAACGGTTGAATTCACCAGGTCAAAAGGGTTTTAAACCAGAAATGATAATACTGCTTTCTCTCAGCAATACAGTCCAGTATTTACACGGTGCACAATATCTCTCAGTGATACAGTCCAGAATTTCCCTGTGCACAATATCCTCGGCAATACACTCCAGTATTTCACTGTGCACAATACCCTTCAGCAATACCGTCTAGTATTTTCCCTGTGCACAAAATACTACTTCTTGCTTGACTTCAATAAAGATTCTTAGCCTCCTCAGGCACATACTCCTCATACTCCATGGCTTCAGGGATATTCTCCGTGCTATGGCTCTCCCATTGCATAGGGCTGGGTCCTGTTCCAGTATAAGGACACTGGGCCCCTAGGAGGCTGCCCTCCGTATCTTGCCCTGGGTAAACCTCATCTGTCACTGGTTGGAGCTGCCCTCATAAGTCCCAGATATCAGGAGAGGTGTGGGAGATCTCTCTCCACGGCTTATACAGATAGGAGTCCCCTTGACTATATGCCTGGTCTCCAACTCTGGAATTCCTTTTCCTCTCTTTGGTAAAAACTGGGTACTTATCTTTTCTTCTGCCAAAGCTAAGCTCCAATCCCTCTGCTTCTCGCCAAGACTTTCTATCTGTCTTGCCTCCTGGTTCTCTGAGGGAAATCTGGTTACGTTGCTTGACTGAAGGCAACTTACTTCCTGTTTCCTGGGTGCTTCCCTATATGTGACCTTTGCCTCCTATTGACTGAGCAGCTTGCCTTGGTAGGAGGACCCCTCTGGCTGGGAAGACCCTGCTGCAGTTTTCTTTACCCTTCTTGGATTGGCCAGCCGGTCTTCCCTCAGTCCTGGCTCTCCTCGGTAAAGTGTCTATCAGCACTTGCTTGGGAGTTTTCCTTCCCTCCTGGCACTCAAACTTTGGCTCCAGTCCTGCTTCGTACTCCAACTGCCAATGCTCCTTCAACTGCCTCCCATGCCTGCTCTGCCTCTGTGAGATTTTCCCCCTGCCTTTATCTCTCAGCTCCCCTGACGTGGAACGTGAGTCTGAGTTCAGGTGGATCTGATTAGCCCCCTCAATTCTTCCTGCGTCACACCAACCCTGTGGAATGTTTGCCTTCTTCCTTCCTGCCCCTCTGCCCTGTGAATGCCTCACTTGCCCCTGAGGCTGCAAGGTAAGCTCTTCCTCCATTTTATTTCCTAATGTTTCAGGATCTGTGCTGTATAACTCCTGCCAGTTAAGCCCTTCCCCCACACTGTCCTTTACTATCTCAGGCTCAATGCTATCAGGCTTCTGACAAGTGAGCTTCTCCTGTGTATTGCTTCTTAGTGTTTCAGGCTTAGTGCTATCTATCTCCTGGCAATTAAGCTCATTCTCTGCACTAGCCTTTAGCATTTCACTTTTTGTGCTGTCTACCCCATGACAGATGTTACATGTGTGTTTTTAGGATGTTGAGTATCTACTCAAGTGCCTAATGCTAACTTCCATGTGTAACATGTTTTATTTTTTTAACTTTTATATTGAAAGGTGAAAAAAAAATAACATATTCATCAATTATGGAGATAAATAGACAAACCAAAATAAAAATTTCCACAAAATAAAATTTACCAAAAATTCCAAAAGTATCTTGTTTCATAGAATACTTTGGGGCAGGTTTATTAAAGTGGGGTAATGTTAACATCGGTTTTTGCATGGGACTGTGTGCCAAACAGCCAGCATGGTAAATCTCACACTAACTGGTTAGCACCTGACGGGGCAGGTTAGGGGCGCAGACTGGACCTTGACTGCACATTGTGGTTAGCATGGGGGTAATTAGTGCATGCTAACCTGTGTTAATTGCAGTTGTAATTTTTGCACAGTGCAGTGCTTCTCAATATGATAACTGCAGGGGAGCAGGCTTCCAAAAATTAGCATGGGTCTGTTACACCTCCTGTGCTAATAAGTGACTGTTAACACTCACTAAATGGTGCAAAACCTTTGGATGCTTTAGTAAACATACCCCTCTATGTCCATGTTGGCAGAAAAGTGGATACACCCACAATATGCCATCTGTGACCCTGCCTCTAGTATAAAGGAAAACAATAAAATAAATACAAGGAGAAAATATTGGAAATTAAATTGCTCCAAGAGCATCTATTTTTACTGAATGCAAAATGGCCCCCAGATTTTGGAACCAGGAACTCCAGGATGCTGTACTCGGTGAATTCCAGTGCCGATACACTGCTACTAGGGATGTGGATGGCTAAAAAGAAAATTTACTTCATGCTCATTGTAAATTAGTTTCACCCAATTTTTGGACATTTTTGCATGTTTGTATCATCTTTTCATTCTTTGCAAACACATTGTGAGGCATGCTTACCAAAATGTAACACTACTGTGCTAACTGTGGGCGGCATGTACAACATGTCCCCTGCCGTTGCAGTAGGGAGATCAAGCGGCTTGTGCTAACCAGTAAGCACCCTTAACCAGGGCGCACTAACTGCCACCTTGAGAAGGCGGTAAGTATACCCATGCTAATGACATATTAACCACAATGTGCTTTCACTGCCCAAGCTCTGCCCCTCATTGGCCCTGTCACTGCCCCATCATACACTGTGAGCTTTACTTCATAGGTATACGAGTGTGCATACAATTGATTTTCTTGCCCTTTCAAGTTTTAGGAACCCAAACAAACCAGAATGCAAATTTCTAGCTGCTACTGTGATGCTAGCCTATGTCACAATAAAATCTCTGCTGAATCTATCAGCAACCTAAACATGAAAAGATCTCTGCACAGTATATTTAACTACATACATGCCTAAGAATCCCCTCACATCGCATCTTATTCAAGAACACAATTTGGGCATAATTCTCATTCTATATAAACATACCAGGGTATAGAAGCAAGAATAAAAAACTTATAACCATTATCTTGAACATTAGACTTCAACAAATTCCCCATCCACAATCTTTTATGTTTTCCATTCCTCCTTTGTTAGATATAAACCACTATCTTTTTTCAAGCACAGTTTTTGCTGCTCTATAGCCCTTACTATAGTGTCTGTCAGAATGTTATAAATTATGGAGATTCAACCTTTATTTCCTGGAGCCATGGTTATCAGTTTCCTAAAGGCCATTAACCTCCTGTTATATTTTGATTTATAAGGTTCCTTTGTAAACAACCTTTCAGCAGTATATATTTAAAAACTGATAGGTTTACTAAACGATAGCTCTTTATAAAATCTGGCAGAGAAATAAAAGAGACAGTGAAAGAGCTGACCCACTAACAATCAGCAAACCATTCCACTCAAAGAAATTGTTCTTAGAGAAGTGTTTTGGAAAGTCTGGGTTATCCCAATGTGTGGTAACCACTGTAGGTAAAATTATTCTTACTCTCTACATCTACTCCCTCCAGACAGTGCTATACCACGCATTCAATATAGTCACAATAAGAGGGGAGCTTATGGAACTAAAGACCAGTTAATGTTGAGTAAATCCATCATGGTAAGAAATAAAGAAATCTGAGAATAGCTTATACTGTAAGGAAGTCTTTGATAGCATCCCACACGCTAGTGTAATAAATTGCTTCAAAATATATAAAATAAACCTTGGATTGCTTGAATGCATTGAGTTTACTATAAAAATGAGGTAAAACACACTCTGTGTACAGAATGAAGATGGATGATGCATCATTTTTAACATCAAGTTCCAGTGAGGAATATCCTAGGGAGACTCCCTGTAGCCATTTTTGTTTTGTATGGCACTTAATCCACTAAGTATTCCTATTAACTCTTCGAGCTATTGATTTAGCCTTAATTCTAAAGATGATAATAAACCACAGGTAGCATCACATTTACAGTTGTAGATAACTTGAAGCTCTATTGTTCCAGTGATCAACACTTATCAAAACAACTCTATGCAGTATAAACTTTTCAGATAACATCAGGATGACTTTGGGTTGCACAAATGTGCTAAGGAAACCTTCCTTAATGGAAAACTGAGCAACATTGAAAACATCTCTCTGACTGGCAATGGCATAAAGGAACTTGAATAGGAAGATAATATAAATATCATTGAGTAGAGGAAGAAGCAACAATCCAACATAAATTACAGAGAGAAATAATACTACAAATACAACAAACAATACTACAGCACATTCGTCCCTTTCTCTCTTCACAGGTTCTCTCTACCCTCCTTCTCTCCTGGGTTATGTCTCGCATTGATTTCTGCAACTCCGTCCTGTCTGGTCTCCCCGCTTCCCAACTGCTCCGTCTTCAACGTATCCAAAACACCGCTGCCCGGCTCATCTTTCATGCATCTATCCGTGATCATATCACTCCTCTCCTCATCCGTCTCCACTGGCTCCCTGTCAAGTTCCGCACTCATTTCAAGATTCTGGTCCTTCTCCACCGCATCCTCCACACCCACTCCCCTCAGTACCTAGCTGACTTGGTTCACTTTCACAATCCAACTCGTTCCCTACGCTCCTTTCACCTGAATCGCTTGCATCTTCCCTCACCCACTTGTGCTCGCCTCCAATCCACTTGTTCCTCTGCACTTTTCTTCCTTGCCCCTGCCCTGTGGTACTCTCTCCCCTCTTCTATCCGCCTCGAACAAGATCATGCCACCTTCAAGAACCGCCTTAAAACTCACCTCTTTACCCTTGCCTTTGACCTTCCTGAACCTCCCACATGACTTTGTCTTCCCTTCCCCCTCCCCTCACTTTCCCCTCTACTGTCCTGTTGTATGAATCTGCCTAGTTTGCTTTCCTATCAGTCGATGTAACTTCTTTTCCTTTTTTCCCTTCACCCTACGGTGACCATTATGATTTGAACTCTGTACACCGCTATGATGTTATTTTACATTTAGCGGTATATTAAGCTAATAAACTTAAACTTAAACTTAAGATACAAGGCATCAATCAGCTTGCAATTCTTATACACTCATACAACTATGGAACTGCAGACTGTCCTTATAAGGATCTTGAAACATGTGATATATAAACAAAAAACTCCTCCGTGCACACAAGATGATCTATAAGAATCAGAGTATGGAGAGTCTGTATGTTCTTAGTGGTAAAGGAAGAACAAACCTCATTGAAATAGATTATACACGTTGAGGGTATTTTTTTTTTAAATTAATACACATGTATTTTGGGGCCCATTTTATAAAGTGAAGTATGTATGTACTTTACTTTTTAAAATAGGGGTGTAAAGATGTGCTTCAATTTATTTGCAACAGTTATGCCTGCGCTAGAGTAGGTGCACGTGCCAGTGCCTAGATTTTCAGAAACTTACGCCCACAAATTTCTGCACTGCTCCTTTGCATGCCCACAAGGAAAGTATGTGTGATAGGATTTACGAGTGCTCTTACAGAATAGCAACAAATTAAAGCAAGCACGAGTGCCCATTCAGGAGCATACATCCTTTGCCATAGGGACTTATACATATAACTATATGTGGTTTCCTTACAAAATTAGCCCCATAGAGCTAGTATTATAGGCTTCCAAGTTCTACTTAGCAGCATTAATAAATCCAAACGTGCAGAAAGTGTTAAGTATGAAGGTAAAAATCTGGAAGACTTCTCCGTCCTTAAATCTGGACAAGCATGCTGAAGGGATGAGTGAGAATCAGCTAATACAGGTAGAAAAGGAAGCAACGGAATTTGCAAATCTCTTTGAAGAATTAGATCAGCAGATGAAGAAAAATGAGATGGAAATGCAAAAATACAATGAGAAATACAAAGTGTTGCTCCTTGAACGATACATTGATCAAAACTGGACACATGAAAAGCTGAAGAGGTAAACTGAAACCTAAGAATAAGAGATTGATAGTTGCAGTCAAAGACAGTGGATTACAGATGGGATGGTTCACAGCAAACATAGAAAAAAACTATAAGAAAAAGGTGGAAATGGTTACCCATCCTACAGCTGATTACAAAGTTCTGATGGAAGAAAAGAATTCAGTACAGGAAGACACAATAACATGGCACATCTCATCCATCAGAACTTTGCAAACATTACAACTTCACTGTACTAGAAAAGCAGCGGGATCATGACCCTAAGAGAATCATGGAGAATGAAGAGGTTGTCATCATTTGGGACATCCCCATTCCAACTGATGAAAGGCTTGATGCAAGATAACTAGACATAATGGTAAAGGAGAAAATCATGGAAACGGCACTTATATGTCAGCACTAAATTATCATTCTGTACACTGTATGAAGAGAGAAGATCCTCAGATTCCAAGAAATGCACTCAGTGACCAAGAAAATGTGGCAGAATGATATTGAAATCCTATCATGCTGGGTGCCATAAGCTTGATTAAAAAACATTTCCAAGCACATCTTATGAACTCCAGACGGAAACTCTGTTTGGCATGATGCAAGTATGACGGCAAGCATTAGCAGTAAATTTGAGAGATTGAGATCACACTCCACATATCCCGATTTAGAAATGAGGTTCACTACTATTCGTTACTGCCCCAAAATTTAAAAAACTTGATACCTGCAAAAATGTTTTCCCTAACCCAGTTCTCTATCTATTTGCACCCAGAACATGCCAAATGAAGCAGCAGAGCCACACAGCAAGAAGGGTGGCATGAACCATCCAAATCATCAGGGCAAGGGCAAAGTGCAGCAGCGAGGCACGCCATGAGAGCTGGGTCAACAGAGTGATGCAGGCGGCAGCAGTAGAGAGAGACAAGGGAAACAGAAGTATTTTGCTGTTGTTGCTTAATTCATTTTAAAAAGAACTGTTGTTAAGTGGGCCTAGACACGCTCACTGGAAATGTGATAGAAGGCTAAAGAGCAGCTGTGCAGGCAGAAACAGGAGTTACAATGCTACGATATGGCTGAGGTTGGATCTTGAGATCAGGTCTGGCAGCAAACGGGCAAAAGGGCAGGCCGTGACTGAATTGGGAGCCCAGTCAGAGTGGCACCAGCAGCAGAGAAACTTTTTCAGTTCTTTTTCTTTTATTTCATTTCTGTTTATTTTAGGGTTTGCTTAGATTTTTTTATTTCTTGCTTTTTTGAAGGTTTGGCATGGGGAACTGAAAGATAGCCACTTAAAATGGTCACCATCCTGGAGAGACTGTATTGGAAACTGCCAAAAACACAGTTAGCCGCTGAAGGCAGAGACTGCAGGCAGCTATCTTTCAGTACAGATCTATACTCATTGCTCCTCCTATTCGCATAAAAAAGGAGGGGAGATTTCTCTTCAGAAACACTAGCTGTCCCACCAACTCCAGTGCCAGTCATGAATGATGGGGAGCCGCGATATCCCCTGTCATGGAGAATATTCCTCACTGGGCACACTAGTTGGAAAGCAGGTCAGGAAATGCTGGTCAGTTTTGGCCAGACTGCCAACTTGTGTGTCTGTATGTTAAGGGATCTGTGTACATGGCCTCAATGGACTCTTCAAGACAGCATATTACTGAAATCCGTGTAGGAATCTAACTTGTGACAAACTGATCTCTGCTGCTTAGTAATGTAGCTAGGGCTTTAGTCACCAAAGATTTCCCCTTGCTGGGGCACATGGGCCATGTGGTATGTCTAGCTGGAAGAGGGTGCTAGGTGACAGGGTGGTGCTCATTGTAGCAGCATTGCTTGATGGTATGTGAAGAACTCTGTCCCATTCGGCATCAACAGCACCCCCTTGCCTTTCTTTCACTACAGTTACTAGATTTTTATTCCAGTATGTCAGTGTGTTGTGTTGCAGACAGATAGTTCCTTTCATCTGTGGGTCAAAAAAACAGTTAACATATAAGCATCCACCTTCATAATGGGTTGCAACCTTTTTTCCACTTGAATCTGTAAGAAGTTATCCATCACCAAAACCTCTGCTGTGAATCCCTGTCGCTGCTGAGAACCCTCTAAATTCTCCTGTAAAATATTCACTACTGGGATGAGAAGGTTCAAGGTAGCACTTATAGAACTTAGTTCCTCCATGGCACCCTTAAAGGGCTTTAGGCCTTCTACCACCTGCGTGATATTTACCCAAAGCCGATGACATCTGATGCAGAGTTAACTGTTGTTCCACTAGCCTTTCCAGCATGGAAAGACACATCTCTTCCGACTTCACTTTGAACATGTAGTATAGCCCTTCCTGGACTCAACTACTCTCCTTAGTGTAAGCCTACCTACACATCATAGTCCTCCAGTCATCATGTATATAGTTGCACAGGGTTCTACCCTAATTGTATATAGTTGCCCAGGGTGCTACCCTAATAGTCCCCCTTGTTATAGTAGATAGATTATGTTCAACCTGCCTTAAACGGCTACTGTTCATTGTGATGTCTGTTAAGTTCTTTTCACTTGTTCCTTGTAAACCTGTTCTATGTAACGAGTTGTTTCAATGGAAACCATGCTGATTTATAAATAGTGCGGTATATAAAACCAAATAAAAATAAATAAATAAATAAATAAATGGATTCCACCTAGTAGCAACATTCTGCTTGAGCTGGTGAGCAGGTGTCCCTGTTGCTTTCTGCTTGTTACTCTGCTCACGCCTACTCTTTACACTCTGGTGATACTACCCTGTTATTTCTGAGCATGTCTCAATCAGTTTCCTTGAGACAGGACTACAATGTGCCCTGCTCCCCAGACCTAGAGAGTCTCTGGCAACCAAGTGCAGCAAGTGTTCAAAGCATCTGATCCCATGAAATACCCCCTCCTTCACTGCCCTAACCATGTTCATTCTGTTATCTGTTGCAAAGAAACCTGGAAACTGAGTACTTTTGTGTGCCCTATCTGCCAGCCCGGAAGCACTGTCCTTATTTCTGCTAAGATTTGTGCCCAAGTATGGCTATCATCCATTGCCTGGCTGTGCAGCACAGCCCAGTGGTACTTTCCTCCACTGGTTCCCCTGTTACGCCTATAACCTGTCCCTGCCTCATACATCTTCTAGGTATGTATAGCATTCTGACCATCCAGATGTTGGTGGTAAAATGCATGCTGATGCCAGCCTCTGCTTTTACCAGTGCTGCCTGCAGCTGGTGAGGCAGCTGATTATATAAGCTGGGAATCACGTGCCTTCTAGATGTTTTTCATGCAGGCAGGTTCAGCTCAAGGGGTTATAGCACCCTGAGCCAACTTTTGCTTTTGCACCTCTCTCCCTTTGGGACCAGTTTCAAAGTGCAAGTTGCACAAATTGAGGTAAATTTTCAGTGGCAGGGTCAATGGCTTAAGTTAAATGCCAGCACCACCATCTAACTTAATTTCTATTTTCAGTGCAACTATCCATATAGGTAGTGGTGCTGAATATATAGAGAAATCCAGCATGACCATTGCATTATCTGTTTAGGCTAGGCTTGCTGTTCAGCAGATTTAAACTAAGGAGTTGTTTTAAAAGACTTAGTCGTGATTTAGAACATCTGAAGATGTGTACATCGAAATCACAGAGACGACTCCAAAGCCATTCCACAAATGACATTTACAGACATCTCCAATATAGGGACATCCAAGTAGGCAAGGTGGTGTGGTGGAGGCACAATGGATTTATACATTCCAGCTCGATTTTTGGAATGACAGGGATGTTCAAAGGCAAGTCCACATTTAAACCTGGTGAAGGCAAAAGTATGCATCAGGAAAGTGCCTGTTTTGGCCTTAAAACATCAGAAGAAGAGGGAGAAAGAAGTGACTAGGCTAAGCTCACAGACTCACCCTGGGACTTGAAACCTGGCCACACTACTCTTTATGCACTACTTTAACCACTATGATATTAGCCGTCTACGTTCTGAGATGGTGTTCTGGGGACATCTGAAATCATGCCTGAACGGGCATGTGCCTGTTTTTTTTTTCTTTTTTCAGATGTTTTGGCTTTGGTGTCCCAGATTGCATTTGGACATCCCTTTATAAAATGTGCCTTTAAATGTATAACTTATCTGACGAGTGGCTAAATATTGCTGCTGTCTGGATAATTTTCTGGCCTGCCTTTGCTTCTCCCCTAAAATGGCCCACAAACAAATGGGAGGGAGGAGTGTCTCAGTGGTTGGGACAGGTTACCTCAGGCCAGAAGGCTGGGGTTCAATTCCCACATGGGGACAAGCAACCTCAGGCTAGAGGGACTGGGGCCTCCAGTCCCATGGCCACTCCCTGTGGCCTTGGGCAAGCCACCCAAACCTCCATTGCCTCAGGTACACTTAGATTGTGAGCCCTTTGGGGACAAGGGAATAAAAAGTACCTGCTAGTATACATGTAAAACTGTACTTCTTCTAAAGAGCACAGTATAAGAAAGAAAAATGAATATATAGAAACATGATGACAGAAAAAGACCACATGGCCTATCTAGTCTGTCCTTCCATAACTACAACAGTCCACTTTTTACCTTTAGAGATCCTCTGTGTTGGTCCCATGCTTTTTTGAATGCAGTAACTGTCCTCATCTCTACCACCTCCACTGGGAGACTATTCCATGGATCCACTACTCTTTCTGTAAAGAAATATTTCCGCATATCACTCCTGAATCTATCTCCCTTCACCCTCATCCCATGTCCCCTCGTAGCAGAACTTGCTTTCAATTGAAAGAGGCTCTCTCCCTGAACATTTATGCCACGGAGGTATTTAAACATCTCAATCATATCACCTCTATCCTGCCTTTCCTCTAAGGTGTATATATTAAGATCCTTAAGTCTGGGGGGGCGGAGCCTGATGTCCAGCGGGTTAGACGCTTCGCGTTGAAGCTCCCGAGGGGCCTACTCAGAATCCTGACTTAATATCTGCACAAACTTAATATTTTACTCCGAACTTACCGGGGTGCCTTGGGGGGAATGGCGGCCCACAAACCAGTGCGCTTGGACTTCGGGTCTCCCTCTTCTTCACATGGAAAACGCTCCAAAACAGAGTTGTCTTCCCCACCAAAGATGGTTCCTCTTCGGGTGGGCCCCGAAATGCACCAGGAGATCTTGGAGGAAATACGTGGTGTGAAGGAACTGGTGCAGTCCAACGGAGAAGCGCTCCGAGCCATGCGAGAAGATTTTGGTGTGCTTCAGGACCGGCTTGAAGGTCTTTCACTACGGCTGGACAACATGGCGGGAGTCCTCGATTCGCACGCGGTGCGCTTGGTGCACCTGGATAAGGCTGAGCGTCAGCTACAGAATCTTCAAAAAGAGTTAGAGGATTGCAATAATCGAGCCCGTCGAAACAATGTAAGGCTCATAGGAGTACCAGAGGGGGCGGAAGCAGGAGATATCAGAGAATTTCTGGTCAAAACTCTCCCCTCCGTGCTGAAGATTACCTTTTGCAGAGATCTGGAAATTGACCGAGCATATCGTGCTCCTACCAACATCGTACTCAATCAGACGACCCCCCGACCCATTATCTTTCGTTTGCTGAGGTATCAGCAAGTTGAGCAAATTTTCAAAGCTGCCCGGGCGATTCAACATCTGCAGTTTGAAGGTCATAAAGTCTCTTTCTTCCCCGACTTGGCAAAGCCTACAGTTGACCGGCGGAAGGGACTCCTTGCTTTTCGGCCTAGACTTCAACAGTTACAGGCTCGCTTTGGCCTCTTATATCCAGCGAAGCTCAGAGTGACTCTCCATAACCAAACTAGAACCTTCGAAGATCCTGCTCTGCTAGCAACATTTTTAGATTCCAAAGGAGCGGACCAGATGCGCTAAGTCAACAACTCGGATGGACTTCGCTGGAACTGCCCGCCATTTTGAATGGCTCGCTGCGGTGATCATTGCTTGGAATAGAGACTGCCTGGACCTTTCTTTCTTTTATATCTACCTTTCTTGGCCTCCTTTTCCTCCATGATGCGCACATCGGTTGGATTCGGAGCACGTACAGCTATACCGGTTATGTGTTTCAATTTGGGCCTTCTCCGGGGTTTCACCCCGCAGACATCAGGTCGCCAGTGATTTCCGGGGTTTTGCTTCTTCTCTAAGGCACTTCGGTGCTTCTACTGTTATATAGGGCGCTTCATGATTTTCATTGGCTTATTTTTTATCATATCATGTGCACAGTCATTCATAGTCGATATGAGGGGCATTGCGCAACTCGGTGCGCCCTCATGTTTCTTTTTCAGAATGTTTGACTTTGTTGTATGGCCTTCTGCAAGCTCTAGTCACTGAACGTAAGAGACATCAATAGTCTAATCCAAAGAATGACCCTCCTCAGTTATTTCAATCATGACCATACTGATTTAGTGTTTCTTCAGGAAACCCATTTTACTCCCGTTGAACCACTGAAACTTACTGCTAAACCTTATATGGTGGCTGCCTATTTTCTCGCCGCTTCCAAGTGGTGCGGGGTAGCCATCTTGGTTGAGAAATCTTTGCCAATCACTGTAATAGATACTAGCTCTGATGGGGAGGGTAGCTGGGCCTGTGTATATTTTATGGTTGGAGATAGTGCATTTACGTGTATTTGTATTGATGCTTCGAATGTGGATGACCCTGTTACTGTTACTCGGCGGTGACTTCTACCAAGTATTTGATCCTTTGATAGATAGACTGCCGCCTAGAACGAGTGGTCCGCCCAAGAGTCTCTATACCCTGCCAGTTCTGATGAAAGATTTTGCTTGAGTGGATATTTGGAAGCTGCTTCACCCCTCCGACTTAGAGCTCACCTTTTCCCAGCCCTCCCATCACTCACATTCTAGATCAGATTTTTTCTTATCTCCTCAGTACTGCTATCCCAAGGGGACATATACTCCTGATAGGTTAACCAATTGGAATCCCATCCAGAGCACTTGATGCTGGACATGCCATGTGGCCTTTGGTTTACTAAACTCCTGCTAAGTCTGCTTGTCCCGCATTACAGTATTACTGGAGTCGGGTCTGGGGTCGTCTTCATTCTATTTTATATTTTCCGGAATCCCTTTCTTGGAAGATTGTGGGGCTCCGCTCAGCTGTGGGGATCCCCTCTCTTCTCCAATTGGCTTACTTTCTTTTAGCCTTTCAGCTGGGCATTGCTATTTCCTATTTCCTTAATCACGAAATATTGGGAAAATAGCTCTTTTTGAGCTCTAACGCTTGGTGAATCATATCTGTCTTTATTGTAAATATGCGCAAATACCTTGTATGTCAGCCTCTTCCGTTCAAACCATTTACTGTTGGTCTTGCTAGAAGACACTCAACGATTATGTTCAAACTATTCAATGCTCTCAGTTGACTGTTTGATTCTGTATTGATTCTGTATTACTCTCTGTCACATGCTCATCCGGTATCATTGATTCTACTTTTGTTTGCTTGATGTACAATAATTGTTCTATGTAAGCGCTTATATGTTGACTCTTATCAGCTTAGAGAAGAAGCATTGGGGTGGGGGGTAACTGGGGTTGCTTTCTTTCTTGTATGCGTGTATTGTTTCTTTTGGTGTGTTGTTACTTTTGTTTGTTGTAAAACGAAAATAAAAGTTTAAAAAAAAAAAAAAAAGATCCTTAAGTCTGTCCTCATATGCCTTATAATGAAGCCCATTAATAATTTTAGTAGCACCCTCTGCACCGACTCCATCCTGTTCACATCCTTTTGAAGGTGCGGTCTCCAGAATTGCACACCATACTCCAAATGAGGTCGCACCAAAGACTTATACAGAGACATTATCACCTCCTTTTTTCTGCTAGCCATTCCTCTCCGTATGCACCCAAGCATCCTTCTAGCTTTTGACATCGCCTTTTCTACCTGTTTAGCTACTTTAAGATCATCAGGCACAACCATGCCTAGGTCCCGCTCTTCTTTAGTGGACAAAAGTACTTCACCTCCTATACTGTATTGCTCCCTTGGATTGCCGCAGCCCAAATACATGACCTTACATTTTTTAACATTAAATCCCAGCTGCCAAATTCTAGACCATTCTTCAAGCTTAGCTAGATCCCTCCTCATGTTATCTACACCTTCCTGGGTGTCTACTCTATTGCAGATTTTGGTATCATCTGCAAAGAGGCAAACCTTACCCGACAGCCCTTCCGCTATATCACTAACAAAGATGTTAAAAAGAATCGGACCAAGGACAGATCCCTGGGGCACACCACTGGTAACATCCTTCTCCTCAGAGTGAGCTCCATTTACTTGTACTCTTTGTCACCTCCCACCCAACCAATTTCTAACCCAAGCAGTAACTTTAGGGTCCATCCCTAGGGTGCTCAGTTTGTTTATAAGTCGCCTGTGAGGAACAGTGTCAAAGGCTTTACTGAAATCTAAATACACCACATCTAGAGCTCTCCCTCGGTCCAACTCCCTCGTCACACAGTCAAAGAAATCAATCAGATTTGTCTGACAAGACCTGCCTCTGGTGAATCCATGCTGCCTCGGATCCTGTAATCCGCTGGACTCCAGAAACCTCACTATTTTCTCTTTCAGCAGCGTTTCCAATAATTTATTCACCACTGAAGTTAAACTAACCTGCCTGTAGTTTTCAACCACATCCTTACTTCCGCTTTTGTGTAAAGTCACCACATGAGCCTCTCTCGAGTCCTTTGGCACCACTCCCGACTCCAACGAGGCATTGAAAAGGTCAGTCAGTGGAGTTGCTAGAACGTCCCCAAGTTCCCTCAGTATTCTAGGGTGTATCCCATCCGGTCCCATCGCTTTGTCTACTTTAAGTTGAGCTAGTTTCTCATGAACACAGTCTTCTGAAAATTGTTTAAGATGTCCCTCGCTTCTGTTCTTATTTGTGGGTGTTTTCTGAGGTCCTGCTCCTGGTTCTTCATCTGTGAACACAGAACAAAAATATTTGTTAAGCAATTCCGCTTTATCCTCATCAGCTTCTACATATTCCCCCACTGCACCCTTGAGTCTGACAATACCACTTTTGCCCTTCCTCTTCTCACTAATATATCTGAAAAATGTCTTATCCCCCCATTATATTGAATTGGCTATTTCCTCCTCCTTTTGAATCTTTGCCTTCTTGACTACTTTGCTAGCTTCTCTAAGTTTTTACAAATACAGATGCCTCTCTTCCTCTCTCTGTGATGTCTTGTATTTCATGAAGGCCTCCCTCTTTTTCTTCACTTTTTCAGCTACTTCCTTCGAAAACCATAGTGATCTCCTGTTCCTTTTGCCATTATTTACCATTTTAACAAAAAGGTTGGTTGCCCTTAAAATACCCCCTTTCAATTTTGCCCACTGTTTTTCTACATCCCCCAGCTGTTCCCATCCCACTAACGACTCCCTGAGGTATTGGCCCATCTTCGCAAAGTTAGTCTTCCTAAAGTCTAAGAGCCTCACCTTGGAATGGATTCTAACAGCCCTAGTCCTAATACTGAACCACACCATCTGGTGATCACTGGATGCAAAATGATCTCCCACTACAACATCAGAAACACTTTCACCATTGGTAAGCACCAAGTCCAGTATGGCCCCTTCACGTGTGGGGTCTGTTACCAATTGCCTGAATAGTTCTCCCTGTAGAGAATCCAGGATCTCCTTACTTCTAGATGATACTGCAGGAGGAATGTGCCAATCAACATCTGGCATATTGAAATCTCCTATCAGTAGCACTTCCCCTTTCCTAGCAATGCTGCGTATGTCTTCAATTAACTCTCTGTCCACATCTTCCTCTTGTGAAGGAGGTCTGTATATCACACCAATGCAAATAGATTTCTCTTTCCCTCTTTCTAGTTTAACCCACAATGCCTTCTCTCTCCCTTTTAAGCTCTGTAATTCCAAAGCTTTAATAGTAGTTTTTACATATAGTGCCACTCCTCCTCCCCTTCTTCCTACCCTGTCCTTTCTGAATAAAGTATAGCCAGGTATAGTTACATCCCAGTCATGGTTTTCTGTGAACCATGTTTCTGTAACTGCCACTAAATCCAAGTCAGCCACTCCCACCAAAGCTTCAACTTCAGGGATCTTATTTCCCATGCTACAGGCATTAATACACACTGCTTTCCATATGTTACCCCTGGTACCCATTTCCATAAAGGTATTTAATGTATCACCTACCTGGGGGCTTTCACTTACCTGGGGGCTTTCTTCACTCAACCCCAACGAATCTAGTTTAAAGCCCTCTTCAGTAGATTAGCCAGTCTACTACCGAAGATGCGTTGACCTTTCTTGGACAGATGGATGCCATCTCTACTCTGCAACCCTTGGAACAGCATCCCATGGTCTAGGAAACCAAAACGCTTTCGATGACACCATCCACGCAGCCATGCATTCATCTCCAGGATGCGATCCTCTCTGCCTTGGCCTTTACCCTCAACAGGGAGGATTGAAGAGAACACCACCTGTGCACCTAACTGCTTCACCCTCTGTCCCAGAGCCATGAAGTCACTTTTGATACGTTCCGAGGTATACCTGGCAGTATCATTTGTTCCAACATGGATTAGCAACATTGGGTAATAGTCAGTGGGCTTGATGAGTCTCGGCAAACTCTCCATAACATCTTGGATTTTGGCACCAGACAGACAGCATACCTCTCTGGACATCAAGTCTGGTCGGCAGATGGACACCACAGTACCCCTCAGAAGAGAGTCTCCAACCACCACTACCCTTTGTTTCCTTCTGGTCACTGATTCTGCAACTTTGGGGTACTTGAACTCTGGTTCTTCCCTTTCCAGGGATGCTTTTACCTCCTCCATTTCCAGGGATGCATAATGGTTCTTCAATTCAAGGGCTGGAGAAGTTGGATTGGTGATTTTGCAGGCCCTGGTGACTTGTGTCCAACCATCGACATTCTGTTGGCACCCATCTTCTCCTGTGCTGGAGAGCTTGGTTGCTGCAAGAAGCATCTCATCAATGTACTTCTCACTGTCTTGAATGCTCCTCAGCCTCGCCACCTCCTCTCTGAGTTCCTCCACTTGTTTCCTCAGAGTTTCAGCATGCAGGCACCCTGCACATGGAACCGGTCCTTCAACTGGCATTAGGACCTCTGTCTGGACCGAGGCAGAAGCTGTAATGGGGCAACAGCTTTAGCAATACGATTTTTCCTAGCCATTGTTCTGTTCGTGGAGCTTAGTTATCTGTTAAAGCAAAAGAGAGAGATCTACCAAGTACCAGCCGGTTTCACAGCTGTCCTTCCAGAGAAAAAGCAGTTAAATCTCTTTAATTATATTCAAAATGTGCTGGTCCAATTCTCTGTGATTTGTTAAAGGGGGAGGTGCCCTATAAAGCAAGACTGCTCACTAGGGGTGGGTGGGAGTCGGGGTGGGTAGGGAGGGAACTAACACCTGATTAGGTGTTAGCAATTTCTAAACCTGAGGAGGTTACTGGAGTTCAGCAACCTACTGTGCTCAAGGAAAGTTCCCCTAAAGCACCAAAAAGAAAGTAACCTTGCTTTAAAAAATATACAAAAAACCCTTTTAAGAGCTCCCAGTCAGAGAGCTAGCAATGTAATATAATAAAACAAACAAACAAACCCTCAAATCCTTACTGTTTTTTTGATCTGTGGAGCCCTGGTTAGGAAAGCCTCAAAAGGGCAGGGCACTGGAGCCTTTTATGCAGGCTTCAACTGCACTCAGGAAACAGGCCCACTAACTCCTGATTAGGTGTTAGCAGTTTCTAAACCTGAGAAGGTTACTGGAGTTCAGCAACCTACTGTGCTCAAGGAAAGTTCCCCTAAAGCACCAAAAAGAAAGTAACCTTGCTTTAAAAAATATACAAAAAAACCTTTTAAGAGTTCCCAGTCAGAGAGCTAGCAATGTAATATAATAAAACAAACAAACCAACCCTCAAATCCTTACTGTTTGTTGATCTGTGGAGCCCTGGTTAGGAAAGCCTCAACAGGGCAGGGCACTGGAGCCTTTTATGCAGGCTTCAACTGCACTCAGGAAACAGGCCCACTAACTCCTGATTAGGTGTTAGCAGTTTCTAAACCTGAAAAGGTTGCTGGAGTTCAGCAACCTACTGTGCTCAAGGAAGGTTCCCCTAAAGCACCAAAAAAAAAGTAACCTTGCTTTAAAAAATATACAAAAAACTCTTTTGAGAGCTCCCAGTCAGAGAGCTAGCAATGTAATATAATAAAACAAACAAACAAACCCTCAAATCTTTACTGTTTGTTTGATCTGTGGAGCCCTGGTTAGGAAAGCCTCAACATACAGCCGGATATTGTCTGTATATTTCTTTGAAAGTCCACAGTTAGGATAATTGCACATTTGCCTTTGATATCAGTCAGATAGGACATAATTTTCATTCACATGGAACGCTCTTAGTCTCTCCAATAAAATGTTTACAACCATAGAGGAAGAGTAGATGTAGGATATTTTACTTTCCAACTCAACCTACAAAAAAGATTCTATTTAAATTCTGGTCTTATATCAGTGATTATGCCACCAACTTCCTCCACTGCTAGACATTGTGTGTCATAACAAAAAAACCATGCAAATGGACACTGAACACCAAGCATCAAGTCCAAAAACTCAAACAACACCAGCCCTGCCTTTGAAAACTTGGCACTGCAAATATTCTAGAAAACTAGTCAACTCCAGATGGAAAAAGAGAACAAGCTGAGGTACCACAGATTCCCGCTCAGAATATTAACAGAATCCTTCACCTCGGTTGCACATGGAAAACACAGACCATCACCTAATAAATAATTAGAATCTATAAATGAGACACAAATATTCAGGCAAAAGTTGAAATGGAAACCTCCAAAACAGACACTGAGCTGTGGAACACTGAAGAAAGAGAACAGAAATGCATTCCCTCTACTGAGCTATAAGAAATGCACATTTTCAAAGCTGACTTATTTCATTCTCTGAAAACTGACATTCATTTGTACCTTTGTCTTATTTTTCCTGTTGTGTTGGTCCTGATCTCTCTTTTCCACTTTCTTTTGTTAGTTTTTTTTAAAGTCCTTTTTGAGGTTCTTATTTCCATTTTCTGTTTCATCACCCTACTTGTCTTTGTCCTTTTCTTCCTTATATCTCTCTCTGACATTGATCCTTCTATTTCTTCTTTTTTCTCTATTACTTTTATCTGCCTTTTTACCTATTTTAACAGGTTTTTATATAGTGCTTTATCATTTCAATCAAAGTGGTTTACATTGTAACTTAAACTTGGCAAATATACATTAAACAGGGACATTGATAACTTGGACTTTTCTGAGCAATGGAGGGTGAAGTGATTTGCCCAAGGCATGCTAATGGGAATCAAACCATGGTCTCTGGGTTCCCAAGCCAGTGCTCTAACCACTAGGATACTCCTTCACTCCTATATAGCTATAACTATAGCTGCATTCTGTTCCTCCTTCTCCCTCCTTCCATCTTCAGTCTTCCTCTTTTCGCCTTTCACCTAATTACCAGCTGTCCATTTCCTAACCTTACTTCCCTAGTCCTTCCATTCTCCATCAATCATATTCCTTCACCAGCCTCCTATACCCAGTCTTATACCCACTTTCTAATCCCCCATTTCCTCCCTTGGTACTCATCTCCTCCACAGCCTCAACTAGCACCTTTTGCATCTAATCCCCTAGTCCCTCTCAGCCTAGAGTGTAATACATTAACTGAACTGTAGAAAAAAAAATTGTCTGAAGTTTTTGCCATGAGGGGAAATCCCCTCTTGAAGTGTAACTTCCCTTTTATTCAAATCCCGGTTCAATCTAATAGAACCAACACATGTGAGACAGAGCACACCTATTAGTGCCTCTACACACTTATTCTAATCAATCATAAAAGCTCATAAAGTAACAATCTGATCTGACTTTAGAATCCAAAAGCTTTTTTAGTACTCATCTGATCGATACCGCAGCTCCATTATGAATGGGAAAATCACTTCACTCTCCCCCAATGTGCGCAGTCAGATCCGAACACAGTACTGCGTTTATGACAGAACAATATCCTTCATGTCCTGTATCAACGCTCTATACCACTGCAGAATAGAAATGGCTCCCACAAACTTTATGAACGCCACTTTCAACTCAGTCAAAACTTTTCTGACCACCTGATGCCTAAGTTAATGATTAAAAAGAACCTTTTGCCAATCAAACCCAGCCACATCACAGTAAACTAGCCCAATCCAATTCATGATTTAAACCCCTTGATGCTAATGATGACAACCTAAAAATCCAAGACTGTTCAAGTGTGCAGAGGCACTAATAGGTGTGCTTTTTCTCACATGTGTTGGTTCTATTAGATTGAACCGGGATTTGAATAAAAGGTAAGTTACGCTTCAAGAGGGGATTTCCCCTCGTGGCAAAAACTTCAGACCAAAAAAATGTTCTACAATTCAGGTAATTTATTATGCTCTAGGCTGAGAGGGATTTAAGTGATAGAGTGGGGTTATTTCATAGTATTTTGGGTGTTCTAATCCCCTAGTCAGCACTAGTTCATTCCCTAGTACTAATCCTCTTTCCTCCTCTAGGCCCTTTCTCATGTCTCACTCCTATCCAGGCTTCCCTTTTGCTTCTCCCATTTCTACCCTCTCTTAAGTTCTTCAAGGAAGACCTGTCCCTTTCTGAGGGTCTCATCCACTAAGTGGTCCTCTGCCCTTTTCAACTGCCCCTCAACTACTCCAAATATTTCTGCATTTAGTCTCACAGCCTTACTCATACCCCACACCCAATCACCTTGGCCCTACTGTCATAATCTTTGCTCAATTTCTTGATCACTATTTCCCAGGCAACCCCACTCTTCCACCTTACCCAGTCCCTGAGTCCTCCTTCACAATCCCACCCAAGTCCTGAGTCCCCACTTACATTCCCAATATCCAGCCTATCTTAAAGTCTATTTTCTTACCCAGTCGTACAGTCTCCACCTAAGCCTGAATCCCTGCTCTCCTACACCCCCATGTCCCCAGTGCCTGTCCTTCTGTCCTCCAGCCTCTTACTCCCCTTCCCCAGCACCCATCCATCTACTTCCTTCTCCAATATATGTTAATCCTCCATGCACCTATGCTTCTTTTTCCCTCACCCCTCCAGCCACAGCTCCTGCACATTACTGAGCCGATGCTGAGATAGCAATAATAAAAAAAGTAAGGTTTGCAGTCCAGAGCTGGCCCAAGGGTTTCTGCAACCTTAGGCAGACCCCCCCTCCCAATGCCACCCCCCTGACCCAGCTGTGCCGCCTCTGCTCCCCAGTCTACCGACTCACCATACTGCTGCCATCACTGCTGTGCCATCCCCCTAGCATACATTTTCTCACCTGAGGGAGGAGGGTGGCATGGTGATTCCTCCCTTCTTGCCATGGTGAGCCTTAATGCAGCAGCACACATGCCCATGACATGCTGATTCTGCCCTCCTCTGATGCAACTTCCTGTCAAAGGGGGGCAGGAGCAGCACGCCATGATTACATGCATGTGTGCTGCTGCTTTAAAGTCCCCACAGCACTGCAGCGGCAGCTCTGCCACACTTTAAGGGAGGGAAGGAGGGATCAGCATGCTGCCCACCAAGGTCTGCCACCCTAAGTGACCACCTAATTTGCTTAGTGGACAAATCCTGATGTAGCTGTGGTGTAACCTTTTGGCCCTGTATTATTGAACCTCTGCTGCCTCTTGTCCTTTTTTATTATTACTGCTATCTCAGCTACAGCTCGGTAAGGTTCAGGAGCATGGTGCTGGGCCAGGGAAAATGGGGAGATAGGTGCAAACTTGAGAAGGAAGCAGAGGGAGAGTTGCTGCGTGATGTGGGACCACATATGGGGAGAGCTTGATGAGATGCTGGACTGTGGGGTGGATAGAGGAGAAAAAGGCTGGATCAGTAGTGAGAGAGAAGAGAGGAGAATTTGGATATCATGGAGGGCAGAGAGAAGAGGAGGAGATCCTGAAGTGGAGAAGAGGAAAAAGAGAAGAGATAGTGGGCCACTAGGGAAAGGAGAGATGCTGCATCATTGAACTCAGAAATTGTGGTATATCAAATAGAGATAAACATAAACATGTGAAGGTGGATGGAAAACATGGAAGATATGCTGCATTATGGATCAGTGGGTGGATAGGATAAACAGAGGGGTGTTGCGGGGTCAGTGGGAGGCTGGGAAATAGAGAAGGAGGAAGTAGGGAAGATAGAGGGGAAAGATACTGGATTAGTGGGAGTGGCTGGGAAGATAGAAGATGATGATGGACATGGGAGAGGAGGAGGAGAAATAAAGATGCTGGACATGCGGAGGGGGAAGGGAATAAGGATGAGACACATTTCCCCTGGATTTTTGCTTCCCAAGTGCTTGACACTGCACTTCTTTGCATTAAATCGTAACTGCCAGGCATTAGACCATTCTTCCAGCTTTTGTAGATCTTTCCTCATGTTATCCACTCCCTCAGGGGAGTCCACTCTGTTGCAAATTTTTGTGTCATCTGCATGGAAAACTCTGTCTTTTTGCACCTTCCCTCTGTGTCGGCCCTATTCTGTAAGATCTTCAGGTCTAGAGCTTTGTTTACTAATATGGCAACCCCATTTTTCCTGGCAAACACAGGGGAATGACCCACAAGGAGATATTTTCCTAATCCTAATTTCCTCGTTTCAGTAGTTGACAAGTAGGTTTCTTGGAGAAGCACTACATCCGCAGATTCATTTTTACAAAACACTAGCATTTTTTCCCTCTTAATCGGATTATTTATTCCTTTAACATTCAGAGACAAAAACTTAACAGGTTTCATGGAACAAGATTATCATAATAAGAGAGACCATATTGAGCAGCAGTTTGACTAAAGCAGCAGCTTCCAGCTAAATTCAATACAACCCCCCAGGGAGACATAATTCCTCTCCTAAAGAGAGAGAACAATGGGTGAACCATCACAAAACAAAATTGCCACACAACCCCGCCCCTATCGTATTACTATATCCCCTTACTATAACCTGATTGATATTTCCTTCCCCTCCACCCCTTGTATTTCCTTCCAGAGTCCCTTCTCTTCCCCCTCCCTCCTCCCTCCTTAACCCCACTTCTGGCCCCCTCCCCCCCCCCCCCCGCAGACTACAACACACAACCCTGCCAATTTTACAACCATCATTACACCCCACAGAGTATATCCACAATGCGCCCATGTAAACTTCCCTGGTGGCACAGGGAAACTTAAGGGGCAGCTCTAAACACAAATAAACCAGAGCATTATACCGGGGAGCTCTTCACTTAGTCAAGATTTGGATTCAGTATTGAAGCTTGACAGATCCCGAGAACTCTGGCCGCCGAGAGGCTCACAGACCTAAGAGAGGCTAGAGGAAACCTGCCAACCCTTAGGAACAATAGGAATCTTTGAAGAGATTAACCGACTCCATCGCTGGTGAGTGGGGAGATCACTGCATTGCTAGGGACTCTTTCTCCTCCAAAAACTATCGTAGAGCTGCTGGGTCTTCGAAAGTACGTGTCTAATTATGTAGCGTGATCCTCATCCTCGCAGGATAAAACATGCCATATCTAGTTTGCAGACGTTGATGACGTGGCCGAAGTGCCAATAGCTGCTTGCGTTTCTCCGCTGTAGCTTTACAAAAGTCCGGGTAAAATGACACATTATAATCCTCAAACTTATTGGAGACCTTGATTTGGCTGCCACCATTATTTGGATGACTTGGGCATAACGCAAGACCTGCAAAATCAATGGTCTCGGGTGCCGCTGGTGTGGGCCGACCTCAGTGGGTACCCTGTGCGCCCTGTCTATTTCAAAGGGCTGGGTGAATTGTAGATGGAGGATCTTAGGCAGGGATCTTTCCAAAAACTCCACAGTGTTTGTTCCTTCTGCGCCCTCAGAGAGACCCACCAACCTTATATTGTTCCTACGAGCTCTGTTGCTTTGGTCCTCCAGACTTCGCTTGAGGATGTCGATCCGCTTGCTATTTTTTGCCACTTGATGCAGTTGAATTTCATGGGCCACCATTTTGGCATCAACCTCCTCCACCTTTGCAACAAGAGAAGCAAGTTGTACTTTTAGCTCCTTCAGTTCCAGAATATCTGTTTGGACTCCAGCAAGGGTCTCTCCATTAGCCGTTACCAGCTCTCTCACTGCCCTGATTTCCAGCAAGACCTCCTGCATCCCATCGCCACTTTCATACACGTTTGCCGACTTCTGCGGGGAAGACTGGTCGGGCTTAGGCCTTTTGATCGCTGGGTTTGCTGCCACCCCATATTCCAGCCTGGTGGGCTTGCTTGCCGCCATCTCCCACTTCCTTGGGGACGAGGGGAAGATGGAAGGCAATAGAATTACTCCTAAGGGGATCGGATTTAGGCAGGATCCAGCGGAGGGCGACAATTATGCGGCCATCTTGATTTGATGCAGGCTCCGCCCCCCCCCCCCCCTCATCCTTTGGTTTCAATTCATCTCTCATCAACCTTTCATGCGTCCATTCTTGGTCAACAAAGAGTTCCTGGAGTAACACTATGTATTTCCCACTGTATTTGTGCATTTGCCACTTGTTTTTCCTTGTCTGTTGATCTTATTTTTTGAAGAGGTTTTTTAATCTTGTTTTGAAAATTCTGTTACTTCCTTCCCTATCTATTCCTGTGGATTCTCACTCATTCCTTTCTAGTCGTCAGAATGCTTGTCCAAGTTTGATGATGGAGATAGCATTTTTTGCGCATTTGGATCCGATGATGCACCTGGGTAGGCCTGAAAGCATATGATATTAGCTCTGTATGTGTAATCAGTCTCTATGAGGCCTTGCCCTCCTTCAGCTGTAGGGATGTGCAGTTCTTGGCATACACTGATTCTTGCAAATTACTTCATGGTCATGGAGTATTTTCTTGTTTGCACATCCAGTTTTTCAAGATCTTTGAGAGCACAGTCCACAATCCCAAAGCTCTATGAGAGTACAGGAATTGTGAGCTGATTAATGACATGTATCTTATTCCGTAATGTTAAAGCACTTTTCAATAATGATTTTAATCTCCTTTAGTATTCTTTACTGATCTTTTCTCTCAGTAATTTCTGCTTGAGGGTCGTTCCTTCCTCTACTCCGAGATACTTATATATGCTTTCTGTTCAAGATCCTTGATATCACAGCCCTCAGCCAGGGACACAATTCTTGTTTTGTTCAATTTGCCTCTAAAAAAAGTTGCCTTAGAACATTTGTCCAGGCCAAAGTCCATTCTGATGTCATTAGAAAAGCTTTTCACTTCATGACGTTGCTCTGCTAATTGTTGGTCGCTGGAACTGTAGAGTTTCAGATCATCTACAAGTAATAAATGAGATGTTGTTTCTGCTCTGTTACCTTTAGGATTCAGGCAAGGATTCTGTATCCCAAAGAGATGATAAGAATACTCATTGGACTAAGCACCACACAAAACAGAAGGGGCAACAGGGAATCTCCCTGAAATATTCCTCCCTGGATCTTAATGTTAGGAATGATGCACTGATTATCTTCATATCTCAAAAAGAGTGTGGTTTGCCACATTGTCATGGTGAACTTAATGTACTCTATCAAATCAGGATTTATTTTATACATTTCAAGGCAATTTATTATCCAAGAGTGTGAGACGTTGTCAAAAGCTTTCTTATAATCAATCCATGTTATACTAAGATTTCTGCTTTTCTTAGCACTGGCCATAATGGCCTTATTCAACATTAACTGGTCCTTAGTTCCATATGCTCCCCTCTTGCTCTATTACCATGATGTTATTGGAATCAATATGATTATATATTCTGTCTTCATCTATTGCAGTGAACAGCTTATAGGTTGTAAGTAGACAAGTTGGTCTGTAATTATTGGGAATATTACTCAGTTCCCCCTTTGGAGGGAGAAATGTTCTTCTAGCTTTAAGATATCCACAGTGATTATGCATGAAACAGGTTTGCATACGATGGAGGCAGTGCATCCAAATCCATCTCATGCATATTCTTTAGGGTCATCCTGAAAATGTGACCGGCTAGGTGTCTCCCAAGGACTGAGTTGAGAACACCTGCTCTTAAGCATGACTCAGGATTCACTGCATTAGGTCAGTGGTTCTCAACCCAGTCCTGAGTACGCACCTGGCCAGTCAGGTTTTCAGGATGACCATAATGCATATGCATGAGATAGATTTGCATGCACTGCCTCCATTGTACGCAAATCTCTATCATACATATTCTATGTGCTTATCCTGAAAACCTGACTATTTAGGTGTCTCAAGGACTGGGTTGAGAACCCCTGCATTTGATGAAGAATGTTTCTTTTGATATTCTCCTAAGTATTTGAGTAAATATCCTGATTTTTGAAAATTATTCTCAATAAAGTTAGATATGTTTTTATTCCAAACAGATGAGAGATTTTCTTGAAAAATGTTCATCCTGTTGGAGCCCAGCTCATACTCCCAGTCTGGATGCAAAGGTTTTAAACAGAGAATACTGAAAATATATGTCCTGGGGGCTGGCCAAGAGGGGTTTGAGACCCCACTTTCAGAAGTGAGTAGAGATCTTCTATTCTAACCCAGAGGCCAATTAATAGCTAATGGGGTACTCACCGATATGTTCAGGTTTGAGAGAGGGACACAGCAATGTTGTCCGCTATCATCTTTGCTCTTTATTCTTTCACTAGAGCCTCTGGCAGTGAAGCTGAAAGCAAGCCCAGATGTTGCTGGCATTACTCTAGTGAAGTTGAGTAAAAGCTGTGTTTATTTGCAGATGACATGTTATTATTTCTGGGTAACCCAGGTGCAGAATATAATCACATTGCTTTACTGATCTGTTATATTTTTTGGAAGGTGTGAATAAACAGGTAGACAAAGGCGAGTTGGTCTATACAGTGCATCTGGATTTTCTGAAAGCCTCTGACAGGGTCCCTCATGAGAGACTCTTGGTGAAATTAAAAAGTCATGGGATAGGAGGCAGTGTACTATTGTGGATCAGGAACTGGTTAAAAGATAGAAAGCAGAAGATAAGGTTAAATGGCCAATTTTCCCAACGGAGAAAGGTGACTAGTGGAGTACCCCAGGGATCTGTGCTGGGTCAGCTGCTTTTTAACATATTTATAAATGACCTGGAAATGGGAATAATGAGTGAGGTAATCAAATTTGCAGATGACACAAAATTATTCAAAGTTGTTAAAACACAAGAGGATTGTGAAAAATTGCAAGAGGACCTTGATAAGTTGAAAAACTGGACGCTCAAATAGCAGATGAAATTTAATATGGACAAGTGCAAAGTTATGCACCTAAGAAAGACCAATCCAAACTATGGTTACACGATGCAAGGCTCCATATTAGGAACCACCACCCAGGAAAACGATTTAGGCGTCATTGTGGATAACATGTTGAAACCCTCTGCTCAGTGTGCAGCAGCGGCCCAGAAGGCCAATAGAGTGCTAGGAATCATAAGGAAAGGAATGGAGAATAAAACAAAGGATATTATAATGCATCTGTATCATTCTGTGGTGTGCATCTTGAATATTGTGTGCAATTCTTGTCGCCGTATCTTAAAAAGCCAAAATGGTAAAGGGGATATAAGGATACACCTATGAGGAGACTCTTAAAAGATTAGGGTTCTTCAACCTGGAAAAGAGATGACTGAGGGGAGATATAATAGAGGTCTATAAATTAATGAATGGAGTGGAACAGGTAAATGTATATCGATTGTTTATGCCATCAAAAAGCTGAAAGACTAGGGGACATACAATGAAGCTACAGTGTAACCCATTCAAGACTAATAAGAGAAAATATTGTAATCAAATATTGTAATGTGTAATCAAACTCTGGAATTCGTTACCAGAGGATGTGGTAAAAACTGTTAGTGTAGCTGGGTTTAAAAAAGGTTTGGACAAGTTTCTGGAGGAAAGGTCCAAAAACCAGAAATCCACTGTTTGTCCAATATAAGTACTGTGGAACCTGTGTGTCTTTTAGGGAAAGTGCTAGGCATTTGTGACGTGGATTGACCGCTGTTGGAAACAGGATACTGGGCTTCATGGACCTTGGTCTGACACAGTATAGTATATCTTATGTTCTTATTGATTAATTTGGTACATTCTCTGGTCTTAAGATAAATTTTGATGTCAGAAAGCTTGTATGATGGGGTATATAGGAAATTACCCATCCCTTTCCAAAGGGAATATCAGTAGTCCACTTTAAAAGGGTCTATAGCTCACAATCCAGGGCTGGGAGACATGACACAGACAGAGGGATTAAGAAGCCAGCTGTGTGCACAAAGGAGGAGAGAAGCCCATGGAGACAGAAAGCTCCTTCCAAGCAGGGCTAGAGATGAGTCCGACTGTAAGGTAGGAGATTCAGGAGGGGTGAGTCATACTTACAGACACTGAGGCCCAAGTGACTGACTGTACTTGGTGCTGAACTGAATTCTGTGCTTTAAATTGTGGGACAGAGGAAGGCCCTTGTGAAGGTAACAGGCTGGGAATGATTGCCGGACCACTGAAAGGAAATAAAAGTGGATTTTGTTTGGTCCTGAACTGTTATGTGCTTGGTATTCTAAAAGCCCTCTTGCCACCACATGCCACGCTATATCACACCTTGTGATTAGGAGTGAGAAAAATGACTCCTTTTGACTCATTTTCCTTGAGATGGTTGGGGAGAGGGCTAAAATATTTGGGTATACAATTGTGTACACAGTATGATAAATGGTACTGATTAATTATTAGGAATAAGCTAGGAGGTTTTGATTTAACAGGTCTGAATTAATTTTGATGCTGAATATTGCCACTAAATATGCTTTTCACCTCCCCAAAAATCTGGCCATTTAACTGGAAATACATATGTAAGCAACTTATGCACTCTCTATTTGCAGGGGCATGCATAGCTTGCTTTGAACACCCGGCCCTTTATTTTCTATACAAGTGTTTTCTTTTGATTAGTCTGTGGAATTTATCACAAAAACAAAATTAAAGCATTTCAAAATATCACTTTAATCAAGAGCACAATCTCCAGGTTCTATGCAAGTCAAAAGGAACTACAAATCACTGTTTGCAAAGAAGGAAGCAAAAATAAAGCTGAACAAGAGTTAGCACTGCTAAGTAGCATAGTTATGGGATCAATTAGATGACTAACAAGCTACTTAAGCTAATGAGCAGGATATACTTCCTGGCCACAAGTGCACTATGCTTCATTAACACCCAATGGCAACAGCTCAAACATGGCTACAAGGCAAAGAACAATAACACATTTGCATGCAAGTGGTCTTAAAAATGACCTATACCTATTCCCCACAGGATAATACTAATCAGAAAAGCAAGTTCTGTGTTGTGTACCATTAGCTGCCTTTTAGGTCGTTGGAGGTATTTTTGGTAATGATGCAAAAAATTCTCTGTATATTTTTTTATTACCAGCATCACTTTATGAAGTTTCATTCTAGTAGTTCAGTGAGAGATTTTTCTTTTTTTTAGGTTAAAAAATAGGATTAAGGGGATGGAATGCATGGAATGTGGAATACATGAGCTAATTTTTGACCATCCATGCCATGTCCTAACCACGCCACCGATATGCTACCTTGCAATTTCCATGTATTCTTGATACCCACATGTAAATGCTGCCCATTCTAAAATCACCATTTACTTGGAATGCCATTTTCATATGCAAATGCAAGATTTTTTAAATGAAAATTGAGAATAAGGCTTATAAAATAACCCCCCAAATGTCATAAACAAAGGATACCTAAAACATAGGAATGTGAAATAATTTTCTCAGGAATGGAAAATTCAATGTAAATCACCAAATTTGGCTAATTCTGAGGCCAACTACCTGACTTTGCATGTTCTGCAAATTTTCCTAAATCATCAGTGCCCCAGGGCAGGAGAGGCATAGTGGATGGCACAGGTCACCAAAAGACAGGCCGTGCCTGCCCCAAGAGTAGGGAATCTAGTCGGATAGTTGCATTATCTTGGCAAACACATTCTGCCTCTCCTTGGTCCATTGAAGAGTGAGGGCAGGGAGGCAGGGTCACAAGGCACTGCATGACCTATGCCAGACTGGGTGGGTAGTTGGGTGGTTTCAGTGCCTGTATCTGATGTAGCAATTGAGATGATGGCTCTCCAGGCAGCAGAGATGAAGTGGGTGGCATAGAACATTGAAAGGCAGGCAGTGCCTACCCCCAAGAGCTGGAAATCCAATCCGATAGGATCATTAATCAGGCAAACACATTCCTTCTCTCCCTACCCATTGAAGAGTGTGATCAGAGAGGCAAGGTCACAAGGTCAGTGTGGGTCATATGCAAGGTCAGTCAAGTGACACTAGGGCCTTTATCTGATGCTGCACACTTGCAATTTAGTCCAACAGACAGCCAGGATCTGGATTAAGCTTGGTAAATGTCTCTGACAATATACTTAGCCATGGCTTCACAGAATTTCTGGCACAAGAACATGTCAAAAGAAAAATCTTTAAATTAAATCTCTACAGCAGAAGTCTATAGATTCAAAGGCAAAAAAATCCAGTCAGCATGTTCCCTAGAGCTTCAGACCAGCCAATGTTTGAGCCAATTAGGAATCAGGAATGAAAATCAAGAGCAATAAAATAGTTCAGAACAGACTGGCTGGAGACAGCCCACATGGAGACATAATAGTTCTTCTACAAGATGCCTGCTTTCTAGTCCAAAGGTTACTGGTATAATGAAACTAGGAGGGGGGGGGGGGGGACTTGAAAAGGATTTCAGATTTTTTTATGTTTTATTTTATATTTATGCAATTTATACATGAATTATCAAGAAAGTTAACATATAACAATCTTGTACAGAAACAGAACACCCAGAAAACAAAGAACTCCTAGAAAACAGAGGAAAAAAAACTAAGAAAAGCCTATACCTCACATTCAAGCAAAACTATACATAGCACAGAAGGTCTGTTCACTCCAGTCCAAAATAAGAGAAGGAGTTTACCTAAACATAAAAAATCCCAAATATGAAAGAAATGCAACATACTTAATATCCAGTGTATACATAAACCTCATGAGGGATCCCTCAGAAGCTCAATAGAGGATTCTAATTGTCTGGCATTCACAAAAGAAATCAATTGGGAGGGCTCATAAAAATATAAGAAACTGATCGATACTTTACTAAACATTTACATGGATGCTTAAGAAAAAAGAGCCCCCCCCAATTGAAGAACCCCAGGGCACAAAAATAAGAACTCCCTGCAATGTCTCTGGATGTCTTGAGCTAAATCTGGTTACGTTCTTACCATGAAACCTTAAGTGACTTTTACAGAAGAACATCTTCAAAAGCTATTCTTTATCAGATAGAAGCACTAAAATAATTATCAAAGTAGATGTAACAGACACTTCTTCAGTGGAGAATTCCAACATATCTGTCACATTAAGTACATTGATCTTGGTCTTCAGCCCTCTGAGTGACCTTCTTAGCAGATGGAAGATAATATATTTTCACAAGAGGAGGAATCATTTCAGGGGAAACAGCTAGAGTATCTCAACCATACTGGTGGAGTATCAGCCAGTATGTCCCTGACTGAGACAGTTGAAACACAGGGAAAATTAATTAATCTTAGCCTGAGAATAGTTCTGCAGCTGCTCCAATTTAGTGGCAAAACCAACAAAGTTCTTAGTATAAGCCAAAGACTGTTCTTCCAAAACATCAACCCTAGTTTGTATCTCTGATACTTGTGCTTGAACTGTTTCCACTTTATTCTCCAACTGCTCCAATGAAGTGGTTACAATTTTAGAGGCCAACATTGAAACCTGAGGGAGCAAAGCTTTCCCCAATGAAACTAAAGCCTACCATATCGCTTCCAAGGTAAAGTTAGTTGGACGAGTGGAGGAGTTCAAGATGGCGGCGGCTAGGCTTGTCTGAAGCTTACGTTTGTTCTTATGGGCAAGAAATATAAGGGCAAGGGGGCTTCCTTGCCTTCTAGACCCCAGATGCCTCAACACTGATTTCTGAGGAGGTCAGTGGACCTCCGGACTCATTCTTGAATCATGCCTCAGTATTTGATGGAAGTAGGGGAAGTTTGCTGAATTGCAGTGCTGCCTGAGTCAGAGAGCACAGCAGCTGCTTCGGCATCATCTCTCTCCCCTGAAGTAAGGCAGGTGTCTAAGGCTCTGCAATTTCAACTCTCCCCTGGAGGATCCCTGAACCTAGATTTATCTTTCTCGTTGAGTGAGTCTCTGGAGCTTCAAAGGCAAGGACCAGGGTTAGGGTGGCAGCACACGGAGGTGTGTGAAACACCAATATCCAAAAGTGTAGTAGCAGGTATACCTACAGAGCTCAGAGAGGGAGTTTCGCCTGCCAACATGGAAGTGATCCAACCATCTCAGGTGCTTCCAGCTACTTCTGGATTTCTGATTTTTTAGTTTCATGTTTGGATTAAAATTCTGATTGATTTCTTTGACTGGGTGACCAGGGAGTTGGACCGAGGGAGAGCCCTAGATGTGATGTATTTAGATTTCAGTAAAGCCTGAAATTTGAGCACCCCAGGGATAGACCCTAAAGTTATTGATTGGGTTAGAAATTGGTTGAGTGGAAGGCGACAAAAGGTACAGGTAAATGGAGCTCACTCTGAGGAGAAGGTTACCAGTGATGTGCAGCAGGGATTTGTCCTTGGTCCAATTCTTTTTTAACATCTTTGTTAGTGATATTGCAGAAGGCTATTGGGTAAGGTTTGCTTGTTTGCGGATGATACCAAAATCTGCAATAGAGTAGACACCCAGGAAGGAGTAGATAAAATGAGGAGGGATCTAGCTAAGCTTGAAGAATGGTCTAGAAATTGCCAGCTGAAATTTAATGCTAAACAATGCAGGTTTATGCATTTTGGCTGCAAAAATCCAAAGAAGCAGTACAGTGTAGGGGTTGAGGTACTTCTGTCAACAAAAGAGGAGTAGGACCTGGTCGTAATTATGTCTGATGATCTTAAAGTAGCTAAACAAGTAAAAAAGGTGATGGTGAAAGCAAGAAAGATGCTTGGGTGCATAGGGAAAGGAATGGCTAGCAGAAAAAAAGAGGTGATGATGCGACTGTATAAGTCTTTGGTGTGACCTCATTTGGAGTATTGTGTGAAATTCTGGAGACCGCACCTTCAAAAGGATATAAGCAGGTTAGAGTCGGTGCAGAGGATGGTTACTAAAATGGCTAATGGTCTTCGTTATGAAGCATATGAGGACAGTCTTAAGGATCTTAATAAGTATACTTTAGAAGGGAGGCGGGATAGGAGAGATATGATAGAGACATTTAAATACCACTGTGGCATAAATACACAAGAGGAGAGCCTCTTTCAATTGAAAGCAAGCTCGGCTAAGAGGGGACATGGGATGAGGATGAAACGGGATAGACTCAGGAGTAATATGCAGAAAAATTTCTTTACGGAAAGAGTGGTGGATGAGTGGAATAGTCTCCCAATGGAGGTGGTGGACACGAGGACAATGTCTGAATTCAAAAAAGCATGGGACAAATACAGAGGATCTCTAAAGATAAAAAGAGGACTATTGTAGTTGATATGGAAGTGCAGATTAAATAGGCCATGTGGTCTTTTTTCTTCCGTTATGTTTCTATGTTTCTAAATGATATGAAATGACATAGGAAATTTCATTGATATTTCCCACGTTGTGTCAAACAAATGCACATTCTTACAAAACATGCACATATTATATGTAAAAGGATCCCAGTTTTCTGAGGATATGCAAGCTGATTCATCATTTAAAGCCAAATGTACCAGTCTTTGATATTTCATCCTCGCCTGCATGCTATGAGCAGCTATTCTTTGATGTATGTCAGTGTTTCCTGATTACCTTTGCTAACATTTCTGATCTATTTATTTGCATTCAAGAGCAAGCTAAACAGTTCTCAGAATCTTGTAATGTAGAATGCAATAAAGGTCTTGATTAGAACACAGAGTCCATTTTGCATGTCTCTTTAATTGCTCTCTATGAGTACCCTCCCCTCAAGAAACCACTGTGACAGTTGATACACTTGAATTTTGAATTCAGCTTCCATCAAGCACACCCTTCATACATACAAAAACTGATCATTTAGCCTTACTCACCTTAAAATGGTGACAGCTGTAAGTATAATTGATTTTTTTAAACAAGAAAAATATTTAAGGTTTTTGTTTGGACTTGATCTTTTACCTTACTTGATTGAACTGTTTTAGAAGAAAATTCAATGTCTGGCATATCTTCTCTCTTATCTGTGTGAGAAGGGCATAGAACACACCACATGACATTATCTTTCCCCCTAAACCCACCTCCCCCCCTTCCCTTCTCTATTTCTCTAGGTAACACTACACTCCTCCCTGTTTCCTCAGCTTTCAACCTTGGGTCATCTTTGACTCTACTCTCTCTTTTTCTGCACACATCCAACAGATAGATAAAACCTGTCACTTCTTTATAACATTGTCAAATAGATAAAACCTGTCACTTCTTTATAACATTGGCAAAACTTGTCATTTCCTTTCTACTAAGACCCTCATCCACTCATTAGATATCTCCTGTCTTGACTATTGTAACCTACTCCTCATGGTCTCCCTCTGAATCACCTTTCTCCACTTCAATCTGTTCAAAACTCAGCCTCACGACTCATCATCCACCAGTGCTGCTATGCTCATGTAACCTCTTTTCTGAAGTCACTGCACTGGTTCCTTATCCATTTCTGCAACCATTTCAAACTTCTTCTACTTACCTACAAGTGTGTTCATTCTGTGGCTCCTCACTATCATTCCTCTCTTATCTCACTCTATAATTTTCCTCAGGAACTCCACTCCTCTGGCAGATCCCTTTTATCTGTGCCCTTCTCTGCCACTGCCAACTCCAGACTTTGTCCATTCCATCTTGCTGATCCATATGCCTGGAACAGACTACCTGAGTCAGTATGTCAGGCTCCTTCTCTGGCCCTATTCAAGTCCAGGCTGAAGACCCACCTCTCTGAGGCTGATTTGGATCCTGATGCTCCTCATTCTCTTGTCCACTACTTATGTGTACCTTGCCATGCTCTAGTCCCCAGTTTTGTGATGTTTTTTCACCTTGATTAAATTGTTGTTTATTTATATTCTCTTATATACCACACTATTCTGCATCAGTGCGGTTTACATTGAACAAACTGAAATTACATTGAACAGGGTGATACTTGGAGATAACTATTTTACAGGGAACATGGGCTATGGAGGGTTAAGTGGCTTGCCCAAGACCACAAGGAGCACCTGTGGGACTAGAAACCCCAGTCCTTCCAGCCCAAGGTTGCTGTCTTCTAGTGGGATTTGAACCCCTGACCTTCTGGCCTGAAGTACCTTGCCCCAACCACTAGGCCACTCCTCCACTCCACAAATGGTAAGCTCTGATGAGCAAGGACTGTGTCTTACATCTATATGCACAGTGCTGTATATACCTTGTAGCACTATGCAAATGATTATTATTAGTAGTAGTATGACATTCATGAGATGCTTGAATGAGAGTGGCACTTTTCTGTAGACAAATATCTTTCATTTCCACTTGTTGAGCTGAATTCACAAATTAGTATTTCCTCAGTTTTATTCGGGCTGACAGATCCTGTGAGACACTTAATCAAGGGATTGGAGGAAGTTACCCTGTCTTGCATGTACCAGAAGTCAAAATCGGAGGGAAGAGGGGTATCTTGGTGGTTGAAAGAGGATCTTCAGCAGTTTGAAGGCCTGAAGGATGACTTCTGGATGGTGAAGGACAACCAGCCAGTGAGAATAAGCCTGTTGGTCTACTGTTGTCCAACTTGGCAATTTCCACATGTGCTCATAAGTATCTTTCCATGTGATACTAGAGTATCTATATCTGGCACACTGATATAATAACTGTTGTGTTTTCCCATCTTGCTTGTGTATTGGGCATGCACTTTAGTTTTCATATGAATACAAAAATCAACAACAATTACAATTTTTGGTTCATTCTAGAGCCAACTAATTGACTATGCATGCGTGTGAAAAAAATGCCAAATCGCCTTTTGTGAGCTTCGTATTCATCATGCATACAGGCACTGACAGATACACTGGTGCCAATTTGGGAGGGGGTTAATGAAGGGTGAGCAAAAGCCGGTATAATGTGCTTGAGCTGATCATGCTGAAAATCCTGGACGTGTAGCATCCCTGTCTGAGTTCTGCAAATCCCATGGCTGATAAGATCACAGCAGAGCTGCAGGACATAGCCCAGCACAAAGCCCCAGATAACCATTTTGTCTCTGACTTTCAGAAAGTAAGGAAACTGTAATGGCGTTAAGGATTGGGAAGGAAAAAAAAACATGAGAGGGAAGTCTGTCTTAGAGGGAGCAGGGAAGGGCTTCTTAGGGCTTAGGATCTGAAAGCAGAGAAAACAGAGAGCTTCAAGTTTGACGTTGAGGCACTGAGGAAGGTACATAAGAACATGTAATTTGCCATACTGGGTCAGACCAAAGGTCCATCAGCCCCAGTATCCCACTTTCAAAAGTGGCCAATCCACGTCACAAGTGCCTGGCAGAATCCCAAAAGGTAGACAGATTCTAAGCTGCTCATCTCAGAAATATGCAGTGGATTTCTCCCAGTCCTTTAATAATGTTAAATGGACTGTACCTCCAGGAACTTGTCCAAACATTTTTAAACCCAACTACAATAACATTTTTTACTACTTCCTCTGGCAATGAACTCCAGATCTTAATTACATTTATATTCTCTTATATACCGTGCTATTCTGTATCAGTGCGGTTTACATTGAACAAACAGAAATTACATTGAACAGGGCATTATAACTTGGAGATAACTATTTTACAGGGAACATGGGCTATGGAGGGTTAAGTGGCTTGCCCAAGACCACAAGGAGCATCTGTGGGACTAGAAACCCCAGTCCTTCCAGCCCAAGGTTGCTGTCCTCTAGTGGGATTTGAACCCCTGACCTTCCAGCTTGAAGTACCTTGCCCCAACCACTAGGCCACTCCTCCACTCCTAAAAGATGAAATAAATGACTGTTGACTAAAAGTTATTTTCTTTGATTAGTCTTAAATGTACTGCTTTGTAGCTTCATTGCATGTCCCCTAGACTTTATAGGGGTCATTCAGTACAGCGAATAGCAGGGATGGACGTCTGGATTGGACATCCATCCCCGCTATTCACTCCCCTGCCGCCCCAGCTAATGCCTCCCCATACAAATAGCTCATTTATACGGGGAGGCTTAGACAGGGGAAGGAGGGGGCATTACTGAGGTGGAGCGAGAGAGGGGCATGGGAGGGCTGTGACCCCGGACATACTGGTCCAATTCTGAGGTGGGATAAGTCCCCCTTGACATCGGGGGATCATGCTGCCTGGCTGGGACAAAAAGGCAGGGGGGTGCAGGAGGATCCTCACATCCGGGCCCTGGCCATAGGAGGCTAGATTGAGGGTCCAGCAGCGGGGAAAGAAGAATATCTGCGGCGGCCAGCATTTGCGGCTCCTAAATGGTGATGGGACGCCATGGCACTGCGGCTTCATTCAGGAGCCTGACTGAGGTAGCTGGGGATTTGCTAGGCATGCAGGCCAACCAGAATTGGAGCCCGGCCTGCATGTTCGGGCCATAGACCTGATTCTGATCCCACGGGCACATTTAGCCCCCATGGGACCAGAATCGGGTCTACTTTGGGCGTCCCGCTTCTGGTCGGCTGCACATGTGGCTGGACAGCTAGGTCGGAATGTGCCTCCACACTTTTTGTTGAACTAAACAACTGACTCATGTTTACTTGTTCTACTCTGCTCATTATTTTATAGATCTCTATCATATTTCCTCTTAGCCATCTCTTCTCCAAAAATCCTAACCTTTTAAACCTTTCCTCATAGCGTATCCTTCCATCCCCTTTATCATTTTGGACACCATTTTCTGTACCTTTTTCAGTTCTGCATTATCTTTTTTTTTAGACACAGCAATCACATCTGCATGCAATGCTCAAGATGCAGTTAAGCCATGGAGCGATATAGATTTATTTTCCATTCTTTTCAATTTAATTGCAAGAATCTATTAGCTTTCTTGGCTGCCACTGTACAGCCAATTTCAATGTATTATTATCCACGATGATACCTAGATCCTTTTCCAGTGTGGTGGAACCTATATTTTGGGCTGTTTTTCCCTAAGTACATAACTTTGCACTTGTCCACATTAAATTTCATTTACTATTTAGATGCTCAGTCTCTTAGGGGCTTGTTTACAAAGCCACGGTAGCGGTTCGCGGTCGTTATCGGAGCCGCGACCCCATTGATTTCAATAACGATCGCGAACCGCTACCGCAGCTTTGTAAACAAGCCCCTTAGTTTCTCAAGGTCCTCTTTCAATCGTTCACAATCCTCTTGTGATGTAAGACATTGAATAATTTTGTTTCATCTGCAAATTTGATCACTTCACTTGCTGTTCCCATTTCCAGGCCATTTATAGATATGATAAAAAGTAGTGGGCCCAGCAAATATCCCTGGGATACTCCACAGTTTACCTTTCTCCATTGAGAAAAATGACCATTTAGCCCTATCTCTGTTTTCTATCTTTTAACTAGTTCCCAATCCACAATAGTACATTGCATCCTATCCTATGACTTTTTAATTTCCTCAAGAGTGTCTCAGGAGGGACCTTATCAAAGAATTTCTGAAAATCAAGATGCACTATGTCCACAGTCTCATCTTTATCGGTTCATTCAGATTTAAAAAAGAAATAGCAGACTGCTGAGGCAAGACTTCCCTTTGCTTATTCCATGTTGGCTTTGTCCCATTAAACCATGACTATCTACTGTATATGTTCAGTAATTGTGTTTTTTATAATGGTTTCTATCATTTTCCTTGGGAATTAAGATCACACTCATTGGTCTGTAGATACCTGTAGCACCCCTGGAATCCTTTTTAAAAATTTCCACTATGTTGGCCACTCTCCAGTTTTCAGGTACTATAGATTATGTTAATGATAGTTTACAAATTACTAATAGTGAGTCTGAAATTTCATATTTTAGTCCTTTCAGCACCCTGGGATGTATGACATCCAATCAAAATGATTTGCTACTGTTTATTTTGTCAAATTACTCTATTATATCTTCCAGGTTCACCAAGATTTGCTTCAATTCCTTTGATTCATTATCTTTAAATGTCATTTCTGGCATGGGTAGCTCACCTTCAGTAAAGATCAAAGCAAATAATTCATTTAGTCTCTCTGCTATGGCCTTGTTCTCCCTTGGTGCCCCTTTTACTCCTCTATCATCTTGTAGTCCAAATAATTCCCTCAAAGGCTTTTTGCTTCAAATGTATCTGAAAAATGTTTTTATTATGAGGTTTTGCTTCCATAACAAGGTTCTTTTCAAATACTCTCTTTTGCATACTTTATCAGTGCTTTGCATCTAACTTGCCAATGCTTATGCTGTTTTCTGTTTTCTTCATTTGGATCCTTTTCATATTTTTGAAAGGGTTTTTTTTTTTTTTTTGGCTATAACAAGATTTCTCACCACACCTTTAACACTAGAAGCCCCAAAGTGTGTCAATTGATGCAAATTCATCTTTGAAGTTGTATACCAGCGCCACTGCTAGAACCATGTCAGTCATGTTCCATGACTTTGTTAGCAAGGTCAAGATGTTCAAATATGTGCATCAAAAATTAATGACAGATGCACCACCTAGCAGGAAAATGAATTTATACCTAGAAGCCCCAAAGTACGTCAATTGACACATTCAATTGTCTTGGATGTGTCAATTGACGTACTTTGGGGTTTCTAGGTATAAATTCATGTTCCCACTAGGTGGCGCATCTCAATCACTGTTTACAGTTTTACTCCGACATTACAAACAATAAACACATGAAGATGTCATATAATGATGTCACATACTGCACGTATTTAACAAATAAACAACTTCACATTAATTTGCATCTGCATTTCATGCTAAACGCAGTCGTCGTGATAATGCATCAATTGACGCACTTTGGCGTTTCTAGGTAAAATTCCTTTTGGGGCTTCCAGTGTTAAACCATGCTGGCAGTTGTTTGGTTCTTCTTCCACTTTTTAAAGCATGGAATACATCTGGTCTGGGCTTCCAAGAATGTATTTTTAAAAAATGTGCAGGCCTGATGTAAACTCTTCACATTTAAAGCTGTAGCTTTTTCTTAATCATTTTCTTTATTTTTTCATAGCCTCCCTTTTGAAAGTTAAATGCTAGCACAGATTTTGTTGCTACTGTCTCTCCATTTATCAAATCAAAGTTTTTCATTTTATGATCACTATTGCCAAGTAGTTCCAACAGCATCACCTCTTGAACCAGATCCTGTATTCCACTAAGGATTAGGTCCAAAATAGCTTCCTCTCATGTCAGTTCCTGAACCAGCTGCTCCTGCATGCCGAATGAATGGAATGTCTTTCTGTTGTGGAAGGTGACCTCCCACCTTTGTGGGGATCTGAGGGCCACATGTGTGCAGTCAATGACCCCATGTACCATTGGGAAGGATCACAGTGTGCTGCCTCTGTTGCATAGTCTGTGGGAAGGCTACATATTGTTCAATATGGATTAGAGAACTACACAGAAACACATAGGCATCAGAGAACACTGGAGCATCCACAGATAGTAGGCAGTAGGGAAATGAGCAATGGGAAGACAGATGTACAAAGGGCCAGGGAGTGGATCACTGGGGGCTGGCACAGTTGGGGGTTGTGGGAAGGAGTGGAGGAGGGAGTGGGACTCAGCAGTCCAAAAGGCACTCATCCTGCAAACTCATAAATGAAGACACAGAGTGAGGTGAAGTAGACCACAACACTACACCGAACTGATGGAACAGAGAGTTAGTTTATTTATTTAAGAGAAACCGCTCACATCTCATCTTATATAACTGTGTTTCATCATGTGACTTCCTCAGGGGTGTACGTGGAGTCGATAGGTCATTGAAAAAACAGCATTAGTCCAACCACTATGTATATGGTATGCAGTTATTATCAAAACCATCAGCAAAATCTCTATTTCATCATAACTGTGACTGAATATCTTTGGCTTCATCACATGTATGCAGTACATGCAAGCACATCCAACTCCTGGGATGGCCACCTGCAGGGATCATCACACATCCCTACTTGTTCCATATGACCAATTTGAGAGACATTTGTCTAGTTGCTATATGCACATGTGTCAGGAGGATTGTATGTAGTTAGAAAAGCTGACACGGCTGTCATACCTACATGGCTAGTATTGGGACATATCCATGGCACAGCTACAGTTTTTTCACACACACTTTAACTGTGACAACAACACAACTGCCTTTGTGTGGTCACATCACTGCATCGGGGCAGCAAGGCCATACCACACTCTCATATAGCGCCATCCATCCTTCAGCCCATCAATTAGCATATGCCCATTATGTACCTGTCCTTCCATCCATTGCCTAAAATGTGACTTTCACAGGAGCTCCTTTATCCCATGAATGCCATTTTTGTGTGTTAAGGTGCACACTTGACACCTTAACACTAGATGTCCTGTTAGCGTCCGATATGTGGAGCCAAGTGCCCTTACAGGTGGAACGCCTACTGCCCACCCTGGCCTTTATCACATGATAACACCCTTACCTCTGCCGTTACCACTTGCTAGTCAGTGCACCCTTAACACTCTTTAGCAAACATACCCCTTAGTGTGATAAACTCTTTAAAACATTTTTGCACTTCAGACTTATTACAAGATACTTCTCTTGAAGATCTGAAATTGAAATGTTTTTATGGGCATGAATTACCAAATGTCAGCAGAAATGACTTTATTGCAGTGCTGGAATTGCCTTTGTACATGATTACAAGTACAGGCACAATAATCCCATGCAGGCCTATAGTGCTGAAGGCACATACTTCTCTGTTACATTACACTCTTTTGATGTGGTTTTCTCAGACAAAATTTAGTACTAAGCAATTTTTTTCACTCCTAACATGGAGAAATTGTTTCTTGGGGCACTTCTGATAAATATTCTTGTATCATTTATGATCATTTTAAGCAGATGCATTTGTGGTGTACTGTACGTGTTGCCTAAATCTTGCTCAATATCACAAAACAATAAAATATTGGTTCCTGTTCTTTTGCAACCCATTCTGTGAGTGACAGGTAACGCTAGTCATCTAGAGGTCAATATTCAGTGGGGTGACCCTGCTACATAAAGGTATCTGGATGTTATCTGAATTGAGCTGATATTCAGCCAATGTGGTCATTGCATTAGGTTATGCACCGACGATGGCACTTAATTTACAACATAGGCATTTCCACATTCCTTACACATAGGCACCTAAGTTTTTATTTATTTCTACTGTGCTCTTTAGAATCAGTGTGGTTTACATGTATACTAACAGGTACTTTTTATTCCCTTGTCCCTGAAGGGCTCACAATCTAAGTGTACCTGAGGCAATGGAGGGTTAAGTGGCTTGCCCAAGGAGTAGCCATGGGACTAGAGACCCCAGTCCCTCCAGCCGGAGGTTACTTGCCCCCATGTGGGAATTGAGCCCCTGGCCCTCTGGCCTGAGGGAACCTGTCCCAACCACTGAGCCACTCCTCCCTCTATGTTGCCGTTATATAATAGACTAACATAAACATCTTTTGTCCAGCTGTGACATAGGCACCCTTTTGTAAACTTTACACCTAGAAGTCTGGAATGCTAGCATGCTCTGTGAGATGGAAGTCAAGGCTGGATTAAGGGGCAAGCCAGACAGGCACTGGTTCAGATACCAAATCTTAAAGGGGTCAAAAGCCCTGCCTCACTGACTTACCCCTTCGTAACTGCACAGCAGCAGGAGGTTGTTTCCTTGCTCTCACCTCTGTACCGTCCTACAACTAGCACAGCTACTCGCACCGTGAGGGGGATTAAAATGTGAGGACAGGCACATCTTTTCTCTCTCATTTGAAACTTTCTACGATGCTAGTAGCCATATTAGCTGTTGCATGGCGGAGCGGCAGGTATGCAGAAACAAGCTCTTGCTAGCATGCACAGGATTAATCAGGCAGTTTGGGCTGAAAGGCTGCTGATGCTAAGGGTGGAAGGAGGATGATTCTTAGCCTGTGGCTGAAAGGAGACCGAGGACAATGCTGGAGCTGGGAGGGGAGCTTATTTTGTGGCTGGAAAGCAGCTGATGATGGGGCTAGGGCTGGAAGGTGACTGCTGGTTGACATATTTATTCCCAGTAGTACTTCAGGGTGGTATACAAATGCAAGAGAAAACCAGCATCATTGACAATAGAATAAACGTATACAATGTGGGTATTTAAACATAGGGGCTTGTTTACAAAGCCGTGGTAGCGGCTTTCGCCCGATATCGGAGCTGCAGCCCCACTGAATTCAATGGGGCTGTGGATCCGATATCGGGCGGAAGCCGCTACCGCAGCTTTGTAAACAAGCCCCATAGTAACATATGTATGTAGCACTATAATTGCCTTGAGAGAATGTCAAGTTAATATAAATCACAGTAATTAAAGGAAAGAGAAAAATATAATCAGTTGGTTACTGGTGCTAGCCCATCTTGATATGAGGCGGGAGGTCTAGTGCGAGGTGAAACTGGGAAAGGTCTGGTAAAAAGCTAAGGACCCGATATTCAAAGGATTTATGCACCTAACTCTGAAAATTATGCTCTTAAACTGGCCTCTTTGAAAATTTACTAGAGCTGAGTGCCTAAATATGTTCTGAAGATGTCTTTAAACTCCTAAATTTAGGAGCATAAAACAGGTGGCAAGGGGGGTGTATTTAGAGTTGGGAAAAAAGGTAGGAGCTTAGCACTGATTTTCAGCACCTAAATTAGGCTCAAGTCTTGGCGAAATCAATGGCAGGCCAAAACGTAGGAGCATAAATGTGAAGCTCTTAAATTAGGATTAATTTTTAACTGAAAATTTAGGCTCCTAAGTGTGGATGAAAATAGGACACAAATTTAGGACCCTAAATTTAGGAACTCGGCTTTTTTGAGTATCAGGCCTCGAGTCTTTGCCCCTTTGTTAAATCTTTTATAGAAACTCTCCAGTATAATAAATATAGGGAGTGAATTTCAGAGAGATGTGGACCCACAACAAAAGGCCATTATTCTGGAGGTGGAAAAGGGCTGATGCGAATGTGGGGCTGGGGCTAAGGATGGAACTGAGGCTGATATTAAGGCTTGGAGAAAGAGGCTGATGCTGCAAAATTCTGGGAGATGAGAAGGGAGAGGAGCCCTTTAGTACGGCACATAGTAATGACCAGAATCAGTGGTGAATACACACACGCAATGCCACTGACTCTCAGTATAGTGCTGCTGAAGATATGTAATTTTTTTTTAAATGGCATAGTCAGCATTTAAAGAATCCACTGACCGCTGTCACTGAAAATCCCCCCGTCCCCTCCTCCCCGTATTTTCCAAAACTCAGTGTTCAAACTAGAATACTCAGAGTATGTGAACGCTCTAGCTGGGTCTGTATTTTAGCACAATTTGTACAAAAACTCTAATTAAATCCTAATCTAAACCCTGATAAGAGAAAAAGATAACCCCAATGAATAAATAACTTAGACAAAAGGATATCTGTCGATTATGTGTTTAATAAAAAGACTGAACAATGAATAGGTGTGGAAGAACTATGTAAGCTCTTCATTCAGTAACTGGCGGCTTCTCCTTGGGCAGCAATAACTTCACCTACACATTTCCTGTAAAGGTTAATCAGTACCTCATATCACCCTGGAGGGATTTTGGCTCCTTCTTCCTTACAGAGCTATTTCAACTGTGACAGTCCAGGGCTTCTTTGCATATGCAGCTCACATGCCATATATCAATAGGGTTTACGTCCTTACTTTGACTTAATCAACCCAAAACACAAAGGAGGTCATTTTTGAAGCTTTATATGGCTTTTACATGTGTAAATAGCAGCATTTCGGCTTTTAAACTGGGATTTTAGTAAACAGCTTTTTCCATGTGTAAAAGCCACAGCATGAATAATTTGGAAGGGGGGGGGGGGTGTTGAGGCCTTGTATTTATGATTTTACAATGGCAATACATATCTACTTTGAAAAATATGGATGCCAAGATTTACACCTTCTCCCGACAGGTGCAAGTGTCAGCTAACTGCACATTCATATCAGGGGTTTGCACAAGTGATTAAGGGGCAAGTGTGTTCATTTTTTGGCATTTAAACTCCTCTCAAAAATTCAGTAAAAAATAGTTATTTCTCTTGATTCTTTAATTGACTGTTTCTAGATATCTAGTTTTATAAAAGCTGGCACTTGTAAGTATTGCCGTTTATACCTGTAGATTGAATGGATGAAACCCCAAGTGACACTGCTGTTTTTTTAAACCTGTTCCTTTCAGATGTGGATAATACTCCTGTGTATCCTTCTATGCATTTTACAAAAGGTTCCATGTTCATATTCAGGAAATTGTGAATGTCTTGACTTGGACTTTCCATTTTCCACTTGGTACCTTCTACACAATGAGCCCAATCCCAGAAGGGGCACATCCAGACCAACTGGATGCCCCCAAACAGGACAGGCCCATTAGGACCTCATTCTGCACCCTGGAATCCAGACGTTCCCATGGGTGCAGGATCAGGACCTGAGACGGCCTGGCATGCCCCTGCTGCACACAGGAGACGTCCTCCCCACTCCACAGCCAGCTTGTCACGGTGCTGACCCCAATTCCCCCACTGCCCAACCTTCGGATGGGGCAGCCAGGACCTGGATTGGGTGACGTGGACTCACTTCCAGCACCGCCGTTGCTCTTGGGGGGCTGCCAAGCCGGTGTGAAAGGGCACCCCAAGGTGGAAAGGGCATCCCAAAGTGGAATAAGCTGGGTGCCCTCCAGGTGCTCCCTGGATGTACAGGGATGTGACATGAATCGGCCCTGTACGTCTGGGGTCTATCCCATCCATGCTCTGCCCACTCCCCACCTTCATGTCGCCCCTGTCCACATCTCCCTGCACTGAGGCTGTGTGCATGCAGGGAGATTGCTTTCGGGAATGAGGGATGTACAGCCCCGCTAGTTGCCTTACAGAATTGGGCCCAATGGATCTTAAAATCTCTTCTTTTTTATTCATTCTTTAGTAGCTTTATTTGCATGAGTAGGGTCATTGCATTGCTCCATGACCCATTTTTGGCTCCGCTTCTGCTCAGACAGAGAACCTGGCATTCTTCTTTAGAAATTTCTGATATTAAGTATAATTCAAGTTGCATCATTGATGAAAAACTGTCCAGGTCCTGATGCAGCAAAGCAGTCTTGTATCACCTTACATCGACCACGTTTGTCTGTCAGAATGAGATTGTTACTGTGCAAGACAGGGTTTGCTCTTCCCCAAATAAAATGTTTGTTATTGTGAACAAAAATTTCAATTTGACTGTTCTCTCCAGAGAATATTATTTGACAAGTCCTGTGGGTCATCCGGATGCTCTCTTGTGAACCTGAAGTGGGTAGTAATGTTCTTTTCACAGATCAGTAGTTTCCTCCTAGCTCATCCCATGAACACCATTTGCATTCACTTTATTTTCTTTTATCGGCATTGAGAGGAGGCATTTCTAGTGATTGTGCTCGTCAAGGGAGGAAAAGTACACAGGTAGATTGCATTTTCAAATCTGCAAGCACACTGCAAAAATCATTCTCTGTCTGCACAAAAAGGCTGCAAACAACATGTGGTTATAAACTTTGGCATTTTCAAAGTGAAGGTCTTCGTGTACTTTCTCTGTAAACATGCGTCCAAAACACATGCACCAATACTGGCAGTTGAAAAACGAGCCCTTTCAGCTATCAATGGGGCCTTATATGCTGCCTTTGCATACTGTATACAATTGATTGCATGCTTTTTTAATAGAGATGTGCACAGAAAATAGTTTTATTTATCTTTCAACTTTTTTCACCAAATTTCAGATATTTTCTCCGTTCATTTCATATCATATTAATACATTTTTAAATGTACACTTTATCTTTTCTTCCTTTAATTCCATGTTATCTTTTCAGCATATGTGCATGTTAAACTGATTTAGCATATGCTAAAACACCTGCTTACTAAAGTGAAATAAAAGTTTGCACTTATCATGTACCAAAAGAGTGCAAAGGCTGTGCGACTGTTGAAGATGTTCCCAGTATGACTCCATGCAGTAACTATACAAAAAGGTTCTCTACCACAAGTTAAATATGTTAGCAATTAGCATGGATGCAGTTAACACCTCCTCTTTAGAGAACAGTAAATGTGCCTGCACTAAGGAGCTGATTTCCTAAAGCACACTATACAAATAGCATGGGGGTAGTGTGCATTTTTGGCATCATGCTCAAAAGTAGCATTAGTGCCTCAGGTATAAAACCAGCAGTACCCAGGCAGTGTGCATGTGGGTGGCAGTTGGGCAAGGAGTGGGTGTTCTTGCCAGAGCGCCGCTAGCATGAGCCTTGAAAGCCCACGCTGCCAGCAGTTGGTGGGGAGCAAGTACTGCTAGGGAAATGGGTAGACGTAGTTGCTCCCTGCATCAAGGTTAACACAGTGAGTTGCACGAAATTCAGGAGAACACTGACAAACCATTGGCCATGTGCGCACAACTAGGAGCCAAAGTACAGAAATACAGTGAGAGATGAGCCAGTTAGCAGTCAATAAAGCTAACCCCCCCCCCCCCCCCCAATAACAACATCTGGACAGTGTCAAAGGCCATGCAATAACAGCTTGGGAAATACAAATATAAGTTTTAAGAGTAGGACTACTGTGCATTATCTTCCATTTGTTTAAGTGTTTATGAGATGGATATCTATCTCTGTCCTAACAGCCTTTTGTAATAAGTGCTGTAATCACTTAAGCTTAAGAGATTTGTTACAGAAATGTGACAATATGCATTCCCCCTATTCCACAGGAAATCACCATTGAACATGAAGCAATTTTAATTTAGGAACATGGTTCACACTGATTGAAATAATATGAAAATGCAATGTATCATTCATGTTTGCTAGCACTGAAATTGAATGGAATATAACAAAAAGGTAGTCAAGAATGAACCGGCATCTAAATGGAAACAGTGCTAACTCACTTACTAACCCAGCCGCTTTTATTAAAGCATATGTCACATTGATTCTCCGGTAGAAACATGAAGTTTCCCTGCTGCTAATAGCAAATGGTTAAATCGGATGTTTACAGACTGGTTGCTTCCTTGTTTTATTCTGCTTGATCCATTTTTGTTGTTTTCATTGACACAAAAGGACATTTTAAAATAGCTTACAGCATAATATCTTGAAAAGTATTTCATCATTCTCTTAACTAGGATTTCATTTTAGTGGAATTTAATACACTCGGGACCACAAATGTTCTCGTTCTAATAGAAATGCCTGCAAAAGGTATGCTAGGATTTTGCTGTTATTTATTAGTTATAGGAAGGAAAGCATTTATCTTTAGACTGCTAATAATTTTTGTTGGAGGGAAGCTGCATGTTGCACAGGAAGACCAGCTGAAATTTTAAAGAAACCAAGACCTGTATTAGAAATATGCTGACATCAACCCACCACATTTCAGCCCACATCACCTGTCACACTGTTCCAGAGCCTTATCTTGCCCAAGCCAGCTGGAGGAAGAATTAGCAGGCTTTTGATGTGAGACATTTTCAAGCAGTTGTGACTTTTAAGTTGAGGGTGGAGCAATGGGAGAATAACAAAGGGAAGCAAACTAATAAATACTAGAGAAAAAAAATAGCCAACATAGCAAATAACTCTACAGTAGTTAAGGGGTAGAATGCTGTATGTTTCATTACCTGAAGGAAACAGGCAGAAAGTACAAGGTAGTGCAGCTGAAGCCCTACAGTAAGAATAATACAGAGAAAGATTTTGCCATGTGATATGATCCAGGGAAACATATGATCTTGAGATAATAACAGTATCATTCTTTTTTGACGCTGCACTACTTCCTAAAGAAAGCTCATATTTTTGTCCAGATCATATTGGGTGACTGTGTCCTCTCTCTCTCTCACGGTCAGCTTTCACCCACAAAATTCTTTCAGTGAGCAATATCAAGATTTCTTTGTTGTTTAGGGGAGCTTAGCCACCGGTTACTATTTTAGTTGCTATCACTGAAGCTCTTTACTGGTTCTATTCTTATTCTGCTCAGCCTGATACAAACCTTAAAACAATTTGTTAAATTGAAGGTAAATAATTGGATCTGCATACAAAGATTTTTTTAAAAAATTGGACTTTTGGACAAAATATCCACAATCGCTTCAAGGACACTCTGTTACCAGATCCACTGAGGATTTTCATAAATCATGAGACTCCTCCCTCTTCTTCTCCACACATATCCAACAGATAGCTAAAACTTGTCATTTCTTTCTCTATAACATTAATACAACTCACCTCTTCCTTTCTGAACCCACAACTAAAACACATATCCACTCTTTAGTCACCTCCTGTCTTGGCTATTGCTGGTCTCACTCTGAGTGATCTCTCTCCCCTTCAATCTATTCAGAATTCTGCTGCACGATTAATCTTTCACCAGCCTTGATATACTCATAATAGCCCTCTTCTCAAGACACTTCATCTGCTTTCCTTCCGTTTCCATATCCAATTCAAACTTCTCCTTCTGACTTATAACTGCATTCATTCTATTGTTCCTCACTACCTTTCCTTTCTCCTCTCTCCCTACACCCCTCCTCTCTCTCTGCATCCCTCCTCATGAACTCCGCTCTTCTACTGGCTTGCTTCTCTCTATTGCCCTTTCCTTCCTCTGCCAACTCTAGACTCCGATCCTTTCACCTCGCTGCTCCTTTTGCCTGGAACAAACTATCCAAGTCTGTACATCAGGCTCTCTCTCTGTCCCTTTACAACTCCATGCTAAAGGCTCATCTCTTTGAGGCTGCTTTTGGATCTTGATCCCTTGCTTTCCTTATTTATTCCCTTGTTCCCAGCCATTGTATTGTCTGTCTTGATTAGATTATAAGCTCTAACAAACAGGGTCTGTCTCTTATATGTGTCTGTACTGCACTGTGTATGCCTTGTAGCACTATATAAATGATTACTATTATTAGTAGTAGTAGATTCCTGTAGATTCTCAAGCATTTCCTTAGATCTTATAATCTTAAAGGTTTTTCTCCTGAATTAGTGAAAATCTATGGAATTTTTGAAAAAGTTAAACCTAACTGAAATCTCCTTTATTGGAAGTCAGATTAAGCAGTTTCACTCATCCCAAAGCTGTGTACGCCTTGGAGCATTATACAAATGGTAAGCAGTAGTAGTAGTAATAGTCGTCGTACGGCTGTGGTCAACATTATTGATACTCTTTCATTTTAGGTATGTTGTGTACAATATCTTGAGAAATAATTGCAAATATTACAACTGCATGTCATCATAATATTTTAATAGTATGTTCAAAGGTATACAACAAAAAAAAGATGTCTGTGCAACTTAGACAGTAATTTCTGAGAAAAAAAAAACAAAATATGACCCGGACAGGATAAATGGCACCCTTCACTAATATTTGGTTGCACAACCCTTGGCAGTGATGACAGCCTCTGAATGTTTCTTGTAGCCATCTATAAGTTTTATACATCTGTCCGCTCAGGGGAGACTCAGATGAGGCGATAGATGAGATGGCACCCCCCCCCCCTTCCCAGCAGTTAAAATGGAGGGGCCTCCTCGGAGCTCTAGTCAGAGAACAGGAAATCCCCTCACTCAGGAGACCAGGCAGGTAGTTGCCTCAAGAATAAAGAAAGCAACATATTCCCAGTAGGCCGATTCCGTCCCGGACATGCATGCCCTCTGTACGCCAGGTCTGAGCCGGACGTACAGAGGGCATCGCGATTCTGATGCCATGAGACACATCTAGCCCTGCAGGATCAGAATTGCGATCAGACCTGTACGCGCAGGCCAGGACCACGATTCAGCTCAGCCTGCATGTACAAGCCCTGCCTGACTAACTCAGTCAGGGCAGTTCAATGGAGCTATTGCGCCATGGCATCCGGTTGCCATGGCACCGTGGCTCCATTGAAGAGCCGCAATCCCTGGCCGCCGGCACCAGCATCGATTTCCCTGCAGCCCGATTCCCAATCTGGCCTCCTAAAGCCAGGGTCAGGCTGAGGGGAATGTCCTCAACCTCCCCCCACCTTATCTGCACCCCAGGCCACCAATCCTTGATGTCTAGGGAAGTTATTCCACCTCAGAGGTTGAATAACGTCCCTGTACAGGTCACCAGCCCCGGACATACAGGGCCGACATTAGAATTGGCCCTGTACATCTAGGACCAATGACTGCCCACCGCCCACCCTAACTCTGTCCCTTCCCTGCCCTCTGACTAACTTCCTCAAACAACCGGCGGGGAAGTTAGCCGCTGGTGGGAAGGGGAATGAATAGTGGGTCAGAATGACCTTGAGTGAGAGGAGGCAGCTGGAGCTGGTGCCCTTGAGCAGCGGAGGAGGAACGGTGTTGCCCCCCCCCCCAGGACCTTTAAAATTCTTCAGTCCACTGTGGCCGGCCGGGAGTGAGAGGAGGCAGCTGGAGCTGGTGCCCTTGAGCAGCGGAGGAGGAGCGGTGTTGCTCCGCCCCCCCCCGGGACCTTTAAAATTCTTCGGTCCACCGCGGCCGGCCGGGAGTGCGAGGAGGCAGCTGGAGCTGGTGCCCTTGAGCAGCGGAGGAGGAGCGGTGTTGCCCCGCCCCCCTGGGACCTTTAAAATTATTCGGTCCACCGCGGACGCGGCCCGCAGACGCACACCCGTGGTCGCGTGCCCGAAGGGGCATGACCAAAGGGGCAGGTCACGCCCCTTTGGAGCTCCTTCAGAGCAACAAGGAGGAACAGGGGAACTCGGCTCATGTGTAAGCGACGGAAGAAGGCCTTTTCTACAATGAGCACTCAAAAGGCCCCTAAGACTGTGCGCCTGATGGATATTCATCTTCAGAAAGCTCAGGTAGAGCATGAGCCTCCGGACTTGACCCACGGGTCTGTGAGTACTTATTCCGATTTGTCTCCTATTGCGCAGGGTTTTACCCTACCCAGTCAGGAAGTTATGTCTGAGAGGATGGTTTCTCCCAGTGGTGACAACCGGGGAGTGGAGCCCTTGTTAGAAGTTTTGGATAGTTCCTTATTAATTGGGAAGGAAGATGACCGTAAAATGTCTTCTCTTCCGTCTGTTTTGGACTTCCCTACTACTGTTTCATCTGTCGTTCCCCCAGCTGAGGTTTCCTTGAGGGATGTTTGGAAGGTAGTGGCTCGCATGGAAATGTCCTTGCGTGCCTCCCTTTCCCAGGTTTCCCAATTTTCAAAGGATTTTGTACAGAAGTTGGGTGCCCATGAAGAGGCTATTGCTAAACATAATGTTGCCTTGAATAAATTAGAGGGGCAGGTTTCTGTTATGCAGGCTGTTGCATCTTCTTCGATTAGGGATAATCTTCCTACACATAATCAAATAGAGTCCCTTGAGAATGCTATACGTGCAAAAAATTTGAGATTTTTAAATTTTCCACAAACTCATCTGTCTCCTTCTATTTTGTTATATAAGTATTTTAAGGAGGTTCTATTAATTGATGATGTGAATTCTATAAAATTTTCTTCTGTTTATTATGTTCCTATACTTGTCTCAACAGAAACCTCTTCCCCTATTGCCAAAGGCGCAGAGAAGGTGTTAGTATCTAATTCATTAGATGTTTCTGCTTTTCTGGAATATAATTTTATTTTTAAACTTTGCGATGATGCTTATGTTCAGCAAAAATTATAAGAAGTTGAATTATGTAGCCTAGGAATCTAATATAAAGCATAGATACGCCTGACACTGCACACTGGACTGGCATGGCATTTAATGTACATATATATTTATTTTATTTATGTATTTATTTATTTATTTACATTCTCTTATATACCGCGCTATTCTGCATCAGTGCGGTTTACATTGACCAAACTGAAATTACATTGAACAGGGCATTGTAACTTGGAGATAACTATTTTACAGGGAACATATATATATAAAAGGCAAAAGAGATGTAAGATGATAACACACCAAGGAGCACAAAGGAAAAAATGAGAACCATAGCACAGATCATAACTAATGGTTAGAGTAATGGGTTAGGAACAGGGTAGACAGGGTTCAAATCCCACTGCTGCTATTGTGCTGACTACTGGGAAGAAGTGCTTTCTTCACATGTACTTGCAAAATGGTAGAAAGAGGATACAGGGCTTGATAGACCAGTATGTTATATCATATGTTCTAATTTGCAAAAGGCAAAAGAGATGTAAGATGATAACACACCAAGGAGCACAAAGGAAAAAATGAGGACCATAGCACAGATCATAACTAATGGTTAGAGTAATGGGTTAGGAACAGGGTAGACAGGGTTCAAATCCCACTGCTGCTATTGTGCTGACTACTGGGAAGAAGTGCTTTCTTCACATGTACTTGCAAAATGGTAGAAAGAGGATACAGGGCTTGATAGACCAGTATGTTATATCATATGTTCTAATTTTATTTCGGTGCTTTAAACAGTGTTGTGGTTCTTCTTTTTTTTTTTCAAACACATATTTTGCATCCCAAGAAACCCCTCTCCCAATAATGGGTGCAAAGCCAAACTAGAACATTTCAGTAAGAACTCAACATATCAAAAATAATTTCTGATTCTGGTGTCATCTCAGTAACAGCAACATAAACCCTTATCAGTACTGGGCATATTGCGAAGTAATACAAACCTTACAAAATCTTACAAAAATTACTCAAGACTTATTTTATTTATTTTTATTTATTTACTTCTCTTATATACCACGCTATTAAAATCAGTGTGGTTTACAATTGAACAAAAAACATACTGCAATGTCACACGACAATTGAGTTTTTACATTGAACATGGACGAGATAACCTGGAGGTAATAGGGGTAACTAATTACAGAGTAATTATTCATGGAGTATGGTGAGAAATTATACATATAGTATGGTGAGAAATTATACATATAGTATAGCTTGGTTTCAACATATTTATAAGAGGTTTAATCAATAAGATGTGTGATCAGTACCAATAATAAATAAGAGAGGGGATATGGTGGTAGAGCTAGTCATTTTCTTTAAGGTGTTGGATTTTGGGTGGGGTGGAGTAGGGTGTAGGATGTGAGGATGGGTGGTTGTTTCTGGGATTGGATTCTGGGTAATGGATGAGGAAAAGGTGTTGTTTGAGGGCTTTTCTTTTTTTTGAAACTTTTATTTTCATTTTGCAACAAACAAAAGAAACAACACACCAAAAGAGACAAAACAAGTATACAATAAGGAAAAGTAAACCCATTACCCCCCACCCCGATGCTTCTTCTCTACCCGTTTATATCAGCATGTGAGCGCTTCCAATTAACAGTAATTATACATCAAACGATCAAAAAAGTATCCACAATACAGCATGATCATGGGACAGAGATATATACAAAGTTAGACAGTCAGATGAGAGCATTTAGCAAAATGTACATATTCATTGAGCATCATCCATTGAGACCAATGTGAAGGAGTCTGAACGGAGGAAGCGAACAGACGAGGTATTTGTTCATATTTACTGTAGAGACAGGCATAATTCCACCATTCATTGGGGCTCAGATGGGAACTAATTTCCCAGTATTACTTAATTAGGGAGATAGCAATGCCAAGCATAGAGTTCGAAAGGAGATAAGCCATTTTTGGGAGAGAGGGGATCCCCGCAACTGGGCGAAGTCCCACTATCCTCCAAGAAAGGGACTCCTGAGAGTGCGAGATAGACTAAATACGACCCCAGACCCGACGCCAGTAATGCTGTAGTGCGGGATATTCATGCATAACATGAAGCAATAAACCGATGGCCGCAGGACGCGTCCAGCAACCATTACCCTGAGTAGTGTTCCATTTGTCTAATCTGTGAGGAGTGTAAAAACACCGGTGGGCTAGAAAGAAGAGGGTCTGAGTGAGTGAGGCGGGTCGGGAACCCGTGTCCCTCTACTCCAGATAAGGCTCCATTGCTCCGGGGTCAAAGTCACATACAATTCTCTCTCCCATACTTTCTGCGCTATAAAGGTATCGCTAGTGATAGCATTACATAAGGTTTAGTAAAATTGGATGCTACACCCGGTGAACTACCGAGAGATCGGAAGTCTCCAATCAACCTTATGCAGAGAATGCCGATAGCGGGAGTACTCTAGTGCACCGAATGCTATGCTAAAGTTGCACTGACCAGAGTCGGGAGTCTAAAGTTTGCATAAGAGTATTAAAGGCACCTAAAATGTCGAAAAGCATTGGTGGATAGTGGGAGTCTAATGGGAGAGTCATACCAGGGAGAAAGGTAAGAGGAATCGGTTAGCAAAGGCCCGCTACTATATCTAGCCACACAGGTCTGCTCGGTACTGGATCTGCCAACCAACGAGCACCTTGTTTGAGAAGAAAAGATTGAGGGAACACTTGAGTAAAATCGCCACCAAGTATTAATGGAGCATTGGCGGAGGCCGAGGCCAACTGCGCAAAACTTGCATAGTAAGCAGGGTTGTCCACATTCGGGGCATAGTGCAAATACACGTGAATTCACTATCTCCAACCTCAAGGTGTACACGGGCCCATCTACCCTCCATGTCAGCGCTAATATCAGGTACAGTAGCGTGCAAAGACTTCTTAACCAGAATGGCTATCCCGTACCATTTGGAAACGGTGGGAGAATAGGCAGCGACCATGTGAGGCCTAGCATTGAGTTTCAGTGTTTCAGCAGAGTGAAATGCGTTTCCTGAAGAAACACCAAGTCAACATGCTCGTGGCTAAGATAGCTAAGGATTTTCTTTCCTTTGAGTGGACCAGTAATGCCTGTGACAATGAATAATAAGATTTTACATAAGGCCATTCAGAAAAGTTAAAAATTCTGAGCATGATAGCACACATAATTTCACTGTGTCCCTCAAACTGACTGTATCTGGCTGTACACATGATATAGGAAAAATAAGCTAATATAATACAATGAAGCGCCCCACATTAACAAAGAAAACCGCAGTACGGTAGAGGAGAAGCAAAACCCCAAGATTACTGGCGACCATGTGTCTGCGGGGAGAAACCCCAGAGAAGGCCGAAATTGAAAAAACACATAACCTGTAGGATTGTGCGTGCTCCGAATCCGACCGAGGCACACAGCATGAAGGGATAGGAGACCAAAAACAAAAGTCATACAGAGAAAGAAAGAAAGTCCAGGCTATTTCTGTGCATTGGCTATGACCGCCGCATCGGGCCCTTCAAAATGGCGGACAGAGCCGGCAGATAAGAGTCCAAGATTTGGGATTAGCGCATCTGCTCTGCTTCTTTGGAGTCCAAAAATGTTGATAGTAGATCAGGATCCTCGAACGTCCTGGTCTGGTTGTGGAGAGTCACTCGGAGCTTCGCTGGATACAACAGGCCAAAGCGAGCCTGTAGCTGTTGGAGGCGAGGGCGAAGAGCAAGGAGTTTCTTCCGACGGTCAACGGTAGGCTTTGCCAAATCAGGAAAGAAGGAGACCTTACGACCTTCAAATTCCAAATGATGATTCGCTCGGGCAGCATGTAAAATTTGTTCCACTTGTTGATAGCGTAGCAAGCTAAAGATAATAGGCCGGGGGGTCGTGCGGTTGAGCGCCATGCGGGCAGGAACACGGTGTGCTCGATCGATTTCCAGTTCTCTGTGAAAATTGATCTTCAGCAAGGAGGGAAGAGTTTTGAGCAAGAATTCTCTTATATCTCCTGCTTCCACCCCCTCCGGCATTCCGAGGAGCCTCACATTGTTGCGACGGGCTCGATTATTGCTATCTTCCAACTCCTTTTGAAGAGTCTGTATCTGGCGCTCAGCCTTGTCCAGTTTGCCCAAGCGCACCTCGTGCGAGTCGAGGACCCCCGCCATATTGTCCTGCCGTAATGAAAGACCTTCAAGTCGGTCCTGGAGCACTCCAAAGTCTTCTCGCATGGCTCGAAGCGCTTCTCCATTGGACTGCACCAATTCCTTCACGCCGCGTATTTCCTCCAAAATCTCCAGGTGCATTGCGGGGTTTTCACGAAATGGAACCATCTTCTGTGGGGAGGACACCTCTGTTTTGGAGCGTTTTCCGTGAGAAGAAGAAGGAGACCCGAAGTCCAAGCGCACTGGTTTATGGGCCGCCATCCCCCCCGAGGTGCCCCGGTCAGCTCGGAGCGAAATAGTAAATTTATATAGGTATTAAGTCAGGATTCTGAGTAGGCCTCTCGGGAGCTTCAACGCAAAGCGTCCTACCCGCTGGACATCAGGCTCCGCCCCCCTGTTTGAGGGCTTTTCTAAATGACAATAGGTCTGGGGTGGAACGGAGCTCAGTGGGGAGGGCATTCCAGGTCATGGGTGCAAATAGGGAGAAGGCTCTATTGGCAGTAGCCTTTTTGCACTTAGTTGGAATGTTGGGGATCTCTAGAGTGTTTGCTTGATTAGATCTCCTGATCCTGTTGAACGGCCGTCTTTGAATGAGTTTGCTGATGGGTGAGGTGATCTGGTTCCTTAGGGCTTTGAATGTTAGTACTAGGGACTTATACTGGATTCTAGCCTGAAGTGGAAGCCAGTGGAGATCCATCATGACTGGGGTTATATGTTTAGCTCTTGATGTACCTGCAAGTACCCTTGCTGCAGCATTCATTGCAAGGCGAAGAGGTCCTAGTGTTGACTGAGGGAGGCCATGAAGTCTAGATGTGGGAGCACCAAGGCTTGGAAGATAGTTCAGTAGTCATTAAAATCCAATAGGGGGCGCAGGTGACGTAGTATCTGGACCTTATGGTAAATTGCTTTCGTGATGTTCTTCACATGTGTAAACATGTCGAGTCGTTGGTCAAGCGTGATGCCGAGATAGCGGATAGTTGATTTTGCTATCAACTCAATATTGTTTACTTTTAATGTGGGGGGGTGGGGAGAACATCTGGTTCTTGGTGAGGAATAAGACATCTGTTTTACTATGGTTGATCCTTACATTTTGTGTTGTAAGCCATTGTGATACAGCTTCGAAGCAGCTTGATATAGGTGAAAAGTCAGGTTGATCAATCAGGAATGGTGAGTAGATTAGGACGTCGTCTGCGTAGGCTAGGCACTGGATGTTGAAGGAGCGGATTAGGGTACAAATTAGTTGCATATATATGTTGAACATTAATGCAGATAGGGATGAACCCTGAGGTACACCTTGATTGAGAGGGAATGGGTCAGAAGTCATGGGACCTGTTCTGACTTGTTGCCATCTGTTAGATAGGTAGGACTTGCACCATGCTATAGCTGAGCCTTGTATTCCTTTCTCCACAAGACAGAGTATCAGAGTTTCATGGTTGACTGAATCAAAGGCTGCAGCAATATCCATGAAAATGAGGACAAATCCCTGGCGGATGTTATCAAGTCCTGTAACTAGATCATTGAAGAGAGTTGTGAGGATGGTGTCGACACCATGAGCTTCTCTGAAGCCATGTTGAGATGGATCCAGTGGAGCTACATCGTCAATATGTTGTTGGATTTGTCGTTGAACTACCTTATGAAGAAAATATCCCATATTGTAATAGCATCAACTTCCAAAACTCACACAAGGAGCCTATCCAGAAAACAGCAACATTGTAAATATTGCAGTGGGCCCTGGAGCATCTATACACTTATTCAGAACACTGAACAAGCCGGATTATTACCTATCCTCACATAGAAACCCCAGACATCTGGGTCGCACACTCAGAACACAGATAGATGTTCACCAAGTAGGTAATAAATTACCACAAACTAAAAATAGACATATGAAGACAAAAATTAAACTGAAACTCCCAAGAAGCCAGATTATGCATCAGTGACTTATCCAGGACTGATTTTTAGGTGGGGCTTGGGGTTAATGGACACAGAGTAGTGTGAATATTGACACTGCCTCCAATTATCCTCTCATTCAACTGTTCTGCTGCGGCTGCTGATTCAGTGGGTCTCATGCCAAAATGTAGGGTCCATGGTCCATGGCTGCTAACTGGCTCAAGATGTGCCCGACGGGCTTGAAACAGTCCTGAGTTTACCCCATTGCATGCAGGGACTTGTAGTCTGGCTTTTCTTAAAGAGTGTAATAGAGAAATCAGAACTACATATCACATCATGCAATGGAGTAAACCCAGAAGTGGATCAAGCTTGTTGGTCGCATCTGGAGCCAGTTGACAACCCTAGTCAACCACTCTTGGCTGCACCCCTGCATGCATTACAGCACCAGGAAATAGTACTGTGCATGTACTGTGAAAAACATAAAGATAGAGCATGTAAATTCCTAAGACTGACATATTCCAGTCATTAAATCTGAAATAAAATTGATTTTTCTACCTTTGTTGACTGGCCATGTTAATCTCTAATCATGCTGATCTCAGTCTCTGGTTTCTGCTTTTGTCTGTCTTCTCTTAACTCGCTTTCTAAGGTCTCTGGCCCATCTGCCACTTGTCTCCGCTTCTGTTTTTTTCACTCCCTTACATCTCTGGCATTTATCTTTTCCTTTCATCTTTCTTCCATTTATTTCTCTCTCTCTAGAAATTCAGAGTTTATGCCTCCTTCTTACCATCCATTCCTCCAAACCCCTCTTGTTATTGCAGCTACCAGTTTTCAACCCTTAACATAGCCCTCTCATTCCCCAGTATTTAACTCTCCCCTCTCTCTTCCTCCTCCCGCGTCCAGCATCTGTCCAGGACTTGCTTCAGAGTTGGCTCATTATTTTGGTACCTTAGGCATACTTTATGCCTTATTGTTTAGCTTTGAATGCCCTGCTCTTTGCCCCTCTCCCCTGAAACTGACACCCTAGGCTACTGCCTAGTTTTCCTGATGGTTGCCCCAACCTTGCATCTGTCCACTTCTTTCCTTCCCTGCCCAGTGTTTCTACCCTCTTTCTCTTGCCACCATTCAGCGCCTTCATCTCCTTTTCTCACTTTACCATTCCCCCTCTCTCCCTATTCCTCTCCCGTGTCCAATATATCCCTTTCTCTCCCATGTGCAGCACCTGCACTCTCCTTCTCCCCACACCCCACGTCCAGCATTTCATATCTTCCCCTTCTTATCCTCCCCACCTTACATTTCCTCCTATCTCTCCATCCCATGCCAAGCATTTTCTCTCTCCCCCTCCCCCTGTGCCCAGCATCTCCTCTCTCTCTTCATTGCCCCATCTCCTCTCCATGCCCAGCATCTTACCTCCATCTCCTATAACGAGCATCTACCTTTTCTCCCTATCACACCCATGCCCAGCATCTGCCCTTTCTCCCCATCTATGACTTATGCCCAAAATCTAACCTAACTTTACCCCATGCCCAGCATCTGCTCTCATCCCACTATGCACCCCCCCATGTCTAGTGTCTGTTTCCTACCCATTCCATATCCACCATCTGCCCTCTACCCTCCTCACCCCATAGCCAGCATCAGTCCCCCAGCCCCATCCCACGACCAGCATCTACCCTCCACCTCTACCCAGCTTCTGCTCTCTACCCCCATCCCATATCCACCATCTGACCTCCATCTCCTCCACCCCTACCCTGTGGCCATAATTTGCCCTTTATCCGTTCAGCCCATTTCCAACATTTCTCCCCTATCTTGGCCCAATGTCCAGCATCTGCTCTTCATTCTCCTATGCCCCCACCCCATATCCGGCATCTACTGTCAAACCACATCTCATGTCCACCATCTGTCCTCCACCTTCCTCACTCTGTTGCCACCATATCCCTCTGCCCCCTCCATTTCATGTCCAGTATCTACCTTCTGCCTCTGAGCCTCCCCTGCCACCATTTAGAATCTGCTCTCTACCCCATCCCATTTTCACCTCTCCCACACCCATCCTGTGGCCAGCATCTGCCCTTTGTCCTCCCCACCTGTTACAATCATCTGCCCTCTGCTCCCCACTCACCCAATGGCAGCATCTATTCCCAATCCCACACTGTGTCACTCCATGCTCCCCCATGTCCAGCATCTGCCGCTCCCCCATGCCTCTGTCCATGATGGATCTGAAGAAGTGGTGGCATCACTCCTCCTTCCGCTGTCACCACAGACTTGGACCCAATGAGAGGTAGCAGTGGCAGCAACGGCAAGCTACATGTTCTTAAAAAAAAAAAAAAAGAACAAAAAAAGTATAGGGCCTCTGAATTCAGCACACTTGAAAGTCCTGCAGGTCCCGCCTTCAAAGCACCTGGGGTCAGGAAGACCAGCTGCTTTTGTTAGTGTATTTGCTGCTGCTGCTGTAGAAGTTCAGAAAGAGAAACAGCAGTGGCAGCAAACACACTAACAAAAGAGGGGATGATGCAGCCACTGCCGCAGACCCAGAAGAAGCGGCAGTGGTGGCGTCTGGTCTTGAAAACACGCGCACTGTTCTTTCTGCCAGCAGCTAACTTAATAGGGCAAAGTTCTGCCTTGGAATGCACATGCTAATTTGCCTCTGCCTTGATCCTGCCCTGAACAAGCTCAAACAGAAGCTGTACTAGACCCCTCCTTTTCTCCCCCCCTTCTCCATCCCAGCACATTCCCATGGGCTACATCTTATAAAGTCTTGCTACTCCCAGAATACTTCCCTTATGTCAACAGTCAGCAGAAATTAATACATCATCAGGAAATTCAAAGAGATGGCAAGCTTGTGCAAAAGGTTTTTAGATTTTTCTGCTTCCACTTGTGCTGACTCCACTCTTCCGCATGGCTCGGATTTGATGGGCTTGAGACTTCAACCCCCCACCCCAACAAACCAAAAGTGTGGGTTCCTGCATCATTCTGCTCACAGCTGATCCTGCCCCTTCTGATGTAGAATTAGGTGGTGAGATCGGCTGGGCCGCTCACAGGAGGAGAATGATGCATAGGCTCACACTTATGGTTTGTTTGGATTTTTTTTTAAGTCTCACCTTCGGCAGCCTGCTTCTGCCACTGAAACTGAGGCTTCGGAAAAACAAACAAACAAACCAATAGTACAGCCTGTACATCATTCTGTTCATGTGAGCACAGGCCCCTGCATCACTCCACTCCTGTGAGTGGCCTGTCTGGTCCTGCCCCTTTTGATGTCGCGTTAGGAGACGAGATTGACTGGGCTGTTCACAGGAGCAGAATGATGCAGGAGTCTGCACTTCCTTTTTGCTTTTTTTTTTTTTTTTTTTAAGTCTCAGCTTCGGTGGCCTGCCTATGCCTGTGCTGGCCATGACACCAGAAAAGCGGCAGTGGCAGATCAGAGCTGTGCCGAATAGCTGATTTTCCGGGGTTTGTTTTTTTTTATTTTTTGGCAATGTGAGGTGGTCACCACTGTCATGATTTGGGGGCATTTCTTTGCCGCCCCTAAAAATTTGCCGCCTAAGGCAGCCACCTCATCCTGTTTTATGATAGAACTGCCACTGTGTCTGCTGATAGTTTCTCCCACTCTTCAACTGCAATTTGTTCCAGCTCATGAATCTTTCCAGGATTCCTTTACCAATGGAAGATTTCAGCTCTTTCCAAATGTTCTTGATTCGATAGAGATCAGGACCACTGTTCCCTCTAAGCTGTGCGCGTGTGCGCGCGCACACACCTTGCCGAGCGAGCGCACATACTTTACAACAGAGCGCACACAAATTACGGTTCTGATTCTGATAGAAAACAACACAGACATCTTAAAATTTAAAAGTTGTTGTGTATTTATGGTTTTCACAAGTTCTACAATATTTTCTAGTGCAAGCAATGTGGTGTACATACTGTATTCTGATGTGTAGTCAAATTTTAAAGTATATAACTCCAAGTGTCATTATGTGGCGCACAAAAATTTAACCTTCCTTCAAAAGCTGCACAGCTGATATTTTATGCGCACACAGCCTACAGAAAATTAGAGGGAACATTGATTCAGGACTCACTGCTGATCAGTTTAAAACAGTCCATTTGTTCCTTTTTAATCATTTGTTTGTACTTTTGGATGTATGTTTTGGGTCATTGTCCTGCTGGAGGACCCATGACCTTCAACCCAGACCTAGCTTTCTGACACTAGGTAGCACATTTTGTTTCAAGAAACCTTGGTAGGCCTCTGACTTCATGATTCCTTTAATATGTCCAAGGCCTCCAGTTCCTAAGGCAGCAAAACAGACCCACAACATTATGGAACCTCCCCCATATTTAACTCTAGGATGTATGATTTTTCCTGATAATCTTCATTTCTTCACCTGTAAATATATCACCAGTCTGCATTGCCAAAGAGCTTAAGTTTGGTTTCATCTGTTCACAGAACATTTTCCTAGAAGGATTGTGATTTCTCAAGGTGCGTTTGGGCAAAGATCAGACGTGCCTTTTTATGTCTGTCTTTGAATAGTGGGGTCCTCCTTTGCCTTTGTCCATGAAGTCCTTCTTTATTTGGTGCATGGCATATGCTGTGGGTTGAAACCACCACACCAGATTTCTTCAGGTCAGCCTTAAGCTCTTTGAATGTTGTATGTGGTATTTTTCCAATAGTTCACACTAACCTTCAAATACTTCTTGGATTAACTTTCCTCTTTCTACCACATCCTGGGAGGTTCTTGACAGTTCCATGAGATATAACATCTTAACATTGAGAAGAGCATAGAGTTGGCAGTAGAAGATGACCTTGTACCCCTTTAAAATTTGATGTTTGGTGATAATGGCTTTTCTGATGGTCTCAGGCAGCTCTCGTCTTCATCATTGTGAAAATGGAACAGGGAGTGAATGCAGCTTTTTTAAATATTAGAGCCTTCATTCGTTGGCTGATTCAAGTTTTGTGAGTACTGACAATTGATTACAGGTGTGTCTAATTTTACTGCAATGGGAATATGTTTCTTCTGTTCAAATTGATATGTTGAATTGTTTATAAGGGTTGTAGTAAACATACCCTGGCAATGTCCCAATTTGTATACTATTTCCTTTTTTAATTGGTCTTGTTGTATTTGATTCTTTTATGTGTTACTTATATATGCGTATAGTCCAAAGTCATTTCACTGGACACTTTTTCTTGGGAGATATTGGACATTAAAGGGTTGAACCACAAGGGTGCCAATAATGTTGACCACACCTGTAGTAGTAGTAGTAGTAATAGTCATACAAGTGGTGGTATCCATGTTTTGATTTCTCTTATATTAATGTTAATCTTGATACTGTCACATATCATCTCCCACTAAATCCACATCAAAGGAACTAAAATGCAAATCAGTCCTTCTAGGACAAGATTAAAACACAGGAACTATCAATTTAGCATTGTTTAATATTGTGCCTTTCTCCTCCCTATTCGATTCCCACTCCCTCATCTTTTTTCCCCAGCTGTGCCAATCCCAAACTCCCCACTTCCTGGCCCTTGGCACATCTGTCTCCCCTCTGCTCCCTATTTGTGTGTGACTGAGTGTTTTCTGCAGCTTCTGTGTTTCTGTGTGGTTCCATGCTGCCTGTTCATGTGTGTGTGTGTGTGTGTGTGTGTGTGTGTGTGTGTGTGTGTGTGTAGGTGAATGTGCATTGCTATGGGTATTCTTGGTAGGAACCACAGGGTGTTGGTGTTGGGAAATAAGAACTATGGGTGAGATGAACACATTGGCTACAAGGGTCCTGCCTCATGAGGTCCACAAGGAGCCCAGGAGAGCCAGGTTCTGTTTTTACAAGGCAGCCTTCCACCATTTATGCCAGGATCTAGAACTGCTCTTTGCTCCATCACACAGAGGAACCTGTCCATGCCTGTCCTCCTCAATATCACCAAAGCCTGGTTTTCCAAGACACTGGCAGTTTCCAGGCTGTGTTGGCTATCACTGCAGGTCTCAACCAATCAGCCATCTCACAGTGTATCTCACAATTCCAAAGCACCTTTCTAACCCACACTACACAATATGCAGCCTTCCCACAGTTCGTATAGAAGAGGCAGAAAACCATGATCCAATTCTATGAGGTGACCCATCATTGATTGCACACATGTGGCTCTAAGTTTCCCATAAGGGAGGGAGGCCACCTACCTGAACAGAAGGCATTTGACTCATTCAACATGCAGGTTTTATACACTGCACAGGGGGAGATAACAAATGCCTTCTCCAGGTTTCTGGGTTCCGACCACGACTCTTACATCCTTATCCATTTTGTCATCTACAAAAGATTTGAGAATGGAGATATCATCAGTGGATGGCTACTAGGTAAGCCTCACCTCAGCCTTCTCCATTATTTAGACATGTACATGGACAGTGGTTGCCTTGTACCCTGGGAGTTGTAGCACTTGGCCCAAAGAGTTCAGGGCTACAATGACACTCAGAAATGAAACACCCTGGTTCAATACCCTGCACGCACAGAGTGGACTGGGGGTGAGGTTACCAGAGCAGCAGGCTGCCTGTGCAACAATCCATTCTAAGGGAGTGGTGAAAAAAATGCATGTCTGTCAGACACTATTGGTGACTATGACCCAGGTCTCCAGTAGTGCATGCACCCATGTCAGGACATCAGGCACACATCCCACTACAGGTGACCCATGGCAGAACATGTAGGGAAGGGGATGACAGGTGTAGATACTGTGTTCCTGGGATGCTCTTGATGTATTCAGGTCTCCAACCCTCTTCAGTCCCTTCATCAATTGTTGCTCCAGGTCAGTGACGGTCTGGGGCTGGCCATCTGGTCCTCTCTCCAGGCCTTTGGACTTGGTACTCCTCTTGACCTTCCTCCACTTCCACTTCAGTTCCTTGGCCTCTCAGTTGTAGTGATAGATGGCATTCAGTGGCTAACAGATACTCAGATAGAGTATCTGTTTATAATAGGCACTCACATAAACCCCCTCATTGCCTAGGGGCATCTTCGGGTGCTTAAGCACCTCCTGCACCTCACCATGACAGATGTTGTCCTTTTTGGAGAGCAGTCTTTTGTTGTAGTGCCATGAAGTGGCCTGAGACAGCATTGATCAAAGCATTTCTAAAATGAGGCTGCACACATCTATGTTACTGTTTTATAAACATGCAGAGGTATGACACCTGCATGTCCCCAATTTATATGTATATCATTTTGGAATTAGCCACAGCTATACATGTGTATGGGATATTAATGTTTGGAGTGCCCATTTTGGAAATGGGAGTAGAGTCATGTAGGTAAGCTGCACATTTCCCAGTGCAAACTAGCCAGCTCATGGACAGCAAGTAAGATGCTACCTCAAATGCCTCAGCTGCTTCCAATCTAGCTCAGGAATTTAGGAGCAGTGCAACAGGTCTTGCAAGGGCTCACATGTATGAAGAGTGTAATCTGTTTGCTGTGGGCCAGTTGGTCAACTAATTTAGATACATCTGCATGTATCCACAGAAGGCTGCCCCCTCACAAGGTTTTCCAAGGTGTTGGGGGAGAGTGAGGATGTGTTTGAGACTGCTCTTTGTATTGCAATGTCAGATGTCATCTGCTAAAAATGTTTTCTCTATTTGCCCTGCAGGTGTGACCAGGTACAAGGGAGAGTGGCTGGCTGGTGAGGGGTGTGGGAGGGACTCTAGTTATGTTTTAACTATGTCCATATATGCTCATCAGGGCCCCACAGCGTATTTTAACTTGTACATAATGGAAAGATGCCAGAGCTTTTATTTGTGTTTTAACTATGTATATATTGTGATAAGGAAGCTTATCAGGACCTAGGAGACAGGGATAAAGAGAAGGAATTCACCCTTATCAAAGGACCTATTTTACAAGGTCAGAGATACAAAACTCCATTTACACCTAGAAAGCAGGTAATTCCTAGCTGCAATAGGTTGCAGAATGCCCCTAGTGGAGAAAAGGAGAGGGAATGCAGGCCCAGGGTAAGGAACCCTTATGCACTGAATTCCCCAATTACTCAGCTGCCACCAGGCAGGTGGATCTCCAACACCTGAGAGGAGAAGGGGTGGGACTGGAGCCTGAGAGGTTTAAATCTAGGTCAGATTATCCAGAGAGAGAGAGGAGTAGGAATGCTTACTGGAAGAGGAACGGAGCTGGAACAGTAAGAACAGAAGGAACAAGGAACACAAGTTGGAGGACAGGACGACGAAGCTCAGGTGAATGGTGGCCAGAGCATGAGAGAGGAGAAGCTGATACAAGCCTTGACCCAGGTATGAACATTAGAAGCTTGTCTAATTTGGAGCACTACAGAGTTGCAAGAGACAGCTTTTGCCCTAACGGAAGGCAGTCAGCCAAGACCTCTGAGCTAGAACCGAAGGTAGAGCCAATGCAACTCGGTGAACAAGATCTGGCTGTAGAAGAAGACTCATACATGGATTGCTCTTTATGCCAATCTTCAAATACAGAGGGTTTAGAAGGGAGTCAACCGTTAGGAAAAACCTCCAGAGTCCGGTAACCCTGAGAGCCTGTAGATAACTTGTGAAGGTCCTGTATTAAAGGAGAAATACCGTTGCTGAACAAGCTGAAGCTGTCTAATTAAAACTTGTTAAACAGCTACTAGCCAGTGCAGTGCACAGCCTGAAGCCGTGCTAATGGTGAAAGAAAGAAAAGCTGTTTCTGTTTGTTTTAAAACAGCACTGCTAGCCATATCTGATAGCATTGGCTGTTGAAAGGACTTTTCTTTATGTTGAAGAACATTATAAGCTGTTTTGTTTTGAGTTCAGTTATATCCTGATGTATTTTTGAAAGAATCCTGGAGAAACAATCCAAAGGTGTTAATTTGTGAGCCTAGCATTTTCCCCATAAATAAATTTCTGTCAAAGCCTTACCACTCAAACGCCAACTACAAATGTGTTGGTTTTTTTACCTAAAGCCAAGTACCTAATGACTGGACTACATTTCCCATGAGGCATTACAAGGCAGCCAGTCAGGTAAAGGTTAAATGGTGAATCTCTCCTAGAGTCCTGAAACCACTACGGAGCATCATTGAAGCTCATGATTTCAGGACAGTAGCTCAAGCTCTCATCACACCTCACTTTGACTACTGCAACGCCGTTTTACAGGGCCTTCCAAAGAAAACCCTAAACATACTCCAAATGGCGCAAAACGTCGCGGCTAGAATCATCATAAAAAAAGGTTTTGCTGAACACATCATGCCTGTGTTAATCGAATTACACTGGCTCCCCATTGTAGCTCGCATAAAATACAAAACCCTAATAACCACATTCAAACTCATCCATAACACAGCACCATCTTTCCTCTCCAACCTAATCAACACACAACCTCTTAACAGAAGCAGAAGAACCACCAATTTAAATATCCTATGCATACCAAAAAGTATAAGATCTGTCAAAACTGCTACAAGTAACAGAGCATACTCCTACGCAGCACCCGCACTCTGGAACCAACTCCCGCCTGAGCTACGCTCTAACAACGACCTGATGGACTTTAGGAAAAAACTCAAGACTTACCTATTTCAGATTTACTATAACATGACCTAGACAGTAAGAACTAACTCTTGCCATCCACAGAACTAAAGATGTACATATGTGTAAAAATGTATATATGTAATTAATCTCCTCCCATCTTATGGAAGGAAAATCAAGTTACCTAACTACTGTGTGTTGTGCTTATCCTGTAAATCACTTTGTATATATTGAAATTGTTCTTTCCTGATCAGAGAGCTCTGTCATGTAATCAAATCCACTCCTGATCGCTGGAAGTAGCGGTATACAAATGTATGCTAAATAAATAAATAAATAAATAAATGACAAGCACGCCTCTCCATACTGTCTGTAAGGGGCTAAGTGTGTGACAATATATATGCTCATTGGGGCCCCATAGCATATTTTAATGTGTACATAGGGACAGAGGGCCTGAGACCCACCAACAGTGTCTGGCAACACCCATGTCATCCATTGTCATGTGGACATATTTATGTCTATGGTGTGCTACCACTGTTTCTAGATCTTTATTAAAGATCACACCTATACTGAGTTTCTGTTTCCCACCTCCCTTCTTCATGTGTGTATATGTGGTGTGTGATATATTGCCATGTCCCCAACATGATGTGGTGGTGTCCTCCTCTGCACATATTGTGGGCACAGTGGCTGCTAAATGTGGTTGTATGAGCTGTGGGTCACTGCGGTGTGGATGTGTGAGTAGCTTACAGCAGTCTACTGAAGTGGTGACACCTGTGTAAACATTGGAGTCCCCAACTTAAGTTGCTGCAGCTATGGTTGGGCATGGACAGCCCCAGCACTGGAGCCATATTCTGCCATCCACTGTAGGCAAATACAGTGTTCAGGTGTAGGGACGTGATACACATCTCAAGACATTGTGTGCATGCTGGCATGGATATAGGTAGGCCCCTACCAGACCTGTGTCTGCATACCTATGTCACTTCCAACTGGCCAGCTCTTCTCCTGTGCCATTCTGTGGATTATCCAATTACAAAATTCACCATATAGCAACCCAACTCTATAAAAACCTAACTCTTGTATTTACACAGTCCATGTTTTTTTGTCGAAGCGAGCCGAAGGAGGGCTGGTGCTGAATACCCAACCCACACCTGACGGCAGGCTGCTTTTATTCAGAAAGGTTCACCACCAAAGTAATCATAGATATATTAAACTTATTTAAAACTGCATTTAGCTCAATCACACCATTGCTTGCAACATTTATTTTTCGCACAACGTGCACGTTTCGGGGATGACCCTGTATCAAGTGCTTCAAAACAGCAGAAGAATTTAGCAACTGTGTCAGAAAAACGCCGTCAATGCGGCTTTGGGCAATCATTATCTGAACAGGCTGAATGAAAGCATTTTGAATGGAGAACCAGCCAATAGCAAACAGGTAACTCCCCACAGTCAGGGGAATCCCTACTACGATTGGCCTTTTACCATAGGAAACTCAAACAGATGTCATATCAAACTGATCTAATTAATCTCGCGGTTCAACCCGCGAGGGGAGACCGTGTCCAATTGAAAAATCCACCGTTGTTCCAAACGCTGAAGTTTCTGTGTCCTGTCCCCACCACGGGGATCGTAAGTTACATGATCAATAATTGTCCACCGCATCTCCCCTAAAGTATGATGGTTAGCTACCCAATGATCCACTACTGGGGCTGAATGTAATTGTTGTCGTATCCGTGAGGCATGTTCAGCCAATCTTTTCTTTATGATGCGTACGGTCCTGCCCACATATAATAAACTACATGGGCATTGCAAAATGTACACCACATAGGACGACATACAAGTGGTGTTCCAAAGACGCTCATATTCCCTGAGTGTGCCAGGATGTTGCCACCCCAGTCCTGAAATCGTCAAGAAGCAATAGTCGCAATTATTACAGGGACCATGACCTAGAATACCAGCCGGAGACACTGGTCTATCAATCATTGGAGTTGTTTTTACCAGCCGATCACTAAGATTAGAACCTCTTGAAAAAGCTATTCGTAGTGGCTTGTTGAAACAATTATGAAGATGTAACACCGGCCAATGTGCGTGTAGGATTTGTAAAATCTCCGTACTCCATTCCGTGAATGGTAAGATCCCCATTACTGCGTCTTCAGATCACGATGCCGACGTAACGTATTGCGGATCCAGCAACCATTCTCTGTGTACATAACAAGCCCTACGATAGGCTTTCGTACCACTTGTATGGGATATCCTCCGTATAACAGGCGGGTACTTAAGTCCGAGGCATGGTGTTTAAAATCCCTCAGAGATTGACACAATTGACGAAACCTCAAAAACTGGCCAAAGGCAAAACCCCGACGTAACGGGCCGGGATGAAAACTCTGAAAATGCAACAAACTGTTGCATTGAACTGGCTTTCGGAATAAAGTGGTAGACAATGTGCTACCCGTGACACAAACCCGCATGTCCAAAAATTCAATATCTGGGAGTTGATATGTTCAGTAAATTGTATGTTGTTTTTCAATGAGTTTAACCAAACAATAAATTCTTGAAGTGATGAGAAATCTGACTTCCAGACAAAAAAGATGTCATCCAAAAATCGCTTCCAAAGAAGAACATTAGCAAAGTATGGGGATCGCCTAATGAAGTTTTCTTACATATCTGCCATATACAATGTAGCTATAGAAGGTGCTATGGTAGCCCCCATCACTATGCCTGAGATCTGCTGATAAAAAACCCCTTTGGACAAAAAGTAATTCTTAGTCAAAACCAAACTCACCAATTCAATCAAGAAAGACCGAGGAAGCCGAGCCGGAGCATGACAAAATAAAGCCCCCAGTAGGCTCAATGCTTCTTCTTGATCAATATTGGTGTACAATGCCACCACATCCAAGGATACCAAAAAAACCCCAGAGGGTATCGTGATCCCAGACAACACGTGTAAAAAATGTGTGGAATCCCGGATGAACGATAAAACCTCACAGGCTTCCTGCTTAAGAAACACATCACAAAAAATCGAAAGGGGTTCTAACACGGAATCTCTACAAGACACAATTGGTCTGCCCGGAGGGGAGGACAGGGACTTGTGGATTTTTAGAACCATATATATGATTGGGACTTTAGGATGTAATTTAATTAAAAAATTATATTCACCCCGAGTGATCCAACCTTTCTCAAAACCTGTCCCGACCAGTGATTGTATTATGCCCTGCAACCCAGATGTAGGATCAGTTTCCAAAATACGATAAATATGACGATCCCCAAGATGAGACCGGAGTGAAGAATAGTAACTATCCGAAGTTTGGAGCACAAGAGCTCCCCCTTTGTCTGCCCGGCGAATTATTATAGAAGGATCCGAAGCCAATTCTTTAAGGGCTCGCCAACTCCCCCGATCCAAATTAGAAAATTTCTTAAATGGATCACTTTCCAGCTGTAAAAGATCCCTCATTACCAATGACTGATATGTGGTTATGATCTGATCCATAGTAGCTAAAGGTGGAAGCCATCTCGAAGTCGGTTTCACTACCGACGTATCTACAGAACATGGCTGATCTTTAAAAAGGTGGAGAATCCGTAATTTACGAAAAAAATGCTGTAAACTAACCCGCATGCCAAAAGGATCATACCGCATCGTGGGGACAAATGAAAGGCCATAATTTAATATACGATCTCGAGGACGGCCAGTCAAATTGACTACAATGGAGGGCGCTGTTTGGAGCGTTGTCGGGTATTCGGGGGTTCCCACTCGTCGACTTGGTACGAGCTCGGGGGCCGTACCAAGACGACGAGTGGGAACCCCCGAATACCCGACAACGCTCCAAACAGTGCTCTCCATTGTAGTCAATTTGACTGGCCGTCCTCTATCAAGATTTCAAGATCATATATTAAATTATGGCCTTTCATTTGTCCCCACAACGCGGTATGATCCTTTTGGCATGCAGGTTAGTTTACAGCTTACACCCAGGAAAAAGATTTAGGAGTCATCGTGGATAACATGTTAAAACCCTCCGCCCAGTGTGCAGCGGCGGCCAAGAAAGCAAATAGAATGCTAGGTATCCTAAGGAAAGGGATGGAGAATAAAACAAAGGATATTATAATGCCTCTGTATCGCTCCATGGTACGACCGCACCTTGAATATTGTGTGCAATTCTGGTCACCGTATCTTAAAAAGGACATAGAGTTATTAGAAAAAGTACAGAGAAGAGCCACCAAATTGGTGAAGGGGATGGAAGGCTACTCCTATGAAGAGAGGCTAAAAAGGTTAGGGCTCTTTAACCTAGAAAAGAGGCGGCTGAGGGGAGATATGATAGAGTTGTATAAATTAATGAATGGAGTGGAACGGATAAACGTGGATAAATTGTTTACGCTATCAGAATATAGAAGGACTAGGGGGCATGTAATGAAGCTACAGGGTAAACTATTTAAGACAAATAGGAGAAAATATTTCTTCTCTCAACGTGTAATCAAACTCTGGAATCTGTTACCGGAGGATGTAGTAAGGGCTGTTAGTATAGCTGGGTTTAAAAAAGGTTTGGACAAGTTCCTGGAGGAAAGGTCCATAAACCACTATTAAAAAGGGACCCAGGATATCAATGCTTGGCCTAGTACAAGCACTGCAGAACCTGTGTCTTTTGGGGAAACTGCTAGGTACGTATGACCTAGATTGGCCACTGTTGGAAACAGGATACTGGGCTTGATGGACCTCGGTCTGACCCAGTATGGCATTTCTTATGTTCTTATGTTCTTATGTTCTTACAGCGTTTTTTTCGTAGACTGATAGACCAGTGTCTCCGGCTGGTATTCTAGGTCATGGTCCCTGTAATAATTGCGACTATTGCTTCTTGACGATTTCAGGACTGGGGTGGCAACATCCCGGCACACTCAGGGAATATGAGCATCGTTGGAACACCACTTGTATGTTGTCCTATATGGTGTACATTTTGCAATGCCCATGTGGTTTATTATATGTGGGCAGGACCGTACGCATCATAAAGAAAAGATTGGCTGAACATGCCTCACGGATACGGCAACAATTACATTCAGCCCCAGAAGTGGATCATTGGGTAGCTAACCATCATACTTTAGGGGAGATGCGGTGGACAATTATTGATCATGTACCTTATGATCCCTGTGGTGGGGACAGGACACAGAAACTTCAGCGTTTGGAACAACGGTGGATTTTTCAATTGGACACTGTCTCCCCTCGCGGGTTGAACCGCGAGATTGATTGGATCAGTTTGATATGACATCTGTTTGAGTTTCCTATTCCCCTGACTGTGGGGAGTTACCTGTTTGCTATTGGCTGGTTCTCCATTCAAAATGCTTTCATTCAGCCTGTTCAAATAATAATTGCCCAAAGCCGCATTGACAGCATTTTTCTGACACAGTTGGTAAATTCTTCTGCTGTTTTGAAGCACTTGATACAGGGTCATCCCCGAAATGTGCACGTCGTGCGAAGAATAAATGTTGCAAGCAACGGTGTGATAGAGCTAAGTGCAGTTTTAAATAAGTTTAATATATCTACGATTACTTTGGTGGTGAACCTTTCTGAATAAAAGCAGCCTGCCATCAGGTGTGGGTTGGGTTTTTAGTACCAGCCCTCCTTCGGCTCGCTTCGACAAAAAAACATGGACTGTGTAAATACAAGAGTTAGGTTTTTATAGAGTTGGGTTGCTATATGGTGAATTTTGTAATTGGATAGTATTTGTATTCACCGGATTAGGTTAAGTGTTTTCAATTCTGTGGATTATGGCAGTCACCATGCACCACAGGGAGAGGGGGCTTTTAATAAGGGGGTGCAAAAATTGTGCCTCTGGAGGATGGTTTGAAATGACATAAGTCTCTATGAGGGAGGCCTGCTAGGGATGCTAGGACCTTGCATTGATCATGTGCTGGTGAGTTGTCTTCAGGGTGCCATGGGGTGGCTAGGATGAACATAGCCCTTAAAACCAAACAATAAAATGGTATTGAGTAGAAGGAGGTGATCAATGGTGTCAAAAACAGTAGATAGATCAAGAAGAATGAGGTTCAAATAGAAACCCTTGGATTTGGCCAGGAGCATATCATTGGAGACTTTTTCAAAGGCCTTTTCTGTAGAACGAAGATGATGAAAGCCAAATTTTAGGGGTTACAGAATGGCTTTAGAGGAAAGAAAGTCAAGACAGTGGCAGTGAACTGCATATTCAAGTACTTTGGATGAAGAAGGGAGAAGAGAAATGGAGTGATATTTGGAAGGGCAGGTAGGGTCTAATGAAGGCTTTTTGAGAAGATGTGTAACCACCATATGTTTGAAGGCCTCAGGGATAGTTGCAGCAGAAATTGATAGGTTAAGGATATGACAGGGAGAAGGGCTGACAGTGGGAGAGATAGAGCTTAGTAGATGGGTGGAGATGGGATCAGAGAAGCAGGTGGTAAGGTTAGAGGTGGAGATAAGATGTGCAGTTTCCTCCTCACTGATTTTAGGAAAGAAAGACAAACATTGAAGGAAGGATTTGTGAGTGAAGAAGGGGAAGAGGAAAGGAAGGTGGCCCTGTAGAGAATTCAAGGCTAATCTTGTGAACCTTATCATGGAAGAAGTCAGTCAAAGTTTGATCAGAAAGTGAAGGGCAGAGGCATGTTTGTCAGATGGACATAGTTCTCTTGCTTGTCAAGTGCTATGGGAGACTGGAAAGAGATCAGCATGAATTCAAAATGTAGGTAGTCAGCAAGAGTATGGGATTAAAGCCAAAGACACACAGCAGAGTGGGAATGCGCACAAAGGTAGTGGATTTTAGAGGTCAGCCAAAGCTGAGGTACAGTACTTCTCACAGGAAATGGAATGTGAGGAGTGAGAATATCCATGGTGGAGGATAGTGTAGCATTATAGGAAGAGTCTGCGTCATCAATAGACTCAGAAAACATAGTGCAAGAGAGAGGTGATGAGACAATAGTGATGAGGGTAGCCTGAAGATTCCTAAATATTTTGTTCAAGACGCTTTAGTTCTAACAAACACAATCATACTCCCAATACACACATTTAGACCCCCAGCACACACACACTTCCAACACATACATTGTCCACGCTCTTAACAACTCCTTATGCTCTCATACCCTCCTCTATATACCTATCTTCCCAATCCAGCATATCCATCCCCTACACATCCCCAAAACACCACCTTCCAGTCACACCACCAATTATTCATCCCCATCTCCAACATCCCCATCCCCCATTCACAGCTAGCACCCTCACAAATACACTTCACTCCACACTTTGACATCCAATCCACACATCCCATAAAAAAACATACGTTTTCACCATGTAGTTAACTATATACTCTGATACACATAGACTGCACATATATCATAAATCACTACTCAGTCCCATGCTCACTATCCCCACCAACCACATAGCTCTTGCTACCTTACTGAGATACACTTTACCATAGTTGTTTCAACCCAGCCCCCTCCTGCAAATGGGGGAAAGGGAAAATGCACCATTGTCTCATGCTATAAGTGTGCACTTTTTAACTTGTTTAAATTTCATTTTAGATATTTGTTTTAATAAAAAAGATTTAGGGGTCCTTTTACTAAAGTGTGAAATGTGTTTGCACTTTATGCACATTAGGAGCAAAAATTAATATGTGGTAGCTGCAGCTGCCCTGTGCTAACTGTTAGCAGCATGCCCAGAATGTTCCCAGCATTTACTACACTGAAAAGTCACTTACCACACTTAAAGTCATTTGCAACTAGGAGGTGGCATTAAATGCACCCTCTCTAATTGCAATATTGACAGCACATGGTATGTACTGTGCACTAACTGCAATTTTTAGCCTACCCAAAATGAGCCCATTCCCCACCTCATCACGTGATGTGCAGTTATGTAGGGATGAGCACATGGTAACTGTCATGCCAGTGTGGTAACAGTTACCATGTCCCTGCACTAACCGGTTGCCATGCAATAAAAATGTGCATTAAACATTAGCACGCTTCAATATAAGGGCCCCTTAATGTGCATTAAAACGTTCTTATCCATAAGAATTGACTTGTTGAGGACTAATTTGTAGGTTAATACCATAAAAGCAATTTTGCATGCACTACATTTTTTAACGTATACTAGTGGAGCAGAGGAGTAGCCTAGTGGTTAGAGCAACAGCGTAGTACCCAGAAGATCAAGGGTTCAATTGCCACTGGTACACCTTGTGACTTTGGGCAAGTCACTTTACCCTCCATTGCCTCAGAAGAAAAGGCTGGCAATCTACTTCCAGTGATACATTGCCAAGAAAACTCAGAGGTAGCTGGGTTACTATGAGTCAACACTGACTTGATGGCACCAAAAAAACAAACAAACCCTAAAGCACACTAATAACTGGGTATCCTTAATATGTTTCTATATAACTTAACAACTACATTTGGACTATTTAATGAAAACATGCAACTAACCCTCCATGGGGCACTACCTTGATGTGGTGGAGAGCTCTGAGGATAGTGGGAACTATGCTGGTGGTAGTTTAACTTCTAGTAGGGACAACATAAGGATCAAGATGGTGTTTGAAGGGAGACAAGTGTATGCTGAGCCTCATGCTACCCTTCCTTTAACAGTATCTTTGGCTTCCTTGCTGTTCTAGGAATGAGGAAGAAGAAAGGAAAGAATTGCCCTCCCCTGAACCCACTGTATTTTCCAAGAAAGTGCAGGAGTCATTTCAGAGGTATGGGGTTCACTTCACTTTGCAGTTCCCAGTGGTCTTGGACTAACCCGTGGATTTGACTGCACAGCGCAGCACTGAGAGGACCTTGTTTAGCCCCGAAGTAAGAGCAGCTCCCCCCCCCCCCCCCTACCGCAAGCCTGAAATGGTTTCTCTGAAGGATGGAATTCCATAAAGGAGCATTGAGCATTTGAAAAAATGGTGACTGGTTAGAAGGGCTCCCATCAGCATTATCCTCAACCATGGTGCAGGGTTCAGTGGAATGAATTGGAAATCTCAGAGGTATCGACCAGGGAGAGAAGAGAGGGACTCTCACTCTGGACAGTGGGGGGGCTGATGAGACCGGCTGCTGTAATGTTAGATACAATATGGTACACTATCTATTACTTGGATTCTTCCTTCAAGCAGTTTTAGAACAGCAAATAGAGAGACTAGCCCTGCCTTCAGAGGAAGTAGGCACCTCTGAATGTTAAGAAGGAGTCTAAATGGGATCGCTAGATCTGACAAATTTGTTGGAGAGCTTGTTAGATATGCTCACTGGAAGAGCTATTCTTATTGCATCCTTTCTACTGGAATCTGACTTCAACACCATACTTTGATTTGACTTCTGTAAATGATTTATTTTTTATGCTGGGAACTTTTTATTTATGGCGCTGTGGGGCTGTTTGCTTCTGCCTCCTCTGACTGCCTGATGATGACTTCTTGTTTGCAAACAGGAAGCCAGCATCAAGTAGTTGGAAGGGGAAGAAGCAAACAGTCCCATGGTGCTGAAGGTGTAAAGTAAGCACCCAGAGGCCATTTGCACCCATTGCCACCACTGCAGGTCCTGAGAGGGGCATCAGTGGTAGCAATGGGTGCCCCTGGAGGACTGGCGCTCTAGGTGACTTCATGGTTTGCCTAATAATAGCACTGTCCCTGGCTTTGCTGAATTAATTGATTTTATTTATTTATTTAGTTGGGCTTATATGCTGCTTTTCGCCAGGTCAAAGTGGTTTACAATGAACAAAACATTTGTTACAAAGAACATATAATAATAAACTATGTACAATGAACTATGAAAACAATAAACTATGTACAGGTCTTATATTAGGGCCCGATTCAGCCCTGGATGTCCCAGCCCTCTGTGTGCCTGGTCAGAACCGGACGCACAGAGTTAGATGGGATTCTGATCCCGCGGTGCACATCTAGTCTCGCAGGATCAGAATCGCGTCCAAGCCTGTATGTGCAGACTGGGACCCTGATTCCGGTTGGCCTCCACGTACAGGCCTTGCCCGGCTAACTCAGTCAGGGCACCTGAATGGAGCCACAGCACCATGGTGTCCGGTTGCCATGGCACTGCGGCTACATTCAGGAGCCGTGAGTCCCAGCCGCCAGAAAGACGTTTCATTCCCTGCAGTCTGACCCCCAGTCTGGCCTCCCAAGGCCAGGGTCGGGCTGTGGGGAATTTCCTCTGCCCCCTCCCGCCTTTGTGGAACCTTGGGCCTGCTAGAACCACCCATCTAGAAGAACATTTTCCACCTCAGAGGTAGCTGGCCCCAGGCATACAGGGCCAACATTGGAATCGACCCTGTATGACGGGGGCCCACCCTAACTCCACCCTTGCAATGCCCCTTTCCTGTCCCCCGTCTAAACTCCCTATACAATGTGAAGGGAATTTAATTGGGGTCGGCCGAGGAGCCAAATAGCAGGAATGGATATTCCATGTCCATACCCGCTATTCGCGCCTCAGAATGACCCCTATAATAGTTATGTCTTGTTTGATATGAGAGTAATTTTATAAGAGGATGCCTACATTAAGTGGGTTGGTAGGTGCCTATTTTTAGCCTATTTTATAAAGACAAATAGGTGCCTACTTGAATTTATAATCCTGCACAAATTGTGGCTGCATTCCAGACTTGAACATTATACCTGCTCAAGGGCAGGGGACAGGTGTAGATACCCACACCTACATTATGAAAGTGCATGAGTAAATTAGGGATTTTCGTTATTTGTGTGTTTACTTTGCAGCTCTGACAGTTGTCCTCTCAGACCATACACCCAGCAACACCTACAGTGAAATTGCACATGAGTATGCCATCTTGTGTATTCTACAATTGGCACAATTAAGCTGTTTCCGTATGTATTTTGCTACTTAAGTGTTAAAAGGACTTTATATAATTATCCCCTTTGAGTCTAGCTCAAGGCACCTTTTCTTCCTCTCTTACAGTCTGATTCTTGTGTAATGCAATGAGATGATCAATTTCCTGTAATGACTTCATATCACTTATGACAGCTAGAAAGTATTTTCAGTGGTCAGTCAGAATGTGACTTGTAATGCTCTGTTGACCAACTATGCCAAGCAAAGTAAAATAGTGGAATATGATTCAGGCTGGGTCATTTTAAGAAGGCGTAGGTTCATCCAGGGTTATGAGAAGGGGACACATCACTAACGAAGTGCAAGTCCCTGCATTACTCTTGTTTTGACAAAATGTTTTTACACTGACTTCATTAAAACTACATACCACTTTGCACAGGTACAAAAAAAAGGCTTCATGCGAAGTTCCAAATGCTTGCAGATCTTGTTAATGCGTCAATTTAGTCCACATTCACACGTCTGCTATAAGCCTGCATATTGGAGTGCATCCTATTTGTTGACCTCATGGCAGGGACGTATAAAAGGCTGCTTTCCCTGTGTCCTCAGGGTCAGTGCTGACATGAAAGAGGAAGACAGCAGCTTCAATAAGGAATGGAGGTCGATGGCAGTAGTTCTCAGACCTATCCTTGGGGACCCCAAACTAGTTGAATTTGTAGGATAACCACAGTGAACATTCATGAGACAGATTTGAATGCAAATTTATCTCATGCATATTCATTGTGGATATCTTGAAACCCTAAATGACTGGAAGTCCCTGAGAACAGGTTTTGAAACCACTGATATAGGGGAAAGTTGAATCAGATCTTTGATATCTTTAGTCATTTTTTGAGATATGGTACAATCAGCCATGTGCAAATTTTACCCTTTTTAAAATGCTATTTGGATTTAAGATAAATTTGACTGAAAGATGCCCAGATATCCATGGACTTTCCTAGTGAATGTTTGCATGGAAACATACTGTATATTTTTTGGGGGTCAAAGTAGAGTGTAACATAAAATCATAAAATCATCAGCAGTTGTGCAACTAAAATTATTACTGAAAGAATACTACTAACTAAAATGCAGGGCCAGAAGAAGAAGAGACCAACAATAATTCCTCCTTGGAATTATTACAGGAAAAATAAAATCACTGCATGCAGAGGTATCCCTGATAAATGGGTATCTAAAAGGATTAAGAGCATGAAAGATATTGAGGAAGATCCAAAACATCAAGCTGAAACATGCTGCATTAACAGAAGAAGACCTGAAATTTATATGTTCCAATAATAAATTGAAAGTTGCTGCAGACATGTGAAAATTGTGAAGATATGAAGAAAACAGTAAAGAATGATATAAAAATAAATATTTAGAGAGATCCCAAAAGAATTCTACAGATAACTGTAAAAGAGCATTAGTATGGTAAAAATGCCACCAATGAAAACTGAGATAGAAACCTTCTGGAGAAAACTATCCATGGACCTCATAGAGCACAGTCAAGAAGCAGAATTGTTGTCCTTCATATGGGAGCTTTTAGAAAAATCAAAGATCAAACCTATGGATGGTCTGCAGCAACAACAAAAGAGCTGGAAAACAGGTTAAAATGAGCCCCAAACTGGAAGAGCCTGGCACAGATGGAGTGACCAACTTTTGGCTCAGTTAACATCATCCCACCAAGACTTAGCAGACTGCAAAAATCAACTGATCAAGCAGCTGGACTTAACACCATTATGGCTTACAACAAGAAGAACATTTCTCCTTCCAAAGGGGAACCCAAGTAACATTTCCAAAAATTACAGATCAGTAACTTGCTTACATATAATCTATAAGCTGTTCACTGCAATAGATGCAGACAGAAGACATGATCATATCAAGTCCAATAACATCATAGCAAAAGAGCATAAGGGCAATAAGAGGGAACATATGTAACCAAAGACTAGTTAATGTTAAATAATACCATCATGGCCAGGGCTAAGAAAAACAGAAATCTCAGTATAGAATGACTTGATTACAAGAAAGCTTTTGACAGCATCCCACACTCTTGGAAAATAAAGTACCTTGAAATATATAAAATAAATCCTGGTTTGACAGAGTACATTAAGTTCATCATGACCTGTTGCAAACCATGCTCTTTTTGAAGCATGAAGATGATCAGTACATCATTCCTAACAATAAGATCCAGTGAAGAATATTTCAGGGAGATTCCCTGTCACCACTTCTGTTTTGTATTGCGTTTAATCCAATGAGTACTCTCATTAACTCTTTGGGATACGTATTTAGCCTGAATCCTAAAGAAAGATAACAATCCAGAGGCAACATTTACTATTCAAAGACCATCTGAAGCTGTACAGTCCGAGCAACAAACAATTAGCAGAGCAACTCCGTGAAGTGAAAAGCTTTTCTGGTGACATCAGGATGACTTTTGGCCTTGACAAATATACTAAGGCAGCTTTTTTAAGAGAAAAATTGAGCAGAATGGAAAATATCTTTCTGGCTGAGGGCTGTAACCTCAAGGACTTTGAACAGGAAGGCATATATAAATATTTTGGAGTAGAGAAAGGAACGACATTCAAATAGAAATTACTGAGAGAAAAGATTAGTAAAGAATACTACAGGAAACTAAAATCTTAATTGAAAAGTGTTTTAATATCAAAGAATAAGATACAAGCCATCAATCAGTTGGCAATTCCTGTACTCACATGCAGCTTTGGGATTGTGGATTGGCCTTTTAAAGATCTTGAAAAACTGGATGTGCGCACAACAAAAATCCTCCATACCCATGAGGTAATTTGCAAGAATCAGTATATGTTAGGACTGTAAATCCCTAGAGATGAAGGAAAGCTAGGCCTCATAGAGACTGATTACACATACAGAGCTGTTATTATAGGCTTCCAGGTCTACCTAAGAGCATCATCCGATCCAAATACACAAAAAAGTGTTGAAATATGAAAATAAACATCCAGAATCTACCTCCGTCATCAAACTTGGACAAGACTTCCAGTGACTAGAAGGAATGAGTGAGAATCCACAAGCATACACAAGGATGGAATTAATAGAATTTGCAAAAAAAGAGAAAAAATCTTAATAGATCAAACAAGTAACAAATGCACAAATACAGCAGGAAATAGAGTGTTACTCCAGGAACCCTTTATCAATCAAGAATGGACACATGAGTGGTTAAGGAGAGGTGAACTTAAACCGAAGGATGACAGATTGATAGTTGCAACTCAGGATAGTGAATTGCAAATTAGATGGTTTACAGCGAGCACTGAAAAAATTGGCAAAACAGAAAGAAAGAGCTGGAAACAGAGACCCACCTCATAACTGGCTGTGAAGTTCTAATAACAGAAAATTTCTATACAGAAAGGCACTATAAAGTAACATGCTTCATCCATGGAAACTTTGTAAACACTACATCACTGTGCCTGAAAAGCACTAGGATCATGATCCTAAAAGAATTACAGAGAATGCAGAGGTTATGATAACCTGGGATACTCCTACTCCGAAAGATAAAAACCTAGATGCGATGAAGGCGGATATAGTGATAAAGGAGAAGAACACCAGATTGGCATTGATTATAGAGGTGTCAGTTCCAAGCGAGTACTCTGTGATTCATGTTGAGAGGGAGAAAATCTTCAAATATTAAGAAATGAAGTTGGAGACCAAGAAAATGTAGCAGAAAGATACCGAGTTATTTCCTAATGTCTTGGGTGCTACAGGCATAATTAAGAGGAATTTCCAACCACACCTTGATAAATTACCCATACATATAATATTTTACAATTCCAGAAGGAGGGTCTCTTTGGCACGATGCAAATATTACACCGAGCATTACCAGTAAATTTGAAAGACTGAAATCATACTCCATATAGTGGAGTGGAGTGGAGGAGTAGCCTAGTGGTTGGGGCAAGGTACTTCAGGCCGGAAGGTCGGGGATTCAAATCCCACTAGAGGACAGCAACCTTGGGCCGGAAGGACTGGGGTTTCTAGTCCCACAGGTGCTCCTTGTGGTCTTGGGCAAGCCACTTAACCCTCCATAGCCCATGTTCTCTGTAAAATACGTAGTTATCTCCAAGTTATAATGCCCTGTTCAATGTAATTTCAGTTTGTTCAATATAAACCGCACTGATGCAGAATAGCGTGGTATATAAGAGAATGTAAATAAATAAAAATAAATAATAAAATATACTTTGGCTTAGAAGTGAGGTTCATGACTGTCATAGCATGTGTAAAATAACCCATTTGGAAAAAATGATAGAGGCTGCAGGGCCAGGTCCCGAGGCCAACAGTAACCGGGTTCCCGGGGTCAGCTCTCAGCCTCGTGCTTATTGTGTGGAGGAGGAAGAGAGAGTGCAAGGGAACACAGGCATCATTTGAAATTGCCCCACATCTGGCGCTTAGGAGGTGGGCGGGGCAAGCAGAGCCTGTCGGGTCCACAGTGAGCGCGTGCAGGCAGTTTTCCGATGGCGGCGGCTTGTGCGGTGGTGAGTCGCAGTGGATTTGGTAGGCTTTGTGGGGGTGGGCGCTTCCTTTGGATTGTGGGGGGGGGGCTGTCTAGGAGCATCGGATTTCTGTGTTGCAGGGACAGGGGAGAGGGGGTGTGGAAAGTGTTGGGCAGTTTCGGTGGTCGCCTTGCGAGGTGCAGGAGGCTGTGGGACAGGTGGGGAAGCAGGGCTCGCTTGCGGGTAGCAGCTCGTGGGTTTTCCTTTTGCGGGAGAGTCTCTGTTTGCCACTCAGTGGGGGAGGGTGCGGCGGTTAATACAGTTGAAGGGTGAGGGGTGGGGAGGTGCAGCAGTTTGGGCCATTTCTGAGGGCCTCATTACCTGAGGGCATAAAAGAAAATAAAAAAATAATAGACAGGGGATAGCAGTTCAGGCTGCGAGTTTAGTGGGCTGGGTGTTATAATTCATCAAAAAAAAAAAAAAGAAGAGGAACTTCTGCAGGGCAGAGCTGAACATGATGCATTTGCAGAAGGGCCCAGGTGTGAGGGGTAAGTGAGGGGATATAAGAGCCCCGTCCAATGGGAGAGCCGGCTGGTGGCGGGGTGGAGGGTCGCTTGGTACTGTCCGGTCTGTGGCTCTGGGAGCTCGTCGGTTTAGGGGGTCGGTAGGGGTGGGATCCCAAGAGGGAGGCGGGGAGGGCGCACTCGGCTCCTGGAAGGGGGGTAAGGGCTAGGGGATTGGCTAGGGGTTGCCAGGGAGGTCTCCGCAGGTAGAGCAGGTAAGCCAGGAGCATCTGGGGGAAAGTGAGTCTGTGGTGGGGTAGGTGTCAGGGGTAGAGATGGCAGAGCTGAGAGGGGGGGGGTTGGGTGCTTTGGGTGGAATTCAGGTAAGCCTGGGTGCTGATTCTGTGGCAGTCAGTGCATGTGGAGTTCCTTTCCCTGCGTTTTTTCCTGGCAGTTATAGTCCGTGGCACCCTGGGGGGAATTTTATGTCTCCATCGCCTATGGGGGGTTTGGGGAGTTGGTCTGGGGGGCATCAAGGTGGAATGGGGCCTTGGAGGTATGGTTGGGAAGAATGGTCGGGGGTAGGCCTCGGTGGTATGGGTCAGTTGTCCGGCATGGGGGGCTTGGGGTGGGCAGATGGGGGTTTGGGAGTTTCTGCGTGGAATTGGGGGGGGGTGGGGGGTAACAGTTCTGGGGCTGTTGCTGCTGGTTTTTCTACTTCTCTCCCTCTGCAGGTACCCATGGATGCGAGTGCGAGGGCCGGTATATCTGATCTTAATCGGACCGTTGGATCAGCGTCAAGGTTGAAGATGCCAGGGCAGTCGGGTATAAGCGTAGACATGGGCATTGTTGTCATCACGAGTCGTCTTCGTCATTCTCCTCTTCCTCGCCGGGGAGTTCTTCGGTTGGATCGGCAGTGGCGGCTGTCGATAAGGGTGATTGAGCATCCTCCTCGGTGGTTCGTTTTGCGAAGTTGTGGGAGGGCGTTCCACGGAAGTTGAGCGTCGGATACGGAGGCATCGATATATTGATATATTTCGACTTCTAGAGGGGAGGAAGCGGTCTGGTGAGAGCCCGAAGAAGCAGAAGGAGGATGAAAAGGCGGGAAGGGTCCGGAAGGTCTCCTGCAATACATTGAACTGGATGAGGGCATTTTTAAGATTGGCCAGTGTATGGGGGCATCATGATCCGAGCCAATTTGGGGCGTTGCTGGCATATGCGGATGCTATATTGGCAGTGTCCCAGGTGCATAAGGGTTGGGCCTGGCTCAACTATGATGAGGAGTTCCGTGACATGATGGAGGAGAATACGTAGTTGTCATGGGGGACATTGGGCAGAATAGCCGGTCCCTTTGTTGATCCACCATTTTCGCCTTTCATTGTTTCCCCGTTGGCGGTGGTCCCTAAGAAGGAGCAGGGACGTTACTGGTTAATACATAATTTGTCTTTCTCGTCAGGGCACTCAGTGAATGACCACATCCCGCATCCACTGTGCATGGTGTGTTATGCGTCGTTTGATGCTGCTGTTGAGTTGGTGCATCGGTGTGGTGAGGGTGCGCTGATGGCGAAGGTGGATATTGAATCCACTTTTAAGCTACTGCCAGTTCACCCGTTGGCATTTCCGTTGCTGGGTTTTCAGTTTGAGTCTTTGTACTATTTTGATATGTGTTTGCCGATGGGTTGCCCGATTTCGTGCACTTATTTTGAGGCCTTCAGTTCCTTTTTGCACTGGGTTTTGGGGCAGCGGATGGGTTCGCGTTCCATGGTTCATTATTTGGACGGTTTTCTCTTTGTGGGTCCAGGTCAGGTGGAGACGTGTGCTACCTTGTTGTCATCCTTTCAGGAGATGGCCACTGACTTTGGCATTCCGTTAGCTGAAGGGAAGATGGTAGGGCCGGTGATGTGTCTCTCCTTTTTGGGGATAGAGATAGACTCGGTGGATATGGCGATGCAGTTGCCTGCTGAGAAAGTTGAGCGGCTGAAAGTTTTGGTTTTGGCTGTGGGGTCTTCTTCCAAGGTTTCGCTCCTCGACTTGCAGTCTTGAGTGGGTCATCTTACTTTTGCTTGTCGAGTTATCCCAATGGGGCGTCCCTTCGCCCGGCGGCTATCGTTGGAAATGGCAGGGGTTCAGCGGCCTCATCATCGGATCCGCATATCGGTTGGAATGCGAGAGGATTTGCGGGTCTGGGAGTCATTTTTATCCGACTTTAATGGTTGCACGGTGGTGCAGTTACCCAAAGTGTTTAATGCGGATTTACAGCTGTTTTCAGATGCGGCGGGTAGTTTGTGGTAATGGTACATATTGCCAAGGGTCGTGGTGTGCCGAGGCGTGGCCGGCTTATGGTCTGAGTCCAGGTTGACACGTAACATAGCTTTTTTGGAATTATTTCCCATTGTGGTGGCTTTTTGGATATAGCCTGAACATTTGTGGAATAGGAGGGTTGTGTTTTGGAGTGACAATGTGGCAGTGGTGGAAATAATTAACAGGCACTTGCCCAGGTGCCCGCGGGTGGCAGCGTTAATGAGGGTTTTCGTACTGGCTTGTCTGCGCGTCATGTGCCGGGCATACCGAACTCAATTGCTGATGCTTTGTCCCATTTTCAGTGGTCACAGTTTCACCTGTTAGTCCCAGGGGCAGACCTGGCAGCAGTGGCAATGCCGGATCATCTTTGGCAGACTGGGACCCTGGAGTGATGGCGTTGCTGTGTTCCTCAGTGGCACCGGGGACCTGGTCCTCGTATTTGCGAGGCTACTCCAAGGTGTGTGAGTATTTGAGGGGGCAGGTTTGGAGGGGGGAAGAGTTGATGATGGGTAATTGGGTTTGTTCGTTGTATGAGCAAAAGGTGAGGGCTGGTGCAGATCGGCAGTCTTGTCGGCATTAGCCTGCTTTTCCTTTTTCTGCAAGGCTGCTGGTTGGGGCAACCCTAAGGCTTCCTTTTTGGTGCAGCGTCTGTTAAGGAGATGGACAAAAGAGCGTCCACATGGGACAAGATTGGCGTCAGCCAGTGTCGCACAAATTGCTGTTGCGGATCTGGGAGGTGTTGCCTGTGGTGGCGGTCTCTGACTTTGAGTCAGTGCTCTTTAGGGCCATGTTTGTCATTGCCTTTTTGGGGCATTTCGTGTTTGTGAGCTGGTGCTTTGGTCCAAAAAGCGGTGGGCATTTGGGGGTCTGGATGTGGCTTTGTCTGCCACACAGCTGCGCATCTTCCTCCCTCAATCCAAAACAGACCAATTGGGGAAAGGGGGATGGCTGGTGCTGAAAGCAATTCCCGAGTTGTGTTCTTGCCCAGTGCAGAATTTGTTTTCGTATTTGGGCAAGCGGCCGAAGGGTTCTGGCTTCTTATTTGTGCATGAGGATGGCAAGCCTGTGACGCAGTTTCAGTTCAATGTGGTGCTGCGGTTGGCTTTAAGGCAGCTTTGCTTTGATGAGACACAGTTTGCGTCACATTCTTTCAGGATTGGGGCTGCTACTAGTGCAGCGGCAGCTGGGTTGGAGGGAGAGGTCATTCAACGTATTGGCCAGTGGCTTTCTGGGGCTTAAGCAGATTATGTTCACCCATAAAAGTTGTGATGTGGCCTGGTGGGGGGAGCTGCCTGGGTTGGGTATTTTGGGGGTGGAGATATGAGGGGATAGTGGGGGTGGGGTCAGGGTGGTGGGGGGGGGCATTAATGTTTTTCTTCATTTTACAGGATCTCCAGTGAGTGGCATCCTACAGAGGGTGGTCACAGGTGGCATCCATGGCAGCAAGTGGTGGCTTATTGGTCATTCCTTTTTGTACTGGGTGGAATGCAGGACCATCTCACGTCCCCTAGGAGTGCACTTGGGCCTGGCGTCCTGCAACATATGGCTGATCTGGATGTGTGAGCATGGCATGCGCTGGTGGAAGCTCCTATCGTTGGTGCATCAGCGGGCCAGACAAAAACAGCGACCAGTGGGACTGGTGCTTCACTTGGGTGGCAACGATCTTTCCAGTTGGTCCTGTAGATAGCTTATTTGTGCTGTCCAGTGAGATGTTGCTTTCTTGCGGGACTTTTTGCCAGGGGTGGTGATTGTATGGTTGGATATAATTCCTCACCCGGCTTGCCAGTCTCAGCGTCATTGGTCTCGAGGTTTGATTAAGATCAACCGGCAGTTTGGGCGATGGGTTCAGCAGACTGGCGGTTTACAGGTGCAGCATCCTTGGGTGGAGGTGAAATATGCTGGTTTATAATGCACGGATGGTGTGCACTTTTCTCCAGTGGGTCAGGATTTGTTATTAAATGACTGGTAGGAGGCACTGGAGAGGATTTTTGGTCGCAGCTTTGTTGGGAGGGGACGGCCACTAGGATGGACAGGCCACCTTGTGCCGGTGGCGTGGTAGAAAGCTAGCGCTCGCCGAGATGGCGGGGCTTAAACAGATTAAGGCGCATTGTGGGGAGCAAAGAGCTTCCCGGGGTGGGGCGAGACATCCCGGTTGGGGGTCTCTGCCCAGTCTATGGTAGTGTGGCCGGCCTTTGCTACTAACATGGCAAGGCAGGCAGCAGGATTGGGGTGAGGATGATGCACCACCTTGCTAATAATACGGCTGGTGGGGGGCATTGTCCAGAGTTGCGGGGGGGGATTATGTTTGAGATGTTGTAAATGTTTGGCCCGTGTTGTCAGCCGGTGCTTGTAAGCGGACAATAAAGCTGCGACCAAATGTTTTTGCCAGAAATTTGGTGTGTGTCGTTTGTTATGACAAAGGGGTATGTAGGGGAACACGGTGTTAAGGATGGCTGGGGGGGTATGAGGATGTGTTACTTAAGAGGAGAAGGAGGGCCTCCGGGATACCCTGGTTAATGATGAAGGCTACAGGGCCGGATCCCGAGGCTGATAGTAACCGGGTTCCCGGGGCTCGGCTCTTAGCCTCGTGCTCATTGTGTGTGTGGGGGGGGGGGGGAAAGAGTGCGAGGGAACGCGGGCATCATTTGAAATTGCCCCACGTCTGGTGTGTGGGGTGATTTCATTGGTGCTTAGGAGGTGGGTGGGGCGAGCAGAGCCTTTCGGGTCCGCGGTGAGCTCATGCAGGCAGTTTTCCGATGGCGGTGGCTTGTCCCTCCCTCCCTCCCTGTTTTTTGAGGGATGATCTAGGGGTTGTTGCAGCAGGGGGTGGGGTAGAAAGCTAGCGCTCGCTGAGACGGCGGGGCTTAAACAGATTAAGGTGCATTGGGGGGAGCAAAGGGCTTCCCGGGGTGGGGCGAGACATCCTGGTTGGGGGTCTCTGCCCAGTCTAGGGTAGTGGGGCTGGCCTTTGCTACTAACATGGCAAGGCAGGCAGCAGGGTTGGGGTGAGGATGATGCACCACCTTGCTAATAATACGGCTGGTGGGGGGTATTGTCCGGAGTTGCAGGGGGGGGGGGTTATGTTTGAGATGTTGTAAATGTTTGGCCCGTGTTGTGGGCCGGTGCTTGTAAGCGGACAATAAAGCTGCGACCAAATGTTTTGCCAGAAATTTGGTGTGTGTCATTTGTTATGACAAAGAGGTGTGTAGGAGAACATGGTATTAAGGATAGCTGGGGGGTATGAGAATGTGTTACTTAAGAGGAGGAAGAGGGCCTCTGGGATACCCTGGTTACTGCACCGAAATATACTTTCATGAGACAGATTTGAATATAAATTTATTCCATGCTTATTCATGGTGGATATCTTGAAACCTCAAATGACTGAAAGTTCCTGAGAACAGGTTTGGAAACCACTGATATAGGAGAAAGTTGAATCGGGTCTTTGATGTCTCTAGTCATTTTTGAGACATGGTGTGATCAGCCATGTGTAAATGCCAACATTTTTAAAACTCTATGTGGATTTAAGATACATTTGACTGAAAGATGCCCAAATATTCATGAAATTTCCTAGTGAGTATTTGATTTTGCATGGGAACATACTGTATATCTTCTTTGAGTTTTCTCTGTTAATAGTTCTTTGCTTTCAAATCCTCTGTGATTTGCTGAGGATGATCCTGAGTGACTATTGCCTCTTTAGTTTAAGCTTGCTGTTAATTATGGATAGGGCTTCTCTTTTAAATGATTATAGAGAGTAAATTTCTGAATTTCTTTTACAGTTAATTAGAGGTTCTTTGAGGATATTAAAATTACATGTGTATTGGTGATTTTGTGAGACAGGTAATATTGCTGGACACCTTTTACAGGTTAATCAAATATATATGTTAATGTAGCTGAGTTGTCAGTGCAGAAAAGGCTCAAAAGCATAGTGATGGATACAGAGTAGGTAAGAGGAAAGGTGACAGAGTTCTAGGGACAGTGACTTTTTTTCTAGTATTTATCGGATACACAAGTGGAGGATAATTTTATAACAGGCCACCAATGTATAAAGGCCAAGTAGGCACCTATTTTTAGCCTATCTTAAGAGGAATCATATGCACCTATTTATTTTTCTAAAATACTTGAGTTAAACAGGCAAATATCATGGCTAAATTGAAGCTTTGGACATTTACGTCTGCTTGGGAGCAGGTATACATGTTAGCATGTAAAGTACCTGTGTAAACACATATTTTATTGTAAAAATAATAGCATAAATCACTCCTTCTCTGGAAGCTTGACCCCTAGCGGTAGTACCACAAGATTACTGTGCATGCAAGCAACATAGTAACTGGAGCGGGAATTTGGAAAGGATATCCAAATGCAATCTGGGACATCTAAACCAGAACATCTGAAAAAAAAATGTAGGCATGTCAAGGTATTCAATATGGACACCTGTGAGAGTGTCTACATTAGAGGTTCCCAACTCCAGTCCTGGAGAGCCAAACACCATTCAGGTTTTCAGGCTGTCCCTAATAAATATGCATAAGATGCATTTGCACGCACTGCCCCCATTGTAGTCAAATGTATCTCATGCATATTCATTAGGGACAGCCTGAAAACCTGAATGGTGTTTGGCCCTCCAGAACTGGAGTTGGGAACCTCTGGTCTACATAGACATCCCCAAAATAGTTATTCTGGTTATAATGGTTAGAGTAGAAGGCTAGAAATAGGGAAGCTAGGTTTCAAATCTCACTGCTGCTATCACTGGAATTGTGTTGAGTACTGGGAATGATGGAGGGCTATCGTCTCTACACCTCTGGGTGTTTTTCAGCCCAAACCAGCACTTTTCAGATGCCCGTCCATGCCTGGAGCAGATCTAAACTTAGACATGATGCCAGACATCCGGGATGTTTCTGAGATCAGGCATGGATGTTCAGCTTCCTAAAATGCCCCAGTTCAGACTTGGATGTGCCCATGCTGGGGACGTTCACCAACTCAGCTTCTAAAATGCTCTGGAGATGTCTCTGTACTTTGGATGTCTCTATGTCCATTTTCAGATATTCAAAGAGGTGGGTTTTTATCCTGAATTAAATAGGGCTAGAGGAGGAACCAGATTTAGTGACACATATAATTTAATTTATAACCCACCTTTTTCCACCAAAGTAGGTACAAAGCAGCTTCTCACATCTATAACTTAGATGTGGAGGAATATCCTAATGGATAGAGCAATGGGATAAGATTCAGGGAAGCCTGGTTTTAAAACTCAGTGCTCCTCCTTGTGATCTTGGGCAAGTCATTGAAGCCTATATTGTCTGAGGTACAAACTTAGGATGCATGTTTTCTAAGCCCAATGCCTGTAATACGGGCCATTCTACTAGCATGAGACTGTGTGCTACCTGCAGGGGAGTGGGTGCAGCTATCCCCCTGCATTTGCCGCACTTCACTGTGGTAAAATGGCTGTGGGAGCTTCAATTGCCTGAGCTAGTGGCACCATAGTGGGAATGCCCCATCCCACCCAGTCTCCACCCCAATGCACACTGGAGGTTTTTAGTGTGGGTCTCCGCTACTTTTTAGTGTGGTGCCATTACCACACACTAACCACATGCTAATGCCATAAATTACTAAACATACCTTTTATATTGTAAGCCCTCCAAGGGATAAGAAAAATGTCTACTGTACTTGACTGTAACTTGTCTTGACTACTTCTGAAAAAGATGTGAACTAAATCCAAAATCCTTTCCCTAAAAATAAGACCAATAACTAAAACTTCAAAATTGCCCTAGTAAACAATAATCAAACTGTATTTTTTTTTTTGGGGGGGGGGGGACACAAACCGGCTGAGGAATTGCGAATCGGGCTGGGACTGCAGACACCTACTGAGCCATCAAGGGTCCTCTGTGTGGCAAAACCAGCACTCACTGCTGATGTCATCAAAAGTTGCCTGGGCTCTTTAAAGCTTGGAGAGCCCAGCAGCATCTGGTCATGTGTGCACAGCCGTGGGTGTGCCCTAAAAATGTGCTGTGTCAGGTCTCTATCAAGAGTGAACTACAATCACACAAAAAATACTTAAATTCACTCAATTAAATTTTAAACAATCTCAACTCATTTGTTACAAAGACTCATCTTTTTGTTCATTATTTCATTTTTTTAAATTATTTCTTTTTTTTCTTTTCTTTTGCCAACGGTCTCAGATAAACGGTGTTACTTGACACACTTTTTTATGGGTAATGAAACTCGCCCAATATAGTGTCCGTTCACATCAATGACCTTAGGCATATATTTTTCTCAAAATACTTAACTATTACTTTGCTCTTTATATAGATAAACTATTATTTTCTCTTAAAAAGGTTTGCATTTCTGTCACCACCCCACTTATCTTATGCAGAATGGTGTCTCAACATTCCCCTGTTGAACTTGTTGGAAAAAAACCCAACGCCTCAATGTTCTAAGCGCTCTGGCGTTTCTCCTGTGTGGGTTTATCAAGGAGATCAACAAATTGCTTCTCCTGGGGACATCTCGTTTTGTTCTGTATTCTTGTAAAGTGTTCTATGGCAACATAAACAAAAATGATGATATTCCATAATTAAATAACTATAATCTATTTTGAACTGTCTCTTATATATATACACATCACGACTTGTTCACCTAGTTACCTTCAATAACGTCCCGGTGCTCTTTAACTTTCGCCGGTCTTAATCGCTGTTTTTCAATATTGAGCTCTCAACTAAAAAATGCCACGCATGCGTGCTGATTTAAATTGAGACGTCTCTCATTAGACTCATTTTATTGGGGCTTAGGAGATACATGCTAACCAATCAAGGCTTACATTCAGCCCCTCTGGCTTGACTGATCTCAAACGATGTATCCACCACTGCTCTCGATATAGTAATGTTTGCTCCTGTGATTTATTTCGTAAGCCTTGTCGCACTGCTTCTATGCACCAACATCGTAACATATCAAAACTATGTCCTAAATCTAGACAGTGCTGTACAATTGGGGCTTCTATGCGTCGACATCTCAATCTGCTCTCATGTTCCTTCAACCAGATCTTGAAGGCTCGGATAGTTTTCCTTATGTATAAAAGAGAGCAGGGACATCGAATTGCATAAACTACCGATGTTGATTCACAATTTGTAAAATGTCTCAGATGATAAGTTTCCCCTTGATGTACAAACTCTGAAATTTCCAATGTAACAGAGCAGATACTACAATGGCCACATTTCACATGTCGTCCTACTTTTTCACTTTCTGGAACCCATTCCAATGGCCGTAATACTGTGGGGGACAGATATTCCTTCAGACTCCTACTTTTCTTCCAAACACATCGCACAGTTTTATCTTGCAGGCCAGGTACTACTTCCAAAACTGATTTATGCTTTTTCAAAATTTTTTGAATATTTATACTCAGCGGTGAATAAGTGGTTACTAGATTGACTTTCTGAACATCCATTTCTATAGTGGATTTATCCTTTGAAATTAATAAAAGATCTCTATTATTGTATAGTGCCCGATGGTAGGCACGATGAATTATCTGTTGTGGATATCCTCTTCTCAAAAAACTCTTCTTCAAGTATTTAGAAGCCTGTTTATATTCTGCTGTTGTGGAACAGTTTCTTCTATATCTTAAGAACTGTGATATAGGAAGGCTGTCTTTCAAACCCATCGGATGAGCACTTGAATAGTGTAAAAATGTATTCCAATGGGTGGATTTTCGAAACACTGTCGTTTTCCAGCTATCAGAACCTCGACTTATCAATATATCTAGATAAGTAATCTGTTGATCATGACTCTCAAAAGTGAATGTCAGATTCTTATCACAGGTATTTAACCAATCAACAAACATGTGAATGTCAGCTGGGTTCCCTTGCCATAGCATAAAGATGTCATCTATATATCGCTAAAAAATGTGACCTAAGGGACTGGCAACACCCTTTCTGGAGCACTTTTGGTGCACCAAGGAGTATTGAGGAGTGGATCTTCTGTCTTCCCATTGCTGTGGGAGTTTGAATGGCTAAAGGAAAATGAAAGTCAAAAAGAAAGCAGGTGGTATCTTCCATTCCAAAGTCTCAGGGCCCTATGGATAAGCAATTATTACGAGCTACTGGACAAGGTACTGTTGTGTTTGAATCATCCCTGGAAGGAGCTTCTCCTAGTTCTCCTGAACAGTGCTCCCCATCTACCCTCCTCCCCCCATGCAAGTAAACCAATGAACAAGTCTTCTAAGGACTCGTCTTTACTGCCTGTTGATTTTTTTCTGTCTTCTGGTGAGCCTTCCTCAGGCTGTGGTTTCTCCAGACTCTTCTGTTCCATCCTCCTTGATGGAAAGGTTAGCTTCTGATATTTCTTTAGTAGATACTTGGAAGGTATTTGTGAGAAGTGAAAATTTGCTTAAGGATACTATTTCTAAACTGTGTTCCTTTTCTCAGAATACTGTGCAAACGTTTCAGCAAATTGATAAGAAATGTTCTTCTATTGCTTCACAAGTTGCTGAAATGAAGCCTCAGGTGCTCTCTCTTCACTCTGTTGTTGCTTCTTGCAAATTTACAGTAAGATGGAAGCTTTAGTTTAGAGAATGGTTGTAAGAGTAAAAATGTATGTTTTTTTTATTTTTTATTTTCCTGTATCCCTCTTATTATCACCAGAAATCTTTCTGAGGAAATATTTTCAGGAAGCTTTGGCTCTCTCAAATGCTGAATTAATTTCCAATATGTATTATGTGCAAGCAAAGAAAATTAATGAGGTTGAGGAGAAAATGTTTCCCGTTTCTCCTCTTAATCTGACACAGCAATTGGAGGTCTCTAAGGATGAGATTTCCTCTTGTGTTACTCTTTTGGTATCTTTTGCTTGCAAATCTGATAAGAATTTGATTCTTAAAAGTATTTTTAAGAAGACAAATTTTATTTTTTTTGTGGTCAACAGATTTTCCTCTTTCCTGATGTGTCACATGCCACTCAGGTTATGAGGAAGTCCTTTTTTTCTCATCACACTAAAATTTTGTCTGCTGGTGGAACTTTTTTCTAAAATTCCCCTGTAAGTGTTTTATCATTTTTCAGGGGAATAATTATGTATTTGCAGAATCCATGCATTTGGAGATTTTTGTTTGACCATAATATTTCTTGATGAAGGAGGGGTGTTTTGTTGGGTACCTAGTTTGTACTATACCTCTGTTAATAAGAGGGTAAAAAATGTTCTTTTTCATTTCCTGTGTTGGCTCTTTTACTTTCAATTTTTTTTCTTTCTCTTGAAGTGGGCTATATCTCTTCAGCTTGATTGCAAGTGTCTATTTTTTGTTACATTGTATACATTTCTCAAGGTGCCCTTGCTTTTTTTTCTAGTACTACTACTATTGAGCTACAAGGCGTACACAGTGCTGCACAGACATGTAAGAGACAGTCCCTGCTCATCAATGCTTACAATCTAGTCAAGATAGATAACACAGTAGCTGTAGACAGGGATACATCTAAGGGGAATGGTAAGAGAACACAAAGGAGATCAGGTCAGTCAAGATCCGAAAGCGGCAACGAAGAGGTGAGTTTTCAGCCTGGATTTGAAAAGTGACAGAGAAGGCACCTGACATACAGACTCAGGTAGTTTGTTCCAGGTGTAAGGTGCAGCAAGGTTTAAGGAGCAAAGTTTGGAGTTGTCAATAGAAGAGAAGGGTTGTGATGAAGCTGACACTACTGAAGCTATGGAGTTAGAAGAAAACTCCGTTTCTTTTAAAGAAACTGATTTACAGAGAATGCAGTTACCAAGAAATGCAGCTAGAGGGAGTAGGCATGAGGCTGCAGAAGGTAGGCTGACACATCCAGATTGTAATGATGCAATAGCTAATCAAACACACCTGAGTGGAGGGCCAGAAAGCTCACTAGCGAAACCACTTTATAAGCAGTGCTCGGTCAGGAGTCTCCAGAGAGGATCACCAATACGGGGAGGATCACCAATACAGAGAGGATCACCAATACAGAGAGGACCTTGAAGAGAAATGACCACAGGAGCAGAGAGGACCACAAATACAGAGAGCAACAGAAACCCCTGCTACTAAGGAGAGAGAAAGGGGAAAGCTCCAACTACGGAAGGAAAGGCAGTTAAGCTTGCAGTCCTTACAAGGAAGGGACAACTTCCAGGAAGGACAAGCCCATGCTGAAAAGCTCCTGAAAGAAGTCTCCAGGGAAGACAGTGTAAGCAGGAGAGTGCCTGGTAGAAGGAATACCAGCAACGCACGTCTCAGAGAACAAAGGTACATTCACACTTCCTTTCCTGAATGTGTGCCAGGTCCTAGAAAGGCTTATAAACCAGAGAGCCATAGATATGAGAAACAAAGCTGGGGAAAGCTTTGGAAACCTGTGCAGAAGCTCTTAGATAAAAGCCATATTAATTGTTTGCCAGACCAGGTCCAGCCAGGCTGGAACGTCTTGGAGAGAACTACTGAAGTACAACCAGTTTTGCCTAGGGAAAGCTCAGGCTTAGCAGACACCTTATCTGAGCAAGAGGATATGCAAACAGACTTTGTAGAACCAGAATCATTGCTATCTGCATATCCTATGGACTGTACTCTCTGTGTAGCTGAGAGTATAGAATCTCTCACAGAGTCATAGCATAAGACATGCTCTAAAATGTCATTGCTTTGTTGAGCTGAAAAGAAAACGTTTTTGTGTTTATGTAACCTGTTTATATTGAAAAATCCTGCTTGAATGGAAAAGACTGTGAAGCTCTTATAACAGTTTTGGACTTTGTAAATACTTTGGTAGAAACCCTGAATTAAGGTGAATTCTGTTGTCTTCTTGGAGAACCTTAGCGCATCAAGGGAATAAAACCTTATATTTAACCCAGCCCAAGGCTCACACAACTATTCTTTATAAAGAAGGGAACTACAAGGACCATAATGCACCTGGTCTAAGTTAGAGTTCCCGGCTTCAACAAACAATAAATGTCCACCCTGACCCTTCAGCACGCTGCCACCGGGAGGGGCTGTGACAGGGTACAGTCCGAAGCAATTTGCCAGAAGAGCGGAGTTCCCGATGAGGGGTGTAGGGAGAAATAAGAGAGGAAAGGCAGTGAGTGAGGAGCTGCAGAGTGAATACATTAATAGGTCAGCAGAAGAAGTTTGAACTGGATGTGGAAACAGATAGGGAGCCAATGAAGTGATCTGAGAAGAGGGATTATATGAGCATGATGAGTTTGGTGGAAGATTAGCCATGCACAGAGTGTTTAACAGATTGAACGGGAGAGTGTTCATTCAACAGGAGACCAGCAAGGAGTAGGTTGCAATAGTCAAGACAGGAGGTGATGAAGGAGTGGATAAGTGTCTTAGTAGTGTGTTCAGAAAGGAATGGGTGGATTTTGTTGGTGTTATAGAGAAAGAAATGGTGCATCTTAGCTGACAGATGGATGTGTGTGGAGAAGGAGACAGAGGAGTCAAAAACAACCCCAAGGTTGTGAGCTGAGGAAACAGGGAGGAGTAGAGAGGTATCCACAGAGACTAAGAAAGGAGGAAGAACAGAGGAGGTTTTAAGGGGAAAAATAAGAAGCTCAGTTTTGGCCATGTTCAATTTCAAGCAGCTGTGAGATATCCAAGCAGCAAAGTCAGAAAGGCAGGCAGAGATCTGGGTCTGGACTGCTGGAGAGATTTCAGGTGTGGAGAGGTAGATCTGGGAGTCATCAACATAAAGATGATAGTGAAAGCCATCGAAGAGATGAATGCACCAAGGGACTGGGTATAGAGAGAGAAAATGAGCAGACCGAAGACAGATCCTTGGGGTACAGCAACTGAGAGTGGGATAGCAGCAGAGGATGATCCACCAGAACAAACACTGAAAGTGCAATGGGGGAAATAAGAGGAGAACCAGGATAGTACAGAGCCCATAAAACCAAGAAGAGGACAGGGTATCAAGGAGAAGGCTGTAGTCAACAGTGCAAAAGCTTGACCCGCTTTGACCCGGTGAAAAGCGGGATATAAATACTGTTAAATAAATAAATAAATAAAAGCAGCTGAGAGGGCAAAAGGATGAGGACTGAGTAAAGGCCCTTAGATTTTGCCAGAACAAGTCACTGGAGACTTTGGCAAGAACTGTTTCAGTAGAATGTAGAGGATGAAAGCCAGATTGTAAAGGATCCAGGAGGGCTTGAGAGGAGAGAAAGTTAAGGCAATGGCAATGAACTGCACGTTCAAGTAGTTTAGAAACAAAGGGAAGGAGGGAGATGGGTTGATAGAAGGCAGATAGGGTCAAGTGAGGGTTTCTTGAGGAGAGGTGTAACTACAGCAAGCTTGAAGGCTGCAGGAACAGTTGCAGTGGAGAGTGATAGGTTGAGAATATGACAGATGAAAGGGACAACAGTGGAGGAGATGGGGCTTAGGAGACGGGTGGGAATAGGATCAGAGGAGCAGGTAGTGAGTTTGGAGGAGGAAAAAAGGTGTGCAGTTTCCTCCTACAGATTGTATTATCTGTAAAAACTTCAATAAATAAAACAATCCCCACAGTCATTATTGTTAAATCATCGATCCTTAATATATAAATACTAACAATTCAAATCATCAAAGTTTATCAAAATTGATCAAGAAATGGTTTGAAAAACATGTTTTTAGTAAGGAATGAAAGATTAAAAAATATTCTTCCATTTTCAGAGATTCAAATAATTTATTTCAGAGTAGAGGAACGGCACATCCAAAGACTGTTTTTCTAGAAGTTACTAATTTACAGTCCTGATGGCCCAGAATAAACAGGTTTAGAGAGCTACATTACCTTAGTGCCCATTTTGATTCATACTTCATAATTGTTTTCCTCAAACACTCTGGACCAATATCATGCAAAGCATGGAAAGTCAGACATAGTATCTTAAGGGACCTATTTAGCTAAAATGTATTCAGGTTTTACACTTACTGCATGTTTAGCTTAAAAACTAACTGCATTAAGTGCAAAGCCTCCACAATAACTGTCAGGGACATGACCAGCATCCCCAGTTCCCAACAGCTAATGCATGGATGCCTACCCCTAATACACAGTCCTATTACTGCAGGGGCACTTACCTCCACTTACTCAGGTGCATTAGATGAACCCGTGTTAAAGACAACACTGACAGCACACGGTACCCTGCACTAACTGCACTGTGCTCACCGTACCCATTCTCTACCCCAAATCTGCATTTTTGGCACCTTAATGAGCAATTGGCAGACTGAAAATAAGCATGAGTTGTCTGGTACACTCCCATGGTAACTATTACCATGAGCCCAAGCAGGTAGTTAATGTGTACCAAATTGCATGTCAACAGTATAGCGCACTGTAACAAGGCCTGTAACAGTGGTGATGCTCTATCATGGCAAGATCTCTTTGTAACTACTTTAGTCACCATATTCTGAATGTGTTGTAATTGAACCAAGGTCTGGTGGAGCCCCATGTCAATAGCATCCCAGTAATCCAAATTGCGGATCACTAATGACTGCATAGTCATCCAAAAATGTTGATGTCCTAAATAAGAATGAAGTTGGCGAGTAAGCCTTAATTTCCACCATGATTTTTTTAAAAATATATATCCCTGGTGCTGTAGTGTTAAGGCAGAGTCTAAAATCACTCACAGGTTTTTAATCCAAGAGGGAAATATTGTCATGCTATCCATTATTTTCAAACTCGGTGTACTTACAGGATTTTCCTTTTTGCTTGTCCATAAATGTTTGTCTTTTCCACATTTAGCTGTAATCTATTGGCTCCCAATCAAGCCTTTATCCAATTCAATCAGTCTGAGCATCACCATATAAATAAGGAGAAAATCTCTATGGAAAAGGTAGCCTGTGCAAAAAATGTGTCTTTTCTTAATTTTGTAGTAAAGAGTAGCGGAGGACAAAGACCACTGCCAAACACAAGGAGAATTCAAAATACATTATTGTAGACCCAACTTAGCAAGTTTCAGCCTTAGGCCTTTGTCAGGGGTCTATAATCAGACACATAAACACACAGTTAAAATATGTAAGGTACAATGTTCATATGCAGGCAAAGGTGTTAAAAGAAAACTAAATAAACACATTACCAAAAAAGATACACAGGGCTGAGTGTAGAGACCGTCCAAAGGGCGGAACAATACTACTCTTTCCCAATCTAAAACAAACATTGTGCATTGAATAGAGAAGGGCAACCAATATCAAAATTGATAATAGAAGGGAGAAACAAACAAACACGATATAATATTGGGAGACAGTAAACAATAATAAGATACATATAAGAATAATATAACAATCATCATAAAGACATACTACCTGCAATCAAAGATGATTAAAACCAACACAGACATAAATGTCAATAACGCCTCCACTTCACCTAAGGCATCCCATGCAATGCCATTACACAACTTCTCCACTGTATCAAATAGAGAGGTTGTGAACATTATCGCCTCAATCAACCCCAGTACAGCTCCTAATGACCCATGCCCTGCCAGCTGGATCAAGGACATGCGACATGACCTCAGTCAAATATTGAGCAAAATACTGAACCAGTCTTTCTCAACAGGTTCATTCCCGCAGAGTCTAAAACACACTTCCATCAAGCCCCTACTGAAGAATAATAGACTGGACCCATCCAAGGTTGATTCCTTCAGGCCTATCTCGAGCATACCACAGCTCGCAAAAATCATTGAGAAGGCCGCCCAACAACAAATCCAACATCATATTGACACTGAAGCACCACTAGATCCATCTCAACATGGCTTCAGGGAAGCACATGGAGTTGACACAGTCCTTACAACCCTATTCAATATTCTGGTAACAGGAATAAATAACATACAACAGGGGTTCGTCCTCATCTTCCTGGACATATCCGCCGCTTTCGACTCTGTGAGTCATGACATACTCCTACAACGCTTGAAAGATAAGGGGATTCAAAGCACAGCACTCGAGTGGTGTAAATCATACCTATCTAACAGGTGGCAACAAGTAAAAACAGGTCACGCTTCCTCAGAACCATTCCTGCAATCACAGGGAGTACCCCAAGGATCGTCCTTATCGGCACTAATGTTTAACATCTACATGCAGCCGATATGTGACTTGATCAGATCCTTTAATGTACAATGTCTCGCTTACGCAGATGACATCCTCCTATATATGCCGTTCACAATTGAACATCCAGTATTCTCCCCAATAATCAACTGTTTTGAAGCTGTAGCCGAATGGTTGCTATCACAAAACCTTCGGATTAACCACAAAAAAGCTGACGTTCTTTTTGTCACAAGGAACCATAAGTTCATACCTCCTCCATCACTACTCGTCAACAACATAGAGTTGAAATCAAAAGCTACCATCCGTTACCTCGGCATCACATTAGATCAGCACTTGGACATGACAACGCATGTCAAGAACATCACAAAAACTATATATTATAAGATCAAATCGCTACGTCACCTCCGCTCCCTACTAGATCCCACAGACTTCCGAACAACCTTCCAGGCATTAGTCCTCCCACACCTGGATTTTGCCAACATCATCCTTCATGGCCTCCCTCAATCAACTTTAAATCCGCTCCGCCTAGCCATGAATACAGCCGCCAGAGTCCTCTCCGGCTCATCAAGATCTGACCATATAACACCCATCATGAAAGAACTGCATTGGTTACCATTACATGCCAGAATCCAGTATAAGTCTTTAGTCCTTACTTTCAAGGCACTAAATAACTGCCCCCCTACGCCAATCAGCAAGCTTATCCATAGCACCCTGGAAAACAGAAAAGGAGAACCACATCAATGAACACCTTAATTGTTCCAAAAATAATAACGAAGTGCACTAAGGCCACCTCCAACAGGGCCTTCTCCTTATTTGCACCTCTAAACTGGAATGCGCTACCTCACGAAATCCGTGCTACCAAAAACCTAATCCTATTCAGAAAAGCATTGAAATACCACTTGTTCACAAAATGCTACCCGGAAGTCAACCTAGACATTAACAAAACTAACACCTCAATACAACCCGAAAAGGGCTAGTTGGTCAACCTTCTCTCTAGTCCTATTAGTGAACCACTTTGCAACATCCAAACGAATTTTATATTACTGTATATATCATTAAGTTATTCTGTACATAGTTTCCCCGGTTGTCCTATTGTTGAAGTTCCCTGTTCAATGTAAAACTCAATGTTACTTGTATACATTGTAGTATGTTCTTGTTCAATGTACACCGCACTGATTGTAATAGCGCGGTATAAAAGAAGTGTTAAATAAATAAATAAATAAAATATGTGTATGTACATTTAAAAGCATAAAAATAACATTTATAGAGGATGGCAATGTATTAAAATGTATAAAAATAAAAGTCATTATAAAAATATATATATTGTGACAATGAGAGCTGTGATGACCCAATGGAAACAGAGGATAATGGTGACAACAGGCAAGCTTTTCAGAGGGCTAAAGCTACAGCCAAGCAAAAGAAACACGTACTTGCTGAGGCTAAGCCACGCCCAAGCCCCAACGTGAGTGCAGGCTTGGACTCTAATGACAGAGAGAAGGGTGTGGTAGCTAGGAAGCAGCTTTTTAAACCTGCTTCAGGGCAGAGAGACACAGCAGGAGCAGGCGGAAGGACAAAGGAAGGAGAGAGGAGCAGCAACAGGAAGGAGGAAGGAGATGGGGGAAGTTTAACTTCACGTGGGAGAAGCAGTTCCAGCAGCAAAGGAAGCAACCCTTAGGTGAAAGGTACGCTTGAGCCAGAGACCAGCAGATGTATAGCTGGGGAGATTGCTGAAGAGCTGGAACAGAGTGCAGTGCAGTGTGTGCAAGAGACAGTTCAGAAAACCCAAGCTGCCAGAAGGGGGGTGAAAGCTGTTACAAACAAACGTAACCAAGACCCAACCAAAGGCAGAGACATAGTGCTGAACACAGCTGAAGCAGTTAAGCTTTTGTTCCAGGGAAAGAAGCCCCACGCTCCTGATACAGCCAATGCTTACCAGGGAGAGCAGTTCTGAAAAGGACTTTTGAACTTTCTACAGAATAGTAAGTTGGAAAACATTGTTGAAAATCCTGAAAGAGATAAGCAATTTGCAGAACAGGAAGGTATGTAAATTGACACTCTTGAGTCAGATTCAGTGTATGACAAATCACCGATGGATTGTTCTTTTTGCATGAGGGAAATTGAAAGCTGCTAGAAAGAACTGTAAAAAGAACCTTGTGAAAAGCAATTTTTCCTTAGCTAGGAAAGTGCTAAGACCTTCTTCAAGCTAAAGAACTTTGCTAAGAACAGAGTTTGAATTAAAGCAGCATTATTGGAAAATGAACAGAATTTACCTACGCTGTTTGAATGACCAGAAGCTGTAACACAGGTGCTGAGATGTGTACTGAAAGCAGCTGCTGTGTTTAAAGGAGTATTGCAGTTCTTTAACCTCACGTGTACTTTTGTTCCTGTAAGTTTTTCTGTTTTGGAGAGTAATCCTTTTGCCTGCATTACCATTGAATTTAATGTGTGGAAAGTACCCAAAAATAAATGTCTTGTTTTTGCCTTAAACAACCCCAGTGGTCACACACTACTTTGTCTTTAATGAAAAGAACTACAAGTCCCAGGATTCCTTGCTGGAGTCTAAAATAGTTTTATTTAAGGACAAATATGGCAGCCCTTTGCCTGTGAGCCACCGGCCCAGGCAGGAGGTCATGACAATATATATATATATATATATATATATATATAAAACATAAAAATAAAAATAAAAATAAATAAAAATAACATTTATAGAAAAAGGCAATGCATTAAAATGTATAAAAATAACAGTAACAACAATCATCATAAATATATCTGTATATATGTTTAAAACATGAAAATAACATTTGTAGAGAATAGCAATATATTAAAAATATTAGAGAAACATCAGATATGCTACACATGCATATTAATAAGCATCAAACATAACATACAAAATAAGAAGACTGTTTTGAATATGACCAATGTATGTGTAATAGTAATCAGGGTATCCTGGAGGCCCTCCTCGCCTTCCATACCCCACCTCTTTCCCAGAACCCTTCCTTTTACTCATTCCAGCATATAAAACACCCAGACACCATATCATGGTATAACTTTGGTCACAGCTTTATTTAACACATATAACGACCGGCCCAACATATCCAACATCCCAACATAACCCCCCCACCCCCATCACCAGAAATGCCCCCACCAGCCATATTATTAGCAAGGCGGAGCATCATCCTCCCCCAAACACTGCCACCTGCCTTGCAATGTTAGTAGCAAAGGCCGTCCCCCACACCCCTATACTGGGCCGGGACCCCCAACCGGGATGTCTCGCCCCACCCCAGGGAGCCCTTTGCTCCCCCCACTGTGCCTAAATCAGTTAAAGTCCTGCCGCCTCGACGAGCGCTGGCTCTCTACCCCCCCCAGCTGCGACAACCCTACAACCCCAAACCATAGAGGGAGGGTGGGCGGGAAACACGTCCGCTGCGATTGAGGAGCCGCACCGAAAAGAACGCGGCTTCTCGCTGCTCCTAGTCCCACCCCTCCCAATGCATAATCCAATGAAATTGCTCCACAATTCCGTGGTGGAGCGATTTCAACTGACGCCACTCCTCGACTCCTCCCCCCCCTCCCCGACCCTCACCACGTGCAGAGGGCCGAGGCCGGGCCCAGGCACCAGGTTACTGACGGCCACGGGACCTGGCCCGGTGGCCTCGAGCATTAACCAGGGTATCCCGGAGGCCCTCCTCACCCTCCTTGCCCTCCATACCCCACCTCTTTCCCAGAACACTTCCTTTTTCTCATTCCAGCATACAAAACACCCAGACACCATATCATGGTATAACTTTGGTCACAGCTTTATTTAACACATATAACGACCGGCCCAACATGGGCCCAACATATCCAACATCCCAACATAACCCCCCCCCCCACCCCCATCACCGGACAATGCCCCCACCCGCCATATTATTAGCAAGGCGGAGCATCATCCTCCCCCAAACCTCGTCGCCTGCCTTGCCATGTTAGTATCAAAGGCCGCCCCCCACACCCCTATACCGGGCCGAGACCCCCAACCGGGATGTCTCGCCCCACCCCGGGGAGCCCTTCGCTCCCCCCACTGCACCTAAATCAGTTAAAGCCCCACCGCCTCGGCGAGCATTGGCTCTCTACCCCGCCACCGGCACAAGGTAGTTTACCTATCCTCGCACCGCCCCACCCCCCATAAAGCTGCGACCAACCGACCCCTCCAGCGCCTCCTGCCAATCATTTAATAATAAATCCTGACCCACAGGAGACAGGTGAACCCCATCCGTATGGTACAGCGCCACACACTTCACCTCCGTCCAGGGGTGCTGCACCTGCCAGCCACCAGCCTGCTGCAGTCAACGCCCAAACTGCTGGTTGACCTTTACCAGGCCCCACAACCAACGCCATTGAGACTGGCAGGCCGGCCTTGGGATAATGTCCAACCAGACAATTGCCACCCCTGGCCAGTTCTCCTGCAGCACTCGAATGTCCCACTGCACAGCCCTAATGAGCTGTCTAAAGTCCGATCGAGGAGCTGAGCCGAAATGAATGTGCCATGCGGCTCCTCGGCACTCCTAGCCCCGCCCCCCCCAATGCATAAGCCAATGAAATCACTCCATGCTTCTGTCGTGGAGCGATTTCAACTGGCGCCGCTCCTCGACTCCTCCCCCCCGACCCTCACCACGTGCAGAGGGCCGAGGCTGGGCCCGGGCACGAGGTTACTGATGGCCGTGGGACCCGGCCCGGCGGCCTTGAGCTTTTATTATAAAAACATAAAATAGTGGCTGAACAGCTTTTTTAAAAAAAGAACATAAAACACTAATAAAAAAGGGGGAGGGGCAGATCACCTAGAGGTGATCATGTAATATAAACTAAATGCCCTAAAAAAACATGAATATAAAAATATAGATAAGAGTATATATATGCACTGATAGATTCTATTGTGCTGGAAGTAACTTTTGAGAAACCGAAAAAACGTCAACAGACACAAGTGCATGTATAACAGGATAAAAAAACAAAATAAGAGGTGAAATCATGTCACTGCAGTCACAATTTATACAATGGCTAAAACAGGGGGAGCAAGATCACAAAATTAAAGGAAAATTGTCAGCTGACACTTCTAGTCTAAAAAGAAATGATGCACTATGCATAATCAGTAAGAGTAAAAGACATACGTTTTTAAAAGACATACGTTTTTTAAAAAAAACAGCTCATGCATTGAAGATTAAATGGCCTGACAGCAATTGGTAGCGAAAGTCGCAAAGGGTAAAACAATGCAAGATATGAAAAGATCATAAGTAAGGGAAAACCAAACCGAAGAGCCATAACTGTGAGTGCCGTCAGAAGTGGGAAAACACCACGAAGTAGCAAGAAAGGTATTAAAAGCACAGCATTAGCTCCTCCCACTTGAGGATGGCAATGCATTAAAATGTATAAAAATAAAACAGTCATTATAAAAATATATGTGTATATATAGATATAAAACATAAAAATAAAAATAAATAAAAAATGGCGAGGCCGCGGGCAGGGTCCCAGCGGCCGATCTTAACCGGATGCGCGGCCTGGTGCGGGGACCCTGCATGTGGCTGTGGCTGTGGCGCGCAGGAGAGGTAATTTTGAATTCATTGGCTCTCGGCGGATGCAGCCGCGTGGGAGACAATCAACGAAGGTTCGGGCTGTGTGGTGAGTGGGTGGTGCTTGGCCGACAGCCTCCGCGTGGTCATTCTTGGCGGATGCTGCTCGGGGGTGCCGGCTTGCTGAGGTTACGGGCATCGGGGCTGTTGCAGCCTTACTTGGAGCCTGGCGTGGCATGCCTGAGTGTCTGGAGGCAGTGGGAAGGCGATCGGGCTCCCCGCGGGGACGGGCTGAGCAGCGGAAGTGGAGTCTCTGCGGTCATGGTGCCACGTGGAGGTACTCCTCACTGGCTGATCATGCCGGGCAGTGGTTGGTGATACGGCATGCAGGCAAGTGAGGGCTGCCGGGTCCGGGGCTGCCATACGGGGATCCGTCGCCTTAAGGTCTTGCTTTGGCAGAGGGGAGTCCCCTACTGTAGGCAGTCTGTGATTCCCGTGCTGGGGGGAGCGGTGCTTTCATTTGAAAAGGATGTGTTAAAAAAAAAATCATAAAGAGTGAGGAGAATAAATCAGTCATTAAATTAAAGGTATAAGGTTCAGGGAAAGGGGGGATTGGGCTGTTTTAGGATGCCGCCACGTAGGGGGCGCGTGGAGCGGGCAAAGGGGCGGGGAGGGGCATTGGGGCGTCCTTCCATGTCAGCATGAGTGGACCAAGGGGGTCAGGAGACTGGGGGGGAGCGTGATTGGTGGGGAGATGGGGGGTTTGGCGGTTGGAAGGGGGCGGCGGGGACGTGGGGCTCCGCTTGGGGGGCCGTAGGGGTACGTGGGGGGGCCCGGGGGGCAAGGAGGTCAGGTGTTGGGGGAGCTCAGGGGAGGGGGAGCAGGGCGCATGACCCCACCCCTCAGAGGGGCCCGGCGGTCTGGGGGTGCGCAGCTCGGGGGGGTTGGGTTGGAGGGAGAGGTGAATATGGGGGGTGGAGGGGGGTCGGGGGTCCTGGGTGGTGAGGTGGTGAGCAACCTGGTGGCAGGGGTGGGGGAGTGCAGGGAGCTTGGGCAGGGGGGGGGGGTTGCAGCCGGGTAGGTGCAGTGGGGTAGCGGATACCTCACTCCTGTGGGCTGGCTTCCGGGTCAGGGTGACTATCGGGTGGCAGGGGGGGCTTTTGCCTTGGGAGCATTGGCTTGGGGGGGGGTCAGGGTACGTCTAGGGAGAAGTGGGGTGGGCCCTGGCCCACGGCAAGGTCGCTGGCAGTTCCCCCCCCCTCATTTTCCTATTGTGTCTCCGTAGGGGCAGGCGATGGCGCAGCCATCGTGGAGGCCTGGTGCTGGTGGACGGGAGCTCTGGCCGAGTCCGGAAGGTGGAAGGGCTGCAAGGCAAGGTGCTGTGGCAGAGACATCCGGTGTGAGGCGTGGTGAGATGGCGCAGACGAGCGACAAGGTCCGGCAGGCGGAATCCGGGACTGCTGCTGCTGCTGCAACAGAGGGTCATGAGGCTGGTGAGTGGGTGGGCGTCCCAGGTGAGGTGATGGTGGGGCGGGTAGGGCGGGGGAAGGCGGGGGGTAGTGCGTGGAAGAAGAGGCGGCGTTTTTGTCGGCGGCGTCATAGCTCGGAGTTGTCCTCTTCCTCCTCCTCCTCGGGTGGTTCGTCTTCAGCATCTGGGGGGGACCTGCTGCGACGGGGGGGGGGATAGTGAGGGTGGGGTGGGGCCTAGGGCAGGGGAGGGGCCCTATTGGTGGTTGCGTTTCCTGAGCTGTGGGAAGGGGTGCCAAAAAGGCTTCGAAGCAAGATCAGAAAGCAGCGATATATAGATATTTTTCGGCTGTTGGAAAGAAGGAAGCGATCGGGTGAGAGCAGGAAGAAGAGGAAGGAGGATGAGAAAGTGGGGCGGATTAAGAAGGTTGAAAATAATGTAGTGAACTGGACACGGTCATTTCTGCACCTAGCCAGTGTGTGGGGACATCACTCGCCTGAGCATTATGGTATGCTATTGGCGTACGCAGATTCCATATTGGAGGCATCCCAGACACACGAGGGGTGGGCGTGGTTGAACTATGATGAAAAGTTCAGGGACAAAATGGAGGAGAACAGATTGTTATCCTGGGGCACGCAAGATATTAACCTCTGGCTGACCCAAATGTCTGCTAGGTCGGGTGCTGGGGGGGGATGTGGGGGGGAAAGGTGGTGCGGTGATGGCGGGGGTGGCGGCTCGTTCCTTTCGCCCTGCGCCGGTCAGTCTGCAGCAGAAAGTGGGGGCAGGGGGGGTCAGTGATGTGTGCTGGAGGTTCAATAGGTCAACCTGTCCATTTCCTGACTGCAAGTTCAAGCACCTCTGCTCCATTTGTGGCGGAGGGCACTCGGCCACAAGTTGCAGTAAGAAAGGGGCCACTGGAGCCTCTGGGACAGCACCCAAGCCTCAGTGAGCTCTGATACTTGTGGACGCCTTGCAGGGGTGGCTTCAGCGGCATCCGAAACGGCAGGATAGGGTCATTCTATAATGTAAATAACTTATGTTAATTAACTATGTCATGCTCATTGTTCCACAACCTGTATATAAGTTATGCTCAATATAATTAACCTGTATATAAGTATTAAAAAAAAAAAAAAAAAAGTACTATTGTTAATGTTAAAATACGTTCCATGTAACAAAATGTGTACATAGTTAAAACTTGTTCCATGTAAGACATACGGAAGTATGCTAATCTTTGTTCAATGTAAACCGCCCCTGATCTCTGGAAGGGGCGGTATAGAAGAAACTGTTAAATAAATAAATAAATAAATAAATAAATTCTTGGGTTTGGTTTTCGGTTTGGTTTTGTTATTCCAGTTTGGGGCAAAGTGGCGGCGCCTAGTGCGAGGAATTCGCCTTCGGTGAGGCATTTTGCAGCAGTGGTCCGGAATAAGTTATTAGGGGAGTGGAGGTTGGGCAGAATTGCGGGCCCGTTTAGTGATACGCCGTTCCCCAACATGGTGATTTCTCCATTGGGGATAGTGCCTAAGAAGGAGCTGGGGAAGTTCAGGCTAATCCAATTTGTCTTGTCTGCTGGGGCGTCGGTTAATGACCACATTCCGCGCGAGTTGTGTACGGTGCGGTTCGTGTCATTTGATCAGGCGGCAGAGATGGTGAGGTAAGCTGATAGGGCAGCATTGATGGCTAAGGTTGATATTGAATCGGCCTTTCCCTTATTGCCGGTGCACCCATCCGCTTTTCATTTGTTGGGCTTCCGCTTTCAAGGGGGATATTATTTTGACAAGTGCATGCCTATGGGCTGCTCTGTTTCTTGCGCGTATTTTGAAATATTCAGTACCTTCCTGCAGTGGGTGCTGGTGCAGAAAAGGGGCTCGACAAATGTTGTACATTACCTGGATGATTTTTTGTTTGTGGGTGCGGCTCAGTCGGAGGAGTGCCAAGCAATGTTAACCGGGTTTACAGAGTTATCTCAGGAATTGGGCGTGCCATTGGCGGAGGGTAAGACGGAGGGTCCAACGACGAGGTTAACATTTTTAGGAGTGGAGTTGGACTCTGTGGAGATGGTAGCTCGCCTGCCGCGGGAAAAGATTGACAGTTTACGGATTTTAGTGGCTAATGTGTTGGCGTCATCCAAGATAACCTTACGGGAGATGCAGATGTTGCTGGGGTCTTTGAATTTCGCGTGTAGAGTGATACCGATGGGCAGGGTGTTTTCATGGTGGCTGGTGTATTCCATGGCGGGGGTGCGGAAACCACACCACTGGATTAGGGTCAGGGAGTCAATGAGGGCAGATTTGCAGGTATGGAGTCGTTTTTTGGCAGATTTCAATGGGACCTCGGTCCTGATGGAGGCGGAGGTGTCCAGTGAGGAGCTGCAGCTCTACACGGATGCTGCGGGGGGAGCGGGGTTAGGAGTTTACTTCGGCGGGGCTTGGTGTGCGGACAGATGGCCGCCGCCTTGGCATGTATCGGGATTGACCTCTAATATCACCTTCCTGGAGCTGTTTCCGATCTGGGTGGTGTTGGAGTTATGACCGGATAGGGTGGTCTGGTGGTGTGACAATGAGGCTGTGGTCAGCGTGGTCAATCGATACTCCCCCAGATGTTTGCAGGTGGCGGGATTGATGAGGGAGGTGGTGTTAGCTTGTCTACAGTTGAATGTGTCGGTAAGGGCTCGGCATATACCCAGCTGCATTAACAAGATCGCTGATGCTCTTTCTCATTTCCAGTGGGAGCGGTTTCGGGCTCTGGCCCCAGAAGCGGGCATGGAAGGATCAGTGGTCCCAGAGAACTTATGGAACATTAGCCAAGGGAGATGCTGAGTTTACTGAGGAGTTTGGTGTCAGCGGGGACTTGGTCTGCTTATGAGCGGGGATGTGACAAGGTGGTCAAGTTCTTGGTTGCACACGGGTAGCAACCGGGGGGGGGGGGGGTGCCGGAAGGCTTGATCGGTCAATATATTGTGGAGGCTAAGGGCGCTGGGTTCTCCAGATTGGCTGTGCGTTCGCACTTGGTGGGTTTCAACTTTTTTGCAGGCACGGTGGGGTGGGGCTCTCCGACTGGGGGACTTTTAACTCGCAGGCTGTTGCAAGGGTGGGAGCAGGCGCAGCTGACTCTGCAGGATCCGAGGCAGCCCATTTTGCATGATTTGCTGGTGAGGCTCCTTGGGGCTTTACCGCCGGTGGCGGCGTCATGGTATGAGGCCGTCATGTTTCGGGCGGTATTTTGTCTTGCCTTTTTTGGGGCCTTTCGAATCGGGGAGTTGGTAGCGAATTAGGATAGGGGGTGCGGGCAGGATGCAACGGCACCATGTTCAGGTGGAGGTGGGGCAGTTAAGGATCTTTTTGGCAAAATCCAAGACTGATCAGCTTTGGAAGGGTTTGTGGGTGCTGTTGAAGGAGTACAGGGACCTGGTTACATGCCCGGTGACTGCAGTGAGGCAGTACCTGCAGGTGCACCCTGGGCTGGCTGGGGGTTTCTTTATTCACGAGAGTGCGCGCGTTTTGACCCGTTTTCAGGTGACTGCGGTGCTGAGGTTGGTGCTGCGTTTTGTGGGGGAAGATCCTATGTATTTTGTGCTGCATTCTTTTCGCATTGGGGCAGCCACAAGCGTGGCGGCAGCCGGGTTGCCCGAGCAGGTCATACGGAGCATCGGTAGATGGCGCTCTCAGGCGTTTAGGGGTTATGTGCGGCTGTGAGGGGTGGAGGGTTGCTGGGGTTGGGGATTTTAATTGTTCATTTATTTTGCAGATGGAGGATTGGAGCCTGCTGGATGCTGGGTGACTGGTCACTCCTTTGTCCACTGGGCGGGACGGCGTGCTGCGTAAAGGCTGGTGGGAGCTAACCTGCGGCTGGACCCAGCATTGGTGCCTGTGTCATGGCTGGGCGAGCATGGACTCCATTGGTCACAGCTGCTGCCTTTGCTATGGCACCACGGGAGGACTTCGCGACTGCCAGCAGTTCGGATTGTGCATTTGGGAGGCAATGACCTTGAATCCTGGTCCTGCAGGCAACTGATCAGAGCAGCGCAGGACGATTTGGTGGAGGTGTTGCGGATGTTTCCGGGTGTTATTCTGATGTGGTCTGACACTATTCCAAGGCCTGCTTGCTGGGGCCAGCGGCGTTGGTCGCGGGGCCTGACAAAAATTAACGGACAGATCAGGTATTGGGTCTGCGAGCAAGGGGGTTACCAGATAATGCATTCCTGGGTAGAGGTCGGGTATGCGGGGCTTTACAGGGGTGACGGGGTGCATTTGTCTCCAGTCGGGATGGATCTGCTCCTTAACGACTGGCAGGAGGCCTTGGAATATGTGTTGGTTCGGGATGCTCACTGTCGCAGCTTGGGGTTGGGGGGGTGGCACATGAACAAGGTTGTTTCTTGTGCCGGTGGCGGGATCCTGGAGGTTTCAGGGGTCCAGAGCCTCAGGCGACACTTGGGCAGGGGCGGGGTGCCCCTGACCCGGTCAAACCCTGGCCGACTTTTGCTAATAGCATGGTGAAGTCGGGAAGAGGGGTAGGAAACTTGTCGGGGGGCAAGTTATTTATTTATTTATTAACATTTCTTATATACCGCACTATTTGCCATCAGCGCGGTTTACATGGAACAGAAACATCCGACAGTTTACATATGTCTGGTCATTACATTTAACAGGAAATGGAACTTGGAGAACAGGGTAAACTATGTACATAGGAGGTGTAATGAGAGTGGATACTGTTTGGTGTTTTACATTGTTGGGAACGCCTGTCGTGAGGGCTTGTCTAGTTGACTACTACTAATATTGAGGTTATGGCATTAGTGGTGGCAAGGCACTTTGCTAAGGTATGGCTGGTGCGGCTGGGCTCCGCTAATCGATTGGGAAGGTTTTGATGTTGGCTTGTTGTTAATTGTTAAAGGTTAATAAAGCTGCGACCAGTTGTGTTCCACAAATATTTGGTGTGGTGTCTTCTGTGGGGATGGCGGATTGGGGGATGTGTGTGTGGGGGAAGATGGGGGAAAAGGGGTCCCAAAGGACCGGGTCCGCCTGCCTCGGTTAATGGCGAGGCCGCGGGCAGGGTCCAGGCAGCCGATCTTAACCGGGCGTGCGGCCTGGTGCGGGGACCTTGCGCATGGCTGTGGCTGTGGCGCTCGGGAGAGGTAATTTTGAATTCATTGGTTCCCGGCAGATGCGTCCACGTGGGAGCCAATCAACGAAGGTTCGGGCTGTGTGGTGGGGGAGGGGTGCTTGGCCGGCAGCCTCCACGTGGTCATTCTTGGCGGAGGCTGCTCGGGGGTGCCGGCTTCCCTCCCACCCGCCCATGACTGTTGTGGGGGGGGTCTGGGGATGGGGGTGGTGCAGCTTGGGGGGGTGGTGGGATCCTGGAGGTTTCCGGGATCCGGAGCCTCAGGTGACACTTGGGCGGGGGCGGGGTGCCCCTGACCCAGTCAAACCCTGGCCGACTTTTGCTAATAGCATGGCGAAGTTGGGGAGAGGGGTAGGAAACTTGCCGGGGGGGCAAGTTATGGCCTTAGAGGTGGCAAGGCACTTTGCTAAGGTATGGCTGGTGCGGCCGGGCTCCGCTAATCAATTGGGAAAGTTTTGATGTTGGCTTGTTGTTAATTGTTAAAGGTTAATAAAGCTACGACCAGTTGTGTTCCACGAATATTTGGTGTGGTGTCTTCTGTGGGGATGGAGGATTGGGGGATGTGGGGGGGGGGAGGTGTGGGAAAAGGGGGCCCGAAGCACTGGGTCCGCCTACCTTGGTTATAACATTTATAAAAAAAAGCAATATTCTATTGTGCTGGGGATCTTTCTGCTGGTTTCTCTTTGGTAGTTTTAATGCATTTAGAAGCCTTTTTAATTGACACAATCGGCTTTTTACAATAGATGTTTCTTTGAGATATGCTTTCCTCTTGTTTGTTAATCAGTATGATGTTTTCTCAAGTGGGAGGAGCTAAGGCTGTGCTTTTAATACCTTTCTTGCTCCTGCACAACGTTTTCCCGCGTCTGACAGCACTCACAGGTATGGCTCTTTAGTTTGGTTTTCCCTTACTTATGATCTTTTCAGATCTTGTATTGTTTTACCCTTTGCTACTTTATTTTTAGACTAGAAGTGTCAGCTGACAATTTTCCTTTACTTTTGTGATCTCATTCCCCCTGTTTTAGCCATCATGTAGATTGTGACTGCTGTGACATGATTTCACCTCTTATTTGGGTTTTTTTATCCTTTTATACATACACTTGTGTCTGTTGACGTTTTTCGGTTTCTCAGAAGGTACTTCTAGCACAATAGAATCTATCAGTGCATATATATACTCTTATCTATATTTTTATATGCATGTTTTTTTAGGGCATTTAGTTTATATTACATGATCACCTCTAGGTGATCTGCCCCCCCTCCTTTTTTATAATTGTTTTATGTTCTTTTTTTAAAAAGCTGTTCAGCCACTATTACATGTTTTTATAATAACTATTACACATACATTGGTCATATTCTACAACAGTCTTCTTTTTTGTATGTTATGTTTGATGCTTATTAATATGCATGTGTAGCATATCTGATGTGTCTAATATTTTTAACACTAGAAGCCCCAAAATGAATTTTACCTAGAAACCCCAAAGTGTGTCAATTGATGCATTATCATGACGAGTGCATTTAGCATGAAATGCAGATGTGAATTAATTTGAAGTAACTTATTTGTTAAATACGTGAAGTATGTGACATCATTACATGACGTCATAGTGTGTTTATTGTTTGTAAAGTCAGAGTAAAACTTTAAACAGTGATTGAGATGCGCCACCTAGTGGGAACATGAATTTATACCTAGAAGCCCCAAAGAACGTCAATTGACGCATCCAAGACAATTGAGTGCGTCAATTGACGTACTTTGGGGCTTCTAGGTATAAATTCATTTTCCCGCTAGGTGGTGCATCTGTCATTAATTTTTGATGCACATATTTGAACATCTTGACCTTGCTAACAAAGTCATGGAACATGACTGACATGGTTCTAGCAGTGGCGCTGGTATACAACTTCGAAGATGCATTTGTGTCAATTGACGCACTTTAGAGCGTCTAGTGTTAATACATTGCTATTCTCTATAAATGCTATTTTCATGTTTTTAAACATATATACACATATCTTTATGATGATTGTTATGCTATTGTTATTTTTATACATTTTAATGCATAGCTTTTTCTCTACATGTTATTTTTATTTATTTTTATGTTTTATATTTATATATATATACACATATATTTTTATAATGACTGTTTTATTTTTATACATTTTAATACATTGCCATCCTCTATAAATGTTATTTTTATGCTTTTAAATGTACATGCACATATGTCTTTATGATGATTGTTATATTATTCTTATATGTATCTTATTATTGTTTACTGTCTCCCAATATTATATCGTGTTTGTTTGTTTCTCCCTTCTATTATCAATTTTGATATTGGTTGCCCTTCTCTATTCAATACACAATTTTTATTTGTTTGTTTTAGATTGGGAAAGAGTAATATTGTTCCGCCCTTTAGACGGTCTCTACGCTCAGCCTTGTGTCTTTTTTGTTAATGTATTTTATTTTGTTTTCTTTTAACACCTTTGCCTGCATATGAACATTGCACCTTACATATTTTAACTGTGTGTTTATGTGTCTGATTATAGACCCCTGACGAAGGCCTAGGGCCGAAACTTGCTAAGCTGGGTCTACAATAAAGTATTTTGAATTTTCCTTGTGTTTGGCCGTGGTCTTTGTCCTCCACTACTCTGTACTGAATTATTTTGTGTAAGACCTCCTTCTCCTGTCTTTTGGTTTTCTTAATTTTCCCATAGCTCACTTTTGTTTTAACCTATATTGCTTTTTAACCAATATTTTAAGGAATTTCTGGCCTTCCCTAATACAGAAGATGTCAGTCTTTCTAAATGTTATCATGCCTAAGAAAAACATTTGCTTAAAGGTACAGTAGGAGCTGGGGTAAATGATCAGGTTGCTTCATCTGATTGTCTCAATCTATCTCAATATTTAAGGCTATCCGGGATGATGATCCTGACTGTTCTGTTGTTTTTTTTTTTTAGTGCCATCAAGTCAGTGTTGACTCATAGCGACCCAGCTACCTCTGGGTATTCTTGCCAATGTATCACTGGAAGTAGATTGCCAGCCTTTTCTTCTGAGGCAATGGAGGGTAAAGTGACTTGCCCAAAGTCACAAGGAGTGCCAGTGGGAATCAAACCCTTGATCTTCTGGATACTAGGCAGTTGCTCTAACCACTAGGCTAAATGACAAAATGTTGGTTCTAGAAACTTGCTTTCAGGAGAAAGATGCAGTTTTTTGTGGACACAAGGTTCAGATTTTTCCCAGTGTTGCTCGTGTAACACAGTTATGTAGCCATGCTTTCTTACATTTAAAGGTATGGACACTAGCTATAGTTACGTTTTTTATCTTTGATTTGCTTAGAAATGTCTTGTTGTTTTTCAAGGTACCCAATGCATTTTCCTGGACCCCTCACACCTACAGCATTTTCTCCAGGGGAAGGAGAAATTTCATAAGATCCATTTCCTTCTGGTATTAAGATGGATGCATTTTTGTTTGAGTTGTAGATTTAATTGGTGCCTATTTCAGCTTTATTTGTTCTTTTCGTATTACTTTATGTCCGTGATTTAATCTGACTCTCTCCATAATGAGAACTGTTTATCTATATTTAGTGAGTAAATTCTTTTTCTTTTTGTATTGTATTCTCCCTTTATTTCCTAATGACTTTTGAGGTCATTCCAGAAACCAAATAAAAGTTTGTATGTGTGCCAGGGACGTCTATCTGCCGAAAATGTATACGAGTGCATTCTGCCCACAGACATTTATCTCGCTAACACAGGGATCTCAGAATGTGTTTGTCAGGGGTAGAATGGGGGCATGGTTTACCGCAGAGACGTACAAAGCATATTCAGGAAAAGCCAGTGTATGTTTTGAGAAGTCTCGGCAGACATGCCCATTATACCTGCCGGAGACATGGAATAAGGTTGGTACTTAGAAAATATTCTGCTCTGTTTGTATAAAGGTGGTGACTGGAGTGTTCTAAACTGGTGGACTTCATAATGGAAAAACACCACAAGATGCATTTATAAAGAACAGAAATCAGAGGTGTGGGAATCTTGTAAGCTAAACAGGCAACTACCCTGAAAGAAATATTAAGAAGAACAATAGTGATTATTCTGGCCATGCTAACATTTGCTGTTTGTGATAAAGGAGCGAGCCTAGGGGTCCCTAACAATTCCTGTGTCCTGAAAAATGGGACTGTTGATGTAGGAATAGTATGTGAGTGAGTATCGAAAGGATTCTTGTTTGGGTGAGAAACGGAGATCATAGTTTTAGTCCTGGGATTCCATGCCATTATGTTGTACCAGCTGTTATTTATAGGTTCAGGGCATCTTTTTGGCAGAATGATGCTTTTTTCTGACTGAATGTGAGAGTGAGAGTGAGAGTGTGTGTGTGTGTGTGTGTGTGTGTGTGTGTTAAATCATAAAAGGTTCTCTATAGCTAAATGTCAAAACATATCCCTTTCGATAAGAGACCCTCAGCATAAGATCATTCAATAATGCAAACAGCACTAAAACATGCCCAAAAGCTCCATTTATTGTGAAGTTGGTAAGGGTCCATACTTAGCATTGTAAAGACTATTTTTAGAGATGACCAATGAAAGAATAACTAAGGATTTCTTCTACTGCCATGTATTTTTTGATGCAAGGTATGTCATAACAATCATATCACTTTCTACTATATTTGCTGTTATATCTTTGAGGCACTGAAATTACCTTGCACTGTTCTGGGCATGCAACAGACTAGTATACCTAGTCTAGTTTGCATCAACATTTATGTATCAACAGTATTTATGTATTTTTTGCATCAGCATAACACTGTAAGAGGAGCAGCTTAAAAGATGCATGTTTTAACAGAGGAGGCGTGGCCATCCGAGACATCCATGAGTATATGGCGAAGATGGGCAGGATTGGAAACGTCCATCTTTTCAGAATACGGTGACCGTGGTGACGTCCACACCATTTGCTGTGTATACCTGTGTGTCGTTATAACAGCAGGACCCATGTTTATCCATAGTGGTTTGCTTGTGCCGTGACAGAAAAGTCTATGTCCCTGATTCCGGAACCGCAGGTGTGTCTATTCCCATGGCTGTGGAATTAGGGTGACATTGGGCCCATTTTCGATTTTGACTTGTCAATGGCCCAGACATGCATGTTTTGGAATCGGCCCCCATATGGATACAATTCTGCAACCATTTATACAAATAAAATTAAATAATATATAAATAAATATGGAGAAAATTCAAAAGTTCCTAATAATAGATGCCACTATCTGAATCTAAAGATTGAATAAATCAGGCAAAAACAGAGAACTCTGAGGTACACCCTGTTGCATGCTTATAGTTTAAAAACTATAACTATCTTCTCATTATTTAACAATCTGTGAATTTTGTCAGTCAAAGCCACTAATATATTTGGATCTGAAGTCTGATTGATCATCATCTAGTCCCTGCGTAATAAATAAATGATCTTGAAGTAGTCTCATCATCCATGTTTTCACAATTTTGACCAATACTCAACAGTTAGACACAACTTCAAAATTCTGTGCCCTAGATGGTAACAAGCCCCCCTGCATAGCAAGAGGTGTGATGTGTGCCTGTTTTAGCTCTTTTGGATAGATACATGTTTTCTCTAATTCTAGTTATTAGCTGGAAGCCACTGTCTGGAAACTGAACAGTCATCCGGGGCAAGGGTCAAAAATACAGTACCCCTTCTCCACAGCTGGGGAACACAACTGTTCCCATTTCTGAGTCCGATAAGACATTTGCTTCCTTAGCTTACGATCCCTTTCAATGCAATCTCTAGTAAATCTGTGATCTTTTCAATGAAAGACAAATTCTGAACACCCAGCATGTCACCCAAAAAAATAGGACTGGTCTTCTGAAGTCCATCAGTTCAGTTCTTAACTACCCTAAGCATGTCCTGGTCCTTAGAGGAAGCTTGCAAGACTCTAGTTGTGCTATGTTCTCTTGTAATTGTACAAACCATATGCTTGTAACTCTTATACTGGGCCCTCCATTCATCTCTTGTAGTCTGGCTATTATGCTTACATCACTTTCATTCCAAGCATCTTCATTTTCTCTTAAAATCTCCTATAACCTGCCCTATGCAAGATGACGTTTAGAAAAAAACTGTTTCAATTCATGCTTTTACTAACTGCATCATTCCAGCCTATGACCAATTGGTCCACTTTATTTCCTATCGCCAAGGATTCCCCTAACTCTTTAAAAGCAAAATCCAATATGTGTCAGATTTTGCAACTTATACATATATGTGCCCAACACTTACACATGTATGGAGGTTATTTCATAAGACTACGCATATAAATGTTGCCAATTTAATTTAATTAATTGAATTTAATTTCTGAGGGGGAAATAAACATTGGAGGATTAAGGAAGGTAACTTCTTTAATCAAAAGGTTGGCTGAACTGAGCACTTCTGTAAAACCTAAACATGCCAGGGTGGAGGGGTAAATCTGGGCGTGGACAACTGCAGTCATACACATATATTCCCTGTATAAAATGGGAAATACATGTGTAGATTTTTGACCCACCTAGGCCACTCCCAAAAAACTTTCCTGACATGCTCCTTTGCAATTTCTATGTAGTAAGGACAACCACATGTAAAATGAGCCCTTTATAAGATCGCCATTTACAAGTGAATGCCACACCCACACATGCACATAAATAAATAATAATAATTAAAAAAATAAATAAATAAAAAAAAAAAAATATATATATATATATATATATAAGAGGGAGAGAGAGAGATGGGGAAAGATATTCAAAGCATTTTAGCTGGTTAGCAGATCTGCTAATGCAGAGGTTCCCAACCTAGTTCTTAGAGCACATCTAGGCCAGTTGGATTTTCAGAATCCCCACAATGAATATGGATGAGAAGGATCTGCATACGATGAACATAACATAAGAACATAAGATATGCCATAGTGGGTCAGACCAAGGTCCATCAAGCCCAGTATCCTGTTTCCAACAGTGGCCAATCTAGGTCATACGTACCTAGCAGTTTCCCCAAAAGACACAGGTTCCACAATGCTTGTATTGGGTCAAGCATTGATATCCTGGGTCCCTTTTTAATAATGGTTTATAGACCTTTCCTCCAAGAACTTGTCCAAACCTTTTTTAAACCCAGCTACACCAACAGCCTTTACTACATCCTCTGGTAACAAATTCCAGAATTTGATTATGTATTGAGTGAAAAATATTTTCTTTTATTAGTCTTAAATAGTTTACCCTGTAGCTTCATTGCATGTCCCCTAGTCTTTCTATGTTCTGATAATGTAAACAATTGATCTACGTCTACCTGTTCCACTCCGTTCATTAATTTATAGACTTCTACCATATCTCCCCTCAGCCGTCTCTTTTCCAGGTTAAAGAGCCCTAACCTTTTTAGCCTTTCTTCAAAGGGGTATCCTTCCATCCCCTTTACCATTTTGGTGGCTCTTCTCTGAACCTTTTCTAATAACGCTATATCCTTTTTAAGATAGGGCGACCAGAATTCCACAAAATATTCAAGGTGCGGTGACACCATTGAACGATATAGAGGCATTATAATATCCTTTGTTTTATTTTCATTTCCTTTCTTTATGATACCTAGCATTCTATTTGCTCTCTTGGCTGCCGCTGCATACTGGGTGGAGGGTTTTAACATGTTATCCACAATGACGCCTAAATCTTTTTCCTGGGTGGTGGTTCCTAATGTGGAACCTTGCATCATGTAACCATAGTTTGGGTTGTTCTTCTCTAGGTGCATAACTTTGCACTTCTCCACATCAAATTTCATCTGCCATTTTGATGCCCAGTCTTCCAATTTATCAAGATCCTCTTGCAGTTTTCCACAATCCTCTTGGGTTTAAAAAACTTTAAATAGTTTTGTGTCATCTGCAAATTTGATAACCTCACTCATTATTCTCTTTTACAGGTCATTTATGAATATGTCAAAAAGCAGCAGACCCAGAACAGATCCCTACGGTATACCACTATTCACCTTTCTCCATTGGGAAAATTGGCCATTTAGCCCTACCCTCTGCTTTCTATCTTTTAACCAGTTCCTAATCCACAATAGTACACTGCCTCCTATCCCATGACTCTTTAGTTTTGCCAAATGTCTCTGATGAGGGACCTTGTCAAAGACTTTCTGAAAGTCCAAATACACTATATCAACCGACTCACCTTTGTCTACCTATTTATTCACACCTTCAAAAAACAACAGATTAGTAAAACAAGATCTTCCTTGTCTAAAGCCATGTTGGCTGTCTCCCATTAAGCCATGACTATCTACATGTTCAGCAATTTTGTTCTTTATAATGGTTTCTACCATTTTTCCCGGTACTGACGTCAGGGTCACCAGTCTGTAGTTTCCTGGATCACCCCTGGAACCCTTTTTAAAAATTGGTGTTACATTGGCGATCCTCCAATCTTCAGGTATTAGAGATGATTTTAATGATAGTTCACAGATTACTAATAACAGGTCTGCAATCTCATATTTTAGTTCTTTCAACACTCTTGGATGTATATCATCTTGTCCAGGTGATTTGCTACTTTTCAGTTTATCAAATAGTTGTAATTCATCTTCCCGATGTATCGATATTTCCTTCAATTCTTCCGCACCTTCAAATACCACTTCAGTCATGGGTAACATCCCTACATCTTCCTCAGTAAAGGCAGTACATGCAAATCTATCTCATGCATAGTCATTGTGAGATTCCTGAAAATCTGACTGGCCTTGGCACGCCTCGAGGGCTGGGTTAGAATCTCTGTGCTTATCGGCTACCCCAATATTCAGTGATACTAACTGGTTAGTGCCAATGAATATCCACAAAGACCACATAAAAATTGCCTAGCAATTTTGTTATTTCTATTGGTTTCTTCCATTTTTCCTGGCATTTATTTTTTTTTTGCCTGGCACTGGCATAAGGCTCACTGGTCTGTAGTTTCCTGTAGTTCCCCCAGACCTCTTTTTAAAAACTGGTGTTACCTTGGCTATTCTCCAATCTACAGATACTATAGGTGATTTTAATGATGGTTTACAAATTGCTAATAGCAAGTCTGCAATTTCATTTTTGAGTTCATTCAGCACCATGGATATGCCAGGAGATTTGTTATTCTTTCATTTGTCAAATTGCTCTACTACATTTAGATTCCCCAGGATTTGTTTCAATTTCTCCAATTCATTAACTTTAAATATCATTTATCCATGGGTATCTCCCCTTGGTCAATAAAGACCAAAGCAAAGGATTCAGCGGAGTTACTTACCTGTAACTGGAGTTCTCCATGGACAGCAGGATAAGTCAGCCACACTTGGTGACGTCATCCGACGGCGCTGAGACAGAAGTACTTTCCATAGCTCAGAAGGGCTTTCACCCTTCTGAGCATGGGCCAACTGACCCTGCCCCCTGGCCCGCCCTTAGCTAGCCAGTTCGTCACTAGCTGAGCCTTAGCCGCTAGGAGGCGGGCACTGGTCAGAGGCCGAGCCCTTCCCAGGGGAGGTCGGCGGGTATGTGTGGCTGACTTATCCTGCTGTCCATGGAGAACTCCAGTTACAGGTAAGTAACTCCGTTTTCTCCTAGGACAAGCAGGATGAGTCAGCCACACTTGGTGCCTCCCAAGCTGACATGTGATGTGGTGGGAAGGGGTAGGCCGAGATCAGGTTCAATGACACTTATCAGGGCTGGATGTTGTAATGGTGTGCCCTGAGGCACTTTGGAATGTCATTGTTAGGCACCTAGTGGCGGAGGCAACCCGCCAGCGTGCAGTGTGAGCATGCAACATGTAGTGCTAATGGGTGCATGCCCATTTTGAGGTGAAGTAGTTAGGCTATGCGGCAGCAGTGATTGTGAGGGTATATGGTCTCAGTGGGCCACTGCAGAGGCAGCCGCAGAGTAAATGGTCTCGATGGGCAGCCACAGGGGGAGTCCCAACGAGCGGTAGCGTTGTCAGCCCATGCAAGCATGACAGCCACAGTATAGATGCTGGAAGCACAGCAAGATTGGCGCCAGATTGACGCCACGCTGAATATCGGCAGTGGATGGACCAGCAGCAATATCAACAGCGTTACAGAGTGATGTGATTAGAGCCAATGACATGGCAAGGGATGTGAGTCCTGAGTCAGTTCATGACTTGGTTAGGCGTCTAAGCAGGGGGTAGCAGGCAAGGCCTTGAGACTGCTAGGCGCCGTGTTTGTCCCTGTTGTAAGAAGTGTTAGTAGGTGTCTCTGCCACAAGTGTGAGATGCAGGCTGTTGATGGATCCTTTGGCAGGATGCCGATGGATCCTTTGGCACCACTATAGTCCTATGCTTTCCTTTGGCACGACTTGAACTTCTACTTGTGGCCATGCTCGATCCAGCCGATGGAGGAGCACGTGGATTTGGCATGCAGATTTTGAAGTTTGCGGGTTCCTAGAGGTGCTGCGACCCCGGTTTGTTGGGGTCCCATGCGCTGATGCGTGAATGTCCGTGTACGTCCTGAGCATGTAGCTGCGTAGGACTGCGATGATGTCTAGGGTGTGGAGTGTCTCTGGTGGCCGTGGCGGCATTACGTGCATGGTAGGTATGCCATCCCGATTAGCAGTTTTGACCACTATGCTGCCATAGAAAACAGCCTGAGTTGTTCTTGAAGGAATCTCACTGGTGGTCCACCCCAGTTTTGCCTGCAAGTGACAGCAAGGCTGCCAGGCGCAGTGTTGTAGGCCGCGATCACCCAGTCTGGTTGATGATGTTTCTGCTAGGCACTGTAGGATGGATTCCCACTAGGACTTGCAGGAAGGATGTTCACTCGTAGAAGATAAGGGAACGACATGTCTGGACTGAATAGGCAGTATGCCGGGTTAGTGTCCGTTTGTGCCAGGCGCTGTGGGACCTGCAGGATGGATTTCAGTAGGACCTGCCAGAAGGATTTACTTGCAGCAGATCAGGGAACGACATGTCGGGACTGAATTGATAGTGCTCCTTGTCCACCCGCACATGATCCGGGGAGAAGGTATACAGTAGTCCTAGATCATAAGAAGGGGAAATGCATTGGTGCTGTCCAAGGTATGATGAAGATGGCTTGGCTCTGCCCGCCTGAACAGTCACCCATCCTGCTCCCCAGGAGGTTGGTAGGTCAATTTGTGGTCAGCACCCCGCTGGGAGAAGGAGCTGACTGCAAAGGGTTGCGAGTTCCTACCTGTGGGATATACTGGCGGTCGAGTCAGGGCTGCCTAGATGGACGTTACTGTTGGGCCCTTGGCCGTGGAAGGTCAGGGCTAAGTATGGAACGTCAGGGTTGTGTGTGGAGGTGGAAATCTGTTCCCTGCTGCACAGGTGCAGGACTAGGGCCAATTTGTTGACTGTGTATGGGGCCCTAGAGCGCAGAGTCTCTGACAGCGTGCTCGAAACCCCAACCGGGCCTGCAATCGGGTATTGAATATGTGAGCCTTTGTATCAATGTATCTGCCCTCGTGACTGATGGTGATCCGTTGACTGGCCTTGACATTGGCACCTCTCATTCATGGCCACTGCAGGACTCCGCCACCTGGAGGACTCCTAGGTTCAGGTCACGGATCTCGCTGGGGGGTCTATGTAGCGCAAGATTCTCTCTGGAGGGGGAGCATGATGGTAGCCTGTTTTCCTAATTTCTGGGAAATAGACGGGGCCAAGTGTTCTTGTCTCTGGGGACAGAGTGCAGCCACCGAGCGCAGCTGGGAGCTGCGGAGCTTGGTACTGCCATTGTCCTTATAAAAGCATGGTATTACCATTGGCCATGTGAACCCTCACCAGAGATGCGGCTTCATGCGGTAGGCCATGACCATGTGACCTTTCACCAGAGGTGCGTGCTTCACCAGGGATGCGGACTTCACATGGTAGGCCCTGATATTCAGGAAAGTGCAGAGACATGTTCTCCGAGGTCCGCAATTGGGACCTGAATCTGTGAACATTCGTGTTAAGACACAGTGGGTGGTAGTGTCCCGCACTTTAGCCCCCTCGGTTCTGGGGGGTGCCCTGAGCCGAGAAGATGTTTCGGAGTCTCGGGTGCCGCGGTGCTGATGTTCACTCCAACAACACACAGTCAATGCTGATGATCCCTGTTCACATCAGCAGCACCCAGTTGGTTTATGTTTATGTTTATGTTTATTTTGAATTTGATATACCGCTCAGGCCAGAGGCATTAGAGCGGTTTACAATACCATATCATTTGAGGAAAAAAGGAAAAGAATGCCATTTAAATGATAGGACAGAAAAAAGGACAGAGACAGTTAAACAGATAAGAGAAGAAGAGGAACATGGAACAGCGAGTTACCACAAAACAGCAGCACGTCACCCCAGTCCAAATCATAACATCAATGCTACCCTCAGCAACAGACGCCCCGGACCAACGCCTATTTTGCTGGATTGGCTGCAAGGTGGCAAGGCAGAGGTCGGCTCCTTCTCACGATGGGTGAGCCACCAATATCTGTCACAGGAGTCCGCTGCAACCACACGCTGTGAGGTATGCAGCATGGACCTCTGACCATTCCTGAGCTGTAAGCGAGGGTGTGCCGAGGGCACAATGCGCCGGCCGACGTAAAGAAGTAGGGCCAATGATGTTGAGCCAGAGGTGCTGCCGGGTGCGAGGGATTGGGGCAGGAGCCCAACTTACTGGCCAGTCTGCGGACATGAGTCCTTCACCTCGCGCAACCACAGTGGTTTTACCCGCAGAAGCCAAGGCTGGTTTCCTATGCCATTTGTGGTAGGTGGTTCCCGAAGCTCATGTGTTAACGATTGGGCTATGAGCATTTTCCTCTGCATGTTCATGCATTGATTGGTAAACTACTGTGCTGCCATGGTCAAAGGAGAACCAGTTAAATTGAACGTGGATCTCCTGGGTGCTAGGATGTTGTCCCAAGCACTAGGCTATCCCTCCACTCGGATATGGAGATAAGTCAACCTGTTTCTTGCAACGCAGTGGAAGAGTCCCGTGGAAGATGAGGTATCAGGATGATGATGATGAGATGGACTAAGGTGGTTGTGTCCAAGGTGGGCACCCTCTTGGGTCATGCCAGTTCTGGTGTGGAATGCACCATCTGGCCTATCGGTCCTAGCGAAGGGCCTTGGAAAGGCCTACTGCTAGAAGGAATAGTGATCTGCTCATAGTGACAGGTAATAGGGTGTAGAGGTAGGACACTGGAGGGTTGAGAGGTCTGTTCATGCTTACAGCTCCAGCTGGAAGATGCCAAATTGGCAGTTCTAGAGCTTTCACTAATTATAGGAACGTGGTCTGCAGGAACCACAGCTGGGAGTTGAACCTGTGACCTTCCTTGAGCACACTGGCTGTATGTAGTGCACCCAACTGCTGCCAATTCTGGAGGGCGGCGCTGGCCAGGGGCTCGGCAGTGCTGGCCGAAGGCTCATGATCAGGTCCCACCTTGAACAAGACCCAGCCTTGGATTGGAGCAAGAGTGTGACTCACGACCTGGACACTGCTTGCGGAGGGCTTGCATCAAGTGGCCAGACTCCTACATATAGGAGGGAAGAAAGGAAAGAAACCCCTGTTCCCTGCATATGAAGCAGTGTCTGAACTACACCTCCATGAGGAACGGTGCCGTATTACTCAGGCTCCAAGTTCAGTGTAGGCTCAGAGTTAGGTGTAAGCTGATAAGGAGGTTAAGGTGCAGACATCAGGAGAGCCTCCAGTTAGTATGGTACTGCCCCTAGGTACTACCCTTAGGGCAGCCAGTTTGAAGGAGACAAGTACCTTCCACTGGGGCAGGGAGTGTCAAGGAAGAAGTACCTTCCACTGGCCAAGCCACCTGATCCTTCCTCAAGGTTTGGGAGTGACCCTGACGCCCGAGGGAGGGGGTGTCTCCTTATCACGGCGTCATCCCGCCAGAGGGATTAGGTGCAGATTATCTCAAGCAGACCCAGTGCCGTTATGTGGCGGAATTGATGCCTCGAGATGTCGACGAGGATCTTTGCCAGGGGCCGAAGGTCCATGCAGAGGGTCTTCAAGAGTTACTTGCTGTTTTTTTTTTTAAGGTGTGGGCTAAGACTAAGAAGGGCTCCGAGGGTTCTAATGAGTAGAGGAGCTTCCCTGCAGCCTCCCCATTCATGGGCGCTTCTTCCCCTTCAGTTAGTTCTGCTGCTAAACTGCAGAATTAGAGGTTGGCACCAAGCGCATCAGTTTAAATGGCGCGGCATAGGGAGAGTGGAGTGGAGCTCTCCTGACTGAACTGTAGTCGCGGACCCGTGGTCGGTGGACTCGGCGCTTGAGTAGGAGAAGGAAGGCTTGCCTCTGCTTTTTGATGCCGGGGAGAAGTTCCACTGTGCTGACGCAGGAAGGCTTGCCTCGGGTGCTTTAAGCACTGCCCCTGGAGTCCTGGTGCAGAGTGATCCATCCGGCACTAGCTCGGCACCGAGGAATCAGCCTGTGGATTACTCTTTAGCTGTTGCTAGAGTGCCCAGAGCATCAGCGCTGTCCTCGCTGACGCCTCCGCGCCGGACGGGACCGACGGCAATGGGGGTGTCCTCTGCAAGCGGCTCCTCCTCCCCTGATGCTTGGATCGGCGCCGACCAGTGGCGCCGTAGGGGGGAGGAGCCAGGCTCGTGAACAAAGGGATTATCCTCTGATATTGGCTCCTCCTCCCCTGATGATAGGATCGGTGCCGGCCAATGGTGCCGTAGGGGGGAGGAGCCTGACCGTGAAGTAATTGGGCAAGATGGCCGCCGCCATGAGAGCCTCATGGCGGGCCGGATCGGGGATGCAGGAAGCATCTGTGGACTCTCCAGGACAAGCAGAATCGGAGAAGCGCTTGATAGGGAGAGAGCTGAAGTGTATGGAGCCGGGGTTCACCGGAGGCCTGCGGCTGGGGATGGCAGCCGACACAAGGAAGGTAGTCCGCCGGAGTCTCCTGAGTGATGCCCCTCGCTCCCCTTCGCACCAGCTGAAGCGACACAGCAGCAGCACCGTAGGGGTCCCAGAAGGGCGAGCTCATGCTACGGGGAGCAGGGCTGTCCATAGGAGGCAAGCGGCTGCGTGTAGCGATGGCAGCGACCCTCACACTAAGAGTGCTGCTTGAACCATTGTCCCCCGCTCCTCTTCGCATCTGCCACAGAAGAAAGCATGTGGACCGAAGGGGATCCGAGCTCCTCTGCAAGATCTGGAGAACGGAGGCCTGTTGGAGGGCTAGCCGGGGACGGAGGCCTATTAGGCACATCCTGGGCTGCCGCTGGCTGGGCTTCCTTTCCATCCTCATTGTCCTGGAGACCTTCCCCCGAGACAGACAGGTATCTGAAGAGAAGCAAAAAGAAGGCATAAGGCAATTAAAGGTATTTGAAACTGATAATACATACGTTGTAGATGAGAGATTGATTTTTGGTGGAGAGTAACAAAGTCCGTCTTGCTGGCAAGGCGGAAGAACTGAAACTGGCTAGCTAGGGGCCGGCCAGGGGGCAGGGCCAGTTGGCCCATGCTCAGAAGGGCGAAAGCCCTTCTGAGCTATGGAGAGTACTTCCATCTCGGCGCCGTTGGATGATGTCACCAAGTGTGGCTGACTCATCCTGCTTGTCCTAGGAGAAATTTAGTATCTCTGCTATGGTTTTGTCCTCTCTTAGTGCTCCTTTTACTCCTCTATCATTTAGCTTTGGAGCTATCTGAAAATATTTTTTAATAAGTTTTTGCTTTCATGGTAAGCTTCTTTCAAAATTCTTTCTTTGCCTGCCTTATCAATGCTTTGCATCTAACTTGCCTTTGCCTATGCTGTTTCATGTTTTCTTCATTCAGACCCTTTCCATTTTTTGAAAGGTGTTTCTTTTTGCTGTAGCACCAATCTCAAATCACCTTTGAGTCATGCTGGCAGTCATTTGGCCTTTCTTCCACCTTTTTTAAAGTGTGTAAAACATCTGTTCTGGGCTTCCAAGATAGTATTTTTTAAACAATGTCCAGGCCTGATATGAACTTTTACATTTGTTCCTTTTAATTTTTTCTTAAATATTTTTCTCATTTTTTCAGCCTCCCTTTTCAACATTAAATGCTAGCATAGTGCATAGTAGATTTCTTTGCTGTTCTCCCTCCATTTATTAAACCAAATTGTATCATCTTATGATCACTATTGCCAAGTGGTCCCAACACCATCACTTCACATACCATATTCTGTGTTTCACTAAGGATTAGGTCCAAAATAGCTTCATCTCATGTCAGTTCCTGAACCAGCTGCTCCATAAAACAATCATTTATTTTATCTAGAAACTTTATCTCCTTAGCATGTCTGGATGTGACATTTACCTAGTTGATACCGGTGTAATTGAAATCACTCATTATTATTGTGTTGCCAATTTTGTTAGCTTCCCTTATTACTGGAAGCATTTCTTCATCTATCTGTTCATTCTGGCCAGGCAGATGTTAGTACACCCCCACTACTATTACCTTCCTCTTCTTATATGGAATTTCTATCCATAATGATTCTACAGTGCATTTTGCTTCCTGCAAAACATTTATCTTGTTTGACTCAATGACCTCTTTATCATACAGCAGTACCCCTTCACCAATTTGATCTACCCTATCATTGCAATATAATTTGTAGCATGGTATCATTGTGTCCCATTCATTATCCTCCTTTCACCAGGTCTCTTAACGGAGGATAATGAATGGGCCAGGTCTCTGAAAGGCAGGAGACCAGATACCGGGGACATGGTTATGTGGGAGAGCATAGACACAGACTTATGTGGAGTCTCTGCGATTGGGTAAGAGAGAAGAAGAAAACCAATTCTAAAACTGGCATGGTATTTGGAGTTTAAATGAAGTTTAGAGCTTGGGTGGGATTGTGGGAGAGGACTTAGGGACTGAGAGGGTGGAAGAATGGAGACTGGGATACTGGGGGCTTAAAAACTGAGCATGGATTAGAACAATGGTGATTAGGTGACTGGGTGAGGAGTACGAGTAGGAATGTGAAAGTGATTTGCATAGATCTGGGAGAGGATACTGTTGAACCTGCAGAGATTCCAAGGCCATTGTAAGGGACACAGATCTATGGAAACAATGAGAGACAAAGTATATTAAAGGAAGTGAGAGAGGGTGAAAAAGGAGGGGATAAAAGGGGGGAATAAGAGCCCGGAGAAGGAGTAAGACATAAGAAAGGGTCTGGAAGTGGAGATGGGATAACTGACAGTGAAGGAGCTGGGGTTGTTGAGGGGATGAGAGGCAGAAAGTAGATGAGATTAGGGAGGAGATGAGTTCTCAGAGGGTGCAAATTTAAACCACTTTGACTGTAGAATAAAGCAGTATAGAAAAATGCTTAAATAAATAAATAAAATGGGACTAGAGGGTGGGTAAGAAAAAGCAGAGGGAATCGGAAGGTGGGTAAAAATGAAACAAAGGTGGGGAATAGGAGGACTAGGACAGTACGATTTGAGAATAGAAACCTGGTAAGTAGCTAAAAGGTGAAAAGGAGACTAGAGAATGGAGGTGGAAAAGGAAGAACGAAATGTAGCTATAGGTAATTATAAGGCAGATGATAGACATGGAGGAAAAAAGATGAAACAGAAGGATCATCACCAGAGAATGAAATAGGGGAGGAAGGGAAGAAGACAGGGAGAGGGAAGAAACAGAAACAGAAAATGAAATCCTGGGAAAGGATTCAGAATAAAATCAACAATGGGAAATGGAGAAGAGAGGCTAGGACCAACTCAACTGGAAAAATAAGATAATCAGACAAAACAGGTACAACAAATTCATTTTCATTTGTTATATAATGAAATATATCAGCTCTGAGAATGTGCATTTCTTTGTATTTTGTTCAGTACAGAAAGAAATGCATTTCTGTTTCACTTGCTTTAGTTTTCTGCTTGTAGAGTGTGACTTCTTGGGTTTTTCATTTCACTTTTTGACAGCATATTTATATTTAATTTGCAGATTCTTACTTTTAGCAGGAGCAGCTATAAGACAATCTGCTGCCTGATGTGAGAGATGAGCTGCTGCCCTCCTAAGCTTCCAAAATAGAGGGGCCGCCTCAGATTCTCAGTCAGGAACCAGCGGGCCCCCTCACTCAGAACAGATGTCAGGTGGTTGCCTCAAGAATAAAGAAAAACAATATATTTCCAGGCTCTACAATTTTTGGAAACATTGCAGTGCTCTTTATATGCAGTAAACTTTGTGGCAGTTTAAATATGTAGCCTGGGAATATAATATAAAACATAGTGCACTGAATGGGCATTGTATATATATATTCTGCAAAAAAAAAAAAAGAGATGCAAGGTGATGACACACCAAGGAGCAAAATGAAAAACAAGAACCACAGCAAATCTGATGTTATAAATTACAGTGTGGTTCTTGCTTTTTATTTTTTTTTTATTTTTGAACTCATAAAGGCAAATGTATGTGGTTGCAGCAATACCCAAGTTAATACATATGCAAATTTTTGTCCATTTTAGAGGGTTAGATGGGCATGTGTAAGTCCAATGTAAAATTGGCATATTTCCTCACCATGGATGTGTGTTTTAAACCAAAGAAAGAAGCACAGGAATATATGGGGATGGGTATCCTTGTGCAGCAGGAGAAACTATTTTACAAACAAACATGGGAGAAATCAGCATGGGAACCCCAGCAACTTACATTTGTAAGTGCCAGCATTTGAGAGTGTGTAAACATAAATGTCGGCACTTACACATATACCCTGACCATTTTGCAAAGGTATATGTCCAACTGCTCTTAATCACTGAGGGCTCAATATTACCCCCCTTAAGAAAACTTGTAAAGGGCTGACCACAACAAGCAATTTAAAAAAATCGAAACATACCAAGGAACAGGTATAAATACAAATGTGCACAGTTCCCATCTTCCAGCACTGCGTACGTCTTGCAGCGCTATACAACATTCAGTTGTTATTGTTTTCAGAAAGTGCTCATTTACAAAGAAAGAGGAGTTCTGCAACCTAAATGTATGAAAGACCTTTTGTCTAAAAGCTAGGTAAGCTACGACATCTAAGCTATAACACCAGCTTCCTTCCAGTATGGGGTCCTTCTTGCAGTATGAGCCCTGACTACTACTACTACCAAATGTTTGTATAGTGCTACAAGAGGTACGCAGTGCTGCACAGACATGGTCACTACTTGGTCAGAGTGAGAATGCCCTCCCAGCATTGCATGCTGTAGCCACCTGGTACATGCACATGGCAGTCAGGCACTAAGACATCCCAGCCATTGCTCTACCCCCGATGCAGACACATCCTGGCCAATCTGCCCTGTTTCAGCCCATACCCATAATACATTTCTCCTCATCATGCACATTTGCAGGCTAATGCTGAAACAGCTTAGGCACTGCGAGGCTCCGTGAGGTGTAGAAAGCCACAAAACAATGAATAGAGATACACACACATACATACTCACATCGATGCACTGTGAAAAAATGGGGATGGTTGGCATGATGGTTGGCATGATAAGTGCTATATGCTCTCTTTTTGGGCATGGAATAATTTAGTATGTTCTTATCTTTGTTCTTCTTTGCATTTAGGAAAAGCACTGATGGTTCCTGCGTTGTCTCTACCAGCATATTCAGTACATAGACGCTTTTAAATTTGTGTGTATGTCGTGCATGGTGTATCTTTGTTATGTTTAGATGGGTTGTGTATTCTATTCCCAGTAGTATTTTTGTGGTTTTGAATAGATTTATTTGGTGAATTTAGTGGGTGAGATGTGGTGGCTATTGGACCTGCGATGTAAGCGTCTGCTATTCCCTATAGTGGTTTTTCACTGCATGTGGGGTTTTAGCCATCCTGAGGTCCTCTTTGCCTTAGCTAAGTTGTTAAAACTCTTGTGTTGTTGAGTATTGTTGGATGGTTTATGAATATACTTTTGTAGTGCAGAGCTTGGTGGTACTTTTTGTGGATTGGCATTCCTGCCTGCCACTCTGGTCCAAACTCAGTTCATGCATTGCTAAAGTGTGCTCATTGTGCAGGAGCTAGTAGTGTGCTCTGATGTTAACAGCCGCTGATGTTAACAGCCGCTGTCAAGCTGACTTTCCATCCAGCTAAGGATAGTACAGCTTGTCTGTGTGGGTTTGTACTCTTGTTAGCCAGTTCATTGGGGGTTGCACATGATGATGTTGTACCTGCACTGTGGGATAAAATTTAGCCATAAGGACATACACTGCCCGATCCACAGCCAGGAGTCAAACCTGCGACTCTCTGCTCAAATACACACCAACTGTGTGTAGTGCACCACAGTGCTGCCACATGGCTGCAGCAATCCCTGGGGATGACATGCTTCCCATCAGACAGATCTTGGCACATATTGCACTGTGCACGGCACACTGGATCGGGGCATAGCTTTAGTCTACAGCAGGCGGGTGCTGCTGCCCCCGCCACCAGCATCCCCCACACCATGCTGACATGCCGATGTGCTGTCAGTGTTTGTGGTGCACAGTCCCAGGCCAGCCAACATATGGTTTGGCGAGTGCCCAGGAAGCAGGGTCTGGAGGGGGGAAGGGGGGGACATAGGCATACGTGGACGGTCACACATCTCCACCACAACCATCTGCCTCTCCAGGGACCCCATCACCGTTTGCCAATGTTAGGTCTCTTCAACCTGGGGAAGAGAAGGCTGAGAGGTTTTATGTTAGAGGTCTATAAAATATTGCCTGGAATGGATTGGGTAAATGTAGATTGATTGTTTACACCATCAAAATGCGGTAGGACTAGGGAACATGCAATGCGTCTATAGAGTAAGCCATTGAAGACTACTGGGAGTGAATGGTTTCTCAGTCAATGCATATTCAAACTCTGGAATTCATTTCCAGAGGATGTCGTAAAGGCTGTTAGTGTAGCTTGGCTTCAGGAATGTTTGGACAGGTTCCTGGGGAGCTGATTATAAACCATTACTTGATGTGATGCCTATATGTAAATAGTTATCCCGGTTTTACCCAAGTTTAAGCACTTGTTCATTGTAAATGCGGAGCAGATTCCTGCACCGTGTAAGTTTTCTGTTGTCATGTAAACAGCACTGATGTTGAATAGCGCGGTATAAAAGAGACTGCAAATAAATAAATAAATACATAAAATTACTAATGAGGGGCCCAGAATATCCCCAGCTTGCCCAATACACACACTGTGGATCCTGCGTGTCTTTTGGGGAAACTGGTAGGTACCTGTGACCTGGATTGGCCACTGTTGGACACAGGATACTGGGCATGATGGACCTTGGTCTGACACAGTCTGGCATATTTTCAAGTCCTATGTTCTTATGTGCCACCTAGGCACCAGTGGCCCCCATTGCATGACCCACGTACACCCTCCTTTTCCCCATTTGCACCATCAACATAGTGCCCTTTCATACTTGGGCACTATGCTGTTGCTGCCAATGGAGCACTACTATCACTGTCTTGGGCTACACTCTCTGTGCATCACATTGCAGATGTTTAAATAGGCTCTCTCTCCTCAAAATACACCCTTTCTTCCAGGTTTTGATATGCGTTAGGGTTCCTGCCATTAAGGTGCCTGTGTTAAGGGAGCAAGCCTTGTTCCCGCCCACTCCCCGTCCATTGGCCCCTCACTCTCTGCCTACTCTCCGCCCACAGGGTGCTTTATGATGCCGGTACTGTTAGCGCGCTAACGGCACACTTGCTCCTTTAGCACAGTTTAGTAAACATACCCCTAAGTCAGTCAGTATTCAAAACTTACTCCATTTCTTTGTTTCAGAGAGGAATCTGAGGAAGCCCAGCAGTCTAAGAGACCCTTTTACTGAAGTGCATTAAGCAGTTGACATGGGAATTGGCACACATTGCAAGCACATGCTTGTACTAAGAGTTAGAGTACGTTTAGTTTGTTAGTGTGCCTTAATAAATTTAGGGGCATGTTTACTAGAACACACTAAGGGTTGCATGCACTAGGAGTCGAAAATGAGGCATGGGAAATGTAATGGCCTTGTGCTACTGTAATTGTTGTGGGCATTTGCAGCATGTCCCCCCACAGTTACCGTACTGAGAAGTACCTCACAATGCTAAAATGCCAGTTAATGCAGGTGCACTCGTTGAGATGGAAGTAAGTTCATTGATGCTAACTTCAACATTGACAGTTTGCACTTATTAATCACCCCCGCAGTAACAGCAATGTGCAAACTCCCACTCTCTGCCCCTAGCCCACCCGTTCTCTGCCCTGTTGCACGGTAAGCAGTTAGCGAGGGATGTTTAACGCGCCTACCGTTTTGGCGCGCAGTAGCAGTTACTGCTGTCCTGCACTAGCTGCTTAGCATGCTCTACACTACAGCATGCTTTAACCATTGGCTTGCTTTAGCAAACATGCCCCTTAGTGGGCATTAAATCAATTTAAAATGTGTTAGCCTACAAATCAGCACAAAGTTGATGAACAGGTGTTGAAAAGTTCTAAATCATGTTAAAAACATTTTGTTAAAACAAATGTGTGAAACAAACCAAAAAATAAAACATGGCTGAAAATCAGGGGACAATGCCAAATGAACTGAAAATGAACTGACATTTTTTCCCCTGAACATATTCCTACTAACAGTTCACACAGCAGCTTGAGACTTGCATGCTAATTCCTACATTAACCAATAAATGCAGAATGGTGCAGGAGCTGTGCCTTACACTTTATGCATGATATGGTGCCCCTCCCCTCCCCCCATTAACTGTCAATGCACAAGACAATGTCAGACATTTAACACCACCTCAATAGGTGGTGCTCCGTGCATCTGTGTCATTTGCAGTACAAGTTACTACATGCTAAGTGTATCTTTTCAGTGCTAACCTCATAGCTAGAGGAGTGGAGGAGCAGCCTGGAACTGGAATAGACCAAAGTTCAAATCCCATTAATGCTCCTTGTGGCCATGGGAAAACCACTTAACCTTCCGTTGCCTCAGGTATAAATTAACAGGCTGATGCAGAAAACTAGAACCGTCTTTAAGCCCTGAAAACGGCACATTTAAGCTAACGTCAAATTCAGAAAAGAGACAGACATGCGTGTAAATGGCAACAGAAAAACTAGCACCCAATTAATGCCATGAATATTTAAATGTATTTAAATTGCAGGCAAATGAGCTGCATGTAATAATCTGGTATGCAAATGATTGCTGCGCCCAGAGGAAGAGACAAGCATAGAGGATTTTGCAATCAGCTTTTGTGCCAATCTCTCTAAGCCTGGGTCTGAGGTGGCTTAAACCTCTAGCTCATGCCCTCACTAGGATTTTGATGGCATCAGAGGTGATCATAACAATGGGAAAAGCCCCCGATGCCATCAAAATGCTGTCAGGGGCCAGTGTCCTGACAGGAAGTCACTCCCTGGTAGTCTAGAGGCCTGATCCCACCATCCCCATCCCACTTTAAAAAAACTAACCTAGTGGTCTAGTGGCCCCAGAATACCCCTCCCAATTAAATAAAACTCACCTGGTAGTCTAACGACCCCAGAACCTCCCACCCCCCATCCTACTTAAAACAAAACTAACCTGTTGGTCTAGTGACCCCAGAACTCTCTCCTGGTATCTTTCAAAGCGGGAGTACTGCCTACGTGCTCCTGCTGTAGGTCCACTGTCTCGGAAAATGGCAGCACCTGGCCCCCGCGTGGTGCATTCAGCAGTCTGACCTTGCCCAGCACATCCCAAGATACACCACATGGGACCAGGTGCCGTCATTTTCCAAGATGGTGAACCAAGAGCAGGAGCCCATAGGCGACACACCCTCTTTGAAAGATACTGGGAAGGAGTTCTGGGGCTACTAGAGCAACAGGTTCATTTTTTTAAAGTAGGTTGGGGGGTTCTGGGGCCGTTAGACCACCAGGGAGTGAATTTCTCTTGGGGCATTGGTCCCCAACTATACTTTTATGGGACTTTTCCCGTTGCCACAATGGCTCCTGATGCCTTCAAAATCCTGTTGGGCTTGATATGCAAATTAGCCATGTGGTGCCCATTTCTCTGGGAGAGCATGCCAAACCAGTGCCAATTTCTTGTGTGCATGTGTTTGGCTTGCTCTCCCAGTTTAACACTGCCATTTTGCGTACATTTGCATCTGCATAGCCACGCTGAAGTAGTGTGCTATCTGTGCACTGCAAACAGGCATAAAAAGCTGATAACATGCGACTTAAGCACCTGCTTTCTGCATTTGCCTGTTAGATTGTAAGCCCTCTGGGGACAGGGAAATAACTACTGTACCTGAATGTAACTTGCCTTGAATTACTACTGAAAAGGAAAGAGTTAAAAATTTAATAGATGCAGAAAATGCTTCCAACAGGTAACACAGAGGTTTTGCAGGTACTGTACCGCATTTTGCAATCACCATGCAGTAACTACAAAACTTTGGGACAATTTAATAAAAGGCTTCCTATGTCTTCAGATGGTATCTTCTGACTTTCTCTTTGCTTTTTTTTACTTGCTTTCTTTGTTTAAACCTGTCCTGGCTTTTAACTGTTTTTTTGTTTGTTTGTTTACATTTATTATTAAAGTTTTTCTCTTTTCGGATGTGCCTAGACAGAATCTGCTGCTGGAATTTGAACCTTAATTTTTTATTCCCATCTCTTCCTTCCACAATTCCCACCCACCCTAGTTCCTTCTTCTCTTATATATACTTCCTTAATCTGGTCGTGAGTGGACTTTCCTGTCATATCTGTGCAGCATTACTCTTTGCTCTCTCAAAGCTTATTAGAACTCTTGTGTTTGCTGAGTTTTAGATAACTCAATATTTTAATGGCATTTTAATTACTTGTTTTTTCTGAGTTAGTAAAAAAGAGGAAACTGCAGACAGCAGTTCGGATGTCAGATGGAGGTTATTCAGTGTTTTGCACTGTGTGACACATGCATGATTATCTTACTGTTGAGAAGAACTTGCATGTGTGCAGCCAATGCAGAGTTCATAGCTCTTAGAGGATAGGTGTTCTCTCTCTAAGACAATTGGTTGACCTGGAGGAGCTGTGACAGAGAGAATGTTATAGAGGAGACATTATGAATATAGTAAAGTAGTCTTATCTCCACTCTAGCAATTCCTATAGTGCTTTGGAGGAGCAAGGTTACCAGGAATAGAGGCAGAGAGAGTTATATCTAGAGAAGACCTTTAGGAACGTAGTAGAGCAATTCCACTTTCATTCTAGTACTCTGCCTACTACTTTGAAGGATCAAGGTCAACAGAAAAGAGGTCATCACCAGTTAGTGACAAAAAGTAATCATGTAGTTGGGACTGGTCGCCAAGTGATGTGATTTCCTCTATCCTCAAGGATGTATATTCAATTCTGTTTGTCAAAGAGTGTTCGGATAAAATTGCTGTTGTTATTTATGATTCATTAATTATAAATACAGATAGCTGAGGGGCATGGCCGGTCTGAGGGTTTCTGCCACCCTGGGCAGGCCTTCCGTGCTGCCCTCCTCCCGACTGTGGCACCACCCAGCCTGTCATGCCACCCCCCCCCCCCTTGAATCCATCTTCTCACCTGTGGACAGGGAGCTGCAAGGCGATCCCTTCTTGCACTTAAGTGATGCTTAACTGTCTCTTCATTGCCACATTGGTCCTTAAGATGCCTACAGGCATCCTCGCTCACGACCTACTGATTCTTTTTGCTCCCAACACAACTTCCTGTCCAGGGGGTAGAAGGGGGGGGGAGTAGCTATGCTGCCCACAAGGGTCTGCTGCCCTGAGCAAACTGATGGTCAGGCAGCTCCTGCTGAGGGGATAGTAGTCATAAGGATCATTTGATAATTTGCTTGCCTGGTGTGAAGGTAGCATACCCACTCATTAGCTAGACAGCATTTTAGAGTGTACTGGGGAGGAGCCAACTGTCATGGTTCACATGGGCAACAATATCATTGGAGAGTATAGGATGATAAATATAGGAAAACAGAGAAAATGACAGAAGATAAAGACTATATCACTTGTCCAGTCTGCTCATCCATATAAACTACTAAGCTCTACAATCCCTTCATCTCTCTTAGAGATCCTCTGTACTTGTCCCATGCTTTCTTGAATTCAGATACAGTCCTTGTCTCTACTAGCTCTTCTGGGAGACTGTTACACACATATACTACCTTTAACGTAAAGATATATTTCCTCAGATTACTCCCGAGTCTATCTCCTTTTACCTGCATCTTACGTCCCCTCATTCCAGAGCTTCCTTTCAATTGAAAGAGGCTCTCTTCCTGCGCATTTATGCCATGGAGGTATTTAGATGTCTCTATTATACCTTCCTTCTCCTACCTTTCTTCCAAAGTATGCATATTTAGATCTTTAAGTCTTTCCCCATTTCTTTATGTTGACGACCAATGACTATTTTAGTAGCTACCCTTTAGACTGACTCGATCCTGTCTGTCTTTTTGACACTGCAGTTTCCACAATTGCACACTATACTTGAAATGGGATCTCTCCAGAGACTTATACAGAAGTGCAATGATCTTGTTTCATGCTTGAATTCTTCTCCATGCACACCCAAATATCCTTCTGACTTTTGCCACCACTTGTTCTACCTGTTTGGTCACCATAAGATCATAGGCAGCACTCTTCCATTTGAGCTCATTTTGCCATTATTTCTTATATCCAACAGAGCTGGCAACAATGGAACATACTCTAGTTCTGTAATTTTTGAATTATTCTAACACCCGATGTGTGTCTCTGACAAAAATAATAAGCTGCAGCATAAATGGTGGCCAGTGTGGGTCATCAGGACCAAATTATTCCAGTCCATGAGCACCTGCATTGACTTCCAAATAAATTGTAATGCCCTTTTAAGATTCTGTTATTCAAATGTAGAGAGTAGAAGGGTACCAAGTTTAAGTATTTTCAGCTACCTACATTAACATAATTTCATAAAGACCAGTTGGTGCCTTCTTGTCTTTTCAAAATACTAGCTTAAGTGGCAGATTTCTCACCTGGATTGCAGGCTTAGACATTTACACCAACACTGAAGCTGGTGTAAATGTTCACACTTACAAATTTAAGATATGTCTGTAAATTATACTAGTAAATTTTCAAAGAGACTGAGTTAGCAGCATAGGGCCCTATATTCAAAGGGATTAACATGGCTAGCAGATCAGCAAACCATGTTAATCCCCCTAGCTGGAACAGAGGGGCCGGAACGCTGTTCCTGTTGGGGGGGCAAGCTCAGCTAAACTCAGTGAGGCTGCAATCGACAATTTTCCCTTCCTGTCTGACCATGGGGACCCAATCTGCCATGGGAAGACAGGAGGGGTCTTTGACACAATCACCACTTGGCACACATCAGGCTGTCCACAAGGATGCCATTCCCTATTGGCAAAAGAGACCCATGATCATGGATAAGACCCCTCCTGTCTGACCATGGGAGATCGGGCCCCCACGTGCAGAAAGTAGGGGAAAGCCAGTAATCGTGGCAGCGAGGCTTTGGTGGGGCCAGGATCCGTTTGCCCCCCCCCCCCCTTTCTGATGCCTCTGAGCTGGGATATTCAACGGCACTAACATGGTTAGTGCCGCTGAATATCCGTGGGTGCTGCCATGGCTAGCCTCAGGTCATTCAAGGGGCAGCACCCACAATAATAGAGCAGTAGCGAGATTATCACTAAGCACTAAAAGTCAGGCAAAGTAAAAGCTGGCCTAATTGTCACTGAAAAAGCTACTTGGGAAGTGGCTGAATATCACTGCTGACCAGTTAACGTCCAGACAATCCAGGCAACTTGAATATTCAATGCCAGGACGCGGATATGGCCCTGCGTTGAATATGCGGGTTTAAAGTTGTGCGGTTAGCTGCTTTATTTATATATTAATTTATTTAACTGACTTTTTTTAATACCACCTTATCATACATTCAAAGCGGTTTACAAGAACATCATAGCAATAAACCTTAACAAAGAACAGGGTAATACAACTTGGAGGATTACTTTATCAGCACTAGTCGCCACTGCTGAATATTGGAACCATAATTTTTAAATTTAGGATCATAAATCCTTTGAATACCGGGCCCTTAGTATCCTAAGTTTGTCTGAAAATGGGGCACAAATTTGGAACCTAATGTAGGAACCTAAATTTAGGAACTCAACATTTTTTGAATACTGGGCCCTCAGATATTTATTTTGCTGTGCTTATATACCACTAAATCTAAGAGTCAGAGCAGTTTACATACACCAGGCCAACATGGCTTTAGACAGAACATTGAATGTGAGTGTGGGGGAGGGGATTAACTATATACAGGTTATTTGAGTGGGTATAGATAGGTGGAACAACATGTTTATGTTTAAAGTCACAAGAGCTTATTTACGTATGTAATAGTTGGGACATGGAACGTACGAAGCATGAAGCAAGGGAAGATGGAGGTAGTCAAGAATGAAATGGAACATGTACAACTCGATCTGTTGGGTGTCAGTGAACTGAAATAGACTGGCATCGGGCACTTTGCATCTAATGATCACATGGTCTATTATGCTGAACATGAAAGACAAACAAGAAATGGTGTTGCATTTATAATTAAGAATAAATCATTTATAATTAAGAAGAAACTTGCAAGAACTGTAATGAAATACAATGCAATCAGTGAACACTTACTTTCTATTTGTCTACAAGGAATGCCCATCAACACAACTATAATTCAAGTACATGCCCCAACAACAGCTGCAGAAGAGAATGAAGTTGATGAGTTATATGAACAAGTACAAACTGAAATTGACAGAACATGCAAACAGGATATCCTGATAGTTATGGGTGACTGGAACGCAAAAGATGGCAACAAAGAAGAAGGCAAAGTGGGGGGGGCGGAGCCTGATGTCCAGCGGGTAAGACGCTTCGCGTTGAAGCTCCCGAGAGGCCTACTTAGAATCCTGACTTAATACCTATACAAACTTACTATTTCGCTCCGAGCTGACCGGGGTACCTCGGGGGGATGGCGGCCCATAAACCAGCGCGCTTGGACTTCGGGTCTCCTTCTTCTTCTCACGGAAAACGCTCCAAAACAGAGGTGTCCTCCCCACAGAAGATGGTTCCATTTCGTGAAAACCCCGAAATGCACCTGGAGATTTTGGAGGAAATACGCGGCGTGAAGGAATTGGTGCAGTCCAATGGAGAAGCGCTTCGAGCCATGCGAGAAGACTTTGGAGTGCTCCAGGACCGACTTGAAAGTCTTTCATTACGGCAGGACAACATGGCGGGGGTCCTCGACTCGCACGCGGTGCGCTTGGGCAAACTGGACAAGGCTGAGCGCCAGATACAGAATCTTCAAAAGGAGTTAGAAGATAGCAATAATCGAGCCCGTCGCAACAATGTGAGGCTCCTCGGAATACCGGAGGGGGTGGAAGCAGGAGATATAAGAGAATTCTTGCTCAAAACTCTTCCCTCCTTGCTGAAGATCACTTTTCATAGAGAACTGGAAATCGATCGTGCACACCGTGTTCCTACCCACATGGCGCTCAACCGAACGACCCCCCGGCCTATTATCTTTAGCTTGCTACGATATCAACAAGTGTAACAAATTTTAAATGCTGCCCGGGCGAATCATCATTTGGAATTTGAAGGTCGCAAAGTCTCCTTTTTCCCTGATTTGGCAAAGCCTACCGTTGACCGTCGGAAGAAACTCCTTGCTTTTCGCCCTCGACTTCAACAGCTACAGGCTCGCTTTGGCCTGTTGTATCCAGCGAAGCTCCGAGTGACTCTCCACAACCAAACCAGGACGTTCGAAGATCCTGATCTACTATCAACATTTTTAGACTCCAAAGAAGCAGAGCAGATGCGCTAATCCCAAACCTTGGACTTTTATCTGCCGGCTCTGTCCGCCATATTGAAGGGCCCGATGCGGCGGTCATAGCCAAGCACAGAGACTACCTGGACTTTCTTTCTTTCTCTATATGACTTTTTTGTTTTTTGGTCTCCTATCCCTCCATGATGTGTGCCTCGGTCGGATTCGGAGCACGCACAGTCCTACAGGTTATGTGTTTTTTCAATTTCGGCCTTCTCTGGGGTTTCTCCCCGCAGACACATGGTCGCCAGTAATTTTGGGGTTTTGCTTCTCCTCTACCGCACTGCGGTTTTCTTTGTTAATGTGGGGCGCTTCATTGTATTATATTAGCTTACTTTTTTTTTATGTCATGTGTACAGCCAGATACAGTCAATATGAGGGACATAGTGAAATTATGTGTGCTATCATGCTCAGAATTTTTAACTTTTCTGAATGGCCTTATGTAAATCTTATCACTCAACGTAAAAGGCATTAATAGTCCACTCAAAAGAAAGACAATCCTTAGCTACCTTAGCCATGAGCATGCTGATTTAGTGTTTCTTCAGGAAACGCATCTAAACTCTGCTGAAACACTGAAACTCAATGCTAAGCCTTACATGGTGGCTGCCTATTCTCCCACCGTTTCCAAACGGTACGGGGTAGCCATTCTGGTTAAGAAGTCTTTGTACGCTACTGTAATTGATACTAGCGCTGACAAGGAGGGTAGATGGGCCCGTGTACACCTTGAGGTTGGAGATAGTGAATTCACGTGTATTTGCATATATGCCCCGAATGTGGACAACCCTGCTTACTATGCAAGTATTGCGCAGTTGGCATAGGCCTCTGCCAATGCTCCATTAATACTTGGTGGTGATTTTAATCAAGTGTTCCATCAATCTTTTCTTCTCAAACAAGGCGCTCGTTGGCTGGAAGATCCAGTACCGAGTAGACCTGTGTGGCTAGATATAGAAGAGGACCTTTGCAAACCGATTCCTCTTACTTTCTCCCTGGTATGACTCTCCCATCAGACTCCCACTATCCACCAATGCTTTTAGACACTTTAGGTGCCTTTAATACTCTTATGCAATCTTTAGATTCCCGACTCTGGTCGGTGCAACTTCAGCATTGCCTTCGGAGTGCTAGGGTACTCCCGCCATCGGCATCCTCTACATAAGGTTGATCGGAGACTTTCCGATCTATCGGTAGTTCACCGGGTGTAGCATCCAATTTTTACAAAACCTTATGTAATGCTATAACTAGAGATACCCCTATAGCGCAGAAAGCATGGGAGAGAGAATTGCATGTGACTTTGACCTCGGAGCAATGGAGCCTTATCTGGAGTAGAGGGACACGGGTTCCCGATCCGCCTCACTCACTCAGACCCTCCTCTTTCTAGCCCACCGGTGTTTTTACACTCCTGACAGATTAGACAAATGGAACACTACTCAGGGCAATAGTTGCTGGACATGCCCTGCGGCCATTGGTTCACTGCCTCATGTTATGTATGAATATCCCGCACTACAGTATCACTGGCGTCGGGTCTGGGGTCGTATCCAGTCTATTTTGCACTTTCAAGAGCCCCTTTCTTGGAGGACAGTGGGACTTCGCCCAGTTGCGGGGATCCCCTCTCTTCCAAAAACAGCTTATCTCCTTTTGGACTTTATGCTTGGCATTGCTATCTCCCTACTTAAGTAATACTGGAAAACTAGCTCCCATCTGAGCCCCAATGAATGGTGGAATCATGTCTGTCTTTACAGTAAATATGAACAAATACTTCGTATGTTCGCTTCCCCCGTTCAGACTCCTTATCATTGGTCTCAATGGAAGATGCTCAATGACTATGTACATTCTGTTAAATGCCCTCATCTGACTGTCTAAATTTGTATATATCTCTGTCCCATGACCATGCTGTATCGTTGATACTCTTTTGATCGTTTTGATGTATAATCATTGTTAATTGGAAGCGCTTACATGCTGACATAATCGGTTAGAGAAGAAGCATCGGGGTGGGGGGTAATTGGGTTTACTTTTCCTTATTGTATACTTGTTTTGTCTCCTTTGGTGTGTTGTTTCTTTTGTTTGTTGCAAAATGAAAATAAAAGTTTAAAAAAAAAAAAAAAAAGAAAAGTGAAAAAAAAAAAAAAAAAAGAAGAAGGCAAAGTGGTTGGAAAATATGGACTTTGCAACAGAAATGAAGCTGAAGAAAGACTGATTGAATTCTGCAAGACCAGTGATCTACTCTTCTCAAACACCTTCTTCCAGCAACACAAGCGGCAACTGTACACATGGACTTCACCCAATAGATTGTACAAAAATCAAATTGGCTACATATGTGGAAGTCAACAATGGAAAAGCTCTATAACATCAACAAAGACAAAACCTGGAGCCAACTGCAGTACAGATCAACTACTAGTATGCAAACTCAAGCTAAAGTTGAAAAAGAGCAAACCACTCATGAATGTTGCAAAATATGATCTTGAGAATATATCACCAGAATTCAAATACTGTCTGCAAAATTGACTTTCTGCTTTAGATACAAATGACAGAGCTCCAGAAGGGTTATGGGATGACATCAAGAAGGTTGTGTTGGAAGAAAGTGAGAAGCCTCTATAAAATGTGAAAAAGCAAAAACGGCCAAAATGGATGACCGAAGAATCTCTGAAAATTGCCCAGAAACACAGAGAAGCTAAAGCCAGAGGAGAAAGAGAAGCAATCACAGAACTCAACAGAGATTTCCAAAGTGCAGCAAGATAAGACAAGGAGAAGTACTGCAATGATGAATGCAATAGAAGCCAAAACTATTAGAGGAAGAACAAGATCGGCTTTCCTAAAGCTATGAGAGTTAAAGAAAAAATTTCAGCCTTAAATTGGAATGTTACAAGATGCTCAAGGATCCATGTTGAATGATTCTGAGAAGATCAAGAAAAGGTGGAAAGAATATACAGAGTCATTATACGATAACAATCAAGTAGGCCAACAGTCATTTCAACCTGTACCTTATGATCAGGAACCATTGGTGATGAAACAAGAAGTTGAAGCACCATTGAAAGCCTTATCAAAGCACAAAGCACCAGGCATTGATGGCATTCCCATTGAAGAATTATTGCAATCTTATAAGGCTCTGCCAGGAAATTTGGAAGTCAACTTCATGGCCAACTGACTGGAAAAGATCTGTGTTTATACCAATACTATAGAAATTGATCCAACTGTCAGTGGAAATTATCACACAATTGCTCTGATCCCACATGCCAGCAAGATTCTACTCAAGATTATTCAACAGAGACTATGGGCCCGATGTTGATCTGGGTGGTGCCATGTGCCATGTTGGCGCATAGCTCACCCCCTCCTTACTAACCCAGATTTTTCATGCCGGGATCATATGCAGGCCCGGCATCGAAAATCTGGGATTGCCATCCAGCTAAGAGGCTGCAGGAGCTAATCATGTAGCACAGATTTTCAGTGGTAAACAGTTAGCCCCAGCGCCTTATAGATAGACAAGAGTTTCCCTTACCTATCTATAAGGCACAGAGTGCTAACTGTGTATCATCAAAAATTGGTGCTAAACAGGTAGCACCATGGCCTTCCTCCACACTGCTCCGAAATGCCCCTGATACGCCCCAATGCTAACCACAAAGCATCGGGGCACGTAAAGAATAAACCAGAGAATTTTTGAATGCACTACCCATGTAGGTGCTTTCAAAAATCCCCTGTTAAGGCATTTACATGGGTAACTAGGGCAGTTATCTGTGTAAATGCCTTAAAAAATTGGGCCCTACAACCATACCTGGAACGAGAAATGCCTGAAGTGTAAGCAGGGTTCAGAAAAGGATGTGGAACAACAGACATCATTGTGGATGTGAGATGGATCCTTGAAAAGACAAAAGAATACCAAAAGGATATTGATATGTGTTTTATTGATTACAGCAAGGCTTTTGACTGTGTAAGTCATGAGAAACTCTTGGCCACATTAAGAAGCATGGGTATACCAGAACACCTGATCATTCTCTTGTACAACCTTTACATTGATAAATAAGCAACAGTTCTAACAAAACAAGGAGAAACAGAATGGTTTAAAATCAGTAAAGGTGTACAAGGCTGAATACTTTGTTTAGTTTATATGCAGAAGAATTCATCAGATAAGCAGGACTGTATTAAGACAACCGAGGTATGAAGATTGGTGGAAGGCTCGTTAGCACCTTCGCTATGCTGATTACTGGCTGAAAGTGAAGGCAATCTGAAACATTTGCTTCTTAAGATCAAGGGACATAGTCTTAAAATGGTTCTGCACTTTAATGTAAAGAAAACAAAGATTCTGACAACTGGCAAAATCAATAAGTTCATCATTGATGGAGAAGAAATTGAAATAGTGGACAACTTTAACCTACTTGGATCAACTAAAAAAAACAACAAGCAGCCAAGAAATCCGATGACACTTTGCTCTTGGTAGAATGGAAATGAAGGACCTAGACAAGATTCTCAAGAGTAGAGATGTCTTTCTCCATACAAAGATTCAACTTGTTCAAGCCATGGTATTTTCAATAGCGTCATATGGATGCGAAAGTTGGACAGTGAAAAAGATAGACAGGAAGAAAATTGATGCCTGTGAATTATGGTGCTGGCAATGAATACTGTGTATCTCATGGACTGTCTTAAGAATAAACCCTAAGTTTTTTTAGGAGCTCAGATGACAAGACTTCAACTTTCAGACTTTGGACACATCATGCAAAGAGAGAGATCACTAGAGGAAGACATCATGCTTGGCAAGATAGAAGCTCAACGCAAAAGAGGAAGGTCAGCAATGAGATTAATTAATACAATAAAAGTAGCTATGGGTGCCACTCTGCAAACAATGAGCTACATGACTGAAGACCAAATGCAGTTTAGGACAACTATCCAGAGAGTCGCCATGAGTCAACACTGACTCGATGGCACTTAAGAACAACAACAACAATAATGTATAGGGGAGATAGGAGGGGGAGTTGGGGAGGCGGTTCACTGGCTGGTTAGGTTTCTTTGTCATCATAGCACTCAAGGAAAAGGGGTGTCTTGAGGTTCCTTCTTAATGTCATTAAGTCATCTGTGGTACAAAGGATGTTGGGGATCGCTTTTCATAGTGTTAGTGCAAAGAGAGAGAGATGGCTCTCTTTGAGGTAGTGCAGGTGATCTTAGTATTTAGTATGGGCATCCATAGGGTATTGAGGGAGCCAAGTCTTCTGTTCCTGTTGTCTGGTACTTTTTGTATCAGTGATTGGAGGTGGACAGCAGAGAGGTTATGGGTGGCTTTGAATATTGTTAAAAGAGATTTGTATTTGATCCTTTCAGTGATGGGTAACCAGTGCAGCTGCTTGAGTATGGAAGCAATGTGTTCAGTTTTGGATGTGTTACAGAGAGTGTATGCAGCTGTGTTCAGGGCTAGTTGAAGTGGGTAAATGGTGGATTTGGAGAGGTCTTGATAGATGATGATATAGTAGTCAATGTGGGGGAAGATGAGTGCTAGAAGAACTTTGCAAAAATGGCTGGAGTCCAGGAGAGGTCTGATGTTTTGTGCTGTTCTGAGTTTGTGGTATACATGTAATGTTGATAATGTGGCTGTTCGACCATAAGCATGGGTCTGGGACATTGGAGATTTTCCTCGGATAAGTGCATAAATTTTACTGAGTAACACGGAGGTGTTTTTTTTTCACATGAACTTTGAATTTAATTATGTGCAAGGCACAAGGTTGTGTGTTTGCACATTCTTTATATAGGTTCAGTTATAATTGGTAAACCTTTATTTGAGTAAAAAGGAAGAGTTGTCATGAGAGGAGTTGTCTTCAAGACAAATTTTCCAACAATAATTATTATAGTACTTGGCTAATATTGCTCATAGTTTTTCTTTTATGATTTTTTGAGCAAGTGGTGTTTGTTTTTTGAATTGTCTATTTATACACAGATTGCAACTTTGCCACAGATCAATTATCAACAGAACCAATGTTTAAGGCCAATCAAGTCACCTTTGCTTTTTCAGAAGAACATATTCAATTATTGGTTCAGTGGCCAGCATTGTTTGATGATCAGGATGGGTTAGTTAAATCATCTACTTTTATGGATCTTCTTACTTTAAATAAAAAACTTGTTAGAGTTCAATTACATGAGGCCACGATGATCCAATATTTGAAATAAAAAATGAGCCCAAGGGGCGTATTTTAAAACCTCCCAAAATGTTCACTGATGATGTGGAATTGTATGCTTAATGGAATAGTATTCTTAAGAAATGTAGCTTTGATTTAATAGAACTTCTCAGTGAATGGTTGAATACAGAATCATTTAAGCTACAACAAGAAATATCTTCTTTGGAGGACCAATTGAAATCAATGGTTCCAGCTGAAAGATTTCAAGTACAAAAAGATGATCTAACATCACAGATGAATCCGTTTCATGACTATTTAAGATCTTTGAAAATCAAAAAATGCAATCATGACAAACAATATTATGAATTGGATCAGGTTTATACTTGGGATAAGAAAAATTCTGCTCAGCAATAAAAGGTTTCTTTTAAAAATTCTTCTGAAGATACTGATTTGGGTGGTTCTTCAGACAGTGTCTCGGACCAAAGTGGTTTCTCTAGTGATCAATCATTTTTTCAAACTGAACAGGTTTTTCACAGAGGCAGGGGTCGGGGTCGTAGTCAGGGTCGGAGCTCCTGGGAAAATTTTACAGGGGAGCGGCCACAGGGTCCGACCATCAGGACACGATCCAAAAATCTGTTATAAATGTATCTTCTAGTCCTTTTTCCCCTATGCAGAAATCTGTTTTGAAATTGGGGTTATCTTTTGTACCGTTGGTTCATTATAAACCATTTCAAATGCGTGTAGCTTTACATAATATTTTTAGGAAATTACAGGTTACTCATTATTGTGCCTTGAATAATGTCACCTCTGATTCATCTTTTGTTAGAGTTCCTTCTAAATGGATTCCTCCGGGATCACTTGATCCATTTATCCAGACTTTTCAGAAATTAGTTCTCAGGGATGTGGATATTTTGGAAAAATTGAACTTAAGGTCTCGTTTTCATAACTTATCTAGAGAACAATGGTCAGCTCTCCATGAATTGCAGAATAGAGAAGATATAGTAATCCATCTAGCGGATAAAGGTGGGGCTACTGTTGTACAGTCCTCAGATCAATATAGATCTCATTTATTATGTCACCTTTCAGATGGTCATTATTATTGTTTGTTACCTGGTGATCCAACTTCAGAAGGTGATTTTTTCAAAAGCTGGATAACTAAACAAGAAATGAAATTTTTAACTCCAGCACACCCTATTTCACCTATTATCTATACTGTCCCTAAGTTACATAAATCATTAACGCCTCCTCCAGGCAGACCAATAGTATCTTGCTGAGGATCTGTTTTAGGGCCTTTATCCAAGTTTTGTGACATCTTTTTGCAACCATCTATACAGAAAGTGGACTCTTTTATTAAGGATACACTCATTTCATCACTCGGTAACATTCTATTACCGAATCCACTGAATATTTCTGGTTAGTTTCTTTGGATGTAGCTGCTCTCTACACAAACTTTGAGCAAAATGAAGCTTTAGAAGTTATATCTAATTTAGATCTGACTTTACCTCTCAGTTACCTCATATGCTTTTTTCAACAGCTTTTGCGGTTAGTTTTAACTCATAATTATTTTTTATTTGAACAAAAATATTATTTATAAATTCATGGTATAGCCATGGGAGCAACAGTGGCCTCTTCTGTGGCAACCTTATATTTAGCTGACTTTGAATCATCTTTATTTTATCCTTCCCCATGGTACTCTAATGTGGTACTTCGGGTGAGATTTTTGGATGACATCTTTTTTCTTTGGAATAGGACTGAACAATTATTGTTTTCTTTTGTGGAATGACTAAACAACCTCAGGGTTAATATCAAATTTACCATGCATCATCTTTTTCAACAATTAGAATTTTTGGATGTTCTGGTTTATAAAAGAGATGATAAACTTTGTACCAATTTGTATCGTAAGCAGATTCAAATAAATACTTGTTATAATTTTCTAGTTTTCATCCTGCAGCACTTAAAAGGGGTCTTCCATATGGACAATTCCTCCATCTCTAGAGGATCTGCTCTACTGTTGAGGATTACAACTTTCATGCTAAGGATTTGATTCAGTGTTTACAACAACGAGGCTATCCTATTAAATTATTGCTGTTGGCTTACAAGAGAGCACATTTCACTCACCGTGAATGGCTAATGCCATTATTGTCCACAGATTCCATCTCTTCTGAATGTTCCCTCTGTGGATGAATCAGAGAAGTTCATAGGCATACTTTATTATAGGACTCATTCAAATAATTCAGATTTTGAAGAAGCACTGGGATGTTTTGCTTTTTCATCTTTGTTTTCAAAAGCTGTTACAAATAGCTTACACTGGAGGCTTTATCTTTGTGATTTAATTGGCTCCACAACATCTTTTTTGAATAGATCAGTTTTACGTTCAAATTTGGACCCTTTAGGTCATTTTGCTTGAGGTACGTGTGAGTTTTGTACACAATCATTGACTTGTCATGAATGGCAGTTTCCCAATTCTTCAATCAAACATTTGGCTAGATGGCATACCACCTGTTCTACTGATTATGTGGTTTACATAGTTATTATACCCTTGTCCTTAAGACAAATTTTCCAACAATAATTATAATACTCGGCTAATATTGCCCTTAGTTTTTATTTTATGATTTTTTGAGCAAATGGTGTTTGTTTTTTGGAAAAGCAATATTAAAACTGCTGAAATGCAGGGGATGTGGGGAAAAGAAGAAGCACTGAGGATTGTGTTGGAAAGAGGAGATGGCACTGTCATCCATACTGGTATAGTCTAGAGGCCTCCAACTCAAACTGAAGCAAATTGATTATTGATATTGCAAAGATAGCCATGAAGGGGGAAGTGATCTTATTGGGTGACTTTAATCTACCCAATGTGGATTGGAATATTCCTTCTGCAAATCTGGAAATAAGTAAAAAAAAAAATGTGGATGCCTTCCAAGATGCATTACTTAGATATGGCGATGGAACCAACCATGGAAAACTCGATTTGGATTTAGTGCTCAGCAAGGGAGATAGCATGTCGAATATCAGGGTGGGAGCCCATATGTGCAGCAGTAATCATCACACGGTGTGGTTTGAGATAAAAGCCAAGGTGGACTCCAATCACAGCAGGCTCAAAGTCCTAGACTTCAAAAACACTGACTTCAGTAAAATGTCCAAGTACCTGAAGGAGGAGTTGGCAGGGTGGGAAGGCATAAGGGAAGTGGAATTGCAATGGGCTAAACTAAAGGAGGCAATAAAAGGGGCAACAGATACATATGTAAGGAAAGTAAATAAAAACAAGAGGAAAAGGAAACCTATTTGGTTCTCCAAAGAAGTAGCTTCACAAATAAAGGCAAAAACCACAGCTTTCACAAAATTCAGACATTCACAAACAGAGGAAAATAGAAAAGAATACAGGATCAAACTAAAAGAGACAAAAAAGAGAAATAAGGATAGCAAAATCAAAGGCAGAAGAAAAGAAAGATAAAGATGTAAAGTGTGACAACAAAACTTTTTTCAGGTATATTCGGGAGAGGAAGTGGAATTGCATAACTCAAAAGTGCCAGGAACAGATTTGTGGAACGTGACATTGAAAAAGAAAAAATGCTAAATGAATACTTATGCTCTGTTTTTACTAAAGAAAGTCCTGGAGAAGGACCACCTGTGATTGACAAATATACAAATGGGAATGGGGTAGTTACCACACCATTCACAGAAGATGATGTGTTAGAACAACTTGCAAAACTGAAAGTAGACAAGGCTGTGAGACCGGATGGGATACATCCCAGGATGCTGAAAGAGCACAGAAAGATTCTTGCAGAGCCATTAAAGGATGTTTTTAATAGATACTTGGAGACAGGAGAAGTTCCACAGGATTGCCTGATATGGTTCCTGTTCGCAAAACTGGCAACAGAGAAGAAGTGACAAACTACAGGCCAGTAAACCTTATCTCGGTGGTGGGAAAGTAATGGAGTTGTTCCTGAAAGAGCAAATAGTGCACGATCCGAGGCAACATGATTTTACCAAAGGACGATCTTGCCAAACAAATCTGATTGAGTTCTTTGACTGGGTGACCAGAGAAGTAGATCAAGGGCATGCGATAGATGTGATCTACTGAGATTTCAGCAAAGCCTTTGATACTGTTCCTCATAGGAGGCTTATCAATAAACTCAACAGCTTGAGGATGGGTCCCAAGGTGGTGAACTGGATCAGAAATTGGTTGACTGACAGACGACAGAAGTGATAGTAAATGGGACTCACTCGGATAAACAGAAGGTGATCAGTGGTGAGCCCCAGGGTTCGGTCCTGGGACTGGTACTTTTCAATGTATTTGTGAGTGATATTACTGAAGGACTGAAAGGAAAAATCTGTCTTTTTGCAGATGACATGAAAATTTGCAACAGAGTGGAGTCCCCTGAGGGAGTAGATAACATGAGGAAAGATCTACAAAAGCTAGAAGAATGATCTAATGCTTGGCAGTTAAGATTTAATGTGAAGAAGTGCAGTGTCATGCACTTGGGAAGCAGAAATCCAAGGGAATTGTATGCAATAGGAGGCGAGAGGTTGGTGTGCACGGACCAGGAGAAGGACTTCAATGTGATTGTTTCTGAGGATCTCAAGGTGGCAAAACAGTGTGAGAAGGCAGTGGCAAAAGCCCAAAGGATGCTGAGTTCCATACAAAGAAGAATTACCAGCAGAAAAGTACTAATGCCACTGTACAAGTCGCTGGTGAGGCCTCACTTGGAATATTGTGTTCAGTTTTGGAGACCATATTTCAGAAAGGCTATAGAAAGACTGTAAATGGTTCAGAGGAAGGCAACCAAAATGATTTGGTACCTGTGTCAGAAGACTTATGAGAAAAGACTTGACGACCTAAATATGTACACTCTGGAGGAGAGGGGGGACAGGGGATATATGGTCCAGACCTATAAATACTTAAACAGCATTAATGAACAAACAAATCTCTTCCAAAGACAGGGAAGCTATAAAACCAGAGGGTATAACATGAAGCTGCAAGGGGGTAAACTGAAAGGCAACGTAAGGAAATAATTTTTCACTGAAAGGGTGGTGGATGCATGGAATGCCCTCCAAATGGAAGTGGTGGGGGAAAATACAGTTACAGAATTCAAAATTGCATGGGACAGACACAGTGGATCCCTTTATAACAACAGGATAAAGTCAAAATAAACAGGTTTTATATACCTTTTTATCATTTCAAAGCAGTTAACATTGTAACTTAAACTTGGTAATATACATTAAACAGGGATATTGATAATGTGGATTTTTCTGAGGCAATAGAGGGTTAAGTGACTTGTCCAAGACCACAATGAGTGCCAGTGGGAATTGGAATCTGGTCTCTGGGTTCCCAAGCCAGTGCTCTAACCATTAGGCTAGTCCTCTTATATTTCAACAAACAGGGGTGACCTACATGGAACAATGGATACACCCCTAAAAAAGACATGGGGAGGGGTGACCTGCACAGAGTAGCAGGTGCACCTAATCTTGCCGCCTTTCTGGGCAGACTAGATGGACCAGACTGGTCTTTATCTGCTGTCATATACTATGTTACTATGAAACAAAGACAAAACCTGGAGCTGACTGTGGTATGGATCACCAACTACTAGTATGCAAACTCAAGCTAAAGCTGAAGCTGAAAAAGCACAAGCCACTCATGAATGTACAAAATATGACCCTGAGAATATACCACTGAAATTTAAAGACTGCTTGAGAAATTAATTAACTGTTTGTATACAAATGACGGAGCATCAGAAGAGTTCATAAGATCATAAGATATGCCATACTGGGTCAGACCAAGGTACATCAAGCCCAGTATTCTGTTTCCAACAGTGGCCAATCTAGGTCATATGTACTTAGCAGTTTCCCCAAGAGACACAAGTTCCACAATGCTTGTACTGGGTCAAGCATTGATATCTTCGGTCACTTCTTAATAAATGTTTATGGACCTTTCCTCCAGGAACTTGTCCAAACCTTTTTTAAACCCAGCTATACTAACAGCCTTTACTCCATCCTCCGGTAACAAATTCCAGAGTTTGATTATACGTTGAGTGAAAAAATATTTTCTTTTATTAGTCTTAAATAGTTTACCCTGTAGCTTCATTGCATGCCCCCTAGTCTTTCTATATTCTGATAAGGTAAACAATCAATCTACGTTTACGCGTTCCACTCCGTTCATTAATTTATAGACTTCTATCATATCTCCCCTCAGCCGTCTCTTTTCCAGGTTAAAGAGCCCTCACCTTTTTAGCCTTTCTTCATAGGAGTATCCTTCCATCCCCTTTACCATTTTGGTGGCTCTTCTCTGTACCTTTTCTAAAATCGCTATATCCTTTTTAAGATACGGCGACCAGAATTGCACACAATATTTAAGGTGCGGTCTCACCATGGAACGATATAGAGGCATTATAATATCTTTTGTTTTATTTTCCATTCCTTTCCATATCATACCTAGCATTCTATTTGCTCTCTTGGCCGCCGCTGCACACTGGGCCGAGGGTTTTAACATGGTATCCACAATGACGCCTAAATCTTTTTCCTGGGTGGTGGTTCCTAATGTGGAACCTTGCATCGTGTAACCATAGTTTGGGTTGTTCTTCCCTAGGTGCATAACCTTGCACTTGTCCACATTAAATTTCATCTGCCATTTTGATGCCCAGTCTTCCAATTTATCAAGATCCTCTTGCAATTTTTCACAATCCTCTTGGGTTTTAACAACTTTAAATAGTTTTGTGTCATCTGCAAATTTGATAACCTCACTCGTTATTCCACTTTCAAGGTCATTTATGAATATGTCAAAAAGCAGCGGACCCAGCACAGATCCCTGGGGTACACCACTATTCACCTTTCTCCATTGGGAAAATTGGCCATTTAGCCCTACCCTCTGCTTTCTATCTTTTAACCAGTTCCTGATCCACAATTGTACATTGCCTCCTATCCCATGACTCTTTAGTTTTGCCAAAAGTCTCTGATGAGGGACCTTGTCAAAGGCTTTCTGAAAGTCCAGATACACAATATCAACCGACTCACCTTTGTCCACCTGTTTATTCACTCCTTCAAAAAAACATAACAGATTAGTAAGACAAGATCTTCCTTCTCTAAAGCCATGTTGGCTGTCTCCCATTAGGTTGTGACTCTCTACAGGCTGAGTAATTTTATTCTTTATGATGGTTTCTACCATTTTTCACGGTACTGACGTCAGGCTCACCTGTCTGTAGTTTCCCGGATCACCCCTGGAAACCTTTTTAAAAATTGGTGTTACATTGGCGATCCTCCAATCTTCAGGTATTAGAGATGATTTTAATGATAGTTCACAGATTACTGATAGCAGTTCTGCAATCTCATATTTCAGTTCTTTCAACACCCTTGGATGTATACCATCCGGCCCAGGTAATTTGCTACTCTTCAGTTTATCTAATAGTTGTAAGACATCTTCCCGATGTATTGATATTTCCTCCAATTCTTCCGCACCTTTAAATACCACTTCAGTCATGGGTAACATCCCTACATCTTCCTCAGTAAAGACTGAAGCAAAGAATTCATTCAGTCTCTCCGCTATCGCCTTGTCGCCTCTTAGTGCTCCTTTAACCCCTTTATCATCTAATGGACCAACTGACTCTCTCACAGGTTTTTTGCTACAAATGTACTTCAAAAGGTCTTTATTTCGTGTTTTTGCTTCTGCAGCAAGCTTTTTCTCAAATTCTCTCTTTGCCTGCCTTATCAATGCCTTGCATTTGACTTGCCAGTGCTTGTGCTGTTTCCAGGTTTCGTCGTTTGGCTCTTTTTTCCATTTACTGAAAGATGCTTTTTTGGCAACAACAGCCTCTCTGACCTCACCTTTAAACCATGCTGGCAGTTTTTTGGACTTCCTTCCACTTTTCTTAAAGTGTGGAATACAGCTGGTCTGGGCTTCCAAGATAGTATTTTTCAACAACACCCAAGCTTGATGTACGTCTTTAACCTTCGCAACTGCTCCTTTTAGTTTTTTCTTAACTGTTTTCCTCATTTTATCATAGTCTCCCTTTCGAAAGTTAAAAGGTAGTACTGTAGATTTCCTTACTATCCCTCCTCCACTAATTAATTCAAAGGCGATCATGCTATGATCACTATTGCCAAGTGGCCCCAACACCCTTATCTCTTGCACTAGATCTGGTGTTCCACTAAGGACTAGGTCTAATATGGCTTCCCCTCTGGTCGGTTCATGAACCAGCTGCTCCAAGAAGCAGTCATTTATTTCATCTAGGAACTTTATCTCCCTAGCATGTCCTGACGTGACACTGACCCAGTCGATACCAGGGTAATTGAAATCACCCATTATTATTACTGCGCTGTAACTTTTGTTAGCTTCCTTGATTTCTTTGAGCATTTCATCATCCATTTGGTCATTCTGGCCAGGTGCTCGATAGTACACCCCCACTGCCATCGCCTTCCCCCTTTTATATGGAATTTCAATCCATATAGATTCTACAGCAGATTTTGTTTCCTGCAAAACTTTAATCCTTTCTGAGTCAATGCCCTCTCTAACATAGAGCGCATCCCCTCCACCAATTTGATCAGCTCTATCATTACGATATAGTTTGTACCCAGGTATCACAGTGTCCCACTGGTTGTCCTCCTTCCACCATGTCTCTGATATTCCAATCATATCTAATCTTTCATTTAGTGCTATATATTCTAACTCTCCCATCTTATTCTTTAGACTTCTAGCATTTGCATACAAGCATTTTAGAGAATGTATTTTATTCATGTTAATTTGGCTATTGTTAGACATGGGTAAATTGGGATCTTTAAGCTCTGTCTGCTCCATACTTGAGGGCATTTGGGCAACTTTACTCTTTTGTGGAACCTCTCTGCTTTTGGTAGTATCCTTCAAGGATACATTCTTCCGAACCATCCGCTCTTGGGAGACTGTCGGCTTTCCCCTAATATCTAGTTTAAAAGCTGCTCTATCTCCTTTTTAAAGGTTAATGCCAGCAGCCCGGTTCCATCCCGGTTAAGGTGAAGCCCATCCCTTTGGAAGAGCCCTCCTTTCCCCAGAATGTTCCCAAGTTCCTAACAAATCCAAAACCCTCATCTCTGCACCATTGTCTCATCCACGCATTGAGACTCCGGAGCTCTGCCTGCCTTTTGGGTCCTGCACGTGGAACAGGAAGCATTTCGGAGAATGCTACCCTGGAAGTTCTGGATTTCAACTTCCTACCTAAAAGCCTAAATTTTGCCTCCACATTTTCCTATGTCATTGGTACCGACATGTACCAAGACAGCAGACTCCTCCCCAGCACTATCTAAGACCTTACCTAGGTGGCGCGTGAGGTCTGCTACCTTCGCACCAGGCAGGCATGTTACCAGGCGATCCTCATGTCCACCAGTCACCCAGCTATCTACATGCCTAATGATCGAATCACCAACTATAACGGCTGTCCTAACCCTTCCCTCATGGGCACATGGCCCTGGAGAAACTTCCTCGGTGCGAGAGGGTTTTACATCACCTGGAGTACAGGTCCTAGTTACAGGATCACTTCCTGCCACACCAGGGTGATGCTCTCCTGTCACGTGACCTCTCTCCTCCATGGCAATAGGGGTGCTGCCAGACTGGAGGTGGGACTTCAGGACTATATCCCTGTAGGTCTCGTCTATGTACCTCTCTGTCTGTCTTATGTTTTCCAAGTCTGCTACTTTAGCCTCTAGAGAACGGACTTGTTCCCTGAGAGAAAAGAGCTCCTTGCACCTAGTGCACACGTAAGACCTCTCACCAACTGGGAGAAAATCATACATGTGACACTCAATGCAAAATACTGGAAAGCCCCCATCCCGCTGCTGGACTGCTGTCTGCATCTTAGTTTAAGTTTGTGTCTAGATCTTTAAGTTCTTACTTACTAGGGGTTGCTATGTGTATTTATACCAATAAAACTGTACCTAATATGTTTAATATACCTTGTTCACCTGAAGCTTAATTTATCTCAGGTCCTTAGTGTATGACTGATTTGGGTAATGAGCTTCACCTGAAAGCAACTCCTGTCTTTTAAGATGTGTAAGTACCTATAAAGCTATGATTATGCCAGGGGAGGGAGGTAAATAACACTTATTAAAAGAGGACTGCTACACAGTACCCTGTCTTGTGCTGTTGAGGTAAGCTAAATTCTGATTTGATTTAAATTATAGCTCTTAGCTGCTGCTATGCTCTAACTTCTTATGAAATTTAAACTACAAGATCTCTGCTGGGTACTAAATTTAACCAGAAAGCTCTCTTCTGTGTGTTAAATTTAAACTAAAAGTACTTTGCTGTTACTTGGCCCTGAGTGACTATTAAATTTAAACTACAAGTTATGAGATGATATCAAGAAAGTTATGGTCAAAGAAAGCGAAGTCTTTGCAAAAGGTGAAAATGCAAAAATGAACAAAATGGATGACCGAAGAAACTCTGAAAATTATTCCGAAACTTAGAGAAATGAAAGCCAGTGTTTAAAAAGTGATACAGTAATTACAGAGCTTAACAGAGATTTCCAACTTGTCACAAGGTGAGAAAAAGAAAAGTACTATGATGATGAGTGCAAGGAAATAGAATCAGAAGCTATCCAAGGAAAAATATGTTTGGCTTTCCTAAATCTATGAGAGTTAAAGAGAAATTGCAGCCTTGAAATAGAATGTGAAAAGATGCCCAAGAATTCATGTTGAATGATGCTGATAAGATCAAAATAGGTGAAAAGAATACACCCAGTCATTATACTATAAAGATCAAGCGAATCAACAGTCATTGCAACCTATACCGTAGACCATTGGTGATGAAAAAGTTGAAGCGGCATCGAAAGCCTTATCAAAGAACAAAGCACCAGGCATTTATGGCATTCCCATTGAAATATTACAGCAATCAAATGCAGCTGTTACAATACTTACAAGACTCTGCTAAGAAATTTAGAAGACATCATGGTTGAATAACTAGAAAAGATCTATGTTCATACAAATACTGAAGAAAGTGATCCGACTGACTGTGGAAATTATCTCACAATTGCTCTGATTCCACACACCAGAAAGATTCTGCTCAAGATTAATCAGTGGAGACTGCAACCATACCTGGAACAACTGCCCAAAGTACAAGTAGGATTCTTGAAAGGGCGAGGAACAAGGGACATCATCGTAGATGTGAAATGAATCCTTGAAAAGACAAAAGAATACCAAAAGGATATCTAAATATGTTTCATTGACTATAGTAAGGCCTTCCAGTGTACCGCTGGAAGCCGAGGCCGATGAGTTATTCGAGTGGACCAAGATACATCTGTTAGCATTCTCAGCAGCGCATGTCGCAGGAGTGGAAAACAAAGGCCGATTTTCTGTGTCGGGTAAGAGTAGGTATCATAAGGTAGGTATGCTAGGTATCATAAGGAAAGGAATGGAAAATAAAACAAAAGATATTATAATGCCTCTATACCGTTCCATGGTGAGACCGCACCTTGAATATTGTGTGCAATTCTGGTTGCCGTATCTTAAAAAGGATATAGCGTTATTAGAAAACGTTCAGAGAAGAGCCACCAAAATGGTAAAGGGGTTGGAAGGATACTCCTATGAAGAAAGGCTAAAAAGATTAGGGCTCTTTAACCTGGAAAAGAGACGGCTGAGGGGAGATATGATAGAAGTCTATAAATTAATGAACGGAGTGGAACAGGTACACGTAGATTGATTGTTTATGTTATCAGAATATAGAAAGACTAGGGGACATGTAATGAAGCTACAGGGTAAACTATTTAAGACAAATAAGAGAAAATATTTTTTCATTCAACGTGTAATCAAACTCTGGAATTTGTTACCGGAGGAAGTAGTAAAGGCTGTTAGTGTAGCTGGGTTTAAAAAGGTTTGAACAAGTTCCTGGAGGAAAGTTCCATAAACCATTATTAAGAAGGGACCCAGGATATTAATGCTTGACCCATTACAAGCATTGTGGAACCTGTTTCTTTTGGGGAAACTGCTAGGTACGTATGACCTAGATTGGCCACTGTTGGAAACAGGATACTGGGCTTGATGGACCTTGGTCTGACCCAGTATGGCATATCTTATGTTCTTATGTTCTTTGATAGCATAAATCATGAAAAACTCTAGGTCACATTAAGAAGCATGGGTATACCACAACATCTGATAGTTCTCATGCATAACTTCTACATTTCAAGCAAAGGTAATTGTTTGTGGCTTTTTAAATTACTAGCTCTCTGTCTGGGAGCTCTTAAAAGGATTTTGGTACATTTTTAAAACAAAGTTCTATAGTAACATAGTAAATGACGGCAGATAAAGACCAGTATGGGTCCATCTAGTCTGCCCAGTAAGATGGCCGGAGTAAGATGGCAGGAGTAGGTGCCACTCTGTGCAGGCCACCCCTCCCCATGTTTTTGTTTAGGGGTGAACCCACCGCTCCATGCAGGACACCCCTATTTGTTGAGAAGTTAGATGGTTCAGTTTATTTTGATTTTATTCTGTTGCTATAAATGGATCCATTGTGTCTGTCCCATTCCATTTTGAATTCTCTCACTGTATTTGCCCCCACCACTTCCATCGAGAGGGCATTCCAAGCATCCACCACCCTCTCAGTGAAAAAGCATTTCCTGACATTGCCTTTCAATTTTCCACCTTGCAGCTTGTGATAAGGAAGCTTATCATAGCTCTGGAAGGAGTTATAGAAAAGGTGAAGTGACTCTGAACAAGCAACCTGTCAGTTCTGGTAGAAATAAGAAAACAGAATTTTCCCATAAAAGACTACCAGTCCCAGAATGCACCAGGTTTCCAACAGCCATTAGAGGAGCTGAAGTGAGGAAACGTATGTTCAATCAGGAGGGCTATGACGTAATCCCTAAGCACTCATCTCAAAGGGCAGGGCCTGATTCAGCACAGCTGCGCTGTGATAAGGTGGAGCACTCATCAAGGCAGAATAAAGGTAGAGTTTATTCTACAGAGAATCATCCTCATCATCATCTTCATGATCAGCTTGGATATCCTCAGTTTCATCTGGAGGATCATCAGAAGCAGAAGCCAAACCGGACGGACAGAGAGGGCAAGAAACCCTTTGGAAGAAAGAAGAGAAAAGCCTTTGGGAGGTCTAAAGGAGTTCATAGCAGTACGTATACTGGAAGGCATTCCAAGGGCCAGCATACACCATTGGACTGGGGAAAGCCAGAGGAATGGTGCTGCAGAGCTAGGAATCTCCAGACGGTACCTGTGAGGGAGACGGCTGCACTTGGAAGGGACCCTAAGACCCGTGCCAGAAGGTATGTGACGAGAGACCCAGTGTCCAGGGATCTGGATTGGAAGGCTGGACATAGGAACTGGACTACATACTGGCCAGGCTATATAGAGAGGAACTCTAACAGCAATGGAAGCTCAGGTATGAACACTGATCTATGCCCTAGCTATAACCTTGAAAGACAGCAGGGAAACAAGTATTCTCCTGAAAGTGCTCCATTGAGAGATTCATCTGTGCCAATCCATGATATTGAACCCATGATTGTTGAAGAAGGGGGAGAGGTGGCAGATGAAGGCTGTATTTACATGGATTGCTCTCTGTCTAAACTCCTTTGGTGATTTTCTGTTATAAAATACAACAACCATCACAAAGAAATACAAACTTGTTCTTTAATCTACTCAGAAAAGCTCCTGAGTAGGATTTTTAGCCACGCAGTAGAAAGCAAGCCAGCTAAGGGGTTTCAGCTGGGTAACTGCTAGCAATTGAGCCTTACCTAATTGCTTGTGAGCTCTGAGGGAATCACTTCTGAATCTATGTGGGAAGATATAAGAAGTTAACCTGAAAAGAACAGTTTTTTTCCCTTCTTTGTGGATTTTGTTTGTTGTTTGATACGTGCTAAGAAAATATTAGCTAAAGCCTACAGAAAAGACCAGTTTGTTACCAACCAGGTCTTCTTTTGCTTTGATTGCCTGATAAGTTCAACTGTTGTTTTTCCTGATTTTGTTTTTCCAAGTTTAACACTGAAAGCAAGTATCCTGGTTTTATGTGCTACCAAGCATATCTGTGTTGGGAGAAAAAACCCCATAAATAAATATCTTATTGGCTTTACCCTCAAGCACAACTATTTATTGTGAGCAGCTGTGTCTGGTGTGAATGGACTGCATTGCCCACAATCCCTTGCCGATCATATTGATATATGCACTTGCCAAGACTGTGAACATTCTCACCCAGGCAGCCGTCTGACAAGTTTCATGTTATGCCCTCTCGTTTTACAGCTTCCCCGTCTTTGGAAGAGGTTTGTTTGTTCATTATTTCTCCTCAAGTATTTAAAGGTCTGAATGATATTTCCCCTATCCCTCCTCTCCTCCAAAGTGTATATATTTAGGTCTTCAAGTCTCTTCTCAAAAGGTTTCTGATGCAGACTCCAAATCATTTTGGTCGCCTTCCTCTGAACAGTTTCCATTCTTTTTACATCCTTTGCAAGATACGGTCTCCAAAACTGAACACAGTATTCCAAGTGAGGCCTCACCAGTGACTTGTACAGTGGTATTAGAACCTCTTTCTTTCTGCTGGTAATTCCTCTTTGTATGCAGCCCAACATCATCCTGCTTTTTGCCACCGCTTTGTCGCACTGTTTTGCTACCTTGAGATCTACAGAAATAATCACACCAAGGTCTTTCTCCTGATCCATGCATACCAACCTCTCACCCACTATCGTGTACATTTCCCTTGGGTTTCTGCTACCCAAGTGCATAACTCTGAACTTCTTTGCATTAAATCTTAATTGCCAAGAATTAGATCATTCTTCCAGCTTTTGTAGATCTTTTCTCATGTTAAGGACTCCCTCGGGGGAGTCCACTCTGTTGCAAATTTTTGTGTCATCTGCAAAAAGAAAGACCTTTCCATTCAGTCTTTCAGAATATCACTCACAAATACATTGAACCCTGGGGCTCACCACTGATCACCTTCTGTTTATCCGAGTGAGTCCCGTTTACTATCACTTCTGTCATCTGTCAGTCAACCAATTTCTGATCCAGTTTACCACCTTGGGACCCATCCCCAAACTACTAAGTTTATTGATAAGCCTCCTATGTGAAACAGTATCAGAGGCTTTGCTGAAATCCATGTAGATGACATCCATCGCATGCCCCTGATCTAGTTCTCTGGTCACCCATTCAAAGAACTCAATCAGATTTGTTAGGCAAGATCGTCCTTCGGTAAAACCATGTTGCCTCGGATACAGTTGAGGATGACTATCCACAGAGTTGCCATGAGTTGACATTGATTTAGCGGCATTTAACAACAACAAGAACATGAGGCATGGATACTACTTAAAAAGTACATCTTGGAAGTTAAGAAAAATTATATTCTACAAAATAAAAAAGGTCAAAAGAAGCATGGACATTTGTAAGCATGGCTAAATAGTGCTGTGAAAGAAGCTAGTTGATCCTCCCAAAAAAATTATTTTAATGTAGAAAGAAGAACCTAAGGAGAACAATAGAAAATATAAACACTGGAAAATTATATGTGAAACATTAGCAAGGCTGGCCAAGAGAGAACTGGATGATAGACTTGCCAAAAAGAAAATAATTAATCTAGATATAGGGGGGGGGGGGGATATTCAGTGGCAGCAGCTAGTGCTTGTAAAGGGCATAACCATCACTGCTCAATACTAACTCTGTATATTCAATGCCAGGGCCATATTGGGCCACCAGCATTGAATACTATGCTACCACAGAAGCCTGAAACTAACTGGGCAGTGGCAATATTGAGCCTCTGCCCGGTTAGGTTCCGCAGGTAAAGTTAGGCCAACCTTTGTCGTGCCTTACTTTACCCATTTTTTGCTAACTGGGCAGTGGCTCAATACTACTGCTGCCCAGTTATCAACAGGTGCCACCTCCGTTCCACCCCAGATCGCCCACAATACGCCTCAGTGCTAAGCGCTTAACATCAGGGTGTGTAGTGGTGGCACCCAAAGATATCCAATGGCACTAACTAGCGGCATTTACATGGTTTGCAGGTCTGCCTGTCACTGGGGCATGAGATATGCAGGCATGCAGTAGTACTGTATAAATATGTACCCCTCCAACAGGGTTGATTGATCGCTATTTGGAGCACTGAGCTGACCTTGGGAAAAGCCAGTGGAAACAGTAAGTGTCCTGGAATGAGACAGAGAGAGAGAAAGAGTATGTGTGTGTGTGTGTGTGTGTGTGTGTATGTATATGTGTCTGTCTGAGGAGTGACACAGTGGACATATACGACGGAAAAACAAGAGTATATGTGTGTGCATTAAGGTTGTCAAATGGATCCAAATTTTATTTAACATCTCTTCTATACCGCACTATTGTCATCAGCGCGGTTTACATGAAACTAAACATATACATACAGAGTGTGCCCAATAGGGTTTACATGAAACTAAACATATACATACAAATGTGCCCAATAGGCTTGATCCAATCCAATCCTGGGTTTACCCCATTGTATGCAGAGACCTATGTTCTGATTTCTCTATTGCACTCCATAAAAAAGCAACACTACAAGTCCCTTTATCTTTTATCTTTATCTTTAATCATTGCTTGATATACCTCCCAGCAAGCGTGTCAGGGCAGTGTACAATATAATCAATAAAAGGAGAAAAGGAAAAGAACGCCATTATTCAGACAGGACAGGGAGAGGCAGAGAAAGACAGATGAGCAGGAAGAAATAAGTCAAAGGAGATGCTGGTAGAGAGGCCGGTCTTAGGGGTCTGGGAGGTCGAAGGCTTGCTGGAAAAGATGAGTCTTGAGGGAGCACTTAAATTTCTGAAAAGATAGTTCAGTATGGAGAGTAACCGGAAGTGAGTTCCAGAGGGCTGGGGCTAAAAAGTAAAAAGCGGAATGACGTGTTGTTTCTAGGTGAGCTGAGGATGGGGCAGGAAGAAAGAGACGATAACCATGTGCTGAACGAAGGAGAGGGGGGGAAGGCTGCAGATGGATTGAATCGGCTAAATACTGGGGAGAGCCAATGTGTAATGCTTTATGCATCCAGTGGGGTAAATCCAAGACTGGATCAAGCCTGTTGAGTGCATCTGGAGCCAGTTGGCACCCTAGTGTGCATGTCTTTGAAGAGCGAGGATGTATACAGAGTTGTCAGGTTACCCAATTCCAGGAGTGAGATTTTTTTGCCAGTTCTGATTTTAAATTTGCATTGCAATACAGTATGATATTTATAGTCCCTGATTTTACCCATTGGAATCAGTGCTGCAGGTCCTACACAGGGCCAGCCCAAGGGTTTCTACCGCCCCTGCTGAGCTGCACTGCCACCCCCTGCCGAGCTGATTCTGTCTTGGGGGTAGGTGGGCAGCAGTGGTAGCATTTTAAAAGTGGCAACTTTGTGCCACTGCTTTGTTGACTGCGGCAGACCATGTGCTTCTGAGCCCCCTCTGACAATAAGTTGCATTGGAGTGGGATCAGAAGTGTCAGGTCATGTGTGCCAAAGCTCATGGCCTGCTGCAGGCAATGAAGCGACAGCACGAAGCCATCCACCTGGGTCGGCTGCCCTAGACGGCCTCCTAGCTCACCTAGTAGATGGGCCAGCCCTGGTCCTATAATGCATCAGGAGGAGATTGTCAGAAATCCAGGACTGGCTTAAAATCTCACTCATGGAACTGAGTAACTTAGCGACTCGGTATATGCTTGTGAATGTGTGTGTGTATGCGTGTCGGGACTGGATTTAAGATTTTGGTGCCTATAGGCAAGACCAGGTTGCATATCCCAGAGTGCAGGGGGAGGGAGAAGTCAGAGATCCTAAAAAGACTGGACAGCCAGAAGAGGAGCAGAGGAAGGCCATAGTGCTACAGAAGGGCCCCTTTGAAGCAGCACATGAATGTGAACTTAAGGCAGTGGTTCTCAACCCAGTCTTCTGGAACCCCCTGGCCAGTCAGGTTTTCAGGATATCCACAATGAATATGCATGAGATAGATCTGCATACAATTCCGTAAAGCTTTGAAACACCACCTATTCACAATATGCTACCCTGACACCAACCCTGACACCCACACATCGGGTAAACTTCCTTCATGTCTCAGCTACCACAGCACCTTATTACAACCAGAAAATGGCTAGCCTATACTATTGCCCACCCACCACTTTTACGCCTGTCCCTCCCACACAAAATGAAGATGATACCAAATTAGCTCAGAGTACTGGTGACAATACTAATGTAACCTGTAAATAGTTACCCTGTGAATAGTTACCCCGGTTGTCCTATGTTTTTTTTTTTCCCTGTTCTATGTAAAACTCAATGTTGCTTGTATGCATTGTAGTATGTTTTGTTCGATGTACACCGCACTGATTTCAATAGCGCGGTATAGAAGAAATGTTAAATAAATAAATAATAATAAATAAATCTCATACATATTCATTGTGGATACCCTGAAAACCCAACTGGACTAGGGGTCCCAGAGTACTCGTTTGAGAACCACTGCCCTAAGGTATGCAGGAGCAGGTTCCTCGGCACCCCAGGTATTTGCTGCCTTCAGAATTTGGTGCCTTAGGCAGTTGCCTATTCTTCAATCCATGTATGTGTATGAAGAATGAGAGTGTGCATGTGTGTCTGGATGTGTGTGTATCTCAAAAGCAAACGATTATGTACATGTGTATGTGCTGATGAAGAATGAGACATTGTGTGTGTGTGTATGTCTGAAGAGCGAGAGTGTTTGTGTGCAGAGTGAGAGAGTTCTTATGTGCCCAAAGAGGAAAAGAGTGCACATATGTGTATTTATTTCTCCATCTTTCTCTGGTGTTGACGCCATACAAATAGTTTCCCTTTGAAAATGTGGACTTAAGTAGAGAAGTCCACTGGTAGAAATAAACCTGTATCAGTATTGAAAGATCAAATGAGGGGCCCCCAAGAAATGTTTTTCCGAGGGTCCCCGATTGTCAACACCCACACTGACCCCGCTGTTATTTCTATCTGCAGTCAGCATAGGAAATGCCTGTTCTCAGGTTTTAAACCCTTACCAGCAAAGCAAAAGGCACAACTCCCGCTGCTGTAGAGGAACTCTGCCTGGAGCGTTCGACTCTGATAATCTCACCTGACTGCAATGGCATCTGCCAGGTGATGTCATCAGAGCGCTGAGGAAAGGGTCATTTCTTTGGAGGGGGGGTTAGTTACAGACTAACACCCTACATTTTCCCAGGGTTTCATAGTTATATTTGAAGATCAGAGGTGCTATCCATAAGTACACATTAAAGCCAATGGCGTGTACTTTGGTCTTGGGTGGGCGGAGCTTGGATAGAGCACGCAAGTAGACATGTATTATAAAAAACTGGCATATGCATGTTAGATACATGTGAACATTTGCACCAGCCATAGGCTGGTAGTAGTGCTTGCACCTAGATCTGTTATGCATTTCCTGACACTTGCATCCCACTTGTCAAGTACACGCAAATGTGACATTATAAAATAGGCTCCAAATACACGTATACAGTAAAAATTACCCTCCACATATTTCAACTGACTTTAATATATTTGAAAAATATTTTATTAGCAGCTTTTGTCTTCATGACAAGTCTCTGCTCAAATCCTCTCTTGGCCTGCTTTATTAATATTTTACAACTAATTTGCCAGTTGCTTATGCGCATTCCCATTTCCTCATTAGGATCTTCTTCCCATTTTAAAAAGGATGGCTTTTTGGTTTTAATAGCTTCTTTAACAGCACCACTTAGCCTTGTTGGCAGATGCATGCTCTGCTGTAAAATGTATTTGCGGAGTACATTTTTTCATAAGATGGTATTTTTAAACAGCATCTACGCAACGTGCAGACTTTCAGGGGCATGTTTACTGATGTATATATGTATTTGTTTATTTGCAGTATTTATATACTGCTAGTAGTAGAAAAACATCCTAGCCATTTACAGCCCATAAAAAAAAAGAAGAACCAGATACAAACGTACTTCAAAAATCATAGACACACACACATGAAAACACAGACTGGGCTACATAAGGGAAAAATGCTGTTTGACAGCAATGTTTAGACCGCAGACAAAAAATGAAAAATGGCAGAGACACATTAGGAATGGGTGAGCTGGGAGGAGAAAAGCAGACTAGGAGTGGGAAGGAGCTTTCTCATTTCTTATTTTTCACGAGTAGGCATTTGCAAAGAGACAGGGTTTTAAGACCTATCGTAAATGTCCTATAGGAGGACTCAAGCCGGAGTTCCGGCAGTACAGCATTCCAGAGAGAGCAAGCACAGGAGCGAAAGGCACTGGATTTGTATATAGCCATAAGTAGGAGTGTTCTGGAGGGTAAGACTAAACAATTTTGATTGGCAGAATGCAAAGCTCGAGCTGGTTGATAAGGAAGATGGTGAGAGTGGAGGTATATTGGGAGGCCAGTGTAGAAGGCCCAATGAGTCAATTGAAGAGTTTTAAACTTGATTCTATAAGTGATGGGAAGTCAGTGCCGCTCGTAAATCAGTAGGGCCACATGGTTTAGTTTCTTCACATTGTAAATGAGTTTAACTGCTGTATTTTGTACAATCTGAAGTCGTCTTTTTTTGCTGTTGGTTGACATCTGCCAGTAATGAATTACAACAATCAAATTTATTAATTACTAAGACTGATTTCAGAGCTCCGGAGCTGAGATATGGCTTAACAGCTTTTATCTGTTGGAGGGAGTAGAATTGGCTCTTTACAGTCTGAGAAATGAATTGTACAAAGGAAAGCTGGCTGTCTAAGACAACTCCTAATGAATGGATGACTTTCTGAACTGTGATGGGACAGGCGGAAATACACGGTTGGAAGGGGATGGGATTTTCGGGCAGTTTCTCCAAATGGGTGAGTTTTGCGCATTCAAAAATCAATAACCGCCTAAGGGAGAATACTTAACACAATATATCAAAAAATCCCTTAGTAACCACCCTAATTCTAACCACTTAAAGCTTATAAATATTAATGAAATTCACTAAAACATATCCAATTAGCTTAAACGGACCTCAGGCTTCGATCACCCCTACATTTGGCGAAATTCATCACCATAGGGAAATGGCAGGCACTAACATCATGGGTCCTCAAGCTCTCAAGATTTCATCTATATTCCAATAAATATTGAACTATCTACTTCATCAAGTCCATTAAGTGCCAGATTGCTCTTTTTGGAATTATGTGATACTATCTGCTTTTGAATAGTGTACGCCTGTTTTTTACAGAGTCTTCATTGGAAGACGTTCAAGCTATGGTTGGATGTTCAGCAGTTGCTATCTTGTATGCTCTTGGAGTGATAGATACAACCTGATTGATGAAGGAGATGAGTTTTTCTTCCATTCAAATTGTCTCGAAGCAGTTAGAGCGCCCTTGTGCACTAAAATGAAGCAGCAGGCACTGTTCTTTTGTAATAGTTTGTAGCAGTTTCCGTATTGTTCGTGATGTATTGTTTCTATGTTTTTATGTGAATCTCTGAAATAGAGCTTTTTGATGGAGTAGATAGTTCAGTATTTATTGGAATATAGATGAAATCTTGAGAGCTTGAGGACCCATGATGTTAGTGCCTGCCATTTCCCTATGGTGATGAATTTTGCCAAATGTAGGGGTGAGTGAAGCCTGAGGTCCGTTTGAGCTAATTGGATATGTTTTAGTGAATTTCGTTAATATTTATAAGCTTTAAGTGGTAAGAATTAGGGTGGTTACTAAATGAGTTTTGCGCATACCATGACAGTCATGAACCTCACTTCTAAGCCAGGGTATGTGGAGCATGATTTCAGTCTCTCAAATTTACTGCTAATGCTTGGTGTAGTACTTGCACCATGCCAAAGAGAGCCTCCCTCTGGAGCTTTTAAGATGCTATGTGTATGAGTAGTTTATCAAGATGTGCTTGGAAATTCCTCTTAATTAGGTCTGTGGCACCCAACACAATGGGAAATAACTCTGTCTTACTGCCACATTTTCTTTGACTGCATTTCTTGGTACTTGAATATTTTTCTCTTTCAACGCGATTCACGGAGTAGTTGCTTGGACCTGATACCTCTATAATCAATGCTGTTCTAGTGTTTTTCGCCTTTACCACTATATACAGCTTCCTTGCATCCAGCTTTTTATTGGTCAGAATGGAGGATTTGGGCAGTGAGACAGCCAGAGCACCCCAGTTTTTTGGGAGTTCAGGATTATTTTCCGGGTGTGCAGCCAATCAGCAATTTTATTCAATTTTAGTTCAAGATCCTATCTGAAAGAAAGGGCCCAGTAGTTTGCAGTTATGACCTATTGTACAGTATGTTATCAGCATAAAAATAAAAGCTGAGGTTAAGATACTGCATTAACAGGGCAAGTGGAGAAATAAGAGATTAATGTGTGTGGGCAACAGTATAGAGCCCTGTGGAACACCAGCGATTAAAGGGTAGGGCTCAAATACAAAGTCTTCAATGGAGACTTTAAAAATTTGATCTGATAGATAAGCACAAAGCCAGTTTAATGCAAAATCTCTAATGCCTGAGTCTGATAGTCTTTCTAGAAGGAGGGAATGATCTATAACATCAAAGGCAGCACTGAGATCAAGCCACACTATCAAAATGTCCCTAAGGTTGTTTAAATGGACAGTGATCTCAATTCAAAATGACCAGAAATGCTGTCTTTGTGTTGTGGTGGGGGCAAAAGCTTGATTGCCGAGTTGTTGGCTTCCCAGGACCTTGAGACCTGTTCAAGGACTGCTTTCTCAAGGAGTTGTGCAAGAAATAGAAGATTTAATATTGGATGTAGTTACATGGCTGGGTTAGATCAAGAGTTTGCTGCTTTTGAAGGGGGTGAACAGTGGCATGCTTCCAGGAGAATGGGACTTCTCCCTTAGTTAAACTGTTATTTATCAGGTCTAAAATCAGTGGACCAAGGGAGTTTCAACAGTTTTTGATAAGGGGAGGTGGAACAGCATCTACTAAAGTGTTTCACGGATTTCATGAATTTAGAAGCTCTGTAAGATGGGCGAGTGAAAGAGTTTGAAATTGGGTGAAAGTACTGATATGAATGCCTGGAGATGAATCAGGAGGATGTTCAGTTGGGGCCAATGGCAGAGAGGGAAAATAATTATTTGTCACTGGTAGCTTAGAAAGTAGATAAGTAGCAAATTAGTTGGGGGAGATATGGAGACTAGAAGGTTGAGATGCCTTTGGGGCCGAAGAATTGAAGATAGAAAAAACTTGCTTTGAGGAATTCCCGTGATTCTGCAACTTTTCAGAGTAGAAAGTTATTTTTGTTTGGTAATTAAGTGCTTGTATTCAAACTGCAGCTTAACACAAGAGGATTTGTTTTTGGGGAAGAAAACGTCCTTCACTTTCATTCGGCGCGATGGACCAGTTTTCTGCAGTCTCTCAGTTCTGCAGTAAATCAAGTATATATGAATCACCTTTGGGGGAGCATACAAGTCTAGAGCTGTTGCTATAGAGCAGTAGTTCTCAACCGATGTGTTGTGACACACTAGTGTATTGCAAGCACCCAGGGAGAGAAAGAGACTGAAGGAAGATATTGGGCTACATAGGTGAGTGGGTGGAGAGGGTAAATGCTGGGCTATATAAGGTAGATGGGGAGAAACAGAGTGGGGAGATGCCTGGTTACATGGATAGATGGGTAGGTCGTGGAGAAGAAGGATAGAGAATGAGAGGGAGGAGAGATGCTGGGCTACAAGGGTGGGCTTGGTGGAGGAAGAGAGGGAGAACATAGATGTTGGGCATGGTGCAGAACCTTAAAGGTGGGGGTGGTTCAAGGAGACACAAATGAGAGGAGACTAATGAGTATAGAGGATAGTAATGTGGTAATGGGGAGTGAGTAAAAGATAGAAGGGAATAAGAGATCAGGGAGGAAGTGAGATGGGGACATGACAGAACTAAGGGAGATGGGCTGATAGAGGATGGAAAGTTGATAGATACGTGAAAATTAAAAAGGAGGAGATTGAAGACTAGAAAGTAAAAAGCAGGGTAAAATCTGAGTGGACAGAGAGGCAGGAAAGAAACAAAAAGGGAATGATCAATATGACTGAAACAGATGTAGGGAAGGAATGGAGAAAGATAGGAGGAGAGAGGTGAAAGGATAAATGGACACAAACACTGGAAAGAGATGGCAGAAGACAGATGAAGAAGGCAGAAAATGTGACCAACATGACTGGAAAAATAAAATAGCCAGACAACAAAGGTAGAAAAACGTATTTTATTTTGAATGTATTAAAAAGAATTTGTTAACTTTCGGAGAAGAGCATTGCAGATGTTTTTGTATTTTGTTCAGTACAAGAGGAAATGTGTTTCTATTTTAAGTTTTCCAGTGTTGCAGTGTCTGGGATTCCTAGTTCAATTTTTGTCCCCAGATTTCTAATTCTAATTTGTGGTCCCTTAATCTGCATTTTGTGAGATTCAGTGAGAGTTTTGCATGTGACCAAGGTGCGGTGACATTAGGGTGTAGTTTCTGTAGAAATCTTTAGCAGTCCCACTAGTTCTGTTTTATCAGAAGTAGGTATATTGGTGTTCTGCAGCCCAGTGTAATATTTTTAGTGCTGCCTATTCATTAGTACCGTTTGTGAACTGCAAAGAATGTGTCACGTACTAGGTGCGATCAAAAAGTATTGAGACTTGTACAATAACACAAGAAGTATAACACTGATAGTTATTGCATTCAGTCTTCTTTAAAGTAGACCCCTTCCGATAAAACATACTGAGGCCAATTCTGAACCGGGGATATCTGGACGTCCAAAATCTGGATGGGCTGGAGATGCAACCGATTCTGCACCCACGGGAGCTAGATATTCCCGTGGGAGCAGAATCAGGGCACTTGCACAAGCTGAACGTGCCCCGATACTGCAGGCCTGGATGTCCAGCCTACTTCCCGGCTAACCCTCCCAATGCTCCTGCATGGAGCCCCGGTGTTGTGGCATCCCATTGCCATGGCACCGGGATGACATGCAGGAGCCCTGATGCATGGCCACTGAACTAACCTGCCTTTCCCTGCCACCCGATTCTCCAAGGGCTGAAATCATATAGCGGGGCACTTCTTGCTGTGTCAAATTTTGCTTAATGGTCTCCAAGTCATTGAATCTCCTTCTTTTCAGTGGTAATTTCAGCTTTGGAAACAAGAAAAAGTCACAGGGTGCAAAGTCAGGTGAGTATGTATTTATTTATTTATTTAACAGGTTTTATATACCACTTCATCCTTAAATCAACGCGGTTTACATTACAACTCGGTTTTTGTACAGGGAACAGTATAACAACTTCTTTTACACAGAACAGTATTAGATACTAACAATAAACAAAACAATTATTAATCCTAAGAGGATTTCATTACATGCTAGTACCCTTAACTTGTACCATAACTTATATACAGTCTGTATGTACAGTGTGTTCATCTATAAGGTGTCATATCATTAAGTAGGCCATATTTACTGTTATTGTGTGTGTCATGGTGGTACGGCTAGGTGATATCTCCAAAGTATTCTTTGTATACTGTAAATGGACTTGCTCAGTTTGGTGTTTGGCCAAGAACTGCTGGACAAGTTGTGATGTGTGAGCTGGGTCATAATCATGACGAAGCAACCATTCACCATTCCTGTGCAACTCTAGCCTCTTACAATGAACTGTGTCTCTCAAACAAGTCAGTACTTGGACATAGTACTCCTTATTGATGGTTTGGCCTTTTGGAGCATACTCATGATGAACAATACACTGGTAATCAAAGAAAACTGTGAGCATGATCTTGACATTGCTCCTTACTTGATGGACTTTCTTGGGTCTGGGAGAGTTTGGAGTCTTCCATTGTGAGGACTGAGCCTTAGTTTGCAGGTCATAACCATAAACCCATGATTCATCACTCATAATAATCTTTTTAATGAAATCTGAGTCATTTTCAACACATTTCAACAACTCTGGCTGCAGACAGTCAACCTTCTTTTTGGTTAGGGGACAGGAGTTTTGGCACAAATTTTGCAGACACACATCTCATCCCCAAATTGACAGTAAGAATGGACTGTACTGACCTGAAACTGATATCCATATCCTCAGCAAACTCCCTGATAGTCAATCAACAAGTTGAGCGTATTGTTGTATGCACTGCTTCAACTTTGTCTTCGTTCCTGCTTGTAGAATAGCCTTCCAGAATGTTTGTCACTGTCAACACTTTGGCAGCCCTCTTGGAAATGCTTGTACCAGTCATAAACTTGAGCACATGTATTCATCACCATACACTTGCTGTAACTTGTCATAAGCCTTTTTGCAAGTTTCCTCCAGAATTTAATGCAAATTCGCTATTCAATTATTTTCACTCATCGTAAGTCTTATGAACTGCTTTTACACGATATCAAACATCATATGATTTAAAAAGGTACAGGTGTGCTGCAGCCACACTCTGCACATAACTAGGTCACTGCATGCTTAATAGCATCATGGTGTGACATATTGTTATATAGCAACACAAGAAGTCGCAATACTTTTTGATCATACCTCATATTTGCGGTATATAAAAGCTATTAAATAGCTGCTTGAATCATAGGAATTAGTACTGCAATGGTATGGCGCATTTGCTACATACCTATATGTGAGTGGTAGGGTTTTTTTTCAGGTTTTGTGTTCTTTTGCAATGTGCCCGGTAGTGGGAGGAGTTATGTTGCTCTTACTTAAATGAGGTATGTATCAGAATATTTTTTGTATGGTTACTTCCACTGAGAAATATCCTAGTTTTGATCTGCATCTGTTGTAGGTTTTTTGTGAATGCAGAACATGTTTACATTTAACTAGTATACTGTGTCAGACCAAAGGTCCGTGAGAGTCATGTGTGCAGTATGTCACATATGTGAGCATCGCCCATCAGGTGTGTCCTGTGTGTGAGGAAGTCACCGGTTGAAATTCCAGAAGTTAAGTACTGTTCACAACTGAATCATGGAAATCCACAGTTGAATTCCTGAAAATTAAGCACTAAAGCGTTGAAATTGCTTATTAAGTTTCTATACATTTAATCGTTTCAAAAATGTTTTGAATAGTGGCTTTTCTGTTAAGGTCATTGATGTATATGGGGGCAATGATGCCATTTGACATGATATTGAAAGTCAGTGGCGGCCCATAATTCTGAGAACTTTTTAGCCACTGAATCTACCAGCTGACTAGTTCAGTTATAGTTTGGAAATCATACAAGTCTAAAAAGAAATACAGCATACTTTCTAGAGTGAATGCAGAGCTCGTTTTCTATATTGTTTATAGAATATAGATTGACAATGACCTCATTGGCACCATCCATTTGTATAGGCCTGCTATTCAGCAGGCATACATTAAACATATCGCCGCTTTGACCCGGTGAAAAGGGGGATATAAATACAGCTAAATACATAAATAAAATATCCACAATTAGAAAGGACAGTATTAGTTAATTGAGAGGCTCTTTTACTAAAGTATGCTAAGTGGTTAATGGGCATTTTAGTGCCTGCAACTGTTAGCGTGGGACCACACTGACTGTTACCATGCTGGAATGACAGTGCACGCTAATTTTGACATTAATTGATCATCACATGATGGAGCAGGGAATGGGCAGGTTATGGACAGAGTGAACATAACCTGCCATATTGGTTTAAACCAATGGCCCATCAAGCCCAGTCTCCTGTTTCCAACAATGGCCAATCCAGGTACTTAACAGGATCCCAAAAGGTACACAGATTCCACGTTGCTTATCCCGGGATAAGCAGTGGATTTCCCTGGTTTACTTCAATCACGGTTTATGGACTTTTCCTCCAGGAACTTGTCCAAACCTTTTTAAAACCCAGCTACACTAACAGCTTTTACTACAGCCTCTGGTAACAAATTCCAGAGTTTGATTATGCATTCAGCAAAAAAATATTTTCTCTGATTTGTCTTAAATATGCTAAATGGTAGCTTCATTGTGTGCCCCTAGTCTTTCTACTTTTTGGGGAGTAAACAACTGATTCACATTTATGGTTTAATGAATTTGATATACCACATTTATGACTTTAAGCAATGTGGTTTAGAATAAAACTCTTCTCATAAAAGGAAAGAGGAAAGGAATTCCATGCATTTTATAGGAAAGAAGAAAAGAGCAGGTTCAGTGGGAATAGAGAGTTGGGAGGGTGAACAAAAGGAACATGGGAAGAGAAGGGAAGGCTGAGTCAGCACAGATCCAGTACCTTAACTGGGAACTTCAAAGGATAAATCAGAGATATATTTTAATGCACTTTTAAATCATTTGAAAATGGGCTCTAGCCGCAGATGAGTGGGTGAACTATCCAGAGGGTTGAAGTTATGTAGAAAAAGGCAGATTGTCAAGTAGATTCATATTCAGCTTTAGCAAGAGGAGGGATATGTAACTGATTGCCATGAAAAGAATGAACGGAACTGGTGGGGGATACAGGGTGATCAAAGATGAAAGGATTCCAGCCTCTTTATGGCGGGCCTTATGGGTTAGGGTCAGAATCTTGTAGCAAATATGTGATGTGATTTTGAGCCAATGTTGGTGATTCAATGGGGGGGGGGGGGGGGAGGAGGATACGGTCAAATTTCCAGGCATGAGAGTACACATGCAATAAATGTTTCAGTTCATATTGTAAAGCTGAGAAAACCTCCACAGTGGGTACCCATACCCAATATATAATATGCTAGAAAAATGGGACCGCTATCATCTAATCATACAACTATAACAGCGTAACCCCCTACAGGACTGCTAAACAGCAAACACCCATAGGTATACAACCACATAGCTACATACAGTATAAAGGACCTCAGGTGGGGCCCCAGCTCCTGCTAACCTTGATAGCAATTACTTAACAAGCACAGGTTTATCACCCCCAACGTTCTAATTCATTGGTCCAAAGCTAGGAGTTTTTAATCTTTCAAATGCATTTAAAAACCAAAGAATCACTTATTTGAAAGATTGGGAGAAAATGTGCAAAGGTCACAGAAATTGACCAATGGGTAAGGCCTTTTGACAGTCACTATCCCTACAAGTTGAAAAAGGCCGTACCCTTTGGTCAATTTCTGCGACTTCAGTGCATTTGCTCCCAGGAAGTGGAGTTTAAGTATCAGGCATGCTTGGTGGCCAATTCCCAAAAATTAATGTCCTTCATGTGAGCACAGGCAAAGTGAAAAGGGGGCCGAATCATATGTGATTCTACTGCTACGGGGATAGACACAGCGTGCAGCAGAATCGCAACTCTAGATCTATTGATGGTGAGCTGAAGCATATTCCGCTTAAGATAAGTTTTGGCCATAATCGCAACTCTAGATCTATTGATGGTGAGCTGAAGCATATTCCGCTTAAGATAAGTTTTGGCCATATAGAGGGAATACAACTAAACCACTGAGGCCTTTTTCTCTCTGAGTAAAAATTTATACTGAATATATGTTCTTTTGGTTCTTTTGGTAGTTGTATGCTGCTATTCAGGCAGAACCTTCTAAGAAAACTTTAAAAAAAAATTAAAAAGAGAGAATTATGAGAGATAATAAGGTGTATTTTCATTAGCGTTCAAAGGCTTTTCTGAAGAGAATTCCTTTGAAATTAATTCTGTGTGTGACTGTTTTTTTTTTTTTGGTGTGAGAACCAAAGAAGCAGACCAACATTGCCCCTATCAGCAGATAAGGCCCCCAAAGCTGCACACTGTCCCTTGACACAGGTTCCCCAGAAACACAATTACATAAAAGAAGTCATATGTATATACTGTACATACTAATACAAATAAAGCCAAGGTACATGATGTACTGTGCATGCAACTGCATGGAAATATGAAATGTAGGAAGACATGTCGAACACAGATTCACCGTCAATAGCTGAACCCTAAAGATAGTGATGGATATATTTCAATGTTATTCTAGTGTAATATAAAAGAAAAAATAAGGAGCAACAAACCACAAACGTTAAAAATTACAAAACCTCAAGGAGACATCAAATCCCTGGAAGGAGTACTATTAACTTTCATATATACTCCCAACCGTACTTCCATCATCTGTCTCCTGGGCAAACAAACCTCTAATTGAAAGGCTTTTTAGTCCTCACAACAAAAATTGTGACTGGGCAAACTGGATTGCTTTTGGCTGATAAATGCATGCATCCCCGGGGGGGGGGAGGGGGGGGAGGTGTCAATGCTTGAGAAATGCTTACTCGAGCTCCAAATCTGGCTTCAATGCAATAATATGCCCATCAACCACAAGAAAACAGAAGCAATGTGCATCTCCAGGAAACCGGGATTCGTGCCCCCGGCAACGATCACCATGAACAATAACAATTACAACATCAAAACAGAGATAAAATACCTAGGAGTGTTACTAGACAGCAACCTTAATATGGACAAGCATCTTCGAATCACAAACCGAGCAATATTCCACAAACTAAGAGTCTTACAGCCCCTACGCAGCATACTCGATCATGCCGATTTCAGATCTGTCGCACAAGCCCTCATCATTCCACACCTGGACTATTGCAATGCCATACTGCAAGGCCTACCGAGAAAAACCATAAACATTCTACAAATGGCTCAAAATGTTGCTGCCAGAATCATTATGCAAAAAAGGCTATCTGACCACATTACACCAGTTCTAATTGAGCTACATTGGCTCCCCATCTCGGCCCGCATTCAATACAAATTATTAGTCACCACTTTCAAACTCATCCAGAATGTAGCGCCCTCACATCTCAATAGCCTACTATCCAATCTACCCAATAACAGAAGCCGAAGAACAACAAACCTAAATACCCTCTGCCTCCCGAAGTCCTTCAGAAAGGCTAATGCAGGTACTAGTAACAGGGCCTTCTCTTTTATAGCTCCAGCACTCTGGAACCGATTACCAAGTGAACTGCGTGCGATCTGTGATCTAAAAGACTTCAGGAAAAAACTTAAAACGCACCTTTTCCAATCTCATTTCAATTTAACCGCATGAATTTCATCCAGGCATGTGTAAATATGTTTGTAAAGATCCTAAGTGAAGTCCTAGCAGCCTGGCTTGTGTAAATATGTATATAACTTTCCTTGGTGTAAAGTGTAAATATATATATAAGCACCTTGTGTAAAGTCCTAACATCAATCAACTGTAAATCTGTAACTCTTCTTATGTGTGCTACCCACCTCTCTAATCGAATTGTACCTACCCCTAATTGCTGGCCAGTACAACCAGCCTTACCTTGTTTTGCAACCGCTGCTGATCACTGGAAGCAGCGGGATACAAATTTGTGCGTAAATAAATAAATAAATAAAATAAATAAATGCTATTCTAGTGGGGGGGGGGAGTTGTCAATGTTATTTTAGTGACAGATATGGTGCTATAGTCAACGTGCAGGTCCATCTCATGTGATGGATACCATGTCTGCAATACATGTAAAATCAACATGTGTACCTCTCACAATGTGCCTTCAATATGCATGCCCAGTGCATCTGTGTACCACAGTCTGATAAGTCTGAGTAGGCAACCCCGCAGCCATTCACCATGTCAATGCAGAATGTCCTGACATGATCTCCAATAGTCCCAGAGGATCCCACCAGCCATCCTACCAACAGCTACTATCAAGAGAAAGCTCAAAATTACAGATAGCAAAGTACAAAAGTTGCAGAGTACAATGCAGCACCTCTAACAGCCCCAGATACATATAAGATAAGAGTTTGGCCACATCAACATATTAAAGCATTCCTGTGCACACAGAAGCTGCTGGTCGTGGAGCCTGCAATGACAGAAGCTCATTATAGGGATGCAATGGCAAAAGGGGCAGTAAAGCTCATACCCTTCTTTGACATGCCAGTAATCAGTGAGGACATTCATGTGAACAGTTCTGGAAAAGAGTCTAAGGGCACGTATTCAACAAGAACGTCTCCAGGAATGGGCCATTTTTGAACATAGGGATGTTTAAAGCTGTATGTCCTAGAGCCATCCACTTACATGCCCTTAAGTGAAGCTGTACATCTGAAAACACCATTTTAGAATATCTTCATAAAGTGTTAGTGTTCTAGTGCTATGGTCCCAAAAGCACAAAAGTGTTCCCACAAAGATAACTTTTGTCCAGGAGAGGTAGAGATGCTGATCAGGGAGGTTCTGACAAAGCAAAATGTTCTGTTTGGTTCTACAGGTACACAAGCTAGTGCCTCTACAAGTAGCACTGTGGCATGGCATCGGTGTAAAGGCCAATGCCGTTTACCACCAAAACAGGGACATTGAGTACATGAAGAGGAAGTGGCAAGACATAAGACACTGAGCAAAGTGCAAAGCAGCATCCAGCCCTCATTTCCAATATTTCCTGGCCACTGTGGATGAGATCTCAACAGCTCCGGGGCATCCCTATCTCCAAGTTAGTGCTGCACACCTGAAAGACACATACCTTACTATCAGAATTTCTTGTATATGTATGCAGAGATATATGCATCTATACATAATGGCATTCTTTTCATGTTCTTCTTCATTGTATTCTATTGCAAACCGCTTTGCTGTACCCACTTTAAAGTGGTATATCAAATCTTAAGTAAGTGAAATGAAACTCTCGCCATCATGCACAGCCTCTGAACATACTAGCCTATAGCACTGACAGCATTTCAAATTGGCCCCTGCACTCCCTCACATGTCACATGGCTCCAGACCCTGCAAGACTCCTATAGCCTGTTTTGCTGTATCCAGCATAGCAGGGTAAGACAGTTCTCAGGAAATATGCGTAGATGTAAAACATGGAATGGTATAGATAGTCTCCGTAGACCTGGAGTGAAATAGTCACACTATGTATGATGGCATGGTGCTAGATCGTGGGGGCATCATAGTGCCTGGAGTCATGTCTGGATGGGCCAGGCTGGGTGGCATTGCAGTGGCTAGCATGCACAGGATTGCCAGGCTAAATATTTCCTCCCCTCCTCCCCATTTCATACTGCACAAGCTATGTCACCCACACATCTCTGGCACTTTCTCACATATCCTGGCAGTTGTCTGTCACTTCGCCTTAACCTTCCTATGTGCTCAAGAGCTGTTGAAATGGAAAGACAGCTGCACACTGACATCACTTTCATACATGGCATGCCAACATGACAGGATAGGTGGAGCATAGTCACTCATGTTCTAAATTATGTGTACACCTTACTCCATACCCACAGGTACTAAGGATACCCATAATGCTGAGGATGGCTCCAGAGCTGATTACAACCAGTGTATAGAAAGGGTCATCTCAGACATACAGTCATGCAATGCAGCAGAGTCTGTGCTCACCGGTGATGCATCAGAGGAGCAGCCATCCAGAGATGATATGGAGGCAAACAAATCCAGAGGAGGAGGAAAAGTGGGAATGACATGCAACTGTCACACTATCCCCTTTCCAGAATATGGGCCTACCTGCTGAGGAACATGGGTTGTTGCTGAAGGAGGATAGCCATGCCACCAGCTGACAGAGCCAACAGTTATTGAAATTCAGGGAAAGGCTTTTGTATCACAATTCAGATTATCTCCAGTTATGGTGGGAACAGCTTGACATCATGAGGCAGTCCCTAGTAGTATAGAAGGAACATTTCATGAGGGAGTTATTGAGCCAGCAGAGGTCATCCTTCATTCATGTGCTGCCTTCAGCCACTGCTCAGAGCATGATCCCATCACAGTCAGCTCACCATCTGTCATCTGCACTTCCATCCAGCAAAAGAGATGGTGCATGGCAAGCAGCCAGCCATATCTTGCAGCACAACCCTCCATCAAACATCCTTGGAGCTCTACCCCGTTGCTCTGGGACCAGGGCTGGCCCAAGGGTTTCTGCCACCCAAGGGAGAAGCCCCGGCTGTGTTGTATCCCCTGTGCACTGAGCCACACCGCCACTTCCTGATGCTACCTATTCTGGTAGTGGGGTGAAGGGGGGGGGCAGCTTGGAGGCAGTGGCAGGCCATGTGCTTTGGCACACATGGCCTGCTGCTTCTGATTCCCCTCTGACACAACTTTGAGGGGGGGGGGGTCAAAAGCAGCAGGCCATGTGTGTCAAAGCACATGACCTGCCTCTGCCCCTGAGCCAAACTGTCCCCCGATCCTGCCACTAGAATCAATGGCAGCATGAGACGGTGGTGCAGTTTAGCACTAGAGAGAGGGCAGCACAGCAGGCCATGTGTGCTGAAGCACATGGCCTGCCACAGGCATTGTGCTGCCCACAGAGGTCTTCCGCCCTAGGTAGTCACCTAGCTTGCCTTTTAGATAGGCTGGCTGTATCTGGGAGAGCAGCATGCTTCTCGGCATTCCACAGTGTCAATCAAGGAGGAGGGAAGGAGAAAGGGGAGGATGACTCATCAAGCTCAAGTGACAACAGTATTGTGCCCTCTACTACACCTTTCCAGTCACTCACATCCAGTCAGGGGTAGAGACACATAGGGAAGGGGGAGGGTTTGGAGACAGCAGGCACGATAACTCCCCATTCACCATGACAGAGGTCATCCATAACCTATGGCCTTTCGGTTGCCAGCTATATGGCCATATGGGCATATTTTCCCAGTGATATGTGTGCATAGATGATTAGGTGAGGGAGGACATAACGAGCCTTTAGGGTTGTGGGGGTAAAGGGGGAATGATGCCTGCAGGAAATATTGCTATTGTGTGGTAGGAGGAGGGCAGTGAGTTGATATAGAGGCTGAGGAAGGTGGGAGTGATTAGGAGAGTAGAGTTAGGAATGCATGTGGTGGGCTTAGATGTGCAGAGTGTGTGTGTCCAGTGGGGTTGGTGATGGAGGAGGATGGGTAAAGTACCAGTGCATGTGTGTTGTGGTGCTCATGATTTCAGTAAAACACCCACCATCACAAGAAATGTCTCTGGATTAGCTCATTTCTCACTGTCACACCTTGCCTGTATGATTGCTTTGTCTCCTCATGGCTCATGGTCAGCCCCTCTTTGACATCTGTCTCTACTATCTAGTCTTCATGGGTTGTCGCCTCCTCAGTGCAATGTTGTGCAACATGCAGCATACTATGAATTTCTCGCGCATCCTGGTGAGACTTTATAGTAGCTCACCTCCATATCTGTCCAGGCAGCTTAAACGGTCTTCAGCAGTCCAAACGTTCACTCTGTAATTGCTCTTGTGGTTCTATGGAATCAGTTATATTGCTTCTGTTGCTCACCCCTGGTCACTACTGTTGGAATCATGGGCCAGCTCCTTAGAGGATATCCTCTGTCACCTTCAAGAGGTGTTAGTAGAGAGAGAGTAGGAGGTCAGTGCACATGGATATGGACATAGTTGTTTCTTGTCCCTTTACATCCCTGCTGACATATTTGAGAAACATAGACACACACAACTTCTAGTCCAGGAGTTTCTGTAGATGGTACCAGAGGTGCATTTATGCCACCTTCTCTTCATGAATGAAGATGCAGACATTCTTCCATCAACCCTGCCAGGCAGCAGACATACACAGGCATATAGCTGTGTACTGTGACTCAATGCCACAGATATCCCGCTGTTGAAGTACCTTTGGCTGACTGGGACAAGCAGTGGTCATGTACTTAGTATACACCTTGCCGAAGGCATTTTAACACTTGCTATGTTGTGTCTCCTGCTTACATATGCCCCACCCAAATTCATAGGGCTACAAAACTGCCTGTGTTCACCTGGTGAAGGCTGTACTTGGTTGCCTTCTTTCCTATACTGGTGGCATGTGGTTCTTTCCTTTCACTTACAGAAGGGAATGGTTTGAGGGAGTGTTCTCCCACTTCCCTGTGTGGATTTGAACCCAGTTCCCCAGATCCATTGCCCATCACTCTTTCCAGTGAGTTACACTGGTTCTGTTTTCAGACCCCACTGCTACTTGCTGACTAGAGGCACATGGTGCTGGTACATTGTTCTGAGACTTCTGATTGTCCCTTTTGCTATCCTCCACACATACTTGCCTCCTGTGGCATAGGTTCTTTGCCTGCTTGCCTCAGAGTCAACCTCTGGTGATGTCTTTGCTGGTGAACTATGCATATATACCCAATTATGTGAAAATATATAAATCATGGTATGACCCATGGCAGCGTGGATGATATCCATTATTTCAACTTGGGCATAGAAGACCACCTGCATATTCATGGAGTGGAAAAGCCTTCCTACTTTGGTAGGTTGCTTCCTTCCCACTTGGGGGCCTGAAGGACATATTTGAGCAGTCAGTGACACCCAGCACTGCAGGGAAATATGCTACATCATGGAACTGCAGCATGGTTTGGTGTTTCTACTGATGTTCAGGTTAGAAAGACTGCTAGGAATTGAGATATGCATTAGAGCATGCTGACTGATTGAGTTCTGCTTTGGCAGGCAGCACTGAATGGAAATTGCCCGTGGTCAGGAATGCCAGGGCTGTGGTGATCTTCAGATGAACAGGAATGGACTGGCTTCTCTGTGACACTGAGCAGAGTAGGGGATCCAGCTTCAGACATATCAAATCTTCTCTTAACTCATTTTCTAGGGTCTCAAGCCCATCTGCTATTTCTCTCCCCTCCTGTCTTTCATTTCCTCATACCTCTGGGATTTATCTTTTCCTTTCTGTTTTCTTCCATTTATGTTTTTATTCAACTCAGATTTTACTCTTCCTTCTTGTCATCCATTCCTCAATTCCCTCTCTCATTACTGTATCTACCACTTTTCATCCCTTATAACAGCCTTCTTCTTTCCCATCTCTCTCTTCTTCTCCATCCTCTTACTCCCCAATCAAACCAACTTTCCCCTTTCTCTCTTCCTCTCCCCATGTCAAGCATCTTTCCCCTTCCCTCCTCCCCTATCCAGTGTCTCTTCCCTCTCTCTCTCTCCTCCACCCAGCACCTCATCCCCTTTTTTTCACCCTGTGTTAACCATTTCCCTTCTCTTCTATTCCTCTCCCCATGTCCAATGTATACCTCATTCTTTTCCTTCCCCTGTGCCCAGCATCTATCCTCTCTTTTCATTCCCATGTCCAGTATCTTGCCTATCTCCCCTCCATGCCCAGCATCTGCCCTCCACCCTTCCATGCCCAGCATCTACTCTTTCTCCCCATCACCCCTCCATGCCCAGCATCTGTTCTCCATACCCCCATGCCTAGCATATTCCCTTTCTCCCCTATCTCCACCCCATACACAGAATCTGTTCTTCTTCCTCCTATGCCCTCCAAATCGTGTCCAGCATTTGCTTTCTACCCCATCCCATGTCAGTCATTTTCATCTAATTTCCCCACCCCATGGCCACCATTCTCTACTCCCCCATCTGTGGCCACCATCTGTCTTTTTTCCCCTATCAGCCTATGTCCAGCATCTGCCCTTTCTCCCCATCTATGCCCCACATCTCTGTATTGGAAATCCACGGATCGTAATAGTCTTCTTGACTATTGTAGTTTTTGTCCACAGCACTTGAGGGATAATATCCCTATGGGGCAGTTTTTGTGGATTAAGTGGGTTTGTTCAACTGATCCAGAATTTTGTTCCCAGGTGGAAGTTATGAAACCACTTTCAATAGAAACATTACGCTTTTAGGGTGATAAAATGAGCATATGTTGTTGTTAAGTGTCGTCTAGTCGGAGTCGACTCATGGCGACCCTCTGGATAGCTATCCTAAATTGTGTTTGGTCTTGAGTCAGGCGGCTCATTGTTGACAGGCTGGTACCCATAGCTGCTATTATTGTATCGATCCATCTCATTGCTGGCCTTCCTCTTTTGCGTTTACCTTCTATCTTACCAAGCATGATGTCGTTCTCTAATGTTCTCTCTCTTCGCATGATGTGTCCAAAGTATGAAAGTCGAAGTCTTGTCATCTGAGCTTCTAAAGAAAGCTTAGGTTTGTTCTCCTCTAGTACCGACTGGTTTGTTCTTCGGGCAGTCCATGGTATACACAGTATTCGCCGCCAGCACCATAATTCAAAGGCATCAATTTTCTTCCTGTCTATCTTTTTCACTGCCCAGCTTTCACATCCATATGATGTTATTGAAAATACCATGGCTGAACAAGTCAAATCTTTGTATGGAGAGAGACATCTCTGCTCTTGAGAATCTTATCTAGGTCTTTCATAGCCATTCTGCCAAGAGCAATGCGTTGTCTGATTTCTTGACTGCTTGTTGCTTCTTTATTGATAGTTGATCCAAGTAAGTTTTTTTTTTTTTATTTATTTATTTTTATTTAACACTTATTTATATACCGCATCTTCCAGCGATCAGTTGTGGTGTACATTTAACAACAATTAACAATGCAGAGCTTGTTTTACATAGAACAGTTATAACTTTTTACAATGAACATCTTAACTTGAACAACAAAGTGTATGTAAAAACTATGCGAAATAGTTCAATAAATCAACTAACACAGATTGTGTAACAATTTGAACTGAAGTACTGTCTCTAACTCAATTTTAACTATATACAAGTGGGGTATCAATGCATTGGAATGGATTGAATATTCATTTAAGTTGTACGTATTATTGTAATAGGGAGTATAATCTTGATTTTAGACAGGTTCTTGTTTAGCCTTTATCTAAGTTGATTGGAGGGTTTTCTATGGTATTATAGTGTTTAGTGAATAGATAGGTTTTCAATTTTTTTCTGAATTCTGTTATCTCTGTTAGTGATCGTAAGTCCTCTGGTAAAGAGTTCCAGACTGTTGGGGCTACGTGGGAAAAGGCTCTATTATTTGTTAATTTGTGAGTTCTTATATATTCTTTTGGCATCTTAAGTTTATTTGATTGTCCTTTTCTATAAGTGGGCTTAGGTGGTTCTTTGCTTATTAGATTACAGAGTGTCTTCGGGGCCATGTCTTTTAGGGCTTTGAATGTAGTTATAATTGTTTTGTATGTTATCCTGCTTTGTATTGGTAACCAGTGAAGGGATGCTAGTATCGGTGTAATGTGTTGGAGTGAATTTATCTTTAATATGATTCTGGCTGTAGCATTTTGCGCGAGTTGGATCCTTTTGATGTTTTGTTTTGAAATGCCTATAAGTACTAAGTTGGCGAAATCGAAGTGTGGAGTTATGGTAGCCTGTGTTATATTGATAAAATCTTGTATAAATACAAGGGGGCGTAATTGTTTGAGGATTTTAAGTTTGAAGTAGACTTTCTTCAAGGTATTTCTGATGTGTGTTTCCATAGTAAGGTGTGTGTCTAAAATGACACCTAGATATCTTATTTCATTTTTTATTTTAATTTCTTGGTTCTGTAGTATTATGTGAGTTGGCGGGGTGAACGTTTGGTTTTTTGTTACGATTAAGACTTCGGTTTTAGCATGGTTTATATGGAGGTTTTGGGTTTTTAGCCAGTATGTAATTTCATTGTAGCAGTCAGATAGAAGTTGAATCGGTAGGTTAGGAATCGTGAAAGGTATGTACATCATGATATCATCCGCATAAAGGTGATATTGTACTCCAAATTTTTTAAAAATATTGCAAACCGGTTTTATATAGATATTAAAGAGTAGGGCTGACAGTGCTGAACCTTGTGGTAAACCTATTTCTTGTTTGTATGTGTTTGATGTTTGATTACCTATTCTTACATTTTGTGTTCTGTTATGTAAATATGAAGTGAACCATTTATGTACGGTGGAATTTATGCCTAACTGTTTTAAGTTGTTGAGTAGTATTGAGTGATGCACGCTATCAAACGCTGCTGATATGTCAATGAAAAGGAGAATGAATGCCTGTTTGTGATTGTCAATTCCTTTTAGGAGTGTGTCTATTAATACTGCTAGGAGTGTTTCTACTCCGTGGTGAGGTCGGAAACCATATTGTTGTTCATCGAGTGGGTAAGATAAGTCTATGAATTCCTGTGTCTGAAGTTGCACTACCTTTTCAATTACTTTGGCCAAGAAAGGTATGCTAGATATGGGCCTATATGATGTTGGCAATGTTTTGTCTAGTTTGCAGTTCTTTAAAATTGGGCGTATTTGTGCATGTTTGAGCGGGGATGGAAGGTATCCTTGGGTGAGTGAGAGGTTTACTATTGGGAGAATATAGGATATTAGAGTTTGTAGTGTGTTTTTTATCCATGAAACTGGGCATGGATCCAAGTACGAAGTTGTGGTATTTAGGTTGGAGATGATTGTTTTTAATGATGCTTTTGAAATGGGGTAAAATTCTGACCATTCATCTACAGGTTGATAAGAGATGTTGATATTATCTGCGTGCATGGAAGGTTTCTTAGATTTGCTTTGATAATGATTAGCTAGGGTTTGAACTGAGATGTCTGTGATTTCGTTGCTGGAAGTTTGCTCGTTATTAGTTAATTTTCTGACTATAGAAAATAACTCTCTTGGTCTATTGTATGATTTTGTTAAGATAGCTGCATAATAGTTTTTCTTTGTGTTGTCAATTGTTTCCTTATATTTTGATAGATAGTTATTGAATATTTCTTTGTGTACAGTCAGCTTGGATTTTCTCCATTTTGTTTCAAGTTTTCTTAGTTCTTTTTTCATTTGTCTTAGAGTGCTATTAAACCATGGTGAACTATTTGATTTGGTGTATATTGTCTTTTTATTAGGTTGATTATTTTTAGCTGCATTATTGATAGTATCATTCCAGTTGTTAACAGCATCATCCAGATTAGATGTTGATAAGAAGTAGGGGATTGTTAAGTCAAGGAAGTCTGTTTCATTAAGAAGTAGGGGATTGTTAAGTCAAGGAAGTCTGTTTCATTAAACTTTTTGAATTTTGTAGTTGTTCACAATTTTAATTTCTTCTCCTTCAACGATGAACCTGTTGATTATGCCAGTTGTCATGATCTTTGCCTTCTTTACATTAAGGTGCAGGCCCATTTTGAGACTATGTTCTTTGATTGTGAGAAGCAAATGTTTCAGATCATCTTCACTTTCAGCCAGTAATGTGGTGTCATCAGCATAGCGAAGGTTGTTGATGAGTCTTCCACCAATCTTCCCACCTCTGTTGTCTTCATACAATCCTGCTTCTCTGATGATTTGTTCTGCATATAAATTAAACAGGTAGGGGGAAAGTATGCAGCCTTGTCTTACACCTTTGCTTATTTTAAACCATTCTGTTTCTCCTTGTTCCGTTCGAACTGTTGCTTCTTGATCAATGTACAGATTGTGCAAGAGTACGATCAGGTGTTCTGGTATACCCATGAGTCTTAATGTGGTCCAGAGTTTCTCATGGTTTACACAGTCAAAAGCCTTGCTATAGTCGATAAAGCACAAATAGACATGGTATTCTTTAGTCTTTTCAAGGATCCATCTCACATCCACAATGATGTCTCTCGTTCCTCGCCCTTTCCTGAACCCTACTTGCACTTCAGGTAGTTCTTGTTCCAGGTATGGTTGTAGTCTCTTTTGAATAATCTTCAGTAGAATCTTGCTGGCATGCGGGATCAGAGCGATTGTGCGATAATTTCCACAGTCAGTTGGATCACCTTTCTTTAGCATTGGTATAAACACAGATCTTTTCCAGTCAGTTGGCCATGATGTTGTCTTCCATATTTCTTGGCAGAGCCTTGTAAAGGAGCATATAACCGAACAAAATATGTCAATAGAGAATTGCTTTTTCTTTCTCTGTTGATCCGCTTTTTGATGGACAAGTTTGTGTCTTTCCATACTCTTCTGAGGTGTTCCAGATAAAACGGATCATTCACAAATACTGGGATCTTTTACGTGTCCTCCTGGTGTTTATTTGATATGTTTTGCATTTAATAGGGGTCATAATCTCAGGGATCGGTTAGTTCGGTCCCATATGTCTCTGCTCTCTTTTGGGGGGAGAGGCGGGGGAGGGGGTACATGTGAAATGTGGCCATTGTGTGATCTGTAAACATACAATGGAGGTCAGTGGTCAGTGTATTTGACCATCCTAGCTTGCCACATCCCTATAGGTTATGTTCTTACACATTTGTAATAGTAAGACAGTGGTCTATTGTATTTTATGCCCCTAAAATAAAATTGAGATTGGTCAGACTTCATGTAAGTTCAAAATGAGTATCATAGAACATCTATCTGCTCTGTGACATGGGGTATTGATTCCACCCCCCCCCCCCCAGTGGAACATTGATAGTCTAAAGGTCACATGTTAAGTGACCTTAGGTGCTATGTTTTGGATTGTGCATCAGTGGTGAGTGATTGGAACCTTTCTTTAAAATAGTTACAGAGGGAACAAACTTTATATTATCACTGGCACAAATACAGCCCCAGTGGCCTCAATGGGTCAACTGAGTGGCAGTGTTTTTTCTAAGAATAATAATATTTTCTTCCAAATTTCCTCAGTATTCTCAGGTGTATCCTATCTGGTCCCATCGCTTTGACTACTTTAAGTTTAGCTAGTTCCTCACGAACACAGTCCTCTGAAAATCGTTCAAGATGCCCCTCACTTCAGTTCCTGTTTGTGGGTGTTTTTTGAGGTCCTGATCCTGGTTCTTCATCTGTGAACAAGAACAGAAATATTTTTTAAGCAATTCTGCTTTATCCTCATCAGCTTCTACATATTCCTCTACTTCACCCTTGAGTCTGATAATACCACTTTTGCCCTTCCTCTTCTCACTAACATATCTTAAAAATTTTTTATCCCCCCCCCCCCCCCCCATTTTATTGCATTGGCTATTTCCTCCTCTTGTTGAATCTTTGCTTTCCTGACTACCTTGCTAGCATCTCTACGTTTTTCCAAATATAGATGCCTGTCTTCCTCTCTCTGTGATCTCTTATATTTCATGAAAGCCTCCCTCTTATTCTTCACCTTTTCAGCTACTTCTTTTGAAAACCATAGTGGTCTCCTTTTCCCTTTACCTTTATTTATCATTTTAACAAAAAGGTTGGTTACCATTAAAATTGCCATTTTCAGTTTTGCCCACTGTTTTTCTACATCCCCCAGCTGTGCCCATCCTGCTAACGACTCCTTGAGGTATTGGCCCATCTTGACAAAGTTAGTTTTCCTAAAATCTAAGGCCTTCGCCTTTGAAAGGATTTTATCAGCCATAATCCTAATACTGAACAACACCATCTAGTGATCACTGGTGCAAGATGTTCTCCCACTATAGCATCAAAAACACTTTCACCATTGGTAAGCACCAAGTCCAGTATGGCCCCAACACGTGTGGGTTCTGTTACCAGTTGCCTGAATAATTCTCCCTCTAGAGAATCCAGGATCTCCTTACTTCTTGATGATACTGCAGCATGGATGTGCCAATTAACATCTGGCATATTGAAATCCCCTATCAGTAGCACTTCCCCTTTCCTGGCAATGCTGAGTATGTCTTCTATTAAATTTCCATCCACCGCTTCTCCCTGTGAAGGAGGTCTGTATATCACACCAATGCAGATAGATTTTTTTTCCCGCTTTCTAATTTAACCCACAGTGCCTCCTCTCTCCTTTTTAAGCCCTGTATTTCCATAGCTTTAATATTATTTTTTACATACAGTACCACATATATGTGGTCCCTTTACACAAAAGCAGACATAAGAATGATATTGAGAACTACAGGCCAGTTAGTATAACCTCTGTGATTAGTAAATTATTGGAAAGGCTACTAAAAGAGAGAATAGTGAGGTTTCTGGAGTACAATGGATTGCAGGAACTGAGGCAGCATGGATTCACCAGAGGCAGGTCTTGTCAGACAAATCTGATTGATTTTTTTGACTGGGTGACCAGGGTGTTGGACCGAGGGAGATCCTTAGATGTGGTGTATTTAGATTTCAGTAAAGCCTTTGACACTGTTCCACACAGGCGACTTATAAACAAACTGAGCAGTCTAGGGATGGACCCTAAAGTTATTGACTGGGTTAGAAATTGGTTGAGTGGGAGGCGGCAAAGGGTTTAGGAAAATGGAGCTCACTCTGAGGAGAAGGAGATTACCAGTGGTGTGCCATAGGGATCTGTCCTTGGTCTGATTCTTTTTAACATCTTTGTTAGTGATATTGCAGAAGGGCTCTCAGGTAAGGTTTGCTTGTTTGTAGATTATACCAAAATCTGCAATAGTGTAGACACCTGGGAAGGAATATATAACATGAGGAGGGATCTAGCTAAGCTTGGTCTAGAATTTGGCAGTTGAAATGTAATGCTAACAAATGCAGGGTCATGCATTTGGGCTGCAAAAAGCCAAAGGAGCATTACAGTGTAGGGCGTGAGGTACATCTGTCCACAAAAGAAGAGCAGGACCTGGGCTTAATTGTATCTGACAATCTTAAAGTAGCTAAACAGGCAGACAAGGTGGCTGCAAAAGCCAGAAGGATACTTGGGTATATAGGGAGAGGAATGGCCAGCAGAAGAAAGGAGGTGATTATGCCTCTGTACTATATAAGCCTTATTTGGAGTATTTATTTATTTATTTATTTGTGTGCTTTTCTATACCGCCTCTTCCAGAGATCAGGGGCGGTTTACAAGGAACTTAAAACAACAATATAGCAAAACAGTGCAATATTGCATTACATTAAACATTAGGTGAACATAAAACTAGATTACATAAGAACTAGGTTACATGGAAAACAATGTGTGGGTTATTAACATAAAAGGAAACATAAAACTATGTTACAAAGAACCAAAAAGTAGCTTTACATGGTTAGCAAGAGATTATAATAGTTATTTGCGATCATAAGTACAGTGTTGGGAGTAGACTAACTTGGGTGGATATGAAAATGGAATTAGGTGGGGTAGACTTGTGTTTGGTTTGTTGCATGTTTTTGTGTAGTAAATTTGATTTCAGGTTGTATGTTGCTATAGTGTTGACTAAATAGGTAGGTTTTAAGTTCCTTCCTGAAAGTTGTAAGATCTTTAATCTCTCTGAGGTTTAGTGGCAGTTTGTTCCATTGGCTGGGAGCATAATATGAAAAAGCAGTGTTGGTGGTTATTTGTTTTGATTTTGTCACTGCAATGGGAATTAATAGCATGTTGAGGTTAGTTTTTCTTCTGATTCTGTTTTCTTGTGGGGTTTGGAGTAGAGTGGCCAACTGTGATGGGGCTAGGTCATTAATGAGTTTAAAAGTGGTGACAAGTGTTTTATATTGAATCCTACTATAGATAGGAAGCCAGTGGAGGGCGTATAGGATAGGAGAGATGTGATCGAATATTTTAGCTTTCATAATGATTCGAGCAGTGACATTCTGAGCTCTTTGAAGGATGTGTAAATTCTTTTTGGATGTTCCTTGGAGTATGCCATTGCAGAAGTCTAAATGTGGCATAATGAGAGCCTGGACAACTGTTCTGAAATCGTTGATGTCGATGAGGGGTCTGAGTTGCTGTATGGTTCTCAGTTTGAAAAATATAGTTTTGGCAGTCTGTTTTATGTGGTTGGTCATGCTTAGGGTTTTGTCTAGTGTAACTCCAAGGTATTTAATTTCAGACTTGACTGGGAGAGTAATGTTCATAAGGTTGATGGAAGTTGGAGGGGTGAAGGTGGTACTTCTGGTTACGAAGAGTGCTTCGGTCTTTTTGAAATTGATATCCATATGGATTGAGTGGAGCCATTTTTCAGCTTCAAAGAGGCAGGTGGCGATTTTGTTGAAATTAAGGTTAGCTATGTCTAACGGGGCGAACAGCATGATGTCGTCTGCATAGATAAAATATTTTAGATTGTGGCGTTGAAAGATTGTACAGATAGGTTGTATATAAAGGTTAAAAAGTAATGCAGAGAGTGAGGATCCTTGTGGGATACCACGTTCTTGGGGGAATGGTAGTGAGGGGGAATGGTCTAAATGGACATATTGGAAGCGATTAGAAATGTAGGACTTAAACCAGTTAAGAGTGGTATCTTTTAAACCTAGTTGGGATAGTCTAGATAAGAGCGTATTATGATCAACGCTGTCAAAGGCTGAGGAAATGTCAAGGAGTATTGTGTTCAATTCTGGAGACCGCACCTTCAAAAGGATTTAGGAGGTTGGAGACGGTGCAGAGGGTGGCTACTAAAATGGTTAGTGCTCTTCGTTATGTAGTATATGAGGACAGAGTTAAAGATCTTAATTTGTAGAGGAAAAGTAGGATAGGGGCGATATGATCGAGACATTTAAATACCTCAGTGGGCACATAGGATGAGAGTGAAAGGGGATAGATTCAGGAGTAATATGTGAAATTATTTCTTTATGGAAAGAGTAGTAGATGTGTGGAATAGTCTCCCAATGGAGAGGACAGTATCTGAATTTAAAAAACACATTGGACAAGCACAGCGGATCTCTGAAGGTAAAAAGGGGACTATTGCATTTGATATGGAAGAGCAGATTGGATGGGCCATCATGCTCCTATGTTTCTATGACATACTCCCCAGCTGTCAGGCACACCCAATATATCCCACGCACTCACAGCCACATTCCACACTATTCGTACATGCACAGCGACACTTTCCCTGGTGCACTCACAGCCACACTGTACAGTACTCTCAAATGTCCTAAGTCCTACTTTCTCACAATCTACACACCCCTTCGTCCATCACTATCTCGCCCCTCTCACCACACTCACAGCTACCCAGCAACTCTCCAGAAAGTGCCAAAGTCACCTTACCCACTCACTCAATGAAATGTGCCCTTGTGCAATGCTTATAACATGAACTTTCCAACTTCTTGTATTATCCTATCAGTAGTACTTATATATGCCCGGCATGTATTAAGAATGGCTCTGATGTATGATATATATTTTCTTACTGACTGAGCTGTAAATATTTGTATACTTTGCAAAATTGAATATGTCCTGAATAAAATAGCTAAAATGCCCAATTACATAAAAGACCTGTAGAAGTCAAGTGAAAACAATTTATGCTAGACTGCTGGCAGCTTAGTGTAACCGTGGCAGTGCCCATGGGGCCATGAAATTCACCCTGAAACGTCCTTCTCAGGTAGCCAAGCAAATAAAATGCTGCTTTATATAAACAAGACAGCAGACTTCTGGAGTACACACAGCAGCTTGAAAATGTGTGCCTTGCATCTTTTCTCCTGGAAGATGACATGCCATTCTGTCACAGTACATTGTTGTTGAAAGTGGGGAAAAAAATAGCCACTATCTTTCATTATTTTCCTTCATTGCTTGCTGCATTCTAACTAAAGAAAAAAAGGTTTAACCAACAGGGAGGTTTTCTGAAAGTGTTTTTCTTCTGCAAGCAAGCTATGACTTGACGTTGGATAACTGCCCAAAAGAGATTCCCTAGGTCAACACCATTTTCTGGGTCAACTAGAACATGTGCTAGTGACATACAGATGTTTCACTTGATAACAAAATCAGGACTTGAAGCCCTTTTGGCAGTTCCCTAATTCTAGCAGTTGGTCTATTACAATGCAGACCCCATTCGACATCTCTCAAGAGAATGAAGGAGAGGATAAAATAATAAAATGAGTATGTAAAATAGGACAGATGGGCAATTTCTTTTAATAAGAAGTCACCCTGATTTTCAACACCTAATTAACTCTCTATATAACATGCCCAGAATTATTGAAAGAGCTACATGAGAGCATAACATAGATAAATGATGCAAGCTCACTCTTAATTATGGTGGACGAACTGGAACACATTTTAAAACCCAGTTAATTTATTAAATGAACAACAAAGGAAAACAGGTTTTTTTTAATATTTCTAACGCTAAATAATGCTCTGTCTTTTGATTTTCAAAAAGTAATTCATATCGGTTTGATTGGACAATCTTGCTTTAGAAATAAAGCCTGGAATATTTTGTTCTAGTAAATAGATTTGGTCATTCTTATGTAATTAACCTGATATCTTTTGAGTTAAATGGGAAAAGATGAATTCAAATTGCATCCAGAGGACTGCAAGAAATACACATTGCAAAGAACAAGCAAGGTTTTCTTTTAGTTTTATTATTTTTATCAGAGCACAACTCCTTTCTGATAAGTGATGCAGAGGGATACCCTCAAGCTTAAATATATTCCTCTCTATCCCTGGAAGGAAAACTTTCCTTATTCAGGTCAGGAGAAAATAATTCTTGCAGTCTAGACTAGAACCTCCCTCCCCTCTCTGTGGAGATCATATCCTGTCTTTGGAAGCAGGAGAAGAGATTCTCCAAAGCTCACATATCCTCTTTCTTTTAAGAGGCAAGGACAGAATTTCTTTGGGTTTGTGTACCATCAACGGTCCACATAAAAAGGGAGAGGAATATGTGTATGCAGAGGAATCCCTTGGCAAATCTGTAATTAGTGAATAGCAGCTGATAATCTATATTTGTGATTTAACTGGATGATTGCAATTATCATACAAATAAATCATGGGGCACTAGCTGTGAAAACTACAATTAATGATCAATAGGTAGAAGTATGCAAGCCAAAAATGTTTGTTTTGTTTCGTTTCCCATGCCATTTGCAGAATATTTTGTTTCATTTTGTTTTGTTCTAATTTTGTCATTTACTGTCTGTCATTAATAGTGCACACTATCGCTTAACAGCATGCACTATTGCTCAAGAGAATACACTATGGGAAAATAGTGCAACTATTGAGCTCTAGTGTGTACTTTATGCAGTAATGTGCACTATTAAGCAAGAAAGTGAACTACTTACACGTGTGAATAGTGAACACTATTGCTCTCAACAGTGCACGCTGTTAAGTGATAGTGTGCACTATTAATGACAGATGGGGAGTAATGAGGTTTCAGGGTTTTTCTTCCATTTTCATTCAAAAATTACATGAAATGTCATTGACATTTCCCATGTTATTTCGAACAAATGCACATCCGTACCAGTAGGACATTAATTTGGATCAGATTAATTCTTTGGATTAAAAATGTTAGCTTGCCTACAGAGAATCTAATACTATAACTGTTTATAATTGGCATTGACTGAGTATGTTAAGCAGTTAGCATTGGATTTAATGAATGCTAACCATTAGAGTAGACATATGCCAATGGATGCTATGTGCTAAAGCAGCCATGTGATAAGGGAGGAAGTTATGGGTGGAGAATGGGTGTGACTAGAGCTGACAGCTGCTGTTTGGTACATTACTTCACCCTACTTATGACTGGTGATAAAGTAGGTGCATTTAATGTCACCTAAGTGATGGTGTTAAGTGCACCCTCACTGCCAGCAGTCAAGTAACAGTTACTGCCCTAACCCCTCCCCCCTAAACAAAAAAATTGATGATAAGTACTGCTGGCATTAAATGCACCCATGTCATTGGTAGTCATGACAGATAGGATGCAGTAATATGAGTATATACCAAGCAGCAGCTGTCTGTGTGGCTGCATCTCTTACCCCCAGATCACATCACTGACGACAGTCATACCCTCCCACCCCTCCGATCCAATTACACCAGTCTCAACCCACACCTGGATTTAATCTCTCTCAACATAATCCTCCTGACCACAACCCCCCTCAGTTCAGCACCCACCCATGCCTCTGAGCCCTTCCAACACCCAAAGATTTCTCTGATAGTCTAGTGGACAGGACTGGAACCATTCCCTTTTGCTGCTGCCCATTTGCTGCCTGGGTTCAAAATATTTATTTATTTATTTATTTATTTATTTAGCAAACACTTATATACCGCTACTTCCAGCGATCAGAAGCGGTCTGATTATAGTTTTGGGATATGTCACAAAATCAAGACAGAAAGTTTGGGGCATAGATAGCAAGAAGAGGGGTAATACACAGCACACATCGCAGGGTCTACATATAGACCTTCCGGAACTATCATACATATGTACAAAAGCGCTTATCCTTTAACTATTTACATTTGACAAACGGCTATTCGTTTCTTTTTATCTTGTTGGATTCACATCTGGCCATAGTGGCAGTTGAATAGATGAGTTTTTAATTTTTTCCTGAAATCGAGTAGGTCATTTATTGCTCTCAGCTCATGTGGTAGGTTGTTCCATAAAGTGGGGGCAGAGAAGGAGAATGCTCTGCGACTAGTGCTGGATTTTACATGTCTGATGCTGTTTGGGACTATAAGTGTGTCTGCGTTTATGGTTCTCCTGCTTCTTGTGGTAGGTTGCCAAGCGATCAGGGTGGAAAGGAATGATGGGGCCAGGTTGTGAATTAGCTTGAATGTCGTTACCAATGTTTTGTATTGGATCCTGGCAGCGACTGGGATCCAGTGTAGTTCCATCAATATAGGTGTGATATGTTCGGTGACGCTTGTTCTCATGATGATCCTTGCTGCTACGTTTTGTGCCAGTTGTAATCTGTTAGTCGTTTTCTTTGGTAGACCCTGTAAGATGGAGTTACAGTAGTCGAGGTGGGGCATGATGAGCGCTTGAGCAACTGAACGGAAGTCACATGGATCTAGTACATTCCGTAGGGGTCGTAGTACTCTAAGCTTGTGGAAGATAGCTTTGTTGGTGTTGCTGAGGTGTTTTTTCCATTTTCAGTTTGCTGTCGATTATGACTCCTAAATATCTAATTTCATTCTTAGTGTTGTAAGTATTGTTGCACAATGTGATTGTTGGTGGCGGTTCAAAGTCAGTTTTACTGGATATAAACATAACTTCAGTCTTCTTATGATTAATCGACATGTTGTTTTGTTTTAGCCATCCCAACATCTCTCCCATGCAGGTTTCCAGCTGATCGTAATTTGGGTCAACGGTCTCAAGCTGTGTGTACAGCATGATATCGTCTGCGTATATGTGGTAGTTGATGCCATATTTCCTGAATATTTCACTGAGGGGTTGCATGTAAATGTTAAACAGTAGTGCCGAGAGTGCCGACCCCTGTGGTATGCCTTGGGTTTGAGTGAAGGCTTCGGCTTTTTCTCCGTTGAATTGGACTTGTGGCTTTCTGTCTGTTATGTAGGAGGAGAACCATTTCAGGGTGGTTCCTAATATTCCAATTGATGCCAGCTTGTTAAGGAGGGTTAGGTGATGTACAGTGTTGAAGGCAGCTGAGATGTCGATAAAAATAAGAATAAACATTTTCTTCCTGTCCTCTAGACCCTTGAGGAGGCAGTTAAACAGTGCCAATAGCAGAGTTTCGACCCCATGATTTTTTCTGAAACCGTATTGCTGTTTGTCGAGGGTTTCGTGGTCATCGAGGTGTTCTTGCAGTTGGATGAGGGCTGCTTTTTCTATGATCTTTGCTAAAAGAGATATGCTGGAGATTGGGCGGTAAGAAGATGGGTCTTCTTTGTTAAGCGAGTTGTTCTTTAGTATCGGTCTAATTATAGACTTTTTGAGCTGATTGGGCATGACTCCCTGTGACAATGATTGGTTCACAATGTGTGCGACCTGGTGGCCAATATCCTTTTTTGCTGCTTTAATCCAGGTGGTTGGGCAGGGATCAAGCAGGGAGGTGGTGGTATTTATATTGGTTATTATTCCAATTGCTTGCTTATCATCAATTTTGTGAAATTCGATCCAAGCCTGTTCTTTCGTCACTGCAGTTTTCGAGTGGGGTTCGGGCGGACATAACGCGGTTGTGGTTGTTGTTAGTTTGCTCGCATAGTGATCTGCGAGAATTTGGGGCTGAATAGTGTCACCCTGTTGTTCTGGTTGGGTTGTTTTGGTTAGTGCTTTCACTATTTGAAATAGTTCCCGTGGTTTGTTGATGGCTTTATTCAGTAGGCTGGTGTGGTGTTTCCTTTTTGCATCATCCACCTCGTCTTTGTATTTTACGAGGATGTCGAGGTATTTAGCTCTGAGTTCCAAGGTTTTGTTACGTCTCCACTTTTTTTCGGACCTTCTAAGTTCTCTCTTCCTTTGGGTTAGAGTAGTATACCAGGGCTCTGATTGTTGTTTACCTAGGGTTGCTGTATTTTTCCATTTCGGGTTCGCTGCAGCCTGAATTCCTTCATCCCAGCTATTTGCTAGTGCATTGAGATCAGTAGATTCCAAGTCGATGTGTGCCTTGATGCTACTTGTGAGATCATCCAGATCAAACTTATTGAAGGATCTCAGTTGTTGCGTTCCTCGTTGGGCTTTCGCATCTCTTGGTACCGCTGGGAGTTTTATCAGTAAGTCTATTTGGTGATGGTCAGACCAGGGTATGGCTTTGATTTTAATCAGGGGTCTATCATGGTTGTTCTGTTTGCTCATAGGAGTAAAGACCATGTCCAGTGTATGTCCCTTTTCATGTGTTGGTTCGTTTATTATCTGATGGTATCCAAGTTGTGACATAGCTTCCAGGAAGATATTGGCGTGCACTGCTGTTGTTGACGCTAGGTTTAGATCACCGAGGATGATTTGGAATTTTTTTGGTTGTGTTGAGGAAATGTTTTCTAGTGCTGCAGCAAGTATTTCGTGGTTCGGTGAGGGGGCTCTGTATATTAGGCAGATGGATATTGCAGAGTTCTCCACTTTGAGGATGTCCATGTCTGGGTTTGATTCCAGGGATGTGCACGAGAGTTTCAAGTGTGACCTGGCGATTATGAGCACTCCTCCACCTCTTTTGTTGGAGCGAGGGCAGTTATACAGGTTATAGCCTGGTCTGCTTATCTGGTTCAGTAAGGCAGCATCGGTGTTTGTGAGCCAGGTTTCTGTTATGCAGAGGATGTCTGGTTGCTCATCTTTGATTATGTCAAAGATGATGTGGGTCTTGTTTCTGATTGATCGGGCGTTTATGAGGGTGATGTTACAGACTACTAATGGGTCTGGTGGAGCCTGGCTTTGGTGAGCATGGGGCCGGTTGGGCTTCAGCGACCATGCCATTTTTGACTTTGGCTTGCGGTTCTTCTGCGCACCCGCGTGCTTTCTCCTTGCATGCCCTGGATAGATCGAAAGTGTCGGTACTACACCAGTGGTGAGGTATGTTGAGGGAAGGTGTTTCAGCGGAGTATGGATGGCATAGAGGATGAAGAGTGGGCCACATATGAGTGGCGTAGATTGGTATATGTTTGCTTTGGTTGTGTATGTTGATATTAGGGTGAACAGCCAAATTCCTAGGGCCATTTTTAGCAGCTTCATGTCTAGGTGTGCTTGCGTAACAAGACAATACAGTAATTTCTTAGTATCCAACGTTACATTGAAACAGATGAAAATGTTATGTTGTAAAGGTTACCGTATCAGCAGCCATTAATTACAGTATCAGCAGGCAGCCATTAATTACAGTATCAGCAGGCAGTAGTTGCAGTTCAGCAGGTGATAGTAACAGAGGAAAATGTTATGCTGTAAGCGGCACACTTATTACAGAGGTAAAAGTTCCCGTACCAGCAGGCAGTAATTACAGTATTAACAGGCAGTAGTTACAGTACAGCAGGTGATAGTATCAGTCACTATGGTGTGTCCGAGTGACATTAGGTAACAATGGTTAATCCGTAATTTTGCAATATTGCATATTTGACCCTGATTGGCAATCTTGCAGTACTACCACTGGAGGTCAATTTACCAAATAAGGCAGGCAAGTTCTACTATGTCATATGCTGCAGATGAGTAATTTATTTTTGATAAATAAATGCTTTATTTTTTGGTGACATTTTTGGAATCATGTTACACTGTTTCTGAGATGTTCAGCTCAATGTAGTTTAATAAAAAATTGTTTTCTTTTTGAGGGAGATGATTATAATTATGAATTGAGGTGCTGGGACATGTGGAGGGGAATTTTAGAAGGGATGTCATTTGGGACGTCTAAGCCAGAACATCCAGGTGCAGATGATTTCATAAATGTGGACATGCCCGATATGGACATCTGTGGGGGCGTCTACATAAAAATCCCCAGAACCGCATTTCAGAACCTGGACTTCTAGGAAAAGCCTAATGGTTAGAGTAGTGGGTTAGGAAAAAGGAAGCCAGGGCTAAAATCTCACTACTGCTACCACTGACATTGTGCTGAATATTGGGGATGATGGAGTGCTTTCTCCTCTACACCCTCTGGATGTTTTTCAGCCAAAACAAGCACTTTCAGATTCCTGTTCATGCCTGGAGAAGGTATAAACTTAGACGCTGGACTTCCAGAATATTTCTGAGATCAAGTGGGGACATTTGCATTCCTGGGAACACCAGAGCCACACCTTCACCATGCCCTTGTTCAGACTTGGACGTCCTCACGTTAGAGACATCCACAGACCTGGCTTCCAAAATGGCTCTGGAGACATCTCTGTGCTTTGGAAGTCTCTATGCCCATTTGTGTGCATCCAAAATACGAATAGGGCTGCCAAAATGACCCCCATAATATTACTTTACAAGTATTGTTATTGATGATTCCAAATGTATATGATATCTTAATATGCAACATTTTTCCCAAGGTTGTTCTCCCTCTTTCAAATGCCTTAGGTTGAGAAATAATTGATTTTGATAATTTGGCATTTCACTTTTTTTGTATGCTACTTCCCCCATACAGGTACATATTCCTATCCAGTTATCATTCTATCTCCAAGCTACACCCCTCAAAATTGACAACAAATAAGTTTTAATTCTTTTAAAGTAGCAATAGCCTTCTATCCAGATGTATCTCTACAGGAAATGTGTTCCATAGTTTTGGACCCAACATTGAAAATGTCATGGCCTGCAGTGCAGTTTTCGTCATCCTTTTAAGAGTGGATATAAACAACAACCAGCTCTCAGCCAAACACAAACACCTGGTTGGTACATACCACCCTAGTCTCAACCATAACATTTTTGGATGTTGATTAATCAACAACTTGAAAGCCACTGTCATCAATTTAAAATGAATATATCCTCTCATTGGTAACCAATGAAGTCCATATAATGCCGAATAGACACATTCTTCAGGTATACATATCAACATTTTTGTCACCATATTTTGGATAATCTGTAAAGCTCTCAACATCTTGGTCAGAATCCAACATAAAGACTAGTACGATAGTATTTTAGGCTATCACCCAGGGCTTGTATGACTCCCCGAAGCATGGTATCATCTACAGGGCCGGCCCGTCCATTGAGCAAGAATGTTTTTTGCACAGGGCCCCGCATTTCAGGGGGCCCTGCACAAAAAACATTCTACATTAGCACAAGTAGATTAAAAAAAAAAAAAAAAAACGGCTGCTGCTGCCGCCGCCGCCGTGGCAGCGGCAGAATCAAATGTCCCGCCACGGGGCCCCGCATGCCCGGCAGAGCCTCCCTGCAGCATCAGCTCCCAATTCCCTCCCAATGCGCGGGCTTTCAGAGCAGCGAAGGGAGAGCTTCTCTGACCTCTCGCGGCTCTGTTAATCCCACTGGGGCTGATGGGAAATCCCATCAGCCCCGGCGAGATTAACAGAGCCGCGAGAAGAAAGGGAAACTCTCGCGGCTCTGAAAGCCCGCGCATTGGGAGGGACTCGGGAGCTGATGCTGCAGGGAGGCTCTGCCGGGCAGGCGGGGCCCCATGGCAGGACATTTGATTCTGCCGCTGCCACGGCGACGGCGGCAGCAGCAGCAGCAGCCGTTTTTTTTTTTTTAATCTATTAGGGCTGATGGGGGAGGGGGTTAGGACTGGTAATGGGCTATGGGGGGTTAGGACTGGTAATGGGCTATGGGGGGCTAAGACTGGAAGTGGGTTGATGGGAGGAAGGGGGTTAGGACTGGTAATGGGTATGGGGGGGTTAGGACTACTAATGGGCTATGGGGGGGCTAAGACTGGAAGTGGGCTGATGGATTAGTACTGGAAATGGGTTAAGGGGGGTTAGGACTACTAATGGGCTATGGGGGGGCTAAGACTGGAATGGGGATGAGGAGGGGGTTAGGACTGGAAATGGGCTGTGGGGGGGTTTATGAGGTAATCTTCTATGGGGGGGCTAAGACTGGAAAGGGGCTGATGGGGGGGGTAGGACTGGTAATGGGCTATAGGGGGGCTAGGACTGGAAATGGGCTGATGGGGGGTTAGGAATAGAAATGGGATATGGGAGGAGGGATAGGACTGGAAATTGGCTAGGGGGGGCAAGGACTGGAAATGGGCTAATGGGGGGTTAGGACTGGAATGGGCTGTGGGGAGGCTAAGACTGGAAATGGGCTGATGGGGGTTAGGACTGATAATGGGCTATGGGAGGGGGCTTAGGACTGGAAGTGGGCTGATGGGGGTCTTAGGACTGGAAATGGGCTATGGGGGGCTAGGACTCGTAATGGGCGGGGGGGTGGCTAGGACTGGAAATGGGCTGAGTGGAAGGAGGGCTTGAATTGCAAATAGCTGATGGGGACGGGGGCTTGGAATGGAAATGGGCTGTGTGGAAGAAGGGCTTGAACTACAAATAGCTGATGGGGAGGGGGGCTTGGAATGGCACTGGGCTGTAAGGGGAGGGAGCTAGGACTGGAAATGGGCTGAGTGAGGGGGGCTAGGACAGGAAATGGGCTGATGGAGGGCTAGGATAGGACTGGAAATGGGCTGTTGGGGGGGCTTGGATTGAAATGGACTCATGGAGGGGCTAGAACTGGAAGTAGGCTCATGGGGGGCTTGGATTGGAAATGGGCTGAGTGGAGGGGAGCTAGGATTTGACATGGGCTGATGATGGTGAGGCTAGGAAAGGACTAGAAATGGGCTGATGGGGGGCTGGGATTGGAAATGGGCTGATGGAGGGACTCGGATGGGGGAGCTAGGACTGGAAATGGGCTGATGGTGGGGCTAGGATAGGACTAGAAATGAGCTTATGGGGGGCTGGGGTTGGAAATGAGCTGATGGAGGGACTCGGATGGGGGAGCTAGGACTGGAAATGGGCTGATGCAGGGACTAGAAGGGAGCGGATGCTGGGTGGGGCTGGAACTAGAAGGGAGCTGATGTTGGGGGAGGATTAGAATGGGATAGACCTGGGAGAGTGAAATGGAGAGGGAAAAAATATTTTGTGTGGGAGGGAAGACAAATCTACAATTGGTCGGATAATGGGAGAGTAAGTGGGGATTGAGGATGGCGGGGTAAAATTTGAGTGGATGAAATAGGAATGAGGAAAGAGCAAAAGGAGAAAGATTAGTATGTTAAAGCAGATGTAGAGAGAGAATGGAAAAAAACTAGAAGAGTGAAGAAAGGACAAATGGACAGCAGACGATGGAGAGTTAGCAGAAGAAAGTGGCTGGAGCAATTGCAACTGAAAGAAAATGCACAAAAGGTAGAAAAATATCTCTTTATTGAATTTATTAACTGAAATATGCCAGCTCTGGGAAATGTGCATCATTAACGTCTACGCTTTGTTTAGTACAAGAGGAAATTAATTTATAGTTTTATTTCTACAGTGTTGTTGGGCTTTTGGGGTTCCCAGTTTAATTATTGTCTTCCTGTTTCTACATTGTGATTTCTTGTTTGATGACGGTCTATGTTCTGCACGTGTAACTGAGCTGAGGTATTCTGTTTATGTAATTCCTATTTGACATTGCCACTCGTTCTCTTTCCCCAGTAGGTCATGTATTGTTGTTCTCTGAAATGTATTGGTTTAATATTTGCAGTGTTGCCTTTTGATAGGTAGGGTATAATGCTTTGTGAGTCCTGGTAGTGCTGTTAGGATACGGCGGGTTTGCTATGGGTTCTAAATGGGCAGTGTTTGTAGTAGTTCCTAATGTGCCTGGCAGTTGCCACTTGATTATAGTAATGTAGAAATCTTTAAGTTTTTCTTTATCCATATACTCATTAAGAGGAATGTTTACTAAAAGTTAGTGTATGGTAACATTATGAAAATATTTATGCAAATGAGGTCCATTATGCAAATGAGGCCCTGCACCGCGTCTCCGCACATGGCCCCACACCCCCCTTGGGCCGCCCCTGATCATCTAGATAAGGTTTTATTTTGCCATCCCCAGCTTACAGAAGGCATTTTGAATAACCTTCATTATCTGAGATTGCAAAGTATAATTTTTGACCACTATCACTCTGAGGGATGTTTACTAAAGCATGATAGCAGGGAGCGTGGGGCTAACATGTATTTTCATCCCATGATAGCCAGGAATGTGTAGCCAGAAGGAACCTACGCTAAAAGCACCATGCTACCTGAGCAGAGCATTAATAGGTGGGGTTAAGGCGGAGCTGGGATGGAGAGTGGCAGTAGCAGCATGCAGGGCTGGCACGTCTGTGCCAGAGGTACATTAGAGATACAAAGGTGCTGCTAGCATGTGAGCACTACTGCCAGCCTCCAGGTGGCAGTTGCACCCACCTTTCTAGCACATCACAAACATGTGGTCTGGTGGTGAAACCCACAGTGTATAAAGGCCAGAACAATCCTACACTTATACCATTCTTTACAATGCAGGATGGCAACATTCAGATGCAAATCAGGCACTTGTATCAGCGGGTCAGCATGATGCAGCTGCCATGGCAGCAAAGAAGCACAGCTTGACAGCCAGAAAACCTGGGCCTTTAGCACATGGGTGTACAAAGCAATGGATGTCTTGACAGTATGTAGTTCATGTCTGCATATGGATAGATGTGGGAAATCTGCTGGTGTGGTCTGCTGTAGTGAAGTTGGGAGATAGGGCCTGTGCTCAGTGTAAAAGCTATTACTGGCCACATAGCCAGGGTTGGAGACAGCAGAGTTCAACTGGGGGTGAAGCATGCAAATGTGGTGGTCGAACCACTGGCTGAAGGAAGGTTTGGCACTAAACTGTGCTGTCAGACCAACATTTCCCCTTCATGGAGGGCCATATAGTGATGCACACATGTACCTGTAGGGCCATGCTGGTGCCATGGGCCCTTTTATCTGGGCATATGACTCCTCAAGGACATATCCATGGTCTTTTGTATCTAAGCATATACTATATTTCTACCTCTGAATATGGGCTAGCTTGGTTGGAGCTCTTTGATCAGTGTTCCCTCCCCCAGCCCACTGACTAAGAGATGAGGTATTCCACAGACCTGAAGAGCTATTGTGGGCTTTCAATGGCATGTGGCTTATAAGTTCTCTGGAAGATGATTGGGGTTGCCCATCTCCATGGGGGTGCATAGAGGTACCATGGTATGTCCCCAATGCCCTTTCCAAAGTGGGACATGGGTGTTCTTTGAGGACTGCTTCCCATCCCCCCCGGAAGAAGTTAGGCCAAGAGTCTGATTCTAGACAATGTGAGCCTCATGGGGTAGAGGAGGAAGATGGATAGATGCCAAGCCATGTGTCTCCCTACATCTGAGGTGTCACCGTATTGGGCATTCAGATCCACAGAGTGTAACACCCCCTTCTCCCATATGGAGGTAGGTCTCCTCAATAGCTAGGGTACTGTTCAAGATGTATAAGGGAAGTGGCAGGAAGGGTATTCAAACCCTCTCCCCCATCATATGTCTGGTAACCTATCCACTACAGCCTAGGTAAACAGGCATCTTGGGTGACAAGGGCTCCTACAGCTGTTCCATATTTTATTTATTTATTTATTTATTTACCATGCTGCATCAGTGTGGTTTACATTGAACAAACTGAAATTACATTGAACAGGGCATTATAACTTGGAGATAACTATTTTACAGGGAACATGGGCTATGGAGGGTTAAGTGGCTTGCCCAAGACCACAAGGAGCACCTGTGGGACTAGAAACCCCAGTCCTTCTGGCCCAAGGTTGCTGTCCTCTAGTGGGATTTGAACTCCTGACCTTCCAGCCTGAAGTACCTTGCCCCAACCACTAGGCCACTCCTCCACTCCACTCATATGGTAGCCATTGCTGACACACTGCACATTCCTATATGTACCCCCTGCTCTTTCAGTTGCTGCATTTGTACCCTATCTCTCAGAAAAAGACTCAGCATGGCACTACTGTATATAGTCTTGAAGGACTACAAAAAGGGACTGTTACTTCTGGAGAGAGATCTGCAATTGTAAGCATTTACTTCTGGGAATTTTTTCTAAATCTTGGGGAAAAGGGAATTTTTTACATTAAAGCTGATTAATCTGTGTAAATTAAAATCCAGTGTATTTGTTAAATTAGTCAGGGCCTAGTATCAGCAAAGAGTTTTTAGTTAAATTGAAAACTCAACAGATAGCTTTCAATTTATTTATTTATTATTTATTTATTTAACATTTTTATATACCGCGCTATTTATTATCAGCGCGGTTTACATAGAACTACAAAACATCAGATAAGATACATATATCTGTTTTTACATGGAACAGGAAGAAAAACTTGGAAAACCGGGGTAATTATAACAAAGGATAATAAACATTGAACTATATACATATGATAGTAATATTACATGAAAAGGCATCAAACCCAGCAGAGAGTTGTCAGTTTAAATTTAAAACCCAGTAGAGGGCTTTCAGTTTAAAATCAGAACACAGCAGAGAGCTTTCTGGTTACATTTAAAACCCAGCAGAGAGCTACTAGTTTAAATTTAATACTTATTCAGGGCCTAGTATCAGCAAAGAACTTTAATTTAAATCAACTCAGAGTATAACTCAGCAAAAAAGGAAAAATAGGGTCAGTATTCTTTGAGCAATAAATTGTTTCTAGAAACCTTTACAAAGAGGCCTTCTAGATAGGGGGCAAGAGACCTGTGAAATTGCTTTAAATAGGTGTTAAAGCCAAGGGACAGATCAAAGGGGCATTTTGAAAGACTCCCTCTATCCAAGCAAGGGCTGTGTGAATCACCCAGGAAATTGGTCACAGATTACCTTAGAAGCACAGGACAGGGTACTGTGTAGCAGCCAGATTTTAATAAGTCCTTTTTTCCCTCCTTCCCTTCCTCCTTGACTTCCACCTACCCCTGAGATAATTGTAGCTTTATAGGGGCTTAAACCTCTTAAAGGAAAGGAGATGTCATATTCACTCTCAGGTGCAGCTGTTTATCCTTATCAAGCATACATTAAGGACCTGAGATTAGTTAAGCATGAGGTGAACAAAGTCCATTAAATGAATTAAGTATAGCTTATTAGTATAAGTATCCCCAGCAAACCTTAGCAAGTAAACAACTTAAATACCTAAACACAGCCCTAAAACTAAGATGCAGACAGCAGTCCAGCAGCAAGATGGGCGCTTTCCAGTCTTTTGCATTGAGTGTCACATGTATGATTTTCTGCCATTTGGTAAGGGGTCATATGTGTGCACTAGGTGCAAGGAGCTCTTTATTCTCAGGGAATGAGTTTGATCTCTGGAAGCTAGAGTAACAGACTTGGAGGACATAAGGAAGACAGAGAGGTACATATACGAGACCTACAGGGATGTAGTGCTGAAGTCCCACCTCCAGTCTGGCAGCATCCCTGTTACCATGGAGGAAAGAGGTCACATGACAGGAGAGCATCACCATGGTGTGTCAGGAAGTAATCCTATAGCTAGGACCTGTCCTCAAGGTGATGTAAAACCCTCTTGCAGCAAGGCGGTTTCTCCAAGTCATGTGCCCACGAGGGAAGGGTTAGGACAGCTGTTATAGTTGGTGATTCGTTCATTAGGCATGTAGATAGCTGGGTGGCTGGTGGACATGAGGATCGCCTGGTAACATGCCTGGGGCGAAGGTAGTGGATATCACACGCCACCTACACAATTCTTGGATACTGCTGGGGAGGAGTCTGCTGCCTTGGTACATGTTGGTACCAATGACATAGGAAAGTGTGGTAGGGAGATTCTGGGTGCTAAATTTAAGCTTTTAGGTAGGAAGTTGAAATCCAGAACTTCCAGGGTAGCATTCTCCAAAATGCTTCAAGTTCCATGCACAGGATCCAAAAGGCAGGCAGAGCTCCGGAGTCTCAATATGTGGATGAGACGATGGTTCAAGGAAGAGGGTTTTGGATTTGTTATGAACTGGAGAACATTCTGGGGAAAGGAGGTTTTTTTTTTCCAAAGGGACGAGCTCCACTTTAACCAGGATGGAAAAAAGAGATAGAGCAGCTTTAAAATTAGATAACAGGGGGAAGCCGACAGTCGCCCAGGAGCACATGGTTCAGAACAATGTATCCTTGAAGGATACTAGCAAAAGACTGAATTTAGGGCATATCAGCAGAGAGGTTCCAATAAAGACAAAAGTAGCACAAATGCCCTTGAGTACTGAGTAGACAGAGCTTAAAGATTCCAAATTATCCCTGCCTACCGATAGCCTGATTAATATGAATTAAAAATAGCCTCTAAAATGCTTGTATGCAAATGCCAGAAGTCTAAAAAAATAAGATGGGAGAGTTAGAATATATAGCACTAAATGAGAGGTTAGATATGATTGGTATCGCAGAGACATGGTGGAAGGAAGACAACCAGTGGGATACTGTGATACCTGGGTACAAACTATATCATAATGATAGAGCAGATCAAATTGGTGGTGGGGTTGCACTTTATGTTAGAAAAGGCATTGAGTCACAAAGGATTAAAGTTTTGCAGGAAACAAAATTCATTTTAGAATCTCTATGGATTGAAATTCCATGTAAAAAGGGAAAGGGGAAGATAATGGCAGTGGAGGTGTACTATCAACTGCGTGGTCAGAGTGAACAAATGGATGATGAAATGCATCAAGAAATCTGGGTAACTAACAAAAGTTACAGTACAGTATAATAATGGGTGATTTCAATTACCTCAGTTTCGACTGGGTCAGTATCATGGCAGGGCATGCTAGGGAGATAAAATTTCTAGATGAAATAAATGACTACTTCTTGGGGCAGCTGTTTCATGAACCAACCAGAGGGGAGGCCATTTTGGATCTAGTCCTTAGTGGAACACAAGATCTGGTGCAAGAGATAAGGGTGTTGGGGCCACTTGAAAATAGTGATCATAGGGTGATCACGTTTGATTCAATAAATGGAGGAAGGACGGTAAGGAAATTCACAGTACTACCTTTTAACTTTTAAAAGGGGGACTAAGGGATCTGTTTACTAAACCGGGCTAACGGTTAACCCAGGCTATCTGCCACTAGGTCCCATATTAGTCAATGGGACCTAGTTGCAGATAGCCTGGGTTAACCGTTAGCCTGGTTTAGTAAACATACCCCTATGATAAAAAGAGGAAAATAGTTAAGAAAAAACTAAAAGGAGCCATTGCAAAGGTTAAAGATTTTCATCAAGCATGGGTATTGCTTAAAAATACTATCTTGGAAGCCCAGATCAGCTGTATTCCACACTTTAAAGTGGAAGGAAGTCCAAAAATTAGCCAGCATGTTTTAAAGGTGAGGTCAGAGAGGCTGTTGTTGACAAAAAACATCTTTCAGGAAATGGAAAAAGGTGCCAAATGACGAAAACTGAAAACAACATAAGCACTGGCAAGTTAGATGCAAGGCTTTGATAAGGCAGACAAAGAGAATTTGAGAAGAAACTTGCTGTGGAAGCAAAAAGGTGCAATAAAGACTTTTTCAAATATATTTGTAGTAAAAAACTGTGAAAGAGTCAGCTGGACCATTATATGGTAGAGGGGTAAAAGAGGCACTAAGAGGGGACAAGGTCATAGTGGAGAAACTGAATAAATTCTTTGCTTTGGTCTTTACTGAGGAAGATGTAGGGATGTTATCCATGACTGAAATGGTATTTAAAGGTGATGCTGCAGAAGAATTGAAAGAAATATTGATACACTAGGAAGATGTGTAACAACTATTTGATAAACTGAAGAGTAGCAAATCACCTGGACCAGATGGTATACATCCAAGGGTACTGAAAGAACTGAAATATGAGTTTACAGATCTATTATTAGTAATCTGTGAACTATCATTAAAATCATCTGTAATAACTGAAGATTGGAGGATGGCCTTTGTAACGCCAATTTTTAAAAAGGGATCCAAGGGTGATCCAGGAAATTACAGACCGACAAGCCTGACGCCAGTATCGGGAAAAATGGTAGAAACCATTATAAAGAACAAAATTACTGAACATGTAGATAATCATGGCTTAATGGGAGACAGCCAACATGGCTTTAGCCAAGGAAGGTCTTGTCTTGCTAACCTGTTATGTTTTTTTGAAGGTGTGAATAAACAGCTAGACGAAGGTGAGTCAGTTGATATAGTGTATCTGGATTTTCAGAAAGCCTTTGACAAGGTCCCTCATGAGAGACTGTTGGCAAAATTAAAAAGTCATGGGGTAGTTAGAGGCGTACTAGTGTGGATCAGGAACTGGTTAGAAGATAGAAAGCAGAGGGTAGGGCTAAATGGTTAATTTTCCCAATGGAGAAAAGTGAATAGCGGAGAACCTCAGTGATCTGTGCTGGGTTTGCTGCTTTTTAAGATATTCATAAATGACCTGGAAATGGGAATAACAAGTGAGGTAGTCAAATTTGCAGATGAAACAAAATTATTCAAAGTTGTTAAAACCCATAAGGATTGTAAAAGATTGCAAGAGGACCTTGATAAATTAGAAGACTGGGCATTCAAATGGCAAATGAAGTTTAATGTGGACAAGTGCAAAGAACAACCCAAACTATGATTACACGATGCAAGTTTCCACATTAGGAACCACCGCTCAGGAAAAAGATGTAGGCATCATCGTGGACAACATGATGAAACCCTCCACCCAGTGTGCAGCTGTGGCCAAGAGAGCAAATAGAGTGCTAGATATCATAAGGAAAGGAATGGAGAATAAATCAATGGATATTATAATGCCTTTGTATCATTCCATAGTGCAACCTTACCTTGAATACTGTGTGCAATTCTGGTCACCGTATCTTAAAAAGAACATAGAGTTATTAGAAAAGGTACAGAGATGGTACCAAAATGGTAAAGGGGATGGAAAGATACCCCTATGAATAGAGGCTAATAAGGTTAGGGTGATGGGAAATATGATAGAGGTCTATAAATTAATGAATGGAGTGGAACGGGTAAACATAGATTAGTTGTTTACGCCATGAAAATATAGAAAGACTAGGGGACATGCAATAAAGCTACAGTGTGACTAATAAAGAGAAAATATTTTTTCATTCAATGTGTAATCAAATTCTGGAATTCATTACCGGAAGATGTAGTAAAAACTGTTAGTGTAGCCGGGTTTAGAAAAAGGTTTGGACAAGTTCCTGGAGGAAAGGTCCATAAACCATTATTAACCCTTTCCAGGCCGAGCCCAAAACTCTTGGGATCCAAAATTCTGACTAAATATTCCTATCAAATGGTATATAATACATGACCATAGCAGAAGGAAAATCACTATTAGAACATATTGAATAAGACGGGTACAATTTTCCTGAAATATGCAAAAATTAAGCTGGCTGCAGAATGTGGATTAAAATTTTAAAGTAGGTCTTGAAAGGGTTAAAGGGGATCCAGGATATCCACTGCTTGCCCCAATACAAGCATTGTGGAACCTGTGCCTTTTAGGGAAACTGCTATGTACTTTTGATCTAAATTGACCACTGTTGGAAACAGGATACTGGGCTTGATGGACCTTGGTCTGACCCAGTATGGCATATCTTATGTTCTTATGCATATGTTGACTTTCTTGATCTGCATGCCCTACTATCCTTGCACTTTGGCCCATATCTCAGAGCTGTACAGCAGGATGTGCCCAATTCACTGGACACTTCATACATGTCCTCCTAGTGGAGTTGTGGGTCATATATTGCTGTTTACTCTCTCTGCAGAGGTTTGATTGCCTATTGCTGTCAATAGCATCACATCCGTAGCAAGCAAGTTCAGGGTACATCTAACACGTACCTTCACAGCATGCATGTGCACTGGTCATATGGTCACTATGAGTGGGTGATTAACACAGCTACTGTGGCATTAGCTCCCTACCGTGGTCATGCCATCTTATTTTTTGCTGCCGCTATAATCTGGTATAATCACACATTATCCATGTATTAGCCTCACACTAATCGTTGCACTTTAGTAAACATAGAAACATAATGGCAGAAAAAGACCATATTGACTGTCTAGTCCGTCCTTCCATATCAACTACTATAGTCCATTTTTTTTCTTTAGAGATATTCTGTGTTTGTTCCATGCTTTCTTGAATTCAGATACTTCCTCATCTCTACTACCCCCACTGGGAGACTGTTCCAAACATCTACCACTCTTTCCATAAAGAAACATTTCCACATATTACTCCTGAGTCTATCCCCTTTCACCCTCATCCTATGTCCCCTCATTGCAGAGCTTTCTTTCAATTTAAAGAGGCTCTCCTCCTATGTCATGGAGGTATTTAAATGTCTGTCATATCTCCTCTATTCCACCTTTCCTCTAAAGTATACACATTGAGATCTTTAAGTCTGTCCCCTTATGGTTTATAACGAAGACCACTGACCATTTTTGTTGCCACCCTCTGCAATGACTCCATACTGTTTATATCCTTTTGAAGTGTGGTCTCCAGAATTGCACATAATACTCCAAATAAAATGCACCAAAGACTTATACAGAGGCATTATCACCTCCTTTTTCCTGCTGGCCATTTCTCTCCCTAGGCACCCAAGCATCCTTCTGGATTTCACTGTTGCCTTTTCCAGCTGTTTAGCCACTTTAAGATAATCAGAAACAATCACGCCCAAGTCCCTCTTTACTTTTGTGGACAGAAGTACTTCACCCCTTATGCTGAACCATTCCCTTGGATTTTTGCAGTCCAAATGTATGACCCTGCATTTTTTAGCATTAAATGTCAGCCGCCAAATTCTTGACCATTCTTCAAGCTTAGCTAGATCCCTCCTCATGTTATCTACTGCCTCCTGAATGTCTACTTTATTGTTAATTTTAGTATCATCTGCAAAGAGAAAAACCTTACCGAACAGCCTTTACACAATATCACTAACAAAAATGTTAAAAAGAATTGTACCAAGGACTGATCTCTGTGGCACACTATTGGTAACATCCTTATTAGTGAGCTCCATTACCTGTACTTTTTGTCTCCTCCTACTCAATCAATTTCTAGCCCATCCCTAGAGTGCTTTATTTATTTATAAGTCACCTGAGCAGAATGGTATCAAAAGCTTTACTGAAATCTAAGTACACTACATCTAGGGTGCCCCTGGGATTTCTAATAGAGTCTAAGTGGATAAGTACTTCATCAGTTTGTGGCTTTTGCGGCAACTTAGTCCAAACCACCTCCCCAAAACAAACTCTCTCTGTTTTGACTGCATTTAACCTCAGCCCATTCATATAAAGCATGATGAAATTTGATTTAAGCAATCATTTAATTGACCTGTAGTGCAATCAGAGGCAGCACCCAATGGTGCTATTATGTAAATATCATCTGCATATTTGTATGGTAATAAATTGCATTAATGAATCAGTTACCTCAGTTGTCCCATTTGAATGCTTCTGTTGAGGACCAAGTTTCCCTGACTTTAACCTGAAATATCCTCCCTTTCAAAAAAGCATCAAGCACACTGCCAGACAGATCTAATCACACACATGATCTACTAAATCAAAGGCTGAGCTTCTATCCAAAGCAATTAACAGCACTGGAGAGGTCTCATCCATGTGGGAGTATATTGTATCCATAACTGCATTAAGCAGGGCTTTAGCCCTAGGCCTCTCCCTGAACGCTGCCTGTTTCTAACTTCTGTGGGGCCTGAGAAAGCACTTCTGGATGCATAGCTTAGTGGTTAAAGCAATGGAGTGGGACGCAAAGAAGTCAGGCATCAATTTCTCTTTATTCCACAGAAGCCGTTTGTGGATAAGCTATTCCACTTCTCATTGCTTTATGTACAAACATAGGCCCCCAACACTAATATACCACAGAATTCACCAAGAGCTAAATTACTCAGCTTGAGGAGGGAGATTTTAGATCAGTCTTTAATTTCTGACAACACCATCCTAATTTCAGTTCATTTTTTAAAAAGTGTATATACCGCCTTTATGGCCTGAAAGTCAAACAGAGCGGTTCACAGTACATACAAACAAATTAGTAATTAACAATGACCACTTTCCTCAGCAAAGCAAAAGAAAAAACAAAAATAGCAATATGAAACCAACAGCAGGATCATAGCAAGGGGTTAATTATAACAATGTCTCAGTTTAAGCCAAACAGCTATCGTGACTAGAATTAATCATTATGGGACCTGCAGCACTGATTTTAATGGGTAGAATCAGAAAGTACAAATGCCACACTCTATTGGACTGTAAGTTCCCAACCAGGACTGTTTGAAAAGTCTCCCTCCTGAATGTGAGTAACTTGGCAGCTCTGGATTCACTAAGAAGTAAGTTTACTAAAGGGTGTCAGGCTTTTGCAGCTAACATTGGGTGTTAGTCCAAGTGGCTCTATGTTAGCTGCAAAAGTTGCATGTTATCTGTTGGGGCATACACAGCATTTCCTCAGCAGGTAACACAGCGGTTACCTGCTATACACTGCTGAAATTGCGGTGTACAGCTTCACAGATGCAGCTAATGCTAGCCATTGAGGTGATATTAGCTGTACGCATGATGTCTGCAAAACATGTGGTTATGCACGCTGCGTATGCTTGCAGTAAGGGTTTGCGGCAGGAATGTCCATACTCTGGCCGCGCAAACTCCTAATGCACAGTATGCAGATAGCATAGGCAATTCTCTTCCCTATATGCGTTTGGCCTGCATTAGCTGTTACCGTGATGCACTTTTCCTGCATTATCACCACTTTAACAACTAATGCACTTCAGTAAACATGCCTCTAATTTTCAGTACAGAAGGTTAGTGAATTTTGCAGCAAATTTAGTTTATATTGATACTTCCTGGAACATTGCACATCCCTTGTTGCAGCAATGCAAATATATCCCCACCCCTCCCAACTTCAACTTGCTATCATTTAAAGGGATGGGTCAGTGTCAAGATGTAGTTTCTCCAGCTCAGATCACATTTTAACGATGAATTAACTCACTGAACCCCCTCTACCCTGACCACATTTCAAGAATTCAAGTAGTCCTTCTCGGCCCCTATTCCTGATCCCTTTGCATGCGCTGGGGTGCATATTTGTTTGCTTAAGTAGTATTATTGGCAGATAATACATGTGATTGCCTTAATTCAGCTTAGCAAATAGAGCCCTTAGACTATAAACTCCATGAAGCGGGGAAATATCAACAGTACCAGACTACAGCTCATGCTCAGCTCAGATTTAGAAGGAGGTGTAACTAAAAATACAGTCAAATCCAGTTTCTTTCACTAGAAAATACAATAGGTTGTATCTATATATTGAAGCCCTTTTATGAAAGCATGCTATGGTTTTGCCCTAAACGCATATTTAGTATGAAAATGAATGCACATTAAGTGCAAAGTTTCTGCAGTACAATAAGTGTCAGGGCCATTACCAGCATGTTCCATGTGGATGTGCACAGTAATGCATGCCATTATTACCGGGGTTGCACTTATCTCCACCTTTTGAGGTGAAGTAATTGTACCCATGCTAATATTGCAAGATGTGTACCCTGTGTGAATTGCAATGTGCTCATCAAGCCCACTCTCTGCCCCTAGCCCGCCCATTCTGCACCTCAACACGTGAGTTGTAATCGGTGTGTGAATCAGCGCACAGTAACTTTCATGCTCCCATGCTAGATTATCACGAGCCTGAGCACACGGTCACTGCATGCCAAACACATGCTTAGTGCACTTTAGTAAAAAGGCCCCATTGTTTGTTGTTTATCTTTGACTGGATTCCCCATTAGAAAGCAGTCAGGAAAGCAACAGAATAAGGCTGATATAAAAATGCAATGGTCCCCCTTCATTCTAATCTACTGTGTAGTACCATATTTATTTCCAATCATTATTTTTGTATTTATAGCCCAGTTCAAATCTGATATAGAGAAATGCATGCTTAAGAACTGAAGCTGCACATTTTAGTCAACTGATTCAATTTTTCTGTTTTTTTTTTTATTATGCCTCTACCTTTTCCTTGCTGAAGATATTTTTCCCAATGTGCATATCTCTGCCATGCAGGAAATATATTACTGGGACCAGTAAGCTTGAATTAGATTGAACATATAGTATTTTTTTGCAGCTAATGACATTTTGATGCCCTAGTTACGGTATGCATGTCTGCCTCTTCTGAAATTGCACTGCTTTGCTTCAAGCTACTAATTTATCATCAAACGAGTATCAGTAGCCAAAAAACCTTCAGTTTAAAACTAATCACATGAACAAAGCTGGACGAAAAACAAAAATGTGTTTGACATGTCTTGTTAATAGATCACCAATTGTGCAATCCTCTTTATTCTACCTGTATTTGTCTCTCATCTAATTTGTCTCTCTTTTTTTGCTTTCTTTTTTTCTTATTTTACACTGGAGACCAGTTTCATAATCCAAACTGGGCATCAGCATGTTCCCAGCATCAGTTGCAGTTTTCTCAGTAGCAGTAAATTGGAAAGAATTATAAACCCCTTCTTGGCCTATAGAAATATGTGTGAAATAAAAGATATTCCAATTTGTTTGCTGTAGTTGTCTCATTTTGGTTTGATTTTGTCTAGTTTTGTTTTGTTTGCTTCATCCATCTAGTTCATTCTGGTTTTTGTCTTCCTTTTGTTTCTAATATACACCGGGCCTTATATCTAAGCAGCTTTAGCTGTTAATGTGGTCTTGGGCAAGCCACTTAACCCTCCATTGCCCATGTTCCCTGTAAGTATTAGCGTATGTGTGTCATATCCCCTCGTGTTAAATGTATCTCCCAATTGACCGCTTTGACCCGGGGAAAAGCGGGATATAAATACAGCTAAATAAATAAATAATGCAGCAGTTAGCTCGAGCTAAATGCACTGCTGCCGTGTTAAGAGTCTGACACATTAAAGGGCCCTTTTATTAAAGTTCACTATGCAGTTAGTGTGTGTTTTGTTGCACACTAATCATGACAGTGCATGCCGATTCCTATGCTAACTGCACTTTATCCGTTCAAGAGGGAAATAAGGATTAGGGACGAAGATTGGCCATGAGGACTGCCACACCATCAGCATAACGGCACGTCTTGCAATTAGTGCAATTACCTCCACCTCACTAGGTAAAGCTAACTATACCCGTGATATTGCCGACCTGCTTTATGAACTGGCGCCGCATGATACCTATTGGGGAAATGCTGTCCACGTCCCTGGCAGGTAATATGGCAGTTTTGCAGTTTATAAGCTGCACTTCTACGCGATATTGGTGCATTGGGTGCAAAACAAAAAGCCACGTCAGTCAAAGGGCCTTTAACTGTTTTTATCAGAAACAGTTGTTGCGTTAATATGGAAGGAGCAGTGAATGGGCAGTAAATGGACATAGACTGTGCCAAACAGTTAATGTGGAGATAGTTACCACACATTGATTACTGACGTGACAGAAAACGTGGTACAATTAATGTCACCTGAATAGGTATAGCTAACTACATCGCGTTATCTGCAATGCAATTAACATGTAGCAATAACATCCTCTGGACTAACTGAACAGGAAACATCTGAGAACACCCACGACAGTTAAAGCAGAGGTTTTTACAGAATACATTATTTGGCAAACAGCCTGTATAAAAATGATTTAGTGCAGGCTATTTGCAAAATAATATATGTTGTACAAGGTAATACACACTAAAGTTGCAGAGTGAAACTAAATAAAATTGTGTTTCATTCTGGGCCATGTCTATTGGGAAATAGTACAAAACAAAACAGGAAGTTTTGTTGGTATTCCCAAATTGTTTTTAAGCAACAATATATCCTTAATGATGAGGACATTAAAGATCAGCATTGTTTTCATGAGACAAATAGATGGCAATATTTTGTATACTAACAGGTTTAGGGCTACGTTGAATATCAGGGTAAAACTAAAGCAGAAGTTAAAAAAAAAATCTTTACAAGTTGGTTACATAGTTGGTTAGGTTGAAAAAAGATGTAGAAGCATGTTTACTAAGCTGGACATGTAATTCAGTTGGACCTACAGTAGTTACAAATAGCCCATGTCAACCGTTAGCCCAGTTTGGTAAATATGGGCCCAAATCCATACCGCACGTAGATCCCCTCTGTGCATCCGGTCTGAACTGGACACATAGAGGGGATCGTGATTCTGATCCCTTGGGGCAAGTCTAGCCCCATGGGAACTGAATCGCAAATAGTACTGCATGTGCAGGCCGGGACTGCAATTCAGTCTGGCCTGTACATGCAGGACTGCACCCCGGCTAACTCAGTCAAGGTACATGGCTCCATTGAAGAGCCACAATGCCAGCCGCCTGAAAAAGGGGTGTATTCCCTGCAGCTCGATCCCCGATCTGGCCTCCTAAGGCCAGGGTTGGGCTGTGGGGAATAAACCCTGGCCCCCCCTGCCCCATTTGTACCCCAGGCTATTCAGAAAATCACGTCCAGGGAAGTTATTCTACCTTGGAGGTGGAATAACTTTCCTGGACATTTCGCCAGCCCTGGACGTACCGGGTCGACATTAGAATCGTCCCTGTACGTCCAAGGACGGTGACCGACCACTGCCCACCCAGACTCCTCCCCGGGTTGCCCCTTCCCCGCCCCTGTCTAACTTCTCCGCACAACTGGTGGGGAAGTTAGTTGTGGGCAGGAGCCAGCACAAATAGCGGGGATGGACGTCCCATCGGGCCGTCCATCCCCGCTATTCGTGGCTTAGAATAAGCCCCTATGCCTCCTAGAGTCCACTAAGTGAAGCTTCCTCTGGTTGCCTATATTGTAATTCAGAAAGAAAGCACTACTCTATAATCAATTCAACAATAACATTTCCATCCTGCTCTCACACATGTTTATTTATTTAAAAATTTTATATTCCGCACACTAATGTAGAGAATTACAAAAGTACATACATGATCCTATAAAATAAATAAAAATAAGCAGTAAACATAATATATTGTAATCATTTCTTAACTCTTTGATAAACATTTTTCCTTAGCATTTAGGGGTATATTTACAAAGCAGTAGTAGCAGTGGTAGCGGTAGCAGCCTCCGATATCGCACGGAGGCTGCTACCACTGCTCTGTAAACATACCCCTTAGTTATTATTAATTATTAAAAACTTATAAAGTGCCACAACATATGAAGCACTGTACAAACATAGAAGAGAGACAGTCCCTGCTCATCAGAGCTCACAATCTAATAAGACAGAAAACAAAATAAGGGGCTTTTTACAAAGCCGCGGTAGCGGTTTCCGATCGTTATCGGAGCAGCGGCCCCATTGATTTCAAACAAGCCCCTAAGTTACATAATACAAATAACAAAAATTTACAGGACAAAGTAAGCAAATGTTGATAGAGAGATCAAGATAGGGTAAGACAGGAATGGAAAGCAATAGTGAAGAGGTGGGATTTTAGTCTGAACTTGAAAATGGCCAGGGAGGACGTCTGGCGCACAGAGATAGGAAGACTATTTCAAGCAAAGGGTGCTGCCAGTTGGAAGGAGCGAAGTCTGTAATTGGCAGTACGAGTAAAGGGCACAGATAAACGAAGACTGTTAGAAGAGCGAAGCAACCGAGAGGGGGTGTAAGGAGAGATGAGAGATGAGAGATGAAAGGTACTGGGGGGCAGAAGAGTGAATACATTTATAGGTCAGGAGGAGAAGTTTAAATTGGATACGGAGATGGATGGGAAGCCAATGAAGCAACATGAGGAGAGGAGTGATATGGGGAAAATGAGACTGGCAGAAAATGAGTCGAGCAGCGGAGTGTTGAATTGACTGAAGAGGAAAGAGGTGACTTGGAGGGAGGCCGGCAAGGAGAACGTTACAATAATCAAGATGGGAGGTGATTAAGGAGTGGACAATCAATTTAGTGGTGTCAACAGAGAGGAAGGGGCGAATTTTGGAAATATTGTATAGAAAGAAATGACAAGTTTTAGCAATGAGCTGGATATGTGAAGAGAAAGAGAGAGAGGAATCAAAGATAACACCAAGGTTACGTGCTGAAGAAACAGGGAGGAGTACAGAGTTATCAACAGAGAGAGAGAAAGGGGAAAGAGGAGGGGAAGCATTCGGGGGAAAGATAAGAAGCTCAGTTTTGGCCATGTTCAGTTTTAAGCGACGGTGGGACATCCAGGCAGCAATGCCAGAGAGGCAGAGTGAGATCTTAGACTGGATATCAGGAGAGATAACAGATGCAGAAAGATAGATTTGAGAGTTGTCGGCATAGAGATTATAGTGAAAGCCATGGGAAGAGATAAGGGTGCCAAGGGATTGGGTATAGAGAGAGGAGTGGACCTAAGATGGAACCCCGAGGAACTCCTACAGGTAGTGGGGTTGAAGAGGAGGAGGAGCCATCGAAGCATACACTGAAAGAGTGATGGGATAGATAGGAAGAGAACCAAGATAGTACAGAGTCTTTGAATCCAAGTGAGGATAGGGTGATAAGAAGAAGGTTATGGTGAACAGTGTCAAAGGCAGCAGAGAGATCAAGAAGAAAGGACAGAGTAAAAGCCTTTGGACTTTGCCAAGAACAAATCATTCAAGACCTTAGTAAGAGCAGTTTCAGTGGAGTGTAGGGGACGGAAGCCAGATTCTAAAGGATCCAAGAGGGTATGAGAGGAGAGGAAATCAAGACAACGGTGATAGACTGCACGCTCAAGTAGTTTAGAGATGAAAGGAAGGAGAGAGATGGGACGATAGTTAGAAGGACAAGTGGGATCAAGTGAAGTTTTTTGAGGAGGGGTGTAACCACAGCATGCTTGAAAACAGAAGGGAAGGTTGCAGTGGAGAGAGAGGTTAAGAATATGAGGAATAGAAGGGACGAAAGATGAAAAGATGGCGCTAAGGAGGTGGGTGGGGAAGGGGTCAGAAGAGCAGGTAGTAGGTTTGGAGGAAGAGAGAAGGAACGATGTTTCCTCGTCAGAGACCATAGGGAAGGAAGAAAGGGTGACAGAAATTTGGGGAGGGGAGAAATGGGAAATAGGAGGGGAAGAGGGGGAGGAGGGGAACTGGAGGGTGATTGTGTGGATTTTGTCATGGAAGTAGTTAGCCAAGGTTTGGGCAGAAAGGGAGGGAGGAATCAGGTGTGGAGGCACACTGAGGAGAGAATTGAGTGTGCTAAAGAGACGAGGATTAGAGGAAAGAGAGTTAGATTGAGGAAGTAAATTTGTTTGAAAAGCGCAATGGCTGGTAGGAGGAGAGCATGAATTTAAAGTGGAGAAAGTCAGGATAAGAGTGGGATTTGAGCCAGGCACGCTCAGCAGAACGGGCACAAGAGTGCAGAAAGCGGGCAATAGGGGAGAAGGAGAAGAATGCCTAACAGGATTGGGGGATGAGGGGGTCAAAAATATCAAGGGTGGAGGAGAGTGCAGTGTTATAAGAGGTCACAGCCTCATCAATAGCATTGGAAAGCAGAGTGGATGAAAGAGATAAGGAGAGAGAGAAAGAGAGAGCTAAAGGATCAATGGTAAGAAGGTTTCTAAATAGGTTAGTGCAGACAGGACGAGGCTGGGGTGGGGGATGATGAATAGTAAGACTTAAAAGGTAAGGGAAGGACAGAGTTACAGAAATTGGAAGGTGAGCAGTAAGAGAAGAAAATTAAGTCAAGGCAGTGACCATTTCGGTGAGTGGGGGCAGTGGAACAGAATTTAAGTTTATGTTTGGATGTAATGGAGAGAAGCTTTAAAGCAGGGGGATCAGAAGGACTGTCAACATGAATGTTGAAGTCACCAAGAATAAGAGTGGTGAAAGAAGGGTGAAGAAAGGTAGAAAGCCAAGAATAAAAATCAGAAAGAAAAGAAGAGACGGAAATGTCAGGAGGACGATAGATAACAGCGACTCGGAGTGGAAGAGGAGAGAAGAGGCGGATGGAGTGGAATTCAAAGGAGAGAGGGGAAGGGGAATGAGAGTGAGGTGGCATGAGGGTCTGGAAGTGACAGGAGGGAGACAACAGAAAGCCAGTACCCCCACCACGACCAGTAGGATGAGGAGTGTGGGAAAACTAATAGCCGCCATGACATAGAGCGGCAATGGATGCAGTATCATCAGAAAGAAGCCAGGTCTCAGTTAGGGCAAAGAGGTGAAATGAGCGGGAAATAAAAAGGTCATGAACAAAAGCAAGTTTATTAGAGATAGAATGAACGTTCCATAAGGCACAAGAGAAGGGGAAGGCAGACGGGGAGAGAAGAGGAATCAGAACAAGGTTAGATAAGTTGGGAGAAGGCCTAGACCTAACGTGAGAGAAATAATTAGGGAGCGCAGGAAGCCTAAGAGAGCGAGAAGTATGTCTAGGGAGACCAGAACTAGGGAAGACATAGATAAGGTTCGCTAGATTATGTAAAGGTCTCATTATAACAATATAAGACTTGGGAGTAACGTACCCAAAATAAGGAAGAAAGGAGGAGCAGAGTACAAAAGAGACAAGAAGGGCAAATCAAATGTAAATAAAGAATCAAATATAGGGATGGGAGCATATAGAATCAGCAGGTTAGGGAACACGAGAAAGTCACAAAGTAGAGAGACCATAGTTGAAGTTGCCCAGCATACCAGTGGAGTACATGTCGCTGGCCAAGGCCACGGTATGTGAGCATACCTACCAATTTCTTTTCCCTCTCTAAACAAATATTCTACTTCCCCTTTAAATGAGTACAGGTCTTCCACCTGAAAAAAAATCCATAATTTTACCACCCAGTGCGCCACAATCTTTTCTTTAGAAGATAGAATCTATTGCCCCGTAATCTAGATCTCAGTCCAATCCTCGGGACACATTTAGCTAGTGAGGGTTTCACAATGAATATGCATGAGAAAGAATTGCATGCACTGCCTCCATTGTATGCAGATCTTTATCATGCATATTCATTGTGGTTATCCTGAAAACCAGACTGGCTAGGTGTGTTCCAATGACTGGATTGAGAACCCCTGTTCTAGAGGATACCCCCTATTTTGTTTGTGACCTTTTTAGATAAACATTGCCTGAATACCTTTATACAATGTAGTTAGATCTACTATTAAACCTTTATTTCTAAAGTAAATAAACCTAGTTAGGGTAACTTTTTGGTATATGTGATATGAAAGCCTCGGTGTCATCTTTCTTAAATAAAGGGCCCTTTTTTTTTTAATGCTTTATTTATGAACCACCAAAACAATTTAAACAAACACTATACAGCAATGCATTACTGATTCCAAGTGGGGTGTACTCTGATCCCCACATGGAAGATATCTCAAATACAGGTGGTTTATAACATTTATACCTTCCACCTCCCCCCCCCAATTCCTCCCCCCTCCCCTTTAGCCACACTCCGGAACTATAAATCCAATCTTAGCACTTACACTACTTCCACAACAATTCCAACTCCCACCCATCGGACCTCCCCTTCAACTACCTACATGTAAAATTTCATTGCGACAACAAACTCCTAGATTTTGGATATATGGTTCCCATACAAGTAGAAATGCTGTCCAGCGCCTGACACTTCCCCGTGCCCTCCATTTCTCAGTTAGCATCATCTGATGAAAACAATTGTGCCACTCCCCAAAAGTAGGCACGTTTTGTTTTCTCCAATTACGAAGGATAGAACCTTTTCCCACCAGACAGGCCTTACGCATCAATAATCATTCCCCTTTCTTCAAAGGGTGGGGGAGGTCGAGCTGATCCAGCACCACAAAGGGGGCAGTCCATCTCAGTGGCTGCTGCAGTAATCTGCTTATAAAGGAACATATGCTAGCCCAATAAGCTGTAAGATGACTACATCCCCACCACATGTGCAACAAGTTCGCCATGGGTTCAAAACATCGAGGACATCGGCCGTCATTCGTCAGATGGCTACGCAGTGCCCTCCGGGGTGAAAAATTGGCTCGGGTCATGCATTTAAATTGTATCTCCCTCCAGCGCGCTCCTTCCGCGATTGCCACTATTCGCTTGAGGGCTTTATGAACCGTCCCCGGCGACACCTCTCTACCCAACTCTACCTCCCACACCTCCTCTACTTTCCGATAGTCAGGGAGAGAACGGAAGCAATCTAAGTGAAGTTTCAACTTCAAAATTGATAATGGATCTTCTCCTCCCAAGTTAAAAAATTCCAAAATCTGCGCCGATCTCTCTATTATCAGCGCCTCTCTGGGCTGGGAGGATACATAGTGGGAGACCTGCATATAGGCGAAACAGTGTTTCAAAGGCAAATCATACTCTCTACTCAAAGACCGAAAGGATTTGCACTTCCCTGAGGGGTCTACTAAATGCCCTAAGGTCTTTATGCCTCGATCTCTCCAATCCCGAAATGTCGTCGTCTCTGAGCCCGGGGTGAAGTTTACGTTTCCTTGTAGAGGCAGCCAGCAGGAGGCTCTCCATGGTTCCCCCCAGTAGGTATTGATTTGTTGCCATGTTCGTTTGACTGAACTTATCAACGCACTATTCACTACATTGAGCGGTAACTCTCGGTTCGCTCCTTGTAATACCCCTAACAGTGTCAAGGGGGCCACAAGGCCCTCTTCCAAGACTCTAGGTGTATATGTGTCTGTTCCTCCCAACCAATCCCCAAGGTGTCTGGCCTGGCAAGCCAAGGCATAGATCCCCAGGTCAGTGAGACCCATCCCCCCCTCTCGCCATTTCCCCACCAATCGAGTCAATGAGATGCGTGCCCTAGCTCCTTTCCACAGAAATGATCTAATTGCAGTTTCCAGGCGCCACAGATCTCGACGCAACAACCAGACCGGCAGCGTCTGCATCCAGTACAGAATTCTCGGCAGTATCACCATCTTGACCGCCGCCACCCTTCCGGACAGGGAAAGCGGGAGAGATCGCCAAGTCCTCAGCTGAGTCTGTAAACGTTGCAAAGTCCGTTCTAGATTGCGCTTATATAATTCCTGTGGGTGTCTGGTCAGCACTATACCTAAATAGATAAATTCATTTTCCACCCATTTAAGAGGGACTGGACCTATCCAACCCCCCCGGATTTGTCCCACGTCCAAGGCCTCAGATTTATCTGTATTTATACGCAGCCCCGCAAAGCATCCAAATTTTGTTATTTCTGCCAACAATAATGGCAGCGATTGATCAGAGGAAGACAGATGTACCAAGAGATCATCAGCGAAAGCCGACACCTTAAAAACACGCGAGCCTATCTTAACTCCTTGTATCTCTCGGGAGGACTCTATGGTCCGTATTAAAGGGTCTAGGGATAGAACAAACAGCAATGGAGAAAGGGGGCATCCCTGTCTGGTACCATGCTGAAGAGAAAAAGCCTCTGAGAGTACCCCATTACAGAGCACTCCGGCTGTGGGTGCTGCATATAAACTCTCCACCATCCTGCAAAAGGAGGTCCCCAATCCGTATTGCGGTAGCACATAGCGCAGATAATGCCAATTGACTCTGTCAAATGCTTTTTTCGTGTCAAAACTGATAAGTAGGGACTGCAGCCGCCGATCATGTACCCACTCCAATGAAGCCAGTATTTTTCGCATATTTCGAACCACGCACCGCCCTTTGATGAAGCCAACCTGTGAGTCATGTATCAGAGAGTCTAGCAAGCCCGCTAGTCGTGTCGCCAGGATTTTTGCAAACAATTTTAAGTCAAAGTTTAGGAGCGATATGGGTCGATATGAGGATGCCTGCACTGAATCTTTGCCTGGTTTATGAATCAATATGATATGGGCATGATTTTTCCCCCATCGGAAGGCTCCTTGCTCTGCGCGATTGCCAAAAACCTCTACCAAATTTGGGGTTATATACTCACTAAGTAGTTTATAAAATTCAGCACCAAGACCATCTGGGCCCGGTGATTTATAGCAGATAGCCCTAGAGATTTCTGTTTGTACCTCCTGTGGGGTTATGGGTTGTCGCAATAACGTCCTCTGTTCTTCGCTGAGATGAGGTAAGTCCAACCTCCCCAGGTAATCCTGTATCGCCTCAGGGTCGGCGGGTTCTGCTGCATATAATGATTGAAAATAATTACGAAATATTCGGGTAATTGCCGTATTTTCCTTTTGTAGAGTACCATTTTCATCTCGTACTGCCGCCACCAAATTCGAACCTCTATAGCCCTTTAAGCATCGGGCCAATAGTTTCCCCGGTTTATCACCGTGGCAGTGTAGTTGATATCTATAGTATAAGACAGACTTCTTAGCTCTCTGATGTAATAACTCATTCAAATCTACTTGGGTTTCCCAGAGCAGTTTCTTGTTTGCGATCGTCGGCTTTCGTGCAGACTGGCGCCGTAATTTAGTAACCTGTTGTTCAAGGCGGATAATGCGTTCTGCTATAATTTGACGCTTCCTGGCTGCGAACCCAATGATGTCCCCACGCAACACCACCTTAGCCGTCTCCCAAACTGATTCAGGATCGTCTTTGTGACATTTATGGTCCGCCTCGAATTCTCTCCAGCGCTGTCTTATGAAATGATGGAATCGAGCATCACGATAGAGCTCCAGGGGGAAACGCCAAATTCGCGTCCGAGTCGGATCCTTGCCCCATTGCAGATCCATCCATACCATCGCATGGTCAGATATTTCTAAGGGGCCAATTTGGACTTCCTCCGTTTGGGCAAACAATCCGCTGGAGAGCAAAAACTAATCGATACGAGCAAAAGTACCATGCGCGCGGGATTGGTGGGTGAAATCTCTCTCTGAGGAGTGTAATAACCACCATGGATCAATCAATCCTAAACACGCCCTGAAACGCTGTAAAAGTCGAGCCGTCGGACCCCTCTCCCGCGCCTCTCCTCCTCTGGAGGTGTCTAAATCTACATCCAGAACGCCATTAAAATCTCCTCCCAGAAGTATGGGGCATTCAGGTAGTTGTTCTACCTTAGAGGCTAGGCAGCTATAAAAACGGGGGTCTATCGTGTTGGGGCCATATAGGTTCCCCACAATCACTGATTTCCCTTCTAGAGAGCCATGCAGCAAAACAAATCTCCCATTGGTATCTATTATTTTATTTTATTTATTTTATTATTTTATTTGCACAGCTTTTATATACCGCTGCTTCCAAGGATCAGCAGTGGTTTACATTACAACAAAAATCAAACAGATACATAGAACCTTATGGAACTATATTACAATATTACATTATAACAAGAATTATATAGAACAATATTACACTATTACAATATAACAAGAACATTATTGAACTATATTACATTAAAACTGTATAACAGGTATAAGAGTGAGCATAAACCTAATATAGGAGGTTACGTTGATGTTTATATATAAGTGTGAAGAATCATTATAATGGTAGCGTTGTCTACTGCTAAGCGCACTCGTTTGTGGATCAGGATGACCACCCCTCCCTTCTTCCCCATGGCCGGTGAGCCCCAAATGTGTCCCACCCAATCTCTGCGCAATTTATTATGCTCCTCAGCTGTCTGGTGGTTTTCTTGTAGGAGTGCTATATCACATTTGTATCTTGCTAAAGCGTGCAATACTTTATATCTCTTAATGGGGTTTCCCATCCCACAGACATTTCATGTAATTACCTTCAGAGGACCGGGGAAGTGTCCAGGCTCATCCAAAGATCTGACTCTATTTTTGTAGAGGGGGCTCTCCCAGCCTGGAACCCCTCTCCATCGTTGAGTTGGGGGCTATAATACTGCCAACAAATTTGCTTCGGAGTGTGAGCTAATCCCTCCCCCCTCATCCCTCCCCTTCCCACCCAGAATTCCCTTCTACCCCCCCCCCTCCCCTATTCCTCTCAGTCCACCCTGAAGGCAGGACATACTTCCTGTGGCATTAGAACCTTGCCCTAACCTAAGTGACTCCTTCTCTAAACTACCTTACTAAGTTCTTTTCTTTGTCCCCCCCTCCCCCAGCGCCATCTAGCTGATGGGTTATGACTATATCTGCTCTATCTCTTTAATCCCCTAGGGAACTAAGTCAGAACTATCAGTGAGCTATTTAGTGAACTATCCTTTCTAAATAGATATTTCTAGATTCAGGGATTGGGCCATAAAATCCATATCAGCCAACGGCTAATAACAAAAGGGAGCCCATGTCAGCTCACTGAAAACATCTCTTCCGGGTAACAATGAGTTCCCTCGTTCTGACAAGAGGTACTGACCCACCACCACCCCCACCCCCCCCCCCCGGACCAGTGCTATTAGCCAGGCTATGCACTAAGTCCTCCATGCCCAGGAAGAGTCAGCAGTAATTAAATTTATCAGTGTAAGCTCTAGACCCCATCAAATCCTAGCCTCGGGGTAATAGGTAAGGATACCGATGAGCCCACGTGTTGTAATACGCACGTTAGAGCCCAGTGTAGGAGGCGCTGGCTCTAGGATTAATGGATTGTTTTTGTTTTTTACTCCCCCCCCCCGCACCCCTGCCCATAAGCCAAGGGGACCTACAGCAGATAAGGCCTTCCGCCGGCTCTCTCTCTGTGCATGTCCGGTAGGTAGGGTCTATCACGTGATCTGCTAACATTCTGATATGATGTCATCCTCCTCTCCCCCACTTCGGGCCCCGCGGTAGCCAAGACCCTGGGCCCACGAGGAGGGGAGAAGACTCCGCTCTTCTTCCCCACACCCCCCCCCCCCCCCCGCTATTCGGGGCTATATGAGCTCCTAAACGCCCATAAGACTCAACATGGAGGTGTCTCCCTCTCCCACCCGGTGTTACAGAGCAGGATCTAGAGCTTGAGCATACTAGTAACAAGGTTTCAAATTTCAACTAGTTCAACAATTGCAAACAATTACAAACAGATCTACACTGTATCCCCAAATTAGACACATCGTAAATCCGATCATACCACGATGCTCTCATATGATTATCCCCAGGGCGCGGACCTCCAAAACATCTGAAAAAACATATGATATATTATAGTTTCAAATGAAAATAAAGCCAGTTCTCCACTTGATCGCCCCAGGAGGCATTCTTGGTATAGTCAGTGTGCCGGTGATGCAAGGACTCTTCTCTGGTTCTCCTCGTCTTCGGGCAATCACCTTTACCCTCGCATGGGAGAATCATGCTCATTGGTTAGTCCTTCTAAAAATGTTTGGGCTTCCGTCGGGGACTGTAAGGAGCGGTTTTGTCCTTGATATTCCACATGCAGTCAAGCAGGATACAGTAAAGAGAATCTCACCCCTTTATGCAATAATTGTGTGCAGATTGTAGAGAAAGCTCTTCTTTGCTGGCTGACTAGAGCTGAATAGTCTTGGAATACTAGGATCTGGTCTGCGTCAGTTGTTTGTCCCTTGCGATTCCGAGCCATCTTTAAGACCTCTTCTTTTTGGTGGAAATCCAGAAAGCGGGCAATCACAGCACGCGGTCTCCGTGCATGCTCACGCTTAGGGCCAAGTCTGTGCACCCGCTCCAATTTGATAGGGCCTTCTACTCTGCCATTCAAAAGTTTCTCTATCCAGGCAAGTAGATACTTGAGGAGGGCGCCGTCTGCCACGGACTCTGCGATCCCAATGAACCGGAGGTTTTTGCGCCTTCCTCGGTTCTCCAGGTCCTCCAGTTTTTCTCCTTGTTGTTTCACGATTGTCTCCAAGGCCTCCACTTTGGTCTGTAGGGACTGCTGGGTGTCCTCTACCTCCAATATGCGGGACTCTATTTGCTCCATGCGCCCCGTGAATTCTGTGATGGACTGGCTGACATTTTGCATCTGATCAGCCAGCTCACGAAAGCGGCCGTCTAACGCTTGTACCACTGCAGCGCTGACGTCTGTCACCAGCCCCTGATTGTCATCTGCTATAGGGCTCCTTGACACGCTCTCCACCATCTTTCCCTCGGGGGCTCGTGGCTTCTCTCTTCTGAGTTGTTTTGTTGCCATCAGACCGCCTCCGGTGTCGCAGATATCTGCCTCTACTCTCTAGCAATCCTTCTTCCACTTAATCTGGGTTTTAAAGGTGATCTGCTGGGTTATGTATCGAAATGTTCCCGTTTTTTCGGGGTAGATGTCCGGAGCCGATCGCCATGCGTTCGATCAGCTCATTGCCACACCGGAAGTCCAAAGGGGGGGGGGGCCTTTTTAATAAAGTGCATGAAGTAGTTAACATGCAATTTGGGGACCATTAACTCTGTTAGCACTGTCAGCGTTACAACTAGCATGGGTGCAATTTCCTCCACCTACATAGAAGGAGCTAAGTGCACATGCAATAAGAATGTCATGCATTATTGTACACATCCGCACGTTAACTGTCGGGGACATGCTGGTCATGCCCCTTACAATTACCATAGAGGCTTTGCACATTAATGCATGTTTGGTGTGAATCCTAAGTGCAAAAACCTTCTACACTTTAGCAATCTTTGTGAATCTTTTCTCTCCCTGTCCTCACATTGAAATATCATTTTAGAGGATGGGTACCTGAGGCTAAACTTCAAATAATATCCTCATTTCCCATGTCTACATCTTTTTCCTGCCAATGTTTGGCTTTGTGCATTCATTCATGCACAGTTTGAAATTTCCTTAGCAATATTTCATATTGCTAGTTTAGAGCAAATAGGGCAACTTTGAATTTTTTTTTAATTTCTTGGAACTTCCAGAAGAGGAAATTACCCAAAGAAAACTTGTGCTTGGCTACAGATGACCATTAGACAAAAGTTCCACGGCACTCTTTTAATCTATTTTCCTTGTACAATGTTTTCTGTGATTTTTTCCCCCTTCTGGAAGTTGGAGGAAATTAATGCCTTGGCCCAAAGACAAACTATTTCAGAATTGGGGGGGGGGGGGGGGTGAGAGGGGTAATTTTTAAAAATCATTTCTGCATGGAAAATAAGTGTTTTACATGCAGGAATGGCCTTTTCCAAAATTTCCCAGGGTATATCCACCTAAACCTATAAGCCTACACCCTCTAAATACATAGGTTTTTCTGACCTGGTTGGAGGCATTCCCAAGGGCAGGGTCGGGTGGTGTTTAGATGTATGTACTTATTAACTATTCACATAATACAATGGTGAATTTTCATGCTTCCCAGAACAGGTAGAAACGTGAGTGTGTATTTCCTATGGAGTAACTTTTAAAGGGAAAGTATCTGCATCCAGTACTTTTCCCTTTTAAAACTGATATATCTTATACACATACCTATCACACAGGTTAAGGCAGTCTCATAAAATTACCCTCTGTGGAATCAAAATGTTTTGCGGCAGTTTGTCACATTTGTTTTTTGCCTTGAATTTACTTAATCCTATAAATCAGCACTTGGTACTTGAGGAAAAAATGTTGTATCCCCTCCCTCTTATCTTCTCAGATTAACTTTAGGGGGGGGGGGGGTATAATTATAAGGAAGTGTATACTGTTAGGCCTGAAGTATATGCCTGTGTGACTCAATGCCCCCCCCCCCCAGGGGGGGTGTTTTAGTCATGAACACTCGTATGTGGCCACGTAGGTACATTAATGACCTCTTATAAAATGCTGACCAGTGTAAAGGTATGTTTGTTTCTCGATGGTGGGCATGCACATGGTGGACAATGGACAAACAAGGATGCACGTAGCTTATAAAATACTGCCATTTACGCTCATTCTTGGAAAATCTGGCTCCGGCATTTACACCAGCTCTAGAACTAGTCTAAAAGTCTATCCCTTAAGAGGCAATTACAGTAGATAAGTAGGCACCTTCTAATATTTATAAAATAGGTGCCTAAGATGTGCTTTTGCTAAGTGCCCTCTTCTAAAATTATCCTCCACATGTCTCAAGTCCAAAGTGCATTGAAATGTACTATGGTGAGATATTAAAGCATATGCAAGCCAAGAAAGGAAAATAAAAACAACTCACCCTGCCTGATCCCCTCTTAATGGTATTCTAGCAGCCTTGTTATTGATTGAGCTTAAGTACACTGCACTGTTCAAAGGAAAAGGTGGGGAATCCTTTTAGATTGTCAGGTCCTTGGGGAAGAGACCTATTGACCTTTTGTACCTGCCTTGCTGATTTACTATGTTATTTTGTCTGAACTCTTATTATTGTCCGTCTTATTTACACTTTGAAGGGCTTTAAATCTGCACATGAGCAGTGAGCTATAAAGCAAAAATACAATAAAAATGATTATTATTACATAATATTAGTAAGTATAGGAAAGACATACATTTTAAAAATCCTATTTGTCCTCTCTGCCTAAGATTACGTCTTGCAGATTAATGCTTTTCGGTCTCCTATACAGTATATTATTCCCTGGAGCAACGACAGCATATGATTCTGTATCATCCAATGTTTCTTTTTTTTTTTTTTGGCAAGCATTCCAGTGTCCCCTCTCATTGATAATTCAATAACTGTAAAGATTTTTCCTGTAGACCTTTTAGCAGATACAGCCAGTTCTCCAGTTTCAGTTTGAATTCACTTGCAGTTTTATGTATTACTACCTTCCTTAGAGCTCAGGATCAATTCTTCCTGTTTAGTAGTGCCACAAGAGGTGTATACAGTGTTTTTTGGATCACTGGGAAATGAAAAATGTACATATAGAGGGCAATTTTATTACAAGATACTTAGGTCAGGGGGTAGAGAAGGCACCAATGTTTAGCCTATTTTATGGACAAACAGGAGCCCTTCTACTAAAATGCCCTATTCAGTTAATACATGATATTCATTAACTGTGTTCTCAGACCCACAGTAACAGTTACTGAGGGGGTATGATAGTTAATACATGCTGATTTTTGCACTGCCAATTGCATGTTAGGGTGCAGAATGGGCAGGTTAGGGGCAAAAAGTGGGCATGGTGAGTACATTGCAGTTAGTGCAGGAGTGCATATTGCCATATGCGTGGGTTCACCTAACCCAAACTCAACAGGTGGAAGTAAGTGTACCTACCATAACTGTACCATGCATTATGATACTCAGGCTGGAGAACATGTTGGCCACACCCCTGACAGTCACTGCATAAGATTTGCACTTAACACATGTTAGTTTCATGCTAAATGCACATTAAGTGCAAAAACCTAATGCACTTTAGTAAAAAAGTCCTGGAAGCGCCTATTTGTCTTTATAAAATGCTAGCACAAATTGTGCAGAAGTAGCGCCTTGAGTTTAGGCACTGACATTTACGCCTGCCTGAGAATAAATGTAAATATTAGCATATAAAGTATGCGCATACACATATATTTTATAAAATGCTCACGCTCCACCCAGATTCCTCCTTGAGCATAAATGTTCTAAATATACTCTTAAGTGCATCATGCACGCTTTTAGACATGATTTTGTTTTATAAAAGGCCCTTTACATGCATACATCAGTATTTTAATCATCAAAAAGGTTTATAAAATTATTTCCATAGTGTTAGAAAGAAGGGCTAGAGGGATACTTTTTATTTCAGCAAAAAAAGGTAATTGGAGTTTGTCTTTTAAAAGGTTGAACTCTGCTTTCACTCATAGAATACTGTATATCATCTGCTTCTTCTCACTATCTCATTGCAAATTATTATTCCTTTTTAGGCGTGTGTGTGTCTCCTTGGCAAAGAATGTATAATACATATCTTAACAGGGAAGGAGAAAGCCCACTGAGGTATACTAACTGCTGTCACTACAGAGGAAAACCATCAAGCCAAAAATGGTTGTTTTATTATATATTTAGCTCAAAGGACAGCAAAAGAAGATGAAAATGCTCAGCCAGTCTGCACATTGAGATTTATCAACTTTGGGAGATGTTCATATAAATTCCCATATGCAAGCTATCACCAACTAACCCCTCGTTAATGTTTTCCACCTGACTTCTCAGCCCTTTACCTACCACTGCCCCCATATCAGTCCCAAACATCCCCAAAATCTGCTATAAGGGTATCCACTACCTCTGATAGCAGATCATTTCAAACTGTGACATCTTTTAAGAGAGTCATTCCCAAATCTGTTCTGTGGGGTTCCCGGCCAGTCAACTTTTCTGGATATACACAAAGAGTATGCATAAGATAAAAAAGCTTGAAATGGGAACATTGCATGCAAATATCTCAAAAGCATTTTCATTGCAGATTATCTTAATATCCGATTGGCTGAGGTTCTCTAAGACCAGGTTTGGGAAACATCACTCTAACATGTTTCTTACAGGATCAGTACTGGCAATTGAAAGATTCAAATGCAAAACATTTCAGTCTGTTTTGAAGCTATGTCCTACCTTTTTCTTTGAAAACATACTGACATCTGTTTTCCAAGAATTTCAACAGAAAAACTGCAACTAATAAAAACAGCTACAGATAATAAGAATAAGACCGTTTTGCTTTTTTCCTTTGCACTGTTGTCAGCCTGAATCTTATTGGAATACTGTGAGATTACCATTTTGAACTATATCCTGCTTCCACAGACTATCAGAAACCCTGGTAAAACTCGGGAGGGGATGAGGGTGAGGGGAAAATGCTGGGGGTCCCACTTGCGAGGATCAGGATTTTGTGAGGGCCTGTAATAGGGATGTCAGTGAAGGTGTTCGGGTGGGGGAGTTGATGTTGAAGGAGTGTTGGGTAAGGATTTGGATGTCAAAGGAGTTTTCGGGAGGGGGGTATGATTGCCTGGTTGGTTTTTAAGGTGAGGCTGGATGTCAGGAGGTGTTTAGGGGGGAATTGATGTCAGCAGGAGTGTTGGGGAGATTTAATGCTGGGGCTAATCAAGAGGGAAAGATAGCCAGAGCCTTTACACCTGCCTTTTCAAGCAGGCGCTTGTGTCTGCCTTGGGACAGGTATGAATGGCAAAGTCTAGAATTTTTATTACAGACATACAGTCCCCTTGTAAAATGAGGAACATATGAGGGTATTTAATGCTCACCCAAACCACTACATCTCCACGTCTTAACCATGCCTCCTTGCAGTCTCTGCATGGTGTGGGTCACCATATGCAAAGCAACTTTCTAAAATCATTCTTTGCATGTGTAGGTGATCTACACCTTTAAAAGCCACTATTTACACATAGGAATGCTTTTTAATGATTCACATGTGTAAATGGACCTTGATGTGTAAACCTTAGCCAGTTGCTATTCTATTAGTACATGAGTTAACCTGATGGTGTGTACTTTTACTGTGGGCATGCACATGGGCAGAGCTCGGGTAGAGTGTGGGCAGAGCACATAAGTACACAGATAAATTATAATTTACGCATATTCTTCAGAAAGGGAGGTGCAGGAATTTACACCAACCATAGGGCTTGTGTAAATAATCACGCCTCGTTTTAACGTGCATTTTCGAATACTTAAGCAGCTATTTTATAAAATATACATGCACTTTACTTTGTAAAATATGCATGACATAGGCACTGAAAAACACGTTAACAATGCAGGACACACAGGTACATGGATTATACCTATTTTATAAGGGCAATTTATGTCCCTATGTGCCTTTATCAAATAATCCCCCCTAGACAAGGTTTTATATAATGATGAAGAGGAGCCTGCTGTCTTGGTACATTTTGATACCAAAGGCATAAGAAAGTGTGGGAGGGAGGTTCTGGAGGACAAATTTAGGCTTTTAGGTAGGAAGCTGAAATCCAGAACTTCCAGTGTAGCATTCTCTGTAATACTTTCCGGTCCACGTGCAGGTCCCAAAAGGCAGGCAGAGCTCCAGAGTCTCAATGCGTGGATGAAACGATGGTGCAAAGAGGAGGGTATTGGATTTGTTAAGAACTGGGCAACATTCTGGGGAAGGAGAGGGCTTTTCCAAAAGGATGGGCTCTATCTTAACTGGGATGGAACCAGGCTGCTGGCATTAATCTTTAAAAAGGAAATAGAGCAGCTTTTAAACTAGAAAATAGGGGGAAGTCAACAAAAGTTACTCAAGACCGCATGGTTTGGAAGGATGTTAACAAAAGAAGGAAGTTAGGGCAGCCCAACAGAGAGGTTCCAATAAAGACAAAAGTAAACCAGATGCCCTTAAGTACAGAGCAGACAGAGATGAAAAATTCCAAAGTACCCCTATCAACTGATAACCAGATTGTTGATATGAATAAAATACAACCTCTAAAATGCATGTATGAAAATGCTAGAAGTCTAAAAAATAAAATGGGAGAGATAAAATATATAGCATTAAATGAAAGGTTAGATATAATTGGCATCTCAGAGACCTGGTAGCAGGAGAGCAACCAGTGGGACACTGTCATACTTGGTTACAAATATCATCACAATGATGGGGTAGATCAAATTGGTGGAGGGTATGCGCTCTATTCTAAAGAGGGCATTGAGTCACACAGGATTAAAGCTTTGCAGGAAATAAAATACACTGTAGAATCTGTATGGATAGAAATTCCATGTAAAAAGGGGAAGGCAATGGCAGTGGGGGTGTACTACCGACCGCGTGACCAGAATGAACAAATGAATGATAAAATGTTCAAAGAAATCAGGGACATTAAGAAAAGTTGCAATACAGAAATAATGGATGATTTCAATTACCCTGGTATCAACTGGGTTAGTGTCACAGCAGAATATGCTAGGGAGATAAAGTTTCTAGATGAAATAAATGACTGCTTTTTGGAGCAGCTGGTTCATGAACTGACAAGAGGGGAAGCCATTTTGGACCTTAGTGGAACACAAGATCTGGTGCAAGAAATAAGGGTGTTGGGGCCACTTGACAATAATGATCATAGCATGATCACATTTGATTTCATAAATGGAGGAAGGACGACAAGGAAATTTGCAGTACTACTGTACCTTGTAACTTGTAAAGGAAACTATGATAAAATGAGGACAATAGTTAAGAAAAAACTAAAAGGAGCAGCTGCAAAGGTAAAAGATTTACATCAAGTATGGGCATTGTTTAAAAATACTATCTTGGAAGCCCAGACTAGATGTATTCCAGGCTTTAAGAAAAGTGGAAGGATGGCCAACAAACTGCCAGCATGGTTTAAAGGTGAGGTCAGAGAGGCTGTCGCCAACATGGATTTAGCTAAGGAAAGTCTTGTCTTGCTAGTCTGTTATATTTTTGGTGCCTTTATATGAATTTCTAAAACATTGAATTAATAGGCAATATATCAAATTACCTTGAACTTTAACCCCATTTTTCTTATCTAGCTGTTGTGAAGGTTTTCTTGACTGAGGCATGCTTTGTCTTTAGTAGTTTCAGGTACGATTACAAGAGTATCTTTTATGCTAGAGTGAGCAGTTATCCATCTTTTTGTGCATTAGATGATTTGTATACTGTATAACCTGCAAATTCTCTGCCAACTATAGAGGTTTGCTTCTGCTAATCCTAATTTTAAGTAAAGAATGGAGTGGATATCATGCTGATGGGTCTCATGCTGATGGGTCTGGTTATTAAGTTCTGGAAGGTATTGGCTGACATGTTGTTAATAATTTTGAAAATATTTAAAGTTGCCTTAAATCTTGTGCGAGCTTGTATGGGCAACCAGTGGAGGTTCTGGAGCACTGGAGTGACGTGCTAGGGGTTTTTTTTTGCTGTGTTTGTAATAATCCTGACTGCTGTGTTCTGCACCAATAGGGGAGGGTGTGTGGTTTGTTTAGGGAGAGCATAATATAGTGAATTCCTGTAGTCTATTTTAGGTGTGATAATTGCCTGACATTGACTCCCCATTGCATCCCAAATCAAATTCAAGATACCTACCATCATTCATAGAACTTATTTCAATACCTCTGCTGAACAGCTCCAATCACTAACTAAACACCCTATAAACAACAGACTCCTCCGACAGAATGCTTCCAATCTTCTCCTCCCACCAACGCAAATCTGCAAGAAACCTCAATGAACTTGCACCAGAGCATTCAAATTCTATGCCCCCACCATACGGAACCAACTCCCTCTCACCTTACACTGCATAACATCCCACACCCTCTTCACGAAACACCTCTAAACATTCATTTTTGAAGAACACTATGTTATTTCCACTGCAACCAACCCACAGCAAGAACATCCTCCACTGTCACATACCATTACCTTATCCCCCCATAACCCTTGTTCTTCTCTTTACACATACTTAACATACCTCAAGCATTCTCTCTTCTGCCCCCACAACCCATCTCTCACCCCTCCACTCCCCATGTCAACTCTGCCATTAGTCAACTGTTAGCTGTTTATAGCTTTCTGCATATCGTTGCCTGCATTTGCAATTGTATTTGCACTTGTATATAGTTGCCTAGGGGAGGAGTAGCCTAGTGGTTAAAGCAATTGCCTAGTACCCAGAAAATCAAGGGTCCCACTGGCACTCCTTGTGACCCTGGGCAAGTCACCTTACTCTCCATTGCCTCAGAAGAAAAGGCCTGGCAATCTCCTTCCAGTGATACATTGCCAAGAAAACCCAGAGGTAGCTGGGTCACTATCAGTCAACACTGACTTGATGGCACTAAAAATTAAAAAAAAAAAAAAAAACGTGTTGCCTGCATTTGTATATAGTTGCCTAAACTGTTTCAAACCATTCTGTTTCATGTAAACCATTTTGCCTCATAGAAGAACGGTATATTAAAAAAACAGCAACAGTTAAATAAATAAATAAATCCCCATACTCATAGGAGTTCTGGTTTTAACTATGGTCCCTCCATGCAGATGACCCCAGCCCTCATGGAAACCTGGAACTGTTGCACCTCTGCTGTATAGGGTTGTAAACAGCACTCTCTGCAGGTTACTGTTAATGTTTTATTGGAGATTCAATGCAATCATTTCATTGCTGTTTAGGACTGCACTGCTATTAAGTGTGGGTAACCCCATGTCTTCATGGAAGCATAATACAGTTATAGTGTTCCATGGAGGTTAGCCCAACGCTTTATTACCATCCATCTTGCCTTTAGGAATTTTCTGCATTTGTCTCATATTCTTTTGTATTCCGTAACTATTTTTTGTCTCCACCATCTTCTCTGGGATGGTATTCCAGCTGGTTTGGCAGACAAAAGCTTTGAGTGAGGTTGGTCCAGACCAATGGAATAGTTTACCAATATTAGACTAAGAGAAATCTGCTGACTTTTAGGAAAAGGGGTGAAGACATTTCTATTTCCTGTAGAAGATTAAGTATGCTATTCTTAAATATGGCTGATGATGAAGTGAAGGTACTTTTGAGAACTTCTGTAATTCTCTTTTGTTATATTCATATCTTTTGTTATTTTCATATTTAAGTTGTAAACCATTTTGAATGCCATTTCTCACTAACATGGTATATTTCTTTTAGCTTTTGGTTTTCTAATTTTGCAGTTCTTTCGTTGTTTTGCATGATGCAGGGTGATATAAATATCTGCCTGTATATTTATGATTGGAATGTAGGCTAGCTTTTTCAGCGTCTTGTATTTAGCATGCTCTGATATCACAGCCTGAGTATGCCTTGTGTGGTTCTCCCTCTTTACTCCAGGGCGCAGGTACAGCAGAACATCATTTTGATTGGAGGGGCCAAACAAAGTAGTCTCCAGCCTTGCCCCCAGTCTCTCTAATGGTTGATGCTGTGTTGAGCAAAATATTGATGAGGCCACGGACCCTGTGGCCCACCCCATTCCACTGCCTGTGCTCCAGGTTTCATCAGCATCAAGCGAGCAAGTTTACATATTCACAAATGAATAATATTGTTGATAATGTATTATCTGTCAGAGACTGAGAGTTATTTGCTTGACTTGGAGAATAGCATTTTTCTGGAATACTTTAAAAGATAGTTTCTTCATTTTTCTTATAACTTTATTAAAATTGTATTGTTTAAAGATCATAAATGTTGGCTCCATCTTCATTCTGGCAGAACTAAGCAGAAAGACAGACTCCTTAAGTCTTCATTCTCTAAAGGAAGACACCACATGCTGAAAGTTAGTTTTGCAATCGTTTAAAAGGTTATATATTTTTTTTAAATATTCTGGTGTTGGCATAGGAACATTTTTTTAAAAAATGCCCCTACAGGTTGCCTAGCTGAACTATGACTTTGGCATTTATTTCTATTTTCCAGTACCCATAAGAAAAAATATCCATATTTCATTGCTTTCTACCACAGAACCGCTCGCTTTTTTTCTGGCAAAGACTATAATCATTTCATTTTTAAAGCACTACTTTTTCATGTTTAGAAAAAAATAACAATTAGAAAAAGTTCCCCACTATGAAAAATGTTAGTTTCCCTAATTTAAAATGGGAAAATAGACGCCATTTCCTTATACTCTATTGCTCTTTTTTGAGGACAGTAACTAGGGGCATAATCCAGTCTTTATTCCATCATAGTCTTCATGAGCAGCACCTTCTGTCTCCTTGAAAATGTTCACCTTCATAAATTTTCCACCAGTGGCAGGATAATGGCTACAACAATAGGAATCAGAGAAAAAACCCCACATAACTAGCTATTCACCAGCCCATATGCTATTGACAATGTTGGCAAGCATTAATTGATCAACTGAACATCCTTGGAAAGGGCCCAAGTGACTGGCTAGGTTAGAAGCTCTTTGAATGGGAAGCAACAAGGAGTAGTGGTACACAGAGTTCATGCCAAGGAAGTGGATGTCACCTTAGGCCTGTTCTTTCTATATTTTCGTAAGTGACATTGCAGAAAGGCTATCAAAAAAGCTTTACTTTTTGTGGATAATAGCAAAATCTGTAGCAAAGTAGCATAAGGAAGGTTTCAGTGAAGCATGAGGAATGACCTACGATTTGGCAGCTAAGATTTAATGATAAAAAATGCAGGGACATATATTTGGGCATCAAAATCCCATGGGAGAGGTACAGAATAGGGGAGGAAGTTCTTCTGTGTAGGAATGAAGACTTGAACTTGGAGATGGTCATATCTGATGATTTTAAGCTAGCCAGAAAGGTAGATAAGGTGATAAGAAAACCAGAATGCTTGGGTGTATTAATAGAGGGATAGCCTGTAGGGCAAAAATAGGTGATAGTGCCTCTGTATCAGTCTCTGGAGAGACTACATTTGGAGTAATATGTGTCATTCTGGAGACCTCAAATTTAAAAGAATGTAAACAGGATGATGGTTACTAAAATGTGATTATTTTGTCATAATGCATATGTGGGAAGACAAAGATCTTAACAAGTACACCCTGGAGGAAAGACAGAAAGGGGGCAATATCAGGGCTGGACCAAGGATTTCTGCCACCTTAGGCAGAAGCCCCAGCTATGTCGACCTCCCCACCCCGAGATGCACCCCCCCTTGTATTAAGCCACGCTATTGCTGATTTTGGTGGCGGGGTTGGGGGTGGACTCAGTGGCAGTCCATGTGCTTTGCATACATGGCCTGCCACTTCTGACCCCCCTCCAACATAACTTTGGGGGTTCAGAAGTGGCAGGCTATGTGCGCCAAAGCACATGACCTGCTGCCAAACCTAGTTGTCCCCCTGCCTGCCGCTGGAGTCAGCGGCAGGCAGGAGCGGCAGGGCGGTGGCTCAGCACAGGGGGCAAGGGTGGAGTGGCGCGGCACACGGGGGGAGGGTGTGACAGGCCATGTGTGCCGAAGCACATGGCCTGCCACCCACAGAGATCTGCCACCCGAGGACAGTCCGGCCCTGGGCAATTTAAAAGACATATTTCGATACCTTAAAGGTATAAATACATGGGAGTCAGGCTTTTTTCAATGAAAAGGACACTCCAGAATTAGAAGCATAAGGCAAGGGTGGAAGAGGCAGACTCAGAAAAATCTAAGGAAATATTTAACAGAAAGAGTAATAGATGTGCGAAACAGCTTCCCAACAGAAGTGGTGCAGAAGAAGACAGTATCAGAATTTAAGAAAGCATGGGACAAACAATAAGGGTTTTTGAGGGAGAAGAAGGTGTTGTAAGATCCGGGTTGTTGATTTGGATGGACAGATTGGATAGGCCATGTTGTTGTTGTTTGTTTGTTGTTGGGGGGGGGGGTTTGGGGGGGTGTAAAGGTTGCATCGTTTTCTGTTCTGTTATTAAGTACGATATCCTCAGCATACAATACAGTACATGATAGTTGTTTGTAACATATGAATTAGGTCAAATTACAGAACACATAGGAAAACTCAAAGCATGCAAAAGATTAAAATGGGGGCTTTTTCATTACTGAAGTTTGTCAGAAACTAAGCAGATAGATATTACATTTATCTTTACAGCATTTATAACTGGGGTCGATATTCAACTGTGGTGGTCAGTGTTTTTTTTTAAAATGCTATTCACTGTGGCTAAACATTTTCCAGGTATTCAGACCCAGTATCCGGATACCAACCAATGCTGAATATTTGCATTCAGCTGCTAGAGAGGCCATTATCTGGTTATTGGCAATATTTGGCTGCTTTTCAGATAGTCAATTCGCATAACACTGTCCTAAGATATGGAGATTGCTTCCTCGATAACGGTACTGTGAATGATCATTAACCAGATAATGTCCAACTCTGCCTCAGCTCTGTCCATGGACTGCCCCGGCACTATCCAGATAGCACTGAGGTAGTCAAAGGGAATATTCACTGACAGTGTCCTGATAGTGCCCCTGAATATTGCTCTCACCAGCATTTATCTGTTTAGCAGTTGCTGCTATCTGGATAACCTAAGTTGAATATTGGTCCTTAAGAAATTATTATTAAAGTTACCAATTCCATGGTTGATCCTATGAATTTGTCATATTTCTTAAATGTTCCAAAACATAAATTGTTTGAGGCCTACTGATATATGATGTTTTTTGACCTTCTGTATCTTCCTATATTATCAACACTTTTGATAGGCTTGGCAAAACCCTAAACTTCAGATCCAGAAACCCTTCATTATTTGGCATTATCAGCAAAGGAGTGATGCTTGAATGTTGCGGCAGTTGATGGTTCTGAATCATTTTAAATCTTTTGAGATGGTACAAACAGAATTTGACCTATCTTGACATGCATACTTACTGTCCATGCAGTTACGCCACCATTTAAAGGCTAAATCGACACCTTCAGTTGAAGTGGAGGAGAGCTGGGCGCTGGAAGGAGGGTGTAAATCTTACCAAAATTCTTCAAAGGTTGCTTTCAAGTCTTATGCTTTATTAGAAGAAAGTGGTAATTGGGGATTGTAGCAGGACCCAGAAAGTGTGGGAGCATGATTTGGGAAGATCCCTAACTCCAAATGAGTGGAAGTTTTATTGGGGAAAACTGACAAGGGTTTCCTTATCAGCATCTTTGAGGCAGTCTTTGTACTTTGTGCTTTGTAGACCCCTGTTAAATTGTCTAAATTTGCTAGCTCCACATCTGAGAGAGGTTGGTCATGTGCCACCAAACTGAGTCCACTATCTCATTTACTTTTCTTCTGTCCCAATCTGTTGCAGTACTGGGAGGAGGTGTGGAGCAAAATATGTATGCCTTTGAACATTTGGGAGCCCTTGACACATGCTATTAAATATGGAAAGTATAAGGCCCTAGCCAGAATCTACCAACAAAGTCTGCTTCCATATTTGTGTTTTCCATATTGGTATCATTGGTGATTAAATTAATATTGCAACCCTGGAAGGATAATGCAAAGCTTGATCTGCAAATGAGGTGGAGTGGGCTAGTGGTTAAGACCTGGTACCTCAGGCTGGGGGTTCAATTCCTGGGGACAGCAATCTCAGGCTGGAGGGACTGGGGTTTCTAGTCTTATAGGCACTCCTTGTGTCCTTGGGCAAGCCACTTAACCCTTTTATGCCTCAGGTGCACATCGATTGTAAGCCCTTTGGGGACAAGGGAATGTATACAGTACCTGTTTGTAGTGATTACATAATGTACACTGCTTTGATTGAAGGATAAGGTGGTATAGAAAACTGTTTAAATAAATAAATAAAATGTGAAGCATAGGTATGAAATGGAAACGAGTCAATGATCATTTCAACATATGGCTAAACATGGACATTTTATGATAAATTCATGGAGTTTGGTAGATAATTGATGAATTTTATGTGAAACAGTATTGCCATTGATTACACTGGTCAACAAAGTTTTACAAAAGTCATGTTACTGAAATAAAAATAGTCATTTCTTATCAATTTTTATATGCTGAACACGAATATGACAGTAAAATTGCAAAGTTGGCTCTAGTATTTTTTGTAATCTACAAGAATTAATGTTTTGCATCACAAAATGCATGTCAATAGTAAATATATAATAGGCCTTCGGTTAATACCTGTAAAAAAACAAGTCATAGACTACTTCTTAGATTTTTTCGCCTGTCTCTTGGGGAGTTTCCAGCAGTAGTCAGCCAGCATTGTAGTGGACCATTTTCCCTGGTATCTTTGCTCCATCGTTGCGATATCCTGGTGAAAATGTTTGCCCTGTTCATCACTAACCATACCACAGTTGTCAGGAAAGAAATTGAGATGGGAATCAAGGAAATGGATCTTTAGAGACATATTGCAGCCAAGTTTCTGATACTGCATCAGCATGTCTTCTACTAGTTCCTTGTAGTTTTCTGCCCTAACATTCTCGAGAAAGTTTGTTGACACTAGGCGAAAAGCATTCAATGCTTGTTTCGCATCACCCTGCAGCAAGTTGTTGAACCGGTCATCTTTGAAGAGCTCTCAAATCTGAGGACCCACAGAAACTCCCTGTTTTTTGTTTTTTTTTAAACTTATGTTTATTGAACCACAAACCAAATTACAAACAAAGGTTTACACATACATCCTTGCCCTTGTGCCGGGTTGAATCTTATCCCTGCACCTGAGACACGTTAGCACAATTGTAGAACAACAGTTTACATTATCCCCCCTTACCCCCCCTATCCCCTACCCCCACTCCCCCCCCCCACAACACAACCTTCCCCCGTACGTTGTCTCCCCAAGCAGTCCCCGACTACCCCCCAACTTATCTTTGCCTCCCCCATTGTTCCCCCTACCCAATCCGTCTCCCTCCCCTATCCAACTATTCCATATGAAGGGCTTCATTACGGGCACGGGGTCCCAAATCCTGGATGTAGGGTTCCCAAATCAGCAGGAAGTTGGCCCAGTGCTTAACATTTACTTTGGCCCCATTCCTTTCAAAGAGCATCAATTGATGAAAAGTATTCCGCCATTCCCAAAATGCGAGAGCCGTCTGCTCGTGCCACCTATGAAGTATTGGTTCCTCTGAAATCTCCACTTCACAATCTGTGATTACATACGTGACCCAGGTCATAGGGTTTCCACATGTGTATGATAGAAAATGAAGTCCTGTGCACATGTAGAGTCATGGAGATGTTCAAGCATGATGCAAAAATACAGATACACGTGTCACGGTGACAATGTCTACATGTGCGTGGGATCTGTATGTGGGCATGTGCCCTTCCCCCATATGGAATGTCCACACGTACCAATGCTTCGTGCATGGAGAACATCAGAATGGCCAACAGGTAGCAAAATTTCTTAAGGGCTGAGGCCCTAATGCTGTGCCACCTTATGTTGGAGGAGGAAGAGTTACTCTACCCCCCCATGATGATGCAGACCTACCCATGCTGCAGCAAGAAAAGGTCTGACACCCAAAGACACAGTTCATGGGAGACACAAAGCTGCTGGCAGACAACCAGTATATACGGAGTGAAGTAAAGTACTCAGGACTGGGTGAAAAAAGCAGACAAGACAGGCCAGTTCCACTGGGCAAAACCCTTTGAGGATCCGGAAAAAAAGCAGCATCAGTCAGAGCAAGCAAAGACAGCAGTGTAGGCACAGATAAACAAACAACAAGAAGCACAATCAGGATCAGGCAGCAAGAGTAGACATACAAATACAAGCAGAGAAATGGCAAGGGGGTATGAGGCATGAGACTGGTAGGATACGACTGACACATGAGGGCTCTGGGATTTGCGGATAATGGCTCATGGTCATGTCTGCAAATGCCATGGCCCATGGCCACTGATAGACAAGTTCATATTGGCAGGCATGCATGGGGTCCTGCAAGGCTTCACCCCCCTCAGGTCAGGGCACATCTTTGTTAGTGATATTGCAGAAGGGCTGTCGGGTAAGGTCTGCCTCTTTGCAGGTGATACCAAAATCTGCAATAGAGTAGACACCCGGGAAGGAGTAGATAACACAAGAAGAGATCTAGCTGAGCTTGAAGAATGGTTGAGAATTTGGTAGCTGAGATTTAAATGTTAAAAAATGCAGGATCATGCATTTGGGCTGCAATAATCCAAGGCAGCGGTACAATGTATGGGGTGAAGTACTTCTGTCCACAAAAGAAGAGCGGGACCTGGGCGTGATGGTGTCTGATGATCTTAAAGTAGTTAAACAGATAGAAAAGGCGATGGCGAAAGCTAGAAGGATGCTTGGGTGCATGAGGGGAGGAATGGCCTGCACAAAAAAAATAGATGATAGTGCCTCTGTATAAGACTTTGGTGAGACCTCATTTGGAGTACTGTGTGCAATTCTGGAGACCGCACCTTCAAAAGGATATAAACAGGATAAAGTCAGTATAGAGGGTGGCTACTAAAATGGTTAGTGGTCTTCATTATAAAGCATATGAGGATAGACTTAAGGATCTTAATATGTGTATGTTAGAGGAAAGATGGAATAAAGGAGATATGATAGAAGACATTTAAATACCTCCATGGCATAAATGCACAGGAGAGCCTCTTTTGATTGAAAGCAAGCTCAGCTAAGACGGGACATAGGATGAGGGTGAAAGGGGATAGACTCAGGAGTAATATGCAGAAATATTTCTTTGCGGAAAGACTGGTAGATACATGGAATAGTCTCCCAGTGGAAATGGTAGATTTGAGGACAGTATCTGAATTAAAAAAAGCATGGGATAAACACAGAGTATCTCAAAAGGAAAAAAGGGGACTATTGTAGTAGTTGATATGGAAAGGCAGACTAGATAGGCCGTGTGGTCTTTTTCTGCTATGATGTTTTTATGTTTCTAAGGCTCCACTCCCCAGGTCAGGCCACATTCAAAGTACAATGTACACATGGTTGCAGGCAGTACTGGTACACAGAGCCACAACAGAAGGAAAGCAGCCCCAGTATGGCCAAGGCATATGGGTTGTACTTGGAACCAGGATGTCTGAAGAGAGGGATGGAAGATATGACCTGCATCTGATACCAGGAAGCCCACAATGACTATGTACTACAGATTCTGGACACCTGGACAGGGCCAATCATCAATCCACAGGAGAATGTTAGGTAGATGAAATGAATGTATGGCTAAGCATGATGTCTCCACAGAAGATCCTCACAGATCCTCCAGGATCTGGAGTCCTTGAAGGTCAGATACAGGATCATGTGAGGACTTGTTTTGATGCTGCACTGCCTCTGGATCAAGTACCTTGATTTACCATACAGCAAAATAAGTCAAGATATATATGGCATAGATGTCACATTGCTACCACTACTACTACTATGAAATATTTGTATAGTGTTACAAAACATATTGTGGTAAGGAGAGTGCAGCACAGCCCTGGAAAACAGGAAAAAATGAAACTTTTTCTTCTGTGTGGGGGAAGGGCTCACCAAAACACACATTCCAGAATGAAGGTAGTGGAAAAAACCACACTTCAAAAGCCAGGCTCAGACCACACCCAGATAGAGATAGGAAACACCTGTGGGTGGGGCCAGGAGAGGGACGTCACTTTCAAACATTTAAGCTCACACGAACACAGAGCAGGGGAGGAAGTGAAAGCAGAACTTGAGGTGAAGACTTCAGAGAGAGTTCAAGCAGGAACAGAAACGGAAAGGAAACACAAGGCAGCAGGTGCAGTTCAGGCAACAGATCCAGTTGGAGACATGGGAACAGCTTCAGAGACAGCAGTTGTGAAGGAGCCAGAACCAGGGCTACTCACACTCCTTCCAGGAGAGAGGAAGTGAGAAGGCTGGCTGTAAGTAAGCTAGAGCAAGAAGTCTCAGACCAGACTGAGGAGGAACCAATCTTCAATGCTGGAAAGCCTAGATGGTCTGTAAACAGACACTGCAGTGATTCCCAAAGCAGCTCTGATTCAGACGACGCTACTTCCTGGAAAAGCCCATGCTGTAGGAGGTTCACAGCCAAGCTCAGAGGTAGGAGGGAAAAGTCTGTGGGGGTTAAGGAATATAACCCAGACTCAGAGATAAGCTTACAAGATTCTGAGGAAGAAACTGTATCTTGTAGAAAGCCTGCCAGGAAGAATGTTCCTAAAGATAAGCTGAGAGAGACAAAGCCTTTAAAGGGTTTATAAAAGGGGAAGACGTCTCATAGCTATACTACAAACCCAGAAGGGGGAAGGAAAGCTCAGTGGGAAAGACTGTTCAGACTTTTAAAAGAAGTTAAACTTGAAATTCCTGAGCCTGTTTTAAACCCAGTGACATGTAATGCAGAGGAGGAAGACATGGAAATAGACCCTGGTGTAGAGGAACGGGATTCCACAGACTCTTTGATGGAATGCTCTTTCTGCATGACTTCAGATTAAGGAAAGCCTAACGGTTTAACTGAGAGGGAAATCCAGAAAACCGTTTATCCTGATTTTTGTATCCAGGAAGCTTAGTATAGAGAGAAAGAACTCTCAAGGTTAAAGCACCAACAATATCTGTGTTGAAGTGAAAGTTTTAATGCAGCAATTTTTAGTATTTTGTGCTGACAAGCAGAAGACGTCCGGTAGCTAAAACTTTAAGCCGTTGAAGGAAGCTGTAGGTTTGCTGGACTCTGCTAATTGCTACTACTTTCAACTGTGTTTGTTTTTGGAAAAGAAGTTCTTCTGTTAAGCTGCTGGAAGAAACAGTTTGTTTATAGCACTGCTGGAATACAGTTTGGTGACAAAGTTTTGATTTGGAGAAAATATCCTTCTTTCTGTTATGGTGTTCAAGATTTTCTGCAAAAGGTCTGTTTGCGAAGCCTGACTGTAAAACGATAAAATTGAATAACTTTTTCCTGTGTTGGCCTGAAAACCACTTGGACTGTTTTTACACACAACTACATCTCCAGAGGTCTGAACCCTGGAGTTCAAGTAAAAATATAAGATATGTGATGGCCCGCTGCCTTCACTAGGCCACCGCCTAGTAGGGGCGGCACCACAGTATACAGCTCTACACAGACACATGAAAAGATGATCCCTGCTCATCAGAGCTTACAATCTATTCAAGACAGACAACACAGTAGTTGTAGACATGGGATACATCTAGGGAGAATGGTAAGGAAACACAAAGGAGATCAGGTGAGTCAAGATCCAAAAGTGCCAGCGAAGAGGTGAGTTTTCAGCTTGGATTTGAAAAGGGTCAGAGACGGCACCTGACATACAGATTCAGGTAGTTTGTTCCAGGCATAAGGAGCAGCAAAGTGAAAGGAGAGAAATCTGGAGTTAGCAATAGAAGAGAAGGGCACAGATAGAAGCAATAGAAGAGAAGAACAAAGTTCCCGAGGAAGGGTGTAGGGAGAGATAAGAGAGGAAAGGTATCAAGGAGCTGCAGAGGTAATGCACTTATAGATCAGCAGGAGAAGTTTGAACTGGATAGGGGAAATGATAGGGGGACAATTAAATGAGAAGAGGGATAATATGAGCATGACGAGACTGGCCGAAGATTAGCTGTGCAGCAGAGTGTTGAACAGATTGAAGAGGAGAGAGATGTTTCAGAGGGAGACCAGCAAGGAGTAGGTTACAGTAGTCTAGACAGGAGCTGACTAAAGAGGGGATGAGTGTCTTAGTAGTGTGTTCAGAAAGGAATGGGTGTATTTTGTTGATGTAGAAAAGAAATGGCAGGTTTTAGCTATCAGTTGTATGTGTGTGGAGAAGGAGAGAGAGGAGTCAAAGACGACCCCAAGGTTGCAAGCTGAGGAGACAGGGAGGAGTAGAAAGTTATCCACAGAGACTGAGAAAGGAGGAAGGGGAGAGGAGGGTTTAAGGGGAAAAATAAGAGGCTCAGTTTTGGCCATGTTCAATTTCAAGAGGTGGTGAGACATCCAAGCAGCAATGTCATAAAGGCAGGCAAAGATCCTGGCCTGGATTTCTGGAGAGATTTCAGGTATAGAGAGGTAGATCTGGGAGTCAACAGCGTAAAGATGGTACTGAAAGCCATGGGAGGAAATACGTGCACCAAGTGCGTATAGAGAGAGAAAAGGAGTGGACCCAAGACTGATCCTTGGAGTACACCAACTGGGAGCGGGACAGCAATAGAGGAGGACCCACCAGAACAAACACTGAAAGAACAATGGGAGAGATAGGAAGAGAACCAGGATAGCATAGAGCTCTTAAAACCAAATGAGGACAAGGTATCAAGGAGAAGGTTGTGGTAAACACTGTCAAAAGCAACAGAGAGGTCAAGAAGGAAGAGGATTGAGTATAGGCCCTTGGATTTTGTGAGAAACAGGTCACTGGAGACTTTGGCAAGAGTCATTTCAGTAGAATGTAAAGGATGAAAGCCAGATTATAGAGGATCCAGAAGGGCTTGAGAGGAGAGAAAGTTGAGGCAATGGCAGTGAACTACATATTCAAGAAGTTTAGAAATGAAGGGGAGGAGGGAGATGGCTTGATAATGAGAAGTACAATTAGAGTCTAGTGAGGATTTATTGAGGAAAAGAGTGACCACAGCATGCTTGAAGGCTGCAGTTAAAGTTGCAGTGGAGAGCAATAGGTTGAGACTATGAGAGATGGAAGGGACTACAGTGGAGGATATGGAGCTTCAGAGACAGGTGGGAAGAAGATCAGAGGAGCAGGTAGTGAGTTTGGATGAGGATAGAAGGTGAATGATTTCATTCTCAGAGATCATTGAAAAAGAAGAAAGGGTAGCAGAGATAGGGGGGAAAGTTGGGAGCGAAGAGATGGAGGAGGGTAATTAGCTGACCTTGTGGAGAATTGGAGTGTGATCTTGTGGATTTAGTCATGGAAGTAGTCAGCCAGATTTTGGGCAGAAAGGCGGAAGCACCTTGAGGAGACAGTTGAGAGTTGTAAAGAGATGGTGAGGGTCAGAGGGACATAATAGTCTTATTTGGCAAGTGCTATGGCTGACTGGAAAGAGACAAGCATGAATTTGAAATGTAGAAAATCCACAAACGTGCAGGATTTGAGCCAAGCATTCTCAGCTGAGCAGGAATGTAGTTAGTGGATATTTATTTATTTAGCTGTGCTTATATACTGCTTTTCAATGGGTCAAAGCAGTTTTGCAGATATATGCTAACAGGCACTTTTTTAAAAATATACCCTTGTCCCTGAAGGGCTCACGGTCTACGTGTATCTGAAGCAATGGAGGGTTAAGTTGCTTACCCAAGGTCACAAGGAGTGGCCATGGGACTAGAAACCCCGGTCCCTCTGGCCTGAGGTTAATTGTCCCTATGTGGGAATTGAGCCCCTAGCCCTCCAGCTTGAGGTAGCCTACCCCAACCACTGAGCCAGGTTTGAGATACAGTACACCTCACAGAATGTGGCATGGGCAGAGCAAGAACATCCAAAGCAGAGGAGAGTGAAGTGTTATAGGATGCTACTGTCTCAACAACAGACTCAGATGACATAGTGGAGAAAAGAGGTGATGAGACAGTAAAGAAGAGAGCCAATGGGTAAACAGCATAAAGATTTCTAAAGAGGTAGGAAGAGACAGGACGAAGTTGAGGTGGTGAGTGATAAAGAGTGATTCTTAGCAGAGGTTTGAGGGTAAGCAATTAGAGAAGAATACAAGGTCAAGGTAGTGGCCTTGCTGGTAAGTAGGGACAGTATAGCAAAGCTGGAGGTTGAATGATGAGGTAAGGGGGAGGAGTTTTAAAGTATAAGGGTCAGAGGGATGATCAACATGAATGCTAAAATCCTCAAGAATAAGGGAGGGGGAAGATGAATCCAGAAAGAAGGAAAGCCATGAGTCAAAGTAAGAGAAAGGTAGAGTGGACTTGTCAGGGGGTCAATAAATAACAGCTAATTGGAGAGGTAGTGCAGTAAAAAGCTGTATGGAGTGGACTTCAAAGGAGGGAAAGGAGTGAGACTGAGGCATGTTTGGAAGGGAACCCTGGATCACCATCTGCAATGCACAAGGCCAAGAGATGCATGCCTACACCATGCATTCACAATGTGGATTGCCACACTAGAGCACCAGCTGCACTGCCACAGCAGCCAGAGCATAGGCCAGTATGGTGACATGCAGCAGAGAGCCCTGCATAGCTGCTGGCATAAGGTGTGTCCAGCCAAACATGGTATTCACAAACATATGGAGTGGCATCAGGGGAAGTGCCAGAAGCAAGAACCAGGGACCCACAGTATGGGACACATGGACAGAGAGGCAGTATAGGGGACCCAGTCAGGTCAAGATGCACATAAGTAACAGATGGTAATGGCATGCAAAAGTGAAACACAGAAACAGTGTACAGCTGTCACTGTCAGCACCCAGGCACACATGTAATTCACAACTGTATGGGGGGATAGTAATACCAGTCAATGAAATATTCCAATGGATGTGGTGGGTACACACAGATATCCAATGTTGTGAGGGCTGCAGGTGCAATGATCCCTCTCCCCACCATGCAGGGTAGGCAGTGGCATGTCCCTATGTACAGGTTAAAACAGGCTATGACAGTACCGTTGAGCATATATCTACAGATAGAACTCACACAAAAATCCTTTCCCACCCTTTCTTCTACCCCTCCATAGTTCTCCATTCTCCACTGCGTTTGGTCGCTACCTACAGGGGAAGGAGACAAAACATTCTTAGTAACTAGCATCTGCTATTGCATCACACAGAGCAGTCTCACTCACTACCTTGCCATTCTCTACCAATACCCAGACACATGGTGGGAGGAGACAAGCTCCTATGGATACATGCAAGTATGGCAAATGTTACTGACAAACCAGACAACAGCGAACAGACTACATCCCTCACACATGTGAACCCTTTCAAGACCCCGTATACTCCTTCCAAAACCCTGAGCTGGCTGAGTCATTTAAGGCAGCATACCACTTGCTAGCCATAAACTCCTGATTTTGCTTGGGAACACATGCAGCTTATCTACACCATCCCCTTCCCCCCTCCCCCTCCCATTTCTAAAATGTGCACAAAACAAATTTAAAACCCATATATGTGTGTGACTGAGACCAATTTCAAAATGACACGTGCAAACTGGGGACACGCAGGCACTATCCCTTTGCATTTTTATAAAAGGGGAACATTCTGTCTCAGGCCAAGTCATGGCATCAAAACAAAGGTTTTTCACCAAAAAGGACAACTTTTTCCAGGGGGAGATGAAACTCCTCTTAAGGAAGGTGCTCATGTACCAGAAAGTTCTCCTGGGCTACATAGGAGTGCCTATCAGAAACAGACTCTGGTGGGGCATCTTTCAGCAACTGAATGCCATTTATCACCACACCCAAGAGCCCAGAGCCTGAAATGGAAGTGGCAGGAGGTCAAGAGGAAGACCAGATAAAAGGCTGACTAGAAAGCCAGTTGCAGAACCTCACTTACCTGGAACAACAGATAAGGAGACTGTGAGTGGGGTTGTGGCCTAGATACACCAAGATCCTCCTAGGAACACGGTCAGTATCTGTTATGTACCCTCCAACATCTGTCTTTACCTTCCCTGAATTCCCTACCACTTCATCTTGTTACCTCCCCTCCACCTGGGTGCTATGTGTGGATTTGGCACCACTTGTAACCCTACAACTCTTTGAACACCCTTCTTTGAGAATGTGTACCTGATGCCTTGACAGTGGTGCATGCAACATGAAAGATCTGGGTCATAGTCGCCAATAGTGTCTGATAGGCATGTGATTTGATTGTCCCCATTCCCTGAGGCTGGATTGTTGCACTGGCAGGCTGCTGCTCTGGTACGCTCTGCTCCAGCCTATTTTGTGTGTGTAAAGGTCATGACCTACACAGCTTGGCTGTGGTCAGGCACGTTACCATACAGCACTCTTCTACTGCTAAGGGTATGTTAGTGCATCTAAAAGGGGCCTCCAAGGGACACATAGACCATGTGAGCTATAGAGGTGTGTAAGCAGCCTCCACCTCTGCACTAACACTCTGAGACCTATCTCCTAGCTCTGCACAAGGATGATCAACACCCTCTTTCCCAACTACTGTTTCATCACTTGCCAGTCCCTGTACAGGTAGTTGTGTCTGTTTTGGGTTGGAACCAGCACACATCTATGGGCAGTTGGGATTTTTGTGCTTAAGCCTTGCAGTGGGTATGGTTATGGGATATGTGCAGGCTCCCAATCTGTACTGTTTCATATGTGGCTTGATGTGGACATGCACAGTGTGTGGTTTTGGAACCCACAGTGTTTAGACTATATCCTTGTCTATTTTTCCCACAATCCTGGCCATTTGACTTATATTCTGCAGCTCTCCTAGGCCAGGGCTGATGCAATGGGGCTGTGGCCATCCACTGTCACACACTATGAAACACTAGAGCAAATGGTAGATTTGTGTGCAATAGTAAGATGACATTGAGTGGGTAGACTGCTGAAACATGATAACTGATTTCATTTCATGTCCTGCAAGAGTTGGAGAGTCTACAGATTCCCTGGAGGGCAGCAGCACAGATCCCATCAGCCAGACCCCTGGAGATGGTCCCATGCTTCAAACCATTACCTCCTAGGATAACAGTGGCAGGGCAGCCAAGGTGGAAGAGCAGGGGTGTAAAAGCCAAGAGCAGCAGTGTGCTGAGTCTATTGACATAGCTTCTGCGCAGGTGGAGGAGGAAGAGTATATCATTGAGGAGGCCAGTCTACACCTTCCACCTCTCTCTCCCTTTGATGATACACAGGCAGCTGGGGAGGTTGCAGGAACAGATGACAGCCAGGATATCCCTAGTACCAGTCACAAGTTTCTTTTGTGCTTTGCTGATTGCCTCCTGCAGTACAATGTCAAACATCAGGCACAGTGTGCTAAGAAGATTGAACTGCTGAGATGGTCACTTACACTCCAGGAATTCCACATCCAACTCTAGGGAAAACAGCTATAGGCAACAGAGGCCCAACATGAATCCATCATTTGGCTTCACAGAGACTCGCAGAATTATATGTGCCCATGTGCCAAAGCCCCCTTCACTGCTGGATGCCACCACAGTATCATGTATGCTCCCATCTGCTCAGGTCCCAAAAGAAGGATGCCTCCAATTTCTAGAACCACTACCACAACCACCACTTTCAACTCTGCCTCCATTTCTCTAGCACCACACCCCCCCCCCCTTCAATATCTTTTGACCCATGACCCATGGAAGGGGGAACTACTTAACTTTCCCCCTTCCAAGAGGCTTTCCAAGAATCATCTGTGCTGGATGATGTCTCCAACATCTCCTCAGAATCCAGTGAGCCATCAGCCAACACTCCCTCAAGCCTACATATTCAGGATAAGGAGGTTGTGACAGGAGGTGAAGTGTGGAAGGGCAGAAGGCAGGGGAGAGGATGTGGGAAGAAGTAATGCTCTCTTCCTATAGACTCCCTTTTGAGCTGATATAAGGTTTCTTGGGGGGGGGGCTTAGGGGAGGGCATGGATCTGCCTCCTGGTAAGTGGATAGGAGTGCTGTCTGCTTGGTGGGGGGAGGGGCAGGTTGTTGGTGCTGTGACTGGGCTGTTGAAGGGGAGGAAGTGCTCAAGGCTGGTGCTGGGGGGTGGAGGTATTGGGATAGGGGACTACACAGAGATGGTGCCAGGGGCTGGGTGAGGAGGTGTTGGCTGGGAAGGGGTATGGAGTGGGAGGGGAAGGGGAAGGGGTATGGTGGAGGATGGGCACTTCACTGTATAGGTTTTGTGTACCTGAAAATAAACACTTGTCTTCACATGAAGTGTCTGTGTATGAAGTCATCTCTTGCTGCAGCACATAATTGGTACAGTTGGCCAGTATCCTCTTGATTTGGCTCTTCACCATTTGCATCATGGTCAGGATGGCTGCATCCTGTTGTTCAGGGAGGGGTTGCTATTGCCCCAATGCCAAATTGTGAAGCATGCAACAGGCCATGAAGATCTAATAGCCTGACAGGGTTGTATAGCAGTTCACCCATGGATTGGTCAAGGCACCGGAAGTGGCTCTTGAGCTGGCCAATTATCCTCTCAATGATAGCACATGTGTTCCCATGGGCCCTGTTGTAGTGTTCCTCTGCCTCTTTGTGTAGTCCCATGATGTGGGTCAGTAACCAATTCCTCAGTGGGTAATCTCTATCACCTGCAAAAGTAGGGGGAGCGTGGTCACATATTAGTGTATTGCATCAGGGTGTTTCATGTGCTGGGTGGGCACTGCAGACCTGGGTTCTTTGGGCTAAGTGCTGCAACTCCAGGTACAGTGCAACCTTCATGCATGTGCATGTTTAGGTGATGGAGAGGACTAGTGTGAGGTTTATTTAGAAGCTATCCACCACTGATATCTCTACTCTCAAACCTCTCACAGGTGCCAAAGTGGGTGAGGATGTAGGAGTCATGGCAGGAACTCAGAAACATAGGGAAACCATTTGTTATCTCCCCTGTGCATTGCAGATCACCTGCATGATTAGTGAATAGAATGTCTTCCTATTGTGGTAGTTGACCTCCCTCTCTTGCAGGGTCGCATGTGTAATCAATGAGCCCCAAAATCAGGTCACTTCATGGAATTGGATAATTGTTTGCTGCTCCTGCTGTACGGCCTGTGGGAAGGTTATATCTTGTGTCATGTGGGTTAGAAAGGACCTTGTAACTATGAGATGCACTGTGAGATGGCTGCTTGGCTTAGACTGGTAGTGGAGGTCAATAGATATTGGAAACTGCCAGTGGCTAGGAATGTGAGGGCCAAAGTGATCTTGAGGTGGACAGGTATGGGTTGACCCCTTTGTGTGGAGGAGCAACTCTAGCTTCTGGAAGAGATGATGGATGGCTGTGGTGGTAAAATGGAACTTGGTGTTCTCTTGTGACCCTGTGGGCTTCATGCAGCATGGCCAGCACAACAAATGTGTTCGTTTCATCCATGGCTCCTGCTTTCCTCCATGAATACCCTATGGCTTCCACCACCAATACCCACAGCACTGCAAATGCAGCTCAACACATTTACACACACACCTACACAAACACACACACACAGGCTCAGACAGACATCAGTGAACTGCACAGTGGCACAGAGGCCACAGGGGAACACAGACAGACAGAAGAGAACTGGACAGAGGTACTGAGGCCACAGGGAACACTGGCCTATGCACAGAGAGGCAGCATTGAATTGGGCAGAAGGCAGACAGATACACCATGGACCAGGGAGTGTGTTGGGGGGTGTTTGGTATTGGCACAACTGGGGAGGATGGAATGAGGGAATGACACTCTAATGGGGTCTTGGAAAGAGGGAGAGGGAAAGGTTGGAGAAAAGAGCACAGGGTATACTGCAGGGGAAGAAATAGTGGATCATACAACATCTACATGAAAAAAACAACAACAATAATGAATCCAATAACTCTCCAGCCAAGTTTCTCCAGTCACCACTGCCACAAGCAGTCCCCAAAGACAATAAAGTCCCAGTCTTATTGAATGGCACATTTAGAAATTCACTCTGCATGACTCCAACCTATGTGAAATATGTCATAGACATGCATACACATGCGTGGCCCAGGTCATGCCCAAAAACACCCCCATTATGTCCCTGGCAGATACATGCATTATAATGAAAGAATATGCTGTACATTATAGCCCTAATGAACTTAATTCACATTTCTTAGTTTAGCACAGGTGCAACTATAGTCACCTCAATGGGTGCCGTTAACTGCATCCACAATGCTGTTGCACGCTCAGCATTTTCTGTGCAGTATCTGCTGAGGAAATGCCGTGTGCACCCCCAAAGTATAGCACATAGCTTTTGCAGCTAACGCCATGCTATTTGCAGTAAAATGCCACGTTAGCTGCAAAATTCTAATATGGTTTAGTAAGCATACCCCCAAGTTTCCTATTGGGAGCTTAATCAGGGAGCTTACACTTGAAATAGATAAAATGAAAGTCTAGGTGGAAAGCAGAGATTTACTTACCCTTAACAAATTACCACTTCTTATTCCCTGTCTAGTCCTAGTATGATATTCCCACCATCTGCGTGGAGCTGGAGAAATTCACCTTGCAACAGATATTACATCAAGAAATGATAGTGACCCCCTCCCCCCCCCCTTCCCCATGCCACCTCTTGAAGTGATGGATACTACTTCTGCATTTCAGTTACAGCCATTGGGGTTTATCTTGAATGGGGTCTCAGGAACGTTCTGAATGGTTAGTCCAGTTCTTCCAACAGTCCCCCCAGTGGAAACTGATACATCAGAGCAGGTCTATGGACAACAGGGCCAGAAATTAATGAATGCTTCTCAGGATCTTGCACAGGAGACGCAAAGGGAAAGCTCCACATCTTGCCCTTGTCCTTTAGAGCCATAATGAAAATGACAAACATCAAAGATGAAAAACAAAGAAAATAAAAACAGAGATGCTCTCAAAGTGCATCCTTTCATGCTGACACCATTTTTCCTTACCCACAGGATAGGAATTTTGCTCATGTTGTTTTGAGGAACTGCTATAATTTAGTAAAAAGCTGACATGAGGCAAGTTTCCAATACAAACAATCTTCACATGATTAAAGAAAAGCAATTAAAGTCAATTTGCTATTAGTGGTTTGAGTATAACATTGCTTTCAGATTGTTAGGTTGTGATCATTAAAGTATATGAATAAACCACTTTGTAATTAAACACAATAAACATCTTCAGTGTGTCATGTAGTATATATTTCATTTACAAAAGAGATTATAAAAGAGTACTTCAAATGAAACTTCTGAAAAAAATAGAGACCCACAAAAGCATTGCTATAATATGCAGTATTGAAAAATTATGATTGCCATTAAGTGCACATTCACAATAACAGAATACCAATTAAGATGACAATATTCAAATGGAGCTAACTGGCTAAGTAAGGACTAATCTCCAAAACCTGGTGATCCAGTTTGGTCTGAGTTAAACCACAAATTGGCATGCAGGAGAATGGAGTCAGCCCTATTATAAGTGGCTCCATCTCTGCTGAGGGTGGGAAAAAGCAAACAGGCTGCCTGCTCTAGATATTGCTCCAGACACTGGAAGAGAAGCAAAGTGGTTAGAGTATGGCCTCTGCCAAAAAAGACAAGATTTCAAATTCTGCTGTTGCTCCTTGTAGCCTTGCTCAAGTTACTTAACCTACCATTGCCTCAGGTGGAAATATAGATAGTAAGCCTCTGGGAACAAGGAAATACTGTACCTAGTTTACCTCACTGTAATTTGCCTTGAGCTACTGGTGGAAATAGGGTTGCCAACTGGCTCAAGATGCACGCGACAGGGTCATTCCAGTCCTGGGTTTACCTTGTTGCATGTAGGGATATGTAGTTCTGATTTCTCCATTGCACTCCATAAGAAAAGGAAAACTACAAGTAACTGCATGCAATGGGGTAAGACCAGGACTGGAGTAAGCCTGTCGGGTGCCTCTGGAGCCAGTTGGCAACCCTAGGTGGAAAGGTGTGAGCTAAATATAAGTGACTAGTAGATTGGCACCTTGCTCTATTCCCAGTATTAATGGGGCTGCAAAAGAATCTGCTGCCTCCATCACACCCCCAATACACACACATAGGAACTCATGATCTAGCCTATGAGGGACAGAAAAAGAATCTAGTCGTATTGTGCCATGTTATTACTGGTAGTGGTCTGCAGGGACAAGAAGCAAGTTCTTCTTCTCCTACCTTCAGCACTCACCCTCTCATGTGGTTCAAGCGGAGAAGCTGTTTAAACTGTAGATAGGGTTGCCAACTGGCTCCAGATGCGCCCGACACACTTGATCCAGTCCTAGGTTTACCCCACTGCATGCAGGGACATGTAGTTCTGATTTTTCCATTGCATTCCATAAGAAAAGCAAGACTACATGTCCCTGCATGCAATGGGGTAAACCCAGGACTGGAACAAGCCTGTCGGGCGCATCTGGAGCCAGTTGGCAACCCTAACTGTAGATGGCTACCAAGAAACCTGAGGTGCATCATGTGATTAAAAAGGCTTCTCAGGAGGAAGGAATAAACATCAGCTCTTCTTTCACGATGGGTTTGTCCTGGGAGGAAAATAAGGAGCACACCTTTCGAAAGGAGGAAACTGATATCTCAGAATGTGGAAGGGGGGCTGAGAGGAACAAAACCTGAGAGGGTGGAAGTTGGTGGTGACTGAATGCTTGGGTGCTGATAAGGAGAACAGCAATTAAGGGCAGAGGACACTGGAGAAGATAAGGGCTAGAGAAGAAACATGACCTCAAACTCTGAAAGGAAGAAGAAAGTGGATGAGGGTTGGTGTGGAGGTTAGTACAGAAAGTAGAAATGGACAGTGTTAGAAATTGGGTGAAAGACAGAGGGGTAAATAAGGAGCTGGGGAGTAAAAGAAGTAGAGAAAAGGTATCTGAGAGAGATGGGGAGATGGGATGGGACAAGGAAGATAGAACACTAGGGAGGAGTGGCTCAGTGGTTGGGACAGGTTACCTCAGACTGGAGAGCCAGGGGTTCAATTCCCATGTAAGGACAAGTAACCTCAGGACTGGGGCCTCTAGTCCCATAGCCACTCCTTGTGGCCTTGGGCATGCCACTTAACCCTCCATTGCCTCAGGAACACTTAGATTATAAACCCTTTGGGGACAAGGGAATAAAAAGTGCCTTTTGGCATATATTTGTAAACCGCTTTGCCCCGGTGAAAAGTGGTATATAAGCACAGCTAAATAAATAAAATAGGCAAGAGAGAAAAATAGGGAGATGGTGAGAATGACTGCCTTCCTGATTTGTTCCCTTATGTTCAATTTTTATTGTCTTTGTTTCATAATTTGGTAAATCATTTGATATATTATTTTTGTAAGGCAGTATATCATATACTTTAATAACCTAAACTAAATTAAGACTGGGAGGAAAAATGGGGGGAGGAGATAGAGAGGTAGGAAGGAAAGCAGTGAAGGAGAGTGCAAGGCAATATAAGATTACCAACAAATGACAAGGAATAAGAGGAAAAATGTTGGAAGAGCTTAAAGGGAGATGACTGGTAGAACAAATGTTTGGAGAAACAGATCCAGCTTGAAGATGGTAGAGGGTGAAAGAGCCAGAAAAGGAGGCAGTAAATAGTGGGTAAGGATAAGGGAGTCTGATTATTGGCAATGAGCTGGGCAGTGGAAGTTATTTGTCCTTGCTTTTGATAATCCCAAATACCACTCCTGGCCTTCCACTGAGATCTGCTGAGTAGTTGGTGATGACCCAGACTGGACCCTGTCATAAGACAAGATGCTGGATGCCCGTAGCTGTTCAGGGCCCTCAAAGGACCAGGATTCATGGTGTAGTGTCACTTTCAGATGCACCAGAAAGAACAGGCCATACTGCACCTGCAACCTTTGCAATTCCTGTCAAAATGATAAAAGTTGTTTTTGGCAGTCAACGGTAGCCTTATTGAAGTCAGGGAAGAAATGCAACTTCTGGCCCTCATAAAGGGTTGGTGAATGGAGTCAGGCAGCTTGCAGGGCATTGGGAACTTCACATGCTGTACTCGGTGGGAGGGGGCCTGATGAACACATTCAATTTCTAGGGGTTGCTGAAAATCTAATTTCAATAATTTTGGAAGCAATACTTCACAGAATAAGATCGGATCATTCTCTTCCATTCCTTCTGGTATGCCCAGTATTCTGATAACATTGCACCTGGTGCAGTTATTCAGATCTTCAAGTTGCTGCTCCAATTGGGTTAGTCACTTGGTGTTCCTTTGGGCTTGTTGCAATCATTCTTCATGGTTGATGATTGTCGCATCTACTTTGTTAAGGTGCAGAGTTTTCACGTTGGTAAGCTCTCCAAGAATTTTCCATTGGAGTTAACCAGCTCTTTGTCCAACCAAATCTTGGCCAAAATTTCCTTTAGGCCCACATTGGAGTCCCATTCCATGGCCATCTTGTTTGAAAATAGGGGTTCTTGTTTTGATAGCTTTACCCCCTGAATTTGTACCAGCGGGTAATCTAAACACGCTGGTTTAATGGTACTCATGCTTGGGGTATCTTTTATGAAAGGTGGGGGATCCTGTGAGGGGTGTGTGGTTGGGAGAAAAAGACAGGATTCACTCACGGACCTCGGGAGCAATTCCCTTAGGCTGCCAAATTAGCCAGTGGTCGACTCCACCCCCTGTATAGGGGTATTTTTATAAGAAGCATTTTATGCGGGTATACTGGCATACATGGAAAAACTTATTTTTATAATTATCCCCATGGAGTGCAATAGTGATAAGTATGTTTATGTTTATTTAAAAAAATTTGTATCACCCAATACCATGGGCATCTGAGTGGTTTACAATCATAAAAATACAAGGCTGCAAGGAAACATGAAAGGAACGCCAATTAAATTAAGAACAGCAGAGAAAAGAGAGAGAGAGAGGCAAAGAACAGATAATCAGAGTGCATCAACAGGAGGGAGGAGAAAGAGACGGGGACAAATTCAAATATATTGCCCCTGTTTTAAAGGGCTTACAGTCTGAGCATCTGATTTGCTGATGGTTACAAGAAGTGGAAGAAGTGGTATTTGAAACTTGGTTTATGCTATGTTCAGTTCATTGTTCTATGACCAGTTAGAGGGGGGACGTATTCCACCTTTGAGGTGGAATAAGTCCCCCTGATGTGGGAGGACAGTGCGATGGGCAGCACAAACATGGTGAGCAGGTAAGGGGGATCCTTGCTGCCCGATACCAGCCTTGACAGGCCTGATCAGGGGTCAGGTGGCGGGGATATCGGAGGGTAAAAGGCTTGCTGGCAATCGAGGCTCCTGCATGGTGTCCCGGTGCCATGGCGATGGGATGCCACAACTCTGGGCTCCATTCAGGAGCCTTGGTTGATTTGTGTGGGGAGGGGGCTGGACATACAATGGGACAGAATCGGGGCATGTCCTGCCTGTCCAGGCTGGTTGCACTCGGTTCTGATCCCGCAGGGTCATATAGCACCTGCAGGATCAGAATCAGCTACAAATCCAGTCCATCCAGATTCTGGACGTCCAGATGGGCCAGACATGCCATGAACAGAATTGACCTCCACATATTTAAATCTGTAAACTACTTTCATACATGTTCCCTTACTGGTGTGAGATTATCATCTTCCCTTATGTTACCCCATCGAGCATGGTTCTCTTGCTTGGGTCACAATACTGATCCCCATCTTTTTTTGCCTTCTCTGTGTCTTATCTAGCAAGATAAGAAATCTACCTGTTCTGAATGGTCCTTCTATCTCTCACATTCAGGTTCATATTATTAGTAGGAGTGGCGGAAAACAGCAGGACTTTCTTTCCAAGCACCCCAAACAAGCTGTTAGGCGGGGGCAATAAAAAATGGTCTTCTTGGGTAGTGATGCTCAGGGCACATCTATTCAAACATGTTTTCAGAATGTCCATAATGAATATGATAAGCTAGATTTGCATACCAAGGAGGCAATGCATGCAAAGCTAGCTTAAACATATTCATTGTGGATATCCTAAAAATCCGACTGTTTGGTTGTGCCCAGAGGACTGGGCTGAGAACCAATGTTCTAGGGTAGAATCAACTTAGCCACAACCTTCTTTCTATATATCTATATATGTTTATATATTTTCTACCAAATTTGATTACTGCGATACTGGTAGGACCACCCTGAAAAGAACCACACTTTTGTGTTAAAAAGAGAAAGCCCATTCCATTGTTCTTTATAGATTTGTTACAACTTTTTTAAGGCAGGAAGATTAAATTGATTTGAAAATATATCACCCTATAATATTTTTTTCACTTTCATAAGCAGAAATAAGCTGAGTTGTTACATCATTTTAAAGTTTGCATTTCATTCTTTTAAATATAACAAATATGTTATACTTATTATTTTCCCATGTCAAAATATGTGCTGTCGAGCACCTTGGTTTTGAAAGGTTTTGCCTTCTGGCATTCTATGTACTCTATAGAAAATATTTGTCTTTTCTTTCCTATTTCTTTTTTATTGCCGCTTTGCAGTTTATTACATTCCCAACCTGCATTCACATGTATCTTGGCATCATCCTGCTTTAAAATTAAGAATACGGAACTCATGATACAACAAGTTTGTGAGGCATGGCAGATATATTGGCGGGAACTGTTTACACATATCCTCTGGCATGTACTTTAAGGAAAGAGGTTGAACCTCCACAATTGCTGGTAATTTATGCCTGGAGAACCAGTAGTATGCTCTCCAATACATATGTCATATTATTATTCATATGAAATACAAGAATTAAAAAAAAACATTTGAAAAAGGCTATTCCCTAATAGGAGCATATTTGCATGTTGGGGATTACAGGTTTTCTTGTTATACTGCTTTATCATTTCAGTCAAAGCTGTTTACATTGTAATCTAAATTTGGTAATGTACATTAAGCAGAGACATTGACAACTTGGATTTTTCTGAGGCAATGGAGGGTTAAGTGACTTGCTCAAAGCCACAAGGAGTGCTAGTGGGAATTGAACACTGTTCTCTTGGGGGTTCCCAAACCAGAGTTCTTACCACTTGGATACTCCTCCATGCAAACAGTTGCACTGTTAATTATTGGGCCATTACATTCCAAGGCATAGAGGCTTCTGTATCAAAGCTCACACTTTGGAGAAGGGAATTTGCACATCAAATGGCACAAAACATGCAATGCACAAAAATTACAGCGTTTTATGGAAAAAAGATAGTGTAAGAGAGGCCATCTTTGTGGTAAACTTTTGCATATAGTTCACTACATATGAAAAATCATGCAAAGCAGCTCATTAATATTTTGATTTCCAGAAAAGGGCATGTGAAAAAGTTTCAGTGACATTTAATTTAATTTAATTTAATTTACAGATTTTTTATATACCGCTCCTTCCATTGATCAGGTGCGGTTTACATGGAACAACAATAAAACAGTGAACTGTTTTTACAGATAACAAGTTGTAACTTACGTTTAACAATTTGTGAACTATGTACAGAGTAACAGAGTTAAAACTATATACAGGCTTAAATATTATTCGTTAGTCTTTGAATACATTGTTTTCGGGCTTTAGAGGTTCGACCTTTTTTGGAATAGTTGTATTGGCTGAAATATGACTATCCTTTATCTATCTGTGAGGTGGGAGGTGAGTTCGCCAAGGGTGCATAGTACATTGTGAATAAGTGTGTTTTGAGTTTTTTCCTAAACTCCATGATTTTGGGTAAGGATCTTAATTCTGATGGGATAGTGTTCCAAAGTATGGGGTCAGCATGGGAGAAGGCTTTCTTGTTTGTGGTCTTTTTGGCCTTAATAAATTCTTTTGGTGTAGTTAATTTGTTTAGCTGGTCTCTCCTTTGAAGGTTATGAGTAGGCTCCGTTTTAATGAGGTTATTTATAGACAGGGGTGCTGTTTTATTTAGAGCTTTGTAGGTGGTTAAAATAGTTTTATATTCTATTCGACTTTGAATCGGGAGCCAGTGTAGACAGGGCCGGATTTACGTATACGCCATGTACGCCATGGCGTAGGGCCCACAACCGGCAGGGGCCCACCAAAAATAGAACCAGTTTTTTTTTTTAACTCGATTAAAAAAAAAAACCTGGTGGCTACCGCCGCGGGGCCCCCTCTGCTGCCGCGGGGGCCCCGTCTACAAGATGGTCTGGTCTGGTCTGGTCCGGTCGGGTCGGGTCGGGTCGGGTCTCGTCTCCCTCCCTCCCGGCTGCGAGAGACGCGCAGATAGCCCGTCTCCTCGCGTCTGTGTTAAGCCCGCAGGGGCTGATGGGATTTCCCATCAGCCCCTGCGGGCTTAACACAGACGCGAGGAGACGCTCTCCCTTCGCGTCTCTCGCAGCCTGCAGCGAGGGAGGGAGAGAGACCCGACCGGACCGGACCGGACCCGACCCGACCAGCTTGTAGACGGGGCCCCCGCGGCAGCAGAGGGGGCCCCGCGGCGGCAGCCACCAGGTTTTTTTTTAAAATTAAATTTTACTTTAGGCCGGGGGGGGGTAGGACTGGTAATGGGCTATGGGGGGGGGGGGGTGGACTGGTTAGGGGGATGGGGGGGGTAGGAATGGTAATGGGCTATGGGGGGGGCTGGGGCTGGAAATGGACTGGGGGGGGTAGGGCTGGTAATGGGCTATTGGGGGGCTGGGGCTGGAAATGGACTGGGGGGGGGTAGGGCTGGTAATGGGCTATTGGGGGGCTGGGGCTGGAAATGGGCTGGGCTGGGGGGGTTAAGGCTCGAGGTGGGCTGATGGGGTTAGGACTGGTAATGGACTGTGGGCTGTTGTGGGGGGCTTAGAACTGGCAATGGGCTTTGGGGGGGGTTAAGACTGGTAATGGGCTGTGGGCTGATGGGGGCTGTCTGGTAATGGGCTATGGGGGGGCTAGGACTGGAAATGGGCTGGGGGGTTAAGACTGGAGGTGGGCTGATGGGGTTAGGACTGGTAATGGGCTGTTGGGGGGGGGGTTAGGACTGGTAATGGGCTTTGGGGGGGTTAAGACTGGTAATGGGCTGTGGGCTGATGGGGGTTGTCTGGTAATGGGCTATGGGGGGCTAGGACTGGAAATGGGCTGGGGGGTTAAAACTGGAGGTGGGATGATGGGGTTAGGACTGGTAATGGGCTGTGGGCTGATGGGGGGGGGGTAGGACTGGCAATGGGCTATGGGGGGCTGACTGGAAATGGGTTGATGGGGTTAGGACTGGAAGTGGGCTGATGGGGGGTTAGGACTGGTAATGGGTTATAGGGGGGGCTTAAACTGAAAATGGGGTGATGGGGGGTTAAGGACTGAAAATGGGGTGATGGGGGGTTAAGGACTGTAAGTGGGGTGATGGGGGGGCTAGGACTGGAAATGGGCTGATGGATGGCTAGGACTGGAAATGGGCTGATGCAGGGACTAGAAGGGAATGGATGCTGGGTGAGGCTGGAACTAGAAGGGAGCTGATGTTGGGGGAGGATTAGAATGGGATGGGGCTGGAAGAGTAAAATGGAGAAGGGAAAAATATTTTGTGTGGGAGGGATAAAAAATCTACAATTGGCCGGGTATTGGGAGAGTAAGTGGGGATTGAGGATGGAGGGGTAATATTTGAGTGGATGAAATAGGAATGAGGAAAGAGCAAAAGGAGAAAGATTAGTATGTTAAAGCAGATGTAGAGAGAGAATGGAAAAAAATCTAGAAGAGAGAAGAAAGGACAAATGGACAGCAGACGATGGACAGTTAGCAGAAGACACGAAGAAACCAGAAGAAAGTGGCTGGAGCAATTGCAGCTGAAAAAAATGCACAAAAGGTAGAAAAATATCTCTTTATTTTGAATTTATTAATTGGAATATGTCAGCTCTGGTAAATGTGCATCATTAACATCTGTGCTTTGTTTAGTACAAGAGCAAATTAATGTATAGTTTTATTTCTACAGTGTTGTACATTCCAAGTTTGGCTTTTGGGATTCCCAGTTTAATTATTGTCTTCCTATTTCTAAATTGTGATTACTTGTTTGGTGATGGTCTATGTTCTGCATGTGTAACTGAGCTGAGGTGTTCTGTTTATATAATTCCTGTTTGACATTGCCACTTGTTCTCTTTCCCCAGTAGGTCATGTATTGTTGTTCTCTGAAATGTATTGGTTTAATATTTGCAGTGTTGCCTTTTGATTGGTAGAGTATGGTGCTTTGTGAGTCCTGGTAGTGCTGTTAGGATACGGCGGGTTTACTATGGGCAGTGTTTGTAGTAGTTCCTAATGTGTCTGGCAGTTGGCACTGGATTATAGTAATGTAGAAATCTTTTAGTCTTTCTTTATCCATACACTCATTAAGAGGCACGTTTACTAAAAGTTAGTATATGGTAACATTATGCAAATATTTATGCAAATGAGGCCCCTTATGCAAATGAGGTCCGCACCCCCCTTGGGCCGCCCCTGCTGGGGGCCCACAATTTTTGTTGGCGTAGGGCCTCACTCAAGGTAAATCCGGCCCTGAGTGTAGATATTCTAAAATCGGGGTTATATGTTGGAAAGGTGGGGCCTTTGTAATGGTCTTAGCTGCCGCATTTTGTGCCAATTGAAGCTTTTTCAAGGTCTGTTTTGTTACACCTAGTAGGATTTGATTTGCGAAATCGAAGTGGGGGGTTATTATCGCTTGTATAATTCGTTGAAAATCTTGTAGGTGCATTAGTGGGCGGAGTTGCTTTAATATTTTGAGTTTGAAATAAACCTTTTTTGTTATGTTTCTTACATGTGTGTCCATGCTGAGGTGTTTGTCTAGTATTACGCCTAAATAACGTACTTCAGTTTTTAGTTTGATATCGTTATTCTGCAATGTGATATGTGAGGGGGGAATGAATGTTGTGTTTTTTGTTACTATTAGAGCTTCTGTTTTTGAGTGATTGATGTATAGGTTGTTCTCATTTAGCCAGGTGTTTATTTCATTGAGGCAATCGTTAATAAGTTGTAAAGGGATATTTGGTATTTTGAAAGGGACATACATCATGATGTCGTCCGCATATAGGTGATAGTGGACATTGAATTTTTTGAAGATTTTACAGATGTGTTTTAAGTATATGTTAAATAGTAGCGCTGACAGTGCTGAACCTTGGGGGAGGCCTAGTTCTTGATTATATGTATTTGAAGTAAGATTACCGATTTGTACAGTTTGAGTTCTGTCCGTTAGGTAGGAGGTAAACCATTCTAGTACTGTAGATTTTATTCCTATTTGCCTAAGTTTATTGATCATTGTTGAGTGGTGAACACTGTCAAAGGCTGCGGAGACATCAATGAATATAAGTAGGAATGCTTGTTTTGAGTTATCTATTCCTCTTACAAGTGTATCAATTAGAACTGTTAGAAGAGACTCAACTCCGTGTCTGGGACGAAACCCAGTGTCTGGGACTCAACCCGTGTCTGGGACATCTCCTAATATAAGCACCTAAAAGGAGTAGTGCTTGCAAAACACTGAGCACACCATAGCAAGGATACTGCAAGCATTGAATCCTGCAAAAAAAGTTAAAGAAAGTGTAAAACAAAATAGGGTCACCAATAGGGTCTGAAACTAATAGACTTATCTTCAAGCTGCCGATATCTCGCACAACTATTAGCATCTGATATCACAGATTTAAATCAAACAACTGCCAATCAAAGACAAGTCCCCATCTGAAATCATCAATTGGGCCTCACCTTACCAGAATATCACTAAACAGAGTAGAGGCAATATAGAGCTACATAGCAAAACCTATCCAGCTAATTCAGCCGGTTAATCAGTTACCAGAAAAGTCCCCACTCAATCTTTCCATTCAAACCTATTTTATATTTTATATTCAAACCTATTTCTTACAACTGTTCCAACACACCTTGTCAGCCAGAGGACCACACCATGCAAGAGGTCCTTGACCATTAAATCTCATTCTTTGTTTTATATGACACTGTTTTGTAAATAGTTATCTTTGTTATCCAAGTTGGCTCTCCTGTTAATTGTAAAATCAGACTTATGTACCCGTCTGATTGTTATGTTTCATGTAAACCGCGCTGATGCCGAATAGTGCGGTATAGAAGAAATTATAAATAAATAAATAAATATTGGCTCCAAAGTATTAAGAGTAAATATCCAGCGTTGTTCGCACTGCAATAACAACTTTCTATGATCTCTACCGCTAAAATTGGAAGGTATGAAATCAATTGCCATACAACAAAGGTCTGAAAAGTTATGATTATGTTGTAAATAGTGGGTGACAAATGGTGCTTCTTCTCAAGACTTAAACAGATTGCTCTTATGTTGATACAACCAAATTCTCAATTGATGTATGGTTTTCCCAACATAAAACTTGGTAAGGGGGCAATGAATCAAATAAACCACATAAACAGACGTACATGATGTAAGCCATTTATGGCAGAACACAGGCCTATCGATAGAAAAATCACTACCTTCTCCCATTATTTTGCAGAAGATACATTTACCACATTTAAAATGTCCCTAGGAGATGCAGATGAAAAATATTTTGGAACAGCAGGACATAGTTTGTTTCTCAGATTGCGTCTCCGGCTGTATGCAATCCTTTAGCAAAGCAAGGGAGGGCTGAGAGGATTGACCATCACTGCTTAATAGAAAAGGTTATATATCTTGAACTAGAGGAATATTGTACCACACACGTCACATATTCTGATTCGGAGGCAGTAGGCGGATTGGAAACTGAGGGAGTAAGGAGCCACTCACGATGGTTAAAAGAGGCACATTTAAAAGTCTTATGAAGCACTTGAACTGGATAGCTTCGATCTCTAAATTTGTCTTACAAAATATTTGCTTGAGTCCGAAAATCTGAATTAATAGAGCAGATACGATGACATCTCAAAAGTTGAGAACATGGTAAATATTTTTCAAATGATATGGATGAAAGCTGCAATATTGTAGTAAATTATTTCTATATGTAGGCTTAGTATATAGCATTGTAGAACAAGCATTCCAACTTTTTATCACAAGTACATCCAGAAAGTGAACTTGAAATTTGTGACATTCCATTTCAAACTTAATCACAGAATTACAACCATTCAAATATTGAAAAAAATTTAACAGATGATCACGTGTTCCACTCCACAATAAAACTATGTTGTCAATATATCTTTGCTACTCCACTATATATTGTATATATGCAGAAGAGTAAATCCACTATATAGATTAACCAGCAATGAGGCAAATGTAGCTCCCATTGCCGTTCCTGAAAATTGTTGAAAAAATCTGTTTTAGAGAGAATTTTTTTTTCGTTAAGACAATCTCCGCTAAACAAACTAAGAGACTTGTTGGTCTTGTCTTCCATACTGACTGCAGGACATCAAGAGCCTTATTTTGTGGAATGGAGGTATATAAAGAGGTGACATCTAGGGGTATGTGCCGTTAACACCTTTTATCAATACCCTTTTGCCCATAAAGCTGTGAAAAGGGCTGACAATGCCACATTAATGAGCGTCAGAGGAGCCTGCAGCGTTAAGGGAAAGGGAGGTAGAGAGTGGGCGTTAATGGGATGGATAATGGGCGTTGACAGCGTCTGCTTTCTAACCACTGGCTTGTGCAATCACACGTTAGAGCGCTTAGTGCTGGACACCCTAAAGACAAGTAAAACCTCATAGAAAGGGGTAGTTTAGTGGTGAGAGAGCCTATTTAAATGTCTGCAATGTGATGCACACACAGGGATCCCAAGAAAGTGATAATAGTGCTCCATTAGCAAAAACAGCATAGTGCTCTATTATGACAAGGCAGTATGTTAATGATGCCAGTGTGGCAAAGGAGGTGTCATGTGGGTACTGCTGTGGAGCTGGCAGGTCCACTAGGGTGACAAGGCAGCTGCCTAGGGAGAACATGTTTGATGACTGGTACAACTCTGCAGTGACAGCGGCAGCACACATACATGCTGTCACAGTCAGAAGGGGATGTCTGTCACCCCCACTGCCACCATGCCACCATGTCAGCATTGTGAAAATGTGGGAGTTGTGATGCAGTGGGTGCAGCTGGCAGCCAGAGAGATCCATGTTCCGGTGGTGTGTGACAAGTGCAACGCAGCAGTTGCCACTGTCAGTGGGATGCCAAGCATGTCAGCAGCAGGCACAGGGAGTGCAGCCCCCTTCCCCCATCCTGAGGTCTACAGCAGCTGTACCTGTGCCAGTGGAGGGGAGCAGGAGTGGCATGGTGTGACTATCTGCAGGTTGGCTACCTAAATATGACCATTAGCAGCACTGCGGTGGCGGCGGTGGTTTGCCACCAACTGTGAACCCTGGGACACGGCTAGTGTTCCTACTGGGTGGGCTGGACCTGGGATCAGGATGCTCACTCCTGTGCCTATTGAGTGGATACATGGCTGTGGTGCATAAAGAGTGCACTGAGCTAGGAATATTATGCAATATGAGAGCAGCTCATATTGGTGGAAAACATGAGTACCCTTCTCCCTTACCTACCAAATGATAACATGAATCTATGAGTGCTTCGTTGACCCCTCCATAACTCAGTACTCAGTTGGATGCAACCATCTGAGCCACATGTGAAGCTACATTGCCCATTGTGCCCGGCAACATATGAGAGTGGTTCATGACTCACCCACAAGCACTCACCATGCAATGGGTATGTAGGTCAATATGCTAGGACATCCATGGGCTGGAATGTCTGTGTTCAGGTACCATGGCCTGCCCCTTTGACTGAACAGATCCCATATGTACAAGATGCATATTAATTGCACCAACAGCATAGCAAGGCTGTGCAACATACAGACCTCACAAGATGTCCCTGTCACACAATTCCCTAACAGACACTGACAGACAAGGATGACACAGAGCCTGCAGACAGCTAGGCACACATCGTCACACCCCAAGTCATGCCCTCATGCACCCTGACAATGAACACCTATATACCCATGGAGTGAAGCATCCACCCTTCTGCTCTGTGGTTCCAAACACAAGGAGTGTGTGTGAGGGGGGTCACAGGTTCAAGGCCAGCTTGCAGATCATACCTTCCACATTTCACCCTGCATTAGTCCACACATCCAGATGTCAAACAGATCAACTGCACAATGTAAGGCTAACAGCATGGGCACACTGAGTGGGCATTGATAGCGCCCATAATGTGCAGAGCATGTTAATAACAATGGAATGAGTATTACAGGAGGCCAAATGGGCAGGTAACAATGATAATGTGTACCACCTTTGGACAGCAGATTCCAGTGTATGTGTATGTGCCAGGAGGACTGTGAATTGCAGTAATGCAGTATGAATGCAATGTGATGCCTAGGCTGTATGTCTGTGCATACAGCATGCTGCTGGTCAGCTCTTCAGCAACTCTACATACTGTGTGAAGCTCCATGTGCAAGCTGACAGGCATAAATGTGCTCTTGGGGGAGGGTGTCCATTGCATCTGCAGTGTGCATGAGAGCATGTGCTGCACTGGTCGGTTTGGCAGGGTCCATTGCAAGGGACATAACATGATGTGGGTGTACAAGCATGGCACTGTGTACCATGCTGACTGCCACATGCTGTGTAGGGAGACATAGTGTTTGGGGATGTGTCAGACATAGACCACTCTGGCCCAACATTCACTGACAGACTGTCTATGGCCCAATATCCAGTGCAACTTGTAGTGCATTCCTGTTGTGCAAGTCCAAAGTCAAAATGGTATGCAAATGATGGCACAGCCCTGTGGTGGCCAATACTTGCAGAATGGCTGTGCTTGCTGTAGTAGAATGGAAGCTCCAGAAGATCCTGCTAACAGCTGATCTAGGGATGTTAACTATTGGCCTGGCAGGCCCATCAGGTAAGTGTCAGCACCCCCCCACCCCTGGCTGGAATAAGTCACGGCATTTGGGATTCTGGGAAACAGGTGTTGCAAACTTGGTGACTAGAACGAGATCTGATAGGACAATCCCTGGCCAAACGGAGCAGGGCACAAGGCCCAGATATGATTGGACACTCCAGCAGGCCTCAATTGTGCAGACACCCAAGTAACTAACAACACACACTACAGAGAACACCTGCAGCACAATGACAGTGATATAGATGTGCTCAGGGACATGGAGGGTCCAGCTATTGCAGTGCATGCCCTGGAGACCAGCTTCTGTGTGCTCCCCTCACGTTCATGCAGCTGTTATGTGCCGAGAGCACAAAATGTCCCTGCATAATCCTGTAAACACATAAAATAAAGAATTACTCCATACAAACATTCATCAATGTCCAAAATGACTCGGTGATATACTAGGATTCTTTTTAAACAATTGATAATCCCAATTGTAGTCTCAGACCTCAGTAGCGCTCCAGACCATTGACTTAATGGAAAATCAAACAGCGCTTTGATAGCATCAATGACTACTGTGGGAACAATTTTTTTTACATATTTAGATGTATAAATATCACCGATTCTCCACCACCGTCGTGTATTTAGCTATTGAAAAGCTTATCTTAACTTAAGTTTTCTTATTTGGTCTCTACGCCTCCCACGGCACCTTTTTGAGCGTTTCACTCCACACCGGAGTTTCTTCAGGAGGGTTCAAGAGCTGCTGCCCGCATTCATCTATGGCTTCTTGTGATTTTAAAAAACGCCGTGCCTGCATAATCCTGGCCAGATGTGATGGATCATAGCATTCTCCCTTTGCTGATCACTTGCAGAAAGAAGTTCAGAATGTGAAATGCATCATGGGTAATGGAGGGGCTAACCTATATCTGCACACAGAGTTGAACTTGCAGCCATAGTGGTGTCTATGCTCACTGGGGCATTGCCCTGTATGTGCTTGTCATCTATGATTTATTTATTTATTTTATTTACATTCTCTTATATACCGCACTATTCTGCATCAGCGCGGTTTACATTGAACAAACTGAAATTACATTGAACAGGGCATTATAACTTGGAGATAACTATTTTACAGGGAACATGGGCTATGGAGGGTTAAGTGGCTTGCCCAAGACCACAAGGAGCACCTGTGGGACTAGAAACCCCAGTCCTTCCAGCCCAAGGTTGCTGTCCTCTAGTGGGATTTGAACCCCCGACCTTCCAGCCTGAAGTACCTTGCCCCAACCACTAGGCTACTCCTCCACATGATGGTGGGAGACATGGGCATGGCCCCCCAGGGAGCCCATTATGGTCTGCAATGGCCCACATGGGTCACTGATGTGGTGTGCGTTTGGTGTGTGCGCAGGTGTATCTATCTCAGCATGTGTAGCAGGTCACAGGTGTCAGCACACCCTGCACATGTACTGGCTCTGGGGTGTGTGCCACACTGGGGCACAGCTACCGATGTGTGTGTGTGTGTTGTTTTCTGTTGAGGAAACAGTGGAGGGGCGACCATCTTGACTTCACATGTGCCTTTGCTTTTGAACAAGAGCTATATCCTGCAGCAGTTTGTTTGTTGAGCAGCTACTATACTACATTTCCTGTTCATTACATACTGAATGTGTGCCGCTGTAGGAAGGGTTTAGGTGTGGTGTACCATGGTCTCAGACTATGCCAGGCATGTTGCTTCATGTGCCTGATTTCACCCATTGCTGACAGGCATCTGCAGTCTATTTGAGTCCAGGCCTTGCTGCAAAGGCTGCTGTGGAGATGTAACCTAATGGTTAGAGCACTGGCTCGTTAAGCAATTCCCACTTGGTCTCTTTGTGGCTGTGAGATATGTGGTTCATTTTGATGGTAGACAAAGTCCAGGATCAGCGTTGACTGGTGGACACACACTTGTATGCTTTTCTCTGTGTTCTGGGAGCACATTGGGTCTGTGCACATGCTCTTTGTGATCATGGCCTTCTGAAATCATGGCTGTCTTGGCTCAGACATGTTTGGACTGCAGATGGATGCCACCTGAGTGAGGTATAGCTTGATGGTTTGAGTAGTGGGATCATTTTGCAGAGGCTTTTTATGTATGTATAATCTTTCAAAGTATGACCTCTGTTCCTTGTGGCCTTGGGCAAGTCACTTAACCCTCCATTACCTCAGAATAATCCAAGCTATCACTGCCCCTGTTTGTAATGTACTTTACCACTTTAATGCAGCAATGTGAACTGCTATGACTGAGATGCTAAAGTGGTATCCCACAAACCATTTATGTAACTAAATATCTAATATACATAGCAAAGATGATTTGAGTCTTTCATCATCACTGTGATTGCACAGCTTCAACTCAATCGCCTCCATGCATAGCATGCTCCCACATCCTACACCTGGAATGGCCACCTACAGAGCTAATCCCACTTCCTTATGTGCTCCATGACCAATGTGAGTGACTCCTCTTCTGTTGTTGTATGCACATTTGTCTGGCTAGTTGTATGGTGGTTGGGAGACTGTGCCAGTTGTGTGACCAACATGGCTGGTCTTGGGGATTCCACTTGATATGGGCACACGTTTATCTGACACACTATGACTGCATTGGTGCTACAACCATATAGCACCTTCTCATCTACCGCCATCCTTCTTTCAGCCCATCTATCTGCCTCTGCCAGCTATGTGCTGTGATATCTTCTCCTACCAGCTGCTATACCATGGACCACACGGGTACTTCTTTATCATTTTGATGTATCATTCATGCCTCTCCTGTGACTGATTGGAATGTCACCACTCCACCTCCATCATCCTTTTGATGCACACAACATGGTGCTTTTGGCACTGCAGAGGGACATGTTCTCCCCATCCTATCCCACACACTGGCATTGCAGCATTTTACATGGGCACCCCTCCATGCCTCAGTACTGCTGCCTCCCACATGCTCATCCCACTTATTGACTACTATATAGGATATATGTCAGGTCCATCAGCTCCTACCTGTCCTTCCAGCCAGCACCTTTACATTGACTTTTGATGGGGCTCCCTTATCCAAGGTGCATGCTTGTCACCTTAACACCCGGTGTCCTGTTAGCGCATGCTAAATGGTGCCTTATGCCCTTACCACCATAACGCCTACTACCCGCCCCAAGCCTTTATTGCATGCAAAGACCCTTAACGCTGCCATTATTCCTCACAATCTACTGCTCCCTTAACACTTCTTAGTAAACATACCCCCTAGAGTCACTGACCACTGAACACTTCTCACTTCCTGTACCTGCTGTAAAATTTGTAGGAAATGTGTGATGTCTTTGATGTATGATGGTATTTTAGAAACCTCATCCTTCAAAAAAAATCTAGAAATCAGCCAAAGTATTCTAGTAGTGAATCATTGCTAGACAGTAGAGGCCTGCCAGGAGGATGATCCAGAGTCTTATGAATTTTTGCCCACAGATACGAGACAGAAACATTTGGAAAAGAAGGATTTAGAAAAAACAATTCTTTATCTGATAGAAACTCTGCCTCAAAAGCAGTTTCAATAACCATACAAATTTCTTGCTGTAACAATGGAGTTGGATCTTTGTTTAATTTACGATAGCAGGTTTCATCTTTGAGATGGCACATAACTTCCATCTCATAATCTGAGGAATTCATTACTACAATAGCGCCTCCTTTGTCAGCATGTTTGATAGTGAGGCAGCTATTAGATTGTAGCTCCTGAAGTGCTCGGACTTCATCTACAGACAATTTATGCTGATATCTCCTGCATTGCTTCTCAATTCTTTCTAAATTGTTTCATAAGTGAAAGGGCACGGGCAGGGTCCCGGCACCCGCGGGTAACCGGGTGCTCAGCCCGGTGAGGGACCCTGCGCGTGCCTTGCCGAGGAGGTGGGGGCGCTTCAGAGGCGAGGACACGGGATGTGTCCTTTAAACTGATTGGCTCCGCCTGCAGGGCGAGCGCGGGGGAGCCAATCGGAGTGGCGGTCGGCATGTGCTCAGGTCTGCAGTGTTGGCCTGAGCACATGTGAGGGAGGCTTCTCATGGAGCTTCCCACCCTCCCACCTGATATATCATGGCGGAGGTTTGGGGATTAGGGGTGTCGCAGCGTGGGGGGGGGGGCGAGATCCCGGAGGTTTCCAGGGTCCAGAGCCTTAGACTACTTGGGGCGGGGGCGGGGTGCCCACGACCCGGATAACCCTTGGCAGACTTTTGCTAGTGATATGGCAAAGTCAGGTAGGGGTGGTAGGAATGTTGCCGGTGGCTTGACCGCGGCAGGTGCGTAGGCGAGGTCACCTTGCTAATTGCATGGCTGGTGACGGATCGCTCCGCTGGGGTTCGTTTGATGTTTATTCTTGTTCATAATGTTCAGTATGTTAATTGGTAATAAAGCTGTGACCAGTTGCTTCCAAGAACGATTGTCTGTGAAGTTTGTGGGGACCGAGGGGGGGGGGGGTTGGGGGGTATTTGAAAGGAAAGGGGGGGGGGTGATGGTGGGAAGGGAAGAGCACCGGGTCCGACTACCCGGTTACAGATTGCTCTTGTGGAATGTCACAGATTTCAAGTTCACTTTCTGAATGTATTTGTGACAAAAAGTCGGAATGCTTTTTCTACTACACCATATACTAAACCTACAGATAGAAATACTTTACTACAATATTGCAAATATTGCAATATTGATTTCATACCTTTCAATATTAGAGGTGAAGATTGTGGAAAGTTGTTATTGAAGTGCGAACAATGTTGGATATTTACTCTTAATAATTTGGAGCCAATAGGTTTGAATGGAAAGTTTGAGTGGGGGGGTTTCTGGTAATTGATTATCTGGCTGAATTAATTTTGTCGGTATTGGCTATATAGCTCTATATTGCCTCTACTCTGTTTAGTGATACTCTGTTAAGGTTAGGCCTGATATGATGATTTCAGATGAGGGACTCATCTTTGATTGGCGTTTTTTAAATTTAAAATCTATTACATCAGACGCTAATCGGTGCACAGGGTTTTCCCTGATAAGGAGTTTGATTCGCCCCCTGAAGAAGGCCAGCCAAATGAAACGATCTTTGTTGAGCGGGTGTGAATTTGCACGAGATATCAGCAGCTTGAAGATATGTTTCAGACCCTATTGGTGACCCTATTTAGTTTTACATTTTCTTTAACTTTTTATGCAGGATTCAATGCTTGCACCATCCTTGCTATGGTGTGCTCAGTGTTTTGCAGGCACTATTCCTTTTAGGGTCTAATTCTTGTAGCATTCTCGCTATGATGTGCTCAGTGATTTGCGAGCACTACTACTTTTAGGTGCCTATCTTAGGAGAATGATTGAAATATTTATTTAATTTAAATTTTAAAAAAATGCAAAGGTTTTGGGGAATAAGTACTTTAATATTTTATAATTGGTTAAGTTACAATAAATTGTTACTCTGGGGAGGTTTTTTTAGACCGATAATGTGTTAGCATGCGTTTCCCCTACGGCAGAGTTTCCGATACATAGAGGGATATTTTTGCACCCGGAGGTCTTTTTCTCCCCCTTTTTTTTGATATATTGTTGTTATGAGTGGATAGCTGCCATTTTTGTGCATAGGGTCTATCGAACCTGATATAAAAATATAGCTTTGGGCTAATACAATTATATTTTAACCATTGAGAGCTGTTCATCCATGCATGTTTACTTAATTGTCTGGGAGTGTTGTTGTGGTATTAATATTTGATCACTCAGTGTGTTTTTTTGATTTGCTAATACCTCATCTTATGTACTGCAATGGCAGTGACTTGGAAAGATACTTTCAGTTTTAGGGGTATGTTTACTAAACTGCGTTAGTGTGATTCGCGTTAGGAGCCGCGGTAGAGACAGAAATCCCAAATAAGGACATGGGCGGTACATCGTTACCGAGAACGTGCCGAGAACGCGCGTTACAAGGTGCCATAAATGAACGAGCGCTACAGGGCATGTTACCGCGCGTTAATCTTAAGAAGGCGCGCAGGCACACAAGCACAGCAACAGAGCTGTAGCACAATGGTTACAACACTAACTGATAATTCAAGGGTCATGGGTTCAATTCCCCAGTGGGCCTAATATATAAGGCTGGCTGAGGCAGCACCCTTTACATTTAAGTGGTGATTGTTGAGGCATTTGACGTGTATTTTAACTAGTGCTGCCAGCAAACACACCCTCACGGTGGCATAACCTAAGGTGCCGCATAAGGCACCCTATAAGGCACTCCATAGGGCACATTATAAAGTGTACTGTCCGCCAAGGCACCCTATAATGTCCCCTATAGGACACCTTATAAGGCTGTGAACAAAGCCCTGGCTGGCTGCAGGACTGCACGTCACCACACAAACTGGCTGCTGTGGTTACCAGGATAGGGTTAACCCACCCGTACCCATGATGCACTGCACATGCAAATAAGCAGTCGAGAGATCGGCACAAGATTGGGTATGCACCCCCACAGCACCTCAGCCTGGTAGGGGCAACAGACCGTGTGTGGCACTGCCACAGAGTAGCCACAGACAGTCACATTGTGCGGGTACTGTGCCCACCCTGAGTTTGAGGTGGGGCGCCCAGCACCAGGTCCACAGTACCTTTCATGGCTGAAATACGCCATGCTGCAGGTCCCCATCAGTGTGTGATAGGTAGTTCCATTAGACACACCTAGGATACATCTGTGTCCTGCAGTATGTCTCGGTCATGTCTAGTCCTTATGGGCAATGATGCACCCAGAATAGTGCATATCCTGTGTTGGTGCCATGGTTACCTGCTGTAGGTGAAGAGGGAGGGAGGGAGGGAGGGAGGGAGGGAGGGAGGGGTGTATGGACCCATAGGCAGATTATGTACCACCATACAACCCACCCTCTGGGACTCAGGGTGGGAAACAGGATCACCCACCAATAGATCCACAGTCTACCTCCCTGAAATGGTAGCAGTAGAGGGGACCATCAACCCCAGTCCTGCTGGGGAACAGACAGAGTGGTACACATCCATAACGCAATAGCAGACAGACGGCAGGCCTGGAATTGCTCAGCTGTCCACCACCATTCTCTGTCATTCTCCAGCAGCAAGCCTCCAGCTGCTGCACCCTGCAAGGTGTTCCAGCAAGACACATACTAGCTGCAGACAGTCCGCCAGCTAGTCCATAGTGCATGGTCCTGGAGGAGATGCATGTACCCAGAATGGGGATGTTAGCATACACACCAAGCAGATAAGTCAGTGATTGGGCCCCAAAAGAAAACCCATAAATATCACATGAGAAAAATGCTATATAGCACTATGGGGGAACCTAGCCATGCCATGGTCACTGCTCAGTCAGGGTGAGAGTGACCTCCCAGCAGGACATGCTATGGCCATCCTGTCCATGCAGTTGGTACCGGGTACTACAATGTCCGAGCCATTGCCCTATGCCCTGTGCAGATGCGGCCAGGCCAGGCCACTCTATCCAGGCTATTCCCACGGTACCTTGCTCCTCATTATGCACATTGGCAGGCCAATACTGGCAACAGTGCTAGCAGTGTGGGCTGTGGAGGGTGTTGGCAACCACCACACACTGGATAGACAGACACACACTCCCCACACCTATGCCAGCATTGTGCAACTATAGAGGTGTTGGGCAGCCCAGGCCACCACACCAGTCCTGGGCACAGTGCAGGCATGGCTATGGTACGCAATACTGTAGGAGTCACTCCCCAGGTTGGTAAACACTGTCAGACACAAGACCTGTAGCACACTCCACAGACATCAGAAAGGTTGCTATGATGCAGCTCAATCAGAAAATTGTACTTAACCTAGGAATTGCTATCTGCCAGTAATCATAGCAACCTTTTGATAGATGTGTGCCATATTCCCAGGTTTAGGGTGGCATTACTAAGGTATGCAAGTGCTAGTATTGGGAGATGCACGCAGAGCCCAAAGTCCTGCCTCTCTAGGAGGCTTTGGATAATGGGGCTTGTGGGTACAGGTGTGTCTGCCCCTGTTGGCTGCTGCTTTACGGCAGAGGTTCCCAACTCCATTCCTGCGGTGCAAAACACTGTTCGGGTTTTCATGCTGTCCCTCATGAATATGCATGAGACACATCTGCATACCATGGGGGTGGCGCATAGAAATGCAGCACAGGCATCTTTATCAGAGGCAGCATGGAACCGGAATGGTGTTTGGACCTCCAGGACTGCATTTGGGAGACTCTGCTCTAGGTAATGTGCATGTTTATGGTGTCTGTGCTCTGTAGGGTAAAATGTAGGTGTCATGGGCATGTTTACATCATCTGCAATAAAGGTGCTGTCTGTATTAGCACGTTGTAGTGGTGGGTAAAATATGGGGACTGGGTTGGCAGGAACCACAGCTGGGACTTGAACCTGTGACCCTCTGCTTCTGAATACACTGGTTTTGTGCAGTGCACCACCTTGTTGTCACAGAGTCAGTCCGTTCCTTGGTGATACCATGACTGTTCATCAGACAGGGCCCGTCTGTTGCTGTACACAGCACCCACCTACACAGGGCTAGGCCACGGTCTGCTCTGGGCAGCTGCCACTGCCCCCTCCACCACCAGTATCCCTCAGCCACCATGCTGACATGCCCTTCTGCTGGTGGTGCTGGTGGTGCGCAGTCTCAGGCCATCCAGTGTGCAGGTAGGCGGCTGCCTATGGTGTGGGTTCTGGGGTAGGGGTGCCTGCATAGATATCCACGCTCCCCCCAGCCCCGCCTGCCAATGTTCCGTGCCCTTTGGGGGTAGCTGTTGGGTACTATCCCCTGTGACACTGTGGGAAACACACTCGTGCCCATGTTGGGCCTTCAGCAGTTGCTGTCTGGCTGCTTTGCTGTTTCAGCATTCGTATGGGCCACCTAGGCTTCACCCTAGTCCGCACTGTGGGCCCAGCTCCACCACAGCATATGCCGCCTGCGGCCCTCTGTATCCCCTTCTCCGGCATCTGTCCAGTTGCCATTCCGACATGCCCGCCCTGATGTTGCGGGACATGTGCACGCCATAGGAACGCTATTTCACTGTGGGCTCATTCACCTTGTATGGGGACTGAGTATAGACCCTTCCACGATTTATATCTGTTCTATGGAGCTTACTCGGGGGGGGGGGGAGGGGTTGATGTTTCTCATTGATACCACTATTGGCCTGCTTGGTTTTGGTTGTTTTCCAGTTTGTTGGGGTCATTTTCAGTGTTTATGTGCCCTTTTGTTCTGTGCAGATGTTTCACACTTATCACTTGTTTTGGGTTTACCTGCCTGGGCTGTACATTGCTGACACTGAAATGGTTTCTCTCCCCTGTAATCTGCATTTAACGGCAGGTTTTCATTCGCGTTTGGATTCAGCTCTTCAGATCAGCGTGTTAGTGTGAAGGGAGCCTCTCCCCGCCCACTCTCCGCCCACTGACCCCTTCTCTCCGCCCTCTCTCCACCTTCTGCGGTGTTTTACCGCGCCGCGGAGCGTTACGATCGTTAGCACATCATAACGTGCGTTATTTATTTATTTATTTATTTAACAGCTTTTATATACCGCACTTTTGATATCAGCGCGGTTTACATTTTAACAAATTTTGTACTTAAACATAAAACAAATGTTAAGTTTACAGAGAACAGGGAGTAAAAACATGGATAACAGGGATTAACAATTAACAGATATTTTTAATTAACAGATATTTTTAATTATTTACAATAGGTTCTTAAATGCTCGAGCTCTAAAGGTAGGGTTTGTGAGGCTTGGTCTAGATCGAGTGGTAAGGTTTCGGGAGCTTATTTGACTAGCCGTGATCAAAGGTCTGTGTGGGAGGGGGGTCAGTATATTGTGAGAAGTGTTGTAGGAAGAGGTGTGTTTTTATGGATTTTCTGAACTGGGACAGGTCTTTTTGTGATCTAATACTAGGTGGAAGCGATCCAGTGTTATATAACGTTAATGATCGTTAGCACATCATAACGCGTGTTATGATGCGCTAACGATCGTTAATGTTACATAACGCGCGTTATGTACCGTTACCGCAGTTTAGTAAACATACCCCATAGTGTTGAAAAAAACTAAAGAAATATTGAATATCCCTTCTCTATGACAAGGAATTATAGATGATCAGCACCCTAACTTTTGTTAACAGATCTAAGAGGGGAGTGCGACTGGAGCTACATAGCCTCACTTTGGCACAATATTTTAGTAAAGAAGTTATACCAAAGGGATTGCGAATTTGGAAGGAACAAGGGGTGTTCTTAGAAGATGAGAACTTTAGTATCTTAACTAAGTTCTCTCTCGATCTAATGTTATTGATGACTGAGACAATGGGTGAGATACACGAAGAGGTTAAAAAGGAACTTGATGTAGAATTGGCTAAACAGAAAACGCTTGATTTTTTTATGCACTTTGGTGAAATCTCTAAGCAATTGAATCGCTATAAATCAGAAATGAAGTCACGGGGTGAGAAAGAAATAAAGAAGGTAACACGTATTCAGCCTAAGCGCTCTTCCTGTTAGACAGTGGCTTTGATCTGTCATCTGAGAGCTCTATTTCTAGTGATGAAGATGTTCATAAAGAAGCATTTTTAGGGAGAAGAGTAAGAGGTAGGATGAAAGGCAGGTTGACCATAGATTCCCAGTCAGTTGAACGTCAGGGTCCTTTTACAAGGCTACAGAAGAAAAGAAATCTGCAGTATTCCGAGTCCCAATGAGTGAGGTGGTGATTCATTTATCATCTGTTGAACTTTCACCTTCACAACTCTTGCTGTTAGCTAAAGGACTTTCCATTGTACCTGGTCCTTTTTACGATAAATTTCAGATTTGTTTGGCAATTGAACAGTTGTTAAGAACTTTACAGCTTTGATTGTTTTTTGCCGATAAAGCTTCAGTTTCTGATGCTTCTGTGGTTTGTCCGAAATCAACATAGACATCACATGACCCTTTAAATGTGGTGTTGTCAACTTTCAAGACTTTATTATTAAACAATTTTGAAAGAATTGAGTAGCAATACAGGAGATATCAGCATAATCTGTCTGTAGATGAAATCTGGACACTCCGGGAGCTACAATCTAATAGCTGTTTCACTATCAAATGTGCCGAAAAAGGAAGCACTATTGTAGTAATGAATAACTCAGATTATGAGATGGAAGCTATGTGCCAGCTCAGTGATGAAACCTGTTATCGTAAATTAGACAAAGATCCAACTCCAGAGTTACAGCAAGAAATTTGTATGGTTATCAAAACTGCTTTTGAGGCAGGGTTTCTATCAGATAAAGAATTGGCTTTTCTAAATCCTTCTTTTCCAAAGGTTCCTGTCATGTAACTCTTGCCAAAAATTCATGAGACTCCAGACCATCCTCCTGGCAGGCCTCTACTTTGTAGTAATGATTCACTACTAGAATATGTTGGTTAATTTCTAGATTGTTTTTTGAAGGATGAAGTTCTTAAAATGTCATCATACATCAAAGACACCACATTTTCTGCTCAAGGCACTAATGTCCCCTAATGGTAATCTGGTGGTACTGCAGCAGTACCTTGAGACTACAATTAGGGGTCATCAGCACCATTTTAGATTGGGACACAGTATGAACAGGAGTGAGTGAGCCTTTCTTCTGCTTCCACTAGGGTCCTGCTAAGAACAGGGCAGGTGCAGACATTACCATCAGGTGAACTAGGTGGCCACCTAGAATACCAATGTCTCAGGGGCAGCCCTTTGCCTCCACTGTCATCCCCCTCAGAGACCTGCAATGGCAGCAATTGAATCAAACAGCCTACCTTAAATCTATGACGTGAGACTGTATATTCCACTCATCTGATGCCAACTTCTTTTTGTATGAGGAGAAAGGCGGCTTACACCCCCCATGAAAACAGGAAGTCGGCATCAGGTGTCATAGGAGGGGGAACCCAAACAGCCTTGCAGTGCTAGAAGTTTAAGATAAGCACCATGGGGCTGTTTGAGGCCATTGACGCCACTGTAATGGTGGCAATGGGGGTCAGGGAGGGTGCCTCATATCCTTGCACCTGTCCTGTTCCAGGGAATGGGATCAATGGGGTGGAGGTGCTGTTGGTGAGGGCCTTGGGAAGGATTTGTTTTTGCTGGGGGGTGCTGGGTAAGGGGATCATGCCAGAGGGAGTTTTACAGAATATCAGAGGCATTGGAAGGGGGTCTAAAGGTATCAGATTATTGTGAGGAATCAGAGAGTAGGATAGAGATTGAGGACAGTTGAGAGGACATCAAGGTGGGGGGAAGGCCCCAGATCTTGACATTGTCAACTTGCCTTTCCAGCAGGCATTTATATGTGCCTTGGGGCAGATGTAAATGTCAATATCTAGATCTTCCCCTGCCAACAGAGATTCCCTATATGAAATGTGTGATCCACGTCTATGTTGTAGGCCCACCCAAACCTTTCCCTCTTTCAACCCTCACCATGCTTCATGGCAAACATCCCCACATTTAAAAAGCACCTGTTCTAAAAGTCATTTACACATGTATCCCAATGTACACATATAAGTGCCCTATATCTGATCTTAGGCTGTTTGCATATTCATTACAGTTCAATGAAAGGGAGAGAGGAGTTGACAGAGGTGTTGAGACAATGACAGTTCAAAGGCCCTATATCTGACAACAAGTGAGAAAGCAAATGTCTCTATTGAGCCCTTTTGTGTCACTTTCAAAGTATTTGATCATTCCAGTTTCAAATATTTTTCTTTCGTGGGTATTCCTGACATTTCAGTGCCTTTATTGTAAGGTCATTAACCCTGGAATTACCAAGATTTTTTGCACACACTGAATACCGTTGGGGTCATAAATGACCCCACGACAAATTTTAATTGTTAACCATGAAAATTTTAAACTAAACAGACAAAATATTATTCCAAATTAATTATTTATTATATGAAGGTTAAATGTTTTGAAATTTAATGCTTTATCATAAAATTACATGAAGAAGAGTTGCCATGAAAGCAGTTTTTGCATGCACTTGATGAACACAGTAAAGTACTACAGTCATTTGCATGAGACACAGACAATTTCTGAATGTTCTTTGCAAACATTGCACTTGCAGGAGGTGCAAACTATGTTGCTTTTCTTGTCTTTTTCTCTAGAACAGCAGTGACACCTTTCCCTTTTCTTTGGGATCCCGACATTGCAAATAGCATCAGTGGCTTCTTCAATGCTGGAAGAAGTCTCGCTGCAATTACTCTGAAGCAGCTGCTTTCCTAATTCCAAGAGGAATAGACAACGTCTGTGCTTTGACTTGGACTGCCATTCTGGATTTAGTGACATCCAAACAATGAAGGCGTTCAAAGCACTGATGTCCAACATGTTGTAGAAGATTGTCACTGGCCAGCGCCTTGTCATTTGTTTTGTGGTATACGTGCGCAACATTTGATCTGCCATATCTACTCCACCTTTACTAGAATTATAGTCCAAGATCATGCGCTGTTTTTTGTCTGGACGTGTGTTATCTACTTATTCTTGATCATGCAAACTGCTCAGAAGAACAACCACTTTTCCTTTCTTCGGGCAATAGGAAACCAGAGTGGCGTCATCGCGAAAGGCAAACAGTGAAGTGAATACCTCTTGGCCCTTTGCTGTTACAAATTCTGGAGGTAATTCTTTTCTGTTCTTTCGAAATGTCCCCAAAAGTGTCATTTGTTTTTCTAGCAATTTCCGTGACAGGGATAAGCTGCAGAAGAAATGGTCAACAGTAACATTTCTGCCAGATCGCGTCAATCCTTCAGTGAGTTGCAGCACAACCCTTTCACACTGATTCTGTTCCCTGTTTTGTCCGAGTTCCCTTCCTGTATATACTTGAAGACGCAGAACATATGACGTTGCACTGTCACACAACATCCATAGTTTTATGCCATATTTCCCAGGTTTGCTGGGAATATAGTGTCTGAACGGAACACGGCCACGAAATGTAAGCAGTTGCTCATCCATGGTAACATTTTCACCAGGAACAAAGGCATCACTTAGAGCTGCTTCCCAGGTATCAAAAACGTGTCTGATTGGAGCAAGCTTATCCACGCCTCGTTTTTCACGTCTGTTGGTTGCATCATCAAATCTGAGAGCACAAGAAATTTGCTGAAAATGATTATGGGCCATATTTTTGCCGAAAACAGAATGACCATCTTCAAGGTTCCACAACTGAACTATGGATTCATTTCATGACTTGTACACGCCTGAGAGGATCAGAAATCCAAGAAAATGTTGAAATTCTCCATCTGTCAAATCTTTCTAGGTGTCATCATAAATGTGTCTTCCTTGTTTGCTTATCCACATCATGATTTCATTCAATAAGTTCTTCCTCATGAGCAAGTGAAATGCTGCGAGAGGGCCATCAACATTTCGTACAGCATACCTTGTAGGACCTTGTTGTATGGGCATGACATTAGCTCTGGCGTATCTTCCAGCAGCTTGCTTTATAGGTTTTCTGTTCCATGATGTGGCATCCATAGATACATAGGCTTCAATGGCTTTACCACCTTCTATATGTTGCCTAAAAAATACACAAACCTGAGAATCCTGGCAGACCTATTGTATCTGGTATTGACAGACAAAATATCTGGACTAATAGAGATCTTCAAGCTACTGCAGATTATCTGAATAGATTAAAGAACATCGAACACCCTCTTTATCTCTGTACAGCAACATCCTCCATGCAGACAGCCTAGCAGCACACTACAAGCTCTTAAATACAACTTTCTCGGATCATGGATACGATGAAGAAACGGATGTGAAACAAATCAAATTCATCCTAACCCACAGCTACTTCAAATTCAATAGTGGCATCCCTCTGCAAATTATGGGGACCACCAAGACAACACAGTATGCCAACCTTTTTACGTCAGAATTGAAAGAGATATGCCTGAATGTAGTGCTAACCCAACCACCGACCAACCAAACTAGGCAGTCGCCTGGAACAATGGCTTCTGGAGGGGCATCAAAGAACAGCAGCAGCCAAAGCAATGCAATGAGTCCTGGCAGCCAAAAGTCATCAGTGTTTACTGTTACTGTAGCTGCTGGAAGAATGAGCAATAAGACAATAGCCATTTACCCTTGTAGGTTTCTTTATGTTTTTTTTTAAGTCTCCATCATTCTGCGTGTATTTCCATAACAAAGTATAATACTGAAACGCCCGGTGAAGCATTTGCAGCAGCGGTGACCAGAGCTGCAAAAGTGACTGGCTATCGCCATTTTAAATTAAATCTAGATATTTAGTGCAGGTGCATATCTGGTGACTGGCTTCTTACTAGTTCTCTCTCCCCATAACATCTGCCTGGAAATCTCTTTGGCCTACCTAATTCTCTTTCTCTGGAACTTTCTTCCCCTCCCACTACATCAAGAACCCTCCTAAGTTCAAGAAAAGACTTCTACTACTACTACTACTACCACCACTAATCATTTGTCTAGCACTACAAGGCGTACACAGTTCTGTACAGAGACATGTAAGAGACGCTTATCAGATCTTACAGTTTAGTCAAGACAGGCAACAAAACAACTGGGGACTAGGATATCTTTAGCAGAATGGTAAGGAAACATCTAGGTGGAGAGCAGGAGATTATGCAGATAAGGATGCAAAAGCAGCTTTGAAGAAGTGGGTTTTGTGTCTAGATTTGAAAAGGACCAGAGATGAAGCCTGACAACAGATTCAGGTAGTTTGTTCCAGGCATAAGGAGCAGCAAGTTGGAAGGATCAAAGTCCAAAGTTTGCAGTGGGAAAGAAGAAGCTATCTGCCAGAAGAGCAGAGTTCCTAAGGAGGGGTGTAGGGAGAAAAGATTTAAGGCATGGCTCTTCTAATGCACTTTTCCCAAGTGCCTGCCTTCATAACTTGCTCATTGTTTTCCCTGACAGAACTCAACCTGTGCTTTTATTTCCTCTTCCACCTCTGTTCCCACCATACAAGGGGAACAGAGGTGGAAGAAACGAGAAAAGAAATGAGACTGTGGCAGCCATGCCCATGACTCATGTGGTGGCCAAAGTGTCCCCAAGCCCTTAGAAAAGGGAAAAGAGCCTACTTTTACCTTTAGGGAAAGATGCAGCAGGCGGGGAGGTGAAACACAAAATGTTTTGAAACCTGAAAAAACTCACCTAGTGAATAGCTGCAGGCCACACCCTAGCTTAGGAACAAGCTACAGGGGTAATGAAAACCAGCTGGAGAGCCAGCATGTGAGCACTGCTCTGATACGTGCAGAGGGAGTTCCCAGGGGATTACAAAAAGGAAGTAACAGAGAGAGGAAGCAGTTGCAGGTTGTCTCCAAGGTTCAGCAAACAGAGGAAGTCACTCAAGAAGTTGCTGGAGAGAGTGTTAGAGACCACGTTCCAGATGCCGTGGTAAATCCAGAGAAAGAAAGAGAAAGACAGAGAGACTTGGAGTGGAAGCAACTCAGGAAGCTGGGAAGGAGACAGCATTGGGCACACAGATACCGAGTGCAGAGGGCTGAGTCAGACAGCACAGATAGTGATGAAATAAGTCTGAAAAGCAGCCTGTTTCCTGAAGCATATTTTGATGCTGGTGCAAATGCTGAGCTAGAGAAACAGCATTGCAGGAGAAAGGAAATTCCCAGGGGAGGAGCTACTGGAGACTCTGAACGGAGCAGAGAGCCCAAGGCACTGGGGAGAGGAAAAAGCTCTCGTGTTTCAGAGGAGAGAGGTATTTCCCAAGACAGCCCAGCCTTAAGGGAAACTGCTAGGACATTCAAACAAACAGGCCACAAGGCAAGGAGCTTTGCTGGGGAGAGAAGTTTGAATGAGGACAGTTTTATCACAAGCCAAAGGTTTGATAAAAGCCCAACTGAGAAATGGAGAACCGTGAGTAATCCTCTGTCTAATAAGCAGTTAAGTAAACTGAAGGCATTAAACCATTTGGAGGGAAAGGAAGAATTGTCTACATGTGCTGAGCAGCCTAGGGACAGGAAAGCCTCTAAATGGAAAAATATCCTTAAGCTTTTAGAAACTGCAGAACCAGGTTTTATCAAGAGGAATGTATGCCATGAGATCCCAGAGTCACTCGTGGAGGATATGGAAATAGGGAGTTACCCTTCTGAGAGTGAGAGTGACAGTCTTATGGAATGTGCTATCTGTTATAAAACAAATGTTTGAGCCCTGGAAGGAAAGAAGCTCAAACAACAGCCTTTATAATTGAAGAGGTATAGCCAGGCTGGACTATGTTTTAAAAGCCTTGTTTTCTTTTTATTGTTCCTGGAGTAAAAACCTGAAAGTAATTGCATCTGAAGACGTTTAGCAAAGTAACCTAGCACTGATGTTAATAAGGCTAGAAGAAGTAATGAAGCTGTGGTTTGTGGAATCTGGAAACATTTGAAGCTGATTCTGTCAGGAGAAGAAAATCCTTTATTTTTCTTTCTTATTTTTGCGTTAAGCTTTATACAAGCACTGTTTGGAGAAGCAGTACAAATCAAATAAAATTCCTGTGCTTGCCTTAACCTCTCGGACTTTTCATTTCAATATGGAAACCCACAACTACGAAATATAGAGGTGGCACCCCACTATAGGCGACCGCCTAGGGTGGCCCTATAGTAGCTTGGCTGTAAAGGGGTGGATCGGCCACACTCAATACCAATTGGCTAACCGCTTATGTCACTATTGTGCAACATCTTGCCACTATTCTGCTATAATATTTTTCATCTCTCTCACTTTGTTTTTCTTTTTCAGTTTTTTTTTGTAGCACACTGCTCCATCGCTTTGTCACACAACTGGAGGTGGCAGAATTATGGAGTAAAGAATCAACTTGAAATTTCTGGTTAAGTTGGAGAAGGGCCCAACTAAGTGTCTCCAATTTCTCCAAAAGGCTTATGGAGAAGATGCAATGTCAAGGTCGCGAGTCTTCGAGTGGCACAAACGCTTCAAGACTGGCCTCGAGGAGGTGGAGGATGACCCCAAGTCAGGATGGCCTTCCATGACAAAGACGGCTGAGAACATTGACAAAGTGAACCAGTTGGTGTGGAGTGATCACAGATTGATGGTGCGGATGATAGCTGAGGAGCTCAGCCTAAACATGGAGTCAGTGAGGACCATCTTAGTGCAGGAGCTAGGGATGCAGAAGGTGTGCGCCAAGATGGTGCCCAAGCTTTTATCAGATGACCAGAAGGAGCACAGGGTCAATGTTTGACAAGACTTGCTAGAGAAGATCAGAGAAGATCCAGAGTTCGTTGGCCAAGTCATGACAGGAGACGAGACTTTGGTCTTCCAGTACAACCCTGAAAGCAAGAGACAGAGCCTGCAGTGAAAGACTCGACTGTCACCCAGACCCAAGAAGGTGCACATGTCCAAATCAAAGATCAAGGTCATGCTGATCACGTTCTTCGACCAGAAAGGAGTGGTCCATCATGAGTTTGTGCCTGAGGGTCAGACAGTCAACCAGCACTTCTACCAGCAGGTCCTCAATCGCCTCCATGACCGGGTTCGGAACAGCAGGCAGGCTCTGTGGAGAAACAAGTCGTGGCTGTTTCACCACGACAATGCACCCGCACAAATTGCACTCAGTGTGAGGCAGTTCTTGGCCAACAAACAGATCACAGCTCTCGACAACCCTCCTTATTCCCTAGATCTCGCACCATGCGACTTCTGGCTCTTCCCCAGGCTGAAGACAGTGCTCAAAGGAACTCATTTTGCCTCTGTAGAAGAGATGAAGGCCACTGTGACGAGGGAGCTGAGGGACCTCAAGGAGGAGGACTTTACTGAGTGCTTCCAAACATGGCAGAAGTGAATGCATATGTGCATTAACTCGGGGGGGGGGGGGATTACTTTGAAGGGGACAATGCATAATTTCTCTGTAGATTTTGTAATAAAACATTTATGGGACAGTCTCGTTTCTTTTTTTGTCACACCTCATATTTTGTACAGCCCCTTCTATTTTCTCTCTGATTCTCCCCTTTTGTCTCCTCATTAACTTTTGTGGAAACTGCTAGTTACGTATGACCTAGATTGGCCACTGTTGGAAATAGGATACTGGACTTGATGGACCTTGGTCTGACCTAGTATGGCGTATCTTATGTTCTTATGTTTTTATGCTTTTAGTCTTTTTTTGTAAACCACTATGATGACATTTAGGCCCTTGGTAACCTATAAAGAACATGGAATGAATAAATGATTGCATAGATGAATATACAGGAAAGCAACTGACAGATTCCAGAAAGACAAAGCAATAGCATCAGTGCCCCCTTCTATAAATCCTAGCAACAACATCAGTGCCCAGTATCCAAGCCCCAGCAACAGCAATAGTATACTCTTCCCCAAGCCCCAGTAACAGCCCTCTCCCCCATGCTATGCATCAGTAACTGTTCCCCTCCCCCTCCCAGGTCCCTGCAACAGTCTCCACCTTGTGATAAGGAAGCTTATCATAGCTCAGGAAGGAGCTATAGAAAAGGTGAAGTGTCTCTGAACAAGCAACCTGTCAGTTCTGGTAGAAATAAGAAAACAGAATTTTCCCATAAAAGACTACCAGTCCCAGAATGCACCAGGTTTCCAACAGCCATTAGAGGAGCTGAAGTGGGGAAACGTGTGTTCAATCAGGAGGGCTATGAGGTAATCCCTAAGCACTCATCTCAAAGGGCAGGGCCTGATTCAGCACAGCTGCGCTGTGTTAGGGAGGAACACTCATCTAAGCAGAATAAAGGTAGAGTTTATTCTACAGAGAATCATCCTCATTATCCTGAGAATCAGCTTGAGCTTGATCATCAGTTTCATCTGAAAGATCATCAGAAGCAGAAGCCAAACCGGACGGACAGAGAGGGAAAGAAACCCTTTGGAAGAAGGAAGAGAAAAGCCTTTGAGAGGTCTAGAAGAGTCCAGAGCAGTACGTATACTGGGAGGCATTTCAAGGGCCAGCATACACCATTGGACTGGGGAAAGCCAGAGGAATGGTGCTGCAGAGCTAGGAATCTCCAGACGCTACCTGTGAGGGAGACGGCTGCACGTGGAAAGGACCCTAAGACCCGTGCCAGAAGGTATGTGAAGAGAGATCCAGTGTCCAGGGATCTGGATTGGAAGGCTGGACATAAGAACTGGACTACATACTGGCCAGGCTATATAGAGAGGAACTCTAACAGCAATGGAAGCTCAGGTATGAACACTGATCTATGCCCTAGCTATAACCTTGAAAGACAGCAGGGAAACAAGTATTCTCCTGAAAGTGCTCCATTGAGAGATTCATCTGTGTCAATCCATGATATTGAACCCATGCTTGTTGAAGAAGGGGGAATGATTGCAGATGAAGAATGTGTTTATATGGACTGCTCTCTGTCCAAACTCCTTTGGTGATTTTCTGTTATAAAGTACAGCAACCATCACAAAGAAATACAAACTTGTTCTTTAATCTACTCAGAAAAGCTCCTGAAGCAGGATTTGACCCACACAGTAGAAAGCAAGCCAGCTAAGGGGTTTCAGCTGGATAACTGCTAGCAATTGAGCCTTACCTAATTGCTTGTGAGCTAGGAGAGAATCACTTCTGAATCTATGTGGGAAGTTATCAGAAGTTAACCTGAAAAGAACAGTTTTTTTTCTTTCTTTGTGGCTTTTCGTTTGTTGTTTGATATATGCTAAGAAAACATTAGCTAATGCCTGACAAGTTTGAATGTTGTTTTCCTGATTTTGATTTTGTTTTTCCAAGTTAAACACTGGAAGCAAGTAACCTGATTTATGTGCTACCAAGCATATCTGTGTTGGGAGAAATAACCCCATAAATAAATACCTTATTGGCTTTAACACTTGAGCACAACTAAATTATTGTCAGCAGCTGTGTCTGGTGTGAATGAACTGCATTGCCCACAATCCCTTGCAAATCATATAGATATACGCACTTGCCAAGACTGTGAAGATTCTCACCCAGGCAGCCGTCTGACAACCTCCATCTTCCAGCCCCCTGCATCAGCTACAACCCCCAGCCCCTGTATCAATGCCCCCTTTCTGCCAGCCATAGCAACATCGCTCTACCTGCTCACCATATTTAAATTACCAGGAATGGTAGGTGCAGGAATGGTTTGGGTGGGCCTAATATATTGACATGATGTCCCATCTTACAAGAGGAATCCACGTGGATATTATGAACTCTACATTGACATTCACACTTACCTCCAGCCATGCATAGGTTCCTGCTTGAAGGGGCAAGAGTTATTGCCTTGGTCTTCCCCCAATCTTCTCTGACAATGTCCCCTATGCCTCCAAAGGTATTTGATCTCTCAACTCCCCTCTACACTCAGTCATCCAAGCCCCCTACCTGACCATATGACCCTTCCCCAACATAAAGAAAACCCCTCACGTCTCCCTCACAAGACCCCCTAGCCTCACCCTCAATTCCATCTCTGGACATATTGGGATCTTTGGTGTCTACTGTGCACAACAGTGATCCCCAGTCACTTCTGCTCTCCATAGTCCCGGATTCAAAATGGCACTTGTGACTTCCAGCAGTAAACTTGCAATATTACAATTAGGCATCAAGCTGTTCAATAAGGGTATGTGTGCATTAGGCCACTTACTCTAGTATTTTATAAAGACAAGTAGGTGCCTACTTGTCTTTATAAAATATGATTAAATAGGCACCTTAAAACGTGCTTTAGCTAGGCAACCCTTATAAAATTATCCTTCATTAGGGTAATTTTATAACTAGGTACATACTTAGGTGCTATTTTATAAAGACACATGGGGGCATGTTTATTAAGGTACGCGTAGGTTGAGTGTAATTGTGTTGCCAGATTTGCACAGAGGCCTGTACTAATATGGGGATCATGTTTGTTCATCCCTCTGCCAATAGCACAATGCTAAGTGTGAGCGTCCGTGGCGAGGCGACTAGGCGGTTGCCTAGTGGGGGCGCTGGACATCACTCTTCTTTGTGTAGTTGTGGGTTTGCTTTGTCAGCAATCCGAATGGAAGAGGAGCACAGGACAATTTGTTACTTAAATTGCTTTTATTTATTTCTTTCTGGAATCAACTTTTGGCAAGTGACCTTGCTGAGGCAAATGACCTTGATAAGGCAAACAATATCACAAACTGAAAATATAGGATATTTTCTCCCTTTAGACTTCTCAGCAATATTTCTTCAAGTAGTTACTTCACTCTTGATTACTCTTTTCAGCTTCTTTCATTTACAAAGCAGTGTAACACTTTTTAAATGCACAGTTTTCCAAAAACTTCTGTAAGACAGTTTTTGACCTTTACTCTCAGCTGCTGCAGATTAGGATATCTCTCCTGTGCTGCCTCCTGGTTTAAAACGCTAGCCCTGTTAAGCCTGGCTTCTTCAGAGATACAATTGGCTGCTTTAAACAATGAGGTTCATATGACTTCTTGTCTGCTTTTCAGCTTGGCACATAACAACACCAGCACAGATATCTTCTTAACCTGTTACTCACAGCTTCTTATAAAAGTATTAAACACGGCTTATACAAATCCCACACTCCATGGATTCCGCAGAGGATATTGGAGAGTCTGAGTATGAGTCTACTTCCATTTCTTCTGGGGTACTATAACACTCAGGGCTTGGGGCACGTTCTGGAACGCTATGCTTCACTTCCTTTAAAAGCCTAAGAAGCTTTCCCCATTTTAACTTCTGGCTTCCTCTTTTTACCGGGTCAAAAGCTCTTGCCCTTCTTCCTCTTAGACACTCCTGTTCAGGACACACACAAATCGCTTTACTGGCAGAAACCCTCTTCCCAACTGGTTTTCTGTACTGCCTAATCACAGACTCAGGACTTGAGCTGTCACTCTCAGAATCAGTCATATACTCTTGACGTTTTCCCCAGCTCCACTCATGCCCACAATCTTTGCACTTGCCTTGGGAGTTATGGCTGGTCCCCTTTGAACCTCCAGGCCCTACAGCCTTATGCTGCTGTTCCTTCCCTTGGCTCCTCTGGACTCTTGGCCTCTCCTCCTGGCTTTTAGCATGCAGTTTTCCTTGAGCACGTCCTCTCTCTGTGTTTCTGCTTGTGTCTCTCTTTTTCCTCGTGTCTCTTGCTGTGCCTCTGCTTGTATTCCTCAGCCCTCCTGCCTCTCTCCCCTCACTTCCTGAGTGACGCAGCTTAAATATCCTGCAGCTTGTTTCCTTCTCTGGCCCCACCCCCTCTCTGTCTGCACGAGCTCTAGAGGCTGGGTGTGGCTTCAAGCTATCCCTATTAGTGTGTATTCTAGCCTCTTTCCCTGGCTGGGAGCTATGCTGTAGTGAGCCCTTCCCCCGCTCATGAGAAAAAAACTCTTTTTTCCTAGTTTTAAAAGGCTCAGCTACCTGCGCATCACCACATAAGGTGCAGCACTATGCTAACTGGTACAGTTGTGGTCAACAATATTGGCACCCTTGCATTCAATCCCCTTAATGTACAATATCTCCTTTAAAAAGTGGTCAGTGAAATGGCTTTGGACTATATATGCACACATATTTGATACATAAAAGAATTAAATAAAACACCACCAATTATAAAAAGGAAATAGTAGGAAATAGTATAAAAATTGTGACATTGCCTGGACATGATTATTGGCACCCTTATAAACAATTAAATCAGTTTGAATAGAAGAACCACATTCCCACTGCAGTAAAATAAGATGCACCTGTGATCAATTGTCAGTACTCACATGACTTGAATCAACCAATGAATGATGGCGCTAATTTTAAAATGGTCACATTAGCTCCCTGTTCCATTTTCATAATGGTGAAGACAAGAGAGCTGCCTGAGACCTTCAGAAATACAATTATCACCAAACATCAAACTTCAAAGGGGTGCAAGGCCAACTCCAAAGAGCTTGAGATTCCTGTGTCTATAGTTTGCAATGAAATTAAGAGGTTTTCTGCTCATGGAATTGTCAAGAACCTCCTAGGACATGGTGGGAAGAGGAAAATTAATCCAATAAGTCTTCGAAGGTTAGTGCAAACTGTTTGAAACACACCACGTACAACATCCAAAGAGCTTAAGGCTGACCTGGAGCAATCTGTAGTGGTGGTTTCAACCCGAAATATACGCCATGCACTAAACAAAATGGATGTCATGGATGAAGGCCAAGGAGGACCCCACTGCTCAAAGACAGACATAAAAAGATAGGCCTGATCTTTGATTAAACCCATCTTGAGAAAATACAATCCTTCTGTGAAAATGTTCTATGGACAGATGAAATCAAACTTGAGCTCTTTAGCAATGCAGACCAGACAGGCAAAAAGATGATGCTTATAAGGAAAAAACACCCTTCCTACAGTTAAATATAGTAGAGGTTCCATAATATTGTGGGGCTGTTTTGCTGCCTCAGGAACTACAGGCCTGGAACGTAATAAAGGAATCATGAAGTCAGAGGACTACCAAGGTATTTTAGAGTGCAATGTGCTACCTAGTGTCAAAAAGCTAGGTCTGGGTCAAAGTTCATGGGTTCTCCAGCAGGACAACGACCCAAAACACATATACAAAAGTACAAAAAATGATTAAAAAGGAAAAAACAAACAAACCTGACTGTTTTAAACCGGCCAGCAGTAAGTCCTGATCTCAATCCATTTGAGAACCTTTGGAAAGAGCTGAAATCTGCCATTGGTAAAAGGAATCCTGGAAACATTCATGAGGTGGAATAAATTGCAGTTGAAGAGTGGGAGAAACCTATAGATGGCTAAAAGAAATGTTTGGAGGCTGTCATCACTGCCAAGGGTTGTGCAACCAAATATTAGTGAAGGGTGCCATTAATCCTGTCTAGGTCATATTTTTTTTTCTCAGAAATTACTATGTCTACGTTGCATAAACATCTTTTTTTGTTGTTGTATACCTTTAAACATACTATTAAAATATTATGATGACATATAGTTGGAATATTTCCACTTATTTCTCAAGATATTGTACACAACATACCTAAAATGCAAGGGTGTCAATAATGTTGACCACAACTGTATATGGATGCACTTAATGTCACCCATTGAGGTGGCATTAAGTACACGTGTGCTAATAGCAACATTTGCGCATAGTGGGAGCCCATAATGCCTTTGCTAAATGTAAAGTGACCTCAACGGACACATTCACCCTAAACCCACCCCATCCCTGCCATATCGTGTGCTAACTGATTAACATGGGCCCTGCACTACCTGTTAGCGTTTTACCATTACCACGCTGCAGACTCCACACTAACAGCATGGTTTAGTAAACATTTCCCCATAGGCACATGTTTCTTTATAAAATACTATCATAAGAAGCAGAGATTGTGCCATAAATGGGGGTGTGGACCAATGTTCCCACTAATTTTCTGTGGGCTGTGTGCGCATAAAATATCAGCTGTGCAGCTTTTGAAGAAAGGTTAAATTTTTGTGTGCCACATATACTTTAAAATTTGACTACACGTCAGAATACAGTATGTATACCACATTGATTTTAATCAAATTAAATGAAAATAGACGATTACTAAATGAAGCAGAAAATTTCTATTAATTACAATCACAACTTTTAAATTTTAAGACGTCTGTGCTGTTTTCTATCAGAATCAGAACCGTAATTTTTGTGCGCTCTGTTGTAAAGTATGTGCGCTCGCTCAGCGAGGTGTGTGCGCGCGCACGCGCGCACAGCTTAGAGGGAACAGTGGTGTGGACATTTATACTTGCCCAAGAGTAGGTCTAAATGAACGCTTGAAAAGTTCACAAGTAGACACTTAGATTAAGGTATTTCATAATCAACCTGCCTACATGTACACCCTACTTGTGCTCCACCCAGACCACGCTTCTTGTTATACCTACTAGCAAAATACACATCTTCATGCCATGTGTACTTTCACATTGGTCAGTATTTTATTTAGAGGTCATTTATGCAAGTATGTGCCCACATACTTGTGAACATGACTTTATAAAATTATTTCCTACGTGCATTTGTGAGTACCAGATCTAATATCGTCATCTTCCCTTAAGGGTTCCATCACCATTTATATGAGCAGCGCCCTTGAAGGGAGTCCATGATCTCTTTTCTTTTTATTGATCCTGCTGATTGGATTTTACAATCCAGCATGTTAATATCTCCTACAAACAACACTTCTGCTTCCTACCTATCTTTTAGATGTCTTTGGCCATATGTCTGTTGGAGGTCTGTGCCCTACACCCTTGTATATAACCAAAGTCATAGAAATAAGTGTCAACAAAAAGTATTTGGTGCTACTTTTCTACTGGACTAATTCAGGACATCTGCAATTAAATTTTAAGAACTATTCATAGTTGTTCTTAGTTCAATAGAAAGATATCACCTACAATTTCTTTTGATATATTCTAGTGGATGAAACGGCAACCACAACCATTTGCAATATGAATTTATGAACAGATTAATTGTAAAAAAATATGGATATACTGTATATCTCTAAATCTATATCTTTATCTACCTCTCTATATAGATATACACAATACACAACCCGGCAAGAGAGAGAGAGAGAGAGAGAGAGCGAGCAAGAGATTAATGCATGAGCTGCCAGAAATGCACATTTCGGCCAACTGCCTCAGCATTTGCTTTGCTTCAAAATGTTAATACTTCATAAATTTTACTTATTGTTTCTAAAGTAATACAGTCATTTCATGGTGTATTTGCATATTACCAATATGATTTCTTTTTATCTGATTTGAAATGAGATACACTGGGAGAGCAGTAGAAATTGTGTATAATTGTCAGACCATTAGCACAATGCAGTCATTCTTGTCTCTTAATCACCACTATTAGGTGATAATGTTGCCTGCAGGATTTCTCTTTGATGCATGAGAGTTTCAAAATTCACACTAAGTGGCAATCCAAAGTGACTGTGAGAGTACTTCATTCATGATTATTCCTAGTTGGCAATATGTTTCAAACAATATATGCAATCCATGTGATTTAGCACAACAAATTCATGTCATAAGAGTAATTTCTTTTATGTGCATAACAGCCTGGGGAGAAAATAATTTAAATAAAGAGCAAACTATAAGGATGGAATCAAAGATACAGCCTGTACATACATAAAGTTACCCAGACTAAGCGGTGGTGTTTCCGGGGATAAGGTTAGGAAAGGTATAGCATTAATGCATGGGGGGGAGGGGGAGTGTCTATTCAAAAGGGTTTAGCCGATTAGCAAGACCTGTTAACTGGCTAACCAATGGTGATCCTGATATTCAGTAGCATTATTTGGATAGTGCCACTGAATATCCCCATAGGCTGCAGGAAAGACGGCCTGTTAAAACCGGTGTGTCTGTGGGCGGAGTGCGAGCATTCCCAGCAGCTATCTGGTTAGTAGTGATATTCAGCCATGCAGTGGTAGCAAAATATGCTGAGGCAGTCGTGCATGGATCTGGTCACAGAAATAGGGGCAGAGACATGCAGGAACAATGCAAAATGTATATGCATGTGCACTTATAAGAAGCCGTAGCACAAAGAGATGGTGAGAGTCAAGATGCGATCCACATGCCAGATTTCACATTTGCAGAGACCCGCAGGCTATGTATGCTTATACTATAGGACAAAGATACCCTATACCCCCTCATGGAGATAACAGGCAGTGAACCAGGCTGTATACCAGATTTCACTTCAGATCCTCCAGACCCTGACTTTGTAGGTCCCAACACTGCACAAACATGGTGGTGGTACATGGCTTTAGGCTAAATAACAGTGTAGAGGGGAGGTGGGAAGACAGTTCACTGAGCAGGGCACCATGGATATGGGCAGCAGATGGGTGAAATGGGGGGGATTAATGAGCAGCATGAGGAGAGTAGGGAACAGATCACATGCTAAACTGCATAAAGTTAGGATAGGTCGATGGCTGTCCTAACTTTATCCATTTTTTGCAAAAAGGCACAGTTGCACCAGACAGCCAGCACAGACATTGGGATTATAGAAATAAGCAGCTCACTGACAAGATGAAAGATGGCATCATACTAGTTGCACATGGCACAGATATGTGTGGGGCACTGGGGAGCAAGGAAGGCAGAAAATGCATAGGAAAGTAGGCAGGACAGCCAAAGGAGTAGCCTGGTAGGATCAACCTCCACAAATGATGGCACATACTAGGATGCAGCCAATAGTGGAATACAGAGCTGACAGAAAATGCATGTACCCACAAAATGACCAGAATATGGCACCACAGATAAGTCAGCTGGCAGCACAGCATAGAAGCAAACAAGGATAATAAATTATTTTTTTTTTGGGGGGGGGGGGGTGAGGAAATGAAACCCCTTGTAACAGCTCAGCTAGCAGCATGGATAACATAGGCAGAAGACACAATGGGAGGCGGTGAGTCCAAGGTGCAGCAGTAGTCACTGTGTGGCATGCGGAGGGACATATAAGGATCACAGGGGAAGCAAGTCTGCCAGGATGAAACACTAAACATGATCTCACCCATACAGAAAATATTATGTATGCAGGGACATCAAGTCCCTCAGTCCCATTATAGGGCCTTCAGAAGAAAGTGGCCCAGATTAATCTAGCATCTGAGGCAGGTGCAGGAGCAGCAAGGTATACAGTGGCTTAGGTGCCACCGATATGACACATGGGCCAAGATATCATTGTGTCTGAGGTGCTCGGTGAGGGTGCTGCATGACAATGAACAGCTGCATAAACAGCCCACTGAATTGAATAGGATGAAGAAGTGCAGAGACATAGCGAGCACAGCACATGACATAGTGGTGTCATTGAGCACACAGAGTCAGCTATGTACTGGACATGTTAGCAGGGAAGGGCAGTAAAGGGGCAGGTAGGCAGACATGATGGCAAAACTGTACTGCAATGACAAATGGAAGAGATATGGAATTAAGGAGATGGCCTACACATAAACCAGGGAAAAGAAAGCTATGGCCAGGGAAGTCGCAGCAATGGGGCAGGAGACTGAAGGGTGAGGGTTGGAGAAGGACACAGATGAGAGGGGCAAAGGGATGAGTGTACAGAACACAGAAGAATCACTGGAAGTAAAAGAAGTACAAGACAGGGATGTGGATTGGGACAGGCCAGCGAGTGATGGATGTCTGCAAAGAAGGGAAAAAGGAGCAGCAGGAGGACAGTATGAAATGCATTGCCATATTCCCCTGAGAAATAGTGTAGGGCATCTATGAGTTAGGCCTCATGGGTTGAAGCAAAATTAGGCATCATGGCCCAGTTCCCATATCAGGATACACAGGACAAGGTATTGCTGTACCTATATTCTAGTGCTATGTGAGGGAGCCCACAATATGGATGAAGTGGGTCACACTATGCAGCCTACTGTGGGGATACATGAGGAAGGGCTTGGGAATTCCAGGGGGACACATGAACTTAAGTCTGATAGCATGATATTTGTTCTCCATAGCAGCAGCAGCAGCAGCAACAGAAGTACCACCACCACCACAACCATCACCTCCTGATGCACCTACACTAGTTCCTGTACCACCAGCACAGCCAGCACCTATGGCAGTATTGTGAGAACCTGCTGTGGACATAGCACCAAACCCAGTGGAATCTGAGAGACTGCAGCAGGACATAAAAGGTGGGCATAGTTGGGCCACCATGGAGCAGCATACCACATCTACCAACAACATACCCAACACTAGAAATTGGCTAAAAATAGATACATCCCATAGGATGAGGATGATGATGATGCGGAGGAGGCAGATCAGCTTTGAAGAAAGGCTTAAAAGGTTAGGGCTCTTCAACTTTAAAAAGAGATGGCTGAGGAGAAATATGATAGAGGTCTATAAAATAATGAATAGAATGGAATGGGTTAATGTAGATCAGTTGTTTACTCCAAAAAGTAGAAAGACTAGGTGACACGCAATGAAGGTACAATGTGGCACATTTAAGACTAATCAGAGAAAATATTTCTTTCTCTCAGTGCGTAATCAAACTCTGCAATTCATTACTGGAAGGTGTAGTAAAAGCTGTTAGTGTAAGTGGGTTCAAAACAGGTTTGGACGAGTTCCTGGAGGAAAAGTCCATAAACCATTATTAAAGATAACTGGGGAAATCCACTGCTTACCCCTGGAACAAGCAGCATGGAATATGTACTTGAGATCTGAAATGGCCACTGTTGCAAACAGGTTACTGGGCTTGATGGCTCCTTGGTCTGACACAGTATGGCATATTTTATGTTCTTACTTTAGTAAACAGAGCTCTAAGTTTGTATCTGAGTTAATCAAGTGTAAAGCGACTCAGATTTGAATCCTGGCTTGCCTGGTTCTCAGCCTGCTACTCTAACCACTAAGACATTTCTCCATTCCCAGTAAAAATCACATCAACTTTATTATCCCTTAATGCATCAGCCCCACAGTAGCTAGACCATTAATTACAGTATATTTATTTGTAATACTGTTTGTTGTGCAATATTGCTTCTCTTGTCTCCTGAAAAAAAACATAATAAAGAAAAGTAAAAAAGGCAGACCTGCAGCTGCACCTTGAATAAAACCAGACACTTATTGGGGAAAGGTCATTTATGGTTCACAGTATGGGTCTTAAGTGCATTAAATGGTATATGGTATCCATCAAGGTTGCTCACAAAAGCTTCCATGTTTTTCATTGATTTTATTCCTTAGAGTAGTATACTCCAAAATGTTTTTCCAGATAATAGACTCCTTCTAAGCCTAAAATACCTAATTATATAGAGATGCAAGGAATTATGCAACAAAGGCTGGATCATGTTATTAGATCTGTGTCAAATATTTGGCTTGTATGGCAGACATTTTTTGAAGATTAGGCCTTTTATTTTTATAAATCAAACTGTGTACATAAAACAGAATGATTACACAATGGTGAAGTTAATAAATATAGCCACCTTATTTATTGATTCCCGATATGTATATCAGATCAAGATTTGTTGACTGTTTGGGCATAGTAATTGTTTCAGTAAGTTAATGTCACAAAGGCTAGCAGTGCTGCAAGACAGAGAGGCCTACTATGCTTCTAGCTAAGAAAGACATTTTTTTTAATGCTTTCTCTGCTAATAAAAGATGTCTGGAAAAACTCCAGAAAAAGTAAATCCACTTCATTTTTTCTTTTATAGCCATATTACTGTAACTGGGTCCTATTTTTCACCCTCAGGATTTTATTTACACAGAACTAGAGGAATTGTTTTGTGATAGCCCATTGTCTATCTAGTTTTTGCTGGGCAGGTTCAAAATAAGCCCCTCCTCTACAACCCATGTCCCACATGACTGAGTGGGCAGGAAGCAAACATAGGAAAAAAACAGCCATACTAATTAGCCTTCAGCCACTGCATGCCATGATGCTCCATGTTGTTACCCCCCCCCCCCCCACACACACACATGTATGATTGGGTGAGTTTATAGATATTTATTTATTTAACATATTTTTATACCATCTTTCTACAAGTCAAGATGGTTCACATATAACTCAGTGCAAAGAACAATGAAATTTGAACAGTAGGATACACATTACTACAAACAGTTTAACAAATAATCAACAACAGGCAGATTAAGATATTTACATTGTGTTATTGGGTTATGGATGAAGATCAGGGAGCTGTTCCTAAATCCGTATCTGAATTATAGTGTTCAATGAACAGACGAGTTTTTAAGCTTTTACAGAAGTCACTGGTCAGCTGAATTGATCTGATGTGTAGGTAGTAGCAAATTCCACAAGGAGGGGGCGTTTAGGGAAAACGCCTTGTTGTTGGCTCTTTGACCACTTGAGGTTTGTCTGTGGGTATTGCAAGCATGTTGAGTGTGGATCTTCTCTTGGATCTGTTGGAGTTCTTGTTCACTAAGAGTGGAGCGAGGCTGTCTGCGGAATGTTGGTTTAAAATTTTGTGGGTGGTTAGGATGATTTTATATCTTATCCTGCTTGTGATAGGCAGCCAGTGAAGCTGTTTGAAGAGTGGAGTGCTATGAGTTTGTTGTGATTTTGTAATATGGGTTTTGGCTGTTGTATTTTGCGCCAGTTGTAGGGGGTATAGCATGGTTGTTGGTAGTCCCTGGTATATAGAATTGCAGTAATCAAGTATCGGTGTGATGACTGCTTGGCAAACTGTGTGGAAATCCATTAGTGAGAGAAGCTTGCGTAGGTTCTTTAATATGGGGAGCTTAAAGTAGATGGCCTTGGTGATTCGGCTAATTTGCATCTGGAAGTTGAACTCTTGGTCAACCGTGATTCCCAGGTAATTTGTTTGGGTTTTGACTGGAGTGTTGTTTATTGCGATTGTAGGTACGGGAGTGAAATTCTTGTTTCACGTAATATGGAGTGCCTTGAACTTGGTGAAATTAATTTTGAGATTGTGATCTTTCAGTCAGGAGAGTGTTCATCCAAGTAGTCTTGTAGTTGTTCCTGTACAACCTTTTTGATGATCTTAGTGATGAATGGAACTCCGTAAAAAATCGAAAACTTATCTATTCACCAAACACTACAACATAGATAATCCCTCACACGCTTTAGACAAAGGCTAAACAGGTACCTGACTGTTTCAAATAAAAACCCTTTCACTCAAACAGATAGCACACTTAGTCAAATTCTTTTGATGATCCAATCTTTTATGTCCTATCACTTCCATATATATATATATATATATATATATATATGTATATAGTTTATTCTGTTCCGTATTGTCTCACATTGTTTAGACAATACATTCTGTTTAGTTAATTACTTCGTTCTTCAATACATATGCTGTTTTGTTATTCATTATACTTATAATATGACGTTCCTTGTAAAACAAACTTGCTTTGTTAATTGTTGTTCACTGTAAACCGCAACTGAACTCTGGAAGATGCGGTATATAAATGTGTGTAAATAAAAAATAAAAAAATAAAGGTATTGATTGCTGCAAAACAGTTGGAGATTTAAGTGTAGTCTGCCAATTTGGTAGAGAAAGAGGTGAAGATATAATATTGTCTGCATATATTAAGTAATTGATGCCAAGATTTTGATGATTTTACAGTGGGTTTGAATGTATATATTAAATTGAAGTGATGAACGTGTAGACCCTTGTGTACTCCTTGGTTGAGGGGGAATGGTGTAGATGTGAAGGTGCCAATTTTGACTTGCTGTATTTGGTATGCTAAGTAGGAGTGAAACCATTTGAGTGAGGTACCTTGAATACCAATGTTGTGGAGTCTGTTTAATAGGAGTTGGTGTGAGACAGAGTCAAATGCAGCTGATATGTCCAGGAAGATAAGTATGAATCCTTGGGTTATGACTTCAGTGCCTTTAATTAGAGTGTTGAGGAGGGAAATCATGAGGGTTTCTACACTCTGTTGAGGTCAGAATCCATGTTGTTGCATGTCTAGAGGAGAGTGTTCATCCAAGTAGTCTTGTAGTTGTTCCTGTACAACTTTTTTGATGATCTTAGTGATGAATGGAATACTAGAGATTGGCCTGTAAGAAGATGGACAGGCTGTGGCCATATTTGGTTTCTTCAGGATAGGACAGATAGAGGATTGCTTGAGTGGTGAGGGGAGAGATCCTTGTGTTAATGAGTCATTTATCATGCTGCATGTGTATGGTATGAGGTGAGTTTTCTCCAGCTTGATCCATGATACAAAGCAGGGGTCAAGTGGGGAGGTGGCTGTGTTGATGACAGAGAGTATCCTGCTAACACATTCATGGTTGACAAGGTTGAAGCTGTTCCAGTTGTGCTATTAGTCTGAGCTGGCAGGTGGAGAGGAAAGTTCTAGCTGAAAATTAATCTGGCTCCCATGGCTGGCTTGAAGATGTTGAGATATCAATTGTGGGTTTATTAGGGCCATTTATGGTGGAGGAGTAGCCTAGTGGTTAGATCACTAGCTTGGTAACCAAGCAACCAGGGTTCAATTCCCACTAGCACTCCTTGTGGCCTAGGGCAAGTCACTTAACCCTCCATTGCCTCGGGAGAAAGGCCTGGCAATCTACTTTCAGTGACACTGCCAAGAAAACCCAGGAGCTTCTGGGTCGCCAGGAGTCAGGACTGACTCGAAGGCACGCGTTGCATTGCATAGGGCCATTTTGTGTGTTGATGAAGGGTTCTTAATGAGCGAGTTCACTATGTTGAATAGTTCCCTTGGTTTGTTGATGGAAGTCTTGATAAGGTTTGTATCCGTGACTATGACAGATCTCTCCAGGGTATATTCTTCAATCCGTAAGACCACTTGTTCCTCAGACCCCATTCCTTCCCAATGGCTCCTGGACCCTTCCCTGGCCCTCTCCCCCTACATACTCTCCATTATCAACTCTAGTTTAACATCTGGTTCATTCCCCCCTGTCTGGAAGCATGCTATTATCCGTCCTATTTTTAAAAAGGCTTCCCTCGACCCGTCCTCCCCAGCTAACTGGCGCCCCATCTCAAATCTTCCCTTCCTCTCCAAGCTCCTTGAGAAACTGGTTTATGCTCAACTTTCCGCTCATCTTGAGGCCACTTTCACACTTCACCCCCGCCAATCCGGTTTTCGTCCCAACCACAGTACTGAGTCTATTTTGCTTTCCTTTCTTAACGAAGTTTATACCGCACGCGACCAAGGCCGTATCTCTATTGCCATTTCATTAGACTTATCCGCTGCATTCGATCTTGTGGATCACCCTACCCTTCTGAATAGTTTACACAATATTGGGCTCTCTGGCTCTGTTCTCTCTTGGTTTCACTCCTTTCTCTCCCAACGGTCCTTTTCCATCTCCTCAGGCCCCTCCTCCTCTCCCCCCACCCCTCTCCCATGTGGTGTTCCCCAGGGCTCTGTCCTCGCCCCTCTGCTGTTTAATGTCTTCTTAGCCCCCCTCACACTTTTAGTTCAGCAGCATAGCATTTCAGCCCACTATTACGCAGACAACATCATCCTTCTTCACCACACAGACCCTTCTGCCCCAGATCTCGCCCCTCTCAACTCCTGCCTGGCTTCAGTGTCCTCCTGGTTCTCCACCAACTCCACCAACTTATTGCATGTGAACCTCTCAAAATCATTTGCCATCTGGTTCACTTCTGGTGCCCCAATTCCCCCTCTCGTCCCTGTCTTGTCCAGTTCTCCTCTGCCAGTATTCTCCTCCCTATGTTACCTAGGAGTTACCCTGGACTCTGCCTTATCTTTTAAAGAACACGTTTCCTCTGTTGTACAGCGGTCTTTTCACACTTTACGTCAACTCCGTGCCATTTGTCCTTTCATATCTGTTTCTTCTCTGACTACACTATTATTGTCCCTGGTGGTATCCCACCTGGACTACTGTAATGTGGTCCTGGCCGGCCTCCCCCAAACCCAATTGCGAAGACTACAATTAGTCCACTACACAGCTGCACGTATTCTCACTCATGCTTCCCGTTTCGATCACATCACCCCTATCTTGATTCACCTCCACTGGCTCCCTGTGGCTTACCGTATACAGTTCAAAATTCTTATATATGTGCACAAAACCATCCACACCGGCATTCCCCTCTACCTCGCCAATCTAATACATCTCCACTCGTCTCACCGCTCCCTTAGATCGGTCCACTTGAATCGCATGTCCCTCCCCTCCCCGTCACAGGCCCACCTTGAGTCCACCCGCTCCTCAGCATTTTTCTTTCTGGCTCTTGTAGGTATAATGCCTGCATGTTGCTGTCGTAAGAAGTTCTCCACTTGCATTCAAGTCAGCATAGTTTTAGATTTCTGGTCTTTTAGGTTCTTGGAATAACAGGGAGATGTGTTGTGACATTTACATTTGTTGACTGTGGGTGGAGCTTTGGAAGCAACTGCGATAGTAGTGTTCCACTTGGTAATCAGGGATTCTATGTGGTCTGCTGTAGAATGTGATGAAAGCATGGGGGGATATGTTGCTGACAAAGTCCATATTGTCAAATGGGCGGGATTGGTGAGCAGTGTTGGTGGTTTCGGTTTGTTGCTTTGGAGTCTTTTGTTGGGTGAGTGCAAAGGTTATTTGGTGATGATCAGACCAGGGGACTGGTGATATGGAGATGGATTCTTTCATGAAACTGGTGCAGCTTGCTGAGGAGGTAGAGGTGACTATGGGGTCAAAAATGCCACCTTTAATGTGGGTGGGGATGGTGACAAGTTGTGAGAATTGAAGGGCATTCATCGCCTCTAGAAATCCTAAGGCTTGCTGTTTAGTTAGGGAGGCTAGGTTGAAATCTCCCAGCAGAATGTGCATTCTGGCTGCTGGTATGATTGCATACTGTGTTAAGAATGGTAGGAAGATCATCTGGGTTAGAGGAAGGTGCTCTGTATATGAGACTGAGTGTGTATTGTTTGTTTGAGATGTAATCATTTCCAAGTTGCATGCCAATATGACTTCTACGTTGTTGAATTTTAGTAGCTTGATTGTTAGGATACAGACACCTCCTCTTCTACCTGTTGTACGTGGTCAGTTATGTATGTTTTGAGTAAATGTGTTTAGCTGGTTCAAGAGTACATTGTCTGTATCCGTGAACCAGTTTCCTTCAGACATAATATGTAAATGTTATTATCTTCGATGAGCTCTTTTATTTGGTGTACTTTGTTTCTACTGGATCTAGTCGTTGATTAGAGTGCATCTGATTGTATTTGAGTTTCCAGTATTTTTAGCTTGGCTGAGGTCTTTTGTAATAGTGTCTTGTGGGAAGTTTTTGATGAGCTTGAAGTGATTAGCTTCTCTTGGTGGGAGCCAGGAAGACCAGAGCTTAGGCTGTTTGAGATGTCTGGGGTGGTAGATGATTGGGTTAGAGGCAGAGTGATGGAGGGCAGAGGAACTGCCAATAAAGACAATAGTGATGATTCCAATTAGAGCTAGGCACCACTCATGGATCTGCATGTTTGCTGGGTTGGAGTGGGTGTATTGTGCTGTTGCTGAATTATAGGGTATGTCTGAGGTAGATAATGGACCTTTTGTTTCTTTCAGTATTGGGATTATAGGTGGGCAGTCCCAGTTGTAGTCTGGTGCTGTGCTGCAAAACAGTAGTTTGATGTGTGAGTTTGTTGTTGGTGGAGCAGCAAAGTACTTACAATTGTAGGTGGCAAAGAGCTCCTGATGAGTTTCTGGCAGATGAAGTGTTGGCAGGTGCTAATGATGCGGGGACAGCTTTCTTCCGGAAGCTGCTGCTGAGTGCTGAATATATGGTTAGCAGTGTGGAAGGGAATCTTGTACAGCAAGGGGGATGGAGTTGTCTTGTTGGAGAGTATAAGTGGTGGTAAGAGATCCTCCTTCATTGAGCTGTTTTTTGTCCTGGGCCCAGGGCCGGCCCGTCCATTGAGCGAGAATGTTTTTTGCACAGGGCTCCGTGTTTCAGGGGGCCCCGTGCAAAAAACATTCTGATCTAAAAGTAAAATTTAAAAAAAAAAAACTGTCTGCTGCCGCTGCCGGGGCCTGGGCCGCGGCAGAATCGAGTGTGCCGCGGGGCCCTCCCTGCCCGGCAGAGCCTGCCCTCCCCTGCATCAGCTCCCTCTTTGCAGCTGCAGTCACACACGCCGGCTTTCAGAGCGCGAGGGGAGAGTTTTTCCCTCGCAGCTCTGTTAAGCCCACGGGGGCTGATGGGAAGTTCCCATCAGCCCCGCGGGCTTAACAGAGCCGCAAAAGGGAAACTCTCCCTTCGCGCTCTGAAAGCCGGCGTGTGTGACTGCAGCTGCAAAGAGGGAGCTGGTGCAGGAGAGGGCAGGCTCTGCCGGGCAGGGGGGGCCCCGCGGCACACTCGATTCTGCCACGGCGGCCGCGGCCCCCGCCCTGGCCCCGGCCCCGGCCCCGGCAGCGGCAGCAGACAGTTTTTTTTATTTTAAATTTTCCCTGGGCTGGGGGGTTAGGAGTGGTGATGGGCTATGGGGGAGCTAAGTCTGGATATGGGCTGATGGGATTAGGACTGGTAATGGGCTATGGGGGGCTTAAACTGAAAATTGGGTGATGGGGGGTTTGGACTAGAAATGGGCTGATGGGATTAGGACTGGGAGTGGGCTGATGGGGAGGTTAGGACTGGTAATGGGCTATGGGGGGCTTAAACTGAAAATTGGGTGATGGGGGTTAGGACTGGAAATGGGCTGGTGGGATTAGGACTGGGAGTGGGCTGATGGGGGCTTGGGACTGGGAATGGGCTAGGGAGGGCTAGGACTGGTCATGGGGTGGGGGGGTGGCTAGGACTGGAAATGGGCTGAGTGGAAGGGAAGGCTTGAACTGCAAATCGCTGATGGGGAGGGGGCTTGGAATGGAAATGGGCTGAGTGGAAGGGGGCTTGAACTGTAAATAGCTGATGGGGACGGGGCTTGGAATGGAAATGGGCTGAGGGGAAGTGGGGGGCTTGAACTGCAAATAGCTGATGGGGAGGGGGGCTTGGAATGGAAATGGGCTGAGTGGAAGGGGGCTTGAACTGCAAATAGCCGATGGGAAAGGGGGCTTGGAATGGGCTCTTATGGGATGGAGCTAGGACAGGAAATGGGCTGATGGAGGGGCTAGGATAGGACTGGGAATTGGGTGTTGGGGGGAGCTAAGATTGGAAATGGGCTGTGGTGGGGGCTTGGATTGAAATGGACTCATGGAGGGGCTAGAACTGGAAGTAGGCTCATGGGGGGCTTGGATTGGAAATGGGCTGAGTGGAGGGGAGCTAGGATTTGACATGGGCTGATGGTGGGGCTAGGAAAGGACTAGAAATGGGCTGATGGGAGGCTGGTATTGGAAATGAGCTGATGAAGGGATTCGTATAGGACTGGAAATGGATGGGGGAGCTAGGACTGGAAATGGGCTGATGGGGGGACTAGAAGGGAGCGGATACTGGGTGGGGCTGGAACTAGAAGGGAGCTGATGTTGGGGAAGATTAGAAGGGGATGGGGCTGGGAGAGTGAAATGGAGAGGGGAAAAATATTTTGTGTGGGAGGGAAGAAAAATCTACAATTGGCCGGGTGTTGGGAGAGTAAGTGGGGATTGAGGATGGAGGGGTAAAATTTGAGTGGATGAAATAGGAATGAGGAAAGAGCAAAAGGAGAAAGATTAGTATGTTAAAACAGATGTAGAGGTAGAATGGAAAAAAACTAGAAGAGTGAAGAAAGGACAGCAGACGATGGAGAGTTAGCAGAAGACACAAATAAACCAGAAGAAAGTGGCTGGAACAATTGCAACTGAAAAAAAATGCACAAAAGGTACAAATAAATCTCTTTATTTTGAATTTATTAACTGGAATATGTCAGCTTTGGGAAATGTGCATCATTAACGTCGGTGCTTTGTTTAGTACAAGAGGAAATTAATTTATAGTTTTATTTCTACAGTGTTGTACATTCCTTTTGGGGTTCCCAGTTTAATTATTGTCTTCCTGTTTCTAAATTGTGATTCCTTGTTTGGTGATGGTCTATGTTCTGCATGTGTAACTGAGCTGAGGTATTCTGTTTATGTAATTCCTATTTGACATTGCCACTTGTTCTCTTTCCCCAGTAGGTCATGTATTGTTATTCTCTGAAAGGTATTGGTTTAATATTTGCAGTGTTGCCTTTTGATAGGTATGGTATGGTGTTTTATGAGTCCTTGTAGTGCTGTTAGGATACGGCAGGTTTGCTATGGGTTTAAATGGACAGTGTTTGTAGTAGTTCCTAATGTGTCTGGCGGTTGGCACTGTATTATAGTAATGTAGAAATCTTTTAGTCTTTCTTTATCCATACACTCATGAAGAAGCATGTTTACTAAAAGTTAGTGTATGGTAACATTATGCAAATATTTATGCAAATGAGGTCCCTTATGCAAATGAGGCCCCGCACCGAGTCTCTGCACATGGCCCCGCACCCCCCTTGGACCGCCCCTGCCTGGGCCGTGCCTAAGGACCACTCCAAAGGGCCCTCTGGCAAGGCCCTCAGGTGCGGGCATACCCGTGCATGCCGGCCTTTTAAAAGTGCAATGGTGGTGGTGTCTTCAGCCTGATTGGCCTTGTCATAGGGGAGCGGAGAGAAGCTCACCTGCTGCTTTTCCTCAATGAAGCAAGCCTATTTGGCAGGTGGATGGCAAGATATAGACATAGCTATACATCTACCCAAAGTATAAACAAGATTGATAGTGCAGAATTCAGTAGCGAGAGGGGTTAGAAAAGGGTTAATATTTCTTGTTATCTTAAATTGTTTTCTAAACCATAGGTAAGCAGATTTAAAGATGAAATTTCAAAGGAGATATCTGCAATGCAAAAGCAAATCAATAAATGCATACAGTACAGTATTAACACCCCTCTATGAACTGCATTTATTGATGCATTTATTTTATAGAATTGAGAGTGCCTTGCAATATTCAAAGTCAACAAAGAGAACAATGGTGCTTAGTTCTAGTGTTCTTACTCAGCTTCCACATCCTGGCATGCATTCTCTTTTTAAAGAAACTCTTTTCACCATAAAAGCAGAAAATAGATACTTTTGTTCAATGTGTTTACATCTAATAGCAATCATCTGATCCAAAAACAATACGTGCTTAGAACTGCTGACTAAGATTTGTTTTCTTGTTCTAGGACACGGGCTTCAAAATTATCATATGATTAAAGATTCCAAGCAGATTGATACAGGGTATGATTTCACTTAAAATATCCTCTGGTCAGCTGTTTCTCTGATCCTCTGTCAGGGCATACTGTATCAGACTGAAATGATAAGTCTGACTACCAGCTGATAATCAGGCAAACAGTTGATGCTGTTCATTTTTATTGCTGTGTATGGTTGATGTGAAACAGTAGTCATATGTCTATTTTTAATTTCATTGTCAAATTCAATGCTTTGCTGTGTAGTAAATGTACCACAGTAACGTTAGCACAAAGAAAACTCTTGATGTACTCCATTCTGTTTGCATAGGGTAGCCACACGCTCAAAGGCAGGAAAGATTTTCATGTTCCAGTTGTGCATTTAGTTGGAGGTAATATTTGGTTTATACAGGAAATAAAAGAATCACAGCAGGCAAAAATGTAACATTCATAACCAAACCTGCAGCAACCGATAGGCCATCCACCCATGTATCTAGTCTATGTGCAGTGCCCATGTTTGCAAAACAGGAAATAAAAGGACCTTTGCCAAAATGGAAGGGTTTGGTGCCATGTCAAGGTGATGTGTTCCTGGTTGTTTCCCCATCTCTTCTTTCTACCTTCCCAGTATTTCTTTATTCTAATCAGGCAAGGGTTATAATTCAAGCTTCAGGAAAGAAATGGAATCCTCATGAGGCTGACAAGATTGCATAGGATGTTGGAAATTTGGAGAGGGCTATGGGAGGACTACTTATGCATCCACCTTAGTTCTCTCACCTTTTGGATTGCTCCCATGCTCAGGATCCCTTCATTGTCATTTATGTGCTTTCCCACAAGGTTTCCCAGCAATGGTCACCTTCACAGCCTTTGAATACTCCATGGAAAAGGTCATTTAGTCTCTGGAGCCTTCCCCATCTGTTTTTAATGATGCAGAACCTGGTTTCGGGGCTCCTATAAGGGACTGGAGAATATAATCTCTCTAAGTATATTCCTCACTTTACTGAATCTCACATTTTGACCATATTGGAAAAAGGGTATAGCTCATCTGGTACCTATGGTAGTTTATTTTACTTAAAAATTATGCACTTGTCTTATGGGTGTAAACCATGCTTATGCATGTGAAATCTAAATCTATATGTATAAATAAGCTGAAATAAATGAATAAAAAGAACATCTGAAAGCAAATAAAAATAAGTCAAACTAAACAAATGAACAAAACAAAAATATAACTATTTGTTATAGCTGATGTTATTTTGCTTGTACTTATATATAGAAACATAGAAAATAATGGCAGATAAAGACCAAATGGCCTATCCAGTCTCTCCATGTACATCAGTTGCTAAGCTCTATCACCCTTCCTCTCCCCCAGAGATCCTCTGTGCTTTTCATGCTTTCTTGAATTTGGATACTGCCCTTATCTTCAGCATGGGGAAACTACTCCATACATCTACCACCCAGAGATAAAGAAATATTTCCTTAGATTACCCTCAACCCTCATTCTAGAAAATACTTACCGCCTCTGCTCTATTTCAGAAGTATTTAAATCTCTGTGTCATATCTCCCCTTTCCTGCCTTTGTCCAGGGTATTTAGGGGCTCTTTTACTAAATGGTTGCACTTGCCATGCAATTAATGGCAAAACTAATTTGCAGTACGTGCAGCTGTTGTGTGCTTCCTATCGGGGAGGTGCCCAGCAAGTTCGGGGCAATTAGTGCATGACCCAGCACTAGAATGTTTGGTGCGATTAATCACATTAATGCATGAATTTTTGTTTTCACATGAAACTCCATAATATGTTAGTCAATACAAAACTAATAACACCTCAAGTGACAATTTTGGTCAAAACAAATATTTTGACTGCTATTTTGCACATTATTTCAGCGTCCCCCTTTTGGGGACGCTATGCATGAAAGGGCGGGTGAAGTGGCTGTTATATAAAACAACTGCAAATAATGTCAAACAACTGAAAATAAATTACCAAAACTTATTATAAATGAAATGTAATTAGTATTGTGTGGAAATTATCTTTATGTATAAAAATTGTGTAGCCAGCCACATCACATATGACAGTGGTGCGTGACATGTACAGGGGGCAGGATATGGAGAAGGGAATGGCCCAGAGTAGGCCATGGATGTGGCAGACTCAAGTCAAGTGGGTGGCCCAGATTTGTGGGTATGCCCAAGAAGGGATGTGGAGGGACCCATGGCAGGGTGGGTGGGCTGGAGGAAGGGGCCACATGCTGCCACAGACACCTGTCCTATGCTTGGGGCCACCTGTGCACAGCCTTACCACCCCATGGTGACAGAAACAGGCCTGGGACCGCATCTGCTGTGTCCGATGGCTGACATGCATGCCCTGTGCAGCTAGATGGTGATGTGCTGGGGGTACCATGTGTATGCAACACACCATGCACATGTCCCGCCCCCCATGACAGCCACCATGTGTGTGGCACTGGCATCTTGCAATGGGCAGGTGACACTGCTGCACCCTTGGCATATCTCAGCAAAAATATTGGCGGAGTGGGCTTCAAACCTCTGGACCCAGAGGCAGTCTCCATACCAGCAGCCCACAATGGAACACTGCTGTGACCAAAGTCCCAGGCAGGTATGTGCATGATGCACAGAGGAATGGGCCAGACACACATGGTGTGGACATGCACAGACCCGTTGCAGCTGCTGCACATACCGCGGCCCTCCCCAGGTGCTGACATGTGCATTGTGTGTTATGGGCATATGGCTCAGGCAGTCATGCAAAGTAATGTTTGTGTTCTTGTCGAAAAACACTACTTTTCAAGCATACGATAAATTTAGCAAATTTTACTAAACTCTTACTTCAAGTTCTTTTATCGGTTCTGCAGGTGAACATATCACAGAACTTTTTGTAGTGCATTCATTCTACATTTGTTCCTAATAAAATATTGCGTGATTGAATTGTTTTATGCGTGGTTTAATATGACCTGAGGCATAAAATTTGAGCGTCCCCATTTCGGGGACGCTATGCCTAAATGTGGGTGTATCTAAGGATTCCCATAGAGGTGTCATTATGGGCACTGACTCTAATTGCCACATTGTACATTGCACTAGTGGCAATGTGCTCTCCAAGCCCACACTCCGCCCCTAAACCACCCACTTTCCTTCTTAGCACACCATGGTCATTTACTATGTTAATCAGCTAATGACCTTTAGTAAAAGGGCCCCTTAGATCTTATAAAGTCTCTCCCCTTGTGTTTTATAACAAAGCCGGTAATCATTTTAGTAGCCACTCGCCATTTGGTTTGTATCCTTTTGTTACATACACACACACGCACATATGTATATATCTAGCTACTGTACATATATAAAACTATGGGGCATGTTTACTAAAGTGTGGTAATGGTTAGCACACATTTCAATGTGCGCTAACCATTAGCACAAGCCCACGGTAAACAGTGTTACATGCTAAACTCAGCCAGCACCGTAAAAACTCCTGCACTAACTGCTTAGCATGTGGCAGAGCAGACAATAGTTGGATTATGTTTAGAGGAGACAATGAAAGTGCCACTAGAGGTTATCATCACTACTTTGTCAGCTTCCACAGCCAGGGCAGGAGTGAGGTGGACAAGATCAGGAGGATCAGAGGGTGTAGGGAGGGTTGGTATAGGGAATAAAATAACCCCACCCCCCTTTGCCTTTTGCCAGCTCTGGGCATGCAGCTGCTAATACAAGCTTGAATATTGCGTGCAATTCCGGTCGCCAAATCTAAAGAAGGATAGAGAAGAATTATAAAAGGCACAGAGAAGAATCCCCAAAATGGTAAAGGGGATGGAAAGATACCCCTATGAGGAAAGGAATAAAAGGTAAGGGCTCTTCAACTTGGAAAAAAGATGGCTGCGAGGAGATATGATAGAAGTCTATAAATTAATGAATGGAGTGGAACTGGTAAACGTAGATCGGTTGTTTACACAATCAAAAAGTAGAAAGACTAGGGGACACACAATGTGACCCATTTAAGACTAATACATTTTTTTTTAACTCAATGCATAATCAAACTCCTAAATTTGTTGCCGGAGGACGTAGTAAAAGCAGTTAGTGTAGCTGGGTTCAAAAAAGGTTTGGACAAGTTTCTGGAGGAAAAGTCTATAAACCATTATTACAGAGGATCCAGGACAAGAATTCTTGAACCTGTGTGTCTTTTTGGGAACCTGACAGGTACATGTGACCTGGATTGGCCACTATTGGAAACAGGATACTGGGCTTGATGGACCTTGGTCTGACCCAGTATGGCATTTCTTACGTGTTTTTATTCTCATGATCTCCACCTCCTACTTTCAATTTTTTATTCTGTATCCCCAGCACATCCTGGGCTTTCTCTGCTTTAATCAGGGTTTGGATTAAGGATCCATGCTTGTTGTTCTCTGCCTAGACATTTACTTTCCTGTGGTTTAGCTCTCCCACTGTTTGTGCTGAAGTGCCTCTTTCTCCAATGATCCACTGACTAAGCTCCCAACTAGACCCACTACAGCACTGACAAACCATGCCAAAAGGCATATACATCTCCCTCATTTAAGTACGGAGGGGGCTGTGCGGGGAGGACACAGTCTCATGGCCTAAGTGGCAGGCCAAAAAAATAGCACTGCCTGCTATCCCTGTGTGAAAAGCTCTTAGCACCATCAATTTATTTATTTATTTCTAGCTTTTCTATACCGCGCTATTTGACATCAGTGCGGTTTACAGTCAACAATTTTACACAAGGCGGGGAAGTGCCTTGTGCTTACATCAAACAGGACATATTAACTGGGATTCATAACATTGAACTATTTACATCTGAACAATGGCAGCTTACTAGTGTCGCTTTTACATTCTTAGAGCTGTTGGGTGGTTGTGTTTGTGCAAGGTGTAGGGGAACCGTTGGATTGTGAGTAGTATGAGAGGAATAAATGATGTTTTATGGCTTTCCTGAATTGTGAGAGATCATTGATTGATCTTATGTTGGACGGGAGATTATTCCAACACCTTGGAGCGTAGAAAGAGAATGCCCTGTTTCTAGTTGTTTGCTTGCATTTCGTCACTTTGATCGGTGTTAGCGCCTATTGACCTTCTTGACCTATTATCGGGGGTAAGCGTAATGAGTGCCGTGATGGACGAGGGGGATATCCTATTGATGGCTTTAAACGTAATGAGTAGTGCCTTGTAGGTGATTCTGCCTTCTATTGGTAGCCAGTGAAGGTCCTTTAATGTAGGGGTGATATGGTCTCTTCTTGAGACTCCGCAAAGGACACGTGCAGTGGCATTCATTGCAAGCTGCAACTGGTTTAGGGAACTCTTGGGGATCCCGTGTAGGAAGATGTTCGCATAATTGAAGTGAGGAAGTAGCAGAAGAAGTGCAAAACTAACAACTTTTAGGGGCTAATAGCAGATATCATTAAATCAACCCATTTCTCGGGATACTCCTATCCAGTCAGGGTTTTTAGAATAACCCCAATGAATATGCATGAGAGATATTTTCATACACTGCCTCCACTGCATGCATGTTCAATGGGGTTAGCCTGAAAACCTGACTGACTAGGTGTTTCCTGAGAACTTGGTTAAGTGCATCAGATAACAGGGGTGTGTATGGCCAAAACAAAGGTTTGGTTCATGCTCATTTTAAATAAATGTTTCCTGATTTTTGGGCATTTTCTCATGTGTTTTTCTTTATATACAAATTATATGTGCACTAGAACTTTCTAAGCTCAGAAATCAATTGTACATAAGCAAATTCTTAGATATATGATCCAATGCATTTCATGTGCGTTCATGAATGCACACCTTTAACAGATAACTTGTAGAAAAGGTTCTATATAGTTCCACAGCCACAATTTAATTGTGAATGGTGATAAATGCTTCAGAGAGAGGCGGTGGAGTGACCAGGCAACCACTGATAAGTTTGTCCTCCTGTGATTTGGGTGAGTACATCCCTGTAGAAGCTGATTCATCATCAACATAGTTCAGTCCCTTATCCAACATGTCCTCATTTAAAAGTTAAGGCGAGAGGTTGTTTCTATAACATACACATTCAGGACCCGATAGTCAGCACCGGAAGCTAGCTGACGTCGGCACTGAACATTAAACGCGGATATCCAATGCCAGGGTCATATTCGACCCCAGCATTGAATACCCAGGATCACTGCAGAGCCCGATTGCTAAATGGGCAGTGGCAATCTTGAGCTGCTTTCTGGTTAGTGATATGTGGTGAAAGTTAAGCCAGGGTTTCCTGCACCTGGCTTTCATCACAGATCACAAACTGGGCAGCAGCTCAATATCGCTGCTGACCAGTTTGCGATCAGTTCCGCCTCCGCTCCATCCCACAATGCCCCTGACATGCCCTGATGCTAAGCGTTACCAGTGGGGAGTATAATGGCATTACTCAGGGATATTCAGCGTTACTAACCGTGTTAGTGCAGCTGAACATCTTGCTTAGGGGCATTTACACGGTTTCCAGGTCTGCAAACTGTGTAAATGCTTTGGAATATTGGGCCCTCAGTGTTTAAGGTTCTCAAAAAGCAAAAAGCAAAAAAAGCAATGAAAAGGAAACAAAGAGAGGTGTGGTGTGGTCTAAGAATCAAAGACATGGACACTTAGGGGGTCGTTCTAAAACCTGAATAGGTCGTTTGCACGTGCACGGGAGATGTCTATCTACAGGAGTATTCTGGTATATGGTGCATGGGGACGTCTATGACACTTACATGGGGATCTCAGTCCGTGACCAAGAGGGGTGGAACGGGGGCGTGGTTTGCCACAGAGGCATATATAAAGTATTCTGGAAAGGCCCCCTGTACATTGTTTTACTTCCCTGCAGACGTGCCCATTATTCCTGCCAGAGAGGTGGAATAAGGCCAGGACTTAGACAAATTTCTACTGTGTTCTACAATTCATTCCTGCAAGTGAGTGTGTTTGGGGGGGGGGGGTTGGTGTGTGTATGTGTGTGTGAAGTTTGAGGGTTGCATGGGTGGATCTGGTGTACTGATCTGCAATTCAGGGAGGACATGAATGCCTGGCCAGTACCTGAACCTTACGGATGACCGCAGTGTCACCAGGTGCCAGTGTGATTGGGCAGCCATACATCAGCTGTGCCAGGCACTGGGAGACATGGCTGATGTGCCAACATTCCCCAGATAGTGCCATAAGGCCTACATCCTTACCCAGTCCAGGATCTATGCAAGCTGCGAGAGTGGTGATATATCTGGAGGCTGGCTACTTGGTATGATGGCACATGGATCCCCCCTCCCATGCCCTCACAGGCCTGACCAGGGGAGCATTGTGACAAAACAGGCTATGGGGAGGCAGACTGGGCTGCCCCACAGATAGTAGATGTATACAGACCAAATAAGCCAAGCTAGAGAGTGGGCATTGTATGGGACAGGTGTAGCCACATTTAGGGGGTTGCTGTGAGATATGCCACTACCCAGATATGTGGGAAACAGATGCCATAGCTAGACGGCTATAGTCATTAAAAGTGCATACTTTTGTAGCTCAGCAATATTATACATCCTTTGGGGAATTGCAAAATTAGTTAAGGTGTTTGTGAATTTGGTTAGGGCCCATATATAGCATTTTAAAGCGTGTTTTTAGAGATGACCAATACAAGAATAACTGAGGCATTTTTATACTGCCAAGCACTTTTTGATGCGAAGTATGTCATGACAAACATGTTAATATGTGCTTTCTCTTATAATATATTAGAGTGCACTGAGATTACTTAGCACTTTTCTGGGCATGAAAGAGACTAGTATACGAGTTATAGTCTAGTTTGCATCAGCATTCATTTATCATCAGTATTTATGTCATTTGCATCAGCAAAATACTATCAGTGAGAACAGTAGCTTAGGAGATGTGCATTTTAACTGAGGAAGCGTGGCTGTCAGAGTCATCCACGGGTATATCATGGAGACGGGCCCAGAGACATACAGCTGTTCAGAATACGGTGAGCACGGAGACGTTAAAAAACATTTCAACACCTACCCATGACCCGTAATATTAGCAGGGATGGGTTTCTCCACTTCACTCTATGGACCGTGTCTGCACCCATGCACAGCTCTTGCGCTGAATGCGTGTATGGACCGGCTGCACAGCATGTTGGATGTGACACTCCAGACACATCTATGTGTTTTTGTCATGAACCGGGTGCATCTATACCTGCAAATGCGGAATTAGGACTGAATCAAGCCTGTGCCCAATTTAAACGTGCCTGCCGGAGATAACCTGACTCTATGGAATCTGCCTTCTAGTGACATTCTCACTCAAAAGGGAGAGAATGTCTCTCATAAAAAAGGGCAAAGAAGTGAAAGAAAAGGTTGGATGATCCTATATGCTTCAAGTTCCTCGAATTCAATGTTCCAAGGATGCTGAAGAAAAAAAGATTCTCTTAGGGAGTATATAGCTATAGTCACTCTTCTAGATATGGAACAAATTGATACATTAACCAGAAGAGTAGAAGACAAAACTCCATAAAATATAAAAGAATATTTCTTATTCATAAACATTTTAAAAATATTGACCACCATCATGATAAAATGGTACCTTGGCCAGGCTATATACTTACTTAATCCAATGCAAGGACACAACCATCAAGGCACACAGATAGTATAGGAGCTAGGCCCGGCTGTATGCAATATGAAATTGAAAAAAAATATATAACTGCCTATTGAACACTCTGCTGGAGACAAAAGAATATAGCCCTATGGATCTAGGAGATGACAGCAATGAGGCCATTGTACAATAACCCACTTTACAGCCCACCAGGTCACGGAAAGCTACGTCCTCATCAGGGAAATATTTTTGTAGACTACAACACTCACAATTGCTCCTGTGGAGTAAAATGCTATTTCTGCCCATCTAATTGCTCACTTTAGCAGCACATAGGATCAGTGATGATCCCATCTCCCTCAGCCATTAAAATGATGGGCATTTAACCAAGTTTCAAAAATATGAAAGCAGTTCTGACACGGAAATGATCTAGTTGGTTTAAAAGAGGGGTTCACCTTTCTTTGCTAGGAAAATGAGCCAGAGTTTTTGTTTATTTTTTAATTTCATTGTAACTGTGCAAATTGATTGAGCACACATAAATTCATTGGTGTATGTGCACACAAACAATTTGATTGAACTTTAAAAGGGGCATTTTATAAATGACATCCAGGTGTAATCTGGGACATCCAAGCTAGAACGTCTGAAAAAAAAAAAAAAAAGCAGGCACGTCCAAATTCAGGCACAATTTCACAAATGTGGACGTGCCCAATATGAACGTCTGCATTGTCTTCTATATAGACATCCCCAGTATAGTATTGCAGAACATGAACATCTAGGAATAGTCTAATGATTGGAGTTGTAGGTTAAGACTAGGGAAGTCAAGATTCAAATCTCATTGTTGCTATCATTGTGATTGTAGAGAGGACTGGGGACAGTAGAGTGCCATCTTCTCTACATCCTTTGGAAGTTTTATAGCCAAAACAAGCAAGTTCCTGATGCCTATACCTGCCTGGAGTAGGTTTGAACTTGGACAGACTCACAGACTTTTTTGAAATCAAGCAGGGATGTCTAAATCCATTGCACTGCCCCAGACACACCTCCACCACTCCACCTGTCTACTTGGCCATCCCCACACTGGATGGGGGAAGCTACTGATTTGGACGTTCACATGCACATTCTCGGACATCCAAATCACAACCAAGGCTTTTAAAAAGACCCCCTACATTTTTAGGCACTCAAGTGAATGCCAAATTGTGTCCAAAATGCACATGCCAATTCCTTATCATGGCCTTTGAATATTCACATCAGGCCATAACACAAAATGAATATCTGCACACAGGAAGGTTGCCTAACAAAAGAATCAAACATAAATTGTGCTAGCATGGTTTGCTGCTCCGGTTTTGTAGATGCCCTTTGCTTTAAAGATCATTTCCTTTCCTGGGTGTCATACTGAAAAAAATCCAAGAAGATCCAACTCATTCACAATCTATAATCTATTGTACTCATATCAGTAATGACTTCCTCTCTACTGCACGTCACTCCATCCAAAATGCCTCCTTTTACCTGGCACCTTGCAAACACTGGAGTAATGCTTGCTGAGGTAGATAAAGTGACTTTCAGTTTATTTATTTATTTATTTATTTAACAGTTCTTCTATACCGCGCTCTTTGTTTTCAGTGCGGTTTACAGTGAAACAAAATGACTCTCAGACAAATAAGCTGTCCTGAGTTTACATAGAACAGGGAAGGCAACTGGGATTTCAACTTTGGGGAATTTATTTACAGATTGTGAGTCAGACTATTTACAGGGAATAGATTCTATAATAGTGATGTGCATCATGATGTAGGACTGCTGCATATTCATTACAATCTTGAACTGTGTTGCGGAACTGGAGAGGTGTTTCCAGGTTGTGAGAAGTGTGTGATGAAGAGGTAGTGCTTTAGGGTTTTTCTAAATTGAATGAGGTCTCTGGATGCTCTTATGGTGGGTGGGAGGTTGTTCCAGCATCTGGGGGCGTAGAGCGCGAATGCTCTATTGTTAGTTGATAGTGCGCATTTTGTAGTTTCTCTTGGAATGGCTAGTGTGTTGGTTTATTGTTAGTGTTAGTGTTAGTGTTATTTCCCATTCATCCCAAGGGCTGCCCCTCTTTTTGTGCCTGTTTTGAAAAGTGTAATTTCTTTGTATCCCTGATGAATGAGCAGCAGGTAGGAGCCCCCTAGTATTGTGCATTATTTAAATAATGTTTTGTTCAGCAGGATGTATAACTGGAAATGTGAAAACCTCCTAGTGATTTCTAGTCAGTGGTAAAAGTGTTTGGGATCTATTTGATGGATAAAAAGATTTAGGGTCCTGCCCCCTCCACCACATCATTTTTCTTGCTATCAAAACTGATGCATGATAAAGAAATGTCCAGACTCCAAGATGAAAGTTGCCAAGCTCTGAGCGATGATGACATAAATATTGGCTCTGAAGGTCACATTAAATTTTGATTGCAAGATTATTGCCTGGTGATAGTAATAACGGGGGTAATTTTAAAGCAGAAAGCCTATAAAAATGTCCAAAAATGCACAGATTTTATGCCTATATTATAGAAGTCAAATTAAAAAATTAAGCCCTAACAATATCTCTTGTAAAAAAAAAAAGTCTGTGCGGGATCCAAGATCTAAACACATATGATTATTAAAATGAATGAGACCTCAAAGCTCCAACTTTACTTTTTTTAAATTAAATTCACCTTTGATCAAAAGTAATATCAATTACTGTGACAAAAAATCACTCCATAAAAATTCCCTAAATCCTTAGTAATCATTGAATTCCATCAATCATAGCAGTCCAACATAGTACTATGTTTTGTTAATAAATAACTGTGCCAAAGTGTTTTTATCTCAAATCTCACAGTCGTCACAATCTCAGCTATTCTCAACATCTTCACATGTTCCATGCTAATGCTCATCACCCAAGTGAAACGCCATATTTATGATGTCATTTAAAAAATCAGCTGAAACTTAATAGCCAATGAGAGTATTGTACAAGATTTGTGAGCTTTTATTTCGCTATTAAGTCCATTAGGTTGGACAGCGTTCAGTTTAAAAATCCACTACTCTTTGTAAAATGTAATTGTCAACCCCGCACCAATGGGCTAGCACTTGTTCCAAAATATACCATGTTAATCTCGAAAAGAATGATTTTTTGTAATGTAGTGGTGCACAACTGGAGCAGTCAGTGCTTGAGTACGCAACTGGCTGAGGTGTTCTAACAGCTGGATTTTAAAAGGGAGGCAGAGACATGCGATTAAATAAACTATAGTACATAATCAGGCATAGGGGTTATGCTTGACTTTGAGCAGATATGAATACTGTAACAATGGGTAAAACTTCTGAGGTACATGGTTGATTGCAGTTTTAAAATCCAAGGCCTGCTCTGAACACATGCCAAAGATATATCTGTATGCTGCCACATATACATAGAAGTAGCTCCATAGCCTAAAAGCTACTGAAATGTATATGATGATTTGCTTTAAACAGTATCAAAGGATTCTAGAACTACTTATACATGAATCACAAATTGAAATTCTGGTAGGAATCTTCTATTTTCATCATCTTTTTCTTCCTGTGCAAAATCTTTTTCCTTGAGTTATGCTAGTCTATTCTGCATTTTTCATTTTGTATCAGTGTGGTCAAATCCATTTATTATGGGGTCATTTTAAAAGCTCAAATCATGATTTGCACATCTGAAAATGCCCATTCAGACTATCTAATCAAATCCACGTCTGAAGCTGCATTTTAGAAAGGCCTGAATTGCAATTAACACAGAAGTACTGTACATATTGCAGACTCACTGCCAATGTGGCAATTAGTGTGTGTGCACTTAACGACACCCCTGTGGGTGGTGTTAGGTTACCCGAGTTAATTGCAGATGCTGCTGTTGCATGCAAGGGTACAATTCTGTGTGCTAACTGCTGGGGATATGCTAGACATGCCCCTCAAATGTTAGCACAATATTTTTGCACTTGCCACGAGTTATTGTTTGCTCTCAAAGCACAATAAGTGCAGAACCTTATCAGCTCTTTAGTAAAAAAGCCCCTTGGGGCATGCTTACTAAGGTGCAGTAAGTTTTTGCACCTACTACATGGCATGCACTAAAATGGCTATGTCGTAGGTGCAAACCCTGTGCAACAAATGCAGGTGGCATTCCTAGCATCTACCCTGCATTTAATGCCCAGGACAGACACGTACCGCATAGACCCATGTTCCCTGCCTCAACCACATGGGCCTGGAGTGAAACCGCAGGGAAGGGACAAGCAGCTGCAGCGTAATGTCCTCTCCTACTGATGATGAAGCCCCCCTGAGCTACCCCTCTTGAGCAACCCTCCGTCAAGCGAACCTTCCTCAAGCAAACCCCACTGATGATCACCCCTCCCACCTTTAGTATCTAGCCCAATCATGCTTCCCTCCCCCAGGCATGAACCCCCACCCTTTCACCCACCAAGGAACTACTCAGGGTCTCATGGTGGTCCAGTGGTGATCAGGGCAACAGTGGTCCCCCTTCACTTCTGCACTGGCTCCGGCAGCTGGTAATAAAATTAATTTCATGGTTTTGACACTTAGTGGTGGTCTCATACTATCAATGGGGGGAGTCAAGAGGTGGAAGGAGGCAAGGGTACAGACTTGAGGGAGGGGAGCCCGATTGGTGTGGGCAATTTCAGGGGCCTTGTGGAGGTTGCTCATGGTTGGCTGCTGTCTGTGTTTCGGGTACTGAATGTGGAGGGGGGTGTTCAGCAGGGGAGTTTGTTCAAGGGGGAACAGCTTCATGAGACTTGATCGGAAGGGGTTTCAGGTCATTGCTGCTATAGGCAGTGGCCATGCAACCACTACACTTAGGGGCATGTTTACTAAACACCGTTGCTGTGCGGGTTCCCGTTAGTGTGCGGGTGCCATATAAGGAGTGGGCGGGCCAGCCAGAAAAAAGGAAAAAACGGACCGTACCTGTGCGCATCGCGCTAATGTGCGGGTCCCACATTAGCGCGTGGGAAGGCTAAGCGGGGCGCTGCCAGGCACATAGAAGAACACAGCCGTAGCACAATGTTGAAGACAAAAATCAATGGTGCAGGGGCCATGGGTTCAATCCCCCAGTGTGCGCAACCAAAGAAGGCAGGGTGAGGCATGAATATTAATGGTAAAATATCATTTTAGGAGGCATACCACATTAGGGCGGCTGTCGGTGTTGCGCTGTTACGTTTTTGCGGCAGTAATTAATATGTTGTGTTATGAATTTCGCTGTAAAATCTGTGGTGCATTAGGCGGCACGCTGTACGTCGCTTGCGTTACGTGCGTCGTTAGGCTGTGCGCGGGACATCTTTTGCGTATTGTGAGGCAGTAGGTGGTGCTGTGTTAGTTGTTGACGGCATGAAGCGGTGGGAAAATATCTAAACACAGGACCCGAGACGTAGCACAATGGGGAAGACACCAACCAATGGTGCAGGGCCCACGAGTTCAATACCCCATTGTGTGCAATACAGAAAGGCTGGCCGAGGCATAACTAGTACTGCTGGACAAGAAAGTTGATGGAGGCACACTAATTTTGGCCGTCACCAGGCGTCGCGCGGGTAAGTTTTTGCGGCAGTAACTAATATTGATCCGCATTATGCGTCTCGCTGGCAGATGTGGGGGTCGTGAGTTGATGCGCTGGAAATGTGGGCGGCATCGGGCGTCGCGCTGTTACGCTTGTGCGGGTCTGGCAGCAGTAGGGCGTCGCGCTGTTAGTTGTGAACGGCATAAGGCTGTGCGCAAATGTCCATACACAGGAACTGAGCCGTAGCACAATGGCGAAGACATTAACCAATGGTGCAGGGGCTACGGGTGCAATCACCCAGTGTGTGCAAGCCAACAATTCTGGCTGAACCATGCCTAGTAATGTTTTAAAAAATATATTTAGGAGGCATACCACATTAGGGCGGCTGTCGGTGTTACGTTGTTGCGCCAGTAATTAATATGTTGCGTTATGAATTTCGCTGTAAAATCTGTGGTGCATTAGGCGGCGCACTGTACGTCGCTTGCGTTTCGTGCGTCGTTAGGCTGTGCGCGGGACATCTTTTGCGTATTGTGAGGCAGTAGGTGGTGCTGTGTGAGTTGTTGACGGCATGAAGTGTTGGGAAAATATCTAAACACAGGACTTGAGACGTAGCACAATGGGGAAGACACCAACCAATGGTGCAGGGCCCACGGGTTCAATACCCCATTTTGTGCAATACAGAAAGGCTGGCCGAGGCATAACTAGTACTGCTGGACAAGAAAGTTGATGGAGGCACACTAATTTTGGGCGTCGCGCGGGTAAGTATTTGCGGCAGTAACTAATATTGATCCGCATTATGCGTCTCGCTGGCAGATGTGGGGGTCGTGAGTTGATGCGGTGGAAATGTGGGCGGCATCAGGCGTCGCGCTGTTACTCTTGTGCGGGTCTGGCAGCAGTAGGCGTCGCGCTAATTGTGAACGGCATAAGGCTGTGCGCACATGTCCATACACAGGAACTGAGCCATAGCACAATGGCGAAGACATTAACCAATAGTGTAGGGAGCATGTCCCCAATCACCCACAGTGTTAGTCCACAACGAGGCATATTTTTAGGGGTGAGAGAACCAATGTTTAGCATAAGGCGTTGCGTTGATGGGCATGAGGCGGTGAAAAATATCCTTTTGGAGGCACTGTAATAGTAGCCTGCAGAAGTGGCGCATTGATGGGTATGCACAGGAACAGACCCACAGCACAATGATGATGACACTGACCAATGGTGCATTGATCAGGGGTTGTATACACGGCTGTGCAGAAATAGAAAAAGGCTGGGTGATGCATCACCTGTCCTAGGTAATATTGCCAGATGAGGAGCATGAAGTTATTGCCCACATAATGTGTAAGAGGCAAAAGGCGCTGTGCTTATATCAGAGCCAAATGAACAGAGCCACAGCAGAAGGGTTAGCACACTGCCCAATGGTGCTGGCATCATGGGTCCAATCCCCTGCTGTGTTCAATGAATAAGGCTGGTTGAGCCATCACCTGTCATGAACTAGGAGCCATGTAACCCTCAATTGTATGTACTACTGATAGCAAATGAACTATGGAAGTACTGTAATAGCAGGTAATGCATAAGGTGCCCATCAAGGTACCTCAGAGGTCAAATTGTAGCGTACACTCTCCACAAACGAAACACACAATGATGTGTATAGGGTGCGTTTTGTGTGCCGTAGGAGGCAGGGCATTGACCAAACACAGTCAGTGCTAGTACCATTGTGTATTGTAATGTATGGAAATCCAAAGTAGGTGAGCAGACATGCAAGATGGAACAGCAGTGTAGCAGAATGGTCATGGCACTGACTGAACGTGAAGGGGTCATGTGTCAAATTGAGCAGTGACTAAGCCTGGGTTACCTACATCTGCGTACAGCATGCAATTGGACAGCGATCTGTGTTGCCAGCTAAACACAAGCCCACCCCAGTGCACAGGAGTATGTCACCCTTTAGGGTGTCACTGAATGCACATCATAAACCACCATTTCAGTGATGGCGAGTTCACATATAACCCAAACACTGCACAGAGCTGAAAGGAAACGTCAAGCAGAACGACAAGAACCACAGACATCACATGTGCTGCAGTACAATAATGACATCCAGGACATGTGGCATCTACATAAATACACACACAAATTGGGTCTAGCTGGAGCTATGTACAGAGTGATGCAAATGTAACATCCAATCATGATCGTGTGCGACAGACAACGTGAAGATGTGTCCAGCAGATGCGCCTGAAATAGCACAACAGGTGAAATCTCATGATGATAGTGGACCAGCGGTTATAGGCAGAGCACACACACACGAGCCAACCATGGAGAGATGAAATGCAGGAAGGTGTAGGAGTGCAGGATGGCTTGTAGCAGCATGCACATCAGGGCAGGATGACACAAGAGCTGGGAGTCAGAAGATGGACAGAACCATGGGTCAAAACTCAGATGAGGGTACAATGTGCTTACATCACAAACCTGCCAACATCTGGCCGCCAAAGAAATGGAAACGACATCTGCACGACAAGCAGACACAGCCAACAGAACAGAGATTAATCACACCGAGGACCACTCCCAAAAAACAAAAAGCAACCAAAGGTAGCACAGAACAACAACTTCCACGTCATAGCAAAGGCTGCATTCACAAGCAGTCAAGCCACCCACACAGCACGCGTGCTGGTTGTAAGGACAGGCAAACCCACAGGAGAAAGCCTGAATAAATGCACCTGGTGATCTGCTGTGTTCAGATCACATCACATTTTGTATATGGTACCAGGGACACATGCACACACACACAAGGATATGTTATGCAGTGGATACAGCATGCAAAAGGAACAGAACACATCACCCCAATCGTAAAGGACCCACACATACCCCTACTTGAAACACTGACTAAATGCAAAGCCAACCCACCCACCCACCAATCAAACACAGAAACACCAAATCACAACCCAACAGTAATGAAACGCACATGGAAGAACTACCAGACCAGACGCTTCCAAAGGCTTCAATGTACCTCTGAAATTTAACTAATGCCTGTAATGGACGTGACATCTAGCGTCCTAACTGTATGCCTCCTCTTTACGCAAAACCCTACCAAGCAGCCCCGGAAATAAGACAGGCCAAATATCTTCTAGAATATAGCTTGAAAAAAAGCATTACCAGGAATCCCCCAAACCCCTACACATAATCAACCCTAGACGAATCAGACACTGTTCACAATCTGTCAATGTCCATAGCATGTCCTATGTGCCCTGTGGTCACCCTTAATGTAGCCTCCCTGGGGATGGCCCTGCCCTACCTGTAAACCCCCACCCCTTGTAATGTAATGCAGATATGACCCGCAGAAATGTTGCATCAACATACACCTACATAAATGAATAAAAACAAAAGAACAACCAGAGGAAAGTAAATAACCAACAAGGGCAGTGCTTGCTGTGTGCTTGAGCTGCCCAGCAATTGCGGACAGGATAGGAGCCAATTCAACATGAGAAAAGGTGCAGCACACACCTGCTCAACCTCAATATTACCACACCCCCAGGTGTAGTGCTGTGCAAACAACATTAAGAAAGAGACCCATGCAACAGCTAATATGTGCTGCCTTGTCAACACAGAGTGAACACCTTGCTGTACACTGACGACAGACAAGGGTGTGTGTAGAGGTGATGAAGCAGCTGTAAAATAATGTTTCCGTTTCCAGATATTCCATAAAAAATACGATGTTGTGAGGCAAACTGCTAAGCACTGTGTGAACAAACATGCCCCCAACCATACACACAAACAACACACTGAGGGCAAGCCAAACATTACATTCCAAAGGGAGGGCCTGTATGGGGATGTGCCGCACTCAGTGATGTGCCAAATTGCAGACACATACACAGCTGTCATCAAACACCAATGTGAGCACAGGGGTCCATGGAAATTACCATCAAATCCGTAGACAAACGTGTAAATGTGGTCCATGAGTGGAGGAACAGTCTAGTGTTCACATAAATGTCTTGCACACAAGGCAAACACGCACCATATCACAACAGCACACCATGCGCCCTGGGGCAAATCAGTGCAGGTACATGTGCAAGAAAAGCCAGGATTCCCATGGTCCCAAGGAGTCATGTGTGATGGAATGTTAAACATTGTAATGCATGTATGTCACAGAGATAAAGTACAGAAAGAGACACATGTCTGAACAATGAACATATTTATTTTTTCTAACACGTCTCATACATACCATACACAGTGTAAACAGAATTGCAAGGTGTGTCCCACCCTGGCAAATGATGGGAACACAGTCAGCAATGTCAAAATGCACATGCCATGCAAAGGTCAACTCAAGAGCAAAACATAATGGCACGAGAATAAATGTTCATCAGGTGCATGATATGCACTGTGTAGCAGGGCCACACAACACAGCAGATGCTGCATGCCCACAATGTGTCACACACATATGTGTGCATGTAGACAACAGGTGTGGCAGAATGAGAAACCAAAACACATAACATGTCCCCCCAAACATAGCCCTCATGCAACAGAGGAGGTCACCAAATTAAAAATACATATGCTGCCAATATGTTGTAATGTGACAAACACATCTGCAAGCGAATGTCATAACTCCCACATAATGGCAGATCACCACATCAGCAATGTGTCAATGTACACCCCAAATATTATCTCAAACTGACTGACTATATGCTAACAGGTAGCAGGGACACATGAACACAGAGTGAATACAAACCACAAAACAGGCAGAAATGTGTACACATAACACCATACAGGAGGCCCCCTTGCATTGTCTGTTGGTTACACAGTCGCTGGCCACATATAGCAGGTTACATGGAATGCAGATGTGTAGCACGAAAATGGTCACCCACAATAACACACCCCAAATACAATGTCCTAATGAGAGTGTGGTAAATGCAGGGGGTAACACAGGACTGTGCAGACGTGCAATGCAAGGCGTGGCCATACATGCAGAGTGTCATGTCTGAACATCAAACAAACACAATAATTAGCATGTGAATATGCAAAGAATGGCACATAATCTCACAGTGCAACACACCGAGGTCATAGCTCCACATGTTGTGGCTCACAAACAGAGTCACTCTGATGCACAGCCACCAGCCGGACACTAACATGGTACTGTGATGCCACACATGAATGTAAACCACATTGCCGCCTACACACATCAATCAAGGATGTTGGTGGGCATGACCGTGTGTTATTGGCAAAACATGTAGCATGTCCAGGTGTGTGGCAGGTGGACATAGACAATTGCAATGCTGAAACTGTTCCCCCCTGCAACAATCATGGCTGTATGCTACAGTTGAAATAAACAGATCAGGGTATCCTGAGTGCCATGTCACACACATGGGCCAAAGCTCTGCAGTAAACAACTTGTAAGGAATGTCCAAACGACACAGATGATGTCAGTCCCTGATGCGCAAACTGTACCAAAAGCAAAGGCTTCCTGACATCCAAAATATCACTTACAAAATTCCCAGGCAAACATGGGCGTGCATAGTAAAGTGTCACATGCCAATATGGCACAGTCCGAGGAGGTTCATCTGTGTCCCTGCAATCAGCAGGACTGTCAGCTACAGCATGGCACAAACTGTGTGCTGTACATGTCTGTCATGGTCAAACAAGCAGTCCAAGAGCAATAACGTCCAGCACAGGCCTGTGTTCCACTCACAGAAGTCAAACATCAAATAGGATATTTCCCATTAAACAATAACATGGTGCACTGTCCCACAACAGCTGTTGGATGAGGAGACGAGATGCACTGGAGGAAATGTGTCCATAATGTCCACTGCCCTGTGCAAAGAAAGGATAGGTGTGGCCAATGTTAGTAACCCTGCAACAACACCACAAATTGCCACAATGCACACTGCACTAATGAAAGATTGAAGTGATGGAAATGCAAACATGACAGGATATGCACATCAAATAAAACACAGATGTGAAAGGAACAGTACATGTTGCTGCAGACACGGGTGTCACATGGAGATGGGTATGTTAAATACCATGTCACACAGGCATCTCACAGCTACACACTATATGCATCCCTTTTTGTGTACAGAGATGCAACATTACATGTCCATGAGATCAAATGATACCCCACAAAAGGTACAGCCAGATGTAATAACAATTAAACAAAGGTGGAATCTAACCTATGTGTCCATGATGTGTCCCTCATCAATCCCATCAACTGCTGCATATGTACACCAGGTCACAGCGAACGGAGACGATATCAGGTCAACCAGTAGAACCAACATGTAAAGTCACACATCAGGGATCTTCACATCATGCCTATGTCAGACAGAAAACAAATGTTGCTCAACACCAGTCCCACATAACACAGGACACAACTCTGCTCACCAGAAATGTGGGTGATGATGAATAGGTGAACAGCACTACTGTAGAGGTAACAAACCCCACAATGCCCCCCAGGTGCCCGCACCCATCAAAGCATATGACAATGTATCATGCATGTACAATGCAGCACCACATAAGCAAACCAATAAACAGCCACCAGCACAATATGCGTAGTACAATGTGACAGCTGACATACGTGGCCTGTCGGTGCCCAAGTGCTAATTTGTGCACATAACGGTCGAGTGACATGCAAGGACACCCTGATGATGGCCTATGTAACTAAAATGGTGGAGGCAGCAGGTGTTGCTTCCGCAAAGCTAGCCCATCAAGGCCCACATGTGGATCTGTGGAAAATCTACCAGAAAACCCATCACAGGAAAGATACTGGTCACAACCGCACGTGGAGATGTGTGACAACAGGCAAATATGGGTAAGACCAGCACACAGAATATACGTGAACAACACCAGCTGCCAAATATGATACATAACAGGCTAGATGTTGTGCACCTGACATCACACACATACAATGTATCGGTAGTTCTACATACCCTGGACCCCAGCATTTCTGCTGATGTTCTGCCATGTGCTAATGACACACACCGACAGCACTGTCATCACGTATGTCCTGTGTAGTGGAAAGAAGAAACAACCTTGTCAGGTTCCAGCGCTGAACGCCACACTGCAACGTACTGTCCCCAGCTGTAATACACCAAAACATGAACCAACAACGGACTGTGCACCCTCACACTGCACAGATCTTGTACATGGGAGAGGCATCATGTACATGTGTGATGCAAATACCAAGGCCCCCCACATCCATCATATGCCTCCCCACCCTCCTGCTGTGCCACACACGTGCCAAAACAGCTGGATGGACACACCATGTTGGTGACGCATCCCAAGGTTCACACTATATGTCTGTGCCTCCCTTGTTCAGACAAACACCCCCTCTCTGTGTGCAGTACCCTCCAATTTTGTTTTGAAGCACAGTGTAAGTACCTGTGTCACCTGGAAATATGCCTCAATACCACCTGTATACACTGTGTAGATGCATATTATGTATTGTACATCTCCCCCAGCAAAGAATAATGACAGTTGTGTGTTTATCATGTGATGAAATACATGGCAAGGGCAGCACCATGGCTCTCCACAATAACCACCATGTCTGCATGTCACCTTACCGTGATTGTTGCATGTTAACCCATTGTGTAACTGTGAGAAAGTTCAACCAAGGATAGGTTTGCTGTCTCAATGCCCCAAATAACCCCCACATAGGTCTGTGTGTGTATGTGCATATAACATCCCTTGATAGTGTCCTCAAGGTATCTGTGTGTCTGTACCGTGCTATCCTGCCATACACACAGCACGTCCCACACGCATGAGGCAGATGTAGAGATACTATCAAATACATATGCCACCACTAAAATGGAAGACCCCATAAAATCGGAAGGGCAAACACATCTAGCGTCACATTTGCCTAACGAAATACACCCATTCAGCATCTAACCCACTGCACATCTGTATGTGTGTACATGTAATATACTGCTATGCATTACTCCACCACAAATGGACTGTAGCAATCATATGGCCCCCTGGCTGCCCACTGCACATGTCCACATAATTCACCATATCCATGCCTGTGACACCTGATGAGGCATACCTTACCACACACTGCGCTGCTGCTGCAGCAATACACGTGACACCTTGTCAGAAACACCATAGGAACGTTATCAGGTGCATGTGTACTGTGATATGTCTGACATATGGCATTGAAAATATCCAACATACAAACATAGCAAGCTGACAGGAGCAGAACACACACACACACAAACACCCACAGATTGCAGTACACAAACAAAGGTCCCGCATGAAAGCTCACCACAAACATGGACACCTCTATCACACCAAACCCCTAACCATCTGCCTGACCCAGGGCTCCTCACACACAATAACACCAAATAACTGTGTCTGGCCAGCAGTTGCTAGCACAAAAAACCACTAAATGGTACTGTGACCCCCAAAAGCTCTGAAAGGTGTAGCAACACCCTCTGACCCACAACACCAACAGCTGCTACTGTGCTCTGTCCACATTGTCCATCACACACCTCTGACGACATGTTATGATGGATGTTTAAGAAAAGGACAATGCAGTGTTGCATCTGAATGGTAAATGGTCCAAACATCACCCTTTGTAAACCTCACACGCATACAACAGCACATATATGTGGGTAGATGTGCAATACATACCAGTGAATCTGTCTGCAATCAATCGACGCCTGACCGATGTGCCTGCCTGTGTGTCACCACAGGCACGTACAGGGGGGCACGGTGGATCCTCCTCCACATCCTCATTAATCTCTGCAGGGATACCATGCCTGAGAGCAATGTTGTGCAGTATGCAACAAGCTACGATAATCTCTGCAACAGTCATTGGCGAATATTGTAAGGCCCCACCTGATCTATCCAGACACCTGAAGCGACTTTTCAAAACGCCAAAGGTGCGTTCTATGACTGAGCGGCTGGATGCGTGGGCCTCATTGTACCTCCGCTCTGCACGTGTCCGTGGTTGACGCACAGGTGTCAGGAGCCAGGGCCGACACCCATACCCTGCATCACCTGCAGAGAAGAATGTTGCATGTGAATGACTGAGCGCATGACACCATAAATTCACAGATGTATAGACGAGAGACATAACCCACAACACATCAGGACAGACATATTTTACATCACAATTATCCATCAGACCTAACAACTATTCTGATAGAAACACAACAAATGCCCTGTCAGGTCTGTAGAGACATGTCCGAGAACAACACAATCCCACCTTGTCCCCCCAAATGAGTCCTATGTTGAGCACACGTCCCATGTTATGTGGCTCATGTTCTCATCACCGACACCATCACCACCAATGGTAGAGTACGCAATAAAAACACACATGACACATACAAACAATATATGTTTGCAAAGTAAAGAACACAATAATGTTTGCTGGGCCAATGTAGGCGCACACACACAACATGTTTGACTGTGATGTCAGCCAGGATGAACACAATATCACCATGACACCCCATGTCGTCAAAGGTCTCCATATCTACATATAGCAGTATAACTTAAAATGCTGTTGACCGCTGTCAACAAACCATCTCAGTAGACACCATGTCTACTGTACCCTCACCGTTCCATCCTTGTTAAGTTGTGCTCCACAGAATATGACATTGTAGGCCACATGATTTGTAAAACATCACAGCTACTGAGTATGACAACGTTCCTGTGTATGTCCCACCAATACCCCTACGTCTGGCCAAAAACATAGGCCCACGTCTTTGCAGTCAAATCTCCCAAATGATGAGTCACATCAGGAGAATCACGGACAATGACGCCTCAGCACTGCACATGTGCAGTGCGCAAAGGTAATGCTAACCCCAGTCCGGCCCCACCCCTGTAATGGCAGAGGACAAAAGCATTTGCACAGCTATGCAAAAATGTACACCCAATAGCAAAGGCAAGCAACATGCATCATATGTTGGCAACCCCCCCCTGTCCAGCAAACAACAGCTGACAGACCCATGAATGATTGAGTGTGTGGCCCTCACACGCACAGGACATGCATTAGGAGCATGGATTGTAAATAACACACGTCTGACATGACCTAACACAGATACAATCTAAACCCATGCATACACAGGTGGGTGGAAATGCCCCCCCCCATCCCTGTGTGCAGAAGGTATACAGACACAGGTGCCAATACACACCCGACACACACATCTGAACAGTTGCATATGTTCCGTAACAACACCAGCATCTCCACATCACATATGGCTGTGAAACGGATGTGACATGGCTAATCATGTCCCCTGTTAAACAACGTCTACAGTCCTGTAATTATGTAAAGTCACAACAGTTGTCGGTTTGCTGAATGGGAGTTCATGTAGCTATAGCACAGTGGCCAATATCTGCAACACATGGGTAATGTTACGTAAACACATACATATATGACTAATCATCGAAGATATATATGGAGATACTCACCCAGCAATATACAGTCACCGTAATGTCCATCCTCAAATTCCCTAAATAGTGCTGAGCGATGCAGGATATAGGAGTCATGGGTGGACCCTGGAAACCTTGGGACCACATTCAGAATATGCAGATTAGCATCACATACAACCTGAACATTCAGGGAATGGTAGTGTTTGCGGTTGCGGAACACCACCTCCCTGTCTCTGGGCGGGACCAGGGCAACATGTGTGCAATCAATAGCTCCCATCACGTGTGGTATCCCGGCTAACGCCTCAAAGGCCTGGTCCAGGGTCTCCCAATGTTGCCTACTGTGGGGAAGGGCTATGTACGTCCCCACCCGGCTGACCATAGCACGCAGTACCTGGTGGAGACAGCGTGAGAAGGTGGGGCGGCTCATGCCACCCACTGCGGCCACAGATGACTGGAAACAGCCAGAGGCAAAGAAATGTAAGGCAGCAAGGAGCTTGACTACACCTGGTATGGCATGGGACCGGCTAGTCAGGGGCTCAAGGTCAGGTCGCAGATCCTCATACAGCCCCCTAATAGCCCTTGTGCTCAGTCGGTACAGGGAGATGACCTGGTCCTCACGCATGCCCTGGAGCTGGGCCCTGGGCCTATAGAGCCGCAGCTGCCGAGCCTGCACCTCAGTACGCCGTCTGTGCCGTCGCCGCACAGCACCTCTCTGGCCAGCCGCCGCAGCAGCAGGTCTGAGTTGCTGCGGGTCTACACCCATGCCCTGTGCCACAGCCCCATGGACATCATCTCCCCTGTCCAGCAACCGTAGCATCTGCCCACGTCTTTGGGCACATGCAACAACTATTATGTCCTCCATGTAAAGCCCTCTGTGACTACACAAGCACAAACACACAGACAAACACAGACACACAGACACACAGACACACACACTTGCCCAAACACTGCACAAATGGCAAACCACCACAAACATCAAAGACAACAGACAACTCCCACAATATGGCTCACTACAGTTGCTCCCAGATTCTCCAAACAAACACACGCGGCGCCTACCAAAACACCCTCAATGTTGCTGACTGAGCACCCTCTTTTTATACAGTGTACAGTTATTTTCCGTTTTGTCGGTACCGCGCCCCGTGTGCGCAGTGCGCATGCGCAGGAGGTCACGCATCGCCGCCTGTCTGTGCGTGCCGCGCATGTGCAAGCGTTGTCACGTGTGCGTGTGTATGACTGCGACGCGCATGTGCCAATTGGGGCGCATGTGCGTTTGGGTGTGCGCGGAGCCCATGTGAACCCCGTTACGCATGGGCGTATGCGTTTCACCAAAGTCATGATGCAAACACAAACGGTCATGCGCTAAGAGTGGCGCTTGCGTGTCGCGCAAGCACCTTAAAAGGCCAGCGCATGAGCATGCGCAATTCAACACAGGCGCGTCGCACAAGCAGCGCCGTCGCCGACGTCCTGCTGCAAACAAACGCCCACGCGTTAAGAGGTGCGCCTGCGCATAACGCACACAACCATAGAGCGAGACGCATGAGCATGCACAATGAAACACAGGCGCGTCGCACAAGCAGTGACGTCACACAGTGGCGCATGCGCAACGTATGCACCATCCACAAAACTACAAATGCACCCAAACGGAAGCAAAATGTTGAGGGTTGGTTGAGGAGTCAGAGCGAGTGTATACAGAGTTGATGTACGTGAGAGGTGGTGTAGTGAGAGGTGGGTCAGTGTCATTTGGGTAGCCACATTTTCCCGTGGTGTTTGATAAGTACCCATATCTGTAGTCTGTCATTGTGTGTGTTACCTTGTCTGTGTATTGTGTTAGTGACTGTTCTGTTCCTGTGCTGCGTGCCTTGTGGTGGGGTCGTGGTTGCGGTGTCTGTCCCGTGCCTGTTGTGGGAGGGGCGGAGGGGGTGAGGTGCAGTGGGGAGGCGAGTGGTGAGGTGAGTGGGGAGCAGAGAGGAGGGAGGAGGCCGATGGAGAGACAGACCCGAAGCCAGCGGGGGAGGGGGAGTGACAGGGAGACACACAGGGGTACAGAGAGAGATAGGGAGCCAGGGACAGAGACAGAGAGGGATAGAGAGAGGGATAGGGATAGGCAGGGAGGGACACAGACAGAGAGGGACAGAGAGAGGGGCAGAGGGAGGCTGAGGGTGGGGGAGGCTGAGCCTGGTGTATTTGCGGGTGAGGTGGTGCCGCCAGTACCACTAAAGGCAGGGCCTGCGGGGACTGAGGGACCTGTGGAGGTGGGGGCAGTGCCAGGGCCATCAGTACCTGCACAGCCTGCTCCCAGCAGGCACACAGGGAAGAGGAAGCGTGTCCCTGTGTCTGAGGCTCTCAGGAGGAGGGCATTAAAATTCACAGACGCTGAGAACCACAACCTCCTCTCCATGGTCCTTGAAAATTACGAGGTTCTGTTTGGCCGACAGAGCACAAGGACAGGCACAGCAGGGCGTAACGCGGTGTGGGAGGCGGTCCAGCGAGGGGTCGCAGAGGCAGGGGCCCCCCCACGGGACATAGATAGCCTGAAGAAAAGATATTCCGACATCAAAAGAGGTGTACGGCAGCACCTCTGTGCCGAGAAAAAACATGCTAGGGGTACAGGAGGAGGGGGCCCCCTGCCAGCCATGCTGACGCCCCTGGAGCAACAGCTGGCCGAACGCCTCGGTCCGGTCTACACCTATGGTCTGCCTGCGCTGCTGGATACTGCAGATCCACATGCAGGTAAGTATGTCATGCATATCCATCACATCGCATAACCTCCCTGAGATGATCAATGTGTATACAGCTGACATTTGCAGATGCACACACATACCTATCTCCCCATTCCAAGGATGTCGTTAGCCTTGTGTCTGAGGCTGTGTGCACACCCCATCATACCCTATGGTGGCCAACACATAGACACAGTGCGAACACTATGTCGGTAGACGTGAGGGTCAGAGATGTTTTGCGCAATGTGTCTGGGGTTGTTTCCCTGAGGGTGGAATGATAAAGCGGCCCGTGTAATCATATGTAGATGGTGATTACTGTCTGCCAACACATGGTGGCATGGAACAGTTGTAATGGAATGTGTATTTGCCAGGGTATGGGCGAAGGGGAATGGTCACCACAAATGCAGTATACGGAAATATACATCCACACTGTATTTAACAATCCGTCATTTGTTCATGTTTTACAGAGTATTGTAAACATGGGAAACACACTATAATGTACCTGTACTGTAACCCAGTTACCCAGCCGCGTCATGTGACCCTTGTCAGGATCACTGACGGCTGGTACACACACAGCAGATGTATGAGGATAGTGGAGGAACATCCAGGCCTTGCCGTAACAATCCCTGTCAGTCTGACACGTTCTGCAAACCCTTTGTCATGCAACACAATCATTGACCATTGGGAAGCCAAGGGTATAGCAACCACGAGGGTTCCCCATGATTGCACAAACCTCTGGCCATGTCTGTCATCCGCATCTATGGGATCTCACAGCTCATTACAGGGTAACTATGGCGTCAGTACAGCTGGACTGTTTGCAGGGCTCACCCCACTTTGACAAGGGTATTGCTGGCAGATGTCAGATGTGGATGACACATGATGTTATCTGTGTCTACACATCTCTGTCATGCATTGTTGGTACCCCTCTCACACCTGACAGGTTATGCAAGTAGTGGATGACACTAGTTAATATTATGTGGCGTGTCCGTGAACCGTGTCTCACACGTACGACACTCAGATTCCCCCTGGATCATATCCCCTCCATAGAGATATGTTGTTTAACGTACACAAGAGTACATGGTACATCTCACAGATGTGTGTGGATATATTCTGGGTATGTCCCAACCCACGTCAGCCTGCATGCACCCGCCCTCTCAATGTCTGCCTGTAATTAGGTGAAAGACAGTGGTCAGCCAACCGTGCTGCTACTAGAAACTGTCACTGGGATGAGGGACACCATGTACCATGTCCTGGGGAGTCCACGCATATTTGTGCCCACTCTGTCCACCCCCCCATGGGTCAGCTGTTCCCCCCAGAGGGCCGGACACCATTCCTGTGTCTCTCACTGCACACACACCTCACGTTTTCCGGAATGGTCTTGCCAGTCACAGGATCACCCTGCAAAACTGCTGGTGTGTTTGCAAAGACCGTGCCATATGACATCTGCTAGCCATTGCTTGCCCTAAACAGCCAAATGTTACAGCAAAATGTGCATGTCCCTGGCCTTCACATTGTTTCACATCCCCATCTTCAGCTCCCCTGGCTCCCTGCCACCCACCCTCTGTCACTCTGTCTCTCTGTGTTTAGCAAGCTGCCCCTGCATCGGGCAGTCAGCCCCCTGATGTGCTGTGGTCCATCAGTGTCCCAGTCATCCCCCTCTCACAAGGTGATGCGTGTTAGCTGATTGGACATGTGTTCCGTGTTGTAACTATATAAAAGGGTGCATGCACCTGCATGAACAGAACCTTACACCTGGACGACATCTGTCCACATGGACGTTGTGTGTGCAATCATGTCACAATTCCCCCCCCCCCATGTCACACCACAAAAACACCACAAGATGCAATACACAGAGGGACAAATATGTAGCTGTGTGATACACAGCTGTCATGTACCCTACATAGGCTTTGATTTGCTGCCAGCCCCATGGCCAATGACTATCCTGACGGGGCCCCCCCCCCAACGTATCAGGGATAGTACATCCTTAACACACATCCCATACAACTTCTGAGCGGGTAGGTTTAACAGGACTAGGGATCGTGGGGATCATGTATCTGTGGCATGTGTAGAGGTAATGCACATACCCATTCACTTGCAGTCTGGCTCAGTGCTATCACCCTCCCCTACGTCACACTCACACATGTACATGGCCAGTCAAATGTGGTGACATGTGACTGTTGGGGGGGACGGGGACAGCACAGAGTATGGGTGGTGGTGCACCATGGGTAGCCTAGTATCCACACCTGCCAGTACAGCAGGCAGACAGTACAGCAGTGCGGGCATAGATATTCCCTGACACATGTTATGGGAAATGTCCTGGCCAGGTGTGTCAATACACGTACTAACATGACCGAAGGGCAGATGTGTCACCCTTCCCCTGACCCTGTGGGTGCAGTAACACATGACCTGTGCTCTGATGATGACATATGTCCACCATGAGACATGTTGTGTACCCTCTCAGTTGCAGCTAGCCCTGTATTGGCGTGTTTATCCATGGCCCCCACCTAGGGTACAGGGAGACATCCAACATGTGGTACACATCCCAGCAGTGTGTGACACTGTTCCAGACATGTCATGGAGTAGAAGCCCCTACACAACTGCACCATCACTGCCCTATGTCATCTCATCTGTCACTGTGCATTTGTGTGTGACTGTTTCCTGTTTATCTGACATACTCTACGCACACTGCTACATGTGCCTGTCAATTGTCTCAGGATCCTCTGCAGTGGTATCGTCCTACATTGTAGGTTCGTGGAAGGTACATGTAGCACTGGGGAGACAGTATGTCCCATGTGAATATGCCGTGAGCAATGGCATGCACACCCAAACCTAGACTGTCAAGGATGGAGTACCTGTTGGTGCTGTGTAGCCCTGTCAGCACATACATTACACACATGGGGTGTGGGATCGACTGCTGAATAGATGGCCATATGAGGATATAGTCAAACCTGGAGGCCACACAGGGCATGCACGGCTGACTCCCAGACCAGCTTTAATGACACAGGTACATGGTTGTGGGCGATAGGTATGTGGGGGCTCTGTATGTACCACACATTCAGGGTACTCTGAATATCACATATGGGTGGTCTGGATCACACACGTAGATGTTGCTGTACAGCTTACACATATGTATTTATCTGTGTGTGCACACAATACAGGTGACTATAGTACATTGCCGACACATGTGGAGCAGGAGGAGGAAGAGGAGGAGGAGGAGCTGGAGCAGGAGGAGGGGGAAGAGGAGGTGTGGCACGCACCTGGAACAGAGAGCCCTGATACGGTGGTTGATGTGGGGAGTAGTCGCCAGGGGGAGAGGCCTGGTCCCCGGGAGGGTCACATGGGACCTCCACGGAGCCCCACACCACCAATGTTGTCTGCAGCAGGATATGCTGCAGCAGCACCAAGGCGCAACGAAACTGGCGAGGATGTGCTACTACATGAGCTGCGTGCCCGTGGTGCTGCATCGCAACGCGACAATGAAGGTGGGTAATTAACATTCCTTCCATTAACCATCACTATGCTGTGTGTACATAGGCTCACAGATGTGCACCCTGGGGCAGGCCTGTCAAGGTTTAGGATGCCACACAAAGACACTTGTTGTTACAGAAGCTATCTTTGTGACACACATCAGCGTGCACTATGTGCAACACAGTGCTGGCATGGGAATCAAAGTGTGAGCCACACATGCACAGCATCCTATATATCATGACACACAATTGCTGTGCCAGACCAGTACCAGCAAGCAAGCACTGTGCCACAGGGTATACATCCCCTATGTATACTGTGCAGTGTGTTTGCCCACACACCTGTGCACAGCTAAGAGGGAGATGTGGAGGGGGCGTGGCCACCACACACAAAACACACACACCTCTAATCCATCTCAGGGGTGTGTATGTGGTGTATGTGACAGCATACCCTCTACAGCTGTGATATGCGTGTCCACATTACACATTACACATTTGAGTTACCTAATCTTTGTGCCTTTGTTGCCCAATGACACTGTTACACACAGCCTGACAGCCAAGAGAGTGTGTACAGCTACAGATGCAGATGTAACAGTACTGATGCGTCAGGTGCCTCTGTTTGTGAGGGTACACAAAATGGTGAACATATAACAGGAAGGTCTAGGCCCCCTGACTGTAGCACACCCATGTGCCATTGCTACATTGTGACAACTGTACCGTGCAGCAGCGCAAATCAGGGTTCACATACACAGGCGGGACATATGTGTGATATGCAACGTGATAATGGCCCCATCCCACATAGGCTTTATCAACAGGTGTCCACACAGCATCATAGACGACATTATCGTGTACAGTGCCTCATACACACAGAGAGCACTATATGCACACTGGACAGAATCAGATGTTCCTTTCCCCTGTTTTTGGGGGGCAACACGCCCCTGCGGTCACCTGAATGCCCACAACTAGGGTTGGCTGTGTGACATACAGCCAGAGTGGCGACGCTGTCCCGCACATGTATATTCCTAATGTACAGTCGTCTGAGGCGGATGGCCATTAGGGTCTATACGCCACATTACGTGTCCTTGCATCAGCATTGTGGATGAGGCCATCAGGTGATGTGGCTGGGGGGGACATAAAGTGGAGTCCAAACTGTATGGCATCACACAGGTAACCTGTGATGAGGCCAAGTTGCGTTTTGGGGTCAGCAGCTACACAGGCAGACCCGGTATAGGTTCCCCTGACCCCAAACAGACACAATATCCCAAATCCCAAACCTACATCCCCAAAAGGAAACGTTAAGCTGCGACAGCAACAGACTATTCAGCACCCTCCTGACATTGCAGATCCAGACAGTTCACGTGAAAAAAACAGTTCGCACTCACGGTAACATGCCCATTCAAACATGTATGTACAGTTGCGCTCATCCGCTGGGGAATACCTTGTGATGCCATGTGGCATGGTAGTCAGGTCGATGAACAGCGGTCTCATACAGGTCCAGCATGTGAGCAATGGCTGTATGGACAGGTCAGGTTGTGCTCACCTTCCCCTGGCGTCCACAATAGCCTATAGACGGCAGACACACATTCCATATTTTGACCCACCACACCCACTACAGATGCTATACATTGGCCCTGGCAAAGGCACATTCCATGACATGACCAGGTGATACGTACGTTCGTGTGCCAAATGCAACTGCTAGCTCACCCTCTGTGCTGTGCGACGCAGGGGCTGGTATACACCCAGGGACATCTGGCCTGTGGCTTGGTGTGAGCAGACTGCTCATTCGCCCACTAGGGATTCCGTCCTCCCTCTTGACATATCTCACAGACACATGCCCTCTTTCCCCGGAGGGATCATACATAGGTGACGTGTGTTGTAACGTGAGTCCTCACATCATTCCATTCCTAGGCCGTGGAAAATGTTTTGCCCCATGCCCGTGGTTTGGACGGTTGGTCTCCAAGTGACAGCTGTAGTACCTGGGATCCTCACACATTTCATTCCCCCCTCTGACCCTGGTACTTGCACTGTAGGTTTGGGTTATCCACCTCGGGATACCAAGATGTCTGAGCCCTGCATTGCTGTATCCACTACTGGACTACGCAGCATCCCTGTGTCATAGTGCTCACCAGGCTCTTGCCTCCACAGCACATTGTCTCGTGGTTGGTGTATGCCCTGGGCTACCCTCACCTGTCGACTGCCACAGTTGAGATGCCTGCCATGTTGCCGCCCTCACATGTACACCTTCTGTCACCCTCCCGTGTTTGTGGCGACTGGGTGTGCCTGTAGGCTAGCATTGGATGTGTTTGTTTGTGAGCTATGTTTCCCTTGGGATGTATGCTTAGGTGAGCCATCCCCCATGTACGGGTACACCGTGTGTCCTCTTTCCTACCCAGGGCTGTGTGTCAGCAGGAGCAATGCAATATGCAACACTGCTGTCTGCATTTGGATGGATGCTAATATTGCACCGTGGAACAACACATGTCAATAGGGCCCGTGATGTGATGTGACCCGCTTCACACCTCACCCCTGCCTTGCCTGCTGCCAGGCACAATCAGGGATGGCCCACTCTCCTATATCCAGGGCTGAACACACTTATCTGAGGCCTGTCACTAGCATTTGCATGCCTAGCATACCCCTGTACATGTACGTCTGGAGTCTGGGACCCTGTGCAGCAGCAGGACTACATCACCGTGGCCCTTGAGGGCACACAACATGGGCCCCAAGGTGTACATGCACTGTTTTCTGCCCACTGGGGTCACCCCCGGGAGGGGTTGGTGTTGTGAGAGAACCTTAGCTGTCACCCACATGTGGGAGTGTTGGGTCAGCCCTGGGTATGTTCTGGGAACCGCTGTTCACACCCCATCGCACATTGTCATGAGCACTGCACTGGTCACATGGCCGGTGTGTGTGTGTCCATCTGCTCGACCCCAACGTTCCCTGCCTGTATGCATCCCATATCTCCTACTCATTGTGTATCCCCTGGTGTTGTTGCAGTCAGTCGCACACCCTCCAGCCACCCACACAATGTACACTTATCTGCTGTCTGTCTCTAATAGTACTGGTACATCTGATGGACGTTGTCTAGTTCTTGCACACACAGTGTATCCGTGTGCCTGTGTCTCACAGCACGTTCTCAGACGGCTGCCTAGTGTGTGAACCTACCCAATCATGATGATGCATATATTCATATGATACATGAAAGGTATTGTGGGTAATGTAGTTCATTTACCACAAACACAGCCGGAGACAATACCTTTGTTGTGGAACCAGTGGTAAAGCCAATAACCAACGTCTTATATTGATGGGGTTTAATTCACCCAGCACAAGTATGCTTGGTAGCATATAAATGAGGTTACTTGCGTGCAGTATTTAAATTGATAACATAAAGTCACAAATCAACTCATGAAAACAACCTTCACCCTGTCAGGCAATTAGCTAATGTTTTCCTAGCAAAGAATACCAAATGAAAGGTCACAAATAATGAATACACCTTGCTGCTTAGGTTAACCTCTGCTTATGTCCCACACAGATCCTGCAGTGATTCTCTCCTTGCTCACACACACAATTAGGTGCAGCTTTCATTAATATCAATTCCCCAGCTGAAAACCCTGAGCTGGCTGGCTGATACTGTGTGAGGCCATATCCTGCTTTAGGAACTGTTCGTAGTGCAATAAAGAACAAGGTTAGGTTTCTTTGTGATGGCTGATGTGTTTCCTCACAGAGAGCTAGCAATCGCACTTTGATAGAGAACACTCCATGTAAACAATAGTTTCATCTGCTGTGATTTCCCCCTCATCAATAAGCATAGGGTGACTATCATAAAATAGCACAGATGAGTCTTTCACTAGGGAACTATCAAGAGAATGCTCATTGCCCTGCTGCCATTCACTATTAGAGATAGGGTCGGGATCAGTGTTCATACCTGAACCGCCCTTGCTGCCATGGTTCATCTCTGTATAGCCTGGCCAGTATGTACTCCAGTTCTTATGTCCAGCCTTCCAATCGTTATCCCTGGACACTGGATCTCCTCTCACATACCTTCTGGCATAGGTCCTATGGTCCCTTCCACGTGCAGTCTTCTCTCTCACCAGTAGCCACGGGTGATTCCTATCTCTGCCACTCCATTCCTCTGGGTGACCCCAGTCCAATGGTCTCTGCTGGCACTTGGAATACCTCCCAGTATAGGTACTGCCTTGGACTCTCCTAGATCTCTCAATGGCCTTTCTGCTCTTCCTTCCAGAGGGTTTCCTTCCTTCTCTATCCGTTTTGCTTGGCCTCTGCTTCTACAGGTGATATTGGAACCTGTAGCCCTTGCTGTAGCTGGGCTGGAGCTTGTAGCTGGGCTGTAGCTTGTAGCTGGACTGGAGCTTGTAGGTCTTGCTGTAGCTGCTATCTGTAGAAGCAGCTCTATTGTTATGCTGTCTTGATGTGTGCTCCTCCCTATCACAGCGCAGCTGTGCTGAATCAGGCCCTGCCCTTTGAGATGAGTGCCTAGGGATTACCTCATAGCTCTCTTGATTGAACACATGTATTCTCACTTCAGCCCCCCTCATGGATGCTGGACACCTGGTGCATTCTGGGACTGGTAGTCTTTTATGTGTGAGCTATGTGTTATTACCTCTACCAGGACTGACAGGAGTCTTGTTCAGAGTCACATCACCCTTTCTATAACTCCTACCTGAGCCATGATAGGCTTCCTTAGCAAAACGTACATGGTGTATGTCCTGTGTGTAATGTTTCTATACATCAAAATATGCATCTCAGTAGTACAGTTTGTACCATGCAAAGGGTATTTGTGTGATATGTTTTGCCTAGATCTGCTTGACAATTGTACCCGCCACAGGTAACTCAATGACCACCATCTCTTCCCCACACAGGCATTCGTCAGGAACTTGCAGCTATACGGCACAATGGAGAAAGCCTCATACAGGAGGTGGTGCTTCTGCGCCAACACATCCAAGATATGCCTTATGGGAGGATGTGTGTGGCCATGGAGTGCATCCAAGCTGCCCTGGAAAGGATGGCACCACCGCCCCTGCCGCCCACACCGCCACCACCACCACCACCCACACCCCCGCCACAGGCACAAGATGACCGTGTGGGGCCAGCTGCAGGGGAACGTATTTTGCAGCGTGCCAGACGTGAGAGGCAGCGCCGTCGCCAATAGTGCAATACCTATTACTGTAACATTGCATACATATAAAGTCTCCGTCCAATGTTTCTCTCCTTTTTATAGCATAGTTTGTGTGCACATGCATGCCCTGACCATTACCTGAGGGGTTCAGATCTGGCCCGGTATTGCCGGGGTGTCCATACTGTCTTGTATTACTGCACACATGGCATTGCACATAGTATGCCTGTTTGATGTACACCGCGCTGATTTTAATAGCGCGGTATAGAAGCAAATGTTAAATAAATAAATAACTAAAATAAATATATTTCATAACTGCATACGATCTGTGCATTGGCCCTTGGCTGCAATACACCAATGTTCACATAGGCCCAATGCCACATTGTGGGCAGCTGCAGGGTTACAACAACACTATCGTGGCCATTCCACGGTCACACCCCCTGATACTGTGCACATTGGGTGAGGCTCTGTGGCCATTGGCCCTGTCATTGGCAGGGGTGACATGCGTGTCCCGCCCCTCCATGGCACACATGTGTCAGAGGGACACATGGGTGTCATGCGTGTGTGCGATGCTGCTCTGCACCAGCAATTGTTGTGGGGACAGACACATCCCTGTGACATGACTGTTTAGGCGGGAGATATTAACAGCAACATGACCTGTGGTTACCCATGTCCCATTCCTATGCACAGATGTTCATCACACAGCTACGCATGTGGTGCAGGTAACATTATGATGGCCATGGCCACGCTACATGTCCAACCAGGTGTATGGACCTTCCCATGCTTGCCTACATGTTGTGTGGTGAAGGTACACACGTGACCAGTGAGGCAGGTTCAAAACATGTTTATTATAACAAACTGTCACACAATGGCCAACATGCCCAACATAAACACACGCATGAGGTGGGGGCGGGGGAAACACAGCGCAGCAGAGGGCACATAGGGGCATCACAGGTGCCAGCCGTGGTACCTGTAATGCTGTTCGGCAGGTGGCCATCGGGATGCCAGATGCACCACATCACTGGCCACCTGCCGAACAGCCCCAGTCAAACACTGCAGGGCGTGGAACACGACACGGATGTCGTGTCGTACGTCATCCAGGGCCATGCACACATCGTCGATACACCTGCCAGCACACAGACACACATTGTCTGTGGTCTGTGTGCTGGCATGAGCATGAGGTGTACCAGTGGCCCTGGGTGACGCACGATCGTGCTCACGTCCGTGCCGTGCAGACGCCTGCAATGCCGGACTGGTGCCCCGGTGGCCCTCTGCTGGGCTGTGTTCCCCCCCAACCAACCCCAACCCCTCCCCGCTCCTTCCATACCCACCCCCCACCCTCCCTGCCCACACAATCACCCCAACTCCCCCCTCCCTGCCTGCACCCCTGCCCACGTTGCCCCTCTGTCCTGCACCCCCCTCTGTCCCATCCCCATGCTGCCCCTGGTTAGGGGTGTGCCTGCTGCCATCTTCCTCGTCCTCTCCCACATCACTGGAGGAAACCACCACCACATCTGCCCTCTCTGGTCCAGAATGTGGCTGCTCCATCCCACCAGGCTGGTCGTCCTCCTCCTCCACCTCCTCCTCCTCCTCCTCGGTTGTGTGCCGGGTGGTGGGCCTCCGGAGACTGTGGGCAGAGGTGTGTGGCGAGGCGTCGCTGGCATCACTGTCTGTGAAGGATGACATACATCAGGTGATGTCCATGTGTGTCACATACCAAATATGCAGATGCAGGTGGGAGACAGGCTGGTGGCCCTATGGCACACCTGAACCTGTGAGTTGCCCATTCCAATACTCACCATCGTGGTGGTGCTGGCGCTCCCTGCAGGCACGTGTGAGGAACTCCGGGTGGAATTTGCGAAGTTCGCGCCCCTTCTTCCTCAGGTCCTCCACCTGTGGATATGCAAAGGTTGTCAGGTGTCAACACATACCACCTGTCACTGGGGCTATGGGTGAACATACGTTGACTTGTCTGGCCCACACCATGCTACTCCCCCACCCCTGCTGTTTGGGGCATATAGAGCATAGTAACCGACCTCCAGCAGTCAGTCCCTCCCACATGTGCAAATAGGTTAGCACATAGGTGTCACTGCCGTATGACATGAGCATAGCTTACATCCACCTGCACTGTCATGTAGGGCATCACACATCAGCATCACAAAGTGACTGCATGCTGCTCCTCACCCATATCCCCACAACAACCTGTCAGAACGGTGGACTGGTGGGGGTGACTGTGAGAGACAGGGGTGTAGACGAGTGGCCATAGGTGGGACGTCACAGAGACAGAGGGGATGAGGGAGGGAAGATCACCTAGGGCACATGGTGTGCATTGTAGGTCACATCCCTGCTGTGCAATGACAGCAGCTGTCAAAGGTGTGTGTGTTTGATGTATCCCGGAAGGGGCAGGACATGGTGAACGCTGGAGGTGACCAACTCTGAGCGTTTGCCACTGTATGATACCCATAGTGTGTATCCCCTGTGGGGCAGCTCACCTACACAGTTGGCTTCTGTGTCCCCCTCTATGGGTGTTGCCTCATGGACAGCCATGTGTGTACCTGGTCTGTCACAGCAGCACCATAACACATCGCATCCCTATGTGTGTGTGCCCTCATGTAGTGTTGCTTAGGCGCATATTGGGGATGTGTCATACACAACCCGCCTGCTGCGATGCCCCTACTTGTACCCCTTGTAAGCTAGTGTGGCCAGCTCCCACACGGCATGCAGGGGTGATAGTATGAGATATGTCCTCACATTGTGTTGTGAAGGGTGGGTGTGTTTGGGTGTTTTGCATGGGCCACCTCCCATGGTTGACAGTGTCCAGTCCCCCTATGGTGTGTAGCAACACACATGCATGGGGGTACATGGTGATCATGAGCTGTCCCATATCTCTGTCAGTGGTTTGCAGGGCGGTGGGGATGTACCTGACCAGGTGGTGGGATGTCCTCTATTTGGTATTGCGACTGTACAAGTTACGCCTGGTTGTTTCCCAGATATGTTGGTGTGTGGAACATGTACATTTCTGTCATGTAGAGCTGGGTGTGGTCCATGATGGCCATATGACCGATGGGCTACATTAGACATGCACAGTGTGTAGTCATTGTTGTCCTTGCATTTGCTGTGTAGTACTGTTTGACCACCCTGCACAAGCCAGACGTGTCAGCATCCACCTCATAGATCCTTGCTGTCACATTGTCCATGACAGTCAGACACACATACAGTGGGTGTATCAGACATTATCGTGTGACAGACATGTCACTTTTGGAGGCATATGCCACAATGTCAGGGGCAGGGACTCACCCCATGTGTCCACACCAGCCCAATGATAACCTTTTGCCATCATTTGCCCTCGCTACAACCATGACTGTCAGGCACGTACCATACCTTCCCCATGTCATATGGGAGGGCCACATCTAGGTGCTCTACATGTTCATGAGACGCCATTCCAATACATCCCCTGCAACCTTGTTTGGGACAGTATCCTGTGTGAGGGCAGGGATCCATGGCACACACAGCAGCCACACAAGCTGTGTTCATACACCAGTAACAGAGTGTCTGACAACATGTCATCTGTGACATTGTGTTGTGAACATAACCGACTACACCACAATGGGGTGCACAGGGGGCTTTCCATTTTGCACCACTGCTAACGTCTAACGCTGCCTAGTTATTCTCACAAACTGTGCCATGTGGGTAGGGTTTGGGGGGGGGATATCCCCTCCTGTTCAGGGTGTTATCCTGTATGTCTTGATGTCCAGCCAGGGTGGGACCCTCCCCTGGCGTATGTGGCTATGGATGGATATCAGCCTCATGTCCCCTGTGTTGCATCTCATTTTCGACTGCAACTGAGTGGAACATGTCCACAGGCCAGGCCAGCCCCCAGTGGGTCTGAACTTAGGGTGTGACTACTTTCCATTTTGGACATGCTGGCACCCCCTTGCAATTCACATTACTGGACTCTGAGCCGTCCCATTCTCTAGGCACCTAGGGGGATTGCACATATGTTGTCCCTGTGGTTTTTGGGAGCATGCAGTGTTGGAACACAGGCGCGTAGTGTCTGCATTTACATGGTACCAATGTGTCCCACACAATAGACATCTGCATTGAGGGTCCATATGCCCATGCTGTGCGCCAAAACATTGTGTGTGCCAATGACACAATATGTGTGTCCTGGGGGGTTGTCTGGTACCCTGGTGTACTAGGGATGGCTGCAGGCCCGTGTCTTTGCCACATCAATCTGTGTGCTAGTGACACCTGCTATGCCTTTGCAGTTGTCATGGACACATCCCATGCCCCAATGCTAAACACGTGGTGTTATGACGCATGTGCCGACTCCCCACTGGTATAGTGGTTATTGACTCCCTTTGTTGGGCCTGGTGGTAACACCAGAGCTGTTGTCACCAACTGCATTTGTCAGTGCCACTGCCAGGGCATCCCTATGTTGTGGGGTTTATGTCCCTCTGGGAACATGCCACAATATGTTGGTCTAGATGTGATCCACACGACACATGGTGAAACACTGGGGAAATGGCTACCAACACAGCCACATTGTGGGGGGTGGGGGGTGTTTGCGCATGGCTGGACGTCTCGGCCAAACCACACCCCTGGATGCCATCCCACTGGTCAATCATGGTGACAGGTCACATGTGGGGCCTTGGCAGTCAGCACACTAGGCATGGCTGACAGTGACCAATGTGTGTTTGGCACTCCTGGAGCATGTCCTCCCGCACATGGTGTGTTCTCCATGCTAATGGCATGGTTTGGGCCTATGCATACATAGAAGAGCAACGTATTTGGGTAATTCACAGTGTTCCCCTGGTGTTGTCTTTGAATCATGTCAACACAGCTACTAGTGCTGGGATATCAGATACACCAGTGTCACAGTTAGTGGGGCCCTCAGCAGTGACACACACAGGGGTTGCTTTCCCATACAGGTGTATTGCACTTAGACGGACACAGAGATGACATTTTTCCGTGACATTATGCACTGGGGAGCAGCAATTGGGCTTTTCAACAGGGCAGGCCACATGAGCTGTGGGGTACTCCCATAGGCTTTTATGGTGGATGGGGGGGAGCAGTCGCATACTGTCTTGCTCACTGCATCACAGACAGATATGGGTCAGTGCCCTCATGCCTATTCCAGGTGAATATCTGTCCCCAGTGCCACATACATGCCTCAATGTGGGTGTGGACATGTGTGCAGCGACACCTATGAGCAATGTCCATGTCTCCCTAAATGCATGGGGACGTCTCCCTTTGGCACCCTTGACAGACATGGCATTGGCATGGCACATTTGTTTGGCCAATGTGGATGTCCATGGGGAGGCCTTTAGCCCAGTAGGTATTACATTAGATACATGTGGGGTCACATTAACTGTACATGTCATGCAATCCAAACGCAATGGCACCCAGATGTAACGGTAAACATGTTTGTGTTCACATACATGTGACATTGAGTGGTTTGCCCTGAGCACCGTGGCAGGGGGCAGGTCCATGACACATGGATATCTAGATGGCCATGGATGTAATTACCTGACCCAACACATGAGTTGTGTGTCCTGTATGTCATAGGGCTACTGATAGCTACATCAGACGTACCTTGACGACTGTGAGACACAGCATACTGGCGATGGTGGACATGCATCTGTCACCTTCCAGCTTCTCGGGTGGTTTTATGTTCCTCTGACCTGTGTCCCTGAGGGTTCTATGAGATGTGCGTGCACACACTACGGACAATGACACATTACACGGATATGTGCTGTTTCGGCCCCTGTACATTTGTGGATGATAGGCTGTAGTGTGCAACCTGGATGTGTGTCTGGAACCCCCCAGAGGCAGCTGTGAGGTACATGTAGACAAAGGGTCATTGTGCCTGTAGGCATTTGTGTAGGTAAACATCAATTCTGCATACATAGCTGTGCTCATGTCCCTCTCGCAAGGGTTTGGGCTTCCATCTCGAGGCTACTGTGTGATAGCTTTTGTGAACGCACAACCATATCAGCATCTACCATAACATGTCCATACATGTACAGTGCGTGTGTTGGACTATGTGCCACATAGGGCAGGTGTGAGTTGCAACCAGACCACTATACCCTAGGTGACATATGGGACTGAGATAACCTCCGTTACAATAAGCTATTAGCCACCACGGTATTGGGTGTCCTACGGCATATCATCAGCAAGATACAGCATTGCAACATGGTGACACCCTGGACGCCAGATGCATGTATCAGGCCTGCATGTGGTACAGATAATTGACTGAACACCAACCTCACACTGCACCATATCACCAGGGTGACTGTGGCATACTGTGATGGGCTGGACAGACAACTGGGGATTGGTGGATGTGTTAGCCTACACTGTCACATGCATACCTATCTCCATGGTGGCAGACAACCCACTTGGATGGCCTCTCTGCACTCCTGGAGTTAGGGAGGAGGGTTCATACTACATTGGGACACACAACCATAGGCCCAGGGTGATGGGGGACCCACTTGGATGGCCTCTCTGCACTCCTGGAGTTAGGGAGGAGGGTTCAAACTACATTAGGACACAGATCCATAGCTCCAGGGTGATAGAGAGCCCACTTGGATGGCCTCTCTGCACTCCTGGAGTTAGGGAGGAGGGTTCAAACTACATTAGGACACACATCCATAGGCCCAGGGTGATGGGGGACCCACTTGGATGGCCTCTCTGCACTCCTGGAGTTAGGGAGGAGGGTTCAAACTACATTAGGACACACAACCATAGGCCCAGGGTGATAGGGGACCCCACTTGGATGGCCTCTCTGCACTCCTGGAGTTAGGGTGGAGGGTTCAAACTACATTAGGACACAGATCCATAGCTCCAGGGTGATAGAGAGCCCACTTGGATGGCCTCTCTGCACTCCTGGAGTTAGGGAGGAGGGTTCAAACTACATTGGGACACACAACCATAGGCCCAGGGTGATGGGGGACCCACTTGGATGGCCTCTCTGCACTCCTGGAGTTAGGGAGGAGGGTTCAAACTACATTAGGACACAGATCCATAGCTCCAGGGTGATAGGGGACCCCACTTGGATGGCCTCTCTGCACTCCTGGAGTTAGGGAGGAGGGTTCAAACTACATTAGGACACACAACCATAGGCCCAGGGTGATAGGGGACCCCACTTGGATGGCCTCTCTGCACTCCTGGAGTTAGGGAGGAGGGTTCAAACTACATTAGGACACAGATCCATAGCTCCAGGGTGATAGAGAGCCCACTTGGATGGCCTCTCTGCACTCCTGGAGTTAGGGAGGAGGGTTCAAACTACATTAGGACACAGATCCATAGCTCCAGGGTGATAGAGAGCCCACTTGGATGGCCTCTCTGCACTCCTGGAGTTAGGGAGGAGGGTTCAAACTACATTAGGACACAGATCCATAGCTCCAGGGTGATAGAGAGCCCACTTGGATGGCCTCTCTGCACTCCTGGAGTTAGGGAGGAGGGTTCAAACTACATTAGGACACAGATCCATAGCTCCAGGGTGATAGAGAGCCCACTTGGATGGCCTCTCTGCACTCCTGGAGTTAGGGAGGAGGGTTCAAACTACATTAGGACACAGATCCATAGCTCCAGGGTGATAGAGAGCCCACTTGGATGGCCTCTCTGCACTCCTGGAGTTAGGGAGGAGGGTTCAAACTACATTGGGACACACAACCATAGGCCCAGGGTGATGGGGGACCCACTTGGATGGCCTCTCTGCACTCCTGGAGTTAGGGTGGAGGGTTCAAACTACATTAGGACACAGATCCATAGCTCCAGGGTGATAGAGAGCCCACTTGGATGGCCTCTCTGCACTCCTGGAGTTAGGGAGGAGGGTTCAAACTACATTAGGACACAGATCCATAGCTCCAGGGTGATAGAGAGCCCACTTGGATGGCCTCTCTGCACTCCTGGAGTTAGGGAGGAGGGTTCAAACTACATTGGGACACACAACCATAGGCCCAGGGTGATCGGGGCCCCACTTGGATGGCCTCTCTGCACTCCTGGAGTTAGGGTGGAGGGTTCAAACTACATTAGGACACACAACCATAGGCCCAGGGTGATAGGGGACCCCACTTGGATGGCCTCTCTGCACTCCTGGAGTTAGGGTGGAGGGTTCAAACTACATTAGGACACAGATCCATAGCTCCAGGGTGATAGAGAGCCCACTTGGATGGCCTCTCTGCACTCCTGGAGTTAGGGAGGAGGGTTCATACTACATTGGGACACACAACCATAGGCCCAGGGTGATGGGGGACCCACTTGGATGGCCTCTCTGCACTCCTGGAGTTAGGGAGGAGGGTTCAAACTACATTAGGACACAGATCCATAGCTCCAGGGTGATAGAGAGCCCACTTGGATGGCCTCTCTGCACTCCTGGAGTTAGGGAGGAGGGTTCAAACTACATTAGGACACAGATCCATAGCTCCAGGGTGATAGAGAGCCCACTTGGATGGCCTCTCTGCACTCCTGGAGTTAGGGAGGAGGGTTCAAACTACATTAGGACACAGATCCATAGCTCCAGGGTGATAGAGAGCCCACTTGGATGGCCTCTCTGCACTCCTGGAGTTAGGGAGGAGGGTTCAAACTACATTAGGACACAGATCCATAGCTCCAGGGTGATAGAGAGCCCACTTGGATGGCCTCTCTGCACTCCTGGAGTTAGGGAGGAGGGTTCAAACTACATTAGGACACAGATCCATAGCTCCAGGGTGATAGAGAGCCCACTTGGATGGCCTCTCTGCACTCCTGGAGTTAGGGAGGAGGGTTCAAACTACATTGGGACACACAACCATAGGCCCAGGGTGATGGGGGACCCACTTGGATGGCCTCTCTGCACTCCTGGAGTTAGGGAGGAGGGTTCAAACTACATTAGGACACAGATCCATAGCTCCAGGGTGATAGAGAGCCCACTTGGATGGCCTCTCTGCACTCCTGGAGTTAGGGAGGAGGGTTCAAACTACATTAGGACACAGATCCATAGCTCCAGGGTGATAGAGAGCCCACTTGGATGGCCTCTCTGCACTCCTGGAGTTAGGGAGGAGGGTTCAAACTACATTGGGACACACAACCATAGCCCCAGGGTGATTGTGAGCCCACTTGGATGGCCTCTCTGCACTCCTGGAGTTAGGGTGGAGGGTTCAAACTACATTAGGACACACAACCATAGGCCCAGGGTGATAGGGGACCCCACTTGGATGGCCTCTCTGCACTCCTGGAGTTAGGGTGGAGGGTTCAAACTACATTAGGACACAGATCCATAGCTCCAGGGTGATAGAGAGCCCACTTGGATGGCCTCTCTGCACTCCTGGAGTTAGGGAGGAGGGTTCATACTACATTGGGACACACAACCATAGGCCCAGGGTGATGGGGGACCCACTTGGATGGCCTCTCTGCACTCCTGGAGTTAGGGAGGAGGGTTCAAACTACATTAGGACACAGATCCATAGCTCCAGGGTGATAGAGAGCCCACTTGGATGGCCTCTCTGCACCCCTGGAGTTAGGGAGGAGGGTTCAAACTACATTAGGACACAGATCCATAGCTCCAGGGTGATAGAGAGCCCACTTGGATGGCCTCTCTGCACTCCTGGAGTTAGGGAGGAGGGTTCAAACTACATTAGGACACAGATCCATAGCTCCAGGGTGATAGAGAGCCCACTTGGATGGCCTCTCTGCACTCCTGGAGTTAGGGAGGAGGGTTCAAACTACATTAGGACACACAACCATAGGCCCAGGGTGATAGGGGACCCCACTTGGATGGCCTCTCTGCACTCCTGGAGTTAGGGTGGAGGGTTCAAACTACATTAGGACACAGATCCATAGCTCCAGGGTGATAGAGAGCCCACTTGGATGGCCTCTCTGCACTCCTGGAGTTAGGGAGGAGGGTTCAAACTACATTAGGACACACAACCATAGGCCCAGGGTGATAGGGGACCCCACTTGGATGGCCTCTCTGCACTCCTGGAGTTAGGGTGGAGGGTTCAAACTACATTCGGACACAGATCCATAGCTCCAGGGTGATAGAGAGCCCACTTGGATGGCCTCTCTGCACTCCTGGAGTTAGGGAGGAGGGTTCAAACTACATTAGGACACAGATCCATAGCTCCAGGGTGATAGAGAGCCCACTTGGATGGCCTCTCTGCACTCCTGGAGTTAGGGAGGGGGGTTCAAGCTACATTAGGACACAGATCCATAGCTCCAGGGTGATAGAGAGCCCACTTGGATGGCCTCTCTGCACTCCTGGAGTTAGGGAGGAGGGTTCAAACTACATTAGGACACACAACCATAGGCCCAGGGTGATAGGGGACCCCACTTGGATGGCCTCTCTGCACTCCTGGAGTTAGGGTGGAGGGTTCAAACTACATTAGGACACAGATCCATAGCTCCAGGGTGATAGAGAGCCCACTTGGATGGCCTCTCTGCACTCCTGGAGTTAGGGAGGAGGGTTCAAACTACATTAGGACACACAACCATAGGCCCAGGGTGATAGGGGACCCACTTGGATGGCCTCTCTGACCTCCTGGAGATATGGGTTATGTTTCATAGTACATGAGGGCGCAGATCTATATCTCCAGGTTGCCAGGGCACACTTTGAGTGGCTCTCTGTAGCCCTGAGGGGAGGGGAATGTATTATACCACATTTGTTAACAACCCCTGGCCACCTGTGTGCGTCAGGGCCTTTGTGCTGAAGGTTCCACGACCCCTGATGGTTGCCCCTATGTGTTACCCTCCAGATGCAGATACCTCCATCAGCACATGGTGATTCTAGACACTCCTTAGGCTGATGGTTGGCCTAGCTGTGTTACAGTGGTCTGTAGTACATCAATGCCAGCAGCTGTCATGACGCCATGGGGTCATCATGCCCTCTGTGGGCACATGGATCTGAACATGGCTACATGGGCACACACTCAGATGTGGTACACAATGCATCTGGCATGTGGTTTCCCTACTACACGTAATTTATCTAGGCTACTTACACACAACAGCATGGACAGCTGACATCAACCCTGTCTGTGTATATGGTTTTGTGACCTGTGGCCATTCACTTACCTCACGTGGGTGGTCTGCCTCACGGTTAAAGCGCCTGGTCACCCTCTCCCAGGCCCTCAGCACCTTCCCCATGTTTATCCTCCTGGAGGGCCCTGGGAAAAGGATGTTTTGTTTCGGGCCAATAAGGGAGGCCAGGAGGCACAGCTCCCTGTAGCTGAAGGCGGGCTTCCTGCTCCTTGACGCCATTTTTTTTGTGGGCGTGTAGACGCGCGAACGCTAACGACGCCACTTCCGCATTTGCGCGTATCGGAGAAAGCACGTGCGCGCCGCATGGCTGCGGCCCTCATAACTGCTTGCCCATGCGTTCCGCATTGCTGCGCTCCTGAAAAGTGCAAATATTAGCGGCACGCATCATTCATACACATGTTTTACATTTATTAATACAAATAGGTTTCATGTTGTTTGCATGCTCACATAGCTACAAGGTATCTCTCATCTCCCTATAACATAATTTAATGATTCTGAATATTACTTGTTCACACAATGTGGTCTTGAACCTCTGGACACATATGCACTGATTCCAAGGCCATTGTCAGATGAGGTGTGCTATGTGTGTCACATAGCAGATAGTGCTCTGCCACTGATAGCAATGGGTGCAAACAAACCATCAGCGTCAGGGGTCAAGCAACCTGGTGATATGGCATGATGTGTGTTAGTTGGCTCTGTTCTGTGTTGACTCACCATGTACAGACATCAATGATTTGGTGGTTGCCATAGGTGTTTTGCGGGGGTTCATATGTGTGCATTACACAGGAAAAATAGGTTGCGTGTTAGACATTAGGGGGCAATGTGGACAGCATGTCACCACAATCCACATTACAATTTGGTAGATCTGCTGGCATACAGTCCTGGGGGCTGAGATATAGCGCAATGGTGGATACATTGGCTGCTTAACGAGGCATCATGGCTTACATCTTCCTTTTGCGCTCTGGAGTGCCTGTCTCAGGCAGCTCACATTATCATACGTTGTAACACCATTGGCCATGGTGCTTTCCATCTACATCTATGCTGTGCACAACATATATTTTCATACTTTGCAACATTATTACTTGCCCCAGAGCCCTTTCTACATTACAGAGGTGCTGCTGGTGGCAAGACACTCACACTGCTGCAGACATCATATGTCATACACCATTCTCACTGATGGAGCACCACAACCCTGGTAACAACAACACACTGTCTGCATGATTGCCTCTTTGGCCAGCCAGGCATCTGTTCTTATCAATCTAGCTGTGGCCCACACCTAACCTTGCTGCATGGGGAGCCAGAGGTTGCATACGTCCATATACAGTGAGGTTATTGGTGGGTGCAGCCAATGACATGTCCATGACTGTGGAGTACTGGTGGTTGTTGTGAGATCCTCACAGTGCTGTCAGCAGCAGGTACCCCACAGACCACCTTATAGGGTCTACCTGGGTTAATGCACTGTGATGGTGTTTAAGTTGCCAGTACTTGAGGACATTACCCACGTTCCACACCTGAGAGCCCCCATGGACCTTGTAAAAACAAATTTAACTAATGTGACACTGCCTTGTTCAATGTATGTTTATTTTCAGAACGTTTCCCCACACTACTGCTGACTGGTGGAGTCTATGGGCCAAAGTCAGGATATATAAAATACTTTCCTTGTAGAACCACATTTAGAATTTGAACTAACAACCTTTTGCTCCTGAGGCATTGCAGTCACCACTGGACTACAGCTCTGGGGTTGTGATGAGACTATCTGGCTGTCTGCAATATGACCTAGGCAGACTTTGTGCTGCAGTTAACAGGGTAACGTCAGTCCACTCACCCCCATGATGCACTGCACATGCAAAGCAGCAGTCTACTAATGTTCCAACGATAGGGTGTGCAACCACACAGCACCTGGACATAGTTTTGTGGACAGACCTTCTGTGTTGCAGGTACAGAGTGGGTACAGAACCTCACAGTGTGTGTGGCTTTTAATCACCCTGAGTGTGAGGTGAGACACACAGCACCTGTCCTGGCTGAGAGGGCCAAGAACATCAGATCAGCTTGTCAGACGATGTCTGATAGGTTGATGTATACAGTCCTCCTTCAGGCATCTGTATTTCCCTGACCCATCTGGGCCTTGTGGGCTACAATGCTCACCCAAGGGTGCATCTCCTTTGTGAGAGCCCTGCTCTTCATAATATATGTGAAGGGGTAAGGGAGATTTCTGGCCACATTGGCTATATGTGTCTGACCACCTGCACTTTCCTGTCAAACACACTTTGCACAATATTACAATATGCACATTCTGTAGCCCAACTACAGTGCTAGCAGTTGCCAGCAACCTCATTCTGCCTGTCGTACCCAGTACCTACAGGTCACTCTCTGCAATTTTGAACATATCCATATGTCTAGATCAGGCAGACAAACAGCTGAGCCAGAGCCACCCAGCTCAACCAACACCATCTGACATTTTGCAGCAGAGGCCACAGTGTGTGGCCAGCTACTGACCCTGCAAGGTGTTCCAGCCAAACACATGGTAACTGCTTTCAGGCCGCTTGACGGTCCATACTGCATGCTACCAGGGACACTCTGTGCACCCATTACTGGGATGTTTGCACAACCCCCATGCAGTTGACTCAGTGATTGGGCCCCCTATATATACACACAACCCATAAAAATCACAGAGGAGAACTACTGTATGGCAATATGTTGTAACCTAGCCATGGCGTGATCACTGATCATTCGTGGTGAGGGTTGCCTCCTCACCGTACATGCTATGGGCACCATGTTTGTGGAGGTGATAGCAAGGCACAACATGGTCCTAGGCATGCACATTTGCCCTGTGTAGCTGCATCCTGCTCCTGCCACCCTGTGTGTTCTATACCCAGAGTACTTTGCTCCTCATTATGCACATTTTTATTTTTATTTTATTTATTTTGAACACATTTATATACCGCTGCTTCCAGCGATCAGTAGCGGTTTGATTCTTCTTTTGGGATAAGTCGATCAGGACAGTGGGGGAGTATATACATAGAGGAATGGGAGGTCACGGCACACATGGTTACTGTTTTGGGGGTAAACTTATTTACATTCACATTTACATTTAACATTTAAATACATATTTACAGATTACAGATTGGGGAAAAATCAGTATTTGCAGACCAATACTGGCAACGGTGCTATCATTGTGGGCTGTGGGAGGTGTTGGCAGCCAGCACACACTGGATCAACAGACACACACTCCCTACACCTAGGACAGCAGTGAGACGATGTACGGTTATTTAGGAGCAGAGACCAACGCAACAGTAATGGGCACACTGGGGGTATGGCAACGTTGGGGTACATTTGTTGTGATATGTTCCAGGCTGACAATCTCTGGAGGGCACCTGACCTGACACACATTGTACATACATCTGAGACGTTGGTATGTTACAGCTCGATGATCTGCTTGTGCTTCGCATAGACATTTCTAACAGTCACTGCTCATACCAGGCTTCTGATATGCGTGTGAGGTATCGCCATGTGTAGTGTGTGATTGGTAATGTCTGCACATGCTAGTTATTGGAGGGGCACACAGGGCCCAACATCCTGCCACTGCATTGGTCATCAGATATTGGGGCCTGCAGGTGCAGCTGTTTCTGGCCCTGTTGCCCACTGCTGTAGGCCATATTTTCAGAAAACCCAGGCAATATGGCACACACACTGGTCAGGTTTTCATGATGTCCGTGATGAATATGCCTCTCAGACAGATTCATACCATGGTGGTGTTCAATTAACTTGCAGCACACGCATCTTTATTGGATACATCAGCGAACATGGGTGTTCTTTGTGCCTGCATGGCTGCATTTGGGGGACTGTACTGTGGCCGAGGCATATGTTTATGTGGTGTGTGCTGTTTATTGTAAAATAAGTTGTCTTTTCCAACGCTTCTCTCATCAGCAGGGGAATTGCAGTCTTTAATAGCAGGTTTTGTGCATGTGAAAGAAAATGGGGGGTGGGATGGCAGGTGCCCCAGCTGAGATTTGAACCTAGGGCCTTCTGCTCTTGGGGCACTTGCTATGTGTACTGCACCACCGTCTTAGCACAGCAACAGCTCATTCCCGGGGGAGTCCATGGCTGTTTGTCACACAGTGCCTGTCTGGTGGATTGGACTGCAGCCACATGAGGGTAGCTAGGCCAGCATCTGCTGTGGTGCAGCAGCCACTGCCCCCTCTGCCAGCAGTAGGCGTACACCACCATGATAAAGAGGCGTTATATTGGGGACAGCATCACAGCTAACTGACATGTGGCCCTCCGGTACTGCATTGTGTGTACTCTGCTGTAGGTGTTGGACATTTCTGAGGGCTATGAGCTACTTATGGTAAAATAACAATCCTCAGAAAGAACTTTTCTTCTCTGCAGGTGTGGGTTTTATTCCCAATAACGGTTTACTGGTGGATAAAATATGTGCACTGTGTTGCCGATGGCCCCAGCTGGGAGTTGAACTTGTTATCTTTGTCTCCACAACACACTGGCTGTGTCCCCTGCACCACCATGCGGACACTGAGTCAATGTAGACCCTGCAAATAGCATGTCTGTTTGTCCTAGCGGCCCTTTCTGTTATGGGCCAGTGCACCCACGTGTCAGGGTCTCTGGCTCCATCTTCTCTGGCCACCTGCCACTGACCCCACTGATACCAGTACACCTCGGCTAACATGCTGCAGGCCCTGTTAGTGCTGGTGCCACTCAGTTGTTGAACATCCACTGTGCATGTATGCAACTACCTATGCTGTGCATTATGGGTTTGGGGTGACTACCTAGGGGAAAATATCCATTGGTGTGGGGACACATGCTCTCTCCTTCAGCAATGTTGACTCATGCACATGTTATGCTGCATGAGCCAGAAACCCTTCCAACATGCCTATCTTTTAGCCCTGCCTTTCTTGTGAGTGTATGTTGATGTTTCACATTGCTGTGACCATTACCAGGGTTGGTCGTCTTGTGTGGTACAATCAAGTGGTTTAACAGCCCTATGCGACACAACAGTCCTGGGAACAGTACAGGCATGGATATGTTACACATAGCTGGTGGGGGTCACCCACCCAGGATGTACACACTGTCATACAACAGACCTGCTGCACACATGACCCACATCTGCATGATTGTCATGTGGTGCTCAATGGGCAAAATGTGCTGAACATATACATCCATATTTCACTGTGTTCAATGATGACATTAGATAGCTGTGTACCATGTCCCCAGGTGTGGGGTGGCATTGGTGACATCTGCAACTGCTACTATTGGCGGTTACAGGCAGGGCCCAATGTCCTGCCTTTCCAGGATGCATTGTCCAATGCAGCCTGTGGGCGTGGGTGTGTCAGGGCCTGTTGGCTGGTGCTTTTCATCAGGCATTCCCACATCATCTCATGGTGTGGCTGACACTGTTGTAGTTTTATGCTGTCCCTCCTGGATATGCATGTGCTACATCTGCATGACATGAGGGTGGTACATAGATATGCAGCACAGTCATTTGTATTAGAGGCAGCATGGAACCTGACTGTTGTGTGGTCGTCCAAAACTGTATTTGGGATACTCTGCTCTAGGTGATCGCCCTGTTCATGGTGTGTGTGGTTGTGATGGTAAATGTTGGGGGTTTTACTGCGGCCACTGTCCTCTGCCTTAAAGGTTTTGCTTACTACCATGGTTTATTTGTGAGTAAAATATGTGCTCATGATTGGCAATATCCCCAGCCGAACTTTGAACCTGTGACCTTCTGTTGTTTCATACACTTTCTGTGTACACTGCACCACTGTGTATCTACAGCTTGGCGGAGTTCCCTGGGACGTCCATGACTGTACATCCAACAGGGGCTGTCTGTCACTAGTGGACGGTGGCAGCCTGCACCTCGCTAGTCAAATGTATGCTGTGGCTGGCAGCCACTTCCCTCTCCACCATCTGTACAGTCCCACCAACATACTAGCATGTCCTTATCTTAGCATAAGCATATGTCCTAATTGAGTGGAGCCACTCCAGGACTGCATTTGGGCAACTCGGATGTGGCTGATGCCCATTGTTCTGATGTGTGTGCGGTGTGGAGTATAAGAAGGATGTTTGCAACATGCTAATGTTCTCTGCAAAACAAGGGGTGTCTTCCATATCTCTGATTAGTGGTGGAGAACATATTGCCATGAGCCCCAGATGGGATTTGAACCTGTGACCCTATGGTCTTATAGGTACTGGCTCTGTCCACTGCACTACACTGTTGCCACAGAGATGGTGCAGTACCTGGGGATGATAAAACTGGCAGGATGGGGTCACACACCCTGCTCTGCACAATTTTACTATGGGCTCCTTCACCCTGTCCGGTGACAAACGTACAAATCATACCCAGACATGACCACGGAAAGGGGCGATAAGATATAACCAACATGGCCTACAGAGATTTTCATGAACATACATGGGGGACACTCCCAGGACAGCTACAAAAGTGGGGTTGGTTTTTTTTTGGTTGAGTCTCCCCTCCATACACCTTTCCATGGTTCATTCATTTTTTTGTAAACTTTCCTGGGTGTGTTTCTTATTTGTGCCCATTGCTAGCACTGTTCCCCCGCAGACTTTTAATGTTTTAGATGTTGTTTGTGGTCATTTTCGCTTTTTATTTGCACTTTTGTTCTGTGCACATGTATCACACTGCTGACGTTTTGCAGGTTTCCCCGGTTTTGCTGTACATTGATGACGGAAATGGTTTCTCTTCCCTTTAAATGCTTTCTACCGCGAGTGTTTCACTCGCGGTAGTTTTTACATGCAAATTCGGGCCCGGTACTGTGCGGGGACCCTCTCCCCTCCCACTCTCCACCCATTGACCCCGTCCCTCCGCCCCTCCGGAGCCTTCCTCCGCCCTCCTTTAGCCGTTCCACGCCTCTATCGGACATTTGCGGGCCCGCACTTGTACGGGGCCCGTTGGTGTGTCGCGTACCTGTGCGGGGGTGACACGCACGTGTGCGGGGCGTTTAAACGCGTTTATGCACGTTTCAGTGGCGCGTTGCCGTGCGCTATTTTGCGGCGCGCAAATTTGCGGACTTTAGTAAACATGCCCCTAAGTGTGGCAATTTGCACAAGTGCAGCGTTGCAGTGGAATAGATCACTGTGAAATAGGGTTTTATGGTCTTTTCACAGAGGTCATTGATGTGATCACGCAATCAGCCTTTGTATGACGAGAGTCTACGAGGCTGTGCTATTGCTTAACTGAGACCTCATTGAAAATCATTGTTGGATATACTATTTTTTGATGACATTTGGCTGAACATTCTAATCCAGCATTTTGTGATAGTGAACGAAAATTTTTTTATAGTTATTGTATCACTTGCTCAGGGCCAACCCCAGAGTTGATTCAAGGTTTTGGCGCCCTAGGCAGATTAAGTCTCATGCTTCCCTAATTGTTAGAATCTATTCTTTAGCTTTGAATGCCCTGTCCTTTGCTAATCCCAGAAGCTGCTGTCCTAGGCAACTACCTAGTTTGCGTAGTGGTTGGGCCAGCCCTGCAATTGTTTTATCTGTTGGTGCAGCACTGAGAGAAGCCAGTATTGTCTGCCTTGAGCAGTTGAGGCTCAAACCCCTGAAGCAGCTGTGGTTTGGCAGAAGAAAGGCCTCCATTGAGTATTTGGGCTGATGATTGAAGACAAGTTAAATATAAGTTTGTTATGGGTCTTTTTGAATTTTGAAGAATTTTTTAAATGTGAATTGTAAAGTTACAAAATATTTAAAAAAAGATGACGGCGGAAGCAGTTGTGCTGAGAGCGGTGCGTTGAGGGATCTCCTGTGATGCTTACCATGCCTCGAAAGAGGAAGGGGAAAGCCTCTGTGTTGGTGTCCATGTCCACGCCGAAGGCAATGCTGCAGTCAACCCTGCCATTTTTTGCCTCGGTTGTCCCGCTACCTCAGAACTCTTCGACTCAGTCCAGCATGGGAATGCTGGACACCAGTCTTAGCAAGGTGTTGCTGAGCCCTGAAGAACAGACAGCCCCTCCACTGCCGTGCCTGGAGATTCCCGAGGGTGGGCAAGGGGCCTCAGGAGGAAGTTCTCCTGATGTGGCTTCGTTAGCAGAGCCGTCTCAACGTCCATGGCGCCTGTTGGAATGTTGTTGGTGTCTTTGGCCCGGGTTGAGCAGAGTGCAGTGGTTGGAAGACCGGATGTGATTACACTTGATGTGTTATGGGACGCCATCAAGTCTGTGGACTCTTCTTTGGTCAAGTATGCTGGTGGCTTTAAAATGCAATTGGATCAAGTTGTGGAGAGGACTGCGAGCTGTGAAACTGCGATGGCTGATCACGCTGCCAGATTGGGAGCCCTGGAAGAAACCCTTGATGGCCTACGAACTGTGAGTGTGGCCCAGTTAAAAGACAAAGATATATTGAGCAGGAAAGTGCTGTTTTTGGAGAACCAAGTCCGGAGGAATAATTTAAGGTTCCTGAACTTCCCTAAATGTCTGCTTATATCATCTGTGGACATGTTGCATATATTTAGGAGAGGTGTTAAATATCACAGGGATGCTGTACCATCAATAGTCTGGGCTCAATATCTGTCCCTGAGACCCCTGTTCTTGGGCCTGAGGGAGGATCCGATTTGGCTCAATCCCCTGATGGGGGGAATTTAACTGTCTTTTTGGAGTCATCTTTAGAGGTGGTAACTGAGAGAACTACACTGGTGGCTTGTTTCACTTTTGAATCCAACAGGAACGCAGTTCAACGTTTATTTTTCCATACTATGACAACAGAATTTCTAGGCTCTAAGATTTATGTTTTCCCTGGCTTATCCCGAGATACTCAGAAGAAGCGCAGGGAGTTCCTGGTCCTAAGATCTAGGGTTGGGGCCTTGGGGGCTACTATGAAGGTTCTTTTTCCTTGCAAATGTATGATTTCTTATTTGTCTAAACAATATGTATTCTTTGAGCCGGATCAGTTGCTGCAGTTTCTGGTGTACAGAGAGAGCCTCATACAATTGGTGGAGCCTATTCGGAATGATACTGGTTAGGGCCGGCTGAGCTTTGATGGGATGGGATGGCAACCGCTAGTACTGTGATTTTGCCTGGTTAATTCTTTTGTTTGTTTTATTTCCTATTCTTGCTCCTTCTTTTCTTTTGGGGACTATGAATATTTGTATTAGTTTCTTATTGTTAGATTGCCTATTGTCTTTGTTCAGTTTTCCTTATTCATTCATTTGGATGTATATTTGAAATTGCATACATAAAGAATTAAAAAAAATTGTAAAATGAAGAGTTTTGGACCAATGAATGATAAAAGGCTGAATGCTGAATTTGATCTCTAGTGCCATTCTAATGCCTAAGAGGTATTTCTGAAGTCGTTTTTCCCTTACAAATATAAAACTGCAGTATTTCATATACAAGGGAATATTGTTAGTTTGCCCCCAGCAGGTGGCAAGGTTTGTGGACTGGTGCAACAGTGCAACTAGGCCTTTCCCCCCTGGTCTAGACCACGATCCTATGGCCTGTGAGACCGAGAGTGGTAGGCCCACCGTTTGCTTGGAACTTGGGTATGTCCTGTCTCCTCAATCGGTAAGTTAGGTCCAGGTCCCCCTTCCCTCTTGCTTTTCTTTATTTTCTTGCTATAATTTCAATTGGCTTCCATTTGTTTTTTTGCTGCTTGCAATAAAGCAGCTCTAAATTGAACCCCCCCCTACTCTTTTCTTCTCTGACAGATGGTCTTCTTAGTTCTACAGAAGCCCATCTGTCACTGACTTTTCAGGTGCTGAGATTCCCTTTTTTGAGTTTCCTTTTTTCTTTGAATTCTTTTTTTGCTAGTAGTTCTTTTTTCTTTGTGTTTTGGGTTTTTTTTTGCCACATGCAGCCATGCTGGATGCTTGGTGCTATTCCTCTTGCAGCTCCCACAGGGTCACCTCCATGGCTGGTTCCTTTTGCCCTGGGAATGATGGAGATGCTCAGGGCTCTTTGTCAGTGGGTTTTGTGCAGCATATGCTGAAATAGTTCACGGGCAGTTTTCAGTCTCTGCTAACTGCATGGCAGCTACTCTCCCAGGTGTCTGAGGCTTTGATCTTCCCTATGGGAGACTTAGGTGGTAGAAGGTGGGTTCAGCGCCTCCATTCTCCCCTTTTACTTATTTGTCATCTGGGAGCCCCACCTTATCGTCTATGGAGGTTTGTTGAGATGGAGAATAGGATTCTCTGTCTCCACTACTAGATGGCAAAGATCCATCTACGATCTCCCCGTTTCATAAGGAGGACCTCTGCACACTCATTCAGGTCGCTATTGTATCCTTGCGCATTGTGGAACCCACCCCTAAGCAGGTCTCAAGTGGAACATATTTTGGAGGGGCTCAGGCGTTAGTCTGTTTTTTTTTCCCCTTCTAGATCCTATACGTCAACTTCTTGTCTCCCTGTGGAAGACACTGGAAATGGGCTTCAAGGGCTGTACGCTCTTCCTCAAAGTGAGCTGGATCAGCTTTTCAGTCATCCTTGGGTAGATGCCCTGGTCACAGCAGTGACAAAGCGCACAGCCATCCCAGTGGAAGTGGGAACTGCCCCGAAGGAGTCTCATGATAGGAGGGTTGAAGCTCTTTTCAAAAATGCCTTTACAGCTTTGGCTTTGGGCACACAGGCAGCTCTGTGTGTAGACTTGGTGGCTAGAGCCCTCGTATGCTGGGTCCAGTAGTTGCTGGACAACTCCAAGATGGCGAGATTGCAGTCTGGAGCTTCATACATAGCTGATACTCTGTATGACTTGATTAGGATTTCCTCCAAGTCCATGGTGGCGGTGGCAGTGGCAGTGGCAGTGGTAGTGGTAGTGGTAGTGGCTGGGTGGTGGATGTGGCTCTGCAATTGGGCTGTGGTCACTGCTTTCGAGTTGTGCCTAAGCAAGCTTCCCTTTAAGGCCAGGTTGCTGCTTGGGGAAAATCTGGAGAGGTTGGTGAAAGTCCTCAATGAGGCTTGCCCACAGATGTTTGTGGAAGATAGGCCCGATGGTTCACGGAGTGCATTTCGGAGGACTTCACATGGTTCTTGAAGATGCCTTGGGATGGGTTAAAAGTCCAGATGGGGCCTACTCCTCTTATGGGTCTAAACCTAAAAAGAGCTCCCAATACTCTCAGGACTCTACAGCGGCTCCCTCAGCAGCCAGTAATGAGATTCAATGTGTCCCTTCTGAGGTCAGGAGAGGCTGTGGCTATTCTACTTGGAATGGACCCATATCATGTAAGACCAGTGGGTCCTAGAGGGTTCCTCTGCTTCTGTGTCCTGGGCTGCCATTTTCAGTTTCGGTCTCTGTCCTTTGGAATGACCAAGACACTTTGCACCTTCTCAAAGGTGATGGCAGTGGTGGCAGTGTTCCTGTGCAAGCAAGGCATCTGTTTTCATCTATATCTAGATGACTGGCTGATATGATCTAACTCCTTGGAGCAATTAAAGGTGAACATAGCCTTGGTGATTTACTGGTTCGAACAGCTGGGGTTGGTGGTCAGTTACCCAAGAGCAGCCGGGTTCCTTCCCAGGACTTGGAATATATGGATGCTAGATTCAACACTCACTTGGGAAGAGTGTTTCTCATGCAGGAGAGGTTGCTCAAGCTGTAGCAGCAACTCAGGGAATTTTGTGCTTGGCCAGCTCTCTGGGTTTGGGACTACCTGCAAATCCTAGAGTCTATGGCCCCTAGAGCTGTTCCTTGGGGCAGGGTGCATATGCATTCCCAATAGAGGCATCTGTTGATGCACTGGTCTCCCAGCTCACAATTGTTCGATCAGCACCTTCCTCTCCCTTGGGAAATCAAGGAGCAGTTGAATTGATGATTAAACTCTCACCATCTGTTAGATAGCATGCCTCTGGAAGTGCCAGATTAGGTGATAGTCTTCATAGATGCCATTTGTAGGGCTGGAGAGCTCACTGTCTATGGTCTCTGGGATGTTGTGTGCAGTTTGGCTATGGTTTCTAGTCTACTCAGGAAGTCTCCTGGTCAATCAATCAGCTGGAGGCCAGATCAGTTCATCTGGCACTGGAGAGGTTTGATCTGACCTAGTCAGCAAAACAGGCTGTGTGTTCTCAGACATGCAATGACTGTAGCTTACGTTGACAAGTATGGTGGGACTCATAGTGCTCAGTCGAGGAGGCAAAGCTGTGTCTGGTAGAGGAACATCTGTTTGCCTTTCGGCAACTCACACAGCAGGAGTCAACAATGTGCAGGCCAAATTCTTGAGTCAGAATTCCGTGAATCCCAGTGAGTGGGAGTTAAGCCCACTCATGTTCAACCTCATTGTGAGGAGGTGGAGCCTTCTAATATTTGACTTGAGAGCCACCCAAAACAGAGCACTTCTTCAGCCACAGGATGGATCAGTGGGTGGCGTGCTTGGATGCCCTGATTTGGGAGTGGTCCCTGGAGGGGCTTCTATATGTCTCCTCCCGTGGCCCTTGGTGAGCCATCTTCTTTGAGTTCTCTCTAAGCTGGGTTTAATGATTCTGGTAGCGCTGGACTGGCCGTGGATCACTTGAGTCTCTTGGCCTGATCTTGCTTCCTCAAGAGAAGGAAGTTCTCCAGCAGGGACCCCCATGATGGAGGATCCCGTTCCCTTCTCACTTATTGCGTGGCCCTTGAGAGGAGCAGGCTATCCAGAGCGGTAGTGAATACCTTATTTAGGGCCTGGAGGGCCTCTACTTCTTTGGCGTATTTGAGAATCAGGTGGGTTTTCAAGAGTTGGTGTTCCTGTCAGGCTCTGGAGGCCAGGAAGGCAGACATCATCTCTGTTTTGTCCTCCTTGCTGTCCAATTTGGAACAAGAATTGGCACTAAGCTCTCAGAAAATTCAGGATGCAGCCCTAGCATGCTGCCTGGGCTGAATTCAGGGGATGTACTTGGTGGCACACCTTGATGTCTCCCACTTTCTCAGGGGTGAAGCATATCCGTTCTCTGGTATGTCTGATCATTCCTCAGTGAAGTGTCTCTCTAATGTTGAAGGCTTCCTTTTGAACCCATTTGAAAGGCCTTTCTCAAGGATATGACCCTCAAGATGGTTTTCCTGATTGCTGTTGCCTCTGCAAAGTGTGTGTCAGAGCTGCAGGTCTTTTATACAAAGAGCCTTTTCTGGTCATCTTGATGAAATCATCTCCTTGCAGACTGTTCCATTCTATCTCCCAAAAGTGCACTTGCTCTGTATCTTAAATCAGACTGTTGTATTACCCTCCTTTTCCAAGGAGGATCGTCAGACAGACCCCTCATTGTATCAGCTGGATATGTAGAGGACGTTGATATCCGGAGATTACTTATTCCTTCCGTCGGTTGGACCATCGCTTTGTGCTCTTCAGTGGTCCAAGTCCGTGGTGCCACTGGATTAAGGAGGTTATTGGATCAGCCTACCTTTTGTGTGGAAAATGTGTCTCGGAGGAAGTCAAAGCTCAATGCACTAGGGCATAGGCCTTCTCTTGGACAGAATCTGCTTTTGTATTCCTGGAGGACATCTGTAAGGTGGCTTCCTGGTCATTTTTGAGCACTTTTGTGAAGTATTACAGGTTGCATGTGGGAGCTAGAATGGATGGCGCATTTGGCAGACCTGTTCTATCCAGAGCATCATCTTCCTCACACCATGGGTCCTAACTGCTTGGGTACATCCCACTCGTCTGGACTGGTCTAGCAGGATAAGGAAAGTGAAATTTACATACCTGGTAATCTTCTTTCCTTGACTCCTGCTAGACCAGTTCAGGACCTGTCCTGGAAGACTCTCCCTACAGGTTTGGAAGCCCCATTACCTCTTCATAGCGCAATTAGTTTCTGTTTCTGATACAGAACTGAATTTGCTAAAAGAGCAAAAGGTTTGTACATAGTTATGATGACTTATTAACTTGCTTAGTTTCTCTGAGTTTTTCAGTTTGCTTACTTCTTGAGAAGTTTCATATTGGCTTTTTGCAGTGTTGCACCAGTAGATATACCAAGTGATGACATCACTAAAAGTTTCTCTAGTCTGCCTCTATGGCTGGGGAGCATAACCCATTCGTCTGGACTGGTCTAGCAGGACTCGAGGAAAGAAAATTATCAGGTATGTAACATAGTAACATAGTAAATGATGGCAGATAAAGACCAGCATGGTCCATCCAGTCTGCCCAGCAAGATACGGCAAGAGTAGGTGCACCTGTCGCTCTGTGCAGGCCACCCCCCCATGTCTTTGTTTAGGGATGGACCCACCACTCCAAGTAGGACACCCCTATTTGTTGAGAAGTTAGATGGTTCAGTTTATTTTGTTTTTATCCTGTTGCTGTAAAGGGATCCGCTGTGCTTGTCCCATGCTGTTTTGAATTCCGTCACCGTGTTTGCCCCCACCACTTCCATCGGGAGAGCATTCCAAGCATCCACCATCCTTTCAGTGAAAAAATATTTCCTGACATTGCCTTTCAATTTTCCACCTTGCAGCTTCATGTTATGCCCTCCAGGTTTGCAGCTTCCCCGTCTTTGGAAGAGGTTTGTTTGTTCATCGTTCCTCTTTAAGTATTTAAAGGTCTGAATCATATCTCCTCTATCCCTCCTCTCCTCCAAAGTGTACATATTTAGGTCTTCAAGTCTCTTCTCATAAGGTTTCATTTTGGTTGCCTTCCTCTGAACAGTTTCCAGTCTTTTTACATCTTTTGCAAGGTATGGTCTCCAAAACTGAACACAGTATTCCAGGTGAGGCCTCACCAGTGGCCTGTACAGTAGCATAAGTACCTCTTCCTTTCTGCTGGTAATCCCTCTTTGTATGCAGTCCAACATCCTCCTGGCTTTTGCCACCGCCTTGTCGCACTGTTTTGCCACCTTGAGATCCTCAGAGATAATCACACCAAGGTCTTTCTCCTGAACCATGCACACCAACCTCTCGCCCCCTATTGCGTACATTTCCCTTGGATTTCTGCTACCCAAGTGCATGACACTGCACGTTTTCGCATTAAATCGTAATTGCCAAGCATTAGACAATTCTTCCAGCTTTTGTAGATCGTTCCTTATGTTATCCACTCCCTCGGGGGAGTCCACTCTGTTGCAAATTTTTGTGTCATCTGCAAAAAGACAGACTTTTCCATTCAGTCCTTCAGCAATATCACTCACAAATACATTGAACAGTGCCGGGCCCAGGACCGAACTCTGGGGCACCCCGCTAATCACCTTTCTTTTATCCGAGTGAGCTCCATGTATCATCACCTTCTGTCGTCTGTCAGTCAACCAATTTCTATTCCAGTTTACCATCTTGGTACCCATCCCCAAACTTCTGAGTTTATTGACAAGCCTCCTATGAGGAACAGTATCAAAGGCTTTGCTGAAATCCAGGTAGATGACATCCATCGCATGCCCCTGATCTAGTTCCTTGGTCACCCAGTCAAAGAACTCAATCAGATTTGTTTGGCAAGACCGTCCTTCAGTAAAACCATGTTGCCTCGGATCTTGCAACCTGTTGGTTTTGAGAAAGTTCACCATTCGCTCTTTCAGGAGCGCCTCCATTACTTTCTCTTTCTTTGAGGTGCTAAAGGGTGTGGTGGTAGTGGAGGGGGGAGAGCAGGAATATTACAGGGTAGGTCAGGGAGCATCTCTGACACATTCAACTTGGTTTGTTAGTTTTGCATGGACAAACCCTACAATTGGACATTTTGAAGCAGTGCACAATTGTCAGATTTAAATACAGCCTGCTGCTCAGCATTTATTCAAATCCAAGAAAAGATATTTATTTTGGCGTCTGTATATAAAGGGATGTTAACGCCCATGTTCACGTGGGTGTTAGCATGTGGTATTTGCATGCATGGTAAAATTGACTGACTGTTCTTGAATGGCAACTCTAACGTGCATGCAAATGCACTCAATATATGTTAGTGCTAGATCTACTATTCAGTGTTAATACCGGGAGGCTTTATAGAATCTTCATAATTCTCAGAAATCGTAGATAAAGTTAGCAGCATTAGTACACAGGATCCCACTTCTGAAACAGAACATGATGCCTTCAGGTCTCCTCCCGCAACATACTTTTCCATCCCCTTAAACATCAATGACTCTTCTGAGGATCCCCAGCCCCCTGCCAGCTACTTCTGGTGTACAGCTTCAGATTCTTCCCTGGCAAGAGGTAGCTAGTTTCCTCTTGCCAGAAGCAAATTGGCACTGCTGACATTTGCAGCCAAATGCTGAAGTACACACTTTGTCACTGTGCATGCTTTTGTGCATGATGGTAAGAGGTCATGCAAATACAGTGGGCTGTCATGAAAGGGCATATGGTCTGTTTATCTATTTCAGCTTAACAGTGTGACCCATTACAGCTACATTCTGAGTGGATGGTGCATTGTATTTTAACTTTTGTTAATTTATAAAAAAATGCTAATAAATTCTGTACAGGAACAAATTCCTTACATGCAGGAAAAAGAAGATTAGAATGGAAACCCAAATGTGTCTTATATCAAAATAAAAACATGAATCTCCAAAATATTGCCTTGCACCAATTTCACAGTATAAGGAGAGGTTCCAAGGTTCACAACTTCTACTGAAAAAGCAAAACAGGAGAATTAGGTGGCGTTCTCTAACAGTGACATAGCCAAAGGAACAGATTTACTAAAAGTTAACATGTATTAACAAATGCTAAATGTGTGCTAAATGCCGCTGTGACCCATTTTATTTCTGTGAGTGCAGTGGCACTTACTGCAGGCCAACATTTATTAATGCTTCTTAACTTTTAGTAAATATGCCCCAGAGTGTCCTGTTCATCTTGCACAAACACAAGGATTATCAGCTATCCAGCAGGCTAGCAGCTATAGATATGCAGATATGATGTATGTCCTGCTTAAAGAGGAAATCTATCCGGTGCCTGGGCTTCCAAAAAGACATCTGGGGCCCTTTCACTAAAGTGCAGTAAACATTTGCACTTGCTGTGTGTTACTTGCCAAAATTAATGTGCAGTGACTGTTGGGGGTCATGACCAACATCTTACCATGCTTTTACTAGACAGAAAAAAAATATTTGCTGCATATTAAGTGCATTGCAGCTAATGCGAATACACTTATTGTCACCTATTAAAATAGTGTTCAGTGTTCTGTGTGACCTTCTGTGGTATCAGCATGTGGCAAGCTTCTGTGTGCAAAAGGAAAGGGGCAGGAAGTGGGCACAGATTGCATCTTTCAATTAGCTCATGCCAAATGTTAAGCCACTGTAGTCACTATTACCATGGTTGTGCACTGGTAGCCTATGATGCCTAGTGCACCTCAGTAAAAAAAACCTTTAATGTTACAATCAAGAAATTTTGTTATTCTTAAATAAAAAAATAAAACAACATTTTCAGCATTTGGTCTCCACGAGTTCTAGAGTAAGGGACATGTTTACTAAGGGGCATGTTTACTAACCTCCGAAATTGTGCGGGGCCCCGTTAGTGTGCCTGTGCCATATAAGGAGTGGGCGGTTCAGGCAGAAAAAAGAAAAAAAAACGGGAGAAAGTGACCGTACTTGTGCGCATCGCACAAATGTGCGGGGTCCGTATTAGCGCGTGGGAAGGCTAAGTGTCGCGCTGCTGGGCACACAAATGAACAGAGCCGTAGTACAACAGTGAAGACACTGAGCAATGGTGCAGGGGCCACGGGTTCAAACCCCCACTGGGCGCAATGAAAAAGGCTGGCTCAGGCAGTACCTATTATGGGGAGGATTGTTTTAGGAGGGAGCCTAATTTTGTGCGGCAGAAGGCGGCACACCGATGTGCAAGCACAGGAACAGAGCCACAGCACAATGGTGAAGACACTGACCAATAGTGCAGGGAGCAGGGGTTCAATCCCCCACAGTGCTCAGGCTCACTGCGGCAGTATTTTAGGGGGCATGGAATGAATGGTCAGCATAAGGCGGTGCACTGATGGGCATAAGGCGGCGTGCTAATGTTTTAGGAGGCACTGTAATAGTGGCTGGCAGAAGTGGCGCGCTGATGGGCACACACACAGGAACAGAGCCACAGCACAATGGTTATGACACTGACCAATGGTGCAGGGGCCAGGGGTTCAATCCCCCAAGGTGCCCAATGAAGAAGGCTCACAGAGGCATTATGTATTATGGGGATGAGTGCTGTAGGGGGCAGGTTAGTTTTTTTATCTCAGTTAACACTACTAGCAAACGCACTCACAAAGCGTGTTAACATAAGGCGGCCCATAAGGCACATGTTAACGTTCACTGTCTGCCAAGGCACCCTAGAATGTCCCCTATAGGGCCCCATATATGTTGCGGTACAGGGTAATGTATGTTGCACCTTATATGGACGGCAACCATAAGGTGCCCTATAGGGCGCCCTATAAAGCAACCTCAGAGGCACCTTATGGGTACAGTACGCTGAGGGTGTTTTTGCTGGCAACAACATATGTACATGACAGTTAGAAAAAACATTGGACAACCCTCTAAAAGAACCCCACTGTGGGTTTGAACCCATGACCTCTGGCTTCACAGGCAGTGATGTAACCATTGGGCTACAGCTCTATAGCTGTCAGCAAGCCCCTGGCTGGCTGCAGAGAGCCGTCACGTCACCACACAGACAGTCTTGTGTGGGAACCAGGATAGGGTTAGGCCACCCGTACCCATGATGCACTGCACATGCAAATCAGCTGTCCACAGATGAACACAAGATGGGGAATGCACCCCAACAGCTCCCCGACCTGGTAGGGGGAAGTGTCCGTGTGCACCCACACAGCACCTCGGCCTGGTAGGGGGTACTGACCGGGTGTTTTACTGGCACAGAGTAGCTACACACCGTCACATTGTGCGGGTACTGTGCTCACCCTGAGGGTGCGATGAGGCGCCCAGGACCAGGTCCACAACACCTGCCATGGCTGAAAGAGGCCATGCTGGAGCTCCAAAGCAGTAGTAATCTGCGAGATAGGTAGGTCCTGCAGAAACACTCTGGATTACTCTGTCTGTGTCAGTCAGTGGAACCCCTTATGGACCCCTAGGTGGGCTATGTACCACCATTCCCCCCTAGGCTGCGGGTGAAAAACAGGGTCCCCTATCAACAGATCCACATTCTACCACCCTGCAATGGTGACATTAGAGTGGACCATCAACCCCTGTCCTGCTGGGGAACAAACACCCTACAGGGCATCCAAAGCAGCCCTATACACATCCATAACACAATATCAGACAGACATTAGGCCAGGATATGCTAAGCTGCACCCCACCACTATCTGATATTCTCCTGCAGCAGGCCTTCAGCCGTTGCACCCTACAAGGCGCTCCATCAAGACACATACCAGCTGAGAACAGTCTGCTAGTTAGTCCTGGTGGAAATGCACACAAGCAGATAAGTCAGTGACTGGGCCCCACAAGGAAACCCATACATATCACATGAGAGAAATACTATATAGCACTATGGGGGTGCCTAGCCATGCTGGCGTCACTGCACAGTCAGGGTGGAGTGTACCCCCAGCAGCACATACAGAGGTCACCCTGTCTGTGTAGGTGGTGTCCGGCCACTACAATGTCTCTGCCAGTGCCCTATGCCCTGTGCAGATGCATCCTGGCCAGCACACCCTGTCTGAGCTATACCCATGGTACCTTGCTGCTCATTATGCACATTGTCAGGCCAATACTGGCAACAGTGCTGGCAGTGTGGGCTGTGGAAGGTGTTTGCAGCCAACACACACTGTATAGACAGACACACACTCCCACACGTATGCCAGCATTGTGCCACTATAGAAGGGTTTATCTTGCCCACCACATCAGTCCTGGGCACGGTACAGGCATGGATATGCTACGCAGTACTGTTGGTGGTCACTCCCCAGGGTGGTAAACACTGTCAGAGACCAGACCTGAAGCACGCACCGCAGACATCAGACAGATTTTTATGTTGGAGATCAGAGAGCCAAATGTGCTTTAAGTAGGACAGTCTATCTGCCAGTACACATAGCAAACGTTTGAGAGCTGTCCACTGCATACCCAGGTGTAGGGTGGCATTGCTAAGGTATGCAGGTGCTAGTATTGGGAGATGCACGCAGGGCCCAATGTCCTGCCTCTCCAGGAGGCATTGGCCAATGGGGCCTGTGGGTGTGGGTATGTTCGCCTCTGTTGGATGTTGCTTTACGGCAGAGTTTCCCAACTCCAGTCCTGGTGTGCCTACCACTGTTCGGGTTTCCCTGCTGTCCCTCATGGGTATGCATGAGCTACATCTACATGCCATAGGGGTGGTGCATAGATATGCAGCACAGGCATTTGTATTAGCGGCAGCAAGGAGCCTGAATGGTGTGTGGTCCTCCAGGACTGCATTTGGGAGACTCTGCTCTAAGTAATGCCCCTGTTCATGGTGTCTGTGATCGGTGTGCGAAAAGATAGGCGTAATACCAATGCGTATGTCCCCAGCAATCCTGGTTTGTCCGTACTATCACGGTTTATTTGTGTTAAAAATATGTGGACAGGATTGGCAGTAGTCCCAGCTGGGCTTTGAACCTTTGACCTTCTGTTGTTGCACACACTGTCTGGGTGCACTGCACCGCTGTGTTGCCACAGATTGACTGGATTCCCTGGGAAGTCCATGACTTTACATCTGACAGGGCCTGTCTGTTGCAGTGGACAGTGCCAGCCTGCACATGGATAGGCCACTGTCTTCGGTGGCTAGCAGCCACTGCCCCCCCACCACCTGTCCCCTTACGCCAACATGCTGGCATGTCCTTATCTTGGTAAAAGCATATGGCCTGATTGAGTTGTGGCACTCCCGGACTGCATTTGGGGGACTTGGCTGTAGGTAATGCCCATTGTCATGGTGTGTGAGCGGTGTAGGGTAAAATATGGGTGTTTGCACCATGCTTCTGTACTCTGCAATAAAGGGGTGTCTTTACTATCTCTGTTTAGTGGTGAGTAAAATGTGGGGACTGGGCTGGTAGGTGCCACAGCTGGGATTTGAACCTGTGCCTCTCTGGTCCTATAGGTACTGGCTGTGTCCACTGCACCACACTGTGGCCACAGAGACAGTGCAGTCCCTGGAGATAGGAAACCTGACCAAAAGAGTAGGGAGCCCTGCTCTGCACATTTTTACTGTGGGCTCATTCACCGTGTCTGGCGACAAAAGTGCAAATAAAACCTGCAACTGAACGCGAAAAACGGGGGTAAAAATATAACCAAGCTGGCCAACAGTGATATTAATGGGCACACATAAAAAACACACCCAGGAAAGCTCCACACAAAGGAAATGATTTTTGGAAGGGTCTCCGCTCCGTAGACCCTTCCAAAATTCATTTCTTTTTTTTGTAGCTTTCCTGGGTGTGTTTTTTAGTTTTGCCCATTGCTAGCACTATTGCCCAGCTGGATTATAATTTTTAAACATTTTTGTTGTGGTCATTTTGGGTTTTATATGCACTTTTGTTCTGTGCACATGTATCACACTGCTCACATTTTGTAGGTTTCCTCCCCGGTTTTGCTGTACATTGCTGACGGAAATGGTTTCTCTTCCCTTTAAATGCCCTCTACCGCGAGTATTTCACTCGCGCTATTTTTAACTTGTAAATTCGGCCCCGATACTGTGCGGGGAGCCTCTCCCCTCCCCATACCCACCCATTAACCCCGTCTCTCCGCCCCTCGGGTCCCTTCCTCCGCCCTCCGTTAGCCTTTCCACGCCTCTATCGGACATTTGCGGGCCCGTACTTGTGCGGGGCCCGTTAGTGTGTCGCGCACATGTGCGGGGGTTCATCGCACGTGTGCGGGGCGCTTAAGAGCACTTAAGTGCTGCTTTTAGTGCGTTATTGTGCGGCGCGCAATTGTGCATTTTTTAGTAAACATGCCCCTAAGACTCGCGCCACTAATGTGGGTCTGGGCTGTGTTACCAGCAGGGGGCTTTTAGCTAACTGCAGAGGGGCATTTACATGTATCCCCCTGCAATTTACGCAGACAAGTCACACTTTAATGTGGCAAATGGGCCACGGATGTAACTAATGCCACCCATTAAGTTGGCTTTAGTTACATCTGTGCTACCAGCATGAAGCTCGGTTAATGTGGGTAACTAATGCCCACGCTAGCTCGCTGGGAATGCTCATTCCTGCACAGTCCTCACCCCGACAAGCATTACCACAGGCCTTTCTTCCATTCAGTAAGCCTACAGCACCTGGTATTCCATATCTTTACAGCAGATTTTATAAAGAGAATTTACAGATTACCTCAGGGTCACCTGATACTGACATGGCAATCAAGCAGCAGGAGACTCTGAAAGCCATAGGAGAAGTCTTCCAGGGCAGGTCCTGGATTGGTCTAGCAGGATTCAAGGAAAAATTTTCCTTCCTTATTATCCTGCTGGACTAGTCCAAATAAGCGGGATGTACTCAAGCAATCAGGATGGAAGGAAGAGGATGTTCTGGACAAAACTCCTCTGCTAAATGCACCATGCACTCCGGCTCCCACATGCAACCGCTAGTGCTTCACAAAGGTGCTTAGCTGTTGGCAGTGGCTTAGTGTAACATTGGCCTGTACCACAGGAAGGAAGCAACTGGAGTTTGTTAGTGCTCCCTGAAATCTGGAACTAGAAGCTGAGACAATTTGTCTCAAACTGGATTCCAGTTACCAAGTATGATATTAGGCAGCCTGAATATGCCTGCATGGTTAAGGCAGAGCTAACAGATAATGGGGCAGCACAGATAGTGAGTAGGAAGAAATGACTCAGTATTATGTATGCTATGTAGAAACCACCAGAACAGTGATTAATGCTAAGCTTGTAATTGAAGTAGCTGTCAAGGTCCATCAGAAGTAAAATTAACCTTTTGTTTCAGATTAAAACTTATGTTCCTAAGGAAGTATAACGAGTAAAATAGACTTAGCACAGAATACCAGAGCACCAAGATTCTGGGAAGGGCAGTTCTGTACCAAACAAATCTAGCAGGGATGGAAATAGGATGGTCTGCTCTGTACATTCGATAATAACTTCTGTAGGTATTAAAAATTCCCCAGAAATGTTCTTAAGGCAAAAAAGGTATGAATTCCAGTGCCTAGGTCCTTTTTTCCTGCCTACTATTTAAAGATGAAATGCAACTTCCTTTCTTTTCAATACTGACAGATTTCTCTAAAATTTAAGGTATGGCATGATTAAATTGGTCAGGGCTGGCAGGGAATGGCACCCGTTCAGTTTCATATGATTATAGCAGCTCAGTATTTTAACAGATCTCTGAAACTACTAAGAAGGAACCAATTTTCCACTACAAAAAAATCCAGAATATAGGAGGTAATGGTATGAAGGATTTTTTGCACATATATGCCAATATTATACAAACCTAAAAGGCCTCTACTAAAACTTCCTCATACATTAAGAGTACACAGAGTGGAACTAGGTGAATACTTGTATACATCTTTAGAGTAGGTATGTTCAGGGGAGGAGTTTGGGTAGAGCACGGGCAGGGTCTTGATTTATACATGTATGTAACATGCTAACATTTAAGTCGGTTTCTGTAAGCTTCTGCTGGCTTCAATCTGAGATTTCTGCTGGTTTATCCCTAGTATTTTACACATAGCTGCCTATGTGACATTATAAAATAAGCTAAAAATAGGCATCTATGTGGCATTCTCAGACAAGCAACTTGTTATAAAATTTCCTTCCATACTTGAAAAGATATGAACTTGAATTAGCATATCTAGCTCTTGGTGAATATTCTTAGTATTTTCCCAGACACATTGGATGGGAACCCTTGAATACATCTAAATAACTTAAAATTTCTGGGAACTCCTTTCAGAGGCATGGTTACTAAAGTGCACTACCAGAATAGTACAGGGTCATCGTGTGGTTTCGGCACCGCACTAAAAACCCCATGCTACCTGCAATCTACAGGGTGAGCCAGTCAAACCTGCATTTTTTAAATGACTGTAAAAAATAAACGGATGGATATTTCAAAATTTTATTGTTACTATCTTAATGTACATTAAAAAGCATTTAAGAAACAACATTCACTGTTTAAAAATAACGCCAGTAAGATGGTGTCCTTCCCGATTGAGACATTCTTGTAGGCGATTTCTGAAACTGCCCATCACATCACGGAGCATACGCTGAGGAATTCTCTCGATTTCCAACCGGATTCTCCTCTTGAGTTCCCCAAGCGTTGGAGGTCGTTGTTCAAAGACTTTACTCTTCAGGTACCCCCACAAGAAAAAATCGCACACTGTGAGGTCGGGCGATCGGGGAGGCCAAGAAATTGCTCCATTTCGGGATATCACCCGATTTGGAAAAACATTGTTGAGAACATTCATGCTCACACGGGCTGTATGACTTGTGGCAGCGTCTCTCACGCGGTCAATATTCGCGGGAGCTCGCACTGATCTTGCACTGCCACCCCTTCTGCTTCTCATTTCACCAATTGCTTCAAAGTTTGTCACCCACAATTTGATTGAATTAACAGACGGCACTGGCTTATTTCGATTAATTTGAAAATTCGTCCGGAAACGACGCTGAGCGGCTGCATAACTACCACTTTGGTAAAACGCTTTCACAGCGAATGAACGTTGTTGTTTAGACCACTGCTCCATGGCGACTGAAATGCTTAGTTGTGGGGGACACAATGGTAACCTTGCTAACTCACTCCGCCCACTTTCACGGCTCTCCCGCCCTTTTCAAAAATGCAGGTTTGACTGGCTCACCCTTTATTTCCAGTCACACCTTGCCAGGAAAACCCAGAGGACAGTCACAACTATCCAGAGGGTCGCCAGGAACTGGCATTGACTTGATGGCACACAGCAATAAGAACAACTCAAATCCAAGACTTAATTTTTTTTCAACCCAATGGAAGTTGGAAAGAATTGTATAAAAGGGATCAAGAATGTCTGTCTTTTTAAGGGCAAAATAGCTCTGAATATTTAAAGGAGCAGGATGAAATTGGCATATGTGAAAAAACGGTAAAAAAGACACCAAATTCAAAAATGGGCCAAATCAGACCAGGGGCTCCAGAGAAATAAGCTCTCCCCCGAAAAAAAACTAGCCTAATGTATTTTCATGGGGGGAGGAGTTCCAGTTTCTTTGGTACAGAAACACATTCAGTGAATGACATGCAATAGACAGGAATGAAGTGTCAATAGTGCCAGTTTATGCATGTGCACTAGCCATTGTCATTGAAAGCGTGCCATAGAACAAAAGTCAGAGATGGTCGGGGTTGCCAACCAGCCGGCTTTCTGCCGACCACAGCACATTCTGCAGACCTCTATTGCCTTCAAAAGCTCTGCCCACTTGTAGACCCCAATGACCTCCACACAGTATGTCACGCTACAATAACACCACACTTGGACTACTGTAACAGTCTACCAAGGACTCCCAAAGCACATAATCCACCCACTGCAAATGGACCAAAATACAGCAGCCTGTATCATAACAGGCGCATCAAGACATGACCACATTACACCTTTACTAAAACAATTACACTGACTCCTAATAGAGTTCCAAATCAGATACAAAACAATACTCCGCATTTTCAAGATCCTACACAAGATATTGGCAGATTGACTGCAAATCCTGATCCACAAAGCTCCTGAAACCAGATCAAGAAGAAGCAATAATTAGAAGGGGCGGTATATAAAAAACTTCAAATAAATAAATTAAAATAAAAATCCCAATCCTAAATGCAAAAAGCAAACAAAGAACCCTATTCACACCATCCTATGAAAATCGTTCCTGGATGAAGTAAAATCTATTGACGATAGCCCTGAATTCCGCAAAAAGGCTAAAAAACCTCTCTTCCTAGAACACTTTGGACACAATACCTAACCCGACACCCAAAGGTATACTGAAAGACAGAAAGACAAAGAGAATGCATAACAATAGCAACTGCCTTCTCCCCCAAGACAACCACTCCCCCGCAGTAGTGGCAAACCACTCAATGGCACTATCTCCCCAAGATCAATTGTACCCAATATGTTAAGTTTATAACTAGTTAAATGTGTGATTTATAACTCATTTACAGTGTGCTCAAGTTATTACATTTGTTACCTATACACTAACCGTAAGTTAACTGCACCCATTCTGTTCCTTGTACGATCTCTTAAATTAAAGTTAAATGTAAACCACTTTGACTTAACGATAAGGCAGTATAGAAAAGGTGTTAAATACATAAATACAATTCAACCTATTCCGTCTTTTCTCAGTCCAGCATCAGTCCCCTTCTGGTGGATAAGACCAATTTCAGTGAATTATGCCGAACCTATAGGCAGCTGCAGTTAAGACTAGAAGCATGGGACCTTGAACCTATGCCTTTGTCAAAGAGTGAGCTGCAGGTTGGGCCATGGGCCACAGTGATTGCAGCTGGGGCATTTTGGGTCATAAGCCATGGGAGTAGCCCCAATGTTGAGACAAGAACAGGGAGGGCCCCGATTCTGGCAAAAGTGGCAGCAGAAGAGATATAATAAAAAGCTTTAAAAATAAGTTTAGTTAATCCTGTGAATTGTGGCTGAGTGAGCAGACAGTGTTTGGGGGGGGGGGGGATGGGGTCAAGAGGCCTCAGTTGGCTAGACTAGTGGGGGAGATAATGGACAAGGGGAAGGAAGATTGAAGGATAGATGTGCCTGGCATCAGGGGAGGGGGAATAGTGAGAGGGAGATATGCTGGACCCGGAAGGGACGGGAAGGATGATGCCAGATTGCGGGGGAAATGCTGGACCTGGGGGAGGGGAGGGAAGATCGAGTATCTCCCCCTAGTTTGGGATCAATCTGATGGGGAGGAGAGAAGGAAGACTGAAGGACAGACATGCTGGGCCACCAGGAGAGGGGGAATAGGGAGATGGAAGACTCTGGATCTGAGGAAGGTCTAGGGAACCAGAGGGGAGATGCTAGACATGGGGGTGGGGGTGCTAGGAAGATAGAGAAGAGATGCTGGACATGAGGGGAAGGTGGGAAGTTTGGAGGTCAGACACATGCTGGACCAGCAAGGGAGGGGAGATGCTAGATATGATAGAGGAGGGAATAGGATATAGAGGGGAGATGCTGGACATTAGGGGGGCACTAAGGACACAGGAGATGCTGGACATGGTGGGGATAGACACTGGATGGAGAGGGGAGATGCAATACACGGCATGCTAGAGAGAAGAGAGAGTTAATGAAAGACTGGGTAATTAGAGGCTTGTGAAGGAGAGAAAGATGGAGAATGGGAGGGCTGGGGTGAGGGAAAGCTGGAGGAAGATGCAGTAGAAAGAGGGAGATTGAGGACTGAATTGCAAGAAGGAAAGCTGAACAAAGAAACAAAAATAAATGGAAGAAAACTGAAAATAAGAGATCAGCGTTACAGTAGGGGAAGAAATTAAAACAGAAACAATAAGAAATGACAAATGAACAGGAGATCCTAGAAACAGAGGTAAGGAAAGATAGAAGAAAGCAGAAACCAAAGCCTGGGACCAATATGATTAGAAAAATAAAATGGCCAGACAATAAAGGTAGAACGTTTTTATTTTCTCTTTAGAGATTGGAATATGTCAGTTTGATGAATGAACATCAGCTAGTACTGGTGTTAGACATGGCTGGGTCCCAGCCCAAGACAAAAATTTTGGAGGAGGTCCCATTAGCAGGCTAGGCCTTCTTCAGCTTTAGGCAGGCTTGGGGTCCTCACTAGCCTGGGGGGTCTCAGGACAATTTCCCTGGTTGCTCCCCCCCCCCCATGCCAGCCCTGATGTCTATTATCTTTATATTTTACACATTACAAAGGGAAATGCATTTCTTTCTATTTTTCTGGTGTTGCACTGCATGCAGCATTTGGCTTCTTGAGGTTTTCAGTGTATTTTTTATCTACATCAGGCTTTGACAAATTTTGTGCTGATTTAGGAGCCAGGCCAAAATCTTAGGAGCCAGCACTTGTGACCTCCTCGTGTCCCCCCCCCCCCCCAGTTCTCGTACTGGTCTCATGTTCTTAGGTTTCCTGAGACCAGTGTCAAAGTTCCTACACCATGTGTTATCTTTAGATAATAACTGCTATAACTTCAGATAGCAAGTGTCTGTGTGGATGTGTGGTGCAATGATGGTGTGCCAGTCTGTGCATGGGATGTGGTGGTGGGTGCCTTTGTGTGGAGGGTGTGCATATGCGCGCGCGCGCTGCAGAGCATCTTTGTGCGGTGTAGAGATGAGATTCTTGTGTGTGTATGTGTGTATGTAGTGTGGAACTAGGGTACGTGTCTCTCCTGTGGAGGCGAGGTGCCTGTGTGTGTGTTCTTGGGGGAGGGGAATGCATGTTTAGGTAAATAGGCATTGTGCCCTTTTGTCCCCATGCATTCATCCCTTTAACCTTTGTCTGTTCCCCTTCCAGACTCTCTCCCCTTCCCCCTTCTACTCCTCGCTAATGCTCCCTATCTTTTTCTTGTTTTTTTTTTTAATTTTTGGCCCTTTAAGATTTAAGCTCATTTCACCCTGCCCCAGCATTCCATCTTACTTTTTTTTTTTTATTGCAGGCCCCAACCACCTCAGATTCCTGCAGGTATCCTGCTGCCCCTCCTGTTATGCCCATGGGAATCCAATCTCCCGCAGGCAGAAGAGAAGGCAAGGGTTGCCATCGCAGCCTAGATGCAAGCTGTCTGACTGCGGGAATCCCATCTCCTATGGACAGACAACTTGCATCTCTGGTGCGATCGTGGCTATCTCCTTCTCTTCTGCCTGTGGGAGATTAGATCCCCGTGGGCAGCCAAAGCTGGTACCACTGTGTTCAGAAGCACTTCTGCTCGTGGGGGATGGGATGCTACAGGTGTTCCAAGCCTCAGCCGCCAGGTCTGATTTTTTAGTTGCCATGGCGATCTGATGCCTGGGGTTTGTCAAACCCTGGTCTACATATTTCTTTTTTCACTTTGTGGTCACTTATTCTGTATTTGAGAGTCTGTTGTGTGTGTGTGACCAAGGCCAGGTATTCAGTTAGCATGAATTTTACGTGTATTGATCTGGTTGTTGAGGGTAGGGCCAGCCCAATCATTAGGCAAACTAGACAGTTGCCTATGACGGCAGTTTAAGAGTGGCAAAGAGTGGGGCACTCAAAACTAAACAGATTCTGACAGCCATGGGGACCGTAAGGATAAGGTTACCAAATGTCCCTGATTTTCAGGGATTGTCCCTGTTTTTAAGGTAGTGTCCCAGACTCCATGGACTAAACCACCTCCTGTCCCCGATTTCAATGGGTAGAACCAGAGCGAAATGAAACCAACAAGTTTATTGAAGAACAATAAGGAATATACAAACCTGACATGGCCGTGTTTTGCAAAGCCTTCGTCAGGGGTTATGGGAACTGCAAACAAATGACATAAAAATAATATGAACACAAACATAAAAATAGAATAAATAAATTAATTAAAATCATAAAAACAGAGAACATTCAGGACTTATTGTGAAGCTGATTGGTACATCCATATTATGTGAAAAACAAGTACATTAAAAAAGGAATGATGGAATCAAAATCAAGGACAGGGTTTGAGTATTCCTTGTTTTTCTTCAATAAACTTGCTGGTTTCACCTCGCTCTGGACTTGTACGTTTGACTTTTGCAAGTGTGTGTTGTGCTTCCTTGTTTGAACTGTCCCGGTTTCTGTGGGGACAGAATCAAAGGACATTGCTTCTCCTGTTACCCCTCTAATGCAGTCTTCTTGATCCTGGTGGGAGAAAATGTAAAATAACTTATTTTCTGGAAAAAAACCATGAGGCATTTTGGAAATATATAAAATATTTATCATTATGTATAAAATAAAGTTTAAGCATATATGGATGTATGAAGGCTTATAACATCAGAAGGGTTGCTACTGTCTTTTTTAAAAACATTTGAAATTACTGAATGCTGCTTAGACTGGTCTTTTTGAAATCTATAGGGAAAAGATGCCCAAAGAGGGAAGACCTCTGCCCCTCCCAGCCTAGCTCAGGTATCCCAGATTCGCTGTCCCCAAATCTAACTCTACTTAAGGATTAAGGTTTGCCTAGGCCGGGTGCCAACACCTTGAACCAACTCGGAGGCCATCCCCAGTTGGGAGTGGGAGCATGAAATGGAAACGGGTGGGTGGGGGGGGGGGGTGGAGGGGGGAAGAGAATATGAGATGGGAACTGGCTGGGAATAGAAGATTTACAGAAGTTAATGTATAATTTATATATCTATATATCTATATATATCTATATATCTATAGATATATATATCTATATATATATTTCAATTTCTGTGCTATTATTTCTACCATAAAAGCTACTAACTGAATTGCACTATTTTCTTATTGGTTGTATCTGTACCATCTGCTAGTATCTATTGCTATGGGCAGGGTTAGATTAAGGAACTGACAAACTAGGAACATACCTAAGGCTCAAAGTTTAAGGTCAGATGTGCTCAACATTCTGGTAGTTGGATTATCAACAGTCTGGCTTTTTTCATGATTGTTACATTAATGTTTGAAAGTTAGAAGGAAGGCTAACGTGAGGATATTTTTCAGAGTTTACAACCTCTATCTGCAAGTCTCTAATCCCCCCCCCCCCCGCGCTTGAGTGAGCCTGTCCTACATGTTTCTTATGTGACTAGTAGCAGAGACTATGGGTGGGATTCAGCCAATGGGAAGATGTGGGGGCGGAATACTGGAATGCTGCTCCAGTCAGAGGAAAGGAGAGGTAAGCTGGGTGAAGTTCCTGTGCTGTACAAGTTTGCTTTCTGTGTGTGGTGGGAGATGGAAGAGAAATGAAGTGTCTCCCCCCCCCCATAAAAAGCCTCAATGCATTCCTCCAGGAAAGGCAGTTTCAAATGTTGCAGCATACTAACACTGATTCATAATAACAGCGATTACGGACTTGGACCCATCAAGCATCTTTCCCCTCTTTTCTCCTCTCCTTATCACAGACATACATAGAGCAATATACACACATGCAGAGAAAGACACATGTAAGCATTCACACACATCAAGAATGCACGGACACACATAGAAGCACATATGCAGTGACACACAAACACATGCATGCTCAAACAAACGTACAGACATACCAGCCCACAAAGATACATACACACACATACAAACAAAATAGAGATACACACACAAAAACCCCAGATAAGCATACAAAAATAGAGAAATACACACGCACATATGCATACTCACACTCATACAGATGCACAAGACAGATGCATAGAGAAGAAATGCAGATACCAGCAGGTGGGTGTTAGGCACGCACACATACACACAGAGTTTGGAAAGAATTTCATGAGATCTGCTCTGCATGCTTTCCCCATTTGTTGGCTTTAATGGATAGCACTAACCACCAAATTATGTGTATGCAGGTAGGGCTTGAGTTGCCAGAATTCTGCAAGTTTGCTAAATGGAAATAAAAAACAAACAAAACAAAAAAACAAACAAAAAACCATGGTTCGGAGGACCTGTGTGTTTAACAAAACCCAAAGAAATCTACCCTGCCTTTTTCCCTCCAGGTTTTTAGACCAGTCATTGCTCTAAATCGCATAGGACATTATGGTTTTAGATTTCAAATTTTAGCATATCCCTTTCCAAATGCAAGATCAAGATGATTTAAATTAGGCTTAGTAGGGATTTCCCTGTCCAAGAGGGCTGCTGAGTGCTTTATGTTTTTGTTCCTGTATATTTACAGTTCTTATGACTCTCATTGTCCTTTTCCAATATAGTCTCTCTCGCAGTGTTTCTACTCCCTCCGTCAAATTCGCTCGATCCGTGCCTCTCTCTCAGACTCCTCTCTACTCACACTACTCTTGGTTCTGGTGATTTAAAAAATTGATTACTGTAATGTAATCTATGCAGGTATTCCCCAGCTTCAACTTAAACGTTTGCAGTCCATTCAGAACACAGCCATCCGTTTGTTCTTCCATACTAATAGGTTTGACTACGTGTCCCCTCTTTTCATACCTACTCATTGGCTTCCAGTTGCCTTTTGTATTCAGTATAAACTCCTTACTCTGGACCAAAAAGAAGCAACAAGAGTATCTGTAAAATACGTGAGAACAAAAGAACAGATACGAAGACTGGCAGATATTTTCAGGTTATGCAAGCCCCTTTTAATGTCCCCTACGTGTTTCGGCCATTGGCCTTCCTCAGGGGGGTATCAGGTGAGTGGGCAAACCTTGTAAAAACTCTCTTTCAAATAAAAGACATATGTCACGCAATCGCGTGAACGTCCGTATGATACCCCCTGAGGAAGGCCAATGGCCAAAACGCGTAGGGGACATTAAAAGGGGTTTGCATAACCTGAAAATATCTGCCAGTCTTCGTATCTGTTCTTTTGTTCTCTAAATTGCTTAACAAATTGCTTAACAAATATTTTTGTTCTGTGTTCACAGATGAAGAACCAGGAGCAGGACCTCAGAAAACACCCACAAATAAGAACAGAAGCGAGGGACATCTTGAACAATTTTCAGAAGACTGTGTTCGTGAGAAACTAGCTCAACTTAAAGTAGACAAAGCGATGGGACCGGATGGGATACACCCTAGAATACTGAGGGAACTTGGGGACGTTCTAGCAACTCCACTGACTGACCTTTTCAATGCCTCGTTGGAGTCGGGAGTGGTGCCAAAGGACTGGAGAGAGGCTCATGTGGTGCCTTTACACAAAAGCGGAAGTAAGGATGTGGCTGAAAACTACAGGCCGGTTAGTTTAACTTCAGTGGTGAGTAAATTAATGGAAACGCTGTTGAAAGAGAAAATAGTGAGGTTTCTGGAGTCCAGCGGATTACAGGATCCGAGGCAGCATGGATTCACCAGAGGCAGGTCTTGTCAGACAAATCTGATTGATTTCTTTGACTGGGTGACCAGGGAGTTGGACCGAGGGAGAGCTCTAGATGTGGTGTATTTAGATTTCAGTAAAGCCTTTGACACTGTTCCTCACAGGCGACTTATAAACAAACTGAGCACCCTAGGGATGGACCCTAAAGTTACTGCTTGGGTTAGAAATTGGTTGGGTGGGAGGCGACAAAGAGTACAAGTAAATGGAGCTCACTCGGAGGAGAAGGATGTTACCAGTGGTGTGCCCCAGGGATCTGTCCTTGGTCCGATTCTTTTTAACATCTTTGTTAGTGATATAGCGGAAGGGCTGTCGGGTAAGGTTTGCCTCTTTGCGGATGATACCAAAATCTGCAATAAAGTAGACACCCAGGAAGGTGTAGATAACATGAGGAGGGATCTGGCTAAGCTTGAAGAATGGTCTAGAATTTGGCAACTGGGATTTAATGTTAAAAAATGTAAGGTCATGCATTTGGGCTGCAGCAATCCAAGGGAGCAATACAGTATAGGAGGTGAAGTACTTTTGTCCACTAAAGAAGAGCGGGACCTAGGCGTAGTTGTGTCCGATGATCTTAAGTAGCTAAACAGGTAGAAAAGGCGACGGCAAAAGCTAGAAGGATGCTTGGGTGCATACGGAGAGGAATGGCTAGCAGAAAAAAGGAGGTGATAATGCCTCTGTATAAGTCTTTGGTGCGACCTCATTTGGAGTATGGTGTGCAATTCTGGAGACCGCACCTTCAAAAGGATATGAACAGGATGGAGTCGGTGCAGAGGGTTGCTACTAAGATGATTAGTGGTCTTCATTATAAAGCATATGAGGACAGACTTAAGGATCTTAATATGTATACCTTAGAGGAAAGGCGGGATAGAGGTGATATGATTGAGATGTTTAAATACCTCCGTGGCATAAATGTTCAGGGAGAGAGCCTCTTTCAATTGAAAGCAAGTTCTGCGACGAGGGGACATGGGATGAGGGTGAAGGGAGATAGATTCAGGAGTGATATGCGGAAATATTTCTTTACGGAAAGAGTAGTGGATCCGTGGAATAGTCTCCCAGTGGAGGTGGTAGAGATGAGGACAGTAACTGAATTCAAAAAAGCATGGGACCAACACAGAGGATCTCTAAAGGTAAAAAGTGGACTGTTGTAGTTGTTATGGAAGGACAGACTAGATGGGCCTTGTGGTCGTTTTCTGTCATCATGTTTCTATGTTTCTATGTTTCTATGTAAACTCCTTACTCTGACACATAAAAGTCCTTCACTCAGTCTTCTCTTATTCTGCATGCACCCTCTCGACTATTATGCAACATCCATGGTCTTTGTTTGTACCTTCCTTCGCCATCCCAGACTCGCCTGGAATCTACCAGACACTCCGATTTTTATTGTCTAGCCCCCATCAGTGGAATTAATTACCGGCAGACATTCGGTTGGAACTTTCCTGTCGTAGGTTCAAGAGCGCATTGAAGACTCACTTGTTCAGAACAGCATTTCATCTAACTCACTGATGTTCTGCTCCCTGGAAACAGACTGTGGTTTTGTTTATACCCCCCCTCCCTTTCCCCCTGTCGACTCTGTTCTTGCTTTTATTGGAGTTCTTTTCTGTTTCTTTTTATCATTATGTATTTTTATTTTGTTAACCCCCCTGATAGTTTGAAGGGCGGTATATCAAATCTTAAACCATAATGCTACCAGCATTTGGAATTATGATGGAGAAAACACGCTCAACATGCTTCCACCATGATGGTCACTCCAGTTTATAGCAATAAGCCAAAACTGCATGTCTATACCTCAGTCATTACACCACCTCCTTTAAATCTGTCCTAAACCTCTCACGCCGCCTAATACCATAGGAGCAGTGCAAAGAAAAGAAAAGAGAAAAAACAGAAATTATTTTTGGCAGTAAACAAAACCTACTAATATAAGTAGACGGGAGTTAAAGTGAATGTTATTTAAGAGCTAAGGAAAGGCACACGTGTGAAAAGAAAAAAATGATCTCAAGCTCCTTTAAACATTTTAACTTTGGACTTAGTCTCTTTATGAGTCTCTCTATATGTCAAGGATGACTGTTCCTATCACAAAAACGCATCTCTACTTTCCACTACCACCAGATATTCTCCACCAAAGCCACCCAAAGCTAGCCTGAAATGATAGGTCTACAGAGCACAGTACCAAAGAACCTACCACAGGAAAGGGGGTAGGGAGATGTAGTCATCCAAGACCGCATATATGTGTATGAACATTTAATTAGCTTAACTGAGCCAACAGGGATGGATATTATATCCCACCGCCTGTGCTTCTGATGTTGACAGCTTTTTCTTTGTTTTAATATTACCCGTTGACCAATTAGCTATATAGACTAGTGTATGTTTTTCACGTAAAAAAAAAATATTAAAGGACTAAAAAAAATAAAGAATTGATAGCAAAATCAGAGAACAGTAATCTTTCTGTGTTAAATTTTGTCATTTAAATAGCCATATGCATTATATAGAATGTTCAACTAGTCCTACCATTTCAAACATAATGGGGCATGTTTACCAAAGGGTGTGCCGGTAGCATGTGATTGGGCCGCGAAACTAGCATGGAGGACCACAACAACTTCTGGGGGCAAGTGCATCCATCTCTCTGCCGTTGATGTGTTCCTAATGCATGGCACTGTGCAATCTGGCACGTGGATGCATTAACTTCGCCCATTAAGACATACATATGCGACAGCATCCTGCTCATTTTGGCAAAGGACTTAAAGTGCTCGAAGGGGCAATTGTACCTAACTCTCTGGTGTATAAAATGTCCTTAAAAATGCAAAAAAATTGCCTTTAAGAGCTTGGTTCAGTAGTTGACTGCATTTATATGTGGAGTTTTATTAGAATACGGTGCTTACAGGTGTAAGTACTGAAGAATGGGCAATATAACACCATATTTTAAAAAGGGTTCCGGGGTGATCTGGGAAATTACAGACTGATGAGCCTGAAGTCAGTACTAGGCAAAATGGTAGAAACCATTATAAAGAATAAAATTACTGAACTTGTAGATAGTCATGGTTTAATGGGAGAAAGCCAAAATGGATTTAGCCAAGGAAAGTCTTGTTTTACTAATCTGTTATATTTTTTTGAAGGTACGAATAAACAGGTAGGCAGAGGTAAGCTGGTTGATATACTATATCTAGATTTGCAGGAAGCCTTGGACAAGGTCCCTCATGAAAACTCTTGGCAAAATTAAAAAGTCATGGGATTGGAGGCAGTCTACTATTGTGGATCAGGAACTGGTTAAAAGAAAGCAGAGAGAAGGGCTAAATGGCCATTTTTCTCAATGGAGAAAGTTGAATAGTGGAGTACTCCAGGAATCTGTGCTGTGCCTGTGGCTTTTTAACATATTAATAAATGACCTGGAAATGGGAACAAGAAGTGAGGTAATCAAATTTGTAGATGACGCAAAATTATTCAAAGTTGTTAAAACACAAGAGGATTGTGAAAAATTGCAAGAGGACCTTGATAAATTGGAAAACTGGACGTTCAAATGGTAGATGAGATTTGATGTGGACAAGTGCAAAGTTTTGCACATAGGAAAGAACAACCCATACTATGGTTATACAATGCAAGGTTCCACGTTAGGAACCACCACCCAGGAAAAAGATTTAGGCCTTACTATGTCATTGTGGATAATATGTTAAAAACCTCTGCCCAGTGTGCAGCAGCAGCCAAGAAAGCAAATAGGAATGGAGATTAAAACCAAGGATATTATAATACCTCTGTTTTGTTCTGTGGTGTGACCTCACCTGAATATTGTGTGCAGTTCTGGTCGCCATATTTTAAAAAGGATATAGCTCAATTAGAAAAGGTGCAAAGAAGAGCCACCAAAATGTTAAAGGGAATGGAAGGATACTCCTATGAGGAAAGGGTTAAAAGGTTAGGGCTCTTCAACTTGGAAAAGAGATGGCTGAGGGGAAATATGATAGAGGTCTATAAATTAATGGAGTGGAATGGATAAACGTAGATCGGTTGTTTATGCCATCAAAAAGTACAAAAAGACTAGGGGGACACACAATGAAGCTACAATGTAACCCATTTAAGACTAATGAGAGAAAATATTTTTACTCTCAACTCGCAAGCAAACTCTGGAATTAGTTACCGGAAGATGTAGTAAAAGCTGTTTGTGTAGCTGGGTTTAAAAAAGATTTGAACAAGTTCCTGGAGGAAAGGTCCATAAACCATTATTAAAGAGGACTCAGGAAATCCATTGTTTACCCCGTGACAAGCATTGTGGAATCTGTGTACCTTTTGGGAACCTATCAGGTTCCAAAAGGTACACAGAATACTGGGCTTGATGGACCTTGGTCTGACCCAGTATGGCATTTCTTATGTTCTTAACTTACATGTGTACATAGTGAAAATATTCATCTACATGCATATGTGGCACTAAGTGATGCTGTTCTTTTTGTGCACATGTATGAGGAGTGGAGGAGTAGCCTAGTGGTTAGAACACTGGCTTGGTAACCAAGCAACCAGCGTTCAATTCCCACTAGCACTCCTTGTGGCCTTGGGCAAGTCACTTAACCCTCCATTGCCCCGGAAGAAAGGCCTGGCAATCTACTTCCAGTGACACTGCCAAGAAAACCCAGGAGCTTCTGGGTTGCCAGGAGTCAGGACTGACTCAAAGGCACACATTGAATTGAATTGATGTTTCTAAAATGCTTGCTCCTGTTGCACATTAACAAAAATACACATGTATTTTTCTACTGTCCCATGTGCATTTTACAAAAGATTATGCATTCTGTAGGCCTTTTGTAAAATGGAAAGTTGTTAATATTCAGACTTGAATGTTCCATTTCCGACCTAGATGCTTTATGCAAAATTGGGTTTATATCCTATAGTTTCACAGACGTATATCATTGATATCATGAAAGGCGGTATATAAGAAATCTTAAATAAATAAATAATGGTTCTTATTTAGAGAGGCATTTACTAACAGTGTGTGCTAATGATGTTAACTGTATTGTCTAACACAGGGTTTATAGGGATAAAACAGAGATTCTGTTCTATCTTGGTTCTCATCATTCGCAACTTCAGTGTCTATTCTCATGATACATCCTCCTCTGCTATCCCTTTCTAATTCTGTGTTCCTCAAGGGTCCATTCTCGGCCCACTCTTTTTCTCCTTTTATACACAATCGCTTGGTTCCCTTATCCCATCCCTTTGCTTTCAGTATCACTTCTATGCAGATGATTCTCAAATTTCTCTCTCTTCACCTGACCTGACCTGACCCAACCTGACCTTTCTGCTTCTCTCCAGGCAAGTATCTCTTCCTGCTTATCTGACATCGCCACCTGGATGCATCAACACCATTTAAAATTGAACATGGCAAAACTGATCTCTGGTTTTCTTCTCCAATCCATCCTCCATCCTTCCTCCTTTCTCCATCACTGTTGATAACGCTCCTATTTTTCCTGTTCCTCTGTTCGTAACCTTGGGGTCATCTTTGACTCCTCCCTGTCGTTCTCATCTCATATCCAACAAATTGCTAAATCCTGTCGCTTTTTTCTCTTCAACATTAACAAGATTCGTCCTTTCCTCTCTGCCTCTACTAAGACTCTTGTTCACTCCCTTATTATCTCCCACTTTGACTATTGCAACCTCCTCCTTGCTAGTCTCCCTCAATTTCATCTTTTCTCTCTACAATCCATTCAGAACTCTGCTGCATGGTTAGTTCTTTGCCAGCTACGTTATTGTCATATTACTCCTCTTCTAAAGTCCCTTCACTGGCTCCCTATCCATTACTGCATTCAGTACAAACTACTTACCTTGACACATAAGTGCATTCACTCTGCTGCTCCTCCTTACCTTTCCTCTCTCCTCATACCTCTCCCCGTGATCTACGTTCCTTTTCTACCTTCCTTCTCTCTGTGCCGTTCTCTTCTTCCACTTCAGGCTTCGTTCTTTTAACCTTGCTGCTCCGTTTGCCTGGAACAACCTGCCCCTGTCCCTGCGTCAAATCTCTTTCTTCGCCTTTTTCAAATCCAAGCTCAAGACTCACCTCTTTGAGAACGTTTTTGATTCTTAATTCCTTCCCTTGTGTTTCAACTCCTATTGCTGTTATTCCTATTATATTATTTTGTCCTGTCTTCTAGATTGGAAGCTCTTTGTACAGGGACTGTCTTCTTTTGTGTATGTACTGCGCTGCATACGATTGGTAGCGCTTTATAAATGCTTAATAATAATAAAATGGTAGATAATACATGTTAACGGTGTTAGCATGTGCTATTTTAAGTAGATGACCCCTTTAATGTCTGTATAGGGCTTATCATACTTCATCATCACACCCAATACAAATTGCATTTTGCCACATATGCGACTTCTTCAAGCTTTTTTTAGGTTATCTGACATCACCACAAAAGCATTCATGCTGGATCAATCAATCAGTCTCTGATCAAATTTGTCGCTTGACTCCTCCTCCTCCTCCTCCTCATTTGTTGCTGAGAAGGCTTAAAAGATCCCACAACTTGAAAAATACACCAGCGGGAAATCATCTCCAATACTCATCTGAAGTGTGACCATTGTAAATAGAGACTTCTGTAACACAGCATTGTGTTTTCAGTCTGCTACAAGAGTAAAGATAAAATTTTGGATGTGCATATAAATACATACAGACAGTGTGGAACAGCCTCCCAGCAACAGTGATTTGGTTTGGTTTAATCTGACATGATATATTGCCTTAATGTTGCAAACTGCTTTGCAAATATAAACATCAATAAAGTACAGAAAAGGAATTCCAAAATTCATTATAGGATAGACGAAAAGAAGAAGAGGCCAGAAGTAAGTAGACACTTACTAAGCCAGCTGAGCCACTATCCCACAACTGGTCAGTCGAAAGCAGCTGTAATATAGTATATGACGGCAGATAAAGGCCAGTATGGTCCATCTAGTCTGCCCAGTAAGGTGACTAGAGTGGTTGTTACTGCGGCTTTGTGCAGATCACCCCCCCCCTATTAAAAGATCTTTTAAGCTTGCTTTAATTTTGTCCTCTTCCTATACAGTAAAGGGATCCACTGTCTGTCCCATGCCATTTTGAATTTGGTCACTATATTTGCCCCCACCACCTCCATCGGGAAAATAAGTTAGTTTTGAGAGCAGCTTGGAAATTCTTATAATTCTGTATGGAGAATAGGTGGAAGATTATTCCATAAGAATGGTGCTGTAAGGAAGAATGCTGATGTTCGAGTGGATTCCAAATGAGCACGTGAAACTGGTGAAAGACAGAGCCTGTTGTCCTGGATGGATTATTAAGTTGCGGCCAGGAGTATGAGGAATGAGGTAGTGAAGATGAGAACTGTATCTGAATTCAAGAAAACGTGGGACAAGTTCAGAGGATCTCTGAGGGAGAGGAAGGGCTTCTAGAGCTTAGTATTTGACTGGATAGGCTGATATATATTGTCGTAACCCTCGCTTGGGCCAAAGGCTTACAGGCATAGGGCTGCCAATGTTTGTCCTTAAATAAAGAGTTACTATCCTTGTCTCCAGCAGGGAACTCTGGGACTTGTAGTTGATTCTTATACTCAAAGACAAAGTAGTGTGAGACCGTTGGTTTTTAAGGCAAAACAAGAATTTTTATTTAGTTTCCCATAAGCACTAAGGTTCAACGCAGACATAAGGATTATTCTCCAAGTAAATAATAACAGGAAACATATGCAACTGGAACTGAAGAAACTGAAAGAACCTTTAAACATGTGCAGCTGTTTTCAGCAAAAACATTTCAGCAAGTAAATCACAGCTTCCTTTGTTCGTCCAGCACAGCAAAATTTCTTCATTTATCATGTGCTGCTTTGGTTATCAAACTCTAGGTTAAGCAAGGGTCTTTTACCTTAGAAGAAGTTCCTAGCATTCACATGGCTAGGTAAAACCCTGCTTCTCAAAAAGCTTCTTCTCTTAACACTTTTTATCACCAACTTTCAAACTTCCTTCTTACACAAAGAACAGTCTATAGGAGACTCCTCAGTAACAAAATCCTGCCCAAAAGAGTCAATTTGCATTTCTTCCTGTGCTATGAAATGCTTGTCTGTCTCTGGGTTTTCATTAACTCCTTCAAGCTTACTGTTCTATAGGAGCTTCTGAATTTCCTTCCACAGCTGCTCTCCCTGATATGGAATATTTGTACCTTGAGAGTGGGGCTTCTTTCCCTGGATCAATTGCCTCAATGCTTCAATCGTGTTCAACTCTGGCTCTCTGCCCTCGGCTGGGTTCTGGTCACTTCCAGTTGTAACCGTATTCACCCACCTTCTGGCAGCTTGAATTCTCTGAGCTGGTTCACGAACACTCTGCACTGCAATCTGTTCCTCGTTGTCAGCAACTCTCCCGGCCACCCATCTGCTGGTTTCTGAATTAAGAGTACCTCTCTTACAAGGACTGCTTCCTCTGTTGCTGCTTCCTTTCTTGCTGGAGCTGTTCTCCAACTCGAAGTTAAACTTCCCACTTCTCCTCTTCCTCTCCTCTGAACAGGGCTTATAAAGCTGTTTCCTAACTAACCCTCCCCTGTCTCTGCACAGGTGATTATCATTACCCTCCAAGCCTGCACTTACGTTAGAGCTTGGGTGTGGCTTGGCTTCAGCAATTACGTGCTTCTTTCCTTTACCTGCAGTCTGAACCCTGTGAATACCTTGCCTGTCTCTCACCTTAAAGGCATATTCACTGTTTTCTTCTGTTTCCATCGGCTCAGCACAGCTCTCATCATCACAATATAAACATATACACACAAACATACACGAGGTGTGACCAAAAAGTAATCGAGACTTGTACAATAACACAAGTATAACACTGACAGTTATTGCACTTAGTCTCCTTCAAGGTAGTCCCCTTCCAATAAAACACACTGCCTCAGGTGTTCCTGCTACTGCTGGAAACAGTTTTGAAATGCCTCTCATTATGCTGTGAAGCTGCTGTGTCGAATTTTGCTTAATGGTTTCAAAGGTCATTGAATCTCCTTCCTTTCAGTGGTAATTTCAGTTTTGGAAACAAGAAAAAGTCACAGGGTGCGAGGTAAGGTGAGTATAGAGGCCAACGGACTTGCTTGATTTGGGGGTATGTTTACTAAACTGTCTTAATGTTACCGGCGTTAGTTGCAGTCTTACTGTGACGAATGCCATATAAGGTAGTGGGCGTTCTGGTCTTAAAGTAGCATTTCGGGTTATCGCGCGATAAAGTCCATTATCGCGCGATAGAGGGAGCTGTGGCACGTTAACACGTATTAGCCTTAATTAGGCATGCTGACCTAGAAACACAGCAACAGAGGTGTAGCGCAATGGTTAATACATTGACTGATGAAACAGGGGTCATGAGTTCAGTCCCCAGTGGGCTTAATGAGCAAGGCTGTCTGAGACATTACCCTTTACTTTAAATCAGTGCTGTCTGAGGCATTTTCTTTTTTAATTTAAATTAGTGCTGCCAGCAAACACACCCTCATAGTGCCGTAACCTAAGGTGCTGCATAAGGTACCCTATAAGGCACACCAGAGGGCACATTATAAAGTGCACTGTCCGCCAAGGCACCTTATAATGTTCCCTATAGGGTGCCTTATGAGGCACCTTAAGGTTACAGCACTGTGAGGGTGTTTTTGCTGGCAGCACTAATTTAAATTAAAAAAGGAAATGCCTCAGACAGCCCTATCAAATAACACCACTGTGCAATCAAACCCATGACCTCTGCCTCCACAGTCAGTGAAGTAACCAGTGGGCTACATCTCTAAAGCTACTAACAAACCCCTAGCTGGCTACAGCAGGACTGCAGGTCACCACACAAACTGTCTGCTGTGGTTACCAGGATAGGGTTAACCCACCCGTACTCATGATGCACTGCACATGCAGATCAGCAGTCTACAGATGATAACAAGATGGGGTATGCACCCCCACAGCACCTCAGCCTGGTAGGGAGAACTGACCGTGTGTGGTACTGGTACAGAGTACCTACAGACCGACACTTTGTGGGGGTACTGTGCTCACCGTGAGGGCGAGGTGGGGTGCCCAGCACCAGGTCCGCAACACCTGGCTTAGCTGAGATAGGCTATGCTGTAGGTCACCATCAGTGTCAGTGTGTGATAGGTAGTCCTTGCAGGCACACCTAGGATACACCTGTGTCCATCCATATTTCCCAGTCACGTCTAGCCCTTGTGGACTATGATGCACCCAGAATAGTGCATATCCTGTGTGGGTGCCATGGTCACATGATTTAAGTGAAGGGGGGGGGGTGTTTGGACCCATAGGTGAATTATGTAGCACCACCCAACCCGTCCTCTGGGGCTCAGGGTGGGGGACAGGATCTCTCACCAACAGATCCACATTCTACGTCCCTGCAATGGTGGCAGTAAAGGGGACCATCTTCCCCAGTCCTGCTGGGGAACAGGCACCCTACAGGGCAGTCAGTGCAGATCTGTACACATTCATAAGGCAATGGCAGACAGACAGTAGGCCTGGAAATGCTCAGCTGCCCCCCACCACTATATGACATTCTCCAGCAGCAAGCACAGTGAGTCTCCAGCCGCTGCACCCTGCAAGGTGTTCCAGCCATACACATACAAACTGCAGACAGTCTGCTAGCTAGTCCATAGTGCATGTTCCTGGAGAAGATGTGAGCACACCCACCAAGCAGATAAGTCAGCAATTGGGCTCCAGAAAAGAGAACCCATAAATATCACTTGAGAGAAATACTATATAGCACTATGGGGGAACCTAGCAATGCCGTAGTCACTGCTCAGTCAGGGTGAGAGTGACCTCCCAGAAGGACATGCTGTGGCCACCCTGTCCGTGCAGGTGGTGGCCGGGCACTACAATGTCCCAGCCATTGCCCTATGCCCTGTGCAGATGCATCCTGCCCAGGCCACCCTGTCCGGGCCATACCCACAGTACCTTGCTCCTCATTATGCACATTGGCAGGCTAACACTGGAAACAGTGCAAGCAGTGTATGCTCAGTAAGGTGTAGGCAGCCGCAACACACTGGATAGCCAGACACACACTCCCACACCTATGCCAGCATTGTGCAAATATAGAGGCTTTTAGCAGCCCTGGCAACCACACCAGTCCTGGGCACGGTGCAGGCATGTCTATGGTACGCAATACTGTTGGGGTCACTCCCCGGGGTGCTAAACACTGTCAGAAACCAAAACTGAAACACACTCCGCAGATATCAGAAAGGTTGCTATGATGCAGCTCTATCAGCAAATTGTGCTTAATTTAGGAATTGTTATCTGCCATTAATCATAGCAACCTTTTGATATATGTGTAATGTATCCCCAGGTTTAGGGTGGCATTGCTAAGGTATGCAAGTGCTAGTATTGGGAGATGCTGCTGCGCCCAGGGCCCAACAGCCTGACTCTCCATGAGGCTTTGGATAGTAGAGCCTGTGGGTGTGGGTGTTTATGCCCCTGTTGGCCACTGCTCCAGGGCAGAGGTTCCCAACTCTGGTCCTGGTGGGCCAAACACTGTTCAGGTTTTCATGCTGTCCCTAATTAATATGCATGAGATGCATTTGCATACAATGGGGCAGCGCATACTAATGCAGCACAGGCATAGTTATTAGGGACAGCATGAAACCTGAATGGTGTTTGGCCCTCCAGGACTGCAGTTGGGAAACTCTGCTCTAGGGATTGCACATGTTTATGGTGTCTGTGCTCTGTAGGGTAAAATATAGGCGTTTTAGGCGTGTTTATTTTATCTGCAATAAAGGTTCCGTCTTTATTACCACGGTTTAGTACTGGGTAAAATATGGGGAAAGGGTTGGCAGTAGCCACAGCTGGGACTTGAACTTGTGATCTTCTGCTCCTGAACACACTGGCTGTGTGTACTGCACCACACTGTTGCCACAGGGGACAGTTCATTCCCTGGGGATACCATGACTGTTCGTCAGACAGACCCTGTTGCATTGCACGGCACCCACCTAAACGGGGCTAGGCCATGGTCTGCTGTGGGCAGATGCCACTGCCCCCTCCACCACCAGCACCCCTCCGCCACCATGCTGCCATGCCATTATGCCAGTGGTGCTGGTGTTGCACAGTCCCAGGCCATCCAGTATGCTGGTAGGCAGCTGCCTATGGTGTGGGTTCTCGGGTAGGGGTGCCTACATGGACATGCGCGCTCCCCCCCCCCCCCCGCACCACCTGCCAATGTTATGTGCCCTTGTGGGTACCTGCTGGGTAATCTCCCCTGTGACTCTGTGGGACACACACTCGTGCCCATTTTGGACCCTCATCAGTTGCTGTCTGGCTGCTCTACAGTTTCAGCATTCCTATGTGCCACCTAGGCATCTGCCTAGTCCGCACTGTGCCCTAGCTGCACCACAGCATGTGCCGCCTGCAGCCCTCTGTATCCCATTTCCAGCATCTGTACAGTTGCCCTTTCCTACATGCCCACCCTGCTGTTGCGGCACATGTGCATGCCATAACAAACCTGCCCAATATAAAGGGAAAACCCTGATCACCGCTGTTTCAATGTGGGATCATTCACCTTGTAGGGGGACAGAGCATAGACCCTTCCAAACATGATATCTTCTTTTTTATGCTTTCTCAGTAGTGTTTCTTTATGTTTCTCATTAATATCACTATTGCCCAGCTTGGTTATTGGGATTTTAAATGTGGTTCACGTCATTTTCTATGTTTATTTGCATTTTTGTTCTGTGCACATGTATCACTACTATCACGTTTTTGGGTTTCCCTGGCTTTGCTGTACATTGCTGACTGAAATGGTTTCTCTTTCCTGCAAATGTGCCTAGCGCGAGGGTTTCACACGCGCTAATTTTCTGCCTTTCATTTCACGGTGTTAGTGTGCAAGGAGCCACTCACCGCCCACTCTCCGCCCATTGACCCCTTCTCTCCGCCCTCTGGGAAGCCTTACTCCACCCTTCAGAGCCGGATTTCACGGCGTTAGGGTGCCTTAACGCTGCAGCCGCGTTATCGCGCAATAAGTGACATTATCACGTGATAATGTCACTTATTGCGCGATAATACCACTGCTGCGATGTTAAGACGGTTTAGTAAACATACCCTTTGGTCTTTGGCCAAGAACTGCTGGATAAGTTGTGATGTGTGAGCTGGGGCGTTATCGTGAGGAAGAGACCATTCACCATTCCTGTGCAACTCTGGCATCTTGACAACAAACTGCATCTCTGAAACGAGTCAGAATTGGACGTAGTACACCTTATTGACTGTTTAGCCTTTTGGAGCATACTGAACAATACCCTGGTAAATCAAAGAAAACGGAGCATGATCTTGATTGACATTTTTCCTCACCTGACGGGCTTTCTTGGGTCTGGGAAAGTTTGGAGTCTTCCATTGTGAGGATTAAGCTTTAGTTTCCAGGTCATAACCATAAACCCATGATTCATCACCAGTAATAATCTTTTTGATGAAATCAGAGTCATTTTCAATGCATTCCAGCAACTTCCTAGCTGCTGACAGTCGATCATTTTGGTTAGAGGACAGGAGGTTCGGCGTGAATTTTTGCAGACACACGTCTCATCCCGAAATCAACAGTAAGAATGGACTGTACAGACCCGAAACTGAAGTCCATGTCCTCAGCAAGCTCCCTGATAGTCATTCGACGTTTTGAGCATATTGCAACATGCACTGCTTCAACTTTGTCTTCATTCCTGCTCATGGATGGCCTTCCAGAATGTTCGTTACTGTCAACATTTTTGCAACCCTATTGGAAATGTTTGCCCCAGTCAAACTCGAGCACAACTCATGCATTCATCGCCATACACTTGCTGTAACTTATCATAAGTCTCTTTGCATGAATATCCATGTTTCTGGCAGAATTTAATGCAAATTCGCTGTTCAGTTTTTCACTCGTCGTAAATCTGATGAACTGCTTTGACATGATATCAAACATCATGTGATTAAAAAAAAAGTACAGGTGTGCTGCAGCCACACTACATTCTGCACATGAAGAGCATGTAACTAGATCCTTGCATGATGAATAGCATTGTGTTGTGACATATTGTTATCTAGCTGCACAAGTTTCGATACGTTTTGATCACAACTTGTATATATATATATATATATATATATATATGTTATTTGAATTATATATTTTGATGTAGCAAGATCCCCATTGGCATATGTGCATTTTGTTAAGCCACTATTCATGTCTTTTTTTGCTCTTGTGATTAGCTTCAGGGCTGTAAAACAAAGTCATCATTTTCCTCAATCTCCAGGAACAAGCAGGAATGTAGTCTTCACATATGGGTATCGTCGGTACCGACGGAGCCTGCATGGCAACGCTCCCCAGTGTCCAATAGGAAAGCTTTTCGGAGCATCCCACAGCGCCTGCGTGCTGCCTTCCCACCTTTCCCAACTGTCCCTCTCCAGTTCTTCGTTTTCTGCAGAGCCAACAGGTCGCACATCCTGTCACAGCAGAAAAAAATCCCTTCTATTCTTCTTTTTTGTGGTCGCGTCTGCCTTCCCTCGACGCTACACCGTTACCGCCGGTTCTTCTTCTTTCTTTTCTTAAAAAAAAAAAAAAACCCTTTCTTCTGGAGTCTTTCCAGTAATTTTCTCTTCAGGTGCCACGCGCCATTTTGGGCACTAGGCCCAAATTTCCTTCAGAATGGAAAAACCTGCTTTGGGTTTTAAAAAGTGTTCTAAGTGTGGCGGTACCATCTCCATCACCGACACCCATGAGTGGTGCCTCAAATGTTTAGGTCCTGACCACTCTACTTCTGAGTGTGTTGACTGTGGGATGATGTCGAAAAGGGGCTGGCAGAACCGAGCTGCTAAACCTAGCACCCTTTTTCCCTCCGATGCAACCTCTGTGGCATCGACGTCTTCCAGGGCTTCGTCTTCCTCCCATGGATCTCAGGTAACTAAATATAAATCTAGCCGGTCCTCAAAGGGTAGATCTCCTTCTAGACAGCGAGATGCCTCTGGCGTTGCCCTTGAGGGACTTTCACCGGCAAAATTGCCCTGGCGGGAGGCTTCGGCTTTCAAAGCATTAAAGGGGCTCCAGGATGTTCTCGAGGCTTCAACCTCGGCAGAACTACTGGTGCCATGCTCTGGGGTACTGGCCGCTTCTTCCAGTACCGATACCCAAGCATCGGCAGCGTCGATAGACCATAGATTCTTGGCTATTGAACGCAGTCTGGCGGCTCTTCTCACGGCCTCGATGCCCCTGAAACCGCTTCAGACAATTCAACCGGTACCGGCACCGTCTGCATCGTCATCGGCAGGTATTCTACTGGGACCGAGTCAAGTGTGTCTGTCCGGCATCGACAAGTCGGTACCGGACCACTCTGATGCTGACTTCGATTGGTACCGGTACCGTGCCTTGCACGATCACCTGGATTGGAGATACTTCGAATCCTCGGATGAGTCTGAAGACTCTGAAAGCTCTGCCGATACCAGAGTACTTCTTCCTGAGGATTCTTCTTCTCCTCAGCATAGGATGTCTCCACCAGAGGATATCTCCTTTCAGGATTTTATCCGAGATGTGGCTCGAGGTCTTTCCATCACAGTGGCTCCTGAAAAAGAGCCTTGGGCAAAGGAATTAGAAATCCTGCAATACCCTAAAGCTCCCAATGAGGCAGCTATGTTACCTATTCATGAGATCTTGCATGATCTCATGTTAAGGATGTGGGAAACACCTGTAACCACATCTCCTCACTCTCGAAGACTCGACACCATGTATCGAGTTCCTCCTTGTTCTGGGTTTCAGAAGACTCAATTACCACACCATTCCATGGTGGTGGAGTCAGCAATGAGAAGGATAAAGAGTGCAAAAAGGCATGCATCTAATCCTCCAGGACATGAATGTAGGACTCTTGACGCCTTTGGACGTCGTACCTTCCAGGCTTCCGTGCTTTCTGCTAGGATCAGTTCCTATATCTTATATATGGGAATGTTTCTTAAAGTGGTCACAGGAGATTTAGAGCTTATGAGCCCTCTCCTTCCTGATGATAAGAGGCAAGATTACATTGCCCTTGTCAAACATGCTCAGGATGTTTCCAAGTTTGTGAATCGTGCAGCTTTTGACTGCTTTGAGTGCATAAGCAGAACCTCTACCATTGCCATAGGTGCACGTAGGATTGCCTGGCTCCAGGCATCTGACTTGGAAATTTGGGTACAGGATAAACTAGTATTCCTTGCACAGGAGAGAATCTCTTTGGCAAGAATTGGCAGGAAAAAGCTAATGAGATAGATGCTGACAATATCACTTTGGTTAGATTGTCTAAATCTACAGCTGATCCTGCGAGGAACAATCCTCTAAGAAACCATTCTTCAGTAAGAAGAAGAAGTTTTATCCCTCCTTTACCCAACAGAGGCATCGTTTAGGTCAATCTGCCCAAAAGGGACAGCAGCAACAACCTAGGCAAAGAAAGACAAAAGCAGCTAAGCCTCAACCGGCTCAGCTGACTCAGCCTCCACAGGGGCTTTGACTCCTATCTAGAGAACTTTGCCTTCCTGGCCCTGAACGGCCCAGAACCCTCCACCATACCAGGAAGGTTATGTCATGTTGCCCCCAGATGGGGTCAGATAATAGCAGAAAATTGGACTCTGTCTATTGTAAGAGAGGGGTACAAGCTTCATTTCCTCAGCATGCCCCCTCCTACAATGGTAAGATAGTTCAATTCTCAGACCTCTCTCAATGACCAGTTAGGTCAAGAGGTCACTGTGCTTCTTGCCCAAGGGGCAATAGAAGAGGTACCCATTCCCCAACGGGGTACAGGGTTTTACCCCCCCTATTTCCTTATTCCAAAGAAAACAGGAGGACACAGACCCATTTTAGACCTCAGATAATTGAACAAATTTCTGTTCAAAGAGAAGTTCAAAATGATTTCTCTAGGAACTCTGCTGCCATACCTTCAGAGTCAGGATTGGCTTTGTTCTCTAGATCTCAAGGATGCGTACACTCATGTTCTCATCCATCCAACTCACCAAAAGTTCCTTCACTTTCTTTTTCAAGGGAAGCACTACCAATGCAGGGTTCTTCCTTTTGGCCTGGCCTCTGCACCAAGGGTGTTCACAAAATGCCTGGCTGTGGTGGCAGCATTTCTCCGCACCCTGGGAATATTCGTCTTCCCTTACTTAGACGACTGGCTCATTCGAGCCCCTTCATAGCCAGAGGCCAGGGTTGCTCTTTCTTGCACAATGCGCATCCTTCAGTCTTTGGGACTTGTCATAAACTTCCCAAAATCCAACCTTGCTCCCACTCAGTCCCTGGAGTTTATAGGAGCTCTGCTGGATACCAGACGGACAAGGGCCTACCTTCCACAGCCCCGCTGCCTTCGCATTGTGCAGTTAGCTTCCCAAGCAGTGCTAAAACCTCACCTCACTGCTTGGGAAATGTTACAGTTGCTAGGTCACATGGCATCCACCGTGCATGTGGTTCCTTTTGCTCGCCTCCATATGAGGGCAGCCCAGTGGACTTTATCCACTCAGTGGACTCAGGCGTCAGGTTGCCTGTCAGACAAAATAGTAAACTCAGATCGCCTTATTTTGTCCCTCCAATGGTGGCAGTCACCCCAAAACCTTTTGGTGGGGTCTCCTTTTCAGCAGCCTCCACCCCAAGTCATTCTAACAACAGATGCCTCAGAGGTGGGTTGGGAAGCCCACCTGCAAGGCCTCTCTACCCAGGGTACCTGGACTCCACAGGAGGCCTATCTCCACATCAATCTCCTGGAACTCAGAGCAATCTTCCTTGCTCTAAGAGTATTCCACACCCAGCTCAGCTACAAGACAGTCCTAGTTCAAATGGACAATCAAGTAGCCATGTTCTATGTGAACAAGCAGGGCAGAACAGGCTCTCTGTCACTATGCAACAAAGCTTTGCGACTATGGGGCCTTGCCAGAGAGCATCAGATTCATCTCCTTGCGGTGTATCTTCCAGGCATTCAAAACTCTTAGATAGACTCAAGTCGAGTTCTGTTTCCACACAAATGGTCTCTCCTTGCAGACCAGGTGGCCAAATGTTTTCAAATTTGGGGAACCCCAGACATAGACCTCTTTGCAAGTCCACTGAATGCCAAACCTCCCCGGTTCTGTTTCAGAATTCTGGCTCAGGGTTGTCAGGCCAGGGATGCTTTCCTCCTCCATTGGGGCCAGGACTTCCTGTATGCCTTTCTACCCATTCCCCTAATTCTCAAAACCCTGTTCCAGCTTCAGAGAGACAGAGGTCATATGATTCTCACAGCTCCACATTGCTCCTACATCTCTCTCAAGCTCCACCTCTGGAGTTAGGATCTGATCCAAAGCTCCTTTCTCAGGAGGACGGGATGCTGTGGCATCCCAATCCCCAGTCTCTGCATCTCAGGGCCTGGTTGCTGAAAGCCTAGAACTTCACGGTCTTAACCTTTCTGAGCAGGTAAAGGATATCCTTTAAGCTTCCAGGAAGCCTTCCACAAGACGCTCTTATGCATTTAAGTGGAAGAGGTTTACCATATGGTGCTCGCAAAAGGGTCTTAACTCTCTTGCAGTACCTCTGGAATCATTACTGGAGTATGTCCTTCATTTATCAAATGCAGGGCTTAAGACCAATTCAGTGAGAGTTCATTTGAGTGCTATTGCAGCTTCTTTCAAGCCTCTAAATGGACAACCTATTTCCTCTCATCCTGTCATAGCGAGATTTATGAGAGGCCTTCTTCTAATTAAGCCTCCCATTAAGCCACCACCGGTGGCATGGGATTTAAATCTGGTTCTTGGGCAGCTCATGAAGCCGCCTTTTGAACCATTAACTACTACCTCTTTGAAATTCCTTTCCTGGAAGGTCATCTTTCTTATTGCAATCACATCAACACTTCGCATCAGTGAATTGCAAGCATTGGTGGCTGATCCTCCTTATACAAGGTTCCATCATGATAAGGTAGTCCTTAGGACTCATACACATTTTATCCAAAGTTGATATCACCTTTTCATTGAAACCAAGCGGTTTACCTTCCTGTATTCTTCCCAAGGCCTCATGCTTCAAATGCAGAAAGGAATCTTCATACTTTGGACTGTAAAAGGGCTTTGGCCTTTTACTTGCAAAGGACACAGCAACATAGAAAATCCTCTCAACTCTTTGTTGCTTTTGATCCTAGTCATTTGGGACTTCCAGTCTCCAAAAGAACACTGTCCAGCTGGATTGCACAGTGTATATCTTTTGCCTATGAGAGTAAGAACCTTCCTCTTGAAGGCCATGTCACAGCTCACAATGTGAGAGAAATGGCAGCTTCTATGGCTCATCTTCACTCTGTGTCTATCGACGACATCTGTCAAGCAGCTACTTGGGCTTCGGTTCATACCTTCACAGCCCATTACTGCTTAAACAAGAACTCTCGCCGGGATGCCTTGTTTGGTCAGGCTGTTCTTCAACACCTGTTCCATTCTTAATCAACTCCTACCCACCATCCCTGGTAGGATGCCAGAGATCCATGGGGGGAAGTGGAGCCCTTTCACAGGGGCACACAACTTCTGGGGCCTTCTCCCTGGGATCTGCAGCTAGGGAGTTCCCATATGTGAAGACTGCATTCCTGCTTGTTCCTGGAGATAGCATAGTTACTCACCTGTAACAGGTGATCTCCGGGAACAGCAGGAATTTAGTCTTCACAACCCACCCATCTCCCCTAGGAGTTGTATCTCTCTATCTCCTTCTCTTTCTCTCTTTCCCTCTCTTTGTCTCAGCTTTAAATTCAACTGGAGAGGGAGAGTTGGGAAAGGCGGGAAGGCAGCACGCAGGCGCTGTGGGATGCTCCCAAAAGCTTTCCTATTGGACGCTGGGGAGCATTCCCGCGCAGGCTCCGTCGGTACCGACGATACCCATATGTGAAGACTAAATTCCTGCCGTTCCCGGAGATCACCTGTTACAGGTGAGTAACTATGCTTTCCTTGACAGAGCTTGGTAAACATAGTAACATAGTAAGTGACGGCAGATAAAGACCAGCATGGTCCATCTAGTCTGCCCAGCAAGATGGCAAGAGTAGGTGCACCTGTCGCTCTGTGCAGGCCACCTCTCCCCATGTCTTTGTTTAGGGGTGAACCCACCACTCTATGTAGGACACCCCTATTTGTTGAGACGTTAGATGGTTCAGAAGTTAGATGGTACCGTTTATTTTGTTTTTATCCTGTTGCTGTAAAGGGATCCACTGTGTTTGTCCCATGCCGTTTTGAATTCTGACTGCAGCTCTTCTACCTATAGGCCTTTCTCAAGAGTTTTGCTAACCGCCATATTCCAGCAATGGAACTTTCTGTCATTGGTTCTGGAACTGAAAGCATACAACCATCTAATTTGAAAACAAAATGTGGAGTGAAGCGTTTTCACATACGTGCAAAGGATTTGGAAAGAATTGCATGAGCCATGTTCTTCATGCTTTTCTCACTTGTTTGAAGATAAGATGCTTGTCTGCTTCCAATTTGATTCCCCTTGGGAAGGACAATTGTGTTGCTGAACAGGGCCATGCTGGAACTTCATTGTGTGGCTTTTGCACTTTTGCATGGTCAGCAAATGCTTTTTTTGTGACTATTTGTGGTTTTTTTTTTTCATTTTTGTTATGAAAATTGAAATAAGGGTCTGTCGCTGTTATGAGTTTGTTGCCGATTTCTGGAATATCTCGGATGACCCGTTTCTAAATATGCCTTTTCTAGCCATATTATAATGATCAGGTCTGTATGATTTTCTAGCAGCTTCTGTTCTCTCCCTCCCAAATAGGTATCAGCAGTTTGTTTTTTTAAAGTGCTGTCAAGTCAGTGCTGACTCCTGCCAACCCAGAGCCCTTGGGTTTTCTTTGCAAGGTATGATTGGAAGTAGATTACCAGGCCTTTTCTTCCAAGGCAGGGGAGGGTAAAGCAATTTGCCCAAGGTCACAAGGAGCGCCATTGGGAATCGAACCTCAGTCTCCTGCGTGTTAGGTTGTTGCTGTAACTACTAGGCTCCTCCACGCTAAGCAATTATAAAATGCAGCTTCTAGTTTTCTGTGTATCTTTAATACTCATAATAAGGACAACACATGTCTTTTGTCTGTTGTGTAATTAGCAAGGAAGCAAAGTAGGGCCCTTGGCCTTTATTCTTATCTTGTGCATCTCTTTCTCTCCTCCTCCTAATGGAGCCTCATTTCCGGGTTTGAAACCTTATTTAACCTTGTTTTCAAATTAGTGAACACCTCTCATTGTTGCTAAATCCTAGGAGTCCTTTTATTTGCTGGCGTTGAAACTCTAAATTCTAAAAAGGAGTTGTTGTTGTTAAAGCATGTTAAGTAAATTAAGAAGAAGTAATCGTTTTAGAAGTGTTACAAAACGTATCATGTTTTATGGCCATGCAATTGTAAATAAGCTGCCCAGTATTCACAGCACGTGTGGGACAGCTGTTGCTGGGGCAAAGTTACTGTACTTGCTGGAGAAAGTTAATGACAGCAGATAAAGGCCATAGGGCCTGTCAAGTTTGTACTACCACACCAATTACTCAGTTCTACAATCCCGTCTTCTCTCCTTTAGAGATCCTCTGTGCTTGTTCCATGCATTCTTGAATTCAGATACAGTCCTTATCTCCACCACCTCTACTGCGAAGGCGTTTGAAGCATCCACCACCTGTTTTGCAAAAAAATATTTCCTTGGATTCTTCCAGAGTCGGTCCCTTTTCACCTTCGTCCTATGATCCCTCGTTCTAGAGCTTTCTTTCAGTTGAAAGAGGCCCACCTACTATGCATTTGTACCTTAGAGACTTTTAAACCTATTATAGCCCCACCTCTCCTGCTTTTCTTCTAGAGTATACATACTGAAATCTTGAAGTCTGTTGCTATATGCCTTATGATGCAGATCACTGGACAGATTCCTTTCTGTCTATATCTTTTAGAAGATGTGGTCTTCAGAACTGCACAGAACTCCAGTTGGGTCCCACTAGACCAGGGGTCTGCAACCTTTAAGACATAAAGAGCCACTTGGACCCGTTTCCGAAGGGAAAAAAAAACCTGGGAGCCGCAAAACCATTGCGACATTTAAAACAAATCTAACACTGCATATATTGTTTCTTACCTTAATGCTATATACGACCCCCTACTTTTCCTGTTAAAATATAGGTGTTTGGCCTATACTCGCCGTATAAGACTACCCCTCTTCCTTCGCACACCAAAAAAAATACGCCAGAAAATATCACAACAACAAGTAACAATATTTGATTTCAAAATTATGATGATTTTGTAGTCAAATCACTAATATGAAATAAAATTATTTTTTCTACCTTTGTTGTCTGACCAATTTATTCTTTGATCATGCTGGTCCCGATCTGAGGCTTCTGCTTTCCTGTCTTCTCTTAGCTCTCTTTCTGTGGTCTATGGTCCATCTGCCATTTCTTATCTCTTCTTTCGTTTTCTTCACTTCTTTCCATCAGCCTATTTCCAGTCCCAGTAACCCTCCCCAATATCAGCCCCTTTCCAGTCCTCACTCCCAGTACCTTCCAATGTCAACTTGCATTCCCATGATTGCCACTGGTGTCCATTTCCTTCCAATCCCCCTCCTTCCCCACTGACCAGTCCCTTCTAGTACAAATACCATGGCAGCCTTAGCCCCCAGTTATCTTCCAGGGCCAGCAGCTCTATCCTCCCCTCCCCACAATCAGCCCATGCCCATTCAAAGCCCCCCAATCAGCTCGCTTCCAGTGCTAATCCCCCCTCAACCCCATTACCAGTGCTAGCCTCCCCTAATCAGCCCAATACCAGTCCTACCCCCCATCAGCTCATTACCAGTCCTAGCCTCCCCTAATCAGCTCATTTCCAGTGCTAGTCCCCTCAACCCCATTACCAGTGCTCCATCCCTCCATGTCAGCCCCCTCCCTCCATCCATATCAGCTCCCTCCCTCCATGTCAGCCCCCTCCATCCCTCCATGTCAGCCCCCCTCCCTCCATCCATATCAGCTCCCTCCCTCCATGTCAGCCCCCTCCCTCCATCCATATCAGCTCCCTCCCTCCATGTCAGCCCCCTCCATCCCTCAATGTGAGCCCCTCTCGCTCTATCCATATCAGCTCCCTCCCTCCATGTCAGCCCCTCCTCCCTCCATCCATCCATGTCAGCCCCCCTCCCTCCATCCATATCAGCTCCCTCCCTCCATGTCAGCCCCTCCTCCCTCCATCCATCCATCCATGTCAGCCCCCCTCCCGCCATCCATATCAGCTCCCTCCCTCCATGTCAGCCCCCCTCCCTCCATCCATATCAGCTCCCTCCCTCCATGTCAGCCCCCTCCATCCCTCCATGTCAGCCCCCCTCCCTCCCTCCCTCCATCCATATCAGCCCCCCTCCCTGTCAGCCCCCTCCATACCTCCATGTCAGCCCCCCTCCCTCCATCCATATCATCTCCCTCCTTCCATGTCATCCCCTGCTCCCTCCATCCCTCCATGTCAGCCCCCCTCCCTCCATCCATATCAGCTCCCTCCCTCCATCCATCCATATCAGCTCCCTCCCTCCCTGTCAGCCCCCCTCCCTCCATCCCTGTCAGCCTCCCTCCCTCCATGTCAGCTCCCCTCCCTTCTTCTGCAGCCGCGGCTCCCTGCCTCTTACGGAACCGCGGCTGTGCTTTTAAAATCATCTCGGAGCCCTTCCTGTCTTGAAGGGCTCCGTGCAGCATTGTCCCGCCTCCAAACTTCCTTTAGAGGCGGGACAATGCTGCACGGAGCCCGTCAAGACAGGAAGGGCTCCGAGATGATTTTAAAAGCACAGCTGCGGTTCCCTAAGAGGCAGGGAGCCGCGGCTGCAGAAGAAGGGAGGGAGCTTACAACACTATTGCCTGTCACCGGGCGGGCAGTGTGCTCCGGAGCCGCGGCAAAGGTGAGAAAGAGCCGCATGCGGCTCCGGAGCCACGGGTTGCCGACCCCTGCACTAGACACTTATACAGGAGCAATATCACTTTCTTTTATCTGCTGTCTTTTTCTTTCACTATGCATACAAGCATCCTTCTGGCTTTTTCCGTTGCCTTTACTACCTGTTTGGCTAGTTTAAGCTCACCAGACATGATCAACCATAGGTCCTGCTCTTCTTTCATACACAGAAGTAAGTCATCCCTTAAATAGTACATTTATCTGGAGTTTTTGCAACCCACTTACGTCTTAGCTGCTTTTTTCAAAACTACTTCATTTCAGCTACTTGGAGGAGTAGCCTAGTGGTTAGAACACTGGCTTGGTAACAAAGCAACCAGGGTTCAATTCCCACTAGCACTCCTTGTGGCCTTGGGCAAGTCACTTAACTCTCCATTGCCTTGGAAGAAAGGCCTGGCAATCTACTTCTGGTGACACTGCCAAGAAAACCCAGGAGCTTCTGGGTCACCAGGAGTCAGGACTGACTCAAAAGCACACATTGCATTTTTTGTCCTAACAAAAAGATTAATTGCCTTTAAAATACCCCCTTTCAGTTTTTCCCTCTGCTTTTCTATTTCCCCTAGAAGTGTTTATTCAGCTAACTCCTCCTTGAGGTATTCCCACATCTTGACAAAGTTCGTTTTCCTGAACTCTAGGACCCTCGCTTTTGAATGAACCATCTCCACTTCTGTCCAAATATTGAACCACACCATCCAGTGATCACTAGATGTCAGGTAAACTGAAGTCACCTAGCAATAGCACTTTATATAGCAATTTCAGTCTGGCAACTCTTGCCCTCTTTCTTAAGGTAGCATTCAACTACTGGCTGGAGCCTCCATTTTCAGGTTCACAAGTAGTATAGTTGATAGAAGAAATATAGAAAGGACACCAGTGACTCATCTGCCAGAAGCATAAGTTAGATGGATGAGCACTGATGGACTGCTGAAAAGAGCAGGCCCCATGCCAGTGGCGGTGATTCCTACATGGACAGATGACACCAGGCTGTCATGAGATGTCATCGTAGAGGATCATGAGAAGCTTGTTTTCTGCTTGCAAAAAAGAAAATGCAAGCTGATGTTCTACACAACAATGGTTCTTAATCCAGGCCTTTGGGTACATCCAGTCAGTTGGGATTTTGGGAATCCCAAAATAAATATGTATGAGAGAGATTTCCATGATCAGATTCTAATAGATGTAGCTCTGTCTCATGTATATTCATTATGAATATTGTGAAAACCTGACTAGCTAGATGTGCCCTGAGGATGGGGTAGAGAACCAGTGTCATTCCTTCAAGTAGTCTGTAGGATGCTGAGCCAGCACAGACCACTTGAAGATGGAATGACACTTGTTCTCAACCCGGTCCTCAGGGCACACCTAGCCAGTCAGGTTTTCACAATATTCATAATTAGCATACATGAGAACACACATAGTGAAATCAGTAGAATCCTAAAAAATTCTGGACAGTTGTGCTCAGGACTTAGGATTTGACATTTGACAGCTCCCCCCCCCCACACACACACTTTGGACCTTAGGTATATACATAGCTTGCCAGTGCTTTAAATGTAGTCCTGCCCATGGCAACCGATATTATTTGCCAGTATACATATCAGCCAATAAGAAAACAGTACAATTCAGGCTGCCTAATATCATACTTGATAACTTGAATCCAGTTTGTCATAAATGGCGGCAGCCGACTCCATCAGCAGACTCCCCCGATCGATCGGGGTTGAGCAGGGGCCCACAACAACTTCCCGCCTTCAACCATCTGCCCAATCAGAGGGCCCTGCAGCCTTTAAAGCAAGGAGCGCCATCAGGCGCGCCTGCGCCTAGCGGGCCCCACCAGAGGGCCCTTTGGCGTGGCCCTTAGGAGGGAGCCCTGAAGCAGGAACCGACATATGCCACAAGAAGATCACAACATTTCAAGCTAACTCCACCATGATGAACCGACAACTTCTACAACTAGACACCAAAACTCCCCAGACTACCAACCAGGAATATCAACCAGCGGTGAGTAGCACACCTCACACGGAGGACACTAACATGGAACATCAACCCCTTCACGCTCTTCCTGCACACAAAAGCAACAAACTCCTGTACAGACATCAGATGTACAAAAGAACATTCTTCCAACAAATGTATGCTTTTATACTAATTCTTAACCTGTGCTTTTACCAAACGAAGGCATATTACTACACTACCTACTTTACAGCCTTACAAGCCTGCCCCATATATATATCGTACCTCCCTACCATATACCAAGCTATCCACACATCTCCTTACTACAAACCTCCCAGCAAGAAACCTACCAGATACATTCAAATAGAGCCATGTTCACACACATCCATATCTCAATCACACTCTCCACATACCACCCGCATAACCATAGGCCTGATAAACGCAAGATCAATATGCAACAAAACAAACACTACTACCGATTACATCCATGAAAACAACATTGACATCCTATGCATCACTGAATCATGGCTCAAGAATACAGACCAGGTAATACTGAATCAAATAACACCACCAGCATTCACAGCATACCACTGCCCCAGAACCCACAAACGAGGAGGCGGAGTATTAATCCTTGCCCGAACAGACTTAAGGCTCAAGACATCAACCTCCAAAAGCTCCAAACACTGCGAATTCATCAACACTGAAAACAAATATCTATCCATCTGCCTGATATACCAACCCTCCAATGCCCCAACAGAGGACACATCCAACATCCTGGACATGATATATGCAGCTAACTCCCAACACAAGACTCTCATTGTGCTAGGAGACCTAAACCTCACATCTGCCTCAACAACAATTGAAATGGCTTTTCACAAAGCAATGGAATCCATTCAACTCAAGCAAGTCCTATTGGGCCCATTCCATCGCTCTGGCTCTAAACCAGATCTCATATTCGTGCCAACTAACACCTTAGATCAAGGTCTCATGACACCACCTAAAACTATATCAATACCTTGTTCAGATCACCATGCCATATTATTTGAGCTCCACCACAATACCCAACAGGCAGCTTGGAAAACTGAACAGCCAACCAGACACTTCAAAGCTTTTAACAAAGAGCACTTCCTCAAAAATACCGTGCAGTCCCTACCCCAAGATTTCACCGACCATCCACTAATGTCCAAAAGGCGACTAGATTGGGACTTGTGAGTGGGATAATTAACTTATCTAAACATCAACTTACAGATATAGAAACTCAGGTCTTAGAAAAAGGCCTATCTTTCGTACCAACTAAAAAACATGACCAATTTGCTACACATGTTGAACTATTTAAGTTCTTCCGTAAGTTAAAAATAATGAATTACTTTCATGGTTCTGATACCAATAGTAATGATCAATCGGTCATCAAAAAATCCTCAACTTGGATGCCTCCAGCTAATTCTGACCCACTCATTATAGCATATGAGCAAGTTGTGCTATCTGAAGTTCAAAAATTATACAAAAAGAAAAGGAAGATGTATTATAATTTCTCTAAGGCTGAAAAGGTTGCACTACATGATTTACGTAATAATAATGAGATTATAATAAAACCTGCCGACAAAGGAGGAGCGCTTGTTCTACAAGATCGATCTGCGTATATTAACGAACTTATGCGTCAACTCTCTAACAAGGAATTCTATGAAAAGATCTATGACGACCCAACAGAAATTTTACAACAGAAAATTGATACACTTCTCTATATTGGAAAAGAAGCAGGTTATTTAACCTCGAAAGAATTGCCATTTCTCAAAGTTCTACATCCAATTACTCCCACCATTTACATAATCCCCAAAATACACAAGTCTCTAGATAATCCACCTGGACGACCGATAGTTTCGGCTATTGGCTCTCTCCTAGAACCAGTTTCTAAATTTTTAGACATCTTTCTCAGACCCTTTGTCATGTTAGCAGATTCCTACATACGTGACTCTACACACATCATTAACATATTACATGACTTTTCAGGATATGAAGAAAGTTTACTATTGGTCACTCTAGACATCAATTCCCTTTATACTAACATTCCCCAAACAGCTGCTTTAGAGATTTTAGCTAATACTTTGATACAAAGAGAAAAACCCACCCGGATTCCCACCTATTATCTTACTCAACTTGCCTCAATCGCCATGACTGAGAATTATTTTTCATTTAAAGGGTTTTTTTATAAACAAATAAAAGGGGTTGCTATGGGGTCCTCAATGGCACCTGATGTTGCCAACTTATATGTTGCCAACTTTGAGAAACAATTCCTTACCTTTAATCCATTTAAAACTCAGATACGGCTTTGGAAAAGATACATCGACGATTTGGGATGGAACTGAAACTACTTTACAACTATTTTTTCAATGGCTCAATAGTTTAGATTCTAACTTACAATTTGAAGGTCAATACAGCATAGAGGAGATAGCCTATCTAGATATTCTAAAAAAGAAAGGCAAAGATTGTTTCATCACAGACCTGTACCGTAAACCCACCGATCGCAATAACTTGTTACACTACAATAGTTTTCATAATACCTCTTTGAAGTATAACCTTCCTACCAGTCAATTCTTGAGGATTAGAAGATTGTGCACTAATGAAACAGATTTTGACAAACATGCGGCAGAAATGCATCATAGATTTAGCCAACGTGGCTACCCTAAAAAGAGTATAAAGAAGGCCTTTTTTAAGGCATGTAACGTAGACCGCAGTTCTCTTCTTACAAAAAAGGATCGTAAAAAGAAGACGGACCATGTTGTTTGTCCTTTAACCTTTTCCAATTATTCTAGTGAGATTACCAAAATAATCAAACAAGAATGGCAGTTATTAACATCTTTGTCTACTTTCGCTTCAAAGAAAGTTATGATAGCTTACAAGCGAAATCCGAATTTAGCTAACATTCTTGTACCATCTGCTTTAACATATCCAAAACCTTCACCAAGCATTAAGGGCCATTACAAATGTGGCAGTTGTTCTGTTTGTTCTCACACTATTTTAGCAAAAAATTTCTTTATGCATCCAATTACTAATTATAAAGTATACCTTCACGCGTTCTCAAACTGTAAAACGGAAAATGTTATTTATTTGATCTTATGCCCCTGCAATTTAGTCTACATTGGTAAAACCAAACGTCAAGTGCGGACTCGCATTATAGAACACAGAAGTTGTCTCCAACGGTGCGTCCCTGATCGCCCACTTGTCGCCCATTGGCTTAAAATGAACCATTCTATACAGGACTTGAAGTATGTGGTTTTAAGAGTGGTAATTCCGCATTGGAGAGGAGGGGACGCAGACAAGTCTCTCCTTAAGTTAGAGCAGCGTTTCATATATGAATTTAACAGTTTGGAACCTAATGGTCTCAACCAAGAGATTGACTTATCTGTGTTTTTGTAGCCCCTTAGTCCCTGTAGCTGTTGGATTACTGTTCAGTGAGACCAAACTGTTTTACATTGATAAAATTAATGGTGGATTCAATGTATCATATTTCTCTCATGCATACTAAGTTCTATTAATTCTAATAGTTATTCATTTTTCTCACTCGTGAACACTACCGTTGATTTATGCATCACATGCCTTCAATTTAGGTACATTCCATTAGTTACTACCTACAGATGTGTCCATTAACTCTGTTCATATCGGCACTCATGAGTTTTTTTAAAAAAATGGTATTTTAAACTTTTAACATGTTTACTAAATGAGTTTAGTATGTTTATTTATTTATTTATTTATTCATGCATAACATGACGTACTTGTCTTATCATGACTTCCTCTTTTTTAATTTTCCTACATTTTAGCCCGGTTTTAGGTAATACCATTATATTTATTGATTTTATCAATTATTGACATAGCATATGTTTTTAGTACACAATTCCTTTTTAAATTTGTTTTTTTGATTGACTAGCCAACATACTTTGTAGTTCTTTATCAAAAAACAATTTGATAACATCGCCCTATAATAAAGATAAACATATAGCATATAAAACATTGATCCACATTTAATGATTCTGTTTTGCCCAAAGTTCTCTGAAGGTTGTTCAATCAACATTCTATTTATTTATTCATTGCACGTCACATAAATACGAACGCGGTTTTTATCCATCTATGAGTATATGTGAAAGATTTCGATTTTGATTATAATAATACATTGCGGTTTTCATGATTACTTTTATAATTATTACCTAACAAGTTTCTTAGTAAGTTACACATACTCTATAAGTATACTTAAATTGATTCATTATTTTTAATACGGTTCCCCTCTAGTATGCTTTTTATCCCCAACTCTTTTTTTGATTTTATTGAGATAAATGAAGGCAAGATCGTAAAAGTGAGGTTTTATAATACACAGTTTTTAATACAGTGTTTTTTAGTATCAATTCAAGTTTAGTATCCGTTCTATGTTTTAGATTGTCATTTGTACACAATTTGCCTTTTAATTGTAGCTGCCGTTCACCTCGGGTAGTCGTGTCACACCACAGCAAGTCCGCATTTTGAGGAGATACTTACCACCTTTCTATGACTCACGTCGTCTACTTTCCCGGTTTACATTTTTTTATACAAGACAATGTACCGTCATTTTCCTTGCCGAGATTTCGGTATGCGATAATAACCTTTAAAAGTTACTCTTGAGGAAACATTTTAATACAACCAAATACCGCATTTTATACATGAAACTATTGTCTCCTTAATAATTTGATATTTCTTTCTATACACTTTTAATATCTCTTCATTGATTGGACGAGGATAGCCACGCCCCTTTTGGCGCGAAAATCAGCGTCCTTAAAAAACAGCATTTTAGAAGAGCATCTTGAGCCGTTTGGAAGCACGTACCTTACACAGTCTTGGCAGTGATTCATTGCTAACAGAGTGTTCTGTTTCTCATAGCTAGGTTGAATCCGATTGTGCAGTAAAACAAGTATTTTTAAAAAAAACCTGTTTTTCTCAAAAATTTTAAAAATCTTTATTTTTAGCACTTGTTTAAGTTCTAATGCGCTTTGTTTCCATTCACATAGTGCCACAACATACTTCATCAAAGAGCACAGTGTCTCTACTTTAAAAGGCACTTCGGTGCACGTCTCAGTGAGTAGTTTCCTCATGTTTAAACCAATTTGCTTGGATGAGTTCTTTCTATTTCTTCTAGTTATTCTCACATGAGTACAACCTTAAAGTTCAACCATCCACGGTACATGTAGTTTTGCCAGTACAGCGGTTTCTCAGAAAAAGGTTCACTTCGATTGCATAGCCAAACAGGTTCTAAAGCACTTCTTTTTATCTAACCGTTATTTTTTGGTGCACGCTTTAATAATTATTTTGCCTGAACAGAGTTCTTTTTGCCCTGCATGATTATGTTCATACGAGTAGTTTTCATATGAGTTATTTAGTTCATTATTCACGGTACATGTTTGATGTAGTTTGTTAACAAGGTTAATTCTGCTTGCACAGTCAAACAAATAAATTTAGTACTCTGCTTTTTGAGGCTTCAATTTAAATGTGATCTTTTTTACTCACATAGTGGCACAATACAACCCCATCTAAAGACTTCAGTGTCTCTTCATTTTAAACGGCACTTTGGTGCACGTTTCAGTGAGTAGTTTTCATTTACTTTTTCCTGAGTGAGTTTCTTTTTATTAATTACATAGGAGTAGTTTTTCCTGATTGACTTAATTTGCCTGAATGAGTTCTTCTCTGCCCTGCGTCTATCCCCTCTATGGTGTTTGTATGTGTTTTGAGATATGATTTATGTTTTTAACTATTTATTAAATCAATATTAATGTTACATTTTATACTTTTTATTCTTTATTGTAGTTTTATTTTTTAACAGTTTTGTTTTAATGCTATTGTAAAGTTAATTTTGTTATATATATAAATGTTTCTCCGGTTGCCTTTTTTAGAGATATGTTTATGCATGTATTTAATATATTTATATTTATTTTATCTTTGTAAGCATCTCTCCCCTTGAGAAAGGCGAAAGCCGAAATGCGTCGGGGACCTTCAATAAAGTATTTTGAAACTCTTTTTGAGCCACTGGGTCATCTATCGCTTCTGCTGCTCTCGCATCTCAACTCACACCTTGAAAGAATTCATACCACAACAAAAACAGGCCCAGATCTATACCATGGTATTCTAACACAATAAGAGAATCCAAAAGAAAATTGCGACAACTGGAACGTCGCTGGAGACGTAACAAATCAGAAACTACATTGAAACAATACCAGGAGATGCAAAAAGATTACAATAACCTAATAAACAAACATAAACAACAATACCACACAAACCTTGTACTAAAAGCCCGTAATAAACCTATAGACCTCTTCAACATCGTTCGTACCCTAACAAATGACCCGACCATGAAAGACGAAAGCAAGATGCCCCACAAACCTTTGCTGATTATCTAATAGCCAAGAACAGTACCACCACACCCCATAAGAACATCTCTCTTATGGACACACCAACTGCAGATGACTGCATAACTACCAATCAATGGAAGAACTTCAGCATTCCATCAACTAAACAAATAGAACAAACCATCACTGCTCTAAACACCACCACTTCCCCACTGGACCCCCTGCCCAGTGACTTGGATTAAATCCACCAAAGAAGAATTCAACACATTCATCCAAAAGATAGTAAGCACCTCTCACTCAGGGCTACATGCCCAAAGCACTCAAGCAATCTACTATCCGCCCCATTCCTAAAACCACCTTATCCAATAGTACCGACCCTTCAACCTACCGCCCAATATCCAGCCTCCCATTCCTGACAAAAATAACCGAAAAAAATTGTTCAGAGAGCTCCAAGATCATATTGACGAATTTGCCCCACTAGATCCCCACCAGCACGGATTCTGTCCAAAACATGGCGTTGAGACACTCCTTATACATCTATTCAATAACATAATCAAAGGAATAGACAAGATAAAGCAGGACTTCATACTAATATTTATCTATATATCATCAGCCTTCGACACAGTTTCCCATCACATCCTATTGAAGCATCTAATGGAGATTGGACTACAAGATACCACCATCAAATGGTTTCAATCATACCTTGAAGACAGACAGCAGAAAGTAAAATCTGGGAACCTCACCTCAGCACCCTTCAGTACTACTCAAGGAGTTCCCCAAGGCTCATCACTATCAGCTCTTCTCTTCAACATCTATATTCAGCCTATATGCAAAATATTTAACAAATACAAGATACAATACGCCATATATGCTGACGATATCATGGCATATACCCCTATTCAACTGGACTCCCAAGACTATACCATTATATCAACCTGCATTTATGAAATAACGACTTGGCTTATTAACAACAACTTAAACATCAACATAAAAAAATCTGAAGCAATCATCATTACGAGAGACTCCACATTCATTCCTCCTACTTCTATCAACATATCCAATACACCGATTACAATAAGAGATGAAGTCCGATACCTTGGAGTGATTCTAAACAAGCAACTCACCCTCCAACCGGGTTATCAACAAGATATCCAAAACAGCCTTCTTCAAACTCGCAGTGCTCCAGAGACTAAAACCTCTCCTCAATAAAGTACATGTCCGCACAGTATGCCAGGCCATCATTACACCTGTGCTGGACACAGGTCTGCGACTAAAAAGCAGTTAGATTATTTTCATCTAATTTCCATGTATTTTGGTGTGCTGAAAACAAATAAAATATTGAAAAAACTCCTAGACGTCATGATTTGCCACAACATGCAAAATTGTCGTCAAATTTATCATTTTTTTTCAAATTACTATTAATTAATTCACATAAGTGCATTTAAGATATAAAATGCCAAAAAAACCTTAAAGGGTTTGTCCGAGTTATGTAAAAAAAAAAAATAGCACTGTAAATCTGATGGTCAGCAATATATACATAAGCTAAGCAAGTTTTAAGTCCATGCTTCTAATGGTAGAAGGGGTTAATCTTTCCTGAAGAATCCAGTGGGAGGGAGACACAGGGCAGATAGCAGCAGCTCCGGTCAGTGCAGGGGGGCGTGGCCAGCACTGTGACGTCTCGTGTACAGACACAGAGCTGCTCTCTCCTGCATGCCACACTTGTGCACGAATCATCATCAGGTTCTTGGTTCTAGGCTGTTCACACTTTTTCATCGCAATTCGTGTTAGCTCGTCATTCTTCAACCGTTATGTTATGGCTCCGCGAAAGTGTATTAATTCGCCAGACAGTTTCTGTTTCATCTGTGGTGAATATACAGTGTTGAAGCAACAGCAGAATATTACAGACTTTGTGAAAAAAGTATACTTTGCATACTTTGGACTAAAAATTGGAGATCAAGATAAAGTCTGGGCGCCTCATAAAGTGTGCAAACGGTGTGTTGAGGACCTCCGAAACTGGTTCAAGGGTAAGAAAAAATCTTTCCGTTATGGGATTCCTATGGTATGGCGAGAGCAAAAGAACCATAGTGACGACTGTTACTTTTGTTCATGCGATGTGAAAGGGTTTAATTCCAAATGGAAGCATTCCATTTCATACCCCAATCTTCACTCTGTAATTCGTCCCATCCCCCTTGGCACAGATATACCAGTACCCAAGCCCCCTGCTACCTTTGAAGAGATACCTAGCTCCGATGAAGGTGAAGTCATATCTGAACCAGATGACGAATCAAGTTCTGACTTTGAAGATGGTACAAGGCCAAAATTGTTTTCTCAGGAGGAGATGAATGATTTGGTAAGAGACTTGAATCTTCCCAAAGATGCCGCTGAGTTACTCGGAACAAGGCTGAAAAGCAGGAATTTATTGTTGCCAGGAGTGTCATCTTCTTGGTTCAGACATCGTGAAAAGGAGTTTGTTCCTTACTTCGCCCAGGAAGACAAGTTGGTTTATTGCATCGATGTCGAAGGTCTGATTGGTCAATTTAAAATCCAATATGATTCAGAGCAATGGCGTCTTTTTATAGATTCTTCAAAAAGAAGTCTCAAAGCAGTTTTACTCCACAACGGTTTTTACGCTTCCATACCTGTAGGTCATTCCATACACTTGAAGGAAACCTACGAGAACTTGGAATTGATTCTTCGTAAACTTAAATATGAAGACCATGGTTGGCAAGTGTGTGGGGACTTGAAGATCTTGTGCGTGCTGCTCGGGCAACAAGCTGGGTATACCAAATATCCTTGTTTTCTGTGTCTATGGGACAGTCGAGACCGACAAAATCACTTGACCAAGAAGAGTTGGCAGCCGAGGGTGCTAAGAGTCGGTGAAAAAAATGTCCTCCGAGAAACTTTGGTACCTTCCCATAAAGTTCTTCTACCACCTCTCCACATAAAATTGGGATTGATGAAACAATTTGTAAAATCACTTCCAAGAGATGGAGAATGCTTCACATACTTGGTCACCAAGTTTCCAGGCCTATTGGAGGCAAAATTGAAGGAAGGTGTGTTTGTCGGACCAGACATTAGAAGACTTATAGTTGATCAAGAGTTTGTCAATACCATGACGGATCCTCAAAAAGAAGGGTGGATTGCATTTAAAGAACTCGTACAGAAAATTTTAGGCAATAACAAAGATCCTCACTACAAAAAGATCGTCGGACGAATGCTGAAAGCATTTCAAGCTTTAGGTTGCCTGATGAATTTGAAAGTGCATTTCCTCCAGTCCCACCTTGACTACTTTCCTGAAACTTTGGGAGCTGTGAGTGAGGAACAAGGTGAACGATTCCACCAAGACATTAAAGAGATGGAAAGGAGATACCAGGGAAAATGGAGCATTACAATGATGGCAGACTACTGTTGGATGCTTCAGAGAGACATTCCAGATGCTACTCACAAGCGTAAATGCACCAAGCGGAGCCTCACAAGGAAGAAGAATCGAGTTTAGTGTGTGTAGGTGAGCTCATTTCAGTTCAAAAAAGGATTTTCATGAAAATATTGTGATAAAACTTTAATTTTATAAGTCTGTTTCCATTTATTTTGAGGTATTGCCTTATTTAACATAGTTACCTAAATTGTCAGGAAACGTGATGTCCTATGACAAAATGGAGGTCATTTTCAGATTCAGCGTACCAAAAAACATAAAGATTACGTGGAATAACCAAAACAGCTCTCGGAAAAAGTTTTTTTTGCAGTGTTCTGGACTATTTGTAGGGGACAGGAGGTTTGTTTAGGTAGACCTTGGAATAGCTATTCCAAGGTCTACCTAAACAAACCTCCTGTCCCCTACAAATAGTCCAGAACACTGCTGCCTGCATTATTGCTAGCGTTTCAATACAAGGCCATATAACTCCAATACTACATGATCTGCACTGGCTACCAATCTCTTCATGGGCAAAATATAAATCAGTACTCACCATCTTCAAAATTAAAAACAATATAGAAACATAGAAACATGATGACAGAAAAAGACCACATGGCCTATCTAGTCTGTCCTTCCATATCAACATCTACAACAGTCCACTTTTTACCTTTAGAGATCCTCTGTGTTGGTCCCATGCTTTTTTGAATTCAGTTACTGTCCTCATCTCTACCACCTCCACTGGGAGACTATTCCATGGATCCACTACTCTTTCCGTAAAGAAATATTTCCGCATATCACTCCTGAATCTATCTCCCTTCACCCTCATCCCATGTCCCCTCGTAGCAGAACTTGCTTTCAATTGAAAGAGGCTCTCTCCCTGAACATTTATGCCACGGAGATATTTAAACATCTCAATCATATCACCTCTATCCCGCCTTTCCTCTAAGGTGTACATATTAAGATCCTTAAGTCTGTCCTCATATGCTTTATAATGAAGCCCACTAATCATTTTAGTAGCCACCCTCTGCACCGACTCCATCCTGTTCACATCCTTTTGAAGGTGCGGTCTCCAGAATTGCACACTATACTCCAAATGAGGTCGCACCAAAGACTTATACAGAGGCATTATCACCTCCTTTTTTCTGCTAGCCATTCCTCTCCGTATGCACCCAAGCATCCTTCTAGCTTTTGCTGTCGCCTTTTCTACCTGTTTAGCTACTTTAAGATCATCAGACACAACAACGCCTAGGTCCTGCTCTTCTTTAGTGGACAAAAGTACTTCACCTCCTATACTGTATTGCTCCCTTGGATTGCTGCAGCCCAAATGCATGACCTTACATTTTTTAACATTAAATCCCAGCTGCCAAATTCTAGACCATTCTTCAAGCTTAGCTAGATCCCTCCTCATGTTATCTACACCTTCCTGGGTGTCTACTCTATTGCAGATTTTGGTATCATCTGCAAAGAGGCAAACCTTACCCGACAGCCCTTCCGCTATATCACTAACAAAGATGTTAAAAAGAATCGGACCAAGGACAGATCCCTGGGGCACACCACTGGTAACATCCTTCTCCTCAGAGTGAGCTCCATTTACTTGTACTCTTTGTCGCCTCCCACCCAACCAATTTCTAACCCAAGCAGTAACTTTAGGGTCCATCCCTAGGGTGCTCAGTTACTACAGGAACTCATTGGAACCAAAACAAGCAAAAGACCATACAGAAACAGCACCAAAACCAATATATCAACACCTAGCCTATTCATAAGAACCAATAAATCCACATCCATGCGTGCCTTCTCTCTTGCTGCCCCTGCTATCTGGAATGTCCTCCCAGATAATCTAAAATCAACAACAGATATAAAAGAATTCTGGAAGTTGCTCAAAACCACCCTATTCATTGAACAATTCAACAAAGACCACCAATCACCCTAATCACTCCACAAGCTGATTTACACAAGCCATGATTTACACAAGCCATCTGTATCATACAAACATCCCATTACTCCCATTAAGATGTGCATAGTTTAGATTATGGTACAAGAGACTATTCAGGTTTTTGAAGTTATAATGTTACTGTTGATATTTGCAAGTTCTTTGTATTTATTTATATTCTCTTATATACTGTGCTATTCTGCATCAGTGTGGTTTACATTGAACAAACTGAAATTACATTGAACAGGGCATTATAACTTGGAGATAACTATTTTACAGGGAATATGGGCTATGGAGGGTTAAGTGGCTTGCCCAAGACCACAAGGAGCACCTGTGGGACTAGAAACCCCATTCCTTCTGGCCCAAGGTTGCTGTCCTCTAGTAGGATTTGAACCCCTGACCACCTGGCCTGAAGTACTTTGCCCAAACCACTAGGCCACTCCTCCACTTCTTGATATTTGCAAGTTGTATAAGTTGATATTTGTATAAGTTGATATTTGCAAGTTCTTTGTATAAGTTGAAGTTTATTGTAAACCGCCTTGATTGAATGAAAAAGCGGTATAGAAAAATTGTTAAATAAATAAATAAATGGTCCTAGCTGTAGCTTCTGGTTCTGGTTCCAGATTTTAGAGAGTACTGACAAGCTCCAGCTGTCTTCATCCTGTGGTATAGACCAGTGCCACACTAAGCCACTGCTACAAGCTGGAAGGCAGCTACCTGGCCATGAGGACCTTATAGAAGCACTACAGATTGCATGTGGGAGCCGGAGTGGATGGTGTATTTAGCAGAAGAGTTTTGTCCAGAGCGTTATCTTCCTCCCACCCTTCATCCTGACTGCTTGGGTACATTCCACTTATCTGGACTAGTCTAACAGGATGAAAAGGGAAGACGTTTTCCATACCTGTTAACTTTCTTTCCTTGAATCCTTCTAGACTAGTCCAAGACCTTTCCTGGAAGACCTCTCCTGCAGGTTTGAGAGCCTTGCTGCTGCTTGATTGCGATGTCAGTATCAGGTGACCCTGAGGTAAACTATGCCAGTAGTCTCTTGACAAGATCTGCTGCAATGTAAAGGTCTAGAATATCAGGTGCTGTAGGCTTAATGCATGAAAGAAAGGCCTGGCAATCTACTTCTGGTCATACCTTGCCAAGAAAGCCCAGGGGATAGTTGCAACTATCCACAGAGATGCCAGGAGTCAGCATTGATTTGATGGCATAGAACAACTGATTTGTATGTTCATGCCTGGAAGTTAAAATGATGGCTAATATGTCTGGACATTTATCAGATCTCCAATCCTCCTCCTTGTGTGCGCGTCTGCCTTGCAGTATTTCCAGATGACCTGAAAATTTCTAGCCCATTCGTCCCCCAGAAATAGCCTAAAACAGTGGTCCTCCTTGTCCCCCTCTCTTCCTGATTGGCCAGTCTGTCAGCCAATCATGCATGACCATGCCTAGCCTGCCACATGGCCCTGCCCTCCACAACCCTGTTTTACTGTCAGACTCCAGCCAATCATATTTGATCACTTCCACCCTGCTGCATCTCATTGGTCAGCTCTGGATGTGCTGCTGTGGGGCCTGACCAATGAGATGCAGCCAAGGGCTGATATTATCCTGTGACACTCTCTCTCAGCCAGCTTGTGGAGGGACAAACACAGAAGATACCAGGACTTTACCTTTATTTGTTTTGCTCTATTTTCAGAGATTCTCGCTCAGAATGGGCATGGACAATGGCCCACAAACCCCCAACCTGCAACCCATGAATTATTTTGTGAGATCAGGGCAGAAAAGTTGCCCAGTTGGGCTGGAGAACTGTGGAAATGCCTGCTTCCTATGGGTAATATCTAGGCAATGGGAGCACTGTAATGCAGCTGTAGTCATAGAAGTGAGACACGAGCTGGGGAAAGTTCCTGTGCAATAGAAATGAAGTTTCTGCATGTGGTGGGAGATGAATGAGAAGTGGCGTCCTCCCTACATCTTACCCCAACACCTCCCCCCACAAAAAAAAGCACTCCAGTGCATTTCTGTGGGAAAAGCAGTTCCAACAGCTACAGCATACAAACACAGTTTCACAGCAACATAGCGATTCTGGAGTTTCACCTTTCAAAAATCTCCTCTACCCATCAGACATACAGAGAACCAACACAGATAAATACACATGAAAACTAACATGCACTGACGCACAAAGATGCACACACAAATACAAACATGCACAGACATAGAAACCCACAAAGATACACACCCCAAAACAGATTAACATACAAAACAGAGTCACAAGCCACATACACAGACAATGCAGATACAGATTGGTGTGGGCGCATGCACACACACACACATGTGTGTGCTTTCAGGGGGGGATTAAAAAGAATTCCATGAGTCATGGAATGAGCATGCTTTCATGCAGGGCGGGCCCCAGAATTGGTTCAAGGTGCTGGCACTCTAGGTAAGCCTTATGTGCCCCCTCCCCAGCTGTCAGAATCTATTGTTTAGCTTTGACTACCCTGCTCTTTGCCACCCCCACTCTCAGAAGCTGCCTCCCTAGGCAGCTGCCTAGTTTGCCTAATGGTCGGGCTGACTGCCTTCATCACTTGTTGTATGGCAAGTTGTAAGGGCAAATGTTCTAGATTACATTCCCGAACCATTAGAGTGAGTTTTATAGAACCGAGAGGCATGATGTTGATATTGAGATTTGTACTTGAGCTTTAAGCATAAAAAGCTGTTGGAATCTTTATTGTAATATCTTTTATGGCTAATTTAAATGTGGGAGGGGGAGCGGTGATATGGTGGATGTGATTTATGGAACTGTTACTCTGGTTTGCTCCCACTGTATCTAGCTTGCCCCTCTATTGCCTTTTTAACCCTTTCATTTGTTGAGTTTAATGGTTCCATAGTTTAATGGTTCCTTTTTTTTAATCTACCATTTTCTTAGATTCAAAGCGGTTTACATTTAACTATAACTTGGTTATATGGTTACATCGAATTTTTGAGTGGTGGCATTGCACATAATCACAAAACCTGAAAATGCATAATTTGCTCAGAGTGTTGGGGAGTACTAGGGAGAATCAACTTGGGAGGGATAGAAGTGGGAAGGTGGGGAATGTGTTGCTTCACTAACTGTACTACGTGTGTGTTGCAGTTAGATCATGTGTTAATCATGCTTTGCAGTTACTAATTGTAGCTGTAACCCACAGACAGTCCTTAGTCATGGCAGTATAGTCATAATGTGTTTGGGGAGATGGAGACAGCTTTGCTCTGCGGTGACTCTCATAATATTTGCGTTTGTTTTTCTTATTTTTTAAAAACTGATAGCTGCTTTTACTATCAATTTGTTGCTTTATCATAAACAGTATCCAGGCTCCAATAAAAGCACAGCATGGCTTTATTATCTGTTAATGTGAACGGGTCTGCATGAAGTGAATGGAAAGCTCGGTTTGTGGGAATGCTGTTCTTCACCTCCCAAGATCCTTGGTTCAAGCCTGGTGGTACATCCAAAAATGTAAAAAACGATGGTATATTAAATAAAATGTTCTAGGAAGATGTGGAACTACTGGTTAAGGCAGTGGTTCTCAACCCAGTCCTGCAGTGCATGCAGATCTCTCTCATGCATATTTATTGTGGATAGCATGAAAACCTGACTGGCCTGGGGGTCCCAGAGAACTGTATTGAGGACCACTGGGTTAGAGCCATGGGCTTAGAATCAGGGTCAATACTAGAACAAACAATTTTGGTGCTCAAGGTAGATTGTAAAAAATGTGCCCTCTGTCCATTACTCAAATCTCACCTCTGCTTTCGCAAGCGGCTCGAGAAGCACTATTGAAAATACAGCGGCTCAGGCAAAAGCCTCCATCACTGCACTTCTAATTAGGGTTCAAATCCCATTTCTTAGCACCAATACTGCTTGAGTCCTTAGACATATCTCTTTAACACCCATTTCTTCAGGTTACCACTTAGATTGAAGCTCTTTGGGGTAAGGATGCATTGCCTTTGAATTCTAAAAATGCTGTAAGTCGCCTTGAGCAGTGTTTGGATAGGTGGACTAATATAGAGGCATGACCAACACAAATCATTCTGATGTAATAGGTGAGAGCTCCATGCCCTGAAGAATTTACACCTTCAGGAAGGAAGGGAGAGATGTGGGAGTGATATAGGGGAAGGAATGGTCTGATGGTTGGCCACAGAATGAGTAAAAGGTTTTAAGGAAGCTAAATAAAGACGTGTCCGAGTAAGTGTGGTGGCTTTCAGACAGAACCTGCAGGTGAAGAGAGAAAGGTGGTCTGGTGTATTGTAAGGGGCAGCAAGTTCCAAGGATGGGCAGCAGTTGTAAGGGTAGGTTTTTTTTGGTGGGGGGGGGGGGGGGGAGGTGACGGTGCTATCTGCCACAGGTCCATAAAAATAAAATGGATCCTGTCATATTTGACCTCATAGTTCAAAGGTGGCATCCTATCAAAAGAGAGGAAAATAACCTTTTGTAAGACCTGTTTGTTCTGCCTTATGTGACATGCCAAATGGATCTCTGTTTTTTTTTCCTCCTATATTGTCTGCGTCATTTTGGTCTGTTTTGATTGTGTCCTAGATTGTGCTCAACTTACAGACATGGTCAACATCATTGGCACCCTTGCAGTTCAACCCATTAATGTCCAATGTCTCCTAAAAAAAAGTGGCCAGTAAAATGGCATTGGACTATATATGCACACATATTTGACACAAAAAAATCTAATAAAACAAGACCAATTAAAAAAGGAAATAGTAGGAAATACAATAAAAACTGGGACATTGCCAGGACATAGATTATTAGCACCCTTATAAACAATTCAGATCAGTTTAAAGAGAAGAACCACATTCCCATTGCAGTAAAATTAGACATACTTGTGATCAATTCTCAGTACTCACATGACTTGAATCAACCAATGAATGATGGCTCTAATGTTTAAAATGGCTACATTGACTCCCTGTTCCATTTTCACAATGGTAAAGACAAGAGAGCTGCCTGAGAGTGTCAGAAAAGTCATTATCACTAAACATCAAACTTCAAATGGGTACAAGGCCTTCTCCAAAGACATTTGGGATTCCTTTGTCTACAGTTCGCATTGTTATTAAGAAGTTTTCTGCTCATGGAACTGTCAAGATCCTCTCTGGATGTGATGGGAAGAGGTAAATTAATCCAAGAAGTCTTTGAAGGTTAGTGTGAACTGTTGGAAAAACACCACATACAAACATCCAAAGAGCTAAAGGCTGACCTGGAGCAATCTGGAGTGGTGGTTTCAACCCGTACCATACGCTGTGCACTAAACAAAGAAGGACTTCATGGGCGAAGTCCAAGGTGGACCTGCCTGCTCAAAGACAGACATAAAAAGGCATGCCTGATCTTTGCCCAAACACACCTTGAGAAACCACAATCCTTCTGGGAAAATGTTCTTTGGACAGATGAAACCAAACTTGAGCTCTTTGGCAATGCAGACCAGTGATACATTTACAGGCAAAGAAATGAAGCTTATGTGGAAAAAAAAACACCCTCCACCCATCCTTATGTGGTGGACGTTCTATACTGTTGTGGGACTGTTCTGCTGCCTCAGAAACTGGAGGCCTGGAACATATTAAAGGAATCATGAAGTCAGAGGACTACCAAGGTATTTTGGAGTGAAATGTACTACCTAGTGTTAGAAAGCTAGGTCTGGGCCCAAGGTCATGGGTCTTCCAGCAGGACAGTGTTCCAAAACATACATCCAAAAGCACAAAAGAATGGCTAAAAAGGAACAAATGGACAGTTTTATACTGGCTAGCAGCGAGTCCTGATCTCAATCCAATCGAGAACCTTTGGAAAGAGCTGCTGTTGGCAAAAGGAATCCTAAAAACATTCATGAGCTGGAACAAATCTCAGTTGAAGAGTGGAAGAAACTACCATCAGACAGATGTATGGAACTTGTAATAATTTTCGCTCTGTACTACAGGTTTTAGTTCTTTCACCACTGGACTATTACAATAGCCTGTTTTTAGGTCTTTGAAAGGCTACCATGTCGCCTTTGCAGTCAATTCAAAATGCTGCTGTTTGTCTCTTAACTGAATGCAAACGTTCTGAGGATGTTATGCACCAGTTATTCCTATTCAATTTCAAGTTTTATATGAAGTGGTTATAATTACTTTAAAATGTTTGCATAACATGACTACAAAAGGGGACTGCTACTTCTGGAGACAGATCTGCAATTGTAAACTTTTGGAAAATTTTCTAAATCTTGGTGAAAAATAAATTCTTTAGATTAAAGCTGATTAATCTGTGAACCCAGTGTATTTGTTAAATCAATCAGGGCCTAGTAGCAGCAAAGAGTTTCATTTTAAATTTAAAACAGAGAGGAGAGCTTTCTGGTTAACTTTAGAACCCAGCAGAGAGCTTCCAGTTTAAATTCAATAGGCAGTCAGTTTACTTACATTTAAAACACAGAGGAAAGCTTTCTGGTTAAATTTAGAACCCAAGACTACCTCTATCCAAGCAAGGGCTGTGGACCAATCCCTCTGGAGATTGGTCACAGATTACCTTAGAAGCACAGGAGAGGGTACTGTGTAGCAGCCAGCTTTTAATAAGTCTTTTCCCCTCCCTCCCTCCCTCCCTCCCTCCCCATCACCCACCCACCTCTGGGATAATCGTAGCTTTATAGGTGCTTAAACCTCTTAAAGGAAAGGAGGTGCCATATTCATTTTCAGGTGAAGCTGTTCATTCTCATCAGCATTCATTAAGGACCTGAGATTAATTCAATTTCAGGTGAACAAAGTACATTAAACGTATTAGGTATAGTTTTATTAATATAAGTATCCCCAGCAATCCTTAGTAAGTAAAGAACTTAAATATCTAAACACAAGCTTAAAACCAAGATGCAGACAGCAGTCCAGCAGCGAGATGGGGGCTTTTCAGTCTTTTGCAGTGAGTGTCACATGTATGATTTTCTCCCAGTTGGTGAGGGGTCTTACGTGTGCACAAGGTGCACGGAGCTCTTTACTCTCAGGGAACGAGTCCGATCTCTAGAGGCAAGAGTAACAGACTTGGAAGACATAAGGAAGACAGAGAGGTACATAGACGAGACCTACATGGATATAGTACTGAAGTCCAGTCTGGCAGCATCCATGCTGCCTTGGAGGAGAGAGGTCACATGACAGGAGAGCATCACCCTGGTGTGGCAGGAAGTGATCCTATAGGTAGGACCTGTCCTCCAGGTAATGTAAAACCCTCTTGCACTGAGGAAGTTTCTCCAGGGCCAAGTGCTCATGAGGGAAGGGTTAGGACAGCCGTTATAGTTGGTGATTCAATCATTAGGCATATAGATAGCTGGGTGTCTGGTGGATGTGAGGATCGATTGGTGACATGCCTGCCTGGTGTGAAGGTAGCAGACCTCACGTACCACCTAGACAAGGTCTTAGATAGTGCTGGGGAGGAGTCTGCTGTCTTGGTACATGTCGGTACCAATGACATAGGAAAATGTGGTAGGGAGGTTCTGGAGGCTAAATTTAGGCTTTTAGGTAGGAAGTTGAAATCCAGAACTTCCAGGGTAGCTTTCTCCGAAATGCTTCCTGTTCCACGCGCAGGACCCAAAAGGCAGGCAGAGCTCCGGAGTCTCAATGCGTGGATGAGACAGTGGTGCAAGGATGAGGGTTTTGGATTTGTTAGGAACTGGGGAACATTCTGGGGAAAGGAGGGGCTCTTCCGAAGGGATGGGCTTCACCTTAACCGGGATGGAACCAGGTTGCTGGCATTAACCTTTAAAAAGGAGATAGAGGAAAGCCGAGAGTCGCCTAAGAGCGCATTGTTCGGAAGAATGTATCCTTGAAGGATGCTACCAAAAACAGAGAGGTTCCAAAAAAGAGTAAAGTAGCCCAAATGCCCTTGAGTATGGAGCAGACAGAGCTTAAAGATCCCAAATTACCCATGCCTACCAATAGCCAGATTAATATGAATAAATTACAGTTTCTAAAATGCTTGCATGCAAATGCTAGAAGTCTAAAAACAAAAATGGGAGAGTTAGAATATATAACACTAAATGAAAGGTTAGATATGACTGGAATATCAGAGACATGGTGGAAGGAGGACAACCAGTGGGACACTGTGATACCTGGGTACAAACTATATCGTAATTATAGAGCTGATCAAATTGGTGGAGGGGTTGCGCTCTATGTTAGAGAGGGCATTGATTCAGAAAGGATTGAAGTTTTGCAGGAAACAAAATTTGTTGTAGAATCTCTATGGGTTGAAATTCCATGTAAAAAGGGGAAGGCGATGGCGGTGGGGGTGTACTATCGACCGCCTGGCCAGAATGAACAAATGGATGATGACATGATCAGAGAAATCAAGGAAGCTAACAAACGTTACAGCACAGTAATAATAATGGGTGATTTCAATTACCCTGGTATTGACTGGGTCAGTGTCATGGCAGGACATGCTAGGGAGATAAAGTTTCTAGATGAAATAAATGACTGCTTCTTGGAGATGCTGGTTCATAACCAGACAAGAAAGGAAGCCACTTTGGACCTAGTCCTTAGTAGTACACAAGATCTGGTGCAAGAGATAAGGATGTTGGGGCCACTTGGCAATAGTGTTGATAGTATGATTGCATTTCATTTAATAAATAGAAGAAGGATGGCAAGGAAATCCACAGTACTACCTTTTAACTTTCAAAAGGGAGACTATGATAAAATGAGGAAAATAGTTAAGAAAAAACTAAAAGGAGCAGTTGCAAACGTTAAAGACTTACATCAAACTTGGGTGTTGTTTAAAAATACTATCTTGGAAGCGCAGACCAGCTGTATTCCACACTTTAAGAAAAGTGGAAGGAAGTCCAAAAACCTGCCAGCATGGTTTAAAGGTGAGGTCAGAGAGGCTGTTGTTGCCAAAAAAGCAACTTTCAGGAAATGGAAAAAAGAGCCAAATGACAAAAACTGGAAACAGCACAAGCACTGGCAAGTTAAATGCAAGGCATTCATAAGGCAGGCAAAAAGAGAATTTGAGAAGAAACTTGCTGTGGAAGCAAAAATGCATAATAAAGACTTTTTCAAGTACATTCATAGCAAAAAACCTGTGAGAGTCAGTAGATGATAGAGGGGGAAAAGGGGCAGTAAGAGGGAATAAGGCTATAGCGGAGAGACTGAATGAATTCTTTGCTTCGGTCTTTACTGAGGAAGATGTAGGGATGTTACCTATGACTGAAGTGGTATTTAAAGGTGATACTGCAGAAGAAATGAAAGAAATATCGCTACACCGGAAAGATGTATTACAGCTATTTGATAAACTGAAGAGTAGCAAATCACCTGGACCGGATGGTATACATCCTAGGGTGTTGAAAGAACTGAAATATGAGATTGCAGACCTGCTATTAGTAATCTGTGAACTATCATTAAAATCATCTGAATACCTGAAGATTGGAGGATCGCCAATGTAACGCCAGTTTTTAAAAAGGGCTCCAGGGGTGATTTGGGAAACTACAGACCGGTGAGCCTGACGTCAGTACCGGAAAAAAATGGTAGAAACTATCATAAAGAACAAATTTACTCAGCATGTAGATAGTCATGGCCTAATGGGAGACAGCCAACATGGCTTTAGACAAGGAAGATATTGTCTTACTAATCTGTTATGTTTGTTTGAAGGTGTGAATAAACAGGTAGACAAAGGTGAGTCGGTTGATGTAGTGTAGCTGGACTTTCAGAAAGCCTTTGACAAGGTCCCTCATCAGAGACTTTTGGCAAAACTAAAGAGTTATGGGATAGGAGGCAGTGTACTATTGTGGATCAATAACAGGTTAAAAGATAGAAAGCAGAGGGTAGGGCTAAATGGCCAATTTTCCCAATGGAGAAAGGTGAATAGTGGTGTACCCCAGGGATCTGTGTTGGGTCCGCTGCTTTTTGACATATTCTTAAATGACCTGGAAAAGGGAATAACGAGTGAGGTTATCAAATTTGCAGATGACATAAAACTATTTAAAGTTGTTAAAACCCATGAGGATTGTGGAAATTTGCAAGAGGATCTTGATAAATTGGAAGACTGGGCATCGAAATGGCAGATGAAATTTAATGTGGACAAGTGCAAAGTTATGCACCTAGGGAAGAACAACCCAAACTATGGTTACACGATGCAAGGTTCCACATTAGGAACTACCACCCAGGAAAAAGATTTAGGCGTCATTGTGGATAACATGTTAAAACCCTCTGCCCAGTGTGCAGCGGCGGCCAAGAGAGCAAATAGAATGCTAGGTATCATAAGGAAAAGAATGGAAAATAAAACAAAGGATATTATAATGCCTCTGTATCATTCCATGGTGCGACCGTAACTTGAATATTGTATGCAATTCTGGTCGCCGTATCTTAAAAAGGATATAGCGTTATTAGAAAAGGTTCACAGAAGAGCCACCAAAATGGCAAAGGGGATGGAAGGATACCCCTTTGAAGAAAGACTAAAAAGGTTAGGGCTCTTTAACCTGGAAAAGAGACGACTGAGGGGATATATGATAGAAGTCTATAAATTAATGAACGGAGTGGAACGGGTAAACGTAGATCGATTGTTTACATTACACTGGTCAACATTGAAATCGTTACTGACTTTAAAAGGCCCTAATATGTAGCATCTTGGTGAGCTGAACACGAATATAACATTAAAAAAAATTTATTGGCTCTCGTTTTGAAGATATTGCATGTAGTTCATTTTTGACCGTGTTAATTTATCCAGTAGGACATCAACAACATCCCAAATAAACCTTGAATGATGTAATATTGTGTCACATTGCATAATACCAGGATGCACACATCATCCAGAGTTGATTGCATCATTTTCTGATGCAATGCAATACTACTGCCAGATGGCTGCTGAAGCCATCTGACGTCAGCAGTTGGAAAGGTTGAGCATTTAAAATATTTCAGACTGTGTGCGAGACAGTTTAAGCTACGGTTACATGTAACTTTTATTAATCATATAATTTTAGCCATTTAGGTACAATACAGAACAGTAATGCCGCGAAAGTGCGTTAATAGCATTGACAATTTCTGCTACATTTGTGGGGAAGTGACATTTGTCAACCAGAAGAAAAGTATCACTTCTCAACTGAAGAAGGCATATCATCTTTACTTCGGATGCAAGATTGGTGACCAAGACAAGCCTTGGGCCCCGCATATATGCTGCGCTACATGTACAGCACAGCTTTCACAGTGATTGAATTGCAAAAGACCATCAATGCTGTTTGCAGTCCCCATGGTGTGGAGAGAGCCAAGCAACCACATAAATGACTGTTACTTCTGCTTGGTTCCTCCTCTTTCCAGTGGAATAACGAAGCAAAAGAAGTCGAGCATAGTCTACCCAAACATTCCATCTGCATTGAGACCAGTTCCACGTGGTGAGGGACTTCCTATTCCAGAACCTTCATCAGAATATTCTCTTGATTCATCTAATGAGGACAAGGGTGAGCCGAACTGTTCTTCTCCTGGTCCGTCAGCATGCAGTGACCCAGATTTTCACTGGGATGCATATCAACTCCACACAGAATAACACAGGAAGAACTAAATGACCTGGTTCGTGATTTGGACATATCCAAGAACAAGGCAGAATTGCTAGGATCAAGACTCCAACAGTGGAATCTTCTAGAAGAAGATGGCAACATTACTTCATATCGAAAGCGCCACCAGCAGTTGGAGCCTTTCTTCAGAAAGGAAAGTAATCTGGTATTCTGTTCCGATATTGAAAGCCTCATGAATGCCTTAAAAATCACTCATGACCCACAAGACTGGATACTGTTTATAGACTCTTCAAAACTGAGTCTGAAGGCTGTGCTTTTGAACAATGGAAACTGTCTTCCGTCTATTCCAGTAGCGCATGCCATCCACATGAAAGACACATACGATAACTTAAAGCATCTACTGACTTCCATTAACTATAACAAGTACAGCTGGCACCTCTGTGGTGACTTGAAGGTAGTTGCCCTTTTAATGGGACTGCAGCAAGGATATATAAAATACATGTGTTTCTTATGTGAGTGGGATAGCCGAGCAAGGGATTGGCACTACTTGCGGAAGGAATAGAATCGCAGAGAAAATGTAACAGTTGGAGAGAAGAATATCCAGCACCCAGCTCTGGTTGAGGCTCACAAAATCCTGCTACCACCCCTTCACATCAAACTAGGTTTGATGAAAAACTTTGTGAAAGCCATGGACTGCATTTTGCCAGCTTTCTGATACCTGTATGAAAAATTCCCTCAACTCAGGGAAGCAAAGATTAAAGAGGAAGTTTTTGTGGGTCCTCAGATTTGAGAGCTCTTCAAAGATGACCGGTTCAACAACTTGCTGCAGGGTGATGCATAACAAGCATGGAATGCTTTTCATCTAGTGTCAACAAACTTTCTCGGGAATGTTAGGGCAGAAAACTACAAGGAACTAGTAGAAGAAATGCTGATGCAGTATCAGAAACATGGCTGCAATATGTCTGTAAAGATCCATTTCCTTGATTCCCATCTCGATTTCTTTCCTGACAACTGTAGTATGGTTAGTGATGAACAGGGCAAACGTTTTCACCTGGATATCGCAACGATGGAGCAAAGATACCAGGGAAAATGATCCACTACAATGCTGGCTGACTACTGCTGGACACTCCCCAGAGAAGCTCCCGAACAGCTGTACAAGAGACAGGCAAAAAAATCTAAGTAGTCTATGACTTGTTTTTTTACAGGTATTAACCGAAGGCCTGTTATATTTACTATTGACATGCATTTTGTGATGTAAACATTAATTCTTGTAGATTACAAAAAAAAACTAGAGCCAACTTTGCAATTTCACTGTCATATTCGTGTTCAGCATATAAAAATTGATAAGAAATTACTATTTTTATTTCAGTAACATGACTTTTGTAAAAATTTGTTGACCAGTGTTATCAGAATATAGGAAGACTAGGAGACATGCAATGAAGCTACAGGGTAAACTATTTAAGACTAATAAGAGAAAATATTTTTCATTCAACGTGTAATCAAACTCTGGAATTTGTTACCGGAGGATGTGGTAACAGCTATTAGTGTAGCTGGGTTTAAAAAAGGTTTGGACAAGTTCCTGGAGGAAAGGTCCATAAACCATTTTAAAAAGGGACCCAAGATATCACTGCTTGACCCAATACAGGCATTGTGGAACCACTGTTCCCTCTAAGCTGTGCGCATGTGCGCGCGCACACAGCTCGCCGAGCGAGCACACATACTTTACAACAGAGCGCACAAAAATTACAGCTCTGATTCTGATAGAAAACAACACAGACATCTTAAAATTTAAAAGTTATGATTGTAATTACTAGAAATTTCCCTTTTCATTTAGTAATCATCTATTTTCATTTAATTTGATTAAAATCAATGTGGTGTACATACTGTATTCTGATGTGTAGTCAAATTTTAAAGTATATAACTCAGAGTGTTGTTATGTGGCGCACAAAAATTTAACCTTCCTTCAAAAGCTATACAGCTGATATCTTATGCGCACACAGCCTACAGAAAATTAGAGGGAACATTGTGTGGAACCTGTGTCTTTTGGGGAAACTGCTAGGTACGTATGACCTAGATTGGCCACTGTTGGAAACAGGATACTGTGCCCGATGGACCTTGGTCTGACCCTGTATGGAATATCTTATATTTTTATCAACTTTGCTTAAGCCATATTCTCCCCTGTTGTACCTTACGGTCTCAGGATACGCATCTGGTGGTTGTTTCTTCTTTTAAAAAATGATTCATTTTCAGTCTCTACGTAAGAGAATTTTCTCTATGACTGCTCCATTTATTTGGAATTCTCAAATTCCAACTGAGCTGCGGGCTGAGGCAGAATTGATGTTTTTTTGGAAAAACCGGAAGGGCTAACAACTTCTACAGCCCAGAAGTCCTAAGTGTATTTACATAGTTTTAAATCTTGTATTTGGAATTAGATAACTCCAGCTGCTTAGAATTCCTAAGCACACTTATGTACATAGTTTAAAATTGTATCAGTTTATATGTATATAGTTTATACTTCATTCCCTGTAATAGAATTTGTACTTGTTTCTGTACAGTCTACAATGTTGTTATTTGTAAACCGCGTTTGATCACATGGAAATTGCGGTATAAAAATGTTAAAAAAATAAATAAATAAATGTAAGCAGGCTTTTCCAGTATTTGTCCGATATGCAAGTGAGATATTTGGACATTTATATCTGTGTTGAGATACTGATGACATTAATGATGTAGGTGCTGTTTTTAAATGGTAGTCTTTGTTTTTAGGTTATACAGTTTTATTTGTATTCATTTATATTTTGTATGAATTTATTAGTATGTTCTGATATAATGTGTATGTTTCTTGTTACCCACCTTGGCGACTGAGTGGGCTATATAATCCTTTTAAATAAACAAACTTATAGATGTCTACAAGAAACATTTGGAGGCTATCACCACTGCCAAGGGTTGTCCAACCAAATATTAGTGAGCGGTGCTATTAATCCTGTCCAGGTCATAGTTTGTTTTTGTTTTTTTTCTCAGAAATTACTACGTCTGAGTTGCTCAGACGTCTTATTTTTGTTATATACACCTTTGAACATACTATTAAAGTATTAAGATGACTTACAGTTAGAATATTTCCAATTATTTCTCAAGATGTTGTACACAACATAGATAAATTGCAAGGGTGCCAATAATATTGACCACAACTGTAATTTTAGGAAGAGTTTCTGGCAGTAATTTGAACTAGAAAGACATTGTCTATTGACCAACAGAATCCTTCATCCTTATCATTGACAGATGTATGGCAAGAAAGCTTTCACACCATTTCTTGACATCCCAGGCTATTTTCCTTCTCAGCGGGAACCCTTTTGTTATCCATTTCCAAAATATTTACATTTTTTTCTTGATATTTGCACAAAATGGATTGTGAATTTTTAGTGCTCCACATTTCTTTGCCTGAACTTCAGAAATGCCTCCTCCAGCACCATGCACCATGGAATCACCACTTTGCATTCTGGGACTTTGAAGCTCTTGGAAACAGAGAGGGCGGTCCTGCTGCCTTCATCTAATTGTTCTCTCTAATCGAGTATTCAACAGAACTGAAAGAGAAGATACAAAATGTTTGTTGCTCTACTTTGTATAGAAATGGAAATAAATTCTTTGGTATTAAAAGAAAGTCCTCAAACTGCACACATCCATATAGTTATTTTTATGAAACGTAACGTTTATTTGACTATTGGACATGACATTGGCTATGGCCTATGCAATTTCTTTTCTCCCACAGCTAAAAATAGGAGAACTTAGTATTCCTCTAGTTGACAGGTGCCCTGAGGCAGGCTTACCTGCACCATGCTGAGGCTACCCAGCTGATAGTAAGATTCAGAGAGATCAGAAACTAGAGCAGATTATTTCAGCGATTCCACAGTGATCAGAAGATTATTTGAATCACCCATGGGCAAATCATCTTTCTCAAATGCTGTTGGGTCAGCATTTTATTAGCAGTTACTAGAACCACAAGCCTGGAAATTTCCTTTTGTAATGACCTGCTTTTGCCGTTTGACATGCATTCTTTTCATGGGTCAGGATAAGGTGGAGTAGGAAAACAGATGGCAGCTTGGATATGAACTGTCAGTTTTTATTTTGGTAGTTATAAGCCAAGCCAAAATTAGATTTACAGCTAGTTTTGGTTGCCTTAGCATTTAGCAGCTTTTTAAAGTGATTTCTAAACATTAACTCTTGGCTTTTCAGTGCAATGGAACCATTTTTTTTATCTGTATGGCTCAGCTTTTTCACTCATGGAGGACAGAATTCACTTCTTTGTTGGGGGTGTATTGTTATAGCCTTGAACATGCTGTTCCTTTTCGTCCCTCTAGTCCAGTCCCGGAACCATAGAATTTAGAATCTCCTCCAGCAGCTTTGGAGACTGAAACACGTCATCGCTTTGACGCCCTCTGTATAAATAGGCTAGGACCGCCCCTCTCCATCAGTAATTTCAGTCTCTAAGCAGCTGGAGAAGGTTCTGAGCCCGGGACTGGGCTTGCTTAGCACAAATAAGAAGAGATAGGTTTTTGATCTGTTGGTTTTCAAGTTTCTGATCTGCTTTTGGGTTTGGTTTGTTTTCAGGACGGGTGCTGCTGCGGAAGGTGTTCCTTGTTTGGCTCCCTGACAGAAGCTCTCTCTCTGTCTCTGCTCTCCCTCTTTTCTTCCCTTGCCCCTCCCCCCCTCCTCCCCTGCTGATTTGGTACCCGTCACTTAAACAAGCACCGGAGGGATAAAGCAGCACCGGAACCTCCTGGCTCCCGAACCCGCATTAACGGGTGAGAAGCAGGGGGTAGGCTCACAGCAAGGCGCCTGTCAAATACAGTGTTTACCTCGCCGGAGCTGAAGCCGCGGTCCGGCTGAGCTCCGGCGCCGAAAGAGCCTCCTCCCATCTCTTCCTGTGCTCGCCGGTGGTGAGTTGTGCTCAGAAGGTGAGAACGCGGGGCGATCCGGCTATATATTAAGGGGGGGCCGGGGAACTGATGTAAAGCCGCGAGTGGGAGGTGAGCAGCGTGCAGGGGGGCCGGCTGTGAACTGTTGAGTGGGAAAATGCTACGGTGGCCATTTTGAGCGCCACGGTTTTCACGAGGCTGTTAAATTTACGTTTGCAGGGGGTTTAAAGCCTCGTTTTAACTTTAGATAAGGGGGGTACAGGTATTCCGTTTGTGGAGAGTGTAGAGTAAAAAAAAAAAAAAAAAAACGGAAGATTTACTGCTACCTGAATTGCGCTGCTAAGGCAGAGCAGTTTTCCTTTCTTTCCCTTCTTGGGTTTTAGCGGTTAATATGCCAGCCAAGCCTCGGTGCTTGGTTTGTGGCACAAGGCGAGGCACGCTGTTGGAGTCTGGAGTGTGTGGGCTCTGTTCCCACGAGGGGGCCGTGATGGACAGGCCTCTAACTGAGGCAAGCGGAGAGGGGGGCGCTCTGGAAGATGCGGAGGCCCGCCCGTCTTCAGGGCCTGCTGCAGATCCGGTGGCGGGGCCTTCCTCGGGGGAAGGTTTGGTACCGCAGAGTGTGACTGGCCAGGCGCACGGGTCCGCAGGGATTCCGCCAGGCTTCTTTTCCCTCATGCAGCAGGCCTTTGCTCTGTTGCAGCCGGCTATGGCAGGAACTCCTCATGTTCTTCGAGGGCAGAAAGGACGGGGGCCTTCAGGGGAGGAGGCGGGCCAAAGTAAGTGTAGTAGGATAAGTGAGGAGGATTTCTGCGGCGACCTTGGAGCGGGGGGCGAAGAGATCCCCGAGGGCTCGAATGAAGAATTAGAAGAGGGAGAGTTGCCGGACACTGAGCAGCAAAATAGAGTAGTCAGGGTGTTTAGGAAGGAGGAGCTTCCGGCGCTGATTTCGGAGACGCTGAGGACTCTAAATATGCCCTCGGCGGTGCCGCCAGCGGATGAGCTGTTGGAAGATCCGTTGTTGCAGGCAGTGCGCACGTCCCAGCGGGTATTTCCGGTACATAGAGTTTTTAGGAATATGATCCAGGAGTGGGATTTGCCGGAATCGGCCCTTAGGGGGTCTAGGGCAATAGCTCGTCTGTACCCGCTTTCTGACCAGGATAGGGAGCTCTTCCGCTCGCCTAAGGTGGATGCGGCCGTTTCCGCAGTTACAAAGAAGACAACGATCCCGGTTGAAGGGGCTGCGGCGTTGAAGGACGTGCAGGACAGGAAATTGGATACTTTGTTGAAACAAGTGTTTGATATTAGCGCTCTTTCCATGCAGGCCTCGATTGCGGGGGCGTGGGTAGCGAGAGGCTGTTTGATGGTCCCAAAGGTTGCAAGGCGATCAGGTCGCAGAGCCAGTGGAGGAGTTAGCGCGGTTGGAGTCAGGAACTGCGTACTTGGCGGATATTCATTATGACCTCATCAAGAGTTTAGCAAAAGGTATGGCATCGGTAGTAGCGGCGCGTCGGTACCTGTGGTTGCGGAACTGGGCTGCGGACGGTTCGTCTAAGGCTCGTCTCAGTAAGCTTCCATTTAGGGGGAAGCAATTGTTCGGAGAGGATTTGGAGAAGTTGGTTAAGGATTTTGGTGAGTCCAAGGGCGGTCATCTTCCGGAGGATAAGCCTAAGCTGGGTCGTAGTTCCTTGGGGGCCAGGGGGTCCCAGAGGGAGTTTCGTAGGTTCTGACCCTCGTGCTTTGGCCAGCCGCAGCGGGGGAGGTTTCCAGTGTGTGGCCAGGACTTCCGGGGGTTTCGAGGGGCAGGTCGGGGTTTTGCACCCTTCCAGTCCTCGTCAGTCAAGAAGTCACAATGAGATAAGGGGGGCTCAGGTAGCGGTAGTGCCCGTGGGGGGAAGGTTTCGGGAATTTTATCCTGCCTGGGTCCACATTACGTCAAATCAGTGGGTCTTAGAGGTCATTCGAGAGGGCTATGTGTTAGAGCTCCACCGGCCCGTGTTAGATTCTTTTGTTTGCTCTCCCTGCAAGGCTCGGAGCAAGGTCCAAGCAGTGGCCCAGACGCTACAGCGGCTGCTGCAGCTCAGGGCGGTGGTGCCGGTCCCTCCCGATCAGTACAGTTGCAGTCGGTACTCCATCTATTTCGTAGTGCCAAAGAAGGAAGGCGCGTTTCGACCGATTCTCGATTTAAAAAGGGTGAATCAGTGTCTGCGGGTTACCCATTTCCGTATGGAGACTTTGCGTTCCGTCATTGCGGCAGTCAGAAAGGGGGAGTTCTTGATGTCCCTGGATCTCACAGAGGCTTATCTGCATATCCCGATCCAGCAGGAGCATCAAAGGTTTTTGCGGTTTGCGGTTCCCATGGGGCATTTCCAGTTTCAGGCGATGCCTTTTGGGCTGGCAACAGCACCTCGAGCGTTCACCAAGATCATGGTAGTGGTGGCAGCGTCGCTTCGAAAAGAGGGAGTGCTGGTGCATCCGTACTTGGACAGCTGGTTGATTCGAGCGAAGTCAAGGGAGGAGAGTGTGGCGGCCACCGCTCGGGTGGTGCAGGTGTTAGAGAGCTTGGGCTGGGTGGTCAACCATGCAAAGAGCAAGCTAGTACCCTTGCAGTGCCTAGAGTACTTGGGGGCGCATTTTGAAACGCAGATAGGAGCAGTATTTCTCCCAGAACACCGAGCTCACAGTTTGCGGGTCCTAGTGAGGAAGTTTCTAGCCCGGCGGGCACCTACGACGTGGCAGTATTTGCAGCTGCTGGGGACGATGGCAGCTACAATCGAGGTGGTGCCGTGAGCCAGAGTGCACATGCGGCCATTGCAGTGGGCTCTGCTTCGGCGATGGTCGCATCAGTCGGATGCTCTATCTCTCCGCCTAGTCTGTCCTCCGGACGTTCGGCGGGAGCTTCGCTGGTGGCTACAGACGGGCAATTTGGAAACAGGAATGCCTTTGGAGCCTCCGTCCTGGAGACTTTTGATGACGGATGCAAGTCTGGTGGGATGGGGGACGCATTGCGAAGGGAGATTGGCCCAGGGGCAGTGGTCTCCGACGGAAGGGAATGGTCCATCAACAGGTTGGAGATGAGAGCAGTGTTTTTGGCACTCAAGGAATTTCAGGTGTGGTTGAAGCATTTGGCGGTGAGAGTGCTGTCCGACAATGCCACGACCGTAGCCTATATCAATCGGCAGGGTGGCACGGGCAGTGCGGCATTAGAGGAGGAGGCCAGTCAGCTCTTGTTTTGGGCAGAGCAGAATCTAAAGGGTCTGTTGGCACAACATGTGGCTGGAGTGGACAATGTTGAGGCGGACTTTCTAAGTCGTCGCAGGGTGGACCCGGGGGAGTGGATGCTTCACCCGGAGATGTTTGCTCTACTAGTGCGGCGATGGGGGCCTCCGCTCATGGATCTAATGGCAACATTTGAGTCCGCAAAGGCGTCGCAGTTTTTCAGCAGAAGGTGAGAGCGAATGTCGGAGGGTCTCAATGCGTTGGTGCAGAGTTGGCCGACAGGAGACCTTCTCTATGTCTTTCCACCATGGGCTCTTATAGGCAGGGTTGTGCAGCGCATAGAGGGTCACCAGGGCCTCGTAGTGCTGATAGCGCCCGACTGGCCCCGATGGCCGTGGTATGCGGACCTGGTGCGGCTGCTAGCGGACAAGTCATGGAAGCTGCCACAGCGGGATGATCTGTTGCTACAAGGGCCGTTGCGAATGCCCCAGGTGAGTCGATTCTCGCTTACGGCTTGGCTCTTGAGAGGGAGAGGATGAGAGCCAAGGGTTATTCCGCTGCGGTCATTTCCACTTTATTGAGGTCGCGCAGGTGGTCTACTTCATTAGCGTATGTTAGGATCTGGCGCATTTTTGAAGGTTGGTGTTCGGAGAGGGCGCTGTCTCCGTTAAGAGCGTCGGTTCCACACATTCTGGCCTTCTTGCAGGATGGAGTAGAGAAAGGCCTTGCTCCTAGTTCTTTGCGAGTGCAGTTGGCAGCGATAGCCTGTTTTCGAGGCAAGGTGCAAGGTCAGGTGTTAGGGGCGCACGGGGACATTCAGAGATTTTTGCGGGCTGTGTTGCTCATGCATCCTCCGCGTAGGTGTGTGGTTCCGCCGTGGGACCTAAATTTGGTTTTGGAGGCATTGGTTCGGAAGCCTTTTGAGCCATTGGGAAAAGCTTCCCTCAAGGATTTGATGCTGAAGGCTGTTTTTCTGGTGGCTATTTGTTTGGCCCGTAGGATTTCGGAGTTGCAGGCCTTGTCTTGTAAGAAGCCGTATCTTTCCTTCTTCGATCACAAGGTAGAGTTGCGTACAGTGCCAGTGTTCTTGCCCAAGGTGGTGTCGATGTTTCATGTTAATCAGGTAGTGTCGCTTCCGTTTTTTTCAGAAGAGCAGACAGAAAAGTCGGCGGGTAAGTTGCATCTGCTGGATGTTAAGCGCACCTTTCGAAAATACCTCCGCGGAACGGCGTCCTTCCGTAGGTCGGACAGATTGTTTGTAGCTTTTGGAGGTCCACGGAAGGGGGAGGCGGCGGCAAAGTCCTCTATTTCCAGGTGGTTGAAAGAGGTGATTGTGGCTGCTTACATTTTGAACGGCAGGATTGTGCCGGAAGGGCTTAGAGCTCATTCTACCAGGGCGCAGGTGGCGTCTTGGGCGGAGTTCAGCATGGTGCCGGCCGTGGATATTTGTAGGGCGGCAACTTGATCATTGTTGCATTCCTTTGCTCGGCATTATAGGCTCGATGTTCAGGCTGAGGGGGATGTGCGTTTTGGTTCAGTGGTTCTTCAGGCTGGGCTTGCAGGGCCCTCCCGTTGATATGTACTGCTCTGTTACATCCTCTATGGTTCCAGGACTGGACTAGAGGAACGAAAAGGAAGAGTAAATTAGACTTACCTGCTAATTGTTGTTCCTTAAGGAACTCTAGTCCAGTCCCGGATCCTGCCCGTTGCATTTGCAGCCCCAGCCTGACAGTTCTACGGCAGTATTTTCGTGGTTGCTGGTAGGAGAGGGTTCCTGAGCACGTTGCAGATAAGAGAGCATGGGGAATCCTTTCGCAGCAGTATTTGAAGCTGAGGAAGTATTTCATATCTCCCAGGCAGCGGGTTACACCGGTTTTCGGCTTGGGGTTTTAAAGCTTCAAGTCTTCTAGTTTTAAAAAAAAAAAAATTGGTAGTAATACTCTATGGTAGCGCGGTTACGAATTACTTTCTTTATCTACTTATTTTTTGCTCTGCTGAGTCTGCTTTGTCAATAGATGCTGATGGAGAGGGGCGGTCCTAGCCCATTTATACAGAGGCGTCAAAGCGATGACGTGTTTCAGTCTCCAAAGCTGCTGGAGGAGATTCTAAACTCAATGGTTCCGGGACTGGACTAGAGTTCCTTAAGGAACAACAATTAGCAGATAAGTCTAATTTACTCTAGATATTGCAGTCAGTTGCTATATAGACAGCCTTTAGTCATTGATGGACCCAAATTTGTATTTGGTGCAAACTAAAAAGAACTGAGCTTAACCCTACCCTGTCCGCACCAAGAAACACTCAAATTATGTGATGTGCGTGTCTCTTGTAATAGGACTAGGTTACAATTGTCTTTTGTTTTATAACCTGCTGGAAGACATTGCCTTGCACCCATTAGATGAAACCTGATACATTTTTGTCAGTTTATTGTAGAGCCAGGTTTTTTTTGTGGAATTATACTTAATCTCTGTTCTTAATCTCTATATAGGGATTCTGGAATGAGGATGGGGAAAGATTTGATCATATGAGATGCAGATAACAGAGATTTTGCTTCCTGGCTCATAATTCTGCACAAACTAGCAAACAAACATTCTTTAGTTCTTGTTAATAGAGTCAGGACATTGAAAGCCTCGATGGACAGATTGTCTTATGCTATGACATACATGGTATATATGTGTGTGTGTCAGCAGCAATTGGCTTTGGGCATATCATTAACCTAGTGGCCGACTTACGGCTCCTTTGTACCGCCAGCAGTATAATTCTTCAAAAAATTATTTCAGTAACTGCAGAATTTATTCAACCTACCATTTAGATCAGGGGTCTCAAACTCAAATTGCTGTGAGGGCCAAATGAGGACTTATAAGGTAACCCGTGGGCCGCAAAATCACCACACACATACACAACATACATCACAACAGCTGCTCCCGTCGCTACACAAAAGCTGAACTTACCCTTCCGGCTGCTAGATAAACCCGATTCCTCTCCATAGCTGCTTAACACGCTGGAAAAGGAAGAAACGGTCGCTTGCAAACAGCGTGTTCTGTTGCGTGGAAGGAGTTTGTCTCCGCCCCCAAATGCGTTGCGGGCCGCACAACATTCTCTCGTGGGCCGCGCCGCGTGTTTGAGACTCCGGATTTAGATTGAACAGTAGATTTCTGTAGAGTTTTACATAATTTGTAAGGGTGCCACAATACTTGATTCTTCACCAGCCCTTTCTCTACACTTGCTTTACTCTTCAATGCTTATGCTTCTTTATCATTCTGCTAGACAGTCCAGATGAGTGGGTTATGCTCCCTTGCCAGTAGTGAAAGGCAGACTTCAACATCTTTCAGTGATGTCATCACTTGATATATCCTCTGGTGCAGCACTGAAAGAAGCCAGTATATGTCTAGTTCCAGTAGCGTGGCAAAGTGTGTGGACTGGTGCAGTAGTGCAGTTAGGCCCAACTCTCCTGGCCCACACTACAGTGTTGTGGTCATTGTGATTGAGTCTGGTAGGCATCCAGTGTTGTTCGGAGCGTAGGTATGTCCTTTTCTCCTGGAGCTGACAGCTGCCCAGTTCTCACAGGTTCCAGCCCTGGTTGTCCAAAGAGGAGCAGAGGACCCCACGGAGCCCCTGAAGGGAGATGATAAGTTAGGCCCAGTCTCCCTTCACTCTTGCTGTTCTTTATCTGCTTGTTAGGTTGTTTGGAATTTTTGGGGAATTCTTTTCCTTAAATTCTGGTTCTTTCTTCTGCCCAGTATGTTCTATGGGGCAGTATTTGACTCTCTTTGCTGCTTAACAAAGAACATTAAAAAAAAATATTTCAGGCCTTCTTCGGCAATAGGGCCTCCTAGGTCTAGGTGGGTGGCTGGGGAGGACATGCCTGGGTTTCCCCGACTAGTCTGTTGGGTACTGAAATTCCCTTCTTGGCAGTCTCCCTTTTTACTGCAGCGGTGTTTTTTTGGGGGGGTTTTTGCAGCCTGTGCTATGTTTTGTGATGGTTCTTTTTCCCACCCTTTACCCTTTTTTCGGTGGTTCCTTTTTTCATGGCCAGTGCACTTTTTTTGCTGCATGGAGCATGTTTATCATGGCCACTGTCCCACATTATGGCTTATGGGGCTCTCATCAGGCCAGCTCCACAGCAGGTTCCTTTCCTCTCACCCCACCCCCGTGATAGGGATGCCAGGGCTGATTTGTTTTCCAGCATTGTTGGGACTTCATGCCAATGCTTATGCCTCCTGAACCTGGTGCACTCTTCCCACCCATGGGACACAGAGTTCTCTCGAGGGCCAGCCGGGCGTTGGTTATTAGGGGCAGGGAGACTTCATGCTCTGACCAGCAGCATCCATCGGACTCCTCAGGCCCCAGGGTTCCCTTTCTGCTGGCTGCAGCTGCAGCTGCTAAACAGCTTACGGGCTGTGTACAGTCCTACCTTGTTTAGCACCCCCCTTTGCAGGGATCGGGGGTCCAAGGTCCAGTCCTCCACTACAGGGCCTGTGCCCTCAACACCTCTATCATGAGCAGTAGAGGGGTCTGGGTCCCCACATTGCCCTTGCACTGAACCATCCCTCCAAGAACAACTCCTTATCCCCTTTGTGGGTTGGCTGAGAGGCCCAAGGGAAGTCCTTCTCTGGAAGGTAAGTCTGAAGAGGATGGGGTGATTCCCCTGATGAGAGGCTAGGATTCTATGGTAGATCTAAATGTAGTAGAGTCTGCCCTTGGGCAAGGTTAGCAGGCCCTCTGCTTTTTTTCCTGGATAGTATCTGGTGTCCGGCTGCCAGCTGCATTCATTCCTCTACCTAATCCTATGCAGTAGTGCATAGAGTATCAGGGATAAACCCCTGAGCTGGTCCCTAAGGTCCTGTCTTGGATGTACCCTCAGCCCCAGGCGAGCTGTACCAGTTTTCAGGCTCCCTAGTATGGGAACCCTCGTCATAGCGGTGACAAAATGCATGTCCTTCCCTGGGAAGAGGTGCTGTACTCAAGGAGTCTCAGGTATGAAGGATCTCTAAAAGAAAAAAGTGGAATGTTGTAGTGCTTGAAATGGAAGGACAGATTACATAGGCCATGTGGTATTTTTCTGTCATCATGTTTCTATGTTTCCTTAAGAATGCTTTGGAACTGCCCTCTATGCTGGATCCAGCTGATGGCTGTTGTCCTCTAAGTATTTATCAGAATTTTCTGAGTCTGTGGCAGCGGTGGTAGTAGCCAGTAGGTAGCTCTGGCTATGTGCTTGGTCTCCGGATGCTGCCTTCAAGCTGTGGCTGAGTGAATTCCCCTTTAGGGACTGGAAATCCTTCAGAGTGGGTCTGTTGAAATGGTGAAAGTCCTTGGAAGGTTCACCTGCAGAGACTCCTATAAGATAGACCTAGAGGTGCATGGGGATCCTCTTGTGGGGCTGTACAAAGAGCCCGGAGTCGCATGATAGGGCCTGGTCATCCTCTCTCCTTCTTGGCTTCTTAGAGGGCTAGTAATCCCGCTCATTGAGTTCCAGCGGTCCCTCCCAAGTTGCAACTAGTTGGGCATAGCTCAGACTATTTCTCTTTGAAGCCAGTGCATCCTCAAGATCATCGGTCAAGACTGAATATGTATTAGCTCCTCCTGTGATGTTTGAGGTAACTCTTAAGTACCTCCTGCATTTGTAGGCTATTTACCCTTGCCTTCCACAGAGCAGGGCCAGGAGCGTTATGCTATCTCCATAGTGGTGTCCAGGAAGGGAAATTCCTTCTGGCATATCCTTGACCTAGAGGACATCATTACTGAACTTCAAGTCACTCATTGCTCTGCGAGGACATTTTGGGTCTGTTAATTGCTTCAGTCATGCAGGGGGATCACTTACTTTTCTAGATCTTTCCAGGGCATATTTTCACATTCCCAAGTGGGAGCAGCTTATGTGACAGTCTGGAGAGTTTGGAGTTGGTGTTCCTCTCAGTGCATGGAGGCCAGGAAGGTAGACATTGTTGCTGTTTGATTCTTCTTGCAAAGTTCAGTAGTGGTCCTGATGTACTACAGGGTTGCATCCAAGGGATTTCATTGCCAGCACATTTCGATGTCTCCCACTTCCTCATGAGAGTGAAGCAGTTCTTCTGTCTATTTGACCAGTTGCCTCAGTGGAGTCTCCTGTTGCTGAAGGCACAGAATGAGGCTTCTCTTTGAGTGCATTCATAAGGCTTCCCTCAAGGGTTGGACCATTAAGGTAGTTTTTCTGGTGGCTATGGCATCCATCAAGTGTGTGTTTGAGCTGCCAACCTGGGCTTGTAGGGGACTTTTCTTGGCATCTTGATGGCTTCTGTCTCCTTGTGGACTGTGCCTTTTTTCTCAAAGGTGTGATCCCCTTTTCATGTTAACCTGCCCTCCATCTCAGAGGAGAATTTTCAGAAGGACCCTTGTATTTGGTGGATATGCAGAGGGTGTTGATCAGATGCTTAGGAATTGCCAATTCTGTCAGTCACATTATCCTTTTGTCTTCCTCGGCACTCCGAGGAAGGGACTGGTAGAAGCCAAGTCCTCTATTGCCTGCTGGATTAAGGAGGCCATTGATCAGCATACATTCTGGCTGGTAAGCATATGCCAGAGGGAGTCAGAGCTCACTCCACTAATGTGCTGGCCTCCTCCTGGATGTGGTCAACCCCAGTGTCTGCAAAGGACACCTGTAAGGCAGCTATCTGGGCTTTGGTGAGCACCTATGTGACGTGTTACACCTTACTCATGGGGTAAAAATGTACTTTCCTGGAAAACTCTTTCTAAAAGTTGGAAAGCCCTGCTGCTTTTTGTTTGCCTGTTCAGTATCAGTGCCCGATGCAAAGTCAATTTTGATAGGAGAGCCAAATACTTATTCAAGATGTTTCTTGCAATTGAATTGCTGGTTCCTAATGTTTCGTGTTTCTGAGTTTAAGTCTTGCTTACTGCTTGGGAAGTGTCATACTGACTTCTCTTAGGATATATTGAGCAATGACACCACTTAAAGTTGCTCAAGTCTGCTTCCACCTGCTGGAAACGGAGCATGTCTGACTTGTCTGGACTGGTCTAGCAGGATTCAAGGAAAGAAAATGATCAGGAATGTAAAATTTCATCTTCGTGACCATTCATGCACACCAAGTTCATGCATATATAGTACGGGCTTACTTTCCCCTGTGTAGGTGCCAGCAAAATCAAAGTGTGTGCATACCTCTGCACATCTATTTACACCAGCTCTGTGGCATGCCCTGATTTCCCACCTTAACTTACACGCATTTTATAAAATATGTATATGAACATTAACCCCTCGATAGCCTCCTCTTAGTCTGGGGTTTTTTATGCTCATACTGGATCGGCAGTTTTTTTAAGAGCCTATTTCTGTATATAAATATGTGCAGCAATAGCTTCTAAAATTACCCCCTAAGAATACACAAGTGATGGTCCTATTTCTACTTGAAAACACCCTCACCTCATATCTGAGCAATTGAAACAAACTACAGTATCATGTTCTATGACTTGTTGACTCACAGGAAATGAATGTAGCTATGCTTCGGGCACAAGAATGAGTAATTTTAAAAATTGTCCTAGCTGGTAAGTGAATCTAGTGGAGAGAAAGGGTGATGGCGGTGGATCCTGTCTCTTACCTTCTTCTACCATCTTGTTTTGGTCCTTGATGCTTCCATTTCTTGCTTTAATCTGTGAGATGCCTTGCACAGTAATTTTTATATTGATGACTGAGAGATTAAGAAACTCTTAGGTCAAGTGTGCCACTGTTTCTGGCCCAGCAAATGCCTTCATCCAGCCTGCATGGTTGGAACCTGAAGTTTGAGATCAGGGGCCAAAGCAGTGGTATTGCCAAAAGTGGCAGGGGTCCTACACATCTTGCACAAGTAATACATATTAGGAGGAGGAGGACAGCAGCACTGAGGCCCCTTGGGCTGCATTCTGCTCCTTTGCTGCTGGGCAGTGGTGAAACTGTCACTCATTCTCACATCTCTCCCTCTTCCACCTTGTGCCGATCCTGCCTGCTTGAGGAGGACAGTGGCAATGTGGTTTCCTGGTTTGTGTCCTTTTTGTGTTGTCAAGTCGGGAGTGTTTTAAAAGTGCAAAGCACTAGAGTTCAAAGTATGACGTCAGCCCCTAGCAGTCTGTCTTGACTAGATTGTAAGCTCTGATGAGCAGGGACCTTCCTTTCCATGTGCCTGTACAGTACTGCATACGCCTTGTAGCGCTATACAAATGATAAGAAGAAGTAGCAGTAGTAGTACCACTAGCAATAGAGGCGGAGGACACAACCTGGGGCACAGTATTGCCACGGACCTCCTCTTCCTTCTCCTCACAAGCAAAATGGCCATGGGAGAATTAGTGAGGGGTCTGAAAGAGGGGAAAGAGTGTTGGGGGGGCAGAGGGTCAGGAAAAAGTGTGAGGTAGGGGATGTTGGGGAATGAGCAAGAGAGTGAGAGTGAATGAGGGGATTGGGAAGGGCAAAAATAAGTGAGAGACTTGGCGGGTCTGTAAAATGTGAGCGAGGGGATTAGAGGGGGTTGTGGAAAGAATGAGCAGAGATTTGAAGGGGCACTAGAAAGCAAAGGAAGGAATTGGAGGTGAAGAGGTCAGAAGTATTGCAGGGTGTGGGTGAGAGGATTCGATGGGGTACAGGAAGGTAATGACAATGAGCAGGGGGCTTGCAGCTATTCTAGCAGGCGAGTAAGGGAATCTGAGACAGAGAGCTGGGAGAGAGTGACTGTGGGGTATGAGGATATTGTCCTCCCCTTCTCCCTATCTATTCCAGGATCTCTTTCTTTCTCCAGGAAAAAGCAGGAAGTCAGTCCTCTCATATGGGTGACGTCGGCGCCAACAGAGCCTGTGCGGAGCTTTTTCCCGACTTTCAAAGAAAGCCTTTGGGACATGCTATCACGCATGCGTGGTCCCCTTCCCGCTGAAGAGTGCCATCTTGTTCTGTCTTCTTTTTTTCCCCCTGCGGAGCCCAACAGATGTCTGTCCTGTTTCCCCAGAAAACTCCTTGCTAATTATCCTCAAAATAGTTTCTTGGTTTCCATATCGGCTCCTCTTCCTGCTTTGAGCCGGCGCTGTCCCTGGCTCCTTTTGTCTTTTTTTTTTGATCGAGGCTTGCTTCAACCGGCGTTTGACCCCTGGGTGAAAAAGGCGCGTCGACCCAGTCCAGGTGTTCCCCACCATGTCCCCTGGTGGGTTCAAAAGATGTGACCGCTGCAGTTAAACAATGTCAGTGACCAACACCCACAACTGCTGCCTATGCTGCTTTGGACCGGACGATGACAGTACCTCCTGCGACCTGTGCCAGGCCATGATGCCTAAAATCAATAAAAAGGAGACTGGAATCGCAAGAAAAAAAAAAAAGGAACACCACATGACTACCAAACTGTTCCCCACGTTTGACTCTGCACTGGCCTCAGACGCCGAGCTCCAAGCCCAGCACTTCCCGTGAGGCCCGAGTGTCCTCAGAGTCCCATGGCAGCAGCTCCTCTGAGAAGACCTCAGAGAGAAAGAAGAAAAAATCCTTGAAGTCCACTGAGGTTGCACTGGAGAAACCCAGTAAAACCACTCGGAGGGACTCGGGCGGCTCTGAGAAGTGCCTTACCAAGGTCCTCAAGAAAAGTTCCTCAGCCAGCGGAGACCGTGTGAGGTTCTTCAAGACCATAGTCCTCATCGAGGAGGCACTCACGAGAGTGCTGGTGCTGTGCCCGAGGTCCTCTGTGCCCATGCCGAAAGCTGCAGAGCCTTCTGGCTTGGAAATCAGAATGGCAGCCTTGGAGCAAAACATCACTGCTATCCTGGCCCTGCAGCAGGCACTGATGGCTGGTTCTTCTGCATCATCTGCCCTGACAAGCGGGCCCCCAACTGTGGGGGGAGTCCTCAGTCATCGAGTCAAGCGCCATGAGCCTTGAGTAAGCCCTTGGCGCTAGTCGAAGTCTCTGTCCCGTTCCCTTGGGCATCTGGCCCTCCTCGGCCAGTTTCCGTGACTCGGATCTGGCGTCGTTGTTATGAGTAGCAGGGCCTCAGACTCATCGTCACTGTTCGACTCAGAGTGGGAGACAAACAACGAGGCATCCCCCAAAACCAAGTGGCACTGAGATATTCCCTCGGACCCATCACCTTTCTCCTCCGGAAGATGTGGCCTTCCTCGACTTTATCAAGGATATGGCCAGGGCCCTCTTGCTGCAAACCAAGGCAGAGGAAGATCTGCACCCCAAGGAACTGGAGATTTTCCAGTATGAGTCTCCACCCAAGGAGACTCTCATGGTGCCTGTGCAGCCAATCCTCGAGCAGCTGCTACTCAGAATGTGGGAGACAGCGGCCTCAGTGCTGGTGGTGAACTGGCACCCCAACATCATCTGCCGCGTCTGGAAGGGCCCTGGGTTCCACAAGCCCCAACTCCCACATAACTCCATGGTCATAGAGTCGACCATGCAGAAACCTAAAAGCCAAAAGACTCACTCTTCGGTTCCTCCTAGGAGGGACGCTAGAGCCCTCGATACCATCGGGTGCAAGGGTTACCAGGGCTCCATGCTGGCTTGCTGGATTATGTTTATGTTTATGTTTATTTTTATTTATTTTTATTTTTATTTGATTTATTTGATAATCCCAGTGGGATTTCTAGTCCTATAGGTACTCCTTGTGGTCTTGGGCAAGCCACTTAACCCTCCATTGCCCATGTTCCCTGTAAGTATTATCGTATGTGTGTCATATCCCCTCGTGTTAAATGTATCTCCCAATTGATCGCTTTGACCCGGTGAAAAGCGGGATATAAATACAGCTAAATAAAAAATAAATAAATATACCGCCCTTTGGAAGGAACAGAGCGGTTTACAATATACAAAAATGAAACTTTGAAGTAGGCACAAGGCCAGAGAGGAGGAAAGGGGGAAAGGGAAGTTACAATTTTGACAGGAAAGCAGGAGAGAGGAAGAACACAGAACAGTGTACAGCAATTGAGATCACACAGAGGGGGAGGGGAGGTCGAAGGCCAGGGAAAAGAGGTGGGTCTTCAGCTCGTGCCTGAAAGTTGGGTGGTGGGGCTCGAGTCGGAGGGATGCGGGGCGTGAGTTCCAGAGGGCAGGGCCTGCAAAGAAGAAGGCTGAGGAGCGAGTGGAGTGAAGATGTGCAAGGGGGAGGGGGGAAGAACAAGGCAGTTGAGATGAAATAAGCGAGGAGTTTGTCTGGGAGTGTGGAATGTGATGAGGTCTGCCAGGTATTGAGGGGTGCTAGTGTGAAGTACTATATGAATGAGGGTGAGTAGCTTAAATCGGGAGCGAAAGGTAGCCAGTGAAGATGAAAGAGTAAAGGTGATATGTGATCCCGTTGGGAAGAGTGAGTAACAATGCGAGCCTATGAATTGTACATAGATATGTACCTAAAAGGCCCTGACCCAAGAGTTGTCTGGGTTTTCAGCAGGTCTGACCAGGGAACCCCTCCAGCAGTTCCAATCCCTGACATCCAGGATCAAGGACTGTTCTAAATTTCTTTCCCAGGCGGCTTGTGATGGCTTTGAGTCAGCGGTCCGGGTAGCAGCGGCTGGCATTGGTGCCCAATGCCAAGCCTGGCTGCAGTCCTCGGACCTCGAGCAATGGGTCCAAGACAAGCTGCTCGATGTCTCCTTCACTAGGGAGAACCTGTTCGGAAACCTATGGCTGACAAGGCAGCCGAGATAGAGGCAGACATGGTGACTCGAAAGATGCTGTCCAAGAAGACCTCATCCTTTCCCCGTAAGGGACCATCAGGGAAAAGACCCCTGTTCCCAAGGAAAAAGGGGCCCTTTCAGCAGAGTCACCACTACCAGCCCTTCTCAGGCCAGCAACAGAGTTTTTATTCTAAAAGACAAAGCCATGGGGCACAGAGGCCCCAGGCCCCAGTTCCTGCCCAGCCCAAGGGGAGCTTATGACTCCCAGGGCAGGGCCTCCCCTCCCCCAGGAGACCTTCACCAGCCCACAGGGGGCCGCCTGGCACTCTTCTCCCACAAGTGGGCCACTGTCACCTCAGACTAGTGGGTACTGCAGTTGGTAAGAAAAGGATACCTCCTCCACCTACAGCAGGTACCACTGCAGGAGAGCCAGTGCGACCTTTCCTTCACTAGACCCTTTCTCTGCAGGAGAGCCAGTGCGACCTTTCCTTCACTAGACTCTTCTGCTCTCAGAACTCGCAGGTCTGCTCTCAGAACTCATAGGTCTGCTGAGGGACAATACAGTAGATCCTCTACCCAAACACCTATGGGGAAAAGGCTTCTAGTCCAGATACTTCTTTGTCCCAAAGAGAACTGGGGGCCTCATTCTAGACCCGAGAAACTTAAAATTTCTGGTGAGGGAGAAGTTCAAATGCTCTCCCTTGGAACACTACTGCCTTACCTCCACCGGGGAGATTAGGTCCAAGGAGCACAGCCAAAGGATGTGTACATGCACAGCCTGATCCACCTCTCCCACAGGCAGTACCTACCGTTTATGGTGAGAGGAGGGCACTACCAATATAAGGGGCTACCCTTCGGCCTGGCCTCCTCACAAGCGGCTTTACTAAATGCCTGGCAGTGGTAGCTGCCTACAAGGGGCTTTTGTCTTCCCCTACCTGAAGGCTGGCTCATCAGGGGCAGTATGGCCTCTGAGGTCAGTCAGGCCGCAGAGCATGCAACCCTCCACCTGCAGCACCTGGGGTTCATCATCAACTACCCCAAATCCCATCTCTCTCTAGCCCAAAGCCTAGAGTTCATAGGTGCTCAGTTGGACACGTTACAGGTCAAGGCCGTCCTCCAAGAGAAAGGGCAGAACACCTCAGGCAACTGGCAGGAGAGGTACAGCGCTGCCAATCAGTGCTGGCTCCTCTCCTCCATCTACTGGGCCATATGGCCTCGATGGTCCATGTCACGCCCTCAGCCCTCTTACACATGTAGACAGCCCAGTAGTGCCTATGCTCGCAGTGGACTCAGGCCACGGGTAGGCTATGAGACAGGGTCAGGGTTACCCACTGGTTAGCGGAATCCCTCAACTGGTGGTGAAGCTTGCGCCACCTCCAGGCAGGAATTCCCTTCCAGGCACCCACGCTGCAGAGGATCCTGACCACAGACCCTTTCCTCCTGGGTTGGGAAGCACTTTGCAGAAACCGCCGCATACAGGGCAGCTAGTCTCAGGAGGAGTCACTCCTACAGATCAATCTCTTGGAGCTCAGGGCCATCTTAGCCTTACGAGCATTCTGCCACCGCCTGGGATCCAGATGGACAACCAGGTCACCATGTTTTATATGAACAAGCAGGGGGGCACGGGCTCGTACTCCCTCTGCCAGGAGACGGTGGCCCTACTCTACTTCGCAGTGTGCAACAGCATGCTTCTGCGAGCTGTGTACCTCCTGGGCCAGGGCAACTGCTTAGCAGACAGGCTGAGCAGAGTCCTTCGCCACACGAGTGGCACTTAAACCCCAGAGTAACGAAGCAGCTTTTCCACCACTGGGGCAGGCCCATGATGCGCCTATTCGCCTCTCCAGACAGCATGCAGCTACCTTGCTTCTGCTCCTGTCAGCTGCACCCAGAGAGAGTGGTGGCAGATGCCTTCCTGATCTCATGGTCCAAGGGCCTACTCTGTGTTCCCACAGACACCCCTGATCACCAGGACCCTCTTCAAGGTCCAGATCGAAGGGTCATCAGTCATACTGATTGCCCCCAGGTGGCCCAGGCAACCTTGGTTCTCTCTGCTTCTTTCCCTGTCAGTGGCACTCCCAGTCCCTCTGGGCTGAGCCCCGGACCTCCTGTCCCAGGAGGAGGTTTCCCTCCTCCACCCCTATTTGGGGTTGCTAACGCTAACAGCATGGCTGCTGAAAGGGTAGTGTTGGCCCCGTTTCACTCTTCCAGGAGAAGTCAAGGAGATCCTACTGGCTTCCCGAAAACCCTCCACTAGACAAGCTTATGCCTTTACGTGGAGAAGGTTCTCAGTCTGTGTGCAGAAAGGGAGGAGAATCCCTTCTCTTGCCATGTGCAACTAGTACTTCAGTACCTACTACACCTGTGACACACCGGACTAAAATCTAACTCTGTGAGGGTGCATCTGTGTGCCTTAGCTGCTCACCACCTCTCAAGCCAGCCCCTGGTCTCCAGGTTCCTCCGGGGCTTCCTGTTATCCATGTCCCCTCTCCACCTTGCAGCAGCAGAGTGCATCCTCAACGTGGTGCTCTCCCAGCTCACCAAACTGCTGTTCGAGCCCCTGGCCACTTGCCACCTGCGGTACCTGTCTTAGAAAGTGGTCTTCCTGGTGGCCCTTACATCTGCTAGAAGAGTGAGTGAACTCCAGGTCCTGGTGTCAGATCCACCATATACAAGGTTCTACAAGAACAGGGTAGTGCTTCGCACGCAGCCCAGGTTTCTCCCGAAGGTGGGGTCTCCTTTCCACCTTGATCAAGAGGTGGTCCTCCCCACCTTCTTTCTGTGGCCTCATGCTGGCAGGGAGGAACTGTTGTTGTTGTTAAGTGCTGTCGAGTCGGAGTCGACTCATGGCGACCCTCTGGATAGCTATCCTAAATTGTGTTCGGTCTTCAGTCAGGCGGCTCATTGTTGACAGACTGGTACCCATAGCTGCTGTTATTGTATCGATCCATCTCATTGCTGGCCTTCCTCTTTTGCGTTGACCTTCTATCTTGCCAAGCATGATGTCTTTCTCTAATGATCTCTCTCTTCGCATGATATGTCCAAAGTATGAAAGTCGAAGTCTTGTCATCTGAGCTTCTAAAGAAAGCTTAGGTTTGATCTCCTCTAGTACCGACTGGTTTGTTCTTCGGGCAGTCCATGGTATACACAGTATTCGCCGCCAGCACCATAATTCAAAGGCATCAATTTTCTTCCTGTCTGTCTTTTTCACTGTCCAGCTTTCACATCCATATGATGTTATTGAAAATACCATGGCTTGAACAGGGAGGAACTAGTACTTCATAAACTGGATTCCAAACGGGCCCTGTCCTACTTACAGTGGACCCAGGCCTATTGCAAAGATTCTCAGCTTTTCGTGTCTTTTGATCCCAACAGACAGGCTCCCCGTGACTAAGCAAACTCCTTCCACTTGGGTGGCAGACTGGATTGCCCTCGCTTATGAGCAAGCTGGCCTCTCCCTTGAGCACCAGATCACAGCGCATCGCGTAAGGGCGATGGCCACGTTGGTTCAGTGCTGGTAATGGAGATCTCCAAGGCTGCCACATGGGTCTTCAATTCATACGTTCACAGCTCACTACTGCCTGGAGAGTGTTGGCCAGGTAGTACTCCGTAATATTCTCGAGGTATAGGCAACTCCGGTCCTCTGACCCTTCTGTGTTCAGGCTACCGGAATGATAGTGTCACTGGACGCTAGGGTCTTGCAGAGTCTCTCCTCTATGAAGTCCCTCTCTTGACATACCTTTCAGATTCATTTTCCAGCTGCTGAAAGTTAGCATGGCTATGGCAGTAACAGCATGCAAGCTGGCAGTGTGGTGACACAGCGAAGGCATGTTTCCAGTCTCTGCAAATGCTCCTGTATCCTCTGCGTCATGTGTTTCCTTTCTAAAGAGTAGTCACATACTACTGGAGGAGAGAGGGACTTTGAATTTAGCGCATGCCTTTTCAGTAATAACCCAAGGCAAATTACATTTGGGTACAGTAGATATTTCCCTGTCGCCCTGAGACAGTGGAAGGTTCAAGTAACTTGCCCAAGATCACAAGGGCTTCAGTAGGATTTGAATAATGGCTCCAACCAGTAGGCTACATCTCCACAGTTGTGAGGATTAAGAGCGATACTGCTAAATAGAAACAGTTTCTGATTGAACTAGAAGCCCAGAAGAAGTAGGTGGAAACTGCTAGGCCAATAAAAACCTCTTCATGTAGTGGTGCTGGCAGGAATTTGCTTCTCTTTGCTGTCTGCTGCTGCGATAAAACCTAACCCAAACAGTCCACTTACCATACCATAGCTGTGGGATGTAGCTTTGAGGTGGTACAACTAGATAACAGAAGGAGAGTCATTGGGCTGTGATGGCTTCCAGGCAATCTGCCTATATAATTCTCTCTCTATATATCTATATATATTGTATGTTAGAAGATAGAATTAGCAGCAGAGAAATGAAAACTGCATTTAGGGGCACGTTTACGATATCTGCAAAAGGGCCATGGGTAAGGCTAAAACCTCTGTGGTATTTGCTGGGGGCGTTCTCAGCTTTTTCCCTGCAGAAATGGCAAAGATTTTGGATTTACCGGCGACCTGCGATACCTGCATTGGCAGGTAACACAGGAAGTCCTGTGGTGCCTGCTGATGCAGGTATCACAGGCCTCCATGGTAATTTAATGGGGAGAATGGGTAGCGATCGGGTGCACAGAACTCTCTGGTTGCTCCCCCATGCTCCATTCTTCCCCTCTTAAAAAATATTGTCAGTGCTGTGGATCACTGACAGGATATAAAGAAGTATCTAACCCCCCTTTCCACAACGAATCCCCCTGGACAGCTCCCGATCCATCAGGAACGAGGGGCATCAGTGCACCCCATCCAAAGCATTCATCCCAGCTAGCTAGTCAAATAGCTAAAGGACCCCCCCTTCCCATCATTACCAAAATTCCAGCTAGCCAGTCAGTGTTCCGCTCCCCCTCTCTCCCACCTAAAAACACTTATACCCAGCTAGACAGTCTGCTTAGGGCCAGGAGGGGATCAGATGAGTGAAAGTGGCCCTACCTTAATCCATGGTGGTCCGGTGGTCAATGGGGGCAGAAGCCTGTCCTCCCCTTTCCTGCTCCTGTCATTGGGTCTTGCCAAAATGGCCACGATCATGCAGTGTTTCCCCCTAGTCTCACACTAGAGGGCAGCACAGCGACACCATGGCCATATTTATTAGTACTTCTAAGGAGGGGGTGACAGGCACTTTGATAATTATTGCTTGGTTCGGGGAGGGGGGCCCCGATCGGTGCTGGAGAGGCGATCACGGCCTTGATCAGCCCCACAGCAGAGTCGGCTGCAGCTAAGGCTACCTCTTGAGGTGGTGTTATCTGCAGCCACGATGGGGCCGAATCCGGCAGCTATTGCGTGAGAAAGTTTTGTGCCGTGGCTGCCAACGAGCTGTCTCTGCCCCAATCCTGCCTCCACCCCCCGGTCCACCACATGAAATGCAGCTACTGCAGAAATGTGCTGCAATATCGGCATTTGCATTGTGTTCACTGCTACCACTGGTTGGTATTTCTGCAGTAGTCCTGCAGTAGGAGCTAATGCAGTTTACTAAACATTCCCCTTAATCTTACTATATTGATCTGCCATTCCCAGCATTGTGCTGGTGTTAAAGTACTGATGCAGTTTGAGAGTACTACACCAAAAGAATTGCAAGAAGGTGTGTGCAGTATTGTTTCAATGGTAAACCTGCACGTTCGCTGCAAAGTACCGGTCTCTTGCTACTTGCTAGTTATCAGATCCAAACATAGAACTGGAAGTGGGAAACCAGAAAAGTTAACATAGTTAGAAAATGGGTGTTGACTACCAAATAAATCTGTGCAGTTATTGCAGGTTGTAAAGTTATTTGAATTGCGGGTTTCCAAAAAAACCTTAAAAGAATATAAGGAAAGCCCCAAGGTAAGTTGAGCCCAGCATCCTGTCTTTTGCAATGGCCAGTCTGGGTCATGAGTATCCAACACATCCCAAAAAATAGCAAGAGCGCATGGTTTGGAACAATGTATCCTTGAAGGATACTAGCAAAAGACTGAAGTTAGGACGTATCAACAGAGAGGTTCCAATAAAGACAAAAGTAACCCAAATGCCCTTGAGTACAGAACAGACAGAGCTTAAAGATTGCAAATTACCCCTGCCTATTGATAGCCAGGTTAATATGAATAAAATACAACCTCTAAAATGCTTGTATGCAAATGCTAGAAGTCTAAAAAATAAGATGGGAGAATTAAAATATATAGCACTAAATGAGAGGTTAGATATGATTGGTATCTCAGACACGGTGGAAGGAGGACAACCAGTGGGACAGTGTGATACCTGGTACAAACTATATTGTAATGATAGAACAGATCAAATTGGGGGAGGGGTTGCACTCAGGATTAAAGTTTTGCAGGAAACAAAAATGCAGTGTAGAATCTCTATGGTTTGAAATTCCATGTAAAGAGGGGAAGGCGATGGCAGTGGGGGTGTATTATCGACCGCCTGGCCAGCATTAACAAATGGATGATGAAATGCTCGAAGAAATCAGGGAAGCTAACAAAAGTTACAGCACAATAATAATGGGTGATTTCAATTACCCCGTTATCGACTGGGTCAGTGTCAAAGCAGGATATGCTAGGGAGATAAAGTTTCTAGATGAAATAAATGACTGCTTCTTGGAGCAGCTGGTTCATGAACCGACCAGAGGGGAAGCCATTTTGGACCTAGTCCTTAGTGGAACACAAGATCTGGTGCAAGAGATAAGGGTATTGGGGCCACTTAGCAATAGTGATTATAGCATGATTGCGTTTGATTTAATAAATGGAGGAAGAACGGTAAGGAAGTCCACAGTACAACCTTTTAACTTTCAAAAGGGAGACTATGATAAAATGAGGAAAATAGTTAAGAAAAAACTAAGAGCAGTTGCAAAGGCTAAAGATTTACATCAAGCATGGGTGATGTTTAAAAATACTATCTTGGAAGCCCAGACCAGCTGTATTCCATGCTGTAAGAAAAGTGGAAGAAAGTCCAAAAAACTGCCAGCATGGTTTAAAGGTGAGGTCAGAGAGGCAGTTGTTGCCAAAAAAACATCTTTCAGGAAATGGAAAAAGGAGCCAAATGACGAAAACTGGAATCAACATAAGCACTGGCAAGTTAGATGCAAGGCATTGCTAAGGCAGGCAAAGAGAATTTGAAAAGAAGCTTGTTGTGGAAGCAAAAATGTGTAATAAAGACTTTTTCAAATACATTCTTAGCAAAAAACCTGTGACAGAGTCAGTTGGACTGTTAGATGATAGAGGGGTAAAAAGGGCACAAAGAGGGGACAAGGCCATAGTAGTGAAACTGAATGAATTCTTTGCTTCGGTATTTACTGAGGAAGATGTAGGATATTACTCATGACTGAAATGGTATTTAAAGGTGATGCCGCAGAAGAATTGAAAGAAATAATCGTTACACCGGGAAGAAGTATTACAACTGTTTGATAAACTGAAGAGTAGCAAGTCACCTGGAACGGATGGTATACATCCAAGGGTGTTGAAAGAACTGAAATATGAGATTGCAGACCTGCTATTAGTAATCTGTGAACTGTCATTAAAATCATCTGTAATACCTGAAGATTTGAGGATGGCCAATGTAATACCAATTTTTAAAAAGGGTTTCAGGGGTGATCTGGGAAACTACAGACTGGTGAGCCTGACATCAGTACCAGGAAAAATGGTAGAAACCATTATAAAGAACAAAATTGCTGTACATGTAGATAGTTATGGCTTAATGGAAGACAGCCAACATGACTTTAGCCAAGCAAGGTCTTGTCTTACTAATCTATTATGTTTTTTTGAAGATGTGAATAAACAGATAGACAAAGGTGAGGCTGTTGATATAGTGTATATAGATTTTTAGAAAGCCTTTGACAAGGTCCCTCATGAGAGACGATTGGCGAAATTAGAAAGTCATTGGATAAGATGCAGTGTACTATTGTGGATCTGGAACTGGATAAAAGATAGCAGAGGGTAGGGCTAAATGGCCAATTTTCCCCAATAGAGAAAGGTGAATAGTGGAGTACCCCAGAGATCTGTGCTGGGTCTGCTGCTTTTTACATTCGTAAATGACCTGGAAATGGGAATGATGAGTGAGGTAATCAAATTTGCAGATGACACAAAATTATTTACAGTTGTTAAAACCCATGAAGTTTGTGAAAAATTGCAAGAGGACCTTGACAAGCTGGAAGACTGGGCATCCAAATGATAGATGAAATTTTATGTGGGCAGGTGCAAAGTTATGCACCTAGGAAAGAACAACCCAAATTATGGTTACACAATGCAAGGTTCCACATTAGGAACTACCACCCAGGAAAAAGATTTAGGCGTCATCGTGGATAACATATTGAAACCCTCTGCTCAGTGTGCAGTGGCAGCCAAGAGAGCAAATAGAATGCTGGGTATCATAAGGAAAGGAATAAAACAAAAGGATATTATAATGCCTCTGTTTTGTTCCATGGTGCGACCGCACCTTGAATATTGTGTGCAATTCTGGTCGCCGTATCTTAATAAGGACATAGCATTATTAGAAAAGATACAGAGAAGAGCCATCAAAATGGTAAAAGGGATGGAAGGATATCCCTATGAAGAGAGGCTATAAAGGTTAGGGCTCTTCAACCTGGAAAAAGCTGAGGGGAGATATGATAGAGGTCTATAAATTAATGAATGGAGTGTAATGGGTAAACACAAAGAGAAAATATTCTTTCACTCAACGTGTAATCAAACTCTGGAATTCATTACTGGAGGATGTAGTAAAAGCTGTTTGTGTAGCCGGGTTTAAAAACGGTTTGGACAAGTTCCTGGAGGAAAGGTCCATAAACCATTATTAAAGGGGACCTGGGATATCCAGTGCTTGCCCCAATACAAGCATTGTAGAACCTTTTTCTTTTGGGAAAACTGCTAGGCACTTGTGACCTAAATTGGCCACTGTTGGAAACAGGATACTGAGCTTGATGGACCTTGGTCTGACCCAGTATGGCATTTCTTAATGTTTTTAAGTAGATCTGTTTCCTGTAGTTTATTTCCAAGGATGACCTCAGTATCAGCTTCATCGTCTGCAAGTACTTCAAAAACATGTCCGCTCGACTCCTCACCCGCTCTTCACGTACAGATCACGTATCTCCTCTCCTTATCTGTTTACATTGGCTCCCTCTCAGATTCTGGTTTCAATATAAGATGCTTATCACTGTGAATAGGGTAATTCACACTGGCACGCCTCAATACCTTGCTGACCTCCTACACATTCATACCCCTCCCCATGCCCTCCATTAATTTCATAATGATCATCTGTCCCTCCCATCCCATGCCCATGCACACCTGGAGCTCACCCACCACTCTGCATTCTTTTTCCTCAGACCAGCACTTTGGAATTCACTCCCAGCTTTACTCCATGGTGAATAGTCTTTTCCGAAATTCAAAGCAATGCTAAAGACCCATTTCTTCAACTTCGCTTTTGACCTCTCTCAAACCACGGACCGGATCATATGCCCCTCTTGATTTGTCTGATTGTTTTATATGCATTTTCTTCCATCCTTTCTCTGTGTGCCCTATGCTCTCTGCTTTCCTGTCTACCAATTGGCGTTCCTTTCTAACATACTGCAGCCCATTTATTGTAAACCGCTCTGATGCTGTCTCCTGGGCGGTCAATCAAGTGCCAAAATAAAGATAAAGATAGCTGTGTCCAAGTTTACCTGGCTAATAATTTTTTAAATAGAATTTTCCTCCTGGAACTAGTCCAGTGCTTGTTTAAATTGTGCTATGTTGTGTAATAATGTTTTGATCTGCAAAACAAGTACAGTTTAGTGACAGTAAATATATGCTTGGTTGATCATATTTTACACCAGGGGTTCTCATCCCACTCTTGGGGACACACCTAGTCAGGTTTTCAAGATATCCACATTGAGTATGCACAAGACAGATCTGCATGTACTGCTTGCCTTGTGTGCAGTACATTCCTTGTGGTTATCCTGAAAACCTGACTGGCTGGTTGAGAACCACTGTTCTACCCAAATATAGGTCATAGTGTGTCATAGTATGTGTCTGTGTAGCATTTAGAGAGAGCAAAAATAAATGTGTACAAGAAAAACAGAGAGAGCTACCTAACATGGGAAAGTATTTCCATTGAGGAATTTTATAAATGATACCATAAATCACCAGGGCAAACAGAGGTTGTTCACTGTCAAGAAAACTCTGAGATAAGAATGTTTGCCTATAGCATTAACTTAATGGCTTGGTTTTTTTTCTTTTTTTTGTTGTCTTTTCAAGTTTTCTTTCAGAGTTGCAGCTATTTATATGATTGTGCTTTGGTGGCGAGATCTATCTGGTTAGTGCTGTATAGTAACCAAATTTGAAATCCTTGCTCTGGACATACTCCCTGCTCACGGTTTTGGGTTGACAAAATCTCTGCAGATGACACTGTGTGACACTGTGTGGACAAATTTTAGCAGGACAGAGTGGGAGGCAGGAAGGATAGTGAGATGTATGCAGCTTAAAGCTGATTTTAACTGTATATGTCTTTTGAATACTGACCCTTCAAGTATGGAAGACATAGAAAACAATTAGGAAGCTTTTCCTGATAGTTTTGAAAACAATGATGCTGAAATATTATTGTTCTTATAAACTGTCATGCTTCTTAAAAGAATTTCATAGGCACATGCATAAAGGGTAGAAAACTTGCTTGAAAACACGAACGGGGGAAAATTCTTTATAGATATTTGTTTTGTAGTGTTTGTTTTCTTTCTTTACTTTTATTTTCTTTGTCATCTGTGTTTTTTCTTTTCTCTCCTCCTCAGCTTCCTAACTTCTCACTAATGTCCTCCCTTCTTTTGAAACCCACTGACAGATCCCAGGTCTGCCCCTAGTGTTATGTAGCAAGTTTTTGTAAATAGTTTACCCCTGTTATCTAAGTTACTTGCCCTGTTATCTGTAAACTCATACATGTTAACTGTAATGAGCGTTTCTGTTCCATGTAAACCGCGCTGATGCTGAATAGTGCGGTATATAAGAGAATGTAAATAAATAAATAAAAATAAATAGTGCTGTGGCCGCTGCTGTGTTTCTTTCTGACCCCGCCAGTTGCCACTGTTTTTTCTTGCCCCAGTGACTGCTGCTCTTCTTTGCACAATCAGCTGCTGGTGCTACTCTTTTTCCAGCCCGAGGCTGCCATTGCCACACCCAGTCCTGATTCTTCTGCCTGGTGCCAGATGCAAAATTTTAGGAATCGAGGTGACCTGGTGCCAGATTTTTTCTTTTTTGCAGCCCACAATGTGGGTAGCATGGTGTGCAGAACACAGCTAATTCAGTGCTGCAGGTCTCATTCCTAGCTAATTGTTGCTGTGCTGTCTACATGGAGAAGTCAATATTTTACCTTATATGGATCCAAAATATCCGGAGAGCAAGTTGAGACGTTACATTCCACATCAGCTTTTGCCTTTGCAAGATGAAAATTTATTGAAATTACCCCCAATTGAGAAAATGTTGCCTGTTCTAGGATTTTAGAAAGCAATGTCACTGGAGATTAGTAAGTGAGCTACTATAAAGCTCTGAAGACCTGGTTATTCTGGAAGAGTTTGATTGCAGATTAAAAGCCCCAGGCACCGGCGAGTTATTTAGGGCTGATGCCTGGGTCTCTTGATCTAGTTTAGATGATTTTTAACGATTAAACCTTTTAGGATATTAATAGTTGGGATATTATATTGGGATGTGAAAACTGATGAGAGTGGGAAGTGCAAGGGAAACCATTTTATAGGATTTTTTAAAAGTTTTGATACATTTACCAAAAGCACAAGAAGTAAGCATCCACAAACAAAAAGAAGGGTCTTTATCTTCAGGACAAATTTTTTTCCACCCAGTTCCCCATCAAACCCCTGACTTATCAATGTACCAGAAGTATGATTGAGAGTGAAAGTAAAGTAGTCTTGCCTCCTTTTTCACTCACTCAATCTCTTCCCCACCCCTAGGGCCCAACCTTAATTTTACAAAAATGGTATAGCTATATTACAGCTATAGACGAAAATAATGTTTAGGTTATACCCAGGGTGCTCCCCCCACCCGAGCCGTGCCGCCCTCTTTGTGTGATGAGACACACTACCAGTGATTCTGGTGGCAGGGACAGGGGGGGCATGGCTCAGCTTGGCGGCACATTAGGCCTGCCACTTCTGAACCCCTGAAGTTATGTTGGAGGGCACTCAGTGACAGGCCATGTGTGCCAAAGCACATGGCCTGCCGCCAAGCCTAGCTGTCCTCCCCCTGCCATGAAGCTGTCACTGGGGGGAGGGGAAGAGGCCATGTGTGCCAAAGCACATGGCCTGCTGCCCACAGCAATCTGCTATCTTAGGCAGATGGGCTGGCCCCGATTGGACCTTAAAACATGGCAACACAAAGATAAAACAGAATAAATTGTAAATTCCTTATCATCCCTCCAGTCCAGTCCCGACATCTGGGTTGTCAGCTCTCACCAGCAGCTTGGAGACTGAGCATGTCATCTCTGATGACACCAATGTTCTTAGGCAGCTGGCACCATCCACCAGCCCCAGTAAACTCTAATCTCCACGCAGCTGGAGAGAGAGCTGATCACAGAATCTGGGATCATTGAAAAGGAGGAGCATGGTTTTCTCGTTTTTCAGTAGATTGCTCTGTACTCAGAAATTACATTTGGGATTTGTCTGCCTAAATAAAGTTTGGTGTAAAAAAGACGCTGCAAGCAGGTCTGTCAAAACAGCTGAAACAGTCTTATCAGGACACTTAAGAGTTTGAGAGTGCCCCCACCTCTAAAGTCCATTATGCCCTCCAAGGCCACATGTCTGGCATGCAGCTCCTGGTGCAGTTCCATCTCAGTGGGGGGGGGGGGGAGGGTTTGCTGCGGATGCGAGTCAGAATCACAGTCACTTGAAGACAGACTCTTGGATGGAGTGGGGACCTCTGCTGGCTCAGAGGGGTGCTCAGGCCTGGGGGGGGGGGGGCTGTGGTTTGTCCATAGGAGGCCCGGGAGCTCCACCTGTTCTGGAAGGGGTTGACTGGCAGGGCCATGAGATCCTCGAGCAGAAAGGCACAGAGATGCTATCCCCTCATCCCTCTGTCTCAGGAGTTGCCCGAGGGTACTGCACAGACTACTAGGTTTTCTCCAGAATTTTGTGTGGCTTATGCATTAGGCTTTCTGCATGAAGCAGCAAGGACTAGAGCCCGTTGAGCCATCAGGTTGTCAGAGGCAGATGAGGACTCTGCACCTGGGAAGAGACTCGATCCCTCCACTCAGGGGAACATGAGGAGCTCAAAGGCAACCCAGACATGGGGGAGTCAGGGTTGTGGGCCCTCATATCGCACTGGTTACTAACACTGAACAAGGGAACAGGAGTTTCCCCCAAGAGGAAGACCCCTTGGAAGATCCATTCTTTCAGATGGTCCGAAAGACACAGTTGGTGTTTCCCATGCATGGAGTAATAGAACAGAGGATACAGGATGAGTGGGAGGTCCCGGAGACCCCCCTGAAAGGCACATGGACCATTTCCCAGCTCTGTCCCCTCCCAGAGGAAGAGAAAGAGATCCTATTCTCCCCTAGGGTAGATGTAGCGGTGTCAGTGGTCACTAGGAAGAAGACCATATTGGTAGAAGGTAGCACTGTGCTCAAAGATGAGAAAGGCATAAAGTTGGAAACCTTGCTGAACAGACGTTTGACATTAATGCCCTGTTGTTACAAGCTTCAATCTGTAGGGCGTTTGTTTCCAGAGTTTGTCTGCGCTGGGTACCTTAAGAGATGGCTGGGCAAGGGCAGTCTCTACCCCCAGAGGCAGCCAAGCTGGAGTTGGGAGCAGCATATTTGGCGAATGCCTTTTACAGAATAATTAAGGGTCCATTTAAGAGGATTGCTTCAGTGCTGGCTGCAAGACATTGCCTGTGGTTGCAAAAGTCTCCCCTAAGTCTCGTTTGAGCAAACTACCATTTAAAGGTAAACTGCTTTTTGACGAGGCCTTAGAGAAGTGGGGTAAGGACTTGGAGACCAAAGGACCGGCTCCCAGAAGATAAGCAGAAGCCCAGGCGGCTAGAAGGTCCTGTGAGGGGTCAGCTTCTTGATTCTGGTGCTTTAGGGCAATACAATTTGCACCCTATCAGAGAGGGTGCTATACGGCCTAGGGACAATCCTTTTGGGGTTTCGAGGGGCAGGGAGAGGTTTATGCTCCTCTGTAGCACCCAAAAAGACACATTGAGATGAGGGAGACCCAGCCAGGAGGTTATTCACGTGGGAGGTCAGCTGCAGGAATTTTTTTTACCCAGCCTGGGTCCGGATCACATCCGGCCAGTGAGTCTTGGAAGTTATCCTTGGGGGCTATGCACTAGAGTTGGCTCGGCCTTTCTTGGATGCCTTTGTGGTGTCACCTTGCAAGGCGGCAGGCAGTAAGGGACACCCTCAATCGACTGTTGCAATAAAGGCAGTAGTGGAGGTGCCACGAGATCAGTATGGCTCAGGTCAATACTCTATTTCGTGATCCCCAAAAAGGAAGGCACTTTTCAGCCAAACTTAGATCTTAAGCAAGTAAATCTATGTCGGTACTTTCCCTGCTTTTGCATGGAGACACTGCGATCAGTGATCGTGGCCATCAGAAAAGACAAGTTCTTGACCTCCTTGGATCTCTACTTACACATTTCAATGCGTCCAGAGCATCAACGGTACCTCCACTTTGTGGTTCCGATGGGGTATTTCCAGTTCTGAACCTTGCCCTTCGGCCTCGCGCACACCCCTTGTACGTTCACCAAAATTATGGTGGTGGTCGTGGTAACTCTTCGGCAGAAGGGCATTTTACTACATCCTTATCAGAACGTTTGGCTCATTGGAGCAAAGTTCACAGAAGAGTGCAAGCGAACCACTGCATGAGTCAGAGATCAGGGACTTGGCTGGGTAGTCGAGGTCGCAAATAGCTGACAGTTGACATCCCAGAACCTTATATATAGGAGCCCAGTTTCAAACCAAAAAGAGCAGGGTGGCCCTGCCTTGAGAAAGGGTGCTGACATTGCAGAAGCTAGTCAGGCAGTTTCTCCAAATGAAAGTGCCCACGTCGTGGCATTATCTACAACTATCAGAATCCATGGTGACAACCATTGAGATGGTGCTGTGGGTATGGGCTCACATGTGGCTGCTGCAAAGGGCCTTGCTCCGAAGATGGTTGGCACAGCACCACCTGCCGATGCATCCATTACCATGCCCCGGGGGCATGCAGTCGGCATACCATGGAGTCACCCGTCTGGATACTGTTGACGACGGATGCCAACCTCGAGTACTGGGGGGGCAGATTGGCAGGACCAAATAGCACAGGGGGTTTGGACCACAGATCAGAAAAGTGTGGTTCAGCAATTCTCTGGAGATGTGAGCAGTTTTCTTGGCGCTGCAAAAGTTTCACCCCAACTGGCATGGCTGGGTTGTAAGAGTGTTCTCGGACAATGTGATGACCATGGCTTATATCAAATCGACAAAGCGGAATGAGCAGGGTGCAGCTTGAAAGCAAGGTATGCCTTTTGGAGTGGGTGGAGGAAAACCTACAAACAAAACAATCAGTCAGTCAATCTTGGTAGCCCATGTAGCATGAACCGACAATGTATCAGTCATTTGGATTTGTTTGGACCCCGGAGAGTGGGTGCTCTGTGAAGCTAACTTTGTGCAAATAATGCACAGGAGGGGGCCACTGATCATGGATCCAGTGGTGACCTTTGCCTCCGCCCAAGTGAGCGCTTCTTCTGCAGGTGGAGGGAACGGATATCAGGGGGGCTAGTTGCCCTGATTCAGCCATGGCCCACAGACAGTCTGCTGTACGTATTTCCACTGTGGGCGCTAATCGGCTGCCTGATTCAGAAGATAGAGGCACATCAAGGGCTGGTCGTCATCATTGCCCCAGACTGGCCCTGCAGGCCATCATATGTGAATCTGCCAAGGCAGACAGTGGATCACCCGTGGCGCCTACCCAACCAACACGACCTCCTCTCACAGGGGCTGATTTTGAATGCCTCAAGTGGATCGATTCTTGCTTACGGCTTGGCTCTTGAAAGGGCATGGTTGAGCAAGAGGGGAAAGTCTGCCTCGGTGATTTCCACCTTGTTGAAAGCCCATAAGCGCTCTACTTTGCTCTCATATACTTGAGCTTGGAGATTTTCGAAGCGTGAACATAAGAACATAAGAACATAAGATATGCCATACTGGGTCAGACCAAGGTCCATCAAGCCCAGTATCCTGTTTCCAACAGTGGCCAATCTAGGTCATACGTACCTAGCAGTTTCCCCAAAAGACACAGGTTCCGCAATGCTTGTACTGGGTCAAGCATTGATATCCTGGGTCCCTTCTTAATAATGGTTTATGGACCTTTCCTCCAGGAATTTGTCCAAACCTTTTTTAAACCCAGCTACACTAACAGCCTTTACTACATCCTCCGGTAACAAATTCCAGAGTTTGATTACACGTTGAGTGAAAAAATATTTTCTTTTATTAGCCTTAAATAGTTTACCCTGTAGCTTCATTGCATGTCCCCTAGTCTTTCTATATTCTGATAACATAAACAATCGATCTACGTTTACCCGTTCCACTCCGTTCATTAATTTATAGACTTCTGTCATATCTCCCCTCAGCCGTCTCTTTTCCAGGTTAAAGAGCCCTAACCTTTTTAGCCTTTCTTCATAGGAGTATCCTTCCATCTCCTTTACCATTTTGGTGGCTCTTCTCTGAACCTTTTCTAATAACTCTATATCCTTTTTAAGATACGGCGACCAGAATTGCACACAATATTCAAGGTGCGGTCCCACCATGGAACGATATAGAGGCTTATTATATCTTTTGTTTTATTTTCCATTCCTTTCCTGATGATACCTAGCATTCTATTTGCTCTATTGGCTGCCGCTGCACACTGGGCCGAGGGTTTTAACATGTTATCTACAATGACGCCTAAATCTTTTTCCTGGGTGGTGGTTCCTAATGTGGAACCTTGCATTGTGTAACCATAGTTTGGGTTGTTCTTCCCTAGGTGCATAACTTTGCACTTGTCCACATTAAATTTCATCTGCCATTTTGATGCCCAGTCTTCTAATTTATCAAGATCCTCTTGCAATTTTCCACAATCCTCTTGGGTTTTAACAACTTTAAATAGTTTTGTGTCATCTGCAAATTTGATAACCTCACTCTCTTATTCCACTTTCCAGGTCATTTATGAATATGTCAAAAAGCATCGGACCCAGCACAGATCCCTGGGGTACACCACTATTCACCTTTCTCCATTGGGAAAATTGGCCATTTAGTGTGGTGAGAAGACAAAGGCTACCAGTCTCTTGGCAACGGTGCTGGAGATCTTGGTTGGTTTGGCAAGCAGTATGGGAAAAAAAGGACTGTCCTGTAGTTCCCTGCGAGTACAGGTGGTGGCAGTGTTTGCCTGCTATCGAGGTAGAGTCCAGGGTGTTTCCCTGAGAGCCCATCCTGAGGTGGTTTGGTTTCTTAGGGTGGTCTAGCAGGGGCACCCTCCAGTTCGGACGGTAATTTCCCTAAAGGATCTTAACCTTGTATTGTCAGTGCTGACTGAGGAACCTTTTGAACCACTGGGGGCCTGTATGTTGAAGGATTTAACGTTAGGACAGCTTTTCTAGTAGTGATATGTTTCGCATCATGGATTCAGAGTTGCAAGCACACTCGTGTCGCAAACCCGTTCTCTCTGTCTCAAAGGAAAAGGTGGAATTATGGATGGTTCCTTCCTTTTTGCCCAAGGTACTCTCAGTTTTTCATTTTATTAGCTGGTTATGTTACCGGTGTTTGCGGGCACAGAAGCGGCCTGACAGGAGCCAGGTCTGCTTCTCTTGAATGTTCATCGTGCATTGCGATGCTATTTGAAGAGAACTGAACCATTTTGAAAGTCAAACTGTTTGTTTATTCTGTTTTGGGGAGGGGGCCGCGAAAGAGCGAAGCAGCTTCCAAGGCCTCTATCTCTCGCTGGGTTCAAGAAGCCTTTTCTTCGGCCTACCTTCTGTGATGCAAACAGGTACCATGGGGCCTACAGGCACATTCCCCTAGGGTACAAGTGGCTTCATGGGCCGAGTTTAGCCTGATTCCTCCAGTGGATATCTGCTGAGGGGGCCTCCTGGGCGTCCTTGCATATTTTTTTGTGACCCTGCCCTCCTTTGTGGTTTAGGGCCTCCCAACCAGTCAGGTGCCTTCTGGCTCTGAGAGGTTATAGGCAACTCTGGCTCTCTGCCCTGCTCCCAGCTACTTAGAGAACCTCCACTGTTCCGCCCTCCCTCTTGCTGTTTCTTGGTGATTTTAATCCTTGGAGTTGTTGGGAAGGAGGAGTGGCCTAGTGGCTGGGGCAAATTGCCTCGGGCCAGGGGTTCAAATCCTGCTAGAGGACCGCAAACGTGGGCTGGAAGGACTGGGATTTCTGGTCCCACAGGTGCTCCTTGTGGCCTTAGGCAAGCTACTTAACCCTCTACAAAAACATATTGTGAGCCCCTTTGGGAGAAGGGAAATATATACCTGAATATATACCTGAATATACACTCCATAGATTGAGGTTACTTAACAGGGGTTCTCTGTGGACACCTGGTGACATCATCCAACAGTGCCAAGAATGGAAGTACTTTCCAGAGTGTCCCTATCCCTTGGCCTGCCCCTTCCTAGCCCAGAGTGTCCCTAGGTGTGGCCTTGCTGCTAGGGAGGTGCTTGGGTCATGAGGGCAACCTCTTCTAGGGGAGGTGGGCAAGTACATGTGGCTAACTTATCCTGATGCCCACAAAGAACCCCCTTACAGGTAAGTAATCTTGCTTTCTCCTTGGCCAAGCAGGTTGCATCAGCTACACCTGGTGCTTCCCTAGCTGCACCACTGTTACCTACTGCAGTGGATGAGGACAGAGGAAGAACTGTTGATGTACACCCTGACAATAGTTCACACTGGATCAGTAGAGGCTGCGTATTAGCATAACTTTCAACCACATAGTTTATAACTTTTAACATAACTTCAGAACCTGATGTGCAAACCATTCAGTAAGAACTTGGCAAATGTGCAAAACCTTTTAACAGCATAGCTTAAGAGAACTTCAAAACCTGAAGTGCAAACAATTCAGTAAGAACTTGGCAATTGTACAGACAACTCAGTAATAGTGCAAACGATTCAGTGGCACGGGGGTGTGACTGATCAACCAGCAGGGCTCATTCACTGTGTGTGCAGGGTGCCCCAGGCAGTCGTGGCTTGGCTGAGTCCAGAACCATTCAACCGAAGGAACTTTCCGCCTGCATGTACGGCAGTAGTATTTCTGTAAAGTGTGAACGATGGACCAGGTGGCGGCTCTGCACATGTAAGGTACCGGCATGGAGCATAGGTTGGCGATGGTGGTGACCATTGCCCGAAGTTGATGAGCTTTGACCTTGGCTGTGGTCTGTGCCCCTGCCTGGTCATGGCAGAAGGTGATGCAGTCGATTATCCACTGTGACGGTGTCCTCTTATTGACCGGACACCCTGGCTTGTTGGGGTCAAAAGAGATGAAGAGCTGCTGCCCTGTGTTCAGAGGAGGTAGGTGCGCAGTGCCCTGACACAGTCTAGGGTGTGCAGTCTCTGTTCCTCTGGTGAGGCATGGAGCTCTGGGTGGAAGGTAGAGAGCTGGTTGATGTGGAATGCCGAGGCTACCTTTGGTATGAACCTTGGGTGAGTGCGCAAGGTGGCCCAGTTGTGGTGTAGCTGCATGTACGGTGGGCCCTCCATGAGTGCCTGCAGCTCGCTGACCCATCCAGCCAAGATGATCACGACCAGGACGAGCATCTTCCAGGAGACGTTCTTGAGGGGCATTGCCTGCAGTGATTCGAAAGGTTCTTGTGTCAGCTGGTGAAGGACAATGTCAGGGGCCCAGGGCGGCACCGGGGGATGCACTGGCAGTCGCAGGTTATTCAGGCCTTTCATGAAGCAGGCAACCAACGGGAGTGTGGCAATGGAGCTGTCGTTTGGGCGTTCATGAAAGGTGGCGATGGTGGAGAGGTGGACCTTGATGGACTGTGTCTTGAGGCTACTTTTGAAGAGGATGCTCAGGTATTGGAACCGGGCAGGAGACCGGGTCCAGACCCCGAGCAATGCACCAGGTGCTGTAGTGTTTCCACTTCAGGCTGTAGGATTTCCTTTTGGATGGGCGCGGGGCCACAGGGAAAACGTGTTATACTTCTGTGGACAGACAAAGCGATGCTAGGGTGCGCCTCTCAATTTCCAGACTGTCAAGGCGAGGGCCTGTAGATTGGCATATAGGACGGTTCTTCGGTCCTGCGTGACGAGGGTCAGTTTGAGGGGGGTGGCATACTGGTTGGTTGCTCCAGGGCAAGGCGGTGGAGGTAGGGGAACCACTTCTGCCTCGGCCTTTAGTGGCTCGATGAGGATGGCATGGGCCTTGTCCTGAACTATACACTGCAAGGGAGATTAATGGTGGGGAGGTGGGAGAGGCATATACTAGTGACCACTCCCCCCATGACATGTTGAAGGCATCCGTAGCTAGGCTGTTGTCTGAGGGATGCTTCAAGCAGAAGTGGTGGCATTTCACATTCTCCTTGGTGGTGAAGAGGTCCACCTATGGCTGGTCCCAGCACTGGAAAAGGGACTCTGCTGCTATCTGGATGTTTAGGGTCCAGTTGTGCAGGTCCAGCAGGTGTCTCAGCCTGTCCGCTGGGTTGTTTAGAGGTAGGACGCCTGTAAAAGGCAGTGCTTGGAGAGGGTGAAGGACCAGACTCTGAGGACCTCCCTGCAGAGTGGACAGGACAGGAACCCATCCCCCCTTGTTTACTGATGTAGAACATGGTCACTTGATTTTCTGTCTGGATAAGTATAGTCTTGTTCGCTATGAGCTGCTGAAAAGCTTATAGTGTGAAGCGTATTGCACGAAGCTCCAGCAGATTAATGTGCTGTGATCTTTCTTTCGGGCTCCAGCGGCCTTGTGTGCATAGTTGGCACATGTGCGCCTCCCAGCCTTTTGGTGAGGCATCGGTTGTGATGACTTGGTATGGTTGCTGCTGGAGTGGCCTGCCACCTTCAAGGTTCTCTCTGGGTGGGTCCAGCAGAGGAGGGACTTTTGGAAATCCTTGTTTATTGGGACATGCACAGATAGTGGTTGGGGAGTGCTGGTTGCATTGGGAGCGAAGGTGCCATTGGAGGTGGTGCATGTGCAGTCTCGCGAGGGGTAATACCTGTGTTGTCACTGCCGTGAGCCCTAGAAGGCGGGGGAGGGTCCAAGCCGTGGATTGCTGTGCCGAGGTGACGCGGAGAGCCAGGATGTTGATCGTGGTCACTTGGGCAGGTAGGAAGGCCCTGGAAGCTGTAGTTTCTGTGTCTGCCCCAATGAAGTCCAGGTGCTGAGTGGGGCGGAGGTGGAACGTCTGGCGATTGATTAAGAACCCCAGTGAGGTTAGTAGAGCAATTGGCTGTTGGACTGCTGCTTGGGCCTCTAGCCTTGAGGGAGCTGAAATTAGCCAGTCGGGGTATGGGAAGATGCAGATGCCTTGCTTGTGGATGGGCTGCTGCCACCGCAACACACTTGGTGAATACCTGTGGGACCGAGGATAGGCCGAAAGGAAGCACCCTATATTGGTAGTGGTTGCCCAACACCTGGAAGCGTAGGTATTGCCTTTGTGACCAGAGGATGGGGATGTGTGTATATATGTCCTGCAGGTCCACAGCTGCCAGCCAGTCCCCTGTCTGGATCAACGGTAGAATGGATCCTAAGGAGTACATTCAAAACTTCTCTTTGATGATGAATTTGTTCAGTTTCCTGAGGTTGAGGATGGGGCGGACCCCTCCCGACTTCTTCAGTATAAGAAAGTATATGGAGTAGAACCCATTGTTGAGCTCATCCACTGGGACTGGCTCTATTACCCATGAGCTAAAATAAAAAATGACAGGATCTACTATAAATAACAATCAAGAGCCAAATGCAAGTAAAAACAGATCAAAACACCAAAAACACAAAATATTGGAGGAAAAAAGACCTCAGGGTATAGTAAAAGCCAACACAATGGCTCAAACATGTAAAACTCAAGCTGTCTCTGGCTTAACACAGCTTGTAAATGTCCCTTTACATCATAGATCACGAAAAAAAACACGCCAATATTCATGCAAACATGTAGAAATGACATTCTTCACAAAATATATACTGCAAACATGTAAAAATGTCTTTCTTCACAAAATGTATACACTTCTCACACAATCCATGACATTCTGCACAAAACTCCTATATGGGCACACAAATACTAAGCTTCAGAAGCAGAACAAACAACAGGTCAAACTCCAAATACTTAGCTTCAGAAGCAGAACATCAACGAGTCAAGCTCCCAGCACCGGGCGTTTCGCTTAGGTTGCTTCAGGAAGCAAAACTGTACTCACAAAAACTAAACTGAAGCCATGGTCCCAAACTCAAGCCAAAATACAACTGCCCTGGAGTCACACCAGGTCGATGGTCACACCAGGGCAGTTGTATTTTGGCTTGGACTTGGGAACATGGCTTCAGCATCTGCACCTGTCCTTGAATTTTTGTGGATGTTTCAATGTCATGAGGGCATTTTGAAATTGGCTTCATGAGAGACTGAAATGGTCCAGATAGAGTGTAAAGTAATGATGGCAGGTTTAGAAAGAGCTGGCCCAAGGCTGGCATGCTATTATGGGGAAGAGGAAACAAAATCAGCTTTGCTTACCCCGGTCACAGAAACATCAAGATGTCCTCTATCTCTGGGAATTGGGTTTGGCATAGATCCTCAATCCTGGCAGCTTCTGGTAGCTGTGTCTCTACATATCTACTGCAGGGTTCTCCTTGACTGATGGGTCCAGAGGCAGTTCTCTGCGACTGACCACTTTGAGAGGACACTCACAAGTTTGCTTTTGATTAGGTGTAGGAGGAAAATTATGAGCATTGTGACTCAGCAAAACTTCATCATCCAATCAGGTCATTCCTTAGGCATGTTAGCGACAGAAGGAAGTGCGAAAGTGGCATTGTGAGATTCAAGGGTAATATGTGGAGGCTGATGAGGATAAGATGGAATTACTTAACAGATATTTCTGTTCTGTGTTTACAGATAAAGCACCAGAATGGGACCTCAGAAAACAAACACAAATGGGAATGGAAGTGGGGTAGAACTTCAAGTATTTTCAGAAGACTGTGTTCCTGAGGAGCTAGCTACACTAAAAATGGGCAAAGCGATGGGGCTGGACGGGATTCATCCGAAAGTGTTGAAAAAAGTAAGGAAAGTACTAGTGACTCAACTGGCTGACCTTTTCTATGCTTCCATAGAGTTGGGAGTGTTCCAGGAGGACTGAAAATGGACAAATGTGGTTCCTGTCCACAAAAGTAGGAGTAAGGAAGAGGTTGGTGACTACAGACCAGTTAATCTGATTACTATGATGAATAAATTAATGCTATTAAAGCATAGGATGGTGTGGTTTCTGGAATCCAAAAGGATTACAGAATCTGAGATAGTGGGCCTTGTCAGATGAATCCGATTTTTTTGATTAGGTGACCAGAAAATTGGATTGGGGAAGAGTGCTAGATGTAGTATACTTAGATTTCAGCAAGGCCTTTGATACCATACCACATCAGTGACGTATGAATAAATTTAGTGTGCTTGGGATGAAACCTAAAGTGGCTGGTTAAGAAACTGGATGAGTGGAAGGTAGTAATAAATGGAGTTTACTCTGAAGATAGGGGCTTTGCCAGTGGCAGGACACAAGGTCTGGTCCTTGGTCCTGTTCTTTGTAACATTTTTGTAAGCGATATTGCAGAAGGTCTGTTGGGAAAGGTATGCCTCTTTACAGATGATACCAAATCTACAGCAGGAACAGGAATTGGAAAATGTGGATAACATAAGGAAGGATCTAGTGAAGCTTGAAGAATGGTCGAGAATTTGGCAGATAAGATTTCATGCTAAAAAATGTAAGATCATCCATTTGGACTGCAAAAATCCAAGGGAGTAGTATAGTATAGGGGTTGAAGTACTTCAGTGTATAAAAGATGAGCAGGACCTGGGGATGATTGTATCGGATGATCTTAAAGTGGCCAAGCAGGTAGAAAAGGTGACTGCAAAAGCCAGAAAGATGCTTGGGTGCATAGGGAGAGGAATGGCCAGCAGGAAAAAGAAGGGGATAGTGCCTTTGTGTAAGTCTCTAGTGCGACCTCATTTGGAGTACTGTGTGCATTTCTGGAGATGGCACCTTCAAAAGGATATAAGCAGGATAGAGTCAGTCCAGAGGGTGGTTACTGAAATGGTGAGTGGTCTTCATCATAAAGCATATGGGGTAGACTTAAAGATCTCAATATGTATACTTTGGAGGAAAGGCAGGGGAGGTGGCCCTCTTCCTGTTGAAAGGAAGCTCTGGAACGAGGGGTCAGAAGATGAAGGTGAAAGGGAATAGACTCGGGTAATCTGAGGAAATATTTCTTTACAGAAAGGGTGGTGGATGCATGGAACAGCCTCTTAGTCGAGGTGATGGAGAAGATAACTATCTAAGTTCAGAAAAGCATGGAACAAACAAAGAGTGAGAGGAGGGGATTGCAGAATTTAATAGTTCTCATAGATGGGTAGACTAGATAGGCCATATAGCCTTTATCTACCATCATTTTCTGTGTTTCTTTGTTGTTTTGGGAGATTGCTTTGAATCTTTCCTTTATGCTTGCCCACGGCAACAGGCAAAAAGAAATCAGAAAAACATTTTGATAGAAAGTTCTGTGTAAGTAATGCATTTGGCATACTATCAAGTTAGATCTCTCTATATGTAATTTATGAAAAAGGGATCTATTTGATCTTAAAATGCTCATGTGCAACCTCATCTTTCTATAAAGGCAGATGAGTATCGACGGCTTGTGCCGAATGCAAAAAGAAAGGCCTTTTAAGTTCGCATTTTATCAGCAGGTAATAGACCAAAGGAACTGTTTTGGATTGCAAAGCAGTTGTTAGGGATACAGACAGGCACTGGGGTCAGGGAACCTGGGAAGGTAGAGGTGGAGCAGGTGGCAGATTTTTTTGTTAAGCTGAGAATTGTTCAGGGGATTTGGCAGTTGAAGGAAAGTGAAGGCAGAGGAGAAGCAGGGGACTGAAGTGGTGCAGGGAATGAGAGGGTGTTAGGGATTGCCCCATTTGTTTAGGAGGTTGTAGGTGGTCCAAAATGCAACTGCACAGATGTTATCTAATTGGGGTTGGAGAGAATCTGTTGAAGATGTACTGAGGCAATTACATCGGCTCCCAATTTGAGATCGCTGTCTGTTTAAAAAAGGCGATGTTGACCTTTTAAATCTTGACAGCAAATAGCTGAGCCTCCCCTCAATCTTTCGAGGGGAGGTTCAGCTATTTGCTGGGAGTGTTACAGTGGTACCAGCTTGGCTGTGCCTTAAGGTCCAGCCAGGGGAGTTTGCTGGTGGTTCCTGATAATCGAGATGTGTGGCAGCAGAAATGGAGGGGATGTACCTTTAGGGTGGCTGCATCGGTGTGGTGGAATAAACTTCCCATTGCGATGTAGCAGGAATTAGACAAGGGCCGCGTTCGTAAATATTTTTGTTCCCCAGTTAGGTTGTAGCAGAGGGAGGGAGGGAGTGGGTAGGGGCCACAGTCTGTTTTGTTATTTTGTATTTTCCCTGTATTATGTTTTATTTAGCATATTCTTATTGTAAACCATTTAGAATGTTGTACATGGTAGCGGTATATGTTTTGAAATAAATAAATACAATTTCACATTGGCTTGGTAAAAGGTAACTCTACCTTTCCCCTAACAGGCCCAAAATGAGAGAAAGACCTTTTTTTTTCTTCCCTAAATCAAAACCAAACTCAGCAGTTTTATTGAAGGCCTATTTGAGGTTGGGAAGATCATACTGTGCCTCCCTTCATTCACGTTTGTATCCATTTGCAGAGTGGATTTAACGCTGATGCGCAGCCTCTTATTTGAGATGAATAGATCTTTAAAATAATTGCCATTAAACTTCAGTATTTTCTCAGGTTTAAAGGCTTTGTTTTGTGTCTGTAAGATTAATTTAACACTTTGATTTTATCTCACATCTTAGCACATTTTCTTTATATCCCGCTCCTGCCCTGTAGGAGGCCATGCCTTTTATTTGGCATTTTTTATATTTATTTAAAATGAGGGCCTCCTTTCTTGTCAAGACTGCAGTGGGCAAAAGGTGCATCTGTTAACTGGATCATCTTTGAGAGAGAAATGCATCCTTTAGTGCATTTTAGTTTGCAGTTCGAGTTTCACTTCTGCGAATGTGTGAGACTAATTGGAGAAAGTCAGGTGCTCACTTATCTAGATTGGACTGCAGTAGCAGATAATGTTATTGAGGGAAGAGCAAAAAAAAAATCTCCCAGCTGCTGTGTTTCAGCAAAACATTTTAGAACGAGCAATGGTGAGTCTGGGGTTTTACCTGGGGAAATGCTTCTTAGCCTGCAGGCCTCTGTTCTCTAACGAGCATAAAAACATTCCATGTTTTACCTGGGGAGATGATTTGTCTAACTGTGTAATAAAAATAGACCCTTTTCCTTTAATAGGGAGCATAAACAACCAGGCTCTTTGCCTGCAGAAGGATTTGCAGTGGAACGGACCTTTCTCCTCTAATGGGGAATACACATCGTCCAGAATGGTTACCAGCACTTTTTCTCACTTTCTCAGTGTCCCCAGCACTCTCGCCATCACAGTTCATCCCCATCACTTTTCTCCCTCCTCACAGTCCAGCTCCACCTTTCTCACTGCCTCCCCCACCACCATCACTATCACCGCATTCTCTCTCACCCCGAAGCTTATCCTCATCACTTTTTCTCTCCCCTTCCTAGTGTCTTCTCTCTCACCCTCAGCCTCAAACCACCACTCTATCACTCTAATCCCACTACAGCTTGTCTTCATCACTCTATCATTGCCACAACACGTGTCCACCATTCTGTCCCCCTCCAGCTTGTCCAAGAAGTCTCTCCTCTCCCCATGTTGTACCCACCCCTCACACTCTCTGCTACTGCTGCTCCCTGTCTCCTAGTCCATGCAGGCCTTTCTCTACCTGCCACAACTGATTCCTTTTAGGAGTGGCACTTCATGAAGCACCGGTTCTTACTTCTTTCCTGTGGACCATAAATTGAGTCACTGCTTCAGCTAATTTGTCTTTCAGCAAACAGTCCTTGGTTTTAGCTGAAGAGGATTTGCAGAACTATAGCTGTATGCAGAAGATGAGACATCCCTGGTCAATTGTGTTCTCCGGGAACAAGCAGGAAATCAGTCCAGACATATGGGTGACATCAGCGCTGACGGAGCCTGCACGGAAGCATCTCCCCAGCTTTCAAAGAAAGCCTTTGGGAGATGCACCACACATGCGTGGACCACTTCCTGCCCAAGAGTGCCATCTTGCCTGGTCTCCTTTTTTCCCCTGAGCCAATTGGACGCCACCCAGTTTCCCCTAGAAAAATTGGATTTTTGTTGTTAAATTTTGTCCAGTTTGCATAGCGGCAGTCTCCGCCTCTGCACCCCCCTGGAATGCCCCCAACACGCCCTGATGCTAACCGGATAGCATCGGGGTGTGTAGCGAACTTAGGAGGGGATATTCAACAGCACTAACCGTGTAAGTGCTGTTGAATCTCCCTGTTTAAGGCATTTACATGGTTTACTGAGCTGTAAACCTTGTAAATGCCATTCGAATATTGGGCCCATTGTTTTTAACTTTGTACCAGTCTTGGGCATTCCAGGGAATCAAGATGGCAGCGGGATGCTTTCTTGGAGGAGTCACCTTTTAGATGATTCTGTGCCTTTGAATTCTCTTTTTCCTCTCTCCTGTGGGGATATTACGATGGGCAGGAGGAAAAGAAAGCAGGTTAGTCTACCCTCGGGCTCGGTGCTTGGTACAACTATGCAAAAGACATTGGGCACCTGTGGCTTCTTCTCCATTGGAACGGGAGCAGTACTTTCAGCAGTGCCGGATAATGAGTCCCTTTTGGCGCTGGGCATCTCAGGAGTCGGGTTCTCTCCGGAGCAGTGTGCCTCTCCTCCATGACCTGAAAATGCTGCAGATGCCAGTGTAGTGCTTCCCCGCAGTGTTTCGATGAGTTCTCCACTGCAGGGAAGTGAAGAAGGCTCTCTGGCTGCAGTGGCGTCCTCCCAGGCATTGGGATCGCATTTTTTGGAAGATGCGGGGTCTGACCCTCCTGTATTGGATGCAGTGGTGGAGTATTCATGAGGAGTTTGTCAAACTGGAAGTACGGGGCTTTCAAAGCCTGCACACGTATAACATTAGATGCGCTGTGGGACTTAACTGCTTCATTTCAATCTTCCTTGTCTGTGGTTTCTGAGACTTAACTAAAGATTTGATGGTGGTGAAAAGTGATTTCCAGACGGTTTCCAGGAACCAGACTAACCAGGAGGGGAGACTCTCTGCAATTGAGAAAGAACTGGGGCATCTTTGGGAGCTTCAGGTGACTCAAGTTAAAATGGGACCGTACAGCAAAAGAAAATGGAATATTTAGAAAATCAGGCTCGTAGGAACAACCTGCGATGGTTAAACTTTCCAAGGTCCCTGGTTTTGTCGCCGATTGAGATGGTATGTAGATACTTCAGGGAGATGTTGAAAATCCCCCTGGAGTGTCTCCCTCCCATCTCTCAGGTACAATATCTGTCTGTGGGCCCAAGCAACCATGGTGGTGGAGCTGTGTTGGGGAGTTTGGGAGACCTTACAAGGTTTCTAGTGGACTCCCTTGAGGTGGTCACAGAGAGGACAACTCTGTTGGTTACGCTGGTCCTTGAACTTGATAAAAGTTTGATTCTTAGAGCATATTTTTAGAATTTCAGCAAGAAGTTTATGGGTTAATTTGTTTGTATATTTCCTGATTTGTCACGTCTTACCCAATTGTGGAGGAAGGAGTTGCTGGATCTTCGACCCCCGGTCCTTTCTTTTGGAGCTCAGTTTAATTTGAAATTTCCTTCTTGTTGTTATGTTACCTATAAAGATAAGAGTTTTCTTTTTTTTTAACCTAAACAACATTTGGAGTTCTTGACTGTTAGGGAGGAGTCTAGGATAGTGGAGTCCTCTATGGCTGATGTGTAAGTCTCCACCTGCCTTAATTAGTTTATTTCCTACGGTCAATGTGCCTTGTTTTTGTTTTTCTGTATCCTCTGGAGTTTTCGTAGTATTGTGGGCGAATTATTGTTTTTTTTTGTTTTTCCTTTTTAATTTTACTCTGGTTGTAAATTATCTTTACTGTATACTTTTTGGCGTATTGAACTATTGTTTTCATTCATATTTTGTTACTTGGATGTTTAAGTAATACTTAATAAATATATAAATCTAACTTTGTACCATGTAAAGTTTCTTGGTGGCTGTTCATAAAGGGATTTATTGGAACATGCAGTTTGACTGGGGTGTCTAAGTCTTTGCATGCAACTGTGTGATACAGCCTTGTTACAGAGATGTTTGTGGGAATGGCTGAACTTTAACTTAATCTCTTTCTTTCTATAATTTTAAGGCAGCCATTGAGCTTTTTATACTGCCTACAGTGACAGATTTAATCATCTGACTGCCCTTAGACAATTGGACAGTTGTGGGGATCTCTCTCTGAAGTCATGTGTTGTGACTAGTTCAGGATGTTGGGTGACTGTCCTATAATAGTGATGTGGCCATGTGGGAGTAGCCATAAGACTCATTTCCAGTGGCAGGGTGGCTGCTTCATGCAGTTGCCTACTCTGCATATTGGGAAGTCTGCCTCTGACGTTCTGGATACCTCCGTTAAGGTTGCATTTTTTAAGAATGGAAGCAGTGTGAGGGGACGGCCACATGTAAACAGCTATGGCCCTTGTCATTCCGAGGGAGTCACTTCAAATTCAGTGGTAAATGGGATTGGACTTTTGGACAGCTAACTAACCTTACCTTAGAAAGTAGCCAAGAAAAGGAAGGAGAATTGTTTTGTCATAACCAAGGAAAGGAGAAATAAAGAAGGGAGTAAAATAAGAGCATTGGGGTTGTTTCCGCTTCCCCAAGATATGACCCTAACCCGTTTTAAGACTCAGGCTCAGGCAGCTACAGGCTGAAAAACCTGGTTTGGATGACAGGCCTGAATAAGAAGGTTCTGTCAGTCCCGGGGAAACATGCTTTTCTGTATGGAGCTCCTTTAGCAATAGAGGTCCATGCAGAGAGACACTGATGTGTCTTGGGAAACTCAAGTGTTTTCATTCTTTTGAAAGATTATCGTAAAATACTTCCAACATAAAATATCAAAAGCCCTAGATTGACTTATTGACCTGATGTGGACCTGACATGAAAAGTTGGGATTTGTTCTAGCGTCAGCTGACAAAGTTACCATGGATGTTCATTCCATTTAACTAGTTTTGATTTTGGATAAAAGCAAAACCAAACAAAACAGACAGTCAGACTTCTACTGAAATTGTCATGCTCAACTAGTTGTTCTTTTTTTGGTTAATCAGTTGATTAACACCAGCTAGAGAGAATCCTCAAAGATGGTGCCGCCAAAGTGGTGTGATCAATTAGACCTCAGACCTGGAAAAATTTCTGAGCTGTACAAATGGCAGTTTTGAAATATTTGGGCTGGCCTCAGGGACATCCAGCTCAGCCCTTGCAGATTGAGTCCAGTGCATGTATTTTTTGCACACTTTTTAAATTTTGAAGAGTGAAAACTGCCGTTATTAGTTAAGTGCAGATAGATGCAACCATTAATCAAAGAATATAATATCCAAGATACTAAACATTGAGCCCAAACTCCAAAATATTATAATGCCTGGGAGACCAAAACATTTTCTTTTTCATTTGTGTTAAATATACTATTTTGGTTTATTAGCTTGATTTGTTTTTTGGCGGACCACTAATTACAAAGCATAAATTCCCTTTCACTGCTATTATAAAGACCTACTCATGAATTCTGCCTAGCACTAATGTTCCAACATTCTTTATGGCATCAATTGCTCAATTGCTCGTGCTCATCTGAATATAACGTAACAAAATGCCAAATCGCCAGTCATTTGTACTTATCTGAATATATAGTTGCCCAATACCGATGCAGCACTATGTTTTGAAATCAGTCCTCCTGCTAGGGTTCTGCGTCGTGACATATCATAACAATTTCTGACAGCCTGCCTTTCCTTCGACTTGTTCTCTGCTGCTTTACATTGAGTCTTCCCACTTTTCTAAGGCGGCTTTCGTCTTTTGTAATGGAAGAGCAGAACGAATGTTTGGGGGTAAGTTGATTGTGAAGAGCTGAACCTTTGCAAAGGTGTTGGTGCTAAAGGCAAGGCTCAGAGTAACATCGCATCAAGTTGCCCACTCCATGTACTTGGTGGTTTACCACAGGTACAATAATATTTTAGTCAGAGAGTGGTATTGATTATATCATCTAAATAGAGAAAGTTTAGGTTACATGAGGAAAGTAATTTTACAAAGGTTTTTCTGTCTGTAAAGCTTGTTTTATGTGCGGAAAAAGCCTTTTATAAAATTGCACAGCGATGTACACATGTATAAGTCCATGCATCAACAAGATGGTGTGTACATATATGTATGCCATGTGTAGATGTTCCTGGGGCATAGTTTGGGTGGAGCAGCGATGTCTGAGTATGTGTTTGGAGAACACACTGCAGATATAAATGTGTGGGCGTTCCTAGGGGGTGTAGTTTGGGTGGAGCAGCGATGTCTGAGTACGTGCTTGGAGAACACACTGCAGATATAAATGTGTGGGCGTTCCTAGGGGGTATAGTTTGGGTGGAGCAGCGATGTCTGAGTATGTGCTTGGAGAACACACCGCAGATGTAAATGTGTGGGCGTTCCTAGGGGGTGTAGTTTGGGTGGAGCAGCGATGTCTGAGTACGTGCTTGGAGAACACACTGCAGATGTAAATGTGTGGGCGTTCCTAAGGGTGTAGTTTGGGTGGAGCAGCGATGTCTGAGTACGTGCTTGGAGAACACACTGCAGATGTAAATGTGTAGGCGTTCCTAGGGGGTGTAGTTTGGGTGGAGCAGCGATGTCTGAGTATGTGCTTGGAGAACACACCGCAGATGTAAATGTGTGGGCGTTCCTAAGGGTGTAGTTTGGGTGGAGCAGCGATGTCTGAGTATGTGCTTGGAGAACACACCGCAGATGTAAATGTGTGGGCGTTCCTAGGGGGTGTAGTTTGGGTGGAGCAGCGATGTCTGAGTACGTGCTTGGAGAACACACCGCAGATGTAAATGTGTGGGCGTTCCTAAGGGTGTAGTTTGGGTGGAGCAGCGATGTCTGAGTACGTGCTTGGAGAACACATTGCAGATGTAAATGTGTAGGCGTTCCTAGGGGGTGTAGTTTGGGTGGAGCAGCGATGTCTGAGTATGTGCTTGGAGAACACACCGCAGATGTAAATGTGTGGGCGTTCCTAAGGGTGTAGTTTGGGTGGAGCAGCGATGTCTGAGTATGTGCTTGGAGAACACACCGCAGATGTAAATGTGTGGGCGTTCCTAGGGGGTGTAGTTTGGGTGGAGCAGCGATGTCTGAGTACGTGCTTGGAGAACACACTGCAGATGTAAATGTGTGGGCGTTCCTAGGGGGTGTAGTTTGGGTGGAGCAGCGATGTCTGAGTACGTGCTTGGAGAACACACTGCAGATGTAAATGTGTGGGCGTTCCTAGGGGGTGTAGTTTGGGTGGAGCAGCGATGTCTGAGTACGTGCTTGGAGAACACACTGCAGATGTAAATGTGTGGGCGTTCCTAGGGGGTGTAGTTTGGGTGGAGCAGCGATGTCTGAGTATGTGCTTGGAGAACACACCGCAGATGTAAATGTGTGGGCGTTCCTAGGGGGTGTAGTTTGGGTGGAGCAGCGATGTCTGAGTACGTGCTTGGAGAACACACTGCAGATGTAAATGTGTGGGCGTTCCTAGGGGGTGTAGTTTGGGTGGAGCAGCGATGTCTGAGTACGTGCTTGGAGAACACACTGCAGATGTAAATGTGTGGGCATTCCTAGGGGGTGTAGTTTGGGTGGAGCAGCGATGTCTGAGTATGTGCTTGGAGAACACACTGCTGATGTAAATGTGTGGGCGTTCCTAAGGGTGTAGTTTGGGTGGACTAGCGATGTCTGAGTACGTGCTTGGAGAACACACTGCAGATGTAAATGTATGCTTTGGCACTGGCGTATTACAGGGGCTGGCTCCAGGTGTCTTTATTATAAAAGCATAAAGGCATCTCTGTTGCCTTTACAAAATAGGCTTAAAAGAAGCGTCTTTATAGACTTCTCACATAGGTGTCCTGGCATAAAGTCAGGCACTTAAAGTAAGTCTGGGAAAAAGAAAGTTTTGTTAGTACTCTCATTTGTTTGACAGTGCTGTCAGGCATAGTTTAGCTATAGGAAGGGAAATGGATGCCTGGGTGGTGGCTGGAGGTTCAGTCTTTCCTTCCTCTACCCCAGTTCTTCAGTCACCCAAATGAAACAAAAACGTTTCTGTCTACAATGGGTGGAACCTTTTTCAAATGGGGACAGCTGTGTATCTTAATTTTTGAAATGCTTTTTGTTTATTCAGTAAGTTGCCTAGTGGAAAAAGTACACAGGTACCTCTGTAACCAGGCACCTTCAAAGAGAAATTACCTTATTACAAAAGCACCTGCTATTTGTACACGCAGGAGTTTTGGGAGAAAACTACACACATAGTTAATGCTGTTCATCTAGGGCAGGGGTCTGCAACCTTTAAGACATAAAGAGCCACTTGGACCCGTTTCCGAAGGGAAAAAAAAAACTGGGAGCCGCAAAACCATTGCGACATTTAAAACAAATCTAACACTGCATATATTGTTTCTTACCTTAATGCTATATACGACCCCCTACTTTTCCTGTTAAAATATAGGTGTTTGGCCTATACTCGCCGTATAAGACTACCCCTCTTCCTTCGCACACCAAAAAAAATACGCCAGAAAATATAACAACAAGAAGTAACAATATTTGATTTCAAAATTATGATGATTTTGTAGTCAAATCACTAATATGAAATAAAATTATTTTTTCTACCTTTGTTGTCTGACCAATTTATTCTTTGATCATGCTGGTCCCGATCTGAGGCTTCTGCTTTCCTGTCTTCTCTTAGCTCTCTTTCTGTGGTCTATGGTCCATCTGCCAGTTCTTATCTCTTCTTTCGTTTTCTTCACTTCTTTCCATCAGCCTATTTCCAGTCCCAGTAACCCTCCCCAATATCAGCCCCTTTCCAGTCCTCACTCCCAGTACCTTCCAATGTCAACTTGCATTCCCATGATTGCCACTGGTGTCCATTTCCTTCCAGTCCCCCTCCTTCCCCACTGACCAGTCCCTTCTAGTACAAATACCATGGCAGCCCCTCTCAGATCCAGTTCCATTCTCCCATCCCCTCATATCAGCCCATTTGTAGCCTTAGCCCCCAGTTATCTTCCAGGGCCAGCAGCTCTATCCTCCCCTCCCCACAATCAGCCCATGCCCAGTCAAAGCCCCCCAATCAGCTCGCTTCCAGTGCTAATCCCCCCTCAACCCCATTACCAGTGCTAGCCTCCCCTAATCAGCCCAATACCAGTCCTACCCCCCATCAGCTCATTACCAGTCCTAGCCTCCCCTAATCAGCTCATTTCCAGTGCTCGTCCCCTCAACCCCATTACCAGTGCTCCATCCCTCCATGTCAGCCCCCTCCCTCCCTCCCTCCCTCCATCCATATCAGCTCCCTCCCTCCATGTCAGCCCGCCTCCCCAATCCCTCCATGTCAGCCCCCTCCATGTCAGCCCCCCTCCCTCCATGTCAGCCCCCTCCATCCCTCCATGTCAGCCCCCCTCCCTCCATCCATATCAGCTCCCTCCCTCCATGTCAGCCCCCCTCCCTCCATCCATCCATCCATATCAGCTCCCTCCCTCCATGTCAGCCCCCCTCCCTCCATGTCAGCCCCCCTCCCTCCCTCCATCCATTCATATCTGCTCCCTCCCTCCATGTCAGCCCCCCTCCCGCCAAGTCAGCCCCCGCCATCCCTCCATGTCAGCCCCCTCCCTCCCTCCCTCCATCCATTCATATCAGCTCCCTCCCTCCATGTCAGCCCCCCTCCCTCCATGTCAGCCCCCTCCATCCCTCCATGTCAGCCCCCCTCCCTCCATCCATTCATATCTGCTCCCTCCCTCCATGTCAGCCCCCTCCATCCCTCCATGTCAGCCCCCCTCGATCCATCCCTCCATGTCAGCCCCCCTCCCTCCATGTCAGCCCCCTCCATCCCTCCATGTCAGCCCCCCTCCCTCCCTCCATTCATTCATATCTGCTCCCTCCCTCCATGTCAGCTCCCTCCATCCCTCCATGTCAGCCCCCCCTCGATCCATCCCTCCATGTCAGCCCCCCTCCCTCCATTCATTCATATCTGCTGCTCCCTCCCTCCATGTCAGCCCCCTCCATCCCTCCATGTCAGCCCCCCTCGATCCATCCCTCCATGTCAGCCCCCTCCCTCCATGTCAGCCCCCCTCCCTCCATCCATTCATATCTGCTCCCTCCCTCCATGTCAGCCCCCCTCCCTCCATCCATTCATATCAGCTCCCTCCCTTCATGTCAGCCCCCCTCCCTCCATGTCAGCCCCCTCCATCCCTCCATGTCAGCCCCCCTCCCTCCATCCATTCATATCTACTCCCTCCCTCCATGTCAGCCCCCCCCCTCCATCCATCCATCCATTCATATCTGCTCCCTCCCTCCATGTCAGCTCCCTCCCTTCTTCTGCAGCCGCGGCTCCCTGCCTCTTACGGAACCGCGGCTGTGCTTTTAAAATCATCTCGGAGCCCTTCCTGTCTTGACGGGCTCCGTGCAGCATTGTCCCGCCTCCAAAACTTCCTTTAGAGGCGGGACAATGCTGCACGGAGCCCGTCAAGACAGGAAGGGCTCCGAGATGATTTTAAAAGCACAGCCGCGGTTCCCTAAGAGTCAGGGAACCGCGGCTGCAGAAGAAGGGAGGGAGCTGACATGGAGGGAGCCCATAACGCGACGTTTAAAGCGGGCAGTGTGCTCCGGAGCCGCGGCAAAGGTGAGAAAGAGCCGCATGCGGCTCCGGAGCCGCGGGTTGCCGACCCCTGATCTAGGGGAATGTTTGCTAAGCCCCACACTAGTAGCGCAGGTTTGAGCTGCATTACCTGCATGGGGCACGAAGGGGTGGGGTGTCAGGGACAGCTGTCCCCCAAATATATCGTAGCTTGCCAACTTACTACTGTGGGGAGCAATTGGGCTGGTGATAGTTCCTCACCACCAAGCACCGACTGCATGGGGTTTTAAGGCCGGCACTAGCGGTGCCATGGCAGGAGTGTCCATGACCCACCCTGTCACCATACAGATGTGCACTGCCTGGGTATTTTAACACAGGGCCCTGCACGGCTTTTTAGTGCAGCTCCAAAAACACATGCTAACCCCATGCTAGTCTTTTCCTTGTTCTTTCCCCCTTCCAGTGCTCTCCAACCTGTTCTCTGGAGCATCCATTTACAAAACAGCTGAGTTTATGTGTGTTGGAAAATTGTGTGGCTATATTTAGCTGCTCTGCTTACCTCAGTTTTTACTGTTAGGAGTCTAGGTGAATAACTCCAGGGTTACTTACCTAGATCCCTTTGAAAGTGGCCTTCCCCCTCTTGGAAAGATAAGACATTGGTGTTGCGCTTTCAGACTGGCAGAGTTCATCTTAACATTAAGAAAGGTTGTACACTCACCATTTTCTCAGATCTAGTTGTTGTGCTGTCCTTCTGTAAGAGAGGTTTGTGTGACCTTTACTCTGTCCATGTGCTTGGTGAGTAGCGGGCCCTACGATTTAGAATGTTTTACCATCTGATGTTCGTTTTAGAAACGGACTTGTCTTTATTTAGAAAACTATTAATCTTATTTATTCACATCTGCATTTTCTAGGATACTATCTTACAGATAATATGACTTCATTTTCATCTGTATTTTTTTAATATTAATGTCTTATTGTTTGTATTGAAATATGTATTTGTGTGCTGTTCTTCACTCGAAGGCACACAACAACAACAACTTAGGACTGTGTAACATAAGCAGGTCATAAATAAATGAAAATGAAATGAAATCAGCTCAGAGCTGTAATAACACCTAGTTTTCTGTGTGTGTTTTCCTTATCTTCCTGCTCATTCCTGTCTAAGGTGTAGTGTTTACCTGATGCATTCAAAATCCATCATTTGGAACCTACCCTCTTTGCCTTTAAAGGCGTGACTTAGGCTATAACCCTCACTTTCCCTCCTGGTTCTCTTTCTATGCTTCTGACTTCCTCCACTTCCCTCCCTAAATTCCGGTGAGAGTATGGAACACACAGTGCTGTAGTTCAGAGTGGAGCGGCACTGTATCTTAGAGTGACAAAAAGAAGTTGTTGTTTTTTTATCCAAAAGCGTGGAAGAAAATATCTAAAGTTAAAGATTGCAGTGCTTTTTAATGAGGCAATAAAAATAGCTCTGGTGTCACCAGTCAACTAGAGGTGTGAAGTTTTATGAGCCAAGGCGTCACCAAAGATATCCATGTATGCTTTTCTGAAACAGAGCTTCACTGTCAGAATGAAAATAGTTAAAACTTAAAGTGATATTGCCCAGGCTAACCAGGAATCTGTTCCCCTACCCCCAACCCCAGTGCCCATGACTATATGGAGGTATTTATAGCCAGTTCTATGCAAATTAATGAGGCCTACTTCTCCACTGAACATGAATAAAGTTATCCTGATGATTAATGCCTATTAATCTGGCAGTTTCAGTTGTTTAGTGCTACCTGGCACCAGCTGGGTATGGGGGAGGGTTGTCCTTTTGTTTCTGATGAAATCAAAAGAAGAGGTAGCAAGGTTGAGAAGCATCTGTGATAACACAGGTACACTACCAAAAAACTGCCTCCAGTTTTGCAACTGATTCCTATAGATTTTGGGGTGCTGAATCCAGGAAAAATAGCCAAAATGTTCCAGCACGTCACGTTTTCTTGCAAAATTAGATTTCTTACCCATATAAGGAATGTTCACATAATTTCTTTTTAGCCGACTGCAGTTTATTTTCTTGGCCCAAAATAGAGGTTGTAATGGTTAACTAACTAGAAACACTCCCTCATGATATTTTAGAGTGTTTTGTATTCATTTTATACATTAACAGGACAATTGGGAGGCGGGGGGCTATATCCAGTACTCGCGCTGGCGCATGTTCTTTCCTGTTCGCCTCGCCTCGTTCGCGCTCGCTCAAACACGGTGGTTGCGACATGAACGTTCCTGTCAAATTTCAGTTTCTTGCAAGTTCATTATTACCTTTTGTTTGCTCAGTCGTAATCCAGCTTTATTCCGAAGTGGTTCACTACAGTTGTAGTTTGCAGTGCTGTGTATTTGTGATGGCTCACAGAGCCAGAGGTTGCGTCAACTCTCCGGACAGTTTTTGTTTTATTTGTGGGGAATATACCGTGAAAAAGCGGCAGAGGAACATTTCTGCATTTATTAAAAAAGTATATTTCGCCTATTTCGGTTTGAAGTTAGGCGATCAAGACAAACCGTGGGCTCCTCACAAAGTGTGCAAGACATGTGAGGAAGATCTACGCTTATGGATGAAAGGTAAAAACAAGCATTTCGTTTCGGAATACCTATGATGTGGCGTGAACAAAGAGACCACAGCAGTGACTGCTATTTTTGCTCTTGCATTGTGAAGGGATACAACTTAAAAAATAAGAACGTAATAAGTTACCCCAATCTTCCCTCAGCAATTAGGCCTATGCCTCATAGCAACGAAGTACCTGTGCCTGAACCACCAAAATCTTTGGATCATATTTGTGTGGACGGTTCTGATCATGATGAGACTCATCAGATGGCTTTTCCCGATGAGTCCAGTACTTCCGAGTTTGAAACTGAACCAGATCCGAAACCTGAACTTTTCTCTCAAGCTGAATTGAATGATTTAGTCCGGGATTTAGGACTCCCAATAGATGCTGCCCAACTGCTAGGTTCTCGGCTTAAACAGAAAAATCTATTGTCACCAGGAACAACTTTTTATTGGTACCGCAACTGCAAGACACAATTTTTGAAGTATTTCAGCAAAGAGGAAGATTTGGTATTTTGCAGCGATATATACGGAGTGATGGAAAAGTTTAAACTCAAGTATGATCCTGCTGAATGGCGGCTGTTCATTGATTCGTCAAAAGACAGCATAAAAGGTGTTCTTCATAATGGCAACACATTCGCTTCAGTTCCTATTGCTCACTCTGTTATTCTCCAAGAAAAATACGAGAATTTGGCCCTGATTCTTCAGAAGATTCGTTATGATGAGCATAAGTGGATGATTTGTGGAGACTTTAAAATTCTATCCATGCTATTAGGGCAGCAATCCGGTTTCACCAAATATCCCTGCTTCCTTTGCTTGTGGGATAGCCGGGCCCGCGACCTACACTGGGGGAAAAAAGACTGGCCAATTCGGGAGTATTTGAGACCCGGTGAGAAAAATGTTCTTCATGAGAGCTTGGTACCTCGTGATAAAATTCTATTACCACCTCTCCACATTAAGTTGGGTCTCATTAAGCAATTCATCAAGTCCCTTCCAAAAGATGGTGAGTGCTTTCGGTACCTTTGCTCAAAGTTCCCCCGACTTTCTGAAGCAAAGCTAAAGGAAGGAGTGTTTGTTGGCCCTGATATAAGGAAACTCATTTCAGATGGAGCATTCGCTGGAACGATGTCTGAGAAGGAAAAAGAAGCCTGGGATTCCTTCAAGGATGTTGTTCTCAAATTCTTGGGGAACAGGCGGGATGAGAACTATAAGGATATTGTTGCCAGGATGCTCAATGCCTTCAAAGAACAAGGCTGTAACATGAGCCTGAAAGTCCATTTCTTGCACTCCCATGTGAACTACTTTCCCGAAAACTTGGGGGCGTACAGTGAAGAACAAGGTGAAAGGTTTCACCAGGACATCAAGGACACAGAGAGAAGGTACCAAGGAAGATGGAACACCACTATGATGGCTGATTTCTGCTGGTTGCTGCTGCGGGAAACCCCAGATGAAAAATACGCCAAGCAGCACACCAAGAGAAGCATTCGGGGGAAGAAGAAACGGGCCCACCAGGAGATTGATTGACCCAAGAATGACTTTAAAATCTAAACTGTGTTGACAAATATCGTGTTTTTACTAAACTTTGAAATAAAAATTTGCTAGTTATTACCACAGTGTCGGATCTCATTTATTAGAATTTTATTTTCACACCATCGGGTGTTTGTCTTCATGTATTGCAATGGTGCGGTAAGGGTTTGCGTTTTCTATTCTTACATTCATACCTGTACAACATTTTTTGCACATTTCTTTGCTTTGCTTTGTGTCTAACCTCGCTCTTATATGCTCAATGTTTGTGCACATGTATGTGGCTGTTTTAAGTGCAGACAATTTTGCTACCATCACAGTGTGTTTTGTTGACATTACTCTATTCTTATGTGCTGCCTTGTTACAATTTTCTTTATTCTTATTTGAATAACTACTAAACAATTAGTATAAAGAATTCATCCGAGAAACTTTTATCTCGATCGCACTCAATCTGAAACGTTCACCTCAAACTGCTAACCCAATGTAGCAAAAAATCTGTACGTGATGGAGCAAATTGGTTACCAGATTTGGATTCAGCGCACCAAAAAACATAAAAATCAATCGAAACATTAGAGGCAGTTTAAAAAAATTTTTTTTTAGTGTACCTGTGTAATGAGAACCTCATAGATAAAATACTCCTTAAGGCATCTAAGATCTCCAGCCAAGGGGAGGCTAACAGAACCAGCCAACCATTAGGCTAACTAGGCATCTACCTAGGGTAGCAGCTTTTGGGGGGAGGGGAGACCAGAAATTTAAAACAAAATAATAGATCCCAACAGCCAGGTGGGGCATAAGGCTTAGGGTTTGCCTGGGGTGCCAACACCTTGAACAAATTCTGAGGCCGGCCCTGGAAGATAATATTACATTTCATTTTGTAATATTTATTAATGGCTTTATTTAATCATCCAAAGTGATGTACTTCAAATTATATAAGTAGTCAAAACACCACATAACAACAAAATAACCATAAACTCCATTCTACATAAAAATCCCAAGAGCTTAAGGAACCACTGTGATTTATTTTACTCATTTTTCCAATTTACCCCATTAGTAAAAAATACGACCTAAAAATATGACTGTAGAGAGAACTAGAAATGTAACCGTGACTGGAGACATCTCAGAAGAATGTAGATATGTTTACCCCCCCCCCCCCCTGGTGATGGTATACCCCGTTCCCCCATGTATTTGCAAACAATCCTGTTCAATGTATCCCCCCTGTTTATTGTAAACCGCTTTGACCCGGCGAAAAGCGGTCTATAAACACAGCTAAATAAATAAATAGTCCTGCTATAAAACAAAATTGCCTACCTGTATCAGATGTTCGCCGAGGACACTAGAACATATATCCTCAGTGATAAATGGCATCACTAGACGTAGCTCGGTGTGGTGAACATGAGTAACTAGCTTTTGAAGTTTAGAAAGCTTTCTAGCATGTTCAGCAGGGGCTGTCTTAGTTGTATACCAATCTGTTAGAAATGGGAATGCAAGGGAGTCCAACTTGTAGGGGAGGAGATGGACATTGTGAAGATTTATATCTTGATGTTCATGGAGAATGCCTTTAGAGGTAAGCAACCTTGTTTTCTCCAGACTAGCAGGATATGATGGTCCAATCATTGGGAATCCCTTGCTACAGGCCACCTTTAACAAAAGAAGGAAAAATAGAAGAAACTCAGAATGCTAATGAGCACTGACTTGTTTTTATTGGGAATAGGCCTTTAATATATTTGGGGGGAGGGGGGAGGTTTGAGGTTTGAGGTTTGTGATGAAGGTAACTTGAAAAGAAAGATAATAGACCCTAGTTGGGCTGGAACTGGATACTGTGCCTCAGAAAGATTGCTCAAAACAGACTGATAATACTTACTATCTTATTGGGAACTCCACATTGCAGCTCTGCAGGTCTCCTCCTTGCAGGCTGATCTCAGGTGGGCCACTTATGACTCCGTGCCGCTGACATTGAGTCTTCACATGCCCTTCTAGAGTTGTGTCTAACTGGGCTTAAGTAAAGGAGCTTTGCTGCTGGTTCCTGCTTGGGTGAGCATCCCTTTTGCAAGTCTCAGCTAACTTGTATGCTCTGTGCCTGTTTAGAATTCAGCTTGTTATTTATTATTCTGTCTGTATTTCTGTTTTGTCAGTGTGTCCTATCTTCTGTCTGTTCTTACCGAGCTCCTGCCCTCTGCAGTGCTGCGTCTCCCTCTCAACACTTTATTATCCACTGATCCACCCCTCAACCCACGCACCCCTTGCCTAACACTATTTCATTGCCTCCCTCTGCTCATTGACACAATTACTCAGGTGCACCTGCAGCCACCCGGACTTTCTCCCCCCATGCCACCTGTATCGCCTTTGATTTGCATTATGTTTATGTTTATTATGTTTATTACATTTGATATACCGCTTAAGCCAAAGCATCAGAGCGGTTTACAATATTACATAAAAGTTACAGAAAATATGAAAAAAACGCCATTAATTAGATAGGACAGAATAAGAGATACAGTGATAGTTAAAGGAATAGAGGAGACAAGAAGAAATGCTCCACATAGCATCCGAAGAGGTAGATATCATACCACCAGGTGTTTAAGCTCCCACTCACAACCTCCGCTGTCGACATCACCCCTCCACAGCTCCGATCTCCACAGCAAGCAGAACCAATGTAGCAGCATTTTAAACGGCCCCGCACGGTCCTACCCCTAAGGACCACGCCACGCATTCTTTTGTCCTCCCTCTCATATGGCTGCACATCACTTTGTGTTCTTGATGTTAACTCTACCTATTTTTTTCTACTCATTCTCATTACCTACTCCTTACTGTCCCTGTCTCCCCTTCCATTTTGTCTTCTTCCTTATCATCTGCCCTTGAGCTTCACCCTTTTCTTCCTCGTATTCAGCCATCTCCACTCTCACTGAGGGAATCTCACCCTTGCTTCCGTTATTCCCCCTCTTCTCTTCCCTGTTCTCTCCTACTCCTTCTCCTTCTCTCATCTGGAGATGTCAACCCCAACTCTGGCCCTCTAGACCTTTTGGACATACCCAGGGCAGGTAAATGCATAACCTTTCTAATCTTGTTTATATCCCGCTCCTCTCTCCCTCTTCTCTCCCTTTTTCATACGCATTGTGGAATGCACATTCTGTCTCCTGTGATTGGGTTCCCCAAGATGTCCACACACTCCCCTCCCAAAGATGGCACTGAAATTTGCGTGAGGTACTCTTTAATTTGTTCAAGTGGTGCTTCTTCGCTGGTATAAAGGGTTTTATAGAATTGTTTCAGTATTTGCCCTGTTTCTGGCATAGAAGTATAAATTTCCCCTTTAGGGTTCCGAAGAACTGGTATAAATTGGGACCCCTGGGCTCATTTTATACAACGGGACAGCATTTTTCTGGCTTTATTGCCATATTGATATAATTGGAATTTATGGTATAACAAAGATTTCCGGGTGCATTGATGTAGGACTCTGTTTAGGGAAATCTGGGAGGTCATTAGGCGTGCTTTGTTAGCTGCAGAGGTCTTTTGTGCCAATAGCCTTGTCTCCTTGCATACTTATTTTTCCAGGCGGAGCATTTGGGCATCTATAATTTGCCTTCTTTTGGCAGTGTAGGCAATAATAGCTCTCCTCATGACCGCCTTGGAGGCAGCCTAGAATAATTCCAGGTCATCCAAATAGGCTTGGTTATGTCTCCTGTATTCATCCCATTCCTTTTGCATAAAGGATATAAACACTCCATCTCTACTAAGTTCCAAAGGGAATCTCCACAGTCTTACCCCTTTGGCTTCTTCTCCCCACCCCAGATCCAGCCATATGGGTGTGTGATCTGATATTTCTAGAGGGCTGATTCCAGCCTCCATGGAGGCTCCAAATACCTTTTCAGACAAACAAATAATCAAGTTGGGCACTTGTTCCATGGGCCCTTGATAAATGGGTAAAATCCTTTTCCTGTGGATGTAGTACTCTCCACAAGTCTGAGTTGACAGCGATCAACGAATCGCTGTAAAGTTTTAATGGTGGATCTGCTTCCCCCAGTTGAGTTAGCTGAAGTGTCCAACCCTGGTTCAATAAACCCCGTTGAAGTCCCCTCCCAAGATCAATGGGTGTTCAGGAAGTTGGGCCACTTCTGAGGCTAGGCAGCAAAGAAGCCTGGATTTGGGACAGTCAGGGCATAGACACATCCCAGAATCACTTCCTTTCCTTGTAATGTGCCTTCAACTAATATATAACGTCCCCCGGGATCTTGGATGGTCTTGTGGGGCTGGAATTGGATAGAGTTATAAAGTAGAATGGCTACCCCACCTTTCCTCCCAACTGCTGGGGCTCTAAACACCTGTCCCACTCTTCCCCACTGTAGTTTCCCTAATTCAGTTTCAGATTGATGGGTTTCTTGTAGCATCACTAGGTCACTTTTATAGCGCTTTAATGCCTGGAGAATCTTACTCTTTTTGATAGGGCTCCCCAACCCACAAACATTCCAAGATATCACTCTCACCCTGGATCCCAGCGCTCTCGTTTCTTAGACCAATAAGTTTGGGTTGACTTCCTCTCCAAGGGGCCTTCCCAGCCTGGGGTTCCTCACTTCCGTCCTCTATTCCTTTTCATTCCCCAGTTCAATGTAATTGTTACCATTTGTTGAACTTTATACTTCTTTTCTGGCCTCTCATTCCCTCCCATCCCCCTCCCTCCCTTCCTTCTTATAATTCTTCTTACTTTCCTTCCCTTCCCAATTCTGTCCCTTTCCCTAACCCAACCTTTCTTCCTCCATTCCAAGAGACTAGGATTCAGTTCCCACTAGCACTCCTTGTGGCCTTGGGCAAGTCACTTAACCCTCCATTGCCTCAGAAAAATCCAAGTTATCAATGTCTCTGTTTAATGTACATTACCAAGTTTAAGTTATAATGTAAGCCGCTTTGATTGAAATGATAAAGCGGTATAAAAACCTGTTAAATAAATACATAAATAAATCATTAAGGTCACAATATTAGCGTAGGGCTCCCCTTCCCTCCCCTCCCCACCACTCCAAACCTCTTTCTCTCCAGCTCTCGAGCTCATGTTCTTTTATCCTCTCACCCTCTTCTTAGTCTCAGTGTTCTCCTTCCTTATTTATCTTATTCCCCACTTTACTCAGTTTACCATTTTCAGTTTGGTCACTGTACAGTTTCATGGGGGTGAGAGTGGTTCATCCCAATCTCAAATATTTCCAGGGGGCCCTCTCAGGAGGTCTCCCCTCAGCAAAACAACAGCCCATGTTCTGTTTCATAGGGATTTAATGGTACGTTATATCCGTCCAAGTCGACCTCTGGATAAACAATCATTCCTTCAAATGTCCATCTGATCTGCAGGGGCTATCTGCATATCTTCATAATTGCTTTCAGTCTCCTCTTCCTTTTAGTTTCTTATATTTGTATCTCTTTAACCTTTATTTGGAAGTCTTGGTAGTACTGGGCAAAATCGTGTTTACAAAAGTCAAAGCAGAATCTGCATTATTGAAGGTTTGTACTCCTCCACTGTGTATGACCCGCAACCGCACTGGATATTGTAGCATGAATATAATATTAGCTCCATGAAGGCACTGGCAGATTTGTGCAAACATTTTCCTTTGTTGAGCCAACTGAGTGGAGTTGTCCTGGAAAATGAGGATTTTTAGGCCTTGGTGTGTCAGAGGCCCGGCTCGCCCTCTTGCAGCACGAAGTACACAGTCTTGTGATAAAAGTTTAAGAATTTTGCGATCATCACTCATGGTTTCTCTCCTTCAGATCTCTGCAGTCCCAGGCGGTGTGCTCTTTTTATAGCGAGTGGTTGACAATCTTCCCCTAGTTCCAGGGTCACGGGAAGCCTTGTCTCCAAAACCCCCTCAGTTACTTACATTTCTTTTATGCTTTCTGGGATCCCCACCAGCTGAGATTATTCCTTCTGCTCCTGTTTTCCAAATCATCGATTTTATCTTGTTGCGTGGTGACCAATTTGCGTAGTTCGGCAAGAGCGGTACATGCGCTATCCATCTCCCCTTCCGCTGCTGCTATGCGATTTTCCACTTCTCCAAGTCTTTTATTATATCCCTCCAGTGCTTGAGCCACTCCTTCAATTTTTGTAAATATTTGATCAAACTTGCCTGAGAGAGTTGCCACGATGGAGTCTGTTACCTCCTCTACCAGAGCTTCTTTTGTGGTAGAGCTGGGGCCTGCCACATGGCTGTCCGCCATCTTTTCTCCTCCCTGAGCCTTCTCTTTTTCTTTTTGGATGTTTTGGGCCCCCATTCATTGACCGCAAGGATATTGGACTACACCAGAAGCTGAGGTATAATCTCCTGTTTTCGTTGGTATGTTTAGTTTAGGGAGGTTCTGACATGCCGGTGGCAGCGAGATTAGGAAGGGGAGCCCTGGAGCACAGCTGAAAAATGTCTAGCTGCGCTCATCGGATCACATGACCCCTCTGTATTTTTTATAAAGTTGGCCACTGCCGAAGAAACAGTACTGCTCCTATAATCAGCACTCTGTAGTTCGGCTCTTAGTAAGTGAGCTGCATGGTGTAGGAACTTCCAGCTGTTCTCATCCAACTTGAGACTGTGCGACCAACCGGAAGGTTCTGTAGAACCAAACTTCACAGTGCAGCCTGTAGGAGAACTATGCAACAGCAGCCAGCTTGATGAGTGGTAACAGGTGGTGAGGTGCATCTAGCCTTAGTTGCCTGGAGGTGAGGGATAACTGCTTACTGGAGGGGGAAGGGTATATGAGAGAGAAAGAGACTAGGTGACGACTGGAGTGGGGGTGAGGGCATACTTGGAGAAAGGAGGCTGCTGGCTTCTACAGTGCAACAATAAAGGACTGATTTACTCAGCTTTCTTTTTCCATAGACACAGAATGAGAAAAGAGCCTTAGTAAATCAGTTTCTAACAGAGCTGTTGCTGACCTCAGAAGAGATTCTCCCCCACCTCCACACTCGTGAACTTAAGTGGGGACAACATGTGGTGGGAGAGCAGAAGAACTCACAGCCACTGGCTCCTAAGTATTTGAGTTGGCTCCTAGATCTAAAGAAAATTTATCATGCTCTATCATAATGTATCCTGTATCTTGAGGAGTCCCTCGGTTTTTGAATCCAGTAAAATATATGCATTTCAGTTGCCGTGCTTTCTATCTTTGTGTTTGTAAATAAATATTTCTCTACAGAGAGTGGCCATGGAGCAGCCTCTCAGTAGAAATGGTGGGGGCATAATAACTAGAATGCCAGGAAGCATCAGATAAGCAGAGAGGATCTTTAGTTATGGGAAACGTATTTGCATTTATTTATTTATTCTAATTTCTCTTAATCACCTTTCAAAGGATTGCCCAAAGCGAGGATCATTATCTGCAGATGCATTCTGCGTTTCATTGTTGGAGAGAGAGTGGCCCAGCTGGAAAAAATGCTCTCCACAAAGTGTTCTGGTTTGTCGGTTGGATAAAACATGTTTGTAGTAGTCCAGCCTTACAGACTCTCATACACAACAGAGTAATTCGATAATAATGGGGCAGTAATTGGAGGTCACATACCTCTCAACATGCTGGCTCACTAATGAAGGTGATTAAGATTATGAATGGGTACATGGTAATGGAATAATAGAAATGAAGCCTGCACAGTGGTAGAAGGAAGAAAGAGAAGTTGTTGGGTCGGAATGTCTGGCGCTTTCGCTGTTTCCCAGGGTGCCTGGTGGGTCTCCTGGTTCCTGCTAGTGCTGTGCTTATGGATTTAGCTCATGTCTTTTCAGTAGTAGCTCGAGGCAAGTTACACTCAGATACAGTAGGTTCCTAGAGGGATTACAGTTGAAGGGCTAGGTTTACTAATGTGCACTATTGCATTAGCACATGTTAACACTGTTAACATGGGTTGTTAGTAAATAGATCCTATTGCATAAAATGAGAGCTAAGGTAAATAATGTGCATTAATGGCTTTTGGTATATCTAACCTTAAGTCTGTATTTGAGGCAGTGGAGAGTTAAGTGATTTGCCCAAGATCACACGGAGCATCAACAGGATTTAAATTCTGACTTGCATGGTTTGCAGGCTGCTACTCTAACCACTACCTACTCCTCCACTCCACTTGTGGTTGCTTCCTTTCCCAGTGCGCATGAGAGAGAGCAAGAGCTGAGAAATGGCATAGTCAGAGGTGGGAAGAGCTAAGAAAGCAAGTGAGGGCTGGGAGTAGGGAAGAACAAATAGGAGGGATAGGGGGGTTGACAGGCTGGGATAGAAAACAAGAACAGGAAGATGGGGGAGTTGGGGAAAAGGGAGACAAAGAATATAAGCTGAGGCAAACGTGTGTTGTAACTTTTGTTAGCTTCCCTGATTTCTTTGAGCATTTCATCATCCATTTGTTCATTCTGGCCAAGTGGTCAGTAGTATACCCCCACTGCTTTCCTCTTCCCCTTTTCACATGGAATTTCAGTCCATAGAGATTCTACAGTGTATTTTGTTTCCTGAAAAACTGTAATCCTGTGTGACTCAATGCCCTCTCTAACATAGAGTGCAACCCCTCCACCAATTTGATCTCTATCATTACAATATAATTTGTACCTAGGTATCACAGTGTCCCACTGGTTGTCCTCCTTTCACCAGGTCTCTGAGATACCAATCATATCTAACCTCTCATTTAGCGCTATATATTCTAACTCTCCCATCTTATTTTTTTGACTTCTAGCATTTGCATAAGGACATTGAGGCTCATTTGCATAATGACTTCTGGGAAAATGTTCTGTGGACAAATGAAACCAAATTTGAGTTCTTTGGCAATACAGACCAGCGATTCATTTACAGGCAAAGAAATGAAGCTTATAAGGAAAAAAAACATTATTTATTATTTATTTATTTATATCTCTTATATACTGCGCTATTGTAATCAGTGCGGTTTACAGTTAAACAAAACATACAGCAATGCAGCAGGTCACATTGAGTTTATATTGAACAGGGGTAGTAAACTTGGATGAACCGGGAAAACTATATACAAATTATGGACATTCTTACAGGACATAAGAGGATCGTAAGCAGATGCCTAGGCTCATGGGTAAGGGAGAGAGGGGGGAGAGAGGGGAAAGGAGATTAACCATTCTCTAAGGGAGGCTGGTCAATGGGGCGGGCTATGTAGGAGGGTAAGGTGATGGTTGTGTGTTTTCCAGAATTATTCTCCGGGTAGTGTAGCAGGAACAAATGGTGTTTGAGAGCTTTTCAGAATAACGGGAGATTGGAGATAGCTCGGATTTCTGCTGGGAGGGCGTTCCAAGCCGTGGGTGCGAACATGGAGAAGGCTCTATTGGCTGTTGTCTTTGTACATTTAGTAACTGACTTAGGGACTTCAAGGGTATTCATCAATGTATGTCTCCTTAATCTATTGGCTGGAGTGCTATGGAGAAGTTTACTGATGGGCGTGAGTGACTGAGTCTTGAGGGCTTTGAATGTCAAGACTAAAGTCTTATAGTGGATTCTGGCCTGCAGAGGTAGCCAGTGTAGATTCTTCAGGACTGGTGTTATATGGTCTGACCTTGAAAGACCTACCAGAACCCTCGCAGCAGAGTTCATGGCAAGTCGGAGAGGGCTTAGAGTCGACTGTGGGAGTCCCTGAAGGATGATTTTAGCAAAGTCGAGGTGAGGAATAACTAGAGCCTGGAAGATTGATCGGAAATCAGGGAAGTCCAGTAGTGGTCGGAGATGGCGTAGTGATCTGATTTTGTGATAAATCGCTTTTGAGGTGTTTTTGATATGTGCTGACATGTCTAGCCTCTGGTCAAGGGTAATACCTAGGTAGCGAATTGTGGGTTTTGCCTTAAGTTCTGTGTTGTTGACTTGTAGTGAGGAAGGTGGAGTGAACTTCTGGTTCCTCGTGATGAAGAGAACATCTGTTTTGGTGTGGTTAATTCGTAGATTTTGAGAGAGAAGCCAGTCTGCCACTGCTTCAAAGCATCTTAATAATTGGGAGAAGTCAGGATAATCAGTCTGGAAGGGTGTGTAAATGAGGATGTCATCTGCATAGGCTAAAAAATAGAAAAAAATACTCCACTCTAACATGCATAAGAGGGGCTTCATTGATTGTTAATCATAAGACAACTTCATATTTTATAAAAAATTTACACTAATGCCATAATTAATGCACAAATGTGATTTTATTGGAAGGTCGGAGCTATTGTTCCATTTTATTCTCATCCTCAGATCCTCCTGAAGAAACTCCGATGAGGAGTGAAACGCTCAAAGAGGTGCCGTGGGAGGCGTAGAGAACAACTAAGATAATTCCTATTGAGATGAGAACAACTAAGAGAATTCTGATTGAGATAAGCTTTTCAATAGCGTTTGAAACACAACGGTGGTGGAATACTGGTGATATATATTTATTCACACAAAAATGATTTCCCAGTAGTCATTGATGCAATCAAAGTGCTATTTGTTTTCCACTGAGATAGTGGTTACGAGCGCAACTATGGTCTGAGACTACATCTGGGAATATAAATATTTAAACATATTTAAAAATGTTAAGACATTTTGCTGCCACCTTAAATATTGATGCATGTTAGAGTGGAGTATTTTTTCTATTTTTCATGATATTATCATACTCCGAGAAGACCAAGCTAATTCTTTGTAGGTCTGCATAGGCTAGGCATTGGACATTGAATGATCGAATTAATGCACAGATGGGCTGCATGTAGATGTTGAACATCAGTGCAGATAGGGATGAGCCTTGGGGTACGCCTTGTTTCAGTGGAAATGGTTCTGAGGTTGTGGATCCAGTTCTGACTTTTTGCCATCTATTGCACAGATAAGATTTACACCAGGCTAGTGCTGAGCCTAGTATTCCTTTTTCTTCGAGACGAAGTAAGAGTGTTTGGTGGTTCACCGAATCAAAAGCGGCTGCTATGTCCAAGAAGATGAGGGCATATCCTTGGTGGATGTTGTCAAGACCAATGATGAGATTGTTAAAGAGGGTTGTAAGGATGGTATCAACACTGTGTACTTCTCTAAAGCCATGCTGGGATGAGTCCAAGGGTACTTCTATGTTGATGTGGTGTTGAATCTGTCGCTGGACTACCTTCTCGAAGATTTTCGCTAGTAGCGGGATGCTCGAAATTGGTCAGAAGGACTCAACTTTAGATGGATTGAGTTTACTATTTTTTAACAGAGGGCGGATGGACGTATATTTTAAGCTTTGGGGGAAGGACCCTGTTGATAGGGATTGGTTAAGGATTCTGCATATTGTTGGACTGAGGTCATGGCGCAACTCTCTAATCCAGCTTGCAGGGCATGGATCGTTAGGAGCAGTAGTGAGGTTAATAGTGAAAATAATATCTACAATCTCTTCACAAGATACCTCAGAGAATTTCGTTATGGAGGTTGGTTGTGAGGACACATGCGGGGTGGAGAAGAATGAGATGGTTGCGACCGTATTGGTCTGGATCGACTTTGATTGTAGGTAATTGGCATAATCTTGTGGCTGGGGCGTAGGTGATTGGGCTAGAGGTGGGTCGCCTGTCAAAGACTTGACAATAGTGAATAGGTCATGAGGTTTGTTCAGAGATCTCTTTAGTAATTCAGAATGGTAATGTTTTCTTTTTTCCATGGTCTTTTCGCGGTGTAGCTTTAGTTGAGCAGAGTATATCTCGAGTGCCTTGGAGGTCCGGGTGTGTCGCCAGTGTCTCTCAAGCTTGTGTAGGTGGAGAAGAGAGGCTCGCAGGTCCTGGGAGTACCATGGCACGTGTTCCTGTTTCGCAGAGTTCTTGTTGGAAGCTGGGAGACAGGCAGCAGCTCTGATGGCATTATCCCAGTTGGAGACCAATTCATCTGGGTCGAGGGATTCGTTGGAGAGGAGAGGTAAGATCTTCTCAAGGGCCTTCTCCTTAACAAGAGGCCGAAAGCGTGTTGTAATAATTCTGGTGGGGGGGGGGGGCTTCCTTTATTGATGAGGTTGCTGGGGTAGATGGTGGGTATGTGGAATAGGAGTAGGTTATGGTCAGACCAGGGTACAGGTGTTATGGAGAGCAATATCCTTTCTACAATTAATATGGTGGAGGTTCCATAATATTGTGGGGATGATTTGTTACCTCAGGAACTGGAGGCCTAGAACGTATTAAAGGAATCATAAAATCAGAGGACTACCAAGGTACTGTATTTTGGAGCGAAATATGCTACCTAGTATCAGAAAGCTAGGTCTGGGTCAAAGGTCATGGGTCCTCCAGCAGGACAGTGACCCAAAACATATATCCAGAGTTCAAAAGAATGGTTAAAAAGGAACAAATGGGTTGTTTTAAACTGGCCAGCAATGAGTCCTCATCCAATCAAGAACCTTTGGAAAGAGCTGAAATCTGCCATTGGTAAAAGGAATCCTGGAAACATTCATGAGCTGGAACAAATTGCAGTAGAAAAGTGGGCGAAACTACCAGCAGACAGATGTACAAAACGTATAGATGGCTACAAGGAACGTTTGGAGGCTGTCATCACCGCCAAGGGTTGTGCAACCAAATATTAGTGAAGAGTGCCATTAATCCTGTCCAGGTCATATTTTGTTTTTTTTCTCAGAAATTACTATGTCTGAGTTGCACAGACATCTTCTTTTTTTGTTGTTTATCTTTGAACATACTATTAAAATATTATAATGACATACAGTTGGAATATTTCCAATTATTTCTCAAGATATTGTACACAACATACAAGGCTGCCAATAATGTTGACCACAATTGTAAACCAAAGATCAGAAAAAAAATAAGGTCATAATTAAAAACTTGGATGTTCCTTATTGGTCCTCCAGTTCAGTCCTCAACCTCTGGGTTGTGTACCTCCTCCTGCAGCTTGGAGACTGGGCATGTCAAAATCGTGGCATCACTGGATGTAGTCTGCTGGTCTCTCCCATCAGCCCCAGTGTGTCCTGTCTATGGAACAGGAAGACGTAGTGAGCCTAGGTCTGGGCTCACTGGAGGAACAGATAAGGGGCAGTTAGAGTAGCTTAGTGATAATTTGCGCTGATTTGATTTGATTTGAGTGGATTTGTTTAAATATTTGAAAGTTTTAGAAACTTTTCACAAGTCGGACCGGCTATTCGTGTTGTTTGGAGGTATTCGTAAAGGGGAAACGGCGGCAAAGGCTTCCATTTCTAGATGGATTAGAGAGGCAATTGCATCAGCTTATCTATTGCAAGGGTGTTCGGTCCCAATGGGCTTAAGAGCCCATTCTACCAGAACACAAGCGACTTCCTGGGCGGAACACAGTTTGGTCCCGCCAGGGGAAATATGTAGGGTGGCTACCTGGTCAACCCTTCATACTTTCAGTAAGCACTACCATCTGGATGTTTCTGCGGCGAGTGATGCCTGTTCCTTATCGTTCCTCCAGTTTAGTCCTCTACGTCTGGGGGTAGTGAACCTCCTCCTGCAGCTTGGAGACTGGGCATGTCAAATTTGTGACATCACTGGATGTAATCTGCTGGCATCTCCCATCAGCCCCAGTGTGTCCAGTTTCCATGCAGCAGGAGAACGTAGTGAGCCTAGGTGCTGGGCTCACTAGAGGAACGAATAGGAGAAGTTAGTTAGGGTTTTAGAGGTTTCATTTCCCTTTGCTACAAAATTTTTCTTTACTTGATCTGGTCTCTTTAAATTTCTTTGAGTTGGGGGTTCCTGTTTCTTTAAAAAAATAAAATAAAATAAAGAAGGTTTAAGTCAGAAAGGGCTTCCCTGCCGTCCCAAGGCTCTTTCCCTTTCTGGGATCTCTCTCCCTTGACAGCACTGGAGAGCTCCTCAGCCGGCTAAGTGGTAATCTGACTTCCGCAGAACGGTGACTCACTGCTCCGGATTCTTGCCGGGCGGCGTGCTCAGTCATGCCTACAGCCCTCGCTGCTGACGCTGCTTCCTTGACCATTGAGCAGCACGCAGCTTGAAGGGCCATCCGTACACCTGGTAAGTTTTTGTTTCTTCTTCCCCCGTCAGTGCCGATACCGGGAGCGGGTTTGTAAGGTTGAGGGGGAGAGAGAGTTGTTTTGCACGCCAAAACTCTTTTCTTCACAGCGGCGTCCATATTAAACACGCGGCAACTGCCGCGTGTCTGATAAGTGCAGCAGCGAGCATTAGGCTCCCTGAGGGGGGGGGGGGGTAGTTTCATCGCGGTTTTGTCATTCCACTGGATTTAGGCTTAGCTTTTCGTCCCAGTTTCCTAATTTGCCTCACTTGGTTCTTCAAGTTTGGGTTTAAAGTTGTTTTTTTTTCTTTGCCATCTCCCCTTATTATTTTGAGGCCCTGATTAGGGCCAGCATCGGGGGGGGGGTTGCTAGGTTTTTGGTTTTTCGCTGTGCAGCTGCAGGTCAGGGTATTTTCTTCATTGTCCTCATAAAAAAAAGAAAAAGAAAGAGGAAACAGAAAAGGGGGGAAAGCTTGCCATACGGACTTCAGTGGTGTGTTTGTGACTGTTTCCCGCTCTGGACTGTGACTGTGAGCAGCACATCACATGTAGCATGCCCTCAGTGCGTAGTTTGCGGCTCCCACAGAGGCACGGTCGCGGACACTGGCTTCTGTCGGGGTTGTGCGGCTGTTTCTATCAGTGTTGAACAGCAGACGGAAACGTCAGTAGCTCCAGGTCCTCAGGGGTCCATGGCGGGGATAGAAGGAGAACCGGGTGTGGCTGTTTCTTCTACACCCAGACCGGAGGCCTCAGCTGACCACTCTGGTGCGTTACTGGGACGGGATCCGCAGCTGGGGGATTTCTGCCCGGACTTCGTGCTGATTATGCATCAGGCCTTTTGTCTTCGACGTCAGGGTAAATTGCCTGGTCCCATTCCTTTTCCCTCGGCTGTACAACAGCCCGGGATTCTCAACGGTGAAGGCGTTCCGCCAAGACCGCCGAAGAGGTCCCATCCACCGGAGCCGTCACCTTCGGAGTTGGGGTGGCATGAAGCAGAGGAGCTAGAGTTAGACCTGGATGAAGATATGGAAGAGTTGGAAGAGGGAGAGATTCCGGAACCTGAGGATCAGGCAGAAAATTATTTGAGTATTCCGGAATGATGAGCTGACGGCGCTCATTACGGAATCCCTGTAGACGCTAAAGTTGGCTACGACACAGCCGGTCGAAGAGGAGGATGGGGAAGATCCCATCATTGAGGCAGTGCGTCACACACAGGTAGTGTTTTCCTCCACAAGGTGGTGGATAGGATGATCCAGGATGAGTGGGATCAGCCAGAAGCGGGACTCAGAGGACTTAGGACCATGAATAGACTCTATCCCTTGGCGGATAAAGACACAAATTTCGCTGCCCACGGGTGGATGCAGCGGTGTCAGCCGTTACTAAAAAGACCACTATACCTGTGGAAGGTAGCGCGGCTTTAAAGGATGCGCAGGATAGGAAGGTGGATGGTTTTTTGAAGCAATCCTTTGACACAGATGCAGTGGCGTTGCAGGCTTCCATTTGCAGAGCTTGGGTTGCAAGAGCCTGTCTAAGGTGGTCACAACATGTACGGCAGTCGGCCCATTTGGAGCAGGACGGAGTGTGTGAGCTGGAGCGGCTTGAATCAGGGTCAGCTTATCTGGCTGATGTATACTACGACTTGATCAGGGCCTTAGCAAATAGCATGGTGTCTCTGGTGGCTGCTCGCAGGTCTCTGTGGCTCCGTAATTTGGCAGCCAACGGGTCTTCCAAATCCCGACTCAGTAAGCTTCCTTTTAAGGGAAGTTGTTGTTTTGTGAAGACCTTGACAAACTGGTTAAGGATTTAGGGGAGTCCAAAGGTGGAAGGTTGCCAGAGGACAAGCCTAAGCAAGCCAAGTCCTTTTCAGCCTTTCGGGGCCAGCCTTGGGATTTCAGGCGATTTCGTACTTCTCATTTGGGTGGTTTCCAAAGGGGAAGGTTTGCTTCTTGAGCCCAGGGGTTTCGTGGAGCAAGTAGAGGGTTTGCAGTGGCATCCGCAGGCGCCGCTCGGAAACCACAATGAAAGAAGGCAGGTCCCGGCAGTGAGCCATACGATAGGGGGGCGGCTTCGCGGATTTCTCTCTGCCTGGACCCAAATAACATTTGGAGATCATTCGCGAAGGTTATGCACTGGATCTGGCAAGACCAGTGCTAGATTCATTTGTGATGTCTCCTTGCCGAGGTCAACCAAAGACTCAAGCAGTTCGTCTAACACTGGATCGCCTTTTAAAATTGGGAGCCGTCGTACCAGTGCCAGTGACGGAGTATGGTGTAGGTCGATACTCCATTTATTTAGTGGTTCCAAAGAAAGACGGGTCCCTTCGGCCAATCCTGGATTTCAAAGGGGTGAATTGTTGCCTTCGGGTACCGCATTTCAGGATGGAAATGCTCAGGTCCGTCATTGTGGCAGTACGTCAGGGAGAATTTTTGACGTCGCTCGATCTCACGGAGGCTTATTTGCATGTTCCGATCTGAACGGCCCATCAAATGTTCTTGCGGTTTGCACTTCATTGGGGACATTATCAGTTCCAAGCGCTGTCATTCGGTCTGGCGACAGCTCCGCAGATTTTCACCAAGATCATGGTAGTAGTAGCAGCGGCTCTGTGAAAGGAAGGAGTTTTGATTCATCCTTACCTCGACGATTGGTTGATTCGGGCGAAGTCCAAGGACGAGAGCAAGCGAGCCACAGCAAAGGTGGTAAGCTTCCTTCAGAGTCTCGGCTGGGTGGTCAATATGGCCAAGAGTCACCTGGTTCCGACTCTGGATCTCGAGTATCTGGGAGTAAGGTTTGACACCTGGAGAGGAACAGTATTTCTATCAATGCAAAGTGCAAGCACTTCAACAGCTGATCCGAACCTTCCGGTCTACGCCTGCGCCGACGGCATGGAGTTACCTTCGGGTGCTAGGGACAATGGTGGCAACCTTGGAAGTGGTGCCGTGGGCAAGATTCCATATGAGGCCATTACAGAGCTCGTTACTTCGCCGGTGGTCGCATCAATGCGGTTTGCTGAGCAAACGTCTCCCGTGCCCTCTTCGGGTCAGGCGGTCCCTACAGTGGTGGCTTCTGCCCCAGTCTCTGGGGGCGGGAATGCCTCTGGAGCAGCCAGCGTGGCTTCCCCTGTTGACGGACGCAAGTCTCGCAGGGTGGGGAGCGCACTGTGGAGAGCTCTTTGCACAGGGTACTTGGTCAGCGGCAGAGGGCAACTGGTCCATCAGCCGACTGGAGCTGAGAGCGGCCTTCCTCGCCCTACAAAGCTTCAAAGCAGTGGTGGCAGGACGAGCGATAAGAGTACTGTCCAACAATGCCGCGATGATAGTATACATAAATCGGCAGGGCGGCACAGGAAGTTTAGCCATGGCAGAGGAAGCAGAGGGGTCGAGACACGATTACAAGCAATCTCAGCAACGCACATTGCTGGGAAGGACAATGTCACAGCGGATTTTCTCAGCAGAGTTCGAGTGGATCCCGGAGAATGGGAATTACATCCGGATGTTTTCGCGGAAATAGTGCGCCGTTGGGGGACGCCGGTTATGGATCTGATGGCGACCTTCCAGTCATTAAAAGTGAGTCGGTTCTTCAGCAGGCGACGGGAGAGGATGTCGGAAGGGATCGACGCCTTGATTCAGCCTTGGCCGTCGACAGGTCTTCTCTATGTTTTCCCGCTATGGGCGCTCATTGGCCGAGTGGTTCAGCGCATCGAAGCACATCGTGGGTCAGTGCTGTTGGTAGCTCCGGACTGACCAAGACGCCCGTGGTACGCCGATCTCATGTGGTTGCTCGACGGGAACCCATGGCGGTTGCCGACATCGGAGAGTCTGTTGCTACAGGGTCTGCTTCACATGCTGCAGGTGGATCGGTTCTCGCTTATAGCTTGGCCATTGAAAGGGCTCGGTTAAGGAAGAAAGGTTATTCCAGTTTGGTCATTTCAACTTTGCTCCAGGCGAGGAAAAAGTCCACGTCGTTGGCCTATGTGCGCATTTGGCGTATTTTTGAGGATTGGTGCACGAGGCGTCAAGTACGCGCGGCAACTGCATCCGTTCCTTTGGTATTAAGTTTCCTGCAGGACGGCTATGAGAAAGGTCTGGCTGCCAGTTCTTTGAAGGTCCAGTTAGCAGCCTTGGCCTGTTATAGAGGTAAAGTCCACGGAGAGTCGCTTGGAGCTCACCCCGATGTGGGGCGTTTTTTTAAAGCGGTCACCAGATTGCGGCCCTCGCGTAGGATCGTGGTTCCACTGTGGGATCTTAACTTGGTGCTAGGAGCTCTCATAAAGGCACCCTTTGAGCCTTTAGGCCAGGCGTCGGTTAAGGATTTAACTTTGAAAACAGTATTCTTGGTAGCCATTTGTTCCGCGAGGCGGATTTCAGAATTGCAGGCTCTGTCTTGTAGAGAACCTTTTTTGTGCTTTTCCAGGGAAAAGATGGTGCTGCACCCTGTTCTGTCCTTTTTGCCCAAAGTGTCCTCTCTGTTTCATTTGAACCAAATGGTTTCTTTACCAGTACTTGACACAGGAGGTGAAGATGTACCTGAGCGCGGTCTACGCCGCTTGGACGTAAAAAGGGTGCTACTACACTATTTGAAGGTTTCCGAGTCATTCCGCAAGTCAGATCGTCTTTTCATGTTGTTCAGCGGGTCCAAGGAAAGGTGAAGCGGCAGCTAAAGCCTCCATTGCCCGATGGGTTAAGGAGGCAATTCTGTCAGCATATATTTTACAAGGTCGTTCCGTGCCGATGGGTTTGAGGGCACATTCCACTAGAGTGCAAGCGGCCTCTTGGGCAGAACACGGTTTAGTTCCACCGGTGCAAATTTGTAGAGCGGCCACCTGGTCCTCTCTTCACACTTTTAGTAGACACTACCGTCTTGATGTCACAGGTCTGCGACTAAAAAGCTGTTTGATTATTTTCATCTAATTTCCATGTATTTTGATGTGCTGAAAACAAATAAAATATTGAAAAAACTCCTAGACGTCATGATTTGCCACAACATGCAAAATTGTCTTCAAATTTATCACATTTTTTCAAATGACTATTAATTAATTCAAATGACTATTAATTAATTCACATAAGTGCATTTAAGATATAAAATGCCAAAAAAACCTTAAAGGGGTTGTCCGAGTTATGTAAAAAAAAATATAGCACTGTAAATCTGATGGTCAGCAATATATACATAAGCTAAGCAAGTTTTAAGTCCGTGCTTCTAATGGTAGAAGGGGTTAATCTTTCCTGAAGAATCCAGTGGGAAGGAGACACAGGGCAGATATCAGCAGCTCCGGTCAGTGCAGGGGGGCGTGGCCAGCACTGTGACGTCTTGTGTACAGACACAGAGCTGCTCTCTCATGCATGCCACACTTGTGCACGAATCATCATCAGGTTCTTGGTTCTAGGCTGTTCACACTTTTTCATCGCAATTCGTGTTAGCTCGTCATTCTTCAACCATTATGTTATGGCTCCGCGAAAGTGTATTAATTCGCCAGACAGTTTCTGTTTCATCTGTGGTGAATATACAGTGTTGAAGCAACAGCAGAATATTGCAGACTTTGTGAAAAAAGTATACTTTGCATACTTTGGACTAAAATTGGGAGATCAAGATAAAGTCTGGGCGCCTCATAAAGTCTGCAAACGGTGTGTTGAGGACCTCCGAAACTGGTTCAAGGGTAAGAAAAAAATCTTTCCGTTATGGGATTCCTATGGTATGGCGAGAGCAAAAGAACCATAGTGACGACTGTTACTTTTGTTCATGCGATGTGAAAGGGTTTAATTCCAAATGGAAGCATTCCATTTCATACCCCAATCTTCACTCGGCAATTCGTCCCATCCCCCATGGCCAATGTTCCCTCTAATTTTCTGTAGGCTGTGTGCGCATAAAATATCAGCTGTGCAGCTTTTGAAGGAAGGTTAAATTTTTGTGCGCCACATAACGACACTCGGAGTTATATACTTTAAAATTTGACTACACGTCAGAATACAGTATGTACACCACATTGATTGCACTAGAAAATATTGTAGGACTTGTGAAAACCGTAAAAACACAACAACTTTTAAATTTTAAGACGTCAGTGTTGTTTTCTATCAGAATCAGAACCGTAATATTTGTGCGCTCTGTTATAAAGCATGTGCGCTCGCTCGGTGAGGTGTGTGCGCGCGCACACGCGCACAGCTTAGAGGGAACAGTGCCCATGGCACAGATATACCAGTACCCAAGCCCCCTGCTACCTTGGAAGAGATACCTAGCTCCGATGAAGGTGAAGTCATACCTGAACCAGATGACGAATCAAGTTCTGACTTTGAAGATGATACAAGACCAAAATTGTTTTCTCAGGAGGAGATGAATGATTTGGTAAGAGACTTGAATCTTCCCAAAGATGCCGCTGAGTTACTCGGATCAAGGCTGAAAAGCAGGAATTTATTGTTGCCAGGAGTGTCATCTTCATGGTTCGGACATCGTGAAAAGGAGTTCGTTCCTTACTTCGCCCAGGAAGACAAGTTGGTTTATTGCATCGATGTCGAAGGTCTGATGGGTCAATTTAAAATCCAATATGATTCAGAGCAATGGCGTCTTTTTATAGATTCTTCAAAAAGAAGTCTCAAAGCAGTTTTACTCCACAACGTTTTTTACGCTTCCATACCTGTAGGTCATTCCGTACACTTGAAGGAAACCTACGAGAACTTGGAATTGGTTCTTCGTTAACTTAAATATGAAGACTATGGTTGGAAAGTATGTGGGGACTTGAAGATCTTGTGCATGTTGCTTGGGCAACAAGCTGGGTATACCAAATATCCTTGTTTTCTGTGTCTATGGGACAGTCGAAACCGACAAAATCACTGGACCAAGAAGAGTTGGCAGCCGAGGGTGCTAACAGTCGGTGAAAAAATTGTCCTCCGAGAAACTTTGATACCTTCCAATAAAGTTCTTCTACCACCTCTCCACATAAAATTGGGATTGATGAAGCAATTCGTAAAATCACTTCCAAGAGCTGGAGAATGCTTCAAATACTTGGTCACCAAGCTTCCAGGCCTGTCGGAGGCAAAATTGAAGGAAGGTGTGTTCGTCGGACCAGACATTAGAAGGCTTATAGTTGATCAAGAGTTTGTCAATACCATGACGGATCCTCAAAAAGAAGGGTGGATTGCATTTAAAGAAGTCGTACAGAAATTTTTAGGCAATAACAAAGATCCTCACTACAAAAAGATCGTCGGAAGAATGCTGAAAGCATTTCAAGCTTTAGGTTGCCTGATGAGTTTGAAAGTGCATTTCCTCCAGTCCCACCTTGACTACTTTCCTGAAAATTTGGGAGCTGTGAGTGAGGAACAAGGTGAATGATTCCACTAAGACATTAAAGAGATGGAAAGGAGATACCAGGGGAAATGGAGCATTACAATGATGGCAGACTACTGTTGGATGCTTCAGAGAGACATTCCAGATGCTACTCACAAGTGTAAATGCACCAAGAGGAGCCTCACAAGGAAGAAGAATCCAGTTTAGTGTGTGTAGGTGAGCTCATTTCAGTTCAAAAAAGGATTTTCATGAAAATATTGTAATAAAACTTTAATTTTATAAGTCTTTTTCCATTTATTTTGAGGTATTGCCTTATTTAACATAGTTACCTAAATTGTCAGGAAACGTGATGTCCTATGACAAAATGGAGGTCATTTTCGGATTCAGCGCACCAAAAAACATAAAGATTACGTGGAATAACCAAAACAGCTCTCGAAAAAAAATGTTTTGCAGTCCTGTGTGTGCTAGCAGCAAGTGATGCCTGTTTCGGATCGGCAGTGTTACACTCCGGTTGGAAAGGCCCCTCCCGTTAATACTGCTCTGTTACATCCCAAAAGTAGAGGACTAAACTGGAGGAATGATAAGGAAATAGAAATTACACGTACCTGGTAATTGTAGTTCCTGCAGGAACTCCAGTTTAGTCCTCATTCCCGCCCAGGGAGTGTTTGCATTACCAGAACAACTGGACTGAAGCAATATTCACAGATGACAGGTGGGTGTGATTTTCATTTGCAATCGCTGTCACTCTTTATCTTCGATCTTGCTGATCTCTCTTTTCACGTCTTTGGTCCGGCAGGGAGGAGAGGAGCCGTTATGGCCTTCAAACCCTTATGTTAAAGGGAAGGGGGTTTGTTCAATAAGTTATCGCTTATGCCTTTAGTTTCGGTATCCGGTTATCATTGATATGTTAGCTACTTGTTTGTTGCTCTTTTGAGTCTGGTTTGTCAGTAGTTCACTGGGGCTGATGGGAGATGCCAGCAGATTACATCCAGTGATGTCACAAGTTTGACATGCCCAGTCTCCAAGCTGCAGGAGGAGGTTCACTACCCCAGAAGTAGAGGACTAAACTGGAGTTCCTACAGGAACTACAATTACCAGGTACATGTAATTTCTATTTTCGGTTTGGCGGTGTTGCGAGCCGGCTGGAAAGGTCCCTCCCAATAATTACTGCTCTGCTACGTCCCAGAGGTGGAGGACTGAACTGGAGGACCAATAAGGAAATGGAAATTACACTTACCTGGTAGTTGTGGTTCCTTTAGGGACTCCAGTTCAGTCCTCATTCCCGCCCAGGGTGGTATTGTTGGCAGTAGATGGTCAGTTGGGAGAAGTGTAAAACTAACTGTAGGTTTCATTTTTAAAGAGCTGTTGGGGAGCTATGGTTCTTTCTCTTTCTGTCTGCCTATTCTTGCTCTTTCTTCTCTCTGCTTCTGAATAAGGCGAAAGGGGAGAGGTGCTCGGAAAGTTCCCTTCTTACTGGGGGGAACGTTAAGTTTAACATAGTTCGTTGTTTTACGTTCAGATTTAAATACAAGGTTATGTTTATGTGATAGCTACTTATTTGTTGCTCCTTTGAGTGTGCTTTGTCAATAGTTCACTGGGGCTGATGGGAGAGACCAGCAGACTACATCCAGTGATGTCACGATTTTGACATGCCCAATCTCCAAGCTGCAGGAGGAGGTACACAACCCAGAGGTGGAGGACTGTACTGGAGTCCCTAAAGGAACCACAATTACCAGGTAAGTGTAATTTCCATTTTTGGGCCCACTAGTGTATAACCTTTGACTGGACATCTTGATGTCTGGCCAAACGTTATGGGGTTATGTAGAGGCAGGCTGGGAGACATTCTGGGCATTGCTAAAAGTAATAAGATAATGTTGATATTCAGAGCTCTGCAGTTAACTTTGTGGTCAGATCAAACCATAATTAGTTATCCTACTATCTTTAAGCAGATTGAGTTCCACAATCTATATCCAGTTTAGGTCTTAGAATATGATTTTGTGAAGTACTAAAGAACTTTATAGAAGTCTTTGGGCAAATTATTTGTATTTTTTTAAATTATTGGCTAAATTTCCGTGTGCTACTCTGAAGTGCTGTGATGCCTTTAATGTGCATTCTCCGGGAACAAACAGGAAGTCAGCCCTCACATATGGGTGACGTCAGCGCTGACGGAGCCCTCGCAAAAGTATTCCCCCAGCTTTCAAAGAAAGTCTTTGGGAGATGCCACCACGCATGCATGGTCCTCTTCCCATCCAAGGATGCCATCTTGTTCAGTCTCCTTTTTTCCGCAGAGCCCTTCAGACGTCTGTCTGCTCTTCCCCCAGAAAAAGTTGATTTTCTCGACCTGAGTTTCATACTCTCCTCTAGTAGTGCACCGGTCCTCTTCCTGCCACCCGAGCCCACTGCCCTGGCATCGAGTCTCAGGTTTGTAGTCTTTTTTTTTTCCATCTGACGGTACCGCGGGTCTTCGACCTCGCTGGGATACTTTTTTCTCCCATGACTTATGTCCCCTGACCGACACACACGACTGCTGCCTTCATTGCCTGGGACCGGACCACAACCCCACGTCATGGGGACTCTCTAAGAAGATGTCCACTAAGGTCCTCAAGAGCCATCAGCAGCAGCACGATAAGATTTTCCTGGAGTTCCCGGTACTTCCAAAGGCCAAGAACTCTTCCAAAACCGCAGAATCCTGGAGTAGTCTTCCGGACCCCGACTGATGCCATGGTTCCTCAGAAAGGGGATGTACCTTGAGGGAACTCAAGAAGAAGAAGAAGGCCTCAAAGGCTGCGTCCCTGGACTGTTCAGATGGGCCGTTAAAGTCCCAAGCCAGGTCCCGCAGTCCTAGACCTCATCCGAGGGATCAGAGAAGGAGCAACCTGTGAAGGTCCCCCGAAAGGACACCATCCTCGTCGAGAACTCCCCCTTGGGGGAACCGGCGGCGGGCCTGATTCCCTCAGTTTCTGCGCCGATGGCTGCAGAGCCTTCTGGTCTGGAATCCAGAAGGCAGCCCTGGAGTGCAGCTTGTCTATCTTCATGGACCAGCAGCAGGCGCTGTTGTCTGGTACCAGCAGTTCCTCCCCCCAGATCACTGGGTCGTCAATGTTGAGGACGTTCCCGGAGGCCGAGCCAAAGCTTCGAGGTCCTTCAGCCTCGAGGCGATACTCAGCCAAGGTCTCGATCCAGATCCCGTTCCACAGGGCCGTGATCTTCCACAGCCAGTGTGCTTGGCACCGGTCACGGGGCCTCCGAGGGCCACGGGCGGGATCAGCCCCAGAGCCCACAAGCCATCCTTCCCTTGAGTCCTCGTTGGACTATTCTGAGTGGGAAATAGAGGACGAGAAGTTGTCGGACACCCGTCGCCACTGCGACGTCCCCTCGGACTCCCCTCCCTCTCGGCCCCGACGTTGGTCCGCATCCAAGGACATGGCATTCCTCGACTTCTTCAGGGACATGTCCAAGGCCCCAGTGTTCCCAGTGGAATCTGAAGAGGATCCTCGGACAGAGGAACTAGAAATCCTCCAATATGAAGCCTCTCCGAGGGAATTGCTCACAGTGCCCATCCCTCCCTTCTGGAATGGCTAGTGCTCCGAATGTGGAAGACACCAGCATCGGTGTCAGTGGTGAACAAGCGGCTCGACTCGATGTATCGAGTCCACCGGAGCCCGGACTTCCAGAAGTCACAACTGCCACACAACTCCATGGTTGAGGGAGGAGTGGCCTAGTGGTTGGGGCAAGTTACCTCAGGCTGGAAGGATGGGGTTTCAAATCCCACTAGAGGACAGCAACCTTGGGCCGGAAGGACTAGGGTTTCTAGTCCCACAAGTGCTCCTTGTGGCCTTGGGCAAGCCAATTAACCCTCCATTGCCCATGTTCCCTGTAAGTATTAGTGTATGTGTCTCATATCCCCTTGTGTTAAAATGTATTTCCCAATTGTGTTGTGACAACATTAGATAAGCTGGTATACAAAAACTGTCTAAATCAGGGGTCACCAACCTGCGGCCCGCGGGCCGCATGCGGCCCACGAGGTCCCTTCGTGCGGCCTGCGAGGCTCTACCCCGGTTAACATTACGTGCGGCCCGCCAAGGATTCCCGCCATTGTATCCACGCGCTCGCAGCTCACCGACGACCACCTGCAAGCGTCCCATCTCCTGTCAGTGTCATCTGTGAAGCCGGACTTTAAGCGTTTGTCTGCTAGCATGAATCATCCGCCATCTCATTAAATTCAATAAAGGTGATCAGCCATTGTTTTCATAATTTTGCATTTGTTGTTTTTTTACGCGGGGGCGGGGAGAAGGGGGGTGCGGCCCGCGAGGCTCCCGGCAGTCGGCTCTGCGGCCCGCGGCCCTCTGGAGGTTGGTGACCCCAGGTCTAAATAAATGGTGGTGGAATTGGCCATGTGTCACCTGAAGAGTCAGAAGACATACTCCTTGGTGCCCCCTGGCAAGGAGGCATGCACCCTGGATGCCCATGGCAGAAAATGCTACCAGGGCTCGATGCTCATCGGCTGGATCCAGGCATGTACCTGAGAGACCTAGCAAAGGAACATGCTGGGTTTTCAGCTGGTCTTTCTGAGGAACCCCCTGCAGCAGTTAAAGAACCTGGCCAAAGCCACCTGTGAGCGTTTCAAATTCATGTCTCGGACAGCCTATGACTGTTTCAATTTGGCAATTTGAGTAGCAGCAGCAGGAATTGGTGCCCGATGCCAAGCTGGGCTACAGTCATCTGACCTTGAGCAATGGGTTCAGGACAAATTGATTGATGTCCCATGCCAAGGAGAAAACCTCTTTGGCAAACCCATGACCGACAAAGCTGCCAAGCTGGAGACTGAGTTCATGATGAGGACCAGGCTCTCTAAAAGACCGCTGCCCCTCCCCGATGGAAGAGCTCAGGTAAAAAGCCCTTCTACCTGAGGAAAGGGGCTGCTTACAGAAACTACCCATCTTTTCAGGCCTCCCGGGCTCACCAGCAGGGCGAGCAAGCCAAGGGACATGGGCATAGCCCTTGTAAGCAGAAGGCTCCCAAGCCCCAGGATTCGGCCCCGACCCAGCCAGGTGGGAGCTTTTGACACCTTGAGCATAGTCTCTGTACCCCAAAGAGGTCAGCAGTCCACAGGGGAACGTCTCATTCACTATGCCCAAAGGTGGCCAGCATAAAAGAGGACCTGTGGTGAATAACACATGGCGGTGTGCTAGTGCCTTTAAGTAAGTCTAGCCCAGTGTTGATAAATAGTACTGCTGAACTTTTTTAGCTGTTTTCTGTATGGCTAAGACAATACTGTATGCTATTTTGGGCTTTTTTTAATATAGGAAGAAATGAGGTGGCTAGGGCTTCCCCAGTAAGGTGACAAGGGCACTCACCTACCCCATCAGCATGAGAGGGCACATGAGTGGCAAAAGTAAGTCCCAAATCTGCTGGAACCATTTTGAAAGATGACAAGACAGGAGCAAGTGGTGATTGCTCCTGCCTGCTCAGTGCCCATGCACTGATATGGTTTGCTGGCAGCCCCTGGGGAGGAATTTCAGCTATTTGGAAAGGGGATAAGGGTTTAAAGCATGAGGCAGGGCTTAATCAGGACACTTTTTTATTTTAACTTTTATGTGCTGGCTGAGAGATGATAGGCGAGGCCGGGAAGTATATCTTTTCACTGTGTTCCATGAGCTATTGGGATAGAGGGAAGTTGGGGGTATCTTTCAAGGCCTCTTGGCCCTATTCAGATGGCAGCCCCAAAGTGAGGGTCTGCCCTCGTGCCTTGCCGTAGCCTGCAACAAGAATAAAAGCTCCTTGGTGTTTATTGAGTTATAGTGCTTGGGTATTAGGGTTCAGTAAATCTTGCAAAGATTTTACTACAGCTTGGTAAATCTATAATGAATACAAAATGGATGATATAGACTGATAGATACAATTTTTTGAATGCATAAGCAATGTACAAAAATCAATTGACAGGCTTGGAGTCCTGTTGGATGGCAGTAATTGTTCCGTGATGCAGGAGTCCACAAGCATTCATCAAAGCACTGTTCTATCCTCCTGTGGATAAAAATCTGTTTTTGATGGATTCAGATGTGCAGCCTGGAGGAGTTTTATTCTGATGATTTTCAAATCTAAGGTGGAAAATTCACAGTGAATTCTATGTGTTTTCATTTCCAAGACGTGTTTTGTAAATTTGTCTGTATCAGGGACTGCAATGAATATTATACACCAATCCTGTAGCATCATACATGGTAGTAGAAGTCCGTAAACTGTTAAAATACAAAATGTAATGATTCTTTGTTAATTGCAACAAATTTGTTAGCAGTGGCTAGCTGTAATAAATTGGTTGGTATTTATTACAAAAATTCTCATACACGAAAGCCAGGAGTAAAGACACAGTATGAGAAAAAAACATTTATTTTCAACATCAGGCTTTAAGTATTTTAATAAAAAAACAACAACAACTGAATTATAACCTTGTATGCATGATGAATTAATTCTTCTTAGCAGAATAGATGTGCAGAAAACAGGTGTGGAATTGCCTTAATTTGTGTTAGGGGAATTCTAGCATCTATTTTTCACAAATGTATCCTGGTTAAAATGTAGTTGGTTACCTCACATGAGTATAAATTAATTTGTCATACATTTCATCCGTATGGTTTAAAAAGAGGCATTGGTAATTAATAAAAGCAAACAAACAAGCCAATTCTATAAATAAGGATAAAGAAAATGAAAATTTGGAAATGGCTAAAAACTACAGGAAAGTCTGAAATCTATGGCATCTGCAATCGTACAGCTTGCCCTTTGCCACTGGCCCTCCTTATGACCATCAGATTGTTCAGAGGGACTTACCTGATTAGTGCCTTTCTTCTGTGAATCATTCCCCATACCGTGTTTGATCTGTGTGTCCATTCTAGTGGTATTTACTGCAAATCTTAGAGGTCTGTCTACTAAAGCATGGCAGGCTTTTGCAGCTAACTCTGGGCAATAGTGCAGAAAGCACTGCGTTAGCTGAAAAAGCCCCCCCCCCCCCCCCAGTATCTGTTGAGGGCATGCACAACAGTCCTCCTGCAGATACTGCATGGAAAATGTAGGCAATGCAGTTGGGCAGCACCACGGATGCAGCTATCGTCACTCATTGAGGTGGTGTTAGGAGTACCTGCGGTGTTTGCAACTTTGCCACCCACAGTGTCTGTAACTTTGGCAGTTATGTCTAGATGAAATAAATAACTGCTTCATAGAGCAGCTGATTCAGGAACTGACAAGAGGGGAATCTATTTTAGACCTTGTCCTTAGGGAACAAAGGTTTGATGTGAGAAGTGACAGTGTTGAGGCCACTTGGCAATAATAATCATAACACGATTAAATTCAACAATAACTGAAGGGTGAATACTAAGGACATGTAGTGCAATAGCTTTTAACTTTCAAAAGAGAGATTGATAAAATGAGAAAAATGGTTAGAAAAAACTAAGAGTTTACATCAGGCATAGATATTGTTTAAGAATAGCACCTTGGAAACCTGGACGAGATATATTCCACACATTAAAAAAGGTGGAAGGAAGACCAAACAACTGATAAAAGATGAAGTGAAAGAGGCTATTGTAACTAAAAGAACATCTTTCAAAAAATGGAAAAGAAATCCGAAAGAAGAAATTGGAAATTGCATAAGCAATGGCACGTTAGATATGAGGCACTGATAAGTCAGGCAAATGGATAATTTGAAAAGCAGCTTGCTCTAGAAACAAAACCTCATAATAAAAAAAATTCTGGTTCTTTTAAGGCAAGAAGCCTTTGAAGGAGTCCATTGGATCATTAGATCCTCCTAAATGAATTCTTTATTTCAGTTTTTACTGAGGAATATGTAAGGGAGCTATCAATGTCAGACACAGTATTTAATGGTGACATTTTGAAGGAAATGAAACAAATTTCAGGAAAGCTGAAAGATGCAATATGACAAGTTGACAAACTAAAGAGTAGAAAATCACCTGGACAAAATGGTATACAATCCAGAGTGCTGAAAGAATTCAAAAATGAAATTGCAGACCTACTTTTAGTAATTTGTAATCATTAAAATTGGCTAGAGTACCTGAAGACTGGAGAATAGCCAACGTAATGCTAATTTTAAAAAAGGTTCTAGGGTGATCCGGGAAGCTACAGACCAATGAGTCTGACATAAGTGCTGAGCAAAATGATAGAAAACTATTATAAAGAACAAAATTACTGAACATGGTTTAAGGAGACAAAGCCATCATGCAGAAATATTTCTTTATGGAAAGAATGGTAGATGCGTGGAATAGTCTCCCAGTGGAGGTGGTAGAGATGAGGACAGTATCTAAATTCAAAAAGGCATGGGACAAACATAAAGGCTCTCTAAAGGAAAAAAGGGGACTCTTATTGTGGGTGATATGGAAGGGCAGACTAGATAGGCCATGTGGTCTTTTTCTTCTGTCAGGTTTCTATGTTTCTTTTTAGCCAGGAGATGTCTTGCCTCACCAATCTGTTACATTTTTGAAGGTGTGAATAAACGTGGATGAAGATGAGCCAGTTGACTTGGAGCCTGATTCACGAAGGGGCATGTCCGGGCCGTCCAGGCGGCCCCGAGCAAGATGGGCCCGTTAGGACCCGATTCTGGACCATGGGAACAAAACGTTTCCATGGTACACAGAATTGAGCCCAAGGATGGCCCAGCATGCCCCTGCCTGCCTGCGGGGACGTCCCTGCAGGCGTCCCTGGTTCACGCGACTAAGATCCCCCACTTCCCTGCCACCTGATCTACGACTGGCCAGCCGGGGTCTGGATCGGGCAGCGGGGACCCTCCCACACCTGGCCCCAGCCCCATGGGGGATCCCTGGGCCCGATTGTCCCATTGGCCCTGATTATTCCACCTTCAATTTTAATGATAATTTACAAATTACTAAAAGTAGGTCTGCAATTTCAAGGTGGAATAATAAGCACATCCCCTCTGGCCCAGCAGGACATACATGGCTATGGTCTGAATTGGCCCTGTACGTCCTGCTGGCTTGGTCTGCTCCCGCTCTGCTCAGATCCCACCCCCCACCGGCTCTTCCCATCCTGTGGCTCTAGCCGTGTGGGGAGAGCAGGAGGGGGAATGGGGCAGAATGGCTTGCGAGGCTTCATGTCCCGCCAGGATGTGCAGTCCTGCAAGCCGTGACTCGAAATCGGGCCCATAGGGTATTTGGATTTTCAGAAAGAGTTTGCCTCCTATCCCATGGCGATTTAATTTTCTCAGGAGCCTCTCATGATGTATTTTTATCAAAACCCTTCTGTGGACTGGGAACTGGTTAAAATATGGAAAAAAGAGAGTAAGGCTAAATGGTCAATTTTCTCAATTGAGAAAGGTGAAGTTGGAGTACCCCAGAATCTATGCTGGGCTCACTGCTTTTTAACATACTTTGTTCATTCTACCTTGCTGCTCCATATGTCTTGATATGATAGAGGTCTATAAAATAAGGAGACGAATAGAACGAGTAAATGTGAATCAGTTGTTCTATTCTTTTAGAAAACACAAAAATTAGAAGGCACATAATAAAGCTACTCAGTAGTACATTCAGTACAAATCTGAGAAAATATTGTTTTTACTCGGGTCTATTCTGTTCCGCTATTCACCCCCTTTACCATCCCCAACTAAGCCCCCTCGTATGAAAAGGAGTTTGTATGGGGAGGCTTAGATGGGGACGGAAGGGGCAGTGCGGAAGCAGAGTTATGGCAGGCAGTGGGCTGTCTGCGGCCCCGAACGTACAGGGCCGATTCTGAAGTCGGCCCTGTACATCCGGGGCCGGCAGACTGGATGGGAGGCTTATTCCACCTCGAAGATGGAATAAGTCCCCCTGATGTTGGGGGACAGCAGGCCCGGCCAGCAGCGAAGAGGTGAGGGGGTGCAGGAGACTCCCTGTAGCCTGACCCTGCCATGGGAGGCCAGATCGGGGTTGGGCTGTGGGGAAAAGAAAAGGTCAGTGGCGGCCGGGGATCATAGCTTCTGAATGGAGCCTGACTGAGTTAGCTAGGCTTGGCTCAGTTTGTGCAGGCCGATCGGAATAAGGACTGGCCTGCATGTACTGATCCTAGACACGATTCTGATCCTGCGGGCGCTAGATGTGCCCCGCGGGATCAGAAATGCATCTACCTCTGTGCGTCTGGGACGCACAGTACAGAATGTGTCAACACGTGTATAATTAAATTCTGTAATTCGTTGCCTGAGAATGTGGTAAAGGTTGTTAGTGTAGATGAGTTTAAAAAAGTTTTGGAGAAGTTCCTAGGGGAAAAATCCATAAACCATTATTAAGGTGGACTGGGGAAATCCACAGCTTATTCATGGGGATATTAAGCAGCACTGAATTTGTCTACTTTTTGGGATCCCGCTAGGTACTTGTGACCTGGATTGGCCACTGTTGCAAACAGGATACTAAGCTTTATGGACCTTTGGTGTGATCCAGTATGGTGATTCTTATATTTTTTTGTTCTTAAATGTTGGGAAGGCTGACATTTTGCCCTCAGAATTGTGCTCTATTTTACTGGATGGTGGTTACTGATTCTGGTGATCACTGAAATAAAAAGTTCTGGAGCATTGTTGCCAACTTTTGCGTTCCAGTCACCCATGACTTTCAGGATATTCTGTTTGCATGTTCTGTCAATTTCAGCTTGTACTAGTTCATAGAACTCTTCAATTTCATTCTCTTCTGCAGCTGTTTTTGGGGCATATACTTGAATTATAGTTGTGTTGATAGGCAATCCTCGTAGACGAATAGAGATTAAGCGTTCGCTGACTGCATTGTATTTCATTACAGTTCTTGCAAGTTTCTTCTTTATTATAAATGCAGCATCGTTTCTTCTTTGTCTTTCATTTCCAGCATAGTAGACCATGTGATCATCTGATGCAAAGTGCCCCATGCCAGTCCATTTCAGTTCGCTGACACCCAGCAGATCAAGTTGTACACGTTCCATTTCATTCTTGACCACCTCCAATTTCCCTTGGTTCATGCTTCGTACGTTCCATGTTCCAATGTGTAAGACATCTTTACAGCTTCTGACTTTCATTTCATGCGCAGCTATATCAGCAGTCAGACTTCCCGAGGGCTTTGATCCAACCACATCATAAATGCTGGCTTTACTCTGAAAAGTCTTCAGCTCTTCCCCAGTAGCTAGTTGAGTGCCTTCCGACCTGGGGGTCTCATCTTCCAGCACCGTAGCACAATTTGTTTTGTTGTAACTATCCATTGGGTTTTCATGGCAAGATACAGAAGTAGATTCCGCGTAGTTTAAGTTTGGTGTTGTTGCCGTTGTCACAAAAATGTGATCCTCCGCCGTCAACACTGTCCCATTCTGCTGCTGCCCAGATGGGTGGTTTGTCTTGGTCTGGCACCTCAGCTGAGACCTGTCCATCTTGGGAGACCCTGCCAGTAGTTAAACTACCGATAGTTTACCTCTCAGCATCACTGATGCACGCAAGCCCTCACAGTACGACAAGCTGCAAACCAAGTGAGCATCTAGGCTTTGTCATAAACTACGCAAAGTCCACTTTGCTCCCCTCTCAGAACCTAGAGTTTATAGGGGCCAGGTTGGACACTCTTCGGGCAAGGGCTTACTTGCCCGAGGACAGGGCCCACAGACTTATGGACTTGGCCAACCAGTTCCAAAGCAATTCTCGTGTTTCCGCAAGGCACTACCTGCGGCTCCTGGGTCCTGGGTCAGTGCTGTTGGTAGCTCCGGACTGACCAAGACGCCCGTGGTACGCCGATCTCATGTGGTTGCTCGACGGGAACCCATGGCGGTTGCCGACATCGGAGAGTCTGTTGCTACAGGGTCTGCTTCACATGCTGCAGGTGGATCGGTTCTCGCTTATAGCTTGGCCATTGAAAGGGCTCGGTTAAGGAAGAAAGGTTATTCCAGTTTGGTCATTTCAACTTTGCTCCAGGCGAGGAAAAAGTCCACGTCGTTGGCCTATGTGCGCATTTGGCGTATTTTTGAGGATTGGTGCACGAGGCGTCAAGTACGCGCGGCAACTGCATCCGTTCCTTTGGTATTAAGTTTCCTGCAGGACGGCTATGAGAAAGGTCTGGCTGCCAGTTCTTTGAAGGTCCAGTTAGCAGCCTTGGCCTGTTATAGAGGTAAAGTCCACGGAGAGTCGCTTGGAGCTCACCCCGATGTGGGGCGTTTTTTTAAAGCGGTCACCAGATTGCGGCCCTCGCGTAGGATCGTGGTTCCACTGTGGGATCTTAACTTGGTGCTAGGAGCTCTCATAAAGGCACCCTTTGAGCCTTTAGGCCAGGCGTCGGTTAAGGATTTAACTTTGAAAACAGTATTCTTGGTAGCCATTTGTTCCGCGAGGCGGATTTCAGAATTGCAGGCTCTGTCTTGTAGAGAACCTTTTTTGTGCTTTTCCAGGGAAAAGATGGTGCTGCACCCTGTTCTGTCCTTTTTGCCCAAAGTGTCCTCTCTGTTTCATTTGAACCAAATGGTTTCTTTACCAGTACTTGACACAGGAGGTGAAGATGTACCTGAGCGCGGTCTACGCCGCTTGGACGTAAAAAGGGTGCTACTACACTATTTGAAGGTTTCCGAGTCATTCCGCAAGTCAGATCGTCTTTTCATGTTGTTCAGCGGTCCAAGGAAAGGTGAAGCGGCAGCTAAAGCCTCCATTGCCCGATGGGTTAAGGAGGCAATTCTGTCAGCATATATTTTACAAGGTCGTTCCGTGCCGATGGGTTTGAGGGCACATTCCACTAGAGTGCAAGCGGCCTCTTGGGCAGAACACGGTTTAGTTCCACCGGTGCAAATTTGTAGAGCGGCCACCTGGTCCTCTCTTCACACTTTTAGTAGACACTACCGTCTTGATGTCACAGGTCTGCGACTAAAAAGCTGTTTGATTATTTTCATCTAATTTCCATGTATTTTGATGTGCTGAAAACAAATAAAATATTGAAAAAACTCCTAGACGTCATGATTTGCCACAACATGCAAAATTGTCTTCAAATTTATCACATTTTTTCAAATGACTATTAATTAATTCAAATGACTATTAATTAATTCACATAAGTGCATTTAAGATATAAAATGCCAAAAAACCTTAAAGGGGTTGTCCGAGTTATGTAAAAAAAAATATAGCACTGTAAATCTGATGGTCAGCAATATATACATAAGCTAAGCAAGTTTTAAGTCCGTGCTTCTAATGGTAGAAGGGGTTAATCTTTCCTGAAGAATCCAGTGGGAGGAGACACAGGGCAGATATCAGCAGCTCCGGTCAGTGCAGGGGGGCGTGGCCAGCACTGTGACGTCTTGTGTACAGACACAGAGCTGCTCTCTCATGCATGCCACACTTGTGCACGAATCATCATCAGGTTCTTGGTTCTAGGCTGTTCACACTTTTTCATCGCAATTCGTGTTAGCTCGTCATTCTTCAACCATTATGTTATGGCTCCGCGAAAGTGTATTAATTCGCCAGACAGTTTCTGTTTCATCTGTGGTGAATATACAGTGTTGAAGCAACAGCAGAATATTGCAGACTTTGTGAAAAAAGTATACTTTGCATACTTTGGACTAAAAATTGGAGATCAAGATAAAGTCTGGGCGCCTCATAAAGTCTGCAAACGGTGTGTTGAGGACCTCCGAAACTGGTTCAAGGGTAAGAAAAAAATCTTTCCGTTATGGGATTCCTATGGTATGGCGAGAGCAAAAGAACCATAGTGACGACTGTTACTTTTGTTCATGCGATGTGAAAGGGTTTAATTCCAAATGGAAGCATTCCATTTCATACCCCAATCTTCACTCGGCAATTCGTCCCATCCCCCATGGCCAATGTTCCCTCTAATTTTCTGTAGGCTGTGTGCGCATAAAATATCAGCTGTGCAGCTTTTGAAGGAAGGTTAAATTTTTGTGCGCCACATAACGACACTCGGAGTTATATACTTTAAAATTTGACTACACGTCAGAATACAGTATGTACACCACATTGATTGCACTAGAAAATATTGTAGGACTTGTGAAAACCGTAAAAACACAACAACTTTTAAATTTTAAGACGTCAGTGTTGTTTTCTATCAGAATCAGAACCGTAATATTTGTGCGCTCTGTTATAAAGCATGTGCGCTCGCTCGGTGAGGTGTGTGCGCGCGCACACGCGCACAGCTTAGAGGGAACAGTGCCCATGGCACAGATATACCAGTACCCAAGCCCCCTGCTACCTTGGAAGAGATACCTAGCTCCGATGAAGGTGAAGTCATACCTGAACCAGATGACGAATCAAGTTCTGACTTTGAAGATGATACAAGACCAAAATTGTTTTCTCAGGAGGAGATGAATGATTTGGTAAGAGACTTGAATCTTCCCAAAGATGCCGCTGAGTTACTCGGATCAAGGCTGAAAAGCAGGAATTTATTGTTGCCAGGAGTGTCATCTTCATGGTTCGGACATCGTGAAAAGGAGTTCGTTCCTTACTTCGCCCAGGAAGACAAGTTGGTTTATTGCATCGATGTCGAAGGTCTGATGGGTCAATTTAAAATCCAATATGATTCAGAGCAATGGCGTCTTTTTATAGATTCTTCAAAAAGAAGTCTCAAAGCAGTTTTACTCCACAACGTTTTTTACGCTTCCATACCTGTAGGTCATTCCGTACACTTGAAGGAAACCTACGAGAACTTGGAATTGGTTCTTCGTTAACTTAAATATGAAGACTATGGTTGGAAAGTATGTGGGGACTTGAAGATCTTGTGCATGTTGCTTGGGCAACAAGCTGGGTATACCAAATATCCTTGTTTTCTGTGTCTATGGGACAGTCGAAACCGACAAAATCACTGGACCAAGAAGAGTTGGCAGCCGAGGGTGCTAACAGTCGGTGAAAAAAATGTCCTCCGAGAAACTTTGATACCTTCCAATAAAGTTCTTCTACCACCTCTCCACATAAAATTGGGATTGATGAAGCAATTCGTAAAATCACTTCCAAGAGCTGGAGAATGCTTCAAATACTTGGTCACCAAGCTTCCAGGCCTGTCGGAGGCAAAATTGAAGGAAGGTGTGTTCGTCGGACCAGACATTAGAAGGCTTATAGTTGATCAAGAGTTTGTCAATACCATGACGGATCCTCAAAAGAAGGGTGGATTGCATTTAAAGAAGTCGTACAGAAATTTTTAGGCAATAACAAAGATCCTCACTACAAAAAGATCGTCGGAAGAATGCTGAAAGCATTTCAAGCTTTAGGTTGCCTGATGAGTTTGAAAGTGCATTTCCTCCAGTCCCACCTTGACTACTTTCCTGAAAATTTGGGAGCTGTGAGTGAGGAACAAGGTGAATGATTCCACTAAGACATTAAAGAGATGGAAAGGAGATACCAGGGGAAATGGAGCATTACAATGATGGCAGACTACTGTTGGATGCTTCAGAGAGACATTCCAGATGCTACTCACAAGTGTAAATGCACCAAGAGGAGCCTCACAAGGAAGAAGAATCCAGTTTAGTGTGTGTAGGTGAGCTCATTTCAGTTCAAAAAAGGATTTTCATGAAAATATTGTAATAAAACTTTAATTTTATAAGTCTTTTTCCATTTATTTTGAGGTATTGCCTTATTTAACATAGTTACCTAAATTGTCAGGAAACGTGATGTCCTATGACAAAATGGAGGTCATTTTCGGATTCAGCGCACCAAAAAACATAAAGATTACGTGGAATAACCAAAACAGCTCTCGAAAAAAAATGTTTTGCAGTCCTGTGTGTGCTAGCAGCAAGTGATGCCTGTTTCGGATCGGCAGTGTTACACTCCGGTTGGAAAGGCCCCTCCCGTTAATACTGCTCTGTTACATCCCAAAAGTAGAGGACTAAACTGGAGGAATGATAAGGAAATAGAAATTACACGTACCTGGTAATTGTAGTTCCTGCAGGAACTCCAGTTTAGTCCTCATTCCCGCCCAGGGAGTGTTTGCATTACCAGAACAACTGGACTGAAGCAATATTCACAGATGACAGGTGGGTGTGATTTTCATTTGCAATCGCTGTCACTCTTTATCTTCGATCTTGCTGATCTCTCTTTTCACGTCTTTGGTCCGGCAGGGAGGAGAGGAGCCGTTATGGCCTTCAAACCCTTATGTTAAAGGGAAGGGGGTTTGTTCAATAGTTATCGCTTATGCCTTTAGTTTCGGTATCCGGTTATCATTGATATGTTAGCTACTTGTTTGTTGCTCTTTTGAGTCTGGTTTGTCAGTAGTTCACTGGGGCTGATGGGAGATGCCAGCAGATTACATCCAGTGATGTCACAAGTTTGACATGCCCAGTCTCCAAGCTGCAGGAGGAGGTTCACTACCCCAGAAGTAGAGGACTAAACTGGAGTTCCTACAGGAACTACAATTACCAGGTACATGTAATTTCTATTTTCGGTTTGGCGGTGTTGCGAGCCGGCTGGAAAGGTCCCTCCCAATAATTACTGCTCTGCTACGTCCCAGAGGTGGAGGACTGAACTGGAGGACCAATAAGGAAATGGAAATTACACTTACCTGGTAGTTGTGGTTCCTTTAGGGACTCCAGTTCAGTCCTCATTCCCGCCCAGGGTGGTATTGTTGGCAGTAGATGGTCAGTTGGGAGAAGTGTAAAACTAACTGTAGGTTTCATTTTTAAAGAGCTGTTGGGGAGCTATGGTTCTTTCTCTTTCTGTCTGCCTATTCTTGCTCTTTCTTCTCTCTGCTTCTGAATAAGGCGAAAGGGGAGAGGTGCTCGGAAAGTTCCCTTCTTACTGGGGGGAACGTTAAGTTTAACATAGTTCGTTGTTTTACGTTCAGATTTAAATACAAGGTTATGTTTATGTGATAGCTACTTATTTGTTGCTCCTTTGAGTGTGCTTTGTCAATAGTTCACTGGGGCTGATGGGAGAGACCAGCAGACTACATCCAGTGATGTCACGATTTTGACATGCCCAATCTCCAAGCTGCAGGAGGAGGTACACAACCCAGAGGTGGAGGACTGTACTGGAGTCCCTAAAGGAACCACAATTACCAGGTAAGTGTAATTTCCATTTTTGGGCCCACTAGTGTATAACCTTTGACTGGACATCTTGATGTCTGGCCAAACGTTATGGGGTTATGTAGAGGCAGGCTGGGAGACATTCTGGGCATTGCTAAAAGTAATAAGATAATGTTGATATTCAGAGCTCTGCAGTTAACTTTGTGGTCAGATCAAACCATAATTAGTTATCCTACTATCTTTAAGCAGATTGAGTTCCACAATCTATATCCAGTTTAGGTCTTAGAATATGATTTTGTGAAGTACTAAAGAACTTTATAGAAGTCTTTGGGCAAATTATTTGTATTTTTTTAAATTATTGGCTAAATTTCCGTGTGCTACTCTGAAGTGCTGTGATGCCTTTAATGTGCATTCTCCGGGAACAAACAGGAAGTCAGCCCTCACATATGGGTGACGTCAGCGCTGACGGAGCCCTCGCAAAAGTATTCCCCAGCTTTCAAAGAAAGTCTTTGGGAGATGCCACCACGCATGCATGGTCCTCTTCCCATCCAAGGATGCCATCTTGTTCAGTCTCCTTTTTTCCGCAGAGCCCTTCAGACGTCTGTCTGCTCTTCCCCCAGAAAAAGTTGATTTTCTCGACCTGAGTTTCATACTCTCCTCTAGTAGTGCACCGGTCCTCTTCCTGCCACCCGAGCCCACTGCCCTGGCATCGAGTCTCAGGTTTGTAGTCTTTTTTTTTTCCATCTGACGGTACCGCGGGTCTTCGACCTCGCTGGGATACTTTTTTCTCCCATGACTTATGTCCCCTGACCGACACACACGACTGCTGCCTTCATTGCCTGGGACCGGACCACAACCCCACGTCATGGGGACTCTCTAAGAAGATGTCCACTAAGGTCCTCAAGAGCCATCAGCAGCAGCACGATAAGATTTTCCTGGAGTTCCCGGTACTTCCAAAGGCCAAGAACTCTTCCAAAACCGCAGAATCCTGGAGTAGTCTTCCGGACCCCGACTGATGCCATGGTTCCTCAGAAAGGGGATGTACCTTGAGGGAACTCAAGAAGAAGAAGAAGGCCTCAAAGGCTGCGTCCCTGGACTGTTCAGATGGGCCGTTAAAGTCCCAAGCCAGGTCCCGCAGTCCTAGACCTCATCCGAGGGATCAGAGAAGGAGCAACCTGTGAAGGTCCCCCGAAAGGACACCATCCTCGTCGAGAACTCCCCCTTGGGGGAACCGGCGGCGGGCCTGATTCCCTCAGTTTCTGCGCCGATGGCTGCAGAGCCTTCTGGTCTGGAATCCAGAAGGCAGCCCTGGAGTGCAGCTTGTCTATCTTCATGGACCAGCAGCAGGCGCTGTTGTCTGGTACCAGCAGTTCCTCCCCCAGATCACTGGGTCGTCAATGTTGAGGACGTTCCCGGAGGCCGAGCCAAAGCTTCGAGGTCCTTCAGCCTCGAGGCGATACTCAGCCAAGGTCTCGATCCAGATCCCGTTCCACAGGGCCGTGATCTTCCACAGCCAGTGTGCTTGGCACCGGTCATGGGGCCTCCGAGGGCCACGGGCGGGATCAGCCCCAGAGCCCACAAGCCATCCTTCCCTTGAGTCCTCGTTGGACTATTCTGAGTGGGAAATAGAGGACGAGAAGTTGTCGGACACCCGTCGCCACTGCGACGTCCCCTCGGACTCCCCTCCCTCTCGGCCCCGACGTTGGTCCGCATCCAAGGACATGGCATTCCTCGACTTCTTCAGGGACATGTCCAAGGCCCCAGTGTTCCCAGTGGAATCTGAAGAGGATCCTCGGACAGAGGAACTAGAAATCCTCCAATATGAAGCCTCTCCGAGGGAATTGCTCACAGTGCCCATCCCTCCCTTCTGGAATGGCTAGTGCTCCGAATGTGGAAGACACCAGCATCGGTGTCAGTGGTGAACAAGCGGCTCGACTCGATGTATCGAGTCCACCGGAGCCCGGACTTCCAGAAGTCACAACTGCCACACAACTCCATGGTTGAGGGAGGAGTGGCCTAGTGGTTGGGGCAAGTTACCTCAGGCTGGAAGGATGGGGTTTCAAATCCCACTAGAGGACAGCAACCTTGGGCCGGAAGGACTAGGGTTTCTAGTCCCACAAGTGCTCCTTGTGGCCTTGGGCAAGCCAATTAACCCTCCATTGCCCATGTTCCCTGTAAGTATTAGTGTATGTGTCTCATATCCCCTTGTGTTAAAATGTATTTCCCAATTGTGTTGTGACAACATTAGATAAGCTGGTATACAAAAACTGTCTAAATCAGGGGTCACCAACCTGCGGCCCGCGGGCCGCATGCGGCCCACGAGGTCCCTTCGTGCGGCCTGCGAGGCTCTACCCCGGTTAACATTACGTGCGGCCCGCCAAGGATTCCCGCCATTGTATCCACGCGCTCGCAGCTCACCGACGACCACCTGCAAGCGTCCCATCTCCTGTCAGTGTCATCTGTGAAGCCGGACTTTAAGCGTTTGTCTGCTAGCATGAATCATCCGCCATCTCATTAAATTCAATAAAGGTGATCAGCCATTGTTTTCATAATTTTGCATTTGTTGTTTTTTTTCGCGGGGGCGGGGAGAAGGGGGGTGCGGCCCGCGAGGCTCCCGGCAGTCGGCTCTGCGGCCCGCGGCCCTCTGGAGGTTGGTGACCCCAGGTCTAAATAAATGGTGGTGGAATTGGCCATGTGTCACCTGAAGAGTCAGAAGACATACTCCTTGGTGCCCCCTGGCAAGGAGGCATGCACCCTGGATGCCCATGGCAGAAAATGCTACCAGGGCTCGATGCTCATCGGCTGGATCCAGGCATGTACCTGAGAGACCTAGCAAAGGAACATGCTGGGTTTTCAGCTGGTCTTTCTGAGGAACCCCCTGCAGCAGTTAAAGAACCTGGCCAAAGCCACCTGTGAGCGTTTCAAATTCATGTCTCGGACAGCCTATGACTGTTTCAATTTGGCAATTTGAGTAGCAGCAGCAGGAATTGGTGCCCGATGCCAAGCTGGGCTACAGTCATCTGACCTTGAGCAATGGGTTCAGGACAAATTGATTGATGTCCCATGCCAAGGAGAAAACCTCTTTGGCAAACCCATGACCGACAAAGCTGCCAAGCTGGAGACTGAGTTCATGATGAGGACCAGGCTCTCTAAAAGACCGCTGCCCCTCCCCGATGGAAGAGCTCAGGTAAAAAGCCCTTCTACCTGAGGAAAGGGGCTGCTTACAGAAACTACCCATCTTTTCAGGCCTCCCGGGCTCACCAGCAGGGCGAGCAAGCCAAGGGACATGGGCATAGCCCTTGTAAGCAGAAGGCTCCCAAGCCCCAGGATTCGGCCCCGACCCAGCCAGGTGGGAGCTTTTGACACCTTGAGCATAGTCTCTGTACCCCAAAGAGGTCAGCAGTCCACAGGGGAACGTCTCATTCACTATGCCCAAAGGTGGCCAGCATAAAAGAGGACCTGTGGTGAATAACACATGGCGGTGTGCTAGTGCCTTTAAGTAAGTCTAGCCCAGTGTTGATAAATAGTACTGCTGAACTTTTTTAGCTGTTTTCTGTATGGCTAAGACAATACTGTATGCTATTTTGGGCTTTTTTTTAATATAGGAAGAAATGAGGTGGCTAGGGCTTCCCCAGTAAGGTGACAAGGGCACTCACCTACCCCATCAGCATGAGAGGGCACATGAGTGGCAAAAGTAAGTCCCAAATCTGCTGGAACCATTTTGAAAGATGACAAGACAGGAGCAAGTGGTGATTGCTCCTGCCTGCTCAGTGCCCATGCACTGATATGGTTTGCTGGCAGCCCCTGGGGAGGAATTTCAGCTATTTGGAAAGGGGATAAGGGTTTAAAGCATGAGGCAGGGCTTAATCAGGACACTTTTTTATTTTAACTTTTATGTGCTGGCTGAGAGATGATAGGCGAGGCCGGGAAGTATATCTTTTCACTGTGTTCCATGAGCTATTGGGATAGAGGGAAGTTGGGGGTATCTTTCAAGGCCTCTTGGCCCTATTCAGATGGCAGCCCCAAAGTGAGGGTCTGCCCTCGTGCCTTGCCGTAGCCTGCAACAAGAATAAAAGCTCCTTGGTGTTTATTGAGTTATAGTGCTTGGGTATTAGGGTTCAGTAAATCTTGCAAAGATTTTACTACAGCTTGGTAAATCTATAATGAATACAAAATGGATGATATAGACTGATAGATACAATTTTTTGAATGCATAAGCAATGTACAAAAATCAATTGACAGGCTTGGAGTCCTGTTGGATGGCAGTAATTGTTCCGTGATGCAGGAGTCCACAAGCATTCATCAAAGCACTGTTCTATCCTCCTGTGGATAAAAATCTGTTTTTGATGGATTCAGATGTGCAGCCTGGAGGAGTTTTATTCTGATGATTTTCAAATCTAAGGTGGAAAATTCACAGTGAATTCTATGTGTTTTCATTTCCAAGACGTGTTTTGTAAATTTGTCTGTATCAGGGACTGCAATGAATATTATACACCAATCCTGTAGCATCATACATGGTAGTAGAAGTCCGTAAACTGTTAAAATACAAAATGTAATGATTCTTTGTTAATTGCAACAAATTTGTTAGCAGTGGCTAGCTGTAATAAATTGGTTGGTATTTATTACAAAAATTCTCATACACGAAAGCCAGGAGTAAAGACACAGTATGAGAAAAAAACATTTATTTTCAACATCAGGCTTTAAGTATTTTAATAAAAAAACAACAACAACTGAATTATAACCTTGTATGCATGATGAATTAATTCTTCTTAGCAGAATAGATGTGCAGAAAACAGGTGTGGAATTGCCTTAATTTGTGTTAGGGGAATTCTAGCATCTATTTTTCACAAATGTATCCTGGTTAAAATGTAGTTGGTTACCTCACATGAGTATAAATTAATTTGTCATACATTTTCATCCGTATGGTTTAAAAAGAGGCATTGGTAATTAATAAAAGCAAACAAACAAGCCAATTCTATAAATAAGGATAAAGAAAATGAAAATTTGGAAATGGCTAAAAACTACAGGAAAGTCTGAAATCTATGGCATCTGCAATCGTACAGCTTGCCCTTTGCCACTGGCCCTCCTTATGACCATCAGATTGTTCAGAGGGACTTACCTGATTAGTGCCTTTCTTCTGTGAATCATTCCCCATACCGTGTTTGATCTGTGTGTCCATTCTAGTGGTATTTACTGCAAATCTTAGAGGTCTGTCTACTAAAGCATGGCAGGCTTTTGCAGCTAACTCTGGGCAATAGTGCAGAAAGCACTGCGTTAGCTGAAAAAGCCCCCCCCCCCCCCCCCAGTATCTGTTGAGGGCATGCACAACAGTCCTCCTGCAGATACTGCATGGAAAATGTAGGCAATGCAGTTGGGCAGCACCACGGATGCAGCTATCGTCACTCATTGAGGTGGTGTTAGGAGTACCTGCGGTGTTTGCAACTTTGCCACCCACAGTGTCTGTAACTTTGGCAGTTATGTCTAGATGAAATAAATAACTGCTTCATAGAGCAGCTGATTCAGGAACTGACAAGAGGGGAATCTATTTTAGACCTTGTCCTTAGGGAACAAAGGTTTGATGTGAGAAGTGACAGTGTTGAGGCCACTTGGCAATAATAATCATAACACGATTAAATTCAACAATAACTGAAGGGTGAATACTAAGGACATGTAGTGCAATAGCTTTTAACTTTCAAAAGAGAGATTGATAAAATGAGAAAAATGGTTAGAAAAAACTAAGAGTTTACATCAGGCATAGATATTGTTTAAGAATAGCACCTTGGAAACCTGGACGAGATATATTCCACACATTAAAAAAGGTGGAAGGAAGACCAAACAACTGATAAAAGATGAAGTGAAAGAGGCTATTGTAACTAAAAGAACATCTTTCAAAAAATGGAAAAGAAATCCGAAAGAAGAAATTGGAAATTGCATAAGCAATGGCACGTTAGATATGAGGCACTGATAAGTCAGGCAAATGGATAATTTGAAAAGCAGCTTGCTCTAGAAACAAAACCTCATAATAAAAAAAATTCTGGTTCTTTTAAGGCAAGAAGCCTTTGAAGGAGTCCATTGGATCATTAGATCCTCCTAAATGAATTCTTTATTTCAGTTTTTACTGAGGAATATGTAAGGGAGCTATCAATGTCAGACACAGTATTTAATGGTGACATTTTGAAGGAAATGAAACAAATTTCAGGAAAGCTGAAAGATGCAATATGACAAGTTGACAAACTAAAGAGTAGAAAATCACCTGGACAAAATGGTATACAATCCAGAGTGCTGAAAGAATTCAAAAATGAAATTGCAGACCTACTTTTAGTAATTTGTAATCATTAAAATTGGCTAGAGTACCTGAAGACTGGAGAATAGCCAACGTAATGCTAATTTTAAAAAAGGTTCTAGGGTGATCCGGGAAGCTACAGACCAATGAGTCTGACATAAGTGCTGAGCAAAATGATAGAAACTATTATAAAGAACAAAATTACTGAACATGGTTTAAGGAGACAAAGCCATCATGCAGAAATATTTCTTTATGGAAAGAATGGTAGATGCGTGGAATAGTCTCCCAGTGGAGGTGGTAGAGATGAGGACAGTATCTAAATTCAAAAAGGCATGGGACAAACATAAAGGCTCTCTAAAGGAAAAAAGGGGACTCTTATTGTGGGTGATATGGAAGGGCAGACTAGATAGGCCATGTGGTCTTTTTCTTCTGTCAGGTTTCTATGTTTCTTTTTAGCCAGGAGATGTCTTGCCTCACCAATCTGTTACATTTTTGAAGGTGTGAATAAACGTGGATGAAGATGAGCCAGTTGACTTGGAGCCTGATTCACGAAGGGGCATGTCCGGGCCGTCCAGGCGGCCCCGAGCAAGATGGGCCCGTTAGGACCCGATTCTGGACCATGGGAACAAAACGTTTCCATGGTACACAGAATTGAGCCCAAGGATGGCCCAGCATGCCCCTGCCTGCCTGCGGGGACGTCCCTGCAGGCGTCCCTGGTTCACGCGACTAAGATCCCCCACTTCCCTGCCACCTGATCTACGACTGGCCAGCCGGGGTCTGGATCGGGCAGCGGGGACCCTCCCACACCTGGCCCCAGCCCCATGGGGGATCCCTGGGCCCGATTGTCCCATTGGCCCTGATTATTCCACCTTCAATTTTAATGATAATTTACAAATTACTAAAAGTAGGTCTGCAATTTCAAGGTGGAATAATAAGCACATCCCCTCTGGCCCAGCAGGACATACATGGCTATGGTCTGAATTGGCCCTGTACGTCCTGCTGGCTTGGTCTGCTCCCGCTCTGCTCAGATCCCACCCCCCACCGGCTCTTCCCATCCTGTGGCTCTAGCCGTGTGGGGAGAGCAGGAGGGGGAATGGGGCAGAATGGCTTGCGAGGCTTCATGTCCCGCCAGGATGTGCAGTCCTGCAAGCCGTGACTCGAAATCGGGCCCATAGGGTATTTGGATTTTCAGAAAGAGTTTGCCTCCTATCCCATGGCGATTTAATTTTCTCAGGAGCCTCTCATGATGTATTTTATCAAAACCCTTCTGTGGACTGGGAACTGGTTAAAATATGGAAAAAAGAGAGTAAGGCTAAATGGTCAATTTTCTCAATTGAGAAAGGTGAAGTTGGAGTACCCCAGAATCTATGCTGGGCTCACTGCTTTTTAACATACTTTGTTCATTCTACCTTGCTGCTCCATATGTCTTGATATGATAGAGGTCTATAAAATAAGGAGACGAATAGAACGAGTAAATGTGAATCAGTTGTTCTATTCTTTTAGAAAACACAAAAATTAGAAGGCACATAATAAAGCTACTCAGTAGTACATTCAGTACAAATCTGAGAAAATATTGTTTTTACTCGGGTCTATTCTGTTCCGCTATTCACCCCCTTTACCATCCCCAACTAAGCCCCCTCGTATGAAAAAGGAGTTTGTATGGGGAGGCTTAGATGGGGACGGAAGGGGCAGTGCGGAAGCAGAGTTATGGCAGGCAGTGGGCTGTCTGCGGCCCCGAACGTACAGGGCCGATTCTGAAGTCGGCCCTGTACATCCGGGGCCGGCAGACTGGATGGGAGGCTTATTCCACCTCGAAGATGGAATAAGTCCCCCTGATGTTGGGGGACAGCAGGCCCGGCCAGCAGCGAAGAGGTGAGGGGGTGCAGGAGACTCCCTGTAGCCTGACCCTGCCATGGGAGGCCAGATCGGGGTTGGGCTGTGGGGAAAAGAAAAGGTCAGTGGCGGCCGGGGATCATAGCTTCTGAATGGAGCCTGACTGAGTTAGCTAGGCTTGGCTCAGTTTGTGCAGGCCGATCGGAATAAGGACTGGCCTGCATGTACTGATCCTAGACACGATTCTGATCCTGCGGGCGCTAGATGTGCCCCGCGGGATCAGAAATGCATCTACCTCTGTGCGTCTGGGACGCACAGTACAGAATGTGTCAACACGTGTATAATTAAATTCTGTAATTCGTTGCCTGAGAATGTGGTAAAGGTTGTTAGTGTAGATGAGTTTAAAAAAGTTTTGGAGAAGTTCCTAGGGGAAAAATCCATAAACCATTATTAAGGTGGACTGGGGAAATCCACAGCTTATTCATGGGGATATTAAGCAGCACTGAATTTGTCTACTTTTTGGGATCCCGCTAGGTACTTGTGACCTGGATTGGCCACTGTTGCAAACAGGATACTAAGCTTTATGGACCTTTGGTGTGATCCAGTATGGTGATTCTTATATTTTTTTGTTCTTAAATGTTGGGAAGGCTGACATTTTGCCCTCAGAATTGTGCTCTATTTTACTGGATGGTGGTTACTGATTCTGGTGATCACTGAAATAAAAAGTTCTGGAGCATTGTTGCCAACTTTTGCGTTCCAGTCACCCATGACTTTCAGGATATTCTGTTTGCATGTTCTGTCAATTTCAGCTTGTACTAGTTCATAGAACTCTTCAATTTCATTCTCTTCTGCAGCTGTTTTTGGGGCATATACTTGAATTATAGTTGTGTTGATAGGCAATCCTCGTAGACGAATAGAGATTAAGCGTTCGCTGACTGCATTGTATTTCATTACAGTTCTTGCAAGTTTCTTCTTTATTATAAATGCAGCATCGTTTCTTCTTTGTCTTTCATTTCCAGCATAGTAGACCATGTGATCATCTGATGCAAAGTGCCCCATGCCAGTCCATTTCAGTTCGCTGACACCCAGCAGATCAAGTTGTACACGTTCCATTTCATTCTTGACCACCTCCAATTTCCCTTGGTTCATGCTTCGTACGTTCCATGTTCCAATGTGTAAGACATCTTTACAGCTTCTGACTTTCATTTCATGCGCAGCTATATCAGCAGTCAGACTTCCCGAGGGCTTTGATCCAACCACATCATAAATGCTGGCTTTACTCTGAAAAGTCTTCAGCTCTTCCCCAGTAGCTAGTTGAGTGCCTTCCGACCTGGGGGTCTCATCTTCCAGCACCGTAGCACAATTTGTTTTGTTGTAACTATCCATTGGGTTTTCATGGCAAGATACAGAAGTAGATTCCGCGTAGTTTAAGTTTGGTGTTGTTGCCGTTGTCACAAAAATGTGATCCTCCGCCGTCAACACTGTCCCATTCTGCTGCTGCCCAGATGGGTGGTTTGTCTTGGTCTGGCACCTCAGCTGAGACCTGTCCATCTTGGGAGACCCTGCCAGTAGTTAAACTACCGATAGTTTACCTCTCAGCATCACTGATGCACGCAAGCCCTCACAGTACGACAAGCTGCAAACCAAGTGAGCATCTAGGCTTTGTCATAAACTACGCAAAGTCCACTTTGCTCCCCTCTCAGAACCTAGAGTTTATAGGGGCCAGGTTGGACACTCTTCGGGCAAGGGCTTACTTGCCCGAGGACAGGGCCCACAGACTTATGGACTTGGCCAACCAGTTCCAAAGCAATTCTCGTGTTTCCGCAAGGCACTACCTGCGGCTCCTGGGCCACATGGCGTCTTCGGTACATGTGACCCCGAATGCCCATCTGCACATGTGGGCTGCTCAGTGGAGCTTCAGAGATCAGTGGACACAAGCCACCGGCGACCTCCGAGGCACAGTAAAGGTGTCCAGACGACTTCTGAACTCCTTACAGTGGTGGCTACATCTGCCAAACCTCCTCAGGGGTGTATCTTTTCAGACTCCAGCACACACAAGGGTGCTGACGACAGATGCCTCCTTAAATGGCTGGGGTGCACATTTCCAGGGCACCTGCACTCAAGCCCTGTGGTCCCCTCGGGAGGCCACATAGCAGATCAACCTTTTAGAGCTGTGAGCAATCCGCTTAGCTCTGCAAACCTTCTGCCATGCTCTCTCTCAACAATCTATCTTAGTTCAGACAGACAATCAGGTAGCAATGTTCTATGTGAACAAACAAGGAGACACAGGCTCCAGGTTCCTATGTCAGGAGGCACTGGACCTTTGCTCCTTTGCGGTCAAACAAGGCATGTTTCTCAAAGCAGTTTATCTACCTGGTCAGGAAAACTTCCTAGCAGACAAGCTAAGCAGGATTCTCCAGCCCCACGAATGGCAGTTGAATCCATTGGTGGTCCAGCAGATCTTCCTCTGCTGGGGACTTCCATCCATCAATCTCTTTGCAAGTCCACTAAACCGTCAGCTGCCCAGGTTTTGCTCCAGACAGCCGCATCCTCTGAGGATGGCAGCACATGCTTTTCTGATCACTTTGGCTACGGGCCTCCTGTATGCGTTTCCTCCCATGCCCCTGGTGGCCCGAACTCTGTTCAAGATCCTCCGGGACAAAGCCTCGGTGATTCTGGTAGCCCCCAGTTAGCCCCCAGTTACAGTTAGCAGTGGAAGCCTTGTTCCCTCTGGGGCTGCAACACGATCTCCTGTCTCAAGAGCAGGGTTCCCTTCTGCACCCCAATCTCAGGTCCCTCAGTCTGATGGCCTGACTGCTGAAAGGGTAGTGCTAGCTCCCTTACTTCTACCTAAGGAGGTTGAGGAGGTGGTTTTGGCCTCTAGGAGGCAGTCCACCAGAAAGTCCTATGCCCTCAAGTGGCGTAGGTTTACGGTATGGTGTGCTCAGCGTAATGAAGATCCTTTCTCTTGCCGTGTGCCAGTAGTACTGCAGTATCTACTTCACGTCAGACCTAGGTCTTAAGTCTAACTCTGTTCGGATCCACCTCAGTGCTCTGTCAGCGCACCACTCACCAGTGGAGGGACAGTCTCTGTCGGTTCACCCTTGGTGTCCAGATTTCTCAGAGGTCTGCTTCGGCACAAGCCTCCGGTTCGTCCACCAGCGACTGAGTGGGACTTGAACGTGGTCTTGCAGCAACTGACTCACCCACCGTTTGAGCCGATGGCTACTCACCATTTGCGCTTCCTCTCGTGGAAAGCGCTCTTCCTGGTTGCTATTACCTTGGCCAGACGTGTGAGTGAACTACAAGCTCTGGTTTCTGATAGTCCGTACACACGGTTCTATAGGCACAAAGTGATCCTATGGACTCATCCCAAGTTCCTCCCAAAAGTGGTCTCCTCTTTCCACCTCAATCAGGAGGTGGTTCTTCCAACCTTTTTTCCCAGGCCCCATGCCAGCTGGGCTGAAACAGTCTTGCATACCCTGGACTGTAAGAGGTTGTTGTCTTTTTACATAGAACGTACGCAGGAGCATCGGAGGGCTACTCGGCTCTTCATCTCGTTTGACCCTAATAGGATGGGGTTACCTGTCTCCAAGCATACCTTGTCCACTTGGATGGCAGATTGCATCGCCTGGGCATACAGGGCAGCTGACCTCCCCTTGCAAGGTCGGGTCATGGCCCACCGTGTCAGGGCGAAGGCCGTGTCAGTAGCTCATCTCCGCTCTGTTCCATTGGCAGACATCTGCCGGGCCGCAACTTGATCTTCAAGCCAGACTTTTGCAGCCCATTACTGCCTGGAGAGAGAGTCCCGAAGAGACAGTGTTTTCGGCCAGACAGTACTCTGTAATCTCTTTGAGGTTTAGGCAACTCCTACCCTCCGGCCCTTGTGTTGGGCTACCATATGGGGTGCGTTCTGAGAGAAAGTTCTTATCACGGATGCTGAGGCTCTTGAGAGGGAGCCAATTTTTCAGTTCTGGGTTCACGATAGCCTAGAGCTGGGGAGTCCCATATGTGAGGACTGACTTCCTGCTTGGTCCTGGAGAAAGCGTAGTTACTCACCTGTAACAGGTGTTCTCCAGGAGCAGCAGGAATCAGTCCTCACAACCCTCCCTCCTCCCCTTTGAGTTGCAGTCTTAAACATCATTTGTTTTTTTGCTGTCTTTTATCTATGTCATCAGACTGAGCAAGATGGCACCCTTGGGTGGGAAGGGGACCACGCATATGCGCTGCATTCCCAAAGGCTTTCTTTGAAAGCTGGGGAAATGCTCCACATGAGGGCTCCATCGGTGCCGACGTCACCCATATGTGAGGACTGATTCCTGCTGCTCCTGGAGAACACCTGTTACAGGTGAGTAACTATGCTTTATTTCAGGCTATAGAGAAGGAGAAAGATTAATAGTGCTTGGGGGCTAGGAAGTGGGTGCTGGGTGAGATAGAGTTAAAGAGATTATTTGATTGGGTGATGGAAAGGGATGTGTTGATTTATTATTTTAGTGATTGCTGTTATTGTGCAATGGATGGTTTAAGATTGTAATCGGTTTTGGACAGTCAGTAAGACTGAAGATGGAAAATACATTTTTAAATTAAGGGGCCAGTTTTCAAACAATTCAAAGGGACCGTGAAGAGACCACAGTGCCGACCACAGTACCAGATAGTTAGTGCAGTATTCAGATGATGGCTGCCACTGAATATCCATATTGTGCGTCCACTATCTGGATCAATGCTGACCTCATTTATCCAGATAGTGGCCACATTGCCCTGTCTCTATCCACAGACTGCCCTGGATAGCTTCCTCAGCATATCCTTATCCAGATATGTTGCATGGGCTATGCAGAGAAGGGCTTTGAAAACCGACCCATCGATTCCCGTGTACAAGGAGGGTATTGTGTCTGGGTATGGTGACAGCATTAGAGGCAGGGAGTGAATGTTTATGTTCTCTCACCTCAGAACAGAAAAGAGAGGAGGTAGGGTCTATGAGCACACGCTGGTTCAGTCTCCACACTCGTTCTTTGCTGCTGTCAGCAGACTCTGCTCTAACATGCTCCTCATACTTCCAGAAAGGTGAGGTCCATCTTGGGGGAAGGTGGGAGCAGAGATGAAATCCACAGCAAAAAAGGGGGAAGAGGCATTAAATCCATAGCAGAGAGGGATGGAGAGAGATGAAGGTCAGAGGGGCAGGTTTATATTTCCTCTGACACTTTGGTCTTGATCCTGCCATGCACTTTGTTAAAGGTCCTGCCGCCCTTGACTTCCACCTTGGATTACTTTTGCCTCCTGTAAGGCAGTGGTTCTTAAACTTTTTTTCTGTTGTAACGCATCTGGCAGACCATATTCATGTGTGTGACACGTCGGATGCTGCAATATGCAGCTGAACCAAAAAAGAACCCAAATACCATTTAAAAATAATGCTTGGGGGGGGGGGGGGACCAGAATTAGGATATGGTTATAGGGATTTCAAGTACTTGGCTCTTTTCTTTGTATTTTCCTAGCCTGCAGGCATGCGTGGTTGCTGGGGAAAGCATGGACTTGATGTCTGTCAGATTTTTGATAACACACTTCCGAACTCTTGATGACACACTAATGTGTCCCAACACAGCGGTTGGGAACCACTGCTCTAAGGGGAAGACAATACTTGCTGTCTCTTTTCACCAGCCCCCTACTTGTAGAAGGGGTGTTGGCCACTGCTTCACTCCCAACTCATTGTTTCCAATCCTGGAGCTATTTCTGTGCTTAGATCTGGGGGAAGGGCAGACCTGTGAGCACCATTTTAATTGCAGCCTCACCATAGAGACCACTGGCGCTTTCCGGGAAGTTCAGACAGTGAGGCATAGCAGGTTTTAAACATAATGATAGCTTTCACACTTAGCCAAAGAAGGGATTGTGTAGGAGAAATTCATGAATTATTTAAGGGCTAATAATATCAGATCAAGGTTTGGCAGATTATTACACCTTCTTGGTCATGTCCTCTACTTTGACCCTGCCATCCTAATTGTTGGGAGGATGGAAAAGTGCTGGTGGAAATGTTTTTCCTGTCTAAAAATGCATCATTTCAATCCTGTCTTACTTGAATTGCAAGACATTGAGCATTCTAAAAAAAAAACAGAGTGACAGTCATGTTTGCTTTTTTTTTTTTGTTACTTGCTCTATGTCCCAAAGGACTGCTATTAGTACAGTCTGGGGTAAAGTTTGGTAACTAGGTTTAACAACTGAGCCTACAAAATCAATAAAATAGAGTCTCCAGATGGAAAGGGGAGCAGAAAGCTTTATCTCGTTCAAGGCTGACAATTGCAGGGAAAACCAGAATCAGCAAAGTGGGTTTATCTACTATGCATCCATCGATTATATTAAAGTAAGGCTGCTGGCAATTTATTTGTTTCTGTTGGCCTTAGACCATTTCAGTCCATCTTTTTCATTCTAATTTACATCTAATTCCTGAGGAAATATGTTTTTTTAGGGGACAGTTTTAAAGGCCGCTTTGAGGACTGATTTACTAATTTGCCAAATTTTCTGTGGACAAATAGTTTCCTTATATGCAGTTTTTCTACATGTGCTTCATGGGAAAATCCCCCACAAAAATTAGATGCAGGGATCCACAGAAAAAAAAGTTAAGCATGTTTTGAAAGGTGTAATTATCTCTGTGCGAAAACAGATGTTTTAGTGGATTGATTTTGAAAAAATTCATAAGGGCCTGCTGTGTATGGTTTTGCCTCACAGAAGCTCATTAATAATGAATTTACAAAATCTTTTACGTGAAGATTTACTAGGAGGATGGACCCAATTTTGCAAATTTATTTTGTAAACAGAATATCTGTGAAAATAATTGCCGCAGCCCACACCACCTTCATTTTTGTATAGTTTGAGACATTCTGCATGTTTTTACACATGCAGGCTCCCATTAGTAAATTATTTGCCATGGAGTTCATGGACCTTTAGGTTAGCTTTGTATACGGGCATTTTCAGCACCACACACAGTACAGCTCATTTTAAAGGGAAAGTGTCTGCTTTGAAAGCCTGCATGTGCTTCAGCTAGGAGAAGAGGACTATTTTCAGAGGCTAGCCATTTTACTTGGTGTAAATGACTTTGACAAGTTCCTTGCTGTTGCTTTTGAAAATGATTGTTTAGTCTCTCTTCCCACCTTAAAACCTGCATAAATCGAATCTCTGCCGTGCTCATGAGGAACTCATGCAGGCACCAACCTGTGAAAAGCATGAATCATGCCTGGTGTACATAGCTAACAAACAGATCTGGACAGCAATAATTTTTTTTTTTAAATAAAGTGGTGGTGTCAGTGTGCTATGTATGATAAAAAAAAAATTCCACACTTCTAATCTCACAAAAGTGTGAATAAGAAATGAAACATTATCCCCCCCCCCCTCAAAATAATGAGACCTGGGAATAATAAAACCCCAAACAGAAGTAAAAGACAAGAAAATTGGTAATTTGATAGTGCCGATCAATCTAGCTAGTACTTCCCGATTTAAGTACTTTAAACATGTGTGCACCTGCTGCTTGTCACTCTGTGAAACCATAGTGCTCTTCTGGTAACCACACAGGAATTCTCAAGAACTTGGGGAGCTCAGTTTTCAAATCATTTACCCGAGCAGGATCAACTGTCTCAAAACTGTTTTCCTCTGTTCAGCTAATATAGGCACAGGATGCCACAGCTTTAAGGACAACAAGGTTAAGAAATCAAAATGTGGTTTCTAGTTTTTTAACCCTTGTCTTCAAAATTAGAGAAGGCCGTTTTTAGACCCATCCCCCCAGAGTTTCCCTTTGCTGGGATGTTTTTACAGAGTACGCAGGGTAAACAGCAAAAATGCATTCTAAAATGAAATTTCCGTGTGTACTTGTACGAACCCAGCCTAGTCCCACACCTAGCGTCATCTCATTGTCCTATGGGGAAAATGCACTTGCTCTTGATACCCTGGGTGCTTTCCTCACAGAGCAGGGGGTCCAAATTTTTAAAGGTTTTTTTTCCTGAAAGTGAACTCCCATTTTCCCTTCAAACATTGCTTCCATGGGGATAATTTTATAACTGAGCACTCAGGTGAGTAGTACACACATACATTTCCCTCTTCAGGGTAGTATGTACATACTTCCATTTTGAAAATTACGTATACCAGTGAATTTGATATGCTACATTTATCCCTGCTCTTCACCATGCACACTTTTTTGGGGTTATTTTACATGCATATATGCATATTTTCAAAATATGCAAGAAATGCAATCCCCCCAACACCCTGCCCCCTGGAATGGCTGTACACGTGTGACTTTGGTGGGTAATTTTTAGGGGTGGGTGTCAATCAAATTGTTTTGTTAGAAATCGACCCTGTGATTAATCGTGATTAATCACTTTGTGTTTTCTGGCTCAGAGACACTAAATTCTGTAAAGCAGGGGCCGCAGAACGCTTCTCTGATTGGGGGGGAGGGGCCAAGCTCCACCTTGACTCTGCCTCAAATTCTGCCCTGACTCCGTCCCAGCGCCCCATGGCCTTCCCCTCTTGCTCTGCCCACGGGGATCCAATCTCCTGCAGGCAGACAGGAGGACTCTTTGCTATGATCGTGGCTGCCTTCACCTCCTGCCCATGAGGATCTGATCTCCCGCAGGCAGAAGAGAAGGGAATAGCTGCGCTTGTGGTAGAATCTTGTCTGCCCGTGGTAGATTGGATCCCCGCTGTCAGGAGGAGAAGGCAGCCGCAATCGTAGCAAAGACTCCTCCTGTCTGCCCGCAGAAGATGGGATCCCCGCAGGCAGGAGGGGAAGGCAGCCGTGATCTCAGCAAAGACTCCTCTTATCTGTCTGCGGTAGATCGGATCCCTATGGGAAGACAGGAATCTTTGCAGCGATCTCAGACTAAAAAATGGCGTCTTGCACTCCTTGTACTCCCTGCATGATTATCTATTTGCCAGCATTGACCATTGCACCCCCCTCCCAGAAGAAAAGGCATGGTGTCTTCCACTCCTCACACTCCCCGCATGAGTACCTATTTATTGGCATTGACCATAATGAATCCAAGGGAGGTAAGTGGAAGTGAATTGAAAATCTGCCATTGCTGGGCAACACCCATGACTGACAGAGGCTGCTTTGCAATGGCTGACCTTTGTTTAGCTTCTGCTTATTTCCTTCGGGTCTCATTGGCCTTCCACGGGAATTCATAGCTGTCTTTTGGTTAGGCACAGGGCTGGCAAATAAAATATCAGTTGACATGTTAAAATATTGGGTGCAGCTAAAAATATTTGATCGCAAGGTGAAGAGTTACATTTTTTTTGCGTTAATCATGTTTTTAATATGATAAATGCCCACCCCTAGTAATTTTAAATGGGGGTGCCTAGTTAAAATGTGTTTATATGGGGGTGCCTAGTAATTTTAAAGATAAGTAGGCACCTACTGAAAAGGTGAAGAAAAAGAGGGAGGCCTTCATGAAATACAAGAGATCACAGAGAGAGGAAGACATAGCAACATAGTATATGACGGCAGATAAAGACCAGTATGGTTCATCTAGTCTGCCTAGCAAGGCGGCAAGAGTAGGTGCGCTTGCTGCTCTGTGCAGGTCACCCTTCCCCATGCCTTTGTTTAGGCATATACTCACCGCTCTGTGTAGGTCACACCTATTTGTTGAGATATAAGAGATAGTTATGATTATTTTGATTTTATCCTGTTGCTATAAAGGTATCCACTGTGTCTGTCCCATGCCATTTTGAATTCTGTCACTGTATTTGCCCCACCACTTCCATCGGGAGGGCATTCCAAGTATCCACCACCCTTTCAGTGAAAAAGTATTTCCTGACATTGCCTTTCAGTTTATCCCCTTGCAACTTCATCTGATGCCCTCTAGTATTACAGCTTCCCCATCTTTTGAAAAGGTTTGTTTGTTCATTAATACTCTTTAGAGGGTCATTCTGAACCACGAAAAGTGGGGATGGACATCCCAATGGGACGTCCATCCTCGCTATTCATTGTGGCTGCAGGCCCCCGACTAACCTCCCCGCTGGTTGTGTGGGGAAGTTAGTCGGGGACGGGGAAGAGGCAGCCTGGGGGCAGAGAGTGGGCAGGCAGTGGGCAGTCGCTGGCTCTGGATGTCCAGGGCCGATTCTAATGTTGGCCCTGTATGTCCAGGGCCGGTGAAATGGCCAGGGAAGTTATTCTACCCACAGGATGGAATAACTTCCCTGGATGTTCCATTTCAGCGGCTCTGGGGTGCAGAAGGGGATGGGGGGGGGGGAAAAAGTTAAATCCCCGCAGCCTGAACCTGGCCTTAGGAGGCTGGTTCAGGGATTGGGCTGCGGGGAATTAACTTTTTTGTCGGTGGCCGGCATCGCAATATTTAAATGGAGCTGCGGTGCCATGGCGATGCCCGCGGCTCCATTTAAATGCCCTGACTGAGTTAGTCGGGCTTCGCTGTACATGCAAGCTGGGACTGAATCGCAGTCCCGGCCTGCACATACAGTGGTTTTCGCGATTCTGATCCCCCAGGGCTAGATGTGCCTCGCGGGATCAGAATCGCGATCTCCTTTGTACGTCCGGGTCAGCCCGGACGTACAAAAGAGATCAACATCGAGAACAGAATTTGGCTCTAAGTATTTAAAAGTCTGAATCATATCTCCCCTGTCCCTCCTGTCCTCCAGATTGTGCATATTTAGATCTTCAAGTCTCTTCTCATACATCTTCTGACACAGGCTCCAAATCATTTTGGTCGCCTTCCTCTGAACCGTTTCCAGTCTTTTTATATCCTTTGTGTGCTATGGTCTCCAAAACTGAACACAGTATTCCAAGTGAGGCCTCACCAGTGACTTGTACAGTGGCATTAGTACCTCTTCCTTTCTGCTGGTATTTCCTCTCTGTATGCAACCCAGCATCCTTTTGGTTTTGGCCACCATCTTGTCACACTGTTTCACCACCTTGAGATCCTCAGAAACAATCGCTACGAGGTCCTTTTCCTGGTTCGTGCACGCCAACCTCTCGCCCCCTATCGCATGCAATTCTCTTGGATTTCTGCTTCCCATGTGCATGACACTGCACTTCTTCACATTAAATCTTAACTGCCAAGCATTAGACCATTCTTCCAGCTTTTGTAGATCTTTCCTCATGTTATCCACTCCCTCCGGGGAGTCCACTCTGTTGCAAATTTTCATGTCATCTGTAAAAAGACAGACTTTTCCATTCAGTCTTTCAGCAATATCACTCACAAATACATTGAACAGTACCGATCCCAGAAATGAATCCTGGGGCTCACCGCTAATCACTTTCCTTACATCCGGTGAGTTCCGTTTACCATTACCTTCTGTCGTCTGTGAGTCAGCCAATTTCTGATCCAGTTCACCACCTTGGGACCCATCCCCAAGCTGTTGAGTGTATTGATAAACCTCCTATGAGGAACAGTATCAAAGGCTTTGCTGAAATCTAGGTAGATCACATCCATCGCATGCCCTTGATCTAGTTCTCTGATCACCCAGTCAAAGAACTCAATTGGATTTGTTTGGCAAGATCATCCTTTGGTAAAACCATGTTGTCCCGGATCATGCAACCTGTTGGTTTTGAGAAAGTCCATTATTCGCTCTTTCAGGAGTGCCTCCATTACTTTTCCCCGCTATCAAGATAAGCTTACTGGCCTGAACTTTGTCACTCCTTCCCTATTATGTTTATGTTTATTAACTTAATATACCGCTAAACGAAAAACATCATAGCAGTTTACATAATTTAAAATAAAGAAAAACCATAAGGTAAAGGAAAAAGAAAGGAAATTACAATGGTGGATAGGAAAGCATACCTAAACAGATTCATACGACAGGACTAAGAGGGGGAGAGAGAGGGAAGAGACAAGGGAGGACAAGTTCACGTAAGGGGATCATGGAGGTCAAAGGCAAGGGCAAAGAGATGCGTTTTGAGGCTGTTCTTGAAGGTAGTGTGTCTCTGCTCAAGCTGGATAGAGGAGGGCAGGGAGTTCCACAGAGCGGGGGCGAGGAAGAAAAAGGCAGAGGAGTAGGTGGATTGGAGGTGAGCATGAGCGGGTGAGGGAAGATGTAGGCGATTGAGATGGAGAGATCGCAAGGAGCGAGCTGGGGTATGAAAGTGAACAAGATCAGCCAGATACTGAGGGGAGTGGGTGTGGAGAACATGGTGGAGGAGTACCAGGATTTTGAAGTGAATGTGGAATTTGATAGGTAGCCAGTGAAGATGGATGAGAAGAGGAGTAATATGGTCGCGCATGAAGGAGTGAAAAATGAGTCGGGAAACAGTATTTTGGATACGTTGGAGATGGTGAAGTTGCACGGAGGGGAGACCAGCTAAAACCAAGTTACAGAAGTCGATGCGGGACATGACCAGTGACAGAAGAAGGGTAGTAAGTGCCTGTGCAGAAAGAAAAGGCCTGATAGCACGAATCTGACGAAGGAAGAAAAATGAAGTCTTTGAAACGTGAGCAATGTGATCCAGAAAGGTCAACCTGGGGTCAAAGAGGACTCCCAGGTAGCAAAAGGAAGAAACTAGAGGGACAGGCGAGCCAGAGAAGGAGGGGGAAAGTAGGGGGGGGAGTACTATCGTGGGAGAACCAGATGGCAAGGGTTTTCGTGAGATTGAGATGCAGACAGTGGGTAGTGAGCCAATGGGCAACGGCTGTAAGACAAGAATTTAGAGGGGAGAGGTCAAGAGAAAGGGGGGAGGTATGGTGGAGAAGAACCAGGTCGTCAGCATAGTAGAAAGCAGAAATCCCATGTTGCTGAACCAATAGAGCAAGAGGCGTGAGGAAGATGTTAAAAAGGAGAGGGGCCAGGACTGAACCTTGAGGGACACCGCAAGGGAGGGGAGTAGGGTCAGAGACAACTGAGGGGGTGGAAGTGGAGAGAACAGAATAAGATCTGGAAGAGAGAGAGGAGTGGAACCAGTGAAGGACTGTGCTACAAAGACCTGCCTCCCATAATCGGGCTAGAAGGAGGGAGTGGTGGACGAGATCAAAAGCAGCAGAAAGATCAAGGGATACCGCCACCGAGAGATCACCACTTTTGTGAAGAGGTACCACATCAGCCCTTTTCCAGTCCTGTGGAACTTCTCCTGTCTCCAAGGATCTATTAAAAACATCCTTTAATGGCCCTGCAAGAACCTCTCTGAGCTCTTTCAGTATCCTGGGATGTATCGCATCTGGTCCCATGGCCTTGTCCACTTTCAGTTTTGCAAACTGTTCTAACACATCACCTTCTGTGAATGGTGTGGTATCTACTCCATTCCCATTTGTATGTTTGTCAGTCACCGGTGGTCCTTCTCCAGGATTTTCTTTAGTAAAAACAGAAGTATTTGTTTAGCATTTTTGCTTTTTCAATGTCACTTTCCACAAATCCGTTCCCTGCACTTTTGAGTCCTGAAATTTCACCTCTGATTTTCCTCCTCTCCCGAATATTCCTGAAAAACGTTTTGTCGCCACACTTCACATCTTTAGCCATCTTTTCTTCTGCCTTTGATTTTGCTATCCTTATTCTTTTTTTGTCTCCTTTAGTTTTATCCTATATTCTTTTCTGTGTTCCTCTGTTTGCAAACGTCTGAATTTTGTGAAAGCTGTGTTTTTTGCCTTTATTTATGCAGCTATTTCTTTGGAGAACCAAATAGGTTTCCTTTTCCTCTTGTTTTTATTTACTTTCCTTACATATGTATCTGTTGCCACTTTTATTGCCTCCTTTAGTTTAGCCCACTGCAATTCCACTTCCATTATCCTCTCCCACCCTGCCAACTCCTCCTTCAGGCACTTGGCCATTTTACTGAAGTCAGTGTTTATGAATTCTAGGACTTTGAGCTTGCTGTGATTGGACGATGCCTTGGCTTTTATTTCAAACCACACTGTGTGATGATTACTGCTGCTCACATGGGCACCCACCCAGATATTCAACATGCTGTTTCCATTGGTGAGTATTAAATCCAGCATCGAGCTTTCCTGGGTTGGTTTTATCACCATTTGTCTAAGTAATGCATCTTGGAAGGCATCCAAAATTTTTTTTAATTCTTTCCAGATTTGCAGAAGGAATACTCCAATCCATATTGGGTAGATTAAAGTTACCCAGTATGATCACTTCTCCCTTCATGGCTGTCTTTGAAATATCAGTAATCAATTCGCTATCCATTTCTTTGGTTTGAGTTGGAGGCCTTTAGACTACACCAGTATGAATGACAGTGCCACCTCCTTTTTCCACCACAATCCATAGCACTTCTTCTTTTCCCCACATCTCTTGCATTTCAGCAGCTTTAATATTGCTTTTGACATATAGGGCTATTCCTCCTCCTTTTCTATCCTTACTGTCTCTTCTACATAGATTATAGCCAGCTATGGCTATATCCCATTCATGCAACTCGTTAAACCATGTTTCTGTAATGGCCACAGTGTCCAAGTCCATGTCCACCATTAGGGCTTCCAGTTCAGGACCTTTGTTGGCTAGGCTTTGAGCATTTGTGCTCATTGCTTTCCAGCATTTGTTGACTCGCTTGCCTGTATTTTGCATAGATTTTGTTTTACACCCCTCTTCCCACTGGTATTAATGTTTGGGTTAATACTGTGGCTGTTTCCAATTTGTTATATTTTTGCTGGGAGTGGCATCCTGAACTTGCTCTTTTCCTTATGTCACCCCCTTTCTCTAGTTTAAATGCCTTACTGCCGGAATTTTTCACTTAGCTTCCTTTTCCCTGCAATGGAGAGATGTAGTCCATCAACACAGTATAGCCTCTTATTGTTCCATCTATTTCTCCAGTCATCTATATATCTAAATCCTTCTTATTTGCACCAGGTTTGGAGCCATGTATTAAAGTTGATTATGCGATGCAGCCTTTCTGCCCCCTCACCAAGACAGGTAGAACTTCTGAGAATGCTATAGTGTTAGCAATGGATTTGAGTTTCTCTCCCAGAATCAGAAAGTACCTCTGAACTGCAGAGGCACTGTTTCTAGCCAGGCCATTTGTACCCAAGTGGATGATAACATCAATTTTGGAGTGCTCACTTTCTGCACTAACTATGCCAGCAATTTGCTTTGTATTCTTGCTGGCTGAAGAGCCTGGGAGGCTTTTGACCATCTTCTCTCCTTTGAACTGTGTTTCCAAGTTGGTGCCTCTGATGATGGAATCTCCAAGTAGTAGTAGTTTCCTCTTTTGTGACAGTTTCTTCATATTTAGGGCATTATCAGTACATTAGGCATTAACCTTCTCGTTTAAGGGCACTTCAGTTTCCACTAATTGGGCACTCAAATTTCTCAAGGCAGAGAAGGCGTTATGCAGGAATATCTCTTGATGGAGAGGGTTTCTCCATATTACAGGTCACAGCCTACCAGAGCCCACAGTGATCCATTTGTTCCTGGGCTGCTTGATTCTTTGTGGAAGTGGTGGTGGATTTTTTTCAATTTAGAGGAGGTGTGCTTAATTGCAGCTAATACTTCCCTTAATAGATTTAATTCTTTATGCATGGCATATAACTTGAGACATACAGGGCAAGCTCTTAGGCTCCAAATGATTCTTCTTAGAATGGAGGCACCACAACTATTGCATTGAATACACGACTTGCTGATTAAGATGGTTATAAAGCAGTTCTAGGACAAGGAGAAAGGTAGGTGTTATACCTAATTGGAGGACAGATGTTAATCTATATGATGATTATATAGGCAATGCAACCCTGAGGTGGGTGGGGTGGGGTGAGGGGTAGGGAATTTAAGTGTCCCTGGCCAGTAGATCTTCTATGAACATTCAAATCTAAGAGAATATAAACAAGTCATAAATAGGCAAGGAAAATGTATATCAAAACCAGCCAAAATAGTAAATTTAGAAGCTTAGCTTTGTAGTGTCTTGGGGTTGTGATGGCAGTTGCTGGATCAGAACTCCTGCTCAGACAGCAGACACTGATTGAATTAACTCTCAGGCAGCAGAGGCTGATTGAATTAACCCCACCCTATGAGGTGGGCTTCTAACAAAGCAATGGAACTTTAAACTTTCAAATGAAACCCTACTTCTATGTACTAGTCTACTATGCAGAGGACCTTAGAACTTTAAAATGTATACCTTTACTGCAAAATTTAGGTGGAAACCAGGTCTTTGCAAATCTAAAAGCAAAAGTGTACTGCAAGTCCTAGTAGACAGATATCAAAGATGTAGTATCCCTGGCCAGTAGACCTTCTATGAACTGAGGGCACCCTGAGATCTAAGAGAATATAAATAGGTAATAAATAGGCAAGGAAAATGTATATCAAAACCAGCCAAAACAGTAAATTTAGAAGCTTAGCTTTGTAGTCTCTTGGGATTGTGATGGCAGTTGCTGGATCAGAACTCCTGCTCAGACAGCAGAGACTGATTGAAAAACAGGCATCTATTTTTGGAAAAATGTAAGAGAAGCTAGCAAAGTATTCGGGAAAGTAAAGATACAAAATGAAGAAGAAATAGCCAATGCAATAAAATGCAGGGATAAGACATTTTTTCAGATATATTAGTAAGAGGAGGAGGGGCAAAAGTGTTATTGTCAGACTCGAGGCTGAAGGGGAGGAATATGCAGAAACTGATGAGGATAAAGTGGAATTGCTTAACAAATATTTCTGTACTGTGTTCACAGATGAAGGGCCAGGAGCAGGACTTCAGAAAACACCCACAAATAGGAACAGAAGCGACGGGGATCTCAAAGGATTTTCAGAAGACTGTGTTCATAAGGAACTAGCTAAATTAAAAGTAGACAAAGCAATGGGTCCGGATGGGATACATCCAAGAATACTGAGGAAACTTGGGGACATTCTAGCGGCTCCACTGTCTGACCTTTTCAATGCCTCTTTGGAGTTGGGAATGGTGCCAGAGGACTGCAGAAAGGCACATGTGGTCCCTTTAGACAAAAGCGGATGCAAGGATGACATTGAGAACTGCAGGCCGGTTAATCTGATCTCTGTGGTTAGTAAATTATTGGAAAGGCTACTAAAAGAGAGAATAATGAGGTTTCTGGAGTCCAATGGATTGCAGGATCTGAAGCAGCATGGGTTTACCAGAGGCAGGTCTTGTCAGACAAATCTGATTTATTTTTTTGACTGGGTGACCAGGGAGTTGGAATGAGGGAGAGCCCTAGATGTGGTGTACTTAGATTTCAGGAAAGCCTTTGACAGCATTCCGCACAGGCTACTTATAAACAAACTGAGCACCCTAGGGATGGACCCTAAATTTACTGATTGGGTTAGAAATTGGTTGAGTGAGAGGCGACAAAGTGTACAGGTAAGTGGAGCTCACTCTGAGGAGAAGGAGGTTACCAGTGGTGTGCCGCAGGGATCTGTCTTTGGTCTGATTCTTTTTAACATCTTTGTTATTGATATTGCGGAAGGGCTACCAGGTAAGGTTTGCTTATTCGCAGAAAATACCAAAATCTGCAATAGAGTAGACACCCGGGAAGGAGTAGATAACATGAGGAAGGATCTAACTAAGCTTGAAGAATCTTCTAGAATTTGGCAGCTGAAATTTAATGCTAAAAAATGCAGGGTCATGCACTTGTGCTGCAAAAATAGAAAGTAGCGGTACAGTGTAGGGGGTGAAGTACGTCTGTCCACAAAGAAGAGTGGGACCTGGGTGTAATTGTATCTGGCGAAGTAGCTAAACAGGGAGAAAAGGCGACTACGAAAGCCAGAAGGATGCTTGGGTGCATAGGAAGAGGAATGGCCAGCAGAAGAAAGGAAGTGATAGTGCCTCTCTATAAGTCTCTGGTGCGGCCTCATTTGGAGTATTGTGTGCAATTCTAAAGGATATAAGTAGGTTGGAGTCGGTGCAGAGGGTGGCTTCTAAAATGGTTAATGGTCTTCGTTATGAAGCATATGACAAACTTAAAGATCTTAATATATATACTTTAGAGGAAAGGCAGGATAGGGGAGATATGATAAAGACATTTAAATACCTCCATGGCATAAATGCAATTGAAGGCAAGCTCTTCTACGAGGGGACATAGGATGAGTGTGAAAGGAGATAGACTCAGGAGTAATATGCGGAAATATTTCTTTATGGAAAGAGTGGTAGATTCATGGAATAGTCTCCCTTGGAGGTAGTAGAGACAAGGACAGTATCTGAATTCAAAAAAGCATGGGACAAACACAGAGGATCTCTAAAGGAAAAAAGGGCACTATTGTAGTTGATATGGAAGGGCAGACTAGATAGGCCATGTGGTCTTTTTCTGCCGTCATATTTCTGTGTTTCTATAAAATACTAGCCTAAGGGGAAGAAATTGTGCAAATATTTTACAAGTATGTGTGTAAATTATACTATTTTATAATTTGTGGGAATACTTGGGCACTCTGCCCATATGCATATCCACTGGCCACAAACACGTGAAAATGACTGAAATAGCCCCTTTTAGGTGCTTGCTTTCATGCTTAAAGTAGGTGTTTTCTCATAAAACTACCCCTTGAATGCATGTTTTAGGGAGGTAATTTTATAAGCGCTTATTTGCACACATAAAACATTGCTTTACACACAGCAATGGCTTTTAAAATTGGTCTTGATATTTTCAGAACCGACGATCTCCTTTCGTGGAACGATGGTGTTTAAGATGTGATAGGAACCATGGATTGGAAGAGTTTGATGAATTTTGCTGTTTCACTGTATGGAAATGTCTATACTACAGAAGCTGGAACGCCTTCTCCCACAGAAATACACTGAGCTGTTTTTTATGTGGGGGCTTATTTCTCTGGAATCCAAGTCCTATTTGGCCCATTTTTGAACTTGATGTGTCTTTTTATCAGTTTATCCCACATGTCAAGTTTTATCTCATTTTCTTAAATTTTCAGTTATTTTCCTCTCAGATGAACTGATGGACATTCTTAAGAACATAAGATATGCCAATATGCCATACTGGATCAGACCAGCATCCATCAAGCCAGGTATTCTATTTCCAACAGTGGCCAATCCAGATGATAAGTACCTAGCAGTTTCCCAAAAAGACACAGGGTTCCGCAATGCTTGTATTGGGATAAGCAGTGGATTTCCTGGGTCCTCTTTAATAATGGTATATGGACCTTTCCTCCAGGAACATATCCAAACCTTTTTTAAACCCATCTATACTAGCAGCTTTTACTACATCCACTGGTTTGATTTGTTTGAGAGCATAAGAAATGCCATACTGCTTCAGAACAAGGTCCATCAAGCCCAGTATCCTGTTTCCAACAGTGGCTAGTCTAGGTCACAAGTGCCTGGCAAGTTCCCAAAAGGTACACAGGTTCCACAGTGCTTGTCCCTGAGCAAGCAGTGGATTCCCCGTCCTCTTTAATGGTTTATGGACCTTTCCTCCAGGAAGTTGTCTAAACCTTTTTTAAACCCATCTACACTAACAGCTTTTACTACATCCACTGGTAACAAATTCCAGAGTTTGATTGCACATTGAGTGAAAAATTATTTTCTCTTATTAGTCTTAAATGGGTTACACTGTAGCTTTATTGCATGTCCCCTAGTCTTTTTATTTTTTGATGGCGTAAACAATAGATCTACGTTTACCCGTTCCACTCCATTCATTACGTTTTAGACCTCTATCATATCTTCCGGCTTCTGTTTCTTTTCCAGGATGAAGAACTCTAACTTTTTAGGCCTCTCCTCATAGGGGTATCCTTCCATCCTGTTTGCCATTTTAGTGGCTTTTTTCTGTACCTTTTCTAATTCCGCTATATCCTTTTTAAGATACGGCAACCAGAATTGTACACAATATTCAAGGTATGGTCGCACTATGGAACGATACAGAGGCATTATAATATCCTTTGTTTTATTCTCCATTCCTTTTCTTATGATTCCTAGCATTCTATTTGCCTTCTTGGCCACCACCGTACACTAGGTGGAGGTTTTCAACATGCTATCTACGATGATGCCTACACCTTTTTTCCTGGGTGGTGGTTCCTTATGTGGGGTTGTTCTTTCCTAGGTGCATAATTTTGCACTCATCCATATTAAATTTGATCTGCTATTTGAACATCCAGTCTTCCAGTTTATCAAGGTTCTTTTGCAATTTTTCATAATCCTCTTGTGTTTTAATGACTTCAAATAATTTTGTGTCATCTGCAAATTTACCTCACTCGTTATTCCCATTTCCAGGTCATATACAAATATATTAAAAAGCAGTGGACCCAGCATAGATCCCTGGAATACTCCATTATTCATCTTTCTCCATTGAAAAAATTGTCCATTTATCCCTACCCTCTGCTTTCTATCATTTAACCAGTTCCTGATCCACAATACTACACTGCCTCCTATCTCATGACTCTTTAATTCGCCAAGAGCCTCTCATTAGGGACCTTGTCAAAGGCTTTCTGAAAATCCAGATACACTATATCGACCGGCTCACCTTTGTCTACCTGTTTATTCACATCTTCAAAAAAATATAACAAAATAGTAAGACAAGACCTTCCTTGGCTAGAGCCATATTGGCTTTCTCCCATTAAACCACGACTATATACATATTCAGTAATTTTATTCTTTATAATGGTTTCTACCATTTTGCTCGGTACTGATGTCAGGCTCACTGGTCTGCAGTTTCCCGGATCACCCCTGGAATCCTTTCTAAAAATTGGCATTACATTGGCCATTCGCCAATCTTCAGGTATTACAGATGATTTTAATGATAGTTCACAGATTACTAATAGTAGGTCTGCAATCTCATATTTCAGTTCTTTCAACACCCTCGGTTGTAACCTATCCAGTCCATGTGATTTGCTACTCTTGTAATATTTTTTCCTGGTTTCCTCATTAAAGACCGAATCAAATAATTCATTCAGTCTCTCCACTGTGGCCTTGTCTCCTCTTAGTGCCCCTTTTACCCCTCTATCTATTCAAGATTTTCCTTCAACCAGTTTGCAAGATTTTCCAAAGTCATGGAATCTGTTACCAATTATATGCGGATGACATTATGTGCTTCACTCCATTCAATTTAGCATACCCTAACTTTACCAACATAAGCGAATGCCTGACAAGCCTAAAGACTTGGCTCTTGCATCATAATCTCCTAATTAACCATTCTAAAACCGAAGCTCTTCAAGTATTTACCAACACTTCCTATACTCCACCAACAACCCTTACTCTTGGTGATCTCACCCTCACTATTAAAAATCAAGTGAAATATCTTGGTCTTATCCTTGATCAGAACCTCACATTCACTGAACAGATAAAAAGAACCTCTAATACAATATATGCTAAACTACGTACTCTTCGGAACCTCCAACCTCTCCTAAACCCCGACTCCTTTCGCACTGTCTGCCAAGCTCTCACCATCCCATCCCTTGACTACTGTGTTCTCATCTATCATGGCCTTCCCAAGAACAGCATACAGCCTATCCAAATGGCACAGAACACAATAGCTCTTCTCATCACAAATAACCCTAGACAATCACACATAACGACAATCCCCACACGATCTCCACTGGCTCCCCATTCAGTCTAGAGTTAAATTCAAAGTAATCACTCTCATACATAAAATCATCTCCAGTGAGTCAGCTCCATGCCTCTCCTCGCTCCTATCCAATTCCAACAACAATAGAACACGCCGCACCATCACTAAAAACCTTCTATCTATCCCAACTACCAAGAGAAAATGCAATCAAACTACCTGTAATTGGGCATTCTCCCTTTATGCCCCCTTTTTATGGAATGCCCTACCATATGAACTACGGAACTGCTCTGATCACTCTGAGTTGCGGAAGAAGCTAAAACCCCATCTCTTCCAGGAACATTTTTCCCTACCACCATAGCCCTCCCTCTACACCCTTTCTCTCCCGCTCAACCCTCCCTCTAACACTCTACCCAATTCATCTCCTTTGACCTCTCCCCATCTCTCCTGTAAATAAGCATGTAAATAGTTCTTGGTCCATGAAGACTCCCCATGGACAAAATTACTTATATTAACCACTTATACCCTCGTTATGTTTGTTTCTGTGTAATCAGTTGAAATATACTGCTGTATTATGCTCTCTGTAAACCGTCTTGAATTGTAGAAAGACGGTATATAAAAACTGTTAAATAAATAAATAAATCATCTAATTGTCCAACTGACTCACAGTTTTTTTTTACAAATGTACTTGAAAAGGTTTTTTATTATACGTTTTTGCTTTCACCGCAAACTTTTTTTCAAATTCTCTCTTTGCCTGCCTTATCAATGCCTTACATCTAACTTGTCAGTGCTTATGTTGTTTCCAGTTTTTGTCATTTGGCTCCTTTTTCCATTTCCTGAAAGCCCTCACCTTTAAATCATGCTGACAGTGTTTTGGACTTCTTTCCACTTTTCTTAAAACATGGAATACATTTAGTTCATCTGGACTTCCAAGATAGTATTTTTAAAGAACACTCATGCTTGATGTAAATCTTTAACCTTTGCAGCTGCGCCTTTTAGTTTTTTCTTAACTATTTTCCTCATTTTATCATAGTCTCCCTTTTGAAAGTGAAAAGGTAGTACTGTGGATTTCCTTGCCCTCCTTCCTCCATTTATTAAATGAAATGCAATCATACTATGATCACTATTGCCAAGTGGCCCCAACACCCTTATCTCTTGCATCAGATCTTGTGTTCTACTAAGGACTAGGTCCAAAGTGGCTTCCTTTCTTGTCTGGTTATGAACCAGCAGCTCCAAGAAGCAGTCACTTATTTCATCTAGAAACTTTATCTCCCTAGCATGTCCTGCCATGACACTGACCCAGTCGATTCAGGGTAAATGAAATCACCTACAGTATTATTATTACTGTGTTGTATCTTTTGTTAGCTTCCCTGATTTCTTTAAGCATTTCATCATCCATTTGTTCATTATGGCCAAGCAGTCGCTAGTACACCCCCGCTGCCATCGCCTTCTCTTTTACACATAGAATTTCAATCCATAGAGATTCTACAGTGTATTTTGTTTCCTGCAAAACTTTAATCCTGTGTGACTCAGTGCCCTCTCTAACATGGAGTGCAACCCTTCCGCCAATTTGATCTACTCTATCATTGCGATATAATTTGTACCCAGATATAATAGTGTCCCACTGGTTGTCCTTCCACCATATCGCTGAGATGCCAATCACATCTAACCTCTCATTTAGTGTTATATATTCTAACTCTCCCATCTTATTTTTTAGACTTCTAGCATTTGCATACAAGCATTTTAGAGGTTGTATTTTATTCATATTACCCAGGTAACGGTAGGCAGTGGTAATTTGGAATCTTTAAGCTGCTCTATATTTAAGGTCATTTGGGTTACTTTTGTCTTTATTGGAACCTCTCTGTCGATATGCCCTAACTTCAGTCTTTTGCTAGTATCCTTTGTGGATACATCGTTCCAAACCATGTGCCCTTGGCGACTGTTGGCTTTCCCCTATCTAGTTTAAAAGCAGCTATATCTTCTTTTTATAGGTTAATGCCAGCAGTGACCGGAATCAGCTCTGCACATCTGGGGTCATGGGCCCGCCTCTGCCCCTCCCACACTCTTCCTCTGGCCCATCCCCTCCCGCTCCTGTCTAGAGCTCCCTGCACACCTTCTCTGTACGTTCAGGGAGCTTTGGGAATAGAATCGGCCCCAAGCGAATAACCCCAAATCAGTCGTCCATCCTCGCTATTCGTGGTTTGGAATCACCCCCAATATGTTTAATGGACTTTGTTCACCTCAAGATTAGTTAATCGCAGGTCCTTAATTAATGTATTCCTGATGAAGATAACCAACCGCACCTGAAAGTGAATATGGGCACCTCCTTCCCTTTAATAGGTTTAAGAGCCTATAAAGCTAAGATTATCCCTGAGGTGGGTGGGAGGGAAAGAAGACTTACTACACAGTGCCATGACCTGTGCTTCTAAGGTAAAGTCTTGCCAATTTCCTATATGATTCACATAGCCCTTGGTTTGATAGAGGGAGCCTTTCAAATTGCCACTTTGATCTGTCATTTGCCTTTAACACCTATTTAAGACAACTTCACAGATCTTTTGCCTCTTAACTGAAGGCCTCTTTGTACAGGTCACTAGAAAGAAGTTTATTTCTTTCTACTCAGCGACTATTCATTCTACTTGTATTCTAAGCTATACTCTGATTTGATTTAAATGAAAAGCTCTCTGGTGGTACTAGTACATGACTGACTCAGCAAAAACACTAAATTCTAAAATACCAGGTTTATCAGCGTTAACCCAAAGAATTCTCTTTTTCCCCAAGATTTAAGAGTATATTTCAGAAGATAAATACAAATACAGATCTATTTCCAGCAGAGCAGTCCCTTTTGGTAGTCTTCAAGACTACTTAAAACCTCATTTATATAATTCTGTCCAACTTGTATTGAGTTTCAAAGAATAAAAGATACAAAACCTTTCTATGAAAAAATATGGAAAAACTTGGAATGCAATAGCGTGACCAATGTGGTTTCCAAATTTCATTATACTTATTCAAGTCGCCTTCAATTTTCTCTACAGCAGTGATATCGAAGCTTGATGTCTCCAGGAACTGATCTTTGGCCTGCAAATCAGTACTGAACTTAGACTGATTCACCATGGTCTATCTCCAGGAACAAGCAGGAATGTAGTCTTCACATATGGGTATCATCGGTACCGATGGAGCCTGCGTGGGAACGCTCCCCAGCGTCCAATTAGAAAGCTTTTGGGAGCATCCCACAGCGCCTGCGTGCTGCCTTCCCACCTTTCCCAACTGCCTCTCTCCAGTTCTTCGTTTTCGCGGAGCCAGCAGGTCGTTTTCCTGTCATTGCAGAAAGTATCCCGTAATTTTTCATTCTTTTTTGTGGTAGCGTCTGCCTTCCTCTACACTATACCGGTACCGCCGGTTCTTTCTTTCTAAAAAAAAAATTTTTTTTCTAATCTTTTCTCTGGATTTTCCAGCCTTTTTCCTCTCGGGCGCCATGCGCCATTTTGGGCACTAGGCCCAAATTTTTCCTCAACATGGAAAAACCCGCTTCGGGTTTCAAAAAGTGTTCAAAGTGTAGCGTGCCATCTCCGTCACCGACACGAGTGGTGCCTTAAATGTTTAGGTCCTGACCACTCCATCTCAGAGTGTGTTGCCTGTGGGATGATGTCGAAGAGGGGTTGGCAGAACCGAGCTGCTAAGCTTAGCACCCTTTTTCCCTCCGATGCAGCATCCGTGGCATCAACGTCTTCCAGGGCTTCGTCTTCCTCCCATGGATCTCAGGTAACCAAACATAAATCTGGCCAGTCCTCAAAGGGTAGATCTCCTTCCAAGTATCGAGATGCCTCTGGCGTTGCCCTTGAGGAACTTGTACCGGCAAAATTGCCCCGGCGGGAGGCTTCGGCTTCCAAAGCACTATCGGGGCTCCAGGATGTTCTCGAGGCCTCAACCTCGGCAGAACTACTGGTGCCATGCTCTGGGGTACCGGCCGCTTCATCCGGTACGGACACCCAGGCATCGGCAGCGTCAATTGACCAGAGATTCCTGGCTATTGAGCGCAGTCTGGCGGCTCTCCTTGCGGCATCGGTGCCTTCGGGACCACTTCAGAAAGTTCAACCGGTATCGACATCGGTTCTGGCACCAACATCGGTACCAGTGCTGACAGCATCGACATCGGCGAGTGTGCTTCCAACACTGAGTCATGCAATTGCCTCTGGTATCGACAGGCCGGTACCGGATCCTTCCGGTACCGACTTCGATCGGTACCGGTATCATGCTTTACAGGAGCACCCGGACAGAAGATATTTTGAATCCTCCGATGACTCTCAGGATTCTGACAGCTCTGTCGATGCCGGAGTACTTCTCTCTGAGGAGCCTTCTTCTCCTAAACGTAGGATGTCTCCTCCAGAGGATATATCCTTTCAGGATTTCATCAGGGAGGTGGCTAGAGGTCTTTCCATCACAGTGGCTCCTGAAACAGAGCCCAGGGCAAAGGAGTTGGAGATTTTACAATATCCTAAAGCTCCCAAGGAAGCGGCTACTTTGCCTATTCATGAGATCTTGCATGATCGCATGTTAAGAATGTGGGAGACACCTCTTACCACCTCTCCTCATTCATGTAGGCTGGATACTATGTATCGAGTACCTCCTTGTCCTGGATTTCAAAAGACTCAGTTGCCACACCACTCCATAGTGGTGGAGTCAGCTATGAGAAGGATTAAGAGTGCAAAAAGACATGCATCTAATCCTCCAGGACGTGAATGTAGGACTCTTGATGCCTTTGGGCGTTGAACATTCCAGGCCTCTATGCTTTCTGCCAGGATTAGTTCCTACATCTTATATATGGGAATGTTCCTTAAGGAGGTCACAGGAGATCTAGAGCTTATGAGCCCTCTCCTTCCTGATGATAAAAGGCAGGATTACCTTACACTTGTCAAACATGCCCAGGATGTTTCCAAGTTTGTTAATCGTGCAGCCTTTGACTGCTTTGAGTGCATAAGTAGAACCTCTGCCATTGCCATAGGGGCTCGCAGGATTGCCTGGCTCCAGGCATCTGACTTAGAACTCTGGGTACAGGACAAGCTGGGGAATATCCCTTGTACAGGCGAAAATCTCTTTGGCAAAAATTGGCAAGAGAAAGCTAATGAGCTGGATGCTGATAACACCACTTTGGATAGACTATCCAAAGCTACAGCTGATCCTGCAAGGAGGAAATCCTACAAGAAACCATTCTTCTCTAAGAAGAAGAGGTTTTACCCCTCCTATACCCAGCAGGTGCATTCTGCATGTCAATTCACCCGAAAGGGACAGCAGCCCCCAAAGCAAAGGAAATCAAAGACTGTTAAGCCTCAACCGGCCCAGCAGACTCAGCCTCCACAGGGGCTTTGACTGCCATCTAGAGAACTTGGCCTTCCTGGCCCTGAACGGGACAGAGCCTTCCACCATCCCAGGAGGGTTGTGTCATTTTGCCCCCAGATGGGGGCAGATAACAGCAGAAGAATGGACTCTTTCCATTGTAAGGGAGGGGTACAAGCTTCATTTCTTCAACATGCCCCCTCCTACAGTGGTAAGACAGTTCAATTCTCAGGCGTCTCTCAACACTCAGTTGAGTCAAGAGGTCAATTTACTTCTTGCCCAGGGGGCAATAGAATGCGTACCCATTTCCCAACAGGGTACAGGGTTTTACTCCCCTTATTTCCTTATTCCAAAGAAAACAGGGGGACACAGACCCATTTTAGACCTCAGAGAACTGAACAAATTCCTGTTCAAAGAGAAATTCAAAATGATTTCTCTAGGAACTCTGCTGCCATACCTTCAGAGTCAGGATTGGCTTTGTTCTCTAGATCTCAAGAATGCGTACACTCATGTTCTCATCCATCCAGCTCACCGAAGGTTTCTTCGTTTTCTTTTTCAAGGAAAGCACTACCAATACAGGGCGCTTCCTTTTGGCCTGGCCTCAGCACCAAGGGTGTTCACGAAATGCATGGCTGTAGTGGCAGCATATCTCCGCACTCTAGGAATATTCGTCTTCCCCTACTTGGACGACTGGCTCATTCGAGCCCCATCAGAGTCAGAGGCCAGAATTTCTCTAGCTTGCACAATGTGTATCCTCCAGTATTTGGGCCTGGTCATAAACATCCCAAAATCCAGCCTAACTCCCACTCAATCTCTAGAGTTTATAGGAGCTCTGCTGGATACAAGAAAAGCTCACTGTCTTTGCATTGTGCAGCTAGCCTCCCAAGCAGTGTTAAAAACTCATCTCACTGCTCGGTAAATGTTACAACTACTAGGCCACATGGCTTCTACCATGCACGTAGTTCCCTATGTTCGCCTCCATATGAGAACAGCTCAATGGACCCTATCCACTCAGTGGACTCAAGCATCAGGCTGCCTATCAGCAAAATAGCAAACACAAAATAGCAAACCATGCTGTTCATAGAGCACTATGGTCACATCACATAACCTAAGAGAATGTATAACAGCACTCCAATCCTCTTAAACACTGTATGTATATAAAATGTGTTTTTAGCACCACTGTAAATAGCCCACCTTGTACATAGCTCAAACAAATCAAGCACCCAACACAGCCCTCACACAACTAAGTTTCATCCTCACTGCATGTATAACGCACACACTTTACCTGATTGCTTGCTGTGATACCACCTTGATTATTAAGATAAGGCGGTTTAGAAATACTGTTAAATAAATAAATAAAATAAATAAATAAGTCGCCTTATTTTGTCCCTACAATGGTGGAAGACAATCCAAAACCTGTTGGTGGGGTCCCCTTTCCAGCAACCCCTACCCCAGGTCACTCTTAACAACAGATGCCTCACAGGTGGGTTGGGGAGCTCATCTCCAAGATCTCTCTACCCAAGGCACCTGGTCTCCACAGGAGACCTACTTACATATCAGTCTCCTAGAACTCAGAGCAATCTTCATACCCAGCTCAGCTAGAAGACAGTCCTAATTCAGACGGACAATCAAGTAGCTATGTTCTATCTGAACAAGCAGGGGGGAACAGGCTCTCTGTCGCTTTGCAATGAAGCTTTGCGACTATGGGTCCTCGCCAGAGAGCATCAGATTCATCTCCTTGCAGTGGTCTCTCCATGCAGACCAGGTAGCAAAAATTTTCAAATTTGGGGAACTCTGGACATAGACCTCTTTGCAAGTCCGTTGAATGCCAAACTTCCCCGGTTCTGTTCCAGAATTCCGGCTCAGGGATCTCAGGCCAGGGATGCTTTCCTCCTCCATTGGGGTCAGGACTTCCTTTATGCCTTTCCACCCATTCCCCTAATTCCCAAGACCCTATTCAAGCTTCAAAGGCCACATGATTCTCATAGCTCCACATTGGCCACGGCAGGTGTGGTACCCTCTGCTTCTACATCTCTCTCAAGCCCCATCTCTGGAGTTAGGATCTGCTCCAGATCTCCTGTCTCAGGATGACGGGATGTTGTGGCATCCCAACCCCCACTCCCTGCATCTCAGGGCCTGGTTGCTGAGAGCCTAGACCTTCATGGACTTAACCTTTCTCAACAAGTAAGGGATGTCCTTTGTGCTTCCAGGTAACCTTCCACAAGACGTTCTTATGCTTTCAAGTGGAAAAGGTTTTCCATATGGTTTTCGCAAAAGGGTCTTCAGCCCTCTGCGATACCTCTGGAATCACTACTGGAATATCTCCTTCATTTATCTAATGCAGGACTTAAGACTAACTCAGAAAGAGTCCATTTAAGTGCTATTTCAGCTTCTTTAAAGCCTCTAAATGGTCAACCTATTTCCTCTCATCCTCTCATAGCGAGATTTATGAGGAGCCTTCTTCTAACTAAGCCTCCCATTAGGCCACCTCCAGTGGCATGGGACTTAAATTTGGTTCTGTGGCAGCTCATGAAGCCGCCCTTTGAACCTTTAGCTACTACCTCCTTGAAATTCCTTTCCTGGAAAGTTATCTTTCTCATTGCAATCACATCAGCACGTCGCATCAGTGAATTGCAAGTATTAGTTGCTGATCCTCCTTACACGAGGTTCCATCATGATAAGGTAGTCCTTAGGACTCATCCACACTTTATGCCAAAGGTGGTCTCACCTTTTTATTTAAACCAGGTGGTTTACCTGCTTGTATTTTTTCCAAGACCTCATGCTTCAAATGCAGAAAGGAATCTTCATATTTTGGACTGTAAAAGAGCTCTTGCCTTTTACTTACAAAGGACACAGCAACATAGAAAGTCTTCCCAGCACTTTGTTGCTTTTGATCCTTTTCATTTGGGACTTCCAGTCTCCAAGAGAACATTATCCAACTGGATTGCACAGTGTATTTCTTTTTCCTATCAGAGTAAGAACATTGCTCTGGAAGGCCATGTCACAGCTCGCAAAGTGAGAGCCATGGCAGCCTCAATGGCTCATTTACACTCTGTGTCTATTGACGACATCTGTCGAGCAGCTACCTGGGCCTCGGTTCATACCTTCACAGCCCATTACTGCTTAGACAAGGACTCCCGCCGGGATGCCTTGTTTGGTTAGGCTGTTCTACAGCACCTGTTCCATACTTAATCAACTCCTACCCACCTTTCCCGGTAGGATGCCAGAGATCCATGGGGGGAAGTGGAGCCCTTTCACATGGGCACACAACTTCTGGGGTTTCTCCCTGGCATCTGTAGCTAGGGAGTCCCCATATGTGAAGACTACATTCCTGCTTGTTCCTGGAGATAGCATAGTTACTCACCTGTAACAGGTGATCTCCGGGAACAGCAGGAATTTAGTCTTCACAACCCACCCACCTCCCCTAGGAGTTGTATCTCTCTTTCCTTTCCCTCTCTCTCTCTTTGTCTCAGCTTTAAAACTCAACTGGGGAGAGACAGTTGGGAAAGGCGGGAAGGCAGCAAGCAGGCGCTGTGGGATGCTCCCAAAAGCTTTCTAATTGGACGCAGGGGAGCGTTCCTGCGCAGGCTCCGTCGGTACTGACGATACCCATATGTGAAGACTAAATTCCTGCTGTTCCCGGAGATCACCTGTTACAGGTGAGTAACTATGCTTTCCCTATAGACACAGAATCGAAGAGGAGCTGTAGTGAATCAGGCCTTTATTGTGTTGCCAGGAATAAAATTTGTTAATCTATTGAAACTGGTCATTTGTGGTTAACAACAAGAGCCTTGTGAGTTCCAAGCACCACTTCTGTCTTATTTTTATGTACTGTCACCCCTCGCCCGCCAACCCCAGTATGGAGGCAGTAGGAGAGGGGGCACAGTTAAAGTCACTCTGTTAATGCTGTTATCTGGATATGTTTGTGTAGTTGTAGCCCAGTGATGACAGCCAAAGTAGGTTAAGGGTAAACAATATTTTTATTGTTTGCACAGGGTTTCTTCCCCCAAGAACAGAGGTTAAATGATAACATAAGCGTAACAGAAAAAGTCCTGGATAACAGCTCTCCTGATACTTCTCAGGGCCTCATAAGCAATCAACCATCAGCTTCTCTTACTTCTTTCAATATTCCAAAACATCAATGTTCCTCATAACAGCATACTTTTCCAACATAAGCTTTCCATAAATAAACTTTCAATGTTGTGGTTTTTCTTGTCCACGTGTGCTTAAGATAATTCCTCCTAGCCTCTAAGGATAACAGCTGCTTCTTCCATAAGCCTGATCATTCTTCTGTGTAAACTTCTCCCAGAAGAATTCTATGTGCTCTTGAAGCTATCTCTTAGAGTTGGATATTCAACTTGTGTTGGCAGTGAGACAAAACTCCTGTCTGCATCCAATCTCCAAAGTTAGACTTTTACAACAGCCTTAAAATATGGAATATGTTTAAGCTGTACTTTAAACTTCCCTTTGACAGATACCACATTCCATTTCTGAACTGCTACTATAAGACAATGGATTATCTGTCTGCATTGGTTCACCTTCACTATCTTGAGCTTCCTGGTTATAAGGCTCCCTCGAGTCTAGTGATCTCAGGTGCTTGAGAAGGGTTTGTAACTGCTTCTCTCCCCTCTCTTTATGTATCCGGGGCTCTTGCAGGGATACCTGTTTATTAAGGTTCTTAAGGAGCTGAGAGTAGGGATTTCTCTCTCCCTTGGGTTGCCCTGGTCTTACTCTCTGGTGAGGAGGTATGTATTTCTTCAGAGAATGTTTTACAGGCTCTTTTAATATCTCCTGGTCATCAGAGTCTGTATCTAGGTTTGTGTCCCGGTGCTGCCAATTAGCAACGTGCTGAGGTGCAGCTGTGCTAGACTCTAACCTGCAGCTTCTGACACTTCCTCTGCAGTAAGGCAACGCTTGTCTTTCACACACTGGGAATTCCCTTCCACCCAGTTTCTCTCTTGTCTGTCTGGTCCCAGGGAAACTATCTGCAGAATTGCTTCTGTCCCTTTCAGACAAGGATTCCAAACTTTGCTTAAAAGGTTTATAAAAGTTTCTAACCTGCTTTGGCTTTGCTTGAGGGCTACTCCTTCCTGGCAGCACTTCCAACTGCCTTCCTCGAGACATGGCTTTCTCTGAGCAAAGTGGCTGGCAACCGTCCAAGTACTCGGTTCCCACCTGGTTCCACTTGCCTCCAGCTCTGTCTCCTCGGGATCTCCAGTCTCTGCCTGGACCTGGTTTCTTTATCCCTCTGGGAAGAATCTCTGACTCTAAGGCTGCATCTGATCCTTCTGAGTCCCTTTCTCCCGGCTGTGCCAAAGGTAAGCCTCTGCGTTGTTTTCCTCTCATTACTCCATCTCCTCTCCGTTCCTCCTTCTCTTCCTTCCTTTCCTTCCTCCTTGAAAATACCACTTCCTGGTTATGAGGAGTGCTTTGTCCAACCAGGCGTGAGTCCACCCCTTTCCCTGATAGGCTAGCTCTCCCTGTCAGCCTAGAGCTAGGGTGTGGCTCCCTTTCTCGTCTCTCCTGCACTGAACCTTTGAGTGCTGAGCTTTTAACCCTTTCTTGACCTGTATCTTTTGCAGGTTCAGAGGAAAAAGTGTGTTTAAAACCCTTTTTCTTGTGCTCTGACAGCTCTGCCTTGTCACACAACCCCCCATTTAAGATATTCCGAGCTGGCTGAATACTTTCAGAACAGCCCGGAATCCTTGAAAGGGCGTCTGCATTAAGGTGCAGCTTACCCGGCCAGTGCTCTATACGGAACTCATAGGCCTGTAGAGCCATATACCATCTGGTAAGGCGGGGATTGTGGTCCTTCATAGATGACAGCCATTTTAGAGGAGCGTGATCTGTCACCAAAGTAAAGCGACGGCCTGTTAAATAAAATCTGAGGGCTTCTATAGCCCATCGGATTGCCAGGCACTCCCTTTCCACTGTTGAATATTTCTGCTCAGCGGGTGCTAACTTCCGGCTTAGGAACATTAGGGGGTGCTCCACTCCTTCCTATTTTTGGGACAGGACAGCCCCTAGCCCTACATCCGAAGCATCAGTCTGCAAAATGAAGTCCTTAGAAAACTCTACCCCTCTTAAAACTGGGGCTGCACATAAGCGCTCCTTTAGTTGCTCGAAGGCTCTTTCTGCAGTTGAGGTCCACTGAACTTGATTAGGGGCATTTTTCCGAAGCATCTCGGTAAGCGGCGCACTCTCGCTAGCAAACTGGGGTAGGAATTGCCTATAATAACCTATTAGGCCCAAAAAGCTTCGGACCTGCTTTTTGGTCCTTGGTAGTGGGAAATTCTTTACGCTCACTACCTTATCCATAAGCGGCTTCACTATTCCTCTGCCCACTAAATGTCCCAGATATTTGACTTCCTTACCTCCAAAAAGACATTTGGCAGGATTTAAGGTAAGGTCAGCCTTCCTCATCCTCCTTAGTACCGCCCGTACCTGTGCTAGATGAAGGTCCCAACTATCGCTGTGGATGATTACATCATCCATATACGCTAAGGCATAAGAGCGATGCGGGCGCAGGACTATATCTATCAACCGCTGACATGTTGCGGCTGCTCCGTGTAGCCCGAAAGGCATGCGTCGGAACTGATAAAGACCAAGGGGCGTGCTGAAGGCTGTTTTTGGCTTAGATTCCCTGGTAAGGGGAATCTGCCAATACCCCTTGGTCATATCCAGCGTGGTAAGATACTTGGCCTGCCCTAGCTGGTCCAATAATTCCTCTATGCGAGGTAGAGGGTAACTGTCAAATCTGGATATGGAATTTATTTTCCTGAAATCTATACAAAATCTTATCGTACCATCTGGTTTTGGCACCATAACTACTGGACTGTTCCAGGGACTAACTGACTCCTCAATTATCCCCATTTGGAGCATCTCTTGCACCTGCTTTATTACCTCCTGACGTTTAGCCTCCGGCAACCTATATGGTCGCTGTCGGACTACTTCTCCAGGAGGGGTCACTACCTCGTGGGCTACCAATTGGGTTTCTCCTGGCATGGGAGTAAGTACATCGGTAAAACTTTCTAATAGTTTTCGCAAGGCCTGCTGTTGACCCCAGGAGAGCTCCGCTCCTATCCTGGGCATAAGCTTTTTCCCTACACTGCGCTAGCTGGGGTCCGAGATCCATTTCTGTCTTCTCGCCCTCAGTAACATCCGCCACCCCCATTAAAACAGCGCGGCCAGTGGACCCAAACGCTCCTGACCCTCTTATAGTGGTGCTTAACTCCAGGGCTTCTTCTATAGGGGGAAAGCCAACTCTTTCCATAATGAGTTGAGCTACCCTATCCCCTATGGATACTTTAAAATCTTTCCTAGAAAAATTCAGAAGTAGGACCTTAACTACCCCTCTAAAATCAGGGTCTATCACCCCGGCACCTACATCGATACTATCCTTTACCGCCAGCCCAGATCGTGGCGCGATCCGGCCATAACAACCGGGCGGTATTTCTAGTTGGATACCGGTTTCTACTAGAGCCCTCCCCTGCCTTGGAACAATAGTGTCCTCTGCACTATATATGTCGAAGCCGGCAGCATTCTCAGTGGCTCTCTTGGGGATCCTAGCATTAGGGGTGACCCTACAACATTTTAGGATAAAGGCATTTTTCTTAGTGGGAGGATCCAAAATAGGGGTTCTCTTCCTACCTGGCTTCTCTTGGGGCTTTGCAAAAAGTGGGGCTGGTACTATCCCAAGCCTGGATTTTCCCCTTTGAGAGGAGGTTGTATGCCTTTCTTTTTCCTCCCTCCCTCTAAGTTCTTTATCTACCTTTTGGAGTTTTGGGGCTATGGCCTCAGCTGTAGCAGCTAGCTCCTGGACTAGGCTCTTCCTAAACTGCGGCCAATCCCTCCCTAAGATTATTGAGTGTGGTAAGTTCGGCACTACTGCTACTGGGATGTCCTTCTTTACCCCTAGTCCCTCCACTGTTACGGTGTGCACCGGATAAAAGGTGGCAGCACCATGTACACAGCGGATTTTAATCTTTCCTTCATGGTGTACTTTAGGGCATTCATTAGGGGTTCCTATCCTTTCCCAGAATTTCTCAGAGACCATCGACTGGTAAGCGCCAGAATCTAATAGCGCTTCGACCTGGACATTGTTAACAGTGACTGCTAATAAGAATCCCTCCCCCACCTTCTTGGAAGGAGTAGTCACTAATGCTAGCCTAGCCCTGCAATTCTTTTTTAGGTGTCCTTGCTGACCGCAAGAAAAACATTTACGTTCCTCCCACCCAGGTTTGAATAGGGACTTCTTAGATGGGCACTCTCCCACCATTGCTCTTCCCTTCGCTCCTGGCATTCTCAGGACTGACTTCTCCGAAACACCCATCCCCCGCTGTCTTATAGCTTCCACCGCAAAGAAACGGTCGGCCAGCGTGATGGCATCCTTAGTGTTTCTACAGTCCTGCAGAACTAAGAAGGACTGTACTTCTTTGGGAACTGCCTCAAGAAACTGCTCTAGCACAATGTCATCTATTATTGTGTCAATACTCCTGTTATGTGGTGAAAGCCATTTGTGTACTAAAGCTCTAATCCTGTGGCATAATGCCTGTGGTGTCTCGCCCGGGTTTAATTTGCACCCTCTTAAAAGACGGCGGTACACCACCGGAGTTAGGCCCAGCCTGTCTCTTATGGCTTTGACCACAGCGTCATAATTGGTGGCCAGATCATTGGGCATCTCTCTATAAGTTGTCAAAGCCTCTCCCGTTAAGGAAGTAGCTAATCTGATGACCCAGTGCTCTTTTGGCCATCCGCTCATGATAGCAATGCGCTCAAAAACCTCAATATGGTCATCTATATTATCTTCTTTAGACATTGGTCCTAATGACCACATTCCTTGAGCTAAAGCTCCAAGTCCTGTATTAGTTCCTAATGAACTAGAAACAGTCTTTAGTACTTCGGTCGTCTCTTTTTGCTCCCCGCTCCACGAACTCAGCAGATCTATCAATGGCTTTTGCTGCGCCTGGAACATCTCCGCCATCCGTTCTTGCGTCTGCGCTGCTCTCGCCTCCTGCTGCTGGAACCTTTCGGCTACCCACTTCATCAGGTGTGCGGGCTCCATCTCGCTGTAGCTGTAAGGAAACAAAAAAAAACAGCACCAAGTGCGGCACAAAGACAATTGCACCTGCCTTAGCTCCCGGCTTAGCTCTGCGCTTTACCTCCCTCCCTTGTAGCAGTATCCTGAGACAAGCCTTCCCAGCTACTGGTTACCTGCTACAAGTGGAGAGTCGTGCTCATCAGGAATGCGCTGGTGCTGGAACAGGAACTCTGGTCCACCTCCACCAATCTTGCGCTCCCAGATGCTTTTGCAGATCCGGTAAGCTCTTCTTCAGGCACCTTTCTTTATTTTTATTTTTATTTTTTTTCCAAGCTTGCACGAGGTTTCTCTCCTCAAACTTCGCTGTTAGCGTTGATATATCCTCGTCTCTGAACAGGGTGTTGAAGCATCCTGCCAACTACGCCAACCTGTGTCACCCCTCGCCCGCCAACCCCAGTATGGAGGCAGTAGGAGAGGGGGCACAGTTAAAGTCACTCTGTTAATGCTGTTATCTGGATATGCTTGTGTAGTTGTAGCCCAGTGATGACAGCCAAAGTAGGTTAAGGGTAAACAATATTTTTATTGTTTGCACAGGGTTTCTTCCCCCAAGAACAGAGGTTAAATGATAACATAAGCGTAACAGAAAAAGTCCTGGATAACAGCTCTCCTGATACTTCTCAGGGCCTCATAAGCAATCAACCATCAGCTTCTCTTACTTCTTTCAATATTTCAAAACATCAATGTTCCTCATAACAGCATACTTTTCCAACATAAGCTTTCCATAAATAAACTTTCAATGTTGTGGTTTTTCTTGTCCACGTGTGCTTAAGATAATTCCTCCTAGCCTCTAAGGATAACAGCTGCTTCTTCCATAAGCCTGATCATTCTTCTGTGTAAACTTCTCCCAGAAGAATTCTATGTGCTCTTGAAGCTATCTCTTAGAGTTGGGTATTCAACTTGTGTTGGCAGTGAGACAAAACTCCTGTCTGCATCCAATCTCCAAAGTTAGACTTTTACAACAGCCTTAAAATATGGAATATGTTTAAGCTGTACTTTAAACTTCCCTTTGACAGATACCACATTCCATTTCTGAACTGCTACTATAAGACAATGGATTATCTGTCTGCATTGGTTCACCTTCACTATCTTGAGCTTCCTGGTTATAAGGCTCCCTCGAGTCTAGTGATCTCAGGTGCTTGAGAAGGGTTTGTAACTGCTTCTCTCCCCTCTCTTTATGTATCCGGGGCTCTTGCAGGGATACCTGTTTATTAAGGTTCTTAAGGAGCTGAGAGTAGGGATTTCTCTCTCCCTTGGGTTGCCCCGGTCTTACTCTCTGGTGAGGAGGTATGTATTTCTTCAGAGAATGTTTTACAGGCTCTTTTAATATCTCCTGGTCATCAGAGTCTGTATCTAGGTTTGTGTCCTGGTGCTGCCAATTAGCAACGTGCTGAGGTGCAGCTGTGCTAGACTCTAACCTGCAGCTTCTGACACTTCCTCTGCAGTAAGGCAACGCTTGTCTTTCACACACTGGGAATTCCCTTCCACCCAGTTTCTCTCTTGTCTGTCTGGTCCCAGGGAAACTATCTGCAGAATTGCTTCTGTCCCTTTCAGACAAGGATTCCAAACTTTGCTTAAAAGGTTTATAAAAGTTTCTAACCTGCTTTGGCTTTGCTTGAGGGCTACTCCTTCCTGGCAGCACTTCCAACTGCCTTCCTCGAGACGTGGCTTTCTCTGAGCAAAGTGGCTGGCAACCGTCCAAGTACTCGGTTCCCACCTGGTTCCACTTGCCTCCAGCTCTGTCTCCTCGGGATCTCCAGTCTCTGCCTGGACCTGGTTTCTTTATCCCTCTGGGAAGAATCTCTGACTCTAAGGCTGCATCTGATCCTTCTGAGTCCCTTTCTCCCGGCTGTGCCAAAGGTAAGCCTCTGCGTTGCTTTCCTCTCATTACTCCATCTCCTCTCTGTTCCTCCTTCTCTTCCTCCTCTTCCTTCCTTTCCTTCCTCCTTGAAAATACCACTTCCTGGTTATGAGGAGTGCTTTGTCCAACCAGGCGTGAGTCCACCCCTTTCCCTGATAGGCTAGCTCTCCCTGTCAGCCTAGAGCTAGGGTGTGGCTCCCTTTCTCGTCTCTCCTGCACTGAACCTTTGAGTGCTGAGCTTTTAACCCTTTCTTGACCTGTATCTTTTGCAGGTTCAGAGGAAAAAGTGTGTTTAAAACCCTTTTTCTTGTGCTCTGACAGCTCTGCCTTGTCACAGTACATATGATGTTTCTGTTTTATTCTCTAACTGTTCTAAGGAAGGCATTTTACCGTGAAGGCTAGGAGGAGCGTTGCTGACATTTTATGGAATAACTTTGAACTTGAACAGACAGTAAAGTCAAATTCCTTTTCATCCTTCAGCCTTCCAATAGCCTCTTCCTTAGCGTCTCTCCAGTCCGTTCCCTTCTACTGGGTTGTGCCCCCCTTCCAGCAGCTTGTGGACTGAGCACGTCATCTTTTGACGACCCTGGGGTATAAGTAGACTTGCACCGCCCACCAACTCCAGTTTTTGTGCTCAGTCTCCTAGCAGCTGGAAGGGGTGCAGCAAGCCAGGGATCTGGCTTACTGGAGAGACTAGGCTAGGCAGGGCCTTTTGGGTTTTCTGTTTTGGTCTACTTTATTTTCTTTTATTTTAGTTATCCTTTGTTCTTTTCCTTTAATTTAATTTAATTTAGTGGGATACCCATTTTTGGAGACTTCCCCCCTCCCCCCCATGGTGGAGGATCGGTGGGAAGGAGGCCTTACCGCCGATGAGGAAGTTGGGCTGAGGCCGGCGAGTGTGGGGGCCATTCCCTCTTCCTTGCAGGAGTGCAGAGACAAGCCTTTCCGTCCTTCCCGCCTCGCCCCTGAAGCCCTCGAGGCGGCTGAGTGGGTGAGCGGGAGGACGAAGAGCCGGCTGGCTTCGTGGCGCAGGGAACATGCCTGGAGCAGTTTAGCGGCAGCGCACCGCCGGAAGAGCTGCTCTCCACGCGGTCGCGAACCGCGTGCTCGGTGTGGCCGGCACTTCGGGAGGTGAGCCCCCTCTCTAACGTTGTGAGCGTGCGCGGTTTTTTGGCTGGGGGGTAAGTCTCCGGTGCGTTCAGTCTTGGGCATAAAAAAAAAAAAAAAAGAAGTTGGTAGTTGTTAAAAAAAAAAAAAAAAGAGAAGTAGGGAAAGGATTGATAGGCTTAGTGCCTTTATTCTGGGTTCCCTCTTACCTCGTTTCTCTCTCAGTCCGGCTTCTAGCTGAGGTCACTATGCCAGCTAAGCCCCAGTGTATGTTGTGCGGCTCCTGCAAGGGGGGAGTCGCGGAGTCAGGCATCTGCAGAGCCTGTATGGCAGAGGCAGCCTCGGGGGAGTTAGGAAGCCAGGCAGGGACCTGGCAGGATCCTCCTCCCTCTACATCCCAGGATTTAGGTACTCCTTCAGTGGAGTTAGGACGGCCTGAGTCTCCCCAGAATTTTTCAGGGGACTTCTCCACTCAGCCGCCTCCTAAGCCGGGTCCCTCTTCCGCGGGGCAGGAGATGGAGGAGAAGGTTGGAGGCGAGTTCTCCCCGGAGTTTGTGCTTCTTCTGCATAAGGCATTTTGCCTCCACAGGCAGGGGCGACATGGTCAGGAACCGGAGCAGGCGGGGGTAAAGCCCCGACAGTCGGACGCCAGGGAACTGACAGAGGGAAGTCCGCTGCCTGCAAAGCGGCCGAGACTTGCGCAGGAGGAGGAGTCCCGCCCCCCATTGTCAGAACCTTTGGAGGGGGATCTGTCTGACAGGGAAGGGGGGGACGAAGAGGAACTAGAAGAGGGTGAGATCCCTGAGGAACAGGCCAAGATTGTTCGGGTCTTCCGCAGGGAAGAGTTGCCGGCCTTGATCGGAGAGGTCCTAAAGGTCCTGAACATGGTGGCCGGAGGGCCAGCAGAGGAGGATGCGCTGGAGGATCCTTTGATTCAGGCATTTAGGAAATCTCAAAAGGTGTTCCCAGTCCATCGTGTGGTGCGGCAAACGATCCAGGAGGAATGGGATCAGCTGGAGTTGGCCATAAGGGGAGCAAGGTCCATGTCTAGATTGTACCCGTTACCGGAAGGGGAGAAGGAGTTGCTGCGCTCTCCCAGGGTGGACGCGGCGGTGGCAGCTGTCACCAAGAAGACCACGATTCCGGTTGAGGGCAGTTCTGCCCTTAAGAACTCCCAGGATAGGAAGCTGGACACCCTGTTAAAACAGGCCTTCGATGTTAGTGCCCTAGCGCTGCAGACTTCCGTATGTGGGGCGTGGGTCGCCCGAGCCTGCTTGCGCTGGTCCCAGCAGATCCAGCTGGCAGGGGAGAACCCCATTGAAGGCACGGGGGAGGCAGCAAAGATTGAGTTGGGCACTGCGTACCTGGCTGATAGTCAGTACGATCTCATTAGAAGCTTAGCAAAGAACATGGCCTCGGTAGTAGCGGCCCGGCGTTACCTGTGGCTCTGCAATTGGGCAGCGGACAGTTCTTCGAAGGCTCGTCTCGGTAGGCTGCCCTTTAAGGGCAAGTTGTTGTTTGGGGAGGACCTAGATAAGTTGGTAAAGGAGCTAGGGGAGTCTAAGGGAGGTAGACTCCCAGAGGATAGGCCGAAGCAGAATAGAGGTCCCGCTTTGGGGCGGTCTCAGCCTTGGGAGATGAGGAGGTTTCGGACTATTCGCTCCTCGTCCTTTCAGAGAGGGAGGTTCTCCTCTAGGGGACAGGGCTTCCGGGGGTTTCGAGGGGCAGGAAGAGGTTTTGGAGCCTCGCCCTCCTCTTCGGTCACCAGGAAGTCCCAATGAAGCCACGGGGGCCCGGGGAGAGGACCTGCCGATGGGGGGCAGGCTAAGGCGGTTCTTCTCCGCTTGGGCCCAGGTCACGATAGACCAATGGGTTTTGGAAGTGGTCAGAGAGGGTTATGCTCTCGAGTTCGCAAAGCCCGTCTTTCATTCCTTCGTTCAATCCCTTTGCCGTTCTTCCAAGCTGGCTGCGGTAGAGGTAACGCTCAAGAGGCTGCAGGCGCTGGGGGCAGTCGTTCCCGTCCCGGCGGCACAGCACGGAGCCGGCCGGTACTCCATTTACTTTTTAGTGCCCAAGAAGGAGGGCTCCTTCCGTCCGATCCTGGATCTGAAAGGAGTCAACCGGTGCCTCCGGGTTCTGCATTTCCGAATGGAGTCCTTGAGGTCGGTGCTGGTAGCGGTAAGGCAAGGGGAGTTTCTGACTTCACTCAACCTCACGGAGGCATATTTGCATGTTCCCATCCGCGAGACCCATCAACAGTTCCTGCGGTTTGCAGTGCCGCAGGGACACTTTCAGTTTCAGGCGATGCCGTTTGGCTTGGCAACGGCGCCTCGCACTTTCACAAAGGTCATGGTGGTGGTAGCGGCGGCCCTCTGCAAGGAAGGGATCTTGGTTCATCTGTATCTTGACGATTGGCTGATCCGAGCAAAGTCCGAGCAAGAGAGTCGAGAGGCCATGCACAGGGTGGTCACCTTTCTGGAAAGCTTAGGTTGGGTTATCAATGTATCAAAGAGCAAGTTGGTTCCCTCCCGGGAGTTTGAGTATTTAGGGGCAAGGTTCGACACGGACAGGGGCAGGGTCTTCTTGCCGGAACAAAGGACAGGGATGCTTCGGGAGCTACTGCGCCAGTTTCTGGCCCTGAAGGCACCTTCAGCGTGGCACTATCTTCAGGTGCTGGGAACCATGGCTGCGACAATAGAGCTGGTCCCGTGGGCCAGAGCTCACATGCGGCCCCTTCAGCGATCCCTGCTCCGTCGGTGGTCCCACCAAAGGGAGGCCTTGTCAGTGACGTTGCCCTGTCCAGGGGCAGTCAAGGAGTCCTTGCAGTGGTGGCTTCGTCTGGGTCCCTTGGAACTCGGGATGCCTCTCGAACCTCCGGAGTGGTTGCAGCTGATGACGGATGCCAGTCTCTCAGGTTGGGGAGCTCACTGCGAGGGTCGGATTGCACAAGGTCTTTGGAGCATGCGGGAGGCACAGTGGTCCATCAACAGATTGGAGCTGAGGGCGGTTCTGCTAGCCCTCAGGGAATTTGGAAGCTGGATGGGCAGGAGGGCGGTCCGAGTACTTTCGGACAACATGACCACCGTAGCATATATCAATCGTCAGGGTGGAACAAGCAGCCCCTCCCTGGAAGAGGAAATGGAGGAGCTGATGGCTTGGGCCGAAGCACATCTAGTGGCCATATCGGCGCAACAAGTGGCAGGAATAGAGAACGTAACGGCAGATTACTTGAGTCATCACAGGGTGGATCACGGAGAGTGGCAGCTATCGCAGAAGGTGTACCAAAGGATAGTATACAGATGGGTTCCCCCCCATCATGGATCTGATGGCGACTTCGGAGTCAGCCAAGACAAGCCGTTTCTTCAGCCAAAGAAAGGAGAGGATGTCCGAGGGCTTGGATGCCTTAGTCAGAAGATGGCCGACCGGCGGTCTTTTGTACGTGTTTCCGCCGTGGGCGCTCATAGGCAGGGTCATACAACAGATAGAGGCTCACGCAGGGCTGGTGGTCCTTGTTGCTCCGGACTGGCCGCACCGTCCGTGGTATGCCGACCTCATGCATCTTCTAGCCGATCGTCCGTGGCGCCTGCCGGTGAGGGACGATCTCCTGTTCCAGGGCCCGCTTCGCATGCCACAGGTGGATCGATTCTCGCTTATGGCCTGGCTATTGAGAGGGCTCGGCTGAGGAAAAGAGGTTACTCGGGAGCGGTGATCTCCACTCTGCTAAGTTCCCGCAAGCGCTCGACCTGTCTGTCCTATGTGAGGGTCTGGTGTATCTTTGAGGCCTAGTGTACGGAAAAGGGGAAGAGGGCCCTTTCAGTTTCGGTTCCAGAGGTTCTGGATTTTTTGCAGGCAGGTTTCGACAAGGGCCTAGCTGCCAGTTCCCTGAGGGTGCAGCTGGCAGCTATTTCCTGTTATAGGGGCAGGATTCAGGGGAAGCCCTTGGGCGATCATGCAGACGTAGGTAGGGTTATAAAGGCGGTTCGACGGCTTCAGCCTCAACAGAGATCGCTGGTTCCTCCATGGGACCTCAACCTGGTGTTGGACGCCCTTTCCCCCGAGCCCTTTGAACCAATGCAGCGGGCGTCTCTTAAGGACCTTACTCTTAAGGCGGTGTTTTTGGTGGCCATCTGTTCGGCCAGGTGCATTTCAGAGTTGCAGGCATTGTCTTGTCGTCCTCCCTTCCTGGTTTTCTCTAGAGAAAGGGTGGTTCTCAGGACAGTCCCGTCCTTTTTGTCGAAGGTGGTTTCGGCTTTCCATGTAAATCAGTCGGTTTCTCTCCCCTCCTTCGTGGAACTCCGGGAAGGGGATGATGCGCGCCTGCGTCACTTAGACGTGCGCAGAGCTCTGAAGCGTTACTTAGCTTGTACAGAGCCCTTCTGCAAGTCGGAATGGTTGTTTGTTTTGTTTGCTGGGCCACGTAAAGGGGAGGCGGCAGCGAAGGCCTCAATTTCCAGATGGATCAGGGAGGCCATTTCCTTGGCTTACATTTCGAAAAGAAAGCAGGTCCCAGTTGGGCTTCGGGCGCATTCTACTCGGGCTCAAGCGGCCTCTTGGGCAGAGTTCAGTCTGGTTCCTCCGCTGGACATCTGTAGGGCAGTGGCTTGGTCATCCCTGCATACCTTTGCTAAGCATTATCAGTTGGATGTTCAGGCATCAAAAGAGGCGAGTTTTGGAGGTGCCGTTTCTTCGGTCCGGCATTGCTGGGCCCTCCCGGCTTTGAACTGCTCTGGTAGATCCCAGTAGAAGGGACTGGACTGGAGAGACGCTAAGAAAAGAATAATTAGACCTTATCTGCTAATTAGCGTTCCTGAAGGAACTCCAGTCCGGTCCCTGTTCCCTCCCAGGTTCTGGATGTCTTCTTACAGGTATGGCCGGCCCGAAGAAAGCAGCAGAGATAGGAGATGGTGGATGCTTCTCTGAGGCCCTCTTGGTGAGGCGGGATGGATGGTTCAGGCGTCTCGCCAGCACTGGTGTTTCAGGTAAGCCTTTCTTCTCCCGGGACGGTGGGAAGTTCTCCCGGGGGAGGGGGTGACAAGGGTTCTTTTGTGTGTGTTTATAGTTAGTTATATTTTTAAGAATTGTATGGATTCATTTGTCTTTCCGTTAAGTCTGCTTTGCCAATAGGTTACTGGAGTTGGTGGGCGGCGCCAGTCTACTTATACCCCAGGGTCGTCAAAAGATGACGTGCTCAGTCCACAAGCTGCTGGAAGGGGGGCACAACCCAGTAGAAGGGACCGGACTGGAGTTCCTTCAGGAACGCTAATTAGCAGGTAAGGTCTAATCATTCTTTTGTTGCATCCACAGACAGTGTAATGTAAAAAATGCCTGCTATCCTTACACCCGGTTTATGCATTAGATATGCCAGTAGGATACATTTGAGCTACTGATCAGTGGACCAGAAGTTTTGTTTCCCTTCTTCTGAACCCAGAAGGAGAGAGCAGTTATCTACTATTCATCTTATTTCCAGCTCCCCGTCTGTCAGGGGGATTTCTCCTATTCTGCTGTCTTAACTAAGCATCCAGGCCTCTATGCAGTAAGTGCCGCATAGAACACTGCTCTAAGCTCTAGCACACAGTGTTCTAATACATGCGCAAAAAGCAAATTTTTACTCCCAGTGCAGTAAACTAAGGGCATGCAATTACTGCTGCGTTATAAAGTGTGTGCTGTCTGAAAAAACAGCACACACACATTTGCTCCATCACCAGTAAATATTGCTCTTCCTGTCAGAGGGTGAGTGGGTTGGCTCATGCATTGACAGGAAAGAATATATGAAAAAGCACCGACTGGACTCCCTGATTCTTGTTTCCTACCCCCAGACACCCTCAAAAAAATGTCCTGTTGGCTCTGGACTCACCACAGTCTCCTCCCTGGTTGCATCTGTTTTTCCTCCCTGATTGCCTGACATTCTTGAACCCCTCCCTTGATGCACTCTGGCCACTCTGGTCAGGGAGGATCTTGACCACAGAGAATGGTAGCAAGGGATTTTAGATTTAGTTTAAGTCTTTTTCAGTAATAATTCAAGGAGAATTAAATTCAAATACATTAGGTGTTTTCCTGCCCCTGGGGGGTTTACAATGTAAGTTTGTACCTGTGGCAGTAGAGGGTTAAGTGACTTGTCCAAGATCACAAAGGCTGGCAATGGGATGTAACATTGCTTCTCCAGGACCAAGCAGGAAGTCAGTCCTCACATATGGGTGACGTCGGCGCCGACGGAACCCTCGCGGAGCAATTTTCCCCAGCTTTCAAAGAAAGCCTTTGGGAATTGCAGCACGCATGCGCGGTCTCCTTCCCGCCCAAGGGTGCCATCTTAGCCAGTCTTCTTTTTTCCGCGGAGCCCTACAGATGTACCCGTCGTGTCCCCGCTGAAAAAGTTGATTTTCGTGATTTCTTTCTCTTTTTTCCTTCGGTTCGACGCCGGTCTTTTTCCTGCCCGGACTCGCGACGCCGTTGCGAGTCCTTCTCTTATTTTTCGGTTTTTCTGATTTTGGTCAGTTTCGTTTTCGGTTTTTCGCTGGCAGCCCGGCCCTTTTTCCCCCGATGGCTGCCAGTGGTTTCAAGCGGTGTGTTCAGTGTGACAGAAATATGTCACTCACTGACACACACGATAATTGCCTCCGCTGCCTGGGCCCGGATCACGAAGAACTGATCTGTGGGGCCTGTGGCAAAATGTCCTCCAAAGCGTTAAGGAGTCGGCGGCACCAGCGGGAAAGAATCTTCGCTGACCCCGGCTGTACCCGGACCTCGTCGGAGGCCTCGGCATCCAGAGGTTCCAGCTCTGACCATCGCCGAAGCTCCTCCGACAGGGGTTCTCCCTCCGGGGACCATCGACGGAAGGTAAAACCCGCGAGGGCGGCGTCGGTGGACGCTCCTGGCTCCGCGAGGGCCAGGTCGCATAGCCCCGATAGCCGTCCCGGGTCTTTGGAGAAGGAGCACCTCCCGAAGCGACCTCGCCTGGAGTCGGAGTTGCCTGCTCGGGTAAGTCCTGTAGTCCTCCTGGACTCGCCTCCGAGAGGTCCGACGTCGGGCCCGACGCCGTCGGGGCCCGAGTCGGGGGATGCTGGGTCACCTGAGGTCGGACTCAGGTTGACGGCCTTGGAGAGCAGACTATCTGCCTTCATGGACCAGCAGCGGGCACTGATCGCTAGCCTCGCTGGCGCCACTGCCCCGACCGCCGGGACGTCGACGTCTAAGTCGACCCCGGAGACCGAGCCGATCCTCGAGTCCATGCGAACTCGAGTTGATCCTCGGTCGAGGTCACCCTCGGCCTCCCGTTCGGGACCGAGGTCGTCGACGCCGACTCCCTCGGTGTCGGGGCGGCCGACGCCTCCGCCTGCCCGAGCCGACCCCACCGATTCCTCCTCCTCGGAGTCGGCCTGGGAGTCTGAAGAGGAAGAGTCACCTGATTCGTTTCGGACTCGGTGTGTCCCCTCGGACTCACCTGAGTCCGAACCTCGGAAGCAGTCCCCTCCGGAGGATGCCCGGTTCTCGGACTTCGTCAGGGATATGGCCAAGGCTTTGGCCTTCCCTGCGGATCCCGAGGAGGAGCCTCGAGCCGAAGAGCTCGACGCCCTCCAGTACGACTCTCCCGCCAGGGAGCACTTTACTGTACCGGTTCCTCCCATGCTGGAACGACTACTCTTCCGCATGTGGGAGAGTCCGGCCTCGTCGCCGGTATTAAGCAAGCGGGTCGATTCCATCTATCGAGTCCGCAAGAGTCCTGGCTTCCAAAAAGCACAGCTGCCACACCATTCCATGGTAGTGGAATCGGCCATGCATAGGCTTAAGAGCCAAAAGATGCACTCCTCGGTGCCTCCTGGCAGGGAGGCCCGTAACCTGGATGGCCTTGGTAAGAAGTGTTTCCAGGGCTCTATGCTTGCTTGTCGTGTCCAGACCTACCAGCTATACATGGGCATGTATCTCCGAGACCTGGCTAAAGAGATAGCCGGATTCTCCGCTGGACTGTCCGAGGAACCTTTGCGGAGGTTCTTGGCCTTGACAACTGGTATTCGGGAATGCTCCAAATTCATGTCCCGAGCAGCCTATGATGGCTTTGAAGCATCTGCTCGAGTGGCCGCAGCTGGCATCGGTGCCCGCCGACAGGCTTGGCTTCAGTCGTCTGACCTTGAATCCTGGGTGCAGGACAAGTTGGTCGATGTCCCCTGCCGAGGTGAGAACCTCTTTGGCAAGCCCATGGCTGAAAAGGCTGCGCAAATCGAGATGGAGACTCTCACCAGGACTAGGCTTTCTAGGAAGACCTCCGCCCCTTCCCAGAAAAAGAAGGGCTCGGGAAAGAAGTCCTTTTACCCGAGAAAGGCGGCTGCCTATAAACACTACCCTCAATATCAGGCCCCCGCAGCTCCCCAACAGGGCCAGCAGGCCAAGGGACGGGGTAACGGGTCCCGTAGGCAGCAAGCCCCCAAGCCTGCACCACCAGCCCCTGCTCAGCAGGGTGGGGGTTTTTGACTTCATCAGCATAGCCTCTCCCCCTCAGCTGGCTCCTCCCAGCACCGGAGGCCGGCTGGTTCACTTCGCCCACAGGTGGTCCAACATCACTTCAGAAGCCTGGGTGCTTCAAGTCGTAAGAGAAGGATATCTTCTCCACTTCCATCAGGTCCCTCCCTCTTATTTCCCGGGAGAACCTCCACGACTCCCTCTGCACAGGGACTTACTCCTTCAGGAGTTAGCAAGTCTTCTTCAGGAACAGGCTGTGGAACCGGTGCCCCACCACCTGAGAGGTCAAGGCTTTTATTCCAGGTATTTCCTAATACCAAAAAGGACAGGAGGCCTCAGACCCATCCTGGACTTGCGCAACCTCAACAAGTTCCTCGTGCGGGAAAAGTTCAAGATGCTTACCCTTGGAATCCTTCTGCCCTACCTCCAGCAGGGAGATTGGCTATGCTCCTTGGATCTAAAGGATGCCTACACGCACATCCTCATCCACCCATGCCACCGCCAATACCTAAGGTTTGTGGTGGCAGGAAATCATTACCAGTACAGAGTACTGCCCTTTGGCCTATCCTCCGCACCGCGAGTCTTCACAAAATGTCTCGCGGTGGTGGCGGCCTATCTCCGGCTTCACGGCCTCTATGTCTTTCCGTACCTCGACGACTGGCTCATCAGAGCATCGTCCTCTCCGGCAGTCACCAATGCCACACACCACACGGTGACTCTTCTGCAGTACTTGGGCTTTGTCATAAACTTCGCAAAGTCCACTTTGCTCCCCTCACAGGATCTCGAGTTCATCGGCGCAAGACTGCACACTCCTCAGGCACGAGCTTTCCTGCCTCTCGACAGGGCTCAACGGCTCATGGACCTAGCCGGCCGTTTTCGCAGCCAGTCCCTGGTCTCCGCCAGGCGCTTCCTGAGACTACTCGGCCATATGGCTTCCACCGTCCACGTGACCCCCAATGCCCGCCTGAATATGCGGCCTGCTCAATGGTGCCTTCGCAAGCAGTGGCAGCAAGCCACCGGCGGACTAGCCGACTTAGTGCGCATCTCCGGGCCGCTGGCCTCTTCTCTACAGTGGTGGCTTCATCGGCCGAACCTGGTGCTCGGAATGCCTTTTTAGTCGCCTCAGCCGGCTCAAGTGCTGACGACCGATGCTTCCCTCCTGGGTTGGGGAGCACATTGCCAAGGGGCATGTACTCAAGCTCTCTGGACCGCGTGGGAGTCTGCTCAGCAGATCAACTTCCTGGAGCTCAGAGCAATCCGTCTGGCGCTCAAGGCTTTCTCCCACCTGACTTCTCACCAGTCCGTCCTTGTCCAGACGGACAATCAAGTTGCCATGTTCTACGTGAACAAACAGGGGGGCACGGGCTCCTTCCTTCTCTGCCGAGAAGCTCAGAGGCTCTGCTCTTGGGCCATCAGTCACGGCATTCTTCTCAAGGCAGTTTATCTCCCAGGCCAAGAAAATGGCCTGGCGGACAAACTCAGCAGGATACTCCAGCCGCACGAGTGGCGTCTGGATCCCTTGGTAGTTCAGAAACTTTTTCTGAAGTGGGGCCTCCCCACGATGGATCTCTTTGCCAGTCCTCTCAACCGGCAACTTCCTCGCTTCTGCTCTCGTCAGCCACATCCCCTTCGAGTAGCGGCAGATGCTTTTCTACTCTCATGGTCGGAGAGCCTTCTCTATGCTTTTCCTCCCATCCCGCTAGTCTCTCGAACTCTTTTCAAGGTTCTCCGAGACAAAGCTTCCATGATCCTGGTGGCTCCTCGCTGGCCCAGACAGCCGTGGTTTCCACTCCTGTTGCAATTAGCGGTAGAGGATCCGTTCCCTCTGGGGTTTCAACCGGATCTCCTCACACAGGATCAGGGGTCCCTGCTACACCCCAACCTCAGATCTCTCAATCTAATGGCCTGGCTGCTGAAAGGGTAGTCCTTGCTCCCCTTCTCCTGCCGGCAGAGGTGGAAGAGGTCGTCCTAGCTTCTCGGCGACCTTCTACCCGCAAATGCTACGCCCTTAAATGGCGTCGCTTTTCCGTTTGGTGTGCCCAGCAGTCTCAGGATCCCTTCTCCTGCTCGGTGTCGGTGATCTTGCAATACTTGCTCTACCTCTCTAATCTGGGACTTAAGTCCAACTCCGTCAAAGTTCACCTCAGTGCTCTTTCAGCACATCATGTGCCGGTGGACGGCAGACCTCTTTCCAGCGACCCTCTCGTGGCAAGGTTTCTCCGAGGTCTCCTTCTACTTAAACCACCTCTGCGCCCGCCAGCACCTGACTGGGATCTGAATGTGGTTTTACAGCGGATCACCTGTCCGCCTTTTGAACCGATGGCTACCTGTTCTCTGCGTTTTCTTTCTTGGAAAACCTTATTCCTGATAGCCCTCACTTCCGCTAGACGCGTAAGTGAATTGCAGGCCCTCGTGTCTGATCCCCCTTACACTCGGTTCTACAAAAATAGGGTAGTCCTACGGACTCACCCTAAATTTCTTCCAAAGGTGGTCTCCCCTTTTCACATCAATCAGGAGGTGGTACTTCCGACCTTCTTTCCCAGGCCACACTCCAGCCGAGCTGAGATGGTCCTGCATACCCTGGACTGTAGAAGGTCGCTAAACTTCTACCTTGACCGTACGCGGGAGCACCGCAAAGCTGCTCAGCTCTTTGTGTCTTTTGACCCCAATAAATTGGGGCTCCCTGTCTCCAAGCGTACTCTGTCCATCTGGGTTGCTGACTGTATCGCTTGGGCTTATGGGGCAGCCGGACTCTCGTTAGAAAGTCGAGTCACGGCTCATTGTGTTTGGGCGAAGGCTACGTCAGTGGCTTACCTCCGCTCTGTTCCGTTGGCAGACATCTGCCGGGCCGCTACTTGGTCTTCGAGCCAGACTTTTGCGGTCCATTACTGTCTCGAGAGGGAGTCCCGCAGGGACAGTGCTTTCGGACAGGCAGTCCTCCGAAATCTCTTCGAGGTTTGAGCAACTCCTACCCTCCATCCCGGATGGGGGCTACCGGTGGGTAATAATTCAGTGAAGATTCCTTCCTTCTGTGCCGCTGAGCTAGAGGGAGCTCATTTTTGTGCTTAGGGTCTCCGGTAGCCTTAAGCTTGGGAGTCCCATATGTGAGGACTGACTTTCTGCTTGGTCCTGGAGAAAGCGTAGTTACTCACCTGTAACAGGTGTTCTCCAGGAGCAGCAGGAATCAGTCCTCACAACCCTCCCTCCTCCCCTTGGAGTTGCGATTATCTGCTTTAGTTTTTTTGCATATTTTTACGCTGTCTTTTTAGCTATGTCATCTGACTGGCTAAGATGGCACCCTTGGGCGGGAAGGAGACCGCGCATGCGCGCTGCAATTCCCAAAGGCTTTCTTTGAAAGCTGGGGAAAATTGCTCCGCGAGGGCTCCGTCGGCGCCGACGTCACCCATATGTGAGGACTGATTCCTGCTGCTCCTTGAGAACACCTGTTACAGGTGAGTAACTACGCTTTCCCTGGTTCTCAGCCTGCTGCTGTATCCATTAGGTTACTCTTCCACTCTGAGCCTCCAATGCAGCTTGACTGTCCCTGACCAGTAATGCATACTAGCCTGGGACGGATCCTTGGGGACCCATCTGGCCCCCTGATGCCTCCAGACCTCCTTAGACCCCCTCTGGAGTTGGGTGGTAGGCACTTTACCCCGTATGGTGTGTCAGAGCATATTTATGTGGCAGATTGACTCTATGTGGTGAATCCTGACACACCACATGGGGGTTAGGTGCCACCATTTTACAAAATGGTGGCACAGAGGCAGAAGTGAATGGGCCTTGCTCTTGCCTCTCAACTCGGACGTAGTCTTGGTTGGGGTTCTGAGGGAAATTGGGGGTGTCCATTTGGGCCCCTAGGGTATTTTGAGGATTGGGTGGGGAGTGCAAGGAAGCCACTTAGGCCAACAGGGACATCTTCAGGGTGGGGATCCAAAGGCCACAAGTTTTTTTTGTAGGGTTGGGGAGAGCATCCAGGGATGCTTGGGGGCCCACTTAGGCCACCAGGGATCTTGAGTCATCTCAGGTGAAGTACTGCACCCCTTTGCTTCTATTCTGCATCTTTATGCCTGCCCTGAGCTGGTGTAAAGATTCAGGGCCCAGTATTCAGTGCTGGCAGCTTGCACTCCTACAGCGGCTAGCCATCGGCACTGAACTTTAGACTCAGATATATGCTGGGGCCATATCAGCAACTGCTCAGTTAACATCCGTGGTGAAAGTAAGGCCGGACTTTGCTGCACCTTACTTTCGCTGCATAGCCATAACTGTATTCATGGGTAGGAGCATTTACATGATTTGCAGATCTGCAAACCGTGTACATGCCTTTGAATATCGGGCCTTCGGTGTTAAGAGTAAAACACTTTGTTAAGTTTCAGCACAGTTTTTTAGATTGGAGCAAATCCCTATTTAGCCATTTGAATGCAATTTTCATGCCCACAGCGCTATCCTTTAGAATAGTAGTTTTACTTGAGATTTTCCTGCACTGGAAGTCTTTCTGCTTCAGGTATAAGACTAGTGTGAGAAAACAAGTAAACTGCTGTGTTAAAGCATAGTGCAGTTTATTGAATAGGCCTCCCAGGTACTTACCCACTCTACCTATAGCTGAAATATGATCACTACAAAATGTGGGAGAAAATCATGGACCTATCATGAAAACTGTAAATCCTAAAAAGCCATGCCAGATTATTTTAGTGACTGGAAATGAGATTTTATTTGATACTTTATTCAGAGCCACCTTAAAGTCATTCAGTAGGCCAGACATATAGAGGATCTGAGTTTGATGCCTGTATCTTGCATTCCCTGGGCCAGTCATGGCTGGTGATGCTTCAATGGCGGTGTTCACAGCCCCAGGGGCAGGGGCAAGGAGAAAGAGTCAATCATGGCACAAGAGCTAGTTCTGGACGGAGCCCAGTTGCCAAGGCTCCCAGCCCTGGATGGTGCTCAAGGTGACTTGGTAGCTGAGTCGAGAGGGAATATAAAATGAAGGGAAAACCCCTGAGTACCTGCAGAAAGCTCATGACAACAGATCACAACCCGGGTTCCAGTTGAGCTAGAAATGCAAAAGAGCAGGAAGAAACTGCTGGGTCTAAAAAAGATCATTCAAATCTTTTTTAGACCCATCAGTTCACTTTATTTTCAAAGCAGGAACAAAGGAATGATCTTCAAGTCAGCAGGTAGCTCCCGTAATTACCCAGGCTTGCCTTCTGCACCGTCGGTTAGCTGGGATGTAGAGACAGCATTCGCAGTCCCTAGGGAAGGGAGTCTCAGACGTTGTGCACTGGTGACACCTGTTGGCTGGTTTGAAGGTTCATGTGTTCCAGAGGGAAGGTTTCCAGATTTTTTGCGAGCAAATCTGGGACACTTATCTGAAGTGTGTGTGTTTTGGGGGGGCACTTTAGTTCCAGGTTTGAGCAACAAGGTGTGGAGGAGGGAAAAGGGGTCATTACCCTGCCCCCTTCACCATTCATCCCATAACAACAACAATATAATTTCCAAGCAGAGAAAAACAGACAATTCATTTCCCCAAAATATAGAGAGAATGGGTGTAAATTCTAAAAACGGACATATTCAAATCACTAAATTGAAAATAAACCTTTTGACCACTGGAATCGGGGACAGGAGGCTGCCAAACAGGTGGGAGTCCGGTACAATCCTTCAATATCGGGGACATCCATGGCCCACAGCTAAGGACTGTCACTGCAGTGGCTGGCCTAGATAGGGAGCTATAGAATAAAGGAAGAATCTTGCGCTGTGAGTGACGTTTTATGGCGCTTTAGCCCAGTGGAGGCCAGTTCCAATTGATTGAGAAGCCCAGTGGAACAGAAGAGATCTGGCAGGCTTAAAACAAAATCAGAACTATGTTTGCTAAATGGTGTAGGCTTTGGCAGCTAACATCGGGTGCTACTGCAAAAAGCACTGCGGTAACTGCAAAAGTTTGCATTAGCTGTTAGGGGTGTGCCTGGCATTTTCCCAGCAGATAACATGGTGAAAGCACAAGGATTGAGGCAGAGCAGCATTGCAGATGCAGCTACTGTAATGCCACCCACTGAGGTGTCATTATTTGCATCCGCGACATCTGCAAATTGTGCAGCTACCGTGCACTGTCACGCCTAGGGCAACCACACTGTACAGGCATGCCCACTCTCCGCCCACACCCCACCTACTCCTGTGACTAACACGCGGTATGCAGATATTGTAAAACATTGCCTGCGATAGCTGCATTTGGCCTGTGTTATCTGCCACCACGGCATGATTTTCTCACATTAGTGCCACGATGACAGCTGACGCCCTATAGTAAACATCCCCCTAACTGTAACTACGCATGTCAAGTCTTAGAAAATCCTTAGAAATAGAAGTCATAGAAATGTGTAAAAATGATGGACCACTTGGCTTCCAGAGGAATTGTGGTTTTGAGTCTCAAATATGCCCATTAGGAAAAAAACCCCTGTAGAAGGTACTAATGCATGTTAAAGTGCTCTCTACTTTTAATATGGCATCTGCTGCCCACATCCTTAGCCACCAACTTCCTTTCAGCAGTGAGCACCATAAAGCACATTGCTCCGTCTACCATAGTGGCACCAGCAACGGCCAAACTTAGGTCAGTCAGAGAGCTAATATTCCCCCTTTGCTATTCAGAAAACCATCTGTGAAGAACTGCAGGAAACAAAAGACACATTCTTTTCCTTTGCTAAGTTCCTTCTTCGTTTGTCTAGTTTTATCACTAAATTGCATGCCATGAATTAAGTGGTTCGGAATTACATTTGCTGCGGTTGAGAATGGATATATTTTTCCTAACTAAATTTTATCAATGGACTAGAGCGTGAAGACTGGCCAAGTCATTTAACTGGCTACTGTATATACCTCTCAAGTGAACTATTGTCCTCTGTAACCTTTACAGAAGTTACTACTTCCATATCCAAATTCTTAAAACTTAAAATGGTTAATGGCCTCCAGGGGCAAAGTATGAATGTTTTATCCAATGCAGCAGGTTTGATGCTCCTAACATTAGCCCTGCAGTAGAGTAGGGCGTTTGTTTTGGTATGAATATAGTTCCTCTCTAAAGTCTGCTGGTATTACCTGGTTAATGGATCTGGTTGGAATGTACCTTTGATTTGTGTTCTTTCTTTCCTCCTATATTGAGGGCTGGTGGGTGAGGGTGTGTTTTGTTTTTCTTTTGGCTTTGTATGTACCTCATTATATTTATTTTATTTATTTATTTAACAGTATTTCTAAACCGCCTTATCTTAATAATCAAGGTGGTATCACAGCAAACAATCGGGTAAAGTGAGTGTGTTATACATGCAGTGAGGGTGAAATTGAGTGAGTGTTGTATTGTGTGCTAGATTGGTATGAGCTATGTACAGAGTGGGCTATATACAGTGGTGCAAAAAACATATTCCATACATACATTGTTTAGGCGGTATCTGTGCTGTTATGCATTCTCTGAGGTTATGTGATGTGTCCAAAGTGTTCTATGAACAGCATGGTTTTTAGCTGTTTTCTAAAGTCTTTGAGGTCTGTAGTAGCCCTCAAGTCGTCCGGTAGTTTGTTCCATATTGTTGGAGCAGCCATGGATAGTGCTCTGTCTGTTGTGTCCTTGCGTGTGTGTTTGTATTCACTGGGGGTGCTGACTCGGTTGTGTGTTTGTTTTCTTCTGGGACGTGTGCTGGTGTCTGGTTGTATGAGGGAGTGCAGGCTGTTGGCTGATGTGTGCTGTTTTATCTTAAATAGGTATATGATAGTTTTGTATCTGATGCGAGCACCGATTGGAAGCCAGTGTAAGTCCTTTAAGGTAGGTGTGATGTGCTCCTGTCTTGCAGTTCCTGATATGATTCGTGCTGCAGTGTTTTGTGCCAGTTGGAGTGGTTTGAGGGCTTGTTTCGGTAGTCCAAGGTATATCGGATTGCAGAAGTCCAGCAGTGGAGTTATCAGTGCTTGACAGACGGTACGGAAGTGTTCCGGGGCGAGTAGCGGTTTCAGTCTCCTGATGATTCGCATCTTGTAGTAGGCTTTTTGGATTGTTTTGTCTATGTGTGGCTTGAGATTGAGTTTATTGTCCAGAGTAACTCCGAGGTATCTCACTTCTGATTTTATTGGTATAGTAGTGCTTTGTATCTTTATATTTGGTGGGTGTATAAAGTTTTGGTTCCGAGTGATGATTAAAGCTTCGGTCTTGTTGTAGTTTATTGCGAGGTTGTTGTTTTGACACCAACTTGCCATTTGGGTAAGGCAGTCTGTTTATCTTAGAGAAGTCTGGGTTGTCGATTGATATCGGGGTGTATATCATGATGTCGTCTGCATATATTGTGTATTGAATGTTGTTCTCTTTCATGATGTTGCATATTGGTTGTATGTAGTGTCAGACGGCTGCCTGGGTGAGAATCTTCACACTCTTGGCAAGTGCATATTTCTATATGATTTGCAAGGTATTGTGGGCAATGTAGTTCATTCACACCAGACACAGCTGCTGACAATAATTTAGTTGTGCTCTTGGGTAAAGCCAATAAGATATTTATTTATGGGGTTATTTCTCCCAACACAGATATGCTTGGTAGCACATAAATTAGGTTACTTGCTTTCAGTGTTAACTTGGAAAAACAAAGTTAAAATCAGGAAAACAACAAATGAAAAGCCACAAAGCAAGAAACAAACTGTTCTTTTCAGGTTAACTTCTGATTACTTCCCACATAGATACAGAAGTGATTCTCTCCTAGCTCACAAGCAATTAGGTGAGGCTCGATTGCTAGCAGTTACCAGCTGAAACCCCTTAGCTGGCCTGCTTTCTACTGTGTGGGTCAAACCCTGCTTCAGGAGCTTTTCTGAGTAGATTAAAGAACAAATTTGTATTTCTTTGTGATGGTTGCTGTACTTTATAACAGAAAGTTACCAACGGAGTTTAGATAGAGAGCAGTCCATATAAACAGGATCCTCATCTGCTATTATTCCCCTTGTTCAACAAGCATGGGTTCAATATCATGGATTGGCACAGATGAATCTCTCAATGGAGCATTTTCAGGAGAATACTTGTTTCCCTGCTGTCTTTCAAGGTTATAGCTAGGGCATAGATCAGTGTTCATACCTGAGCTTCCATTGCTGCTAGAGTTCCTCTCTATATAGCCTGGCCAGTATGTAGTCCAGTTCTTATGTCCAGCCTTCCAATCCAGATCCCTGGACAGTGGATCTCTCTTCACATACCTTCTGGCACAGGTCTTAGGGTCCCTTCCACGTGCAGCCGTCTCCCTCACAGGTAGCCTCTGGTGATTCCTAGCTCTGCAGCACCATTCCTCTGGCTTTCCCCAGTCCAATGGTGTATGCTGGCCCTTGGAATACCTCCCAGTATACGTAGTGCTTTGGACTCTTCTAGACCTCTCAAAGGCTTTTATCTTCCTTCTTCCAAAGGGTCTCTTTCCCTCTCTGTCCGTCCGGTTTGGCTTCTGCTTCTGATGATCCTTCAGATGAAACTGATGATCAAACTCAAGCTGATTCTCAGGATACTGAGGACAATTCTCTGGATATCCAAGGTGATCATGAAGATGGTCATCTGTAGAATAAACTCTACTCTTATTCTGCTTAGATGAGTGCTCCTCCCTAATACAGCTCAGCTGTGCTGAATCAGGCCTTGCCCTTTGAGATGAGTGTTCCATCCTAGCACAACGCAGCTGTGCTGAATCAAGCCCTGCCCTTTGCAATGAGTGCTTGGGGATTACCTCATAGCCCTTTTGATTGAACACACGTTTTCTCACTTCAGCTCCTCTCATGGCTGTTGGAAACCTGGTGCATTCTGGGACTGGTAGTCTTTTATGGCAAAATTCTGTTTTCTCATTTCTACCAGCACTGACAGGTTGCTTGTTCAGAGACACTTCACCTTTTCTATAGCCCCTTCCTGAGCTATGATAAGCTTCCTTATCACAGTAGATGTTAAATAGGAGTGCTGAGAGTGCGGATCCTTGAGGCACTCCTTGTCGGACGTTTATGGGTCGGGAGGTGTTGTGTCCCAACTTGACCTGTAGCTGTCTTTCTGTTAGGTACGAGTGGAACCATTTCAATGTGATACTGTGTATACCAGTGTTCTTTAGTCTTTCCAGGAGCATGTTGTGGTCCACTGTGTCGAAGGCTGAGGAGATGTCGATGAAGATCATTATGATTCCATTCCTGGTGTTGTCAATTATTCTTAGGATGCTGTCGAAGAGGTAGATCAGTAGCGTTTCGACTCCATGGTTGGGACGAAATGTTGTCTTGACTGTGTTGCCTTTTGCAGTGCAAGATTTGTTCTTGTAAATATTGAAATATTGCATTAATAAAAAGTAAAAAAAAAAAAAGAGAAAGTGTCCATGTACTTTCCCTTTTTGAAATTGTCACTTTTTAGATATATAGGGACCAATTTTCTAAGGGGCGTATGGAAAGTTACAGGCATTGTACGCGCATAAGTCCCTATTTAAAGAACTCGTGTGTGTTTTGGGTGATCACTATTCTGTAAGGATGTGCATATGTCCCATCGCGCATACTTTCAATTGGGGCATCCACAGGGGTTATGTTTGAGCAGAGGGTAGACAGGGCCAAAATTTACACTCGTAAGTTTAGAATGTACTATGGCAGGCGCAACTGCCGTGACTAGGTTAAGGCATGTCAGTACATCACTATTTTATAAAGTAAAACAGGTGCATGCTTCACCTCCAGGTGTTCAGCATCTCCCATTCCCTTCGTACTCCCCCAGGTGTGCAGCATCTCCCCTTCCCTTCGTACTCCCCCAGGTGTTCAGCATCTCCCCTTCCCTTCCATACTTCTCCAGGTGTGCAGCATCTCCCCTTCCCTTCCGTACTCCCCCAGGTGTTCAGCATCTCCCCTTCCCTTCCATACTTCTCCAGGTGTTCAGCATCTCCCCTTCCCTTCCATACTCCCCCAGGTGTTCAGCATCTCCCCTTCCCTTCCATACTCCCCCAGGTGTTCAGCATCTCCCCTTCCCTTCCGTATTCCCCCAGGTGTTCAGCATCTCCCCTTCCCTTCCATATTCCCCCAGGTGTTCAGCATCTCACCTTCCCTTCCGTACTCCCCCAGGTGTGCAGCATCTCACCTTCCCTTCCGTACTCCCCCAGGTGTGCAGCCTCTCCCCTGCCCTTCCGTACTCCCCCAGATGTTCAGCATCTCCCCTCCCCTTCCCTTCCGTACTCCCCCAGGTGTTCAGCATCTCCCCTTCCCTTCCGTACTCACCCAGGTTTTCAGCATCTCCCCTTCTCTTCCGTACTCCCCCAGGTGTGCAGTATCTCCCCTTCCCTTCCGTACTCACCCAGTTGTGCAGCATCTCCTCTCCCCTGCCCTTCCGTACTCTCCCAGGTGTTCAGCATCTCCCCTTCCCTTCCGTACTCCCCCAGTTGTGCAGCATCTCCTCTCCCCTGCCCTTCTGTACTCTCCCAGGTGTTCAGCATCTCCCCTTCCCTTCCGTACTCTCCCAGGTGTGCAGCATCTCCCCTGCCCTTCCGTACTCCCCCAGGTGTTCAGCATCTCCCCTTCCCTTCCATACTCCCCCAGGTGTTCAGCATCTCCCCTTCCCTTCCGTACTCCCCCAGGTGTTCAGCATCTCCCCTTCCCTTCCGTACTCACCCAGGTGTGCAGCATCTCCCCTTCCCTTCCGTACTCACCCAGGTGTTCAGCATCTCCCCTTCCTTTCCGTACTCCCCCAGGTGTTCAGCATCTCCCCTTCCTTTCCGTACTCACCCAGGTGTTCAGCATCTCCCCTTCCCTTCCGTACTCCCCCAGGTGTTCAGCATCTCCCCTTCCCTTCCCTACTCTCCCAGGTGTGCAGCATCTCCCCTTCCCTTCCGTACTCACCCAGGTGTGCAGCATCTCCCCTTCCCTTCCGTACTCACCCAGGTGTGCAGCATCTCCCCTTCCTTTCCGTACTCCCCCAGGTGTGCAGCATCTCCCCTTCCTTTCCGTACTCACCCAGGTGTGCAGCATCTCCCCTTCCCTTCCGTACTCACCCAGGTGTGCAGCATCTCCCCTTCCTTTCCGTACTCCCCCAGGTGTGCAGCATCTCCCCTGCCCTTCCGTACTCACCCAGGTGTGTAGCATCTCCCCTTCCCTTCCGTACTCCTCCAGGTGTTCAGCATCTCCCCTTTCCTTCCGTACTCACCCAGGTGTGCAGCATCTCCCCTTTCCTTCCGTACTCACCCAGGTGTTCAGCATCTCCCCTTCCTTTCCGTACTCCCCCAGGTGTGCAGCATCTCCCCTTCCCTTCCGTACTCCCCCAGGTGTTCAGCATCTCCCCTTCCCTTCCGTACTCCCCCAGGTGTGCAGCATCTCCCCTTCCCTTCCGTACTCACCCAGGTGTCCAGCATCTATAAAATAATGATAGAGTGTGGAACGAGTAAACTTAGACCAATTGTTTACTTCTTCAAAAAGTAGAAAGATTAGGGCACATATAATGAAGTTAGAATGTAGCACATTTAAGGCAAATGGAAAAATTTTTTTTCATTCAACGCGTAATCAAACTCTGGAATATGTTATGAGAGGATGTAGTAAAAGCTGTTAGCGTAGCTGGGTTTAATAAAAGTTTGGACAAGTTCCTGGAGGAAAAGTCCATAAACCATTATTAGCATGGATTGGAGAAATCCACTGCTTATCTTTGGGATAAGCAGCATAGAATCAGTCCTGCCAGGTACTTGTGACCTGAATTGGCCACTGTTGAAAACAGGATACTGGACTTGATGGACCTTTGGTCTGAGTACAGCATCTCTCATGTTCTTGTCCCCTGCTGCCATAAAAGCCAGTGGGTGCCTCGTAGGGCTATTTCACATATGGGCACTCAAGGCCTTCCATATCTCACCTCCTTTAATGCCGACTTCTTGTCAGAGGGACAGGACACGGCAGGCCTTGAGCATGTGCCTGCACTCATTAGCCCTGAGGCATCCTCCGCAGTGAGGATTTAAATGCTCTGTTCTGCCACTCCAACATTGCACTGTCTGCCGTTGCCGCCACCTTCCCTCTCAACATAGCACCTCTATCCCCACTGCTGAAATCAGAGACAGGAGGTCAGCAAACGTGAAAGCTGGGGCACAGCTTAGAAACTGAGGATATCTGATAACCTTAATATAATGTATTATGAATGATTTTTGTACAGCGTTTAGACAATTTTGATAGGTGGTTTCAAAATTATTAAATGAAATGAAAAATACATTTTTATTTGTTTCTATGTGTACTGCCAACTAGTATCTGTTGCCATGGGCAAAGCTACATTAAAATATTGGTACACTAGGGGCATAGCTAGGGTCCAAAGTTTAGGGTGGAGGGCTATCAGATATGATCAGGACTTAGGAGGCTAGGATTGACAACTGTCTGGCTTTTTTAGGATTTTGCAGATTTGTATGTTGATACCCAGATGCTAGAAGCATAGGTAATTTTCAGAGTTTAAAACCTCTTCTGTAATCCTCCCTCCTGTGTGAGCCCTTCCTACCTCCACTGTAACTAGCAGCAGAAACTGTGGATGGGATCTAGCCAACAAGAAGGCTGTGGGAACGGAGCAGTGTGATGCAGCGCTAATCACAGGAAGGGAGGAGATGAGCTCAGGATAGTTTCTGTGTTGTATAACTGAACTATCTGCATATTTAGGAAATGGAAAAGAAATGGAGCGCCATTCACCACCTCCCCTGCTCAAAAAAAGCCTCAATGAAGTTGCAGCAGTTGAAGAAAAGTAAAACTGTTTTATGGTAACAGAACACTCATAGAATTTCATCTTTCAAACATCTTTTCCCTCTTATCTCCAGATCACAGACACACTGGAAACCGAGATATAAATTCACATGCATGCACATACTAACGCACCCGTGCACGCATACATACATGCAATATGCAAACATTCATGCATACATGTATGCATCGATGCACCCATGTGCACATGAATATAAACAGACATACTAATCCACAGAGATGCACAAACACATACCAAAGAGAGATAGACACACAGACAAAAACATACAAACAAAACTGAGGTATACACACAGACACAAGACATACACGCATGCAGGCAATACAGATACAGTTGAGTGGATGTGTGTGTGCACGCATGTGCATATACATGCAGAGATGTTAGAGCAGGGATCTCCAACTCCAGTCTTAGAGGGCCGCAAACCAGTCCGATTTTCAGTACAGTGGAGGCTGTGCATTCAAATATATCTCATGCATATTCATTAGGGACATCCTGAAAACCTGACTGGTTTGGGGCCCTCCAGGACTGGAGTTGGAGACCTCTGGGATAGAGAGAATTCCATGAGTCCATGCCCTGCATGTTTTCCAACCTTGTTGTTCCCTCAAATCCAACAGATGTTGGAAAGAAATATACAAAACAGGTTGAGAATGTACGCCTATCTGTCTGTTGGTCTGGGGGACAAAATTACTATCTGAGAATTTAACAGAATGGGATAAAACTTGGCATGTGGTGTTCCTGAGGAATAAGGCCCCCTAAAAAATGGCCCAGTGCATTTCTATGGGAGAATACATTCCAGCATTTGTAGCACCTACCCGTAAAAATACCCACCCTCCCTTTGCAGCTGCCTAACCACCTCCACAACTACCTGCACAACCCAAAAACTACCCCCTGCAGTTGCCCAACCACCCCTGTAATTGTCCCACCCCCCAAAACTGGCCTCTGCAGCTGCCCTAGCACCTCACAAACTGCACCCACCTCCAGAAACTACTCCTGCAACTACCCCAGCACCCTGTAAAATACTCTCATCCTCACAACTGCCTCACTACCCTGCAAACTGCTCAACACCCAAAAACGCACCCCTGTAACTGCCCCAGTGCCCCACAACTGCCTCACCTCCAAAAATGACCTTTGCAACTGCCCCACGACTCCACAAATTGCCATCCTTAGGATATAATGCCCCCCTCCACCAATTTGATCCACCCTGTCATTTCAGTATACGGTAATTTGTACCCCAGTATCAATGTCCCAGGCTGTCCTCCTTTCATTAGGTCTCTGAGATACCAATAGAAACACTAAAAAAATGACAGGAGATAAAAACCATTCGGCCTATCAAGTCTGCCCATACATATCAATTACTAAATTCTGCAGTCCCTTCCTCTGTGCTTGTCTAACTCTCCATTTACTGACATACATTCTGCTTCTCCCATCTTAACGTACAGACTTCTGCTATTCACATTCAGACCATTTAAATAATATGTTTTATTTGTATTTATGACCTGCATAGCAGTTGATAGGGGAAATTTGAAATCATTTATCTTTGTATGTTCTATTTTTTAAATACTCTATCAAGATATTCTGATTTTTGCGTTTTATCAATATATTTGGAAGATGCCTTACTCCAAACCACGCACGCCCGAGTGACTTTTGGCTTTCTGCCAAGTTCTAGTTTAAAAGCCACTCTATCTCCTTTTTAATGTTAGTGCTAGCAGCTTGGTTCCATCTTGGTTATGGTGGAGCTTATCCTTTTGCAATAAGCCCCCCTTCCCCAGAATGTAGCCCGGTTCGTAACAAATCTAAATCCCTTCTCCCTGCATCATGGTCTCATCCACGCTTTGAAACTCCAGAACTCTGCCTGCGTCTTGGATCCTGAATGAGGAATGGGAAGAATTTCCGTGAATGTTACCCTGGGAGTTTTGGACTTCAACTTTCCACCTAAGAGCCTTTAGTATGTTGTTGATATCTACATTTACCAAGACGCGCAGCTCCTAACCAGCACAGTCTAAAATCCTATCTAGGTAACAAGTGAGGTCTGCCACCTTCGCACCAGGAAGGCAAGTTACCAGATGAGTCCTGTGCTCTTCAGGCATCCTGTTGTCTACATGGTCCTAATGACTGAATTTCCAACTACAATCGTCATCCTAACCCTTCCCTCCTGGCAGTCTACTTCTGTTCACACCTTGCCAAGAAAACCCAGGAGTTGGGTCTCCATGAGTCTGCATTTTTGGGACCAGGAACACAGAATTAAGAATACATGCAAAAGCTAGCATTAGAGATAATGGTCAGCATGCCACTCCTAAAAATATAACCTTAAAAGCGTGTTTTACAAAGGACCTCCAAGCCAGAACATCTGGAAAAAAAGCAGGCACACCCAAGTTCAGGCATGAATTCACAAATAAAGATATTTCCAGTACAGGGATGTCCAAGTAGAGAAGGGGTATAGCGGAGGCATGTCTGGAGTGGTGCAATGGACTTAAAACGTCCCCACTCGATCTCAGAAATGTCGGCACAGACAAGCATCGGGAAAGTGCTTGTTTTGGCTGTAAAACATCCAGAGAGGAAGGAAAGCTAAGTGACTTGCACAAGTGGGATTTGACATTTCTGAGATCGAGCGGGGACGTCTAAGTCCATTGCACCACCCCAGACGTGCCTCCGCTATACCCCTTCCCTGCCTGGACATCCCTTTACTGGAAACGTCTTTAAATGCCATTTGTAAAATGGTTCCAGGGACATCTCCGTGATTTGGGCCCCCACATGCACATTTCTGGATGTCAAAATCACAACTAAAACGTTTAAAAGGACCCCCTTAGTAAATAACTTCCTCTTTTGATAAGCTGTGCTATGTAGCAAAGAACAAATACTCATAGCAGAATGTGAAATATTTATACTGTAGAGCCTGGAGCTAGATTACTGAGTTAGTCTCATCTGCTTAAGTGGGTATATAGCCCTGGTGCTGTAACAAATGTCTCTAGTGGTCATTGGAAAGTACCCGTGTGCATGGCTTAGAAAACAGTCAGCGGTGACTGGGAGCACGCATGACACATCACTCACTGGAATAAACTAAAAAACATTTTTTTTGTTCATATTTAGTAGCTCATATTAATCAGCCCTATATTTTCTAAATAATATATTCCCATGAGTCTGATAAATTATTAGATTGATCTGTAATTCCAACCCCCATAGTTTGGAGTATTTAGTGGAGTTGTTGGCATTGCTCATTGGGCCATCCTTTGTGTTAGCTTGTAGAACAAAGATTTCAAGGGGGAGCAATAGGGAGTGAACAGAAGAAACTTAGCACAGTTGTTATCGGAGTAATTTCATCAGTGGTTAATTAGATTTCTAAATTTTGTCATACATGTGTAATGCTGCAGTAACAGAACATGGGGGAGTTTTAAAGACACTTCTGCACTTCTCTACCTACAGAAATGGCTTGTTATTAAATAAGCCTTCATCCCGTATATGCATACGTTTGCCCAGCATTTGAGGCATTTGTGAAGGTGGTGTCTGGGTGGGGTGTGCATTCATGATGCATTTTAACCCAGAAAATGTGTGCATCTAAAACAGAAGATGTAAACGTGCTGCCTGGCTTTGTTCCCATTGTTACTGTGGCCAGGAGGCTGCTTGAACGTTCATGCTGGCAGTACTGTTTACCTGCTGGACTGGCTGCCCTCGGGACTGCTGCCCCTGCCCCATCCCAGTGGTGTTATCATCGGGGAAGTACCTTCTCCTATAAAGGGGGAGGCCTGTATGTGGAGCTTCAGCAGGCAGGTCCTTTCTGGGACCTTTAGGGAGCCTTTTTTGTCTTGTGGGTATGTATTGCTTATGGTTGTAGTTTTTTGGAGTGTGTGTTTGCCAAGGATTTAGGTTGTTTTAATTGCTATTTGGGTTTTTAATTTTTTTATTTTTGATGTTTTGGTTGGGAGTGTGTGTGGGTTTACTGAGGCGTGCAGTTAAAACATACGAGAGAGTGCATTTTTTGCACACCAGTCTCCAAGAGTCCTGTCCCTGCCTCCATCACCAACTGCTGCTGCTTACAGGAAGGGCAGGCAACTTCCGCTGCCGCCATCATCAGCAGGGCCGCAGAACTTGAATGCAAGAAATGCCAAGCTCGAACATCCTCTCCAGGAGTAACAATGGTTTTGGTCCCTAGTGCTTGAGAAGGCAAAGAAATAAACAGGATGCAAAGCATTGCGAAAAAGACCAAGAGGAAGGGGCAGGTAAAGGGGAAGGAAGAAAGAAAGAAAAGAAATGGCTGGGGACAGGAGGAGTGTACATGAGGAGGGGAGGCTGGAGACAGGAAAGGACTCAAGGAGATACAGGGCTGATGGGAGGAAAAGAGTAGCAGGGCTGGGATAGAGCACAAAAGGAGGGGTGCGGGGTGAAAGGCAGAAGAGCAAGAAAAAGGGGGTTGTGGCAGTGCATAAATTATTTATTTATTATTTAGCTGTATTTATATCCCGCTTTTCACCGGGTCAAAGCGGTCAATTGGGAGATACACTTAACACGAGGGGATATGACACACATACGCTAATACTTACAGGGAACATGGGCAATGGAGGGTTAAGTGGCTTGCCCAAGACCACAAGGAGTACCTATAGGACTAGAAATCCCAGTCCCTTTGGCCTGAGATTGCTGTACCCAGGTGGGACTTGAACCCCTGGCCCTCCGGCCTGAAGTACCTTGTCCTAACCACTAGGCCACTCTTCCCACTAAAAAAGGGAGACCAGGGGATACTTGTACTGGGTAGACGATTACTTGAATTTTTAACACACCTTTCAATAGTGGTGCAAGAGGAGCTACATTCAGGGACAATATTTCCTTTTCCCTGGAGGGCTTACAGTCTATGGACCAGATTTACTGCTGTGCGTTAAAGTGAGTTAATGCATGTTACTTAATGTGAGCCCCAATATTCTTACTGGGGCCTATTTACAACCTAAACGGATAGCCCTAATCTCAGACTGCTTAGCTAACATCTCTGCCTGCATGTCCTAGCACGACCTTAAACTTAACATGGCAAAGACAGAACTCCTTATCGTGCCCCCCCCAAACCCACTTCCCATCTTCCCTCCTTTTCATCCTCTGGATAGCGCTTCTGGTTCCCATGGCTCATTACATCAGGGTGATCTTTCTCCTCCTCTATGTAAATCCTCTCTCTCCTTTTAAATGCACATCCAAAACGGTGCTAAAGCGCGCAACTTCTTCCTTTTCAGCATTGCCAAAATCTGTCCCTTTCTCTCTGAATGCCACCAAAATGGTCACCCGTTCTTTCATTACCTCCCACTTTGAATATACAACTTCCTATGCACGAGTCTGTTGCGGAACCATCTTTCCCCACCATAAACTAGTCAAAATGCAGCTGCACAACTTACGGTATGTTCCTTCAACGCTTCTATAACTGCTTAACCCCTCTCCTCCACTTCCACATACAGTTCAATTCTCTGTATCACCTGCAAAATGCATTCACCTTGCAGCTTCTGTTACTTCTCTCTCCTTACGTCTTCCTCATGAACGCCGTTCATCTGGCCAGTCACTCTAATTTGTGCCCTTCTCCTCCCCACTGCCAACTCCCATCTCCACTCTTTCAACCTTTCTGGGCCATTTGCTCCTTCTCTGGCCACTGCAGACTCCAGTTCGGCTTTGCAGGAAAGTTGACTGTAAGCTCAGTGAACAAGGGCTGTCTTTTATACAGTATGTGTCTGTTTGGCGCTGTGCACTCCTGGTTCTGCTTTAGATCAGTAGATGTGTTATTGCACTTTAATGCACATTAATAAATGGGGCTGTAAGCTTGTGCCTGAAGGTGGGGACCAAGTTGTACAAGGGATGGGATGATTGAGCTTCCATTTTTTTTCTTTCGTGGGGATGTTGAAGCTACCAAGCCTGTTTTTCTTTTACGTGGTAAGGGCTATTAAGTTGGGGTTTCTGAGCCCCCAGCATTATTTTTGTAGGGCATTATGTACATAACATCCCCTACTTCCCACAAGATTGGCGATTAGGGCCCAGCATAGTATAGTGGAAATACATTTCTGTTTCTCAGCTCCGCACTGAAAAATATAGTTGACCATAAAATGCTACATAGACACTGAGTGTGACTTTTTTTTTTAGGAATTTTATGTTATTTCACGGAATAAGGTGTTTGTATTTTTGTAACAGAAATAGCACAAATTTGAACATTGCATTTTGAAAGTTAGCAGTAAGGGGAAGCATCCTAGCGAATACAGTGCAATGACATCAGGACATAAGAGGTGTCATACTGGCATACATCAAAGGTCCATTAAGCCCAGCATCCTGTCTCTAACAGTTTGGGTCACTTAGTTACACAAATATGTATGCAAATGAGGTCATGTGGCTGTGTAAATATTTATACAAATGTAGCCTCATAATGAGTCTCTGAACAGTGTCTTGCATCCCCACAGATGACTCTTATATAAAATTGCCCTTATATCTTGTACCACAAATTTGCCTGGAACAGGCTTGTCTGAGTCCATTCAGTGTCCTTTACTCTCATTGTTATCCAGTCAGAGTAAATCCCAGCCACACTGTCCTAGATATACAACCAGTGCATGGAAAAACATTACAACTCCCTTTTCATAGTTGCAAAATGCTGAAGTACAAGCAAAATCCTTTTCTAAATAGCGCCTGTCTGCAACATCAGAGCAAATGGAAGATGCTCAGAGATAATTAAGCTTTGTAAAACACAGTCATTCTCTGAAGGAATAAATGAAACATCTGCATTGTGAAAATTAAATTGTAAAAATGCTCTGTGATCCACTTAAAACATATATCTCGTTTGCAGTGAATCTCAAACAAATGTCCAGTAGGTTCATGGTACAAAACGATGCTGCTTTAAATGCATAGGGGATAGGGAATTTGGAATGAAGGTGAATATTTGTGCAGTAACAGCTTTTTCCCAGGGAGAAATAAACACGCCCAATGCTGCTGCTGTCAGGTTGCAGTCTGAAGCCATCTGTTTATACCTCCTAGACTGGATAAGCTTGTGCAGCTAGGTGAGTCTCAGAGGAAGAAGAGCGGTGTCATTGCAGGTTTCTACCTCCTTGCAGCAGTCCAGGCTTTGTAAGACAAGAGATTTACAAATGGATAGATCACTGCATCAGGTAGGACACAGTGGCAAACATTACAGCTCCACAGAACAGGCCCCAGTATCAGGGTTTGTTCTTCAATAGATAAGCTTCTTCAACACTTATTTATTTATTTTATTTATTTATTTAGCTGTATTTATATCCCGCGTTTCACCGGGTCAAAGCGGTCAATTGGGAGATACATTTAACACGAGGGGATATGACACACACTTAAAGGGAGAGGAGAGGGAAGGGGTTTTGGATTTACCATATGAGTAGCTCAAGGTGACCTACATGCAGGTGCAATAGGTAGGTTACTGTCCCTTGAGAGCTGACGAGCTAAGGGGCTGGTGCAGAAACACTGCATTGTGCTCTAGCGTAGCATTTTGCTGCACTAATCTTGCTCTAATGCAGAAAGCAAGCTAGCATGGGAAAAACACCAACATAACCACTGCTAAATTATTGCATACAAAATAATGAATTTTAAATCATGAATGATGTAAACAAACTGTGCTGAAATTTAGTGGTTTTTACTTTTTGGTAATGATTTCTCTTTACAGGCACAAACATACAATGAGAGCCAAAAGCTCCCATGATTTCACCCCCCCCCCCCCCGATTGTGGGCCCCTCCAATTGCACTCCCCTGATCCCCCCCCCCCCCATCAAAGAAAATTACCTAGTAGCCCAGTGGCCCCCAATTTCCTTCAATCCAACAAAATCACCCCGTGGCTCCCCCACAGTCCTCCCCCTCGGATGCACCAGGCAGGGTCAGACTCCCATATAAGGCAAAAATTGCCTTATTTGGCAGTGATCCCAAGATGCATCTTGGGACAGATGACCGCATATTGTTTGTCCCAGGATACCCCTGGGGAGATCATATAAGGAATTTTTGCCTCAAGTGGCAGTCTGCCCCACTTGGTGCATCTGTTGGGGGACCAGGCACCACCATTTTTCAAGATGGTGGGGTGGGAGCATGTGGGCTTTGCTCCTGCCCCCATCATTTAAAGTATCAGGGGAGTGGTAGGACATACCGGGAGGATTTGGGAGGTAGAAGCTAGGGGCCACTAGCTATTTTCTTGGTTCTCAGAGGTAGGTGGTTTGGGGGATAGAGGCCACTGGAACACCAGGTAATTTTGTTAGATGGGGGGGGGGGGGATTGGGGAGCCACTGGGTGATTCTATAGGATCTGGGGGAGGGACAATCAGAAGAGGCTGTGATTAGGGAGGAATAAGAGGCTCACTGTGATGGGGGGGTCTGGTCATCTGAGGTGAAGAGTCAAACTTCACCTTAGATGACCAGGTTTTCTTTCTAAAGCAAACCAGCATGCGCACAGGTGCCTGACTTAATGCAGAACCTGTGTGCGTGTGTCTGGCTTGCTGCCCTTGTTTAACACAGATATTTTGTGTCAGCTGAATTGCATGCTGTTTGTTTACAGCTTTGCTGTGCAAAAAATCAGCTTTAAATTTGTGTTAGGGAAGCCTGTGCTAGAGCTTTAGCACTGGGGTCTGGTGCAGGGTTTCTGCATCAGCCTGTAAGTCTTTATCTGTAGTAATGGAGAGTTAAGGGACCTTCCCAAGATCACAGGGAGTGGCAGTGGGATTTGCACCTGGCTTCCCTGGTTTTCAGCCCATTGCTCTAACCGTTAGCCTGCTCCTCCATTTAGGAGAGAGAGAGAGAAAGTAAAATCCATGCAAGGCATGCATCCATTTATTTTGCTCATCTCTCCCACAGCTGTTATATTTCACCTTTTATAAGAAAGCGTCAGGTGCCATGTGCTTGTGAGCATTGCAGGTGTTTCCATGGTGCATAATGATATACATCTTTCTGAATTAAATGCATTTTTAAAGTTTTAAATGAAAAGGTCATGAAACAATTTCGCTGCTATGCACCACTCTTCTCAAAGCAGACGTGGTAGAAAGTGTTTTAAACTACACTCACTGGCACTCATGAGCTCGTGGAACACCTCCTTGATTGGAAGGGCCAAGCTAACGCATCTTTGGCCGTGCCCCCAAGCTCTCTTATTGCTGTTGGTGTGTTAGGCAAAATATTGGCCAGGCCATGGCCTTAGTGTCCCACCCCAATCTGCTTCTTTTGGTAACACTCAACTGATAGTAGTAGTGATGTCATAATGACATCACACATCCATCAGCCAGCAAAGTTTAGCATCGGTAGAACAACATATGGCATGGTTCCAACCCAACATGGCCGTTTTCATGCTTCCATGTCTTGAGAATGCAAAAAATTAAATAGGTTAATACTGATGTAATGCGGCAGAAAGTGTGACTCCAGGGAAGCAACTTACTCCTCCTATGGCATTTGTGATCCATGAGATCATAAGTATAATAAGGCATGTGTACATTCATTAGAAAGTGGGGAACCTTTTAGGAAATGAGCCTGTTCCAGCAAGATGGACTCCACTTTAACGAAAATGGAATCTGCCTGCTGGCACTAACAATTAAAAGGGAGAGAGAGCAGTTTTTAAACTAGATTATAGGGGAAAGCTGACAGCTGCTTGGGAGCGCATGATTTGGAGCAGGCTATCTACAAAGGATATCATTAAAAAATGGAAATTAGGATATCAGATAGGCTTTTTCCCTCTGGTTTTCACTCGCTCTCAGTTGATCACCAGGCCCAATGCTGGGACACTACACTCTCATCCGCCCTAGATAAGGTTGCTCCTCTGTCTCACTTCTATCACTTGGTGGCGTCCTAGCTCTCACTGGTTCCATCAGGGTCTCCTGATTCATCACTCTTATCTTCATCGGGCTATTCGCCGCTGGCGTAAGTGCCCCTCCCCAGCCACCCTGTCCCACTTCCGTTATTGTCATAAGCACTACCGCACTCTTCTCAATTCAGCCAAACGGGACCATTTCTCTCAGCTTATCTCCTCTTCACCCAACTCCTCACGTCAGTTGTACCGTATTCTTCGTTCTCTTTCTGCTTCTCATGTTCCCTCCATCTCTGGTTCCTCAATTTCTGCTCTTCCTCAATCCGACACTCCTACACCTGTTGTATTGGCTTCTCATTTTGCTTTTAAAATACACTCTATTCGTCAACTCTTCCCTGCCTGCCCCCCTCCTCTCTCTCCCCTCCTACCCCCTCCCCACCTTGTTCTTCATCCCCGACTTCCCCAACCATTCCCCCCCTCTCTCATCGTTGGTCTTCCTTTCAACCCATTACTTTACCAGAGTTGACAAAGGCTCTCACCACTACTCGGAAAACCACCTGTCCATCTGATCCCATCACCTCACAGTGGCTCTCTGAGTCCTCACTAGCCTTGCCCCCCCTGATTCTTTCCATTTTCAACACTAGTCTTCTATCTGTTATCTTTCCCTCACATTGGAAGCACGCCTTGATCCGTCCTCTTCTGAAGAAAGCCTCACTGGACCCTTCTTTACCCGCAAACTGGCACCCTATTTCCAACCTTCCTTTTCTTTCTAAACTTCTCGAGAGGCTAGTCTTTTCCCAACTTTCTTCCCACCTTGAAGCTTCCCTGGACCTTCACCCCCGTCAGTCTGGTTTTCGTCCCAGTCACAGCACTGAATCTATCCTTATCTCCTTTCTCAATGAGTTACACGTCGCTCATGACCAAGGTTCTATATCTATAGCTGTTTCACTTGATCTCTCCGCCGCTTTCGATGTCGTCGATCACTGTACCCTTCTGTCACGTCTCTGCACCGTTAGTCTGTCTGGCACAGTTCTTCTCTGGTTTCATTCTTTTATTTTCAATCGGTCTTTTTCGGTTTTCTCTGGTGCCGATTCCTCTCCTCCGACACCCCTTCACTGCGGTGTTCCCCAGGGTTCTGTACTAGCACCTCTTTTGTTTAACATCTTTTTGGCCCCCTCTTTCCCTGTTAATCCAGCAACACAGTGTCTCTGCGTATTATTACGCAGACGACATCCTCCTTCTGCTTCACACCGATTCCACCACTCCTGATATTGGCTTACTTAACATCTGTCTCTCCGCTGTAGTTTCTTAGTTCTCGTATAACTTCTTGCAGTCAATTTGTCAAAAGCCCCAGCCATCTGGTTCACTGCTGGTAATCCTGTCCCCTCTCTTGTTCCACTTCTTTCAGCTGACCCTATCCCTATTGTTACCTCACTACGTTATCTTGGTGTTACACTTGACTCGGCTTTGACTTTTAAAGATCACATTTCTTCTGTCATTCAGCGTTCGTTCTATACCCAAAGTCAACTCTGTGCAATTTGCCCCATCCTTTCACCCTCTTCTTTAACCACGTTGCTTCTCTCTCTTGTTTCATGTTTAGATTATTGTAATGCGTCCTTAGCTGGTCTTCCCCTCACCCAACTCCGTAGGCTTCAACTGGTATACAACACTGCTGCTCGGCTTCTGACTCACACCTCACGGTTTGCCCCTGTCACCCCCCGTTTCATCCGTTTGCACTGGCTTCCTATCTCTTTTCAAATCCAATATAAGATTCTCATTTTTGTACACAGATCACTTCACACTAGCATTCCGCTCTACCTTTCTGATCTAGTTCATTTTCATGCCCTCCAAGAATCCTTAGATCAATACATGCTAACCGGTTATTTCTTCCTTCCCCCTCCCAGGCTCACTTGGAGTCCACACGTTCTTCTGCTTTCTTCTTGGCCCCGTCTATGGAACTCCCTGCCGTCTGCACTTTGTCTGGAGCTCTCTTTTCCTGCTTTTAAAGCTAAACTTAAGACTCATCTTTTCTGCACGGCTTTTGATCTTCCTTCTCCCCCTTCCCCCCTTTCCCCTCCTCCCCGCTGATAATTGATGACATTCAATTCCACATGTTTTTCTTGTTGCTAGCTGTCTCCGCCCCCCCCCCCCCCCCCTCTTTTCTCTGGCTACTTCTTTCCTGTCTATAAATGGTGTTCTTTTTCCTTTCCTCTCCTTCTGGCAGAACCTCATTGTTTTTATTGTAAACCGCTATATACCCATGGTTCTAGCGGTATATTAAGTTTTTAAATAAAGATAAAGATCCTGATGGTGAGGATGTAGAAAAAGCAGTTTCCAAACTACGTGGATCAACTGCTAGTGAGCTGTGGAAAAGAATGCATTTAGATGTCTGTATGCAATTGCTAGAAAACTAAACAATAAGATTGAATTAGAGTATATGACATTAAATGAAGATACTGACATGCTGGACATCTCAGATTTTGGTGGAAAATGACAACCAGTAGAACACTGTGATACCAGGATGCCAAATTTATTGAGAGCAGGTGTAATGTCCATGCCTTCAGTCTAGCTGCACTTTCTGCAGGGTTTGTGCTAGTATTTTGTAAAGGAACATGGACGCCTATATGTCTTTTCTTATCGTCCCTCCAGTCCAGTCCCGCACCTCTGGGTAATGCACCTCTTCCAGTATCTTGGAGATTGGAACCACCCACCAGGCTTCAGTATACTCAATCTCCAAGCAGCTGGAGGAGGTAGTGAGCCAGGGTGCTGGGCTCACTGTAGGAACAAATAAAGAGTGTTAGGTTAAGGTTTTGGTAGGTTGAATTGAATTTTTGCTTTTCCATTTATTTGTTTATTGCAGAAAGTTAATTGGGGGGGAAAAAAGAAAAAACACAAAAGGAGAGAAGACTTCGGAAGAGAGGAGGCCTTCCTCCCCACCTTCCCCTTTCCCCTCGAGGGTGCAGGAAACAGTATAGGGGAGAGAGTGGTGTCGGGGATTGAGCGGCTCCCGAACCTTACCAGGCAGGCATTGCAACAGCAGGATCGGCATCAGTCAGCATACCTGGAGACCCATCCCCAAGCATGCCGAAGCCGTTTTTGCTGCCTGCTGAGCACGAGGGGAGCAGGAGACTAGCCCACAACAGCTGCGCCGGCAACGCCGTAGGCACAGGTAACAGGAGCGATTGGTTTTCAGCGTGTGGTGAGTAGTGCAGACAGGCCCAAGTAACTGCATAGCGGCTTGACCTCTTGACAAAGGCCTCACAGAGGCACGGGAAGAAAGGGGCGGTACTTTGTTTTCCTCAGTGTGCTGGGCCGTCTAGGATTTTCTGCTCGCGCTCTGGGGGCACGGAGATCCTGAATTGTTTGGACCTCAATAAGCACAGTCAGATTTGTTGTTTTTAGTTCCTTTATTTACTTTCTTTACTTTGTTTCTTTCTGTGCCTTAGTTCCCAAAAAAAATAAATAAAGAGAGGTAAAGAGAAGAAGGAGAAGGAGAATTTCAATAGCCTCTCAGTTTAAAAAAATAAAATAAAATAAGAGAAAAGACGCTGGCGAGATGCTGGGCAAACCGCAGTGCCTGGTGTGTGGAACCAGGCGTGGTTCGGTTTCTGAAGCTGGCATTTGCAAGGGCTGTGCTAGGGAGGCCTCCACCATGGAGCAGTCCCTAGGGGTGGTCCAGGAAAGGGTGTCTTCACTGGCAAGGGAGGCGAACGCCACAATGAGTGCATTAGGGATACCACAGGAAGTGACTTTCTGGGCTGCTGACTGCCCCGGGGCCATCGGCAGCCCAAAGCTGGGATGAGCTGGGGGTCCTGGGTATGTTTTTCCCCAAATTTGTGCACCTGAATCATCAGGATTTCTGCCTGCATCAACAGGGAGCAACGGGTCCCACGGCGTCCCAAGGTTGAGCCAAGAGAACAGGGGGCTCGATGGTAGATGATCCGGGATTCGTTCCAGCTAAGAGGTTAAAATCCATGGTAGATGAGCAGGTCCATTCTCCATTATTGGAAGGCGAGGAGGAGGATCTGGATTTGGATCTCGAGGCGGAGGAGGATCTCGAAGAAGGGGAGATCCCAGAACAGGATGAGTGGGCAAGGATTGCATAGGTTTTCCATCACGAAGAGCTGCCGGCACTCATCTCAGAGTTGCTCAAGGCTCTGAATATGTTCCTCAGTCTTCCGGGAGAGGATGAGTCTCTGGAGGCTCCCTTGCTCCAAGCCATGCGCAAGTCGCCCGGTGCATTGGGTGGTGCAGCAGATGGTCCAGGAGGAGTGGGATCTGCCGGAGGTGAGTCTGAAGGGAGTGTGGACCATGGCGCGTCTCTATCCATTGGCCGATCAGGACCACAAGTAGTTGCGGCCTCCCTATGGTGGACGTGGCGGTTGCCGCAATCACTAAGAAAATATCTATCCCAGTAGAAGGTAGTGCAGCACTGAAGGATGTCCAGGATCGGAAGTTGGACACCCTTTTGAAACAGGCTTACGATATCAATGTCCTCTCACTGCAGGCCTCCATTTGTGGGGCCTGGGTGGCCCGAGCATGTCTTCGCTAGTCTCAGCAGATACAACAGCACAGAGAGGCGGCGGAGGACCAAGCTGCGGAAGCAGGTAGGTTAGAATCAGGGCAGCGAATCTCGTGGATATTCATTATGATCTCAGCAGGGGTCTCTCGAAGAGCATGGCCTTCGTAGTGGCAGCATGCTGGTATCTTTAGCTATGAAATTGGGCGGTGGACAGTACTTCGAAAGCATGGCTAAGTAAGCTCCTCTTTAGAGGCAGGCTTCTCTTCGGGGAGGACCTCGACAAGTTGGTGAAGGATTTGGGGGAGTCCAAAGGTGGGCGTCTGCTGGAAGATAAGCAGAAGCAGAGTTGCACTCTGGCTGCTGCATGAGGTCAGACAAAGGAATTTAAGTGATTTCAGACCTCTCGCTTCACCACCTTCCAGAAGGGGAAATTCTCTTCTAGGGGGCAAGAGTTTCAGGGGGGCGGGCAGGGGTTTCACAGCTCCTTCCACCTCAGGACTGAAGAAATTGCAATGAAATGAAGGGGACCCAGGCAGGGGTGCAGCCTGTGGGAGGTTGGCTGCGGGAGTTCTACCCTGCCTGGGTCCAAATCACTTATGACCAATGAGTGCTTGAGGTCATCTGTGAGGGGTATGCTCTTGAGCTAGCGCGCCTGGTGGGCGACTCTTTTGTTCAATCTCCCTGCAAGGCGAGAGCCAAGGCGGAGACCATGAGGGTCATCCTGCAGCGGCTTCCGTAGCTAAGAGTGGCGGTGCCTGTTCCCTGGGACCAATACGACTGCAGTTGATACTCCATTTATTTTGTGGAACCAAAAAAGGAGGGATCCTTCCGGCCAATCCTCAACCTCAAGTAGGTAAACCGCTGTTTGCGGGTCTTGCACTTTTACATGGAAACTTTACGGTCAGTCATTGTGGTGGTCAGATCAGGGGAATTTCTAACATCTCCCGATTTGACTGGGCGTATCTTCACATCCCTATACAGCCGGAACATCAAAGGTTCCTCAGGTTTGCGGTGCCCAGTTTTGAACTCTGCCATTTGGTCTCGCAACGGCCCCTCACACTTTCACCAAGGTCATGGTGGTGGTGGCGGCAGCACTCCACAGAGAGGGAGTCCTGGTGCACCCATATCTTGACAACTGGCTAATTTGGGTGAAATCCAGGGAGGAGAGCGAGCGGGCTACCTCTCGGGTGGTGCAGTTCCTTCAAAGTCTAGGTTGGGTTGTCAGCTTGACCAAAGTCGGTTGGTTCCAGCACAGGAGCTTGAGTACTTGGGGGTGCGCTTCGATACCTGGGTGGGGAGAGTCTTCCTACCGGACAGCGGGACCAAGGGCTTCGGACCCTGGTGCAGCAGTTTTTGTGGTGGAGGGGGAGGGAACCAACGGCATGGCATTACCTACAGGTGCTAGAGACAATGGCGGCCACTCTCGAGCTGGAGTTTTGGGCGAGGGTGCATTTGCGGCCTCTACAGAGGGCCTTGCTTTGAAGATGGTCTCACCAGACGCAGCCCTTGTCCCAAAGGCTTGTCTGCCCCCTGGAAACCAGAAGAGCACTCAGATGGTGGCTCTGCTTGGAGAATCTGGAACGTGGGATGCCCCTGGAGGAACGTCCGTGGGTTGTGCTGATGACCGATGCGAGCCTCTCTGGTTGGGGAGCCTATTGTGAAGGCCAGTTCGCTTAGGAGCTATGGAATATGATGGAAGCAGGTTGGTCGATCAACAGACTGGAGATGCGAGCGATAGGTCTAACTCTCTGGAGTTTCGAGCCACAGCTGCAAGGGAAAGCAGTAAGGGTTCTTTCGGATAATGCAACCGTGGTGGCCTACATCAACCACCAAGGAGGCACTGGCAGTGCAGTCCTGGAGGAGGAAGCTGAAGGTCTGTTGGACTGGGCCGAGAGTCGCCTCCAGGTGCTGTCGGTGCACTTGGCGGGCATTGACAACGTAACAGCGGACTATCTCAGCTGAGTACGAGTGGACCCAGGAGAGTGGGCGCTCAATCAGGAGGTGTTCGGCCATGTAGTAAGCCGTTGGGGCACCCCCATCATGGACCTCATGACAACCTGCGAGAATGGCAAGGTGAGACGTTTTTTCATCAGGTGCAAAGAGAGAATATCGGAGGGCCTAGATGCTCTGGTACAGGAGTGGCCCACGGGGGGTGGGGGGGAGGCTTCTCTATGTGTTTCTGCCGTGGGCGCTGATATGTCAGCTGGTACAGAGGATAGAGTTTCATCGAGGGATGGTCATTTTGATTGCTCCAGATTGGCCAAGATGACCGTGGTATGTTGACTTAGTGAGGATTCTGGTGGATCGCCTGTGGCACCTACTGGTTCGAGAGGATCTGTTGACCCAAGGACCGGTGTGCATGCCACAGGTAGTTCAATTCTTGCTTACAGCATGGCCCTTGAGAGGGCGAGATTGAGAAAGAGAGGCTACTCGAGGGCGGTGATCTCAACATTGTTGCAGGCATGGAGGACGTCTACCTCGCTCACATATGTTTGAGTCTGGCGTATTTTCGAGGCGTGGTATGGCAGTCGGCAGGTTTGGCCTTCCATGGCTTTGATTCTGGACATCTTGGCTTTCTTGCAAGCTGGGTTTGAAAAGGGCCTGGCAGCTAGCTCCCTGTGGGTTCAATTGGCAGCGATCTCCTGCAATCGAGGCAAGGTACAGGGGGTGGTTCTGGGAATGCACCTGGATGTCAGCCAATTCCTCAGGGCAGTGGCCCATTTGCACCCGCCGTGCAGGGCGGTTATCCTGGCTTGGGATCTCAACTTGGTGTTGTCAGCACTAGGGGGAGAGCCCTTTGAGCCGTTAGGCCGTGCGTCTTTGAAGGATTTAACCCTCAATATGTTTTTTCTCATAGCCATATGTTCGGTGCGGAGGATTTCAGAGCTGCAGGCCTTATCTTGTCAAGAGCTCTTTCTTTCTTTTTCGAGGGAGAAAGTGGTGCTGCGGATGGTGCTGTCTTTTTTGCCTTAGGTAGTTTCAGCATTTCATGTGAACCAGTCTGTTTGTCTCCCGGTCCTCGGAGGGATTGAGAGTGTCCCAGTCAGCCCGCAGTTATGCCTTCTAGATGTGCGGTGGACTCTGAGGTGTTATTTGAAGAGGACTGCATCCTTCTGCAAGTCATATCACCTTTTTGTGTTTGGTGGTTCCTGCAAGGGGGAGGCAGCGGCCAAAACCTCAGTTTCATGGTGGATAAGAGAAGCAATTGCGACAGCCTACATCTTGAAGAGTAAGCCTGTCCCGGCGGGGCTGTGGGTGCATTCCACATGGGCGCAGGCGGCCTCCTGGGCGGAATATAGTTTGGTGCTGCCGGTCAAGATTGCAGGGCGGCGACGTGGTCTTTGCTTCATACTTTCGCTAAGCACTACTGCCTGGATATACAGGCAGCGGGAGATGCCTGTTTTGGTTTAACAGTACTTCAGGCCGCAGTCGCAGGCCCCTCCCATTAGTTTACTGCTCTGTTACATACCCAGAGATGCGGGACTGGACTGGAGGGACGATAAGGAAGTTGAAAATAGACTTACCTACCATTTGCTGTTACTTGAGGAACTCCAGTCCAGTCCTGGATCCCTCCCCAAGTGCCGGTGCTCTGTGTCTGGGGCCTGAAGTACAGGTCCTGGATTAAGAAACTGTCTGGGAGGGGAGAGAACCTGGGAGTGTGGGAATGGATGAGGTTCCCAATGGGCAGAAAGTTTTTTTGTCTGATGCTCAGTTCTGCAGTCACTTGTGTGGGCTACAGGTAAGCCTCCACTATCAGAGGGGAGGGGGAATCTCTTCTCCAGTGTGGGGGGGGGGAGGTATAGTTAGAGTTTTTAGCAGTTAATGTGTTTGAATGCTTTATTGCTCACTTATTTGTTGCTCCAGTGAGTTTGCTTTGTCAGTAGGATACTGGAGCTTGGTGGGCGGTTCCGGTGGTATAAATACTGTGATAAGGAAGCTTATCAGGACCCAAGAGATAGGGATAAAGAGGAGGAATTTACCCTTATAAAAGGACCTATTTTACCAGGTCAGAGACACAAAACTCCCTTTACACCTAGAAAGCAGGAAATTTCTAGCTACAATAGGTTGCAGAATGCCCCTAGTGGAGAAAAAGAGAGGGAATACAGACTCAGAGTAAGGAACCCTTACGTCACTGAATTCCCCAATTACTCAGCTGCCATGAGGCAGTTTGATCTCCAACACCTGAGAGGAGAGGGGGTGGAGCAGGCACCTGAGAGGTTTAAGACTAGGTCAGTTTATTCAGAAGGGAGAGGCAGGAGAGGAAGAAGAAGAGGAAAGGAGAGAGAACGTGAGAGCAGTAGGAGTGCCTACTGGAAGAGGAATGGATCTGGAACAGTGAGAACAGCAGGAACCAGGAACACAGGTTGGAGAACAGGACGTGGAAGCACCGGTGCATGAGAGAGGAGAAGCTGTTACAAGCTTTGACCCAGGTATGAGCATTAGAAGCTTGCCTAATTCTGAGCACTACAGAATTGCCAGAGACAGCCTTAGCCCTAACGGAAGGCAGTCAGTGAAGCCCTCTGAGCCAGAATCAGAGGAAGTGCCAATGCAACTGGGTGAACCAGACATAGCTTTAGAAGAAGTCTCATACATGGATTGCTCTTTATGCCAGTCTTCCAATACAGAGGTGTTGAAAGGAGTCAACCGTAAGGAAAACCTCCAGTGTCCGGTAGCCCTAAGAGCCTGTGGTTAACTTGTGAAGGTCCTGAGTTAAAGGCAAAATACCTTTTTTTTTTACTATGCAAGCTGAAGCTGCCTAATTAAGTTGGTGAAACAGCTGTGAGCCAGAGCAGTGCTCAGCCTGAAGCCGTATTAACGGTGAAAGTAAGGAAAGCTTTTGTTTGGCTGTTTATAAGAAAACCTTGCATAGAGAATTGCTTTCCTGTGAAGAGTTTAACTGCCTTGTTGAAAGTTTTTTTTCTATGTTTAAGAAGTGTGATGAAGTTCCATTTCCTACCTTAAAAACACAGGATTCACTGAGTTCTAGTCTTGAAGCTGACAGGCAGGCAGGCCATGTGAGCAGCAGTTGTCAGGGGCGACATAAACAAACCCAGCCACGGGGTTTGCAAATAAGCCCAGCTGAGAAACATTCCCCAATACCTAATAGCTTGCACCTGGAAAGGGGAAGAACTTATAGCCACTATAAGAGCTATGCAGGAAATGCAGAGTTAGACGGAGTAGAACGAGGAGGACTAGCTGAACTAACTGAACCAGCTGGTCTAGAGGAAGAAGGAGGAGTTTCAGACTCTGACCCAGGACGTGAGTCAGAGCCAGAACCAGGAAGGGTTCACCACAGAAACTACCCAGAGCACTGCAGGAGAAAGCAGCCAGTGAGGTCAGAGAACAGTTGCAAGTGTTCGGCTGATTGCAAGCTGTTTGGAGCTTAGAGGCAACGTTCCAACTGGAGTGATTGGAAGCCTAAAGACAAACAGTATGTATTTGAGAGCTGTAGCCTGGAGAATGACTCTGGTAGAAAGTTAAAGTTTGCTGATAAAAGAAATACCTACAGGGTTAACGCTGAGAAGCCTCGTGTGATAAATCCTAGGTGGGGGCAGGGCAGTAACACCCAGCCAAGGGATTTGAGCACCGAGCTAAAGAGAGAGCAGTTAACAACCCCAGAGAGAGAAAGGCATTTCCCTGAAGATGTGTGCATGTCTGAGGAAGATATAGTAGCAGTTCCTAAGCCTCAGAGAAAACCCCGCAGGCTTAAACCTCATGTTAATAGGGGAGAAGAATATTCTTTTGCAAAGCCTGAAGCCAGAGCTTATAAATGTTCCAAGGGTAGAACCTGCCAGAAGGAATTAAACTCTAAGAACCCTGAAGGGTGGCTTCCCTCTCTCCCAAACACCGAGGAATACGGTAGCTGTTATTCCAGCCCTAGAGGAAGTTGTGAAGAGAGACTCTGTGACGGCACGTTACAGGGGAACTTGCAGAAGTATTGTGGCAAGGAGAACTCAGACAATTCTGAATGTATGCAGGAGCCTATGGTCATTGATACAGTCAGTGAATGTTCATTTGATAGTGACCCAATGGACTGCACATTGATTTTCTCTGATAAAGTGACGTCTTTTCGCTAGTCAAAAGGCTGTATAGTGTGGAGGGAAAACACTATCAGTGAAGAGTGCTGTTTTGCACATATGAAAGCTATGTGCTGAGTTTTGCCCGTTTAACGTTTACTCTTTTCTTTAAGAAGCAAGAAAAAGCTGTTATAATTTCCTTTGTGTTTTGCCAGAAAGTATGGCTTATTTGTTTTGAGTATTGTGTTATATTACCTGAAGAATCCGACCCCGGGAGGGGAAATAAATCCTTTAACCTTAAACCATTCGTGTTCACAACTACTTAATCACCATCAGACACAGATCTGCAACCCTAGGCGGCAGCCTGCCCACCTGGTGGTGACAAGAACTGGCGTAGTCTCTCGGATTTTTCAAACAAGGAAACAACACAGTACAAGAGCGTGCATAAAGGATTACTTGCTGAAAAGAAAAGAAACGTTTTGCTATCTTGGACGGAGAAGAAAAAAAACCCAGAGCGGATTTCTTTTTTCAAGTTCCTGACCTGGAAGGCAGTCAAGACACAGCTTTCTCAACACACGATCCTGCACCGTGCTAAGGTAATGGTAGGAAGGCACGGGGGTGATCAGGATCAGTGAGAAAGGGGGAAGCTGGGAGTGCTAAAGGAAGCAAATAGAGGAAAAAAAAAACACATAGTCTGTGCCGCACTTGGTGGGCCCTGTCTTTCTTTTTCCTTTGCAGGTGCGTGACGGAGTGACGGAATGGATCCACAAGCGATGCAAGACTGGATGGAGGCTCAATGGAAGGCCCAAGGAGAGTTGGCCAGACTGAGTCAAGAGAGGATGATAGCCGCGATGACCGAGCAGCAGCAACCACTGTTGGAATTGCTAGAGACTCTCATCAAGAGGACTGGTACCGCAGCAGAGGTTAATCCCTCAGTGTCTAAGGTGGTAGGACTCAATGATTGCAATGCTTTGACATTGGGACAGCTAAAATCATACGACAACTTTGATGATTTTTCAGACGCCTTTGAGCGTATCGCAGAGGCGGCTAAATGGCCGATTGACCAGTGGGCTGTAAGGTTCGCTATGACCTTATCAGGTGAAGCACTAGCGACCTACAAAACTATGCCTGTCGGTCTTTCGTCTAGTTACCCGGAAGTAAAATCAGCCATAAGGGATAGGCTGGGTTTAACACCCCTGCACTACAAAAGGCTCTTTAGAGAAGCTAGGCTTATGAATAAGGAAACGCCTAAAGCATTACTACAGAGGTTAAGAGGACTAGCGACCAAATGGCTTGCTCCAGAGAGGGCGACGGTAGAGTCATTGTTAGACACCATCATCTTGGAGCAATACTTGGAAGCTATACCGCCTGAGATAAAAGCTCTCATAATGTTACAGAAATGTCATTCTACCCAAGACGCTGCCAACCTCACGGAGAATTATTTGGAGGCTGAATTAGCCAGCACCTTCGGAGGCAATGTTTTAAAAGTGGCCGGTCTTGATAGAATGTATAGAGTAAGAAAGCCTTTTAAGAAAAATGCATGTGGTGAGAATGTGTGTAATGAAAAGATGTTTGGTAAAAACGTAGCAGAAAATATTTCTAGGAAATGTTTTAACTGTGGCCTGCCTGGACATTTATACAGAAAATGTAATGAGCGTACTGTCCTAGTGTTGGGAGGAGAGAACCACCTAGAGAAAGGAATTCTGCTTAAAGTCCAGATATAAGGGGTAGAGGCTTTGGCGCTCCTAGATTCCGGAGCCGACCAAAGCATGGTCTCCCGAGAAATGTGGCAGACCATCACGGCCCATGACCCTTCTGCCCGAGGCCAGATAGAGGGAAGAGTGAGTGTAAAATGCGTGCATGGCACCTCTTCCCATTACCCACTGTACCGAGTGTGTGTGGCAGGAGTGGGTACTAAAGAGGAATTACAAGTAGCAGTAGTTCCCCGGCTCCCTTATGAGGTAGTGTTGGGACGCAACTGGCCCCCATTTGCCAGAGAGATGAAGAAAGGCCTTATCGGAGAACCCGAGGTATCCAAAACTGAGGCCATAGCACAAAAAGTTCCCAAACCCTTATTTGAGAGGACACAAAAGCCCAAGAGCCACACAAAACCACAGGTAGTGGGGGGAACCACTCCAAAGAAAAAGTTTGTCTTAACGCTTTTCAAAAATTTCTCCGCTAGCCCAAAGTCCACAGAGGGCTTCTGAAGCCGCGGCAGGTTATGACTTGTTTAGCATAACTGATACAATTGACCCGAGGGAGGGAAAAGCCCTTATTGGTACCGGATTACAGATCCAGATACCTGACGGCTGCTACGGCCGAATAGCTCCGCGGTCCGGATTAGCTGTTAAAAATTTTCTGGACGTAGGAGTGGGGGTAGTAGACCCCGACTACCGAGGGGAAGTGAAGGTCCTGCTTTTTAATTTTGGTAAAGAAAATTATAAGGTCAGGAAGGGGGATAGAATTGCCCAATTAATATGCGAACGGGTAGGTTTTCCCCTGGTAGAAGTCCCTTCATTAACCTATACGACCCGAGGTACAGGTGGATTTGGTTCCACAGGTAAGGGGGAGGTGAGAGGCCTGACAGCCATAGCCGATGGAAAAAGGGAGGAGGACTTGGGGCTCCAACCTGCTGATTGGAGGGAACAGCCGGAGCCACGCATAGGCACGGACTTGTCAGTACCACAGCAAAGGGAGTTGACCCAGATGCTAGATAAATTTACTGATGTGCTCACGACGATGCCGGGAGAAACCCGCATCGTCGCCCATGAAATCATCACAACCCCAGGGAAAATAGTGCGACAACGTCCCTAAAGGCTGCCTGAGGCCAAAAAGACAGAAGTGATAGCCCAGGTAAAAGAGATGGCCAAAATGGGCATCATTGAGGAGTCTAGAAGCCTGTGGTCAAGCCCAATCGTGCTGGTCCCAAAACCAGACGGGACGCTTCGCTTCTGTATCGACTTTAGACAGGTTAACAGCATATCGCAATTCGACGCCTATCCGATGCCACGGATAGATGACTTGCTAGACCGGTTAGGCCAAGCCCGATTTTTGATTACATTGGATTTAACCAAGGGATATTGGCAAATCCCGTTAACTAGAGACTCCAAGCCAAAAACCGCTTTTAGCACGCCGGTAGGGCTATATCAGTTTAGGCGTATGCCATTCGGCCTTCATGGCGCAGCGGCCACATGCCAAAGGCTTATCGATCAAGTTTTGCGGCCTCACCAAAATTACGCACTAGCGTATATGGATGATGTAGTCATTTACAGCAACACATGGGCTGAGCACTTATTTAGGGTCGAAGCTGTATTACAGGCCATACGAAAGGCTGGCCTAACCTTAAATCCTGCAAAATGCCTATTTGCCACTAGGGAGGCAAAATATCTAGGACATATAGTGGGAAACGGGCTGGTAAAGCCCCTCACAAGCAAAATAGACAGTGTCCGGAATTTTCCCCGGCCCCTGGATAAAAAGCACATCCGTAGCTTTTTGGGCCTTGTGGGATATTATAGGAGGTTTATCCCTAGGTTTGCGGAAATCAGCATGATATTCACAGATATGCTCAAAAAGAATGCGCCGAACATGGTACGGTGGACTCCGGAGGCTGAGGAGGCTTTTGTTTTTCTTAAAGAGAAACTTTGTAAAGCTCCAGTCCTAAGAGGGGTCGATTTTCGGCTGCCTTTCATCGTGCAGACTGACGCCTCCGAGACAGGTCTAGGCGCTGTCATGTCACAGACATTCGAAGGGATAGAGCATCCCGTTATTTATCTCAGTCGGAAGCTATCCGATGCTGAAAGAAAATACTCTACCGTGGAACGCGAATGCCTCGCGATTAAGTGGGCTGTAGAGGCATTGCGGTTTTACCTGTCAGGGTGCAAATTTATACTAGTTACGGACCATGCGCCGTTGAAATGGCTCGGCCATATGAGAAATGATAACGCTCGTTTGACTAGGTGGCACTTAGCCTTACAGGCCTTTGACTTCGAGGTACAACACAGGGCGGGCAAGTTACACAGTAACGCAGATGCATTATCAAGGCTTACGTGCTGTCAGACGAGGGCGTCAGCAGCCCGTAAGGTTTTAAGGGGGGGGATATGTGATGAAGAAGTTCCATTTCCTACCTTAAAAACACAGGATTCACTGAGTTCTAGTCTTGAAGCTGACAGGCAGGCAGGCCATGTGAGCAGCAGTTGTCAGGGGCGACATAAACAAACCCAGCCACGGGGTTTGCAAATAAGCCCAGCTGAGAAACATTCCCCAATTCCTAATAGCTTGCACCTGGAAAGGGGAAGAGCTTATAGCCACTATAAGAGCTATGCAGGAAATACAGAATTAGACGGAGTAGAACGAGGAGACCGGGTAGAACGAGGAGGACTAGCTGAACTAACTGAACCAGCTGGTCTAGAGGAAGAAGGAGGAGTTTCAGACTCTGTCCCAGGACGTGAGTCAGAGCCAGAACCAGGAAGGGTTCACCACAGAAACTACCCAGAGCACTGCAGGAGAAAGCAGCGAGTGAGGTCAGAGAACAGTTGCAAGTGTTTGGCTGATTGCAAGCTGTTTGGAGCTCAGAGGCAACGTTCCAACTGGAGTGATTGGAAGCCTAAAGACAAACAGTATGTATTTGAGAGCTGTAGCCTGGAGAATGACTCTGGTAGAAAGTTAAAGTTTGCTGATAAAAGAAATACCTACAGGGTTAACGCTGAGAAGCCTCGTGTGATAAATCCTAGGTGGGGGCAGGGCAGTAACACCCAGCCAAGGGATTTGAGCACCGAGCTGAAGAGAGAGCAGTTAACAACCCCAGAGAAAGGCATTTCCCTGAATATGTGTGCATGTCTGAGGAAGATATAGTAGCAGTTCCTAAGCCTCAGAGAAAACCCCGCAGGCTTAAACCTCGTGTTAATAGGGGAGAAGAATATTCTTTTGCAAAGCCTGAAGCCAGAGCTTATAAATGTTCCAAGGGTAGAACCTGCCAGAAGGAATTAAACTCTAAGAACCCTGAAGGGTGGCTTCCCTCTCTCCCAAACACCGAGGAATACGGTAGCTGTTATTCCAGCCCTAGAGGAAGTTGTGCAGAGAGACTCTGTGATGGCACGTTACAGGGGAACTTGCAGAAGTATTGTGGCAAGGAGAACTCAGACAATTCTGAATGTATGCAGGAGCCTATGGTCATTGATACAGTCAGTGAATGTTCATTTGATAGTGACCCAATGGACTGCACATTGATTTTCTCTGATAAAGTGACGTCTTTTCGCTAGTCAAAAGGCTGTATAGTGTGGAGGGAAAACACTATCAGTGAAGAGTGCTGTTTTGCACATATGAAAGCTATGTGCTGAGTTTTGCCCGTTTTAACGTTTACTCTTTTCTTTAAGAAGCAAGAAAAAGCTGTTATAATTTCCTTTGTGTTTTGCCAGAAAGTATGGCTTATTTGTTTTGAGTATTGTGTTATATTACCTGAAGAATCCGACCCCGGGAGGGGAAATAAATCCTTTTACCTTAAACCATTCGTGTTCACAACTACTTAATCACCATCAGACACAGATCTGCAACCCTAGGCGGCAGCCTGCCCACCTGGTGGTGACAGAAGACAAACAGTGTTCTGGACTGAGAGAAAAAGAAACCTGCTTTAGGAAAAGCTGTTTTCTGTTTGTTTGATCAGCACTGCAAGCCATGCCTGATAGCAGGGGCTGTTACCCAGAGATGCGGGACTAGACTGGAGTTCCTCAAGGAACAACAATTAGCAGGTAAGTCTAATTTCACCTTATAAAATAGGCATCTTCTCCATCCCCAAACCTAGGCCCCCTGTTATAAAATCACCCTCTACTGATGGACGAGCACTTTAGCCCAACCAAAAGTGAGCTGCAGTAATCCAGCTGATTTAAAATAAAGCAGTGAACAATAGTCTGAAGGTACTTTATCTCACTGTGGACATCCTGAAAACTCAAATTTCTGGGGTCCCCCAGGGTAAGTTTGGGAACCACAGGTCTGAAACATCCAACTACCTTGTGTCTGTTGATGTTAGGGTTGTGAGCATAGCTGCTCCATGCAAGTTATCCCAGTCTCTGTATTTCAGTTTCATTGCAAAATCACCCTAGCTTACTGGGAACTCCTGGAAAGATGTTATGTAAAGGATTTTTAAATTAGTATTTGTTTTCATATCAGCTCTGAAATTCAAATGATTTTTGCATAGTGAAAGGGATCATTCCAAATCCTTCTCGAGATGACATTAATTTTAGTTATTAAAATTTATATACTGTGTGTCAGGTCACTAGTTCACCCAAAGTAGTGTACATAGCATGCTTCCAAGGCACACTATTACCTCATGAAAAACATACTATAAATAAGGAGAGGACCGCATAAGCAAAAAAACTAAAAAAGAAAAACTTTCTTTATTTTTATTACATTGCTTGCTTGACCGCCCAGGCCGAATCATCAGGGCGGTTTACAAAAATAATAATAAAACATAGGCTGCGAGACACCGTGCTGCTTTTCAGCCCCATAGTCTGGACAACACCTGGGACAGACCATCAGATGACCACATGAAAATTAATAGCATTTTCAGAAGAGAAGGAATCTAAGATGTCATCACCCCAACAGTGAATGGCATGAATTGCTCTGGGAGTCAGTGCCTATTTTTCCCTCTTTTTAACCTTTACACATGTCCTTAAAAATGGTGATGAGGGAAGATAAAATTACAATTTACTTCCAGACTCTAAAGCCAATCCATGGTCAATGGATTCATAAATGAGCACTTTTCTAATGAGCAATTTTCTAACTGGTGGCAGAGTTATCGCTGAGCAACACTATGAGATCTCCACTTCTGCTACTGGTGGGTTTCCTTGAGCTTGACCAGACCTTTGTGCCAATGCAGATTATTGAGGTTGTGCTATCAGTGTACTCAAGAGTAGGACTGCTGAGTCAGGCATGAAAGAAAGGGCTGAGACACATCGGTGTGGTTTGCCGTCTTAATTTGGAGGGCAAAGGGTAAGGGAGTCATAGTGACAGTGGGGGCAGGGGTGCCAGATTACCTTTAGTGCTGGCAACATTTGGGGGGCTACCTCCCCCTCATGCCCCCCCCCCCCCAAACTATACCTACTGTATGCTGAGACACAAGAGGAGATTCTGGAAGATCATCGGACTGTGCAGGCCGTGCTGTCATTAGCAGGCAAGAGTGCAGTGATCTGACATCAGTTTGAGGTCTGTGGGCAAGATTCCAAGGGAACCAGCCCCAGGGAAAGTTACTTTGATAGAATTGCAGCAAAGGATGTCTTGGGTGGAAACTGTCCTTTCTGGATGAGTCTTCCAGTGACTGGATTTTCAGCTGAGGCTGAAACAAAGATCCATTCATAGTACTTGCTGCTCTACAAACAAAACTTTAAAAAGAGTTGTCAAATCCAAAATTTTGGTTTTGTAAACTTCCAGGGCACTAGTAAAGAATGTGCTGCCTGCTTACTAACTTCAAATCCTGGAAAATGCTTTCTTTTGTAGCAGTCGACAAATCCTGTTGACTAGAGCACAATGCTCATCCTGGTATATAAACTTGAAGCGGATATTGCAACTGCAGCACTAAAAGAATGCAACGTTCCAGAAACCAGACACAACATGTTAAACTGCAATTACTGTCTAATTGGTAACTATTGAAAACTTATCAAACGGGGGGAGATGCGCTTGGTTTTCCTTCTTCCAGTGATCAATTGTGTGGCCGCATTCTGAGTAATCTGCCATGATCTCAAGATAATACTGGGAAGTCCAACAAACAGTATTAGAGTAATCAAAGTGGGGAAAAATTAAAAGCATGTGGAAGTCTAAAATCTCACAATTTCCTCATCAACCATAATTTAAAAAGAGAGTATACGAACTCTTTATACCTGTGCCTTAAAACTTAGCCTTCTATTAACCACAGTACCTAGTATGACATATCTCCAGGAACAAGCAGGAATGTAATCTTCACATATGGGTATCGTCGGTACTGACGGAGCCTGCGCGGGAACGCTCTCCAGCGTCCAATAGGAACGCTTTTGGGAGCATCCCTCAGCACATGCGTGCTGCCTTCCCGCCTTTCCAACTGTCCCTCTTCAGTTCTTCGTTTTCCACGGAGCCGACAGGACTCATACCCTGTCACCGCAGAAAATTCCTTCTTTAAAATTGTTTTCTTGTGGTCGTGTTTGCCTCCGCATGACGCCTACCGGTACCGCCGATTCTTTTCTTAAAAAAAAAAAAATTATACTCTGAACTGTTTCTCTTCAGAAACTTTTCTTTTTTCGGTGCTAGGCACCATTTTGGGCATTAGGCCTCATATTCCTAAAACATGGAAAAACCAACTAGTGGTTTTAAAAAGTGTACTAAGTGTGGCGGTACCATTTCCGTCACCGACACCCATGACTGATATCTTAAATGTTTAGGGCCTGAACATTCTCCATCTGAATGTCTCTCCTGTATGGGGATGACTAAAAGAGGAAGACAGAACCGGGCTGCAAAGCTTGGTACCCTCTTTTCTTCGGATGCCAGATCCATTGCATCGACGTCTTCAAGAGCCTCCTCTTCCTCCCATGGATCTCAGGTAACTAAACATAAAAGCCGGTCCTCAAAGGGTAGCTCTCCTGCTAAGCATCGAGAGGCCATTGGCATGCCCTTGAGGGAACCACACCGGCAAAACAGCCCCGGCGGGAAGCTTCGGCTTCTAAAGTATCAACGGGGCTCCAGGATGTTCTCGAGGCCTCGACCTCACAAGAACTACTGGTGCCATGCTCAGGAGTCCCGGCCGTCTTCACCGGTACTGATACCCAGGCATCGGCAGCGTCGATAGATCAGAGATTCCTCGCTATCGAATGCAGTATTGCAGCTCTCCTCACAGCTGCGGTACCGTTGACACCTATGGTTCAACGGGCACTGGTACCGACATCGGTACCGATGCCGTGACTTACACCAGTACAGACATCGGTACTGGCCCCAGTGGGAATTTTTCCCACGCCATCTTTGGCTGGCATCGACAAATTGGTACCGGATCAACTCGGTACCGACTTCGATTGATACCGGAACCGTGCTTTGCATGAGCATTGTGGTCAGGAATACTTCGAATCCTCCGATTCCGAAGACTCTGACAATTCTGCCGGTACCAGAGTGTTTCTCCCGGAAGATTCCTCTTCTCCCCAAAGCAGAATGTCACCTCCAGAGGACATTTCTTTTCAGGATTTTATTTGTGATGTTGCCAAAGGCCTTTCAATCACGGTAGCTCCTGAAAAGGAACCCAGAGCAAAGGAATTGGAAATTCTCCAATATCCTAAAGCTCCAAAGGAGGCAGCCACTCTGCCCATCCATGAAATTCTTCATGACTTGATGCTCAGAATGTGGGAGACACCTCTGACTACATCTCCTCATTCTAGGAGGCTTGATACTATGTATCAAGTTCCGCCATGTCCTGGATTTCAAAAGATTCAGCAGCCACACCATTCAATGGTGGTGGAGTCAGCCATGCGTAGGATGAAAAGTGCAAAGAGGCATGCATCCAATCCTCCAGGTTGTGAATGCAGGACCTTGGATGCTTTTGGGTGCCAAACTTTTCAGGCTTCCATGCTTTCAGCTAGGATCAGTTCATATATATTATATATGGGAATGTTCCTCAAAGAAGTTACAGGAGACTTGGAGCTTATGAGCCCACTTCTCCCAGATGACAGGAGACAAGACTTTCTTGCTCTAGTTAAGCATGCTCAAGATGTCTCCAAGTTTGTGAATCGTGCAACCTTTGACTGCTTTGAATGCATCAGCAGAACTTCTGCTATTGCCATTGGAGCACGACGGATTGCCTGGCTTCAGGCATCAGACTTGGAGACTTGGGTACAGGACAAATTAGGCAACATCCCTTGCACAGGAGAGAATCTCTTTGGCAAGAATTGGCAGGAAAAGGCTAATGAAATAGATGCTGACAATATCACGTTAGATTGTCAAAATCTACAGCCACTCCAGCCAAAAAGAAGCCTTATAAAAAACCCTCTTTTAGCAAAAAGAGGACGTTTTATCCTTCCTATACCCAACAGAGCCAAAGTCAGGGTCAAGTTGCCCAAAAGGGACAAACTAGACAACAAAAGAAGCGAAAAGGCCCGAGAGCTCAACCAGCTCCGCAGGTTCAGCCCCCTCAAGGGCTTTGACTCCTTCCTAGAGAGCTTAGCCATCTTGCCCTTGAGGAGTCCTCAACCCCCCAGTATTCCAGGCAGGTTATGCCATTTTATCAACAGGTGGCATCAGATAACAGCAGAAGATTGGAATCTGCCCATTGTCGGAGAGGGGCACAAGCTCCATTTTCACAGCATGCCCCCTCCTAAGGCAGTTCAATTCGCAGACCTCTGCAGACAATCTGCTAGGTTACGAGGTCTCAACACTTCTTGCCCAAGGGGCAATAGAGGAGGTACCCATTCTCCAACAGGGTACAGGGTTCTACTCCCCCCTATTTTCTTATTCCAAAGAAAACAGGTGGACACAGACCCATTCTAGATCTCAGAGAATTGAACAAATATCTGTTCAGAGAAAAGTTAAAAATGATTTCTCTAGGAACTCTTTTGCCATACCTTCAAAGTCAGGATTGGCTTTGCTCTCTAGACATAAAGGATGCATATACTCACATTCTGATCCATCCATATCACAGGAAATTCTTACGATTCCTTTTAAAGGGAAAACACTTCCAGTACAGGGTGCTTCCCTTTGGTCTGGCTTTGGCACCAAGAGTATTCACGAAATGCATGACAGTAGTAGCTGCATTCCTGCGAACCCTAAGAATATTCGTCTTCCTTTACTTAGACAGCTGGCTCATTCGAGCCCCCACGGTTGCAGAAGCCAGTGCTGCACTGTCTCGCACAATGCGAATCCTCCAATACTTGGGATTGGTAATAAACTTCCCAAAATCCCAACTTGTTCCTTCCCAGTGCCTGGAGTTCATAGGAGCCTGGTTAGACACCAGACAGTCAAGGGCTTTTCTTCCACAGGCCCGGTGTCTTCGCATAGTGCAACTAGCTTCTCAAGCAGCAGGGAAATCCTCCCTAACTGCTCGAGAACTCCTACAGATACTGGGACATATGGCATCCACAGTTCATGTAGTTCCCTACGTTCGCCTCCACATGCGAGCAGCCCAGTGGACCCTATCCACTCAGTAGTCACAGGTCACGGGTCATCTATTGGACAAGATAACAAACTCTCAATGACTGATTTTGTCCCTCCAATGGTGGCAATCACTAGAAAATATGTCAGTAGGGTCTCCCTTTCAACAGCCCCTCTTCCAGGCCACCCTAACAACAGATGCATCACAGGTGGGTTGGGGAGCACACCTCAATCATCTCTCTACCCAGGGTACCTGGACTCCACAGGAGGCTGGTCTACACATAAACCTCCTGGAATTAAGAGCCATCTATTTAGCTCTTCGAGTGTTCTATGCCCAGCTCAGCTACAAGACAGTCCTAGTCTAAACGGACAATCAAATAGCCATGTTCTACGTGAACAAGCAGGGCGGAACAGGTTCTCTGTCGTTATGCAATGAAGCTTTACGACTGTGGGCCCTCGCCAGAGAGCACCAAATTCACCTTCTAGTGGTATATCTTCCAGGCATTCAAAACCTTTGGGCAGTCAAACTCAGTCGAGTACTGCTGCCTCACAAGTGGTCTCTCCACCTAGACCAGGTGGCAAAGATATTTCATTTCTGGGGTACTCCAGACATAGACCTCTTTGCAAGTCCACTGAATGCCAAACTTCCCCGGTTCTGTTCCAGGATTCTGGCTCACAATTGTCAGGCAAGGGATGCCTTCCTCCTTCACTGGGGTCAGGACTTCCTTTATGCCTTCCCACCCATTCCCCTCATCCCCAAAACACTCTTCAAGCTTCAGAGAGACAGGGGTCGTATGATCCTCATAGCACCACAGTGGCCACGACAAACGTGGTATCCCCTGCTTCTACATCTCTCTCAAGCTGCACCTTTGGAGTTAGGGCATGCTCCAGATCTCCTTTCCGAAGAGAACGGGACGCTATGGCACCCGAATCCCCAGTCCCTGCATCTCATGGCCTGTTGCTGAAGGCTTAGACTTTCAGGATTTCAACCTGTCCCAACAGGTAAAGGATATCCTTCAGGCTTCTAGAAAACTCTCCACAAGAAGATCTTATGCCTTCAAGTGGAAACGTTTTACTATATGGTGTTCCAAGAAGGGGTTAAACCCCCTTGTCATACCTTTAGAATCGATACTAGAGTATCTCCTTCACTTATCGAATTCTGGTCTGAAGACCAATTCGGTAAGAGTCCATCTTAGTGCAATTGCAGCTTCTTATAAGCCTCTGAATGGACAACCTATTTCCTCTCATCCTCTCATATCCAGATTTATGAGAGGTGTTCTATTAACAAAGCCTCCTATTAAACCACCACCGGTGGCATGGGATCTAAATCTAGTTCTCGGGCAGCTCATGAAGCCGCCTTTTGAGCCTTTAGCCACTACAATCCTTAAGTTTTTGTCCTGGAAGGTCATCTTCCTAATTGCAATCACCTCTGCACGTTGCATTAGTGAATTGCAAGCTTTAGTGGCTGATCCTCCTTATACTAGGTTTCATCATGATAAGGTTGTTCTTAGAACTCATCCACACTTTATGCCAAAGGTGGTTTCGCCTTTTCATTTAAATCAATCCATTTTTCTTCCTGTATTTTTCCTGAGGCCTCACGCCTCTAATGCAGAAAGAAATCTTCATACTTTTGTAAAAGAGCCTTAGCCTTTTACCTACAGAGAACACAGCAACATAGAAAGTCCTCACAACTTTTTATTGCTTTTGATTCTAGTCATTTGGGACTTCCAGTCTCCAAAAAAACTTTATCCAAATGAATTGCCCAATGCATATCCTTTGCTTATGAGAGTAAGGGTCTTCCTCTTCAAGGCCATGTCACAGCTCATAACGTGAGAGCCATGGCAACTTCTATGGCTTATCTCCACTCTGTGTCTATCGATGACATTTGTCGAGCAGCCACCTGGGCTTTGGTACACACCTTCACAGCCCACTACTGCGTGGATAAAGCCTCCCGTAGGGATGCCTTCTTTGGCCAAGCTGTTCTTCAAAATCTCTTTCAGACCTAATTCAATTCCTACCCACCAACCCTGGTGGAATGCCAGAGATCCATGGAAGGAAGGATGCCTACCTTTCTAGGGTGGCACCTCCCTGGGGCTATCTCCCTGGCATCTTCAGCTAGAGAGTCCCCATATGTGAAGACTACATTCTTGCTTGTTCCTGGAGATAGCATAGATACTCACCTGTAACAGGTGATCTCCGGGAACAGCAGGGATTTAGTCTTCACAACCCACCCACCTCCCCTAGGAGTTGTCTTTCTATCTCTTTGTCTCTTTCTTTTCTCCCTCTGTCCTTTCACTCAGCTACAAACTTAACTGAAGAGGGACAGTTGGAAAGGCGGGAAGGCAGCGCGCATGTGCTGAGGGATGCTCCCAAAAGCGTTCCTATTGGACACTGGGGAGCGTTCCCGCGCAGGCTCCGTTGGTACCGACGATACCCATATGTGAAGACTAAATTCCTGCTGTTCCCGGAGATCACCTGTTACAAGTGAGTAACTACGCTTTCTTCATGAACAGGTATAGAATGACCATGAATTGGAGCTTCTCCAGTGATCAAAGTCACCGCCAATACTTCAGTTATCTTAAAATTTATTGTAAGTGCCATATTTTTCAGACCAAAGATCCATCAAGGCCAGTATCCTGTTTCCAACAGTGGTCAATCATAAAAGGACAGAATAGTAAAATATTGCTTGTATCACTTGTATACATCTTAATGGTAATACCGAAGTCCTATTCCTAACAAAGAACAAGAACTTCTCTCCTCCCACATCATTGAAGGTACGAGATGCTGAGCTCCCATGCAAAACCGAGATACGATACCTGGGCGTTACAATAGACCAATATCTCAACTTCAAAGAACACATAAAGAATACCACCAAGTCCGTCTACAATAAAATACGGACACTAAGACACCTAAGACCTCTTCTAACCCCAGAAGACTTGAGAACTATATTCCAGTCACTTGTAACGCCACACTTCGATTATGCAAACTTCATCCTACACGGGCTCCCTAGGAGCACCCTCAATCCACTGCAGATGGCGATGAATGCAGCAGCCCGCATTCTCTGTGGCATTTCCAGAAAAGAGCACATCACGCCCATACTTATGGAACTACACTGGCTACCGTTACAATGCAGGATTACCTACAAGGTCTTACTCCTTGCATTTAAAGCAATTAACAGGCTAGCCCCCTCATCCCTCACTGCACTCCTGACCATTACCCCTACAAACAGGCTAAGAAGGTCAGCAGCTGCCAATACACTGTCTATACCACCTGAGTCCACTAAATGTACTCAAACAACTAGAAATAGAACCTTTACATTCTACGCCCCTAGGTGCTGGAACAATCTCCCACCTCATATACGTGCAATTGTTGACCTCTCACAATTCAGAAAAGCCCTTAAACACCGCTTATTCTGCCTTCACTTCACCCACCCTAACCTAACACAATCACTCCCAGCACCTCACCTCACCCACTCAGCCTCTGACATTCCAACAACTTAACCCCTAACTACACACATAACAGACCTGCCCTCAGACTTACTCATAGCAAGTATAGATTACAAGCCTCTTGCATTACTATTCCAATGTGCATTATAAACTGTAAATAGTTTTACAACCACCATTGCTGATTTGTATATAGTTACTCTTGTTTCAGTCCCAAGTTGCAATCCCTGTTGCAGAACAGATCCTCTGTTCTGATGCAAAATCTTTGTTATTTGTAAACCGCACTGATACCAAATAGCGCGGTATATAAGAACTGTAAATAAATAAATAAATAAAATACCAAGGTCACCCAACTTCTTGCATATTGATACCATATAGATATTGAACAAAGTGGCCAACAAAGCTTATCCTGGCAGTACTCAATAGAAACATAGAAACATGACGGCAGAAAAAGACCACATGACCTATCTAGTCTGCTCTTCCATATCAACCACTATAACAGTCCTCTTTTTTCCTTTAGAGAGACTGCCATAATGAAAACCAATCAGACACATCCCCATCAATCTGAATCAGCTAGGATCTTCCCATTAAATGCAACAAGAATCATTTCAAAACATTCCACAAATCCTTATATCAATAAGACATTGTAACAGGATATTTGGTCAAACCATACCATAGGCTGCAGTTATATCAAAAGATATAAATAAGTAGCACCTCGATTCTCTAACCCACTTAAAATGGTATCCAGCAATGATAATAACTGTGTTTTAAGATTTATGAAATTCAAATTCAACATCTAAGTTTCCTTTAGCTGTAATATATTGATCTAACTACTGCCTTGTACTTGTTCAATTGCAAAATGCAATGTGTGCCTTCGAGTCAGTCCTGACTCCTGGCGACCCAAAAGCTCCTGGGTTTTCTTGGCAGTGTCACCGGAAGTAGATTGCCAGGCCTTTCTTCCGAGACAATGGAGGGTTAAGTGACTTGCCCAAGGCCACAAGGAGTGCTGACTTGTTCAATTACTTTACTAAAAAGGGATAATTTTGAAACAGGACATAGTTTAGGGGCAGTTTTGGGGTGGTGAGGCAGTTAAGATTAGTTTTGAGGATGGGACAATTTGCGGGGTGGTGGGGCATTTGTGGGGGTAGTTTTTGGGGTGCGTGATTCAATCACTAGTTTTCACAGTAGAATTAGCAACAAAGAAGATGGAATATACATAGAATAACTTAAAATGCAGCAGATCAGAGCTAAAGAATTATTTATAATCTCTTGGTGTATAGTGTGGAAGTGTTTATATGTGTGCGCATGTTGTATGGAGAAAATTGGGTATGAGTTATTTTTTGTAGGTGGTTTTGGGGGCTGGAGCATTTTGGGGGGTGCTGGGGCAGTTGCAGGGTAATTTTTGAGGATGGTATCATTTTATAGGTGGATATTGTTTGGTCGTGGGATGGTGGGGAAGTTGTGGGGGGTAGGTTTTGGGGTTGGGGTCAGTTTGAAGGATGCTGGAGCAGTTGCTGGGATGGTAGTTTTTGGTGCTAGGGAAAAATAGGATGGTGAGGCAGTTGGGAGGGGTACTTTTTAGAAGTGGAGTTGTCCTTCAAGGTAATGGAGTAGTTGTTGTGAACTAGGTTTGGTGAGGGGCAGCTTGTGGGATGTTGGGGCAGTTGTAGGGGTATTTTATGAGTGTGGAGGCAATTTGCGGATGCTGGGGTAGTTGCAGGGGGTATTCTTGGAAGTGGGAGCAGTTTGCCCAGTGGGAGGTAGCTTTTGAGGTGCAGGGTGGTGAGGCAGTTGCAAAGGGTAGTTTATGGGGGTGGGGTAGTTGGTGGGTTTTGGGCATATTACAGGGATTCGTTTTTGGACTTGGGGCATTGTGGGGTGGTGGGGCATTTGGAGTATCTTTTAAAGTTGGAGGCAATTGAGATGGTGGGCCAGCTACAGGAAGTTTTTGGGGTTGTGGCAGTTTATGGTGTGGTCAAGAAATTGGGTGTATTTTTTGGGGGTCTGGGAAATTTTTATGGTGTAAAGAGAAGTTCCCATGGGTATTTTTTTTTGGGGGGGGGGGGCAAGGCAGTTGTGGGGATAGCTTTTGGTGATGAGGGCAGTTTAGGGATGTTAAAGCAGTAGTAGGAATTAGCTTTTGGGGGTGTGGGCGGTTTGCAGGATGGTGGGGCAGTTGTGGGGTAGTTTTTGGGGTAGGGTCAGTTTGTAGTGCCATGGTGGAGTTGTGAGAATATTTTTAGGAGAATAAGAGAGAATCGTAGGGGGTACTTTTTTGATTGGGGGAGTTTGGGAAGAGTTGAGAACCAAGAGTGAGGCAGTTAGAAAGGAGCAGTTCCCTAACTGCTATTTTTCATTGTATGCAAGTTTCAATGCTGTGAAAGCTGGAACACTTTTCCATTGAAATGCATTGGGTCATTTTTTTCGGAGGCTTATTTCTCTGGAATCCTAGATTCAGTCTGGCCCATTTTCGAACTCAGTGTGTCTACACCAATTTTTCCCTCATGACAAGTTTCATACCATTCTATTAAATTTTTGGAGCGTTATTTTGACCTTGGACAGACAACCAGACAGGCATTTTTCAACTCTTTTGTTGTTTTTTTTTTAATAATTCTTTCTAACTTCTGTTGAGTTGGAATGAATACAAAGGGAGGCTAAGATACGATGAGGACATTAGTAAACAATTAAAGAAAGGGGTTTCCAAGGTCAAAAGTCTGCATGAGATGTGGATATTATTTACAAGACAATTTTAGAAGCCCAGATAAAATATATTTCATGAATTCAAAAAGGTTGAAAGAAGGCCAAATGACAATTAACATGGTTTAATGGTGAGTTGAAAGAGGTGATGAAAACCTAAAGGGCACCTTTAAGAAAATGGAAAGCACAAGCACTGGCCAGCCTCATGTAAAAAAGTCATAAGGCAGGCCAAGAGAGTCTTTGAAAAGAAGCTTGCTGTAGAGGTCAGAACTATTTCTATAAACCTTTTCAAGTATATCTGTAGCCAAAAGCCTTTGAAGGATTTCATTGGACTGCTGGGTGACTAAGGAGTATGTTTACTAATCAGCTGTAGCGGCTTCCATGCGATATTGGAGCCATGGCCCCAATGGGGCTGTGGTTCCAATATCACATGGAAGCTGCTACCGCCAATTAGTAAACATACCCCTAAGAGATTTATTTATTTAAATTTATTTAAATAGATTTGTATCCCTCCTTATCCTAAAATCAAAGGAGTGCTCTGGGACAATAAAGCAATAGCAGAAAAACTAAATTATTTTTTTTAGCCTGATGTTCACCAAGGAGGACTTTTGGGTTGTATCTACATAAGAAACCTTCTTTGTTGGTGATGATTCAGAGCAACTTGAGCATATCACTGTAAGTCTGGAAGATGTAATCGAGCAAATTGACAAATTCAAGAGCAGCAAATCACCAGGACTGGATAGTGCTCACCCTAGAGTCCTGAAAGAGCTTAAACATGAAATTACTAACAGGTTACAGATGACTATAATAGATCACTCAAAATGGCCATGATACCCGAGAATTGGAGTGTGGCCATTTTAATGCTGATTTTTAAAAGGGTTCCAGGGATGATCTTAGAAACAATAGACTAATGAGCATGACCTTGGTCTTAAGAAAAATGATTGCAGCTATTTAAAAAAAACCAAAATTACTGACCATATAGACAGACAAAGCTTAATGGAAATGAGTCAGGTGCTCAGCAAAGGCAAGTCTTGCCTTACCAGTTTATTAGATTTTTTGAAGGTGTAAGCAAGTGGATAATGGTGAGCCAGTTAATATAGCATATTTGAATTTTCAGAAGGCATTTGACAAAATTCTTCATGAGAGATTCCATAGGAAATTAGAGTCATGGGATAGGAGGACATGTCCTTTTATGGCTTGCAAAATGACTAAAAAAAACAGGAAACAGAGAGTAGAACTAAATGGTCAGTTAATGGAGTGCCCCACAGGTCTTTGCTGGGACCTTTGTAATTTAACATATTCATAAATAATCTGGAGATAAGGAGTGATGAGTGAAGCAATCAAGTTTGAGGATGACACAAAATTATTCAACGTCATTAAACTTTCAGGATTTGCAGAAGGATCCTGTGAAGCTAGGAGACTTGGGGATATGTTTACTAAACCGTCTTAATGTTACCAGCGCATAAGGTGCCGCATAAGGCGCCCTATAAGGCACTCCATAGGGCACATTATAAAGTGCTCTGTCCGCCAAGGCACCTTATAATGTGCCCTTATGAGGCACCTTAGGCTAAGGCACTGTGAGGGTGTTTTTGCTGGCAGCACTGATTTAAATTAAAAGGAAATGCCTCAGACAGCCTTATTAAATAACACCACTGTGGGATCAAACCCATGATCACTGTCTCTGCAGTCATTGAAGTAACCCATGGGCTACATCTCTATAATGTCTAACACACCGCTGGCTGGCTACAGAAAGACTGCAGGTCACCACACAAACTGTCTGCTGTAGTTACCAGGATAGGGTAAACCCACCCGTACCCATGATGCACTGCACATGCAGATCAGCAGCCTACAGCTGCTCAAAAGATGGGGTATGCGCCTCTATAGCACCCCGGCCTGGTAGGGGGAAATGACCGTGTGTGTTACAGGCCCAGAGTAGCTACAGACCGTGACATTGTGCGGTTCCTGTGCTCACCCTGAGGGTGAGGTGGAGCGCCCAGCACCATGTCCGCAGCTCCCGGCTTGGTTGAGATAGGCTGTGCTGCAGGTCCCCATCAGTGCTAGTGTGTGATAGGTAGTCTTTACAGACACACCTAGGATACACCTGTGTCCATCTGTGTTTCCCAGTCATGTCTAGCCCTTGTGGACTATGATGCACCCAGAATAGTTCATATCCTGTGTGGTTGCCATGGTCACATGTTATAAGAGAAGGGCAGTGGTTGGACCCAAAAGCAGATTATGTAGCACCACCCAACCTGCCCTCTGTGGGTCAGGGTGGGGGACAGGATCTCCCACCAACAGATCCACATTCTACATCTCTGCAATGGTGGCAGTAGAGGGGACCATCAACCCCAGTCCTGCTGGGGAATAGGCACCCTACAGGGCAGTCAATGCAGATCTGTACACATCACATAGGGCACTGGCAGACAGGCAGTAGGCCTAGAAAAGCTCAGCTGCCCTCCACCACTATCTGACATTCACCATCAGAGGATACAGTCAGTCTCCACCCGCTGCACCCTGCAAGGTGTTCCAGCCATACACATGCTAATTGCAGACAGTCTGCTAGCTAGTACATAGTGCATGTTCCTGGAGGAACTGTGTGCACCCAAAAATGGGATGCCACACACACCAAGCAGGTATGTCAGTGAGTGGGCCCCAAAAACGGGAACTCATAGATATCACTTGAAAGAAATATTGTATAGCACTATGGGGGAACCTAGCCATGCCATGGTCACTGCTCAGTCAGGGTGAGAGTGACCCCCCCCCCCCCAGCATGACATGCTGTGGCCACCCTGTTCGTGCATGTGGTGGTTGGGCACTACAATGCTCAGCCATTGCCCTATGCCCTGTGCAGATGCATCCTGCCCAGGCCACCCTGTCCGGGCATACCCACAGTACCTTGCTCCTCATTATGCACATTGGCAGGCTAACACTGGAAACAGTGCAAGCAGTGTGGGCTCAGTAAGGTGTAGGCAGCCACAAAACACTGGATAGACATACACACACTCCCACACCTATGCCAGCAGTGTGCAAATATAGAAGTTTTTGGCAGCCCTGGCCACCACACTAGTCCTGGGTACAGTGCGGGCATTGCTATAGTACGCAATACTGTTGGGGTCACTCCCCGGGGTGGTAAACACTGTCAGAAGCAAAACCTGAAACACACTCCACGGATATCAGAAAGGTTGCTATGATGAATCTCTGTCAACAAACTGTGTTTAACTTAGGATTTGTTATCTGACATTAATCATAGCAACCTTTTGATATATTGGTAACATGTTCCCAAGTTTAGGGCAGCATTGCTAAGGTATGCAGGTGCTAGTATTTGGAGATGCTGCTCTGTGCAGGGCCCAACAGCCTGACTCTCCATGAGGCTTTGGATAGTGGAGCCTGGGGGTGTGGGTGTTTGTGCCCCTGTTGGCAGCTGCTCTAGGCAGAGGTTCCCAACTCCGGTCCTGGTGGGCGAAACATGGTTCAGGTTTTCATGCTGTCCCTAATGAATATGCATGAGATACATTTGCAAACAATTGGGGCAGTGCATACAAATGCAGCACAGGCATATTTATTAGGGACAGCATGAAACCTGACTGCAGTTGGGAAACTCTGCTCTAGGGATTGTACATATTTATGGTGTCTGTACTCTGTAGGGCAAAATATAGGCGTTTATGGCATGTTTATTTTATCTGCAATAAAGGTTCCGTCTTTATTACCATGGTTTAGTACTGGGTAAAATATAGGGACATGGTTTGCAGGAGCCACAGCTGGGACTTGAGCTTGTGACCTTCTGCCCCTGAACACACTGGCTCTGTGTCCTGCACCAAAGTGTTGCCACAGGGGCAGATCATTCCCTGGGGATACCATGACTGTTTGTCAGACAGATCTTGTCTGTTGCAGTGCACGGCACACACCTAAACGGGGCGTGGCCGTGGTCTGCTGTGGGCAGATGCCACTGTCCCCTCCACCACCAGCACCCCTCCACCTTCATGCTGACATGCCCTTGTGCCGGTGGTGCTGGTGGTAAGCAGTCCCAGGCCATCCGGTGTGCCTGTGGTGCATGATATGGGGTAGGGGTGCCTGCATAGACATCCACGCTTCCCCCCGGCACCGCCTGCCAATGTTATGTGCCCTTTGGGGTACTTGCTGGGTACTGTCCCCTGGGACACTGTGGGACACACACTCGTGGCCATGTTTGCCCTTGGTCAGTTGCTGTCTTGCTGGTTTTCGGCTTCTACATTCCTATGTGTCACCTAGGCATCTGCATAGCCCACCCTGTGCCCCAGCTGCCCCACTGCATGTCCCTCTTGCAGCCCCCTGTACCCCATTTGCAGCCTCACTGTAGTGCCCTCTCGTACTTGGGCACTATGATGTTGCCGCACATGTATCACTACTATCACTTTTCTTGGTTTCCCTGCCTTTGCTGCACATTGCTGACTGAAATGGTCTCTCTCCCCTGCAAATGTGCCTCTAGCGCGAGGTTTTCACTGGCGCTAATTTTCAGACCTTCATTTCACGGTGTTAGTGTGCATGGGGCCTCTCTCCGCCCACTCTCCGCCCATTGACCCCTTATCTCTGCCCCTGGGGAGCCTTCCTCCGCCCTCTGGGGAGCCTTACTCCACCCTCTGCGCACCTTAACGCCGCCGGAGACGTTATCACGCGGTACGTGATGTTCTTGCATGGTAATGCGCCATTATCGCGCGATAACGTCGCAGCTGCGCCGTTAGCGCCATTTAGTAAACATACCCCTTGGTGTCTAAACAACAGATGAAATTTACTGTGAGCGCGTGCAAAGTAAACTATACAGGTACAAAATCCTGAATTGTGAGTTAGGAGTCACCATCTAAGAAAAAGATTTTGGAGTTATTGAAATTATTAGCCCATTGTGCCCCAGCTGCTAAAAAAGCAAATAGAACTTTAGGGATTATTCGAAAAGGAATGGAGACCATTTTACCGCTGTATAGATCCCAGGTGTAACATATTGTGTGTTGTTCTAGTCACCCTATCTCAGAAAGGATGTAGCAGAAATAAAAATGTTTCCGAGAAGGGCGACAGAAATGATAATGGGTCCTCCATGAAACTAATCAGAAGATTGAAAACAAACCATAGAAAGTTTTTATTACGCAGTCTGTAATTAAGTTGTGGCATTTGTTGCTGGTTAAGGTGATTAACAAAATGGGTTTCAAAAGAGGTTTGGATAAGTTACTGAAGGAAAAGTACATAAAAAATTATTAGCTAGATACACTTGCTCATCCCTGGAAATGAGCTATGACAAATAGATGTATTCTTTGAGGTCTGCAGGGAACTTGTGACCCGGCTGGCCATTGTCAGAGACTGGATGCTGGACTTGAGGGGCTTTAGTCTGATGCAGCATGGCTTTTAACATGTTCTTATGCTAATTTTCTTGACTTGTTGGTTTATTCAGGTTTGTTTTTCTAAAAACCTATTTCTTTCACAACACCTGAATTTTTAACACTCAATTGTAGTATTTCACTGCCTGAAAGATGTATTCAGAGCACAAAATTTTATGATAAAGAATAATCACACACATTGCTGCCCTGAGGCCCTCAAGAATCCTACTGGACTCTTTTTAGGATGCAGTGCCTTTAGTAGAACAAGACAGGGTTTAGTCAAAAGTAACATAGTTCATGGGCTTTCCAGATCACATAGATAACTTCTCCAGACATGTTGGTCAATGAAAAAGGTCTTGCAGCCTACAAAGAATCAAGGGATCAATATTCAAAGGCTCTGATCTGGATAACCACCAATAGTGTTATTGAATATTTCCACAGACTACCTCAGTACTATCCAGAGTGCCGAGGTGGTCTGGGGGACAGAGCAAGAGTGGTAACGGCCACTATTCAGGTAATTTATCTGGATAGCATAGGCAATAAAGCTGTCCTAAATTGTGTCTAGATAAATTATACGAATAATGGCTGAAAATCCCACTGTCCAGATAATAGCGGTAATTATCTGTATAGTAGTCACACAGTCAGGATAGTCAGTGCACACTTCTGACTACTGAGGTTTTATATATCTGATGTCTTGAAAATTGAACCCCTAGTTTCCTGCAGCTCCTAGAACTGTACACTAAAGAATACTCCTAATGATTATGGATGCTCTGCATTGGACTCTTTACATAAATGACTTTGTATCATCATGAAAGAGAGCTGAAATCACTTCCTTCGAGGTCAGCACTTCAGTATTAAACCTATGAATTTAATTATATTCAACAAAGTGCAGAATTGATTTTCTCTGCTTCTCTTTGTCATTCAAATTGACTTTCTTGAGGCTCAGCTAGAAGTCAACATTGGGACCAATTCGTTTTTTCTCTGTGAAGGTAGAGATATATTTTTCCTGAAGTGTGCAATAAAGGATATGCCCTCACCTACTGGGATCGTGAAACACCATAGCCTTCATGAACACTTCACAGTGTATCATACATAGATGTCACTCTTCTCTTTTTCTGTACTAGCAGACATCCACAAAACATTTGCAGTGGCCTAGCACTGGCCTCCCCAACCCTTCCCCTCTCCACTAGGCACTTTCTCCCCCTTCCAGAAGCATTGCTAAGTACTTACAAGACTGGGACTCTGGGCCCATAAGTAAATCACCAATGCCCTACCTGTCCATACTCACATGCACACATATAAGCACACTCACTCTCACTGATGGATCTTGTGTCATCTCTTCCATACAATAAAATATGTAACAATTTTTATTATTTATAGTGATACCAATGAGGAGACCAGATTAAAATTTGTAAACATCTCTCACAATTGACAGTTTCCCCTCTCAGTTGTACATTCTACCCCACATGAGCTGGATTAGCTTATTGGGTTCCCTCAGGTGGATGCCCTCGTCATGACAGTGACAAAGGGTAGGTATGATCATTCCAGTGAAAGGGGGCACTGCATGCAAGGAGTCCCATGTTAGAGGGTAGAGCAGAGGTTCCTAACTCCAGTCCTGGAGGGCCAAACACCAGGTTTTCAGGCTGTCCCTAATAAATATGCATGAGATGCATTTGCATGCACTGCCCCCATTGCATTCAAAAGTATCTCATGCATATTCATTAGGGACAGCCTGAAAACCTGAATGGTGTTTGGTCCTCCAGGACTGAAGTTGGGAACCTCTGGGGTAGAGGGTCTCCTTAAGAATACCTTATGACTTCTACCTTGGGCTCTCTGGTGGCCTTGTGTACAGGCCTCGTGGCCTGAGCTCTCTTGTGCTTAGTCCAGCAGCTGCTAGATAGTCTGGAGTCGGTAAGTTTGCAGCTTGAAGCCCCATGTGTGGCTGATGCCCTATATGACTTGCTCAGGATCTCTTTTAATTCTATGGCAGCAGTAGTAGTGGCTAGATGGTGGCTTTGACTCTGCAATTGACCAGCTGATGCTGCCCCTAAGCTATGACTGAGCAGGCTCCCCTTTAAGGGCAGGTTGCTCTTTGGGGTGGACTGAAAAGTTGGTGAAGGACCTGGGCAAGGCTGACCCTCAGAGGCTCCAGGATGGTAGGCCTGGGGTGCTAGAAGTGCCTTGCATGGACATGGAGCATAGCAACATCCTCGGACCACTAGGAGCCCACATAGGGCCCATTCCTTTCCTTATGATACCTAGCACTCCTTTCTTGGCACTGGTTAGAGGGTTTCAACATGTTATCCATGATGACGCCTAAATCTTTTTCCTGGGAGATGGTTCTTAATGTGGAATCTTGATTGTATAACCATAGTTTGGGTTGTTCTTTCCTAGGTGCATAACTTTGCTCTTGTTCACATTAAATTTCATCTGCCATTTGAATGTCCAGTCTTCCAATTTATCGAGGTCCTCTTGCAATTTTTCACAATCCTCTTGGATTTTCACAACTTTGAATAATTTTGTGTCATCTTCAAATTTGATCACCTCACTTATTATTCCCATTTCCAGGTCATTTATGAATATATTAAAAAGCAGCGGGCCAGCACAGATCCTTGGGATACTCTACTATTCACCTTTCTCCATTGAGAAAATTGGCCATTTAGCCCTACTCTGTTTTCTGTCTTTTAACCATTTCCTGATCTGCAGTAGTACGCTATCTTCTATACCATGACTTTTTAATTTGGCCAAGAGTCTTTCATGAGGGACCTTGTTAAAAACTTTCTGAAAATCCAGATACACTGTATCCACCATCTACCTGTTTATTCACACCTTCAAACAAATATAACAGATTAGTAAGGCAAGACTTTCCTTGGCTAAATCCATGTTGGTGTTCTGCCATTAAACTATGACTATTTACATGTTCAATAATTTTGTTCTTTATAATTGTTTCTGTCATTTTGCTCGGTACTGATATCAGGCTCACTGGTCTGTAGTTTCCTGGATCAGACCTGGAACTCTTTTTAAAAATTGACATTACATTGGCCATTTTCCAATATTCAGGTACTACAGATGATTTTAATGATAGTTCACAGATTACTAATAGTAGGTCTGCAATCTCATCTTTTAGCTCTTTTAACACCCTCGGATGTATACCATCCAGTCCAGGTGATTTACTATGCTTCAATTTATCAAATATTTGTAATACATCTTTCCGGTCTTCTTTTAGCACCCCTTTTACCCCTCTATCATCCAATAGTTCAACTGACTCTTTCACAGGTTTTTTGCTCTGGATATACTTGAAAAAGTTTTTATGATGTGCTTTTGCTTCCACAGCAAGCTTTTTTTTTTTCAAATTCTCTCTTTGCCTGCCTTATCAATGCCTTGCATCTAACTTACCAATGCTTATGTTGGTTCCTGTTTTCATCATTTGGCTCCTTTTCCATTTCCTGAAGGATACTTTTTTGTTTACAACAGTCTCTCTGACCTCACCTTTAAAACATGCTGGCAGTTTTTTGCATGGAAGCTGCTAGCGCCGCTTAGTAAACAGACCACTCTATCTCCCAAGCATGTCCTACAGTGACATTGACCCAGTCGATACTGGAGAGATTGAAATCACCCATTATTGCTATATTGTAACTTTTTTGTTAGCGTCCCTGATTTCTCTTAGCATTTCATCATCCATCTTTTTCATTCTGGCCAGGCAGTGATGTTTCCGTTTGTTTTTCTTGGAATGGACCTACAATATGTTAGATTGCTGTGTTCTCTGAATCCTCCGTCAGGGCTATGCGCTGGAGTTTGCAGAGCCACTACAAGATGCCTTTATGGAGTCTCCCTGCAGCTCCCCTCTCAAGCAGGCAGCAATAGAGGAAACTCTGGAATGCCTCCTGCAATTGCAGGCTATTCTACCTATGCCCTCCACAGAGCAGGGCCAAGAGTGCCATTCCATATATTTTATGGTGCCCAAGAAGGGAGGTTCCTTCCGGCCTATCCTGGACTTAAGGTGGTCAGTTCTAAGCTCAGAGTCCCACATTTCCTCATGGAGACCATCAGACTGGTTATTGAGTTAGTCCAGCACGGGGAGTTTCTCACCTCCCTAGATCTTGCCAAAGTGTATTTCTTTATTCTTATCTGAGAGCAACACCAGCAGTGTCCTTGCTTCTGTGTCATTGGCCACCATTTCCAGTTTCAGGGTCTGCCCTTTGGCCTGGCCATGGCTCCTCACACCTTCTCTGAGGTCATGGTAGTGGTGGTGGCTTTTCTGTGCAGGCAGGAGATCCATGTTCACCCATACATGGATGGCTGACTGATTTGGTCAGACTCCCTGGAGAAGTCCAAGCATGACAGCTCTGGTGATTTGCTGGCTGGAAAGGATGGGGTTGGTCCTTTCTCCTTGCCCTGTTTGCAATGCTATCCTTCTGCTTAAATGGTGGTACTGGCAGGGTTTGCACAAACGCAGATGAATATTGGTGTGGTCTCTATCCCGAATATCATCCAATCCTGCTTCTCTCTCTCCTCTTACAAATTTAGCCTTTTTGATCCTTCTAACTGGAATGAGGAGTGGTTAGAGCAGCTGCCTAGTACCCAGAAGATCAAGGGTTTGATTCCCACTGGCACTCTTTGTGATGGAAGAAAAGGCCTGGCAGTCTACTTCTGGTGACACATTGCCAATAAAATCCAGAAGCAGCTGGGTTGCCAGGAGTCAGCACTGACTTCACAGCATTAAAAACAAAACAGAACTGGAATGAGGGCCTTGGGTAACCACAAACTCATCTACATTTCCATAGTGCAGTGGCTTGCTGCCAAAGATACCTTCCCCTAAGAGTAGACTCCCACTGCATCTCCATGGTGTAATGGCTGGCTGCCAAAGACAGAGTTCTTCATTTGGGAGTGATTTATATAGGAACTAGATTTCTCTCCTAGAGGAGTTGTCTCCCAGCCCGATGTAACTGGGCAGAAGGTAACCTCCTCTGTTGTGGAAAATTACCAGGTCATCTCCAGGCTACATTATAGTAATTTAGTAGGGACATTGGAAGTCTCTACTGTTCAAAGCAGTAACATCAAGGGATCTCTACAGTTGCAAGGACATCCTGTACTAGAGCTTGAACAGAGGACTTCCGCATCTATATGTTTTGTGGATTTTAGAGTTTTTTTTGTGATTGATCAGAAATGATGTAGATTAATGATAAAGATAAAAGAGTAGATACAAAGAATAAAGAAGACTAAGATGTAAGCAATAGCAGAACTGGGCCTTTAAACGGATTACAATTGCTTTTTATTCTTTAGCATCCAATGGAAGGTTGTAAAAAGATTATATATGATGAAAAAGATCAAGACTTATCACTCTTCAAAACCTTAGTGAAATGTGACCAAATTTGATGTGGGGAAAATACTAGGGAAAGGTTACACTGAGTTTGAAAATGGCCTAGATCAGACCAAGGATTCTGAAGAAATAAGTCCCTCCCCCTCCACCAAAACAATAGCCCACTACATTTCCGTGAGTAACTGCAGCATAGGAAACAGCAGCAGCCTAGAAACATTAATACATTGTGTCGCGCCTCCCCTTACCAGTACCAGTAGGTAGGGGTTAAGGCGGTTAAGTCCTTCTTAAACCAAGGGCTTTTCACTTCCTTGAGCAGTGCTTGTTGGGAAGTGTAGTTTTTACCATCAGTTTTTAAAGAAGAGTAGTGTGACTCGATGTGGTTATAAGTAAAGGGATTTATTTCCCCTCCCGGGGTTGGATTTTTACAAGGACAAAAATGAACACAAATTAACTGCTTCTTAGCAGAAAACAAAAGGACAAATTAAATGCAGCTTTCTTCAGCAGAAACAAACAGTTTTCTCTTTCCATCAATTAGGGCTTCAGCACATGGTTAATACAACTCTGTTTTTTTCCACAGCCAGCATGTATTCTTCTCACCACAAAGTTTAAAGCAAAGATATAATTTGTTCAGAAGAAATTGTTGTACAGTCCATCTTCTCTGTAGGATAACTCATGCTAGGTGGTTCTGTATCCATCAATTCCACCTCTGAACTAGCCTTAGTTTGGCCCAGGCTTTCCAGGGCCGCGCCCTGTCTTCCAACCCTGAGCCCGTCAATGCACACAGGGTTTAAATAGGGCCTAAAGCCATTATCATGGCCCCAATTTTTCTGGCTGTTACCTCCACACGGATTCCGGTAACCCCAGCCCTTAGGCTTACCTGGGGACCTGGCTTTTGAGGCCTTCCTCTGAAGTTCCCCTGTACCGGCTGGTTCCCTGTTAAACCAGGGGGAAACAGTTCTCAGCTGCTTCTTGGGCTGCTTGTAAGGCTGTGAGTGCTTCAGCTGTTCTGGTCTGCTTCTCCTATAATTATCCACCGAAGCCTCTGACCTCTCGTCGACGGAAAACTCTGCCCTCCTCCTGACCGGGCATCTGCTTTCCTCTCTCTCCTTCCCCTTTCTGCCTGCTGGAGCCTCCTTATGAGACTGCCCTTCTGGGTAGGGTCTAGTCCCGCCCCCTAGCAGGTGTTCCAACTTCCCCCCTGACTCCTGGCTATATTGATAGCAGGGGCGTGTTTCCTTCTCTTGTGTTTTGTTTCCCGGACAACTAGTAGCCATGTGTCTTTGTTTATCCCTCAGCCCTGCATTCTCTACCTGATTTTCTAGCTTCTCTGCCGGGCCAGAAGGGCTTGCTACATCACAATTGAAACATAGCTGCTAGGGGATTGCTCTTTTCAACCCCCTCTTTTCTCCTCCTCAGAGCCACACACAGCCATTACAGATCCCCATCTCCTCTTGTGACCGCATTTTTATCATCCACCTCCATAATCTTGCTCTATTACAGCACTTTCTCTCTCCTACCCATGTCGCTGACCATACCCTTGATCTCCTTATAACCCCATTCAACTCTCCTTTTTCTCCATCCTCTGCCTCCATCGCCATGCTACCTTGGACCGACCATTTTCTCATCGCATTCTCCCTGCAGATATCACTCCATGTTTCTACTGCTACTCCTCCTGTCTCAGCTTGTATCCGTTGTGATGAAGCTGAAGCCATTGAAGCTATAGACTTAGAAAAAAACACTGTTTATTATAAAGCAACTGACTCACAGAAGGTGCAGTTACCTAAAAGTGCAGCTAGAGGGAGCAGGCACGAGACTGCAGAAGCTAAGCTGACACACCCAGGTTTTGAGAATGCAGGAGCTAATCAGGTACACCTGAGTAGAGAGCCAGGAAGCTCAGTGGAGAAACGGCTTTATAAACAGTGCTCAGAAGGAACTGAGAGAGGACCTCGAGCTGAGAGAGGAACTGAGAGAGGACCTCGAGCTGAGAGAGGAACTGGGAGAGGATCTCGAGTTCAGAAAGGAACTGAGAGAGGACCTTGAGCTGAGAGAGGAGCTGAAAGAGGACCTCAAGCTCAGAGAGGACCACAAGTTTGGAGAGGAACACAAGTTCAGAGAGGAACTGAGAGGGGACCTGAGAGAGGAACCTCACATACTGAAAGGCAGAGAAGCTTGGAGTACTTACAAGGAACAGCTAAGTTCCAGGGAGGACAAGCCCATTCCAGAAAGCTCCAGGAGTCAGTCTTCAGGGAAGACGGTGATAGAAGGAGACTGCCAGGTAGAGCAAATACCAGCAGAGCACGTCTCAAAAATCCAAGGTACAGTTATATTTCCTTTCCAAGATGTGAGCCAGCTCCTAGTGTGATGCAGCGGGGGCTGATGAGAGCCCTGATAGAGGAAAAAAACATGTTTGTCAGCAAGGAAAAGATGTGCACAGAGTGCAATATTCACAGGGGCCAGCTAGAGGGAGCAGGAGTGCAGTCAGAAAGACTGAAGGGCCACGCCTAGCTGGTCAGGAGCACATGACAAACATTTCACAAGCCTCAAAGAGAGGAGTCCTTTATAAGGAAGTACTGCCTCAAGCTAAACAGAAAGAAACACAGAAGGAGAGACAGACACAGAAAGAGCAAGGACTGGGGCAGAAGGAGAAAGAGAAAGAGAAAGCTGTTTGCTGGCAGAGGAGAAAGACTTATACGGATTGCAAGCAAGAAGCAAGGAGGAATCAGCCGGTAAGGAAAAGCCAGGCTGAGCAAAGAAGCCAGGATTTGGGCTATTGCAAGAGCAGGCATTTACCAGAAGAGCTGTTCCCACGGGTGAGAGGAACCAAACCTTCAGAGAAAAGCTTGGCACGAAGCTTCTGAAGGGAGGAAGCCAGCCCAAGGAGAAAACCTTTCCTCATCGTGCTGCTGCAATAAAAGGTATGAGAATTATATTCCTACAAAGAAACCTTTGCCCTGTAAAAGTTCTTGTGAAGGAAGTGTGGAATCTCTAAGAAGAGAAAGCCCAGTTAATACTAAGGGGACACGTGGCCAGCGCTCCAGGCTAGGCCCGAGGCACTGGAAAGTATTAAGGGAAATATACAAAGCTCCAGAATACAATATTCCAGAGACTGTTAACACAGAATTAGACATACCAATTCCTGAGCCGATGCAAGTGGAACTGGTGGAACAGTTGCCAGACCCAGAGGAGATGGATTGCTCTCTCTGCATTTCCAATATGTCGCCTCCTCCCCCGCCTAGGCGGTTGCCTATAGTGGGGAGGGGGCTGCACTTTCAATGTCCCTTTTTATATAGGCTCCCAGGGCAAAGGCTCCTGGGGGTTGTAGTTGCTTGGGCACTTAGTTGTAGTTGTAATAAATGATTAGGCCGAGGATTGAAAGCAACACAGGAAATTTTTATTTTTGCCTTCTTTGTTTTAAGGAACTTCTAACGAAGCTTGGCACAACATACAATAAGAAACTTTTGCCACAAGAAATTAACTTCTGTATAAACTTTCCCACAATTACCAATTGCCTTTGCTTTCCTCAACAAGGCAATGGTGTCTTCATTCAGAAACAAAGATATCACTTTATAGTCCTTTGCTGCAATTGCCTTTGCCTCACTCAGCCAGCTAATTCTTTCTTCCTTCAACAGCAATGTTACTTTACAGTCCTTTACTGCAATTGGCTAGCAAACAAGGGCTTTCAGGCAGCAGTATGATACAGTGAGCTTTCTTCTTTACTTTAGTTTATGCAGGTTTAATTAGTTGCTTTAGAGACATTTAGAATTCAACCTTAAAGGTCTCATGCATTTAAAACATAGCAGCAACTCTAATTAAAACTTTCTTAGCCTCTTCACAGCACACATTCAAATACCATATGGCTGGGATTCCTTCAAGCTTATAGTTCTCAGGTTTCTCACTCTACCCTTCTGGATAAAGCACAGTCCATGTCACAATCAGATAGATCCGATTCAATATTACAATCCTCTATTTCCATGAACTCACATTCAGGGCAGTCAGGGTCTGCAGCTTCCTGACTAGAAACGGCTGGAGACAGCGTGGGCTTGACTTCCTCAAGCAACTTAACAAGCTGTTCCCACCGAGACCTCTCTCTTGACTTAGGGCTGTTATCAGGGCAGGGTAGATCTTTATCTCGTAGCAAGCTGTTTAAAAGTTTCAAAGAATTCAGGTTCTCTCTATCAACAGGTTTCCTTACCAGCTTTCCCCGTGGTGAGACTCTTGGCCTCTGCGTTTCCTGGAAAGTCCCTGTAACGGAGTCATATACAGCACTCTCTCCTGGCTTAAACCTCCTGCTTCCTGTACCCACTGCAGACTTTCTACAGCACAGGCTCCGGTCCAAACTCTGGTGCTGGCTATGAGGAGACTCTTCCCTCCAGCTGTCGTCTGAGTACCTTTCTCTGGACTCTCTACTAGAATCCCTACTTGCAGTTTCTCTCAGGATTCCTTCCACCACTGTTTCACTGCTACTTTCTCGGCTGTGCTTGCTCCTGCATGCATTAGCCCTTCCGTCTCTGTCTCGGTTCCTGCTTCCGTTTCTCTTCCTCCTATCGAGCTCCTCCCTCCCTGTTCTCTGGGGCTTAAATGAATGGGGCTGGCCTGTATCCTTCCACCCCGCCCCCAGCAATCTCTCATTGCCTTCCTCCGTTGCTATGGAGCTGGGGCGTGGCCTTAGGACAGCAGCTTTAGACAGGTTTTTTTCTTTCCTAGCTGGACTTTTAAAGTGGCAGTTCCCTGCACTTTCTTTCTGCTTGGAGGAAACTGCTAGTGTTTTCCCTATTTCCCTAGGCTCTGGGGTAGCTTCGTCACCACACATAGCACAGAGTCTTTGGAGGACGTATGAACTGCTTGTGGTTTCTGCAGAATGTCTATGATGTGCTGAGCAGAAGAATTGTACAAATTTGCTTTAAACTGGAAGCTATGTTTGTGCCCTGCTACTACTGTGAAGTTAACAGTTTTCCTTAAACCTTGTGTTTTCTTTTGTGCCTGAAGTTAAGGACATTATTTTCAGTTGTGACCAATTTATGACCCCATGCGTAAAGGGAATAAAAGCCTTTTTCATCCCTACCACTCTGCTTTAATTGATTGCTTTAAAGGATTGGAGTTTAAAACCTCTAGACCAAGTTTCCTTGGTTCTTAAAAAGGACTCTCCTATCTAATAATAATTTTTATGCCACTGTGTGACACTAGAAAAGCTTATAACCCAGAGAGCCATACTGATAGGAAACAAAGCTGGGAAAGGCTTGTGAAACCTTTACAGAGAGGCATAGTAAAAAGTCATAACAGTTATTTACCAGAACTACAACCTGCCTTATCCAGGGAAATCTCAGGACTAGCTGACAACACGGCTGAACAGGAACCTATGCAAATAGAGGTGATAGAACCAGAGCCGTTGCAGTTAGAGCATCTGATGGACTGCTCACTCTGTGTTTCCAAGAGTCTAGAGTCTCTCACAGAATTGTAACCGGCAGGACATGCTTTAACATATCTTTTTGCTTTTGCTAAGCTGAAAGAAGAAGTTTCGTATTTGTTTTTCCTCTTGGTGTTGAAAACCTGTTTGAATGCAAAGAACTGTGAAGCGCCTGTAACAGTTACTGACTTTGTAAATATTTTGGCATAAACCCTGAAGTAAGGTACATTCTGTTTTTGTCTTCCTGGAGAACCTTTGCGCAACAAAGGGAATAAAAACCATTTAAGTTTAACCCTGCACAAGGCTCACAACTATTTCTTTATGAAGTGGGACTACAAAGACCATGATGCACCTGGTCTAGAAAAGTTTTTCCTTCTTCAACCAACAATAAGTGTCCGCCCTCTCCTTTCTGCACGCTGCCACTAGGAGGGGCTGTGACACTGTCTCTCACGGCGCATTACCTCCTCTACTTTGGAGAGCTTCCTCTCAGCTGATCAGGCCCACCTCTCCATGCTCATCCATCACTCTTTCCTATTCCTCTGACAAATCTGGGCTGTCTGCCATCCTGATCACTCACTCCCTAACTACCTTCCTCCTGTCACTCATTATATCACACATCGATTATTGCAATGTTATCCTTGCTGGCCTTCCCTAATTCCAGCTCCACTGCTTCCAACTGCTTCAAAACACTACTGCCGGAGTGGAGGAGTAGCCTAGTGGTTAGAGCACTGGCTTGGTAACCAAGCAACCAGGGTTCGATTCCCACTAGCACGCCTTGTGGCCTTGGGCAAGTCACTTAACCCTCCATTGCCCTGGAAGAAAGGCCTGGCAATCTACTTCCAGTGACACTGCCAAGAAAACCCAGGAGCTTCTGGGTCGCCAGGAGTCAGGACTGACTCGAAGGCACACATTGCATTGCAGGGTGGTATCACATGTTGCCCAGTTTGACTATATTACCCCCTGCGTATTCACCTACATTAGCTCCCCATCCAGTATCACATACAATATAAAGTCCTCACCCTGGTTCACAAAGCTATTCATATGCATACTCCACAGTACCTCTCCGATTCCACACTCCATCTCACAGCCTGCGCTCTGTCCATCTAAACCACCTACACCTTCCTCCCCCCTCTCATGCGCACCTTGAATCCACCCAACACTCCGCATTCTACTTTCTAGGCCCCTCACTATGGAACTCCTTAACCTCCAACATACGCTTAGAACCATTCTTCCAAAAATTCAAGTTCCCTTTCATAACCTACCTCTTTCGATCTGTCTTCGAACTTTCCCTACCTGACCCTTGACCCTGCCTGCCTCTTCTTCTCTTCCCTACTCTCCTCCTCCCCCCTTTTCTTTCTTAGTGTGAATGCTCTGTTCTGTCCTGTCTTTTTTTATTGTAGTTCCTTTCCTTTTCCTGGCACCAGCCATCTTTTAGTTTTAGTTTTGTAGACTGCCCTGTCGCTAGCCAAAGGCGTGGTATATTAAGCGATACAATAAAGATAAAGATACGGATGCACACTTACAGAGGGTTTGGAAATAATCCCATGAGGTAAGCTCCATGTGCTTTCCCAGTGATGTGCTTCCTCCCCCTTCTGCCATACTCCAACCCTGCTGGTATTTGTCTTAGTGATTCAAATGTATATTTCATTTTTTTTGTTATAAATTCTGCTGTGAAATCTAGTGACTGAACTGCATAGCTTTTCTAGGGGGTTGTTCTTAATGTGCATTAAGGGAATATGTAAAACGTTTGCCAAATAACATGGCTAAATGGCAAAATCATACATTATTTTACCGTAATGCACATTATTTTAACACAACATGTTAGTTAATAAAGAAATGTGAATACATGCAAAGTGAATAAAACAGATTGAATTCAAATAAGAAAGCTGCATGGTTCATGGAAAACTAACGCCATCTTTGAACTGGCATTTTTCCTTCAAGGGAATATCAGACTGCTGACATGTGGTCCGATGCGCTATCTTAAAGGGACCGTTGGTAAAGTAAGTGCCATACACTGCTAGCACTAGGGAAATAATTTTGATGCCTGCAGCCGATGAGGGAGGAGTGACTGGGGATCATTCTTGCCCCCCACCACTGGTCATCAGGAATTGCACTGATAAGACTGGGGGATGGCAGAATGGGGTCGAGCAGTGAGAGTGTCTTTTTCCACAAATAACACAGCTTGTGAAGTTCAACACAAGCTATGCTACTCATTTATCATGGGTCTTACTAACCTGTGGTATGGAGTTCTCACAGGTTAGTGACTCCTATGGTAAATTTAGCTGCAATAAAATACAATATTCTACCGCAGCTTAACAACTTCCCCTCTTAGTAGTTGCTGTATACAGTGACATCTTGTGCCTTTTGCCGTAGCAGAGGAATTTGCCTTCTGGTTGGATGTATATTGCCTCTGAATGGTAGAGAAGCACAGCAATACCTGTTGTCTTGGTGCACTGGCACCCTGTGGTGAAACTGTAAAATCCATCCTTTGTAATCTGTTCACAAACACACACACACACACAGGCAGAGGGGTTGTAAAGAAGTCCATGATCCATCCTTTGCATTCTTTCCTCCCTTGTTTGTGGATGAGAGTTTTTCTCCCAAATGTTAGTGAGGAGATTGGAATCGAGGCTGAAGAAGGGGCAGAATTTGATGGAAATGAGCTGGATGGAACCATTTCAAATAGATATCTCAGAGACTTTGTTTTCTATTCCAGAAAAGGAACTTGTGAGGAAACAACTTGTACAACACAGGAAACACTGTAGGCCAGATAAACTGCCCACAAAAAGAGAGAAAAAACAAACGTATCTGTTATATGTAAAGGGCCCAATATTGAGATAGGCAGGCTGTGCATCGTAGCAGCGCATAGCCTGCCCGCCAACCCCCTTAACCTGGAAATCCAGGTTAGCCTGGCTGCCCTGGCAGCCACAAAGGCTACATGGGTAGCAGCAGTTTTCGATGCTACCCCCATAGCCTCTGCGTCTTAAAGATAGGCAAGAAAAAACCTCGCCTGTCTTTAAGGCACAGAGGGCTACATGGGTAGCATCGAAAATCACTGATACCCATGTAGCCCCTTCCTCCACCCCCGCTCTGCCCTGGAACGCCCCAGCATCTGAGTGTGTTACAGACTTAGCCGGGATTTTCGAAAGGCACTACCAGTGTAGGTGCCCTTTGAAAATCCCATATAAGGCCTTTACACGGGTAACTAAGGAAGTTACCTGTGTAAAGGCCTTTGAATATCGGGCCCAAAGTCCTCAACACGGTAGAAGGGCTGTTCCAGACTAAGCATACTTATAAATAAGAAAGCTATACTTTAAAATAACAACAACATAAAAGAAAAAGCTGCAATATAAATAAGAGTCTCGGCACAGTGAGTGCTGGCGTGAATGTTATTAATCAGCCACATGCCAAGAGATGTAGTCAGAGACCAAGAGAACGTGGCAGAAAGATAGAGAAAGTTGCAATAATGGATGAACGTAAAAAATTGTCATTTCATTATTCTCGACTTTTTTCCATATTTTTGGGCATTTTTTGGAAGAGTGGCCTAGTGGTTAGAGCAGTGGCCTGGTAACCAAGAGACCAGATTTCATTTCCCACTGGCACTCCATGTGCCCTTAGGCAAGCCACTTGACCCTCCATTGCCTCAGAAGAAAGGCCGGGAAATCTAGTTGCAGTTACACCTAATCAAGAAAACCCAGGGGCTGCTGGGCCACCAGAAGTCAGCATAGACTTGATGGCACACATTGCATTGCGTTTGATTTGTTTACGAGCATAAGAAATGCCATACTGGTTCGGACCAAGGTCGATTAAGCCCAGTATCCTGTTTCCAACAGTGGCTAGTCTAGGTCACAAGTGCCTGGCAGGTTCCCAAAAGGTACACAGGTTCCACAGTGCTTGTCCCTGAGCAAGCAGTGGATTCCCCGTCCTCTTTAATGGTTTATGGACCTTTCCTCCAGGAACTTGTCTAAACCTTTTTTTAAACCCATCTACACTGAGAGTTTTTACTACATCCTCCGGTAACGAATTCCAGAGTTTGATTATGTGTTGAGTGGAAAAATATTTTCTCTTATTAGTCTTAAATGGGTTACATTGTAGCTTCATTGTGTGTCCACTAGTCTTTCTACTTTTTGATGGCATAAACAACTGATCTACGTTTACCTGTTCCATTCCATTCATTAATTTATAGACCCAGGGTCGGCCTATCAACTGTGCGGGAATGTTGCCTGCACATGGCCCCGCATTGCTTTCTGTCCCATGGCTGGGATAAAAAGGAACCCACAGGTGCACTGAGTGCTGGGAGGTTAAATGGGGGCACGTACGACGAGCCCTGATCTCCCGGCACTCAGCGCGCCAGCGGGTTCCTTTTTATCACAGCCGCGGGAGAGAAGGCAAATGCCGCTCTTTACTCCCGCGGCTGTTCAGAGGTCGACCAGGGCTTCGGGCCTCCCCTGTTCCTTCTGAAGCTGATCAGGCGCGGGGCCCCTTTTGCTGTGTGGAGGGGGGGGGGACTGGGGGCTAGAATGGGAACTGGAATGTGGGGAACTGGGGGCTAGAATGGAACGGGGGTACTAGAGGCTAGAATGGGGGGTGTAGGACTGGAAATGGGCTGATGTTGGGGGATGGGGGACTTGGACTGGAAGGGAGTGGATCCTTGGAGGGACTTGAAAGGAACTGATACTGGGGGGGGGGGGTAGGACTGGAAATGGGCTGATGCTGGGGGACTGGAAGGGAGCTGATGCTGGGAGGGACTGGAGGAGGACTGATACTGGGGGTTAGGATTGGAAATGGGCTGATGCTGGCAGATGGGGGACTGAGACTGGAAGGGAGAGGTTGCTGGGAGGGACTGGAGGAGGATTGATACTGGGGGCTAGGACTGGAAATGGGCTGATGCGGGAGGATGGGCGAATGGGACTGGAAGGAAGTGGATGCTGGGACGGGCTGGAACTAGAAGGGAGCTGATGCTGGGGGAGGACCAGAAGGGGTGGGGCTGGGACTGGCAGGAGAAAGAAAGAAGTTGGGGGAGTGAGGATGGAGAGGGAAACAGATATTTTGTGTTAGAGGGAAGAAAAATCTATGTTTGGCTGAGTATTGGGAGAGTAAGTGAGGATTGAGGGGGGGGGGGTGAAATTTGAGTGAATAAAAAAGGAATAAAGAAATGGAGGAAAGAAGAAAAAAGGAAAGATTAGTATGTTAGAGACAGATGTAGAGACTGGAATAAGAAGAGAGAAAAAAGGACAAATGGACAGCTGACAATGGAGAGTTAGCAAAAGATACGAAGAAAGCAGAAGAAAGCTACTGGGGCAATTGCAACTGAAAAATAAAATGCCCAAACAACAAAAAGTAGAAAAAAAATATTTTATTTTGAATTTATTAACTGGAATATGTCAGCACTGGGAAATATGCATCACAAATATTTTTGTTTTGTTTAGTACAAGAGGAAATTAAATTATAGTTTATTTCTCCAGTGTTGTTGTACATTCCAAGTTTGGCTTTTGGGGTTCCCTGTTTAATTTGAGAATGTTTACATTTTGGCTTGCTTTTAAAAATGGATGTCCCCAAATAGATGGCCACAGAAACAGCTTCTTGGACATCCCAGCCAGCGTTTTCCAGAAGAGGGATATGCATGTTCGGCGACATTGCAGGCATTCAGTTGTGCAGTGGCAGGTTAGTAATCTGCTTGGGGTTCGTATTTACATGCAGATTTCATTAGCCTAGAAATTATTGTCAGTGATGATGACAGCGCATTGGGCTTTTCCACACGTAGCATTGCTGCCACGAAACAAGCACTTTTTTACTCCATACAAAGAAACATAGAAATATGACGACAGAAAAAGACCACATGGCCTATCTTATCTGTCCTTCCATATCAACAACTACAACAGTCCCCTTTATTCCTTTAGAGATCCTCTGTGTTTGTCCCATGCTTTTTTGAATTCAGTTACTGTCCTCATCTCTACCACCTCCACTGGGAGACTATTCCACGGATCCACCACTCTTTCTGTAAATAAATATTTACACAAATCACTCCTGAATCTATCCCCCTTCACCCTTATCCCATGTCCCCTCGTAGCAGAACTTGCTTTCAATTGAAAGAGGCTCTCCCCCTATTATTTATGCCACAGAGGTATTTAAACATCTCAATCTCATCTCAACATCTCAACAGCTAAATAAATAAATCATATCACCTCTATCCCGCCTTTCCTCTAAGGTGTACATATTAAGATCCTTAAGTCTGTCCTCATATGCTTTATACTGAAGACCACTAACCATTTTAGTAGCCACCCTCTGCACCGACTCCATCCTGTTCACATCCTTTTGAAGGTGCGGTCTCCAGAATTGCACACTATGCTCCAAATGAGGTCACACCAAAGACTTATACAGAGGCACTATCACCTCCTTTTTTCTGCTAGCCATTCCTCTCTGTATGCACCCAAGCATTCTTCTAGCTTTTGCCGTCACCTTTTCTACCTGTTTAACTACTTTAAGGTCATCAGACACAACCACGCCTAGGTCCCGCTCTTCTTTAGTGGACAAAAGTACTTCACCCCCTATACTATTTTGCTGCCTTGGATTGCTGCAGCACAAATGCATGACCTTAACATTAAATCCCAGCTGCCAGATTCTAGACCATTCTTCAAGCTTAGCTAGATCCCTCCTCATGTTATCTATACCTTCCTGGGTGTCTACTCTATTGCAGATTCTGGTATCATCCGCAAAAAGGCAAACCTTACCCAACAGCCCTTCCGCTATATCACTAACAAAGATGTTAAAAAGAATAGGACCAAGGACAGATCCCTGGGGCACACCACTGGTAACATCCTTCTCCTCAGAGTGAGCTAAATTTACCTGTACTCTTTTTTTGCCTCCCACCCAACCAATTTCTAACCCAAGCAGTAACTTTAGGGTCTGTCCCTAGGGTGCTCAGTTTGTTTATAAGTCGCCTGTGAGGAACAGTGTCAAAGGCTTTACTGAAATCTAAATACACCACATCTAGGGCTCTCCCTCTGTCCAACTCCCTGGTCACCCAGTCAAAGAAATCAATCAAATTTGTCTGACAAGACCTGCCTCTGGTGAATCCATGCTGCCTCGGATCTTGTAATCCGATGGACTCCAGAAACCTCACTATTTTCTCTTTCAGCAGCGTTTCCAATAATTTACTCACCACCAAAGTTAAACTAACCGGCCTGTAGTTTTCAACCACATCCTTACTTCTACTTTTGTGTAAAGGCACCACATGAGCCTCTCTCCAGTCCTTTGGCACCACTCCCGACTCCAAAGAGGTACTGAAAAGGTCACTCAGTGGAGCTACTAGAACATCCCCTAGTTCCCTCAGTATTCTAGGGTGCATCCCATCTGGTCCCATCGCTTTGTCTACTTTAATCCTGGGAGTACCGATGGGGTCAAAAGTGACCCTATTGCAAGTTTCACAACGCGTATCTCGGAAACTAGTTGTTCAAGAATGCAATCTTTATATGACTTTTCACATGTCAATATTCTCTTTATATTGTGCCATGAAAGGAATAATTTTCATCTACTAGGTGACGCTAGTGATGAATTGCAGCACAGAGTACCATTGGGGTCATTTTTGACCCCAGTTGCTTACGTCTGGTTTGGATCGTGATACAATTTGCAGTTTTGTGAATTTTTTGATCTGACAAATGTATTTATCATTAATTATGTATCATTTATTTGTTGTACTCTTATTTTATGAAAATTACACATTTTCTGTAATTGATATCATACGTTCTCTCATTATTTCCGATGAAATCTAAAGGCTTTCAGCTCATTCATCACGATTGTACACCTATAGTAAAACTGCTTTGCGTTTTATTCAACTTTATCTTTGTTTATTTATTTTAGGTTATTGTTTATGATGTCAAAACGAAAGTATTCAGCTGCCCAAGTAAGAGAAATATTGCAACGAGATGCTGACAGTGACAGCTCTGAGTCGTCTGATGATGCAGCATATTCAGCAAGCGAAGAAGCATATCAGCCAAGTTCGGGCGATAAATCTGATGATGACAGTCATGATTCAGATGGAGACAGCAGTTGGTTGCCAAGTGAATGTGAGACTGATGTTGAGCCAGTAACATCGCCTGCAGCAAAGATTCAAGTTACAGGTCGAGGCAAAGGTTGAGGCTGTGCTGGACGGGGAAGAAGGCAGGAGTCCTCGGTGTCAGTATCATCTGTGAGGAATCTTAGTTGTGGTCGTAGAGGAGCTAAGAGGTCATCAACTATAAGCACAAATGTTGCCATTGAAGCCTATATATCTAAGGATGCCACATCATGGAACAGGAAACCTATAAAGCAAGCTGCTGGAAGATACACCAGAGCTAATGTCATACCTGTACAACAAGGTCCTACAAGGTATGCTGTACGAAATGTTGATGGCCCTCTCGCAGCATTCCACTTGTTCATGAGGAAGAACTTATTGAATGAAATCATGATGTGGACGAGCAAACAAGGAAGACACATTTATGACGACACCTGGAAATATTTGACAGATGGAGAATTTCAACGCTTTCTTGGACTTCTGATCCTCTCAGGCGTGTACAAGTCACGAAATGAATCCATAGTTCAGTTGTGGAACCTTGAAGATGGTCGTTCTGTTTTCGGCAAAAATATGGCCCGTAACCGTTTTCAGCAAATTTCTTGTGCTCTCAGATTTGATGATGCATCCAACAGATGTGAACAACGAGGCGTGGATAAGCTTGCTCCAATCAGACATGTTTTTGATACCTGGGAAGCAATTCTAAGTGACGCCTTTGTTCCTGGTGAAAATGTTACTGTGGATGAGCAACTGCTTACATTCGTGGCCGTGTTCCGTTCAGACAATATATTCCCAGCAAACCTGGGAAATATGGCATAAAGCTATGGATGTTGTGTTACAGTGCAACGTCATATGTTCTGCATCTTCAAGTATATACAGGAAGGGAACTCAGACAAAACAGGCAACAGAATCAGGGTGAAAGGGTTGTGCTACAACTCACTGAAGGATTGATGCGATCTGGCAGAAATGTTACTGTTGACAATTTCTTCTGCAGTTTATCCCTGTCACAGAAATTGCTAGAAAAACAAATGACACTTTTGGGGACAATTCGAAAGAACAGAAAAGAATTACCTCCAGAATTTGTAACAGCAAAGGGCTGAGATGTATTCACTTCACTGTTTGCCTTTCGCGATGACGCCACTCTCGTTTCCTATTGGGAAGTTTGCATGATCAAGAAGAAGTAGATAACACACGTCCAGACAAAAAACATGCATGATCTTGGACTATAATTCTAGTAAAGGTAGAGTAGATACGGCAGATCAAATGTTGCGCACGTATACCACAAAACGAATGACAAGACGCTGGCCAGTGACAATCTTCTACAACATGTTGGACATCAGTGCTTTGAACGCCTTCATTGTTTGGATGTCACTAAATCCAGAATGGCAGTCCAAGTCAAAGCACAGACGTCGTATATTCCTCTTGGAATTAGGAAAGCAGCTGCTTCAGAGTAATTGCAGCGAGACTTCTTCCAGCATTGAAGAAACCACTGATGCTGTTTGCAATGTCGGGATCCCAAAGAAAAGGGCAAGGTGTCACTGCTGTTCCAGAGAAAAAGACAAGAAAAGCAACATAGTTTGCACCTCCTGCAAGCGCAATGTTTGCAAAGAACATTCAGAAATTGTCTGTGTCTCATGCAAATGACTGTAGTACTTTACTGTGATCAAGTGCATGCAAAAACTGCTTTCATGGCAACTCTTCTTCATGTAATTTTATGATAAAGCATTAAATTTCAAAACATTTAACGTTCATATAATAAATAATTAATTTGGAATAATATTTTGTCTGTTTAGTTTAAAATTTTCATGGTTGACAATTAAAATTTGTCATGGGGTCATTTATGACCTCAACGCTATTCAGTGTGTGCAAAAAATCTCGGTAATTCCAGGGTTAAGTTGAGCTAGTTTCTCACGAACACAGTCTTCTGAAAATTGTTCAAGATGTCCCTCACTTCTTTTCCTGTTTGTGGGTGTTTTCTGAGGTCCTGCTCCTGGTTCTTCATCTGTGAACACAGAACAGAAATATTTGTTAAGCAATTCCGCTTTATCCTCATCAGCTTCTACATATTCCTCCCCTTCACCCTTGAGTCTGACAATACCACTTTTGCCCTTCCTCTTCTCACTAACATATCTGAAAAATGTCTTATCCCCCCATTTTATTGCATTGGCTATTTCCTCCTCTTTTTGAATATTTGCTTTCCTGACTACTTTGCTAGCTTCTCTAAGTTTTTCCAAATATAGATGCCTGTCTTCCTCTCTCTGTGATCTCTTGTATTTCATGAACACCTCCCTCTTTTTCTTCACTTTTTCAGCTACCTCTTTCGAAAACCATAGTGGTCTCCTTTTCCTTTTACCTTTATTTACCATTTTAACAAAAAGGTTGGTTGCCCTTAAAATATCTCCTTTCAGTTTTGCTCACTGTTTTTCTACATCCCCAGCTGTTCCCATCCCACTAACGACTCCCTGAGGTATTGGCACACCTTGGCAAAGTTAGTCTTCCTAAAGTCTAAGACCCTTACCTTTGAATGGATTCTAACAGCCCTAGTCCTAATACTGAACCACACCATCTGGTGATCACTGGATGCAAAATGATCTCCTACTATAACATCAGAAACACTTTCACCATTGGTAAGCACCAAGTCCAGTATGGCCCCTTCACGTGTGGGGTCTGTTACCAATTGCTTGAATAGTTCTCCCTGTAGAGAATCCAGAATCTCTTTACTTCTAGATGATACTGATGCAGGAATGTGCCAATCCACATCTGGCATATTGAAATCCCCTATCAGTAGCACTTCCCCTTCCCTAGCAATGCCGCGTATGTCTTCAATTAATTCTCTATCCACCTCTTCCTCTTGTGAGGGAGGTCTGTATATCACGCCAATGCAAATAGATTTCTCTTTCCCTCTTTCTATTTTAACTCACAATGCCTCTTCTCTCCCTTTTAAGCTCTGTAATTCCAAAGCTTTAATAGTAGTTTTTACATATAGTGCCACTCCTCCTCCCTTTCTTCCTACCCTGTCCTTTCTGAATAAAGTATAGCCAGGTATAGTTACATCCCAGTCATGGTTTTCTGTGAACCATGTTTCTGTAACTGCCACTAAATCCAAGTCGGCCACTCCCACCAAAGCTTCAACATTAGGGATCTTATTCCCCATGCTACGGGCATTTATACACACTGCTTTCCATTTGTTACCCCTGTTACCTATTTCCATAAAGGTATTTAATGCATCACTTACCTGGGGGCTTTCACTTACCTTGGGGCTTTTTTTCACCCATCCCCAACAAATCTAGTTTAAAGCCCTCTTCAGTAGATTAGCCAGTCTACTACTGAAGACGCGTTGACCTTTCTTGGACAGATAGATGCCATCTCTGCTCTGCAACCCTTGGAACAGCATCCCATGGTCTAGGAAACCAAAACGCTCTCGATGACACCATCCACACAGCCATGCATTCATCTCCAGGATGCGAGCCTCTCTGCCTTGGCCTTTACCCTCAACAGGGAGGATTGAAGAGAACACCACCTGTGCACCTAACTGCTTCACCCTCTATCCCAGAGCCATGAAGTCACTTTTGATATGCTCAGAGGGATACCTGGCAGTATCATTTGTTCCGACATGGATTATCAACATTGGGTAATAGTCAGTGGGCTTGATGAGTCTCGGTAAACTCTCCGTAACATCTTGGATTTTGACACCAGGCAGACAGCATACCTCTCTGGACATCAAGTCTGGTCGGCAGATGGACGCCTCAGTACCCCGCAGAAGAGAGTCACCAACCACCACTAACCTTAGCTTCCTTGTGGTCACTGATTCTGCAACTTTGGGGTACTTGAGCTCTGGTTCTTCCCTTTCTTTATTTATGGTCAGAAGCAGGTACAGACATGGACGCCTCAACAGCCATGGCCTGATGTGCTTGTGCCCTCTGAATCGCACCACAATGTGCATCTTCAGTGCTCCACTCAGGCCACACCTCTGGCACGCCCCCATTCTACTTGGACATCCTCGCACTAGGGACATCCATATACCAGTTTTTGAAATGCTCCAGGAACACCCCTGTGAATTGGATGTCTGCATACCCATTTTCAGACATCCAAAACATGAATACAGCTTTTATAATAACACCCTAAATATCCAGAATCTATCTCAATTATTAAACTTGAACCGGTCTTCCAACAAGTAGAAAGAATAGATGAGAATCCCCCAGCCACCTAATCCCTTCCCTTCCCACTTCTGGTAAGAATGTGATTATCCTGTTTACTGTTTTTTATTGGAGTTCCTTTCCTGTTTTAAAGGTTTTATTATGTACAGAGCTCTGCTGAATCAAAAAGTGGTATAGCACATTTTTTATAAACGATAAGAGTAAAAAGCTTCAAAGGAACAAGTGGCAAATGCCTAAATACAGTGGGAAATACAAAGTGTTACTCTAGGAACCATTTGTCAATCAAACCAGGACGCATGAGTGGTTAAGGAGAAGCAAACAGAAACCTAAGGCTGAGATTGATATTGGCAGTCCAGGACAGCGGATTATGGACGAAGGGTTCACGGCGAGCATAGAAAAAAAAAACTTGGAAAACTGACAGATGCAGATTCTGTAAGGAAGAGCCGGCAATGGTTACTCACTTTGTAGCTGGCTGCAAAGTTCTTATAGGAGAAAATGTCTATTTAGAAAGGCATAATAAAATGGCACGCTTGGCTAGTTTGTATTATCTTCCTGGGGAGGCAAGGTGGGTGCTGAAGAGGAGGAGGGAATGGCTCAGATATCTTCAGTGGATAGCTTGGAGCTGACTGCGTTTTTAGAGTCCTCCCCGGATAATATATCTACATGATCAACTTTGTTGATTACTTTCCATTCTGAGCTTGATAAAATGTCTGTTTTGAAATTGTATTTTGGAAAGAAACAGGTGCCTTTTTGCTATTTCTCCTGATGTTTCCCAGGCTACACAATTACGTAGAAAAACGTTTCTGTAATTGAAGCCTGGTATTTTGACTGTGGGAGCTTCTTTCTTCTTGAAATTTCCCTGTAAATGCTCAGTGACCTTAGAGGGAAATCTTCTTTTATGACCCTACTCAATTGAACAATATTCTGAAGGAAAACCTTTCTGGATGATTTTTCCGTAGCCTCGTACAGCTGTAGGGAAAGATAAAATTGTCCGGTAGAGTTTTGTTTTGTTTTTTCCAGTTCTTTTGGCAACATTTCTAGGATATATGATGCCGATGAAGGTTGGATCTTGCATGAATGTCAGTCATAGTAGGGCTTGACAAATACCAAGTGCCAAGTCGCCGTGGAGACCAGAAATTTGCATCTGATGCCTGGGAGATTTGCCACCTCTGGATGGTCATGACCTCTTATGTCTGTCCGCGGGGATCCCCGCAGGCAGAAGAGGAGAAGGCTGCGATTGAGGCCTCCCATCTCCCACGGGCAGCATGGCCACGATTACAACAAAGATACCCTGTGTCTGCCATGGGAGATCCCCACGGGAAGAACAAAAGGAAAGGCTGCAAACGCAGCCCACAGCAACAAACAGGTTGGGAAGGGGAGGAAAAGTGAGGTAGAGAAGGCAAGGAAAATGTAAAGGGCCAGTGGGCTTATAAAAATGGAGGATGCGGTGGAGGTATTTTAGGGCAGAGAATGGGAGTACTAGGGAGTTGGTGAAGGGGGAAGAGTAACAGAGTAGGGGAGCTAGCAAGAGAGGGATTGGAGGGGGGAGTGAAGAGTGCAAGATATTATCAAAAGATGCAGTCCTCTTCTCCCAGAACATACTCGTACACGCAAGCACCCCACTCCCGCACCACACACTCACACAGGCAATCCACCTCCACATGACTGACATGTACCCCAGCTCCTCACTACGTACACACGCATACATGCACACACACAAGCACCCCATCTCCACATCACATACACATACACAGGCACTCACCTCTGCACCACATACAGACACGAGCACCCCATCTCTGCACCACACAAACAGAGGCTCCCCCAGCTCTGCAGCAAAAACACACGTACACTGCAGCCCTGCACCCCACCCACACAAAGGCACTCACCACCACATCCCAAACACAGACACACTACAGTTGCACCACAAACACATACAAACACTTAACAATAGTTATTGCTTCAGATATTATTTATATTTCTTTCTAAAGATGCCACACAGTATAGGAACTCTGGCGCTGGTCTTGCAAGACTTGAGAACATGAGACCACCGTGAGAGACAAGGGGGGAGGGCACGAGGAGGTCACATGCACTGGCTTCCTAAGATTTTGCCCTGGCTTCTAAATCCACACAAAATTTGTCAAGGCCTGAATTATTGTATTGTCACCTCCTCCATAATATAGACTAGGGCCTACTTTCTTATATCTAAGGTACTTTATTTTTTCCTTGATGTTTGGCCTTTTCTGGGCACGCTTCATCCACTGGATATTTTGTAAATATTACAACATAACTATACTGGCAAAACATTGGAATAACAACCCCAAGAGAATTATGGAAAATGAAGAAGTTATGATCTCCAGGAACAAGCAGGAATGAGCCTTCACATATGGGTATCGTCGGTACCGACGGAGCCTGCGCGGGAACGCTCCCCAGCGTCCAGAAAGAAAGCTTTTGGGAGCATCCCACAGCGCCTGCGCGCTGCCTTCCCGCCTTTCCTAACCGCCTCTCTCCAGTTCTTCTTTTCCGCGGAGCCAGCAGGTCATGTTCCTGTCACCGCTGAAGAAGTTCTTTATTTTTCTTTATTTCTTTGGTCGCGCGTCTGCCTTCTTCGCCGGTCTTTTCTTCTTGCTTCTTAAAAAAAAAAAAAATTCCTCATGGAAAAGCCCGCTTCCGGGTTTAAAAAGTGCACGAAGTGCAGCGGTACTCTTTCTATCACCGACACCCATGACTGGTGTCTAAAATGTTTGGGCCCTGACCACTCCATCACCGATTGTGAGTCCTGTTCCATGATGTCTAAAAGAGGTCGACAGAATCGAGCGGCCAAGCTCAATACTCTGTTTCCCTCTGATGCAGCTTCTGTGGCATCGACATCTTCCAGGGCTTCTTCTTCCTCCCATGGATCTCAGGTAACCAAACATAAGTCCAGCCGGTCCTCGAAGGGTAGATCTCCCTCTACATAAGAACATAAGATATGCCATATTGGGTCAGACCAAGGTCCATCAAGCCCAGTATTCTGTTTCCAACAATGGCCAATCTAGGTCATATGTACCTAGCAGTTTCCCCAAGAGACACAAGTTCCACAATGCTTGTACTGGGTCAAGCATTGATATCTTCGGTCACTTCTTAATAATGGCTTATGGACCTTTCCTCCAGGAACTTGTCCAAACCTTTTTTAAACCCAGCTACACTAACAGCCTTTACTACATCCTCCGGTAACAAATTCCAGAGTTTGATTACACGTTGAGTGAAAAAATATTTTCTTTTATTAGTCTTAAATAGTTTACCCTGTAGCTTCATTGCATGTCCCCTAGTCTTTCTATATTCTGATAAGGTAAACAATCGATCTACGTTTACCCGTTCCACTCCGTTCATTAATTTATAGACTTCTATCATATCTCCCCTCAGCCGTCTCTTTTCCAGGTTAAAGAGCCCTAACCTTTTTAGCCTTTCTTCATAGGAGTATCCTTCCATCCCCTTTACCATTTTGGTGGCTCTTCTCTGTACCTTTTCTAAAATCGCTATATCCTTTTTAAGATACGGCGACCAGAATTGCACACAATATTCAAGGTGCGGTCTCACCATGGAACGATATAGAGGCATTATAATATCTTTTGTTTTATTTTCCATTCCTTTCCTTATCATACCTAGCATTCTATTTGCTCTCTTGGCCGCCGCTGCACACTGGGCCGAGGGTTTTAACATGGTATCCACAATGACGCCTAAATCTTTTTCCTGGGTGGTGGTTCCTAATGTGAAACCTTGCATCATGTAACCATAGTTTGGGTTGTTCTTCCCTAGGTGCATAACCTTGCACTTGTCCACATTAAATTTCATCTGCCATTTTGATGCCCAGTCTTCCAATTTATCAAGATCCTCTTGCAATTTTTCACAATCCTCTTGGGTTTTAACAACTTTAAATAGTTTTGTGTCATCTGCAAATTTGATAACCTCACTCGTTATTCCATTTTCCAGGTCATTTATGAATATGTCAAAAAGCAACGGACCCAGCACAGATCCCTGGGGTACACCACTATTCACCTTTCTCCATTGGGAAAATTGGCCATTTAGCCCTACCCTCTGCTTTCTATCTTTTAACCAGTTCCTGATCCACAATAGTACACTGCCTCCTATCCCATGACTCTTTAGTTTTGCCAAAAGTCTCTGATGAGGGACCTTGTCAAAGGCTTTCTGAAAGTCCAGATACACAATATCAACTGACTCACCTTTGTCCACCTGTTTATTCACTCCTTCAAAAAAACATAACAGATTAGTAAGACAAGATCTTCCTTGTCTAAAGCCATGTTGGCTGTCTCCCATTAGGTTGTGACTATCTACATGCTGAGTAATTTTATTCTTTATGATGGTTTCTACCATTTTTCCCGGTACTGACGTCAGGCTCACCGGTCTGTAGTTTCCCGGATCACCCCTGGAACCCTTTTTGAAAATTGGTGTTACATTGGCGATCCTCCAATCTTCAGGTATTAGAGATGATTTTAATGATAGTTCACAGATTACTGATAGCAGTTCTGCAATCTCATATTTCAGTTCTTTCAACACTCTTGGATGTATACCATCCGGCCCAGGTAATTTGCTACTCTTCAGTTTATCTAATAGTTGTAAGACATCTTCCCGATGTATCGATATATCCTTCAATTCTTCCGCACCTTTAAATACCACTTCAGTCATGGGTAACATCCGTACATCTTCCTCAGTAAAGACCGAAGCAAAGAATTCATTCAGTCTCTCCGCTATCGCCTTGTCGCCTCTTAGTGCTCCTTTAACCCCTTTATCATCTAATGGACCAACTGACTCTCTCACAGGTTTTTTGCTACGAATGTACTTGAAAAGGTCTTTATTTCGCGTTTTTGCTTCCGCAGCAAGCTTCTTCTCAAATTCTCTCTTTGCCTGCCTTATCAATGCCTTGCATTTGACTTGCCAGTGCTTGTGCTGTTTCCAGATTTCGTTGTTTGGCTTTTTTTTCCATTTCCTGAAAGATGCTTTTTTGGCAACAACAGCCTCTCTGACCTCACCTTTAAACCAGGCTGGCAGTTTTTTGGACTTCCTTCCACTTTTCTTAAAGCGTGGAATACAGCTGGTCTGGGCTTCCAAGATAGTATTTTTCAACAACACCCAAGCTTAATGTACGTCTTTAACCTTCGCAACTGCTCCTTTTAGTTTTTTCTTAACTGTTTTCCTCATTTTATCATAGTCTCCCTTTCGAAAGTTAAAAGGTATTACTGTGGATTTCCTTACTATCCCTCCTCCACTAATTAAATCAAAGGCGATCATGCTATGATCACTATTGCCAAGTGGCCCCAACACCCTTATCTCTTGCACTAGATCTGGTGTTCCACTAAGGACTAGGTCTAATATGGCTTCCCCTCTGGTCGGTTCATGAACCAGCTGCTCCAAGAAGCAGTCATTTATTTCATCTAGGAACTTTATCTCCCTAGCATGTCCTGACGTGACACTGACCCAGTCGATACCGGGGTAATTGAAATCACCCATTATTATTACTGCGCTGTAACCTTTGTTAGCTTCCTTGATTTCTTTGAGCATTTCATCATCCATTTGGTCATTCTGGCCAGGTGCTCGATAGTACACCCCCACTGCCATCGCCTTCCCCCTTTTATATGGAATTTCAATCCATATAGATTCTACAGCAGATTTTGTTTCCTGCAAAACTTTAATCCTTTCTGAGTCAATGCCCTCTCTAACATAGAGCGCAACCCCTCCACCAATTTGATCAGCTCTATCATTACGATATAGTTTGTACCCAGGTATCACAGTGTCCCACTGGTTGTCCTCCTTCCACCATGTCTCTGATATTCCAATCATATCTAACCTTTCATTTAGTGCTATATATTCTAACTCTCCCATCTTATTCTTTAGACGTCTAGCATTTGCATACAAGCATTTTAGGGAATGTATTTTATTCATGTTAATTTGGCTATTGTTAGACATGGGTAAATTGGGATCTCTAAGTATCGAGATGCCTCCGAGCTTGCTCTCGAGGATCCTGCACCGGCAAAATTACCCTGGCGGGAAGCTCCGGCTTCCAAAGCTTCATCTATGGGGTCACAGGTTGACATTGATGGCGTGGCCTCGACCGATCACCTGTTGCCATGTTCTGGGGTACCGGTGGTTTCCACTGGTACCGACATCCAGACATTGGTTGCGTCGATGGATCAGAATATTCTGACCATGCAGCGTGCCATTACGGCATTCATACAAGCTGTGACGCCTCCGGTACCGCAACAAACTCCGTTGTCGGTACTGGTTCTGGCACCGGCACCGATATCGGTTCCGGTGCCGATACCGATTGCATCGACATCGGCTTCGGTGTTGACTGCAGCGGTACCCTGTTCTGTGATGCCCATCGGTACCGAATCGGTACCGATCACTCCCAATGTCGATACCACTCGGTACGCATATCGGGCTCTGCAAGAGCATCCAGACAGGCGATACTTCGATTCCTCCGAAGACTCTGTTGAATCAGAGGCTTCTGTCGAAGCATCGGTACTCCTTCCTCCGGAGCCTTCTTCTCCAAAAAGAAGAATGTCTCCTCCAGAAGACTTGTCTTTTCAAGGCTTCATTAGGGAAGTGGCCAGGGGCCTCTCTATTTCAGTGGCCCCTGAACCAGAGCCTAGAGCCAAGAAATTGGATATTTTACAATATCCTAAGGCTCCTAAAGAGGCAGCTACTTTACCAATTCATGAGATCCTTTATGATCACATGTTGGGCATATGGGAGACACCTCTTACTACCTCCCCTCATTCTCGCAGGTTGGACACCATGTACCGTGTTCCTCCTTGTCCTGGCTTTCATAAGACTCAGCTTCCTCACCACTCTATTGTGGTGGAGTCTGCTTTGAAGAAGATAAAGAGTGCAAAAAGACACTCATCTAATCCTCCAGGAAGAGAATGCAGAACCTTGGATGCTTTTGGCCGGAGAATCTTCCAGGCCAATATGCTTACTGCCAGAATCAACTCCTATAGTCTCTATATGGGGATGTTTCTAAAGGAAGTTATAGATCATCTGCAAACTTTATCTCCTTTTGTCTCAGAAGATAAAAGGGAGGAGTTTCTCACCTGGCTTAAACATGCCCAGGATGTTTCCAAATTTTCCAACCGTGCAGCCTTTGACTCTTTTGAGTGTGCCAGCAGAGCCTCGGCTATTGCCATAGGTGCACGCAGACTTGCTTGGTTACAAGCTTCTGATTTGGAACCCTGCGTCCAGGATGGATTAGGAAATCTTCCTTGTACAGGTGAAAACCTTTTTTGCAAGGATTGGCAAGCAAAGGCCACTCAGATGGATGCTGAGAATTCTGCCTTAGATAGCCTTTCAAAGTCTACTTCTGCTCCTGTTAGAAAAAGGTTATTCAAAAAGGCTTTCTTTCCCAAAAAAGGGAAATATTATCCTGGTTATGGTCACCAGGCATCTTCTGCAGGTCGTTTTGCTGCAAAGCGTCAGCAACAACCTAAACAAGCCAAGCCTAAGGCTGCAAGGACTACTACGGCCCAACAGCCTCAGCCTCCTCAGGGCCTTTGACTTACAACTAGAGAACTTAGCCTTTCTGGCTCTAGAAGAACCAGAGCCTCTCACCATTCCAGGAAGGTTAGCTCACTTTGCTCCGAGATGGGAACAAATCACAGCAGAGCAATGGACCCTCTCCATCATAAGGGAGGGGTACAAGCTTCATTTCTTAAACCTTCCTCCTCACACTATGGTGAGACAGTTCAATTCTCCAACATCTCTCCTCGACCTTCTGGGTCAGGAGATTGCTATCCTTCTTGCCCAAAGGGCAATAGAAGAAGTACCCCTTCTTCAACAGGGTTCAGGGTTCTACTCCCCCTATTTTCTTATCCCAAAGAAAACAGGCGGCTACAGACCCATATTAGATCTCAGAGAATTGAGCAAATTTCTATGCAAGGAGAAATTCAAAATGATTTCTCTCAGTGCTCTCCTTCCATACCTTCAGAGTCAGGATTGGCTTTGTTCTCTAGATCTCAAGGATGCGTACACCCATGTCCTCATCCATCCAACACACAGAAGGTTCCTTTGGTTCCTTCATCAGGGAAAGCACTACCAATACAGAGTGCTTCCTTTCGGTCTGGCCTCTGCTCCAAGAGTGTTCACAAAATGCATGGCAGTGGTAGCTGCATTTCTACGCACTCTAGGAATATTTGTATTCCCATATCTGGATGACTGGCTCATCCGAGCTCCATCCCAGACAGAGGCCCAGGCTTCCCTGGCCTGCACAAGGCGTGTTCTTCAGTATCTGGGACTGGTAATAAACATCCCAAAATCACATCTCACCCCTACTCAGTCATTAGAGTTCATAGGGGCCTTGCTGGATACCACAACTGCAAGGGCCTATCTTCCCCAAGCCCGTTGCCTCCGATTGGTGCAGTTAGCCTCACAAGTTCAGTTAAAGTCCCATTTAACTGCTCGAGAGAAGCTACAACTGTTAGGCCACATGGCATCCACCGTGCATGTGGTTCCTTACGCTCACCTTCACATGCGAGCAGCTCAGTGGACTCTGTCCACCCAATGGACCCAGGCATCAGGGTGCCTGTCATACAAAATAGCAACCTCCAGTCGCCTCTTTTGGTCTCTCCAGTGGTGGAAGTCCACTCAAAATCTGTTGCTGGGGTCCCCCTTTCAACAGTCACTACCCCAAGCAACCCTTACAACAGATGCTTCTCCAAGGGGTTGGGGAGCTCATCTACAAGATCTCTCCACCCAGGGCATCTGGTCTCCACAGGAGACATCTCTACATATCAACCTCTTGGAGCTCAGAGCAATTTTTCTAGCTCTCGGAGTCTTCCACATCCTGCTCAGCTACAAGACAGTCCTCATCCACACGGACAACCAAGTAGCCATGTTCTACGTGAACAAGCAGGGCGAGGCTGGCTCTCTGTCACTTTGCAACGAAGCTTTGAGATTGTGGGCCTTCGCCAGAGAGCATCAAATTCATCTCATGGCAGTGTATCTTCCAGGGGTTCAAAACTCTTGGGCAGACAGACTCAGTCAAGTTCGGCTTCCACAGGAATGGTCCTTCCATGGGGACCAGATAGCCAGGATCTTTCGAATTTGGGGAACCCCGGACATAGACCTGTTTGCAAGTCCGTGGAATGCCAAACTTCCCCATTCTGTTCCAGGATTCCGTGTCAGGGAGTTGAGGCCAGGGATGCCTTCCTCCTCCATTGGGGGCAAGACTTCCTCTATGCCTTTCCACCCATTCCCCTAATTTCCAAGACACTGTTCAAGCTTCAGAGAGACAAGGTGTCTATGATCCTCATAGCTCCACGTTGGCCACGCCAAGTGTGGTACCCTCTACTTCTTCATCTCTCTCAAGCTCCCTCCCTGGACTTGGGATCTGCTCCAGACCTCCTGTCCCAGGAGGAGGGAACATTGTGGCACCCAAATCCCCAGTCTCTTCATCTCAGGGCCTGGTTGCTGAAGGCCTAGACCTTCAAGATTTGCATCTTTCTCAGCAGGTGAAGGATATCCTTCATGCTTCCAGAAAGCCTTCCACTAGATGTTCCTATGCTTTTAAATGGAAAAGGTTTACCATTTGGTGTGCAGAGAAGGGTCTTAACCCTCTTGCAATACCTCTGAATTCTTTACTAGAGTATTTACTGCATTTATCCCATGCAGGCCTTAAAACAAATTCAGTAAAAGTCCATTTGAGTGCAAATTGCAGCATCCCTTAAGCCTCTCAATGGACATTCTATTTCCTCTCACCCTCTTATTGCAAGATTCATGAGAGGCCTTCTTTTAACTAAACCTCCCATTAGACCACCTCCAGTGGCATGGGATTTGAATTTGGTTCTTGGCCAGCTCATGAAGCCACCCTTTGAACCCTTAGCCACTACCTCCTTGAAATTCCTTTCCTGGAAGGTTATTTTTCTCATTGCAGTCACCTCAGCTTGCCGTATCAGTGAGCTGCAAGCCTTGGTGGCTAATCCTCCTTATACAAGGTTCCATCATGACAAGGTAGTCCTCAGGACTAATCCACACTTTATGCCTAAAGTGGTTTCACCTTTTCATCTGAACCAGGAGGTGTATTTTCAGTCTTTTTTCCAGGACCTCATGCATCAAGTGCAGAGAGGAATCTTCATACCCTGGATTGTAAGAGAGCACTTGCTTTTTACTTACAAAGGACACAGCAACATAGAAAGTCCTCTCAACTATTTGTTGCTTTTAATCCCTCTCATTTAGGACTTCCAGTCTCTAAGAGAACTCTGTCCAATTGGATTGCTCAGTGTATTTCCTTCGCCTACCAGAGTAAGAACCTTTCTCTGGAGGGCCATGTCACAGCTCACAATGTGAGGGCCATGGCAGCCTCTATGGCTCATCTAAACTCTGTGTCGATCGACCAAATCTGTCGAGCGGCCACCTGGGCCTCGGTTCATACCTTTACAGCCCATTACTGCTTGGACAAGGACTCCCGCCGGGATGCCTTGTTTGGTCAGGCTGTTCTCAAACACCTGTTCCATACCTAATCAACTCCTACCCTCCATCCCTGGTTGGATGCCCGAGATCCATGGGGGGATGTAGTGCCCTTCTCAGGGACTCACAACCTTGGAGATTTCCCTGGCATCTATAGCTGGGGAGTCCCCATATGTGAAGACTCATTCCTGCTTGTTCCTGGAGATAGCACAGTTACTTACCTGTAACAGGTGATCTCTGGGAACAGCAGGAATAAGTCTTCACAACCCACCCACCTCCCCTAGGAGTTGTATCTCTCTATCTATCTTTTCTTTCCTTTCCTCTCTCTTTCTCTTTGTCTCAGCTTAAAACTCGAACTGGAGAGAGGCGGTTAGGAAAGGCGGGAAGGCAGCACGCAGGCGCTGTGGGATGCTCCCAAAAGCTTTTTCTGGACGCTGGGGAGCGTTCCCGCGCAGGCTCCGTCGGTACCGACGATACCCATATGTGAAGACTTATTCCTGCTGTTCCCAGAGATCACCTGTTACAGGTAAGTAACTGTGCTATCCCTTGGGACATTCCCATTGCAACCGATAAATTTGATGCAAGAAGACTGGACAACTTGGTGAAGGAGAAAAACACGAGAACAGTATTGATAGAGGTTTCAGTGCTAAGTGATTATTCTGTGCATCGCATTGAGAAAGAGTTATTCAAGTACCAAGCAATGCAGTCAAGAGACTAAGAGAATGTGGCAGAAGGATGCAGAAATTTTACTCTTCATAATGGGTGCCACAGGCTTGATTAAAAGGAATTTTCAAGCACACTTTGATGTTAAATCATACGAACTCCAGAAGGAAGCTCTATTGAGAACAGTACAAGTACTGAGGCAGGCATTAGCAGTGCAACTGAAAGACCGGTCATCCCCAATATGTAGCCGGGCATAGGGGTGAGGTTCATTTCATTTGGAGACCTTACCCTGAGAAAACTTCTAAATGCCTCTAAAAGTATGAATATATTTCAAGGCCATTTTCAGACAGCTGATGTATGCTGGTAAATCATTTTTAATCTGCATAAATGGATTTGAAGATTGCCCTTTGTATGTGAAATATAGTTGTTAACCCCAGACTGTAGCAAAATGACTTTTTTGGCATCATCCAGGACTCTGCAGTATGGAGTGCATATCTGCCAGTTGATAATTTAATGTGTAGCACCCTCTGCTAATTTACAACTCCTTTCACATTGCTTCTGACGGCACTAGGTCAAAATAACAGTTGCACCAAATAACATGAACAAAGATCCATAAGCAGCACTATCAGTCAGGCACCAAATAACATGAACAAAGATCCATAAGCAGCACTATCAGTCAGGCCATCTGTCGGAGATCACTGACTCAGCTGAAATGAAACTGAGGGTTCAGCACGTTACTGAGTAGGGAGGGTGACGAAGGAGAATCTGAAGATTATTACAGTATAAAGTTCAGTTAAGTTACCTTTGTGACTTTAGTGGCCCTGGATGTGACAAGAAGGAATTCTGTTAATCTTAAAGGAAATATTTCCTTTAAAAAAAAAAGTGGTTGAACAGCTAATTGACCTAAGCCAGTTTTTCCACCCAGAACACGTTTTTTTGAACATTAAAGTTTTATTGAATGCATTACCTGAGCACAATACAACTAACATAATTCATAAGGAACTTACAATTTTACAATACATTCAGCCAAGACCACCAAGATAAAACAACACTTTGTCCCTATATCTAAGGAAGTGCTCCAATTAAAGGATCAAGTTAAATAATATTGATAAAATCTGTTACATCACTTCCAAGTGCACCTAGCCATCCAGCTCAGCATGACCATGAGAGATTAATTAAACTCAACAAGAAGAAAAAAACGGAATAGAGCATATCTTTACATTCACACCACAAGGAGACCCTGTGGGTATGTTTACTGACGCGCGGTAGGATTTTTCAGCTAACGCTAGGCATCGTCCTTTGCTTGTTGAAGGCGTGCTCAGCATTTCGCCAGCAGATAGCGCAGTGAAAATGCAGGGATTATGGTGAGACAGCATCGTGATTTCCTACGTTAGCGCCGTGATGACAGCTAACACCTTTTAGTAGACTCATCCCTGTGTGGCAGCGTAACGTGGCGGATAATGCAGATAAGCCGATCTCAAGCTCGAAGCAGAAGTAGAGGACTTGGAAGAAGAAGAAATACAGGAGCCTGAGGATCAGGCGAAAATCATTTGAGTGTTCCGTAGGGACGAACTAACAGCTCTCATCACGGAGTCTCTTCAGATGCTGAATCTCGCTACGGCTCAGGGGCCGGAAGAAGAAGAGGTGGAAGACCCCGTTATTCAAGTGGTGCGACAGGCGCAGGTGGTGTTTCCCATTCACCGGGTGGTTGACCGGATGATCCAGGATGAGTGGGATCAGCCGGAAGCGGGGCTTGGAGGCATTCGGACTATGAACAGACTATATCCCTTAGCAGAGAAGGATAAAGAGAAGTTCCGGTCTCCGCGAGTAGATGCGGCAGTGTCGGCGGTTATTTATTTATTTAACAATTTCTTCTATACCGCCCCTTCCAGAGATCAAGGGCGTTTTACATAGAACAGTTAACAAAATTTTGTATACTTCTGTATACTTTACATGGAACAAAGTTTTGAACTATATACAGGTAATATTACATGGAACATAACAGAACTAATTACAAGTGACTATTTACAAGGAGCAGTAAAACAACAGTTTGGATAAGACTTTTCCGCAGTGGGTGGAATGGATAAGTACTGTAAGGTTTTCTTGTGTTAGTCGTTTGTCCTATCTTGAGTACTGTGGATGTGTTTCTGTGATTGTTGGGGGGAGGTTCTCTGTTGGTAGGGGATTTCAAAATGGTTCGTGAAGAGGTAGGTTTTAAGTTCTTTTTTGAATTGATGAAGGTCTTTCATCAGGCGAAGAGTTAGTGGGAGTTCGTTCCAAAGAGTGGGGGCGGCGAAGGAGAAGGCCCTATCACTTGTCGTTGCTTTTGTTTTTCTGAAGGTTGTTTTTATGTTGAGAGAATGGGTTGCGTTTTGCCTGCGCATTCTAGTTTCTGATGGGGGGTGTAGTAGGGTGGACAGGTGTGAGGGGGAGATGTTATTAAGGAGTTTGAAGGTAGTTAGTAGGATTTTATATTTTATTCAGCTACTTATAGGGAACCAATGCAAGTCTAACAGTATTGGGGTCACGTGGTCAGTTAGTTTAGCTTTTGAGATCATCTTGGCGCATATGTTTTGGGCTCTTTGTAGTAGGTAGATGCTCTTTAGCGGGAGACCATTTAGGAGACTATTATAATAGTCGAAGTGGGGGGTGATGAGGGTATTGACTACTGATCTAAAATCAGGTGTGTCAAGGAGGGGTCTTAGGTGTTGTATTGTCTTGAGTTTGTAGAATATCGTTTTTACTGTCTGTTTTATATGAGGAAGCATGGTGAGTGAGTGGTCTAATATTAGTCCTAAGTATTTTACCTCCTTTTTAACAGGTATAGTTGTTTTGTTTATTGTGATTGTTGTTGGGTAATTGTGATCAGCGTCTGGCTTTCTCGTTATAAACATTGCTTCTGTCTTTTTAAAGTTGATGCTTAGATAGTTGTCTTCAAGCCATGTGGTGGTCTCATTCATGCATTCAAGTAAGTTTATTTAATTTATTTATTTATTTAGACAGTTTTTGTATACCGCCTTATCCTTCAATCAAAGCGGTCACAACACAATTGGGGGATACATTTAAGTTGTCATATTTAGGGTTGTTAGAGTTTATGGGGATGGCGAGCATAATGTCATCAGCGTATATAAAATGGTTGATTTTGTGTTTTTTAAATATGTTTGTAATGGGTTGTAGGTATAGGTTGAAGAGGAGGGCGGAGAGGGCTGAGCCTTGGGGAATACCCTGACCTTGAGGGAAAGTTTCCGATGTTTCTTGACCCATTTGCACCCGTATTAATCTATGTGAGATGTATGACTTGAACCATTCGAGAACTGTCCCTCCTATTCCTAAGTTTTCTAGTCTGTTGATGAGTGTGTTGTGGTTGATGCTGTCAAATGCGGCAGATAGATCTATAAAGAGGAGTAGAAAACCTTGGTTGTTGTCATTTGTACCTCTGATGAGAAGATCCATCAGTGTAATTAGGAGAGTTTCAACTCCATGGAAGTGGCGGAATCCGAACTGGTGTGAATCAAGGGGTTTGTGCTCATCAATGTGTTCCTGTAATTGGAGTTGTATGGTTTTTTCTATTATTTTGGCAATGAGTGGTATGCTAGCTATGGTCCTGTATGAGTTTGGGTCTTTTGGATCTAGTTTATTGTTTTTTTATGATGGGGCGGATCAAAGAGAGCTTTAAGGCATTGGGCATAATGCCTTGCGATAGTGATTGGTTCACTATGTATTGGATGTTTTCAGCCAGAATGTCCTTAGTGGATTTGATCCATGACACTGGGCATGGGTCGACTGGGGAGGTTGTGGTGTTGATCATTGTTATAATTTTAAGGAGGTGCTTTCGTTCAACCATGTGGAAAGCTGTCCTTTCATAGTTATTATCTGTATTTGATTTTAGTATTATGGTTGGAGTATGAGGTTTTTTCTTTAGTTTTTCGGCAAAATGTGATGCTAGGGTTTGTACATTTATCGTGTCTTGATTAGGTTCTGGGTTTTGTGTTTTTGTTAATGTTTTCACAATTGTGAAGAGTTCTCTTGGCCGATTGAGGGCGAGATTTATTACTTTGGAATAGTAGTCCCTTTTTGATTTGTTAATTGCATTCTTATAATCATTAAGTATATTTATGTATTTTGTTTTGTTTTCATTTGATTTTGTTTTTCTCCAGCTTTTTTCTTGTTTTCTTAGTTGTTTTTTTAGCAGGGCAAGGTCTTTTGTGAACCATTTTTCAGATTTTTTCATTCGCTTCTGCATGGTTCCTGTGGGAGTGGCTGCTTCATGGATTGTTTGGTTCCAATTCTCTATAGTGGAATTGAAGTCTGGTAGGTTTGTAGTGAGTTTAGGCAGTACCTTTTCAAGGAATGTATTGTTATCAAAGCGGGTAAAACGTGAGTAGTGTGATGTTATGTTTGCAGATTTTGAGGGTATTTGTGCTAGGAGATGGAAGGTTATCAGATGATGGTCAGACCATGGCACTTCTGTTATTATTGGGGGGGTGTATAGTTGATGGACATTAAAAGGGGTAGGGAGGAAGATGAGATCTAATGAGTTTCCTTTAGTGTGGGTATGAATTATCTGATTAAATCCCATTTGTGTCATAGAGTCTATGAAGTTACCTGTTTGGAATTGGTTTAGGGATGGGAGGTTTAGGTCACCTAGGATTATGAGGGGTTTGCTCTGAGATGCTGTACATGCGAGTTCAAGGATGGGGGAAAGGTTTTTCTGATCTGCTGATGGGGGTCTATAGATTAGGGTGAATGCTAGGGTTTTATTTTCAATGTTGATGATGTCCATGCCTTCAACATTGTTTGAGTTTGTTAGAGTGTATTGTAAGTCTTTTTTAGTGAGTATGAGTGCGCCACCTCCTCTTTTTATATCTCGGTGGCAGTTGAATACATCGTATTGTGATATTGGGAGTTGGTTTAATAATATTGTATCTGTGGGTGCTAGCCATGTCTCAGTAATGAAAAAGATGTCAGGTTTTTTATCTCTTATTATGTCATTAACAATTGGTATCTTGTTTCGTATGGAACGAATGTTTATTAAGATGAGTTTTAATTTGGTAACTATGTTAGGGGGGTTGATTTTGTTGCTGTGCTGTTTATGGTTTATCTGAATTAGTCTGGGATAGTGTCCGTGGGTATTGTAGTGTGAGTGTTGGTTAAATGGGTGATTGTGTAATGGGGAGCATGTTAAGTTTCGGTTGGGGTTATGAATGACGGGGATGCTATTACAAGGGAGGTGGTTGGATTTATATGTGAAGATTTGTTGTAATAAGAGAGCTGTTAGTAGGAGAATGAGGGGCAGGGTTTTAATTTTTATGGGGGCCATTATGTAGTTTTTGTGTGAGGGTTGGTTGTATGGGGGGCCTGTGTGTGAGAGAGCTAGTGGATGGTAATATTAGGTACAGTATGGTATTAGTAGGTGGACGGAATTCAAGTTAGTAGTTTAATTGGTACAGAATTTTAGTGCAATTCTAATAATATAGGTGGTCTAATGCAGTTTTCAGTATACTTCTGGTCAAATCAATTTTTAGGTAGAGTCCTTGTCAAGTTTAAAACAGTACAAATCTTTGTGTGATTTCTAGCAATTCTAATTCTAAGCAAGCATATAATGATAATATAGTATTGGAGTGTGAGATTGAAACAGTACAGATTTTGTGTGACTTCAGACAAATCTTAGCAAGTAGATAATTATACTATAGTATTATGGTGTAAGGTTGCAACAGTACAAACCTTTATGCGGCTTTCCAGCAATCTTAGGTTATGAAGAATACCACTATTCTGGTGGAAGGTAGCATGGCCTTAAAGGATGCACAGGACAGGAAAGTGGATGAATTGCTGAAGCAGTCCTTTGAGGCGGATGCTTTGTCCCTGCAGGCTTCCATTTGTGGAGCTTGAGTGACGAGAGCTTGCCTGAGGTGGTCTCAGCGCTTGCGGCAGTCTACGTGCCTGGAGCAGGAGGAGTTAAGAGAGCTTAATCGTCTGGAGTCGGGGTCGGCATATTTAGCGGATGTGCACTATGACTTGATTCGAACGCTGGTGAATAGTATGGCTTCCTTAGTGGCCGCCCGGAGATCTTTATGGTTGAGGAATTGGGCGGCCGATGGGTCGTCCAAATCCCGCCTCAGTAAGTTCCCGTTTAAAGGGAAATTTTTGTTCGGTGAAGACCTGGACAAGTTGGTAAAGGATCTTGGAGAGTCCAAAGGCGGGAGGCTCCCGGAGGATAGGCCGAAACAAGGGAAGTCAGGACAGCCATTTCGCGGCCAGTTTCGAGATTTTAGGAGATTTCGTACTTCTCATTTGGGGGGTTTCCAAAGGGGAAGATTTGCGTCTCGGGCCCAGGGATTTCGTGGGTTTTGTGGAGCAAGTAGAGGTTTCGAAGCAACTTCCGCAGGGTCAACTCGTAAACCACAATGAAAGGAGGCGGGTCCAGGTAGGAAGTCAACCAATAGGCGGGCGGCTTCAGGAATTCCTTCCTGCCTGGACCCAAATAACGTCCGACCAATGGGTGCTAGAGATAATTCACGAGGGTTACACACTGGAATTTGCAAGACCAGTGCAGGATTCGTTCGTGATGTCTCCCTGTAGGGGGCTTCAAGAAGCCCGGGCATTGCGCTGTACCGTAGATCGGCTTTTACAACTGGAAGCGGTCGTGCCGGTACCGCTTGCAGACTATGGTATGGGTCGGTACTCCATTTATTTCGTGGTCCCGAAGAAAGATGGGGCTCTTCGTCCTATATTAGATCTGAAAGGGGTAAATTGGTGTCTGCGGGTGCCTCATTTCAGGATGGAAACGCTGAGATCGGTCATTGTAGTGGTTCGACAGGGCGAGTATTTGACATCTCTCGATCTCACAGAAGCATATTTACACATTCCAATCGGGGCGGCGCATCATAAGGTTCTGCGGTTCGCTCTTCCTTGGGGACACTATCAATTTCAAGCTTTGCCCTTCGGTCTAGCGACAGCGCCGCAAACTTTCACCAAGATCATGGTGGTGGTGGCGGCGTCATTACGAAAAGAGGGGATTTTGGTTCATCCGTATCTCGACGACTTGTTAATTCGGGCAAAGTCCAAGACTGAGAGTGTTCAGGTGACAGAGTGGTGACGTTTTTACAGAGTTTAGGTTGGGTGATCAATCCGATCAAAAGCCGCTTAACTCCATCGTAGGATCTCGAATATTTGGGGGTTCGGTTCAATACTCAGAATGGAGCGGTGTTTCTGCTGGATCGTCGTGCCCAAGCACTTTGGCAGCTGGTGCGCAGTTTCATAGCGGCTGTGGCTCCATCAGCGTGGGCTTATCTTCGCCTACTGGGAATGATGGTGGTGACCCTGGAAGCGGTGCCTTGGGCCAGGTTTCATATGCGACCATTACAACGAGCGTTGCTATGCCGGTGGTCTCATCAGTCCGGTTCGCTGAGCAAATGGCTTCCTTGTCCACTCAAGGTCAGGCAGTCGCTCCGGTGGTGGTTGCGCCCAGAGTCATTAAAAGCGGGAATGTTTCTAGAGCAGCCGGAGTGGCTCCCATTGTTGACAGACGTGAGTCTCGTGGGTTGGGGAGCACATTGCAGAGATCAGTTTACCCAGGGCACTTGGTCAATTGTAGAGAGCAAGTGGTCGATCAACAGGTTGGAGCTGAGAGTGGTGTTTCTCGCGCTGCGATGGTTCGAGGCTACGGAAACGGGTCGAGTGGTGCGCGTGCTGTCGGACAACTTGGTGGCAGTGGCTTATATCAACTGACAAGGCGGTTCAGGAAGTTTAGCTATGGAAGAGGAAGCAGAGGCTCTATTTTCGTGGGTAGAGCAACTACATCCAGCAATATCGGCGGCACACATTGCGGGGAAGGACAATGTGATGGCGGATTATCTCAGCAGGGTCCGGGTGGATGCCGGGGAATGGGAGTTGCATCCGGGCATGTTCACGCAAATAGTTCACAGATGGGGTCCGCCGACCATGGACCTCATGGCATCCTTTCAGTCAGCAAAGGCCAGTCGTTTCTTCAGCAGACGACGGGAAAGGATGTCGGAGGGGATAGATGCCCTGATGCTTAAGTGGCCGTCGACGGGTCTCCTGTAGGTCTTCCCTCTGTGGGCGCTCATATGACGAGTAGTTCAGCGCATCGAGGCTCACCAGGGGAGGGTGCTGTTGGTGGCACTGGATTGGCTAAGATGCCCGTGGTATGCTGATCTCATTCGCCTTCTCAACGGGAATCCTTGGAGGTTGCCGGCGTCAGAAGATCTGTTGCTACAAGGTCCACTTCGAATGCCTCAGGTGGATGGATTCTCGCTTATGGTTTGGCCATTGAAAGGGCAAGGCTGAGGAAGAAAATTCCAGTGATATACAATGCAACATGTTACACCCAGGAAAGATGAATAGGCAAATATAAATTTGTAAATATTGTAAATTTGTAAATATGTTTAGAATGTAACCCATTAATCAACCATGTAAATCATTAATGACACTCATAAACACCCACAAACAGGAACGGAAGCGAGGGACATCTTGAACAATTTTCAGAAGACTGTGTTCGTGAGAAACTAGCTTAACTTAAAGTAGACAAAGCGATGGGACCAGATGGGATACACCCTAGAATACTGAGGGAACTTGGGGACGTTCTAGCAGCTCCACTGACTGACCTTTTCAATGCCTCATTGGAGTCGGGAGTGGTGCCAAAGGACTGGAGAGAGGCTCATGTGCCTTTACACAAAAGTGGAAGTAAGGATGTGGTTGAAAACTACAGGCCGGTTAGTTTAACTTCAGTGGTGAGTAAATTATTGGGATCGCTGCTGAAAGAGAAAATAGTGAGGTTTCTGGAGTCCAGTGGATTACAGGATCCGAGGCAGCATGGATTCACCAGAGGCAGGTCTTGTCAGACAAATCTGATTGATTTCTTTGACTGGGTGACCAGGGAGTTGGACCGAGGGAGAGCCCTAGATGTGGTGTATTTAGATTTCAGTAAAGCCTTTGACACTGTTCCTCACAGGTGACTTATAAACAAACTGAGCACCCTAGGGATGAACTCTAAAGTTACTGCTTGGGTTAGAAATTGGTTCGGTGGGAGGTGACAAAGAGTACAGGTAAATGGAGCTCACTCTGAGGAGAAGGATGTTACCAGTGGTGTCCCCCAGGGATCTGTCCTTGGTCCGATTCTTTTTAACATCTTTGTTAGTGCTATAGCGGAAGGGCTGTCGGGTAAGTTTTGCCTCTTTGCGGATGATACCAAAATCTGCAATAGAGTAGACACCCAGGAAGGTGTAGATAACATGAGGAGGGATCTAGCTAAGCTTGAAGAATGGTCTAGAATTTGGCAGCTAGGATTTAATGTTAAAAAATGTAAGGTTATGCATTTGGGCTGCAGGAATCCAAGGGAGCAATATAGTATAGGGGGTGAAGTACTTTTGTCCACTAAAGAAGAGCGGGACCTAGGCGTGGTTGTGTCTGATGACCTTAAAGTAGTTAAACAGGTAGAAGAGGCGACGGCAAAAACTAGAAGGATGCTTGGGTGCATATGGAGAGGAATGGCTAGCAGAAAAAAGGAGGTGATAATGCCTCTGTATAAGTCTTTGGTGCGACCTCATTTGGAGTATAGTGTGCAATTCTGGACCGCACCTTCAAAAGGATGTGAACAGGATGGAGTCAGTGCAGAGGGTGGCTACTAAAATGATTAGTGGTCTTCATTATAAACCTTATGAGGACAGACTTAAGGATCTTAATATGTACACCTTAGAGGAAAGGCGGGATAGAGGTGATATGATTGAGATGTTCAAATACCTCCGTGGCATAAATGTTCAGGGAGAGAGCCTTTTTCAATTGAAAGCAAGTTGTGCTACGAGAGGACATGGGATGAGGGTGAAGGGAGATAGATTCAGGAGTGATATGCAGAAATATTTCTTTATGGAAAGAGTAGTGGATCTGTGGAATAGTCTCCCAGTGGAGGCGGTAGAGATGAGGACAGTAACTGAATTCAAAGAAGCATGGGACAAACACAGAGGATCTCTAAAGGTAAAAAGGGGACTGTTGTAGTTGTTGTTATGGAAGGACAGACTAGATAGGCCATGTGGTCTTTATCTGTCGTCATATTTCTATGTTTCTATGACACCCTACCTTTCCTTTGTACGCTGTTAAGTTACCTGTTTGAATAAGTTACAATGTTATGTTCTAGTTTTGTTCGATGTAAACCGCTTTGATGTTGCTGAAAGGCGGTATATAAAACTGTTCAATAAATAAATAATAAATAAATTCTGGGTCAGTCATCGCCACATTGTTTAGAGCAAGGACGCAGTTTGCGTCTCTGGCATATGTCCGCATTTGGCGTATCTTCGAGGACTGGTGCTCACGGAAGAATGTTCGGGCGGCTACGGTCTCCATACCTTTGGTTTTAAGTTTTCTACAAGATGGATTTGATAAGGGACTGGCGGCCAGTTCCTTAAGAGTACAGTTAGCAGCTATTTCGTGCTATAGGGGCAAAGTGCAGGGAATTGCGCTAGGGGCCCATGCTGACGTTTTGCATTTTCTTAAAGCAGTATCCAGGCGACTTCCGGTGATGCGGTGAGAGTGAGCGGACGTGCTCTGCTCGCGCTCCGACCGTCCCCAGCCTGAATCGGTAGATTGGAGCCGTTTGTCAGCCCCCCAGCCCACCGAAAATTTATCCCCCGGTGATCGGGTCACTCAGAGAGGTGAGTGAGGACAGCGGAACCCCTAGCGCGATGGCGGCGGCGCTGCGAACGGGGAAGAAAGAACGCGACCGTGGGCCAGGGGTCAGCAAGATGGCGGAGAGCACGCCGGCGCCGAGCTCCCCGGCCTCACCGGCCCGGGTGGAAGACATCTTAGCGGCGGTTGCAGAGGCCTTGTCCGCCCAGTTCACGGTCATACGGGAGAAACTCGATGTGGTACAGAGCTCCGTGGAGAACCTGGGTAAAAGGCTTCAAGAGGCGGAGGAGCGTGTGGGGCGCGCAGAAGACACCCTCGCCACGTTGCAGCAGTCCGTGGATGGCCTTCAGACCCAGCTGCGCTCCCAAGAGACCAAACTCGACGATCTGGAGAATCGCTCCAGGAGGAACAACTTGCGAGTGATGGGGGTCCCAGAAGCCATATCGGATGCTGAGCTCCCGCGCTACTTGACGGGGCTCTTTGCACCGCTGCTGACAGGGGACGCAGCCGGTGAGCGCATCCAGTTGGAGAGAGCGCATCGTGTGGGCAGCCGCATGGTGCGGGACTCGTGACCGCGAGTGGTGCTGGTGAAGTTTCTTTGCTTCCCCCAGAAAGAGGCCATCTTGCGAGCAGCGAGGGCTCGCGGTGGAGTGGAGACAGACAACGTGCGGATCCGGCTTGCCCAGGACTACTCTCAGCAGCTCAGTCAACGCCGCCGGGCATACGCACCATTATGCCAGAAGTTGATTGACTGTCACATTAAATTTGTGGTGCAATACCCGGCGCGTCTGCATGTGATTAGAGAGGGGCAACGCCGGAGCTTCGAGTCAGCAGAATTGGCGGCGGCCTATGTGGACAGTATCACATCTAATGGTGGAGCAGGCTGAGGACTTGGAGCGGCTGTCGTACGCAGCACAGTTGGATTGCAATTCCCAGTTGGAAAGGGTCTCAACATTTTAGGCTGGGATCTTGCGGGGAGTCTGTCTGCCAACACTGGACTGCCGGTCCTGATAAATCCCCCCTTGGCCAACCGGGCGTGAGCACCCTGAGACTGGTGGATGGCCGGGTTGGAGAAGCTATCATGTTATTATTAGTCTTTGGATAACTGCTGAAATTTTGGCTTGTTCTTCTCTGTCTCCCACCCCTCGTTGTTTTTTTGTCCTGTCGTTTTGTTTGTGTTTGTTTTGTTTTTACTGGTTGAAGCTAATTTGTGTTGGAGACCGGTGTGGGTTGAGCTTGGGGTGCCAGCGGGGAGGGGGGGGGGGTCAGAAGCCCGGGGAGGCCGGCTGAGTTGCCCCTGCCTCGTCTCTGGGCCGGGTGGGGGGGGCGGATCCACTGGGGGGGATTCCCCTGTTGCCTTGGCGGGAGCATGGGGGGCTGCTCGGCATCGCACTGCTTTTTGCGGGGCGGGGCTGCTGCAGCCCCCGGGCCGGCTCCCTCGTTTTACCAGAGGGACGCCACGTGCCGGTGGTGGAACGGGCACAGGAGCCAGACAGGTAACGGGGGTTCAATGCTCTGGTGATTTGGACCCGGGCGGGGGATGGCACACCCCACCCCCGGGATCGGGGGGGGGGGCCCACATCCAGCTTTATAATGTGGCTTCCGGTCCTCCTTACCTTTGTGTGTCTTTATGCTATTGAAAGTGAATATTGTGCATATGTTTATGATATGTGGGGGAGGTTGCTGCGGGGGGGGGGGGAGGAGGCAGTGTCTGGTTTCCTTGTGAGAGCCTGGGCGTGGGGGGAGTGGTGTAGTGGGAGGGGGGGGGGACGGTGGAGCGCATCACTGGAAGACCTATAGGCATAAGGCGAGGTGAGGTGTAATGGAGGTGAAAAGGTTAGTACTATTTGGGGGGGGAAGGGCTGGGGGGGGAGGGAGCTGGGGGGGGGGGAGGGACCAGGGAGCGAAGGGAGGGGGGGGGAGGTAGGTTGCAGCCGATATCATCCCCAGGGAGGGTTCAATATCCAACAGAGGGAGAAGGGGAGGGGGTTCCAGGCTGGGAGGACCCTGTCCCTATTTGCTTATATTACCGGTCAGTTGAGTCTTGACACTGCCCCGCCGCCGTGAAAGTTATTACCTGGAATGTCTGCGGACTGGGTAGTCCCATTAAGAGATATAAAATTCTGCAGGCCCTAGCGCGGCAGAAATGCGATATTGCATTCCTGCAGGAAACCCACCAGACAGCAGAGGAGCATAGCAAATTACGCCGAGACTGGGTCGGGCAGGTGTGGGGGGCCCCGGCCGCCGGGAAGAAGGGAGGGGTGGCCATCTTGGTTCATAAACCGATACGTTGTTCAGTCGAAGTGGAAGTGCGTGATGTGGCGGGGCATTACCTGTTTTTACAAGGTACCTTGGAGGGGCAACCGGTCATTTTGGGGACGGTATACGGGCCGAATTCCCTGGATCCTTCTTTTTATGCCACTCTGGCTTCGAGAGTGGAGCGGCTGCACGAGTCTCCATTGGTGGTGGGCGGAGATTTCAACGGTGTGCTCGACGTTGAACTAGATACCTCTAGGGGAGGAGAGGCCCGGGAGCGGGGGCCGGTGTCGCGGGTGTTGCGGCGTTTTAAGTCTCGTCTAGGGTTGGTAGATACATGGAGGGTGTTGCATCCGATGGAGAAGGATTTCACGCACCAATCGCGAGCCCATGGATCTAGCTCTCGCATTGATTACCTTTTGCTTTCTAAGGAGATCTTTGCCAGAGCGGTAGATGTGCAGATTGGACCTTATGAGATCTCCGATCACGCCCCAGTGTGGCTGGAGCTGGGATGGGGGGGGACATCAGATCGGTCGCGGCTTTGGCGGTTCCCGTTAGAACTCTACCGGGATGCACAGTTTCACCAGTTCCTGGAACAACGTTGGCGTGACTTTGAAGAAGTCCATCGGGGCCACCAGGGGGACCCAGAACTGATATGGAAAACGGCTAAGGTAGTACTGCGAGGCGACATCATAGGCTTTGCAGCCCGTAAGCGTAGAATGCTTGTAGAACGGATTCTGCGGTTGGAGAAGCATGTATCACTGTTACGTAGGCGCCTGGCGCGGACCCCGACCACCGGACTTCAGAAGGAGCTGTGGGAAGCCCGAGTGGACCTTAACGAACTGCTGCACCAGCGCGCTAAGAAGTCTATTCTATATTACCGCTATCGACTTTACTGCTATGGTGGCAAGCCCGGTCGCTTGCTGGCCCGCTGTTTGCGGGGTCCGAGAGGTTCTTGTACGGTGGCGGCTTTAAGAGATGAGTACGGGACGTTGCAGCGGGACAGCCGGGTGATAGGGCAGGTATTTCGGGGATTTTTTCAGAAACTCTACGCAGCAGAGGTTAGCTCCCCCTCAGCTGCATTGGACTATCTTCGGAAGCTGCAGCTGCCCTCACTCACGGTAGAGCAAAGCCTCTCCCTAGGCCAACCGATCACCACCGCTGAAGTGGAATCGGTAATTCAGGCGGCAAGTTGTTTTAAATCGCCGGGGCCGGACGGTCTGGGGGCCGAGTTTTATAAACTGCTTAAGGGTTATGTTAGCCCGGCCTTAACGGCGGTCTATGCACAACGGGTGGAACAGGGCGGTTTCCGATGGGGGACTAACCACGCACACATCACCTTGATTCCGAAGCCGGGTAAGGACCCCGAATTGCCTGCCTCCTACCGTCCGATTTCTCTGTTAAACTTCGATATTAAGATCTTTGCTAAAGTGTTGGCGGACAGATTGTCGGGATTTTTAGATGCTTTGGTCCATAGTTCCCAGGTCGGCTTCGTGAAGGGGCGGTACATCGTCCGAAATATGCGTAAGATCCTGGCCTCGCTGGAGTGGGTACATGCCCAGCAACTGCCCTCCCTGCTGGTAAGTTTTGACGCGGAAAAGGCCTTTGACCGGGTCTCCTGGAATTATCTCAGGACCTTGTTGCCGTGTTATGGCCTGGGAGCTCCCTTTTGTGCAATGATTGATTGTCTCTATGCTGCTCCCACAGTGGGAATACTTTGTAACGGGGTGTTATCGGCGGCCTTCCCGTTGGAGCGTGGTACGAGACAGGGGTGTCCTCTTTCGCCTCTACTATTTGTCCTCTCCCTGGATCCACTAATTCGGGCGGTGGAGACGTCGCCGGCGATTAGGGGGGTGCAGATTGGGTCTCATACTTTCAAGGTGTCGGCTTTCGCGGATGACCTTTTGGTACATCTTGTATCTCCGGAGGCTTCCCTACCGCATCTGCTACAGGAATTTCAGACTTATGGTCTTTTTGCCGGCTTGCGGATTAACAGCGAGAAGTCTGAGGCATTGGATGTTTCCGGGACTCTACAACCGAATTGGGTGGGTCAGTTTCCCCTTAAATGGGCTACCTCCTATTTTACTTACTTAGGTATACGGTTGACTCGGAGGCCGCGAGACCTCTACCGATGTAATTTGGACTGGATGTTGACGTGATTACGATCTCAGCTATTGGCATGGGACCCCCTACCGCTTTCCCTGTCAGGTCGGGTGGTGGCGGTAAAGATGGTAATTCTACCTCGTTTGTTGTATTGGCTCCAAACTCTACCGGTGTGGTTGTATCGAGGAGACCTGTGTCGGCTGGAGAGGGTGCTACGGCTTTTCCTCTGGCGTGGGGCTAGGGCCCGTATCCCTCTGAGGAGGTTAATGGGGAAGTGGCAGGAGGGAGGGATGGGGTTCCCGGATCTGGGCATGTATGCGTTGGCATGTCAGGCCCGCCACCTAGGGGACTGGCTGGGAGGGACGGAGGTCCATACGCCCACCTCACTGGAGGAGGCTTTGGTTGCCCCCCTCTCATTATTAGGAGCTTTACACACAAAGCCCAGGGACCTGCCGAACCGCTTAGGACGTTGTGTTTTGTTTAGCTCAGCCCAGCGGACCTGGCGGTATCTAAATGCCCGATGGGGGACGTCCTGGACGGTCTCCCGCTGGCTGCCTTTACAGGGTAACGTTCACTTCGAGCCTGGCTCCGGGACGCGGGGGTTTGGGACTGGTGGAGAAGGGGTATTAGATCCCTAGGGCACTTGGTCGATGCTACAGGGCGCTGCAAACCTTTTCAGGCCCTCTGTCAGGAGTATGATTTGACGGCACGACATACTTTTATGTTTCTGCAGGTCTCTCATTATATCGCGTCTCTGCCTAAAGAGGCGCTTGCTTTGGAGAGATCTGAGCAGTTGCTGGGTTTTTTTTGCTTTGGGGGAGGATGACCCCCCCTCGATAGCGAGTCTACGGGCTCGACTAGATGGGGTCCGCCCACCGGTAGACTATAGTGGGGTGGAGGCGGCGTGGGGGGTGGAGCTGGGAAGAGAGGTTTTCCCTAATACCGTGCATACCGCTCTATGTCGAATTGCTGTGGTGGTGGAAGGGGTGCGGTGGCGCGAGGTGCAATTCAAATGCATTACCAGAGCCTATTTTTCTCCCCGTAGAGCCCTACGCAGCCATTTGACGGAGGTGGGATGTTGCCCGCGCTGCCGAGCCCCTCTAGCCAATCTGTTGCACATGTGGTGGACGTGTCCGCACATCCAGCAGTATTGGAAGCGTATCGGGGCGTATGTTGGTGGCTTGCTGCAGCAGCGCCTGCGTTGGACAGGCGCCTTCGTGGTGCTGGATAGGATGGAGCCTCCCTACCCTGCCCGGCGCACTGATCGTTTGTTAATGCGGAAGGCCTGTCTGGTGGGTAAAGGTCCTATTTTGCGCCTCTGGCGGGAGCAGCGATCTCCCACATTTATGGAATGGCGTAATTGTTTTCACCAACTTATGTTGATGGAGCGATGGCGAGCGCGGGGCAGTGTCAAGCACTGGACTTCCTTCCTGTTGGTCTGGAGCTCGTACATTGACACCTTGGGAGCCCGGTGCCGCAATGAGCTGCTACATATTGGCCCTTAGCGGAGTGGTAAAGTGGGGGTGAAGCGGTTATAGCGAGAGGATGATGGCTGCGGGGGGAGGGGTAGGGGGTTGGGGGTTGGGATAGGGATGGGATCGGGGGGGAAAAGAGGGGGGGGAGAGGAGGGGGACGGCGCCTACCCTAAATACCACAAAAAATTGTAATCATCTCCTCTGTGTTTCCCGGGGGGGATGAGAGCCCACCCCCTCGGAGATATTGTATGCCTTGTTCTTGTTTTTGTTGGTGATGATTAAAATAAAGTTTACAAAAAAAAAAAAAAAAGCAGTATCCAGGCTATGGCCTTCGCGAAGGATTTTGGTCCGCCATGGGATCTCAATTTGGTCTTAGGGGCGTTAACTAAGGAACCTTTTGAGCCATTGCACCAAGCGTCGGTTAAAGATTTGACTTTGAAGACCGTGTTTTTGGTAGCCATTTACTCGGTACGGAGAATTTCAGAGTTACAGGCGTTGTCTTGTCGGGAACCGTTCTTGTCCTTTTCTAGAGAGAAGGTGGTCTTGCGGCCGGTACCATGTTTTTTGTCAAAGGTGATGTCTCCTTTTCACCTAAATCAAACGGTTTCTCTCCCAGTGCTCGGATCTCTGGCAGGGAGTGCGTCGGATCGTAGTTTGCGCCGGTTGGACATCAAACGAGTTTTACAGCGCTATTTGAAGGTTTCAGAAGTCTTTCGCAAATCGGACCGTCTTTTCATGTTGTTCGGAGGTTCACGCAAAGGGGAAGCAGCGGCTAAGGCGTCCATCTCTAGATGGATTCGTGAGATGATTGCGTCAGCATATCTGTTGCAGGGTCATGCAGTCCCCTCGGGTCTTCGTGCTCATTCGACCAGAGCGCAAGTGGCTTCTTGGGCGGAACATAGTTTCGTTCCGCCTGGGGAAATATGTAGATCGGCTACCTGGTCATCTCTGCATACTTTCAGTAAGCACTACCGCCTGGATGTTTCGGCAATGAATGATGCCTGCTTCGGGTCGGCAGTGTTGTGTACCGGCTGGAAAGGTCCCTCCCAATAAATACTGCTCTGTTACATCCCAGAGGTAGAGGACTGAATTGGCGGAACGATAAGGAAATGATAATTACACTTACCTGGTAATTGTAGTTCCTTGAGTGACGACAGTTCAGTCCTCATTCCCGCCCAGGGTAGTATCGGTAGCAGTGGAGCTCGGTTTGGGAGAGGTGCATGTTTACAAGTGAGTGTGGCTATTAAGGGAGTCGAGTTTTGGTACTGAGATGTTTCTATTTCTTCCGGTCTATCCCTTTTTTCCTTTTTCTCCCTAACTCTGTACGGGGCCGAAAGAGAAGGTGCAAGGCGGTTCCTTCTTTGTCGGGGGAATGTTGAGGTTGCACAGTTGATAGTTCTATGTTCAGTGTCAGTGTAGAGTTTTAAAAAAAATTAGAGATGTTAGCTACTTATTTGTTGCTCCTTTGAGTGTGCTTTGTCAATAGTTCACTGAGGCTGATGGGAGATACCAGCAGACTACATCCAGTGATGTCACGATTTGGACATGTCCAGTCTCCAAGCTGCAGGAGGAGGTACACAACCCAGAGTTAGAGTACCGAACTGTCATCACTCAAGGAACTACAATTACCAGATAAGTGTAATTATCATTTTTTAGGGATTGTCCCTGATTTTAGAACTTTGTCCCCAACTCCCACTTGTTTGGCAGCCTCCTGTCCTTGATTCCAGAACTGAGGACAGAGGGAATAGAAAAAATTTATTTTCAATTTAGTGATTGAAATATGTCAGTTTTTAGAATTTACATCCATTATCTTTTTATTTTGTACAGTACGAGGGAAATGCATCACTGTTTCTATTTCTTTGTCGATTTACGGTTACACTTCAATTTATTTGATATACCCGATTTCTCTGTTTGGAAGTGATATTGTTGCTCTGATGGGATGGAGTGTGGAGGGGCAGGGTAATGAATGTCCTCTTCCCTCCTCCACATCTTGTTGCTCAAACCTGGAACTAAGGTGTCCCTTCTTTCCGCCCACCCCCTGCTTCGGATAACCAGTGTCTCAGATTTGCCTGCAAAAATCCGGTAACCCTAACACAGAGGGACTAGAAAGAGTTCCATGAGGATGCTCTGCATTCTTGCCTCATCATGCATTGCGTCCCCCCCCCCCCACCCCATGCTATAGCAGTCCTATCTCTGATGTTCCGTGTTTCAGAGTTAAAAATAAAGATACACTAAACACAGCTGGGGCACAGCTATATTACATCAGAAGAAAGTAGGAAAATGGTGAGATGCAACAATGAGCCACTAGATGGCATCAGTATAAGTTAACATCTGTTGAGCCTATGCACGTGTTTCTATTGTAAATCTTCTAGACTAGAGATAAGCCTCTGAGGTAGCTCTGAGTGCCAGCCACTTCGAGTGTAGACAGGGTTTTTCTGCGCCTGCAGTTGCTGATCCCTGTCTGGTATCAGTGGGCTATTATCCAGCACAGTAGGCATATTTGGTCCTGTATTTCTGCCAGGTGTGCCCGCGGCTCAGGATTCTTGTCACTACCGTTCCCTGCAGCGCTTGCACTCGCCATGCTTGGGGATGGACTGAAGCAGGAAGGATTGCGTGGCTCTGCAGCCGAGCTGTGTGTGTGCTGTCCTTGTGACTTGGCTGCTTAGCCACTCGCGCTTCCACACAATTGCGGGGATAGAGTTCCTTCAACGTCCACTACATACAGGCATTCAGCATCCAATAATTCATATGATCTCCTGGGAGTGGTTTCATGTGGGCTGAGTTCCCAATATTCAGCTCAAGCAAATCTCTTGCAGATATTTCATATCTTAACTTAAGACATTGCTTCTTATGTCAGAGTTTTTCTGATATACTTGTACCACAGAAGGCTGAAGTAGCTTGCTGGCTTTTGGCAGAGATGTCTTCAGTCTCCTTGACATAGGTGCTCTGCTGGGCCCTTTGTTGGTACAGTATAGCTTTCCATGGGTCTTCACCATGACTTTTTGCTTTCTTGTGCAGATTCTTTACTATCTTTTTATAGCAGATTCAGCTTTGCCATGAACTTGTGGATGCCTTGGTGATATAGTAACATGTTCAAACCCCCACTCAGCAGGAAACATTTTAAGTTGCATGCATGTTATCTGAGATCACTCGATCAGGTGGCCATAGTGTATAAATTGTACTTTGCAACATTTGATTGTGGCTTCTGCACACATGTGTAGGAACAATTCAGTTTCACAGAAGTCTGAATAGTGATCTACCATCAAAAGTAACTCCTTCCCAGCTCAGTTAAATAAATCCTTGCTGACAATCTGCTAAGGCTGCATCGGCTTATCAAGAGACATCATCTCCTTCTGCTGCTCATGCATAGTTATTGCAAGTGGAACAATTGCTCACAAAGTCCTTGATCTTATCTTGCATGTTAGGTTAGTAAAGGGTATCACGGCCCAGCTGTTAATACACTTCACCACCAATGTGGCTTAAATCTATATGTGTTAGCATCTCTGATTCCAGTGATTTGCATAGATTGCCATTTTGTATGTTGATTTCATCCCTGAATGACCAATATTCCCTAATTTCAGCTGGTATTTCCCTCAAGTCTGGCCATCAAGTCAAAACTACAGACTTCAGTATTTTCAAGGTATCATCTCTTGTGGTGTGCTGTATAATCTGTTGCAGCCAAGACAGAGTCCTTTATTGAACCAACGGCCGCCCGACACAGGCCGTGTTTCGTACCCTTCGTCAGGGGCTAGCCAGGCAAAACAACTAAAAACATAAACATATTAAACATCAAAAATGGTAAGGAAACAAACAAACCAAGATTAAGACCATGTTATTAAAATACAATTGTTAAAACAATAAATACGTGTTAAATAAGGCTAAAAAAATGAAATTAAAAAATAATAACATCATACAAGTGCATAATCAACAAATTTAACAAGGGGGGAACAATAGTGCTCGGGACCTGATGAAAATGTGCTTGAAACAAAACTGAAATACTAACCTCTGTTGTGATGTATAGACCAAATGTCACTTCACACTGTTTGTGCAAACATTTAGATTATATACTAATGCTAAACAAACATAAAAATTATTCACAAAAGTATAATAAAATAAATAAAATCATACATCAAAACATTACATACTACATTGGATAAACTTAACAAGCCAAGAAAAACAGAGAGAGGAGGAAACGGACAGGATACGCAAACAAATAAATTGTCAATGCATCTAGCACAGTCATAAAATTGCTATAAAAAGGAGGGGGGGAAGAACTAAAAAAACGAAACGGAGTGAGTCTATGGAGACAATAAAGGCATAAAGAGGGTAAACAAACCGCTCTATAGGTTATGCAGTTAAAACAGCCATCGCATATAAAGGGAGAAGAAACCATGTTGCAAAATGATGCTTTTTACAAGGATCTTAGCGGACGTATTTCAAAAGAAAAAAGTTATACTAAGATTAAAGTGACCCTATGTTAAAACCAAGTATTAAGATGATATGGCTATCCATGTATAGTATCACAACACCTTAAAAACCCCAAAGTCAAACATCTAATGCATATGTCTTCCCGTGGATATCAGGACTTGTATATTTCCAAAAGAAAGCAAAAATAAAGGCGCGTGTATGTGGAGTAAAACTACGGTAAAGTGCTATATTCACAAAATAATGGATGAAGAGACATTCAAACTGAAATTTAGAAAACTTGCCAAATAGAACCGAACATCCAGACAAAGAGCTGATGACCACGGGAAAAGTAACCATACCTCAGAAGAACTGCCGTCAATAGTCAGTTGACGCGCAGAGGGAAAGAAGACGCCAACACATGCGCATATGAAGAAAAAAGGAGGTGGGCGGAGCCAATCATGGGCGGGATTTGAAAAAAGAAGAATAAGCCGTGCAGTGTAAATCCAAGCACGAAATTTATAAATGTATATCAAAATAAACAACGTCGATTATATAAAATGTTAAAAACAAAACAAATGAAACCAAAATTTTAAAAGGAATCCTTTAAATCCACTCGCTGAAAAAAGGGAAGAAGATTGAATATGAGAATTAAAACCAATTGGTAGATCGGTGCCATTAAGAAATCACCCGCGAGAGAATCGCGGCATTCAACTAATGATTAAGGGTGAGCATGAAGGTTGGAAACCACTGATGAATCAGTACTGTTAAAAGATGGAAAACTGGAGAATCGCGACATCTAGCCTAGCCTATATATACATTGATAATTACCATTAGGATCATAATCAATCCTCAAATATGAAGTGATCAACGTTTAGAGTCAGGACAGTCAATAAACATCGAACACTAGAAAACATTAAGAGGCCAACCCATTAAAATAGATGAATCATTAAAAAAATAAATAGATAAATAAGTAAATGACATTACACCAACTTAAAAGCGCCTAAATGGAATAAATACTAAAACCCACATTCAAGATCGCAGCATCCAGCTAATGACTAAGGATGAGTATAAAAATTAAACATAAAGATTAAAAACCACTAAGGGATCGGTGCTGTTAAAAGATAAAAAATGGGAAAGTCGCGGCATCTAACCTAACCGGTATTTACATTGGTGATTACCATTAGGATGATGATCAATCCCCAAATATAAAGTAATCAACGTTTAAAATCAAGACAAAACATAAGCATTGAACACTATAAAAACTATAAGATACCAACCCATAAAAAAATGAATCATAAAAAATAAATAAATAAATAAATGACAGTACATCAACTTTATCTATAAAAACGCCCAAGCGGAATAAATACTAAAACCCACACTCAAACATAATATAAATACATGTGGTGTCATGTTAAAGAAAAACCGACAGGTCTGTGTCCAAATTTAAACCTGCTGGGGCCAAAGAATCCATACGAAAAATAAACTTTATGTTCAAGCCTCATAATAGTCTTGTTGATGTCCCCACCCCTCCAATTGGTCTTAACTTTCTTGATGATAAAAAACTTGAGATCCATAACCTTATGGCGGGCATCAAGCCAATGCTGAACAAGGGGCTTATCAGAAAGTTGGCGTCTGATGCAACTTTTGTGTTCTACTATTCTAGTTCTTATGGGACGAGTGGTTTTCCCTACATAGAGCTTTTTACACGGACATTGGATAATATAGACAACATTGCTAGTTTCACAATTGGAAAAATCGTCTATGTAGAAAACCTGGTTGGTGAAAGGGTGAACAAAAGAATTCCGAACAGGAAGTGTGTTAAGACACACTGAGCATTTACCACATTGGAATTGTCCCTTGACATTTGACAGCAGCCTCCTCTCTGTGAGGGCAGAGGGTACTAATAAATCTTGCAAATTGATATTGTGTTTATGTGCCACTGTCAGTTTGAGATCTCTGAAGGCTGGTAAGGTCTGTATCAGATGCCACTCTTTTTGTAAAATTTTTACTATTGATTTAGATTGTGAAGAGTATATCAATGGACAGACCATACCTATCTCATCATTGCGCTTGTTAGTCTGGAGTAGAGTCTCTCTAGGGGACTCGCAGGCCCTGGTATAAGCCTTATGTAAAAACCTATCGGGATAGTTTCTTGCCAAAAACCTTCTAGTCATGTCTTGGGCTTGTTCTTCAAAATGCTGAGTTTTGGTACAGATGCGTTTATCTCTCAGGAATTGGCTAACAGGCAGGTTATTTTTGAGTGAGGGGTTGTGAAAACTAGAGTAATGCAATAAGGTGTTCCTGTCAGTTGGTTTCCTAAATAATGTGGTAGAAAATGAATCTTGTTCCTTCTTGATCAGTAGATCCAAGTAGGAAATACGTTCCAAATAATAGGTCATCTGAAATCTCAGATTCTCATCGAGTTGATTAATCCAGATATGGAATTGAGAGAGGACATCAACAGATCCCCTCCATAGAATCAAAATGTCATCAATGTAACGAATCCATAAAACAACATTAGAATCAAACGGTGAGATTTTAAAAAAGTATCCTCAAAATGAAACATGTAGAGATTAGCTATATCTGGGGCCATAGAAGACCCCATTGCAACACCCTTAACCTGCTTAAAGAACAATTCTCTGAAACAGAAAAAGTTTTCGCAAATGGCATATCGCGCTAAGGTAATCAAAAAAGCGGTAGGCAAACGTTTGTGATCCAATCTCTTAAGTAGAAATTGTTCTATGATATGCAGAGCAGCTGCTTGGGGCACGTTCGTGTAGAGAGACTCAACGTCAAGAGTAACCAAAATAATCTCAGGGCTAAATTGGTCAAAGTTGGATAGAATTTGTATAACATGGGAAGAGTCCCTAACATAGGACCACATCTGCTGTACGAATGGACGTAATGACTGGCTGGGCCGCCGGGCTCCGGTCCCGCGGCCGGCCTGGTAACCGGGATCCGGGGCCCGACTGGGAGACAGGCCACTTACCGCTGGGTGGTGGGGGCGGGGCGTGCGGGCACGCGCATACGTGCACTTGGCCCCACGCTGCTCTGGGAGCCCGGTGATTGGCCCACGTAGGCGGACACGTGGGCAGGCAGCGCGAGCCAGGGGGGATCGCCGGCCGGCGATCCCTCTCTTCCTCCCTTGCTCGCGCTGAGAAAGGTTTCCCTCCCTCCCTCCCTTGTTTTTGGCCGGGGGGGGGAAGGGTGAGTGTGATGGATGTCGTTGCAGCTGGTGGTGGGGGGAGGTGCCCCTTTGGGTCGGGCAGGCGGGGTGGCGAGCTGGTGCTCGTTGACCCGGCGCCTCAGTTCAGCCGTATGCCGCTTCAGGTGAGCGGCACGGCTCTTCAGGTTGGGGGAGACGTCCCGGCTGGGGTCTCTACCCGGAAATTGGCAACCCCTTCAGCCGGCCTTTGCTATAACGGCTAGGCGGGCGCGAGGGGGTAACGGGGGGGGGGTGGGTTGGATGGTGCTCCACTTTGCTTCAAAGGGCTGGTGGGGGGCACCATCCGGATGTTGGGTGGGGGGTTATTTAGTTATTGTTATGATTGCTGAGTTGGCCCATGTTGGGCCGGTGTTATTACCGTTTAATAAAAGCTGCGACCAAGCAATGTTTGCACCAATACCTGATGTCTGTGTGGTTTTGTCGGTGGGGGGGGGGGTGGCGGTGGGGGAAGGAAATGGGGGGGGTGGGGGGCACATGCCGGGTTGGGCATCCGGATACCTCGGTTATAATAAATCTAAAAACTTGGAGATTGACTTCCGGTGACGTCACCTACTGGAATGGCGGCGTAGCGGAGGAGCTCCGCCACCAACCCGCAATAATCAATGCATTTTTAGCCCCCACGGGCAACGGAGCAGCGGTCCGAGGAGCGGCGGTGTGAGCGGAGTGTGCCGGCAAGCCGCGGCGGCGGCGAAACAAGCGGGTGCGGGGGTGCAGCGAATCTGGCGGGAGCCGAACGGGAGAGATAGCCTGACCATCAGGGGGCTTCTTGGCCGGTGGCTGCGCCGAGTAGGCCCTGCTGGGAGAGTGTCCACAGGGACAAAAGAGGCTGGCCGGTGAACAGAGGCAGTGAGCGTTCCAGCGGGAGGACCCCGCGCCGCCGATCCTCACAGACCACGAGGCTGCAGAAGAGGGTGGCCAGCAGAAAGGTGCATCCGGAGGCAGAGGGGGCCGGGAAGGCCTAGCACGTGGCTGGGAGAAGTTGGAGGCAGGGACCTATGCCAAGTTGCAGCCCACAAGGAGCAGAGTGCAGAAGCAGCCAGCAGTGGTGAGTTTCACACCCCCCCAACTGCACTAAAAAGGGGAGCAGAGGCAGAGAACTGCCAGACACGAGAATTGTACCCAGCAGAGGCTGTAGAGCAGTGAGTGGCCGCCCTACCTGATCCACTAGCCGGGGAGACCGGGGAGAAAGGGGCTAATCAGCCCAAAATGGAAAAAAATAATAAAAAAGAGACTCTGGCAAAAAAAAAGCTGGCCGAGTTCCGATCCCCATATGCAACTACTAAAGGAGGGAAGGAGGCGGAAAAAGCAGGGAAACCTGTGACAGAGACCCCACAGAGCCCGGAGGGGAGAGAAGGAGGAGAGGAGGGCCTGTCGGCAGCGGAACAGATTAAACAATGGCTCCTTGAGTTAAAGGAGGAATTGAAGATGGAGATGTGTGGGGTTAAAAATGAAATCAAAGAAGTAATGCAGACCATGCGCCAAGATCTGCTGGAGCTGGGCGGACGTATGGAGGAGGTGGAGACCAAGTTGGAGAGTCAAGAGGAGACCCTGACGCAGGTCCAGAGCAGCTGGGAAGAGCTCCAGAGGGCGCAGGAGACCCTGAAAGCTAAAACAGAAGACCTGGAGGACCGTTCGCGCAGATGTAACCTCCGGGTGAGAGGGGTGCCGGAGGAACCACAATATAAGAACTGTGAGGAAGTAGTCCAGCGGATCTTCCGAGACCTACTAGTAGCAGCTGGCCCAGGAAGACCTGCAGAGGAGACCCGCCTCGAAATAGAAAGGGCGCACAGGGGTCTGGGGCCCATCCGGGACAATAGGCCAAGAGACATTGTGGTATGCCTGCACTCCTTTAAGAGTAAGGAACTCCTGCTGGGTGCTAGCCGCAAACTGAAAAATTTCCGCTGGGAGGGGCATACGGTGGAGCTGTACCAAGACCTGTCCCAAGGTACGCTACAAAGACGGAGGGAGATAAGAGAAGTTACCGCATATCTCAGACATGCCGACCTGCGATACAAGTGGCTCTTCCCCTTCGGTCTCTTTATTACGGTGAAAGGACGTTCGAGGACGGTGAGATCCAGTGTGGAGGCGTGGAGAGCGTTGCGGGAGCTCGGTGCTGAGCACCTACCGGAGCAGGCCGGGGGCTCCCCCACTTCGCCGAGAACGGAATCCAGGACCGGAGGAGCAGCACAGATGAAATGGCAGAGGGCAAGCGGACGGAGATTGGCAAGAACCACCAAGGACCCGCACCAGAGCCGGACCATAGAACAAGAGACTGTTTGAGCTGAAGCACCTCTCTAAAGGACTGGTATTTCTGAATAAGTTGGGCTGTGGGCGGGAGGGGGGGAGAAGGAGAGAGGGGTAGTGGGCCAAGGGGAGAGGGAGGGGGGAGGAGGTGGGGACCAGGCTGAGAGGGAGAGAGCCTAGGGCGGGTGGAGAGAGAAGGGGGTGTAGAGGGGGGAGAGATGGAAGCGGGGGGGGGGTTAGGCAGGGGAGTGGGGGGGGCTGAGGTGGGTAGGTGGGGAGGGAGAGAAGGTCACCGAGTTGGAAGTCGCATCTCCGCAGAGGAGAGTTACGAGGGGGGGAGAGGGAGGAGGGGAGGGAGCAGCAAGGGGGGGAGAGGGAGGCAGGGAGGGAGCAGCGGGAGGGGGAGTGGGGGGTGGGGGGAGGAGGGGGTGGGTAGGGGGGGGAAGAGGGGGTCAAAGTGGGAGGTGGGGGCGGAGGGACTTAGGGGGGCGAGGTAGGGACCTGGGGGAAGGAAAGGAGTTAAAAATTCTCACTTTAAATGTGAAAGGTCTAAATTCACCAATGAAAAGACAGAAATTATATAAGGAGTTAACAAGACATAAAGCGGACATAGTGCTGTTGCAGGAGACACATCTATTGAGACAACATGAGGCATTGGTGCAACCCCGGGGGTATAAGCACCGTATGTTCGCCTCTAATCTTAATGAGAAGAAGAAAGGCGGGGTGGGGGTGTTCATCAGAGAGACAGGCCCCATGGAGGTCCAGGTAGTGTCCCGGGACAGGGGGGGGAGGTATCTCCTGCTGAGGGTGAAGATAGGTGAGGAGTGGTTCTGCGTGGTAAATGTGTATGCCCCTACGGGCCCGCAAACTGAATTTTGGGACGCATTGAGTGAGCAAGTGGCGGCAATGGGGGATGGGGTCCTAATCTGTGGTGGGGATTTCAATGTGGCATGGGAAGTGGGGAGAGACACGACCGGGCGCAGGGAGGGGAGAGGTACGGATAGGAAACACTACCATAATTTTGTGAGGGAGAACGGCCTGATAGATGTATGGCGGACCCTAAACCCGGGGCGGAGGCAATTTTCCTTTTACTCTGCAGCACATGGCACTTACTCCCGGTTGGATGCCATATGGGTAGGGAAGGAGATAACAGGACGGCTCCTAGGGGGTGAGATGGAACCCATTACCTGGTCCGACCATGCCCCGGTGGTGGTACGGGTGCGGGTGGAAGGGGAAGATAGGGGCCGTCAGTTCTGGAAGTTGAATGAGGGGCTCCTTGAGGACGAGAGGGTGGTGCGGGAGATCGAAAGGCTCATCCCGGAGTACTTTGACCAAAATGGAGGTGGGGAAGTGAGGGATGGCACAGTCTGGGATGCCTTCAAGGCTGTAATTAGGGGGGTTCTCATTAAGTGGGGAGCCCGTCTAAAGCGGGAGAGGGCGGAGAGGGAGGACCGGTTACGCCGGCAATTGCGGGAGATGGAGGAAAGAGATGGTCAGGACAGAACTGGCCAGGTACGGGGAGAGGTGCTGGCACTACGGGCCCAGGTGAATGCTCTTGAAGCGGAAAAAGATACAATTCCGCCTACAGCTGTTAAAACAGAGGTTCTTTGAAGGGGGGAACAAAGCGGGGAAATTTCTCGCGAGACAACTGAAGAAGCGGAGGGAGTGGAATAGGATTACACAGATTAGGAGTACAGGGGGGGTAGTGCGAGAGGCCCCGCGAATAAGGGAGGAATTTGTGGCCTTTTATAGTAACTTGTATGCAGCCCGAGCTGCAAGGTCGGGAGAGGACATTCGGGATTATGTGAGGGCAGCAGGGCTCCCGACTCTGACGGGAGATGAACAAGAGGGGCTCGACAGGGAAATACAAGCTGACGAAGTCAGCCAGGCCATCAGGGGATTAAAAAATGGCAAGGCCCCAGGGCTTGATGGTCTGACGGCAAAGTTTATAAGCGCTTTGGGAGCCTTTTGCTGAACCCGTTGACCAGGGTATTTAATGGACCGGGGCGGGGGGAGGCCCTGCCTGAATCAATGGGTTGGGCAGGTATTACGCTTATCCACAAAGAGGGGAAAGACCCGCAGGAGTGTGCGTCCTACCGTCCGATCTCGCTGCTGAACTTAGATGCGAAACTGCTGGCGAAAGTACTAGCGGTGCGCCTCAATGGAGTGTTAGGTAAATTGGTGCATGAGGACCAGGCTGGATTTGTACCAGGCAGGCAAGTGGCGGATCACATCCGCAAAGTGTTAAATGTGATGTGGTCGACACAGCGGCAGGGGGCGGGGGCCTTGTTGGCATCACTGGATGCAGAGAAGGCCTTTGATCAGGTGTCCTGGGATTTTCTGTATGCGGTGTTGGAGGCCCAGGGGTTTGGACCTGGGTTCACACAGTGGATAAGGGCTCTTTATGCTAGGCCGAAGGCATGTGTTCGCGTGAATGGGGGGTACTCTGGGTTCTTCCCCTTAGAAAGGGGGACGCGGCAGGGATGTCCATTGTCCCCCCTACTTTTTGTGCTATCCTTAGAGCCGTTGGCAGCTAAGTTGCGCAGCAGCCCCGATATCACGGGGGTCAGGGTGGGACGTCAGGAATGCAGAACGTCCCTCTTTGCAGACGATATACTCCTGACACTTACGAATCCCAGCGAATCTCTGAGGGCTGTGATGAGAGAGATTCAAGATTATGGTGAAAGGGCGGGCTTCCGGATTAATTGGGGGAAATCGGAGATTTTGAGTGTAGGGGGGGAGGGGGAGGAACAGCGTGACTGGCAGCAGAATTTCCCATTCAAATGGGCAAAGACATCGATCCGGTACCTCGGGGTTCACCTCGGTAGAACCTTGGAGGAGTTGTATGATTTAAATTACAAAAAATTGGTGGGGCAGGTAGAGGCGAGGTTACAAGGCTGGAGCAGGGGGTATTACTCGTGGTTTGGACGAAATAGCGACGGTTAAGATGATGCTTCTCCCCCAGTTCCTCTTTCTGTTTCAAGCTTTGCCGGTCCCGATCCCCCCGAAAGTGCTGAGGAAGATCCAACAACAGGTCGAGCGGTTTATCTGGGGGTTGAGGCGTCCACGGGTGGCGGCAAGGACGCTGCAAGTATCGGTACGGGAAGGAGGGATGGGGGTTCCCAATTTCCGACTATATTATGCGGCAGCACAATTGAGAGCAGTCTACGCGTGGCTGCGGGAACCCCAGAAGCAGTGGGTTCAGCTGGAAATGGCCGAATTCAGGCCGGGTGCACTTGAACGGATAGTATGGGAGGGGAAAGGAGAGAAGGGGAGGAATCCCATTGTGGGGCATACTTTGCAAGTGTGGCAGCAGTACAGGAAGCGGCTGGTGGGCGACAAACGATGGTCGGCCACCATGTCACTACAAGCATGCTGTGCAGAGAGCGGGGGACCGGGAGCCACAGTGCTCCGTAAATGGGCGGCGTTAGGATTGTCCCAGGTGTCCCAGATTGTGGTAGGAAGACACTGTAGAGGCTTTGAGGGGGTCCGGGACCTTTATCGTTTGGGGGAGGTAGATAGATTCGCGTATAGGCAGCTATGCTCGGTAGTGAGTACAAAGGGAAGGGAGCAAGGGGGATGGGGGGGAGGTGAATGGTTTGAGGGTGCCTGCCTGGGATCCCTGGGACGTCAGGGGATGCTCTCCAGGATTTATAGAGGGTTGACAGCGAGGGGGGAAGGCAAGTTGAAATACATGGAAGCGTGGGAGAAGGATTTAGGGGTAAGCTGGGGGGTGGAGGAGTGGGAGTCAGTGGCCCTAGGAATAGCACGATTCTCCATGGCCACGACACTGCGAGAGAATGGGTTTAAGGTGCTGAGTCGCTGGTATCTCACACCGGAGCGGTTGTGTAAAGCGGGGGTGTTGCAAACGGATGACTGCTGGCGAAAGTGTGGGGAGCGCGGCTCCTGGCTGCATATGTGGTGGACGTGCCCGGTAGTGAGAGAGTACTGGCACCGTATAGGGGAAAACCATTAACAAAATGATGGGGGCGAACCTCGAGCTTGGCCCTGAGATGTGTCTCCTGCATAGACCAGATGGAAAATGGGAGGGGGATTGGAAAATTATTTGGTATTGTGTCACAGCGGCCCGCTGCGAAATTGCATGGTATTGGAATAGACCAGCTCTACCCTCCATGGCGAGCTATGCACGCAGGGTGTCGCATCTTTATGCCATGTATAAATTGACCGGGGAGCGGGGAGGGAGAGGGGAGCAAATGGAGAAGCGGTGGGCAGGGGTTTGGAGGTGGTTGAGGGAAGAGGGGTGGAAATAGAGAGGGGGTGGGGGGATGGCAGATAGGAGGAGAAATGATCAGTGAAAGCTGACTATTGAGAGGGCCGCATAGGCGGTACGCTGTTGGGCCCTCTCAGTTGGTCGCTACATAGCTTGAGCTAGAGCATTGGGGGAGGGGAGGAGGGGGGAGATTGGGTTGGGTGGGGGGGTTCAGGGATGGGATTCAGGTAATAGGGATTGTGTGTTAGTTGAAGGGTTGTCTCTTATGTTGTTGTTTGCTGAATCCTTGATGCCTTGGAGCTGTTGAGTACATGCTAATGTAACTGTTACAAAAGTTAATAAAAATTTAAATAAAAAAACAAAAAACAAAAAAAAAAAAACTTGGAGATTGGTTCCAACAAAGAACCGATGGCTGAGACTATTGGACGGCCTGGCGGAGCTTCCAGAGATTTGTGAATCTTTGGAATAATGTATATTGTTGGAATAATGGGGTTGTCCACTATTAAAAAGGATTTCTCCTTATTCGTAATATATCCAATTTCAAAGGCTGAGATAACCAGACTATCTATACTTCTTTTGAGATTATCCGTGGGATCTCCATCAAGTCTTAGATAAAATGTGGTGTCTCTCAGTTGTTGATTTCCGCAATGTAGTAGTCCTTATCCATAACTACAACTGCTCCCCCTTTGTCAGCTGGCTTAATGATGATGGTGGTATTTTTTTGCAAAGATGTAGTGGCATCTCTCTCTTGACGGGTAATATTATTAAAAGTTGAATGGCATCTTTTTAAAACATCTGTGACCTGCTGTGAAACTACCTTTTCAAATGTTTCTATCACAGGATCGGTGTTCTGGGGAGGAATCCACGTGGAAGTTTTACGAACGATAGAATGGTCCGTGGAAGTTTGGCCATCAGATTTACTAAAAAAATGTCTCATACGAACCTTACGAAAAAACTTGTACAAGTCAACATGAACATCAAAGGGGTCTAATTTTCTTTTGGGAACAAATGAGAGGCCTTTATTTAGGAGGGACAATTCATCGGGAGTAAGGACATATTTGGATATATTGATGACATTATTAGGGGGTTCTACTGGTAATGCCATCTTTCCTCCGACCTTTCCGAGTTCCATCCTCCCCTTCCTCCTCTGCTGCGTCCCCGTTCCCTGTATGAATTGTGTGCTTTGTGGTAATCTGGAGGGTAGGCATTGTCTGATTCTGATTGAAGGGCCCTCCCCCGAGGGGCTCCTCGACCTCCTCCCTTCCATAACTGGTCCATACTGAAAAAAGGATCCTTGTTCCGCTTGGGTTGAGGGTCTTTTTTCTTAGTTTTTTCTTTTTGAGAAGGGGCTTGATCGGATTGATGAGAAAAAAGGGATGCAGAGGCATCCAATTCTCCAGACTCACTCCTAATTTGTTTCTTTTTCTGCTCTACAGGAGTAGCATCTAATTGATGATCTGTAATACTATCTTTGCGGTCAAAAATAGATTTCCTTTTCTTAAACCATAATCTATCTTGTTCAATCTTTTTACTCCAATGGTAGACATATCCTGTCCTATAATCCTCAATCATCTCTTTTATATTTATCAACCTTGTTTTTGACTTCTTTTTTAAATTCCTGGATGTTTCTATTATAGTCAACATGTATCATATCAAAATTTTTATCTGACTTTTTAAGAACATCCAACTTTTCTTCCAATTGTGCAGTTAAAATCTCAGATTGCTTGTTAGCTGTAGTGATAAGTAAAATCATCAGGTCCAACGAGCATTTGTTAAGAATAGCGTTCCAGCATTTTACGAAACCTTCTTCACTAGTGTATAGCCCTGGGGCTTTATTGACACGAAGTCCTCTGGGGATAATCTTGGACTTGCAGCACTCCAACAAATATGCGGAATGCATTTGTTCCTTCACGATTTTTTTAGTCAATGAAACCACCTCTTCCCACTGATGCCAACAATCTTCCGGATCTTCTTCAGATGAACTGAGAAGAGGCTCAGGTGGAATTAGCTTATCAAGTGCATCTTCTCCAAAACTTAAAATGTCTTTCCACGGGGAAAACATGCTGACTGGAAGGGTGCAACACCAAAGAAGCACAACTCACGCTGAACACAAAGAAACAGTCACAGGCGTGAATAACAGGAAAGACAGAGTCCTTTATTGAACCAACGGCCGCCCGACATAGGCCGTGTTTCGTACCCTTCGTCAGGGGCTAGCCAGGCAAAACAACTAAAAACATAAACATATTAAACATCAAAAATGGTAAGGAAACAAACAAACCAAGATTAAGACCATGTTATTAAAATACAATTGTTAAAACAATAAATACGTGTTAAATAAGGCTAAAAAAATGAAATTAAAAAATAATAACATCATATATGTGCATAATCAACAAATTTAACAAGGGGGGAACAATAGTGCTCGGGACCTGATGAAAATGTGCTTGAAACAAAACTGAAATACTAACCTCTGTTGTGATGTATAGACCAAATGTCACTTCACACTGTTTGTGCAAACATTTAGATTATATACTAATGCTAAAAAACATAAAAATTATTCACAAATGTATAATAAAATAAATAAAATCATACATCAAAACATTACATACTACATTGGATAAACTTAACAAGCCAAGAAAAACAGAGAGAGGAGGAAACGGACAGGATACGCAAACAAATAAATTGTCAATGCATCAGTCATAAAATTGCTATAAAAAGGGGGGGGGGGGGGAAAGAACTAAAAAAACGAAACGGAGTGAGTCTATGGAGACAATAAAGGCATAAAGAGGGTAAACAAACCGCTCTATAGGTCATGCAGTTAAAACAGCCATCGCATATAAAGGGAGAAGAAACCATGTAGCAAAATGATGCTTTTTACAAGGATCTTAGAGGACGTATTTCAAAAGAAAAAAGTTATACTAAGATTAAAGTGACCCTATGTTAAAACCAAGTATTAAGATGATATGGCTATCCATGTATAGTATCACAACACCTTAAAAACCCCAAAGTCAAACATCTAATGCATATGTCTTCCCGTGGATATCAGGACTTGTATATTTCCAAAAGAAAGCAAAAATAAAGGCGCGTGTAAGTGGAGTAAAACTACGGTAAAGTGATATATTCACAAAATAATGGATGAAGAGACATTCAAACTGAAATTTAGAAAACTTGCCAAATAGAACCGAACATCCAGACAAAGAGCTGATGACCACGGGAAAAGTAACCATACCTCAGAAGAACTGCCGTCAATAGTCAGTTGACGCGCAGAGGGAAAGAAGACGCCAACACATGCGCATATGAAGAAAAAAAGGAGGTGGGCGGAGCCAAACATGGTAATCACCAATGTAAATACCGCTTAGGTTAGATGCCGCGACTTTCCCATTTTTTATCTTTTAACAGCACCGATCCCTTAGTGTTTTTTAATCTTTATATTTAATTTTTATACTCATCCTTAGTCATTAGCTGGATGCTGCGATCTTGAATGTGGGTTTTAGACCCGGCCGCGACTCTAAATGCGGCCGGGCACAGTCGGGCGCCGGCAGGCCGAGGGTTAACCTCGGTGGGGGGAGGCGTGGCGGGGAGGGGGAGGGGGGCGGGCAGTACGGCAGGCTACAAGAAGGCCGACAGCGCCGCAGCTCGCCCTCTCTACACCCCCTCACGGTGCCGTGCAGAAGACGGTCGCCCACCCGACCCACCCTGAGGCTAGGCTTCGTCACAGCAGAGCGAGGGGAGGAAGGGGCAGGCGAGATAGGGACCCCTCCTCTCGAGAGAGCGCACAGCCCAGACATGATAAGGGGAATGGAGCAGATAGGATGTCTCCGTAAACGGGACACTGAGGGGAAGCAGGAACAGTGTCCACAGGGCCTCCCGATGCTTTCACGGCGGGAGAAACGAGGAGAGAGATTCACAACGTAGCCCTGCTCAAGCCTTCTGACGGGACTTGGGCAGAGGCAGATAAGGACACTGTTGCAAGAGAGACAGAGCCCAGAACAGGGCCTGCTAGCAAAAACATCCCCCTGAAGATATCCTGATAGTAAGAAACGACGGCAGTGGGGAAAAGGCTTGGACGGCCGCGTTCCAGAGATCCCTGCCGGGCGGCAAGAACCTAATCAGAGTGGGCTGTGCCTCTGGAGAAGGGATAAAGAAATGTAATAAAGAAATGTAATAAAGAAAATGTAATAAAGGATTCTGTAAATAATTACGCAATAGGATCATGCTGTGGCCAACAGTTTTTACACTGTAATTTCCAAATATGTTGTTAACCAAATAAAACAATGAGTTCTTTGTGGCAAATTCCGTGTGAGTGTAGTTACTCTTGCATGGGGGGGGGGCAGGAAAGGGGGGGGGAGGCAGGACGGGGTAGTGACCCGAGGCTTTCATGCTGGTCGCCTGGCTGAGTATTTATTCCATTTAGGCGCTTTTAAGTTGGTGTAATGTCATTTACTTATTTATCTATTTATTTTTTTAATGATTCATCTATTTTAATGGGTTGGCCTCTTAATGTTTTCTAGTGTTCGATGTTTATTGACTGTCCTGACTCTAAACGTTGATCACTTCATATTTGAGGATTGATTATGATCCTAAGCAATGTCAATGTATATATAGGCTAGGTTAGATGTCGCGATTCTCCAGTTTTCCATCTTTTAACAGTACTGATTCATCAGTGGTTTCCAACCTTCATGCTCACCCTTAATCATTAGTTGAATGCCGCGATTCTCTCGCGGGTGATTTCTTAATGGCACCGATCTACCAATTGGTTTTAATTCTCATATTCAATCTTCTTCCCTTTTTTCAGCGAGTGGATTTAAAGGATTCCTTTTAAAATTTTGGTTTCATTTGTTTTGTTTTTAACATTTTATATAATCGACGTTGTTTATTTTGATATACATTTATAAATTTCGTGCTTGGATTTACACTGCACGGCTTATTCTTCTTTTTTCAAATCCCGCCCATGATTGGCTCCGCCCACCTCCTTTTTTCTTCATATGCGCATGTGTTGGCGTCTTCTTTCCCTCTGCGCGTCAACTGACTATTGACGGCAGTTCTTCTGAGGTATGGTTACTTTTCCCGTGGTCATCAGCTCTTTGTCTGGATGTTCGGTTCTATTTGGCAAGTTTTCTAAATTTCAGTTTGAATGTCTCTTCATCCATTATTTTGTGAATATAGCACTTTACCGTAGTTTTACTCCACATACACGCGCCTTTATTTTTACTTTCTTTTGGAAATATACAAGTCCTGATATCCACGGGAAGACATATGCATTAGATGTTTGACTTTGGGGTTTTTAAGGTGTTGTGATACTATACATGGATAGCCATATCATCTTAATACTTGGTTTTAACATAGGGTCACTTTAATCTTAGTATAACTTTTTTCTTTTTTCTTTTGAAATACGTCCGCTAAGATCCTTGTAAAAAGCATCATTTTGCAACATGGTTTCTTCTCCCTTTATATGCGATGGCTATTTTAACTGCATGACCTATAGAGCGGTTTGTTTACCCTTTTTATGCCTTTATTGTCTCCATAGACTCACTCCGTTTCGTTTTTTTAGTTCTTTCCCCCCCCCCCTCTTTTTATAGCAATTTTATGACTGTGCTAGATGCATTGACAATTTATTTGTTTGCGTATCCTGTCCGTTTCCTCCTCTCTCTGTTTTTCTTGGCTTGTTATGTTTATCCAATGTAGTATGTAATGTTTTGATGTATGATTTTATTTATTTTATTATACTTTTGTGAATAATTTTTATGTTTTTTTAGCATTAGTATATAATCTAAATGTTTGCACAAACAGTGTGAAGTGACATTTGGTCTATACATCACAACAGAGGTTAGTATTTCAGTTTTGTTTCAAGCACATTTTTATCAGGTCCCGAGCACTATTGTTCCCCCCTTGTTAAATTTGTTGATTATGCACATGTATGATGTTGTTGTTTTTTAATTTCATTATTTTAGCCTTATTTAACACGTATTTATTGTTTTAACAATTGTATTTTAATAACATGGTCTTAATCTTGGTTTGTTTGTTTCCTTACCATTTTTGATGTTTAATATGTTTATGTTTTTAGTTGTTTTGCCTGGCTAGCCCCTGACGAAGGGTACGAAACACAGCCTGTATCGGGCGGCCGTTGGTTCAATAAAGGACTCTGTCTTTCCTGTTATTCACGCCTGTGACTGTTTCTTTGTGTTCAGCGTGAGTTGTGCTTCTTTGGTGTTGCATAATCTGTTGCAGCCTCCAGTCTATGACATTCAGATAATCTGCCTTGTTGATTTGTGTAATGTCTGTTAGATGTAATAAGAACAAACTAATCTTGAGATGTTCAGTATTGGTGCTGAATTACTGATGATCATCTGCAGTGGCTCTGCTGAGTGTGTCACTTATAAACATCTTGGGGCCTGGCTTATAAACAACATTGAGGTTGCAGTGATTCAGCATCAGCAACATGCTTTCAAGTCTCTTGGATGCACACACTAAGGGCTATCACTGGTTTGTGGTCAATTACATCTGCAATTATGTCTTGGCCATAGAAGTGATGGTGAAAGCACTGTCGGGCAGACATTCCTTTTCGATTTGTGCGTAATTTTCCTCAGCTAAGTTAAGCTCCTTGGATGCAAAAGTCACTGGCTGTCCATCTTGTATTAAGTAGCAGCCAACACTATATTTGCTAGAATAACAATCACAGAGGGCTTGGTGACATAATAGTACACAGGTGTATCAGTGACCAAGAGTTTATTTCCTGTACTGCCTAGTCATGTTTTGGAAGCCAGTGCCAAACTGCATCCTTATCCAGAAGTCTTCTCAGGAGATCACATATCTCAGATAGACGTGGCATGAATTTTTCTGGGTAAGTTACAAACCCAATGAAGCACTACACAGCTATTACATTTGTAGGTAATGACATATTCTGTAGGCTCTACTCTTATCCAGGACTGCTCTTAGGCCATGTGTAGACAGGACATGTCCATAGAAGCAGACCTCCTTCACCTTGAATTGTAATTTCTTCAAGCTAAGCCATAGTTTCACCTGCCTTTAGCAATTCATTAGAGCTATGAGCTTGTTATCATGGTCATCCACTGCTTCTTCATCAGAATCACCACAACCAATGATTAGGATACCATTTGCTACTGATTCATTGCCACTGAACCCAGCCAAAAATTCATAGAAACATGACGGCAGAAAAAGATTGCATGGCCTATCTAATCTGCCCTTCCATATCAACTACAATAGTCCCTTTTATACTTTTAGAGATCCTCTGTGTTTGTCACATGCTTTTTGTATTCAGATACTGTCCTCGTCTCTCCCACCTCTACTGGGAGACTATTCCACGCATATACCACTCTTACCGTAAAGAAATATTTCCACATATTATTCCTGAGTCTATCCCCTTTCACGCTCATCCTATGTCCCCTCATAGCAGAGCTTGCTTTCAATCGAATGAGAATCTCCTCCTGTGCATTTATGCCATGGAGGTATTTCAATATCTGTATCTTATCTCTTCTATCCTGCCTTTCCTACAAAGTATACATATTAAGATCTTTAAGTCTGTTCTCATATGCTTTGTAACAAAGACTACTAATCATTTTAGTAACCACCCTCTATACCGACTCCAACCTGTTTTTATCCTTTTGAAGGTGTGGTCTTCAGAATTGCACACAATACTCCAAATGAGGTCACACCAGAGACTTATATAGAAGCACTATTGCCTCCTTTTTTCTGCTGGCCATTCCTCTCCCTATGCACCCAAACATCCTTCTGGCTTTTGCCGTCGCCTTTTCTACCTGTTCAGCTACTTTAAGGTCATCAGACACAATCATGTCCAGATCCCGCTCTTCTTTTGTGGACAGAAGTACTTCACCCTCTACACCGTACTGCTCCCTTGGATTTTTGCAACCCAAGTGCAATGCCCTGCACTTTTTAGCATTAAATCTCAGCTGCCAAATTCTAGACCATTCTTCAGGCTTAACTAGATCCCCCCTCATATTATCTATTGCTTCCTGGGTGGCTATTGCAGGTTTTGGTATCATCCGCAAACAGGCAAACCTTACCCGATAGCCTTCCGCAATATCACAAACAAAGATGTTAAAAAAAAAACCAGACCAAGGACATATCCCTGCGGCACACCACTGGTAACCTTCTTCTCCTTAGAGTGAGCTCCATTTACCTGTACTCTTTGTCACCTCCCACTCAACCAATGTCTAACCCAATCAGTAACTTTAGGGTCCATCCCTAGGGGACTCAGTTTGTTTATAAGTCACCTGTGCGGAACAGTGTCAAAGGCTTTTCTGAAATCTAAGTACTCCACATCTAGGGCTCTCCCTCAGTCCAACTCTCTGGTCACCCAGTTAAAGAAATCAATCAGATTTGTCTGACAAGACCTGCAATCCATTGGACTCCAGAAACCTCACTATTCTCTCTTTTGGCAGTGTTTCCAATAATTTACTCACCACAGAGGTTGGACTAACTGGCCTGTAGTTTTCAACCTCATCCTTACTTCCGTTTTTGTGTAAAGGGACCACAGATACCTCTCTCCAGTCCTCTGGCACCACTACTGACTCCAGAGAGGCATTGAAAAGGTCAATCAGTGGAGCCGCAAGAATGTCCCCAAGTTCCCTCAGCATTCTTGGATGTATGCCATCCGGTCCCCTCGCTTTATCTGCTTTTAGTTTAGCTAGATCCTTACGAACAGTCTTCTGAAAATCGTTCAAGATCCCCGTCACTTCTGTTCTTGTTTGTGGGTGTTTTATGAGGTTCTGCTCCTGGTTCTTCATCTGTGAACACAGAACAGAAATATTTGTTAAGCAATTCCACTTTATCTTCATCATTTTTTGCATATTCCTCCCCTTCACCCTTGAGTCTGACAATACCACTTTTGCCCTTCCTCCTCTCACTAACATATCTGCAAAATGTCTTGTCCCCATTTTATTGCATTGGCTATTTCTTCTTTTTGTATCTTTGCTTTCCTGATTACTTTGCTAGCTTCTCTAAGTTTTTCCAAATATAGATGCCTGCCTTCCTCTCTCTGTGATCTCTTGAAGGCCGCCCTCTTTTTTTTCACCTTTTCAGCCACTTCTTTTGAGAACCATAACGGGCTGCTTTTCCTTTTACATTTATTTACCTTTTATAACAAAAAAGGTTTGTTGATCTTAAAATAATCCCTTTTGGTTTTGCCTGCTGTTTTTCTACATCCCTCAGCTGTTCCCATCCTGCTAACGAATCCTTGAGGTATTGTCCCATCTTGGCAAAGTTAGTGTTCCTAAAGTCTAAGACCCTCACTTTTGAATGGATTTTATAAACCCTAGTTCTAATTATCCCACTATAACATCATTAACACTTTCCCCATTGGTAAGCACCAAGTCCAGTATGGTCTCTTCACATGTGGGTTCTGTTACCAGTTGCTTGACAGGTCCTCTCCGTAGAAAATCCAGGATCTCCTTACTTCTAGATGACACCACAGCAGGGATGTGCCAGTCAACATTCGGCATATTGAAATCACCTGTCAGTAACTCTTCCCCTTTCCTGACGATGCTGCATAGGTTTTCTATTAAATCTCCGTCCACTTCTTCTCCCTGTGAGGGGGATCTGTATATCACGTCAATGCAAATGGATTTCCCTTTCCCTCTTTCTATTATAACCCACAGTGCCTCCTTACTCCCTTTTAAGCCCTGTAATTCTATTGCTTTAATATTATTTTTTACATATAGTGCTACTCTTCCTCCCCTTCTTCCTCCCCTGTCCTTCCTGAATAAAGTATAGTCCGGTATAATTACATCCCAGTCATGATTGTCTGTGAACCATGTCTTCGTAACCACCACTAAATCCAAGTCAGCCTTTTCCAGTGAAGCCTCAACATCTTGGATCTTATTTCCCATGCTACGGGCATTTATACACAACATTTTCCATATGTTGTCCCTTTTGCCCATTTCTATAGAGGTAGTTAATGTTTCACTTACCTGGGGGCTTTCTTCACCCTTCTCCAATGAAAGTAGTTTAAAGCCCTCATGTTGCTTCTGCTGATATACCTCGGGTGCCACAGAATCTCCAAACGTTAGTTTGAGCCATCTTTTCCTGCCTCAGATGGTCCAGAATGTGATCATGAGAAAATGTTTCTCATCTAACTTACACTGCAAGAATGCATCACGTGCATCAACAGTGTAAACAGGTCAGTTATGGGCAGTTTGTATAAGACGTCTTTGAATGTTGGTATGATATAGTAAAATCCCTACAGCAGAAGGATTTAGAAACTTTGGTTCAATACAAATTCTCAGCTTCTCAGGCTTTTTGCTATGACCATATTACTGATCTAATCAGTTGGTTCAGTCACAGGTGCAATATGACCATCACTTTCATGCTTTTCTAGCAGGGCTTTCACCTCTGGCTTTATAGCAACTGGTACATTGCATGGAGAACATTGTACTGGTGAAACACTGGAATCAAGTTCAAAATAAACTTCTCCTGGAACAGCCTTCACTGGACAATGAAAGACATTGGCATAGGCATTAACCAGCTATTATCTCAATGGTGGTCTGGTGCACTGATGTATCTGGTTTAGCTCTGCAGAAATGAAGAATTGGATTAGCCTAAGATGCTGACAGGTTGAGCTATTTAGCAGTAGTTTCTGATTTGCTTTTGCTATCTCTAATTGTAGCTTATGAGTACGTCCATGTATGCATGAAAAATTCCCAAGGATAGCATGAGCTCCCCTGAATATAATTTAAGTTTGGTGCTGCTAGGTTGCAGAGGTATGCTTGGCTCCAACTTCATTTAGTCTTTCAGACACATGACATTACATGCTGCCCCAGAGTCCACCTGACAAGGTTATACCTCATTATTCAGTCTGAGATCCACAAACCATTTTTGTCCTTTTGTTCGCACAGCTTTTGTTCTCTTTTTTGAGAAAATTGCATCAGAATTAAGCAGGTCCGCATCATCAGACTCTGATATCTCTTCCAGTTTGTGCAGCTTTCTTGCTGTGTTCTGCTTCCTGCTTGATAGATACACCCTTGCAAAATGATTTGGACCACCACATAGCCAATATGTTCTCCAAGGTTTTGGACAGTGTTCTTTCATTTGCTTATGTACATTGCCACAGTACGTACACGGTACATTACCACAGACATACTTTGCTGTTGCTTTTTGCAGTAGCTATGCACACTGCGCTGATGCTTGTCTGTTGCATTAATGCTGTCAGTGTGCTGGTTCTGTTCTTTAATTCTCAGTTGCAAGTCTGTGAATTCTACAGTATGACATGTTTTAGTGGCTGTATTCAGAGTTAAGCCATGTTCTCTTAAGGGACAGCAAGGTGTGTCCTCATTGGCAATGCTAAGAGCTATTTTATCCCAAATAAGTTCATCTTTCAGTGGGCCATACTCATATGTTATTGCTTTTTCTCTCAAATGCATGAAGAATTATCAGTGGATTCACCTTCCTCTTGTTTGCAGCTGCCAAACATGAATCTTGCATATATTACTTTTTTTTGCGGGTTTGAAATATACTTCTAATATGTCCAGGATGATTTTGGTATCCTTCCTCTATGAGGCTTAATTGTGCTTATAAACATTACAGCGGTCAGCACTTATCTCCCTTCTCAGTATAGTTCTTGTAATCGTGTTGCTAAACAATAGTCTTCAAATTTTGGTCTGAAAATGTCCCATTTGCCATATAAGTCACTACTAACCTTGATGCCCTCTGGAGATAGAATGCTTTTATGCTTCTGTGACAAGGGAGAGCACATGCAATCTTAGGCCAATCAGTATCAATACAAACTTTGCTTTGTACTAGTATTTCTGAAGCCCACCATACCCTTGAAACTCTTTCCATCGTAGGCAAGAAAACAGCGCATGTTCAGAACCTTCTTATACCATGTTTCAGAGTTAAAAATAAAGACATACTAAAGACTGCTGGGACACAGGAACCATTTAGTATTACATCAGAAGGTCAAAGATGGCAACAAGGAAATAGGAAAACAGTGAAATATAACAATGAGCCTCTAGATGGCATCAGTATAAGTTAACATCTATAACAGCCTGCCTCTTAGTCATTCATTTAATTTCATTGTCTTTATTTACCACTGCTCACTGACTGAGCCATACAACTTTCTTAATGGTTGCTACATGTCCTACCAACTAATACCTCTTGCCATGGGACAGTGGTACCCCGTGGTTAAACTGTAAAATTCATCCTTTGAAATCACTTGACTATCTAATGGTTAGATATACAGTATTCAGCACTGCAGATTATAGTAGCATCGAGGATATGTATTTAAACACCAGTGTTTATTATGGTCACCGCTGCTGCTGAATATTGACCTTTGCCATCTCAGGAACATCTCTGAAGGGCAGTGTAGTGAGAAGCTCTCATTGTCTTGAGCTCAACACAGACGTTTAACACACAGGTTTTTCCACTGACAGGAATGCTGTCTGCCTCTGCCTACTTGCCTCAGGCAACTTTTATTCTGAGTGCTCTTTTCAGTTCTTTTCTCTTGAGTTCCTGCTTCCTCCAGGAGGTTTGCAAAAAAAAAAAAAAAGAGGCCGTGAATCCCACCCCTAAAAGCAATCTGCAAGTTTAAGCTAGGATACAACAGATATGTATTGTATGCATATATTATCTTTGTGTACAGATGTGTATCTTTGCACATTCTCATTCCGTCAGAGCAGGCACGATCAGATAAGCAAACCATGTATCAGCATATAGAGCAACAGTGGGGGGAGGGACCGCCAGCCGGCCAGCAAAGAGCAACATCTCAGAGCTTAAGAGCAGATCCTGCCAGCCACAGAACTGGAAGACACATCAGCAATGTACAGAGATGTGCATTCATTAGTGCGCCTTAAAAGATTTAGGGCCAGAGTTATTAGGTGCATCAATGGAATAGTGCATATTGTTTGCCAAATAACACACATTTTTGTGAATTAACAAGTGTTATTTGCCCTTATTACGCAATTCTTTACCGCAAATTGTACATAAACTAATAATGAGATGCCGTGCTTGCAAAATAGCTCATTATTATGCAAAATGAGTAATGCAAGTTGCAGGAAACCTCATAAGTTGTGATGTTCATGAGAAGAAAGTGACACCTCAGCAGGAGCATCAGGGCGCTAATGTGTGTCCTGATTCTCCCAGGAAGCAAATTAAAGGGCCAGTGCTTTAAAAAGTATCACCCTCCCTAGGATTGCCAGTTGGCTTCAGATGCACCTGATAGGGTTGATTCAGTCCTATGTTTACACCATTGCTTGCAGGAACTTGTAGTCTTGCTTTTCTTATGCAGTGCAATAGAGAAATTAGAACTATATGTCCCTGCAGGAACAAAGGAGCTGGTACCAAAGACTGGCGAAGATTCAATAATTTCTTTATTGTCCCCAGCGCGCTTTGGCCTGAGCCTTCTTCAGGGGGTATGGAAAACAAGCCTCAAAAAATACAATACACAAATTAAAACATATAATATCATATAAATAAATAAATATAGTATACCATAAACATCAAATTGTAAAACAAGCAAAATCCATAAGATAATTCAAAATGATAACTAATAAATTAAATAACTAAACATAAGACCCTAGTGTCAATAAACATATATAGATAACTAGAGGTGCAGAGGGCCTGGGCGGGAAGGATGTGCCCCGATTCTGAGGCCCTGGACATCCAGCTTACTCCCTGTTGACCCTGGTCTCAGTGCCTGCATGGAGCCCCTGTGCCATGTCTTCCCATCGCCATGGCACTGGGACACCATGCAGATACCCTACTTCCCCGCCACTGCACTAACCTGCCTTTCCCAACTGCCTGACCCCTGGAGGGACCTCCCAAAGCCAGGATCAGGCAGCAGGGCACCTCCTACTGTGGCTCCATTCATTGGGGGGTCCGCTGGTGCCACACTCCTCCGTCGGGGGGATGTATGGACCCCGGACGTACAGGGCCGCAACTGGAATCAGCTCTGTACGTCCAGAGTCAGGGTCCCGCCTCCACCCCGCTCACACTCCTCCTCCTGCCCACCCCCTCCGTATATGTGCGAGGAACTTTGGGCAGGGAATCCGGCACAGGTATTTAGCGAGGATGTATGTCCAAAACGGACGTACATCCTTGCTAAACGCTGCTCAGAATGACCCCCATAACTTACAAGTTGCTTGGCTAACAGTCCACAAAAATAGCAGGTATAATATGAAACATCGAACTTAAATGGTTCAGGTTAAACAAATTATTCAGTGGCGCCACCTATAACATGCTGCTGACGAATATTGGCATAGTTTAAAAACATCTAGGCTAGATTTTTCAAATTATACATTCACCTTCTGGCTGAATATTGACCTCTAGGGGTTTAGATCTCTTTTAATTTCATTAATTGATTTTGTCATAGTTTACATGATATAGATGATTTCTATTGTTAATAAATTGAATATCTAGCTGTTTCAGGAAGCTTTTTGTCCATCAAAGGGAAAGTTACTTTGCAAAATGTTTTAAATTTCTACTTCCAAATTTGCATTAAAAGCTTCTGTTTAAACATATTAATATGCATCTCTCCCATGCACCTCCTTCCTTTATCTCCCTGAAGTCTATAATTCAGATTTGGGTTGTGACTCTGCATTATAAGATTTCTGATATGATCCAGGTAGCAAGCTGCAAGGAACAGTCAAATAACCTTCATCTGCCATCTTTTCCTTACTCCTACTCTCCCACTGTTGCTTACCCTACCCTTCACTGTCATCCTGGGCAACAATAATGTGGGCTGTGGTGTGCTCACACTCTTTGTCATGCTGCAGCCTTCCTTCCCCTCTTTCCTGAGCATACTTCCAACTTAAGGAGAGGAGGCAGAGCCACATAGCTGACGGGACTATGAGCACATCACACCTTAGAGTCTCTATGTTTAGGCACTTGGGCAGCTGCCCATTGTATATTTGAGTTGCTGAACAGGTGTGTTGGCCAGTCCAGTCACTACATTCACCAACATCCCAGGCAGTCTAAGGGTCTGGATAGTTGTGGCCAAGAGGAGGAGAAGGGAGGGTCTGACAGCAAAGATGCCTGCAAACCAGTAGCCTTCCAGGGTCCGTTTCCAATGACATGACCACACTGGAGCTCAGAGTGTATGCTGCATTTTAATGGTAGCAGCCGTATGATGTGTTGTCATCCCACCTACTGATGAGATGTGAGCAGTAGTGCTGGTTCCTTTTGCAGTTAACTCATTTATTTAGCTTCTGCAGCCCAGCCATAGACCCATTATTCATGTGGAGGCCTATTCCATTGAGTACGTGCAGGGCCTCTGTACGTCCTGTCAGAACCAGACGCACAGTGGTAGATGAGATTCTGATCCCATGGGGCACGTCTAGTCTAGCCTCCGTGGGAGCAGAATCGTGTCTAAGCCTGTACATGCAGGCCCGAACCCGATTCCGGTTGGCCTGTACATACAGCTCCTGCCTAACAAACTCAGTCCGGCTCCTGAATGGAGCCATTGCGTGGAGCCGCGATCCCCGGCCGCTGATGACTCTTTTCATTCCCTATAGCCCGACCCCTGATCTGGCTTCCCAAAACCAGGGTCAGGCTGTGGAAATCTCCTGCACCACTTCCTACCTTCACTGCTTCCTGGTTCTGCACCCCCCCCCCCCCCCCCCCCCCGCTGTCTAGGGAACTTATTCCACCTCAGAGGTGGAATAAGTTCCTCATTCAGTCTGCCGGCCCTGGATGAACAGGACCAACATCAGAATCGGCCCTATATGTCCGGGGCCACGGACCGCCCACTGCCTGCCCTAACTCTGCCTCTGCACCGCCCCTTTCTAGCCTCCCTGCACAAACTCCTTGTTTGTACGGGGAGGCTTGGCAGGGATGGGAAAGGCGGACGAATAGCAGGAGCTATTCATGTTACAGAATAGACCCTATCCCCAGCAGCCATACTCGCCTACAACTCCAGCACTCACACACCTCACAGCCCACCTACCTACTATCTCAGCATAGTTCCACCAACCTACAATCAGGGCTGGCTTAACATTAGGCAAACTAGGCAGTCGTCTAAACAGAAGCTACGCAAGGTGGCAAAGAACAACTGCAGACAAAGTAAAACAATTGGTATTGGAGGGGAAGTGACATCATCCTGCAAGATGGCTGCAATTTGCAGCAGCACATACGAATAAGTGTGAGCATCAGATGTCCTCCAAAAAGATCTTTACATTTCTTTAAAAGGGGGACTATTTTTGTTGGATAACATTTTTTGCTGCTTAAAGTTACTAGTTTGTTTTTTTGTAGCTGTTTGCATTAGGAGATTTTTCTGGTCTAGGCAAAACTTTCTATTGTGCTGCTGTTTTTTTTTCTCCTTTCATCTGGTCTGTAAGCTCAAAGAGGAGGAAAGCTAGCAAATATTCTTTGAAGCCACTGCACTGCTGAGGTGTTAAATCCCCGCCTTCCCCAGCCCAGCTCCCACCCACCCCAGTGTTTAATCTTGCTATATAGATCAGTTCCCCCAATTGAAGGGTTAGCTATAATAATTTTATGTTTGAGTAAGCAAATTAGACAATTAAAGATATAGGCCAGATTTAGGTTCTCTGGGGAAATAATTCAATATAGTATATTTCAGGGGTCTGAAGAGATAAGCTAAACTATTGCAGACCCCAGTGGTAGGGAACAAGCAAGTAGGATTACACACAAGGAATCTAAACAAAGGTATTCATTTTCATATAACAGAGGCTAATTCTTTACTGACAGAACAGTTGAGGACAAGGTAGGAACATCAGTAGGCCTTTTTTCTCATTTTTTTTCCAACAGGTACCTAAACTCCAAAAGCAGAAATAATTATTTATTTAAGCAGCTTTTCTATACTGCCTTATCCTTCAATCAAAGCAGTTTACATTATGAAATTACTACAGACAGGCATTGGATGCATTCCCTTGTCCCCAAAGGCTCACAATCTATGTGTATTTGAGGCAATGGAGGGTTAAGTGTCCTAACCACTAGGCCACTCCTCCTGGGAAACATCATGCTGCCAAAGCTGTTGCCCCTATTGCATCTTCTATATCCATCCAGACAGCCAGCTAGATCCAGGGCATGGAATAGATTCAGTGTGCAAAATGCCTGCAAATTGAATATATCCAGGAAACAAGTTGAGGAACTGAGAGAAGAGATGTCGTGGCTAAGAAGTGTCTGTGACAACATTTATTTATTTATTTATTTAACCAGTTTTGGTATACTGTTTTTCTTCTAGTCAAAATGGTGAACAGCCAACAGTAAGAGTGGGATCCATCAAGATACAACAAGTTCGGCTGACGAGGTGAACAGTCAACAGAAGGAAGATAAAACTATGGTGGTAGCTAACAAACAGTGGGTTAGAATGAGGTTGGGGGAGGAGGTTCAACATAGTATCAATGGGTTACAAGAAGGTTACAGTAATGTTCAGCATAGTAGTAGTGGGTTACCAATAAGGTTACAAAAGGTTCAACTTAGTATCAGCGGGTTACAGCAAGGTTCAGTAGCGTAAGCATGAGTGTTCATCTGGTCGCTCTTCAAGAGTGCTCATGTGTGCCGTAGTTTTCTTGGAACTGGTAGGTCTTCAGTTGCTTGTTAAAGGATCCGGCTGACTGAATGCTTAGTAAAGCGGGTGGTAGCATGTTCCAGAGTGTAGGGGTGTAGAGAGAGAATGCTCTCTGGCAGTCATACTGAGTATTTTTGCATATCTGTGGTGGTAGGCCAAAAAGATTCAGTGTGCTCTGTCTGCATGGTCTGGTGGCGCTGAGAGATGTCTGGAGGTGTTAGGCTTTGTCTATGATGGTGAGGATTTTCAATTTGATCCTAGAGGCGATGAGAAGCCAGTGGATAGATTTTAGTATGGGTGTGATGTGGGTGTGTCAGGGTGCTCTGAAGTTTGTGCGTGCTGCAGTGTTCTTTGCTAGTTGTAGTAGTAGGATAGAATGTTTAGGGAGCTCTTGGTATATGGTGTGATTGTTGCTTGACAGATTGCACAGAAGTTAACGGAAGCAAGTAGGGGACGTAGGTTGCGGAGTGTCTTGAGTTTATAATAGACTGCCTTGGTGTTCCGGATGTGAACTTGAAGGTTGAGTTGCTGATCTAAGGTGATTCAAAGGTATTTGACCTGTGTTTTGACCTGGAGGTCTGTGTCATTAATTCTGATGGTTGTGGGAGGCGTAAAGACGGGGTCTTTGGTGATGTGCAGGATCTCAGTCTTGCTGAAGTTGACTGCTAAGTTGCGGTGCCGAAGCCATGTGACTGTTTCCTTGAAGGAGGCCGAGAAGTTGGCGTATTCGGGGGCAGATGTGGTGAATGTTGTGTATATTATTATGTTGTCCACTTAGATCTGGTAGCTGACGTCAGACTTTTGGATTGTTGAGCATAATCGTCATATGTAGATGTTGAACAGCAGTGAGGAGAGGGCAGATCCCTGAGGTACTCCTTGTGGCAGAGTGTAGGAGGACGATGTACCCTGTCCTATTTTTACCTGCTGGCTGTGCTGAAAGAGGTACAAGTGGAACCATTGGAGAGGTTTGCCCTGTACACCGATCTCGTGGAGCTGGTCTAGAAACCTTTGATGGGAAACTGTGTCAAATGCTGCAGAGATGTCCAAGAAGAATAGTATGAAGCCTCTTGACCTGCTGTCTGTTCCCACGATGAGTGTTGAGAGTAGAGATGTCAATAGAGTTTTGGCACTGTGGTGGGGGTGAGAGCCATGTTGATGCTGTCAAGTGGTGCGTTTTGGTTGATATGATCCTGTAGCTGGATTTGGACTGTCTTTTCTATGATTTTTGGCAAGAAGGGTGTGCTGGTTATGGGACGGTATGAGGTGGGTGACTTAGAGTCTAAGTTGAGCTTCTTTATGAGAGGGCGGATGGACGCCTGTTTGAGGGGGGAAGGGAGAGGCATGGGATAGGGATGAATGCACTATGGCTGATATGAGCGGTAGGATGTGCGTTCTGGCAGCCTTTATCCATCATACTGGGCATGGGTCCAGCGGGGAGGTTGTTGTGTTGATGTATGAGATGATAGAGTTAGGGTGTAGGTCTGTGAAGGTGGTCCACGTCTGTGTAGTGTTCGCTGTCCTGCTTGCATCACGTATAGTGAGCATGGGGGGAGGGGGTGACAGAGCCATGCTTGGTCTGTAGATAGTCAGCCATGTCTTGGGGAATGAGAGTGTTGTCTTGGCGTGGTTGGGGGGGGGTCCCTTGTGAAGGATCAGATCAGGTCAAACAGTTCTCTGGGCTTGTTGAGGGCTCAGAGGAGGTTGTTGTAGTATTCCCATTTGGATTCGAGTGTGCTGTTGCAGTATGCTTTGAGCTTTTCCAGGGAAGTGTTATGCAGTTTGGAGTCTTTGGATTTCCTCCATCAGTGTTCGATTTGGTGGAGCACTCGCTTCTGCTCTCTTAGTTCGGCAGAGTACCATGAGGAATGTTGATGAAATGCTTCTAGAGGCATCTAAGATCTTCAGCAGAAGGGAAGATAACACTATACAAAAAGATGACAGCTGGACACAGATCACCAGGGTCTGAAGACTCGACACCCCAGCTCCACCTTCCATTGAAATGAAGAATCAGCATGAAATCCTGGAAGTAGAAGAGATGACAATATCCCAAAAATAGGAGGTAGCAGAACTCAAAACCCCCCAAAACTGTAAGATCAGCAACTACTGGGAAGCGAAGGGTAGTGGTGGTTGTTGACTCTCTTCTGAGGGGTACAGAGGTGTCCATCTGCCATCCAGATATGGTGTCCAAGGAGTTGTGCTGTCTGCCTGGTGCTAAGATCAAGACGTTATGGAGAGTTTGCTGAGATTCTTCACGCCTACTGATTCCAATGCTGCTCATCCATATAGGCACAAATAATACTGCTAGGTTCCCACTAGAACATATCAAAAGTGACTTTATGGCTCTGGGAGAGAAGGTGAAGAAGTTAGGTATGCAGCCTTTCCTGTCGAGGGTCAGGCTAGGTCCAAGAGGCTCACATCCTGGAAATGAATGCCTGGCTGCATGGATGATGTTAGAGAGATCTCCTCCCCCCCCCCCCCCCTGTTTTAGCCTGTTTTAACCCTGTCTTACCCCTGCTTACACCTTTTGTGTTTGTCTTGACTAGATTGTAAGCTCTGATGAGCAGGGACTGTCTCTTACATGTCTGTGCAGCTCTGCGTACGACTGGTAGTGCTATATAAATGCTCAATAGTAGTAGTAGTAGAGAGCGTTTTGGCATCCTAGACCATGGCATGATTTTCCAAAGACTGCTGAGCCGAGATGGCAACAGACTGGCTAATCTACTGAGGAGAGCTTTAAACTAGGATTGACGGGGATGAGTGAACAAAGCTCCCCAGTAAGTAAAAAGCACTCAGGTAAGTAAAATATTACAATAGTATAGAAAAGGGAAATAAAGGCAACATCTGGAGAGCTGCACACACTAGTGCCCATAAAGTTCCAGATTTAGAAGCTGTAATGGAAGAGGCTTACTTGGATATAGTGGCAGTCATGGAGATATGGTTAATGGAAAACAATGACTAGGACATAGTTATACCCGGCTATAATTTATTTAGGAAAAACAAGGTAAGAAGAAAGCCACAGAACCACTTTATTAGTGTCTTTTATCCCTGAGTGATGTTTAGTGGCTATATAGGTGGGGAGGGCGATGGTTGAGGGGTAGTGGAAGAGAGTGTTTCAATAGTATGCTAATTGTACATCGGATGTATACTTTGGAGAAGCAAGTCAATAAAATTGAAATGGGAAAAAAAAACCTGTCCACATAAACTCAAACAATAATCATCACATACTTGTAAGGAGGGTAGGCAGGTACCTGGGTAAGGTGATAATGATTGTTGAATTTAACTATCAAAATCTCAGGTGGGGGTGGGGAACACTAGAGTCCTGTAGGTTAATTGATATGGGGTGTAAGGCCAAAGGTTTGCCTTTGTTGCCTAATACCCTTGCACTACCCCTGCTTACAACCCAGCACTCACATCTCCAAGAGGCCTACCCACCTACAACCCCAACACTCACATTTCCAAGACATCTACCCACCTACAACCCCAGCACTTACATCTCCCACAAGCCTAGATTTAGACATAGGCAAGTGCCTTGGGTGCTAACTTTTGATAAGTGCTGGAGTGTTGCTGCAATGCCTCCATCCTGGCCTGCCATTGCCTTCCTCACTGCTTCCCTGCGGCAGTAGTAGTAAACATTCAGCACAATACCTTCCTGCCTTAGCAGCACCCCACCCTTTCACACATGTTTCTATGGTAATTGGAAACTCATGCTGGAGGAGAAGGTCAGATGCTGCAGGGCCTGTCAGAGTGCTAAGATAGGTAGAGATTGTGCTGAAATTTTATTTTCAGTTCTCTGCTACTGCCACAGGGAAGCAACGAGAGAGGTAACAGTAGACCAGAAGATGCGATGGGACCATGGGCAGGATCCAGGCAGTGGCATTTGGGGGGGGGGGGGGGGGAATGGACTCTTTCCATAGCCTACTACTGCTACTATTAATCATTTATATTACGCTACAAGGCATACACAGCCCTGTACAGACACATTTAAAAGATGGTCCCTGCTCATCAGAACTTTCAATCTAACCAAGACAGATAGTACAATAGATGAGAACAAGGGTACAGTAGGGAAGGGTCATGAGACAGAAGGAGAACAAAGGATTATTTAAGTTATTTATTTATTTATTTATTTACATTCTCTTATATACCGCGCTATTCTGCATCAGTGCGGTTTACATTGAACAAACTGAAATTACATTGAACAGGGTATTATAACTTGGAGATAACTATTTTACAGATAACTATTTTACAGATTAAGATCCATAATTGGCCCAAAAGAGGTGAGCTTTTAGCATGGATTTGAAAGGGGGGAAAGATGAATCCTAACATAGAGATACAACCAGGCATAAAGATCAGCAAGGTGAAAGGATCGAAGTCTGAAACTGGCTGTTGAAAAAAAGGACATAGAGAGAAACAAACCAGTGGAAGAGCAGAGTTCATGAGGAGGGGTGTAGGGAGAGAGGAGAGAGAAGGTAGTGAGGAGCAATAGAATGAGTGCACTTATAGGTCAGAAGGAGAAGTTTGTATTGGATACGGAAACGAAAGGGAAGCCAATGAAGTGATTTGAGAAAAAAGGGGTTATATGAGTATATTGGGGTTGGTGGAAGATTAGCCACGCGGCAGAGTTTTGAACAGACTGAAGGGGAGAATAGTGACTCAGAGGAAGACCAGCAAGGAGGAGGTTGCAATAGTCAAGGCGAGAAGTGTTTTAGTAGTGTGTTCAGAAAGAAAGGGGTGAATTTTGTTAATGTTGTAGAGAAAGACATGATAGATTTTTGCCATCTATGCTGGTACTGATCCTCACAACCCACCTGTCTACTACCCCAGCATGCACATCCTCCCCTCCATAGCCCTGCAAACCTACAATCCTAAGACTCATATTCTCTGCTGCCTTTTCCTCCTACTACCCCAGGACTCACATCCTGTATAGCTCAGCCTTCTGCAACCCTAGAACTCATGTCTTCCATAGCCCTACCCCGCAGTCACCCCAGGATTCACATCCCACACAGATCTACCAACCTGTGACTCCTGGACTTGCATCCTCCACTGCCCCACTTATCTATAGCTACCAAGGTCCAAAAAATGGCCAGTGGCATTGGTCATTAGTTGGACTTATCTGACCTTAGGACATCAATTTCAAAAATGGTTGACAAAGTCAAGCATAGTTCCTGGTTGAATAATAGGTCAGTTACTATATTACTCTGCAGAGAATTCACAGCCCAGTCCAACAAGAGGTCCTTTTAGAAGCCTTATTCATACTTTGGACATTCAAAGCACAGAGATGTCTCCAGAGCCATTTTAGAAGCTGGCTTTGAGGACATCCGAATCTGAACAGAAATGTGGAAGAGACATGGCTGGGTTGTTCCTGGGAACCTGGAGGTGTGGTTAGGGTGTTCGCAGGAACCAAGACGTCTCCGCCTGATCACAGAAACATCATGGACATCCTGCGTGATGTCTAACCCTAGACCTGCTCCACAGCACAGACAGCAAGGAACAAGCATCTGAAAAGTGAAAAACATCCAGAAGAATGCACTCACTCATCCCCAGTACCCAGCACAATGTCAATGACAGCAGCAGTAGGATTTGAACGCTGGCTGCCCTGTTCCTAGCTACTACTCTAATCATTAGGCTATCCTAAGCATCCAGCTTCTTTCTGAGGATGTCTAGGTAGATGCCTCCACAGGCGGCCATATCAGGCATATCCATGTTTGTGAAAACAAGTCTGCCCTTGGAGGTGCCTCCATTTTTTTCAGACATTCTGGCTTAGATGTCCCAGATTGCACTTGACTGGATCTTCTAATATTCGCCTCAATGTCTATGGTATCAGTAAGAAGAGACAGCGGAATTGCTGTCTTAACTTCAGGTTAAGTTGGGTTTGCAAGGTTTTGTATTTTCTGCAGTAAAACATTTATAAATTTGTGCAGTTCTGGCTGCAAAATTCCAAAATACTTGCATGTATCATACCGTAAACTGCAGAATTTACATAGGCGCGGTGCTTTTCTATTGTTTTTGTTTCCAGTATACCACAGATCACTTGATTAAATTATTGTACTTTAGTAGAGGATATCAAACATACGTTTTACTCAGCCTCTTCATCTGGCCAGAGCAGTAGTCTGAGGAAGTTTTTTTTAACTTCCATATGTTCATAGGTGGCCTTTGCTGGCTGAAGACCCATTTAAAATGAGATAATGAGGGACAGCCCTGGTTTTCTTTTTGTGGTCCTGGTCACAGCACTATAGTGAGGAGCAACAGTAAGAGCACTGCTAGTAGCTCTCACTGTGATCCGCTTCTGTCATGACTGCCGAGGAAAGCGGCAGACAGAGGATGCAAGACTGTTGCTACTTTGCCAAGGTGGAACATTGGTGACTGGGGTGTAGAGTCTTCCCTAGAGGTAGAGCATCAGTAGTGTCACAAGCAGCGACTGTCCTCTTACTCCTCCACCCTGGGCGACACACATCCTGGCTTATTAGAAAGAGGACAGTGGCCATGTGACAGCTTGGATTGTGTCCTCCTCTATTGTCCAGGCTTGCTGTCTAATGCAATTCAAAGGCCAACACCAGCCCCAGATTGCAGAGGAGAAGGATGCAATCCAAGGCTCTACACTACTGTTCTCCCTGTCCTCCTAACAGGCAGGAGCTTGGTTAAGGGGATATAATGGAGGGGGAAGGGAGAAGTGATGAGAGCAAGTGAGAGAAAGTGGATAAGAGTGGTGGAGGGGAATTTTAGAAGAGATGTCCAAGTGCAGTCTGGGACTTCTAAGCTAAAACGTCTGAAATAAAAGTAGGTACTTCCAGGTGCAGACAGCTAAAACAGACAGAAAGAGAAATAAGGATAGCAAAATCAAAGGTAGAATAAAAAGTGACTAAAGATCTAAAGCAAGGTGCTAAAACATTTTTCAGGTATATTTGGGAGAAGAGGAAGATCAGAGGTGAAATTGTAAGACTCAGAAGTGCTGAGAACGGATTTGTGGAAAGTGACGTTGAAAAAGCGAAAATGCTAAAGAAATACTTTTGTTCTGTTTTTACTAAAGAAAATCCTGGAGAAGGATCACCTGTGATTGACAAATATACAAATGGAAATGGAGTAGATACTACACCATTCACAGAGGATGATGTGTTTGAACAGCTTGCAAAACTGAAAGTGGACAAGGCCATGGGACCGGATGGGATACATCCTAGGATACTGAAAGAGCTCAGAGAGGTTCTTGCAGGGCCTTTAAAGGATGTTTTTAATAGATCCTTGGAGACAGGAGAAGTTCCACAGAACTGGAAAAGGACCTCTTCACAAAAGTGGAAATAGGGAAGAAGTGGCAAACTACAGGCCAGTAAGCCTTATCTCAGAGGTGGGAAAAGTAATGGAGGCGCTCCTGAAAGAGAGACTAGTGGACTTTCTCGAAACCAATAGGTTGCATGATCTGAGGCAACTTGGTTTTATGAAAGGTAAATCTGATTGAATTCTTTGACTGGGTAACCAGAGAACTAGATCAAGGGCATGCAATGGGTGTGATCTACCTAGATTTCAGCAAAGCCATTGATACTGTTCCTCATAGGAAGCTTATCAATAAGCTGACCAGCCTAGGGATAGGTCTCAAGGTGGTGAACTGTAATTGATTGACTGACAGACGACAGAAGGTGATGGTAAACAGAACTCACTTGGATGAAAGGAAGGTGATTAGTGGCGTGCCCCAGTGATTGGTCCTGGGGCCGGTACTGTTCGATGTATTTTATTTATTTATTTATTTACATTCTCTTATATACCGCGCTATTCTGCATCAGTGCGGTTTACATTGAACAAACTGAAATTACATTGAACAGGGCATTATAACTTGGAGAAAACTATTTTACAGGGAACATGGGCTATGGAGGGTTAAGTGGCTTGCCCAACACCACAAGGAGCACCTGTGGGACTAGAAACCCCAGTCCTTCCGGCCCAAGGTTGCTGTCCTCTAGTGGGATTTGAATGGAAAAGTCCTTTTGCAGATGACACGAAAATGGCAACAGAGTACAACAGAGTGGACTCCCCTGAGGGAGTGGATAACATGAGGAAAGATCTACGAAAGCTGGAAGAATGGTCTAATGCTTGGCAGTTAAGATTTAATGTGAAGAAGTGCGGTGTCATGCACTTGGGATGCAGAAATCCAAGGGAATTGCACGAGATAGGGGACAATAGGTTGGTGTGCACAGATCAGGAGACAGACCTCGGAGTGATTGTTTCTGAGGATCTCAAAGTAACAAAACAGTGTGGTCAAAGCCAGAAGGATGCCAAGTTGCATACAGAGAGGAATTACTAGCAGAAAGTTCGAGGTACTAATGCCACTGTACAAGTCACTGGTGAGGCCTCACATTGAATATTGTGTTCAGTTTTGGAGACCATATCTTACAAAGGATATAAAAAGACTGGAAACTGTTCAGAGGAAAGCGACCAAAATGATTTGGAGCCTGCGCCAGAAGATGTATGAAGAGACTCTAGAGGAGAGGAGGGACAAGGGAGATATGATACATATCTTTAAATACTTAAGGAGTATTAATGAACTAACAAACCTTTTTCAAAGACGGGGAAGCTGTAATACTAAAGGGCATAACATGAAGCTGTAAGGGGGTAAACTGAAGGCAACGTCAGGAAATACTTTTTCACTGAAAGGGTGGTGGATGCTTGGAATGTCCTCTTGATGGAACTGGTGGGGGCAAGTACAATGACATAATTCAAAATGGCAAGGGAAAGACACAGTGGATCCCTTTAAAGAAACAGGATAAAATAAAAATAAACTTAACTGTCTCTGCTATCTGAAAAAATAGAGGTGATCTGCACGGAGCAGTAGGTAGACCCCTAAACAAAGACATAGGCAGGGTGACCTGCATGGAGCGGCAGACCACCTTGCTGGGCAGACTAGATGGACCATGCTGGTTTTTATCTGCCGTCATACACTATGTTACTGTTACAAATGTGGCTGTGTATGATATAGACATCCGTGGGGGCGTCTTCATAGACAACCCTAGAACCTGAATGTCTAGGATAGCCTAATGGCTTAAATAGTGGGGTAGGAACAGGGCAGCCAGGGTTCAAAACCTACTGCTGCTGTTGTTGACATTGTGCTGAGTACTGGGGAATGATGGAGTGCTTTCTTCTGTATACCCTCTGGATGTTTTTCAGCCAAAACAGGCACTTTTCAGATGCCTGTTCCTGCCTGGAGCAGGTCTAAATTTAGACGCAGTGTCAGACATCCATGACATTTCTGAGATCAGGCGGGGATGTCCAGGTTCATGGGAATGCCCTCGCCACACCTCCACCACACCCCCATTCAGACTTGGATATTCTCACGCTGGGGACATTTCCAGAGCCAGCTTCTAAAATGGCTCTGGAGACGTATCTGTACTTTGGATGTCTCTATGTCCATTTTCAGACGTCAAAAGCATAAATAGGGCTTCCAAAATGACTCCCGTAGTGAATTGGAGGGGCTGTGGCTAGTGTGGAGGAAGGGGTTAAGAGAGTAAATGAGGGGATAATATGGGTGGGCAGAAGATGGAAGAAATTGGAAGGTCTCTGAGGGATTGAGAGAAAGTGAGTGATGAAAGTCGGAAAAGTGGAATGAGTGAGTGAAGGAATGTGAAGATGGTGGGCGAAGGGTTCTGAAGTTCTGCATGGTGAGAGTGAGGAGACTGAGGCAGTGGTGGGGCTGAGCTGGTTTGGCCCGGTTCGTGCGAACCGGTTCCTGCTGTGGCCCGCATTCACCAAACAGGGCCGAACACAGCATTGAAACACCAGCAGCAGGGGATCGCAGCATCAGGAGAAGCCCCTGATGCTGTCAAAACATTGTTAGGCAGGGGATCGGGCTTCAGGTTAATGGCCGGATTGCTGCAAGCATATGGTCGCTGCAATGCCTCCACGCAAGGTGCAGCAACCTGGATGTCACGCACGTGTGAGGGCTGACACTGAACCGGTTCCCAGTCAGTTCGGATCCCACAACTGGATTGAGGGAAATAGGAGGAGAGAGTGGGTCAAAAGGGGTGCAACAGGGTGGGGAGAGAGTGAGATAGGGGACTATAGAGCTTAGTAGTTTGTATGGACCGTATGGTCTTTATCTGCTGTCATATTTCTATGAGGTAAAGGGGGGATGCCAGGAAAATGAAGGGATTGATAGAGTTGTAGGGTGCAACTGAAGGGATCAGAGGGTCTGTAGCATGTGATTAGATGATCTCTCCCAGCTTGAATTGCCTTCCCTGTTTGTCCTCCTCTGTCCCTCTACCCCCCTTATTGATTTTTGCTCTACCTCTGTGCCTGAGAACCCTTCTCCATTCCATCCTGTGAGATTCTGTCTCTCTTCCCCTCCCCCAGAATCCTTTTCTCTATTCTCTATCTCCCTCCTCAGCACTAATTACTAATATCCCTTACTCCCCCAAAAAAGGACCAAATTAATTAACAGGGCACACAAAAAAGTTAGAAAAAGACTATTGGGAGAATATTCAGCCATGGCGGTGAGTTTTTTATTTTGCAAATTTATTTAAAATTATTCAACATAACAACAGAAAAAAACAATAGTAAACAATAAGACAATCAAAAGAAACCCCCCATAGATAAGTTATAATAACAGCAGTTACAGTTCAAATATATTGATGATCCGATAGATAAGCATTCAAGTTTTCCAAATCCTTTCTATCTTATCAAAGCAATGAGTGTGAATGAAGGCAGCACCTTCCAACTTTCGGGTCTGACAGACAGCATGCCGCCAGAAGGTGGCATTCAGCAATGAGATATCTTTCCAGCAACACATTATGTATTGAATTGCTACAAATAATAAAATGTCAAACAATTTTTTGTCATATCTATTCAATTTGCTTTCTGAAAATAAAGACCGGAAAATCACAATCTGGATTTTTAAAGGGATTTTCTATGAGCAAATGGGTGTTTATGCACAGAGAAAGCCTCTTTGAAAATCCTCTCTCCCCAAGTGTGTGGAAAAACTTTTGCCTGCTGGGAAAAAAGATGGCATGAGGGCCATCCTAGCAAAATAAGCACTAGGAGTTTATTTTCAACTCCCTGGGTGTATGTACCATCAGGGACTTAGCACCTTTGAAAATCAGCTTGATTTGCAGGCCCATAAGCACTTCAGAGAAACTGAAAATTGGCTTCCCTGTAATTTTTCCCCTTATACAATTTGAGGAAACTGTGGAAAAAAAATCCATAAAGTGCCGCCATTCATTTAGCCTCGGAAATAGCTCTGTGAACCTTTGGGCTGATCCTTAAGTTTGGCACCACCACTGTCACCTGGAGCAATTTGTAGAACTCAGGCGAGAAGTGGCTGCAACATGGGCAGAATCAACTCAAAGTCTAGTCACTCCAACTTTGTCTCTTGACAGCAAAAAAGAGATTTGTTTTTCAAAATCTCAGGCAGGGAAATGAACTCGTGAGACACACAAGGCTTGTGGTGCCTTCACAGTTCCCTTGACCACATCTTTACCTTTATTCTTTCCAGCTCTTAAAAAGCCTGCCTAATTAAAATCTGACAAAGAAGCCGTGCAGATGTTAAGTCACTTACACAGCCATACAAATAGCTTGGCTCATGCTTGCTCGGGGACAGAAGATGAAGCCAGAGCGAGACATTGGCCTGGAGCCAGGCTCTCAGCACTGTACATCTTGCCTACCACCATGGGAATGATGGTTATTCATAGGAACATTGTCAGTCTTTCTCCCCACTCCCTCATTGTGTCAGCTCTTTTAAACCAAAAATTCTTGGTTTGTGCTTTTTTTCTGATCGCAAAAGGAAGCCCACCATTGAGCATAACCAAGGGAAATACCAACTCACTGCTTCAGTCTGCATTGCTTTCTCTTCATGGATACTGCCGTGCCCGCACCATGTAGCCTGCAGTCATAACATGCAAACATGATCAGTGCTTCTGTGAGAGAGGTGACGAGGATTTCTGCCACTAGGATCTTTGTATACTTTCTTGCTTTTGTGCTGTATGCGTGTAACACTGTTTCAGGAGAATTCTGTGGAAAAATTGTATAGTCGTCTCACAGAAAAATAAACCTTAGAGCAGGGCTCAACAAAACCCAGGTGCTCGGTTGCCATGGCAACTGCAAAATCGGACCTGGCATCTGATGCTCTGAACACAAGAGCAGGACTGGCGTTGTCTGCCTGCAGGGATCCCAGCTCCTGCGGGCAGAAGTGCTGCCGAAGACTGTGATTGCAGCCAGGACCTGCAAAAATATGGTAAGAGATAGGAAGAGGGCAGCAAACAGCTCAAGAAATTTAAAGAGACAGTACAAGGTGAGTGCAAGGGATGAGGAAGAAGGGGAGAAAATTTTGGGAAGGGAAACAAAGTTGGGGGCGGGGAAAAGGCATCAGAAGAGGAGTTGGGGTGGGAGGGGGAGGGAAGAGTGCAAGCAGTTGGAGGGTGAAGATATGAATGCATGGGAAGTAAAGGGCATAATGTGTAGTTCCAAAAGGCACATCCCTCTCCCACCACATACACACAGGCTCCCCACCTCAACAGCACACACACACAGGCACCCCACTTACACACCACACACACACATAGTGTAGGTTAAAGGGTCTGTAGGGGTGGTGAGTGAGCGAGGAGGAGGGGTGGGGTCGGTGCCTTCTGTTGACACTGTGCAGTGGCCCATTAAGAGCCTGAATTATTAAGCTTTTCTTTCATAGAAAATGGGAAAATAGTCTTAGTAAATAAGGCCCTAAAACCTAAAAAAGTCACTGCAATAAACCTTTTTGGGGGCTGGGGGCGTGCACTGTGACCTAGGTTTCGGCGGCCAGCTCCTAGAATTTTAGGCTGGCCTGCTATAGAGGAGATGAGAAGAGGGGAAAGGGCTCGATATGGCAGAGACATTAAAATACATCAAATATGTAATTAGTGCACAAGAAGCAAACAGTTTTCACTGGAAAGGAATTTCTTCGACATGAGGTCATGATATGAGTCTCAAAAAGAGTAGGCTCAGGAGCAGCATTAGAAATCTATTTCTTGGGCTGGCTCATTGGTAGTGCTTTTCATTGCCATGTGGAACGACCTAGGTTCAATATCTAGCTCAAAAGTCTTATGCTCTCAGGGACTGCCTGATTGGAGATGCTGTGGAGGTGGCGTTCACAGCCCTCAAAGACAGGGGGAATCCTGGTCATTGCTCAAGGGTGACACCTAGTGGTTGGATCCAGGGCCCATGATTGCAGGGTTCCAGAAGGCCTGCTAGTTTGTGGGTCCCAGTTATGGGCTGTTGTTGCTGTGATTGGACTGAGTAAGTTGGGGGGGGGGGGCTTATAAAATAGGAGAAAACAATCTCCATACAGGTGTGAATGAAATCTCATAGTGCCAGTTCCAGATCCTAGCCATGGTTTTGATTAAGCTGGAAGCCCGGAGGAGTAGGAGGAAACTGCCTAGTCAAAATAAATCTTAATTTCCTCTTGGAAAGAGTGATGGATGTATGGAACCTTGGGCAGCACAGATGAGAGGGAAGAGCAGTAGCAGAATTCAAGGAAACCTACAAAGAAGTGAAGGTAAAGTCAGAGATCATCTAGGGTCTGTGGCACTGAAACAGGAATAAAATGTTACTGTCCTTACCTGACATCTTATTCTCGGTTCCTTTTTCCATGAGGATGATTGGCAGCAGTCTCTGCTAAGAGAAATGTTCTGCTGGAAGGTTGGCATCTCTGAAATATGATCTTGGAAATGTTTGAAAGATATATTGATCTCCATTAAAATGCAAACCTCTCCTGATATCTTAAATATGAAACCACTGGTAATTATGGATAGTATTGTTTTATTGGATGACTGTGTGGGGTTTTGGGATTTCCTCTGAATGCCAGTATGCTACACTCTTCCATTGATCTTATAGACTGAATTTTTATTCATCAAACCTCTTATCTGGTTTCTAAGAGAGAGGATGTTTAAATCATTCCCAAAGTACATTTTCCAAGGAATTTGAGAGTTTTCACTCTTGCTGTCACTGCTGGATGAGGAGACGTGAGGTCTTTGGGGTATGCGGTTGCACTGCTTTCGTTTTACTCAGGGCTTTCATTAGACTTCTGCACAGGCCTTGTGTTTGTTATTCCAAGACTCTGTAAGGTGCTTAAAAGAACAGGAGGAAAAGAGAAAACTAGCATCGGTATTGTCTTGTACTTTGATTTTTGCTAAAACAGGCGGGTTGCGTGGGATCCTCAGCACTGGTCCACTGTGTACTCAGCAGCCTGGGAAACAGTATCACTGTCATCGCTTTCTCTTATGAATTCAGGGCTGAGGCAAGTCAACATTATGCCAGCTTTTCATATTTTTAGAACAGCTGATTTATGTTAGGCATCACAAGATGGGCCATGCCTGCTCTCTTTTTCAAATAGATTTATGAATTTCTTTTTTGCTGTCTTGTTCTCTCTAAAGCCATATTGTCTGGCTTGTCATGTAGGGAACTGAAAAATAGAAATGTTTGCAACAGGCATGTGGCTGTGTGATTAATGAATAAACAAGACTATCACTAGCGATCCAGCAGTGGTGGTGATGTTTCCAGTTTCAGATACACAGGAGTCATAATGTTAGAATTAGGCCAGACCAGTCATATGTTATGGCTGTTTGCTTGCACTAGTCCAGCTCGGTCTGGAAGGTCCTGGAAGGCTAGTTTTTTGCAGCAGAACTGAGAAATGTTTTCTGAAGCACGGTACCCGATTAGCTGGGCAGAGGTGAGGAGGGAGTCTGTTTCCATGCAGAGGGCAGGTAAATACTCACAAAATTAAGCTGCTTGGATTTCCTAAGGTTGCACCTTCGAAAAAGAATTCATGGTCTCAAACAAGATAATCCCATATCCCATAAAGCCCAGAGAAAAGTTGATAAGCACAGTTTTGGACTACTCTTGAAAGCAAATAAGTTACAATGTATATATAATTATGTATAATTATGTAGATAGTTATTCCCCAGTTAACTCCCAGTTTATCTTCCCTGTTATCTGTAAACCTAGATCAGTCATGGATTGACAGGTATGTTGATGTTCAATGTAAACCGCACTGATGATGAATAGTGCGGTATATAAAAAATGTTAAACCACAACATGTTTTATTTTATTTATTTATTTATCTTCAATATAATTGGGGTATATATTATATTGAACAGATACAGGTTGGAGCTGATTCAGAGGTAGAATACAATTGAGTTTTACAGCATTGAAGGGACACAGCTAACTGGATTATATGGCTGCAAGTGAAGTTTTGCATGGGGGTCACTAGGTCACTCATCAGTGACATGATACAGTTTTCGTTATTATTAACCAATGATTGTAGTTTCTGCATAATAGAGTTTGGCTGAGTATCTTTTCATATTTACCTATTTAATAAACTAAGGATGCTAGTTCACATGTTTTCGGGACACAGCTTCTACAGTATTATTTCCTAATATGGTCCTGAATTCTCACCTCGCAGGTCTGCAGATGTATGCAAATCTGTCTCATGAATGTTCTTTGTGGATCTCCTGAAGTAACAGCTGTGTTAGAGCTTCCAAAATCTGTCCTGGTGCCCCTAGTCAGTTCGGTTTTCAGAATAGCCAGGATTGATGGAAAATTGAGAACAGAAAAATGGTTGTCGTGGCAAAGCACTGGTGAGGAGTGCTCCTTTTGGTTTGCCTGTACTTTCCCTCTTTTATATAAGTTGCCTTTTGGATTGCCTTGGCAAATTGACATCTTATCTTTGAGGATCATCCCCTGTATTCCATGGCCTGATGGATGAGAATATGGTTTTGAAATCACAGCAGGTTGCTTTGGGCATAGCAGGAGGTTCACCACCGGAGTGTATTTTGGAGCTGGATGCCACCCTGAGTCCATGTACTAGGACACCTCCCCAGTGATGATACTGATGCCTGTGGCACCTCTGGATATGCTCCAGTATCACCCACCTGCTTTTTGCATCAAAACTACTGGACCATTGAGTTCACTGTCGCTGTCTTGACTTCCTTTCTTCTCAAACTATTCTGAATCCACTGCAATCTGGCTTTTGCCCTCTACACTCTACAGATACGGCCCTTGCCAAAGTCTCCAGTGACCTGTAGCCGGCCAAATCCAACGTCTTCATTTCATTTTCATCCTTCTTGACCTATCTGTTGCTTTTGACACTGTTGATCACCACCTTCTTGTTGATACCCTCTTTTCATTTGGATTTCAGGGCTCTTTCTGTCTTGGTTTTCTTATCTCTTGTACCACACTTTCAGTGTATGTTCTTGCAGATCCTCTACTGCTGGCCCGCTTTCAGTTGGTATACCTGAGGGCTCTGTCTTAGGATCTCTTCTCTTCTCTCTCTACACTCGTTCCCTTGGTGCCCTGATCCCCACCCATGGTTTTCAGTACCATTTTTCGTTGTTGACTCAGATTTACCTCTCTATCCCAGAAAACTCTCCAAGAATCCAGGCCCAAATTTTAGCTTGGTTGTCTGACATCACTTCCTGGATGTCCTGCTGCCATATGAAGCTGAACATGGCCAAGATGGAGCTTCTTATCTTCCCCCTAAACCCACCCCCCTTCCCTATTTCTGTGGTTAACACTGTCCTCCCTATCTCCTCGGCCTGCAGCCTTGGGGTCATTGTTGATTCTTCTTTCACTGCACAGATCCAGCACCTGTCATTTCTTTCTCTATAACATTAAAAAAATTTGTCCCTTCCTCTCAGAATACACTACCAAGATCCTTATCCACTCCCTTGTCACCTCCCACCTAGACTATTGCAACTTGCTCCTCACTGGTCTCCCATTGAATCATATATCTCCCCTTCAGTCTGTTCAAAATTCAGCTTTACAGCTAATCATCTGCCAGTGTCACTTTGCTCATGTAATCCCTCTTCTCAAGTCACTTTATTGGCTCCCTATCTATTTCCACATACAATTCAAATTTCTCCTGCTGACCTACATGTGCATTTATTCTGCATCTCTTCTCTTATCTCTCCCTACACCCCTCCCCGGCAACTCTGCTCATTATGCAAATCACTATTATCTATACCCTTCTCTTCTACTGCCAACTCCAGACTCCGTTCCTTCCACCTTGCTGCACCATATATCTGGAATAGACTACCTGAGTCAGTGCATGAGGCTCATCCCTGGTCCTATGCAAATCCAGGATAAAAACTATTCTCCAGGACCAAGCAGGAAGTCAGTCCTCACATATGGGTGACGTCGGTGTCGACGGATCCCTCGTGCGGAGCATTTGCCCAGCTTTCAAAGAAAGCCTTTTGGAATGCAGCGCGCATGCGCGGTCCTCCCTTCCCGCCCAAGGGTGCCATCTTGCTCAGTCTTTCTTTTTCCGCGGAGCCCAATGGACGTAGTTCGTGTCACCCGGGAAAAAGTTGATTTTTTTCTGCGATTTTCGCATCTCTTTATCCGTTTCGACGCCGGTTCCCCTTCCTGCCTGAGCTTGGTACACCGGTATCGAGGCCGGACTTCTTTTTCGTTTTTTGTCCTTTGTGACTAGCATTCGCGCTTTTTCTGTTATTTTCACTGGCAGCCCAGTCCTTTGACCTTGCAGGGGCCCTTTTTCCCCCGATGACTGCCAGCGAGTCAAAAAATGTGATCGGTGTAAGAAACCTATGTCTCTCACCGACACACACGACTGCTGCCTCTGATGCCTCGGGCCCAACCATGACCCGCTGGTCTGTGGCCCGTGCGGCAAGATGTCGGCAAAGGCGCTTCGGAGATGTCAGCATCAACGTGAAAGAATTTTTTCGGAGTCTGCGTCTGGCCGGGCCCGGACTTCGTCAGAGGCCTCGACATCTCGGGAGTCTGACCCCGAGCGGCGTCGTGGGTCCTCTGAGAGGGGGTCTCCCACCCGGGAGCACAAAAGTAAGAAGAAGCTCGTGAGGGCAGCGTCAGTGGAGGCACCTGGATCCTCGAGGGCCAGGTCGCACAGCCCTGACTGCCGTCCCGCGCTCTCGGAGTTGGAGCGGCCGACCAAGCAACTTCGCCTGGAGCCGGAGTCCCCGAGTCAGGTAACTTCTGTTGTCCTCGTGGACTCTCCCCCGGGAGAACCGATGTTGGGGCCCAAGTCGGGGGCTGCGGAGTCTCCTGAGCTCGGACTCAGGCTGACAGCCCTGGAGAGCAGCCTGGCTGCCTTCATGGAGCAGCAGCGGGTACTGATCGCCGGTCTGACTGGTGCATCTGCCCCGACCACCAGGACCTCGATGTCTAAGTCAACCCCGGAGGCCGAGCTGATCCTCAAGTCAATCAAGTCTCGAGTCAATCCTCGGCCACGGTCTCCCTCGACCTCCCATTCGGGGCCGAGGTTGTCGACGCCGGTGCCCTCGGCGTCAGGGCAGGTGGCATCGAGGCCCACATGGCTGGAGCCATGGGAGACGGAGGACGAGGAGTCTCCTGACACCTTCCGGACCCGGAGTCTGAGCCTCAGAGAAGGTCCCCCCCGGAGGATACCCGGTTCTCAGATTTTATCAGGGACATGGCCAAGGCTTTGGCATTCCGGAGGACGCCGAGGAGGAGCCTCGAGCCGAAGAGCTCAATGCCCTCCAGTATGATTTTCCTCCAAAGGAAGCCTTTACTGTTCCGGTTCCTCCGATGCTGGAACGGCTGCTCTTCCGTATGTGGGAAGCACCGGCCTCGACAATAGTTCTGAGCAAGCAGGTCGATTCCATTTATCGAGTTCGTAAGAGCCCTGGGTTTCAAAAGGCGCAGCTACCGCACAACTCCATGGTTGTGGAATCAGCCATGCACAGGCTGAAAAGTCAGAAGATGCACTCCTTGGTGCCTCCTGGCCGGGAGGCCCGGAACCTGGATGCCCTCGGTAGAAAGTGCTTCCAGGGCTCTATGCTCTCTTGCCGTGTCCAGACTTACCAGCTGTACATGGACATGTAGTTACGGGACCTGGCAAAGGAGATTGCCGGGTTCTCGGCTGGCCTCTCCGAGGAACCCTTGCAGAGGGTCAAAGCCTTGTCTTCAGGGATCCGGGAGTGCTCAAAGTTTATATCTCAAGCAGCTTGTGACGGCTTCGAGGCTTCGGCCCGAGTAGCTGCGGCCAGCATCGGTGCACGCCGTCAGGCCTGGCTACAGTCGTCAGACTTGGAGTCATGGGTACAGGACAAGTAGGTCGAAGTTCCCTGCTGAGGTGACAACCTATTCGGCAAACCCATGACTGAGAAGGCTGCAGAAATTGAGATCGAGACTCTCACCAGGACAAGAGTGTCCAGAAAGATTTCTGCCCCTTCTCATAAAAAGAAGGGCACGGGAAAGAAGCCCTTTTCCTGAGGAAGGGTGCTGCCTACAAAACCTACCCTCAGTATCAGGCCTCTCCAGCTCCCCAACAGGGCCAGCAGGCCAAGGGGCAGGGACATGGGCCCCGTAGTCAGAAAACCTCCAAGCCGCCAGCTCTGGCTCCTGCACAGCAGGGAGCGGGGTTTTGACTTCCATAGTATAGCCTCTCCTCTGCCGGTGGCTCAATTCAGCACAGGGGGTCAGCTGACCATGTACACCTACAGGTGGCCAGCCATCACAGGGGACACCTGGGTACTGAGCATAGTCCAGAAGGGCTATATGCTCCATTTCCACCAACTACCCCCTTCCTACTATCCAGGGGAGCCTCCAAGACTCCCTATATACAGGAACCTCCTCCTTCAGGAGATGGCAAGTCTTTTAAAGGAACAGGCAGTGGAACTGGTGCCACACCACCTGGAAGGGCAAGGCTTCTACTCCAGGTACTTCCTCGTACCAAAGAGAACAGGAGGCCTCAGACCTATCCTAGACTTGTGAAATCTGAACAAGTTTCTAGAGAGGGAAAAGTTCAAGATGCTTACCCTTGGGATACTGCTGGCCTACCTCCAGCAGGGAGACTGGCTATGCTCCTTAGACCTAAAGGATGCTTATACTCACATCCTCATCCATCCAGACCACAGACGATATCTCAGATTTGTGGTGGGAGGAAATCATTTTCAGTACAGGGTACTTCCCTTTGGCCTGACCTCTGTCCCCAGGGTTTTCACCAAATGCCTGGCAGTGGTGGCAACTTTTCTTAGAAATCAGGGGATTTTTGTATTTCCATACCTGGACGATTGGCTAATCAGGGGCCAGTCATTCCAGGAGGCCCGACAGGCCACTCTTCACACTGTCTCTCTTCTTCAGCACCTGGGCTTTGTCATAAACTACGCAAAGTCCACTTTGCTCCCCTCTCAGAACCTAGAGTTTATAGGGGCAAGACTAAACACCCTTCAGGCAAGAGCTTACTTGCCCTAGGACAGGGCCCACAGATTGATGGAGTTAGCAAACCAGTTCCAAAGCAAGTCTCAAGTTTCCGCCAGGCACTACCTGCGGCTTCTGGGCCACATGGCATCCACTGTACATGTGACCCCAAATGCCCGTCTGCACATACGGGCTGCTCAATGGTGCCTCAGAGATCAGTGGACACAAGCCACCGGCGACCTTCGAGACAGAGTAAAGGTGTCCAGACGGCTTTTGAACTCCTTACAGTGGTGGCTACATCTGCCAAACCTTCTCAAAGGTGTACCTTTTCAGGCTACAGCACACACCAGGGTGCTGACGACAGATGCGTCCTTAAAGGGCTGGGGTGCACATTGCCAGGGCACGTGCACTCAAGGCATGTAGTCCCCTTGGGAGGCCACACAGCAGATCAACCTTTTAGAGGTGCGAACAATTCGCTTAGCTCTGCAAACCTTCTGCCATGCTCTCTCTCAACAGTCTGTCCTAGTTCAGACGGACAATCAAGTAGCAATGTTCTACGTGAACAAACAAGGAGGCACAGGGTCCAGGCTCCTATGTCAGGAGGCACGGGACCGTTGCTCCTTTGTAGTTAAACAAGGCATGTTTATCAAAGCAGTTTATCTGCCTGGTCAGGAAAACTTCCTAGCAGACAAGCTAAGCAGGATTCTCCAGCCCCACGAATGGCAGTTGAATCCATTGGTGGTCAAGTAGATCTTCCTCCAATGGGGACTTCCATCCATCGATCTCTTTGCAAATCCACTAAACCGTCAGCTGCCCAAGTTTTGCTCTAGACAACCGCATCCCCTGAGGATGGCAGCAGATGCTTTTCTAATCTCTTGGTCTACGGGCCTCCTGGGCGTTTCCTCCCACGCCCCTGATGGCCCGAACTCTGTTCAAGATCCTCCGGGACAAGGCCTCGGTGATTTTGGTAGCCCCCAGATGGCCGAGGCAGCTGTGGTTTCCACTTCTTCTGCAGTTGGCGGTGGAAGCTCCGTTCCCTCTGGGGCTGCAACACGATCTCCTGTCTCAAGAGCAGGGTTCCCTTCTGCACCCCAATCTCAGGTCCCTCAATCTGATGGCCTGGCTGCTGAAAGGATAGTTCTAGCTCCCTTACTTCTACATAAGGAAGTGGAGGAGGTGGTCTTGGCCTCTAGGAGGCAGTCCACCAGGAAGTCCTATGCCCTCAAGTGGCGTAGGTTTACGGTATGGTGTGCTCAGTGCAATGAAGATCCTTTCTCTTGCCTTGTGCCAGTAGTACTGCAATATCTACTTCACCTTTCAGTCTAACTCTGTTCGGGTCCACCTCAGTGCTTTGTCAGCACACCACTCACCGGTGGAGGGACAGTCTCTGTCGGTTCACCTCTTGGTGTCCAGATATCTCAGAGGTCTGCTTCTACTCAAGCCTCCAGGTCATCCACCGGCGACTGAGTGGGATTTGAACGTGGTCTTGCAGCAACTTACTCGTCCACCGTTTGATCCGATAGCTACTTGCCATTTGCGCTTCCACTCTTGGAAAGCGCTCTTCCTGGTGGCTCTTACATCGGCCAGACGAGTGAGTGAGCTACAAGCTCTGGTTTCTGATAGACCGTACAAACGGTTCTGTAGGAACAGGGTGGTCCTACGGACCCATCCCAAGTTCCTCCCAAAAGTGGTCTCCTCTTTCCACCTTAATCAGGAGGTGGTCCTTCCGACCTTCTTTCCTAGGCCGCATTCCAGCCGGGCTGAGACGGTCTTGCCTACCCTGGACTGTAAGAGGGCATTGTCCTTTTACATAGAACGTATGCAAGAGCATCGAAGGGCTACTCAGCTCTTCATCTCCTTTGACCCTAATAGGATGGGGTTACCTGTCTCCAAGCATACGTTGTCCACTTGGGTAGCAGATTGCATCGCCTGGGTGTACAGGGCAGCCGACCTCCCCTTGCAGGGCCCACCGTGTCAGGGCGAAGGCCGCGTCAGTAGCTCATCTCCGCTCTGTTCCGTTGGCAGACATCTGCCGGGCCGCAACTTGGTCTTCAAGCCAGACTTTTGTAGCCCATTACTGCCTGGAGAGAGAGTTCCGGTGGGACAGTGTTTTCGGCCAGGCGGTACTCCATAATCTCTTTGAGGTTTAGGCAACTCCTACCCTTCGGCCCTTTGTGTTGGGCTACCGTACGGGGTGTGTTCTCAGAGAAAATTCTTATCACGGATGCTGAGGCTCTTGAGAGGGAGCCATTTTTTCAGCTCTGGGTTCACGGTAGCCTCGAGCTGGGGAGTCCCATATGTGAGGACTGACTTCCTGCTTGGTTCTGGAGAAAGCGTAATTACTCACCTGCAACAGGTGTTCTCCAGGAGCAGCAGGAATCAGTCCTCACGACCCTCCCTTCTCCTTTGAGTTTTTGCTGTCTTTTAGCTATGTCAGCAGACTGAGCAAGATGGCACCCTTGGGCGGGAAGGGGGCAATGCATGCGCGCTGCATTCCCAAAGGCTTTCTTTGAAAGCTGGGGAAATGCTCCGCACGAGGGCTCCGTCGACACCAACGTCACCCATATGTGAGGACTGATTCCTGCAACTCCTGGAGAACACCTGTTACAGGTGAGTAACTACGCTATCTCTTTGAGGCTGCCTTTGGATCCTCCTGTCTTCACCCATTTGTATTTTAATCATTTCACTAAGAATTCCCTAGTCCCCGGTTTTATTTATTTATTTAACAGGTTTTTTATACCACTTTATCATTTCAGTCAAAGCGGTTTACATTGTAACTTAAACTTGGCAATGTACATTAAACAGGTTTTGTCTATTCTATCAGATTGTAAGCCATAAGAACATAAGAAATACCATATTGGGTCAGACCAAGGTCCATCAAGCCCAGTATCCTGTTTCCAACAGTGGCCAATCCAAGTCACAAGTACTTGGGAGGTTCCCAAAAAGATACATAGGTTCCACAGCGCTTGTCTCGGGGTAAGCAGTGAATAGAAACATTTATTTATTTATTTAGACGGATTTAGTATACCGCTTTATCATTAAATCAAAGCGGTTTAGCACATCAAACAATCAAGGTAATTGTGTGGTCAGTAGCATGCAGTGGGAGATCAAGAAGAGTGATGTGGGGTGCAGAGTGCTAGATTTTATCGGTGAGCTATATACAAAGTGAGCAATATACATATATACAAGATTAGGGCCATGTGTAAAGGTGATCTAAGATCCGGGCCTGTATAGCGTTGTATTTACTGCACATAGGAGTCAGTTCAGGTGATGTCCTTGTAGTATTCTGTAAATAGAGTTGTTTTAAGTAGCTTTCTGAAACATGATCCACCACAAAAACCTTCCACCAGGGCACTAATCACCATCAAAAACACAAAACCCAGTGGTAATAGTAACCTATTATTCAGAGCAATTTTTTTTGTCGGAATGGCCAGCCCAGTGTAGAGGAGAAACACCTCTCACCGCCGTGGCCCGTCCTTTTTAATCAATTAAATTTTAAAATCTTTGTTAAAAAACAGCTGATACTTAGCGTGTTGAAGAAAACAGGCTGTAGATTCAATATAACCAACAGTAGTGCCAAATACGACGTGACACGTTTCGGGGACACCTCCATAAGCCCCCTGCTTCAGGTCAGACCACTGTTCGAAGATTTCAGCCTGAAACAGTTCAGTAGGGCCTGCTTTGGCAAACTGGAAGGCTGAGCGGGTAATGATACATAAGCGAAGATGCTACCTAGAAGGTTCCTGGCCTGCTTCACAGCTATGTCAGATCATCGCAACTGTTACATCACAAAGATCCAGACTAGACAAATCCAGGTGCCACAATAAGCCTAGGAGAGCCCTCATGACTTGCTAAGAAACCCAGCTTATTTCTTAACACATAGGCAAGTCTTTCTAGCATAGCCAGGCTGTAGACCTAGCACTTCAAAGCATCCAACCTGAGCTTTGTCTTCCAGACCTGGGCAGTTGTACGTCTTATAGCATGTATTAGTTGTGTCGGCAGCTTCTTAACACAGAGAGGTATATCCACTCCAATCATGTAAACCTAGTAGCTACATCTGTGGATTAATTGTATAGGGGCTTTATATGTTTCTTCCAATGCATGTTGAACCTGCTTCCACAGCTGCGGTGATCGGTGGTCCAGTATCTCTGCTGTGTTAGCAGATGTCTGACTTGTTTTATTTTTGTCTCTGTACTTCCTCAGCTCTCTTGCACTGTCCACCTGAGATTTTGTTAAATAAGTTATTAAGAAAATGTCATATGCAACGTTCCTACAGAGCTGCGCTGAGTCCTCCATCCACACTGCTGCAATATCGTGATTTTAGTCACATGGAGCAGGCAGTGAGAGGACTGTCACACTGCTTTGCAGGATCGTTGGTCATACAAGAAATACTTGAGGAAATTAAATAGTCATGGGATAGGAAGCAGTGTCCTGTTGAGGATTATGAACTGGTGAAAAGATAGAAATCAGAGAGTAGGGTTAAATGGTTAATTTTCTCAACGGAGAAAAATAAATAGCGGAGTACCCAGGGATCAGTGTTGGGCCCACTACCTTTTAACATACAGTATTTAAAAATGACCTGGAAATGGGTACATTGAGTGAAATGATCAAGTATGCAGATGATTCAAAATTATTCAAAATTGTTAAATCACAAGAGCAGTGTGAAAATTGCCAAAGCACCTTGCGAAACTGGGACACTGGGCATCCAAATTTCAAATGACATTTAATGTGGATAAGTGCAAAGTTATGTACTTAAAGGCACATTTTACAAAGGACATGCACGTGCAGTCTGGGACGTCCAGACAGAATGTCTGAAAAAAAAAGTAGGCATTGCAAGTTCAGACACAGTTTCACAAACATGGACATGCCCAATACGGACATCTATGGGGACATCTAAATAGACATCCCCAGAATAGCATTTCAGAATGGAGATGTCTGAAACCTTAATGGCTGGAGTAGTGGGTTAAAAAGCAGGTGGCCAGGATTCAAATCCTAGTGCTGCTCCTTGTGATCTTAGGCTAGTCACTTAATTCTCCATCCTCTCCACACCCTTTGGATGTTGTAAGGCCACAACAAGCACTTTCCTGATGCCTATTTATGCCTGAGGAAGGTCTAAACAGGGACGTTCCTGCAGATGTCCCCAATGTTTCTGCGATCGAACAGGGATGTCTAAGTTCATCACATCTCCCCAGACACACCTCTACTACGCCCCTACTTACTTGGACGGCCTCACATCAGAGACATCTATAAACATCATTAGTAAAATGACTCCGGAGACGTCCAAATCATAACTAAGACTTTTAAAATGACCCCTTTACGAAAGAACAACCCAAACTTTAGCTACAAGATGTACAGTTCCACATTAGAAGCCACCACCCAGGAAAAGCATCTAAGTGCCACTGTGGATAATAAGTTGAAGTCTTCTATTCAGTGTGCTGCGGCAGCCAAGAAAACTAGAATAAGGAAAGGAATGGAGAATAAAACAAAAGATATCCTAATGCCTCTGTATCACTGCATAGTGTGACCGCAACTTGAGTATTGCATGCAGTTCTGGTTGCCACGTGTAAAAAAAGATATAGCAGAACTGGAAAGGATACAAAGAAGGGGGAGCAAAATGATAAAGGGGATAGAAGGAAACCCCTATGAGGAAAGGCTAAAAGGTTAGGGCTGTTCCGCTTGGAGAAGAGACGGCTACAGTAGAGGTTTGTAAAATAATGAGTGGAGTAGAACAACTCAATGTGAATTGGTTGTTTACTCCTCCAAACAATATTAAGATTAGGGGATATACAATGAAGCTATAAAGTAGTACATTTAAGACTAATCAGAGAAATTATTTATTCACTCAATATGTAATTAAGCTCTGAAATTCATTGCCAGAGGATATAGTAAAAGCTTTTAGTATAACTGGGTTTAAAAAAGGTTTGGACAAGTTCCTGAGGAAAAGACCATAAATCATTGTTAAAGTGGACTGGGGAAATTCACTGTTATCCCTGAGATTAGCAGTATGGAATCTGTCTAACTTTTGGGAATCTGACAAGTACTTGTGACCTGGATTTGCCACTGTTGGAAACAGAATACTGGGCTTGATGGACCATTGGTCTGACCCAGTATGGTAAAACTTATGTTCAGTGAGGTTAATTTACTCTTTCTGCTTTGCAGTAAAGCAGAGTCCTCAAACTATCCAGTGATAATCATGAGAGAACGGAGAGTGCAGCGTAAAGATATTTGTAAGCCAGGCCTTGGTACCTTGCCACATTCTCCAGTCACAGTGCTGACGAGAGGTAATTTCACTGTGTTCTTAAGTCTTACGAAAATAGAACAGGCACTAAAAGGCTGATGGAATGGATTGCTTAGCCATGGGTTTACAAATCCGGTCCCAGTCTCTCACTAATGGCTTCTAGTTATTTCGGAGGGGTGGAAGGACGACAAAGAGTTGCTAAGGACTGAGATTATAACTAGAAGACTCTGGAACATGTGTTGTACTTGGATATTTATCCTTTCTGCCAAAGAGAAGTCTAATGAATACTGGACTGCACTGATGCCTTAATCCTCTCAAGCACATGACAACTGCTGAACAATGTGATTAGGCATTCTGAAGGTGTGCACTGCAGACAAGAATAAAGGAGAAACTCATGGCCAACCAAGTGAGAACAAGTGGGTTAGTTAAGGTCCCATTGGGTTCACTGAACACAGATATTCAAATTTAAAAAAGAAGCATAATTCCCTCAGACAGTAGTATATAAAGCAATTCAACATTCAGCATCATGCTTAGACATTGAAGGGAGACAGCTAACCATTTGTTTGCTAATACCATAAATTGAATCACTTACCAGAGGAGGAAATATTGGTGGAAACTGTATCATTCTAAAATAGCAGTTCTCCCCTTTTTTCAAAATGTTATTTTGCCATGATAGCTGACAGGGTCCAGAAATGGTATCATCTGGATGTTATGCGTCATGGGCGGTGCAGTTCAGAGACAATTATATATCTGGGGAGAAAACCTAGAAAACTACAGGCTGCAGAGCATTCAGGTTGTGCTTGAGGTGGGCAAGCAGAGAATCCTGCTTTAACAGCTGCCCATAGCTGTGCAGTGTTAGGTGCTAAGCGGTCACCTTGAGAAATTTTGCAACTGAGGCCATTCTACTATGAGTTGGGATATTTGTGACCGGAGGTGCTTTGGAGAGCCCTGCTCAAGGCGAGGGGGTAATTCTAGTGGTTTTCAGGGTCTGAGGGGGTGGACAAGTTGCTGCGCCTAAAAGCGGTGGTGCCTGTAACCCCAGACAAGCAGGGCAAGAGCAGATACTCCATCTATTTCATGGTGCCAGAAAAGGATGGTTCCTTTTGGCCTATTGTGGACCTCAAGATGGTAAATGAGCACTTGCATGTCCTGCGCTTCCGGATGGAAACCTTGAGCTCCATGATTCAAGCAGTGTACCGAGGGGAGTTCTTGGCTTCTCTGGATCTGGCCGAGGTGTGTTTTCATATCTGATGCAGGCAGATCAGCAGAAGTATCAGTGTTTTGTCATGCTGGGCTCTCACTATCAGTTTGCCACCCTCCCTTTCGAGCTATTGGAAACATAGAAACATGACAACAGAAGAAGACCACATGGCCTATTTAGTCTGCCCTTCCATATCAACCACTACAACAGTCCCCTTTTTCCTTTAGAGATCCTCTGTGTTTGTCCCATGCTTTCTTGAATTCAGATAGTGTCCTCATCTCTACTACCTCTTCTGGGAGACTATTCCATGGATCCACCACTCTTTCCGTAAAGAAATATTTCTGCATATCACTCCTGAATCTATCCCCTTTTACCCTCATCCAATCGAAAGAGGCTCTCCTCCTATGCATTTATGCCACAGAAGTATTTAAACATCTCAATCATATCACCTCTATCCCGCCTTTCCTCTAAGGTGTACATATTAAGATCCTTAACCCTTTGAAGGCCTACTTTAAATTTTTAATCCACATTCTGCAGCCGGGTTAATTTTTGCATATTTCAGGAAACATGTACCTGTCTTATTCAATATGTTCTAATAGTAATTTTCCTTCTGCTATGGTCATGTATTATATACCATTTGATAGTAATATTTAGTCAGAATTTTGGATCCCGAGAGTTTTGGGCTCGGCCTGGAAAGGGTTAAGTCTGTCCTCATATGCTTTATAATGAAGACCACTAACCATTTTAGTAGCAACCCTCTGTACTGACTCCAGCCTGTTTATATCCTTTTGAAGGTGCGGTCTCCAGAATTGCACACAATACTACAAATGAGGTCACACCAAAGACTTAGACAGTGGCACTATCACCTCCTTTCTTCTGATGGCCATTCTGCTCCCTATGCACCCAAACATCCTTCTAGCTTTTGCCTTCGCCTTTTTTACCTGTTTAGCTACTTTAAGATCATCAGACACAATCACGCCTAGGTCCCGCTCTTCTTTAGTGGACAAAAGTACTTCACCCCCTATACTGTTTTGCTCCCTTGGATTGTTGCAGCCCAAATGCATGACCTTGCACTTTATCAGCTGCCAAATTCTAGGCCATTCTTCATATTCACTGTCCCAAGAATGTTTGCCAAGGTCATGGTGGCGGCTGCAGCACTAAGGGACCCGTGTCCATTCCTATCTGGACGACAGGCTCATCCGAGTCCTTTCCATTTCAGAAGCGCCTCGGGTGGCATCCTATTTGGAAAGCCTCAGCTGGGTGATCAGAAAGAGCCAACTGTTGCCTTCCCAGTCCCTGGAGTTTCTGGGAGCATGTTTTGACACTTGAGTGGGCAGAGTGTTTCTGCCAGAGGAGAAAGTCAAATAACTTTATCTTTATCTTTATTGAACATTTTATATACCGCCCATTGTCGAAACATCAGGGCGGTTTACAATAAAATATAAATGCTGGCGTTAAAAGAAAGGAACTCCATTGAAATAAAGAGAAAGAAGGGCCAAAGGGGCCACCAGACAAAACAGTGAATTCAAACAATAACCAAACAAATCCAATGTCAAAGAGACAAATGAGAACTAACAAAGTCAAACAATACTCAAACTAGGTGGTAAGACAACAGACATACAGACAAACGAAGGACTATACAGGACACCCAGGGGGGAGGTCAAACACCTGTTGGAATAGGTGAGTTTTTAATAGTGTCTTGAAGTTCTGGTAGGAGGGTTCTAGCCGGAGGGAGGGAGGAAGTGAGTTCCATAGGGAGGGTCCTAGAAAAAAGAAAGCAGCATGACGTGTTTGTTCCAGATGAGCTTGTGAAGGGGAAGGAAGGGATAAACGATTGGCATGCAAGGTGCGAAGCTGTCGGTAGGGAGTATGGAGAGAGATCAAGTCAGCTAAATATAGGGGATTGGAGGAGTAAATGACTCTATGAGTTAGTATGAGGAACTTATATTGAAATTGAAAACGCAGAGGAAGCCAGTGAAGGCGATACAGAAGAGGGGTGATATGATCAGATCTACGGGCAGAGGTAACCAGACGGGCAGCTGTGTTTTGCAAAAGCTGCAAGCGTTGAAGCTGGTAGGCCGGAAGATTTGCATAAACCACGTTACAATAATCTAGTCTTGATATGACCAGCGCAAGTACGAGGGTGATAAATGAGTCAGAGGGCAAAACGGAACGGATAGAGCGGAGCTGTCGCAATATAAAGAAGGAGCGGTGGGAGAGATTGGAAATGTGTTCATGAAAAGACATGGAGGAGTCCAGGGTAACTCCCAAGTATCGGAAAGAGGAGGTAAGTGGAATGTGGACAGAATTAATTTGAGGTGCAATGTCTGGACAAGATGTACCTAGCGAAACCCACATGGCTGTGGATTTGGAGGGGTTAAGGTGGAGAAAATTGGAGGAAAGCCAGTCTGCAATATGGGTGAGACAGATATTAAGTGGGGAGATGTCAATATTGAGCGGAGAGGTGTGGAAGAGGAGGATAATATCATCTGCGTAGATATACATGGAGACTGGGAATTGTTGGGCTAAAAGGGGGAGAGGGGCGAGAAAGATGTTAAAAAGCAGGGGAGATAAGACTGAACCCTGGGGGACCCCACAGGGCAGGGGAGTGGATGGAGAAGACTGCTGATTGGAACGGACGACAAAAGAACGAGTAGTAAGAAAGGAGCGGAACCAGCTTAATACGGAGCCCCTTAAACCAATGTCAAACAGGCGTGAGAGAAGGGTGTGATGGTCAATTAAATCAAAGGCTGCCGATAAATCTAATGAAACCAGGAGTGAGATATTTCCACGATCGTGTGCGACATGAAGTTCGTTGAGGAGAGCCAGGAGAACAGTCTCCGTACTGTGTCCCGCACGGAAACCTGCCTGACGAGGATGGAGGGAATTAGTGGCCTCAGCATGAGATGATAGTTGTAGGAAGACAAAACGTTCCAGCACCTTTGCTAAGAATGGTAGATTGGACACCGGACGCCAATGGGAAAGCACTGAGGGATCGAGAGAGGGCTGTTTCAGGAGGGGATGAACTATGTCCGACTTCCATAGGGAAGGAAAATGGCCAGAGGATAGACTAGAATTAAATATGGCCGTGATGAGCGGTATCAGCTGCAGAGACGGTTCTATCAGCCAAGCTGAGGGGAGAGGATCCAATGCACAGGTGGTCTTCCGAGCCTTGGAGAGAGCCAGGAGTACTTCTGCAGTGGTAAGGGAGTGGAAAGTGGACCATGTATGTGATAAAGCTTTGTTTGGGACAACTAAGTCAGTGATGGACTCGTCAGGGAGAGAAAGACTACCAGGAGTCTGGGGAAGGGAATGAGGTGGGGATAAGGGCGGGGGGGGGAGGAGTACTGAAGGAGGAACGGAGATTCTGTACCTTTTCTGAGAAAAAAGTAGCCAATGAAGAGGGGGCAGGAATAGCAACCTGGGGAACAGAGGGTGACGTAGTAGAAGAGAGTTGCCGCAGGATTAAATGGAGTTGTCTGGATGAGTGAGTAGCACTAGAAATTTGAGCAGTATAGAAGGAGCGCTTGGCAGCCTGGACTGCAGCGCGATAGTCCGAAAACAGGGATTTAAAGCGTGCTAAGGTTTCGGGCAAAGGATGCTTTTGCCAACGACGTTCAGCTTGGCGAAGCTGTGAACGTTGTAACCGCAGGCCTGGGTGGAACCAGGGAGAATGAGATGAAGAGGGTGACCTGCTAGAAGGGCGCAGGGGCGCTAGGGTATCCAGGGAGCGGGACAGAACGGAATTCCAAAGCTGTACTTGAGAATCAACAGGCAATAGTGAGAAATCATCTGGGAACAAGGAGCAGGCAGGAGGAAAAGCAGCTAAAGTGGAAGGGGTGATACGGCGTCGCAACTGCGTTGGAGGCGGAGCAGCTAGGGACCTATCGATATCAGAAACTACCAGAGAAAGGGTGAGAGAGACACAAAAATGGTCTGACCATGGTACGCTAGAAACAACAGGCGAAGATAACATAGAACAAGAGCCAGAGGAAGTGAGAATTAGATCCAGGGTATGACCTAAACAATGGGTGGGCCTAGAGACATGTTGACATAGCGACAAGTCCTGCAAGAGATTCAAAAAGATGCGATCCTTGGGTCGAGAAGGTGCATCTACGTGGATATTGAAGTCACCTAAGACCATAGTGTTTGGATAATGAAGGAAGGTCTCTGAAAGAGTTAATAAGAATGTATCCCAATAATCGGTGGAAAGGGAGGGGGGTAGGTAAAGTAAAAGGAAATAAAAAGGAGGGGAGGAACTGTTTGATTGCCTGACATTGTTCTGCATACAGCAGACTGGGATTATCTTCAGCTCCTTGGATTAATGGCAGCAACCACAGAGATGGTGCCATGGGCACATGCAACTGCTCCATCGGTCCTTGTTGACTTGATGGTTCTCAGGAGTTTGAGTGCAGGCTTCCGCTCCCGTTAATGGTGAAGGCTAGCCTGCAGTGGTAGCATAGCCCTGTCATCTGAGGAAGGGTGTACCACTGGATGATTTCTCCTGGATCCTGCTGATGATGGATGACAGTCTCTCGAGGTGGGGAGCCCATTGTCAAGACTGTATGGCCCAGGGCCATTGGAATCGCAGGGAAGTGATATGGTCCATCAACCGCCTCTATGCAAGGCCATTAAGTTGTTTTTTCTGCCTTTTCGGCTCCAGGTCGAGTGTCAAGGTGGCATGGGGTAGCTCTGGAGATGGCTCTCCTGTTTGCCTGAGCAGAGAAGAACCTCCTAGCCTTGTTGGGCCAGCACATTGCCAGCGTGAACATTGTGGAAGCAGACTTCTTCAGCTGGCACTCTTTGGATCCTGGAGAGTGGGAGTTGAGTCAGGAGGCGTTTCAGATGGTTCTGCGCCACTGGGGTCGCCCCAAAATGGATCTGATGGCAACCCGCTCCAGTGTTAAAGTTTGCCGCTTTTTCAGTCGCCACATGGAGACGGGGTCTGAGGGCGTTGACACCCTGACCCAACCTTGTGCAAATCAGCATCTGCTGTATGTGTTTCCTCCATGGCTGCTGGTAGGGTATGTGATTCGGTGTATAGAACACCACCTAGGCAAGATTGTTCTTTTGGCACAGGATTGGCCGAGGAGAGCATGTTTCAGAGACCTGATGTGGTTCCTGCAGGCACCTCCTCATCGGTTGCCTCCTTCTCGGGGCAAATTGCGGCTGGGACCGATTGTCCTGGAGGACCTGGTTCCCTTCTCGCTTACGGCTTGGCTCTTGAAAGGAGTCGACTAGTTGCATAAGGCTACTTTCTGATTGTGGTCTCCACTCTGCTTGGAGCCTGGAGGAGGTTTACCATGCTAGCATACGTGTGTCTCTGGTGTCTCTTTGAGCGATGGTGCGATGCGTTCAGTAGTTGGCTCATGAGGTGTCCAAGGTGCCATCTCTGTTGACCTTTCTACAGGATGGCCTGGAGAATGGCCTTTCCTTTAGCTCCTTGCTTTGACCTGTTTCCGAGGTCCAGTGACTAGTAAGTTTCTAGCCTTGCACCCGGATGTCTCATGTTTTCTCCAGGGGATTCACATCTGTATCCTCCCCTCCAGTCTATGATACCTTCCTGGAATCTGGGTCTGGTGCTCGAAGGCCCTGATGGCGGCGCCCTTTGAACCATTGAAGGATTAGATGCTCAAGACAGTCTTCTTGGTCGCGATTTGTTCTGCAAGGTGGATTTCCGAGCTGCAGGCTCTGACTTGCTGAGGTCTTTATCTGTTCTTTTCCAAGGAGGCTGTTTACATTTGGCCTGTGCCTTCCTTCTTGCTAAGATGCTTCTCCCTTTCACATGAACCAGATGGTCTGCTTGTCCTCCTTCCAAAAGAGCAGTGTCGGGGGAAAAATAAGGATCTTTGCCTGGTGGATGTCCAGAGGGCGCTACATCTATATCTGGAGGTTACGAATTCCTTTCGTAAGTCTGACCATCTTTTTGTGCTGTTTTCTGTCTCGCGCAAGGGTGGCACGGCAGCCAAGTCAACTTTGTGGTGCTGGACTAAGGAGGCCATTGCCTTAGCATATCTGTTGCTGAACCAGCCAGTTTTGGAGGGTTTGCGTGCTCATTCTATCCTAGCAGATGTCCACGACTTTTGGCTGAAGGATTTTGTAAGCTTCTGTGTCATCTTCCTGCCCAGTGGAGTTGTAGTTTTGGAACATCCCACTTATCTGGCCTGGTCTAGCAGGACGATTTGGAATGTGACATTTTACTTACCAGTTAATGTCCTTTCCTTGAGTCTTTCTAGACCAGTCCAAGGCTCGCTCTTGAAACTGTATTTTTTCTGTTCCTTTGCTGCGGTACCCTTGGTTCATCTTATACTGCCAGCCTTCTGTTTATGCTTTCCTGTACATAGTTCTCTACTGTTGTTTACTCATTGTTGCCCACAATTGAGGTTGTGTGAGGCTTGACATATTTCTCCCATTTGTTTTTGGGATGAATACTGAAGGGACTTCTGGTGGGCTGAGGCAAATAGAGGCATAGGAGTGATGTCATTGAAGCCTGGGCTTTTCATTGGTTCTTTGTATTGACCAATCTGCTGGTAGGGGAACACAACCCACTTGTCTGGACTGGTTTGGCAGGACTCAAGGAAAGGACAGTAACTGGTAGTTAAAATTTGCATATTCATCATGGTTATCTTAAAAAAAAATACTAACTAGATAGGAAGCCAGTATAGCAAATAGGCAAGGGATGAGCTGGCACCCCCAAGATATTCAACAAAGGAGGAGAGACTCTCATTCTGTGGCTTTTATTTTGATGTTTAAAACTGTGCTATGGTTCTCTCTTTCTATTTGAACATCTATTTTGCATCCAGAAAAACCCCTCCTCCAAGGTGCAGAGCAGAACTAGGACATTTCACCATAGAACCCAACATACAAGAAAAAAAATCTGATTCCATTGTCATCTCATTAACAGCCTTTCCAGTACCACGCAGATTGTAAACTAACACAAAGTCCTACAAAAGTTACTGAAAACCTATAAAGCAAATTTATCATATCATAACAACACCAGCTTCTAAAATTAGCACAATAAGGAGCCTACCCAAAAAAGAGCAGCACCATAAATATTGCAGTGGGCCATAGAACATCATGACACCTATTCAGAAAACTGAACAGGCCAGATTACTCAAGATCCTACATAGAAACTCCATGCTGACAGAACACTTGGTCTCAGTCACATAGGCAAAACACAGTTAGACCATCACCAAGTACAGAATAAATTATAATAAACTGCATGCAGTGTAACACAAGAAATAGAAGAGGCAGGCGACACTTTAACTCACCAATGCTGAGCAGTAATGCAAGATGCACAGGCCTCTCTGCGTCAATCTCAGTGCCACTTGCTGTGGCCATGTTGCTGATTAGATGCAGAGCTGGCTCTCCCCGCAGCCCTCTCTGAACAAGAATCACTGGGATCGAGGGAGGTGGCAGACCATAGTGAAAGGCTGTATTGCCTGCATTTGGGGTCAGAGAGAACTATGCCTCATGTTACTGCTCAGCAAACGTAAAAGCAGCAGCTAGCAGAGAGGTGCGCATGGTGACGGGATTTATTTGTGCAGCTGTGCAGCCTATAGCTGGCACCAAAATTCCAAACGTGCTGTACCTCTATTTCAGGACTCGACAAATTTTGTGTAGCTTTAGGAACCAGGCCAAAATCTTAAGAGCCAGTGCTTGTGACCTTCTCGCGGTCCCCCCTCTCCCCCATTATCTCTCATGCTGTTCTCAAGTCTGATGAGACCAGCACCAGAGTTCCTATACTGCTTGGCATCTTTACAGATAACAACAGTTATACAGATATTAAGTGTCTGTACATGTGTGTGGTGCAATAGTGGTGTGCCTTTCTGTGCATGGGAGGATATGTAGTAGGTGCCTTTGTGTGGGTAGGGTGCAGGGCATCTGTGTGTGTGGTGCAGAGGTGGGATGCCCGTGTGTGTGTGTGATGTGGTGCCCATGTATGTGTTTGTGTGTGCGTGTCTGTTGTGCGGACGTAGGGTGCCAGTGTGTGTGCGTCTCTGTTATGCCGAGGTGGGATGCTTATATGTATTCTGAGGGAAGAAAATGCACCTTTTGGCAGTACCTTACACTCTTCCCTCCCCCTCCAACTTCTCTCCTGCTGTCTCCCCTCCTCTGTTACCCTTTCAGACTCTTCCCCCTTCACCAACCCCACCTTAGCACGCCCATCCCCTGTTCTAAAATCCCCCATCCTCCTTTTTTAAATAGGCCTCTGTCCTTTTAAATTGTCCATGTCTTCTTTACTTCACTTGAACTCCTACCCCCCACCCCCCCATACACACAACCTATTCTGCTACAGGCCACCAGGCTTCCCTCTTCTGCTGCCTGCAGGGGATTGGATCCCCATGGGCAGACTGCTAGTCTCTGATGTGCCCATTCTCTTCTGTCTGCAGGGGATCCCATCTTCCATGGGCAGAAGAGAAGAGGACTTTGCCACGATCCCCTTCTCTTCTGCCCGCAGGAGATCTGATCTCCCACTAGCAGATAGAAGGGGTTGCCACAATCCCATTCTTTTCTGACACAGACATTGCCCCCCCAACCAAATAACTTGCCTCGACAATGGCTGTGAAGCTTGTCTGCCCATGTCTCCCATGGGCAGAAGAGAAGGGGATGGCCACGAGGGCGGCAAAGTCCCCTTCTATCAGCTCAGGGGTGATCAAATCCCCTTGGGCAGACAAGCATCATGACCATCATCAGGGCAGCTTATTTGGAGGGGCAGTGCCCCCTCAATCCCCCAAACTATGCCCATGGTCAAGGCGTAGATGTAGGGGGTGTAAAGGGAAGGAAGATGGCAGTCGATAAAGATAGGGAAAGAAGGAATATGTTGATAGCCATGGAGAAGCATGACTGAGAAAAAAGGAGGGAGGGTAATTATGAACAATATATGTATGTATGTGATGATTTTTATATTGGAAAGAGTATGTGCTTGTGCATTTGTGATAAGAATATAAGATATGCCATACTGGGTCAGACCAAGGTCTATCAAGCCCTGTATACTGTTTCCAACAGTGGCTAATCTGGGTCACAAGTACCTAGCAGTTTCCACAAAAGACACAGGTCCCACAATGCTTGTTATGGGACAAGCAGTGGATTTCTCAGGTTCCCTTTAGAATTGTTTATAGACCTTTCCTCCAGGAACTTGTCTAAATCTTTTTTAAACCCAGCTACACTAACAGCCTTTACCTCATCCTCCGGTAACAAATTCCAGAGTTTGATTACACGTTGAGTGAAAAAATATTTTATTTTATTAGTCTTAAATAGTTTACCCTGTAGCTTCATTGTATGTCCCCTAGTCTTTCTATATTTTGATAACGTAAACAATCGATCTACGTTTACCCGTTCCACTCCGTTCATTAATTTATAGACTTCTATCATATCTCCCCTCAGCCGTCTTTTTTCCAGGTTAAAGAGCCCTAACCTTTTTAGCCTTTCTTCATAGGAGTATCCTTCCATCCCCTTTACCATTTTGGTGGCTCTTCTCTGAACCTTTTCTAATAACGCTATATCCTTTTTAAGATACGGCGACCAGAATTGCACACAATATTCAAGGTGCGGTCTCACCATGGAACGGTATAGAGGCATTATAATATCTTTTGTTTTATTTTCCATTCCTTTCCTTATGATACCTAGCATTCTATTTGTTCTCTTGGCTGCCGCTGCACACTGGGCCGAGGGTTTTAACATGTTATCCACAATGACGCCTAAATCTTTTTCCTGGGTGGTGGTTTCTAATGTGGAACCTTGCATTGTGTAACCATAGTTTGGGTTGTTCTTCCCTAGGTGCATAACTTTGCACTTGTCCACATTAAATTTCATCTGCCATTTTGATGCCCAGTCTTCCAATTTATCAAGATCCTCTTGCAATTTTCCACAATCCTCTTGTGTTTTAACAACTTTAAATAGTTTTGTGTCATCTGCAAATTTGATAACCTCACTCGTTATTCCTCTTTCCAGGTCATTTATGAATATGTCAGAAAGCAGCGGACCCAGCACAGATCCCTGGGGTACACCACTATTCACCTTTCTCCATTGGGAAAATTGGCCATTTAGCCCAACCCTCTGCTTTCTATCTTTTAACCAGTTCCTGATCCACAGTAGTACACTGCCTCCTATCCCATACTCTTTAGTTTTGCCAAAAGTCTCTGATGAGGGACCTTGTCAAAGGCTTTCTGAAAGTCTAGATACACTATATCAACCGACTCACCTTTGTCCACCTGTTTATTCACACTTTCAAAAAAAACATAACAGATTAGTAAGACAAGATCTTCCTTGTCTAAAGCCATGTTGGCTGTCTCCCATTAGGCCATGACTATTGTCACAAGGTGGACCTATCGGAGCCTGAGAAAATGGAAATCAGCAGCAGTGATCAGAGGAGAGATGACAATATAAACAAAAAACTGTCAGATGGTTGCTACAGACAACCTAGGCACAGGTGGGTAAGGGCTGAGAAGACACACCCAGATAGCAAGCAAAGGGAGTTTGCTTTGCCTGATAGGAATCAGCTGGGTAGAGGTGGAGCCCAGAAACACAGAGATATAATACGCTCCCAAATAGTTAGTGAGGGAGAGGAGGTGAACCAGCAAGTCTCACAGCAGGGGAGACAACGGTCAGCGCAGCAGAAGCTGGGAAAAGTATGGAAGTGGAATGAAAGAGAGTCTGAATCACTGGGACAGCATGCAAGCCCACACGAAGGTCTGAGTGAGTCTCAAACCCAGAGTGAAACATTTGGAAGGCAAAAGCCAGATATTGAATGCATGTGTGAAGAGCACGAGAGACGTGGGGGAGTTGCAGTACAAGGTAACAAAAGCCAGAAGTGTTGATAGTGGCTGTTTTCTACCCGAGTGGGTAAAACCCTTCAGCAATAGAAAAAGCCACCCAGAAATAAGCTTTGGAAATAATCCCTTCCCTTGTGCTAGAAAACCCAGAAGAAAAGAAGCTCACTTACTTGGAGAAGCTAGAGATTCTAGTATCCACTTTAAACTCCCAGAGTTTGAGCAACCTCCGTATAGAGCAGTGCAATCTAGGGCAGCTGTGAGGAAAAGGCTAGACCCGAGCACGCTCAGAGTCTACCGTAATCACTCTAACAGCAGAGCCAGGGAAGTTCCTGAATGTCCTCATGCTTACCAGCAGGGGCTGAGTTCTCATAAGCCTCATGCAAAAGTATATGGTAGTTCTCAGGGAGGCTTTGAGTCAGAAGGACAGCATAACTTCCTGCTTGACGAGGAAAACCTACATTATCCTTTTGAAACAGCTGACCTTAAAAACGTGAGTGTTAATGAACCAGAATCTATGGAATATGAGAATGCAGAGTTAGCAACAGTTCCTGAGCCCATGGAATGCTCAGTCTCGGTAATTGACCCAGAGTTTTCTTTAAGGTGAAAAGGGTTGAAGATAACCTGAGTAAGAGTCACAAGTTGTGGGCTGGAAAACGTGTCTCACAGAAAACTATGTGAATGAGCTGTGCTGTGTCAGCCAAAAAGGAAAGCCTGTGAAAAACATTGAGAATGTTTAATTCTTTTCTTTTTGCATTTAAGCTGAAGTAAGCTATTTTTGTTTAACCTTTTGATTTCTGTTATATGCCCGAAGTGGGTTGTTTGCTTTGTTTTGCCAAGGAGAAAATACCTCACGGACAGGGAATAAAACCCTGAGTTTGGAACACAAGTGTCTTTTGTGGTTTATAGAGAAGGTACAACTACCACCCTCAGGGGAGTCCTCAGGCAGTACCAAGGCCTCACCGGTAGGGCACCTGGGGGTGCGACACTATCTACATGCTGAGTAATTTTATTCTTTATGATGGTTTCTACCATTTTTCCCGGTACTGACATGAGGCTCACCGGTCTGTAGTTTCCCGGATCACCCCTGGAACCCTTTTTAAAAATTGGTGCTACATTGGCGATCCTCCAATCTTCAGGTATTAGAGATGATTTTAATGATAGTTCACAGATTACTAATAGCAAGTCTGCAATCTCATATTTCAGTTCTTTCAACACCCTTGGATGTATACCATCCAGCCCAGGTGATTTGCTACTCTTCAGTTTATCTAATAGTTGTAATACATCTTCCCGATGTATCGATATTTCCTTCAATTCTTCCGCACCTTTAAATACCACTTCAGTCATGGGTAACATCCCTACATCTTCCTCAGTAAAGACCGAAGCAAAGAATTCATTCAGTCTCTCCGCTATCACCTTGTCACCTCTTAGTGCCCCTTTAACTCCTCTATCATCTAATGGACCAACTGACTCACAGGTTTTTTGCTACGAATGTACTTGAAAAAATCTTTATTTCGCGTTTTTGCTTCCGCAGCAAGCTTCTTCTCAAATTCTCCCTTTGCCTGCTTTATCAATGCCTTGCATTTGACCTGCCAGTGCTTGTGCTGTTTCCAGTCTACCATTAATAATAATGGGAGAGAGGGAGGAATTGCCGATCTGTAGGTTGCAGGAGGGCGCTAAAGACCTCTAGCACTGGCCCTGGTACTTACATACATAAACAGCTATAACTACATCCTCCAGTAACGAATTTCAGAGTTTGATGACACGTTGAGTGAAAAAATATTTTCTCTTATTAGTCTTAAATAGGTTACCCTGTAGCTTCATTGCATGTCCCCTAGTCTTTCTATATTTTGATGGCGTAAATAATTGATCAACGTTTACGTTTACCCAGATATATATATAAAAGATGTAAGAGTCAGGACTTTTTTGAGTTTCTAATTCTTAATTACTTTTTGAATATATCTAGAATTGTTCTTCCATTGTGAAAGTATAGATCAGTGATACAAACTCCTACTTTAATACATTAATTAATGTATTTATTTAACAGGTTTTATATACTGCTTTATCATTTCAATCAAAGCGGTTTACATTGTAACTTAAACTTGGTAATGTACATTCTGAATTTTTTACACAGTAGAAATGCGCAAGAGCCTGAAGGTGTTTTACAAAGTATTGTAAAGGATCAAAATAACTTCTCTTTTGAATCTTCTGTTTGATACAGTTTTGTTTTGGGGTTTTTTCTCTTTTAAGTTCAGACTTCTGTCATCACAATCAGAAATCCATACATTAGTTAAACACTGTAGTCACGTACATGGAACTGTGTAACTGCAGGGTAAACACAGACCTAATCCGTGAACTGCAGGGCTAAATTACAGAGTTTATCCTTGGTTTAAACAAGAAGCAGGCGACTTAAACTGTAATTATAAAGAATTAAGTTAATTAAGAGAGCGATCTTAAAAAGCATTTCTACACATTTATTTAACACTAAAAGCCCCAAAAGGCATTTTACCTAGAAACCCCAAAGTGCGTCAATTGACGCATTATCACGACGACTGCTGTAATGGAATGGTAGGATTGTTCTGTCCTGAGGGACTTTTATAGCGTTTTATATTATGTCACAATATGCCTCTTACTGGAGAGGGTTTATGTTACTGAGATGAACAGAATCTTTTTTTTTTTGATATGGTGAGTTCTACAGGGAAATATCCCAGTTTTGCTGGAACTTTACATCAAACCAAAGAAAGAAATATTTTCTGCTGCTTCTTTCATTTGCAAAGCAAACAACATGCAGATCTTTCCAAATTTATACTACAAATGCACTGTGATAAAAACCTTACTCATTAGCTGTCAATATCACTCATTGGGATGGTAAATCTCATTCTTGGGGATGGGTCACTCTTGGCATCTCTGCAGTAAAGTGTGTGCTTGCCGGAGCAACCTGTCCCGTGGCCGAAGAACAAAAGCGAGCCACGATCCTCTGCAGCGCTGCTGTATGCCCACAGACAGACTGCTCTCATGGGCTGAAGAACAAAAGCGAGCCACGATCCCCTGCAGTGCTACTATATGCCCGTGGGACAGTCTGCTACCATGGGCTGAAGATTGTGGCCAAGAGTAGTGCATGTGCCAGTGGGAGCAGCCTGTCTCTATTCCCACAGGACAGGCTGCTCCCATAGGCCAATGAGGAGAGAGACTCGTAGTAAGTGCTGCAGGGATCAAAGACAAAGTATTTGTTTTTTTTATTCCAGCTAGGCATTTGCCCCTTCACTGCAAGTTTCTTGTTACAATATTTGTTTTGAAGGAGCAATACTAGCATTTTGTGAACAGAGTTCAGAAAGGAGTTTTGGGAAAGGGAGGGGGGACTTCAGCCTACCATTAATAGTAATGGGAGGGAGGAATTGCCGATCTGTAGGTTGCAGGAGGGCGCTAAAGACCTCTAGCACTGGCCCTGGTACTTACATAAATGACAGAGTTGCTATTCCGTAAGTATGTGCGCAGAGCCTATGTGCATACTTTCAGTGTAGGCGTTCACTTGAGCGGAGTGTGCTTCATAGAATATGGGCTTACGTGCATAAGAAACACACTAGGACTTAAATTTAATGGCTATTTTTAAAAATAGAACGCAGAAACAAAGAAACATGACAGCAGATAAACATCATTCGGTCTATCCAGTCTGCCCTTCCATGCCAACCACTAAGCTTTAGAGTGATTAACATGCATAAATATATGGCTCCTTATAGAATGACCCTATTTAAGTGCAAACTCTGCCCTTTGTAACAGCACAACTATTCCGCAGCTCAAACTAAATGTATAACATTTACAGAGGGTAGCTGAATGTCTCTCCTATCCAGGTAATTTTGCAGCCCGCCCTTGCTCTCCCTTCCTTTCTCTCTTCAGACAGATTGTTGACTGATACAATCTGTATAGTGGTCAGAAATCTTCAGATAGTAGTGTGTGGTCCAGACAGTTACCTTACCAACTGCTTGGCAGATAAGGGAGCACATCAATCCTAGGAGCTCTTTTACCCGTTTTTCTCTGAACTTCTGGATTTAAAAGTTTCAGGGTTCAGTTGGTGGGAATTGGCAGTAGCTAGGAGACCCTTGGCACTCTTACACACATACTTTCTCAAATAAAAGAGTCCAGTCCAGAAACTGTTTTCTGAACCAAGGATATCCTTAAACTTAAGGGGCACTGAGAAAAACAATAACAATTGGTGTTAACAATAAAGCAGAACTTTGTTACAAAGCAGGCTGATCTCCTCTTATGGTAGTTAGGGTGTTATTTACCCCATTCCTTCTATCTTTCTGCACCTTAATCTTTATTCTTAAGTTTCTTAAGTACCACTTATGTATTTGACCAGTTCAATTACTACTCTATCTTAATCCACTCTCCCATAGTACCTGGGTACGAGGACTCCCCAGCACTGTGTGGAATCACACCCCTTTACATGACTTGTTTTAGTTCCTCCTCCTCTTGGATGGGTAACTACTATGAACTTCAGTCTTCCCAGGGCTGTCCACTGGAAGAACTGGTGTAGGCACACTTGTGGAACCTTTTTCTTTAGACTGAGCTCTTCTACTACTACTACTACTATTTATTTACTTTCTTCTGATCGCTGGAAGTAGCGGTATACAAATGAAATCAAATAAATAAATAAATTCTTTGTGTAGCACTACAAGGCGTATTCAACATGGTACAGAGACATGTAAGAAGCAGTCCCTGCTCATCAGAGCTCACAGTATAGTCAAGACAGAAAGCACTACACTGGGGACTAGGATATATCAAGGTGAATGATAAGGAAAACATATAGGAGGTGAACAGGAGACTAAAGGAATTAGTTCCCCCCTGCCCCTTGGCAGTGGCTCCAAGCCTACCTCTCATTTCTTCTGTGGTCATGGTGGCTGGTGCAGATTCTTCTTACAGCAGGTTAAGTGCTCTGGCTGAGTGCCAGAGGCACCTGCCCCTAAAGGGCAGACCACTCCTTAGTACTTTATGGTACAATGACTAGGGGTTCAAAGACAGGAATCTGCCTTTGGGTGAGGTTTTTATACTTAGTGGACTATTCTCTGCCAGTGGAGTCTCCTCCCAGCCTGAAATAATTGACAGAAAGAACCTCCCCTGATCTGGAAAATATCAAATCTTTCTACTTCTGGTAATAATTAGTAGGGACTCTGGACGGTGCTACTGCTCTCAGTGCATCAATCCTATTAGTCTCTACCATGGAGACCCAGCTGCTGAGCATACAACTCTGTTTGAATATTTGGGCCTTATTACATAGGCTTTTTTCTTTAAGATTACAATTTTCATACACAACAATAAAAATCTTTGGTTCCTTATTGTTCCTCCAGTTCAGTCCTCTACCTCTGGGTTGTCAACCTCCTCCTGCAGCTTGGAGACTGGCATGTCAAAATCATGACATCACTGGATATAGCCTGCTGGACACTCCCATCAGCCCCAGTGTGACCAGTCTCCATGCAGCAGGAGGACGTCGTGAGCCCAGACTAGGGCTCACTAGAGGAACAGATAAGGAGCCTAAGGAATAGAGTAGATTAGTTTTGATTGAAATTAATGGTTTTTAACTAAATTGGTCTTGGGCTATTGTGCCTTTAAAAAAAAAAAAAGAAGAAGAAAGGAAAGCGTTTCTTTACTGCTCCCTGCCTAGCTGTACTAAGTTCAGGCTTACCCAATTCTTTCTCCGGGGGATCTCTCCTCCCAGACCTTTCGGGGGAGAGCTCTTTGGCTGCCAGCTTCGATCTGCCAGCCCCGAGGAAGCGGCAGGAGTGAACGCTGCGGGGGGGGGGGGGGGGGGCGGTCGGAGGACAGCGGAGGAAGTAAGTGCTTCTACCGGCGGCACTCCCTGACTTGTCGGAGTGCTGCGCGGTGGGAGGAAAGCAGCTTTGGGCTGAAGAGAGCCACCCGATAGACACAGAGCCGGGGCAGCCTCTTTCAGCGGTAATGGGTAAGGCCAAGCGGCGAGTCTCGGTATGGAGTGCATTTTGGCGCCTTTTTGCTCCTCCGGGGTTTGCGGTGGCCATTTTGAGCAGCGTGAAGGCGCCGCGTGGCTGCCGATTGGCATTAAAAAGCAGGAGAGCTGAAGTAAATAGAAGAAGAGGAATTCTTTTTCTACCTTTGTTTGTTGCTTTCTTTTGGGTAGACTTTACTTGCGTTTGGTTTCTTTGATTTTTATCGGGCTTTTGGGGCAGGTAGCAAATCCCTGTGAGGGGGGGGGGGAGTTTCTTCTGCGCCTGCAGCCACTTCAGTGATTTAAAATAAAGTATTCCTGACAGAGCAGTTTAGACTTTAGAGTTCTTATATTTTTTCCATGTTTGTTTTAAAAAAAAAAAAAAGAAGATTAATTAGGATATTACCCAGAATGGTATAAATAAACATACTGTCAGGCTCATGTCAGCGCGACCACAGTGTGTTGTGTGCGGCACCAGGAGAGGCACGGTTGCCGATTCAGGGATCTGCCGCGGCTGTGCAACGCTGTCCTCCACGGTCGAGCTACAGATGAAGGCGAAAGAGTTCCCAGAGGCGTAGGGGGCGTCCGGAGATAACTTGCCTGAGTTGTCACACCTGGCCGGGCAAGGGGCCACGTTGAAAGACACGGCAAGTCCGTCTGGGGCTCTGTCAGTACAGGGGTCGACAGATTTTGTAGACTTTTGCCCTGATTTCATTTTAATGATGCACCAAGCCTTTTGCTTGCAGCATCAGGGCAAGATGCCCGGAGCGGTGCCGCTTCCTGGCCTTTCTCAGCCGTTGGAGGGCCCTGAGGTCGTGGGTGCGGGGCCGCCGGTGCCCAAGAGGGCAAAGACTCGGGTGCTTTCGTCCACGGTGGGCGATTGGCCGGACGTTGAGGATCCTGAATGAGGACAGGAAGAGGAGTTAGAGGAGCTGGAAGAGGGGGAGATTCCAGAACCCGAGGATCAGGCTAAGATCATTAGAGTCTTCCGTAGAGACTCTAATGATACATGGTGCTATTTATGTTTTGAAGGTTTTTAGATAACACAATTATTTGTTTTATTTATTCATTTGTTAATTTTCTACCTGTAGTTTTGTGATTTGTGACATTTCTTCAGTATTATGGTTTTATATGAAGATATTTAATTTGTTTTCTTTTATTTATATTATTGTATTATCATATATGTTTATTTGTTCTGTTATTTATGATTTTAGTATGCCAAGACAACCACTGAGGAAGGCATAATACCCCTGGTGGGGTTTGAATGGTTCCCCTATTCAAGAATTTTAATAAAGTGTTCTAGCAGTTTATCACGCCTGGACTGGGACTTCCAGTTGATAATAGGAACAGGGTAGAGTGTGTCCCAGTTGATAATAGTCCAAAGCAAAAGTAGAGAAATGTGAAAATTTAGTGAAAAACTGACGTGTGACACTTGGTGACACTTTGTTGTGGTGTTTAACCTTACTTATCGTCAAGCTCTGTGGTGAGCTCAATGAAAATTTGAGTAAAATGGAAGGTTAGCTTCAAGAGGTGATTTTCAAAACCCCATGGCTATACTTCCGACATTGTCATTAATACACACGTCAGTTTTTCACTACATTTTCACATTTCTCTACTTTTGCTTTGGAGTTTTATAGTGTAGAGGCTTTGTAGTTAGGTTGATAGACCAGTTGATAATAGGACATAAGAACATAAGATATGCCATACTGGATCAGACCAGGGTCCATCAAGTCAAGTAATCTGTTTCCAACAGCGACCAATCCAAGTCACAAGTGCCTGTCAGGTTCCCAAAAGGTGCATAGATTCCATGTTGCTTATCCCAGGGTAAGCAGCGGATTTCCCTGGTCCTCTGTAAGAATGATTTATAGACTTTTCCTCCAGGAACTTGTCCAAACCTTTCTTAAACCCAGCTATACTAACAACTTTTACTACATCCTCTACTAATGAATTCCAGAGTTTGATTACACGTTGAGTGAAAAAATATTTTCTCTTATTAAAATGGGCTACATTGTAGCTTCATTGTGTGTCCCCTAGTCTTTCTACTTTTTGAAGGAGTAAAAAAACAATCTACGCTTACGCATTCCACTTCATTCATTTTATTGACCTCTACCATATCTCCCCTCAGCCATCTCTTTTCCAAGTTGAAGAGCCCTAACGTTTGTAGCCTTTCCTCGTATGGGTATCCTTCCATTCCCTTTACAGCTTTGACCAATATTCTAATTCCTTATTATTCACAGCTTTATGAACCAAGGTCAGAATTCTAAAGTGCTTCCACTGTTTTACTGGTAGCCACTGCAAATCCATCCCTAACTTGCCTACCAACATTTTAGCAGCTGCATTCTGTAGAAGTTGCCTGCTTGATCGTAGGAATGGGTACAAAGCATTGCAGTAATCAAGTCTGGTGATAATTAGCACATGAATGATCCTGGCTAGATCCTTTCTAACCACAAAAGAACATATGCCAAATCAAATACCGACACTCAAAAGTTGTCCAAACTACAGAGGAAATGTGGCCCTTCAGAGAGAAGTTTGAATTTAACTATATCCCCAGATCACATACCACCTCCTCTGGAACCAGAATCTCCCCATCAATATGTGAGACCACTGACAAAGTCTTATCCCTTCTGCTCACCAGATAATTATGTCTGTTTTTGGAGAATTACTGGTGCATTTCCAGACCTTTTGTTGTTGGTGTTTGCTGTCTCCTGGTGACTAGATCTTCCTACACTTACTAAAGTTGAAATTGTAATCTGCTGCATTGTATGTAATGTTATTTCATTATTCTGGGAGAGTAAAGTGGTGTTTAAGGTTTGTTGTTATGGGGGCAACTTGGAAGTGTAAAACAATGTTTACATGCTCTGGTAAATACTTGCAAAATTTTCTTGGCATACATATATATAAAAGTAGATCCTAGGAAAACATAGGGCATGTTTACTAAAGGATTTAACATATGTTAATGAAGTTAACGCACATTCTCCAGGACCAAGCAGGAAGTCAGTCCTCACTTATGGGTGACGTTGGCGCCGACGGAGCCCTCGCGGAGCAATTTTCCCCAGCTTTCAAAGAAAGCCTTTGGGAATTGCAGCGCGCATGCACGGTCGTCTTCCCGCCCGAGGGTGCCATCTTAGCCAGTCTTCTTTTTTCCGCGGAGCCCTACAGACGTCCCCGTCTTGTCCCCGCGAAAAAGTCGATTTTATTCATTATTTTATCCTTTTTTCCTTCGGTTCGACGCCGATCGTTTTACCGCCCGGACTCGCGACGCCGGTCACGAGTCCTCTTACTTTTTTCGGTTTTTCTGACTTTGTCAGCTTTCATTTTCGATTTTTCCCTGGCAGCCCGGTCCTTTGACCTCGCAGGGGCCCTTTTTCCCCCGATGGCTGCCAGTGGCTTTAAGCGGTGTGGTCAGTGTGACCGAAATATGTCACTAACTGACACACACGACTTTTGCCTCCGCTGCCTGGGCCCGGATCATGAGGAACTGATCTGTGGGCCCTGTGGCAAAATGTCCTCAAAAGCGTTGAGAAGTCGGCGGCATCAGCGTGATCGAATCTTCGCTGACCCCAGCCGTACCCGGACCTCGTCGGAGGCCTCCGCGTCAAAAGGCTCCAGCTCGGACCGTCGCCGGAGTTCCTCCGACCGGGGTTCTCCCTCCGGGGACCATCGTCGGACGGTGAAACCCGCGAGGGCGGCGTCGGTGGATGCTCCTGGTTCCGCGAGGGCCAGGTCGCATAGCCCCGATAGCCGCCCCGGGTCCTTGGAGAAGGAACACCTCCCGAAGCGACCTCGCCTGGAGTCGGAGATGCCTGCTCGGGTAAGTCCTGTAGTCCTTCTAGACTCGCCTCCGCGACAGCCGACGTCGGGCCCGACGCCGTCGGGGCCCGAGTCGGGGGCTGCTGGGTCACCTGAGCTCGGACTCAGGTTGATGGCCTTGGAGAGCAGACTGTCTGCCTTCATGGACCAGCAGCGGGCACTGCTCGCTGGCTTCGCTGGCGCCGCTGCCCCGACCGCCGGGACGTCGACGTCCAAGTCGACCCCGGAGACCGAGCCGATCCTCGAGTCGATGAGAACTCGAGTCGATCCTCGGTCGAGGTCACCCTCGGCCTCCCGTTCGGGACCGAGGTCGCCGACGCCGACTCCCTCGGCGTCGGGGCGGCAGGCGCCGCGCCCTGCCCGGGCCGACCCCACCGAGTCCTCGTCGGAGTCGGTCTGGGAGTCTGAAGAGGAAGAGTCGCCTGATTCTTTCCGGACTCGGTGTGTCCCCTCGGACTCACCGGAGTCCGAGCCTCGGAAGCAGTCCCCCCCGGAGGATGCCCGGTTCTCGGACTTCGTTAGGGATATGGCCAAGGCTTTGGCCTTCCCTGCGGATCCCGAGGAGGAGCCTCGAGCCGAAGAGCTCGACGCCCTCCAGTATGACTCTCCCGCGAGGGAACACTTTACTGTACCGGTTCCTCCTATGCTGGAACGACTACTCTTCCGCATGTGGGAGAGTCCGGCCTCCTCGCCGGTCCTGAGCAAGCGGGTCGATTCTATCTATCGAGTCCGCAAGAGCCCTGGCTTTCAAAAGGCACAGCTACCACACCATTCCATGGTAGTGGAATCGGCCATGCATCGTCTTAAGAGCCAGAAGATGCACTCCTCGGTGCCTCCTGGCAGGGAGGCCCGTAACCTGGATGGCCTTGGTAAGAAGTGTTTCCAGGGCTCTATGCTCGCATGTCGTGTCCAGACTTACCAGCTCTACATGGGCATGTATCTCCGGGATCTGGCTAAAGAACTAGCCGGATTCTCCGCTGGTTTGTCCGAGGAACCCTTGCGGAGGTTCCTGGCCTTGTCCACTGGCATTCGGGAATGCTCAAAGTTCATGTCCCGAGCAGCCTATGATGGCTTTGAAGCATCGGCTCGAGTGGCCGCAGCCGGCATCGGTGCCCGCCGACAGGCTTGGCTTCAGTCGTCAGACCTCGAGCCCTGGGTGCAGGACAAGTTGGTCGATGTCCCCTGCCGAGGCGAAAACCTCTTTGGCAAGCCCATGGCGGAAAAGGCTGCACAAATTGAGACTGAGACTCTCACCAGGACCAGGCTTTCTAGGAAGACCTCCGCCCCTTCCCAGAAAAAGAAGGGCTCGGGGAAAAAGTCCTTTTACCCGAGGAAGGCGGCTGCCTACAAACAGTACCCCCATTATCAGGCCCCTGCAGCTCCCCAACAGGGCCAGCAGGCCAAGGGACGGGGTAACGGGTCCCGTAGGCAGCAAGCCCCCAAGCCTGCACCACCAGCCCCTGCTCAGCAGGGTGGGGGTTTTTGACTCACAAAGCATAGCCTCTCCCCCCCGCTGGTTCCTCCCAGCACGGAGGCCGGCTGGTTCACTTCGCCCACAGGTGGTCCAGCATCACCGCAGATGCCTGGGTGCTTCAAGTCGTGCGAGAAGGCTATCTTCTCCACTTCCATCAGGTCCCTCCCTCCTATTTTCCGGGAGAACCTCCGCGACCCCCTCTGCACAGGGAATTACTCCTTCAGGAGTTAGCAGGTCTTCTGCAGGAACAGGCGGTGGAACCGGTGCCCCACCACCTGAGAGGTCAAGGCTTATATTCCAGGTATTTTCTGATACCAAAGAGAACAGGGGGCCTCAGACCCATCCTGGACTTACGCAACCTCAACAAGTTCCTTGTACGGGAGAAGTTCAAAATGCTTACCCTTGGAATCCTTCTGCCCTACCTCCAGCAGGGAGATTGGCTATGCTCCTTGGATCTAAAGGATGCCTACACGCACATCCTCATCCACCCAAGCCACCGCCAATACCTAAGGTTTGTGGTGGCAGGAAATCATTACCAGTACAGAGTACTGCCCTTTGGCCTGTCCTCCGCACCGCGAGTCTTCACAAAATGTCTCGCGGTCGTGGCGGCCCATCTCCGGCTTCACGGCCTCTATGTCTTTCCGTACCTCGATGACTGGCTCATCAGAGCAGCGTCCGCTCAGGAGGTCACCAACGCCACGTGCCGCACGGTGACTCTTCTGCAGCACTTGGGCTTTGTTATAAACTTCGCAAAGTCCACTTTGCTCCCCTCACAGGATCTCGAGTTCATCGGCGCGAGGCTGCGCACTCCTCAGGCGCGAGCATACCTACCGCTCGACAGGGCTCAACGGCTCATGGACCTAGCCGACCGTTTTCGCAGCCACCCCATGGTCTCCGCCAGGCGCTTCCTGAGACTGCTCGGCCATATGGCTTCCACCGTCCATGTGACCCCCAATGCCCGCCTGAATATGCGGTCTGCTCAATGGTGTCTCCGCCAGCAGTGGCGACAAGCCACAGGCGGCCTAGCAGACCTAGTGCGCGTCTCCGAGCCGCTGGTCTCGTCTCTCCGGTGGTGGCTCCGGCAGCCGAACCTGATATTCGGAATGCCTTTCCAGTCACCTCAACCGACCCGGGTGCTGACCACCGATGCATCCCTCCTGGGCTGGGGAGCACATTGCCAGGAGGCACGTACTCAGGGCCTCTGGACCACGTGGGAGTCTGCTCAGCAGATCAACTTCCTGGAGCTCAGGGCGATCCGCCTAGCTCTCAAGGCCTTCTCCCACCTGACTTCCCAACAGTCCGTCCTTGTACGGACGGACAATCAAGTTGCCATGTTCTACGTGAACAAACAGGGGGGCACGGGCTCCTTCCTCCTCTGCCGGGAGGCACAGAAGCTCTGCTCTTGGGCCGTCAGTCACGGCATTCTCCTCAAGGCAGTTTATCTCCCGGGCCAGGAAAATTGCCTTGCGGACAAACTCAGCAGGGTCCTCCAGCCGCACGAGTGGCGTCTGGATCCCTTGGTAGTTCAGAAGCTCTTCCTCAAGTGGGGCCTCCCCACGGTGGATCTCTTTGCCAGTCCTCACAACCGGCAGCTTCCTCGCTTCTGCTCTCGTCAGCCACACCCCCTTCGGGTTGCGGCGGACGCCTTTCTGATCTCATGGTCGGGGAGCCTTCTGTACGCTTTCCCTCCCATCCCGCTAGTCTCTCGGACTCTTTTCAAGGCTCTCCGAGACAAAGCCTTCATGATCCTGGTGGCCCCTCGCTGGCCCAGGCAGCCGTGGTTTCCGCTCCTGCTGCAACTGGCGGTGGAGGATCCAATCCCTCTGGGGGTACGACCGGATCTCCTCACTCAGGATCAGGGGTCCCTACTGCACCCCAACCTCAGGTCTCTCAACCTCATGGCCTGGCTGCTGAGAGGGTAGTCCTTGCTCCCCTTCTCCTGCCGGCGGAGGTGGAGGAGGTCGTCTTGGCTTCGCGACGGCCTTCTACCCGCAAATGCTACGCCCTTAAATGGCGTCGATTTGCAGTCTGGTGTACCCAACAGTCTCAGGATCCCTTCTCCTGCCCGGTGTCGGTGATCTTGCAGTACTTGCTGCACCTCTCTAATCTGGGACTTAAGTCCAACTCCGTCAAAGTTCACCTCAGTGCTCTTTCAGCACATCATGTGCCGGTGGACGGCAGACCTCTCTCCAACGACCCTCTCGTAGCGAGGTTTCTCCGAGGTCTCCTTCTACTTAAACCACCTCTGCGCCCGCCGGCGCCTGACTGGGACCTGAATGTGGTTTTGCAGCGGATCACCTGTCCGCCTTTTGAACCTATGGCTACCTGTTCTCTCCGTTTTCTGTCTTGGAAAACACTGTTCTTGATAGCCCTCACTTCCGCTAGACGCGTAAGTGAATTGCAGGCCCTCGTGTCTGATCCCCCTTACACTAGGTTCTACAAGAATAGGGTAGTCCTACGGACTCACCCAAAATTTCTGCCTAAAGTGGTCTCCCCTTTTCACATCAATCAGGAGGTGGTACTTCCAACCTTCTTTCCCAGACCACACTCCAGCCGAGCTGAAACGGTCCTCCATACCCTGGACTGTAGAAGGGCATTGAACTTCTACCTTGACCGTACGCGGGAGCACCGTAAAGCTGCTCAGCTTTTTGTGTCTTTTGACCCCAATAAATTGGGGCTCCCGGTCTCCAAGCGTACTCTGTCCATCTGGGTTGCGGACTGTATCTCTTGGGCTTATGGGGCAGCCGGACTCTCCTTAGAAAGTCGAGTCACGGCTCATTGCGTTCGGGCAAAGGCTACGTCAGTGGCTTACCTCCGCTCTGTTCCGCTGGCAGACATCTGCCGGGCCGCTACTTGGTCTTCGAGCCAGACTTTTGCGGTCCATTACTGTCTCGAGAGGGAGTCCCGTAGGGACAGTGCTTTCGGACAGGCAGTCCTCCGTAATCTCTTTGAGGTCTGAGCAACTCCTACCCTCCATCCCGGATGTGGGCTACCGGTGGGTGATATTTCAGCGAAGATTCTATCCTTCTGTGCTGCTGAGCTAGAGGGAGCTCATTTTTGTGCTTAGGGTCTCCGGTAGCCTTGAGCTTGGGAGTCCCATAAGTGAGGACTGACTTCCTGCTTGGTCCTGGAGAAAGCGTAGTTACTCACCTGTAACAGGTGTTCTCCAGGAGCAGCAGGAATCAGTCCTCACTACCCTCCCTCCTCCCCTTGGAGTTGCAATCGTCTGCTTATGTTCTTTTTGCAAATTTTTATGCTGTCTTTTTTAGCTATGTCATCTGACTGGCTAAGATGGCACCCTCGGGCGGGAAGACGACCGCGCATGCGCGCTGCAATTCCCAAAGGCTTTCTTTGAAAGCTGGGGAAAATTGCTCCGCGAGGGCTCCGTCGGCGCCGACGTCACCCATAAGTGAGGACTGATTCCTGCTGCTCCTGGAGAACACCTGTTACAGGTGAGTAACTACGCTTTACGTGCCCAGAGCCCTTTTATTCCTATGGGCTCAATAGCACTTAATGTACAGTAACTTCATTAACATGCATTAACCTTTAGTAAACATGCCCCTTAGTACCTAATTTTATTGGATGTATGCATAGGTGTTCCCAGAAGTAAAGAATGGGTGGATGAGGATTGGGATTGATGCAGATTCATGGATCTTATAAGATACAGACCTAAGCAGCAGTTCTTACCAGCACATACATGCACAGAGTTCCTCCTGCTTTAGATGAGGTATAACTTTGCATGGCGCTTTCAAGGAGGCAGTTTTACACAGACATGTGGGCACGTATGTTGCTTTTAGAGAGTAGACACACACTTTAATGCCTACATGCCTTGACAGCTTAGGCATTCTCCACTTGGATCCAGTTCTATTCACTACTACTACTACTGAACATTTATATAGCGCTACCAGTTGTACGCAGCGCTGTACAGACATGTAAGAGACAGTCCCTGCTCATCAGAGCTTACAATCTAATCAAGACAAAACATGGTGTAAACAGGGATAAAACAGGGATAAAACTAGATGAAGGAAAAGGAGATCAGGTGAGTTAAGATCCAAAAGCAGCAGCGAAGAGGTGAGTTTTCAACCTGGATTTGAAGAGGGTTAGAGAGGGTGCTTGGCGTACAGACACAGGTAGTTTGTTCCACACGTAAGATGCAGCAAGGTGAAAGGAGCAAAGTCTGGAGTTAGCAGTAGGGGAGAAGGGTGCAGATAGAAGTAGTTTGCTAGAAGAGTGGAGTTCCCGAGGGGGGTTGTAAGGAGAGATAAGAGAAGAAAGGTACTGAGGAGCCTCAGAGTAAATGCATTTATAGGTCAGGAGGAGAAGTTTGAACTGGATGCGGAAATGGATAGGGAGCCAATGATGTGACTTGAGAAGAGGAGTAATGTGGGCATGACGAGGCTGGCAGAAGATTAGTCGCGCAGCAGAGTGTTGAACAGATTGAAGGGGAGAGAGATGATTCAAAGGGAGACCAGCAAGGAGTAGGTTACAGTAGTCAAGACGGGAGGTGATTAAGGAGTGGATAAGTGTTTTAGTAGTGTGTTCAGAAAGGAAAGGGCGGATTTTGCTAATGTTATAGAGAAAGAAACAGCACGTCTTAGCTACGAGATGGATATGTGTGGAGAAAGAGAGAGAGGAGTCAAAAACAACCCCCAGATTGCGGGCCGAGGAAACAGGAAGGAGTACAGAGTTATCCACGGAGACTGAGAAAGGAGGAAGAGGAGGGGAGGTTTTAGGGGGAAAGATAAGAAGTTCAGTCTTGGCCATGTTCAATTTCAGGTGGCGGTGAGACATCCAGGCAGCAGTGTCAGAAAGGCAGGCAGAGATCCGGATCTGGATTGCTGGAGAGAGTTCAGGCGTAGAGAGGTAGATCTGGGAGTCATCAGCATACAGATGGTACTGAAAGCCATGGGAAGAGATAAGCGCACCAAGGGACTGGGTATAGAGAGAGAAAAGGAGCGGACCCAAGACAGATCCTTGGGGTACACCAACTGGGAGCAGGGTAGCAGAGATGGAGGAGCCACCAGAACACACACTGAAAGAGCGATGAGAGAGATAGGAGGAGAACCAGGATAGTACAGAGCCACTAAAACCAAGCAGGGATAGGGTATCGAGGAGAAGGTTGTGGTCAACAGTGTCAAAAGCAGCAGAGAGGTCAAGAAGGATGAGGACAGAGTAAAGGCCCTTGGATTTTGCCAGGAACAAGTCACTGGAGACCTTGGCAAGAGCCATTTCCTTATTGTTCCTACAGTTTAGTCCTCCACCTCTGGGTAGCGAACCTCCTCCTGCAGCTTGGAGACTGGGCATGTCAAAATCGTGACATCACTGGATATAGCCTACTGGTCTCTCCCATCAGCACCCAGTGTGTCCAGTCTCCATGCAGCAGGAGGAGGTAGTGAGCCTAGGTGCTGGGCTCACTAGAGGAACAGATAAGGAGCAATTTAGTCAGGGTGTTAGCTTTGATCCTAAATTTGTCTTTATTTTCATTTTAACTTTTATTTCCTTGGTTTTTAATTTAATCAACTTCATTAATTGGCTTATTGGTGTATGTCCCTTTAAAAAATAAATAAATAAATACGTAAATAAATAAAAATAACAGAAACCTCCCGCCTGACTGCCTTCCTCATTTTCTTCCTTTTGGAGCAGTAACTGGGGATCTCCCCTCCTTGATGAGACGGGGGTGACCTATGCAGGCAGTGTCCGCACTCAATTGGGCTGTGTGCTGAGGCAGAGAATTGCAGCGATCACAGCACGTTACCTCTCTTAGCTGGGACAGTGATTCTAGCTGCGGCTCTGCCGGGTACCATCGCGGCTGGAGTGACTGCCTTATCCAAGCTCGGGGAGCGATTCTGAGGTCTCCAGCACCGCGGGTAAGCACCCTTCACATTCTCAGAAGGGTTTCATGTTTTATTTTAAACCGGTGGTTTTGACGCCATTTTCAGTGCGACGAGCAGCGGCGCCATTTTAGGCCTCTACTCTAAACCGCGTGGCGGGAGTTGCTGCAGCCGACGGTTTCCGAACCAGAGGGCCGTACTGTGGGGAGAGAGCTTACTTTTTTTCTGGTTCTCTCATTGTTCTTTTTAACTTTTATTTTCTTTAACCTTTCATTTTTGTTGTTGGGGTTTTTTCCATCTCGGTCCCTTTGGGGGAGGGGGACTCGGCTGGTGCTTTAGTTCTGTGTTACTTGTGGGTGGCATTTCCTTGTCTTTTCCTTTAAAAAAAAACATTTTAAGAACAAGGGAATAGATTGCCTTCAATCCACGTTGCTTTGGGCACGGCCGTGGTTGAGGGTACAACTGATGTCATCGCGTCCGCAGTGTGTGATCTGCGGTACATGCAGGGGCATGGTCACTGACACCGGAGTTTGTCGGGGCTGTGTTGCTGTTTCTTCCACTGTGGAGCAGCAGATGGAGCAGACGGGGGTTGTGGAGGCTCCGAGCCCAAAGGCTGCGTCCAGCAGTGAGGCCATAGTGGTTCCGCCGTCAGTGTCATCTCCGGAAGGTCTTGCAGGTCCTTCAGTTGCGGGGCTCACTGTAGGTTCTGAGTCACAGTTGGGGGATTTCTGTCCAGATTTTGTGTTGCTAATGCACCAGGCATTCTGTTTGAGGCATCAGGGGAAGTTGCCTGACCCTGTGCAGCTGGCAGCCCCTATACAGCCACCTCGCTTGGGAGACCCGGGGGGCATTGCTCTGAGGGCCCTCAAGAGAGCTCGATCTGGTGAGTTTTCCCCTACAGATCTTGAATGGCACGACACGGACGAGACCGAGTTGGAGCTAGAAGCCGGTATGGAGGACCTGGAAGAAGCAGAGATTCCTGAACCTGAGGATCAGGCAAAGATCATTCTGGTTTTCCGGAGGGAGGAACTAATGGCTCTGATTACGGAATCCCTTCAGACTTTAAATCTCGCCACGGCGCAACCAGTGGATGTAGAGGATGTGGAAGATCCTGTTATTCAGGCGGTGAGGCAGACGCAAGTGGTGTTTCCCATTCACCATGTGGTAGATCACATGATCCAGGAGGAGTGGGATCAACCCGACGCAGGCCTCAGGGGGGTCCGCACCATGAACAGACTCTACCCTTTGGCGGATAAGGACAAAGAGAGATTCCGTTCCACTCGAATTGATAGGCGGTCTCAAAAAAGACCACTATTCCGGTGGAAGGTAGTGCGGCCTTAAAGGATGCACAGGATAGGAAAGTGGATGGTTTGTTGAAACAGGTCCACCAAGAGAACAGCAAACTGCCACGGAAACGGCAAGCACAAAAACCAGTACAAAGACGTGGCAGAAAGGGTAAAAAAAGCCTTTATTATTCCAGGGGGTGAGTAGTGCCAAACCCAACACTGGCCGTGTTTCGTAAGAAACTTCTTCAGGGGTATATGGCTCCACTATAGGTTAATACATAAATAAAATCAAAACCATAAGATAAATAATTAAATAAATTATCAAACAGATAAAAACCTACAATAAATAAATTAAATAAAAGGAACTAATCTGTATTACTTAGGAACATCTAAAGGAAAATACAAAGGGGAGGGAAGGAGGGGGACGGGGGGGGAAAGAACAGGGAGGAAAATGAGGAAACTAGTAGTGCTATTAAAACAACTAACACGACGATGAAGCATTACATTTATATGAGAAGACATCATATATGAAACAATGAAAACTAATAAAATGTAAGTAAAAATGGAACAGCAACAATGTGCACCAAGATGCATGTAAACATAAAAAGCCATTCAATAAATAACCTATTACAAAATGATATGACACTCCCATAATAAATAACATAAAAACAACATAATGAAAGAAATAACTACTAATTAAAAGAATAAAAAGAATAAAAAAGCAGGAAAAGCAGGAGAGGACTAATAAAACAATATGTTAAAACTATATACACTAAAACTATAAAAAACAGTGTATGGTACAATAAAGCATATTAATAACCAGAGCAGATAAAAGAAAAAATTTTTAAATGAACACTTGGTGTACCTAAAAAATGCCTAAAAATATGCCTTAAGAATTTTTTGTATCTTGAGGAGACTACAGAACAAAAAAAGGAGCTGGAGGGAAACAGTGGAAACCCATTGTGTAACAATTGAGAACAGCATGGTATTAATTGTTAAAGTAGAAAACCTACCACTAAACCGTATGTTGACTGAACAAACCCTTTCTCTGATAGGATCCTAAAAGGGACCATAAACCCTAAGAGATAAAAAATATATAATCCATAAAATGCATGTGCAAGTTAGAAAGTTATAAAACTGAGGGTTTTGCAACGATTATGCTTTATACTACCATAAAAATGTGCAACCGTGGTCCAAAAACATATTTGTTACCTATAAAAGGTAAAGGTATTATCTAACCTTAAAATACAAAAATGATAAAAATAACAGTAGGAAACATATACAGGCGCTTCTCCTACAGACGTTTACCTTCGACTTGTAAGTGGCTTTGTTTACCTTACTTGGCTTGGTGATTAGCAGTTGGTGGGTTCTGGCAGCACTCTATTTTCTATCGTAATTCTCGTGCTTTTGAATGCCTTTATGCATTTGTCACATTTGGGGGTCTCTTTCCCATATAAGATTAACAATTTATTCACTCTTAATACATTCGGACATTATTTATTTATTTATTATTCGTTGCATTCCTTTATACTTCAAATCGCGATGGTTTATCTATTTATTTTTTACATCATGTACGGGCGTAGGAGAAGCGCCTGTATATGTTTCCTACTGTTATTTTTATCATACAAAAAATTCTTAAGGCATATTTTCAGGCATTTTTTAGGTACACCAAGGGGCTTGTTTACAAAGCCGCGGTAGTGGTTCGCGATCGCGATCGCAGCCGCGGCCCCATTGAAATCAATGGGGCCGCGGCTCCGATTACGATCGCAAACCGCTACCGCGGCTTTGTAAACAAGCCCCCAAGTGTTCATTTAAAATTTTTTTCTTTTATCCGCTCTGGTTATTAATATGCTTTATTGTACCATACACTGTTTTTTATAGTTTTAGTGTCTATAGTTTTAACATATTTTATTAGTCCTCTCCTGCTTTTCCTCCTTTTTTATTCTTTTTATTCTTTTAATTAGTAGTTATTTCTTTCATTATGTTGTTTTTATGTTATTTATTATGGGAGTGTCATATCATTTTGTAATAGGTTATTTATTGAATGGCTTTTTATGTTTACATGCATCTTGGTGCACATTGTTGCTGTTCCATTTTTACTTACATTTTATTAGTTTTCATTGTTTCATATATCAAGCCTTCTCATATAAATGTAATGCTTCATCGTTGTGTTAGTAGTTTTAATAGCACTACTAGTTTCCTCATTTTCCTCCCTGTTCTTTCCCCCCCCCCCGTCCTCCTCCTTCCCTCCCCTTTGTATTTTCCTTTAGATGTTCCTAAGTAATACAGATTAGTTCCTTTTATTTTATTTATTTATTGTAGGTTTTTATCCGTTTGATAATTTATTTAATTATTTATCTTATGGTTTTGATTTTATTTATGTATTTACCTATAGTGGAGCCATATACCCCTGAAGAAGTTTCTTACGAAACACGGCCAGTGTTGGGTTTGGCACTACTCACCCCCTGGAATAATAAAGGCATTTTTTTACCCTTTCTGCCACGTCTTTGTACTGGTTTTGGTTTGTTGAAACAGTCATTTGAGGCTAACGCTTTATTTTTACAGGCCTCCATTTGTGGGGCGTGGGTGGCGAGAGCTTCTCTCAGGTGGTCTCAACACGTACGCCAGTCTCCGCATCTAGATCAAGAAGGCCTAAGGGAGATTGATCGCCTATATTCTGGTTCGGCGTATTTGGCAGATGTGCATTACGACCTGATCAGAGCGCTAGCGAATAGTATGGCTTCGTTGGTCGCCACCCGGAGATCCTTGTGGTTGAGAAATTGGGCGGCCAATGGGTCGTCTAAGTAAGCTTCCTTTTAAGGGAAGGTTGTTGTTTGGGGAACATCTTGACAAGTTGGTGAAGGATCTGGGTGAGTCTAAGGGGGGTAGACTCCCGGAGGATAAGCCTAAACTAGGAAAATCTATACCGAACTTCTGGGGTCAGTTTAGAGATTTCAGAAGATTTCGGAGTTCTAGGTCGGGTGGTTTCCAAAGAGGAAGATTTGCCTCCAGAGCCCAGGGGTTTCGGGGAGCAAGTCGAGGCTTCGCAGCAGCTTCCGCAGCAACCACCAGGAAACCACAATGAAAGGAGGCGGGTCCAGGCGGAAAGTCACCCGATAGGGGGGCATCTTCGGGCATTTCTTTCTGCCTGGACCAAAATCACGTCCGACCAATGGGTGTTGGAGATCATTCGCGAGGGTTACGCGCTGGAGTTCGCAATGCCAGTGCGGGACTTGTTTGTGATGTCTCCATGCAGAGCACAGCAAAAGTCGTTAGCGATTTGTCAAACGTTAGACCGCCTTTTACAATTCGGAGCTGTCGTGCCGGTCCCTGTAGCGGATTACGGTGTGGGTCGATACTCCATTTATTTTGTGGTACCAAAGAAAGACAGGTCGCTCCGACCTATTCTGTATTTAAAAGGGGACAATCGCTGTCTTCGAGTACCGCATTTGAAAATGGAAACTGCGGTCGGTCATTGTCGCTATGCGCCAAGGGGAGTTCTTGACCTCCCTCGATCTCACCGAAACGTATTGTGACGCTCGCGCCCCTACCAGGTGGCCGCCTAGTACGGACGGGTGATCACCTCTTCTATTTCCTAGGGTTGTAGTTGTGTAAGGAATGATGAGGCCGAGTGGTTTATAAAGCGCACAGGAATTTATTCAGCTTCCTTGCAGGTAAGTGGATACAATTTCTCCCAAACACATGTACTCTCCAGACAAAAGAAAATAGTGGATACTTCTCCAGTAACAAATGTCCAAAACAAAACAACAGTGAATTCCAATATCAAGTGTTTCTGGCTCACACTAATTTACCTTAGTGCAGGCATCGCATTCCATCTCTGAGACATTTGAATTTACCTCAGCCTCCTTGGCTTCAATGTCCATACTTTCTGCTGAGCTGTAGCAGGGTTCTGCTAGGTACCGCTCAGGAACTTTCTGCTTTAGACTTTTTAACAGGTTAAACAACCTCTCCCACTTTCTTGCCTTCCCTGCTCTAGGCAGGTCTCCTATGGGTTGCTCTTGCTTAACCTTCCTGGTACAACATTTTTTTTGTGCTGTGTTATCTGTGGCATAACAGTTTCATCAGAGTCAGAAGAATAAACATACTTAGAAGGCCTTGCTGCCTCCCTTCTCCTACCTTGGGCTTCTTTTGCAGTATTCTCCAGGTTAGAGCTTTGGCCAGTCAGGACTCCCTCTGCCTCAGCGTCGGGCAGAGACCAGTGGTAACACTTTCCCACTCTCTTGCTAGGGTAGGTGGTTCTCCCCCTGGAACCTTCCCTATATCCTCGGTGGCTACTGCGCTGAGTATGGTGGCTTCCTTTGTACCTTCTCTGGCTGTCTTTATAGCGGTTCCTTTTTCTGCTGCTCCTTTTGGCTACAGGGCTGTTCCCTCTGTACCTTCTGGAACCAGGACTGGAACCTGAGCTGCAACTCCCACCTAGGCCTGGACTGCAACTCTGACAACAACTGCCACTGCAACTGGAACTGTATCTACAATCATGCTTCGCACCATGCTTCCAACCAGCACTTGAACCAACTCCTGAATCAGCTTTCCAACCATGCTTCCAACCGCACTCTGAACCACCTCTTGAACCAGCCCTCCAACCAACTCTATCTCTAGTGTTTGTTTGCTCCCTTTCAAACACTGAGCAGGGCAACTCCCTTCCTGGCTCCGCCCTTCTGTACCTCCCACTCCTATCTGTGGCTGACCTGGAGTGTGGGCGTGACTTCCAGCTAGGTCTGCCCTCTAGGTTTCTCTCCAGGTTCCTGCTGTGGACTATGTGATCCTGTGTGCCCATCCCCCGCAAAGAGGAAAAATTCTTCCTTTTTTCACTTTTCCCTGGCTGGGCTGCACTCTCCTTATCACAGTATTTACACATTCCCATCAGAGAATTTCATCAGAGGTTTCTGCGGTTCGCGTTTCCTTGGGGACATTATCAATTCTAGGCGTTACCCTTCGGTCTAGTGACGGCGCCGCACACCTTCACCAAGATTATGGTGGTGGTGGCGGCGGCTGTGCGGAAAGAAGGGGTTCTAGTTCACCCCTATCTCGACGATTGGCTGATTCGGGCGAGGTCAGAGGCCGAGAGCATTCGGGTTACAGACAAGGTGGTGAAATTTCTCCAGAGTCTTGGTTGGGTGGTCAATGCGTCCAAGAGCCACCTAGTTCCGTCCCAGGATCTCGAATATCTGGGAGTCCGGTTTGACACGAAGAGCAGAGCGGTATTTCTGCCGCATCGCCGAGTCCAAGTACTGCGATGCTTGGTTTGCAAGATCAGGGCCGCGTCGGCGCCTTCGGCATGGGATTACCTTTGTGTGCTGGGAACCATGGCAGCAACGTTGGAGGTGGTGCCATGGGCCAGGTTTCATATGCAGCCATTACAGAGAGCGCTGCTTCGTCGGTGGTCGTATCAATTCGACTTGTTGAGCAAACAACTCCCTTGTCCTCTCTTGGTCCGGCAATCCCTTCGGTGGTGGCTGCTTCCGGGAACTCTGATGGCGGGAATGCCTCTGGAACAGCCGGAGTGGCTTCCTTTGCTAACCGACACGAGCCTTGCGGGATGGGGAGCACATTGCAGAGCTCGTTTTGCGCAGGGCACCTGGTCACTACAGGAGAACAAGTGGTCGATCAACCGGCTAGAACTCAGAGCGGTCAGCCTAGCGTTGCAAGTGTTCGAGGCTACGGTAACGGGTCGAGCGGTGCGAGTGCTGTCCGACAATTCCGCAACGGTGGCACAGGGAGTGTGGCCATGGAGGAAGAGGCGGAGTCTCTTTTCTCTTGGATAGAAACCCGACTGTTAGTAATATCGGCGGCTCACATTGCAGGGAAGGACAATGTGATGGCAGATTTTCTCAGCAGGGTCCGAGTGGATGCCGGCGAATGGGAATTGTATCCGGACATGTTCGCACGCATAGTTCACAGATGGGGACCGCCCATAATGGATCTCATGGCAACTTTTCAGTCGGCGAAAACGAGTTGCTTCTTCAGCAGGTGCCGCAAAAGGATGTCGGAAGGAATTGACGCACTGATGCAACGCTGGCCATCGTCAGGACTCCTCTATGTTTTTCCCCCGTGGGCGCTCATAGGTTGAGTGGTTCAGCGGATCGAAGCTCATCAGGGAAAGGTGATGCTAGTGGATGCGGATTGGCCATGGCGCCCGTGGTATGCCGATCTCATTCGATTGCTTGACGGGGATCCCTGGAGGTTACCGGTGTCGGAAAATCTGTTGTTGCAGGGGCCTCTGCAGATGCCTCAGGTGGATCGATTTTTGCTTACGGTATGGCCATTGAAAGGGCAAGGTTGAGGAAGAAGGGTTACTCGGCAGCAGTCATTGCTACTTTACTTCAAGCAAGGAAAAGGTCCACGTCTCTGACGTATGTGCGCATATGGCGTATTTTTGAGGACTGGTGCTCGCATAGGCAAGTACACGCTTCTACAGTATCTGTCTCCTTGGTGTTAAGTTTCCTACAAGATGGGTTTGATAAGGGTCTGGCGGCCAGTTCCTTGAGAGTTCAATTAGCAGCCCTTTCGTGCTATAGAGGCAAAGTCCAGGGAGTGGCTCCAGGGTCGCATGCGGATGTTTTTTGTTTTCTCAAGGCGGTATCCAGACTGCGACCTTCTCGTAGAATCACGGTTCCACCATGGGATCTCAATTTGGTTTTGGGGGCGTTAGTTAAGGAACCATTTGAGCCTTTGCCTTAGGCGTCTGTGAAAGATTTTACCTTAAAGACAGTGTTTTTGGTAGCCATCTGTTCAGCGCGGCGCATTTCAGAGTTGCAGGCGCTGTCATGTCGAGAGCTATTTTTTACCTTTTCCAGGGAAAAGGTGATGTTGCAGCCAGTGCCCTCATTTTTACCAAAGGTAGTGTCTCCGTTTCATCTCAACCAAACGGTCTCTCTTCCAACTCTGAGTTCGGCGGAGCGGAACAATTCGGACCATAGTTTACACCGTTTAGACATAAAACGCGTGTTGCGTCAGTATTTAAAAGTCTCAGAAACGTTTCGCAAATCAGACCGTCTATTCGTGTTGTTCAGAGGCCCTCGCAAAGAGGAGACAGCTGCGAAAGCTTCCATTTCCAGGTGGATTAAGGAAGCAATTGCGTCAGCATATCTGTTGCAAGGTCGCCCGGTGCCAGCAGGCTTAAGAGCTCATTCTACTAGAGTGCAAGCGGCTTCCTGGGCAGAACAGAGTTTGGTTCCACCAGTGCAAATTTGTAAAGTGGCCACCTGGTCTTTGCTTCATACATTCAGTAGACACTACCGCCTGGATGTTCTGGCAGCAAACGATGCCTGTTTCGGGTCAGAGGTGTTGCGTTCCAGCTGGAAAGGTCCCTCCCAATGATTACTGCTCTTTTACATCCCAGAGGTGGAGGACTAAACTGTAGGAAAGATAAGGAAATAGAAATTACACTTACCTGGTAATTGTCGTTCCTTGAGTAACTACAGTTTAGTCCTCATTCCCATCCAGGATGAAGCGGTTTGCAGTGGTGGTTCACTTGAGAGAAGTGAATGACTGCATGTGAGTTGAGCCTTTAATTGCATATTGTTGGGCTCTACTCTTCTTCTCGCTTTTCTGTCTATTATTCTCTCTCTTATCTTTGGTCAGGCATAGAGTGAAAAAGAGAGGGTAAAAAAAAAAGACAAACAGTTTCCTTCTTTCGGGAAGGGGGTTTCGTAGTTAAACATGTCAGATTATGCGTTCAGTTTAAGTTTAAATTTGAATTTGTTATGATAGCTACTTATTTGTTGCTCCTTTGAGTCTGCTTTGTCAATAGTTCACTGGGGGCTGATGGGAGAGACCAGCAGGCTATATCCAGTAATGTCACGATTTTGACATGCCCAGTCTCCAAGCTGCAGGAGGAGGTTCACTACCCAGAGGTGGAGGACTAAACTGTAGTTACTCAAGGAACGACAATTACCAGGTAAGTGTAATTTCTATTTCAGTAGAGTGTAGAGGACAAAAGCCAGATTGTAGGGATCCAGGAGGGCATGAGAGGAGAGAAAGTCGAGGCAGCGGTGGTGAACCGCACGTTCAAGTAGTTTAAAAATGAAGGGAAGGAGAGAGATGGGTCGATAGTTAGAAGGACAGGTGGGATCAAATGAGGGTTTCTTGAGGAGCGGTGTGACCACAGCATGCTTGAAGTCTGCAGGGACTGTTACAGTGGAGAGTGATAGGTTGAGAATATGAGAGATGGAAGGGACAACGGTGGAGGAGATGGGGCTTAGGAGGCGGGTGGGGATAGGATCAGAGGAGCAGGTGGTGAGTTTGGAGGAAGAAAGAAGGTGTGCAGTTCCCTCTTCAGAGATCACAGGAAAGGAAGAGAGGGTAGCAGAGGTAGGGGGGAGAGTTGGGAGTGGAGAGGGGGAGGAGGGGAAGTAGCTGGCTTTGTGGGGAATTGGAGGGTGATCTTGTGGATTTTGTCATGGAAATAGTCAGCCAGAGTTTGGGCAGAAAGAGAGGGAGGAATCAGAGGCGGAGGCACTTTGAGGAGAGAGCTGAGAGTAGTAAAGAGATGGTGAGGATCAGAGGCAAGAGAGTTAGTCAGATGGACATAGTAGTCTTGTTTGGAAAGAGCTATGGCTGACTGGAAAGAGACAAGCATGAATTTGAAGTGTAGAAAATCTTCAGGGGAGCGGGATTTGAGCCAAGCACGCTCAGCTGAACGGGCACAGGAACGTAGATAGTGGGTAGTGGATGAAAGCCAGGGCTGGGGTGCAGAACGTCTCACAGGACGTGGGATGGGCGGAGCGAGGGCATCTAGAGCCGAGGAGAGTGCAGCATTATAGGAAGTTACTGCCTCATCAACAGACTTAGATGACATAGTGGAAGAAAGAGATGAAGAAATGGTGGAAGAGAGAGCCAAGGGATCAATAGCATGAAGATTTCTAAATAGGTTGGAGGAGACTGGACGAGGCTGAGGCAGCGGGCGATGAAGATTAAAGCTTAAAAGGTGATGGTCAGATAAGGGACGAGCTGAGCTACAGATGTTCAAGGGTAAGCACTCGAGAAAAATATCAGGTCAAGGCAGTGGCCATGTTGGTGAGTGGGAGGAGTGGAACAAAGTTGGAGGTCAAACAAGGAAGTAAGGGTGAGGAGCTTTAAAGCATAGGGATCAGAGGGGTTATCGACATGAATGTTAAAGTCTCCAAGAATAATGGTGGGGGAAGAGGAATCCAGAAAGAAGGAAAGCCAAGAATCAAAGTCAGTGAGAAAGGTAGAGGCAGACTTGTCAGGAGGTCGATAAATAACAGCTACCCGGAGAGGAAGTGGAATGAAAAGGCGGATGGAGTGGATTTCAAAAGAGAGAAAGGAGTAAGACTGAGGCAGCAGGAGGGGTTGGAATTGACAAGAGAGAGAAAGTAGAAGCCCCACACCACCACCACGGCCAGTGGGACGAGGCGTGTGGGAGAACTGGTAGCCCCCATGACAGAGAGCAGCAGTAGATGCGGTATCATCAGGGAGGAGCCAGGTCTCGGTTAGAGCAAGAAGATGTAGAGCATTAGAGATAAAGAGGTTATGGGTAAAAGCAAGTTTATTAGAGACAGTGTGCATTCCACAAGGCACATGAGAAAGGGAGAGTGGAGGTGGGGAGAAGTGGGATATGGATAAGATTGGACATGTTGCTTGGAGATCTCTTCTCAGAGTGAGACAGAAGTCTAGGGGGGCCAGGATTGGGGTTGATATCACCGGATGAGAGAAGGAGAAGGAGCAGCAGAGTACGGGGTAGAGAAGAGACAGTACGGCGGAAACGAGGGCGAGGTTGCCTTAGAGAGAAAGGAGATGGTTGAATGAGAGGGAGAAAGCGATGAAGCTCAAAAGGGTAGAAGACAGAATGGAGGGGGAAGTAAAGATGGTAAAGGTAAAGGTGGAATAAGGGGGGAAGGAGTGATGGTGCTGGTATGAGGGGAAACAGGGAGAATGAAGAAAAGGAAGACAATGTGGTTGGAGTCATGGAAGATGAACAGAGAGGGGGGCAGTGCAGCGTATTTTTTATTTATTTTAGGTTGTTCTATACCGCGCTCTTTAAAATCAGCTCGGTTTACAGTTAGAACAAATTTGTACAGTGCAGGCGGCATCCGCACTGTACTTTCAAGGAACAGGGTTTACAATTTGGGTAACTAACTTGGGTAAGACTCTGCGGCACCTTAAGCCCATGTTGGAACCAGATGACTTCCGCACAACATTCCAAACTCTAGTCACCCCACATTTTGACTATGCGAATATTATTCTACATGGCTTACCCAAGAGTACACTAAACCCGTTACAGTTGGCTATGAATGCAGCAGCCAGAGTACTATGTGGAACTACAAGGAGAGAACACATAACCCCCATCCTGATGGAGCTTCACTGGCTCCCGATAAACTGCAGGATATCTTACAAAGCCCTCCTCATGACCTTCAAAGCGTTCCATAAAATCTCACCATCTTCAATCTCAGACCTCCTCACCCACACCCAGAACAATAGATCTAGGAGATCTTTAGCTGAAAATATGCTATCGGTTCCTAAAAAACTAGTAAAATGCACCCAGACAGCTATTAACAGAGCATTTGCATCCTTTGCCCCCAGATGCTGGAACAAGCTTCCTACCAACATCAGATTGATGAAAGATATATCACAATACAGAAAGGCTCTAAAATCCCACCTATTCTTACACTTCTCCCACATCAATATGTCCCCCTCTCCTCTCCCCACGTCTCAAACCAGTAACTATGATTAAGCAAGTAGTTCTCTGTAGCATATAACCCACACTATGTCAAAGTAGAGTCCTTTTTTGATGAAGAAAGATCTTTTCTACCTAATATATATCTATGTAAATAGTTGCCTCTGTTAAATGTTCAACTGCTATTTATTTTTCCCCAGTTAATACTTGTTTTTATTCCCTGGTTACCTGTAAACTTAGACAAGATCTCTAAAGTCTGAGTGTAATGTTGCTCAATGTAAACCGCACTGATGACAAATAGCGCGGTATATAAAAGCTGTTAAATAAATAAATAACTATGTACAGGCTTACAAGCAGTGAGGTAGCAATGGGTTCTACAGGGTATGCAGTGTATGTTATCTTACAAGCAATGAGATAGCAATGGGTTCTACAGGTACAGCGTATGTTATCTTACAAGCAGTGAGGTGGCAGAGGATTATACAGGGTATGCATTAGGACTTTAGAAGAAATCTATATAATTTCTGTGATTTTTATCTTCCAATCCTCCTCCCTCTATAACCCAGCCATCACAGCAACAGATTTCATAGGGAGCAAAAGATGGCAGCTCCCATCAGCAGCATTCGGTAAAGCTGCATGGGAGTCCTGCTCGTTGTGACTACAAGCCTGATATCGCAGTGCCTCCCTCTACTGGCAGCAGCATGGATGGAGCACTCCCATGCAGCTTCACAGGAATGTTGCTGTTCAGACCATAGTACACATTCTCCCTGGATCCCACTGGTATTGCTCTTGTGCAATGACTGGAATATGGGCCTTTTGAGGGCTGTGAATATTGCCTGCTTACCACCTGCTGAAGAGAAGCAAAACAGAGAACTAAATCCAGGCTTTTGATTTGGCATTGCCCAGCTTTTACTTTGCTTAATGAAATGACATTTTAACACTGGTAGCTGTGCATATACCATATTTTCTGTACAGATATGCCAGAGCTTGCTTTTCCAGTATATGGAAGTGATCTTTCCTTATCGTTCCTCCAGTTCAGTCCTCTACCTCTGGATTGTCAATCTCCTCCTGCAGCCTGGAGACTGGTATGTCAAAACCGTGACATCACTGGATATAGCCTGCTGCTCTCTCTCTTCCCCTCCAGTGTTACCAGTCTCCATTCAGCCGGAGGATGTTGTGAGCCCAGGAGAGGGCTCACTGGAGTAACAGATAAGGAGAGTGTAGGCTTAGGATAGTTGGGGAACATTGGTTGTTGTTTCCTTGTAATTGCGTTAGTGTTCTTAAAAAAAAACAAAAAAACAAAAACAAAGGAAAGATAAAGAAAGAGGTGATTTTTCTGCTCCCTGCCTGTCACCACGAAAAAAAAAAAAAAAAGCTTAAAAATTTTCAGAAGACCACGAGTAGCTGGGTGGTGGTCGGAGGATCTCTCCCCCCGGACACTACGGGGGAGAGCCCTCTCTTGAAGCCCTGCACCCTGCTGGGCCGCTGGGAAGCTTGATCGTGGCTCCGGAGGGCAGGTAAGCAGCAGGCTCTTCTGCCTGAGTCTCCCCCAGCACCCCCAGACTGGATCAGTGCCGGGGAGGATCCAGTGATTGTGCAGACCTGCTTGGTAAGGCTTTCACCGGTGACAGGCTGCTGTGGCATGGAGGAATCTTTTAATATGCTCATTTTTGAATAAAAAGCTTCAGCGTGCAGTTTTGGCGCGCTTTTTTCTTTCTTCGCGGTTTTGCCGACGGCCATCTTAGGAGCCTTGGAAAGCCGCGTGGCTGCCCGGTATGGGCACACTGAGCGGGTAAGCATCCCCCCTTCTTGTCTTTAGGGATCTTCTTTATTTAAGGTTTTAGAGCGTTATAGGAGCTGTTTGTTGTTTTGTGCTACATTTTAGGGGTTCTTTTCCCGCGGTCGTGCTTGCACCGCGGGAGGGGGGGTAGGGAACCCTCTCACGGTGGCATGGTATAAACTTTTCCAGAAGGCATTTTTTTCACTGAAACAGACTCCCAGCGCTCCTGGGTGCTTCCAGTAGGTTCATAGGTGGTAAACAGTATTTGATTAATACTTTATCTTTCATATTGATATTGTTATAAGAGAAAGGAAAGGTGGATGGCGGGGAGACCACAGTGTGTGATCTGTGGTACCCGTAGGGGCACAGTGGCGGAGTCTGGTGTGTGCCGCGGCTGTGCTTCGCTTTCGTCCACGGTAGAACAGCAGATGGACGTTAAGGAGACGGCAGAGCCGTTAGTAGGGCAGTCAGAGGCTATGGCGGAGTCTCCCCAACTTCCCGGGCAGGAGGTTCCTGCAGGGGAGCTAGCGGGGTCCGCGGCGGGGCTTGCGGAGCCACGGTCGGGGGACCCTGCGGAGTTTTGCCCAGAGTTCATTTTAATGCTGCATAAAGCATTTTGTCTGCGGCGCCAGGGAAAGATAGCTGGAAAGGCGCCACTTACGGGCTCGGGTTTGCAAATAGCAGGGCTGGTCGAGGGCGGCGAGGGTCCCTCAGCGCCTAAAAGGCCTAGAGCCCAGGATTCTTCGGCTGGGGAGAGCGATTGGCCGGAGCTCGAGGAGAATGACTGGGAGAATGACGAGGGTGCACAGGATCTGGAGGAAGGAGAGATCCTGGAACCGGAGGTTCAGTCGAAGATCATTAGGGTCTTTCGTAGAGAGGAGCTTCCGGCATTGATTGCAGAGTCGTTGCAGATGCTGAATTTAACGGCACCAGCGGATGCCGAGGACGAGGTGGAAGATCCTGTTATCCAAGCGGTGCGGCAGTCACAGGTAGTGTTTCCAGTGCATAAAGTGGTTGATAAGATGATCCAGGATGAATGGAACCAGCCAGATGCGGGTCTCAGAGGTGTGCGCACAATGAATAGGCTCTATCCGCTAGCCGATAAGGATAAAGAAAGGTTCCGGACCCTGCGGGTGGACGCGGTGGTGTCGGCAGTGACCAAAAAGACTACCATTCCAGTAGAAGGAAGCGCAGCTTTGAAGGATGCGCAGGATCGTAGAGTTGACGGGCTTCTGAAGCAGACCTTTGAGGCTGATTCTTTATCCTTGAAGGCTTCTATCTGTGGTGCTTGGGTGGCGCGGGCGTGCTTGCGCTGGGTACAGCGGTTGCGTCACTCGCCTCACTTGGACTCGGAGGAGCTTAAAGAGTTGGGGCGCCTGGAGTCCGGGGCAGCGTATTTGGTGGATGTGCACTACGATTTGATCAGGGCACTGGCGAATAGCACGGCGTCAGTGATAGCAGCTCGCAGATCGGTGTGGTTGAGTAACTGGGCGGCGGATGGTTCATCAAAGTCATGGCTCGGAAAGTTGCTGTTCAAAGGGAAGTTGCTTTTCGGAGAGGATTTGGATAAGTTGGTAAAGGACCTGGGGGAGTCCAAGGCGGGTAGGCTGCCGGAGAACAAGCCAAAACAGGGAAGGACCAGTCAGACATTTAGAGGCCAATTTTGCGACTTTCGGCGGTTTCGTTCGGGGTGGTACGGGTCCTTTCAGAGGGGCAGGTTTTCGTCCCGAGGTCAAGGTTTTCGGGGGTTTCGAGGAGCGAACAGAGGTTTCTCCTCGGGCTCAGCGCCATCAGCTCGTAAACCGCAATGAGATGAGGTGGGTCCTGGCGGAGGTAACTCCTGTAGGAGGGAGGCTCCGGGGTTTTCTATCCGCTTGGACCCAAATCACGTCCGACCAGTGGGTTCTGGAGATAATTCGCCTAGGTTATGCTCTAGAACTGGCACGGCCTGTGCGCGATTCCTTCGTCATGTCCCCGTGCAGGGGGCAAAAGAAAACGCTGGCGGTTTGAAGTACCTTGTAACGACTGCTGCGGTTAGGAGCAGTAGTGAAGGTGCCAAAGGCGGAGTGCGGCTTGGGTCAGTACTCCATCTATTTTGTGGTGCCAAAGAAAGGTGGAGCGCTGCGGCCTATATTAGATCTCAAGGGAGTAAATCGCAGTCTGAAAGTGCCCCACTTTCGTATGGAAACGTTGCGATCAGTAATTGCGGCGGTTCGTCAGGGAGAGTTCCTGACGTCGTTAGACTTGACGGAGGCCTATTTTCACATTCCGATCCGGGAGGCTCATCAACGGTTTTTAAGGTTCGCTTTGCCCTGGGGTCATTACCAGTTTAAGGCGTTGCCCTTTGGTCTCGCGACGGTGCCGCGCACTTTCACCAAATTATGGTGGTAGTGGCGGCAGCATTGCGCAAAGAGGGCATTCTGGTGCACCCGTACCTCGACGATTGGCTGATTCGAGCAAAGTCCAAGGCAGAGAGCAGACGGGTGACGGCCAGGGTAGTAGAGTTCTTGCAGAGCCTCGGTTGGGTGGTCAATCCAGCCAAGAGCCATCTTCAGCCGTCACAAACTATCGAGTATATGGGAGTTTGGTTCGACATGCGCAAAGGGCAGGTGTTTTTGCCGGTCGAGAGAGCGCAGGTGCTGCGCGAGCTGGTGCACAAGTTCAGGGCCACCCCAGCTCCGACGGCATGGTTCTATCTGCGGCGGCTCAGAACGATGGCGGCAACCCTGGAGGCAGTGCCGTGGGCGAAAGTGCACATGCGGCCACTTCAGAGAGCGTTGCTACGTCGTTGGTCGCACCAGGCGGCCCCTTTGGGCAAGCGGCTCCCGTGTCCGGTCATGGCGTGCCGGTCGCTCCTTTGGTGGCTGGCTCCATCCTCGTTAGCGGCGGGGATGCCCCTAGAGCAGCCACAGTGGATTCCTTTGATGACGGATGCCAGTCTCGCGGGCTGGGGAGTACACTGCGAGGGCCAGTTTGCGCAGGGGTGTTGGTCCCAGTCAGAGGCGACGTGGTCGATAAATTGGTTGGAGTTGCGAGCAGTAGCGAGAGCGCTGCAATCATTCGAGGCGTTGGTGGTGGGGCACCCAGTGTGGGTTCTATCGGACAACTCAGCGACGGTCGCCTACATAAATCGTCAGGGCGGCACGGGGAGTGCAGCGATGGAGGAGGAGTCGGATTTGCTGTTCGCCTGGGTGGAAGGTCGGCTGACGGCGATTTCGGCGGTGCATATTGCAGGGAAAGACAATGTGATGGCGGATTTCCTAAGCAGAGTACGAGCGGATGCCAGGGAGCGGGAGTTGCATCCCGACATCTTTGCACAGATAGTGGTTCGATGGGAGCTACCGATAATGGATTTGATGGCAACATTTCTCTCAGCAAAGGTCACAAGGTTCTACAGCAGGAGACGAGAAAGAATGTCGGAAGGTATAGACGCGCTGTTGCAGCGGTGGCCGACTACAGGTCTCCTCTACGTCTTTCCGCCGTGGGCGCTGATAGGGCGAGTAGTTCAACGGATAGAGGCTCACCAGGGAAGAATGCTGATGGTGGCACCCGACTGGCCACGGTGTCTGTGGTATGTGGATCTGGTGCGGCTCCTAGACGGTCAGCCTTGGTGACTTCCGGCACGGTCGGATCTGTTACGGCAGGGGCCCCTGTTCATGCCTCAAGTGGATCGATTCTCGCTTACGGTATGGTCATTGAAAGGGCGCGGTTAAGGAAGAAGGGCTACTCGGCGGCGGTGATATCTACGCTGCTGAGGGCAAGGAAACAGTCCACTTCATTGGCGTATGTGTGTATTTGGCGCATTTTTCAGGACTGGTGCTCGAGGTGTCAGATCCGGGCGTCGACTGTCTCCGTTCCTTCGATCCTAAGTTTTCTTCAAGATGGTTTTGATAAAGGCTTGGCAGCTAGCTCTTTGCGGGTGCAGTTAGCGGCGCTGTCCTGTTATCGCGGCAAGGTTCAAGGTTTGTCCTTAGGCGCTCATGCGGATGTCTTACGGTTTTCTAAGGTGGTTGCTAGGTTACGTCCTTTTCGGAGGGTAACGGTTCCGCCTTGGGATCTTAATTTGGTGTTGTCGGCTCTTTCTCGGCCGCCTTTTGAGCCTTTGCACGTGGCGTCCTTGAAGGACCCGACATTGAAAGCGGTGTTTCTGGTGGCGATCTGTTCTGCGCGACGCATGTCAGAGTTGCAAGTGTTGTCCTCTCGGGAACCCTTCTTGTCCTTCTCGAGAGAAAAGGTTGTTTTGCGTCCCGTGCCGTTGTTTTTGCCTAAGGTGGTGTCTCCGTTTCACTTAAGCCAGTCAGTGTGTTTACCAGTTCTAGGTTCCTTGGAAGGGAACTCGGTGGACCGTAGTCTGCGTCGGTTGGATGTTAAGAGGGCATTGCAGCAGTATTTGAAAGCGACAAAGTCTTTTTGCAGGTTAGACCGGCTCTTTGTATTGTTTGGAGGCCGGCGGAAGGGAGAGGCGGCGTCGAAGGCCTCTATTGCCCGGTGGATTCGGGAAACGATCGCCTCCGCTTATCTGCTTCAGGGTCGCACGGTGCCGGACGGTTTGCGAGCTCATTCCACTAGAGCGCAAGCGGCTTCTTGGGCAGAACACGGTTTGGTTCCTCCGAGTGAGATTTGTAGAGCGGCTACTTGGGCGTCTCTGCATACGTTTAGTAAACATTACCGTCTTGATGTCACCGCAGCTGAGGATGCTTGTTTCGGGGCGACAGTGTTGCGCACCGGCTGGAAAGGTCCCTCCCATTAGTTAATGCTCTGGTACATCCCAGAGGTAGAGGACTGAACTGGAGGAACGATAAGGAAATGATAATTACACTTACCTGGTAATTGTAGTTCCTTGAGTGACGACAGTTCAGTCCTCATTCCCGCCCAGAGATTTTTTGGGAGGGGCCAGCCGGGTGCCTCATGGTCAGTTTCTACAGGTAAGTGTGTTCTTTGTTGGTTATAGGAATCTGCCTAGTAATTTTGGTGGCAGTGCAGGGCGTACGGCGCCTTAAGTGCAGGTGGTTATAATGTTCTAGTTGATCTGAGTTAGGTGCAAGTTGCCTTTATAGCTACTTATTTGTTGCTCCTTTGAGTCTGCTTTGTTAATAGTTCACACTGGAGGGGAAGAGAGAGAGCAGCAGGCTATATCCAGTGATGTCACGGTTTTGACATACCAGTCTCCAGGCTGCAGGAGGAGATTGACAACCCAGAGGTAGAGGACTGAACTGTCGTCACTCAAGGAACTACAATTACCAGGTAAGTGTAATTATCATTTTTCCATCCAGTGTTAAGAATGTGGTATACACACATACAAAACCTGTGTGAACGATCAGAGTAAGTGCGGATCAATCTGTCAAATAACGCCAAGCTATGAGGGACACTGATTTGATCCTGGTTCATTCATTGTCATTTCAAAGCATTCTGGGATTTATAGTTCTTTCAAAACACAGGATGCTTATAGAAGACATTTTAAACAAGAACACAGGCTCAGGATATTGCTGATGCCTCTGGAGCAAGTTGGCAACGCTACATCTTACATTAAAGGATTTGATGTGCTCTGGTATCAGAATGAAGTGTCTTGTGCAGTCTATTAACAGCCTCTGTATTATCGATAAGGGGCTGGAGATGTCAACACCACCACATAACAGTCAATCAACATCCAGTGCGACCATTAGGTGAACTAGGTGGCCGCCTAGATCATCAGTGGTCCAGGGGGTGCCCCATTGCTGCCACCCAGGACTTGCAGCGGCGACAGTGGTCACAAATAACCCCACAGCACTTACCTTCAAAGCCTGGCACTGCGAGGCTGTTTGACTCCCGCCCCCACCGAGGCCCAATGCCGACTTCCTGTTTGTAAGAGTAGGAGCCGGTGAGGGGGGAGGGGAAGGGGGAGGACACAAGGAACGAAGTTTGCCTAGGGAGCCTTATCTCCTTGCACCAGTCCTGTTTAAAATATGCATGTATGCACAAAAATAAGCTGGTATATATGTGTGCAGGTACTTTGCAATAGGTAAGGCTCAAAATGAAAGTATGCACATATTTTCCATTACAAAATTGGTTTAACCTACATGTGTACGTGCTGCACAAGTTAAGCTGCCTGTTATGACAAATTACTTGCTTCTTGCTTAACTATTTTACCAGCTAAAACACATCAAGAGAATTTGCATATCTTCTTGGGTCTCAGCCAGTGGCAAGGTTGCTTTCACAATTCCCAGGCCAGCCTTTGTTTCTCCACTTCCTCCTTACAATGGCAGGTGAAGTCTGAGAGACCTTATCGTGGTAAGCCAGCATCTCGTAGGCTTCCTGCAGAAACAAAATGAGAAACAATACCACAAATGTCAAAGAGAAAACTGACAGGATTGCCAGGGAGTAGTTACTGAGTCACAAAAATAATCCAGATTCTACAGTAAAAAAAAAGAAACAAAATCTGTTTAGCATGAAGTTCACTTTCTATTGGTGCTATATTCCATACATTATAGGCAGTAGGGAGAGACATACAGAAATTTATGCTATATTTTTGATATGTAACTGTTCATTAAGGTTTAGATTTTCAACAACAGTAATAGATCCAGTGGCTTGACCGTGTGAGAGCCGCAGTTAATATTTACAATATGCAGGATTGCTGCTGTCCCTGGGCTGTGTGTACCTTTGTGGATAGGTGAAAAGGCCTAAGACAAGGGGGTTGTTACTGCTGGTTTAGAGTAAAAATAGGTGAAACAATTGGAAATCGATACATGAAGAAATGTGGGACTGTGTGCCTGGGCTCCACTGTTAACACAGCAGTAAGAGGGTCTTGACAGATATACAGTTCCAGGAGATGGGTGGGGACATTGGAGCATTGCACTGGAAACACAAAGTCAGTTAAACCAATTCAGCATTCAAGGAAAGGACCCAGTATCTTAACTTCCAACTGTTTATTCCAGACGAGTGGGTGGTTATACCAAGAAATGGAGACAGGCTTGAGCAACTTTCAGTGATGTCATCACTTGGTAAATCCTCTGGTGCAACACTGAGAGAAGCCAGTATTTATCTGTCTCCAACAGGTGGCAGTGTGTGCACTGATGCAGCAGTGCAGATAGGCCTGACTCCTGGTCCACACTATAGTGCAGTGGTCATGTGAGTGAATCTGGTATGGCCCAAAGTTACTTGGAGAACCAAACAAGCAGATACACAAGGACTGGCGACAATTCAGTTCAGGTGGAAAATCTTTTTATTGGGCCCCAACGCGTTTCGGCTAAAAAGCCTTCTTCAGGGGGTCTTTAAAAGAAAACACACCTCAAAAGATAAATAATAACCAGTGTGCAGGTACCTGTTGCTCTTTTTGGTACCAATGTTACTTGGAGCAAGGTATGCCCTTGTCTTCTCCAGCTGACAGCCAGCCTGTTTCCAGCGATGTTATCCATGAGTTTGTAGTGCTTGGTGAACATAAGAACATCAGATATGCTATACTGGGTCACACCAGAGGTCCATCAAGCCTGGTATCCTGTTTCCAACAGTGACTAATCCAGATCACAAATAACTGTCAGGTTCCCAAAAAGAGGTGGGTCTGAAAAGGAGCAGAAGGACCCCATGGGGCTCCTGTGAGGGGGATTGGTAATTTGGGTCCATACCCACCTTTCCTTTTGTTGTCCTTATCTGCATGCTTTGCATTTTTTCTGAATTCTTTTTTTTCCTTCCATTGTTTCAGTGGACAGCATTTGGTTCTCTGCTGCTTTCAATAAAGCAGCTCCAAATTTAAAAAGAAAACGCTTTTGTTCGGCAGCTGGGCCTCTGGGATTTTCCTGCTCGAGTTTCTCCAGTCTGACCTACAGGTGCTGAGATTCCATTTTCGCTGCAGCCCTGCTTCTTTTTTTCAGTGTGTTTTTTTCATGATTTTTTCCCTTTGCCACTGCAGTGCTCCGCTGCATAGCCTGATGCAGCCTGCAACCCCCCATGTTTTTTTTTTTACACAGCTGCTGCTTTTTGCACCATTTGTGGTTGAAAAGACCAAGACACTTTTTTTCTGCATTTTAGGACAACCTTCCCCCCATGAGGGGCCCAGGGCTTGATGCTTTCTCTGTGGCCCCTGCTGCTCCTTTTCTATTTTTATCCCTATCACTGGGCACCATGGCCAATGGAGATGGCAGCTTGGGTCTGGCAGAGGTGGAGCCTGGCAGGGCGACCTAGGCGGCAAGCCCTTGGATTCTTCTTTTCAACTGGCTTGTGCTACAGCTCATAAAATAGCTCATGGGCTACTTTCAGTCTTAGGTAGCAGCTTGGCAGCCTCATTTGTGGGGATGCAAGGTCCGGGTCTATCCTCCAGAGGACCCAGAGCCCATGAGCGCCTCTTTCATGGGCAGTTAGAGGGGTCAGAGCCTCTGCTTCACCCTTGCACTCATCCATTCCACCAGGAGCTCAACCTTATTCTTTATGGCGGTTGGTTGAAGGATTCAAGTGAAATTCCTTTTCGCCAGAAGGTAAGTCTGAGGAGGAAGGGGTTTAAAGGTTAGAATTTCCGTGATCCACCTCTTTTTACAAATGGACCCTATTTACGCCCTTTCAGGATGCTATTTTGGCTCTGCAGGTTGAGGTTGCAGGCAGATCCTCCTTGTTCCTGATGCGTTCAGGCATCATCTTGTTCTCATGCATCAGTAAGTAGCTTTTTAGGGTGGAAATCTTTTAGCTGGGTTCTAGAGGCCTTAGAGTCCTGTCTTGGCTGAATCCTTGGCCCCAACAAATAGGATCAGCCTTTTAGGCTCCCTGGGGTAGGAATCCCTCCCCCTCCCAGGCTCATCTTGTCTCTACCCGCTCCTCCGCTTTTTACTTTCTGGCTCTTAGCCTCTGGAACTCGCTCCCCCCCTCACTCCGTGCAGAAGAATCTTACCAGTCCTTCAAATCCCAACTCAAAACTCATCTTTTCAACCTAGCATTTGACCTCCCACCCTCGACTTCCCCTTCCCTCCCTGCCCCATGATGTTATATTGTAATTACAAATTGGTCTGTCTTCTCTTTCTTTCCTTTTCTTTCCTCTTTCTATTGTTTTTAATTGGCGTTCCTTTTCTTTTTCTCGCAGCCTATTTTTAAATTGGAAATGTTTTATTGTAAACCGCTCAGGTACCTCTGGTGTTGGGCGGTATAACAAGTTTTATTAAACATAAACAAACATAAACATAAACAATCCTGGTCATGGCTGTGACTAAGCGCATGACTATCCCTGTGGAGTGAGGCACAATGCATCTGGAGTATCAGATTCAGAGGGTCAAGACTCTCATTAAGAATGTCTTTCAGCTGCTGCCTTAGGCTGTTAGGCAGCACTGTATGCACGCCTGGAGACAAGCCTTCTGTTGATGGATCCATCCTCTGCCAGACAGCCCGGAGACTATGTGGTTGATAGACCATCTAGGTGGTTGGCACTTTCTAAGACTGGTTCAGGGTCTCTTCCAAATGGATGGCAGTGGTGGTATTTGGCCAGATGGTAGCATTAGCTCTGCACTTAGCCAGCAGATGCTGACTTCAAACTGTGATGGGTCAGATTGGGCCAGTGGCTCTTTAGAGTAGACCTGGAGAAATGGTGAAGTCATTGGGGAAGTCCACCCACAGAGATTTCTGGAAGAAGGCCTAGAGGTGCCAAGGGTTCCTTTCATAGGGCTATGCATAGATCCTGGAGATGCCCTCGAACTATTGAGAGTCATTTGGGTCTCAGTCCCAGAAGGGGCAGACTTTTGGAGCTTTCAATGTGCTCAAGTCTTCTGCTTTCAGAAGTCCAAAATGGAGATTTTTCGCTGAAGGTAAAAGTGCAAAGGTTTACCCAAAAGTCTAGGGGCTCTGTAGTTGACCACTGAGATCAAAGATTGTACCTTGTACATGAAACCAAGCAGTTATCAAAGAGACTGGAGGGAATGGGTTACGTGCACCTATTAACCTAAAGGAGCAAGGATTACAGACTACGCAAGAAGCTGCTTGCTGTTACTTACAAACTGGCAATTCAGTACAAAATACAGTGAAAACATGCACGCAACTGTCAGGGCAGAACACAGAATGGGAAAAAAGACCGAGGTATGTATTTAATTGACTTTGGTAGCCAAATCTTCTGCACTTTAGGGCTTCTTGTGATGACTTTCGCATTTAACAGAAGGTCTTCCAGATGCTAGACATGCCCTGCTGACATGGTACCATCAGCAGTGTTCTCCCCAGAATCTTTTATGGGTAGACATCCTGTCTGATTTTACTGATGGCCCTGCTAATTTAATCTGATGAATTGACATGGCAAAATAATAAGCAGGAAGGGAAAAATGATTTAAGTGATTTTGTAATCAATACTTTAAAAAAACGTAACAGTATATGTAAATATAATATGAAAGAATTAGACACTTAAATGAATTTGAAACAGTGACAAATGCATCATATAAGGAGCCTCCTGAAAGATGACTAGTTAAATTGTTTGCTGCTAGCCGGCTTATAGTGCAGCACACCTGGCTATTCCTTCATGCCACCCAGCTGGAAAAACGTTCTGTGGAGAATACTGCATCAGACAGTACAGCTAATACCTATCAGCCTCTTTTGCAGAGGTTTTATGCATAGATGGGAGAAGCGTTTCCCTTGCAAGTTCTATTGCATTAGTATCATCTTTGTGGACTGAAACCACAGGCTTACCCGATCACTGCACAGTGAAAGCAGAAAACAACTGCATTATCAGTGTGTTGACATGCCAAGTCATTCACAGATACGCATGGAGTTTCAGCATTTATTTATTTATTTTATTTATTTATTTAACATCTCTTATATACCGTGCTCTTTGTCGTCAGTGTGGTTTACATTAAACAATATAACACTTGGTCAGATATATTGGACCGTCGTCTACATAGAACAGGGAGTTAACTTGGAGGTAACTTGGGGGAACTATTTACATTCTTGGTTCAAATACATTTAGCTCTAGGTTCGGTGTAGGTTATTGGACTCATATAGCTGTGGTTTGTAGTTGGTAGGGAGGGGAATGGTGAGGGAAGGGGATATCGAGATGAGTGAAATACGTGAGGAAGAGGTGGTGTTTGAGGGCTTTTCTGAATGGCCTAAGGTTCTTGATTGCTCTAATGCTGGGAGGGAGCGTGTTCCAACATCTAGGAGCATAGTTCGAGAATGTCCTATTGATGGTGGTCTGGTTGAGCTTTGTAGATTCGCCTGGTATGAGTAGTGTGTCTGCAGTCAGTGTTCTTCTAGGTCTGTTTGCAGTGTGTATGATGAGATCGGAAATAGATGCAGGTGACATTTTGTTAAAGGCCTTGAAGGTGGTGAGGAGGGCCTTGTATAGGATTCTGGAGCGTACTGGGAGCCAGTGAAGCTCTTTTAGAATGGGGGAGATGTGGTCATTCCTTGATGCTCCACAAAGTACGTGGGCTGCTGCGCTCATGGCTAGCTGTAGCGGGTTGAGGGTGGTTTTCGGTAGACCATGAAGTATTATATTGGCATAATCGAAGTGCGGTGTGACTATCGCTTGGAAGATGGTGTGGAAGTCACCGGGTTCGATCATAGGTCTCAGGAGCCAAAGGGTTTTGACCTTGAAATAGATAGCTTTTACGGTGCGTTTTAGGTGTTCCTTGAAGTCCAACTGTTGATCCAATGTGACGCCGAGATACCGTATATTGGATTTGACTGGGAGTTCTGCGTCTCTGACTTTCAGTACTGGTGGAGGAGAGAAACCTTTATTTCTTGTTATTATTAGGACTTCTGTTTTTTTTGAAGTTTATACGGAGGTTCTGAGTGAGTAGCCAGTCCGTTATTGCATTGAAGCAGTTGATTAGTACAGTGTAGTCCGGGCAAGTGACAGTTATAGGTGTAAACAGCAGCACGTCATCTGCATACATAAGGCAGGATATGCCGAAAGAGCGGGCAATATCACAGACTGGCTGCATATAGATATTAAAGAGCAGAGCCGACAGGGAGGAACCTTGGGGTACACCCTGTTTCTGCTGGAAAGGTTCGGATGTGTCGTTACCAATGCGTACTTGCTGCCATCTGTGTTCGAGGTAGGATTTGCACCAGTTCCATGCTTGGTCCTGGATTCCCTTCTTTTGAAGCCGCTTCAGGAGCTGCATATGATCTACGGAGTCGAACGCAGCTACTATATCAAGGAAGATTAGTGCAAAGCCATTCTTGATGTTGTTTATTCTATTGATGAGAGTATTGGTTAGTACCGTTAGTAGAGTTTCTACACCGTGGGCTTCTCTGAATCCATGTTGACATGGGTTTAATGGGGAGGCCGTATCAACATGTTGCTGAATCTGCCTCTGGGTCAACTTCTCTAGAATTTTAGCTAGTAGTGCGATACTAGAGATTGGTCGGTAAGAATCCTCTTTCTTCGGATCCAGCTGGTTGTTTTTTAGTAGTGGATGAATGGATGTGTGTTTGAGAGCATCTGGGAAGACTCCGGCTTCGAAGGACAGCTTGGCAATGTTGGCTATGAATGGGCTGAGTTGAGAGCGCATGGATCTGATCCAATGGGCTGGACAGGGATCAGTTGGTGCAGTTGTAGTGTTGATTGAGGCGATGATCTCCTCGATGGTTTTTGCTGAGGGAGGTGAGATTTTGGTGAGTGGAAACTGCATGTGTGGAGTTTTGGAGGGTTCGTGTGTTGTTGTTGTGGTGATCTTTATTGCCTTGGATTGAATATAGTTCGCGTATGCCTGTGGTTGGATGCTTTCTTGCTGGGGTGGGGAAGGTTGGTTGGTAAAGGATTTTACGAGGTTGAAAAGGTCTCTTGGCTTATTTAGTGAGCGGTTGAGGATCTCAGTGTGGAATTCCTTCCTCTTGGCCCATGTTGATTCGCGATGTTGTTTCAGATATTCAAAGTAGATGATTTGGTCAGAGGTTCTACGGGTAGTTCTCCATTTTCTCTCAAGTTTTCTGAGGTGGAGCAGGGAGGCTCGGAGATCAGGGGAGAACCAAGGAGCGGACTGCTTTTTAGTGATGCCATGGTCGGGTGTGGTTTTTTTGGTGAAGGCTGGTTGCTGAGCATATGATGAGAGGGTATCATTCCAGTTGGAGACCATTTCGTTGAGGCTGACTGAGGGTCAGGCGAGCTTTGGAATTGTGCAGTTAATGAACATCTCACTGTCGAGTTGCTTGAAGCGGGAGGCTCTTGATATCTCCTTTTTGTTTGAGCGGTGGCATGTGGTTAGTTGCGTTGGTATATGAAATGTTATCAGGTTATGGTCTGACCATGGAACAGGGGTGATGACAATGTTGAATTGTTTTGTCATTCTTGTAACTGGGTGGGGTACAAAGATTAGGTCCAAGAGGTTCCCTCCTTGATGGGTGGGATCAATCACTACTTGCTTGTAGTTAAGGTCAGACATTGCTTCTAGGAAGGTATTGACAAGGGTGGGTTGAGTGGAAGCTAAATTAAAGTCTCCCAACAGCCAGTTAGGTTTGGAGGGGTTTTCTGGGTTACAGGCTAAGTCAATAATGTCTGAGAGTTCATCTGACTCAGACCCTGGTGCCCTATAAATGAGGTTAATAGTATTGAGTTTATTGGTAATGGTTAGTGTGTTAAGGTGCTGTGTGCTCCTGGTCAGGTTGGCTCGATATTGTAGCTCTGTTTTTGCAAGTACCAGTACACCTCCGCCTCTTCTGTTTTCCCTGTTACAGGTGTAGATTGAGAAGTTAGGTGGTGTGAGTTGGTTTAGAATTACATTGTCCGTGTCGGAGAACCATGTTTCCGTGACCATTAGGATGTCTAAATTGTGGGTGGCTATTAGGTCCGTGACTACCGGCCATTTATTACGGACTGAGCATGCGTTGATGAGTGCACATCTAAGATCCTGTTGAGGCTTTGCTCCCTTGTCTTTTGTGGGGGTTGTGATTTCTAGGGATACGTAAAACAAGTGTGACTGTCTTTTATGATGAGGGCTTGGGGGTGGTTGGTATTGATTGTTGTGGTGTTTCCTGCTAGCATTTTGGATTAGTTGGATAGGGTTGTAGCCGTTTGCAGCAGCAGCAGCATCAGCATCATGGAGTGTGCTGGCTAGTGTGTAGATTAGGGCAAGAGTAAATAAGGAGGGGGCCATTATGTTGTTCTAGAGGTTTGTTTCGTGCCAATGAGTACTGTGTAGAGAGGTTTGTGCGTTTCTGGTGGAGAGCGGGGTGAGAGTAGGTAGGTCGGAATGCAGATAGTTTAGCTCTACTTAGTTCAGCAGTTCAGTTACTTAGTAGCAGATGTTTATAAACGGTACATGTACTAGATACTTTGTAACAGAGGTCTGTAATTAACTATGTAACAGATACTTTCAAGAGATACTTTGTACGGCAGTCAAAGATACATCAGGCTAGTAGCGGGGGTAAGCAGACTTTGTAAAGCAGGTTAAATTACAACAGGCAGGTAAATAGACTTATGGTGGTGGTAGGTGGTGTCTGCTTTACGAAAATTTGATGTCGTGCATGTGTATAACAGGTTAGAGTTCCGGTACCTTAGGCTTTCTGAGCTAGTCGTTTTGCATCCAGTTCTTATGCTCTGTTGCTGTGGTGGTGAGGAAGGCTGTGTTGACTGTGTAACATTTGTGAAGGGGCTGAGACGTTGAAAAGGAGCGAGCTCGACCGTGGGGGAGCTCAAGCTGCTGAATCGTTGAAGTGATGCAGATATTTCCTTGAGATTTTGGTTGGATTCTTGGTGCCCACGTGTGTGCCACTGCCTAAGGGCCACGCCAAAGGGCCCTATGGCGAGGCCCTCAGGCACGGGCCCCCAAAGCGTGGGTGCGCCCTCTGGCGCTCCTCTTTTAAACTTGCTGGGCTGCCCCGATTGGGCAGGAGGAGCAGGCTGCAATGTCGGCAATGGCCCGGGATGGAAAAAAGCACACTCCCTCCGGGGAGCTGTGCAGGGCTGCAGAGAGGGTCGCTGTTTCTGGCGCTCCTCTTTTAAACTTGCTGGGCTGACCCGATTGGGCAGGAGGAGCAGGCTGCAATGTCGGCGATGGCCCGGGATGGAAAAAAGCACACTCCCTCCGGTAACATAGTAAATGATGGCAGATAAAGACCAGCATGGCCATCTAGTCTTCCCAAAAAGATCGTTATGGTTGCCTTTTTTGATGTGTAAAAGTCATGTAAGTTTTGCTATGAGTAGAAGTGTCTTTTACCTTGATTCCATCTTCTTGCTATATAAGAATACACCATATTTATACCATGCCTTGTTGAATTCCATGAGGTCTGGCCCTATCATTGAGTGTCTTTGTTTTTTGCACATGATCTCACTTTTCGGCCCTGTTTTTCAACCCCTACTGACGTATGGAAATGAGCCCCACAGTGAATCTCTCTGCACCTGGCTCCACCTTCCTTTGTATCCTCCATGAGCCATCCCAAAATGCCTTCACTGTTTTTTGTCCCACCACCTCCATCATGAGGACATTCTGGACATCTACCATGCTTTCAGTGAAAAAGTATTTCCTGATGTTGCTTTTAAGTTTACTTCCTTGCAGCTTCATTTAATGTCCTCTAGCTGACCTATCTTTGAAGAAAATATTTTGTTCATTAATACTTTAATGTCTGTATCATTCTCTCCTGTTGCACCTTTCCTCTAGGGTATACATATTCAGGTTTTCAGGTCTCTTCTCATAAGAACATAAGATATGCCATATTGGGTCAGACCAAGGTCCATCAAGCCCAGTATCCTGTTTCCAACAGTGGCCAATCTAGGTCATACATACTGCGACGCCTCCAGCTTTTGGAATAAAGTTCTTTAAAGACACCAGAGGATTCTGGGTCTTGTAGTACTCTTTACTCCTCGAGGGAAATAATGTAGTTGAGTCGGTGGTAAGGCATGCAAGAAAATTTATTTATGGGGATTTCCAAAATACGCTAGGGCTCATACACAACTAAGGCAATAGGATACATCTCCAAAGGAAAAAGATTAAATCAGGATTTAAACCAGGAGCATAACAAACAAAAACCTTTTCACTTCTTCAGCTGTTCTGCTTTCCTATACATTCACACCGGGACTGCCCCGTGTGGTCCATTAGCAGAATTCCAACAAACTTTGTCACAGCTGGGTTTCCTTTTCAAACACACAGTTCCTCACTGCTTCTTTTACTTCAGCCAGTGATACAATACACAGAATTAGCTTTCTTCAATAAAGGTAAGAACTGTCCCTATTTTCCTATAGGGCTTTCAGACTCTCTGTTCTTGTTCACAACTGTAGAATTCTTTCTTTGTGCCAAAGAACAATCCATGGGCATAGGCAAATATTCAGAGCTAGGCACACATGCATCTATTTGCATTCCCTCACTATTGTTAGGATAAATAGAGTCTCTCTCACAATTAGGAGCTTTCTCAAACTTCCTTTCTTTTAGGAACTCCAGAAATTGGCTCCACAGCAACTCAGCCCTTGTTGGCACTTTTAACTTAGGGGAGTGAAACTTCTCTTCAGAGAATAGCTTCCTTAATGCCTCTAGCTTAGAGGTCTCACAGGCTTCACTTCTATCAGAGCTATGGCCTTTAACATCAGATAAGCTTTCTATCCACTTCTTAATCGTGGGAGGTGAGGGCTCAACTTCCTGCCCTTTAAAACTAGCAAATTGTCTTTCTGCTATATTATCAGAAATGAAAGTGTTGGCTTTACCTTGAGGCTGTTTCTTCACATAAGCACTGCTTTCTTCCCTCCTGGGTTTCTCCAGGCTTTGAAACGCAGGCTCCTTCTCCCCAACTCCAGTCCCTCTGAGGTAGCTGCTTTCTGGAGAGATTTTCTCTGACCTTCTCTTCCAGCCTAGCACTGCTTCAGCCTCTTTCTTTTCTCTTGGACCTTTCCGGCTCTCACAGCTATTCCTGTTCATTGCCTGACGTCCAGCTCTCCTCCATTCACTCGTGCCTCTGCCTTCAGTTGCTGGCTCTGTCTCTTCCTCCTCCCGGTCTGTATCTGTGTCCGGGCTCCAGCCTGTGACTGCCACTGCCTCTTGTCTCTCCGTGTGCTTCCCTGCGTGCTTCTCTCCAGCTGACTCTGGATGCTTCTCTGGGCGGCTCCTTGGGCGGTTCTCCTTGTCTGACTCCCGGTGCTTCTTTGGGTGGTTCTCTCTTCCTTTGCTTTGCATGTGTTTTTAACCACTGCTGCCTGCTGGGCCTTCCCTGCTCTCTGCCCCCATGTGACCAATCAGCAGGGAATCCTGTCTCCACCCCTGAGGTAGGGCGTGGTCTGACTCTTGCAGGGAGCTGACTTTGCTTCTGACCTGGGCTGTAATTCCCCTGCACCTGTGCACTACCATTCACTTCAATGGGGAATTCAGGATTTTCATCCAGTTCCATGCTTTCCAAAGGGCTTTCATCACCACAATACCTAGCAGTATCCCCAAAAGACACAGGTTCCACAATGCTTGTATTGGGTCAAGCATTGATATCCTGGGTCCCTTCTTAATAATGGTTTATTGACCTTTGCTCCAGGAACTTGTCCAAACCTTTTTTAAACCCAGCTACACTAACAGCCTTTACTACATCCTCCGGTAACAAATTTGAGAATTTGATTACACGTTGAGTGAAAAAATATTTTCTCTTTTTAGTCTTAAATAGTTTACCCTATAGCTTCATTGCATGTCCCTTAGTCTTTCTATATTCTGATAACGTAAATAATCGATCTACGTTTACCCGTTCCACTCCATTCATTAATTTATAGACCTCTATCATATCTCCCCTCAGCCGTCTCTTTTCCTGGCACAGAACGTCATTTGGTTCGCTTTCCTAGGAACCGCTTCAGGTCTTTTAAATATTTAGCAGAATATGGCCTCCAAAACTGGGCACAGTACTCCAAGTAAGGCCTCACTAATGACCTACACAGGAGAATTATTGTCTCCTCCTTTCTGGTGGTTATGTCGATCTCTGTGCAGCCTAGTATCCTTCTGGCTTTGGCCACTGCCTTATCTGCTCTGCCATCAACATTACCGCAACAACACTTTGTCAGGGACCACAGAATAATGTTCATTCCAGAATCTAGCAGATGCTCCCTTGGAGGGGAATTTTAGAAGGGACGTCCAAATACAGTCTGGGATGTCTAAGCCAGAACATCTGGTAAAACAAAAGCCAGCATGTCCAGGTGCAGACACAATTTCACAAACGTGGACATGCCCGATATGGACATTTGTGGGAGCGTCTACATAGACATCCCCAAAACCATATTCCAGATCCTGGACATTGTGACGTAGGAGACTCTTATGAAGCAATGGAAACTGATAGTGATCTGGTGGAGAGAACCGGTACTGCAAGGGAATGCAGGATTTTCTCTTCTGAGACGAAAAAACACAGAGCTAATCAGGAACCACACCTCACCTCAAGACACGAGAGAAGCCAAGTCCCTGATTGGGCACGCCCAAGCAGGAGGCGGGCAGTGCAGTACTCAGGTAGCTTGTTAAGAATGCAGAAACAGAAACAGTTAGAGGAGCCCGAGCACCACGAGCAAGACGGAGAGGAGGAGTCAGGACACAAGCACCTGGACGAGGACAGGTCAGAGGAACAGGAACCGTTGGAGAGAGAACCACTAAGCAACTGTGATCCACGAAGGAGCAGACGGGAGCTGGGAGACTCAGGGGCAGAGAAAGACTTCTGTTACCAGAAGAATTCAAAGGCACTGAGAGACCCAAGGCTACAGCTCAGGAGTTTAAAGGACCAAGCAGAACCTTGGAACAGGAGGCAGAGGGAGAAAGAATTACCCTGGAAGAAGCCCCAGCACAAGGTATCTGGTGGGTTTGGAACGGCTAGCAAGCTTAACAGTGGGAAGCCAGAAAGAGTGAACTTTAATTGTGAAAGACAGAACAAAGGCAGAAAGTTTGATAGTAATTGGTTAAGCCAAGAGAAGCCTGACTGTTTTCCTTTTAACACTCTGAGAGACTCTCCAAGCACAGCTAAAGCGTTTTACCCTGCACTTTCATTTGGAGATAGGTGGGGGAAGGGAAATGCTTACACGCTGAACTCTTGTCCAAGTAAAAGCACTGATAATTGCCAAGAGATAAGAACATTAAACAAGCATTTACCTGAAGGAGGATATTCTCAGCTTAGCTCAGAAAATACACAGACTGAATTACTTCTCACTGAATTCAGGGAGTTCCTTAAAAGTAGAGCAGTTTCTCCTCATGATGTAGCAAAGCCTATGAGCAGCTGTGAGGAAGAAATGCCTTTCATTTCTCTGCCGTCTACAGAGCAGGAAGTCCCGATGGACTGCTCTACATGTGTGATTCAAAAGGACATTTAAGTGATATGCTTGCCAATGTTTTATGAAAGAATATAACAAAGTTACCTTACTGATTGCTATGCAAAAGAAGCTTAGGTGAAGAGAATAAGTGAAAGCATATTCTGTGCAATTCAGGAGCATTGCTGTTACCAGAGTTTTCTGTTACGTTAATGAAAGGAGGTCACATGACAACCGAATGTGATCAGTAATGGACATTTAGCCAAGCAGTAAAAAGCCTTGTTTAGTTAAGTTTCTCAGCCTTGTTTTGTGCTACATTATTTTATTTACGTCTGCTGCATTTGAACTCCGGAGCGGGAGAAATAAACCTCACAAAAGAAATTTTCTTTGCCTTGCCTTACTACTTGATCACCTACACAACTACAACCTTAACCCTCAAGGGCATTCAAGGCCAGCCCCTCCCTTAACCCTCAAGGTCCAGGGAGTGGGTGGGTGGCAACATCTAGGATAGCCTAATGGTTAGTATAGTGTACTAGAAAAAGAGTAACCATGGTTCAAATCTCACTGTTGCTGTTGTCAACTGCGTACTGGGGATGATGAAGTGCTATCTTCTCTACACCCTCTGGATATTTTTCAGCTAAAATGAGCACTTTTCAGATGACTGTTTGTGCCTGGAGCAGGTCTGACCTTAGGCACAACGCCAGACATCCATGCAGGTGATGGCCCTAGAGATGATCCAAAATGTTGGAGGTCTAGGTAAACCTCAAGCTTTACATCCCATCTGGCTGTCAAAATCTATTATTTAGCTTTGAATGCCCTGCTTTTACTGCTCTCCAGGGGTTTCTGCCCTAAGCGACCACCTAGTTTGCCTAGTAGTTGGGCTGGCCCTGTGTCCATGACATTTCTGAGATTAGGCAGGGGCATTCATGTTCCTGGGAATACCTCCATCACGCCCCTGTTCAGCTGGGGACCATCCACAGATTCAGCTTCTAAAATGATTCTGGAGATGTTTCTGTGCTTTGGATGTCTCTATGCTGTTTTCGGATGTCTAAAGCACGAATAGGACTTCCAGAATGACCCCCTTTGAGTCCAGTCACCAGGTGCTACCATTGTTAAATGTGCGGGTCTCTTTTTCTTATAGGAGGGGGGGTGGGCCTGACTGTGAATGTTGCCTCTGTAGCATGTCCCTCCTAACAAGCCTTTGGAATGTAACCCAGATCCCCCACAAGAAAGCATGCAGCTCTGCAACTGGTAAGGACTGGGACGTACTGGACACTACAATAGTAGATCAGTTTGGTGGTGGGGGTGGGGGAGGGGTGGGGGGTGGGGGGGTTCTACCTACCTCAATGGGTAGAGGTTGGATTATCAACCCAGCAATGCCAGTTTAGTTTCCAGGGCTTCAGTTTGCAGGCATAAAATGATGAACATTTGTGTCGCTTTCATTTTCCATTCTGCTGCATAAGATCTTCAGTGCAGCTTGGGAGCGGACTCTCACCAATTGAAAGAGATCTGAATAAAGCAGTTGTTAAGGATAACAAATGATTTTTTTTCTCAAAGAGAAAAAGGCAGCTCTGGGAGGCAAGTCGCAGGAAGAGAGTCCAGACTGAGAAATGCGGTCTCTACAGGGACATCTTTGGAATGTCTTCTCATTACTTTGTTCCTAGACCACATGCTGTCCTCGGGATATAATTGCCCCATTAAAAGGTCTTGTTGCCTTTTTTTTTCTCACAAATTAAGAATAAACCTAGAGTTTTTGTAATCAAAGGCTCTATAGCTAAAGAAATGGCTCTGGTATGCGAGGAAACATATAAAGCAGTTCCGATTAAACAGAAGTAAAAACAATCAGATTAAAAGGGAAATAACATTATTTAGACTGAAAAATAAAATATAATGGAAAACTCTAAAAAGGGAATTTTACCCTGGTTATTGGAAGAATGCCTTCAGTGTACACAGAACTGTACAGTTACAGCTTAAAGTGGTAGTACCAGCAACTACATTTTAAAATAATTCAGCTGACAGAGGAAACAAGTTGATTGAAATTATCGCTCCACTTGAATTCTGTTAGTTAATTTCTCTAAAACTGAAACCTTCTTCATTTCCCAGAATGTTGTTTTGTTTGCTGCAGATATTTATGTTGCTTCATACTCCAAATTCCTGTCCTGAGTGTAAGTGGATTGCCTACCATATAGCAGCTGAATATCACCACTAACCAGATAGTGACCGTCCTAGCTGCTGAAGCCAGATACCAGGCTGGTATCTGGATACAGGCACTGAATATCCAAATTCGTGTTAACCACAGCAGCCGGCTTTTAAGGAAATTGCTGACCTCCCTCCCCCAAGGTTTAATTATTATTCCCTTTATAAATAAATTATCCTCACATGGCCTGGAAGAACTGAGGGTGCTGATGCCTCCATTGCAGCTCCAGAAAAAGTAATGCCCGGGAGAGGACCCCCCCCCCCCAAATGCAGGTCTCAGGGCAGCCACCCGAGTTCCTCCCCCAAAGGATAGCTCCCCCAAAGGATGGCTGCCTTTGCAGTCAAATAGATGTCTCGGAACACAGACTGATCTTGACTATGGCAGCAGCCCTGATAGAAGGTATTCTCCTTCTGCAATTAGTCCTTGCCCAAAGTGCAACAGAAAAATCCAAAACTTTGACACTCATTCAGAGTATCTTCTATGCTTGTGTCGTGACCACAGTCAGAAGGACTGTAAGCATTGTGCTTGGAGGTCTCTGAGAACATCTAGAGATTGTCTGAATCACCTGTGAACATTTTGAAGCTGAGACAGCTCTATCTCGAAAAACTCAAAAGAGAAATTCTGTGCAGGAAAGTGCCATACAAATTGAAAATCTTCCATGGAGTTGTCTTCAGCCTCCAGATGCAGTGATTTTAAGAGTCTAGCCGCCCAAGGGGACCAGCAGATATCTTTAAAATTAGAGTGCACCCTCTGAGGTTTCTAGGCATATACTACAGCCATTCCACCCCTTCTAAAGCACTGCAGAAACACAATCATACTAGTCAGTGGTGTAAAGTCCACCCAAGCCGTCACTGCAGTGCAGGGGGGCCCAGAGAAATAAAGGCCCATTTGTAGTGCTCACGCTGCTCTAGGAGCCTTCAATGATATTTTGCTTGGGGGCCCTCAATTTGAATTCCTGCCACTGATACTAGTGCATTGTTTACTCAAGCTAAGAGAAAGCACTTGGACTCTGTTTTTGGTAAGAGCCTCAGCATATGGTGAGTAAATGTGATGCCGACCTGCCCGATATGGCAAAAGAACTGTTCAATGCAGAACTATCCATCTCTGTGCAACCATCTGTGCAGCAGTCTGCTTCTTCTTCTCCGGTGTTGGTTACTGTAGCTGATGAGTCTTTGTCGTTTACAGTATGCCTCTACAACTTCTGGGGGCTGTGTTTCCCTACCAGCAGATTGGTGGAGACAAAGAACCAATTTTCAGTGACATCATTCCTATGCCTCTATTCACCTCAGCCACCAGAGGTTCCTTCAGTATTTCTTTGTCTCTGGCAGTTGGTGGATGGATTTTCTCCTCTCTGTAGAAAATCTGAGGATTGAAAGGAAAAGAGATTGACTAAACACTCGTGAACCACCACCTTGAGCACAGAAAAGTGACTCTCACTTGAGTGTGACATGGGAGGCTCCACTAGACTGTGGTCTTTTTGGTAGCCATAAGAGGAGGGGAAATTGGTCCTGCTCCATGCTCTTATCATGATAAGAGCCTTTTGAGCAGCCACAGTTTGGAAGGATTTGGAAGAGTACAGCAGCCTCACACAAACTCAGTGCCCCTCCTTCCTCCTCTGTCCCCCCTGATCTCTCCAAAAGATTGCAGAAGGCTCGCAGCGGGATCTGCCTGCCAGCCACCTTAAACGCACTGCTGCAAAACCAGCCAGTGAAACAGTTTCAGGGGAGTGAAGATGAGCTTGGCATGGATTTTCTGCCTGGGGTTCTTGGAGGATGAGTACCAAAGCTTGACTTCATCCTTGTCCTTGTTGGGGGCTCCCAATTCTGTCTTCTTGGAACACAATTCAGTGTGGACTGCTGGTGACTACTGGCATAGTGTGGAGGTTTCCCCCTGTTTTGTGCATGCGTTAGTAACATTTTTACCTATTATGCACCTGTTGGTCACACAGTCCTAATGTGTGTTCCTCCCAAACGGCTGTAATCCATGCTCCTTCCCCAGCACGTGTAATGCACGTAACCATAAAAGCACAATTAATGCATGCTTGCGGGCCGATGCAGCCTTAGCGCACACTGTTGTTGTTCTTGCCCTAACTCTCTATGTCTTCTTTCAGGAAACACTGTTTAACCTGTGGCAAGCGAGATTCCTTATCCCCAAATTCTTGACTCTGCTTTTCCTGCATGGGAGCTTCTGAGTCATCCCTGGAAGACCTGTGGATATCTTCCAGGATGCATTACTTAGACAAATGGTAATGGAATCGACTAGTGAAAGCTCGATGCTGGATTTAGTACTCACCAATGGAGATAGCGTGTTGAATATCTGGGTGGGTGCTCAGGTGAGCAGCAGCAATCACCACACAGTGTGGTTTGAAATAAAAGCCAAGGCAGAGTCCAATCACAGCAAGCTCATAGTCCTAGATTTTAAAAACACTGACTTCAGTAAAATGGCCAAGTGCCTGAAGGAGGAGTTGGTAAGGTGAGAGGGGATAAGGGAAGTGGAATTGCAATGGGCTAAACTAAAGAAAGCAATAAAAGGTACAACAGATACATACAAGGAACGTAAATAAAAAAAAGAGGAAAAGGAAACCTATTTGGTTCTCCAAAGAAGTGGCTGCATAAATAAAGGCAAAAACCACAGCTTTCACAAAATTCAGAAGTTCACAAACAGGGGAACACAGAAAAGAATACAAGATAAAGCTAAAAGAGACAAAAAGAGAAATAAGGATAGCAAAATCCAAGGCAAAATAAAAGATGGATAAAGATGTGAAGTGTGGCAACAAGATTTTTTTCAAGTATATTCGGGTGAGGAAGAAAATCAGAGGTGGAATTACAGGATTCAAAAGTGCCGGGAACGGATTTGTGGAAAGTGACATTGAAAAAGCAAAAATGCTAAACAAATACTTCTGTTATTACTAAAGAAAATCCTGGAGAAGGACCACCTGTGATTGACAAATATACAAATGGGAATGGAGTATCATAAGGAAAGGAATGGAAAATAAAACAAAAGATATTATAATGTCTCTATATCGTTCCATGGTGAGACCGCACTTTGAATATTGTGTGCAATTCTGGTCGCCGTATCTTAAAAAGGATATAGCATTATTAGAAAAGGTTCAGAGAAGAGCTACCAAAATGGTAAAGGGGATGGAAGGATACTCCTATGAAGAAAGGCTAAAAAGGTTAGGGCTCTTTAACATGGAAAAGAGACGGCTGAGGGGAGATATGATAGAAGTCTATAAATTAATGAACGGAGTGGAACGGGTAAACGAAGATCGATTGTTTACGTTATCAGAATATAGAAAGACTAGGGGACATGCAATGAAGCTACAGGGTAAACTGTTTAAGACTAATAAAAGAAAATATTTTTTCACTCAACGTGTAATCAAACTCTGGAATTTGTTACCGGGGGATGTAGTAAAGGCTGTTAGTGTAGCTGGGTTTAAAAAAGTTTGGACAAGTTCCTGGAGGAAAGGTCAATAAACCATTATTAAGAAGGGACCCAGGATATCAATGCTTGACCCAGTACAAGCATTGTGGAACCTGTGTCTTTTGGGGAAACTGCTAGGTACGTATGACCTAGATTGGCCACTGTTGGAAACAGGATACTGGGCTTGATGGACCTTGGTCTGACCCAGTATGGCATATCTTATGTTCTTATGGAGTAGATACTACACCATTCACAGATGATGTGTTGGAACAGCTTGCAAAACTGAAAGTGGACAAGGCTATGGGACCAGATGGGATACATCCTAGGATACTGAAAGAGCTCAGAGAGGTTCTTGCAGGGCCGTTAAAGGATGCCTTCAGGCCAGTAAGCCTTATCTTGATAGCGGGGAAAAGTAATTGAGGCGCTCCTGAAAGACCGAATAGTGGACTTTCTCGAAACCAACAGGTTGCATGATCCGAGGCAACATGGTTTTACCAAAGGACGATCTTTCCAAACAAATCTGATTGAATTCTTTGACTGGGTGACCAGACAACTAGATCAAGGGCATGCGATGGATGCGATCTACCTAGATTTCAGCAAAGCCTTTGATACTGTTCCTCATAGGAGGCTTATCAATAAACTCAACAGCTTGGGGATGGGTCCCAAGGTGGTGAACTGAATCAGAAATTGGTTGACTGACAGATGACAGAAGGTGAAGGCAAACGGAACTCACTCAGATGAAAGGAAGGTGATCAGCGGTGTGCCCCAGGGTTTGGTCCTAGGACCACTACTGTTCAGTGTATTTGTGAGTGATATTGCTGAAGAACTGAATGGAAAAGTCTGTCTTTTTGCAGATGTCACGACTCCCCTGAGAGAGTGGATAACATGAGAAAAGATCTACAAAAGCTGGAAGAATGGTCTAATGCTTGGCAGTTAAGTTTCATTTTGAAGAAGTGCAGTGTCATGCACTTGGGAAGCAGAAATCCAAGGGAAATGTATGTGATAGGGGGTGAGAGACTGATTTGCACGGACCAGGAGAAGGACCTCAAGATAGCAAAACAGTGTGACAAGGTGGTAGCAAAAGCCAGAAAGATGCTGGGTTGCATACAGAGGAATTACCAGCAGAAAGGAAGAGGTACTAATGCCACTGTACAAGTCGCTGGTGAGGCCTCACTTGGAATATTGTGTTCAGTTTTGGAGACCGTATCTCGCAAAGGATATAAAATGGCTGGAAGCGGTTCAGAGGAAGGTGACCAAAATGATTTGGAGCTTGCATCAGAAGACGTATGAGAAGAGATTTGAAAACCTAAATACGTACTGTCCTGTACAATTCATATTGTTCATTGTAAACCGCAATTGATCTGTAGGAAATGGTGGTATAAAAATGTAAATAAAATAAATAAATATGTACACACTGGAGGAGAGGAGGGACAGGGGAGATATAATGCAGACCTTTAAATACTTAAGAACTATTAATGAACAAACAAACCTCTTCTAAAGATGGGGAAGCTGTAAAACTAAAGGGCATAACATGAAGCTGCTAGGGGGTAAATTGAAAGGCAATGTCAGGAAATACTTTTTTCACTGAAAGGGTGGTGGATGCTTGGAATGCCCTCCTGATTGAAGTGGTGGGGGCAAATACAGTGACAGAATTCAAAATGGCATGGGACAGACACAGTGGATCCCTTTACAGCAACAGGATAAAATCAAAATAAACATAACATCTCTTATATCTCAACAAGTAGGGGATGACCTACATGGAGCGGTGGGTATATGCCTAAACAAAGGCATGGGGAGGGGTGACCTCCATGCAGCGGCAAGTGCACCTACTCTTGCACCTTTGCTGGGCAGACTAGATGGACCATACTGGTCTTTATCTGCCATCATTTACTGTATTACTGCATTACTATTTCTGTTATAATGTTAAGCTCAAGTTAAGCTACTGTGTAAAAACAACTGAGGCAGCATGACGTATTTAACGTATTTATTTCAGTATTTCAAGCAAACATATCGAGTGAATAAAATAGCTGTTGGCTATATGAGTTTGACAGCCCACATTGCTGTAGCTGGCAAAGTCCCACAAAGCAGTTCCGTAAGGCAATCCAGCTTATGGAAGCGTAGGGCAGAGCAATTCTTCAGAGATCATTTCTTATTAGGAAAGGCATATTTGGCTGAGCTAATGAGCAGAAGCAAATCAGGTGCTAAAATGACTGTGGGCATTATTGCAAAGCTGCCAAGTTACCCAATTCCAGGAGGGAGACTTTGACATGTCCAAGTTTCAAGCTTCCAAGTGTAGTTTCAGTGGTCCCGGATTGGTATCTATTGAACTTAGAGTTGCAGATCACTAATGCAGCAGAATGATGTTTGTCAGAAATCCAGGACTAGTCCAAACATTTTCTCCTTGAAACTGGGAACTTGGAAACTTTGCTTATTGGCTAGTAGAATGCATGATTTGCAAGCGTGTGTGACCATAGGTGCTTTGCTTTATGTAATCAGGACTCTGCCTTAAAATTGTGAATGACTCGTATTCAGCCAGTCTTGTAAGTTATTTTTAAAGGAAGCTGCTGACTGCCAGGACCAGAGAACTGACCAATATAAGTGTTGGTTTTCTGCCAACAAGTGGTTTCCAGACTGGCAGAGACTTCCTCCGCCCTTCCCAGGGACCTTCCCTTTTCAGGACAGACCAATTTGAAGCCTGACTGGCAGTGGCAATGGCAGCAGCTTATCCTGAAGAAACATGGACTGGAGACAGTCAGCGCACACTGTGTTCCCAAATACCATGTTGGCCACATCTCATCCTGACTTTCATAGGGTATGCAGGGCAGGGGAGTACAGTGCAGAGTGGCTCTATCTAGAGCCCGTACTACTGCAGCTATTGCTTCAATCAAGTCCCTCCCAGGCCCTCCTGATAAAGGCAGTTAGAAAAAAAAAATAGGGAAATAAGGTGATACCTTTTTGCTGGACTAACTTTATACATTCTTAGACTAACTTTCAAAGATTAAACGGTTTCACTTAGTACATTAATTTTCCTTTTCTTGTTTTCTCTTGTTTTTCTATTTTATGTGGCAAAATCCACTAACTATTCAGCCTGCCTTCAAAAAATTGGCTATAAAATATAAGGTCCAACCAGCTCCAGATTTTAGTAAGATCCAGTTATCTCGCACTTCAGTTGTTGTGGAAGTGACCTTGAGAAAATCTAACAAATGCAGAGATCTCCCTAGCACGCCTCTGGGAAAAGACACTGTATGCTGACTCATTTGGGGGAAGAAAGTTTTCCATGGAGCCAAGCTTTCTGCATGTATTGCTGCCCATTACAGTTGTGGTTAGGCATGTTGTGTACAATATCTTGAGAAATAATTGGAAATATTCCAACTTTATGTCATCATAATATTTTAATAGTATGTTCACAGGTATACAACAAAGAAAGATGTCTATGCAACTTAGGGGTATGTTTACTAAGCAGCGGTAGATGTAGTAATTTCCGAGAAAAAAACAGAATATGACTTGGACAGCATTGATGGCACCCTTCACTAATATTTGGTTGCACAACCCTTGGCAGTGATGACAGCCTCCAAATGTTTCTTGTAGCCATCTATAAGTTTTGTACATCTGTTGTTGGTAGTTTCTCCCACTCTTCAACTGCGATTTGTTCCATCTCATGAATGTTTCCAGGATTCCTTTTACCAATGGCAGATATCAGCTCTTTTCAAAGGTTCTTGATTGGATTAAGATCAGGACTGGCCAGTTTAAACCAGTCCATTTGTTCCTTTTTAACCAACCATTCTTTTGTATATTTGGATATGTGTTTTGAGTAATTGTTCTGCTGGAGGACCCCTGCTGGAGGAGACCTAGCTTTCTGACTCTAGGTAGCACATTTTGCTCCAAAATCCCTTGGTGGTCCTCCAACTTCATGATTCCTTTAATTCATTCCAGGCCTCCAGTTCCTGAGGCAGCAAAACAGCCCCACAACATTATGGAACCTCCACCATATTTAACTGTAAGAAACTTTTTTTTTTCATTATAAGCTTCATTTCTTCACCTGTAAATGTATCGCTGTCTGCATTGCCAAAGAGCTTAAGTTTGGTTCAGTCTGTCCACATAACATTTTCCCAGAAGGATTTTGGTTTCTGAAGGTGTGTTTGGGCAAAGATCAGGCGTGCCTTTTTATGTCTGTCTTTTAGCAGTGAGGTCCTCCTTGGTCTTTGCCCATGAAGTCCTTCTTTGTTTAGTGCATAGCGTATGGTGCAGATTGAAACCACCACTCCAAATTGTTCCAGGTCAGCCTTAAGTTCCTTGGATGTTGTACTTGGTGTTTTTCCAACAGTTCACACTAATCTTTGAAGACTTCTTGGATTAATTTTCCTCTTTCCACCATGTCCTGAGAGATTCTTGACAGTTCCATGAACAGAAAATGTCTTAATAAACAGTGCAAACTGTATACACAGTAATTCCAACGTCTTTGGAGATGTCTTTGTACCCCTTTGAAGTTTGATGATAATGGTTTTTCTGACAGTCTCAGGCAGCTCTCTTGTCTTCATCATTCTGAAAATGGAACAGGGAGTGAATGTGGCCATTTTAAATATTAGAACCATAATTCATCGGTTGATTCAGGTCATATGAGAACTGACAATTGATCACAGGTGCGTCTAATTTTACTGCAATGGGAATGTGGTTCTTCTGTCAAACTGATTTGATATTATTTATAAGGGTACCAATAATCATGTCCTGGCAGTGTCCCAGTTTTTATACTATTTCCTTCTATTTCCTTTTTTAATTGGTCTTGTTTTATTTGATTCTTTTATGTGTCAAATGTGTGTGCATACAGGGCCTGAAATTTGAAGGGCATTTATATAGTTTACAGCCTAGTAAACCATGTAAATGGCTTAGATGGGGATATTCACCAGCACATACACGGTTAGTGCTATTGAATATCCCTATTCAAATCCGCTATGTGCCCCGATGCTATCCGGTTAGCCTCAGGGAGTGTTGGGGGCTTTCTGGGCCGGAGCAGAGGCAGTGACTCCCGCTAGCCATCTGGGACCACCATCCGGTTAGCGATCCGCGGCTAAAACTAAGCCAGCTTTTGGCTCGCCTAGTTTTTGCTGAGAATCGCTAACCAGGCAGCGGTCGAATTTCACCGCTACTCAGTTAGGCTCTGCGGCTGAATGCACCCGGCACAAACCCAGATATTCAATGCCGTCACCGTGGCATTGAATATATGGGTCTAAGGGTTGGCGGGCAGGGCTATGTGCCGATGTGTTACATAGCCTGTCCAAATGAATATCCGGACCATGTAGTCCAAAGCCATTTCACTGGCCACTTTGTTTAGGAGATATTGGACATTAAGGAGTTAAACTGTAAGGGTGCCAATAACGTTGACCACAACTGTATCTTCCTTTACAATGGATTAACACAGTGGCAATCCCACTGCTTACTCCTGACAAAGAAAATGTTTGCCGGGCATTGGAGGATGGTGGGGGAACATTGAGTGTGGAGGAAAGGGAGGAGAGGGGAGTGGAAAATGGGCAGGCAGCTCTTTGTTTCAGATTGGCATCACTATTCTGCACTCTCCACTGCAGTATAGATAAATTTTCAAACCACCCAATTCTCCTCCGACCCAGGCGTCTTCCTCATCCCACCAGGCAGGAAGCAGTGGATGTCACCGGCTTTCTTTTGTGGTTAGAATTATGTGGGGTCAGTGGGTCATTGCAAAACTCTGAGGTCTTGTACAGTTTTGACTGAGGAGGAAGAAAGTGCGGGTAAAAAGCTCTGCTCGCTGACTTCTTTAGGACAACATGCAAAGGGTAAGGGGGACACTGCTGCTCCTAGTGATCTTGGCAAGTCACTTAATCCTCCACTGCCTCAGATATAGACTTATATTGTAAGCCCTTTAGGGACAGGGACATATCTAGTGTTCGTGAATGTAGCTCACCTGAGAGAGGCAGGTGACAGCAGCTCTGACCTCCTCTCTAACAGCAGCTGACTTACCAGGTGAAAATCTGATGGCACATCTGAGTAGACCAGTTAGGAACAGCTGATATAGCATGCCTGATGGGGTCTTCCTCTAGGCACGTGCTCAGATTGTTTATGCCTTAATCTGCCCCGGATGCAGTGATTCCACTACACAAACATTTGCCTCTTGTTACTCTGGTTCGAATTACTGGTTCTTGGAACTGAGCCCCTGCTTCATAGACAAGTCTGAGTAAAGAGAGGGAGAGACATAAATACAGTTTTAACAATGGCCATCACCTTTCCTTAGCCAGCTGTGTCAGAGATATCTCCCAGCTGTCGGCTACACATACTTGACTGCTTGCAGGATACTGCTCCTTTTCCTTTTGCCCTTAATTAGGACATATAACCAAGTCTGTCAGCACCCATGCTAGCAAAGTTACCACCTCCTTAGGATTATGAGGGTCAGATCACTGAAGGGTAATTTCACAAAGCTTATACGCCATGTAGTCATGTAGAAGCAGCATGTATGGAGGAGTTATGCATTTAGCACCATTTTATAAATGTGCGCCTACCCAGGCCATAATGTGGAAACATCCATGCCTGCAAAAGGGGTGCATTCTGAGAAAGAAATGGGCTTGTACTGGGCGATCTGCATTAGCAGGTGCAGGGGCAGCTCTGTCGGTAGGCAGGGTGAGACAGCTACCTCAGGCAACAAATTTTTTGGGTGGCAGCGAGTGCCTCTAAAATGCCTCTGTAGTTTGCCGCCTCACTTTGCTTTCTGACAGGCAGAAACTACTCTTCTTTTTATCTTCATTTGCCCGAGCCAGTGAAGATGATGCTGTTAAGAAGGGGGTTGGAGTAGAGCCCCCAGACACAAATGAGAAGTGGCAAAAATGAAAGAAAAGGGCAGCAGGGGACCTGGAGCCTGTGCCTGTACTCGGCCTCCAACAAAGGACGTTTGCATTGGAGAGAGCGGGATGTGACAGACCAGGAGCGCATGCATAGGTTCGGAGTCCTGCACTGCCCTTTTCTTTCACTTCTGCTGCAGACCCAGGAGGCATGGCCATGATGGTGGCAGCAGCAAGGGAAAGGGAAGTGAGGGGAATCCTGGACTGAAGAGCAAGGGAACAGAAGAATAGACAGGCAGGGGAGAGAGTGAGGAAAAGATGCTGGATGGGGAAGACAGGCAATGATGAACACAGGGGGACGGGAAGAGACAGGGAGATTCTGAACATGAAGTGAAAAAGAGGGAGAGATGCTGGAAATAGGGGATGAAAGGAAGAGAGTGGGCAATGCAGGACAAGGAGGAAAGAGGGAAGGGAGATACAGGACATGGATGGAGAGGGAGAAGAGAAGAGAGGGGAAGATGCTGGACATGAAGGGAAGAGATGCTGTGCATGGGGGGCAGGAAAAGAGGGGAGTCACTAGACATAGGGGGAAGGGAAGAGAGGGGGAGATGCTGGACAGGGGAGGGAAGAGAGGCTGGTGTCAGTGGTTTTAGCTCAGCATAGCCATAGGAGTGAAGGAAAATGCTCTCATGCTGTGTAAAACATTAATTTGGGGGAGGAGTAAAGAGGTGGGTAGCTGAGACCGATGCTTGGGGCTGGGACTGGAAATGGGCAGATGGTAGAGGAGGGGGCTGAGACTGGAAGGGATCTGATGCTGGGGGACACTGAAACTGGAAGAATGTTGCTGAGTCTGGGGGCCTGGGAATGGGAGGAGACAGATTCTAGGGCTGAAACTGGAAGTTGGTGCTGGCAAATGTTGCATCAGCGTGAGCGAAGGGGACAGATACTGGGGGGGGGGGTGAGAAGGTGGACGATAGATATCATGTGCAGGGAAGAAGCAAGGGCATAAGCAGGGGAAGGTTGAGAGAATTAATGAATATTGGAGAAGGAAGTAGACTGGCAGGTGCTGGGACAGGGGAGAAGGGAGAAGGAAGCAGAAGGAACAGTAGATACTGGGGACAGGGTGATGTGGGAGCAAGGACTTGGACAAGTGGAGACTCTAAGGTTAGGTGGGAGATGAGAAGAAGATGGAACGTAAGATTGGCTGGGTATTGGGACTGTAAGAAGGGACTCAAAGCTTGGTTGGGATTGTGAGTAAAGACTCAGGGATTGGGTAAGGTGGAAGGGGGGCCTTGGGGATTAGCTGGGGAATAAGTGAGGATTAAGAAAATGACCATGGATCAGGAGGATAATTAGGACTAGGTGATTGAGTAGGGCTATGAGACAGCGTGCGGAAATATGGAGAGGGGAAATTGTGTACAGGACCATCTGGAGGGGTTGGAAAGAGCTGAAAAAAGACAGAGGGCTATGGAGCTGGTGAGAGAGACAAAGGTGAGAGGAGGTAGAAACGGGGGGGGGGGGGGGGGAATAGGAGCCTGGATGGGAGTAAGAATAAGAAAGGGAATTGAGATGGCAAGGGCATGAATGGTAGGGAATGAACAGGAACTAATGGCAGGATAAAGGGCAGAAGGTACTGATGTCAGCTTTGAAAAAGATGTAGGTATTTCTTCTTATTTTGTTCTGTACAGGTGTAAATGTATTTCTATTTCTTCAATGTTCTGATGCTCACAGTCTGTTTTCTTGGGGTTTCCATTTCATTTTATTCTGCACATGTGTTTCTAATTTGTAGACTCTTATTTTTCATGTCCTGTGCAGTGGGGGATTTTTTTTTTTTATCATGTAGGTTCTATGTATTTATTTTGTTTATTTATTTATTTGCTTTTATATACCAGGCTTTTTGAAATCAGTGTGGTTTACATATAACATGAGCAATCAAACATTTTACATAGAACTGGAGATAGCAAGAATAAAACAGTGGAACAGTTTACATGGAACAAAATTGTATAGAACAGATTAAAATTTAACCTGAAACAGAGGAACAGTAGAATAAAGTAATATCTAGCTATTTGATCTTAATCAGTGCGAATTTTGGTAAATGAACAAGACTAGAGACAGGCTGGGCAGTAAAGAGAAGGCCTTGTTTAGGATGGTTGGTTGTAGACTAATTGGAACAAGTATGTCTTTAATGCCTTCCTAAAGGATGTCAGATCTGGGATGGCTCGGATCGTTGGAGGAAGGGCATTCCAGCGGGTTGGTGCAAATAATGAAAAGGCACGATTCCTGGTAGATTGAGTACAAGTCCTTATTGCTGAAGGGATGACAAGTGAGTTTACCATGCATGACCTCCTAGTTCTGGTCTCCGGGGTCCGTTGTGTAAGTTCAGCGAGGGAGGCTGTAGACATGCTGTTAAGAGCCTTGAAGGTAAGTAGGAGGGCTTTGTATATCAGGCAATTTGTTATAGGGAGCCAGTGGAGCTGTTTCAAGAGGGGCATGATGTGTTCATACCTGGACACAGACAGGAGTGTTCGGGCAACTGTGTTCATGGCCAATTGTAATGGTTGGAGAGCATGCTTTGGCAGGCCATGGAGAATTATGTTGGAGTAGTCGAAGTGAGGAAAGATGAGGGCTTGGCAAACTGTGCGAAAATCTGAGGGTTCAAGGAGAGGGCGTAGATGCCGGAGGGTTCTCAGTTTATGGCAAACTGCCTTGGTGATGTTTTGTACATGAGCTTCCCAATTCAGATGTTAGTCCAGTGTGATTCCCAGGTAACTTACTTCTTGCTTAGTCACAAGATCGATGTCATTCAACCTGAGGGAAGTTGGTGGGATGAAAGTATTGTCTTTGGTTATATATAAGGCCTCTGACTTTCTGCTGTTAACCATCAGACTGTGGGAAGTGAGCCAATTTGAGACTGCATTGAAGCACTCTGTGATGGAAGAGTAGTCAGGGTTGTCTGTGGAGAAAGGGGCATAGAGTAAGACAGTGATGGCTAACCTTTTTGAGCCCGAGTGCCCAAAACTGCCGCACAAAACCAAAGAATTTCCTCAAAGTGCCAGCACGTCATTTGCATAAGTGGTCTTATTTGCATAAATATTTGCATAATGTTACCATACACTAACTTTTAGTAAACATGTCTCTTAATGAGTGTATGGATAAAGAAAGACTAAAAGATTTCTACATTACTATAATCCAGTGCCAACCGCCAGGCACATTAGGAACTACTACAAACGCTGCCCATTTAGAACCCATAGCAAACCCGCCGTATCCTGACAGCATTACCAGGACTCACAAAGCACCATACCCTACCTATCAAAAGGCAACACTGCAAATATTAAACCAATACATTTCAGAGAATACTGGGGAAAGAGAACAAGTGGCAACGTCAAATAGGAATTTCCTCTTGTACCAAACAAAGCGCAGATGTTAATGATGCACATTTCCCAGAGCTGACATATTCCAGTTAATAAATTCAAAATAAAGAGATATCTTTCTACCTTTTGTGCATTTTTTTTTCAGTTGCAATTGGTCCAGCCACCTTCTTCTGGTTTCTTCATGTTTTCTGCTAACTCTCCATCGTCTGCTGTCCATTTGTCCTTTCTTCTCTCTTCTAGTTTTTTTTCCATTCTCTCTCTCTCTCTACATCTGCTTTAACATACTAATCTTTCTCCTTTTGCTCTTTCCTCATTCCTATTTCATCCACACAAATTTTACCCCTCCATCCTCAATCCCCAATTACTCTCCCAATACCTGGCCAATTGTAGATTTTTCATCCCTCCTACACAAAATATTTTTCCCCTCTCCATTTTACTCTCCCAGCCCCATCCCATTCTAATCCTCCCCCAACATCAGCTCCCTTCTAGTTCCAGTCTCACCCAGCATCCATTCCCTTCTAGTCCCTGCATCAGCCCATTTCCAGTCCAAGTCCCTTCATCAGCTCATTTTCAATCCTAGCCCCACCATCAGCCCATGTCAAATCATAGCTCCCCTCTACTCAGCCCAATTCCAGTCCAAGCCCCCCCATGAGCCTACTTCCAGTTCTAGCCCCTCCATGAGTCCATTTCAATTCAAGCCCCCACCACAGCCCATTTCCAATCTTAGCTCCCCCCAACAGCCCATTTCCAGTCCTATCCTAGCTGTTCCATCAGCCCATTTTCAGTCCTAGCTCCCTTCCCTCACAGCCCATTTCCATTCCAAGCCCCCTCCCCATCAGCTATTTGCAGTTCAAGCCTCCCCTTCCACTCAGCCCATTTCCAGTCCTAGCAACACCCCAACCCATTACCAGTCCTAGCCCCCCGTCAATCAACTTCCAGTCCTAACCCCCATCACCCCATTTTCAGTTTAAGCCCCCCCCTATAACCCTTTACCAGTCCTAACCCCCCATCAGCCCATTTCCAGTCAACCCCCATAGCCCATTGCCAGTCCTAAACCCCCCCATCAGCCCACAGCCCATTACCAGTCCTAACCACATCAGCCCACCTCAAGTCCTAACCCCTCCCCATCAGCCCATTTCCTGTCCTAGCCCCCCCCATAACCCATTATCAGTCCTACACCCCCATCAGCCCACTACCAGTCTTAACCCCCCCATAGCCCATTACCAGTCCTAACCCCCCCATCAGCCCACTACCAGTCTTAACCCCCCCATAGCCCATTACCAGTCCTAACCCCCCCATTACCCCATTTCCAGACAGCCCTCATCAGCTCATAGCCCATTGCCAGCCCTCATCAGCCCACAGCCCATTGCTAGTCTTAACTCCCCCCCATAGCCCACTGCGTCTTAACCCCCCTCCCCAGCCCACTGCCAGTCTTAACCCCCCCTCCCTAGCCCATTGCCAGTCTCAACCCCCCTCCCTCCCTCCCTCCCTCCCTCCCTCCCTAGCCCATTGCCAGTCTCAACCCCCTCCCTCCCTAGCCCATTGCCAGTCTCAACCCCCCTCCCCCCTCCCTAGCCCATTGCCAGTCTTAACCTCCCTCCCTCCCTAGCCCATTGCCAGTCTTAACCTCCCTCCCTCCCTCCCTAGCCCATTGCCAGTCTCAACCCCCTCCCTCCCTCCCTAGCCCATTGCCAGTCTCAACCCCCCTCCCTCCCTCCCTAGCCCATTGCCAGTCTCAACCTCCCCTCCCTCCCTAGCCCATTGCCAGTCTTAATCTCCCTCCCTCCCTAGCCCATTGCCAGTCTTAACCCCCCTCACTCCCGCCCTAGCCCTTTGCCAGACTTAACCCCCCTCCCTCGGCTCAGGGAAATAAAAAAAAAAAAAGCTGCCCGCTGCCGCCGCCGCGGCATGGAGTGTCCTGCGGGGCTCCCTCTGCCCGGCGGGACTCTCCCGGCGCTGCTCAGCCCCTCTCTGCCGGCTTGCAGAGACGCGAAGGGAGAGAGAGTCTCCCTCGGGTCTCTCTTAAGCCCGCGGGGGCAGTTGGGAAATGTCCCATCAGCCCCTGCGGGCTTAACAGAGACTCGAGGGAGACTCTCCCTTCGCGTCTCTGCAAGCCGGCAGAGAGGGGCTGAGCAGCGCCGGGAGAGTCCCGCCGGGCAGAGGGAGCCCCGCGGGACACTCCATGCCGCCGCGGCGGCAGCGGGCAGCTTTTATTTTTTTAAATGTGCGACCTTCCCGCGTGCCAGCTGCAAGGCCTTCGCGTGCCACAGCTGGCACGCGTGCCATAGGTTCGCCATCGCTGGAGTAAGACATCGTCAGCATAAATGTGGTAGTAAATTTTGAATGATTGTATGATGGCACAGATCGGCTGTATATACACATTGAAGAGCAGGGCGGAGAGGAATGAGCCCTGTGGGACTCCTTGTGTCTGCTGGAATGGTCTGGATGATTGCGTTTCTATGTGGACTTGCTGCCGGCAATCAGACAGGTATGATTTGAACCAGTTGAGGGCTATGTTCCTTATACTTATTTGGTGTAGGCGGGTAATCTATGTAGGAATCTGCAACAGTTCAGCTTGTTCTCTTTTCCCAACTGGAGGTTGCTGGTGTTCTAGAGTATGGCATAAGGTGGAGTTCTTAGACTTAGTGCTGGTATGGTTATGGATTGTTAAGCTTCTGAGTGGCCATTTGCAGGGTTTCATATTACTTCACACAGTGTCTGGCAGTATAAGGAGTTTGTGTTGTTATCACTGATATGACATCAGAATTTGAATAGAATATACTTTGTGTGTTCAGTTATAAAGTGAAACATCCTACTTCCTGCTCTGCACCTGTTGTTGGGAGAGTTTATTGGTTGTTCTGGGAATGTTTCATATGAATGAATAATTATGCTCTAGTTTATCAGACTGATATTCAGAGGCAGTCACGCATTCACTGGTGCATGCAAAATTAGCTTATCCATATTTTTTTAACAAATATTCAGATAATTTCAGGCTATTTAAATTGCTAAATGGCCAGATATTATTCAATATTTGTGTACCATTCAGGAGAGGAGCAAGAGCAGGCCAGAAAATTATCCAGATAGCGGTAATATTCAGCCACCATCAGGAACTCTTCCGACCTCACCAAGTTTAGAAAACTGCTAAAAAACCACCTGTTTGCAAAACCCTTCGCTAATGTCACTTAGCCATTATAAAATTTCCACAAATGGCATTCACCTGCATACAAATTGTTCACTTTCCCCATGTTTACCTAATGTTCTTGTACAAAGTTCATGTTCTATGTAAACCCAGTTTGAACTGTTCCATGTGCACCACTTTGACCAGTGAAAAGTGATAGAGAAATCCAGCTAAATAAATAAATCCCAGTGCTGCCCAAAACATGATAGAACTAATGGAAACAGAATCTTTAAGTATTTATTTTACATTGAAGAAAACTCTCTGATGCATTTAAATGTGACATGCTTTGTTCCTTAGGTTTCTGTCTTATGATATATGCACCATGTGCTGAAGGACAGGACAGGACAAAGCGTTTTAACAGGTTGGCAGCACACACCGCTCCTTGATGCGGTATTCTCTTTCTCTTGCCACAGCAAGGAAAGGTCATAGGAAAGGGCAGCAAATATTTCCTGGTGAAGAAGGACCAGGACTGACTCCAGGCTAATTTGCACCCTTGTAAAAAATAAAAAACACCTCATGAAAAATAAGTCTTCCTCTCTCTTCTCCCCACCCAGGAGACTTCAACTGTTTCTAAACACCTGCTCAGCTGCATTCCTCTTCCTTTTTTATTCTCTCTCTCTCTCTCCAGCCTGGCCAGCAGCTATCTCTGTTGCTCTTCCTCTGTCCCACCCACCCACACTCAGCAGCCTCCATCCTCCTCTCTCCTTTGGCAGCAGTTCAGGCTGGCTCAGCACTTCTCTAGTAGAAGCTCAGGTGAGCACAGTGCTCATTTCAGTGGCTGTTGGGTCTTGCGCAGCGCCCCTCTCTTGCTGTCCTTCATGCCCCTCTCTCCCTTCAGGTGACACTTCAGTGTGGAACAGCTCCCCTTTAGTCTCCTACATCAATAGCTTTCCTCTCTGTCTCTCTTTCCTTCTTCAGGCTCCTCAGTACTGCCCCCTTCTCCTTCTTGGTTCTCTCTCTTTCCAACAACAAGATTTGCCATACAGGGTCAGATCAAAGGTCCATCAAGCCCAGTACAGTTTCCAGCAGTGGCCAATCCAGGTCACAAGTACCTGTCGGCTTCCCAAAAGATAGACGGATTCCATGCTGCTTATCCTAGGGGTAAGCAATGGATTTCCCCAGTCCTCTTTAATAATAGTTTATGGACTTTTCCTCCAGGAACCTGTCCAAACCTCTTTTAAACCCAGCTACACTAGAAGCTTTTACAATATCGTCCTTTCTCTCTTTCTCCCCAGCTCCAGACCTGCCCAGCTCCTGCATTCTGCCCCTGCACCTGAAGCACAGCATTGCAAATCCTCCAGGATATCTTGATGAGCCTGTGGCTCTACAATTTGAGGAAGGATGTGGGCAGAGCGCTACCTCTTATTTACTATTTATTTAAAAGTATTTATATTTCACGCAAATCCTAGGCAGTTCACATAAAACATACATGATTAAAAAACCATTCAGACAGACAAAATACTGTAGAGCGGCAAAAGTTGGACTATCCCTTCTTAGGTTGATAACATAGGGAAAGCCTATCAGAATAAATGTGATTTTAGCTTACGCCGGAATATCAGTATGGTGCCCAGTGAAATGCTTAGTTCCCACAGCCCAAAAGCCCTGGATAGTAAAGCACAGTGACATTAAATGTGTGTTCTGCAGCATAACGCATCGTGCATGTTTCTGATTTATTTCAGCTTTATTTTCTGTGAAACTTTTAAGTTTGCATAATTTTAAAAAAATGTAATAGCTTGGCACCACGGCTCAGTGGAAGTGCTGTGTCCCACCATGTGAAAGATCTGCACCTAGAACCTGATATTCAGTGCAGTTAACACAGTTAGCAGACCTGCTCACCGCATTAATCGCATTGACCGGGATACGCGGTTAGTGCTGCGGAATATCCCTGGGTGCCGCCGCTGCATGCCCTGGTGCTAGCCAGCTAGCCTCAGGGCGTTCCAGGGTGGAGCAGAGGCAGCATCTGGCAATAACCGAGCAGTGGTGATAATCAGCTGTTGCCTGGTTACTGCTAAGCGGCGAAAGTTAGCCACCTTAAAAGGCGGCCTAACTCTCCGCCAAGGCTAACGAGGCAGCGGCTGAGTATCACTGCTGCTGCCCAGTTAGCTTTGCTGCTATCCGGCCGACCTGGAGATTCAGTGCCGATGGCCAGATACAGCCCTGGCACTGAATATCCGGGTCTTCAGTTCAGTGGTAACAGCTAGCCACCACCACTGAATATCAGGCCCCTAAGGCCCAGTATTCAAAAAATGCTGAGCTCCTAAGTTTAAGCACCTAAGTTAGGTCCCTAAATTTATCCCCTATTTTCAGCCGAAGGGTCCCTTTTACTAAAATGTGTTAGGCAGTTAACTGAGGAATTAGCACATGCCGTTAGAGCACTTCCATGCTATCGGGTAACACAGTGATTTGACACTTAGCATGCATGGCGTGGAAAGGGGCAGGGAATGGGCATGGACAGTGCCTTCAGTTAATGCACGGTAGATTACCACATGATAACGATTTATTTTATTTTATTTTATTGATTTACACTTGTTAACCGCAATAAATTGGAGTCGCTGTTTGTGGTGTACAAAAAAATAAAGCCCCCTACAATATCATGACCCCTATCAACTCCAGCCACAGCCCCAACCCCCCCCCCCCCTAAAATACAACAGTATATACATGCTTATAGTCAACCCCAGGCAACCTCCCTCCATAGTCCTACTCTCTCCTTCTCCAAAGGCTTCAGTAACTTATGAAACAGCTTAAAGTTGTTAACAAGTCTTAACTCCTTAGGGAGGGCGTTCCAAAGCAGAGGTGCTTGCCCAGAATAAGCTCTGTAGTGGTGCTGAGCTTTGAGTATTTCCTTTACAGAAAGTACTACCGACAAGCAATCTTCCTTAGTCCATAAAATGCAGGTTGGAATGTAGCGAGACAATTTGGAACCAAAGCATTCAGGGGCCATCCCGCGTAATGCCTTAATTCAGACTGAAATGTTATGGGGATCCAGTGAGGCTTATAGAGTACTGGAGTGACATGATCATACTTACACAACACTGTGACAAGTTTTGCTGCAGTATTATGCACTAAATGCAGCCACTGAACATTCCTCTGGGAAAACCCAAGCAACAGTGCATCACAGTAGTCAAGCTGGAGCATCAATAAAGCCCTAGTCACCTCCCCTAAATTAGCCTCAGATAGATAAGGATGCAATTACCGGATTCATCGTAATAAGAGAAAAATTTCCCATAATTGCAGGATTCCAGAAGGAATGCTGGTGCATGGCTCCCAGTAGAGGACCGTCACAGCTATAACTGGACTAAAACAAGTTAGGAGGAGACAGAAAGAAAGGGAAAAATTCCCAGGTGGTTGTGAATGAAGCTGCTTAGCACCACATCCCAGCCCTAAACCAAAGGAGCAGGAAGAAATTGTAGGGTCAAAAAACCCACAAAGAAGTCTTATGCACTCATCCAAATTAATTGCCAATTATCAGGTGACAAACTAAGAACATAACATCCTCTGGGCTGAGCCAGACGTACAAAGAAGATCGCGGTTCTGATCCCGCAGGGTACGTCTAGCCCCGCGGGATCATAATCGCGAATAGGCATGTACGTACAGGCCGGGACTACAATTCAGTCCCGGCCTGCATGTACATGTCTGCCCGACTAACTCAGTCAGGGCTTTTAAATGGAGCCGCGGCACCATGGCTTCATGTTGCCGTGGTGCCATGGTTCCATTTAAAAGCTGCAATGCCGGCCGCCGCAAATAGAGTTAATTCCCTGCTGCCCGACCCCTGATCCGCCCTCCTAAGGCCAGGGTCGAGCTGCGGGGTATTAACTCTTGCCCCCCCAGCTCCATCTGCAGCCCAGAGCTGAACAAAAATAAATTTTGCCGGCCCTAGACGTACAGGGCTGACATTAGAATCAGCCCTGTACATTCAGGGCCAGCGACTGCCCACTGCCTGCCCACTCTCTGCCCCCGTGCCACCTCTTCCCTGCCCCCTTCTAACTTCGCCGCACAACTAGCAGGGAAGTTAGACAGGAAGGGAAAGCCTTCCTGTCTAACGTCCCAATGGGACGACCATCCCCGCTATTTGTGCCTCAGAATAAGCTCCTGAGTGAAAAAATGTTTTTTTCCTTTTAGTCTTAAATGGGCTATATTGTAGCTTCATTGCATGTCCCCTAGTCTTTCTACTTTCTGAAGGAGTAAACAACTGATCTATATTTACCTGTTCCAGTCTATTCATTATTTTATAGACCTCTGTCATATCTCCCCTCAGCCGTCTTTTTTCCAAGCCTTTCCTCATAGGGGTATTCTTCCAGCCCCTTTACCATTTTGGTTGCTCTCCTCTGTACCTTTTCTAATTCTGCTAATTCTTCTTGCTGGTCTCCCTCTGAGTCACCTCTCTCCCCTTCAATCTGTTCAGATCTCTGCTGCGTGACAAAATGTTTTGGCAGTCATATAACCCCTCTTTTCAAATCACTTCATTGGCTTCCCTTCTGTTTCCATATCCAATTCACCAATTCAAACTTCTTCTCTAAATTCATTCATTCTTCTGCTCCTAACTACCTTTTCTCTCTCCTCTCTCCCTACACCCCTCCTCGTGAACGTTGCTCTTCTACTGGCTTACTTCTCTCTTTGTCCTTTTCTTCCCCTGCCAACTCCAGACTTCGATCCTTTCACCTTGCTGCTCCTTATGCCTAGAACAAACTACCTGAGTCTGTCTGTACATCAAGCTTCATCTCTGCCCCTTTTCAGATCCATGCTAAAGGCTCACCTCTTTGAGGTGCTTTTGGATCCTGATCCCTTTTACTTATGTTTCCTTACCCTTCCCTATTTTGTCTTAATTTGATTGTAAGCTCAGATAAGCAGGGACCGCCATTATACAGTATGTGTCTGTACAGCACTGGGTACGCCTTGTAGCGCTATAGTAGTAGTAATCTTGTCAGAGGCTTTCTGAAAATCCAGATCTACTATGTCAACCGGCTCACCTTTATCTACCTGTTTATTCACACCTTCAAAAAAATATAACAGATTAGTAAGACACGACTTTCCTTGGCTAAATCCATTTTGGCTTTCTCCCATGAAACCATGACTATCTACATATTAGTAATTGTATTCTTTAGAATGGTTTCTACCATTTTGCCCAGTACTGATGTCAGGCTCTGTCTGTAGTTTCCCGTATCACCCTGGAACCCTTTTTAAAAGTTAGTATTCCATTGGCCATTCTCCAATCTTCAGGAACTACATAATGCTAATAGTAGGTCTGCAATTTCATTTTTCAGTTCTGTCATCATCCTGGGATATATACCATCCATTCCAGATGATTTGCTACTCTTTAGTTTATCAAAATTTTGCAATACATCTTCCTGGTTTATCGAAATCAGCATTCCAGGAAACAGAAGACTTAAGAAGCACGGGATTCGCTTCTTTAGTACTGAATAATACAGAAACTAATTTAACAAGTACATTTTTGGCACAGAGCACCCTTTTCATGTTACTTATATCCTAGGAAACCTACAAGAATCACTTTTCTTTTTTTTTTAATTTCAACAAATCTTTATTATAAACATAAAGCAGGAATACAATCAAGTCCACATCAAGAGGAATACTACCCATTACATCAGGAATATTCAAATTACACAGCAAAAATTACTTATAGTAGATCAAAGAAGATATAACATTCAAGTAACTTAAATCAATAAGAAAAATGGATCCCAAAATTAATTTTTAGCCCTAATATACTAGGAAAGGAAGGATAAATAAACGTAACCATTTTCTTTACCAATTAAAAAAGCCTCCAATTGCCCAACATCAAGGAAAACATACTTAACACTCTCATATATCAAAATACATTTACAGGAGTATTTTAGGAAAAAGGAAGCCCCCCCAGGCAAAACCCGAGCTTTTAATGCCAAAAAAGCTTTCCTCCGTTTTTGGGTTAATCTACTAACATCGGGAAAAATCTGAATAGAGCTACCACAAAAGGCCAAGGAGAGAGGGAATCCGTCCACAGTTGAGTCCCTTGATGTTTCTGCCTTTTTGGAATCTTCTCTGGATGTTATTTCTCATCGTGCTACCCTAATCACTTCCTTTTTATCTCTCGCAGATAAAAATTTAATAACGCAATTGTATTTTTTGAAGAGTCACTTTTCTTAATTAAAAATACAAATATTTCATATGAGCAGCCAAGCTAAATGCAAAAGCAAGGCCCATGAAAGAGTAAAATAATTTTTCTATAACTGAAAAAGAAATTGTAAACGTCTTTGTTTCCAGATTTCCATAAAAGCATATTGAGATGTAAGAACTGCTTTGTGGAACTAAGATTTTCTCCTATCATATTAGGAACTCTTACATATTGAGCACCACACCTTAAGTTTATGCTGACAGTACACATACTCTGCAAATTTGATGTATTGAAGAATTATTGGGATCGACAGATAGCAATATATCCAAACTTAATCCATCTGCTTGGAATTCCTCCAAGGATGACTAGACTTCCTGAACATCTGTCCCTAGTGATACACATGAAGTAAATCTGGACGCCCCATAGCAAAAAGCCTTACATTTAATAAAGCCATAACTTTGTATGCCCGGAGTTTCATCAGAGGATGCACTCTAACTTGTACTGTTTATAAAGCCATCTTCAAAAAAAGTATTTTACAACCACGTGCCCTCATTGAGGTTTGATTGGTATAAATAAGAAGTAACACATTTCATTATATGAGTCCAGCCACATAGAATAGTTTGGCACAAGAATTAAGAGAAATCAGTAGCTACCTATTTTTAAGAAAACTTTGAAAACATGGTTTTCATATCATCTTGTTAGACTAATCCAGACAAGTGGGTTATACTCCCTTACCAGCAGGTGGGGCAGACTCGAACAACCTTCAGTGATGTCATCCCTCGGTATAAATACTGATACAAAACTGAGAGAAGGTGACGAGGTATTTGGACTGGTGCAGCAGTGCAGATAGGCCTGTCTCCCCTGGTCCAGACTACAGTCCAGTGGCTTGTGTGGCTGAGACCTGTAGGTCCAGTGTTTCCTTGGAGCTTGGGTATGCCCCTGTCTTCTTGAGCCAAAGTTTGCCATGTCCAACATTTCTACTCACTGGTTCCTCCCACTCCGTGGACCGAAGAGCAGGCAGAAGGACCCCCTTCCCACTTGCTGTCGTTTATCTGCTTGATAATTTTTGACTCTTTTTTCAGCCTATTCTTTATATAGACTATATTTGGCTATCCTAGCTGACTTAATAAAGCAGATTTAAAAAAAAAAGAAGACTGCAGGGTCAGCTGTGCTTTTCCCTTCTCAGGTTTCAGATGGCCAGCCTTGCAGGTGCTGGGGATTCTCTTTTCACCACGGCCTGATTCATTTTTTTCAGTGGGCATTTTCTCTTTGTGGGGGTTTTCCTCCTTTGCCATGTGCAGATCTGCCATGATGCCTGGAGTCTGGCACTGCACCTCTTGTGGCTATGGCTCAGTCAGCTCTGTGGTAAGATCTTTTTGCCCAGTGTGTGACAATGACACCATAGATGTGTTTTTTTTGGCATTATTGGGACCAGTAGGGCCCAATGCCTTTTCAGATGCCTCCACTGATTCTCCCATGGTTTTCCTGCCTGTGGGATCAGAAGCCATTTTTAATGCCTGCATGGTCTCTAAGGAGAAGGAAGAGGCCATAGGCTCTAGCCAGCAGTCCCCCTTTATCCCCCCACAGGGTTGTCTGTCACCTGGCTTTGAGCAGCAGCTTCTGCAACAGTGGCGTGGAGGAGTAGCCTAATGGTTAGGGCAGCAGCCTAGGACCAGAGTTCAAATCCCACTGGTACTCCTTGTGGCCTTCAGCAAGTTACTTAACTCTCCGTTGCCTCAGGTACAAACAAATTGGAAGCCCTCCCAGGACAGGGAAATACCTGATTGTAACTCATCTCAATCTGCTACTATAAAAGCATGAGCAGAATACTAAATAAATAACAGCTCATGAGCTGCTTTCAGACTTTTCTAGCTGCCTGGCAGCCCCTCAAGAGGACCAGGGCCCAGACCTCCCCTATGGAGGATCTGGGGCCTTTGTCCAAATCTGCCACTAGTAATAACGGGCTTAAATGTCCATACATTACCCCTTTGCCTGCCAGTTCCTCTGGGAGCCCAGCTTTATGCCTTAAAGGGATTGACTGGGATAATGATGAAGATTCTATTTCTCTGAAATGTGAGTCTGAAGAAGGGGAAGGCAAGGATCCATCTGTCATCTTCCAGTTTTAAATGGAGAACCTCCTTGTACTGATACAGGATACAATGGCGGTTCTGAGGATAGCTGAGCCTGCTCCAAAGCAAGCTTTGCAAGTGGACCCTATTCTTGAGAGCAGCAGGAACCCATTGGGTTTTTTCCTCTTCCAGAACCCAGTGGGACACTCTGGAGCTAGGCTTAGGGTCCCTAAGGTCTTGTCCTGCAGCAACCCTCTGCCCCAAGGTGAGCTGAATCAGCTTTTGGAGCTTCCTCATATGAATGCCCTGGTCACTGCAATAACATAGTGCATGGCCATCCTAGTGGAAGGAGGCACTGCACTCAAAGAAAATCATGACAGAAGGGTGCAGGCCCTTTTTAAGAATGCTGTTAGGGGACACTGTGTGTAGGTCTGGTGTCTCGAGCTCTCTTGCACTGGGTCCAACCGTTTCTAGACAGGCACTGCATATGTAGCAGATGGCTTGTACGACCTGATCAGGACCTCCTCAGAGTTACTGTCCAGGCAGTGGCTGTGGCTCCATAATTGGTCTGCTGATGTTGCCTTCAAGCTATGTCTCAGCAAACCTTCCTTTAGGGCAGGGGTTCTCAACCCTGTCCTTGGGACCCACCTAGCCAGTTAGGTTTTCAGGATAACCACAATGAATATGTATGAGAGAGAGTTGTATACACTGCCTCCATTATATACAAATCTCTCCCATGCATATTCATTGTGGTTATCCTGAAAACTCGACTGGCTAGGTGGGTCCCGAGGACAGGGTTGAGAACCCCTGCTTTAGGGACAGGTTGCTTTTTGGGGATGACCTGGAGAAGTTGGTGAAAGACCTTAGAGAAGTTTGTCTTCAAAGGCTTCTTGAGGATAGGCCTAGGAGTGTCAGGAGTGCTCCCTGCAGGGTCTTATGTGGAGCTTGGAGATACCCTTGGGCTGTTAGGAGGCCAAATAGTGCCTCCTTAGCCTATACTGCTAGGTCTAAGAAGGCTCAGTCCTTTCAGAGCTCTCATCAGTCTCAGGACTCGGCCATAGCTCCCACCAGAGCTGGTAAACACCCACAATGAGTTATGGTGGGTCTCTTCCAAAGTGCAGCTGGTTGGGCGGTGACTTCAATTGTTTCTCTAGGAGTGGACCCAAATCACATTCAGTAGGTCCTGAAAGTCCTAAGTCAAGGATACGTCTTGGAGTTTGAAGAGTCTCTGCAGGACATCTTTGTGGCTCCCTACTCAAGCAGGCAGCAGTCAAAGATACTCTTCAGTGCCTTTTACAGTCGCAGGCTGTTTCACCAGTGGCATTTGCAGAGCAGGGTCAGGGACAATCTCCAGGAACAAGCAGGAATTTAGTCCTCACACATGGGTATCGTCGGTACCGACGGAGCCTGCGCGGGAACGCTCCCCAGCATCCAATAAGAACGCTTTTGGGAGCATCCCTCAGCACATGTGCGCTGCCTTCCCGCCTTTCCAACTGTCCCTCTTCATTTCTTCATTTTCCGCGGAGCCGACAGGACCTATTCCCTGTCACCACAGAAAATTACATCTTTAAACTTCTTTCTGTGGTCGCGTTTGCCTACCGCACGACGCCTACCGGTACCACCAGTTCTTTTCTTTTCTTCTTTAAAAAAAAAAAAAGAACTTTCAGTGTTTCTTTCAGAAACTTTCCTTTTTGATGCTGGCGTCATTTTGGGCACTAGGCCCCATTTTCCTAAATCATGGAAAAGCCAACTAGTGGCTTTAAAAAATGTACTAAGTGTGGCGGTACCATTTCCGTCACTGACACCCATGATTGGTGTCTCAAATATTTAGGACCTGATCATTCTCCAACTGAATGTCTCTCCTGCATGGGGATGACCAAAAGAGGAAGACAGAACCGGGCCGCAAAGCTTGGTACCCTTTTTTCTTCGGATGCCAGATCCATTGCATTCCCCCCAAACAAAAATAGAGAAGTGTACATGAAGTGAATAGCTGACGTGTATGCAATAATGTCGGAAGCGCAGCCTTGAGGTTTAAATCGCCTCTTGAAGCTAAACTTCCATTTTGCTCAGGTTTTATTATTGAACCCACCACGGAGCTACATAAGTAAGGTGAAACACCACAATAAGTGCCACCAATATAAAATCTACTAATCGTGTAGTGATTTAAAAATCCATTAATGTATTGTGAGAAGTCCAATCTGAAGGCACAAGAAAAAAGAAAAATCGGGGTTGACTTATCTGAAACGTCCCGTGACCCTTTTCTTCACCATCCACTTCAGAGATTTATTTATTTATTTAGCGTACATTTGTATCCCGCTGCTTCCAGCGATCAGCAGCGGTTGCTATACAAGGTAAGGGTGGCTGTAAGGGCCAAGAATTAGAAGGGTATACATTGAGATTGGGGGGGGGGGGGGAAAGAGCACGGCAATCATAGAGTTACATTTTACAGTTGATTGTTGGGAACACTTCAAACAGGAAATATTATATACATATATACATATAGGCTGAGTGCATTACCCGTTGGGCTAATACTTAGGGTAGGGTGGCTTTCCCATTCCAAGGTATATGGTTAGTGGTGGAGTGAAGAGGAGGCGGGGTACTGATGCTAGGTTACATTGAAATGGGATTGGAAGAGGTGCGTCTTAAGCTTTTTTCTGAAATCTACCGGACCTCTCCAAGATGCTCCTTCAAAACAGTTTGCAATTATAAACAAGTTCAGAACGAATTTGCAGTTATAAACAGGTACACAGTACTGCGTTTCGGGCTAACATCAAATTTTCGCCCTGTTTCAACGCTCAACCAACTGCAACACGAAACCAGTCTCTCAGCTGATCAGAACGCCAGCGCATGCTCAATAGCAGTCTGAACCTTGCAGCAGAATTCCAGAGTAAAATAGCAACAGGCACCAATCAGCTTGAAGCTAGGTACAGATGGAAAACACAAAAATGCACTGTGTCAAAAACAAAAATAAATTTAAAGTATACTGGCACGGTTCCTAAAATACATAAATCCATGACGGCACCTCCAGGCAGACCTATTGTGTCTTGCCGAGGGTCTTCACTGGAACATTGTCCAAATTTTGTGACAGATTTTTACAACCATGTGCTCAAGGGGTTTCGTCTTTTTTGAAAGATACTACTCATTTTCTTACTAGGCTTCAACAAATAGAGGGTGATATTGCTTCTTGGTGGCTTGTTTCTCTGGATGTTACAGCGATGTATACCAACATTAACCAAGACCAAGCTTTGGCGGTAATTTCTCAATTAGATTTATCTTTGCCTGACCGAATTCCTCATTCATTTTTTATGGAGCTGCTCACTCTGGTTCTCACAAAAAATTATTTTCAGTTTGAACAACAAATTTATCATCAAATCCAGGGCATTGCCATGGGTGCCACGGTTGCCCCATCTGTGGCTACCCTTTATATGGCTGAATTCGAATCCTCTCATGTTTATTCTTCAATATGGTTTAAAGATGTGGGACTATGGGTGAGATTCTTGGATGACATTTTCTTTTTGTGGAGAGGCACAGAAGATGATTTACATCAATTTGTACAATGGCTGAATTCTCTTCGGCCGAATTTATCTTTTACCATGCAGCACCATTTTTCTCAGCTTGAATTTTTGGATGTTAAAGTCCTTAAGGGTCAAGATTCTTTTTACACCACTTTATATAGAAAGCCAGTACAGAGAAACACTCTGTTATCTTATTCGAGTTTTCACCCTGGATCTCTGAAGAGGGGCCTTCCGTATGGACAATTTCTTCGACTTCGTCGGATTTGTTCCAATTTTGAGGATTTTCTTACACATGCACATGAGCTGTCTGTCCGTCTCATTCAGCGGGGCTATCCTAAACAGGTTATTAAACAAGCATTTTTAAGAGCTAAGTACACTCACCGAGAGTGGCTGTTTTTTCCGCAATCTTCAGATCTTAAGGATGCTTCACATGTTTTTGTGGGAGTACTGCCATATATGTTTCATACGCACCAGATTAAAAAGATTCTGACTAGGCATTGGCATGTTTTACAATTGCATCCATGTTTTCAAAAACCTTTGCAGATTGCGCACTCTCGAGGCCCTAACTTGCGTGATATTGTGGGGGCTACTTCTTCCCCTCTGGACAGGGTAGTGGATAGACCTGTTGAGACTGGTCACTATGCTTGTGCTTCTTGTTCTCATTGTTCATGAACGATTTTGGGCACAGAGTGGAGGGTTCCTAATTTGACTCTCATTCATACAGCTCAATGGTATACGACTTATTCTACATCCTTTGCTGTGTATGTGTTGATTTGTCCATGCCAATTGTTGTATATTGGTCGGACGGTTCGCCCAGTAAAGACTCGGCTAAATGAACATGCCTCCAGAATTAGAAATTCTGTAACATCAGCCCCGTTGGTTCAACATTGTTTGGATCTACATCATGTTTTTGAGGATTTCAAGTGGCGTATTCTGGACTTTGTTCCTGAACACCACAGGGGGGGTGATTGTGAACAACAGCTTCAGGTGTTGGAACAACATTGGATTTTTCGTTGGTCTACTGTGCAACCATCTGGTCTTAATAAGGAATTAGACTGGGCCAGTATACTTTAAATTTATTTTTGTTTTTGACACAGTGCATTTTTGTGTTTTCCATCTGTACCTAGCTTCAAGCTGATTGGTGCCTGTTGCTATTTTACTCTGGAATCCTGCTGCAAGGTTCAGACTGCTATTGAGCATGCGCTGGCGTTCTGATCAGCTGAGAGACTGGTTTCGTGTTGCAGTTGGTTGAGCATTGAAACAGGGCGAAAATTTGATGTTAGCCCAAAACGCAGTACTGTGTACCTGTTTATAACTGCAAATTCGTTCTGAACTTGTTTATAATTGCAAACTGTTTTGAAGGAGCGTCTTGGAGAGGTCCGGTAGATCTCTGAAGTGGATGGTGAAGAAAAGGGTCATGGGACGTTTCAGATAAGTCAACCCCGATTTTTCGTTTTTCTTGTGCCTTCAGATTGGACTTCTCACAATACACTAATGGTTTTTTAAATCACTACACGATTAGTAGATTTTATATTGGTGGCACTTATTGTGGTGTTTCACCTTACTTATGTAGCTCCGTGGTGGGCTTAATAATAAAACTTGAGCAAAATGGAAGTTTAGCTTCAAGAGGCGATTTAAACCTCAAGGCTGCGCTTCCGACATTATTGCATACACGTCAGCTATTCACTTCATGTATACTTCTCTATTTTTGTTTGGGGTTTATAGTGTAGAGTAATAGTTAGTTTGTTTTTTAGATCCATTGCATTGACATCGTCGAGGGCCTCTTCTTCCTCCCATGGATCTCAGATAACTAAACATAAGAGCTGGTCCTCAAAGGGTAGCTCTCCTGCTAAGCATCAAGAGGCCGTTGGCATTGCCTTTGAGGGAACCACACCGGCAAAACAGCCCCGGCAGGAGGCTTCGGCTTCCAAAACATCAATGGGGCTTCAGGATGTTCTCGAGGCCTCAACCTCACAAGAACTACCTGTGCCATGCTCAGGGGTTCCGGCCTTCCTTACCGGTACCGACACCCAGGCATCGGCAGCGTCGATAGACCAGAGGTTCTTCGCTATCGAGCACAGTATCGCAGCTCTTCTCTCGGCTGCGGTATGGGTGGTCCCAAGAGCACCGGTGCCACATCGACACCGATGCCGGTACCGACACCGGTACAGACACCGGTACCGACACCAGTGATGATGGTACCGACGGTGCCGGCCCCGGTGGGAACTCTTCCTATGCCATCTCTGGCTGGAGGGGACAAAGTGGTACCGGCTCACCTCGGTACCGACTTTGATCGGTACCGGGATCGTGCTTTGCAAGAGCATCGGAGTCAGGAATACTTTGATTCCTCCGATTCCAAAGACTCTGACAATTCTGCTGGCACTAGAGGGTTTCTTCTAGAAGATCCCTCTTCTCCCCAACGCAGAATGTCACTTCCAGAGGACATGTCTTTTCAGGATTTCATCTGTGATATGGCCAAAGGTCTTTCAATCACAGTAGCTCCTGAAGAAGAACCCAGAGCAAAGGAATTGGAAATTCTTCAATATCCTAAAGCTCCCAAGGAGGCAGCTACTCTGCCTATCCATGAAATTCTGCATAGCTTGATGCTCAGAATGTGGGAGACACCTCTGACCACTTCTCCTCACTCTAGGAGGCTTGATACTATGTATCGAGTTCCACCATGTCCTGGTTTTCAGAAAACCCAGCTGCCACACCATTCAATGGTAGTGGAATCAGCCATGCGTAGGATGAAAAGTGCAAAGAGACATGCATCCAATCCTCCAGGTCGTGAATGCAGGACTCTGGATGCTTTTGGACGCAGAACTTTTCAAGCTTCCATGCTTTCAGCTAGAATCAATTCATACATTCTATATATGGGAATGTTCCTTAAGGAAGTCACAGGAGACTTGGAACTTATGAGTCCTTTTCTCCCAGATGATAAGAGGCAAGATTTTCTTGCTCTAGTTAAGAATGCTCAAAATGTCTCCAAGTTTGTCAATCGTGCAGCTTTTGACTGCTTTGAATGCATCAGCAGAACTTCTGCTATTGCCATTGGTGCACGACGGATTGCCTGGCTATAGGCATCAGACTTGGAGACTTGGGTACAGGACAGATTAGGCAACATTCCTTGCACAGGGGAGAATCTCTTCGGCAAGAACTGGCAGGAAAAGGCTAATGAGTTAGATGCTGACAATTCTACCTTAGATAGATTGTCAAAGTCTACAGCCATTCCAGCCAAAAGGAAGCCTTATAAAAAGCCCTCTTTTAGCAAAAAGAGGAAGTTTTATCCTTCCTATACCCAGCAGACTTCAGGTCAGGTTGCCCAAAAGGGACACCCTAGACAGCAGAAGAAACCAAAAGGACCGAGAGCCCAACCAGTTCTCCAGGTTCAGCCCCCTCAAGGGCTTTGACTCCTTCCCAGAGAGCTTCGCCCTCCTGTCTCTGAGGGGTCCCCAACTCCCCAATATTCCAGGCAGGTTATGCCACTTTATCAACAGATGGCACCAAATAACAGCAAAAGATTGGACTTTGTCCATTGTAGGAGAGGGGTACAAACTTCATTTTCACACCATACCCCCTCCTACAATTCTAAAACAGTTCAGTTTACAAATCTCTGCAGACAATCTGTTAGATTACGAGGTCTCCCCACATCTTGCCCAAGGGGCAATAGAAGAAGTACCCATTTTTCAACAAGGAACAGGGTTCTACTCCCCCTATTTTCTTATCCCAAAGAAAACAGGGGGACACAGACCCATTCTAGACCTCAGAGAACTGAACAAACATCTGTTTCGAGAGAAATTCAAAATGATTTCTCTAGGAACTCTTCTGCCATACCTTCAAGGCCAGGACTGGCTTTGCTCTCTAGACTTAAAGGATGCATACACACACATTCTCATCCATCCAGATCACAGGAAATTCTTACGTTTCCTTTTCAGGGGAAGACATTTCCAGTACAGTGTTCTTCCTTTTGGTCTGGCCTCATCTCCAAGGGTGTTCACGAAATGCATGGCAGTAGTAGCAGCATTTCTACTAACCCTGGGGATTTTTGTCTTCCCCTACTTAGACGACTGGCTCATTCGAGCTTCCACAGTTGCAGAGGCCAGCACTGCACTGTCTCGTCCAATGCGAATCCTCCAATACTTGGGATTGGAAATCAACTTCCCAAAGTCTCAACTAGTTCCTTCCCAATGCCTAGACTTCATAGGAGCCTGTCTGGATACCAGGCAGGCAAGGGCTTTCCTTCCACAAGCCTGCTGTCTTCGCATTATGCAGCTAGCTTCCCAAGCAGCAGGAAAATCCTCCCTCACGGCTCGGGAACTCCTGCAGCTACTGGGACACATGGCATCCACAGTTCATGTAGTCCCATATGCTCGCCTCCACATGCGAGCAGCTCAGTGGACCCTCTTCACACAGTGGACACAGGCCACGGGCCATTTGTCAGACAAAATAACAGTCTCTCAAAGACTAAATTTGTCCCTCCAATGGTGGCAATCTCTAGAAAATCTGACAGTGGGGTCTCCTTTCCATCAACCCCTCTTTCAGGCCACCCTAACAACAGATGCCTCACAGGTGGGTTGGGGAGCACACCTGGATCATCTCTCTACCCAGGGCACCTGGACTCCACAGGAGGTAGGTTTACACATAAACCTCCTGGAATTAAGAGCAATTTATTTAGCTCTTCGAGTGTTCCACGCCCAGCTCAGATACAAGACAGTCCTGATCCAGACGGACAATCAGGTAGCCATGTTCTATGTGAACAAGCAGGGCGGAACCAGCTCTCTGTCGTTATGCAACGAAGCTTTAAGACTATGGGCCCTTGCCAGAGAGCACCAAATTCACCTTCTAGTGGTATATCTTCCAGGCATTCAAAACCTTTGGGCAGACAAACTCAGTTGAGTATTGCTACCTCACGAGTGGTCACTCCACCTAGACCAGGTGGCAAAGATATTTCATCTCTGGGTACTCCAGACATAGACCTCTTAGCAAGTCCACTGAATGCCAAACTTCCCCAGTTCTGTTCCAGGATACCGGCACACCACTGTCAGGCAAGGGATGCCTTCCTCCTTCACTGGGGTCAGGACTTCCTTTATGCTTTCCCACCCATTCCCCTCATTTCCAAAACACTCTTCAAGCTTCAGAGAGACAGGGGTCGCATGATTCTCATCGCACCACGATGGCCACGCCAGGCGTGGTATTCCATGCTTCTGCATCTCTCTCAAGCGGCACCTCTGGAGTTAGGGCACGCTCCAGATCTCCTTTCTCAGGAGAACGGGATGCTATGGCACCCGAATCCCCAGTCCCTGCACCTCACGGCCTGGTTGCTGAAAGCTTAGACCTCCAGGATCTCAACCTGTCTCAGCAGGTAAAAGATATCCTTCGAGCTTCTAGGAAACTTTCCACAAGAAGATCTTATGCCTTCAAGTGGAGACGTTTTACTATATGGTGCTCCAGGAGGGGATTAAACCCCTTGATCGTACCCTTAGAATCGTTACTAGAGTATCTTCTTCACTTATCGAATTCTGGGTTAAAGACCAATTCAGTAAGAGGCCATCTTAGTGCAATTGCAGCTTCTTATAAGCCTCTGAATGGACAACCAATTTCCTCTCATCCACTCATATCAAGATTTATGAGAGGCCTTCTATTAACCAAACCTCCCATCAAGCCACCACCGGTGGCATGGGATCTAAATCTAGTTCTTGGGCAGCTCATGAAGCCGCCTTTTGAGCCTTTAGCCACTGCAGCCCTTAAGTTCTTGATCTGGAAGGTCATCTTCCTAATTGCAATCACCTCTGCCCGTCGCATCAGTGAATTGCAAGCTTTAGTGGCTGATCTTCCTTATACTAGGTTTCATCATGATAAGGTTGTTCTTCGAACTCACCCTCATTTTATGCCAAAGGTGGTTTCGCCTTTTCATTTAAATCAATCAATTTACCTTCCTGTATTTTTTCCCAGGCCTCACGCCTCAAATGCAAAAAGGAACCTTCATACTTTGGATTGCAAAAGGGCCTTAGCCTTTTACATACAAAGAACACAGCAACATAGAAAGTCTTCTCAACTTTTTATAGCTTTTGACCCTAGTCATTTGGGACTTCCAGTCTCCAAAAGAACTTTATCTAAATGGATTGCCCAGTGCATATCCTTTACTTATGAGAGTAAGGGTCTTCCTCTTCAGGACCATGTCACAGCTCATAATGTCAGGGCCATGGCAGCTTCTATGGCTAATCTCCACTCGGTGTCTATCAATGACATTTGTCGAGCAGCCACCTGGGCTTCGGTACACACCTTCACAGCCCATTACTGCCTAGAAAAAGCCTCCCGTCAGGATGCCTTCTTTGGCCAAGCTGTTCTTCAAAACCTTTTTCAAACATAAACCAACTCCTACCCACCAACCCTGGTGGGATGCCAGAGATCCATGGGAGGAAGGATCTTCACCCTTGACGGTGGCACCTTCCTGGGGCTATCTCCCTGGCATCTTCAGCTAGGAGTCCCCATATGTGAGGACTACATTCCTGCTTGTTCCTGGAGATAGCGTAGTTACTCACCTGTAACAGGTGATCTCCGGGAACAGCAGGAATTTAGTCCTCACAACCCACCCACCTCCCCTAGGAGTTATCTCTCTCTCTCTTTGTCTCTTTCCTCTCTCCCTCTATCCTTTCACTCAGCTACAAACTTAACTGAAGAGGGACAGTAGGAAAGGCGGGAAGGCAGCGCGCATGTGCTGAGGGATGATCCCAAAAGCGTTCTTATTGGACGCTGGGGAGCGTTCCCACGCAGGCTCCGTCAGTACTGATGATATCCATATGTGAGGACTAAATTCCTGCTGCTCCCAGAGATCACCTGTTACAGGTGAGTAACTACGCTTTATTCCATCTAATTAGTGGTGTCGAAGAAGGGAGGATCCTTCCAGCCTATCCCAGGACTGAAGGCGGTCAGTGCCAAGCTCCGTGCACCTCATTTCAGTCAGTCATTGCATCTGTTGGGAAAGGGGAGATTATTACCTCCCTAGATCTTACTGAGGCCTACTTTCATATTCCCATCTAGTAGTAGCACCAGCAATTCCTCCGCTTCTCTGTCCTTGGCCGCTATTTCCAGTTTCAAGCTTTGCCCTTTCACCTGGCCACAGCTCCTCAACCTTCCTCTCTTCTCTGGCCGTGTTCAGCATCTCGCCTCTCCAGGAAAGGCCCAACCATTAGGCAAAGACTAAGCAGTCACCTAGGACAACAGCTTCTGGGGAGTCAGTAAAGAGCAGCAGTATTGCAGCATTTAAAGCAAAACAATTGAGTCTGAAAGCCACACAACCTCAGAGCCACCAGAACATTATTTTGTCTGCAGGAAGAGCAGGTACACACATACGTACAAAGCAAAGTTGAATATTTTAAAGTATGATGTCAATTATGCATGTTTACAAGATTTTGTTGGAAGGGTGGTGTTCAGATAATTATAACGAGTTTAATTATCAAAATCTTGGAGAGGGGAGAGGTGCAAGGCTGAAGGGTTATCTAGAGTGCCTAATATTTGGTGCTGGCCCTTCCCCTCCTCCTCCGTGTCCAGTTTTTCTCTATCTCCCCCATGTCCAATATCTCCTCCCTGTCTCCATAGTGCTCCCTATGTCCCTCTGACTCCCTCCTTCTTGTCTCTTCTCTATCTCCCTAGTCACTCCTCCCCCATAGCCAGTATCTCCTCTATGCCTCCCTATTTACCCACCCATGTTTGTTATTTCCTCTCTATCTGCCTAGTCTCCCTCATGTGTCTAGTATCTCCTCTGCCTCCCTAGTCCCTCCCCATGTCCAGCATCTCCTCTATCTCCCCTCCACAGGAACAGCCCTAATGTCTTCCATCTTCTTGTCATCTGATGTATTCCATCCCCCATCATGTCCAACATTTCCCCTAGCTTCCCATTTTCCCCTCCCTGGCAGTTCAGTATCCAACCTTTCCCCTCCTCCCCCCAGTGAAGCACCTCCCTTCCCCTGCTCCTGCCCCCCTCAGACCTGAATTAGTCCAGTACTTGCAGTAGAGACAGGAAACACGGGGACCTCTAACCCACGGCTATGCAGAAAGCTCAGCCTCAAACGCATCCTGGGCCCATAGGAACAGGAAATCTGCGAGAAGGCATGATGTGACTGAGGCTATGCCTTCTGTGCAGTCACAAGCTAGAGGTCCTCGCGCTTCCTGTCTGTACTTAAAATACTGACTGCTACTACAGGTACAGTAAGGGATGGGCTGACTGCCGCTACAGGTGCAGCAGGGGATGGGGTGATACCCTGAACTGTGTTGCGGTCTGCCACAGCCCATGGGGCTGGGAGGGAAAAGTTGAAGGCAGCAGATAGGTGGTGATGGCAGCTGCGATTCCAAATGAGGATTTTCTATACCATTTGGGGTCGCAACCCACAGTTTGGTCTAAGGGCTGTATTTACTAAATCACTTTAAGGGAATAATGTGCATGATTTGCCAGTAGCCCAGCTTAGTGCAACAATATTCCTACCCAAAGCATGTTATAAAACAAGCTGTGAAGTATGCAGAGCATCTCATTATTATTCCTTGGGATAACCCAGGTTGCATGAACCTTCACAAGCTATATTGCTCAAAGAAATATAACAATACCGCCAGAAGCATTATCAACTTTAACATCGGCCCATTAACATGTGACCTGATGCTCCCAGCTTTTAAAAGGGCTGGTAAATGTAAAAAAAAATAGCCCCTCCTCCCACATTCCCCTTCCTTTTTAAGCATCATGGATCCCTCCCTATACCTCCACCCCAATCCCTTTTTATAAGTTACAAGGGCCCTCCCGGTACCCCTCTGCCTCTGGCATATACCAGGAGTGTTCATTTAATTGGCAGCTCGAATCCTAGTGCTAGCGCCATGAGAGTACCTCTGGGGCATGGCAGCACCTTTTTTGAAAAGGAAGTCACGGAGGCAGGAGCAATCCCCTACTAGACCCCAGGGATAGCTAGCATGCGCTGGGGGAGGGGTGTACTGGGTGTGGCCTTGTCATTTTTAAAATGGGATCAGTGTACAGGGATTCTGGGGGGGACCCTTGATTTTTAAGAAGGCATCTGGGTAGAGAGTTTAATAAAGGACCAAGATTAGGTGATGGAGGGCCCAACAGTTAACAGATCAAATTCAAAGCACTTGTCAGAATCCAGAAAAAAAGCTTAGAACATACCTCTTTCAGAATGAACACAACGTGGACACAGACTCAAGGACTCAATCAACCACCTTAAAATACACAACAGACAGATACTCCGGTATATGTGCATAAGTTGGCCAAGCTAACCAGTAGAACCGTAACTGTAAATAGTCATATGTTAAATTGCTAAACTATTGTTGTACTGTTTTCTGCAGTTCCTGTCTCGTGTAAAACAATGTGCCGACCAGGCCCTGTTACACAATTGTTAATTGTAAATCGCTTTGAATTGTAGCAAGGCGGTATAGAAATAAGTTTTAAACAAACAGCCCTGTAAAAGATAGCAGGCTCTCTGTCTTTGCTTTGTTGTGGGCTGGGAACATGTGGTGTTCCAGGATGTAGCAATGCAAAAAAACAGAACAAAACATAGAATTCATTAACCCATGTCCTTTGGTAAAATAGCATACAGACACACAGTTTTACTGTGAATTAAGGATTAAATTCATACCTGAGGCAACAGAAGGTGAAGTGACTTACACAATCCTGACTACAAGTGATCCTCATGATGTATTACTAGAGTTCAGGCACCATCAGTTTTCAAGATAACTTCCATGGGGCAGGAGTGAATAGGGTTACCAACTGGCTCCAGATGTGCCCAACAAGCTTGATCCAGTCCTGGGTTTACCCCTTTGTATGCAGGAACTCGTATTCTTGCTTTTCTTATTTTATTTTATTTATTTATATGCATTTATATACCGCTTTTCCGGAATTAAAGCAGTTTACAATGAACTTAAAAATCATTACATCCAACAAGGTGTTAATAAGGTGTGCAGGGGATTAATGGATCAAATAACTTTAACAAGGATAACAGCAGGATTTAAGAACTTATTTACATGTTCCAAATATATATAAGATGATTAATTCTGTCCTTGTTACTTTATCCAGTCACTTGAGATAAGAATTGTGATCTAATATGATGGATATATTGTATAAATTGCAGAGTTATTGAGGAACATTGAAATCAGGTGTTGACCTTGGATAACTTGTGTCAGGTAACTAACTCTCCGAAATGGTCCCTGAACAGAAAGGTTTTTAGGAGCTTGCGGAAAGTGTGTGTAGTGCAATAGGGAAATCAGAACTATATACTGTATCCCTGCATGCAGTGGGGTGAACTCAGGACTGGATCAAGTTTGTCAGGCACATCTAAAACCAACTGGCAACCCTATTAGTGAATGGGAATTATTCCTGTCTCCTACTGGTATTTTCACAAATTACAACATTAATGAACTGCATGCTTGCATATGCATCATAATAGCTCATTAACATGCAATTTGCATAAACTTTCAAACATGGTGAACTCAGAGTTGCCAAGTTACTCAGTTCCAGGAGAGAGATTTAAGCCTGTCCTGGATTTCTCACAATCTCATCCTGATAGATTATGGGATCTGCAGCATTGATTCCAGTGGATAAAATCAGGGACTACGAATACCATACTGCATTGTGATGCAAATTTAAAAAGAGAACTGGCAAAAAATCTTACTCCTGGAACTGGGTAACTCGGCAAATTTGGTGAAGTTCACATCAAAATCTACTACAGAGATGGCCTCTTTTGTAAAATGTTTTGCAAAAGATACTTTGCACATTAACACAACATAGGCTAGCTTGTTTAAAGTGCCAAGTCCCTTTTGCAAAAAAAAAATTGTACTCAAGGGGCTTGGTTAATCATGTCATGCCACAAGTATGAAGAGAGAAACAGAAACATGACGGCAGATAAAGACCATACGGCCTATCCAGTCTCAGAGTTGCCAAGTTACCTTGTTCCAGGAGTAAAATTTGAAACCAGCCCTGGATTTCTGACCATCTCATCCTGATGCATTATGGGACCTGCAGCACTGATACCAGTGGGCTACATTAGGGACTACTAATACCACACTGCACTGTAATGCAAATTTAAAACCAGAACTGGCAAAAAAATCTCACTCCTGGAACTGGGTAACTTGGCAACTCTGTAGTCTGCCCTTTTATACCAGCTACTAAGCTCTACAGTCCCTTTTTCCCTTTAGAGATCTTCCGTGTTTGTCCATTGCTTTCTTGAATTCAGAAACAGTTTTCGTCTCTACTGCTTCCACTGAAAGACTATTCATGCATCTACCACTCTTTCCGTAAAGAAGCATTTTCGTAAATTACTCCTGAGTCTATCTCCTTTCACCTTCATCATATGCCCCCTCATTGCAGAGCTTACTTTCAATTGAAAGAGGCTCTCCTCTTGTGCATAATAAAGAGAGAGTTGTGTACAGTGTGGTTTCTTTCAGTGTAGAATAAATTGAAGGACAGTGGCATACCTGAGACCTGGAAGCACTGTCCTTATCCATTTCAAAAAGTGTTGATTTAGCCATAGGCAACTGCTAGATTTTGAAGATTCCAGGTACCTGTGCTAAACAGGATCCTAATTCTGCTTGCTTTAGGAATGTGCTTTCTAATCTCTAGGGAAGAAACCTCCCTTCCTCTCTGCTTGCCAGTCCTGCCTAGTGGCACCAGCATCTTAAATGCAGGCCTTATGCTGGGCATATTTTCTGAACATTATATGAGAAATGGATGTGCCTATGAACTGTCTGCAGGAAGCTTTGATGGGTCTTGATCCATGTTATGGTACTTATGTTTCAGTAACCACATCGTCATGGAAAACATTAGGGTTGCTATGTAGGTTGTCATGCGTTTTAGTGGACCAATTTAGAAATAATTTCAAGGTGGAGGAAACAGATAGGTTTAGGAGACCATATGAGAACCTTCTTCAGAAACCCTACTCTCTCACTAACACATTTTTGATTAATTTCTGCTGTTTTATTCTCTTTCAGGCATTGGGAAAAACGTCATCTGTGACAGGACAGCTACCCCTCTAGATGCATTCAGGATGATGTCCGCTGCCCACTACTATCCCAAACTCATGAGCATCATGGGAAATGTTTTACGCTTTCTGCCTGCTTTTGTGAAGATGAAGCAGCTGATTCAGGAAGGCTACGTAGGGGAGATACTGGTGTGTGAGGTACAAGTGCATAGTGGAAGCCTGCTGGGGAAGAAATATAACTGGAGCTGCGATGATCTGATGGGTGGGGGTGGGCTGCACTCTGTGGGCAGCTACATCATTGACCTGTTGACGTTCCTGACTAGCCAAAAAGCAGTAAAAGTTCATGGGCTGCTTAAGACATTTGTGAAACAGACGGACCACATAAAGGGGATACGCCAGATAACCAGCGATGACTTTTGTACGTTTCAAATGGTTCTAGAGGGCGGCGTCTGCTGCACAGTGACTCTCAACTTTAATGTTCCTGGAGAATTCACACAAGACATCGTTGTGGTGGGTTCATCGGGAAGGCTCATTGTAATTGGAACTGATTTGTATGGACAGATGAATAGCTCAATCCATAGAGAGCTTCTTCTAAAAGACTGTACACCAGTCAGCAACTCTCTTTTGCCTGAGAAAGCCTTCAGCGATATTCCATCCCCTTACCTTCGGGGAACCATCAAAATGGTACAAGCTGTGCGCCAGGCGTTTCAGGACCAGGATGACAGGAGAACATGGGATGGGAGGCCCCTCACCATGGCTGCCACTTTTGATGACTGTCTGTATGCCTTGTGCGTCGTAGACACCATTAAAAAGTCAAACCAGACAGGCGAATGGCAGAACATTGTGATTATGACAGAGGAACCAGAGCTGAGTCCTGCATACTTGATCAGTGAAGCTATGCGAAGAAGCCGAATGTCTCTATATTGCTAGCAAGGACAGAGAGGAAATTGGGCAGCTATAAAGAAAGGAAACAGACATTGGTATTTGAACCAGCTACCCCCCTGAATAGGATGGGTTGGTTATCTGGAAGTATTAATGACTGTTCCTATAGACGATGGCATCCATTTTCCCCATAGAAGAAAGTTTGCTTATGTTTACAGTGAGTGGAAGAGAGCGCCCTTTGACTCCCCTCACCAGACAACTGGCTGTAAAAAGCCTACTGTAAGAATGTATGATTCTGCAACTCCTTAGCTTATTATAGGCACAGCCTCCATCCACCACATGATGAAATTCTTAGATTCTGTTAGTGAATGGCTGCCCACTGCATCTTTAAGCCAAGATGTGGAATCAGCAAGTGATTATGGCAGGAATGAGTACCCAAGCAAGCAAGGCAGCTTTCTCCTCCCTTTCTTTCTATGTTGATCACTAGAGCTGAGGAGGTATATGGTTCCTGAACGGGGATGCCAGGAGATGCATCATTCACAGCAAAGAGCAATTGTTAGTGCACTGATTGGGGTGCGCACGTCTCATACTGAGAGTGTGATACTAGAAGCGAGGCAGAAAGAAGCAGGAAAAGAAAACACAATTTGACCCGTGGAGAAAACTGTTCATTCGCCTGCCATTATAATAGCTGTTCTGTCTTCTCAAATGTAATTCAGCAATGCGCTCTATATGTGGAAGCTTAGAATATTATAGTCAGCAGTACAGATAACCTTGCTTTCTTCGGAGGCCTAGAATTTTCTACATTCAAGTGACCGTGGCTAGGGGGTGGCCTGTGGCAAAGAGAAAACCATTTCTACCATGTTTTTACATTGGAGCACCTTAAAGAGACACTGTCAGGACTGGTAAAGTGGGCAAGCAACATTTTTGAAAGAAGACTGCCGCTATCTTAATGTTGAGTTTTCTTTTTAATATACTGTTTTAATAGGGTGGCTCATTGATATGGCATTTTGCTGTTTCCTTTCTCTGTTTTGTGTGATAAAATGTGAAGGAGTTAAAGGCCCTGTGTGCCATCCTGTAATAGCTGGCGGTTGTTTACAGTTTTAGGACCTGATTTAGGATTCAGGTCCAAATAGGCCAAATAAGTACAAAAGGTCTGCAGGTTAGTTACCTCACAGTGATTTTAAAATTGCTGGCTTTAGCCCAACAATTTAATTGACCTTTTTTCATAAAAAGGATTGAAATTAGCACTATTAAAGAACAAATGAAAGATCTAAGGATTATTTAAATTTGATTTTATTAAAGATGCAAAAGGGGTTGAATTGGCACAGGTTTGAAACCCTGTCAGCAGTAGTACCAACACTCAAGGTTTCAACCCTGGCTACTACCCATACATGCATTTTTTATTTCATTCATAATTCATTCATCTGGTTTTTAAAAAATCCATCTAAGGTGGATTTATATCAGAGATGACTGTGCATACAGGCTGCAGACTGTTAAGGAGTATCTTTGGGAAATTTATTATCAAAAGAGGAACAGATATGTAAGTGTATGCTAGAGGCATGCATTATTGGGCACATTTCAGTTCATTTAGGTTCATAAAAATGTAAATTATGTGCAAATCACTTTACACATGTACATTGTATACCTATGAATTAATGTGTGTACAATTGATGTGTGCGCTTAAAAAAGCACAAGTGTAATACAGTATATGCCTAAACAACAAATATTTGAAATCAACATGAAAAAAAATGCCCAAAAATTGGGAAAATTTGATTTAAGCAAGTACAAACCAAACCTTACTTTTGGCCATGCATACTACCCTAGTGGATGTAGTTGTCCAGGGAACAGAAGATGCTTTCCTTTGGATTTGGGCTAAAATCACAAAAACATATAGAAAAAATCATACACTGCCTCTGATCGTCTTACTATATAAGTTTCCTGTATATATTCCAAAGTTTATTTAATTCTTTTTAAGCTTTAGGTTGTTGAGTTTGTAAAGTACAGTAATTGAATGAAGCATGAAAATTGAATGATAGCTTTTAAACTTTGCTATAGTTCAATCCCTTTGTGCATATGTTTTCATGTGTCAAATGTATGAGCATGTATTTTTTCTGCAACTTTTAGAAAGGAAAAATTCCACAAAATAATTTGGAAAGTGCACACTTACGGTGGGACCCAGGGGGTGCCTTTCCCCTTGTACTGTTGGCAGACTTAGGCTAGTCTGTGATGCACTCAATGATGTCTCAGTTGAGCAATAATGAGTCTGAGTGTGGGGCAGGTGAGGGTGAAGTATGTGTGTATCAGTGAGAGGTGGAAGTGGGTATGCGTGCGCGTGTGTGGTGGTGGGAGATGGAATGGTGGAGGTGTGTGTAAGTGGGAGTGATTGTGTGTATTGGAGGATGTGAGTTGAGAGGTGTTTAACAGGACTGTGTATTTGTGTATCATGAGAATGTAAATGTGGTGTATATATATGTGGAGGTATAAGTGGGGTTTATGCGTGTTGGGTGGTATCTGTGGGATTTCAGGGCTGTATGTTTTGTGCATTGAAGGCTGTGTTTCAGAGGTTGGGATGATGGTGTGTGGGTGCAGTATGTGCATGGGGTTATGGTTGTTACTCCTGAAGGAATTCTACACTTCTCCAGGACCAAGCAGGAAGTCAGTCCTCACATATGGGTGACGTCGGCGCCGACGGAACCCCCATGCGGAGCTTTTCCCCAGCTTTCAAAGAAAACCTTTGGGAATGCAGCACGCATGCGCGGTCCCCTTCCCGCCCAAGGGTGCCATCTTGCTCAGTCTTCTTTTTTCCGCGGAGCCCAATGCAAGTGTGTCGTGGTCACCCATGAAAAAGTTGATTTTTTTTTCGGTCTGGATCTGTGTTTTTTCTCGGTTCGACGCCGGTTTCCCTTTCCCACTGGTACACCGGTATCGAGCCCGGACTTCAATTTTCGTTTTTTGTCCTTCGAGACTAGCGTTCGCGCCATTTTTCTATTTTTCACTGGCAGCCCTGTCTTTTGACCTTGCAGGGGCTCTTTTTCCCCCGATGGCTGCCAGCAAGTTTAAAAAGTGTGATCGGTGTAAGAAACTTATGTCTCTCACCGACACACATGACTGCTGCATCCGCTGCCTCGGGCCCGATCATGACCCGATGATCTGTGGCCCGTGTGGAAAAAGGTCCTCGAAGGCATTGAGGAACCGTCAACATCAGAAGGAAAGAATCTTCTCTGACTCCGCGTCCGGTTGGGCCCGGACTTCGTCAGAGGCCTCGACGTCTCGGGACTCCGATCCCGAGCATCGCTGGGGATCCTCTGAAAGGGGGTCTCCCTTGCGGGAGCACCGCAGGAAGAAGAAACCCGCGAGGGCGGCGTCGGTGGACGCACTTGGCTCCTCGAGGGCTAGGTCGCATAGCCCCGACCGCTGTCCCGGGTCTTCGGAGTCGGAGAGGCCTGCTAAACAACCTCGTGTAGAGACGGAGGCCCCGAGCCAAGTGAGTACTGTAGTCTTCGTGGACTCTCCTCCAGGGGAGCTGACTTCGGGCCCAACGTCGTCGGGGCCCGAGTCGGAGGCTGCTGGGTCTCCTGAGCTCGGACTCAGGTTGACGGCCTTGGAGAACAGCTTGGCTGCCTTCATGGAACAGCAGCAGGCATTGATCGCCAGTCTCACCGGTGCATCTGCCCCGACCACCGGGACCTCGACGTCCAAGTCGACCCCGGAGGCCGAGCCGATCCTCGAGTCCATGTGGTCTTGAGTCGATCCTCTGCCAAGGTCTCCCTCGACCTCTCGTTCGGAACCAAGGTCGTTGACGCCGGCCTCGGCATCGGGGCAGAGGGCATCAGTGCCTGCCCATCCAGAGCCGCTCGATTCCTCCTCCGAGGGCTCGGGCTGGGAAACGGAGGACGAGGAGTCCCCGGACACGTTTCGGACCCGGTGTGTCCCTTCGGACTCACCGGAGTCTGAACCTCAGAGAAGGTCCCCTCTGGAGGATACCAGGTTCTCAGATTTCGTGAGGGACATGGCCAAGGCTTTGGCCTTCCCCGCGGACCCAGAGGAGGAGCCTCGAACCGAGGAGCTCGAGACCCTGCAGTATGACTCTCCCCCCAAGGAGGCCTTTACTATACCAGTTCCTCCGATGCTGGAACAGTTGCTCTTCCGCATGTGGGAGGCGCCGGCTTCGACGCCAGTACTGAGCAAGCGGGTCGATTCCATCTATCGAGTCCGCAAGAGCCCCGGGTTCCAGAAGGCACAGCTACCGCACCATTCCATGGTTGTAGAATCGGCCATGCATCGCCTGAAGAGTCAGAAGATGCACTCCTTGGTGCCTCCCGGCCAGGAGGCCCGGAACCTGGATGCCCTTGGTAGAAAGTGCTTCCAGGGCTCTATGCTTGCTTGCCGTGTCCAGACCTACCAGCTGTACATGGGCATGTACCTTCGGGACCTGCCAAAGGAAATTGCCTGGTTCTCTGCTGGTCTCTCCAAGGAACCTTTGCAGAGGTTCACAGCCTTGTCAACTGGGATCCGAGAATGCTCAAAGTTTATGTCTCAAGCAGTTTATGATGGCTTCAAGGCTTCGGCCCGCATAGCTGCGGCCGGCATCAGTGCACGCCGTCAGGCCTGGCTTCAGTCATCGGACCTCGAGCCATGGGTGCAGGACAAGTTGGTCGATGTCCCCTGCTGAGGTGAAAACCTCTTTGGCAAGCCCCTGGCTGAAAAGGCTTCAGAACTCGAGTCCGAGACTCTCACCAGGACAAGGCTGTCCAGGAAAACCTCTGCCCCTTCTCAAAAGTGGAGGAGTGGCCTAGTGGTTGGGGCAAGGTACTTCAGGCTGGAAGGTCGGGGGTTCAAATCCCACTAGAGGACAGCAACCTTGGGCCGGAAGGACTGGGGTTTCTAGTCCCACAGGTGCTCCTTGTGGTCTTGGGCAAGCCACTTAACTATTTTACAGGGAACATGGGCTATGGAGGGTTATCTCCAAGTTATAATGCCCTGTTCAATGTAATTTCAGTTTGTTCAATGTAAACCGCACTGATGCAGAATAGCGCGGTATATAAGAGAACGTAAATAAATAAATAAAAGAAGAAGGGCTTGGGAAAAAAGTCCTTTTACCCGAGGAAGTCATCTGCCTACAAAACTTACCCTCAGTACCAGGCCTCCACAGCTCCCCAACAGGGTCAGCAGGCCAAGGGGCAGGGACATGGGCCCCGTAGGCAGAAAACCCCCAAGCCACCAGCTCCGGCTCCTGCTCAGCAGAGAGCGGGGTTTTGACTCCCGTGGCATAGCCTCTCCTCCTCAGCTGGCCCCTCTCAGCACAGGAGGCCGGCTGACCCTCTACACCCACAGGTGGTCAGCCGTTACAAGGGATACCTGGGTGCTAAGCATAGTCCAGAGGGGCTATCTGCTCCACTTCCACCAGGTACCCCCTCCTACTTTCCAGGGGAGCCTCCAAGACTCCCTCTGCACAGGAACCTACTCCTGCAGGAGTTAGCAAGTCTTCTAAAGGAACAGGTGGTGGAACTGGTGCCCCATCACCTGAGAGGTCAAGGCTTCTACTCCAGGTACTTCCTGGTACCAAAAAGGACAGGAGGCCACAGGCCCATCCTAGACCTGCAAAATCTAAACAGGTACTTGGAGAGGGAAAAGTTCAAGATGCTTACCCTTGGGATACTGCTGCCCTACCTCCAGCAGGGAGATTGGCTATGCTCCTTAGACATAAAGGATGCTTATATTCACATCCTTATTCATCCAGACCACAGGCAATATCTCAGATTTGTGGTGGGAGGAAACCATTTTCAGTACAGGGTACTCCGTTTTGGCCTAACCTCTGCCCCCAGGGTTTTCACCAAGTGCCTGGTGGTGGTGGCAGCCTACTTCAGGGTTCAAGGACTCTTTGTCTTTCCATACCTGGACGACTGGCTCATCAGGGGTCAGTCTCCACAGGAGACCGATCAGGCCACCCTCCGCACTATATCTCTTCTCCAGCATCTGGGGTTTATCATAAACTTCGCAAAGTCCACTTTGCGTCCCTCATAGAACATGGAGTTCATAAGAGCAAGACTGACACCCTTCAGGCAAAGGCTTTTTTACCTGTGTACAGGGCCCACAGACTGATGGATTTGGCCAGATAATTCCGCAGCAATTCTCTGGTCTCCGCCAGACAATTCCTGAGGCTCTTAGGCCACATGGCATCCACAGTCCATGTAACTCCAAATGCCCGTCTCCACATGAGGCCAGATCAGTGGGGCCTCAGAACTCAGTGGCTGCAGGCCACAGGAAACCTGACGGACAAAGTGAGGCTGTCCAAGCTGCTAGCATCTTCTCTGCAGTGGTGGCTTCATCTTCCGAATCTGGTGCAAGGAGTGCCTTTTTAGGCACCTCCACACTCCCAAGTGCTGACAACCGATGCTTCTCTTCAGGGTTGGGGTGCACATCGTCAGGGAGCATGCACTCAGGGCCTGTGGTCTCCTTGGGAGGCCGCACAGCAGATCAATCTCTTGAAGCTGAGAGCTATCCGCTTAGCCCTGCAGACTTTCTCTCATGTCCTCTCTCACCAGTCCGTCTTAGTTCAGACGGACAATCAAGTTGCTGTGTTCTATGTGAACAAACAGGGGGGCACAGGGTCCTGACCTCTCTGTCAGGAAGCACAGGACCTGTGCTCCTGGGCAGTCAATCATGGCATACTTCTCAAGGCGGTCTATCTCCCTGAGGAGGAGAATTGCCTGGCAGAGAGGTTAGGCAGGATCCTACAGCCCCACGAATGGCAGTTGAATCCTCTGGTGGTTCAACAAATCTTCCTAAGATGGGGGTCTTCCAAACATAGATCTCTTTGCCAGTCCACTGAACCATCAACTGCCCAGGTTCTGCTCCAGACAACCGCATCCTCTCAGAGTAGCAGCGGATGCGTTTCTCATTCCGTGGTCTACAGGCCTCCTATATGTATTTCCTCTCACGCCTCTAGTGCCCAAGACACTGTTCAAAGTGATCCGGGACAAGGCCTCAGTGATCCTGGTGGCCCCCAGGTGGCCAAGGCAACCATGGTTTCCACTTCTTTTGCAACTAGCGGTGGACACTCCTCTTCCTCTGGGGATGCAACCAGATCTCCTGTCTCAGGAGCAGGGATCTCTCTTACACCCCAACCTCCAGTCCCTCAATCTGATGGCCTGGCTGCTGAAAGGGTAGTTCTAGCGAACTTACTGCTGCCTAGGGAAGTGGAGGACGTGGTCTTGGCCTCTAGGAGGCAGTCCACCCGGAAATCTTACGCTTTCAAGTGGCATAGGTTCTCCACCTGCTGCGCTCAACACAAGGAGGATCCTTTCTCATGCCTGGTACCAGTGGTGCTGCAATACTTGCTTCACCTGTCCAACCTAGGCCTTAAATCCAACTCTGTTAGGGTCCATCTCAGTGCTCTCTCAGCGCACCACTCACCGGTGGAGGGCCAGTCTCTCTCAAGCCACCCTTTGGTGACTCACTTTCTCAGTGGCCTGCTTTTGCTTAAGCCTCCGGTTCGTCCACCTGCCCCTGAGTGGGATTTGAATGTGGTCTTGCAACAACTTACTTGCCCACCATTTGAGCCTATGGCTACGTGCCCTTTGCGCTTTCTCTCCTGGAAAGCGTTGTTTTTGGTGGCTCTTACCTCAGCAAAGCGAGTGAGCGAGCTTCAAGCCCTGGTGTCAGATGCACCATACACTAGGTTCTATAGGAACAGAGTAGTTTTGCGGACTCACCCTAAGTTCCTTCCAAAGGTTGTCTCCTCCTTCCACCTCAATCAGGAGGTGGTTCTTCCGACTTTCTTTCCCAGGCCGCATGCCAGCTGGGCTGAGATGGTCTTGCATACCCTGGACTGTAGGAGGGCGTTGTCCTTCTACCTTGACCGTACGCAGGGACACCGAAGGGCTGTGCAGCTCTTCGTCTCTTTTGACCCTAATAAGCTGGGGCTGCCTGTCTCCAAGCTCACCTGGGCATATAGGGCAGCCGGCCTCTCCTTGCAGGGTAGAGTCACGGCCCACCATGTCAGGGCGAAGGCTGCGTCAGTGGCTCATCTCCGCTCTGTTCCATTGGCAGACATATGCCGGGCCGCTACTTGGTCTTCAAGCCAGACCTTTGTGGCCCACTACTGCCTCGAGAGGGAGTCCCGCAGGGACAGTGCTTTCGGGCAGGCGGTACTCCGTAATCTCTTTGAGGTATAGGCAACTCCTACCCTCCGGCCCTGGTGTTGGGCTACCGTACGGGGGCGATATCAGAGAAGATTCTTTTCGCACATGCTGAGGCTCTAGAGGGAACTCATTTTTTCAGCTTTGGGTCCCTGGTAGCCTTAAGCTGGGGAGTCCCATATGTAAGGACTGACTTCCTGCTTGGTCCTGGAGAAAGCGTAGTTACTCACCTGTAACAGGTGTTCTCCAGGAGCAGCAGGAATCAGGCCTCACAACCCTCCCTCCTCCCCTTGAAGTTGCAATCATATAATTCATTTTGTTTTTTGTTGTCTTTAGCTATGTCATTAGACTGAGCAAGATGGCACCCTTGGGCGGGAAGGGGACCGCGCATGCGTGCTGCATTCCCAAAGGCTTTCTTTGAAAGCTGGGGAAATGCTCTGCATGGGGGCTCAGTCGGCGCCGACGTCACCCATATGTGAGGACTGATTCCTGCTACTCCTGGAGTACACCTGTTACAGGTAAGTACTACGCTAACTGTATAACTCAGAATTTTTGCAGAATTCCCCACCTGCGCAGAATTCTGCACCGGCGAGCCAGTCAGTGAGGCTGGATCAGGCACACAAGCTTTAAAGGCGCCCGATCCTGCCTCACTGTTACCAGCAACACAGCTGTGGGAGCATTTCTCTTTGCTCCCGCAGCTACGCTAGCTTCCAGTGATGGCACCATGCTTTCTCAAAAGGCCAACAGAAGCACTTCCTGTTTCTGACAGCAAATACTTCTGTTGACCTTTTGCAAAGCATGGTGCCCCATTGAAACTAGCACTGCCGCAGGAGCAAACTGAAATTCTCCTGTGGCTGTGTTGCTGCGATCGGCAAAGAGAAGGGCTGCTGGTGAGTTGGGGGATGCCTGGGGCAGGAGAAGGGCTGCTAATGAGTCAGGAGAGTTGCTGGGGCTGGAGATGGTCTGCTAGTGAGTCAGAAGTAGCTGGGGGCTAGAAGACAAGAGGAAGAGAAAACAGTGGGGTGAAGGATGGGTTGTGGACAGAACTGTGATTGGAGCAAGAGAGCTAAGGAGGAAAAAGGCAGGGGAAATATCAGGTCTAGAAGAGGAGTTAAGCTTTATGTTGGGGAACTCTGTGCAAAAATTTACTAATAAAGCTGAATTTTGCAGAATGTTTGAATACTGCACACAGAATATTTTATTTTTTTGCACAGAATTCCCCCAGGTGTTGTGTGTGTATGAGTGTGCAGGGTAGGGGGTAGGGCTGTTTATAATTGGGTGGAGGGATGTGTGGGAGTGGAGATGGATGTGTCTGGGTGGGGGTAGAAAGGTAGGAGTGTGTATGTATATGTGTGTGAGTGAGGTAGAAGGGTGGGTGGTGAGAGAGGGGTGGTGTCTGAATGCATGCATTACTATGTGAGGTGAATGGTGGACGTGTATACATGATGGGGGGGTTAGGAAACATACTTTCCATATCCCCCCCCCCCCCCACTGCTCTCTCAGCATACATAAAGAAATATGCATCTATGGATGGATGGACAGACAGGTGAATGAATCCTTCTTTGATAACTGGCACCATCGCCTGATGCATATTGCTCCTAAAATATAGTAGAAGAAAAGCCTGTGCAAACACGCTGTGGATTTTTTACCGCTAAGGGCTACGTTTAAGGATCAGGTGAAATTCCTCCCATGTTTGCACGATGATTTTACTCCTGTGGAATTTTTCCTCGTCCAGAAATTGGAAGAAATCAACCTTTGGGCAAAAGACGTGTAATTCCAAAATCGTGCAATGCAAACTGATACAGGCTTCTTGTATTCTCTGTTCCAGGGTTACCTAAGTCCTTAAATCTGGCCCTTAAGAGTGTTCAATTCTGTTGCTGCGATTTGCATACTTTTGCTGCTGCCACACCACACTGGATAATGAAATTTAAAAGCTTGACTTGTGTTTAAGGAAGCCAGTAATAGAAATGCAACATAACATAATAGTTGAATCATTGTAAAAAAAAAGAATTAAAATTAAATGCAATTCAATTTTGCACATATTAAACATGATGCATATTCTGAGAGGGTGAAAGAAAATGAACATTTTATGCTTCTTGTGGTGTAGCAGCAAAGATGTGCAAAGTGAATCAAGGGGCTGGTCCTTCTTGCCAAGGCATGCTTGGATGGGCCACATCAGCATTTTATGTGTGTAATTTTGCAAATCTCTTCTGCCCTGGCAGGGTCTCACTGAGTAACTGTGGCAAAACATACCACAGGATTAAATGGAAACTTCTGCTGAAATACAGAAGGTTCATTGATGCAGCTGAGAACATGAGTTGGACTGACCGCTGCAGAGAAATATTAGGCCTCATTTTACCATGCAAAGCTAATATGCTATTTTAAGCTAATTGAACATTTTTTTTCTGCCCAATTTGTTTGCCGTTGCAGTGCTATTGAGGGAATTTGGCTTCTCCTTTGATGCTTAGTTATGAGGAAGTGAAGAGAAAGTCAGCGATTAGCTGTGGTCCATATGGCACTACAAAACAAAGCAAATTGGGCAGACCAAAGGCCGATGTACTAAGCCGTAGTGCATATGACAGAAATGTGCCATTCATGCCTGATAGTTTTCAGACATTAGTAGCCCAATAGGTTTTGCATGAATTTTCCTCTGGTAAAGTTTCTGCAAAATTATGGACCTTTAATGCAAAATAACCTCAAACTTCCCAGAGGCATAATTACGTTTGTCTCTTGAAATTTCACTCTGTGAACGTAGGTCATGCAAACCAGTCACTTATCTATTTCACCAGGGAAAATTATTGTGCATTAAGGGGCATATTTGCTAAATTGCAGCAGCACACCACGTGCTAAACATAGAGCAGGGGTGGTGTCGGACTCACGCTAACACATGGAGGCATGCCTTGCATGTTCCCATGTAGTCAGCATGGGTCCTGTGGCACACTTACCACTGCCCATTGAGGTGGCACTATGAGCAGGCGCACTAAGGGCAACATCGCCAGTTAGCGTGTGTTAAAGACGCCCATGGTCTGCATGTTCTGTCCCTGAACCATCCAATATGTACCCCAACCCGTGCCGAACAGTTAGGATGGGATTTTTAGCACTAACCATCAATGCACTTTAGTAAACATGCCCCTAAAGGTGCCAGCAATGCACATAAACATGCTAATGGAACAATTTTGCATGTTATCACATTTACGAACATAAAAGTAATTTAGTACTTAGGCCACTTTATGGTCTTTATCTGCTGTTATGTTCTGTGTTACTGTTTTCACTTAGATTGTTTGCCTTGCTTGAATAATTTTCAGGTGGGGATAGTTTCATAACATTTATTCAGGCCGGCAGGGATTCTGTTGTTGTAAATTATAAGGAAATAGTTTACTTGTCATTGTCAAACACTGGATGAACCTCAAACAGTTTGCTTTGAGTTAGGAGGAGAAGGATTAATCAGAATTTACATTTTAAACAATGATGGCTTTGGTTTCTTGCCATACAGTATTTGGCTTTTTGAAACTTTTTTTTTATTATTTTTAAATACTGTGTCATAATCTAATTCAGTGGTTCTCAACCCAGTCCTCTGGGAACCCCAGGCCAGTCAGGTTTTCAGGATATCCACAATAAATATGCATGAGATAGATCTGCATACACTGGTTTCATTCTATGGGGATCTATCTCATGCATATTCATTGTGGATATCCTGAAAACCTGCCTGGCCTGGGGAGGGGGAGGGGTCCCACAGGACTGGGTTGAGAACCACTGGTCTAAATAAATGCTGTGAACACTGGAATCCTTAAAAGAAGTCGGAGCGGTTTAAAAGAAATGTTAAATATTCTGGGGCTTCACAGAAAACTCTAGATTCCCAGCAATGACCTGTTGTTCAGCAAAGTTGTATATATGGTAGTCACTGTTCCCTCTAAGCTGTGCGCATGTGCGCGCGCACACACCTCGCCGAGCGAGCGCACATACTTTAAAACAGAGCGCACCAGAATTACGGCTCTGATTCTGATAGAAAACACAGATGTCTTAAAATTTAAAAGTTATGATTGTAATTACTAGAAATTTCCCGCTTCATTTAGTAATCGTCTATTTTTATTTAATTTGATTAAAATCAATGTGGTGTGCATACTGTATTCTGACGTGTGGTCAAATTTTAAAGTATATAACTCAGAGGGTCATTATGTGGCGCACAAAAATTTAACCTTCCTTCAAAAGCTTCACACAGCTGATATTTTATGCGCACACAGCCTACAGAAAATTAGAGGGAACCTTGATGGTAGTCCATAGGAATTCCTATGTTGCTTCAGTTTGCATATGTTTGCTGCTACACCACACAGAACAGTGAAACTAATGCTTGAACTGTGCTAGGTAAGGCAGTATAGCAATGCAACAGCACCACAAAACAGTTTAATCACTGTAAAATAAAAGTTTGAATTAAAGTTAAGTGTAATTAAATTTGGCGCACATTAAGCTTGATGATGCATACTCCGAGTGGGGAAAAAGAAAATGACCATTTGATGCTCCTCCATGACTCGTTCTTTGTGGTGCAGTAGCAGAGATGTGCATGGTGAAGCAAGGGCACTGATTCATCTTGCCGAGGGCTGTGTCAGTATCTTAGTTACTTCAGCTGACAAATGTGCAACTCTGCTGGCAGTGCCAATATAATTGGGTTCAGTGCATTGACGAATATCACATATTAGACGTTCGATGAACATGTTTATCCGGATGTTGATGTTTCACTAAGGAATTTACTGGAAACTGTTCCTGGTGTTCATCTGTGCTCTGGAGATCAGTTTTCTTGATCAGCACAAGCAGGCTAATCGCTTCCGAGCCTTGCTGTTATTTTCACAACGATGGGAATGTGGCTGACTTTCTGAAAATGTTTAAAAATTACGCAGAAGGGCAAAAAATGAAATAGCTTCCTGTTTCCAGACAACTCCAGTTTTCTAACCATTGTATAGATTGGAGGTGTACTGCAGGATGTCCTAAATGTTGAAGACTTATTTGGTACAGGCAAGTAAGCATTCAGTGTTTGGGACGTCCTGACAAACCTCTAAATCGTTACTAAATCCACTTCTGTTTGTGATGTTTGTCTTGACTTTAGTGCTTTTGAATGTAATGCTGCAAGTTAAAAAAAAAACAAAAAACTTATAGACTGATAACTGACTTCTCTATTTTTGTCTTCATTTTTAACCTCCTTTGTGAAGGAAAAGAAGATTCATGAGATTATTGTGTGTGTGCATGTTTAATAACTTTTGTGTTTGCTGTTCTATCTACACTTGATTTTCAGAACAAGTCACAGAGAACTCTGACAGGGTTGTTATTTTGGGAGTCATATATGCACAGACTACAGACACATACATCTCAAAAAGTGGTCTCCTTAGTTTGAGGTATAACTTCCTCTTATGTTTGAATGCACATAATACTGGAGGTAACAGTAAACATCGAGAGTGGCATGAAGACACCACAACTCCAAATGAGGGATAAAAAGCACAAAGTATCATAAAGATCCCAAACCACTATGAGAGGGGAAAAATGGCACAAACAGGGGAATGAAAACCTCAAGAGATTGAGCAAGGGGCATGCAGCACCAACATTGGCAGGGACACCAACTTTTCTGGGTGTTTGGCAAAGAAGAACCAATATTAGCAACGGACCCAAAGGCAATGGGAGAGGGCAGGAGGATCCAAACGTCTCTGAATGAAGGGCAAAGAGGCACTAACAGGAAGACCCTAAGGCACTGGAAGAGGGGTAAAGTAGTACCAACATTGGCAGGAGGATGAAAGGTTTGGGCATTGGTGATCAGTGGGAGAGGGGTTATCCTCAAAGATGTGGCCAGTGGGGTTCGATGGGCAGGTCAGCATTTAAGTGGCATCAATACTCAAAGAATTCTGAGATGTGTGGGTGCACAAAATTTGTCAGCCTAAGAAATGTTATCCTGGAAGGCATTTGAAAATTGGGAGCTGAAAGGTGCAGCATTCATTTACGCTATGTACTGTAAAGGGAAGAAGACCTCAAGGCACTGCAGAAAGCGTAAAGTAGCACCTGAAACAGTGGAATACAGGTGCAAGGCACCCAGAAAGGTGTAAAGCAGGCAAGGAGGAAGGATAGCATCTATGTACAAAGACCCTGATTGCAGAGAACATTAGTAGCAGGCAGCATAAAAACCTGGGACCCGATATTCAAAGGCATTTACACAGTTTGCAGACTTGCCACTGAATATCCCCGGGTGCTACCGCTACATGCCCCCATGCTAAGCCTCACTTTTTCTGTGGAAGCGAACTGCGCAGCAGCTGAATATCACTGCTGCACGGTTAACTTAAGGCATATCCAGCTTTAAAATTCATCAGTGGTGACTAGCCGCCTCTGCTGAATATCGGGCCCCTGTTCTCCAAGTATAAGCCAAAGTATAGACAGGTTTGACTTTTTTGTCCTCAACCACTTCTTTATTGGTCTGTCCATGATATCCCTTTCAAACCCTTTTTTTTTACTTGTTCAGGGACATTAAGAAGAATATCGGTCAAAGTTAAACTAAGAATTCTGTCTACATCTTTGAGTATTGAAAGCAGGTCCTCTAAAGCTGTGTACACTGCCCATCTTGAGAATACCTAGCTATATGGGCACACTGCATTCTTACAGTAATGCAGAATTTTTTGCATTGGATATTTATGTAGGGCTGATCAAGTGTATTAGTTGCCCTAGGTGTTTCCCAAACCAATGATTCATGGTACACTGGTATGCCTTTATTTGGAAACTTTTCTATACCGCCCCTTCCAGAGATCAGGGGCGGTCTGATCAAGTGCACCACCGGAATTTTCACCACTGCCTGACGCTCACATCCAGACCAGCACATGGGCTCTGCTCTCAGCACCTTACAGCAACAAGCGACACCTGCAGCAGCTCTTAAATACGCAGGAGCTCCTTCATGAGCACATGTATAATTACACATACCTCTCTCCATTACAGATACATCATGAGCCCCAGAATGTAAGAATTAACAGGCTGCATGTAGGGCGTAGATAGCTGGGCCTTACTTTGTGCAGTAGGCACACTGCACATAGCACCTACTTCCTCTTCCTCCTCTTCAGCTTCCTGCTTTGATTCCTTCCAGCCCCTTGTGGGGCTTTCCGTGCTTCCTTAGATTTTCTTTTGCCTGCTAGGTAGAGGTCAGTGTTCTGCACTACTACTATTACTACTACTACCACCACTATTAAACATTTATTAATATAGGAGAGGCGGGATTTACGTCTGCCCCTCCTCCGACATAATCTCTTGCCCTCTTTCCCTTAGGCCCAATGATCACTTACTCAACAACTATGGGTAAAATATGGTCACAGCTTTATTACTAGATCAACATAATCAATACAAATATATATACGCATGCAACATACGTACAGCGGAGTGAGGTTCCCGATCTAGTCACCTGAGCCAATATGTGACATCCCCTCCTCCCTTGCTGTCAAGCCAGCCCTCCACAGGGGCTAGGGGCCCCCCTTGCCAAACAGAGCTGGGCCCACCCCCATACAAGGGGCCTTGCTGTGCTGCCTCAGAGGAGCACCTGCGCCAGGTGGACGTTGTGTATAGAGATTCGCCAGGGCGCCCTGCCTTGGTGGCAGCTAGGGCATCTTACCCCTTTTGCTCATACTCTGTGTTCGCTTGTGGCCTGGCTTGGGTAACCGCCAGTAGCTTATTCAGATGTGACAAGTGCTGAGCTACAGTGCTTTGCGAAAGTATTCATCCCCTTGGTTTTTATCCTATTTTGTTGCATTACGTACAACCTGGAATGAAAATGGAGGTTCATTTGGATGTTAGGTAATGGTGAAGTGAAATGACAATAAAATACCTTGTATATATTAAAAAAAACAAGTAAAAACTGAAAAGTTGTGAGTGCATATGCATTCATCCCTTTTGCTATGAAACCCCTAAATAAGATTTGGTCCAACCAATTAACCTCAGAAGCCATCTGTGTGCAATCAGTGTCACATATTTTCATCATGTTGGGACAAAAGAGAAGCTTGGGAAGGGCTCCACTGGAATTCAGTGGGCCGCTGGGGGGAGGGGGGGGTGGAGGACAGAATAGGAAGCACAGGGCAGCAAAAAAGGCAACACGGCCCTGTATGGAAGTGTGCTTAAATGCTGACAGGGCAAGACTACAGCCATGGTGGAAAGGTACAGAAGCCTGCCTCCTCAAACTCAGAGGGCCTCACTTTGCCCTGGACTCTGAAACCCTCAAGGGTCAGCCCTACTCTTGAGGACGGACATACTTTTACTTTAATTTTCTTAACTAACAGTTATAATGAAATTTTCATATTTAAAATTTTTCCCTTTCACTTCAGCATGCAGACTTTGGAAAGTGGAAGAGCAGCCTAGTAGTTAGAGCTGAGAACTTGGGAATACAGTATGTAACTAACCCTCCACTGGCTCAGGTACAGATTGTAAGCCCTCGGGACAAGGAAATTCCTACTGGGTAACTTGCTTTGAGCTTCCTCTAAAAAGGTGTGAGCTAAATTAAAAAAAAAAAAAAAAGAAAGGAGATATGATGCATTCAAATATCAAACAGGTTTCAATAAAATGACAGAAGATAGCATTGGAACGTTCAGAGCAAGTTCTTCAAAACATGGCAGCCCGGATTCTCACACATTCCACCCGCTCAGATCACATCACCCCCCTGCTCATCCGGCTGCACTGGCTGCCACTCAAATACCGCATTGATTACAAAATACTCATTTTTGATCACAAAATACTTCACACCGGTCTTCCCCAATATCTCTCAGATCTCTTGTGACATCACACCCCACATCGTCTTCTCAGGTCTATCCACTCTCATGGCCTGGTTCTTCCTTCCCCTTCTCGTGCTCACCTTGAACTCACCCGCCATTCTGCTTTCTTTTTCCTGGGCCCTGCCCTTTGGACCTCCTACAGACCTTAGTAGCAGATTGAAGGAAATGACAACAAAATTAGTAAGACTTGTGACAAAACAGCAGGCAGATACAAATAGGCCAACTGTATGCATCAAAATGATCCTTTTCAGACATTATTTTCTCTGTTTCACGTTCTACCTTAATGGACGAAAAAGAACCTTTATTGATTCGGCCAGTATGAACTAAAATGAAAGGAAACATATTTCAGGACTAGCAGTTTCTCCAGGTACACCCTCACTTTAGTGCAAGGAGACAGACAGTAAAGCTACTTTCCCAGGACATCTGATCTAGGTTCCGAAGAGGTAAGAGGAACAAGAACATAAGATATGCCATACTGGATCAGACAAAGGTCCATCAAGCCCAGTATCCTGTTTCCAACAGTGGCCAATCTAGGTCATAAGTACCTAGCAGTTTCCCCAAAAGACACAGGTTCCGCAATGCTTGTACTGGGTCAAACATTGATATCCTGGGTCCCTTCTTAATAATGGTTTATGGACCTTTCCTCCAGGAAATTTTCCAAACCTTTTTTAAATCCAGCTACACTAACAGCCTTTACTACATCCTCCGGTAACAAATTCCAGAGTTTGATTACACGTTGAGTGAAAAAATATTTTCTTTTATTAGTTTTAAATAGTTTACCCTGTAGCTTCATTGCATGTCCCCTAGTCTTTCTATATTCTGATAACGTAAACAATCGATCTACGTTTACCCATTCCACTCCATTCATTAATTTATAGACTTCTATCATATCTCCCCTCAGCCGTCTCTTTTCCAGTTTAAAGAGCCCTAACCTTTTTAGCCTTTCTTCATAGGAGTATCCTTCCATCCCCTTTACCATTTTGGTGGCTCTTCTCTGAACCTTTTCTAATAACTCTATATCCTTTGTAAGATACGGCGACCAGAATTGCACACAATATTCAAGGTGCGGTCTCACCATGGAACGATATAGAGGCATTATAATATCTTTTGTTTTATTTTCCATTCCTTTCCTTATGATACCTAGCATTCTATTTGCTCTCTTGGCTGCCGCTGCACACTGGGCCGAGGGTTTTAACATGTTATCCACAATGACGCCTAAATCTTTTTCCTCGGTGGTGGTTCCTAATGTGGAACCTTGCATTGTATAACCATAGTTATTCCACTTTCCAGGTCATTTATGAATATGTCAAAAAGCAGCGGACCCAGCACAGATCCCTGGGGTACACCACTATTCACCTTTCTCCATTGGGAAAATTGTCCATTTAGCCCAACCCTCTGCTTTCTATCTTTTAACCAGTTCCTGATCCACAGTAGTACACTGCCTCCTATCCCATGACTCTTTAGTTTTGCCAAAAGTCTCTGATGAGGGACCTTGTCAAAGGCTTTCTGAAAGTCCAGATACACTATATCAACCGACTCACCTTTGTCCACCTGTTTATTCACACTTTCAAAAAAACATAACAGATTATTAAGACAAGATCTTCCTTGTCTAAAGCCATGTTGGCTGTCTTCCATTAGGCCATGACTATCTACATGCTGAGTAATTTTATTCTTTATGATGGTTTCTACCATTTTTCCCGGTACTGACGTGAGGCTCACCGGTCTGTAGTTTCCTGGATCACCCCTGGAACCCTTTTTAAAAATTGGTGTTACATTGGCGATCCTCCAATCTTCAGGTATTAGAGATGATTTTAATGATAGTTCACAGATTACTAATAACAGGTCTGCAATCTCATATTTCAGTTCTTTCAACACCCTTGGATGTATACCATCCGGCCCAGGTGATTTGCTACTCTTCAGTTTATCTAATAGTTGTAATACATCTTCCCGATGTATCGATATTTCCTTCAATTCTTCCGCACCTTTAAATACCCGGTGAAAAGCGGGATATAAATACAGCTAAATAAATAAATAAATACCACTTCAGTCATGGGTAACATCCCTACATCTTCCTCAGTAAAGACTGAAGCAAAGAATTCATTCAGTCTCTCCGCTATCGCCTTGTCGCCTCTTAGTGCCCCTTTAACTCCTCTATCATCTAATGGACCAACTGACTCTCTCACAGGTTTTTTGCTGCGAATGTACTTGAAAAAATCTCTATTTCGTGTTTTTGCTTCCACAGCAAGCTTCTTCTCAAATTCTCTCTTTGCCTGCTTTATCAATGCCTTGCATTTGATTTGCCAGTGCTTGTGCTGTTTCCAGGTTTCGTCGTTTGGCTCTTTTTTTCCATTTCCTGAAAGATGCTTTTTTGGCAACAACAGCCTCTCTGACCTCACCTTTAAACCATGCTGGCAGTTTTTTGGACTTCCTTCCACTTTTCTTAAAGCGTGGAATACAGCTGGTCTGGGCTGCCAAGATAGTATTTTTCAACAACACCCAAGCTTGATGTAAGTCTTTAACCTTTGCAACTGCTCCTTTTAGTTTTTTCTTAAATATTTTCCTCATTTTATCATAGTCTCCCTTTCGAAAGTTAAAAGGTAGTACTGTGGATTTCCGTACTTTCCCTCCTCCACTAATTAAATCAAAGGTGATCATGCTATGATCACTATTGCCAAGTGGCCCCAACACCCTTATCTCTTGCACTAGATCTGGTGTTCCACTAAGGACCAGGTCTAATATGACTTCCCCTCTGGTCGGTTCATGAACCAGCTGCTCCAAGAAGCAGTCATTTATGTCATCTAGGAACTTTATCTCCCTAGCATGTCCTGACGTGACACTGACCCAGTCGATACCGGGATAATTGAAATCACCCATTATTATTACTGCGCTGTAACTTTTGTTAGCTTCCTTGATTTCTTTGAGCATTTCATCATCCATTTGGTCATTCTGGCCAGGTGGTCGATAGTACACCCCCACTGCCATCGCCTTCCCCTTTTTACATGGAATTTCAATCCATAGAGATTCTACAGCAAATTTTGTTTCCTGCAAAACTTTAATCCTTTCTGACTCAATGCCCTCTCTAACATAGAGCGCAACCCCTCCACCAATTTGATCAGCTCTATCATTACGATATAGTTTGTACCCAGGTATCACAGTGTCCCACTGATTGTCCTCCTTCCACCATGTCTCTGATATTCCAATCATATCTAACCTCTCATTTAGTGCTATATATTCTAACTCTCCCATCTTATTTTTTAGACTTCTAGCATTTGCATACAAGCATTTTAGAGACTGTATTTTATTCATATTAATTTGGCTATTGGTAGACATGGGTAATTTGGGATCTGTAAGCTCTGTCTGCTCCATACTTGAGGGCATTTGGGCTACTTTGCTCTTTTTTGGAACCTCTCTGCTTTTGGTAGTATCCTTCAAGGATACATTCTTCCGAACCATCTGCTCTTGGGTGACTGTCGGCTTTCCCCTATTATCTAGTTTAAAAGCTGCTCTATCTCCTTTTTAAAGGTTAATGCCAGCAGCCTGGTTTCATCCCGGTTAAGGTGAAGCCCATCCCTTCAGAAGAGCCCCTCCTTTCCCCAGAATGTTCCCCAGTTCCTAACAAATCCAAACCCTCATCTCTGCACCATTGTTTCATCCATGCATTGAGACTCTGGAGCTCTGCCTGCCTTTTGGGTCCTGCACGTGGAACGGGAAGCATTTCGGAGAACGCTACCCTGGAAGTTCTGGATTTCAACTTCCTACCTAAAAGACTAAATTTAGCCTCCAGAACCTCCCTACCACATTTTCCTATGTCATTGGTACCGACATGTACCAAGACAGCAGACTCCTCGCCAGCACTATCTAAGACCTTATCTAGGTGGCGCGTGAGGTCCGCTACCTTCGCACCAGGCAGGCATGTTACCAGGCGATCCTCACGTCCACCAGCCACCCAGCTATCTACATGCCTAATGATTGAATCACCAACTATAACGGCTGTCCTAACCCTTCCCTCATGGGCACATGGCCCTGGAGAAACTTCCTCAGTGCGAGAGGGTTTTACATCACCTGGAGGACAGGTCCTAGTTACAGGATCACTTCCTGCCACACCAGGGTGATGCTCTCCTGTCACGTGACCTCGCTCCTCCATGGCAACAGGGATGTTGCCAGACTGGAGGTGGGACTTCAGGACTATATCCCTGTAGGTCTCGTCTATGTACCTCTCGTCTATGTACCTCTCTGTCTGTCTTATGTTTTCCAAGGAACTTTTGAAAACTATGGATATGCATTTGTTTGAAAATGCATGGTAGCTATGACAAATAAGGGTATTTTTGGTTTGTGTCCCTTTAAATGAACCGCAAAGCATTCATGTCTGTTCATTTTTGGTGCTATTATAGCCTATGGGGCTAGGAAATCAGCTTGTTTGCTTGTCTTGATACGAAGAAGCTGCCTTGAGGAGGGAGAAAAAAAGGAGTCGTCACTTGATCAATGACATGGAAACATTTTCACAAGCAAAGAAGCCTATCCCAGCTTCCATGCTTCTAAATCCTTCAGCTGAAGATGTCAGCAAGAAGCTGAAAACAGAAAGCAACAACATTAGCTGTTAATTTCTTTACAGGATTCCAGAGGAATAGGGCAACTTGGTAGCTGTCGTCTAGGAGAGTTAAAATATCATCAGGTTTAGACAGAACTAAAGCAAATAATAGCAGACTTGGGCTCAGGGAAAGGTAGAGGGGGACTGTGTGTGCTGCAAGTGCTGGGAATAGAACAGAAGACAGACTCCAAAGTGAGTCTGGAGAAGACAGGGCAAAAGGCACACACACAGACTGTGGTAGACATGAGTGGCTATGTCCAAGGTGCCTCAGTGTGACAATAACCTTACTAGGCACTGGCAGGGCAGAAGACACACACAAAATGAGTGTGAGAGTCACTCTCTTAGTAAAATCTAGTTAAATAAAAAGGAAAATAAGGTGATACCTTTTTATTGAACTGACTAAATACATTTGTAGACTGGCTTTCGAAGGTAAAACGTTCTTTTTCAGGTCTGGACAGTATTAAAATCTGGCATGCCATGTGGCAGGGCTTCAGCATCAGGGGTAGTGTTCCTACTAAGCAGGGCAGAAGGCACACACATACCAATTCTGTCTGTAGGTGTGGGAGTCACTCCCCTAATAAAGTCTGGTTACACTAACACCGTGTAGTTGCATAGAAATTAGTCCGGCACAAGAGCGGAGAGAAACCACGGCCACAGCAGAAGTGTCACAGTAACAGCATCTATGTTAGACAGGGCGCACACACACCAATTTATTCTGTGGGAGTGAAAGTCTCCTCCCTCCTGTACAGCTCTGGGCTTCTGCTTGTGTTACTGTCCTGCCTGCTTTTTTAGTACTGGTGGGTTCTGTTAGCCTCACCTACTGTAGAACGTAAAAGAGAAAAACCTCGTCTGCTTCTGCTGCCTGTAGCACTGCCCTGTCTACCACCTGCCACATCACTTCTCAGCCCACTGTGCCCTGAGGTACTGCTGCTAATGCCATCCTAGCTGCTACCACCTGGTATGATCAGCTGCTCTGTCATTCTCGTTTCCAAGGCAGTTTTTGTCCCCCTAATGGAAAAGAAGTGAAAAGAAAACCACACAAAAAGTTGATATTCATGTTCAGTTGTGCATTTTTACAAATTCATTCTGGAAGGCGTGCTGTTTGGGTGATTATGACTGTTCTGTTTAATTTTCGAGTTGGGACTTGGGTCCTGAAAGTTAATTGAAGGGGCCACAAGGCTAAAGGTTCACCTAGGGCAGTGTATCCCAACATTTTCAAACCCAAGGAACACTTACATTGTCAAAAATGTGCTCGTCAGAGCTTACAATCTAAACAAGAGAGAAGACAAAAGGTAAGAATAAGGGTAGAATAGGGAAGGGTAAGGAAACAAGATCAGGATCCAAAAGCAGTCTCAAACAGCGGTGAGACATCAAGGTGGCGATGTCAGAGAGGCAGGCAGAGATATGGGCCTGGAGTGTCACAGAAATATCAGGTGTAGAAAGACAGATCTGAGAATCATCAGCATAAAAATGATACTGAAATCCATGGGAGGAGATGAGAGCACCAAGGGAGAGAAAAGGAGAGGGCCCAGAACAGAACCTTTGGATACACCAACTGAGAGCGGGATAGTAGTAGAGGAGGAACCAGCAGAACAAACACTGAAAGAGTGATGGGAGAGATAAGAAGAGAACCAGGACAGCACAGAGCCCTTAAAACCAAGTGAGGACAATGTGTCAAGGAGAAGGTGGTGGTCAACAGTGCCAAACATTAATAAAATTCGCACCTTCTTCTCTGAACAAATTACTAAAACACTTGTCTACTCTCTAATTACTTCCTACCTCGACTATTGCAACCTCCTTCTTGCTGGTCTCCCTCTGAGTTCTCTCTCTCCCCTTCAATCTATTCAGAACTCTGCTGCGTGACAAATCTTTCGGCAGCCTCAATATATTCATACAACCCCTCTTCTCAAGTCACTTCATTGGCTCCCCTTCTGTTTCCGTATCCAATTCAAACGTCTCCTTCTGACCTATAAATGCATTCATTCTACTGCTCCTCACTACCTTTCCTCTCCCTACATCCCTCCTCATGAACTCTGCTCTTCTACTGCTTACTCCTCTCTTTGCCCTTTTCTTCCAATGCCAACTCCAGACTTCAGTCCTTGCACCTTGTAGCGCTTTGTACAAGAGGCTGAGTGCAAGTGCAGCGGGCCTGCTGCTTAAAATGGCAGTGGGCCCATCTGTCCCCTTCCCCAGCCTCTCTGAGGAGGCTGGGATCTCGACAAGTGTCGCTAGCCCCATGCACCCGGGCGTGATCTCAGCCCCCAATAAAAGCAGAGAGAGCAAAGCGAACCTCCTTTCAGATTGTCTGCTTCTCCCCTCCGCTCACCCTTCATGGTTGCCCCAGACAAGGTCTGCATATAGTGCATGGCAAAAGTATTCATCCCTTCTGTGTTTGTCCTGTTTTGTCACATGACAACCTGGATTTAAAATGGAGCTTTGGGGGTTAGCATCATGTGATATACACAACATGCCTGACCATAGAGGGTCTTTGAAGGTGCAAAATATCCTTTATTGTGACACAGACAATAATTAAGACAAAAAGAAAACTGAAAGCAATAGTGTGCATATGTATTCAACCCCCAAAGTCAATACGTTGTAGAGCCACCTTTTGCTGCAATTACAGCTGCAGGTCTCTTGGGTATGTCTCTATTAGCTTAGCACATCTAGCCACTGGGATTTTCACCCATTCCTTAAGGCAAAACTGTTCCAACTCCTTCACGTTAGATGGGTTGCGTTGGTGTGCAGCAATCTTCAATAATGCCACAGATTCTTAATTGGATTGAAGTCTGGGCTTTGACTAGGCCATTCCAAGATATTTAAATGTTTCCCTTTAAACCAGCTTTAGCAGGATGTGTAGGGTCATTGTCCTGATGGAAGGTGAACCTTCGTCCCAGTCTCAAATCTCTGGTAGACTGAAACAGATTTTCCTCAAGAATTGCCCTGTATTTAGTGCCATCCATTGTTCCTTCAATCCTGACCAGTTTTCCTGTCCCTGCCATTGAAAAGCATCCCCACAGCATGATGCTGCCACCACGTTTCACTATGGGAATGGTGTTCTCGGGGTGATGGGAAGTGTTGGGTTTGTGCCACACATGGCGTTTCCATGATGGCCAAAAAGTTAAATTTTTGTCACATCTGACCAGAGAACCTTCTTCCATGTGTTTCGGGGGTCTGCAACAAGCTGTTGTGCAAATTCCAAACATGTTTTCTTATTTCTTTCTTTAAGCAATGGCTTTTTTCTGGCCACTCTTCCATAAAGGCCCACTCTGTGGAGTGTATGGCTTATGGTGGTCCTATGGACAGATATTCCCATCTCCACTGTGGATCTTTGCAGCTCCTTCAGTGTTATCCTTGGTGTTTTTGTGGCATCTCTGATTAATGCCCTCCTTGCCTGGTCTGTGAGTTTTGGTGGGTGGCCTTCTCTTGTCAGGTTTGTAGTGGTGCCATATTCTTTCTATTCTGTTATAATGGATTTAATGGTGCTCTGTGAAATATTCAGAATTTGGGATTTTTTTATAACGCAACTGATCTATACTCCACAACTTTGTCTCTGATATGTTTGGAGTGCTCCTTGGTCTTCATGTTGCTTGCTTAGTGGTGTTGCAGAGTCCGGGACCTTTCAGAGCAGGTATATTTATACAGGCATCATGTGACAGATTATCTGAGACAGCCTTGTTAGTCTGGAGTAGGAAAAATAACTGAGGCAGATGGCACCTTCTAGACTAATCAGTGTATTGAGGCATGAGCTTTTGAGGACTAGAGTCCATTTCAGACCTTGAAAGTTCATGCCTCAATATACTGGTTAGTTTATAGGATCCCACCTGCCTCTGCCATTTTTCTCCTAACAGTAACTTAATAAGTGTACGAGTGTCTGATCATTTACATTTGCAGTGGAATTAGGGAAAGGCTACATGACTTACTCCAGTTCCAACTACCATGTACATAAAGCCCTGCAAAAGACCACTCAGAACCCATAATAACCTGCTTATATTATAACATAATAGGACTCACACAGCACCAATCCTACCTATGAAAAGACAGCACTACAAATATTAAACCAATATGTTTTACAGAACACCAATGCCTCTCCTACTGGGAAATCCGAACAAATGGGACTGCTGCAGATCTCTACACCAAAGCTACATTTTGACAAAATGCTGCACTTCAGTCATACAGCAAAACACAGATACACACTTACCAAATGCAGAGCAAGAAACCACAAATTAGAAATAGAAAGACATCAATTGAACTAGGAACCCCAAGAAGCCAAACTCTGTATTTATAGCAACACCGGAGAAATAAAAAGAGAAATGCATTTCCTTTTCTACTGAACAATACACAAAGACATCAGTACTGCACATTTCCCAAAGCTTACATCTTCCAATTAATAAATTAGAAAATAAAATATTTTTTCCTACTTTAGTCTGAGCATTTTATTTTTTTCAGTCATGATGGCCTTGGTCTCTTTTCTGCTTTCCTCTTTTTTTTTTCTAACTTTCCAAGGTCTGCTGTCAATTTGCCATTTCTTCTTGCTCCTCCTGTCTTCTTCCATTCCCTCTCTATATGTGTCTCTGACATGCTGATCTTTCCCTTTTAGCTCTTTCTTCCGTGTATTTCTTTACTCCCTCTATATCCGCTCAAATGTTACCCTCTCTCCCACTCTCTAGTCCTCTATCACCTATCAACTTTCCATCATCTTTCTTACCTCCAGCCCAGTTCATCTCCTCTAGCTGTCTCATTTCCCTTGTCTCACTCCTTCCCTGACCGCTTATTCCCTTCTGTCTTTCACCCACTCTCCATAACCACATTTCTACCCTTTGTACGCTTCACCCTCCTCTCACTCATCTCCTTGCCAACCCCTCCATGTTCTCTTCCACATGGTTCTACCATGTCCAGAATCTTCTGTTTCTCTCTCTATGCCCCCCACTCCCCACAATTCAGCATGACCCAATCACCTCACCCTTCCTCTCCACCACCATGGTCCAGTATGTCCCCTCTTTTTTTCTACTGTCTACCACTTCCCTTTCCCCCCCCCCCCCCCCAAAATAAAACAGCTTCCCATCCCACTCCCTTTTTTTTTGTCCTCTCCACAGTGATCCAGCATTTCTCTTTTCTGTCCACCTCTCAGAACCCAGTGTATGCTCCCTTCTCTCTCTGTCTACCTGTTAGAACCTAGCATCTGCCTCTCTCTCTCTTGGTTTATCCCTTAAAGCCCAGCGTCTGCCCTCCCTCTGTCCAACCTTCAGAGCCTAGCATCTGCTGCCTCGCTCTCTTTTTGTCAACCCCTCAAAGCACAGTTTAATGATCATCCTGCTAGCCCAGTCCAGACAAGTGGGTTGTGTCTCCCTGCTAACAGAGATGAGGACAGAACAAACTAGAAACTTCTATGACATCATCACTGCTATTTGAGCTGATACAACTAGGGGCAAACTTCAGTATTTCTCTGTCTCCAGCAGATGATGGATGCAGGAATGGTGCATCTCATCTTGAAGTTGTGTAAGCTCCTGGGCAGCCATCCTAAGGGACACCATGTCCCAATAGAGCTTGTCTAGATAGAGCATCAACACAATAATGGTCTCTTTTGCTGGAGGGGTAACAGCAATACATAAAAAGCCTCCGCAGTGTACCTCGAAAGTATAATATAACCTTATAAGACTTGATACTGTTGCAATAGTTAAACGATATTATCAAATGTATATACAAAACACTTTAACTTTGTAGCAAGAGGTCTCAGCATATACGGGCAGCCATTAGATTATCATTTTATCATCTAGTGGACTCACAGCCCTTTTTACATCAACGACCTTTATATAGATAACTGCTACCAAGTTTTTTAGTGGTTTGAAGAGTAATTCGGAACTGTTGTAGTGCTTTAAAGAAACAAGTGCTTAGCTTAGCTTTGAAAAAAACTTCAGCTTAAAATTTCCCGTGCTTTAAAGAAACAAATGCTTAGCTTTGCTTTGAAGATAAACTTAAGCTAAAGTTTATCTTCAAAGCAAAGCTAAGCATTTGTTTCTTTAAAGCACGGGAAATTTTAAGCTGAAGTTTTTTTCAAAGCTAAGCTAAGCTAAGCACTGGTTTGTGGATGTGATGCAGTCCTGGGGGGACAACCCCTGTGCTTCTTGCAAATCCGGGGTCTATTGTGCCAGGGGCCCATCCTCTTGGATGACCAGACTCCCTTCTCACTTAATACTTGGCCCTTGAGAGACAGCACTTAACTCGCAAAGGCTACTTGTTGGCTATGGTTTCCACCCTCTTGAAGGTGAAGTGCGGTTCCACCTGCCTTTCCTCTTTGAGGTCTGTGTAGGGAGTGACACTTGGCTCTTGGAAAAGTGGAATTGCCATTCTTGCTCACCTTTCTGCAAGATGATTTTGAAAAAGGTCTGTTCCTTAGTTCCTTGAGGGTTCGGGTTGCAGCCTTATCATGCTTTCAAGGGTCAGTAGACAGTTGCTTCATAGCTTTGCACCCAGACGTGGCTCACTTCCTTAGGGGGGTGTGCCACTTGCATCCTCCTCTATGGTCAGTTGTCCCACCATGGAATTTGGGTCTTGTTCTTTGGGCCCTGATATCTGTTCCCTTTGAGCCATTGAAACAGGTTACGCTTAAGGATCTGTCCCTCAAGATTGTCTTTTTGGTTGCCATCTGTTTGGTGCATCGCGTTTCAGAGTTGTTGGCTCTCTCTTATAGAGACCCATATCTGTCTTTTTCAGAAAAGGCCATTTCCATCCGACTGGTCTCTTCCTTCTTGCCTAAGATAGTTTCTGCCTTTCACATCAACCAGATGGTCTGCCTTCTTTCTTTTTCAGCAGAGCAATGTAAAGGGAAGGATAAGGATCTACATTTAGTTGATGTATGCAGGGTGCTTCTCAGATATCTGAAAGTCACTAATTCTTCCAAAAGGTTGGATATCCAAACAGAGAGGTTCCAATAAAGATAAAAGTTACCCAGATGCCCTTAAGTACAGAGCAGAAAGATTCCAAATTACCCGTATCAACTGATAATCAGTTTAATATGATTGAAATACAAGCTCTAAAATGCCTATATGCAAATGCTAGAAGTCTAAAAAATAAGATGGGAGAGTTAGAATATATAGCACTAAATGAGAGGTTAGATATAGCTGGTATCTCAGAGACCTGGGGGAAGGAGGACAACCAATGAGACACTGTGATACCTGGCTACAAACTATATCTCAATGATAGAGTAGATCAAATTGGTGGAGGGGTTGTGCTCTATGTTAGAGAGGGCATTAAGTTACATAGGATTAAAGTTTTGCAGAAAACAAAATACGCTGTAGAATCTCTATGGATAGAAATTCCATATAAAAATGGGAAGGCAATGGCAGTGGGGGTGTACTATGGACCGCCTGGCCAGAATGAATAGATGGATAATGAAATGCTGAAAGAAATCAGGGAAGCTAACAAAAGTTACAACACAGTAATAATGGGTGATTTCAATTACCCGGATATTGACTAGGTCAGTGTCACAGTAGGACATGCTAGGGAGATAAAGTTTCTAGATCAGTGGTTCTCAACCTGTGGGTCGTGACCCCCATGGGGGTCGCCACAGGATTTAGCAGGGGTCGCCTCACTCCAGTTAAAAAAAAAAAAAAATCGCACAAGTTGCTGCCGCTGCCGAGTCCGGGAGAGGGAGGGGGGCTGACATGGATAGAGGGGGGGCTGACAAGGATGGATGGAGGGGGGCTGACATGGGCAAAGGGGAGAGACAGGAGGACAAACTGGACAGACGGGATAAATGCTGGACAGAGGGGAGAGACTGCGGGTTAGGATTATAATGGGCTGATGGGGGGGCTAGCATTGGAAATGGGCAGATCAGGGGGGGCTAGGACTGGTAATGGGTTGATTAGGGAAGGCTAGGACTGGGAATGGAATGATCAATGGGGAGGGGGGGTTGAGACTGGTAATGGGCTGATATGGGGTAGGATTGGTAATGGACTGATGGGGAGCTAGCATTGGAAATGAGCTGATCGTGGAGGCTAGGACTGGTAATGGACTGATGGGTGGGGGGGTAGGACTGGTAATGGGCTGATTAGGGGAGCCTAGCACTGGTAATGGGGTTGAAGGGGGACTAGCACTGGAAGTGAGCTGATTGGGGGGGGGCTTCAACTGGAAATGGGCTGATGGTGGGGAGGGGAGGACAGAGCTGCTGGCCTTGGAAGAAAACTTGGGGCTAGGGCTACAAATGGGCTGATGCGAGGGGATGGGAGAATGGGACTGGAAGGGAGTGGATGCTGAGAGGGGCTGCCATGGTATTTGGACTAGAAGGGGACTGGAAATAGGCTGATGGAAAGAAGTGAAGAAAACAAAAGAAGAGATAAGAAATGGTAGATGGACCATAGACCACAGAAAGAGAGCTAAGAGAAGACAAGAAAGCAGAAGCCTCAGATCGGGACCAGCATGATCAGAGAATAAATTGGTCAGACAACAAAGGTAGAAAAAATAATTTTATTTCATATTAGTGATTTGACTACAAAATCATCATAATTTTGAAATCAAATATTGTTACTTGTTATTGTGATTAATTATTGTGGTTTAAATAAGTAAATTTTATAAATAAAAACACATTGCAAAGTCCTATAATATATTAATAATTCAACAAATGATTACAGCAACAATGCATTAACGGTAAAGGAAGAGAGATGCATTTGATTTTATCATTGGGGGTCATCACAAGTTGACCAATAGTAAAAGGGGTCATGGTACAAAAAAGGTTGAGAACCACTGTTCTAGATTAAATAAATGACTGTTTCTTGGAGCAGCTATTTTGGACCTAGTCCTTAGTGGAACACAAGATCTGGTGCAAGAGATAAGGATGTTGGGGCCACTTGGCAATAGTGATCATAGCATGATCATATTTGATTTAATAAATGAAAGAAGGGTGGTAAGGACATCCACAGTACTCCCATTTAACTTTCAAAAGGGAGACTATGATAAAATGAGGAAAATAGTTAACAAAAGACTAAAAGGAGCATCTGTAAAGGCTAAAGATTTGCATAAAGCGTGGGCATTGTTTAAAAATACTATCTTGAAAGCCCAGAACAGAAGTATTCCGCGCTTTAAGAAAAGTGGAAGGAAGGCCAAAAAACTGCCAGCATGGTTTAAAGGCAAGGCCAGAGAGGCTGATGCGGCCAAAAAAGCATCTTTCAAGAAATGGAAAAAGGAGGCAAATGATGAAAACAGGAAACAACATAAGCACTGGCAAGTTAGATGCAAGTTATTGATAAGGCAGGCAAAGAGAGAATTTGAAAAAAAGCATGCTGTGGAAGCAAAAACACGTAATAAAAACTTTTTCAAGTACATTCGTAGCAAAAAACCTGTGAGATAGTCAGTTGGACCACTGGATGATAGAGAAGTAGATAAGTGAAGACAAGGCCATAGCGGAGAGACTGAATTAATTTTTTGCTTCGGTCTTTATTGAAGAAAATGTAGGGAATTTACCTGCGCCTGAAATGTTAAATAAAGGTGATGTATTGGAAGAATTGAAAGAAATATAGATAAACTGTGAAGATGTATTTGATAAACTGAAGAGTACCAAATCACCTGGACCAGATGGCATACATCCAAGGGTATTGAAAGAAATGAAATATGAAATTGCAGACCTATTAGTAATCTGTGAACTATCATTAAAATCAATTGTAATACCTGAAGAGTGGAGAATGGCCAATGTAATGCCAGTATTTAAAAAGGGTTCCAGGGGTGATCCGGGTGATCTGTGAGTCTAACATTAGTACCAGGCAAAATAGTAGAAACCATTATAAAGAATAAAATTACTGATCATGAATATAGTCATGGTTTAATGAGAGACAGCCAACATGGATTTAGCCAAGGAAAGTCTTGTCTTACTAATCTGTTATATTTTTTTGAAGGTGTGAATAAACAGGTAGACAAAGGTGAGCAGGTTGATATAGTGTATCTGGATTTTCAGAAAGCCTTTGACAAGGTCCCTCATGAGAAACTCTTGGTGAAATTAAAAAGTAATGGGATTGGAGGCAGTGTAGTATTGTGAATCAGAAACTGGTTAAAAGATAGAAGTCAGAGAGTAGGGCTAAATGGCCAAGTTTCTCAATGGAGAAAAGTAAATAGTGGAGTCCCCAGGGATTTGTGCTGGGCCCGTTGCTTTTTAACATATTCATAAATGATCTGGAAAAGGGAATAACGAGTGAGGTTATCAAATTTGCAGATGACACAAACTATTTAAAGCTGTTAAAACCCAAGAGGATTGTGAAAAATTGCAAGAGGACCTTGATAAACTGGAAGACTGGGCGTCCAAATGGCAGATGAAATTTACTGTAGACAAGTGCAAAGTTATGCACCTAGGAAAGAACAACCCAAACTTTGGTTACACAATGCAAGGTACCACCTTAGAAACCACCACCCAGGAAAAAGATTTAGGCATCATCGTGGAAATTACATTGAAACCCTCCACCTAGTGTGCAGTGGCGATTAAGAAAGCAGATAGAACACCTCATCTTGGGAACCACCCAAATACAAATTTAACCCTACATAAAATATTTGGGAATCATCACTGATCAAGCGCTTACATTTAACCAACAGATTAAAAAGACTGCCAGAACAATATTCCACAAAGCAAAGACGGTACAACGGCTCAGACCACTCATCGACCCACAGGACTTCAGAACAGTCATGCAGGCTATGACGCTCCCCCACCTGGACTACTGTAATGCAATCTATCATGTACTACCCGCCACCCACACCAACCCCCTACGAACTGCCTTAAACACCACCACAAGAATCATCCAGAATGCGAAAAAACATGATCACATCACCCAAGTCCTGAGAGAACTTCACATCCTGCCGCTCGAAGCAAGGATTAAATACAAATCTATCCTACTTATCCACAAAGCCCTCCATCAAACGCAGACTTCTCAACTCCGGACTCTACTACCCCAGCCTACCCTCAACAGACCAACCCGACAGACCACCAGCAACACTCTCACTATCCTCCACAAACGAACTAAGTTCAATCAACAGACCTGTAACAGAGCATTCGAACTGTACACATCCTCCCTCTGGAACTCCTGAGCCATATCCGAAGCAGAGACCTTTCCACATTCCAGAAACAGTTAAAAAACATCCTGTTTCATGAATATCTTGGACCTGAAACAGACATCTCTCACTGTCTGCACATCCAGACCTTCTGACCTAACCCCTCTGCTACCAACTAAGAGACTTGCGTCAACTGTCTAATTCTGTTACTTTCTGTTCAGATCATCAATGTTGGCCCTCATGGTGACAGCCTCCCCCCTTCTCTGTTGAATTGATTATTGTCCCCCCCCCCCTTTTTTGTTAAACCGCTTTGACCCAGTGAAAAGCGGGATATAAATGCAGCTAAATAAAATAAATCAATCAATAAAATAAATAGAATGCTGGGAATAATAAGGAAAGGAATGTAGAATAAAACCAAGGATATCATAATGCCTCTGTATCGTTTCATGGTTCGTCCGCACCTTGAATATTGTCTGCAGTTTTGGTCGCCGTATCTTAAAAAGGATATAGTGGAATTAGAAAAGTACAGAGAATATCCACAAAAATGGTAAAGGGCAGAAAGATACCCCTATGAAGAAAGGCTTAAAAGGTTAGGACTCTTCAACTTGGAGAAGAGATGGCTGAGGGAGATATCACAGAAGTCTATAAATTAATGAATGGAGTGGAACGGGCTAACGTAGATCAATTGTTTACACCATCAAAAAATAGAAAGACTAGAGGACACACAATGAAGCTACAATGTAACCCATTTAAGACTAATAAGAGAAAATATTTTTTATTCAACGCGAAATCAAACTGGAATTTTGGCCTATTTGTATCTGCCTGCTATTTTGTCACAAGTCTTACTAATTTTGTAAATAGTTATCTCTGTTCTTTCTCTGTTACCCTCAGTGAAGTTGTGTGTGGTCAGGTTCTTGACCTTACGCTTGGGTACAAATACTGAAGTATGCCCCTAGCTGCATTAACTCAAGTAGTAGTGATGATGTCGCTAGAAGTTTCCAGTTTGTTCTGTCTCCACCTCTGCTGGCAGGGGGTCACAACCCACATGCCTGGACTAGTCTAGCAGGACTTCAGGAAAGGAAATTATCTGGTAAGCAAAATTTCACCATCTTCCCTTCTTTCTCTGTCCATTCCTCAAAGCCCAATATCGGCCTCTCTCTTTCTGCCCCTCAGAGCCCAGCATCTGCCCATCTTTCTCTCTGTCCATCCTTCAGAGCCCAGCATCTGCCCCCTTTCACTCTCTCTGTCTGTCCACTCTCCACAGCTCATGATCTCCTCTCTCTGTCCTCTCGCAGTTCATTTTCTCCCCATCCCCTTCTAGTTCAGCAACTTCCTGTCCCTCCCTTCCTTCTCATAGTTCAACAGCTTCATATCCCCCCTTCACCTGCTCCATCTCCCCCTTCTCTTTTCCTCATCTTACCACTGCCATAGTACCACCAATTCCAAAAAGTAAAAAATCAGTGGGGGGATTTGGAACCCATGTGTGTTCTGCATACCTGATGTGTCCCCACCCATCTGTACCAAAATGTTGCATCGAAGGGGATGGGGATGGGGAATACATGCATCACAGTAATGGGCTCCAAAGCCCCCTGCTAATTTTTTACTTTATATTGCCTGACTGCCTACTGCCCCACAGTTGGGCCCATGTCACCCCATTGGCATGCACAGTGGGTCATACCAGCCTTGCTTCCACATACCTGTGGTGGCGATAAAGAGTGTAACAAGAAGTGATCCCAGCTGGGATATGTCAGGGGTGCGATTATCGCATCGGAGTGGGGCATTTGCATAAGCACAGGGCCATTGCCTCCAATTCCTGCCCCCATCTCTCAAAGACAGCCCCACTTCAGAGATGTACACAGAACAAGAGACATCAAACAGTGGGCCAGAAATACTCAATTCACTAGGTTACTGGTGTGTCCCTGAAATATTTTGATGGCAATTCTCAAAGCCTTCAAAATAATTAAATACAGATTTACACATCTAAAGTGGTCTGTCAGAAAACTGCTCTCCTTTGCCAGGCTAAAAGTACTCATATATTGAAAGTTTTCTCCTCTGAGTTTTGCATTACGTGTGTAGCAGGTTTTTTTAAGCTGTCAGTCTCAAATGGAAACTCATTATCATTCCTAAGAAATATATTCACAGTTTACATTCTTGTTAGTTTTTGTTCTTAAACCTGTCTGGTTAGATCAAAGACTTACTGTACATGCATAACATCCCTAAATAAGGTGTGATTGCATGCATAACTTATTGTTCATTTCATCTTTATGCAATTTGCATGCATAAACCACCTTCCTCCAGGGATACAAACAATTTTGGAAATAATGCAGAAAAGAAATAATTGGCAAAACAACATGAAAAATAATTTGATTCCTGTTGGATTGAAGCATATCACATATTCATACCAAGTATAACATCACTTGCCTGATTCTTGGTGCTGTTTCTTGAGGGCAGTTTCTCTAAAACTGTGTGCAGGTCTGTCTTCTTCAGCTTTCCAACAAATGAACTGCTGGAAAGAATTATTTGGAAGGGATTGAGGTCAGTCTATCCATTTGTAGGTAAAAGAACTCCCCAGGAGATGGAAATTCACCAGATTAGGCAAGCAGGAAGAAAATGGAAATATCTTAGATGAGTTTGAAAGCCAGAAATACCGGGTCAAAAAATCCCATTGCTTTCTGTGGGAAACTGTTCGAGTTGACCACTGCTCCATTTCAAAAGACCCCTCACCCTTCTAGCACTGTGGCACAGAGCAATGGAAGAAGACAGATAACAGAGAAAGTAGCTAGAGCCTCTGGGGATGGATGGCATCAAGTGGTGCCTTTAAAGCCACCGTTTCAAGTCATACTCACATCCCTACCACACACACAGACGTGTGCTCCCACCTACACCCACACTCCACATTCCTACCACCCACTGCACATATTTTTGCAGCCCCATACTTGTATCGCATACATGTCCCACACACATCCAGAAGCACACCTCCACCACACACACCTCCCAACTCCCTATCAGCCCGTCACCTGCCACACAAACTCACACCATACTCCATAGATTCCTACAAATTCACCACACACTCCTCTACCCAGTACTGCACATACCCACACAGTTCTGCACCCGACACTCACCACTCACTCACACATGTATGCGCACCTCACAAACTCAAAATATGCAAACTCTGCACCCATGCACATAGATATCCTCTCCCCCCCCCCAACACACACATACACAGATGCCTCCAAATCTTGTTTCCACTAAATACCCATCCATTCTACCATTAATGTTAGAAGCATACCTTCCCATGTTTTAATCCAAATATGTCTTATCTTGTCAATATATTTGAATCTTTTTTGGAAATGAATGTTGTGTACTTTTTACTTTAGCCTGTGTGAAATAGGATAAGAACATAAGATATGCCATACTGGGTCAGACCAAGGTCCATCAAGCCCAGTATTCTGTTTCCAACAGTGGCCAATCTAGGTCATATGTACCTAGCAGTTTCCCCAAGGGACACAGGTTCCACAATACTTGTATTGGTTCAAGCATTGATATCCTGGGTCCCTTCTTAATAATGGTTTATGGACCTTTCCTCCAGGAACTTGTCCAAACCTTTTTTAAACCCAGCTACACTAACAGCCTTTACTACATCCTCCGGTAACAAATTCCAGAGTTTGATTACACGTTGAGTGAAAAAATATTTTCTTTTATTAGTCTTAAATAGTTTACCCTGTAGCTTCATTGCATGTCCCCTAGTCTTTCTATATTCTGATAAGGTAAACAAATCGATCTACGTTTACCCGTTCCACTCCATTCTTTAATTTATAGACTTCTATCATATCTCCCCTCAGCCGTCTCTTTTCCAGGTTAAAGAGCCCTAACCTTTTTAGTCTTTCTTCATAGGAGTATTCTTCCATCCCCTTTACCATTTTGCTGGCTCTTCTCTGAACCTTTTCTAAAATCGCTATATCCTTTTTAAGATATGGCGACCTGAATTGCACACAATATTCAAGGTGCGGTCTCACCATGGAATGATATAGAGGCATTATAATATCTTTTGTTTTATTTTCCATTCCTTTCCTTATCATACCTAGCATTCTATTTGCTCTCTTTACCGCTGCTGCACAGTGGGCCAAGGGTTTTAACATGGTATCCACAATGATGCCTAAATCTTTTTCCTGGGTGGTAGTTCCTAATGTGGAACCTTGCAACGTGTAACCATAGTTTGGGTTGTTCTTCCCTAGGTGCATAACTTTGCACTTGTCCACATTAAATTTCATCTGCCATTTTGATGCCCAGTCTTCCAATTTATCAAGATCCTCTTGCAATTTTCCACAATCCTCTTGGGTTTTAACAACTTTAAATAGTTTTGTGTCATCTGCAAATTTGATAACCTCACTCGTTATTCCACTTTACAGGTCATTTATGAATATGTCAAAAAGCAGCGGGCCCAGCACAGATCCCTGGGGTACACCACTATTCACCTTTCTCCATTGGGAAAATTGGCCATTTAGCCCTACCCTCTGCTTTCTATCTTTTAACCAGTTCCTGATCCACAATAGTACACTGCCTCCTATCCCATGACTCTTTTGTTTTGCCAAAATTCTCTGATGAGGGACCTTGTCAAAGGCTTTCTGAAAGTCCAGATACACAATATCAACCAACTCACCTTTGTCCACCTGATTATTCACTCCTTCAAAAAAACATAACAGATTAGTAAGACAAGATCTTCCTTGTCTAAAGCCATGTTGGCTGTCTCCCATTAGGTCATGACTATCTACATGCTGAGTAATTTTATTCTTTATGATGGTTTCTACCATTTTTCCCAGTACTGACGTCAGGCTCACCGGTCTGTAGTTTCCCGGTTCACCCCTGGAACTCTTTTTAAAAATTGGTGTTACATTGGCGATCCTCCAATCTTCAGGTATTACAGATGATTTTAATGATAGTTCACAGATTACTAATAGCAGGTCTGCAATCTCATATTTCAGTTCTATCAACACCCTTGGATGTATACCATCCGGCCCAGGTGATTTGCTACTCTTCAGTTTATCTAATAGTTGTAATACATCTTCCCGATGTATCGATATTTCCTTCAATTCTTCCGCACCTTTAAATACCACTTCAGTCATGGGTAACATCCCTACATCTTCCTCAGTAAAGACCGAAGCAAAGAATTCATTCAGTCTCTCCGCTATTGCCTTGTCGCCTCTTAGTGCTCCTTTAACCCCTTTATCATCTAATGGACCAACTGACTCTCTCACAGGTTTTTTGCTACGAATGTACTTGAAAAGGTCTTTACTTCGCGTTTTTGCTTCCGCAGCAAGCTTCTTCTCAAATTCTCCCTTTGCCTGCCTTATCAATGCCATGCATTTGACTTGCCAGTGCTTGTGCTGTTTCCAGGTTTCGTCGTTTGGCTCTTTTTTCCATTTCCTGAAAGATGCTTTTTTGGCAACAACAGCCTCTCTGACCTCACCTTTAAACCATGCTGGCAGTTTTTTGGACTTCCTTCCACTTTTCTTAAAGCGTGGAATACAGCTGGTCTGGACATCCAAGATAGTATTTTTCAATAACAGCCAAGCCTGATGCACGTCTTTAACCTTTGAAACTGCTCCTTTTAGTTTTTTCTTAACTGTTTTCCTCATTTTATCATAGTCTCCCTTTCGAAAGTTAAAAGGTAGTACTGTGGATTTCCTTACTATCCCTCCTCCACTAATTAAATCAAAGGCAATCATGCTATGATCACTATTGCCAAGTGGCCCCAACACCCTTATCTCTTACACTAGATCTGGTGTTCCACTAAGGACTAGGTCTAATATGGCTTCCCCTCTGGTCGGTTCATGAACCAGCTGCTCCAAGAAGCAGTCATTTATTTCATCTAGGAACTTTATCTCCCTAGCATGTCCTGACGTGACACTGACCCAGTCGATACTGGGGTAGTTGAAATCACCCATTATTATTACTGCGCTGTAACGTTTGTTAGCTTCCTTGATTTCTTTGAACATTTCATCATCCATTTGGTCATTCTTGCCAGGCGGTCGATAGTACACCCCCACTGCCATCGCCTTCCCCCTTTTACATGGAATTTCAATCCATATAGATTCTACAGCAGATTTTGTTTCCTGCAAAACTTTAATCCTTTCTGACTCAATGCCCTCTCTAACATAGAGAGCAGCCCCTCCACCAATTTGATCAGCTCTATCATTACGATATAGTTTGTACCCAGGTATCACAGTGTCCCACTGGTTGTCCTCCTTCCACCATGTCTCTGATATTCCAATCATATCTAACCTTTCATTTAGTGCTATATATTCTAACTCTCCCATCTTATTTTTTAGACTTCTAGCATTTGCATACAAGCATTTTAGAGAATGTATTTTATTCATATTAATTTGGCTATTGTTAGACATGGGTAATTTGGGATCTTTAAGCTCTGTCTGCTCCATACTTGAGGGCATTTGGGCTAGTTTACTCTTCTGCGGAACCTCTCTGCTTTTGGTAGTATCCTTCAAAGATACATTCTTCCGAACCATCCGCTCTTGGGCGACTGTCGGCTTTCCCCTAATATCTAGTTTAAAAGCTGCTCTATCTCCTTTTTAAAGGTTAATGCCAGCAGCCTGGTTCCATCCCGGTTAAGGTGAAGCCCTTCCCTTCAGAAGAGCCCCTCCTTTCCCCAGAATGTTCCCCAGTTCCTAACAAATCCGAAACCCTCATCTCTGCACCATTGTCTCATCCACGCATTGAGACTCCGGAGCTCTGCCTGCCTTTTGGGTCCTGCACCTGGAACAGGAAGCATTTCGGAGAACGCTACCCTGGAAATTCTGGATTTCAACTTCCTACCTAAAAGCCTAAATTTAGCCTCCAGAACCTCCCTACCACATTTTCCTATGTCATTGGTACCGACATGTACCAAGACAGCAGACTCCTCCCCAGCACTATCTAAGACCTTATCTAGGTGGCGCGTGAGGTCCGCTACCTTCGCACCAGTCAGGCATGTTACCAGGCGATCCTCACGTCCACCAGCCACCCAGCTATCTACATGCCTAATGATCGAATCACCAACTATAACGGCTGTCCTAACCCTTCCCTCATGGGTACATGGCCCTGGAGAAACTTCCTTAGTGCGAGAGGGTTTTACATCACCTGGAGGGCAGGTCCTAGTTACAGGATCACTTCCTGCCACACCAGGGTGATGCTCTCCTGTCACGTGACCTCTCTCCTCCATGGCAACAGGGATGCTGCCAGACTGGAGGTGGGACTTCAGGACTATATCCCTGTAGGTCTCGTCTATGTACCTCTCTGTCTGTCTTATGCTTTCCAAGTCTGCTACTTTAGCCTCTAGAGAACGGACTCGTTCCCTGAGAGCAAAGAGCTCCTTGCACCTAGTGCACACGTAAGACCTCTCGCCAACTGGGAGAAAATCGTACATGTCACACTCAATGCAAAAGACTGGAAAGCCCCCATCCCGCTGCTGGACTGCTGTCTGCATCTTAGTTTTAAGTTTGTGTTTAGATCTAAGTTCTTTACTTACTAACGGTTGCTATGGATATTTATACTAATAAAACTGTACCTAATACGTGTAATATACCTTGTTCACCTGAAGCTTAAGTAATCTCAGGTCCTTAGTGTATGATTGATTTGGGTAACGAGCTTCACCTGAGAGCACCTCCTGCCTTTTAAGATGTGTAAGTACCTATAAAGCTACGATTATCCCAGGGGTGGGTGGGTGTGGGGAGGGAGGGAGGGAAATAACACTTATTAAAAGAGGGCTGCTACACAGTACCCTGTCTTGTGCTGCTGAGGTAAGCTATATTCTGATTTGATTTAAATTATAGCTCTTAGCTGCTGCTAGGCTCTAACTTCTTATGAAATTTAAACTACAAGCTCTCTGCTGTGTTCTAATGATGATCATCTGAGTCCAGTTCCACAAGCCATAGAAACATGACGGCAGAAAAAGACCACATGGCCTGTCTAGTCTGCCCTTCCATATCAACAACTACAACAGTCCCCTTTTTTCCTTTAGAGATCCTCTGTGTTTGTCCCATGCTTTCTTGAATTCAGATATTGTCCTGGCCTCTACCACTGGGAGACTATTCCACGCATCTACCACTCTTTCCGTAAAGCATACACATTGTGGCTTTTCTCATATCGCTATGGCCCTGCTCCATAGTTCTTTATCATAAGTCTTCATATTTCAGGGATTATCATTGTTGTACCTGCACTGGAGTTCTGATGGCAGCGGGAGCCCTCTGCTTGATTTTGATTTCTGGATGGCTGGTGTGAAGGAGTGGACTCATCTCAGAACTCCCTTTCAAAAATTAAAATGATTTGTTGATAGATTTCACTAATGCTGCTATTAAATCAGGGGGGATATTCAAAGGCATTTACATGGTTAGCAGACCTGGATATGCCACCACTACACTCCCCAGTCCTAAGCAGTCAGGTGCGGCAAAGGCTGGCCTAACTTTATCCATAGAAGCAAACCAGGCAGCGGCTCAGTATTGCGGCTGCCTGGTTAGCTTCCAGGTTCTGCAGTGACCTGGATATCCAGTGCCGGTGGCCAGATACGGTCCCAGCATTGAATATCTGGCGTTGGAATTCAGCGGCGACGGCTAGGCGCTTTACAAGCACTAGCTGCCGCCGCTGAGTATCCCCCGCCCGTAATTGCTTAAAGATACCGCTTTAAAGTAGAATTGTGGTACATTGCTCAGCCCTGAGGTTGGTAATTAGCACACAGAAGTAGCTTGTCAAATACTGTAAGGCAAGGAGTGTTGAGGGGAGGGCAAAAAAATATTTAAGAACATCAATATTTTATTATACTAAGTTAAACAGAAAAATCCTATTTTATTTGCCAAGATGTTCCGTCTTTTATTAGATTTTACACAAATATAGGTGTTATTTTTAAATATTTTAGTCTACAAAAGAGCAACTCCCCTCTCGCCAATAAAAAAAACAATCAACTTTGGGTAGTATACTCATACATTGCTAGATGTCTGTCAGCAATGTTTTATTTAAACATAAAGAAACCAATATTCAAAAAAAGCTGAGCTCCTAATTTAGGCTCCTCAATTTGTGTCCTATTTTCAGCCATACTTAGGGGTATGTCTACTAAGCCAGGCTAACAGTTAACCCCTGGCTATCTGCAACTAGGTCCATTGAATAACAGGATCTAGTTGCACATAGCCCAAGTTAACCATTTGCTTTGCTTAATAGACATACGCCTTAAAAGCCTAACTTTTCGGCTGAAAATGCATCCTAATTTAGGAGCTTTAAATTTATGCTCCTAAATTTAGGCCTAGTCTGAAACGTGGATAGCAGCAGGAAGATGTTCTTTATTGATTAAAAAGCCTGTGGCCCGACACAGGCCGTGTTTCGTTGCCTTCTTCAGGGGCAGGCTACATCAAAACGATATAAACCATAAATAATTAATAAAAACACGTATATAAATAAATAAATACATGTACTGTGGTGGAGAAGCAGGCTCAGAAAGCAGTGAGAGAAAGAAAAAACAGACTTTTTTTTCCTTTCCACAAAGAAACTGCAGGCAAAGGAAGGGTTAATTCCCAAACTAAGGACAGAGATTCCCTGCAGAGAAGTGCAGACCTAAGAACACGCCCTGTTCCCATGGAGATAGAGGGAGGAGAAGGGAGTGGTTTGGAGGCAGAGTCAAGACCCATAGGACAGCCCCAAACATTTAGGCAGGGAAGTTGCACTCACAAACAGATTGAGACTCGGATTCACGAACAGACACAAGGGAACAAGCAAGGAAGCACAAGAGAGAAACAGTCACGGGCAAAGAAACAGAATTGGAAGGAGACACGGAAGCCACTTGCACAGGAGCAATTGGGAAGTAGGAGCAGAGAGCTGACAAGGCCAGTGGAGAGCTCAGGGGAGGAGTCCTCAGAGGAGGAAATATTCTCTCGAAGTTCTTGGCTTAACTCTTCTCCTAGTAAGGAGTCTTCAGGGAGGAAAAATACTACAAGCAAGGTGAGCCCTTTACAACTCTTAAAAGAGCTACTAAACAAAGAAGGTTTTTCCTGCCCTTCCCCCACAAGCTCACATAATGCTAAGGGTACCTGGGAGAAGCTCTTGAAGGCTGTACACGATAGAAAGGCTTCTCGGGAGGATACCAGAGAAAGCAGTTACCAGAGAGAGTCTAGTGTGGAGGAGATGGACTTGGGGGACAGTGTGGATGCAAGCAGTGTTTCAGACATGGAGATAGACTGTGCAGTTTGTGCTAAAGAGGAGTAAAGGAACCAAATAGGGTTTGAAGAGCTGAAGGAAACTCAGCTGTTCCTAATCAGTGAATGTGTCTGTGTTACCTTGTGCTGGAGTAAAAGAACTGAATGAAGTTGGTTATCTGGAAGAAACCAGAAGTTCTTTTACAAGGACATTTTAAAAAGCCCATTACTTTTAGCTGTGCTTTTAAAAGTAGCTTGCCTGATTAAAGCTGCTTGGAAAGAAAGCTGGGTAGAAGCTAAAAGCTTGTAACATAACTTGAAGAAAATTCTATTGCTGTGAAAAGTATCTGGGTGGACCAGGAAGCCGTGTTATACCTGCTGTGAAAGTAACAGGGGTTTTATAGCGCCTCCTGGAGACCAGGAACAGAATACAAATGTAAATAGAGTTTTATGTGAAAGAAAGACTTAAAGCTGTACCAAGCCAAGGACTGTATAATAGGCTTGTGTTGTATTCTATGGAGAAGTATCCTGAACTTTAATTTTGTAAGCTTCAATCAATTCTTGCCAAAGAATTGAATCCGGTTAGGAACTCCTTATTTCTAAAATAAAGAAATATTCCTGTGACCTTTGGCACTTGGCTCCAATCCTTTCGGGGACGCAACTACACGCTATTGGGCTGATTCAAACAAAGGACGATTGGGCGCTCCCCATACCACTAGGCAACCGCCTGGCCACACGGGGGGTGTCCGACAGTACATGCCACCATAAGACCTAAATAGTAAAAAATAAAAATTAATTTTTACACTTAAAGATTGATGATAATAATGAACCAAAAGATCAGCACAGCAAAACTATAATGTAAGTATTAACTATAAAAAAATATAATAAAAAGGATAAGAATATGACAAACATATCACCTTAATCCTTATGGAATTTATATGAAACATATATATTGTAACACTCAAAGAGATAAAATGAGTATCTCATATACATAAATAAATAAATAATTAAAAATGACATATCACATCAATCCTTATGAAATATTGTATGAAACATATATATTATGACGTTCAAAGGGATCACATGAATATCTAATATACATAAATAAATAAATAATTAAAAAATAATTGATTAAAACCAGATATATCACATTAATCCTTATGGAATTTATATAAAACATATATATTATGACACTCCAAAAAAAATCAAATAAGTATCTAATATACATAAATAAATAATTAAAACAATCAAAAATAAACTAAAATACTAAGCGTAAGTGTATCACATCATAATTCATAGCACATACCTTTATCAGTTATCTGGCCTTCCAAACCACTGAAAGTACTAAAAAAGAGGGGACAAGGAGGAAAACCACATGGGTATGAGGCCACATGGTCCATATATAAGCACCGTACCCAACACACCATTATTGCATTAGGCTGAACATAACCCCAAACGTTTAAAAATAAAAATAGAGCCAAAAGCATATTACCTGGAATCTCATTTGAGTCACACTTGACACGAAAGGTCAGAGTGGCAGATACTAAAAGGCTATAAACATATAAAAATCATCAGAAAGATCGCAACCAATAGGACCCATTCCTTTTACATGCAATCACATTCAGTATACACAATAACCTACAATCGGTGGAGCCATCAAAAGTGAGTAGTACACAAACTTTATCCATGTACGTTACCATTCACCATACCGCAGGTAATCTAAAAATCGTGCATTATTAACATCACTTATCTTAAGAACTTTATAACTGATATCTATCCTCTTAATACACGAGATACACACACTTCTCGAAAGAGACGAATGCGCAGAGAGGGGAAGCAAGCATATATATGCTGTAACACTAACCTTGAAAAATTTTTTATTCTATTTTAACTATTCCTATAAAGCCTTACTACAAACGTAATTGTTATCCTCATAAGGGGGGGGGGGAGGGAACAGCCCGACGAACACAACCTTAAACCACCAGCCCTTTGATCTTACTGTGTTCCACTTGCGATTCCCCGCTCTGCACTGCACACTCCAAATCAACCAAATCTCACTGATAGGATTACAAAAAAATGCCAGAGCATGCGTTTAAGGACCCGCGGTATGCTAATGATATGGGAGGAGCAAAACGGTCACGTCTCAACAGCGTGCAGTAACCCTTTAAAGAATCATACGAACCACGTTGAAGCGCTGCAATACTTAAAAAATAATAAACAAACCCATCGTTGAAACTTTTTTTAAAAATTCACTTTAATAAAAAGACAAACCATCCAGACATAAAGTATATACCACAAAAAGTATTTAATGAATTACTCACTATCGCGCGCCCCTCCATGCATGACAGATCACTGAAGGTTAATCAAGATTATACCACTCTATTTACACCCGTGATAATCACACTCTTATACACATGACTTTGTTTTATAAAAAAGGAATCTGGAGTCCGAGCCAAGCAAAACCTTCCAGGCGAATGTAACTTTCCTGCCAAAACATTCTACCTCTGCCAATACTCCCCACCGGCTAAGAACATTAAAAATAATACAAATATATATTAAGAAATACCTAAAAAAAGGGGGGCAAACCTAACAACCAAATTAATAAGACTACAAGTAAACTATCTTTTCGTATCATATCGAACCTACACTACATGATGGGTGTTCATCCATATAATCAAAAAATTAATATCGTGGAGTACCCAAACATGAATACTTGGGCCAAAACCTTTTATTATGTGCTAAAGTGCAATGAATGAAGAGTAGTGACTATTCTCCATATAACATAACACCTTAACATAATAAATATCACACTATGACAAATCATAAAACTATCATGCATACCACCAGCAACTTTATAGAAACACAGCTAAATTGGTATCTGTATTTAATCCATTAGGGTACAAACAATCAAGGTTAAAGATATACCGCTTTGTCTAGATTTATAAACCTACTTTAGGTGTCTAGTGCTGAAAATCTGTGCTAAACTCCTAACTTTTTTCTCCTGCCCCCATTGCCATCCACTTTTTATGCTCCTAAATTTAGGAGTTTAGTGAAATTTTTAAGAAAAAATGTAGACACTTAGCAATAGTAAATTTTCAGAGGCCAATTTAGGAGCATAACTCTCAAAGTTAGGAGCTTAAATCCTTTGAATTTCGTGCCAAAGCTTCTGTCTTTCAGCTTAGGGTGACCAACTGCCCAATTTTTGACTGGTTTTCAGGCTTCCTCTACAGTGTCCAGTTATAAGTTGTAACCGGACACTGTACTGCCCAGTCAGCAGGGGAGCATCTGTTACCGAAACTCTGGGCGCTAGGGCTCCTCTTGCATCTGGTAACTGCAAGAGGAGAGAACAGGGCTGAGGGGTTAGTCCTGCAGAACATACATGAGCATCGCATGAACGGATAGAGGGTGTGCATGCTTTTGCATGACCTGCCTGAGTTGGGCAGTAATGGCTGAGGACAGAGCGGGAGAGTCGAAGCAGACGAACGGAGTAGCAGTTGGAGGTGATGCAGCTTTTTCTTTCACCTTCTTCCTCATCTGCTGTTTTCCCCTGAGTGGGATTCTGAGCCAGGGAGGGTGAGTGGAAACGCAAAGGAACAGGGCTAAGGCAGTGTGAGGCCTTAAATGGGCCTTGCTCTCCAGGGTAGGATTTAGTGCTTAGAGGCCTTTCTTTTGTGCTGATCCATTGGCTGGATTGCAAAACTGGCCGAGGTTAGGCGACCCTTTGTTTCGCCTAACTCTAGCTGGTTTAGGTTAACCGGGTAGTGACTCAATAGCACCACTGCTGGTGTTTGTCCCTCTCCACCCCGACACTAGCTGGTTAGCATCAGGACATTCAGAGACACAAACAGGGGATATTCAGCAGCACAAAACTGTTACGTGTCGAATATCCTGGTCACTGGGATGAACACCGTAAGCAGGTTTGCTAACCACATTCATCCTTTTGAATATTCCCCTCTATATTTTCTTTATATTGTGGCGCTCGCGCCCCTACCAGGCGGCCGCCTAGTAGGAATGGGTAACCACCTCTTATCTTTTTCTAAGCTTGTAGTTGTGTGAGGAATAATGAGCCAAGTGGTTTATCAAAGCGCACAGGAATTTATTCAGCTTCCTTGCTGGTCAGTGGATACAAATTCTTCAAGCACATTTTCTCCAGACAAAAGAAAAAAAATAACGGATAACTTCTCCAGTAAACAAATGTCCAAAACAGAGTAACAGCGAACTCAACTATACAAGGCTCCTGTCCATTCCTTTAGCTGCTTAACGTTTCAGCACATGAAGGAATGTGCCTTTTAAAAACTCTCCAAACAGGCTGTCAGCTTATTCAAGGCTGTTTCAAAACCCCAACAGTTTCAGCTGTTCAACCCTAACTGAGTTACTGCAGTTAAGCTCCGGAGGCAAGACTCTTAGGCCTTTTAATTATAGGATTCTTTCTCTCCTTTCCTCCAGCTTCTGAACTACCTTCAGATCTACAGTAGCCTTCTTGATGTTCAACTGTTTCTGGCTTACACTAATTCACCTTAGTGCATACATCACATTCCATCTCTGAAACACTGGAAGTTACATCACCCTCTTTGGCTTCAACCTCCATGCTCTCGGCTGAGCTATAACAGGGTTCTGCTTGGAAATGCTCAGGGACTTTCTGCTTTAAAGATTTCAACAGGTCAAACAACCTCTCCCACTTTCTTGCTCTCCCTTCTCCGGGCAGATCTCTTAGGGGGTACTCTTGTTTAACCTTCCTGGTGAAACATTTCTTTCTACACTGTGTTTTCCTGGGTACAACAGTTTCATCTGAGTCAGAACCGGAAACATACTTTGAAGGCCTTACTGCCTCCCTTCTCCTACCTTAGGGCTTTGGGGCAGTATTCTCTTGGCTGGAACTTTGGCTGGTCAGGGCTCCCTCTGCCTCCGAGTATGGCAGAGACTTTGGGTAAAACTTTCCCCTCACCTTCTGGGGCTTCTGCGGCTTGCAGGCCCACCCCCTTCCAGAGGAGTGAAAGCTTCCCTCTTCCAGCTTTCCCAGGGCCACCCTTCTTTTTCCTGCTCTCTTGCCAGGGTAGGTGGTTCTCTCCCTAGAACCTTCCCTGTGCCTTCTGGGGCTTCCGCACTGACTATTGTGGCTTTCTTTGTACCTTCTTTGGCTGTCTTTATAGCTGTTCCCTTCTCTGCTGCTCTCCTTGGCTGCAGAGCTCCTTTGTCCTTTGGCTACAGTGTTGTTCTCTCTGTGCCTTCTGGAACTTGGACTGGAACCTGAGCTGCAACTCACACTTGGACCTGGACTGCAACTGCAACTGTGTCTCCAGCTGTGTTTCCCACTGTGGCTCCAACCGTGTCTCCCACTGTGTCTATCTCTTGTGTTTGTTTGCTTCAAGTTAAACCCTGAGCAGGGCAACTCCCTTCCTGGCCCCGCCCACCTGTACCTCCCACTCCTATCTATGGTTGACCTGGAGTGTGGGCGTGGCTTACAGCTAGCTCTACCCTCTAGGTTTCTCTCCGGGCTTCTGCTGTGGACTATGTGATCCTGTGTGCCCATCCCCCGCAAAGAGGAAAGATTCTTCTCTTCTTCACTTTCTCCTGGCTGGGCTGCACTCTCCTTACCACAATATGTTAAATTAAATTACATTTCTCCACCCCCACTCACCAATGGGTGTCCAGTAAAGGTTTGTAGAAAAATTGGCAACCTTAAAAATTCAGTTTGATGCCTGTAGGTTTATGCATTGCTCTTTGTTTTCAGGTGTTGATTTGGACTGAAATTTCCATGTTGCAAAAATTTATTAGTTTAATGTGGTGGGAGGAAAACAGAATTTTGGATGATATCACCCTCTGCTCTTAACCTGTGGTGACCTGCTAATTTATTAGTTACAGTGGCATTGAATCCTGGCCAGAGATTAGTCACTAAAATGTTTTTAAGAGTAAAGATATTACTTGCATGGACCGCAGGATAAGGATGTTCCCTGATGTGTCCCTGGTTACACAGAAAAGAAGAAAGCTGTTTGTTTTATGAAACACTGGGGTTGTACAGCTGGGTGGTTAATTTGTTCTCCATTTCCCTTGTAAATGTCTTTATTATACATTATTTATTCCAATAATTACAGTCAAGCTTCCAAATATTGAGAACTTTTAGGGTTTAGGGTTTTTTTTGCTTTCTTGGAATCAGCTGTGTGGCATGTTTACTAAAGTGCCACGACTAGTGTGAGGCAAACATGCAGTTAGCGCATGTTTTTACTGTGGTGGAGCCTAGCAGCCGTGGTAGATATAAGAGGAGCAGCCGCGGTCACTAGCGCAGTAGTAGGGAATGCGTGGCCATAGTGCATGCACACTATGAAGGCACATGTGACGCACGCCATGCAAAAGAAAGCCACAGACACATTATTAGGACAGTAGTGGGCTACAGAACCACTGCATACAGTAAGAAATGTGCCCCAACCACATCTACAGAAAAGTAGCAACTGACTAGTTCAGAATAGGGATGACTGGGAAGCGACACAACTGGCTGCACAGCTCAGAGTATTGGGGCTAAGTACAAGAGGGCGGGGCATTCAAATCAAGAAAGCAAACACATGCAAAAAGTCTTTGCTACATCCCTAACCACGGGAGATAGGGTGCAAATGAGGCATCTGAAGGTGCAGGGGCCTTGTATGGGATCAGGCATGGGGTCCCCAGTGTCCATCATGGGGGATGGATATATGAACCTCCCTAGGCTGCAGGGAACACAGTATAGCATACCCCTCCATCTCCTTGTATTCATCCCCATACTCAACATCCACCATCTGCCTATCCCTATGCTACCCCCTCCCCTCTTGTCCATCATTCCCCTGGTTTCTCTATGGCCTCCATGTCCAGCATCTCTCCCTGCCATCCAGTATTCCCCCTTAGTCTGTCCATATCATTCTTCTAAAGTCTGCATCTGGGCAGTAAAATAAATGCTAATGAGGAGGAGTCACAATGATGGCATCCTACCTGGGGCATTGGTGAGAGCTCACGGCAATGTTTCTCCTAGTCTTACCAGCCCTCTCTCCGGCATTTACTATGCTGGATAAGAGGAAAGGAAATCCTAAGCAAGGTTCCGACGCTGTGGGCAATCCTGTGAAAGACTAAGTTGGATGACTGCTTGGACTTTTTCCTGCTGGACTTGGCAGAGGCTCTGACTCGCTCAATGCAACATAAAGATATATAACACTGGTCAACATTGAAATTGTTACTGACTTTAAAAGGCCCTAATCTGTAGTATCTTGGTGAGCTGAACACGAATATAACATAAAAAATTTTTATTGGCTCTCGTTTTGAAGATATTGCATGTAGCTCGTTTTTGACATTTCACCGTGTAAATTTATCCAGTAGGACATCAACAACATCCGAAATAAGCCTTGAATGGTGTAATATTGCATCACATTGCATAATACCAGCATGCACACATTATCCAGAGTTGATTGCATTATTTTCTGATGCAATGCAATACTACTGCCAGACGGCTGCTGAAGCCATCTGACGTCAGCAGTGTATTATATGCAGTCGGAAAGGTTGAGCATTTAAAATATTTCAGACTGTGTGCGAGACAGTTTAAGCTACTGTTACATGTAACTTTTATTAATCATATAATTTTAGCCATTTAGGTACAATACAGAACAGTAATGCCGCGAAAGTGCATTAGTACCGTTGACAATTTTTGCTACATTTGTGGGGAAGTGACATTTGCCAACCAGAAGAAAAGTATCACTTCTCAACTGAAGAAGGCATATCATCTTTACTTCGGATGCAAGCTTGGTGACCAAGACAAGCCTTGGGCCCCGCATATATGCTGCGCTACATGTACAACACAGCTTTCACAGTGGTTGAATTGCAAAAGACCATCAATGCCGTTTGCAGTCCCCATGGTGTGGAGAGAGCCAAGCAACCACATAAATGACTGTTACTTCTGCTTGGTTCCTCTTTCCAGCGGAATAACGAAGCAAAATAAGTTGAGTATAGTCTACCCAAACATTCCGTCTGCATTGAGACCAGTTCCACATGGTGAGGGACTTCCTATTCCAGAACCTCCATCAGAATATTCTCTTGATTCATCTGAAGAGGACAAGGGTGAGCCGACCTGTTCTTCTCCTGGTCCTTCAGCATGCAGTGACCCAGATTTTCACTGGGATGCATATCAACTCCACACAGAACAACACAGGAAGAACTAAATGACCTGGTTCGTGATTTGGACTTTTCCAAGAACAAGGCAGAATTGCTAGGATCAAGACTCCAACAATGGAATCTTCTAGAAGAAGATGTCAACATTACTTCATATTGAAAGCGCCACCAGCAGTTGGAGCCTTTCTTCAGAAAGAAAAGTAATTTGGTATTCTGTTCCGATATTGAAAGCCTCATGAATGCCTTAAAAATCACTCATGACCCACAAGACTGGAGACTATTTATAGACTCTTTGAAACTGAGTCTGAAGGCTGTGCTTTTGAACAATGGAAACCGTCTTCCATCTATTCCAGTAGCGCATGCCGTCCACATAAAAGAGACATATGATAACTTTTGCAGGGGTTCTCAACCCTGTCCTCGGGACCCACCTAGTCAGTCGGGTTTTCAGGATAACCACAACGAATATGCATGGGAGACATTTGCATATAATGGAGGCAGTGTATGCAAATCTCTCTCATACATATTCATTGTGGTTATCCTGAAAACCTGACTGGCTAGGTGGGTCCCGAGGACAGGGTTGATAACCCCTGACTTAAAGCATCTACTGACTTCCATTAACTATAACAAGTACAGCTGGCACCTCTGTGCTGAATTGAAGGTAGTTGCCCTTTTAATGGGACTGCAGCAGGATATATAAAATACATGTGTTTCTTATGTGAGTGGGATAGCCGAGCAAGGGATTGGCACTACTTGCGAAAGGAATGGAATCGCAGACAAAATGTAACAGTTGGAGAGAAGAATATCCAGCATCCAGCTCTGGTTGAGGCTCACAAAATCCTGCTACCACCCCTTCACATCAAACTAGGTTTGATGAAAAACTTTGTGAAAGCCATGGACCGCACTTTGTCAGCTTTCTGATACCTGCATGAAAAATTCCCTCAACTCAGCGAAGCAAAGATTAAAGAGGGAGTTTTTGTGGGTCCTCAGATTCGAGAGCTCTTCAAAGATGACCGGTTCAACAACTTGCTGCAGGGTGATGCGAAACAAGCATGGAATGCTTTTTGCCTAGTGTCAACAAACTTTCTCGGGAATGTTAGGGCAGAAAACTACAAGGAACTAGTAGAAGACATCCTGATGCAGTATCAGAAACTTGGCTGCAGTATGTCTCTAAAGATCCATTTCCTTGATTCCCATCTCGATTTCTTTCCTGACAACTGTGGTATGGTTAGTGATGAACAGGACAAACGTTTTCACCAGGATATCGCAACAGTGGAGCAAAGATACCAGGGAAAATGGTCCACTACAATGCTGGCTGACTACTGCTGGGCACTCCCCAGAGAAGCTCCCAAACAGCTGTGCAAGAGACAGGCAAAAAAATCTAAGAAGTAGTCTATGACTTGGATTTTTACAGGTATTAACCGAAGGCCTATTATATTTATTATTGACATGCATTTCGTGATGTAAACATTAATTCTTGTAGATTACAAAAAAACTAGAGCCAACTTTGCAATTTCACTGTCATATTCGTATTCAGCATATAAAAATTGATAAGAAATGACTATTTTTATTTCAGTAACATGACTTTTGTAACCCCACTCAAGGAAGACCAAACTGAACATGGTACTAGGAGGGTCATGGGGGTTCAGGGCTGCTGGGCCACCAGGGATTTTTTAATTGGGTGGGTGGGGGGGGGGGAGGGCGGGATTGGGCCACTGGACCACCAGGATTTTTTTTTAATTGGGTGGGTGGGGGGAGGGGGATTGGGCCACTGGACCACCAGGATTTTTTTTTAATTGGGTGTGTGGGTGAGGGCCACCAGGGATTTGTTTTCTGTTGGGAAATTGGTCTCGGGAGCATCGACAGTATTTTGACACTTTCCCTGCTGCCTGGATCATCTGAGGAGAAGTGTCAAACTTCCTCTCAGATGACCCTATTTCTCTGGGAGAGCATGCCAAACTTGCACCAACTTCTGTGCACACGTGTTTGGTTTGCTGTCCAAGTTTTTTTTTTTTTTAACATCTTTTATTAAGCATTGTGACATACAGGATAAAAGAAGGCAAACCCAGTAACAGTTTCAGCAGAAACACAGTATCAAAAGAAAAACGGCCCCCCCACCCTTCCCCGGCCCACTTCCCACCTCTGGCGTTGCAAATAAAAGAAGAAGAATATACAATACGCTTCCCATATTGATCAATCTGTCCCCCCACTTCTAGTGCAACACCCTTATACTCCATAATATACTCCTCAAATAGGGAAGCTCCCCAAGTAGACCTTCCCAAAGCATCCTGTATCAAGAAACACAATATAACCTATCCTATAAGAAGCATACATAACTTAAATGGCTCCCAAAAGGAGAAACTTTAAAAAAAATTCATAACCCCCAAACTCGGTGTGTGTGTGTGTGTGTGTGTTAGATGTCCACCCCCCTCCCTTTCACCATTCTCCCCCTCAGAGCCCCAGCCGTCCTTCCAAGAAACCATCCCATATCTTATGAAACATCCACTCTTTTCCACGCAACCTGTACGTCAACCGATCAAAGCATACTGCTGCTGCCACTTTAGTCTCCCAATCCGCCTCCGTGGGGCCATTCACACTCCTCCATTTCCCAGCAATCGCCACTCTCGCAGCCAATCTCAGCTTATCTTCCAACATCCCCCTCCATTTTCCTTTACCAGACTCAACTGGTGAACCCAATAGCCACTCTGGACATTCCTGAAGTGACCCGGGCCCCCACCTGTTCCCCTCCGACCCCCCAATTCTCCCCCGCACCTTTTCCCAAAAGGCCTGGATCACTGGGCATACCCACCACATATGGAGAAACCCACCAGTTCCCCCACAGCCCCACCAACACTTATCCGAAGATAGCCCTCCGGCCAGATACAACTGTCAGGGAGTACAGTATGCCCCATGTATAATTTGCAGTTGCGTTTGTTGCCAAGAGGACACCCAAGTACACCTGGTGATCTTCGTATAAATCCTCTCACACACCTCCTCATCCAGCTCAACCCCTAACCATTTATGCCATCGCACCCGGTGCAAGGCTGGAGTGCGATCTACACTATCGTGCAACAACACATTATAGATTTTGGCTATGATCCCTTTATCTCCCTTCCCCTGATACACCACCGTCTCCATCTGCGTACTCTACTGATCTGGGACTGTACATCCCTAGTCATAAGGAGATGGCGCAGCTGAAAATATTGATAGAAGGGGATTCTCTCCTGCACCTCTTTTTCCAGAGCACTATGAGATTTAAGGACCCCGTCCACCACAAATTCATGAAGCTTTTCCAAACGGCCTTCCACCAATTGCCGCCCTTTCCTAACCCACCCTGCCTGTCTGAACGGGAGGAACTCCCCAATAGTAGACCACGGGCAGAAAGGGCTCGGAAACCATCCCCTTCTCTTTCCCAGGACACTAAGCTGAGCCATAGCATCCACAAAAGGGTGCCCGAGCCGTCGCGAGCTCTCTTCTCGTTCCCCTTCCACCAACCATTGAGCCAGGGAAGGGGTCCCCATCAGCGACCTCTCCACTTCCATCCAAGCCACCCCCCCCTCCCCACCATAGTGGTCCCTCCAGGCCCTCAAAATACAGGCCTGATGGTACCACCGTAGCGAAGGCAGCCGAACCCCACCTCGGTCTTTGGACGGGAGCAAGCCCTGACGCCCAATGCGTGCCTTCCTCCCCCCCCCCCCCCCCAAACAAACCTCAGCAACCTGCTGTCCCACTGCTTCAACAACTGCCCCGGGATCTGAATGGGCAACTGTGAGAAGAGAAACAGGAATTTCGGCACCACAGTCATTTTAAGTACCTCCACCCTACCCCGCCAACCCAGCTGCAGAGAGGCCCATCCATCCATCAGTGAGGTAATCTGCCCCATCAACGGTCGGTAATTCAGCTCATACAACTGGGAGGGATCTTCCGAGATACGCACGCCCAAGTATTTAAGAACATAAGAACATAAGATATGCCATACTGGGTCAGACCAAGGTCCATCAAGCCCAGTATTCTGTTTCCAACAGTGGCCAATCTAGGTCATATGTACCTAGCAGTTTCCCCAAGAACACCCTGTGACCATTTGAAGGGAAAGGCCGGAAGAGCCCCCTTCTGCAACCCCCCCAGAGCTAGAGCCTCAGTCTTAGACATATTTACCTTGAAGCCTGAGACAGCCCCAAACCACTCCAATTCCCGCACTAACGCGGGCAAGGACTCCTCCGGGTGGGACATAAAAATCAACGTGTCATCCGCATAGAGTAGGATCTTATGCTCTGTCGCCCCCACCACCACTGGCCGGATCTGAGCCTGTGCTCGAACCCTAATCGCGAGAGCCTCAATTACCATGGCAAACAGGAGGGGCGACATAGGGCAGCCCTGCCGTGTACCCCTCTGCAGAAAAAAACGATCCGAGACCTGGTCGTTCACCCAGATACGTGCCGCCGGACGGTGATACAACGCTCTCACCCCTGAATAAAACCTGCCCCCAATCCCATCCGCCCCATTACCTGAAACAAAAAGTCCCACTCCACCCTATCGAAGGCCTTTTCTGCGTCGAGCGCCACACAGAGCGCAGGTGATTTCCGAACTCGAATATGATGGAGCAAGCCCACCGTTCTCCGAACATTATCCGCAATCCGCCTGCCTTTAATAAACCCTGTCTGATCCGGGTGGATTAAATCGGGCAGGATGCCCTCCAGCCTGCCCGCTAGGATCTTTGCGTACAATTTGGCATCGCTATTAATTAAGGCGATGGGGGGGTAATTCTCGCATTTCTCCGGAGGGCGACCCTCCTTAGGAAGGACCACAATATTGGCCTGTGCCATCGACTCCGGAAGGCGTTCACCCTTTAAGAGACCGGAGAATATCCGTGCCAAAAACAGGGCCACCTCTTCCCGCATCATATGATAATATTCTGCCTGAAACCCGTCCTCTCCAGCAGCCTTACCCTTAGGCAATTTTTTAATCCCTCCAAGCACTTCCGATACAGAGATCGGCCTCCCTAGCCAGCACGCTGTATCCTCGTCCACCCTGGGAAAGTCAAGACCCCCCAAGTAGTCCGCTATCTCCTCCATACTAATCCCCTCTTGCTTCTTGTATAACTCCTCATAAAACTCCCGGAAGGCCTTACAGATGTCACGGCTGGCCACTGCCCGCTCTCCCTTCCCACCAACAATCTCTCGCACAATCCTACTTTCCCGCTTCTTTTGTAGCTGACGCGCAAGCAGTTTCCCTGCTCTGTTCCCGCCCTCCATAAAATTCCGCTTAGTGGCTCTCATCAGCCGCTCCACCTCCTCCAAATCCAAGGAATTAATCTTAGCCCGAATCCCAAGCATCTTCTGATGTACCGCCCGGGACCCACCCCCGCTATGGTCTTTCTGCAACTGCCCCAATTCCTGCATCAATTGCTGGCGCAACTCCTCCCTTTCCCGCTTCTTCTGACTCCCATATTGGATCATTATACCCCTCATATAGGCCTTCCCACCATCCCTAACCGTCGCATCAGACACCTCCCCATTATCATTCCATTCCAGGTAGTCCCTCCACGCCTTCCGAAACCAGGCCTGCCCTTCCTTAGATTGATACAACGACACGTTGCCCCTCCACCCCCCCTCCACCCCCCCTCCCACACCCTTCCCACACCACTCCCCCTCCACCATCCCATGGTCTGAAAGGGTGATCGGGTGAATACGAACATTCACCAAAACCCCTAATTGGTCACGTTTCCCAATAAGTAAATCCAATCTCGAGTAGGACTCCTGCTTCGCTGAATAGCAAGTGAATTCCCGCCCCCCGGGATTCTCCCACCGCCATATATCCACCAACTCAAAGTCACCCAGACACCTCTCAAGCTCTTTACCCTCCTTCCCGTTCCTTTTCTGACAAAAATTGGAGCGATCATTAGCCCCCACCACACAATTCATGTCCCCCCCCCATAATCCAATCCCCTTTGGCTTTACCTCGAAATTCTCGTAACGCATCTGAAAAGAGAGAACCCTCCTGCCCATTGGGAGCATACAGATTAAGGAAGGAAACCTCTCTCAGATCCACTCTTCCCACCACCCAGACCACTCGCCCATCCGCATCCCCTCCACTTTCATATGGGATAAATCTCACCCGTTTGTGTATCAGGATCACCACCCCACGTTTCTTAGAATTATAGGGCGAGCCATATAACTGCTCAAAACCCTGCGCTTTTAGCTTCTCTTGCTCCGCCTGAGTCAGATGTGTCTCCTGAATCAGAGCCACATCCACACGCAACTTGTTTAGCTGAGCAAGAACCCGCTTCCGTTTTATGGGACTATTAAAACCCCATACATTAAATGAGGCGACTCTGACGCCCCCTACCCTGGACACAGTCATCGCCCCCGGTCTTTCCCCCGCTGGACTACCCGATAGAGCACAGACATCCGCCACACCCACAACACACGATCAACAACAAACAAACAACCAACACCCAACACTTGCGCCATCCTCCTTCGCACGTCACAATTTTTAACCATTTTGACCCCCAATAGCCCTTGCAGTCATCCACCCACTGCCGAACCCTCACACACACTCCCCCCAATCCATACCCTCTGCCGTGGCTGCAAATACAGGGGGGGCACTACCCTCAACTACAGCCCCAACACACATTGCAGATACCCTCTTCGCCCCCTCCCACAGCCCCCCGCATTATTCCCACATCACCCCGTAGTCCCCTTCAAAGAAAAGAGGCCATATCAACACCTGGATCTTCCCCCACAAAACTCGAGATTCACCAGTCTCAAATACATGTCTTTTGTTCTCAGTCCGGCCCCGCCGACTCCTCCCGTCCATCCTCTACCACTGAGATGTTTTGCGTTGGACCGTCTCGCTCACCCACAGAGTTCCCCTTCTGAGATTTCAAAAATTTTTCCAGGGCCTCTTTCGGGGTGAAGAAGCGCCGCGTGCCATTCACCACCATGGTAATTTTTGCAGGGTACGAAATCGCCACTTCTATGCCCCTCCGGGCGAGATTCTCCTTCAATTTAACCAGGTCTTTGCGGCGTTTAACAGTCTCAGACGCGAGATCCAGGAACACAAACCTTCCAGTCCTTGTAATTCACGAATTTAGATTTCCTGGCCGCTCTGATCACATGTTCTCTATCTTGGAACCTGAGAAGCTTAACAATGAGCGCACATGGCGGCCCGGTCGGCCCAGGTCTGGGCCGCAGTTCTCTATGCGCCCGCTCTATTTCGAACGCGGGAACGGACGGAGCCCCGGGGAAGCAGGTCTGTAGCATGTCTGCCACGAATCCAATAGTGTCTTCCCCCTCCACTTCCTCAGGCACACCAAATATTCGCAGGTTAGACCGGCGGTCTCTATTTTCCATGTCCTCGGTCTTAGCATGTAGCCAACTGAGTTGCTGTTGCAGTGAGCCCACCACGCGCTGCATTGAGGCCTGAGAATCCTCCGTTTGACTCACTCGTGCCTCTACCTCCTCCAGTCGTTGCCCCAGGTCAACGAACTTCTCCTCGAGCTTCTGAGAGACTCGCTCCACTATCTCATCTTTGGAGTTTCTGATTTCTCGCAGTACGGCCTCTAATGTGGTTTCAGAAGCATCCTCACCGGCACACACTTCCGGGCCATCGGACCCGCCGGGAGACTCCGGCGCTTGCAAGGCCTGCGACCCCGCCGCCACTGCCTTCCCAACACCCACTTTCGCCGCATACATATCCTTGATCGGATTGTTGGGTTTGGGTTTTGCCAATTTCGGCATGCTTTCAGGGCTTTTGGGAGCTGTATCTACCCGATTTATTCCGGGCGGGTGGAGAATTCTCTCACACGCGTCTTCTCTCCTCCGTGGCTAAACCGGAAGTCGCTGTCCAAGTTTAACGCTGACATTTGCGCCACAGTTTAATGCGTGACTAATTTGCATATGCACCTCCTTCTGCATGCCGGCGCTGACGTTGAGTGCTATCGGTGCGCTGCATAGAGGTGTATATAGCTAATGGTGTGTAACTTCAGCGCCGGCTTTCTGCATCAGCATCTAAGTGTGGGGTCTTTGAGACTCCCATGTGTTTCCAAGGCCCTGCTGGTCACACTCACTTTGATACCAAAAGTATGCATCAGAGAGGATGAGACTGGCAGAGTCTTTGAAGAATGTGAAAGTCTTATAGACCCTGCACTCAGTGCCAGGGCTGGATCAACCACTGGGAAAGCTAGGCAGTCACCCAGGGCTGCAGCTTTTGGGGCGTGTGGAAGGTATATTTTAGAGCAAGGCATTCAAAGCTAGACGGTAGTGGTGGTGGGGGTGGGGGTGGGGGTGGGGGGGGGCCGGCATAAGGCTTAAGGTTTGCCTAGGGCACCAATACCTTGAACCAACTCTAGGGCCAGCCCTACTTAGTGTTTATCTTATTGCTGTCTCTTGTGCAGACTTCAGGAGAAATGGCAGCAGCCAGGGGGAAAAGAGGAAGCTGGAGAGGCAGAAGAGAGGTAGCCACCATTTCTGTCACCCCCAAAAATTTTCCATCTGAGGCAGCCACCTCACCCTGCTTAAGGATATCACCACTTCTGGATATGCAGTATTGGAACATGATAGAAGCACACGTTCACCATTGTGGTTTCAAAGGCTGGGAAATAACCCATATAAAAATTATTAAATCTGCTGATGGTCACAAAAATCTCACTCAGCAGACTGAAATAAGTTTGTAACAATTTAGGTTATGCTATGTGTTACCTTATTTATACATACAATATAATGCATTTCTTGGATTAATATACAGTATATATAAAGTAGCATTCATTGGTCTTTTTACTTGCGATGGAAATGAAAGTCGGAAGAATCAAAAGTCCTGGTCATAAAGTGACATCTAGTGGCTGGACAAAGAAACAAGAAAAGCTACATTCTGGTGCTTCTAGGGCAGTGATGGCTAACCTTTTTGAGCCCGAGTGCCCAAACTGCCGCACAAAACCAAAGAATTTCCTCAAAGTGCCAGCACGTCAATTTGCATAAATATTTGCATAATGCTAACATACACTAACTTTTAGTAAACATGTCTCTTAATGAGTGTATGGATAAAGACAGACTAAAAGATTTCTACATTACTATAATCCAGTGCCAACCGCCAGGCACATTAGGAACTACTACAAACACTGCCCATTTAGAACCAATAGCAAACCCGCCGTATCCTAACAGCACTACCAGGAGTCACAAAGCACCATACCATACCTATCAAAAGGCAACACTGCAAATATTAAACCAATACATTTCAGAGAACAACAATACATGACCTACTGGGGAAAGAGAACAAGTGGCAATGTCAAAAAGGAATTACATAAACAGAATACCTCAGCTCAGTTACACAGTTGCAATTGCTCCAGCCACTTTCTTTTGGTTTCTTCATGTTTTCTGCTAACTCTCCATCATCTGCTGTCCATTTGTCCTTTCTTCTCTCTTCTAGTTTTTTTTTTCCATTCTCTCTCTCTACATCCGCTTTAACATACTAATCTTTCTCCTTTTGCTCTTTCCTCATTCCTATTTCATCCACTCAAATTTTACCCCTCCATCCTCAATCCCCACTTACTCTCCCAATACCCGGCCAATTGTACATTTTTCTTCCCTCACACACAAAATATTTTTCCCCTATCCATTTCATTCTCCCAGCCCCATCCCCTTCTAATCTCCCCCAACATCAGCTCCCTTTTAGTTCCAGCCCCACCCAGTATCCGCTCCCTTCTAGTCCCCTCATCAGTCCATTTCCAGTCCTAGCTCCCCCATCCATTTCCAGTCCTATCCGAGTCCCTTCATCAGCTCATTTCCAATACCAGCCTCCCATCAGCCCATTTCTAGTCCTTTCCTAGCCCCACCATCAGCCCATGTTAAATCCTAGCTCCCCTCCACTCAGCCCATTTCTAATCCAAGCCCCCCATGAGCCTACCTCCAGTTCTAGCCCCTCCATGAGTCCATTTCAATCCAAGCCCCCACCACAGCCCATTTCCAATCTTAGCTCCCCCAACACCCAATTCTCAGTTCTATCCTAGCCCATCCATCAGCCCAGTTCCTGTCCTAGCTCCCTCCCCTAAGAGCCCATTCCAAGCCCCCCTTCCCATCAGTTATTTGCAGTTCAAGCCCCCTTCCACTCAGCCCATTTCCATTCCAAGTCCCCCTCCCCATTATCTATTTGCAGTTCAAGCCCCCCACTTCCCCTCAGCCCATTTCCATTCCAAGCCCCGTCCCCATCAGCTATTTGCAGTTCAAGCCCCCCACTTCCCCTCAGCCCATTTCCATTCCAAGCCCCATCCCCAACAGCTATTTGCAGTTCAAGCCCCCTTCCACTCAGCCCATTTCCAGTCCTAGCAACCCCAACCCATTACCAGTCCTAGCCCCCCATAGCCCACTCCCAGTCCTAATCCCACCAGCCCATTTCCAGTCCTAATCCCCCATCACCCAATTTTCAGTTTAAGCCCCCCCATAACCCATTACCAGTCCTAACCTCCCCATCAGCCCACTCCCAGTCCTAATCCCCCATCACCCAATTTTCAGTTTAAGCCCCCCCATAGCCCATTACCAGTCCTAACCCCCCATCAACCCACTTCCAGTCCTAATCCCACCAGCCCATTTCCAGTCCTAATCCCCCATCACCCAATTTTCAGTTTAAGCCCCCCCATAGTCCATTACCAGTCCTAACCCCCCATCAACCCACTTCCAGTCCTAATCCCACCAGCCCATTTCCAGTCCTAATCCCCCATCACCCACTTTTTAGTTTAAGCCCCCCCAGCGCCCATCACCACTCCTAACCCCCCCAGCCCAGCGCCCATCACCACTCCTAACCCCCCCAGCCAGCCCAGTGCCCATCACCACTCCTAACCCCCCCAGCCAGCCCAGTGTCCATCACCACTCCTACCCCCCCAGCCCAGTGCCCATCACCACTCCTAAATCCCCCCCCCAGCCCAGCCCATCACTACTCCTAACCCCCCCCACCCCAGCCCATCACCACTCCTAACCCCCCCAGCCCAGCCCAGCCCAGCCCATCACCACTCCTAACCCCCCCCAGCCCAGCCCATCACATCACCACTCCTAACCCCCCCCAGCCCAGCCCAGCCCATCACAACACCACTCCTAACCCCCCCCCCCAGCCCAGGGAAAATTACAAAAAAAGAAAACCTGTCTGTTGCTGCTGTCGGGGCCGCCGTGGCAGAATCGAGCGTGCCGCGGGGCCCCCCTGTATCCGGCAGAGCCTGCCCTCCCCGTAGCAGCTCTCTCTTTGGAGCTGCAGTCAGACGCGCCGGCTTGCAGAGCGCGAGGGAAGAGTTTCTCCCTCGCTACTCTGTTAAACCCGCGGGGGCTGATGGGAAGTTCCCATCAGCCCCCGCGGGCTTAACAGAGTCGCGAAAGGGAAACTCTTCCCTTCGCGCTCTGCAAGCCGGCGCGTCTGACTGCAGCTCCAAAGAGAGAGCTGCCAAAGAGAGAGCTGCTACGGGGAGGTCAGGCTCTGCCGGGTACAGGGGGCCCCGCGGCACGCTCGATTTTGCCGCGGCGGCCCCGACAGCGGCAGCAGACAAGTAAAATTGAAAAAAAAAAAAAAACCTAATTGCGGACCTTCCCGCGTGCCAGCTGCAAGGCCTTCGCGTGCCACAGCTGGCACGCGTGCCATAGGTTCGCCATCGCTGTTCTAGGGTAACTGTGCACAGCTTTTTGCAGGCTTTATTTGTTCAGATAACACAATATATTCAATAATTTCAATAATAATTCATATATAATGCAATACAGAAGAGTTATTTAAATAACCGTGGCTGCCATATTAATCTACTTCAAGTGGAATTCTTTTTTAAAGTGTGATCAAGTCAATGTTGACTCCTGATGACCCAGCAGGCCCCGGGTTTTCTTGGCAAAGTATGTCCAGAAGTAGATTACCAGGCCATTTCTTCCAAGGCAATGGAGGGTAAAGTGACTTGTCCAAGGTCACAAGGAGTGTCAGTGGGAATTGAACTCTCATCATTTGGGTACTAGGCGGTTGCTCTAAACATTGGGCTACTCCTCCACTCTAAGTGGAAATAACGGTCAATAAACAAGTTGTAGGGAAGCTATTTTGATACATCTGTGAGCATTGCCCATGTGCTCCCACTCTTGCATCGTCATCTTGAAAAATAGTGGTGCCTGGCCCCGCATGGTGCATGCTGGGATGCACCAGGCGGGGTCACACTGCCATATAACCTTATATGGCAATCTGACCCTACCCGGTGCAACCCAGAATGCACTGCATGGGGCCAGGTGCCACCATTTTTCAAGATGATGATGCAAGAGTGGGAGCACATGGACAATGCTCCCGCTTGTTTGTAAAGGTACTGGGTGGGGTTGGGGGTTTGGGGCCTCTGGGCCACCAGGGTTATTTGTGATTGGACGGGTGGGAGGATCAGAGCTGCTGGGCCACCAGAGATTATTTTTAGTTGGGCAGGTGGGGGGTTCGGGGCTGTTGGGCCACCATGTTTATTTTTAGTTGGGCGAATGTGGGTTCAGGGCTGCTGGCCCACCCAGGTTATTTTTGGTTGAGTGGGTGGGGAGATCGCAGCCGCTGGGCCACCAGGGATTTGCTTTCTGTCGGGGGCACCGGCATTCTGATAGCATTTTGATGGCATCAGGGGCTTTCCCCAATGCTTGGATCATCAAAATACTGTTGGGGCTCATATGCAAATTAGACACACGGTGCCCCTGTTTCTCAGGGAGAGCATGCCAAACTAGCGCTGACTTCTGTGTGCATGTGTTTGACTTGCTCTCCAAGTTTAACGCTGCCATTTGCACACAGTTTAATGAATGGTAATGCATGGCTAATTTGCATATGAGCCACTTTCTGCATGCCGGCGTTGAAGTCACACATTATTGGTTGATTGCAAATCGGTGTAAAACGTTGATAGCACACGACTTCAGTGCTGGCCTTCTGCATCAGCCTGTTAAAGTGTTATCTACTCTATCAGTTCAGGAATAAAACAATGCAGTTACACTGAATTTAGACAGTGCAGAGTAATCTCAGTTTCAGGCTGTCTGCATATGCAATTACAGAAGGAGTGGTGGGTAGACAGAGGTGATAAGACAATAACACTACAGCTGAAAGTCCCTACATCTGATAATGGATGAAAAAGCCAGTGTCTATTTAAGTTTTTGTGTGTTTGCTTCAAAGTGTTTTATCATCCTTATTTCAGATGTTTTTCTTATACTTCTGAAGTTTCTGTTAAGCACGCTGAGAGCTCTTCAAAGGAGAACTCAGCTCAGGACAGTAATGGCTGGGTAAATGAGCAAATCTGTAGGCTTGTACTGATATTGTTGACCACCTGCTTCTTATCGTGAGGTGGAATATGGGCTGTATGAAAATTAAAGTGAGATAAACCTCAAACGATTTTCAGAAGCCCTTTAAAAAGGAGATAAGAGCAGCTTTTAAACTAGATATTAGGGGAAAGCCGACAGTCGCCCAAGAGCGGATGGTTCGGAAGAATGTATCCTTGAAGGATACTACCAAAAGCAGAGAGGTTCCACAAAAGAGTAAAGTAGCCCAAATGCCCTCAAGTATGGAGCAGACAGAGCTTAAAGATCCCAATTTACCCATGTCTAATAATAGCCAAATTAACATGAATAAAATACATTCTCTAAAATGCTTGTATGCAAATGCTAGAAGTCTAAAGAATAAGATGGGAGAGTTAGAATATATAGCACTAAATGAAAAGTTAGATATGATTGGAATATCAGAGACATGGTGGAAGGAGGACAACCAGTGGGACACTGTGATACCTGGGTACAAACTATATCGTAATGATAGAGCTGATCAAATTGGTGGAGGGGTTGCGCTTTATGTTAGAGAGGGCATTGACTCAGAAAGGATTAAAGTTTTGCAGGAAACAGAATCTGTATGGATTGAAATTCCATATAAAAGGGGGAAGGCAATGGCAGTGGGGGTGTACTATCGAGCACCTGGCCAGAATGACGAAATGGATGATGAAATGCTCAAAGAAATCAAGGAAGCTAACAAAGGTTACAGTGCAGTAATAATGATGGGTGATTTCAATTACCCCGGTATCGACTGGGTCAGTGTCACGTCAGGACATGCTAGGGAGATAAAGTTCCTATGAAATAAATGACTGCTTCTTGGAGCAGCTGGTTCATGAACCGACCAGAGGGGAAGCCATATTAGACCTAGTCCTTAGTGGAACACCAGATCTAGTGCAAGAGATAAGGGTGTTGGGGCCACTTGGCAATAGTGATCATAGCATGATCGCCTTTGATTTAATTAGTGTAGGAGGGATAGTAAGGAAATCCACAGTACTACCCTTTAACTTTCGAAAGGGAGACTATGATAAAATGAGGAAAACAGTTAAGAAAAAACTAAAAGGAGCAGTTGCAAAGGTTAAAGACATACATCAAGCTTGGATGTTGTTGAAAAATACTATCTTGGAAGCCCAGACCAGCTGTATTCCAGGCTTTAAGAAAAGTGGAAGGAAGTCCAAAAAACTGCCAGCATGGTTTAAAGGTGAGGTCAGAGAGGCTGTTGTTGCCAAAAAGCATCTTTCAGGAAATGGAAAAAAGAGCCAAATGACGAAACCTGGAAACAGCACAAGCACTGGCAAGTCAAATGCAAGGCATTGATAAGGCAGGCAAAGAGAGAATTTGAGAAGAAGCTTGCCGCGGAAGCAAAGACACGAAATAAAGACCTTTTCAAGTACATTCGTAGCAAAAAACCTGTGAGAGAGTCAGTTGGTCCATTAGATGATAAAGGGGATAAAGGAGCACTAAGAGGCGACGAGGCGATAGCGGAGAGACTGAATGAATTCTTTGCTTCGGTCTTTACTGAGGAAGATGTAGGGATGTTACCCATGACTGAAGTGGTATTTAAAGGTGCGGAAGAATTGAAGGAAATATCGATACATCGGGAAGATGTCTTACAACTATTAGATAAACTGAAGAGTAGCAAATCACCTGGGCCGGATGATATACATCCAAGGGTGCTGAAAGAACTGAAATATGAGATTGCAGACCTGCTATCAGTAATCTGTGAACTATCATTAAAATCATCTCTAATACCTGAAGATTGGAGGATCGCCAATGTAACACCAATTTTTAAAAAGGGTTCCAGGGGTGATCCGGGAAACTACAGACCGGTGAGCCTGACGTCAGTACCGGGAAAAATGGTAGAAACCATCATAAAGAATAAAATTACTCAGCATGTAGATAGTCACGACCTAATGGGAGACAGCCAACATGGCTTTAGACAAGGAAGATCTTGTCTTACTAATCTGTTATGTTTTTTTGAAGGACTGAATAAACAGGTGGACAAAGGTGAGTCGGTTGATATTGTGTATCTGGACATTCAGAAAGCCTTTGACAAGGTCCCTCATCAGAGACTTTTGGCAAAACTAAAGAGTCATGGGATAGGAGGCAGTGTACTATTGTGGATCAGGAACTGGTTAAAAGATAGAAAGCAGAGGGTAGGGCTAAATGGCCAATTTTCCCAATGGAGAAAGGTGAATAGTGGTGTACCCCAGGGATCTGTGCTGGGTCCGCTGCTTTTTGACATATTCATAAATGACCTGGAAAGTGGAATAACGAGTGAGGTTATCAAATTTGCAGATGACACAAAACTATTTAAAGTTGTTAAAACCCAAGAGGATTGTGAAAAATTGCAAGAGGATCTTGATAAATTGGAAGACTGGGCATCAAAATGGCAGATGAAATTTAATGTGGACAAGTGCAAGGTTATGCACCTAGGGAAGAACAACCCAAACTATTAGGAACCACCACCCAGGAAAAAGATTTAGGTGTCATTGTGGATACCATGTTAAAACCCTCGGCCCAGTGTGCAGCGGCGGCCAAAAGAGCAAATAGAATGCTAGGTATGATAAGGAAAGGATTGGAAAATAAAACAAAAGATATTATAATGCCTCTATATCGTTCCATGGTGAGACCGCACCTTGAATATTGTGTGCAATTCTGGTCGCCGTATCTTATAAAGGATATAGCGATTTTAGAAAAGGTTCAGAGAAGAGCCACCAAAATGGTAAAGGGGATGGAAGATACTCCTATGAGGAAAGGCTAAAAAGGTTAGGGCTCTTTAACCTGGAAAAGAGACGACTGAGGGGAGATATGATAGAAGTCTATAAATTAATGAACGGAGTGGAACGGGTAAACATAGATCGATTGTTTACGTTATCAGCATATAGAAAGACTAGGGGACATGCAATGAAGCTACAGGGTAAACTATTTAAGACTAATAAAAGAAAATATTTTTTCACTCAACGTGTAATCAAACTCTGGAATTTGTTACCCGAGGATGTAGTAAAGGCTGTTAGTGTAGCTGGGTTTAAAAAAGGTTTGGACAAGTTCCTGGAGGAAAGGTCCATAAACCATTATTAAGAAGTGACCGAAGATATCAATGCTTGACCCAGTACAAGCATTGTGGAACTTGTGTCTCTTGGGGAAACTGCTAGGTACGTATGACCTAGTTTGGCCACTGTTGGAAACAGAATACTGGGCTTGATGGACCTCGGTCTGACCCAGTATGGCATATCTTATGTTCTTATGTTTTTGTGATGAGTTAGTTAAGAGTTGACAAAGCAGGAGAGGATATATCCAAGGGGACTGAAGAATCAAAGGGTCTTCTGTCAACTCTGCGGTCTGATCTTTTCAATGCTTTCTTAGAATTGGAAGAAATTCCAGAGGACTGGAGAAAAGCGGATGTGCTTCCTCTCCACAAAACCAGAAGTAAGGATGAGGTTGGGAGCTACAAACTGCTTAAGCTGACCCAGGTGATGAGTAAATGAATGGAGTCGCTGCTAAAACATTGGACAGTGCACTTACTGGAATCCATTGCATTACAGGATCCAAGCCAGCATCGGTAATAGGTATTGTTCAATTAATTTGATTATACAGTATAAAAAAAATTAAATAAAAAGGAAAATAAGGTGATACCTTTTTATTGGACTAACTTCATACATTTGTAGACTAGCTTTCGAAGGTTAAAACTTTCCTCCTCAGGTTAGGACAGTATAAGCAACAATTACTGATACCAAAATATATAAGGGGATCGATACAGCATTCCGTAGACAGGGGGCAGGGAGGGATGGATGGTTTTAACCTTCAAAAGCTAGTCTACAAATGTATTGTTAGTCCAATAAAATGGTATCACCTTATTTTCCTTTTTGTTTCTCCTTCATATTTAACTGTTATGCTGGCTGTATCTGTGAAGCCGCGAATGCCGGGAGAGGTTAAAGTCCATTGCTGTGTTAGTCCATTATGATAATTATCATAGTGGACTAACACAGCAATGGCCTTTAACCTCTCCCGGCATTCGCGGCTTCACAGATACAGCCGCCAGCATGAGGGAAAAGACTCCTCATGCTGGCAGCTGAGGAGAGGGAGCCGGGGCCTCACGTGGGCTTCTCCAGCTCCCTCTGCAGCCCCTTAGACGGCCGTGGGGCTCTTTGGGGGGGGGGGGGGGTTCTAGGACTGGAATCAGGCATGATGGGGGCCAGGACTGGAATCAGGCTTGATGAGGAGGCTAGGACTGGAAATAGGCTCTGATGGGGGGGCTAGGACTGGAATCAGGCTGTGGTGAGGGGGGGCTAGGACTGGAAATAGGCTGTGATGAGGGGGCTAAGACGACTCAGGCGATGGTGGTGGTGGGGGGCTAGGACTGGAAATAGGTACTGATGGTGGGGGGGGGCTAGGAATGGAATCAGGCTGTGGTGATGGGGGGCTAGGACTGGAAATGGGCTGTGATGGGGGGGCTAGGACTGGAAATAGGCTGTAATGGGGGGGGGGACTGGAATCAGGCTGTGATGGGGGGACTAAGACTGGAAATGGGCTATAATGCTCGGGGGCTAGGACTGGAAATAGGCTGTCATGGGGGGGCTAAGACTGGAATCAGGCTGTGATGGAAACTTGGACTGGAAATGGGCTGTGATGGGGGGGCTAGGACTGGAAATGGGCTGTGATGGGAGGGTTAGGATTGGAAATGGGCTGATGAGGGGCTGGAATAGGACTGTAAATGGGCTGATGGGGGGACCTTGGACTGCAAATGGGTGATGGGCTGGAATAAGACTGGAAGTGGGCTGATGGGAGCTGGAATAGGGCTGGAAATGGGCGTCTAGGATTGGAAATTGGCTGATGGGGGAGCTTGGTGTGGAAATGGACTGATGTGGCTGGAATGGGACTGGATATGGGGGACTAGGACTGGAAATGGGGGGCTAGGACTGGAAATGGGCTGATGTGGGGGCATGGAAGAATGGGACTAGAAGGGAGCAGATGCTGGGTGGGTCTAGAACTAGAAGGGAGCTGATTTGGGGGGAGGACTAGAAGGGGATGGGGAATGAGAATGGAGAGGGGAAAAGATATTTTGTGTGGGAGGGAAGAAAAATCTATGATGATCCGGGTATTGGGAGAGTAAGTGGGGATTGAGAATGGAAGGCTGAAATTTGAGTGGATGATAAAGGAATAAGGAAAGAAATGGGGGAAAGAGCAAAAGGGAAACAGTCAGTATGTTAAAGCAGATATAGAAAGAGAATGGAAAACATCTAAAAGAGAAGAAAAGAAAAAATGGACAGCTCGCAGAAAGTGACTGGAGCAATTGCAACTGAAAAATAAAATGCCCAAACAAAAAGGTAGAAAAATACTTTTTATTTGAATTTATTAACTGGAATATGTCAGGTCTGGGAAATGTGTATCGCTAACATCTTTGCGTTTTTGATTAGTGGAAGAGGAAATTAATTTATAGTTTTATTTCTCCAGTGTTGTATAATTCATGTTTGGCTTTTGGGGTTCCCAATTTAATAATTATCTTCCTATTTCTAAATTGTGATCCCTTGTTCTTTGTGTGGTGATGGTCTATGTGTAAGCAAGCTGAGGAATTCTGTTCATGTAGTTTCTGTTTGACAGTCCCACTTGTTCTCTTTCCCCCAGTGAGATGTATTGGTTTAATATTTGCAGTGTTGCCTTTTGATAGGTAGGGTTTGGTGCTTTGTAAATCCTGATAGTGCTGTTATGATACGGTGGATTTGCTATGGGTTCTAAATGGTCAGTGTTTATAGTGCTTTCTAATGGGCCTAGCAGTTCTCACTGCAATATAGTAATGTAGAAATCTGTTAGTCTTTTTTTTCCCAGACACTCATTAAGAGGCATGTTTACTAAAAGTGCATGTTAATGTTATGCAAATATTTATGCAAATTAGGCTCATTATGCAAATGAGGTCCCACAATGAATCTCTGCACATGGCCCTGCACCCCCCTTGGGCCGCCCCTGCTTGTAAACTATATCTAAAAGCACATTCTTTAAGTTTTGCTACTACAAAATATTTTTTGGCTCAATACATAAGCCTCAAGACTGGCAGGTGTGTCATATATATTAAGATAATAATGCACCAGAGAAAAATTAGATAATATGATCAAACTATTACTGACATGCATATTCTGTGTGTGAGATACATTCATGTCAAGCAGCCCCACAGCGTTCATCTTAAACCTCCGGCACTGTGAGGCTGTTTGACTCCCATCCCCGCCGAAGCCCGAAGCCAAGTCAGCATCAGGCTTTGGAGTGGGCAGCAGTCAAACAGCCTCGCAGCGAAGGAGGTTTAAGGTAAGTGCCGCAGGGCTGTTTGAGACCATTGCAGGTCCCAGAGATGGACAGCAGCAATGTGGGCGGGAGCTCCAGGGATGAGGTTCACCACTCATCTCCTTGCATCAGCTCTGCCTAACCACACCTTCAGCTGTTACCACCAAGGCACACCAGTGTGTCCCTGTCACACAGGTTGAGAAATATTGCCCAAAGCATTTATTTAGCAATGCTTATATACCTCTTTTCACCGGGTCAAAGCAGTATACATTCAGATATGGTATATATTTCCCTTATGTTATGTACCTGAGGCAAAGGAGAGTTAAGTGACTTGCCCACAGCCACAAGGAACACCTGTGGGACTAGAGGCCCCTGTCCCTCTGGCCTGAGGTTGCTGTCCTCCAGTGGGATTCAAACCCTGGCCCTTTAGCCTGAGACAACTTGCCCCAACCACTACGCTACTCCTCCATCATCTCAAGTGGACCTTCCTAAAGGGAGCCAACCATATGTGCCTTCAGAAAGGCAGCTGGGATGGAGATTATTGGGGATTAGACAGCTGGGGAAAGTCTCTTAGCTACCTAGCCAAAGGGGCTTAGCCTAGCCTTCTAGTTCTTTGCCTACTGTAAGATCTATCCTCTGAGGCGAGTCTTAGCCTTACTTATGAATGTTTCTGTAGTCGTGTACCAAGATATTACTGTACCTCAGGCTCTCAACTCCTTTGGCAGGAAACAACCAAACTTTTAGGAAAAGAGAGAACAACTCTTCTAAGACCAGGAATTAAAGTTTGATGAAGCCCAGACTATACATTTCTTTCACAACCACAGTTTCTCAGAGTCCCAGCACCCTCCTCTGCACAATTCACTGCAAGATTTCCTGAACCAACACAGTCTGGGAACGTGGTAGGAAAGACCAAAGTAGATGGCTATACCGTAAACTTTATTTGAATTGCCAATACAACCCGACACAGGCCAGAACTTCCCACTAAAATTTATGGACATATTAGTTTTAAAGTTTCAACTCAAAATAGATGAAAACTTAAACAGTGCCATAGTGCTCATATCTCCCAAGCACTTCCTATGTTTTCATAGTTCAGCTACCCTGTCTCATAGTAATATAGTATATGACAGCAGATAAAGACCAGTATGGTCCATCTAGTCTGTCCATCAAAGCGGCAAGAGTAGGTGCACTTGCTGCTCCATGCAGGTCACCCCTCCCCATACCTTTGTTTAGGGGTGTACCCATTGCTCCGTGTAGGTCACCCCTATTTGTTCAGAAATAAGAGATAGTTATGCTTATTTTAATTTTATCATGTTGCTATAAAGAGATCCACTGTTTCTCTGGGAACATGCAGGAAGTCAGTCCTCACATATGGGTGATGTCAGCACCGAAAGAGCCCTCGCAGAAGCATCCCCCCAGCTTTCAAAGGAAGCCTTTGGGAGATGCTACCACACATGTGTGGTCCTCTTCCCGCCCAAGTCTCCTTGCTCAGTCTCCTTTTTTCCGTGGAGCCCTTCAGACGTTCATCTGGCTTGTCCCCAGAAAAAATTGATTTTTTTTTTTATCGCACCGGTACTCTTCCCGCCTGCCGATCTCTTTGCCCCGGCATCGAGTTGGCCTATTTTTGTAGTTTTCTTTCTCTCTTTTCCTGGCGCCTTTGCACCTTTTTTCTCACACTGGCAGCCTGAAGAGTCTTCATCCTCGCAGGGGTATTTTTTTCCCCATGGCTACCAGTGGCTTTAAGAAGTGTGATCGGTACTCCAAAATGATGTCCTTGACCGACAGACATGACTGCTGCCTGGGCCCAGATCACGACTCAGCAGCCTGCGTTCTTTGTAAGAAAATGTCCAGTAAGGCCCTCAAGAGCCGCCAGCAGCAGCACGATAAGTTTTTCCCTGAGTCCCCAGTGCCTCTGAAGGCCAGGGCCTCATCTGAGGCCCCGACATTTCGGGCGGAACCCTCCATATCCAAGCTTCATCGTGGGTCCTCGGAAAGGGGGAATCCAGAAAGAAGAAGAAGCCCTCGCAGGCGGTGTCCCTGGATGGCTCTGACCACCTGGGTGCCCCCTGGGCTCAGTCCCGCAGTCCAAGATGCTTGTCCAAGGCATTGGAGAAGGAGCAGCCTGCGAAGGTTCCCCGGAAGGACCCAACCGCGGACCGGCCTTGGTCTCCAGACACTATCCTCATTGAGGATTCCCCTTCGAGGGAGCCGACGTCGGGCCCAAGTCCCTCGGTGCCTGCGCCAAAGGCTGCGGAGCCTTTTGGTCTGGAGTCCAAAATGGCGGCCCTGGAGCACAGTTTGTCTGCCTTCATGGACTAGCAGCAGGCACTGTTGTCCGGCATGACCGGTTCATCGTCCCTGACCACTGGGCCCTCGTTCAAGACGTCCCTGGAGGCCGAGCCAATCCTCGAAATCCTCCAGCCTCAAGTAGATCCTCAGCCGAGGTTGCGATCTGAGTCCCGCTCAACAGGACTGCGGTCAACCCTGGCAAGTCTGCTGGGCACCGGCCACAGAGCATCGGGAGCCCCGAGGCCCATGGAGCAGCCCTCCTTCGAGTCCTCCATGTACTACTCCGAATGGGAGACAGAGGGTGTGGAGTCCCCCGATACCTGTCGCCATTGTGATGTCCCATATAACTCTCCCGTCTCGGGGCCTCAACGGCGGTCTCCACCCAAGGATATGGGCTTCCTTGATTTTGTTAAGGACATGTTCAAGGCCCTGGCATTCCCGACAGTGGGAGGTGGATTCTCGGGTGGATGAGTTGGAAATCCTCCAGTACAAGGCCCCTCCACGGGAATCACTCACAGTGCCCATCCCCCCCACCCTGGAATGGCTTATGCTCCGAATATGGGAGACACCGGCTTCGATGCCGGTGGTGAGCAAAGGGCTCAATTCGATGTATCGAGTCTACCGGAGCCCGGGCTTCCAAAAGTCACAACTGCTGCATAACTCAATGGTGGTGGAGTCGGTCATGCATCGGCTGAAAAGCTAGAAGGCGCACTCCTCGGTGCCCCCTGGCAGGGAGGCCCACACCCTGGACGCCTTTGGCAGAAAGTGCTACCAGGGCTCAATGCTCATCAGCCGCATCCAGGCCTATCAGCTGTACATGGTTATGTACCTGAGAGACCTGGCGAAGGAACTCACCGTGTTCTCGGCTGGTCTCTCTGAGGAACCTCTGCAGCGGTACAAGAACTTGGCCAAAGCAGTTCGTGAATGCTCCAAATTCATGTCTCAGGCGGCCTATTCCAAGTGAGGCCTCACCAGTGACTTATACAGTGGCATTAGTACCTCCTCCTTTCTGCTGGTAATTCCTCTCTATATAAAACCCTGCATCCTTCTGGTTTGTGCCACTGCCTTGTCACACTGTTTTGCTACCTTGAGATCGCCAGAAACAATCACTCCAAGGTCCTTCTCTGGTCTGTTCTCACCAATCTCTCGCCCCCTATCACATACAATTCCCTTGGATTTCTGTTTCCCAAGTGCATGACACTGCACTTCTTCACATTAAATCTTAACTGCCAAGCATTAGACCATTCTTCCAGCTTTTGTAGATCTTTCCTCATATTCCTCACTCCGTCAGGGCAATCCACTCTGTTGCATCAGTTATAACTCCCAACACATACGTCACTCAGTACACATGTGCTATAATTCCCCAACTTCTGGGTCTGCAGCTCAATGCTCAATTCAGTTCATTATTTTTACTTATTTTATCTCTTTTTTCCCTTTACAGTGCTTCCCAATAAATTCACTGCAACTGACTCACCACTCAACGTCTCTTCCTTGCCTCTAGACTCGGCAGCCCAGCACCAACAGCAATTTCTGCGACCTAGAGCTTAGATACACCTGAAGCCTTGTGCAAACTTAGCCCCTTTAAAGGAACCAACCATATAGTAGTGGGGGCTAATAAAGAAATTAGTGGCATATTGATGTATTATATTCAAACTATTAAAGAGGAAACTATAAAAAAAGGAAAATAATTCTGTAAGAAGAGAGCCAGAACCAGCTTTTTCTGCACCATGGCAGATATTCGCAATTATCGCCTCCTGTATTTGTTTTTACATTCAAGCTTGCTTTAGTTATGAGGGGAGGGGTGTGCTGCATGGAGCATCTGTGCTGGTTCACCTCAGGACCTGCCAGGACCAGATGATCTGTCAGTCAAGATGGGGACAGGGAAACCAGAAGGCCTATGTGTTGCAGTAGTTGGGCTGGCAATGGGGGGGGGGGGGGGGAGGTGGGAGGGAGGCAAGCCAAATAATATTTCCACACATCATACTCATCACCATAACACAGCCTTTCTCCTGCTTTTCTTAAGTGCCGTTGAGTCGGTGTTGACTCATGCGACCCTCTGGATAGCTATCCTAAATTGTATTCAGTCTTCAGTCAGGCGGCTCATTGTTGACAGACTGGTACCCGTAGCTGCTGTTATTATATTGATCCATCTCATTGCTGGCCTTCCTCTTTTGCGTGGACCTTCTACCTTGCCAAGCATGATGTCTTTCTCTAATGATCTCTCTCTTCGCATGATTGTCCAAAGTATGAAAAGTTTAAGTCTTGTCATCTGAGCTTCTAAAGAAAGCTTAGATTTGATCTCCTCTAGTACTGACTGGTTTGTTCTTCGGGCAGTCCGTGGTATACACAGTATTTGTCACCAGCACCATAATTCAAAGGCCTCCTGTATCTTTTTCACTGTCTATCTTTCGCATCCATATGATGTTATTGAAAATACCATGGCTTGGACAAGTCAAATCTTTGTCCTGCCTTCAAATTAGCTCTAAAAGACCATACAAGAGAAAGTCCCAAGGACCTTTTATGCATAAAGAAACTCTTCACAGCCATCCAGAAAAACTACCAGTATAACCAATAACTCTTCTATACAGTATTACACAGAATCTCAATATAAAACCTGAACCTTCAGCTCTGTAATACACATGCTGCATTATCCCAGCAATAATGCTAGGATATTTCCCTTTACAAGTTGCCTTACTAAAAAAAATATTCAAATTGCAAAGTCATTTCAGGAATAGTAACACTTTCTTCCACTGCCAGAGACTTTCCAAAGTAACACAAAACCCTGCATAAAGACACTCAGAATCTATACAGCAAACTTACCACAACAACACTAACTCCCAATACTCAAACTGCAACAACCCTACCTATTAAAAGGCAGCACTGTAAATATTGCAACCAGGTTCTAGAGCCCCAGTACACCTACTATTGGGAAACAATACAAGCAGGACTGCTATATATCCCTACACATGGTAGCCCTTGGTCAGACATGCGGGACATGGACAGACCGTCACAACACAGAATAAGGGATCACAATCTAGAAACAAACATCCAAACACTGAAATGAACCCCCCCTCCAAAATACTCCATTCTATAAAGAGCACAATAATGGAAAAAAGAGAAGCCAAAAGCATTTCCTCCTGTGTTTTGCAAAATACAAAAATAGAAGAAACATTACAATCCCTAAAAATTCTATTTTTTTTTCTTATCTGCTTTCCTTGTGTCAGTCTTTCATGTTCTTTTAGGGTCTCCTTTCCATTTCATCTCTCTCCTTCCCTAAATCTGTGTGACATTAATCTTCCCTTTCATCCTTTATTCCCCCATTTCTCTCCTCTCTGCCTCTCCCCTCAGGTTGTATCCTCCATGCTTCTGTGGCAGGTGCAGGCCTGTGATCCACGGTGTCTGACATAAGCAGGCCAGCATGGCTAGCTTGACCTGTAAGTGAAGCCTGTGGAGAGGCCCATAGGATTGCACATCCCCCAATATGCTGCTATTGTAAGATAGAACTCAGTAGAAGTATTGAATTAGCTTAGGTAAGCAGAACTGATAGATGGAAAAATACAGAAAAACATGTTTAAAAGTTACTGATAAGAAAAAGTACATCTGCAAGGAATATAATTGGGAGTGCTGACAGATGAGTTGCAGAGCCCTGCTCCTCTGCATGCACAAATTGGCTCTATGGCCTTGAGAGTGTGAAAGTAACAAGTTGATGAACTGACCATTGTAATTGGGACTAGAAGGGGGTATGCAGGTGTCATGCCCACTGAAGGGACATAATTGGATAAACTTATCAGTACCGGGACCAATGGAAGGGGTACGGGAGGTACGGGAGGTTACCGGGACCAATGAAATGTTTTTCTATACCTAGAATGGAACAGAAGTCTATAAAAGTTGTTGTAATGCTTGAAAACTTTGCTCAGCCATTTTGAAATTGACTGGTTCGAGACTTGTGCACAAATAAATGATTTGGACCTTCTGAACAGACTCCTGGTATCATTGGTTTGTCTGTGCTTTGCTGCTACATATTCTTGGTGCGTTGGCCGGGAAGTTGTGGAATCAAAGTGTATATAGGGCAATATACCACGACTTTCCGCCTCTATAGGCTTGGTCCTGCCGGGATCGCGCCCTTCCGACGAGGGCTGCTCCCTGGCGCCACCGGTCCCTTGTATCGGAGGGAGCTGGTCGGACCTCGGCGGGTGCCGGGCCCGGCTGGAGCCAACGCCTCGAACCCGAGTGAGGGGAGTCCGAGGTCCAACTCATGCGCCTGCTTGGGACGTTTGAGGACCGGATCCGGTGAGTATAGTTTTGATTTGGTGTCTAGACAGAAATAGAAAGAGCAGTACTGCCATTGGAACTTGGAATTTGGAATTTGTAATCTCGAGATATTGGGAATTGGTAAGAGAGCTTGATCACCTCTCAAGGAAGGGCCGAGTAACCCCGCATGGGAATTCGCCGGGTGAAACCCTCATCCTTATTGTAATTGGGAAAAAGACTAGTCAGAATAGATAGAAACGAATGCATTCTGGGATACGTTGCTAGCATGATTGTGTGAATGAAGTGTGAATGAGAGGTCTGGCAGCACGGACCAAGTGAAGGCGGACCCCTGAGTAGCGCATTTCCTGACCGGGCGACCGCGTTCAGGTCGCGAAAAGGGGGAAGCGATTGTCGTCCTGTCTTGTTATTTGTATTCCTTATACGTTTCCAGGACCGTGAGGACCCCTCACCCACGGTCCGCCCTCCTTTTCCCTTCTGTCTGTTGTTGCGCGCACACATCGAAATGGGAGGGGCGGGGTCTACTAGAAACACTCCATTAGAATGTATGATCGCACATTTTAAAGAGGGATATTCAGGAGATTATGGTATTAAAATGACAGCAGCCCGTTTGCAGATTTTGTGTACTAGGGAGTGGCCCGATTTAGACCCCATCTGGCCCCGAGAGGGAACGTTCAATGTAGAGATTATTCAGTCAATACACCGTAGAGTGCGGATAGCGCATCCCGATCAGTACCCCTATATAGATTCCTGGTTAAGTATTTGTGAAGATCCGCCCCCCTGGGCGCAGCGCTGTTATGAGGAACAGTGCAGAATAATGTTAGCTAAGACAGATTCTAGTCAGAAAACACAACAGCCTAGAACGAAAGAGCAGGATAAGAAATCCAGAAAGAAGCCCATCTTGGTAGATCCTGATTCCCCAGAAATGATTCCCAGGCAGCCCCGAACCCCAGGTCCGATAAGAGTAGCCCGGCGTCCTGTCCCAGAACCCCAGCGACGGCCGGAGTGGGACCCAACCCTTGACCCACCTCCCGGAGGGGAGGAAGAGGAAGAATTAGCTGAAAGAGAAGAAGAGGATGCTATAAAAAGTGAGTCAGAAGCGGAGGTAGAAGAAGGAGAAAAAGAGAATGCCCCAGACGAGGAGGACAGTGTACAAGTGATTGCCAGCACTAGCAAACCAGTAAAAGGTATACCCAAAGTGAAACCTGTTGAGAAAAAGAAAGTGACCCCTTCGAAGACAATTACAACAATAACCCTTAGATCCCAAAAGACACCTACGGCCAGAATGCTGCCTTTACGGCAAGTCCCGGGAGTGCCCGTAAAGAATGATAATGATGAGGTGGTAGCGGGACCCTTAACTTATGTGTATATCCCTTTCTCTACAACTGATTTATTAAATTGGAGGTCGCATTATGCCTCCTATACTAGTAAGCCCCAGGAGCTGACAGAATTAGTAACTACTATTATGGAAACTCACCAACCCACTTGGCCAGATTGTCGCCAGCTCCTGACTACCCTATTCACGACAGAAGAGCGAGCACGAATTAGAAAAGCAGCTATTGAGTGGATGGCAGATAACCCTGTAGCTCCGGGACAGGGGCAGAATATAATAGACCGTCGGGAAGCAGCCCAGAGAGAATTCCCGAATGAGGACCCCCATTGGGATCCAAATACAGAAGAAGGAACCACAGCCCTAGCCCGTTTTCGCCAAGGCTTTTTACAAGGCCTGAAAAGGGGGGGCCAGAAAGCTATGAACCTTTCCAAAGTTGCAGGAGTTATCCAAGGTATAGATGAGAGCCCAGCAGATTTTCATGAAAGATTAACTGAAGCATACAGAATGTATACTCCCTATGATCCCGAGGCACCAGGAAGTTTATGTATGGTGAATTCTGCTTTTGTAAACCAGTCTCAACCAGACATTAGACGTAAATTACAGAAATTAGAAGGGTTTGCGGGCATGAATGCAACACAGTTACTGGAAGTCGCTCATAAAGTGTATGTGAATCGTGATAATGAAAGACAGAGAGAATGTGATAGAAAGATGAAGAAGAAAGCTGATTTTTTGGCTGCGGCCATAGTTGAACAGAAAAGGGGAGGTGTCCCTAGTCGACGGAGCAGAGGAAGAGGGCGGGGTCAAGGCGGAGGCCGGACCCAGAAGCTAGGCGTGAAACAATGCGCCTACTGCAGAGAGGAAGGACATTGGAGAGATACATGCCCGCAACTCGCAGACGCCCAGCAAGATGACGACAACGATCATCAGTGGCGAGAAGAAAGACGAGGCTATCCCCGAAACCGAGGAGGAGCCAATCGAGAACAATTCCAGCGAGAGAGAGGAGGAGGAGCCATTCAAGCATTGGCCACACCGGTCCATGATGAGAATGACGTGGATTAGGACAGACCGGGCTCCCAGTTTGCTTTAGGTCTCCAGGAGCCTATGGTCGGAATACAAATAGGAGACCAAATTATGGACTTTATGGTTGATACTGGAGCACAACATTCAGTAGTAGACAAAAAGATAGCCCCATTTTCTACAAAAGCAGTCACCATTATAGGAGCAACTGGTGCCAAAGCTACAAAATCTTTTCTTCAAAATCGAATATGCAGTCTAGGAGGACAGCAAATAACTCATCAATTCCTTTACATGCCCGAATGTCCAGTGCCATTACTGGGACGAGATATGTTAGCCAAGCTTCAAGCACAAATATCCTTCTCTGAACAAGGAGAAATGCAAATGACAGTAAACTCCCAAGCCAAACCAGCAGGAGTAATGCTGCTGACAGTGCCCCGAGAAGAAGAATGGAGGTATTACGTTGATGACTCCATCCAAGACACCTATTTTGAACAAACTTTAAAGAACATCGATGCACCACCTGGAGTATGGGCAGAAGGCAGTCCCCCAGGCCTAGCCAAGCATATAGCTCCAGTGATTGTAACCCTCAAGCCTAGTGCTACACCAGTGCACGTCAAACAGTACCCTCTCCCAAGAGCTGCAATTGAAGGCATTCATCGCCACCTACAAAGATTGCTCGAGTATGGCCTACTAAAAGTATGTCAATCCCCATGGAACACTCCACTTTTGCCAGTAAAGAAACCTGGGACAGATGATTATCGCCCAGTACAAGACTTGAGAAGAGTAAATGATGCAGTTGAAACTATACATCCAGTTGTACCCAATCCTTACACTCTTCTAGGACTGATACCTGCTGAAGCTACCCATTTCACTGTACTGGATTTGAAAGATGCATTCTTTTGCATAAGATTAGCCCCTGTAAGCCAAATATTGTTTGCATTCGAATGGCAGGACCCCATCTCTGGAAGAGGGGGCCAACTCACCTGGACCAGATTACCCCAAGGATTCAAGAATTTGCCTACCATCTTTAGTGCTGCACTGAATCAAGACCTTTCAAGCTATCCAGTAGCCCCGGGGAAGAGAGTGCTTCTCCAATACGTGGATGATCTGTTGATAGCTGCCATATCAGAAAGTGAATGCATACTAGCCACCAAAGATCTCTTGCAGCTACTAGATGAAGCTGGATACAAAGTTTCCAGAGCCAAAGCACAGCTATGTCAAAAAGAAGTGAAATACTTGGGTTTTCGTATAACCCAAGGAAGCCGAAGATTAGGCAGAGAAAGAAAAGAAGCAGTATGCAGAATTCCAACTCCAACAACCAGAAAGCAAGTCAGAGCCTTTCTGGGAGCGGCAGGATATTGCCGAATCTGGATACCTAACTTCGCCCAAATTGCCAAACCACTGTATGAAGCCACAAAAGGAGAAGAAAAGTCGCCACTGGAGTGGGGACTTGAGCAGGATACAGCCTTCAAGACGTTAAAGGAAGAATTGATGTCATCACCAGCACTTGGACTACCAGATGTCCACAAACCTTTCCACTTGTTTGTACATGAAGCACAGGGAAATGCCTTAGGCATGTTGACTCAGAAATTGGGAAATTGGGAGCGACCTGTAGCATACCTATCGAAACAATTGGACCCTGTGGCCAAAGGATGGCCACCTTGCTTGAGAGCAGTTGCAGCTACAGCGCTACTAGTGAGCGAAGCAGACAAGCTCACACTAGGACAGAACATACGAGTCACTGTGCCACATGCAGTCCTTGCCCTTATGGAACAAAAAGCAAATTATTGGCTCACCAATTCCCGAATGTTGAAGTACCAGAGCATGTTATGTGAAAACCCACAGATACAACTAGAAGTGAGTCATGCCCTGAATCCAGCTACCTTGATACCCATCAGTGAAGAACTCCCAGAACATGACTGTATCGAAGTCATGGAAACTGTGTTCTCCAGTCGACCCGACTTGACAGATGTGCCCATAGACAATCCTGACCAGATCTATTACGTTGATGGGAGCAGTCTCATCCTCGATGGACGACGCTGTGCCGGATATGCAGTCGTCACTCAACACGAAGTAGTTGAATCATCAGCTCTAGCCTCAGGCACATCAGCCCAGAAAGCCGAATTGATAGCACTCACCAGAGCGTTGCTGTTAGGAGAAAAACTTGTGCTAAATGTATATACAGATTCCAAATATGCCTTCACTACCTTGCATGCCCATGGAGCTCTCTATAAAGAAAGAGGACTCATCACATCCGGAGGAAAATCAGTCAAATATGGTCCCGAGATATTGATGTTACTTGATGCAGTTTGGGCCCCAACACGTGTAGCTGTCATGCATTGCAGAGGACACCAAGCAGGAAAAGGAGAAGTTGCCCGAGGAAATAGATTTGCAGATGCCTCAGCACGACAAGCAGCTATGACAGGACAGATTGCCCCACAAGCTATGCCAATGCAAGCAGCATTGTTTCCAGTACCTTTGAATCTATGGACACCACGATATACCACCAAAGAATTGGATTACTACTGTAACAGAGAAGATGGAATACTGAAAGATGGATGGATTGAGCTGCCACCAGAAGAGGGCAGTCAACCCCCTGGACGAATAGTAATTCCTGAACTGTTAGGACCATCCTTTGTCAAAGCTTTCCACGAAGCCACCCACTATGGAAAAAGTGCTATGGAAAAAGCACTCAGACCACATTTCTACATCCCTTTGTTGACAACCATATCAGCTTCAGTAGCACGTCAATGTCTAACCTGTGCCAAAAATAATGCCAAGCAAGGCCTTATAACGGCACCCCGAGTTCAGTCAGGAGGTGTAACTCCCATGCACAACCTCCAAGTTGATTTTACCGAAATGCCAAGAGCCAATGGATACCATTATCTATTAGTATTAGTTTGTACTTTCTCTGGGTGGGTAGAAGCCTTCCCAACTAGAACTGAGAAAGCCCGAGAAGTTACCAAAGTCTTAATGAGAGAGATTGTCCCTAGATTCGGAATTCCAGCAGTAATAGGGTCAGACAATGGACCCTCATTTGTCTCCCAGGTTACTCAACAGTTAGCAAAAGCTTTGCAGATACAATGGAAACTCCACACTGCATACAGACCCCAGAGTTCAGGGAAAGTTGAGCGAATGAATCGTACCCTAAAAGCCCAAATGTCCAAGCTTTGTCAGGAGACACACTTGAAGTGGCCCCAAGTGCTCCCAATAGCTTTACTCAGAATACGCTCAGCTCCTGTAAAGTCAACAGGATTTTCCCCTTTTGAAGTTCTGTATGGTAAACCCCCACCAATAGTGCAGGGAGTCAAAGGAAGTTTAGCCCAGATTGGTTCAGAAGTAACCAGACAAGAACTTCTAGCTCTTAGTTTTGTTCTGCAGACTCTCCATACGTGGATCCAAGACCAGTTGCCTATCAACTTGACGGAACCCTTGCATCCCTATCAGCCTGGTACCTCAGTGTGGATCAAAGATTGGAAGAAGACACCGTTGGAACCCCATTGGAAGGGACCGTACACCGTCATCCTGTCTACCCCAACTGCAGTAAAGGTAGCCGAAATCGACGCCTGGATCCACCACAGCAGAGTCAAGCCCGCCGCTGATCCTGAACCAGAGCAGTGGACAGCAGAACAGCATCTTGATGCACCCTTGCGAGTTACTCTGAGACGGCAACCAGCAGCTTAGACACTTCATCATAAGTGCTTCGCAGTAGCCAAGTCTTTCGAAGAGGATTGCTGTTTTCCATGCAGCAACAGTTTTGTTTCAACGAACCCAATTTGCGTGTGATTTGACACACTACTTTGAGACTACATTAACTAAGCCAGACTTCACAAGCCAACTGAAATTGCTAATAAGTTGGTTAATGTGTACTGGACAACCTGAGGATCTTCAATCAACACTCAGCACCCGTTAAATTGCTTCATTAGCAAACGGGACGAAGAATAAAAGACCGTCGTGATCAAGATCAGCAAGCTGAGGATTCAGAAGAACTCCAATCAACATCAACATGCATCTTTACTTTTGTTTTGCTTTGGTTGCCTTCTTTGGAGGTTTTGAACAGACTTATGCTCTACCTCCATGCACTGCCTGCATTACTTCTACTAGAACTGGACTGAAAGTAACTCAGACTTTGCTTTATCATTCTTACTATACCTGCAAGGGAACAGTGACTCGGTGTATCTATAACACCACTGAACTAAATGTTTGCACTCATGGCAAAATCAAAGCATGCTATAATCCGCATCAGAATCCATCCTATTACACGTTGGAAATAAGATGGAAGGATGCAGATGGACCTATACTAGCTGCTACACCACCACTTAAGGACATTACTAAACCTGCTGTTTTGAATTTTGATGCATGTAATGCCATTAATAGAGATAGTTATTCCACCTGTGATACATGGGAGAAAGCGTATCGAAATGACCATAAGTATATGTGTCCAGAAGGTGCCACAAATTGGTGGAAGTGTACAGGTAAAACGGGATCAGGCTATAGTACTGCACCAGCGGCAGACTACTATTGCCCGTATTGGGGATGTGTTTTTTATGCTACCTGGAATACTGGTATAACTGATGAGAAAATAGATAAACGGATGGCTACTCTAACCAAGCCAACCACAAATGATAAATGTCAGAAAGATGCTTGCAACCCCTTACACTTACGTATACACAATCCCTATGCTTGGAAACAAGGATACAAGTTTGGTTTACGTATTGCTGGAGGGGCAATAGATCCAGGAACCATTGTGTATATCAGATTGAATACCCAAGCCCACAAGTCATCTAAATATCATATCCATAATACCTTTTATGAAGCCATGCATGTAAATAAGTTTGAGATCCCTCATCCCTCACAGAATTTATTTTTAGAATTAGCTGGAGCAGTAGTATCTAGTCTTAAGATCTCAGATTGCTATTTCTGTGGCGGAACCCAAATGGGAGACCAATGGCCATGGGAAGCCCAAGAATTGAATTATTCTTTAGTTTACAATCAGACTGAATTACACAAGACTACCAGTGAGTGGTGTTAGCGCACTCAATCGTTGGACGTCTTTGCTATGCCAGAACTGGACCCCAGTTCACCCAGAAGGTAGGACAGCTGGTCTGTCTTAGCCAGAAGTACTATAATGCCACGACCAAAAAGACAGCATGGTGGTCAGGAATCAGACACCCTGAACCTCCTAACCCATTAGCCAGATTTCCTGAACTTGCTGGTTTATGGACTAACCTTGCCAAAGTCCAAGCTTGGCAAGCCCCACCTGGCCTATATTGGATCTGTGGAAACCGAGCGTATGCACAACTCCCGCCACACTGGGGAGGAGCATGTGTCTTAGGAACCATCAGACCTTCTTTCTTCCTGTTAAACACTGAACATGGAGAACAATTAGGATACCCTGTTTACACTACCCACCGACACAAGAGAGCACTAAGACAGAAAAGAGAAGCCTTACAGATAGGCAAGTGGGAGAAGTGGCAAGGTGATGATTGGCCACCAGAAAGAATCATTGAGTATTATGGGCCTGCCACTTGGAATGATGATGGTATGTATGGTTATCGTACTCCAATTTATATGATTAATCGTATTATTCGCTTACAAGCAGTAGTTGAAATAATAACCAATGAAACTAGTCATGCTCTTACGCTCTTAGCTAGACAAAGTACTCAGATGCGCACTGCTATATACCAGAACCGCTTAGCACTTGATTATTTGTTAGCAGCTGAAGGAGGAGTATGTGGTAAACTGAATTTAACTAATTGCTGTTTGAAAATAGATGATAAAGGTCAAGTAGTTGAAGAAATTGCTAAAGATATGCAAAGACATGCTTATGTGCCAGTACAGACTTGGCACTCATTGAAATTTCCTAACTGGTTTGCTAACCTCTTTTCATGGGTGGGAGGATTTAAGACTTTCATTGTTTTAGTACTAATCCTTGTTGCTGTTATCTTTTTATTACCATGTTTAATCCCATGTTGTATGCGTTCCATTCATAACACTATTGATAGTACAGTAGAGCGGAAGACCGCCACTAAAATAATGGCTTTGTACAAGGCCAGTCCTAGTCGAAATCCTTCAATCATGATGTGATTCTTCTAAAGGTGGTTTAACTCTCACACCTTATTAAGCAATAGGGTGAGATTAATCAAAGGGGGGAATGTGGCAGGTGCAGGCCTGTGATCCACGGTGTCTGACATAAGCAGGCCAGCATGGCTAGCTTGACCTGTAAGTGAAGCCTGTGGAGAGGCCCATAGGATTGCACATCCCCCAATATGCTGCTATTGTAAGATAGAACTCAGTAGAAGTATTGAATTAGCTTAGGTAAGCAGAACTGATAGATGGAAAAATACAGAAAAACATGTTTAAAAGTTACTGATAAGAAAAAGTACATCTGCAAGGAATATAATTGGGAGTGCTGACAGATGAGTTGCAGAGCCCTGCTCCTCTGCATGCACAAATTGGCTCTATGGCCTTGAGAGTGTGAAAGTAACAAGTTGATGAACTGACCATTGTAATTGGGACTAGAAGGGGGGTATGCAGGTGTCATGCCCACTGAAGGGACATAATTGGATAAACTTATCAGTACCGGGACCAATGGAAGGGGTACGGGAGGTACGGGAGGTTACCGGGACCAATGAAATGTTTTTCTATACCTAGAATGGAACAGAAGTCTATAAAAGTTGTTGTAATGCTTGAAAACTTTGCTCAGCCATTTTGAAATTGACTGGTTCGAGACTTGTGCACAAATAAATGATTTGGACCTTCTGAACAGACTCCTGGTATCATTGGTTTGTCTGCGCTTTGCTGCTACACTTCCTTCCAGTCCTTAGTCTCCCACTGTCCTGTGTCTCCTTTCTCGGTTTTCTATTCCCCTTATCACCCACACCCTAGTCCCCCACTACCATCCTCTGCCTCTGTTCTCACCCCCTCCCAAGCCATCAAATACTTTCCTCTGAGCCTCATTTCCTCAGGAGCCCCAGTCCACCCCTGTCATTCAATACCTCCTGGCATCCAACCCCTTTCTTCTCTTACCTCCATCCAGGGCCGGCCCGTCCATTGAGCAAGAATGTTCTTTTTTTTTTTTATTAAAAGACTTCCAAAGAATACACAGATACAAGAACCACAAAGATCTTCAAAAAGAATGCAACAGTATCAACACAACATCAGGTCACATTAGTAACCTACAATATGTCTTCATTTTTACACGTTTATAATAAAGAAACCGGGACCCCACCCCCCCAACCTCCCTTCCCCCCCACCCCCCCGGATTCACCCCAATCCCAGGGCCCCCCACCCCCACCTCCCAACCCCCCCAACTATGGCTTGCTAATGCTAGGGCTCGGGACAAGGGCAGGCTAAGAGACACATATAGGGAGCAAATCTCCGGAGGGACCGGCATATCACCCCCAACTATCCAAAACAATCACGCGCCATAGCGAGCAACAAAGGGCGCCCACACCGATTCAAAGTGAACTAAACGCATCCTGCTAACCGCTACTCCCCGTTCCATGGAATATGTATCCCACATGCGTTCCAGCCAGACCTGGAATGAGGGGGCCAAAGCTTGCTTCCAGGCCGCCGCCAGGGATAGTCGGGCCGCATTCAAGCCGTGCCGGAGTAAGGCAAGTTGCAAGGCCCGAGCTCCCGGCACGGATGCCCCAAAAAGAAAAATCCCCGGATCCCAAGGGATACTCAGTCCTAGAAGCATCTGCATCCGAAATTGTAGACCTCTCCAGAAAGAACGAATGCGGGGACACGCCCACCAAATATGTCCCAGGGTACCCCGTTGCCCACAGTTGCGCCAGCATAAGTCCCCAGCCCCGGGATACATACGAGCAATCTGCACCGGAGTCATGTACCAACGGTACAGCAATTTGTAATTCGTTTCTCGGGCTCTTCCACAGGCGCGCTTCCACAGTCTCCCACTGCTGATCAGTATATGAAAGACTCAAGTCAGAGTTCCAAAGCACCCTATGGCGGGTGGGGCACGCCTGGGCCCCCTGCAGATGGGCATATAAAGTCGCCACAAGACCCCTTGTAGTAGTGCACCCCTCACAGTAGCGCTCCAATTTCGTCAAGTCCCGAGCAACCTGGGGCCGAACGGACCTAGAATTGACCCAGTGTGTCACTTGCATATAACGATAGATATGCCCAGCCGGAAGATCAAATTCATCCTGCATTCCACGAAAAGGTTGTAGCCGGCCATCTGCAAAAAATTGGCCGACCCGGCTGAGGCCAAGGTGCCCCCATTGCCGAAAAACTACATCACTCAAACCCGGCGGGAAAGAAGCATTATCAACTATAGGGGCTAAAGGGGATAGATCCACGTCACGGGGCCGAAAGTGCTGATCCCAGCAACGGAGGGTATGGAAAACGTAAGGATTACTGATGCACTTGCTGCGGCGAAGTTGTGGCCCTAGCCACAGCCAGTCCCCTAACCCCGCTCCCCCCGCCAAGCTCGTTTCCATCTGCACCCATCGCTTAGTGCTATCAGCAATCATCCACTCCACCCCCGCCCGACACTGCGCCGCCGCATAATACCAGTGTAAATTGGGCATTCCCATACCTCCGAAACGCGTGCGGGCAAAAAGAACTTGCCGTGCTAAGCGCGGGCGACGATAATGCCACACAAACTTCATAAGCAGCTGTTGCCAGGTCGCCAATGTAGCTCGCGAGATGGGGAGCGGGAGAACCTGAAAGAGATAAAGAAAGCGGGGGACGATCACCATCTTGACCAGGGCTATACGCCCAAACCAGGAGAGGAGCAGGCCGTTCCAAACCTCTAAATCCCGCCGGACCTGACGAAGCAAGGGATCATAGTTAGCTTTGAAAAGATCTGTCCGCTCCACGGTTAGGTTCACCCCTAAGTATCGCAGGGTTCCTGACAACCAGCGAAGAGGATAAGCCTCCTGAAGTTCCGCACAGACCTCCCTGGGGACCCCAACATTCAAGATCTCTGACTTAGTATAATTGATTTTGAAGCCGGAGACACGAGAAAAATTTGCGAACAGCTGCATCGCGATTGGGAGAGAAGCAGACGGGTTCACCAAGGATAGGATGATGTCATCCGCAAAGAGCGCGATCCGATATTCCGCAGGACCAATGCGGACCCCTCGCAAACCTGGATGATCTCGGAAGCTCTGAGCCAGAGGTTCCATCGCTAAAGCAAAGAGCAACGGCGATAGAGGGCAGCCCTGTCGTGTGCCTCTCTCCAAAAAGAAGTGTGTCTCGAGTGTCCCCCATTAATCCGAACACACGCCTGAGGCTGCTGGTAGAGGCTGCGAACCCAACCAATATAATTAGGGCCAAAACCCATTATCTCCAGAACACACCATAAATATGCCCAATCCACCCGGTCGAAAGCTTTTTCGGCGTCAATTCCCACTAGCAACGCTGGTTGTGGATCCCGTTGAGCCACATGAATAATCTGCAACATACGCCGAATGTTGTCAGCGGCCTGGCGACCCGGCACAAAGCCAACCTGGTCTGGGTGAACCAAGCCTGGAAGCGCCCGATTCAGACGCGCGGCCAGCACAGAAGCAAAGATTTTAACGTCAACATTTAACAAGGAGATAGGGCGGTACGATGCCGCATCGTGCAAGGGTTTACCAGGTTTGGGTATCATCACAATCAGTGCCTCACGTTGGGATGGAGGAAGGGAAGTCGCCCCCAAGACCTCGTTAAACAAGCAGGTCAGGGATGGCGCCAGTTGTGCTCGGAACTTCTTATAGTACTCTGCCGGAAAACCATCACTACCCGGCGCGCTGCCAGTTTTCAGATGCCGGATTACATATTCCACTTCTTCAATCGTAAATTCCGAGTCCAACTGAGCCCGGTCAGAGTCAGAAAGACGCGGTAGAGCGACCCTCTGAAGGTAATCCTGCACTTGATCCCTACCAGAGGGCAAAGCCGCTCCAAGTAATCGGCAAAAAGATCACGAATCTCCCGGGAGATGACCCTTGTCTGTCCCCCAGCGTCGCGTAATTCACGAACCACTCTCGAGGACTGCTGTTGACGCAGGTGCAAAGCCAAAAGGCGGCCAGTTTTATTCCCATGTTCATAAAAGGTTTGTCTTAATTTCCGGCGGTTGTTATCTAGTTCTCTCTGCATACACGCATCTAAATTCGCTCGAACCGTTCGCCACTGACGTAGGACCTGCCTCGACCCGGTTCGGGCGTGCTCCAAGCCCAGGCGAGCAGATTCCCTCACCAAATGATCATGATCACGTGTCCACCTTTTGCGCGTGCGGGTTGCCTCAGCTATAAGTTGACCGCGGGCTGTGGCCTTATAGGCGTCCCACACCGTGGGAAGTGGGACATCCCCAGTATCATTTAACTCAAAGAATTCCTTAATAAAGTGGGCATGATCTTGCACTGCACCCTGCCGCCGTAGGAACCTTGCATCTAAGCGCCAAAGACGGCGACACTCAGTATATACGCCATCCGGGAGGGCAAGCCAGCACGGAGCATGGTCCGACCAGGTCAACGCTCCAAGTCCGGCCCGCACTCTCCCGTCCATCAGGCGCTGATCTAGCAGAAAATAATCAATGCGGGTATGGACCTGATGGACCGGGGAGTAGTAAGTATAACCCCTCTCTCCCGCATGGGTGTCTCTCCATATGTCCCGTAGACCCAAATCGACCATCAAGCGCTGAAGGGCTCTTGCCGATCCCCCCAATCCCCCCCCAGCACGACCCGTGGAATCCAAATGGGGCACTAGATGCGTGTTGCAATCCCCACCCAAAACAATGGGACCTTTTGCAAAATCCGCCAGTAGGGCTTTCAATCGTATAAAAAAGGGCCCCTGACCCGTGTTTGGTGCATAAACATTTGCTAAAGTTAGCAAGTGTCCGTCTAGACGGACATTCAGGAAAAGTCACCTCCCCAAGGTATCTCGTTTTATCTCTTCAATCTGCAAGGAGAGGCTCTGATGAAATAGTAGGGCCACTCCCCGTTTCTTCCGGCCCTGCATGTCGGAGGCCACCCGCACCTCAGTGTATGGGGATCGCTTTAGCCAGCCCTGTTTGGAGTTTTGAAGGTGGGTCTCCTGCAGATAAACAATGTCCCCTTGTAAAGTGTGCAATTCTGAAAACAGCAGGGACCGCTTCCGCGGGGAGTTAAGACCCTTAACATTCAAAGAGATAAAGCGCACCATTAAGAGATACAACCTAACCCCACATATCCGCTAGCCTCCCAGAAAGTCCCAGTGAGGGCTCCCCCCAGCATACCCAGAAAAGTAGTTAGTCGGGCCCGCCTAGTCCACCCTCCAAGAACAGAAGCCATAAACCCTCCTCCCCAGCCCAAACAGACCCCCCTGGGCCGTGTTGGGAAACCCACCCTCCTACCCGTCACCCCCCCTTCCCGTCAATACCACCTGCCTGTCTAGATTAATACAGGACACGGTAAATTGACCACAAGCCCCGTACCCCCCAGGACCCCTCAAGTGAAAACTCAACCTAAACATAGAAAAACATTCCCCCCACTATCCCCCCACCCATCCCGGATCATCAATCCCGCCATATCCCCCCACCAGAACAATAACATCAGTAAAACGTTTGCAGATCAACCGCCGCCCCCATGAAAAATGGGGTGGGGACCCCAGGCTAATCCTTGCTACCAGTCATCCATAAATCTTGGGACCCATTGGTTAAGACTCCCTAAAAAAGAAAAAGTAAAAGGAGCTCTTCAGGTCCACAAGAATGTCAAGAGGACTTGCCCACCCGGGTCCACTCAGAATGCTGGGCTTAGGGGGTGGCGGATGAGGCTGGGCATTATAATCTACTAGTCCCGCTTGGCGAAGAGCTCGCCAAGCTTCAGTGTAGTCTTTTGCAGAAATCTTTTTGTTGCCCAAAAGGAAGTTCATTCTAAATGGGAAGGACCAAGAATAGCGAATCCCCTTGCTGTTCAGGACCGCCGAGACTGGCTTCATCTCTCTCCGGCGAGCCAAAGTGAACGTCGAGAGGTCCTGGTAGATAGACACCGTCGCGTCATGGAAGCGGATCGTCTTCTTCTCCCGGCCTCGACGTATGAGAAGCTCAGCATCAGAATAGCGTAGAAATCTCGCAATGACATCTCGTGGTTGGTTGTTAGGGGGTTTTCCCAAAGCGCGATGAACCCGTTCAATTTCCATTCCAGAGGCGTGCGTAGCCAGCTCCTCCGCCGGAAGCAACTCTGCTATCAGCAGCTTAAGCACAGTCGGCAAGTCTTCTCCGCCCCCCCCCCCCGCCTCTGGAATTCCACGAAAACGCACATTGTTGCGGCGGGAGCGGTTTTATTTATTTATTTATTTATTTAACAAGTTTTCTATACCGCCTTTTCCTTCAATCAAAGCGGTCACAAGAAATACAAAGGTTATAGGCAAGGGAAACAAACACAGTATAAACATAACAGTACAATGGTAATATAGGAAAAGTAACAAGGGTTAACAATAAGGCAAATTAGTTAAAATAATTAAAATAAATATAATATATTTAGTCAATTGTTGATCCATATTGTTCAATGAAAAGTGTAGTTTTCAATTGTTTACGAAAGTCTTTTAAATCATCCAGTGAGCGTAAATCAGGAGGGAGAGAGTTCCAAATTAAAGGGGCGGCCAAAGAAATTGCTCTTTGTGAGGTACATTTGCATGATTTAGAGTAGTTTTTTGGGGTGCTGAGGGTGTTAGAAGTGGATAACCTTCTTGGTCTTTTGTTGATATCATGGAGTAAGAGGGCATGAAGGCTGATTGCAGAACTGTTGTGTTTCATTTTGAATATATTTATGATTAATTTATACTTTATGCGAAGGATTATTGGGAGCCAGTGGAGTTCTTTAAGGATGGGGGTAATGTGTTCATAATTTGAGGATCCATTGATGATTCTAGCTGCTGTATTTTGTGCCATTTGAAGTGGCTTGAGAGCATGCTTAGGCAGTCCATTGTAAATAGGGTTGCAGAAATCCAGAATGGGAGTAATGAGTGCCTGACAGACTGTTCGAAAGTGATCATAAGAGATAAGAGGCTTAAGTCGTCTAATTATCTTCATTTTGTAATACGCGTTTTTAACAGTTTTTCTTATATGAGAACGCAGGTTTAGCTTCTTATCGAGGGTTATTCCGAGGTATCTTACTTCGTCCTTAACTGGAATCTTTGTGTTGTTGCATGTAATGTAAGGTGGAGGGATAAAGCTGGTGTTTCTAGTTACAATAAGTGCTTCCGTTTTGTTCAGGTTTATTGCAAGGTTATTATTTGTTAGCCAATTTGAAATGCTGGTAATACAGTTTGAAATTTTGCTGTAATCTGGGCAGTTGATATCAATTGGAGTGTAAATCATGATATCATCCGCATAAATCGTGTAGTCTATTTGATGATCTGCTATTATGTGACAGATTGGTTGGATAAACAAATTAAAAAGAAGTGAAGAGAGTGCAGATCCTTGCGGCATGCCTTGTTTGATTACTATGTGACGTGAAGTGTTTAGGCCAATTTTAACTTGGAACTGTCTATCAACTAGGTAGGATTCAAACCATTTTAGGACGGTGCCAGTTAATCCGATGCTCTTTAGTCTTGTTAAGAGGATTGCATGGTCCACTGTATCGAAGGCAGCTGAAATATCTAAGAAGATCATTAAGGTACCTTTGTTGAAATTATCTATTGTTTGAGTGATGTCATTAAATAAGTATAGTAGGAGCGTTTCAACACCATGGTTTATATGTCAGCTCCATGGCCTGCGCACGCTGCCTGTCGAGAGCACATTGTAAATCCATCAGAGTCCCATCATGGTCAACCACCTTGGTTTCCACGTCCTCTACTCGGGCTCCCAGTTCCTTAACGTCGGTCCGGAGTTCTGCGACATCTGTCATCAAATCTTCCCGCAGTGTGCGGAACTCTTTGGCTAGTTCTGCAAAGCCCTTACGGAGTTCTTGTTTGATTTGAGCCGAGGTAAGTTGCTTATGAGGGTCCAGTTCCTCTTCACTTACAGTCTCAGCGTCGGAACCCGTTGGAGGAGATTGGCCTCGTGGGCTGCTTCAGGCTCCGGACTTACTCTGCAGCCGCTGGGAGGAACGCATCCCCTCCCGAGTTTCAGAATTTTTGATTTTAGCAGCCATCACGCCGAGTCCCCAAGTTCACACAGTGTCAAGAGAGATAGTGCCAATGCCAGCAAGAGTGAGGGCACCAGAAAGAGGACAGTGCTCGAAGTCACACCAGCCTGTGGGGTAGCCACCACTACACAGTGTCAGGAGATGCGGAAAGGCAATGTCAGCCGAGCAACAGGCACTGGAGAAACAGTGGGACAGAGAGTCTTAGGCTGCCTCCGGCCCCCCTAAGGTAGTAGCCTGGCACAGGTGAGAATCAGAGAACAGCGTGGGACTGTGCCAGCAAGAGCCCGTAGCTGCAGACTGCAAGGTTTCAAGGAGAGGCCTGAAGTCAAAGGGGCCACGTGTGCAGGCCTGCAGGGCACCCAGAATCAAATCGGGAGGGCAGGGGCCTCGGCGGGACACTGGGCTGCCAAGGAGAGGCGGACCCGGTCACCAGCTCCAATCCCGGTTCAAGGGGTGTGCAGAGGAAGAGGCAGCAGGCAGACTTACCCCTCTCAGGATAGGTCGTATTGGTGAAGGATGATGACAAGCGCCGGTGGCTGCCGCGTGGTTCTCACTTAGTCCCGGTCAGTCTCCCCTTCAGTTCGGCAGCGCTACAGCCAAGTGCCAGACGTTTGTGAGCGCGTTCCTCCTCCCGTTGTTCAGACCGCTGCTCAAGCCGTAGGCAGTAGTACGGGCTCACCCCGTAGGCCCCGCAGGAGCCTATCAGGTGACTTTCTTCGGTGCCGGATACCGCGGCTAGCGGCAGAGTCAGTCGGGGGAGTGTCCGGCGGCAGGAAGCAGCTTCGGGCAGGCCACGCTGCAACGATAAACACCTCGGCTCCCCAGCCTCCAGGGGTCCTGCAGAATTGCTGGGTCAGGCTCCGTGGGAGATCGCTGGTTCCCGCTGATCCATGGCAGGTACGGGGGGGGGGGGTAAAATGCTGCTGTTAGCTTGTAAATGCAAAAGTTAGGGGTTGAGGGGACGGAGCACTAATTAAATGCGGCCATCTTGCAGTGGGCTCACGAGCGCCCCCTCAGCAAGAATGTTCTTTGCACAGGGCCCCACGTTTCAGGGGGCCCCGCGCAAAGAACATTCTGCTTTTTTTTTAAAATTATATTTTTAAAAAAAAGCTGGCTCTGGCTGCTGCCGCGGCCTCCGCGGCAAAATGGAGTGTCCCGCGGGGCCCCCTCTCCTCGCTGAGCCTCTCTGCAAGGGCTTTCAGATTCGCGAAGGGAGAGTGTCTGTCTCCCTCGCGTCTCTGTTAAGCCCGCAGGGGCTAATGGGAAATTTCCCATCTGCCCCTTTAGACGCGAGGGGCTGATGGGAAATTTCCCATTAGCCCCTGCGGGCTTAACAGAGACGCGAGGGAGACACTCTCCCTTCGCGAATCTGAAAGCCCTTGCAGAGAGGCTCAGCGAGGAGAGGGGGCCCCGCGGGACACTCAATTCTGCCGCTGCCGCAGCGGCAGCAGCAGCAGCCAGAGCCAGGTTTTTTTTTTAAATTTTAAATTTGCCATAAGCCGATATGGGGGGGGGGGGGTGTTAAGACTGGGGCTGGGCGGGGCTGGGCTGGGGGGGTGTTAATAATGGTTCTGGGATGGGCTGGGCTGGGGGGGGGGTGTTAAGACTGGTGCTGGGCTGGCTGGGGGGGGGTTAAGACTGGTAATGGGCTGGGCTGGGCTGGGCTGGGGGGTGTTAAGACTGGTAATGGGCTGGGGGGGTTAAGACTGGTAATGGGCTGGGGGGGTTAAGTCTGGTAATGGGCTGTGGGCTGATGGGGGCTGTCTGGAAATGGGGTGATGGGGGGTTAAGACTGGTAATGGGCTGGGGGGGCTATGACAGATAATGGGCTGGGGGGGCTAGGACTGGTAATGGGCTGTGAGCTGTTGGGGGGTTAGGACTGGTAATGGGCTATGGGGGGGTTAAGACTGGTAATGGGCTGTGGGCTGATGGGGGCTGTCTGGAAATGGGGTGATGGGGGGTTAGGACTGGTAATGGGCTGGGGGGGGTTAAGACTGGTAATGGGCTGTGGGCTGATGGGGGCTGTCTGGAAATGGGGTGATGGGGGGTTAGGACTGGAAATGGGGTGATGGTGGGTTAGGACTGGTAATGGGCTGGGGGGGGGTTAAGACTGGTAATGGGCTGTGGGCTGATGGGGGCTGTCTGGAAATGGGGTGATGGGGGGTTAGGGCTGGTAATGGCTGGGGGGGGGGTTAAGACTGGTAATGGGCTGTGGGCTGATGGGGGCTGTCTGGAAATGGGGTGATGGGGGGTTAGGACTGGTAATGGGCTATGGGGGGATTAGGACTGATAATGGGCTATGGGGGGGGGGGCTAGGACAGGACATGGGCTGATGGGGAGGGGTTAGGACTTGAGGTGGGCTGATGTGGTTAGGACTGGTAATGGGCTGTGGGCTGATTGGGAAGGGGGTTAGGACTGGCAGTGGGCTATGGGGGGCTGACTGGAAATGGGCTGATGGGGGGTTAGGACTGGTAATGGGTTATAGGGGGGGCTTAAACTGAAAATGGGGTGATGGGGGGTTAGGACTGGAAGTGGGTTGATGGGGGGCTAGGACTGGTACTGGAAATGGGCTGTTGGGGGGAGCTAAGATTGGAAATGGGCTGTGGTGGGGGCTTGAATTGAAATGGACTCATGGAGGGGCTAGAACTGGAAGTAGGCTCATGGGGGGGCTTGGACTGGAATTGGGCTGAGTGGAGGGGAGCTAGGATTTGGCATGGGCTGATGGTGGGGCTAGGAAATGACTAGAAATGGGCTGATGGGGGGCTAGGATTGGAAATGAGCTGATGAAGGGACTCAGACTGAAAATGGATGGGGGAGCTAGGACAGGAAATGGGTTGATGGGGGGTAGGACTGGAAATGGGCTGATGCAGGGACTAGAAGGGAATGGATGCTGGGTGAGACTGGAACTAGAAGGGAGCTGATGTTGGGGGAGGATTAGAATGGGATGGGGCTGGGAGAGTAAAATGGAGAGGGGAAAAATATTTGTGTGGGAGGGATGAAAAATCTACAATTGGCCGGTTATTGGGAGAGTAAGTGGGGATTGAGGATGGAGGGGTAAAATTTGTGTGGATGAAATAGGAATGAGGAAAGAGCAAAAGGAGAAAGATTAGTATGTTAAAGCAGATATAGAGAGAGAGAATGGAAAAAAAAAACTAGAAGAGAGAAGAAAGAACAAATGGACAGCAGACGATGGAGAGTTAGCAGAAAACATGAAGAAACCAGAAGAAAGTGGCTGGAGCAATTGCAACTGAAAAAAAATGCACAAAAGGTAGAAAGATATCTCTTTATTTTGAATTTATTAACTGGAATATGAAAGCTCTGGGAAATGTGCATCATTAACGTCTGCACTTTGTTTGGTACAAGAGGAAATTAATTTATAGTTTTATTTCTACAGTGTTGTTGTGCATTCCAAGTTTGGCTTTTGGGGTTCCCAGTTTAATTATTGCCTTCCTGTTTCTAAATTGTGATTCCTTGTTTGATGATGGTCTATGTTCTGCATGTGTAACTGAGCTGAGGTATTCTGTTTATGTAATTCCTATTTGACATTGCCACTTGTTCTCTTTCCCCAGTATTCTCTGAAGTGTATTGGTTTAATATTTGCAGTGTTGCCTTTTGATAGGTAGGGTATGGTGCTTTGTGAGTCCTGGTAATGCTGTCAGGATATGGCGGGTTTGCTATGGGTTCTAAATGGGCAGCATTTGTAGTAGTTCCTAATGTGCCTGGCGGTTGGCACTGGATTATAGTAATGTAGAAATCTTTTAGTCTTTCTTTATCCATACCCTCATTAAGAGACATGTTTACTAAAAGTTAGTGTATGGTAACATTATGCAAATAAGGCCACTTATGCAAATGAGGCCCCGCACCGAGTCTCCGCACATGGCCCCGCACCCCCCTTGGGCCGCCCCTGCCTCCATCCAGCTTCCTGTTGCCCCCTCACCTCCTCTCCAATCTGATTTCCAGATCTCTCACCTCAGCTTTCACAGTCTGCAGTGGAGGACAAGAAAGCAAATAGAATGCTAGGAATTATAAGGAAAAGAAAGGTAACCTCCCCCTCTTCCCCCCCAAGAATATCATAATTCCCCTGTATTGCTCCATGGTGTGACTGTACCTTGAGTATTGTGTGCATTCTGGTCACTGCATCTTAAAAAGATATAGCAGAATTAGAAAAGAAATACAGAAGGCAACCAAAATGATAAAAGGGATGGAATGATATCCCCATGAAGAAAGACAAGAGATTAGTATAGTGTCTGATATACAGCCATAGCCGTCAGCGTTCGTAAAGCACCTTGCTGCCACAGGCAAAAGTGAAACCAGATCAGCACTGGACACTGGATATCCTCCAGTGCTGAATATCCAGGTTCAGCACCAACCTCAATCGCTATGTGGTTAGTGGCGATATTCAGCCACTAGATGGATAGCACTAGCGCATAATGTTAGGACACCCATTGACCTGGCCAAACTTTACGTGATTACCTATCCAGTTAGTGGGCTGAAAATCACTGCTAACCAGACAGGTGCCAGAACTGCACCAGCACCACCCACAGACTGCCCTGGCACTATCCAGCAGCACTGGCCATTTAGTACTGTTGAAATTTGGGCTCAGTGAGGTTCTGCAAACCGCATAAACACTTTGAATATTGGACCCGCCAAGGGACACACAATGAAGTTACTAAGTAGTACATTTAGTACAATGTGGGGAAAATAATTTTTTACTCAATGCATAATCAAACTCTGGAATTTGTTACCGGAGGATGTAGTAAAAGCTGTTAGCGTAGCTGGGTTTAAAAAAAGACTTGGCCAAGTTCCTGGAGGAAGAGTCCATAAACCATTATTAAGGTGGATTTGAGGAAATTCAAGACTTGATACAGGAACCCTGCAATAGAGCCCAGTGCTAGAGCTCTCACGCAGGATTTCCTAATGCAAGTTTAGTGCAGACGTTTTGCTCAGCGATGCTCTAAGCAAACAGCATGCAAATGAGCTGTGGCAAAACGTCTGTGCTGAACAAGGAGAGCAAGCCAGGCACATGAATACGGAGTCTGCATTAGCAGCACCTCTATCTAGCACAGAAACGTGCTTGGCAGTGGTATACATGTGCCGGAATGCTATGTGGCACATAACAACAATATTATTCTGCCCAGTTCTGCTCAGAGTAATATCAATGTTCATAAACACTGATATTATTCTGCCTAGAATAGAAATGCTGTTTATGTGCCAGCGCATGCACATAACATTGTTCAGCATGCTTTCCCTACTGTATTTTTTCAGTGCTCTTCAGCAAAGCCATAAAAAAAGTTGCAGGTGCTGTACAATCAAGCAACAGGTGTAAATTCCTCACCAGCACTAACCGCAGACCTATGAGCAAACCCTAAATGCCTCTTTAGACCTTGCGTTAAAATCCCAGCTCAGTCTTTTAGTCTTCTGCGCACTTCTCTGCATCTATATTGCATAGCTAATTGCTTCATTTCCATCCATTTAAATCAATTTAATTGCACTATGTACAGCCATTAGTGCAGGCAATAGCGCATTGATTATGCTCACGTCAGCTGCCTCCCTGCATTCTTCTGCCACACTAGTGCAGAAAAATATGTACAAACACTGCACTAACAGCAGTGAACTTTGCCACATTGGCCTTTCAGTGCTTATCCCTGGGATAAGCAGTTTGGAATCTGTCTACCTTCTGGGATCCTGCCAGGTACTTGTGACCGGGATTGCTCACTGTTGGAAACAGGATACTGGGCTTGATGGACCTTTGGTCTGCCCCATATGGCAAATCTTACTGTATGTTCTTATGTAGAGTCCCCTGTCCTTTTTCACTTCCTCTCAATCCCTTTCTAGCCCCTACAGACCTTCATATCATACTGTATATTCACCCCTCCCTCCAGACAGACGTTCTTGCCCTCTTCTCATCCCCTTAAAGGATCTTTCCCCTTCCCACCCTCTCCCTTCATACATTATTCCCCTCATCTTGTTCCTTCCCTCCAGATACTCTTCTTTCTTCTCACCCCTTCTTCCAGACACTCTTTCCCCCTTTGTACTTGCACCCGTTCTCTCCACAAACTATTCACCTTCATACCTGCTTCCTTCCTCCTTCCAGATGCTATTTCCCTTCTACCTTTCCCTCCTTCTGAAGGCTTTCCCCCTGTCTCATACATTTCCCGGTTTTTACCCCCTCCCTGGATATTATCCCCTTCATACTCCCTCCCTCAACAGAGGTTCTTCCTTCTTAATGCACTCCTTCCTTCTCACACCATTCTTCCCTCCAAATGCCATCGTCCCCCTTCTCATCCTGGCCTACCCTTCCCAAGCTCTTTCCCCTAACTCCCTCCTTCTTTCAGTTCTCCACCCTCCCTCTCCTACCAGGCTGAATGGGCCACTATAGAATTACCTACATAGAGGGAGGAGTGGTCTAGTGGTTAGGACAAGGTACTTCAGGCCGGAGGGCTGGGGGTTCAAGTCCCACCTGGGGACAGCAATCTCAGGCCGGAGGGACTGGGATTTCTAGTCCTATAAGTACTCCTTGTGGTCTTGGGCAAGCCACTTAACCCTCCATTGCCCATGTTCCCTGTAAGTATTAACATATGTGTGTCATATCCCCTCATGTTAAATGTATCCCCCAATTGACCGCTTTGACCCGGTGAAAAGCAGAATATAAATACAGCTAAATAAATTCAATCCCAGAAACACATTTCCAGTAATCTGGTCTCATTTCCGGCTGCTGTGGGACCAAATCTCAGTTCATTTTGTTCTGATAGTAGGTCCTATTGATGGTCCCAATTTTGCGGAAGCTTAGTTAAGGCTGCTATCAGGACAGGCTTTTCTTGGTCCAGGCACCCCAATTATGGAATGCCTTCCCTATATGGCTAAGGCAAGAGGAAAATCTTAATTTGTTTAGATGAACTCTCAAGACATATTCATTTTAATATGCTTTTGGGGGCAGACGAGGTTCCAAGATGGCGGAGGAGCTGCATGCCGAGTCGGAGGTCTAGGAGCCGGCACAGCTGAGTTGTTCTAATGGGGAAAAAGAGGAAGCAACGAGCTGTGAAACCCCCTGAAACCTCTACGCCAACTGTTGGTTTGTCTCAATTGGTGATTCCGGTTTTTTTCCCCCCGATGGCAGCATTTGTGGCTTCGGCGGATCAATCGAGGTTTTCGACTGATCTGAGCGATGGGGTAGAGTTAAGCCCCAAGCAGGAACTGCCGCCGCAACCCGGAAGGGATATCGGGGAAGGTTTGCTTGCTGGTGTGTCTCCGGTGTGTGGGAGTGCATCAGCATAGGGGGGTGCCGCCCTGAACCAAAGTGCGAGTGGTCCTGTGGCCTTACCTTCTGGAGGATGGAAGTTGGAGGAGGTAGGAGCAAGTGGAGGGGTAGAGACTGTGAATCTGGTTTCCCCTTCGACTTTGGCAATAACTGAGTTGCATAATTTGGAAAAACCGGCAAAGGTGACATTGGAGAGCTTGTGGGATGCTATCTCCTCCCTTCAGAAGTCCCTTTTGCCCATTGTGGTGTTTCTTTCCCAGGAGCTTTCTGCTTTGAAGGTACAGAGTGCGTCTGAAAGCTCAAAGGTAGCAGGACAAGCCATTAGAGTTTCACGGCTTGAAACCCAGGTGGAAGAGCTTCAGGCCTTGAGTGCCACCCAGGCTAAGGACCGGATGATTCTTGCTAGACGTTTGGAGTTTTTGGACAATCAAGCAAGGAGGAACAATTTGCGTTTTCTAAATTTCCCTAGATCTCCTTTGCTGGACTCCATGGGATTGGTTCGTAAGTACCTCACAGAGGTTCTTCTCATGCCTGCTGAAAATTTGCCTCCTATTGTTCGGGCTCAGTATGTATCCATTTCCTCTCAAGAAGTGAGCGGTGGGAAGCGCCCTGTGGAGTCTGTTGAGCCAACCCAACTGGAGTTAACGGGATTTTTGGAAAGTTCTTTGGAGGTGGTGACCAATCGGGCCACCTTATTGGTGTCCTTTGCCTTTGAGTCGGACCGGAACTCTGTCCTGAGATTGTATTTCTTAAAAATGACTGTTTCCCAATTTATGGGTTCAAAAATACTGATATTTCCTGATTTAGCTAGGGATACCAAAAGAGGAGGAGAGAGTTTTTGGCATTGCGCCAGCGATCTCTTGCTTTGGGGGTGCAATTTAAGTTGAAATATCCATGTAAATGTTTAATAGTACATAATTCAAAGCAATTTCTTTTTTTTGAACCCCAACAATTGAGTTCTTTTCTTCAGGGTAAAGAAGGGATGGAGGTTTGAATCCTGCACCGGCTGCCACATTTAATAGCTCAGCTCCAGTAATTGAAGCCCCCATTTTTGAGTGCTTCTTTAATGATTTGTCTTTAAAAAAAATTTCTTTTCTCTTGGGACCTTATTGAGGTTATATATTGTGGTCTATTCCAGGTTGATTTGGATTTCTTTGATAGTGTTTTCTATTATGTTTTATATCTGTATTCTGCCTACATTCAGTTTATTCTGGATTGTAATGGAAAATCAATAAAGATTTTAAAATATGCTTTTGGAGGGAGGGAGGAACTGACTGAGGGTGGATACTATGGGGTATGTTTACTAATCTAGGCTGATAGTTAACATGGACTAGCTGCACTGGGTCCCATGTTATTCAAGGGGAGCTGGTTGCAGAAAGCCTTGGCTAACCATTAGCCCAGTTTAGTAAACGCACCCCTATGTGTATTAGTTCTTGTAAATTGTATTGTATTCTGTTTTATTTTGCTGTACACAGCATGGAGTGGCTTAAGAAATACAAATGAATAAAGAAGTGTGGGTCAAATATGAGTTTTTATATTGAGTTACGCATTTTATGTTCAAGTCATGTTTATTACCAACAATAAAAAATAAACACAGTGCACCCCCCAACAAACAAAACAATCAAAAAGGGCACAAAGAACAAATCACCTAATATATAAACATATAGACATATACAATGCCCCAGATGCAGGAAGTTTACACAGCAGTGCATCTGTAAAGTAATTACGAAGTCAATTTTTATTCTTAAAAGTTCCCCTGGGCACTCCAAGCCCCACCACAGGATAGGTGGAGGAACTGGACCACCAATTCACCCCATCCTTCCCACCCTCAACCACGTGGCTCCCTCCAAAGTATATGGGTCACAGAAATGGACAGTATCCAAGCAAGTCCTAGACAATCAACTCCCTTCAAAACACTATTAAACCTTCACCACCATTCGGGCAACCACTAGACAATATGGACCAGCCTAACCCCCCTCCCCCCCATCTCCTCAACCCTCCAGCTTCCAGAATCCATGTAGGGGACACCACCGCCTCAAGGGGCAAGCCGGCCAGGAACCAGTGGATCAATTCCCATGAACTGGAGGTTCTTTCGCCAGCCTCGGTTCTCCAAGTCATCTAACTTCTCTCCCTGTTGTTTTACAAGCTCTTCCAACCTCTTTAGGATCTGATCATGGGATTGCTGGGTGTCTTCCATGTCTGACACCCTGTGCTCCATCTGACTGCCGAAATTGCTCACAGCCTGAGCAATCTGTGAAAGCTGCTTGGATAGACCCTGAAACCTCCACTCCAAGGCTGCGACAACTGTGGTGGACACCTCTTCCTCCATGCCTGGGAGCTGTTCAGCATGCGGTCTAGCTGAGATCAGGTCAGCCGTCTTGGCTTCAGGGGCTCGGCTCCTTTCTTTCAGAGATTTAGTGGCCATCAGGCGGACAGAAGGTAGGATTGCCGAAGAAAAGATCTCACACAGTGACAACCAAAGTGATGCGATGTGGCAGAAATGCAGGTGAAATTAAGGAATATCTAGGCAGGCTGGTCCTTGTTAATTGTACTTTTCTAGATTCACCAGAGGCAGATCTTGTCAGACAAATCTGATTGATTTCTTTGACTGGGTGACCAGGGAGTTGGACCAAGGGGGAGCCCTAGATGTGGTGTATTTAGATTTCGGTAAAGCCTTTCACACTGTTCCGCACAGGCGACTTATAAACAAACTGAGCATCCTAGGGATTGACCCCAAAGTTACTGTTTGGGTAAGAAATTGGTTGAATGGGAAATGACAAATGGTACAGGTAAATGGAGCTCACTCTGAGGAGAAGAATGTTACCAGTGGAATGCCACAGGGATCTGTCCTTGGTCCGATACTTATTATATCTTTGTTAGTGATATTGCAGAAGGGCTGTCGGGTAAGGTTTGCCTCTTTGCAGATGTTACCAAAATCTGCAATAGAGTAGACATCCAGGAAGGTGTTTATAACATGAGGGGGATCTAGCTAAGCTTGAAGAATGGTCTAGAATTTGGCAGCTGAGATTTAATGTTAAAAAATGCAAGGTCATACATTTGGGCTGCAGCAATCCAAGGGAGCGATATGGTATTTTTTATTTATTTATTTAACAATTCTTATATATCGCACTATTTGTTATCAGTGCGGTTTACATTCAACAACAAGAGCTCAGTGCAGTCAAGACTGTTTGAGTTTACATTATAACAGGAGTTAGAACTTGGACCAAATAGGGAAACTATTTACATGTTGCGATATCTTTAAACGATACAAATACAGAGTAACTATATACACGCTGAGTTTGGTCGGAGTAGATAGAGAATACATGGTAAGTATATACAAGTTGACATGGAGTAATAAATATTACATGGTGTGAATAGACGTGAAGTGTCTACTACATGAGTGTGATTGCTTAAAGCATGAGTGTTATGTTGTGAGTGAGGTGTTTGTGGGGGATGGGGGGAGATTTCTGTGGGGAGGGGTAGCTGATTGAGTAAAATGTAGCAGAAAGAGATGGTGCTTTATTGCCTTCCGAAACTGTAGGAGGTCTTTGATTGATCTTATTTCTGGTGGGAGGTCATTCCAGCATTTGGGTGCGTAGTATGCAAAAGCTCTTCTCCTGGTTGTTTGGGTGCACTTTATGGAGTCTTTGGGGAGGATCAATGTGTTGGTATAAGGGGTGAAGTACTTCTGTCCACAAAAGAAAAGCGGGACCTAGACGTGATTGTGTCTGATGATCTTAAAGTAGCTAAGCAGATAGAAAAGGTGACAGCAAAAGCTAGAAGGATGTTTGGATGCATAGGGAAAGGAATGGTCAGCAGGAGAAAGGAGGTGATAGTGCCTCTGTATAAGCCCTTGATGCAACCTCATTTGGAGTATTGTGTGCATTTCTGGAGACCACACCTTCAAAAGGATATAAACAGATTGGAGTTGGTGCAGAGGGTGATTACTAAAATGGTTAGTGATCTTTGTTATAATGCATATGAGGACAGACTTAAGGATTTTAATATGTATACTTTCAAGGAAAGGCGGGATAGAGGTGATATGATTGAGATGTTTAAATACCTCCGTGACATAAATGCACAGAAGGAGAGCCTCTATTGATTGAAAGCAAGCTCTGCTACGAGGGGACATGGGATGAGGGTGAAAGGGGATAGACTCAGGAGTAATATGCGGAAATATTTCTTTACGGAAAGAGTGGTAGATGCATGGAATAGTCTCCCAGTAGAGGTGGTAGAGATGAGGACAGTATCAGAATTCAAAAAAGCATAGGACAAACACAGAAGATCTCTAAAGGAAAAAAGGGTAGTGGTTGTTATGGAAGGGCAGACTAGATAGGTCATGTGGTCTTTTTCTGCCATCATGTTTCTATGTTTTCACGAGGGACTTTACTGAGTTTGGGCTATGCAACTTTGTCTGCATTGATGCTGGCTCTGTGGGGCTCCCTGGGCCAGTGGGATGCATGATGTCAATGTTGTGGTATACAAACAATCCTCTTATTGGTCCTTTCAGAGCAAAATACAATGCCTTTACAATTCAAAAAATGCTCTATAAATAACCTTCATTCAATGTGATAAATGCATTTACGGTAAAAACATTTTTCTTCGTTTAACGAAAGTGGAAAAAAATGCTGTATATGCCCAGAATGTCTCAGACTAGATGGCGCTATAACAAACGATATTTATCGTATCATACTCCAGCGCCTAATAGCATCAAGGACTGTTCTGGCAAGTTGACATATCTTTTATGGAAAATTTCCACCTTCTAAATTATCATTCAGAGGAAAAATGCTTAGCTTTGTAGATTCAGATGCTCCCCTGAGGGAGCTAAGCATTTTTCCTCTGAATGATAATTTAGAAGGTGGAAATTTTCAATAAAAAATATGTCAACTTGCCAGAACAGTCCTTGATGCTATTAGGTGCTGGAGTATGATACGGTAAATATCGTTTGTTATAGCGCCATCTAGTCTGAGACATTCTGGGCATATACAGCATTTTTTTCCACTTTCGTTAAACAAAGAAAAATGTTTTTACCGTAAATGCATGTATCACATTGAATGAAGGTTATTTATAGAGCATTTTTTGAATTGTAAAGGCAATGTTGTGGTATAGACAGATGGTGGGGTTGTTCTTATGCGGGAGGTAGTGTGTGTATTATTTGGTGTGGTCTACTGAATAATGCTGGATGGGCTTCCAAAGAAAAGTGATTGCCCTGTCTCACAACATCATGTGACTTAAGAACATAAGATATTTATTTATTTTATTTTATTTATTTTATTTATTTATTTTAATTTCTTTTATACCGCACTCTTCGACATCAGCGCGGTTTACATACTGGGTCAGACCAAGGTCCATCAAGCCCAGTATCCTGTTTCCAACAGTGGCCAATCTAGGTCATACGTACCTAGCAGTTTCCCCAAAAGACACAGGTTCCGCAATGCTTGTACTGGGTCAAGCATTGATATCCTGGGTCCCTTCTTAATAATGGTTTATGGACCTTTCCTCCAGGAACTTGTCCAAACCTTTTTTAAATCCAGCTGCACTAACAGCCTTTACTACATCCTCCGGTAACAAATTCCAGAGTTTGATTACACGTTGAGTGAAAAAATATTTTCTTTTATTAGTCTTAAATAGTTTACCCTGTAGCTTCATTGCATGTCCCCTAGTCTTTCTATATTCTGATAAGGTAAACAATCGATCTACGTTTACCCGTTCCACTCCGTTCATTAATTTATAGACTTCTATCATATCTCCCCTCAGCCGTCTCTTTTCCATGTTAAAGAGCCCTAACCTTTTTAGCCTTTCTTCATAGGAGTATCCTTCCATCCCCTTTACCATTTTGGTGGGTCTTCTCTGAACCTTTTCTAAAATCACTATATCCTTTTTAAGATACGGCGACCAGAATTGCACACAATATTCAAGGTGCGGTCTCACCATGGAACGATATAGAGGCATTATAATATCTTTTGCTTTATTTTCTATTCCTTTCCTTATGATACCTAGCATTCTATTTGCTCTCTTGGCTGCCGCTGCACACTGGGCCGAGGGTTTTAACATGTTATCCACAATGACGCCTAAATCTTTTTCCTGGGTGGTGGTCCCTAATGTGGAACCTTGCATCGTGTAACCATAGTTTGGGATGTTCTTCCCTAGGTGCATAACTTTGCACTTGTCCACATTAAATTTCATCTGCCATTTTGATGCCCAGTCTTCCAATTTATCAAGATCCTCTTGCAATTTTCCACAATCCTCTTGGGTTTTAACAACTTTAAATAGTTTTGTGTCATCTGCAAATTTGATAACCTCACTCATTATTCCACTTTCCAGGTCATTTATGAATATGTCAAAAAGCAGCGGACCCAGCACAGATCCCTGGGGTACACCACTATTCACCTTTCTCCATTGGGAAAATTGGCCATTTAGCCCAACCCTCTGCTTTCTATCTTTTAACCAGTTCCTGATCCACAGTAGTATACTGCCTCCTATCCCATGACTCTTTAGTTTTGCCAAAAGTCTCTGATGAGGGACCTTCTCAAAGGCTTTCTGAAAGTCCAGATACACTATATCAACCGAATCACCTTTGTCCACCTGTTTATTCACACTTTCAAAAAAACATAACAGATTAGTAAGACAAGATCTTCCTTGTCTAAAGCCATGTTGGCTGTCTCCCATTAGGCCATGACTATCCACATCCTGAGTAATTTTATTCTTTATGATGGTTTCTACCATTTTTCCCGGTACTGACATCAGGCTCACTGGTCTGTAGTTTCCCGGATCACCCCTGGAACCCTTTTTAAAAATTGGTGTTACATTGGCGATCCTCCAATCTTCAGGTATTAGAGATGATTTTAATGATAGTCCACAGATTACTAATAGCAGGTCTGCAATCTCATATTTCAGTTCTTTCAATACCCTTGGATATATGCCATCCGGCCCAGGTGATTTGCTGCTCTTCGGTTTATCTAATAGTTGTAATACATCTTCCCGATGTATCAATATTTCCTTCAATTCTTCCGCAGCTTTAAATACCACTTCAGACATGGGTAATATCCCTACATCTTCCTCAGTAAAGACCGAAGCAAAGAATTCATTCAGTCTCTCCGCTATCGCCTTGTCGCCTCTTAGCGCCCCTTTAACTCCTCTATCATCTAATGGACCAACTGACTCTCTCACAGGTTTTTTGCTATGAATGTACTTGAAAAAATCTTTATTTCGCGTTTTTGCTTCCGCAGCAAGCTTCTTCTCAAATTCTCTCTTTGTCTGCTTTATCAATGCCTTGCATTTGACTTGCCAGTGCTTGTGCTGTTTCAAGGTTTGGTCGTTTGGCTCTTTTATCCATTTCCTGAAAGATGCTTTTTTGGCAACAACAGCCTCTCTGACCTCACCTTTAAACCATGCTGGCAGTTTTTTGGACTTCCTTCCACTTTCCTTAAAGCGTGGAATACAGCTGGTCTGGGCTTCCAAGATAGTAGTTTTCAACAACACCCAAGGTTGATGTAAGTCTTTAACATTTGCAACTGCTCCTTTTAGTTTTTTCTTAACTATTTTCCTCATTTTATCATAGTCTCCCTTTCGAAAGTTAAAAGGTAGCACTGTGGATTTCCTTACTATCCCTCCTCCACTAATTAAATCAAAGGTGATCATGCTATGATTACTATTGCCAAGTGGCCCCAACACCCTTATCTCTTGCACTAGATCTGGTGTTCCACTAAGGACTAGGTCTAATATGGCTTCCCCTCTGGTCGGTTCATGAACCAGCTGCTCCAAGAAGCAGTCATTTATGTCATCTAGGAACTTTATCTCCCTAGCATGTCCTGCTGTGACGCTGACCCAGTCGATACCGAGGTAATTGAAATCACCCATTATTATTACTGCGCTGTAACGTTTGTTAGCTTCCTTGATTTCTTTGAGCATTTCATCATCCATTTGTTCATTCTGGCCAGGCGGTTGATAGTACACCCCCACTGCCATCACCTTCCCCTTTTTACATGGAATTTCAATCCATAGAGATTCTACAGCAAATTTAGTTTCCTGCAAAACTTTAATCCTTTCTGACTCAATGCCCTCTCTAACATAGAGCGCAACCCCTCCACCAATTTGATCAGCTCTATCATTACGATATAGTTTGTACCCAGGTATCACAGTGTCCCACTGGTTGTCCTCCTTCCACCATGTCTCTGATATTCCAATCATATATAACCTCTCATTTAGTGCTATATATTCTAACTCTCCCATCTTATTTTTTAGACTTCTAGCATTTGCATACAAGCATTTTAGAGACTGTATTTTATTCATATTAATTTGGCTATTGGTAGACTTGGGTAATTTGGGATCTTTGGGACTTCTCTGAGTTATACATTTTATTTGTGAACTGTGGCCTGTTTACTCCAGTGTTAACAGAATTATTACTTTAAAATGAACTGACCTGAGTTCTTTCAAGAGAGGAACGCGGAAAATGGGGGGAAGGATCTCATGTGGTCCTTTCAGCCTTGAAGGATGAGACAGGTGGAGAATTGAGGGAAGAAGAGAGTTAGGGGAAAGAGACCCCCCCTTCTCATCCTTTCTGAAGGTAGGAGCAGCAGTGCTGAGTGGCCATGGGATTCCCCAAACCCTGAAGTCAAAGAATACAGGAGAGAGTGAGATTGGCAGAATGTAGGAGGGAATCTAGAGTAGTAGTGAGGAAACCACAGCATTCTCCAGAACCTGCCCACAAAGACATGCAGCAGGAATTTGGTAGGGAAAATTAAGTATACGTAGGGTTACCAGATGTCCCCGATTTTCAGGGATAGTCCCTTATTTTAGAGCTGTGTCCCTGGCTCCCACCTGTTTGGCAGCCTCCTGTCTCCAATTCCAGCAATGGGACAGAGGGGGTAGAAAAATGTATTTTCAATTTAGTGATTTGAATATGTCAGTTTTTAGAATTTACATCCATTATCTTTATATTTTGCACAGTATGGGGGAAATGCATCACAGTTTCTATTTCTCTGTTAATTTGTCTGTTTGGAAGTGATATTTTTGCCGTCATGGGATGGATGGGGGGAGCAGGATGATGATTTCTCTTCCCTCCTCCATGCTTTGTTGTTCAAACATTGAATTAAGTTGTCCCGTATCCCCCCCCCCCACACACACACTTTAGATAAGTATCCCAGATTTGCTGGCAAAAAAATCTGTTAACCTTAGGTACAACATAATGGCTGTGAGCGGAGGGGGGGGGGGGGAGCTGATTGAAGTCAGAGAGATATTGCTGAGGAGAGTGATCAATTACACAGGGAAAGGTTTATGGGAGGGGGTGGCAAGGGTGATTGAGGTCAAGAGGGGTTGGTAGAGAATGGAGATTGCTTGAGACCAAAGAGAAGAGGTTGCTTAGTGTATATGTGTTGGGTGGAGAGCACATGGATTTATACCCCTGAAACATCACTGGAAAAATCTTGCTCATTGGGACAGTAAATCTGAGATTGACCACCATTGATGTCTCTGCACTTCTTTCACTGGTCCAGTCCTCAGTACTGCCCCTTTAGTCCAGCTAGGGCAGTTTTCAACGGGTTTTGACTACTTGCAAAAACATTGAGCCCGATATTCTTCTGGGTAGGCTATGTGCTGCTACAGCGCATAGCCCCGCCCACTGACCTTAACCCTGGATATTCAATGCCAGGATCATATGCAGCCCAAGCATTGAATATCCGGGGATTGCCGCACATGCCAGAAGTTACATTAGGTAACAGCGATATTGCATGCTGCCCGGTTAGCTCCTGTGCTGAAAGATAGGCGAGGGTTTTCCTTGCCTATCTTTTCGGCGCAGATCGCTAACCAGGCAGCATGCAATATCGCTGTTACCATTTGTCACCACCTCCACTCTGCCTCCGACATGCCCCGATGCTAACTGGATATCATCGGGGTACATAGGGGAGTTAGAAGGGGATATTCAACGGCACCAACAGTATAAGTGCCATTGAATATCCCAATTTAAGGCATTTATACGTTTTACTGGGCTGTATACTGTGTAAATGCCTTTCGAATATCAGATCCATATAGTGTCTACTTTAAGTGATCTAATACGAATAGGTGTTCCTTTGGTGAAGAGTGGGCATAGCACGGGGGGGGGGGGGATCAGTTCTTATACTTTGGATCAAGTTAAATGTACAGTAGACTATTTTATAAAGACAAATATGTGCCTATGTGCCTTTCCTGCTAGGTGCCCTTTTATAAAAGTGCCCTCTTTATGTAAAGAAGTGTGGTTGCCATGTTAATGGTTAATAAATGAAAATAAAACAAATACAAAAGGAATATAAGGTGATATTTTTTTATTGAACTAACTTAATACATTTTTGACTACTTTTTGAAGGTTAAAACCTTCCTCCTAAGATACTGTCCTGACCCAAGGAAGACAGTTTGAACCTCTGAAAACTAGTCACATATGTATTAATCTAATAAAAGGTACCAGTATGGTTTAAAGGTGAGGTCAGAGAGGCTGTTGTTGCCAAAAAAGCATCTTTCAGGAAATGGAAAAAAGAGCCAAACGACGAAACCTGGAAACAGCACAAGCACTGGCAAGTCAAATGCAAGGCATTGATAAGGCAGGCAAAGAGAGAATTTGAGAAGAAGCTTGCTGCGGAAGCAAAAACGTGAAATAAAGACCTTTTCAAGTACATTCGTAGCAGAAAAACCTGTGAGAGAGTCAGTTGGTCCATTAGATGATAAAGGGGTTAAAGGAGCACTAAGAGGCGACAAGGCGATAGCGGAGAGACTGAATGAATTCTTTGCTTCGGTCTTTATTGAGGAAGATGTAGGGATGTTACCCATGACTGAAGTGGTATTTAAATGTGCAGAAGAATTGAAGGAAATATCGATACATCGGGAAGATGTCTTACAACTATTAGATAAACTGAAGAGTAGCAAATCACCTGGGCCGGATGGTATACATCCAAGGGTGTTGAAAGAACTGAAATATGAGATTGCAGACCTTCTATCAGTAATCTGTGAACTATCATTAAAATCATCTCTAATACCTGAAGATTGGAGGATCGCCAATGTAACACCAATTTTTAAAAAGGGTTCCAGGGGTGATCCGGGAAACTACAGACCGGTGAGCCTGATGTCAGTACCAGGAAAAATGGTAGAAACCATCATAAAGAATAAAATTACTCAGCATGTAGATAGTCACAACCTAATGGGAGACAGCCAACATGGCTTTAGACAAGGAAGATCTTGTCTTACTAATCTGTTATGTTTTTTGAAGGAGTGAATAAACAGGTGGACAAAGGTGAGTCGGTTGATACTGTGTATCTGGACTTTCAGAAAGCCTTTGACAAGGTCCCTCATCAGAGACTTTTGGCAAAACTAAAGAGTCATGGGATAGGAGGCAGTGTACTATTGTGGATCAGAAACTGGTTAAAAGATAGAAAGCAGAGGGTAGGGCTAAATGGCCAATTTTCCCAATGGAGAAAGGTGAATAGTGGTGTACCCCAGGGATCTGTGCTGGGTCCGCTGCTTTTTGACATATTCATAAATGACCTGGAAAGTGGAATAACGAGTGAGGTTATCAAATTTGCAGATGACACAAAACTATTTAAAGTTGTTAAAACCCAAGAGGATTGTGAAAAATTGCAAGAGGATCTTGATAAATTGGAAGACTGGGCATCAAAATGGCAGATGAAATTTAATGTGGACAAGTGCAAGGTTATGCACCTAGGGAAGAACAACCCAAACTATGGTTACACGATGCAAGGTTCCACATTAGGAACCACCACCCAGGAAAAAGATTTAGGTGTCATTGTGGATACCATGTTAAAACCCTCGGCCCAGTGTGCAGCGGCGGCCAAGAGAGCAAATAGAATGCTAGGTATGATAAGGAAAGGAATGGAAAATAAAACAAAAGATATTATAATGCCTCTATATCGTTCCATGGTGAGACCGCACCTTGAATATTGTGTGCAATTCTGGTCGCCATATCTTAAAAAGGATATAGCGATTTTAGAAAAGGTTCAGAGAAGAGCCACCAAAATGGTAAAGGGGATGGAAGGATACTCCTATGAAGAAAGGCTAAAAAGGTTGGGCTCTTTAACCTGGAAAAGAGACGGCTGAGGGGAGATATGATAGAAGTCTATAAATTAATGAACGGAGTGGAACGGGTAAACGTAGATCAATTGTTTACGTTATCAGAATATAGAAAGACTAGGGGACATGCAATGAAGCTACAGGGTAAACTATTTAAGACTAATAAAAGAAAATATTTTTCTCAACGTGTAATCAAACTCTGGAATTTGTTACCGGAGGATGTAGTAAAGGCTGTTAGTGTAGCTGGGTTTAAAAAAGGTTTGGACAAGTTCCTGGAGGAAAGGTCCATAAACCATTATTAAGAAGTGACCGAAGATATCAATGCTTGACCCAGTACAAGCATTGTGGAACTTGTGTCTCTTGGGGAAACTGCTAGGTACATATGACCTAGATTGGCCACTGTTGGAAACAGAATACTGGGCTTGATGGACCTTGGTCTGATCCAGTATGGCATATCTTATGTTCTTATGTTCATTTTGAGGAAATTAAAAGGTCATGGGAAAGGAAGCAATCTACTGTTGTGGATCGGAAACTGATTAAAAGACAGAAAACAGTGAGCAGGGCTAAATGGACAATTTTTTTCAACAGAGAAAGGTGAATGGTGAAGTACCCCAGGGATCTGTGCTGGGCTCACTGCCTTTTAACATATTCATAAATGACCTGGAAATGGGAACAACAAGTGAGGTGATCAAATTTACAGATGGCACAAAATTATTCTAAGCTGTTAAAACACAAGAGGATTGTGAAAAATTGCAAGAAGACCTTGAGAAATTGGGAGACTGGGTGTCCAAATGGCAGATGAAATTTAATGTGGACAAATGCACTTTTGCATAAACTGGAAGTGTGCTTTGGAGGGGGGCGGAAGAAGCAGATAGTGCAAGACAGAAACCAAGATGCAGTGCTGGAGACTGCGGGTAAGTGTTGCGTTGCGATTTCTGAACTATTGCCACTGCTGCAAGCCCCAGAGGGGAGGCAGTGGCAGCACTGGGTGCCCCCAGAGGGCCAGCACTCTAGGTGGCCCCCTAGTTTGCCTAATGTACTGCTGGCCCTGCCGACAGGTACTTGTGAACTGGAATGGCCACTGTTGGAAACAGGATATTGGGCTTGATGGACCTTTGGTCTGATCTCGTATGGCGTATCTTATATTCTTATGTTGATTTTATATTTTTATTAACCACTTTTGTATTGATTTGGCAACATATATACAAATTGTCACTCCAATAAAATTTCTTGAACCTGAATCTTCTCCAAGAGCCAATAATGTCCCAGGATGCTGTGCTTTCTGCCTGCAGTTACTGTGAAGGTGAACCTTTGGTTGCCTCAGTTTTCCCCAAGCAAGCCACTCCAACTGGTTGTAGTAAGGATTCCCCTCCCCCAACCAGGCTGCCACTTTAAACCATGTGTTTCCCCTCAAAAAAGATGCTGTCACTTTGTAGCAGCGAAGTGCATGCAATGAATAAAACCAGGACTCAGCTGCAGGATCCAAGCCAATTTATTGTGCACAGGCTGACAGAATTGTGTCCAAAAGAGATTGAGCAATGGAGTACAGGAGCAAATTCCTTATATACAATTTTTACAGTTTGATACAGGCAAACTTTCTATTGGTCCCAATGCCCCTTGCACCTGTCCAATCGGGGACCCTCTCTGGGCCTCGCTCCCTGTTCCCCCTTCTCAGGCTATTCTAACAAAGGCATAGTTTTAGGCATAGATACATTTCTACTTCAAGGACATTTCTAGCTCAGAGAATGCAAGAACATTTCTATCATCAGCATACATGAATTATACAAACTTTTCAAAAGCAGTTTAAAGCAGTTTCTCAGATTCTGGTTCTTCTCAGCACTACTCTCAGGTGGGGGTTAGGATCTAGGCCTGATTTACAGGCCATAGCCTACCACAACTTTACTATTCAGCCTGAGAGCTCTTTCCACTCCATTGATTTGCAGGTCGGTGCAGAAAGGCATGCATTAGAATGTTGCACTAAGCTCCAGCGCACTGCATTCTAACACAATCACTAAAAAATATTTTTACTCCTGATATAGTAAACTAATGGCATGCAAATTATGCTGTATTAAAAACTATGTGGTCTCAAGAACAACTGTGCACACCACAGTGGTAAGGTGCAGCTGTCTGCTGCATCAGGAGTAAAGATCTCTCTTCCTGTCAGTGCAAGAGCAGGGAATGATTCATGCACTGACAGCAGGGCAGGCATTAGACATACAGGAGTCCAGAGCAGAAATTGGTGAGGGGACCCCAAAGTCCACCTGCAGGCTATGCTGTCTTCAGCTTGAGGGAGGCATAGTGCCCCCTTTGGAATGGGGGCCTAGGGCAATGGACATGTTTGCCACCCCTAACATGGGCCCTGGCTGATAGGAAAGAAGATAAAAAAAGAAAATGGAAAACACATACGAAACCTCATCACTCCCCCCCCCCCCCCCCCCAACAACAACCACCATTGGTGGCCCAGATGGACTCTCTCCCCCCTCTGACCCAAAATATCCTGGTGTCACCTCATCCAGACCCTCCACCCCACTATTGTTCTAAGTGCCTGTAACCCCATCACTGACTGTGGCAGTGCAAGGCAGTAAGTCCCCTCCCATATCTAGTGCACCTCAGGAGTGATGCCCTCTGGCTCCTACCTCTGAGCTGCCATCTTGAAAAGAGCATCAGTGGACAGGGGTACTGGAGGGGGCCTACTGCCTTGTGCTGCAGTTGTCAAGGGGGGCACCGGATAAGTTGGGGGGGGGGGGAGGGTCTGAGAGGTGGCACCAGGATGATAATTTGGGTTGGGGGAGGAGAGGGCTCACTTGGGCCATCACTATTGTTTGTGGCCACCATTGTGGTTGTTGATGGGTGGGAGGGAGCAGTGAAGTTTGGGGTGTTTTTTTTCTTAGCTTCCTTCCTGTTAATGCAAGAGTGAATTTCCACTCTTGAACTGAGAGAAAGGGAGATGTTTACTCCCAGTGAATCTTACCGCTACCGTGTCTGCTCTTTTTTTTCTGACAGCGGACATTTTTTAACGCAGCAATAATTTGCACGCCATTAGTTTATTGCATTGGGAGTAAAATTATTTTTAGTACATGCTACGTGCTGGAGCTTCGTGCAAGCAGTCTAATGCATGACTTTCTGCATCGACCTGTGCATGTTTATGCCAGCCAAGATTCACCCACACAAATAAAAGTAAAAACGGCACTAAATTGTATTGTTTTCTTTTTTTACAGTGGGCGTGATTTGCACGCAACCCCTTAACGCTGTGGCCTCACGCTGATTTTCACGTGCTAATCTTTCTTCCTTACCGGGTAAGGTTAGCTCGGGAAAAATCAACCACAAACTGATGCTTGCTGCGCTCCTTCCCTGCGAACTTGCCGTCGGCGACGACCCCTAAGAACACCGTTGGAGAGAGCTCCGCCTCGGGGGACGATTTCGCTGCAGTAGTACCACCGAGCCCTGTTTCTCTCCGGATCCTTAATGACGTAACACCGCCCCGCCGTTTCTCCGGTTCTGGTTTTTTCTTGCTGAGCCGCAGCTGCTGCTAACATGGGTCTTTCCCCCAAAACACATCGGACCTGACGAGCCTGGGGGCAGCTTGTTTCCACGACATGCTCCTTCCCGGCTGAGAGACTTCTTCGAGACGCAGTAACCTACGCAAACGTAAGTAAATTAAAAGACAAAATCCCAATAAAACACTTTCTCTGCTCTATAGTCAATGTTGTGTGTGATGGGGTGTAAAGTGACTCGAGACAAACGATGATAGTGCTTCAAGCTTGCTGTGTCTGGCAGCAAATAAATGCAGCTCTTCCCCTGTTTGCAGCCCCGGATCCATTTCTAGGGTGGTTTCTGCCCGGCCGCAGCTTGGGGGCACTGCGAGCATGCATACCTTCTCCCGTGCTTTCTGATTACAAACGAAGCCCAGGCAGGAGGGCGGGGCACATGCTCACTGTCTCTGCTCTATCCCTATAAAATGGGAGGGACCTGAGGGAGAAGGAATCAGGGATTGGGATCGTTAGGCCCATATAGGCTGTTTAGATTTTTTTTAAATTGCAATTTTAGTTACATTAGGTTAAAAAAAAGAAACGCCCAAAAGAAAAAAAAAATAACATACCAATACAGTAAATACATCTTAGCCCATCTCAAAGAAGAGGTAGTAGATGCAAAATATCTAACCTAGACTGGTCTTAAAATATAACACAATTACTAGGATGAATCCATCCCTTAGCACAAAAAAAGTACAACGAAGAAAATAAGAACCCAAGCAAGAAGATCCCCAACAGTTAATCTCAGCCCCCCTTCCCAATCTACTAATCTTTAACTGTCACTTTATCCAAGGAAATCCTCTAACTGCAAAGAATCAAAGAAAATAAACTGGTTCCCTTGATGGAACAACCTTTGTTTCGCAAGAGCAAAAAGGATCTTCTCTGTATCTGTCTTGAACCAGATACATCAGAGAAAATCATAAACCTCTGTCCACAGAAGGGATCATGTTTCTTCTTGACATACAGTTTCAATATTGATATTTTATCCACTTCATTTACAAAAGTTGCCACAAGGGTGGCCTTACCTGAGACCTCTTCATAAGACTCGGGAAAGATAACTCTAAAGAATTTTTAGACTTGGGTACTTTTGCCTCCCTGTGGCAGCTTGCTCCACACGTTTTGTAGGAATATAGAAATAATCAGAAATAGCTACCTGCTCAAGATTAGGAACATACAATATATCCTTAAAATACTTTCTCAGCAGGAACAAAAGTGACAAATAATACGTTTTGGGGAAATCAAGAAAATGAAGGTTCTTATTCCACGACATATTCTCCAACAATTCTGGTTGTCTATGTCCTTAATACTAGATGAAACTGACTTTTGCAAAATAGAGGCCTAATCAGTAAGTTTATCCAAGTGAGTTTGTTACCTGAAACTGCTCTTCATGCAACTGAAGAGTAGAAATAGTCTCTTTTGAAAAAACAGCAACTTGCCCCATAGCCCCTCCTAAGTAGAGAATTATTCTGAGCCACCATGTTCCGAACATCTAATAGTGGAACCTCAGTAGGAGACTTGGAAGGAGAAGAGACCGTAATCACAGGAACTTTAATTTCAGCAGGCAAAACAGCCTGACACCTCACTGAAGAAGAAACCATGGACAGGAAAGGATCAACCCCTTCTTCCATCCCTAAGGTGGGAGATCCTTCCCCAAACGAAGAAGTCTTTGAAATCTCAGGAGGAGTGGGTGGAGCCCTAGATATAGGACTCAAAGAAGCCCCTGATGAAAGAGGAGACGAAGTCGAGCCAGACGGAGTAGATTGAGCCATTACAGTTACATGCTTGTCCGTTGGGCTTTGTTTCATAACTGATCCAGCAGATGGAGCCACAGATTTACCGTTCTTCTTACATGACCTCTTAGGCATACTCACAAGGAGGACAGATGGATTTCAGCCAGATTGGTGCCGAATTGACTCCTTTGGACACTCGTCTGTGGCTGCACAGCCCGCAGTGCTGTTAAATGGGCCCAGAAGCGCCAATGATGTTGTGGAGGGGGTGGAGTTACCACCAGCAGCCAATGCTCTTTCCATGCTGGGACTCTGCAGCGGTTTACCAAGCCTCCCACTCTGCTGCTCTCACACCGGTCACTCAGCTGAGAAGCAAAATCCTCCCAACCATCCATGGTCCGCAGCACTGTTAAATGGGCCAGGCAGCCCTGATGATGTGGGAGGGGTGGAGTTACCACTGGCAGCCAATGCTTTTCCCATGCTGGGACTCCCCAGTGGTTTACCAAGTCTCCCCTTCTGCTGCTCTCGTGCCATTCTCTCAGATTAGAAGCAAACTTTTCTCCCGCTACTTAGTTTTATTTCTGGTCCATTCCTACACACTCCAGTTGTGGTCGACTTATCACCAATGGAAAGATTAAGATGGCGGTGCGTCAGGGGGAGTTTTTGACATCCCTTGACCTTACGGAGGCGTACTTACACATTCCCATCAGAGCAGCGCATCAAAGGTTCCAGAGGTTCGCTTTGCCTTGGGGACACTATCAGTTCCAGGCATTGCCCTTTGGCCTGGCGACGGCGCCACAAACTTTCACCAAGATTATGGTGGTGGTTGCAGCGGTGTTGTGCAAGGAAGGAATCCTAGTGCATCCATACCACGCTGATTGGTTGATTTGAGCCAAGTCCGAAACCGAGAGCGCTCGGGTAACGGACAGAGTGGTAAGGTTTTTGCAGAGCCTAGGCTGGGTGGTCAATCCAGCCAAAAGTCGCCTGCTTCCCTCCCAGGTCCTTGAGTATCTGGGGGTGCGGTTCAACACAAAGAACGGACAGGTGTTTTTACTGGATCATCAAGGCCATGTGCTGCGCCAGGTGGTACGCAAGTTCAGGATCACTCCGGCCCCCTCGGTGTGGTCTTATCTACGTGTGCTGGGAACGATGGCGGTGACCCTGGAGGCAGTGCCTTGGGCCAAGTTTCACATGCGGCTGTTGCAAAGAGTGCTGCTGCGCCGGTGGTCGCATCAGTCCGATTCGTTGAACAAAAGGCTTCCTTGCCAAATCGAGTTCAGACAGTCCCTTCGGTGGTGGCTGCGTCCGACCTCAGTAACAGTTGGAATGCCGCTGGAACAGCCGGTGTGGATTCCGTTGTTGACGGATGCGAGTCTCGTGGGCTGGGGAGCCCACTGTGAGGACCGGTTCGCGCAAGGAGTATGGTCTCCTCTGGAGAGGTCTTGGTTGATCAACCAGCTGGAGTTGGTATTTTGAGCGCTTCTGGTGTTCGAGGCAATGGTGGTAGGTCGGGCAGTGCGCGTGTTGTCAGACAACTCGGCGACAGTGGCCTACATCAATCGACAAGGCGGCATGGGAAGTGTGGCCATGGAGGAGGAAGCGGACCTCCTGTTCTCTTGGGTAGAGAGTCGGTTGACAGTGCTTTCGGCAGCGCACATAGCAGGGAAGGACAATGTGATGGCCGATTTCCTCAGCAGGGTCCGAGTAGATGTGGGGGAGTGGGAGCTGCGTCCAGACATTTTTGCACAGATAGTGCGTCGATGGGGTCCGCCGATGATGGATCTCATGGCGACCTTCCAGTCCGCAAAAGCCAGTTGGTTCTTCAGCAGGAGGCGGGAAAGAATGTCAGAAGGCGTAGATGCACTGTTGTACTAGTGGCCATCGACAGGTCTCCTTTATGTCTTTCCTCCATGGGCGATTAATAGGTCGAGTGATTCAGCGGATCGAGTCTCACCCGGGGAGAGTTCTGTTGGTGGCTTCGGACTGGCCAAGAAGGCCGTGGTACGCAGATCTCATTCGCCTCCTCGACGGAGAGCCCTGGCGGTTACCGGTGACGGCGAATCTGTTGCTTCAGGGACCACTTCTCATGCTTCAGGTGGATCGGTTCTCGCTTACGGTTTGGCCATTGAAAGGGCGAGGCTGAAGAAGAAAGGTTATTCAGCGGCAGTCATTGCGACTCTGCTTAGAGCGTGGAAACAGTCCACGTCGCTGACATATATTCGGGTCTGGTGTATATTTGAGGACTGGTGCACGCGACGGCAAGTCTGGGCGGCTACGGTTTCCGTTCCCTTAATCTTAAGTTTTCTGCAGGACAGCTTTGATAAGCGTCTTGCAGCCAGTTCCTTGCGAGTTCAGCTAGTGGCTCTTTCGTGTTATCGCGGCAAAGTACAAGGCGTTTGCCGTTGGAGCCCATGTGGATGTGTTGCGTTTCCTCAAGGCAATTGCTAGGCTTCGGCCTTCGCGCAGAATGGTGGATCCACCATGGGGTTTAAATTTGGTGTTAGGAGCGTTATCTAAGGCGCCCTTCGAGCCGTCGCACCGGGCTTTGGTTAAGGACTTGACGTTGAAAACCGTGTTTTTGGTTGCTGTCTGTTCAGCTAGACGCATTTTGGAGCTGCAAGCGTTATCTTGTAGGGAGCCGTTCTTATCATTTTCCAGAGAAAAGGTGGTATTGAGACCAGTTCCCTCATTTTTGCCTAAGGTGGTATCTCCATTTCATCTAAATCAGACAGTGTCTTTGCCGGTTCTAGGGTCGCCGGAGGGCAGCGACTTGAATCGCAGTTTACGCCGTTTGGTTACATGATGCAAGGTTCCATATTAGGAACCACCACCCAGGAAAAAGATTTAGGCGTCATTGTGGATACCATGTTAAAACCCTCGGCCCAGTGTGCAGCAGCGGCCAAGAGAGCAAATAGAATGCTAGGTATGATAAGGAAAGGAATGGAAAATAAAACAAAAGATATTATAATGCCTCTATATCGTTCCATGGTGAGACCGCACCTTGAATATTGTGTGCAATTCTGGTTGCCGTATCTTAAAAAGGATATAGCGATTTTAGAAAAGGTTCAGAGAAGAGCCACCAAAATGGTAAAGGGGATGGAAGGATACTCCTATGAAGAAAGGCTAAAAAGGTTGGGGCTCTTTAACCTGGAAAAGAGATGGCTGAGGGGAGATATGATAGAAGTCTATAAATTAATGAACGGAGTGGAACGGGTAAACGTAGATTGATTGTTTTACCTTATCAGAATATAGAGAGACTAGGGGACATGCAATGAAGCTACAGGGTAAACTATTTAAGACTAATAAAAGAAAATATTTTTTCACTCAACGTGTAATCAAACTCTGGAATTTGTTACCGGAGGATGTAGTAAAGGCTGTTAGTGTAGCTGGGTTTAAAAAAGGTTTGGACAAGTTTCTGGAGGAAAGGTCCATAAACCATTATTAAGAAGGGACCCAGGATATCAATGCTTGAACCTGTGTCCCTTGGGGAAACTGCTAGGTACGTATGACCTAGATTGGCCACTGTTGGAAACAGAATACTGGGCTTGATGGACCTTGGTCTGACCCAGTATGGCATATCTTATGTTCTTATGTTCTTAAACGGTCGTTGTGACAATATTTGAAAGTTTCGGAAGAGTTTCGCAAGTCGGATCGACTCTTCGTATTGTTCGGAGGTATTCGCAAATGGGAAGCGGCAGCTAAGGCTTCCATTGCCAGATGGATTAGGGAAGCGATTGCTTCAGCTTATCTGCTTCAAGGTCGGTGGGTGCTGGCGGGCTTACGAGCTCACTCTACCAGAGCGCAAGGGTCTTCCTGGGCGGAACACAGTTTGATTCTGCCGGGGGAGATTTGTAGGGCGGCCACCTGGTCTTCCCTTCATACTTTCAGTAGCCACTACTGTCTCGATGTTGCGGCGGCAAATGACGCCTGCTTTGGGTCGGCAGTGTTACGGGCAGGTTGGAAAGGTCCCTCCCAATGATTACTGCTCTGTTACATCCCAGAGGTAGAGGACTGAACTGGAATAACGATAAGGAAATGATAATTACACTTACCTGGTAATTGTAGTTCCTTGAGTGATGACAGTTTAGTCCTCATTCCCACCCGGGGGATTATATCTGGCGGTATTGATCATTTGGGTGTACGGGAAGATTACAGGTAGGTCTGTTTCAGACATTGCTCATTCTCACTCATTCTGTGTGTGGCAGGGACGGGTATAAGAAAGGTTGGCCTGGGACAGGCTCAGGTGTACATATTTAAAGTTATAGTTATGTTTATGTTGTAATTGATATAATAGCTACTTATTGGTTGCTCTTTTGAGTCTGCTTTGTCAATAGTTCACTGGGGCTGATGGGAGAGATCCGCAGGCTTGATGTCACGATTTTGACATGCCCAGTCTCCAAGCTGCAAGAGGAGGTGCACAACCCAGAGGTAGAGGACTGAACTGTCATCACTCAAGGAACTGTAATTATCATTTAACGGGCCAAGGCGCCCTCTACCACTCGATACAGATTCATTGTTACCTTGCCGCCGGAACGCCCACTACCTTATATGGCATTCTTCACATTAACGCTGCAACTGGTGCTGGTAACATTAGGACGGTTTAGTAAACATATTTTATTTATTTATAGCTTTTCTATACCGCGCTCTTTTTCATCAGCGCGGTTTACATTGAACAAGAATACTCACAGCAAGCAACAGGTTTACAAGAAACAGGAAAATTAAACTGGGATTCAACTTAGGGAAACTATGTACATATATGTTATGAAATTATATACAATGAATAGAGCTTTTATTAACATCTTTTATAAATAATATATTTACAATTTTACTATGAGGGCTTGGAATGTGTTAGAGGGTTGATGATGGGCACTGGGATTGGGAGAAGTGTAGAAGGAAAAGGTGGTGTTTTATGGCTTTTCTGAATTGCTTGAGGTCCGTGATTGCTCTAATGGTAGGTGGTAGGTTGTTCCAACATTTGGGTGCGTAGTGTGCGAAAGCCCTGTCTGTGGTTGTGCGCGTGCATTTTATGGCTTCTGATGGTGTGGCTAGGGTATTTGCAGCTACGGATCTCCTGGATCTAATGTTAGGCGTGTGATTGAGGAGGTTTGAGATTGCTGAAGGGGCAATCATGTTGATCGCTTTAAAGGTCATAAGAAGGGCTTTATACGTAATCCTGCAGTATATAGGGAGCCAGTGTAGTTCCATTAGGATGGGTGTAATGTGGTCACTTTTTGAGGCGCCGTAAAGGACATGGGCAGCGGCATTCATGGCTAGTTGTAATGTATTTAGGGTGTTTTTTGGGAGGCCATGGAGTATTATGTTAGCATAGTCGAAGTGGGGTGTGACTATGGCTTAGAATATGGTCCGGAAGTTGTCTTGGTCGAGCATATTTTTCAGGTTACGGAGGGTACGTATCTTGAAATAAATAGTTTTTACAGTGCGGTTGACATGTTCTTTGAAGTCAAGTCGATGGTCCAATATTACTCCAAGGTATCTTATGGAGGACTTGATTGGGAGGTCTGCGTCTCGTACTTTTAGAGTAACTGGTGGTGAAAATTCTCTGTTTTTCGTGATGATCAGGACCTCGGTTTTTTTGAAATTTATTCACATATTCTGGGTGAGGAGCCAGTCTGCTATAGCGTTAAAGCAATCTACTAGTGTTGTGTAGTCTGGGCGCGAAACATTGATTGGTGTGAATATAAGCACATCGTCTGCGTAGATTAGGGAGGATATGCCAAAGGAGCGAGTGATATCGCATAGGGGCTGCATGTAAATATTAAATAGCAGCGCTGATAGGGAGGAGCCCTGAGGTACTCCTTGTTTTAGCTGGAATGGTTCTGAGGTGCCTTCAACCGTCCTGACTTGTTGCCAGCGATCTTCCAGGTATGATTTGCACCAATCCCATGCCAACCCGTGGATTCCCTTGTCGTATAGTCGGGTTAATAGTTTGTCGTTGTCCATGGAGTCAAATGCTGTGGAGATGTCGAGGAAAATTAGGGCAAAGCCCTTTTTGATATCATCTATCCCACTGATGAGTGTGTTGGTTAAGGTGGTCAGCAGTGTCTCAACTCCGTGGGCTTCCCTGAATCCGTGTTGGCTGGGGTCAAGCGGTGAAGAGGTGTCTATGTGTTGTTTTACTGGTCTTTATCTGCCATCATTTACTATGTTACTATGTTACTTTCTCAATTATTTTGGATAGTAGAGGAATACTGGAGATTGGACGGTATGATTCTTCTTTTGTTGGATCTAGTTGGTGGTTCTTTAGCAGTGGCCTTATGGATGTCTGCTTTAGTGCAGATGGGAAAATGCCTGTTGAGAAGGACATATTTATTATTTCTGCTATGATTGGGCTAAAATCAGCGCGCATAGCTCTTATCCAGTGTGCTGGGCAAGGGTTGTTGGGTGCTGTGGTGGTATTCATTTTGATGATGATGTCTTCAACGGATTTTGCTGAGGGAGATGAGAGCTGAAGGAGAGGAATCTGGTGGGTATAATGCTGGGTGGGACTTGGGGAAGATGAGGTTGTAGTTCTGATGGATTTAGACTGTATAAAGTTGGCATACTTTTGGGGGTGTATAGGTTCATGTTGTGGTGTTGAAGGTTCTGTGGTTAGAGTTTTTACTAGATTGAAGAGTTCCCGTGGTTTGTTTAAGGATCGGTTGAGGAGTTCAGAATGGAAGGTTTTTCTTGTGTCCCATATTGCTTCATGGTGGGCTCGCAGGTGGGTTGAGTATTTTGTTTGATCTGTTGGGTTATGTGTTTTCCGCCACTTTCTCTCAAGCTTCCTCAAGAGAATAAGGGACTTCCTTAGCTCCAGGGAGAACCATGGTGCAGATGGCCTTTTACCTGCCTGGTTATTCGTAGTTGGGTTTTGTGGGCTGGAGGCAGCTTGGCGTATTGGTTGATGGTTTCATTCCAGGTAGTAACCATGTCTTCTATGTTGGAAGAAGGCTGATTGAGTTTTGGGAGTAAGTGTTTCTTGATTTCTTCTTCGTCGAGTTGTTTGAAGCGAGTGAAATTAGTTGCTGACTGTTTCTTTGTATCGGTGCAAGGGTCTTGTTGTGCTGGTATTTTGAATGAGATCAGGCTGTGATCTGACCAGGGGACTGGAGTGATGGAGAGGTCGAGTATATATTTTGTGGACACGTAGGTGGGTGGAGCGAAGACAAGGTCGAGAACATTGCCACGCTGATGGGTGGGCTGGTTTACGATTTGATTGTAGTTGAGGTTTTTCATTGTGTCTAAAAAGGAGTTAGATAGGGCAGGTTGGATGGATGAGAGATTGAAGTCGCCCATTTATCCAGTTTGGTTTATCTGGATATGCAGGGTTGCAGGCTAAGTCAATTATGTTGGATAGTTCTTCAGATGTTGAGTTTGGTGTCATGTATATAAGGTTGATAGTATTGTAGTTGTTGTATATTGAGATTGTGTTTAGTTGTTTCGTGCTCCTAGCTAGAATTGTACGGTATTGGAGATCAGTCTTTGCTGTAATGGCAACCCCTCCTCCTCCTCTTTTGTTTGTTCTGTTACATGTGTAGGTAGAGTAGTTGGGTGGTGTGAGCTGGTTTATTATGACTGTATCAGTCTCGGAGAACCAAGTCTCTGTGACCATTAACATGTCTAGATTGCGTTTGATTATTAGGTCTGAGATGGCTGGCCATTTCTTGCGTGCAGAGCGGGCGTTTATGAGGGCACATCTGAGTTCTTCTTGTTGAGGAATAGCTCGGTTGCGCTTTGTGTTGGCTGTTTGGTCTATTGCTATATGTAGTAGGTGTGAGTGTCTCTTGTTGTAAGGGTTTTGCGGATGTTGGTGAAAACTGCGGGAGTGTTTTTTGTTCGAGCTGTGTGGTGAAGGGATTTGGTAGTGATCCTGGGAGAGTGAATTAGTTTCATATATGACACTGGAGAGTAGGCATATTAACGTTATAGTCAGTAAGGTCATGGTTGCTGTAGTGTAGGAGAGAAATGTTTTATTATGAACACCTTTGTGGAAGGATATTTTTAGGTAGGCAGCTGGTAACACAGTTTCAATTACTTGTTTCAATCAGCAACTTACGAAAATCTAGAATCAACAGCTTGACATTACTGGTATGAGCCAAGGTTTTAAGTAATACAATGAATCGACCGTGGCTAATTATGTATGATAAGGTTTCAATTGAAGCATTAGCATTTGCTAAGTAAGATACAATGAATCAACTGTGGCTACATAAGATACAACTGAGGCTAGGTAAGTTACAGTGATTCAACTGAGGCTAAGCATGATATAATGGTTCAAAAAACAGAATTGTAGTAGCTGAAGAGCAAATCTTCAATATGTGATCTGGTAAAGCTTTACAGGGGATTGGTAGGTAAATACCTTAGGGTCCAGTTCGCGGGTTATGCCTGTGGGGGTTCTGGATTCATCAGCTGTATAGAGAGTGATGAGAGTGTTCAGCTTTCAACGGTTGAGGTAGGTAGTGTGCCGCGCCTAAGGGCCGTGCCAAAGGGCCCTCTGGCGAGGCCCTCAGGCGCGGGCGCGCCGGCTGGCGCGGTCTTTTTAAAGTTGCAGGCGGCTGCCCCAATTGGGCAGCTCACCTGAAGATGGCCGCCGCTGCTGGAAGGTGGCTCGATCCCCCGATAGGGAGAGCTGCTCTGGTGGTGGCTGGCAGCTGCTTCCCCAAGTTTCAAACTTGTACTAATTCAGATTCTCTTTGTGTCAGTTACCATGCGCCCAGTATATTTATTTAATAGTATTTAGCTCACACCTTTCCAGTCAAGGTAAATTATTACAATCAGGTACTGTAGGTATTTCCCTGTCCTTGGAGGGCTTACAATCTAAGCTTTTTCAGGGAGGGGGAGATGAAAGTTTTTGCTCCCATCTTACACCTGGCCAGTGGCCACACCTACGGGTCTGAGGCCGGCTGCATGAGCTGTGGATCTTTCACAAAGCTAAGACTCTAATTTTCTTTCTCATCTCTGCTGGTTTCGAGCTACCAATATAGAGTTTAACTGTCTGTTTTGTGGGAATTGCTAATATTAAGTTTAACTACTTATAAATTAAGCTTGGGGATAATCTGACTGACTGCTTTTCTGGGTAGCCTTGGAGCAGATATCTGTGGGTGCCCCCAGCTCAGGAACAGCCTACTGGCCAGAGACACTTAGGTTCCCGCCCACCCCACCTCTTTTCCCCACCCACCCCAGGGACTGCATTGCCTATATAGCACTCGCATACGTTGCCATCTATCCCTTTAACTTGGGTTAGAGCCCACATCTTCTTCCTCCTTTCCTCTTCTCCTTCTAGGACTGCTTATTCAGCATGTCATGTATTCAGTGCAATAACTGCAATACTTTCATTCCAAGACAAATCATTTGGAACCTCAGAGCTTGTCCTATGCCTCAGGTCAGCTGCCATGCATAAAGAACTGACTCTACTAAGGGAGGACCTAGCTGCCATGCATAAAGAGGTGACCCTACTGAGGGAGGAACTGGCTGCAATGAAGCACACCTCTTCTAGGATACAAACTGAACAATGTCCTCCACCGCTCCCACAAAGCATCAGACACCCCAGGGACAAGTGGATCACAGTGGGTTCTGGTAGATTGCGACCTGTAACGCACGGACATCCTATGCATCAAAAGATATCCCTGCATAATGCCTTCTCTGCCTTGGCGAATGAGGATGCCCAATCCAAAGAAACTGAAGGGCCCTTAAATGAGACAGACAATGCCCAATCTCCTGCTAAAGGACAAAATATGAAGAAAACCTCACCAAACAGCAAACGACTACTACTTGGTGATTCCATCATCAGTGGCACCAACTTGGGAACACAGTTCAAAGGAGAGAAGATAGTCAAGTGCCTCCCAAGCTCTTCAGCCAGCAGGAATATAAACCACATTGTTGAAGTACTTAGCACAGAAAGTGAACACTCCAAACTTGATGTTATCCACTTGGGCACAGATGACCTGGCTAGAAACAGTGCCTCTACAGTCTAAAAGGACTTCCAATCTCTGGGAGAGAAACTCAAGCCCATTGTTAACACTGTTGCATTCTCAGAGGTTCTGCCTGTGCTTGGTAAGGGGGCAAAAAGGCTGCATCACATTAACAGCTTTAATACATGGCTCCAGACCTGGTGCAAGCAAGAAGGATTCAGATTTATTGGCGGATGGGGTAACAGATGGAACAACAAGAGGCTATACTGTGCTGATGGACTACATCTCTCTGTCGCAGGGAAAAGAATTCTAAGTGAAAAATTCAAGCAATATGTGGATATGCATTTAAACTAGAAAAAGGGGGTGACGGATGTAGAAGGTCAAGCTCTGGATGTCACCCCCTGAAAATGCAGATTAAAATCAGAAACAGCCACACTTTTAAACAACAACACATCAAAAACAAGTGGGGAGAAGTAGGCAGAACAAAACCAATGCTAAATACACACAAGCCAGTTAAATGCTGGAAAGCAATGAGCACAAATGCTCGAAGCTTAGCCATCAAAGTTCCAGACCTGGAAGCCCTATTGGTGGAAATGGATTTGGACATTGTGGCCATTACAGAAACATGGCTAAATGAATCACATGATTGGGATATAGCCATACCTGGCTATAATCTATTCAGAAGAGACAGAAAAAATCGAAGAGGAGGAGGAGTAGCCTTTGTATGTCAAAAGCAATATTAAAGCTACTGAAATGCAGGGGGCATGGGGAAAAGAAGAAGCGCTCTGGATTGTGTTGGAAAGAGGAGATGGCACTGTCATCCATACTGCTGTAGTCTACAGACCTCTGACACAAATTGAAGAGAGAGATAACAAATTGATTATAGATATTGCCAAGATAGCCACAAAGGGAGGGGGGGGGGAAGCGATCATATTGGGTGACTTTACCTGATGTGGATTGGATTACTCCTTCTGCAAATCTGGAAAGAAGCAAAAAAATCGTGGATGCTCTCCAAGATGCTTTACTTAGACAAATGGTGATGGAACCAACCAGGGAAAGCTCAATGCTGGATTTAGTGCTCACCAACAATGATAGCGTGTCAAATGTCTGTGTGAGTGCCCCTGTGAGCAGCAGCGATCATCACACGGTGTGGTTTGAGATAAAAGCCATGGTATAGGCCAATCATAGCAAGCTCAAAGTCCTAAACTTCAAAAACACAGATTTCAATAAAATGGCCGAGTACCTAAAGGAGGAGCTGACAGGGTGGAAGGAGATAAGGGAAGTGGAATTGCTATGGGCTAAACTAAAGGTGGCAATACACAAGGGGCAATAAAATAAATATGTAACAAAAGTCAACAAAAATAAGAGGAGAAGAAAACCTGTTTGGTTTTCCAAAGAAGTGGCTGCTCAAAGGCAAAAAACACAGCTTTCACAAAATTCAAAAGCTCGCAAACAGAAGAACACAGAAAGGAATACAGGATCAAACTCGGAGACAAAGAGAGAAATAAGGATAGCAAAATCAAAGGCATAGGAAAAGATGGCTAAAGATGTTAAGTGTGGCAACAAAACCTTCTTCAGGTATATTCGGGAAAGGAAGAAGATCAGAGGTGGAATTGCAGAACTCAGAAGTGCTGCAAACAGACTCATAGAAAGTGACATTGAAAAAGTGAAATTGCTAAACAAATACTTCTGCTCTGTTTTTACTAAAGAAAGTCCTGGAGAAGGACCACCTTTGACTCCCAAATATAAAAATGGGAATGAAGTAGATACCACACCATTCACAGAAGATGATGTGTTAGAACAATTTGCAAAACTGAACGTGGACAAGGCCATGGGACGGGATAGGAAACATCCCAGGATATTGAAAGAGCTCAGAGAGGTTCTTGCAGGGCCGTTAAAGGATGTTTTTTTTTGTTGTTGTTGTTTTTTAAATTTAAATTTTATCATTTTACAACGAAGCATATACAACTTCATGGAAATATGGGAACAGGAAAGAAATAGTAACAATATTGACACACTCAATGTTATGTAAAAAGAAAAACGGAGAAATATAATTCCTGGCCCAACTATAGCCCACCACAGAAGAAGAGATCCAACAAAATATTTAACACACAAAAGGCATAGGAAAATATATGTGAACTAACAGTCAAGACTAACTAACTAATGGTAGTGGATCTGGGGACTCATCTGGAGGGCGTCAAGCACTCAAAAAAGCCACTAACTGTGACGGTTCAAAAAAATATAAGAATCATTATTCAATCTAATCAAACATTTGCAAGGATATTTCAAAAAGTATAGACCCCCTAATATCAGTACCCCGGAGCGAAGTAACAAAAACTCTTTCCTACGTTTTTGAGTTTCCTTGGATAGATCTGGAAACACATGAACAGTTAATCCATGAAACTGCACATTACGCTTCTTAAAAAACATACGAAGGAACCAATCCCTATCAGAGGCTAAGATAAATGTGGCAATCAACGTAGAAGAAGAAACAACCTCACTTAATGATGACTCCAATATAGCCGAAATGTTTAATACATAAAGGATGTTTTCAACAAATCTTTGGAAACAGGAGAGGTTCCTCAGGACTGGAGAACGGCTGATGTCATACCTCTACACAAAAGTGGTGACAGGGAAGCAGTGTCAAACTACAGGCCCGTGAGCCTTACCTCGGTGGTGGGAAAAGTAATGGAGGCACTCCTGAAAGAGCGAATAGTGAACTTTCTCAAAACCAACAGGTTGCAAGACCAGAGGCAACATGGTTTTACCGAAGGATGATCTTGCCAAACAAATCTGATTGAGTTCTTTGACCGGGTGACCAGGGAGCTAGATCAGGGGCATGCGATGGATGTCATCTACCTGGATTTCAGCAAAGCCTTTGATACTGTTCCTCATAGGAGGCTTATCAATAAACTCAGTATCTTGGGGATGGATCCTAAGATGGTAAACTGGATCAGAAATTGGTTGACTGACAGACGACAGAGGGTGATGGTAAATGGAGCTCACTCGTATGAAGGGAAGGTGATTACCGGGGTGCCCCAGGGGTCGGTCCTGGGCCCGACACTGTTCAATGTATTTGTGAGTGATATTGCTGAAGGACTGAATGGAAAAGTCTGTCTTTTTGCAGATGACACAAAAATTTGCAACAGAGTGGACTCCTCCGAGGGAGTGGTTAACATGAGGAAAGATCTACAAAAACTGGAAAAATGGTCTAATGCTTGGCAATTAAGATTTAATGCAAAGAAGTGCAGAGTCATGCACTTGGGTAGCAGAAATCCAAGGGAAATGTACGCAATAGGGGGCGAGAGGTTGGTGTGCACGGATCAGGAGAAAGACCTTGGTGTGATTATTTCTGAAGATCTCAAGGTGGCAAAACAGTGCGACAAGGCGTTGGCAAAAGCCAGGAGGATGTTGGGCTGCATACAAAGAGGAATCACCAGCAGAAAGGAAGAGGTACTTATGCCACTGTACAAGTCACTGGTGAGGCCTCACTTGGAATACTGTGTTCAGTTTTGGAGACCGTATCTTGCAAAGGTTGTAAAAAGACTAGAAACTGTTCAGAGGAAGGCGACCAAAATGATTTGGAGCCTGTGTCAGAAGCCTTATGAGAAGAGACTTGAAGACCTAAACATGTACACTTTGGAGGAGAGGAGGGACGGGGGAGATATGATTTAGACCTTTAAATACTTAAAGAGAAATAATGAACAAACAAACCTCTTCCAAAGACGGGGAAGCTGTAAAACTAGAGGGCATAACAGGAAGCTGCAAGGTGATCAATTGAAAGGCAGTGTCAGGAAATACTTTTTCACAGAAAGGGTGGTGGATGCTTGGAATGCCCTCCCGATGGAAGTGGTGGGGGTAAACACAGCGACGGAATTCAAAATGGCATGGGACAGACACAGTGCTTCCCTTTACAGCAACAGGATAAAATCAAAATAAACTGAACCATCTAATTTCTCAACAAATAGGGGTGTCCTGCATGGAGTGGTGGGTTCACCCCTAAACAGGGACGTGGGAAGGGGTGGCCTGCACGGAGTGGCAGGTGCACCTACTCTTGCCATCATGCTGGGCAGACCAGATGGACCATGCTGGTCTTTATCTGCCATCATTTACTCTGTTACCTGAAGCAATAGAGGGTTATGTGACTTGCCCAAGGCAAATTAGTGAGATTTGAAATCTGGTCTTTCTGATCCCAGGTTGTTGCCCTAACCACTAGATTACTCCATTCTATCTATCTATCTATATATGCATTTCTGTGCACAGTCTGTAAATCTCTGACAATTGCAAAGCTCTTTCAGTCCCATGCATTTTATAATGTCCTGTGTGAGGGATGGCTTCTCTGCATGGTAATTGCCTTATTTATCCCTGATTATTAATTATTAATCAGTTACATGTACAACAATCCTCTAGAGCTGCTGCGTGCACCTCTGTTTTAATACAATTTTGAGTGGTTTCAAAATGTCATGTTAGATATGTTCTGCAGATAACATTAATAACTTGCCTGAAAATATCAGCAATTTAATATTTTATAAGAAGCATCGACACAAAAAGAAACATCCCAGAATCTGTGTTACTGTCTGGCAGTCCCCTTCTCTTCCTCAAATATAACACATAGATAGTGTTCATAAAATAATTATGGTAATCTCTAGGAACAAGCAGGAATAAGTCATCACATATGGGTACGTCGGTACCGACGGAGCCTGAGCGGGAAAGCTCCCCAGCTTTTCAAATGAAAAGCTTTTGGGGCCTCCCACTGCACATGCGCGCTGCCTTCCCGCCTTCCTGACCAGCTCTCCTCAGTTCTTCTTTTTCCGCGGAGCCAGCAGGTCGTGTTCCTGTCACCGCTGAAGAATTTGTTACTTTGTTTGTTTCTTTAGACCGCGTACCTGCCTTCCCCATACCGAAACCGGTATCGCCGGTCTTTCTTTCTTTCTTTCTATATTAAAAAAAAAAAAAAAAAGACTTTTTTATTTTTCTTCAGCACAGCTTGGTACCCGGTGTTAGGCCTTAAGGCCTACACAATTTCTCCTCATGGAGAAGCCAGTCCCTGGTTTCAAAAAATGTACCAAATGCAGTGCTGTTATTTCTGTCACAGACACCCATGAATGGTGTCTCAAATGTTTGGGACCTGAGCACTCCATACCGGACTGCCCATCCTGCACCCAGATGTCTAAACGTGGTTTGCAGAACCGGGCTAACAAGCTCCATGTGCTGTTTCCTTCAGAAGCATCACAGTCATCCAGGTCTTCCTCTCCGGATGGATCTCAGGTAACCAAAACTTCTGTGGGCAAATCCTCTAAAAGCAAATCTCTTTCTAAAGATCGAGAGGCTCTCAGTTCTGAGTTCGAGGATTCTGCCCAGGCCAAAAAACCCCGGCGGGAGGTTCCGGCCTCCAAAGCAATCATGGGGTCACAGGTTGACATCGATGGCACGGCCTCGACAGATCACCTGTTGGACTGCTCTGGGGTACCGGCCCATACCGGTACCGACATCCAGGCAGTAGTGGCGTCTATGGGTAGTACTGTCCAGACCATGCAGCAGGCCGTACTGGTCTTCATTAAGGCTGCGACGCCCTCGGTACCGATTTCATCGGTACCGACCCCGGTTCCGGTATCTACACCGGAACCCAGACCATCGACTTCTAAACGTCGATCGGTTTCACATGGCGGATTCCGGCTTTCGCCCGGTACCGATCCCATGCCCGATACGCCCGATGTCGATACCGATCGGTATGCGTATCGTACATTGGAAGCACAGAAAGAGTACTCAGATTCTTCTGATGAATTTAATTCCTCTGATGACTCTGCTGAGCTTACTCTTCCTGAGGAGCCCTCTTCTCCCAAGAGGAGGATGTCTCCTCCAGAGGATTTATCCTTTCAGGATTTCATTCTTGATGTAGCTAAAGCACTTTCTATTACTACATCTTCTGAAAGAGAACCCAGATCAAAAAAATTGGACATTTTAGGATACTCAAAAGCTCCTAAAGAGGCAGTCACTCTGCCTGTCCATGAAATCCTTCAAGAACACTTGATGGATTTGTGGGAGACTCCTTTAACTCTGTCTCCCCATTCCCGCAGGTTGGACACCATGTATCGGGTCCCTCCTTCACCTGGGTTCCAAAAAACTCAGCTGCCTCACCACTCCATTGTGGTGAAGTCTGCTATGAAGAAAATAAAGAGTCCTAAGAGGCATTCTTCTACCCCTCCAGGGCGAGAATGTAAGAACCTAGACTCTTTTGGAAGAAAGATGTTCCAGGCTAGTATGCTTATAGCCAGGATCAACTCTTATAGCCTTTATATGGGCATGTATCTTGGGCAACTTGCCCTACAAATACAGAATTTTGCCCCCTTTATCCCTGATGATCAAAGGGCGGACTTCTTTTCTATGGTGACACAACTTTCAGAGGTCTCCAAGTTCTCCAACAGGGCAGCCTTTGATTCCTTCGAGGTTGCAGGCAGAGCTTCGGGAATTGCTATTGCAGCCCGACGTCTCGCTTGGCTCCAGGCTTCTAACCTAGAACCCTGGGTTGTAGAAGGCCTCAGGAATCTGCCCTGTACCGGTGAGAACTTATTTGGGGAAGACTGGCAGATTAAAGCTGCTCAAATGGATGCAGAAAATGCCACTCTAGATAGACTTTCCAAGTCTACTTCTACCCCTACCAAAAAGAAGCCTTTTAAAAGGCCTTATTATAAAAAGACCAGATTTCCCACAAATACTGGCCAGCAATCTGCTCAGCCTCGCCTTGCGGCTAAGCGTCAACAATCTAAGCAGGTAAAGTCAAAGCCTGCAGTGTCTGCTACATCCCAGCAGGCTCAACCCCCTCAGGGGTTTTGACTTCCCTCTAGAGAACTTGCCGTTTCTGGCTCTAGCACAGCCAGAGCCCCTCACCATTCCTGGAAGGCTAGCTCACTTTGCTCCCAGATGGGAGCAAATAACATCAGAGCAATGGACCCTCTCTATTATCCGAGAAGGCTACAAACTTCATTTCTCCAGCCTTCCTCCCCATACCATGGTGAGACAATTCAGTTCTCCCCCATCTCTTCTGACCCTGTTGGGTCAGGAAGTCTCTTCTCTCCTTGCCCAAGGGGCAATAGAGGAGGTTCCTCCTCCACAACAGGGGTTAGGTTTCTACTCCCCTTACTTTCTCATAACAAAGAAGACAGGGGGCTTCAGACCTATCCTAGATCTGAGAGAATTGAACAGGTTTCTATTCAAGGAGAAATTCAAAATGCTCTCTCTGGGCCTTCTCCTTCCATACCTTCACAGTCAAGATTGGCTTTGTTCTCTAGATCTCAAGGATGCGTACACTCATATACTCATCCATCCATCCCACAGAAAGTATCTAAGATTTCTGTTCCAGGGAAAACATTTCCAGTACAGAGTACTACCCTTCGGTCTGGCCTCTGCTCCAAGAGTCTTCACAAAATGCATGGCAGTCGTAGCCGCATTTCTCAGAGGCATGGGAATCTTTGTCTTCCCATATCTGGACGACTGGCTCATCCGAGCTCCATCTCAGTCAGAAGCCCAGATTTCTCTGGACCGCACAAGGCGTATTCTTCAATATCTGGGACTTGTGATAAACATTCCCAAATCCCAACTCATCCCTACTCAGTCTCTGGAATTCATAGGGGCCCAATTGGACTCCACCACTGCAAGGGCCTACCTCCCTCTGGTCCGAGGCCAAAGGCTAATAAGCTTGGCCTCCCAAGCTCAGTCCAGAAGTCACTTGTCAGCCAGAGGAATGCTGCAACTTCTGGGCCACATGGCCTCCACGGTTCATGTGGTGCCCTATGCTCGTCTCCATATGAGAGCAGCTCAATGGACATTGGCCACCCAGTGGTCTCAAGCATCGGGACTGCTGTCAGACCAGGTACTCACCTCCAAAACGTCTGTTTTGGTCTCTCCAGTGGTGGACATCCTCCAAAAATCTGTTGTTGGGGACCCCCTTCCAACCTTCGTTGCCCCAAGCAACCCTCACAACAGATGCCTCCCAAACAGGGTGGGGAGCTCATCTTCAACATCTCTCCACTCAGGGAATCTGGTCTCCCCAAGAGACCACCCTTCATATCAATCTTCTGGAACTGCGAGCAATCTTCCTTGCCCTCACAGTCTTCCATACCCTCCTTGCCAACCTAACTGTCCTAGTTCAGACAGACAATCAGGTGGCCATGTTTTATATCAACAAACAAGGAGGGACGGGCTCTCTGTCGCTTTGCAACGAAGCTCTCAGATTATGGGCCTTCGCCAGAGAGCACCAAATTCATCTTCTGGCAGTATATCTTCCAGGAGTTCAAAACTCTCGGGCAGACAGACTCAGTCGAGTTCTGCTTCCACACGAATGGTCCCTACATATGGACCAGATACGCAGAATCTTTCAGGAATGGGGGACCCCGGACATGGACCTCTTTGCAAGTCCGTGGAATGCCAAACTTCCCCGGTTCTGTTCCAGGACTCCGTGTCAGGGAGCTCAGGCCAACGATGCCTTTCTCCTGCATTGGGGTCAGGAGTTCCTGTACGCTTTTCCACCCATTCCTTTGATTCCCAAGACTCTGTTCAAAATTCAGAGGGATCACGGATCCATGATCCTCATTGCTCCACGCTGGCCACGCCAAGTGTGGTTCCCTCTCCTTCTACAGCTCTCCCAGGGCTCCTCCCTGGACCTGGGAGCTGCACCAGACCTTCTGTCTCAGGAGCAGGGGACTTTGTGGCATCCAAACCCCAAGTCCCTACATCTCCGAGCTTGGTTACTGAAGGCTTAAGCCTTCAAGAGTTTAATCTTTCTCAACCAGTGAAAGATATCCTTTATGCCTCTAGGAAACCCTCTACCAGGCGTTCCTATGCTTTCAAATGGAAACGTTTTTCCATTTGGTGTGCTCAACAGGGTCTTGACCCTCTGGCACTTCCTTTGAATTCTCTACTAGACTATCTCCTGCATCTTTCCAATGCAGGCCTCAAGACGAATTCAGTACGAGTCCATTTAAGTGCTATTACAGCATCCTTAAAACCTATAAATGGACAATCTGTTTCCTCTCATCCTCTTATTGCAAGATTCATGAGAGGCCTAACCCTCACTAAGCCTCCCATCCGGCCTCCTCCGGTAGCATGGGACTTGAATTTAGTTCTGGGTCAACTTATGAAGCCACCCTTTGAGCCATTGGTATCTACCTCCCTGAAATTTCTTTCTTGGAAGGTCCTTTTCCTTATTGCGGTCACTTCGGCTCGCCGCATCAGTGAACTGCAGGCTTTGGTGGCAAATCCACCTTATACCAGATTTCATCATGATAAGGTGGTCCTTAGGACGAATCCCCACTTTATGCCTAAAGTGGTCTCGCCTTTTCATCTTAATCAAGAGGTATATCTACCTTTTTTTTTTTCCGGCTCCTCATGCATCCAGTGCAGAGAGGAACCTTCATACTCTTGACTGTAAAAGAGCTCTCGCCTTTTACCTCAATCGAACTCAGCCACATCGAAAGTCTTCTCAGCTTTTCGTGGCTTTTGATCCTTCTCATTTGGGACTTCCAGTCACCAAACGCACACTTTCCAACTGGATTGCTCAGTGTATTTCCTTTGCTTACCAGAGTAAGAACATATCTCTGGAAGGCCATGTCACAGCTCACAATGTGAGAGCCATGGCCACTTCTATGGCTCATCTCCACTCTGTATCCATAGATCAGATCTGTCGAGCAGCCACTTGGGCCTCGGTACATACCTTCACAGCCCATTACTGCTTGGACAAGGACTCCCGCCGGGATGCCTTGTTTGGTGAGGCTGTCCTCAAACACCTGTTCCATACTTAAACAACTCCTGCCCACCTTCCCAGAATGGATGCCTGAGATCCATCCGAAGATGGTTACCCTTGGAGGGGGATCTCCCAGGCATCTCAGCTAGGGAGTCCCCATATGTGATGACTTATTCCTGCTTGTTCCTAGAGATAGCACAGTTACTTACCTGTAACAGGTGATCTCTGGGAACAGCAGGAATTAGTCATCACAACCCACCCACCTCCCCTAGGAGTTGTCTCTCTATTCCTCTATCTTCCTGTCCTCTCTCTCTCTATTGTCTCAGCTTTAAACTCGAACTGAGGAGAGCTGGTCAGGAAGGCGGGAAGGCAGCGCGCATGTGCAGTGGGAGGCCCCAAAAGCTTTTCATTTGAAAAGCTGGGGAGCTTTCCCGCTCAGGCTCCATCGGTACCGACGTACCCATATGTGATGACTAATTCCTGCTGTTCCCAGAGATCACCTGTTACAGGTAAGTAACTGTGCTTTCTCTTTATTGTTAGGAACTTATTAGTTGGGAGTAGTATCTAATGTGCATTAAGGGAATAACACACAATATTTTCCAGTGAAGACATGTTAAGTGGCAAAATCGTGTGTTTTTACTGTAACACACATTACATAATAATGAGGTGCAAAGAATGCAAATGTATGCAAAGCACAGCATTATGCAAATCGAGTAATGCAACTTTGCAAGTTGCATTATTCATGGAAAAATTAGGCCCAGCTTTGAACAGGTGGTGTCTGTCCTTCCAAGGGCATCAGGCCACTAACATACAGCCTGATGCTCTTGGGGGCCATCTTAAAGAGGCCGATGCATAAAATATAGCCTCCTTTTTTTCATACCCTCTACACTCTTCGGGCAAAGACCACCCCCAGGCCTATCTCAGCAATGTTCTCAAACCAAGTAACTGAGCTCAGATGAACTAGGGTTCGTCTAGGAGACCACCTTGAAGAAAATAAAGACCGTGATTTGTATGATGTAGCTTCTGTCTTGAAGGGACTATGTTTAAGCCCATATTTCTTCTTCCATAGAGTGAAATATGGCAGAGGACTCACAGAGAAACTTCCGCTCAGTGTATTATGAAAAGGTTGGTTTCCGAGGAGTGGAAGAGAAGAAGTCCTTGGAGATCCTGCTGAAAGATGACCGCCTAGGTGATATGCCATGCCTTTGCTCTTCTTTTTGTGCTTTTTGGAAAGCTGTGCGAGCCTTGTTGGTATCGTGGTGGGATGGACTTTGGCATTGTTTGTGCTTCCAGCTCTTAGTATTTATTACAGGAGAGCCAGTGTTGTGTGCTGGAGAAGGGGCATATTGATGAATGTGGCCCTTTACAACATACGGCTTGACTTTAACCAAGATATTTTGAGATGGACATCACACAAGGAATTTTTGACCCCTGCTAATTGTCCATAAATTAAACTAAATACATCTGATTTAATATGTCAAATAAATGACCTGTCTGTAGATATTTCTGGGGTGTAGTTACTTTAGCGTTACTGACAGTCCAAGGAAATACAGCCCAGCTCTAACATGTGCCAGGCCTGCCACTAACTATTGTGCTAATGGACTGCTTTGCACCTGCTCATTCAGTGTTTGTGTTTGTTTCTGTATGTGTATGCCAGCAGATACCTGCAAAACATTTTGAGCGTTCCCAGCATTTGCCAACTTGATTTAGACATTCTTCCTCTCACCTCTGCCAACACACTCTCTCTCTCCCTACCTTCCCCTCTCCTGAGTATACTTTCTCCCTCGTTTCCAATTCCTTCCCCTTCCATAGGTGTACAAACTCTCTCTCCTCCCTTCTTTCTCTTCTCCACCTCGACTCGTGCAGCACCACTCTTCAAATTGAGATGTTTTGAACAGCTACACCGCTGGTTCCACACTCCCTGACCATGCAGCTGCAAAGCATCCCTACAACATAACTGGGCCTTGTAAAGACAATTTCCTTATCGCTTCTCTGGGCCAGTCCAGGGAAAGGTAGGGTTGTCAATCCCCTTTAGCAGCTGAGGACTGAAGACTTCAAGTTTTCTTGAGAGGTGAAGCCACTCCCTCTGAGGGTAACCCGTCAGTCTTGCAGTCCTCAGCAGCTGTAGAGGATCGAATCTTTCTTTCTCCCTCACCACTAGTGCTTAATTTCTTTATTTTTGGGGGATAATAGTTGGCTCTAGCAGAGCTGATGTTTTCTATAGTCCTCATCTAGTATCGCAGTTCCCTGGTGCCTGAGGCACGTTAGAGACGAAGAGGTGTAAAATTTCTGCGGTGTGAGGTAGAGCCTACCTTTCTTCACCGTTTTCAGTCTCTATTGGCAGATTGATCCTGGGAGCCCCAGTTGTTTCCTCTGCCGTAGCCGACACCGGAATTGGGTACTTCCCGCTAGCAGCGGGGCGCAAATTGGTACTCCTGTGTGTATTCTGTTCAGTCCGGTGAGTCTGATTTTATTCTCTGCTTGCCGTTCCGAGCCGTTTTGGCACGCGGTCTGAAAGAGCGCCGTTTTCATTACTCGGGGCCGTGTATCGGCCAGCGGAGCAGTTTTTTCACGGTTAACATCTTTTTCGGGGCATACCTTGCATGGCAGAGAAACTGCCTTCTCAAGGGGAAGTGCCGTCTTTACCCGCTGAAAAGGCGGGAAATGCGGCCATCTTAGGTGCGCCAGTCACTTCACCCGCGGAGCAGCACCGGCCTCATAAACGGAAGGCTAAAACCACTAAGGAAAGCGCTCAACAGGAAAAGCCTTCACGGTCCCCGTTTGAGGCTCAGGAAGGGATGTCGACATTTTTCTCGCCAGCATTTATTCTAGCGATGCACAAAGCCTTCCTGCTGAAAACCTCACAGACTGATCAGGTAGCACCGCTTCCAGGTTCTATGGCTGTTCCGCTTGTAGGGCCAGTTACAGAGGATCCTGATGAGGGGGTCTTCTCAGCCAAAGGGAGTCCTAAGAGATCTTTTGGATCCTTTTGCAGATCAACCTTCAGTACCCCTGGATCAGGGGGAAACAGAGGTTTTTGCTGAAGCAGGCTTAGATCTGGATACGGAGGGCTTAGAGGAAGGAGAAATTGCTCCAGGGGAGGACCCTAATATTTTTAGGGTCTTTCATAAGGAAGAACTTCCGGTTCTCATTTCTCAATCCTTGGCTGCACTACACCTGCTTCTTCCTTCTGCCTCTCAAGAGCCTTTGGAAGATCCGTTATTACAGGGCTTCAAGGCAGAACAGCGCTGTTTCCCGTTGCATCGGGTGATCAAACAAATGATTGAATCTGAATGGGAGTGTCCGGAGGCTACACTCCGCGGGGGCCGAGCCTTGGTTCGCCTTAACCCGGTGCCACAGGAGGAAAAGGAGTTGTTACGCATGCCAAAAGTGGATGCGATTGTTTCTGCAGTGACCAAAAAGACTACCATCCCGGTGGAGGGAGCGGCGGCGCTTAAGGACCTCCAGGATCGGAAGTTGGAAATTCTTCTCAAGCAGGCGTTTGATTCTAGCGCCTTGGCACTGCAGGCTGCGGTTTGTGGAGCGTATGTTTCTCGAGCGTCCATTCGATGGTTACAGGGGGACGCTTCCGGAGAGAGCGCTTCGGTAGCTGGTGCAGAAAATGCAAAGTTGGAGTCGGCCGCAGCTTATATGGCGGATGCCTTTTATGATTTGCTGTGCATTGCAGCCAAGACCATGGCCTCTCTGGTTGCGGCCAGGCGTTTTCTCTGGTTGCGTAACTGGTCAGCAGATGTTTCCTCGAAGTTGCGACTCAGTAAATTGCCTTATAAAGGAAAGTTGCTCTTTGGAGAGGCGTTAGAAAAGATTGTCAAGGATCTCGGGGACTCTAAAGGAGGGCGTTTGCCAGAGGATAGGCCTAAGCCGGTGAGAGGGACTGGTGCTTTCCGTGGCTCCGGTCGGGACTCCAGTAGATTCTGAGGGGCACGCTTTGCACCCTATTCCAGAGGCCGGGCTGGCTTTCGTGGACAGTCCTTTCGAGGAGCCAGAGGTTTCGGCAGGTCTTACTTCAATGCGTCTCAGCCCTCAGTTAAAAAGCCCCAATGAAGGTTTGCTGGTCCAGGAGTTGGTTCCTGTAGGAGGGCGCCTTCAGGATTTTCTTACAGCCTGGACCGCAATCACTTCAGACAAGTGGGTATTGGAGATAATTCAGAAGGGATATGTGCTGGACTTCGCCTACCCTTTGTCGCCCGCCTTTGTAATGTCGCCCTGTGCACCCAGTCTAAAGATGCAAGCCATTTCAGACACTCTCTCTCGTCTCTTGCAGTTGCGGGCGATAGTTCCCGTACCCCTAGACCAGTACGGGTGCGGTCGATACTCGATCTATTTTGTGGTTCCCAAGAAGGGAAGATTCCTTTCGTCCCGTGCAAGATCTCAAGGGCGTAAACCGTGCTTTGCGGGTGCCTCACTTTCGCATGGAAACGTTGCGGGCCGTGATTCGGGCAGTGCGGCCGGGAGAGTTTCTCACGTCCATAGATCTCACGGAGGCCTATCTTCACATTCCTATCAGGCAATCTCATCAACGCTTTTTACGGTTTGCCCTTCCGATGGGACATTTCCAGTTTCGAGCATTGCCGTTCGGGCTAGCCACGGCTCCGCAAACCTTCACCAAACTCATGGTGGTTGTGGCAGCGGTGCTGCGAAAGGAAGGTATCCGAGTTCATCCATATCTCGACGATTGGTTGATCAGAGCCGATTCTCATTTGGCCTCAGTGACGGCTACAGCTCGGGTGGTAAACCTTCTAGAGCAGCTCGGTTGGGTGATAAATCAAGCAAAGAGTCGCTTACAGCCGTTGAGACAACTGAGTTATCTCGGAGCCTTCTTCGACATGGTTCGGGGAACAGTCTGTTTACCCGAGATCTGAGTACAAAAGCTTTTGCGGCAGGTGCACGCGTTTTTACGGCTGTCGACTCCGTCGGCGTGGACGTACTTGCAACTCTTGGGATCCATGGCGGCGGCCTTGGATCTAGTACCATGGGCCAAAGCGCACATGAGGCCCTTACAACAAGCATTACTTTCCCAATGGTCACTGCAGCTTCACCTTCTCTCGCAGCGCCTGTCCTGTCCGGACCTCGTGCGTCGCAGTCTAGAGTGGTGGTTAGTCCCGGAGCAACTAACTGCGGGAATTCCCTTACAGGAGCCCTCATGGGTGCTGGTCACCACAGATGCCAGTCTTACGGGCTGTGGGGCTCATTGTCAGTCGCAAATCACGCAAGGATCTTGGTCTCCGGAGGAGAGTTCGTGGTCGATCAACCGACTCGAGCTTCGCGCGGCACGTCTCGCCCTGCTGAGCTTCGAGGCCTTGCTCAACGGGACAGCGGTCAGGATCTTCTCCGACAACGCAGTCACAGTCGCTTATATCAATCGTCAAGGGGGGACCAAGAGTCTGTCTCTCCTCTCCGAATGCCAGGAATTGATGGTTTGGGCAGAAGCCCATCTCCTAGCGTTGTCAGCGGCGCATGTGGCTGGCAAAGAGAATGTGCAGGCCGATTTAGCTCAGCCGCAATCTGCTCGATCCCGGAGAGTGGGAGTTGAACGCAGCAGTTTATCACGAGTTAACTTTGCGTTGGGGGCATCCGGTGATGGATCTTATGGCTACATGCGGCAATGCCAAGACCAGCCGGTTTTTCAGCAGACGCAGAGAGCACATGTCCGAAGGGCTCGATGCTCTGGTTCAGTCGTGGCCGCTGGACACTCTCTTGTACGTTTTCCCTCCTTGGCCGATGTTGAGTCGAGTTATACAACGTGTGGCAGAACACCGGGGAATGGTGATTCTGATTGCGCCGGATTGGCCTCGTCCTTGGTATGCCGATCTAGTTCGGCTCCTGATAGCTCCACCTTACCGTCTTCCAGTCCGCATCAACCTGTTGCATCAGGGGCCGGTACTCATGCCACAGGTGGATCGCTTCTTACTTACGGCTTGGCTCTTGAGAGGGCTCGTTTAAGACGCAAAGGGTACGCCAGTTCTGTTGTGGACACCTTACTTCGGTCTAAAAGGCCGGGGACTTCTCTGGCGTATGTGCGGGTATGGCGATTTTTCGAGGATTGGTGTGGACAACGCAACATTATTCCTCTGTCGGCTACCCTGCCTCAATTGCTGTTGTTTCTCCAGTGTGGATTGGAAAAAGGTTTGGCACTCAGTACCCTTAAGGTTCATATGGCAGCTCTCGCGTGTTTTCGGGGATCCATGCAAAGTCGCCGTCTTTCGACGCATCCGGATGTACAACGTTTTTTTCGAGCAGCAAAGATTATCCGTCCTCCGGTGCGCCAGGTCGTACCTCCCTGGGATTTGAATGTAGTGTTGGAGGTGTTTTCCAGGTCACCGTTAGCGTCCCTCTCCTCGCGGTCTCTCAGAGAATGTTCCTGGAAAACGGCTTTTCTGGTAGCTTTATGTTCGGCACGCCGAATTTCAGATTTACAGGCCTTGTCTTGCCAGGAACCGTATCTTCAATTTCTACCGGAGCGGGTTTTGCTGCGGATGGTGCCTTCTTTTTTGCCTAAAGTACTGTCCATTTTTCATGTTAATCAGTCCGTAGCTTTACCCATTTTTTCCGATTTATCCGGTTCTCCAATGGACTGTGCTCTCAAAAGATTGGATCTTGGCCGTGTCTTAAAGGCGTACCTTAGGGTTTCGAAGCCCTTTCGGAAAACAGACCGGCTCTTTGTCCAGTATGCAGGACCCAATAAAGGTCAAGCGGCGTCGAAATCCACTATTGCTTGATGGGTTCGCTGCGCTGTTGTGGCAGCTTACAATGCCAGAGGGCGGTCTCCGCCGGTGGGTCTAAAAGCTCATTCCACTCGAGCTCAAGCGGCTTCCTGGGCGGAGTTTGCCTTTGTTCCACCGGTCGATATCTGCAGAGCGGCAACGTGGTCGTCTTTGCATACCTTTACGAAGCATTACCACTTGGATGTTCAAGCCAGAGAGGATGCGAAGGTGGGGGCGTCGGCTCTTATCGCAGGGCTGGCGGGTCCCTCCCGTATTTAGGTACTGCTTTGGTACTGCCCTACCTTTCCCTGGACTGGCCCGGAGAAGCGATAAGGAAGATGAAATTAGGTCTTACCTGCTAATTGTCTTTCCTTGAGCTTTCTCCGGGCCAGTCCAGGGTCCCACCCCTTTCGTTTAACGGCGGCCTTGATGTCGGTATAAGAATATGGTGCTATCATGGTGTTCGTGCGAGAGGGGATGATCGGGGCTTCTATGATTCTTTCTCAGTGACAATCGAGGCTTCAGTTACAATAAAATATTTAAAAAAAACAACAAAAAAACCATTTAGTGTTGCTTTCTCATTTCAGGGGACTATAGAACATTATCAGTTTTATTGGGTTAATCTGGTATTTTCAGTTCTTTTCTACTTAGCTGCTTTGTCAGAAGGAGACTGACGGGTTACCCTCAGGGGGAGTGGCTTCACCTCTCAAGAAAACTTGAAGTCTTCAGTCCTCAGCTGCTAAAGGGGATTGACAACCCTACCTTTCCCTGGACTGGCCCGGAGAAAGCTCAAGGAAAGACAATTAGCAGGTAAGACCTAATTTCATCTTTTGGAACTGGATCTAGGTTGCGCTTTGATATGAAAAAGGATGTGAACACTTACGCAGTCAAGATTTTTGTGAAGAACATTTTGAGTATTCCTATAATTGTTGTTCCACTTTAAAAGTTTAGAACGTATTGTGTAGATCAATGAAGCAGACTACTAGTTTAATACATTGTGGCGTTGTATTTTTGAAATAGCAGTGTTTGAAAAACATACAAGGCACTGTGTTTGCACATACTGTATCTCCAGGAACAAGCAGGAATGAGTCCTCACATATGGGTACGTCGGTACCGACGGAGCCTGCGCGGGAACGCTCCCCAGCTTCCCAGAAGGAAAGCTTTTGGGAGCATCCCACAGCGCCTGCGCGCTGCCTTCCCGCCTTTCCTAACCAACTCTCCTCAGTTCTTCTTTTCCGCGGAGCCAGCAGGTCGTGTTCCTGTCACCGCTGAAGAAGTTCTTTATTTTAATTTATTTCTTTGGTTGCGTGTCTGCCTTCCCCGACGCCGGACCGGTACCGCCGGTCTTTTCTTTTCTTTCTAAAAAAAAAAAAAATATATATATATATATATTTTTCCTCACTTGGTGTATTTTTCTTCTTAGGCCTCCAGGCCCACAAGAAATTTTTCCCTCATGGAAAAACCAGCCTCCGGGTTAAAAAAATGCACTAAGTGTAGCGGTACAATTTCTGTTACAGATACCCATGAATGGTGTCTTAAATGTTTGGGGCCTGAACACTCCATTCCGGATTGCCAGTCCTGCTCTCTAATGTCTAAACGAGGGTTACAGAACCGAGCAGCCAAGCTCCATGTGCTGTTTCCCACGGATGCACCGGTGGTGGCATCGACATCTTCCAGGTCTTCCTCTCCTGATGGGTTTCAGGTAACCAAACATAATCCTAGCAGGTCCTTGAAGAGCAAATCTCCCTCTAAGCATCGAGATGCTTCTGGCCTTGCCCTCGAGGATCCTGCCCCAGCCAAACAACCCCGGCAGGAAGCTCCGGCTTCCAAAGCTCCTCCTATGGGGTTACAGGTTGACATTGATGGCACGGCCTCGACCGATCACCTGTTAGACTGCTCTGGGGTACCGGCACTTTCTCCCGGTACCGACATCCAGGCAGTCGTGGCGTCCATGGATCACACTGTTCAATCCATGCAGCAGGCTATAATGGCTTTTATTAAAGCTGCGACGCCGACGGTACCGCAACGAGTCCCGTTGTTGATGCCGGTACCGGTACCAGCGCCAATACCAGTACCGACTGCATCGACATCGGCCAGGATACCGACGCCGGCTCCTTGTCCAGGGCTATTTCTCGGTACCGATCCGGTACCGGGGACGCCCGATGTCAGTACCGATCGATACGCGTATCGATCGTTGGAATCGGACAGACGATACTTTGATTCCTCTGATGATTCTGATTCATCAGATGATTCTCCTGAAGTATCCATTACCCTTCCTGAGGAGCCTACTTTTCCAAAAAGGAGAATGTCTCCTCCAGAGGATTTGTCCTTTCAAGACTTCATAATAGAAGTGGCTAAAGGACTCTCTATTTCAGTAACCTCTGAAACAGAGCCTAGAGCAAACAAGTTAGATATTTTGGGATACTCTAAGGCTCCCAGAGAGGCAGTCACCTTGCCAATTCATGAAATTCTTCATGAACATATGATTGACTTATGGGAGACTCCTCTCACCCTTTCTCCTCATTCTCGTAGATTGGACACTATGTACCGTGTCCCCCCTCCTCCTGGATTTCAAAAAACTCAGCTTCCTCACCACTCCATTGTGATGCAGTCAGCTATGAAAAGGATAAAGAGTACCAAAAGACACTCTTCTGCTCCTCCAGGAAGAGAATGCAGGACCTTGGATGCTTTTGGTAGGAAAATCTTCCAAGCCAGCATGCTTATTGCCAGAATCAATTCATATAGCCTTTATATGGGTATGTTTCTGAAGGAAGTTGCACAAAAGCTGCACAACTTTCTCCCTTTTATTCCAGAGGATAAAAGGGATGAGTTCCTCCTTTGGCTTAAGCATACTCAAGACATTTCAAAGTTTTCCAACAGGGCAGCCTTTGACTCTTTTGAAGGTGCCAGCACAGCCTCAGGCATTGCCATAGCTGCTCGCAGAATTGCTTGGCTCCAGGCTTCTGATCTAGAACCCTGGGTTCAGGATGGCTTAGGAAATCTGCCCTGTACGGGTGAAAATCTCTTTGGCAAAGAGTGGCAAATTAAAAGCCACTCAAATGGATGCAGAAAATTCTGCTCTGGATAGACTTTCCAAGTCAACCTCCATTCCAGCCAAGAAAAAACCTTTCAAAAAGTCTTTTTACAAAAGGAGCAGATTTCCTTCCACTTCTGGCCAACAATCTTCTACAGGTCGCTTTGCTACTAAGCGTCAGCCACCTAAACAGGCCAGGCCTAAACCTGCAGGGGCTGCTACAACCCAGCAGTCCCAACCCCCGCAGGGTTTTTGACTTGATACTAGAGAACTTAACCTTTCTGGCTCTACAACAGCCAGAGCCTCTCACCATTCCAGGAAGGTTAACTCATTTTGCTCCCAGATGGGAGCAAATCACATCAGAGCAGTGGACCCTCTCCATCATAAGAGAGGGCTACAAACTTCATTTCTCAGACCTTCCTCCCTACACCATGGTGAGACATTTCAATTCTCCCACATCTCTCCTCGACCTTCTGGATCAGGAGGTGACTACCCTTCTGGCCCAGAGGGCCATAGAAGAAGTTCCTCTTCTTCAACAGGGGTCAGGGTTTTACTCCCCCTATTTTCTCATTCCAAAGAAAACAGGGGGATACAGACTCATTCTAGATCTCAGAGAATTGAACAAATTCCTATGCAAGGAGAAGTTCAAGATGCTTTCTCTAGGTACTCTCCTTCCATACCTGCAGAGTCAGGATTGGCTTTGTTCTCTAGATCTCAAGGATGCGTACACTCATATCCTCATCCATCCATCTCACAGAAAATTCCTACGTTTTCTGTTCCAGGGAAAACATTACCAATACAGAGTGCTTCCTTTCGGTCTAGCCTCTGCTCCAAGGATGTTCACCAAATGCATTGTCAACGTCTAGTGCAATTAGCCTCCCAGATTCAGTCAAAGAGCCACTTAACTGCCAGGGAGATGCTACAGCTGCTAGGCCATATGGCTTCCACAGTACATGTGGTACCCTATGCTCGCCTACACATGAGAGCAGCTCTCTCAGACCAAATAGCAACCTCCAAATGTCTCTTTTGGTCTCTCCAATGGTGGATGTCCACTCAAAATCTGTTGCTGGGGTCCCCCTTCCAACCTGTGCTACCCCAAGCAACCCTCACAACAGATGCCTCCCAAACAGGTTGGGGAGCTCATCTACAAGACCTCTCCACCCAAGGCACTTGGTCCCCACAGGAGACCTCTCTTCATATCAACCACTTGGAACTTCGAGCAGTGTTCCTAGCTCTCAAGGTCTTTCATACCCTCCTCAGCTACAAGACAGTCCTCATTCATACAGACAATCAAGTAGCCATGTTTTACATAAACAAGCAAGGAGGAACTGGCTCTCTGTCGCTTTGCAACGAAGCTCTAAGATTATGGGCCTTCGCCAGAGAGCATCAAATCCATCTCCTGGCAGTATACCTCCCAGGAATCCAAAACTCTTGGGCAGACAGACTCAGTCGAGTTCTGCTTCCACACGAATGGTCCCTGCACATGGATCAGGTACTCCAGAATCTTCCAGGAATGGGGAACCCCGGACATAGACCTCTTTGCAAGTCCGTGGAATGCCAAACTTCCCCGGTTCTGTTCCAGAATTCCGTGTCAGGGAGTTCAGGCCAAGGATGCCTTCCTCCTTCATTGGGGTCAGGGCTTCCTGTATGCCTTTTCACCCATTCCTTTGATTCCCAAGACTCTGTTCAAACTCCAGAGGGATCAAGGATCTATGATCCTCATAGCTCCACGTTGGCCACGCCAACTGTGGTACCCTCTACTTCTGCATCTCTCCCAAGCCCCCTCCCTGGACTTGGGAGCTGCGCCAGACCTTCTGTCTCAGGAGGAAGGGACTTTGTGGCATCCAAACCCCAAGTCCCTTCACCTCAGAGCTTGGTTACTGAAGGCCTAGACCTTCAAGACTTCAATCTTTCTCAGCAAGTGAAGGATATCCTCCATGCTTCCAGAAAACCTTCCACTAGGCGTTCCTATGCTTTTAAGTGGAAAAGATTTTCCATTTGGTGTGCTCAAAAGGGTCTTGACCCTCTGGCACTTCCTGTGAATTCTCTATTGGAATATCTCCTGCGTCTCTCCAATGCAAGCCTTAAAACAAATTCAGTAAGGGTCCATTTGAGTGCTATTGCAGCATCCCTTAAGCCTCTCAATGGACAACCTTTTTCCTCTCATCCTCTTATTGCAAGATTCATGAGAGGCCTAACTTTAACTAAACCTCCCATTCGACCTCCTCCGGTGGCATGGGACTTAAACTTGGTTCTTGGTCAGCTTATGAAGCCACCTTTTGAACCCTTAGCCATTACCTCCTTGAAATTTCTTTCCTGGAAGGTCCTTTTCCTTATTGCAATCACTTCTGCTTGCCGCATCAGTGAACTGCAAGCCTTAGTGGCTAATCCACCTTATACAAGGTTCCATCATGATAAGGTAGTCCTTCGGACAAATCCTTACTTTATGCCTAAAGTGGTCTCTCCTTTTCATCTTAATCAAGAGGTATATTTACCTGTCTTTTTTCCAGCTCCTCATGCATCCAGTGCAGAGAGGAACCTTCATACTCTAGATTGTGAAAGAGCTCTTGCTCTTTACTTACACAGGACACAGCAACATAGAAAGTCTTCCCAGCTGTTTGTTGCTTTTGATCCTTCTCATTTCGGACTTCCAGTCTCTAAAATAACACTGTCCAATTGGATTGCTCAGTGTATTTCTTTTGCTTACCAGAGTAAGACCCTTTCTCTGGAGGGCCTTGTCACAGCTCACAATGTGAGGGCCATGGCCACCTCTATGGCTCATCTTCATTCTGTGTCCATTGACCATATCTGTCGAGCAGCTACCTGGGCCTCGGTTCATACCTTCACAGCCCATTACTGTTTGGACAAGGACTCCCGCCGGGATGCCTTGTTTGGTCAGGCTGTCCTCAGACACCTGTTCCATTCTTAAACAACTCCTGCCCTCCTTCCCTGAATGGATGCCTGAGATCCATAGGAAGACGAGGAATCCTTCAGGGTCTCATACCCTTGGGGATCTCCCAGGCATCTTAGCTAGGGAGTCCCCATATGTGAGGACTCATTCCTGTTTGTTCCTGGAGATAGCACAGTTACTTACCTGTAACAGGTGATCTCTGGGAACAGCAGGAATTAGTCCTCACAACCCTCCCACCTCCCCTAGGAGTTGTATCTCTCTCTGTCTTTCCTTTCCTCTCTCTCTCTGTTGTCTCAGCTTAAACTTGAACTGAAGAGAGTTGGTTAGGAAAGGCGGGAAGGCAGCGCGCAGGCGCTGTGGGATGCTCCCAAAAGCTTTCCTTCTGGGAAGCTGGGGAGCGTTCCCGCGCAGGCTCCGTTGGTACCGACGTACCCATATGTGAAGACTAATTCCTGCTGTTCCCAGAGATCACCTGTTACAGGTAAGTAACTGTGCTTTATAAAGGAGCGAGGTGAAAAACAGCAACCTCTATTCGTTGTACCCAACGCGGCTGTGTTTCAACTCAGGCTTTCGTCAGGGGTATGACATCAGGGGCAAAAGCAATTAAGAATAAAAATGAAAACCATACAAAGTATTCCATGCATAACACACACACACAATCTAAAAACATATTATGTTTATGTTTATTTAGATTTGATATACCGCTCAGGCCAGAGGCATTTAGAGCGGTTTACAATGCAATATATAATATTATATAATAGGACAGAATAGAGGACAGAGACAGTCAAACAGATAATAGAAGAAGAGGAACATGGAACAGCAGGTTACCACAAACTAGACTCACGTCAACCCAGACCAAATCATCAGTGCAACTCACAGCAACAGACGCCATGGACCCACGCCTAAGGGCCACGTCAAAGGGCCCTCAGGCGCGGGCCCGCAAGGCGCGGGTGCGCCTCAGAAGCGGCGGTTTAAATGCTGATTGAAGGGCCGCTGATAGACAGACAGGCATGGGAGGTGAGGAGGAGCTCCTGCTCACACCCTCCGAGAATGGCTGCTGCTCCCCGATTGCTTCGCGCGCCTCAGAAGCGGCGGTTTAAATGCTGATTGAAGGGCCACTAATAGACAGGCACGGGAGGTGAGGAGGAGCTCCTGCTCACTCCCTCTGAGAATGGCTGCTGCTCCCCGATTGCTTTGCGCGCCTCAGAAGCGGCGGTTTAAATGCTGATTGAAGGGCCGCTGATAGACAGGCACGGGAGGTGAGGAGGAGCAATTAAAGGAATATGCGTAAAATACATGTAGTGTTAACATAACATATAACATGCAATATAGAAAAGACATTACAAGTTAAATGACACAAACAAAAATTCTAAACATTCATAATTATATTGAAGAAAGAGGGTGATCAACAAACAGAAGAGGAGGTGGGGCACCCAAGATAGTATGAGGACTACAAGCAAAATGGAGAATCATATAAACGAGGGAGCAGTCAATAGATGATGGTTCTCGGAAATGAGGGGGAAGGAAAAAGGAAAGAGGGGAAGAATGGGTATGGTAAAACCCATAATTAAAATAATTATAGAGCCACATCGGTAAGATAAGAACATCTAAAATATATTTAAAAAATGGCAAAAGGAAAACACAGTTAAAACAATGTATAATAATAAATATTACAGAATAAGAAAACCTTATTAAATGAAATTAGTAGCAATATATACATACATACATGGGTAAAAGAACTACTTGAACATAAGACCAGCTGCACAAATGAATATACTGTAAATTTAAAAGGGGAAACAATTATGCATGAGGACCCCCATGTTTTTAAGTGGAAAATTGTAACTTAGTCAAAGTGCAGAAATGGGGCTGGTGTTTAAACCTGTGTCCACTGCAAACCTTTTTACTTCTTTATAGCCCATTTTAGCATATGCTTAATGAGCAAGATATGGTTTAATTAATTTTTTTCTTACATTTCTCCTTCATTTTCTAGTAATCTTATACAAAACTCTGTTGCAGCGAACGACGCATAGCCCTTCCCGCTCACCCCTAACCACGGATATTCAATGCCACAACGACGGCATTGACTATCCGGTTTTGGCGCCCAGAGAAAACTGCCACAGAACCTAACTGGATAGCGGTGATATTGCACCGCTACCCGGTTAGCATCCACGACTAAGACTAGGCAAGCCAAAAGCTGGCCTAGTTCTAGCAGTGGATTGCTAACTGGGTAGCAGTACAATATCGCCACTACTCAGTTAGCAGCAGCCTCTGCTCCACCCCGGAACACCACCAACATGCCCCGATTGGATAGCATTGGGGTGCATAGGAGACTCAGGAATATCTGGGCTGTAAACCGTGTAAATACCTTTTGAATATCGGGCCCTTACTGTTTTTCACCTCGCTCCTGTTTGTGTTATTTTGCTGCTTGCGAGTGTCTGTGCTCTTTTCTGGACTGTGTGCACATATATACTTATATTTAGTAATTGTGTTTAATGCTGCTTCTTGAAATTTGTTGTGAGCTCTGCAAACTTTTTCTGTACTTTTCAGATAAAGAGAAGCTTTGCACATTCAGTCAACGGTTTCCCCTCTTATCCATGTACCGCATCTTGGTGTGGAAGGTCCTCCTAGGTACAGTATTTCCAGCATTACAAGTGTTAATAGAGGATTTCTGAGAGCACCGTGGATTAGATTGCTTTCATCAAAGAGAGAGTTTGACTTATCAGCACACTTTCGTTCTGTTGTGATAATGGTGACGTGAATGGTGGTATTGCATTGGCGTTCCCATCAAAAATTATCCTGGAAGAAAAGTACTCTGATTTTTCCGAGTGTCTGTTTCCCTTGAAAATAGATATTGATTAGAAATTTGTAAGTACTTAGCTGAATCCCCAGCGCTGCAACACAGTTCATCAACAATGGTGGAAAACCGACACAGTACTGCGTTTCGGGTCATCAAATTTCCAAGACCCTGCTTCAGGTTAATGTCCACCGCAAACATGAGATGTGCGCATAAGGAAACAAGGGAATGAAGAGGTCTTTAAAAACACGGTGTCTGACGTCATTTCCAAACACATGGTTACTGCCTAGCCAAACGGGAGGTGAGAGTAATAAACATGCAAACACCACCCCGCAGGCCAAAAAGATCAGAGAAGACTATGCCAATCCTGCTCCAAATTTAAGTCGAAACGTAGGACTGGGTCGTTTTTCCACCATTGTTGATGAACTGTGTTGCAGCGCTGGGGATTCAGCTAAGTATGTCTCGTTTAAAGCTTACTATAGCAGTTTAAAGGTTTTACTGCATTTGATTAAAAGGATGTGAACCTCCAGTTAAGGAGTCCTTGCCTGGGGATTATTGGTCCGACAAAAACATTTTTATTTGGGAAGTTGGTTGTTGAGTGGAGCCTGTATTTCTTTGAAGATTATATCATTACTGGATTCTGCACTCTGCTTTCCTTGCATGGCAGCTTCTCAGTCGTCCTTGGAGGGCCTGCTTTCTCTCTCCCAGCTGGGGGATGCAGTAAGTCCATCCTTACCTGCCTTAGGGCAGGAGGTGATGGACGGCTCTCTGGGTAAGAATATCCAGCCATCTGGAGGATCTGGTGACCATGCTGTGAGCCACTCATCATCCTCTAGAGGGTCTGTGGCAGCTGTGTTCCTGGTGTTGGGGGGGTCATTTCCGAGAGGAGAGCTTCTGGACTCGGAATTATCCTCCCTGGAATCCTTTCTTTTTGCAGCAGGCCTGGTCCTTCTGGCATGGAAATTCAGACCCTGTGGCCTCTAGATACCCCCGGGTGCAGTCTCATGCAGGGCAGGCTGAGAGTGGAGGCCCTGTTTGATTACTCTTGCTAAGCATCCCCAACCAGGGACACTCCCTCGTGATGTGGAACAGCAAGGAGCTGTCCAAATGTTTGACTATGACTCTGATTCAGATGGCTCGGTACTGGGCTCTGACATGGATGAAGAAGTAGTCTCTTCTTCAGAAAATTGTGAAGAGGACAGATTGATTCATCTATTTTGGAAGGAGGAGCTTGTGGTGTTGCTGGCCAGGGTCTTATCCATCTTTGAACTTGATGGATGCTTCCAGCATGGTGCAGGAGCCAAAAACACACCTGCTCCTTCAAGGGATGCAGAAATCCACTACTGTCCACCCGTTCCCAAATGTGATAAAGGAATGATCCGTTCAGAGTGGGACTCTCAACTGCCTGCCTAAAGGAGTGTAAAAAGTTCTGCGCTGTCCCAGAGAAGGAGTGCATTGAGTTGTTTGGCATGCCCAAGGTGGAGGCACAGGTCACGGCGGTTACTAAATGGACCACCATTCCTGAGGAAGGCGGATCAGCCTCAAAGGATTTTCTGGTCTGCAAGGTGGATTCGTTCTTGTGGAGCCAGTTCGTCATGATGGTGGCTATTCCGCAGCTGGCTGTATGTACTGGCCTGACATCTTCAGCCCTGTTCCAGTGGATTCCATTTCTTCAGCTGGATGATACTAAGCCTCTTTTAGAGTTGGCTGCGGCCTTCCTATCTGATGCCATATATGACCTAGTACGTTTGGCAGCCAGGGATGGTGCCCTGATGACTCTGTGTCGTGACATTGGTTTTGGCTCCAGCACTGGGCAGCAGTCTTATCTTTCAAAGTCCGGTTGGCCCGATTGACCTAAGGGAAAACTTTTTTCTGGAGGTGAATTGGAGAAGCTGGTGAAGGACCTGGGCAAGACAGAATCTTACTGCCTTTCAGAAGACAGGTCCAAGGGGGCCTGCAGAGTGGGCTGGTGCCCCTTTCTCATCGGCCTCTGCCCGTCCGATGGCATACTGACCAGATTCCTGGGTGTCTTGGGCCTCTCACTGTTGCCAGTCTGGAGCACCTCTCTTTCCCTCTTCCTCTGGGCTTCGGGCTTGTTCTCAGTCCTTTCGTGGAGTGCTTGGGCCCAAGGACTCGAGCCCTTCCAAAGGAGACCCTCCCAGGCTGCGCAGTGAAGGTTTTGAGGGCCCATTCCCTGATCCCTCCGGTTGAAGGCAAGCTTCGCCTTTCCTTTCAGAAATGGGCTTGTGTTACCAAGGATCGCTGAGTCCTAAGACAGACACCATTCAGTTCAGCCATGTCCTCGAGTGCATAGAGCCGATTCCGGATGCCTTCTTCATCTCCCCTTGTGGGTATGCGATCAAAGTGCCTCTGTGCGAGCCACCTTGAACAAGTTGCTGCGCCTAAAGGGTGTGGTGCCTATCCCACCGGATGAGCGGGGCAAGGGAAGATATTCCATCTATTTCGTGGTGTCCAAAAAGGACTGTTTCTTCTGGCCCATCTGGACATCAAGGGGGTCAAGGAGCACTTGCGCATCCTGCGCTTCCAAATGGGAACCTTGCGCTATGTGATTGAAGCAGTGCACCAAGGGGAGTTCTTGGCTTCTCTGGGTCTGGCCAAAGCATATTTTCATATCCCAAAACGGGTGGATCAGCAGCAGTATTTTCATTTTGCAGTGCTTGGCTCTCAGTTCACTGCCCTTCTTTCAGGCTATCCACTGCCATGAGGATGTTTTCCAAGATCATGGTGGTAGCGGCTGCAGTACTCTGGTAACAAGGGATCTGTGTCCATCCATATCTGGGCGACTGGCTCATCTGGGCCTATTCCTTTCAGAGGCATCTTGGGTGGCATCCCGAGTGGTGTTCTTTTTGGAGAGCCTCAGCTGTGTGATCAATCGTGGAAAGAGTCAACTGTTGCCTTCCCAGTCCCTAAAGTTTCTGGGAGCAAGTTTCAACACTTGAGTGGGCAGTTTTCCTGCCAGAGGAGAAAGTCAAAACATTGTTGGATTGCTTGGCACTGTTCTGCATGCAGTAGGCTCCCAGAGTCTGGGATTATCTTCATCTCCTTGGATTGATGGCGGCGACCATGGAGAAGGTGCCGTGGGCGCGTGCTCACATGCAACTGCTCCAGCAGTCCCTGCTGACTTGGTTGTCCCCGAGTTCTCAGGCATTCAAGCGCAGGCTCCCGCTCCTGTTGATGGTGAAATCCAGCCTGCAGTGGTGGCAGCAGCCTGGTCATCTGAGAGAGGCTATGCTGCTGGATGATTTCTCATGGATCCTCCTGGCAACAGATGCCAGTCTCTCGGGCTGGGGACCCTATTGCCAAGACTGTATGGCCTAGGGCTGTTGGAACCACAGGGAAGTGGTGTGCTCCATCAGCCGCCTTGAGGTTAGGGCATCAAGTTAGCTCTTCTGTGTTTCCAGCCCCTGTTCGAGGGCCGGGAGGTTCGAGTGTTTTCAGACTGTGCCATGGCACTGGCTTCTGTCAATCGTCAAGGCGGCATGAGGAGTGCTGGCTAGTTCTGGAGGTGGCACTCCTGTTTGCCTGGGTAGAGAAGAACCTCCTAGCATTGTCGGCTTGACACATTGCCAGGGTGGACAGCATGGAAGCAGATTTCCCCAGCTGGCACTCCTGGATTCTGGAGAGTGGGAATTGAATCAAGAGGCATTTCAGGTGATTCTATGCTGCTGGGATCACCTCAAAATGAATCTGATGGCAACACGCTCAAGTGCCAAAGTTTGCCACTTCTTCACTTGCCACACAGAGCCAGATTCCAAGGGTGGCGGCGCCCTGACCTAGCCTTGGCCAGGTCAGCACCTGCTGTATGTGTTTCCTCTGTGGCCCCTGGTGGGGCATGTACTTCAGCATATAGAATGCCTCCAGGGCAGGATTGTTCATGTGGCGACAGATTGACCGAGGAGAGCGTGGTTCAGAGACCTGATGCAGCTCCTGCAGGCATCTCCTCTTCAGTTGTCTCCATGGCTCTTGAAAGGAGACGACTAGTGTGTAAGGGCTACTCTCCAGCAATGGTCTCTACTCTGCTCAAAGCCCGGAAGAGGTCTACCATTCTTCTCTACATGTGGATCTGGTGCCTCTTTGAGTAGTGATGTTGTGCTTGGCAGTTGGCTCCTGAGGCGGCCAAGGGGCAATCTCTGTTGGCCTTCTACAGGATGGCCTGAATAAGAGTCTTTCTTTTAGCTCCCTGAAAGTTCAGGTGGCAGCTTTGTCTGATTTCTGAGGTCCGGTGACTGTTAGGTTTCTGGCCTTGCACCTGGGCATCTTGCGCTTTCTCCAGGGAGTTTGGCATCTGCGTCCTCCCTTTCAGTCTGTGATCCCTGCCTGGGGTCTGTGTCTGGTGCTCAGGGCCCTGATGGTGGCACCCTTGAGCCATTGAAGCACGTTACTTTGAAGGATTTGATGCTCAAGATCTTCCTTTCAGTCATGATTTGTTCAGCAAGGTAGACTTCCGAGCTTCAGGTTCTGTCTTGCTGGGATCTTTTTCTGTCTTTTTCAAAGGAGGTTGTTTCCATTCCGCCTTTGCCTTCCTTCTTGCCTAAGGTGTTTCCACCTTACATGTGAACCAGGTGGTCTGCCTGGCTCCCCTCTCGAAGGAGCAGTGTCAGGGGAAGGATAAGGATCTGCAGGGTGTTTCTGTGGTACTTAGAGGTTACAAATTCCTTTCATATGTCCAGCCATCTTTTTGTGCTGTTTGCTGGCCTGCGCAAGGATGACGCGGCAGCCAAGTCGATTTTGGGGCACTGGATTAAAGAGGCCATTGCCTCGGTGTATCTGTTGCAGAACTGCATGGTTCTGGAGGGTTTGTGCACCCATTCTACCCAAGCACAGGCATCCTCATGGGCAGAGTGGAGCTCGGTAGCCCCTGCAGACATTTGTTGGGCAGCAGCGTGGGCATCGCTTTCCACTTTTGTCAAGCATTACCACTTGGATGTCCACATGCTGACAGACACAGCCTTTGGCTCAAGGATTTTGCAAGCTGCTGTGCCTTCTTCCCTCCCAGTGGAGTTGTAACTTTGGTACTTCTGACTTGTCTGAACTGGTCTAGCAGGGTGATATGAAAGGTGACATTTTACTTACCAGTTGCTGTCCTTTCCTTGAGTCCTGCTAGACTAGTCCAGTGCCCACCCCAAAAACTGTATTTGCTCTGTTCTTCTACAGTATATCCGCTATGATTTTTTTTTTTTGCTTGGCTTTGCAGGTTCATCATCCTCAGACTGCTTTCTATTTATCCTTTCCTGTACATCGTTCTTTACTGTTGATTACTCATTGTTGCCCACAATTGAGGTTGTGTGAGGCTTGCCATGTTTCTCCCATATGCTTTGGGAAAAATACTGAAGGGTCCTCTGGTGGCTGATGGGAATAGAGGCATAGGAGTGATGTCATTGAAAACTGAGTTTTTCATTGGTTCTTTCTCCCCAGCAGTCTGCTGGTAGGGAACACACCCACTTGTCTGAACTAGTCTAGCAGGACTCAAGGAAAGGACATTTAACTGATAAGTAAAATGCCACCTTACTTAATACATCCTCAAATCCTGGTACATTATAGAGAGAATTTTATAGAGGATTTTTCATGCCCAGTATATGAGCATAAAATGACACTTAAAATCACCTCCCATTTAAAAGAATACACAGTGACAAGCATGTGTGTACTTTTATGTGGCACAGGTGTAGGCATGTTTGAGGGGCAGATTTTGGGCGTAGTATGGGTGTAATTAAGTACACATGCTTTATAAAATATGTATGTACTGTACTTGTGTACATTTTACACCTGTTCCCCAGCAGGTATAATTGTATGGGGATTCATTTTACCTGCGATTTCTACAGGACTTTGCTGGTATTTTATGATGCATGGACACCTATATGTATTTAAAATAGGCCCAAAATAGATTTATTTATTTTACATTCTCTTATATACCGTGCTATTCTGCATCAGTGCGGTTTACATTGAACAAACTGAAATTACATTGAACAGGGCATTATAACTTGGAGATAACTATTTTACAGGGAAGATGCCTACTTGGCCTCCCCACCTAGGCAGCCTATTATAAAATTACCTTCCACTTATCTACATTTCTAGTTCCCTGAATGATGGCAGTAGAAAACATGTTTTTGGAATTTAGTACCTTATGCTTACTGCTGTAGAGTAACCCAGCTATAGTTTAACAGCATGCCTTAACCAATCTAAGGGAGAAATCTACACGTGGAAGATAAAGTGTGTTTTTAATGTGTAACTGCTGACATTTGACATTGTATTTAAGACTATATCCCTCCTGGGTATAACCTTCATGGATTTAGCCATAGCTGTCCATTCATTTTTATTTCAGGGTGCCCACAAGTTTACAAGCCAATTTTCAAGTTTCCCTTTGAAAATCCACTATACATCAGGTTCTGCAGGCAGTCTTTACCCTGAGTACTTGTGCTGCAGCGAAGTATAATCAATGAATAAATCCAGGAGTCAATTGACAGGGTCCAAGCCAGTTTATTGTGCACAAGGCCCAGTCAGTCAAAGCTTCAAAAGGAAATGAGCAAAGTTTTTACAGAGACATACTCATTTATGCCTCTTTTTCAGTTTGATACATGAGAACTTTCTATTGGTTCCAGCTTGATACATGCAAACTTCCCATTGGCTCCAATGCCCCCTGCACCTGTCCAATCAGAGATCCCTCCTGGGCCTAGCACCCGGCTCCCTCCCTTAGGACTGTTCTAACAATGGTGCAGTTTCTAGGTTTGATACTTCTCTACTGCAAGGTCGTCTCTAGCTCCAGGAATGCATGTATTGAAACATTTCTTTCTTTTGCACACAAGAGAATAATGAAAGACTTATGAATTCATGTAAAACTTCTTATTAAGCAGTTTAAAACAGTTTTCTCATTTTTCACAGATTTTTGGTTCTTTTCTAGCTATAATGGGTGTTGGAATCCAGTTCTAACTTACAGGCCTTTCATATTAGCAGACCATTCTAGGCCATAGCCTGCCACACTTGTAGGTGCATATTTGTGGTGATTGGGGGTGAAGCGGACAAAAAATCTTCAAATTGAAATCCCTTCACTTACAGAGAGATCATGTCATATGCACTGTGCGTGTGAAACACGGGATCTGATCCGCACATAGAGACCCCCCTGCTCTTCATGCATACCGAGCCACCTAGTCACCTCTTAATAGTTTAATGAAGACAGTAGGCCCATGCTAAATGGAGGTGTCACAGAGACTTTGTCAGGGATCCTGTTTTTGTTGGTGCTGGAGGAGGTAGGAAGAACACATGCTGCACAGCAGCTGCCAGGTGGCCCCTGTGGCATTCTTTAGATACCAAGCCTCAGTGTATTTAGAATCAGCTTTTGGAGCTGGAAGAAAAGCTTTAAAACAGATGCTGAAAGTATATGCTAATATCATAACTCATGAAAGGTGTGTGTTCCCTTAGGGGATTATTCTGAGACACAAATAGCGGGGACGGATGTCCCCGCAGGACGTCCATCCCTGCTATTCATTCCGGTGGCAGCCCCCGACTAACGTCCCCACCGGTTATGCAGTGAAGTTAGTTGGGGGTGGGGAAGAGGCAGCCCGGGGCGGAGAGTGGGCGGGCAGCGTGCGGTCGCAAGCCCTGGACGTACAGGGCTGATTCTAATGTTGGCCCTGTACATCCAGGGCTGGCGAAATGGTCGGGGAAGTTATTCCATCTCCAAGGTGGATTAACTTTGCTGGATGTTGTTTTGTTGTAAAGTCGGGGCGCGGAAGGGGCTGGGGGGGGCCAAGGTTTTTTTTCCTCACAGCCCGACCTTGGCCTCCTAAGGCTGGCTGCTGGCATCGTGGCATTTAATTGTTGGCGGCTGGCATCGCAGCATTTAAATGGAGCCGTGGTGCCATGGCAACAGGACACCATGGCACCGCGGTTCCATTGAAATGCCTGACTAAGCTATCCGGGCAGTGCCTGTACATGCAGGCCGGGACTGAATCACAGTCCTGGCCTGCACATACAGGCCTGATTGCGATTCTGATCCTGTGGGGCTAAACATGCCCTACAGGATCAATCAGAATTGCCATCCCCCTTGTATGTCTGGCTCAGACTGGACATACAAAGGGGATAGCCGTGCGGGACAGAATCAGGCTCTTAGCCCTTTCGCGTCCTCATAATTGTTTTGTAACTGAAATTTTTTTTCTGTTTTTTTTTAAATTAAGATGTGAGCTAAATGATGCAGAATATAAAGTTTGTTTGTGTTTTTTTTTTAAATTTTATTTCTAAGAGAACATATTTACTGTTGCCATATGGCAACTACGGTCCTGAATGGCTGAAAATTAAAAACAGTCTTGGCATCAGTTTCATTTACTGCTCGGTGTGGTAATTTGAATAGCAGGTTTTTTTCAGATGTCAAGCACAGATACACATCACATTTCGCACACAGTGTGTGGATTTTTTGGAAATATAGAATCCGGTGAAAATTTTGGGGAAAATTTGAAGGTTGCCATATGGCAACAACAGCCATGAAAGGGTTAGAGTCTTCTCTTTAATGCTGAGGGTCCCTGCTCCTCTGAAAAGATGGCTTTGTTCTTCTGCCATATCTGGGACCCTCCCACTGGACAAATGTGGCTGAAATTTTGCAGGAGGATTGGTTTCCCCATATCATACCCTTAAACCAAATTTCAGCCCAAGCTATGCACAGAGTTGACCCTTGATAGATATGGATGGAGAGATGAACTGAATATGGACATTATGTGCTGTCGTTTACTAGTAAACACACTTAACAGAAGGGCAAACTAGAATGGTGATAGGGAGGTGCCTTTCACAGTGAATGCAGTATTGGAAAATGTGACCTGGGCTTTTCAGTCAAACAAACTTGGGCACCTAATATTTTAACAGAAGCAGGACTGGCCTGGCCTAACTCTGGGCAAACTAGGCTAAACAATTAGATGCTGACAGCCAGGGGGGGTATAAAGTTTAAAGTTTGCTAGGGTGATAACACATTTTCCAACTCTGTGGTTGTCCCTAAACAGACATTTCACCAACTTCAGACACCTAAATTTGAGGCCTTTAAATTTTAGGTTTATTCAAGAAAATCTAAGCGCTTAACACTGGCAAGTGTCTAGATCTTTTCAGTGTTGGTCCATTGATTGACAGCTCTGGACACCGAACGCTTCACTGCACTTTTACCCAATTAAATTGAAACTAAGTTTGGCTGCTATTAGACTGTGTTGGAAGTCTTAGTATTCTGAATAAAAAAACAAAACAAAAACATGCTTGTTCTAATGTTCAGCATCATGTACTGTGGCGGTGGGGGGAGAGGGTAAAGGAGAGGAGACAAACCTGCTTACTAACACTCTGTTTCAAATCTATTGAGTGGGTTTCAAAATATTAATTCACTTAAGTAGTTTTAATAGCTGCAATTGACATTTTCATCTTCCGCACCTGTTGCTTAACTATTTTTAACTGTGAGTTTGGTCTAATATGACCCAATTGCTGCTGTGCCAAAACCCTGTGGTGGCTTCTGCTGTTTCCATGCCCTGCTTTATTGCTTAGTCATGATGTGCATAAGGGAATAGAGAGAGCTAGATCTGGTCATCATCAAGTAGAATGACTTCACTGCCTTGACTACTGAGTATTTTAATAGTCGTGGAGTAAACCCAGTGATGGAAAGCTGAGACTGGCATTAGTACGTAGATAATTGTCAGCAGGAGTCTTAACACAGTTCACAACTAGTTTATTACTGCAACTGATCAAAGGTTTCAGCACCATTAACCCGTTTTGGACCAGCGTATGTTTCACATACATAAGGTTTTCATACTTACTACTCAACTGTTTACTAATTAATGGTTATAAATTCAATGGAACTATGTTTAGCTATTATCGTTATGTCAAAAAGCGTTATATACAGATTTTTTTATCTGAGATCTAGTTAGTTTAATAGGTATTCAAAGTTTGCTGATTTTGATGGTACTGGCAGCTCGACATAAAAAGATCACAAAAAATAGTAAGTAGCTTATAATGCTGTAATAGCTACTATTTTGCAAATAAAAGTATTTGTAGACTTTAGAAAATAGGTTTAGATAACTGCAAGTTACTTAGTGTCAGAGTTATTGGTGCGTATATCGGCCTTGTATGTTTTTCATATGCTGGGCTAATATGTTGTTGAAACTAATTGCTGTCAAGCATTCTGTTCTAGGTGTTTCAATGGTGCAATATCGACGCACTGCATCAGAAGTGTTTTCACGTGTATCATATTCCGCCGTCAGAATGGACTGTTGACAAACCATATTATATCATAATATATTAAATTAAATGAAAACTGCAGTTCCAATAGTGTCATAAAGTATGTTTATGTCAATGAATATTAGAACTGAATCCTATCTTTTCTGAAGACAGACAATATACTATATTGGACCAGTGTATGAAAAACATACACTATGTGAAACTTCTATTTTCTGCAAAGTTTAATATTTTTTATTATTGCCGGTATTTCATAGTTGTTTGAGTGTAACAAATCTAAATCATCCAGAACAGAGAGAGAATATGCGAGCTGTCCAAATAGGGTTAGGCAGTTTGGACCAGTGACTAATTCCACTTTTGATATTTTGTGAAGTTTTGATGTTGCAGCCAGTGAAGTTGCTTTCAGTGGGCTGTTTGGTATGTGTTGTATAGGTATTCTTCCTCCTCACCGGGAATCTCATGCGCTGGTGATGATGTACCGTAAAGAACAGTATGAGGATATGCTTCACGCCCTACAAGTCATTCGGGCCATCCAGGACTCTACAACAAAAGTGTCCATTTATTTGCTCATGCATCTGCTGGAGGCAGGAAAGCGATCGTACAGCCTGACGGGTTCTCTGGTGAGTGCCATCTCTTCTGGCAGAGAAGCCCCAGCAAGAAAGGGAGTCAATTCCAACATGGTGATTCCAGTAGCAGACTGTAGTGAGATCGATAGGGAAATTGGATTTCGCTCATGCCTTTCTCAGAAGTTCAAGGCAATTTACATTCAGGTACAGTAGGTATTTTTCCTGTCCCCAGAGGGCTTACAATCTAAGGTGCATGTTTATTAACGTGCGCTACCTGGTATCGCGGGGTTAGCGCATGATGATAACACCAGACTAAAAAGTAGCATGGGGCACCATGCTAAAAACCCTGCGCTGCCTGGGTAGTGTGCAGTCCCCCCCCCTTTCCTCCCACATGAAAATGTAAATTCAGCAAGGGGGAGTAGTAGCATTCCCCTTCTCTCCTGCGCAAAAGTAGAAGTAGTGGGAGAGGGGGGCAGTGCTGATCTTCCCTTTCCATTACAATCCTTTTATCTCCTAGAAGCCTTATCCAATCTGAGCTGGGAAGAAAATAGCCTTGTCTCCTCCTCTTCTCTTGGTATCCACTGTTGCTTTGACAATGACACTAAAATAGTCATTGTTACGGCAGTGATAGATGCCAGGCCATGGGGAGGTGGGATTATAACATTAGGGCTTCTGATTTAGATTTTAGCCGATTAAAACTGCACAATGCAAAAACATTAAAATCGGTGGTGTTGGATAAGAAATGGAAAAATAACACTTTTTCATCCTTCCTCTGGCTGTCTTCAATCCTCAGCTCAGTTTGTGTCTTTTCTGTGTTAACAACTCCTTCCTTATGGTCCCTCCAGTCTAGTCCCGACATCTGGGGTTTAAGCACCTCCTCCAGCAGCTATGGAGACTGAGAAATGTCATTCTTCTGATGACACTGGTACAAATACTCCTGGGACCGCCGCCTCTGACCAGTAATCTCAGTCTCTATAGCAGCTGGAGGGTGGTGAGCCTGGAGGGCAGGCTTGCTGGAGAAACATTTAAGGACAGTAGTTTAGATAGGGTTAATTCAATTAGTTTCAGGCGTCGTTGGAGAACAAAGCGGAATGGGTATTTTCCGACAATGCAACCACCGTGGCCTATATCAATTCGCAAGGCGGCACCGGCAGTGCGTCTCTGGAATCCGAGGCCGAACAACTGTTGGATTGGGCCGAAGTGCATCTAGAGGCACTGTCGGCAGCACATGTGGCAGGAGTAGACAATGTGATGGCAGATTTTCTGAGTTGGGTCAAAGTGGATCCAGCAGAGTGGGTGCTTCATCCAGAGGTCTTCAACTTGGTGGTGTACAACTGGGGGGGAGCCGGTGATGGATCTGATGGCCACGTTCGAGTCTGCGAAGGCAAGCAGATTCTTCAGCAGAAGAAAGGAGAGAATGTCGGAAGGGCTCGATGCTCTCATTCAAAGATGGCCGGAGCGCCAGCTCCTGTACATTTTTCCCCCCTGGGTTTTGATAGGTCAGGTGCTGCAAAGAATAGAGGTGCACAAGGGAACGGTGATTCTGATAGCGCCAGATTGGCCGAGGAGACCGTGGTATGCGGATTTCGTCTGGCTGTTGGTAGACCGGCCCTGGCGGCTTCTGGTTCGGAAGGATCTTTTGTTCCAGGGTCCCATTCTCATGCCCCAGGTAGATCGATTCTCGCTTACAGCTTGGCTCTTGAAAGGGTGAGGTTGAGGGCAAGAGGATATTCCTCGCCATCATTTCCACCATGTTGAAGGCTAGGAGAACATCTGCGTCTTTGGCGTATATATGTATCTGGCGTGTCTTTGAGGTATGGTGTACGGACAGGACGATTCAGGCCTTGGGTGCTTCGCTGTCACACGTGCTGGCTTTCTTGCAGGATGGTTTTGACAAAGGATTGGCGGCAGCCTCCCTGCGGGTGCAGGTAGCAGCTCTGGCGTGTTACCAAGGAAAGATAAGAGGACAATCTGGGAACACATCCAGATGTTAAACAATTTTTGCGAGTGGTGGCTCTTCTTAGGCCTCCGTGTAGATCACCGGTGCCTCGGTGGGATCTGACATTGGTGTTGGACATGTTAGCACACAGACCTTTTGAACCTTTGGTGCAGGCGTTGGATAAGGATCTGACACTCAAGACGGTATTTCTAGTAGCGATCTGTTCAGCACGTAGAATTTCGGAGTTACAGGCTTTATCGTGTCGGAAGCCCTTTTTGTCCTTTTACGATAAGAAGGTGGTGCTGAGGCCAGTGCCATCTTTCTTATCAAAGGTAGTCTCAGCGTTTCATGTGAATCAGGTAATTTCTCTCCCAGTGTTTGTCGCCTCGGGAGGGAAGGCAACCTCCGGTTCCTTAAACGCTCTGGATGTTCAGCGAGCGCTGAAGAGGTATCTTAGGAGAACGGCGAGTTTCAGAAAGACGGATAGGCTTTTTGTTCTCTTTGGCGGAGCACGAAAGGGGGAAGCTGCTAGTAAAGCTTCCATTGCACGTTGGCTTAAAGAAGCGATAGCATCGGCTTACATTCTGAAAGGGAAGTCAGTACCAGAGGGCATCAGGGCCCATTCAACGAGGACGCAGGCAGCGTCTTGGGCAGAATGCAGTCTAGTGCCGGCTATTGAGATTTGTAAGGCAGCGACTTGGGCATCGTTTAATACCTTTTAAGCATTATCGTCAGGATGTGCAGGCGGAAAGGGATACTAGCTTTGGTAAAGCGGTGCTTCAGGCTGGCCTGGCAGGTCCCTCCCAGTAAGAAAAGGTTTTACTGCTTTGTTACACCCCCAGATGACGGGACTAGACTGGAGGGGACAATAAGGAAGGTGAAATTAGACTTACCTGCTAATTGTTGTTCCTTGAAGAACTCCACTCTAGTCCCGTACCCCTCCCTAGTGGATTCTGTGCTGTTGGCCTGAATCACGGAGTTAGGGCTCAAGGCTTAAGAGAGGGAAGCTAATAGGGTGCTTAGAGCCATACAAAGGCGGGAGGTTAGCATAGAGAAGAGGGTGCCAGGGGGCGTCTGGATCCTTCGGGAAAGGAGGAAGGGTGGCCTTCCTTGGCACAAGTTCATATACGAATGTACCGTTTTCTTTTCTTCCATCTACTATAATGGAAGTAGTTAGTTCCTGTAAGGGTATAGTTAAAGTTAAGTTGAGGTTCAATTGGTTAATATATTGATACTTTATCTGTTGCTCGGGTGAGTCTACTTTGTCAATAGATTACTGGTCAGAGGAGGCGGTCCCGGGAGTATTTGTACCAGTGTCATCAGAAGAATGACGTTTCTCAGTCTCCATAGCTGCTGGAGGAGGTGCTTAAACCCCAGATGTCAGGACTAGACTGGAGATCCTCAAGGAACAACAATTAGCAGGTAAGTCTAATTTCACTTAAGTGACACAAACATACATTTTATTTATTTATTTATTTATTTAGACAGTTTTGTATACCACCTTATCCTTCAATCAAAGCGGTCACAACACAATTGGGGGATACATTTAACATGCGGGGATATGAGACACACACACTAATACTTACAGGGAACATGGGCAATGGAGGGTTAAGTGGCTTGCCCAAGACCACAAGGAGCATCTGTGGGACTAGAAACCCCAGTCCTTCCAGCCCAAGGTTGCTGTCCTCTAGTGGGATTTGAACCCCCCGACCTTCCGGCCTGAAGTACCTTGCCCCAACCACTAGGCTACTCCTCCCCTACATACATGTTTGATTCCACTAGAAAAAGTACCCAGTAGTAGTACCTGTGGTGCAAAAACACTGATGAACACAGATTTTTTTAGTACTCACAAAAACACCAAATTAACTGCAAAATAAACACCCAAATGCATAGTTTATACTCTGCTGGAATTTTGCACTCAAAATTCTGTGTCAAAAGAATTATGCAAAATTCTGAATGCTTTGTCAAAATAACAAAGCATATTGCTTTTGAGTGATACTTAATTTAAAATGCACTACAAAAAAGTGCAAAATGTTGAATTATTGTGTGATGCATTCCAGCAGGAGCAAATTTATAATCTCCAAGGAGTAGAAGTGTAGTTATAGCCCCCTCCTGCCTTGAATTGGGAGAATCACCCCTTCCCCTCTTCCCCAGCACACAGCTTTTGCCTCCAGGAAGGAGAGAGAATTATGGGGGCTGTTAGTTCTCTTGCCTGTTCTTACCTTTAAGTTGGAGAAAGGAGAAACTGGAAGGTGAGGCTGTCAGTGTTCATCTGTTGGCGTTATCCCTGACTCCCAGCATGTTCCCAAAGTTACAATGGCCGTACATGTTACATTTTATTGTGGTTTGTGGGAGAGGACTTTGCTGGCTAACACTGATTTCCAGTGCTAGCCAGCCAAGTTTAGGGGATTTCCTAATTATAACTGTCTAAATTTTAGATGGTAGTTTTAGAATGATGATCAGCCGAGTATCAGCTTAACTTTGGCCAGTTAAATTAGGAACTTGGTCACAATGAGATCAGTTTGTTTCTTAAAGGGATAAAGGCTGAAAAATATTATTCCTGAAATAGTAGCGTCTTTGTTTTGTTCAGTAAATAAATTAAACTGGTAATTTAATAGATAAAATAACTTTCAGTGTCTAAGCAATAGTATTTGACCATTTTGTTGGCATACTAAATGATAATTACACTTACCTGGTAATTATGCTTATGTGTCTGTTTATTTCATTTGATTGACCGCCCTTCTGTGGTAATCAGAGCGGTTTACAATGTATAAATTAACAAGATGAGGCACAAGGCCGGAAAAAAGAAAGGAAGTTTACAGTTTTTAATAGAATAGAGGAGAGAAGGTGAGTACAGAACTGTAGACATAGGAGAAGAGACTTACAGAAAAGGGGTGGGAAGGTTAAAGGCTAAGGAAAAGAGGTGGGTCTTTAAGTCACGTTTAAAGTTGGTGTGGTGGTGTTCTAAACGGAGGGAGGTAGGGAAGGAGTTCCAAAGGGCAGGACCTATGGAAAAAAAAGCTGAGGCGCAGGTGGACTGGAGGTGGGCGAGGGAGGGAGGGGGAAGTGTGAGGCAGTTGAGGTGAAAAGAGCGAGGGGTATGTCTGGGCGTGTGAAAGTGGATAAGGTCTGCCAAATATTGTGGGGTGTTGGTGTGAAGAGCCCTATGAACAAGAGTGAGCAATTTGAACTGGGTACGGAAGGAAACGGGCAACCAGTGAAGATGGAGAAGAAGGGGAGGTTATGTGGTCTCGAGGGGAGGAGTGAGTAATGAGACGAGCAGCAGTATTTTGAATCCTCTGAAGTCGGTTCAGTTGAGATTTGGATTGACCAGTGAAAATGGAATTGGAAAAATCAACGCATGACATAACAAGTGATAGTAGTAAGGTAGTAAGGGCAGATGGAGAGAGGAAGGGACAGATCGCACAGATTTGGTGAAGGAAAAAGGAGGAGGTCTTGGTGATATGAGAGACGTGAGCTTGAAAGGAGAGATCAAAGTCAAAAAGTACACCTAGATAGCGGAAGGTGGAAACCAAAGGTATGGGAGTACCGGAAAAAGATGGGGCTAGCGAGGGGGGTGGGCTACCATGAGGAAACCTAATTGCAGTGGTTTTGGTGAGGTTGAGGTGAAGGCAGTTCTGGATCAGCCAATCAGCAATGGGCAGTGAGGTGAGGTCTAGGCAGGAGGGAGAGGTGTGATAAAGAAGAACAATATCATCTGCGTAGTAGAAAGCGGAGATCCCAGATTGTTGTATCAACAGAGTGAGGGGAGCTAGGAAAAGATTAAAGAGAAGAGGAGCCAGGACAGAACCTTGGGGGACCCCGCAGGAAAGAGGAAACGGGTTAGAGGAGGGAAGGGAGGGGGAAGAAGAGAGAACTGCACAGAACCAAGAGGAAAGAAAGGAGTGGAACCACCGATAGACTGTGCTACGAAGGCCAGCTTCCCGTAGGCGAAGAAGAAGGAGAGAGTGGTCTACTAGATCACAGGCAGCAGAGAGGTCAAGGGCTACCGCCACCGAGATGTCACCACTGTCATGGGCTACATGCAGTGCGTTAGTGAAAGAGAGGAGAACAGTTTCAACACTGTGGCCCTGACGAAATCCAGATTAACGGGGGTGGAGAAAGTTAGTGGAGTCAAGGTGGTGAGAGAGCTGTGCAAAGTCGATTTTTTCAAGGAGTTTAGAAAGGAAAGGGAGATTTGAAACTGGGCGATAATGGGAGGATCCAGAGGGTCAAGAGAAGGTTTCTTAAGGATGGGGCGAATCAGAGCATGCTTCCAGTAGTGGGGAAAGGTCCCTGTGGAGAGGCTGGAATTGATCATGGAGAGGATATAGGGAAGGAATGAAAGAGAGGGGGTGAGTAGCCAGGAGGAGGGAATGGGGTCAAGAGGACAGAAGGTCTTGTTAGAGGAGGAAATAAGTTGACGGAGTTCAATTGTAGTGGTTAGAGAGAATGAGGACCATGTGTGGTAATTGTAGTTCCTTGAGTGACGACTCAACCCAGAGGTGGAGTTCAGTCCTCCACCTCTGGGTTGCGAACCTCCTCCTGCAGCTTGGAGACTGGGCATGTCAAAATCATGACATCACTGGATGTAGTCTGCTGGTCTCTCCCATCAGCCCCAGTGAACTATTGACAAAGCATACTCAAAAGAGCAACATATAAGTAGCTAACCAATAAACTCTAACCTTAATAACTTGTGACTAACTGAATAGTCAAAAATCTCCCTTCGAGCAGATCAAACCATTGTCTGGTACCGATTCCTCCTGAGTCCTCCAAAGGTCAGACAGAAAGGAGGATAAATAGGGAGAAACAGACAGAGTAGGACAAAACAAACAAGATCCTTCAAAAAACATACATACCTGTAAATGTAGAGTTCCACCTACTGACATTCCACGACATCACCCTGGGCGGGATTGAGGACTGAACTGTCGTCACTCAAGGAACTACAATTACCAGGTAAGTGTAATTATCATTTCCTTATCGTTCCTACAGTTCAGTCCTCCACCTCTGGGATGCAACAGAACAGTGTTCATTGGTAGGGGTCCTTATACCCGGCTCGTAAGACTGCCGAACCGAAACAGGCATCATTCGCCGCTAGCACATCCAAACGATAATGCTTACTGAAAGTATGGAGAGACAACCAGGTAGCTGCTCTACAGATGTCCCCTGGCGGAACCAAGCCATGTTCCGCCCAAAAGGCCGCCTGTGCTCTGGTAGAATGTGCCCGCAATCCAGAAGGAACTGAATGCCCTTGCACCAGGTACGCCGAGGCAATAGCTTCTCTGATCCATCGAGAAATGGGTGCTTTCGTGGCCGCCTCACCTTTCCGAGGACCCCCGAACAACACGAAAAGACGGTCGGATTTGCAAAAAGGTTCGGAAACTTTCAAGTATCGCCGGAGCACCCGTTTGACATCCAATAGGCGCAAAGTGCTATTGGACTAGAGTCGAGAACTGGGAGTGACACTGTCTGATTTAGGTGAAAAGGGGAAATGACCTTTGGCAAAAAGGACGGGACCGGTCGCAAGACCACCTTTTGAAAACTGCAGAAAGGGCTCTCTACAAGACAACACCTGTAGTTCCGAAATTCGCCTTGCCGAACATATTGCCACTAAAAACACAGTCTTTAACGTTAAAGCCTTCACCATAGCCTGGAGTAAAGGCTTGAAAGGCTCTTTCACTAACGCCCCTAAGACCACATTAAGATCCCACGGAGGCACTACGATTCGCCGAGAGGGCCTAAGCCTAGAAACTGCCTTCAAGAACCGCAAGACATCTGTATGGGACCCCAAGGGAATATCCTGTACCTTGCCCCTATAGCAGGCCAGAGCCGCCAACTGCACTCTCAAAGAACTGGCTGCTAGACCTTTATCAAATCCATCTTGCGGGAAACTCAACACCACGGGAAAAGAGGCAAGTGGCCGCCCGGATTTGCCGCCTCGACCACCAATCCTCAAAAATATGCCAGACCTGAATACCGTATTTTCGCGCATATAACGCGCGCGTTATATGCGAGTTTACCTACCGCGCAACCCTCTCGCGCGTTATTTGCGGGTGCACACTATGCCAAATCTTTTTTCCCGACTAGCTTTCGGGAACTAAACCCCTCTTCCTGCGATTGGAACGAAACCAGCACGAGGGGTTTGCTTTTAACAACGCAGCTACAGGGCACCACTACAGCCTCTGTCATCAAAGTGCTGAGTAACAGCTGCACTCTCAGGTAAATTACAGCCCAGCAAAGGTGTCTTCTCTTTTGTTCTGAGGGTGAGCTTTTTATGACTGTAGTTCAAAGATGGGCAGAAAGATTAAAGCGCCACCGTACACACTTAGTAGGCATGTCACTAATGTGACTCCTGTTTGGTGGGGATTATTCCCTGTAAAAGACAAGGAGTTCACTTTCAGAGGCTGAAGGGTAACACGCTTTCCTTACCGCAGGGTCTGGTATCGGTTTCTCGGGGTGATAGCAGCAAGAGCTGTGAGGCCAGGCCTTGGGGATCACTCACTCTGCTACTCCACTCAAAAACGTCCACGTGCCAGGAGTTTATTTCAAAACCAAAGTGAATTTACTGCCACACAAGAGATATCCACATAACACGGGCGCGTAATGTGAGAACTTTATTACATAAAAGCCCAATCTCCACGCATTATATGCGGGTGCGCATTATATGCGCGAAAATACGGTATATGCCAGCGATGTCGACCTTTTTCTAACCCGAAGCAGTGTTGCAATTACTGATCCTGAATATCATCTTTTTTTTTTCTTCAGCCGCGCCCTTTCAATGGCCAAACCGTAAGCGAGAACCGATGCACTTGAGGCATGCGTAGCAGACCTTGGTGTAGGAGCTCCTCCGAGACTGGCAGCTGCCAGGGCTCCCCTTCCAACAGATGAATGAGATCGGCATACCACGGCCAGTCCGGCGCTACCAAGAGCACCCTTCCGCAATGGGCTTCAATTCTTTGCAGCATGCGGCCTATCAGTGCCCACGGAAGGAAGATGTAGAGAAGACCGTACGCCGGCCATGCCCTTTCGACATCCTTTCCTGCCGCCTGCTGAAAAACCGACTCGCCTTTGCAGAACGAAAGGTCGCCATGAGATCATGATCGGCGGCCCCCATCTGCGGACTATTAGAGCAAACACGTTCACATGCAGCTCCCATTCCTCAGCATCCACCTGCACCCTGCTGAGGAAATCCGCTGTCACATTATCCTTCCCTGCAATGTTCGCCGCCGACAACGCCGGCAGACGTTGTTCCACCCAAGCGAACAGCAGCTCTGCCTCATCTTCCCTGGCCGCACTGCCCGTGCCGCCCTGTTGGTTGATGTAGGCTACCATCGCGGAATTGTCCGATAGCACCCTCACCGCTTGACCTGTCACCGCCGATTTGAAGGCCTGCAGAGCCAGAAAAACAGCTCTCAATTCCAGTCGATTGATCGACCAGCCACTCTCCTGGAGCGACCACGTACCTTGCACAAAGCGGTCTCCGCAATGGGCCCCCCATCCTGCGAGACTCTCATCCCTCAGCAGGGGGAGCCACTCTGGCTGCTCCAGGGGCATCCCTGCCTGTAGGGAACCTAGACAAAGCCACCACCGCAGGGATTGTCTGACCCGTAGAGGACAGGGCAGACGCTTGTTCAACGAGTCGTTCTGATGGGACCAGCGATGAAGGAGCACTCGCTGGAGGGGCCTCATATGGAATCTGGCCCAGGGAACAGCCTCTAAGGTCGCTGCCATCATGGCTAACACTCGAAGGTACTCCCATGTTGACGGAGCCAGGACGGACTGAAACTTTCGGACCAGGTGACTCAGTCCTAGCACACGGTGATGCGGATGAAATACGAGGCTGTTGCGTGTGTCGAACCGCACCCCCAAATACTCTAGGTTCTGGGATGGCACCAAGCAACTCTTGGCCAGATTGATCACCCAGCCAAGCTCCTGTAAAACCTTCACCACCTTGGCTGTAGCCTGGACGCTTTCGGCCGCCGACTTTGCCCGAATCAGCCATTCGTCGAGATAGGGATACACCAGCACTCCTTCCTTCCGCAGCGCCGCCACCACCACTACCATCACCTTGGTGAAGATCCGCGGCGCCGTAGCAAGCCCGAAGGGCAACGCTTGGAATTGATAATGTCCCCAAGGGAGGGCGGCTCTGATTGGAATATGCAGATACGCCTCAAAGATCGAGGGAGGTCAAAAACTCCCCTTTGAGCACTGCCACGATCACCGACCTCAGGGTTTCCATTCGGAAATGCGACACCCGCAGACACCGATTCACCCCTTTGAGATCTAGGATAGGGCGCAGAGAGCCATCCTTCTTTGGTACAACGAAATAAATTGAGTATCGTCCCATGCCGTATTCTGCTAACGGGACAGGCACGATCGCCCCCAAGAGCAAAAGCCGATCGAGGGTATTGTGGATCGCCAGCGCTTTTTGAGGGCTTCTGCAGGGTGACATCACAAAGGAATCCCGGATCGGTCTTGCTAATTCCAGTGCGTAGCCCTCTCAAACTATTTCCAGGACCCACTGGTCAGTCGTTATTTGGGTCCAGGCAGAGAGAAACCCCCGGAGCCTCCCGCCTATTGGTTATCTCTCCACTGGGACCTGCAAGCCTTCATTGGGGTTTGTGGAACGTCGTGGTGGACAGCGCAGAGAAGCCTCTGCCCGCTCCCAGAAACCCACGAAACCCCTGGGCTCTAGAAGCAAACCTTCCTCTCTGGGAGCCGCCCAGCCGAGAGGTCTGGAATTTTCTAAAATCTCTAAACTGCCCGCGAAAGGCCAGCGAGGACCTTCCTGGCTTAGGCTTATCCTTCGGGAGTCTGCCCCCTTTAGACTCCCCTAACTCCTTGACCAACTTGTCAAGATCATCCCCAAACAACAATTTGCCTTTGAAGGGGAGCTTGCTGAGTCGCGATTTGGACGAGCCATCAGCCGCCCAATTTCTCAACCAGAGGGATCTACGCGCGGCAACTAAGGATGCCATACTGTTAGCTAGCGCTCTAATCAAGTCATGATGCACATCCGCCAGATATGCCGTGCCGGACTTCAACCTATCTAGTTCTGTCCCTCTTTCTAGATCCAACTGAAGGGACTGTCTCAAACGTTGAGACCATCTGAGGCATGCTCTTGCCACCCACGCTTCACAGATGGAAGCCTGTAAGGACAACGCATCCGCCTCAGAGGACTGCTTCAACAAGCCATCCACCTTTCTATCCTGCGCATCCTTTAATGCCGCGCTTCCCTCTACCGGGATAGTGGTCTTCTTGGTGACCACCGACATTGCTGCATCAACTTACGGAGAACGAAAACTCTCCTTGTCCTTATCCGCTAGGGGATAAAGCCTGTTCATAGTTTTACTACCTCTGAGACCTAACTCCGGCTGATCCCACTCATCTTGAATCATCTTGTCCACCACTCGATGGACGGGGAATACTATCTGTACTTGCCGCACTGCTTGAATGATAGGATCTTCCAGGCTTTCCTCCTCCATTGACGGAGCCTCTGCCAAGTTCAACATCTGGAGGGACTCCGTAATAAGGGCTGTCAGCTCTTCTCTCTGGAACACCCGAATGATCTTTGCCTGATCCTCCGTCTCCGGAATTTCCCCTTCTTCCAAGTCGGCCATTTCCGCCTCCAGATCAGGATCAGGCTCATCCATCCCATTCCCCTCCATGTCGGATGAGGACAGCTCACGAGGCCGAGACCTCTTAGAGGGCCTCAGGGAAATACAGCCCTTTGCGGCCAGCTTAGGCTGCTGCGCAGTTGTCGCCCGTGACAAGGTTTCCGGTAATTTCCCCTGATGCTTTATGCAGAACGCTTGATGCATGAGCAACACGAAGTCAGGAGAAAAGTCTTCAAGTGGAGACCCGGCAGTGCAACGTTGACCTCCTGGCCGCTCCCAGAGGGAGAGGCCCCCAGAGCCTCCCCGTCTGGTGCTACCATTGCTAGCTGGGGATCAGGGCTAGCCTTAGCCTCCATCTGCTGTTCCATGTCAGAGGACACCTCAGCGCACCCTCTGCAAATGCCAGAGCCCCTGCACGTTCCGCAGAACACACTGAGGTCGGGACGCCATCCATAAAAACTCCGCACTCCTGGGGATACCAACTCCTATCTTATATCTTTTTTGCCTGACCAATGAGGCAAGGCCAAGAAACTGGAAAAAACAAAACAATAGGGAAAGTCCTGAAGCTCTGGGCACAGCTAATTTGCTGAAATAAGTATTTGACTCCTTACTCCCCAGGAATTCCCTCCAGGCAGCCCATCAAGCCCTGCAAGGGCCCGAGGGTACTCAAAACGCCCCTAGGCTCCTTAATGAACAAGAGAAACAGCCCAGCAGCCGCAAGGTGCTTGAGTCTCCCCCAGCAAAGCAGAACTACCCCGCATATGTTCCTCTGGAGCTCGCGCCACGCGGCGGCCGCCTGACAAGATGGCTGCCGCTACTGCTACCTGATAAAATGACGCTAAACGTGATAGGGAGAAACTGGCGGTTTTAATGCCGGAGCTCGGCCCACCGACGGCGGGAGCCTGCCTAGAAGACGAGCCTGAAGATACAACAATTGAAATCAAAGAAATCAAATTAAAATAAATTTTAACTCATTGATCCTCCACGGGACTCCAGCCCACGCGGCTCTGCTGCACTCCATGCCGAGCAGAGAGCCGCCGGGTGAGTCTCCCGTCACTTTGCCGGTGCTGCAGGGCTGATCACTGCAACCAGAGCAGCCGGAGAATTACCCTCTGTTCCTGCTACAGAGCTCTCCTCCATCCTGTCCAGGAGGAGAGATCTGATTGTGTAAACTCTTGGCCTGCCAAAAGGAGGCAGTCAGGGACCAGCACTGGAGACAAATGTTTATATATTTTTTTTTTTAAGAGACAGCGTTAACTATAAAGTAAAATTTAAAGGCAAACCAAATTGAATCGTAAATTTAGAGAGGTCTATCCTACACTACCCTATTGCTCCTTATCTGTTCCTCTAGTGAACCCAGCACCTAGGCGCACTAAGTCGTCCTGCTGCATGGAGACTGGACACACTGGGGCTGATGGGAGATACCAGCAGACTACATCCAGTGATGTCATGATTTTGACATGCCCAGTCTCCAAGCTGCAGGAGGAGGTTCACAACCCAGAGGTGGAGGACTGAACTGTAGGAACGATAAGGAACAGGAATACTCAAACTCTAGTTTCAGGTTCCAGTTTGCTTCTTTTTTTTTTTAAGCTTGTTATCCTTCATTCTCCCCCCCCCCCCCACCCCTTTTGTTTTCTCTCGTCTGGCATGTTTTGTGATGTTTTGAACACACAGTAAGTTGTATTTTTCTCTGAATCCATTATGCTTAGAAGACGGCACTAAAACAGCTGTGCAAACACTGCATGTTCTCAGTTTCAGCCAAAGAATTTTTTCAAATTTGTACCAAAATCCTTATCCTTAAAACTGAAGAGAAGGAATTGTTCATCATCAGTTAAATGACTGCCAATATTTGTGTTTTGTATCTCAGGATCCAGAAGATGAAGTGTTCTGTGCCATTGCTACGGCCATGGAGGAAATGGTGGACAATGATGTGGACTGCTACTGGCTTAGCCGCAGTTTTGTGAATCTGCTGAATACCAAATACAGAGATTCATTGCCACAACTGGTAAGACGTGTCTGTGTTAACAGATGGGTAGGGTGCATGCAGTTAGGGGAAAAGGAAATTAAGATGATAGGGATACTCAGAACTTGTAGTAAATCCAACATGTTCTGCATTGCAGAAAGGTAGATGCAGTAGCCTGCGAGGTAGTAAGGCTGCAAGTCTGTTGGACCCCTTCCAATTGGGGCAGGAGAAAAGAACAATATTTCTTATCGTCCTTCCTGTCCAGTCCAGACCAGACACGCAGGTTATGCCCTATCACCAGTAGATGGAGACTGAGAATTACTGGTTTGATGACATTACCCTATAAGGGACTTGTGCAGATCTGCTCATACCAGTATTTCTCAGTCTCCAGCAGATGGTGATGAGCTTCTATGCAGTCTGGAATCCACTATAGGACAGACGGGGGGAAGGATCTAAAAGGAAAAGATACAGGGGAAGCAGTACTGCTTCGCAGAGGTCCAGTGCTGGATTGCCAGCAGTTGTGGGTTTGGGGCAGAGAACCAGGTGGACTGGGACTCTCTGCCTCAATTCTCCTTCTGGTGCCCGGGACCTTTTGGACCCTTGGGGGTACTCTGCTTCTTCTCTTTAACTTTTGGGAGGAAGCTTGGGGTACGATTCTCTGGTAGAGCATGGCCCTTTAAGAGCTGGGAAAAAAAAGAAGCAGGCTAGCTCCCTTTATTCACCAGCAATGTGGGAACACAGGCTGGGCAGTCGGATGGTATGATCGGCAGGGGCATCTGCGGTTCAGGACCGTGTGAGGTGAAGTGTTTGTGAGTGGAGCGTATGTGCAGCTGTGGCCTGCGCAGCCAATGGCAGCCATCATGGGCAGGTGTCGGGGGGGGGGGGGGCTCAGATTTTGCTATGGTTGTGAAGCAAAAGGCTGCACTTTGGAGGACTTGCTTTGGGTGGCAGGCCAGCCCCGGGGGCTGAATTTGAGTGGCACCTTGCTTCATCTCAACCACAGGAGCTTGTGGTTTTGGCAGGAACTGCAGCTATGTAGCATGTAGCAGCCTACCAAGTTGGGATCATGAGAGTCCTCTGGTGACCCGATTCTAACTCCAGGTGGCTTCAGGAGGGGGGGGGGGTCGCAATGTGGGCAGGCAGATACCCCTGTTGAGAGATTATGCTGCTGGGTGCTCCATTCTCTCCAGAGTTTGTGTTGCTTTTATACCAGGCCTTATGCATGAAGCAGGACCTGGTTCACAGTTCTCCCCATAGTGGAAGAGAGATTCCTTATCGTCCCTCGAGTCTAGTCCCAGAAACTCTAGGGTTGTGCTCCTCTTCCAGCAGCTTGGAGACTGAGAAATGTCATTCTTTGACACTGGTATAAGGACACAGGCACCACTACCTCACTCCAGTTATCTCAGTCTCCAAGCAGCTGGAGGATGTGAGCCTGGAGGTTCCGACTCACTAGAGGGACAATTAAGGACATTTAGTTAGAGTTTAGCTTGTTTTTAATTTAATTGCATGTAGTTTACTTAATTTCTGCTATTTCTGGTAGGTTGGATTTTTGGAGCAGGCAGCTTTACCATGCCTTTAAATTTTCTGAATCACAGAGACCTCTCTCCCCTTTCCCCTCCCGCTCCTCCATAGATTTGGGGAAACGAGGGTAAAGAGGGCTCTGATTGCAGCCCGGTCTACTAGTAGGGCAGGCATCCTGAAGTGCAGGCATCCCAAGCGCATCACAGAGGATTTGCCTGTTAGTGCTTGGGTGCCGGGGCAGAGAGGAGACGTGGCCACATCGCAGCTCGGCGATTAAGAGCCCTCAGTGTCGGCCCGGCGTGCAGCAGGCCCTGGGAAAGCAGCCGGTAATTTTGTACTGGGTCAAAAGAGCAGCCCAGACAACGCTGATCCGCTGTATAAGGTAAGGTGCCGGGGCTTTAGTTGACAGGGATTGCTGTTTGTACTGCCGGAACCAACAGCAGGCCCACGCCGCATGCGTTTTGCACGGGAAGGGTCAGAAGCTGCTGCGGGGATACAAACGCTTGTCCTGGAGCAGCAGAGCTTCGTTTTAGTTTTGTTTCTTCAGTGTTTAGCTCCGGTGGTCTCCTGCTCTTATAGAGAATAGTTTAAGAGAAAAAAAAACCTTCTCAGGGTACACGAACTGGGGGTTTCGGGAAGGTGGTTAAGAGGTGCTGGGGCCTTTGATTAAGGGATCACTATGCCTTCTAAAACATTGTGTTTACTGTGTGGAGTGAAGAGGTCTACAATCTCAGACACAGGGGTCTGTAAAAACTGTAGCCAAGCTTCTGCCACAGAACAGCACATGGATACGGAGAAGGAGGTTCACGAGGAAGGATGGCAGGGTCCTCTGCCCTCCGTGATAGATCCTGCGGAGCCCGTGCCGTGGCCTTCTATGGCTCCGGATGTTCCTTTGGCACAAGCATCCTTGTCGGGTAGTTTGTCTTCCATTTTTTCCACCGACTTTGTGGCGCTGATTCAAAGGGCGTTCGGGGTCATTCCAGGAGAAGGTTCTCCTTCGGGCTCCGGCAGTGTGGATCTCGGTCAGAAGAGACCAGGGACGCCTCTGTCGGTGGATACTTTGGGGTATTGCCAAAGAAATCGAGAATAGAGAAAGAGAAGCAGGAGCAGTCTGTGATTTCGGAAGATCTGCGCACGGAAGATGGAGCGCAGGATCTAGAGATGGATGAGGAGTTGGAAGAAGGAGAGATCACAGAACAGGAGGATCAGGCCAGAGTAGTGCGCATTTTTCGGAGAGAAGAGTTGCCCGCACTATTTCTGAGACACTTAAAGCGCTGAATATGCCAGCGGCAGGGCCGTCTGAGGAGCCTACATTGGAGGATCCGTTATTACAGGCATTTTGGAAGACTCAGAGAGCCTTTCCCATGTACCGAGTGATAAAAGAAATGATTCAAGGTGAGTGGGAAATGCTCGAGGCATCACTCAAGGGGTCTAGAGTCATGTCATGTCTTTATCCGCTGGTGGACCAAGATAAACAGCTCTTTAGGTCACCGAAGGTGGATGCAGCGGTATCGGCAGTGACCAAGAAGACGACCATTTGGGTGGAAGGGAGTGCGGCTCTCAAAGATACGCAGGACAGGAAGCTGGATGCTTTGTTAAAACAGGTGTTTGAGGTGAATGCTCTTTCTATTCAAGCGTCCATTTGTGGGGCGTGGGTAGCAAGGGCCTGTCTGCGCTGGTCTCAGCGAGTCCAGGGAGAGCGGATCGATGAGTCGATAGGTGAGGCAGCTAGGCTGGAGTCAGGAGCGGCGTATCTCGCGGATATTCATTATGACCTTATTAGGGGTCTATCTAACAGTATGGCTTCAGTGGTGGCAGCGCGAAGGTACCTTTGGCTGCGCAATTGGGCAGCGGATGCGTCTTCTAAGGCCAGGTTGAGTAAGCTTCCCTTTAAAGGGAAGCTACTTTTCAGAGAGGATTTGGACAAAATTGTTAAGGATGTAGGAGACTCTAAGGGCGGAAGGCTTCCGGAGGATAAGCAGAAGCAGAGTAAGTTTTCACTGATGGCTAGAATGCCTCAGAAGGATTTTCGTCATTCTCCAGGACCAAGCAGGAAGTCAGTCCTCACATACGGGTGACGTTGGCGCGGACGGAGCCCCCGTGCGGAGCATTTCCTCAGCTTTCATAGAAAGCCTTTGGGAAGGCAGTGCGCATGCGCGGTCCCCTTCCCGCCCAAGAGTGCCATCTTGCTCCGTATTCTTTTTTCCGCGGAGCCCGACGGATGTATATTCGTTTCACCCGAGGAAGAAGTTGATTTTCTCTGCGTTGCCCTGTTTTTCTTTGGTTCGACGCCGGTCTCCCTTTCCCGCCTGGGCCTGATACGTCGGTATCGAGCCCGGATCTCTTTTTTGTTTTTTGTCCTTAGTGACTAGTGTTCGCGCCATTTTTTCTTTTTTCACTGGCAGCCCTGTCTTTTGACCTTGCAGGGGCCCTTTTTCCCCTGATGGCTGCCAGCGGGTTTAAAAAGTGTGATCGGTGTAAGAAACTTATGTCTCTCACCGACACACATGACTGCTGCCTCCGGTGCCTCGGACCCGATCATGACCCGATGATCTGTGGGCCGTGTGGGAAAAATGTCCTCTAAGGCGTTAAGGAGTCGGCAGCATCAAAAGGAAAGAATCTTCTCTGACTCCGCGTCCGGTAGGGCCCAGATCTCGTCAGAGGCTTCGACTTCTCAGGACTCCGGCCCCGAGCAGCATCGAGGCTCCTCTGAAAGGGGGTCTCCCTCGCGGGAGCATCGTAAGAAGAAAAAATCCGTAAGGGCGGCGTCAGTGTACGCACTTGGCTCCTCGAGGGCCAAGTCGCATAGCTCCGAGCGCAGTCCCGGGTCTTCGGAGTCAGAGAGGCCTGCAAAACAACCTTGTGTGGAGATGGAGTCCCTGGGTCACGTGAGTACTGTAGTCCTTGTGGACTCATCTCCAGGGGAGCCGACGTCGGGTCCAGCGCCGCCGGGGCCCGAGTCGGGGGCTGCTGAGTCTCTTGAACTTGGACTCAGGTTGACGGCCTTGGAGAGCAGCTTGGCTGCCTTCATGGAACAGCAGCGGGCACTGATCACTGGTCTCACCGGTGCATCTGCCCCGACCACCGGGACATCGACGTCCAAGTCGACCCCGGAGGCCGAGCTGATCCTCGGCCAAGGTCCCCCTCGGCCTCCCGTTCGGGACCGAGGTCGTCGATGCCGGTACCCTCGGCATCGGGGCGGATGGCATCGATGCCTGCCCGACTGGAGCCGCTCGATTCCTCCTCCGAGGAGTCCGGCTGGGAGACAGAGGATGAGGAGTCGCCTGACACCTTTTGGACTCGGAGAAGGTCCCCCCCCCTCGGATTTCATACGGGACATGGCCAAGGCTTTGGCATTCTCCGCGGATCCCGAGGAGGAGCCTCGAGCCGAGGAGCTCGAGGCCCTACAGTATAACTCTCTTCCGAAGGAGGCCTTTACTGTTCCGGTTCCTCCGATGCTTGGACGGTTGCTCTTCCGCATGTGGGAGGCGCCGGCATCGACGCCAGTTTTAAGCAAGCGGGTCGATTCCATCTATCGAGTCTGCAAGAGCCCCGGGTTCCAAAAGGCACAATTACCGCACCACTCCATGGTTGTGGAATCGGCCATGCATCGTCTGAAGAGTCAGAAGATGCACTCCTTGGTGCCTCCCAGCTGGGAGGCCCGGAATCTGGATGCCCTCGGTAAGAAGTGCTTCCAGGGCTCTATGCTTGCTTGCCGTGTCCAGACCTACCAGCTGTACATGGGCATGTACCTTCGAGACCTGGCCAAGGAGATTGCCGGTTTCTCTGCTGGTCTCTCTGAGGAACCTTTGCAGAGGTTCAATGCTCTGTCCTCGGGCATTCGTGAGTGCTCGAAGTTTATATCTCAAGCAGCCTATGATGGCTTCGAGGCTTCGGCCCGGATCGGTGCATGCCGTCAGGCTTGGCTACAGTCATCGGACCTCGAGCCATGGGTGCAGGACAAGTTGGTCGATGTCCCCTGCCGAGGTGAAAACCTCTTTGGCAAGCCCATGGCTGACAAGGCTGCCGAACTCGAGACCGAGACTCTTACCCGGACAAGGCTGTCCAGAAAAACCTCTGCCCCTTCTCAGAAGAAGAAGGGCTCGGGAAAAAAGACCTTTTACCCGAGGAAGTCATCTGCCTATAAACAGTACCCTCATTATCAGGCCTCTATAGCTCCCCAACAGGGTCAGCAGCCAAGGGGCAGGGTCATGGGCCCTGTAGGCAGAAGGCCCCCATGCCTCCTACTCCGGCTCCTGCTCAGCAGGGAGGGGGATTTTGATTGCATTGGCATAGCCTCTGCTCCTCAGCTGACCCCCATCAGCACTGGAGGCAGGATGGCCCTGTTCACCCACAGGTGGTCAGCCATCACAAGGGATACCTGGGTTCTAAGTATAGTCCAGAAGGGCTATCTCCTCCACTTTTCCACCAGGTACCCCCCTCCTATTTTCCAGGGGAGCCTCCCAGACTCCCTCTGCACAGGGACTTACTCCTGCAGGAGTTGGCAGGTCTTCTGAAGGAACAGGCAGTGGAACCGGTGCCCCACCACCTGAGAGGTCACGGTTTCTATTCCAGGTACTTCCTGGTACAAAAGAGAACAGGAGGCCTCGGACCCATCCTAGACTTGCGAAACCTGAACAAGTTCCTGGAAAGGGAAAAGTTCAAGATGCTTACCCTTGGAATCCTGCTGCCCTACCTCCAGCAGGGAGATTGGCTATGCTTCTTAGATCTAAAGGATGCTTATACTCACATCCTTATTCATCCAGACCACAGACAATATCTCAGATTTGTAGTGGGAGGAAACCATTATCAGTACAGAGTACTGCCTTTTGGCCTTACATCCGCCCTCAGGGTATTCGCCAAGTGCCTGGCGGTGGTAGCGGCCTACCTCAGGGTTCAAGGCCTCTTTGTCTTTCCATTTCTGGACGATTGGCTCATCAGTGGTCAATCCCCGCAAGAGGCCAATCAAGCCACCCTTCGCACTGTCGCTCTGCTTCAGCACCTGGGGTTTGTCATAAACTTTGCAAAGTCCAGTTTGCACTCCTCCCAGAACATGGAGTTCATAGGAGCTCGACTGGACACCTTTCAGGCAAAGGCTTTTCTACCAGTGGACAGGGCCCACAGATTGATGGCTCTAGCCAGGCTATTCCACAGCAATTCTCTGGTCTCTGCCAGACAATTCCTGAGGCTCTTAGGCCACATGGCATCCACGGTCCATGTGACTCCAAATGCCCGTCTACACATGAGACCAGCTCAGTGGGGCCTCAGGACTCAGTGGCACCAGGCCACAGGAAGCCTCACGGACAAAGTGAGGGTGTCCAGCCTACTACTGTCTTCTCTGCAATGGTGGCTTCATCTTCCGAATCTAGTGCAAGGGGTGCCTTTTCAGGCACCTCCACACTCTCAGGTGCTGACAACCGATGCTTCTCTTCAAGGTTGGAGTGCACATTGTCAAGGGGCATGTACTCAAGGCCTGTGGACTCCTTGGGAGGCCGCCCAGCAGATCAATCTCTTAGAACTGAGAGCTATCCGCTTAGCCCTGAGAACTTTCTCTCATCTCATCTCTCACCAGTCCGTCTTGGTTCAGACGGACAATCGAGTGGCTATGTTCTATGTGAACAAACAGGGGGGCACAGAGTCCCGCCTTCTCTGTCAGGAAGCGCAGAAACTGTGCTTCGGGGCAGTCGATCATGGCATTCTTCTCAAAACAGTCTACCTCCCAGGTCATGAGAATTACCTGGCGGACAGATTGAGCAGGATTCTGCAGCCGCACGAATGGCAGTTGAACCCTTTAGTGGTTCAACAGATCTTCCTGAGATGGGGTCTTCCAACCATAGATCTCTTTGCCAGTCCTCTCAACCATCAACTACCCAGGTTCTGTTCCAGACAACCGCATCCTCTCAGAGTAGCAGCGGATGTGTTTCTCATTCCATGGTCTACAGGCCTACTATATGCGTTTCCTCCCACGCCTCTAGTGTCCAAGACACTGTTCAAGGTGACCCGGGGCAAGGCCTCAGTGATTTTGGTGGCCCCCAGGTGGCCAAGGCAACCCTGGTTCCCACTACTGTTGCAACTGGCGGTGGACACTCCTCTTCCTCTGGGGATGCAACCCGATCTCCTGTCTCAGGAACAGGGATCCCTCTTGCACCCCAATCTCCAGTCCCTCAATTTGATGGCCTGGCTGCTGAAAGGGTAGTCCTAGCGCCTTTACTACTGCCTAGGGAAGTGGAGGACGTAGTCTTGGCCTCTAGGAGGCAGTCCACCAGAAAGTCTTATGCCCTTAAGTGGCGTAGAATCTCCAGGAACAAGCAGGAATGAGTCTTCACATATGGGTACGTCGGTACTGACGGAGTCTGCGCGGGAACGCTTTCCAGCGTCCAATCAAAGAGCTTTTGGAAGCATCCCACCACGCCTGCGTGCTGCCTTCCCACCTTTCTCAACTGCCTCTCCTCAGTTTTCGTTTTCCGCGGAGCCGGCAGGACATCCTCCTGTCACCGTAGAAAATTCTTGTTTTATTCTTTAGTTTTCTTGTGGTCGTGGCTGACTTTCCCGGCGCCACCGGTACCGCCGGTGTTTTCTTTTCTTTTCTTTTCTTGTAAAATCTTCCTCCTTCAAGGAATATTTTTTCTTCATAGTGTCCCACGGTTTCTTAGCAAACACAAGAGGCAGGAGACGTTGGATGAATTGAGGAATCTTTAATATAGAGGGACCCCAACGCGTTTCGGCAACGCCTTCTTCAGGGGGGATATCTCTTAATTGACAAACAGAAACATAATAAGTTATTAATTAAAAATGTTTAAAAACAATGCACTCATCTGTTTATTTACATATATCTACTTTTTAACTTATATAATTGTAAGGTTACATGTTTACATGTTATATTTTGTAACATGCCACTCGTTTTTGATTGTTTTTAAAGATTCCTCAATTCATCCAACGTCTCCTGCATCTTGCGTTTGCCTGGATTATCTGCAGGAGTACCTGCTCCTTCTTGTGTATCCACGATTTCTTAGGCCTTTTAGGCCTCTTATTTTTCCTTCATGGAACCGCCAACCGCTTTCTCCAAGAAATGTTCAAACTGTGGCTGTACAACTTTATTTTTAGACCCTCGAAGTCGGTGTCTAACCTGCTTGGGTCCTGACAACAGTTTGGTGAGAAGAGGTCTTCAATATCGAGGTTCCCTCGATACACGGTTTCCTTCCAACTTCGGGGCACCATCCCCTTCTTCTTCTACACAGGATCAGGTAACCCACAAACAGTCTGTTAAGACTAGCCAGCTCTCGAGTGGTAGGTCTCATGCACAGCATGTAGACGGCTCCGGCCTTGCCCTCGAGGGCCTACTGGCTTCAAAACCCCGGCGGGAGTCTTTGGTCTCCAAAGCCTTTCGGGGGTTTCAGGTTGTTCCTGGGGTTCACCCCTCACAGAACATACCTGAGCCGTGCCCGGTGGTGGCATCCGCTTCGAGCGGTACCGGTACCCCGGTATCGGTACTGGTGTTGGATGAAACACTCCTCACCAGGGATGGTCATCTGGCGTCCTCGGTGCCTTCGGGACCAGTGGATACCCTCCAGACTGACTTTCCATTATCGGTACCAGCACCGATACTACCACCGACGTCGGTACCCTCCAGACGTGCATCGATAGCCTCGCTTCCTTCGATGCCGAGTCTGGAATTGATCTCCAGTCTGGAGGACTGGGTACCGACTCGCCTTGGTACCAGCTCTCGGCGGTACCGAAGGCTCGGTTCCGATGATTCGAATCCGCAACTCTTGGTTCCCCCGAGGCCGATTGAGTTGCCACTGGTTGACCTTCATTCACCGGTATCAGACACGGTACCAAAGTCGGTACCGATGTCCTCATTACCCTTACGGTCGGCTCTACCCTCGATGCCGAGTTTGGAATCGATCTCTGGTCTGGAAGACTGGATACCAATACGCTTTGGTACCGACACCGATCGATACCAGTGGCTCGGTACCGAGGATAGCAACCGGAGGTTTTCGGTTACCTCGGTACCGATTCATCTGTCACCGATGACGACTCCGATGTCTCTGTCGGGCTCGACTCCGACATCGGTACCGGTATCCACAGTAGCATCATGGCCAACTCCTGCCATGCTTTTTTCAACAGGATCGCTCCCTTCTATGTCAAGCTTGGAGTCGATACCTGGCATGGACAATGTGGTAATGACGGTCGCTGCTCCTGTCAGCCAGTACCGGCGACCATCCCTTAAGCATTCCACACTGCACTGTGCAGGATCTTCTATTCCTATATATTTGGATAGCTCTGTCGGTGCTCAGGCTAGTTCTTCAGATCTAACCTGTCCAAGGGAAATTCCTGTTGGGGAACCCTCTTTTCAGAGTTTCCTCCTGGATATAGCAAGATCTCTTTCCATTCCTATCCCAGGACATGATCCTGCACAAGGCTCTCTTTCTACCAAAGCAAAGGAGAACATAATGCTTCCTTTGCATCATTCCTTGCAGGATCTCCTTCTAGGAATGTGGGAAACACCTTTAAGGGTACCCCCACCTTCCAGAGCAACTGATCTCTTATACCAGGTGCCCCCCTCTCCAGGGTTTCAAAAGACTCAACTTCCTCATCATTCCATAGTAGTGGAATCAGCAATGAAGCGGGTAAAGAGTAAGAAAAAGCACTCTTCTTATCCGCCAGGTCGTGAGTCTAAGACACTAGATGCCTTTGGACGTCAAACCTTCCAGACATCTATGCTTTCTGCAAGAATTCTCTCATATATTTTTATATGAGTCTATCTCTTGAGGAGGTCGCAAAGCAATTACATCTTTTGACTCCTTTCCTTCCAGATTCCAAGAGTGCAGACTATTCCTCACTGCTTACGCATATCCAGAATATCTCTTGGTTTCTTTCTCGTGCTTCCCTACACTCTTTTGAGTCTGTTAGCAGGACTTCTGCTATAGCCATAGGGGCACGACGTAGAGCCTGGCTCCAAGCTTCAGACTTGGACAAATGGGCACAACAAAGACTGGGACATACTCCTTGCACTGGAGAAAATCTCTTCAACAAGGAGTCTTTACGTCAGGTTACTCAGTTGTCCACTGATTTACCTGTTCCTAGGGGTTGTTCTACACCACCTTCTGTCCCAGTAGGTAGGAAATGTCCTTCCAAACTTTCTTCCCACAGGAGAAGAAGGTTTTATTCATCACTTGCCCATCATACAGATATTCCCAAACAGGGGAGGCATCGTCCTGGTCTGAAGAATCCAACCTCTCACCAGGCTCAGCAAACCCAGCAACCGCAGGGTTTCTGATCAGTCATCATCAGATGCTTGTGACTCTTGGGGTTTAGAATCTGCAGTTTGCTTCTTCTCAATAGAGGCAATCCACCGCTTCATTCTAACCCCTAGACATGGGTCTCTTTCCAAAAGACCTCCATCTTTTCTGTATTTCTATGAGCTGTCAGGATATTCATGCCTATAGGTCACAGGTTTCTCCTCTTCTTCCTGCTAGGGAAAGAGGTCTAACCACTATCAAATGATAGTTTCCTGTGCCAGCCTGTATTTTTTCCTTTCTATAGACTTACTACTTGGTAAGTCTTCTTCAGCTCCATTCTCTTCACCCTCTTACCAGGCTTTTTCCTCTGTAAGAGCGGAATTACTTCACTGGAGGGCTTTTTCTTCAGCCTCTCTAGTTTTGTCACTTTCTTGTGCGGAGTTTTCCTCTCTGAGTTAACTCCTCTGTTTCAGTCTTGCTTGGGGGCAGCTTATCAGACATGTCCAGAGTTTTCTACTCCTGTTCTGTCTGTTCTTTCTGTTTTTAAACAGTAAGATTCTTTCTACTGTCTTGCTAGCAGCTGCCTATGCAGGAGCCTTAATGTTTGGACCACTGGTTCTTGTCCACAAACAACCAGATTTGTCCTCCACTAACATTCTGTCTAGTCTTAGTAGTGGCTCCAAGTCAGTGCTCATCTATCTTGGAGATTATCTCACTACAAGCTTTCTGGATTGTCTTCTATTTCTGCCATCTCTATTCTCCTGGGTTTGGCAGCATAGTTGGCAGAGATACTGGCTCTCCAGCAGCCAGTTCTATCTCCTCATTCTCCTGCATCATGCTCTCTGCAATTCTACAGAGAAGCTTTCCACTATGGGCCCTTGCTAGAGAGCATGGGGGTTTTTCTCCAACAGCTATCCTAGATGGTTGGAAATGGCTTTTCAGTCATGTCTCCCATGACTAGAAGGGTTCTCCCTTCTTTTACTATCTCCTTTTTGATATAAAGGACATAGGCCTTCTCTTATGTGAAAGCTTAAGGAGTTGCCAATTCCCTGCTTTTGGCCATAGTATTCCCAATCGGGGATATGCTCGTCCTCATGGTAAGAACGCATGATACTTTTTGCCCTTAAGCAGGTCAACATGGTATCTCTTCTCTATGCGTCCTCTGTCCACTTACCATGCTAGAGTTCTGGAAGACTCGGGACTTGCTGGCTGCAGACTGATATTATCCTCTGTTTTTCACGTAACTGTCCTGGTTATTTCACTAGCTAGCATCCTTGCAGATCAGGAGGAATAGATTCTCTATATATCTTCTCAAGTAGGTTCCACCTCCTTGTTAGATGAATCTTTCCTCTTCACATATCCTATGTGAATACCGTGCTGTAGGCATATCTCTGTCTGTTTAATTGCAGACACCCATATATAGACCTACATATTCATATCTATCTTTTGTGTGTATTTTATGCCCTTCCATATCTCAATATAGATAGATAGATATATTCTTATATGTCTATCTATCTATCTATATATATTGTGATGGGGCCCGTATGATAGACCCTCTGTGAACCCTATTAGGCGGCTGCCTAGGGTTTTTAAGTTCGAACTGCTTTTCTACTAAAAAGAGTCCTTCAGTCGAATGGTAAAGCAAAATAAATCAGGGCTTTATTCCCTTTCCCGAAACAGATATTCTTTGGATACAAACACAACAAACAGCATCAAAACAAAAGACGGCTACAGAGAAAAATATCTTCTTTTCCTTTGTTATTAGCACAAGGTTGTTTTCTTCAGGGTTAACATAAAGAAATGACATCATCCAAAAAACATATCGTGCAATCCATAGGGACTGGGTCTGAAGGATAGCTGTTATTCTCCCACTGCATTACTTCGGGTTCACTCCCGATAATACAAGGGTCACACTCTATCTCCAGGAACAAGCAGGAATGAGTCTTCACATATGGGTATCGTCGGTACCGACGGAGCCTGCGCGGGAACGCTCTCCAGCGTCCAAAAGGAAAGCTTTTGGGAGCATCCCACAGCGCCTGCACGCTGCCTTCCCGCCTTTCCCAACCGCCTCTCTCCAGTTCTTCTTTTCCGCGGAGCCAGCAGGTCGTGTTTCCTGTCACCGCTGAAGAATTTCTTATTTTCTTTTATTTTTCTTTAGTCGCGTGTCTGCCTTCTCGACTCCGGACCGGTACCACCGGACTTTTTTCTTTCTTTCTAAAAAAAAACAACAAAAAAAACCCCTACTCTTTTTTTCTTACTTCAGTGCATTTTTTCTTCTGGGGCCTTAGGCCTACAGATATATTTTTCCTCATGGAAAAACCCGCCTCCGGGTTTAAAAAGTGCACGAAGTGCAGTGGCACTATTTCTGTCACTGACACCCATGACTGGTGTCTAAAATGTTTAGGTCCTGACCACTCCATTGCGGATTGTGAGTCCTGTTCCATGATGTCTAAAAGAGGGTTACAAAATTGGGCAGCCAAGCTCAGTACCCTGTTTCCCTCCGATGCAGCTTCTGTGGCATCGACGTCTTCCAGGGCTGCTTCTTCATCCCATGGATCTCAGGTAACCAAACTTAAATCCGGCCGGTCCTCAAAGAGTACATCTCCCTCTAAGTATCGAGATGCCCCTGGGCTTACTCTTGAGGAATCCACACTGGCAAAATTACCCCAGCGGGAGGCTCCGGCTTCCAAAGCTCCATCTATGGGGTCACAGGTTGACATCGATGGCTCGGCCTCGACCGATCACCTGTTACAATGTTCTGGGGTACCGGCAGTTTCCACCGGTACCGACATCCAGACATTGGTGGCGTCGATGGATCAGAATATTCTGACCATGCAGCGTGCCATCATGGCATTCATACAAGCTGCGACGCCTACGGTATCGCAACAAACCCCGTTGTCGGTACCGGTACCGGATCCAATATCGGTTCCGATACCGGTACCGCTTGCATCGACATCAGCGTCGACGGCAGTGGTACGCTATCCAGTGATGCCCCATCAGTACTGACTCGGTACCGATTACTTCCGATGTCGATACCTCCCGGTACGTGTATCGGGCTCTGCGAGAACATCCAGACAGTCGATACTTCGATTCCTCTGAAGACTCTGATACATCAGAGGCCTCTATTGAAGCATCGGGGATCCTTCCTCAGGAACCCTCTTCTCCAAAAAGGAAAATGTCTCCTCCTGAAGACTTGTCTTTTCAGGACTTCATCAGGGAGGTGGCCAAAGGCCTGTCCATATCAGTGGCCTCTGAAACTGAACCTAGAGCCAAAAAATTAGATATCCTACAATATCCTAAGGCTCCTAAAGAGGCAGCCACCTTACCAATACATGAGATTCTTTATGATCACATGCTGGGCATATGGGAGACTCCTCTTTCCACCTCCCCTTATTCTCGAAGGATGGACACCATGTATCGTGTTCCTCCTTGTCCTGGTTTTCATAAGACTCAGCTTCCTCACCACTCCATTGTGGTAGAGTCTGCTATGAAAAAAATCAAGAGTACAAAAAGGCACTCCTCTGCTCTTCCAGGAAGAGAATGCAGAACCTTAGATGCCTTTGGCAGGAAAATCTTCCAGGCCAGTATGCTTGTGGCCAGAATCAACTCCTATAGTCTCTATATGGGGATGTTTCTGAAAGAAGTTACAGATCATCTGCAAATCTTATCTCCTTTTATGTCAGAAGATAAGAGAAAAGAATATATCACCTGGCTTAAACATGCACAGAATGTATCCAAGTTTTCCAACCGTGCAGCCTTTGACTCTTTTGAGGGTGCCAGTAGAGCCTCGGCTATTGCCATAGGTGCTCGCAGAGTTGCTTGGTTGCAAGCCTCTGATTTGGAATCCTGGGTACAGGATGGTCTAGGTAACCTTCCCTGTAGAGGGGAAAACCTGTTTGGCAAAGATTGGCAAGCAAAGGCCAACCAGATGGATGCTGAAAATTCTGCTTTAGATAGACTTTCAAAGTCTACTACTGCTCCTTTTAAAAAGAGGTTGTTCAAAAAAGGATCTTTCCCAAAAAAAGGGAAATTTTCTTCTGGTTATGGTCAGGCCTCTTCTCAAGGTCGTTTTGTTACAGACAGCAACAGCCAAAACAGACCAAGCCTTAGGCTGCGAGGACTGCTACGGCCCAACAGCCTCAGCCTCCTCAGGGTCTTTGACTTTCCACTAGGGAACTTAGCCTTTCTGGCTCTAGAACATCCAGAGCCTCTCACCATCCCAGGAAGGTTAGCTCACTTTGCTCCCAGATGGGAACAAATCGCAGCAGAGCAATGGACCCTCTCCATCATACGGGATGGGTACAAGCTTCATTTTTTAAACCTTCCCCCTCACACCATGGTGAAACAGTTAAATTCTCCAATATCTCTCCTCAACCTTCTGGGTCAAGAGATTGCTACCCTTCTTGCCCAAGGGGCAATAGAAGAAGTACCTCTTCTTCAACAGGGCTCAGGGCTCTACTCCCCTTATTTTCTCATCCCAAAGAAAACGGGGGACTACAGACCCATATTTGATCTCAGAGAGTTGAACAAGTTTCTATGCAAGGAGAAATTCAAGTTGACTTCTCTCGGAACTCTCCTTCCATACCTCCAGAGTCAGGACTGGCTTTGTTCTCTAGATCTCAAGGATGCGTACACCCATGTCCTCATCCATCCAACACACAGAAGGTTCCTTCGGTTCCTTTACCAAGGAAAGCACTACCAATACAAAGTGCTTCCTTTCGGTTTGGCCTCTGCTCCAAGAGTGTTCACAAAATGCATGGCAGTAGTAGCTGCATTTCTGCGCACTCTAGGGATATTCATATTTCCATATCTGGACGACTGGCTCATCCGAGCTCCATCCCAGTCAGAGGTCCAGGCTTCCCTGCCCTGCACAAAGCGTGTTCTTCAGTATCTGGGACTGGTAATCAACATTCCAAAATCCCATCTCACCCCTACTCAGTCTCTAAAGTTTATAGGGGCCTTACTGGATACCACAACTGCAAGGGCCTATCTTCCCCAGGCCCGTTGCCTACGCTTGGTGCAGTTAGCCTCCCAGATTCAGTTAAAATCCCATTTAACAGCTCGAGAGATGTTGCAACTCTTATGCCACATGGCATCCATGGTGCATGTGGTTCCTTATGTTCGCCTTTACATGAGGGCAGCTCAGTGGACCCTATTCACCCAATGGACCCAGGCATCAGGTTGCCTGTCAGACAAAATAGTAACCTCCAGTCGCCTCTTTTGGTCCCTCCACTGGTGGAAGTCCACTCAAAATCTGTTGCTGGGGTCCCCCTTTCAACAGGTGTTACCCCAAGCAACCCTTACAACAGATGCCTCTCCAAAGGGTTGGGGAGCTCATCTACAAGATCTCTTGACCCAAGGCATCTGGTCTCCACAGGAGACATCTCTACATATCAACCTCTTAGAGCTCAGAGCAATCTTTCTGGCTCTCAGAGTCTTTCACTCCCTGCTCAGCTACAAGACAGTCCTCATCCACACGGACAACCAGGTAGCCATGTTCTACGTGAACAAGCAGGGAGGGACTGGCTCTCTGTTGCTTTGCAACGAAGCTCTGAGATTGTGGGCCTTCGCCAGAGAGCATCAAATCCATCTCATGGCAGTGTATCTTCCAGGGGTTCAAACCTCTTGGGCAGACAGACTCAGTCGAGTTCTGCTTCCACACGAATGGTCCCTCCATGGGGACCAGATAGCCAGGATTTTTCAGATTTGGGGTACCCCAGACATAGACCTGTTTGCAAGTCCGTGGAATGCCAAACTTCCCCGGTTTTGTTCCAGGATTCCATGTCAGAGAGTTCAGGCCAGGGATGCCTTCCTCCTTCATTGGGGGCAAGACTTCCTCTATGCCTTTCCACCTATTCCCCTCATCCCCAAGACTCTGTTCAAGCTTCAGAGAGACAAGGGGTCTATGATCCTCATAGCACCACTTTGGCCACGCCAAGTGTGGTACCCTCTACTTATGCATCTCTCTGAAGCTCCCTCCCTGGACCTGGGGTCTGCTCCAGATCTCCTCTCCCAGGAGGAGGGAACCTTGTGGCACCCAAATCCTCAGTCTCTTCATCTCAGGGCCTGGTTGCTGAAGGCCTAGACCTTCAGGATTTACACCATTCTCAGCAAGTGAAGGATATCCTTCATTTTTCCAGAAAGCCTTCCACCAGACGTTCCTATGCTTTTAAATGGAAAAGGTTTTCCATTTGGTGTGCAGAGAAGGGTCTCAACCCTCTTGCAATACCTTTGAATTCTTTACTAGACTATTTGCTGCATTTATCCCATGCAGGCCTTAAAACAAATTCAATCAGAGTCCTTTTGAGTGCTATTGCAGCATCCCTTAAGCCTCTCAATGGACAACCTATTTCCTCTCATCCTCTTATAGCAGGGATCTCAAACTCAAATTGCTTTGAGGACCAAATGAGGACTTGTAAAGTAACCCGGGGGCCGCATAAGATGCGGGGCCTCATTTGCATAAATATTTGCATAATGTTACCATACACTAACTTTTAGTAAACATGCCTCTTAATGAGTATGGATAAAGAAAGACTAAAAGATTTAGAAACAGGAAGACAATAATTAAACTGGGAACCCCAAAAGCCAAACTTGGAATGTACAACAACACTGTAGAAATAAAACTATAAATTAATTTCCTCTTGTACTAAACAGAGCACAAACATTAATGATGCACATTTCCCAGAGCTGACATATTCCAGTTAATAAATTCAAAATAAAGAGATATTTTTCTACCTTTTGTGCATTTTTTTTCAGTTGCAATTGTTCCAGCCACTTCTGGTTTCTTCATGTCTTCTGCTAACTCTCCATCGTCTGCTGTCCATTTGTCCTTTCTTCTCTCTCCTAGTTTTTTTCCATTCTCTCTCTACATCTGCTTTAACATACTAATCTTTCTCCTTTTGCTCTTTCCTCGTTCCTATTTCATCCACTCAAATTTTACCCCTCCATCCTCAATCCCCACTTACTCTCCCAATACCTGGCCAATTGTAGATTTGTCTTCTCTCCCAGACAAAATATTTTTCTCCTCTCCATTTCACTTTCCCAGCTCCATCCCATTCTAATCCGCCCCCAACATCAGCTCCCTTCTAGTTCCAGCCCCACCCAGCATCTGCTCCTTTCTAGTCCCTACATCATTCCATTTCCAGTCCTATCCTAGCCTCACCATCAGCCCATTTCCAATCCTAGCCCCCCATCAGCCATTTCCAATCCTAGCTCCCCCCACTCAGCCCATTTCCAGTGCTAGCTCCCTCCCCTCACAGCCCATTTCCATTCCAAGCCCCCCTCCCCATCAGCCATTTGCAGTTCAAGACCCCCTTCCACTCTGCCCATTTCCTGTCCTTGCCACCCCCCCCGCCCATTACCAGTCCTAGCCCCCCCCATAGCCCATTACCAGTCCTAACCTCCCCATAGCGCACTTCCAGTCTTACCCCCCCATCACCCCATTTTCAGTCTTACCCCCCCATAGCCCATTACCAGTCCTAGTCCCCCCCCCATAGCCCACTTGCAGTCTTATCCCCAATCACCCCATTTTCAGTCTTACCTCCCCTCATAGGCCATTACCAGTCCTAACCCCCCAATCAGCCCACCTCCAGTCCTAGCACCCACTATAGCCCATTACCAGTCATAACCCCCCCTGCCATTAGCCCACTTCCAGTCCTAACCCCCATTACCCCATTTCAGTCAGCCCCTCCATAGCTCATTACCAGTCCTAACTCCCCCCATCAGCCCACCTCCAGTCCTTCCTAACCCCCATCAGCCCATTTCCAGTCCTACACCCCCCCCTCCCTCCCTCCCTCCCATCAGCTCAGGTAAATAAAAAAAAAAAAAAACCTGGCTTCTGCTGCTGACAAGTGAAGTGAAGTGCTACTGAGCCACATCATATAGAACCGGGGTCTCAAACACGCGGCCCGCGATGGAGGGAAACAAAAAAACCCCAAAAACCCTGGCTTCTGCTGCTGCCGCCGCCATGGCAGCAGCAGAATCAACTGTCAAATTAAAAAAAAAACTGGCTTCTGCTGCTGCAGCAGAAAATCAGCTGTCCCGCGGCCCCTTCCCCTCTGCCCAGAGAGCCCAGAGTCTGCTTCATCAGCGGCGGGCTTTTCAAGCCGCGAAGAGAGTATTTCCCTCTCGCGCGGCTTAAGCCTATTCACTTTTCAAGCCGCGCGAGAGGGAAATACTCTCTTCGCGGCTTGAAAAGCACGCCGCTGATGGAGCAGACTCATGGATCTCCGGGCAGAGGGGAAGGGACCGCAGGACAGCTGATTTTGCTGCTTGAGCAGCAGAAGCCAGTTTTTTTTTAAATTTGACAGTTGATTCTGCCGCTGCCACGGCGGCAACGGCAGCAGCAGAAACCAGGGTTTTTTTGGTTTTTTTGTTTCCCTCCGTTGCGGGCCGCACAAAGTTCTCTCGCCCGCGGGCCGCGTGTTTGAGACCCCGGTCTTATAGCAAGATTCATGAGAGGCCTTCTTTTGACTAAACCTCCCATTAGACCACCTCCAGTGGCATGGGACTTGAATCTGGTTCTTGGCCAGCTTATGAAGCCACCCTTTGAACCCTTAGCCACTACCTCCTTGAAATTCCTTTCCTGGAAGGTTATTTTTCTCATTGCAGTCACCTCAGCTCGCCGTATCAGTGAGTTGCAAGCTTTAGTGGCTAATCCTCCTTATACAAGGTTCCATCATGACAAGGTAGTCCTCAGAACTAATCCACACTTTATGCCTAAAGTGGTCTCACCTTTTCATCTGAACCAGGAGGTGTATTTACCTGTCTTTTTTCCAGGACCTCATGCATCAAGTGCAGAGAGGAATCTTCATACCCTGGATTGTAAAAGAGCACTTGCTTTCTACTTACAAAGGACACAGAAACATAGAAAGTCCTCTCAACTTTTTGTTGCTTTTGATCCTTCTCATTTAGGACTTCCAGTCTCTAAGAGAACTCTGTCCAATTGGATTGCTCAGTGTATTTCCTTCGCCTACCAGAGTAAGAACCTTTCTCTGGAGGGCCATGTCACAGCTCACAATGTGAGGGCCATGGCAAACCTCTATGGCTCATCTAAACTCTGTGTCCATCGACCAAATCTGTTGAGCGGCCACCTGGGCATCGGTTCATACCTTCACAGCCCATTACTGCTTGGACAAGGACTCCCGCCGGGATGCCTTGTTTGGTCAGGCTGTTCTCAAACACCTGTTCAATACCTAATCAACTCCTACCCTCCATCCCTGACTGGATGCCTGAGATTCATGGGTGGAGGTGGAGCCCTTCCCAGGGACTCACAATCTGGGTGATCTCCCAGGCATCTCTAGCTGGGGAATCCCCATATGTGAAGACTCATTCCTGCTTGTTCCTGGAGATAGCACAGCTACTTACCTGTAACAGGTGATCTCTGGGAACAGCAGGAATAAGTCTTCACAACCCACCCACCTCCCCTAGGAGTTGTATCTCTATCTATCTTTCCTTTCCTCTCTCTCTCTTTGTCTCAGCTTTAAAACTCGAACTGGAGAGAGGCGGTTGGGAAAGGCGGGAAGGCAGCGTGCAGGCGCTGTGGGATGCTCCCAAAAGCTTTCCTTTTGGACGCTGGGGAGCGTTCCCGCGCAGGCTCCGTCGGTACCGACGATACCCATATGTGAAGACTTATTCCTGCTGTTCCCAGAGATCACCTGTTACAGGTAAGTAACTGTGCTTTACATGTGCTGGCTTCCTGCAAACCCTCCTGTGGTACACGGATCACTTTTCCCACAAAGTGTTCTTTAAGCCTAGGGCTGTGAATGCCCAGTATGAGAATATCTTCTTGCTGGCTTTCCTTTCCCTTCCCACCTAGTGGGAACACTGGATATCTTTCAGCATTAAAGTTACTTCCAGGGCCACGCCCTTTAAAACATACAGAGCTTTTAGCCTCTTCTTTAGAAAAACAAGATTCCCATCTTTCTACCTTGTTTCTGGCTCTTGCTTCTGTGCTGTTGAGAACTTTCTCCCGGACTCTACAACCACCCTCAGAGCTAGCAAGATCCTGGTTACGTCCCCGGCTGTTTCTTGCTCTGATGTCACACCTACTGTTTCCTTCTACCGGCAAACTTCCTTCAGCATTACCTGTGCTCATTGGTTGCTTGCTCAGTCCTCCTGAGTTGCTGCCCCTCCTCCTGCTCCTACTGGGACTCTCTCTAGGACTGCTTCTGAGTCTCTCCTCTCCGGGTTCTAACCAGGAACTTATATGCTTCCCTTCTCTGCACGTTACGTGGGTCTTTGGGAACAGGTGCTCCTGATGAGCCTTTCTGTTTCTCCCTACGTCAGGACTATTACAGGGAAAATTCATTCTAATGTCTTTTGGCTGTTCCTGTGCTGAATGCATTTGCTGCTCAGCTGTTTCTACTTGTACTGAGTTTTGCTGTTCAGTTAAATCTGAGGTAAGTTCCTCATTTTCTCCTACCTCTATGTGCTCTATACTGCCTACTGTGTCACAATATATATATGTATCTGTCGAGATATTTTATTATAGATAGATATGTATCCACATACTTATCTATCTGATTGTCTATGCTCATATAGCTATATGATTCCGACAGATGGGCTTTACTCATACCTATGCTATCCAGCAGGTTTGGGGTTCTACACACACAACCACTCCTGTGGTAGTCAACAATTTTTATACCATAACCTTAGGGTTTAGGTATCTCTGAAGCTCTCCATGTTCCAATATCTCTCCTAGCTTGGCCCAGTTAGGAGAGATATTGCGGATCTTCAGTTAATCACAGGCTTTAACGCCTCAGGCATTTGTCCTCTCTTTTTGGGATACAAGGGGTTCCCATATCCTTTCTCCCCACAAGGACTGTGCCTGTTTGTCCAAATCGGTTAGCCTTTCTCTTTTTGCTCCTAAGAGTGAGCCACTCTGCTGCCAAAAGAGTTCGGTTTTTGTTATAAAGCCTTCCGCTGAAGGCCCACCTTTTTTGTACTACCCCAGTTTTTCTACTGGGGTTACCTGTTACCTTTCAGGATTCTGACCTCCACTGTTTTTTCCTACAGTGAGGTCCTCTTCGAGGTTCCTCTACTGGGTTCCCCAGTAGATCCCATGAACCTCCATACTTCTGTGAAATCCTGTTAGGGGAGGTCCATATTGCAATTTTCATTTCAATATCATTGATGACAATTATCATCCACACATGGACTTCTTGTCTGCAGTCCTATGCTAGGTTAAGCTGTTTTCCACAGCACCTTTTCTCTTTCAACTCCTACCCTCCATCCTCAGGATGCCTGGTGTTATTAGGTATAGCATGTTCCAATCTATGACATGCTGGGACTCCAGGCATCTTAGCTTGGCAGTCCCCATATGTGAAGACTCATTCCTGCTTGTTCCTGGAGATAGCACAGTTACTTACCTGTAACAGTTGATCTCTGGGAACAGCAGGAATAAGTCTTCACAACCCACCCACCTCCCCTAGGAGTTGTATCTCTATCTATCTTTCCTTTCCTCTCTCTCTCTTTGTCTCAGCTTTAAAACTTAACTGAGGAGAGGCAGTTGGGAAAGGCGGGAAGGCAGCACGCAGGCGTGGTGGGATGCTTCCAAAAGCTCTTTGATTGGACGCTGGGAAGCGTTCCCGCGCAGACTCCGTCGGTACAGACGTACCCATATGTGAAGACTTATTCCTGCTGTTCCCAGAGATCACCTGTTACAGGTAAGTAACTGTGCTTTCTCTACCTGGTGTACTCAGCACAACGAGAATCCCTTCTCATGCCTGGTACCAGTGGTGCTGCAGTATTTGCTTCACCTGTCCAACCTAGGCCTTAAGTCCAATTCTGTTCGAGTTCATCTTAGTGCGCTTTCAGCACACCACTCACAGGTGGAGGGTCAGTCTCTCTCCAGTCATCCTTTGGTGGCTCGCTTCCTCAGAGGCCTGCTTTTGCTTAAGCCTCCAGTGCGTCCACCTGCCACTGAATGGGATTTAAATGTGGTCTTGCAACGGCTTACTTGCCCACCATTTGAACCTATGGCTACTTGCCCTCTGTGTTTTCTGTCCTGGAAAACGCTATTTCTGGTAGCCCTTACCTCAGCAAGGTGAGTGAGTGAGTGAGCTTCAGGCCCTAATCTCAGAAGCACCTTATACTAGGATCTATAGGAACAGGGTAGTCTTACGGACTCACCCTAAATTCCTTCCAAAGGTTGTCTCCTCCTTCCACCTCAATCAGGAGGTGGTTCTTCTGACTTTCTTTCCCAGGCCTCATGCTAGCCGGGCTGAGATGGTCTTGCATACCCTGGACTGTAGGAGGGCGTTGTCCTTCTACCTTGACTGTACGCAGGAGCGCCGGAGGGCGGTTCAGCTCTTCGTCTTTTATGACCCCAATAAGTTAGGGTTGGCTGTCTCCAAGCGTACTTTGTCCATCTGGCTGACTACATCGCCTGGGCTTACAGGGCAGCCGGCCTCTCGTTGCAGGGTCGAGTTACGGCTCACCTTGTCAGGGCGCAGGCTGTGTCAGTAGCTCATCTCTGCTCTGTTCCGTTGACAGACATCTGCCGGGCCGCTACTTGGTCTTCAAGCCAGACTTTTGCGGCCCACTACTGCCTTGAGAGGGAGTCCCGCAGGGACAGTGCTTTGGGGCAATCGGTACTCCATAATCTCTTTGGTGTCTAGGCAACTCCTATCCTCTGGCCCTGGTTTTGGGCTACCTTTCGGGGGCGTTATCAGAGAAGATTCTGTTCTTGCATGCTGAGGCTCTAGAGGGAGCTCAATTTTTCAGTTTGGGGCCTCTGGTAGCCCTGAGCTAGGGAGTCCCATATGTGAGGACTGACTTCCTGCTTGGTCCTGGAGAAAGAGTAGTTACTCACCTGTAACAGGTGTTCTCCAGGAGCAGCAGGAATCAGTCCTCACAACCCTCCCTCCTCCCCTTGGAGTTGCGGTCATATGATTTATTTTTGCTATTTTTGCTGTCTTTTAGCTATGTCATCAGACTGAGCAAGATGGCACCCTTGGGCGGGAAGGGGACCACGCATGCGCACTGCATTCCCAAAGGCTTTCTATGAAAGCTGGGGAAATGCTCTGCATGGGGGCTCCGTCGGCGCCGACGTCACCCATATGTGAGGACTGATTCCTGCTGTTCCTGGAGAACACCTGTTACAGGTGAGTAACTACTCTTTTTCGTTCTCCACGGTTCACTCAGAGTCAGAGGGGACGTTTTCCCTATAGAAACCAAGGTTTTCGGAGATTTCAAAGGGCGAGCAGAGGTTTTCCGGCCGCCTCTTCAGGTCTCGGAAAGCCGCAATGAAGTCAGGAGGACCCAGGTGGAGATACCAGTGGGAGGTCGTTTACAGGAGTTTTACGCTGCCTGGGTCCAGATTACATCAGACCAGGGGGTGTTAGAGGTGATTCTAGAAGGATATGCTTTGGAATTTCAACGACCGGTGACCGACTCGTTCGTACAGTCCCCTTGCAAGGCGCATTGTAAGTGCAAGGTGGTCATACCCACTTTAGAAAGATTGCTAGCTCTCAGAGCAGTAGTGCCGGTTCCTCGAGACCAATGCGGTTTCGGTCGATACTCCATTTATTTCATGGTTCCGAAAAAAGAAGGGACTTATCGGTCGATTCTGGATTTAAAGAGGGTGAACTGGTGTCTCCGTGTATCTCATTTTCATATGTAAACGTTGAGATCGTTCATCATAGCAGTCAGAAAAGGGGAGTTTCTTACATCCCTCGATTTGTCAGAAGCGTACTTGCACATTCCGATTCGTCAGGAGCATCAAAAGTTTCTCATGTTTGTGGTGCCAATGGGGCATTTTCATTTTCGAGCCTTGCCATTCGGGCTGGCGACGGCTCCGCTGACTTTTACCAAGGTCACGGTAGTAGTAGCAGCGGTGCTGAGGAAGGAAGGTGTTCTAGTTCATCCATATTTGGATGATTGGTTAATTCGAGCAAAGTCGAGGACAGAAAGCGAGGAAGCTACATCCAGGGTAGTCAACTGCCTGCAGAGCTTAGGTTGGGTGGTCAATATGACCAGAAGCAGTTTAGTGCCATCTCAGAATCTGTAGTACCTAGGGGCGTGTTTCAATACGGCGGTGGGCAAGGTTTGTCTGCCTCCCCATCAAGCTCTCGGGTTGAGAACGTTGGTCCGACGATTTCTCAGCAGGCTGCGTCCAATGGCGTGGCATTATCTACAGCTCCTTGGTACGATGGCGTCGACGCTCGAATTGGTACCCTGGGCAAAGGCTCATATGAGGCCATTGCAGAGAGTGTTACTCAGAAGGTGGTCTCACCAGAACGACCCAATGTCTCTGAGGCTACTCTGCCCGGAAGTAGCGCGGAGAGTGTTGCAGTGGTGGTTGCGTCTGGAGACTCTGGAACAGGGCATGCCCTTGGAAACGTCAGACTGGCTACCGCTGACTACAGATGCAAGCCTGCTAGGTTGGGGGGGCGCACTTTCAAGGCAGGTTCGCCCAAGAACAGTGGACAGACCAGGAAAAAGGTTGGTCAATCAACAGGTTGGAACTGCGAGCGGTAGCGCGGGCGTTGCTGAAGTTTCAGCCGTATCTACAGGGGAAAGCGATCAGAGTGTTTTCCGACAATGCGACAGCAGTGGCCTACATCAACAGGCAGGGGGGCACCAGCAGTGCGCCCTTGGAGGCCGAGGCAGAACCTCTGTTCGTATGGGTCGAACAAAACCTTCAGGCGCTGTCGGCAGCTCATGTGGCAGGAGTGGACAGTGTGACGGCCGATTATTTGAGTCGAGTAAAGGTGGATCCAGGAGAGTGGACACTTCATCCAGAGGTTTACGAGATGGTGGTGAGGCGCTGGGGAGAGCCGATAATGGATGTCATGGCAACTTTCAATTCAGCAAAGGTCGGTCGATTCTTCAGCAGAAGGAAGGAGAGAATGTCGGAGGATCTAGATGCTCTCATACAAGACTGGCCAGTAGAGCAACTTTTGTATGTGTTCCCTCCGTGAATAGGCCGCGTAGTGCGACGAATAGAGCTTCACAGAGGATTAGTGATTCTGATCGCTCCGGATTGGCCAAGCTGGTATGCGGACCTCAGGAGACTGGTAGTGGGGAAACCTTGGCGTCTACCAGTCAGGAAGAATCTGTTGTCACAAGGTCCGCTGTTTATGCCTCAGGTGGATCGATTTTCGCTTACGGCATGACTTTTGAGAGGGCAAGGTTAAGAGCTAAAGGGTACTTGTTAGGAGCTAAAAGGGTACTTGTTAGGAGCTCATAGGAGATCTACTACGTTGACATATGTTTGCGTGTGGCGCATCTTTGAGGCGTGATGTGTGGACAGGAATTGTGAGGCATTACGTGCGTCAGTGCCGCAGGTCTTAGCATTCTTGCAGGATGGTTTTCAGAAAGGCTTAGCAGCGTCTTCCTTAAGAGTTCAGTTGGCAGCGCTCTCTTGTTATAGGGGAAAAATCAAGGGGCAAGCGCTGGGCGCTCTTTCAGATGTTAAGAGGTTCTTAATAGTGGTGGGGCTTTTGCGTCCGCCGTGCAGAGCGGTCATTCCCCAATGGGATCTACAGTTAGTGTTGGGAGCGTTAGGAAGCCGACAGTTTGAACCTTCGGCTAAATCGTTGTTGAAAGATCTTACCCTGAAAGTGGTTTTCCTTGTGGCAATTGCGTCGGCAAGGAGAATTTCGGAATTGCAGGCCTTATCGTGTAAGGAACCGTTCCTAGACTTTTATGAGTCGAAGTTAGTATTGCGGCCGGTTCCGTCCTTTTTGCCAAAGGTACTATCTCCTTTCCATGTGAACCAGGAAGTATCCTTACCGGTGTTCCGTAGGGCTTCAGAGAGCTCTTCTACGGATCAGTTGCATCGGTTGGATGTTCGTAGGGCCTTGAAGTATATCCGCCGGACGGCAGAGTTCCGGAAATCGGATAGATTATTTTTGGTGTTTGGAGGTCTTCGGAAAGGTGAAGCCGCGTCAAAGGCGACTATTGCCAGATGGATTAAAGGGGCGATAGCATCTGCGTAGCTGTTAAAAGGTAAGCTGGCACCAGTAGGGTTGCGAGTGCATTCGACGAGAGCGCAAGCGGCTTCTTGGGCTGAGTACAAATTTGTTCCGGCGGTGGAAATTTGTAAGGCAGCTACGTGGTCGTCTTTGAATTCATTTGTCAAGCATTACCGTCTGGATGTACAGGCGAGTAGGGATACTTGTTTTGGGACAGCTGTGCTTCAGGCTAGTCTAACAAGTCCTGCCCGTTGACTTCCTTTACTGCTCTGTTACATCCCTAGAGTTCCGGGACTAGACTGGAGAGACTATAAGGAAAATTAAATTAGACTTACCTGCTAATTGTAGTTCCTGAAGGAACTCCAGTCTAGTCCTGGACCCCGTCCCGGTTTTTGGTTATAATTGGAGCCTGAAGCAGTGAATTTCACAGGTAAGAGAAAAGTAAGCTGTGGGGCTTCGGGTCCAGACAGGGAGGTTGAGGAAGGGATGATACGAAGGTTGGGTCTCTTATGGAGGGGGAGCGAGTGCTTCTGCAGTTATTCAAACGCCTAAGAAGAAAGGTTATAAAGTTTTTATTATATTTTACCGTTCGGATAGTTACTGTTTTACTACTTAATTGTTGCTCCGGTGAGTCTACTTTGTCAATAGGTTACTGGAGTGAGGAGGCGGTGCCTGTGTCCTTATACCAGTGTCATCAAAGAATGACGTTTCTCAGTCTCCAAGCTGCTGGAAGAGGAGCAAAACCCTAGAGTTTCTGGGACTAGACTGGAGTTCCTTCAGGAACTACAATTAGCAGGTAAGTCTAATTTAATCGTAAAGACCCTCAGTGCTAGGGTCAAGGAGTCTGCATCCAAGGGGGCAGTGAGTAGAAGAGAAAATCTTTATCTATCTCCAGGAACAAGCAGGAATGTAGTCATCACATATGGGTATCGTCGGTAACGACGGAGCCTGCGCGGGAACGCTCCCCAGCGTCCAATTAGAAAGCTTTTGGGAGCATCCCACAGCGCCTGCGTGCTGCCTTCCCGCCTTTCCCAACTGCCTCTCTCCAGTTCTTCTTTTTCCGTGGAGCCAGCAGGTCGTCGTTCCTTTCACCGCAGAAGAATTATTTTTTATTCCTTTCTTTTTTGTGGTCGCGTCTGCCTTCCTCGATGCTTTACCGGTATCGCTGTTTTTTTCTTCTGATTTCTGTCTTAAAAAAAAAAAAAAAATATATATATATATATATTCTCTTTTTTCTCTTTCTTCAGGTGCACACGCCTTTTTGGGCCTTAGGCCCAAAAGGTTTTCCTTACCATGGAGAAACCTGCCTCAGGTTTCAAAAAGTGCACCAAGTGTGGGGTACTATTTCCGTCACTGACACCCAAGAATGGTGTCTAAAATGTTTAGGTCCTGACCACTCCATCACGGATTGTATGTCCTGCGCCGTGATGTCTAAAAGAGGTCGGCAGAACCGAGCTGCTAAGCTCAGTACCCTGTTTCCCTCTGATGCAGCTTCGGTGGCATCAACGTCTTTCAGGGCTGCTTCTTCCTTCCGTGGATCTCAGGTAACTAAGCATAAGTCCAGCCGGTCCTCAAAGGGTAGATCTCCTTCTAAGCATCGAGATGCCTCTGGTGTTGCCCTTGAGGATTCTGCACTAGCAAAATTGCCCCAGCGGGATGCTTCGGCTTCCAAAGCATTATCGGGGTTCCAGGATGTTCTTGAGGCCTCGACCTTGGCAGAACTACTGGTGCCATGCTCTGGGGTACCAGCGGTCTCCTCTGGTACTGACATCCAGGCATTGGCAGCATCGATAGACCAGAGAGTCCTGGCTATTGAGCGCAGTCTGGCGGCTCTCCTTGCGGCATCGATGCCTTCGGAACCGCGACAGACAATTCCACCGGCATCGGTATCAGTATCAATACTGATAGCATCGACATCGGCATCGGTGTCTGCTTTGCCGGTACCCAGTCATCCGATGACCTCCGGTACCAGTACCCCGGTACCAGTTACTCCAGGTACCGACTTCGGTCGGTACGGGTATCGGGCTCTTCAAGAGCATCCGGACAGATGGTACTTCGAGTCCTCAGAAGAATCTGAGGATTCTGACAGTTCTGTCGATTCAGCGATGCTTCTTCCAGAGGAGCCCTCCTCCCCTAAACGCAGGATGTCTCCTCCAGAGGATATTTCCTTCCAGGATTTTATCAGGGAGGTGGCTCGGGGCCTGTCCATTACTGTGGCCCCTGAAACTGGGCCAAGAAGTTGGAAATTCTACAATATCCCAAAACTCCTAAGGAGGCAGCTACCTTGCCCATTCATGAGATTTTATATGATCTCATGTTAAGGATGTGGGAGACACCTCTTACCACCTTTCCTCATTCTCGCAGACTCGATACTATGCATCGAGTCCCTCCTTGTCCTGGTTTCCATAAGACTCAGCTTCCTCACCACTCTGTTGTAGTGGAATCAGCTATGAGAAGGATCAAGAGTGCAAAGAGGCATGCCTCTAATCCTCCATGACGTGAGTGCAGAACTCTGGATGCTTTTGGACGTCGGGTCTTCTAAGCTTCCATGCTTTCTGCCAGGATCAGTTCCTATAGTCTCTACATGGGAATGTTCCTGAAGGAGGTCACAGATGATTTAGAGGCTTTAAGTCCTATTCTTCCTGAGGATAGAAGACAGGATTTTCTCACTTTGGTCAAACATGCCCAAGATGTTTCTAAATTTGCCAACCGTGCAGCCTTTGACTGCTTTGAGTGCATAAGCAGAACCTCGGTTATTGCCATAGGTGCACGTAGAATTGCTTGGCTCCAGACCTCTGAGTACAAGACAAATTGGGAAATATCCCTTCTACTGGTGAGAACCTGTTTGGTAAAGATTGGCAGGAAAAGGCCAATGAAATGGATGCTGAAAATTCCACCTTGGATAGATTATCCAAGTCCACTGCTCCATTGTCTCATCCACGCATTGAGACTCCGGAGCTCTGGCTGCCTTTTGGGTCCTGCGTTTGGAACGGGAAGCATTTCGGAGAATGCTACTCTGGAAATTCTGGGTTTCAACTTCCTACCTAAAAGCCTAAATTTAGCCTCCATAATCTCCCTACCACAATTTCCTATGTCATTGGTACCGACATGTACCAAGACAGCAGACTCCTCCCCAGCACTATCTAAGACCTTATCTAGGTGGCGCGTGAGGTCCGCTACCTTCACACCAGGCAGGCATGTTACCAGGCGATTCTCACGTCCAACAGCCACCCAGCTATCTACATGCATAATGATTGAATCATCAACTATAACGGCTGTCCTAACCCTTCCCTCATGGGCACATGGCCATGGAGAAACTTCCTCAGTGCAAGAGGGTTTTACATCACCTGGAGGACAGGTCCTAGTTACAGGATCACTTCCTGCCACACCAGGGTGATGCTGTCCTGTCACGTGACCTCTCTCCTCCATGGCAACAGGGATGCTGCCAGACTGGAGGTGGCACCTCAGGACTATATCCCTGTAGGTCTCGTCTATGTATCTCTCTGTCTGTCTTATGTCTTTCAAGTCTGCTACTCTAGTCTCTAGAGAACGGACTCGTTCCCTGAGAGCAAGGAGCTCCTTGCACCTAGTGCACAGGTAAGACCTTTCACCAATTGGGAGAAAATCATACATGTGACACTCAATGCAAAAGACTGGAAAGCCCCCATCTCGCTGCTGGACTGCTGTCTGCATCTTAGTTTTAAGCTTGTGTTTAGATCTTTAAGTTCTTTACTTACTAAGGGTTGGTGTGGATGCTTATACTAATAAAAGTGTATCTAATACGTTTAATATACCTTGTTCACCTGAAGCTTAATTAATCTCAGGTCCTTAATGTATGACTGATTTGGATAAAGAGCTGCACCTGAGAGCAGCTCCTTTCCTTTAAGATGTGTAAGTACCTATAAAGCTACGATTATCCCAGGGGTGGGTGGGTGTTGGGGAGGGAAGGAGGGAAATACGGCTTATTAAAAGAGGACTGCTAAACAGTGCCCTGTCCTGTTCTTCTAAGGTAAGCTGTGACCAACTTCCTGGGTGATTAGCAGTCCTTGCTTGGATAGAAGGAGTCTTTCAAAATTTCCTTTTGACCTGCCCCCTGACTTTAACACCTATTTAAAAAGTTTTTCAGGTCTCTTGCCCCCTAGGTAGAAGGCCTCTTTGTAAAGATCTCTAGAAGACTTTATTTATTGCTCAAAGAATACTGACCCTGTTTTGCCTTTTATGCTAAGTTATAATCTGATTTGATTTAAATTAAAGCTCTTTGCTGCTGCTAGGCTCTGACCTAGTATGAAATTTAAACTAGAAGCTCTCTACTGGGTTCTAAATTTAACCAGAAAGCTCTCTTTTGTGTTTTAAATTTAAACTAAAAGCATTTGCTGCTATTAGGCCCTGAGTGAGTATTCAATTTAAACTACAAGCTCTTTGCTGGGTTCTAAATTTAATTAGAAAGCTCTCTTCTGTGTGTTTAAATTTAAACTTAAACTGCTGCTACTGGGCCCTGACTGATTTAACAAATACACTGAGTTCAGATTAATCAGCTTTAATCCAAAGAATTCCCTTCAGAAAAATTCCCAGAAGTATATACTCACTATTGCAGATCTCTCTCCAGAAGTAGCAGTCCCCTTTTGTAGTCCTTCAAGACTGAGTGAAAATGTGTGAGTTAGAGGGAGGAAAGGGCTGTTTTTATCCTCTTTTCAGTGCTGTCAGTTTTTCTTGAGATTAGAAAATATCAAGACTGTTGTATGCAAGTGTTTCTTTTGCCCCTGTAATTTTCCTGGGATGTGCTCATAAGTCCTTTCACAGCTTATCAGACAAAAGTAATGTGTTTGGAGTTTTTGCAAGCTCAGCATTGACCTACATTGAGCTTGCAAAATTTATCTCCAGGAACAAGCAGGAATGAGTCTTCACATATGGGTACGTCGGTACCGACGGAGCCTGCACGGGAATGCTCCCCAGCATCCAATCAGAAAGCTTTTGGGAGCATCCCTCGCGCCTGCGCACTGCCTTCCCGCCTTTTCCACTGCCTCTCCTCAGTTTTCGTTTTTCCGCGGAGCCGGCAGGACGTCGTCCTGTCACCGCAGAAACTTTTTTCTTTAAATTCTTTATTTCTTGTTTTATTGTGGTCGCGGCTGTTTTTCCTGCCGCCACCGGTACTGTCGGTGGGTTTTTCTTTTCTTTTTCTTAAACTCTGGGAGATTTTTCCCGCAGTTTCTGTCTTAATTTTTTGGGCCTGCAAGGCCTCTCCATCATGGAGCCGCCTTCTCCTAAGAAGTGCCTTCACTGTGGAAACACAGAGTTCTTTTTAGACTCCAATGCCTGGTGTCTAACCTGTTTGGGTCCTGACCCTTTTTCCCCTGAGCAATCAGGCTGCAAAACTGTGAGAAGAACTTCTCTCTTTCGAGTTTCCCTCGATACCGTTTTCCCTCCCAGAGTGAGCGCACCGGCCTTTTCTTCTCTTCAGGATCAGGTAATCCACAGACAGTCTGTTAAGACTAGCCAATCCTTGAGTGGTAGGTCTCATGCCAAGCATGATGACGGCTCCGGCCTTGCCTTCAAGACCCTATTGGCATTAAAACCCCGGCGGGAGTCTCCGGGCTCCAAAGCATTTCAGGGGTTTCAGGTTGTTCCTGGGGCTCACCCCTCACAGAACATACCTGAGCCATGCTTGGTGGTGGCATCCACTTCTAGCGGTACCGATACCCCGGCATCGGCACCGGTGTTGAGTGATCCACTCTTCACCAGGGATCGTCATCTGGCGTCCTCGGTACCTTCGGGACCGATCGATACGTTCCAGATTGACTTTCCTGTACCTGAGCCATGCTCGGTGGTGGCATCCGCTTCGAGCGGTACCGATACCCCGGCATCGGCACCGGTGTTGAGTGATCCACTCTTCACCAGGGATCGTTATCTGGCTTCCTCGGTACCTTCGGGACCGATCGATACGACCCAGATTGGCTTTCCTGTATCGGCGCCGATACCACTACTGACGTCGGTACCCTCCAGACATGCATCGATAGACTCGCTCCCTTCGATGCCGAGTCTGGAATCGATATCTAGTCTAGATGACTGGGTACCGACGCGTCTCGGAACCGACCCTTATCAGTTCCGGATACGCAGTACCGAGGATATTCACCAAGCGCTTCTGGTTCCCTCGGTACTGCTTGAGCAGTCTCCGCTGACTCCTTCGATGGCGTTACCGTCTCCGATTCTGACTCACCTACCGGTATTGGTATCGATAGCGATGTCGGTTCCTGCAGTTCCATCGGTACCATCGATCCTTTCGATGCCTAGTTTGGAATCGATACCTGGCATGGACGATGCAGTACTGACTGCCCCAAATCGTGACTGCCAGTACCACTATCCATCTAGTGGGGTTCTTTTTCTCCACCAGACCATTACATCCTCTGGTGTTCAGGCTGCTCCTTCAACCTTAGCCTACCCAGGGATAGTTCCCATTGGAGATCCCTCTTTTCAGAAATTTCTCCTTGATATAGTAACCTTTCTTGCTATTCCTATCCCTGGCTATGATCCTACTCGAGGCTCTCCTGCAGAAAAGGAAAATATAATACTTCCTTTACATCATTCTTTGCAGGATCTTCTTCTGAGAATGTGGGAATCACCTTTAAGGGTTCCCTCACCTTCTACAGCAACTGATGTTCTGTATCAGGTGCCCCCCTCTCCAGGGTTTCAAAAAACTCAACTTCCTCATCGTTCCATTGTAGTGGAATCAGCACCGAGGAAGGTAAAAAGCAAGAAGAAGCATTCTTCTTATCCGCCAGGTCGTGCATCTAAAGCACTAGATACCTTTGGACGTCAAACCTTCCAAACATCTATGCTGGCATCAAGGATTATCTCTTATATTTTTTATATGAGTCTATCTCTCCAGGAGGTCAAAAAGAAATTATCTCTTTTGACTCCTTTTCTTTCAGAACCTAAGGCTGCAGACTATTACTTGCTTCTTAGTCATAGCCAAAATATCTCTTGGTTTCTTTCTCAGGCTTCTCTAGACTCTTTTGAGTCTGTTAGCAGATCCTCTGCTATTGCTATAGGAGCACGATGTAGAGCCTGGCTCCAGGCTTCAGACTTGAGCAGATGGGCACAACACACACTGGGTAATTCTCCTTGTACTGGAGAGAATCTCTTCAATAGGGAGGCTTTACGTCAGGTTGCTCATTGCTCCACTGACTTCCTTGGTTCTAGGGACCATCCTAAGCCGCCTTCTTCCCCAGGAGGTAGGAAATGTCCTACCAAAACTTCTTTCCCTAAGAAAAGAAGGTTTCACTCTTCTCCTGCCCATCATCCAGATGTACCCAAGCAGGGGACACCTCGCCCTAGTCTGAAGAATCCAAACTTTAGCCATTCTCAGCATACCCAGCAACCATAGGTTCCTGCAGGTTGCAATCTACAGTTAACTTCTTCACTGTTTTTTTCTTTAAAGCTCTACATGTGCTTTCCTTTCTTCAGGATATGCTAAGCTGTCAGGATATTCTTGTCCATGGGTTACAGATTTCTCCTCTTCTTCCTACCAAGAAGAGAAGTTAACAACTATCTCATGATAGTTTCTGTCCCACCATGAACATTTTTTCCTTCAGCTGACTCACCATATGGTAAGTCACCCTTCAATTACAGGTTTTCTCTACCCTCTCATCCAGGTTTCCCCTGAATGAGTGGTACCATACTGGACAGCTTCTCTAGCCTTTCATTCCAGTATAGAAAATTTTCCTAGAATAAATTCTCTGGACAGCTGTCAGACAGGGACAGGAATACTCCTCTCCTTTGGTCTGTTCTCTCTGTTTTACACAGGAAGATTCTCTCTGCTGTCTTTTTCAGCACTGTTCATGCAGGAGTTCTACTGACTGAACTACTGGTACTTCCCACAAGTTTCCAGTCTCTCTTACACTATTTTTGTCTAGCTTTAGAAGTGATTCAAAGATAGTCCTCATCTATCTTGGATAATCCTACTCACTTCAGGCTTCTCACCTTATCTTCTTTCTGGCCATTTCCATTTACCTGGATGTGGCAGCACAGCTGACCTACAGTCAGTTTTATATCCTAATTCTCCTGCATAATCCTCTCTGCAATCTTCAGAGAAGCTTTCTACTATGGGCCCTTGCTAGAGAGCATTGACCTTTGTCTCTGATGGCTATTCTATATAGTAGAAAAGGCTTATCAGTCATTTTCCATGACTGTGAGGGTTTCCACACCCTCTTGTCTCCTGTTATAATACAGGATATAAGCTTTTTCTGCGTGAATGTCCACACAGTTTTCCAATTCTGCAGGATTAAGCTCTTTTTTCTTTACAGATTGGCCTCATGCTATCCTACTCCTCATGGACAGCACATATTCTACTAGTAACGCATGATACCCCTGTGTCCCTTCAGTGGGTCATCCTGGTATCTCCTCCTATGCGTTTTCTGTACATTTACCATGTCAGAGTTCTACAGAACTCCTGACTTGCTCTCTACAGACTGATATTATCCTCTGTTTTTTCACGCTACCATCCTGGTTATTTTACTGGATAGCATTCCTGCACCCTCTTAGCCCGGAGGAATAGATTCTCTATATATCTTTCAAGTAGGTTCCACCTTCTTGTTATTAGATGAATCTTCCTCTTTCACATCTCTCATGTGAATGTTCTTATGGGGCTTAGATGCAGACATGTATCTTCAGACTTATATATTCATGTATGTATATATCTCTATATATTCTATACATACATATATCTGTCAGCTGTGTGTGCATAAGTTATGCCCCTATATGTATATATATCTCTATATACACATATCTATATGCATATGTGTGTATATATATATATATATATATATCCCTCATATATGTATCTGTCAAAATGCTTTTTATAGGTAGATATGTTTTACATTCTATCTCCCTAACTGTCTATGCTATAAAGGTTTTTCCTTCTATAGGTTCCAGACAGTAGTCTTGCATATCTTCATACTGTCCCTCGGTATGTGGGGGCTGTTATGCACTCAACCACTGCTGTGGTACTAACAGCTTCCACTTTACTCTAGGTCTCGCTATCCCTGAAGCATCATGCTTCAATATCTTTCCTATCTCTCACCAGCTAGGAAGGACAATGTTGATCTTCAGTAGTCCTGAGGTTTCAACCTTTCACACATCTGTCCTCCTTGGAAATACGGGCTTTTCTCCATACCCCTTCTTCCCTCCAGGACTGGGCTAGTTGTCCAAATCGGTCAGTCTTCCTCTTTTACTCCCAAATGTTAATGACTCTGTAGCTAAAAGAGTTTTCAGCTTTTTTCCATAAAGCTTTCCACTGAAGACCTGCCATTCTGATACTACCCCAGTTGACACCTGGGTCACCTGCCAATTCCAGATTTGGACCTTCACCCTCACTGTTGTGAGGTCACCTTGAGGATTCCTCTACTGAATCTCCAGTAGACTCCATCACCCTCTCTACTTCCTACAATCCAGTAGGTAAGATCCATTTTGTGATTGTTCATTAAATAAATTTTAATGCTACTTATCATACATACCAAGGACTCCTCTCCTGTAGTCCTTAACTTTGCTGTTTTTTCTTACAGCTCCTCTCCTTTCAACTCCTACACACCATCCCTCATGGGATGCTGGAGATCCATATGTGGGCTGCAGTCCTGATCCAGGGACATGCATTTTATGGGATCTCCCTCTGGCATCTATAGCTAGGGAGTCCCCATATGTGAAGACTTATTCCTGCTTGTTCCTGGAGATAGCACAGTTACTTACCTGTAACAGGTGATCTCTGTGAACAGCAGGAATAAGTCTTCACAACCCACCCACCTCCCCTAGGAGTGGTATCTATCTATCTTCCTTTCCTCTTTCTCTCCTTTTGTCTCAGCTATGAAACTCAACTGAGGAGAGGCAGTGGAAAAGGCGGGAAGGCAGTGCGGAGGCGCGAGGGATGCTCCCAAAAGCTTTCTGATTGGATGCTGGGGAGCATTCCTGTGCAGGCTCCGTCGGTACCGACGTACCCATATGTGAAGACTTGTTCCTGCTGTTCCCAGAGATCACCTGTTACAGGTAAGTAACTGTGCTTTATCCTGAAGCAGTGAGTAGTAGGATGCACATAAATGGATGTTCCTTTTTGTCCCCCAATCCTTCAACAGCCAAAGGTGTTTGAGTATTATTTGAGCCTTGAAGACAGCCGACTCCTGAGCCACCTCAAGATATACTCTGCGTTAAGTAAGCTACCTTATGACCTCTGGTTCAACAGGTGCTTTGCAGGATGTTTACCTGAGTCTAGCTTACAGAGGCAAGTGGTCTTTTTTAAAATATATATTTTAACTGAGTTTTCAAACTTCAAAACCAAAACTGATTCATTTTCCTACTTTCTAGGTCATAACATTTTCTTTATTATCATTGGATATGTAGAAATGCAATGTGCTCTGTATTTAAGGGGAGGGGAATAAAAGCACTGAAGATAGCAGAGAATGCCACGTAACAGCCGCTGACTACTTGTGGGCTGTATTATTAGAGTAGCAGGCCAAGTCTTCAAATAATAAGTGGTTGGGAGTGACATGATGGATTTTATGCCTATTTTGTATTCCCTTCCAACGCTTTTTGCTCAGTCATTGCAGTAATAGTTCTCATCCAGCGGTCATGCAACAGGACTTCTCCTGGACCTTTGCAGTCATGGGCCCTAAATTTGACCTCTAGGGTTAATGTTTTAAGAAACCAAGCAGATTACAAAACAGGGTAGTATAGATCACATAGGGGTCTGTTCTGTATTGCAAATAGCGGGGATGGATGTAACGTTGGGATGTCTATCCCTGCTATTCATCCCCCTTCTGTCCCTGGCAAAAGCCTCCCCATACAAACAAAGAGTTTATACAGGGAGGCTTAGAAGGGGGTGGGAGGGGGCATTGCGGAGGCAGAGTGAAGGCGGGCAGCGGGTGGTCTGAGGCCCCAGTCATACAGGGCTGATTCTGAAGTTGGTCATGTATGTCTGGACCTCTGATCTAGATGGGGGATGGTAGGACTGGGCAGCGGCAGAGAGGTGAGTGGTACAGGGGGTTCCCCACAGCCCGACCCTGACCATGGAAGGCCAAATCAGGGGTCGGGCTGCAGGGAGCAAAAATTGTATGTGGTGGCCAGGGATTGCATCTCCTGAATGGAGCCACGGTGCCATCGTAACAGGACACCATGGCACGGCAGCTCCATTCAGGAGCCTGACCGAGTTAGCCGGTCAGGGGTCTGTATGTGCAGGCCGATCTGAATCTGGTCCCGGCCTGCATGTACAGGCCCAGACTCTATTCTGATACCGCAGGGCATGTCTAGCCCCCTGTGGGATCAGAATTGGGTCTGGCTCTGTGCATCCCGATTCCGATCGGATGCACAGGGGCCTGGACACACATATTAGAATGTGCCTCATATCCAATAGCATGGAATGAAAACCTTCGCAGTCAACCAAATGAAACTGTACTCACCATTGACAATGGTACTTCTTTTGCATAGTCAATCCAATCAAACTGTTTCATCTATTATAGTTGTCCTAATATAAAACTTTCAAACTGTAGACTATCCTTCGCATACCCCATTCCTTCAGTTCCTCCCACCACTGATTTCACCCCCATTCATTAAAGTCCTTGATTCTGAGGAGATTTCCTTACATAACCAAACTCCCACTTAAGGAGAAAAATACACCCTAACAAAAGATTCCCATGTCTTTTCATATATTTGCAGCCTATGTCTCTTTTGTGCTGTCAGTTTCTCCATGTTCTATGTGTGCCACTGCCACATATTTTACAGCCATTGGGACAAAGGCGATGGGTCTCTCTTTCGCTAAGAAGCAGCTAGTTTCAGTTTGGCTGCATTCAAACAGTGCCTCACCTATTGCCTCTGCACTTTACGAGTGCTAGGAACATCTTTATGAAAAAAAAATTCCAGGGTCCCAGGGGAGTCCTACATCCAGCATACATCTAATCCGATAGATAACTCCCTCCAGTAGAGCTCTAGTTTTGGAAATTGACACCTTATGTGGTCCATGGTCCCCTGCTGACTGCATCCTACCAGCAAAAAGGAGCTACCCCTGGGTAGTATTAACTAATCTGTGATGAGTTAGATAGATCTATGCATCACTTGTTTTAAATAAATATTTTTCTGGACATTCACTGCCCAGGAAAGATGATTCAGAGCTTTCTTTGTTTGTTGCCAGTTCTTTTCCATGTACTGTTTACCCCACCCCATTCCTTGGGGTTCTGTTCTTGTTTATAGTGATACAGAGCCAAGATCAACTCCTTTGTGTTATCTCAAAAGATGGGGTTCCTAATATCACTCATTAACGCTCAATGGATTAGCTTTTGCAAAGTGTACAGATTATGTTTTTTGGAGGTCATTTACTTTTGCAGTGATTCAAAAGATCCCAGAGTTCTTTCTTCATGAAGCTGGCCCATATAACAAAGCCCTAATCATTCTAATTCCGTAAAAATTAGATTATATAATGGTAGAGCGAATCTGGGTTTGATTCCTACTGGCACTCCTTGTGACCTTGGGCAAGTCATTTTACTCTATTTTGCCTTGGAAGAAAAGACCTGGCAATCTACTTCTGGTTATATCTTGCCAAGAAAACCCAGGGGCTGCTGGATCACCAAGAGTCAGCATTGACTTGGCGGCACTTAAAAAGAAATAAAAAAGGGAATCCTTATAAACTTCACTGGAGTCCAAGCTCCCACTCTTGCCCTGCTCAGCAATTCTCTTTTTTTTTTCTTAATGAAAAATTATATATGATAACATGGCACCATGATTACAGAATAAAAGAAAAGAAACGGCAACTTGTCTTCAAAAAGAACTAAATCAAAACATCAAAAGTCATTAAGCCCACATTAATGGGGATAAGAGGAGAACAACAAAGAAAATTAGCAAGAGATTAAAAACCATCAAATAATCATTAATAGGTGACAGTCAGACCTAATTATTGCTTAAACTCAAAAGACATATCCATCTACTGCTAGATTAAAGACTGTGGCCTTTTAGAAAGTCTTCAAGTTGAAGAGGGTCAAAAAAGCAGTAACATTTCCCCTGATGTTCTACCAGGCACTTGCAGGGGAATTTTAAGAAAAACGTTGCTCCCAGAGCCATGGTACGAGATTTCAGCTCCAGGAACACCTTACACTGAACCTGAGTAGTCCGAGAGACAGGGAAAATGTTTGGCCACAAAACAACATATCTTTTTTTTTTTTTAAAAAGAAAGATTTAAGCACAGAAGTGTTGTCAATTTCAGAAACAAATGAAACCACTAAACTGGCATGAGTTGAAATAACATCTCATGATGATTCCAAAAAAATTCTGATAAATCTAAACTATCTGGAAATCACAATCTAGTCCTAACTCTCCCCCAGGGGCCATAGCGAGTTTCTTACCACACGGAAAATATATATTAACAATTTTGAAACTATCAAGATTAAAAAACAAAAGTATTTACTTAAAATATTTATAAAACAAAATTAAAGGGGAAAAATAATGGGTCACAGGAAAATTTTAACACCTTAAATTCCAAACTTTAGATAAATTTTCAAGCATTTCCATTTGAGGATGACAGTAAAGGATGTCCTTAATTGAAGTGGAAGAAACAGCTTGCACGGTATTAACCTGAGTTTCAAGTTTACCTAATCGCAAGTCCATGCCCTCAAATTTACTATCATACTCCATAAACGTAGCCACCAAGTCTTTGGTAAAATCCTCGCGTTGTTTTAAAGTAACCATCAAAACAGCCTCTGTATACGATATCACAGTCCAAATATCCTTCAGAGAGATATTCCTTGCAGAAAAGTCCTCCTGCAAACCACTAACAGTTGATATCGGTATCTGCACCTCCTTAGGCATAGGGGCCAAAAAAGAGGCTCCAGGCTGCATCACTGTCAGACTGAGAACGTATAACAGACTGGACAGGAGAGAAAGGACCTTGTTAGGTGGTTCCTCCCTACCCACCAATACAGATGAAGTAGACTGAAGGGGTTGGGTTATTCCCGCTATTGGAGACAAATCGGTAGGAGAGTCAGTACTCATGGATGTCGATGGGGAAAGAAGCGTGTTATCCATATTTCTCCTTATCAGGTGTTTCCTGTTCGGTAATCCAGTTTAGTCCTCCACAATCGGGTAGTGCCCCTCCTCCTGCAGCCGGGAGACTGGACCAATCAAATCTTCTGTAGTATATATACAGCCGGAGCTCCCAGAAGTCCCCAGTGTGTCCAGTCTCCCTGCAGCTGGAGGACTTCTGTGCCCCTGCTGGGCACGCTAAGTGACACTTGAAGGAGCAACACTAGTTAGTTAGTTAGTCTTTTGGGGTTTATTTCTGGTCCTTTATGTTCTATTTCCTTTGCTAAGGTAGCTGTATCTTTAAAAAAGAAAAAAAAAAAAAGAGACACAGGGGACTTTCTGGGGGAAGCCAGACCTGCCTTGGGCTCCTGCCTTCCTGCCTGGGAATCTCTGAAGCCTGGGTTGAGCTCTCCCCAAGGCTGTTCGGGGAAGAGCCATACCGGCTGCAACATTGCCTGTCACTTGGAGAAGTGGGCTGAGTTCCTTGCTGTTCCCAGAGCTGGTAGGAATTTTCCTTGTTTTAATCTTTCAGCTCTCTGTTCTTTGCTTGGGCAGAGGCTCTGTCGGCTCCCCTGGCTTCCAAATTGCACTTTTTCCTGCTTTTTTTCGCTTGCCCTGTATTAGAGGGTCGTTTTCTTTCTTTTCCATATTATTTGGGTACCTTTGTATTTTCGCGCCGTTTTTTACCGCGGGTGAAAAAGTGCGGCGGCCATTTTGGATTTCTAAAGTGTGCTTTTTAAGGGCACTTTTTAACACTTGCGCACGGGTTCCCCTGGTGTTTTTGGGGTTTCTTTTGCTGGCGATTTTGCTCAGGGCACCCCTAGGATTCTGGGGAGTATTTTGTCTACTGTAAAAAAAAAAAAAAAAAAAAAAAAAAAAAAAAAATAATGGTTTTAAATTTAATACTGTGCTGAATTGAATAAGGTTAGTCCCCTTGGTGTGGGCTTCCCTGTTCCTGTTGCCTTATTTTTCCCTGAGAGCAGGTGGCCTTGGCATGGCTGCCAAACCTCAGTGTGTAATTTGTGGCTCCCGCAGAGGTACAATGACTGACTCTGGAATCTGTAAGAGCTGTGCTGCAGTTTCTTCAGAACTGGAGCTGCCTATTGAAATTAAGGAACAGCATGTGCCTGGGGACCCTTCTATTTCGGGGGACAGTGTCCCTTCACCGAGCATCCTTCCTTCTGGTCGGGGCCCGGCGTCTAATACGTAGGTCCCTGAGCTCCAGCAGGCGGCTATGGTAGCGTCGCCTATAGACTTTTCCCCGGATTTTGTTCTTCTCATGCATCAGGCCTTCCGCTTAAGCCGGTCTGGTCATTTGCCGGAGGCTTGGCCCGCCTCTCCCCCCAGCATCCGCGGGGGGGGTTCAGCGGTCTTCCCAACCCGCTGTCAAGCGGCCCAGGTTGGGGGACCAGGATCAGGACGCCCTTTGCCTCCCGGATTCCGAGGCTGAGGGGGATCCGGATATTGAGACGGAGGAGTTAGAAGACGGAGAGCTTCCAGAACTGGAAGATCAGGCTCGCATCATTCGGGTGTTTCGAAGGGACGAGCTGGTACCTTTGGTCACGGAGTCTCTCCAAGCGCTTAACCTCTCTGCGGTGCGGCCGCTGGAGGAGGAGGGTCTCGAGGATCCTCTCATTCAGGCGGTCAGGGATGCCCAGGTAGTTTTTCCTGTGCACCGAGTAGTTGAGCAGATGATCCATGCGGAATGGGAGCAACCGGAATCCGCTTTGAAAGGGATTCGGACCATGAATCGTCTTTACCCCCTTGCAGACAAGGACAGGGACTTGTTTAAGTCTCCACGGGTGGATGCTGCCGTTTCGGCAGTGACTAAGAAAACCACCATCCCGGTTGAAGGGGCCGCGGCCCTGAGGGATGTTCAGGACAAAAAGGTTGATAATTTGTTGAAGCAAGCCTTCGAGACCAACGCCTTATCGTTACAAGCTTCTATATGTGGGGCGTGGGTAGCTCGAGCTTGTTTGCGATGGTCGCAGCACCTGCGCTCGGGGTCCGGTATGGACCAACAGGGGCTGTTGGACGTTACCCGCGTGGAGTCGGGATCGGCCTACTTGGCGGATCTGTGTTATGATTTAATACGCTCCCTAGCTAATAGCATGGCCTCCATGGTAGCGGCACGACGGTCCATCTGGTTGCGCAATTGGGCGGCCGACGGTTCTTCCAAGTCTCGCCTCAGTAAACTACCCTTTAAGGGCAGGTTGTTATTTGGTGAGGCTCTGGATAAGTTGGTAAAGGATCTCGGTGAGTCTAAGGGTGGTCGGCTTCCAGAGGATAAGCCTAAGCTTAATAGGTCGTCCACCTCAGCGCGCGGCCAGTTTCGGGATGCGCGCAGATTTCGTTCTTCCCGGCTGTGGACTTCGCAGCGCGGTCGTTTTGGAACCCGTCATCAAGGGTTTCGTGGTTTCAGAGGAGCGGGAAGGGGCTTCTCCGGAGCCGCCTCTTCCTCGGCCTCTTCCTTTAATCGCAAGCCACAATGAAACGAGGCGGGCTCTAGAGGAAGACCCGGTCATCGGGGGTCGTTTGCGCGACTTTCTTCCTTCTTGGGCCCATATTACGTCAGATCGGTGGGTGCTGCAGATTATAGAAGAAGGTTATGCCCTAGAGTTTGCGCACCCACTTCCGGATTTGTTTGTTCTGTCTCGCAGCAAGGGAGCTCAAAAGGCGCGGGACATCCGCGTGACCCTGGATCGGCTTCTCTCTCTGGGGGCCGTGGTTCCGGTCCCGCCCTTGGAAAGAGGCGCAGGTCGCTACTCCATCTATTTTGTGGTTCCCAAAAAGGGCGGTTCCCTTCGTCCGATCTTGGATCTCAAAGGCGTGAATCGCGCTCTCAGAGTACCGCACTTTCGCATGGAGACCCTGCGGTCAGTCATCGTAGCGGTGCGTCAAGGGGAATTTTTGACATCCCTCGATCTTACAGAGGCCTATTTACACATTCCCATCCGGCCCTCCCATCAACGGTTTCTCCGCTTTGCGCTCCCGTGGGGCCATTTTCAATTCCGGGCCATGCCGTTCGGACTCGCCACGGCTCCCCGCACCTTCACAAAGGTAATGGTTGTAGTTGCGGCGGCGTTGCGCAAGGAGGGCATCCTGGTCCATCCATATCTCGACGACTGGTTGATTCGAGCGAAGTCCAGTCGGGAGTGTGTGCAAGTCACGAGCAGGGTGGTGGATCTCCTTCGGTCCCTCGGATGGGTGGTGAACGAATGCAAGAGTTGTCTGTCTCCGTCACAGGATCTCGAGTATCTGGGAGTCCGCTTCGACACAGCAAGGGGCTTGGTGTGCCTTCCGGAGCGACGCGTGCTGGCGTTGCGGGCTCTGGTCCGTCTCTTCCGGGGGATGCCAGCTCCGTCGGCGTGGTGGTACCTGCGGCTCCTCGGCACGATGGCGGCGACCTTGGAGGTGGTGCCTTGGGCGCGCTTCCACATGCGTCCGCTGCAGAGGGCTCTTCTGCGACGTTGGTCCAACCAGTTCGACTCGCTGAACAAGAGATTGCCTTGCCCAAAGACGGTTCGCTGATCCCTCCGGTGGTGGCTCTCCGCCGAGAACCTGTCGCGAGGGATTCCCTTGGAGCCTCCTCTGTGGGTTCCGTTCACGACGGATGCGAGCTTAACCGGCTGGGGGGCTCACTGCGAGTCCCGCTTTGCTCAGGGGGAATGGTCTCCCCTGGAGGCCTCTTGGTCGATCAACCGGCGCGACTTGCGGGCCGTCCGGCTAGCCCTGGTGGACCTGGAGACCCTGGTTCTCGGACGGCCGGTGAGAGTCCTGGCGGACAATGCGTCCACTGTAGCTTACATCAATCGCCAAGGGGGGTACCGGCAGCGTGGCCCTGGAGGCAGAAGCGGCGGCCTTGTTCAACTGGGTGCAAACTCGCCTTCCAGCAATCTCGGCGGCTCACATTGCGGGTGTAGACAATGTCCAGGCCGATTTTCTCAGCAGAGTGCGGGTGGACCCCGGAGAATGGGAGCTAAACCCACAGGTTTACGCACAAATCGTCCGGCGGTGGGGTCCACCCATCATGGATCTCATGGCGACCTTTCAATCAGCCAAGACAGGGCGCTTCTTCAGCAGGCGAAGGGAGCGCATGTCCGAGGGGCTCGACGCTCTCATTCAGCCGTGGCCAACGTCCGGTCTTCTTTATGTCTTTCCTCCGTGGGCTCTGATCGGCCGGGTCGTACAACGTATCGAGAGCCACTGGGGTCGCGTGTTACTGGTGGCCCCGGATTGGCCCCGGAGGCCCTGGTATGCCGATCTGGTCCGGTTGAGCGACGGCGTTCCTTGGCTCCTGCCCGCTTTACCGGATCTTCTTCTTCAGGGTCCCTTGCGGATGCCCCAAGTGGATCGATTCTCGCTTACGGTTTGGCCATTGAGAGGGCTCGGCTGAAAAGGAAGGGCTACTCCCCCGCGGTGATTTCTACCCTTCTGCGGGCGAGGAAAACGTCCACTTCTCTTACTTACGTTCAGATTTGGAGGATTTTTGAAGACTGGTGCTCCCGGCGGGGAGTCCGGGCGGCGACGGTTTCCGTGCCCGTCGTTTTAAGTTTTCTTCAGGATGGTTTCGATAAGGGCCTTGCGGCTAGTTCCCTAAAAGTCCAGTTGGCGGCTATCTCGTGTTATCGCGGCAAGGTTTTGGGTCGTCTGCTCGGGGCTCATCCTGATGTACGCCGATTCCTTACGGCTGTTTTTCATTTGCGGCCCTCCCGCAGAGTTTTCGTTCCTCCTTGGGACTTGAATTTAGTTCTGAGGGCCCTGGTTCGTGAACCTTTTGAGCCCCTGCGCAGGGCGTCTCTGAAAGATCTCACGCTGAAGGCAGTTTTTCTTGTAGCCATCTGTTCGGCACGGCGCATTTCGGATCTGCAGGCATTGTCCTGTCGAGAGCCTTTCTTGTCTTTTTCCACGGATCGGATCGTTCTCCGTCCGGTTCCTTCCTTTCTGCCAAAGGTGGTGTCTCCCTTTCACTTGAATCAGGCAGTGTTTCTTCCAGTGCTTTCTTCGCAATCTGTCGGGTCAACGGACAAAGGTCTTCTCCGGCTCGATATGGGTCGTACGCTCCATCGTTATTTAAAGGTTACCGAGTCTTTTCGGAAATCTGACCGGCTTTTCGTGCTCTTCGGGGGTGCGCGTAAAGGGGAAGCGGCGGCTAAAGCCTCCATTGCTAGATGGCTCAAAGAGGCGATCGCGTCCGCGTATCTGTTGCAACAGCGGTCTATTCCGGAGGGTCTGAGGGCTCATTCCACTAGGGCTCAGGCGACCTCTTGGGCGGAGCATAGCCTGGTTCCGCCGGCGGATATCTGTAGGGCGGCCACTTGGTCGTCTCTGCATGCTTTCAGTAGACACTATCGCTTAGATGTGTCAGCGGCTCGGGATTCCTGTTTTGGTTCGGCGGTTCTGCGCGCCGGATGGCAAGGTCCCGCCCGGTCTTAACTGCTCTGTTACATCCCGATTGTGGAGGACTAAACTGGATTACCGAACAGGAAATGGAAATTACACTAACCTGGTAATTGTAGTTCCTGGAGGGTCCAGTTTAGTCCTCCTTCCCTCCCGACTATCTGCTAATGTGGTGCGGCGCGCCTTTCCGAACGGTTGATATTAAGACGGTTCCTCTTGCCGTTCGGTCCCTCTGTGGCAGCCGCGTTTTTTGCAGAGGCTCTTCCCTGTCTCGGGGGTTCAGGCAGCTCCTGGTGGGGAGCGGTGTTTTGATTCCTGAGGCGTCGGTGCCGGCGCAATGCAGTGTTCTGACTTCCTCGTTTGGGGAGGGGTTGGATATTCCTTGGGGGGGAACAAATTGTTCTTTAATTAGGTCATTTTGTATATTAATCTAATGTGTTGCTTCGTTAAGTATGCTTTGTTACTAGTACACTGGGGACTTCTGGGAGCTCCGGCTGTATATATACTACAGAAGATTTGATTGGTCCAGTCTCCCGGCTGCAGGAGGAGGGGCACTACCCGATTGTGGAGGACTAAACTGGACCCTCCAGGAACTACAATTACCAGGTTAGTGTAATTTCCATTTATCCAAGAGTCCCTCCACTTTGGATGATTTCACTGTTGAAACAGGAGATACAATCTTCTTCTTCTTTCCCATTGCAAAACATAGACTCTCCTGTTTCTGCTCTTCAGTGCGCTGAAGAGGCGTGGCTTGCCCTTTCATGCACATACCTGTAGGATGTGCCCACAGCCGTGTCCCATGGTGGGGGCCGCGATTTAAAAGGCCCCTGCTGATATCAGTGTATGCTGTAGAGCGCCCGCAGGTCGGGACTAGCTGTCACCAATTAGTATGCCTCTTTCCCTGCTCAGCAATTCTTGCTCTAAATGAACCCAAAATTTTTCTGATGGATGAACCCCATCTCCCCCCCCTCCCCCCCCCCCAAATTCCTCAGCAGCTGGCTCCTGGACACTCCTTCATAATACCAACATATGTTGGGGACCCCAAAACCTCCTTTCCTTTGTGCACATAAAATGACCCATTTGCCAATCATTGGCTTCTCATTGCCTTAATCCTTGTCAATCCTTGGCTCAATCATTGCCAATCATTGCCTTAATCCTTGCCAGTCCTTGGCTTCTCATTGCCTTAAAGAACAGATGCCTCCTTTGAACCTGCGTTAATATGTTATTAGGGATTCGGAACGGTATCACCTGAAAAAAAAGTACAACAGCTTGAGTAAACAACTAGGGGGATAATTTTGCATTTTCATGTATGATATTTTAGTGATTTAAATGCATAAATGGCCACATAAGGACATAATGTAGTCAGTTGCTATTCTGAAAGTACGCACAATGGACTCTTGGTGCATACATTCACTGTGGCCATGCACAGAGGTGGAGTTTGGGTGGAGTACAAATTGATGCATGCAAATTATTTTTTATTTATTTTATTTACATTCTCTTATATACCGCGCTATTCTGCATCAGTGCGGTTTACATTGAGCAAACTGAAATTACATTGAACAGGGCATTATAACTTGGAGATAACTATTTTACAATTATATTATAAATTATAAAAAGCTAAAATTTCTGTGCGTTCTTACAAAATCTAAGTGTGGGCAAGCGTTAAGTGCTTGTCAAAGTTTAACATGTTTTTGACCACTTACGCCCCTATTTAGAGTGGAGGAGTGGCCTAGTGGTTGGGGCAAGGTACTTCAGGCCGGAAGGTCGGGGGTTCAAATCTCACTAGAGGACAGCAACCTTGGGCCGGAATGACTGGGGTTTCTAGTCCCACAGGTGCTCCTTGTGGTCTTGGGCAAGCCACTTAACCCTCCATAGCCTTCCCTGTAAAATAGTTATCTCCAAGTTATAATGCCCTGTTCAATGTAATTTCAGTTTGTTCAATGTAAACCGCACTGATGCAGAATAGCGTGGTATATAAGAGAATGTAAATAAATAATAAAATATTTTATAAAGTACATGTGTACCTCACTTTATAAAGTGGGCATGAAATATGCACATTAAAACATGTATACATGTAGCTGACCCTTAAAATTACCCTCCATGTGTCACCACTGCACAGCGATTGGGATTCCCTCCCTATCCCAGGAGCATATAGACATTCCTTCCTCAGCTGGCTTCTGTATTTATGTCCCATCTCTGCTCAGCTCAGTCATTGCAGCGATCATTCTTGGCCAAGAACCACAAGGTGCTCTTTGTAATCTAGTTGACATGGCCTACAGCACTGGTCACTAGGTAAGATCTTCTTTCCCCTCCTGGGTCCGGGAACATTGTCTCCACAAGCTGTCTCCAGGGATCTATTAAAAACATCCTTTAAGGTCCTTCTAGAACCTCTCTGAACTTTTCAGTATCCTGGGATGTACCCCATCCAGTCCAATAGCCTTGTCCAGGTCCAGTTTCAGTTTTGCAAGCTGATCAAACACATCATTTTTTATGAATGGTGTAGTATCTACCCCATTCCCATTTGTATATTTGTCAATCACAGGTGGTCCTTCTCCAGGATTTTCTGTATTTAAAAACAGATGTACAGTCAAACCTCGGTTTTCATGATTAATCCGTTCGAAAAAGTCTGACTAAAACCAAAACGTATGAAAACTGAAGCAATATTTCCCCTAAGAAATAATGTAAATCCAATTAATCCGTTCCAGACACCCAAAAATATTCACAAAAAATACATTTTATAGAGAATAACTATATTTTTACATACAGAAAACAATGCAAAATAAATATAAATGACTAATGAAATGGATAAATGAACATTTAACATCACTGAAAGCAAGCTAAGTACAGTACTGTACAGTACAGTATGTTAACATCTGGCCTTAGCCACCCCTGACAAGCTGCTGTGCCCAGCTCTTTTCGGAATCACATTGGATTCAGCCCATTAAAATACCTTTACATTATCTGCTCAATGCTTCAGAATGGCAGAAAATCTTAATGATATAGCTTCAGACGTACCCTGCAAGAAAAAGAACTGCCTCCCACATTCATGCAACATCTCCTGCTTACGTTGACAGCTTTTCTTCCCTGCTACCTCCGAGCCTGAGGGGGCGCTCCAGAGAACGGGAAGGCGGTGGACGAGATCGGGGCCTTCCTCTCTGCGCAATCCTTGCCTCTCTGACTCTGACCAGGCTCGAGGATGTGTTTCATTTACGTGCTCAGCTGGCTTTCGCTTCTCATCACGCTGGCGATCGGTGAGTCCGGGGGGCAGTGCTGCCGGGACCGGGCGGGCGTTCCGGTAGTGTATACAGACCGGTGTGCAGCGCGAGGGTGTATGTATTTACAGTACTGTACTTTACGAAAACCGAGGTGATGTACAAGAACTGGGACAAAATCTCAGTCAAAAAAGACGTTGAAAACCGAAGCGTATGAAAACCGGGGCAAATGAAAACCGAGGTTTGACTGTATTTGTTTAGTATTTTTGCTTTTTCAATGTCACTTTCCACTAATGCATTCTCAGCACATTTGAGTCTTGCAATTCCACCCCTGATCTTCCTTTTCTCCTGAGAATGGATTCATGAGGGCATAACATGAAGCTGCAAGGGGGTAAACGGAAAGGCAACGTCAGGAAATACTTTTTCACTAAAAAGATGGTAAATGCTTGGAATGCCCTCCTGATAGAAGTAGCGGGGGCAAATACAGTGACGGAATTCAAAATGGCATGGGACAGACACAGTGGATCCTTTTATAGCAACAGGATAAAATCAAAATAAACTTAACAATCTCTTATATCTCAACAAATAGGGGTGACCTGCACAGAGTGGTGGGTTCACCCCTAAACAAAGGCATGGGGAGGGGTGACCTGCCCAGAGCAGCAGGTGCATCTACTCTTGCCACCTTGCTGGGCAGACTTGATGGACCATACTGGTCTTTATCTGCCATCATATGCTATATTACTATGTTTACTGAATTGCATTTTACAGATACATGGCTGACCCAGGCAGCAAAGTCCTGGATTAGTAATTAAACCCAGTTCCACTGCAGGGTAATGTAGAGGACTGACACTGAGCTATGGGGCAGCCCAAAAGATTTTATATTCAGAGCTCCAAGATGCAGTGCTTTGCCATTATGCACATTAAACTGCAGACCCCCAAGTCCTTACTTTGCCAGACTCTCTCTCCAGTTTATCCCCCATAATGTTTTTGTTTCCTCATGTAAATGCACTTCTTTCATGGTTATATATTTCTGCAGATAAATGATCCCAGCATTGACTGTGAAGTTCCTCCTTTCCTCTGTAATGCCTTGTCTTCTAATCTAGATGGATAGAGCTGCCTGTTCTGTGGTAACAGAAGAAGCATAGATCAATGGTTCTCAACCCCATCCTCATGGCCCACCTGGCCAGTCGTATTCTTTGTACATGTCCTTAAAACATGTATGAAAGCTGCATGCATTGTGTTCATTGCAGGCAAACATGTCTCGTGCATGCTTATAGTGGATATCCTAAAACCTGACTGGTTGGTTGTGTCCCGAGGACTGATTTGAGAACAATTGGCTTAGATGATTATGATCATATTTTATCATGGAGTAAATAAACCTTTGCATCTTATAATTTATAATTAGGATTCGGTACTCTTAACTAATGTGCCAGGACTTCTCTTGACCTATAGTTGAATGTCTAAACCACAAATTTCTATAACCCTTTTACTTTTTAATAAGCTCTTAATGAACCACAAACACAGAAAATGGCTGCAGATAAAAACCGTACGACCCATCCAAAAGAACTAATAAGTTCTACATTCTCTTCCTCCCCCTCAGAGATGCTCTGTATTTGTCTCATGCTTTATTGAATTCATATGCAGTTCTTGTCTCTACCACCTTGACTGGGAGGCTGTTCCACACATCCATCACCATTTCTGTAAAGAAGTATTTCCTCAAATTACCGTACTCCCGAATTGATCCCCTTTCACCTTCATCCTATGACCCCTCATTCCAGAGCTTCCTTTGAACTGAAAGAGGGCCACCTCCTGTGCATTTATTCCACAGAGATATTTAAATGTCTCTATCATATTGCTTCTCTCTCGCCTTTCCTCTAAAGTATACATATTGTGATCTTCAAGCCTATTCCCATATATCTTATGACCAAGATCATTTGACTATTTTAGTAGCCGCCTTCTGGAGTGACTCCATCCTGTTTATATCCTCCTGAAGTTGTGGTCTCCAGAATTGTATACCATACTCCAATTGAGGTCTCACTAGAGACTTATACAAAGGCACTATTATCTCCTTTTTCTCCTAGCCATTCCTCTCTGTGTGCATGCATCCATCCAAGCATCCTTCTGGCTTTTGTTGTTGCCTTTTCTACTGGTTTGGCCACTTTAAATCATCTGATATAGTCACCCCTAGGCCCCACTCTTTCATGCATTGAAGTACTTCACTCCCTATACTATATCACTCCCTTGAGTTCTTGCAGCACAAACGCATGACCTTGTAATCTCCAGGAACAAGCGGAATGTAGTCTTCACATATGGGTATCGTCGGTACCAACGGAGCCCGCGTGGGAATGCTCCCCAGCATCCAATAGGAACGCTTTTGAGAGCATCCCTCGGCACATGCACGCTGCCTTCCCGCCTTTTCAACTGTCCCTCTTCAGTTCTTCGTTTTCTGCGGAGCCGACAGGACACATACCCTGTCACCGCAGACAATTTCTTCTTTAAACTTGTTTTCTTGTGGTCACGCCTGCCTCCACATGACATCTACCGGTACCGCCGGTTCTTTCTTCTTTTTAAAAAATAAAAAAAATCTATTTTTGAACTGTTACTCTTCAGAAACTTTCTTTTGGTGCTAGGCGCCATTTTGGGCATTAGGCCCCATTTTTCCCAAAAGATGGAAAAACCAGCTAGTGGTTTTAAAAAATGTACTAAATGTGGCGGTACCATCTCCGTCACTGACACCCATTACTGGTGTCTAAAATGTTTAGGCCCTGACCATTCTCCATCTGCGTGTTCCTCCTGTATGGGGATGACTAAAAGAGGAAGACAGAACCGAGCTGCAAAGCTCGGTACCCTCTTTTCTTCGGATACCAGGTCCATTGCATCGACGTCTTCAAGAGCCTCGTCTTCCTCCCATGGATCTCAGGTAACTAAACACAAGAGCCGGTCCTCAAAGGCTAGCTCTCCTTCAAAGCATCAAGAGGCCATTGGCATTGCCCTTGAGGAAACTACACCAGCAAAACAGCCCTGGCGGGAGGCTTCGGCCTCCAAAGCATCAACGGGGTTCCAGGATGTTCTTGAGGCTTCGTCCTCGTCAGAACTACTGGTGCCATGCTCAGGGGTTCCGGCCGCTTTTACCGGTACCGATACCCAGGCATTGGCAGCGTCGATAGACCACAGATTCCTCGCTATCGAACGCAGTCTTGCAGCTCTCTTTACAGCTGTGGTACCGTTGACACCAGTGGTTCAACGGGCACTGGTACAGATACCGGTACCAGCACCGACGGTACCGGCCCCAGTGGGAATCCTTCCCATGCAGACTTTTTCTGGCATCGACAGATCGGTACCGGACCAATTCGGTACCGACTTCGCTTGATACCAGGAACGTGCTTTGCATGAACATCGGGATCAGAGATACTTCGAATCCTCCGATTCCGATGACTCTGATAATTCTGCTGTACCAGAGTGTTTCTCCCGGAAGACTTTTCTCCCCAATGCAGAATGTCTCCTCTGGAAGACATGTCTTTTCAGGATTTTATTCGTGATGTGGCTCGAGGCCTTTCAATCACGGGTAGCTCCTGAAAAAGAGCCTAGAGCAAAGGAATTGGAAATTCTCCAGTACCATAAGGCTCCCAAGGAAACAGCCACTCTGCCCATTCATGAAATTCTTCATGATTTGATGCTCAGAATGTGGGAGACACCTTTGATCACATCTCCTCATTCTAGGAGACTCGATACCATGTATCGAGTTCCACCATGTCCTGGTTTTCAAAAAGGTCAGCTGCCACACCATTCAATGGTAGTGGAGTCAGCCATGCGTAGGATGAAAAGTGTAAAGAGACATGCATCCATTCCTCCAGGTCATGAATCTAGGACTCTTGACGTTTTTGGGCGTCAAACCTTTCAAGCTTCCATGCTTTCAGCTAGGATCAGCTCATATATTTTATATATGGGAATGTTCCTCAAAGAGGTCACAGGAGATTTGGAGCTTATGAGCCCCCTTCTCCCTGAGGACAAACAATAGGACTTTCTCACTCTGGTCAAGCATACTCAAGATGTCTCCAAGTTTGTAAACCGTGCAGCCTTTGACTGCTTTGAATGCATCAGCAGAACCTCTGCTATTGCCATTGGTGCACATCGGATTACCTGGCTTCAGGCATCAGACTTGGAGATTTGGGTACAGGATAAATTGGGAAACATCCCTTGCACAGGAGAAAACCTCTTTGGCAAGAATTGGCAGGAGAAGGCTAATGAGATAGATACCAACAATCTCACTTTAGATAGATTGTCAAAATCTACAGCCACTCCAGCCAAAAAGAAACCCTATAAAAAACCCTTTTTCAGCAAAAAGAGGAAGTTTTATCCATCCTATACCCAGCAAGGGCAAGTTCAGGGTCAAGTTGTCCAGAAGGGTCAACAACAACAATCCAGACAAAAGAAGCCAAAAGGCCTTAGAGCTCAACCAGCTCCACAGGCCCAGCCCCCTCAAGGGCTTTGACTCCTTCATAGAGAACTTAGCCTTCCTGCCTCTGAAGAGTCCAGAACCCCTAAACATTCCAGGCAGGTTGTGTCATTTTGCCAACAGATGGCACCAAATAACAACAGAAAACTGGACTCTGTCCATTGTGGGAGAGGGGTACAAGCTTCATTTTCACAGTGTGCCCCCTCCTACGCTTGTAAGACAGTTCAATTCCCAAACCTCTATAGGCAATCTACTGGATCAAGAGGTCTCAACACTCCTTGCTCAAGGAGCAATAGAGGAGGTGCCCATTCTTCAGCAGGGTGCAGGGTTCTACTCCCCCTGTTTTCTTATTCCAAAGAAAACAGGAGGAGACAGACCCATTCTAGAACTCAGAGAATTGAACAAATATCTGTTTCAAGAAAAGTTCAAAATGATTTCTCTGGGAACTCTTCTGCCATAACTTCAAAGTCAGGATTGGCTTTGTTCTCTAGATGTAAAGGATGCATATACTCATATTCTGATCCATCCAGATCACAGGAAATTCTTACGATTCCTTTTCAAGGGAAAACATTTCCAATACAGGGTTCTTCCCTTTGGTCTGGCTTTGGCACCAAGAGTATTCACGAAATGCATGGCAGTAGTAGTTGCATTTCTGCGAACCCTGGGGATATTCGTCTTCCCTTACTTGGACGACTGGCTCACTCGAGCCCCCACGGTTCCAGAAGCCAGATCTGCTCTGTCTCGCACAATGCGAATCCTTCAATACTTGGGATTGGTCATAAACCTCCCAAAATCCCAACTTGCTCCGTCTCAGTCCCTAGAGTTCATAGGAGCTCGTCTAGATACCAGACAGTCAAGGGCTTTTCTCCCACAACCCCGCTGTCTTCGTATAATACAGCTAGCTTCTCAAGCAGCGGTGAAGTCCTCCCTAACTGCTGGAGAACTACTACAACTATTGGGACATATGGCATCCACGGTTCATGTGGTTCCCTACGCTCACCTTCATATGCGAGCAGCCCAGTGGACCCTATCCACACAGTGAACACAGGCCACAGGACGTCTGTCGGACAAGATATCAAACTCACAATGACTGATCTTGTCCCTGCAATGGTGGCAGTCACTGGAAAATCTTCTAGTGGGGTCTCCTTTCCAGCAACCCCTATTCCAGGCCACCCTAACAACAGATGCATCACAGGTGGGATGGGGAGCACATCTGCATCATCTCTCTACCAGGGTACCTGGACTCCACAGGAGGCTTGTCTTCACATAAGCTTCCTGGAACTCAGAGCAATCTATCTAGCTCTTCGAGTATTCCATGCCCAGCTCAGCTACAAGACAGTCCTAGTCCAAACGGACAAGTCAAGTAGCTATGTTCTACGTGAACAAGCAGGGGGGAATAGGATCTCTGTCGTTATGCAACAAAGCTTTACGACTATGGGCCCTTGCCAGAGAGCATCAAATTCACCTTCTCGTGATATATCTTCCAGGCTTTCAAAACCTTTGGGCAAACAAACTCAGCCGAGTACTGCTGCCTCACGAATGGTCTCTCCACCTAGACCAGGTGGCCAAGATATTTCAGATCTGGGGAACCCCAGACATAGACCTATTAGCAAGTCCACTGAATGCCAAACTTCCCGGTTCTGTTTCAGGATTCTGGCTCAAAATTGCCAGGCAAGGGACGCCTTCCTTCTTCACTGGGGTCACTGGGTTCCTCTATGCCTTCCCACCCATTCCCCTCATCCCCAAAACACTCTTCAAGCTTCAGAGAGACAGAGGTCGTATGATCCTCATAGCGCCATGGTGGCCACGCCAAACGTGATATCCCCTGCTTCTACATCTCTCTCAAGCTGCACCTCTGGAGTTAGGCTATGCTCCAGATCTCCTCTCCCAAGAGAACGGGAGGCTATGGCACCCAAATCCCCAGTCCCTGCATCTCAGGACCTGGTTGCTGAAAGCTTAGACCTTCAGGATCTCAACCTTTCCCAACAGGTAAAGGATATCCTTCAGTCTTCTAGAAAACCTTCCACAAGACGCTCTTACGCCTTCAAGTGGAAACGTTTTACTATGGGGCTTGTTTACAAAGCCGCGGTAGCGGTTTCCAATCATTATCGGAGCCGCGGCCCCATTGATTTCAAGCCCCTATATGGTGTTCACAGAAAGGGTTAAACCCCTTTATGATACCTTTGGAATTGATACTAGAGTATCTACTTCATTTATCAAATTCTAGTCTAAAATCCAATTCAGTAAGAGTCCATCTTAGTGCAATTGCAGCTTCCTATAAGCCTCTAAATGGACAACCAATTTCCTCTCATCCACTCATATCAAGATTTATGAGAGGTCTTCTATTAACAAAGCCTCCCATCAGGCCACCACCGGTGGCATGGGATTTAAACCTAGTTCTCAGGCAGCTCATGAAACCGCCTTTTGAACCTTTAGCCACTACAGCTCTAAAATTCCTTTCATGGAAAGTCATCATCCTAATTGCAATCACGTCTGCACGACGCATTAGTGAGTTACAAGCTTTAGTGTCTGATCCTCCTTATACTAGGTTTCACCATGATAAGGTTGTTCTCAGAACTCATCCACACTTTATGCCAAAGTTGGTTTCGCCTTTTCATTTAAATCAATCAATTTATCTTCCTGTATTCTTTCCGAGGCCTCATGCCTCCAATGCAGAAAGGAACCTTCATACTTTGGACTGTAAAAGAGCCTTAGCTTTTTACCTACAAAGAACACAGCAACATAGAAAGTCTTCTCAACTTTTTGTTGCTTTTGATTCTAGTCATTTGGGACTTCCAGTCTCCAAGAGAACTCTATCCAAATGGAGGGAACTCCATTTCTTGCTACCATCTCTCGCTTCCAACTCAAACCAGTTTCTTACCCAGTGTCACAACTACTCATCCAGGCGGTAGCCTAGGAGCAGGTGAACTTGCCTGTCTTACTCTCTACAATTACTGTTCAAGATGGCTGCCAAGGAAGGCTGCTGGGTAATGTAGTTTTTAGAGCAAGGAGTGTGACCACACGGTAAATAGGCAAAACAGAGAATTTTATTTCGGGGTTTCCCCTCCGCATTGAATTCAAAAACCTCAACTGAAATTGGATAAACTCTCCAATAAGGCAAACAAGAATGTGAAAACAGGTTGAACACAAAAATACAGGATTTCCTTTTAAAACATCAGCTCTCAGCATCCAGTGAGGAACAAGCTTCTAAAGCTCAATCTGTTCTCCAGATTAGCTTCTTGTTGTTCACTTTCAAAACAGGATTTTTACTTTGTACAAGTTGGAAGACCAACACTTGTCATTCTTTTCAGCAGCTTCCTTTCTCCAAGCCATGCACAGCACAAGTCCTTAAATGGCTTTCCTGATACAATCTTTTACATAAGCAAAGAATCAGCAGCTATTCATGTTCTTGGCCAGACACAGAGAACACTGCATTTCTTCTATATCTGAACCATTAGGATCCTCCAGCAAATCTATATCCATTTCATTCCCAGATTCGCTGTGTCTATCCTGAATATCAGCTGACTGGTTATTCTCCTGCCTTATCAGCTCATGCAATCTTAACAACAGCTGTTCCCTATGGTCTCCAGCCACAGGCTCTTGCAACGAAGCTTCTCTCCCTTTCAACAAGTTATCAAACTCTTTTAGAGAGGAGGCTTGGCAGTCACTGGCATAAGTTCTAGGCTTAATAAAGGTTTGCTTTCCAGAGTTCAGGGGAACACAGCGTTTAGCACTGTCTCTTAATTCTTTAACAATGCCTTCAGCCTGGCTTTGGTTAGGAATTAAAGAAAAGACATTTTCATTACCTTCAGGGCTTAAATGCTGTCTTGAACTATTTCCCCACCTGGAAACACTTCTTTGTCCTGGAAACTGTTGCCTGCCCTGAGTTCCAGACACCCTCTGTTTCTCCTTTACTCTTGCATGTGAATCAGCCAGGTCTCTCCCTGAAGCTCCTCTTTTCAGTGGAACTAAAGTACCTGCTTCAAAACCCAGCAAGCTTCTGGTTCCAGGCTTGTCCCCTTCAGAATCAGCTTCCCTTACTTGAACTTCTTCTGGAACTCCACGGACTCCAAACACTGCCTGCTCATCTTGCTGCTGCTTCGTTCCTCCCTGCTTCGTTTCTGTTTGTTCTAAAACTGAAACACTTTTTAACTGCTGCCTTTCAGGCGCCACGCCTTTCTTCCTACCCATGTGCAGCTCATCAGTGCTCAACCTAGCCCTGACGTCACTAGGTGGGCGGGGCTTAGCACTCAGAATACTCTGCCCTGGAGGCTTGTGGTTTCTATGGGAACTGCTTTTCTCTCCAGACTTAAAGGAACAGGGCTCTTCTCCCTGCCATTCCATTTCCTCTGCAGCGTCCTCCTTACCACACCAGTTAGACACTTTAGGGTCCATCCCAAGTTTATTTATAAGTTGCCAATGTGGAACCACGTCAAAGGCCTTGCTGAAATCTAAGTATACCACATCTAGCACCCTCCCCTTATCCAACTCTCTGATCACCCAGTTAAAGAAATCAATCATATTCATCTGACAAGACCTACCTGTACTAAGGCCATGCTAGCTGAGATCCTATTGGATTCCAGAAATTGCACCATCCTCTACTTCAGCAGTGTTTCCATTAATTTTCCCCCTACTGTTAGACTAACTGGTCTGTAGATACAACTTCTTCCTTACTTCATTTGTAACTGAGACCTGGCTCCTTCCAGAAGACTCAGCTTCAGTCACTACCCTGTGCCATGGCGGCTACCAATTCTTCCACACGCCTCATCCCACTGGCTATGGTGGTGGTGTTGGGCTTCTGCTCTCTCGCTCCTGTCAGTTTCAACCCCTCCTTTTGCCTCAGTCTCACTCCTTTCCCTCCTTTGAAGTCCACTCCATCCGCCTTTTTTCTCCACTATCTCTCCGGGTAGGTAGCTGCTGTTTATCGACCCCCAGACAAGTCCACCTCTACCTTTCTCACTGACTTTGACTCATGGTTTTCTTTCTCTCTGGAATCATCTTCCCCCTCCCTTATTCTTGGGTATTTGAACATTTCATGTTGATAACCCCTCTGATCTTTATGCTTTAAAGCTTGTAAACGGGGACGCTGGGTGAGAATGTCCACAGTCTTGGCAAAGGCAAATATTAATATGACTTGCAAAGGATTGTGGGAAATGTAGTCCATTCATACCAGACTCAGCCGTTCACAATAAATTAGTTGTGCTTGCTCGAATGTAAAGCAAAGAAGATATTTTATTTATGGGGTTATTTCTCCCAACACAGATATACTTGGTAGCACATAAAAAAGGAATACTTGCTTTCAGTATTATACTTAGAAAAACAAATAAGGAAAAACAACAGCTGAACTTGTTAAGCAACCAAATCAAAGAATAAAGACCTTGATGGGAACAGAAAGGTCTTTTCTGTAGACTCCTGCTAATATCTCTTTAGCAGTGCTTCAAAGAACAAACACAACCCACAAAGTAGAAAACAACCTGTTCTTTTCAGGGATAACTTCTTGTATCTTCACACACACTCAGAAGTGTCCCTTCAGAGCTCACCGGCAATTAGGCAAGGCTCAATTGCTAACAATTACCAGCTGAAGACCTCTTGGCTGGTTTACTTTCTATTACGTGGCTCAAATCCTACTCAGAAGCTTTTCTGAGTAGATCAAAGAACAAGTTTATATTTCTTTGTGATGGTTGTTGTATTTTGTAACAGCATATTACCACAGAAGTTTAGACAGAGAGCAATCCATGTATTCAAAGCCCTCATTTACCACATCTTCCCCTTCTTCAATTACCATAGGTTCACTGTCATGGATTGGCACAGAGGAATTTCTCAATGGAACACTCTCAGGACAATACTTGTTTCCCTGCTGTCTTCCCAGTGAAGAGCTAGGGCATAGATCAGTGTTCATACCTGAGCTTCCATTGCTGTTAGAGTTCCTCTCTAAATATCCTGGCCAGTATGTAGTCCAGTTCTTATGTCCAGCCTTCCAATCAAGATCCCTGGACACTGGATCTCTCTTCACATACCTTCTGGCACTGGTCTTAGGGTCCCTTCCAAGTGCAGCCGTCTCCCTCACAGGTGCCGTCCTGGGATTCCTGGCTCTGCAATCCCACTCCTCTGGCTTTCCCCAGTCCAATGGTGTATGCTTGCCTCTGGAATGCCTCCCAGTATACGTACTGCTATGGACTCCTCTAGACCTCCCAAATGCTTTTCTCTTCTTTCTTCCAAAGTGTTTCTTTCTCTCTCTGTCCGTCAGCGCTGGCTTCTGCGGATGATCCAGGTGCTTCTGATGCTCTCGATGCTTCTGATGATTCTCTGTAGAATAAGCTTTTCTTTTATCCTGCTTAGATGAATGCTCCACCCTAGCACAGCGCAGCTGTGCTGAATCAAGCCCTGCCCTTGGAGATGAGTGCTTGGGGATTACCTCATAGCCCTCCTGATTGAACACACGTTTCCTCCCCACTTCAGCTCTTCTAATGGCTGTTGGAAACCTGGTGCATTCTGGGACTGGTAGTCTTTTATGGAAACATTCTGTTTTATTATTTCTACCAGAACGGACAGGGTGCTTGTTCAGAGTCACTTCACCTCTATTATAGCTCCTTCCTGAACTATGATAAGCTTCCTTATCACAAGCTCCTTTCCTTTGCCTCCTTATTCAATCTCCAGCTTTGCTTTACTGTCCCCACTTACCAGCACGGTCACTGCCTTGACCTTGTCTTCTCTAATTGCTTACCCTCAAACCTCTGTACCTCAGTTCTTCCCTTATCTGACCATCACCTCCTGAGCTCCACTCTTCATCACCCCTGCCTCAGTCTTGCCCAGTGTCCTCCAACCTCTTTAGAAATCTTCATGCTATTGCTCCATCGGCTCTCTCCACTACTGTCTCATCACCTCTTTCTTTAGCTATATCATCTAAGACTGTTGATGAGGCAGTAGCTTCCTATAATGCTGCACTCTCCTCTGCTCTGGATGCTCTTGCTCCTCCCATGCCATGTCCTGTGAGACATACTGTATCTCATCCCTGGCTATCTTCAACTACCCACTACCTACGTTCCTGTGCCCGCACAGCTGAGCACATTTGGCTCAAATCCCACAGCCTTGTGGACTTTCTGCACTCAAATTCATGCTTGCCTCTTTCCAGTCAGCCATATCACTCGCCAAACAAGACTATTGTTTCCACCTGACTAACTCTCTTGCCTCTGACCCTCGGCATCTCTTTATTATTCTCAACTCTCTCTCAAGGTACCACCTCCCTCGACCCCCTCCTTCCCTTTCAAATTGGTCGATGTCCCTTATCCGGGGGAGAATCTCTTCAGCAAGCCCACGACCGACGGTCAAGGACGCTGAGTTGGAGACAGAGTTGATGACCAGAACCAGGCTCTCTTGGAAGACCGCTGATCCTTCATGACGGAAGGCTCTGGGGAAAATGTCCTACCCAAAGAAAAAGAGAGCCTACAGAACATACCCCCAGTATCAGGCCTATCGTTCCTATCAAGCTCCCCTGCAGGGGTAACCCGCCAAGGGTTAGGACAGAGCCCTTGTAGGCCTAAGGTCCCCAGTCCATAAACAGTGCCTCTGCTGCAGCCTGTGGGGGATTGATTCACAGGGCATAGCCTCTCTTCCCATGGGAGGTCAGGGGCCGCAGCACATAGGGGTACATTTCATGTTCTTTGCCCACCAGTGGCCCAGCATAACCACTGATGCCTGGGCACTTCAGGTGGTAAAGGAGGGTTACCCCCTTCACTTCCAGTAGTCACCCCATCTTACTTTCTGGAGGAACTGGATTCCCCCAGCGAGACCTCCTTCAATGGGAGCTCACTGTTCTTCTCACTGACAAGGCTCTAGAGCTCATCCCATTGCCTTAAAGAGGCATGGTGTTCTACTCCCGCTACTTTCCGGTTCCCAAGAAAATAGGTGGGTTGCTCCCCATTCTAGACCTGCAGGATCTCAACCGCTTCTTAGTGAAGGAGAAATTCAAGATGGTATCCCTTGGAATGTTGCTGCCTTACCTCCACCGGGGAAACTGGCTATGTGCCTTGGATCTCAAAGATGCCTATACCCACATCCTGATCCATTCCTTGCACTGGCAGTACCTCCACTTTATCGTCGGCTAGTGTAACTACCAGTACCGGATCCTTCCATTTGGACTAGCGTCTGCTCCCAGGGTGTTCACAAAGAGCCTAGCGGTGGTTGCTGCCTTCCTGTGACTGCAGGATATGTTCATCTTCCCTTATCTGAATGATTGGGTGATAAGGGGAAGGTCCCTGGACGAGGTCCAACAGGCCTTACGTCACACTATCAGCTACTGGAGACCTTAGGATTTGTAGTCAACTATCCCAAGTCTTACCTACAGCCTGCCCAGTGCCTGGAGTTCATAGGAGCCCTCCTCAACCACCAGATCCGAGCGTTTCTTCCATCCAACAGGGCTCTGTGCCTATCTGTCTTGGCAGGGGAAGTCCAAACCTGTCCAACGGTCCCAGCTCATTGGATGCTCCGCCTTCGAGGACACATCATTACTACTACTACTGAGTATTTGTTGAGTACTACCAGTTGTACGCAGCGCTGTACAGACATGTAAGAGACAGTCCCTGCCCATCAGAGCTTACAATCTAATCAAGACAAAACACAGAGGTGTAAGCAGGGATAGAACTAGGGGAAAGAAAAGGGAAGGAAAGGAGATCAGGAGAATCAAGATCCAAAAGTAGCAGCGAAGAGGTGAGTTTTCATCCTGGATTTGAAGAGGGTCAGGGAGGGTACAGTCACAGGTAGTTTGTTCCAGGCGTAAGGTGCAGCAAGGTGAAAGGAGCGAAGTCTGGAGTTAGCAGTATAAGAGAAGGGCACAAACAGAAGTAGTTTGCTAGAAGAGCGGAGTTCTCGAGGGGGATTGTAAGGAGGGATAAGAGAAGAAAGGTACTGAGGAGCCGCAGAGTGAATACATTTACAGGTCAGCAGGAGAAGTTTGAACTGGATGTGGAAACGGATAGGGAGCCAATGAAGTAATTTGAGAAGAGGAGTAATATGGGCATGATGAGGCTGGCAGAAGATTAGTCGCGCAGCAGAGTGTTGAACATATTGAAGGGGAGAGAGATGATTCAGTGGGAGACCAGCAAGGAGTAGGTTACAGTAGTCAAGACGGGAGGTGATTAAGGAGTGGATAAGCGTTTTAGTAGTGTGTTCAGTAAGGAAAGGGCAGATTTTGCTAATGTTATAGAGGCAGAAACAGCAGGTTTAGCTACAAGCTGGATTTGTGTGGAGAAAGAGAGAGAGGAGTCAAAGACAATCCCCAGATTGCAGGCCGAGGAAACAGGAAGGAGTAGAAAGTTATCCACAGAGACTGAGAAAGGAGGAGGAAGAGGGGAGATTTTAGGGGGAAAGATGAGAAGTTCAGTCTTGGCCATGTTCAATTTCAAGCGGCGGTGAGACATCCAGGCAGCAATGTCAGAGAGGCAGGCTGAGATCCGGGTCTGGATTGCTGGAGAGATTTCAGGCATAGAGAGGTAGATCTGGGAGTCATCGGCATACAGATGGTACTGAAAGCCATGGGAAGAGATAAGCGCACCAAGGGACCTGGGTATAGAGAGAGAAAAGGAGCAGACCCAAGACAGATCCTTGGGGTACACCAACTGGGAGTGGGGTAGCAGAGGAGGAGGAGCCACCTGAACACACACTGAAAGAGCGATGGGAGAGATAGGAGGAGAACCAGGATATTAGAGTCACATGGCCTCAATGATTCATGTCACACCTTCAGCCTATCTCCACATGCATTGGGGCCAGTGGACTCTCTGCATTCTGTGGAAACAGGCGTCGAGATGCCCGTTGGACGAGCTACGGGTCACCCTGCTCCTCTCCCATTCCCTTGCCTGGTGGTGACAGTCAAGCAATATTCTGGCAGGGCTACCTTTTCAAGATCCCCCAAATCAACATATCCCCTCACCACAGATGCCTCCAAGCTCTACTGGGGTGCCCATTGGAATGGCCTTCAGTCCCAGGGTCTCTTGTCTCAGGAAGAGAACCAGCACCAGATCAACTTCCTTGAACTCAGAGCAGTCATGAATGCACTGCAGGTTTTCCAGCACTAGCCGGCAAATCAGGTTGTCCTTGTTTGCATGGACAATGAAGTCGCAGTGTTCTACATCAACAAACTAGGAGGAACGGGGTCATACCTTCTCTGCTGGGAAGCGATCAGACTCTTGAATTTTGCAAGTCAGCGGGGTATGCTTCTCTGGGCTATCTACCTCCCTGGGCAGGAAAAGGTCCTGGTGGACCGGCTCAGCAGAGGACTGCAGTTTCACGATTGGGCCCTTAACCCACTGGTAGCACTGGACATCTTCCAGAAGTGGAGCACGCGGCAGTGGATCTCTTCACCAGCCCTCACAATGCTCAGCTGCCACTGTTCTGCTCCAGGATACATTGCCAGAACAGCCTCGCGGCCTATACGTTTCTTCTCCACTGGGACAAGGGCCTCCTGTATGTTTACCTGCCCACTCCCTTGGTGGCTAAGACTCTCTTCAAGGTCCAGACGGACAGGGCCAAAGTGATCCTTATCACCCTGCGCTGGCCTTGGCAGCCGTGGTACCCTCCGCTGCTCTGACATTTTCAGACACCGCCCATTCCCTGGGTTTTGCCCCAGATTTTATCTCTCAGAATGACAGGACCATCCTGCATTCCATTCTCAAGTTGTTAACTCAGATGGCATGGATGCTGAGAGGATAGCCCTCACTCAACATCACTTACCTATGGATTCCACCAAGCGAACGTATGCCTTCAAATAGCACAGGTTCTCGGTCTGGTGTGCAGATAGAAGTTTCAACCCATTCTCCTGTCCAGTGATCCTGCAGTACCTTCTGCACCTCTCCCAGGCTGTGTTCAAGTCCAATTCCATCAGGGTGCATCTGAGTGCCCTAGCGACATACCATCATGTGGCTGACGGGTGTTCCCTGACAGTTCATCCTTTCATTGGCCACTTCCTGTGGGGCCTCTTGCTCTCACGGGCTCCCATTCGCCCACCAGCAGTGGCATGGGACTTGAACGTGATACTGGGTGAACTCATTGACCCTCCTTTCAAACAACTGGCCTCCTGCCATCTCAAGTACCTTTAGTGGAAAGTCGTCTTTCTAATGGCTCTCACTTCAGCATGCAGGGTTAGTGAACTGCAAGCGCTGGTGGCTCATGCTCCTTACGTCAGATTTCATAGAAATAGGGTGGTCCTCTGCGTGCACCCTAAGTTTCTTCCTAAGGTGGTTTCCTCCTTCCATCTCAATCAGGAGGTGGTTCTTCCCAGCTTCTTTCCCAGGCCACATGTGAACAAGATGAAAGCCTCTTTTCATACTTTGGATTGTAAACTGGCTTTGGCTTTCTACCTTGATCAGACGAAGGCTCATCACCGCTCCTCTCAACTGCCTGTTTCCTATGACCCCCAACAGACTTGGTGTGGCAGTCTCTAAGTGCACCCTTTTTACCTGGGTGGCTGACTGCATTTCCTTTGCCTATGGACAGGCTGATCTTTCTCTGGAGCATCATGTGATGGCCCACAATGTTCGAGCTATGGCATCCTCCGTGGTTAACTTACGCTCTGTTTCCCTACGAGAGATGTGTTGAGCAGCCACCTGGTCCTCGGTCCATACCTTCACAGCTCACTACTGCCTTGAAGAGGTCTCCCGGTTGGACAGCACCTTCGGCCAGGCCGTTCTTTAACATCTCTTTGGGGATTAGTGCAACTTCTTCCCTTCGACCTTTTCTGTATGTCCAGGCTACCAGAGAGTCAATTCCCTCTCAGATTCCATTCTTCTCAGCTGTTGTGTTGTCTATCTTGACTAGATTGTATCTGTTAAGCAGGGACAGTCTTTTACATGTATCTGTATAGCGCTGCGTACGCCTTGTAACACTATACAAATGATTAGTAGTAGTAGTTGCTTTTGTGGGCAGGAACCACATTCACCCATTTCCAGTCTTCTGGAATCACACCAGGCTCTAAAGAAGCATTGAATAGGTCAGTCAGCAGAGCCCCCTACTTCTTACCTAGGTTCTTTCAATATCCTTGGATGAATCCTTTTTGGCTCCATCACGTTTCCACTTTTATTTTTGCTAGCTCCTTACAAGCACAGTCTACTGAAAATCATTCGAGTTCTGCCTCACTTCCATTCCTGTTTGGGACGTCCAGAAAACAAACATCTTCCCTACACTTCATCTGTGAATACAGAACAGATATATTTGTTAAGCAATTCTACTTTATGCTCATCAGCTTCTACATATTCCTCCCCTTCACTCTTGGGTCTCACAATGCTACCCTTGCATTTCTTCCTGTCACTAACCTAGCTAAAAAAAAAATAAAAAAGTGTCTTTCCCCCATGTTTTACATTTTTGCTTTCATGTCTATTGCTGTTTCTTTCTCTTTCTACGATCTGTCATAGTTTATGAAGATTAACCTCTTTTTTTTTTTTTTCTTTTCAACAACTTCTTTTGAAAACTATAGCGGCCTCTTTTTCCTCCTACTTTTATTTACTTTCATAACAAAAAGGTTTGTTGCCCTTATAATATCTCCTTACAGTTTTGCCCACTATTATTCTAGTTCCCCAGATGTTCCCTTCTAGTTAACGACTCCTTGAAGTATTCACCCATCTTTGCAAAGCTAGCTTTCCTGAAGTCTAGGACTCTCACTTTTGCATGAACCATCTCTACTCATGTCTTCATATTTGAAGCTCACCATCCAGTGATCATTGTATACCAAATGCTCACCCACTACAATATTAGTACTACCGTCTGCCTGGACAGAATGAACAGACAGATGATAAAATGCTAACAGAAATTAGGGAAGCTAGCAAAGTTTACCACACAGTAATAATGGGAGATTTCCATTACCCCAGTATTGACTGGGTCAGTGTCACATCATGACATGCTAGGGAGATAAAGTTTCTAGATGAAGTAAATGACTACTTAATGGACAGCTGATTCAGGAACCAACATGCGGGGATGCTATTTTAGACCTAGTTCTCTGTGGAATGCAGGATATAGAGCGAGAGGTAATCTTTTTGGGGCCACTTGGCAATAGCGATCATAATATGATCACATTTGATTTAATAAATGGAGGGTTGATAGCAAGGAAATTGACTACGTTAGTCTCCTTTTTGAAAGTTGAATGCTATCATAAAATGAGGAAAATTTTTAAGAAAAAGCTAAAAGGAGCAACTGTAAAGGTTAAGAGTTCATCAGGATTGGGTGTTATTTAAAAATACTGTCTTGGAAGCCCAGACCAGATGTATTCCATGTTTTAAAAAAAGTGGAAGGAAGCCAAATGACAGCCAGAATGGTTTAAAGGTGAGGTCTGGAAGACTGTTATAGCTAAGAAAGAATCTTTCAGAAAATGGAAAAAAGACCTAAATGATGAAAGCAGGAAAAAGCATTGGTACAGTCAAGTTAAATGCAAGGCATTGATAAGGCAGGCAAAAAGAAAATTTCAAAACAAGCTTGCCGTGGAAGCAAAAGTGCATAATAAAAACTTTTTCAAGTATATTCATAGTAAAACACCTGTGAGAAAATCAGTTTGACCATTAGATGATGGAGGGGTAAAAGGTGCACTGAGAGAGGACAAGGCCATTGTGGAGAGACTGAATGAATTCTTTGTTTCAGTCTTCACTGAAGAAGATGTAGGAAATTTCCCCATGCCAGAAATGGTATTTAAAGGTGATGTATCATGGAATTGAAATAAATTTCTATAAATCAGGAAGATGTAATACAGCTAATTGATAAGCTAAAGAGCAGTAAATCACCTGAACGAGATGGCATATATCCCAGGGTGCTGAAAGAACTGAAATACTAGATTGTAGAGCTACTATTAGTAATCTGTGATCTATCAAAATCATCTGTAGTACCGTAAGATTGGAGAGTGGCCGATGTGTAATGCCAATGTTTAAAAGGGTTCCAGAGGTGACACCGGGAAACTGGGCAAAATGGTAGAAACCATTACAAAAAAACCCCCAAAATTATTGAACATGTAGATGTTGTTAAGTGCCGTCGAGTCGGAGTCTACTCATGGCGACCCTCTGGATAGCTATCCTAAATTGTGTTCGGTCTTCAGTCAGGCGGCTCATTGTTGACAGACTGGTACCCATAGCTGCTGTTATTGTATCAATCCATCTCATTGCTGGCCTTCCTCTTTTGCGTTGACCTTCTATCTTGCCAAGCATGATGTCTTTCTCTAATGATCTCTCTCTTCGCATGATGTGTCCAAAGTATGAAAGTCGAAGTCTTGTCATCTGAGCTTCTAAAGAAAGCTTAGGTTTGATCTCCTCTAGTACTGACTGGTTTGTTCTTCGGGCAGTCCATGGTATACACAGTATTCGCAGCCAGCACCATAATTCAAAGGCATCAATTTTCTTCCTGTCTCTTTTTCACTGTCCAGCTTTCACATCCATATGATTTTATTGAAAATACCATGGCTTGAACAAGTCGAATCTTTGTATGGATAGAGACATCTCTGCTCTTGAGAATCTTATCTAGGTCTTTCATAGCCATTCTGCCAAGAGCAATGTGTCGTCTGATTTCTTGACTGCTTGTTGCTTCTTTATTGAAAGTTGATCCAAGTAGGTTAAAGTTGTTCACGATTTCAATTTCTTCTCCTTCAACGATGAACCTGTTGATTATGCCAGTTGTCATGATCTTTATCTTCTTTACATTAAGGTGCAGGCCCATTTTGAGACTATGTTCTTTGATTGTGAGAAGCAAATGTTTCAGATCATCTTCACTTTCAGCCAGTAATGCGGTATCATCAGCATAGCGAAGGTTGTTGATGAGTCTTCCACCAATCTTCACACCTCTGTTATCTTCATACAATCCTGCTTCTCTGATGATTTGTTCTGCATATAAATTAAACAGGTAGGGGAAAAGTATGCAGCCTTGTCTTACACCTTTGCTTATTTTAAACCATTCTGTTTCTCCTTGTTCCGTTCGAACTGTTGCTTCTTGATCAATGTACAGATTTCGCAAGAGAACGATCAGGTGTTCAGGTATACCCATGTAGATGGTAGATGGTATAACATGTAGATAGTCATGGTTTAATGGCAGAAAGCCAACATGGATTTAGCCAAGGAAAGCCTTGTCTCACCGATCACATTTTTTTGATGGTGTCAGTAAACAGGTAGATATGGTTAGCCGGTTGATATTGAGTATCTCAATTTTCAGAAAGCCTTTGACAGAGTCCCTCATGAGAGACTCTTGGGGAAATTAAAAAGCTGTGGGATAGGAGGCAATATATTATTGTGGATTAGGAACTAATTGAAAGATAGAGAACACAGAGTAGGGCTAAATAGCCAATTTTCTGAATGAAGAAAGGTGAATAGTGCTGGGCCCGCCACTTTTTAACATATTTATAAATGACCTGGAAATAGGAATAACGAGTGAGATGATCAAATTTGCAGATAACAAATTATTTAAAGCTGTTAAAACACAAGAGGATTGTAAAAAAAATTGCAAGAGGACCTTGATAAATTGGGAGAGTGGGCCCCTCCATATGACAGATGACATGTAATGTGGACAAATGAAAGGTTATGCACTTAAAGAAGTACAACCCAAACTAGGGTTACACGATGCAAGGTTTCATATTCAGAAACACCACCCAGGAAAAGGATTTAGCCATCATCATGGATAATACACTGAAATTCTCTGTGCAGTGGCAGCCAAGAAAGCAAATAAAGAAAGGAATGGAGAAAAAAACAAAGGATAATCTCCAGGAACAAGCAGGAATGAGTCTTCACATATGGGTATCGTCGGTACCGACGGAGCCTGCGTGGGAACGCTCCCCAGCGTCCAGTAAGAAAGCTTTTGGGAGCATCCCACAGCGCCTGCGCGCTGCCTTCCCGCCTTTCCCAACCGCCTCTCTCCAGTTCTTATTTTCCGCGGAGCCAGCAGATCGTGTTCCTGTCACCGCAGAAGAAGTTCTTTATTTTTTTCTTTATTTGTCTGTGTCGCGTCTGCCTTCGACATCAGACCGGTACCGCCGGTCTTTTCTTTTCTTTTCTTTCTTTCTTCAAAAAAACAAAACAAAACACTTTTATTTCTTCAACTGTGCATTTTCAGTTTGGGCCTTAGGCCTAAATATTTTCTCCTCATGGAGAAGCCCGCTTCCGGGTTTAAAAAGTGCACAAAATGTGGCGGTACTGTTTCTGTCACAGACACCCATGATTGGTGTCTAAAATGTTTGGGTCCTGACCATTCCATCACGGATTGTGTGTCCTGCACCATGATGTCTAAAAGAGGTCGGCAGAACCGAGCAGCCAAGCTCAGTACCCTGTTTCCCTCTGATGCAGCCTCGGTGGCCTCGATGTCTTCCAGGGCTGCTGCTTCCTCCCATGGATCTCAGGTAACCAAACATAAATCTAGCCGGTCCTCGAAGGGCAAATCTCCCTCTAAGCATCGAGATGCCTCCGGGTTTGTCCTCGAGGATTCCGCTCCGGCAAAATTACCCCAGCGGGAAGTTCCGGCTTCCAAAGCATTATCTATGGGGTCACAGGTTGACATCGATGACTTGGCCTCGACCGATCACCTGTTGCCGTGTTCTGGGGTACCGGTGGCCTCCACTGGTACTGACATCCAGACTTTGGTGGCGTCGATGGATCAGAAAATTCTATCCATGCAGCGCACCCTTACGGCGTTCATGCAGGCTTCGACGCCTTCGGTACCGCAACAATCCCCGTTGCCGGTACTGACTCCGGCATCGGCACCGTACCCGGTGCCGGTACCGATTGCATTGACATCGGCTTCGGTGTCGACTGCAACAGTACCCTGTCCTATGATGCCCATCGGTACCGAACCGGTACCGATTACTCCCGATGTCAATCCCACTCGGTCGCGTATCGGGCTTTACAGGAGCATCCAGACAGGCAATACTTCGATTCCTCCGAAGACTCTGATGAGTCGGAGGCTTCGTCGATGCACGGGTACTGCTTCCTCAGGAGTCTGCTTCTCCAAAACGAAGAATGTCTCCTCCAGAGGACTTGTCTTTTCAAGACTTCATTAGGGAAGTGGCTAGAGGCCTCTCTATTACAGTGGCCTCTGAGTCAGAGCCTAGAGCCAAGCAATTAGATATTTTGCAATATCCTAAGGCTCCTAAGGAAGCAGCTACCTTACCTATTCATGAGATTCTTTATGATCTCATGTTGGGCATGTGGGAGGACTCCTCTCACCACTTCTCCTCATTCTCGTAGGTTGGACACCATGTACCGTGTCCCTCCCTGTCCTGGTTTTCATAAGACTCAGCTTCCTCACCACTCTATTGTGGTTGAGTCTGCTATGAAGAAAAAGAGTGCAAAGAGACACTCATCTAACCCTCCAGGACGTGAATGTAGGACTCTAGATGCTTTTGGCCGAAGGATTTTCCAGGCCAATATGCTTGCTGCCAGAATCAACTCCTATAGTCTCTATATGGGGATGTTTCTAAAAGAAGTCACAGATCATCTGCAGACTTTAGCTCCTTTTTTTTCAGAAGATAAAAGGCAGGAATTTCTCACTTGGCTCAAACATGCCCAAGATGTTTCCAAATTCTCCAACCGTGCAGCCTTTGACTCTTTTGAGTGTGTAAGCAGAGCCACGGCTATTGCCATAGGTGCACGCAGAATTGCTTGGTTACAAGCCTCTGATTTGGAATTCTGGGTCCAAGATGAGTTAGGAAACCTTCCTTGTACAGGTGAAAACCTGTTTGGCAGGGATTGGCAAGCAAAGGCCACTCAGATGGATGCTGAGAACTCTGCTTTGGATCGACTTTCAAAGTCTACCTCTGCCCCTGTTAAGAAAAGATTGTTTAAAAAGACATCTTTTTCTAAAAAGGGAAGATATTATCCTGCTTATGGGCAGACATCTTCTGCAGGTCGTTTTGCTGCAAAGCGTCAGCAACCACCTAAACAGGCCAAGTCAAAGGCTGCCAGGCCTACCACAGCCCAGCAGCCTCAACCTCCTCAGGGCCTTTGACTTGCAACTAGAGAACTTAGCCTTTCTAGCTCTGGAAAAACCAGAGCCCCTCACCATTCCAGGAAGGTTGACTTACTTTGCTCCCAGATGGGAGCAAATCACAGTAGAGCAATGGACCCTCTCCATCATAAAGGAAGGGTACAAGCTTCACTTCTTAAGCCTTCCTCCTCACACCATGGTGAAACAGTTCAATTCTCCAACATGTCTCCTCAACCTTCTAGGTCAGGAGATTGCTACCATTCTTGCCCAAGGGGCAATAGAAGAAGTACCTCTTCTTCAACAGGGCTCAGGGTTCTACTCCCCTTATTTTCTTATCCCAAAGAAAACAGGGGGCTACAGACCCATATTAGATCTGAGAATTGAACAAGTTTCTATTCAAGGAGAAATTCAAAATGATTTCTCTAGGGGCTCTGCTTCCATACCTTCAGAGTCAGAACTGGCTTTGTTCTCTAGATCTCAAGGATGCGTACACCCATGTCCTCATCCATCCCTCATCCATCCAACACACAGAAGGTTCCTTCGGTTCCTTTTTCAAGGAAAGCACTACCAATACAGGGTGCTTCCTTTCGGTCTGGCCTCTGCACCAAGGGTGTTCACGAAATGCATGGCAGTAGTAGCTGCATTTCTCCGCACTCTAGGAATATTCGTATTCCCATATCTGGACGACTGGCTCATTCGAGCCCCATCCCAGTCAGAGGCCCAGACTTGTCTAACCTGCACAATGCGTATCTTTCAGTATTTGGGACTAGTAATAAACATCCCAGAATCCAATCTCACCCCTACTCAGTCTCTGGAGTTCATAGGGGCCTTGCTGGATACCACAACTGCAAGGGCCTATCTTCCTCAGGCCCGTTGCCTATGTCTGGTGCAGTTAGCCTCCCAGATTCAGTTAAAGTCCCAGTTAACTGCTCGAGAGATGTTACAACTATTAGGCCACATGGCATCCACTGTGCATGTGGTTCCATATGCTCGCCTTCACATGAGGGCAGCTCAATAGACTTTGTCCACCCAATGGACTCAGGCATCAGGTTGCCTGTCAGACAAAATAGCAAACTCCAGTCGCCTTTTTTGGTCTCTCCAGTGGTGGAAGTCCTCTCAAAACCTGTTGCTGGGGTCCCCTTTTCAGCAACCGCTACCCCAAGCAACTATCACAACAGATGCTTCTCCAAGGGGTTGGGGAGCTCATCTGCAGGATCTCTCCACCCAGGGCATCTGGTCTCTACAGGAGACTTCTCTGCATATCAATCTCTTGGAACTCAGAGCAATTTTCTTAGCTCTGAGTGTTCATTCCCTGCTCAGCTACAGGACAGTCCTCATCCATACGGACAACCAAGTAGCCATGTTCTATGTAAACAAGCAGGGAGGGACTGGCTCTCTGTCGCATTGCAACAAAGCTTTGCAACTGTGGGCCTTCGCCAGAGAGCATCACATCCATCTTCTGGCAGTATATCTTCCAGGCGTTCAAAACTCTTGGGCGGACAGACTCAGTCGAGTTCTGCTTCCACACGAGTGGTCCCTCCACATGGACCAGGTAGCCAGGATCTTTCGAATTTGGGGAACCCCGGACATAGACCTCTTTGCAAGTCCGTGGAATGCCAAACTTCCCTGGTTCTGTTCCAGAATTCCGTGTCAGGGAGTTCAGGCCAAGGATGCCTTCCTCCTTCACTGGGTCAAGACTTCCTTTATGCCTTTCCACCAATTCCCCTAATTCCCAAGTCACTATTCAAGCTTCAGAGAGATCAGGGGACCATGATCCTCATAGCACCACATTGGCCATGCCAAGTGTGGTACCCTCTACTTCTGCATCTCTCTCAAGCTCCCTCCCTGGACTTGGGCTCTGCTCCAGACCTTCTATCCCAGGAACGTTGTGGCACCCAAACCCCCAGTCTCTCCATCTCAGGGCTTGGTTGCTGAGGGCCTAGACCTTCAAGATTTTCATCTCTCCCAGCAAGTCAGAGATGTTATTCATGCCTCTAGAAAGCCTTCTACTAGACGTTCCTATGCTTTCAAATGGAAAAGATTTACCGTTTGGTGTTCAGGGAAGGGTCTAAACCCTCTTGCAATACCTCTGAATTCTCTACTAGAGTATCTTCTGCATCTATCCCATGCAGGTCTGAAAACGAATTCAGTAAGAGTCCATCTGAGTGCTATTGCAGCGTCCCTCAAGCCTCTCAATGGACAACCTATTTCCTCTCATCCTCTTATAGCAAGATTCATGAGAGGCCTTCTTTTAACTAAACCTCCCATTAGACCACCTCCAGTGGCATGGGACTTAAACCTGGTTCTTGGCCAGCTTATGAAGCCACCCTTTGAACCTTTAGCCACCACCTCCTTGAAATTTCTTTCTTGGAAGGTTATTTTTCTCATTGCAGTCACCTCAGCACGCCGCATCAGTGAGTTGCAAGCTTTGGTGGCCAATCCACCTTATACAAGGTTTCATCATGATAAGGTAGTCCTCAGGACCTATCCACACTTTATGCCTAAAGTGGTCTCACCTTTTCATCTGAACCAAGAGGTGTATTTACCTGTCTTTTTTCCAGGACCTCATGCATCAAGTGCAGAGAGGAATCTTCATACCTTGGATTGTAAGAGCTTTCGCTTTTTACTTACAAAGAACACAGCAACATAGAAAGTCTTCTCAACTCTTTGTTGCTTTTGATCCTTCTCATTTAGGACTTCCAGTCTCTAAAAGAACACTGTCCAACTGGATTGCTCAGTGTATTTCTTTCGCCTACCAGAGTAGAAACCTTTCTCTTGAAGGCCATGTCACAGCTCACAATGTGAGAGCCATGGCAGCCTCAATGGCTCATCTAAACTCTGTGTCCATCGACCAAATCTGTCGAGCGGCCACCTGGGCCTCGGTTCATACCTTCACAACCCATTACTGCTTGGACAAGGACTCCCACCGGAATGCCTTGCTTGGTCAGGCTGTTCTCAAACACCTGTTCCATTCCTAATCAACTCCTACCCACCTATCCTGGTTGGATGCCAGAGATCCATGGGGGGAGGTAGAGTCCTTTTCCAGGACACACAACCTGGGGTCTTCCCCTGGCATCTGCAGCTAGGGAGTCCCCATATGTGAAGACTCATTCCTGCTTGTTCCTGGAGATAGCACAGTTACTTACCTGTAACAGGTGATCTCTGGGAACAGCAGGAATAAGTCTTCACAACCCACCCACCTCCCCTAGGAGTTGTATCTCTCTATCTATCTTTCCTTTCCTCTCTCTCTCTTTGTCTCAGCTTTAAAACTCGAACTGGAACGAGGCGGTTGGGAAAGGCGGGAAGGCAGTGCGCAGGCGCTGTGGGATGCTCCCAAAAGCTTTCTTACTGGACGCTGGGGAGCGTTCCCGCGCAGGCTCCGTCGGTACCGATGATACCCATATGTGTAGACTTATTCCTGCTGTTCCCAGAGATCACCTGTTACAGGTAAGTAACTGTGCTTTACAATGTCTCTGTATTGCTCCATGATGTGACCACACCTTGAATATTGTGTGCAATTCTAGTCACAATATCTTAAAAAGGATATAGTAGAATTAGAAAAGGTACTGAGAAGAGCCACCAAAATGGTAAAGGGGATGGAAGGATAATCCTATGAGAGACTTAAAAGGTTAGGGCTGTTCAGCTTGGAAAAGAGACGGTTGAGGGGGAGATATGATAGACTATAAAATAATGAATGGAGCAGAACAGGTAAATTGGGTGTTTACTCCTTCAAAAAGTAAAAAGACTAGGCAACATGTAATGAAGCTACTATGTAGCACATTTAAGACAAATCGGAGAAAAATTTTTTTTCACTCAATGCATAATCAAACTTTGGAATTTTTACCAGAGGATGTAGTAAAAACGGTTAGTGTAGCTGCATTTAAAAAAAGGTTTGGACAAGTTCCTGGAGGAAAAGTTCATAAATCACTATTAAAGAGGACCGGGGAAATCCACTGCTTGTCCATTGGATAAGCAGCATGAGGTCTGGATATCTTTTGGGAACCCGGCAGGTACTTGTGACCTGGATTAGCCACTGTTGGAAACAGGATACTGGACTTGATCGACCCTTGGTCTGACTTAGTATGGCATATCTTATAAACACCAAGTCCAGTATTGCCCCCTCCTGCATGTTTTCAATTACTGCTTGCTGGAACAGTTCTTTCTTCTATGAAATTACTTTGCTGAAAGGATATCCCATTCAACATCTAGCAAATTGAAATGTCTTACCAATAGTACTTCCTCTTTCATAGCAATATTTCTTCTGCATGTGTGGGTGGTCTGCATATCACCCAAATGGAAATAGATTTTCTATTCTCTTTCCAGACTAACTCACAATGCCACCTCCTTCCCTCATATGCCCTGCAGTTCTGTGTCTTTAATAATATTTTGTACATATAGCGCCACTCCTCCTCCTCATTTTCTTTATACCCTGTCTTTCTTGAATAGATTGTAGCCTGGTATAACAGTGTCCTAGTCATTGTTTTCTGTTTACAATGTGTCCATGACTGCCACTATATCCAAGTCGGCCTCTAAATCTGGAAATTGCATAGTATGGGTATTAGGGCAACATCTGGAGAGCTGCATATACTTTCTTCACTTTTCTATACTAGTTTTTAATACTTTATTTGAGGACTTTTACTTACCTGGAGGTTTTGTTCTCCTCTCTGATGATCCTAGTTTAAAGCCCTCCTCAGTAAATTAATCAGTCTGTTATGGAAGCCACTTCTCCCTTTCTTCGATAGGTGGATGCCATTTCTACTCAGCAGCCCTTGGAAAATCATTCAATGGTCCAGGAAGCCAAAACACTCTTGATAACTGTATTCACACAACCAGGCATTCATCTCCAGGATGCAAGCTTCTCGGCTTCAGCCCTGATCCTCGATAGGGAGGATTGAGGAGACAAACACCTGCACATCTAACTGCTTCACTTTCTTTCCCAGAGCACAAAGTCACTTTTGATATGCTCAGGTGGGAACCTAGCAGTTTCATTTGTGCCAACATGGATGAGTAGCATCAGATGATAGTCCCTAGGCTTGAAGAACCTTGGCAACCTCTCCACAATGTTTTGGATCTGGGCACCAGGCAGACAGCACATCTTCTGAAGGGACATATCTGGGCAGCAGATGGACGCCTTTGTATCACTCAGAAGGGAGTTACCATCCATCACTATCCTTCACTTCCTAGTGATTCTTGATCTACAACTTTGGGCTTTTGAGCTCTGATATCTCCTGTTCTAAGATGATGTTAACTCTTCCACTTTCAGGACTGTATTACCTGTCTCTCATTTCTAGGGAAGATGAGTCGGGGTGTCTAGTCTGCAGGCCTTGGTGATCTGTGTCCAGCTGTCATCTTTTTGTATAGTGCCATTTTCCCTTCTGCTGGAAATTTTAGATGCCTCTAAAGAGGAAATTAGACTTACCTGCTAATTGTTGTTCCTTGAGGAACTCCAGTCTAGTCCCGAACCTCTGAGGTTGTGCTCCTCTTCCAGCAGCTTGGAGACTGAGAAACGTCATCCTTTTGATGACACTGGTATAAATACAGAGGAACCGCCTCCTTACTCCAGTAACCTATTGACAAAGCAGACTTACCGGAGCAACAACTAAGTAGTAAATATTATCCAAAACAAACTGTAACTAACTGAACCAAGAACTATTAAGGGAGACTTCTGTCTCATCTTGATCCCCCTTACGCCATACTAACTCTGGATAGAACATCTTAAGCCCGCTTCCTCCCCTTATGGAGCAAAGCGACCCCTTTATAACTCTCCTGATCAGATACTCCCCTTAGGAACCAGAACCCATAAGGGTTTATTTTCTGCTTACCTGTGATAAATTGCTTGCTTCATGCTCTAGTCCCAAAAATGAACACTTGGGCGGGATACGGGGCTAGACTGGAGTTCCTCAAGGAATAACAATTAGCAGGTATGTCTAATTTCCTCTTCCTTATCGTCCCTCCAGTCTAATCCCAAACCTCTGGGGATGTAACAGAGCAGTGAAATAAATCAACGGGAGGGACCTGCTATCCCCGCCTGAAGCACTGCTGTGCCAAAACAGGTATCTCTTTCCACCTGAACACCCAAACGGTGGTGCCTTACAAAAGAATTCAAGGACGACCAGGTCGCTGCCTTACAAATTTCAACCGCTGGTACTAATTTGTACTCAGCCCATGAAGCTGCTTGAGCCCTAGTCGAATGAGCTTTCAGTCCCTCTGGGACTAGCCTGCCCTTTAACAGATACGCTGATGCTATCACCTCCTTAATCCATCTGGAAATGGAAGCTTTTGATGCCGCTTCTCCCTTCCTTGTACCACCAAAAAGGACAAATCAGACTTCTGGAATCCTGCCGTCCGCCGAATATATTTCTTTAATGCCCGGCAAACATCCAAAAGATGTGACCGCTCCGCTGACGAAGACTCAGGACCGCCACCGAAAACTGACAAAGAAACTACCTGATTCATATGAAACTGTGATACCACTTTTGTTAAAAAGGACGGTACCGGCCTCAACACCACTTTTGAATCGTAAAAAGATAGAAAGAGCTTCCGACAGGACAAAGCCTGCAATTCTGAAATTTTCCTGGCCGAACATATCGCTACCAGGAAGACCACCTTGAGAGTAAGATCCTTCAAAGACGACCTAGACAATGGCTCAAACGGTTCGCACACCAACGCTTCCAATACTAAAACAAGATCCCACGTCGGAACTACCTGACGACACGGTGGTCTCAAAAGCAACACCGCCCTTAAAAAAAAATGCTTCACATCTGGGTGAGCCCCCATGCCTTCCCCTTTTATCTTACCTCTATAACAGGACAGCGCTGCCAACTGTACTCTTAAGGACGAGGCCGCTAAACCTTTCTAAAATCCCCCCTGTAAGAATGCCAGAATCTGCGGAATTGGCACCCTTAACGCTTCCAACTTTCTGTCTGCACACCAAGCTTCAAATATACGCCAAACTCAAATATACGCCAACGAAGTAGACTTCCATCGCACCTTCAGCAATGTAGCAGTTATTGCCATGGAATGTCCCTTTGCTTTCAGCCTTGCCCTTTCAAGAGCCAAGCCATAAGCGAGAATTGATCCATCTGAGGCATGTATAGCGGACCCTGAGACAACAGATCTCTCCTGTCTGGTAGACGCCAAGGCCGCTGTACCAACAGTCTCCTGAGATCCGCATACCAAGGCCTTCTCGGCCAATTCAGTGCGATCAATATCACCAATCCTTTGTGCAGTTCGATGCATTGTACTACGCGGCCTATCATCACCCAAGGTGGAAATACGTACAATAGCTGCTCCACTGGCCAGTCCTGAATGAGAGCATCCAAACCCTCCGACATTCTTTCTCGTCTTCTGCTGAAGAAACGACTGACCTTTGCCGAGTGGAAAGTCGCCATGAGATCCATTACTGGTGATCCCCAGCGACATACCACCATTTCATATACTTCCGGATGAAGAATCCACTCTCCTGAATCTATCTTCACCCAACTCAAGAAGTCTGCTTTGACATTGTCTACTCCTGCCACATGTGCTGCCGACAGAGCCCCCAGGTTCAGTTCGACCCAGTCGAACAACTCCTCGGCCTCGGCCTCCAGTGCCACACTGCTGGTGCCTCCTTGTCGACTGATGTAGGCTACCACAGTTGCGTTGTCAGAAAACACTCAAATCGCTCTTCCTTGCACATAAGGCTGAAACACCCGCAAGGCCAACGCTACTGCTCTGAGTTCCAGCCTGTCGATAGACCAGAGCTTCTCCAGATCAGACCACTGTCCTTGTGCGAATCTTCCTTGGAAGCGAGCACCCCAGCCTAATAGGCTGGCATCCATTGTTAGCGCTATCCAATCGGGTGCTTCCAAGGGCATCCCCTTCTCCAGACCCCCCTGGATGCAACCACCACCGCAGCGCTTGCCACGTCTCTGCCGGACTGGGCAGTCTCTGGGACAGCGTGTCATTCTGGTACGACCACCGCCTGAGCAGCGCTCTCTGCAGTGGTCTCATATGGGCCCTTGCCCATGGCACCAGCTTTAGCGTTGCCGCCATAGTCCCGAGCAACTGTAGATAATGCCATGCCGTGGGAAGCGACCTGCTCAGAAATTTGTGTACCAACTTCCTCAGACCTTTCGCATGATGCCGAGGAAGGAACACCCTGCCAACTTCCGTGTCGAACCTCGCTCCCAGGTATTTCAGCCTCTGCGACGGGGTCAACGTGCTTTTTGACATATTGACTACCCAACCTAGGCTTTGTAGACATGCTACCATTCTGTCTTTGGCCGTCTCGCTCTCGGCTCTTGACTTTGCCCGAATTAGCCAATCGTCCAGATATGGATGTACTAGGATGCCGTTCTTCCTCAGCGATGCGGCTACCACCACCATCACCTTGGTGAACGTTCTTGGTGCCGTAGCTAGTCCGAACGGTAGCGCTTGGAACTGAAAATTTTATTTTATTTATTTACATTCTCTTATATACCGTGCTATTCTGCATCAGTGCGGTTTACATTGAACAAACTGAAATTACATTGAACAGGGCATTATAACTTGGAGATAACTATTTTACAGGGAACATGTCCTATAGGAACTGTAAAATGTTCCTATGGGACATTTTACAGGGAAAATGTTCCATAGGAACTGCAAACCTGAGAAACCTTTGGCGTTCCTACCGAATGGGGATGTGCAGGTACGCTTCCAACAAGTCCAAGGATGTAAGGAACTCTCCTTTCTGTACGGCTACTATGACCGACCTCAATATTTCTATGTGAAAATGAGACACTCGGAGACAGTGATTTACCCTTTTGAGATCCAGAATTGGCTGATAAGTCCCCTCTTTTTTCGGAACTTGTGATAAGGAAGCTTATCATAGCTCAGGTAGGAGCTATAGAAAAGATGATGTGACTCTGAACAAGCAACCTGTCAGTTTTGGTAGAAGTAAGAAAACAGAGTTTTCACATAAAAGACTACCAGTCCCAGAATGCACCAGGTTTCCAGCAGCCATGAGAGGGGCTGAAGTGAGAAAACGTGTGTGCAATCAAGAGAGCTATGAGGTAATCCCTAAGCACTCATCTCAAAGGGCAGAGCCTGATTCAACACAGCTGCGCTGTGTTAGGGAGGAGCACACATTAAGACAGAATAAGAATAGAGCTTATTCTTCAGATAACAGCTTCAGGAAGAGCTACAGAAAGAGCTTCAGGAAAGGAGACAGCAACAACTTCAAGCTCAAGCACCAGTATCACCTGGAGAAACAGAAGCCAAGCCAAGCGGATAGAGAAAGAAGGAAACTCTCTGGAAGGAAGAGAAGAAAGCCCATTGGCAGGTCTGGGAGAGTCCAAGGCAGTACCCATACTGGGAGGTATTCCAAATGCCAGCAGAGTCCATTGGACTGGAGTCAGCCAGAGGAATGGAAGGGCAGAGATAGGAATCACCAGTGGCTACCTGGAAGAGAGAAGACTGCACGTGGAAGGGACTTTCAGACCTATGCCAGAAGGTATGTGAGAGAGGATCCAGTGTCCAGGGATCAAGATTGGAAGGCTGGACATCAGAATTGGATTACATACTGGCCAGGCTATACAGAGAGGAATTATGATAGCAGGAGAGGCTCAGGTATGAACACTGATCCAGACCCTATCTATAATAGAGAATGGCAGCAAGGAAATAAGCATTCTCATGATAGTGCCTTAATGAAAGACTCGTCTGTGCCAATGTATGATAGTGACCCTATGCTGATTGATGAAGGGGGAGATACAGCAGATGAAACTATTCATTACATGGACTGTTCTCTATCTAAATGCTATTGCTAGCTTTCTGTGAGCAAACACCTCAGCCATCACAAAGAAACCTAACTTTGTTCTTTATTTCCACTGCAAACAGCTCTTAAAGCAGGATTTGGGTTCACACAGTAGCAGCCAGCCAGCTAAAGGGTTTCAGCTGGTCAATTGATAGTAATTAAAGCTGCACCTGATTGTGTGTGTGAGCAAGGGAGAATCACTGCTGGGATCTGCGTGGAAAATAAGCAGAAGTTAACCTAACAAGCAAAGTTTATTCATTTCTTTGTGCCTTTTTATTTGGTAATTATTTGCTAAGAAAACATTAGCTAATTGCCTGACAAGTTGAAGGTTGTTTTCTGATTTGCTTTGTGACTTTATGTTATCCATTTAAACACTGCAAGCAAGTAACCTCATTTATATTGCTACCAAGCATATTTGTGCTGGGTGAATTAAACCCCATCAATAAAAGAAGTCTTTTATTGGCCTTACCACTGGTATCACAACTCAATTATTGTCTTCAGCTGTGTTTGGGAGTGAATGAACTACATTACCCACAATACCTTGCAAGAATCATATGAATATATGCATCGTCAAGATTGTGTAAGTTCTCACCCTAGGCAGCCGTCTGACAAACTACGAAATAAATGGAGTACCGACCGGAACCGCATTCGTCTCGAGGAACCGGCACTAATGCCTTGAGGGCTAGCAGTCTCTCTACTGTCTGCTTGATGGCGTCGAACTTGAGATGTGCTCTGCAGGGGGACTGAACGAACGAGTCGGTTACCGGCTGGAGAAATTCCAAAGCATAACCTTCTCGAATAACCTCCAGTACCCACTGGTCTGAAGTAATCTGGACCCAGGCAGGGTAAAACTCCCGTAGTCAGCCCCCTACCGGTACCAAGCCTACATGGGTCCCCCTCGCTTCATTGAGTTTTTCTAAGATTTGAGGAGGAGGCCGCAAACTCTCTGCCTGCTCCCCTAAAGCCCCGAAACCCCTGGCTTCTATAGGGAAAATGCCCCCTTTGACCTTGGTTGAACCTAGGGGAACGAAAACGGTGAAACTCCGTCTGCGGAGTCTTAGGAGGTACACTTGACCGTCCCTGCTTTTGTTTATCCTCTGGAAGCCATCCCCCTTTGGATTCGCCGAGGTCCTTCACCAGTTTATCAAACTCTTCTCCAAAAAGAAGCTTTCCCCGGAACGGTAACTTACTCAACCTAGCCTTAGACGAACTATCAGCTGCCCAGTTGCGCAGCCACAAATACCGCCCCGCCGCTACTACCGAAGCCGTACTGTTCGACAAAGCCCAGATAAGGTCGTAATGGATATCAGCCAGATAAGCCGTCCCTGACTCTAGCCTGGCCAATTCTGTGGCCGCTACCCCCACCTGATCTCCTTGGAGTCTTTGAGACCAACGCAGACAGGCTCTAGCGACCCATGCTCCACAAATAGAGAATTGCACCGACAGCGAGCTAACTTTAAAAACCTGTTTCAGCAAGGTATCCAACTTCCTATCCTGAGTATTCTTAAGGGTGGCGCTACCCTCCACTGGAATGGTAGTCTTCTTGGTAACAGCTGCCACGGCCGCATCCATTCTTGGGGACTGAAACAATTCCTTATCCTGCTCCACCAGCGGGTAAAGATGACCCATAACCTTGGACCCTTTGAGCCCCACCTCGGGCAAATCACATTCTCCTTGAATCATCTCCTTAACTACCTTGTGTATCGGAAACGCCCTCTGAGTCTTTCGAAACATCTGCAATAAGGGGTCTTCCAAGGTCGCATCTTCAGCCGTCCCCATCACCGGCATATTAAGCGCCTTGATCATTTCTGAAATGAGGGCTGGTAACTCCTCTCTGCGGAAAATTCAGACCACTCGAGCCTGGTCCTCCTGTTCCGCGATTTCTCCTTCCTCTAACTCTTCCTCGAGTTCTAGGTCTTGATCTCCCTTGTCAGAGAACCACCTCGGAAGCCACTGACTGATCTGTGTCCTTGTCTATCCTGGCCTTCTTGGCCTGACTCCTTGCTGATCCTGCAGCCATAGGCGTCTCCGGCCTCTTCTCCCCTAGCTCCGAATGCAAAGATGGAGATGGGAAGCTTCTCTTAACACCTCCAAATGCCTGCTGAATTAGTGTAATGAATTTTGGGGGAAAAAATTGCCTCCAGACCCCCCCCGGCAGCGGTGTTGGAGGAGGAGGAAAATCCGGTGTAGAGGAGAAGGCCCTGACACGGGTTCCAGCTGTTGCACAGCAGGGGAAACTGGCTCCAGCATAGGTTCTTACACCCCCCCCCCTTTTGGGACCCTCTGAAACCACTTCCAATGCCTGCTCCATCATGGATGCCTCCAGCATACACCCCCTGCACACTCCTGTGTCCGAAACAGCCCCCGTTTAGCACCGCAGAGCACGCACTGCAGTCTAGAAGGCATCTTTGCAGAATGGCTCCGAGCAATGGATCCTGCAGCTCCCCTTTCATTTACAGGCTTAAGTCTCTGACTACAGCCGTAGAACCCCCCCCCCCCTTATGAGTGTGGTTTTTTAAAAATATAAACTTATATTTTAACTCTCTGAAACCCTTCTAGGCGGTTTCTGACAAAAAATTACTGAAATGAAGCTCTCCCACCATAAATAGAGCTGTTGAGGTCTGCCTGATGAAAAACAGCTCTTCCCGTGCCGAGACCACGCGGTCGGGCCTTGCCTGACAGATGCGATCCACGGCCCAGCTCTCAGCTATCCGGCGGCTTACCTCTACAGGGCCTCCATACTCCCTCCCGCTGTAACAGACTCACAAGGAGTTCCGCTGATGCCTGGCTGACTGCCTAAAGGAAAGCCTCCGCTTTTCTCTGCTGCTGCCGCTCAACGCCGGATCCTCCGATGTCAGCTGTGAGTGCTCTCAGGTAAACCACTTCTGGCGCTAGAGCCTAAGGAACCGGTTCCTCACTCATCTATGTGGGATCGGGAACCAGAGCCTCTCCCCCTCTAAAGGCTGCCTGTGCGGCGCTGCCCCAAACTGAGCTCCGCAAAGACAAACCGGGGGGGGGGGGGGGCCTTATCGCTCCAACAAAATTTAAAGATACAGCCCCTCTAAAAATAATAAATTGGATTTACATTATATTTTAAGCAATCCTGATCCACTAAATTTCCTAAAATGATTTGTAATCTCTCTCTCTGACTTCCTTAATTGCTCCTCTAGTGAGCCCCGAAGCTCTGGGCTCACCACCCTCCAGCTGCTTGGAGACTGAGAGAACTGGAGTGAGGAGGCGGTTCCTCTGTATTTATACCAGTGTCATCAAAAGGATGACGTTTCTCAGTCTCCGTGCTGCTGGAAGAGGAGCACAACCCCAGAGGTTCGGGACTAGACTGGAGGGACGATAAGGAAAGAGTGGTTTTCAACTAGTGTGTCACAAGCACCCAAGAGGTGTGTTGCGGAGCCACCGCAAGGAGAACAGCGGCTCCAAAAGAGCCACATATTTAGCAGCAGGAAATGCAGCGGCAGAAGATGCAACTGCACCAAACCCTTGCATTGTTTCTTAGTTTTATGTCGAGCTGTGCTCCTTCTCCATGTCTGAGCAGCCTGAGGCTCTTATTATGATTTCAGTTCTCTGTGCGCTCCACACACCGGAAATGAAATCACATTAAGCACCATTTGCTGCTGCGGCCCAGGGAAGGAGCATGTCTCCGCATAAAACTAAGGAAGAACGCCAGGGCTGGTATCTCTATATACCCATAAAGAATGGAGAGGCATTGCACTGTTGGAGCAGGGAAGGGAAGAGAGGAAATTATTGCAGTGTTGGGGGGGGAACAAGAGGGAATGGAGACAGGGAGATGCTGAGCTACAAAGATAGTGTATGGGGAAAAGGGGAGATGCTAGGCTTCAAGAGTGGGTAAGGGGCAGAAGAGAGAGAGAGCAGATGCTAGGCTACATGGGTGGGTGTGGGGGGGGGGAAGGAAATGCCAGGCTTCATGGGAGGGAAAGAGAGAGAGGGAAGATGCTAGACTACAGAATGGGTAGGTGGGCGGGGGAGAGGTGGGGGAGGAAGAAGAGAGAAAGAGGTAAGATACAGGGCTCAAGGGTGGGGGTGGGGGAAGAGGAGGGAGAGGGAAGATGCTGGGCATTGTGGAATCATGGGAGAAGGCATGGGGTGTTGTCAAGGAGATAAGTGGAATGATGACTACAGAGGGTAGAAATGTGAATGAGGAGTGGGTGAATGATAGAAGGGAATAAGAGACTAGGGAGTGAGTGAGATGGGAAATGCAGAGAGTGAGATGGGAAAGGGTGCCGGGCAGGAAATGAGAAAAAGAGATGGAAAGTTAATATGTATAGGAAAATTTAAAAAGGAAGAGTTTGAGGACTGGAAGGTGAAAAAGGACAAAATATTTCTCCAGGACCAAACAGGAAGTCAGTCCTCACATATGGGTGACGTCGGCGCCGACGGAACCCCCATGCGGAGCATTTCCCCAGCTTTCAAAGAAAGCCTTTGGGAATATAGCACGCATGCGCGGTCCCCTTCCCGCCCAAGGGAGCCATCTTGCTCAGTCTTCTTTTTTCCGCGGAGCCCGACGGACGTGTTTCGTTTTCACCTGAGGAAAAAGTTGATTTTTTGGCTTGGACCCATGTTTTTTTTCGGTTCGACGCCAGTTTCCCTTTCCCTTTCCCGCCTGGGCCCGGTACGCCGGCATCAAGCCCGGACTTAATTTTTCGGTTTTTGTCCTTAGTGACTAGCGTACGCGCCTTTTTTCTATTTTTCACTGGCAGCCCTGTCGTTTGACCTCGCAGGAGCCCTTTTTTCCCCCGATGGCTGCCAGCGGGTTTAAAAAGTGTGATCGGTGTGAGAAACTTATGTCTCTCACCGACACACATGACTGCTGCCTCCGCTGCCTCGGGCCCGATAATGACCCGATGATCTGTGGCCTGTGTGGGAAAATGTCCTTGAAGGCATTGAGGAGCCGGCAGCACCAAAAAGAAAGAACCTTCTCTGACTCCTCGTCCGGCCAGGCCCGGACTTCATCCGAGGCCTCAACGTCTCGGGACTCCGATCCCGAGCATCGCCGGGGTTCCTCTGAGAGGGGGTCTCCCTCGCAGGAGCATCGCAGGAAGAAGAAACCCACGAGGGCGGTGTCGGTGGACGCACTTGGTTCCTCCAGGGCCAGGTCGCATAACCCCGAGCGCTGTCCCGGGTCTTCGGAGTCGGAGCGGCCTGCTAAACAACCTCATGTAGAGACGGAGTCCCTGGGTCACGTGAGTACTGTAGTCCTCGTGGACTTTCCTCCGGGGGAGTCGATGTCGGGCCCGACGTTGTCGGGGGCTGCTGAGTCTCCTGAGCTCGGACTCAGGTTGACGGCCTTGGAGAGCAACTTGGCTGCCTTCATGGAGCAGCAGCGGGCACTGATCGCCGGTCTCACTGGTACATCTGCCCCGACCACCGGGACCCCGGAGGCCGAGCCGATCCTCGAGTCCATGCGCTCTCGAGTCGATCCTCGCCCAAGGTCTCCCTCGGCCTCCCGTTCGGGACCGAGGTTGTCGATGCCGGTACCCTCGGCGTCGGGGCGGATGACATTGGTGCCTGCCCGACCGGAGCCGCTTGATTCCTCCTCCGAGGGGTCGGACTGGGAAACGGAGGACGAGGAATCCCCGGACACATTTCGGACCCGGTGTGTCCCTTTGGACTCGCTGGAGTCCGAGCCTCGGAGACGGTCCCCCCCGGAGGACACCCGGTTCTCGGACTTCGTGCAGGACATGGCCAAGGCCTTGGCCTTCTCCGCGGATCCTGAGGAGGAGCCTCGAGCCAAGGAGCTCGAGGCCCTGCAGTATGACTCTCCCCCCAAGGAGGCCTTTACTCTACCGGTTCCTCCGATACTGGAATGGTTGCTCTTCCGCATGTGGGAGGTGCCGGCCTCGACGCCGGTTCTGAGCAAGCGGGTCGATTCCATCTATCTAGTCCACAAGAGCCCCGGTTTCCAAAAGGCACAGCTACCGCACCACTCCATGGTTGTGGAATTGGCCATGCATCATCTGAAGAGTCAGAAGATGCACTCCTTAGTGCCTCCCGGCCGGGAGGCCCGGAACCTGGATGCCCTCGGTAGAAGGTGCTTCCAGGGCTCTATGCTTGCTTGCCGTGTCCAGACCTACCAGCTGTACATGGGCATGTACCTTCGAGACCTGGCAAAGGAGATTGCCGGGTTCTCTGCTGGTCTCTCCGAGGAACCTTTGCAGAGGTTCAAGGCCCTGTCATCGGGGATCCGGGAGTGCTCAAAGTTTATCTCTCAAGCAGCCTATGATGGCTTTGAGGCTTCGGCCTGAGTAGCCGCGGCCGGCATCGGTGCACGCCGTCAGACCTGGCTACAGTCATCGGACCTCGAGCCATGGGTGCAGGACAAGTTAGTCGATGTCCCCTGCCGAGGTGAAAACCTCTTTGGCAAGCCCATGGCTGAAAAGGCTGTAGAACTCGAGTCCAAGACCCTCACCCGGACTAGGCTGTCCAGGAAAACCTCTGCCCCTTCTCAGAAGAAGGAAGGCTCGGGAAAAAAGACCTTTTACCCGAGGAAGTCATCTGCTACAAATCATACCCTCACTTTCAGGCCTCTGTAGCTCCCCAACAGGGTCAGCAGGCCAAGGGGCAGGGACATGGGCCCCGTAGGTAGAAAAACCCCAAGCCACCCGCTCCGGCTCCTGCATAGCAGGGAGCGGGGTTTTGACTCCAGTGGCATAGCCTCTCCTCCTCAGCTGGTCCCTCTCAGCACAGGAGGCCGGCTGACCCTGTATGCCCACAGGTGGTCAGCCGTTACAAGGGATACCTGGGTGCTAAGCATAGTCCAGAGAGGCTGTCTCCTCCACTTCCACCAGGTACCTCCCTCCTACTTTCCAGGGGAGCCTCCAAGACTCCCTCTGCACAGGGACTTACTCCTGCAGGAGTTGGCAGGTCTTCTAAAGGAACAGGCGGTGGAACTGGTGCCCCCACCACCTGAGAGGTCAAGACTTCTATTCCAGGTACTTTCTGGTACCAAAAAGGACAGGAGGCCTCAGGCCCATCCTAGACGTGCGTAATCTCAACAAGTTCCTGGAGAGGGAAAAGTTCAAGATGCTTACCCTTGGAATCCTGCTGCCCTACTTCCAGCAGGGAGATTGGCTATGCTCCTTAGACCTAAAGGATACGCATACTCACATCCTTATTCATCCAGACCACAGACAATATCTCCGATTTGTAGTGGGAGGAAACCATTACCAGTACAGGGTACTCTCTTTTGGCCTAACCTCCACCCCCAGGGTTTTCACCAAGTGCTTGGTGGTGGTGGTGGCGGCGGCGGCCTATCTCAGAGTTCAAGGACTCTTTGTCTTTCCATACCTGGACGACTGGCTTATCAGGGGTCAGTCTCCACAGGAAACCAATCAAGCCACCCTCCTTACTGTGTCTCTTCTCCAGCATCTGGGGTTTGTCATAAACTTTGCAAAGTCCGCTTTGCGCCCCTCACAAACATGGCGTTCATAGGAGCAAGACTAGACACCCTTCAAGCGAAGGCCTTTTTACCCGTGGACAGGGCCAACAGACTGATGGATCTGGCCAGACAGTTCCACAGCAATTCTCTAGTTTCTGCCAGACAATTCCTAAGGCTCTTAGGCCACATGGCATCCACGATCCATGTAACTCCAAATGCCCATCTGCACATGAGGCCTGCTCAGTGGGGCCTAAGGACTCAGTGGCTGCAGGCCACAGGAAACCTGACGGACAAAGTGAGGGTGTCCAATCTACTGGCAGATTCTCTGCAGTGGTGGCTTCATCTTCCGAATCTACTGCAAGGGGTGCCTTTTCAAGCATCTCCACACTCTCAAGTGCTGACAACCGATGCTTCTCTTCACGGTTGGGATGCACATTGCCAAGGAGCATGCACTCAAGGCCGGTGGTCTTCTTGGGAGGCCACACAGCAAATCAATTTCCTAGAACTCAGAGCAATTCGCTTAGCCCTGCAGACTTTCTCTCATGTCCTCTCTCAGCAGTCCGTCTTAGTTCAGATGGACAATCAAGTTGCTATGTTCTATGTGAACAAGCAAGGAGGCACGGGGTCCCGATCTCTGTCAGGAAGCACAGGACCTGTGCTCCTGGGCAGTCAAGCATGGCATACTTCTCAAGGCGGTTTATCTCCCTGGACAGGAGAATTACCTGGCAGCCACACGAATGGCAGTTAAATCCTCTGGTAATTCAACAGTTCTTCCTAAGATGGAGTCTTCCCACCATGGATCTGTTTGCCAGTCCACTGAACCGTCAACTGCCCAGGTTCTGCTCCAGACAACTGCATCCTCTCAGGGTAGCAGTGAATGCATTTCTCATACAATGGTCTACAGGCCTCCTATATGCGTTTCCTCCCACGCCTCTAGTGCCCAAAACACTGTTCAAAGTGATCCGGGACAAGGCCTCGGTGATCCTGGTGGCCCCCAGATGGCCAAGGCAACCGTGGTTCCCTCTTCTTTTACAGCTAGCGGTGGACGCTCCTCTTCCTCTGGGGATGCAACCTGATCTCTTGTCTCAGGAGCAGAGATCTCTCTTACACCCCAATCTCCAGTCCCTCAATCTGATGGCCTGGCTGCTGAAAGGGTAGTTCTAGCACCCTTACTGCTGCCTAGGGAAGTGGAGGACGTGGTCTTGGCCTCTAGGAGGCAGTCCACTCAGAAGTCATATGCTCTTAAGTGGCGTAGGTTCTCCACCTAGTGTGCCCAGCACAAGGAGGATCCTTTCTCATGCCTGGTACCAGTGGTGCTGCAGTATTTGCTGCACCTGTCCAATCTAGGCCTTAAATCCAACTCTGTTAGGGTCCACCTCGGTGCTCTCTCAGCGCACCACTCACCGGTGGAGGGTCAGTCTCTCTCAAGCCACCCTTTGGTAGCTCGCTTCCTCAGAGGCCTGCTTTTGCTTAAGCCTCCAGTTCATCCACCTGCCCCTGAGTGGGATTTGAATGTGGTCTTGCAACAACTCACTTGCCCACCAGTTGAGCCTATGGCTACTTGTCCTTTGCGCTTTCTTTCCTGGAAAGCGTTGTTTTTGGTAGCTCATACCTCAGCAAGGCGAGTAAGTGATCTTCAAGCCCTGGTGTCAGATGCGCACCATACACTAGGTTCTGTAGGAACAGAGTAGTCTAACAAACCAGGCACGATTCCACGTGCACCGAACAACCCAGTGACAAAATGTGGAATGCAACGAAAGGACGTGTAAAATTTGAAAACTTTTATTACTTTATTCCACTTCAGCCACTGGCCCGACACTGGCCGTGTTTTGCAAAACCTTCCTCAGGGGCAATAATGGCTAAAATACATAAAAAACATTAAAAATCAAAGATAATATAAACCAAATGTTAAAAAAGAAGAACATAGAGAATGAACTAAAACATATAAATGAAATATGCCAATATAAAACATAAAACCAAATTAAGTACAACCAATATACGGAGCAAAAACAATTTGGACAATAGTAATGAAAACAAAGAATAATAATGTGAATATTTGACAAAGTGAAGTAATAGTTATAAAACATCAACTTAGCAAAACTTAAACATATAAATAAATGTATAAATATAAGAATTACTAGTCACAAATAAATTAAAAATATTGACCATTGAAAAACAATTATTTTAGACCAATAACTTAACAAATCATAACGTAACATATAAATAAAAATCAATTACTTATGTCAAATTAATTAAAACAACATAAATAATAAATATGTGAACGATATAATATACTAAATACACATATAACGAAAAAATGCTCTTCAAAGGATGTGACCAATAAACAAACCAACCAAAGGAATCAACATACCTGTATATTGTGTGCTTTTATTACTGAATTGGCTCCTACCTTATTGCCATAAGAGAGCCTAAGATATTAGAAAATAAACACTATCATTAAAAGACAAAGAAAAGAAAAAGGATCAGATACTGAGGGATGAGGACCGAGACCCTGACCCTGAAAAAAAACTATGGGTAAATATCATTATAGGGAAACCAATTCCCAAGGTTTATAAACAAAAAACTTTTACTAAAACTGTAAGGGTTGAAAAAACATTAATCAATAATTTAAGATAAAAGAATTAACTGAATGAGATTAACTTTTAACCTCAAAAACACGTATTCTTATACTGCCGTAGTACTATTCCTATAAATAAATATTTAAAAACTGAGATAAGTACGTTTGTACTAAAATACATTGTATGAACCGAACCGTTAGTAAACAAACCTAAAACATATGTGATAAAAAATAGACATTTGGTTTATATTATCTTTGATTTTTAATGTTTTTTATGTATTTTAGCCATTATTGCCCCTGAGGAAGGTTTTGCGAAACACGGCCAGTGTTGGGCCAGTGGCTGAAGTGGAATAAAGTAAGAAAAGTTTTCAAATTTTACACGTCCTTTCCTTGCATTCCACGTTTTGTGACTGGTGGAACAGAGTAGTCTTACGGACTCACCCTAAGTTCCTTCCAAAGGTTGTCTCCTCCTTTCACCTCAATCAAGAGGTGGTGCTTCCAACTTTCTTTCCCAGGCCGCATGCCGGCCGGGCTGAGATGGTCTTGCATACCCTGGACTGTAGGAGGGCGTTGTCCTTCTTCCTTGACCATATGCAGGGACACCGAAGGGCTGTTCAGCTCTTCGTCTCTTTTAACCCTAATAAGTTGGGGTTACCTGTCTCCAAGCGTACCCTGTCCATTTGGGTAGCAGACTGTATCACCTGGGCGTACAGGGCAGCCGGCCTCTCCTTGCAGGGTCGAGTCACTGCTCACCATGTCAGGGCGAAGGCTGCGTCAGTGGCTCATCTCCGCTCTGTTCCATTGGCAGACATCTGCCGGGCCGCTACTTGGTCTTCAAGCCAGACTTTTGCGGCCTACTACTGCCTCGCGAGAGAATCCCGCAGGGACAGTGCTTTCGGACAGGCGGTACTCCATAATCTCTTTGAGGTATAGGCAACTCCTACCCTCCGGCCCTGGTGTTGGGCTACCGTTCGGGGGCATTCTTTTCATACATGCTGAGGCTCTAGAGGGAGCTCTTTTTTTTCAGCTTTGGGTCCCCAGTAGCCTTAAGCTGGGGAGTCCCATATGTGAGGACTGACTTCCTGCTTGGTCCTGGAGAAAGCGTAGTTACTCACCTGTAACAGGTGTTCTCCAGGAGCAGCAGGAATCAGTCCTCACAACCCTCCCTCCTCCCCTAGGAGTTGCAGTCATATAATTTATTTTGTTTTTTGCTGTCTTTTAGCTATGTCATCAGACTGAGGAAGATGGCACCCTTGGGCGGGAAGGGGACCGCGCATGCGCGCTGCATTCCCAAAGGCTTTCTTTGAAAGCTGGGGAAATGCTCCGCATGGGGGCTCCGTCAGCGCCGACGTCACCCATATGTGAGGATTGATTCCTGCTGCTCCTGGAGAACACCTGTTACAGGTGAGTAACTACGCTATATAAGTGGACAGAGAGGCAGGAAAGAAATAAGAATGGTCAGTATGTCAGAAGAAGGGAGGGAATGGAGGGAGAAAGGATAAATAGACAGCAGACACTGGAAAGAAAATTGGCAGAAGAACATAAGAACATAAGATATGCCATACTGGGTCAGACCAAGGTCCATCAAGCCCAGTATTCTGTTTCCAACAGTGGCCAGAATACTGGGCTTGATGGACCTTGGTCTGACCCAGTATGGCATATCTTATGTTCTTCTGACAATTTTCTTTCCAGTGTCTGCTGTCTATTTATCCTTTCTCCTCTGTTCTGTCTTCCTCCATTCCCTCCCTTCTTCTGACATACTGATCATTCTTATTTCTTTCCTGCCTCTCTGTCCACTTATATAGCGTAGTTACTCACCTGTAACAGGTGTTCTCCAGGAGCAGCAGGAATCAATCCTCACATATGGGTGACGTCGGCGCCGAAGACAGACGACGAAAGCAGAAAACAAATTGGGAACAATGTGATTGTTCTCTGGGTATTTTAGTTTTTCAGAGGTAGGAAAATATTTTATTTAGAATCTAATAACTAGAATATGGGCATTGTGGTTGCTTCTGTACTTTCTCCAGTATAAGAGGAAATGCATTTCTGTTTTTAGTTTTTCCATTGTTGTAGTACCTGCCGAGTTTGATTACTTGAGGGTTTCTAGTTCAATTTATGGCTTCATATTTGATGAGGATCCATGTGTTTTGTATGTAGTGAAGTTGCAGTATTAGCATATAGTAGTTCATCTTGTTCCGTTTTACCAGTAGTTAGTTGTACTAGTGTTCTAGGTCCCAGTGTAATATTTTTATTTTGCTGGAAAACCTTGTTTTTTTTTTTCTTTCAACTGTTTATTTTCCAGTGTTGAACATTACAACTTACTGGAAAAATAGTATTCTCCAGGACCAAGCAGGAAGTCAGTCCTCACATATGGGTGTCATCGGCGCCGATGAAACCCCAGCGGAGCATTTCCCCAGCTTTCTAAGAAAGCCTTTGGGAATGCTGGCACGCATGTGCGGTTCCCTTCCCGCCTAAAGGTGACATCTTACCTCAGTCTCTTTTTTTCCGAGAAGCCCGTCGGACGTCTGTCCTGTTCTCCCGGTTAAAAGTGATTTTTTTTCTTCAGCGATTTTCGCTATTTTTCTCCGGTTCGCCAGTTCCCCTCCCGCCCAGTTCGGTACACTGGTATCGAGCCCGTTTTCTTCATTTTTCGGTTTTTGCCCTTCGTGGCTGGCATTCGTGCCCTTTTTTCATTTTTTCGCTGGAAGGCCGGTCTTTTGACCTCGCTGGGGCTATTTTTTTCCCCGATGGCTTCCAGTGGTTTCAAAAAGTGTGATCGGTGTAAGAAGATTGTGTCTCTCACCGACACACACGACTGCTGCCTTTGGTGCCTCGGCCCTGACCACGACCCCAAGTCGTGTGGGCCATGTGGGAAGATGTCTTCCAAGGCACTAAAGAGTCGACAGCATCAGAGGGAAAAGGTTTTTCTCGGACTCTACCTCCGGCCGGGCCCGGACCTCGTCTGAGGCCTCGACATCTCGGGATTCCGATCCCGAGCGCTGTCGAAGCTCCTCGGACAGGGGGTCCCCTGACTGGGAACGTAAGAGGAAAAAGCGGCTCACGAGGGCGGCGTCGGATGAGGTCCCTGGTCCCTCGAGGGCCAGGTCTAAGACCCCCGACCGCCGTCCCGGGCCCGTGGACCAAGAGAAGCCTGCTAAAGTTCCTCGCGTGGAGCCGGAGTCTGCTGGACACATAAGCCCCGTAGTCCTCGTGGACTCTCCTCCCAGGGAGCCGCCGCCGGGGCCCGAGTTGGTGGCTGCTGCGTCTCCCGAGCTGAGTCTCAGGATGACAGCCTTGGAATGCAGACTGTCTGCCTTCATGGAGCAGCAGCGGGCACTGATGGCCAGCCTGTCTGGTGCATCTGCCCCGACCACCGGGACGTCGACGTTGAAGTCAACACCGGAGACCGAGCTGATACTCGAGACCCTCGGGGCTCGAAGTCGTCCTCGGTCGAGGTCTCCCTCGACCTCCCGTTCGGGACCGAGGGTGTCGACGCCGGTGCCTCGGGGCCCTGCGGGGTCGGACCCTGACTCCTCCTCGGACGAGTCCACCTGGGAGACGGAGGACGAGGAGTCTCCCGATACCTTTAAGACTCGGTGCGTCCCGTCGGACTCTCCGCAGTCTGATCCCCGGAGTAGATCCCCTCCGGAGGACACTAGGTTCTCGGAGTTAGTCCGGGATATTGTCGCTGCCTTGGCTATCCCTGCCGATCCCGAGGAAGAGCCTCGAGCTGAGGAGCTCTATGCTCTACAGTACGACTCTCCTCCGAAGGAGGCCTTTACTGTCCTGGTTCCTCCGATGCTGGAACGGCTCCTATTCCGAATGTGGGAGGCCCCGGCCTCGGCGCCGGTTCTAAGCAAGCGGGTCGATTCCATTTATCGACTCTGCAAAAGCCCTGGTTTCCAGAAAGCACAGCTACCACACCATTCCATGGTTGTGGAATCGGCCATGCATCGTCTGAAGATTCAGAAGCTGCACTCTGCGGTGCCCCCCGGCAGGGAGGCCCGCAACCTCGATGGCGTCGGTAGGAAGTGCTTCCAGGGGTCGATGCTTGCTTGCCATGTCCAGTCTTACCAGCTGTACATGGGCATGTACTTGTGGGACCTGGCCAAAGAATTGGCCAGATTCTCTGCTGGTCTCTCCGGGGAACCCTTGCAGATCTTTCAGACCTTGTCCTCGGGGATTCGGGAATGCTCAAATTTCATTTCCCGCGCCACCTACAATGGCTTTGAGGCTTCGGCCCGAGTAGTGGCTGCCGGCATCGCGGCTCGACGCCAGGCATGGCTGCAGTCATTGGACCTCGAGCCATGGGTTCAGGACAAGTTGGTCGATGTCCCCTGCCGAGGTGAGAACCTTTTTGGCAAACCCGTGGCCGAGAAGGCCGCTCAGCTCGAAACGGAGCACTTTACCCAGACAAGGCTGTCGAGGAAGACCTCTGCCCCTTCACATAAGAAGAAGGGCTCGGGTAAAAAGTCCTTTTACCCGAGGAAGGGCACTTCCTCAGTATCAGGCTGCCCAAGCTGCCCCCCAGGGTCAGCAAGCCAAGGGCCAGGGTAATGGGCCCCGTAGGCAGAGGACCCCCAAGCCTCAGGCCCCTGCTGCCACTCAGCAGGGTGGGGTTTTTTGACTCCTTGAGCGTAGCCTCTCCTCCACTGCTCTCCCCACCCTGCACAGGAGGTCGCCTTGCCCTCTTTGCCCACCAGGGGCCCCTTATCACCGGGGACAGTTGGGTGCCGGACATAGTCCACAAGGGCTATGCCCTCCATTTTTACCAACTGCCTCCACAATATTTTCCAGGGGAGCCTCCAAGGCCTCCCCTGCACACAGACCTTCTTCTACAAGAGCTTCATGGTCTGTTGGTGGACAGGGCGGTAGAGCCTGTGCCTCCCCACTTGCAAGGCCACGGATTCTACTCCAGGTATTTCCTGGTACCCAAAAGAACCGGTGGCCTTCGACCCATTCTGGACCTCAGAAACCTCAACAGGTTCCTAGAGAGAGAAAATTTCAAGATGCTTTCTCTTGGAACCCTTCTGCCCTACCTCCAGCAGGGAGATTGGCTATGCTCCTTAGATCTAAAGGATGCGTACACTCACATCCTCATTCATCCAGACCACAGAAAGTACCTCAGGTTCATTGTGGGAGGAAACCATTATCAGTACAGTGTACTACCTTTTGGCCTGACCTCCGCTCCCAGGGTCTTTACCAAGTGCCTGGCAGTTGTGGCGGCCTACCTGAGAAATCAAGGCATCTTTGTCTTTCCCTATCTGGACGACTGGCTCATCAGGGGTCAAACGTCCCTGGAGGCCAGACAAGCCACCCTCAGAACCATTGCTCTGCTTCAAAAAGTGGGTTTTGTCATAAACTTTGCAAAGTCCACTTTGCTCCCCTCCCAGAACTTGGAGTTCATAGAGGCAAGGTTGGATTCTCAACTGGCAAAGGCATTCTTGCCAGAAGACAGAGCCCAAAGACTAATGGACGTGGCCAAACAGTTTCTGAACAAGCCCCTGGTCTCCAGCAGACTCTGCCTCAGACTTATGGGCCACATGGCTTCGACAGTGCATGTGACTCCCAATGCCAGGCTCCATATGAGGCCTGCACAGTGGTGCCTTCGGACTCGGTGGTCTCAGGCCACGGGCCACCTAAGAGACAGGATAAAGGTGTCCAGACCCCTTTTGGCCTCTCTCAGCTGGTGGCTACATCCCCCCAATCTGCTACAGGGGATGCCCTTCCAGATGCCAGAACACTCGGTGGTCCTCACCACCGACGCCTCTCTGTAGGGCTGGGGTGCTCATTGTCTGGACAAGTGCACTCAAGGCCTCTGGTCTCCCTGGGAGACTGCCCAACAAATCAATCTCCTGGAACTTCGAGCTATCCGCTTAGCTCTGAAGGCTTTTTCTCCGGTCCTGGCTCACCGCTCAGTCTTGATTCAAACAGACAACCAGGTAGCCATGTTTTATGTGAACAAACAGGGCAGGACTGGGTCCCCAGCTCCTTTGTCGAGAGACTCAGGACCTCTGTTCCTTTGCCCTGAAGCACAACATGCTTCTCAAGGCGGTGTACCTTCCAGGCCAGGAGAACTGCCTGGCCGACCGGTTGAGCAGAATTCTGCAGCCCCACGAGTGGTAGCTGCATCCCTTGGTCGTTCAGAAGATCTTCCTGAAGTGGGGTCTCCCTTGGATAGATCTGTTTGCCAGGCCACTGAACAAGCAACTGCCCAAGTTCTGCTCCAGGCAACCGCATCCTTTGAGGATAGCACCAGATGCTTTTCTGATGTCCTGGTCTCAGGGCCTCCTGTATGCGTTTCCTCCCACGCCCTTGGTGGCCCGTACTCTTTTCAAGACTCTTCAGGACAAGGCCTCGGTCCTGCTGGTAGCTCCCAGGTGGCCGAGGCAGCCTTGGTTTCCACTTCTACTTCAGCTGGCAGTGGATTCCCCACAACCTCTGGGGTTGCAGCCCGACCTTCTCTCACAGGAGCAGGGTTCCCTTCTGCACCCCAATCTCAAAGCTCTCAATTTGATGGCCTCGAGGCTTCAAGGGTAGTTTTGGCTCCCTGGGGCCTGCCTCAGGAAGTTGAAGATGTTGTCCTAGCCTCTAGGAAACAGTCCACTAGGAAAATCTATGCCCTCATATGGAAGAGGTTTTCTGTGTGGTGTCAGCTACGTACAGAGGATCCTTTCTCCTGTACTGTACCAGTGGTGCTTCAGTACTTGCTGCACTTGTCAAATCAGGGACTTAAGTCCAATTCTGTTCGGGTCCACCTCTCAGCTCTAGCAGCTCACCACTCACTGGTGGAAGGACATTCTCTGTCGGTTCACCCCTTGGTGTCCCGCTTTCTCAGAGGCTTGCTTTTGCTCAAACCTCCAATCCGTCCTCCTGCTCCTGAGTGGGAGTTGAATGTGGTCTTGCAGCAACTGACTCGCCCACCTTTTGAGCCGATGGCTACTTGTCCACTACGCTTCCTCTCATGGAAGACACTCTTCCTGATAGCCCTTACCTCGGCTAGGCGAGTGAGTGAGCTTCAGGCCCTGGTCTGTGATAGGCCTTACACCAGGATTTATAGGAACAGGGTTGTCCTTAGGACTCATCCAAAGTTCCTTCCAAAGGTTGTCTTCTCTTTCCACCTCAATCAGGAGGTGGTTCTTCCAACATTCTTCCCTAGGCCTCATGCAAGCGAGGCTGAAGCAGTTCTGCATACTCTGGACTGTAGGAGTGCCTTATCCTTCTACCTGGACCGTACGCAGGGACATAGAAGGGCTTCTCAGCTCTTCATATCCTTTGACCCCATTAAGTTGGGGTTGGCTGTGTCCAAGCATACCTTGTCCATCTGGGTGGCTGACTGTATCACCTGGGCTTACAAGGCGGCTGACCTTCCTTTGCAGGGTAGGGTCACGGCCCATCGTGTCAGGGCAATGGCTGCCTCAGTGGCTCATCTCCGCTCTGTGCCCTTGGTAGACATCTGCGGGGCTGCAACTTGGTCTTCAAGCCAGAACTTTGCAGCCCACTACTGTCTGGAGAGGGAGTCCCGTAGGGACAGTGCTTTTGGCCAAGCAGTACTCCGGGATCTCTTTGAGGTTTAGGCAACTCCTGCCCTATGTTGGGCTACCGGGGGAGGTTGTGTCCTTGAAAAGTCTTTCTTTGATGCTGTGACTAGAGGGAGTTCTCTTGTTCAGCCTGGGTTCCTGGTAGCCCAGAGCTAGGGAGTCACCCATATGTGAGGACTGACTTCCTGCTTGGTCCTGGAGAAAGAGTTGTTACTCACCTGTAACAGGTGTTCTCCAGGAGCAGCAGGAATCAGTCCTCACAACCCTCCCTCCTCCCCTTGGAGTTGCAGTTGTACATAGTTTGTTTTTACATTTTTGTGTGCTGTTCTTAGCTATGTCATTTGACTGAGGTAAGATGGCACTTTTAGGCGGGAAGGGAACCGCGCATGTGTGCCAGCATTCCCAAAGGCTTTCTTAGAAAGCTGGGGAAATGCTCCGCTGGGGCTTCATCGGCGCCGATGACACCCATATGTGAGGACTGATTCCTGCTGCTCCTGGAGAACACCTGTTACAGGGGAGTAACAACTCTTTTACAATGATTCCCTTCTACCACACCTTCCCTTCAGAGAGGTCATACAACCCTGAAATAACAATGAAGAAACATAGAAACATGTCAGCAGAAAAAAGACCATATAGCCTATCTAGTCCGCCCTTCCATATCAAGTACTATAGTCCCCTTTTTTATTTATTTATATGTTTATGAATTTTACAAAACATAATCAAGCAATGCTTGTACAGAAAAGATAATTCATCCAGAAACTAATGCATCAAACACAATCCTAAAGAAAAAAACCCACAGAAATATCCATAGTCCACATAATGGGAGGGTATAGAACAGAGAAAACACACAATTGGCAGGTGGAAAGCCAGCTGCATATAGTGAGAAAACAAAAAAAGGAAAAACTAGAAGGCTACGAGGCCCTGAGCTATAAATGTTCACAGTGTGGTTGTCTAACTCTAAGCTTGACCTTTAAGCACCTCAGTGGGAGTAGACACAAGAGATAATCTAGCACTAATAAAGGCAGATAGATCTGGTTGGTAAAATATAAATCTTTGTATTTTAAGCACTACAATACTTTTACAGGGGAAACGTAGATGATAATATGCCCCTAACTGCAGGACTCCAGCCTTTAACAAAGAAACTGCCTGTGTCTTTTTTGAGTTTCCCTTGCTACATCAGGAAAAATAGAAACCTTAACCCCCTGAAACAAGGAAGCCTGCTTTTTATAATACAGCTTAAGCAACCAACCTCTATCCAAGACTAGGGCCAGTGTAACCAACAAAGTAGAGACTTAAATAGAATCTAGAGTAGGTGAAGAAAGTAAATCAGAAACATTTAAAATGTCCTCATAAGCAGCTCCTGGCTCCTTCTTGGCCGATGGTAAATAAAAGGCCCTAGTAATAGGTGGTAACAAATCCTGAGGTACTAATAAAATATTCACCAAAAACTTCTTAAATAAGTCTATTGGTGTAAAGTCTGGTGTAAAAGTTCAGCAACTTCAGATTAAAGGCATGGGTAGAATTTTCCAGCACTTTGAGTTTAGCCCGAAGGACAGTGTTATCTTTAAGCAGAGCCAATGTAGTATCGGAAACTTGGTTCAATTTTAACTCATTCGCCTCCACTTTCACTTTAATCTGATCCACCACATCAATATAAACCTGTAATTTTTCCTTCACTTGTTACCTTTGCCGAAATCCTGGTTGTTTGTAGGGCAACTGCTTCAGCTAAGCTAGTAATAACGTCCCATATACTCTCCAGCATGATTATCTTAGGACGAGTCAATTCCAAATCAGGCGCAGGCAGAGAAGCCATCGGCCCCGCCAAGTCAGGAGTTTACAGTCCACACTGAGGGAGGAATCCCACCGTCGGCTTTCCTCCAGCAAGATCTTCAGAGCCTCCTAGGGCCAACTCTCCACTTCCTTGGCTCCCCGTCCCGGAACTCAGAGCTTGCTGGCGTCCGACATACCAACAGAACTGGCCACTGAAGGGACAGCAGACGAAGCCAGAGGCTGTGGTGGGGACTTCGCCTTGGGGAAATAAGGGTGGTATCCAAGCACAAAGGAGAGACGGCAATCTCCAGGAACAAGCAGAAATGAGTCTTCACATATGGATACGTCGGTACCGACGGAGCCTGCACGGGAATGCTCCCCAGCATCCAATCAGAAAGCTTTTGGGAGCATCCCTCGCGCCTGCGCACTGCCTTCCCGCCTTTTCCACTGCCTCTCCTCAGTTTTCGTTTTTCCGCGGAGCCGGCAGGACGTCCTCCTGTCACCGCAGAAACTTTTTTCTTTAAATTCTTTATTTCTTGTTTCCTTGTGGTCGCGGCGGTTTCTCCCGCCACCACCGGTACCGCCGGTGGGTTTTTCTTTTCTTTTTCTTAAATTCAGAGAGATTTTTCCCTCTGTTTCTGTCTTAAATTTTTTGGGCCTACAAGTCCTCTCCATCATGGAGCCTTCTTTTCCTAAGAAGTGCCTTCACTGTGGAAACAGTGTTCTTTTTAGACTCCAATGCCTGGTGTCTAACCTGTTTGGGTCCTGACCCTTTTTCCCCTGAACAATCCAGCTGCAAAACTGTGAGAAGAACTTCCCTCTTTCGAGTTTCCCTCGATACCGTTTTCCCTCCCGGAGTGAGGGCACCGGTTTTTTCTTCTCTTCAGGATCAGGTAACCCACAAACAGTCTGTTAAGACTTGCCAATCCTTGAGTGGTAGGTACCATGCCAAGCATGATGACGGCTCCGGCCTTACCCTCAAGACCCCATTGGCATTAAAACCCCGGCGGGAGTCTCTGGGCTCCAAAGCATTTCAGGGGTTTCAGGTTGTTCCTGGGGCTCACCCCTCACAGAACATACCTGAGCCATGCTTGGTGGTGGCATCCGCTTCAAGCGGTACTGATACCCCGGCATCGGCACCGGTGTTGAGTGCTCCACTCTTCACCAGGGATCGTCATCTGACGTCCTCGGTACCTTCGGGGCCGATCGATACGTTCCAGATTGACTTTCCTGTATCTGAGCCATGCTTGGTGGTGGCATCCGCTTCAAGCGGTACCGATACCCCGGCATCGGCACCGGTGTTGAGTGCTCCACTCTTCACCTGGGATCGTCATCTGGCGTCCTCGGTGCCTTCGGGACCGATCGATACCACCCATATTGACTTTCCTGTATTGGCAACATCGCCGATACCACCACCGACGTCGGTACCCTCTAGACATGCATCGATGGACTTGCTCCCTTCGATGCCAAGTCTGGAATCGATATCTAGTCTAGATGATTGGGTACCGACGCGTCTCGGAACCGACCCTTATCATTTCCGGATACGCAGTACCGAGGATATTCACCAAGCGTTTCTGGTTCCCTCGGTACCGCTTGAGCAGCCTCCGATGACTGTTTCGAGGGCGTTACCATCTCCGATTCAGCTACCGGTACCGGTATCGATGTCGGTTCCTGCAGTTACATCGGTACCATCGATCCTTTCTATGCCTAGTTTGGAATCGATACCTGGCATAGACGATGCAGTACTGACTGCCTCAAATTGTGACTGCCAGTATCACTATCCATCTACTGGGGTTCTTTTTCTGCACCAGACCAATACATCCTCTGGTGTTCAGGCGGCTCCTTCAACCGTAGCCTACCCAGGGATAGTTCCCATTGGAGATCCTTCTTTTCAGAAATTTCTCCTTGACATGGCAACATTTCTTGCTATTCCTATCCCTGGCTGTCATCCTACCCGAGACTCTCCTGCAGGAAAGGAAAATATAATGCTTCCTTTACATCATTCTTTGCAGGATCTTCTTCTGAGAATATGGGAATCACCTTTAAGGTTTCCCTCACCTTCTACAGTAACTGATGTTCTGTATCAGGTGCCCCCCTCTCCAGGGTTTCAAAAAACTCAACTTCCCCATCATTCCATTGTAGTGGAATCAGCAATGAGGAAGGTAAAAAGCAAGAAGAAGCATGCTTCTTATCCGCCAGGTCGTGCATCTAAAGCACTGGATGCCTTTGGACGTCAAACCTTCCAAACATCTATGCTGGCATCAAGGATTATCTCTTATATTTTTTATATGAGTCTATCTCTCCAGGAGGTCACAAAGAAATTCTCTTTTGACTCCTTTTCTATCAGAACCTAAGGCTGCAGACTATTCCTTGCTTCTTAGTCATAGCCAAAATATCTCTTGGTTTCTTTCTCGTGCTTCTCTAGACTCTTTTGAGACTGTTAGCAGATCCTCTGCTTTTGCCATAGGAGCACGTCGTAGAGCCTGACTCCAAGCTTCAGACTTGAGCAGATGGGCACAACATACACTGGGTAATTCTCCTTGTACTGGAGAAAATCTCTTCAATAAAGAGGCTTTACGTCAGGTTGCTCATTGCTCCACTGACATCCCTGGTTCTAGGGACCATCCTAAGCCGCCTTCTTCCCCAGGAGGTAGGAAATGTCCTACCAAACCTTCTTTCCCTAAGAAAAGAAGGTTTCACTCTTCTTCTGCCCATCATCCAGATGTACCCAAGCAGGGGACACCTCGTCCTGGTCTGAAGAATCCAAACTCTAGCCAGTCTCAGCGTACCCAGCAACCATAGGTTCCTGAGGGTTGCAACCTACAGTTTACTTCTTAGCAGAGATTTGTTCACTGTTTTTTTTCTTTACAGCTCTACATGTGCTTTCCTTTCTTCAGGATAAGCTAAGCTGTCAGGATATTCTTGTCCATGGGTTACAGATTTCTCCTCTTCTTCCTACCAAGAAGAGAAGTTAACAACTATCCCATGATAGTTCCTGTCCCACCATGAACATTTTTTCCTTCAGCTGACTCACCATATGGTAAGTCACCCTTCAATTACATGTTTTCTCTACCCTCTCATCCAGGGTTTCTCCTGAATGAGTGGTACCATACTGGACAGCTTCTCTAGCCTTCATTCCAGTGTAGAATAAATTCTCTGCACAGCTGTCAGACAGGGACAGGAATATTCCTCTCCCTTTGTCTGTTCTCTCTGTTTTACACAGAAAGATTCTCTCTGCTGTCTTTTTCAACTACTGTTCATGCAGGAGTTCCAGTGACTGAACTACTGGTACTTCCCACAAGTTTCCAGTCTGTCTTCCACTACTTTTATCTAGCCTTAGAAGTGATTCCAAGATAGTCCTCATCTATCTTGGATAATCCTACTCACTTCAGCCTTCTCACATTATCTTCTTTCTAGCCATCTCCATTTCCTGGGATTTGGCAACACAACTGACCTACAGTCAGTTTTATCTCCTAATTCTCCTGCATAATGCTCTCTGCAATCTTCAGAGAAGCTTTCTACTATGGGCCCTTGCTAGAGAGCATTGAATTTGTCCCTGATGGCTATTCTATATAGTAGAAAAGGCTTATCAGTCATTTTCCATGACTGTGAGGGTTCTCCACACCCTCTTGTCTCCTGTTATAATACAGGATATAAGCTTTTTCTGCGTGAATATCCAAGGAGTTTCCCAATCCTGCAGGAATATGCTCTTTTTTCCTTACAGTTTGGCCTCATGCTATCCTACTCCTCATGGACAGCACATCTTCTACTAGTAACGCATGATACCCCTGTGCCCCTCCAGTGGGTCATCCTGGTATCTCCTTCTATGCGTTTTCTGCCCATTTACCATGTCAGAGTTCTACAGAACTCACGACTTGCTCTCTACAGACTGATATTATCCTCTGTTTTTTCACGCAACCATCCTGGTTATTTCACTGGATAGCATTCCTGCACCCTCTTAGCCCGGAGGAATAGATTCTCTATATATCTTTTCAAGTAGGTTCCACCTTCTTGTTATCAGATGACTCTTTCTCCTTCACATCTCTCATGTGAATGTTCTTATGGGGCTTAGTTGCAGACATGTATCTTCAGACTTACATATTCATGTATGTATATATCTCTATATATTTCTATACATACATATGTCTGTAAGCTGTGTGTGCATAAGTTATGCCCCTATATATATATATATATATATATATATATATATATATATATATATCTAAGTGTCCAACAGGTAGGCAGTACGCACGTAAGTAGCACAAACACAGTCCAAGACGTGAGATATGTGGAAGACAGTTTATTGAAACTCACAGAACCTATGGCAACCCGACACAGGCCGTGTTTCGTAACCTTCGTCAGGGGTTGATTAGGCCAAATACTATAAACATAAAAACATAAATATTAAATAACATATTAAAAAAGGTAAAAGAGCAGATAAGACAATAATATATATAAAAATATATATATATAATAACTAATAAAACAATCCAAATTTCATATTAGGATTAAAAAAATATATAATAAAACATCAAAAATAAATGTGACGGAACGCTTAAAGGACAAAAAACATTCTGTAATATTATTGGAGACGGTACAATCTTAAGTTCTCAACTAACATCATTAGAAACATCATATAGGTGTGACAAGCAAGGAGACCAATATACATAAATCATTATAAATAATGGCTGTTGATGGACAAACTTCAACTGGACAACTGTGACTAAAAACTTCAAAATAGTTATACATATAAAACATATTGTAAATGAATAAAACAAGTTAGATTTTAAAAAACTACTATTCTGGAGCAAAGAAAGTTAAGGAGAAGGCAGCAGGAGCGAAAGGGGTATTCTTCCGATAATGAAAGATACCTTATTTTTGTAGACTCGAGGAGCATACAATCCAAGAAATCAGTGATGGTATCACTAAAATAAATAAATAAATAAATAATTCTAAAAACTATTGCTACACTTACGTGTGTTGCAATCATAGTTACTATTCTAGAACAAGTGATGATGAATAAATAACTAAAATCATCTAAGACAGGGGAACTTGTGTTAAAAGGGAGTAGATAATAAATATATCAATGTGTTGTAATATAAAAGTTAAAAATAATAAATAGTTAATAATGTAATATTGGACCAATACTCAGGTATGAAATGTCAAATGCATTCAAAGCCTTATTATTCAAATCGATAAGGTATAAATTAAGAATAGTTTTAAGACAATATTAGTTAAATTTCAGGAGATTTAAAAGAAACCACGAATTTTAAACCCTAAAAATGGCTCGTGAAACTGGCATTCATTAAGGGTGAATTATCGGTCGCTAAACAAAACTTTTTAAAAAAATGTTGAAATTAAATGTATATTGATTGACATATCACTCGCCACCGTAATAGTCACCCTAGTTTTGGGATTGCAAGGAGAGATGTATATTAATAGATAGGGTCAGTATCTTTTATCCAGACTGATCAAGAAGGAACAGAGAAATATTAAATATTTAAAATCCTGCCGGTGAAGAACTGCACGCACAATATTAAAATTGCACAGATAAAATAGAAATAGTAATACCATATGAGGAGATCCTCTCTCTCTCCGATGCAACTCCTTAGCAGGAAGTCCTTCAATGTTAAAGGCGGCAAACCGCTCACATTGGCAATCGGTAAGGCTTAAACCCACTGGCACATGCGCACCTAATGACCTCCCAAGAGCAGGAAAAAAGGGGGCGTGTCTAAGTAAAGACGGAATGTACAGCGAGTGATAAATATTAAAAATGATTAAAAACATAGACCATTTTACTATAAAGTTCACTCTGGGAAGCAAAACCAAATCAAAGGATGAAATTCAAGCAGAAAAAGACAGAGATTCTAGTACCTATCAACCTTTCTCTACAGTGTCTGAGTACGTTGTCTGCATGCACATTACACAGCCGCGGGGATAAAAAAATAAATAAATAAATAGTGGAGATAAAAAAAGGGAACAACAATATTAAAATGCACAGATAATATTAATAATGCACAGATGATATAATACCCTTTGAGGAGAACCTCTCTCTCCTCCGATACAACTCCTTTGCAGGAAATCCTTCGATACTAAAAGCGGCAGACCGCTCACATTGGCAATCAGTAAGGCTTTACACCGCCGACACATGCGCACCTATAAACTCCTGGGAGCGGGAAAAAAGGGGGCGTGTCTAAACAGAGACGGAGCATCCAGCAAGTGATAGTTAATAAAAATAACATAGACCATTTTATTATAAAATTCACACTAAGTAACAAAACTAGCACTGTCATAGCCAGGGGAATTTAACCAAAAGCATAACATGCAGCAATTATGAAATTCTCAAAAAGGAATTAAAGTAAAAGCAAAAGAAGACATGTCTCTAGGAGGATTCTAATATCTGTCATACCTTTCTTTTCAGTATGCAAATATAAACATAAAAGTGCACAAACAATACTAGAAAATGCACAGTCATAGCTAAGGCATTCCAACCAACCGGAACATCTAACGGCTGATGGGGCTATGCGACCCGGCCCTCGAGGGACCAGGAGCGTCCTCCGACGACGCCCCCCTGCGGGTTTCTTCTTCTTCCGACGATGTTCCCGGGCCGGAGTCACGAGACGTCGAAGTCTCTGACGAGGTCCGGGCCCGACCAGGCGCGGAGTCAGAGAAGATTCGCTCCTTTTGAGACTGCCGACTCCCCAACGCCTGCGAGGACATTTAGTTGCACGGACCACAAATCATCGGGTCATGATTGGGTCCGAGGCAACAGAGGCAGCAGTCATGTGTGTCGGTGAGAGACATAAGTCTCGGACAGAGATCACACTTTTTAAACCCGCTGGCAGCCATCGGGGGGAAAAAGGGCCCCCGGCAAGGTCAAAAGACCGTGCTGCCAGAGAAAAAGAAAAAAGTGGCGGGAACGCCAGTCACGAAGAACAAAAATCGAAACATAGTGAACGGACTCGATATCGGAGTACCGAGTCCGGGCGGGAAAAGGACACGGCGTCGAACCGAGAAAAACAAACCGAAAAAAATCAACTTTTTCTGCGGTGATCACAAACTACGTCTGTAGGGCTCCGCGGAAAAAAGAAGACTGAGCAAGATGGCACCCTTGGGCGGGAAGGGGACCGCGCATGCGCGCTGCAATTCCCAAAGGATTTCTTTGAAAGCTGGGGAAAATTGCTCCGCGAGGGCTCCGTCGGCGCCGACGTCACCCATAAGTGAGGACTGATTCCTGCTGCTCCTGGAGAACACCTGTTACAGGTGAGTAAATACTCTTTCCTGAAGAATCCAGTGGGAGGGAGACACAGGGCAGATAGCAGCAGCTCTGGTCAGTGCAGCACTGTGACATCTCGTATACAGACACAGAGCTGCTCTCTCCTGCATGCCACACGTGCACGAATCGTTATCAGGTTCTTGGTTCTAGGCTGTTCACACTTTTTCATAGCAATTTGTGTTAGCTCGTCATTCTTCAACCGTTATGTTATGGCTCCACGAAAGTGTATTAATTCGCCAGACAGTTTCTGTTTCATCTGTGGTGAATATACAGTGTTGAAGCAACAGCAGAATATTACAGACTTTGTGAAAAAAGTATACTTTGCATACTTTGGACTAAAAATTGGCGATCAAGATAAAGTCTGGGCGCCTCATAAAGTGTGCAAATGATGTGTTGAGGACCTCCGAAACTGGTTCAAGGGTAAGAAAAAATCTTTCCGTTATGGGATTCCTATGGTATGGCGAGAGCAAAAGAACCATAGTGACAACTGTTACTTTTGTTCATGCGTTGTAAAAGGGTTTAATTCCAAATGGAAGCATTCCATTTCATACCCCAATCTTCACTCAGCAATTCGTCCCATCCCCCATGGCACAGATATACCAGTACCCAAGCCCCCTGCTACCTTGGAAGAGATACCTAGCTCCGATGAAGATGAAGTCATACCTAAACCAGATGACGAATCAAGTTCTGACTTTGAAGATGATACAAGACCAAAATTGTTTTCTCAGGAGGAGATGAATGATTTGGTAAGAGACTTGAATCTTCCCAAAGATGCCACTGAGTTACTCTGATCAAGGCTGAAAAGCAGGAATTTATTGTTGCCAGGAGTGTCATCTTCATGGTTCAGACATCGTGAAAAGGAGTTCGTTCCTTACTTCACCCAGGAAGACAAGTTGGTTTATTGCATCGATGTCGAAGGTCTGATGGATCAATTTAAAATCCAATATGATTCAGAGCAATGGTGTCTTTTTATAGATTCTTCAAAAAGAAGTCTCAAAGCAGTTTTACTCCACAATGGTTTTTACGCTTCCATACCTGTAGGTCATTCCGTACACTTGAAGGAAACCTACGAGAACTTGGAATTGGTTCTTTGTAAACTTAAATATGAAGACCATGGTTGGCAAGTGTGTGGGGACTTGAAGTTCTTGTGCATGCTGCTCGGGCAACAAGCTGGGTATACCAAATATCCTTGTTTTCTATGTCTATGGGACAGTCGAGACCGACAAAATCACTGTACCAAGAAGAGTTGTCAGCCGAGGGTGCTAACAGTTGGTGAAAAAAATGTCCTCCGAGAAACTTTGTACCTTTCCCATAAATTTCTTCTACCTCCTCTCCACATAAAATTGGGATTGATGAAGCAATTCGTAAAATCACTTCCAAGAGATGGAGAATGCTTCAAATACTTGGTCACCAAGTTTCCAGGCCTGTCGGAGGCAAAATTGAAGGAAGGTATGTTCGTCGGACCAGACATTAGAAGGCTTAGAGTTGATCAAGAGTTTGTCAATACCATGACGGATCCTCAAAAAGAAGGGTAGATTGCATTTAAAGAAGTCGTACAGAAATTTTTAGGCAATAACAAAGATCCTCACTACAAAAAGATCGTCAGGCGAATGCTGAAAGCATTTCAAGCTTTAGGTTGCCTGATGAGTTTGAAAGTGCATTTCCTCTAGTCCCACCTTGACTACTTTCCTGAAAATTTTGGAGCTGTGAATGAGGAACAAGGTGAACGATTCCACCAAGACATTAAAGAGATGGAAAGGAGATACCAGGGAAAATGGAGCATTACAATGATGGCAGACTACTGTTGGATGCTTCAGAGAGACATTCCAGATGCTACTCACAAGCGTAAATGCACCAAGAGGAGCCTCACAAGGAAGAAGAATTGAGTTTAGTGTGTGTAGGTGAGCTCATTTCAGTTCAAAAAAGGATTTTCATGAAAATATTGTAATAAAACTTTAATTTTATAAGTCTATTTCCATTTATTTTGAGGTATTGCCTTATTTAACATAGTTACCGAAATTGTCAGGAAACGTGATGTCCTATGACAAAATGGAGGTCATTTTCGGATTCAGGGCACCAAAAAACATAAAGATTACGTGGAATAACCAAAACAGCTCTCGAAAAAAAATTTTTTACCCTGTAGCTTCATTGCATGTCCCTAGTCTTCCTATATTCTGATAACATAAACAATCGATCTACGTTTACCCGTTCCACTCCGTTCATTAATTTATAGACTTCTATCATATCTCCCCTCAGCCGTCTCTTTTCCAGGTTAAAGAGCCCTAACCTTTTTAGCATAGGGGTATCCTTCCATCTCCTTTACCATTTTGGTGGCTCTTCTCTGAACCTTTTCTAATAATGCTATATCCTTTTTGAGATACGGCGACCAGAATTGCACACAATATTCAAAGTGCGGTCGCACCATGGAATGATACAGAGGCATTATATCCTTTGTTTTATTTCCATTCCTTTCCTTATGATACCTAGCATTCTATTTGCTCTCTTGACCGCCGCTGCACACTGGGCAGAGGGTTTTAACATGTTATCCACAATGATGCCTAAATCTTTTTCCTGGGTAGTAGTTCCTAATGTGGAACCTTGCATCGTGTAACCATAGTTATTTCCTTTTCCAGGTCATTTATGAATATGTCAAAAAACAGCGGACCCAGCACAGATCCACTGGGGTACACCACTATTCACCTTTCTCCATTGGGAAAATTGGCCATTTAGCCCTACTCTCTGCTTTCTATCTTTTAACCAGTTCCTGTTCCACAATAATACACTGCCTCCTATCCCATGACTCTTTAGTTTTGCCAAAAGTCTCTGATGAGGGACTTTGTCAAAGGCTTTCTGAAAGTCCAAATACACTATATCAACCGACTCAGCTTTGTCTACCTGTTTATTCACACCTTCAAAAAAACATAACAAATTAGTAAGACAAGATCTTCCTTGTCCTAAGCCATGTTGGCTGTCTCCCATTAGGCCTTGACTATCTGTATGCTGAGTAATTTTATTCTTTATGATGGTCTCTACCGTTTTTCCCGGTACTGATGTCAAGCTCACCGGTCTGTAGTTTCCCGGATCACCCCTGGAACCTTTTTAAAAATTGGCGTTAGGTTGGCCATTCTCCACTCTTCAGGTATTACAGATGATTTTAATGGTAGTTCACAGATTACTAATAGCAGGTCTGCAATCTCATATTTCAGTTCTTTCAACACCCTTGGATGTATACCATCCAGTCCATGATTTACTACTCTTCATTTTATCAAATAGTTGTAATACATCTTCCCAATGTAGCAATATTTCTTTCAAATCTTCTGCAGTATCACCTTTAAATACCACTTCATTCATAGGTAACATCCCTACATCTTCCTCAGTAAAGACCAAAGCAAAGAATTCATTCAGTCTCTCTGCAGATACACGACACTGCACTTCATCACATTAAATCTTAACTGACCAAGCATTAGACCATTCTTCCAGCTTTTCTAGATCTTTCTTCATGTTATCCAGTCTCTCAGAGGAGTCCATTATTGCAAATTTTCGTGTCCTCTGCAAAAAGACAGACTTTTACATTCAATTCTTCAACCATGTCACTCACAAATACATTGAACAGTATCGGTCCCAGGATCGATCCCTGGGGCACGACACCAATCACCTTCCTTTCATCTGAGTGAGTTCCATTTACCATCACCTTCTGTCATCTCAACCAATTTCTGATCCAGTTCACCACCTTGTGACCCATCCCCAAGCTGTTGAGTTTATTGATAAGCCTCCTATGAGGAATAGTATCAAACGCTTTGCTGAAATCTAGGTAGATCATATTCATCGCATGCCATTAATCCAATTCGCTGGTCACCCAGTCAAAGAACTCAATCATATTTGTTTGGCATGATCGTCCATTGATAATACCATGTTGCCTCGGATCATGCAACCTGTTGGTTTTGAGAAAGTCCACTATTTTCTCTTCCAGGAGCACCTCCATTACTTTTCCCGCCACCAAGGTAAGGCTTACTGGTCTTTAGTTTGTCACTTCTTCCGTATTACCACTTTTTTGAAGAGGTTTTACATCAGCACTTCTGCAGTCCTGTGGAACTTCTCCTGTCTCCAAGGAGCTATTAAAAACATCCTTTAAATGGCCTGCAGGAACCTCTCTGAGCTCTTTCAGTATCCTGGGATGTGTCCCATCCAGTCCCATGGCCTTGTCCATTTTCAGTTATGCAAGCTGTTCAAACACATCATTTTCTGTGAGTGGCGTATCTATTCCATTCCCATTTGTACATTTATCAATCACGGGTGGTCCTTCTCCAGGATTTTCTTTATTGAAAACAGAAACATAGTATTTGTTTAGATTTTTCGCTTTTTCATTGTCACTTTCCACAAATCCTTTCTTGGCACTTTTGAGTCTTGTAGTTCCATTCCTGATCTTCCTCTTCTCCCAAATATACTTGAAAAAAGTTTTGTCATCATGTTTTATATCTTTAGCCATCTTTTCTTCAGCCTTTCATTTTGCTATCCTCATTTCTTTTTTTGTTTCTTTTAGCTTTATCTTGTATTCTTTTCTGTGTTCCTCTGTTTGCAAACTTCTGAATTTTGTGAAAACTGTATTTTTTGCCTTTATTTGTTGAGCCACTTCTTTGGAAAACCAAATAGTTTTCCTTTTCCTCTTTATTTACTTTCCTAGCATATGTATCTGTTGCCCCTTTTATTGCCTCTTTTAGTTTAGCCCAGCTCACTGCAATTCCATTTCCCTTACTTCCTCCCACCCTGCCAACTCCTGCTTCAGGCACTTGGCCATTTTACTGAAGTTAGCGTTTTTGAATTCTAGGACTCTGACCTTGCTGTGATTGGACTCTGCCTTGGTTTTTATCTGAAACCACACCGTGTGATGATCGCTGCTGCTCATATGGACACCCATCCAGACATTCGAAACGCTATCTCCATTGGTGAGTACTAAATCCAGCATTGCACTTTTCCCTGGTCGGTTCCATCACCATTTGTCTAAGCAATGCATCTTGGAAGGTACCCACAATTCTTTTTTACTACTTTTCAGTTTTGCAGAAGGAATACTCCAGTCCATATTGGGTAGATTAAAATCTCCCAATATGATCACTTCCCTCTTCATAGCTACCTTTGCAATATCAATAATCAAATCTCTGTCCATTTTTTTGGATTTGAGTTAGAGGCCTGTAGATTACACTAGTATGGATGATAATGCCATCTCCTCTTTCCAACACAATCCATAGTGCTTCTTCTTTTCCCCACGTCCCCTGCATTTCAGCAGCTTTAATATTGCTTTTGACATTGGGATACTCTTCCTCCTTTTCTGTCTTATCTGATAAATTATAGCCAGCTATGGCTATATCTCATTCATGTGACTCGTTCAACCATGTTTCTGTAATGGCCACAATGTCCAAGTCCATTTCCACCATTAGGGCGTCCAGGTCAGGAACTTTGTTGGCTAGGCTTCAAGCTTTGGTGCTCATTGCTTTCTAGCATTTATTGACTGGCTTGCTTGTATTTTGCTTCGATTTTGTTCTGCACACCTCTTCCCACTTGCTATTGATGTGTGGGTTAATAGTATGGCTGTTTCCAATGTTATGTTTTTGCTGGGAGTGATGTCCTGAACTTGTTCTCCATCCGTCACCTCATTTCCCTAGTTTAAATGCCTGAATTTTTCACTTAGGATCCTTTTCCCTGCGTTACTGCATTATGTTGCTGTTATTCAGACGAAATATGAATCGGAAGATTTTCTGTATTGTGACTTCCATGGAATAAGGTCCTGGTTCTGATTTGCACCTTGAAGCAGGATTTTTATGGATGCAGAGGATGTTTATATTTAATGCTTAAGAACTGCTATACTGTCACACCAGAGGTACATGAGAGTCACGTGTGAGGTGTGTCTCACACATGCAAATATCGTCCATCAGGTGTGTCCCAATGGCAAGAAAGGTTGAGAACCTGTGTTCTAGAAGCATTTTATCAATGTGTACCTCTTGTCATGGACGTTCTTAGCCTTGCAACCTTTTCTCTCAGTTCCTCAACTTGTTAACCAGCAGACATCTTGAACACTGAACTGGTTCCATGTCCTGGATCTGACTGTTTCTTTTTGGCTGAATGGATGTAGAAGTGGTAAACGAAGCAACAGCTTTGGTACCATGATGTTTCCCAGGCATATTTTTATTGTTTGATCTTTGGTACCTGTGGGGGGTAGCATGGGAAAGACCGAAGACCTACTGGTGGAGGAGTGGAGGAATAGTCTAATGGTTAGAGCACTGGCTTGGGAACCAAGAGACCAAGGTTCGATTCCCACTAGCACTCCTTGTGGCCTTGGGCAAGTCACTTAACCCTACATTGTCTCAGAAAAATCCAAGTTATCAATGTCCCTGTTGAATGTACATTACAAGTTTAAGTTACAATGTGAACAGCTTTGACTGAAATGATAAAACGGTATAAAAAATTGTTAAATAAATACTCTGTCCTCAGCTGTCCTGTCAGTAAAAAAAAAAAATGCTGGTCTTTTTTATGTGAAAACTAATACATTTCTTTAGATTTTTCAGTACATGGTCCTTCTCGTTTGCTCCCTCCTATTGGGGTCTGCAGTAGTTTACGGCAAAATGTGTTTATTTATCCTGGTTGTCTAGCATAACATGTCCTCTTTGCTGAATTACCTTCAGGATTTATTAAGGTATTACCAAGCAAAGCCTCTGAAATGTATTATAGTGAATTATTTCCCCAGAGAATCTAGGTTTGGCCTATATCTTTAAATCCTAATCTGCCTACTCAAAAATAAAACTTTCTAAGCAAGTCCTTTAATTGGGGGATCCAGTATATATAGTAAGAGTCAACATTGGGGTAATTGGGAGCTGGGGTAGGAAGGGAGGGATCTGACACCTCAATAGTGCAGTGTCGTCATAGAAAATTTGCTGTCTTTTATAGGCTAGAGGAAATTTGGAAAAAAAACCAGAAGCAAAACAGAAAGTCTTACCTAAAACAGAAAAAACCCCTTCTGCAAACAGCTACAAAACGTAAACCAGTAAATTTGCATGGCTCTAGTTAGAATGAAAGACATATAATCCAGTTTCTTAATATATACTCCAACTTTCCTAGCTTCAGTAGTAGTTTCGGGAATACTTCAGCACTTCATACCTAGGGGGCTGAATGTCCAGGCAGTGACCTTGTTAGTACTGGTAGCTATTTAGATTATTATAGAGCTTTATGGTTAGACCTGGGAAATATGGGTGCTGGAGGAAATTAAGAGAATTTTCTATGGTTATCTACAGGGCTGTCCTTACCAATTGCAGGGCCTAATTTGGACCATTTAGTGGGGCCTCTTCGACTTAAGGTGCTTGTGAAGCGATAGAGGTGGCACCTGTTAGCATACATGTGTGTGTGTGTATGAGGAGATTGAGGTGAGGAGCTCTGTGTGTGTGCATGTGCTTTGTATGGGGGGAGGGGTTGAGGGGCTGTGTATATGTAGAGTGTATTTCTCTTGACATTAGACATTTTGGCTCCCTTTGCTCCCCATGCTCAAATTCTTACACTTGCATGCACCCTTCTGCAGTCCTTCCTTATTCAGTCCCCTTCCACACTTTATCACTCTTTCCTCCAGCCCCTGACACCCCTTCACCTCACCTTAGTCCTTCCCCCTCTGTACTCTGGCTCTCTACCCTTCCTTTCCCTTCCATCCAAAGTAAAAAAAAAAAAACACCCAAAAAACCATCCTTGCCGTGGGATTCCATTTTCCTCTTGACTGCAGCCGAAGCCTCACTCCTGTACTAGTGGGGGATAGGGTCCTTGCTGGCAGAAAATGGCAGTTCTGGCCACATTACTCTTCTCTCTGCCCCATTGAGTCAAAAAGGTTAAATTGACCTAAGGCCGGTCCTGGTCATCTATCCAAGATGATGACTTACCAAGTAGGAAGACAGATACTGTCGCTGATAAAGAGAAATAGTTCAGGGAGTCACATTGTGTCAAACAGCTGAGATGTGTCTTTAGCAATGTGTACAAAATAACTGAGTAGACTGTATGGTAGATTGGTCTTTCTCCGCCATTACTTTTTATGCTAAGATGTTACTGTGTTCTATTGTGTTGACATCCTCTCCTTTGTTTAGAGGGTGCTCATACTGAAAACATTGTGTAACGGACACCTTAAGTTATTAATTACCTTTTTTGGTCAGATTTGGGGGTTCTTTTCACTAGGGGCTTCCTTTGGAGCTCAGCCTCAGTTACTTCTTAAGCTGACTAGCATGTATTGCCCTCTAGAGTGACACCCATGCTTCTGTCGTGCTAAGCCATGGGCATTTGAGAAGAAAGTCCCTGGGATGACAACTTGGACCCCACCAATTTGGTGGTGTGTTTCTATGCTACCATTGAACAGTCAGGCCATAACATGAATTGCTTCTTCATGGTACAGCACAAACTGTAGCTGCTCAGGAAAACAGTTTACTGTTTGAAATGTGACTTTGCATTTATTCTTCTTTATTCTTTTTAGGATTTGGGACAAAGTTATAAGTGGGTCCTGCAAGATTTTAGCTTTTGTAGCTGTGGAGATTTTATTGACTTTTAAAATGAAAATAATTTCCATGAATAATGCAGAAGCTATGAGAGAATTTTTGGAAAAAGTAAGTATTTTAGCCTGTGAGAGCAATAGAATGTCTTTTTTATTTGTTGTGCACACAAAGTTTAGAAATACTATGAAGACAACAGTGTAACATGGCTAGAGGAGCAGTGTATGCACATTTTATTTCATAAATATTCATGCAAGTATCCCAAAAACCAGTCCGACTGGGTGTGTCCCAGACTGGGTTCAGAACCCCCCGGCTCTATATTTGGGAGCAGAGAGATTTCCCACAAGCCTAGAGAACCCCTCTGTACGTATTCACTAATTGCCACTTGTAAATACATATTTTAAAGGTATGCTTTCTCTTACATTAGACTGAAGAAAGTAATTAACAATTCATTTTTGTAAAGATGCCCTGCAGTACTGCTTGGTATCACAGTGTGATCTATCCTTTACCCAGAAAACATTTATATTAACAAAAATATTTAAAATTTCTAACGCCTTAATTTACAATCTGAATGCTTCCGTGCAGGAAGGATGGTGTCCCTTGGTCCCCATTACTGCAGCCGTGAGTCACGTATGTAGCAGGCAGCTCATCTCTTTAGTTCATCGGAAGGTGGGGACTGATTATGTCAGAGGGGTACACTACCTTATAGCAAAGCTCTGGGTTCTTCCATGAAGACCTGGGAGGGAAGAGTGGTTAGTAAAATATTGAGCTGTAGTAGCACAGGGAACAGGAAACGAATGAATAAAAATGAAACAAGGTTTGTGGTCTAAGAAAATTCAGATGAAGAGAGATTGGGCCTGAAAAGAAGGAAGTGAAGAAAAGCCAATTAAGAGGAGATGCAAAGGTCAGCAAAGTGAGCAAGACAGAGACGTGGTGAATGACTTGGCTAACAGCAAAAGAGGTCCCAATAAGATCATGAATTATTCACATCAGTTTGGTCAAAAATGAGGGAATTCTGTAAGAGTCCAGGTTTTTCTATTTATGGCCCCAGTTTCTATTGCCAGACACACAACTTTGGTTCAGGAGCTAGAATAAAGAGAAGAGAAACTGAAGTAGACAGTGTAAAGGTGAGCATGTGGATTCAGCACCTACCTGAGGTACAGGCAACAAGCTGGGGCATACAACAAGCTGGAGTGGAGGAGTGGCCTAGTGGTTGGGGCAAGGTACTTCAGGCCGGAAGGTCAGGGGTTCAAATCCCACTAGAGGACAGCAACCTTGGGCCGGAAGAACTGGGGTTTCTAGTCCCACAGGTGCTCCTTGTGGTCTTGGGCAAGCCACTTAACCCTCCATAGCCTATGTTCCCTGTAAAATAGTTCTCTGTGTGCTGTGCTTTCCTGTCTAATCAATGTGTTTATACCTCAAAAATTTCCTGTCATGATTTGACAATTTCCAATCTGTAATCAAAACCGTTGCTGATCACTGGAAGTAGCGGTATACAAATGTATACTAAATAAATAAATACCAAACATGTGTCAGCAAGGAAAGTCCCTTAATTTATTGCTGCATTAGCTCTCTTGGTGTGCTGAATTTTCATTCTTGCTTCCCTTATTCCCACTGATTTACCCTGTCTTCCTTGCATGCTAGTCATCTTGCTTTCTCTCATTTACCTGACTGCTCACATCCTCATTTGCTTTAAGGAAATGCTGAAGCCTGCTCTGTCCTCCCTGCTTTCTCATTTCTTCTTTTTCTTACCTTCCTTTGCTTGCTATTGTTTTCTCTTTTTCCATGGGTTCATTGTATGGTGTTTTGGTTTGAAAGTGTTTTGTTAAATTGCTTCTAAATTGCAAAAGGTTCAGAAAGACGTGAGGGTTGCAGTTTGCAGTGTAATGGGATGTAGATGATGCTGAGCATAGTGCACCTGTGGCTTTGCCATCACTTGCCTCCTTCGAGTATTTTATTTCCCTCTGAGGCAGTTTCTCTAAATGCCATGACAGCAATGAACCTCACTCTTAAGCCAGGGCATATAGAGTATGATCTCAGTCTCTCATATTGACTGCTAATGCTCACCCTTCCTTATGCCAAAAGCCCTGACTCTTCCTGTCGTTGAATGCCAATCAGAAATCAAGCTCCTCCATCAGTTGTAGAAAACAAACTGCACAATACTCATCACGCTCTATGGGGTCAGTTGCAGGGCATCCCTACCTTTTCTTTTACTTAAGGCTAAGGCATCTGCTAAAGAGACCGTTTCATCACTCTGTAATGAGACAGGCTTGCATACAGACCTTTGAAATGGCAATTGAGCAGTATAAAAGAAGTAAAGCGAATCACATGTGAATGGTAAAAGGGTTTCCTCCCGCCAACACCTCTAAATGTGATGTATTAATGGTGCCTTCCAGAGATGCTGTTATGTGAGTAAGAATGATCTTTTGTATATCACGGGCATTACTCCTCATAGTTTTTGCATCCTAAGAATACACATGTGCATCAGAGAGCCTCATGCTTCATTAATATACAGTGTGTAAGTCAAGACTCTTTAGCTTGTAAGTAGGGCTTCTAATCCTAGGGATTTACCATATCATTTGAAAATTTAGGGATTTATTTTTCAGAACCATGACCTTCTATTGCACTTCAACCTCAACAGCGTGTCTCTGCTTGGAAGCTACAGGGTACCTAACACAAGTCTCCCAACTGCTGGACAGTGTCCGAGCAGTCATCACAGCCTCCAGGAGACCCACGATGCAGCACTCTTACCAATGCAAATGGTCTCTCTTCTCCAGCTGGGCGACTGCAAAAACATAGCATTCATTGTCCCATGCGGCAGGTGTTTGCCTATCTGCTTCACTTATCCACCTCTGGCCTCTAAATAACCTCTGTTCGCTATTGCCTATCTGCCATTGCAACTTCCCACACTCCTGTCAGTGGCAAGCATATTTCCAAACGTCACTTAGTAGCATGGTTCATGAATACCAACCCGCTGGTCCGGCCTCCAGTACCAGCCCGGGACCTGAATATTGTTTTTGCTGAGCTCATGAAGAAGTCCTTTGAACCCCTTGTGAATGTCTCTCTCAAGCATCTCACATGGAAAATTAGCTTTTCTGGTAGCCATAATGTCGGCCAGAAGAATCTGAGAAATTTAGGCTCTGGTACACTATCCTCCCTACACGACATTCCTGCATGAGAAAGTTGTCCTCTGGACTTGCTCCAAATTCTTGCCCAAAGTAATGTCAACTTTTCAGTCCCTTGTCCTGCCTACATTCTTTCCAAACTCTCCAAGGGGATCCCTTACCTTGGACTGCAGAAGGGTCCTCCTGTATTACACTCATTATACAGCATCCCAGTGCCATTCTTCACAGCTCTTTACAACATTTAATCCTAAAAACCCATGACAACAAGCCTCCAAGCAGCCCATCGTGAACTGTATCTCCTCTTACCAGCAGGCTCATGTGCATTCTACAGCATACATAGGACCTCATAATCTTTGGGCCACTGCAGCATCCATTTGCAGGGAGGCTACATGGACATCCCTTCATATGTTCATGAAACACTATAGTTTGGACTGTTCTTTGGTGCAATTCCTGCAAAACCAAATGTTGGAACGTAGAGATAGCCGGATCAACCAAAGAAGGTGGTAGCCAAGTTGATTTTTTCTTTATTAAGGAAACATCTGCGGTCACAGGTTGAAGAGCAAAATGATGAATCACTTTCAATTTCCGAAAAAATCGATGTAAAGCTCTGCGTATCTCAAAACCGTCATAACATGGGGTAGGGACAAACGAAAGCCCTAATTCAAGAACTTCACATTGTTGTTGTGTGAGAGAAACCCCAGAAAGATTCAACACTGACGATTCCGAGTACGGGATCTGGTATCCGGTCCCTCTAGAAAATCCTGATGTGTAGAACCCCGCGGTCTCCGGCCCCTAGAGTAGTTCCCCCGGGAGACCGGTGTTTTAGAAGTGGGACGAGTATGATTAATATCAACTACCGAACCAGTAGAGTCAGTCTCCGTCGAGTCATCAGAATCGCGACCAAAGGTCACACGTCGAGGGAATTGGATCAGTGGGAATCAAACACACCACCTAAATATAGGAATTTATCTAAATCTCACTTTTTGGCTTTACAACAGCTTTCTTCCTCTCCTGTGGTGATCCGTCGAGCGGATAAAGGGGGGGCTACGGTCCTTCTCTCTAACGATCAGTATGAGAGTGAAATTGATCGCCATCTGAGTAACCGCCAACATTATTCTTTGATTTCAGATCCCACAAAGGAGCTTATGGAAATTATACATAACCTGGTGTCTTTTGCGTTTTTACACAACTGGATAACAAAAAGAGAATCTGATTTTTTGATTAATACTCACCCTATTCTCCCAGTTTTTTACCTGGTTCCAAAAGTTCATAAATCTCTTGAAAGTCCTCCTGGTCGGCCTATCATTTCTTGCAGGGATTCCATTTTAGAGCCATTATCTAAATTCTGCGATTTATTTTTGCAGCCTGCTGCAGCTCGTGTTACATCTTACATCAAAGACACAAGGGATTTTTTGCATCAACTCTCCTCTTGCACAACGTTCTCATCTTATACTTTCATGGTTACATTAGATGTCCAGTCTCTCTACACCAATATAGATCAAGCTGAAGTACTGGAGGGTTTGCAATCTCACCCTTTTGAGTTACCGAATCGCATCCCTCGCGAGTTTATTTTGGATTTGCTTTCTTTGGTGCTCCAAAGAAATCACTTCCTTTATCGCCAGCAGTGCTATCTCCAAATTTTTGGGACAGCTATGGGTGCCACGGTGGCCCCTTCGGTGGCAACTATCTATATGGGGTGGTTTGAGGAGTCTTTTGTTTACTCTCACCCTCTATTTCAAAACATCCCGTTCTGGCGACGGTTTTTGGATGATGTCTTCTTTTTGTGGACGGGGACATCAATGGATCTGGACATTTTTTTGTCATCATTGAATTCATTTAAACAAAATATTCAATTCACTGCCCAGATTCATTCAACATCTATTCAATTTTTGGATGTTCAAATTGAGCTCACTGTTGCTGGTTTTCGCACCTCGTTGTTTCGCAAAGAGGTTCAGAGAAATACCCTTTTAAGATTTGATAGTTATCACCCACCAGCGCTTAAAAGGGGTTTACCATTTGGGCAATTCCTCCGTCTTCGGCGGATTTGCTCTGACAATACAGATTACAAACGGGCTGCGACAGATTTGAGTTCACGTTTACTCTCAAGAGGCTATCCCATTAATTTAATTAATCGGGCTAAGAAACGGGCCAGTAACATCCACCGCGAATGGTTGTTTGCAACCTCTTCTTCTTCACAAGATCAATTAACACAGGTTACTGGAATTCTTCCCTACATTTGTGGCTCAAGGAATGTCGTTGATATTTTACATCGCTTTTGGCCAGTATTGGCTGTTCACCCCTGTTTTCGGCGTAATTTACGCATAGCCTACACTCGGGCTACAAATCTGCGGGACTTCATTGTGCATACTGTTCCTGTTGAAGATCGTCCAGCACGTTTTCATGCTTTAGCTGGTCATTCTGCATGTGGGACTTGTCCTTATTGCGCTAACACATTAGCTGGTTTGTCATGGACTGACCAACATACTGATAAACTTTACATTACTCGGTGGCAAACAGACTGCTTGTCATCATTTGTTGTATACTTGATAGTGTGTCCCTGTCACTTATACTATATAGGACGCACTTCGAGATCTTTCAAATTGCGTCTTGGTGAACATGCATCTCGTTTACGCACACGCAACCTGTCAGCACCACTGGTTGATCACTGTGTGACAACATCTCACAGCTTTTCTGATCTTCATTGGCGCATTTTGGACTATATCCTCCCCAATCCACGAGGGGGAAATCGCCTTCAAACCTTACAGCTATTGGAGCAACGGTGGATTCATCGTTTAGCAACTGTGACTCCCTCAGGATTGAATCAACAGTTAGACTGGCATACGATCCTTTGATTTCCCTTGCATTGCCTTTGATGGGGGTGTTTGACAGCATACTCTAAACAGCTGGGGGGGAGGCGCTGAGCAGTGCTCCTCCTTCCCTTCGTTCTGATTAAACTTTTGTTCTGATGGGCAGGCCCTTATCCGGGCATTTTACACCTTCTCATGATAAAAGCCGCTTGCTGAAGTTACTCTGGACGGCTCTTTTGGCTAGACAAGGCTGGGACCTGATGCAGGGGCTCTACTATTTGACCCCGAAACGTGACACGTCGTTCCTGTGGCTGTCATACTAGTCTTTTTCGCCTGCTTTTTCTACAAAGGATATGGTGTTGGATTTCACCGTTTAAATCAGATAAGTGTAAATTTTAAACACTTTTCATACGTTGTTTTCTACATTAATTAAAATGGACTGGCTGCAGCGGATTGGGGTGGTTCCTTTCCCCTCTCTGTGGTAGCTGCTCCGACAAAAAAATTTGTTTTGCTTCACTATAGGTTTAGTTTGCCTCGGTAAAGGTTTTTTATAGGTTTTTGATTACCGGGTTTGGTATTTGTTTGTTTGTTCACCACCTGAAAGGGCAAGGCTTCTACTCCAGGTACTTTCTGGTACCAAAAAGGACAGGAGGCCTCCAACCTATCTTAGACTTGCGAAACCTAAACAAGTTTCTGGAGAGGGAAAAGTTCAAGATGCTTACCCTTGGGATACTGCTGCCTTACCTCCAGCAGGGAGATTGGCTATGCTCCGTAGACCTAAAGGATGCTTATATTCACATTCTCATCCATCCAGACCACAGACAATATCTCAGATTTGTGGTGGGAGGAAACCATTTCCAGTACAGAGTACTTCCCTTTGGCCTAACTTCCGCCCCCAGGGTTTTCACCAAATGCCTGGCGGTGGTGGCGGCCTATCTCAGAAATCAGGGAATTTTTGTCTTCCCATACCTGGACTGGCTCATCAGGGGCCAGTCTCTTCAGGAGGCCAGACAAGCCACTCTTCGCACTGTGCCTCTTCTTCAGCATCTGGGCTTTTGTCATAAGCTATGCAAATATAAATTAGATTACTCTGAATATTCATGTGAAAGTAGACTGTATCTCTGAACTTGCTTAAGTGATTTCATAACATATATATAGTGACTATAAGGGTCTCAGACTCTGGGCACCCAAAATCTATCCAAAGAATATAATTGGGATAATGCCCTTATTGCATCAATGACCCATATAAATATAGTCGCATAGATAAATAACTATACAATCGGTATGTAAACAGTGCTTAGCTTTCGACGTTGTCCCCAACGCTATCTGCCGCGCTTCCTCTGCGTTTCACCTATTTCAGTTTTATCAGGGGATAACTTTGAAAGCACTGAAATATAAACCATACTCAAGTTTAGTATGTACATACTTTCTAAAGATTACTTTAGAGTTCAAATAACGTCAACTAGCAATGAAAAACAACGCACAGATGGAACGTACCCTAAAGGTGACAGTTGTTTTACTCCCATGTTAGGATGTCAGCTGAAGCCACTGTTCAGACCCATCAGTAGGTTAGACACCACGCCTGCGGACTGAGTTTTTATGCTCATTGTAAATCTAGACCTCCCCTAGTGGTTTCACGTGGTAGATCCCATTGAAGTGGATCAAACACACACTTCCCATTCAACTCTGACATTTAATCCCTTTGGGGCTACTGTATCTAATCTGTGAATCCATCTTTGTTCGTACCATAGAAGATTTTGTTCTCTTGATTTTCCCTGTTGCCCTATCATAACGGAATCAATGCAGAAACAGCGTAACTCCTCGTAAATGTGCTGTAATTGCAAACAATGTTCCACTATAGGCGCTTCACGTTTTTTGCATTTAAGTCTGCTTTTATGCTCATTCATCCGTGCCTGAAGAGTTCTAATAGTTTTGCCTACATATAGTAGACCGCACGGACATAAAATGCAATAGACAACATAAGCAGATGTGCACGTGGTTTGATTTCGTAAATAATATGTCTTGTCATGATGAATAAATTCAGTTAACTCCTGAGTAACATGGCAGATGTTACATTGTCCACATTTTGTATGTCCCAAACTTCTAGGAGTCTCCGCTGTGCGCATCAGCTGCAATACCGCTGGACTCAGTATTTCTTTCAGATTTCTATGCCGTTGCCAAACACAGCGGACAGTTTTGTTTTCCAAGCCAGGGATACTATTTAGCACGTTTGCATGACTCTTTATGATTTTTTTCAGATGTGAAGCAAATGGAGAATATTTTGTAACAAGATTGATATGAGGGTTGGAAACGTGAAGCGCCTATAGTGGAACATTGTTTGCAATTACAGCACGTTTACGAGGAGTTACGCTGTTTCTGCATTGATTCCATTATGATAGGGCAACAGGAAAAATCAAGAGAACAAAATCTTCTATGGTATGAACAAAGATGGATTCACAGATTAGATACAGTAGCCCCAAAGGGATTAAATGTCAGAGTTGAATGGGAAGTGTGTGTTTGATCCACTTCAATGGGATCTACCACGTGATACCACTGGGGGAGGTCTAGATTTACAATGAGTATAAAAACTCAGTCCGCATGCGTGGCGTCTAACCTACTGATGGGTCTGAACAGTGGCTTCAGCTGACATCCTAACATGGGAGTAAAACAACTGCCACCTTTAGGGTACGTTCCATCTGTGCGTTGTTTTTCATTGCTAGTTGAAGTTATTTGAACTCTAAAGTAATCTTTAGAAAGTATGTACGTACTAAACTTGAGTATGGTTTATATTTCAGTGCTTTCAAAGTTATCCCCTGATAAAACCGAAATAAGTGAAACGCAGAGGAAGCGCGGCAGATAGCGTTGGGGACAACGTCAAAAGCTAAGCACTGTTTACATACCGATTGTATAGTTATTTATCTATGCGACTATATTTATATGGGTCATTGATGCAATAAGGGCATTATCCCAACTATATTCTTTGGATAGATTTTGGGTGCCCAGAGTCTGAGCCCCTTATAGTCACTATATATATGTTATGAGATCACTTAAGCAAGTTCAGAGATACAGTCCTAACAGGGAGGGGAGTGGTCTAGTGGTTAGGACAAGATACTTCAGGCCGGAGGGCCGGGGGTTCAAGTCCCACCTGGGGACAGCAATCTCAGGCTGGAGAGACTGGGATTTCTAGTCCTATAGGCACTCCTTGTGGTCTTGGGCAAGCCACTTAACCCTCCATTGCCAATGTTCCCTGTAAGTATTAGCGTATGTGTCTCATATCCCCTCGTGTTAACTGTATCCCCCAATTGACCGCTTTGACCCGGTGAAAAGCGGGATATAAATACAGCTAAATAAATAAATACAGTCTACTTTCACATGAATATTCAGAGTAATCTAATTTATATTGGCAAATACTGCTCTGACAAAATAGACCACCAATAGATTTGTATGATAAACTATGCAAAGTCCACTTTGCTCCCCTCACAGAACCTAGAGTTTATAGGGGCAAGATTAGACACTCTGCAGGCAAGAGCTTACTTGCCCGAGGACAGGGCCCACAGATTGATGGGCTTGGCCAACCAGTTCCAAAGCAATTTCCAGTTTCCTCCAGGCAATTCCTGTGGCTCCTGGGCCACATGGCATCTATGGTGCATGTGACTCCTAATGCCCATCTGCACATGCGGGCTGCTTAGTGGTGCCTCAGAGCTCAGTGGGCGCAGGCCACAGGCGACCTCTGAGACAGAGTAACGGTGTCCAAACCACTTTTGGACTCCCTACCGTGGTGATTACATCTCCCAAACCTTCTCAGGGGGGTACCTTTTCAGGCCCCAGTACACACAAGGGTGCTGACGACCGATGCTCCCTTAAAGGGCTGGGGTGCACATTGCCAGGGCATGTGCACTCAAGGCCTCTGGTCTCCTCGGGAGGCCACACAGCAGATCAATCTTTTGGAGCTGCGAGCAATCCGCTTAGCTCTAAAGACTTTTTCTCATGCCCTCTCTCACCAGTCTGTCTTAGTTCAGACAGTCAATCAGGTAGCAATGTTCTATGTGAACAAGCAAGGGGGCACAGGGTCCAGACTCCTGTGTCAGGAGGCGCAGGCCCTTTGCTCCTTTGCAGTCAAGCAAGGCATATTTCTCAAAGCAGTTTATCTGCCTGGTCAGGAGAACTTCTTGGCAGACAAACTAAGCAGAATTCTCCAGCCTCACGAATGGCAGTTGAATCCACTGGTGGTCCAGCAGATCTTTCTACGATGGGGACTTCCATCCATCGATCTCTTTGCAAGTCCACTGAACCATCAGCTGCCCAGGTTTTGCTCCAGACAGCCGGATCCCCTGAGAATGGCAGCAGATGCGTTTCTGATCTCTTGGCCTCCTGTATGCATTTCCTCCCACGCCCCTAGTGGCCCGAACTCTGTTCAAGATTCTACGGGAAAAGGCCTCGGTCATTCTGGTAGCCCCCAGATGGCCGAGGCAGCCGTGGTTTCCACTTCTTCTGCAGTTGGCAGTGGAAACTCCATTCCCTCTGGGGTTGCAACCCAATCTCCTGTCTCAGGATAAGGGTTCACTTCTGCACCCCAATCTCAGATCCCTCAATCTGATGGCCTGGCTGCTGAAAAGATAGCGCTAGCTCCCTTACTTCTACCTAGGGAAGTTGAGGAGGTGGTCTTGGCCTCAAGGAGGCAATCCACCAGAAAGTCCTATGCACTCAAGTGGCGCAGGTTCTCAGTGTGGTGTGCTCAGCACAATGAAGATCATTTTTCCTGCCTTGTGCCAGTAGTGCTACAATACCTACTTCACCTGTCAGACCTAGGCCTTAAGTCCAACTCTGTTCGGGTCCACCTCAGTGCTCTTTCAGCACACCACTCACCGGTGGAGGGACAGTCTCTGTCAGTTCATCCCTTGGTGTCCCGCTTCCTCAGAGGTCTGCTTTTGCTCAAGCCTCCGATTTGTCCACCTGCCACTGAGTGGGATTTGAGCGTGGTCTTGCAACAACTTACTCACCCACCGTTTGATCCGATGGCTATTTGCCATTTACGCTTCCTTTCTTGGAAGGCGCTCTTCCTGGTAGCTCTTACCTCGGCCAGGTGTGTGAGTGAACTACAAGCTCTGGTTTCTGATAGACCGTACACACTGTTCTATAGGGACAGGGTGGTCCTTCGGACTCATCCGAAGTTTCTTCCAAATGTTGTCTCCTCTTTCCACCTCAACCAGGAGGTGGTTCTTCGGACATTCTTTCCCAGGCCGCATACCAGCCGGGCTGAGACAGTCTTGCATACTCTGGACTGTCAGAGGGCATTGTCCTTTTACATTGAACGTACACGGGGGCATCGAAGGGCTACTCAGCTCTTCGTCTCCTTTGACCCTGATAAATTGGGGTTATCTGTCTCCAAGCGTACATTGTCCACTTGGGTAGCAGATTGTATCGCCTGGGAGTACAAGGCAGCCGACCTTCCCTTGCAGGGTCGAGTCACAGCTCACCGTGTCAGGGCAAAAGCCGCGTCAGTAGCTCATCTCCGCTCTGTTCCGTTGGCAGACATCTGCCGGGCCGCTACTTGGTCTTCAAGCCAGACTTTTGCAGCCCACTACTGCCTCAAGAGAGAGTCCCGAAGGGACAGTGCTTTTGGACAGGCGGTACTCCATAATCTCTTTGAGGTTTAGGCAACTCCTACCCTCCAGCCCTTGTGTTGGGCTACCGTATGGGGGCGTTCTCAGAGGATATTCTTATCACGGATGCTGAGGCTCTTGAGAGGGAGCCATTTTTTCAGCTTTGGGTTCCCGGTAGCCTAGAGCTGGGGAGTCCCATATCTGAGGACTGACTTCCTGCTTGGTCCTGGAGAAAGAGTAGTTACTCACCTGTAACAGGTGTTCTCCAGGAGCAGCAGGAATCAGTCTTCACGACCCTCCCTCCTCCCCTGGAGTTGCAGTCATATACTTAATTTTGATTTTTGCTGTCTTTTAGCTATGTCATCAGACTGAGCAAAATGGCACCCTTGGGCGGGAAGGGGACCGTGCAGGCGCGCTACATTCCCAAAGGCTTTCTTTGAAAGATGGGGAAATGCTCCGCACAGGGGCTCCGTCGGCGCCGACGTCACCCATATGTGAGGACTGATTCCTGCTGCTCTTGGAGAACACCTGTTACAGGTGAGTAACTACTCTAACCATTCATCCTTGCCTCCTGGCAGAGAATCGAGGACCCTCGATGCTTTTATGCGTCAAAGTTTCCAAGCATGCATGTTAGCCTCCACGATCAACTCTTAAACATGCTTTTCATGGGCATGTTCCTGAAAGATGTCACCAGGGATCTGGAGACTTTCTCCCCCCTTCTTCCAGAGAATAATCAGAGTGCATTCCAAACTCTCATTAAGCATAGTCAGAACACTTCTAAGTTTCTTACCAGGGCCGCTTTCGATGCCTTTGAATCCACCAGAGCTTCAGCAATCTGCGTTGGGACTTGCAGAATGGCCTTGTTACAGGCCTCAGACCTTGAGCAATGGGTCCATGATAAATTGACAACATTCCCTGTACTGTACTGGCTGCTCAAATAAAGGCAAAAAACACAGCTTTCGCAAAATGCGAAGAAGTGCAGTGTTATGCACTTGGAAGCAGAAATCCAAGGGAAATGTACGCATTAGGGGGTGAGAGGTTGGTGTGCACGAATCAGGAGAAGGACCTTGGTGTGATTATTTCTGAGGATCTCAAGGTGGCAAAACAGTGCGACAAGGCGGTGGCAAAAGCCAGGAGGATGTTGGGCTGCATACAAAGAGGAATTACCAGCAGAAAGGAAGAGGTACTAATGCCACTGTATAAGTCACTGGTGAGGCTTCACTTGGAATACTGTGTTCAGTTTTGGAGACCATATCTCACAAAGGATATAAAAAGACTGGAAACTGTTCAGAGGAAGGCGACCAAAATGATTTGGAGCCTGCGTCAGAAGCCTTATGAGAAGAGACTTGATGACCTAAACATGTACACTCTGGAGGAGAGGAGGGATAGGAGAGATATGATTCAGACCTTATAATGAACAAACAAACCTCTTCCAAAGACGGGGAAGCTGTAGAACTAGAGGGCATCAAAAACACATTGCAATTATAAATAACTCATATCTGTAAAGGAAATCCCAATGTCATCATATTTTAACCATGAAAAAACATTCACTCATGAGCAATGTTCCCTCTAATTTTCTGTAGGCTGTGTGTGCATAAAATATCAGCTGTGTGCAGCTTTTGAAGGAAGGTTAAATTTTTGTGCGCCACATAACGACACTCAGAGTTATATACTTTAAAATTTGACTACACATCAGAATACAGTATGTACACCACACTGATTTTAATCAAATTAAATGAAAATAGATGATTACTAAATGAAGCGGGAAATGTCTAGTAATTACAATTATAACTTTTAAATTTTAAGACGTCTGTGTTGTTTTCTATCAGAATCGGAGCCTTAATTTTTGTGCGCTCTGTTGTAAAGTATGTGTGCTCGCTCGGCGAGGTGTGTGCGTGCGCACAGCTTAGAGGGAACAGTGCTCATGAGTTTGTAACAAGAATGTTAATAAGATTGTTTAAAGATTTGGAAATGGGTTTATTGAAATAAGAGGGGTTGTATGTTTCTTATTGTGAGATTTTTGTGGTTGGTCTTATTATTTGTGTTACGTGGTTCTTGTTAATGTATGTTTTTTGTACTTTGTGTTTTTGGAGGGTATTTAATAAGCTTGGATGCTGTTTGAGATATGTAGTGGATAGGTCGATTGGTATATTAGTATATTAGCTAGATGCGATTTATAAAGTTTTATAACACAATATACTGATGCTGCTCATGTAAAGAGATGATGATAATGTATATTTATATTTGAAATTTTACATATATATATGTTTAATAAATATTTTACATATTGAATGTATCTGCCTTCATTTGTTGTAATGAGTGAATGTTTTTTACGGTTAAAATATGATGACATTGGGATTTCCTTTACAGATTTGAGTTATTTATAATTGCAATGTGTTTTTGTTGTTGGTTTTCTTATTTGCAATTTGTGGTTCTATTTTTGGTATTGAAATTAGAGGGCATATAACATCAAGCTGCAAGGGGGTAAATTGAAAGGCAATGTCAGGAAATACTTTTTCACTGAAAGGGTGGTGGATGCTTGGAATGCCCTCCCGATGGAAGTGGTGGGGGCAAATACAGTGACGGAATTCAAACTGGCATGGGACAGACACTGTGGATCCCTTTACAGCAGCACGATAAAATCAAAATAAACTTAACTATTTAATTTCTCAACAAACAGGAGTGTCCTACATGGAGCGGTGGGTTCACCCCTAAACAAAGACATGGGGAGGGGTGGACTCCACAGAGTGGCAGGTGCACCTACTCTTGCCATCTTACTGGGCAGACTAGATGTACCATACTGGTCTTTATCTGCCGTCATTTACTATGTTACTATGCCTATGGTCCTTTGTCATCTCTCACTGCATCCATCTGAGAGCGGTCTATCTCCTGGGCGAACTCGGTGTCCTAGCATACAAATTAAGACGTATCCTTTCTCCGCACGAATGGACCTTGCATCAAGAGACGGCTGTTCGGATCTTTCAAACGTGGGGAACCCCACTCATAGATCTCTTTGCCACTCCACAGAACAGGTAGCTTCCTCGCTTTTGCTCCAGGGTTCCGTCTCTATACCCAACAGGGCCCGGGTGACTTCCTTCTCCACTGGGGACAGGGACTGCTCTATGCATATCACCCATCTCCTTGATACCCAAGATGTTATTCAAGCTACAGGCCGACAAGGGCTTGATTGTGATAGCTCCCTTTTGGCCCCATCAACCATGGTTTCACTGCTTCTTTGCCTTGCGCAGACTCAGCCTTGAATGTTCACGAGACCACCTCTCTCAGGATCATGGTATGCTCCTCCATCCCAATCTTCACTCCCTACACCTGACAGCATGGCTGCTAAAAGGCTAGTGCTCACCAACCTCAACCTACCACAGGCGGCCAAGGAGGTGGTTCTTGCGTCACATAAAGATTCCACCAGACAATCTTATGCTTTCAGATGGCATATGTTTGCCCTTTGGTGTTCCCAAAAGGACCTTAACCCTTTTCTTGCCCAGTGGAGTCACTTCTACAATATCGCCTCCACTTATCCTTCACAAATCTTAAGACTAATTCAATGAGAGTTCACCTTCAGTGCCATTGCAATCTCTCACAAACCAGTGGATGGACAGGACTTCTCCTCACACCCTTTAGTAGCACGCTTCATTCAGGGTCTCCTGCTATCCAAACCACCAATTAAGCCCCCTCTGGTGGCCTGGAATCTGAATGTGGTTCTGACTCAATTTCTAAAGCCACCTTTTGAACCTTTAGCCACCACTTCAGTGAAGTTTTTGTCTTGGAAGGTCATTTTCCTTATTGCCCTCGCTTCAGCTTGCCACATCAATGAGATGCAAGGTCTAATGGCAGATCCACCCTATACTCTGTCACACCAAGACAAGGTGGTTCTCTGATCCCATCTGCATTTCCTCCCGAAGGTGGTTTCCTCTTCCATTAAACCAGTCGGTAATCCTCCCGACTTTCTTCCTTCAACCGCATATGTCTTGGGCTGAATCAGCGCTACACACCTTAAACTGCAAGTGAGCACTGGTCTACTATTTGATAGAACTAAAGATCACAGAAGATCCTCTCAATTATTCATCTCCTTTGATCCCAGTCACCTGGGTCTACCATTGACAAAGCGTACCCTATCTCCTCCACTGTAGTCCCTTCCATCTCTCATATTCTCAACCTATCTCTCTCCACTGCAACTTTCCCTGCAGCCTTAAAGCATACTTTGGTCATTCCTCTCCTCAAGAAACCCCCACTAGACCCTGTCTGTCCTTCTCACTATCGACCCATCTCCATCCTCTCCTTCGTTTCTAAACTACTTGAACGTGCGATTCACTGCCGTTGCCTCAACTTTCTCTCTTCTCAAGTCCTTCTGGATCCTCTACAATCTGGCTTTTGTCCTTTATGCTCTACCGAAACAGCTCTTGCCAAAGTCTCCAATGACCTGTCCTGGCAAATTTCAAGGGCCTTTACTCAATCCTCATCCTTCTTGACCTTTCTGCTGCCTTTGACACTGTTGACCACAACCTTCTCCTTGATACCTTGTCCTCGCTTGGTTCTAAGGGCTGTACTGTCCTGGTTCTCTTCTTATCTCTCCCATCGCTCTTTTGGTGTTTTGTTCTGGTGGATCCTGCTCTACTGCTATCCCACTCTGTTGGTGTACCCCAATGATCTGTCTTGGGTCTACTCCTTTTCTCTCTATATATACCCAGTCCCTTGGTGCACTCATCTCTTCCCATGGCTTTCAGTACCATCTTTTCACTGATGACTCCCAGATATACCTCTCTACACCTGAAATCTCTCCAGCAATCCAGGTCCGGAACTCTGCCTGCCTTTCTGACATTGCTGCTTGGATGTCTTACCGCCACTTGAAATTGAAATGTCCAAAACTGAGCTGCTTATTTTTCCCCCTAAACCCTCCTGTCCCCTTCCTCCTTTCTCAGTCTATTGGATAACACTCTACTCCTCACTGTCTCCTCAGCTTGCAACCTTAGGTCATCTTTGACTCCTCTTTCTCCTTCTCCACACACATCCAGCTGATAGCTAAACCTGCCGTTTCTTTTTCTACAACATCAACAAAATTCACCCAATCCTTTCCGTTTCCTCATCCAGTTGAAACTTCTCCTGCTGACCTATAAATGCATTCCCTCTGCATCTCCTCGCTACCTTTCCTCTCTTATCTCTCTCTACACCCCTCTTCGGGAATGCCACTCTTCTAGCAAATGGCTTCTATCTGTGCCCTTCTCTTCTATTGCTAACTCCAGACTTCACTCCTTTCACCTTGCTGCTCCTTATGCTTGGAACGAACCACCCGAGTCTGTATGTCAGGCGCCTTCTCTGATCCTTTTCAAATCCAGGCTGAAAACTCACCTCTTCGCTGCTGCTTTCGGATCTTGACTCATCTGATCGTCTTTGTGTTTTCTTACCATTCCCCCTAGCTATATTCCATGTCTACAACTACTGTGTTAACTAAGCTCTGATGAGCAGGGACTGTCTTTTACATATGTCTGTGCAGCGCTGCGTACGTCTTGTAGCACTATACAAATGTTTGTTTTGCTTGCCTGTCTGCTGCTGCTGCTATTACACTGATTGCCCTGTGCTCTGCTCTGCTTCCAGGTATCACTCTGCTCTCCAGTCTCCCAAGACCTTTCTTTGCCCACTCCTTCCGCTTCTCCCATTCCTGCTTTTTCTCCTCGTGGCCTCCATCCCTGTTCACTGGGAGTGGCGCCCAGCTCCAGCTTATCCTCCTCCCCCCTGCCTTTTCTCTCTTGTTCCCCTGTGCAAATCTTTTGCTCTGCCCAACCTCCTTGTCCCCCCCTCCCCTCTCCCTTGTCCCTTTACTCCCCCTTACATCTAGCTCGCCTCAACTGCCGTTCTCTGAGCTCCAAGGCCATCCCAATCCATGACCTTCTCCTGCAACTCTCCCTTGATTTTTTTTCTTTTTGTCTGAAACCTGGCTGCGTGACGGCGATGAACCCCTCCTTAACTGCTGCCTCCCCCCAGTCTACTCTGCCTTTGCCACCTCCCACCCAGGTCGCTCTGGTGAGGGGGTCACAGCCATCTACGGCTCTTCCCTCCCTCCCTCTTCATGAGCTCTCCTCCTCCCCTGCCCTGCATTATCCCCTCCTTTTCTGTCTTGATTCTACCCCTCTCCACTTTTTTCTCATTTATTCGCCTCCTGCTCCCCTCCTCACCTTTGGGATTCCCTCCTCCTCACTATTTCTGAGGTCACCCTCCTCTACCCTCATGTCTTCTTTGTCGCAGACTTCAGTGTCCATCCTGATTCCCCTTCTTCCCATGATTCCTCCTTTCTTGCCCTTCTCACTGATTTGTTTCTCTGTCAGCATGTCTTTCCCCACTCATTCTGCTAGCCATACCTTTGATCTTATGATTTCGTCTAGCACCTCCCCCTTTATGCCCTCTGGTTTGTCCTCCTTCCCAGTCCCTTGGTCTGATCATTTCTGTCATCTTTTTCATATTAATCTTCCCACTGCCGTGCCTCCCCAACAGCCGTCCCTCACCCCCTCCTCCTGCTTCTCAGCTCATCACATCATCCCCAATACCCTCCAACAATTTCCCTCCTCAGATACCCTCTTCACACCTGATTTCCCTCATCAGGGGCATGGACAATATCAAACAAGCCTTCATTTGGTATTCATTGACATATCCGCTGCATTTGACAGTGTAAACCATAACATACTCATCTGAAGACTTAGCCAATTAGGTATAAAGGAAGTAGCTCTCAAATGGTTTAAATCATATATAACTGACCGTTCGCAATATGTACAAGTCGATCGAGTTTCACCCCCACCATTTCCACAGGAACAGGGAATTCCTCAAGGCTCTGCACTTTCTGCATTATTGTTTAACCTATACCTGCAACCGATATGCAACATTTTCAAAATACATAATATAAACTACCACATTTATGCGGATGATATTATGTTGTTCTCTCCAATCAACATATCCGACCTCAACTATGACACCCTATCAGCCTGCCTCTTGGAAGCTGAACTATGGCTCCGCTCAAAGAATATGCATATTAATTTTAAAAAGACTGAAGTACTATTTACCTCAAGAAACCCCAATTTCACACCTCCACCAGACATTAAGCTCAGAACATCTCCCTCCCAGTGAAGCAGGAGATAAAATATCTAGGGGTTACCCTTGACAAGACTCTGTTTCACCACTCACATTAAGAAAATCGCCAGAACAATCTTCTTCAAGCTTAGGACCATCCAACAACTTAGACCACTTATTGAAAAGGACGATTTCAGAACCATCACTCAAATACTAATAACACCCCACCTTGACTATTGCAAAGGTATTTTCATAGGCATAACAAAGAAGAATCAAAACATTCTACAAATGGCTCTGAATGTTGCTGCAAGAATAAAGGCCAAGCTATCTGACCACATCTCCCCTATTTTATACTCTCTACATTGACTTCCCGTTGCCAGCAGGATCCAATATAAAATCATATTGACTACCTTTAAGCTAGTTAATAAAATTGCTCCTTCATATCTGTCTACACTGATTCATGACCCTCTCGAAAACAGAGTAAGGAGAAGAAGAAACCTCAATACCATCCAAGTACCAAATTCAATAAGAAAGACAAAACAAATAACTAGCAACAGAGCTTTCTCATATGTAGCACCTATACAATGGAATAACCTCCCTGACCAGCTAAGGGAAATAAAAGATCTCCAGACGTTCCGAAAGGAACTTAAAACATACCTTTTCACTCAGCATTACTACAATTACTCGGATCTGACCCCCACCCCCCATAACACAATCTGTCAATACTGCCCAACTACTCAACTAAAATTAATCATGACTAAAGCTGATCCTTAGATTTATATTACAGGTTGTAAATACAATTTGTAGATAGTTAAAATGTTTATAATGTTTATACTGTTCATACTGTTTCTTTGTATATAGTTACAAATTTACAATAATGTTCTATGTAATAAATTATCACTGTTCTATGTAAACCGTCCCTGATCTTGGGAAGTGGCGGTATATACAAGTTTCAAATAAAAAAATAAATAAATTTCCACAGCTTGCCTCCCAACCTTCAAGTTCAGGTCTGGAATACCACTCTTTCCTTAGCTCTTGATGCCATTGCCCCTCCTCGCCTGACCCCTCACCTCTGCCGACCTGGCCATCATCCCTGGTTTCATCCTGGTCTCTTTCTCCACCATGCTCATCTCCGCCCCACCGAACACCCGTGGCACAAACGCCCCTCCGTGGACTCTCTTTCTCATTTCCACTACTGTCACTCTCAATACCGTTCTCTCATTCATGCTGCTAAGCATTCATATTATTCCATCCTCATTGCCTCTTCTTCCAATTCCTCCCATCAGCTCTATTCCATCCTCTTTTCCCTCTCAGCCCCTCATACCATCCCTTCCCTAGTTCCCCCTCCTGCCCTCCCCGACACTGCCCTCCTCGCAGATTAATACAGTGCCAAGGTCCAGGATCTTTGCTCCTCCTTTCCCTCCTGCCCCCCTCTTTCTCCCCCCCCCTGCATCCTTTCTCCTGCCCTGCCCTTCCCCCTTCTCCCCCTGTAGGCTCCTCTCTCTCCCACCAGTGGTCCTCCTTTCACCCCATCTCCTCTATTGAACTATCCAGGATGCTGTCTCACTCCCACAAAACCACCTGTTAACTTGACCCCATTCCTTCTCACTAGCTCAGTGAGCCTTCTCTCGCACTCCTCCCTTTCATCCTTTCCATCGTTAATTCCAGTCTTTCCTCTGGCATCTTTCCCATCCCCTGGAAACATGCCATACTTCGGCCCATCCTCAAGAAAGCATCCCTGGATCCCTCTGTCCCTGCCCATTGGCACCATATCTCTAACCTCCCCTTTCTCTCCAAATTCCTGGAGAAGCTAGTCTCTGCACAGCTTACCTCTCATCTAGATTCTGCATTTATTATTCATCCTCGTCAGTCTGGTTTCTTCCGGGACACAGCACCGAATCCATTATCACCTCCCTCCTCAACGAACTCCACTCCTCCCACGACCAGGATCAGTATTCCATTGCAGTTTCCCTCGATCTGTCCTCTGCCTTCGACCTTGTGGATCATTGTATACTCCTCACCCATCTCTCCGATGCCGGCCTCAGTTGTTCTGTGGTTCTGCTGTTTTCTGTCCATCAGGTCTGTCTCCAGGAACAAGCAGGAATGTATTCTTCACATATGGGTATCGTCGGTACCGACGGAGCCCGCGTGGGAACGCTCCCCAGCGTCCATTAGGAAAGCTTTTGGGAGCATCCCACAGCGCCTGCGTGCTGCCTTTCCAACTGTCCCTCTCCAGTTCTTCGTTTTCCTTGAGCCGACAGGTCACATACCCTGTCACCGCAGAAAATGTTGTCTTTAATCTTTGTTTTTGTGGTCGTGTCTGCCTTCCCTCAATGCTATACTGGTACCGCCGGTTCTTTCTTTCTTTCTTCTAAAAAAAAACCCACAAAAAAACTATAGTTTCAGAGGTGGTTTACTGCAGGAACTTTTTTTCCTTGGTGCTAGGCGCCATTTTGGGCACTAGGCCCAATTTTTCCTTAAAAATGGAAAAACCTACTTCAGGTTTTAAGAAATGTTCTAAATGTGGCAGTACCATTTCTGTCACCGACACCCATGATTGGTGTCTCAAATGTTTAGGTCCTGACCACTCTATTTCAGAGTGCCTCTCTTGTGGAATGATGTCAAAAAGGGGCTGGCAGAACAGAGCTGTTAAACTTAGCACCCTTTTTCCCTCAGACGTGGCGTCTGTTGCATCGACGTCCTCCAGGGCTTCATCTTCCTCCCATGGATCTCAGGTAACTAAACATAAATCTAGCCGGTCCTCAAAGGGTAGATCTCCTAAGTATTGAGATGCCCCTGGTGTTGCCCTTGATGAATTTTCTCTGGCAAAACTGCCCTGGCGGAAGGCTTCGGCTTCCAAAGCATTAACGGGGCTCCAGGATGTTCTCGAGGCCTCAACCTCGGCAGAACTACTGGTGCCATGCTCTGGGGTTCTGGCCACTTCTACCGGTACCGACACCCAAGCATCGTCAGCGTCGATAGACCAGAGATTCCTTGCTATCAAACGCAGTCTAGCGGCTCTTCTCATGGCTTCGGTACCGTTGAAACCGCTTCAGACACTTCAACCGATACCAGTACCAACACCGGTACCGACTGCGTCAACATCGGTGGGTATGCCACCCATACTGAGTCATGCGTCTCTCTCTAGCATCGACAGATCGGTACCTGAACAACCCGATACCGACTTTGATCGATACCGGTACCGTGCTTTGCACGATCACCGGGATCGGAGATATTTTGAATCTTCGGATGAGTCTGAAGAGGATTCCTCTTCTCCTCAGCGCAGAACGTCTCCGCCAGAGGATATGTCCTTTCAGGACCTTATCCGTGGTGTGGCCAGAGTCCTTTCCATCACAGTAGCTCCTGAAAAAGAGCCTAGGGCAAAGGAGTTGGAAATCTTCCAATACCCTAAGGCTCCCAAAGAGGCAGCTACTCTGCCTATTCATGAGATCTTACATGATCTTATGCTAAGGATGTGGGAAACACCTTTAACCACATCTCCCCATTCTCGAAGACTCGATACCATGTATCGAGTTCCACCTTGTCCTGGCTTTCAAAAAACTCAATTACCACACCATTCAATGGTGGTGGAATCAGCCATGAGAAGGATGAAAAGTGCAGAGAGACATGCATCCAATCCTCCAGGTCGTGAATGTAGGACTCTCAATGCCTTTGGGCATCGATGCTTCCATGCTCTCAGCTAGGATCAGTTCCTATATCTTGTATATGGGAATGTTCTTTAAAGAGGTCACAGGGGACTTGGAGCTTATGAGCCCCCTTCTTCCTGATGACAAAAGACAAAACTAGCTCACTCTTGTCAAACATGCTCAGGATGTTTCCAAGTTTGTTAATCGTGCAGCCTTTGACTGTTTTGACTGCATAAGCAGAACCTCTGCTATTGCCATTGGTGCATGTCGGATCGCCTGGCTTCAGGCATCTGACTTGGAAATTTGGGTGCAGGATAAATTAGGAAACATTCCTTGCACAGGAGAAAATCTCTTTGGCAAGAATTGGCAGGAGAAGGCTAATGAAATTGATGCTGACAATATCACATTGGATAGATTGTCCAAATCTACAGCCGATCCTGCAAAGAAAAGATCCTCTAAGAAACCATTTTTCAATACGAAAAAGAAGTTTTATCCTTCCTATACGCAACAGGGACACTGTCCAGGTCAGACTACCCAAAAGGGACAGCAGCAGCAACCTAGACAATAAAAGAAGCCAAAAGCTGCAAAACCTCAGCCAGCTCAACAGTCTCAGCCTCCTCAGGGGCTTTGACTCCTTTCTAGAGAACTTCGTCTTCCTGCCCCTGAAGGGTCCAGAACCCTTAACCATCCCAGGCAGGTTATGTCATTTTGCCCACAGATGGTACCAAATAACAGCAGAAAATTGGACTCTGTCCATTGTACAAGAGGGGTACAAGCTTCATTTCCACAGCCTGCCCCCTTTTACGATTATAAGACAGTTCAATTCTCAGACCTCTCTCAACAATCTCTTAGGTCAAGAAGTCACAATGCTCCTTGCTCAAGGAGCAATAGAGGAAGTACCCATTTCCCATCAGGGTACAGGGTTCTACTCCCCTATTTCCTTATTCCAAAGAAAACAGGAGGACACAGACCCATTTTAGACCTCAGAGAATTGAACTCTGTTGCCATACCTTCAAAGTCAGGATTGGCTTCGTTCTCTAGATCTCAAGAATGCGTATACTCATATTCTCATCCATTCCTCTGATTCCTGTTTCAAGGAAAGCACTTCCAGTACAGGGTTCTTCCCTTTGGCCTGGCTTCTGCACCAAGAGTGTTCACAAAATGCATGGCTGTGGTAGCTGCATTTCTCCACACTCTGGGAATATTCGTCTTCCCTTACGTAGACGACTGGCTCATTCGAGCCCCTTCAGTGCCAGAAGCCAGCTCTGCTCTGTTTCGCACAATGCAAATCGTTCAGTATTTGGGACTGGTTATAAACCTCCCTAAATCCAATCTTGCTCCCACTCAGTCCCTAGAGTTCATAGGAGCTCATCTGGATACCAGACAGACAAAGGCTTTCCTTCCGCAGCCCCACTGTCTTCACATAGTACAACTAGCTTCCCAAGCAGTGCTCAAGCCTTATCTCACTGCTCGAGAAATGCTACAACTGCTGGTCCACATGGCATCCACCATGCTTGTGGTTCCTTATGCTTGCCTCCACATGCTGGCAGCCCAGTGGACTTTATCCACTCGGTGGACACAGGCCTCAGGTTGCCTGTCAGACAAAATAACAAACTCAGACCGTCTTATTTCGACCCTCCACTGGTGGCAATCACCCAGAAATCTTCTGGTGGGGTCTCCTTTCCAGCAACCCCTATTTCAAGCCACCCTAACAGATGCATCACAGGTGGGATGGGGAGCCCATCTGCACGATCTCTCTACCCAGGATACCTGGACTCCACAGGAGGCCTGTCTTCACATCAACCTCCTGGAGCTCAGAGCAATCTTCCTTGCTCTTCGAGTATTTCATGCCCAGCTCAGCTACAAGACAATCCTAGTTCAAACGGACAATCGGGTAGCCATGTTCTATGTGAACAAGCAGGGCGGAACAGGCTCTCTGTCGCTATGCAACGAAGCTTTGCGACTATGGACCCTTGCCAGAGAGCATCAGATTCATTTCCTTGCGGTGTATCTTCCAGGCATTCAAAACTCTGGGCAGACAAACTCAGTCGAGTTCTGTTACCACACGAATGGTCTCTCCATGCAGACCAGGTTGCCCAGATATTTCAGATTTGGGGAACCCCGGACATAGACCTCTTTGCAAGTCCTCTGAATGCCAAACTTCCCTGGTTCTGTTCCAGAATTCCGGCTCGATATTGTCAGGCAAGTGACGCCTTCTTCCTTCACTGGGGTCAGGAGTTCCTATATGCCTTCCCATCCATTCCCCTCATCCCCAAAACACTATTCAAGCTTTAGAGAGACAGAGGTCACATGATTCTCATAGCTCCACGTTGGCCACGACAGACGTGGTACCCTCTGCTTCTAAATCTCTCTCAAGCTCCACCTCTGGAGTTGGGATCTGCTCCAGATCTTCTCTCCCAAGAGGACGGGATGCTGTGGCATCCCAATCCTCAGTCTCTGCATCTCAGAGCCTGGTTGCTGAAAGCCTAGAACTTCAGGATCTCAACCTTTCCCAACAGGAAAAGGATATCCTTCATGCTTCTAGGAAACCCTCCACAAGTCTCTCATACGCCTTTAAGTGGAAAAGGTTTGCCATATGGTGCTCGCAAAAGGGTCTTAACCCTCTTGCGATACCTCTGGAATCGATACTAGAGTATCTCCTTCACTTGTCAAATGCGGGTCTTAAGACAAATTCAGTAAGAGTGCTATTGCAGCTTCTTACAAGCCTCTAAGTGGACAACCTATTTCCTCTCATTCTCTCATAGCGAGATTTATGAGAGGTCTTCTTTTAACAAAGCCTCCCATTAAGCCACCACCAGTGGCATGGGACTTGAATATGGTGCTCGGGCAGTGCATGAAACCGCCCTTTTGAACCATTAGCCACTACATCTTTGAAATTGCTTTCCTGGAAAGTCATCTTCCTCATTGCAATCACATCAGCACGTCGCATCAGTGAATTGCAAGCGTTAGTGGCTGATCCTCCTTACACAAGGTTCCACCATGATAAGGTGATTCTTAGGACTCATCCACACTTTATGCCAAAGGTGGTTTCACCTTTCCATTTAAACCAAGCGGTTTACCTTCCTGTATTCTTTCTGAGGCCTCATGCCTCCAGTACAGAAAGGAACCTTCATACCTTGGACTGTAAAAGAGCTTCAGCCTTTTACTTGCAAAGGACACAGCAATATCGAAAATCTTCTCAACTCTTTGTTGCTTTTGATCCTAGTCATTTGGGACTTAGTTTCCAAAAGAACTCTATCTGACTGGATTGCTCAGTGCATATCCTTTTCCTATGAGAGTAAAAACCTTCCTCTTGAAGGCCATGTCACAGCTCACAATGTGAGAGCCATGACAGCCTCAATGGCTCATCTTCACTCTGTGTCTGTTGACGACATCTGTCGAGCAGCTACTTGGGCTTCGGTACATACCTTCACAGCCCACTACTGCTTAGATAAGGACTCCTGCCAGGATGCCTTGTTTGGCCAGGCTGTTTTTCAACACCTTTTTCAGACTTAATCAACTCCTACCCACCATCCCTGGTAGGATGCCAGAGATCCATGGGAGGAAGTATGGCCCTTTCCCAAGGGCTAACAACTTCCTGGGGCCATCTCCCTGGCATCTGCAGCTAGGGAGTCCCCATATGTGAAGACTACATTCCTGCTTGTTCCTGGAGATAGCGTAGTTACTCACTTGTAACAGGTGATCTCCGGGAACAGCAGGAACTTAGTCTTCACAACCCGCCCACCTCCCCTAGGAGTTGTATCTCTCTCTTTCTCTCTCTCCCTCTCTCTTTTGTCTCAGCTATAAACTCAACTGGAGAGGGACAGTTGGAAAGGCAGGAAGGCAGCACGCAGGCGCTGTGGGATGCTCCCAAAAGCTATCCTATTGGACGCTGGGGAGTGTTCCCGCACGGGCTCCGTCGGTACCGACGATACCCATATGTGAAGACTAAATTCCTGCTGTTCCCGGAGATCACCTGTTACAGGTGAGTAACTACGCTTTCTCAGTCTCCTCTGGTGTCTCCTCCTCACCCAACATTCCTCTTTCCTGTGGTATCCCCCAAGGCTCCTTCCTTGCCCCTCGTCTCTTCAATGTCTTTCTGGCCCCCCTCACACTTCTCATTCAGCAGCATTGCATTTTTGCATACTATTACGTGGATGACATCCTCCTCCATCATACTGACACTGTTGCCCCTGACATTACCCCCTCAATGCCTGTCTTTCCTCGGTCAGTACCTGGTTAACCTCAAACATTCTCCACCTCAACCTGGACAAAACCTAAGCCATCTGGTTCACGTTTGGTAGCCCCGTCCCTGCCCTGTCACCCTCTTTCCTCTTCCTCCATCCTTTTGGTCCCTTCCTTACATTATGTAGGTATTACTTTGGTCTCTGCTATGACATTCCATGACCATCTATCATCAGTAATTCGCCATTCCTTCTGCTTCCTTCGCCAGATCCGTGCCATCCGTCCTTTCCTCCCCACTTCCTCCTTGGTTGCCTTCTCCTTTCCCTAGTTATGAGCAGGATCGATTATTGTAACATTCCTTTGGCCGGCCTCCCCCAGTATCATTTACGAAGAGTCCAACTGTTACAAAACACCGCAGCCCATCTCATCACTCATGCATCCTGCATCGATCATGTCACCGCTCTTCTTATTCACCTCCATTGGCTCCCTGTCATCTACCGTATCCAATACAACGTCTTAACTCTTGTTCATAAAGCCATCCACTCTGGTTTCCCCCAATACCTCTCCAACCTGGTTCATCTCCATGCCCCCCACAGCTTGCTTTGCTACATTCACATCAATCGTATGTTCCTTCCCCGCCCCCCTTTTCTTGCACACCTGGAATCCACCAGAAACTCAGCCTTCTTTTTTTCTTGGACCTAAACTCTGGAACTCCCTCCCTCCAGACCTTAGATTGGAACTCTCTTTCAACAGATTCAAATCTCTTCTTAAGACTCATCTCTTCTGTTCTGCTTTTGATCTCCCTGTCCCTCCTACATCCAACTGAGGATCCCGCTCGTCTCTCCTCTCCTTACCTCCTCTCCTTTTTCCCTTGCCTTCTCTCTCCTTCCTCTTTTCTCACCTCTCCTGTCGTAACTATGGCATTCCTTTGCCCGGATCAATTTTATTTCATGATACTTTGTTCCAGCAGAGAGCCTTTAATTTAAATTTAGAACTCAGTCAGGGCCTAATATCAGCAGAGAACTTTTAATTTAAATCAAATCAGACTATAGCTTAACACAGAAGGAAAAAATAAGGTAAATATTCTTTGAGCTGAAATAAATAAATAGTTCTAGAGACATTTATAAAGAGGCCTTCCAGTTAAGAGGCTAGAGATCTGGGCATTTGTTTTTATTTCAAATCATCTTTATTAGCAAAAGTCAACTCAAACTTTGTACAACTGTTTTCTTCCCTTCCACAATAACAAACAGCATGTACAGTTGATATTCCTCTATCATCCAGATTCCCCCACAATATACACATGTCGTACATTAGTACCTCAAAAAATAAAAGATCATCCAATGTTCAAAGCAGTGCACCAAACATAGAAATAATATATCATCTCCAGGAACAAGCAGGAATGTAGTCTTCACATATGAGTATCGTCGGTACCGACGGAGCCGGCGCGGGAACGCTCCCCAGCATCCAATGGGAAAGCTTTTGGGAGCATCCCACAGCACCTGCGTGCTGCCTTACTGCCATTCCAACCCTCCCTGTTCTTCATTTTCCGCAGAGCCGACAGGTCGCATACTCTGTCACCGCAGAAAATTCTTTACTACTTTTTTTTTGTGGTCGTGTCTGCCTTCATTCGACGCCTACCAGTACCGCCGGTTCTCTTTTCTTCTTTACTAAAAAAAATAAAAATAAAATATATATATATATATATATATATATATATATTTTATTTATTTATTTTTTTTTCTGAAGTACTTTCTTCAGAAGCCTTTTCCCTCTTGGTGCTAAGCGCTATTTTGGGCACTAGGCCCATTTTTCTTTTACAATGGAAAAACCAGCTACTGGTTTTAAAAAATGTTCTAAGTGTGGCGGTACCATATCTGTCACCGACACCCATGACTGGTATCTCAAATGTTTAGGACCTGACCACTCTCCATTGGATTGTCTCTCCTGTAGAAATATGACCAAGAGGGGCCTGCAGAATAGAGCTGCAAAACTCGGTACCCTTTTTGCCGCAGATGCGATGTCCGTTGCATCACCATCTTCCAGAGCTTCATCTTCCTCCCATGGATCTCAGGTAACTAAACAAAAGTCTGCAAAGACTAGCCGGTCCTCAAAGGGTAGATCTTCAGAGTATCAAGATGCTATCAGCATTGCCCTTGAGGAAAGTTCACCGGCAAAACAGCCCCGGCGGAAGGCTTCGGCTTCCAAAACCAGGATGTTCTCGAGGCTTCCACCTCTGCAGAACTACTGGTGCCATGCTCTGAGGTCCCGGCCGCTTCTACCGGTACCTACACCCAAGCATCAGCAAGAGCGATAGATCAAAGATTTCTCGCTATCGAACGCAGTCTAGCGGCTCTTCTAACAGCTTCGGTATCATTGAAACCGCTTCAGACTGTTCAACAGGCACTGGTACCGACGGCGCCGGCCTCGGCAGGTGTACCCCCCATGCCGAGTCTAGAGTCCATCCCCGGTATCGAAAGATCGGTACCGGGACACCTCGATACCGACGTCGATCGATACTGGTACTGTGCCTTGCACAAACATCGGGATCAGAGATTTTGAATCTTCCGAATCCGGTAACTCTGATGGCTGCCGATACCAGAGCACTTCTTCCGGAGAATCCATCTCCTTCTCCTCAGTGTAGAATGTCTCCTCCAGAGGACATGTCCTTCCAGGATTTCATTCGTGATGTGGCTCAAGGCCTTGCAATCACAGTGGCTCCTGAAAAAGAGCCTAGGGCAGAAGTTAGAGATTCTTCAATACCCTAAAGCTTCTAAAGAGGCAGCTACTCTGCCCATTCATAAGATCCTTCATGATCTTGTGCTGAGAATGTGGGAGACTCCTTTAACCACATCTCCACACTCTCTCAGACTCGATACCATGTACCGAGTTCCACCTTGTCCTGGCTTTCAGAAGACTCAGTTGCTCACCATTCAATGGTAGTGGAATCGGCCATGCGTAGGATAAAGAGTACAAAAGACATTTTTCCAATCCTCCAGGCTGTGAGTCCAGGACTCTTGATGCTTTTGGGCATCGATGCTTCCAAGCTTCCATGCTCTCAGCTAGAATCAGCTCATACATCCTATACATGGGGATGTTCCTCAAAGAGGTTACAGGAGACTTGGAGCTTATGAGCCCCCTTCTTCCTGATGATAAAAGACAGGATTTTCTTGCTCTGGTCAGACATGCCCAAGATGTTTCCAAGTTTGTCAACCATGCAGCCTTTGATTGCTTTGAATGCATCAACAGAACCTCTGCTATCTCCATTGGTGCACATTGTATTGCCTGGCTTCAGGCATCAGACTTGGAAATTTGGGTACAAGATAAACTGGGCAACATTCCTTGCACAGGAGAGAATCTCTTTGGCAAGAATTGGCAAGAAAAAGCTAATGAGATTGACTCTGACAATATTACCTTGGACAGGTTGTCAAAGTCTACAGCCAACCCAGCAAAGAAAAGATCTAATAAAAAAAACCCTTTTTCAATAAGAAAAAGAAGTTTTATCCTTCTTATACCCAGCAGGGTCACTGTCCAGTCCATGCTGCCCAAAAGGGACAACATCAACAAACTAGACAACAGAAGAAACCAAAAGTCCCAAGAGCTTAGCAGGCTCAGCCTCCTCAGGGGCTTTGACTCTTTTCTAGAGAACTTAGCCTTCCTGCCCCTGCAGGGTCCAGAGTCAGGAGGTCACAATACTTCTTGCCCAGGGAGCAATAGAAGAGGTACCCATACCTCAACAGGGTACAGGGTTCTACTCCCCCTATTTTCTCATCCCAAAGAAAACAGGGGGACGCAGACCCATTCTGGACCTCAGAGAATTGAACAAATATCTGTTCCAAGAAAAATTCAAAATGATCTCTCTCGGAACACTTCTGCCATACCTTCATAGTCAGGATTGGCTATGTTTTCTAGATCTAAAGGATGCTTATACTCGTATACTCATCCATCCAGATCACAGGAAGTTCCTTCGATTCTTTTTCCAGGGAAGACACTTCCAATACAGGGTTCTTCCCTTCGGTCTGGCTTCTGCCCCAAGAGTTTTGACAAAATGCATGGCAGTAGTAGCTGCATTCCTACAGACTCTGGGGATATTCATCTTCCCTTACTTGGACGACTGGCTTATTCGAGCACCCACAGCTCCAGAAGGCAACTCTGCTCTTACTCGCACAATGCGAGTTTTGCGTTACTTGGGATTGGTCATAAACCTTCCAAAATCCCATCTTACTCCTTCTCAGTCTCTAGAATTCATAGGAGTTCGCCTAGATACCAGACAATCAAGGGCTTCCACAGCCCCGCTGTCTTCGCATAGTGCAGCTAGCTTCCCAAGCAGCGGTAAAAACCTTCCTAACTGCTCAGGAAATGCTTGAGCTACTGGGACATATAGCATCCACTGTACATGTGGTTCCCTATGCTCGTCTTTACATACGAGCAGCCCAGTGGACCCTATCCTCTCAGTGGACACAGGCCTCAGTTCGCCTGTCGGACAAAATAAGAAACTCAGAACGTCTTATTTCGTCCCTCCAGTGGTGGCAATCGCTAGAAAACCTTCTCATAGGCTTTCCTTTCCAGCAGCCCCTATTCCAGGCCACTCTAACAACAGATGCATCCCAGTTGGGATGGGGGGCCCACTTGCACGATCTCTCCACCCAGGGTCTCTGGACCCCAGAGGAGGCTTGTATTCACATAAACCTCCTAGAACTCTGAGCAAACTTTCTTGCTTTTTGAGTATTCCAAGACTAGCTCAGCTACAAGACAGTCCTAATCCAAACTGACAATCAAGTAGCCATGTTCTATGTGAACAAGCAGAGCGGAACAGGCTCTCTGTCATTATGCAACGAAGCTTTATGACTATGGGCCCTCGCCAGAGAGCATCAGATTCACCTCCTCGTGGTATATCTTCCAGGCATTCAAAACCTTTGAGCAGACAAACTCAATAGAGTACTGCTGCTACACAAATGGTCTCTCCACTCGGACCAGATTACCCGAGTATTCCAAATCTGGGGAACCCCAGACATAGACCTCTTTGCAAGTCCACAAAATGCGAAACATCCCTGGTTCTGTTTCAGAATTCCGGCTCAAAACTGTCATGCAAGGGATGCTTTGTTTCTTCATTGGGGTCAGGACTTCCTCTATGCCTTCCCACCCATTCCCCTCATCCCCAAAACACTTCAAGCTTCAGAGAGACAGAGGTCATATGATACTCATAGCTCCACGTTGGTCACAGCAGACGTGGTATCCTCTGCTTCTACATCTCTCTCGGGCTACACCTCTGGAGTTGGGATGCGCTCCATATCTTCTCTCCCAGGAGAACGGGACGCTATGGCACCTGAATCCCCAGTCCCTGCATCTCAGGGCCTGGTTGCTGAGAGCCCAGAACATCAGGATCTCAACCTTTTTCAACAGGTAAAGGATATCCTTCAGAAAACCCTCCACAAGGCGATCATATGCCTACAAGTGGAAACGGTTTACCATATAGTGTTCTCAAAAGGGATTTAACCCTCTTGCGATACCTTTGGAATCGTTACTGGAGTATCTGCGTAATGGTGATGGATGATGACTATGAAACTTCAATAAGCTATTACACTGGGTTGGTTTTCATTTATCAAATTCTGGTCTTAAGACCAATTCAGTAAGAGTCCCATCTTAGTGCTATTGCAGCCTCTTACAAGCCTCTAAATGGACAACCTATTTCCTCTCATCCACTCATAGCAAGATTTATGAGAGGTCTTCTACTAACAAAACCTCCCATTAGGCCATCACCGGTGGCATGGGATTTGAACCTTGTTCTCAGGCAGCTCATGAAACCGCCCTTTGAGCCTTTAGCCACTACAGCTCTAAAATTCCTTTCATGGAAGGTCATCTTCCTAATTGTAATCACGTCTGCACGACGCATTATTGAGTTACAAGCTTTAGTGGCTGATCCTCCTTATACAAGATTTCACCATGATTAGGTTGTTCTTAGGACACACCTTCACTTTATGCCAAAGGTGGTCTCGCCTTTCCACTTAAACCAAGCGGTCTACCTTTCGATATTCTTTCTGAGGCCTCATGCCTCCAATGCAGAAAGGAACCTTCATACCTTAGACTGCAAAAGAGCCTTAGCCTTTTACCTGCAAAGAACGCAGCAACATAGAAAATCTTCTCAACTTTTTGTTAGTTTTGATTCTAGTCATTTGGGACTTCCAGTTTCCAAAAGAACTAACTAGATTGCACAGTGCATATCCTTCGCTTATGAGAGTAAGGGGCTTTCTTTTGAGGGCCGTGTCACAGCTCACAATGTGAGAGCCATGGCAGCCTCTATGGCTAACCTTCATTAAGTGTCTCTAGACGGCATCTGCAGAGCAGCTACTTGGGCTTCAGTGCACACTTTTACAGCCCACTACTCTTTAGACAAGGACTCCCGTCGGGATGCCTTGTTTGGCCAAGCTGTTCTTCAGCATCTCTTTCAGACTTAATGCAACTCCTACCCACCATCCGGGTTTGGATGCCAGAGATCCATGGTAGGAAGCATGACCCATCTCACCATGGGTTTGCAGCTTCTTGGGGCCATCTCCCCGGCATCTTTTAGCTGGGGAGTCCCTATATGTGAAGACTACATTCCTGCTTGTTCCTGTAGATAGCGTAGTTACTCACCTGTAACAGGTGATCTCCGGGAACAGCAGGAATTTAGTCTTCACAACCCACTCACCTCACCTAGGAGTTGTCTCTCTTTCTCTCTCTCCTTCTCTCCTTTGTCTCAGCTATAAACTCAACTGAAGAGGGAGAGTTGGAATGGCGGGAAGGCAGCACGCAGGCGCTGTGGGATGCTCCCAAAAGCTTTCCTTTTGGACGCTGGGGAGCGTTCCCGAGCAGGCTCCATCGGTACCGACGATACCCATGTGTGAAGACTAAATTCCTGCTGTTCCCGGAGATCACCTGTTACACGTGAGTAACTACAGTTTTTTGTCAGACCAATCAGGAAGGGAGTTGAAACTACTCTGCTTGAATGACTGTAATGTCCTTTTGTTTTTTAATTCTTCTTTATTTTAAATCACTTATCTGAAACAGGCGGTCCAGTGTCAGGCAGTATTGCAAAACAATCCTTCAAAAGCCTTTCAATCCCAGTCAGGCTCGGTCAATAACCATTTCGGATGAACAAATCTGGCCCGTGTGTAAGCACGTTTAATAATGCATGAAGGATATCCCCTAGAACGTAACCGATCACATAACAGATGAGCTTGATGGCATAAATCCTCCACTGTAGAACAAATATGGCGGAATCTAAGAAATTGTCCAATGGGAAGGCACCTGCGTAATGGTGATGGATGATGACTATGAAACTTCAATAAGTTATTACACTGGGTTGGTTTCCTAAATAGAGTAGTCAGTAACGATCCACAATGTTTGTATACAGTAACATCCAAGAAATCTATTCTTTGGTCGTGGATATATGCAGTAAGTTTCACAGTGTTGAGCCAGGATATAAAAATTTGTAACTGATCACAAGTTGAGGACCATAGAAAAAAATATATCATCAAGAAACCTCAGCCATAAGGTTACAGATTTAGAACCCTCAGAGGGATAAATGTACCTCTCCTCCATATCTGCCAAATATAACGTAGCTATTGAGGGGGCTATAACATAAGAACATAAGATATGCCATACTGGGTCAGACCAAGGTCCATCAAGCCCAGTATTCTGTTTCCAACAGTGGCCAATCTAGGTCATACGTACCCAGCAGTTTCCCCAAGAGACATAGGTTCCACAATGCTTGTATTGGTTCAAGCATTGATATCCTGGGTCCCTTCTTAATAATGGTTTATGGACCTTTCCTCCAGGAACTTGTCCAAACCTTTTTTAAACCCAGCTACACTAACAGCCTTTACTACATCCTCCGGTAACAAATTCCAGAGTTTGATTACACGTTGAGTGAAAAAATATTTTCTTTTATTAGTCTTAAATAGTTTTACCCTGTAGCTTCATTGCATGTCCCCTAGTCTTTCTATATTCTGATAAGCTAAACAATCGATCTACGTTTACCCGTTCCACTCCGTTCATTCATTTATAGACTTCTATCATATCACCCCTCAGCCGTCTCTTTTACAGGTTAAAGAGCCCTAACCATTTTAGCCTTTCTTCATAGGAGTATCCTTCCATCCCCTTTACCATTTTGGTGGCTCTTCTCTGAACCTTTTCTAAAATCGCTATATCCTTTTTAAGATACGGCGACCAGAATTGCACACAATATTCAAGGTGCAGTCTCACCATGGAACGATATAGAGGCATTATAATATCTTTTGTTTTATTTTCCATTCCTTTCCTTATGATACCTAGCATTCTATTTGCTCTCTTGGCCGCCGCTGCACACTGGGTCGAGGGTTTTAACATGTTATCCACAATGACGCCTAAATCTTTTTCCTGGGTGGTGGTTCCTAATGTGGCACTGTGGCACCCATGGCTATGCTGCAAGTCTGTAAATAAAACCAACCATCCAACAAAAAGTAATTCTTTGTCAACACCAAACGAATGAGGTTCAACAAAAATGATTTTGGATTACATGACGGGGCAAATTTGAATGTGGAATCCAACAAATCCATAGCCTCCTGTTGGTTAGTATTGATGTATAAGGCAGTCACATCCAGGTTTACCAAAATCACAGATTTGTTCATCGGGAATGGCTATTGACCAAGCCTGACTGGGATTGAAGGCTTTTGAAGGATCGTTTTGCAATACTGCCTGACGCTGGACCACCTATTTCAGATAAGTGTTTTAAAATAAACAAGAATTAAAAAACAAAAGGACATTACAGTTATTCGAGCGGAGTGGTTTCACCTCTCTTCCTGATTGTTTGGTCCGACAAAAAGATAAAATATTACTAAGCTTGGTGCACTGCTTTGAACATTGGATGATCCTTTATTTTTTGATATAATTTTGAGGTCATTCCGAATTTTGGGGGGTTTGTTGGTTCGTACATTAATATCTCCCAACAATATCAGTTTTTTGATTTTTTTTTGTTCCCCCCATTGTACTTCCCCTTTCTCCAGGACCAAGCAGGAAGTCAGTCCTCACATATGGGTGTCATCGGCGCCGATGAAGCCCCAGCGGAGCATTTCTCCAGCTTTCTATGAAAGCCTTTGGGAATGCAGGCACGCATGCGTGGTTCCCTTCCCGCCTAAAGGTGCCATCTTACCTCAGCCTTTTTTTCCGTGAAGCCCACCGGACATGTGTCCTGTTCTCCCAGTTAAAATTAGATTTTTTCGGCGATTATCGCTATTTTTTCTCCCGGTTTGACGCCAGTTCCCCTCCCGCCGGGTTCGGTACACTGGTATCGAGCCTGATTCTTCTTTTTCGGTTTTTGCCCTTCGTGGCTGGCGTTCGCACCCTTTTTTCCCTGGAAGGCTGGTCCTATGACCTCGCGGGGACTCTTTTTTTTCCCCGATGGCTTCCAGTGGTTTTAAAAAGTGTGATCGGTGTAAGAAATTAATGTCTCTCACCGACACACACGACTACTGCCTTCGGTGCCTCGGCCCCGACCACGACCCTAAGTCGTGCGGGCCATGTGGAAAGATGTCTTCCAAGGCACTCCAAAGTCGACAGCAGCAAAAAGAAAGGCTTTTCTCGGACTCAGCCTCCGGCCGGGCCCGGACCTCGTCTGAGGCCTCGACATCTCGGGATTCCGATCCCGAGCACCGTCGAAGCTCCTTGGACAGGGGGTCCCCCGACCGGGAACGCAAGAGGAAGAAGTGGTTCACGAGGGCATTGTCTGAGGAGGTCCCTGGCTCCTCGAGGGCCAGGTCTAAGACCCCCGACCGTCGCCCTGGGCTTGTGGAACACGAGAAGCCTGCAAAAGTTCCTCGCGTGGAGCCGGAGTCTGCTGGACACGTAAGCCCCGTAGTCCTCGAGGACTCTCCTCCCAGGCAGCTGACGTCGGGCCCGGCGCCGCCGGGGCCCGAGTCGGTGGCTGCTGCGTCTCCCGAGCTGAGTCTCAGGATGACAGCGTTGGAAAACAGATTGTCTGCCTTCATGGAGCAACAGCGGGCACTGATGGCCAGCCTGTCTGGCGCATCTGCCCCGACCACTGGGGCATCGACTTCGAAGTCGACCCCGGAGACCGAGCCGATACTCGAGTCTATCGTGGCTCGGAGTCGACCTCGGTCGCGGTTTCCCTCGACCTCCCGTTCGGGACCGAGGGCGTCGACGCCGGTGCCTCCGGCGTCGGGGCGGGTGCTCCAGGGTCCCGCGGGGTTGGACCCTGACTCCTCTTCGGACGAGTCAGCTTGAGAGACGGAGGACGAGGAGTCTCCTGATACCTTCAAGACTCGGTGCGTCTCATCGGACTCACCGCAGTCTGAGCCCCGGAGTAGGTCCCCCCCGGAGGATACTCGGTTCTCAGAGTTTGCCAGGATATGGCCACTGCCTTGGCTATTCCGGCGGACCCCGAGGAGGAGCCTCGAGCTGAAGAGCTCGAGGCCCTACAGTATGACTCTCCTCCTCCTCCGATGCTGGAACGGCTCCTCTTCCGTATGTGGGAGGCACCGGCCTCGGCGCCGGTTCTCAGCAAGCGAGTCGACTCGATCTATCGATTCTGAAAGAGCCCTGGTTTTCAGAAGGCACAGCTACCACACCATTCTATGGTTGTGGAATCGGCCATGCATCGTCTGAAGAGCCAGAAGATGCACTCCGCGGTGCCCCCTGGCAGGGAGGCCCGAAACCTCGATGGCGTCGGTAGAAAGTGCTTCCAGGGCTCGATGCTTGCTTGCCGTGTCCAGTCCTACCAGCTGTACATGGGCATGTAATTGCGTGATCTGGCCAAGGAGTTGGCCGGGTTCTCTGCTGGTCTCTCCGAGGAACCCTTGCAGAGATTTAAGTCCTAGTCCTCGGTGATTCGGGACTGCTCGAAGTTTATGTCCTGCGCCGCCTACGATGGCTTCGAGGCTTCGGCCCGAGTTGCGGCAGCCGGCATCGTGGCTCGACGCCAGGCATGGCTGCAGTCATCGGACCTCGAGCCATGGGTTCAGGACAAGTTGGTCGATGTCCCTTGCCGAGGTGAAAACCTTTTTGGCAAGCCCATGACCGAGAAGGCCGCTCAGCTCGAAACTGAGCACCTCACATGGACAAGGCTGTCTAGGAAAACCTCTGCCCCTTCTCATAAAAAGAAGGGCTCGGGTAAAAAGCCCTTTTACCCGAGGAAGGGCACTGCCTACAAACAGTACCCGCAATATCAGGCTGCCCAAGCTGCCCCCCAGGGTCAGCAAGCCAAGGAGCAGGGTAATGGGCCCCATAGGCAGAGGACCCCCAAGCCACCGGCCCCTGCTACCACTCAGCAGGGTGTGGGTTTTTGACTCCTTGAGAGTAGCCTCTCCTCCACTGCTCTCCCAACCCTGCACAGGAGGTCGCCTCGCCCTCTTTGCCCACCAGTGGCCCCTTATCACCGGGGACAGTTGGGTGTTGGACATAGTCCACAAGGGTTATGCCCTGCATTTTCACCAACTGCCTCCACCATATTTTCCAGGGGAGCCTCCAAGGCCTCCCCTGCACACAGACCTTCTCCTGCAAGAGCTTCATAGTCTGTTGGTAGACAGGGCGGTGGAGCCTGTGCCTCCCCACTTACAAGGTCACGGTTTCTACTCCAGATATTTCCTAGTGCCCAAAAGAACCGGTGGCCTTCGACCCATTCTGGACCTCAGGAACCTCAACAAGTTCCTAGTGAAGGAGAAGTTCAAGATGCTTACTCTTGGGACACTTCTGACCTACCTCCAGCAGTGAGATTGGCTATGCTCTTTAGATCTAAAGGATGCGTACACTCACATCCTCATTCATCCAGACCACAGAAAGTATCTCAGGTTCATTGTGGGAGGAAACCATTATCAATACAGAGTGCTGCCTTTCGGCTTCACCTCCGCCCCCAGAGTCTTCACAAAGTGCCTAGCAGTGGTGGCGGCCTACCTGAGAAACCAGGGCATCTTTGTCTTCCCCTATCTGGACGACTGGCTCATCAGGGGTCAGACGTGCCAGGAGCCCAAACAGGCCACCCTCAGCACTATTGCTCTTCTCCAAAGGCTGGAGTTTGTCATAACCTTCGCAAAGTCCACTTTGCTCCCCTCCCAGAACTTGGAGTTCATAGGAGCAAGGCTGGACTCTCTGCTGGGAAAGGCTTTCTTGCCAGCAGACAGGGCCCAAAGGTTGATGGCCTTGGCAAATCAGTTTCTCAGCAGGTCACTGGTCTCCGCCAGACTCTGCCTGAGGCTTCTGGGCCACATGGCTTCGACAGTACATGTGACCCCCAATGCCAGGCTCCATATGAGGCCTGCACAGTGGTGCCTTCGGACTCAGTGGTCATAGGCCACAGGCAGCCTCAGAGACAGGATAAGGGTGTCCAGACAATTTCTGCACTCCCTCAACTGGTGGCGGCACCCACCCATTCTACTGAAGGGGGTGCCTTTTCAGATTCCAGGGTACACGGTAGTAATGACCACAGACGCCTCCCTGCAAGGCTGGGGAGCTCATTGTCTGGGCAAGTGCACCCAGGGCCTGTGGTCTCCTTGGGAAGCTGCACAGCAGATCCATCTCCTCGAACTCAGAGCTATTCGATTAGCACTCAAAGCTTTCTCTCCTACCCTGGCTCACCAATCTGTCCTGATTCAGACAGACAACCAAGTAGCCATGTTTTATGTGAACAAATAGGGCGGGACTGGGTCCAGGATCCTTTGTCGGGAGGCTCAGGACCTTTGTTCATTTGCCCTCAGGCACAACATGCTCCTCAGGGCTGTGTACCTTCCAGGCCAGGACAACTACCTGGCAGACAGGTTAAGCAGAATACTGCAGCCCCACGAGTGGCAGCTGCATCCTTCAGTACTTCAGAAGATCTTCCTAAAATGGGGTCTCCGTTTGATAGATCTCTTTGCCAGCCCAATGAACAAGCAACTGCCAAAGTTCTGCTCCAGGCAACCGCATCCTCTGCAGCTAGCAGCGTATGCTTTTCTGATATCCTGGTCTCAGGGCCTCCTGTATGCATTTCCTCCCACGCCCTTGGTGGCCCGAACTCTCTTCAAGATTCTTCAGGACGAGGCCTCGGTCCTGCTGGTGGCTCCCAGGTGGCCGAGAGAGCCTTGGTTTCCTCTTCTGCTTCAACGGCGGTGGATCCTCCACTACCCTCTGGGGTTGCAAGCTGACCTTCTCTCACAGGAGCAGGGTTCCCTTCTGCACCCCAATCTCAAAGCTCTCAATTTGATGGCCTGGAGGCTGCAAGGGTAGTTTTGGCTCCCTGGGGCCTACCTCAGGAAGTCGAGGAGGTTGTCCTAGCCTCTAGGAAACAGTCCACTAGGAAAACCTATGCTCTCAAATGGAAAAGGTTTTCTGTGTGGTGTCAGCTACGTACAGAGGACCCTTTCTCTTGTACTGTGCCAGTAGTGCTTCAGTACTTACTGCACTTATCAAATCAGGGACTTAAGTCCAATTCTGTTCGGGTCCACCTCTCAGCTCTAGCAGCTCACCACTCACTGGTGGAGGGACATTCTCTGTCTGGTCATCCCTTGGTGTCCCGCTTTCTCTGGGGCTTGCTTTTGCTCAAGCTTCCCATCCGTCCTCCTGCCCCTGAGTGGGAGCTGAATGTGGTCTTGCAGCAACTGACTCACCCACCTTTTGAGCCGATGGCTACTTGTCCACTACGCTTCCTCTCCTGGAATACACTCTTCCTGATAGCCCTTACCTCGGCTAGGCGAGTAAGTGAGCTTCAGGCCCTGGTCTGATAGGTCTTACACCAGGATTTATAGGAACAGGGTAGTCCTTAGGACTCATCCAAAGTTCCTCCCTAATGTTGTCTCCTCTTTCCACCTCAACCAGGAGGTGGTTCTTCTAACATTCTTCCCTAGGCCTCATGCAAGCCAGGCTGAAGCAGTCCTGCATACCCTGGACTGTAGGAGGGCCTTATCCTTCTACCTTGACCGTATGCAGGGGCATAGAAGGGCTACTCAGCTCTTTGTATCCTTTGACCCCAATAAGTTGGGGTTGGCTGTGTCCAAGCGTACCTTGTCCATCTGGGTAGCTGACTGTATCACCTGGGCTTACAAGGCGGCTGACCTTCCTTTGCAGGATAGGGTCACGGCCCATCGTGTCAGGGCAATGGCTGCCTCAGTGGCTCATCTCCGCTCTGTGCCCTTGGTAGACATCTGCAGGGCTGCAACTTGGTCTTCCAGCCAGACCTTTGCGGCCCATTACTGCCTGGAGAGGGAGTCCCGTAGGGACAGTGCTTTTGGCCAAGCAGTACTCCGGAATCTCTTTGAGCTTTAGGCAACTCCTGCCCTCCTACCCTCTGTTGGGCTACTGGTGGAGGTTGTGTCCTTGGAAAGCCTTTCTTTGCTGCTGGGACTAGAGGGAGTTCTCTTGTTCAGCCTGGGTTCCTCGGTAGCCCAGAGCTAGGGAGTCACCCATATGTGAGGACTGACTTCCTGCTTGGTCCTGGAGAAAGAGTAGCTACTCACCTGTAACAGGTGATCTCCAGGAACAAGCAGGAATTAGTCCTCACATATGGGTACGTCGGTACCGACGGAGCCTGCGCGGGAACGCTCCCCAGCTTCCCAAAAAGGAAAGCTTTTGGGAGCATCCCACTGCGCCTGCGCGCTGCCTTCCCGCCTTTCCTAACCAGCTCTCCTCAGTTCTTCTTTTCCGCGGAGCCAGCAGGTCGTGTTCCTGTCACCGCTGAAGAAGTTCTTTATTTTAATTTATTTCTTTGGTCGCGTGTCTGCCTTCCCCGACACCGGACCGGTACCGCCGGTCTTTCTTTTCTTTAAAAAAAAACAAAACAAAACTATATTTTTCCCCATTTGGTGTATGTTTATGTTTATGTTTATTTGAATTTGATATACCGCTCAGGCCAAAGTATTTTTCTTTTTAGGCCTTCAGGCCCACAAGAAAATTTCTCTCATGGAGAAACCAGCCTCCAGGTTCAAAAAAATGCACTAAGTGTAGCGGTACAATTTCTGTTACAGATACCCATGAACGGTGTCTTAAATGTTTGGGGCCTGAACACTCCATTCCGGATTGCCAGTCCTGCTCCCTCATGTCTCAACGGGGGTTACAGAACAGAACTGCCAAGCTCCATATGCTGTTTCCCACGGAGACACCGGCAGTGGCATCGACATCTTCCAGGTCTTCCTCTCCTGAAGGATCTCAGGTAACCAAACATAAACCCAGCAGGTCCTTGAAGGGCAAATCTCCCTCTAAGCATCGAGATGCCTCCGGGCTTGCCCTAGAGGATCCTGCACCAGCCAAACAATCCCGGCGGGAAGCTCCGGCTTCCAAAGCTCCTCCTATGGGGTTACAGGTTGACATCGATGGCATGGCCTCGACCGATCACCTGTTAGACTGCTCTGGGGTACCGGCACAATCTCCCGGTACCGACATCCAGGCAGTCGTGGCGTCTATGGATCATACTGTCCAATCCATGCAGCAAGCTATCATGGCTTTCATTAAGGCTGCGACGCCGGCGGTACCGCAACGACTTCCGTTGTCGATGCCGGCACCGGTACCAGGTCTGATACCGGTACCGATTGCTTCGACATCGACCAGGATACCGACTCCGGTTCCTGGTTCAGGGCTCTTCCCCGGTGCCGATCCGGTACCGGGTACGCCCAATGTCGATACCGATCGATACGCGTATCGATTGTTGGAATCGGACAGACGATACTTCGATTCCTCTGATGATTCTGATTCATCAGAGGAATCTCCTGAAGTATCCATTACTCTTCCTGAGGAACCTACTTCTCCAAAGAGGAGAATGTTTCCTCCAGAGGATTTGTCCTTTCAAGACTTCATATTAGAAGTGGCTAAAGGACTTTCCATTTCAGTAACTTCTGAAGTAGAGCCTAGAGCTAAAAAACTGGATATTTTAGGTTACTCTAAGGCTCCCAGAGAGGCAGTCACCTTGCCAATTCATGAAATTCTTCATGAACATATGATTGATTTATGGGAGACTCCTCTCACCCTTTCTCCTCATTCTCGTAGATTGGACACTATGTACCGTGTCCCTCCTTGTCCTGGGTTTCAGAAAACTCAGCTTCCTCACCATTCCATTGTGGTGCAGTCAGCTATGAAAAGGATTAAGAGTTCCAAAAGGCACTCTTCTGCCCCTCCAGGAAGAGAATGCAGGACCTTAGATGCTTTTGGTAGGAAAATCTTCCAAGCCAGTATGCTTATTGCCAGAATCAACTCATATAGCCTTTATATGGGTATGTTTCTAAAGGAAATTGCACTGAAGTTGCACAACTTTCTTCCTTTCATTCCAGAAGATAGAAAGGATGAATTCCTTCTTTGGCTTAAGCATACTCAGGATGTTTCCAAGTTTTCCAACAGGGCAGCCTTTGACTCCTTTGAAGGTGCTAGCAGAGCCTCAGGCATTGCCATAGCTGCTCGTAGAATTGCTTGGCTCCAGGCTTCTGATCTAGAGCCCTGGGTTCAGGATGGCTTGGGGAATCTGCCCTGTACAGGTGAAAATCTCTTTGGCAGAGAGTGGCAAATTAAAGCCACTCAAATGGATGCAGAGAATTCTGCTCTGGATAGACTTTCCAAGTCTACCTCCATTCCAGCCAAGAAAAAACCTTTCAAAAAGCCTTATAACAAAAGGAGCAGATTTCCTTCCACTTCTGGCCAGCAATCTTCTACAGGTCGTTTTCCTGCTAAGCGTCAGCAAACTAAACAGGCCAGGCCTAAACCTTCAGGAACTGCTGCAACCCAGCTGTCCCAATCCCCTCAGGGTTTTTGACTTGATACTAGAGAACTTAACCTTTCTGACTCTACGCCAGCCAGATCCTCTCACCATTCCAGGAAGGTTAGCTCATTTTGCTCCCAGATGGGAGCAAATCACATCAGAGCAGTGGACCCTCTCCATTATAAGGGAGGGCTACAAACTTCATTTCTCAGACCTTCCTCCCTACACCATGGTGAGACACTTCAATTCTCCCACATCTCTCCTCAACTTTCTGGGTCAGGAAGTGACTACCCTGCTTGCCCAAGGGGCAATAGAAGAAGTTCCCCTTCTTCAACAAGGGTCAGGGTTCTACTCCCCCTATTTTCTCATTCCAAAGAAAACAGGGGGATACAGACCCATTCTAGATCTCAGAGAATTGAACAAATTCCTATGCAAGGAGAAGTTCAAGATGCTCTCTCTAGGTATTCTCCTTCCGTACCTGCAGAGTCAGGATTGGCTTTGTTCTCTAGATCTCAAGGATGCGTACACCCATGTCCTCATCCATCCATCTCACAGAAAATTCCTACGTTTTCTGTTCCAGGGAAAACATTATCAGTACAGAGTGCTTCCCTTCGGTCTAGCCTCTGCTCCCAGAGTGTTCACCAAATGCATGGCAGTAGTTGCTGCATTTCTACGCACTCTGGGAATATTTGTCTTCCCTTACCTGGACGACTGGCTCATTCGAGCTCCAACCCAGTCAGAGGCTCAGATCTCTCTAAACCGCACCAGGCACATTCTGGAATACCTGGGACTTGTGGTAAATCTCCCAAAGTCCCAGCTCACCCCCACTCAGTCCCTGGAATTCATAGGGGCCTGGTTGGATACCACCACTGCAAGGGCCTACCTTCCACAGGCCCGTTGCCAACGTCTAGTGCAGCTAGCCTCCCAGATTCAGTCAAAGACTCACTTAACTGCCAGGGAGATGCTACAGCTACTAGGCCACATGGCTTCCACAGTACATGTGGTACCCTATGCTCGCCTACATATGAGAGCAGCTCAATGGACTTTGTCCACCCAGTGGACTCAAGCTTCAGGAGCTCTCTCAGACCAAATAGCAACCTCCAAACGTCTCTTTTGGTCTCTCCAATGGTGGATGTCCACTCAAAATCTGTTGTTGGGGTCCCCCTTCCAACCTTTGTTGCCCCAAGCAACTCTCACAACAGATGCCTCCCAAACAGGTTGGGGAGCACATCTACAAGACCTCTCCACCCAAGGCACTTGGTCCCCACAGGAGACCTCCCTTCATATCAACCACTTGGAACTTCGAGCAGTATTCCTAGCTCTCAAGGTCTTTCATACCCTCCTCAGCTACAGGACAGTCCTCATTCAAACGGACAATCAAGTAGCCATGTTTTACATAAACAAGCAAGGAGGAACTGGCTCTCTGTCGCTTTGCAACGAAGCTCTAAGATTATGGGCCTTCGCCAGAGAGCATCAAATCCATCTCCTGGCAGTATACCTCCCAGGGATCCAAAACTCTTGGGCAGACAGACTCAGTCGAGTTCTGCTTCCACACGAATGGTCCCTGCACATGGATCAGGTACTCAGAATCTTCCAAGAATGGGGAACCCCGGACATAGACCTCTTTGCAAGTCCGTGGAATACCAAACTTCCCCGGTTCTGTTCCAGAATTCCGTGTCAGGGAGTTCAGGCCAAGGATGCCTTCCTCCTTCATTGGGGTCAGGGCTTCCTGTATGCCTTTCCACCCATTCCTTTGGTTCCCAAGACTCTGTTCAAACTCCAGAGGGATCAAGGATCTATGATCCTCATAGCTCCACGCTGGCCACGCCAAGTGTGGTACCCTCTACTTCTGCATCTTTCCCAAGCCCCCTCCCTGGACTTGGGAGCTGCTCCAGACCTTCTGTCCCAGGAGGAAGGGACTTTGTGGCATCCAAACCCCAAATCCCTTCACCTCAGAGCTTGGTTGCTGAAGGCCTAGACCTTCAAGACTTAAATGTCTCTCAGCAAGTGAAGGATATCCTCCATGCTTCCAGGAAACCTTCCACTAGACGTTCTTATGCTTTTAAGTGGAAAAGATTTTCCATTTGGTGTGCTCAAAAGGGTCTTGACCCTCTAGCACTCCCTGTGAATTCTCTATTGGAATATCTCCTGCATCTCTCCAATGCAGGCCTTAAGACGAATTCAGTAAGGGTCCATTTGAGTGCTATTGCAGCATCCCTTAAGCCTCTCAATGGACAACCTATTTCCTCTCATCCTCTTATTGCAAGATTCATGAGAGGCCTAACTTTAACTAAGCCTCCCATTCGACCTCCTCCGGTGGCATGGGACTTAAACTTGGTTCTTGGTCAGCTTATGAAGCTGCCTTTTGAACCCTTAGCCACTACCTCCTTGAAATTCCTTTCATGGAAGGTTATTTTCCTTATTGCCATCACTTCTGCTCGCCGCATCAGTGAACTGCAGGCCTTAGTGGCTAATCCACCTTATACAAGGTTCCATCATGATAAGGTAGTCCTTAGGACAAATCTTCACTTTATGCCTAAAGTGGTCTCACCTTTTCATCTTAACCAAGAGGTGTACTTACCTGTCTTTTCCCCAGCTCCTCATGCATCTAGTGCAGAGAGGAGTCTTCATACTCTGGACTGTAAAAGAGCTCTTGCCTTTTACTTGCATAGGACACAGCAACATAGAAAGTCTTCCCAGCTTTTTGTTGCTTTTGATCCTTCTCATTTGGGACTTCCAGTCTCTAAAAGAACACTGTCCAATTGGATTGCTCAGTGTATTTCTTTCGCTTACCAGAGTAAGAACCTTTCTCTGGAGGGCCATGTCACAGCTCATAATGTGAGGGCCATGGCCACCTCTATGGTTCATCTTCATTCTGTATCCATTGATCAGATCTGTCGAGCAGCCACCTGGGCCTCGGTTCATACCTTCACAGCCCATTACTGCTTGGACAAGGACTCCCGCCGGGATGCCTTGTTTGGTCAGGCTGTCCTCAGACACCTGTTCCATTCTTGAACAACTCCTGCCCTCCTTCCCTGTATGGATGCCTGAGATCCATTGGAAGACGAGGAACCCTTCAAGGTCTCATATCCTTGGGGATCTCCCAGGCATCTTAGCTAGGGAGTCCCCATATGTGAGGACTCATTCCTGCTTGTTCCTGGAGATAGCACAGTTACTTACCTGTAACAGGTGATCTCTGGGAACAGCAGGAATTAGTCCTCACAACCCTCCCACCTCCCCTAGGAGTTGTATCTCTCTATCTTTCCTTTCCTCTCTCTCTCTATTGTCTCAGCTTTAAACTCGAACTGAGGAGAGTTGGTTAGGAAAGGCGGGAAGGCAGCCCGCAGGCGCAGTGGGATGCTCCCAAAAGCTTTCCTTTTTGGGAAGCTGGGGAGCGTTCCCGCGCAGGCTCCGTCGGTACCGACGTACCCACTGCCCCCTAGCTCCAGTTCCCACTGCCATTCTATCGCCGAAAAGTCTGAGTGGAGCCCATTTCTCCAACTTATGATACAGTTGCCGGCAGCGCGCTGAATATGCCATAATCTCTCCTTTTAAGACCACCTTTGCCGTCTCCCAAAATAATTCAGTGTCGTCCTGCTGTTGCGAATTATGGGTCACACAAGCTTGCCACTTTTCCATGAAATAGTTATGGAACCACTCTTCCTTATATAGTTCTAGGGGGAACCGCCACAGCTGTGGTTCTCTCAAGCTTGGGTACTAGTCCAGCGAGATCCAAATCGGTGGGTGGTCGGTTATCTCTCCTGGTCCTAGTTTAGCCTCTTCCACTTATGTAAATAAGTATCTCCAGGAACAAGCAGGAATGTAGTCTTCACATATGAGTATCGTCGGTACCGACGGAGCCTGCGTGGGAACGCTCCCCAGCATTCAATAGGAAAGCTTTTGGGAGCATCCCACAGCGCCTGTGTGCTGCCTTCCCGCCTTTCCCAACTGTCCCTCTCCAGTTCTTCGTTTTCCGCGGGGCCGACAGGTCGCACATCCTGTCACCGCAGAAAAAAATCCCTTCTATTCTTTTTTGTGGTCGCGTCTGCCTTCCCTCAACACTACACCGGTACCGCCGGTTCTTCTTCTTTCTTTACTTCAAAAAAACCCAAAACTTTCTTCTGGAGTCTTTCCAGTAATTTTCTCTCAGGTGCCAAGTGCCATTTTGGGCACTAGGCCCAACTTTTCCTTTAGGATGGAAAACACGCTTCGAGTTTTAAAAAGTGTTCTAAGTGTGGCGGTACCATCTCCGTCACCGACACCCATGAGTGGTGCCTCAAATGTTTAGGTCCTGATCACTCTATTTCAGAGTGTGTTACCTGTGGGATGATGTCGAAAAGGGGCCTGCAGAACCGAGCTGCTAAGCTTAGCACCCTTTTTCCCTCCGATGCAGCCTCCATGGCATCGACATCTTCCAGGGCTTCGTCTTCCTCCCATGGATCTCAGGTAACTAAAAGTAATCTAGCCGGTCCTCAAAGGGTAGATCTCCTTCTAGACAGCGTGATGCCTCTGGCGTTGCCCTTGAAGGACTTTCACCAGCAAAATTGCCCCGGCAGGAGGCTTCGGCTTCCAAAGCATTAATGGGGCTCCAGGATGTTCTCGAGGCTTCAACCTTGGCAGAACTACTGGTGCCTGTAAGATATGGTCCAGTTACTCTTCGGTAGGTCCTGGGTTCATTTCACTTCACAGAGGCAGTGGGGCTTGTAATAAGAGACTGACATCAGCAGGGGGTCAGAGTTTAACTTTGGAGACTGATATCACCAGAGTACAAAGCTGCATGAAATGTATGCTGACAGTGCCGTGCTCTGGGGTACCGGCTGCTTGTTCCGGCACCAATACCCAAGCATCGGCAGCTTCAATAGACCAGAGATTCTTAGCTATTGAACGCAGTCTGTCTATTGAACGCAGACTGTCTATTGAACGCAGTCTTGGCTATTGCACGCAGTCTCACGGCCTCGATGCCCTTGAAACCGCTTCAGACAATTCAACCGGTACCGGCACCAACTGCATCAACATCGGCAGGTATTCTACCAGGACCGAGTCATGCGTATCCATCTGGTATCGACAGGTCAGTACCGGACCATTCCAATGCTGACTTCAATCGGTGCCGGTACCGTGCCTTGCACGATCACCCGGATCGGAGACACTTTGAATCCTCGGATGAGTCTGAAGACTCTGAAAGCTCTTCCGATACCAGAGTACTTCTTCCTGAGGATTCTTCTTCTCCTCAGCGTAGGATGTCTCCACCAGAGGATATGTCCTTTCAGGATTTTATCCGAGATGTGGCTCGAGGTCTTTCCATCACAGTGGCTCCTGAAAAAGAGCCTAGGGCAAAGAAATTAGAACTCCTGCAATACCCTAAAGCTCCCAAGGAGGCAGCCACCTTACCTATTCATGAGATCTTGCATGATCTCATGTTAAGGATGTGGGAAACGCCTCTAACCACATCTCCTCACTCTCGAAGACTCAACACCATGTATCGAGTTCCTCCCTGTCATGGTTTTCAGAAGACTCAATTACCACACCATTCCATGGTGGTGGAGTCAGCAATGAGAAGGATAAAGTGTGCAAAAAGGCATGCATCTAATCCTCCAGGACGTGAGTGTAGGACGCTTGACTCCTTTGGATGTCGAACCTTCCAGGCTTCCATGCTTTCTGCTAGGATCAGTTCCTATATCTTATATATGGGCATGTTCCTTAAGGAGGTCACAGGAGATTTAGAGCTTATGAACCCTCTCCTTCCTGATAAAGGGCAAGATTATCTCGCCCTTGTCAAACATGCTCAGGATGTTTCCAAGTTTGTGAATCGTGCAGCTTTTGACTGCTTTGAGTGCATAAGCAAAACCTCTGCCATTGCCATAGGTGCACGTAGGATTGCCTGGCTCCAGGCATCTGACTTGGAAATTTGGGTACAGGATAAACTAGGGAATATTCCTTGCACAGGAGAGAATCTCTTTGGCAAGAATTAGCAGGAAAAAGCTAATGAGATAGATGCTGACAATATCACTTTGGATAGATTGTCTAAATCTACAGTTGATCCTGCGAGGAAAAAATCCTCTAAGAAACCTTTCTTCAGTAAGAAGAATTTGTTTTATCCCTCCTATACCCAACAGGAGCATCGTTTAGGTCAGTCTGCCCAAAAGGGACAGCAGCAACAACCTAGACAAAGACAAAAGCAACTAAGCCTCAACCGGCTCAGCAAACTCAGCCTCCACAGGGGCTTTGACTCCTATCTAGAGAACTTTGCCTTCCTGGCCCTGAACGGCCCAGAACCCTCCACCATCCCAGGAAGGTTATGTCATTTTGTCCCCAGATGGGGTCAAATAACAGCAGAAAATTGGATGCTGTCTATTGTAAGAGAGAGGTACAAGCTTCATTTCCTCAGCATGCCCCCTCCTACAATGGTAAGATAGTTCAATTCTCAGACCTCTCTCAACGACCAGTTAGGTCAAGAGGTCACTGTGCTTCTTGCCCAAGGGGCAATAGAAGAGGTACCAATTCCCCAACGGGGTACAGGGTTTTACTCCCCCTATTTCCTTTTTCCAAAGAAAACAGGAGGACACAGACCCATTTTAGACCTCAGAGAATTGAACAAATTCCTGTTCAAAGAGAAGTTCAAAATGATTTCTCTAGGAACTCTGCTGCCATACCTTCAGAGTCAGGATTGGCTTTGTTCCCTAGCTCTCAAGGATGCATACACTCATGTTCTCATCCATCCAACTCACCGAAAGTTCCTTTGCTTTCTGTTTCAAGGGAAGCACTACCAATACAGGGTTCTTCCTTTTGGCCTGGCCTCTGCACCAAGGGTGTTCACAAAATGCATGGCTGTGGTGGCAGCATTTCTCCGCACCCTGGGAATATTTGTCTACCCTTACTTAGACGACTGGCTCATTCGAGCCCCTTCAGAGCCAGAGGCCAGGGTTGCTCTCTCTCGCACAATGCGCATCCTTCAGTATTTGGGACTTGTCATAAACTTCCCAAAATCCAACCTTGCTCCCACTCAGTCCCTGGAGTTTATAGGAGCTCTGCTGTATACCAGACAGACAAGGGCCTACCTTCCACAGCCCTGCTGCCTTCGCATGGTGCAGTTAGCTTCCCAAGCAGTGCTAAAATCTCACCTCACTGCTCGGGAAATGTTACAGTTGCTAGGCCACATGGCATCCACCGTGCATGTGGTTCCTTATGCTCTCCTCCATATGAGGGCAACCCAGTGGACTTTATCCACTCAGTGGACTCAGGCGTCAGGTTGCCTATCAGACAAAATAGCAAACTCAGATCGCCTTATTTTGTCCCTCCAATGGTGGCAGTCACCCCAAAACCTTTTGGTGGGGTCTCCTTTTCAGCAATCCCCACCCCAAGCCACTCTAACAACAGATGCCTCACAGGTGGGTTTTGGAGCCCACCTGCAAGGCCTCTCTAACCAGGGTACCTGGACTCCACAGGAGACCTATCTACACATCAATCTTGTGGAACTCAGAGCAATCTTCCTTGCTCTTCGAGTATTCCACACCCAGCTCAGCTACAAGACTGTCCTAGTTCAAACAGACAATCAAAAAGCCATCTTCTATGTGAACAAGCAGGGCGGAACAGGCTCTCTGTCACTCTGCAACGAAGCTTTGCGACTATGGGCCCTCGCCAGAGAGCATCAGATTCATCTCCTTGTGGTGTATCTTCCAGGAATTCAAAACTCTTGGACAGACAGACTCAGTCGAGTTCTGCTTCCACATGAATGGTCTCTCCATGCAGACCAGGTGGCCAAAGTTTTTCAAATTTAGGGAACCTCGGATATAAACCTCTTTGCAAGTCCGCTGAATGCCAAACTTCCACGGTTCTGTTCCAGAATTCCGGCTCAGGGTTGTCAGGTCAGGGATGCTTTCCTCCTCCATTGGGGTCAGGACTTCCTGTATGCCTTTCCACCCATTCCCCTAATTCCCAAAACCCTGTTCAAGCTTCAGAGAGACAGAGGTCATATGATTCTCATAGCTCCACGTTGGCCACAGCAAATGTGGTACTCTTTGCTCCTACATCTCTCTCAATCTCCGCCTCTGGAGTTAGGATCTGCTCCAAATCTCCTTTCTCAGGAGGACGGGATGCTGTGTCATGCCAATCCCCAGTCTCTGCATCTCAGGGCCTGGTTGCTGAAAGCCTAGAACTTCACGGTCTTAACCTTTCTCAGCAGGTAAAGGATATCCTTTATGCTTCCAGGAAGCCTTCCACAAGACGCTCTTATGCTTTCAAGTGGAAAAGGTTTACCATATGGTGCTCGCAGAAGGGTCTTAACCCTCTTGCGATACCGCTGGAATCATTACTGCATTATCTCCTTCATTTGTCTAATGCAGGGCTTAAGACCAATTCAGTGAGAGTTCATTTGAGTGCTATTGCAGCTTCTTTCAAGCCTCTAAATGGACAACCTATTTCCTCTCATTCTCTCATAGCGAGATTTATGAGAGGCCTTCTTTTAACTAAGCCTCCCATTAAGCCACCACTGGTAGCATGGGACTTAAATCTGGTTCTTGGGCAGCTCATGAAGCCGCCTTTTGAACCATTAGCTACTACCTCTTTGAAATTCCTTTCCTGGAAGGTCATCTTTCTTATTGCAATCACATCAGCACGTCGCATCACTGAATTGCAAGCGTTGGTAGCTGATCCTCCTTATACAAGGTTCCATCATGATAAGGTAGTCCTTAGGATTCATCCATACTTTATGCAAAAGGTGTCGTCACCTTTTCATTTAAACCAAGCGGTATACCTTCCTGTATTCTTCCCAAGGCCTCACGCCTCAAATGCAGAAAGGAATCTTCATACTTTGGACTGTAAAAGAGCTTTGTCCTTTTACTTGCAAAGGACACAGCAACATAGAAAGTCCTCCCAATTCTTTGTTGCTTTTGATCCTAGTCATTTTGGACTTCCAGTCTCCAAAAGGACACTGTCCAGCTGGATTGCACAGTGTATATATTTTGCCTATCGGAGTAAGAACCTTCCTCTTGAAGGCCATGTCACAGCTCACAATGTGAGAGCCATGGCAGCCTCTATGGCTCATCTTCACTCTGTGTCTATTGACGACATCTGTTGAGCAGCTACTTGGGCTTCGGTTCATACCTTCACAACCCATTACTGCTTAGACAAGGACTCCCGCCAGAATGCCTTGTTTGGTCAGGCTGTTCTTCAACACCTGTTCCACACTTAATCAACTCCTACCCACCATCCCTGGTAGGATGCCAGAAATCCATGGGGGGAAGTGGAGCCCTTTCACAAAGGCACACAATTTTCTGGGGCCATCTCCCTGGCATCTGCAGCTAGGGAGTCCCCATATATGAAGACTACATTCCTGCTTGTTCCTGGAGATAGCATAGTTACTCACCTGTAACACGTGATCTCCGGGAACAGCAGGAATTTAGTCTTCACAACCCACCCACCTCCCCCTAGGAGTTGTATCTTTCTATCTCTCTCTCTTTCCCTCTCTCTTTTGTCTCAGCTATAAACTCAACTGGAGAGGGACAGTTGGGAAAGGCAGGAAGGCAGCACGCAGGCGCTGTGGGATGCTCCCAAAAGCTTTCCTATTGGCCGCTGGGGAGTGTTCCCACGCAGGCTCCGTCGGTACCGACAATACCCATATGTGAAGACTAAATTCCTGCTGTTCCCGGAGATCACCTGTTACTGGTGAGTAACTGTGCTTTTCCAATGTAAGAATGTAGTCGATGCGAGCACTGGTCCCATGGGCGTGAGATAGATGGATGTATTCTGTCTGTGGGCTGAGGAAATAGGACAGCCGTTAGAATTGGTTATTCAATTATTAGGCATGTTAATATGTAACTGGATGGCTGGTGGACGTAAGGATCACCTGGTAACAAGCCTGCCTGGTGTGATGGTAGCGTACCTCATGTGCCACCTAGACAAGGTTTTAGATAGTGCTGGGGAGCAGTCTGCTGTCTTGGTACATATTGGCACCAATGATATAGGAAAGTGTGGGAGGGAGGTTCTAGAGGCCAAATTTAGGCTTTTAGGTAGGAAGTTGAAATCCAGAACTTCCAGGGGTAGTATTTTCTAAAATGCTTCCCGTTCCTCGCGCAGGACCCAAAAGGCAGGCATAGCTCCGGATTCTCAATGCTTGGGTGAGATGGTGATGCAAAGAAGAAGGCTTTGGATTTGTTAGAAACTGGGCAACATTCCGAGGAAGGGAGGGGCTTTTTCAAAAGGATGGGCTTCACCTTAACAGGGATGGAACCAGGCTGCTGGCATTAACCTTTAAAAGGGGGAGAGAGCAGCTTTCAAACTAGATAATAAAGGAAAGCCAACAGTTGCCCAGGAGCGCATGGTTCAGAAGGATGTATCCTTGAAGGATACTAGCCAAAAAGGGAAGTTAGGGCATCCCGTCACAGAAATTCCAATAAAGAAAAAAGTAACCCAGATGCCCTTAAGTACAGAGCTGAAAGATTCCAAATTACCCCTTTCGACTGATAACCAGATTAATATGAATAAAATGCAACCTCTAAAATGCCTGTATGCAAATGCAAGAAGTCTTAAAAAATAATATGGGAAAGCTAGACTATATAGCACTAAATGAAAGATTAGATATGATTGGCATTTCAGAGACCTGGTGGAAGGAGGACAACCAGTGGGACACTGTGATACTTGGGTACAAACTATATCTCAATAATAGAGTAGCTCAAATTGGTGGAGGGGTTGCGTTCTATGTTACAGAGGGCATTGAGTCATGTAGGATTAAAGTTTTTGCAGGAAAAAAAAAATATACTGTAGAATCTCTATGGATAGAAATTCCATGTAGAAAGAGGACGGCAATGGCAGTGAGGGTGTATTGCTGACCACCTTGCCAGAATGAACAGATGGATGATGAAATGCTGAAAGAAATCATGGAAGCTAACAAAAGTTACAACACAGTAATAATGGGTGATTTTAATGACCCCGGTATCGACTGGGTCAATGTCAAAGCAGGACACGCTGGAGAGAGAAAGTCTCTAGATGAAAAAAATGTCTGCTGCTTGGAACAGCTGGTATATGAACCGACAAGAGGAGAAGCTATTTTGGACCTAGTTCTTAGTGGTATGCAGGATCTGGTGCAAGAGATAAGGGTTTTGGGGCCATTTGGCAATAGTGATGATCACATTTATTTTAATAAATGGAAAGAAGGGCGGAAAGGAAATCCACAATACTACCTTTTAACTTTCAAAAGGGAGACTGTGATAAAATGAGAGAAATAGTTAAGAGAAAACCAAAAGGAGCTGCTGCAAAGATTAAAGATTTACATCAAGCATGGGCGTTGTTTAAAAGTACTATCTTGGAAGCCCAGACCAGATGTATTCCATCCTTTAAGAAAAGTAGAAGGAAGGCCAAAAAACTGCCAGCACAGTTTAAAGGTGAGGTCAGAGAGGCTGCTGTTGCTAAAAAAAAAAAAAAAAAAAAAAGCATCTTTCAGGAAATGGAAAAAGGAGCCAAATGACGAACACGGGAAACACAAGCATTGGCAAGTTAGATGCAAGGCATTGATAAGGGAGGCAAAGGGAAAATTTGAAAAGAAGCTTGCTGTAGAAACAAAAATGCATATTAAAAACTTTTTCAAGTACATTAGTAGCAAAAAACTTGAGAGAGTCAGTTGGACCACTGGATGATAGAGAGGTAAAAGGAGTGCTAAAGGAAGACAAAGCCATAGCAAAGAGACTCTGGCCCCAATTCCATAAGGCAAATAGTGGGGCAGCATATCCCACTGGGACGTGCTACTCTGCTATCCTCCTCGCTGGTATTCTGTATCCATCCCCTGCTGCACACACAGAGCTGCGGGGTATGGGGGCATGGGCGGGACCGACCCCCGGATGTACAGGGCCGATTCCGCTCACGGCCCTGTATGTCCAGGAGTCGCCGGGAGGATGGCCAGTTTATTAAACCTTAGATGTGAAATTAGCACCGGCTGCCCCTTGATCCTTCCTGGCAGCCCCCCTGGAGATCGCCAGCACACCCCAGTGTGTGGGACAGGCCAAGGTGGATTCCCACCACCCAATTGGAGCACTGGCTGCTCCTTTCGGGGTCAGGCAGTGGGGTATCGGGGTCCAGGTGGCTATATTGCAGGTCATGCTGCAGGGAGAAGGTCCCCATGGCACTGCTGGGGTGGCCGGGCCCTCTGCAAGGCCCCGATCGTGCACCCACGGGAGTGTCTTGCTCCCGTGATGCAGAATTGGGCGCTGATGGCCCCATCTTGGTTGGGGCCGTCCAAACAGCCCGGACGTTGCCCATATTGGATTGGACTCTGAACAAATTCTTTGCTTCGGTCTTTACTGAAGATGATGTAGGGAAATTACTCATGCTTGAAATGGTATATAAAAGGTGATATATTGGAAGAATTGAAAGAAATATCGATAAACCTGGAAGATATATTACAACCTTTTGATAAACTGAAGAGTAGCAAATCACGTGGACTGGATGGTATACATCCAAGGGTGTTGAAAGAACTGAAATATGAGATTGCAGACCTACTATTAGTAATTTGTGAACTATCATTAAAATCATCTGTAGTACGGGAAGATTGGAAAATGGTCATTGTAATGCCAATTTTTAAAAAGGGTTCCAGCGGTGATCCAGGAAACTACAGACTGGTGAGCCTGACATCTATACAAAGCAAAATGGTAGAAACCATTATAAAGAATGAAATTAATGAACATTTAGATAGTCATGGTTTAATGGGAGAAGGCAAACATGGATTTAGCCAAGGAAAGACTTGTCTTACTAATCTGTTATATTTTTTTGAAGGTATGAATTAGCGGATAGGCAAAGGTGAGCTGGTTGATATAGTGTATCTGGATTTTTTGAAAGCCTTTGACGAGGTCCTTCATGAGAGACTCTTGGCAAAATTAAAAAGTCATGGTATTGGAGGCAGTGTAGTATCGTGTATCAGGAACTGGTTAAAAGATGGAACATAAGATATGCCATACTGGGTCAGACCAAGGTCCATCAAGCCCAGTATTCTGTTTCCAACAGTGGCCAATCTAGGTCATATGTACCTAGCAGTTTCCCCAAGGGACACAGGTTCCACAATGCTTGTATTGGTTCAAGCATTGATATCCTGGGTCCCTTCTTAATAATGGCTTATGGACCTTTCCTCCAGGAACTTGTCCAAACCTTTTTTAAACCCAGCTACACTAACAGCCTTTACTACATCCTCCGGTAACAAATTCCAGAGTTTGATTACACGTTGAGTGAAAAAATATTTTCTTTTATTAGTCTTAAATAGTTTACCCTGTAGCTTCATTGCATGTCACCTAGTCTTTCTATATTCTGATAAGCTAAACAATCGATCTACGTTTACCCGTTCCACTCCGCTCATTAATTTATAGACTTCTATCATATCTCCCCTCAGCCGTCTCTTTCAAAGGTTAAAGAGCCCTAACCTTTTTAGCCTTTCTTCATAGGAGTATCCTTCCATCCCCTTTACCATTTTGGTGGCTCTTCTCCGAACCTTTTCTAATAACTCTATATCCTTTTTAAGATACGGCGACCAGAATTGCACACAATATTCAAGGTGCGGTCTCACCATGGAACGATATAGAGGCATTATAATATCCTTTGTTTTATTTTCCATTCCTTTCCTTATCATACCTAGCATTCTATTTGCTCTCTTGGCCGCCGCTGCACCCTGGGCCGAGGGTTTTAACATGGTATCCACAATGACGCCTAAATCTTTTTCCTGGGTGGTGGTTCCTAATGTGGAACCTTGCATCGTGTAACCATAGTTTGGGTTGTTCTTCCCTAGGTGCATAACCTTGCACTTGTCCACATTAAATTTCATCTGCCATTTTGATGCCCAGTCTTCCAATTTATCAAGATCCTCTTGCAATTTTCCACAATCCTCTTGGGTTTTAACAACTTTAAATAGTTTTGTGTCATCTGCAAATTTGATAACCTCACTCGTTATTCCACTTTCCTGGTCATTTATGAATATGTCAAAAAGCAGCGGACCCAGCACAGATCCCTGGGGTACACCACTATTCACCTTTCTCCATTGGGAAAATTGGCCATTTAGCCCTACCCTCTGCTTTCTATCTTTTAACCAGTTCCTGATCCACAATAGTACACTGCCTCCTATCCCATGACTCTTTAGTTTTGCCAAACGTCTCTCATGAGGGACCTTGTCAAAGGCTTTCTGAAAGTCCAGATACACAATATCAACCGACTCACCTTTGTCCACCTGATTATTCACTCCTTCAAAAAACATAACAGATTAGTAAGACAAGATCTTCCTTGTCTAAAGCCATGTTGGCTGTCTCTCATTAGTTCATGACTATCTACATGCTGAGTAATTTTATTCTTTATGATGGTTTCTATCATTTTTCCCGGTATTGACGTCAGGCTCACTGGTCTGTAGTTTCCAGGATCACCCCTGGAACCCTTTTTAAAAATTGGTGTTACATTGGCGATCCTCCAATCTTCAGGTATTAGAGATGATTTTAATGATAGTTCACAGATTACTAATAGCAGGTCTGCAATCTCATATTTCAGTTCTTTCAATACCCTTGGATGTATACCATCCGGCCCAGGTGATTTGCTACTCTTCAGCTTATCTAATAGTTGTAATACATCTTCTCGATGTATCGATATTTCCTTCAATTCTTCTGCACCTTTAAATACCACTTCAGTCATGGGTAACATCCCTACATCTTCCTCAGTAAAGACTGAAGCAAAGAATTCGTTCAGTCTCTCCGCTATCGCCTTGTCGCCTCTTAGTGCTCCTTTAACCCCTTTATCATCTAATGGACCAACTGACTCTCTCACAGGTTTTTTGCTACGAATGTACTTGAAAAGGTCTTTACTTCGCGTTTTTGCTTCTGCAGCAAGCTTCTTCTAAAATTCTCCCTTTGCCTGCCTTATCAATGCCTTGCATTTGACTTGCCAGTGCTTGTGCTGTTTCCAAGTTTCGTCGTTCGGCTCTTTTTTCCATTTCCTGAAAGATGCTTTTTTGGCAACAACAACCTCTCTGACCTCAACTTTAAACCATGCTGGCAGTTTTTTGGACTTCTTTCCACTTTTCTTAAAGCATGGAATACAGCTGGTCTGGGCTTCCAAGATAGTATTTTTCAACAACAGCCAAGCCTGATGTACGTCTTTAACCTTTGCAACTGCTCCTTTTAGTTTTTTCTTGACTGTTTTCCTCATTTTATCATAGTCTCCCTTTCGAAAGTTAAAAGGTAGTACTGTGGATTTCCTTACTATCCCTCCTCCACTAATTAAATCAAAGGCGATCATGCTATGATCACTATTGCCAAGTGGCCCCAACAACCTTATCTCTTGCACTAGATCTGGTGTTCCACTAAGGATTAGGTCTAATATGGCTTCCCCTCTGGTCGGTTTCATTAACCAGCTGCTCCAAGAAGGAGTCATTTATTTCATCTAGGAACTTTATCTCCCTAGCATGTCCTGACGTGACACTGACCCAGTCGATACCGGGGTAGTTGAAATCACCCATTATTATTACTGTGCTGTAACTTTTGTTAGCTTCCTTGATTTCTTTGAGCATTTCATCATCCATTTGGACATTCTGGCCAGGCGCTCGATAGTACACCCCCACTGCCATTGCCTTCCCCCTTTTACATGGAATTTCAATCCATATAGATTCTACAGCAGATTTTGTTTCCTGCAAAACTTTAATCCTTTCTGACTCAATGCCCTCTCTAACATAGAGAGCATCCCCTCCACCAATTTGATCAGCTCTATCATTACGATATAGTTTGTACCCAGGTATCACAGTTGTCGTCCTTCCACCATGTCTCTGATATTCCAATCATATCTAACCTTTCATTTAGTGCTATATATTCTAACTCTCCCATCTTATTTTTTAGACTTCTAGCATTTGCATACAAGCATTTTAGAGAATGTATTTTATCCATATTAATTTGTCTGTTAGACATGAGTAATTTGGGATCTTTAAGCTCTGTCTGCTCCGTACTTGAGGGCATTTGGGCTACTTTACTCTTTTGTGGAACCTCTCTGCTTTTGGTAGTATCCTTCAAAGATACATTCTTCCGAACCATCTGCTCTTGGGCGACTGTCGGCTTTCCCCTAATATCTAGTTTAAAAGCTGCTCTATCTCCTTTTTAAAGGTTAATGCCAGCAGCCTGGTTCCATCCCGGTTAAGGTGAAGCCCATCCCTTCGGAAGAGCCCCTCCTTTCCCCAGAATGTTCCCCAGTTCCTAACAAATCCAAACCCTCATCTCTGCACCATTGTCTCATCCACGCATTGAGACTCCGGAGCTCTGTCTGCCTTTTGGGTCCTGCGCGTGGAACAGGAAGCATTTCGGAGAATGCTACCCTAGAAGTTCTGGATTTCAACTTCCTACCTAAAAGCCTAAATTTAGCCTCCAGAACCTCCCTACCACATTTTCCTATGTCATTGGTACCAACATGTACCAAGACAGCAGACTCCTCCCCAGCACTATCTAAGACCTTATCTAGGTGGCGCGTGAGGTCCGCTACCTTCGCACCAGGCAGGCATGTTACCAGGCGATCCTCACGTCCACCAGCCACCCAGCTATCTACATGCCTAATGATCGAATCACCAACTATAACGGCTGTCCTAACCCTTCCCTCATGGGCACATGGCCCTGGAGAAACTTCCTCGGTGCGAGAGGGTTTTACATCACCTGGAGGACAGGTCCTAGTTACAGGATCACTTCCTGCCACACCAGGGTGATGCTCTCCTGTCATGTGACCTCTCTCCTCCATGGCAACAGGGATGCTGCCAGACTGGAGGTGGGACTTCAGGACTATATCCCTGTAGGTCTCGTCTATGTACCTCTCTGTCTGTCTTATGCTTTCCAAGTCTGCTACTTTAGCCTCTAGAGAACGGACTCGTTCCCTGAGAGCAAAGAGCTCCTTGCACCTAGTGCACACGTAAGACCTCTCACCAACTGGGAGAAAATCATACATGTGACACTCAATGCAAAAGACTGGAAAGCCCCCATCCCGCTGCTGGACTGCTGTCTGCATCTTAGTTTTAAGTTTGTGTTTAGATCTAAGTTCTTTACTTACTAAGGGTTGCTATGGATATTTATACTATGGATAAATTATAGCTCTTAGCTGGTGCTAGGCTGTAACTTCTTATGAAATTTAAAGTACAAGCTCTCTGCTGGGTTCTAAATTTAACCAGAAAGCTCTTTTCTGTGTTGTAAATTTAAGCTAAAAGAACTTTGCTGATGCTAGGCCCTGAGTGACTATTAAATGTAAACTACAAGCTCTCTGCTGGGTTCCAAATGTAACCAGAAAGCTCTCTTCTGTGTTTTAAATTTAAACTAAAAGTACTTTGCAGTTACTAGGCCCTGAGTGACTTTTAAATTTAAAGTACAAGCTCTCTGCTGGGTATGAAATGTAACCAGAGAGCTCTCCTCTGTGTTTTAAATGTAAACTTAAACTGCTGCTACTAGGCCCTGACTGATTTAACAAAAATAGTGGATCACAGATTAATTAGCTTTAATACAAAGAATTCCTTTATAAAATTACCAGAAGTAAATACTCACAGTTGCAGATCTCCCTCCAGAAGCAACAGTCCCCCTTACCAGTCTTTCAAGACAGAGGATCACAGAGCTCTGGTTGAGCTATTTATGCCTGTGTTGCTTAAGTAAGCTGTGACCAACTTCCTGGGTAATTAACAGTCCTTGCTTGGATAGGAGGAGTTTTTCAAAATGGCCTTTTGATCTGCCACCTGGTGTTAACACCTATTGAAAAAGTTTCGCAGGTTTCTTGCCCCCTAGGTAGAAGGCCTCTTTGTAAAGGTCTCTAGAAAACTTTATTTGTTGCTCAAAAAGTACAGACCCTGTTTTGCTTTTTGTGCTAAGCTAAATTCTGATTTGATTTAAATTATAGCTCTTAGCTGCTGCTAGGCTCTAACTTCTTATGAATTTAAAGTACAAGCTCTCTGCTGGGTTCTAAATTTAACCAGAAAGCTCTTTTCTGTGTTGTAAATTTAAGCTAAAAGAACTTTGCTGATGCTAGGCCCTGAGTGACTATTAAATGTAAACTACAAGCTCTCTGCTGGGTTCCAAATGTAACCAGAAAGCTCTCTTCTGTGTTTTAAATTTAAACTAAAAGTACTTTGCTGTTACTAGGCCCTGAGTGACTATTAAATTTAAAGTACAAGCTCTCTGCTGGGTATGAAATGTAACCAGAGAGCTCTCCTCTGTGTTTTAAATGTAAACTTAAACTGCTGCTACTAGGCCCTGACTGATTTAACAAAAATAGTGGATCACAGATTAATTAGCTTTAATACAAAGAATTCCTTTTAGAAAATTACCAGAAGTAAATACTCACAGTTGCAGATCTCCTTCCAGAAGCAACAGTCCCCCTTACCAGTCTTTCACATTCATTTACCACCTTTTCCTGAAAAGGGTACCTTCTCCACCCCTTCAAAGTGCACTCTCATTTTCCCTCTTCTCTGCTCCTGGCATGCACTCCCTACCCCCCCCCCCCCCTACCACCACTCTCATTCCTCTCCTCTGCTTGGTTCCCATGGCTTACTTGCTCCCAGAGCACAGTGACTCTTGAGTTCCTGCATCTGATCTGCTCTGCTCCCACAGTGTTCTGGCTTGTTGGACCGAATAGATGCTGCTGTTATGGTTGCTTTCTCCACCTGGGCTAAACAGCCAAAAACTATCATTGCCCCCTCCTTGTTTTTTTAGCTCCATTGACTTGACATCATTGGATCCTGTTAGCATGGATGATATTTGGTGTTTTTCCAGTTATAACCAAAATCAGAAGCTCTACTTCAAAGTAAAAAAAAAAAGCAACAACAAATTTGTTAATGGATGATTAAAACAAGCTAAAAGGTCCTGCATATTTTAAGTTGTTTTCTTTCAGTACTTACAGATAACCTGATTTCAGAAAAACCTTAAGCTTATGTTCAAGAAGTGGCTTAGGATAAAAGAATATTCCTGCAGGTTTCACTAGCTGAACTAACAAACCATTAGATGCTTATCTTTTTTTTCATTCTCTTATCATTACTATTTTCTGTAGATACCTCAAGATAACACTGATGCTATTGTGAGTAAAGCTGTGGATTTGTGGCAGAAGCACTGTGGCACACCTCTGCAATCTGTATGAGCACTTCCCCACCAGATACTTCAAGTTGCTGGTCTCTGAAATCATGGAATATGTGTTGAAATCTGGCATTTCTTCTTTAAATATTTGTAAATATCTTCATATCTGCTCCATTACTTACTGAAATGGTACAATGGTTTGTCTCTAATGGGATGGATAAATTGGGTATCTATTTTGCAAGAATAAAATTGTGGAATGAACAACATATATAGTAGTACTGTTATGATGAAGAGGGATAGATATTTTGGTAAACTGGAGGCCATATTCAATTATAATGTCAGGTAATAAAATAATAAGAGACTTGATTTATCCAAATTTAGGACACAATTTTTGGCATAAAAATATTAAACAACTTTACTGCCTAAAAATAATCACATTTCCAGTTAATAAAAAAGTGGTTCTGGTGGGGAGAGGGAGGGAGAATGTATAAACTGCCTTTACGTTGTTTTATGATAGCCCTGCTTTGATTAGTAGAATGTATGATCATGTTTTCTTCAGTATATATAAGCTTCTTTAATTTTACGATGTGCACAGCCATCTTCTAGCCATTGGTAACAGTTGGAATTAGCAAAAAAAAGTATGCACTCTGGAAGTCTCTAGATGGTGATGACTGACGTGGGCAAGTATATATATATTTTTTTTAATTTAAATTTTTATTAATTTTTGAAAAACATTCATGTACAACAAGAATGCAGGAAATAAGATGATAGTTACATTCACTACCAAACTAGAAGGTATAGCCACAAAAGAAACTAAAAAAGCAACATCATCCAAAAATTCATCCACCACCTAAAGGCAATAAAAGGAGGAGGCCACAGGAAAATGTAATTTAAAAAAAAAGTAAACAGATTATAACAGAGACTTAAGCATCAGCCATGTTGGTTGCAGTTGGCACCACACTACCCTCCCTCGCAATCAGAAAATCCAATAGCTGATTAGGCTCAAAAAAAAAAGAAAAATCTTACCATCATAGGAAATTACACACCGAGAGGGGAACCGTAACACAAAACTACCCCCAAGGGAAAGAACCCTAGAGTGCAGACCCAGGAATTCTTTTCTCCTTAACTGGGTAACTCTAGCTAAATCAGGAAACACATGCACTTTAGTGCCTAGAAAACTAACATTGAAATTTCTGAAGTAAGCACGAAGAACTGTAGATTTATCCGGCTCTAAAGCGAGGGTCACAAGCAAAGTAGTTCGCTCAGTAACCACCTCTAAAGAATCTTCCAGGAACACGGTAAGATCCCCAATTCCTTGGACTCGATTCTCAGAGGTAGGGCTTACTGTCAAGTACTGTGCGCGAACAATTGGAGGCAAATTATCTCCAGGGAGTTTAAGCACTTCCTGGAAATATTTACGAATCATCTCAATAGCAGACATAACAGGAGATTTAGGAAAATTTAAAAGTCTCAGGTTATTCCTCAGAGTATAATTCTCCAAATGTTCAGCCTTTTTGGACAGTAAGATTTTATCCTTCAATTGAGCCGCACACAGTCCACGAAGATGTTCCAGTTCTATTTCCACACCAGACAAGCGCCGAGCCTGTTCCTCCTGTAGCTTCTTTGCCTCAGCAACTTCTTTCCGTAATGATAGAAAATCCACTTTAACAACCCTCACAACAGTTAACAGAGAGGTATTCATGGTAGCTATTGCATCCCACAGTGCCTCCAAATTTATCACAGATGGTCTAGACAAACCACTCAAACCTGGAATCACGTCCAAATCCCCATTCACAGCTGAAAGGTCTCCAGAGGGTAGGGAGACCTCCACCTCTCCACCTCCATCCACCGCAACACCGATCAAGGGAGAGGAAGATCCCAAAACTCCACCTGAGGCCAAGCCCTCTCCACTTCCATCCACCGGGGAGCAAACCGGCAGGAAGCTCTCTGACCTCGGGAGAACTAGTTCCAGGTTGAGGCGGGGGGCCGTGCTGCACAGGAGACAGCCACACCCCAGATGCACCCAGAGCCGACGACTCCAGCACCGCCGGCTCTGCTGTAGACGCTGCTCCCATTCCCGCCACCGGAAAGCCGCATGCCTCCAGGTTCCTCTGAATGGGGGCATTCAAAGAAGCCGTCCCCGAGGGTAGGTAAGCGTGCTTCCTCTTTCGGCGCCCCATCTCTACTCACAAAGGAAATAAAACACCATGTGGACTGGTCAGCGCAGGGCTACTAGCGAGCGTGAATACCCTGCCGCCATCTTGCCTCCTCCCCGGGCAAGTATATTTTGACTTCATTTTAATCATCATGCAGGTTCATTTGAATTTCTTTATAAACACCTATGTGACTTAACACCAGAGGAATCAAGACGGTCTTGTATCTTCAAGCAGCTTCGTAAAGTTATACTAACTGCTAAGGAGAACGCATATTTGAATAGAAAAAGAAAACCTAATAGAAATGTGAAATAAGTGGAGAAGTAAAATCTTTATTTGGTTATAATGGCTAAAGTCATGCAAACTCTTCATGCTTATTTCCAGTACACACTCTGGCATAGGTGATCAGTACACAAGCTTTAGCTGTATCCTACTCCCCTTCCTTAGTTTTTTGTTCTCCCACTGCAGAAGAGAAAGCATGTGGAAGCATTAAGCAAATGCAGAGGACTTTGTAGGTCCAGAAGGTGGAAATGGCAGCAGTATAATGGTAGTAAATGACACTGCTGTCAGTTGGCTTTGTTTGGGCTGTGATCCCTTCATTTCCCAGCTGTGATCATTTGGAACATAGAAACATGATGGCAGAATTAGACCTTATGTTCTATCCATGGTGAGACCGCACCTTGAATATTGTGTGCAATTCTGGTCACCCTATCTTAAAAAGGATATAGCGTTATTAGAAAAGGTTCAGAGAAGAGCCACCAAAATGGTAAAGGGAATGGAAGGCTACTCCTATGAAGAAAGGCTAAAAAGGTTAGGGCTCTTTAACCTGGAAAAGAGATGGCTGAGGGGAGATATGATAGAAGTCTATAAATTAATGAACGGAGTGGAACGGGTAAACGTAGATCGATTGTTTACGTTATCAGAATATAGAAAGACTAGGGGACATGCAATGAAGCTACAGGGTAAACTATTTAAGACTAATAAAAGAAAATATTTTTTCACTCAACGTGTAATCAAACTCTGGAATTTGTTACCGGAGGATGTAGTTAAGGCTGTTAGTGTAGCTGGGTTTAAAAAAGGTTTGGACAAGTTCCTGGAGGAAAAGTCCATAAACCATTATTAAGAAGGGACCCAGGATATCAATGCTTGACCCAGTACAAGCATTGTGGAACCTGTGTCTTTTGGGGAAACTGCTAGGTACGTATGACCTAGATTGGCCACTGTTGGAAACAGGATACTGGGCTTGATGGACCTTGGTCTGACCCAGTATGGCATATCTTATGTTCTTATGTTCTGTCTGCCCTTCAATACCAACTACTATAGTCCCTCTTTTTCCTTTAGAGATCTGTGTTGGTCAAATTCAGATATTGTCCTAGTCTCAACTGCATCCACTGGGAGGCTGTTCGACGCATCTAGCACGGTTTCCATAAAGAAATAGTTTAGCATATTACTTCTGAGTCTTATCCCCTTTTACCCCCCATCCTATGCCCCCTTGTAGCAGAGCTTGCTATCAATCAAAAGAGGCTCTCCTCTTTTGCATTTATGCCACGGAGGTATTTAAACATCTCAGGGCTGTACCGAGCCATAAATGCACCTTGTGCTACTTGCACATGTGGTGCACTCCCCTCTCCCCCCAGTTTGTCATTTCCCTATGCCAGCATCTCCCCAACTTACCCCACACCTCCATGTCTACATTGCCTGCCCTTGCCCTGCCGCTGCCGCTTTTCAGGTCTCCTTGGTGGCCACAGTAGCAGCAGAGATTATTTCTAACTGAGAAAAAAACATGTGGGTTTTTCTGACTCCGCATTTGGATGTTTGCCCAGTTCCTTCCTATTTTGACGTAGGTTCGCATCAGAGGACCAGCCATTCAAATGCGGAATTGCAAAGAGCCATATTTGAATGGCTGGTTTGGTCTCTCCCTCCTCTGATGCAAGTCTAATTCAGAGGGAGGGAGAGATCGAGCAAACAATGCAAATGCAGAGTCTGGAAGACCTGCGTGTCTTTTCCTCAATTAGAGATACTGTCCACTGCTGCGACCACCACTGCCAAGGAGACATGAAAAGCGGCGGTGGCAGGACATGGGCATTTGGGGGGAAGGAGGAGCAGAGGCTGGCGACCCTAAATGCGTTCCTATTTTTTTTGTGCCCTCTGTGGCTGCACCACTCACACAGGGCTAGGTAAGGTGCTGAAGCATCTCTATCATATCTCTTCTATTCTGCCTTTCCTATAACATATACATTAGGGTGGTCCATAAAAATGAATTCCTGAACTCCTTTGCTCCCTGGCCTGATTCTGGTTCCATTTAGGTAGAAAACACTGTGTACAAAGTTTGAAGCCAATCAAATAATATTTAGGGGTGGCTCAACAAGTCTTGAGATTTCCCCCTGGGAGCAGATGACGAAATGTTGCATCATCTTGTATCATCCACTCAGTTCCACGCTGATTACATTTGATTGCGTCATATTTGAACTAATCTCGTCTCTGAGAGGTGGCAAAGACATTGTACTATTATCTTTGTATCTTTATTCTTTTCAGATGGCGAAAAAACGTGGTTTTTATCTCATTGAAGAAATGTCCACCACAATTCTGGGGGCCAAGCTCCCCAGCAAGGAGCAAGTGTTAAGTGTATTTTTACATCACCATATGACATTAAACAAAGGCGTTAGTGAAAGTGCATCTATTGTAACAAGTGAAGTAGAAGCTTACTGGGAAAAGGCCAGGCTTCCTGTTCAAAGAAATGACAAAATTCAAGAAAAAGTAAAGAAATTGTTCAATCAGTGGAAACATTTGAAGAAAAACAAAGGGAGAGGAGGGAAACAAGAGGCAAATGAAAAAGAATTCCAGGTTGCAATGAAAAACCTATTTGATGTGGCGCATGCCAATGCAATGTCTTTAATTCATATTCAAGAAGACAAAGAATTCTTAATAGCGCAACGAGAACCAGGGCGCCGCGGCTCAATGTGCGCGATGGACAAGAAACTGGCCAACACGGAAGCAAGATCGCAACAGCGAGAAGAAGAACTGAAAAGGCGCAGACAAAAACATGTTGCCGAAGCCGAGGCAACTACAAGCCAAGTTCAGCTGGAAGGATCTTCTTCCTCAGCAGAGTCAAGTGAAGACTCGTCGACATCTGCGGATTCAGATAACGGACAGAAGAAAGCAACTCCACAAACGAAGCAGTTTCGACCTAACAATGTCTGGACCCCAGAGCTTACAGCAGCCCTGGATCGGACAGGGACAACGGATCGCAATGCTCTGTTTGTGGTAGCTGAAACCGCCAGAAGTCTGGTACATTATCCTGGGGAGCTCAATATCAGCCGCTCCAGCGTCAAGCGCCATAGAGAAAAGCACCGTCAGCAACAATGGACAGACCTGCACAACGCATTCAAAGCCGAAGGCAAAACATGCATTGTGCATTGGGATAGCAAGTTATTGCCATCTCTCCTCTGTTCAACCACATCCGTTGACCGCCTTCCAGTTTTGATAACGGCTGTCTCCACTGGAGAAACACAACTTCTTGGTGTACCAAAACTGACATCAGGAACGGGCGAGAATCAAGCTGCAGCAGTTTATGAACTGTTACAGGAATGGTGTTTGGATGAAAAGGTTGCAGGCTTCTGCTTTGATACAACTGCATCGAACACGGGACGTCGATCAGGAGCGTGCATTCTTCTAGAACAGAGACTCCGTCGCACAGTCCTTCATTTGGCATGCCGCCATCACATTTACGAAATAATTCTTGGTGCAGTATTCTCTACATGCTCTGGAGCTTCATCGGGTCCCGATGTCCAACTCTTTCGCCGGTTCCAAAAGAATTGGGGCTCCCTTGACAAGTCCAACTATCAAACTGGAAAAGACTTGGAGGTGCTGCAACCTGACAGGGATCGCATCATGAAGTTTGCGAAATCCAAGTTGGCACAGGGCAATCACCGAGATGATTACCTGGAATTCTTGGAGTTAACGATTGTCTGCCTTGGAGGGAATCTTCCTAGTTTCAATTTCAAGAAACCCGGAGCTTTCCATCATGCCAGATGGATGGCAAAAGTCTTGTACTGTCTCAAGATTTGGATGTTCCGAGGACAACTCAAAGATCTTACCCAACGGGAGGAGTCCTGTGTTCGTGATGTGAGCATTTTCTCCATCCTGATTCATGTGGAAGCCTGGTTTTCTGCCCCTGATGCCGCAGTTGCTCCTCGAACAGATTTGGAGATGCTGAAGAAACTACACTCTTACCACAATGACCGTGTTGGAAGAGCGGCCAGAGACAAACTGCAACAGCATCTGTGGTATGTGTCAGAGGAGCTTGTGGCACTGTCACTGTTCGATGAAGCTGTTTCAGCACCAACAAAGCGGGCCATAGTGTCAGCCATGATCCCGGCAGAATCAGATGAAAGCGATGAGGAGGATGATGAAGACGAAGATCCCCCAAAGCGGGTCGAATTGAAAAGTTCCATGATTCCACCACTTGAATCTTTTGCAACTCGCAAGTCAATCCGTTTCCTGAAACACCTCGACATCAACAGTGATTTTCTTAATGCAGACCCAGAAGACTGGGAAGAGAATGCATCATTCAAAGACTGTCTGAAGAAAGTAAAAAATCTTCCAGTGATCAACGATGTGGCTGAGCGAGGGGTCAAACTCATTGAGGAGTTCAATGGCCGACACACCACAAAAGAAGAGCAACTCCAGTTCCTTCTGGGTGTTGTCTCGCAACACCGTAAGATGTTCCCCACATCGTCAAAGTCCTTACTAGCATCTGGACCACATTGAGTGCTTGGCAAGCATGATACCCCCGTCTATGAGCGGATAATACCCAGTGGTCTGACGAACCCTGGGGGGGATCCAGGGGCCTGATAGATAGGGACCTTGAGCCACCCCTAAATATTATTTGATTGGCTTCAAACTTTGCACACATTGTTTTCTACATAAATGGAACCAGAATCAGGCCAGGGAGCAAAGAAATTCCTACTTTTATTTTTCCCCTATGGCAGTGGACCACCCTAATATACATATTAACATCTTTAAGTCTGTCCCCATATGCTTTATAACAAAGACCACTAACCAATTTAGTAGCCACCCTCTGCACTACCTCCATCCTTTTTATATCCTTTTGAAGGTGTGGTCTCCAGAATTGCACATAATACTCCTAATGAGGTCTTACCAAAGCCTTATACAGAAGCACTGTCACCTTCTCCTTCCTGCTGGCCATAGCTCTCCTTATGCACCCAAGCATCCTGGCTTTTGCCATCGCCTTTTCTACCTCTTTAGCCACCTTAAGATATTCTGAAACAGTCACACCCAGGTCCCATTCTTCTTTCATGGACAGAAGTACTTTACTCCCTACATCCTTCCCCTGACATTATAAAATTGGCACCAGTTTAAAATCCAAATAAAAGCGATTATACTTTGAGAGGCGTAACTAGAAAGAATAAATATTAATGCCTCTGTACTTGCTGTTGGCGAAACTGAGGATGTGCACAGGTCAAAAATGTAAAGTTTGTATGCCCTTTTCTTCATATTTTTTGGACTTTTTCAATTTATTTCACACATTTGTTTTAATAAAATATTTTTTAACGCATTAATGTTTTTTTTTTATTATTTTATATTTATCAATTTTACAATATAAACCAAGCATAACAACTTGTACAGAAAAGGTATACTTGTGGAAATACAAAAAGTAAGAAAACAAAATGAAGCAATCAATCAATTAGATACAAGTACATCATAAGTCCTCAATTTAGGGGGAGTGCACCACAGAAATATAAGTGGGGGAGAGGAGACACCCCACTATACAAAAACTTAAATTTAAAGAAAAGGAGGCAAAGAAACTGACAATCATTAAATCTATACAGAACTAGGCTAACATTGGTGAAGAGCTAACATCCCGTGAGGCGATAAAGGCGGACAACTCAGGCTGAAAGAAAATATATTTTTGAGAACGATATATAACGATACATCTGCAAGGAAACCTTAGCGTAAATGTTGCCCCCATTTGAATAATTTCATCTGATAGAGAGTGGTTGCTTAAATTGTTTTATAGGAAGAGAACCAGCTTGTTTTTGGGTAAGAAAATATCTATCTTCCCCGATGTTTCGAGGGAAACACAGAAGCATCGGAAATCCTTTTTGTTAGCACATTAATGTTTTTAATACCCACAAATCAACTTGTTGTTGTTGTTAAGTGCCGTTGAGTCGGAGTCGACTCATGGCGACCCTCTGGATAGCTATTCTAAATTGTGTTCGGTCTTGAGTCAGGCGGCTCATTGTTGACAGACTGGTACCCGTAGCTGCTGTTATTGTATCGATCCATCTCATTGCTGGCCTTCTTCTTTTGCGCTGACCTTCTATCTTGCCAAGCATGATGTCTTTCTCTAATGATCTCTCTCTTCGCATGATGTGTCCAAAGTATGAAAGTCGAAGTCTTGTCATCTGAGCTTCTAAAGAAAGCTTAGGTTTGATCTCCTCTAGTACCGACTGGTTTGTTCTTCGGGCAATCCATGGTATACACAGTATTCGCCGCCAGCACCATAATTCAAAGGCATCAATTTTCTTCCTGTCTATCTTTTTCACTGTCCAGCTTTCACATCCATATGAACAAATCAACTTAACAGTCATTAATTCAGTTCTCCAGTAACAAGCAGGAAGTCAGTCGTCACATATTGGCAATGTCTGCACTGACAGAGCACTCGCGGAAACATCCCCCCCCCCAGCTTTCAAAGAAAGCCTTTGGGAGATGCTATCACGCATGCGTGGTCCCCTTCCCGCCCAAGGGTGCCATCATGCCCAGCCTACTTTTTTCTGTGGAGCCCTTCAGCCGTCCATCTGGCTTGTCCCTGTAAAAAGTTGATTTTTCTGCCTGAATTTCATACTCGTCTCTGGTACTGCACCGGTACTCTTCCCACCCAAACTCATCTCAGCATCGAGTTTGAGTCCCTTTTGTAGTTTTTCATTTATGGCGTCTTTGTGCCTTTTTTCCTACTGGCAGTCCGGCATTTTTTTGACCTCGCTAGGGTACTTTTTTTCCCCCCATGGCTGCCAGTGGCTTTAAGAAGAGTGATCGGTGTACCAAACTTATGTCTTTGACCAACACACATGGCTGCTGCCTTCAATGCCTTCGGCTGGACCACAACCCTACTGCATGTGGTCTCTGCAAAAAGATGTCTAGCAAGGACCTTAAGAGCCTCCAGCAGCAGCACGATAAGTTTTTCCCTGCGTCCCCGGTACCTCTGAAGGCCAGGGCCTCGTCTGAAGCTGTGACATCTCAGGCGGGCCCCTCCAAACTCGAGCGGTGCCGTGGTTCTTCCGACAGGGGGTCTCCCTCTAGGGAACCCAAGAAGAAAGCCTCAAAGACCCCGAGCCAGGTCCCACAGTCTGAGACTCTTGTCCAAGAGATCGGAGAGGGAGCGGCCTGCAAAGGTCCCCCAGAAGGACTCAGCCTCAGACCGGCCACGGTCGCCAGTCACCTTCTCGTCGAGGATTCCCCTTCAGGGGAACCGGTGTCGGGCCCGTGTCCCTCGGTGCCTGCGCCGATGACTGTGGAGCCTTCTGGCCTGGAGTCAGGAATGGCGGCCCTGGAGTGCAGTTTGTCTGCCTTCATGGACCAGCAGCAGGCTCTGATGTCCAGTACTACCAGTTCATCTGCCCCGACCACCAGGCCCTCGACGTTGAAGACGTCCCGGAGGCCAAGCCGATCCTCAAGGTCCTCCGGTCTTGAGTTGATCCTCGGCTGAAGTCTCAGTTCGGTTCCCACTCGACGGAGCTGCAGTCGTCCCCAGCCAGTGCGCTTGGCCTCAGAGGGCCGTGGGCCAGGTTTGGTCCCGGGGCTCGCAGACCATCCTTCCTTCAAGTCCTTGACAGACTACTCTGAGTTGGGAGATGGAGGATGAGGAGTTGCCTGATACCTGTCGCCACCGCGCGACATCCCCTCAGACTCTCCCGCTTCGAAGCCCTGGCGGCAGTCTCTGCTGGAGGACATATGGTTCCCTGACTTCGTCAAGGCCATATCCAAGGCCCTAGCATTCCCAACGGAATCGGAGGAGGATCCTTGGATGGATGAGTTAGCAATCCTCCAGTCTGAGGCCCCTCCGAGGGACTCGCTCATGGTGCCCATCCCTCCCATCCTGGAACGGCTGATGCTTCATATGTGGGAAACACTGGTGTCTGTGCCGGTGGTGAGCAAGCAGCTCATCTTGATGTATCAAGTCCACTGGAGCCCAGGTTTCCAGAAGTCACAGCTGCCACACATCTCCATGGTGGTCGAGTCGGCCATGTATCGACTGAAGAGTCAGAAGACGCAATCCTCAAGGCATGTACCTTGGACATCCTTGGCTGAAAGTGTTACCAGGTCTCGATGCTCATCGGCCACATCCAGGCTTACCAGCTGTACATGGGGCACGTACCTGAGAGACCTGGTGAAGGAACTCGCCATGTTCTCAGCTGGTCTGTCCAAGGAACCCCTGCAGTGCTGCAAGTTTGTCTCGGGCAGCCTATGACAGATTCAAGTCGGCGGCTCGAGTAGCAGTGGCAGGCATTGGTGCCGGACGCCAGGCTTGGCTACAGTCATCCGACTTCGAGCAATGGGTTTGAGACAAATTGATTGATGTCCCATGCCAAGGAGAGAACCTATTTGGCAAACCCATGACCAACAAGGCTACTGAGCTGGAGACCGAGTTCATGACGAGGATCAAGCTCTCTAAGACCACTACCCCTCCCCACTGTAAAAAAGCCCTTCTACCCGAGGAAAGGGGTTGCTTACAGAAACTACCCACCTTTTCAGGCTTCCCCGGCTCCACAACAGGGTCAGCAGGCCAAGGTACATGGGCATGGTCCTCGTAAGCAGAAGGTTCCCAAACCCCAGGCACCGGCCCTGGCACAACCAGGGGGGAGCTTTTGACTCCTTGGGCATTGCTTTTCCACCCCAAGGAGGTCAGAAGCCCACAGAGGGACATCTGATCCACTGTGCCCAAAAGTGGCTAACCAACACCACCGATTCCTGGGCACTTCGAGTGGTCAAGGAGAGTTACCTCCTTCATCTGACTCAAATACCTCCCCCATATTTTCTGGGAGAGCCTCTTAGGTCTCCCCTTCACTGGGACCTTCTACTGAAAGAGCTTGCAGGTCTTCTCGAGGACAGAGTGGTGAAACTAGTGCCCCACCATCTCAAGGGAAAGGGGTTCTACTCCAGGTACTTCCTTGTGTCAACAAGGAAAGGGGGCCTAAGGCACATCCTCGGCCTGTGTAATCTCAACAAGTGATGGAGAAGTTCAAAATGCTCTCCCTTGGAATGTTGCTGCCTTACCTCCAGCAGGGAGATTGGCTATGCTCCTTGGATCTAAAGGATCCTATACCCACATCCTCATTCTCCCCATCCACTTGCGTCAGTATCCGTGGTTCATGGTGGGGGGCGGACACTATCAATACAGGGTCCTGCCTTTTGGCTTGGCCTCAGCCCCAAAGGTCTTCTCAAAATGCCTGGTAGTCATCGCCACCTTCCTCCATCTCCAAGGGGTCTTCATCTTCCCCTATCTGGACGACTGGCTCATAAAGGGAGGCACGGCCTCGGAGGTGCAGAAGGCGACTGTGCTCACCATCCAGGTCCTGCAGCACTTGGGGTTCATGATAAACCACCCAAAGCCCCACCTCCTTCCGACAGTGTCTGGAGTTCATCAGGGCAAGACTGGTCACCCTCCAGTGAAAGGCCTTCCTGCCTGGGGCCCGAGCCAACTGCCTCAGAGCCTTGGCACTGGAAGTACAGTACCGTCCCTCGGTGCCCACTCGCTCCTCCATGTTTCCTCAGCTCATAACCTCGGAGTCATCTTTGACTCCTCTCTCTCCATCTCCACACACATCCAACTGATAGCTAAAACCTGCCATTTCTTTCTCTGTAACATCAACAAAATCCGCCTATTCCTTTCTGAACACACTACTAAGACACTTATCCACACTTTGGTCCCCTCCTGTCTAGACTATTGTAGCCCTGTCCCTTGCTGGTCTCCCTCTGACTCATCTCTCTCCCCTTCAATCTGTTGAACACTCTGCTGCGCAGCTAATCTTCTGCCACCCTTGTCATGTTCCTATTAACCCTCTTCTCAAGTCATTTCATTGGCTTCCTATCCATTTCCGCATCCAGTTCAAATTTCTGCTGAACTATAAGTGCATTCACTCTGCAGCTCCTCACTACCTTTCCTCTTACTTCTCCCTACACCCCTCCTCAGGAGCTCAGCTCTTCTGGCAAATCGCTTCTGTCTGTGAGCTTTTCTTCTATTGCGAACTCTAGACTGCTCCTTTCACCTTGCTACTCCTTATGCCTGAGTCTGTACATCAGACGCCTTCTTTGGCCCTTTTCAAATCCACCTCTTCACTGCTGCTTTTGGATCTTGACTCACCTGGTCTCCTTTGTGTTTCCTTATCATTCCTCCTAGTTGTATCCCATGGGTACAGCTACTGTGCTGTCTGTCTTGACTAGATTGTAAGCTCTGATTAGTAGGGGACCGTCTTTTACATATGTCCATGAAGCACTGTGTATGTCTTGTAGTGCTATACAAATGTTCAGTAGTAGTAGAGGGAAGGGTGGATGGAGGACATGGCTCTAGAGGAATGGATGCATAGGATAGGAAGGAACTTAAGGGCTGTGTGGTGTGTGATCGGGTGAGCAAGTGCCAAAAATAAAAGGGGGAACAGTTACCCAGAAAATAAAAGGGGGAGCAGTTACCCAGAAAATGAACCTGGAGAAGGGAGAGGATGGTCTTTGGATATTCTTCTTGCTCATATTTGCTGTATTTCAAGTGATTATTGAGAATTTGGACACCATATGTAATGGGAAGTTTGTAATTGCATAAGGTGGAAGGAAGGCCAAACGATAGCCAGCATGGCTTAAAGGTGGAAGGAAGGCCAAACGATAGCCAGCATGGCTTAAAGGTGAAGTCGAAGAGGCTGTTATAGGTAAGAGAGAATCCTTCAGGAAATGGAAAAAAAGAGCCAAATGACAAAAAGGGAATAATATAAATACTGGCAAGTTAAATGCAAGGCATTGATATAGCAGGCAAAGAGGGAATTTGAAAAGAAGCTTGCCATGAAAGCAAAAGCACATAATAAAAACTTTTCAAGTACAGTCATAGCAAAACACCTGTTGGAGAGTCTGTTGGACCATTAGAATGATAGAGGGGTAAAGGTGGCACTAAGAGGACAAAGCCATAGCCGAGAGATACAATGAATTCTTTGCTTTAATCTTTACTGAAGAAGACGTCGGGAACTTACCCATGCCAGAAATTATATTTAAAGGTGATGTATCAGAGGAATTGAAACACATTTTGATAAATTGGGAATATATAATACAGCTGTTTGATAAACTAAAGAGCAGCAAATCACGTGGACCAGATAGCATACATTCCAGGGTGCTGAAAGAACTGAAATATGAAATTGCAGACCTACTTTTAATAATCTGTAGTCCTTGAGGTTTGGAGAGTGACCAATGTAATTCCAATTTTTAAAAAGGGTTCCGGGGTGAGCCTGACATCAGTACCGGGAAAAATGGTAGAAACCATTATAAAGAACAAAATTACTGAGCATGTAGATAGTCATGGTATAATGGCAGAAAGCCAACATAGATTATAATCTTGCCTCGCTAATCTATTATATTTTTTTGAAGGTGTGAATAAACAGATAGATAAAGGTGAGATGCAACCAAATACCTCCAATAAACACTCTCCTAGTACCGTGGTCTGACCATTACTTAATTCAGTTCACTGCCAGATATAAATACAACCTACACAAGCCTCACCCCAGCAAACAGTTCCATCATCGATTCAAGAAATTTGATAAGGAAACTTTTCTGAAAGATGCCATACCTGTCCTGAACAATGAGAGTGATGACCTTGAATCACTCTTGAACAACTGGAATAATACCACTGCAAGCAATCTCTGCCAACCCGAATATCAACTCTTACAAAAAGACAAGAACCTCACAGCCATGGTATTCACAATCCATCAGAACAATAAAAAGATCCTTGAGGAAAATCGAAAGAAAATGGAGATCCACAAAATCTCATTCTGACCAGACGATATACATGAAGACACTGAATCAATATTGAATGCACATCAATGAACGAAAAAAAAGAATATGCAAACATACTAAAGAAATCTTTGAACCGTCCCAGAGAATTATTCCTCATAGTTAATGATCTAATCAAAAAGCCAAGCACAGTCGACTCACAGGATAATGAAATAAATGCCCTAATGTTTGCAAGTTACTATACTGATAAATCCAAATGCACAACAACTGACCTAATAACATCCCCTAATGAACCTACCCACACCTCAATATGAAATCTGTTTGCTCTTCCATGCTCTGAACAGCTAAATCAATATAGCAAAGCCTTCAACACAACAACATCACAGCTTGATCCATGTCCAGTAAGCTGGATCAAACTAACCAAGACAGAGCTAACCCCCTACATCCTGCAAATTGTCAATCTATCCTTAGCCCAAGGATTAGTGCCTAAAGCCTTAAAAGAAACCACTATCCTGCCAGTACTGAAAGATAACTCACTGGACAAGCGTAGCTCCAGCTCATACAGACCGATTTCAAGTCTACCATTCCTCTCAAAGATAATAGAAAAATCAGTACAGAAGCAACTACAAGACTTCATAGACACAAACGCCCTCCACCCCCCCCCCCCTCCAGACCAATATCAATACAGCTTCAGAGCATACCACGGTGTAGAGCAGGGGTCTCAAACTCAAATTGCTTTGAGGGCCAAATGAGGACTTGTAAAGTAACCCGGGGGCCGCATAAGACGTGGGGCCTCATTTGCATAAGGGGCCTCATTTGCATAAATATTTGCATAATGTTACCATACACTAACTTTTAGTAAACATGCCTCTTTAATGAGTATGGATAAAGAAAGACTAAAAGATTTAGAAACAAGAAGACAATAATTAAACTGGGAACCCCAAAAGCCAAACTTGGAATGTACAACAACACTGTAGAAATAAAACTATAAATTAATTTCCTCTTGTACTAAACAAAGCGCAAACATTAATGATGCACATTTCCCAGAGCTGACATATTCCAGTTAATAAATTCAAAATAAAGAGATATTTTTCTACCTTTTGTGCATTTTTTTCAGTTGCAATTGTTCCAGCCACTTTCTTCTGGTTTCTTCATGTCTTCTGCTAACTCTCCATCGTCTGCTGTCCATTTGCCCTTTCTTCTCTCCTAGTTTTTTTTTCCATTCTCTCTCTACATCTGCTTTAACATACTAATCTTTCTCCTTTTTCTCTTTCCTCATTCCTATTTCATCCACTCAAATTTTACCCCTCCATCCTCAATCCCCACTTACTCTCCCAATACCTGGCCAATTGTAGATTTGTCTTCTCTCCCAGACAAAATATTTTTCCCCTCTCCATTTCACTTTCCCAGCTCCATCCCATTCTAATCCTCCCCCAACATCAGCTCCCTTCTAGTTCCAGCCCCACCCAGCATCCGCTCTCCCTTCTAGTCCCCCCATTAGTCCATTTCCAGTCCTATCCTAGCCTCACCATCAGCCCATTTCCAATCCTAGCCCCCCATCAGCCCATTTCCAATCCTAGCTCCCTCCCCTCACAGCCCATTTCCATTCCAAGCCCCCCTCCCCATCAGCCATTTGCAGTTCAAGCCCCCCTTCCACTCAGCCCATTTCCAGTCCTAGCAACCCCCCCCCCCCCGCCCATTACCAGTCCTAGACCCCCCCCTAGCCCATTACCAGTCCTAACCTCCCCCTAGCGCACTTCCAGTTTTACCCCCCAGCCCCCCATTTTCAGTCTTACCCCCCCCCCCCGCCAATAGCCCATTTCCAGTCATACCCCCCCTGCCAATAGCCCATTTCCAGTCCTACACCCCCCCCCCCCCCGGTAAATTAAAAAAAAACCTGGCTTCTGCTGCTCAAGCAGCAAAATCAGCTGTCCTGCGGCCCCTTCCCCTGTGCCCGGAGATCCGAGTCTTCTCTATCAGCGGCGTGCTTTTCAAGCCGCGAGGAGAGTATTCCCCTCTCGCGCGGCTTGAAACCGCGCGAGAGGGGAATACTCTCCTCGCGGCTTGAAAAGCACGCCGCTGATAGAGCAGACTCGGATCTCCGGGCACAGGGAAGGGACCGCAGGACAGCTGATTTTGCTGCTTGAGCAGCAGAAGCCAGGTTTTTTTAAAATTTGACAATTGATTCTGCCGCTGCCACGGCGGCAACGGCAGAAGCCAGGGTTTTGGGGGTTTTTTGTTTTCCTCCGTCGCGGGCCGCACAAAGTTGTCTCGCGGGCCGCATGTTTGAGACCCCTGGTGTAGAGACTACTAACCTCCCTCCTAGATAATATTATCCGAGGAATCAAAAATAACAAACAAGCATACTTACTGATATTCCTGAATATAACCTCTGCCTTCGACTCCATAAAACATGAAATTCTAATCAAACGCCTTAAACACCTTGGAATTGGAGGCACAATAATTCAGTGGTTTACATCATACCTTACCAACCGCACACAAGAAGTCAGATTCAACAATACATCATCCAAACCATTCAATCTAACTCAAGGGGTCCCGCAGGGGTCTGCCTTATCAGCACTGCTCTTCAACATTTATATTTAACCAATATGTGACAAAATCTGCAAATTCAATGTTGAATATAGAATATATGCTGATGACATCATTCAGTACACAAGACCCCAACTATGAGAACATTATCAACATTATCACAATGGTTCAATTCTGTGAACCTCTCAATCAACTTTAAAAAACAGAGGTCTTGATAATTTCCAGGAATAAACTATTCTCACTGCCACAACAACAACTAGTAAATGGTGCTTCCTCACTATCAAAAGCAAAATAAAATACTTAGTCTACTTGAGCATAACCTCAACATGACAAAACACATCAACATGATAATGAGAACAGTATACAACAAGATTCAAATTATTCAAAACCTGAGACCGCTACTATCCACAGAAGATTTTCACACAATAGCACAAGCATTTATCTGCCCACACTTCAATTTCAGTAATATAATACTACAAGGTCTTCCAAAACAAACTCTGAAACCACTCCAAATCGTTCAAAACACATTAGCCCACACAATAATGAAAGTTACAAGAATTGAACACATAACTCCAATCCTGTTCCAACTACATTGGTTACTAACCTCTCAAAGAATCAAATTCAAAGCAATCCTTCCTATATTCAAGATTATAACCAACATTTCCCCCACATTTCTGACCACTATAATTCACACCCAACAGGAAACTAGATATAGGAGAGAAAACATGAGAAACCTACTGGCCACACCAATGGAGTCAAGAAAAACAAGCCTATCAACCACAAACAGAGCCTTCTCAGTGTATGCACCAACCCTCTGGAACTCTTTACCTAACCACCTAAGAGAGATAAAAGATATTTCCGTATTCAGGAAAAAGCTCAAAACAGCACTATAACTGGAGTAGGTCGGACTCGATGCTTCACCATCCCCCACTCTTCCCCCTCCCCGCCTTCCAGCTTCCACAAACTCTCGGATGCCAGCTTTGGGTAAAACGCCTGGTCTCAGCTTTATTAACCATTTAAACAGTATAACAATCAACATCAATAACAATCCTTTTGCATATACCTGTGGAATGATGCCTCACCAGCCATGTCACTAGCAAGGTGCGCACGCCTCTGCTTTTCTTAATTCCCTCACCAACTTGACCCCCGACTTTGCCATAATAATTAGCAAAAGCCAGCCCAGGGATTATCCGGGTCAGGGGTACCCCACCCCTGTCCCAAGCTTATCCAAAGGCTCTGGACCCCGGAAACCTCCGGGATCCCGCCACCGGCACAGGTGATCTCACTGTCCCTGCGCCGCCCCCTCCAAAAGCTGCGACCAGCGAGGATCCCTCTGCATTACCCACTCTAATGCCTCCTGCCAATCTTTCAATAACAAATCTAACCCCACCGGGGATAAGTGGACCCCGTCCCGACCGTACAATCCCGCACAGCATACCTCCACCCAAAAATGCATTACCTGGTACCCCCCATGAGCACAAACCCAACGGCCAATCTGTCGATTGATTTTTCTCAGCCCTCTCAACCAGCGTTGCTGGTCCTGACAGACTGGCCGTGGAATAATATCTCACCACATTAATATGATGCCTGGAAACAACTGCAGAACCACTTCCAAATCTTTCTGAGCCACTCGGATCAGTTGCTTGCAGGTCCATGCTGATAGATCATTGCCCCCCAAATGTATTAACATCAAGTCCGGTGCACTCCACAGCCGCCCGTTGTGCCGCAGCAAAGGGAGCAACTGTGTCCAACGGAGACCTCGCTCACCCAGCCATAATACGGACGCCATCTCCGGATTCAGGCCAAGATTCTCCCCTACCGGCCACACAGTGCACGCCGACCCACCCAATGAACAAAGGAATGGCCGACCAGCCAACAGCCATGTGGACCTCGCCCTTTATCTGCAAAAGAAAAAACAGAATTAGCCCCCCCCCCACACTCCCGCTCGACTATCTCTACAGTCGGACATATCCTAGGAAAGCCTTAGAGCGCCATCGACCAATGCGTTGCACCTCTCGGTCGGATAAACCCGCCACTGCCGCAATAGTCACCACCCCAGTACAGAAGGAGTGTGCCGTAAGCTGATGCGGCACTTCCCCAATCCGCTGTAGGGCCATTCTTAATACCGCTGTAACCTGAAACCGCGTCAGCAGACGTGCATCCGCATGAATGAAGAACACCCCCCCCCCCACCTGCAGGTCGCCAGCGCCCGTACTCCCATAATGCCACCACCGCGCAGGTTGCCACACCCTCCATCTCCCATAGGACCACCCCCGACCCTGCTGGTCGGTCTTAGAGCGTGCCAACAACACCTGCACATACCCTCTCTCCACCTGCACCTGCCTAAGCAGCAAACCACCGGTATTACTTGCCCTCCCTGAATCCGCTACTAATTCCCCGACCCGGAAAGCCTCAAAAAACGCCAAACAAAAAAAACGCCTTGAATAATGCCGCTTCATACGCAGATGATGCCACCAATGGGAGAGCCACGCATTGCCTCACCAGCAAGTCATGCATAATCAGCCGTCTGCTGTCCCTAGCCATAGGCTGCAGTCTCCCCCACCCTTGCAGCAACCGCTGGGTTAAAAACCCACCCCAACGCGAATCCAACCCACCGCCTTCACGAAAAATGCAAACCCTGCTTAATGTGAATGGACCGCTGCCTTGGACATCCCCTTGTTCTTGGCATCAACCACATATTTTGCTAACATCCGATCTGACACCACGTCCGGCCGCCATCCCTGCACCCGCAAGAACTCCTCCACTTTGTCACTTCCCCGCTGGTAAGCCGACCATGTGCTTCGTGCCACCGAACCTCTTAGCAAACTCAGCATCTCTTCAGGCCAACCTGCCACAAGTGCTCTGGGACCCGTAATCCAGTCTCGTCTGCTCCTGGCGCCAGTTTCCGGAACCTGTCCCACTGGAAACGAGAAAGAGCATCCGCAATCTCATTAGTACACCCCGGAAGATGTCGAGCTTTGATCACAACATTCAGCCTTAAACAAGCTAATACCACCTCCCGCATTAAGTCAGCCACTGGAACGCATCTCGGGGTGTATCGATTGATGACATTCACTGCTGCCTCATTATCACACCACCACAATACCCGTCAGTTGCGCAGGCGATCCGGCCACAACTCCAACGCCACCAGCATGGGAAAAAGCTCCAGAAAGGCTATTTTAGTGACTAAACCCACTTCCTGCCAAGTCCGCGGCCATCTCTCTGCACACCACGCCCCCGCAAAATAGATGCCCAACCTCGACCCCCCAGCTGCGTCTAAGAATAGCTGCAAGTCCCCCGATGAGAGCTCCCCTCCATCATTACCATGCAAAATGATGTCCCAAATCCGCAAATCCTCCTTCATCACCTGCGATACCCTGATCCGGTGATGTGGTTTACACGCCCCCGCTGTGGCCCCCGCCAATCTCCGCAGATACACCCTACCCATCAGTATGACGTGGCATGCGAAATTCAGCTTACCTATCAATGCCTGCAGTTCTCTCAAGCTCAACTTACGGGAAACTAAAGCATTGGCCACTAGGAACCGGAGCTTCATCACCTTCTCCACCGGAAGCCGCGCCACCATTGCCTTTGAATCCAATTCCACTCCCAGAAATGTTAGCTGCCTCGTAGGACCCTCCGTCTTCTCTTCCGCTAATGGCACTCCCAAATCCCCGGCCAAGGCCACGAAACGCTCCAATAGGCGCTGACACTCCCCGGACTGCTCGGCACCCACAAATAAAAAATCATCCAAATAATGCACTACGTTCCTACAACCCACATCCTGGACCAATGCCCAATGCAGGAAGGAACTGAATTTTTCAAAATAGGCACAAGACACCGAGCATCCCATCGGCATACATTTGTCAAAATAATACCGATCCTCAAACCAAAAACCCAGCAATGGAAAACTAAGCGGATGCACTGGCAACAGCCAAAACGCTGACTCGATATCTACCTTCGCCATCCATGCACTAACCCCTGCCTGACGCACCAATTCCACTGCTCTGTCCAATGAAGCATATTGAACTGTACAGCTATCCCTAGGAGACCGCACCTTCAAAAGGATGTGAACAGGATGGAGTCGGTGCAGAGGGTTGCTACTAAAATGATTAATGGGCTTCATTATAAAGCATATGAGGACAGACTTAAGGATCTTAATATGTACACCTTAGAGGAAAGGCGGGATAGAGGTGATATGATTGAGATGTTTAAATACCTCCGTGGCATAAATGTTCAGGGAGAGAGCCTCTTTCAATTGAAAGCAAGTTCTGCTACGAGGGGACATGCGATGAGGGTGAAGGGAGATAGATTCAGGCGTGATATGCGGAAATATTTCTTTACGGAAAGAGTAGTGGATCCATGGAATAGTCTCCCAGTGGAGGTGGTAGAGATGAGGACAGTAACTGAATTCAAAAAAGCATGGGACCAACACAGAGGATCTCTAAAGGTAGAAAGTGGACTGTTGTAGTTGTTGTTATGGAAGAACAGACTAGATGGGCCTTGTGGTCTTTTTCTGTCATCATGTTTCTATGTTTATATGATCATTGACCGATGAGCCTTCAGGAAATAACAAGTTATGGATTAATCTAAATTTTCCCGCTTCCTTTTTGAGGATAATACCCAACGGGGACACTACCAAATTTGAGAACAGCTTCTCCTCAAACGGGCCCGCTATCCTCCCTAACTCCAATTCTTTCAACAATTTATCCTTTACCACTGGTGCAAAGCGCTGCACCGAAGACAAATTGTGCAACGTGCAGGCTACCACCATGCCATCAACAGGGATAACAAATCCCTCTTGAAACCCCTTTTCCAACACCTTCCCCTCTCCCCTTCTCGAGTATCATTGCAACTGTGCCTTTAACGCTCCCACTTGTATCGGGGTCATGGCCCGGCTGCTCGTGTCCAAGTTACTTACTGACCTACCTGCTAATCGGGGTGGTCCCTTTTTTAAGACATTTTGCCGCCGAATGCCCACCTCCGCAACTTGAGCATGCGTGTCGGAACTTGCAATCGGGAAAGGGACATGAGGCCTTATTAAATCTCCAACACACGTCTCCTGTTCCTGGACTTCCCCCTTTTCTGCTGCATTAACCTTTAGTAAACAAGCCTCTTAATGAGTGTCTGAAAACCATTTGCATGTACAGTAATGTTAAAGAAAGGCTACTATATTTGTGCGTTACTATCCTCCAGTGCCAAATGCCAGGTGCATTACTACCAAACCCTGCTCATTTAGAACCCATAGTAAACCTGCCATATCATAACAGCATTACTAGTACTCACAGAGCACCTAACCCTACTTTTCAAAAGGCAGCACTACAAATATTAAACCAAAACATCTTGCCGGGAAAAGAGGATGTGGGTCTACTACACAGAAACTAGATGAACAGAATTGCATAGTTCTGTCATACACGCAAATCAGACAGGCCATCAAAAACTTCAGAGCAAGTGATCACGATTTAAAAATATGAAGACAATAAATTGAAGTGGGAATCCCAAAAGCCAAACTTTGAATGCACCACAACACTGGAAAAATTAAACTATGAAATTAATTTCCTCTTATACTGAACAAAGCACAAAGACATCAGAGCACATTTCCCAGAGCTGACATATTCTAGTTAATAAATTCAAAATAAAATACTTCTTTTTCTACTTTTTGTTTGGGCATTTTATTTTTCAGTCGCAATTGCTCCAGTCTCTCCTGCGTTCTTCATGTCTTCTGTTACCTCTCCATTGTCTGCTTTCCATTTGTCCTTTCTTTTGTCCTATTTTTTTTCCATTTTCTGTCTACATCCTTCTCTGACATACTGATCTTTCGCTTTTTTAAATTTTCTCCATTTCTTGCTTTACTCATTCATCCACTCAATTTCAACCCTCCATCCTCGATTCCCTTTTGACTTTTCACCTAGCAATTTTCCATCTACTTTTCTAACATCTAGCCCAGCTCTCCCATTTCTCATCTCACTCCTTCGCTAACCTCTTATTCCCTTCTGTGACTCCTAGATCCCTTCCACCACCCAGTTACTTCCTTCTTAGATATTCATTAACTCTGCCTTTCCTCTTTCTTACCCCAACATTCACTATTATGCCCCTCTCTTTCAGCTCTTCCCTCTGTATGACCTTTTTTCTTCCCTTCCACACAAAATGTCTGTTCCCCTCTCCATCCTCACTCCCCAGCTTCTTTTTTTCTCCCGCCCCAGCCCCACCCCTTTTCAGCTCCAGCCTTCGCAGCATCTACTCCCACTCCCCCAGCATCAGCCCATTTCCAGTCCTAACCCCCCAGTATCAGTCCTCCTCTAGTCCCAGTCCCTTCCAGCATCAACTACCTTCCAGTCCCCTCATCCTCCTTTATCAGCCCATTTCCAGTCCTAGCCGGCTCCGCTCCTCCCCCCCCCCCTTCCTGTATCAGGCCTCCTCCAGTCCCTATCCCTCCCAGCATCATCTCTCTTACAATCCCAGGCTTCCCATCTCCTAGCATCAGCCCATTTCCAGTCCTAACCCCCCAGTATCAGTATTCCTCCAGTTCCAGTCCCTCCATCCTCCAACATTAGCTCATTTCCTGTTCTAACCCCAGTAGCAGTCCCAGTGCCACCGGTTCCCTCCCCCCCTTCCCCCCTTCCCCCTCACTCACACAAATACTCACATACCTCGGGGGTTCCGCACTGGCCTGGCTGGCTTGAGGGGGAGCTGGTGAAGACTGAAGCCTGGCTCCCCGACTCAGTTTTGCACAGCCGCAGAAGTAAAGATCTGCCAGATCATTTTCTTTTTTCTCCCGTGGCTGTGTTAAGTTGTTTGCTGCTTGCATGGGTCACTACGTAGAGGTTAAACAGGAGCATATGTGGCTTTCAATCTATAAGAGTAAAGATTATATGACTCTTGTAGGTAACTGATTTGCTCCAACCAACTCAGCTCACAGGAGTATAATATAAATATGCAAACACAAGCTGTGTGAGCAGAACACTTCCTACCTGCTTATTAAACCTTATAAGAAAGCAAAACTCATTAAAAGATGTGCACAGTCCATAGTCTTCATGAAGCATGAGGAGCACTGCTGAAATATTTTATTGTTCCTTGATTTGTAGCTTTAACTTCAGTTTTGTGGATACCTCAGTCTTTGCTGGCAAAGATTTTTACAACACCTATTGATCAGTCATCATGCTGAGCTAGATTGTCTTTAAGCAAAATGAGGTTACCTTCGACAATGAGACTTGCTGGTCTGCCACTTGCAGCAACTTTGCAGGATTGGAAAGTATTTAGGTTTCCAGTGGCTCCAGAAGGTGTTGATGAAACTTTGGACTGCCTCTGTTGCTGTTTGTAAAGATCTTTTCTGTTGAAGCTTCCAGGTGGTGTTTGGTTCATGACAGCCTTGCATCCGTAGCATAGTCAGCTTCAGGATAAATGATGATTCCAGATCGTTGTACAACTGAACCAAAGGTTTTGCATTGATAATGCTGAGACCTCTAAAAGGTATATGTAAAAATCCCCTCAAGGAGCCAAATTTCTCAAAAAACAAAAAAGCAAAAACTCCAAACAAAGCGCATGATTAGGAGTTTGTGAGTGAGTTGAGTAGGCCTAATCTCTGAGAGCATGGATTCTAGAATGCGAGGAGAAATCCCAATCATGTGTTCCCAAGTACATCCCATAGGTGAAGAATGAAGGGGATTGAATATCCATGTGCATTTTTGGTCACACAGGTATTTTTTGATGGTGGGACTATCAGTTATGTCAGAGTTCATATTAAGTTCTCCACATGCTGTTTTCTGAAGCATACCAAAACCCCCAATAGCTTGCTGGTTAGGTCTGGCACAATGAGTAGTTTGATGATCTATGACATTCCTAGGGAATGAGTGTATCCCTTTCAGTCCCATGGCCTTGTCCACTTTCAGTTTTTCAAGCTGTTCTAACATATCATCTTCTGTGAATGGTGTGGTATCTACTCCATTCCAATTTGTATATTTGTTAATCACAGGTGGTCCTTCTCCAGGATTTTCTTTAATAAAAACAGAGCAGAAGTATTTGTTTAGCATTTTCGCTTTTTCAATGTCACTTTCCACAAGTCCATTCCCAGCACTTTTGAGTCCTGAAATTCCACATCTGATTTTTCTCCTCTCCCGATTATACCTGAAAAAAGGTTGGTCACCACACTTCACATCTATAGCCATCTTTTCTTCTGCCTTTGATTTTGCTATCCTTATTTCTCTTTTTGTCTCTTTTAGTTTGATCCTGTATTCTTTTCTGTGTTCCTCTGTTTGTGAACGTCTGAATTTTCTGAAAGCTGTGTTTTTTGCCTTTATTTGTGCAGCCACTTCTTTGGAGAATTTTATTGCCTCCTTTAGTTTAGACCATTGCAATTCCACTTCCCTTATCTCCTCCCACCCTGCCAATCCCTCCTTCCGGTACTTGGCCATTTTACTGAAGTCAGCGTTTTTGAAATCTAGGACTTTGAGCTTGCTATGAGGGGACTCCATCTTGGCTTTTATCGCAAACCACACTGTGTGATGATCACTACTGCTCACATGGGCACCCACCTGGATATTCAACACGCTGTCACCTTTGGTGAGCACTAAATCCAGCATCAAGCTTTCCCTGGTTGGTTCCATCACCATTTGTCTAAGTAATGCATCTTGGAAGGCATCCACAATTTTTTTTACTTCTTTCCAGATTTGCAGAAGGAATATGCCAATCCACATTGGGTAGATTAAAGTCACCCAATATGATAACTTCCTACTTCATGGCTATCTTTGCAATATTAATAATCAATTTGCTATACATTTCTTTGGTTTGAGTTGGAGGCCTGTAGACTACATCAGTATGAATGACAGTGCCATTTCCTCTTTCCAACACAATCCACAGCGTTTCTTCTTTTCCCCACATCTCCTGCATTTTAACTGCTTTAATATTGCTTTTGACATATACGGCTACTCTTTCTCCTTTTCTACCATCTCTATCTTTTCTAAATATATTATAGCCAGCTATGGCTTTATCCCATTCATGGGACTCGTTAAAATATGTTTCTGTAGTGGCCACAATGTCCAAGTCCATTTCCACCATTAGGGCTTCCAGGTCAGGAACTTTGTTGGCTAGTCTTTGAGCATTTGTGCTCATTGCTTTCCAGCATTTGTTGACTGGCTTGCCTGTATTTTGCATCGATTTTGTTCTACAAGCCTCTTCCCACTTGCCATTGATGTGTGGTTTAAAAGTGTGGCTGTTTCCAATGTTATTATGCTTTTGCTGGAGTGACGTCCTAAACTTGCCCTTCTCCATCCGTCACCTCCTTTCCCTAATTTAAATGCCTGTTCACATACTGCCTGAATTTTTCATTTAGGATCCTTTTCCTTGCGATGGAGAGATGTAATCCATCAGCATAGTAAAGTCTCTTGTTGATTCATCTGTTTCCCCAGTCGTTTATATATCTAAATTCTTCTTGTTTGCACCAAGTTTGGAGCCATGTTTATGCAATGCAGCCTTTCTACCCCCTTACCAAGAACAGGTAGAACTTCTGAGAATGCTATAGTATTAACAATGGGCTTGAGTTTCTCTCCCAGAGCTGCAGAGGCACTGTTTCTAGCCAGGTCATTTGTACCCAAGTGGATGACATCAATTTTGGAGGGCTCATTTTCTGCACTAACTATACCAACAATTTGGTTTGTTTGCCTGCTGGCTGAAGAAGCCTGTGAGGCATTTGACCATCTTCTCTCCTTTGAACTGTGTTCCCAAGTTGGTGGGAGCATGTAAAACGGAAGTCTGTGTCGGAGGGGAGTGGAAGCAGCAGGCCATAGAGGGCATGAACTGCAATGCAGTGCCAGAGAATTTCGGTATGTGCTGCATCTCATTTTCAATGCCATTGCTGCTGCTTGGGTCCAGAGAGGGGTGGCGATGGTGGTAATGGGGTGCTCCTGGAACGTCTGCACTGTAGGCAACTGCGTAGTTCACCTGATGGAAGCTCAGGCCCTGTCAGGCTTGCTGCTGGAAAAGGGTAAAAACTGGCAATGGAAAAGCTTTTATTTTGCACTGGAAGAGACAGGACCATTGTTAAGAAGGAACCAGTCTGTGCATGATAGGAAAGATTACTTTATTAGGATTAGTAACATCAAGGGTACATGGGAGAAACTCCAGCCGAAAACCCAACACAGGCCTTGTTTTGGCAATGCCTTCTTCAGGGGTATTTCGGTGTGATAAAACTAAAAGCAATAGCATAAACATAGAACATAAAAAATAATAAATAATTGCACAAATAAATAAATGACTAATATAATAAAAACTATATTTAAAATGTACATAAAAGGATGCCATCTAATACTAAACAAAGGATAATGTAAAAATAAAGTGTGTCTATGTAAATACATCAATAAATAAATAAATAAATACCAAGGCTCAATAATTTAGACAACAAAACTAGAAAAGCATAAATACATAGTGTGAAAATAATGAAAAACCAAACTGAAGATGAGGAGAAGTAACAACATAAGACCTATCCATATAGCTACTTTGATAAATAAAGTAAGTAAATAAAACTCATAAAACACATGATATTGTTGATATGAAAATTGAGGAAAGTATAAAGAACTAAATGAAAAGACATTGCACAAACCGTCAAGAAGATCTCCCTCTATTAAAAATCTTCCTGTAGTGTCAGATAAAACTGATGGGAGAGGAAAATACATGATTGCCAACAAATTACATTCAAACTATCCCCTAAAACCAGAGAAGCAAGAGAGAACCAGGAGTGTCACCTTAAAAAATTAAGCAGGAGTGTCAGCTAAAAAAGACAGTATGGACACTAAAATATTGCTAAACCCTTTCAAAACTAAAGCAAACTAACATACAGGGAACTAGAATAAATGGGCCAATACATCTACCGCTATTATAAACAGGGCTAATAAAATGTATTTTCATGTCCTTCAGCCACACGAGTGGTGCCTGGATCCCAGGGTGGCCTGAAGGCTCTTCCGCCTCTGGGGCAGACCCTGGCTGGACCTGTTCACTTCCCCATACAATGCACAGCTGTCAAAATTTGCTCCCCTCAGCCACACCACAGAAGGGTGGCTGCAGATGCATTCCTGATCTCATGGTCACAGAGCCTCCTTTATGCATTCCCAGTGACCCCTCTGATAGCCAAGTGCCTTTTCAAGATCCAGAGTGAGCATGCTTCAGTAATCCTGATTGCTCCCAGGTGGCCCAGGCAGCTCTGGTTTCCCCTGCTGCTCTCCCTGTCAGTGGCACCCCCAGTACCACTGGGCCAGGACCCAGACCTCCTATCACAGGAGGGGGGCTCCCTGCTACACCCCAACCTGGGGCCCCTATCGCTGACAGCACTGGCCCTTTTCAACCTCCCAGGTGAGGTCAAGGAGATCTTTCTGGCCTCCTGGAAACTGTCTACCAGAAAGGCTTACGCCTTCAAGTAGAGGAGATTCTTAGTCTGGTGCGCAGAAAGGAATGAGAATCCATTTCCCTGTCAGGTGCAGCTCGTGCTGCAGTACTCACACTCTGGCTTGAAATCTAATTCGGTGAGGGTGCATTTCAGCGCCATAGCAACTAACCATCACCCTATAGAAGGGGAAACCCTTCTCAGACCATCCTCTGGTCTCCAAGCTCCTCAGGGGTCTTCTGCTTTCCAAGCCCCCTCTCCGCCCTCCTGTGGCAGAATGGGACCTCAATGTAGTGCTCTTCCAGTTCACCAGGCCACTTGCCACCTAAGCTATATCTCCTGTAAGGTGGCCTTGGTGGCTTTGACATCCGCTCACAGAGTAAGTGAGCTGCAGGCCCTAGTGGTGGATCTGCCATATACCAGTTTCTAAGCGAATAGAGTGGTGCTTTGTATGCACTCCAAATTCCTCCCAAATGTGGTGTCTGCCTTTCACCTCAGTCAGAATTAGTTCTTCCCACCTTCTTCCCATAGCCACACGCTGGCAAGGAGGAAGTGGTCTTACATACTCTGGATTGCAAGAGGGCTCTGTCCTTTTAGCTCCTCAGCTTTTTATCTCTTATGACCCCAGCAGACTGGGGCTACCTGTTACCAAGCGAACCCTGTCCACTTGGGTGGCAGACTGCATTGCCCTCGCTTATGAGTGAGCAGGCCTCTCTCTGGAGCACTGGATCACTGCTCATCGCGTGAGGGCTATGGCCACGTCAGTGGCCACCATACACTCAGTGCCAGTGCAAGAAATCTGCAAGGCAGCCACATGGTCTTCAGTTCATACATTCGCAGCTCACTATTGCCTAGAGAGTGAGTCCCGCAGAGGCAGTGCCTTTGGCCAGGCAGAAATCCGAAGCATTCTCGGTGTATAGGCAACTCCTGCCCTCTGACCCTTCTGTGTTCAGGCTATTGGAGTTATGGTGATGCTGGATGCTGGGGTCTGCAGAGCCTTTTGGTATGGCCTCACCTTCTGCATCTCATGGCCTCCCTTTTGGTCACCATTAGTGCTGTCATGGTTCAGTCCCCATGAATACCTCCTATCTCTACCCCAACTTTTATAGTTTATTTTTGTCGGACTATTTGCCATGAGTGAATATTCCCTCCTGTAGCAAACCTTCCTTTTATTCGTTTTAATGAGTAAACTCTACATAGCACCATGTTTCAGGTCTTTGCATTCTTTCGACCTTTCAACAGGCTAAATCCGAAGCTGAATGCCTCGCTTCACACTCAGTTCACTCAAAAACGGAACTTCCTTCTGATGTCATCAAACGTAGAACCGATCAAAAGGCCCATTTGCCAAGTTCATAAAAGGCTCCACCAATCAAGTTCGAGGTTCAAGCCTTGAGGGATTACTGTCTGCAATCGATAAACCCATCGTTGTTCTAAATATTGTAATCTCTGAATTCTATCTCCCCACCGATCTGATGGGGGAACATGATTGATCACCCGCCCGGTATAATCAAAAAATGAATGTCTATTAGAAATGCTATGTGATACCACCGGTGCCATCAGAGTTTGTGTCTGATGTCTTGACTTGTGTTCTTGCAATCTTACTTTAATTGGTTTAATAGTCCGTCCAATATATTTGAGAGAACATGGACATATCAGCATGTAGACCACATACGATGGAGTCCCAATTGAGGGATGATTTGATTTCCATTACTTTTGATACTAACTGGACTGGCTTACAAGCTGAATTATCCCAATTATGTGAGACTCTGAAGGTGTCTAAAATAAAGAAGTTCTCACGTGATGCATTAGATTATGAAAAGGATCAGGTATATACTTGGCAACAGCAGAAAACACCTTCTGAACAAACGAAGAGTGAGAATAGGAAACATGTCACCTTTGATTCATCATTGGAGGATACTGATAGTGATTCCCTGGATACTATCACTAATAGAATATTGGAATCTCCTTATACTACTGCTACTATAAATAACAATCGGATTTTCAAAGAGGCCGTCCTCGAGGATGCCGGCCGTTCCATTTCAATCAGGGGGACAGCCGCAGGGGGCCATCCACCCGGTCATACACCCAGCAACAGTAATTAACTTGTCAAGGAGACAATTAACAGATATTCAGTTGTCAGTGTTAGATCTAGGTCTATCATTTGTGCCAACAGTTAAATATGATCCCTTTGAGATATGTAGATCTTTGTTCATTTTATTTAGGAAATTACAGATTATAAAATTATTTTCATAATCCACTACTAATGCTAGTAAAGATGATTCAATCAAGACATGTCCATCCAAGTGGTTGTCCCCTGGAGAGATAGATTTGAATATATTGGCTTTCCAGAGGATAGTATTACAGGATTTAGAAACCCTTGAACAAAGGCCATTGAAGAAACATTTTAATATTTCCATACAACAGAGACATGCTCTACAGCAACTTCGCTCAATATCAGACATTGTGATTCATTGAGCAGATAAAGGAGGGGCCATAGTAATTCAGGATATTGATTACTATGAGAACATTGTAATGACTCATTTAAATGATTCCCGCTACTATCAATTATTACAGACTGACCCTCTTCCAGATTTAAAGGAGGAGATTCAGCGGTTAACAGAGGGTGCCTTTTTACGAGGGTGGATCACGAGAAAGGAATATGAATTTTTACATAGACGACATCCATCAACTCCTGTATTTTATATGGTACCTAAAATGCATAAGTCTATGACAGAACCCCCGTGATGCCCGATAGTATCCTGCAGAGACTCCATTTTGGAACCTTCATTGCAATTTTGAGACTGTTTTTTGCAACCATTGTTAGTTACTGCGAAGTCATATATTAAAGATTCATATCACTTTCTCTCAGTATTGCAACAAACTACTTTGCCAAAGGAAGATTCTTTACTGGTAACGATGGATGTGGCTTCCCTCTTGATATAGATCAGTTGGAAGCTTTAGAAATTTTGTCATCTATGGAACTGAAATTACCAGTTAGATTACCTGATCATTTTGTGCTATCATTATTTGAGCTGGTGTTGCAGCGTAGTGATTTTCGGTTGGGGCTACAATTCTATTTACAGATTTTTGGAATCCCTATGGGAGCTACGGTAGCCCCCTTGATAGCAACTCTATATATGGCTCACTATGAAGAGACCTATATCTATTTTTCTCGATGGTTCCAGTATATTTCTACTTGGATGAGATTTTTGGATGACATTTTCTTTATATGGACAGGGTCAGTTGATCAATTACAAGAATATTTTCTTTGGTTAAACTTGATTAAAGCAAGTATTCAATTTATTCTGGAGTTTCATATCTCTCAGATTAATTTTTTGGATTTCACCATTTATAAACAAGGAAAAAAATTATATTCCACCTTATATTGTAAACCTGTACAGAGGAACACTTTACTGAAATTTCACAGTCACCATCCTACTGCTATGCGTTGGGGTCTTTCTAGACCAATTTTTTCGGATTCAACGTCTTTGCACGATGCTATCTGAATTTCATATTCATGCCACTGACCTCTCGCAGCGATTAATAGCCAGAGGTTACCCTGCTGATCTAGTTTGAAAAGCCTACAAACGAGCTTGATTTAATTATCCTGATTGGTGGACACCCACCAATCAGATGCCTATAGCTGAGAAAGCTGCTCCCATAGTCGGTGTTTTATCTTTTATGCATCTGACTAATCAAGTGAGCAACATTTTAAAAAAACACTGGCACATTCAACCTGTCCATGTTAGTGAAAAGTCTGTCTGCTGGACAGGATTTGAGAAAGGGATTTTATCCATGAGATAAAATTCGGATACAAGATTCTTTCAGCACAAGATCAATACATTTGGGCTTACCTAAAAATAGAGAATGCCAGAATTCCCCTGAAGAAGGTATTTCAAAACACGGCCTGTGTTGGGCGTTGTGGCATGTTTATCTAATCTACAATAAAATACTCCTTCCCAATTACCACGTTCTAGTACTGGGTTTCTTCTATTCACGTGGCGTTGTGCTACCTTGGCGGACCTCTACAGAGGCATTATAATACATACCAGGGGATCATAATCTCTTATTCTCTGTAGCTCTCTTAAAGTCATGATCCCAAATTCTTTTCCAGCACAGTGATGTTGTAGTATTTACAGAGTTTCCCCATGGATGAGGTGTGCTACTTTATTTTGCCTTTCAGTATAGAATTTTTCTGCCATCAGAACTTCACAGCCAGCTATGAGGGTGAGACACAGTTTCCAGCTCCTTCTTACATAATCTACATATGTCTATTTTGCTGGGGGGTTTTCAATGCTCACAGTAAACCATCTCATCCATAATCCACTGTCCTGGGCTGCAACAATCAGTCTCTAATCCATTGGTTTCAGTTCATCTTTCCTTAACCATTCATGTGTCCTTTCTTGCTTGAACAAGGGTTCCTTGTCATGAGAAATACATGTTGTTGAATATGCCATGTGACAGGGACTCTCCAATGGCATTCTTTCTGCCTAGGAAAGTGTTCTTGCCAAGATAATGCACTTGCGGAGGATAATAAGGAGAGGAACTTCTACCGTGTGACATGGAAAGCGTTTGTATCTGTTATGTATCATTGTCCTTTTTTATTTGGTGTCTGCAGCAGAATATTTGGGGGTGCATGTCTTACAACTTAAATTATATGTACTGCCAGAAGGTGACATTTTACGTATCAGTTCTTTCCTTGAATCCTGCTAGACCAGTCCAGACAAGTGGTTTGTGTTCCCCTACCAGCAGATTGGTGGAGACAAAGAACCAATGGCATCACTCCCATACCTCTTTTCACCTCAGCCACCAGAGGTCCCTTCAGTATTCATCCCAAAACATATGGGAGAAAATAGCAAGCCTCACGTATTCTCAATCTGGGCAACAATGAATAAGCAACAGTAGAGAACTATGTACAGGAAAGCATAAACAGAAAGCTGTCCATAGAAGATGAACCTGCAGAGTCAAGTATAAAAATCATAGCAGACCCAAGGGAACCGCATTAGAAGAACAAAGCAAATACAGTTTCAGGGATGTATCCAGGACTGATCTAGCAGGACTCAAGGAATAGGACATTAACTGTTAAGTAAAATATCACCTTCCATATCATCCTGATAGACCACTCTAGAAAAATGGGATGCATCAAAACTACAATTCCACTGTGCGAGAAAAAGACACAGCAGCTCACAAAACCCTTGCGCCAAAGGCTGTTTAGACATCCAAATGGTAATGCTTGACAAACATGGAAAGTGATGTCCACTTTGCTGCCTGACAAATGTCTGCAGGGCTACCGAGCTCCGCTCCACCCACGAAGATGCTTGTTCTCAATGCAAACTTTTCAGAAATGGACAGTTCTACAGCAGAGATGCTGAGGCAATGGCCTCCTTAATCTGGCGCAGTAAAGCCAACTTGGCCACCACATCACCCTTGCACGGGCCAGCAAATAGCCCAAAAAGATGGTCAGACTTACGAAGGGAATTTGTAGCCTCCACGTAATCGGAGAAGCACCCTCTAGACATCCACGAGGTAAAGATCCTTATCCCTCCCCCGACACTGCTCTTTAGAGAAAGAGGGCAGGCAGACCACCTGGTTCACATGAAAGGGAGAAATCACCTTAGGCAAGAAGGACGGAAAAGGCCAAATGGAAGCGGCCTCCTTAGAATAAAACAACTCGTAAATCCGCCTTGTGACACAAATCACAACCAAGCGTCAAATCCTTTAAGGCAGTGCGCTTCAACAGCTAAAAAGGTGCCGCCATCAGGGCTCTGAGCACCAGACAGTCACAGATCCTAGGAAGGGATCACAGACCAGAGGGGAGGATGCAGACGCCTAACCCCCTGGAGAAACTGCAAGATTTGCGGGTGCAAGGCTAGAGACTTACCCAGCCACCAGACTACAGAAATGGGCCAAAGCTGCCACTCAAACTTTCAGGGAGCTAAAGGAAAGGCCCTTTTTCCAGACCATGCTGTAAAAAGGCCAACAGCCATGGCCCCTTTGCCGCTTCAGGAGCCAACTGTTGAGCACGGCATTATCGCTCATAGAGGCACCAGATCCTCATGTGTGCTAGCTCGGTAGATCTCCTCCGGGCTCCAAGCAGAGTAGAGACTACCACTGGAAGGTAGCCTGTATGTGCTAGCCGTCTCCTTCCAAGAGCCAAGCCATAAGCGAGAAGTAAACCAGATCTTCCAGGACAATCAGTCCCTGCCACAATAAGCCCCGAGACAGAGGCAACCGAAAAGGAAGTGACTGCAGGAGCTGCATCAGATCTCCGACCATGTTCTCCTTGGCCAACCTGGCGCCACCAGAACAATTCTGCCAGGGTGGCATTTTATACACAGAAACGCACGTCCTACCAGGGGCCATAGAGGAAATACATACAGCAGATGCTGACTCTGTCAAGGCTGGGTCAGGCCATTGATGCCCTCGGATCCCGTATCCTTGTAATGACTGAAAAAGCAGCAAACTTTGGCACTGGCAGGTTGCCATCAGATTCAATTTGGGGTGATCCCAATAGTTCAAAATCAACTGAAATGCCTCCTAACTCAACTTCTACTCAACTCCCACTCTCCAAGCTCCAAAGAGTGTCAGCTGAGGAAGTCCGTCTCCACATTGTCCACCCTGGTAATGTGCTGAGCCGACAAGGCAGGTACCCAGGCAAACAGGAGAGGCATCTCCAGAGCTACCCTGGCATTCCTCATGCTGCCTTACTGATTGACATAAACCACTGCCATGGCGTTGTCTGAAAACGCTCGAACCGCCCGGCCCTCGACCAGGAGCCAGAAACACAGAAGAACCAGCCTGATGGCCCTCACCTCGAGGTGGTTGATGGACCACACTGCTTCCCTTCACTTCCAACAGCCCTGGGCTGTACGATCTTGGCAATGGGCTCTCCAGCCCAAGAGACTGCCATCCGTCAGGAGTATCAAGGAAAAATTGTCCAGCGGCATGTCCTTCCTCAGATGACAGGAATACTGACAAAACTGCAGGCTTGACTTCACAATCAATGGGAGCGGGAGCCTGTGCTTGAATTCCTGACAACTCAGAGACCACTAAGCCAGCAAGAACCACTGAAGCTGTTGCATGTGAGGACTCGCCCAAGGCACCATTTGTACAGTTGCTGCCATCAATCTAAGGAGCTGAAGATAATTCCAGAGTCTGGGAGCACACTGTGCACAAAACGGTGCCAGGCAATCCAACAATCTTTGATTTTCTCCTCTGTCCACTCAAGTGTCGAAATGTGTTCCCAGAGACTCCAGGGACTGGGAAGGCAACAGCTAGCTCTTTCCCCGATACTGTAGGTCACTCAGCTGAGGATTTCGGAAAAGGACACCACTCGGGACAGCACCCAAGATGCCTCCAAAAGGGAACAGACCTGACTGAGCCAGTCATCCAGATAGGGATGGACACAGATCCCTCAGCGCTGCCGCTGCCACCACCATAAACCTGGAGAATGTCCTCTGGGCTGTGGACAGCCCAAAAGGGAGGATGGTGAACTGATAGTGAGAGCCAAGCATGACAAAACCCGGATTCTCACAGCTACAGTTTATTCGGCTAGATATACCACCTATAGCACTGAAACTAGGTGGTTCACAGTAAAAACAAAACAATACAAAAAAAGTAAGATAAAAAAATAGGGCAATGGAGTAAAAGGACAAGATGGGACATAAGATAGTACACGTTTTTCTTCACGTTTAATAGTCTTTTCCCACGGTAATATTGAGTTCCTGCATGTTTGTTTTAATGCAGGCATCCAAATGGTAATGTTTGACAAACATGGAAAGTGATGTCCACTTTGCAGCCTGACAAATGTCTGCAGGGCTACCAAGCTCCGCTCCACCCAGGAAGATGCTTGTTCTCAATGCAAACTTTTCAGAACCGGACAGTTCTACAGCAGAGATGCTAAGGCAATGGCCTCCTTAATCTGGCGCAGTAAAGCCAACTTGGCCACCACATCACCCTTGCGCAGGCCAGCAAATAGCCCAAAAAGATGGTCAGACTTACGAAGGGAATTTGTAACCTCCACGTAATTGGAGAAGCACCCTCCGGACATCCACGAGGTGAAGATCCTTATCCCTCCCCCGACACTGCATAGATATATTATGGGTTCAAGGGGACCGGTGGCTGATATCATTTTATTTCATTTATCAAATGTACATAACTGACACCATTATGATAATATGAACTTCACTTATTTTACGTCAGAATAGGGAACTGGATTGCCTCAGAGCCACAATTCTCAGCGAGTTTAGTTGTAATGTAAGTGGACGTTCCATTCGGGGTTGCAGTACAATTCTAACAATATATATAGCACTAATCATAAATAGAGGAAGCCCATGGTATTGACGCTAGTAGGTTAGCTTATTACCTTCATGCTGAAGCTAGCATTATGAGTTTAGTTTTAATTAATTAATTATTTATTCACAGTTTTAGTTTAACTGTATTTACTCCTAGTTTACCGTGTTTTAAATAATTGTTTTAAATCTGAGTTCTGGTTTTTAAATGATCACGAGTTATAGAGGTAGGACACATTTCTCTTCACATTACTGTCTTTCCCTGTGGCTATAGTAATTCCCTGCATGGTTAATGCAGGTGGCTACACCCTTCCTTTATTACAGAAATATTACGGGTTCAACGGGACCAATGGCTAACATTATTTTGTTTCATTTACTAAGTGCACATAACTAACACTGTCATGATGATATGAACTCCACTTATTTTATGCCCAAATAGGAGATTGGATCGCCTTAGTGGCTCCCCCGTTTTTTGTGTGAAATAAGGCAAACGCATGACAATCCCTTAGCGGAATCATTTATGATTTAAGAGGACATGTTCAGTTTAGTCAGTACAATTCTAACAATACATACAGCATTAACCGAAATAGAGGAAGCCTGTGCTTTTTGACGCTAGTAAGTCAGCTGATGAATTTTGCGCCAACATAAATGAAACCAGAGAGTGCAGTTGCGGGCATTTTTCTGACAATCAGATCTATAGACTGCATGGCAGAAAGGTAAAACAGTGTTACTTACCTGTAACGGAGTTCTCCGTGGACAGCAGGATAAGTCAGCCACACCTGGTGACGTCATCCGACGGCGCCATGACGGAAGTGCTCTCTAGCTCAGAAGCTTCTGAGCATGTGGGAGGTCCCACCTCCCCCGGCCCGCCCCTAGCCGACCAGTAAGTGACTAGCTATACCCTTGCGGCTAGGTGCGGGCGCGCAGGCCACCCTCATGCAGGGGAGGCGGGTGGGAATGTGTGGCTGACTTATCCTGCTGTCCACGGAGAACTCCGTTACAGGTAAGTAACACTGTTTTCTCCTAGGACAAGCAGGATGTGTCAGCCACACCTGGTGTCTCCCAAGCTAAGCATTCACGCTGAGGAGAATGAGGGAGGCATGCGTAGAGCAGCAATTGTGTTTATTAATAACGTGACAACAAAGTGCAAACAGTAAGAGGTAGACTGTGCAATAACGTCAGTGCATATCCACGGTGCAACTGTGGAATCGCCTATGTGTGCAATCAATCAATGCGATACAACATTTGTGCAATCAATCAATCAATGCGATACAACATCCATCAATGCGATACAACATTTGTGCAATCAATTAAACAAAACAACAGTGCAATAACAGCAGTGCAATAACAACAGTGCAATCAGTTCAACAATGTGACACTTCAAACAACGTTACGACAAGCCCGTAGGGCTTGGTAGTGACTGGGATGAGTGGTTCTGAACCTTCCACTCAGCCCTGGGCTGGCTCCTTAGAGCCCCCTAATCGAGGGTGTCGTAGCGGCAGATAGGACTGCTCGGCCAAAGGAGCCGTCGTTCTCCGCGTGGATGTCCAGGCAGTAGTGCTTCTGGAAGGTCAGTTGAGAGGACCAGGTAGCCGCTCTGCAGATTTCGCTCACCGGCACCTCCTGAGCGCAGGCCAGAGAAGCGGCTAAAGCGCGGAGCTGATGTGCACTCGCCTTGTTTGATGGGAGCGCGCCCGCTTTTTGCAGGCAATATGCCACGCAGGCTGAGATCCAACAGGAGAGTGTGCATTTGGAGACAGGTCTCCCAGGCCTGTTCGGGTCAAAGGAGACGAAGAGCTGGGTCCCCAGTCGAATTGCGGACGTCCTGTCGAGGTAGATGCGCAGGGCGCGTACACAATCCAGTGAGTGAAGATGTTGCTCTTCAGGAGAAGAGTGTGGGGCTGGGAAGAATGATGGCAGCTCCACCGTCTGGTTGACGTGAAAAGCAGAGGCCACCTTAGGCACAAACTTGGGATGAGTCCGCAGGGATGCCCGGTTGTGGTAGAGCTTCGTGTAAGGCGGGTGCGCCACCAGAGCCTGCAGCTCGCTGACCCTCCGAGCTGAGGTGATGGCGACAAGGAAAAGAGTCTTCCAGGAGAGAAATTTCCCGGGTGCTGTGTTCAATGGTTCGAACGGCTCCTGCGTGAGTTGTTGCAGGACGACGTTAAGGTCCCATGAAGGTACCGGCTTCTGTACTGGAGGTTGCAGATTCGGAAGGCCTCTCATGAAACGCGTCACAATGGGAAGGGTGGCTATGGAGCCTGAGCTTGGATACTCCGGGCTTCCGTGTAAAGAGGCAATGGCCGCGAGGTGCACTTTGATGGATTGTGGTTTCAAGCCAGAGCTGAAGAGGAAGGCGAGATATTGCAGGACAATGGGTATTGGGCAAGAGGCTGGTTGAACTCCTAGTTCCTTGCACCATATACTGAAGCGTTTCCACTTCAGACTGTAGGCTTTTCTGGTTGACGGCCTCCGGGAAGCTAGAACAATCTGCTGTACCTCCGAGGGTAGGCCGGAATCGTTGAGGGTTGCCTCTTCAGCCGTCAGGCCGTCCAGGCCCGAAATGTTGGAGGTCATCCTTTCAGCCTCCAGGCTGTCAAAGCTAGCGTCTGGAGGTTGGGGTGTAAGGTGGTACCACCATTTTGGGTTACCAGGTCTGGTCTCAGAGGAAGCCGAATTGGAGGCTCTTGGGCGAGCTGCAGCAGCAGGGAGAACCACATCTGTCTGGGCCAGTAGGGGACGATCAAGATCACATGCGCTTTCTCCTTGATGATGCGTTGCAACGTGGCTGTCACGAGAGGTGTTGGAGGAAATGCGTACGCCAAGTCCCAGGTCCTCCACGGGATTGCAAACGCATCGGAGGCCACCCTCTGCTGAGACGGGTGTTTGGAGCAGAACAGGGTGCATCTGGTGTTCGCTTCGGTGGCAAAGAGGTCGATCTGGGCCACTCCCCAGCGCCGAAAGAGGTCGCGGGCCACTTCCCTGTGAAGCATCCACTCGTGAGGTTGAAGCTGTCTGCTGAGCCTGTCCGCCAGGGCGTTCTGGTCCCCTGGGAGGTAAGTCGCCTGCAGAATGCAGTTGTTGGTTAGCGCTTCGGCCCATGTCTCGAGAGCCTCCTTGCATAATGTACGGGATCCCGTGCCCCCTTGTTTGTTTATATAGAACATGGTGACTTGGTTGTCCGTTTGCACCAAGATTGCTTTCCCCGTCAGGTATGGCCTGAACGTCCGGAGGGCATATTTGACGGCCCGCAACTCGAGGACATTGATGTGAAGGGCACGCTCCTCTCTGGTCCAGGCTCCTTGGGTGCTGAGATGCAGTAGATGAGCCCCCATCCCGTTGAGGATGCATCCGTGGTGAGGATGCGTTGATGGGAGAGGGGTTGCAGATGCTTGCCTACTGAAAGGTTGTTTGTGTTCATCCACCAATGGAGACTCCGGACAACGTTGGGGGAGATCGGTATGCGTGTATTGAGTGGCTGGGATAGCTGCTTCCAGTGACTCCGCAGGTGCCATTGGAGGGTGCGCATATGGAGTCTCGCCAGCGGAAGGACCGATGTCGTCGCCGCCATGTGGCCTAGCAGGCGCATGATCCCGCGGGCTGAGGTGTGCTCCTCTGCCGACACTCTCTTGGCCAGCTGCACGATGGTACTGATCCTGGGCTTAGGCAGGAAGGCCTTGCAGGTCTTGGTATCGATTATCGCCCCGATGAACTCCGTCCGCTGCACAGGTTCGAATCGGGACTTTTCTTTGTTGAGCAGGAATCCCAGCCGGAGTAGCAAGTGTGCCGTTTGGCGGACCGCCCTGCGGAGTTCGGGGGCAGAGCTCGCCGACAGGAGCCAGTCGTCCAGGTAGGGAAAGATGGCGATGCCTTGTTTGCGGAGGTGTGCAGCGGCGACCGCCACGCACTTCGTGAATACCCTGAGCGCTGGGGATAGGCCAAAGGGCAGAACCCGATACTGGTAATGGCAACCCAGCGCAATGAATCTGAGAAATTTCCTGTGAGAAACGTGGACAGGAATGTGGGAGTACGCATCCTGTAAATCCAGCGTGGCCATCCAATAGCCCGCTCTGATGAGAGGAAGGATGGAATTGAGCGAATACATCCTGAACTTCTCCTTCCTGATAAAGTAGTTCAGCTTTCGGAGGTCCAGGATGGGACGGAGGTCCCCTGACTTCTTGGGAATTAGGAAGTACCGGGAGTAGAATCCAGTGTTGATTTCATCCGGAGGCACCTTCTCTATTGACCGTGCCAGGAGACGTTTCTGGAGGAGGTCCGAGAGAGGCTGTTTCTGATGAAGTGGAGGCTGGCTGATGGGTGGCTTTCTTTGCCGTGGAAGGGAGGAGAAGCGCAAGCGGTAGCCCATCTGTATTATCTGAAGAACCCACTTGTCCGATGTGATGTCTTGCCAGGCCGAGTGAAAATGAGTCAGGCGACCCCCGACCGGGGGTCCCCGGGATCCAGTGAGGGGCCCAGCCAGGCCGGATAGTCAGAAGGAAGAGGTGTCTTTCCCGGAGTGTGACTGGTTGGTTTATTTTTGTTTGCGTTGTCGCTGTTGTTGCCTCTGAAAAGGCGGCTTGTGATAGTTCTGCTAGAACCTAGGCGTCTGCCACTGGCGGTTTGAGCCATAATATTGCTTTGACGAGGAAAAAGGCTTGCGGGAATAGCCCCCTTTCCGTGTCCAGGAGGGGTGTTCGAGTCCGTCTGCCGCTAGAGTCTTCAGAGTGGTGCAGTCTTCTTTCAGACCGTGCACCGTGTCGGTGACTTTGTCCCCAAAGAGGGAGTCGCCAGAGCAGGGTGTATCCGCTATCCGGTCATGGGTACTATCGGAGAGCCCTGACGCCTGGAGCCATGCCCAGCGATGGGCAGATATGGCCGTGCCCGCTGTGCGTATGGCCGTGTCGAAGGCGTAAGGCTGTACTCATCAGGTGCTTGCTGCATTCCGCTATTTCCTGCATGGAGGTAGCGGCAGAAGTACGTGAGTCCTTGGGGAGATCCTGCAGCTGGCGTTTGAGGTCGGCCAGGAGGGCATCCTGGAACAGGACATGTTGAAATTGATGCGCTGCTATCTTGGCGCTGAGCATTGCGCCTTGGAACACTTTCCTCCCCACGTCATCCAGACGCTTTGGGTCCCGGCCTGGTGGGTGCACGGCTTGGGAACGTGTGGACTTGGCTCTTTTGAGTGCTGATGCCACCACTATTGACTGGTGGGATAACTGCGGCTTGTCGAATCCAGGTGCCATGTGGATGATGTATTTCGTGTCCAGGCATCTGGAGCAAGCATGGCCAGATGCTGGGGATTGCCAGAGGGTCAACTGTTTCTCCTTCAACTTTCGGTGGAGGGGAAGAGCCATGGCAGGTCTTGGGCCGCTGAGGTACTTCATGACCTCCGGTTCCTTCTCCTCGGGGGAGTCCTCTGTGGCCAGCCCCAGCTTGGACACCACCTTCCGGAGAAATTTTGGATATGTTAGGTCCTCCAGCACTGGAGTCGGTGGATCCTCCATGGCATCTGCTTGGCTCTTGGAGGCGTCAGAACCTCGTCCCAAGTCCTCCCCGTCGCTCCCTCCGGAGTCCAGCTGCACCGGGGAAGGTGTCCTCGGTGTAGAAGGGGCTGGGGAGAGAGTCCGCGCTGGGGAGGGAGTCCGTGCCCTGGATGGTGACAGGCTAGGGAGTGATTGCTCCGAGACAGGTCGTGCCACCGACGGAACAAGCGCCTGACCTTGGTCCAGCCGATGGGGGGCAGTTTGTTCAACCAGGCGGTTAAGGAGCTGAAGGATGGCAGAGGAGGTGGAGTCTGAGGACCGGCTGCTTCTGTGAGAGCTGGATCTCCTGCTCCTCTTATGGCTCCGGTGGGACTCCCCGTGGGAAGCTTTTTCTCTCGATGGGGATCGATGCCTGTGCTTGGCTGTCCTCTTCCTGCTCTTTTCCCCGACCTGCTGTGTGCTGCTGGAGCGGTGCTCAGAGTTCCCCACGTTGCTGTTTGAGCGGTGCCTGCTTCTGTCACGCCGGCTTTCAGCGTCGGCGCGATTAGCACTCTCCACAGTGTTTCTGTGCTCCGTGCCGTCCAGGAACTCCACTGCCACAGTCTGTCGGCGCCGATCGCCATCAGCAAGATTTGCTGCGCCGCTCCGAATCCCCTCTGCAGCCTGAGCAGACGTGCTGGGCAGGGGGGAGAGCTATCGGCGCCGATCGCCAGCGGCACGATTCATTCTCCGGAGCTCCTCTGCCGCTTGAGCAGACGTGCAGGGCAGGGGGGAAGGCTGTCGGCGCTGACCGCTGGAGCAGGAACTGCTGCGCCCAATAGGAGGAGAGGGGGCGTGTCCAGAGGAGGAGCCTGGCGGGTCCACGATGGCGGCGCCATTTTCAAAACCTTCTGGAGGGCCGCATGGCCGGGGAGAACGGGCCGGAGCAATGCTTTCCGCAGGGGGGCTTACCCGACGGGTAGGGGCCTCTCCGGAAGCAGGACAATTCGAGGGGGAAGCAGCGCTTGATCCCCGCTGAGTGGGGGCCCTCCCTTCCTCAGATCTAAGAGTTTTTTCGGCACGGGAGTGCTTAGCAGGCCTGGAAGGCTTAATCTCCTTACTTTTGCGATGCTCCGGGTTCCGTTTAGCAGGGGATCTGCTTGCTGCCGCCACGGAGGAGAGCAGTTCCTTCAATGATTGTTCCCGGTGTTTTCTTGCCCTGGGAGACATCCGGGCACAACTGGCACAGTTTTCCACCTGATGTGAGGACCCCAGGCATCCGATACAGTGTTGGTGAGTGTCCGAGAGGTTCATTTTTCTATTGCAGAGCGGACACTTCTTGAAGCCCGGTTTAGGCATGAAGATGAGGAATGTAGTAGGTTTATTATAGGAGAGCTGTAATTTCCGTCCTGAGGCAAGGCGGAAGAAAAAGAACTGGTCGGCTAGGGGCGGGCCGGGGGAGGTGGGACCTCCCACATGCTCAGAAGCTTCTGAGCTAGAGAGCACTTCCGTCATGGCGCCGTCGGATGACGTCACCAGGTGTGGCTGACACATCCTGCTTGTCCTAGGACAGCGATGGCGAACCTATGGCACGCGTGCCAGCTGTGGCACGCGAAGGCCTTGCAGCTGGCACGCGGGAAGGTCCGCAAAAAAAGAAAAAGCTGGCTCTGACTGCTGCCACGGACGCGGCAAGGGCAGAATGCAGCGTCCCGCGGGGCCCCCTCCGCCCGCTAAGCCCCTCTGCAAGGGCTTTCAGATTCGCGAGGGAGAGCGTCTCCCTCGCGTCTCTGTTAAGCCCGCAGGGGCTAATGGGAAATTTCCCATCAGCCCCTTTAGATGCGAGGGACTGATGGGAAATTTCCCATTAGCCCCTGTGGGCTTAACAGAGACGCGAGGGAGATGCTCTCCCTCGCGAATCTGAAAGCCCTTGCAGAGGGGCTTAGCAGGCGGAGGGGGCCCCGCGGGACATTGCAATCTGCCGCGGCAGCAGCCAGAGCCTGCTTTTTTTTTAAAAAAATTTGCCAGGGGGGGTTATGACTGCTAATGGGCAGGGAGGAGGGGGGGGGGGTTAGGACTGCTAATGGGCAGGGAGGAGGAGGGGGGGTTAGGACTGCTAATGGGCAGGGAGGAGGAGGGGGGGTTAGGACTGCTAATGGGCAGGGAGGAGGCGGGGGGGTTAGGACTGCTAATGGGCAGGGAGGGAGGGGGGTTAGGACTGCTAATGGGCAGGGCAGGGAGGGAGGGGGGGGGGGTTAGTACTGCTAATGGGCAGGGAGGGAGGGAGGGGGGGGGGTAGGAATGCTAATGGGAAGGGAGGGAGGGAGGGGGGGTTAGGACTGCTAAAGGGCAGGGAGGGGGGGGGGTTAGGAATGCTAATGGGCAGGGAGGGAGGGAGGGAGGGGGGGGTTAGGACTGCTAATGGGCAGGGAGGGAGGGAGGGGGGGGTTAGGACTGCTAATGGGCAGGGAGGGAGGGAGGGAGGGGGGGGTTAGGACTGCTAATGGGCAGGGAGGGAGGGAGGGAGGGAGGGAGGGAGGGAGGGGGGGTTAGGACTGCTAATGGGCAGGGAGGGAGGGAGGGGGGGTTAGGACTGCTAATGGGCAGGGAGGGAGGGAGGGAGGGAGGGGGGGTTAGGACTGCTAATGGGCAGGGAGGGAGGGAGGGGGGGTTAGGATTGCTAATGGGCAGGGAGGGAGGGAGGGAGGGGGGGGGGGTTAGGACTGCTAATGGGCAGGGAGGGAGGGAGGGAGGGAGGGGGGGGTTAGGACTTCTAATGGGCAGGGAGGGAGGGAGGGAGGGGGGGGTTAGGACTGCTAATGGGCAGGGAGGGAGGGAGTGTTAGGACTGCTAATGGGCAGGGAGGGAGGGGGGGTTAGGACTGCTAATGGGCAGGGAGGGAGGGGGGGTTAGGACTGCTAATGGGCAGGGAGGGAGGGGGGGGTTAGGACTGCTAATGGGCAGGGGGGGGCGGGCGGGCAGGCGGGGGGGCGGGCGGGCGGGGGGGTAGGACTGCTAATGGGCTGGGGGGGTTAGGACTGCTAATGGGCGGGCGGGCGGGCGGGCGGGGGGGGGTAGGACTGCTAATGGGCTGGGGGGGTAGGACTGCTAATGGGCTGTGGGCTGATGGGGGCTGTCTGGAAATGGGGTGATGGGGGTTAGGACTGGTAATGGGTTATAGGGGGGGCTTAAACTGAAAATGGGGTGATGGGGGTTTAGGACTGGAAGTGGGTTGATGGGGGGGGCTAGGACTGGTATTGGGTTGGGGGGTTGCTAGGACTGGAAATGGGCTGATGGGGGGCTAGGACTGGAAATGGGCTGATGCAGGGACTAGAAGGGAATGGATGCTGGGTGAGGCTGGAACTAGAAGGGAGCTGATGTTGGGGGAGGATTAGAATGGGATGGGGCTGGGAGAGAAAAATGGAGAGGGGAAAAATATTTTTTGTGGGAGTGATAAAAAATCTACAATTGGCCGGGTATTGGGAGAGTAAGTGGGGATTGAGGATGGAGGGGTAAAATTTGAGTGGATGAAATAGGAATGAGGAAAGAGCTAAAGGAGAAAGATTAGTATGTTAAAGCGGATGTAGAGAGAGAGAATGGAAAAAAAAACTAGAAGAGAGAAGAAAGGACAAATGGACAGCAGATGATGGAGAGTTAGCAGAAAACATGAAGAAACCAGAAGAAAGTGGCTGGAGCAATTGCAACTGTGTAACTGAGCTGAGGTATTCTGTTTATGTAATTCCTTTTTGACATTGCCACTTGTTCTCTTTCCCCAGTAGGTCATGTATTGTTATTGTCTGAAATGTATTGGTTTAATATTGCAGTGTTGCCTTTTGATAGGTATGGTGTGGTGCTTTGTGAGTCCTGGTAGTGCTGTTAGGATACGGCGGGTTTGCTATTGGTTCTAAATGGGCAGTGTTTGTAGTAGTTCCTAATGTGCCTGGCGGTTGGCACTGGATTATAGTAATGTAGAAATCTTTTAGTCTGTCTTTATCCATACACTCATTAAGAGACATGTTTACTAAAAGTTAGTGTATGTTAGCATTATGCAAATATTTATGCAAATTGACGTGCTGGCACTTTGAGGAAATTCTTTGGTTTTGTGCGGCAGTTTGGGCACTCGGGCTCAAAAAGGTTAGCCATCACTGTCCTAGGAGAACCAGCTTTTCTTTACCATAGATAAGTACAAAATTAGCTGTGATTCAGATAATATTTTGTATCACATATTTTTTATCATGCTCCATTTGGGTTTTTAGATTATATGATTTGTCCTAGCCTTGCTATCGGACATAATAGCGATTCTCATCTTTTTTTATCTTTCATAGTCATCTTTGTGCACTGGTAGATATTGATTTTAATCCAATGTTTCAATACCATGTAGTAGCCTCCTTACTATAGCAGTAATCCCCGTTCTAGAACAAAGATTTTGATTATGCCCATCCAGTAAAAGCTTTTTAAAGGGGTTTTGATGTTCAGTCACCTTTGATTTTGATCATAGTACCACTCTTGCTTTTTTTCTTTTTATGCACTTCCTTCATGGCTCCCTAAAGAAGTGTTTTTAAACTTATGGTCTTAGCTTATATTTACGATATTTTCTTTTCTTCTCCCTTCAGTTTATAAGATACTACAGAAGGGCTTTTATCAAAAGGGAGAACTACTCATGGTTTGTGTACTGTTTTTTTTATTGGGTTTTATTCTGCTGCACATATCACATCCCTTGATTTCAGGCACATATTCACTGATGTATTGTATTTTGGTTTTCAGCTTTATATGTTTAGGCTATTTAGTTTTGATTAATTAATTATTTATTGATGTATTTATACAAAGATGTTCTTAATTTTTCATATTTGTTCTTGATAGCTTCCTTTAATTTATGGATTTGATTTATGTTTAAGTTTTATATTGGTTTTACTGATGTTTAATATGGTTTTAATTTATTATTTGTGTATTTATTTTGTTTATTATCTTTTTTTTATAATGGTTGTACTTTTAACATGCCAAGAAAACGCCTGAAGAAGGCATAGCCGAAACATAGCCTGTGTCGGGTTCTAGGCTGTTGATTCTCCTCTTTGTACCCCTGGTGAATAATCCTTTAATAAAGAAGAATTTTATTATCATGCACAGACTGGGTTTGGTTGGTTACGTGGTGTGCTCTTTTTTGGTTGGTCATACATGACATCAGAAAGGAAGGGTTAGCCAACTTCAAAAGAGGGCTAGAAACATCCAGTGGAAGAGACTGAATCCACTGGTGCAGGGCTTGAGACGTAAGGCCTGCATATACTGCAACTGAAGAATAGCAGCCACCACAGCAAACTTTCTCTTCAACACTAATTCACCTTTCGGTCCAGAGTACCCTTTAAGGCCAATCTGCCTTCGACAGGAATGGTGGTTCATCTGGTAACCACTGTGACCTGTGTATCCACCTTGGAAATATCAACTACACAATGTACTCCTTCTCCAGGTGAGCATGCATCTTCAAATACACCCTTAGCCACTTAGGCGAGGAGTTGGGGCAATCCTACTATTGCGGCTGGAACAGGCCCTTGAGCACCTCTGGGAAGGCAGTAGTGGATTTCTGAACACCTTGCAGGAGCAGATGCCTCTTCGGTTCCTGCTCCATGACTGGAGTTTCTGCCAAGCTCAAGACCCTGGGATCAACACCTCCAGTACCTACTCCTGGAACCGACAATTGACCTTGGTCTCCTCACAATCATTTGTACAATCCTTTGATGGTAAGAGTGCTTCATCATCTACATCAGACATCTCAATCAAAGCCACAACTGATCCCAACCCCAGGTGGGGGGGGGGGGGGAGAGACCTTGCCATCAATCAAAGAAGGCTTCCACTCTCAGCCAGCCTCCACGAGACTGCTCGTGGGGGAAGCAAAAGCCTGCAGGGTCTGCACGTCCACACCATAAATGTCCAGGCCTACTGCGAAGGGAAAGATTCCAGGGAAGACAATCCAGATTCTGGAAATTCTCCTCATGGAAATGGCCATTCCTACACTCAGGGGCATAGTCATCGTCGATCTCCTAGAAGACGAGGAGAGACCCCAGCATGGACTCTGGATCCTCTAGCCGGCTGAATATCCTTACCCATAGTGCCATCCGTCACTTCCTTCCCTGAGGCAGGCAAGGTCAGGCTAACAGCATCCCCTGGCTGAGAGAGGTAGAGGAGGCCCCTCCCAGGCTGACTCAGAATCAGCTATACAGGAAGAGCAGAATCAAGAGATAAGGCATCACGCTTGCCCCAGACCAAATAACATCACCTGGAAGAAGACATAAGTTATGGCAAGTGTCACAACAGTGTGCGCTAAGGCCATGGTGGCTTGAAAAGTGCACATTACCTAGGCTTGTACTACAGCATGCATTACAGGCACTAGGGTAGGAGAGCATGTGGGAGCTGCTTGGGCAGAATGCATGCAAGAACCATGTGACCACTGGGTGCACAATAGAGAAAATGCTATTAACGTGTGCAGAAAATGGTGGGAAACCCCCACCCAGTGCCAACGATCACCAGCAGTCTACCCTGAATTGCGTCCCCCCACAGAAGGAATCAGGAGCCCCTAACAAGGACAATGATGGGGTCAAGCCTTGGTACTCAATCCCTGAGAGTCCCAGGTCAGAGAATCCATGCTGGGCTCTCCAGCTTTACTCCCCTGGAACTGTTTGGCTGATTTTGCAGCACTGCATATAAGGTGGCTGGCAGGCAAATCCCTCTGATAGCCTTCCGCAATCTTCAGGAGAGAGAAAGGGGATAGAGGAGCGTTGAGGTTATGTGAGGCAGTCATACTCTTCCAGATCCTTCAAATTTCGGGCTGCTCAACAGGCCCTTATCCAGGGTAAGAGTGTGGAGCTGAACCAATTTTCCCTCCTCCTATGGCTACTGAAAAGACTGCAATCTAGTTGAGCCTTCCATGTCATGCTCTAGTGAGAGATCATCCTGCAGGCAATTGTTCACAAGCATTTTAAATCAATATTTTCCTTTCAAATCTTCAGAATTTCTTTCAGAGAGGAGAAAATCCATCCACCATCTGCTGGAGACAAAGAAATACTGAAGGGATCTCTGGTGGCTGAGGCGAATAGAGGCATGGGAGTGATGTCATTGAAACCTGAGCTTTTCATTGGTTCTTTGTCTCCACCAATCTGCAGGTAGAACACTACTCACTTGTCTGGACTGGTCTTGCAGGACGATATGGAATCTATTTTATACAACATATATCTTTAATTATGAGACTTTATATTCTCGTATTAACACTATGAAATATTAATTTAGTACCATCCATATATCTGGAACACAAGCCTATCTTTCCTCCTCTCTCTCCCCACTCCTTTCAGCTCTTTCCTTTGGGCTGTTTTTCTGTGTTTCTGGTTTCCTCTGTCCTATCAATTTATGGCGTTGGTTTCCTTTCCTCTGTAATTATATTTTGTAAACCGCTTTGCCTTTTTACAGAAAAGTGATATATAAAGTCTCGAATAAACATAAAAACCTGACATGACTTCTGCATAGTGCATGTGCATGCAGCAGGTCCATATTCCATGTAAAGTCCCATTGAAGCAGTCACTCACCACCAAATCCTGACTCCTGCTGGCTCCTATTGTCATTCCCAAAACCCCTGGGATGAATTCCTGTCACCTCTATTAGTCTTTGGCTGGCCTGTTGACCTAAGTGAAGTGTCTGAAGGTGGTGCTCTGCAGGATTCTCATGCAACATAGTAGAAAAAAAAGACAAAAGAAAGATATTGCTGGAGACTTGAAGAGTGACTGTAGAAACAAGGATGGGAAGCGAGTGTGATTGCTGAGGATAGGGGAGGAGAGAATGTGACATGCAAATAGTGGGAATAAGGGAAGGGAGAGAGATGGGGTGAACATAATTGCTGGGGATGAGAGGGGAGTAATGCTGGGAGATAGGGTGAAGGAACAACAATTTACATGCGTGTCCCACTTCATAACAGTGTTGCTATTGAAATATTTTGTACAAAATAAGTGAAGTGGCAAAAGCATGTAGAACATGACTCATGGAATTCTTTTCACCCCCTCTGAACATGTGTGCTCACACATCCATCTGTTCGTTCATGCATTTCTCTGGAGACAAGCAGGAGGATGCAGGCACACCCTGGACTGCAAGTGAGCTCTCCTATACTACTTGAAAGCAACAGCTGAATCTGTGCTAGCTCTCAGTTCTTCATCACATCAATGTTCTGTGGGATGTATTAGCCTCATCATCTTCGGGCCGATGCTACCTCTATCACCAACCTGGTCTCAGTCTCAGCTCAAGACATCTGTTGGCTGGCCACTTGGTCTTCCATCCACACTTTCATCAAACATTATCTTTATTTTACACTTGATATACCGCCCAGGCCAAGGCATTAGAGCGGTTTACAATAAAACATTAATGATGCAGAAGAACAGGAAAAGAACGCCATTTATGTGATAGGAAAGAGATAGAAGATACAGTAATAGTCAATGAATATAGAGGGAAACAAGAAGAAGGGAAACTAATAAGGATCAGTGTCACATCCTCAGCACAGGACACCGCCTTCAGCCAAGCAGTCCTCCGCAACCTCTTCGCTCCAGAATTTATCCTCTGTCCACTTTGCCACGAGCCGTCATGCCGCGCTCTTACTGAAAAACGGCCCCAGCTCTGGATTCAGCATCACAGTATGCCTGCATCCCCCTGCTTGTCTCTGGAGAAAGTGTAGTTGCTTACCTGTAACAAGAGTTCTCCATTGACGGTAGGGGTATAGAGCCACACTGACCCACTCACTAACCCCTCCATGCACCAAATTCGGGGAAGGAGAGACGACAGGGAAAAATAAAGGAATGCATCAAACAGACAGAAAAGATAAAGAACCAGCAGCACACAAAAGCACACCTTCGAGTACGGCACCGCCACATCCCCAGAACATCAGCACCTACATTTTCCCAAACATTTCTTTGCAAGTCAGCTGTGTAAACAACTGAAGAGAGCACTGTGAGAAGGCTGAGGCGGGAGAAGATATGCATGCTCAGAAGTCTAAAAAGACTTCTTTGGGCTATGGGAGAATCTAGCACACATGATGTCACCATTATCGCAGTGTGGCTGCATACCCCTGTTGTCTATGGAGAACCCACATTACAGATAAGCAACTACGCTTTCCTGTGTGTCTATTGCGAGCCGGTTGTGGTAGTTGCAGAGGTTTTTTTTGGGGCGGAGCAGTTTGCTGGGTGGTGAGGCATAAGAATGTAAAATATGCCATACTGGGTCAGACAAGGGTCCATCAAGCCCAGTATCCTGTTTCCAGCAGTGGCCAAACCAGGTCACAAGTACCTGTCAGGTTCCCAAAAGGTACACAGATTTCATGCTAGTTGTCCCAGGAGTAAGCAGTGGATTTCCCTGGTCTTTAATAATGATTTATGTATGGACTTTTCCTCCAGGAACTCATCCAAACCTCTTTTAAACCCAGCGACACTAATAGCTTTTACTACATCCTCTGGCAATGAATTTGAGTTTCATTACATGCTGAGTGAAAAAAATATTTTCTCTGATTAGTCTTAAATGTGCTACAGTGTAGCTTCATTGTGTGCCCCCTAGTATTTCTACTTTTTGAAGGAGTAAACAACCGATCTACATTTACCCATTCCATTCCATCATTTTATAGATCTCTATCATATCTCCCCTCAGCCATCTCTTTTCCAAGTTGAAGAGACCTAACCTTTTTAAGCCTTTCCTCATAGGGATATCCTACCTGATAGTTGCGGAGAGGGGTAATTATTGGGGTTGCAGGCAGTTTGTGTTGTGGTCGAACAGTTCCAATGGTGGTTGGGGCAAGTTACCTCAGACTGCAGGGGTTCAAATCCCACTAGAAGACAGCAACTTTGGGCCAGAAGGACTGGGGTTTCTAGTCCTACAGGTGTTCCTTGTGGCCTTGGGCAAGTCACTTAACCATCCGTTGCCTCAAGTACAAAAACATAGATGGTGAGCCCTTTAGGAACAGGGGGAAATATATATATACACCACTTTGACTTGTAGAGAAGCGGTATATAAGACTAGCAAAATAAAATAAATAAAATAGTTCTCCAGGAACAAGCAGGAAGTCAGTCCTCACATATGGGTGACGTCGCTTCCGCATGTGTGGTCCCCTTCCCGCCTAAGGGTGCCATCTTGCCCACTTTCCTTTTTTCCGCAGAGCCCAACAGACGTCTGTCTTATTTCCCCAGAAAAAGTTGATTATTTTGTGTTAAAAAAAATCTCTTTTCTTTTCTCTGGTTGACCAGTCTCTTTCCTGCCTCCAAGCACGCTTGCCCCAGCATCACATCTTGGAATCATTTCTAGGATTTTTCCCCCATTGCGATTTGTGCCTTTTTTCATCCACTGGCTGCTTCGAGGGTCTTTGACCTCTCCAGGCTACTTTTCTCCCAATGGCCAGTGGGCTCAAGAAAAGTGTGATCAGTGCACAAAAAACATGTCACTCACTGATGCACACAATTGCTGCCTCCGGTGTCTAGGGGCCGACCATGACCCGGAGGTCTGCATCCTCTGTAAAAAGATGTCCGTGAAGGCTATCCAGCATCATCAGCAGAAGCAGGACTATATCTTCCACAGGTCAGACTCTACTCTAGAATCCCCGGTAATCTCATGCTCCAAGGCCCCGTATGGGTCCTCAGAGTTGCAAACATCCTTGAGGACCTCATCCTGGAACTCGAACATGCCGGGCAAGCCCCGTGCTAGGTCCCATAGCCCACGGAGAGAACCCAAGGAGTCTGAGCGGGAGCGGTCAACAAAGGTTCCCCGAACGGATGCAGAGACTTCCGGCGACAGGTCCCAGACTCCCAAGGCCTGTCTCATCGAGGACTCCCTCTCCTCTCCAGTGCCGGACCCGGTGACCCTGATGTCCATGTCGAAGCCTGCACCTCCTGAGTAGGAAACCAGAATGATGGCATTGGAGCGCAGTTTCACTGCCTTCCTCGCCATACAGCAAATGCCGATGTCCAGCCCCGCCAGTGCATCTGCCAAGACCACGGGGATCTTGTTATCAAGGAATCCCATTGTCGCCAAGCCAATCCTCGTGAGTCCGAAGCCTCGAGTCGATCCTTGGCAAGGATCTTGGTCTTGCTCCTGCTCCTCGGGAGTAAGACCCTCCCCGGCAAATGCTCCTGGCTCTGACCACATGGTTGTCACGGGTCACTGGGCCCCTGACCCGGGCCCGGTCAGCCGCTGAGTCCTCCACCAACTACTCTGACAGGGACTCCGAGGACGAAGTATCCCCGGAGACACGGAAGCACTGTGACCTCCCATCAAACTCATCTCTCCCGTTGTTGCGACGTCAGTCCCTACCCAAGGACACATCGTTCCTCGAGTTTTTTCGGGATATGTCGAAGGCTTTGTCCTTCAGCACGGATTTGGAGGAAGACCCTCGCACAGAGGAACTCAAAATCCTCCAATACGAGGCCTCACCCAAGGAGGCCCTGATGGTTCCTGTCCCCACCATCCTCGGGCGGCTATCCCTTTGCATGTGGGAGACCCCAGCATTGGTACCCATAGTCAGTCAATGCCTGGACACCATGTACCAAGTCCAGCGAGGCCCTGGCTTCCGAAGGTTGCAACTGCTACACACCTCTGTGGTGATAGAGTTGACTATGCGTTGGCAGAAGAGCCAGAAGATGCACTCCTCCATGCCTCCGGGCAGGGAGTCCCATGCCCTTGACACCCTTGCCCGCAAATGCTACCAGGTCTTGATTTTGGCCTGCCGAATCCAAGCCTACCAGCTTTATATCGACATGTACCTTTGGGACCTGACAAAGGAACTTACAGATTTCTCAGTGGGCCTTGGAGGGGATCACCTCCAGTGGTACCAAATCCTTACGAAATGTGTTGGGGAGTGGTCGAAGTACATGTTTTGAGCTGCCTACGATGGCTTCGCGTCTAACATAAGGGTTTATTTATTATTTATTTATTTTAGTTTCTTATATACCGCACTTTTTGAGATCAGCGCGGTTCACAGGGAACAATAACAAAACCAGACCAACAGGCTGTTCGGTATTACATATAACAGGGGTAACAACTTGGATGAAACTGGGAGAACTATATACATGGAATATGTAGTCTGTTAACTAGATAACATAATCGAACTATGTACATGATTTAGCATGGTTGTTGGGCGAGAATGAAGAGAATAAGAGAGAAAGAAAAAATTGGAAGGATAAGTGGTGGGACTGTTAAGCTATGTTTTATGTGGGGTAGTATTTGGTGAATAGGATGAATTTAATGGCCTTTCTGAATTGGGTTAGGTCGGCTATGGCACGGATGTCGGAAGGGAGGGAGTTCCAGCATTTTGGTGCGCAAAACAAGAAAGCTCTGTTCGCTGTAGATAGATTGCATGTTATTATGGCCTTTGGTACTGCTAAGGAGTTTAGTGCTGCCTGTCTTCTAATTCTGTTTGATGGAACTAATTGGATGAGCTCAGAAAGTGAGTCTGAGGATGTACCCTTGATGGCCTTGAATGTAAGAATCAGGGTTTTGAATATTAGCCTTCCGTGTATGGGGAGCCAATGGAGCTGTTTGAGAATAGGAGTGATATGTTCACTTTTGGAAACTCCTTGAAGAATCCTTGCAGCAGTATTCATAGCGAGCTGTAATGGGCTCAAGGTGGATTGTGGGAGCCCTTGAAGAATTTAGTTGGCGAAGTCAAAATGTGGTAAGATTAATGCTACTGCGTGTATTTGTGCTTGACGCCAAGCCTGGCTCCAGGTGTCTGAACTCGAGCAGTGGGTTCAGGAGAAGCTCCTCAACATCCACTACCTCAATGAAAACTTATTAAGCAAGCTGATGGAGGAGAAGGTAGCGGAGATCAAGACAGAGTACCTCATGAGGACTCTACTCTCCAGGAAGACCTCCACCCTCCCTAAAAAGAAACCAGTGGAGAAGAGGCCCCCATTCCAGAGAAAGGGCTAACCTTACCGGGGCTACTCCTAATACCAGGCTCCCCAGGCCCCACAGCAGGGTCACTAGAGCAAGGGAGCGGGTCAAGGCCCTCGCAAGCCTAAGGGCTCCAAACCCCAGACCCCTGCTCCTGCCCAGTTGGGGATGACTTTTTGACTCCCTGAGCATAGCCTCTCCACCCTTGGGGGAGCAACTACCAACAGTGGCATGTCTGGTACACTTTGCCCATCAAAGGCCTTCTATCACCACCAACATCTGGGCACTCTAAGTAGTCACAGAAGGCTATCTCTTTCACTTGGACCAGACACCTCCCCCTTTCTTCCCAGGAGAGCCCTCCCGGACACCCCTGCACTAGGCCCTGCTATTGCAGGAACTCACAGGCCTTCTCACGAGCAGAGCCGTGGAACCATTTCCCCATTGCCTCATGGGCAAGGGTTCTACTTCCGGTACTTTCTAGTTCCAAAAGCCTATCCTAGACTTGCAAAACCTGAACAAGTTCCTGGTATGGGAGAAGTTCAAGATGCTCTCCCTTGGAACATTGCTGCCATACCTCCAGCAGGGAGACTGGCTATGCTCCTTGACCTAAAGGATGCATATACCCACATCCTCATTCATCCCAGCCACAGGCAGTACTTAAGATTCATGATTGGGAGCAGCCACTACCAGTATAGAGTACTACCCTTTGGTCTAGCCTCCGCACTAAGAGTCTTCACCAAATGCCTAACAGTGGTGGTGGCCTACCTCCGTCTCCAAGGGGTCTTCGTCTTCCCATATCTGGATGACTGGCTCGTAAAGGGAGACATGGCCACGGAGGTGCAATAGGCCATGGCCCACACTATCAGTGTCCTACAGTACCTGGGGTTCATGATAAACTACCCCAAGTCCTGTCTCACTCCGACACATGGCCTGGAGTTCACAGGGGCTCGACTGGAACTCTTTAGGTCAAGGCCTTTCTCCCCTTGGACAGGGAAATCCTGGCCACTGAGGTGCAACACTGCCACACAGTGTCTGCATGGTCCATGCTTCACCTGCTGGGCCATATGACCTCCACAGTCCATGTTGTTCCCAATGCCTGCCTTCACATGCGGGCGGCCCAGTGGTGCCTCTGCTCCCAGTGGACACAAGCCACAGGCCAGCTCCGGGACAGGGATTTGGTGACTCGCAAGCTGGTGGAGTCACTCGACTGGTGGCAGGCCACACAGCACCTGAAGGAGGGCATGCCCTTTCAGCCCCTAAATCCCCAGAGGGTCCTTACCATGGATATCTTCTTATTGGGATGCCCATTGAGAGGAACTCTGCATGCAGGGCACCTGGTCCTTACTGGAGAGCCAGCAGCAGATAAATCTGCTAGAGCTCAGAGCCATTTTTCTGATGATCAGGGCCTTTCACCACTGCCTGCAGCACCAGTCGGTGCTGGTCCAAATGGACAACCAGGTCATGATGTTCTCCATGAACAAGCAGGGGGCACAGGGTCTTACCACCTCTGCAAGGAGGCAGTAGCCCTCTGCTCGTATGGGATCAGTCAAGGAATACTCCTCAGAGCGGTGTACCTTCTGGGCCAGGATAATGCCCTTACGGACAGGCTCCTCCAGCCACACGATTGGCAACTAGACCCCAGAATGGCACAGTGGCTCTTTTGACTGGGGCACCCCGAGACTGGATCTCTTTGCCAGCCCGACCAGTGCTCAGCTGTACCACTTCTGCTGTCGCCAGCCATGCCTATCCCAGGTAGCGGTGGATGCCTTCCTCATCTTGTGGGTGGAAGGCCTTCTGTATGCCTTCCCTCCCACACCACTAATCACCCAGACCCTCTTCAAGGTTCTGCAGGACAAGGCTTCGCTGATCCTGGTGGCCCAGACAGCCTTGGTTCACCTTACTGCTCCACCTCTCTACAGAGCCCCCGGTCCCTCTGGGGTTACTTACCCAGGAGGAAGGCTCCCTCCTCCACCCCAATCTGGGGTCCCTGACATTAATAGCATGGCTGCTGAATGGGTAGCCTTGGTCCCCTTCAACCTTCCAAGAGAGGTGGTCCTTCTGGCCTCTCTTAAGAAGTCTATGCCTATGCCTTCAAGTAGGTCAGATTCTCAGTGTGGTGCACAGAGCAGAAGATTGACCTGTTCTCTTGCCATGTACACATGGTTCTGCAGTACTTGCTTTACCTCTCGCAGGCTGGACTCATGTACAACTCCTTCAGGGTGCACCTGAGTGCACTTTTGGTGCATCATCATTCTATTGAGGGTAAACCCCTCTCCGCTCAGCTGCTCATTATGCGGTTCATGTGTGGCCTCCTGCTTTCTAAACCTCCCATTCGCCCACCCTGGGTGGAATGGGACCTCAATGTGATTTTGCCATGACTCACCAAACCGCCATTTGAGCCTCTGGCTACCTGCCATATGCGATACCTCTCATGGAAGGTCATCTTCCTGGTGGCACTCACCTCTGTGCGCAGAGTCAGTGAGCTTCAGGCCTTAGTGGCTGAATCACCCTACACCAGATTCTAAAAGAACAGGGTCGTGCTTCACACCCACTCTAAATTCCTTCTGAAAGTGGTGTCTGCTTTCCATCTCAGTCAGGAGGTGGTGCTCCCCACCTTCTTCCCATGGCCCCATGTTGACAAGGTGGCGGCTGTTCTCCATACTCTGAATTGTAAGAGTGCCCTGTCCTTCTACCTGCAATGTACAAAGGGTCATTGCAAAGCCTCACAGAGTTTTATTTCCTACTACCCCAATCACCTGGGGGAGGCTATTACCAAGCGGACCCTGTCCATCTGGGTGGTGGACTGCATCACCTTTGCCCACGATCAGCCTGGGCTCTTGTTAGAGTGCCAGGTCATGGCACACAACGTTAGGGTTATGGCGATCTTGCGCTCTGTCCCTGTGATAGGCGTCTGCCGGGCCACCACTTGGTCCTCGGTCTGCAGCTTTTCAGCTCACTACTGCCTGGAGAGGGAGTCCCAATTGGACAGCGCCTTTGACCAGGCCATACTCCGTAATCTCTTCGGGATCAAGGCAACTCCTATCTTCTGACCCCCTTCTGCGTTCAGACTACTGGAGTGATGGTTCTCCCTGGACTCTGGGGTCCTTAGAGTCTCTCCTCATACTCGCTTGTGGTTGCTTATGGCTTGGTCATGTTTTTGTACAAGTTCCCAGTAGCAAGGGAAGACTGACTTCCTGCTTGTTCCTGGAGAAAGTGTAGTTACTCACCTGTAACAGGTGTTCTCCAGGGACAGCAGGAATCAGTCCTCACAACCCTCTTTCCTCCCTGTGGTGTTGCTGTATTTTGTCATCTTCTTTTTCGGCTCTAGCTATGTCATCTGACTGAACAAGACGGCACCCTTGGGCGGGAAGGGGACCATGCATGCGTGGTGGCATCTCCCAAAGGCTTTCTTTTAAAGCTGGGCAGATGCTTCCACGGGGCTCTGTTGGCGCCGATGTCACCCATATGTGAGGACTGAGTTCTGCTTTCCCTGGAGAATACCTCTTACAGGTGAGTAAGTACGCTTTTTTGGGGCAGGTGTCAGTTTGTGTGTGTGTGTGTGGGGGGGGGGGTATTTTTAGGGTTGGGTCATTTTAAAGGGTGATGGGACAGTTGTGGCAGAGTAGTTTTTGGGGATAGGGGTAGGGGCAGTTCCAGGGAGGTATATTTTGGGGATAGGGCAATTTGGGTGGTTAGGCAGTTGCAAGGGTAGATTTTGGGTGGAGCACTTTGTGGTTAGGTGCAGCAGCTGATAAATTTTGGGGGTGGGGAAGTTTGCATGGTGGTTGGGCAGTCGCAGCAGGATAGTTATTGGGGGTTGGGGCAATTTGTGGGGTGGAGGGGCAATTGTCAGGATTATAGTTTTGTAGGTGGGAATAGTTTATAGGGTAATGGGAGAGATGCAGCTGTGTAGTTTTTGGAGCTGGGGACAGTTTTGCTAGGTGATAGGGCAGTTTTAGGAGGGGCAATTCTTGGTGTATGGGCAGTTTGCAGGATGGTGGGGTAATTTTGGGGATTGGAAAAGTAGAGAACAGGGAGAGGGAGTTTGAAAGGAACAATTTCCTAGTTACTATGTTTTATTGTATGCAAGTTTCTATGCTGCAGAAGCTTGAACTCCAATAGAAATGCAATGGGCCATTTGGGGGTGGGGGGGGGGGAAGAGGGGAGAGTTAAAGCTTATTTCTCAGGAACCTGTGGTCTGATTTCACCCATTTTCAAACTTAATGTGTGTTTTTGCCACATTCCAAGTTTCATCCCATCCTGTGAAATTTTTTGAGCGCTATTTTGTTCCCCTTTTGTACTGTATAATCCTTTCCAATTTCCTTTGGGTTGGAATGAAAATGTAAAAGGACTCTTGTTTTGCAAGGTTGCAGACCCCTGGTTTGGTTGGAAAGGAGGCTGGGGTCATGTATATAGGGCTCTCTAGGAATGTGTTAAATAGGCAAATAGTGGTTAACTGAAATACAAATTTGCATACAGTATAGGTTAATGTTCCCTATGATGTAAACCAGTGGTTCTCCAACCTATCCTGGGGGACCACCATCCAGTCGGGTTTTCAGGCTATCCACACTGAATAGACATGAGAGAGATTTGCATGCCGACTACCTCCATTATATGCAAATCTCTCTCATGCCTATTCAGTGTGGATAGCCTGAAAACCCAACTGGCTGGTGGTCTCCCAGGACAGGTTGGAGAACCACTGGTGTAAACTTTTTTAAAAATAATATAAACAATTAGAGGGCTATAATTAGTTTCATTTTTATTTTTCTTATGATGTTTGTTGTTTTTCTATGATTTTATGGATGTGGATTGTAAACCACTTTTGCCTTAATTTGGCAGCTTTACTTCTAGTGTGGTAGTAGCATGAGATTACCACTAGGTGTTAAGGGTCCCATTTTGAACCCAGAGTCACAATGAGTGGGAGTGACTGGGATTGCTCCTGCTCCCTCTAAATCACCAAAGACCCCTCTAAGAGCTGGGAGTGTGATGGGGGTCTAGTATCTTGATGTTAGGGGGCTGTGGTCAAGGTCTTGATGCTGGGGATGGGGTCGGGGGAACATGTACTGTTGTTGCAAAGGCTGTTTGGGTGTGAGGGGGATTGATGCTCTTGGGAGCAACGAATTAAAAAAGCTGCTGTGTCACACAGTTGAGGAAGAGCAGTGCACTCCATTTCCCCCACCTGCAACGTTTTATAACTGCTGCTCCTGCTGGAAGTGCCGGTTAATTCACATGCAGTCCTGCGCTTCCTTGCATGTATTTCGCAAGAGGCTGCATGTTTGGCAGAGCCTCTGTGAAATACAGGGGGAACTGTGAATGCCCCAGCTTGTGGACTTCTCAATTCCCCTCTCCACGACCTCTCCAAACTGGGCCGTCAATGTTTTCCAAATTTTAATAAGCTCACAAACTAGCTTCCTGCTAATAGGCTTAAATATTGTTATATGTATTTGTAATAAGCTTTAATCTGTTTTAGCTACAGCAGAGCATAATTATGTGGTTATCTATAAGCCTAATTGTGTTCCTTGTTTATCTCTAGTAGGCTTAATGTCTGCAGTAAATTAAAAAGATTACTTCATTAATCTATCCAAGTGTTTTTGTTTTGCACTGGGTGGTCACAAAAAGACCACCCAGTGCAAAAATACACGTTGAAAAGTGCATGCTTACAGTGAGATACCCCTTTCTGCTATTTGTGCACTCATGCATGTTGGTTTGGGGGACTCCGTTGAAGCAACGATGTAAAGCGTATCCCTATAGAGTAGCAGTGCACGTGTAAGGGGGTGTCTGAGCATTCTGAGGGTGGTGACTGATAGGGTATGTGAGGGGGGATGTCAGATGGTGGGGGATATATGTAGGTGTTGGCAGTGTATGTCAAAGGCTGTGTATGTACGTGTGTCAGGGACTTGGGTGTGTCTGTGAGCATCAGTGAATGTGTGTGAGTCTGTTGGAGATGTACAGGTTGCTAATCTGTCTTAGGGAGTATGTGTATGTCAAGGGGCTGTGTTTATTGTAGAGGGATGCTATGGGTATACATGCATGGCTCTGGGTATGTGGGCTTCTTTGTCTATTGACATTTCCTTTGATGACCTAATAAAGATCCTGTTCCTTCCGCCCTCTTGCATTATTCCTCCTCCCTATCCTTCACCACTCTCCCTTCCCTTGCTACCCAACATTGCACTGTTTCCTTTCCTTGCGCACCCTTTCACTCACTTCCCCTTTCTCTCCTGCCTCAGCATGAGCTTTCCCAGTTCCCTCCTCCTCCACTTTTCCCTCTTCCTGCATCTGCCCCCTTTTCCTTCCTTTTCTCTAACTCTATCCCCTTCCTTATGCTCTGCCCCTCACCCTATCCCTTTCCTTTTCTGACCCACCCCATATCACACACTCTTCTCCTCTCTAACCCATTCCCTTATGCACCATACCCATCTTGGGCACAGTTTGGGGGTCAGATGCAGCAGGGAAGACGTTTGGGACTGGGCAGTTTGCAGGGTAACGTGACAGTTGTGGGGGATAGTTTTTGAAGATGGGCTAGTTTGTGGGGTGGTGAGACAGTTGTAGGGGAGTATTTTTGAGGCTGGGGACAGTTTTCTGAGTGATAGGGCAGTTGTGGAAGGGATACTTTTTGAGTAGATGCGTGTTACAGACACAAACACAGATGAATGAAACCTCTCCAACTGGCACCATCACTTAAGTGAAACGAGCCTAATAATAATAATATATATATATATATACACACACATTTTAAGTAATAACTACAAATTAATACATTCTAAATACATAATAATGAATATGTAACCCAGGGCTGCCTTTTCTGCCCCACAGTTTCTTGAAATCTGTAGGAGACAGGCCCGAGGCTTAGATATACGCTCCAGCCCCTGGAAAATACAGGGTTCAAAGGACTTGTATCAGATATAGCAAGATTGGTTAACTCAAAATGAAATAGTGGGTACTGAGCCCTGTAAGATACTGTGTTCAGAATAAAAGTGAACAAAAAAAATTACTTGAACCAAACCTTTTCCTTTACACTCATGAACAAAAGTGGGCAAAAAACAAAATACAATATAAATACTTACCAAAGACAGACATGAAAACATTAAGTAATAATATCTCCCAAGATAAATAAAAAATTAAGATAAACTGGTAAAATCTGTAAGTTAAAAGTTTGCATTGCTGGCTATCAACAGAAACCTAGGCAGATTTTTTAAAATTCTGCTCAAGGTGTCAATTTGATAATTGTGCGACATTTTCAAAGATCATTGTGTTTCAAATACTATAAGTTTTGTTTGGATCCAGACAGGTGTGGCCCAAGGGTGTTGCAGGCCCATGTGCAGAGACTAATTGTGGGGCCTCATTTGCATATATATTTGCATATCCACTGGGCCTCATTTGCATAAATCTAATTTATTGTATTTTAAAATGTATGTTGCCCATCTAAAATTTTAAGTGGCTTTCAAAGCCTCTTTTTTTGTCCTAACAATGATTTAGGGACATGTTTACTAAACATTGTGTGTTAAGTGCCACTGTACCCATAGGAATAAATGGGTGTTGCTGCACTTAGCACACATTCAAATTTGTGAAAGCACATTAAGCTTTAGTAAACATGACTCTTAATGAGTGTCTGAAAACCATTTGCATGTACAGTGAGGATAAAGAAAGGCTACTATATTTCTGCATTACTATCCTCCAATGCTGTCAAGTGCATTACTATAAAACCCTGCTCACTTAGAACCCACAGCAAACCGGCCATATCATAACAGCACTACCAAGGCTCACACCCTATTTATCAAAATGTAGCACTATAAATATTGAACCAATACATCTCTTACTGGGAAAAGAGGACAAGTGGGTCTACTATACAGAAACTAGACAAACAGAGAGACCATCACCAAATACAGAACAAGGGATTTAGAAATATGAAGACAATCATTGAAATGGGAATCCCAAAAGTCAAACTTTGAATGCACCACAACATTGGAAAAATTAAACTATGAAATTAATTTCCTCTTATACTGAACAAAGTGGAAAGATATCAACACACATTTCTCAGAGCTGACATATTCTGGCTAATAAATTCAAAATAAAATACTTTTTTTCCTACCTTTTTTTGTTTGGGCATTTTATTTTTCAGTTGCAATTGCCTCAGTCTCTCTCTTCTGCATACTTCATGTCTTCTGCTAACTCTCCAGTGTCTGCTGTCCATTTGTCGTTTCTTTTCTCTTCTCCTATTTTTTTTTTTACATTTTCTGTCTACATCTGCTTCTGACATACTGATCTTTCACATTTTGTTCTTTTCTCCATTTCTTTCTTTACTCATTCGTCCACTCAATTTCGACCCTCCGCCCTCAATCCCCTTTTGACTTTTCACCTAGCAACTTTCCATCTACTCTTCTAAACTCCAGCCCAGCGCCCCCATTTCTCATCTCACTCCTTCGCTAGTCTCTTATTTGCCCTCTGTCTTTCACCCATTTCCCATTACCACATTTCAACCCTCTGTAATCATCATCCTCCTCTCACTCATCTCCTTGCCAGTTTCGCATGGCCTCTCTCACGTAGTTCCATCATGCCCCTCATTTTCCCCTTCTCTCTCTCACCACCCCAGTTAAGCATCTCCCAATTCCCTCACCCTTCTGCCTTACCCCCAAAATCCAGCATCTCATGCTTTCTCTTCCACCTCCCCAGCCCTTTCCCCCCCCCCCATAGACCATCCATCCTCCCCCCCCTGCAGTGGTCTTGCTGCCTTGCTGGGCAGACTAGATGGACCATACTGGTCTTTATCTGCCGTAATATACTATGTTACTACCTATAGAATCCTGCAAATAGGCAGACAGTTGACAATCCTAACCTCTTGAGTCCTGAGCATATATGACACAGACCCCCTAAAGATCTGGGCATTAGGCATGTGCCTTAATCCGGCCCTGTTCATAGAACAGATATTAGTTGGCAGTACATATAACGACGGCAAAATTTGCAACAAAGAAAATAAATAGACATCTGAATCACTAAAAGGCAGCCCATCAGGGACAGGACTGTGGCAGCACTGCGGGCATGCGCATGAGAGAGGGAGATAAAGTGTGTGTATATGTGGGTATGTATGTTGGCTCTGTTGGTCTGTGACCAGGAGAGTAGAGATGAGAGAAAGGTAGTTTGAAAGGAGAATTTCCCCAACTGCTATGTTTCAGTGTATCAGGGATCTTATGCTACAGAAGATAGAATTGTGTGCAATTCTGGTCACCGTATCTTAAAAAGGATATAGCGTTATTAGAAAAGGTACAGAGAAGAGCCACCAAAATGGTAAAGGGGATGGAAGGATACCCCTATGAGGAGAGGCTAGAAAGATTAGGGTTCTTCAATCTGGAAAAGAGACGGCTGAGGGGAGATATGATAGAGGTCTATAAATTAATGAATGGAATGGGTAAAAGTAGATTGATATAGTTTATGCCATCAGAATATAGAAAGACTAGGGGACATGCAATGAAGTTATAGTGTAATCCATTTAAGACTAATAAGAGAAAATATTTTTTCACTCAACGCATAATCAAACTCTGGAATTCGTTACCAGAGGATTAGTAAAAGCTGTTAGTGTAGCTGGGTTTAAAAAAAGTTTGGACAAGTTCCCGGGAAAAAGATCCATAAACCATTATTAAAGGGGACCCTGGAAATCCACAGCCTGCCCCAGGACAAGCATTGTGGAACCTGTGTCTTTTGGGGAACTGCCAGGTACTTGTGACCTAGATTGGCCACTGTTGGAAACAGGATATTGGGGTCAATGGACCTCGGTCTAACCCAGTGTGGCAAATCTTATGTTCTTATGCTTCTCCCATAGAAATACATTGCACCATTTGTTTTTTGTTTGGAGGGGAACTTATTTCTCTAGAAACCCTAGTCCCATCTGGCCCGTTTCCCAGCTCAGAGTGTCTTTTCACCATTTTTCCTGCCATGCCAAATATGGTCCTGTCAGAGTAAAATTTTAAAGTGTTATTTTGCCCTCAGACAGCGACGCAGCCATAATTCTTTCCAACATCTACTGGGTTTTATTGCTATTATTTGTTTGATAGCCTTTATGTGCATTCATCAGGTCAGTTTAGTTTAGTTTAATGTTAAATTTGATGTTTCACCTACGATCTACAATCACAAGGCTAATTATAGAATAACAGAAATTGTGCAGTCATACTGGGTTTAAATAGTTGTAATATACTGTCTGTTACGTTCTCTGTAAACCGTCTTGATTTGTAGAAAGACGGTATATAAAAACTGTTAAATAAATAAAATAAATAAATAGTGCAGTCAGCCCCGTCTTCGTTTCTCTGCCTGTCACTGCAGCTCAGTAATGATTTGCATAGGCAGAGAAACGAAGACCTTGCTGACTGTATTAATTACACCCAGTGTAACCATGCTGTTTCCGCACTATCCCGATGATGAAAAGTCAGATGTACTGAATTAGTCCATAAGAAAAAGTATCACTTAAAACTCATTTGACGACTCTTATTTCTAGTATGCAAGTGGAATATCAAGGAGACCACAATTCTTTGCCCAGTAAGCATATTTAAGCTTAATGTAAATAAAGCAAAGCTTTAAAATCTCTTTAAATAAAGATTGTGCTTCATAGAGAAGCAAATGAGCATCCCAGCCTGTGCAACTAAGCCCACCAACATTTAAGGCTATTACAGTTAGCAAGCGAATGTTCAAGCTTATTGCTATCAAGCTGGCAAATGTTTATGTGTACTGCAAGCCAGCAGCCTAGAGAAATCACTTAAAGTTTTCCAGAAAAGAAAGCACAATATTCAAATCTACTTCTAGGGATTGTTTTAATATTGTTTTAATATATTATGTGTTTGTGAGGATCTCAATAAAACAGAGGCTCCAGCCCTTGTATATATTCAAAATGATTGACGAATTCTTACCCCCTTGCAGAGTTTTCTGCCTTTAAGGACACAAGTCTTGGCATGGATGCCTGTTGCAATTTTTAGGAATTCCAAACCTGCGTTTACAGACTGCAAAATGCAAACCCCAAAGTGGATTACAATGTCAGAAAGTGCTGTACTGACTTTTTAGTAAGTAACAAGGGAGTTGGCTCTTGAATCAGACTGCAGCCCTCTTTGATTGATTGAAGCCTTTTGATGTTTTTTGAATTGAGGAAGTCAGTTGCTTGCTAATGGGCCTTGGTCTAGGTAGCAGTGAACTGCTACTGCTCTTGGAAGAGAAAAGGGTCTGAGAGTTGTACTTCGGCTCTCAGAGTTCCAAACCTTGGACTCAGAATTTAAAAAAGGCAAGGATTAATCTGCCCCAGCTCTGGGTCAGATTTTAGAAGGAAAGTGATCAGTACTTGCTGTCTACCCTGCAATTTCCAGGCTCCCTTTGGTGGAAGGTTTAATCCCAGCAGATTTCCAGAGCCCTGCTGAACTGTCATCCAAAACGGTGAGACCTAACCATAAATAAACTAAAGAAAGCAGAATTTTTCCTAGTAAGAAAAGGTACCAAGGATTTGAATGGACTGCACCTGTATCTGGATCCAGTGCCAGCCCAAGGCGTGTGCAGGAATGTCACTCACACATGGCCCTGCACCTCGAGGGGCCCCGCACGCACCTGAGCATCTTAAGAGAGAGGCGGTGAGGCCCAAAGCCCAGCTGCCTGACTCATCTCTGCATAGCTGTGGGAGCCACGGGAACGTTTTCCTTTTTCTCTCCAGCTGTGATAAGTTAGTAGCCGCCAGCATGACCACTTTGTAGAAGTTAAACAGAGGCACTTCCTATCTCTTGCACAAGACCGGAAATGTGTCTGTTTAACCTCTGTGTACTGACCCATGTCGGCGGCCACAACTTAGTACTGGATCTGGAGGAGGACTGATACTGCGGGGGCTAAGACTGGAAAAGAGCTGATGCTGGGGGATGGAGAGAATAGGACTGGAAGGGAGCGGATGCTGGGAGAGGCTGGAACTAGAAGGGAGCTGATACTGGTGGAAAAGAGGGTGGGGTGGGGCTGAGGGGAGGAAAAAAGAAGTTGGAGTGAGGATGGAGAAGGGAACATATTTTGTGTGGGAGAGAAGAAAAAGATCATATGGGGAAGAGTTGAAAGAGAGGGGCATAAGAGTGAATGCTGGGGTAAGAAGGAGGAAAGGCAGAGTTATGAATATTGGAGAAGGAAGTAACTGGGTGACAGAAAGGATGTAGGAGGCAGTACTGGGGACAGGGAGATGGGGGAGAGCAGAGACTGGGACTTAGGTGGAGACTTTAAAATTGGGTGGGAGAAAAGAAGAAGACAGTATCTAAGACTGGCTGGGTATTGGGAGATTAAGTGGGGACTCAGATGGTGGGCCCAGGAGCTGGCCCATCTCACTGTGCATGCAGCTCCAGCATCATGCAGCTCCAGCAGTGGAGGAGTGGCCTAGTGGTTGGGGCAAGGTACTTCAGGCCGGAAGGTTGGGGGTTCAAATCCCACTAGAGGGCAGCAACCTTGGGCCGGAAGGACTGGGGTTTCTAGTCCCACAGGTGCTCCTTGTGGTCTTGGGCAAGCCACTTAACCCTCCATAGCCCATGTTCCCTGTAAATAGTTATCTCCAAGTTATAATGCCCTGTTCAATGTAATTTCAGTTTGTTCAATGTAAACTGCACTGATGCAGAATAGCGCGGTATATAAGAGAAATAAATAATATGCAGCTTCATCTTTCTTTCTATGAGTCAGCCTGCAGCAGCCATTGTTGCCTGTAGCATTCACTTCCAGTGTGCAGGGCAATGCATAAAGCTAGGGATGGTGCTATGAGATCTTTCTGCTGCTGACTCAGAAAAAGAAAGACAACACTAGGGATGGTGGTGCATGATATTTTTTCCCATGGGGAAGGATAGAGAGAGGGAGAAAAAGAGGGATGGGATATGCTGGATGGGTGTGTATGTATATGTATGTATATATATAATTAATAAAGAGAGGGGTGGATTTTAAGTTATGAGAGAGAAGGGATATATTAGCCTGGAATGGAGAGAAATGGGAGGGGGGGGGAGAGAGAAGATGCTGGGCTGGGAAGGGAGATAGGAGAAATGCTCCTCAGCCTTGCCACCTCTTCTCTGAGCTTTGGTACCTGTTTTCTGAGTGATCCATCTAGGCAAGGCAGCAAGACCACTGCAGGGGGAAAGGATGGATGGTCTATGGGGGGTGGTTTATGGTGGGGTAAAGGGCTGGGGAGGTGGAAGAGAAAGCATGAGACCTGCTCTGTGCAGGTCACCTCTCCCTATGCCTTTGTAATAATAATAATTTTATAATTTTAATGTCTAAACTCTGCTTTGATCCTTGGTAAATGTGAATTATAAATCTGATTAAATAAAAAAAATAAATTAAAGGAAGTTTTCAGTCTGAGGAATTTACCCAGGTAAATAATTCATTATCTGGGCAAAATCCTTTGAAAACGGTATGAATACTGGCTCCATTCTGTCTATATCCTTTCAGAGGCACCAAAGAAAACTAATTTTTTTCTCTTGTTTCTTCCATTTGTAAACTACATCCCCCCCTTCTCTCTTCCAAGTCATACTGACAATAGAGCTGCACACACACAAACACGCGCGTAAGCATGTACACAGAGGGATGGAAAAGAATTCTATAAGTCACGCTTTGCATGCTTTCTCCCTTCTTATTAGATTAACTTAATACATTTCTTGCCTAGCTTTTGGGCACTAATACTCCCTTCTTTGGGTCAAAACAGAATGAACAAAAAGTAATATTACCAAAAAAGAAGTGAATCTTAAAATGCAATCCAAAGTAAAGGGGTAGATGGGGGGATTTGATGTATTAGGGTGATGAAAAGTTGACAAACTGCAAATGAATGATTCAGAGTGTGTTAAGAAAGCTAGGTCTCTCTGGAATCCTTTTTTGTCAATTCTGAAGTGTCTGGTGATTTTTAATTTCAAAATTCCTATCCTGATGAAGTGAAGCCAGTCACAGGTGTATTGTTAGTCCAGTAAAAAGGTTTCACTTAACAACCCCAGCTCCTACCCATCCCATGTGAGCATTCTTGCTTTATAAGGCAACTCCCCAAATAGCTACCCAGAGAGACTTAGCACACACTTAAAATGGGTTTATTGTTTTTTCTCTTAAAGGACAGCTGAGGAACGGCAGGGACTTTGGTAGGTCTCTCTCTTTTACTTCAACAGGTACCAAAGCTCCACCAATTGAACAATGACTGGGAAAAATCATATTGCCAAAGCTGGCTCCCAACCAGACTTGATATCCAGAGAGGTATACTATCTGCCAGGTGCCAAAATCTGAGATGTTATGGAGAGTTTGCCAAGACTCATCAAGCCCACTGACTATTACCTGATGTTGCTTATCTATAAATTAATAAAATAAAAAAATCTATGCCAGCACAAATAATACTGCTAGGTATCCCTCTGAGTGTATCAAAAGTGACTTCATGGCTCTGGGACAGAGGGTGAAGCAGATAGGTGCACATGTGGTATTGTCTTCAGTCCTCTCTGTTGAGGGTAAAGGCCTAGGCAGAGAAGCTCACATCCTGGAGATAAATGCATAGCTGTGTGGATTATGTCATCAAGAGCGTTTTGATTTCCTGGACTATGGGATGATGTTCCAAGGGCTGCAGAGCAGAGATGGTATCCATCTGTCCAAGAAGGGTCGACGTGTGTTCAGTAGCAGACTGGCTAACCTACTGAAGAAGGCTTTAAACTAGATCCACTGGGGATGGGTGAAGAAAGTCCCCAGGTAAGTGAAATATTAAATACCTCTATAGAAATGGGTAAAAGGGCAACATCTGGAAAGCGATGTGTATAAATAACCGTAGCATGGGAAATAAGATCCCAGATGTTGAAGCTTTAATGGAAGAGGCTGACTTGGATTTAGTGGCAGTTACGGAGACATCGTTCACGGACAACCATGACTGGGATGGCTATACTTTATTCAGGAAGGATAGGGGAGGAAGAAGGGGAGGAGGAATGGCACTATCTGTTAAAAATAATTTTAAAGCTATAGAATTACAGGGCTTAAAAGGGAGAGAGGAGGCACTGTGGGTTAAACTAGAAAGAGGGAAAGAGAAATCCATTTGTATTGATGTGATATACAAACCCCCCCTCACAGGGAGAAGATTTAATAGAAGACATATGCAGCATTGCCAGGAAAGGGGAAGTGCTACTGATAGGTGATTTCAATATGCCGAATGTTGATTGGCACATCCCTGCTGTGGTGTCATATAGAAGTAAGGAGATTCTGGATTCTGTACAGGGAGAATTATTCAGGCAACTGTTTAGAGAACCCATATGTGAAAAGGCCTTATTGGACTTGGTGCTTACCAATGGTGAAAATGTTTCTGATGTTATAGTGGGAGATCATCTCGCATCCAGTTATCACTAGATGGTATGGTTCAGTTTTAGGACTAGGGCTGATAAAATCCATTCAAAAGCAAGGGTCTAAACACAGCATGCCTGTCGATTATTGGCATCATGTATCGATGGAGGGGATGACTTTGCCGCAGATATGCCCATATGGCTGAACCCGCGCCTTATCATCGGAGGGAAGCCTGTCTTATGGAAAAAATGGGTGGAACATGATCTTATCACCATTGGACAACTGATCAATGGAAGTGCATTTAAAACCTTTGACAGATTAAGAACGGAATTCCGATTGCCTAATACATGCTATTTCCAATGGTGTCAGCTCCGATCCTGCATGAGCAAAGCGGGTGTGTCACCTGTCTTGATACGTACAGGATGGCCACTGCGACAGAAACTTCAAGAATTACAAACGGATGCTAAAGCTGTTTCAAGATGTGTTGCGATTCTCCGATCCAAAAGTGACAAGACATGTTCTAAGATACAGTCGGTGTGGGCTACTGAAACCGGTCAAGATCTACCTCCGGAACATTGGGACACTTTTTGGGGAACTCAAATACGTGCCACGAGAGCAGCGTCTCTCACACAATCTATGTACTTTATAGCACATCGAGCGCATATTACACCGGCTAAGAAAATGAAATGGACACTACAGGAGGGAAATCGATGTTGGTCCTGTAACATGGAAATTGGGACACTGGCACATATGTTGTTCCATTGTAAATCCCTGGAAATATATTGGAACAGAGTTTGGGAACGCATATCACAGATCCTCAACTTACAAACTCCTATCACTTATCGAATAGTGATATATAAATCCATAGCTCTGGAACCTACTCTGATGAAATGGGATGGTAAACTGCTGGACTTAATGCTCGGGATAGCGCTTAAAATAGTTCTAATACACTGGAAGAATCTCGACAAAGCTTGTTTCGAGCATTGGTGGAGTCTCTTAATCCTACATAAGACCTACGAAGAGATCTATATAGCCAAGAACCCATGGTCTGGTAAACTAAGTAAGAAATGGTCAGCTTTACAAAATTATGTTTGATGAAAATGATTGCTGGAGGCTGCCTTGTGGAATGGTCTCTGCTGTAACCACATTGAACGGAGAGAGGGAGGGTGGCGTGCTGGCATGGACTGATACTAGTTCTTGTTAACGTTATTGTACTGTCTTGTTCAAGTTATTATATTCTTTTGCTATTTTGATCAATAACATCTGCTTGTATCCTGCTATATCACGATCGTTTGTATTGTTATTTTATATGTTAAAACTGAATAAAAACTACTATTAAAAAAAAAAAAAAAAAAAAAAAAAAGCAAGGGTCTTAGACTTTAGGAAAACTAACTTTGCCAAGATGGATCAATACTTCAAGGAGTTGTTAGCAGGATGGTTGCTGCTGGGGGATGTAGAAAAACTGGGCAAAACTGAAAGGGGATATTTTAAGGGCAACCAACCTTTTTGTTAGAATGGTAAATAAAGGTAAAAGGAAAAGGAGGCTGCTACTCAAAAGAAGTAGCTGGAAAGGTGAAGAAAAAGAGGGAGGCCTTCATGAAATACAAGAGATCACAGAGAGAGGAATACAGGCATCTATAGTTGGAAAAGCTTAGAGAAGCTAGCAAAGTAGTCAGGAAAGCAAAGATACAAAAAGAAGAAGAAATAGCCAATGCAATACAATGGGGGATAAGACATTTTTCAGATATGTTAGTGTGAGGAGGAAGGGCAAAGGTGGTATTGTCAGACTCAAGGGTGAAGAGGAGGAATATGTAGAAGTTGATGAGGTTAAAACGGAATTGCTTAACAAATATTTCTGTTCGGTGTTCACAGACGAAGGGCCAGGGGCAGGACCTCAGAAAACACCCACAATAGGAACAGAAGCGATGGGATCTTGAACGATTTTCAGAAGATTGTGTTCGTGAGGAACTAGGTAAACTAAAAGTAGACAAAGTGATGGCACCAGATGGGATACATCCAAGAATACTGAAGGAACTTGAGGACGTTCTAGCGGCTCCACTGTCTGACCTTTTCATGCCTCTTTGGAGTCGGGAGTGGTGCCAGAGGATTGGAGAGAGGCACATGTGGTTCCTTTACACAAAAGCGGAAGTAAGGATGTGGTTGAAAACTACACGTCGGTTAGTCTAACCTCTGTTGTTAGTAAATTATTGGAAAGGCTACTAAAAGAGAGAATAGTGAAGTTTCTGGAGTCCACTGACTTGCAGGATTGGAGACAGCATGTATTCACCAGAGGCAGGTCTTGTCAGACAAATCTGATTGATTTCTTTGAATGGTTGACCAGAGGTTTTGACCGAGGGAGAGCCCTAGATGTGGTGTACTTAGATTTCAGTAAAGCCTTTGACACAGTTCCACACAGGCGACTTATAAACAAACTGAGCATCCTAGGGATGGACCCTAAAGTTACTGACTGGGTTAGAAATTGTTGAGTGGGAGGCGACAAAGTGTACAGGTAAATGGAGTTCACTCTGAGGAGAAAGAGGTTACTAATGGAGTGCCGCTGGGATCTGCCCTTGGTCTGATTCTTTTTTACATCTTTGTTAGTAAAATTGCGGAAGGGCTGTTTGATAAGGTTTGCCTCTTTGCAGATGATACCAAGGAGTGGATAGCATGAGGAGGGATCTAGATAAGCTTGAAGAATGGTTTAGAATTTGGTAGCTGAGATTTAATGCTAAAAAATGCAGGGTCATGCATTTGGGCTGCAAAAATCCAAGGTAGCGGCACAGTGTAGGGGTGAAGTACTTCTGTCCACAAAAGAAGAGCGGGACCTGGGCATGACTGTGTCTGACAATCTTAAAGTAGCTAAACAGGTAGAAAAGGCAACGGCAAAAGTTAGAAGGATCCTTGGATGCATTGGGAGAGGAATGGCCAGCAGGAGAAAGGAGGTGATAGTGCCTCTGTATAAGTCTCTAGTGTGGCCTCATTTGGAGTATTGTGTGCAATTCTGGAGACTGCACCTTCAAAAGGATATAAACAGGTTGGAGTTGGCGCAGAGGGTGGCTACTAAAATGGTTAGTGGTCTTCATTATAAAGCATATGAGGACAGACTTAAGGATCTTAATATATAGAGGAAAGGCAGGATAGAGGAGATATGGTAGATGTGTTTAAATACCTCCGTGGCATAAATGCACAGGAGGAGAGCCTCCTTTGATTGAAAGCAAGCTCTGCTACGAGGGGACATAGGAAGAGTGTGAAAAGGGATAGACTCGAGAGTAATATGCAGAAATATTTCTTTACGGAAAGAGTAGTAGATGTGTGGAATAGTCTCCTAGTGGATTTGGTAGAAATGAGGACAGTATCTGAATTCAAAAAAAGCATAGGACATACACAGAGGATCTCTAAAGGATAAAAAAAAAACCTACCAAAACTGTGGTAGTTGATATGGGAGGGCATACCAGATGGGCTATGTGGTTTTTTTTCTGCTGTCATGATTCTATGTTTCTATTTTAATCCTTTTTTTAACATAGGTATGTGCCCAGAACTTAAATAGATGTTTAGACAACTTAGATATTAGCTTGCTTACGTGAAGTGTATGTTGTTGTTTTTTTACTTGTGTAACATTAAAGTTTTGTCTCTTTATCTGCAGGTTAAAAAGAAAATTGGGGTTTGCTTCTTTGCAATAAATATATATATGACTGGAAGTTTGCTTGGTAGCAAAATGTTTGCAGATCTTGCATACCTGTCTTCAGAGAGTTAAGGTGTGTGCTTGTTAGCACAGAGCTCAGGTGGTTGTCTGCCGGTGCGTGGAGCTGAAGCTCTGTTGCTCATCTGAATACAGAGGAGATTGTATGCCTAAGCCCATAGCTTTTTGCTAGTGTCCTTTGAGCACAGAGTGTTTTGTTTCACTGCTTAGCAACACAAAACCCCTTTGATATTAAATATGTATACATAAATAATATAGAGAGAGAGACTGTAGATATACACATGGAGGGGCATTTTAGAAAGAATGTCTAAGTGCAACCTGGGACATCTAAACCAGAACGTCTGTGGGAAAAAAAGCAGGCATGTCCGGGTACAGACATGATTTCACAGTAGATGTGCTCAATATGGTGATTGTGGGGGCCTCTACATGGACCTTCCCAGAATAGTATTCCAGAGCACAGATGCCTAATGGTTAGAATAGCGGGCTAGGAATGGGGAAGCCAGGGTTCAAATCCCACTGCTGCTATCATCGAAATTGTGCTGAGCACTGGGGATGACGGAGGGCTTTCTCTTCTACATCCGATGGATGTTTTTCAGCCATAAGAAGCACTTTTCAATTGGCCGTTTGTGCCTGGAGCAGGTCTAAACTTAGATGCAATGCTGGACGTCCAGTATGTTTCTGAGATTAGGCAGGGACATCCGGGGTCCTGGGAATGCCCTGGCCATGCCTCCACCATTCAGGCTTGGACGTTCTCATCTGGCTTCTAAAATGGCTCTGTGCTTTGGGTCTCTCTATGCCTGTTTCTGGACATCAAAGCACAAATAGAGCTTCCAAAATTACTCCCATAGAGAATAATTTTATAACAGGTGCCTAGTCAAAGCACTTTTTTTTTAAATTTTAATATTTTAGTAGTATACAAACAGTACCAAACATAGGTCCATCCCTACCCGCACTCCATTGCAACAAAGTGCCCTCAAACCCTAATGTCACACTTCATAACAATAAACTGCATTGAATAGTCCCCCCCCCCCCAACCCCCTCCCTTCTTTCTGGAAGAGTTCAAAATGTTTGCAAGAAGTCCAAGAGAGGTGTCCATTTCTTCTCAAATTGCTCCATCAAATTGCTGCAGCTCATCCATAAGGACCACCTTGTGCAGCCAGAGTCACCAGAGATCCATCTCCGGGGGACCCAGCGTCTTGCAGTTCCAAGCTACTTCTACCCTGGCAGCCATTACACAGGTATGGATGGGCCAAGTCCAACGAGCCCATACCCTCTCTGGCCAAACACCCAGTAGATAGAAAGCCGGGCTTAAATTTGTGTCCACCCCAAAGATACAGGAAATCTGGTCCCATATCCCTGTCCAATACTTTTGTATTTCCAGACAGTCCCACCATATATGCAACATCATGCCCACAGCCCCACACCCCCACCAACAGCGGTCATTGGCCTGGGGAAACATAACATGTACAAGCGTTCCGTAGAATAGTGCCAGCGCATGAGAATTTTATAAGAGTTCTCCCTTATATCTGCTGCGGTAGTAACCCGCCCAATCCCAAGAAAGCCCCAGGTCCTTCTTCAAAGCAGCCAAATACCAAAATTTCTGCCCGCTCCGCACCAGAAGGCTCCAATAGAGCAGGCGAATTAATCCCTGGGACTTCTGCCACCCCAGCCACAAGGCCTCCACATCATTGTAACCTGCTTCGTAGGTTGCTTGCCGATCCCATTGCCGAAGGAAATGAGGAATTTTCAAGTAAGCAAACAAGTCTCGGGAAGGCAAGTGATACTGACTCTGCAACTCCTTGAAGGAATGGAGATCCCCCGTATCCAGCTTCTTCGCAAAGATATTCAATTCAACTGTTCCCATCTCCGAAAGACTGGCTCCTTCCCAGGGCCAAAGGCCAAGGACTCCCTTATCAGGGCCAAGGCAGTAAATTTAACGTGTGGCACCACCTTCCTCCAACCCTTCCGCCACTGAGCCCATAAATGAAATAAGGATTTTCTCTCCACCTCCCCTTCAGGGTGCCCCCCCCAGTATCCAAGGCAAATACTCCAGCCAAAGGTCAGGAGACTGATGCTGCCAGGTAATAAGGTTTCCAAATCCAGGATACCCAGTCCCCCTTTCCGCTGGAATGCATATAACACCTGTCGAGCCACTCTAGGAGGGCGGTGCCGCCAAATGAAGGAAAATATTTTCCACTGAAGGAGGTGCAACTTGGGGGGTGGGAAAGGTAAAGTTTGAAAAAAATACAGCAGGCAAGGGAGCGCGCTCATCTTGATGGCCACTATCCGGCCCAGCCAAGAGAAATCACTGACCCCCACCCCTCCGGGTCCCTCCCCACTTGCCACAACAGAGAGGGGTACTTAGCGCAATAGAGCTCCTTCGGAGTCCTGGTAAGCATCGTCCCGATATACCGCAAAGATTTCAGGGCCCACTTGAAAGGGAAAGAATCTTTCAATCTCTGCTAAATTAATATTCAGAGCTTCTGTCTTCCCTAAATTTATTTTAAAGCTGGACAGGGATCCAAATCCCTCAACAGAACTGGAAGGGAAAGCAGCATCCTCATAACAAAAACAATAAGTCATCGGCAAACAAGGCCAGCTTATGATGGTCCGGGCCCACTGCCACACCCGAAATATCAGGGTTGGCCCTAATCCTGCTCACCAATGATTCCATGACCAAAGTGAACAGCAGGGGCGTCAAGGTCATCCCTGCCGGGTGCCCCACTCCAAGGGGAATATCTTTGAAAAGCCACCATTCACCTTTGCGGTGGCGCACAGGCCAGCATATAAAGCCCACACACCCCTAAAAAGTGAGGGCCCACCCCCACTTGCTCTAGCAGGACCGGTGCTAGGGTTTCTGACGCCCCCCTGCAACCTATAGATCGATGCTCCCTCCCTCATTACTATTAATGCCGGCTATACCTCACCCCCCTTTTTCCCAAAACTCCTTTCCGAACTCTTTGCAGGATGCCAAACAACAAGAAGGGCCTGGCAACCCCAACATAGCTCTCCTGAAACTGCACACTGGACCAGCATGGTGTTAATGTAAATGTATACTCTGCAAAAAACACAGGAAATGCAAGATGCTCGCACTCCAAGGAACTAAAAGAAAAAAACAAGAACTAAAATGCAGTTTATAACACCAAATTGTTGTTGTTAAGTGCCGTCAAGTTGGAGTCGACTCATGGAGACCCTCTGGATAGCTATCATAAATTGTGTTCGGTCTTCCGTCAGGCTCATTGTTGACAGAGTGGTACCCATAGCTGCTGTTATTGTATCGATCCATCTCATTGCTGGCCTTCCTCTTTTGCGTTGACCTTCTATCTTGCCAAGCATGATGTCTTTCTCTAATGATCTCTCTCTTCGCATGATGTGTCCAAAGTATGAAAGTCGAAGTCTTGTTATCTGAGCTTCTAAAGAAAGCTTAGGTTTGATCTCTGACTGGTTTGTTCTTCGGGTAGTCCATGGTATACATAGTATTCGCCGCCAGCACCATAATTCAAAGGCATCCATTTTCTTCCTGTCTGTCTTTTTCACTGTCCAGCTTTCACATCCATATGATGTTATTGAAAATACCATGGCTTGAACAAGTCGAATCTTTGTATGGAGAGAGACATCTCTGCTCTTGAGAATCTTATCTAGGTCTTTCATAGTCATTCTGCCAAGAGCAATGAGTCGTCTGATTTCTTGACTGCTTGTTGCTTCTTTATTGATAGTTGATCCAAGTAGGGTAAAGTTGTTCACGATTTGAATTTCTTCTCCTTCAACGATGAACCTGTTGATTATGCCAGTTGTCATGATCTTTGTCTTCTTTACATTAAGGTGCAGGCCCATTTTGAGACTATGTTCTTTGATTGTGAGAAGCAAATGTTTTAGATCATCTTCACTTTCAGCCAGTAATGTGGTATCATCAGCATAGCGAAGGTTGTTGAACACCAAATTATAAAATTATAATTCATTTTAATTTGTTATTAATTGCAGTATGGTTCTTACTTGGTTTTTTTTAACATATATTTTGCATCCACAGAAACCCCTCCCTCGACAAGGGTGCAGAGCAGTACTAGGACGTTCACCCATAAACTCAATATATATATTAAAAATTATGATTCTGGTTTTCTCCAGTACCAGGCATATTGTGAACTAATACAAAACCTTTCAAAAGTCACTGTGGACCAACAAAGCAAATCTACCATACTGTATCAGCAGGAGATTCCACAACGAGCCTACCCAGAACAAAGCAGCACTGTAAATATTGTAGAAGGCCCTAGAACATCCATACACCTGTTTGAAAAACTGAACAAGTCACATTACTACAGTACAAATCCCTATGTGCAAACTCCATGTTAACAGAATACCAGGTCTCAGTCACACAGTCAGAACACAACCCTTCACCAAAAACAAAATAAACTACAACCTAAAAATAAAAGTATATAGACAAAAATCAAACTAAAACCCCAAGAGGCTAGATTCTGCATGCAGTGCAACACCAGAGACATGGAAAGAGATGCATTTCCCTATACTGTGTAAAATATAAAAGGGCATGTTTACTAAATGCATTAGCTGCTAATGTGACAATTAACTGGGATTATCGCTGGATGGTATCAGCTAATGTGAGTAAATGCGCTAGCGCCGGCCCTGCGCTCTAGTACCCGCATGAATTCTTAGTTAAATCTAACAAATGCTTTTTCCACATCGATAGCCAGCAGCAAGGAACCCAGTCGGTTGGCCAGGACCTTGGCCAAAAGTTATACATCAGTATTAAGTAGGGAGATAGGTCGGTAGGAGCCTCACATGGTCGGATCCCGATCAGATTTGGGCAGCACAATAATGGTTGCCTTCAGCATAGATAAAGCCAGCGCCTCCCCCACAGGACAGCATTGAACACCATCTGCAGAAGTGGGATGAGGGGATCAGCAAGCTTTATGTAAAAGAGGCTCATTAGCCCATCTAGCCCCAGTGACTTATTGCTGGCCAAAGCCTGGATGACTCCCCTTAACTCCAACTCCCCCTCCCCTCTATCTCACTCTCCAGACCAGCCTGGTCCTCTTCGCTAATCTTCCCCAATGGCTCCCCTTCCCCTAAATAAGCCTTGATCTGCTCCACCTTACTACTGTTGTCCTTGCCATAAAGGGTCCTGTAATACTGTGCAAACTACTGATGGATCTGATCCCCACCCCCTTTAATTTAACAATAGTTGCCTGTTGCTCCTGCTCCCGCAACGTTTGTGCCAGCAGGGCCCCTGCTTTGTTGTTAAATTTGTAATAATATTGGTTTACTTTCTGTAACTGAAATGCCTCCAATTCCAACTGGGTCTCTTTAAGCTCCATCCGTGCCAGTTCCAATAGACTGCGCGCTGCCTGGGCCCCAGTCCTCTTAAGCTGCCGCTCCATCTCCTCCACCCGATGCAGAAGGCCTTCCACTTTCTCTTGTTGTGTCCTCTTTTTCCACAAGGCCCATTGTAAAAGTTGCCCCCTAAGGCCTGCCTTTAATCCATCCCACAAAATACTCATACTGACTTCTCTATTATCACTATGGGCCATATACTCGCCTATGGGCTGCTCTAGCCCTGAGAGAATATCTGGGTCCTGCAGGAGGCTCTCATTAAGCCTCCAGTAGGTCCAACGATTTTTATCTCCATCCCCACTGAACTACCGCCATAGGGGAGCGTGATCTGCCCAAGTGATCACCCCTATCCGTGCTTCCTGAATGGCCCGCACCCAAAAGGAATTGCCCAATAAAAAATGAATTTGGCTATAGCTATCATGGACTGCCAATTCCAATCCCGGGGATGTGCCACACGCCACAGGTCCACTAGGGTGAAGTGGCAGGATCCCCCCCTACAAGAAGTGATCCCCAAACCCTTCTTTCCAACCAAGTTGTCAGCTCTGCCCAGAAGTCCTACTGGACATCATTTGGGGCATATACATTGAATAAGGTGACCTGAACTCCCTGCAGCTCCTCCCATACCAACAACACCCTCCCTTTCTGACCCCGCTCTACCCCCCCCCCCACCCAAGTGGAAGTGAACATCTCCTCTTACACATGTCGCTAGTCGGCCTTTTTCTTTCCCCTCCCCAAATACATTGAATACCTTTGCGAGAACGCCTTGGGGTTCAATAGTCTTTTATCCTGGCTGCGCAGGTGGGTCTCCTGAAGAAACACCACCTGCCAATGCGTCCACTGTATATCCCAATTTGTACTTCTGTGGGATGTTTAAGCCACAGATGTTCAAGGTACATACCCTCAATCCTCCCATCATGTCTGAACACCTCTCCCCCCCCCCCCCGCTCCATAACCCTTATACTCCACCCCTTCCCCCAACCTTTCCTCTTCCATCTGAATCGCAGAACCTTCCTCTGTGTCACCCATAGGAGGAAAGAGTCCCAGTGGGCAATGTCCCCAAGAGATGCCCCCTCCCGGCCTCCTCAAAGGCATTTTTCAGTCTCGCCCCCTCCCCAATCTTACCAATCTTTCAGTCATGTGGTCATCCATTCTGCCCCACGCACACATCACTCCCCACTTTGCAAACCATATTTTAACAAGAATGGTAATTGAACAACCAAACGGCTAGTCATTGGATGTGCTGGCATCCACCCAAAGTGAGCCACAGCATATATCTCACCTCATTTCCAGCATGTCTCTGGAAGTCTCATCCACTAGCGCATCAGTCCCCCTTGTCCTCATTTGAAGGGCTCAGCACGTCTCCTCAGTTCCCTCGGGAGACAACCTCCGGAGGTGCTGTCCTTTGCGTGGCACCCTCTGCCATCATGGAAACTCGACCTCCAGGCCCCCGGTAGTACCTGGGGGGGGGGGGGAGCAGCACAGAAGATCACAGATTCCTTCCCGCTCTAAACATGCCCACGCTTCCTCTGCCATTTTTACTGCTGTGCCCAGTCATTAAGTTCAAAAAGGTGACCAAATGGGTACAGCCTCTTGCAGTAAATTTTTACCTTTTGCAAATAAGTAGTAACACCTAGCGAGGTACATCTGCACTGAAGTGTACTTGGGACCAGGTCATGGTAAAGTTCAATCTCATGATTGTCCCTTTTAAAGCGCCCCCGTTTTGTGGCCACCTGCATTATTAATTCCTTAAGCCCAAACTGTGATAGGCATGTGCCACTATATCTCAGGGCTTCGATCCTGGGGGAGGGGCCATTGCAGGCCCAGATTTGCAAAGTCTCCCACTTCCTCCTTGGGCTCCATCAGGCTGCGGCATACTTCCTGCACCACCTCTGCCGCATTTTTAGATTTTTCAGTCTCTGGCAACCCCTCCCCCGAACCCAGATATTGCATCTTCGGGACCAATTCTCAAGGTCCTCTGTCTTATCTTTAATGTGCTCTTGCTCAATGATCAGCTGCTGCAGTTGTTTCTGCTCCTGCATCAGGGCCTCTTCCTGCTGATCCACACGCTGCCCCAGATTGCATATGTCCTGGTGCATTTCCCCCAATGTTTTTTTTCAGATCCATCTTTATAGAGGAAAGCTCTCGCCGTATCCATCACCAGAGATCCCCGCACGTGCAATGTTCGTTGGTCCACTCACTATCTTCGTCTGAGTCAGTGCCAGATGCCATGCTTCCTAGGCTATCCTCCGCACTTGCTTGCATTTTGCTGGTGTAGGGTCGACTTAAATTTAGTCAGCTTCTGCACCGACATTGCACTAGCTTGCTGAGTCTCTTGCTGCACTTTTGCCAGGAGCCTGGAACCGGGAGCCGCCTTTTAAACATTCTTTTATGTCGCCTCAATGGGGGCCATAGTTGTAGGCTTCCATCATTGCCAGTGACATCACTTCCTCTCAAAGTGCATTTTAACATGCCTACATTAAGCCTGTTTTATAAGGACAAGTAAGCACCTATTTTATAAAATGCTAGCATAAGTGACAGAGAATGTGCTTTACATTAAGACGTAGCCACTTACACTAGCCCTATAAGTGAGGCAAATGACTGCACTGACTTTCTATAAGTACGCCATAAATTATATTTTGTAATCAAGGCACATAATTGCTCACACCACCCATGCTCTGTCTAAACTCCGCCCATGTGCACGCTTACAGTGAAAGTAGACACCATGCAAACAAAGCATTTACTTTTACATTGGTCGGTATTTTTTTAAGAGGTTAATTACATGCATTGGTGGCCACTTATACATGTAAATAATTGAAATACTGGCACTTATGCATGTTGTTGGTGTCTAAAAATAAGCGTCTCCTTATAGAATTACCTCCTTATTTACAATGGTGTGGACACTTGAATACCTGCATAACATAATAACATTAGCAGAAAATGACCGTCCAGTCCACCCAACTATCTTTTTTTCTGGTTCTCTGCCACTTTGGGTAGATGAGCATATTAATTCCTATACCTACATTAATATCTGTTTCCCCAATCCCCCACCCTGTTCCATGGCTTTTTCTTAGCCTCTCAACCCTATTTCTAACTCGGCTCGTTTGTGTCTGTCCCAGGCATGTCTGAATTCCATTACAGTGCTGGCCTCCACCCAGTCTGCTAAGAGACTATCACAGGCCTTGGCAACATTTTGGTTCTTTCAAGTCCCACTCTTAATCCAATGCCAAAGCCGCTTTCAGTGTTTTACCACCAAGCTTTATAATAATCCAAATAGCTTGCAGAACTAATGAACCAATCGTCTTGTAAGCCCAGAGCAACTCTGCTGCCACTTTCTGCCTATTGATCCCCTTTCTCATTTCTACCCCTCCCCCTGCTTCCCCACACACATGCACTTGCCACTGCACTCTGTGTGTCTGTCCCAAGCATGTTTAAATTCTGCTGATGTTTTGGTTGCTACTACCTTTTCTAATCATCTACCACCCTCTCAGGAAAGAAGTATTTCTTCTTCTTTCTTCTGAATCTTACTCTTTGCAGCTTTAGATTGTGGTACTTTGTCCTTGAATTTCCTTTTCTGTTGAAACTTTCATCTTCCTGCATTTTATTGAAGTCTGTAAAATATTTGAATGTTTCTATCCTATCCTTTTCATCCCTTCTTTCCCCAGTAAATTTATTTTGTTCAGTATTGAAGTAATTTTATAAAGTCATTAACTTATGTATGTGACATTTCACCCGTGCCAATAACCTCTTATAAAATACCGAAGATGCAGACTTTGCCAATGGCCATAGCTGGAGCTGAGATTTGGGTGGAGTGTGTGCAAGTACTGTATGCGCATCAATTATAAAACAAATTTACATGTAATTGTGAATTTTATGTGCTTTCATGTACACCTGTTATATAGATGGCATGAGCTCTGCCACTTACACTAGTATTTTATAAAGAGAATTAGGTGCTTACTTGGCCGCCTTAACCTAGGTGTTCTTTTATAAAATTACCCTTCAGGAGTCCCTTTTTTAGGATTGCGGTGCTGGCCTTTACCTTTCTAGTAGCTCTTTTCTAAACCATTTCAATCCTCTCGATAGCCTAATAAAGGTTCAACCTTTGGCCACTGTTGGAAACAGAATACTGGGCTTGATGGACCTTGGTCTGACCCAGTATGGCATATCTTATAACCTCTAGAACTGAGCATAATGTTCAAGGTGAGGTTTTACAGAGTAAACACAGCTTCCCTAGTTCCTGCGGACGATACCTCTGCTTATGCAGCTTTCTCAGTGCCTTTGTTACATTAGCTATCTTGTGGTCATCTGAGATAACTGCTCATAGATCTCTTTCTTATTTAACATTTCCCAGTTCTTGTCCTGCTAATTGGTATGTGGTTAATAGATTTTTTTCATACTAATACATGATTTTACACTCTTTAGTATTGATGCTCATTTTCCATATCAGTGAGTATCCATTTATTTATGTCATTTTTTTCTTTTTCCTTGGTGTCTTCTCCTTACAGATGTTTGTATCATTTTCATATGAGCTTTTTTTTGTTGTTTTCAGGATCCTCAGCAATGTCCCTGTATCAAGCCATCCAGTACCATCCTTGTTGCCATCTTTGACATCACCAGAGTGGGCTTTATTTACCACTGCTGTCAGTATTTATCTGCTCAACTAGTTCTTCACCCAATTTATAGCCTTTTGGCTGCTTCCATTATTGTTTAGCTCAGTGCTTCATAAACTATGCATCACCACTGCAAATGGAGTCGCAGAATCATCAACTGGGCCCAAGGCCAAAAAGAGAACACTATATTTGCATCTGGCAACATGTGACTACTGAAAGTAGATAGCAAAGCCTTGCTGTCCTAAACAGCCACATGTATCCTTTGACTGGGAAGGAAAGGGTCGAGTAGGGACTTGGGTACCAGAAAAATCACCACCGCCATTCCCATTCACTGTTTCTGCCAGCCTCCTTCCCCTATGATCATTGCCAGCTCTCTCTGGAAATGTTGAATCCTGCTCTCTCACCATGGCTGCAATCTCGAATACTGTTGTCAACCCTGATGGAAATAATTATGTGTTTTTCCACTGGCTCACCATGATCACAGTTGCACCAGCCCAGAACAGAAATGTGGTGGTCTGCTCTCTCCCCTGTAGCCATGGTCATAAACACCATTAGTTTCCGTGAAGGAGGAGATGACACATGATACCCCTTCTTCTCTTACTGGCTCTTGTTTTGGAGGGGATGAGGTTTAAATGAGAGAATGGCAAGGAAGGGGGCTTAAAAGGGAAAGAGAGGGATTGAGCCTGGCTAGGGATAAGAGAATCAACTGGGAGGGGTGAGAGAGAAGATGTAAGAGAGAAGCTGGTGGTCTGTGAGAGTGGATGAATGGTGAGTGAGGGAGGATGAGCTTGTGGGAGGTGGAGGGCTGAGCCTGGGGAAGGAGATGAATGATGTAAGAAAGACCAGCTTGGGGAGGGAGACGTTGATAGAGAGAATCAGCTGGAGGGATAATTAAGAGAGGGGCTTAGGGGATTTGAGCAGACACATTTTTGGAGAACGCCCTCCCCGTCCCACCATGGTGTAGTCATCTTGGAGCCATGTGAATTGTCAAGAACTAAAATGGATCATGTTGGTGAAAAGTTTGGGATGCTGTGTTCTTACTTGCTTAGCAGCTTTCTATGGTGAACATTGCCAGAAGCAACATCTACTGTACCTTCCTGATCCACCACTTTTGTCACCTTTTAAAGAACTCAAGTTTGTTTGAGACCTTGGCATAGCCAGAAATCTTTTTTTTGGGGAGGGCCCGAGGTTTATATGGGTGAGGACTAGACATACAGATCTCAGCCATACTAGTTATATTCTTACTGACAAATGATGCCTTTGAGTGTACCTGGCATTGCCTTTCTAAGTCATCTACAATAGCTGTCATGTTTCATACTTAACTACATTAATTCACTTACAGAAATAGTTAAATTATATTTAAAGATGTCTAAATAGGCAATATCCCATAACTTAACAACAAAACACCTCAACACCCACTGCAATATCTGACAAAGTATACCAAACACCACCTCATGTGATGACAAAATAATTATCATGATTTAGAACATATCGTTCAATGTTGATTTATGATAAATGCCTTATTAATCTATATAAAAAACAGATAAATACTTCTTACCTTTTTAATGTCTATTGCAATTTCTAAATATAGAGTAATATGTGATAAAGCAAATACCAATGTATAATTTTATAAGTCCTTTTTACAAAACTTTCAAGGCAGAGAACAAAACTACAATAAAACAGCATTAATCAAGATAATCCTAAGAATAAAAGAAGATTAATAGGTACAGAGCAAAACTAGGATGCTCCACTTTACAGCCCAACATACAAAACAATTATGTCCAATTTCTGATGTCATCTCAGTAACAACAACATAAGCTCCATCTACTGCAAGATATTCTGTGAAGTAAAGCAAAGCCCTACAAAAAAGACATGCAGAAATTTACAAGACCGTACACAATCTCTCAGCACTCAAACAACAAAAACCTATGGTGGAAAAGGCAGCACTGTAAAAATTATTCCAGACCCTAGAACACGAGCACCTCCTATTAGAAAAATAGAATAAGCAGGACTGTTACAGATCCCCACACAGAAAACTATACGCTAGCGGAATAATTGCATATGGAACATAAACAGAGCTTCACCAAATACAGAATAAGTGACTACAAATTAGAAACAGAAGCATGTATAAAAAACTGAACTGGAAAGCCTGAGAAACCACTCTTTCAACAGTGGAATACTGAAAAAAGAGAAATGGACCTGTATATTGTACTGAGCAAAATAGAAAAGACACATTCCAGTCCGTAAAAATTCAAAATAGCATACTTTCTTTTGTACATTTGTCTGATCCTTTTATTTTTCTAATGGTCCTGGTCTCACTTTTTTTTAAAACTTTCCTCTTGTTGATCTCTTCCTAAGTCATTTCCAGGGTCTCTATTCCATTTTCTGTTTTTCCTTCCCTTAATCTCTCTCTGGCAATGCTCTGTCATCTTTTTTCTACATTTCTTAGTCTATCTCTCTGTCCAGCCATAGCTAGATCTGACTTCTTCCCTCTTCTCTTTAACCTTCAATCTACAATTTTCCTCTTATTACTTCTTACCTCTCCTACTCTCACTTCCCCACTTTCTACCCTCTGTACTCACCCTCTCCCCAGCCCTCATCTACATTTCTCTACCTTTCATCTCTTCCCCAGCCCTGACTCCTTTCTTGTACCTCTCCACCTCCCCTATCTCCAGCCCATTTTGTCTGTTTTCTACTTCCTAACACAGTCTCCCATTCCTCCTTTCACCTCTTCAATTTTCACCGTCACCTTCCCAGGGCTTAATTTGTAGATATAAAGAAAATGGAACTGTAAAGGGGTGGGGCTGTGGGTGGCGCCAGGGCCAGAAGTGACATCACACCCAAAACACACACACAGACACATGCTCCACTCTATTCTCTGGGATGATCATTTTTGAGACATGGTGATGGTGGGAATGAAGAGGCATTCAAATGCCTTAGAAATATAAATAATGAAAAAGAAACAACATACACATATCCACAGAAATCCCCGTGGACCCTCGCCAACAATGGGTGTAGAGCAGAACTAGGATAAAATAGTGTGATAGCCATGTTAGTCCACTGTAATGGTAGTTAAATAAAAAGAAAAGCAAAAAGGAAAATAAGGTGATAACCTTTCATTGGACTAACTTAATACGAATTTGTAGACTAGCTTTGAAAGGTTATAACCGTCTTCCTCAGGTCTGGGCAGTATGAGCAACAGATATGGTGTCAGCATCTGCTGCCCAAACTGCCCTGACCTGAGGAAGAAGGTTTTAACATTCAAAAGCTAGTCTACAATTGTATGAAGTTAATCCAATAAAAAGGTATCACCTTATTTTTATTTTTGTTTCTCTTTTTATTTAACAAGCAGAAATAGAATACTTCCTGAGAGCTCACCATACGAAAAAAAAAAGAATCTGATTTTGGTATAACCTCAGTAAGAAGAACATAAATCTTCTCTATTACCAGGGCATATTGTGAAGTAATATACTAACCTACAAAGGTCACTCAGGACCCATACAGGAAATCTACCATACTATAATAGCACTAAACTTACACAAGTCACATAACAAGACCCTATTTAGGAAAAGGTAGCACCATCAATATTGCAGTGGGCCCTATTACATCAATACACCTAATGGGAAATTGAACCAGCCAAATTACTAAAGATCCCTAGATAGAAATGTCATGTAACAGAATACCTGGCCTTGGTCACGCACGTAGAAAGACCTTCACCAAGTACAGAATAAGTAACCATAAACTTAAAATAGAAATATGTAGCCAAAAGTTAAATTGAAATCCCAAGAAGTTACACTCTCTATGCAGCACAACACTAGAGAAATAGAGAACAATAAAGCATCTCTCCCTGCACGCTGTAAACTATAAAGACAGCAGATATGAATTCTCAAAAATGACATATTCCAATTGCTACATTAAAAAATAAAATATTTTTTCTACCTTTGTTGTCTGGCCATTTTATTTTTCTAGTTGTGTTGGTACCAGTCTCATGTTTCTGCTTTCCTCTGCCTTCTGTCTCTCCAGAGCCACTTAACCCTCCATTGCCTCAGGTACGCATAGATTGTGAGCCCTTTGGGGACAAGGGAATGTATCCAGTACCTGCTTGTAGTGATTGTAAACCGCTCTGAGGCCCTTCAGCCTGGGCAGTATATCAAGAAATTGCATAAACATAAACATATTTGCTACTACTTGCCTCGTCTTCCGTCTTCTTCATTTCTTCTCATACATCTACCTTTGACATTGATCTTTTCCTTTCAGCTTTCTTCCATTTATTTTTTTTTTTGCCTTGATCTTCTCAGATGTCACTTCTCAAATTTCCCTACCTACCTACAGCTTTTCAGCTTTCCCTTACCTCAGCCCTCCCAGTCTCCTTCTTTCCCAGTCCTTTGTTAACTCTCTCCTCTCTCCCACCTTTCAAGCAGCATCTTCTCTCTTCCTCACTGAGCTTTTGTCCAGCATCTTCTCTCTCTCCCACCATTTGTCCAGCATCTCTCCTTGGTCTCTTTACTCTCTCTATATCCAGTATCCTCCTTCTATGTCCTTATTGCCCTATTTCCCCTCATATTTAGCATCCCCCCTCTCTGTCTGTATCTCCCTCCTATGTCCAGCATCTCTGCCCTTCCCTTCACTCCTGTGTCAGCATTTCCTATCACCCTACCCTCCTAGTATCCAGCATCCCCTCTTTGTATCCCTATCCCCCCAATGTCCAGTATCATTCCCCTCTCTTCATACTCCTGCCCCAATGCTCAGTATGTGCCCTGTCTCCCTATTCCCCTGATGTCCAGTATTCCTTTTGCCTGTCCCTACCCCCCTCTTATGTTCTTTATCCCCTGTCTTGTTACACCTTCCCCCCTGGTCCAGCATCTTCTGCCTTCCTACTACGCCTCCCCCCCCATGCCCATTTCCACTGATGCTCAACTCCCTCCCTCCCTCCCACCCACCCTCCCAATATCCCTGTGTCTTTATCTGTCCTTTGTGTTGCTATCCCCTACCACCATTGCCCCCTCCTAATTCAGCATTTCCCCTTTCTTTCCCCCTCCCCCAAATCAGAATCTTCCTCCCCCTTCCAGTCTTTTCCCTAAGTATCTCTTGTTTTAGTCTCCCATACTAATCTAGCATATCCCTTCTCACTGTGTACAATATTCCCTCCTTTCTCCTTGGAGGAAGTTTCTGTTCTCACCCGATCCAGCATCTCCTCTTGCCTGCCCCTACATCGATGGGTTATTCTCTTCTCTTCCCTTTGCTGCCTGTCTCGCTGTTTCTGTTTCCCTGGATGCGCGGCAGTGGCAAAAGAGAAAGCACAGGGCCATTGTTCTTGCGCTCGCCACCTGACCCCTTAGAAATGGGAAGTGTTCGTCAGAGAGGGCGGGACTGACAGAGTCTTAGCGACGCATACTGTCTTGACAGCCCCGCACCTTCTCTCTTGTGCCGCTGCCATGCATCAAGGGGAGTTGTAGGCAGCACAGAGAAGAAAAACTATGCATGCAATAGCAGCAGAGGAGACAATGGCAGCCTCATTGGGAGCTATGTGAGGCAGGGATCACAGGAGTAGGAAGCTCATATCGACAAGCAGAGCGGAATCTGATGTCACTTCCTTTGGGGCTCAAGAAGTACCGGAATGCCGTTCCACCCCATTCTAGCACAAATTAAGCCCTGCTCCTTCCTCTGTTTATCTCTCACTCTCCATAGTCTTGTCATTTTCTACTATGTCCCAAGTCTTTTACAGTTTCTTCCCACCTTTCTTCACCCTGTTGTACACTCTACAGCCCATCCAGTAGACTCCTATTCATAACCCTACCCAATTGCTTAGTCCCCACTCGGATCTTAGTTTCCACTCTCCTCCTTCCATTAAAATCCTCATCCAGGCCCTGCAATTCCATTTCCTCCCTATCCCTAGTTAATTTGTCTGTAATCTACTTTTCTAGCGTGTCTGAGTTATTGCTCTACCTCAACCCTATATCCCAAATATCTGCCCTCCTGTCCCCATCGCCAGCGTTCTCCCTCCTGCCTTTTTCTCCCTCCTCCATATCCCTCTTTCCCAGCCTCTACCCTCCCCTTTCTTCTCCTAGCATCTTGCCCTGTCTGTTTCATTTACCTCTCCCCCAGCATCTGCCCCTTTCTCCTCCTGTATTGTTCCGCTTCATGGTATCTGCCTCCTTCAGAGTTCAACATGCCTCACACTCCTTTGTCTAATTAAGACATGCCAATATAGTGGACGCATTCAATAGTGGCAGGCTAACAGGACCTTCTAATTGTATGAAATCAGTACCAGAAGTGCTGCCGGCAAGTACTGGAAATGCTCAGAGTGCTGGCATGTCCTTTACACAGAAAAACTCTGCATTAGAGAGTGGAGGGAAAGGCTCCTGCTGGTGAGGGTGTGGTGGCAGCTCTGGCTCAATATCTCAAGCTGGCAAGGACTGGGATTGTCAGCTACTCTTTAAACTGGGCATGATGCATTCTGTCTCGGGGAGGGGGGGGGGCCTGAGTCAAAAGTGGAGGGGCACAGGGCCCTGAGTCCCTCCTGTGGGCATGCTCTTCATCTAAGAGGATCTTCCTTTTGCAAAACCATATTGTTTGGTGTAGTATAATCCAGTTCTTTCTTGTTCTTTAGTATTGTTTCCATTATTTTTCCCACTACTGAAGATGGACTAATGAGCCTGTAATTCTCCAATGACAAGAAGAATGAAGCAGCCACACAAGTGGAGTGAGGCCATTAGATAGTTCAAACATAAATAACTCTCTCAGCACTCAGAAAAAATAAATAGCAAGGGGTAGCATCCACTATTAGTTCTGTCTCCGGAACTGAAAGCTTCTGAGTTCTCGACTTTCAATATATCTATGCATCAAGGTAATTACTTCTAATAAACTGCTTTGATTCACAAATAGACTGACAAGGTGACTTTCAGACCTATTTTCCCTTTCAGTCTCTAGTAATACTTTAATTAACACCTGATCAAATTAAACACCACAGCTCGCTCCCTCCCACCTTTTCACAGAAAGATAATGCCTATTTATTTATTTAAAATCGTTATAACCCACAGTTCTGGGTGAGGAGCAAGTCCACATGCATAATAAAGTCCATAAAAACAATATAAAATATTTGCAATAACATTCTATCACCTAACATACCAAAGACAAAACATTACATAAATTAAAAGGTTGCCATAAAACAACTTCTGAGCCACTGTATGCCTGTTTGAAAAATAGCCCTGTAAATTGCTTCCTAAGAGTTCATTTTCCATTAGTCTAAGCTCTAATGGTAATTTATTCCATTTCACCGATGTCATCACTGAAAATGCTTGGTAATGAGTTTCAGCTAGATGAAAAAGACCCACTGATGGAATATGCAGAATATGGATGCTCTCAGATCTAAGCAAATGCAATGGCTTATACATTTTCAAAACCATGTTAATATACTGAGGCAGGTCCCTGCTCAGAGGCTAATTTTATAAGTAATTTTCATGTGTAAAACTGCTCTTATAAAATTAGGTCTCATCTGAAATTCTCTGAGACCAAGCAGGAAATCAGTCCTCACATATGGGGTGACATCACCGATGGAGCCCACGCAGGAACGATCTCCATCATCCAAAGGAAGCTTTTGAGAGGTCCACCACACAAGCGTGCCTGTCTTCCTACCTGAAGGAGCCATCTTACCAGTCCCGGAAAATTGTTGATACCCTCAGGTACATTTTTTCTCTTACTTCGGCTATTTTTTAGTCGCGTGCTTCATCATCATCTTCCTGCCCATCTCCGGGAACGTCAGTGCCTCAGTGCCGTGTTTTTCCTCTGGTTCTTTTTTCATTTTCCTTTTTTGGCACATGGGTTTTTTCTCTTGCACCCCCCTGGTCGGCTCAGACGTTGGAATCCTTTGACCTGGTGGAAGCCGTCTTCCCGACCATGTCAAAACCGGCCAGTGGCTTCAAGAAGTGCATTCAGTGTGGCTGGACCATTTCCATCCCGGATCACCACAACTGGTGCCTTCAGTGCCTTGGGCTGCATCACAAGCCCTCAATCTGTGCTTTCTGCCTTCAGATGATGCCAAAAGTGCTCAGGAATTGGGAAAAGCAGTCAGAAGTGTTCTTCTGTTTTTTGGAGTCATAGACATCAGCCCTGGCATCGACTTCAGCATCAACACCCACGAAGGTCTCCGGCAAGGCTTTGGCTTCATGTGGGAGATTTTGACTTCACGTGGGAGCTGGGCCCTCTTGGAGCATCGAACTGGTGGCTCTCCTTCGACAAGGAGTGCCCCCAGAAAGACCGGACTCCAGCCCCATTGACGTTGAAGGGCGATGCAGAGTCTGGGGCAAAGCCCCATGGTCATCAGCATCATAGTCCTCAGTGTGACTCTGATGGCGAGAACCAGGAGCTGCCTCCCAAGGCCCCAGAGGGCTGGCATGGGATTCCTGAGGCGGTAATCATCGAGGAGTTACTGTAAAGGGAACCAGAATCGTCCACAAAGCCTGCAGCACTGACTCAGATGGCATCAGACTCCCTCCTCAGGGAGCACATGCAGGCCCTTGAGCATAGCCTCACTGCATTCCTGGCCCAGCAGGCTGCCTGAGACCTGGTCATCTTGTGTTCCTCAGCACCGATGATAGCCCTGTCCAGGGCGGGAGCCTCACCATCGGATGTGCAGTTCATCATGGATGTCCATGCTCTCCCTAGAACTGATAGTGGTTCCGGTGGCCATTCGAGGTCCCTTTTGGTGCATTGAGTTTCTCCCCCAAGGGCCTCAGAATCAGACCGCTGGAAGCCGAGGACTCCTTCAATACCACCCAAATGCCATTGGTACTGTGACAACTCCTGACGGTACTTTGAGTTCCTCTCAGACTCCAAATACGACTGGGAGACTATGCGTCACTGGAACTACCCCCCTGATCCCTCACTTCTGTATGAACAATGAAAATCCTCACATAGAGGACATATCTTTCCATGAGTCCATATGGGACATTGGTAAGACCTTGCCTTGCACCATTGAGGTAGAGGAGGAACTCAGGGTGGAGGAAATGGAGATCCTCCAATACCCTACTCCCCCTAAAGAGGCCATTACTGTGCTGGTCCATCCCATCCTGGAAAGACTAGTCTTCCACATGTAAGAGACACCTCTCACGGTGCCCCCAGTCAGCTGGCTTCGAGAAGATACAACTACCTCACAACTCCATGGTTGTAGAATCGGTCATGCATCACATAAAGAGCTCCAAGATGCACTCCTTGGTGCCCCTGGGCTGGAAGATATGGACCATGGATGGCTTCAGTAGAAAGTGCTACTAGGGCTCGACACTGGTGGCCTGGATCCAGGCATATCAGTTATATATGGGGATGTACCTCTATGACCTGTCGGGGGCCCTTGCTGGGTTCTCCACTGCTCTATTGGGAGAAGCCCTTGAGCACTTCCAGAGCCTTGTTGCCAAGACCAAGGAATGCTCCAAGTTCAACACAAGAACAGCCTATGACGAGTTTGAGTCCGTGGCTAGGTTGGTTGTGGTAGGCTTCAGTGCCCGCTGCCTGGCATGGCTACAGTTCTCAGACTTGGAACAATGGGTTCAGGACAAGTTGGCCAATGTCCCATGCCATGGACAAAATCTCTTCCGCAAATCCATGGAATAAAAGGCCAGGAAGTTGGAACGTGAACATTCATGATGAGCATGCTCTCTCAAAAGATCTCTGACCCTTCCAGATGTAAGTCCTTGGGGAAGAAGCCCTTCTTCCCCCAAAAGAAGAAAAATGTATGGTGCCTACGCTCCATACAATTCTTATCAGGTGCCCCAACATGGCCAGCAATCGAAGGGTCATGGCCAACGGCAACAGCACAAACTGAAAGCCCAGAAGGCCCAACCAGTGCCACAGCCACAGCCTGAGGGGGGAGTTGACTCCTACCTCTGGAACATAGCCCTTCTTCCGTCAATATGCAACCCCATTTTGTCTCAGGTTGGGGGAAGACTGACCTACTTTGCCCACAGGTGGCCCAGTATCACAACAGACTCCTGGGCACTACAGGGTCAGTTCCTCCTCATACCCTCTTAGTCAACTGGGCCATGGAATTGGTTCCTCCATCTCAGATGGGAAAGGGGTTCTACTCCCGTTACTCCTCAGTTTCCATAAAAACAGATGGGTTTCGGCTCATCCTTGATCTTTGGAACCTCAAACAGTACCTAATGAAGGAAAAATTCAAGATGGTATCCCTGGAACGTTGTTGCCCTATCTTCAAAGGGCAGGCTGACTGTACTCCTTAGATCTAAAAGCTGCTTACACGCACATCCTCATTCACCCCCTCCATCGTCACGGGCCCAGCTCCTCATCGCCCTCGCACAGGACGTCCAGAGTTGCCCATGTGTGACAGTTCAACAGATGCTGTACCTCCTAGGGTACATGGCCTCTACTGTCCATGTCACTCCCATAGCATGGCTTCAGATACATCAGGCACAGTGGATGCTCTGCACACAGTGGTGATAGGTGACCGGCCGTCTCACTGACAGGGTTATGGTCACTCCACCTCTACAAGAGTCTCTTTCCTGGTAGTAGCAGCCCACCAACCTGCTTGCAGGACTGCCCTTCCAAGCCCTGCTGCACCAGTGAGTGCTAATGACGGATGCCTCTAAGCTAGGCTGGGGGGATCCTCTGGATAGCCTGCACATGCAGGGCCTTTGGATGGCCAGACAGAGCCTCCATCAGATCAACTTCCTGGAACTCTGGGCCATAGCCAATGCCCTTAGGGTATTTCAGCAACCCCTCTCCAACCAGGCCATCCTCATAGAGATGGACAAACAGATGGCCATGTTCTTTATCAATAGGCAGGGCGGCACAGGCTTGTACCTCCTCTGTTGGTAGGCTGTTCAGCTCTGGAAGTTTGACTGCAGACACCGCATACTCCTGAGGGCAGTTCATCTACTAGGGGAGCTCAGTGTTTTGGCAGATTGGCTCAGCAGAGTTCTCCAACCACATGAGTGAACTCTCAACAAGCAGGTGGCCCACCGCATCTTCCAGATGTAGGACACACTGTCCATAGATCTCTTCACCACTCCTCACAACAACCTGCTGCCCCGGTCTTGCTCCAGGATCCCATGCAACAATCACATAGCCTCCAATGTTTTGCTCCTGAATTGGGGTGAGGGCCTCCTGTATACATACCCACCAAGTCCTCTGGTGGCCAAGACACTTTTCAAGCTTCAGGCGGACAGTGCCACCATGATCCTTATAGCGCCACACTGGCCCAGGCAACTCTGGTTCCCCCTGCTACTTCAGCTGTGCCCCGGACCTTTCTCTCAGGATGGTGGGCTCTTCTCCACCCAACATCAAGTCCTTCTTGCTCACAGCATGGATGCTGAGCGCCATGTCCCAGTGGAGGTGGAGAGTGTCTCGCAAGGACTCTACTAGATGCACCTATGCTTTCAAGTGGTGCAGATTCTCCATCTGGTATGCAGACAAAGCTCTGGAGCCTTTTTTCTGCCCAGTGGACATGGTGCTCACTTACCTGCTCCCCCTTGCCAGCTCTGGTCTTACGTCCAACTCTGTGAGAGAGTATCTGAGTGCTCTGGCCGCTTACCATCATACTGTCGCTGATAAACCTCTCTCCACTCACCCATTTGTACGGCACTTCATGAGATGCCTCTTGTTGTAGCATGTGACCTTAATGTGCTGTTGGGGCAGCTGCTCTCTCCCCCATTCAAACTGCTTGCCGCCTCTTCACTTAAATTTCTTACCTGGAAGGTCATCTTTTTGGTAGAACTCACCTCTGTGCTCAGTCAGTGAGCTGCAAGTGCTAGTGCTCACCTGCCATACACCAGATTCTATAAGAATAGAGTGGTCCTCTGCATTCACTCTAAGTTTCCACCTAAAATAGTTTTCGCTTTCCATCTCAACCATTCGGTGGTACTCCTACCTTTTTCCCCAAGCCTCACACCAACAGGATGGAGGCCTCCTTCCATATTTTAGAATATAAGAGAGCACTGGCTTTCTATCTAGAACTCACAAAAGCCCACCGCTGTTCCTCCCAATCTTTGTGTCGTTTGACCTCAACAGACTGGGCATGGCAATCTCCAAATGCACCCTTTCCATTTGGGTGGCAGACTGCATCTCCTTCACCTATGCCCAAGCTGGGCTCAATTTGGAATGCCATGTCACGGCGCATTACATCTGAGCTATGCAGCTTCTGTGGCTCACCTGCTCTTGGTTTTCATGGTGGAGATCTGTCGGACTACTATGTGGTCCGCCGTCCACATCCTCGCAGCCCATTACTATCTGGATGGAGATTCCTGGCATGACAGCAACTTCGGCTAAGCCTTACTCCAGCATCTCTTTGGGGGACTTGAGCAACTTCTTCCCACCGGCCCTTCTGTTCATCCAGGCAACCGTAGAGTCAATCTGATGTTGATGTCCTGCTGGGCGATGACTCTCGGAACCTTTCAGCAATTCCTTATGCTATTTTTCTTGGTTCGTTTTTCTGGTTGCCTCATTGGATTTTTTATAGGGTTTTTTTTCAGTAGCCTGTAGTTTGGGAGTCCCATATGTGAGGACTGACTTCCTGCATGGTCCCAGAGAGAGTGTAGTTACTGACTGTAGCAGGTGTTCTCCAGGAACAGCAGAAATTAGTCCTCCCTACCCTCTCCCTTCCCTGTGGAGGTTTTACTTTTTTGGGCTTAATTTAGCTATGTCATCATACCGAGGTAAGATGGCTCCATTTGGCAGGAAGACAGGCATGCATGTGTGGTGGACTTCTCAAAAGCTTCCTTTGGAAGCTGGAGATTGTTCCACGAGGGCTCATTTGGTGTTGTCACCCCATATGTGAGAACTGATTCCTGCTGATCCCGGAGAACATCTGCTACAGATGCGTAACTACGCTGTATGCACAGTGCAAGCTGGCTCAATTTACATGCATATTTTAGAAAATATGTACATATGCATATAATGTCTATGCTAACATTTACACTTGCTCTCGAGCAGGCATAATGTATAAGCCTTAAATGTAGCCACTATTGCTGCTGAATTTGCTCTCTTACTTTATAAAGTCACATAGGGTACCTATGTGTCTTTACAAAATAGCACCAAACTAGGTGACTTCCTGCTCACTTATCCTAGGCCACCTGTTATAAAGTTATACCCTCAATGGACAGTGACCTAGAGTAGAGGATTAGTCTAGTGGTTAGAGCCACAGCCTGGTGATTAAGAGACTAGGGTTTGATTCCCAGTGGCACTCCTTGTAGCCTTGGGTAAGTCACTTTACCCTGCATTGCCTTTGAAAAAAGGCCTGGCAATCTACTTTTACTTACACCTTACTATAAAGCAGCTATAAATTACAAAACCAAACAAACCCCAAAAGCAAATTCTTTATGATTCGGAAGGATGTATCCTTAAAGGATATTAGCAAAAGAGGGAAGTTAAGGGATCCTGATAGGGAGGTTCCAGTACAGATACAAATAATCCAGATGCTAAGTACAGAGCAGGCAGAACTGAAAGATTCCAAATTACCTTTGCCAACTGATAACCAGATGGTTAATATGAATAAAATACAACCTCTAAAATGCCTGTATGCAAATGCTAGAAGTCTAAAAAATAAGATGGGAGAGCTAGAATACATAGCACTAAATGAAAGGTTACATATAATTGGCATCAGAGACCTGGTGGAAGGAAGACTACCAGTGGGATACTGTGATACCTGGGTACAAACTATATCGCAATAATACGGTAGATCATATTGGTAGAGGCGTTGCGCTCTATGTTAGAGAGGACATTGAGTCACACAGGATAAAGGTTTTGCAGGAAACAAAACACACTATAGAATCTCTACGGATAGAAATTCCATGTGAAAAGGGGAAGGCAATGGCAGTGGGGGTGTACTACCATCTGCCTCGCCAGAATGAACAGATGGATGATGAAATGCTAAAAGAAATCAAGGAAGCTAACAAAAGTTACAACACAGTAATAATGGGTGATTTCAATTACCCCGGTATCGACTGAGTTAATGTCACAGCAGGACATGCTAGAGAAAAAAAAGTTTCTAGATGAAACAGCTGGTTCATGAACAGATGAGAAGTTGGTTCATGAATGGACAAGAGGGGAAGCTATTATGGACCTAGTACTTAGTGGAACACAGGATCTGATGCAAGAGAACAGTGGTAGGGCCATTTGGCATTTGGCATTTGGCATTTCTACCAAATTAGCTTAAAGTACTGGTGACAATACTAATGTAACCTGTAAATAGTTACCCTGTGAATAGTTACCCCGGTTGTCCTATGTTTCTTTCCCTGTTCTATGTAAAACTCAATGTTACTTGTATGCATTGTAGTATGTTTTGTTCGATGTACACCGCACTGATTTTAATAGCGCGGTATAAAAGAAATGTTAAATAAATAAATTAGTGATCATAGTATGATCACATTTGGTTTAATAAATGGAGGGAAGATGGCAATGAAATCCACAGTACTACCTTTTAACTTTCAAAAGGGAGACTATGATAAAATGAGGAAAATAGGGAAAAACTAAAAGGAGCAACTGCAAAGGTTAAAGGTTTACATCAAGCATGGACATTTAAAAAAACTATCTTGGAAGCCCAGATCACATGTATTCCACATTTTTAAGAAAGGTGGGAGGAAGGCCACAAAATGCCAGCATGGTTTAAAGGTGAGGTCAGAGAGGCTGTTGTAGCCAAAAAAGCATCTTTCAGGAAATGGAAAAAGAAGCAAAATAATTTGAAAACGAGAAACAAGAAAAGCACTGGCAAGTTATATGCAAGGCATTGATAAGGCAAGCAAAAACAAAATTTGAAGAAAAGCTTGCTGTGGAAGCAAAAATGCACAATAAAACCTTTTTCAAGTACATTCATAGCAAAAAGCCTGTGAGCGAGTTAGCTGTACCATTAAATGATAGAGGGGTAAAAGGGGCTCTAAGGGAGGACAAGGCCATAGCGGAGAGACTGAATGAATTCTTTGCTTTGGTCTTTACTGAAGAAGATGTCAGGAAGTTACCCATGCCTGAAATGGTATTTAAAGGTGTTGTATCAGAAGAACTGAAACAAATCTTATAAACCGGAAAGATATATTACAACTCTTTGATAAACTAAACAGTAGCAAATCATCTGGACCAGATGGTATACATCCAAGGGTGCTGAAAGAACTGAAATATAAGATTGCAGACCTACTATTAGTAATCTGTGAACTATCATTAAAATCATCTGTAGTACTTGAAGATTGGAGAATGGCCAATGTAGTACCATTTTTAAAAAGGGTTCCAGGGGTGATCTCGGAAACTACAGACCAGTGAGCCTGACGTCAGTACCAGGCATGGTAGAAACCATTATAAAGAATAAAATTACTGAACATGTAGGTAATCATGGTTTAATAGGAGAAAATCAACATGGATTTTTAACCAAGGAAGATCTTGTCTTACTGATCTGTTATATTTTTTGAAGATGTGAATAAACAGGTGAGCCAGTTGATATAGTGTATCTGGATTTTCAGAAAGCCTTTGACAAGGTCCCTTATGAGAGGCTATTGGTGAAATTTAAAAAACCTGAGATAGGAAGCAGCGCACTATTGTGGATCAGCAACTGGTGAAAAGCCGGAAAATAGAGACTAGGGCTAAATGGCCAATTTTCTCAGTGGAGAAAAGGGAATAGTGGAGTACCCCAGGAATCTGTGCTGGGTCCACTGCTTTTTAACATCTTCTTAAATGACATGGAAATGAGAATAATGAGTGAGGTGATCAAATTTGCAGATGACACAAAATTATTCAAAGTTGTTAAAATCCAAGAGGATTGTGAAAAATTGCAAGAGGACCTTGATAAATTGGAAGACCGGACATCAAAATGGCAGATGAAATTAAATGTGGACAAGTGCAAAGTTATACATCTAGAAAATAACAATCCAAACTATGGTTACACAATGCAAGGTTCCACATTAGGAACCACCACCAGGAAAAGGATTTAGGCGTCATTGTGGATAATATGTTGAAACCCTCCACCCAGTGTGCAGTTAGGAATCATAAGGAAAGGAATGGAGAATAAAACCAAGGATATCATAATGCCTCTGTATCGTTCCATTGTGTTACTGCACCTTGAATATTGTGTGCAATTCTTATCATTATATCTTAAAAGGATATAGCAGAATTAGAAAAGATACAGAGAAGAGCCACCAAAATGGTCAAAGAGATGGAGGGATACTCCTATAAGGAAAGGACCTAAAAGGTTAGGGCTCTTCAACTTGGAAAAGAGACTGCTGAGGGGATATATGATAGAGATCTATAAATTACTCCATCAAAAAGTAGAAAGACTAGGGGACACGCAATGGAGCTACAATGTAACCCATTTAAGATTAATAAGAGAAAATATTTTCTCACTCAGCGCATAATCAAACTCTGGAATTCATTACCAGAGGACATAGTAAAAGCTGTCAGTGTAGCTGGGTTTAAAAAAGGTTTGGACAAGTTTCTGAAGGAAAGGTCCATAAACCATTATTAACGAGGACCTGGGAAATCCAGTGCCTACACCGGGACAAGCATTGTGGAAACTATGCATCTTTTTGAGAACCTGCCAGGTACTTGTTTGCGTGCACAAAACACACACACACACACACACACACACACAATTATACCATAACAGTGTCTGTGCTTAAGGCCTTAATTGGAAGATTCACAGGCCTGCAAACTTGAGCATTTTCCTATAACCCCTCATCTTAGCTAGGCCATAGCACTTCATTTATTAGGAAAAAACTGCTACGTTGTACAATTTTGTCTTATTCTATGTTATGTCATGCTTTGCTTAACTTTTTGTTTCTCTATATGTTACAGATCAAGCTAAATGCTACATGTTTCAGGGCAAACTGCTTTTGCAAAATACAACTCCCTGGTGGCGGAATGGCTTTCCACAAATTGTTTGCACTTAAATCTGGCCAAAACGTCATGCACTTGGTTCACTTTTGGGGGTCCTTGTCCTTCCGTTGCCCCTGTCCTTGGGAACACTTCCATACCCACAGTTTCCTCCTTTATATATCTGGGGGTCATCTTTGACTCCAGTCTAACCTTTAGAGACCACATCTCTCAACTTGCCCGAACATCATACTTTCATCTTTGTCAAATACGCGCCATCCATCCCTTCCTCTCACCTGCTGCTCTGACCACACTCACACTGGCTACTGTCATCTCCCACCTTGATTTTTGCAATTCTGTTCTTGCTGGCATCACACACACAGAACTTCATCGTTTACAATTAATTCAGAACACTGCAGCTAGAATTCTAACCCACACCTCATGTAGAGATCACGTCACCCCCCTACTAATCCACTTGCACTGGCTCCCGAATTCCGCATCTGTTACAAGAGTCTCACCTTGGTTTATCACACGCTCTATACTCACACGCCGCAATATCTTGTCGATCTTCTGCGTTTCCATGTCCCCATTCGTAGTCTCCGCTCACTCCACATAAACCATCTTTGTCTCCCCTCACCGTCACTGGCACATCTGCAATCAACACGCAACTCAGCTTTCTTCTTTCTGGGTCCTGCACTCCGGAACTCCCTGCCCACATCCCTCCGTCTGGAACAGACTTATGCAACCTTCAAAACCTCCCTGAAAACTCACTTCTTTACTCTGGCATTCAATCTCTGAGACACTCCACCATGACCTGATATCCTATTTATAGCGTGAAATATCTATCTTTGTCCTGTCTGTGTGCCTGATAATTTTCTCTTTTCTGTCAAAATATGGAGTTCTGTTTCATTTTCTACAAGCCTAGTGCTCATTCTGTTTGTAATTTTTTTAAATTTTGTGAACCGCCTTGATGTTATAAAGGGCAGTATATCAAGTCTAAATAAAACATAAAACCATGGCTTCTATATACATAAACTGCTAAGCCTTCAGCAAAATTCCAAGCCATTCTCACTCTCCATATTTCTGAACCTTTCAGTGGGCCCAGTACCCCACATTGAGTCCCTGTCTACAGTTCCCCCTCTGATTCTGTAAAGAATCACTACAAATGAATGGTAGTTCAAGTCCAAGTCCAAAATAAATCTTCTGCCACAGTGGGGAATACCTTCTGATTCACTTTGCAGATGCCCCTTCAGAGTGCTAGGCACTTCTAGTCCATAGGAAAACTTCATCTTGCTGGTTGGGAGAAAGCTTTATGCATACACTTTATTTGACAATGTAGAAAAAGGATTACAATCATTCTGCAAATTAACCATAGCCATGTGATATTGTTTGTCCTTGCTAGGTCTCAATAAGATTGTGTATAGAGAGTAAGGCTTTACCAATTATTCTTGCAAGCACCATTTGCTAGCAGTGGCCAACTGCCTTTCATAGATCTTTCAGTAGTTCAGGGGTTTGCACCCACATTCACATCATGACACCGGTCATTATTCCAAATTCTTCAGCAGTATCTCTTTTCACTATAGGCTGTGTGATGCACATGTTGGACAGAGTTTCAGTGACTCTCCACCCAGGCTTCATGGCTGCATATACATGAGTAGTCTTGCTGGAATCGCTGATCTTGGTTCCTACTCAGCTTTCAGTATCATTGTAGACTTCCTTTCATTCACAGTAGTCATATTCTTCGGTCCATAGGATTCAGTGCATGCAATATATAATTTGCAGAACCAAAACTCACCTCTACGATACTCCTCTGATTCCCCACAATTGCAAGCAAGCACAACTACTTTTACCTAATAGCAATATAGAATTGTTGAACAGGATTATCTTGTTGTTGTTGTTAAGTGCCGTCGAGTCGAAGTTGACTCATGGCGACCCTCTGGATAGCTATCCTAAATTGTGTTCAGTCTTCAGTCAGGCGGCTCATTGTTGACAGACTGGTACCCATAGCTGCTGTTATTGTATCGATCCATCTCATTGCTGGCCTTCCTCTTTTGCGTTGACCTTCTATCTTGCCAAACATGATGTCTTTCTCTAATGATCTCTCTCTTCGCATGATGTGTCCAAAGTATGAAAGTCGAAGTCTTGTCATCTGAGCTTCTAAAGAAAGCTTAGGTTTGATCTCCTCTAGTACCGACTGGTTTGTTCTTCGGGCAGTCCATGGTATACACAGTATTCGCCGCCAGCACCATAATTCAAAGGCATCAATTTTCTTCCTGTCTATCTTTTTCACTGTCCAGCTTTCACATCCATATGATGTTATTGAAAATACCATGGCTTGAACAAGTCAAATCTTTATACGGAGAGAGACGTCTCTGCTCTTGAGAATCTTATCTAGGATTATTTTATCTAATGCTAATTAATTACAATACATCTACTGCTAGCTCTAAATTATTACAAATTATTTGAATATATGTAGACCAAGCTAGCTTGTAGCATATTTCTATTTTGCATCTACATTCCTTAATTTATTCTCTTATCTACCAAATTAGATGTTAGGCCACATGCTAATAAACATACCTCTCTTGTGAGGTGCACAACTGTACAAGGTATAGTTAATCTTATTACTTAAGGGGTAACAAATATTAGAACATAACTAGTAGTCTATGGCAAAGAAATGAAACTAATTTCAATTGTTTACCACAAATTCTTAGGAAGGCTTTTATCTTAGGTAATGGTTTAACTCACATTGCTGTGATTATTATCAGTAATGTAACAATCTGATTAATATAGACATCTCAGGACACAAAGGAAGGAAATCAGGACACAAAACAAAAAGGAACAGATACATAAGCGTCATTACATAAACAGTACCAAGAATTATGCTTAACAAAAGGTAATGCATTCTTAACCACAAAACCTTTAAAATATACCATAGAATTTAAACCAATTAGAAATTCAATTGTCATTGATAACAGCTTAATATTTCTCTTCCACAGTAGTAAAGGGTTAATTAATCTCTTGCACAAGGTAAATTTATTTACATCTTGAATCTAACTCAATCAGTGATACTAATATAGTTAATCAGTCTTGGTGTTTGTGGTACTAAGAGGCAGGGGTCATTCCATAACAACAAACTGAACCAATCCATTGCATTGCTGGCTTTCCTCTTTTGTGTTGACCTAAATTTAACCTTGCCAAGCATGATGTCTTTCTCTAATGATCTTTCTCTTCACATGATGTATCCAAAGTATGAAATTTGAAGTCTTTGCCAATTGAGCTTCTAAAGAAAGCTTAGGTTTGATCTCTAGTACCATCTTATTTGCTTTTCGGGTCATCCATGGTATAATCTCCAGCACAATAATTCAAAGGCATCAATTTTCTTCCTGTCTTTCTTCTTCACTGTCCAGCTTTCACATCCATATGATGTTATCGAATATACAATGGCTTAGAAAAGTCAAATTGTTGTTTGCATAGGTATGTCTCTGCACTAGAGAATCTTTTCTAGTCCTTCACAGCCATTCTGCCAAGAGCAATCTGTCATTGAATTTCTTGATTGCTTGTCATTTCTTTATTGATTATTGATCCAAGCAGGTTAAATTTGTCTACTATTTCTATTTCTTCATCAAGAATGAAACGTCAGGATCATTTTTTTTTTGGGGGGGGGGGATATTCCAAGGCATTAATCTGCCATTTAGACACCCAGTACACCATTCTCAACAGGTACTCCTGTGTATCCTTAAAATCTGCTTGTGATTTAGTAGCTTTGAATTATTTTGTTTCATCTGCAAATGTAAACACCTGCTTTGACTCTCCTTTCTCTAGATCAAAAGCATCAGTTCCAGTAGAGATTGCTAGGGCAATCACCTGTTTACTTTTCTCCACTGTACAAACTGACCATTTAGTCCCTGTTAGTCTAATTTCTGTTTTATATCTTTTAGCTGGTTCTCTGTTCACAATAGATCATTACCTCCTATCCCTATCAATACCAAAAGATTAGAAATCTCCTATTATTATTTCATTTCCAATTTTGTCAGCTTTCCTAATTTCTGGTAGCATTATACTCTCTGTTTCCTCATTGGCAGACATGAGTATATCCCCAACACACAGAGAACTTCTACTCAAAGATTCCACAGTGCGTTTTTCTTTCCTGGAGGATTTTTATCCTGTTTGTTTCTATGACATCCTTAATACATAATGCTATCCCTCCATCAATTTGATTTGCCATATCCTTTCAATAAAATCTGTACACTGTATCAAAGTCTCTCCCTGACTTGGTTTGCGGCTTATTGTACCATGAGGGCTTGTATGCATGAGTGATGCTGAGAGCTATGCTATCAGCAGCTTAAATACGTAGGCAGGGTCTCCCCAAGATGGACAGGTCTCAACTGAGGTGTCAGACTAAGACAAACCACCTATCTGGGCAGCAGCAGTATGGGATAATATTAGCAGTGGAGGATCACGTTTCTTTGACAACTGCAATACTGACATTGCCTGCGCTGAAGAAAGTCCTGGCAATCTACCTTTGTGTCTTGCCATGAGAACCCAATGGATATTCACAACAAAACAAACAGTGATATAGTACTAGAAGATGAAACCCCCAGGTTGCAAAGACTCAACGGGCTACTGGGGAAGAGCTGAACAGATTAAAGATTCAGATTAAAGCCAGCAGTTATGATGTGGTTGGATCCAAGGCCTTGGGACATCTGACTGCTGATGTAGCTGAGCATGAAATGAGAGTCAGATGCTCCAAAGATGTCTTACATACTGGGACATGAAATGTACAAAGCATAAACCAAGGGAAGCTAGAGGTGGTCAGGAACAAAATGGAATATGTACAACTTAATCTGTTGGGTGTCAGTGAACTGAAATGGACTAGTATTGGGCAGATTGAATTTGATGATCCCATGGTATATGATGCCAGAAATGAAAGGCACAGAAGAAATTGTGTGCATCTATAATTAAGAAGAAACTTGCAAAAGCTGTTACGAAACACAATGTAATCGGTGAATTTCTATTCGTCTATGAGGAATGCCCATCAACACAAACATTTTTCAAGTATATGTGCCAACAACAGCTGCATAAGAGGAAGAAGTTGATCAGTTCTATGAACAAATGCAAGTTGAAATCAACTGTATCGAATCTCCCTTTCCTAGCCAAAGTTCTGGAATGATTTGTCTTCCAGCAATTAGCCTCTCATGTGGAGGCTACCAATGTTCTCCATCCACGTCAAGGGGGATTTCGATCAGGGCATAGCACAGAGACAATTCTTTTAGCTCTGTTGGATGAAATCCATGTGGCCCATGATCGTGGGGATATTACTCTCATGGTCTCATTAGATCTATCAGTGGTTTTTGATTTAATTGACCACCAGTTGCTTCTCCTTCGGCTCTATGACATCGGGCTGCGTGGCACAGTACTTAACTGGTTCCGTTCTTTTCTTACCTCTTGCTTTTTCTCTGTGCGAATCGTCATTCCTCCCCCCCTATTCCTTTAATCTGTGGTGTGCCGCAGGGCTCGGTTCTTTCCCCATTGCTTTTCAATATCTTTCTGGCCCCCTTACCCCTGCTGATTTAATAATTTCCTGTTTCAGTTTACATTTATGTCAATGACATTGTGCTCCTCTTCCATACCTCTCCAGTTCAAATTGATCTAACACAGTTAAATAGATGTCTTTCCCACATTGCCTCCTGGCTGTCCAATAACTTTCTCCATTTGAATCCAGCTAAATCAACAGCCATGTGGGTTTCTTTGAGCACTCCTTGCCCAACAATTGCACCTCAAATTAATGCTACTTCTATTCCTCTCACCTCCTCTTTTCGATATCTAGGTGTTATCTTAGATTCTTCACTCTCTTTTCATGACCATGTCTCAAATCTCTCTCGCCGTTCTTTTTTTGCTCTGCGCCAAATTAGAGCAGTCCGCTCCTTTCTGTCTTCTGACTCTCTTATCACCCTATTATTAGCTCTGGTTATGTCTAGACTGGACTACTGTAATATTATTTTTGCTAATTTACCATCTTATCAGCTTCAGCGTCTTCAACTAATTCAAAACACTGCTGCTCGTCTGATTACCAATGCTTGGAGATTGGATCATGTAACACCTCTTCTCCTGCATCTTCATTGGCTCCCGCTCCATTATAGATTCAAATACAAGCTGCTCATTTTAACTCACAAGGTCATTTACACATCCAACCCACTCTACTTATCCAATCTTATTTCCCTTCACACCCCCTACTGACAATTACGCTCACTACATGCAAACTGACTTTCCTTACCATCTCCCTTGCAAGCTCACCTAGAACAAACACGTCATGCCGCCTTCTTTTTTCTTGGACCATCATTGTGGAATGCTTTACCATCTTCCCTCTGGTTGGAACCCTCATACCAGCAATTCAAGATGTTGCTAAAGATGCACCTATTCCACCAGGCTTTTGATCTACCTTCCCCTTCCCCCGCCTAATTTGTCTGTTCTCTGTCTGCTCTTAAGTTCTTTTGGGTGTTCTTCTCTTTCCTGTCACAAAATGGAGTTCTTTTCTTTTTCTGCAGCATATTTTATTTTACTGTAAACCACTCTCAGGCTTCGGCAAGGGCGGTATATAAAGTGTGAAATAAAGATAAAGATAAAGAACATATAAACAAAAGATACAGATAGTCATAGGCAAAAGTTATCATAGCATGATCGCGTTTGATTTAATAAATGGAGGAGGAAGGGTAAGGAAATCCACAGTACTACCTTTTAACTTTCAAAAGGGAGACTATGATAAAATGAGGAAAACAGTTAAGAAAAAATGAAAAGGAGCAGTTGCAAAGGTTAAAGATTTACATCAAACATGGGTGTTGTTTAAAAATACTATCTTGGAAGCCCAGACCAGCTGTATTCCACGCTATAAGAAAAGTGGAAATAAGTCCAAAAAACTGCAAGCATGGTTTAAAGGTGAGGTCAGAGAGGCTGTTGTTGCCAGCATCTTTTAGGAAATGGAAAAAGGAGCCAAACAACACAAGCACTGGCAAGTTAGATGCAAGGCATTGATAAGGCAGAGAAAGAGAGAATTTGAGAAGAAGCTTGCTGTGGAAGCAAAAACGCATAATAAAGACTTTTTCAAGTACATTCATAGCAAAAAACCTGTGAGAGAGCTAGTTGGACCATTAGATGATAGAGGGGTAAAAGGGGCAATAAGAGGGGACAAGGCCATAGCGGAAAGACTGAATGAATTCTTTGCTTCAGTCTTTACTGAGGAAGATGTAGGAATGTTACCCATGACTGAAATGGTATTTAAAGGAGATGCTGCAGAAGAATTGAAAGAAATATCGATACACCGGGAAGATGTATTACAACTATTTGATAAACTGAAGAGTAGCAATTCACCTGGACTGGATGGTATACATCCAAGGGTGTTGAAAGACCTGAAATATGAGATTGAAGACCTACTATTAGTAATCTGTGAACTAGCATTAAAATCATCTCTAATACCTCAATATTGGAGGATGGCCAATGTAATGGCAATTTTTAAAAAGGATTCCAGGGGTGATCCGGGAAACTACAGACTGGTGAGCCTGATGTCAGTACCGAGAAAAATGTTAGAAACCATCATAAAGAACAAAATTATTGAACATGTAGATAATCATGACCTAATGGGAGACAGCCAACATGGCTTCAGCCAAGAAAGGTCTTGTCTTACTAACCTGTTATGTGTTTTTGAAGGTGTTAATAAACAGGTAGACAAAGGTGAGTTGGTTGATATAGGTCCAGAGGTTTTCTGCTCATGGAACTGTCAAGAACCTCCCAGGACGTGGTAAGAAGAGGAAAATTAATCCAAGAAATCTTCAAAGGTTAGTTCAAACTGTTGGAAAAACATCACGTACAACATCCAAAGAGCTTAAGACTGACCTGGAGCAATCTGGTGTGGTGGTTTCAACCTGCACCATACACCATGGACTAAACAAAGAAGGACTTCATGGGCAAAGGATAAAGAGGATCCTACTGCTTAAAGACAGATATAAAAAGGTACGCCTGATCTTTGCTAAAACCCACCTTGAGAAACCACAGTCCTTCTGGGAAAATGTTCTGTGGAAAAATGAAACCAAATTTGAGCTCTTTGGCAATGCAGACTTGCAGACAAGTGATACCTTTATGACGTATAAATGAAGCTTATAAGGGAACAAATACCCTTCTTACAGTTAAATATGGTGGAGGTTCCATAATGTTGTGGGGCTGTTTTGCAGCCTCAGAAACTGGAGGCCTAGAACATATTAAAGGAAGCATGAAATCAGAGGACTATCAAGGAATTTTTGAGTGAAATGTGCTATCTAGTATCAGAAAACTATATCTAGTTCCAAGGTCATGGGTCCTCCAGCAGGATAATGACCCAAAGCATACATTCAAAAGTACAAAAGAATGGTTAAAAAGGAACAAATGCACTGTTTTAAACTGGCCAGCAATGAGTCTTGATCTCAATCCAATTGAGAACATTTGTAAAGAGCTGAAATCTGCCATTGGTAAAAGGAATCCTGGAAACATTCATGAACTGGAACAAATCACAGTTGAAGAGTGGGAGAAACTACCAACAACAGATGTACAAAACTTATAGATGGCTACAAGACATGTTTGGAGGCTGTCATCACTGTCAAGGGTTGTGCAACCAAATATTAGTGAAGGGTGCCATTAATCCTGTCCAGGTCATATTTTGTTTTTTTCTCAGAAATTGCTATGTCTAAGTTGCACAGGCATCTTTTTTGTTGTATACCCTTGAACATACTTTTACAATATTATGATGACATACAGTTGGAATATTTCTAATTATTTCTCAAGATAATATACACAACAAACCTAAAATGCAAGGGTACCTATAACATTGATCACAACTTTACATCATAGTAGAATGATCCCAAAGATAGGAGATAAAGAAGACGACTATAAAAGTGGAAAATAAGTGAAAATAAAAAGTGAACAATAGGAGGCTAGAGGAAAAAAGGTCAGAAAATCACCTTCAAATGCCCATAAACTATGAATAAATATAGAAGAGAATAACAGGCTAACACTTAACCATCACTACCTAGACCACCACTTTAAGAAAGGTCTTTAAACTTTTTTTTATAAACATCTACCCACTGGGTGCAATGAGCTGAGACAGCATGGTGGACTCAATCAAGTGGAGCTTGCGAACAAGCCATCCACACTCGGCACCATGCTCTGCTTCCAGTGCAGAGCCAGCTCCATTCTAGCTGCCACTAAACACGTAAGAGCCAAGGTGACCAGGCTACCTTCCAAGCCCTCCAGCATGCCATTCAATAAAAAATATATGGGATCTCACTCAAGGCCTGTGATATTTCAAAACAGCTGAATCACCTCTGCCCCCCAGGACACAGCCTCCAAAGATGAAAATGATGTTCCACCTGTTCACATCCTCTCCAATAAGCAGGACTGCCATTCTCATAAATTTGGGCTAAGCATGTGAGAGTGATGTATGGTTGAGAAAATACCTTGTAGCCACTCTTAGTCAGTGCTGCCAAGACTGACAACTTGCTGACAGCCTCAAAAACCCTTGCTCAATCCCTCTCCTCTATTGTCATTCCTAAATCTGTCTCTCATTGAGTTATATGGGATGTAGACCAATCTACCTCAGGCATCAAAAGCCTATACAACTTATTTAAAGGCATGAAGGGCCTGTTATTTCTCCCATAAAGTTCCTCAAAGGGTGAACTGACGTTCTGCAAGTCCACTGTACCCAACACCTTCAAAAGGTAGTGCTGCACTTGATGGTAATAAAACCAATCGCCAGCTGCAAGTCCAAATTACCTGCAAAGTTCCTCAGAAGGTAAAATGCTACCCTTCTCATCCAATAATTGCCCAAGACAAGACAATCCTCCCCCCCCCCCCACCTCCTTTCTATGATGAATCGCATTGGCTGCTAGAAATAGAGTAAATACCACATCATTCACAGAAGATGGTGTGTTTGAACAGCTTGCAAAACTGAAGGTGGACAGGGCCATGGGATTGGATGGGATATATCCCAGGATACTGAAAGCACTCAGAGGGGTTCTTGCAGGGCCTTTAAAGAATATTTTTAATAGATTCTTTGAGACCGGAGAGGTTCCGCAGGCCTGGAGAAGGGCAGATGTGGTACCTCTTCACAAAAGTGGTAATAGGGAAGAGGTGACAGATTATAGGCCTGTAAGCCTTACCTCTGTGGTGGGAAAAGTAATGGAGGTGCTCTTGAAAGAAAGAATAGTGGACTTTCTGGAAACTAATGGATTGCATGATCCGAAGCAATATGGTTTTACCAGGGAAAGATCATGTCAAACAAATTTGATTGAGTTCTTTGACTGGGTGAGCAGAGAACTAGATCAAGGGCATGCGATAGATTTTATATACTTTGATTTCACAAAGCCTTTAATACTGCTCCTCATAGGAGGCTTATCAAACTGAGCAGTCTGGGGATAGGTCCAAAGGTGGTGAACTGGAGCAGAAATTGGTTGACTGACAGATGACAGAAGGTAGTGGTGAATGGAATTCACTCAGAAGGAAGGAAGGTGTGTAGTGGCATGCCTCAGGGATTGGTCCTGGGACCGATGCTGTTCAATATATTTGTGAGAGACATTGTGGAAGGATTGGATGGAAAAGAAATTTGCAATAGAGTAGACACTTCTGAGGGAGTAGACAACATGAGAGAGAATCTAAAAACACTGGAAGAACGGTCTAATGCTTGGCAGTTACAATTTAATGCAAAGAAGTGCAGAGTCATGCACTTGCGATGCAGAAATCCAAATGAATTGTATGCAATAGGGAGAGAGAGAGGTTGATGCATGGACCAGGAGAGGAACCTTGGAGTTCTAGTGTCTGAGGATCTCAAGTTGGCGAAACAATCCAACAAGGCTGTAGCCAAAGCCAGAAGGATGCTGGGCTGCATACAAAAAGGAACAACCAGCACAAAGGAGGAGGTATTAATGCCCTTGTACAAGCCATTGGTGAGGCCTCACTTGGGGTATTGTGTTCAGTTTTGGAGACCATATCTCACAAAAAACGTAAGATTTAAAGCAGTTCAGAGGAAGGCAACCAAAATGATTCAGAGGCTGCGCCAGAAGACATATGAGAAGAGACTTGAAGACCTAAATATGTATACCCTAGAGGAGAGGAGGGGCGGTGAGATATGATACAGATTTTGAAATACTTATTTATTTTATTTATGACTTGGTGAGAGCTTCAGCCAAGAATATGGCTTTGGAGGTTTCAGCTCAGTGTGTTTTATGGCTGTGTAATTGGACAGCGGATGTAGCTTCCAAGACCCGGCTTAGTAAATTTCCCTTCAAGGGAAAGCTTCTTTTTGGAAGAATCTAAGATTCCCAGATTACCAGAGGACAAGCCTAGAGGGGCTAGATCTCTGGTTTCTGCAAGAAGGTTGCTTTACTTCTTTTCAACATTCTCGCTATTTTCCTAGGAGTTAACCTTTTCAGAGGAGGGGGCGAGGAGGAGGTAAAGGCTATTCTGTGGGACCTCTGGGAGCCTCCAGTAAGCCTCAATGAATTGAGGGGGGGGGGGGCTCAGGCAGAGTTGATTCCTGTGGGAGGTCGTATGCAGACCTTTTACTCCACTTGGGTCCAAATAACTTCCGATCAGTGGGTATTAGAGGCTATTCATGAGGGTTTTCCCTGGAGTTGGCTCATCCTCTCTCAGATGCTTTTAACTTGTCCCTTTGCAAAGCTCCTGTCAAAGCAAAGGCAGTGGCGGTCACCCTCAAGAGGTTAGTGCAGCTCAGAGCAGTTGTCGAGGTGCCTCCAGACGAATGCAAGTTCGGTCGATACATCATTTATTTTGTGGTTCCCAAGAACGAGGGTTCTTTTTGCTCGGTACTCAATCTAAAGCATGTGAATTGGGCTTTTATTGTGCTTCACTCTCACATGAAGACCTTAAGGTCGGTCATAGAAACAGTTAGGAAGGGCAAATTACTGACCTCTCTCGATCTTTCCGAGGCCTACTTGCATATTCTTATTTGTCTAGTGTTATTTGTCAGCGTTTTCTTCACTTTGTGGTTCCTATGGGGCATTTCCAGTTTCAGGCTCTTCCTTTTGGCCTAACCAGAGCTCTGCAAACCTTTACAAAGGTGATAGTGTGGTGGCTGCCACTCTGTATCAAGGAGTGTTGGTTCATCCTTATCTAGACGACTGACTAATCAGAGCAAAGTCGATTCAAGAAAGTCGGAGAGCAACAGAGCGAGTGTTAGCCCTTCTGCAATGCCTCAGTTGGGTTGTCAATTTCAATAAGAGCAGTTTGGAACCTTCTCAGGATCTAACTTATCTGGGAGCTCATTTCAATACTGGATTGGGCCTGGTATCCCTTTCTCCAGAATGCAGCAGAAAGTTACAGGCCCAAATATGCTCCTTTCAGCGGCTGGGGTCTCCAGGTACTTGGCATAATCTTCAGCTCCTGGGATCTATGGTGGTGACCTGGGATCTGATTCTGTGGGCCACAGCCCACATGCAGCCTCTTCAGAGGGTCTTGTTGTTCCAGTGGAAAAGGTTGCATTGCTCAAGGGAGGCAAGGGTGAGCCTCAGTTGGTGGCTGAATTTGATCAAATTGTAGGCGGGGGTGTCTCTGGAGCCCCCAGAGTGGGACATAGTGATCACTGATGCCAGTCTGTTCGGTTGGGGAGCACATTGTCGAGACCAGATAACCCAGGGTCATTGGTCTCTGATAGAGAGGGACTGGTTCATAAATCACTTGGAGATGCGAGTGGCTTTTCTTGTGTTAAAGACCTTCCTTATTCTGGTAGATCACAAGGCAGTGAGAATTTTCTCTGACAATGCAACCATGGTGGCTTATCTCAATCATCAAGGTGGCACAGGAAGTGAAATCCTAGTAGCAGAGATTGCTCCTATTCTTCTCTGGGCAGAGATGCACCTGGTTGGTCTCTCAGTGGCTCACAACACTGGAAAAGAAAATGTGCAAGCCAACTTTCTGAGTCGTCACCATCTGGATCCAGGGAAGTGATGCCTGAACAGCTCAGTGTTTCAAAGCATAGTGCACCCCTGGGGGATGCCAATGGCATTGGCATCCAAAGCAAAAGTGTCTCATTTCTTCAGTCATAGGTGTGAAAGGATGTCGGAAGGGCTGGATGTACTGGCTCAAAAGTGGCCAAGCGACAGCGTTTTTTATGTTTTTCCTCATTGGCCTCTCATAGGTTGTTTGCTGCAAAGGATAGAGTCTCATTGGGGTTTGGTAATTCTAGTAGCTCTGAATTAGCCTTAGGAGGCCCTGGTATGTGGATCTGGTATGCTTATTGGTGGAGGATCCTTTCCATCTTCCTCTAGTGGATGACTTCCAGGCATGGAGTCTAATTCTCATGTGGAGCTCATTCGATTTTCTCTTACGGCTTGGCTCTTGAGAGGGCTAGGTTAGGTAAAAGGAGATATTCTCCTCGGGTCATAGCGACACTGCTGCAAGCTTATGTGTTCGACTTCCTTAGGGTTTATTAGGATCTGGGGTGTTTTTGAGAGTTAGTGTGAAGAAAGAGGTCTCTGGGCACTTTATTCTTCTCTGCCTGATGTGCTCGCTTTCCTCCAAGCTGGCCTAGTGTTTTGCTCTTAATTCTTTGAAGGTTCAAATGGCAGCTTTAACCTGCTATTGAGGGTGTGTTCAGGGACTGGATTCTCATCTGGATGTTGTTTGTTTTCTTAGAGGTATCAAATATATTTGTCCTTTGTTGCATCAGCTGGTGCCTCTGTGAGAGGTGAATTTGGTTCTGTTGGTGTTTACTGCAGCTCCTTTTGAGCCTCTGTTAAGCTTCATTGAAGGAATTTACGTTGAAAATGGTCTTTTTAGTAGCTATGTGTTCTGCTAGTAGGGTTTTGGAATTGCAGGCTTTGTCTTGCAGAGAGCCTTTCCTGGTGATTTCTAAAGAGAAAGTGGTTCTTTATCTGGTTCCATCTCTTTTTGCCAAAGGTCATATTGGGGTTTCACCTTAATCAATCCGTTACTCTGCCAGTGTTTTCCAGTTTGGAAGGTGGTTCAGATTCTGTAGTCTCTTAAATGTTCGTAGGATTCTTCGTCGCTATCTGAAATGTACTGAAGATTTTTGAAAGTCAGATCATCTCTTTGTTCTGTTTGGAGGTCCATGTAAGGGAGAAGTGGCTGTGAAGGCCTCCAATGCATGATGACTGAAGGAAGCTATTGCTTCTGCATATTTGCTCAGATGTAGAGCACTTCCTGTAGGATTGCGAACTCTCTTGACGAGAGCCCAAGCAACTTCATGGGCCGAGTTTAGTCTGGTGCTGCCTGTGGATATTTGTAGAAACAGAATACTATTTCCCCAACGGCGATCACCAATTTTTTGTCGGGTATAGACCGCAAGGTAGAGAGGACGTACCTCTAAACCTCACGCAGTACATGCCCCTTTTTTTATTTATTAATTTAATTTGATTGACAACTTGTATTCAGTAATTTTAAAAGTCGAAAATAAGTCCACACTTATCTGCTCAAGCACAACGTGCACGTTTCGAAGCACCAGGCTCCTGCTTCAAGTGTATCAGTGAGAAAGTAGTGTGACCATTCCTTTCTTCTTCAAAAAACGCCAAATCTATGGCGGGTGACGTCAGGGAATTCAAACCTTCAGATAGGCCTATTATAGGACCGCCTATATCACGCCAGCCAATCACCAAAAGAGGGAAACCCCACATCACAGGGGAATCCCTACAGGTAATTGGAGAGTGTTTAAAGGGTCAACCATTCAATGTCCCTATTTAAACCAACAGGCGCCATAGAATTTAGAGTGAAAATCCACCGTTGTTCCAATTGTCTCAAACGAGCTGTGCGATCTCCCCCTCTCGGATCAACTGGTACATGATCAATCACAGTCCATTGAAGTTGGTCAAAAGCATGGCCAGAATTGATGCAGTGTTGTACCATCGGGGCTGTCACCACAGACTGACGTAAACGAGATGCGTGTTCACCTAATCGGACCCGTATGGCTCGATTTGTACTCCCTACATACTGCTTTAAGCAGGGACAAATCAAGACATATACCACATAGCACGAGTCACATGTAGTATGCCATCGCCGATAAAACTTTTACCAGAGAGAGAATCAGTCCAAGCAGACCCCGTAATGGCCAGAGCACAGTATCTACAATTTGCACACGCCTCATGAAAACCTGATCCATAAGCTGGCAGTTCAGGCCGATCACATTGGACCGCCGATTTAACCAGTCTGTCACGCAGATTACGGCCACGCGAATATGCAATTTGCAAAGGCTTGTTCAAACTAGGGCAAAGAGAAAGCACTGGCCAATGTTTCCGTAAAATTGAAGCCACCGTTTTAGAATGACTCTTATAAGGCAGTACACCAGTACACTTTCTCACTGATACACTTGAAGCAGGAGCCTGGTGCTTCGAAACATGCACGTCGTGCTTGAGCAGATAAGTGTGGACTTATTTTCGACTTTTAAAATTACTGAATACAAGTTGACAATCAAATTAAATTAATAAATAAAAAAAGGGGCATGTACTGCGTGAGGTTTAGAGGTACGTCCTCTCTACCTTGCGGTCTATACCCGACAAAAAATTGGTGATCGCCGTTGGGGAAATAGTATTCTGTTTTTGATGATTGATTAATTGGAATACTAGTTATTTGGGAATTTTTGGTTGTGGATATTTGTAGGGCAGCAATTTGGTTATTGCTCCATTCTTTTGCTCGTCACTACCGCTTAGATGTTCAGTCTAGAGATGATGCCTGCTTTGGCGCTCGAGTGTAACAGGTTGGGCTCATGGGTCCTGCCCATTGTTGAGTACTGCTCAGCTACATCCCATGCATCTGGACTGGCTGGACTGGACTGAAGGGAAGATAAGGAAGGTGAAATTAGATCTTACCTGCTAATTTTCTTTCTTTGAGTCTCTCCAGTCCAGTCCAGAACCTGCCCATTCTGTTTATGGTGAGCCCAGATGTGTAGAGTTTAATATGCGTGTTTGCTTTCTGTCCAGGGTTTTCTCTCATGTATTTTCTTAAATTTGTTGAATTAGCGGTTCATGGGTTTATGGGGAGTTCATGTCACTTAATTCCTCTGTTTGCTAAAATGTAATTAAATTGCAAGTTTCTTGTTTTGACTAATTTTTGTCTTGGTGGAGTCTATTTTGTTAATAGAATACTGGAGCTATCACTTCTGCATGGATCCTTATACTGTGACATCATCAAATCAGTGGTTCTCAGTCTCCTTTTGAGCCTCTTTGTCAAGCCTCATTGAAGGAATTTACTTTGAAGACTGCTGGTGATGGGGCATAACCCATGCATCTGGACTGGATAGACTCAAGGAAAGAAAATAAGCAGGTAAGGTCTATTTTCATCATTCTTGATACTTAATTTGAAATAATCTTAAGTCAAGGAGGCCCCACCAAAATGATCAAAATTGAGCCCCGCAATTGCTAAGGCTGGCCCAGAATGGAACGATATAATTATGTCAGCCAACCTAATTAAGTGAAAAGAACATTTTAAACTTTTAATAAATATTCTAAAGCCTATGTCTTGACAGCACACTTTAGGCCTTTTTGGAAGCACAAAGCTTACCAAAGCATAGATGTGTTCTGTCACTTTGTTCAGGTTGGGATTTCATAGCGATGAGCACAAGGAAGTCATTCTTATGACGATCTATATTATTGCAACCACTAGCAACCTCTCTCTCTTGATTCTTCTCTCTTTTGGTGGCCATGGGGCAGGTGCATCATGCCTTCTTCGGTTGTGGTAGGTCACATGACTTCTTTCTGTCTCCTCTCTTTTCTAACAGGTGGGCTGGTGTGGAAGACGATGGCATCCTGTGTTTCTCTTGCTCAGACTGAGGGGAGGCGAGGCAGATGGCCCTAATCAGCCTTAGCACCACTCTCCAACCAATGGGCATAAACTGGAGGCACATTGCCCTGCTTATCCTGTTCCTCCATTCCACAAACCAGTGTAGGGGTAGAGGAAGATGGTCCTGTAACTCTGCCGTATTTGTAGCATCATGTGAGGAGGAGGCAGGACGGAGGAGGTAGTGATGTAATTACCACCCAAGCTATGCAGGAGGTCAGTCAAGAAGGGGACCCAGTGACCCCTGCACTGCAGTGACAGAGGCGGAGTGTGGTGAACACTGTACTTATCTTGCAGCACTGCCTCTCAACATCTTATCCTCACAGGGAGCTGCAGAAGCATTTAAGTGTATTAGCATCTGCCAGTTCCAAGTCTCATGATAAAAACCCTAAAATCACACAGCTCATTGCAAGGCTCATTGGTAGCAGGAAATGATGCACTTAATGTCTTCTCTAGCTGCTGGGTGAGAATTGGGTAATTTAATTGAAAAAATATGTTAGGATGAGGCATAGCAACAGTGTTCACTGCATTCTAGTAATCTAAAGGCTTTGGGATGGGGACTCCCAGGTTGAACTTAAGCCATCAGGAGTAGCGTTTGGCAATAATGTGCATGTAGGGGACTGGAAGGGATCAACAGCAGGATGTGTGCAGGGCTGGGGAGAGGAGATCAGTGTCCTATCAGCATCTTGGCTGGTGAGATGGAGGGATGAACAGTATTTATTTATTTATATATTTAACTGTATTTATATCCCGCTTTTCACTGGGTCAAAGCGGCGCTACACTCAAGGGTGGGGATAATTAAGTATAAGGGGTGGGGCCATCACCAGGTAGGCAACATTGATGATTTCGACATAGGACAGACTTTAGACATGGACAGTATAGTTCAGTTTTCGATCAGAGGTCCATAGTGGGTGCGATCAGGGGTTGGCGCACTTTCCGGTGGTAGTTGCATTGAAGCATTCTTGGAATGGGATGGTTTTTAGCTGCTTTCTGAATGACGATAGATCGTTATTGTTTCTAAGGTGGCTCGGTAGAGAATTCCATAGGGATGGAGCATAAAGTTCGAAGGCTCGATTGCATGTCCATTGAGAGCATTTGGTTCTTTTGTGAGGGACGGTGAGGGAGTTGCTGGAGGCCTGTTTGGTGGTTTTGCCATGGGCTGGACGAGACAGCAGGGTGCGGAGCTGGGTGTTCTGTGTTTGGTGGATGGCTTTGTGGGTGAGTAGGATGGATTTGTATTTAGTTCATGCTTCGAAGGGAAGTATGTGCAGGTCTCTTAGAATTGGGGTGATGTGGTCGCTTTTCCTTGCTCTCTGAATGATTCTCGCTGTGGTGTTCAATGCGATTCGGAGGGGGTTGGTCTGTGTGGCTGGTAGTCCATGGTAGATTATGTTGCAGTAGTCCAGATGTGGGAGTGTCATAGCTTGCATTACCGTCCTGAAGTCTTGAGGTTCGAGGAGGGGTCTGAGACGTTGCACTGTTTTTGCTTTGTGGAATATAATTCCGGTGGTTTTAGTAATTTGTTGCTTGAGGGTTAGGGCTTGGTCAATGATGATGCCTAGATATCTTATTTGTGGCTGTATTTGAATGCGTGTGGTTCCTATGTTAAGGTGTGTGGGCAGTGTGAAGTCTGGGTCTTTTGTCACTATGAGGGCTTCAGTTTTCTTTATGTTTATGGATAGGTTATTTTCTTGTAGCCAGTCGGATACTTCGGTGAAACATGCTGATAGATGTATATTTGTTGGATTTGTGGTTGTAATTGGAGCGTAGAGCATGATATCATCAGCATATATATGAAAGTTGATGTTGTGGGTACGTATGACTGAGCAGAGCAGTTGTAGGTAGATGTTGAAGAGCATGGCAGACAGCATGGATCCTTGAGGTACTCCTTGGTGTTGTTGGAACGGGGGTGAGGTCGAGGTGCTGGTACGGATTAGTTGTTGTCTATTAGTTAGGTAGGATTGAAACCATTGAAGTACGGTGTCTTTGATCCCAATCAACTGCAATCTGCGTATGAGGATGTTGTGGGAGATGGTGTTGAAGGCTGCTGATATATCAAGGAAGATCATGGCATATCCAGAGTGTTTTTCTTGGGTTCCTATGATGAGGGTGTTTATCAATGTGGTCATGAGGGTCTCGACTCCGTGCAGTGGGCGGAAGCCGTGTTGTTGTGGGTCCAGTATATTGTTGTTGTCCAGGTGTTCTTGAAGCTGCTGCTGGACTATCTTCTCGATTATCTTGGCGGTGAATGGTAGGCTTGCTATCGGTCTGTAGGATGCAGGGTCTAGGGGATCTAGGTTTTGTTTTTTTAGGGATGGTCGGATGATTGTAGTTTTGAGGATGTCTGGCATGCAACCTTGGGAGAAGGATTCGTTGACAATATGGGTCAGTGGTGTGCTCAGGTCTTCTTTGGATTTCTTTATCCAGTCTGTGGGGCAGGGGTCCAGCGGAGAGGTGGTGGTGTTTAGGCGGGAGATGGTGGATGATATTTCTTCTGTGGTGGTTTCTTTAAAGGTGGTCCAGTCACTGTGCATGTTGGGGTGGTGGTTTGTTGTGGTTGCCACGGCGTTCAAATGTGGGTTTTGTGGTTGTTGGAGCTGTTTGTATTGTCGGACCAGTGTCTCTGGTGGAATCTTCGGTAGCTGGTCAAAGTTATTGGGTGCTTTTGTCAATTTTTTGACAATCTGAAAGAGTTCATGAGGTTTATTTATGGATGTGTTTATGATTTTCGTGTGGTAGGTTTTTTTTGCTTTGTCGGTCTCATAGTGGTATGCTTTGAGTTCATATAGGTATTTTTGTTTTGTCACTGTCATTTTTGGTTTTTCTCCATTTTCTTTCTGTTCTGAGTTTTGTTTTTAGCTTTCGGAGATTGGGAGTGAACCATCTGGCCTTTGTGGATGTAGGTTTGGTGGTGGCATTGTTTGTCAGCGCTTCGGACGCAGTGGAGATCGTGGTATTCCAGTTGTGGATGATTGCAAGAAGTGGGAGGGAGGGAGAGAAGTGGGAGGGAGGGGTCAACAGTGTGAGTATGGAGGAGGATTGAACAGAGGGTAGGGAGAGAAAAATAGTCAGTGGCAGGATCATAGAAGAGAGGAATAGGTTTGAGTAGCATGTGTGGAGGAAGAAGGAGGGGTTGGCAAAAAATATGTGTAGGGGGAAAAAGAGCTTTCAGTGGTCTTTCTGTGACATCAGGTTGATTGGAGAAAGTAGCCCTGTTCCACTACAAGGGCCTCCTTCTGCTGGTGGTAGGAGAATGTAGCCCAGCACTACTGCAATTTTCTTCAGTGGTATGCTTTTTGTAGCTAGAGCTAGTTGTACCACTCCTGTGAATAGAGAAGCACTAGACATGACTTCAGGAAGAGCTAATGAAGCTTTGCAATGTTGCCTAAGAAGGTGATGGATTTCTGTCACTGGAGGTTTTTAAGAGTGAACTGCCAATAAAAGGCATTTACCTGTGATATCACAGTTACAGAGGGATGTTGCCTGTGGCAGAAATATAATTCCACTCAATCCTACTTTCCAAAAGAACAGAACGCTTAAGAGATTTTGCTGTATGCATCTCCTCATAACTTTTATGTTTTGTGTTCTGACCATACCAATTTTTCAGGGTATGTTGAGGGGGACAAGGAGAAGGTTGAATCCACACTACTCACGGTCTATGGATGCATGCACACACATGTCCCAGAAAATAGGCTCCTTTAGTTCTGGATGGAACTCCTCACCTAGGATTATCTGAGCACTATTAAATGGGATTATACTTAAGTGAGAAATAATTTCCAATAAACAAGTAACTTCACCTCTGTGCATTTTATATTGCCACAAGTTTGGATGCCTTGTTCAAAAAGATAATTTACTAAGCCCCATAGCATGGGGGCACTGCGCTAGATGCAGGGGTGGGGGTGGGGACAGCCATCCTCCTGCATATAATGCAGCTCATCGTGTTAATACTGACATGGAAAGCAACTACTGCCGCCCATTGTGCTGGTGGTATTGCTCCCCACGAAGCACTGGCAGTGCGCTGGGCTTTCAAGGCCTGGGCTAGCAATGCTGCAGTGGGAATGCCCACATCCCGAACAGGCATGGATCAGACGCATGCTGCCCGGGGACCACAGGTGTCTTAGTACAGGGCCATGCTCTACTTTGCAGTGCGGTGCCAAAAACACATAATCCTAAATCTGTTAGTGATATCTCCTCCTTAGCATGTCTTCAGAAATTACTTCTCTTCAGTTAGGGATGTTATTCTAAATGATGTCAAACATCTTCCTTAAACTGTATGGTCAACAACTTTAAGTGAAGATTCAGATTTATTAGATAAATGATAACCCTTGCCTTCTGATAGTTTCAGTACTTCACTTAAAAATGCTGTCATTCCTCATGCTTTAAATGTTGCAGTAATCAGACCTCCTTTGAAAGCAGCTAATTTGGACTGAGCAGTTCTTGATAACTATTGGCCTTGTATCCACACACTACACTCTGGAACTCAGCTCTTGCACCTCTCCACCCCCTGCCCCCCCCCCCCCCGCATTCTGGCACACAGCCTAGGCACTCATATACTGTGCACTGACACTCAGTCCCTGCACTCACCTACGCCACATAAGCACTGCACCGTAACACTCAGTCCCTGCACTCACCTACGCCACATATACACTGCACCGTGGCACTCAGTCCCTGCACTCACCTACCCCACATACACACTGCACGGGGACACTCAGTCCCTGCACTCACCTACGCCACATACACACTGCACCGTGACTCAGTCCCTGCAGTCACCTACGCCACATATACACTGCACCGTGACTCAGTCCCTGCACTCACTTACCCCACATACACACTGCACCGTGACTCAGTCCCTGCAGTCACCTACGCCACATACACACTGCACCGTGGCACTCAGTCCCTGCACTCACCTACCCCACATACACACTGCACTGTGGCACTCAGTCCCTGCACTCACCTACCCCACATACACACTGCACTGTGGCACTCAGTCCTTACACTGCACCGTGTACATATACACTGCACCGTGGCACTCAGTAGCTGCACCTACCCCACAAACACACTGCACCGTGGCACTCAGTCCCTGCACTCACCTACCCCACATACACACTGCACTGTGGCACTCAGTCCTGGCACTCACATAAACCACATACACACTGCACAGTGACACTCAGTCCCTGCAGTCACCTAACCCACATGCACACTGCACTGTGACACTCAGTCCTTACACCTACCCCACATACGCACTGCACCGTGGCACTCAGTCCCTGCACCTACCCCACATACGCACTGCACCATGGCACTCAGTCCCTGCACTTACCTACCCCACATACGCACTGCACCATGGCACTCAGTCCCTGCACTTACCTACCCCACATATACACTGCACCGTGACACTCAGACCCTGCACTCACCTACCCCACATACACACTGCACCATGACACTCAGACCCTGCTCTCACCTACCCCACATACACACTGCACCATGACACTCAGTCCCTGCTCTCACCTACCCCACATACACACTGCACCATGACACTCAGACCCTGCACTCACCTACCCCACATACACACTGCACCATGACACTCAGTCCCTGCTCTCACCTACCCCACATACACACTGCACCATGACACTCAGTCCCTGCTCTCACCTACCCCACATACACACTGCACCATGACACTCAGACCCTGCACTCACCTACCCCACATACACACTGCACCATGACACTCAGTCCCTGCTCTCACCTACCCCACATACACACTGCACCATGACACTCAGACCCTGCACTCACCTACCCCACATACACACTGCACCATGACACTCAGTCCCTGCACTCACCTACCCCACATACACACTGCACCATGACACTCAGTTCCTACACCTACCCCACATACACACTGAACCGTGACACTCAGTTCCTACACCTACCCCACATACACACTGAACCGTGACACTCAGTTCCTACACCTACCCCACATACACACTGAACCGTGAGACTCATTCCCTGCACTCACCTACCCCACATACACACTGCACCATGACACTCAGACCCTGCACTCACCTACCCCACATACACACTGCACCATGACACTCAGACCCTGCACTCACCTACCCCACATACACACTGCACCATGACACTCAGACCCTGCACTCACCTACCCCACATACACACTGCACCATGACACTCAGACCCTGCACTCACCTACCCCACATACACACTGCACCATGACACTCAGTCCCTGCACTCACCTACCCCACATACACACTGCACCATGACACTCAGTTCCTACACCTACCCCACATACACACTGAACCGTGACACTCAGTTCCTACACCTACCCCACATACACACTGAACCGTGACACTCAGTTCCTACACCTACCCCACATACACACTGAACCGTGACACTCAGTTCCTACACCTACCCCACATACACACTGCACCGTGACACTCAGTTCCTACACCTACCCCACATACACACTGAACCGTGAGACTCATTCCCTGCACTCACCTACCCCACATACACACTGCACTGTGGCACTCAGTCCCTGCACTCATATAAACCACATACACACTGCAACGTGACACTCAGTCCCTGCACTCACCTAACCCACATACACACTGCACCATGGCACTCAGTCCCTGCACTCACCTACCCCTCATACACACTGCACCGTGACACTCAGTCCCTGCACTCACCAAACCCACATAGACACTGCACCATGACACTCAGTCCCTGCACTCACCTAACCCACATACACACTGCACCATGACACTCAGACCCTGCACTCACCTACCCCACATACACACTGCACCATGACACTCAGTCCCTGCTCTCACCTACCCCACATACACACTGCACCATGACACTCAGACCCTGCACTCACCTACCCCACATACACACTGCACCATGACACTCAGTCCCTGCTCTCACCTACCCCACATACCCACTGCACCGTGACACTCAGTCCCTGCACTCACCAAACCCACATAGACACTGCACCGTGACACTCAGTCCCTGCTCTCACCTAACCCACATACACACTGCACCATGACACTCAGTCCCTGCACTCACCTAACCCACATACACACTGCACCATGACACTCAGTCCCTGCACTCACCTAACCCACATACACACTGCACCATGGCACTCAGTCCCTGCACTCACCTACCCCTCATACACACTGCACCGTGACACTCAGACCCTGCACTCACCTACCCCACATACACACTGCACCATGACACTCAGTCCCTGCTCTCACCTACCCCACATACCCACTGCACCGTGACACTCAGTCCCTGCACTCACCAAACCCACATAGACACTGCACCGTGACACTCAGTCCCTGCACTCACCTAACCCACATACACACTGCACTGTGGCACTCAGTCCCTGCACTCATATAAACCACATACACACTGCAACGTGACACTCAGTCCCTGCACTCACCTAACCCACATACACACTGCACCATGGCACTCAGTCCCTGCACTCACCTACCCCTCATACACACTGCACCGTGACACTCAGTCCCTGCACTCACCTACCCCTCATACACACTGCACCGTGACACTCAGTCCCTGCACTCACCTAACCCACATACACACTGCACCATGGCACTCAGTCCCTGCACTCACCTACCCCTCATACACACTGCACCGTGACACTCAGTCCCTGCACTCACCTAACCCACATAGACACTGCACCATGACACTCAGTCCCTGCACTCACCTAACCCACATACACACTGCACCATGACACTCAGACCCTGCACTCACCTAACCCACATACACACTGCACCATGGCACTCAGACCCTGCACTCACCTACCCCACATACACACTGCACCATGACACTCAGTCCCTGCTCTCACCTACCCCACATACCCACTGCACCGTGGCACTCAGTAGCTGCACCTACCCCACAAACACACTGCACCGTGGCACTCAGTCCCTGCACTCACCTACCCCACATACACACTGCACTGTGGCACTCAGTCCTGGCACTCACATAAACCACATACACACTGCACAGTGACACTCAGTCCCTGCAGTCACCTAACCCACATGCACACTGCACTGTGACACTCAGTCCTTACACCTACCCCACATACGCACTGCACCGTGGCACTCAGTCCCTGCACCTACCCCACATACGCACTGCACCATGGCACTCAGTCCCTGCACTTACCTACCCCACATACGCACTGCACCATGGCACTCAGTCCCTGCACTTACCTACCCCACATATACACTGCACCGTGACACTCAGACCCTGCACTCACCTACCCCACATACACACTGCACCATGACACTCAGTCCCTGCTCTCACCTACCCCACATACACACTGCACCATGACACTCAGTCCCTGCTCTCACCTACCCCACATACACACTGCACCATGACACTCAGACCCTGCACTCACCTACCCCACATACACACTGCACCATGACACTCAGTCCCTGCTCTCACCTACCCCACATACACACTGCACCATGACACTCAGACCCTGCACTCACCTACCCCACATACACACTGCACCATGACACTCAGTCCCTGCACTCACCTACCCCACATACACACTGCACCATGACACTCAGTTCCTACACCTACCCCACATACACACTGAACCGTGACACTCAGTTCCTACACCTACCCCACATACACACTGAACCGTGACACTCAGTTCCTACACCTACCCCACATACACACTGAACCGTGAGACTCATTCCCTGCACTCACCTACCCCACATACACACTGCACCATGACACTCAGACCCTGCACTCACCTACCCCACATACACACTGCACCATGACACTCAGACCCTGCACTCACCTACCCCACATACACACTGCACCATGACACTCAGACCCTGCACTCACCTACCCCACATACACACTGCACCATGACACTCAGACCCTGCACTCACCTACCCCACATACACACTGCACCATGACACTCAGTCCCTGCACTCACCTACCCCACATACACACTGCACCATGACACTCAGTTTTCCTACACCTACCCCACATACACACTGAACCGTGACACTCAGTTCCTACACCTACCCCACATACACACTGAACCGTGACACTCAGTTCCTACACCTACCCCACATACACACTGAACCGTGACACTCAGTTCCTACACCTACCCCACATACACACTGCACCGTGACACTCAGTTCCTACACCTACCCCACATACACACTGAACCGTGAGACTCATTCCCTGCACTCACCTACCCCACATACACACTGCACTGTGGCACTCAGTCCCTGCACTCATATAAACCACATACACACTGCAACGTGACACTCAGTCCCTGCACTCACCTAACCCACATACACACTGCACCATGGCACTCAGTCCCTGCACTCACCTACCCCTCATACACACTGCACCGTGACACTCAGTCCCTGCACTCACCAAACCCACATAGACACTGCACCATGACACTCAGTCCCTGCACTCACCTAACCCACATACACACTGCACCATGACACTCAGACCCTGCACTCACCTACCCCACATACACACTGCACCATGACACTCAGTCCCTGCTCTCACCTACCCCACATACACACTGCACCATGACACTCAGACCCTGCACTCACCTACCCCACATACACACTGCACCATGACACTCAGTCCCTGCTCTCACCTACCCCACATACCCACTGCACCGTGACACTCAGTCCCTGCACTCACCAAACCCACATAGACACTGCACCGTGACACTCAGTCCCTGCTCTCACCTACCCCTCATACACACTGCACCGTGACACTCAGTCCCTGCACTCACCTAACCCACATACACACTGCACCATGGCACTCAGTCCCTGCACTCACCTACCCCTCATACACACTGCACCGTGACACTCAGTCCCTGCACTCACCAAACCCACATACACACTGCACCATGACACTCAGTCGCTGCACTCACCTAACCCACATACACACTGCACCATGACACTCAGTCCCTGCACTCACCTAACCCACATACACACTGCACCATGGCACTCAGTCCCTGCACTCACCTACCCCTCATACACACTGCACCGTGACACTCAGACCCTGCACTCACCTACCCCACATACACACTGCACCATGACACTCAGTCCCTGCTCTCACCTACCCCACATACCCACTGCACAGTGACACTCAGTCCCTGCACTCACCAAACCCACATAGACACTGCACCGTGACACTCAGTCCCTGCACTCACCTAACCCACATACACACTGCACTGTGGCACTCAGTCCCTGCACTCATATAAACCACATACACACTGCAACGTGACACTCAGTCCCTGCACTCACCTAACCCACATACACACTGCACCATGGCACTCAGTCCCTGCACTCACCTACCCCACATACACACTGAAACGTGACACTCAGTCCCTGCACTCACCTACCCCTCATACACACTGCACCGTGACACTCAGTCCCTGCACTCACCTAACCCACATACACACTGCACCATGGCACTCAGTCCCTGCACTCACCTACCCCTCATACACACTGCACCGTGACACTCAGTCCCTGCACTCACCTAACCCACATAGACACTTCACCATGACACTCAGTCCCTGCACTCACCTAACCCACATACACACTGCACCATGACACTCAGACCCTGCACTCACCTAACCCACATACACACTGCACCATGGCACTCAGACCCTGCACTCACCTACCCCACATACACACTGCACCATGACACTCAGTCCCTGCTCTCACCTACCCCACATACCCACTGCACCGTGACACTCAGTCCCTGCACTCACCTACCCCACATACACACTGCACCATGACACTCAGACCCTGCACTCACCTACCCCACATACACACTGCACCATGACACTCAGTCCCTGCTCTCACCTACCCCACATACCCACTGCACCGTGACACTCAGTCCCTGCACTCACCAAACCCACATAGACACTGCACCGTGACACTCAGTCCCTGCACTCACCTAACCCACATAGACACTGCACCGTGACACTCAGTCCCTGCACTCATATAAACCACATACACACTGCAACGTGACACTCAGTCGCTGCACTCACCTACCCCTCATACACACTGCACCGTGACACTCAGTCCCTGCACTCACCTAACCCACATACACACTGCACCATGGCACTCAGTCCCTGCACTCACCTACCCCTCATACACACTGCACCGTGACACTCAGTCCCTGCACTCACCAAACCCACATACACACTGCACCATGACACTCAGTCCCTGCACTCACCTAACCCACATACACACTGCACCATGACACTCAGTCCCTGCACTCACCTAACCCACATACACACTGCACCATGACACTCAGTCCCTGCACTCACCTAACCCACATACACACTGCACCATGACACTCAGTCCCTGCACTCACCTAACCCACATACACACTGCACCATGGCACTCAGTCCCCTGCACTCACCTACCCCTCATACACACTGCACCTTGACACTCAGACCCTGCACTCACCTACCCCACATACACACTGCACCATGACACTCAGTCCCTGCTCTCACCTACCCCACATACCCACTGCACCGTGACACTCAGTCCCTGCACTCACCAAACCCACATAGACACTGCACCGTGACACTCAGTCCCTGCACTCACCTAACCCACATAGACACTGCACCGTGACACTCAGTCCCTGCACTCACCTAACCCACATAGACACTGCACCGTGACACTCAGTCCCTGCACTCACCTAACCCACATAGACACTGCACCGTGACACTCAGTCCCTGCACCTACCCCACATACACACTGCACTGTGGCACTCAGTCCCAGCACCTACCCCACATACACACTGCACCATGGCACTCAGTTCCTGCACTCACCAAACCCACATACACACTGCACCGTGACTCAGTCCCTGCAGTCACCTACCCCACATACACACTGCACCGTGGCACTCAATCCCTGCACTCACCTACCCCACATATACACTGCACCATGGCACTCAGTCCCAGCACCTACCCCACATACGCACTGCACCATGACTCAGTCCATGCACTCACCTACCCCACATACACACTGCACTGTGGCACTCAGTCCTGGCACTCACATAAACCACATACACACTGCACAGTGACACTCAGTCCCTGCAGTCACCTACCCCACATACACACTGCACCGTGGCACTCAATCCCTGCACTCACCTACCCCACATATACACTGCACCGTGGCACTCAGTCCCTGCACTCACCTACCCCACATATACACTGCACTGTGGCACTCAGTCCCTGCACTCACCTACCCCACATATACACTGCACTGTGGCACTCAATCCCTGCACTCACCTACCCCACATACACACTGCACTGTGGCACTCAGTCCTGGCACTCACATAAACCACATACACACTGCACAGTGACACTCAGTCCCTGCAGTCACCTAACCCACATGCACACTGCACTGTGACACTCAGTCCTTACACCTACCCCACATATACACTGCACCGTGGCACTCAGTCCCTGCACCTACCCCACATACGCACTGCACCATGGCACTCAGTCCCTGCACTTACCTACCCCACATACACACTGCACCGTGGCACTCAGTCCCTGCACTTACCTACCCCACATATACACTGCACCATGACACTCAGACCCTGCACTCACCTACCCCACATACACACTGCACCATGACACTCAGTCCCTGCTCTCACCTACCCCACATATACACTGCACCGTGGCACTCAGTCCCTGCACTTACCTACCCCACATATACACTGCACCATGACACTCAGACCCTGCACTCACCTACCCCACATACACACTGCACCATGACACTCAGTCCCTGCACTCACCTACCCCACATACACACTGCACCGTGACACTCAGTTCCTACACCTACCCCACATACACACTGAACCGTGAGACTCATTCCCTGCACTCACCTAACCCACATACACACTGCACTGTGGCACTCAGTCCCTGCACTCATATAAACCACATACACACTGCAACGTGACACTCAGTCCCTGCACTCACCTACCCCTCATACACACTGCACCGTGACACTCAGTCCCTGCACTCACCTAACCCACATACACACTGCACCATGGCACTCAGTCCCTGCACTCACCTACCCCTCATACACACTGCACCGTGACACTCAGTCCCTGCACTCACCAAACCCACATAGACACTGCACCATGACACTCAGTCCCTGCACTCACCTAACCCACATACACACTGCACCATGGCACTCAGTCCCTGCACTCACCTACCCCTCATACACACTGCACCGAGACACTCAGTCCCTGCACTCACCACACCCACATAGACACTGGCACCGTGTCACTCAGTCCCTGCACTCACCTAACCCACATAGACACTGCACCGTGACACTCAGTCCCTGCACTCACCTAACCCACATAGACACTGCACCGTGACACTCAGTCCCTGCACCTACCCCACATACACACTGCACTGTGGCACTCAGTCCCAGCACCTACCCCACATACACACTGCACCATGGCACTCAGTTCCTGCACTCACCAAACCCACATACACACTGCACCGTGACTCAGTCCCTGCAGTCACCTACCCCACATACACACTGCACCGTGGCACTCAATCCCTGCACTCACCTACCCCACATATACACTGCACCATGGCACTCAGTCCCAGCACCTACCCACATACGCACTGCACCATGACTCAGTCCATGCACTCACCTACCCCACATACACACTGCACTGTGGCACTCAGTCCTGGCACTCACATAAACCACATACACACTGCACAGTGACACTCAGTCCCTGCAGTCACCTACCCCACATACACACTGCACCGTGGCACTCAATCCCTGCACTCACCTACCCCACATATACACTGCACCGTGGCACTCAGTCCCTGCACTCACCTAACCCACATAAACACTGCAAAGTGACACTCAGTCCCTGCAGTCACCTACCCACATACACACTGCACCGTGGCACTCAGTCCCTGCACTCACCTAACCCACATACACACTGCACCGTGACTCAGTCCCTGCATTCACCTACCCCACATACGCACTGCACCATGGCACTCAGTCCCTGCACTCACCTAACCCACATACACACTGCACCGTGACTCAGTCCCTGCAGTCACCTACCCCACATACACACTGCACCGTGGCACTCAATCCCTGCACTCACCTACCCCACATATACACTGCACCGTGGCACTCAGTCCCTGCACTCACCTACCCCACATATACACTGCACTGTGGCACTCAGTCCCTGCACTCACCTACCCCACATATACACTGCACTGTGGCACTCAATCCCTGCACTCACCTACCCCACATACACACTGCACTGTGGCACTCAGTCCTGGCACTCACATAAACCACATACACACTGCACAGTGACACTCAGTCCCTGCAGTCACCTAACCCACATGCACACTGCACTGTGACACTCAGTCCTTACACCTACCCCACATATACACTGCACCGTGGCACTCAGTCCCTGCACCTACCCCACATACGCACTGCACCATGGCACTCAGTCCCTGCACTTACCTACCCCACATACACACTGCACCGTGGCACTCAGTCCCTGCACTTACCTACCCCACATATACACTGCACCATGACACTCAGACTCTGCACTCACCTACCCCACATACACACTGCACCATGACACTCAGTCCCTGCTCTCACCTACCCCACATACACACTGCACCATGGCACTCAGTCCCTGCACTCACCTACCCCTCATACACACTGCACCGTGACACTCAGTCCCTGCACTCACCAAACCCACATAGACACTGCACCATGACACTCAGTCCCTGCACTCACCTAACCCACATACACACTGCACCATGACACTCAGACCCTGCACTCACCTAACCCACATACACACTGCACCATGGCACTCAGACCCTGCACTCACCTACCCCACATACACACTGCACCATGACACTCAGTCCCTGCTCTCACCTACCCCACATACCCACTGCACCGTGACACTCAGTCCCTGCACTCACCTACCCCACATACACACTGCACCATGACACTCAGACCCTGCACTCACCTACCCCACATACACACTGCACCATGACACTCAGTCCCTGCTCTCACCTACCCCACATACCCACTGCACCGTGACACTCAGTCCCTGCACTCACCAAACCCACATAGACACTGCACCGTGACACTCAGTCCCTGCACTCACCTAACCCACATAGACACTGCACCGTGACACTCAGTCCCTGCACTCATATAAACCACATACACACTGCAACGTGACACTCAGTCGCTGCACTCACCTACCCCTCATACACACTGCACCGTGACACTCAGTCCCTGCACTCACCTAACCCACATACACACTGCACCATGGCACTCAGTCCCTGCACTCACCTACCCCTCATACACACTGCACCGTGACACTCAGTCCCTGCACTCACCAAACCCACATACACACTGCACCATGACACTCAGTCCCTGCACTCACCTAACCCACATACACACTGCACCATGACACTCAGTCCCTGCACTCACCTAACCCACATACACACTGCACCATGACACTCAGTCCCTGCACTCACCTAACCCACATACACACTGCACCATGACACTCAGTCCCTGCACTCACCTAACCCACATACACACTGCACCATGGCACTCAGTCCCTGCACTCACCTACCCCTCATACACACTGCACCGTGACACTCAGACCCTGCACTCACCTACCCCACATACACACTGCACCATGACACTCAGTCCCTGCTCTCACCTACCCCACATACCCACTGCACCGTGACACTCAGTCCCTGCACTCACCAAACCCACATAGACACTGCACCGTGACACTCAGTCCCTGCACTCACCTAACCCACATAGACACTGCACCGTGACACTCAGTCCCTGCACTCACCTAACCCACATAGACACTGCACCGTGACACTCAGTCCCTGCACTCACCTAACCCACATAGACACTGCACCGTGACACTCAGTCCCTGCACCTACCCCACATACACACTGCACTGTGGCACTCAGTCCCAGCACCTACCCCACATACACACTGCACCATGGCACTCAGTTCCTGCACTCACCAAACCCACATACACACTGCACCGTGACTCAGTCCCTGCAGTCACCTACCCCACATACACACTGCACCGTGGCACTCAATCCCTGCACTCACCTACCCCACATATACACTGCACCATGGCACTCAGTCCCAGCACCTACCCCACATACGCACTGCACCATGACTCAGTCCATGCACTCACCTACCCCACATACACACTGCACTGTGGCACTCAGTCCTGGCACTCACATAAACCACATACACACTGCACAGTGACACTCAGTCCCTGCAGTCACCTACCCCACATACACACTGCACCGTGGCACTCAATCCCTGCACTCACCTACCCCACATATACACTGCACCGTGGCACTCAGTCCCTGCACTCACCTACCCCACATATACACTGCACTGTGGCACTCAGTCCCTGCACTCACCTACCCCACATATACACTGCACTGTGGCACTCAATCCCTGCACTCACCTACCCCACATACACACTGCACTGTGGCACTCAGTCCTGGCACTCACATAAACCACATACACACTGCACAGTGACACTCAGTCCCTGCAGTCACCTAACCCACATGCACACTGCACTGTGACACTCAGTCCTTACACCTACCCCACATATACACTGCACCGTGGCACTCAGTCCCTGCACCTACCCCACATACGCACTGCACCATGGCACTCAGTCCCTGCACTTACCTACCCCACATACACACTGCACCGTGGCACTCAGTCCCTGCACTTACCTACCCCACATATACACTGCACCATGACACTCAGACCCTGCACTCACCTACCCCACATACACACTGCACCATGACACTCAGTCCCTGCTCTCACCTACCCCACATATACACTGCACCGTGGCACTCAGTCCCTGCACTTACCTACCCCACATATACACTGCACCATGACACTCAGACCCTGCACTCACCTACCCCACATACACACTGCACCGTGACACTCAGTCCCTGCACTCACCTAACCCACATACACACTGCACCGTGACACTCAGTTCCTACACCTACCCCACATACACACTGAACCGTGAGACTCATTCCCTGCACTCACCTAACCCACATACACACTGCACTGTGGCACTCAGTCCCTGCACTCATATAAACCACATACACACTGCAACGTGACACTCAGTCCCTGCACTCACCTACCCCTCATACACACTGCACCGTGACACTCAGTCCCTGCACTCACCTAACCCACATACACACTGCACCATGGCACTCAGTCCCTGCACTCACCTACCCCTCATACACACTGCACCGTGACACTCAGTCCCTGCACTCACCAAACCCACATAGACACTGCACCATGACACTCAGTCCCTGCACTCACCTAACCCACATACACACTGCACCATGGCACTCAGTCCCTGCACTCACCTACCCCTCATACACACTGCACCGTGACACTCAGTCCCTGCACTCACCAAAACCCACATACACACTGCACCTTGACACTCAGTCCCTGCACTCACCTAACCCACATAGACACTGCACCGTGACACTCAGTCCCTGCACTCACCTAACCCACATAGACACTGCACCGTGACACTCAGTCCCTGCACCTACCCCACATACACACTGCACTGTGGCACTCAGTCCCAGCACCTACCCCACATACACACTGCACCATGGCACTCAGTTCCTGCACTCACCAAACCCACATACACACTGCACCGTGACTCAGTCCCTGCAGTCACCTACCCCACATACACACTGCACCGTGGCACTCAATCCCTGCACTCACCTACCCCACATATACACTGCACCATGGCACTCAGTCCCAGCACCTACCCCACATACGCACTGCACCATGACTCAGTCCATGCACTCACCTACCCCACATACACACTGCACTGTGGCACTCAGTCCTGGCACTCACATAAACCACATACACACTGCACAGTGACACTCAGTCCCTGCAGTCACCTACCCCACATACACACTGCACCGTGGCACTCAATCCCTGCACTCACCTACCCCACATATACACTGCACCGTGGCACTCAGTCCCTGCACTCACCTAACCCACATACACACTGCACCGTGACTCAGTCCCTGCATTCACCTACCCCACATACACACTGCACCGTGGCACTCAGTCCCTGCACTCACCTAACCCACATACACACTGCACCGTGACTCAGTCCCTGCATTCACCTACCCCACATACGCACTGCACCATGGCACTCAGTCCCTGCACTCACCTAACCCACATACACACTGCACCGTGACTCAGTCCCTGCAGTCACCTACCCCACATACACACTGCACCGTGGCACTCAATCCCTGCACTCACCTACCCCACATATACACTGCACCGTGGCACTCAGTCCCTGCACTCACCTACCCCACATATACACTGCACTGTGGCACTCAGTCCCTGCACTCACCTACCCCACATATACACTGCACTGTGGCACTCAATCCCTGCACTCACCTACCCCACATACACACTGCACTGTGGCACTCAGTCCTGGCACTCACATAAACCACATACACACTGCACAGTGACACTCAGTCCCTGCAGTCACCTAACCCACATGCACACTGCACTGTGACACTCAGTCCTTACACCTACCCCACATATACACTGCACCGTGGCACTCAGTCCCTGCACCTACCCCACATACGCACTGCACCATGGCACTCAGTCCCTGCACTTACCTACCCCACATACACACTGCACCGTGGCACTCAGTCCCTGCACTTACCTACCCCACATATACACTGCACCATGACACTCAGACCCTGCACTCACCTACCCCACATACACACTGCACCATGACACTCAGTCCCTGCTCTCACCTACCCCACATATACACTGCACCGTGGCACTCAGTCCCTGCACTTACCTACCCCACATATACACTGCACCATGACACTCAGACCCTGCACTCACCTACCCCACATACACACTGCACCATGACACTCAGTCCCTGCACTCACCTACCCCACATACACACTGCACCGTGACACTCAGTTCCTACACCTACCCCACATACACACTGAACCGTGAGACTCATTCCCTGCACTCACCTAACCCACATACACACTGCATTGTGGCACTCAGTCCCTGCACTCATATAAACCACATACACACTGCAACGTGACACTCAGTCCCTGCACTCACCTACCCCTCATACACACTGCACCGTGACACTCAGTCCCTGCACTCACCTAACCCACATACACACTGCACCATGGCACTCAGTCCCTGCACTCACCTACCCCTCATACACACTGCACCGTGACACTCAGTCCCTGCACTCACCAAACCCACATAGACACTGCACCATGACACTCAGTCCCTGCACTCACCTAACCCACATACACACTGCACCATGGCACTCAGTCCCTGCACTCACCTACCCCTCATACACACTGCACCGTGACACTCAGTCCCTGCACTCACCAAACCCACATAGACACTGCACCGTGACACTCAGTCCCTGCACTCACCTAACCCACATAGACACTGCACCGTGACACTCAGTCCCTGCACTCACCTAACCCACATAGACACTGCACCGTGACACTCAGTCCCTGCACCTACCCCACATACACACTGCACTGTGGCACTCAGTCCCAGCACCTACCCCACATACACACTGCACCATGGCACTCAGTTCCTGCACTCACCAAACCCACATACACACTGCACCGTGACTCAGTCCCTGCAGTCACCTACCCCACATACACACTGCACCGTGGCACTCAATCCCTGCACTCACCTACCCCACATATACACTGCACCATGGCACTCAGTCCCAGCACCTACCCCACATACGCACTGCACCATGACTCAGTCCATGCACTCACCTACCCCACATACACACTGCACTGTGGCACTCAGTCCTGGCACTCACATAAACCACATACACACTGCACAGTGACACTCAGTCCCTGCAGTCACCTACCCCACATACACACTGCACCGTGGCACTCAATCCCTGCACTCACCTACCCCACATATACACTGCACCGTGGCACTCAGTCCCTGCACTCACCTAACCCACATACACACTGCACCGTGACTCAGTCCCTGCATTCACCTACCCCACATACACACTGCACCGTGGCACTCAGTCCCTGCACTCACCTAACCCACATACACACTGCACCGTGACTCAGTCCCTGCATTCACCTACCCCACATACGCACTGCACCATGGCACTCAGTCCCTGCACTCACCTAACCCACATACACACTGCACCGTGACTCAGTCCCTGCATTCACCTACCCCACATACACACTGCACCGTGGCACTCAGTCCCTGCACTTACCTACCCCACATATACACTGCACCGTGGCACTCAGTCCCTGCACTCACCTACCCCACATACACACTGCACCATGACACTCAGACCCTGCACTCACCTACCCCACATACACACTGCACCATGACACTCAGTCCCTGCTCTCACCTACCCCACATACCCACTGCGCAGTGACACTCAGTCCCTGCACTCTCCTACCCCACATATACACTGCAATTTGGTACTCAGTCCCTGCACTCAGCTACCCCACATACACACTGCACTGTGGCACTCAGTCCCTGCACTCACATAAACTACATACACACTGCACTGTGACACTCAGTTCCTACACCTACCCCACATACACACTGAACCGTGAGACTCATTCCCTGCACTCACCTAACCCACATACACACTGCACCATGACTCAGTCCCTGCAGTCACCTACCCCACATACACACTGCACTGTGGCACTCAGTCCCTGCACTCATATAAACCACATACACACTGCAATGTGACACTCAGTCCCTGCACTCACCTAACCCACATAGACACTGCACCGTGACACTCAGTCCCTGCACTCACCTACCCCACATACACACTGCACCATGGCACTCAGTCCCTGCACTCACCTAACCCACATAGACACTGCACCATGACACTCAGTCCCTGCACCTACCCCACATACACACTGCACCATGGCACTCAGTCCCTGCACTCACCTAACCCACATAGACACTGCACCATGACACTCAGTCCCTGCACCTACCCCACATACACACTGCACCTTGGCACTCAGTCCCTGCACTCACCTACCCCACATACACAGTGCACCGTTGCACTCAGTCCCTGCACTCACCTACCCCACATACACACTGCACCGTGGCACTCAGTCCCTGCACTCACCTACCCCACATACACACTGCACCGTGACACTCAGTCCCTGCACTCACCAACCTCACATACACACTGCACCGTGACACTCAGTCCCTGCACTCACCTACCCCACATACACACTGCACCGTGACACTCAGTCCCTGCACTCACCTACCCCACATACACACTGCACCGTGACACTCAGTCCATGCAGTCACCTACCCCACATACACACTGCACCGTGGCACTCAGTCCCTGCACTCACCAACCCCACATACACACTGCACCGTGAGCCTCTTTTCAATATTATATGATCAGTTTGTTCTATCCTTGGACACATCACGTTCATCTACTGTGGACTCACCAACCTCACATACACACTGCACCATGAGATTCAGTCCCTGCACTCACCTACCCCATATACACACTGCACCGTGGCACTCAGTCCCTGCACCTACCCCACATACACACTGCACCGTGGCACTCAGTCCCTGCACTCACCAAACCTACATACACACTGCACCGTGGCACTCAGTCCCTGCACTCACCAAACCCACATACACACTGCACCGTCACACTCAGTCCCTGCACTCACCTACCTCACATACACACTGCACCGTGGCACTCAGTCCCTGCACTCACCTACCCCACATACACACTGCACCATGACACTCAGTCCCTGCTCTCACCTACCCCACATACCCACTGCACCCTGACACTCAGTCCCTGCACTCTCCTACCCCACATATACACTGCAATTTGGTACTCAGTCCCTGCACTCACCTACCCCACATACACACTGCACTGTGGCACTCAGTTCCTACACCTACCCCACATACACACTGAACCATGAGACTCATTCCCTGCACTCACCTAACCCACATACACACTGCACCATGACTCAGTCCCTGCAGTCACCTACCCCACATACACACTGCATTGTGGCACTCAGTCCCTGCACTGATATAAACCACATACACACTGCAACGTGACACTGAGTCCCTACACCTATCCCACATACAGACTGAACCGTGACACTCAGTCCCTGCACTCACCTACCCCTCATACACACTGCTCTGTGACACTCAGTCCCTGCACTCACCTAACCCACATAGACACTGCACCGTGACACTCAGTCCCTGCAGCTACCCCACATACACACTGCACCATGGCACTCAGTCCCTGCACTCACCTAACCCACATAGACACTGCACCATGGCACTCAGTCCCTGCACTCACCTACCCCACATACACACTGCACCGTGACACTCAGTCCCTGCACTCACCTACCCCACATACACACTGCACCGTGAGCCTCTTTTCAATATTATATGATCAGTTTGTTCTATCCTTGGACACATCACGTTCTTCTACTGTGGACTCACCAACCTCACATACACACTGCACCGTGAGATTCAGTCCCTGCACTCACCTACCCCATATACACACTGCACCGTGGCACTCAGTCCCTGCACTCACCAAACCTACATACACACTGCACCGTGGCACTCAGTCCCTGCACTCACCAAACCCACATACACACTGCACCGTCACACTCAGTCCCTGCACTCACCTAGCCCACATACACACTGCACTGTCACACTCAGTCCCTGCACTCACCTAGCCCACATACACACTGCACCATTACACTCAGTCCCTGCACTCACCTACCTCACATACACACTGCACCGTGAGACTCAGTCCCTGCACTCACTTACCCCACATACGCACTGCACCGTGACACTCAGTCCCGGCACTCACCTACCCCACATACACACTGCACTGTGACACTCAGTCCCGGCACTCACCTACACCACATACACACTGCACCGTGGCACTCAGTCCCTGCACTCACCTACCCCACATACACACTGCACTGTGACACTCAGTCCCTGCAGTCACCTACCCACATACACACTGCACCATGGCACTCAGTCCCTGCACTCACCTAGCCCACATACACACTGCACCATTACACTCAGTCCCTGCACTCACCTACCTCACATACACACTGCACCGTGAGACTCAGTCCCTGCACTCACTTACCCCACATACGCACTGCACCGTGACACTCAGTCCCGGCACTCACCTACCCCACATACACACTGCACTGTGACACTCAGTCCCTGCAGTCACCTACCCACATACACACTGCACCATGGCACTCAGTCCCTGCACTCACCTATCCCCACATATACACACTGCACCATGAGACTCAGTCCCTGCACTCACCTAACCCACATACACACTGCACCATGACACTCAGTCCCTGCACTCACCTACCCCACATACACACTGCACCATGACACTCAGTCCCTGCACCTGCCTACCCTACATACACACTGCACTGTGGTACTCAGTCCCTGCACTCACCTACCCCACATAGAAACTGCACCGTGACACTCAGTCCCTGCATTCACCTACTCCACATACACACTGCACCATGACACTCAGTACCTGCACTCACCTACCCCACATACACACTGCACCGTGGCACTCAGTCCCTGCAGCTACCCCACATACACACTGCACTATGGTACTCAGTCCCTGCACTCACCTACCCCACATACACACTGCACTGTGGCACTCAGTCCCTGCACTCACCTACCCCATATACACACTGCACCGTGACACTCAGTCCCTGCACCTACCCCACATACACACTGCACCGTGAGACTCAGTCCCTGCACTCACCTACCCTACATACACACTGCACCGTGACACTCAGTCCCTGCACCTACCCCACATACACACTGCACCGTGACACTCAGTCCCTGCACTCACCTACCCCACATATACACTGCACCGTGGCACTCAGTACCTGCACCTACCCCACATACACACTGCACCGTGGCACTCAGTTCCTGGGCTCACCTAACCCACATACACACTGCACCGTGACTCAGTCCCTGCATTCACCTACCCCACATACACATTGCACTGTGACACTCAGTCCCTGCACTTACCTACCCCACATATACACTGCACCGTGGCACTCAGTCCCATCACCTACCCCACATACACACTGCACCGTGGCACTCAGTCCCTGCACTCACCTACCCCATATACACACTGCACCGTGACACTCAGTCCCTGCACTCTCCTACCCCACATTTACACTGCAATTTGGTACTCAGTCCCTTCACTCACCTACCCCACATACACACTGCACTGTGGCACTCAGTCCCTGCACTCACCTACCCCACATACCCACTGCACCGTGACACTCAGTCCCTGCACTCTCCTACCCCACATTTACACTGCAATTTGGTACTCAGTCCCTTCACTCACCTACCCCACATACACACTGCACTGTGGCACTCAGTCCCTGCTCTCACCTACCCCACATACCCACTGCACCGTGACACTCAGTCCCTGCACTCTCCTACCCCACATTTACACTGCAATTTGGTACTCAGTCCCTTCACTCACCTACCCCACATACACACTGCACTGTGGCACTCAGTCCCTGCACTCACATAAACTACATACACACTGCACTGTGACACTCAGTTCCTACACCTACCCCACATACACACTGCTCCGTGACACTCAGTCCCTGCACCTACCCCACATACACACTGCACCCTCGCACTCAGTCCCTGCACTCACCTACCCCACATACACACTGCACTGTGGCACTCAGTCCCTGCACTCACCTACCCCACATACACACTGCACTCTGGCACTCAGTTTCTGCATCCACACACACACTGCAGTAGGGCACTCTGTCCCAACATCCCCACACAGACATACACTGTAGCTGGCTACTCAGTTTCTGCACTCACACACTCCAACAGGCACTCAGTCCCTGTACCCACACTCATGGCTGTACTGAGTGTATATCACGCCCTGTGCGACTTGCACATCGGGCCCGCCCCCCCCCCCCCCGTGGTGGGATGTAAGAGGCACCCCCGATGTGCAAGTCGCTGGCATGCTAAGCATATCTGTCCCTCCGTTCTCTCAGCATGCCGGCAAGAAGGCTTAAGGGGCACTTTTTAGCTGTCTGTCGTTGCCTGCTGCCGCTGAATGAAGAAAAAGTGGCAGCAGCAGGCAACGGCAGACAGCTAAAATGCACCACACTGCTCGCATAGCGCTAGGTATGGTCCTGCCCACACTCACTGCACTGCACCCAGGCACTCGGTGAATGCACCCATTCTCATATGCATGCTACTTGGGCAGTCTGTTCCTGAGCTCACACCCATGCTGTGTTAACATTTGCAAGCCCATGGGTCTCAGGCATGACTACACCAGGTAGTTACGTTAAAAAGCATTGATTTGGATATTTATCTGCATCATCATTTGCTTTGGTTGCCATCTGGGGTTTCATCCATTTGCATCTACTAAAACGGGGCCACATTGGACCTAAGTTTGGGAAGTGCTGCTTTGGAGGTTGGGCCCCAATTATCCAGAGGCTATCGTGCACATATATGCTAGGCAGGAGACCAGGTTTTCTGATGGAAAATCAGTTGAATATTCCTATAAATAAAGATGTAAAATTGGTTTCTTCTGCCATTTCTCCTCTCTATGTGTGATTGTACTAGCTCTGTCCTGTCATATACTGTACTTCCTTTTCTTTCCTGGCCGTCAGCCATGGCTCTGTGTTTTGTGTAATTGTAAACCGCCCTGGTGTCATGAAGGAGTGGTATATCAAGAATCTAAATAAACAAACACACATAAATGGTTTAGGTTTAGCTTTATTTGATATACTGTCTTTATTTTCCACATCAAAGTGGTTTACAATAAAAAAAATAATCTAAAAAAGTAAAGATGAAAGGGATACCATTTTTTACATTAAGTGTAGGAAAGTGGAGAAGGGGGAAGGGGAAGGAAGAGGAGTACAGGCAAGAACAATGAATTTGTATGACTCAAACTAGTATTTCATAATCTCTTTCGAAAAGGTAAGTTTTCAGTGAGGTTTTAAAGCTCTTGAAGGAGGATTCAAGGCGGATTCTTTTCTTGTTGTGGTTTGTAAGGTTCTGGCTGTTGAGTGGAGAGCTGTTTGGAGTGATAGGAGTATGGATTATGGCAGTCCTTGAAAGACGGCATTGCAGTAGTCCAGGTGGGGTATTATTGAAGCTTGTAGTACAGTACGGAAGTCTTCTGATTCGAGGAGTGGTCAGAGGCACTGGAGTATCTTTGATTTGAAGTAAACGGCTCGGGTGATTTTGTTTATGTGTGTTTTGAAAGTTAAGTGTTGATCAAGGATGATCCCAAGATATCTAACCTCAGCTTTGGTTTTGATTATAGTGTTATTCAGTGATATCGTAGAGGGAGGAACAAATGCGGTGTCCCTCATTTTGTAGAGGGACTCCGTCTTGTTGAAGTTAATTTGTAGGTTGTTGTCACTTAGCCAGTTTGTTACTTCAGTGAAGCATTCGTGGTGGGCAGAAAGAGTGGGTTGGTCTGTATTAATTGGTCCATATATCATTAATATCATTGGTGTAGACGTAGTTGTGTGTTCTTATGATTCTGTAGAGTAGTTGCAGATAGAGATTGAAAAGTATTGCGGAGAGGGAGGATCCTTGGGGGACTCCTTGTGTTTGCTTGTATGGGGTGGAGGTGTTGTTTCTGATCTTTATCTGTTTGTGTCTATTGGCAGAAGTGGCTCTATAATGAGGCGGAGTGAGGTGGTGGCCTCAGGCAGCAAACATTTTTTAGGGGCAGCAAAAATGCCCCCAAAATAGCTGCCTCACTCTGGCTTTAGTTTAAAAAAACAACAACAAAAAATGTGGACAAGCTGCTGTGGCCGCCATAGTGGTAATTAAAAACATAAAGAAACTGGTATGGAGCCTCTCAGCCCTATGGGACCCCTGCTGCCTCATCCAACTCTAGCGCCATAGGGCCAGGAGGCTCCGCACGGGTTTCCTTTCATTTTAAATTACCGCTATTGCAGCCGCAGAGGAAGGGGAAGGAGCAGAACAGAGACGTGGATTGTGAGCCCTTTGGGGACAAGGGAAATATATACCGTACCCGAATGTATACTGTTTTGACTTAGTGAAAAGTGGTATATAAGCATTGCTAAATAAAATAAATAAATAAATAAACATGGGCGGCAGGAGAGGGAGCAGAACAAGCTACATGGGGGGAAGGAGGGGGAGCGGAATAGGGCTGACATGGGGGGAAGGAGGGGGAGTTGAATGAGCTACATGGGGGGGGGGAGGAGAGGGAGCAGAACGAGCTACACTGGTAAGGGGAGAGAGCTGAACGGAGCTACACAGAGGAAGGAGAGGGAGCTGAACGGAGCTGACAGAGAGGGAAAGATAAGGAACTGACAGAGAGGGAAAGAGAGGGCTGGAAGGGAACTGACAGAAGGGGAAATAGAGGGCTGGAAGAGAGCTGACAGAGGGGAAGGAGACGGCTGGAAGGGAACTGATACTGGAGAAAGAGATGGATGGAAGGGAACTGACACCGGGGAAAGAGATGGATGGAAGGGAACTGACAGAGGGAGAAAGAGAGGGCTGGAAAGGAACTGACAGGGTGAAGGAGAGGTAGCGGAATGGATCTGACAGAGGGGGAAAGAGGGCTGGAAGGGAACTGAGAGAGGGGAAGGAGATGGCTGGAAGGGAACTGACATGGGGGGAAGGTGGGGGATGGAAGGGAACTGACATGGAGGGAAGGAGGATGGAAGATAGCTGACACCTGGGGGTGGGACTGGAGGGAGCTGACATTTGGGAATAGGACTGGTAGGTGGCTGGGTAATGAGTAGGAGGCTGGCAGGGAGGAGGCACAGGGACCGGAAGGGAGCTGACACGTGGGGAGAGTTACTGGGATTGGAAATAGGCTGATGGAAGGAAGTGAAGAAAACAAAAGAAGAGACAAGAAATGGTAGACAGAGTGCTAAGAGAAGATAGGAAAGCAGAAGCCTCAGATCAGGACCAGCATGACCAGAGAATAAAATGGTCAGACTACAAAGGTAGAAAAAATAATTTTATTTTCAGTTTAGTGATTGGACTTTGCATTATCTTTATAGTTTACACATTATGGGGAACTGCATCTCTTATTTGGTGTTGTACTGCATGCAGAGTCTGGCTTCTTGGGGTTTTGGTTTAATTTTTGTCTAAATATTTTATTTTTACTTTAGGTTGTGATCACTTATTCTGTACTTGGTGAGATTCTGTGTTCTGAGTGTGAGACCAAGGCTGTGCATTCTGTTAACATAAAATTTGTAGCAGGGATCTGTACTGTAGTAATTTGCCTAGTTCAGCTTTTCAAATAGGTGTTAGATGTTCTAGGGCCCACTGCAGTATTTATAGTGCTGCTTTTTTTCTGAGTAGGCACCTTGTATGAGTTTTGGAAGTTCGTGCTGATAATGGTATGGTAGATTTGGCCTTATAGATCTTTGATGACTTTTGTAGGGTTTTATATTAGTTCCCAATATGCCTAGTAATGGAGAATATTTGTTAGTGAGATTACTCCATGTTATAATGTAAAACGTTGTTATACTGTAAACCGCTTTGATCTTTGTAAAGGCGGTATAGAAAAACCTTTAAATAAATAAATAAAATAAATACCAGAATTAGATTTTTTTTTAAAGATACTGAGTTCTGTGGGTGAATGTCCTAGTTCTCTTCTGCACCCACTGTTGAGGGAAGGGGTTCTGTGAATGCAAAATATATGTTCAAAAGGAAAAAGCAAGAGCCATAATGCAGTTTATAACAACAAAATAAACATGAGTTATAATTTAATTTTATAAAGTGTGCTGTGGTTCTTGCTAATTCTTTTAGTTCCTTGGTGTGCAAACATCTTGCATTTCCTCCATATTATCTAATCGGCTTTTTGGTTTGGTTCAGTCCCTGACTGGAGTTTTGAGAAAGCCCCCCCTCACTACAGGGGGGAGGGTAGGGGGCACATCTCATCCCTCGCCTCAGACAGCAGATTGCCTTGAGCAGCCCCTGTCTATCGGTGAGGTAGGATGTGAATCATTTGAGTACAGTGCCTTGAATTACATTTGTGTGGAGACATTGTAGGAATATTTGATGGCGCACTGCATACCTTGAGTTAGTGTATTTATTAAGGTGGTTACCACTCTGTGCTGCGGTCGAAACCCATGTTGCTGGGGGTATAGAAGATTGTGTCTGTCGATATGGTCTTGCAGATGGTGCTGTATTGTTTTTCAATGATTTTTTCTGCGAAAGGTAGGCTTGCAATGGGTCTGTATGATGCTGGCTCCGAGGGGTCCAGGGTTTGTTTTTTTTAGTGTTGGGCATATAGAGGAGGTTTTCAGGCATGTAGCCATGGTACCTTGTTGAAGTATTAATTGCGTGAATTTGGTGATTACTCCGCTCCTTTTTGGTTGCTTTAATCCATGATGTAGGGCATGGGAAGTTGTTGTGTTTAGAAAAGTTATGGTATTTTCGATTTGGCTTTCAGTAATTTTGTTGAAGGAGCTCCAGGGGTCCAGGTGAGTGTCTTAGGTAGAGGGTGGAATGGGTATTTGGTTGTGGATGAAGTTGTTTGTAGTGTTGAGCTAGTTGTTGGGAGGTGATCATGATTTCTTGGTGTTTCTGGCAGGTGTTTCACGATGGAGAAAAGCTCTCTTGGTTGGTTGATTGCAGAATTTAGTAGTTTGGTGTGGTGTTTATGTCTTACTTTGTCTGTTGCGGTGTTGCATTTTTTCAGCAATTGTAGATATTGTAGTTTGTTCTTTGTCATGTTTGTTTTGTGCCATTTTCTTTAGTGTTTGCGGAATTGCCCTTTCAGGTTTTGGAGGGTTGGAGTATACCAGTCGGTCTTAGGTTGCTTCGTGTGTAGGTTTGATGTTGTGTCGGTATTGGAGGCAACGGCTGCATTCCTGATAATGTTGTTCCAGTTCTCAATGAGGATCTCTGTATCAGTGGAGGCTGTAGGTAGTTGTGCGATGTTTCTTGAATGAACTGTTCATTATTGAAAGGTTTAAACCTTCTGGTTGATGAGCCCCAGTTGTGATTTATACTGCTGGCATTCTGTGGGAGTGAGAACTTGATGAGTTTGTGGTTGGACCATGGGAATGGGTATGCTTGTATAGAGTGGAGGATGCTCGCTTAGGAATTATGGTCATTGAAGAAAATTAGGTCCAAGGTGTTGCCTTTTGTGTGCGTGGGAGTGTTAACAAGTTTTGTTAGGTCCATTACCGTCATTGCTTGGATGAAGGACTCTGCGTGGTTTTGGGGAGTTTAAAGTCTCCTAAGACTGATAGGTCCTTTCCGTTTTTTGATGCTGCTATTACTGTGTCCAGTATTATTGATAGAACGTTGGCGTTGGACGTAGATGTCCTGTATATGAGGCAGATGGTGGTTGTTTTGTTGGAGATGGTGGAGTCTGATTCATTGGTGCTGTCGTTTGCTTGGCATCAGAGGTTGAGGTTTTTCCTGGGTATGATCATCATGCCATCACCTCTGCGTTGGGTTCTAGGGCATTAATATAAGCTGTATCCATTTGGTGTGAGTTGGTTCAGTAGTACGTTGTCTGTTTCTATGATCCATGCTTCAGTTATGCAGAGTATGTCTAGGTTATGGGACACCAGGAAATCTCTGATGATTTGGATTTTGTTCCAGATTGATTGGGAGTTTATTTGGGAACAGTGTAGTGTATGTGTGTGTGGGAACTTGGGTGAGGTTTGAGTAGTTTGAGGGGGAGGAGCTTTTTTGTATATTAGGCATTTTGGGGTTCAGTAAGTGTTGTATGAGAGTGGTATGAGCATTTGAATGGGTGGTTGGTTGGTGGGCCATAGTAGGGGTGCTGAGGTAGCTGGAGAATTATGTGCAGTGGTGAGCAACAAGAGTGCCAGCAGCAAGTGGAGCAGAGGGTAAATAGTGAGCATGTTATGTGATGGGTTAAGTGATTAAGGGTCCATGTTGTGTGTGCTGGTGGGATTACCTTCTGGTGGTTGTTGTTGTTTTTGAGTCTCTGTGTTTGGAGAGCATATGACATGCGAGGGTCCGTATGGTGCTGCATGCCCTTTCTGGGTTGTATTGGTGCAATGTCTTTCAACCGTGTTAGTAGGGGGTTTGGAGATCCATTGTTTCCAGCTTGGTGAGTGAGCCTTTTGGTGTTCTTGTGTTGCAGTGCTTGCAGAAGCAGAGGTTGTGATGTTATGCCTGGGGCAGGCGTTGCTTTCTCTGTTGTTGTCGTCTTCGCTTGCGGTCCTCGCCTAAGGGCCATGTCAAAGGACCCCCTGACGAGGCCCTCAGGTGCGGGCCTGTCAGGCATGGGCGCACCTAAGTGCTCTTTGTTTAAAAGTCCTGCTGGTGGTGTAGCAAGAGCCCTGATTGGCCTTGGCGGCAGAGGGGCAGGAGTATCCTGCATTCCCACTCCTCTGTTGCTGGATGCCGATTGGGGTCCGGTGCAACAGTCTTCTATATGTGCAACACCACTTTTATGGAATCATTTTCTGAAAAGATGTTAACATTTAGGTGCCTCGAAACAGAGAGAGTGAGTTTAGATCCTGCTGGTGAGAGAGGGTAGAGAAAAGTTGGGGGAGAGGGTCGAGCCTGCAGAAGAGAGAAAAAGAGTGTGTGGGGGGGAGGGGGGGAGGAGAGAGACAGAAAGCTGACGAATCGAGGCTGAAGGGGATATGGGGGAAGGCAGAGGGTGAACTATAAGTGTGCACTTTCAGGAGAGGGAGGAAAGAAACTGTGGAAAAGGATTCAAGTGAAATGGGAGAGCTGGGAGTGGGAGGGGAGAGAGCTGACAAGACTTATGATAGGGAAATTCTGCATGAAAATACCATCATTATGTTGTGTTATTTCATCAAAGTCTGCAGAATTAAACATACTGTGTTCAGAATTCCCCCAGGAAAACTGCAGAGCGAAAAGGGCACTGCATCTCCCCCAGCCTTCTGCTTCCTTCTTCCAGGCACCATTCAGCTTCATTTGATTTTTCAAGAGTATTAGGGACCCTCCCAAAACCTTCATTCTTGTGCTTTCCAACCCCCTAATTAACATTTAGCCCCTTAGGCCCCTCTCGTCAAGATTTTGATAATTGAATACTACAATCATGATCACTTCAACACCAGTCTGCCAGAACTGGCCCAAAGCTATCTGATGCCCTAGGTGAATCTTTAGACATGTGTCCCCACCCCTGCAGTATCTCCCCTTCCCCCCTTTGTGTTCCCTGCATCTCTTCTTCTCTTTCCTCCCCCCAGATGTCCAACATCAAATTTCCTTCCCTACCCCTCTTCCTCAGGTGTCCAGCATCCCCCCCTTGCCTTCCATGAACCCTCTCCAGTAGTCCAAATCCCCCTTTTCTCCTGCACCTCAGTTGTCATCTGGAGACATGACTGTAAGTACATTCAACATGACGGCAGGCCTTCTTGCACTCGCATTCATTCTAGGCCGATCTCTTCCTGCCCCTTCGATGCAAACTTCCTGTTGAAGGGGGAAGGATGGGGCCTGGCTTAGAACACCAGCATGCGAGTGGAAGGAGGCCTGTTGCCATGCTGAATGCACTTGCAACTGCAGTTCCAGACAACAATTGAGGTAGGGTAGCAGCAGCAACAAGCAAAGGGGAGACGGGAGAGATTTGGTGCCACCCTCTGACTTTTGCCATCCTAGGTGGGCATCTAATGGAAGGGCTGACCCTATACCCTGACCAGACCAAATCTGTGAAAAGCTATAATTGGGCACCATACTTTGAAATATTAAGCTTTGTTATATATATGCATGGGGAGCAGAGCCGGCACACCTCATTCCTTGCACCCCATTCCACTCCTCCCTCTAGGACATGTAGCAGTGGCAATGGCTGGAAATAGCCCTGCAGCGCTTACCTTTAAGCTTTGGTGCCACGGGGCTGTTTACTTCTGTTCTTTCCTGTTATAAATTCTATGCATGTACTTCTATGCTCTGCCCATGCTTCACCCAAATGTAACCTATGCACATGCAATGCATGCCTTTGAGTCAGTGCTGACTCCTGGTGACCCAGCAGCTCCTGGGTTTTCTTGGCAGTGTGACTGGAAGTAGAGTGTCAGGCCTTTTCTTCCGAAGCAATGGAGGGTTAAGTGACTTGCCCAAGGCCATAAGGAGTGAATCGAACCTGGTCTCTTGATTACCAAGCCAGTGCTCTAACCACTAGGCTACTCCTCATATCCACAGTAAAAGTATGTGCCATCAGGACAATGTGCATACTGTGTCACTTGCACCCATTTATGCATATAAATAGCTAAAATACAATGATTCATGTGCATCAGTGGTGTATAGCTTTAGGAGGTTCCTTATAAAATAGCCCCCCAAATTTTGATTACACAAGTTCTTTGTACATCTTGCTAGGCAGCAACCTGAATAGAGGGCAGCCCTTCTCAAACACCGCCCATTCACTTCTAGGACTAAGGCTCTGCTTTAGCAGGCTAGCAGCAAGGTCATAGGGCAGAATGAGCAGCGACCCTCCGATGGTTACAGCATGGAGTCTTTTTTTTCCTTATGTACAGTGCACTATGGAAGGTGGCAGAAACGAGTCAATTTTGTTTTCAGTAGGTTGCTCTTGAAATAATTTATACCCCCACTTACCCCCTCCCTGAAACAGCATGTACAAAACACACAAAAATGACTTAAATAAACAAACTTTGTTTTTCTTTTTTTAAAAGAAACCGCATACATTAGCAGAGGCAAACAATAATTTAGATACCATGCACTTTCAATATGTACAAAGGAAATCCATTTTAATTATTTTTTTTCTAGTTATTTACATTTTTTTGTCTTATTGATACGGACATCATTTGTTAAATTACAATACTGGAAGAGCACAAGATTCACAGTCATCACACTCATTCCTGTAGAAAGACAGCTATATACATATGTACACTTGAACGGTGGCTAGAAAAGGGCAATGGGGGCTAGAGGGGTGGAGAATCGGGGGGTGGGGGGAAGAGCCAGGAAGGTTCCTTCACTTTCTGTTCTGTGACTGTGTTACCTAAGGCCTTTCCAGCTGGGGTGAGAACCGTCTCTAAAACGGCACAGTTATGGATGAAGAGCTCTCCTCTACATGCTTTCACCAGTCTCTCCACTGCACTCTACAATTCCATTTCCTTCGTTGTTCTTCTTAACATTTCCTAAATCACTGAGCCAGAGGGCTCAGAATGATTGCACCTTTCGAATGTTAATAATCTTGATTCAGGGTGAACAAGATTACTGCAGAACAGTTTTCCATTTGTGAAGGTGGCCAATCAATCTGATTCACAAATATCATTTTTTGGTAGCAACAGCTGTTCTGGAGGCTTGTATATATATATATTTTTTTCTTAATTTTAGACAAATGTTACAATAAGTTTACATGCTTAAAAATTAGATGGTTGACATTACTTATATGTTAGAAAAGCGATCCGTACTTGAAGTACTGAAAACTCATCTGTGTGAAGTCTCCTAGGGTTTGGGCTGAAGAAAATTATATAGCACACGTACCGGTAGAAGATAGCATGGGCAGTTACCAGGTAGGGAGCACTGTGTCATGCATATGGCTCAGCAGAGGAATAACGAGAGAGGCCTTGCCTAGAACATACAGTATGTTTTTAGTTCAAGCAGAAGTCACTGTCAGAAGTACCAGTCACCAAGTATGTCTTATTACATACATTTACAGACAGACAAAAGAAAAAGAACGTGAATGACTTTCAGATGTTGAAAAGTAACAGCTCTTCCCTTCAAGGGAATGTGTCATAATTAATCTTTATGGTTGGCCAACGGTCATGTGTTTGTCCATTTATTGTGGTGCTGCATGCAGGACACAGTGCAAAATGAATACTCAAACAGGACTACCCTCCATCCTATGTTGGGGAGGGGAAAAAGGTGGTTTTGACTTGTAACCTGTTTCTGTATGTTGAGTGATCAGCTCCACCATGAGGTGATGACCCTTCCTTGGAAATCACTATTGCCCTGGTTTAGCTCATAGCACCTACTGGTCACCCAAATCAGGCATGCCCCTGCCTGGCTTCTAAGATCTAATGAGATCAGGCTTTTCCAGGCCACTGTTGACTAGGGTAGGCGGGTGGAATAGTGCTACATTTGTTTGACAGCAGTTGATTGCTCTTAACTGGCCACTGGTGCCAAAGAAATAAAACTCGTCACATGGTATCAGTGAAAGTAGATGGAGACAACCAGTGATCAAGCATTCAGATGACAATATGGCATTTTCCAAGGAATAATGTCTATTGCTGGAGGGTTGCTGCTTTGCGCCCCTGTTTTCTCTTCTTCTTTTTCAGTGTTTGGCAGCTGTTTTATAGCCAAGGGAACATACACACTGAGCCATGAATGAACTCAACCAGTACAGAACAAAGCAAATGCTTGTCCTGCTGGAAGAAGTGACAGTCCTGGAACATGCTCATTACATGCCACATTTACTTTAGCTAAGCAGACTCCACCAACAATGAGCTGGGAACTGCAGATTGGGCACCCCCATGGATCCGACTAGGGATGTATCACCCGTTTAGTTTCATTCTTATCTGAAAATAAATACCAGCTGAAACTGATCATAATCTTTACGAGCAGTGTGGTAAAAGTGCTCCTCTAGCAAACATTCCTATTCCTCTATTCCCCACAGGTCTTTCTCTGCATTCATAACACACATTACATAATGACTTTCTACATTCCCATTGGCCAACACATGAGGGCATTCTTTAAGATACCTTGAAGTTATATTTGCAAAGGTAAGTTGCATGCAAGTACAGTAGGCGGCTCCCTACCTAAGATACCTACTCTACCTCTTTGTAACTTGCATTATGCATCTAGAGTTACTAAATCTTCCTCTTTGGGTTATAAACTTGTCCTTTCCCCGTGCTTCTTTCTAAGAACTCGTGTATTCCATTCTAGTGAAGGGAATAGAGCACTGTCCTCTCAATCATACCAAATCTCCTACTTGTGCGCTTTCAGATATTTGGACCGTGTGTGCCTTCTGTTGCTGAAACAGTTTTCAATGCCAATGCAGAGAACTGGAGATATAGTGAGGCAGAAACGCAGTATGACTGACTAGCACTTGTAAACATTATTTTGCTGTACACACCATGGATTTTGTATCTGTTGTAGAAAAGTACCTTGGAAACAATATTACCTCTGTAATGGTCCCTACAGTCTGTTCCTCACTTCCCTTGTATTTCTGAGATATCCAGCAAGTTCCATCAAAGACCCAGAGCTCTGGCTACTGTTCACTGATGGGCCCCAGCTAGCACCAAAGGGAAGGATTTCAAACAGGGTAAATTGCTTATTTAGGTGCTACTGGATATATTGCACAGTCACACGATCTATTTTGCTACAATGATTGAGCAATATCTGTATTCTGGCTCAGTATACAATTGGTTTCAGTTTTTTCTAACAGGGCTAGAATTGAAAGTACACATTCAGGATGGTTCGCCTTAGCAATAGGAATTCAACAAAATCTGCATTTTCAGCTCTCTTATTTAACATCTCTGTAACTCCAATATGCAAACTCTTCGGGTCTTGATCTGAATTACAGAATATATGCATTCAACTTTTGTGCCTGTAACAAATTCACTTTCATATATTTTATTTAGACTATGCTTCACTTTGTATCTTGGGGCAATTTCTCCAAATGGACGAGTTTTGCGATGCCATGAGAGTCATGAACCTCACTTCTAAGCCAAGAGCAGTTCATTTTCTCCTCCTTATTTGCAAGTCTACTTAACCACAGTTAATCCTCTTAACGTTTTCATTAATTTCTGCAGTTTATCTCCTGCCACAGTGGGTCCATGAACACGCTCGCCATGGCCTTTATCCATGGCAGGGATGTTACATGCATCTGCAGTGTCTGCACTATCAGTACCAGGGCTGGCCCGTCCATTGTATGAGAATGTTGTTCGCACACGGCACCGCGCTTCAGGTGGCCCCGCACGAACTTCATTCTCACATGGTGTTCTTTGCAATGTGCGAGTGCTGGGAAATGCCCTTTAACCTTTCTCAGCATTCAGCGTGCTTCACGAGAACACATCTACCAACGTGAGGGAAAACACCGCTCTTCATGCTGGAGGCCGTGCAGAGGTGAACCGGGGCCTAAGGCGGGCCTCCCTGGCTCCCTCTGAAACCGGTCAGACAGGCATGGGGCTCTTGGGGAGGGGGGGCTAGGATAGGACTGGAAATGGTTGTTGGGGGGCTAGAATTGGAAATGGGCTGATGGAGGGGGGGGGGGCTTGGACTGGAAATGGGCTGATGGGGGGCTAGGATAGGAATGGAAATAGCTGATGGGGGGCTAGGATTGGAAATGGGTTGATGGAGGGACTTGGACTGGAAATGGCTGATGGGGGGGGGGGGGCAAGGATTGCAAATGGGCTGATTGGGGAGCTTGGACTGGAAATTATCTGACGGAAGGGCATGGACATGAAATGGGCTGATGGGGGGGGGGGGAGCTTGAACTGGAAATGGGCTGATAGGGGTTGGAATAGGACTGGAAATGGCTGATAGGAGACTGGAAAAGGACTGGAAATGGCTGATGGGGGGACTAGGATTGGAAATGGGTTGATGGTGGGGCTAGGACTGGAAATGGGCTTAGGGGGGGGGGAACTTGGACTGGAAATGGCTGATTGGGGACTAGGACTGGAAATGAGCTGATGGGGGGGTTAGGACTGGAAATGGGCTGATGAGGGCTGGAATAGGACTGAAAATGGCTGATGGGAGGGGACTAGGATTGGAAATGGGCTGATGGGGGGCTTGCACTGGAAATGGGCTGATGGGGCTGGAATAGGACTGGAAATGGCTGATGGGGGGTTAGGATTGGAAATAGGCTGATGGGGAGGGCTAGGACTGGAAATGGGCTATTGCAGGGGCATGGGAGAACAGGGCTAGAAGGAAGCGGATGTTGGATGGGGCTGGAACTAGAAGGGAGCTGATGTTGGGGGAGGACTAGAAGGGGATGGGGCTGGAGGAATGAGGATGGAGAGGGGAAAAGATATTTTGTGTGGGAGGGAAGAAAAATCTATGATTGGTTGGGTATTGGGAGAGTAAGTGGGGATTGAGGATGGAAGGGTAAAATATGAGTGGATGATAAAGGAATAAAGAAAGAAATAGAGGAAAGAACAAAAGGGGAAAGATCAGTATGTTAAAGCAGATGTAGAGAGAGAATGGGAAAAAATCTAGAAGAGAGAAGAAAGGGCAAATGGACAGCAGACAATAGAGAGTTAGAAGAAGACATGAAAAAAACAGAAGGAAGTGAATGGAGCAATTGCAACTGAAAAATAAAATGCCCAAACAACAAAAAGGTAGAAAAATACTTTTTTTATTTTGAATTTATTAACTGGACTATATCAGCTCTGGGAAATGTGTATTGCTAATGTCTTCGCGTTTTTTTTAGTACAAGAGGAAATTAATTTATAGTTTTATTTCTCCAGTGTTGTTGCACATTCCAAGTTTGGCTTTTGGGGTTCCCAATTTAATTATTATTGTCTTCCTATTTCTAAATTGTGATCCCCTGTTCTTTGTGTGGTGACGGTCTATGTTCTTGTAGCTTATATTTGACAGTCCCACTTGTTCTCTTTCCTCCAGTGAGATGTATTGGTTTAATATTTGCAGTGTTGCCTTTTTGATAGGTAGGGTTTGGTGCTTTGTGAGTCCTGGTAGTGCTGTGGGTTTGCTATGGGTTCTAAATGTCAGTGTTTATAATACTTCCCAATGGGCCTGGCAGTTGGCACTGGAATATAGTAATTTAGAAATCTGGTAGTCTTTCTTTATCCAGACACTCATTAAGAGGCATGTTTACTAAAGGTTAGCGCATGTTAACATTATGTAAATATTTATGCAAATAAGGCCCCGTAATGAGTCTCCACACATGGCCCCACACCTCCCTTGGGTCCAACCCTGATCGCTATCACCATCGTTAGACCTGGTGCAGAGGCTACAGGTGGGCAACTTTTTATCCCGGGCAACGTGCAGCCAGTTATGTATTTTCTTTTTCTTTCCTATCATACTTCAATTGTAGTGTCGCCTGGCTGGGATTTAGTATAGATTTTGTACAATGGGGTCACCACGTGAAGGTACTCAGCAAGACTTGGGGAGGGAACTATATTCTCTCCCCCCTAAAAGATGCACAGCAATTCATCAGCCCCAGCTAGTGAATTTTATGCTGCACTTTCCTTTGACCCCTGCACTGTGAAGTAATGGATGATTCATAACAAATTAGCACTTAACATCCCAAAAACTGAAATATTATAACTAAGTTAGACCCTTCCTCAGGTAATGCCCACTTTACTTAAAATAGGTGAAAGGAACATCAGAGTTTCCTCACAAGTAAGGAACTTGGGGGTCGTACTTGACACCTCAATATGCAGTCACAGATACAGGCAGTAGCTAAAACTGCATTGTACAAACTGCGCATGATACAGAAGGTAAAAATGTTTATTTCATGTACTTTTTTGGACACTTGATAATTTCACAGAGACCATTGTCAAAGTCTAAATTTAGGTCTTCCTACACAAATTATTTATGCTCTTCAGATAACCCAGAATTCATCATCAGATCCATCTCGGGGCAACCCCAGCAGTGCAGAATCAACTGAAATGCCTCCTGACTCAACTCCCACTCTCCTGGATCCAGAGAGTGCCGGCTCAGGACATCCACTTCCACACTGTACACCCCAGTAATGTGCTAATCTGACAAGGCTAGGAGGTTTTTCTCCACCCAGGCAAACAGGAGAGCATTTTCCAGAGTTACTCCGGCACTCCTCATGCCACTTTACCGATTGACATAAGCCACCACCATTGTCCAAAAACACTCGAACTTCCCGGTCCTCAACCTGGAGTTGGAAATGCACAACAGCCAGCCTGATTGCCCTTGCTTCCAGGTGGATGATGGACCACACCACTTCCCTGGAGTTCCAATGACCCTAGGCCATACAATCTTGGCAATGGGCTCCCCAGCCCAGAGACTGGCATCCATCGTTAGAAGGATCCAGGAGAAATCATCCAGCGGCATGCCCTTCTTCAGATGACAGGGCTGCTGCCACCACTGCAGGCTAACCGTCATCATCATCGCACCAGCAAGGACCGCTGGAGAGGCTGCATGTGAGCATATGTCCATGGCACCATCTTGATGGTCACTGCCATCAATCCAAAGAGGTGAAGATAATCCTGGAATCCGCAAGCCTGCTGTGAATAGAACAGACCCAGGTAATCCAACATCCTTCTGACTTTCTCCTCTAGCAGAAAGACTCTGCCCTCTTGAGGGTCAAAATGTGCTTCCAGGAACTCCAGGACCTGGGAAGACTAGAATTGGCTCTTTCCCCGATTGATCACCCAGCTGAGGCTTTCCAAAAAGGACACCACTTGAGATGCTACCCAAAATGCTTCTGAAATAGAACAGACACAGTTGTCCAGATATAGGTACACACAGATCCCTTGGTGCCATAGCACTGCAACCACCACCACCACCACCACCACCACCACCACCATGACCTTGGAGAACATCCTCGGGGTGGTGGAGAGCTGATAGTGAGTGAGAGCTAAGCATAGCACAATGCAGATACTTTTGCTGATCTGCCAAGATCGGGATATGAAAATACACCGTGGCCAGATCCAGAGAAGCCAACAACTCCCCTTGGTGCACTGCTTGAATCATGGATTGCAAGGTTTCCATTTGGAATTGCAGGATGCGCTTGTTGACACTCGAAGTACAGAATGGGCTGAAAGGAACCGTCCTTTTTTGGCACCATGAAATAGATGAAGTATCTGCCCTTGCCTTGCTTAACCAGGGGACTTGGCACTGCCATCTTTAGGAGCAGCAATTGTCCAAGGTGGTCTGCACAGAGGCACTTTTGATTGCAGACCTACAAGGAGGAATGCCGAAGGCATCCAGGATCGGCTCTTTGCATTCCAGGACATAGCCGAATTGAATGGTGTCTAGCACCCAGCGAACCTTGGTGACCCAGGCCCATTCCTGAAAGAAAAGGCGAAGCGTGCCTCCAATTGGATGAACCAGGAAATGGGCCACCAAACTTTCATTGTATGGCCTGGGAGAGTTCTCCTGTGGAGGGAACCGATTCTTTGGGCCCACGTGCTCCCGAAAGAACTGAGAACGAGCACAAATTCCAGGAGCAGAAGGGAAGAAGGCTTTCCAGGTGGGTAACAATGAGAGTCCCAAGATCCTCGGGAGTCTGGCCAGAACTCCTGCGGTAGGCAGGTGGAGGCTGAGGAGAAAGGGGCTCATGCCCATTTCACATCCCTCCTGGACCTGTCTTCCAGCAGGCAGTAAGATTTTGTTTTGCTGAGGTCCTTCATCAGCTTCTCAAAATCGGCTCCTAAAACAAGCTTTCCTTAAAGGCCAGTTGGGCCAACCAGGCTATGAAAGATGTGTCCGCTGCCCAGTGCCGGAGCCAAATCCAATGCTGTGACACTGTAGACAGGGCACTGTCCCTGGCCACTAAACGTACTAGATCATACATGGCATCAGAAAGGAAGGCTGCAGCTGAGTCAAAAAGAGGGATAGCATCATCTGGTGGAAGAGACTGAATCCACTGGAGCAGGGTTCGAGACGTCAGGCTTGCACATACTGCCAACTGAAGAATAGAATCCATGTCAGTGAACTAGTTCTTCAACAACGAATCCATCTTTTGGTCCAGAGATCCTTTAAGGCCGATCTTCCTTCCACAGGAATGGTGGTCTGTCTAGCAACCGCCGTGACCTGCGCATCCACCTTAGGAATGTCAAACCACACAATGTGCCAGCACCTCCTTGAGGAATAGGCAGATAACACCGGCCTCTTTACAATCTTCTGAAGGTGAGAGTACTTCTTTATCAACATCAGGACCCAGTACTGAGACATCTAAATTCAAGTCACAGTCCAAATCCTAAACAGATCCCAGATGACCCCCATCTTCAGGGGGGCTCCCCTTGCTGGGGATGCTTATCTAAAGGCAGTTGAACAGGGCTTCCACTTTCAGCCTGCCCCTCATGAGACTGCACCCAGGGGCAATCAGAAGCCACGGGGTCTGAATTTCCATGCCAGAAGGACCAGGCCTGCTCTAAAAATGAAAAGAATTCTAAGGAGAACAATCTGGTGTCTGGAAGCTCTCCCCTCAGAAATGACTCCCCAACGGCAGGGGTCATAGCCACCACAGACCTTTTAGAGGAAGAGGAGCGGCTCACAGAACAGTCCTGGACACTTCAGCTGGCTGGATATCCTTACCCACATCGCCATCTGTCACCTCCTGCCTTGAGGCAGGCAGGCATGGCATGTCTAACTGCATCCCCAGCTGAGAGAGGAGCAGGCCCTCCAGGGAGAAGCTCCCGTGCAAGATGAGCAGAGTGCAGACTCCAGAGATGAGGCATCATGCTTGCCACAGCCCAAACAATGTTTCCTGGAAGAAGACATACACAGTTAAGGCAAGTATCACAGCCTAAAGGTGTGCGTTAACTGCACTTTTACTGCAATGCATGTTACAGGTGCTAGGCTAAGACTGCACATTGGAGCCACTTGGGCAGAACGCGCACACAGACTGTGCGACTGCCAGGCACACCATAGGATAAATCGCTACTAATGGGTGCAGAAAATGGCAGGAAACCCCCACACTGCACTATCAGCCATCAGCGGTCCACCCCGAATTGTGTCTCACACAGATGGAACTTGGAGCTCCCAACAAGGACAAGGATGAGGTCAAGCCTTGGTACTCACCCCCTGAGAGCCCCAGGCAGAGAATCCATGCTGGGCTCAGCTCTTATCCCCTGAAACTGTTTCACTGGCTTTGCAGCACCGCGTTTAAGGTGACTGGCAGACACATCCCTTTGAGAGCCTTCTGCAATCTGTGGGGGAGAGCAGGGGGGAACAGAGGAGGAGGGAGGGAGGGGGCATTGAGGTTGTGTGAGGCTGCTGCACTCTTCGAGATCCTTCCAAATTCTTTAAATTTCTAGCTGCTCAACAGGCTCTTATCATGGTAAGATCGTGGAGCTGAACTAATTTTCCATCCTATGGCTTCCGGAAAAAAATGCAGTCTAGTGGAGCCTCCCAATGAGAGTGTTACCCTCAAGGGGTTTATTCAGGAGCATTTAATAAATCTTTTCCTCTCAATCTTCAGAATTTCTTGAGAGGAGAAAATTCACCCATCTGCTGGAGACAAAGAAATATTGACAAGACTGTGGCTGAGGCGAATAGAGCCATGGGCTTTTAATTGGTTCTTTGTCTCCACCAGTCTGCTGGTAGGGGAATACAGCTCACTCGTCTGGATGATATGGAAGTGGGACTTGAATCCTAGTTTCACCTGGCTCTCAGCCTGCTTGCTTTCATCACTAGGCCAGTCCCCTACCACATTATAAGTCAGCATCTTCATCAATATTCTAATCCTGAGTTTTAGGCCCAACTCTACTTAAAAGTAATAAGGAAAAGCTGACCCTGTTGATCTAGCGACCTCATTGTGTGCTCTCACTAGTTACGTGAAGAGAGGGATTTTTAAAGTTTCGTATATCACTGAAGACACTTCTATTCTAATTATTTTTGCGATATGTATGTTTCTGTTTTAATTTTGCCCTTTTAAGTCTGTATGTGTATGTTAAGCTGTTGACTGCTTAGAAGTCCCACTATAAGCATGTTACAGATATAATAAGTGAAATGAGATGAAAACATGACCAGCATCTTCCTAGAACACAATTTTGTCTCCCTGCCTCCTGGGGACTACAGCATAGCCCTCATTTAACTTTTCTTCAAATGAGTCTGCAATGGATTTCATCTAAGCTTAAACCACTTTCATGTACATGCCCCTGGAAACTAATGTTAGGAAGAGTGAAATGAAGATCGTGCCCTGTCGCAGTGTTGCTCATAGTGTCCTCTCAGTATGCAGCCCTTGTCTTAAGTCAGCGGCGGCAGAACCAAACATCAGCACCAAGAGCTGGGCTATGAACAACAAAAGGCAGAGAGGCAGCACAAAAGCGCAAGTGGCTACATAAGCTCAAGCAGCGAGAAGGTAAAAGAATACTCTTGATAAGTCTAAGGGACAGATGGAAAAAAAACAAGGGAAAGGGAATTGGATTTAACTTACGGCTTTCTCAGAGTTCCAGGTGAGTTACATTCAAGACAGGAGGGCTTGCGATCTAAGGTTGCTCCTCACTCTCAATTCATTTGATATTCCTCCCTGCCCCCTATTTCAGAACTGCCAGATGACCCAGTTCCAGGTCAGAGACTTTTTTGGCCAGGCCTGGTTTTGAATTTATATCCCAAAGCATCGTAGCATTTGCAGTCCTTGATTCTAGTCATTGAAATCAGCGCTGCAGGTCCTATAAAGCACTAGAAAGAGTTTGAAATCCAGGACAGGCCTAAAATCTCACTCCTTGAAATGGGTAGCTTGGCAGCTCTGCTAGTTTACAGTCCCCTCACCCTTACTCCAGTATATCTGGTTGCAGTGACAGCCACGGGCCAGGGCCTGTGCGCCACAGCTCCTTGCAGAACCTGCCATCGTGGGCCCTGAATACAGCCACCAAGTCAGTGATCACAATGTCCTCTCCAATGGGGACCGTGAACACTTCCTCTGCAGCATCTCTGGCCAACCCAGGGCGCGGAAGATACAGCTCAGGATCTTCTGCATAGCTGTGAACAGCACTCGCCTCTCAAGCCACAGGGCTGATGCCATGAGCTGGTCTTTTTTAACCTCTCCACTCTCTGAGCACATGCAACCAGTTCTGCTAGTGTGGGGACTAAACACAAGGAAGTTTATGGTAAATGCAAAAATTGCCCTGCTTCTTGGTTGATAAGTGCGCCTTCTAGTGGCCAGAGCAGGAGCTGTAGGTTGCCTTGTCCACCCCTTTTGCAACGGGAGGGCTAAGTTGATACCACAGTTCTTGGTACTGACAACCTTTTTTGGAATAGTGACCAGTTCTGGATACTTTCATAGGATGTAACGGCTGTCCGGTAATGACAAGCTCAGGCTATCTAAAGTATGGTCTTCGACACAAAAGACAAATGATGAGCTTTTAGAATAATTTTCTTTGCTAAATAAAGAATAAAAAACTGTGGGCGTAAGGCCTTTCTCGCATTGAAACCTTGAGTCTTAGCGCTCAGGGCAACTTTTTATCTTGTTTTCTTGTGAGTGCCAAGTTAACTTCTGTGGTAAAAGATACTGCTTCTTTGATTAGATGCAATTAGAAGAATTCTTGCAGGTGAATTACTCTTAAGTGAGTTGGAAGGTTTGATAATATTAAGGGTTTGATTAGATTTGGGTCAGCTACCACTTGTTATATGGAATATATTGGTTATTTGTTTGATTTTAATTTATGGCCTTTATCCCCAGTAATGTGGACTTGATGATAAATGATGTGATTGTTATTTTTCTTTTTGGCAAGTTGGTGCCTATTTTCCTTTCATTCTGTAACTTGTTTCTTTGTTACTATGTATAAATCTTTAAACAAAACAAAAATCCGAAGAACAGAAAGGAACAAAATGGCCTTTTGAAATAGTAACACTATGTTGACCTACTAGGAGTATATTTAAAATGGAACTGTGCCCCGAGGTGTGAGAACTCTGGTACAAAACCAGAGCTGCCAAGTATCTAAGTTCCAGGAGGGAGATTTTAGGCCAGACCTGGATTTCAGACAACCCTATTCTGATAAAGGGACCTGCAACAGTGATTTCTACGGACAAAAACAGGGACAGCAAATCCCACACTGTTTTGGGTTGGAAGTTCAATACCAGGACTGGCCAAAAAGTCTCCATCCCTGAACTGGGTAACTTGAGAGCTCTGCAAAACATTTAAGCAGTTCACATATTCCTAGCTGGAGAAAATGTGACCATTTTCCTTCCCTCCTCACCTCAACTTTAAACCTACTTCAGACAGCATGTCTGTGCAGCACTGACAACTTTCATGGCCCTGAAGGACGTCTCCCCCTCACTCTTAATTGCTAGGGTTGTCAACTAGCTCCAGATTTGCCTGAAAGGTTTGATCCAGTCCCTAGTTTACACTACATCATGCAGGAACTTTTGGTCTTGCTTTTCTTAACGCGTGTAATAGAGATAACAGAACTACAAGTCCTTTCAGGCAATGGGGTAAACCCAGAACTGGATCATATCTGTCAGGTGAATCTGGAGCCAGTTGGCAACCCTACTTATTTCTGGGAGGGCTATCACAATAGTGACAGTCAGGTGCCCTCTTTCCCCTGAATCTAGTGCACCATCTATGCAGCAGGATTCTAAATAAAACCCCAAAGCGAGGCCTTTTCAGTGCTCTGACGTCCAGGTCATACTAGGTTTTGCTCCCAATGCCCATCAGTCCAAACTTTATTTTACAGAGCTGCCAAGTTGCCCAATTCCAGGAGGGAGAATTGTTGGCTAGCCCTGCTTTTGACCCTACATTCCATTGCATTCAGTGATGCACCCATAAAGCAAAAGAATAGGCTTGTTTGAAATCCAGGAGGGGCCTAAAATCTCCCTCCTGGAACTGGGAAACTTGGCAGCTGATTGTAGTTTTTTTTTTTAATCACTTTACAGGGAAGCCTACCTTTCAAATGTAGAGTTTTGGCTCTTTTGATCATGGAACTATTATTCTTAATTTCCTCTTGTGGTAGAATTGCCAACTGGCTTCACCTTTTCAAGCCAGGCTGATCCAATTTTGGTTTCACCCCACTGATTGCAAGGACCTGTTCTTCTGACTTCCTTATTGCATGCCTTAAGAAAAGCAAAACTACAAGTTCCTCAGGCAGTGGGGTAAAGACAGAAGAATCTGAGGCCAGCTGACAACAGCCCATATTCTGTGATTCTAAGTCAGGGGTAGGCAACTCTGGTCTGTTGCAAGCCTGTGGGGTTTTTGGAGTGCCCACAATGAATCTACATGAGATGCATTTGCATACAATGAATATCTGAATATCTCATGTACATTCAAAGAGCATAGACCGAAAACCTGATGGGCTCACAGCACTCTAGGACTGAAGTTGCCTATTCCTGTAACTATTAAAAATGCTTTACATTTTTTAATTTATTTTGGCATGTCTTGTTTTTCTTTCTTTTTTGGAATTTTTAAAAAAATTATTTGTAACGAACTACTAAACAAATGCAGTTCTTTGGCTCTTTGGTCATGTTTCTAAGATGGAAGTAAATCTACTAAAATAATTAAAAATCAAAACTGTTCCAACAGAAAATGGCTCCAGGGTCTTGATGAAGAATGGTTGGAATCTAGACTTGGTAGAGAATATTTTTTGAACCAGTTTTTAAGTGTTGCACTGTGTCCTCCTTCAGATCTAAGAATATGTTTACCTGAATTTCTGCAGTTACACAAAGGTCAAAATTTGCCATGCACCAAGTCAGATGCATAAAAATGTTGTCGTCTGAAATTCAAGTAACATTTGATGAAATGAGTTTTTATCAGAGAATGTGAGATTACATATGACACCATCAGAATGAAATGTTATCTGGCAATAAGCCTCAATATCCCCCACAAGAAATCAAATGCTTTCCTTTCAGGCAAAATATGGTGCTGGATAATCATCCTAAAACTCCTCCAGGGAAGGTGATTTACCTCCTCAAGGGGAGAGTCAAGTGGCTCACCTGCATATCCATCATTACCTAGAAAGGTACTGAAGAAATAAATGTGGTGCTTAAATGTTTCTGGTATGGTTGAGGTACAGTATGATTTTCACAGCTGAAGGCTGAATTCATTTTAATGTCTTCCAGGACAAATCCTTCATCTGGCTCCATGGACTGAAATGGAACTGGAGAGAACAAGAGCTGCTGGAAAACAGGACAGATCCACATGCTCTGAAGTTCTAAACGAGGATGCCAGTCTGCAATACGGTTCCCGTCAGGCATACCCTTCTCCACTGAAGGCTCGTAAATTAGGCAACATTGTTTCCATTGCGTGTATAAATAAATACCACTTTTTTCCCTTAAAAAAAAGGCAGTTCAAAAGATTTACATTTTAAGTAACAGAGAACGGAGCTGTCCCAGCATTTGCAGTTCCTTTTACTTTTTGATGAAAGCGTTGTACTTGGACCAAAGTCAACTGCTAGGGTCTATGAAACCTGAAAATAAAGAGAAGGAAAATTAATAAGCTGAAGAAAATTAGGTTCACATTATCCCGTTCCAGGCAAGTCTAAATGATAATACGCTTTTGTTCCTCAGTCAGAGTAGAAGCAATTAGCGCTGTTCTCCAATGTCATTAAGAACTCATTTGTCCAGCCCACTGGAGGAGACAGCTAATAAACTCTTAAGTGAGCAATGTGGTGCTGCTAATTCAGTATAACATCAGCTCATTACTTATAGGGAAGGATTTCATAATGAATGATCCAGTTCTTGTGCACTGCCACGCATTTATTTTATTCAATTGTAATTTTATCTTTAGCTTTCTCAGGGGACGCAGCTACAATATGGCAAACAACTTTAATGTGCTGCACACTCTGTAACCGAACAGAGTGGGCACATAAATGCTCTAGTCATCTTTTTCAAGCTTTCATATGATACTGTCAGTACAAAAATAAGTGTCAGAGGAGCGGCCTAGTGGTTAGAGCAGAAAACTGAAAACCAGTGAAATCAGGGTTCAAGTTTCACTTTTCCTACTGACACTCCTTGTGATATTGAACAAAACACTCAACCCTCCATTGCCTCAGGTACAATCTTAGGGGCATGCTTACTAAAAGAAATCGAAAGTGTGTTAATGAAGTTGATGTGCGCTAAGTGCTCGGAGCCCTTTTATTTCTATGGGTGCAGTGGCACTTAGCGCACATTAACTTTTAGGAAACATCCAACTGGACCTGCATGTAGCTTACCTTGAGTTACTACTGAGAAGGCATAAGCTAAATAAAAATACAGGGAGCAAAACAAGTGTATATCAGTAGGACTGGGCTGGGGGTTAACAGTTGCTATGAGGGTGTTTCTTTAAATCTGAAGACAGTGTAGTTACTCAACTGTAACAGGTGATCTCCGGGAACAGCAGGAATTTAGTCTTCACATATGGGTATCGTCGGTACCAAAGGAGCCTGCGCGGGAACGCTCCCCAGCATCCAATAGGAAAGCTTTTGGGAGCATCCCACAGCGCCTGCGTGCTGCCTTCCCACCATTCCAGCTCTCCCTCTTCAGTTGAGTTTATAGCTGAGACAAAGGAGAGAAGGAGAGAGAGAGATAGAGAGACAACTCCTAGGGGAGGTGGGTGGGTTGTGAAGACTAAATTCCTGCTGTTCCCGGAGATCACCTGTTACAGGTGAGTAACTACGCTTTCTCCAGGAACAAGAAGCAATGTAGTCTTCACATATGGGGACTCCCCAGCTGAAAGATGCCAGGGAGATGGCCCCAGGAAGCTGCAAACCCATGGTGAGATGGGTTGTGCTTCCTCCCATGGATCTCTGGCATCCAAACCCGGACGGTGGGTAGGAGTTGCATTAAGTCTGAAAGAGATGCGGAAGAACAGCTTGGCCAAAAAAGGCATCCCGACGGGAGTCCTTGTCTAAACAGTAGTGGGCTGTAAAAGTGTGCACTGAAGCCCAGTTAGCTGCTCTGCAGATGTCATCTATAGACACAGAATAAAGGTTAGCCATAGAGGCTGCCATGGCTCTCACATTGTCAGCTGTGACATGGCCCTCAAGAGAAAATCCCTTACTCTCATACGCAAAGGATATGCACTGTGCAATCCAGTTAGAGAGAGTTCTTTTGGAAACTGGAAGTCCCAAAAGACTAGAATCAAAAGCAACAAAAAGTTGAGAAGATTTTCTATGTTGCTGGGTTCTTTGTAGGTAAAAGGCTAAGGCTCTTTTGCAGTCTAAGGTATGAAGGTTCCTTTCTGCATTGGAGGCATGAGGCCTCGGAAAGAATATAGGAAGGTAAACCGCTTGGTTTAAGTGGAAAGGCGAGACCACCTTTGGCATAAAGTGAGGATGAGTCCTAAGAACAATCGTATCATGGTGAAATCTTGTATACGGACAATCAGCCACTAAAGCTTGTAACTCACTAATGCGTCGTGCAGACATGATTGCAATTAGGAAGATGACCTTCCATGAAAGGAATTTTAGAGTTGTAGTGGCTAAAGACTCAAAGGGCGGTTTCATGAGCTGCCTGAGAACAAGGTTCAAATCCCATGCCACCGGTGGTGGTCTAATGGGAGGTTTTGTTAATAGAAGAGCTCTCATAAATCTTGAAATGAGTGGATGAGAGGAAATAGGTTGTCCATTTAGAGGCTTGTAAGATGCTGCAATAGCACTAAGATGGACTCTTACTGAATTGGTCTTAAGACTAGAATTTGATAAATGAAGGAGATACTCCAGTAACGATGCCAAAGGTATCGCAAGAGGGTTAAGTCCCTTTTGAGAACATCATATGGTAAATCGTTTCCACTTGAAGGCGTAACATCACCTTGTGGAGGGTTTTCTGGAAGCCTGAAGGATATCCTTTACCTGTTGAGAAAGGTTAAGATCCTGAAGTTCTAGGCTTTCAGCAACCAGGCCCTGAGATGCAGGGACTGGGGATTCGGGTGCCATAGCGTCCCTTTCTCCTGGGAGAGAGGATTTGGAGCACATCCCAACTCCAGAGGTGTAGCCCGAGAGAGATGTAGAAGCAGAGGATACCACGTTTGCCGTGGCCAATGTGGAGCTATGAGTATCATACGACCTCTGTCTCTCTGAAGCTTGAACAGTGTTTTGGGGATGAGGGGAATGGGTGGGAAGGCATAGAGGAAATCCTGACTCCAATGAAGAAGGAAAGCATCCCTTGCCTGACAGTTTTGAGCCGGAATTCTGGAACAGAATCAGGGAAGTTTGGCATTCTGTGGACTTCAAAGAGGTCTATGTCTGGGGTTCCCCAGATTTGGAATACCTGGGCAATCTGGTCCGAGTGGAGAGACCATTCGTGTGGCAGCAGTACTTGACTGAGTTTGTCTGCCCAAACGTTTTGAATGCCTAGAAGATATACCACGAGGAGGTGAATTTGATGCTCTCTGGTGAGGGCCCATAGTCGCAAAGCTTCGTTGGATAACGACAGAGCCTGTTCTGCCCTGCTTGTTCACATAGAACATGGCTACTTGATTGTCGGTTTGGACTAGGACTGTCTTTGTAGCTGAGCTAGGCTTGGAATATTCGAAGAGCAAGGAAGATTGCTCTGAGTTCTAGGAGGTTTATGTGAAGACAAGCCTTCTCTGAGGTCCAGAGACCCTGGGTGGAGAGATCGTGCAGGTGGGCCATCCATCCCAACTGGGACGCATCTGTTGTTAGAGTGGCCTGGAATAGGGGCTGCTGGAAAGGAAAGCCTAGGAGAAGGTTTTCCAGCAATTTCCACCATTGGAGGGACGAAATAAGACATTCTGAGTTTCTTATTTTGTCTGATAAGCAACCTGAGGCCTGCGTCCACTGAGAGGATAGGGTCCACTGGGCTGCTCGCATGTGAAGACGAGCATAGGGAACCACATGTACAGTGGATGCCATATGTCCCAGTAGCTGAAGCATTTCCCGAGCAGTTAGGGAGGTTTTTACTGCTGCTTGGGAAGCTAGCTGCACTATGCGAAGACAGCGGGGCTGTGGAAGGAAAACCCTTGATTGCCTGGTATCTAGGCGAGCTCCTATGAATTCTAGGGACTGAGAAGAAGCAAGATGGGATTTTGGAAGGTTTATGACCAATCCAAAGTAATGCAAAACTCGCATTGTGCGAGTAAGAGCAGATTTGGCTTCTGGAGCTGTGGGTGCTCGAATGAGCCAGTCATCCAAGTAAGGGAACACGAATATCCCCCATAGGAATGCAGCTACTACTGCCATGCATTTTGTGAAAACTTTTGGGGCAGAAGCCAGACTGAAGGGAAGAACCCTGTAGTGGAAGTGTCTTCCCTGGAAAAGGAATCGAAGGAACTTCCCGTGATCTGAATGGATGAGTATATGAGTATAAGCATCCTTTAGATCAAGAGAACATAGCCAATCCTGACTCTGAAGGTATGGCAGAAGTGTTCCGAGAGAGATCATTTTGAATTTTTCTTGGAACAGATATTTGTTCAAGTCTCTGAGGTCCAAAATGGGTCTGTGTCCCCCTGTTTTCTTTGGGATGAGAAAATAGGGGGAGTAGAACCATGTACCCTGCTGAGGTATGGGTACCTCTTCTATTGCTCCCTGGGCAAGAAGTATTGTGATCTCCTGACTCAGAAGATTGGTGACAGGGGTTTGAGAATTGAACTGTCTTATGATTGTAGGAGGGGGCATGCTGTGAAAATGAAGTCTGTATCTTTTTCATACAATGGACAGAGTCCAATGTTCTGATGTTATTTGGTGCCATCTGGTGGCAAACTGACATAATCTGCCAGGGATGGTGGAGGGTTCTGAACCCTGCAGGGGCAGGAAGGTTAAGTTCTCTAGAAAAGAGTCAAAGCCCCTGAGGAGGCTGAGCCTGCTGAGCTGGCTGAGCTCTTGGGACCTTTGGTTTTTTTCTGTTGTCTAGTTTGTTGCTGTTGTCCCTTTTGGGCAGCATGGACTGCACAGTGACCCTGCTGGGTATAAGAAGGATAAAACGTCTTTTTCTTGTTGAAAAAGGGTTTTTTATTAGATCTTTTCTTTGCTGGGTTGGCTGTAGACTTTGACAACCTGTCCAAGGTAATATTGTCAGAGTCAATCTCATTAGCTTTTTCTTGCCAATCCTTGCCAAAGAGATTTTCTCCTGTGCAAGGAATGTTGCCCAGTTTATCTTGTACCCAAATTTCCAAGTCTGATGCCTGAAGCCAGGCAATACGAAATGCACCAAAGGAGATAGCAGAGGTTCTGCTGATGCATTCAAAACAATCAAAGGCTGCACAGTTGACAAACTTGGAAACATCTTGGGCATGTCTGACCACAGCAAGAAAATCCTGTCTTATCATCAGGAAGAAGGGGGCTCACAAAAGTCTCCTGTAAACTCTTTGAGAAACATCCCCATGTATAGGGTGTATGAGCTGATTCTACTTGAGAGCATGGAAGCTTTGAAGCATCGACGCCCAAAAGCATCGAGAGTCCTGGACTCGCGGCCTAGAGGATTGGAAGAATGTCTTTTTGCACTCTTTATCCTACGCATGGCCGATTCCACTACCATTGAATGGTGTGGCAACCGAGTCTTCTGAAAGCCAGGACAAGATGGAACTTGGTACATGGTATCGAGTCTGTGAGAGTGTGGAGATGTGGTTAAAGGAGTCTCCCACATTCTCAGCATAAGATTATGAAGGATCTTATGAATGGGCAGAGTAGCTACCTCTTTAGGAGCTTTAGGGTAATGAAGAATCTCTAACTCTTCTGCTCTAGGCTCTTTTTCAGGAGCCACTGTGATTGCAAGGCCACGAATGAAATCCTGGAAGGACATGTCCTCTGGAGTAGACATTCTACGCTGAGGAGAAGGAGATGGATCCTCCGGAAGAAGTGCTCTGGTATCAGCAGAGTCATCAGAAGATTCAAAATATCTCTGATCCCGATGTTCGTGCAAGGCACGGTACCATTATCAATCAAAGCTGGTATTGAGGTGTTCCAGTACCGATCTTTCGATACCGGGGATGGACTCTAGACTCGGCATGGGGGGTATACCTGCCGAAGCCTGTGCCGTTGGTACCGGTACCGGTGCCCGATGAATGGTCAGAAGTTGTTTCAACGATACCGAAACCGTTATAAGACTGCGTTCGATAGCGAGAAAACTAAGCTGATGCTTGGGTGTCGGTACCGGTAGAAGTGGCCGGGACCCCAGAGCAAGGCACCAGTAGTTCTGCAGAGGTGGAAGCCTCGAGAACATCCTGGAGCCCCGTTAGTGCTTTGGAAGTCGAAGCCTCCCGCCGGGGCTGTTTTGCCGGTGATCTTTCCTCAAGGGCAATGCCAATGGCATCTCGATACTTTGCAGACTTATGTTTAGTTACCTGAGATCCATGGGAGGAAGATGAAGCCCTGGAAGACGTCGGTGCAACGGACATCGCATCTGCGGCAAAAAGGGTACTGAGTTTTGCAGCTCTATTCTGCAGGCCACTCTTGGTCATCTTTCTACGGGAGAGACAATCCAATGAAGAGTGGTCAGGTCCTAAACATTTGAGACACCAGTCATGGGTGTCGGTGACAGATATGGTACCGCCACACTTAGAACATTTTTTTGAAACCAGTAGCTGTTTTTTTTCATTGTGAAAGAAAAATGGACCTAGTGCCCAAAATGGCACCTAGCACCGAGAGAGAAAAGGCTTCTGAAGAACGTACTTCAGAAAAGATATATATATATTATTTTTTAGTAAAGAAGAAAAGAGAACCGGTGGTACCGGTAGGCGTCGAATGAAGGCAGACGCGACCACAAAAAACAAAGAAGTAACAAAAAAGTTTCTATGGTGACAGGGTATGCGACCTGTCAGCTCCGTGGAAAACGAAAAACTGAAGAGGGAGAGTTGGAATGGCGGAAAGGCAGCACGCAGGCACTGTGGGATGTTCCCAAAAGCTTTCCTATTGGACGCTGGGGGCGTTCTCGCGCAGGCTTCGTCGGTACCGACGATACCCATATGTGAAGACTACATTCCTGCTTGTTCCTGGAGATGACAGGAACGGTAGTTGAAACATCATTCAGTGCTGGATGCTCAGAAGCTCCAAATTTTGGCTCTTAACTTTTGGGACTGTCACAGTCGACGCAGGAAGCAGTATAAGGATGGAAATGGAAGTCCTTTCCATGGGGAAAGCAGCCTTGCTTAATAGTTCAACAAGTTGATCTCATTGTGTGTATATGGCAGAACGTGTTCTTAGAACAAGGTTCAGCATGAAATGGAATCTGAAATGCAATGAAGTGCTTCTGTCTCCTACAGGAAGATGAAATGCTTTCTAGTGATAGTTATCAGTCATACATTCCTTTCTAGGAAATTTAGTCAGCAATTTTCCTGTTTATTATTTTTATAACTAAGCAAGCAGTATGTTATTTACTTTTCAATGTAACATTAAGAATGCAGAGTGCAAGCATACAAAGTATGGACACCAACCTTGTTAAATGCCTACTTAATTCATGAACTTCCATTTCTGTACTTTTAAACTCGTTAAGCTCCTTTCGAATGGCAGCCTAGAATTAAAACATAATCTGTAAGTAGGCAAATTAAAGTAAAAAAAAACAGATTTCTTTCTTTTCTTGTAGTGATACCGCCACTTGAAAGGAGGACACAGTATATAGGCTGCTTCATACATACTTCATCAATCCTGAAATAAGGACACAATTGTTTGAAGTTACAAAAAAGGCTAGAAAAGGGAGTGACAGTAAAACTGTCCACTCCAAGTTACCGAAAAAGAGTAGTTACTCACCTGTAACAGGTGTTCTCCAGGAGCAGCAGGAATCAGTCCTCACATATGGGTGTCATCGACGCCGATGAAGCCCCAGTGGAGCATTTCCCCAGCTTTCTATGAAAGCCTTTGGGAATGCAGGCACGCATGCGCGGTTCCCTTCCCGCCTAAAGGTGCCATCTTACCTCAGTCAAATGACATAGCTAAAAACAGCACACAAAAATGTAAAATAAACTATGTACAACTGCAACTCCCAGGGGAGGAGGGAGGGTTGTGAGGACTGATTCCTGCTGCTCCTGGAGAACACCTGTTACAGGTGAGTAACTACTCTTTCTCCAGGACCAAGCAGGAAGTCAGTCCTCACATATGGGTGACTCCCTAGCTCTGGGCTACCAGGAACCCAGGCTGAACAAGAGAACTCCCTCTAGTCTCAGCAGCAAAGAAAGGCTTTTCACTGACACAACCTCCACCGGTAGCCCAACAGAGGGCAGGAGTTGCCTAAACCTCAGAGATTCCGGAGTACTGCTTGGCCAAAAGCACTGTCCCTACGGGACTCCCTCTCCAGACAGTAATGGGCCGCAAAAGTCTGGCTTGAAGACCAAGTTGCAGCCCTGCAGATGTCTACCAAGGGCACAGAACGGAGATGAGCCACTGAGGCAGCCATTGCCCTGACACGGTGGGCCGTAACCCGACCCTGCAAAGGAAAGTCAGCCGCCCTGTAAGCCCAGGTGATACAGTCAGCCACCCAGATGGACAAGGTACGCTTGGACACAGCCAACCCCAACTTATTAGGGTCAAAGGATACGAAGAGCTGAGTAGCCCTTCTATGTCCCTGCGTACGGTCAAGGTAGAAGGATAAGGCCTCCTACAGTCCAGGGTATGCAGAACTGCTTCAGCCTGGCTTGCATGAGGCCTAGGGAAGAATGTTGGAAGAACCACCTCCTGGTTAAGGTGGAAGGAGGAGACAACCTTTGGGAGGAACTTTGGATGAGTCCTAAGGACTAACCTGTTTCCACAGAAGCGAGTGTAAGGCCTATCACAGACCAGGGCCTGAAGCTCACTAACTTGCCTGGTCGAGGTAAGGGCCACTAGGAAGAGTGTCTTCCAGGACAGGAAGCATAGAGGGCAAGTAGCCATCGGCTCAAAAGGTGGGCGAGTCAGTTGCTGCAAGACCACATTCAACTCCCACTCAGGAGCAGGAGGATGAATAGGAGGCTTGAGCAAAAGCAGGCCTCTGAGAAACCAGGACACCAAGGGGTGAACCGACAGAGAATGTCCTTCCACTAGTGAGTGGTGAGCTGCAAGAGCTGAAAGGTGGACCCGAACAGAATTGGACTTAAGTCCCTGATTGGATAAGTGCAACAGATACTGAAGCACTACAGGTACAGTACAGGAGAAGGGATCCTCTGTACGTAGGTGACACCACACAGAAAACCTCTTCCATTTGAGAGCATAGGTTTTCCTTGTGGACTGTTTCCTAGAGGCTAGAACAACCTCCTCAATTTCCTTAACCCTTTCCAGGCCGAGCCCAAAACTCTTGGGATCCAAAATTCTGACTAAATATTCCTATCAAATGGTATATAATACATGACCATAGCAGAAGGAAAATCACTATTAGAACATATTGAATAAGACGGGTACAATTTTCCTGAAATATGCAAAAATTAACCAGGCTGCAGAATGTGGATTAAAAATTTAAAGTAGGCCTTGAAAGGGTTAGACAGGCCCCAGGGAGCCAAAACTACCCTTGCAGCCTCCATGCCATCAAATTGAGAGCTTTGAGGTTGGGGTGCAGAAGAGAACCCTGATCCTGAGACAGAAGGTCAGGTTGCAACCTGAGAGGCAGTGGGGGATCCACTGCCAGCTGAAGCAAAAGTGGAAACCAAGGCTGTCTCGGCCACCTGGGAGCCGCCAGCAGGACCGAGGCCTTGTCCTTGAGAATCTTGAACAGAGTTCGGGCCACCAGAGGCGTGGGAGGAAACGCATACAGGAGGCCCTGAGACCATGGAATCAGAAAAGCATCTGCTGCTATCTGCAGAGGATGTGGTTGCCTGGAGCAGAACTTTGGCAGTTGCTTGTTCCAATGGGCAGCTATGAAGTTTTAAAAGGTGGGTCTATTTCTTCTTTTTAGTAGCTGGGATATTGGTTTAGGGTGGTTAGAAGCATAATAAGTTTTAAATTTAGGGTGTTTTTAAGTAGTAGAGGGTTGATTATTTTTATGTTTGGTTTACTAGGAAACGCAGAGTTGGATCGGAGTATTTGACAGATCCCCTGATGAAAGTTAGCGTTGTGAAACGCTTGACCGGTACCAAAGGGAGGCGTCGGGATCAGTGCTCAAATCCATGAGAGTGGGCTGTTTTATAGCACAGATAAGAACACGAGTTTTGGAATTTTAAATTATTGATTTGGGACTTTAGGGCTGTGTTTTTCAACCCACTCATACTCACGAGGTCGTTGATGCAAAAGGGCTCGCTGCCACAATAACGGACGTTTAGTCCCTATGGCAGAGCCACAACAAGTCTGAGACCTCAGTAGTTAATACAAGTATATATATATTTTTGGTATAATCTTTGAAGATAAAGTAAGCATCCAGTTATACTTGAACGTATTTTCTTGTGAAAGCTGTGATTGAGACGTTCAGTAATTTGACCATAGAGGAAGTGTGATTGTTCAGTGGACTGGCAAACAGATCTATCAAAGGGAGACCCCATTTCAGGAAGATCTTCTGAACTACCAAGGGATGCAGCTGCCACTCGTGGGGCTGCAAAATTCTGCTCAACCTGTCGGCCAGGTAGTTTTCCTGGCCTGGAAGGTATACAGCCCTGAGGAGCATGTTGTGCTTGAGGGCAAATGAACAAAGGTCCTGAGCCTCCCGACAAAGAAGCCTGGACCCAGTTCCGCCCTGTTTGTTCACATAAAACATGGCTACCTGGTTGTCTGTCTGAACCAGGACAGATTGATGAGCCAGGGCAGGAGAGAAAGCTTTGAGAGCCAAGCGAATAGCCCTGAGTTCCAGAAGATTGATCTGCTGTGCAGCCTCCCAAGGCGACCACAGGCCCTGGGTGCACTTGTTTAGACAATGAGCTCCCCAGCCCTGCAGGGAGGCGTCTTGTGGTCAGTACCACTGTGTACCCTGGAATCTGAAAGCCACCAGTTGAGGGAGTCCAGAAATGGTCTGGACACCCTTACTCTGTCGCTGAGGCCGCTTGTGGCTTGTGACCACTGATTTCGAAGGCACCACTGTGCAGGCCGCATATGGAGCCTTGCATTAGGGGTCACATGAACTGTCGAAGCCATGTGGCCAAGCAGCCTCAGGCAGAGTCTGGCGGAGACCAGTGACCTGCTGAGAAATTGGTTTGCCAAGTTTATCAGTCTTTGGGCTCTGTCTTCTGGCAAGAAAGCCTTTGCCAGCAGAGAGTCCAGCCTTGCTCCTATGAACTCCAAGTTCTGGGAGGGGAGCAAAGTGGACTTTGCGAAGTTTATTACAAACCCCAGGCTTTGAAGCAGGGCAATAGTTCTGATGGTGGCTTGTCATCAGCAGGTGCCCAAGGAGGCGATTCCCCCTGGTTTTGAAGATATATCATTTGCCAGTTAGGAAGAAACAACTTGCAACATGCTGAATGTTTCGGCTTTATTAGAAAAATCACAGTCTGAATCCATGATTGCAGCAACTCTTTTGGTTACCTGCGCCTTATCAGTTAATAGAGGTTGGCTACTGAAATTGTTTTTTAAGAAAAGGATAGTCCTGTTTTATGGCTTTAATATAAGGGTCTTCCCAGACCTGGCCCGAGACACTCAGAGGTGCAGTAGGGAATTACTTTTGTTAAAAAATCCTGTATTACAGCTGGGTGCTCTATTCTTTTTAAAGTATCCTTGTAAGTGCCTAGTAAAATATAATTCTGTTAATTATTTTTGCTTTCAGCCTTCTGAACTGACTGCATTTATCACCTCTCCTAATCTGCCTGGGACTTAGGAGCTCATTTATGATTGTATGCTGCTGTGTTCAGAGATAGTTTATTTTTCTGTTTACCCTATTGGGTTAAAAGATTTTTCTTTCTATTTTGTAAGCATGCCTTCCTCAATGTATTGTGGGCTTGTGTGACAATGCCTTTATATTTTTATTTTTTTTATTTATTTAGCTATATTTATATCCCGCTTTTCACCGGGTCAAAGCGGTCAATTGGGGGATACATTTAACACGAGGGGATATGAGACACACACATTAATACATACAGGGAACATGGGCATTGGAGGGTTAAGTGGCTTGCCCAAGACCACAAGGAGTGCCTATAGGACTAGAAATCCCAATCCCTCCGGCCTGAGATTGCTGTCCCCAGGTGGGACTTGAACCCCCGACCTTCCGGCCTGAAGTACCTTGTACCATATTTTCTTCTTCATATCTATCTCTTTGGGTATTATTCAGAATTTTGTCACTTTTCTTATCAAGTGGATACATGTAATTTAATTTCAAAATTTATAAATAAAAAAACAAACAAAAAAACCCCAACAAAACGAGGGGAGTGAGACCAACTGATTCACATGAAAAGCCTTCGACAAGATGGAGGGAACCGAACCAATAGTAACCCCTTCTGGGGAAAAGGACAGAAAATGATCCCAGCATGAGTTCCGAGAACCAGATTTGGGTCTATCTTCTGGTAAATGCTGAGGTTTGACCTCTCCCAAATCCTTTACAAGCTTATCCAGATCTTCACCAAAGAGGAATTTGCCCTTGAAGGAGAGTTTGGCAAGTCAAGACTTGGAAGCAGCGTCTGCATTCCAATTGTGAAGCCAAAGCCACCTTCTTGCAACTGTTACGGCAGCAACCAACTGAGCCGCAAAACAGAGCAGGTCATAGAATGGATCTGCCACAGAGGTGGTAACAGATTCCAATCGGACTACAGAAGGGTCTTCTAGCAAAAGCTAGAGCCAGTGCAGCAGGACATAAGCTGCTAAAACCCCAGAGACCGAAAATCTGAAGCTGACCCTAGGGGTTCTGGGTTATCTACCAGTGGTGATGTCACCATCATCTGTTGGCAAGGGGAGATAATCCACTAGTCTGGACTGGTCTAGATGATGATTTGGAATTAAATTTTGAAATCTCTCTCCCCCTCCCTGCCTGCTCCCTCTCACTTTTCCCTAATATCCATGCACAATGGAGGTTGGTGAATTTTTAAAAGGAAGTGCTTTCTTCACCTAAAAAGACTACTTTTGATTTTGGAGATGAGATAAGGACCAGCAACAATAATTTTGCTTTGTCCCATATCATTATGTATTGTCTTGCTGCTGTGATATCAAGAAATGGTGCATTAGGAACTTGCGTAGTATAAAACGGCAGAACAACAAAAAGATTTGATTTTCCATGCGTTCTTTGAGGCCTTCTTCAAGCTCTTATCTTTATGAGCAAGAGTTTGATTCGCTGCTGGTTCTGGAATAAATTAACTGACTATGACTGCAAGACTATTAAGAACTATTAATTACTAATGTTAAATGTAACCTCCAATTGTGATGTAATGTGACCTGACCACCTTGATTTAAGGATAAGGTGGCATACAAATCTGTCTAAATAAATAAATAAAGGAAAAGTACATGCAGTGAAACAATGTTGTTCCTTCAATACACTGATTCGTTGTTTAAGAGACTGTGAAGGACCCCACACAAATCTTCTGACACCATAAGGAGAGACATTTGTTACCCCACACGCTATGCTAATCTACTCTCAAGATCTGAACTGCTCTTTGCTCCTGGAACAGGCATCAATCACTGAGCACAAGGACCATGACTGAATAACAAGAAACATAAAAAATACTTCTAAAAATATAAGGGTCAATATTCAAAAGAATCTGCTAACTGGCTAAACCCCACTTTTCCCAATATTCAGTGGCCGTTTACTCCTGCTGAATATCACCACAGATTGCCTTAGAAATGTGCGATATATTTTGGAATGGTCTGTGGGCAAAGCTGGGATGATCTCAGTGCCTATCTGGTTAGCAGCAATATTCAGCTGCTAATTGGATAGGCAAACTGCATAAAGTTAGGACAGGTCAATGGCTGTCCTAACTTTCAGGTCGATGCAGAAAGTCGGTGCTGAAGTTGCACTCTATCAACTTTTTATGCCTATTTGCAGTGCATCGATAGCACACAACTTCAGCACGGGCATGCAGAAAGGGGCTCATATGCAAATGAGCCACGTATTAAACTGTGCGCAAAAGGCAGCGTTAAACTAGGACAGCAAGCCAAACACATACATACAAGAAGTCAGCACAGATTTGGCATGCTCGGGTACCATATGGCAAATTTGCATAGGGAACCCAACAGTATTTTGATGCCATTGGGGGTTTTCTCTGATGCCTGGATCATCTGAGGGGAAATGTCAAACTACCTTCACATGTTCCAGGCATCGGGGAAAGCTCTGGATGCCATGAAAATACTGTCGAAGGCCGTTGCCTACGACAGAAAACAAATCCTTGGTGGCCCAGCGACTCTAATCCTCCCACCTGCCAAAGTAAATATAATCCCTGGTGGCCCAGTGACCCTGAACCCCCCACCTGCCAAAGTAAAAATAATCCCTCGTGTCCCAATGACCCCGAAGCCCCGACCTGCCAAAGTAAAAATACTCCCTGGTGGCCCCGAACCCCCACCTCCCTTCCCAGTACCTTTAGAAATGAGCGGTAGTGCTGCCCGCAGACTCCTGCTCTTGCCCCGCCATCTTGAAAAATGGCGCCACCTGGATCTGCATGGTGCACCGGATGAGATCAGACTGCCACATAAGGTAAAATATGCCTTATATGGCAGTCTGACCCTGCCTGGTGCATCCAAAATGCACCACATGGGGCCAGGCACCGCCATTTTTCAAGATGACAGGACAAGGGAGTGCGTGGGCAGCACTCCCACTCATTTCTGAAGGTACCGGGAGGGGTAGGGGGATTCGAAGCTGCTGGGCCACTAGGGATTACTTTTATTTGGGTGGATGGGGGATCGGGGCCGCTAGGCCATCAGGAATTACCTTTACTTGGGCCGGGGAGGGGGGAGGGATCGGGGCCGCTGGGCCACCAGGGATTACTTTTACTTGGGCGTGTGGAGGATCAGGGCCTTAGGGTCAACAGGGATTAATTTACTTGGGTGGATGGGGGGATGGGGCTGCTGGGCCACCAGGGATTATTTTAATTTGGGCGGGTGGGAGGATCGTGGCCGCTAGGCCACCAGGGATTTGCTTTCTGTCGGGGGCCATGGCATCAGGGGCTTTCCCCGATGCCTGGATCATCTTTAATATTTCTGCTCAGTTGATCCAGGCATCGGGGAAAGCCTCCAATGCCATAAAAATACTGTTGGGAGCATGCGTTAGATGATTAAGCCACCTCAAGATCAGGTGTAGAGATTTTGAAGCTAAGGCTGGGTTGTGAAATCTTCTATATGTTTCTCTGCATCGGGCGCAGCCAAAATTTGCATGCCATTTCATGATGTGCTGCTGATTTTCCTGTAATTTAAATACATTTAAATACTCTTGGCATTAATTGTGTGCTTTACTGTTTACGTGTGCGTCCATCTCTTTTCGGCATTTGTCGTTAGCATTAAGTGTGCTTAAAAGTGGCATTATCTGTGCTTAAGGGCAAGCTAGTTTTCTGCATTGGCCTGTTTATGTGTTTTTTACTATTCAAATATTGCTGCTAAATAGGTGGAGGCCAATTCTGTTGTGTGCGTCTCCCGCCTATCTGGCTGGTCAGAATCGGGACGTGCTCCAGTGCACCCAATTCTGATCCCGCGGGGGCTAGACGTGCCCATGGGATCAGTATCAGGTCTAACAGCCTGGATGTTGCAGGCTGTGACCCGATTTTGGCCGCCTGGATGTCCAAGCAATTCCCCAGCTAGCCCAGCCTGGCTCCTGCATGGAGTGGTGGTGGCATGGCATCCTGTTGCTATGCCACCGCGGTTCCATGTAGGAGCCGCGATCCCTAGCAACGACAGAAACGTTCTTTTCTCCGTGGCCCGACCCCTGATCAGGCCTTTGTGGCCAGGGTCAGGCTGTAGGGAGCACCCTGCACCCCTCACCTCTTCGGTGGGCCCAGGATCCGGCGTCCTTCTCCGTCTAGGGGGACTTATTCCACCTCCGAGGTGGAATAAGTCCCTCGTACAAATGGCCGACCCCAGATGTGCAGGGCTGACCTTGGAATTGACCCTGTATATTTGGGGTCATGATGCCGCCCACAGCCTGCTCCCGCTCCGCCTGTGGCCGCCCCCTCACACCCATAAACAGAGCTTCCTGCACAGCTCAGATCTATGTGCGGGGAAGCTCTGTTTCGTGAACGCAGGCCAGGTGTTTAGTGGGTCTGGATGTCCGGATCGGACATCCAGACCCACTATTAGCGTTCGGAATAGACCCCATAGCAAAAAATGTGGGCAGTGAAGCTGAATAATCAGCCCCTTAAAAACGCTGACCACTGCTGCTGAATATTGACTCCACACATTTTGCAATAAATTTGACAAAGTGCTGGCCAAGGTGTCAGAGTTACTGAAATACAGCAGCAGAGATGTATTAATGATGGATTTTCTTAGGGAAAAGTTCAGTGAATACTCCTGTTTCCACTCCATATTTTGTGGGTGCAGTGCTCCTTGAAGGACATTCACATTTTGCATGGGTAGAGGTCTGCTCGAAGAATCCAGTTTGGTGTGCATCTGCACTTAGTTATTCCTGAATATTTCCAGCCCTATTCCAACAGAATGGAATTGATCATAGCAGTATTCATGGGGGTAATGGTTAGAGGGATTTTTTGGGTAAACGGATGTTCACCTGCGGAAGTGACTCTTGGATAATTGCCCCCTTGGGGACAGCTAGGGACTCTGGTTAATCTCAAGGGATTTTATTTTGAAATGCCTAAGATTGCTCTCCCTTCTTGATTCTGTTTACTTTTGCACTTGCAAAGTATGTGAGTAAAGAACATCTATGCTGTCAGTCCCCTCCGGATTTTCAAGGTGAAACTTTATAAGCTCACGGGAGGCTGAAAATTTACCTCTAAACAGCAGTACTAGCACATATTGTAAAAACTGCTACTTGTTTGTTACTGACTCTATTGTTTCCACTTTTGTTTTCAGCTTAGGTTGACTATTTTGTCAAAATACATTTAGGGCAAGATTTTCAGCCTGCACACTCACCAGGTGACGTTAAATGCCATGGCTTAAACGTAACCCAAATTATTCAGCATCACCATCCGTATAAGTAGCCGCACTGAATCACTGGTCAACATTGAAATCGTTACTGACTTTAAAAGGCCCTAATCTGTAGTATCTTAGTGATCTGAACACAAATATAACATTAAAAAAATTTTATTGGCTCTCGTTTTGAAGATATTGCATGTAGTTCATTTTTGACGTTTCACCGTGTAAATTTATCCAGTAGGACATCAACAACATCCCAAATAAGCCTTGAATGATGTAATATTGCATCACATTGCATAATACCAGCATGCACACATCATCCAGAGTTGATTGCATCATTTTCTGATGCAATGCAATACTACGGCCAGACGGCTGCTGAAGCCATCTGACATCAGCAGTGTACTATACGCAGTCGGAAAGGAAAGTAATCTGGTATTCTGTTCCGATATTGAAAGCATCATGAATGCCTTAAAAATCACTCATGACCCACAAGACTGGAGACTATTTATAGACTCTTCGAAACTGAGTCTGAAGGCTGTGCTTTTGAACAATGGAAACTGTCTTCCATCTATTCCAGTAGCGCATGCCGTCCACATGAAAGAGCCATACGATAACTTAAAGCATCTACTGACTTCCATTAACTATAACAAGTACAGCTGGCACCTCTGTGGTGACTTGAAGGTAGTTGCCCTTTTAATGGGACTGCAGCAGGGATATATAAAATACATGTGTTTCTTATGTGAGTGGGATAGCCGAGCAAGGGATTGGCACTACTTGTGGAAGGAATGGAATCGCAGACAAAATGTAACAGCTGGAGAGAAGAATATCCAGCACCCAGCTCTGGTTGAGGCTCACAAAATCCTGCTACCACCCCTTCACATCAAACTAGGTTTGATGAAAAACTTTGTGAAAGCCATGGACCGCACTTCGCCAGCTTTCCGATACCTGCATGGAAAATTCCCTCGACTCAGCGAAGCAAAGATTAAAGAGGGAGTTTTTGTGGGTCCTCAGATTCGAGAGCTCTTCAAAGATGACCGGTTCAACAACTTGCTGCAGGGTGATGCGAAACAAGCACGGAATGCTTTTCGCCTAGTCTCAACAAACTTTCTCGGGAATGTTAGGGCAGAAAACTACAATGAACTAGTAGAAGACATGCTGATGCAGTATCAGAAACATGGCTGCAATATGTCTCTAAAGATCCATTTCCTTGATTCCCATCTCGATTTCTTTCCTGACGACTGTGGTATGGTTAGTGATGAACAGGGCGAACATTTTCACCAGGATATCGCAACGATGGAGCAAAGATACCAGGGAAAATGGTCCACTACAATGCTGGCTGACTACTGCTGGACACTCCCCAGAGAAGCTCCCAAACAGCTGTACAAGAGACAGGCGAAAAAATCTAAGAAGTAGTCTATGACTTGTTTTTTTACAGGTATTAACCGAAGGCCTATTATATTTACTATTGACATGCATTTCGTGATGTAAACATTAATTCTTGTAGATTACAAAAAAAATAGAGTAAACTTTGCAATTTCACTGTCATATTCGTGTTCAGCATATAAAAATTGATAAGAAATGACTATTTTTATTTCAGTAACATGACTTTTGTAAAACTTTGTTGACCAGTGATCAGAATAGGGGCATCTTTGTGGTAGGATTTTGCACTTATGATGAATTTGGTGCAAAAAATTATATACAGTAAGTGTAAATCCTGTGTGTAGCTAGGGGTGCGTTCAGCATCTGACTTTTGGTTAGCACACAGGGCAGACACGTGGATGCCAATTCCTAACGGGGTACGTCCAGCCTGTCTGGATGCCCAAAATCTGGACGAGCCGGATTTGCATTCAATTCTGAACCCACAGGAGCTAGACGTCCCTGTGGAAGCAGAATCGGGTGCAACTGGCCTGGATGGGCACGACGTGCCCCGATTCAGGCCTGCTGCACATCTGGAATACCCCCGCCTAACCCTCCCAATGCTTCTGCATGGTGGCCAGTGCCATGATGTCCCGTTGCCATGGCACTGGGATGCCATGCAAAAGCCTCATACTCCCACAGATTTTTAAATAATGATTTCCCCACTGCCTGACCCCCGAATGGGCCTGCTGAGGCCTGGATTGGGCTGCAGAAAACCCCCTGCTGCTCCTCACCTGCTGTGTGGTAGTTGATGTTGCTGATCCCCCTGACCAGGAGGACTTATTCCATCTCCAAGGTGGAATAAGTTCCCCGGCCATCTCTGCTCCCCCGGACATACAGGGCCAGGACCAGAATTAGCCATGTATGTCTGGGGCCATGGTCCCATCTCCGCGCCACCCAAACTCTTCCTCCAGCCTTTCCCCTCCCACTCCCATCCAGAGCTCCCCACACATCTCCTCTGTACATGAGGGGAGCTTTGGGTTGGGCATTGGCCCCTGGCGTTTAGCAGGGGATATACATCCAAACCGGACATATATCCCTGCTAAATGTGGCGCAGAATGACCCTCTTACTGTACAGATCCGTGTGATGTGCTTCAGCAGATAGCATGGATGCGCCTACACCATCTGTCAAGGCATGTAATGTGGGCCCCTGCTCTCAAAATAAAAAATCATTAGTGTCTTGTGGAGGTGCAACTTCCCCCCCCCCCGGCTCACAGCCTCCTGGACAATCCTCTTCTGTTCTGCACCCCCTGAACAAGCCCCCCTGGTTCAGTACCTCCTATGAACCCCCCCCCTTCAAAACAAGCCCTCCTGTAGAGGACCCCTTCAAACAAAAAGCCCCCCCCCCATCACCAATCCCTGATCCTCCCCCCATCCCTGATTCCCCCCTCCCCCCAAGGACTTACCTCCGGGTATCCCTGGTAGCCTAGTGAAGTGGGGTGGGAGTGGTACCCCTCTGCTACTCCATAGCTGCCAGGGTTCAAAATGGCAGCTATGACCCTTAGCAATAATCTTGTAGTACTGCCACTAAGGGTCAGTTTGCCATGTAAGGGCAATCACTCCTGATTACTTCAGTTTTTGGAAGTATAGCTTTATGCCCATTTATTTTTTTTCTTCCCCAATGGTGTGAGAGAATTCATGTGCAGAACTTCTTACAGGGCTGCAAAGCACACAAAGGCAATGATTAGTAAAACGTTACACACCTTGTCAGCGGCTGTGAGTCGTGTCCATGGTTTGTCTGCCCGCCTGTCATAGTCCTGAGCGTCTGCCACCTCTACGTAGTCGCTGAAGCGGATAAGGATCTTCTTCTCACGGAGCTCTTCTACAGTAGGCCTCTGGCTTAGCTGGTGGGAAGATAAGGGACAGCACATTCACTTTCCTGGTCAGTTCTTTTTCTGAAAGAGGGTTAGAACATCTTTGATAAAGGGTCACTTATTTGGGAAGCTTGAAGCTGAGAGGTGGAGCAGGGAGGGGTGGGTAGGAAAGGTTGAGGCAGAGTGGGGCAGGGCAGCCACAGACAACCCCCTCCACTGATGTGACTAGAGCGGACAATCTTAAAATGGACAAGAACTCACCCATGTCTGTAGTTTGGTCCACTGACCAGCTCTAAATATTAAAAATTATACTCCAGTCTTGGGCAGAGAGTGAAGATAAGGGTCTCATGAGTCCAAAATATTTCAAAATTGTGTCTGTTCCTGAGTCCTACTGGTGTATAGTTCCATTTCCAAGAGCTTGTGGAATGTACTGTATTTGTCCATTGCATTACAGAGGGAGCAACCAATTAACAGGAATCCCTTTCTTACCAATCAGAAACGCTTTCTACAGGAACCTTCTCTGCTTCAATAACACTGTGGGTCTGGGAAAATCATTACAAAGGTACAACTCAGTTGAGTGAGCCCAAGCAGAATCCAGAAGAACTTGCAAGTAGCAACTCACCCCCACCCAAAATGCCCGAATATGGGGGAAAGACAAAAAAGAATGTAGTAATTACCTGGGAGCTTCAGTCTACATTGTACAGGACTCAGAATCCACTAGTTTTGTTTTATAGGCCCAACATTTAAGTCTACACACCTTCCACAGACATTTATAATGCATCTTTCTCATAGTTATAGTCTTGGATAACTGTTCAATCTGAAGATGGCTTCCAGTACCCTCCAGAGGCACTCACACGGTTTCTTCCCTCTGTCACCTTTTCCATGCCATAGTGATGCCAGCAAAGTCAGGTGGATTACTGAATGCATGAACCAGATCTGCAGAAGACCTACTCCTACCCCCTCCCTCAAAACCTTCTCATAAGGGGAGCAATATAACAACCCTTGTTATCCTTCTGTAGCATATCCACGTAACGTCTAATCTGCACATATGCATAAAACTCAATATGGACCAGAGTGAACTCCTGTTGTAAACCTTGGGAAGAGAACAAATCCCCACTCACTTATCTACCAGGTCCTTAAGCTTACTAATCCCCTTCCTTGCCTATTCCTGAAAGGCCCCCACTGCAATCCCAGGTGGAAATTCCAGATCTCCACATAGAGGCCAAAAAGGCATTTTATCCCACAGTCACTCCCACTTCCTATATACCTTCTTCCAAGCCAACCTAGACACTAAAAACAGCAGGTTCGATTTCATCTTTTATCCCAGAATGTAAGGGGCTCAATCACCCACTCAAAAGGCCACTGTGTAAGACCTGATATAAACCGCAAAATATATCCATGGCAGCTTAAATTATAAAGCTGTACATCAGGCAACTGTAACCCTCCCAGCTCCCAAGAGTAATACAAGATGCGTAGTAGCAGTCGTGGTTTCCTGGAGCAGCAAAGAAATTTCTATACTATTTGCCTAAACCTCTTCAGCTCCTTCCTCAACAAAGAAGCTTCTGCAATATATACAGCCATTTAGGGAATTCTACCATTTTAAAAGTGTAATTACTCACCTGTAACATGTTTTCTCGGGGACAGCAGGACTCAGTCTTCATATATGGGTGACGTCGGCATCGATGGAGACTGCATGGAATCACTCTCCAGCTTTCAAAGAAAGCCTTTGGGAGTTAGGCCATGCATGCGTGGTCACCTTCCCGTCCAAAGGTGCCATCTTACCTCAGTATGTTATGTTTATTATACTTGATATACCGCCTTTCATTAAATAACAGAGTGGTGTATGATGATACAGCTTAATTAAGCATTAAAAAAGAAAAAACAAAAAAACTCCACTGGGAGAAGGGCGGGTTGTGAGGACTGATTCCTGCTGTCCCAGGAGAACATCTGTTACAGGTGAGTAACTACACTTTCTCTGGGAACAAGCAGGAAGTCAGTCCTCAGATACTGGACTCCCAAGCTACAAGATACTGAAAAAACCCATAGGAGCCAAGGGCAACCCAAAAGGTGAACTGTGAAGGGCAGCAAGGAGTGCTGAATGGCTTGAACTGAAGTTATGTCGCCCCAACATTTATGATGGAATCACCTCTCCAGTAGCCTGGACACAAAGGACCGGAGGTGCGGAAGAATTGAAGGAAATATTGATACATCGGGAAGATGTATTACAACTATTAGATAAACTGAAGAGTAGCAAATCACCTGGGCCGGATGGTATACATCCAAGGGTGTTGAAAGAACTGAAATATGAGATTGTAGACCTGCTATTAGTAATCTGTGAACTATCATTAAAATCATCTCTAATACCTGAAGATTGGAGGATCGCCAATGTAACACCAATTTTTAAAAAGGGTTCCAGGGGTGATCCGGGAAACTACAGACCGGTGAGCCTGACATCAGTACCGGGAAAAATGGTAGAAACCATCATAAAGAATAAAATTACTCAGCATGTAGATAGTCATGACCTAATGGGAGACAGCCAACATGGCTTTAGACAAGGAAGATCTTGTCTTACTAATCTGTTATGTTTTTTTGAAGGAGTGAATAATCAGGTGGACAAAGGTGAGTCAGTTGATATTGTGTATCTGGACTTTCAGAAAGCCTTTGACAAGGTCCCTCATGAGAGACTTTTGGCAAAACTAAAGAGTCATGGGATAGGAGGCAGTGTACTATCGTGGATCAGGAACTGGTTAAAAGAAAGAAAGCAGAGGATAGTGCTAAATGGCCAATTTTCCCAATGGAGAAAGGTGAATAGTGGTGTATCCCAGGGATCTGTGCTGGGTCCGCTGCTTTTTGACATATTCATAAATGACTTGGAAAGTGGAATAACGAGTGAGGTTATCAAATTTGCAGATGACACAAAACTATTTAAAGTTGTTAAAACCCAAGAGGATTGTGGAAAATTGCAAGAGGATCTTGATAAATTGGAAGACTGGGCATCAAAATGGCAGATGAAATTTAATGTGGACAAGTGCAAGGTTATGCACCTAGGGAAGAACAACCCAAACTATGGTTACACGATGCAAGGTTCCACATTAGGAACTACCACCCAGGAAAAAGATTTAGGCGTCATTGTGGATACCATGTTAAAACCCTCGGCCCAGTGTGCAGCGGCAGCCAAGAGAGCAAATAGAATGCTAGGTATGATAAGGAAAGGAATGGAAAATAAAACAAAAGATATTATAATGCCTCTATATCGTTCCATGGTGAGACCGCACCTTGAATATTGTGTGCAATTCTGGTCGCCGTATCTTAAAAAGGATATAGCGTTATTAGAAAAGGTTCAGAGAAGAGCCACCAAAATGGTAAAGGGGATGGAAGGATACTCCTATGAAGAAAGGCTAAAAAGGTTAGGGCTCTTTAACCTGGAAAAGAGACAGCTGAGGGGAGATATGATAGAAGTCTATAAATTAATGAACGGAGTGGAACGGGTAAACGTAGATCGATTTTTTACCTTATCAGAATATAGAAAGACTAGGGGACATGCAATGAAGCTACAGGGTAAACTATTTAAGACTAATAAAAGAAAATATTTTTTCACTCAACGTGTAATCAAACTCTGGAATTTGCTACCGGAGGATGTAGTAAAGGCTGTTAGTGTAGCTGGGTTTAAAAAAGGTTTGGACAAGTTCCTGGAGGAAAGGTCCATAAAACATTATTAAGAAGGGACCCAGGATATCAATGCTTGAACCAATACAAGCATTGTGGAACCTGTGTCCCTTGGGGAAACTGCTAGGTACATATGACCTAGATTGGCCACTGTTGGAAACAGAATACTGGGCTTGATGGACCTTGGTCTGACCCAGTATGGCATATCTTATGATCTTATGAGTTGCACTATTCTCCAAAGAGGTGATGAAGTACTGCCTAGCTGAAGGCGCTACTGCATCTTGAGCTCTTTTCCAAGCAGTAATATGCTGCAAAGGTATGGATTGACGACCAGGTGGCAGCCCGGCAGATGTCCTGTAGAGAAACAGAGTGCAGGTGAACCACAGAGGCCTCCATGGCACGCACATTATACATGGTAATATGGCGCTCCAGAGAGTCCAGTCTGCTCATAGGTGAAAGAGATGCAGTCTGCCACCCAAGTAGACAGGGTACGCTTAGAGATCGCAAACCCAAGTCTGTTGCTGTCATAAGAGACAAACAATTGTGACAAGTGTCAATGGACCTTTGTCCTTTCGAGGTAGAAGGCCAGTGCCATTTTGAAATCCAAGGTGTGTAGTGAAACCTCTGCTTGGGATGCGTGAGACCTGGGAAGAAGGTGGGAAGGACCCACATCCTGGTTAATGTGAAAAGCAGACACCACCTTAGGCAGGAATTTCGGGTGAGTCCAGAGAACAACCCTGTTTTTGTGGAACCTGGTGAAGAGGGTATGGTCTACCAGCGCCTGAAGCTTGCTGACCCTTCTGGCTGAAGTGAGCACTACCAGGAACACTACTTTCTATGACAAGAACTTACTTATTTAACTAGGCTTATATACCGCTTTTCTACAAGTCAAAGCAGTGTACATTCAGGTACTGTATATATATTTCCCTTGTCCCCAAAGGGCTCACAATCTATGTTTTTGTACCTGAGGCAAAGGAGGGTTAAATGGCTTGCCCAAGGCCACAAGGAGCATCTGTGGGACTGGCTCAAGGTTGCTGTCCTCTAGCGGGATTTGAACCCCTGGCCCTCTGGCCTAAGGTAACTTTCCCCAACCAATAGTACTCTAGTGGGGTGTTTCAAAGGGGGGAGCCATCAGCTCCCAAGGACATTCAGGTCCCTCGCCACCAGCGGTGGGCAGCTGGGGGAGCCACGAGAGGAGAAGCCCCCTCATAAAATGGCCCACAAGAGGGTGCACAGAGACAGGCTGGTTGTCTACAAGGTGGTGATGTGCCACCAGGGTGCTGAGGTGCACCCTGACTGAACTGGATTTTAGACCATCCCGGGAGAAGTGCAGCAGATACTGTAGGATGCCCTGCATTGAGCAAGAGAAAGGGTTGAAATTCCTGTCTGCACACCAGACAGGAAATCTACATCATTTGAAGGCAAACCCGCACGGTGTTGAGTCATTGCGTGATGCCAGTAGGACATCCTTCGTATTCCGAGAGGTGAAGGTGTGTTAGGGCTAGCTGTTCAGCATCCATGCATCAGGACGAGGGCCTGAGGTTCGGATGGAGAAGGGTCCCATCCTCCTGCAAGAGCAAGTCTGGGGCATGGCCTAGGGGTATTGGGGCCGCCCACGACAGCTGCAGGAGTAGAGGGAATCATGGCTGCCGGGGCTACTGAGGAGCTATGAGAATTACCAATGCCCAGTCTGACTGAACCTTGAGCAAGGTCTTGGGAACCAGGGTAGTAGGTGGGTACGCATACAGCAGGCTCCCTGACCAAGACAGAAGAAAGGCATCTGCTGCCACCCATTTGGGAGTCGGCTTCTGGGAGCAGAAGCACAGCAGCTTTGTGTTTTTGGGACTGGCGAAGAGGTCCAGCATCAGGGTCCACCAATGTCAAAAGATGGAGATCAATCCCATGAGTGATGCCTCAACCCAGTGGTGGCTAAGGACTCTGTTGAGTCGATCTGAAAGCGATTGTCCTGGCCCAGTAAGTAGGCTGCCTGGAGGATCATAACCTCCTCCACAGAGAAAGTCCAGAGGCGGACCACCTCCCAACAGAGGAGGTACGAGCCTGTTTCCCCCCCAACTTGCTGATGTAAAATATTGCTACTTGATTGTCTGTCTGAACGAGGACAACCTGACTCGCCAGGTGGGCCTGGAATACTTGAAGGGCATTTGTCACAGCTCTGAGTTCCAGGAGGTTGATCTAGAGGGCACTTTCCTCCTGAGTCCAGGTGCCCTGTGACCATCACAGTGGGCTCCCCAGTCGAGCTTGGAGGCGTCCTTGGTCAGAACGTGTTGGGCCGGCGGGGCCTGGAAGGGTAAGTTGGCAATGAGGTTCTGTCGGCTCTACTACAATCACAATTGAAAACACTTCAAATTCACTCAATTGTATTTTCTTAATTTCAACTCATTCTCTTACTTGCCAGCGGTCTCAGAAAAACGATATTTGTTTGACACTTTTATCTGGGTAATTTAACTCTCCCCGTATAGTGTCCGTTCACATCAATGACCATAGGCAAGTATATTTTTTCAATTATTTACCAGTTGTATTGCTTATTTCTTTATCTTTCTTTCTTTTCTTTAAAAACTTTGAATAATAATCACCACTCCACTTATCTTATGCCGAATGGTGCCGAAAAAGCCCATTTCAACTTGATGGAAAAAACCCCAACGCCACAATAATCTAAGCGCTCTAGCGTTTCTCCTGTTGGGTTTGTCAAGGGGATAAATACATTGCTTCTCTTTGGGATTACTTCGGGGCTCTGCTACAAGGCAAGAGAGGCTACGAGAAGCTGGGTGATCTGAACCCAATCCTCCAGATGGCCTGTGGCCTGAGTCTATTGAGAGTTGACGGTCCACTGGGCCTGTCTCATCTATAGACAGGCCTGTGGAGTTACGTGAACCATTGAGGCCATGTGCCCCAATAAGCGCAGCAGGAGATGGGCGGATGCCGATGAGCAGGGGTGGCCCAAGGGTAGTGCGGGGCCAAGTAAGAAGACTCATTGCGAGGCCTCATTTCCATAACTACTGGATCTCATTTGCATAAATTTAATTTATTTTATTTTAAAATGTATATGTTACCAACTAAAATTTTAGGCGGTTTTTAAAGGAGCCCTTCACAAGCCTCTCTTTTGTCCTGGCAATGACTTAGGGGCATGTTTACTAAATATTAATGTGCATTAAGTGCCACTGCGCCAAGAGAAATAAATGGGCATTCATGCACTTAGTGCACATTAACATTTGAGAATGCGTATTAACTTTTAAACATGCCTCTTAATGAGTGTCCGAATACCATTTGCATGGGCAGTGAGGATAAAGAAAGATTACCAGATTTCTACATTACTACGCTCCAGTGCCAACTGCCAGGAAGTATATAAACCCTGCTAATTTAGAACCCATTGCATAGCAAACCCGCCATATTCTCCCTGGTATTTATTTATTTAGTTGTATTTATATCCCGCTTTTCACCGGGTCAAAGCGGTCAATTGGGGGATACATTTAACACGAGGGGATATGAGACACATACACTAATACTTACAGGAAACATGGGCAATGGAGGGTTAAGTGACTTGCCCAAGACCACAAGGAGTGCCTATAGGACTAGAAATCCCAGTCCCTCCGGCCTGAGATTGCTGTCCCCAGGTGGGACTTGAACCTCCGGCCCTCCGGCCTGAAGTACCTTGTCCTAACCACTAGACCACTCCTCCCTTGTGGTATTCAAATGATATCAGGGATGCAAAACGTGTACTCAGAAAGCTGGAAAGGAAATGGAGGCATGACAAGTCACAAGACTCTATGGCCCAATACAGATCCAAGCAATTGGAATACAACAACCTCATCAATGAGCGCAAGCAACAACACCATACCAACCTAATCATGAGATCAGCCAACAAACCAAGGGAGCTATTTAACATTGTGCAGAAGCTCACCAAAGAAGCCACTCAACACTGCACCCATCACCTGGACCCACAAAAATTTGCAAACTACCTAAAAGCAAAGAACGCCAACCAAATGAGCACCCCTCTCCCCCAGGCATGCAACCTGAAAGTGATGGAGCCTCAGCAAACCTGGGAGAACTTTAGCATACCCTCAACACAGCAAATAGAGGACATAGTGAACGCCCTTAACACAACGACCTCGCCATCTGACCCATGCCCAGTGGCGTGGATCAAAGCTACTAGAAGCCAACTAGCCCATTACCTCCACAAAATCGTTAAGGAATCCCTCCAGCAAGGACATATGCCACAATCCCTCAAGCAAGCCACGATACGCCCGATCCTCAAGAGCATCACGCTAAGCCCCTCTGATCCAAAATCCTACCGCCCCATCTCTAGCCTTCCATTCCTCACAAAAATCATTGAAAACACCGTGCAGAGAAAATTACAGGATCACATAGTTTTGAACGCTCCACTTGACGTCCACCAGCATGGCTTTAAACCACAGCACAATGTGGAAATTCTGCTTACCTCTCTCTTCGACAATCTCCTAAAAGGCATGGACAACATAAAGAACGGATTCCTGCTAGTGTTCATGGACATCTCAGCGACTTTTGACACTGTGTCCCACACCATATTGCTACAGCGCCTGCAGCAGATCGGAATAAGTGAGAACACCCTAAAATGGTTTACCTGAAGGATTGGACGCAGCAAGTCAAATGTGCTCAAAAGAAATCACTTCAGTTCCCCGTTACGCAAGGAATACCACAAGGTTCAGCTCTTTCATCTATACTCTTTCATATATACATTCAACCCATATGCAACATCATCAAACGTCACAAATTACATTACCACCTGTATGCTGATGATATCATGGCATATGCCCTAATCAATCTGCAATCACCTGACATGACATCGATGACAAGCTGCCTTGAGGACATGGACACCTGGCTCACCGCTAACAACCTGATGGTCAACTTTGATAAAAGAGAGGCTATGTTCATTACCAAAGACTCCACATTCAAGCCGCCCCAAACAATCAGCATTCTAAACAAAACTATAGCAATCAAGGACGAAGTGAGGTACTTGGGCATCGCCCTGGACAGATCTCTGAACCTACAATCTCACATTACTAAAACTGCAGCAAAAGCCTACCACCGACTGAGGATCATCAGAAAACTCAAACCAATCCTTGACCAAGACCACTTCCGCACAGTTTGCCAAGCAGTCATCACCCCACTGCTAGACTATGGAAACTCACTATACCAAGGCCTACCCCAGCAGTCTATCACCCACTCCAAATGGTGCAGAATACTGCAGCACGCATCATCACGGGCACTGCAAGATCTGAACACATCACCCCTGTCCTGCGACAGCTGAACTGGCTCCCAATAATTGCAAAGGCAAAATTCAAATCAATCCTGAACATTTTCAAAATCTTCCACCACCGCTCTGCAGATGCGCTCCAGGATGAAATAACCAAGGATGTCAGTAACAGGCCTAGAAGAACCAACAATGACAACAGGATCACCTTACCCACAGGTTATCACAAGACTAAGCAAGTAACATCTAAGAGAGCTCCCTCGCTACTGGCGCCTGCATTATGGAACTCCTTCCCCATGGACTTAAGGGCCCTAAATGATACCAAAGACTTCCGCAAAGCTCTCAAGACCCATCTCTTCACCGAGACCTATGAGCAACCACCTTAAGTTGCCAAGCACTAGATACCACACAAGTGACCCACTAGCTACCCTCACCACTTAGCCCCAACCGCCCATCCCCATTTAGACCTATAAGTAGATAGCTATTTAAGTATGTGAATCGTATCTCCTCCTGTTGACTGTATGCCTCCCAATGTCTTGTTGACCACTTTTATTGAAGGATAAGGTGGTATACAAAACTGTCTAAATAAATAAATAAAATAAATAAAATCATAATAGCACTACCAGGACTCACAAAGCACCAAACCCAACTTATCAAAAGGGAACGCTGCAAATATTAAACCAATACATCTCAGAGAATACCAATACATCTACTGGGGAAAGAGAACAAGTGGAACTGTCACATAGAAACTAGATGAACAGAATACTGGAGCTCGATTACACATGCAAAACATAGATCATCAGCAAACATAGAACAAGGGATCACAATTTAGAAATATGAAGACAATAATTAAACTGGGAATCCCAAAAGCCAAACTTGGAATGTACAACACCACTGCAGAAATAAAACTATAAATTAATTTCCTCTTGTACTAAATAAAATGCAAAGACATTAGTGATGCACGCTTCCCAGAGCTGAAATATTCCAATTAATAAATTCAAAATAAAATAGTATTTTTCTACATTTTCGTTGTTTGAGCATTTTATTTTTCCATCGCTTTCTTCTATTTTCTTTGTGTCTTCTGCTGACTCTCCATTGTCTGTTGTCCATTTGTTCTTTCTTCTCTCTTCTAGTTTTTTTCCATTCTCTCTCTACATCTACTCCAACATACTGATCTTTTCCCTTTTCTCTTTCCGCAATTTCTTTCTTTATACCTTTTTCATCCACTCAAATTTTACTCTTCCATCCTCAATCCCCACTTACTCTCCCAATACCCGGCCAATCGTAGATTTTTCTTCCCTTCCACACAAAATATCTTTTTCCCTCCCTATTCTTATTCCCCCAGCCCCATCCCCTTCTAGTCCTCCCCCAAAATCAGCTCCCTTCTAGTTCCAGCCCCACCCAGCATCCGCTTCCTTCTAGTCCCATTCTTCCATCCCCCCATCAGTCCATTTCCAGTCCCACCCCCCATCAGCCCAATTCCAGTTCTAGCTCCCCCATCAGCTTATTTCCAGTCCAAGCCCCCAATTAGCCATTTACAGTCCTATCCTAGCCCTCCCATCAGCCCATTTCCAGTCCAAGCCCTCCCCCAATCAACCCATTTCCAGTCCTAGTCCCCCATCAGCCCTTTCCAGTCCTATCCTAGCCCCCCATCAGCCCATTTTCAATCCTAGCAGCCCCACAGCCATTTCCAATTCTGTCCTAGCCCCCATCAGCCCATTTACAGTCCTATTCTTGCCCCCCATCAGCCCATTTCAAGTCCTAGCCCCCTCATCAGCTCATTTTCAGTCCAAGCTCCCCCATCAGCCATTTCCAGTCCTAGCCCCCCCCCCAAAGAGTCCCACGCCTATCTGACTGGCTTAAGAGGGAGCCGGGGAGGCCCAAGGCCCTGGCTCACCTCTGTACAGTCGCTGGAGTGAAGAGTGGTATTTTCCTTTACTCCGGCAGCTGTGTTCTCGTGTAGCCCACTGGCACGCTGAGTACCGGAAAACAAGAAATACCCTTTAACCAGTGTGCTACATGAGAACACAGCTGCCGGAGTGAAGGAAAACACCGCTCTTCACTTCGGCAGCTATGCAGAGGTGAGCCGGGGCCTTGGGTCTCCCCAGCTCCCTCTGAAGCCGGCCCTGCCTGGAGCCGAACAGCCAGTCCTGCTGGGATGGGAGCTGAACAGCATGTGCAGGATGAAGTTGGCACAGAGTCCCCTGAAGCATGGGGCCCTGTGTGAACAACATTCCTGCACAATGGATGGGCTGGTCCTGCCGATGAGCGGCTCTAAACCTCTTTTGCTAGGGCTGTCAGAGGAAGGCTCTGGCTTGGATTGAGTCCAGAAGGGCTCCTATGAACGCTAGGCGCTGGGTCAGTAGCAGATGCAACTTTGGAAAGTTGATCACGAACCCTAGATGCTGCAGCACCCCGATGGAGTGGTAGGCTGCATGATGTACCTCCTCTGGGAAGCTGCCCTTCAGGAGCCAGTCGTCCAGATAAGAGAAAACAAAGATTCCCAGCAAGCGGAGGTGAGTGGCAACTACTGCCAGGCACTTGGTGAACACCCAGGAGGCCGAGGACAGACTGAAGGGGAGCACCTGTACTGGTAGTGGCAGCCTCTGATGACCAAGTGTAGGTACTGATTGTGCCGGGGATGGATCAGGATGTGGGTATAGGCATCTTTGAGATCCAAGGAGCATTGCCAATTGGTTTAGGTCCCACAGATCCAGAATGGGTTGGAAGCCTGTCTTTTTTGGGACAAGGAAGTACCGGGAGTAGAACCCTGTGCCCCAGAGGGGCTGAGGGACTAGTTCTACCACCTGATTCTCGAGTTCCTTCTGCAGGAGCTCTCTGTGCAGGGAGGTCATGGGAAGTGCCCCTGGGAAGAAGGGAAGAGGTATCAGGTGTCGGTGGTGATGTCCAGTCAGAGGTGAGTGAGGTAGACCAAACATCCTCCCATATGTCTTTGGCCCTGGTCCTCGGGGGGGGGGGGGGAGGAGAATGGCTATGCCCAAGGAGTCAAAAGCCCCCCCCTCAAGCTGCGGCTGGCGCGCTGTTTGGGGCTTGGGGGCTTTTGCTTATGGGGGCTTTGCCCCTGGCTCTTGCCTGCTGACCCTGTTGGGGAGACTGATAGGCTGGAAACTGGGGATATTTTCCATAATCCTTTTTCGCCTTCGGGTGGAAGGACTTTTTCCCTGAAGCCTTCAAAAGGAAGGGCCAGCGGTCTTCCGGGACAGCCTAGACCTGATCATAAAACACAAGACACAGATAAGCTTATTCCTTTTTATCTCTGCTAGTTTTTCTTATTGCAAATATAGAATACTAAGGGTTGGTTAAACTTCAGGTATTGGGAAAATTGCTAATTTCTGGTCCTACATTACGTTTGGGGATAGTCAAACTGCTTGATTTCCTTGTGTAGCCTTAACAGTTTCTGAGTGTGCCCACAGTTCAGGTATAAGACTACTGGGGCAGGGACACTTGTAAGAAAAATCAGCTACAGTCAAACCTCGGTTTTCATGATTAATCCGTTCAAAAAAGTCTGACTAAAACCGAAACGTATGAAAACTGAAGCAATATTTCCCATAAGAAATAATGTAAATCCAATTAATCCGTTCCAGACACCCAGAGCTGAGCATGCGTTCCAGAGCCATGTGGCAATGGCTGCAGCAGCACGAGCCCCTTAGTCTCAACCAAGCAGCAGAACGACTCTCTCCCTGCCTCCGATTCTCAGCAGCAGAACAGCTCCGGGCACTTCTCTCACACACCTCCAATCGCCGATTCTCTCCCCCACCTGCAATTCTCAGCATCAGCAGAACAGCTCCGGGCACTTCTCTCACACACCTCTGATCGCCGATTCTCTCCCCCGCCTGAAATTCTCAGCATCAGCAGAACAGCTCCAGGCACTTCTTTCACACACCTCTGATCGCCGATTCTCTCCCCCGCCTGAAATTCTCAGCATCAGCAGAACAGCGGCACTTTTCTCACCTCACCGGTAAGCACACACACAGATCCCTCAAGTTTGCCAATCAGCAGGGAACATCGGAAGCCACACTCTCACTCCTTGATTACAGTAAGGAACGCTGAAAGCAAAGAGCTCAATCGCAAAAACAAGTACGAAAACCGAGCGGATGTACGAGAACCGGGACAAAATTGCAACCAAAAAAAGTCATCGAAAACCGAAGCTAACGAAAACTGGGGCAAACGAAAACCGAGGTTTGACTGTACTTGGTATAGAAATACTTACTTCGCAAGGGACCAACAGAGGCCTTTGCACAGGAGGCTGATAGATCTAAAAAGGTATATTTTGGGTAATTCTGGTTCATTGTCTTCTTGAAAGGCATCTCCCAAGGAGGAGCTACTTTAGATCATCAGACACCTGGCTTCACATACCGGTCACAGCCAGTCTGAAAAAGCCAGAGCTGCACAAGACACAGATAAGCTTATTCCTTTTTATCTCTGCTGTTTTTTTTTATTGCAAATATAGAATACTAAGGGTTGGTTAAACTTTAGGTATTTGGAAAATTGCTAATTGCTGGTCCTACATTACGTTTGGGGATAGTCAAACTGCTTGATTTCCTTGTGTAGCCGTAACAGCTTCTGAGTGTGCCCACAGTTCAGGTATAAGCCTACTGGGGCAGGGACACTTGGGGGGAAGGGGAATCCCCAATGGTGATTGCGTCAGAGGACTGAGCTTGATCCCCCGATGCCATGGGAGTCTACTCCCACCAGGGCAGCTTCAAGGGCCGCTCCCAGCCATTGCCCTCGGCATCAGGTTGAGGACTGAGGCCGGTGACTGGAGGTCTTCCCCCAGCTCCAGGATCGGACTTCGATTTGGATGTTGTCTTGGATCCACAGAGGAGGTTCTCTGAGGATGATTCCCGAGGGCATCGATTCCAGACTCCATGCCGGCAGCGCAGCAGAGGCCTTTGAACCAAAAATCTCCTCCCGCTACTTTTCACGATTTCTCTAGCTCTTGCTTGACATCTGCAGGCAGAGTGGGCAAGTGGAGTCGTCGTGATCCGCACTGAGGCACTTGATACAGCAACTGTGATGATCTGTTATGGACATGGTATGGGGGCATTTGCCACATTATTTAAATCCACTGACTGAAGACATAGCGGGGAAGATGGCACAAATGAGGTCAAACTCGGACATCTCAGTCAGGGAAGGTGCGAGAAAAGACCCGTGCACAGAAAAAGTACCCGAAAAAAATGCAACGCTGGCATGAGGGCGGACTCAGGTGGCGAGATGATGATTGGGAACAGACCGTCTAAAAGAAGAGCAAAAATGCTAAGAAAGAGGGTTAGAATAAATCAACTTTTACCGCGGATGACAGTCAGGACGTCTGCAGGGCTCTGTGGAAAAAAGAAGACTGAGGTAAGATGGCATCTTTGGGAGGGATGGTGACTGCGCATGTGCGGCCTAACTCCCAACGGCTTTCTTTGAAAGCTGGGGAGAGATTCCATGTGGGCTCCGTCGATGTTGACATCACCCATACGTGAGGACTAACTTCCTGCTTGTTCCCAGAGAATAACTGAATCCACCCCATCAGCCTCAATGGAAGCTGAATACAGCCAGCTAATCTATTTCCTATCACCCTTGACAAAGACCCCACATTGCACTCATAGAATCTATCCAAGGGTTTAGGAATTTGCATCCTAAGTCCTGGATCCGCTCCCTAGTCCATTCGAGAGGGAAAGGCCCCTGATCTTGATCCTTAGCGTCAACTCCCATCTTTAGGATAAGGGATTTACCGCTTTGAATTTTTATACCAAAATCTCCCGAATTACTCAGACTCTCTCAGTGCCTCACCCAAAAACAGCTCCGGGGATGTAATAGATAAAAGTAAATGCCTTTGCTGATGATATTCTGTTATCATCTCCCTCCCAGTATGGACTTCTTTAATTCTGGAGTCTCAGCAGCAACAGCTCCAAAGTGAGGAGGAAGAGACACTGATTGATCCATAAAAATGAAAAGGGGTTTTGAAAGAGTATCTGAATCCTATGAACGAAGTTATCGCAAAGGCAAATTGTTCTAGCACATGCAACATGTAAGACTAGGACACACTATCAAATGCTTTCTCAGCATCAAAGCTCATCAGAAGTACAGGGCTGTCCTGTGCCTTATACTGTCCCATTTTTATGAGCAGCCAACTGATGTTCCTTGCTACCGCTCTGGAATGAATCCCACCTGGTCCTGATCAACCACTTCTGGAGAAAATCCCTTAGCTGAAACATAAATCCTTGCTAATAGCTTGACATCGAAGTTAAGGAAAGAAATGAGTTGGTATGACACCAGATCCAATGGGTCCTTCCCTGGCTTTGGGTGATTGTAATAGCCACCATCATAGCCCCTCTGGGGAGAGCATCTATCCACAGGGTCTTGTCACATATTTCCTCAAACGCAGGAAAGATGTGCTCATGCAGGATCCAATAGGTCCCATCCCCATCAGTTCTACACACAACCACACTCGCCTACACAAACAGACCCCAAACACACCATAAAATCTAAATCACCACTCTTAAAATCCATGCACACTAATCTGCCCATCTCCCCTCACACCTCCTCTCCCATTCCCTTCCCCCCCCCTCCCTACCCTCCTCCCCCAAATCATAAGGGTCCAATACTCCACCCTGAGCACCTCTATTACACCAAACATGCTCCAAGTGAGCTTTGATCATGCCACAATGTGGTAAGTCATGATCTCACTGCCCCAACCCCTACCCAGGGTCACAAGAACAAACATCACCCCTGCCTTATCCTGAATCCATGCTAACCAATCATTTAATCATCACTCCTCAGAAGTTTTAAGAAAGCATAATTAGTCTACTGAGTCAAGCCAGGCCAAAAAGGCCACTGCATCTTCCACAGACTCCATCTCCACCTTCTTAAGGTCATAGGTATGTGATGGGTATTGCAGAACAAAATGGACCTTCTGCTGAAACAAAGAGAAGCACACTGCTGAAAATTCTTGGCACCTTGATATCACCTCCGACAGGTAATCTTGTAGAATAAGCAGTTTCTGATTTTTCATACTGCAGATCTCTGCTTCCTATAGGCCTGCAGGAGCTACACTTTTTGAGACCTGTTCCAATTCCATGCAATCCAAATCCGAGGATTCCATGTTTGCCCCAGCCATGGCTCAAGGCTGGGTGCTCCATGCCCAACTTTTTGGAAAGCTAATTCTGCAGCAGTGACTTAAATGGGATAGATCCAAAAGTGGCTGAACAGGTTAGACACTGGTTGAGTGGGAGCTGACAAAGGCAAATGGAGCTCATACTGAGCATAAGGATGTTACCAGTGATGTGTCACAGGGATTGGTCCTTGGTCTGATTCTTTTTAACATTTTTATAAATGATATTGCAAAGATGCTGTTTGGTTAAGGTTTGCCTTTTTGTGGATGATACCAAAATCTGCAATAGTGTAGACATCCTGGAGGTGTCAATAACAGGAGGAGGGATCTAGAGAAGTTTAAAGAATGGCTGAGAATATGGCAGCTAAGATTTAATGCTGAAAAATGCAGGGTCATGCATTTGGACTGCAAAAACCCAAAGGAGTAGTACTATATAGAGGGTGAAGCACTTCAGTGCACAAAAGAAGAGTGAGCCCTATGAGTGACTGTATCTGATGATCTTAAGGTGGCCAAACAGGAAAAATAGGCAACAGGAAAAGCCAAAAGGATGCTTGGGTGCATATTGAGAGGAACGGCTGACAGGAAAAAAGAAGTGATAGTGCCTCTGTATAAATCAGTGGTCTTCACCATAAAGCATATGGGGACAGCCTTAAAGATTTAAATATGTATACTGTGGGAGAAGGTGAGCCTCTTTCAAAGGAAAGAAAGCTCTGGAACAAGGGGATATAGGTTGAAGATGAAAGGGGACAGACTTCATGAGTAATCTAAGGAAATATTTCTTTGTGGAAAGATGGTGAATACTTGGAACAGCCTCCTAGCAGAGGTGGTGGAGACAAGGACTGTATATCTGAATTCAAGAAAGCATGAGGCAATCATAGAGGGCTGTCCCTTAAGACTATGTGTACAGTGCTGTGTATGCCTAGTAGCTCTATCCAAACGATTAGTAGAAGAAGCAGTAGAAATGCTATCCCAAACTGTAGAGGTCACAAAAGCAATACCATCATGCCCTTTCATATTTTATTTACTATGTTGTTTTAAGTTGAAGGGTTGCAATTCTGGCTTGTTACAACTGTCCCTCCAAGTCCCATCACTGTCTGCCACTGCTCTTTAAGTGTGGGACCAGCATGTGTTGCAATAGGCAGAAAGAACCTGTAAGCTTGGCAAGCTTGGTTTCACATTTACTGTACTTCGAAAACAAATTTATATAGCACCACAAGGGTATCCTTAATACAAGGGAGGAAGTGAAAGCTATGTTTATGTAGGGTTGCCAACTGGCCGGTTTTCAGCCGGCCTGGCCGGTTTTTCCATGGCCAGGCCGGCTGCCGGCGCAGATGCAAAACCGGCCCTTGAAAAGCCGTTTTTTTGCTCTGGCCGCAAGATCGGGAGCGGCCAGAGCAAAAGACCGGCTTTTCTTCCGACCCGAAGTTAAAAAAAAACCCACCCAGGGCCGGCCCACACACCGGAGGGCTTCAGAGGGCGCCGGGGAAGCCTGCGCGAGGCCCCGGCTCCCTCTGTACAGCCGCCAGCGTGAAGATCCTTTTCCTTCACGCTGGCGGCTGTTTCTGTGAAGCCGCGATTGCTGGGAAAGGTTAAAGGCAATACCCTTTAACCTTTCCCAGCATTCGCGGCTTCACAGAAACAACCGCCAGCGTGAAGGAAAAGGCTCTTCACGCTGGCGGTTGTACAGAGGGAGCCGGGGCCTCGCGTGGGCTTCCCCGGCTCCCTCTAAAGCCCCTCAGACAACCGCGGTGCTGGTCGGGGGGGGGGGGGGAGGCCAAGGACTGCATGGGCTGTGTTGGGGGGGGGGCTAGGACTACAAATGGGCTGTGATGGGGGGGACCTGGACTGGAAAACGGCTAGGGGGGGGGGACGGACGTGGACTGGAAATAGGCTGTGATGGGGGGGGGACCTGGACTGTAAAAGGGGTATGGGGGGGGGGGGCAACATGGACTGGAAATGGGCTATGGTGGAGGGAGGGGGAACTTGGACTAGAAATAGGCTGTGATTAGGGGGGCTAGGACTGCAAATGGGCTGTGATGGTGCGGGAGGACTCGGACTGCAAATGGGCTGTGATGGTGGGGGGGCCTAGGACTAGAAATAGGCTGTGATGGGGGACTTGGACTGGAAATGGGCTGTGATGGGGGGGGGGCTAGGACTGGAAATGGTCTGTGATGTGACGGCTAGCACTGGAAATGGGCTGATGAAGAGCTGGAATAGGACTGGAAATGGGCTGATGTGGGGCATGGGAGAATGGGACTAGAAGGGAGTGGATGCTGGGTGGGTCTAGAACTATAAGGGAACTGATTTTGGGGGAGGACTAGAATGGATGGGGAATGAGAATGGAGAGGGGAAAAAATATTTTGTGTGGAAGAAAAGTCTATGATGGGCCGGGTATTGGGAGAGTAAGAGGGGCTTGAAAATGGAAGGGTGAAATTTAAACAGATGATAAAGGAATAAGCAAAGAATTGGGGGAAAGAGCAAAAGGGAAACAATCAGTATGTTAAAGCAGAAATAGAGAGAGAATGGAAAAACATCTAAAAGAGAAGAAAGGACAAATGGATAGCTCGCAGAAGACACAAAGAAACCAGAAGAAAGTGACTGGAGCAATTGCAACTGAAAAATAAAACGCCCAAACAGAAGGTAGAAAAATACTTTTTATTTTGAATTTATTAACTGGAATATGTCTGGTCTGGGAAGTGTGTATTGCTAACATCTTTGCGTTTTTGTTTAGTGCAAGAGGAAATTACTTTATAGTTTTATTTCTCCAGTGTTGTACATTTCATGTTTGGATTTTGGGGTTCCCAGTTTAATTATTATCTGACCAAGGAAGTTAGCTTACACGTATCCTCGGTAATTTTTGTGGGTGGGGCTGGGGGCGGGGCAGGGGTGGGACTAGGGGCGGAGAATGGGTGGAGCATGGCGAGCCACAGGTGTCGGGTTTTTCTCGGTGAAAAAGTTGGCAACCCTATGTTTATCAACATACAAAAAAACCTCTGCACCACACCTCGAAAGTGTACTGTGTAACTTTTTGAGACTTGATACTGTTTCAGTAGTCAAATGATATTGTCATTCACAATTACAAAACACTTTAACTTAGTAGCAGAAGGTCTCAGCATAGATGGGCAGCCATTAGACTATCATGTTATCATCTAATGGACTCACAGCCCTTTTCACATCAACGACCTTTTTTTTAAACAACTGCTACCAAAAACAAATATAAAAACTTAGTTTGGAGAATAATTCAAAACTGTTGTTATAATTTGAAAAAACAAGTGCTTAGCTTTTGAAGAAAACTTCAGCTTAAAATTTCCCAATGCTGACAGACGCGCCACTAAGTGCGTTTCACCTTCACAGGTTTCATCAGGGGAATCTTGTAAAGCACTTAGATGCTAAAGATCCATTTTCTCTCACAAACATTTGCTCAATGGTGCTTTTATGTGCAGCCCCAAGTATTTAATGGCCCCCCTGTGCCCATTTGAATGGGTACCTTCCCTTTAGGCGTTCTATTTCCTCCTCTCAGATATTTATATTAAGCACCTCCGTCTTATCCATATTCATCTTGAATCCAGATACCACTCCATACCTCTCAATTACTTCCAAAACCCTTGCTAAAGTCCCTTCCGGCTCAGTTATCATTAAGAGGATATCATCTGCGAACAGAGAAATCTTATGTTGTTGATCCCCCACCCTAACCCCACTAACTCCCTCTTCCCTTCGTATCACCTGTTCCAAAGGTTCCTCTGCTAGCGCAAATAATAATGGAGAGAGTGGACACCCCGTCTTGTGCCCCTCTCCAATCCAAACACTGGCTAAATTAAAATCCCCTCCCATCACCAATTTCCCTTGTACGTTACGCTCTAACATCCCACAGACCTCCCTCCAAAGAATAACTTGTCCTGAATTTGGTGCATAGACATTCGCCAACATAACTTCCTCTCCTCTCCACTCTCCACACAGTATCAACACTCTTCTCCTTTGATCCCTAATCACCTCCCCTACCTGAAAGGGACACTCCCTCCGTATCAAAGTTGCCACCCCCCCCTTTTCTTCCCCCGCCCCTCTTTTCCTTCCCCTCTCACCTTCCCAAAGTACAGATTCGGAAACGGTTTGCAGGCCAATAGTCCTTCATCTTTAACTTTGAGATGAGTCTCCTGCACCATTATATTATCCCATTGTAACCTGTCTGCCTCCCTAAATAGCTGTCTTCTCTTCTGCAGACTATTTAGCCCTTTAGCATTTATTGTACCTATTCATATCATCTCGTCTGTTGAGTGTATATTAGTGTACCTCACTTATGTCCGCCCTCCTTCTCCTTCCCCCTCCTTCACTTCCCTCCCCCCATTAAGCAGTCTCCTCCCAGGAAACTGACCAGATATAGGAAGTGACTGTCTAGTCCGCGTCTGCCCCTGCCTCTCATTAAATCACCCCTTATCAGTTTATTGCATTCTTCCCATCTTCCCGTAGTTTCCACCCATCCAAGAGGACCCCCCTCCCTCTTCCAATCCTCCCCTCTTAATGCTTGTCAGTTTATTCCTTTCTTTTGCCCTCCCCTCCAACCATAAACATTTCCCTTTAACATACAATTCTCTAAACATTTTAAACCCAACATTATATCATCAAATTTGTCTCAGAGTCCGCTTTTCCTTTGTAGAGCCTCGAGCCAGGCTCCCTGAAAAATGTCTTTAGCTTCTTCTCTAGACCTTCTAAATATTGGTTACCAACTTACTCTTCGCTGTAGCCTCCTCTCATCCTGTTTCCTTTGAAGCTCTGTCCTCTCCATGCTTCCCCTTTGAAAGTCTCGCCAATCTTCTTCCACTGGCAGGCACTCGCTGCCATTTCAAACCCCCAATCTTAGAAACTGATGAGGTGCCTGCTTTAACTTGCCCCACCAAAGTCTCTGGAAGGTTCGATACTCCAAGGTCCTTTAACACTTCCCATGCTTCGCTACTATTCTTCGCCCGTCGCGATACCCCCTTCACTGTTATCAGTAAACCGAAGGGGTATAGTCACTTGTATCTCAGTCCTTCTCTTCTCAAAAGAGCTGTTACATCTCTCAATTCTCAATGATGTTGTAAGGTACCCACAGACAAATCCTGGTATAGCTCAATATTATGTCCATTCCACTGAAAATGTCCCATCTTCCGAGCTGCTCCCAGGACTTGCTCCTTTATTTTATAAGAGCTCATGCATATCACTATATCTCGTGGTCTATTGTCACTTATAGGGCCCAGACCCCTATGTGCCCTTTCCAATTGCACGGGCACCTCCCCTGCTGCATTTTCTGGTTCCGTTTCTTGTAGTAATGCCTCAAACACTTCTGTTATTACTTTATCACAGTCCTTATATTTAGGGTCTTCTGGAATTCCTCTCACTCTTATATTGCACCTCCTTGATCAGTCCTCAAGATCCTCTGTCTTTTCTTTCAATTGTTCTTGTATTTGTTTCAACTCATCCCATCCTTTCTGTAGTTCTCCCATAGCCTTCAACTGTTGGTCCAGTTGGTTTTCTGTTTCTTCCACCCAAGATCCAAGGTCTATTATATCTTGCCTCAATGCTTGTAAAGTCTTTTTCAGCTCAGTTTTAACTCCACTGATTTCTAATTTAAGCTCATCTTTCAGTTCTGTAAGCCAGTGCTTAACATTTCTGCCGCTCCAGGGCTCCACGCCCCCTCTCCTTCCTCCTCTGCCTCTCTCCCAGCTTCGGTGGCCATTTTCCCCTTTCTCTGTATCCTTCCCTCCTTCCCTTAACAGGGGTATAAGAGGACTGGAACTCTGCCAACTTTTTCCACACTGTGAGTCCTCCCCTGGCTTTTTAGATTTTCTTTCTCCAGCTCTTCCCTTTAGGTTAGTGTCTTTTGTACATGCACACTGAGACAGTATCTATTATTATTATTATGGCCCCCCCCTGCCTCCCAGCATGATCTCCTCACCAGCGTTCAGCGTCCCAAGCCAGCACTTTGTACTTCAATGCCCTGTCACCTCTCTCTGCCACCACCACCCGTGCCTTGCTGCCTCCGACGCTGTGATATCTTCTGCGGCATTTCTCCACGGTCCCCCTGGCCTCCTCTCTTCCTGATTGCCTTCTGCGCCGTTTTCCCGCCTCTGCCACCGCCGCACACTTATGTTTCTCTCGGGGCCACGGCTTTACTCCGGTATGCTCCTTCTTCACAGGGGGCATTCACCGCCTCTTTGCCGCTTTTCCCTGCCCGGTTTCCTTCTCCTGGGGGGCCAATAACGTATTGGTGGGCAGTTCGGGCAGCGGAGCTCCTCTCTCATGCTGCCATCAGACTTGGTGATGTCACTTCCTCCCCATACTGTATTTCTCAGCCTGGAAATGCTGATGCATTATTAATTTAGAGGTCAGTATTCTGTCGGCTCAGTCACCAGTTAAATGCTGGCACCAATGTTTAACTTAGGTCAAATCTCTTTATTCAAAAGTCAGCAAACATACAAAATACAATTCAAGTAGACAAAATTTGTCAAGTATCTTGAATTACAAAAATAAAGTACCAAGAGGACACATTATTTGACCAACGTTTAACGTAATCTTTCAACGCCGCTATCCGAATATATATATTGTCTGGTGACTCTGCCAGCACTATTCAGCAGGCCTAAACTAAATGAATAAATTGTTTGGTGGCCAAATATCATTGCTATCAGGATAGTTTTAGGGCTGCCGTTGCCCTGCCCCAACCCACAATTATATGGATAGTATCAGGCCGTTTAACGATTTAAAAGGCCCGATACTACCTTTATATCTTTTGAAATTCTACAGAGAAGCCTGTGTTTGCTGGCTGATTGGAAACCCCTCATTAGTAATACGTTTCATATGCTTGGCTGTTTCAGACGGAAGAGTCAAGCTTTCTTTGCATTGTGGAGCTCACTTTCATAACCCAAGAAGCGCACGAAAAGGAAGGTCCTGAAAACACGGTTTCCTCATAATTATGTGAAAGGGAGCTGCTGTATGGTACAACTGCAGAACATGAACGTCAGATTTATTTATTTTATTTATTTATGTATATATTTCTATACCGCCCCTTCCAGCGATCAAGGGCGGTTTACAAGGAACATTTTAACAACTGTACACAGATGTATACATGTACATTGAACAATTAGATTTAACTATTTACAATGAACGGTTGAGTATAACTATTTACATTAAACAAAACTTCAACTTCAAGGTGTATTAATAATACAAACATCCATTAACTTATTTACATTGGATATTTACAGTGGTTGTGTATGTTTTGGAATTTATTTCCTTTTTTTTGACGTAAATCGGGGGTGTGTTTGGGGATTCAGACAGGGGGGGGAGTTATTTAGTTTTGAGTAAGGGGGTTCATGTGTGTATTATCATGGTTATACCTGAATCAGTCAAGAGTGCAGATACCTGAATCAGTCAAGAGTGCAAGCAGGGCTCAGTGTCACAATGCAATGTCCTATTAGTAATGATGTGGAAAACCTCTGAAATCCTGCTTGTAAATATGGCGTTACTCAGTCACTGCAAGGTCTCTCTTTATCCTTTTCAACTCTTGGAAGTTACTTTACACAATGTGTTTTCAAAGTGGTTTCAAATCAGTTTTTCCCTACTTCAGTTACCTTGAAATACATTTAAAGCTGTGGTTAAACCAGTTCAAGGTGAAAGTTAAATGCAATCATAGTCTGCATGTGACAGGGAAAATGCTGAGATGTGGCTGCTTCAAAACATCAGAAACAGTGGAGGCAGACAATGATTAAAGCTATGGCTGCTTTAGCCAGGATGGCAGAAGCAGCTCCAACCAAGGTGGATAAAATTCTGTGACTTTTAAAAATAAACTTTAATCAAAATAATTTTTAAACACCATGATTGGTGGTTTTTTTTAATGCTAGCTGTGGCATTTAAATATAATCTAGATATTCAGTGCCAGCATCTAGATTGTGGCTGGTGCTGAATACGGCGAGGTGTTAGCTAAGGCTGATATGGAAAAGTGGATATTGGAACTGCAAGCCAAGGTGGGCTCTGTCCAGGGCTGGCGCAAGGAGATGAGGCACCCTAGGCAAACCTCATCCCTTGCACCCCTCTCCTCCTCTCTGGTGCCCATCGCCGCTGCTACCGCGGACCTTCAGCAGTGGCAATGGCTGCAAACAGTCTCGTTGTGCTTACTTTAAAACGTCAGTGCCATGGGGCTGTTTACTTCCGCCTGGCATCAGGCGTTCTGAGGGAGGGGAAGCAAACAGTCCTGCGGTGCCAAAGTTTTAAGGTAAGTGCCACAGGGCTGTTTGCAGCCATTGCCACTGCTGCAGGTTCCAGAGAAGGGCAACAGTAGCGACAACAGACCTCTACTGGACCATTGGCACTCCAGGTGGCCATCTAGTTCGCCTAATAGTCACACCAGCCCTGGCTCTGTCAAAAAGAAAATTAAAGAGACAGTAGCTGAAATTAAGGCAGACATGGAGGACTTGGGCAATCGAGTTGATGCTATGGAGCAAAGGAATGAAGATCAAGAAGACGGTATTGGTGCTTGCAGAGATGCTATATTTGAAGTGCAAGATCTAAATAGTGAAATTGCTATTAAACTTGAAGACCTACAGAACTGTTCGTGGAGACAAAATATCTGCATACATGGTGTACCTGAAACAGAGGAGTAATGCTCATTGAAGGACATGGTTCAGAGAATTTGCCAGCATATCCTGCATGAGGGTGAGGACCAGGCCCCAGATGTCAAGGTGGTAATTATTGGGTCCAATAAGCCTCATGATGTGACTGCCTTCCTCCACAGTTTTGATATCAAGGAGTGAAAACCAGCTAAAGCTCATCAGTTGGGTACAATCTGTTGACAGAACCTGAGTTTGGAAATCTACCAGGACTTGGCATTGACTGCATTACAGAAGCAGTGTGCTTTTAAGGAGATCGCTGATATACTGAGCAGGAGAAGATCAATACAAAAGGCTTTTCCTTTTTGGTTTGCTATTTACTCTTAATGGAGAAAGCAAGCGAATATCAATCCTGGAAGACTCCCGGAGAGTACTTAATAAAGTCATTTTCAGCTCACCATATAAACTTTAAATAGCAGATGTGAAGAACAAGTTGGTGGTATTTTGCTGGCAGAAGGCACCTGTGGCAGGCAAATACAAAAGTCCAATCCAGGAGCAACAGGATTCTGGTGACTGAAAGAGGGCAGAGATTTGGACTCTTTTTTGGGGATATCCTTTGGATATGGTTGGACTGCCCTACTCATGGTGCCGTTATAGACAGTGTGTGCAGGAGTGGTAAATGCTTGAATGGCCACATGGTGATTTTTTTTTGTATGAATGTTGGGGTAGTAGATGGGAGCATGAATGAAGTAGGATAAGACTCATGTTGGATAATGATGAGAATCAATGAGCAGCTGTGGATTTGGATGGTGAGGGGGGATGCAGCGTATGGATGAATGGTATTTGGTATAAGAGTAGAATGTTAGTGTATTTCCTGGGAGGGGAGGGTTTGAGCAGGTGGCATATATATGGGCCTGTCTAGGGTCACTTCCTTGGTCTGGAATGGGTCAGGAAGAGGGGGATTTACAGTTGTGGTCAACATTATTGGCACCTTTGCAGTTCAACCCCTTAGTGTCCAATATCTCCAAAGAAAAAGTGGCCCGTGAAATGGCTTTGGACTATATATGCACACATATCTTACACACAAAAGATTCAAATAAAACAAGATCAAATAAAAAAGGAAATAGCATAAAAACTGGGACATTGCCAGGACACGATTATTAAATCAATGTATTGGATCTATAATATAGGTAAAATATTCCACCAAGTGTCTTTCCAATTCCCTATATTCACTCTTATGCTCTAATCATACGAATTTTAACATCTAGAAATTAATTTTTGTCAGACATAATACTGAGGTTGTTATGTGGACGCGTCCTCCAACATGTCCTTTTTATTCTAATTTAAGTGATCTTATAGTGTAATAAAAATTGAACCAACGCTTTCAAATTTATCATTTATGTTCCGCTTCTGGGTAAACACTTATTTGAACAGCAAAAATGCCCAGTTCTTCATAACCAACAGCAGTCTGTGTTTCTTCAGATCATTCTGGAGATTAGCCAGCTTAAAAATAAAATGGCCGTGACGTCTTTAATCACTGCTGAATCCACCCTTTCAAACCATTTAAAGGGAACATACAGTTACAATAAAGTAAAAAAGACATAGCAACCTCTGTATTATGCCTGACAAAAATTAATTTCTAGATGTTAAAATTCCTATGATTGGAGCATAAGAGGACATGATTTTTGGCACCCTTACAAACAATTCAAATCAGTTTGAACAGAAGAACCACATTCCCATTGCAGTAAAATTAGATGCACCTGTGATTTATTTAACAGTTTTTTTTATACTGTTTTATCATTTCAGTCAAAACTTGGTAATATGCATTAAAAAGAAACATTGATAACTTGGCTCTTTCTAAGGCAATGGAGAGTTAAGTGACTTGTCCAAGGCCACAAGTAGTACTAGTAGGAATACAACCCTGGTTTCTTGGGTCCCAAACCAGTGCTCTAAACATTAGGCTACTCCTCCACTCCAGATCATGTGTCAATACTCACATGATTTGAATCAACCAATGAATGATAGCTCTAATGTTTAAAATGGCTACATTCACTCCCTGTTCCATTTTCAGAATGGTGAAGATGAGAGCTGCAAAGCCATTATCACCAAATATCAAACTTCAAAGGGATACAAGGCCATCTCCAAAGACCTTGGGATTCCTGTGTGTACAGTTCACAATGTTGTTGAGAGGTTTTCTGCTCATATCAGAATGTGGTGGGAAGAGGAAAATTAATCCAAGAAGTCTTTGAAGGTTAGTGTGAACTGCTGGAAAACACCATGTACAACATCCAAAGAGCTTAAGGCCGACTTGGAGCAATCTGGAATGGTGGTTTCAACCCGCACCATATGCCATGCACTAAACAAAGAAGGACTTCATTGGCGAAGGCCAAGGAGGACCCCACTGCTCAAAGACAGACATAAAAAGGCACGCTTGATCTTTGCCCAAACCCACCTTGAGAAACCACAATCCATCTGGGAAAATGTTCTGTGGCTAGATGAAACCAAACTTGAACTCTTTGGCAATGCAGACCAGTGATACATTTATAGGCAAAGAAATGAAGCTTACAAGGTAAACAAGATCCTTCCTACAGTTAAATATGGTGGAGGTTCCATAATGTTGTGGGGCTGTTTTGCTGCCTCAGGAACTGGAGGCCTGGAACGTATTAAAGTAATCATGAGGTCAGAGGACTATCAAGGTATTTTGGAGAAAAATGTTTACAAAGGAGTGCTAAAGGAGCAAAGGTGCTGTTAACAGGTGTTATCGGCACCCGTGAGCTGTTAATGCTACGGAAAGCACCTATAATGCTGGATTAACGTGTGGAAACTGGTCCCCTAGCGTTTGAAGGCATGTATATTCATACGGGGTACCATATACTATTAGACTGAATAAATCTGAGAAAGAGTTAATTTTGTTCAGAACCTTGCTTAGAAATAAAACTTCATATATTAGTTTACTAGGTGAAGGTTTACATAAATAAAGAAAGGGCAGGTTGTACCCCAGTCTCTCTAACTCAGGGATACCAGATAGCAGTCTCAGAGTTATTAACTAAAATACTCTCAGGGTTAGTAATTAGTAGATATCAAGAGGTATTAGCAGTAAACAATTATGTCAATTAGGTCATTCTATATCTTGGATTCCTGTATGTCTCCTTATAATGGCCATGTAACAGTAAATAATTATGTCTCGGACTCCATTTATGGCTCCACATTGACCCACACTAAATAAGTTGACCTACAATATGAAACATACATGACGTTTAATGATAAAGTGAAATTATGCTGTATCATCTACAAAAGCCTTATAAATAAAGTGAACCATGGCTAAGAAGTTAGAGTAAACAGGGAGAACGTGCTTCTCTCAGTTTCTCTCCACAAAGCTTTGGTGTATTTTTCTATAGAACTGTGTTGTATTTATTGCTGTCTTGATAACCTTCCCATTGTTTGTGAATGTAGTTATTTGTAGCTTCAAGAACCCAGTGAGGTTACTGGTGAGGAGAGAGTTAAGTAAGCTCTTCAGTTGGTGCCGTGACTCATCTACAGATTTCAACATTCCTGACAAGGAGGGAAGGTGTTTGTGAGTATTATCTGGTGCCAGCAATGAGCAATCTGTTAGGTGAACAGGTGTGGTCTCAATTGTGTGAATGGCATGTTGAAGCTATGGGTTTAGCTCTTCAGAAATGTAGCCCTTCTTATTGTATGCGTGAACAATATGGAAATAGGGCTACTAATTATGTTGCGCACTGGCATGCACTGACTAATAATAATGTTTCCTTTGGAAGGAACATTTTCTGTAGATAAGCTTTGTTATCTGAAATGTGCTTTGCAGACTAGACACAGAATATGCGATGCTCATGAAGGGCTAGTGTTTAGTTGGTGGCAGCGAATGGCACATAAATTGAAAAATGAATTGTTTGTATTAGTGAATGTTGATACAATGAGTGAACCACCGGAGAAAGCAGAGGTGGCTGCATTTGAAGATGTTCCAGGTGTATTTCCGTCGTCTTCCCCTGTCTGTTCTGAGAATTATGTAGTTTCTGAAGGGAAGATAGTCACTCGTTCAGCGAAATTAAAATATGAGATAAGAGATAAGTTAAGAATATTGGGAAATACACAGATCACGAATTTTGGGACTTGCAATGTGTCCCAACTCAGAGAAATGAATGATCTTCTTAGTCGTGAAACAAAATGTACTGTACGTGTTATAGATTCCTTAGAGGAAACATTAAGAAATAATATTTCTGCTACAAAGGAATTAGGTATTTCTAGTAAACTTGTTGATGATATTGAAAAGGGTCTGAATAAGCATTTTATGACCTATAGAGAGAAATGTATTCAACTACATAGTGCTATAAGTTTTTTTTCAAACTGTGTTGTGTCAGTATAATAGTTCATGTCCTACTTGGGCTGCTTTAGATAATTTGCTTAGAACTGCGTTCTATAACCCAGCTGATTTTTATTCAGTTTGTGACATACCTTGTGATAGATTTTCAAGAGAAAACTCGAAGAGATAATTTTGTTTTAGTGGTTAAAAGATGATTTTCTGTTAAAATCACTTACAGTAGTAGTAGTACACTTATAGCAAACCTGTGAAAAGGACTGGTTGAGATTACACATCTTTAAGGCAGGATTCATTAATTGTTTTTGTAAATGTTTTATCCCGTGAGTAAAGGTATTTTTTACAACTTTAATAATCGATTGGCCAGCTAACACAGCTGATGTAAGTCTGAAAAAGTACTGATATAAGTCTGAAATGTGCTTGTGTATGTCTGAAAAGTGCCTGGTGCAGTGAGCTGACATTTGATGTGAAATGACTGAGTCGCTCAAGCTGACGATTGCTCAACCTCCCAGGAGCAAGGGGTAGGATTGGAGCGCGAGAAAGTCATAGGAATCTTCAGCGAGACAGTTCAGATAAGCTTGTCATTGAGCTTTTGTAAGCAAAAACTGTCTCTGGAATCAGAGCAGGGGGATGATCAGAAGAGATGCTTTCCCTGCTATTCTTTGCAGATGTCACAACTATTTACCCTGATCCTGGAAGACTTCTATCTGCTCTGTGGGCTGCCCCAGGATAAAATGTCACACATTGTCAGTTGTGTTTCTTTCCTCTGAAGTGCCGTTTTCTGCAGATGAAGTGCTGTTTTCCTGCAGATGCAAGCATCGTTATCTTGGAAAACTTTCATCTACAGTGCTGGGATCAGATATCGGATGCCTTTCATTCTGCCTGTACGGGTCACCGTGAGACCTGAAGTTTCGTTTCTTAGACTGTCAGCTGTGTCCATTGCCAGCCATACCGTGCCAGCCATACCGTGTCACTTCAGTATGTGAGACTTCAACTCTTTTTGTGCTACAAGCGAGATTTGATGGCTGTACGGTAAGACGCTGATAAACTTGTACAAGAACCTGTACGCAGTTCATAATGTGATTTTGCCAACTTCTCCCTGGATTTTCAGTATGATTTGGCAAAAAAAAAAATGCAGTTTTGTTTTTATCTGCTCTTTTTGAAGGTTAGTCATGCATATTTGCAAAGGCCCTAGAAACTGCATTATCTGATGAAGAAACTCAACCATTCCTTTTTAATTTTCTTATGTGAATGATTTGTTTTTAATGTAAACTAAATTACTTATGTCATTGGTCAGATTTGTGCCTTTTATTAGTTTATACTGTTAAGTTAGGTTTGAGGGTTAAATCTGTCTCAACTGCATTTTTTTTTTTTAATATGTTGTTATTGTTTAGCTTCCACCTTATCGCAGTAGAAGGTTTGTTTTTGAATGCTACAATATACTGGGAAATGCGCCATGTTTTAAATGTAAACATGTACTGGGAAGAGTGCCATGATTATTGTAAACTATTCAAATGGTTTGTAGCTATTTCTGATGTTTCTGTTATCTGTGTGCTTTGTAAGTCTTCACGACTGGTTGTAAACCAGAGCAAACTAATGAAATAACGTTGGGACTCCCGTAATGTCTACATTGTTTAATAGCAATATTTTTTTTTACAATTGAAACTTCCTGGTTTCTGGTTCTGCAGCAACGGCTAGCAGACGATCTTGCAAATGGACAACCGTTTTGCAGACACATGAAAAGAAAACCGGCAAGCTGTTTTTCAAGCATTAGTGTTACTGACTTGCAGTATTTAGCACTGGTTAAGATGCCTTTATTTTCTCTTTTATCTCTTTTTGAAGATACTTCTTTCGAAACCCAGCTTTGAACTTCGTGACGTTTTGGGCAGCTGGGAAACGGATCATCTGTTTATTTGCCCTGCTCATCTTTTGTTTTTTATTTGCCTTGTTTTGCAGGAGACGTTTTACCGCTGTGGTTATGCAATTTGTCTTTTGGTTATTGTTTTTTTTGGTACAAAAGTAATCTGTTTAAACTGTTTCAGGACTGGTACTGTAGGAATAGTTTAGGGAAAGATATTGAGACTCCTGCCTGCTGAATTCATTTTATTTTATTTTGATTTTGCACCCTGTTTTGGTATCTGTTCTGTATCAGAGGAGGGAGACGGTGTCCCTAATAGGGCACTTTGATACAGCCTCCGATTGAATACAAGCTTTTCCTTTTTAGCCCTTATGGCGGTGTGTGTTTCCCCGGATACTATTTGAAATAATTAATGAATGCCTTGGCAGTTATCCCAGACACCCGGTGTTGCGCAGCGCTATCTTAACTTATTGTGTACGGTTGTACTCAGCCCTGTTTGTTTTCTTTTATTGCAAGTGACTCATTAACGAGATGGCAAGTTCTTTATATCCGGGATCCGCAGAATTATTTTAGCAGAAGTAAAGTCACCAGATTGGGTCCTGCTTAAGCCTGTATCCGAAGACACTCCCAGCTCCGGAGTTCCTGGTCCATGTCGTGTGTTCTTGGTGGGATATTCAGCTTGTAAAGTGAGAAGACATTCTCAACGAATGCATCTTATACGGTGGCCCCCTCACAAGTCCAGAAAGTGGCTTCCTGTGTCGGTGAATCAAGAGTTTGCAACGCAGAGTCTTATTGGATAAATAGTGATTGAAGAAAAGGACTTTTATGATTCAAAGTATTTTTGAAAGAACAGAGACATTACAAAGAGATTATTGTATTAAGTAAATTCTAAATGGACTATTCATGTAAAATACTTTTATATAGCATTTAAAATGTTTTTATGTATTTATAGTAAGACCTAGAGGGATGAGGATAGTTTAGATTAGTGTTTTCCTGATATATATGTAATGACTTTTAGGTACTGAACCTCTACTTAATAAAGTAATTGAGAATTAGAGGGCCAGTATAGCGATAGTATATCTCTTCATCATCTTAAGAAGAGTATTAAGAAGAATAGGTATATATTTAGTTTGTCTTAGAATATTTTTGAGAATGTTTTTATTGCTATGCATATTGGCTATGCATATTTCCTAAATAATGGTTCTAGATGTGCTGTGGTAATTTATTAATGAAGCAGTATTGTATTCAGAATCATGAGGATGTTAGAAGGAATATCCAAATATTTTGAGGCACATTTACATTTGATGGGAAAAACATTGTAAGTTATCAAAGTTTGTTGCTTGTCTTCCAACAGTGACAGCTCCTCAGCATGGAAGTTTTACCAGGAGTTAGGCCTAAAACCTTTAAGGAGTTTTGTGACATATAGTCATATACAAACACAAATACAAACACAGAACCTAGAATAATTAAAGATATAGGTATGAAGATCCTATGTACAAGTTCTTATATTTCAGTAATTTACAAAGTAATGTCAGTTAATGGGAACCAAGTGTGTAGTTCTAGCTACCCTTTTTGGATGCCTCTAGTTCAGACCTAGGCATACTTAACCAGAGTTAAAGTGAAATAACTTAATGGTCATGCCTCAGAGGGTTTTTGAGTAATTGTATGCAGAATATATCCTGTCCTCAGTGAGTTTCTGAATCTCACATCTTAGCGGTTCAGCATTTTGCTGCAGCTCATTGTATTTGTTTACAAGCCAGACATTGCTGTTATCTGCCTCTCTTAAATATTGTCTGCTTGGTAATTTAGTTTTTGTGTTTTGGCAAAAGTAGAGCACCTTTTGCATGTCTGTTCAGCTCCTCCAATCTTCTGTTCTCCTGCTGTAGTTCTTGTAGGCTCGCCCCACGACAGCCATGTTTCTTCTTTGTTGCAATAGGGCTGCAGATGTTTTTTCAAGTTGTCCAAGTTGTTTTTGCATTGGTAAATTTTGGACTGTGCATTTTGGGTTTTTTTCATGTGCAGAATGATCACATGTGCTTTGAGGTTCTTGCATGTTTTCCAAAACTGTGAATTTTTCTCTCTGCACTTCTCATTCTCTTTCTTAACCTCTCCAAACACTGGTTTACCGTTTGGTATATTGTGAAACATAATCTTCTGGTATTTTATTTTTGTTGAGCTGATTTTGTAATCTCCGATTTGAGAACTGATGTTTCAGTTAGTATTTTTGTAGTGCAGAGTTTCCCAGAGGTTGATTAGGTGCGTGCTATATAGCCCTGGTGGATACCCCATAGTGAATTGAACTATATTAATTTGTTATCAATCCTGAACAAATCTTTAGGAAGAAAAAGGGATGTTTCCCCTCAGGATGAAGTCATAGTGACTGCTCTGTTTTTTTACTGAGGCAATTAGTGTATATTGCAAGGTCTAGTAAACATAGTGTCAGCTTATGCAGTCAGGAACTGAATGGTTTTTAGATTTTCTCCCAGCATAGAAAATGCTGTATGCAGAGTACTAGTTGATTTTTGTTGTAGTATGCTTGATACTAATGGAAAAATAGTGAAAGGCCAATTAGATAAAGTTAGTAACTGTACTTTTGTTTCAAATGAGAGTGATGTAAATTCCTTTTCAGCTCTCACTGATTCTGTTCCTTTATTTTGGAATTCAATATTCAGGCCGTTTGCAAGGCCTGTTAACATCTTTGTTTGGTATTTTGGGATGTTTCATTTTAGAAGTATTACTCCTCTATGTACTGACAATTGTTTCTCTATGTCAGCACTAGTTTCATTCCACCTCTTCATCTTTCACAGCTTTCTAAATCAGAAATTAGTAGGATCACTGACCCCTGCAATAATGTTACGGATTGGCCCAGAATCCAGTTGTATTTCCACTTCAATGGCAATATATGAGTTTCCTTACTTAGAAATGATTCTTTACAGAATCAGAGGAGGGACTGAAGGCATGTATATTCATACGGGGTACCATATACTATTAGACTGAATAAATCTGAGAAAGAGTTAATTTTGTTCAGAACCTTGCTTAGAAATAAAACTTCATATATTAGTTTACTAGGTGAAGGTTTACATAAATAAAGAAAGGGCAGGTTGTACCCCAGCCTCTCTAACTCAGGGATACCAGATAGCAGTCTCAGAGTTATTAACTAAAATACTCTCAGGGTTAGTAATTAGTAGATATCAAGAGGTATTAGCAGTAAACAATTATGTCAATTAGGTCATTCTATATCTTGGATTCCTGTATGTCTCCTTATAATGGCCATGTAACAGTAAATAATTATGTCTCGGACTCCATTTATGGCTCCACATTGACCCACACTAAATAAGTTGACTTACAATATGAAACATACATGACGTATAATGATAAAGTGAAATTATGCTGTATCATCTACAAAAGCCTTATAAATAAAGTGAACCATGGCTAAGAAGTTAGAGTAAACAGGGAGAATGTGCTTCTCTCAGTTTCTCTCCACAAAGCTTTGGTGTATTTTTCTATAGAACTGTGTTGTATTTATTGCTGTCTTGATAACTTTCCCATTGTTTGTGAATGTAGTTATTTGTAGCTTCAAGAACCCAGTGAGGTTACTGGCGAGGAGAGAGTTAAGTAAGCTCTTCAGCGTTAAGGTAAAAAGAGTTGGAGAGTGGGCATTAATGGAGTGGAGACTGGGTGGGGATAGCGTATGCTCCTTTAATGTTGGTATGTGTTACCGTGCATTAGAGCTCCCGGAGCTGGGAATCCTAGTGCTATCTGAAAGCTCGCGGTAAGGGCTATTTCTGACGAAGAAAGCCTATTTTAATGTATGCAATGTGCTCCATTCACCATAGTTCTCAAATTAGTGATAGCAGTGCTCCATTGGCAGCAACAGAATGGTTCTCCATTAATAAAGTACATAGCTGAAAAAGAGACGGCTGAGTGGAGATATGATAGAGGTCTATAAAGTAATGAATGGAGTGGAACGGGTAAACGTAGATCGATTCTTTACGCCATAAAAATGTAGAAAGACTAGGGGACATGTAATGAAGCTACAGTGTAACCCATATAAGACTAATAAGAGAAAATATTTTTTCACTCAACATGTAATCAAACTCTGGAATTTGTTACCGGAGGATGTGGTAAAAGCTATTAGTGTAGCTGGGTTTAAAAAAGGTTTGGACAAGTTCCTACAGGAAAGGTCCATAAACCATTATTAAAGGGAACCCGGGAAATCCATTGCTTGTCCCAATACAAGCACTGTGGAACCTGTGTCTTCTGGGGAAACTGTTAGATACTTGTGACCTAGATTGGCCACTGTTGGAAACAGGATACTGGGCTTGAGGACCTTGGTCTCACCCAGTATGGCATATCTTATGTTCTTACATTGTTCATACCAAATTGGTAAAAGAGATGACATGTGGGTGATGCAATGGGGCTGGCTAGTCCACTAGGCTGATAAGGCTGTTGCCTAGGGTGTACAATTGTGATGTCTGGTATGACTCTACTGTGACAGTGGCAGCACACATACATGCTGTCACAGTCCAAAAGGAGTCGCGCCATGTCAGCATTTTGTGAGGGTGGAGGTTGCAGCGGCTGCGGCCTGTTGCAGATGAAATCTGTATCCTGGCCATGTATGTCAGTTGCAATGCTGCAGTTGTCACTGTCAGTGGGATGGCAAGCATGTCAGTTGCAGGTACAGTGTAGCACATGGTGATACCTCCCTTCTGAGATCTAAGGCTGCCGAATGTGTACCCACATCCCCCGGTGGAGGGGGCAGGAGCAGTATGGTGTGCCTAGCTGCATGTGTGCAACCTCAATAAAGCCGCCTGCAGAATTGAAGCGGCAGCTGTGCCACAATGGCAGGGAGGGAGGGATTAGCAAGCTGTCCACCATGCTCGGTGGACCCTGGCACCTGTCTAGTTTGCCGAGTGGATGGGCTGGCCCTGGGATCAGAATGCCCCCACTTGCACATATTGAGTGGATATGTGCATGTGGGGGGAAAATATGCCACTGAGGCAGGAAGACTATGCAATATAACAACAGCCCATTTCAGAGGAAAAATGACCACCCGCCCTCTCACCTGCCAAAAGATGACCATAATCTGTGTGTGAACTGGTGATCCTTCCATAAGTAAATACTCAGTCAGTTACAACCATCTGAGCCACATGTGAATCACAATTAGCTATGGTGGTCTGCAAAATATGAGATTATTCCATGACTGCCCCACAAGCACACGCCAGGAAATGAGTACGCTGGTCATTCTGCTAGGACACCCATGGTCTGGAATGTGTGTGTTCATGTATCATGGCCTGCCCCTTTGACTGGACAGATCCCATATGCAAGACATGAATGTCAGTTGAACCAGCAGCATAGCAAGGCAGTGCAACATACAGACCTAACAAGATGTCCCTCTTCCACACCTGCCAAACATATCTTGTCAGACAAGTATGGCACAGAGCCTGCAGAGATCTAAGCAGACATAGGCATACCCCAACTCATGCCCTCATGCATCCTGACAATGACCACATATATACCCATGGATTGATGAACTCACACAGCTGCTCTGTGGCTCCAAACATGTGTGCATGAGAAAAGGGTCATGGTTTCAAGACCAGCCTGTGGATCAGGGATGGTATGTCTGGGTGTGTTAACTTTATGCTATGTTTCCAGAACTGTATCAGCAAGTGCAACCTTCAACATTTTGTCCAGAATGAGTCCACATACTCAGCTGCCACACTGAGAAGCTGCACAACTCATGGCTGGATGGCAGAGCACGCTAATAGCACCAACACACGGGAACTGAGAGTGCCCATGCACTGCAGAGTGTGCTAATAGCGTCTTCGCACTAAACAGGTATTTTATTGTGGAACATCAAAGGAGGCCTAAGTGGCAGGTAAGAATGTCAGCCTGAACCACTTTTGGACAGCAGGGTCATGTGTGTGTGTGTCTCCAGAGGAGTGTGAACTGCAGCAATGCACTGTTCATGCATGTGGTGCCCAGGCTTTATGTCTGTACATACTACATGCTGCAAGTCAGCTATACAGCAACCCCACATACTGTGTGAGACACCATTATCAAGCAGGTTAGTTTTCGTAAGTAGTTGCAACCTGTGGCTGTGACCCTGTAATGCATTCCCAGTTACACCATTGTCAAGTCCCATCCCCATAGCATTCTCCTACACTTACCTCCCAAAATGACAATGTGGGGCAGCTCCCAAATCACCTGCTGATTTGACTGGAGTAAGCAGGGTGGACACGTATGTGTGTTGCAACCCTCATCTATGACTGAGCTTCCAGGCCTCAGGACACATCCATTTGCACAGGTGAGAGGCCTGATTAATGCTAACTGCCGTAACAGCTATATCCGAAGCAACACTGTCAGTCCACTTGGCACAGTTGCAGCCTACAGGCAACAAGGCTCAAGTGGAGGGCTGGCCTCTTGAATGCCCAATTCATTCACTTAGTTGGTGACACTGGAAGGATTCTGCGATTTACCTGCATGCACGTTGCTCTTGTCCCATGCTGCAGTTGCAGAGTACAATCTGGGGGACTCTCTGCTCCATGCAGTGTATGCACATACAGGCAGGTCCGTATCAGGCAAATTTGCATACAATAAAGACCATCTCTACACTGCCAAAGCAGTCAGCAGTACAGTATATTACCTATTACCCCAAATGCACCTGTGTGCCTGATAGTGACAGTGGGAAACTGACCTCTGAATGCAGTGTGCACAATTCCAGCTGCCAAAATGTGGCACAGGATGTCAAGCTGGTTTCTGCATCGCCTGCCACCATATGGGAAGCCAGAGCCTGGAGGTGAATGCTGGAGTGGGAGGAACAGTACCATACATGTTTAGAATGTGTCCTTCCTAGAAAGTATTGCAGGCCAAATCCTATGTTCACATGGCCAGAGGTTATGCGGGCCTACTCAGTGTCTGCAGGTGTTACATCAGAGGGCCCATGGGCACCGAGTGTATGGTGACTAGCAGACTGGGCACAGGTGGTATGTGAGTGGCTGACACAGGCCAGTGTTGCCCAACATATGCAGGCTGCCTGTGATTGATCTAGTTTATTGAAATTCCCAGAAAGTGAGACTAGCAGTTGTTCTTGGGCTGTTGGTAACCTGCTGATAACTATGGTCTTGGCAGGCCCTTCTGCTTGGTGTCAACACCCCCCCCTTCCTACCTAGACAACACTCACTGCATTCGGGTTCTTTGGAAACAGCTGCCACAACCTTAGGGACTGACATGGGATGTTATAGGAGAGTCCATGGCTAACAGGAGCAGGACACAAGGCCCAGATAAGACCAGTCCAGCATGCTGCAATTGTACAGAATACCAAGTGACTAGCATCATACACTGCAGACAATACCTGTAGGCACACTTGCAGTGATTATAGAGCAGCTCCAAAACCTGGAGAGTCCATCTATTGCAGGGCTTGCTCTGGGGACTAGGCAATGTGTGCCCTTCCTAACATTCAGGGTGACTGCTGAAACAGGTCATTTGCACATATGGCAAATGTTATGTGCTGGAAGAATACAATGTTCCTGCATATTACAGGGCAGATGTATGGATCGTGGCATTCTCCTTATGGGCATCAGCTGCATATATCTGCTCAGATTGTGCGGTGCATTATGGGTAATGGAAGAGCTAACTGATACTGGCACCCAGAGCCCCAACTCTAGCCATAATGGCGACTGTGATCACTGGAGCATTGCCCAGTACCTGCTTGTCTTCTATGATGTGCATGAACCCCCGAGGAGGGCAGGATGGTCTGCGATGGACCACAGGGATCATGAATGTGGTCCGAGTTAGGTGTATGTGCAGGTGTACCAATCTTGCAGAGTACAGCAGGTCACAAGGGACTGCATACCCTGTACATGTGCAGTGGACCTCTGCTGCGAATGTTTGGCGTTGGAGGTACAGTAGAGGGTCGGGCATCTTGACCTCACATGTGGCTTGGCCTTTGGATAAAACATGTATTCTGCAACTGTGTGTCTGTTATGCAGCTACAGTAATGAGTGTTCAGTGCAGTACGTACTGCATGTGTGCCGCTGTAGGCAGGACCTAAGTGTGGTGTACCACAGTATCAGAATGTGCCAGTCACGTTGTTTCATGTCCTGGGTTTTGGCCATTGCAGGCAGGGACCTGCAGTCTCTTTGATTCTAGACATGTCATGAAAAATAAAATGTGGATGTGTAGCTTAATGGTTAGAGCACTGTCTCAGTAAGTGACAGACCAAGGTTTGAATCCCACTTGCTCTCTTTGTGGCTGTGGGAAACTCACTTCAGTATACTGCCAGAAACAGTCTGAGGTCTGCATTGACGGGAGGACACACATTCTTATACTTGTTTATGTGTTACAATAGCACATTGGGTCTGCAAACATGCACATTGCAATCATGCCCATCTGACAGCATGTCTTAATTGGCTCTGCTGTAGCCCATTGCAAAGGGTCGGACATGTTCACCCTGCAGATGTATGACATGAGTTATATACGATTGGAATAATTCATCATAACTGTGATTGAATATCTCTGGCTCCATCACCTACATGCAAGACATGTAGGCACATCCCACTTCTGGGATGGCTCCCTGCAGGGGTCATCATACATCCTTATTTGCTCCATATGGCCAATATGAAAGACACTTGTCCAGTTATTATATGCACATGTGTCAGGAAGATTGTATGGTGTTTAGAAAAGCTGAGACAGCTGTCATACCCAAATAGCTGGTATTGGAACTTCCCTGTGGCACAGCTATACTTTGTCACACACACTACAACTGCATTTGTGCAGTCACATCAAGTACATTGGATCAGCAAGGCTTGAAAAAATCTTTATTTCGCGTTTTTGCTTCTGCAGCAAGCTTCTTCTCAAATTCTCCCTTTGCCTTCTTTATCAATGCCTTGCATTTGACCTGCCAGTGCTTGTGCTGTTTCCAGGTTTCGTCGTTTGGCTCTTTTTTCCATTTCCTGAAAGATGCTTTTTTGGCAACAGCCTCTCTGACCTCACCTTTAAACCATGCTGGCAGTTTTTTGGACTTCCTTCCACTTTTCTTAAAGCGTGGAATACAGCTGGTCTGAGCTTCCAAGATAGTATTTTTCAACAACACCCAAGCTTGATGTAAGTCTTTAACCTTTGCAACTGCTCCTTTTAGTTTTTTCTTAACTATTTTCCTCATTTTATCATAGTCTCCCTTTCAAAAGTTAAAAGGTAGTACTGTGGATTTCCTTACTATCCCTCCTCCACTAATTAAATCAAAGGCGATCATGCTATGATCACTATTGCCAAGTGGTCCCAACACCCTTATCTCTTGCACTAGATCTGGTGTTCCACTAAGGACTAGGTCTAATATGGCTTCCCCTCTGGTCAGTTCATGAACCAGCTGCTCCAAGAAGCAGTCATTTATGTCATCTAGGAACTTTATCTCCCTAGTATGTCCTGCCGTGACACTGACCCAGTCGATACCGGGGTAATTGAAATCACCCATTATTATTACTGCGCTGTAACTTTTGTTAGCTTCCTTGATTTCTTTGAGCATTTCATCATCCATTTGTTCATTCTGGCCAGGCGCTCGATAGTACACCCCCACTGCCATCGCCTTCCCCTTTTTACATGGAATTTCAATCCATAGAGTTTCTACATCAAATTTTGTTTCCTGCAAAACTTTAATCCTTTCTGACTCAATGCCCTCTCTAACATAGAGCGCAACCCCTCCACCAATTTGATCAGCTCTATCATTACGATATAGTTTGTACCCAGGTATCACAGTGTCCCACTGGTTGTCCTCCTTCCACCATGTCTCTGATATTCCAATCATATCTAACCTCTCATTTAGTGCTATATATTCTAACTCTCCCTTCTTATTTTTTAGACTTCTAGCATTTGCATACAAGCATTTTAGAGACTGTATTTTATTCATATTAATTTGGCTATTGGTAGGCATGGGTAATTTGGGATCTTTAAGCTCTGTCTGCTCCATACTCGAGGGCATTTGGGCTACTTTACTCTTTTTTGGAACCTCTCTGCTTTTGGTAGTATCCTTCAAGGATACATTCTTCCGAACCATCCGCTCTTGGGCGACTGTCGGCTTTCCCCTATTATCTAGTTTAAAAGCTGTTCTGTCTCCTTTTTAAAGGTTAATGCCAGCAGCCTGGTTCCATGTCATGTATTCTCCTGCCGGCTGCTATGCCATGATCCACACAGGAACATTCTAATCATTAGGCTGTATCACTCACACCTCTCCTGTGAATGATCTGCATGTCACCACTCCTGCTCAATCATCCTTTGGATGCCCGTATCATGGAGATGCTGGCTCTGCCAGGGGACACTTCTTCCCAATCCTATGCCACACACTGACATTACAGCACATTACATGTGCACCCCTCACTGATACAGTATAGATACCTTCCACATGCTCATCCCACTTACTAACATGCAGGTTACATATGGATCTGACATATCCATCAGCTTTCCTTCCATCCATCACCTAAAATGTGACTTTCACAAGGGCTCTTTGACTGCCATTTTTAGGCATTAAGGTCCATGCTTGTCACCTTAATGTCCAGTGTCCTGTTAGCACCCGATAAATGGAGCAAAGCGCCCTTACTGCCAGAACGACTACTTCCTTCCTCAGACTTTATTGCATGATAACACCCTTACCGCTGCCTTTAACGCTTGCTAACTGGTACGCCCTTAACGTTCTTTAGTAAACATACCCCCTAGTGTCAGAAAGCTAGGTCTGGGTCAAAGGTCATAGGTCCTCCAGCAGGACAATGACCCAAAACATACATCCAAAAGTACAAACGAATGGCTAAAAAGGAAAAAATGGACTATTTTAAATTGGCCAGCAGTGAGTCCTGATCTCAATCCAATTGAGAACCCTTGGAAAGAGCTAAAATCTGCCATTGCTAAAAGGAATTCTGGAAACATTCATGAGCTGTAACAAATTACAGTTTATAATTGGAAAAATTCTAACTGTATGTCATCATAATATTGTAAAAGTATGTTTAAAGGTATACAACAAAAAAAGATGACTGTGCAACTCAGACGTAATAATTTCTGAGAAAACACAAAATATGACCTGGACACGATTAATGGCACCCTTCACTAATATTTGGTTGCATAACCCTTGGCAGTAATGCAGCCTCCAAACGATTCTTTTAGCCATTTCTAAGTTTCGTACATCTGTCTGCTGGTAGTTCCTCCCACTCTTCACCTGTGATTTGTTCCAACTCATGAATGTTTTCAGGATTCCTTTTAAAACAGTCCATTTGTTCTTTTTTAACCATACTTTTGGGTTATTGTCATGCTGGAGGACCCATGACCTTTGACCCAGAACTAACTTTCTGACATTAGGTAGCACATTTCGCTCCAAAACACTTTGATAGTCCTCTGACTTCATGATTCTTTTAATACATTCCAGGCCTCCAGTTCCTGAGGCAGCAAAACAGTCCACAACATTATGGAATCTCCACCATATTTAACTGTAGGAAGGGTGATTTTTCCTTATAAGCTTCATTTCTTTGCCTGTAAATGTATCACTGGTCTGCATTGCCAAAGAGCTCAAGTTTGGTTTCATCTGCCCACAGAACATTTTCCCAGAAGGATTATGGTTTCCCAAGGAGGGTTTGGGCAAAGATCAGGCGTGTCTTGTTATGTCTGTTTTTGAGCAGTGGGGTCCTCCTAGGCCTTTGCCCATGAAGTCTTTCTTTGTTTAGTTCGTGGCGTGTGATGCGTGGCATATGGTACCACTCCAGGTCAGCCTTAAGCTCTTTGGATGTTGTACTTGGTGTTTTCCAACAGTTTGCAATAACCTTCAAAGACTTCTTGGATTAATTTTCCTCTTCCCGCCACATCCTGGGAGGTTCTTGACAGTTCCATGAGCAGAAAACTTGTTAATAGCATTGCAAACTGTAGACACGAATCCCAAGGCTTTTGGAGATGGCTTTGTACCCCTCTGAAGTTTGATAATGGCTTTTCTGATGGTCTTAGGTAGCTCTTTTGTGTTCACTATAGTAAAAATGGAACAGAGAGTGAATGTGACCATTTTAAACATTACAGCCATCTTTCATTGGTCGATTCAAGTCATGTGAGTACTGACAATTGATCACAGGTGCATCTAATTTTACTGTAGTGGGAATGTCGTTCTAGTCAAACTGACTTTAATTGTTTATAATGGTGCTAATAATCATGTCCTGGCAATGTCCCAATTTTTATACTATTTCATACTATTTCCTTTTTTAATTGTTCTTGGTTTATTTGGTTCTTTTATGTGTTAAGTATGTGTGCATATATAGTCCAAAGCCATTTCACTGGCCACTTTTTTTTCTTTTTTAGAAGATATTGGACATTAAGGTGTTGAACTGCAGGATGCCAATAATGTTGACCACAATTGTATCTTCTCTGCTATACCATGCTGCCAGATCCTGCCGGGCCTCATACATCGCCACCAGAAAGTTTACTGTATGGTGTGGTGCAGCAGGATGGCAGTGAATGCTAGTACAGGGTATGGATGTGTAATGCCCCACAGATTTCTGAGTGGAACTTATCTAACTTAGGCCCAAGATCTTCAGGATAACTTAAGGGTACAATTCCTATCCCTAGTAATATTGTGGTAGGCTATGGCCTAGCATGGCCTGCTACTATGAAAGGCCTGTAAGTTAGGCCTGGATCCTAACTCCCATTATAGCTAGAAAAGAACCAAAAATCTGTGAAAATTGAGAAAACTGTTTTAAACTGCTTAATAAGAAGTTTTTATGAATTCATAAGTCTTCCATTATTCTCTTGTGTGTGAAAGAACAGAAATGTTTCAATATATGCATTCCTGGAGCTAGGGATAACCTTGCAGTAGAGAAGTAACGAAATCAAGAACTGTACCATTGTTAGAGCAATCCTAAGGGAGGGGGCCGGTTGCTAGGCTCCGGAGGGATTTCTAATTGGACAAATGAAGGGAATGTAAAACCAATGAGAAGTTTGCATGTATCGAGTTGGAACCAATAGAAAGTTCTCATGTATCAAACTGAAAAAGAGGTATAAATGGTTATTTCTCTGTATAAACGTTTGCTCAGTTCCTTTTGAAGCTCTGACTGACTGGGCCTGTGCACAATAAACTGGCTTGGACCCTGTCAATTGACTCCTGGACTTATTCATTGATTGCACTTTGCCACAGCAATATAATTATAGGTCAATATTAAAATGAGACAGTCAGCTTTTTTTTAAATGCTAGGCACAGTGTTTAAATATAATATGTATATTCTGCACCGCTATCCAGATAGCGAGTGACACTAAATATTTGTGGAGAGCAGTGATTGCTGCTAGCCAGAGCTGATGCTACCATTAGGCAAACTAGGTGATCACCCAGAGTGGCAAACTTTGTGGGGTGGCAAAAAGTGCCCGCCCCAAAAGCCCCTACAATGGGGCCTTCAATCTCTCTTCTAATCCTACCTCCATTACTGCTCCCACTGCCACATCTTCCCTGGAAATGCAGCAGCAGTGTCAATGGCAATAAAAGAGAAAAGAAGCGCAGTGTAGGGCCTATGAACCCTTGTGCACTGTGCTCTGAATGCCCATTGTCATCCTGTCCCCACACAAGCAGGAAGACTGTCAGAGGTGGCAGGATGTGGTTGGGAATTCAGAGCACACATGAGTTTGAAGGCCCTGCATGGACTTCCTTTTTCTTTTATTGCCATTGTTGCTGCCCCAGCCACAACTCCTGGACAGATGTGGCAATTGTGGCAGTAAGGGCATGGGTGGGAGGAGGTTGGAGGGCAAATACTGGATGGGGTAACAAGAATAAAGATGCACCAGCCCTCCTGCCAGCTCTATAGGTAGTGGTGATTTTTTGCCGCTATCCATATAGCTATGCATTTAAGTTAGGACAGCCTTTTTGGTGTTCTAAATTGAACCGCATAGCTATATATATATAACAGCGGAATACTATCGACTATCGATAGAGTTGGGCAGAACATCCCCACTCTTCCCTGACACTATCTGGATATTGCTGTTATGGTCTGTAAGAATTTTCAGCAGCACTCTACAGATAGTACTGTTTAAAATTCACAGATAGGACACAACCATAAAGCTGCTGCTACTGTACAGATAAGTGCTTTTGAATATTGGGCTGTTAATGTACATTACCAGGTCTATAAGCAAAAATACCTAGCATTACTTGTATAACTCTCTGCTTGTCCCCCTTGTCTTGGAATAACATCTTCATCACTTTTATCGAGCTAGTGAAGACTGGCAGATTGACAGCACTAGAAATGATGCCCTCCTCTAAGCCTACAGTAAGAACAGTACAAGATTCAAAGCCAATGGATCTTCATTCTGCTCTTGAGGGGCTATCTTTAGTCCCCAAATCCTTCAAATGTGGACTGTTCGGGTTGCTAACAACAAAGTCAGTGTGAAGGTAATTTCAATGACATCTGCTCATTGCATCAGGACTGAGCTGAACAACTCATTTGTAGGGGTTTTTCTCTGACTCACCACGGTGTCCATAAACCATCAGATCAATAAGATTCATTAAAATCAGGCCACGTGAGAGAAGTAGTAAGTGCTTGCTGGGAACACTGGACTATGACATTCAATAAAGAATACATGGGACGGGTTAAGAATGATGAGGAAGACTGCTATAGAGAGCAGGACAGGGTAATTAATTTCTCTTATGCGGGCATTCAGGAGAATGAAGAGCAGGGTAAGCAGACATCTGTTAGTCTGCCTCTTTGATCTTTTCTGGAAGAAGCCAAAAGTATCATACAATGCCACACAGCCTATATCATTCAGTAAATCATCGCAGTGAGCTGAGCATAAATTCTACTTGCAATAAAAAGGTCATGCATTTTCTTTTAATTAAAAGTAAAACGATATAAGAAGAAAGCGTAGTTACTCACCTGTAACAGGTGATCTCCAGGAACAGCAGGAATTAAGTCTTCACATGTGGGTATTGTCAGTACTGATGGAGCCCATGAGGGAACGTTCCCCAGCATCCAATAGGAAAGCTTTTGGGAGCATCCCACTGCGCCTGCGTTGCTGCCTTCCCGCCTTTCCAACTCTCCCTCTTCAGTTGAGTTTATAGCTGAGACAAAGGAGAGAAGGAGATAAAGAGAGAGAGAGAGAGAGAGAGAGAGAGAGAGAGAGAAAGACAACTCCAAGGGAAGGTGGGTGGGTTGTGAAGACTTAATTCCTGCTGTTCCCGGAGATCACCTGTTACAGGTGAGTAATTACGCTATCTCCAGGAACAAGCAGTAATGTAGTCTTCACAAATGGGGACTCCCTAGCTGAGAGATGCCAGGGAGATGACCCCAGAAAGCTGTGAAACCCAGGTTGAGATGGGTCATGCTTCCTCCCATGGATCTCTGGCATCGAAACCCGGGACGGCGGGTAGGAGTTGTTTTAAGTTTGAAAGAGATGCTGGAGAACAGCCTGGCTAAACGAGGCATCCCGACGGGAGTCCTTGTCTAAGCAGTAGTGGGCTGCAAAGGTGTGTACTAAAGCCCAAGTGGCTGCTCTACAAATGTCGTCAATGGACACTGAGCGAAGGTTAGCCATGGAGGCTGCCATTGCTCTCACATTGTGAGCAGTGACATGACCTTCGAGAGAAAGTCCCTTACTCTCATATGCAAAGGATATGCAATTTGCAATCCATTTAGATAAAGTTCGCTTGGAAACTGGTAGTCCAAGATGACTAGAGTCAAAGGCAACAAAAAGCTGGGAAGACTTTCTATGTTGCTTAGTTCTCTGAAGGTAAAAGGCCAAGGCTCTTTTACAATCCAGAAAGTGAAGGTTCCTTTCTGCATTAGAGGCGTGAGGCCTAGGGAAGAATACAGGAAGGTAAACCAACTGGTTTAAATGAAAAGGCGAAATCACCTTTGGCATAAAGTGAGGGTGAGTTCTGAGAACTACTTTATCATGGTGGAACCTTGTATAAGGAGGATCAGCCACTAAAGCCTGTAGCTCACTAATGCATCGTGCAGAAGTGAGAGCAATTAGGAAGATTACTTTCCAAGAAAGAAACTTTAGATATGTAGTGGCTAAGGGTTCGAAGGGCGGTTTCATAAGCTGCCCAAGGACAAGATTCAAATCCCATGCCATGGGTGGTGGCTTACTGGGAGGTTTTTCTAAGAGCAGACCTCTCATAAATCTTGCTACAAGTGGTTGAGAGGAAACAAGTTGACCTTCCAAGGGCTTGTGGAAAGCTGCAATGGCACTAAGATGGACCCTTACTGAATTGGTCTTAAGACCAGAGGATGATAAATGGAGGAGATACTCCAGTAACACCTTCACTGGCACTGAAAAGGGATTAAGTTCCTTTTCTGAACACCAGATAGAGAACCTTTTCCACTTAAAAGGCATAGGCCCGCCTTGTGGAAGGTTTTCTTGAAGCCAAAAGGATATCTTTTACCTGTTCAGAAAGGTTGATATCCTGGAATTCTAGGATCTCAGCAGCCATGCCCTGAGGTGTAGAGACTGAGGTTTTGGGTGCAATAGCGTCCCGTTCTCCTGGGAAAGAAGATCTGGAGCATATCCCAGTTCCAGAGGTTTAGCCTGAGACAGACGCAGAAGCTGAGGATACCACATTTGTCGTGGACAGCGTGGGGCTATGAGGATCATATGGCCCCTGTCTCTCTGAAGCTTGAACAGAGTTTAGGGAATGAGGGGAATGGGTGGGAAGGCATAGAGGAAGTCCTGACCCCAGTGGAGGTGGAAGGCATCCCTTGCCTGACAGTTCTGAGCCGGCATTCTGGAACAGAACCAGGGAAGTTTGGCATTCTGAGGACTTGCAAAGAGGTCTATATCTGGAGTTCCCCAGATCTGAAAGATTTGAGCAATTTGCTCTGGATGAAGAGACCACTCGTGTGGCAGCAGTACTCGGCTGAGTTTGTCTGCCAAGAGATTTTGCGTGCCTAGAAGATACACCGCTAGTAGGTGGATATGAAGATTTCTGGCGAAGGCCCAGAGGCGTAGAGCTTCATTGCACAAAGCTTGAGACCCCGTCCCACCCTGTTTATTCACATAGAACATGGCTACTTGATTGTCTGTCTGGACCAGAACCGTCCTGTAGCTGAGGTTGGTTTGGAACACTTGAAGAGCATAAAAAATGGCTCTGAGTTACAGGAGGTTTATATGAAGGCAAGCCTCTTGCTGGGTCCAGAGACCCTGTGTGGAGAGATCGTCCAAGTGAGCCCCCCAGCCTAAGTAATGGCTGCTGGAAGGAAGAGCCTACGAGAAGGTTTTCCAATGATTGCCACCACTGTAGGGACGAAATGAGACATGTCGAGTTTCTAATTTTGTCTGATAGGCGACCCGAGGCCTGTGTCCACTGAGAGGATATGGTCCACTGGGCTGCCCACATGTGAAGGTGAGCATAGGGAACCACATGGACAGTGGATGCCATATGCCCCAGCAGCTGAAGCATTTCTCAAGCAATTAGCAGAGTTTTCATAGCTGCTTGAGATGCCAGCTGGAGTATTTGAAGACAACGTGGCTGTGGCAGGAAAGCCTTTGACTGCCTTATGTCAAGAAGAGCCCCTATGAACTCTAGGGACTGAGACGGGGTGAGATGAGATTTTGGGAGGTTTATGACCAGTCCCAAGTACTGCAGGATTTGCATCGTGCGGGAGAGAGCAAAGCTGGCTTCTGGAGCCGTTGATGCTCGGATGAGCCAGTTGTCTAAGTAGGGGAAGACGAATATCCCCAGAGTTCTCAGGAATGCTGCTACTACTGCCATGCATTTTGTAAAGACTCTTGGGGCAGAAGCCAGTCCGAAGGGAAGAACCCTGTACTGGTAATGTCTTCCTTGAAAAAGGAATTGAAGAAACCTCCTCTGATCTGTATGGATGAGAATATGCATGTATGCAACCTTAGATCTAGAGAACATAACCAATCCTGACTCTGAATGTAGGGAAGAAGTGTTCCGAGGGAGATCATCTTGAATTTTTCTCGGAACAGATATTTGTTCAACTCTCTGAGGTCCAGTATGGGTCTGTATCCCCCTGTTTTCTTTGGGATGAGGAAGTAGGGGGAGTAGAAACCCATGCCCTGTTGGGATATGGGTACCTCTTCTATTGCCCCTTGAGCAAGTAGTGAGGTGATCTCCTGACACAAGAGAGTAGTAGAAGGGCCCTGAGAATTGAACTGTCTTGTGATGGTGGGAGAGGGGCATACTATGAAAATGGAGCTTGTACCCCTCTTGTACAATGGAAAGAGTCCAACTTTCTGATGTTATTTGTTGCCATCTTTTGGCAAAATGACAAAGTCTGCCAGGGATGGTGAGAGGTTCTGGACCTTTCAGGGGCAGGATGATTAAGTTCTCTAGGAAGGAGTCAAAGCCCCTGAGGAGGCTGAGTCTGCTGAGCTGGTTGAGCTCTTGGGACTTGTGCTTTCCTTTGCTGTCTGGGCTGTTGTTGCCCCTTTTGGGGAGCATGAACTGGACAGTGGACAGCATGGGTGTAAGACGGGTAGAATTTCTTGTTGAAAAAGGGTTTCTTAGTTGTCTTTTTCTTTGCTGGGTTGGCTGTAACCTTTGATAATCTGTTCAAGGTTGTATTTTCAGACTCAATTTGATTAGCCTTGTCTTACCAATCCTTGCCAAAGAGATTTTCTCCTGTGCAAGGAATGTTGCCCAGCTTATCTTGCACCCATTGTTCTAAATCTGATGCCTGAAGCCAGGCAATGCGATGTGCACCGATGGAAATAGCAGAGGTTCTGCTGATGCACTCTAAGCAATCAAAAGTTGCACGATTCATGAACTTAGACACATTCTGGACATGATTGACCAGGGTGAGGAAGTCTGTCCTTTTATCATCAGAGAGAAGTGGAGGCATAAGCTCTAGATCCCTTGTAACTTCCTTGAGAAACATTCCCAAGTAGAGAATGTAAGAGCTGATCCTGGCTGATAGCATCGAGGATTGAAAGCATCGATGCCCAACGGCATCGAGTGTCCTCGTTTCACGGCCCGGAGGATTAGAAGAATGAGTTTTAGCACTCTTGATCCTACGCATGGCCAATTCCACTACCATTGAATGGTGTGGTAATTGTGTCTTTTGAAAACCAGAGCATTGTGGAACTCGGTACATGGTATTGAGTCTCCGAGAGTGTGGAGACACCATTAAAGGAGCTTCCCACATCGTTAGCATGAGATCATGCAAGATTCAGTGAATGGGAAGCGTAGCTGCTTCTTTAGGAGCTGCCGGATATTGAAGAATTTCTAATTCTTCTGCTCTCGGTTCCTTCTCAGGGGTCACCGTGATTTAAAGTCCTCGGGCTACATCACGTATGAAATCCTGAAAAGATATGTCCCCTGTAGGAGACATCCTGCGTTGAGGAGGAGGAGAGGGATCCTCTGGTAGAATTACCCTGGTACCGGTGGAGTCATCGGAATCGGAGGACTCGAAATATCTCCGCGCCGGGTGTTCTTGCATTGCTTGACGCTGGTATCGATCGAAGTCGGCGTCGGATGCCCTCGATACCGGATATTGATTCAAGAGCCGGCATGGGGGGGAAGCACATCGGTTGAAGCAGGTGTGGTCGGTACCGGTACTGGTACCGATGACTGTGGAACCATCTGAAGCGGTCTTAGCTGTACCGAAGCTGCTAAGAGAGCCGCCAGACTGCGTTTGATGGCTAGGATTCGCTGATCCATAGCCCCTGCCGATGCCTGGAAGTCTGTACCGGAGGAAGCGGCTACGACACCAGAACATGGCACCAGGAGTTCTCCCGAGGTGGAAGGCTCTGGAACATCCTGGAGCTCTGTTAGTGCTTTGGAGGCCGGGGCCTCCCGCCGGGGCTGTTTTGCCGGTATGTTTTCCTTGAGGGCAACGCTAGTAGCATCTCAATGCTTCGAAGGAGATCTACCCTTTGAGGACCGGCCAGTCTTGGAAGACCTGGGTTTAGTTACCTGAGATCTATGGGAGGAAAATGAAGCCCTGGAAGACGTTGATGCAACGGACATCGCATCTGCAGCAAAGAGGGTGCCGGGTTTTGCAGCTTTGTTCTGCAGGCCTCTCTTAGTCATCTTTCTACAGAGGAGACACTCCGATGGTAAATGGTCAGGACCTAAACATTTAAGACACCAGTCATGGGTGTAGGTAGCAGAAAGGGTACCGCTACACTTTGAACATCTGTTGAAACCACTAGTTGGTTTCTCCATTTTAGAAGAAAAGAGGGCCTAGTGCCCAAAATGGCGCCTGGCACCTAGAAGGGACAGACCCTCCAAAAGGAATAATTCTTTTTTCTTTTTTTTTTTAAGAAAAGAAAGAAGAAAATGAAGAAAAGACCGGTGGTACCGGTATAGGTGTCAATGGTGAAGGCAGATGCGACCAGAAAAAGAAAATTTCCTGCAGTGACAAGGTTTGCTGCCTATCGGCTCCGCGGAAAATGAAAAACTGAAGAGGGAGAGTTGGAAAGGCGGGAAGGCAGTGATGCAGGCGCAGTGGGATGCTCCCAAAAGCTTTCCTAGTGGACGCTGGGGAACGTTCCCGTGCGGGCTCCATCGGTACCGACGATACCCATATGTGAAGACTACACTCCTGCTTGTTCCTGGAGATATAATATCATTTTGGACAAACAATTCCAGAATAACACTAACAGAGGGAGAATAAAAAAATTAATGTCTTAAGGAAAATACAGTTCTAATAAAAATAATAACACTTCTTCGAAGAGCAGCTGCTTAGCAACAGTAAACTCATCGCTCGGTGTGAAAGGGGGTCTCTCTCACCTTACGTGTTAATCTTCTCTTTATTTCTCGTTTCTCTTCTTGTTCTTCTTGTTCATTCCGTGCTAGAAAAGATACACAATCAATCAAAAAACAGGGCCCACTCTATGCTAATAGAAAAAACTGTAAGACCCCTCCAAGGGTCCATTATAGAAAACAGAAACCAAGTGCAGGCACTCTGGGCCTTATTTACTAAGGTTCTTTCCTTCAGACAGAGAGTGAATAAAACAAGCCCCCTATGTGCAGGGCATAGATGCAGGTTGCTCAAAGGCCTTTCTGTTTTCTTTCAAATCACTTCCTTCTGTCTTCTTACAGTGATTCTGGATTGTTTGTGAAAAGATTGGTCTGATCAACAATGCATGTAAAGGTTTCCACGCTTCTTTGAAATGGAAGTACGGTGAAATCATATGCTTTGGTTTTTCTTTGGTCCCCTCTAAGTCCGAAGCCTGTTTCTGGTTTACACATAGGTGAATACAATGGTTTCTCTATCTACACTTCAGACACGTTTAAGTGAACGGATCCATCGTAAGAAGGGTTTCTTTTCCCAGACACAGAATGGGAGGAAAACATTTTGAAATCAGGTCTACCTATGTCATGCACATATCCTTCAAAACTAATTTCTTGCTTGTATATTTGTTATGTTCTTTTTATGTTTGTTCCTTTATTATTTGAATGTAAAACATGATGAAATATAAAATTTTCATATAAATAGATACTTATTTGGGCATGTATATTGTATATATTGTGTAACTCCTTGTTTATTGTAAACCGCGCTGATGCTGAATAGTGCGGTATATAAGAGACTATAAATAAATAAATAAATAAATATATGCAGTGGCTGCTCCACAACAGAGAGCTCTGGTCAGGCCACAAGACATTAGTTTTAACCAGGGGCGCTGGAGCACCCTACGTTTCAAGTTCCCAGTTGATAATGCTGTGTGGAACAAAATGTTGGTAGGGTTATGGCCCTGACGGCCTACCCGGTTTCACTGTCTATGACTTATGTAAGTGTTGAGGCAAGACAGGGGATGTGAGCAATGTCACGTGTTACAGACACACCCTCTGCAGCATGAAATTGTCTTATTTTCTTTTGTAAATCTGGAAGCCCATTACAAGTCAAAGACATGACCCGAACACCAACATTCCCGCAAAACTGTGTGTGAGTCCTCCACCCATGCTGCTAGTAGGGGGGGGGGGGGGGGGGGGGGGTGCTGCAATATCATGTTTTCAGTTGCTCTTTGGCAGAAAGGGGCATTATTCCCTGGGAAAATGTTGAAAGGAGGATCTGGAGGCCAAATTTAGGCTTTTAGGTATGAAGTTGAAATTCATAACTTCCGAGATAGCATTCTCAGAAATGTTTCCCGTTCCACGCGCAGGAGTCAAAAGGCAGGCAGAGCTCCAGAGTCTCAATGCGTGGATGAGACGATGGTGCAAGGAAAAGGGTTTGATAGGAACTAGGCAACATTTTGGGGAAGGGGGGAGGCTTTTCCAAAAGGATGGGCTTCACCTTAACCAGGGTGGAGCCAGGCTGTTGGCAATGCAATGTGTGCCTTTGAGTCAGTCCTGACTCCTGGTGACCCAGAAGCTCCTGGGTTTTCTTGGCAGTGTCACTAGAAGTAGATTGCCAGGCCTTTCTTCTGAGGCAATGGAGGGTTAAGTGACTTGCCCAAGGCCACAAGGAGTGCTAGTGGGAATTGAACCCTGGTTGCTTGGTTACCAAGCCAGTGTTCTAATCACTAGGCTACTCCTCCACTCCAGGCTGTTGGTATTAACCCTTAAAAAGGAGAAAGAGCAGCTTTTAAACTAGATAATAAAAGAAAGTCAACAGTCACTTAAGAGCTCATGGTTTGGAAGGTTGTGTTCTTGAAAGATACTAAGCAAAGGAGGGAAGTTAGGGCATCCTGACAGGGAGGTTCCAATAAAGATAAAAGTAATCCAGAGCTGAAAGATTCCAACTTACTTTTGTCTACTGATAACCAGATTGCTATTATGAATAAAATACAAGTCTAAAATGCCTGTATGCAAAATAAGTCTAAAAAATAAGATGAGAGAGCTAGAATATGCAGCACTAAATGAAAGGTGATCAGGTGGAAGGAAGATACCAATAGGATACCGTGATACCTGATTGCAAACTGCATCGCAATGATAGGGTACATCATATTGGTGAAGGGGTTACGTTCTATGTTAGAGAGGGCATTGAGTCACACAGGATAAACGTTTTGTAGGAAACAACACACACTGTAGAATCTCTATGGATGGAAATTCCATGTAAAAAGGGGAAGGCAATGGCAGTGGGGGTATACCACTGTCTACCCTGCCAGAGTGAACAAATGGATGATGAAATGCTAAAAGAAATCAGGGAAGCTAACAAAAGTTACAAGACAGTAATAATGGATAATTTCAGTTACCCCGGTATTGAATGGGTCAATATCATAGCAGGATATGCTAGTGAGATTAAGTTTCTAGATGAAATAAATGACTGCTTATTGGAGCTGCTGGTTAATGAACCGACAAGAGGAGAAGCTATTTTGGACCTAGTCCTTAGTGGAACACAGGATCTGGTGCAAGAGAGAACAGTGTTAGGGCCACTTCGCAAAAGCGATCATTGCATCATCATATTTGATTTAATAAATGGAGGGAGGACAGCAAGGAAATCCATAGTACTACCTTTTAACTTTTGAAAGGGAGACTGATAAAATGAGGAAAAAAGCTAAGGAGCAAGCTGCAAAGGTTAAGGAGTGGAGGAGTGGCCTAGTGGTTGGGGCAAGGTACTTCAGGCCGGAAGGTCGGAAGTTCAAATCCCACTAGAGGACAGCAACCTTGGGCCAGAAGGACTGGGGTTTCTAGTCCCACAGGTGCTCCATGTGGTCTTGGACAAGCCACTTAACCCTCCATAGCCCATGTTCCCTGTAAAATAGTTATCTCCAAGTTATAATGCCCTGTTCAATGTAATTTCAGTTTGTTCAATGTAAACTGCACTGATGCAGAATAGCACGGTATATAAGAGAATGTAAATAAATAAACATCTAGAATGGGTGTTTAAAAATACTATCTTGGAAGCCCAGACCACATGCATTTCACGCAGGGCTGTAGAGTCTGAGGTGGATTTGGAAGCAATTACTGGGTTACTAGAGTTGGAGTAAAAAAAAAATGTACTGACACTGACTAAATATTCTAAGAACAAGTTGTTTGTAAATTCTGGATTTGGATGTTTGATTTAACCCCATTTCTATAGATAAAAAGTTTCTTTAATATGTTTTGTAGGGATAAACTTTTCTAGCTTTTACAATATAATTTTTATTTCTTTTAATATAATTATTAATGTTCCATTCATTTAAATTTTATATCCAAACAATGCTTTATTCTTTGAAATTAAAGATCTGTGTACCTAATTGAGTTTATAGTATTTCTTTTAAAATGGGCATTTTTTTGACCTTCTGTAAGAATTCTTAGCCTCTTTTTTAATTTTGTAAGTTTTGTCTTATATTTAATGTTACTCAATCATGTTTGAAACTTCTTTAATGAATAATATAAAAAAATCACAACGGTATAGCTATAGCCTTTAAACCCAAACTTTAACGAGTTAGAGTGCTACAAAGTAGCCTGATGATTCACGTTGACAGTTATGAAATGCCTTGTATGTAGCGTGCTTTCAATCAGTATAAGAAATCTATAATTAGTCTAATTACACATAGAGGAATCGGAGTCGGAGTTACCATAAATTAAAAAGTTTGAGTCGAAGGTTTTATATACAGACTCCACAGCCCTGATTCCACGCTTTAAGAAAGGTGGAAGGAAGGCCAAAAAACTGCCAGCATGGTTTAAAGGTGAGGTCAGAGGCTGTGGTAGCCAAAAAAGCAGCTTTCAGGAAATGGAAAAAGGAGCCAAATGATGAAAACGGGAAACAGAAGTACTGGCAAGTTATATGCACATCACTGATAAGGCAGACAAAGAGAGAATTTGAAAAAAGCTTGCCATGAAAGTTAGCACACACAATAAAAACCCTTTCAAGTACATTCATAGCAAAAAAATCTGTGAGAAAGTCAGTTGACTATTAGATGATAGAGAGGTAAAAAGGGCGCTAAGGGAGGACAAGGCCATAGTGGAGAGACTGAATGAATTCTTTACTTCGGTCTTTACTGAAGAAGATATAGGGAAGTTACCCATGTCTGAAATGGTATTTAAAGATGATGTATAAATAAATTTCGATAAACGAGGAAGAAGTATTACAACTATTTGATAAACTAAAGAGCAGTAAATCACCTGGAACTGATGGTATACATCTGAGGGTGCTGAAAGAACTGAAATATGAGACAGCAGATCTACTATCAGTAATTTGTGAACTACCATTAAAATCATCTATAGTACCTGAAGACTGGAGAATAGCCAATGTACCACCACTTTTTAAAAAGGATTGCAGGGGTGATCCGGGAAACTACAGACCAAAGAGCCTAATGTCAGTTCCGGGCAAAATGGTAGAAACCATTATAAAGAACAAAATTACATAATATGCACATAGTCATGGTTTAATGGCAGAAAGCCAACATGGATTTAGTCAAGAAATATATTGTCTTACTAATCTGTTACATTTTTTTGAATAAACAGGTAGATAAGGTGAGCTGGTTGATATAGTGTATCTGGATTTTCAGAAAGCCTTTGAGAAGGTCCCTCACAAGAAACTCTTGGTGAAATTAAAAAGCCATGGATAGGAGGCAGTGTACTAGTGTGGATTAGGAACTGGTTAAAAGATAGAAAGCAGAGAGTAGGGCTAACTGGCCAATTTTCTAAATGAAGAAAGGTGAATAGTGGAGTACTCCAGGGATCTGTGCTGGGCTCACTACTTTTTAACACATTCATAAATTACCTGGAAAAGGGAATAACGAGTGAGGTGATCAAATTTGCAGAAGACAACATTATTCAAAGTTGTTTAAACACAAGAGGATTGTGAAAAATTGGAAAAGGACCTTCATAAACTGGAAGACTGTACATCCAAATGGCAGATGAAATTTAATGTGGACAAGTGTAAAGTTATGCACCTAGAAAAGAACAACCCAAACTATGGTTGCACAATGCAAGGTTCCACATTAGGAACCACCACCCAGGAAAAGGATTTAGGTGTCATCGTGGATTATAAATTGAAACCCTTCAGCCAGTGTGCAGCAGCGGCCAAGAAAGTAAATAGAATGCTAGGAATCATAAGGAAAGGAATGAAGAATAGAACAAAGGATATTATAATGCCTGTACTGTATATTGTTCCATGGTGTGATCACACCTTGAATACTGTGTGCAATTCTGGCCGCCATATCTTGAAAAGGATATGGCAGAATTAGAAAAGGTACAGAAAAGAGCTACCAGAATGGTAAAGGGGATGGAAGGATACCCCTATGAGGAAAGGCTTAAAAGGTTAGGGCTCTTCAACTTGGAAAAGAGACAGCTGAGGGGAGATATGATAGAGGTCTATAAATGAATGAATGGAGTAGAATGTGTAAACATAGATCTGTTGTTTACTCTGAAAAATTAGGGGACACACAATGAAGCTACAATGTAACTCATTTAAGACTAATACGAGAAAATATTTTTTACTCAACATGTAAGCAATCTCTGGAATTCGTTACCAGAGAATGTAATAAAAGCTTTTAGTGTAGCTGGGTTTAAAAAAGGTTTGGGCAAGTTCCTGGAGGAAAGGTCCATAAATTATTATTAAAGAGGACCTGGGAAATCCATTGCTTATCCCAGGACAAGCATTTTGGGACCTATGTACCTTTTTGGGAAACTGCTAGGTACTTATGACCTGGATTGGCTACTGTTGGAAACAGGATACTGGGCTTGATGGACCTTGGTCTGACCCAGTATGGCATATCTTATGTTCACTGCCTGCTCCTTGCAATTAAAAGCACAATATCATAGCACTTTCTCCCACAGGCAGCAGTGTGGGTGGAGGGCTCCCATGCAGCTTCATGGGAATGTTGCCGACCATCAATTAAACTTAAGACTTCTACTTTTATTACAAGGCATTCAAAACTCGGGGGCGCTCCAGATGTGATGCAAAAATCGACCTACTGGCATACATTGCTACTTCCTCAAGCATGCACATTCCAAACCTAAATGGTTCACTTTCCATAACGATAACTTAGCATGGATTCAATAAATGATGCAATGTTTTTATTTGTAACTTGCCCTTGGGAGCATGCCGGTTCAACCTTTTTTATGATTTATTTAGGAGGATCTACCTGGAGCATGAAGAGGGTGTGAAACCCTAAAAATTCTGCCCTAGCGATCTTTTGGTTCTCTTGATTTGGATGGGCTTATCTGTTAACAGCTTGGAGAGGAAAGAATGCTTATCTCATCATCCCACCCAGAAAAGAATGGAAGTGGCTATAAGACAGAACTGAAGGATCAAGGAATCACTCAAACTAGTATCAGTAGCAAAAAAGATATTTATGAGGAGGAGTAAGCAAATTATGTCCAAGCTAGCTTTTGGTCCTTTGAATTCTGATAGTTCATTGAACGTGCACTAGTTTGGTATTTCATCCACTGGATGAAGGCATTTCATTTCTTTAGCCATGAGTCTATTACACCATCTTCATCATTCTTCAATGACTGGAGAGTTGCAAGGTTTTTTTGGCATGTAAAATGCCTGTAATGCATGTAAAAGGCCTCTTAAAAAATGACCCTATGCGCACAAGTAAGCACTATGACAAACAGGCATGTATTTGCATGTTTCCAGGTGTAGACATGCTTGCGGGGGGAGTATTCAGTCGTGTACATTTATACCTGCTCTCGAGCTGGTATAAATTAAGTGGCTGCATTGTAACTGTGATTTTGGCTGCTTTTCTGGTTGGTCTTCCGACCCAGGTGACCTGTTACAAAAGTACTCTCCATGTATTCTGGTACCCAACATGGCCAGCTGAGTTGCCAGTCTAATGTAGCATTAGACCAATAAGCAAATGTAAGTGGAATCCTGCTGAACCCCCTTTTTTGGGAGGTGGATTCTGGGATTACATAAACAATTTCTATTTGTAGGGTCCTGAGGGGCAGGGAGAACATTCTTCAAGGTCTTTGGTCAGAATACTGAATGATTGTCCTGCAGACAATCTCCAAATTCTGCACTGTGGTTATAATTGTATGTGTGACCTCTGTAACTGCTGGACAGGTACATGAGACTTGGTTCGGTAACAGACCATTAAAGTCTCTGGATGCCACTTCTATAGCTGAAAGGGAGTACCAAAAAACAGCTTAGGACCCCTGTCCTTAAAAATCACCCTTTGTCCACTTAAGGTCCTTGCTACGCACCTTCTCAGATTCATGCAGCTCAGTACAATTCCTCTTACTACTCTCCTCCAAAATCTCACAGCACGCTGTGAGGTTAACTACAACTTCAATTTACTGGGTGAGCTGAGTTTTGAAGAATCACTCATAATCTGGTGCTTCGTAGGTAATAATGAACTCACATTTTACAGGTATCCTCTCTTCCTCTTCTCTTTAGTTTCTCAGTTGAACTGGTAGATTCCACTCCCTCAGCACTGGACTTTCACTCCCTTTTAGCTCTGGAGCGGGGAAAACTCTGCACTCCGTTACTCCTGCTGCCACTAATGTCACTCTCTGGGCACAGGATCCCTCTCCAGTGTTCCTCTTCTCTTTTCATACATTTACTTCTCCACCAGGCATGGAGACTGCTATCCACTCACACTTTAGTGGACTACTCATACTTCTGCCGTTCTTCTCTGCAGGATTCTACCCAGAACATCCACATTCCTTACCTCCTTCTTTGGTCTCTTGGCTCTCTCTTTCACATGGTCTCAACTGGACTCCTTCCCAGGGCAGCTTCTCCCTGTCCTATGGCCTCCTCCTGGTTGCTTCTATGCTGGATTTGCTGCTTGCTGTCAGGTGACAAGAAATAGAAAACCCAAGCCTCTTTGGGCTTTTTGTATTGATCCTTAAAGAATCCCTCTCTTCACTGGTCCCTGGTTGGATTAGCACTTCGGGGTCCATCCTCCACAGGGTTCCAGGCTCTTGAATGCTGAGCCCTTCACCTTTTCTGGGAGGTGGGAAAAAGACACTAAGGGAACTGACAAGCTCCTCTATCCTGAGCTTGTGCTGAGGCTGGAGTAGCACTCACCCTCTTTATCTTTATTTTCACATTTGATATACTGACCAGGAAGGAGCAGCAGGGCAGTTTACAATAAAAAGCTGCAAAGTCAGAAAATGAAAATGAATGCCATTATTTGACAGGGCAGGAAAGAGGCAAAGTCAGCAGGAGGAGAGAGGAGCTGGAAGGAGAAGGGGAGTAGTCAGGTTAGGGCTGGGGAAGGAGGGGAGGTCAAAAGCGGCATGACAGGGATTGGTTTTCAGTGTGACCTTGAAATTCTGGAAGGAGAGTTCTGAACGGAGTGTCGAGGAGAGGGAATTCCAGAGAGCAGGGCTTAGGAATCAGGGGGAAGGAACAGTTAGCGTAAATGGAACGAAGAAAGCAGTGGAGGGTGTCAAAGTGAATGAGGTCACTTTCACACCCATTTCCCTTTCCTTTGTCCCACACCTACACCAGTGGCTAGGACCCTCCTGACTGGAGAACCCTCTGTCAGCTCAACTAAAAGGAGAGGAAGAGAGCCTTTTCCTTCTGAAACTAGCTTTTATGACCTTTGGGACCTCTTAACTCCTCCCTTGGTTTTCCCTTACAGGAAGTCCAGCTAGAAAATTCCTAGGTGCATTACTACTTATGCTGCTACCAGGGCAAGTCTACCCCTGAATAGTCTACCCCAGTATAACAAACACCTCCTGTTGCTATGGACTTAGTGACATTTGGGTCACAGTAATATAGCAGATGATGATAGATCAGTGAAAATGTGGGTAGCAGAGCACCAAAATCCTCCGCTGTGTGTTACAATAAGAACGTTTCTGGTGTCCCTTCTTCTAACTGTGATCTGTGTAATGTGACGGGCTTGCTTGCCTATCACTGGGTAGTGGGTATATGCCAGGGTTACCAGATTTTTGATGAACTAGGCTGGGAGAGCCAGCGCAGGGGTTCTCCCTCCTCAGGCAGTAGCAACCCTTTTCAAGTTATAAGCATGCATACATATATATATGCTTAAATTTTATTTACTGGATAAAAATTTAAGAAGTTAAATTCTCATCTTCTCTCATTATAGGGGTATGCAGGAAAATCAGTGTCCTTTGCCTCTGTCCCCACTGTATCCTCCTGAATTTCAGAGGGAAATATTAAAGACCCTGTATCTAGGGCTTTGAGGGGAGTTCCTTGGTGGAGAGGCTGTGAAAACATATCTCAGCACAATGTGTGGTGGAAAGGTCCAAGGAAGCTGCAAGAAACAGCAAAGGGTGCTGCCTCTGATGGTTGGCTAGGCCGACAGAGAAAAGAGCTTTTCTCCTAGGTTGGTTAGGCCTAACTCGGGAAAAGAAGAGACTAGTAGACCCAAGGAGGATCTATTGGAGAAACCAGCTGGGAGAGATTTTTGGAAGCAGCAGATGCTCCTTCAGCCCAGGTGTCCTGAAGGAGTTCGGCCGCAGAGGCAATTTTTAATATCAGAAGGTGAGTGGCATCTGTCTCAACCCTTGGAAAAGTCCAGTTTGGTTTGTGAGGGATCGTTTTTCATGGGCATCCTAAGAACTCAGACACGAGTGGTGTTCTGAAGCGTTTTGAGGAATTCCTAACTTTTTATTGGGGAGGAGAGAAATTCTCCTCTATTTTTACATATCTCCATAGGAAGTATTTTATAAGAAGTTAGTTACATTTGGGAGTTCTGATGCAAAGGCACTAGAAGGACTTTTCTACCGTGCTGGGAAAGGTAGCAAGATATTTGAAAACAGTTTTCTGTATGTGTTACAGGAGATCCTAAGGAATTTGGGGTACCCTGCCTGTGACCCTGAACAGAGCAGAAGAGGGGAAGTCCAAACAGGGACCCAGAAGAAGATTCCAGAGGAGGAAGAGCAAGAGAAGCCTGCATTTTGCTCTGTATATATACTTTAGTTTTGGGGATCACCAAATAAAGGTGTTTTTTACTTAAAGATACCCCTTGATGTGAATTTGCATTTTTTTTCAGGGTTGTTGAACATTTTGGGCCTGATTCAGATTGGGGCACATCCAGCCCAACCAGACGTCCAAAACCTGGACGGGCTGGATTTGCACCCAAGGGAGATAGACATTCCCGCGGGAGCAGAAGCGGGTGCAAAGGGTCTGAATTGGCAGGACATGCCCTGATTCCATGCCGCTGCATGTCCAGCTCCCAACCCAGCCAAAGTGTCTGCATGGAGCCCCGGTGCCATGGCACAGGGATGCTATGCAGGTGCCCCGATTCCCTGCCACACAGCACACATGTTGTTCCCCGCCTCCTGACCCCTGCAACGGCCTGCCAAGGCCAGGATCAGGCTGTGGGGAATCTCCTACTGCCACCCACCTGTCTGCCCGTGCTCGCCAATCCCGTTCTTCTCAGCCGGGGAGACTTATTCCACATCCGAGGTGGAATAAGTTCCCAGGCCATCCGTGAACCCCAGACATACAGGGCCGCAACCGGAATCGGCCCTGTACGTCTGGAGTCACGGCCCATCTCCACTCCTCTTCTGACCCTCCCCCTCCTGTCCAGAGCTCCCCACACAATGCCGCTGTACATGTGGGGAGTCTGGTGCTGGGAATTCGCTCCCTCTGAATAGCAGGGGCTGGGCATCCAAACCGGAATGACTCCCTTTGTGAATAAATGTGTGCCATTCCAGTGAAGGCCTTGTGGCATTTTGCCTCCCCCATTAACCAAAACTCTTAAATTGTACTTTTTACTAATTTTTGTGTACCCCTCTGAGACTACCTTCACTTCATGGTAGAAGGGCTGCTACATGTGATCATCCAGCTGTATATATATGTTTGGTAGAGGAGTAGACAGCTTTCCAAGCCCAATGTATTAAACTGCATTATCGATGACGAGCTGTTAAAGTATGTAAGTTAGCTTGCATTAGTGTAAAATTGTGCTAATGAGGGAATGAAATGCAAAAGTATGCAAAACAGTTCAAGTATTAGCACAACAAAAAGCTGTGTGCTAAAATGCACCAAATGGAACAGACAAATGAATGCAAATGGTTACCTATTTAAATACATTCCTTCTGCATATTGAAGAAATGCTAAATGTATTCCCAAATTATAGATTCATGGCCCACCAGCCGACATGGGCTGCATAGCCTAGCCTGTCAAAATTCCTTCTGTACAAAGAACCCAATTTGGTTCAGAACAAAATCCCATCTCCCCCTTCTGTTGTATGATTCTCTTACAAAAATAGGTGTGCTGAGCTTTGGATAAAAGTACAACACAAATGCTGAATTATAATGACAACAATAAAAACAAGAACAAATGAACATCATGAACATCCTTGAAGAGATTCAAACTCTGCTGCAGTTTTACAGGATCTGTTTTTGTTGTGGCTGACTGGAAAACGGTTGCTGGTAATTAGATCACTTCCCTCTGCCTCCTTCCAGAAGGTTGGCTAATGAGACTGTCATAAATAAGGAACCACATCAGAAGAAGCAAGCAGGAAGCATCTGAAATAAGGCATACTGAATGTTTTTGAAAGTCTCCGATTTTCCCCTTGTTAATTAAAGTACTCCAGTATTCCACCTTCCATAGGTAGTGGAATAAGGGAGCATTGGGACCATGGCTTAACCAACTTTTCTCCCCAGACAACATTGACAACTAGGGAACCTGGAGCTGTAGGGGTAGAGGTTGGATTGTTTAGCACCCCCCCCCCCATCAAAAATGTTTTCCTCTGCATCTGCTGCCCCTAGCAACACCATAGACAACAAGCTCAGGTGAGTCATGGATCCTAACCTACCCTCAATGCTGTTCTAGAGCAGAATGAGTTGCACATTAGTGATTCTCATCTTCCTTCCCTCGCCAGGCCTGGGCATGCCACCTCCAAGGTACCGTCAGGCCCTGCCAGTCCTGTCAACCAACTCACGGTGTTACTGCCTGAACATGAGCTGGGCCTGCTGGATTCTTCTACTCCCCTTACATTTCCAGCAGATGCCATCACGTACAACAGTACAACAAGAAATTATTACTGAAACGGAAGAGCAGCAGCAGTTGTGCCCAAAACTCTCTAGTTTATTACGAGACTATTGCTGCCACCCTTGTATATGCCCTCCTCAGTCTGCAATGTGGTAACCCTCACTAAAAGCTACATCCTGTGAAAAAACAAATTTTCTTGCAATAAAAACTTTCACAATCATCTTCAGTTAATGGTTCAAGAGTTGAGTGTCGTGGACTTGTCAGCATAAGGGACTGCAAAGTCACAAGACAGTGTAAAGTAGTGAGGTTTCAATTTCTTCATCATTTCAAGAGGGCTCACACTGAATCACCCACTGTAAACCACAGCAAATAGTAAATGTGTCATGGGCACGTTAGACCTAATGATGTATCAATCTTCTATTCTGCATTTATGAGAAAAAATAACTTTCATAAATTTGGCCCAATATCTTTGTATTAGTAGATAGCACAAGCTGTGTGTGATTTTGCTGTTTCAAAATTTTTTTTTACCTTCTTGTAAACTGTCAGTCAGCACATTTCTGATCATGTGGCCATACATAACATCCAGAGTGCTACCTTCATGTTGAGGAAAACCCAGCTGCAAACACTGAAGAAACTCATGACTAGTGGCTGAAAAATCCCTAAACTATTTCAGTACGAAAACCACCTTCAATTTCTATTAATCACTGTTTAGAAAACCCAAGACAGGAAAATGCAAAAAACAGTCCCCTAATTATCATAACAACAAGAGTTCCTTATATTTATTGAATATGGCTATGTGCTGTGCTGTGCTGCTGCTTCACACTGCTTTCTGATATCAGTTTCAACATGTGATGCATTACGTTATACAGAGTTTGATAATGCTATAAAACGTAAATGAATGTTTCTCAGCTATTTTTCCTACAAAAAATAAAATTTAATTTCTTTTACTTTCATTCCTTTTCTGCTTTTACCATCACTGTTCAGAGCAAATAATAACACAGGTACACTAAAAAAATTTTTTTTAAACTGCCTCTAATGTTTCGATTGATTTTTACGTTTTTTGGTGCGCTGAATCCAAATCTGGTAACCAATTTGCTCCATCACGTACAGATTTTTTGCTACATTGGGTTAGCAGTTTGAGGTGAACGTTTCAGATTGAGTGCGATCGAGATAAAAGTTTCTTGGATGAATTCTTTATACTAATTGTTTAGTAGTTATTCAAATAAGAATAAAGAAAATTGTAACAAGGCAGCACATAAGAATAGAGTAATGTCAACAAAACACACTGTGATGGTAGCAAAATTGTCTGCACTTAAAACAGCCACATACATGTGCACAAACATTGAGCATATAAGAGCGAGGTTAGACACAAAGCAAAGCAAAGCAAAGAAATGTGCAAAAAATGTTGTATGTATGTAAGAATAGAAAACGCAAACCGCACCATTGCAATACATGAAGACAAACACCCGATGGTGTGAAAATAAAATTCTAATGAGATCCGACACTGTGGTAATAACTAGCAAATTTTTATTTCAAAGTTTAGTAAAAACACGATATTTGTCAACACAGTTTAGATTTTAAAGTCATTCTTGGGTCAATCAATCTCCTGGTGGGCCCGTTTCTTCTTCCCCCGAATGCTTCTCTTGGTGCGCTGCTTGGCATATTTTTCATCTGGGGTTTCCTGCAGCAGCAACCAGCAGAAATCAGCCATCATAGTGGTGTTCCATCTTCCTTGGTACCTTCTCTCTGCGTCCTTGATGTCCTGGTGAAACCTTTCACCTTGTTCTTCACTGTACGCCCCCAAGTTTTCGGGAAAGTAGTTCACATGGGAGTGCAAGAAATGGACTTTCAGGCTCATGTTACAGCCTTGTTCTTTGAAGGCATTGAGCATCCTGGCAACAATATCCTTATAGTTCTCATCCCGCCTGTTCCCCAAGAATTTGAGAACAACATCCTTGAAGGAATCCCAGGCTTCTTTTTCCTTCTCAGACATCGTTTCAGCGAATGCTCCATCTGAAATGAGTTTCCTTATATCAGGGCCAACAAACACTCCTTCCTTTAGCTTTGCTTCAGAAAGTCGGGGGAACTTTGAGCAAAGGTACCGAAAGCACTCACCATCTTTTGGAAGGGACTTGATGAATTGCTTAATGAGACCCAACTTAATGTGGAGAGGTGGTAATAGAATTTTATCACGAGGTACCAAGCTCTCATGAAGAACATTTTTCTCACCGGGTCTCAAATACTCCCGAATTGGCCAGTCTTTTTTCCCCCAGTGTAGGTCGCGGGCCCGGCTATCCCACAAGCAAAGGAAGCAGGGATATTTGGTGAAACCAGATTGCTGCCCTAATAGCATGGATAGAATTTTAAAGTCTCCACAAATCATCCACTTATGCTCATCATAACGAATCTTCTGAAGAATCAGGGCCAAATTCTCGTATTTTTCTTGGAGAATAACAGAGTGAGCAATAGGAACTGAAGCGAATGTGTTGCCATTATGAAGAAGAACACCTTTTATGCTGTCTTTTGACGAATCAATGAACAGCCCTAACATTCAGCAGGATCATACTTGAGTTTAAACTTTTCCATCACTCCGTATATATCGTTGCAAAATACCAAATCTTCCTCTTTGCTGAAATACTTCAAAAATTGTGTCTCGCGGTTGCGGTATCAATAAAAAGTTGTTCCTGGTGACAATAGATTTTTCTGTTTAAGCCGAGAACCTAGCAGTTGGGCAGCATCTTTTGGGAGTCCTAAATCCCGGACTAAATCATTCAATTCAGCTTGAGAGAAAAGTTCAGGTTTCGGATCTGGTTCAGTTTCAAACTCGGAAGTACTGGACTCATCGGGAAAAGCCATCTGATGAGTCTCATCATGATCAGAACCGTCCACACAAATATGATCCAAAGATTTTGGTGGTTCAGGACAGGTACTTCGTTGCTATGAGGCATAGGCCTAATTGCTGAGGGAAGGTTGGGGTAACTTATTACGTTCTTATTTTTTAAGTTGTATCCCTTCACAATGCAAGAGCAAAAATAGCAGTCACTGCTGTGGTCTCTTTGTTCACGCCACATCATAGGTATTCCGAAACGAAATGCTTGTTTTTTACCTTTCATCCATAAGCGTAGATCTTCCTCACATGTCTTGCACACTTTGTGAGGAGCCCACGGTTTATCTTGATCGCCTAACTTCAAACCGAAATAGGCAAAATATATTTTTTTAATAAATGCAGAAATGTTCCTCTGCCGCTTTTTCACGGTATATTCCCCACAAATAAACAAAAACTGTCCGGAGAGTTGACGCAACCTCTGGCTCTGTGAGCCATCACAAATACACAGCACTGCAAACTACAACTGTAGTGAACCACTTCGGAATAAAGCTGGATTACGACTGAGCAAACAAAAGGTAATAATGAACTTGCAAGAAACTGAAATTTGACAGGAACGTTCATGTCGCAACCACCGTGTTTGAGCGAGCGAACGAGGCGAGGCGAACAGGAAAGAACATGCGCCAGCGCGAGTACTGGATTTAGCCCCCCGCCTCCCAATTGTCCTGTTAATGTATAAAATGAATACAAAACACTCTAAAATATCATGAGGGAGTGTTTCTAGTTAGTTAACCATTACAACCTCTATTTTGGGCCAAGAAAATAAACTGCAGTCGGCTAAAAAGAAATTATGTGAACATTCCTTATATGGGTAAGAAATCTAATTTTGCAAGAAAATGTGACGTGATGGAACATTTTGGCTATTTTTCCTGGATTCAGCACCCCAAAATCTATAGGAATCAGTTGCAAAACTGGAGGCAGTTTTTTGGTAGTGTACCTGTGTAATGCATAACATAATAAAACAAGATATCATTGAAAACTATACAGTAAATTCCAAAAAACACATTCAATCAAAAAAAAAGTTCCATAGATAATTACAGTAGATTATTTTGTTTTTAATTATATACAGGACATTTTCCAAAGTCAGCTACTCACCTGTAACAGGTGTTCTCTGGGGACAGCAGTAATCAGTCCTCACATATGGGTGACGTCGGCACAGACGGAGCCTGCATGGTAACCTCTCCCCAGTTTTCTAAGAAAGCCGTTGGGAGATCCACCATTGATGCATGCTTCATTCCCACCCAAGGGTGCCCTCTTGCCTCAGTTTGACAGCAACAAAAAGAAAAACAGCTCCACGGGGAGGAGGGAGGGTTGTGAGAACCGATTCCTGCTGTCTCCAGAGAACACCTGTTAGTAGCTATGCTTTCCCCAGGAACAAGCAGGAAGTCAGTTCTCACATATGGGACTCCCTAGCTACAGGCTACTGAAAAATCCTGGAAGCAACAGGTGACTCCCAAAAAACAAACCGTGAGGAACACTGAGAGTACAGTTCGGTTGCAAGACCCCAGCATTGACTAGGGAGCCAGCTCTCCAGTAGCTTGTACACACAGAAGGGCTGAAGGGCAGGAGTTGCCTTAAATGTCAAACAAGTGACAGTACTTCCTGGCCGAAGGCACTGTCCCACTGAGACTCCTTCAGGCAGTAATGTGCTGCAAAGGTGTGAACTGAGGACCAGGTGCAGCCTGGCAGATCCCTGTTAAGGGGACCAAGTAGAGGTTCGCCACAGAAGCCGCCATGACCCGGATGCTGTGCGCTGTGACGTGATGCTCCAGTGAGAAACCGGCCTGACCATAGGCGAAGGCAATGCAGTCTGCCACCCAGATGGACAGAGTATGCTTGGAGATTGCTATGCCCAGGAGATTAGGGTTGTAGGAAATGAAGAGTTGTAAGGAGCAGCGATGGGGCTTTGTCCACTCTAAGTAATAGGTCAATGCACGTTTACAGTCCAGTGTATGGAGAGTGGCCTCCACCCTACTGGAGTGAGGATGCGGGAAAATGGTGGGAAGAACCAACTCCTGGTTCAGGTGGAACGGAGAGACCACCTTCGAGAGGAACTTGGGGTGTGTCTGAAGCACCACCCTGTTCCTGTGAAACCTGGTACAGGGGCATGAGCCACCAGCGCTTGGAGCTTGCCGACACTGTGGGCAGATGTGAGTGTCACGAGGAAGACCACCTTCCAGGACAGATACTTGGTGTCTGGAAGCTAGTGGCTCAAAGGGTGGAGTGATGAGCTTCGAAAGGACGCAATTGAGATCCCATGCCACCACCGGTGGATGAATGGGTGGTCGAGAGCAGGAGACCCATCTGGAAGTGAGCCACGAGAGGCTGGGCAGAGAGGGGCTTCCCCTCAATGAGGTGGTGGTGCACCAAGAGCGTATTGAGATGAACTCTGATGGAGTTAGATTTCAAACCAGCATTGAAAAGGTGCAGCAGGTACTGCAGCATCAGCTGGACAGAACAGGAGAAGGGGTTGGTACCCCTTTCTGCACACCAAACCGAGAAGTGGTGTCACTTGACGGCATAGGCCTGCCGGGTGGCATCCTTGCATGAAGCCAGTAGGACCTCCAATACCTCTCTGGGCAAGCTGAACTGGGCCAAGGCTATCCTTTCAGCAGCCAGGCCGTCAGGCCTAGGGACACTAGGCTGCGGTGCAGGAAAGAGCCTACTTTCAGTGAGAGCAGGTCTGGGGCATTCCCCAGGGGCACCCAAAACAGGCTGAGGAGCAGCAGGAACTAGGGCTGTCGGGTCCACCAGGATGCTATGAGGATCAGGGTGGCCCAGTCTAGCTGGACCTTGAAGAGTCTTGGCAATAAGTGGCATGGGAGGGAAGGCATAAAGGAGTCCTTCTGTCCACGGAATAAGAAACGCATTGGCCACCACCTGGAAGGGGTGCAGCATTCTGGAGCAGAATTGGGTCAGCTAAGCATTGGCCAGGCTGGTGAAGAGATCCAGCACAGGAAGGCCCCACCGGTGGAACAGTCAGTTGGCCACCCGCGGGTCGAGTTGCCACTCATAGGGCTGGAGCACCTAGTTCAGATGGTCCATCAGAACACTGTCCTGACTGGGAAGGTACACTGCCCTGAGGAGCATCCCGTTCTTGCTGGCAAACATGCAGAGATGGACCACCTCCAAGCACAGGAGGGACGATCCCGTACACCCCACTGCTTGTTGATGTAAAACATTGCCACCTGATTTTCTGTCTCGATTAAGACAGCTTGGTTCTGCAGGAAGTGTTGAAAAGCCCGGAGCGTGGGGGTGATCACTCGGAGCTCCAGGAAGTTGATCATTGGAGACTCTCCGATGCTGACCACAGGCCCTAAGTGCGGAGGTTGTCTCAATTGGTCCCACAGTCCAACATGGAGGCGTCCATGGTGAGGACCTTCTGAGGAGTTGGGATCTGAAGGGCATTCCTGCCTGCAGGTTTGATGGTTTCTGCCACCAGTGGAGGGACTCGTCAAGGGATGGGTGATGATCACCCTGTCCTGCAGGTGCCCAGTCGCCTGAGTCCATTGGGAGCAGAGGGCCCACTGGGCTGGCCACATATGGAGACGGGCATCGGCTGTGATTTGCATTGTTGAGGCCATGTGCCCCAGGAGGCGCAGCATGAGCCGGGCGAAGGCAGAGAGTCATCCTTGAATCTCCTCTGCGAGGACTGCCAGGTGCTGGGCCCTGACGGAGGGGAGAAAGGCTCGGGCCTGGACCGTGTCTAGCAATGCTCCTATGAACTCCAGGCTTTGGGTTGGTTGCAGTTGGGACGTAGGATAGTTGATGACAAACCCCAGGTACTCCAGGGTGAGAATGGTGTGGCATGCTGTCCACTGCACCTCTATGGCAGTGCTGCCCCTGACCAGCCAGTCATCTAGGTAGGGAAAGATGAATACCCCCTGCAGCCCCAGGTGAGCGGTGACCACTGCTAGGCACTTGGTGAATACCCTTGGGACTGAGGCCAGGTCGAAGGGCAGAACCCTGTATTGGTAATGGCTTCCCCCGATGACAAACCGGAGATACTGCCAGTGTCTCAGGTGGATGGGAATATGCGTGCATGTGTCTTTGAGATCCAAGGAGCATAGCCAATCTCCCTGGTGCAATGCTCCAATGGAGAGTATCTTGAACTTCTTCACCAGGAATTTGCTGAGATCTCGCAGATTCAGATTAGAACTAAAGCTGACGGTCCTCTTTGGAACCAAGAAGTACTGGGAATAAAACCTCTGGCCCCGGAGATGGGGCAGGATCAGTTCCACCACCCTGTCAGCCAGAAGCCCGGAAATCTCTCAATGGAGCAAGTCTCGAGTGATAAATTTGGAGCACTCCTTGACCGCCGAGGTCAGGGTCTGAAACCACTGAAGAGGCTGTTCTGCCAGCCCTGCTGAGAGCACAGTGAGCTCCCTCCCCATGTCCGACCAACAAGCATCGAACCCTCATAACACTTCCTGCCCAAGGCAACCATGGAGCAGGCCTCCCTGCTGGTGGGCACTGAGCAGTGTGTCTTTTGGCTTTTAATCCTGTGCTTGGCTGACTCCACTACCATGGAGATATGGGGCAGCTGAGCTTTTTGGAACCTGGGGATCTGGTGGACATAGAACATGGCATCAAGCCGCCAGCTCACATTCGAAACCAAGGCCATGGTCTCCCACATATGGAAGAGAAGCTGTTCCAGGATGGGGGGAGCTGGCACCATGACTGCCTCCTTTGGAAGTGCCTCATACTGGAGGATCTCGAGGTCCTCTGTCCAAGGCTCTTCCTCGGACTCCATGGTGAAGGCCAAGGCCTTCGCCATGTCCCATACGAAGTCCAGAAAGGAGAGGTCCTCGGGAGAGGACCTGCACCAGTCCTCCAGGGTTGGTGTCAGGGGACTTGTCGTTGGTCTCACAGTCTGACTTTGAGTTGGAGGAGACCTCGCAGGCCCTGCGGACTTTGGGACTGCGCCAGATCAATCACCAATGCGGTGAGGCCCCTGGATCCCCAGCAGTTGGAATCGGAGGCGCTGGCCAGGGAAGTCCTCTGTCCTGGCCTGGAATTGCCTCGAGGCCGTTGGCACCTGAAGATCGGTTCCACGACCTCTGGAGATGCCCTCACGGTGGAGGGGACGGTGTTCGGGACCGATGACCCGGAGGAACCGTACATCGATCTGCACTGCTGGACCAAGAAGGCAGTGATCCTGACTTTGAGGCCAAGAAGCTCTGCAGCCACCGGCATGGGCACACAAGGCTTCTGGCCCGACACCAACACCATCAAGGAGGTGTACTCGATGAGGATGCATTCGGGAGACCAGGGTCGATCTCCTGATGCCGATGGCACTTTCTCCCAACGGGGCAGCTTGGAGGGCTGCTCACGGCTATTACCCTTGACATAGGGCCGGGAACTCTGATGCTGGTGACCATGGGACTTACCCACAGCTCTAGTGTCATCTCTCGACAATGCCACCAATGATGTCTGGCTCTTCGGGGATGGCCCTCAGAAGAGGATCCCCTGTCCGATGCCCCGCAACCTCGGGACTCAGAATGGGCACAGCCGTCACGTAAGGCCGAGGCCCCCATGGTGGCCCGCAAAGGCGCTGGCTCCGTGAACAATTCTGGGACAGAGATGGAGGTCCTTCCAAACATGGACTCTCACTGCATTGCATGGTTCTTCCATCCTTTGCTTGTCATCTGCTGACAGAGCCCACAGGAGGAATAGTCATGGTTTGCACTGATGCAACAAAGACAGCAGTCGTGCGGGTCCATGCAGGACATAGTGCTCCTGCAATGGTCGCATTGCTTCAACCCACTGGCCGAGGACATAGTGGGGAAGACGGCACCTGTTAGATCAAACTCAAGCATCCGGGCCAGGGAGGGTACAAGGAATTACCATGCACCAAGAGAAAGACTCCGAAGGGCAAAAAGACCCAAGAAAAACATGGCGTTGAGGCAACAGTGGACCCCAGAGGGAGAGAAGGCACCGGCATGCGTACCGGAGAGGGAAAAAACGAAAAAGAGCAAAATAGAAATTCAACCTTTTCCAGGGTGCAGAGAAGCATTTGATAGGCTCCACGGAAAAAAGGAGACCGAGGCAAGATGGCACCCTTAGGTGGGAAGGCAACCACGCATGCATGGTGGATCTCCAAAATGTTTTTTTGAAAGCTGGGGAGATGTTACTGCGTGGGTTCCGTCGGTGCCAACGTCACACATAAATGAGGACAGACTTCCTGCTTGTTTCTAGAGAAAATAGTGTTTTACTTATGGGAATAGGCTATTTGAAGAATGCTCAACCTATGTAGGGACAAAGATATGTGTGTTGCTGAGCAATGCGCATACTTTCACCAATGTTTAGTGGAGCATTGCCAGTGCAAGATTAAGTGGTGTAAGAAAACAACATGCATAATCGTGGATTTTCTAAACTCCTGCTTAGGTTGGAAGAAACACTTGCAGAAATAGGAGATGCTAGTTTCTGTGGATATTTCCTGCTTACATAAAGGAATTTCACTTTGAAAATTGTTGCAAAAATAGTAGTGGACTTTGCAGCAATGTGTGCAGTTTGAAAATTGCCTTCTCAAAGCACTACGTACTAACCAGGGTTAAAACAGTCAAAGTAACACACGTTACCTGCTGGTTTTAATGACTGATGTACAAAACGTAATGATATGAAGAATGTGGCAACATTTGCATATTCACATTAAAGACAGAACAGCCATGTGGATGAAGGCACGCCATCCTGGCCCACAGTAAATGGGCGGGAGAGCATAGGGAAATGCTCCCCCTCCGCTCCCCCATTTTGAGTAGTCAGGCTTTCTCAGACACCCCAGAACCTCCCACTCATCCAAGATCCCCACTTACAGCCTTCTCAACATCCACAAATGTGGCTTGTAGAAGGAAGCCAAAGCACATATGGTCAGTGTGTTAGTGACACCAATTTGGATTTGGCATCGTGAACAACAGGAATGTAACCAGCTCCTTCCTGCCAGCAAATATGCAGAGTAACCTAACAGTAGGGGTTCTGGAGATTGGGGTGGGGGGAAGGTTGAAGGCCTGAAGTGTCTTTGTAGAATTTAGGAGTAGGGGATTCCAAAGGTGGTAGGAAGGAAGCAAATATTTTGAGGGAGGGGTCAGGGACCTATGAAGCCCAATCAGTTCGGGGGAGTGGGTTGGTTCTGGTAGCAAATATTCAATTTCCTGCATTACGTGGCCTTCCTTAAGCCTCTTAAATATTAACATTGGATGCACTAACCCAGATTATAACTACATAAGGACATGAGATGTGCCACACTGGGTCAACCAAAGGTCCACCAAGCCCAGCATCCTATCTCTAACAGTGACTGATCCAGGTCACAAGTACCTGGCAGATTCCAAGGGGAAGATCCATGCCGTGTTTCCTATTTTCAGGGACAAACTAGCAATGGTTTATGCACATTTCCCTTCAGGAACTTGTCTAAACCCTTTTTTAAACCCAATTATACTAACTGCCTTGACCACACCTTCTGACAAAAAATTCCACAGCTGAACTATATGCTGAGTGATAAAACACTTTCTACAATTGCTTTTAAATGTCCTATCTGTTTCATGGCATTTTAGTTCTACTGGAAAAGTAAAGAACCATTCCTCATCTATCCCTTCCTCCCACTCATTTTCTAGCATTTTACCCACACTGAGGGTGAATCATTTTTAAACAGTCCATTTCCATGGGTAAAGCACTGCTTTACTTGTGAAATGATTTTGATAATTACCCCATTAAAGGATAAAGTGATTAACAAGAGAACTTAAAACTGTTCCGTGCTTATGGATATGTTAATACTTAACCACCTTATTCAAAATCCACTGCAGTTCGAACATCACTGTGAGCTGTTCCCTTCTAGCAAGACCTGGTAAATTCACCTAACTACATATATAAAACATACTGTCCTGATTAATTTGCAATTGCTTACGTTTTAGGATGTTCCTTTGTTCCAGCTCTTCTGCGGTGGGCCTTTGACTCAGTCGCCTGCGGAATAAAATCAGCATCAGTTTCTGGACCATAGCACGTCCTGAGCTCACTGTCATTGGCAACTGCTTTTTAGAACTCAGAAGGAGACGCGGAGAGAGGACCCTTGAAACTCACTCATTTGTTTGCACTGGTCCTCCTGTTCAGGGGAAATACTGAGCATTCCTTGGGGTCAAACCTTTTCTGCTATTCCACCCACTAAAATATACCAGATTTTCAGTGCTTGGACCTACATAAATCTTTGCATTATTTCCTTCCTCTAGTGCCTGCTTCCTGAATTTCACAAGTTAGACTGCTCTAATTCTAATCCTCTGCTTCCAGTCTACTGACTGTGACCTCTATATACAAAGCGCTATTACGCAAAGACAGCAAACAAATGTTGAGGTGCACTCCAAATTTCACAGACTGACAACTTTTCTTCCTCCAACACGCCATCCACCTAGGGGGTAATTGTATAGCTGCATGCATGCATAAGGGGTGTAATATAATACAATTTTTCTGTGTGTAAAGTCTGTTTTATATCCAGAAAGCGGCTTTTGAAAAATTGTGCGACCACATAAGTGCATAAAAGTACATGCATAGAGAGTGTGCGCTTACTTTTATGAGATCTGCCTGTAAATGATCCTGGGTGTGTAGTGGATGGCGTGGAGATGGAATTGGGACAAATGTGCATATTTTTTAAAATACGCAAGTACATATTTAGAGGACCCTCACAAGTGTATGCCTTCTTCAGAACAGGTGTAAATTGGTGCACTGGCATTTGCCACTATTAGGTTTGTTCTGAGTGCCTATTTTATAAAGGTACATAGGCACTTAGGTTGCCTTTCTAAAATGGGCTTATAATAGATGCTTTTTTGGACTTCTGTCCTAAACATCCTGTTATAAATTGAGGCACATTCGTTTCTCTGTGCGGGTTTTGATGAATTTTTAAAATGCTTTGAAAAATACCCCGGGAAATTTATGCTCTTAAATGTTACATCTTTAGTACACACAGATTGTTAGAGTAAATTTACACAGATATGCTTGAATTTAACAAAAGTATGCTTGCAAATGCAAACCTCTCTAATCTTGTTCACGGGAGTGCTGCCATTCTGTCTGGCTAAAGTTAAATATGTGGAGGTTAATTTTGTAAAGAAGCACCTTCTTTAAGTGTGAAAGTAGGCACTTTAGGTCTATTTTATAAAGAAAAGCAGTCGCCTATTTTTCTTTATAAAATAATAGTGTAACTGGCAGAAATCGCGCCTTAAGTTCAGGCGTGAATATTAACACCAGCTCTAGAGATAAATACTTGCTCCTACAGTTTTTGAGAACGTACATAAATTATAGTATTTTATAATCTACATGTGTTCTTGAATGCTCTGGCCAGGGCTAGCACTACGATAAGGCGAACTAGGCGGTCACCTAAAGTGCTGTCCCTCTTGGGGCGCCCATTGCCTCTGCTGCCACCCCTCACCGGGACGTGCAGTGGCAGCAATGCTTTTAAAACGGCACCAAAGCAACAGCTTTACCTTCAACTTTGGCGCTGTGGTGCCATTCCTGCTTCCGCTCCCCTCCGATTTCACTTCCTTTTGTGCATGGAGGTGGAAGTGGCTTATCAGAAAGCTCTTTCAGAAAGTTACACCTGCTTTTTGCCTATATGTGCTGATAGTCTGCATTCTACAAAACATGTGCGTAAGTGCTAATTCCTTCTCCACTCCAGTGATTTCTCTGTGCCTATGAACACCTACATATACTGCATATGTTGTAAAAACAGGAACCATCAGCTTGAAATTTAACAGCTGCTGTCAATGATTTTTAAAATGCCAGCTGTGGTTGTTAAATAAAACATGTACATTCAGCACCACTATTTGGAGAGTGAGGAGCGCTGAATATATGTGTATAGCAGTCAGTACCAGAGCTGTCCAGATAGTGATGATATCTCTCCAGATAATTATCTGGATAAATTTAGGGCAATAAAAGAGCTGTCCTAAATTTATATAGCAGACTGAATATCGCTGCTCTCTGTATATCTTGGCACTCTGTCCATGCATCACACTGGCACCGGCAGAAATGTTTGAATCGGGCATGGGCACAATTCAGAGTGAATTCCACAGCTGTGGGTATAGACGCCCTCACGGTTCTGGAATCTCCTTGTAGATGTGTCCAATGCACACGTGTGCAGGCATGAGCCATAGAGTGAAGTGTACAAACATGTCCCCCTGTAAATATTATGAGACACGGGTAAATGCTGAAATCGTTTTGGATGTCTTCGTGCTCACCATATTCTGAAAAGTTGCTTCTTTTTGATCGTGATCGTCTCTACAATGCCACGCCTCCTTGATTAAAACATGCATCTCCTAAGCTGCTGTTCTTGCTGACAGTGTTTTGCTGATACAAACTGGACTAAATAGTGATGATACATAAATGCTGATGAAAACTAGACCACATATACTAGTCTGTGTTATGCCCAGAACAATGCAAAGTAATCTCAGTGCACGCTGATGTAATTCTAAAATCAAGTAAATATTAACATGTTTGTCATGACATACCTTGCATCACATATTACTTGGCAGTATAACACTGTCTCAGTTATTCTTGCATTGGTCATCTCTAACAACCCTCCTTAAAATGCTAAGAATGGACCCTTACCAACCTCACAACAACCTAAACTAATTTTGCAATTCCCCAAATGATGCATTATATTGTTGAGCGACAAAACTATGCTTCTCTAACGACTATGTTTTTTGGCTATGGCATCCATTTCCCACATTTCTGGGTACTGGCATTTCTCATAGCAGCTCTCTATATGTGGCTACAACTGTTCCATACAAAGTCCCCTCTCTGTCTTGACTTATGTCGGTCTGTATACATCTGCTATTTGTCGGGCAACCCTGTCTGCCTTCCTACAGTCTACATTGTGGCAATGCTCCACTGGTCAGGCCTGTGTGGGCATGGGAGGGAGGATCCCTGTGCCATCATACCAAGGTAGCCAGCCTCCAGATATATCACCACTTGCAGCTTGCATAGATCCTGGACTAGATAAGGACGTAGGCCTCATGGCACAATCTGGGGAATGATGGCACAAAATCGGTCATGTCTCCCAGTGCCTAACACAGCTGATGTATGGCTGCTCTATCACACTAGCACCTGGTGACACTGAAGTCATCCTTCGGGTCCAGGTACTGGCCAGGCATTCATATCCTCCCTGATTGCAGAGCAGCACACCAGATCCTCCCATGTAATGCTCAAAACACACACACTCTCACTTGCAGTCACAAAAGACATAAGTCTGCCGAAAAGATGCTCAGAACCTATAAATAAATGCCTCCCGAGCACATGCAAATGGCCTATTTAGGTTATGGAATAACCCCCCCCCCTAGTGTCAAGGTGATCTGTACGCTATATTTTATTTATTTATTTAGTAACTTTTTTTATACCGCTGTATCTACCAGTCACAGCGGTTTACATGGAACAACAAAACAGGTAACTTTACACTGAACATAGGGAACATAAATAACTTAACTGAGTGTGGCATAACTATTTACATAAAGCTGAATTGGTACAGTGGGAGAATCATATGATGATGTGGTGGGAGGCTAGCTAAGGGTCTGTGCCAAAGTGTTCCAAAGAGAGGGAAGTTTTTAGCTTGCGCTGGAATTTGCCTAGGTTTGTGAGGGCCCATATTTCTGGGGTGAGGGAGTTCCAAATGACTGGGGCATAATAGGCAAATGCTTTGTTAGTAGTGGTATTGTTGGAGTGGGTGAAAGAAGCTGGAATCGCGTGGAGGTTGTGGTTGGTAGATTGTGTTGACCTCTTGATGAGTAGTTATTGAAGAAGGTGGCGAAGGATATCTACTGACAGATGGTGGATGGTCTTGAATATAGTTAGACCTAATTTATATTTGATCCTCATGTGGATGGGCAGCTAATGTAGATGTTTCAGAGTGGGGGTGATGTGCTCTCTTGGGCCCATGCCTGTGATTATTCTGGCTGCAGAGTTTTGGGCAAGCTGTAAGGGTAGTAAGGTAGCTTTAGGGAGTCCCTGGTATATTATGTTTGCATAGTCCAGGATGGGGTGATGAGTGACTGACAGATGTTTCTAAAATCATTAGAATCCAGGAGTGGCAGCAGGTGTAGTGTTCTCATTTTGAAGTAGGCAGCTTTAATAACCTGTTTAATGTGGTGGTGGAAGCTCAGGTGGTGATCCAAGGTGATGCCCAAATATTTTACATGTTGTTTGATGTGTAGGGTTAAATTGACCAGATTGATAGAATTTGGAGGAGTGAAGGATGGGTGTTTGGTTATGAGGAGGACTTCTGTTTTGCTGGAGCAGATGTGCATGTTGTGTTTATTGAGCCATTGGATGGTATCTTCTAGGCAACCGCTTGATCATGGAGTAGTCCGGTTTGGAAGTGGAGAATAAGGTATAGATTAGTATGTTATCTGTGTATAGATGATAGTGGATATTATGGTGTTTTATGAATGTGCATAGGGGCTGGATGAATATGTTGAAAAGGAGTGATTATAATGCGGAACCTTGAGGTAATCCCTGTAGTAGTTGGAAAGATTTGGAGGTTTCGGTTCCAATTCTTACTTGTTGGCATCGGTTGGAAAGGTAAGGATGGAACCACTGCAGAGCTGTACTTCTGATTCCAACTGAGTGGAGATGGGAGCATAGCTGGATGTGGGTGATTGAATCGAAGGCTGCAGAGACATCGAGAAAGATGAGAATAAATCCTTGGGTGATTTTCTTTGTACCTCTGATTAAGCTATCCAGGAAGGAGGTCAGAAGGGTTTTGGTGCTGTGAAAAGACCTGAATCAGATATGGTGAGCCCCAGGAGGTAAGATCACGGCAGAGAGTAGCCTCGAAGCAGTAGCCCTTTGTTGAGATTCCTCTCGGTGCTCTGTTGTGGCTTTCAGAGTTGCAGATGGTGCGAAGAAAACAAAAGCAGGCCGACCTACCCTCGGGTTGGGCCAGGAACATCCAGAGCGGGCAGTGGACTTTGATGGCGTGTGGCTTTTCCATGTCGGAGGTTGAAGCAGCATCCTCGACAAGGCCGTGGAGTGTTTCTGTGGCCCTGGATGAATCCGGAGTGTTGCTTTCTTTGGAGCAGCGAACCCCTCCATTGAGACCCGGAAGTGTAACCGCACCTAACGGAGTGCTTCCCCCCCTGGGCAGCCGACAAGCACCCCAGTAGAGGGAGGCGAAGAGGGCTCCGCTGGTGCGGTGGGATTCTTATCACTCACTGCATCTGTTGTGAGGTCTGCTGTTTTTTCGTGGAGTATGTTCCTCCTGTTGGTGAGAGCTCTACAGTTGCAGGAGATAACTGAGTGCAAATACCGGTCTCTGGAGGGTTGGTTAAACCTACAAATATAACTTTAGAATTGCTGTAGGATGCATTAGCTAAAATGAACTCCTCTATTCAAACTATTGTGGGTTCTGTGAGTATGGAGCTATCGTCTTTGAAAACTTCTGTTATGGAGGTCTCTCAAGTGCAGGAGCAACAAGTTGGAAAGATTGATGCTTTGGAAGAAGAGCTCGCCCAATTTTGTGGGCTATGTGCTACTCAAGTTAAAGACGGTACTTTGCTCGCTAGGAAGATAGAATATTTGGACAATCAAGTTAGGAGGAATAATATTAGGCTATTAAATTTTTCAAAGTCTCCTGTTCTGTCTCTGATAGTGATGGTGTGCAAGTACTTCGGGAGATTCTTAAATTGCCTCCTGAAAACTTGCCTTCACTCGTTAGGGCACAGTATTTGTCCTTGGGTGCTGGTCCTCCAGATATTGGCTTCGGCGACATCCCCTTGGTTTCTGGGGACCTGAAGGGGTTCTTAGAAAGTTCCTTGGAGGTGATCATTGAAACAAAGACAAAACCTGGAGCTGACTGTGGTACAGATCATCAACTACTAGTATGCAAACTCAAGCTAAAGTTGAAAAAGAGCAAACCACTCATGAATACAGCAAAATATGACCATGAGAATATACCACTGGAATTTAAAGACTGCCTGCAAAATCGATTTGCTGCTTTAGATACAAATGACAGAGCTCCAGAAGAGTTATGGAATGACATCAAGAAGGTTGTGTTGGAAGAAAGCGAGAAGTCTCTACAAAAGGTGAAAATGCAAAAACGGCCAAAATGGATGACGGAAGAAACTCTGAAAATTGCCCAGAAATGCAGAGAAGCTAAAGCCAGAGGAGAAAGAAAGACAATAACAGAACTCAACAGAGATTTCCAACGTGCAGCAAGACAGGACAAGGAAAAGTACTACAACGATGCATGCAAGGAAATAGAAGCAGAAACTATTAGAGGAAGAACAAGATTGGCTTTCCTAAAGCTACAAGAGTTAAAGAAAATGTTCCAGCCTCGAATTGGATTATTACAAGATGCTCAAGGTTCTATGTTGAATGATGCTGAGAAAATCAAAAAAGCTGGTAGGAATATACAGAGTTTTTATATGATAAAGATCAAGTGGACCAACAGCCGTTTCAACCTGTACCGTATGATCGGGAACCATTGGTGATGAAAGAAGAAGTTAAAGCAGCATTGAAAGCCTTATCAAAGAACAAAGCACCAGGCATTGATAGCACTCCCAAAGAAGTATTACAGCAATCTGATGCAGCTGTTACCGTACTTACAAGGCTCTGCCAAGAAATATGGAAGACAACATCATGGCCAACTGACTGGAAAAGATCTGTGTTTATACCAATACTAAAGAAAGGTAACCCAACTGACTGTGGAAATTATCGCACAATCGCTCTGATCCCAAATCCAGCAAGATTCTACTGAAGATTATTCAAAAGAGACTACAACCATACCTGGAACAAGAACTATCTGAAGTGCAAGCAGGGTTCAGGAAAGGGTGAGGAACAAGAGATATCATTGCGGATGTGAGATGGATCCTTGAAAAGACTAAAGAATACCAAAAGGATATCGATTTGTGCTTTATTGACTATAGCAAGGCTTTTGACTGAGTAAACCATGAGAAACTCTAGGCCACATTAAGAAGCATGGGTATACCAGAACACCTGATCGTACTCTTGCACAATCTGTACATTGATCAAGAAGCAGCAGTTCGAACGGAACAAGGAGAAACAGAATGGTTTAAAATAAGCAAAGGTGTAAGACAAGGCTGCATACTTTCCCCCTACCTGTTTAATTTATATGCAGAACAAATCATCAGAGAAGCAGGATTGTATGAAGACAACAGAGGTGTGAAGATTGGTGGAAGACTCATCAACAACCTTCGCTATGCTGGTGATACCACTTTACTGGCTGAAAGTGAAGATGATCTGAAATATTTGATTCTCACAATCAAAGAACATAGTCTCAAAATGGGCCTGCACCTTAATGTAAAGAAGACAAAGATCATGACAACTGGCATAATCAATAAGTTCATCGTTGAAGGAGAAGAAAGTGAAATCGTGAACAACTTTAACCTATTTGGATCAACTATCAATAAAGAAGCAACAAGCAGTCAAGAAATCAGACGACGCATTGCTCTTGGCAGAATGACTATGAAAGACCTAGATAAGATTCTCAAGAGCAGAGATGTCTCTCTCCATACAAAGATTTGAATTGTTCAAGCCATGGTATTTTCAATAACATCATATGGATGTGAAAGCTGGACAGTGAAAAAGATAGACAGGAAGAAAATTGATGCCTTTGAATTATGGTGCTGGCGGCGAATACTGTGTATACCATGGACTGCCCGAAGAACAAACCAGTTGGTACTAGAGGAGATCAAACCTAAGCTTTCTTTAGAAGCTCAGATGACAAGACTTCGACTTTCACACTTTGGACACATCATGCGAATAGAGAGATCATTAGAGAAAGACATCATGCTTGGCAAGATAGGTCAGCGCAAAAGAGGAAGGCCAGCAATGAGATGGATAGATACAATATCAGCAGCTACGGGTACCAGTCTGTCAACAATGAGCTGCCTGACTCAAGACCGAACACAATTTAGAATAGCTATCCAGAGGGTCGCCATGAGTCGACTCCGACTCGACGGCACTTAACAACAACAGGGGATGCTTGATATAGGTCTGTAGGAGGCTGGGGCTGAGGGGTCAGCTGAGTGTTTTTTTTTAGAAGGGGTCTGATAAAGGCTTGCTTGAGAGGAGTTGGCATGTGACAGAGTGTCAAGGATGCATGGACCAGGTGAAGAATGGTTGTGGCGAGGTCATATCTGGTCATCTTAATCTAAGAGAAGGGGCAGGCAGGGGTCGAGTATGAGGTGGTGCAGTTGAGGTTTGCTATAATGTCAATAATCTCCCTGGTGGACAAGTGACTGAAAGTTGACCGGGTTTTTGGTGTGGGGTGTTGGTGGGGTCAGTGGCAGGCAGGTGCTGAACTGTGGTAGTCTGTTGTCTGGCTTGAAGGAATTGCGTCATGATATCAGGCGCTAAGTTGTGGTTAGATTTTGTATTTGTTGGAGCTTGAAGCAGGTTCAGGGTTATATTGGAAAACGTTCTAGGACAACTGAGTGAGGCATTTAGAAGACTGGAGTGATTTTTTTTTTTTGTGCGGAGCGTGAGTGCACAGTAGTCTGTGCGCTTGCATAAGCTGAGTGATTGGTTGGGTTTTTTTGTCGTCACCATCGGTGCTTGAGCTGTCTGAGTTTATTTTTTAGATTTTTGATTTGAAGGGTGAACCATGGAGCTTGGTGTATTCGCTTTGTCTTGGCTGTGTCTTGTGGCATGGTGGCATATGAAGAGATGTTTGCATTCTATTCAGAAATGAAAGTGTCAATACTGGTCGGGATAACTTGAGGGAGAGATGGGATTGTGCTTGTAATGGTGTCCTTATCGAAGGCCTTGAATCCCCGTAAGTTGGGTGAGGGCAATTTGAAGGAGGTTGTTTTAAGTAAGTACGGCAGATTAGGTTGTGGTCTGACTAGGGCATGGATGTGATGTTGGTCATGTGGGAAAGATCTTGGTGTGGCCAGGTGGTTTGTGTGAATATGAGGTCCAGGATTCCTCCTTTGCTGTGTGTTGGCCCAGTGATTATCTGGTTGAGCTGTAGTACGTCAAGTGCTTGGAAGAAGGGAGTGGTCTGGCTCGTTGGTAAGGAGGGAAGGTTTAAGTCACACAGGAGGAAGAACCATTTGTTTTTGTGGTGCTCCAAGCTTGTTTCTTTGATGAGTGGTGAGAGGTCACTGGGCCCTGCTGTATGTGAGGCATATCGATAAGTACACATTGGTTATGGCGATGATATCCAGAACACCTTGAGAGCATGACGTAACGGCTTTGAAGTGGAGGTCTTTTCTTGCCTTTATGATTACTTCTCCTCCTCTTTTATGTGATCTTGGTTGGTGGAAAAGCTGGTACGAAGGGATGACAAGCTGGTTTAGTAGGACCCTATCCTCTTCCTCGAGGCATGATTCCATTATGCAGATAAAAGAAAACCACATTGACATTAAGTAAACCATCACTATGGGGATCTTGTTACGCACTAACCTGGTGTTTATAAAGGCACATCTGAGCGGCTGGGTAGGAGGTGGTATGCTATTCATAGATGGGGGACCGTGGGATGGCTGTATGTTGATTAAGTTGTAGGTGTTCCTTGTTCTCGGTTTGAGAATGGTGGGCTGGAACTTATTGTATGAGTGATGTATAATTGGGATGAATGACATTGTGATGAGTACTGAGGATTGAATGATGGAGTGGCTGGCAAGGAGTAGGATGATGATGTATGAGGCTATGTGGAACATTATGCTTGAGGGAGTTAGAGTTACATTTGGGGGTGGACAGACTGTGATGGCTTAGTGTGTTGCTGAGGCAAGTCGTCTGGTGATCTGTGCTTGCTGTTGAGCGGTGCAGACGTGGAGGGCCGTTCAGTGCAGGTCACTGATGATGATGAGGCTGTTTAGGAAGTGACTAGGTGGGTTAGTTCCACGTTTATTGCATAATTGCAGGCTGATGTGGTCCAGAGGGCGGTGGCGCTGTAGCTGGCTTCAGGAGCACTGGATCTGCTGTTGATAAGGTTGGAACTGGTGTGTCTGTGGGACTGGCCTTAGGTGGAAGAGTAATGAACCCTCTTTTTGACATAGGCAGTTATGCTCGGGGTCCAGTCAGTGAGTGCCTGAGCTCAATTCTTCAACCATCTTGTCATTCAGATTCCATATTGGAGGTGGCAGTGTTGATCCTGTAGCATTTGGGTGGGTAATACTTTATGGCGATCTCCTTGTTCCATGAAGTGCTGCTGAAATTCCACAGAGAGTGCCAGCAAGGGGAATGATCTGGTTAACAGCTACCATTACCGAGATAATTCCCTTTGAATATTGATCCGTATGTTTTCTGAGCACCTACATGTATGTGTTATGGCCCCTGGGCAGTACTTTAAGTGCCTAGATAAGCATGTATAAGTAACACTCGTTACTTATAAAAGTATCCCCATGGAGAGTTATTTGTAACAGGTCACCTAAGTTGGGAGGCCAAGTAGGCATCTATTTTAAGCTTATAGTGTAAAGGTCCCTAGGTGTCTTTATAAAATTCCCCCCAAAAAACAGTCAAAGAATCCATCTACATTTACACCTGCTTAGGAGTTGGCATAAATGTGCATGTGTAGACTATGTGCAAAAGTGATGGGGAGGAGCCAAAATGGTGTTTGTCAGGGCTCTTTGAAGCAGCTGTTTTGAAATGGGTCAGAAGCATAAAGGGAAAGGGGTTTCGCAGACTTCCCAAATCCTTAGTACCTCTACGCCGATTTCTTCTGTGACTGGTCCTTTGGATGTTTTCTTGCAATTTGCTGCCTCACTAACCAGTAGCTTCGGGAGAGGTTTCCTCGGCTGCAGGTATGCTGGTACAGGAGTGTTCAGCATCTGCTTTGAGGACTTCATCTCTCTCTCCCGATATACTGCTGGCCTCAAAAGTGGTGTGTTAACTCTGCATGGGCGGGGAGCCTACAGCGGGAAGAGGTCCCTGATGGAAGATCTATTCCGGAGCTGGGAAGACTAGGCGTAGAGGCAGTTGGATTGGGTGAACTGTCTGTCCCAGGTCAACATTCACACCTTAGCCTATCATTGGAGCCAGACAGAATATCGGCAGCAGGGGTTGCTGCAATTTCGGGTGGAGTTTCAGTGGCAGGAGATATGGAAGTGGCTCAAGAGCCTGCATCTAGACCAAGGGCTTTCATGTTGCAGCGACCATCAGATTTTACTTTAGAGGCTATTTGGCAAGCAATTGCTTCATTGGGTGAGGCTTTGTTACCGCAGGTATCCCTGTTAGCCTCCAAGGTACAAGCAAATGCTGTGGCTGTGGAATTGACTGCAACAAAGGTTTTCGAGGTACAACAGGATATCTTGGATTTGCAAACAAAAGTGGCTGTTTTGGAGGAAGAATCATTGCAGTATGTTAAGAACTTTGGAGCATTAAATGTAAAAATTGAGAACTTGCAGAATGCCTCTTGGGTAAATGACTTAAGGATTATAAATTTTCCTCGGGTTTCAACGGTGATGGCAAGTGATATGTTTAAAAAGTATATAGTTGATACACTGTCTGTTCCAGTTGCTATGATACCACCTATAGTGAAAGCATTTTATTTGCCTAGAGGGAAAAAAAATCAAACTCTCCTTTAAGAATTGGCGACCAGCCTACTGAGACTTTAAATGTATCTGCAGTGTCAGAATCCTCTGTTGAGGAGAGTCTGATTCCTTCCACTTTGTTGATAACTTTCACATTAGTATCAGATAAAGAATGGCTCTTAAAACTCTTTTTTAAGAAGCAAAATTTATTATTCAAAGGTCTCTTGGTCCGTATTTAGCTAAGGACACTCAGAGAAGGTGCAGAGATTTTCTTCTACTTTGTCCTGGTGTTGTCCAGCTGGGGGGCTCTTTTTCTTAAAATATCCTTGTAAATGTCTGGTTAAGCACCAGTCAGTTTTGTATATTTTTTATGAGCCCTCCCAGCTGGTAGCTTTTATAAATGCTCGTTGCTAGGAAGCTTCCATTGATTCTCCGAATGTTGGGCAATCATTTATGAATTTTCTGGATAGTGCCCTGATTATGTTTCTTGTATGTTTTTTGGATGGGGATTCTTTATTTTGGTCCTCCCCCTTTTTTGAGGGCTAGAGCGAGCAGACATCTGGCTATAATTTCTTGTAATAATTTCTTCTATGGACCTATATGATATTGTTCTTTGTTTTTGCTCTGATTTCTGTACAAGATATGTTTATACTTCTTGGTTTATTGTAAAATTTTTCATTAAGAAATAATAAAAAATAGAACATGTGCAAAAGCATGTAAATCTAGACTTTGCCTACTCTCTGTCCAAAATCCACCTCTGAAGCCATCTACACCCAAGGTGTGGCAAAGTGTATGTGCTCTCATTATTGCCTATGTGTCTTTATAAAATAGTAGCACGAAGCAGAAATAGTGCCTACATGGTGTGTGCTAATATTTACGCCTACTTTGGAAAAGTCATAAATGTTAGCTTGTAAAGTGTGTGCGTACGTGCAAATTTTATGCAGTGCCCACATAAATGATGACTCCGCATGTCTACTCTACAAATACGCACCTTCATGCACTCCATGCACTTGAGATGTGACCTAATTTCAAAAGAGGTCTTTTATGTGGAGTGGAGGAGTGGCCTAGTGGTTGGGGCAAGGTACTTCAGCCAGAGAGTCAGGGGTTCAAATCCCACTAGAGAACAGCAACCTTGGGCCAACTCTAGTCCCACAGGTGCTCCTTGTGGTCTTGGGCAAGCCACTTAACCCTCCATAGCCCATGTTCCCTGTAAAATAGTTATCTCCAAGTTATAATGCCCTGTTCAATGTAATTTCAGTTTGTTCAATGTAAACCACACTGATGCCGAATAGCACAGTATATAAGACAAAATAAAAAAAATGTGCATAAATCAGTGTTTTGCACACAAAAACGATTTATAAAAGTGCCTCTTTTATGTGCATTTTTATAAGAGCTGTTTGTGGCAAAAATCTTAGGGGTAATTTTATAAAGTTTTTTCTGCAGGCAAACCCTGTTTTACCTACAGAAACGGACTTTCATAAAGTTACTCCATGATGCATTGACAAGAGGGTGTGTATGCGTGTGTGGGGCTGGAGTTTGGGCAGTCACAAAATATGTGCACAGCCCACGCACATATACACCAACTCCCAAGCAGGCACAAACGTATGTAGCTGCATTTTAGTCATGATTTTCAAGCGGGTTTTGTGAAGCTATTTCATAAAGCCTGTGTGTCTTTATAAAAGCCTCAAAACAAGCATCTATTTGGCCTCTCAAACTAGGCAATCTGTTATCGTTTTGTTTATCATTTAATGAGGCTTGATATACCGCCCTTGGCAAAGCAAACAGAGCGGTTTGCAAAATGTAAAAAAGTCAAATCAAAAAGGAAAGGAAAAGAACTCCATTTAGGAAAGTATTTAGTATTTAGTATTTAGGAAAGTATTTGAGGACAGTATTATGGCTATTTGTTCATGCAGCATCCCTAACCTCTGTGAACAAAGTGGGTATTTAGGAGGGTCTTGAATTTAGGGAAGGAAGATTTGAGGCGTATATTAGAGGGAAGACAGTTCCAGAGAGAGGGGGTAACAAAGAAGAAAGCAGAGTGTTGAGGGGAGTCATATTTTGCCCGAGAAGGGGAGGGGAGGACCAGACAATTGTCATGAGAGAGCACAGATAGCACGGGGATACATAAGGAATAGTCAGAGAGGAGAGGTACTGTGGGGCATGGTTGTGTAAGGCCTTGTGTGTGAGGGTGAGAATTTTAAAGTGAATCCATTCGGGGATAGGGAGCCAGTGGTGCTGAATGAACAGAGGTATTACGTAGTCAAATTTTCTGGCATGAATGAGAGCGTGGATAGCTGTGTCCTGTATGGTTTGATGGTGAGAGAGGCCTGTAAAGATGCTGTTACAATAGTCGAGTTGTATGATAATGGTACTGAGGAGGGGGGGTGGTCTGAGCTGCTTGTTCAAAGAAGGGTGAAGGGTCTGGAACCTGCGTAAAGGAGGCAAACAGGTAATCAGTAAGCCAGGACTCAGTGCAAGGTAAGCAATGCCTGTATGTATTTACCACCCCCCCCCCCCACGAAAAGCGTGGCAATATCTGTCTCACTGTGTACTCTGGAATGTCACATTAGCATACCCACAAAACAGCAAACAAACAGAAGGACAATAGACTGTACAAACTAGCTGGGGATGATAAATATTTTTAGGTTAAGATACAGCTCAACAACCTCCGGGCGCCAGGTTGTCATGGTGCCTAAAAATTGCACCCTGGTGCCCGGGATTTCATTCCCTGGAAAGCTGCAGCCAGCGGGGATCCCATCCCTTTCTGACAGAAGATGACAGCTGCGCGGCCGTGGCAAAGCTGACAGCCGTAGCCACAAGAGAGCTGCGGCCAACGAGAATCCTATCCCCGCCGGTGGACAAGTAGCTGCTGCCATGGACAGTTGCTGAAAAACGCCACAGTGTACTTTTCCTTCACTCCATTTGGCTCTGTGCAGTGTTCAGCCCTGCCATGAAGGGAAGTGTAAGGGATCTCGTGAGCCTCGAAACCACACGATCACCTGAATTTCCTCCACAGCAGAGCTCAACTACGCACTGAGCCGATCGTGGTTGGGGAAGTGTGCACTGTGTTGTTATCCAGAAGCTGAATACAGCCACGATAGATGAGAGAGAGAGAGTGGATGGGCGGGGGCGAAGGGGGATGAGAGAGAGATACACATTGGATGAAGCTGGGGAGGGATCATGAGAGAGACTGAAAGAAGCCTGGGTTAGGGGGATAGAGACTATGGGAAACCTGGGGATGGGGAGTGGTCATGAGAGAGAGATACAGAGTGAAACCTTTGGGGGGGAGGTGGAAGAGAGAGAGAAAGAGACTGAATGAAGCCTTGAGGGGGGCTATGAGAGAGGGAGATACTGAGTAAAGGCTGTGGAGAGGCTATAAGAAAAAAAGAGAGCCACTGTGGGAAGCTATGAGAAAGAGAACCACTGGATAATAGCTGGGCAGGGGCTATGAGAGTGGAGCAGCTATAAAGGATCATCAATATGCTGCTGACATTGGGGTAGTGGGAGGGGGAGGGGGAGGAGGGCCATTGCATTCTTTTGTCACTGTGTAAAAGCAAGTTAAGGGCCAGATTTATTAAGCTTTCTTTTCCCATAGAAAATGGGAAAACAGTAAATCAGGCCCTTAAAGGAGCTGCAATATACCTTTTGTTGTTTGGTTGGGGAGCAGGGCGGCGGAAGTATTGTGACTAAGGACTTGGCAGCCGGCTCCTAAATTTTTAAGATGGCACCTTGATTCCAAAAAAATTTGTCAAGGCTTGCGTTAAGAGATGTTTCAAAATGTAAACTGTTAGGATTATAAAGATCTTTCTCATGCACTGGATTAAAGAAGGGACCACAGTAATCCCCAAAGTTCGCAGCCTAAAATATTAATTAGCCTAAGAAAGTTATCATCTCTTCCAACAGGCTACGTTTCCTTTTAGTCAGTCTTATTGTTTCAGCAGGATACATTTTTCTGAGAACAACAGCTACTGACCAGAATATTATGATACAATGGTTTTCAGGCTTACAATTTTCAATTATCTTTTCTTCAGTCAGGATGATGGATCTGAGGAAAATGCTCTCAGTGGAAGAGATGTGAGCAAAAATTGTAGTGAAAGTTAAGAAAAAACAAAACTAATACAGAGGATCAAACCTGGAGAATTGGTAGGACTTGTAGCCTTGCATTGGGTAGGGAAGAAGGAGTTTTCTGGTTAAGCAAATGGTCTTTACTGGCATCTATATTTCTAACAAATAGGGGTGCCCTGCATGGAGTGGTGGGTTCACCCCTAAACAGAGACGTGGGGAGGGGTGGCCTGCATGGAGCGGCAGGTGCATCTACTCTTGCCATCGTGCTGGGCAGACTAGATGGACCATGCTGGTCTTTATCTGCCGTCATTTACTATGTGTTTTCTTGCAATACAGTAGACTGCACTGCCAACAGACTGAAAACATCATACACAGTAACAACCAAACTACCAGCTGCATGACCCAAAACAAGTTCAAATAAAGAGAAACATTTGGAAGGCAATTTTATAAGCGGGCACCTACTTTAGTGCGTTATAAAGACACAAACACCGATGTGTTCTCATAGAATACTAGCCAAAGTGGTATAATATGTGATTACATTGAAGGTGCAGATATTCACTCCTGCCCTGGAGCAGATTTTAAATGATCATTTCTATCATTTTTCAGTACTTATGTAGATCAGCAGATTTTATAATCCACACACATACTCTGCGCTCTATCCAAACTCTGCTCATGTGCACGCTTACCAGTACCATCATAGCAAAAAATGAATTTTTACACTGGTCCATATTTTATAAGACTCCACTGATGTGCTTATGTAGCTACATATGTGTGGAAATGACTTTATAAGATTGCTTCCAGAATGTCTAGGATAAGAGAGATACAACCAGAAAACAATACTTATGACTGCTCTACATCTCAATAAAGCACAACAGACAAATATCTAGACAAAAGCGATGACAAACTTTTCTTTTTTTTTTCTAAATTGATCCTAAGGTTGGGACAAATTTATAGAAGATGCTTCATAAAGTAATAACAAGGGAGATACAAACAACAACTGCTCTGGTCAGCTGTAATCTATCAGATGAAACTACAGTGCCATTCCTTTCCATGTAATAAAGAAAAAAATTACCGTGACAGAATGCAGAGTGCAGAATTCATCTCTGGATCACGCCTTTGGAAAGTAAAGATGAAAAATACATTGGCTGGCTACAGTTCTACAATTACTTTTGTCAGGAAAGAAATGTTTTCTGTTCATTCTGACCGGGCATGCTAAGTAATAGATCCTTAGCTTGGTCTCTTATCTTTTCAAAGGAAGCTTTTGAAACTTTAAAAACAGGTTTTCTGGGGACAATTGTCAGTGACAGGCCATTTTCTAGAAACATGAAAGGCTGGACCATCAGCGAAACAGAATGAGAAGTAAACTTCAGACACAGTAACCTCTACAATAAAAACATGAGACACCACATGGAGTACTTGCAAGAGGCATTTTTATAACATTAGAAAAATGCATCATTTTATGCTTGTTATAAAAGCAAAAAAATAATAGAAACATAGAAACATGATGACAGAAAAAGACCACATGGCCTATCTAGTCTGTCCTTCCATATCAACAACTACAACAGTCCACTTTTTACCTTTAGAGATCCTCTGTGTTGGTCCCATGCTTTTTTGAATTCAGTTACTGTCCTCATCTCTACCACCTCCACTGGGAGACTATTCCATGGATCCACTACTCTTTCCGTAAAGAAATATTTCCGCATATCACTCCTGAATCTATCTCCCTCATCCCATGTCCCCTCGTAGCAGAACTTGCTTTCAAATGAAAGAGGCTCTCTCCCTGAACATTTATGCCACGGAGGTATTTAAACATCTCAATCATATCACCTCTATCCCGCCTTTCCTCTAAGGTGTACATATTAAGATCCTTAAGTCTGTCCTCATATGCTCTATAATGAAGCCCACTAATCATTTTAGTAGCCACCCTCTGCACCGACACCATCCTGTTCACATCCTTTTGAAGGTGCAGTCTCCAGAATTGCACACTATACTCCAAATGAGGTCGCACCAAAGACTTATACAGAGGCATTATCACCTCCTTTTTTCTGCTAGCCATTCCTCTCCGTATGCACCCAAACATCCTTCTAGCTTTTGCTGTCACCTTTTCTACCTGTTTAGCTACTTTAAGATCATCAGACACAACCACGCCTAGGTCCCGCTCTTCTTTAGTGGACAAAAGTACTTCACCTCCTATACTGTATTGCTCCCTTGGATTGCTGCAGCCCAAATACATGACCTTACATTTTTTAACATTAAATCCCAGCTGCCAAATTCTAGACCCTTCTTCAAGCTTAGCTAGATCCCTCCTCATGTTATCTACACCTTCCTGGGTGTCTATTGCAGATTTTGGTATCATCTGCAAAGAGGCAAACCTTACCCGACAGCCCTTCCGCTATATCACTAACAAAGATGTTAAAAAGAATCGGACCAAGGACAGATCCCTGGGGCACACCACTGGTAACATCCTTCTCCTCAGAGTGAGCTCCATTTACTTGTACTCTTTGTTGCCTCCCACCCAACCAATTTCTAACCCAAGCAGTAACTTTAGGGTCCCTCCCTAGGGTGCTCAGTTTGTTTATAAGTCGCCTGTGAGGAACAGTGTCAAAGGCTTTACTGAAATCTAAATACACCACATCTAGAGCTCTCCCTCGGTCCAACTCCCTGGTCACCCAGTCAAAGAAATCAATCAGATTTGTCTGACAAGACCTGCCTCTGGTGAATCCATGTTGCCTCGGATCCTGTAATCCGCTGGACTCCAGAAACCTCACTATTTTCTCTTTCAGCAGCGTTTCCAATAATTTACTCACCACCGAAGTTAAACTAACCGGCCTGTAGTTTTCAACCACATCCTTACTTCCGCTTTTGTGTAAAGGCACCACATGAGCCTCTCTCCAGTCCTGCTCATGGTTCTTCATCTGTGAACACAGAACAAAAATATTTGTTAAGCAATTCCGCTTTATCCTTATCAGCTTCTACATATTCCATCCCTGCACCCTTGAGTCTGACAATACCACTTTTGCCCTTCCTCTTCTCACTAATATATCTGAAAAATGTCTTATCCCCCATTTTATTGCATTGGCTATTTTCTCCTCCTTTTGAATCTTTGCCTTCTTGACTACTTTGCTAGCTTCTCTAAGTTTTTCCAAATACAGATGCCTGTCTTCCTCTCTCTGTGATCTCTTGTATTTCATGAAGGCCTCCCTCTTTTTCTTCACTTTTTCAGCTACTTCCTTCGAAAACCATAGCGGTCTCCTTTTCCTTTTGCCTTTATTTACCATTTTAACAAAAAAGGTTGGTTGCCCTTAAAATACCCCCTTTCAGTTTTGCCCACTGTTTTTCTACATCCCCCAGCTGTTCCCATCCCACTAACGACTCCCTGAGGTATTGGCCCATCTTCGCAAAGTTAGTCTTCCTAAAGTCTATGATCCTCACCTTGGAATGGATTCTAACAGCCCTAGTCCTAATACTGAACCACACCATCTGGTGATCACTGGATGCAAAATGATCTCTCACTACAACATCAGAAACACTTTCACCATTGGTAAGCACCAAGTCCAGTATGGTCCCTTCACGTGTGGGGTCTGTTACCAATTGCCTGAATAGTTCTCCCTGTAGAGAATCCAGGATCTCCTTACTTCTAGATGATACTGCAGCAGGAATGTGCCAAACATCTGGCATATTGAAATCTCCTATCAGTAGCACTTCCCCTTTCCTAGCAATGCTGCATATGTCTTCAATTAACTCTCTGTCTACCTCTTCCTCTTGTGAGGGAGGTCTGTATATCACACCAATGCAAATAGCTTTCTCTTTCCCTCTTTCTAGTTTAACCCACAATGCCTCCTCTCTCTCCCTTTTAAGCTCTGTAATTCCAAAGCTTTAATAGTAGTTTTTACATATAGTGCCACTCCTCCTCCCCTTCTTCCTACTCTGTCCTTTCTGAATAAAGAATAGCCAGATATAGTTACATCCCAATCATGGTTTTCTGTGAACCATGTTTCTGTAACTGCCACTAAATCCAAGACCCTACTCCTCTTCCACCTTTGAAAAATACACTTCTAATAAAATACATCTTCTTTAACAGAACGTATCCGCTGTAATCTTTAAAACTGACTTATCAGAAGGCTTTCTTTTAGTTTTTGACAGGGCCAACTATGGTTTCCAATACAAAATAGTTTGGAAAGTATTCTGATCCTTCTCAATGAGGACATCCAGAAATTCCTTTTCATAAGCATCATATTTCCTAGTGAATTATGATAGTGTAGGCACGGACACTAGAGAATAAATTTTAAAGTAGGGGTTTCCTTTCTGGTTCCATTCATTGAGCCTATAAATAGAGTAGACATGCCGAATCGAGATTTATTATTAACATATAGGACAGCCAATAAACCAGACTGTACTGTATCTACTTTACTATACTCGAAGCTGTCCAGAAAAATTACTAAAATGATACAGTCAAATTGGCACATCCTTTTGCTGCATGAGGAATTTAGAAAGCCCCCAATGTTAGCTTTTCTAAAGAAAAAAAAAACATAGGAGATACTACGAATTTCATTCAACACCAAGAAGATGCGTCTGATTTAAAGGACCATGTAGCCTCTGGACACTGTTATTGGTGCGATTATACTATTCAGGGCACAACTTGGCAACATCCTACTAAGGACTTTCTTTTTCAAGCTAGAGCCTTTTCTAATTGTGAATCATGTTATCCATATAATAGTGTGCCCATACGTTTTTATACATGGAGGAAGAATAAAGCGCAAAATGAGACTGCACCTTGCAATGCAATGCAATCTGTGCCTCCGAGTCAATGCTACTCCTGGCAACTCAAGGACACAAGGAGCGCCAGTGGAAAATGAACCCTGGTCTCTTGGGGGGGACTATTTAAAGGCATTTACATGGTTTACAGATCTATAAACTGTGTAAATGCCACTTAAGAGAGATATTCAGCAGCACCAACGCTGTTAGTGCCGCTGAATATCCCCAAGTAATGTTGCTACATGTCCCGATGCTAACCGCATAGCATCAAGGTGTCTTGTGGTCATTCTGGGGATGAGCAGAGGCAGAGCAGAGTGCAGCGGCAATATTGAACTGCTGTCCGGTTAGTGACTCGTGAGACAAGATAGGTGTGGCAAAAGCTGGCCCATCTTTACTTGCGGGAGCTAACCGGACAGTGGCTCAATATCACTGCTGCCCAGTTAGCTTCTGCACCATGTAGCAGATCCTGGGTTAAGTTTCTGCAGTGACGGCTATGCGCTGTAGAAGCAATACCTGCCGCCGTTGAATATTCCCCCTTGGTTACCATGCTAGTACTTTAACCATTTTGCAACTCCTTCACTCCAGATTGCACCTTACTGAGAATGGATCCCTGCGGTCAAATGGGAGGGAAGGCTGGCGATCGCAGCCACACACGGATCAGCAGGCCTAGGGGTGGAGCTTGTCCCTCCCAAAAAATGGTATTCCGGTGCCTCTGGACCAAACCTCCATTTGTGAACCTTTTTCTGAGATTTCAGATTTTCTATGTGAATTTCAGCCCTTAATTCCATCCAGAAGTGCCTAAAATAGCATGATGGAAAAAAGAACATCTGTGAATTTTGTGTACCTGCACGTAACTTGGCTTGAGCTCAGATTTGGAAAAAGCAAATAATCTCAAACCTAAATCCAAAAAGACCAACCTGTGTAAAAAGATGAAATAGCCTTATCTATAAATCTGCTTAAAAAGTATTTTTAATATTATTCCTAGATCTTGATCCTAGAATTTCCTTTCCACTGAAAAATGCATACATAACAGGAACAAATTATATGAACAGGGCAATCACAGGTGTTTTTACACACACTTTTGAAGAGAAGCTATTGGTGCACTTTGGTTTTCTGAATTAGCACAACACACACATTAAAAGCACCCATGTAACTCAGCACCAGCTTTCTGTGCCACAGTGGAGGCAAAACTGTGCCCTCACATCTGAAAACTGAATCCACACTCATTGTTTTTCTGCCACCGACTTAAATATGCCAACGGAATGCCTTTTTCTCTGGAGACAAGCAAGGGGATACTGGCACACTTCATTGGTGAAGTGCCTACTGAGACAAGTTGCCTGGGGTTTTCCCCTAGCTCAAGTAGTCTTTGGACCTCTCTGAACATGTGTGTGCCCTTCCCAGCTGCCTGTCTTCAGTGGTGTCAGATTTATTTTGCTTACCACTGAGCAAGCCAACGGCTCTCCCCTTCTCCTCAGCAAATTGCTTTTAAAACTAATTTTTCTTCAGACCACATCACTCCTCTGCTGTTTCCTCTCTCTACTGCCGATCTTCAGCCCTTCCGGATCATAGGATCGCCACTAAAGAAAAAAGAAAAACCAACGAAATCAAATGACACTAACACAGCAGCAGCCAACACTCTCCCAGCCTATGCTTGCTCCCACCTGCGGGGCTACCACATGACCACGACACTGTAACACTCTTCCCTCCTCCCATTGGGTCCGACTCAGGCATGATCGGGGAGAATGAGGGCAGCTGCACAGCCGGAGCCCGGCACTGGCTTCTTCCTGGAGGGGTCAAAACCTATTGATTCAGCTGGCCAGCTCCACCTCGCTCCCCGGAGCTCTCTTTCATTCAACCGGCTTCCTCCAGCCTCCTTTCAAAGTTACTTCATCCAGAGGGCAAAGCAAAATCTAAAATGAAGCACCTCAAACCCCAGCCTACCACGAGAGAGGCCTCCAGCCCAGCCAGGCCCTCAGGTAAGTCCGGTGGCTTCGCCATGTGTCATGGGGCCCCTCCCCAGGATCAGCTTCCCTTCCCAAGTGGACACGGATCTCATCGGAAGTTCCCCTGCTACTACAGACCTCTGACAGTCCCCCTCCAGGTGCTGCAGAGGTCCCCAGCACGAAATCCTCACTTATCTCCCTCCTCAGGAGATTCGTGCAGGACAGTTTGGTAATCTTGCAGGCAGTGGCTCCCACAGTCCAAGCACCACCGACCACCATGGTGGATGCTCCTGTGGACTCCTGTCTATTCCTACCCTGCAGATTCTCCTCTTGTCTACAGGCATCCCTCTACCGTCCCTCAACAATGATGGGGGGTCTCTACGCTCTTACTACCTCCGTTGGGAGGCCACAGATTCCACTGTGGATGAGGACACTCTATTGTTATGTCAGGAACCCTTAGATGACCTTGCAGAGGACCTCTCCTATCTGAAATTTCTACGAAAGATTTCTTGGGCACTCGCCCTCAGTGATTCACAAATGCCAATGAACAAGTGTGACTTTCATCCATCCTTAAGGCTTGCAGTGCACCCAAGGAAGTCCTGGGGCTGCTAGTTCCCCAAATCCTTCAGGACCTACAGTCCTCCATCTGGAAAATCCCCACTTCTGGTAGCGCTGCCTCCCGATGCCTCGACTTAAAATACAAAGTCCTACTCGCCACGTGGTTCAAACAACAACAACATCCCCATCAGTCAGTGGTGTCAGAGGCGGTGCAGATAAAGTCCAAGAGCTCAAAGCTCCTAATGCAAACACCAACAGGGAAAGAACAACGCACCCTAGATGTGATAGTCCAGAAGTCTTACCAAAGCTCCACTCTAGCCGTGTGGTAGTGCAGGATCCTCGCTCACTAGATTCAGATCCTGCACTACCACCACGATCTTCTCTTATGACTGGATGATCCTTTTACCCAGCACCCATAACAGCTTGTCACTGATCTTCATGAATCCCCTTATCACATCATCCGCACCACGTATGATGCCTACGACTTAGTGGCCCACTCAGCAGACCCCGTTATCTCCGCCAGACACACTGCTTGACTGAGAGTACCTGGTCTCCAAGAGGATTTGCATGAACGACTGGCAAATGCCCCATGCCAAGGGGATAGCCTCTCTGGCTCCAGGGTAAAAGACGAATCCTCCACAGTCAAGGAACTGGTAGCCCAGCCAGCAGAGCCTGTTATACAACTGCGTCGATCCCATCCTCCTCAATACCACTGCCCATATCACTACCAGTATTTCCAGCAATTTTATCTGTGCCACAGATACCAGCCTTACCCCCGACTGCTGGTACAACGCCTCTCCAGTCAGCCATACGCCAAATGTCCCTGACAGAGAGAAAGGAAATAACAATCCCTTCCTCAAGCTGCCATTCTGAAGCTCACTCCCAGCTTTCGACTACCTGCCCATGGGCGGCCAGCTCTGCCATTTCAGAGAGGCTTGGCAATCCAAAACCACCGACTGCTGGGTACTCAACATCATCCAAATTGGCTACTGACTCAACCTCCTGACCTGGTTTCCCACTACCCAGGTCCTTGCAATCAGCACCTTCTGAGATATCATGTCGGCTAGCTAACTCAGGAAATACGTCAGCTGTTGCTCAGTAATGCCATTGAACTGGTCCCCTATGAAGAAATAGGTCAGGGATTCTACTCCAGGTTCTACCTTATTCCCAAAAAATCCAGCTGTCTCCATCCAATCCTCGATCTGCACCAACTAAACCTTTTCCTCAAATGAAAAAAATTCAAGATGCACTCTCTGAACACCATCCTCCCACTGCTCAGCTGCAATGATTGTTTAGCATCTCCGGATTTGAAGGGTGCCTACACACATATTCCCATACATCCTCAGCAGTGGAACTACCTTCACTTCTAGTTCCTCAACCAACACTACCAATACAAAGTCCTTCCGTTTTGCCTCTCCTCTGCTCCCTGCTTCTTCACCAAATATCTGCTTGTATTTGCAGCTCATTTCAGGAGACAGAGACACTGTGTTTACCCTTACCTAGACGACTGGCTCATCTTGGCTGCTTCAAGTGAGAGAGCGGCCCAAACAGTTCAAGCCACTGCCGACCTTCTGCATATGCTAGGCTTTATGATCAACGTTCAGAAGCCCGAACCTGTGCTTCAACACCGGCTAGATTTTATCGGAGCCTGCAAAGACACCCCCCTTGGCCAAGGCCTTCCTCCCCAAGGCCAGGGGACAGACCATTCAAAACCTCAGCATCAGTTTTGCCAAGCTGCGATTTGCACCCGCCCACATGATATTACAGCTGCTGGGGCATATGACTGCTTCTGTTCATGGTTGTTCTGCTGGCATGCTTACACATGCATCCGCTACAGTAACATCTCCACCTATATTAGAATTAGCACTCACAGTCCCTACAGAGCAGGGTTCCCATGTCAGGCCACTCTATCTCGCTGCTTCACCACAGTCTCCGGTGGTGGGCCATGTCATCACATCTCTTCACCAGATGCCCCTTCCAGGTTCCTCATCATCTCATCCTCACAACTGATGCCTCCAACCATGGCTGGGGAGTGTACCTCCTAAATATATCTAAACAAGCAGCATGGTAGCCACAACAGCACCTTCTCCACATCAGTGGTTTGGAGCTACGAGCTGTCTTCTGTGCTCTAACTGCATTCCAACACTGGACCAGACACAAAGTCGTCTTGGTGTGCACCGACAACCACGTCACGATGCCCTACATCAACAAGCAAGGAGGAGCAGGATTCTTCCGCCTCTGCCACGAGGCCGTCTGTCTCTAGACCTTTGCCTTCTGCATTGGCATGACGTTCAGGGCAATATACCTGTCAGGAGCCCTCAGTCAATTGGCAGATGTGCTGAGCCGTCAGCTGGAGCCATACAAATGGTCTCTTAATTCCACGACTCTGGACAGTATTTTCGCGGCATGGGGCACATCGGACATAGATCTCTTCGCATCAGTCAAGAATGTCAAGTGCCCTCTCTTCTGTTCTATCCGACTCAGCTGACTTTTCTGGATGCTTGATGCATTTGCCACAGACTGGTCACAGAAACTCCTCTATGCTTTTCCTCCTTTCCCACTTATTACTCTTGTTCTATTCAAAATCAGACAAGATAAGGCCTCAGTCATCGTCATAGCATCTCACTGGCCTCAACAAGCCTGATTCCCGCATCTCCAAGCCTTGCTCCAGCAGCCACCGATCCCTCTGTGGCTCCATCCAGGACTTCTAACCCAGGACAAAGGTGTCCTGCTGCAACCCAACCTCAAAAGCCTATTGCTCATGGCTTGGAAGCTGCAAGGAATCTAACAAAAGAGTCTGTGAGATGACATCCAGTTGGTCATTATATCCTCTAGGAGACCATAGACCTAACGTTTTTACCAGCACGTGGTCTCGATTTTCCATTTGGGTGGCCTCCCAAAACCAGGACCCGTCCACTGCCACTTGGGTCAAGTCTTGGCCTGTCTATTTCACTTATCCACTTCCGAACTCCAGACCAATTTGGTTCGCTATCATCTCTCAGCCATTTCGGCTTCTCAGGTGCCCGTTGATGGACACTCTATTTCCATGCATCCCTCAGTGACAAGATTTATGAAAGAGCTCATGAATACCAAACATCTAGTATGCCTTCCAGTACCAGTCTGGGAACTTAATATCGTCCTTTCTGAACTCATGAAGGTGCCCTTCAAACTTCTGAGACTGCCTCCCTCAAGTACATTACGTGGAAAACAGTATTCCTCATGGGCATAACTTCTGTCTTAAGAATTGGAGAACTTCAAGCTCTGGTTCACTACCCATCCTTCATGCAGTTCCTTCACAACAAAGTCATGCTTCGAACCCACCCCAAATTCCTTCTGAAAGTAGCAATGGATTTTCATATCAACCAACCCCTTGTGCTGCCAGCCTTCTTTCCAAATCCGCAGATGGGATGTCCTTGGAGTGCAGAAGAGTTCTCTTGTATTACCTCCATCACACTGCACCCACCGTCATTCCTCACAACTCTTTGTCACCTTCAATTTCAATAAACCAGGCCGACCAGCCTTCAACCAAACCATTGCTCCCTGGATAACAGATGGCATCTCTTTTTGTTACCATCAGGCCCACCTCTGTTCCTCTAATTGCATTGGACTTTACAACCATACTTGTCTGGTTTCCGTCTCCATCCAAGACATCTGCAGAGCAACTAATTGGACGTCTCTCTATACCTTTATCAGGCACTACAGTTTGGACCATTCCTGGGCACAAGACAGGTAGTCCTCTGCAACCTCTTCACAATCTAATTCCTGTTCTCCTGTCCACCTCCCTTTTCCATGCTCAGGCTGCACCTGCAGCGTAGACACATCAAAAAGGCAGCCTTAGCTCTGGACTCACCAACAGAGGGTGCCTGCATCCTCCTGCTTGTCTTTGGAGAAAGCATAGTTGTTTACCTGTAATGAGGGTTCCCTGTAGACAGCACTTAGCCTCCCTCCATCCTCACAACTAAAAAAAACAAACAAACCAAAAAAAGGACGAAATGACAAAGAACAACCTATCGACGAACCACCAGCAGTACCTTATCTGAAACTGCTCTCTGCTATGATACAAACTGATGTCACCAGAGGCAAGCAGGCAGGAAGGGCACACGCATGCTTAGAGAGGTCCAAAGGCTTCCTTGAGCTAGGGGAGAGAGTGGGCAACTTGGCTCAGTAGGCACTTCACCAACGGAGTGTGGCTACATACCCTGCTGTCTACGGAGAACCTCCATTACAGGTAAGCAACTACGCTTTTCCCATGGCAAAAAGGTATGCACTCTACAGGAGCTTGCCTGTACTTTTAATTGCATTTGAGGAAGGCAATTTTTGATCAAGCCATTTTCCCAAGTAAATATTCATTTATCCAGGTGACTGCTTCTGAAACTATTAGGGTGGGTTGCTTCTGAATGTACAAATCTGGAAACTGAGCTGGATGTTCATATGTGATATGCATAAAAGATTATATGATATTTCCTGCCACATGCCAATGAAAGCCATCGTTGGCACTGTTTTCTGTACAGCACTACCAGCCATTCACAGCATTTTACAGAGACATACGTGTTTAGCAGAATACTCTTTAAACCAAAAAAGGTTTTTAGAACGATTATTTTCAGAGCTGCCTATGAAAAGTATGTTCATAATACTCTTGGTCTCTCCCGCTCTATCTATCCTCATTAACATTCAACCGCTGGTTGGAACTTTGAGAACAACATTTATCACTGAAGTCTATTTTCTTATCTGAAAATCAAAGTGCAGTTCCCTGAGGAGACAACTAACCTTTTCATGAGGAAGTTTTTCCTAATTAGAACTACCATGGCACAGAAATGGAAAAAAAGTTCACTTCATTCAGCAGAGAATGGCGATACTGGTACCTGTAGAAATCAATTAACTATCTTCCCTGTTTCTTTTCATTACACCCTAGTTTCCAAGACATTAGATAAAAATCTAAGTGGTGTTCGTAAAATGTTAAGCACAGATAATCATGGCACGTATTTTATTTTCTGCCTAAAAATTGATGACATACAGACTTAAAAATGCAAAACGGTCATGTAACAAGCACTTAGTGAATTTGTCTGTGCTGTCTTTCTTAACATACGTGTTTAGGCACACTGCATTGAAAAATGAGAAACCAAGATGAGATCTGAAATCTAACATTAAAAGCAGTCCAAGGAAAACAACAAAGTATTGTTCTGCCACGTGTCTCCTCTGATGGTTGTCATTAGGCCGATAAATGTGAAGAAAGGGTCAGTCCAGGGACAGCACAATATGCTTTGTTATCCTTCTGCATGACAAGACGCCAGATAAAGAAGGGAAAGGGGGAAGTAAATTCAGAAGTAGATAGAAGAAGCACCAGATAAGGAGAAATGATTGAAATATTGAATATAAGTTACAAGATACAGAAACGAAATAAATTGGTGACAAGAAGCTGTTGTAGAACAGATTTCTTTCAACTCTTGTGAAAGGAAGGCTGTGGGAGAGAGGGAATGACCAGTTTCTGAACATTTAAAGGAAGGTAGAAAGGAAAGGGTAAAAATTAATGCTCATTTATATTTGATGCTAAAATATGTATCAAGCATTTAACATACCACCGGGATTTAAAATATCAAACAAAGTGATTTGGTGATTTTTTTTCGGTGGGGATGGGTTCACAGTAGAAATAGAAGGACACTTGCATTGATTTTATTATTCAATAAAGTGGGCCATTATATAAAGTATGCTTATGGGTGATATTGCCCCTCAAGTTATGTAATGCATGGTCCCACAAAAATTAATGTATATTTTCAAGACTAAGCTGTTTTTAAATCTTGGTGCTGTGTTTAGGGTCCGATTGTGTGGATCTTTTTTATTAAAATTATATTTGATTGTATCTTTTCCTTACAGGCCGATATTCAGAACAAACTGAATGCTTAAATTTAGGTCTAAGGGGGTCCTTTACTGACAGGCGCTAAGGTGTTACATCTAATGTGCCAACAGTGCTGAAACCATGGCGTGTTAGGTGCAACACCTCTGCATGAACCGTTGGGGGTGTGGAAAGCATTTCTCTGGCAGTTTACTTGGAGCCCTGTCCCATAGCACATGCAGCATTGGCTTCTGGGAGCATCGTTCCATGCATGGTTGCTGAATGCTTCATCCTCTCTGGTGTAAATGCCCCTGATTAGATTTCTAGGAAATGCACATAAGTTACTGTACTTTGTAACTTCCGTGCATTTGTGCTCTGAATACATTCTGCCCCATGCTCGTTCACGCCAAAGATATGCATCTGCCTGACATGCATACTTAGAGAACAGGAGCTGCCTACACTCCATGCGTAAGTGCCCAACCCCAAATGAATGTTATTTAAAATGGGTGATTTACTCGTGTTGATGGCACGCAAATATATGCAGCTCTTTCCCTTGATCTAATCACTTTCCTGGTCCTGTCTACTTTATGGGCATCTAAATTAGGCACTCATGATAGGGAAAGATTTAAATTTTTAATCTAGGGGCTTAACTCTTTAAGATAAACACCTAGGACCCGATATTCAATTGGGATGGCTATGTGCCGTACGGTGCATAGTTGTCACCGCCGACCTCTAACCCTGGATATTCAATGCTAGGGTCATATGTGGTCTCGGCATTAAAATATGGGGTCACCGCACAGCCTCTGATGCCGCAGAAGCTAACTGGGTAGCGGCGATATTGCACCGCTACCTGGTTAGCTCCTGTGGGTAAAACTAGGCCACTTTTGCTTTGCCTAGTTTTACCCATAGGTCGCTAACTGGGTAGTGGGGTAATATTGCTGCTATCTGGTTAGCAACTGTCGCCGCCCACGACATGCCCCGATGCTAAACGGTTAGCATCAGGGTGTATAGCGGCGTTAGTTGGGGATATTCAGCGGCACTAACCGTGTTAGCGCTATTGAATATCCCGATCAGCGGCATCTACGTGGTTTACAGGTCAGTAAACCGTGTAAATGTCTTTAGAATACTGGTCTCCTAGATCTTTAGACTACTGGACTGTGGTTAATCCATACGACCTTGACCATCTATTAAATCTTTTGGGCTATATCCTAGAACATGACCCTTGTGTCACTAAATTGAGATCCCGGGGAGCCAAATATCACTCTGTTGGTCACAACATTTGGAGTAAAACTCTAAAATAGGGGAAGCATTTCTGGGAGAGTGTTTGGCAAATGTTCCACACAGATTGTATTTAACTTTCCATGCATTATTTTCCTTACAGATTCCATACACAGACAGCAGGGTACAAAAGTCTACAGTATGAGTAGTTTCTCTTTGGAACCTGGTGCAAAATCAGAATAAAATATATCTTCAGACGTTGTCTTAGCCTGAAAATTCCCCCCTTTATAACTCTGTCTCTCTCTATCTTTCTGCTATGAAAGGAAATATGTTCTAGAATATGGTGGTCTGAGTTCTATAAATATTTGTGATTTTTGGATTGCTACCTGAAACCAGTCTTTATCAACAGTTAGTGTTCTGTATTGTTACCCTAAGAGTAAAGGAAATCTGTCTTCTCGTAAGGAAGTTGTGGAAATTACTGGGCCACAACCCTATAAGCCAGAAATGTTCCAGGCAATGTGCATAAACTCATCATGCCTTTATTCATTTAGAACATGCTTTTCCGTTAGTAGTTAAAGGAAAATTACACTCAGGAACAGTATGTACACTTGTGACCAACATTATTGGCACCCTTGCAGTTCAACTCCTTGTACACAGTGTACATACTGTTCCTAACTCCTTAATGTCCAATATCTCCTAAACTAGTGGCCAGTGAAATGGCCCTGGACGATATACGCACACATACAGTATTTGACACAAAAGAATTAAATAAAACAAGACCAATTAAAAAAATAAATAGTATAAAAACTGGGATATCGCCAGGACATGATTATTGGCACCCTTATAAACAAGTCAAATCAGTTTGAACAGAAGAATCACATTCCCAATGCAGTAAAATTAGACGCACCTGTGATCAACTGTCAGTACTCACATGACTTGAATCAACCAGTGTAAGATGGCTCTAATATTTAAAATGGTCATATTCACTCCCTGTTCCATTTTCATAATGGTGAAGATGACAGCTGCCTGAGATCGTCAGAAAAGATTTTACTACCAAACATCAAACTTCACAGGGGTACAAGGCCATCTCCAAAGATGTTTGGATTCCTGTGTCTGCTGTTCACAATGTTATTAAGAGGTTTTCTGCTTATGGAACTGTCAAGAACCTCCCAGGACATGGTGGGAAGAGGAAAATGAATCCAAAAAGTCTTCAAAGGTTAGTGTGAATTGTTGGAAAAACACCACATACAACATTCAAAGAGCTTAAAGCTGACCTGGAGCAATCTGGCGTTATGGTTTCAAGCTGGACCATATACTGCGCACTAAACAAAGAAGGACTTCATGGGTGAAGGTCAAGGAGGACTCCACTGCTCAAAGACACACATAAAAAGGCATGCTTGATCTTTGCCCAAACACACTTTGAGAACACACTATCCCTTCTGGGAAAATGTTTTGTGGTCAGATGAAAGCAAATTTGAGCTCTTTGGCAATGCAGATCAGCGATATATTTACAGGCGAAGAAATGAAGACTATAAGGAAAAAACACCCTTCCTACAGTTAAATATGGTGGAGGTTCCGTAATGTTGCGAGACTGTTTTGCTGCCTCAAACTGGAGGTCTGGAATGTATCAAAGGAATCATGAAGTCAGAGGACTACCAAGGTATTTTGGAGCAAAATGTGCTACCTAGTGACAGAAACTAAGTCTGGGTTGAAGGTCATGGGTCCTCCAGCATGACAATGACCCAAAACATACATCCAAAATTAAAAAAAGAATTTATTTATTTATTTAACATTTCTTTTATACCGCGCTCTTTATCATCAGTGCGGTTTACAATTAACAGAACGACTCGAGGACCACAAGGCACTCTCGAGGTTACATCGAACAGGGAGGACAACTTGGAAAGAGAACAGGGAAAACTATGTACAAATTACATACCGATGAGGCAGAATGTTACATCGATATGTATCATTATTGGGCTGGGGGAATTGTTGCATTGTGGAAGTGCGTGATGAATAGGTGGTGCTTGAGGGCCTTTCTAAATTGAGTGATATCCTTGATTAAAAATGGTTAAAAATGAAAAAATGGACTGTTTTAAACTAGTCAGCAATGATTCCTGATCTCAGTCCAATCAAGAACCTTTGAAAAGAACTGAAATCTGCCATTGGTAAAAGGAATCCTGGAAACATTCATGAGCTGGAACAAATCACAGTTAAAGAGTGGGAGAAACTACCAGCAGACAGATGTATGAAACTTATAGATGGCTAAAAGAAACGTTTGGAGTCTGTCATCACTACTAAAGGTTGTGCAACCAAATATTAGTGAAGAGTGCCATTAATCCTGTCCAGGTCATATTTTGTTTTTTCTCAGAAATTACTACGTCTGAGTTGCACAGAGATCTTTTCTTGGTGTATATCTTTAAACATACTAGTAACATATTATTACAACATACAGTTGGAATATTTTCTATTTCTTTTCAAGATATTGTACACAAGATACCTAAAATGCAAGGGTGTCAGTAACATTGACCACAACTGTATTTCCCTGTCTCCAGAGTGCTCACAATCTAAGTTTATACCTGAGGCTATGGAGGGTTAAGAGACTTAACCAAGACCATAATGAGCATCTGTGAGATTTGAACCCTGGCTTCTCTGGTTCCTATTCTGCTGCTCTCATCACTTGACTACCTGCTGCCTGAGATTCTCTGTTTCAATTTTAAACAGGAAAGAACTGAACAAAATACATGCTTAAGTTTATCACTGCCTATCCTTTTACTATTGCAAAATGAACATTTCAGTCTGCAAATCTTTACAGGGGAAATTATGTAAACGGAAAACACCAAATCCGGGCATTCTGATTAAAGAAAGCTCAACCTAAATACTACACTATTAGGCCTCTGTAGTGATCAGGAAAGTGCAGTTACTCACCTGTAATGGATGATCTCCGGGAACAGCAGGAATTTAGTCTTCACATATGGGTGATGTCGATACCGACGGAGCCCACGCGGTAATGCTCCCCAGCGTCCAATAGGAAAGCCTTTGGGAACACTCTACTGCACATGTGTGGCTGCCTTCCCACTTTCCCAACTCCCTCTTCAATTGAATTTTTAGCTGAGAAAAAGGAGAGTAAGAGAAGAAAATCCTATAACTCCTAGGGGAGGAGGGTGGGTTGTGAAGACTAAATTCCTGCTGCTTCTGGAGATCACCAGTTACAGGTGAGTAACTATGCTATCTCCAGGAACAAGCAGGAGTGTAGTCTTCACGTATGGGACTCCCTAGCTCTCAGATGCCAGATGAAGTGACCTCAGAATAGGTGGCGGTTCACCTTGGAGTAGGCTTCAAGAGGTTATGGGTCCCTCATGGATATCTGATATCGTCAATGTCTGGGATGGAGGGTAGGAGTTACTCCTAAGTCTGAAAGAGGTGCTGGAGAACTGCTTGACCAAACATGGCATCCTGGCAGGAGTCCTTGTCCAGACAATAATGGGCAGCAAGGCAGCAAAAGAATGTACAGAAGTCCAAGTTGCCATCTTGCAAATTTCATCAATGGCTACAGAGCATAGGTTTGCCATTGAGATAGCCATGGCATGAACATTATGAGCAGTGACATGCCCTTCTAGGGAGAGTCCTGCTTTGTCATAAGCAAATGAAATGCAGTCTGCTATCTATCTGCAGAGCATATGTTTCGATACTGGGAGACCTAGGTGACCAGAGTCAAAGGAAATGAACAACTGCGAGGCTTTATGGTGATCTCAAGTCCTCTGGAGATAAAAAGCCAAGCCTGCTTGCAGTGAAGTGTATGCAGGGTTGCTTCTGTTATAGACGCATGAAGTCTAGGAAAGAATACAGGAAGGTAAACTGACTGATTCAAATGAAAAGGAGACACCACCTTTGTCATGAAATGCGAGTGAGTCCTAAGGATGACCTTGTCATGGTGGAACCCGGTATAGGGTGGGTACGCCACCAAAGCCTGAAACTCACTAATGCATCTAGCTGAAGTGATGGCAAGAAGGAAGATAACCTTCCATGAAAGGAACTTTAGTGGGGTCATAGTCAATGGTTCCAAGAGCAGCTTAAGAAGCTGCACTAGAATAACATAGAGAAACCAAGCCACCGGAAGTGGCTTAATGGGTGACTTGGTCAGCAGGAACCCTCTCATAAAGCATGCTACTAGCTGTTTTAAGGAGATGGGTTGTCCATCCAATAGATGATAGAGGCTGCACTGGCACTGAGGTGGACCCTCACTAAGCTGGTCTTGAGACCTGTTGAGGACAGGTGGAGGAGATACTAGAGGAGTGCCTCCACTGGAACAGAGAAGGGATTGAGATCCTTCTGGGAACACCAGACAGAGAATCTACACCACTTGAAAGCATAGGAATGTCTGATAGATGGCTTCCTGGAAGCCAACAGGTCTCCTTAACCTCTTGTGTAAGGTTAAAGTCTTGTAATGCTATGCTCACTGCAGCCAAGCTGTGAGACAGAGAGACTGTGGACTGGGATGAAGCAGTGTGCCGTCTTCCTGGGAGAGGAGATCGGGTGCAGATCCCAATCGTAGAGGCTGTCTGACTCATATGTAGCAGCAGAGGGAACCACAGTTGACGTGGCCAGTGAGGGGCTATGAGAATCACGGAGCCCTTGTCAGTCTGTAGCTTGAAAAGAGCCTTGGGAATGAGGGGTATGGGAGGGAAAGCATAAAGGAGAACCTGACTCCAATGCAGGTGGAAGGAGGTACACTGCTTGGAGGTGTATTTGATGAGAAATAGCAAAGGACCACAGATGGAGAGCCTTCTCACAGAGGGGTCAAGAGCCTATTCCACCCTGTTTGTTCACGTAGATCATGGTCACCTGAATGTCTGTCCTGACTAGGACCCTTTGTGCCATGAGGTGATCTTGAAACACCCTGAGGATGTTTGAGATAGCACGAAGCTCCAGGAGATTGATCTGGAGCTGTGACTCCTCATTGTCTAGAGGCCTTTTGTAGAGAGAGTGTCCAAGTGAGCTCCCCAACCCAATTTAGAGGTATCCTTTGTCAGGGTGCACTGATGTGGAGGCATCTGAAAAGGTGACCCGATGAGGAGATTTTCTGAGGAACACCACCAATGGAGGGATGTGGTGAGAGGGGCAGTGACTTGGATCTTGTCTCTGAGGTGGCCTGAGGCCTATCTCCATTGGGAAGCAAGGGTCTACTGGGCTGTCCGCATATGTAGGCGGGCATATGGGATGACATGTACTGTTGAGGCCATGTGCCCCAGAAGCTGCAGCATTTCTTGGGCCGTCAGATGGTCTCGGGACGCTTGGGACGCTAGCTCGATGAGACGTGCACAACGGAGTTGGGGCAGAAAAGCCCTGGACTGTTGTGTGTCCAGTAAAGCTCTGATGAACTCTAGTCTGAGTTGAAGTGAGCTGGAATTTTGGGAAGTGTTGTAGTACTGTGATGGTACGATGCAAGGAGAGTTGTACCTCTTGGGAGGTGGCTGCTCTTATAAGCCATTTGTCTAAGTAAGGGAAGACAAATATCCCCAGAGATCTTAGATATGCGGTTACGACTGCCATGCACTTTGTGAAGACTCTTGGGGCAGAAGCGAGTCAGAAAGGAAGGACCTTGTACTGATAATGTCTTCCTTGAAAGATGAAGCATAGATATTTCCTGTGTCTGGGTGGATGAGAATATGTGTCTACGCTTCCTTTAGATCTAGAGAACAGAGTCAGTCCTGTCTCTGGAGGTAGGGAAGAGTCATCCTGAGAGAGATCATTTTGAATTTCTCGCGGACCAGAAACCTGTTGAGGTTTTGGAGGACCAGAATCGGGCCTGTACCCTCCGTTCTTCTTTGGTATGAGAAAGTATGGAGAGTAGAAGCCCATTCCTTGTTGGGATGTGGGGACTTCTTCTATGGCACCCTGAGACAAAAGAGAGGACACCTCGTCCTGAAGAAGAGCAGTGAGTGGAGGTTGCATGTGATATTCCCCTACAAGAGTCGAGGGGGGGCAGAGTTTGCAGATGATGTCTGTACCCCTCCCGGACTATGGTTAGTGTCCACTGGTCTGAGGTAATGAGGTGCCATCTGTGGGCGTAGTGACACAGTCTGCCTGCAATATGGAGGGGGTGAGGGTCCTCCAGAGACATGGTGGCAATGTTCCCTAGAAGAATCAAAAACCAGGTGCAGACTGTGGTTGTGGAGCTGGTTGAGATTTAGCCACCTGTGGCTTCTTTTGTTGTTTAGAAGGCTGCTGCCTCTTCTGAGGGCCATGAGCTTGGTACTAAGTAGGAGGAGGATAAGAAGAGTAGAATTTCTTATTATTATTGAAGAAAGCCTTCTTTGCAGCTGTCTTTTTTTCTAGCAGGGTTAGCTGTTGTTCTTGACAATCTGTTTAGAGTGTTATTCTCTGATTATAACTGAGACGCTTTATCCTGCCAGTCTTTTCCAAAGAGATTTTTCCCTGTGCAGGGTATGTTGCCCAGTTTATCTTGAGCTCACTGTTCAAGATCTGAAGCCTGAAGCCATGAAATCCTGCATGTACCAATGCATATTGCTGTGGCTCTACTTGTAGATTCAAATGCATCAAAGGTTGCCCTATTGACAAACTTCAATTAATTTTGGGTATGTTTGACTAGCACAAGATAGTCAGCTCTCTTATCATCTGGGAGAAGAGGGGCCATGGCCTCAAGGTCCTTGGTGATATCCTTGAGGAACATACCCATGTCGAGTATATAGGAGTTAATCCTGGCTGAAAGCATGGAAGCCTGGAAACATCGACAACCAAAGGCATTGAGGGTTCTCGATTCCCTATCCGGTGGGTTAGAGGAATGAATTTTGGAATTCTTGATTTAGTGCATCGCTGATTCCACCACCATTGAATGGTGGGGAAGCTATGGTTTTTGGAAGCCGGGACACTCTGGTACTCGATACATGGTATCGAGGCATCAAGTATGAGGCGAGATTGTGAGGGAAGTCTCCCACATCTGGAGCATCAGATCATGGAGGATGCGTTGCACCGGCAGGGTGGCCACCTCCTTGGGAGCTGTTGGGTATTGAAGGACCTCCAATTCCTCTGCCCTGGGCTCTCTCTCAGATGGCACTGTTATGGAGAGACCCCTAGCTAGGTCTTGAATAAATTCCTGGAAGGACGTCCTTAGGAGGTGACATGCATTGCTCTGGAGGCAGGGAGGGCTCTGAAGGTAGGCTCAGGGCCCCCGTGAGTTGAGTGACTCCACATCCAAAATGGGGGTGCCACAATCAGAGGACTCAAAGTATCAGCGCGGACGGTGTTCGCCCTCTGCCAAGTGCTGGTACCAATGGGTGTCTATATCGAGCTCAAGGAACAGTTTGGGTCGAGCCCCAGTATCGGTAATGGACTCAAGGGAACGCATGGATGGCAGTGATGACAGTGCCATGTTTCTATAAAAAGGGGACTGCTGTAGTTGTTGATATGGAAGGACAGACTAGATAAGCCATGTGGTCTTTTTCTGTCATCATATTTCTATGTTTCTATAAAAAGGGGACTGCTGTAGTTGTTGATATGGAAGGACAGACTAGATAGGCCACGTGGTCTTTTTCTGTCATCATATTTCTATGTTTCTATCCCGATGTACCATGCATCGATGTCGGTACTGGTATCGATGGCCCGGTGTCTGAGGGCAAAGGTTTGATGGGAACTGAGACTGCCAATAGAGCTGCCAAGCTCTGCTCGATGGCCAGTATATACTGGTCTATCGAAGTTGCCAATGCTTGGGTACTGGTGATGGATACTTGCACCACCGTCCCAGAGCATTGCACCAGTAGCTCACCTGAGGTCAAGGCCTCGGGAGCATCCTAGGGCCTTGGAGGGCAGGTTCTCCCATTGGGGCTGTTTGGCAGGCTGATCCACCTCCAGGGCAATGCCTGAGGCATCTTGATGTTGGGAACGAGATCTACTGCTGGAGGAATTTCTTCTTTGATGAAGATGTGTACTTGGACATTTTCGATATCTGAGATCCATGGGAGGAGGATGAGGCTCTCGATAACGTTGATGCCAAAGATACTACGTCCGAAGTGAAGAGAGTTCCAAATTTAGAGGCCAGGTTCTGTAGGCCTCTCTTTGTCATCTTTTTACAAAGGGAACATTCTTTGGGCTGATGGTCAGGCTTGAGACATTTCAATCAGCAGTCATGTGTGTCAGTTGCTGAGATGGTACTGCCACATTTGGAAGATTTTTTGAAACCACTAGTCGATTCCTCCATACTGTCAATGGACAGTATGGTAGGATTAAGGCCTAAGATGGCATTGATATGCCTGAAGGTTTTTTTTTTCTTTTTTTTTACTAGTTAAAGAAAGAAAAAAGAAAGAATAAGGGAACCAGCGGTGTCAAGACGGTGCCGGCGTCAATGGGAAGGCAGACGCTAACTACAAAAAACAAAAGAGAATTTTCTGCGGTGACAGGATTTGCTTCCTGCTGGTTCCACAGACAACGAAGTACTGAAGAGAGGGGCTTGGGAAGGTAGCCATGCAGGTGCACTGGAGTGCTCCCGAAGGTTTTCTGATAGGACGCTGGGGAGCATTCCTGTGCGAGCTCCTTCGGTACCGACATCACCCATATGTGATATTCCTGCTTGTTCCTGAAGAAGAGATTCTCTCTCTAAACTCAAATAACATCACCAAAAAACACTTATTATTTCATCAAATCTGATATACCATTTGTGGAGCTTATGTGGTTTACAATTTAAAATTTATTTTATTTATTTATTTAGCAAACATTTATATACCGCTGCTTCCAGCGATCAGCAGCGGTCTGATTACACAAGGAGAACATAAGGAGGACTGTCAATCAGTACAGTAAAATTTGGGTGTGTACAGGTTGATCAGGAGGGTAGGCACATCACACGAGGGGTTTGTTAGGTATATGAGTACTAATTACATATATACATATATACATTATACATAAATGAGCAGGAGTACATAAATATGTTCTGGACTTAGACCTCTTAGGTTAATTCAAATTATAATGACTCTGGAAAAGATGAGTCTTGAGGTTTTTCCTGAAGACAGTTAGGTCTTTGCAATCTCGTAACTCTGGCGGCAGATGATTCCAGAGTGTAGGTGCTGCGTATGAGAACGCTCTATTACTAGTAATGGTTTTAACAGTTCTTATATCAGCTGGAATGAGGAGGGTGTTGGAGTTGCAGGTTCTTCTGCTTCTGTTGGGTGGTTGTGAGCATATCAAGGTGGAGAGGAAGGATGGAGCAATGTTATGTAGGAGCTTGAAAGTGGTCGTGAGTGATTTGTATTTTATACGAGCCGTGATGGGGAGCCAGTGGAGCTCAATCAATACCGGGGTGATGTGATCAGCAAAGCCTTTTTTCGTGATGACCCTAGCGGCTACATTCTGCGCCATTTGCAGAATGTTCAGAGTTTTCTTTGGGAGACCCTGCAGGATGGCGTTGCAGTAGTCGAAATGTGGCATGATGAGTGCCTGGGCAATGGTCCTGAAGTCCTGAGGTTCGATAATGCTCCTTAGCGGTTGGAGGACCCTAAGCTTGTGGAATACGGCTTTGTTTGTTTTGCGGAGGTGTTTCTCCATTTTTAGATTACTATCGAATGTTACTCCCAGATATTTTATTTCCTCCTTCGTTTGGTAAGTATTGTTACATAAGGTGATTGTTGCGGGGGGATCGAAGTTTGGCTTTCTGGAGATGTACATTACCTCTGTTTTTTTGTGGTTGATCGTCATGTTACTTTGGAGTAACCAGGCTTGCATCTCACTTAGGCATTCTTCGAGTTGGGTGTAGTTTGGGTTGTCAGTGTCGAGTTGAGTGTACAGCATAATATCGTCTGCATAGACATGGTATTTGATATTATGATGTTGGAAGATTTTGCAAAGTGGTTGCATGTAAATATTGAACAGGAGTGCTGAGAGAGCCGAACCCTGTGGTATACCCTGTGTTTGCGTGAATGCTTCTGCCTTTTCTCCGTTGAACTGGACCTGTTGCATTCTGTTTGATATGTACGAGGAGAACCATTTTAGAGGGGTTCCTGTTATTCCAATGGATTTAAGCCTGTTTAAGAGGGTGCCATGGTGAACTGTATCGAATGCTGCAGATATGTCTATGAATATGAGTAGAAACATTTTCTTTTTGTCTTCTAAACCCTTGAGGAGGTTGTCAAGCAGCGCAAGGAGTAGTGTTTCAACGCTGTGATATCGTCTGCATATTGTCTGCATATTGTATTGGTATACAAGTATACCAATACAATATGCATGGGTAGGCAACTTCTAGTCCCCATGGATATCAATCCTCTTTGGGTTTCAGAATATCCATCATGCATAGACATGAGACAGTTATGGGCACAACTGAAGCAGCATGAAAACAAATCTGCAATGCTTTGTGAAAGTATTCATCCCTTTGGTGTTTGTCCTGTTTTATCGCATTACAACCTGCAATTAAAATGGAGATTTGGGGGATAGCACCATGTGATTTACATAACATGCCTACCACTTTGAAGGTGCAAAATATCTTTTATTGTGACACAAATATAAGACAGACAAAAAAAAACCCAGAAATCATGTGTGTGCATAGGTATTCCCCCCTCAAAGTCAATACTCTATAGAGCCATCTTTTGCTGCAATTACAACTGCAAGTCTCTTTGGGTATGTCTCTATCAGCTTAATACATCTGGTCACTGGAATTTTCACCCATTCCTTAAGGCAAAACTGCCCCAACTCCTTCAAGTTAGATGGATTGCGTTGGTGTACAGCAATCTTCAAGTCATGCCACAGATTCTCAATTGGATTGAGGTATGGGCTTTGACTAGGCCATTCCAAGACATTTAAATGTTTCCCTTTAAACCTCTCCAGTGTAGCTTTAGTAGTATGTTTAGGGTCATTGTCCTGCTGGAAGGTGAACTTTCATCCCAGTCTCAAATCTCTGGCAGACAAACAGGTTTTCCTCAAGAATTGCCCTGTATTTAGTGCCATCCATCGTTCCTTCAATCCTGACCAATTTTCCTGTCCCTGTCGATAAAAAACATCTCCACAGCATGATGCTGCCACCACCATGCTTCATTGTGGGAATGGTGTTCTCAGGGTGATGGGAAGTGCTGGGTTTGCGCCATACATGGCACTTCCCATGATGGCCTAAATGTTCAATTTTCGTCTCTTCTGACCAGAGAACCTTCTTCCATTTGTTTGGGGGATTGGCCACATGCTGTTGTGCAAACTCCAAATGTGTTTTCTTATTTCTTTTTTTAAACAATGGCTTTTTCCTGGCCACTCTTCCATAAAGCCCTGCTCTGTGGGGTGTAAAGCTTAAAGTGGTCCTATGGACAGATACTCCCATCTTCACTGTGGATCTTTGCAGCTCCTTCAGTGTTATCTTGGTGTCTTTGTGGCATCTCTGATTAATGCTTACCTCCTTGACCGGTCTTTGAGTTTTGGTGGGCAACCTTCTCTTGTCAGGTTTGTAGTGGTGCCATATTCTTTCTATTCTGCTATAATGGATTTAATGGTGCTTCATGGAATATTCAGAATTTGGAATATATATATATTTTTTATAACCCCACAACTTTGTTTCTGACCTGTTGGAGTGCTCCTTGGTCTTCATGTTGCTTGCTTAGTGGTGTTGCAGAGGCAGGGGTCTTTCAGAACAGGTATATTTATACAGGCATCATGTGACAGATCATGTGACACTGACTGCACACAGATAGGCCCTAATCAACTAATTATGTGACTTCTGAGGTTAATTGGTTGGGCCAGATCTTATTTACGGGTTTCATAGCAAAAGGGATAAATACATATACACTCACAACTTTTCAGTTTTTACTTGCTTTTTATATATACAAGGGGCCCGATATTGATCTGGGCGGTGCTATGTGCCGCGTCAGCACATAGCCTGCCCCTCTCCCGCCTAACCCGGATTTTTCATGCTGGGTTCATATGTGGCCCCGGCATCGAAAATCCAGGTATCACCACACAGCTAGGAGGCTGCAGATGCTACACGGTTAGCAATCTGCGCCTTAAAGAAAGGTGAAGGGAAGCAGAGCACTAACAGTGTAGCATCGAAAATCACTGTTACACGGGTAGAGCCATGGCCCGCCTTTACACCGCTCCGGAACACCCCTGACACCCCCAGATGCTAACCGCTTAGCATCGGGGCGCGTAAGGGACAAATTAGAGAATTTTCAAAGGCGCTTCCTGTGTAGGTGCCTTCGAAAATTCCCTGTTAAAGCATTTACATGGGTAACTAGGGCAGTTATTCGTGTAAATGACTTTGAAAATCGGGCCCAAGGTATTTTATTGTCATTCCACTTCACCAATTTGGACTATATTGTTAGGTCCATTACCTAACATCCAAATGAACCTCCATTTTCATTCCAGGTTGTAATGCGAGGGGATAAATATTTTCACAAGGCACTGCTGAAAACCCTAGTGGATTCGTATCTACAAGGATTGAAGGTAGCATTCCCCTGCCGATTTACTGTCATTATGCTATTTTTTTTTATCTCAGAAAGGCTTTTGGAGGCAGGAGAGCAAACTGGCAAAAACAGATAAGAACAAAGCAGACAGTCTCTTTGGACCAGGATAAGATAGCAATTTGGATATGTTTGAGAGTCATATTATGGCAATGGGAGAACAGACAAACTTCCATCAGAACCAGAGCACTTTAAAGTGTAATTATTTGCAAAGATATAGGCTTTGATAGCAAAAGGCTTTCAGGAAATTAAAATGCTTTCTCTGTTCCAGTACGCCCAGAGACTTTCAAAATCCATCTGTGGACTTTTATGATCATGAGCCCTATGATGTTTTTGGAAGATACACTACATAAGGAAGTTGTGATTGCCGCTGAAACATTAATAGGCTGTAGCTTTGGCTCCAAATAACTTCTCAATTGCTGCCTGAGATTCTCTAACTGTTCCAATTTTAAACATGAAAGAACAGAAAAAACAGAGAACTAGCAAACAGTAAGCAGGAGGATGTCCACAGTATAACTTTATACTAGTAGCTTACAGATGCTGACATGCCAGGAAAGGTCAGTGATTTTCAGAATGGCACATACTATTTTAAGTGAAATATCTTCAGCAAGTTTGGTAGTTTAGGACTCTCTTGAAACTCTGTTCCCCTGAAAACAGAAAGATTATTTGGTATATCTCTGTAACCAGGACATGTAAAGCGTAGTTACTCACGTGTAACCGGTGATCTCTAGGAACAAGCAGGAATGCAGTCTTCACATATGGGCGAACATCACCGATGGAACCCATGCGGGAACGCTTCCCAGCATCCAATTGGAATGCCTTTGAGAGCACTTCACTGCGCCTGTGTGCCTGCCTTCCCGCCTTCTCAATTCTTCTCCTCAATTGAGTTTGTAGCTGAGAAGAAGAAGAAAATAAAAGAACCTTACAACTCCTAGGGGAGGAGGGCAGTTTGTGAAAACTGATTCCTGCTGTTCCTGGAGATCACCTGTTACAGATGGGTAACTATGCTATCTCCAGGAACAAGCAGAAATGCAATCTTCACATGTGGGACTAGCTCCCAGGTACTAGACTGGTATGGGGGGAGGGAAGAGTAGTGCAATCTCTGAGGCAAAAAACATGTAGCCGAAAAGTCTGGAAGAGTTGTGGGCAATTGGACTTGATTCCAGAAGGCGATACTTCCCCAATGATAGTCTGGTATTTTGTAGAAGTCTTGGACGGAAGGTTAGAGTTGAGTTTAAGTACCAAAGAGGTGCTGGATTACAGCTTGGCCAAAGACAAGTGTCCCAATGGGAGTCTCTGTCTAGACAGTACTGTGCAGCAAAAGTATAATGGAGGACCAGGTAGCTGCCTTGCAGATCTCTTCAATGGATACTGAACAGAGATTGGCTATGGAGGTTGCCTTGCCCGCACATAGTGAGCAGTGACATAACACTCCAAAGAGAGTCCTGCATGTGCATAAACAAAAGAAATGCAATCAACTATCCATCTGGATAGAGTACGTTTCGTCACCGGTAGACCAAGGTGACTAGGATCAAAGGAAATGAATAGTTGAGAGGATATTCTTTGATCTTTAGTTCTATCCAAGTAGTAGGCCAGCACTCGTTTGCAGTCTAAAGTGTGTAGCGCTGCTTTATCCAGAGACGTATGTGGTCTAGGGAAGAAAATCGGGAGGATTACCGACTGGTTTAGACGGAATGAGGAAACCACCTTTGGGAGGAAGTGTGGATGGGTACAGAGAACTACCTTGTCATGGAGGAACTGAGTATAGGGGGGGGGATCCACCACGAGAGCTTACAACTCACTTATGCGGTGAGCTGAAGCGAAGGCAATAAGGAAGATGACCTTCAAAGACAGGAAGTGGTGAAGTGGTGGCTAGAGGTTTGAAAGGTGACTTTAGAAGTTGCGCCAGAACCACATTCAGATCCCAGGCAACTGGAGGTGGCTTAATGGGTGGCTTGGAAAGCAGGACACTCCACATGAAGTGTGTTACTAAGGGGTGTGGGAAGAAAGGTTGTCCACTCACTGGTCTATGAGAGGCCACAATGGCACTAAGGTGAACTCTTCCTGAGTTAGTTTTAAGACTTGTCAAGGATAAGTGGAGGAGATATTGTAGAAGCAACTTCACCGGGCAAGAAAAGAGGTTAATGTAATTTGGGAAGCACCAGAGGGCAAACCTATGCCCTTTGAAGGCATAAGATCGCCTGGTGGAATCCTTACAAGATGCTAGGAGGACATCTTTGACCACCAGTGGTAGGTTGAGGATGGCAAGCATTAGCCCCTCAGCAGCCAAGCTGTCAGGCGTAGGGAGTGAAGACTGGGATGGAGGAGTGTCCTGTGGTCCTGAGAGAGGAGTTCGGGTGTGCATTCCAGGTTAAGTGGTTGAGTCTGTGCAAGGTGAAGAAGTAGAGGAAACCACAGTTGATGAGGCCAGAAAGGGGCTATGAGAATCATCGCGCTTCTGTCAGCTTGTAACTTGAACAGAATCTTGGGTATCAAGGGGATGGGAGGGAATGCAAAGAGCAGTACCTGTCCCCAGTGGAGAAGGAAGGCATCCAGAGCCTGTCAGTGCAGTGAAGGATCCCGGGAGCAGAAGCGTGGAAGCTGTGTGTTTTGCAGCATGGCAAAAGGATCTATGAGTGGGGTTCCCCAAGTCTGGAAGATCTGAGCAGCCATCTCCCAATACAAGGTCCATTCATGTGGACGAAAGACATGGCTTAGCCTGTGCACAAGAACATTGAGTTCGCCCGGGAGGTACATCATTCTGAAGTGAATGCGGAGTGAGATAGCAAAGGACCATAGGCTAACTGTTTCCTCACAGAGAGGATGGGACCCCGTTCCCCCCTGTTTGTTTATGTAGAACATGCAATGTGATTGTCCATTCTGACTAGAACAGGTTGCCTCGAAAGTTGGGGTTGAAAAACCCGAACAGCATTTGTCAATGCCCGCAGTTCTAGTAGGTTGATCTGCAGGGCAGATTCCTGTTGTGTCCACAGTTCCTCTGTGGTCAGGTCGTTCAGATGTGCCCCCCAACCTAGCTTGTAAGCATCTGTCGCCAAAGGTGCATTGAGGTGGAGGCATCTGAAAAGGTGACCTGATAAGTAGGTTCTGTGGGAGACACTAGCACTGAAGGGCTTTGATCAGTTGAGGGATGATGGGGGTCTTGTCTCTGAGTTGACCTTTTGTTTGCATCCTTTGGGAAGACAGAGTCCACTGTACTTGTCGTATCTGTAATTGAGCATAAGAGATGACATGGACTATGGAGGTCATGTGTCCTGATAGTCGTAGCATCTCCTGAGCTGTTACTCGGCTTTGCTGTTGTATCCCTTTTTGCTAGCTCGATGAGGCGGGCACAGCGATCCTGTGGGAGGAAAGCTTGGACCTGTTGAGTGGCTAAGAGTTTTCCGGTGAACTCCAGTCATTGGGTTGGAGCAAGGTGAGACTTTGGGAAGTTTATAACAAATCCCAGGTGCTAGAGTACCATGATAATGCGATGAAGGGAGAGTCTTACCTCCTGAGGTGAGTCTACCCGGTCAGCCAATTGTCTAAGTAAGGGAAGATGAATACCCCCAAGGTGCGTAGGTAGGCAGAGACTACTGCCATGCATTTTGTGAAGACTCTTGGGGCAGAAGCTAAACTGAAGGGGATAACCCAGTATTGATAATGGTTTCCTTGTAACATGAAGCGTAGTTACTGTCTCTTCAACGGATGGATCAGTAAATGCACGGATGCCTCTTTTAGGTCTAGAGAACATAGCCAATTGTGTCTCTGGAGGTATGGTAGAAGAGTTCCTAGAGAAATCATTTTGAATTTTTCTTGGACCATGAATTTGTTTAGGTCTCTGAGATCCAAGATGGGCTTGAATCCTCCTGCTTTCTTTGGAATGAGAGATGCCCATCCTTTCTTGAGGAGGAGGAGGAACTTTTTCTATGGCACCCTGGGACAATAGGGTGGTCACCTCTTCTTTTAAGAGAATGCTTTGAAGGGGCTGCGTGGGATAATCGTCTGTGAAGCTGGTGGGGGTAAGGTTTTGAAGTGAAGCTGATAACCCCTTTGGACAATCTGGAGCGTCCAATGCTTTGATGTTATAAGGTGCCACCTGTGGGCATAGTGACAAAGTCTGCCTGCTATGTGGCGGGGCTAGGTATCCTCAGGGGCAGATTGGCAATGTTCTCTAGGAAGGAGTCAAAAATCAGGCGCAGGTTGTGGCTGTGCGGCTGGATGAGACTTAGGAGCCTTGGGCTTCTTGGGCTGGTGAGGGCCCTGCTGTCTCTGCTGAGGATGTTGAGACTGATAGGCAGCAGAAGGAGTGTAAGGGGGATAGTATTTCTTCCTTTTAGAATAGAAGATTTCTTGGGAAGAGCCTTCCTCTTGGATGGGTCAGCTTTTTTCCTGGAAAGGTGTTTTAGGGTAAGATCATCTGTCTCAATCTCCCCTGCTTTTTCCCTCCAATCCTTGCCAGTACATGGGATATTGGCCAGTTTATCCTGGACCAACTGGCTTTTCCATGCCTCAAAAATGTTGTCTGAGATTGAAAATAAGTCTATGGAGGCCTAGTTTAGTGGTGAAAACTGCATTGAAAATGAAGAGGAACGAAACAGAAAATTTGTAACATAAAAATAAAAATTATTGGGACCAGTATCGGATTCAATGGAAGGCAGAAAGAAGCATGATGTTCCACAAAAAAGAGAAATTTTTTTGGTGGTGACAGGATGATATGTCCTACTGGCTCCATGGAAAACAAAGAACTGAGGAAAGGAGGTGCGAAGGTGGGAAGGCAGGCACGCAGGTGCAGTGGAGTGCTCCCAAAGGCTTTCCTATTGGACGCTGGGGAGTGTTCATGCATGGGCTCCATTAGTGACCTTCACCCATATGTGAAGACTGCATTCCTGCTTGTCCCTGGAGATAGGCCTATTTTAGAAAACAGAAATGAGATGTCCTGGTGGCGGTTTACAATTTTGGCAGTAGTTTAGAAAAGGCTCTGCTAAACATGAAGACTTTTTTAAAATACCAATTACTGAGATGCATGTGTATGTGGTGCCAAGGAGCCAATTTACAAACCTACATATCCGAAAACGATGACAACTCCGCACCACCCAGATTTAAGTGCCAACACTTACATATGGAGGCTGTTATCTTGGAACTTCCACATATAAATGCTGCTATTTACATATGTAGCTTGCTTACTCTGCAAACTTACACTTGTAAAGGTTGCCAATTGCTTGCAGAGGCCACTATGTTTATCTATGTTAACTATGGAGTGAGAAATAAACCAGGGAGGATTAAGGAGGTTAACCCCCTTAATCCCTCCAGTAAAGGGTTGATCAAAACGTGTTTTTTAAAAAAAAACTAACGCATGCCAGAGAACAGGTGCAAATCCTGGTGTGCACAATTTTAGCTATATATCTGTAATCTCCAGGAACAAGCAGGAATGAGTCTTCACATATGGGTATCGTCGGCACCGACGGAGCCCGCGCGGGAACGCTCCCCAGCGTCCAATAGGAACGCTTTTGGGAGCGTGCATCCATGCATGCGCGCTGCCTTCCCGCCTATCTACTTCCCTCTCTTCAGTTCTTCGTTTTCCGCGGAGCCGACAGGACATGAACCCTGTCACCGCAGAAAATTCTACTTTTATTTCTTATTTTTTGTGGTCGCGCCTGCCTTCGTTCGACGCCCACCACCGGTGCTTTTTCTTTCTTTAATAAAAAAAAGACAAAACAGAACTTGTGCTTTTTCATTCAGGGGTTTTCCCCTGTTTACTGCTTGGCGCCATTTTGGCCACTAGGCCTCTTCTTTCAGCATGGAGAAACCATCTACTGGTTTCAAAAAATGTTCGAAGTGTGCCAGCACAATTTCTGTCACAGACACCCATGACTAGTGTCTTAAATGTTTAGGCCCTGACCATTGCCCAGCGGAGTGTCTCTCCTGCAGGAAGCTGACTAAAAGAAGTCTTCAGAATCGAGCAAATCAACTCGGTGCCCTGTTTGCATCGGACACAATGTCAGTAGCATCAGTGTCCTCCAGGGCCTCTACTTCTTCCCGGGGATCTCAGGTAACTAAACATAAGTCTAAATCAAGCCGGTCCTCGAGAGGTAGATCTCCCTCTAAGTATCGAGATGCCTCTGGCGTTGCCCTCGAGGATCCTGCATCGGCAAAACAGCCCCGGCGGGAGTCTTCGGGCTCCAAAGCACTATTGGGGCTCCAAGATGTTCTCGAGACTTCGGCCTCGATGGACGTTCCTGTTCCATGCTCGGGGGTTGTGGCCGCTTCCATCGGTACCGACACCCCGGCATCGGAAATGGTAATGGATAAAAGACTCCTTGCCATTGAACGTAGTCTAGCGAATCTTTTGGCTACTTCGGTACCACTAAAGTCGCTGCAGACCGTTCCACAGGCAGTGGTATCGCTGTCGGTACCGGTGCCGGTGCCGGTACCCTCGGTACCTGCTTCGGCAGGCTTACTTCCCTCGATGCCGAGTTTGGAATCACTCTCAAGCATGGGGGATCAGGTACTGACTCGCTTCGGTACCGACCTCAAGCGGTAGCGAAGACAACTTTTGAAGGAGAACCCGGTGCTTCCTCCCTTTGAGTCTTCCGATTCCGATGACTCAGATGACTCCACCGGTACCAGAGCTGAACTTTTACAAGATTCAACTCTTTCTCCTCAACGTAGGATGTCTCCTCCTGAGGACATGTCTTTTCACGATTTTGTGCGTGATATGGCAAGGGCTCTTGCCATTACAGTAGTTCCTGAAAAGGAGCCTACGGCAGAAGAATTAAGAATTCTACAATACCCCTTGGCTCCAAAGGAAGCAGCTATGCTCCCTATACATCAGATCTTGCATGATCTAATGTTATGGATGTGGGAAACTCCTTTAACAGTAATCCCACGTTCTAAACGCCTTGACACTATGCATAGAGTGCCACCTTGTCCAGGTTTTCAAAAGACTCAACTACCACACCACTCTATGGTTGTGGAGTCTGCCATGAGACGGATTAAGAGTACAAAGAGACACTCTTCTAATCCACCAGGTCGTGAATCTAGAACACTGGATGCTTTTGGGCGTAGATGTTTTCAGGCCTCCATGCTTTCAGCAAGGATTAGTTCCTATATTTTATACATGGGAATGTTTCTTGAGGAGGTTACAAAAAACTTAGAGCTTTTGAACCCCTTCCTTCAAGATGATAAAAGAGCAGACCACTTATCACTAGTCAAACATGCTCAGAATGTCTCTAAGTTCATGAATCGTGCTACCTTTGACTGTTTTGAATGCATTAGCAGGGCTTCTGCTATAGCTATAGGAGCACGACGAATTGCCTGGCTCCAAGCTTCTGACTTCGAGGAATGGGTGCAGGAAAAGCTGGGAAATATTCCTTGCACTGGAGAAAATCTTTTTGGCAAGGATTGGCAATCTAAGGCTAATCAGTTGGACACTGATAATGCCACTTTGAATAGATTGTCAAAGATTTCTGCTAACCCAGCTAAGAAAAAGACCTTTAAGAAAACTTTTTTCTCTAAGAAGAAAAGGTTATATCCATCTTCCACCCAACAGGCATATGTTCCCCAAAAAGGGCAACAACAGACAAGATAAAGAAAACCCAAACCCCAACCGGCTCAGCAGACTCAACCTCCTCAGGGTTTTTGACTTTTGTCCAGAGAACTTACTCATTCTTCCTGTGTTAGGCCCAGAACCTCTAAACATTCCGGGCCGTATCTGCCACTTTGCCAACAGATGGCAACAAATCATATCAGAGGCTTGGACTTTGTCCATAGTGAGTCTGGGGTACAAGCTTCGTTTCCTCAGCTTACCACCACCCACGCTGGTAAAAAAGTTCAACTCTCAACCTCTAGGCATAGACCTCTTGCTACAAGAAGTCTCTACTCTTCTAGCTCAAGGAGCTATAGAAGAGGTTCCTTTATGCCAACAGGGTACAGGGTTTTATTCCCCCTATTTTCTCATTCCAAAACCAGGGGGTTTAAGACCAATCCTAGATCTCAGCGAGCTGAACAAATTTCTAGTCCGAGAGAAGTTCAAAATGCTTTCCCTTGGCTCTCTTCTGCCATACCTTCACAGGCAAGATTGGCTATGTTCTCTAGATTTAAAAGACGCCTACATGCATATCCTTATTCATGTAGATCACAGGAAATTCCTTCGGTTCCTGGTCCAGGGAAGACATTTCCAGTACAGAGTCCTTCCCTTTGGGCTGGCCTCGGCTCCAAGGGTCTTCACAAAATGTATGTCAGTAATAGCAGCATTCATGAGGACCCTGGGGATTTTTGTCTTCCCTTACTTGGACGATTGGCTCATCCAAGCACAGCCATCTCAAGAAGCTCATCAGGCCCTGTTGCGAGCAAAACAAATACTCCAGTATTTGGGATTGGTCATAAATCTTCCAAAGTCTCAGCTCGCCCCATCTCAGACCCTCGAGTTTATAGGTGCTCGCTTGGACACACAGCTTGCAAGGGCTTTTCTGCCCCAACCGCACTGTCTGCGAATCATCGAGCTAGCATCTCCAGCAGCGCTGCAGACCTTCCTCACTGCTCGACAGATGCTTCGCCTACTAGGTCACATGGCATCGACCGTCCATGTAATACCTTATGCTCGTCTTCACTTGAGAGCGGCCCAGTGGACCTTGGCTTCCCAGTGGTCCCAGGCCTCAGGAAGCCTTTCAGACAAGATCAGGGTTACCACACGCCTGATTCTGTCTCTCCGTTGGTGGCAATCTCTGGAAAACCTTTTAATAGGTGCTCCTTTCCAGCAGCCACAACCTCAGGCTATCCTCACAACAGATGCCTCCAAGATGGGTTGGGGAGCCCACTTGGACAGTCTATCAATGCAGGACCTTTGGTCTTCACAGGAGGCTCTTCTTCATATAAACCTCCTAGAACTCAGAGCCATCTCCAATGCTATTCGAGTCTTTTGCACCCAGCTCATAAACAAAACAGTTCTGGTGCAAACAGACAATCAAGTAGCCATGTTTTACCTCAACAAACAAGGCGGAACAGGCTCTCTGCATCTATGCAACGAAGCTCTGCAACTATGGACCTTTGCCAGAGAGCATCGGATTCATCTGCGGGCAGTCTATCTTCCAGGCGTTCAAAACGTTTGGGTAGACAGACTCAGTCGAGTACTCCTGCCACACAAGTGGTCATTCCACTCTTATCATCTTGCTCGAGTTTTTCGTGTCTGGGGAACACCAGACATAGACCTCTTTGCACGTCCACAGAATGCCAAACTTCCCCGGTTTTGTTCCAGACTTCCAGCACAGAAATGTCAAGCCAAGGATGCATTCCTGCTTCACTGGGGTCAGGATTACCTATATGCATTTTCACCAATCCGTCTAATCCCCAAAACCTTATTCAAACTCCAGAGGGACAAGGGACGCATAATACTCATAGCGCCTTCCTGGCCGAGGCAAACATGGTATCCTCTTCTCTTGCAACTCTCTCAAGCCACCCCTCTGGAGTTAGGGAGTGCTCCAGATCTTCTGTCCCAGGACAACGGATCTCTACTGCACCCCAGTCCCCAGTCCCTACATCTCAAGACCTGGTTACTCAAGGCCTAGACTTTCAAGATCTAGACCTGTCTCAACAAGTAAAGGACATTCTTCTGGCCTCCAGGAAACCTTCCACAAGACGTTCTTACGCTTTTAAGTGGAAAAGGTTTTCTTCCTGGTGTAATCAGAGAGGACTTAATCCCTCTTTGGTACCAGTAGACTCTCTTCTAGAATATCTCCTTCATTTGTCGGCTTCTGGTCTTCAGACCAATTCTGTTAGAGTCCATCTTAGTGCTATTGCTGCATCTCATAAGCTCTTAGATGGACAACCAATTTCCTCTCATCCACTTATTTCTAGATTTATGGGAGGACTTCTTCTGACAAAACCTCCCATTAAACCACCTCCGGTGGCATGGGATCTTAACCTTGTTCTAGGTGTGCTCATGGAGCCACCTTTTGAGCCTTTGGCTACTTCGGATCTAAAGTTTCTTTCATGGAAAGTTGTTTTCCTGATTGCCATCACTTCTGCTAGACGCATTAGTGAACTTCAGGCTTTAATGGCTGATCCGCCTTATACAAGGTTTCATCATGATAAGGTGGTTCTTAGGACCCATCCTCATTTTCTTCCAAAGGTGGTTTCACCTTTTCATCTAAACCAGTCAGTTTATCTTCCCGTTTTCTTTCCTAGGCCTCATTCCTCCTCTGCAGAAAGGAAACTTTATACTTTGGACTGTAAAAGAGCTCTAGCTTTTTATCTCCAAAGGACCCAGCCTCACAGAAAGTCTTCTCAGCTTTTTGTGGCTTTTGACTCTAGCCATTTAGGACTTCCTGTCACTAAAAGAACCCTCTCTAAATGGATTGCAGATTGTATTTCCTATACATATCAAAGTAAAGGAATACCTCTTGAAGGCCATGTCACAGCTCATAATGTCAGAGCCATGGCAGCCTCAACAGCTAACCTTCGTTCTGTGGCTATTGATGAAATCTGCAAAGCAGCAACTTGGGCCTCAGTACATACTTTCACTGCCCATTATTGTCTAGACAAGGACTCCCACCGGGATGCCTTGTTTGGTCAAGCTGTTCTACAACACCTTTTCCACTCATAGTTCAACTCCTGCCCTGCATCCATTTGGATGCCTGAGGTCCATGGGGGAAGCATGGCCCATCTACATAGATTTGCTACATGCTGGGTCTTCCCTAGGCATCTTTCAGCTCGGGAGTCCCCATATGTGCTTGTTCCTGGAGATAGCGTAGTTACTCACCTGTAACAGGTGATCTCCGGGAACAGCAGGAATAAGTCTTCACAACCCACCCGCCTCCCCTAGGAGTTGTCTTTCTCTCTCTCTTTCTCTATTTTTATCTACTTCTCTCCTTCGGTCTCAGCTTTAAACTCAACTGAAGAGAGGGAGGTAGATAGGCAGGAAGGCAGCGCGCATGCGTGGATGCACGCTCCCAAAAGCATTCCTACTGGACGCTGGGGAGCGTTCCCGCATGGGCTTCGTTGGTGCCAACGATACCCATATGTGAAGACTTATTCCTGCTGTTCCCGGAGATCACCTGTTACAGGTGAGTAACTACGCTTTCCCTACCTGAAATCTGGACTAAAGGTGTGGATTTTTGACCCTCCTTGACTACTCCCTAACCATGCCCCCAATATGCCCCCGTGAAACTTCCACATACTAAGGGCATCCATCTGTAAACAGAGTCCTTTATAAAATAGCCATTTACAAGTGGATATGCTTGATTATGCACATATAAGTCAGGAATACGGCTTCTAAAACAACTGCCTTATTGTACTTCTTCAGATACTTTCCATTCCTTTCAACAAACTCCAGGCACCTGAAACCTTCTTCCAAGGCCTCACAAGTCTCTGCTTCTTCGTCCATTACAACCCTCATTCCCCAATGCTGTCACAGAAAAACCCCTTTCCTTCTCTATTTTGTCTTTTAAGCTAACTCTTTTCTTCCTCTTGTCTCTTACATCTGAAACTCACTTCTTCTGTCACTACAGCAGACTCACTCTTCCTAGCTTCAATTTCTGCTGAAGATTCTCTTCTCTGAGGAAGGGAGGTGTCATTCTATTTATCATCCCAAAACCCACTCTCTCCTTTTGTTGCCTAGCATGGATTTTCTGCAACTGCTCCTATTCTTCTAGCTCTTCTATGTCTCCCTCTGTGAATACTTTTGGGAAAAGAACGCTTTTTCCCGCTGAATTTCTCTAGCTTGCGTTAATCACGTATTCTCTGCAGTCTTGACATGTGTTCATCATGTACAGCTCTGCAAAAACTGTCTTCCCCACACTGTCTGAAATGATTAAGGTCTCCTACCTAGATAAGGGCTGAAATGGACCTCCAGGATCAAACCCTTCATTGGCCCTCTGAGTCAGCATGAGGGTCTCTAACTGCAGTGATGTCTTTCTCTCTCTCTCTCTCTCTACGGCCAAAATGCTTCACTATTGTAATGAACCCAGAATCCACCAGCTCCATTGGACAGGTTCTAACGATTCTCCTAAGCCAAAATGCACAATAGTAGCTTCACTTTCAATTTTAGACTAGATTTACTAAACTATGCATTACCACATTTTACTGAACAGATCCCTTTGCATAATATGGGACCTGCAGTAAATAATGGATTTTATTGTGCATTAGTGAACAGCACCATTATAGAGCCTTTTGGTAAATCTAGCCCTTAGTTTTTATGGAGCTCTGATAGATCACTTAAATCAAACCTAGTTTCAGCAATTTCACCTTTCTAATGTAAGATTATGGGCTAGACAGGTATGTGTTTTCTTGCAAAATCCTGTCTTTTTAGTTAGCAAACTTACCTAATTAGTTTGGTTCCAATTTGCTGCCTCATTTCTAGTCTCTCTTCATTGGTCTGCATGGGAAGTATGTTCTTCTCTTCCAGCTCCTTCTTGGAAGGCCTATTGCTCAGCTTGATTGCCAAAGAGTCCTTTCTGAGGACCTTCAGTGCCAGAGAACCTATGGAGAAATGAAGACAATCTGTCAAAAGACATAGCAGCATTTAATGAAGGCATGCACACAGGTATGAAGAACTGTGCTAAAGACAATAAATAAAGATAAAAATAGGGAAAAGGAAAGAAAGATCAGCTCAGTAGCTCTACAAGTTGTCTGCTGTTCTACCAAAGAATGATCAGAAACCCAATACTGATTTTGAAATCCCTGCATGCAGGCTTTCAAATGCTAAAACACTGGAAAGGTGACAGTCAAATTCTCTAATAGTTGATGTAGAGCAACTGTAACAGGAAACGACAAGCGAAGCCACAGAAGGAGACTTAATCTTACTTGTGTATAAGGAGCCATCGTCATCTTCATCCTCTTCGTCATCGTCCTCTTCTCTTGTATAGAGGCACAAAGAGTCTTCATAGTTCGATTCATGAGGCACATTTTCTTTATCATCATCGCATTCGATCACAACGGTTGGCACTTGTCTCAAGTCCAAAATGCTCCCAGGTCCTGTTTTTGTGATACCGTCACCAGTGTGCAAACCAGAGCTGTGCAAAGATGGAATAAAAAGAAATCCTCTGATCAGAACTGAATGCCACAGAGAATTCTCCAAAATCAGGAATGGGTAGATGTAGACTTTTCTACTATAAGAAAGCAAAACAAAAAAAAAAAGGGAAAAACTGATCCATAAACTTACACTTATAACAAACTCAGAAGGAGATGCATTTGGTGGTACTTGATATTTAGCAAGAGAAGTGGAATGGCTGGAGCATGGGTCTGGGTTTTATTTATATAAAACTTATAAACGGCCTTCCTGATCGAGTCAGCCATCTCGAGCACTAATTGTTAAAATATAGAACACCCTTCAGAGCACCATGCCATCTATAGTCAGATGCCAACCACATAGCACCTCATAAATTGCTCAGCACTTTCAGTTCAATTAAAGACTTAAAAATACAGCAAAATACAATCAGAAGTATGAATCTATCCCCAAATCTAAGCTGGAGGTGATAGAGACTGGACGAGTGTTTGGTAGCACTCTCAGAAAATTAAAATCAGATGTTAGCAATATTAAAGAGGATGAAACAACACATTTTACAACTATTTTAAATAGGTGTAGAAGAGAAGAGAGAGAGAGGCATCAAAAATTACCTCAAGGTTATGGGGCAGAGGTAACAGGCAGGATGAGAGTCCCATCCACAGAGACAAAGAGGGAAGAGGGGATTCTGAAGGAGATCTCAGTCCCTTACAAATTTTCTTCATTTCCAGTCTCTTTTTGTCTCTTTTCTGCTTTTGTACTAGAATAGCAGTCTATTTGATTTTTTTGCTTCGCATCCAAGGCACCATCCTTTGCCTCCTTGTTTTTGATTTCTCCCTCCCTCTGATTCTTCTCTATACCTCAACTGCAGCAACCAGGATCCAAACAAATTGACTAATCTCTAATAAAACTCACCAGATGATAAAAGGCCAGCAATTTTCTTTTCACCCTCCACCTGTCATTTACTGCTGCCTGGCTCCAGGGCCGGCCCGTCCATTGAGCAAGAATGTTTTTTGCACAGGGCCCCGCGCAAAGAACATTCTGCTTTTTTTAAAATTACATTAAAAAAAAAAAAGCTAGCTCTGGCTGCTGCTGCTGCCGCTGCCACCGCGGCAGCGGCAGAATGAAGTGTCCCGTGGGGCCTCCTCTGCTCGCTGAGCCCCTCTGCAAGGGCTTTCAGATTCGCGAAGGGAGAGTGTCTCCCTCGCGACTCTGTTAAGCCCGCAGGGGCTAATGGGAAATTTCCCATCAGCCCCTCGCGTCTAAAGGGGCAGATGGGAAATTTCCCATTAGCCCCTGCGGGCTTAACAGAGACGCGAGGGAGACACTCTCCCTTCGCGAATCTGAAAGCCCTTGCAGAGGGGCTCAGCGAGCAGAGGAGGCCCCGCGGGACACTTCCTTCTGCCGCTGCCGCGACGGCGGCAGCAGCCAGAGCCAGCTTTTTTTTTTTTTTAAATTTTGCCATAAGCCGATGGGGGGGGGGGGGGGTAGGACGGGTAATGGGCGGGGGGGTTAGGACTGGCAATGGGCTGTGGGCTGATGGGGGCTATCTGGACATGGGGCGATCGGGGTGAGGACGGGTACTGGGCTATGGGGGGGGTTAGGACTGATAATGGGCTATGGGGGGGGGCTAGGACAGGAAATGGGCTGATGGGGAGGGATTAGGACTGTTAATGGGCTGTGGGCTGTTGGGGGGGGGTTAGGACTGGTAATGGGCTATAGGGGGGTGTTAAGACTGGTAATGGGCTGTGGGCTGATGGGGGCTGTCTGGAAATGGGGTGATGGGGGGTTAGGACTGGTAATGGGCTATGGGGGGGTTAGGACTGATAATGGGGTATGGGGGGGCTAGGACAGGAAATGGGCTGATGGGGAGGGGTTAGGACTGGTAATGGGCTGTGGGCTGTTGTGGGGGGTTAGGACTGGTAATGGGCGCGGGGGGGGTTAAGACTGGCAATGGGCTGTGGGCTGATGGGGGCTGTCTGGAAATGGGGTGATGGGGGTTAGGACTGATAATGGGCTATGGGGGGCTAGGACAGGAAATGGGCTGATGGGGAGGGGTTAGGACTTGAGGAGGGCTGATGTGGTTAGGACTGGTAATGGGCTGTGGGCTGATGGGGGGGGGGTTAGGACTAGCAATGAGCTATGGGGGGCTGACTGGAAATGGGCTGATGGGGTTAAGACTGGAAGTGGGCTGATGGGGGGTTAGGACTGGTAATGGGTTATAGGGGGGGCTTAAACTGAAAATGGGGTGATGGGGGGTTAGGACTGGAAGTGGGTTGATGGGGGGCTAGGACTGGTAATGGGTTGGGGGGTTGCTCTGACTGGAAATGGGCTGCGTGGAAGGGGAGGCTTGAACTGCAAATAGCTGATGGGGAGGGAGCTTGGAATGGAAATGGGCTGTGAGGGAAGGGAGCTAGGACTGAAAATGGGCTGATGGAGCAGCTAGGATAGGACTGGAAATGGGCTGCTGGGGGAGCTAAGATTGGAAATGGGCTGTGGTGGGGGCTTGAATTGAAATGGACTCATGGAGGGGCTAGAACTGAAAGTAGGCTCATGGGGGGCTTGGACTGGAATTGGGTTGAGTGGAGGGGAGCTAGGATTTGACATGGGCTGATGGTGGGGCTAGGAAATGACTAGAAATGGGCTGATGGGGGCTAGGATTGGAAATGAGCTGATGAAGGGACTCAGACTGAAAATGGATGGGGGAGCTAGGACTGGAAATGGGTTGATGGGGGGCTAGGACTGGAAATGGGCTGATGCAGGGACTAGAAGGGAATGGATGCTGGGTGAGACTGGAACTAGAAGGGAGCTGATGTTGGGGGAGGATTAGAATGGGATGGGGCTGGGAGAGTAAAATGGAGAGGGGAAAAATATTTTGTGTGGGAGGGATGAAAAATCTACAATTGGCCGGGTATTGGGAGAGTAAGTTGGGATTGAGGATGGAGGGGTAAAATTTGTGTGGATGAAATAGGAATGAGGAAAGAGCAAATGGAGAAAGATTAGTATGTCAAAGCAGATGTAGAGAGAGAGAATGGAAAAAAAAAACTAGAAGAAAGAACAAATGGACAGCAGACGATGGACAGTTAGCAGAAAACATGAAGAAACCAGAAGAAAGTGTCTGGAGCAATTGCAACTGAAAAAAATGCACAAAAGGTAGAAAGATATCTCTTTATTTTGAATTTATTAGCTGGAATATGAAAGCTCTGGGAAATGTGCATCATTAACGTCTGCGCTTTGTTTGGTACAAGAGGAAATTAATTTATAGTTTTATTTCTACAGTGTTGTTGTACATTCCAAGTTTGGCTTTTGGGGTTCCCAGTTTAATTATTGCCTTCCTGTTTCTAAATTGTGATTCCTTGTTTGGTGATGGTCTATGTTCTGCATGTGTAACTGAGCTGAGGTATTCTATCTATGTAATTCCTATTTGACATTGCCACTTGTTCTCTTTCCCCAGTATTCTCTGAAATGTATTGGTTTAATATTTGCAGTGTTGCCTTTTGATAGGTAGGGTATGGTGCTTTGTGAGTCCTGGTAATGCTGTCAGGATACGGCGGGTTTGCTATGGGTTCTAAATGGGCAGCGTTTGTAGTAGTTCCTAATGTGCCTGGCGGTTGGCACTGGATTATAGTCATGTAGAAATCTTTTAGTCTTTCTTTATCCATACACTCATTAAGAGACATGTTTACTAAAAGTTAGTGTATGGTAACATTATGCAAATATTTATGCAAATAAGACCACTTATGCAAATGAGGCCCCGCTCTGAGTCTCCGCACATGGCCCCGCACCCCCCTTGGGCCGCCCCTGCCTGGCTTTATTCACAAACACCAAGTAAACAGAGAACCAGAGTTGGGTGCTGAACCATTGAATCTCCTCAAAACCCTTTCAAGCACTAAATTCACATGAAAAAGTAGGCCTTCTCAAAGAAAGCAGTATATAGTAAATAACCCCAAGTGACACAGACCCTTGAATCCTGTTTCGCATCAGGCATCCCATGTATGCTCCTGTGCCCTTTGAACAATAAAGGTTTCCCATGTCTGAAATGCCCACCTAAAACAAAAAACATCAGACAAAGAGCTTTGTCGTCTTTTAATTGGTTCCAGAGCCAGCCTAACCATTAGGCAGATTAAGTAGTCGCTTAGGGCAGCAGCTTCTAAGGGGGGGGGGGGAGGCAGATATCTAAAAAGAACCCAACAGTATTCACTTTTACCTGCAGGATGAGCAGGTATACACATACATACAAAGCAAAGTTTAATATTTAAAAGTGTAGTGTCCAGTTATGCATTTTTGTAGGATAGTTATGATGGTAGGATGATCATGATTGTTGAGTTTAATTATCAAAATCATGGGGCGACGTAAGGCTGAAGGATTGCCTAAAGCACACAATAAGCAATATCCTTGCACTGGTCCTGTGACCCCTAGTAGTCCGTGCTATCTGGTTGAAACGAGGAAGTGGAGATAGTATATCTCTCATAGCTTATAAGTTACCCACCCTAATAAGTAAGACATTAACATATATCTAGAGTGATCCAAGATGGCTGATAGGTAGGTGAGTGCTGCAGAATGCTGGCAGCTGACTATTTTCCTGTGATAATTTCTTTTTGCCTTTTATCATTTGTACATGGGGAAACATAAGTGGAAGCCTTGGGCTTATGCAGTTAGGCCTTCCTAGTCATCTCAGGCAAGGCCAAAGACTGGCATCTTGCAGCGATACAAACAGCCTTCCTCTAGATGCATGAGGAAATCACCAGGAATTCCAGCGGGAGAAGGCGAGCTGCAAATTCTTGTTGATATGGACACTACCCTAAGCCCCAAACAGCACCCCCCCCCCCCAAGAAGCCTGCTGACAATGAGTTCCATGAATTGGTTTCTGGGGGAGCTAACTGATGATACTGGTGTCTGTGAAGTTGTGGATCCTGAGTATTCACGGAGGTGCCAATACTCAACAGGAAGAAACGGTGGAGCTGGAAATGCTTATGTGTGGCTGACAACAAAAGGTACAACTCGGGCATGAAATGGATAATATGATGAGAAAATGGAAATGTTTGATAAGTTACCAGAAGCAGCAATATCCAATGCTTACTATTTCCCATCTTTTAGGAAAAGGAAGAAGTGAAGATTGGTCAACACAACTGCAAGTTTCTCTTGATATTTTGGAGCTGACAATTTTTTGGGAAAAATCACAGAAAGTAGTACATACTCCATCAAGGCTTATCAATTCAGTATTGGATTCAGACAGAGGTCAACTTCTTAGATTTTGTTTTCTTTCATAAAAATGCTTGATTCTAACTCTGAAAGTAAGCATGTTTCTGGATGTGAGCAAAATCACCTAGAGAAGAAATAAGAAATTCATGTGGGACTGGATTAACACTATATTGAGCCCTAAGCAAACATATTTGTGGGCCCCTAATGCGGACTCCCATTTACTTTTTTTTTTTAATCAACCCTCTCCCACAGGCACATTCACGCTTTCCTGGCCCTCTCCTGCATCCCTCTCCCCCTCCCTACATCTTTGTTCATGGTCTTCCCTCAGGCTGCTTCCACACTTCACCTCTCTAGAAGTAGCCTGGGGAAAACTGTAGTCTAGTTCTGGGTATTGTGGCAATAACAGGATGTGAGTGAGTATAGGAACTGTGCAAGCAGATGTTTCAAATGGAGTGGCCTAGTGACTAGAGCAGTGGGCTGAGAACCAGGGAAGCTGGGCAAGTCATTTTCACCCTCCATGGCATCTGGCAACCTTGATGACTCATGCCCAAACTACTATCATCCAGTTTTGAACTTGCCTTTCGCCTCCAAAATTTTGGAGAAATTTGTTTTTATTTAATTATCTGAATACATTGAGAAGACAAATATGTTATACCCTAGGTAATTGGGACAGCGCTGAAATTTCTATCACTGCCCTACTAAGCAAGCTTCATGCAAATGTGGATTCCCATAGATCAGCATTATTGGCATGCACATTTTGGGTTCATACTTGGAATTCAATGGAATCTGCTTCACTTTCCTTTCCCTGTGGTGTTCCTCAAGGCTCTATTCTTTCTCCATCACTTCTGAATATGTTCCTAGACCTCATGATCCTTCAGGATCATGGCACTAACGGATTCTATTATGCTGATGACATCCTATTTGTATACTACTCCTCTACATTTTTTCCAGATCTTTCTCCTCTGAATTCCTGCCTAAATTCTGTAGCCTCTTGGTTGCAAGAACATGGTTTACACCTAAATCCATCTAAATCCTATGCTCTTTGGGTAACAGGAAGCTCCTCTTCTCTGGCTGTAAGTCCCTTAATCACAAGCACCCCAATTCCTTTAGTTGAATCTTTGACACATCTAGATATTATCTTTGATCCACCTGTCATTCAAACACCAAGTCATTGTCACTGTGTGCTCAACCTTTTATTCCCTGCATCGGATTCAGTCCAGTAAACCTTATCTGTCAATACATGCTCTTCATACATTGTTACATGCTCTTATACTATCAAGGTTAGATTATTGTAATTCCAAATACTGCCACCTCCAATTGCTACAAAGGCAGGTGCTTCAAAATATGTTCATGTGTCTCCTTTATTCCACCATTACCACTGGCTGCCCTTGCTTTACCGTTTTCACTTTATAATCTTGATGCTCACATATAAGGCAATGTATACTGGTATACCAAGTTACTTATCTCCCTCTCTGATTCCATACTGCCCATCACAGACACTCCAATCTCAAAATTCAAATAGCTTAGTTCTCGTATCACCATCCCTTGCTTATCTCTGATCTGCACGTCACTCAGCTTTTTACTTTCTTGCACCACACCTATGAAATTCTCTCCCTGAATATATCCAGTCAGAATCATCTTTTTAAAAGTTTAAAACTAACCTGAAAACTAATTTTTTTGAGAAGGCTTTTCTGGGATATCGGGAGCAGAAGTAGTGTGTGTTCTCTGGTATACAGACCTTCTTTCCCTCTCTCTCTTTGTTATTGTTGTTAAGTGCCGTCGAGTCAGAGTCGACTCATACTGCTTGTTTTTTACTTTTAAATAATGGAGTTCTTTTCTTTTAAATTAATAATGTTTTATTGTAAAATGCTTTGATACTGACCGATGTCCAAGATGATATATCAAGATTTTAATAAACATAAACCCTATGTTAATGCTTAGTGCAGTTTAGTAAACACGCCCTAAAAGTAGACCGTGCGATGTGACTGAATGATATATATACAAAGGTACTGGAGGAATTTAAGGAAGGTCTTGTGGCTCTATTATTTTACTTTTTTTTAATGATTCTTTATATTCCGAATTGGTCCTGGAGGATCAGAGATGATATGTGGATGTGGGTCCTCTTCACAAAAGTGAAAGTTAAGTATAGGCTGGGAACTAAAGTCTGACCTCAATAGCAATTTCTTTGACTAGATGACCAGAGGGTTGAATCAAGAGAGATCAAACGATGTGGGGTCCTTAGATTTCAGCATGGTTTTTGTCACAGTTCCACATAGGGACATGGGTTTGATCAGGGGATGTCTTTTCTGGTGGTGGTAGTGGTGGTAGATATTTTGGCAGCTTTTGACACTGTAGGTTTCTGGGGCCCCCCTGCAGCCTATAAATTGGCGCCCCTACCTCATTATTATTAATGTTGGATACACCCCCCCTCCTTTTTCCCAAAAATCCTTTGTGAACTCTTTCACATGATGCTAGTATTTCTCCTTCAAATCCAATGTTGTAAGAAAATTGCAGTGAAAGGGCAAATGCATAGCCAGAATAAAAATAACTACTTAGTAGTAAATAGTTAGCATCATACAAACACGCTGTGATAGTCCAAAAAAAAATCTGATTCTGGTCATCTCACTATCTTCATAAATATTCTCCAGTACCAGGCATATTGTGAACTAATATAAAACCCTACAAAATTCACTGAAGATCTACAAGACCAAATCTACCATACCATACCAGCATAAGCTTCCACAACTCATGCAACAAGAGGCTTACCCAGAAAAAAGCAGCACTATAAATACTGCAAAGGGCCCTAGAACATCCAAACAATTATTTGAAAAGCTGAACAAGTCAAATTACCATAGTATAGATCCCTGTGTACAAACTCCATGTTATCAGAACACTTGGCCTTGGTCACACACTCAGAACAACAGACCCTCACCATATACAGACTGACTACAACTTAAAGTAAAAATAAAAATATGTAGACAAAAATTAAACTGAAACCCCAAGAAGCCAGACTCCGCAAGCGGCGCAACACCAAATAAATGAGAGACGCAGTTTCCCATACTGTGTAAAATATAAAGATAGCGCAGTCCATTCCCTAAATTGAAAATAAAATTATTTTTTCTACCTTTGTTGTCTGACTATTTTATTCTCTGACCATGCTGGTCCCGATCTGAGGCTTCTGCTTTCCTCTTTCTTCTCTTAGCTCGCTTTCTATAGTCTATAGTCAATCTGCCATTTCTTGTTTCTCTTTTTCTTTTCTTCACTTCCTTCCATCTTGGATATTGATCTTTTTCCTTTCAGCTTTCTTCCATTTATTTCTCTCTCTCTCTCTCTCTCTCTCTCTGTCCATCCAGATTTCACTACTCCTTACTATCCAGTTATTTTTTAGCCATCTACCTACCGCTTTTCAACCTTCACCCCAGTCCTCCCATTCCCCAACTCTTCTTCCCTGGTCCTGGTCTTCTTCCCTGGTCCCTTTTGCTCACTCTCTATCCCCCCCCCCCTCTAGTGTCTCTCTCTTTCCTCCATCTAATAGGCTGAGGCAGAGGCAAACTGCCCAGGCCTGCCTGGTTCATAGCTCCAGGCAACACGGCCAACCTGCCTCTGCTGAGTCAGTTGACACTCAGCAGCAGTGTTTCTTCCCCCCCCCACAACACAGACAATATCTGCCCCCTCTCCCTTTTCACTCCCCCAGTTTCTGCCTCTTTTCCCCACCTGACTCAGCATCAGTTCCCTTCCAGTTCCAGCTCCTTTCCAGTTTCCCCCAGCATAAACCCATTTCCTGTCCAGCCTCAGCATCAGCCCTCTTCCAGTCCCAGTATCTCCCTCAGTATCAGCCTATTTCCAGTCCCCAGTAATGCTCCCCGGTGTTAGCCCCCTTTCCAGTCCTCCCCTCCAAGTATCTTCCAATGTCAACCCCCTTGCATTCCCAGCACCATCACTGGTGTCCATTCCCTTCCAGTCCCCCTCCTTCTTCACTGTCCAGCCCCTTCTAGTCCAAATCCCATGCCAGTTATCAGTTCACTTCCAGTCCTAGTGCCCCCCATGTCCCCTCCCTTCCAGCCCCCCCCATTACCCAACCACCTTCCAGTCCCATCTCCAGGTGTCAGCTCCCTTCCAGATCCCTCCTTCCCCTCTTTTCAGCTCACTTCTAGCCCTCCCTCCCATGTCAACTCCCTTCCAGCCCCTTCCTTCCCTACTGTATCTGCTGCCATCGGTGCCCCCCTCACTGATTTGCCACTTGAGAGAGCCGGGGAAACACTTCTCTGCTCCTGTGGCTCTGCTATCTATAAGGGGGGCTGGTGGCTAGTGATGGTGCCCCCCGTGGCACTTACCCAGCTTATTGGGTAGTGCTGGCCCTGCTGTAGATCATGTCTTATTGTTGTCTAAACTTTGAGAGAATGGAATTACTGATGATGTGTTTAATTGGTTTAAGTCTTTCTTACATACTCGTAAGTTTCAAGTCTAATTTGCTGGTAAATTATCTTATTGGCACACAATATCTTCTAGGGTCACTCAAGGATCTGCATTATCTGCATTGTTATTTAATACATATATTGCTTCAATTAGCAAAGTGTTTACTGGCCTGAATTTTGCTTTTCGGATCTATGCTGATGATATTCAGTTTTTTGTTTCAACTGATTCTACTATTCAGGAAGCTCTGAATTTGGTGGCTTTATATATTAGGACTGTTAGAGTTGGATGACACATAATAGGTTGATGCTTAATGTTGGTAAAATGGAGATTTTTTAATCTGTCATGGGATTCTTCTCTATTGATTTCACTGCAGTTAAAAGTTGATGGCTGGATGTTTTCTGTCTCTGCTCAAGCTAGGGATTTAGGTAAGATTTTGGATAGTCCTGATGTGTAAGTCTTGCTCTGCTTTGTTCTATTTTTCCTTTTTTTTTTGTAATTGATTTCCTGGTGCCTCCCCTGAGTAATGTTGTGGGCTTATTATGGTAATGTACAATGGTATGGTTCTATGATATTTGGATTTGTATGTTCTGTTACCATGTTTCCTTTATTCAATTTTGGAATTGAATGTATTTTCAAAATTTAATAAATATAAAATAAAAAAATAAAAAAAAAAAGATTTTGGATAGTCAATTGTCATTGGTCTCTCATATTCAAAATTATCTAATGCTGCTTTCTTTAAATTGAGTATTATTCGTAGATTAAAACCATTTTTATTGTAAACAAGTTTTGCACAATAGTTCAACGTCTTGTTTTATCTTCTCTGGATTATCATAATAGTTTATTTTTAGGTTTGCCCATGCAAGTGATTCAGTTGTTGCAATTAGTGCAAAATGCTGTGGCATGAGTTATTTCAGGTACAAGTTGGGTCAAACGTATTACACCTGTCATGCGACAGTTACATGGGTTACCTATTAAATGGCGTATTATCTATAAGATTTTGCTTACTGTTTTTAAGGCTCTTAATCATGTTATATCACAATGTTTTTGAACAGATTTGAGAATTTATTGCCCGTTACATGCTTTGCGCTCTTAAGCTACCCTTCGATTGGAATTGCTATCATTTTGTGACATGCACATTTGTGAGTTTAGGTGGAGGATGTTCTCAATGGAAGCATCTAAGCTCTGGAATTCACTTCTGGTAGAGATGCACTTTGTGTTTGATATAGGAGTGTTTAGGAAGGGTTTTAAAACCTCTCTCTTTGAACAGGCATATGCAGCGATTTAGTTAGGAAGTAATTGTTTAAGAGCAGATGGTTTATTTTTACTTATTTACTTTATATTTACTTTATTTATTTATTGATCTTGTTGTTACTTTTTTAGTTCATTGTTATTTTTATTATTTGTAGGTTTAGTATTTTTTGTTGTATTAGGTTTCAGATATTGCAATGTATGCTAAACTACTGTGTACATTTTTTGTACTCGGCCTAGTTTGTGCGAAATATAAATCCTTTTAAATAAATAAAATATGTAGGGGTGGCACAAAGGTGATGTGGGTCCATGTGCAGACACTCAATGTAGGGCCTCATTTGCATACATATATGCATAACAACAATGACAAGCAAACTTATTTGATCAGTGCTATGACCAGTTTAATGATAAGGACGGAAGATATGAAATGAGAAAAAAATCCTGGAAGCTGAGAATTCAAATCATGGTAAACAGGCTGGATTAGAATGTGCCAGAGCTGGAAAACCCCAGAAATCAACAACAATGAAGCTTTCAGGCCACAAGACAAAATTAAACTGAGAAGTTCCCTTAAAGTTTAAGATGTCCTTGAATCTGAACCACCAAAATATTTGAAATTTAAGATCTGTCTGTGCAGAATGAAGACCACAAAACTGCAAACCTTAAAAACTATCCATATTGTAGTACCCCTTCTAATACTCTATTGTTGACTCCACAGGAAACAAAAAGAAAAAGCGAAAATCACAGTACAAGACCTATAGATCAAATCTACTATTCTATAACAGCACTAATTTCCAAAACGCCCACAAGAAGGAGCCTACCTAGAAAAGGGCAACACCATATATATTGCTGTGAGCCATAGAAAATCTATACACCTACCAGGAAAACTGAACAAACCAGATTACTACAAATCCTTATATAAAAACTCATTGACAGAATACCTGGCCTCGGTCATTTTATTTATTTATTTATTTAACAGGTTTTCTATACCGCCTTTTCCTTAAATCAAAGCGGTTACCAGACACAAGAAGGGAGAACAGAGACAGGGGGGCATACACTGACTAAACTAAAGAGTGAAGGTAAAATTGGGATACGCAACATCAAGGAACCGTTACAGTAAAACAAGTTATATGCAGGCTATAATAATAGAGACTGTTAGATGTCTGTGCCATAGTACTCAGTGAAGAGTACAAATTTCAGTTGTTTTCTGAACTCCTTTAAATCATCCATGGATCGCACATCGGGAGGGAGAGAGTTCCATATAAGTGGGGCCGATAAGGAAATTGCCCTTTGTGTAGTACATTTACACGCTTTTCTGAAACTACTTGGGGTGCTGAGGGTGTTTGATGTAGTTATTCGTCTTGGCCTGTTGTTATTCTGGAGTAAGAGGTTATGAAGGCTAAAAGCAGAGCATTTATGTCTGATCTTGAATATATTAATTACTATCTTGTATTTGACGCGCTGGCTTATTGGAAGCCAGTGGAGCTCTTTGAGAGTAGGGGTAATGTGATCTTGAGATGCTGAGCCAGCAATAATTCTGGCTGCCGTGTTCTGAGCCATCTGAAGAGGTTTAAGTGAGTGTTTTGAAAGACCATAGTAGATAGGATTACAAAAGTCCAGAATAGGAGTTATTAAGGCTTGGCAGACAGACCGGAAGTGGTCATATGAGAGTAAGGGCTTGAGGCGTCTAATCACTTTCATTCTGTAGTATGCAGACCTCACAGTTTTTCTGATGTGTGACTGGAGGGTTAGACCTTTATCAAGGGTAATTCCAAGATATCTAACTTCATCCTTAACTGGTATTGTAATGTTGTTGTATTTAATGAAAGGTGGGGGGTTGAAGTCGGTGTTTCGAGTGACAATAAGCGCCTCTGTTTTATTGTAGTTTAAGGCAAGGTTATTGCATGTGAGCCAGGAAGACATGTTGTCAAGGCAATTTGTGATCTTGCTGTAGTCGGGGTTAATGAGATCAATCGGTGTATAAATCATGATGTCATCTGCATAAATCGTATAACTTATTTGATGGGCTGCCATAATTTGACAAATTGGCTGAATAAAAATGTTGAATAGAAGGGAAGAAAGCGCAGATCCCTGAGGTACTCCTTGCTTGATATTTGTAGGCTGTGAAGTGTTGTTTCCAATTTTAACCTGAAACTGCCTGTTTGTTAAATAAGAGTTAAACCAACTAAGGACAGTACCAGAGATACCGATACTTTCCAATCTTGATAGGAGGATAGTGTGGTCAACTGTGTCGAAAGCCGCTGAAATATCTAAGAAGATCAATAAAGATCCTTGCCTGTAATTGTCTATGGTCTGGGTGATATCATTGAACAGATATAGCAGCAGTGTTTCAACTCCATGGTTGGGGCGAAAGCCATGTTGATGTAGATCGAGTGGGGCTTGGTCGTCAACATGGTCTTGGAGTTGTAGCTGTACTGCTTTTTCTATTACTTTGGCTAGGAATGGTATGCTAGAGATTGGCCTATAAGCCGCTGGATTGTTCTTATCCAGGTTTGTTTTTTTGAGGATAGGCCTTATTGAGGCTAGTTTAAGTTGTTCGGGTATTATTCCTTGAGATAGGGATATGGATACGATATTGTGTATATAACTGAGGAAGTTATGCTTGGTTGCTTTGAGCCATTGAACTGGGCAAGGATCAGTAGGGGCAGTGCTAGTATTGAGAGCAGAGATGATATCCGAAATCTGTTTGGTTGAAGGAGTGTGGAAACTGTCCCAACTTGTTGTTATTGTTGTTGTTGTTGTGATGGAGCTGTAGGTTTCGGTATGTATTTGAGTCGGTATGTGACCTATTTTCTCATGGAGAAAGTTTGCAAAGGTTTGAGGGTTGATTTGTATGTCTTTGTCAGGACTTGGTTCTTTAGTTAGGTCTTTTACTATCTCAAAGAGTTCTCTGGGTTTATTGTAGGCTTTCAGAATGGTGTTTGTGTGATGCTCTCGTTTTGTATCGTTAATAAGATCATTATATCTTTTTTGCTTTGTTAAGTAAGTGTTTTGTGCAGTTGGAGATTTGGAGCGTCTCCAGTGGCGTTCTAGCTTTCTTAATTCTCTTTTAGCGTTGCGAATTGTATTGGAGTACCATGGAGCGTGTTGTCTTACGTTCTTTGATTTTATGTACGGTTTGGATTTTGCTGCTGTACTGATGGTAATGTTCCAATTCTTAACCAGTTTGTCCAAGTTAGGTTCATCCGAGTTGAGGTAGGGTAGTGTGTCTTTTAAGAATTGATCTTTTTTGAAAGCTTTAAATCTTCTGATTCCAAATGAAGCAGAATGTGTTATGTTGAACTTGGCCGTATTGTTTGTCAATTCAATTTTGATTCTGTGATGATCAGACCAAGGAATCGGGGTGATTATGGGTGAGGAAATAAATCCCTTGTCTAAGAGATAATTTGGGGCAAAAACTAGGTCTGGTGTGGAACCATGTCTATGGGTGGGAGTGGTTATTAGCTGAGAGAATAGTAAAGAGTCCATTGCCTGAAGGAAGGTTTGCCTATCATTGTTAGTTGCAGAGCTGAGATTAAAGTCACCTAGTAAGATTAAAGGTTTGTGAATTGTGGTGATTGCACAGACAGTTTCAAGAGTGGTAGTTAGCTCTTCAGCTGGTGCGTGGGGGGCCCTATAAACAAGGCAAATAGTTAGATACTTGTTTCCCACTGCAATAGAACTGCAATGCTCAGAGTTGCTAGAAGTGAGTGTTTGAAGTTGCAATGAGTCTTTAGCAATGATTAGAACTCCGCCACCTCTCTTTAGAGTGCGAGGATTATTAAAGGCGGAGTATGTAGAGGGGACCAGTTGGTTGAGGAGGACACTATCAGAGGGGGAGAGCCAAGATTCTGTAATGCATAAAATGTCTGGGTGCTGGTCCACAATGTGATCTCTGATTAAATGAATTTTGTTTCTTACTGATCTAGTATTCATAAGTTCTATAGAGGTGATGTTTAGTGTGTGGGGTTTTTTAGGGCATGCTTTAGGATTCAAATGATTGAGGTGGCTGCCAACATCATGTTTGTTACAGGATTTACTGTGAGATCTCGTGGAAGAGCAATTCCAAATGTGGTATATTGATATGATTGTTAGAAGCCATATATATAAATGTTGGAGCTGTAAGTGGGGTGTGCCTAATCGTTGAAGGATGATAAGGGTGTCCAAGAGAAATTTGGGGTGGAAGGTGGGCTTGACCATGACTATGATACTTCTTTTTTTAACTAACGAAGGCTGTTGCTGCCAATTCGCATAAAACTAATGACATACCTTCTTTAGCTCCAACGACTTTCACAGTGTTTCTTGCAGGGAAAAAGAGGTAGATGGAAGCTCACGAAAAGGATACGTAGACAACACTTCTTCTTGAGCTTGCTTAGAGAACCGGCAACTGCTGGATGTAAATATTAAATTGCCGATATTCAAATCTTTCACCTGCGTGTTAAAACGCTGATCCTGATCTCTAAGCGCCTTTGTTCCACGCCTAAGGGCCACGCCAAAGGGCCCTCTTGCGAGGCCCTCAGGCGCGGGCCCGCAAGGCGCGGGCGCGCCTTTGCTGAAGGGATTCTAAATGATTTGAAAAGTGCTCAGATTGGCTGCAGTTCTCTCTCACACACAGTTCCCAACTAAGTAGGCACAGCTGATTCTCACTCACTGCTCACAGGATCGTTGAAGCCTTTGCTGAAGGGATTCTAAATGATTTGAAAAGTGCTCAGATTGGCTGCAGTTCTCTCTCACACACAGTTCCCAACTAAGTAGGCACAGCTGATTCTCACTCACTGCTCACAGGATCGTTGAAGCCTTTGCTGAAGGGATTCTAAATGATTTGAAAAGTGCTCAGATTGGCTGCAGTTCTCTCTCACACACAGTTCCCAACTAAGTAGGCACAGCTGATTCTCACTCACTGCTCACAAACTAAAAATAGAAATATGTAGACAAAAATTAAACTGAAACCCCACCAAAGAAATAGAATTAGATACAAATAAAGACAAAATGTTAATTACAAATACTGACATATTCCAATCACTAAATTGAAAATAAAATTGTTTTACATGTATTGTCTGGTCATTTATTTTTCTGTGATGGTTCCAGTGTCTTTTCCATTTTCTTTGTGTCTGTTTTCTCTTTTCCATTTCTTCTCTCTACTCCTGTCTTCTTCTCTTCCTTCTCTGCGTCTTTGGTGTTGATCTTTTCTTTTTATCTCTCTTTTTTCCATCCCTCTCCTCTGCCTCTCTATCCACTCATATATAGATTTTACCCCTCACTCTCCTTTTCTCTTACCGTCCAGTTCTTTAGGCTCCCACTTTTCATCTCTCTCTTATCTACCAGCTTTCTATCTCCTTTCTTACTCCCTCTTTAGTGCTCCCATTGCCTTCACTGTCTTTCTCCTTCCCCTGTTCCAATACCCTCCCCTCCTTTCACCCACATCCTAGTTCCTTATTTCTACCTAAAAATGTGAAGTGTGGCAACAAAACTTTCTTCAGGTATATTTGGGAGAGGGGGAAAATCAGAGATGGAATTGCAGGACTCAGAAGTGCTGGGAATGGACTCATGGAAAGTGACACAAAAGCGAAATAGCTAAACAAATATTCTGCTCTGTTTTTACTAAAGAAAATCCTGGAGAAGGACCACCTGTGACTCCCAGATATAAAAATGGAAATGAAGCAGATACCACACCATTCACAGAAGATGATGTGTTAGAACAACTTGCAAAACTGAAAGTGGACAAGGCCATGGGACTGGATGGGATACATCCCAGGATACTGAAAGAGCTCAGAGAGGTTCTTGCAGGGCCGTTAAAGGATGTTTTCAACAGATCCTCAGAAACAGGAGAAGTTCCTCAGGACTGGAGAAGGGCTGATGTGGTACCTCTTCACAAAAGTGGTGACAGGGAAGAAGTGACAAACTACAGGCCTGTGAGCCTTACCTCGGTAGCGGGAAAAGTAATGGAGGCGCTCCTGAAAGAGCGAATAGTGGACTTTCTCAAAACCAAAAGGTTGAATGTTCCGAGGCAACATGGTTTTACCAAAGGACGATCTTGACAAACAAATCTGATTGAGTTCTTTGACTGGGTGGCCAGAGAACTAGATCAGGGGCATGCGATGGATGTCATCTACCTGGATTTCAGCAAAGCCTTTGATACTGTTCCTCATAGGAGGCTTATCAATAAACTCATTAGTTTGGGAATGGGTCCCAAGGTGGTGAACTAGATCAGAAATTGGTTGACTGATAGACGACAGAAGGTGATGGTAAATGGTAAATGGAGCTCACTCAGATGAAAGGAGGGTGATTAGCGGGGTGCCCCAGGGTTCAGTCCTGGGCCTGGCACTGTTCAATGTATTTGTGAGTGATATTGCTGAAGGACTGAATGGAAAAGTCTGTCTTTTTGCAGATGACATGAAAATTTGCAACATAGTCGACTCCCCTGAGGGAATGGATAACATGAGGAAAGATCTACAAAAGCTGGAAGAATGGTCTAATGCTTGGTAGTTAACATTTAATGTGAAGAAGTGCAGTGTCATGCACTTGGGAAGCAGAAATCCAAGGGAAATGTACGCGATAGGGGGCAAGAGGTTGGTGTGCACGGACCAGAAGGACCTTAGTGTGATTATTTCTGAGGATCTCAAGGTGGCAAAACAGTGCGACAAGGCAGTGGCAAAGGCCAGGAGGATGCTGGGTTGCATACAAAGAGGAATTACCAGCAGAAAGGAAGAGGTACTAATGCCACTGTATAAGTCACTGGTGAGGCCTCACTTGGAATACTGTGTTCAGTTTTGGAGACCATATCTCACAAAGGATGTAAAAAGACTGGAAACTGTTCAGAGGAAGGCGACCAAAATGACTTGGAGCCTGCATCAGAAGACTTATGAGAAGAGACTTGAAGACCTAAATATGTACACTCTGGAGGAGCGGAGGGATAGGGGAGAAATGATTCAGACCTTTAAATACTTAGAGAATTAATGAACAAACAAACCTCTTACAAAGACAGGAAAGCTGTAAAACTAGAGGGCATAACATGAAGCTGCAAGGGGGTAAATTGAAAGGCAATGTCAGGAAATACTTTTTCACTGAAAGGGTGATGGATGCTTGGAGTGCCCTCCCGATGGAAGTGGTGGGGGCAAATACTGTGTCAGAATTCAAAATGGCATGGGACAGACACAGTGGATCCCTTTACAGCAACAGGTTAAAATCAAAATAAACTTAACTATCCAATTTCTTAACAAACAGGGGTGTCCTACACTGAGCGGTGGGTTCAGCCCTAAACAAAGACATGGGGAGGGGTGACCTGCACGGAGTGGCAGGTGCACCTACTCTTGCCATCTTACTGGGCAGACTAGATGGACCATACTGGTCTTTATCTGCCGTCATTTGCTATGTTACTATGTTACCTTCTATACCCTCCCCCTCAACTTTCATCTACTATCCTCTGCCGCTCATCCTTTCACCAGCTCTAATCCCTTCCTTGTCTTCATTCCCTCCCTGGCCCCACCTCATTCTTCAATCTCTCCCCATTTCTACCTTCTCTCTGCTCCCCTCCCTTAGAGATCCATCTCTTTTTACACCTGTCACTATCTCTCTAGTTTAAATCATTCACATCAGGTCTTAACCTCCCCTAAGCTTTTTTCCCTATTCTTACTCCCACCACATACTCCCTCATATCTATCCTCTCCAAATGCCTACTCACTCAGTTTATTGCATCCCCATCATTTCCCATATCTGGTTCCTTGCTCTGCTTCCCACTTTGTCCATCTCCTCTTCCTCTCCCTATTCTACCCTCCCCCTCAAGCATCTAGTATCTCCCCTTCCTTTCATTACCCTCCCCCCCCAAGAGTCAGTCATTTCTCCTTCCCTTCCCTAAACCCCCAGGTGTGCAGCAGGGCCCTTAGGTGGTGTATGTAAGTTTGAGGACAACATGGGTGGAATCCAGACTCACATTGCCTGCAGCGGTGATGCTGATTCAGGGCAAGGTCTGAGCCACTCTCCAGCTGCTTTGCACTTCTTAGAGACACCACCACAGACATTCCTCCATTCCCACTAATAATCCCTTCCCCCTCATCCATCCCACACCTCAGAGACATTCCCTCCATCTCTGAATCTTAGATACCCCCCAAATCCACCCCTTTTCATCCACCTCACACATCATAAACACAGTCTCCAGTTCCCACAAGCAATCACCTTTCCCATCTATAATGAACCTTACAGACATCCTCACAGACATCCCTTACCCCCACTCTCAGACAGACACTCCCATAATAGCCCCCATCATTCATCTCACACATCACAGACACCCTCATATAAAGCATAGTTACTCACCTGTAGCAGGTGTTCTCCATGAAAAATAGGAATAAATCCTCACATATGGGTAATGTCACCGATGAAGTCCCACACAGAACGCATCCCAGCTTCCAAAGGAAGCTTTGCGGATCTACACTGAGTATGTGTGCTTGCCTTCCTGCCTGCCGTGGCACCACATTCTCCAGTAAAATATCATAGCAGGAGCCAAAAAGGCAACTTCTCAGGGAGGTGGGTGGGTTGTGAGGACTTATTCCTGCTGTTCACAGAGAACACTTGCTACAGATAAGTAACCATGCTTTCTCCATGAACAAACAGGAAATAAGTCCTCATGTATGGGATTCCCAAGCTTCAGGCTACCGGAACCTGAGGAGACAAGCAGCCCAACTGGGCAATGAGAACTGGAGAAGTCAGAAAGACCAGAGAGGTAGTCCTGCTGGGGGATTTATCTGAATCAGTATCCCCAGCAGACATCAATCTGAGGGGATTTTTGAGCAGGTAGCCTGGACGGACAGAAGGGCCAGTGGGTAGGAGTTGACTCTGAGTCAAAGAGCTGCCAGAGTAGGGCTTGGCCAAAATTGCTATCCCGTCAGGAATCCCTATCCAGATACTAGTATGCTGCGAAGGTATGGACTGAAGACCACGTCGCAGCCCTGCAGATTTCCTCTGCAGACAACCGAATGGAGGCTGTCCACCAATGTGACCATCGCACGGACAGCATAGTTACTCACCTGTAACAGGTGTTCTCCAGGGACAGCAGGGATCATTCCTCACATTTGGGTGATGTCGACGTCGACGGAGCCCCCATGCGGAGCAAATCCCCAGCTTTCAAAGAAAGCCTTTGGGACTGCATCACGCATGCGCGGTTCCCTTCCTGCTCAAGGGTGTCATTGCTCAGTCAAATGACATAGCTAAAAAGATGGCAAAAGAATAAAATTAATCAAAGGACTACAACTCCAGGGGAGGAGGGAGGGTCGTGAGGACTGATTCCTGCTGTCCCTGGAGAACACCTGTTACAGGTGAGTAACTACGCTTTCTCCAGGAACAAGCAGGAAGTCAATCCTCACATATAGGACTCCCTAGCTATAGGCTACCGAGAACCCATAACTGAAAATAGGATCCCTCTAGAAGAGCCGCAGCAGCCATGATAAGAGTTCAACCGAGAACGTAACACTCTGGTAGCCTGATACCAAAGGGTCGGAGGGTAGGAGTTGCCTAAACCTCGAACAGATTATGCAGTACAGCCTGGCTGAAAGCACTGTCCCATTGGGACTCCCTATTCAGGCAGTATTGGGCTGCAAAAGTCTGGCTTGAAGAGCAGGTTGCGGCCCGGCAGATGTCTGCCAGCGGAACAGAGCAGAAGTAAGCCACATCGATGTCACTGCAACGGGAGATCGGACACCCTGTATGCCCAGGCGATGCAATCCACCACCCAGGTGGACAATGTATGCTTGGAGACAGGCATCCCCAACTTACTGGGGGTCATAAGAGACGAAGAGCTGAGGAGCTCTTCGATGTCCCTGCGTATGCTCCAAGTAGAAGGCCAACGCCCTCTTACAGTCCAGGGTATGCAGAATTGCTTCTGCCTGGCTGGCATGGGGCCTGGGAAAGAAAGTCGGAAGCACCACCTCTTGGTTGAGGTGGAAAGAGGAGACCACTTTCGGCAGGAACTTGGGGTGCGTGCAAAGTACCACCCTGTTCCTATAGAACCGTGTGAACAGTCTCTCGGACACCAGAGCTTGCAGCTCACTCACTCGTCTAGCTGATATGAGTGCCACCAAGAATAGCATCTTCCAAGAAAGGAAGCGGAGATGGCAGGTAGCCATCAGCTCAAAGGGTGGACGAGTAAGCTGCTGCAAGACCACATTCAGATTCCATTCGGTCGCCGGGGGGCGTACCGGGGGTTTCAGTAGAAGCAGACCGCTCAGTAACCTGGACACCAAGGGGTGTACAGACAGAGGTTGCCCTTCCACTGGAGAGTGGTGTGCTGATAAAGCACTAAGGTGAACTCGGGGCCTAAATCGGAAAGGTGAAGCAGGTACTGCAGCACCACAGCCACCTGGCAGGAGAATGGGTTCTCACTCGGCTGAGTACACCATACCGTAAACCTATGCCACTTAAATGCGTAAATTATCCTAGTCGATTGCCTTATAGAGGCTAGGAACACATCCTCTATCTTTTTTTGGAGAAGTGGTACAAGGACTACCCTTTCAGCAGCCATGCCATCAGATTGAGGGACCTGAGGTTGGGATGCAGAAATGAGCTTCCGTCCTGCGACAGGAGATTGGGCAGAAATCCCAGAGGAATTGGAGTCTCCTCTGCCAGCTGCAGGAGGAGTGGAAACCAAGGCTGTCTCGGCCACCTGGGGGCCACCAGGATGACCGAGGCCTTGTCCTGAAGGATCTTGAATAAGATCCGAGCTACCAGTGGCGTGGGAGGAAATGCATATAGGAGGCCCATAGACCATGATATTAGGAAAGCATCTGCAGCTACTCTGTGTGGGTGTGGCTGTCTGGAACAGAAGCGGGGCAACTGGTGATTTTGAGGGCTCACAAACAAACTGCTAGGTACATATGACCTAGATTGGCCACTGTTGGAAACAGAATACTGGGCTTGATGGACCTTGGTCTGACCCAGTATGGCATATCTTATGTTATGTCTTATGTTAAATCTATGGATGGTCGCCCCCAACACTAGAAGAGTTGCTGGGCTAAGTTGGGCTCCAGTTGCCACTTGTGCAGCTGGAGAATTCTGCTTAGCTTGTCTGCTAGGAAGTTCTCCTGACCTGGTAAGTAAACCGCCTTGAGGAGCATACCCTGGCTGACTGCGAAGGAGCATAGGTCCAGGGTTTCCTGACACAGGATGTGAGAGCCTGTGCCTCCCTGTTTGTTCACATAGAACATTGCTACTTGGTTGTCTGTCTGAATCAAGACAGATTGATGAGCCAGGGTTTGGCAGAAGGTCCGAAGAGCTAGGCGGATCGCTCGAAGCTCTAGGAGATTGATTTGTTGTGTGCTCTCCCATGGAGACCACACACCTTGAGTACAGACCTGTTGGCAATGCGCACCCCATCCCAGCAGGGATGCATCCGTAGTCTGCACCCTTGAGTGCATGGGAGTCTGAAAAGGCACTCCCTCCAGAAGGTTGTGAGGTTGAAGCCACCATTTCAAAGACTGTATCAGGCGATGGGACACCTTGATGTTGTCTCCGAGTCTGCCTGTGGCTTGTGTCCACTGGTCCCTGAGGCACCACTGAGCTGTTCTCATGTGAAGTCGAGCATTGGGTGTCACATGCACTGTGGAGGCCATGTGACCAAGAAGGCGCAGAAAGTGTCTTGCTGAGATGCGGGATCTGCGACTCACTTGCTGCACTAGGGCTACCAGTCTTTGAGCCCTTTCCTCTGGTAGATAAGCCCTTGCCTGAAGGGTGTCTAACCTTGCCCCTATGAACTCCAGTCCCTGAGAGTGAACCAGAGTGGACTTTGTGTAGTTGATCATAAAGCCCAGGTGCTGAAGCAACTGGATAGTGCGGGACGTGGCCTGTTGGGCTTCTAGAGCTGACTGGGCTCTGATGAGCCAGTCGTCTAAGTAGGGGAAGACAAATACCCCTTGAGTCCTTAGAAAGGCTGTGCCACCGCAAGGCACTTTGTGAATACCCTGGGTGCCAAGGCTAGGCCAAAGGGCAGCACTTTGTACTGAAAATAGTTTCCTCCCACTACAAATCTTAGATATTGTCTGTGGTCTGAATGAATCAAGATGTATGCATACGCATCTTTGAGATCTAAGGAGCATAGCCAGTCTCCCTGGCGGAGGTAAGGCAGCAATATTCCAAGGGAAAACATCTTGAACTTTTCCCTCACCAGGAACTTGTTTAGGCTTCGCAAGTTGAGGATAGGTCTTAGGCCTCCAGTTATCTTTGGTATCAGAAAGTACCTGGAGAAGAAGCCTGTGCCCTGTAGGTGGTGAGGCACCGGTTTTACCGCCTGATCCTCGAGAAGACCTGTTAACTCCTGCAAGAGTGGAGGAGTGGCCTAGTGGTTGGGGCAAGGTACTTCAGGCCGGAAGGTTGGGGGTTCAAATCCCACTAGAGGACAGCCACCTTGGGCCGGAAGGACTGGGGTTTCTAGTCCCACAGGTGCTCCTTGTGGTCTTGGGCAAGCCACTTAACCCTCCATAGCCCATGTTCCCTGTAAAATAGTTATCTCCAAGTTATAATGCCCTGTTCAATGTAATTTCAGTTTGTTCAATGTAAACCACACTGATGCAGAATAGCACGGTATATAAGAGAATGTAAATAAATAAATAAGAGGAGGTCCCTGTGAAGAAGGGGTCTGAGAGGCTCCCCTGGAAAGTAAGAGGGAGGCACCTGGCTGAGATGTAAACAATAGCCCATTTGGACTATCTGGAGAACCCAGGTGTCTGTTGTAATAGCTGGCCACCTGTGTACATACAGGGTCAGCCTTCCTCCTGTGCAGGGCTTTGCGTCCTTTGGGAGAGAGACTATGCTCTGGGAGTCAAAAGCCCCCTCCAGGCTGTGCTGGAGCTGGTGCCTGGGACCCTTTTGCTTATGTGGACCTTGCCCCATCCCTTGGCCTGCTGCCCCTGCTGGGGAGCTGGGGAGGCCTGATACTTGGGGTAGTTTCAGTAAGCTGATCCTTTCCTCGGGAAAAAGGGCTTCTTACCTGAGCCCTTCTTCTTAGAAGGGGCAGAAGTCTTCTTCTCGAGTCTTGTCCGGGTCAGGTACTCGGACTCGATCTCGGCAGCCTTCTCAGTCATGGGCTTGCCAAAGAGGTTTTCACCTCTGCAAGGGGCATCGACCAACTTGTCCTGAACCCATGGCTCCAGGTCTGACGACTGTAGCCATGTCTGGCATCATGCACAGATGCCGGCCCCCGCTACCCCGGTCGAAGCCTCGAAGCCGTCATAGGCTGCTCGGGTCATAAACTTCGAGCACTCTTGGATCCCAGTGGACAAAACCTGTAAGCACTGCAAAGGTCCCTCGGAGAACCTGGCAATCTCCTTTGCCAGGTCTCGCAGGTACATGCCCATGTACAGCTGGTACGTCTGGATTCGGCATGACAGCATCGAACCCTGGTAGCACTTTCTGCCGAGAGCATCCATGTTGCGGGCCTCCCGGCCAGGAGGCACCAAGGAGTGTGTCTTCTGGCTCTTGAGCCGGCGCATGGCTGATTCCACAACCATGGAGCTGTGCAGCAGCTGTGCCTTTTGGAACCCAGGGCTTGCGAACTCGATAGATAGAATCGATTCACCTGCTGAGGACCGGCATCGAGGCCGGTGTCTCCCACATTCGGAGCATCAGCTGTTCCAGAATGGGGGGCACTGGTACAGTAAGGGCTTCCTTTAGAGGAAAGTCATACTGGAGGACCTCGAGCTCCTCAGCTCGAGGTTCCTCCTCGGCATCAGCCGGGAATGACAAAGTCTTTGTCATGTAACGGACGAAGTCCAAGAACCGGGTGTCCTCCAGGGGTGACTGTCTTTGAGGTTCAGATCCCGGGGAGTCTGATGGGACGTATTTGGTACGGTGGGTGCCCGGGGACTCCTCGTCCCCCGTCTCCAAACCGGACTGCGAGAAGGACTCGATCGGCTCTGGCCTCAAGGGCTTCGGTCTGGACTGCCCCAACGCCGAGGGAATCGGCGTCGATGACCTCGGTCCCGAACGGGAGATTGAGGGGGACCCTGGCCGAGGATCGACTCGAAACCTTATTGTCTCGAGGATCGGTTCGGCCTCCAGGATCGACTTGGACGTCGAAGTCCCGGTGGTCGGGGTGGACGGACATGTGAGACCGGCCATCAGTGCCCACTGCTGGTCCATGAAGGCAGACATGCTGCGCTCCAAGGTCTCCAACCTAAGACCGAGCTCAGGAGGCTCGGCAGCCCCCAGCTTGGGTCCCGATGGTGGCTCTCCCAGGGGACAGTCAACAATGAGGACAGTGCTTACCTTCCTCGGCATCTCCGGGTCCTTTCGAGGGAGTTTGGCAGGCCTCTCCGACTCCAAGGATCCAGGGCAGTGAGCCGGGCTCCGTGACCGAGCCCGCGAGGGACCAGGCCGTTCGTAGCTCTCAGACGACACCGCCCTCACGGATTTTTTCTTCCTCCGGTGTTCCCGCAAGGTAGACCCCCTTTCAGAGGACACCTAATGCTGCTTGGGATCAGACAGCTCCCGAGAGGTCGAGGCCTCTGACGAGGTCCGGGCCCGGGCGGTTGCGGACTCAGTCAGTTGCTGCTGCCTGCTCCTCAATGACTTGGAAGACATCTTTTTGCACGGGCCACAGACCATGGGGTCATGGTTGGGCCCGAGGCATCGGAGGCAGCAGTCATGTGTGTCGGTGAGAGACATTAGTTTCGTGCACTGATCACTCTTTATAAACCCGCTGGCAGCCATCGGGGGAAAAAGGGCCCCTGCAAGGTCAAAGGACCGGGCTGCCAGCTAAAAAGAAAAAAAGAGTGCGAACGCTAGTCACTAAGGACAAAAACAAAAAAATAGACCGGACTCAAGCCAAGCCATAGGCGGGAAGGGGAACCGGCGTCGAACTGGCAAGCAGAAAAACACAATTTTTCAACTTTTATCACTTTTTCCATGGGGAAACTAGGACGATGTCCATTGGGCTCCGCGGAAAAAAGGAGACTGAGCAAGATGGCACCCTTGGGCCGGAAGGGGACCGCGCATGCATGATGCAGTCCCAAAGGCTTTCTTTGAAAGCTGGGGGTTCTGTCGACGTGCTTTGAAAGCATGGGGGCTCTGTCGACGTCACCCATATGTGAGGACTGACTTCCTGCTTGTTCCTGGAGAAATTGTGAGCCATGATATGACCTTCAAAGCTCAACCTAGCCAGAGGATATGCATAAGTGATGCAGTCCATTAGCCAGAAGGATAGTGTACTCTTCGAGATAGTGACGTCAGTCTATTGGGGTTGAAGGAGACAAACAGCTGGGTAGATTAACGGTGCACCTTCGTGCGCTCCAGATAGAAGGCCAGTGCATGCTTACAGTCCAGCGTGTGCAAGGCCGCCTCACCACAGTTTGCGTGAGGCCAGGGAAAGAACATTAGAAAGACAATGGATTGGTTAAAGTGGAACGCTGAGACCACCTTTGGCAGAAAGCAGGGATGGGTATGGAGCACCATCCAGTTCTGGTGAAACCTGGCATATGGGAGGGTGGGCAAACAGAGCTTGATGCATTGTGCCGATGTGATGGCCATCAGAAAGAGGCCCTTTTCAGGTCAAGAATTTCAGCGAGCATGAGCCTAAGGGCTCGAAGGGGGTCCACATCAGCTGGCCAAGGACCACATTGTGGTCCTACCTAACTCTAGAGGCTCTGGAAGGAGGCTTCGAGAGGAGCAGGCACCTCATGAATTGGGTCACCAGGGGCTGGACTGAAACAGACTTTCCTCCACAACCACGATCACGATTAGGTGAACTCGCAACAAGTTAGACTTCAGCCCAGAGAGGGGCAAGAGGTACTCCAGCAGCTGCTCCACGGGACAGGATAAGGGGTCCAGGATCCTACTCACACACCAGATAGCAAACTGCCACCACTTGGGCACATATGCCTTGTGGGTTGAATCAATGTGGGACGCCAGCAGGATGTTGGTAACGTTCTCTGGGAGAACAAGCTCTGCAAGGATCACCCCATCACCATCCATGCCATGAGCACCAGGAAGCAGACATTGAGGTGCAACAGGGAGCTACCCTCCTGCGAGATGAGGTCTGGATCAGAGCCCAGGCGAAGAGATTCCCTCAGCAAGAGATGCAACAGTAGAGGGAATCATGGCTGCCAAAGCCAATATGGGGCGACAAGGATCATGGAGTCCCCCTCGGCCTGCAGCTTCAAGAAGGCGATCACTTGCTGGCCTAAAACAGCAGAACCAAGCCATCTGGGCATTTTGCTCTGTGGCAAAGAGGTCCACCACTGGAGTGCCCCAGTCCCAGAAGATCCAACCCATCACTTCCCTTTTGAGAGTCCACTCATGAGGCTGGAGCACTCGGCTGAGGCCTTCCCCTTTGCTGTTGAGCTCACTGTGCAGAAGTGTCGTCCTGAGGTCCATGCCGTGGAGAAGGGAAAACTTCCAGAGGTGAACAGCCTCCCAACACATGAGGTATGATCCTGTGCCCCCCTGCTTGTTCACAGATCACCACCACCTGGTTGTCTGTTTGAATCAGGACCATCTGATTCTCCAGGTGCACACAAAAGGTGTGGAGGGCGTTTGCGATGGCCTGAAACTTAAGGAAGTTGATTTGATGGAGACTCTCCTGCACGGATCACAGCCCCTGAGTGCTGAGACCATCCAGGTATGCACCCCAACCAAGCTTTGATGCGTCCGTCATGAGCATCTTGTGGGGGACCGTTGGCTGAAACGGAAGACCCTGCAGCAGGCTGTCTGGCTCGAGCCACCATGTCAGGGACTGTGCCAGAAGTACCGTGACCACTATCCTGTCTTGTAGACGGCCTGACGCTTGCTTCCATTGCATGGACAGGGTCCACTGGGCCTGCCACATGGAAAGTCGGGCCTGATGGTGGCATATACCATGGCGGCCATGTGTTTGAGTGCTTTCAACAGCCCGCAGGCCGAGGTATGGCACTGGCGCTGCAACATGCCTACCTCCTCGATGAGGCACTGCAGGCAGTCTGCTAGCAGAAAGGTTTGCACCCGAGAGGTATCAAGCAGGGCTCTGATGAACTCCAGCTGCTGTGATGGCTGCAGGTGGGACTTCGGGTAGTTGACCACGAAACTGAGAGCCTTGAGTACCTTTATGGTAAGTGCAGCTGACTGCCAGCCGGTGTGGGGGCCTTGATCAGCCAGTCATCCACATCCGGGAAGACAAAGACCCCCTGGGTCCTCAGGAAGGTGACCACGATTGCAAAACACCTTGGGGGCCGCAGCCAACCTGAAGGGATGCACCCGGTACTGATAGTGCCTGCCGCCCAGCACAAACTGAAGGTATTGTCTGTGATGCAGGTGGATTGGAATATGTGTGTATTCATCCTTCATACCCAAGAAGCATAACCAATCATCCTGTACAAGGTACAGGAGCATCATCCCTAACGAGACCATTTTGAGCTTTTCGCGCACCAGGAATTGGTTGAGGTTTCGCAGATCCAGAATTGGACAGAACCTGCCGGTCTTTTTGGGTACCAGGAAATACCTTGAGTAGAAGCCTTGCCCGATCTGAGCCGGGGAACCCATCTGAGGGCAAAGGTCAGAGAGTAGGGCCTCGACCTCAGTCTGCAGGAGGCTCCAGTGCATGGGATCCATGAGGTAATCCACGAGGTTGTACGGAGATGGCAACTGGGTGAACTGCAATAAATTTCCACTTTGGAAAATCTGCAGCACCCAGGAGTCCAAGGTACAAAGGGTCACAAGTGGGCAAAGTGGACGATCCGCCCTGACTTGTGGGGGCACCTCGATGAGCAATGGACGGCTGGCTATGCTCCTGAGGAACCTGTCAAAATACCACACCCGGCTTGGACTGGGAGGCAGGTTGGGCCTTTGGGGTCTTCTCCCTCCTCTGAGGGCGGGGGCTTGCGCCTGTGGTTTGGGCAGGAAGTACAAGAGCGGCCGTGGACAGAAGGCCTTCTTGGTGTGTTTTGTTTGCACTGGGTCTGTGGTCTTCCTGGAAAGCCTGGTGAGAGTTAGCTGCTCTTTCTCCAGCTCCTCAGCTTTCTCCTCCACGGGCTTGTCAAAGAGGTTCTCACCGCAGCAAGAGATGTTAGTGATCTTGTCCTAGACCCATTGCTCCAGGTATGAGGACTGTAGCCATGCTATCCGGTAGGTGGCGATGCCCACAGACGTCATTCTGCCAGCAGATTCAAAAGTGTCATAGGAACTGTGCTCCATGAACTTTGAGCAGTCCTTGCCATGAGGCCCTGAAAGGACTGGTGAAAGTCCTCTGGAACAAGGATGGCAAAGTCCTACAGGTCCAGCATGACATCCTTGAGGAACACGTTCATATAGGCCTGGTAGGCCAGGATCCTGGCAATCAGCATGGACCCCTGGAAGCACTTTCTCTGAAGGAATCCAGGATCCGAGCCTTGTGACTGTGCAGGATGAAGGAGTGTGTTTTAGCACTCTTTGCATGCTTCAGAGCTGACTCAACCATGATGGAATTGCAGGGCAACTGCAGCTTTTCAAACCTCGGGACCCTCTGGACCTGGCATACGGAATCGAGCCGATGGGCAGCATGAGCGGCACCTCCCAGAGCCGCTGTAGGATATGGTGGATGGGAACTATCACTGTCTTCTGGGGGGCCAAAGGATACAGGAGGCGTTCCAGTGACTCCAGGGAAAATGGAATGGCCTTGGCCATGTCCCAAACGAAGTCCTCCGGGGCCAACCAAGCGATGGATAGGACAGAAGGTCTAGATACAGAAGGTCTGATGTCATCGATTTCATCTCGGTCTTCCATTCCAATATGGATTCCGAGAGGAAGTCAAAATAGTGTCGAGTCTCCTCATCCCGCCGGCTTTGTAGCTTAGGAGAGGGAGGGCATTAATGACCCTCACAAAACCTGCATTCTGCAAGGCTTCCACTTCCACCAAGGGAGCTTCCAAGTCTTGAAGGCATTCCTCCAGGACTGCCACCTGGGAGGGGGCCGATGCCGCAGCCACGGACATTGGCGATGCCACCTTTGGTGGGGATTCCACGATGCTAGATGCATCAGGAGACATCAGGCTGCCTTCCTGGGCATTGGGAGTGGACTCTGTGTTCTGATCGGGTCCTGCTGCTGGGGAAGCTTGGCTGGCCTCTCTTGGCCATTGCTCTCCACATCTTGTGGAGAAGGTCTGTGGGGGTGCTGCACCTGCAACTTCTCTCGGTGCTCTTCCTTCAACGTCAGTGGGGTCTCTGCAGGGAGCCTCTTGTCGCCACTTGGATCCTTCAGCTCCGACTGAGCTTGCTGCTTCTTCCCCTTGGCCGCCACGGAACCTTTTGCAAGCGTAGATGAGGGGGTCATGTGCAAAAAACATGCCTGCACATGCCTAGGGACAGCACTGCATATAGGTGACTTATAAACTGAATGCCCCTGGTATGGGGGCTGGAGTGACTTAGTAGGTTAAAAACTGGTTGAGGGGAAGGCAATACAGGGTTTTGGTAAAACTATTTATTCATTTATTTATTTATTTTTATATACCGTATTTCTGAGGATCAGGGAAGTTTGCAGGTATCAAAGTTCAACATTACATGAAACAGGTATACATGGAACGGTTAAACCTTATAAATGGAACAGGTAGATAACACAATTTATAATACAGAACTGTAACTATATACAATTAGAGAGTTGCTCACATCTTTGAGTGATTATGTACAGGTAGAAGGTTGCTTACATCCAAGGGTATATTGGGGCAGATAGGTAAGAAGGGGTTATGTTATCCCAGAGTTCACTCTGAGGAAGGGGTTGTTACCAATGGTATGTGCAGGGATCAGTCCTTAGTTCAGTTCTTTACCACATTTTTGTAGGTGACATTGAGTATGGGCTGTTGGGAAGGGTCTGTCTCTTTGCATATGAGACCAAAATCTGCAATAGGATCAAAACCCTTTAAGGTAACCAAAAAGGTAGAAAGGTTGCCAATAAAAACCAGAAGGATGCTTGTGTGCATAGGGAGAGGAATGGCCAGCAGGATAAAGGTGATAGTGCTTCTGTATAAGCCTCTAGTGAGACCTCATTTGGGTTAGTGTGTGCAGTTCTGAATACTGCAACTTCAAAAGGATATTAGATAGAGTCAGGGCAGAGGGTGGCTACTAAAATTGTCAATAGTCTGCAATAAACCTCCCTGCTCTCCAAGACATCCACTCCAAAGCCTTCCTCGAGGCACTAGAAGAGCTGGGCTACAAACAAATAATTAACGCCCCCACTCACGTAAAGGGAAACAAGCTGGACCTGGTCTTCGCCCCACAGTCAGCCACAGACCCAAAGCACGACCTCGTACTATCTATCACCCCAGTTCCATGGTCTGACCACAGTTTGGTAAGATTCCAGATGCCAACACACCCGGATCACAAAAGCGCCCAGACCTCGGCCGAGGCCCCTACGGCATCATCAGCACGGTTCTGGCCCTTCAACAAAGAGGAAATCCTAAACAGAACCCAGCCTCTCCTCAACCCGAAGGCACACAGCCTCAACAAACTGATCTCCACATGAAACAGCAGCCTGGATGCCATCGCACACCTACCACCCACCAATAAGCCATGAGGGAGAAGACAGAATGCTCCATGGTATTCCCCTGAGATACGGGCATCACTCCTCCACTTAAGGAAGCTTGAACGACGATGGCGTCGATCGCGCTCCACTGACGACCAGGAAACATACACCTCTCACCTAAGTCACCGCGCATCAGTTACAGCAAAAATGAAGCAATACCATGCAGAAATCCTGCAGCGCTCTCTAAACAAGCCACATGATCTTTTTACCCTAGTCAAGACCCTAACAAAAGATCCATTCCCTACGCAACCAAGCCTGCCAGACATACAGGAATTTGCGGACTACCTACAGTCCAAAACAAGCCAGACCAGCAAGACCACGAAACCCGCCCCCTTGCAAGGGGCACACTACCCAACTCCACCAACTACCTTCTCAACCCCAGCCAAGAAAGACATCCATGACATCCTCACTATCTTCTCTGCCCCATCAGAGAAAGGCATTCAAGGCATCATCACGGCCATCAACTCCACCTCAGCTCCAAACAACCCTTGCCCAGCATTTTGGATAAAATCACTGCGTGTTGAACTCAGCCCATTCCTGGCCAAACTCATAGATCTATCATTCTTGACAGGGTCATTCTCACGTAGCCTGAAGCAAACATCCATTAGACCACTTCTAAAAAAAACAACAAGCTGGACCCAAAGAAGGCAGACTCCTACAGACCAATCTCAAGCATCCCTCTTCTGGCCAAAATAATCGAAAAGGTCGTCCAACACCAAATTCAACACCACATTGAGACAAGCGCACCTCTTCACCCGTGTCAGCATGGATTCCGAGAATCACATGGCGTTGAGACCCTCTTAACCACTCTCTTCAGCACCTTAATCACCGGAATGGACAACATCAGACAAGGGTTTGCCCTGATCTTCATGGATATTGCTGCAGCTTTTGACTCCATCAGCCATGAAATACTCCTGACATGCCTCAAGGAGAAGGGCATCCACAACACAGCACTAAGCTGGTGCGAGTCATACTTAACAGACAGATGGCAGCATGTTCGAACCAGTCCCTCCACCTCCAAACCTTTCCAACAAGTGCAAGGCGTACCTCAGGGATCTTCGCTCTCGGCTCTACTGTTCAATGTATACATGCAGCCCATTTGCGCTCTCATCTGCTCCTTCAACATCGACTGCCTGGTATACGCCGATGACGTACTGCTCTATATGCCTTTCTCAACTGACCACCCAGACTTCTCACCACTAACGACCTGCTTTGATGCTGTCACTGAATGGCTCCATACACAAAGGCTCAGAATAAACTTCAACAAAACGGAGGTCCTATTCATCACCAGAAACCAAGCATTTATGCCACCCACCTCACTGAAAGTACGAAACGCCGAGCTCCTCAGCAAGAGTACGGTACGCTACCTAGGGGTCACACTAGATCAACAGCTGAACATGAAAGCCCATATAAGCAACATGGTAAAGCAGTTTACCACAAGATATGGTCAACCCGACACCTACAACATCTGCTCAAGCCAGACGACTTCCGAACAATCTATCAGGCCCTGGTAATCCCTCACTTTGACTATGCCAATGCAATTCTGCAAGGACTCCCAAAGAACACGCTGAACCCACTGCAACTTGCAATGAACGCAGCCGCCAGAATACTGCATGGAGCCTCCAAGAGGGAACACGTAACCCCAATCTTGAAACACCTCCATTGGCTGCCAGTACACTGCCGACTCTTCTTCAAAATCCTATTGATGACCTCCAAAGCCATCAACAAGTGCTCCTCCACCTCCCTCACAGACCTCATCCACTCCACTCCCCCCAACAGAGCCAGGAGATCATTTGCTGCCAACACCCTGATAATCCCAAAGGCAATAAAGAAATGTTCACAAGGAACAAGAAACAGAGCCTTTGCATTCTATGCACCCACATGCTGGAACGCCCTTCCACCCGCCATTCAGGCCATCACTGACCTCGCCCAATTTCGGAAGGCACTGAAACACCATCTCTTCCTCCAGCACTACTCCCATACAAACGACATATCACAACCAGCCACACTCAACAACCATGGCATCACCCCTAGCGCACCCACACCACGCAATGGCAGCCCCACCCTCTAGTTCAACGATGCACCCAGTATGTTGAATGTGTATATAGTGACCTAACACTGTAAACGATACCAATGTGTAACAAATGCCAATGTATATATAGCCGCCTAATATCGCATAGTCGCCGAGCAATACTGTACATCCGCAATTTGGGCGATCAATCTGTATATAGTTAGTCATCCTGTAAATAGTTGCCAGCTGACCTGGTCACCTGTGACCGATTGTTTAGCCTGTACATAGTTACCCTCGTTAGTCCCAAGTTGTAACACCTGTTCATTATAAGTCCAATGTAGGTCCTGCCTGCACTGTACAAATTTTGTTGACTGTAAACCGCACTGATTACAAAAAGCGCGGTATAAAAAAAGACATTAAATAAATAAATCACATGGGAGTAGAATTAAAGATCTATGGGCCCTGTAAACCGTGTAAATGCCTTAAGCCTGAATATTCAACGACATTTACTTATTTATTTAGACAGATTTGTATGCCACCTTTTCCTTCAATCAAGGTGGTCACATCACATCACAATTGGAGGGTTACATTTAACATTAGGGTATGTGTAAACGTTTAGACAGCACAGTTACGTAACAGTATTTAGACAGTACAGTTGAAGTAACAGTTAACATAAAGGTATTTACTAACGTGTGATGAATTTGTGTGTGTGGATGGGATGGGTGTGTGTTTAGTTGGTGGACATAGTAGTGTTGCTGTTTGGGTAAGAGATGTTGCTTGGGTGCTCATAGGTTTCTATAAATAGCCATGTTTTGAGGTCTTTGCGGAATTCTGTGAGGTCATCTAAGGCTCTCAGGCTCATTGGAAGGGAGTTCCATATTGAGGATACCAGTAGTGATGGTGCTCTTTTTGAAGTTGTTTCTGTGGTTTTGGTTAATGCCGTTGAATATCACCTCCTAACTCCCTTACGCACCCCGATGCTATCCAGTTAGAATCGGGGTGTGTCGGGGGCGTTCCGGGGCAGAGCGGAGGTGGGGAGTTCCACTAACCAGGTAATGGCGATATTACAATGTAAACCGCTTTGATTGAAATAATAAAGCGGTATAAAAAAAAAGTTAAAATAAATAAATAAATAAAACAAACTAGGCCAGCTTTTGGCTCGCCTAGATTTAGCTGCTGATGCTACCCGGATAGCGGTGCAATATCGCTGCTACCCCGTTAGGCTCTGCGGTGGTTTTCTATGGATGCCAAAACTGGATACTCAATGTCATCACTGTGGCATTGAATATCCGGAGGCTCTGCGGTGGTTTTCTATGGACGCCAAAACTGGATACTCAATGCCATCGCTTTGGCATTGAATATCCAGGGTTAGGGGTGAGAGGACAGGGCTATATGCCACAGGGGCGCATAGCCTGCCGAGTTGAATATCGGGCCCTATATGTGTATACTTTGGAAGAAAGGTAGGATGGGGAAATATGACAAACTAGGGATGTGCTTTTGTTAGCACATAGTGTATGTGGTTTTTTTTTTTTTTAGTGTGCCTTAAAAAATTTAGGGCCCAATATTCAAAAGGCATTTACATGGTTTACAGCCCAGTAAACCATGTAAATGCTTTAAACCGGGACATTCACATTTCCCATTCTAACTGTAACTTGCGTTAGGGTAGCGAATGAGCGGGGTAGGGGCAGAGAGTGGGCGTGGTGTGCTCCATACAGTTAGCGCCTGGTTCACACCGCACGCTAATGGCATTAGCTCGGGATCACCTAACACAAGATAAGAACATTTAGTGTAGTTACTCACCTGTAACAGGTATTCTCCAGGAGCAGCAGGAATCAGTCCTCACATATGGGTGACGTCGGCGCCGACGGAGCCCTCGCGGAGCAATTTTCCCCAGCTTTCAAAGAAAGCCTTTGGGAATTGCAGCGCGCATGCGCGGTCCTCTTCCCGCCCAAGGGTGCCATCTTGCTCAGTCAGATGACATAGCTAAAAGACAGTAAAAAATTAGCAAAAAAACGAAAGCATAGAACTGCAACTTCAAGGGGAGGAGGGAGGGTTGTGAGGACTGATTCCTGCTGCTCCTGGAGAACACCTGTTACAGGTGAGTAACTACGCTTTCTCCAGGACCAAGCAGGAAGTCAGTCCTCACATATGGGACTCCCAAGCTTAAGGCTACCGGAGACCCTAAGCACAAAAAGGAGCTCCCTCAAGCTCAGTAGCCCAGAAGGAAGGAATCTTCTCTGAATACGTCTCCAACCGGTAGCCCAACATCCGGGATGTAGGGTAGGAGTTGCCTATACCTCGAAGAGGTTACGGAGGACTGCCTGTCTGAAAGCACTATCCCTGCGGGACTCCCTCTCCAGGCAGTAATGGGCCGCAAAAGTCTGGCTTGAAGACCAAGTAGCGGCCCGGCAGATGTCTGCCAATGGAACAGAGCGGAGGTAAGCCACTGACGTAGCCTTCGCCCGAACACGATGGGACGTGACTCGACTTTCCAACGAGAGGCCGGCTGCCTCGTAAGCCCAAGCGATACAGTCAGCAATCCAGACGGACAGGGTACGCTTGGAGACAGGGAGCCCCAACTTATTGGGGTCATAAGAGACGAAGAGCTGAACAGCCCTTCTGTGCTCTCGCGTACGGTCAAGGTAGAAGGTTAACGCCCTTCTACAGTCCAGGGTATGCAGGACCATTTCAGCTCGGCTGGAGTGTCGCCTGGGAAAGTAGGTCGGAAGCACCACCTCCTGGTTGATGTGAAAGGGGGAAACCACTTTGGGAAGAAACTTAGGGTGAGTCCGTAGGACTACCCGGTTCTTGTAGAACCTAGTGTACGGAGGATCAGACACCAGGGCCTGCAGTTCACTAACGCGTCTAGCAGAAGTGAGGGCTACCAAGAACAAGGTTTTCCAAGAAAGAAAACGAAGAGGACAGGTAGCCATAGGTTCGAAAGGCAGACAGGTAATCCGCTCCGCTGTAAAACCACATTGAGATCCCAGTTCGGGGCTGGGGGGCGCAAAGGTGGTTTAAGGAGAAGGAGGCCTCTGAGAAAACGAGCCACCAGAGGGTGGCTAGACAGAGGTCTGCCATCCACCGGCATGTGATGCGCAGAAAGAGCACTGAGGTGGACCTTGACCGAGTTGGACTTAAGGCCAAGATTGGAGAGGGAAAGCAAGTACTGCAAGACCACTGATGCTGAACAGGAGAAGGGATCTTGAGATTGCTGAGCACACCAGGCGGAGAACCGACGCCACTTAAGAGCGTAGGACTTCCGGGTGGAGGGCCGCCTGGAGGCCAAGACGACCTCCTCTACCTCTGGAGGTAGGCAGAGGGGAGCAAGGACTACCCTTTCAGCAGCCAGGCCATGAGATGAAGGGACCGGAGGCTGGGGTGCAAGAGAGTCCCCTGATCCTGTGACAGGAGGTCGGGCTGAAACCCCAGAGGAAGAGGGGTGTCCACCGCCAGCTGCATTAGAAGCGGGAACCAAGGTTGTCTCGGCCACCGGGGAGCCACTAGGATCATCGAGGCTTTGTCTCTGAGAACCTTGAAGAGTGTCCGAGACACCAGTGGCATGGGAGGAAAGGCATATAAGAGGCCTGTGGACCATGGAATCAGAAAAGCATCCGCCGCTACTCTGAGAGGATGCGGTTGTCGAGAGCAGAATCTGGGAAGTTGCCTGTTCAGAGGACTGGCAAACAGATCCATGGTGGGGAGGCCCCACTTGAGAAAGATTCGCTAAACCACCATCGGATCCAGCCTCCACTCGTGCGGCTGGAGGATCCTGCTCAGCTTGTCGGCCAGGTAATTTTCTTGACCTGGGAGATAGATAGCTTTGAGGATAATTCCGTGGTGGACAGCCCAAGAGCATAGTTTTTGTGCCTCCTGACAGAGAAGGAAGGAGCCTGTCCCGCCTTGCTTGTTCACATAGAACATTGCAACCTGATTGTCTGTATCAGCAACGACTGATGGGAAATCAGGTGAGAGAAGGCTTTGAGCGCTAGGCGGATGGCTCTGAGCTCCAGGAAGTTTATCTGTTGAGCAGATTCCCAAGGAGTCCAGAGACCCTGAGTACATGTCCCTTGGCAGTGTGCTTCCCAACCCAGGAGAGAAGCATCGGTTGTTAGGACCTGAGAATGTGGAGGGGGCTGAAAAGTCACTCCTAGTACTAGGTTGGGCAGATGAAGCCACCATTGCAGAGAAGAGACCAGCCGGTCGGAGATCTGTACGGAGTCCGCTAGGCTCCCAGTGGCCTGATGCCATTGTGTGCGAAGGCACCATTGAGCAGGTCGCATGTTCAGGCAGGCATTGGGGGTCACATGGACCGTGGAAGCCATATGGCCGAGCAGTCTCAGAAATTGCCTGGCCGAGACCAGGGAATTGCTGTGAAAGTGGCTGGCGAGATCCATGAGCCTTTGGGCCCTGTCCAGAGGCAGGAAGGCCCGCGCCTGAAGAGTGTCCAACCGGGCGCCTATGAATTCGAGGTTTTGAGAGGGGAGCAAAGTGGACTTTGTGAAGTTTATGACAAAGCCCAAGTGCTGGAGTAGAGCCACAGTGCGATGAGTGGCTTGAATGGCTTTGTGGGAAGACTGGGCTCTGATGAGCCAGTCGTCCAGGTAGGGAAACACAAAAAGGCCTTGAAGTCTTAGATAGGCCGCCACCACTGCCAGGCATTTGGTAAACACCCTGGGTGCGGAGGACAGGCCAAAGGGCAGTACTCTGTACTGGTAATGATTTCCTCCCACCACAAACCTGAGATATTGTCTGTGGTCTGGATGAATAAGGATATGAGTATACGCATCCTTTAGATCCAAGGAGCATAGCCAGTCTCCCTGCTGGAGGTAGGGCAGCAGGATTCCAAGGGTAAGCATCTTGAACTATTCCTTTGCAAGGAACTTGTTGAGGTTGTGCAAGTCCAGGATGGGTCTGAGGCCTCCTGTTCTTTTTGGTACCAGAAAGTACCTGGAGTAAAACCCTTGACCCTTCAGGTGGTGGGGCACCGGTTCCACAGCCTGCTCCTGAAGGAGACTTGCTAGCTCCTGAAGGAGTAAGTCCTTGTGTAGAGGGAGTCGAAGAGGCTCCCCTGGAAAATAGGAGGGAGGTACCTGGTGAAAGTGAAGAAGATAGCCCTTTTGAACTATGTGAAGCACCCAGGTATCTGTGGTGATGTTGGACCACCTGTGGGCAAAGTGGACCAGCCGGCCTCCTGTGCTGAGAGAAACCAGCTGAGGGGGAGAGGCTATGCTGATGAAGTCAAAAACCCCCACCCTGCTGAGCAGGGGCCGGTGGTGCAGGCTTGGGGGCTTGCTGCCTACGGGACCCATTACCCCGTCCCTTGGCCTGCTTACCCTGAGTGGGAGCTGGTGAGGCCTGATACTGAGGGTAGTATTTATAGGCAGCCGCCTTCCTTGGGTAAAAGGGCTTTTTCCCCGAGCCCTTCTTCTTTTGAGAAGGGGCAGAGGTCTTCCTGGAGAGACGAGTCCTGGTGAGAGTCTCGGTCTTGATCTGTGCAGCCTTCTCATCCATGGGCTTGCCAAAGAGGTTATCACCTCTGCAGGGGACATCGACCAACTTGTCCTGCACCCATGACTCGAGGTCGGACGTCTGAAGCCAAGCCTGGCGGCGTCCACCGATGCCGGCTGCGACTACTCGAGCCGATGCCTCAAAACCATCGTAGGCTGCTCGAGAGATAAACTTTGAGCACTCTCGAATACCAGTTGACAAGGTTTGGAACCTCTGCAAAGGTTCGTCGGAAAGACCAGCAGAGAACCCGGCAATTTCTTTAGCCAGGTCTCGGAGATACATGCCCATGTAGAGCTGGTATGTCTGGACTCGACAAGCAAGCATAGAGCCCTGGAAACACTTCCTACCGAGGGCATCCAGCCTTCGGGCCTCCCTACCGGGGGGCACCGAGGAGTGCATTTTTTGACTCTTAAGTCTATGCATGGCCGATTCCACCACCATGGAATGGTGCGGCAGTTGTGCCTTTTGGAACCCGGGGCTCTTGCGGACTCGATAAATGGAATCGACCCGCTTGCTTAACACTGGCGATGACGCCGGGCTCTCCCACATGCGGAAGAGAAGTCGTTCCAGCATCGGAGGAACCGGTACAATAAAGGCCTCCTTCGGGGGAGAGTCATATTGGAGGGCATCGAGTTCCTCGACTCGAGGCTCCTCCTCGGGATCCGCGGGGAAGGCCAAGGCCTTGGCCATATCCCGCACGAAGTCCGAGAACCGGGTATCCTCCGGGGGGGACCGTCTCCGAGGTTCGGACTCGGGGGAGTCCGATGGGACACACCGAGTCCGAAAGGAACCAGGTGACTCTTCGTCCTCGGATTCCCAGGCCGATTCCTCGGAGGAGGAGTCGAGCAGCTCCGGTCGGGCGGGCATCGATGCCGTCCGCCCCAACGCCGAGGGAGTCAGCGTCAACGACCTCGGTCCCGAACGGGAGGCCGAAGGAGACCGCGACCGAGGACCGACTCGAGCCCTCATGGACTCGAGGATCGGCTCGGTCTCCGGGGTCGACTTGGAGGTCGACGTCCCGGCGGTCAGGGCAGAAGCACCGGCGAGGCCAGCGATCAATACCCTCTGCTGGTCCATGAAGGCAGTCAGACTGCTCTCCAAAGCCGTCAACCTGAGTTGGATCCTTCAGAGGCGAGTCTACGAGGACAACAGTACTCACGTGAGCGGGCAAGTCCATCTCAAGTCGAGGATGTTTTGAAGGCCTCTCCACCTCCGAGGACCCGGGACGGGAATCGGGGCTATGCGACCTGGCCCTCGAGGAACCAGGAGCGTCCACCGATCCCGCCCTCGCGGGTTTCTTCTTCCGATGATGCTCCCGGGTAGGAGACCCCCTTTCAGAGGAACTCCGACGATGCTCAGGACCAGAGTCCCGAGACGTCGAAGCCTCTGACGAGGTCCGAGCCCGGCCGGAGTCAGAGAAGATATGTTCCCGCTGATGCTGCCGACTCCTCAATGCTTTTGAGGACATTTTGCCACACAGACCACAGATCATCGGGTCATGATCGGGTCCGAGGCAGCGGAGGCAGAAGTCGTGCGTGTCTGTAAGAGACATGAGTTTCTTACAGAGGTCACACTTTTTAAAGCCGCTGGCAGCCATCGGGGGAAAAAGGGCCCCTGCGAGGTCGAAAGACCGGGCTGCCAGTGAAAAAGTAAAAAGGCGCGAAATCTGTCACGAAGGACAAAAAACCGAAAAATAAAGAACGGACTCGCAACCGGCGTCGCGAGTCCGGGCGGGAAAAGAACCGGCGTCGAACCGAAGAAAAAAGAGAAATAAAGAGAAAAAAATCAACTTTTCGGTGGGGATTCACAGACAATGTCTGTAGGGCTCCGCGGAAAAAAGAAGACTGAGCAAGATGGCACCCTTGGGCGGGAAGAGGACCGCGCATGCGCGCTGCAATTCCCAAAGGCTTTCTTTGAAAGCTGGGGAAAATTGCTCCGCGAGGGCTCCGTCGGCGCCGACGGAGCCCATATGTGAGGACTGACTTCCTGCTTGGTCCTGGAGAAAGTTTATTTCTAAATTTAAAGTTGTGATATTTGAGATGAAAGATTATGGTATTGGAATGGAAGGATTTCTCTGACTTACGATGCCGGTCAATTGACAAGCTGCTTGACAGCTGGCTGCTAAGTGAGGTCTTTTTCCTTCCATTTTTAATTTTGTACAAAAATAATAGGCTTTGTGGGGATGAGTGAAGAAAGCAACCAGATAAGTGAAAGCTCTCAGGTAAGTAAAACATTAAATACCTCTGCTGACATGGGTAAAAGGGATAACATCTGGAAAGCAGTGTGCATAAATGCCCGTAGTATGGGAAATAAGATCCCAGAAGTTGAGGCTTTAAGAGGCTGACTTGGATCTAGTGGCAGTTACGGAGACATGGTTCACTGAAAACCATGACTGGGATATAATTATACCGGGCTATACTTTATTCAGGAAGGACAGGGTAGGAAGAAAGGGAGGAAGAGTGGCACTATATGTAAAAAATAATATTAAATCTATAGAATTACAGGGCTTAAAAGGGAGCGAAGAGACACAGTGGGTTAAAGTAGAAAGAAGAAAAGGAAAATCCATTTGCATTGGTGTGATATACAGATCTCCTTCACAAAGAGAAGACTTGGATGGCTTCTAATAGGTGATTTCAACATGCTGGATGTCAACTGGCTCATCTCTGCTATGGGGTAATTTAGAAGTAAGGAGATCTTGGATTCTCTAAAGGGAGAACTATTCAGGCAACTGGTAACAGAACCCACACGTGAAGGTGCCATACCGGACCCAGGATATCACTGCTTGACCCAATACAAGCATTGTGGAACATGTTTCTTTTGGGGAAACTGCTAGGTACTTATGACCTAGATTGGCCACTGTTGGAAACAGGATATTGGGCTTGATGGACCTTGTTCTGACCAAGAATGGCATATCTTACAGTATGTTCTTATGACTTGGTGCTTACCAATGGTGAAAGTGTTTCTGATGTTATAGTGGGAGATCATCTTGCCTTCAGTGATCACCAGATGGTGTGGTTCAGTATTAGAAGCAAGGGTCTTAGACTTTAGGAAAACTAACTTTGCCAAGATGGGACAATATCTCAAGGAGTCATTATCAGGATGGAAACAGATGAGGGATACAGAAAAGCAATGGGCAAAACTAAAAGGGGATATTTTAAGGGCAACAAACCTTTTTGTTAGAAAGATAAATAAATTAAAAGGAAAAGGAGGCCATTACAGTTCTCAAAAGAAGTTCCTGAAAAGGTGAAGAAAAAGAGGGTGGCCTTCATAAAATACAAGAGTACACAGAGAGAGGAAGACAAGCATCAATATTTGGAACAATTTAGAGAAGCTAGGAAAGTAGTCAGGAAAGCAAAGATACAAAAAGAAGAAGAGACATCCAATACAATAAAATCGGGGGGGGGGGGGTCAAGATATTTTTCAGATATGCTAGGGAGAGGAGGAAGTGCAAAAGTGGTAAAGTCAAACTCAAAGGGGAAGGGGAGGAATATGTGGAAGCTGATGAGGATAAAACGGAATTGTTTAACAGATTCTGTGCTCACAGATGAAGGGCCAGCTCAGAAAACACCCATAAATAGAAGCAGAAGTGAAGGGGATCTTGAACGATTTTCAGAAGACTATGTTCGTGGGAACTAGCTAAACTAAAAGTAGCAATGGGGTCAGATGAGATACAGCCGAGAATATTGAAGGAACTTGAGGACATTCTAGCGGCTCTACTGACAGACCTTTTCAACACTTTTTTAGACTTGGGAGAGATCCCAGAGGACTGGAGAAAGGCATATGTGGTCCCTTTACACAAAGGTGGAAGTAAAGATGAGGTTAAGAACTACAGGCTGGTTAGTCTGACCTCTGTGGTGAGTAAATTAATAGAAACGCTGCTAAAACAGAGGATAATGAGGTTTTTGGAGTTGAACGGATTGCAGGATCAGAGGCAGCTTGGATTTACCAGAAGTAGGTCTTCTCAGACAAATCTGATTGATTTCTTTGACTGGGTGACCAGAGAGTTGGACCAAGGGAGAACTCTAGATGTAGTGTACTTGGATTTCAGTAAAGCCTTTGACACTGTTCTGCACAGGCAACTTATAAATAAATAAATGAGGGTTTCTAGTCCCACAGGTGCTCCTTGTGGTTTTGGGCAAGCCACTTAACCCTCCATAGCCCATGTTCCCTGTAAAATAGTTATCTCCAAGTTATAATGCCCTGTTCAATGTAATTTCAGTTTGTTCAATGTAAACCGCACTGATGCAGAATAGCGCGGTATATAAGAGAATGTAAATAAATAAAATTGAGCATCTTAAGGATGGATCCTAAAGTGACTGACTGGGTTAAAAATTGGTTGAGTGGGAGGTGACAAAGGGTGCAGGTAAATGGAGCTCACTCTGAGGAGAAAGATGCTCCCAAGTTGTGTGTCACAGGGATCTGTCTTGTGTCCGATTCTTTTTAACATCTTTGTTAGTGATATTGCGGAAGGACTGTTGGGTAAGGTTTGCCTCTTTGTGGATGATTCCAAAATCTGCAATAGAATAGACACCCAGAAAGGAGTAGATAACATGAGGAGGGATCTAGCTAAGCTTGAAGAATGGTCAAGAATTTGGTAGCTGAGATTTAATGATAAATAATGTAGGGTCATGCATTTGGGCTGCAAAAGTCCAAAGGAGTGGTACAGTGTAGGGGGAGAAGTACTTCTGTCCAAGAAAGAAGAGTGGGACGTGGGCATGATTTTTTCTGATGATCTTGAAGTGGCTAAACAGGTATAAAAGGCAACAGTGAAAGCCAGAAGGATGCTTGGGTGCACAGGGAGAGCAATGGCCCGGAGAAAAAAAAGGAGGCAATAGTGCCCCTGTATAAGTCTCTGGCGTGACCTCATTTGGAGTATTGTGTGCAGTTCTGGAGAGCACACCTTCAATGGAGTCTGTGCAGTGGATGGTTACTAAAATGGTCAGTGGTCTTCATTATAAACCATATGGGGACAGATTTAAAGATCTTAATATGTATAAGCTAGACTGGTGGTTCCCAACCCAATCCTCGGGTACCCCCAGACCAGTCAGGCTTTCAGGATATCCACAATGAATATGCATGAGATAGCTCTGCATGCACTGCTTCCAATGCATGCAGATCTGTCTCACGCATATTCATTGTGGATACCCTGAAAACATAACTGGCCTAGGGGCACCTGAGGACTCGGTTGGAAACCCAATGCGCTAGAGGAAAGGTGGGGTAGAGGAGATATGATAGAGACATTTAAATACCTCCATGGCATAAATGCACAAGAGGAGAGCCTCTTTCGATTTTAAGTAAGCTGCAATGAGGAGGCATAGGATGAGGGTGAAAGGGGATAGACTCAGGAGTACTATCCAGAAATATTTATTTATGGAAAGAGTGGTAGATGCATGGAATAGTCTTCCAGTGGAGGTAGTAGAGACGAGGACAGTATCTGAATTCAAGAAAGCATGGGACAAACATAGATTTCTAGAGGAAAAAAAGGGACTATAGTATTTGATATGGAAAGGCAGACTGGATAGGCCATATGTTTTTTTTCTGCTGACATGTTTCTATGATTGTTATGTTTATTCTATAGTGCAACAAAATTCCTTTATGCTATGCTAAATTTTGTTAATGCATCATGAAATAGATAGAAGGAATACATATTATTTGCACCATAATTATCAACCCAAAAGCAACAAATTCTCAAGACAGCAACAGCGGAACATTTATATACAACCAGGACCTTGCTCAGCTAGGCCAGGTGAAAATCATGCATTTCTAAAACATTTAAATATGATTCCTTCCCCTCTTCGAGATTAATCAGGATATTATTTAGAGTCAGCAATGCAAAAAAAGTTCAAAAATTACATAAAATGGTTTAATATACTTTTAATTGCCTTAGCAAAAATTCCTTTTTTATTGCTGTTTTCATAAGATTTCCTAACCATACACCTAATGCACAGATATAGGCCTAGGATAACAAGCTTGTTAAGTGGAGTAAGCATTAAGTAACACAATACCCTTCTAGAATGTTCTCATACGTTAATGGCTCCTGAATAACAGTGGAGTCTCCTGTCCTCATGCCAAGGCAGTAACTACACTGAACAGCCAACACCATTACAGTGGTTTAATTTTCTATTTAATATGCTACGAAGTTTAAATGCAGGTCATACAAATGTACCAGCATTATTTCCTGTCAGAAATGATGGCCTCTACTTCACAGTACCAAGGATTTGGAAATTACATTTCATGCTATACCTTTATATCAACAAGAGAAGACCATGCATTCAGAACAAAACATTTTCCAATCCTCGGATTTCAGACAAAAAGCACACTTTATATGTGAAATATGGTCAAAGGGTTACCTTTCCAGCCTCTGCATGGTCATGGCCAGAGTCTTGTTGAGTTCCTCTATGACCCTGCAGCCAGGGGGAATGGAAGGATGGATTGGTACAGAGCTGGATCCGGTAGACAGGTGCTGACTGCCATACTGAAGCTGGTGTTGATGGGCAGCTAACTGGGATGGAAGTAGTGTGTGGTGATGCTGCTGTGAGCCCTTCTGGCTAGAATAGGAAGCGAGGACATGGTCGGGTCCCCCTAGGGGCATGCAAATCATGACTTTCTTTGGAGGTAGAGGTGGTGAAAGCTTCCCTGGTATACAAGGCAACTTAACAGGAGCACCAGAGTCTAAAACAAAACAGTAAGAAACAAATATAAATCTCCAGTGGTAAACCAGAATTGTCTTTTTGCCAGGTAGATTTGCAAATATGAGCCACATGTCTGCTATGCTTGTTGCTATAATATTCAACAGTGAGGAAATAAAGCCCGATGAAAAAGCTATGAACAAATTAATAATAGCAGAACATCTGATGATTCACCTCTGTTTCAATTTAATTCCATAAACTTTGAATGTATTTCCATAAATCCAACTATATTTTTCATTTTATAATTTAAAATGAATATGTTTTATAGTATGGTGGTTTTATCATCCAGCTTATAATAGACTCAACATCACAGGACTCTATGGGGTATGTTTACTAAACCATCTTAACGTCGCAGCGGTGGTATTATCGCGCGATAACGTCACTTATTGCGCGATAATGCGGCGGTGGCGTTAAGGCACACTAACGCTGTGAAATCCAGGTCTGAAGGGTGGAGTAAGGCTTCCCAGAGGGCGGAGAGAAGGGGTCAAAGGGCAGAGAGTGGGTGGGGAGAGGCTCCAGGCACACTAACGCTGTGAAATCCGGGTCTGAACACTAACGCCAGTGAAACCCTCGCATTAGGCACATTTGCAGGAAAGAAAAACCATTTAAGTCAGCAATGTGCAACAAAGGTAGGGAAACCCAGAAAAGTGATAGTTGTGATACATGTGCAGGAACCAAAAAGGCAAATAAACATATAAAATGACCAGAACCACATTTAAAATCCCAATAACCAAGCTGGCCAATACTGATATTAATGATAAACATAAAGCAACACTACTGACAAAGCGTAAAAATTAAGATATGTTTGGAAGGGTCTATGCTCTGTCCCCCTACAAAGTGAATGATCCCACATTGAAATAGCGCTGATCATGGTTTCTGTCATTTAGCTTGGGCAGGTCTGTTATGGCGTGCACATGTGCAGCAACAGCAGAGTGGGCATGTAGGAAAGAGCAACTGTACTGATGCTGTAAATGGGATACAGGGGGCTGCAGGCGGCACATGCTGTGGTCCAGCTGGGGCACAGTGCAGACTAGGCAGATGCCTAGGTGGCACATAGGAATGCCGAAACTATAAAGCAGCAAGACAGCAACTGACGAGGGTACAACATGGGCACGAGTGTGTGTCCCACAGTGTCATAGGGGATATTACCCAGCAGGTACCCCCAAGGGCACATAACATTGGCAGGCGGTGCTGGGGGAAAGCGCGTATGTCAATGTAGGCACCCTTACCCGAGAATCCACACCATAGGCAGCTGCCAAACGGCACAATGGATGGCCTGGGACTGCGCACCACCAGCACCACCGGCATAATGGCATGGCAGCATGGTGGCGGAGGGGGCAGTGGCATCTGCCCACAGCAGACCATGGCCAAGCCCCGTTTAGGTGGGTGCCGTGCACTGCAACAGACAGGGTCTGTCTGATGAACAGCACACTGCCACACAGAATAGAAGAAACAACCAGTCCAAAAATATGGGCAGGAAACCCTTACATGGAAAACTTTTATTGATCTTTACCAGAGGTTTGGCCACCTCTGGTAAAGATCAATAAAAGTTTTCCGTGTAAGGGTTTCCTGCCCATATTTTTGGACTGGCTGTTTCTAACAGTGTGGTGCAGTACACACAGCCAGTGTGTTCAGGCACAGAAGGTCACAAGTTCAAGTCCCAGCTCTGCTTCTGGCCAATCCTGTCCCCATATTTTACCCAGTACTAAACCGTGGTAATATAGACGGAACCTTTATTGAAGATAAAATAAACATGCCTGAAACGCCTAAATTTTACCCTGCAGAGCACAGACACCATAAACATATGCAATCCCTAGAGCAGAGTTTCCCAACTGCAGTACAGGAGGGCCAAACACCATTCAGGTTTCATGCTGTCCCTAATATGCCTGTGCTGCATTTGTATGCGCCGCCCCCACTGTATGCAAATGTATCTCATGTATATTCATTAGGGACAGCATGAAAACCTGAACAGTGTTTGGCCCACCAGGACCAGAGTTGGGAACCTCTGCCCTAGAGCAGCGGCCAACAGGGGCATAAACACCCACACCCACAGGCTCCATTATCCAAAGCCTCATGCAGAGTCAGGCTGTTGGGCCCTGTGCGGAGCAGCATCTCCCAATACTGACACCTGCATACCTTAGCAATGCCGTCCTAAACTTGGGAACACGTTCTACATATATCAAAAGGTTGCTATGGATTAATGTCAGCTAACAAATCCTAAGTTAAACACAATTTGTTGATAGAGATTCATCATAGCAACCTTTCTGATATCTGTGGAGTGTGTTTCAGTTATTGATTCTGACAGTGTTTACCACCCCGGGGAGTGACCCTAACAGTATTGAGTACCATAACAATGCCCGCACTGTGCCCAAGACTGGTGTGGCGGCCAGGGCTGCCACAAACCTCCATATTTGCACAATGCTGGCATAGGTGTGGGAGTGTGTGTCTGTCTATCCCAGGGGTGTCCATCCTTGTCCTGGAGGGCCACAATCCTGGCAGGTTTTTGGGATAGCCCTAATGAATATGCATGAGATATATATGCATTAGAGATATCATGCCAACCTGACTGGTTTGTGGCCCTCCAGGACTGGATTTGGAGACCCCTGCCTTACACCTCTGTCATTTAAGATTGTGAGTGGGCAAGGTACAGATGTCCTAGACATCAAAAGGGTAGATAGACTTTGTCACATTCCTCCTCACTTCTCACCACCACTTTTTGGATGGACACCCCTGGCCTACACCTTACTGAGCCCACATTGCTTGCACTGTTTCCAGTGTTAGCCTGCCAATGTGCATAATGAGGAGCAAGGTACTGTGGGTATGGCTCGAACAGGGTGGCATGGGCAGGATGCATTTGCACAGGGTATAGGGCAATGGCTGGGACATTGTAGTGCCCGACCACCACCTGCACGGACAGGGTGGCCACAGCATGTCATGCTGGGAAGTCGCTCTCACCCTGACTGAGCAGTGACCACGGCATGGCTAGGTTCCCCCATAGTGCTATACAGTATTTATCTTAAGTGATATTTATAGGTTCCTTTTTCTGGGGCCAAATCACTGGCATACCTGCGTGGTGTGTGTGCTGACATCCCTGTTTTGGGTGCACACAGTTCCTCCAGCAACATGCACTATGTATTAGCTAGCAGACTGTCTGCAGTCACCATCTGTATGGCCACACCACCTTGCAGGATGCAGCAGGTGCACACTGACTGCCCTCTGCTGGTGAATGTCAAATCATAGTGAGTGAGTGGGTGGGGTAGCTGAGCTGACTGGGCCCACTACCTATCTGCCAGTGGCCCTGTCCCAAGTGCAGATCCTCAGCAGCTGTCCGTTTGCCACCAGAACTGGGGTTGCTGGTCCCACAGCCTGTCCTCATGTACCTCCACTGCCCCCCTTTCAAAGGGTGAGAGTGCGGGTCTGTTGGGGGCAGATCATGTCCCCCACCCTGACCCAGAGAGGGCAGTTTGCTAATTACATTGTCACCATGTGAGCCCTGACATACCCCTGCTCCCTAAACAGGTGACCACAGCAAGCACAGTGGATATGTGCTATGTTGTTTGCATCATGGTCCACAAGGGCCAAACATGACTGGCAATTACAAATGGACACAGAGACCTCCTAAAGGTGTCTGCAACAAATACCTGTCACACACTGGCACTGATGGAGACCTGCAGCTCAGCCCACCTCAACCAACCCGGGTACTGCGGACCTGGTGCTGGCCACTCCGCCTCACCCTCAGGGTGAGCACAGAACACGCACATTGGCATGGCCTGTGGGTACTCTGTGCCAGTAACACACAGGGTCATTCCCCCCTACCAAGCTGACGTGCTGTAGAGGTGCATACCCCATCTGGTGAGCAGATGTAGACTGCTGTTCTGCATGTGAATTGCATTATGGGTACTGTTGGTTCTCTCCTATCCTGGTAGCCACAGCAGACAGTTTTATGGTGACATGCACTCTTTCTGTAGCCAGCCATTGGTATGATAACTCCCATAGTGATGTAGCATAATGGTTAATGCAATGACTTCAGTAGCAGAGGTCATGGGTTTGATTCCTTTCTGTTCCCCTTTTTTATGGCTGTCCTACACAACTACGCTTCATTCGTGTAACAGTCATATCTGTGCTGCTGCCACATTATATCCTCATCACTGTTGCCATCCATCCTTCTGTCTGTCTATGTGTGTGTGCCAGCTGTGTGGCGTCCTGCCCTAAAGTGCAGGCTGCCACCCCATGTCCTGCACTGGCACACTTTTCTGCATTGCGGCTCTTCATGCTTGCCTCTCCTGTGTCTGCTCTGCATGGCACTGCTCTCCTCTGTCCTCCTGTCATTGCACTTATCCTGCCACCTCTACCTCCTCTGGTGGACACTTATCCCCATCCTCTGCCACACACTGTCATTGTTGCACTGTACATTACCATCACCCTGTACATCGGTACAGCTGCCCCCGATATGTTTGTCCACTTTACCTGCTGCCACATGGGCTGCACGCAGATTTGGCTGGTCCATGAGCTCCGACATCTACTTCCTTCCATCACTTGTTCATTACCTTGCCTTGGTGCTTTGTGCAGTGTTATGGTTACATCTGTGTTTGAGCCATACATTTCATGCTTGTGACTTTGGGGCACCTTTGTGTCCCTGGGCATCATCTCCTGTGCCACCTTGGCATCCCTGGGGTATCTTTCGTGGCACCTTAGGTTTGGCCAGCTTATGGGGCACCTTATATGCTGCCTTGGAGGGTGCCAACATTTCCTGCCGCCCTTTGGGGCACATTATGACCTGCCTTGGATGACTTGGTGCTTTATGATGAGCCTTATGGTGCGCCCTAAAAGGTGCATTAGGTTGTGGCACTGGGGTGAGGCTGTTCTGGCTGGCAGTGCAAATTGTTGGGATGTGTCTGACTGTTACAAGCAGGAAAAGGGATTGTCTCAGACAGTCTTTTAACTGAGCCCACTGAGGGATCAAACTCATGACCACTGTATCAGCAGTCAATGTATTAACCATTGTGCTACACCTCTGCTGCTGTGTTTGGAGGTCAGCGCGCCTAATTAAGGCTAATGCGCGTTAATGTGCCACGGCTCCCTCTATCGCGCGATAACGGACTTTATCGCGCGATAACGGACTTTATCGCGCGATAACGGACTTTATCGCGCGATAACGGACTTTATCGCGCGATAACGGACTTTATCGCGCGATAACGGACTTTATCGCGCGATAACGGACTTTATCGCGCGATAACCTGAAATGCTACCTTAAGACCGAAACGCCCACTACCTTATATGGCATTCGTCAAAGTAAGACTGCAACTAACGCCGGTAACATTAAGACGGTTTAGTAAACATACCCCTAGGTGCAATAACACAATATTTCAATGTCCAGGCAAGCTGTAATGCACGCTAATCATTTAGCCCACTATATAAGCATGTGCACATCACACCACATGTCTGAATACTGTGAGTCCCATAAATGTATAAAGAAACTTTGTTTTTCAAGTATGTCATTCACAAAATAATATATCAAAAAGAAACAATTCATGCAGCTGTAAAAGACTGTCCAAAAATACAAAAAAAACTATCTCCTCATTTTGTGTGCACATATCAAGTTTGCATCAAGTTCAATATTATAGAAATTATTTTGGAAGCCCTATTCATGTTTTGGATGTCTGAAAACAGCCATATAAACAGATGTCCCAAGCACAAAGATGTCTCAAGAGCCATTTTAGAAGCAGGTTCTGTGGATGATCCCAGCGCGAGAACATCCAAGTCTGAAAAAGGGTGTGGTGGAGGCGTGCCTGGGGCATACCCATGAACCTGGCCATCTCTGCCTGATCTCAGAAATGCCTTGTACATCCAGAGTTGCTTCTAAGGTTGAACCTGCTGAAGGCATGAACAGGCATGAAAAGTGCTAGTTTTGTCAGGAAAACATCTGGAAGGCGTGGAGAAGGAGCTACAATAATATTCCCTGCAGTTTACAATTTGTCAACGAACACTTACAGGGAATGGGGGCTCATGTTTACAGTTTGCTAATAGGGATGTCACATCTACATCAGAGATATCTATGTTCCTGAAATTGGCCAGAGACATCGACGTCCCTGGCATTTTTTTGCATGTTCTAGCCTGGACATTCTCAATTGTACTTGGATGTCCTTTCTAAAATGCCACTTTAAACGATATTTAACTGCTGCACACCTATCTTTTCAATGATTGCTGCCAAAGTGCCAGATTAATATGCAGTATACAGGTAGTTTGAACTCAGTTGTAGCTCGATTCATCAAAATAATCACAAGATGTATTCAGCAGCCTAACAATCAAAGGGTGCAACAAGGTGTTTTAGCATCTACTGCTACTACCACTTATCATCTGTATAGCACTACAAGGCGTACGCAGCGCTGTACAGAGACATGTAAGAGACAGTCCCTGCTCATAAGAGCTTACAGTCTAATCAAGGCAGACAACACAAGTGGGAACTAGGATATATCTAGGGGAATGGTAAGGAAACACATAGGAGGTGAACAAGAGACTAGGGGGATCAGGATTTCATGCCTGCGGCAGAGAAACTCACATCCTGGAGATGAATGCATGGCTGTGCCGATGGTGTCAGAGAGTGTTTTAGTTTCCTGGACCATGGTATGATTTTCCAAGGGCTGCAGAGCAGAGATAGCATCCATCTGTCCAAGAAGGGTCAAAGTGTCTTCCGTAGCAGACAGGCTAACCTACTGAAGAGGGCTTTAAACCAGATTTGTTGGGGATGGGTGAAGAAAGCCCTCAGGTAAGTAAAAGCCCTCAAGTAAATAAAACATTAATGTTATATTATATTATTCTTTATTTGATATGCCACATATCTATATCAGCAAAGGTGTATGACAAGGCTGCATACTTTCCCCTACCTCTTTAAATTTATATGCAGAACAACAGAAGTGTGAAGATTGGTGTAAGACTCATCAACAATCTTCGCTAAGCTGATGTTACCAAATTACTGGTTGAAAGTGAAGATGATTTGAAACATTTTCTTCTCAAGATAAAGGAATATAGTTTTAAAATGGGTCTGCACCTTAACGTTCAGAAGACAAAGATCCAGACAGCTGGCAAAATGAATAAGTTCATTGTTGATGGAGAAGAAATTGAAATAGTTGACAACTTTAACCTACTTGGATAAACTATCAATACAATAAAGAAACAACAAGCAGTAAAGAAATCAGACGATGCATTGCTCTTGGCAGAATGGCTATGAAGGTCCTAGACAAGATTCTCAAGAGCAGAGATGTCTCTCTCCATACAAAGGATTTGACTTGTTCAAGACATGGCTTTTTCTTTTTTTTTTTTTAACTTTCTCTTTATTTTTCATTTTTCATATATTCCCCTATACAACAAAACATACAACTGTGTTTCATCAAACATTACATATTATATGCCATCCAACTCTTGCACAACTGTACCCAAATAATTCCCCTTTTGATTATGTATATTCTCCCCATACCCAGATTCAAGACAATTTCAAATAATAATCTAATAGGGGGTCTCCATGCCAATCAAAATTCTCCCCCTGATCTTTACGTATCGCTGTTAAGTGTTCCATATTTGTCACTTTACGAAGTCTATTAACCCATTGATCTATCTCTGGGGAGCAGCTCTGTTTCCATTTCCAGGCTATTTCGCATCTAGCTGCTATAATACATGACTGCATTGGTTTGCACTATCTATTTGATAAATTGGCTGGCCACGCTCCCAACAAAAACAGGGATGGGCACAGCTCCAGCATTACTCCAAAAACAGTCCCCATTTGATCCTTGATCTGTGTCCAATAAGATTTAACCACTGGGCAGTCCCAACAGATGTGTATATAGATCCCTTGAGCTCCACACCCCCGCCAACAGCGGTCAGAGACTGTAGGGAATATCTGTTGATACCTTACCATCTCATCAATATTTTGTAAGCATTTTCCTTAATTGTTGTGCATAATGAGGATTTCTCAGCTCCCATATAGATAGCTTTCCATTCATCTTCCTCCCAACTCACCCCTAAGTCCCTTTTCCAATCCTGCATATACTTAAATTTTTCTCCTTCCCCTCTCGAGATGCGCAGGCTGGCATATAGCAGGTGTATCAGTCCTCGGGATTAATAATGTCCCAACCACAAGGCTTCCATAGCATTAAACCGCTCCTCAATGTTTTCTTTATTGTTTTTCTGATGCAGAAAGTGAACCACTTGGAGGTATGCGAAAAAGTCCCTCGTTCCTAATTTATATTCTTTTAGTTTTTCATATGATTTAATATCCCCCGAGTCTATTAATTTCTCAAAGGTATCTAGACCCAACTCGGCCCAGTGTTTAAATATCCCATCTCTTCCCGGTCCGAAGGCCGGAGTAGCACCAATTGGGGCCAACAAAGAAATGTTTCCCCGGGTATTCACTCGACACCACCCCCGTTGCCATTCGCTCCACAAATGACGAATAAATGGATTCTCGGTCCACTCTCCTCTTAATGTTCCCTTCAGCAACCATGGAATATAATTTAATCTATGCTTCCCCACCCAATGTTGTTCTATAGACCCGAACTCCCTCCACTCCATAACTTGCCTCATTTGTGCTGCTAAATAGTAGGCCACTATCTCCGGCATACCCAATCCCCCTTTCCTCCGAGTACTATATAAAAACTCTCCTTGCTATTCGTGGTGGCTGATGTTGCCACACAAACAAAAACATTTTCCTCTGTAACCGCTGTAGCACAAGTCGAGGTACTCGCAAAGGCAAAACTTGAAAAAAATAAAACAAGCGAGGAAGTACCATCATTTTGAGTGCCGCTATTCGGCCAAACCAGGAGATGTCTTCTCTATCCCATTTATCAAGATCTCTTTCAATCTGTGCTATCAAGGAGGGATAATTTGCTCTGTATAGTCCGTCTGGTTCTCGTGTAAGCTGTACCCCTAGATATTTAATTGATCTCATGGCCCACTGAAAATTATAGTTCTCCTGTAAATGCTTTACTAACGTCTCCTTCAAATTAATACTTAGTGCCTCTGTTTTATCCCAATTAATTTTAAACCCCGATACCCTCCCAAATTGCTTCGATGCCTCCATAAATATTGGAAGTGCCTGTACCGGCCGGGTAACAAACAGCAAAAGATCGTCTGTGAATAACGCTAATTTATGCTCCTCTTGGCCGATCTGTACTCTCATTGTGTCTCTATTGCCCCTTATCTTTCCTGCTAACTGTTCCATAACTAAGGCAAATAATAGAGGCGATAACGGGCATCCTTGCCTTGTACCTCTTTCTAGTTAGAAAAATTCTGAGTACCTCCCATTTATTTTAACCGTAGATTCTGGCCTCTCATACAGTACCTTGATCCATCCCATCAATCCCGGTCCAATACCTATCTTCCTCAACACCGCAAACATAAAGTTCCACTCCACTCTATCAAAGGCCTTCTCGGCATCTATTCCTAACACCACCACATCCTGGCGTTGATCTGGATGCACTAGCTTTGGGAGTACACCCCCTCGTCTGTTTGCCAAGATTTTCACCAGTATCTTCCCATCTGTATTCAACAATGAGATAGGTCTGTACGATCCACATAGTGCTGGATCCCTGCCGGGTTTCGCCAAAACCGATATCCCCGCCTATTGCATAGATGGAGCCAGAGGCCTCCCCTGTAAAACATCATTAAAGAGCCTCTGCAGAACCAGTGCCAATGTCATCTTGAATTTTTGGTAAAAAATTGTTGGCAAGCCAACAAGACCTGGAGATTCATTAGCTGCCATCCCATTAATCATTTGGTAAATCTCTTCTAAACTAATAACCTGGTCCAGTCTCTTTCTATCTGTATCATTAATCGCTGGCAGGTCTCCCCCTACCCTCAGATATTCCTCTACCCTCTCTTCTGAACTCAATGCCGCACTTTTATAAAGATTTTTATAATAATTCACAAACTGCTCTCTGATATCTCCCGTCTGAAATAGCAAACGATCCCCGGGCCCCTTAATTTTTACTATAGTAGTCCTCCTCTCTCGATCCCGTAGCTTTCTAGCAAGCAACGTACTCGCCTTGTTATTAAATGCATAATAATTCTGGTTAGCTCGTCGCAACTGATATATCACTGACTCCGTTTGCAAAGCCACCAACTCTGCTCGAGGTTGTTCCAAATGCATCCTAATCTTTGTGGCCCCTCCTTGTTTATGGCGCTGCTCCAATTCTTTAATAATTCTTAATAAATGTCCCACCTTTCCCTGCCTATCCCTTTTTTCCGTGCTGCCCACTGTAACAATTTCCCCCTTAGGACGGCTTTTAGCCCATCCCACAAGATCCCCCCCCACGATACTTCCCCGGTGTAGTTCGCTACCAAATACTCTTATTTCTTCTTCCACACTTTGTATCACCTCTTTATCTTGCAACAGGCTCTCATTAAGACGCCAGAACGTCCTACCCTCTTTTTCCCCTCCTCCAAAAAATTCAACCCATATTGGGCCATGATCCGTCCATGTTATGGGTTCTATCTCAGCCCGATTCACCCTCTGCATCCAATTCTCGTCTCCCAGGAAAAAAATCTATCCTGCTATAGCTTCGATGTACCGATGAATAGGTGTAATCTGTGTCCTGAGGGTGAATCTGGTGCCAAATGTCGCATAAGCCATACTGTTTCATTAACTCATGAATTCGCCCCACTCCTTTGGTCCCACCACTATTTCCTTTCTTCGATCTATCCTTCTTTGGATTCAAAACTTCATTAAAGTCCCCTCCCCCAATAATAATGCTCCGTGCACTTTATTTTCTAGCCACTCTGTTAACTGTTCCCAAAAGCTCGCACTAGAATAGTTAGGACCATAGATGTTCACAAAAGTAACCTCTTGCCCCTGTAATTCACCCCAAATTAATAATACACGGCCCTTAATCCCTTTTATCACCCCCCAATTTGAAAGAGAACGTCTCCCCGAATCATGATTGCAACTGCTCCCTTTTTATGGTTCCCCTCTGCATTGAAAACAGTTTTGCTATACGCTCCATGTCGAAGCAAATGCTCATCCTGTGGTAATAAATGGGTCTCCTGCAAAAAACCACCTGCCATTGCCAGTGCTGCACCTCCCAGAACAACGTATTTCGCTTTTGTGGTGTATTCAACCCCCAAACATTTAAGGATCCTACCTTAATTCCTGCCATCCTAACTACCTCTTAAACCTTCCTCTTACCCCTACTTGCTTCTCGTGCACTCCCCTCCCTCCCTCCCTCCCCCCTCCCCTCCCTCCCTCCCCCCCTTTCCTCCCTCCACCCTCTTTCTCTCCCCCCCCGCCCTCCTTCCTTTGAACTCCGACCAGAGGCCTTCTCCCTGTGCCTTCCATTTTGAGGATTCAACGCACCTCCCGGGACCCGTTCTAACTATCCTAGGTCCCCCCGACCCCTCTACTTCTTTCCACTGCCCCATCCCTTCATTTATCCCCTCTCTATCTCTCCTCCCCCTTCCTTTCCCCCATCTCTCTAACTCTCCCAATCAAATCCATCAGCTTCCCATTATCTCTCCCTACCCAACACATCCCACCAACATATGTTTGCTTTCCACAATATTTTAAGCTACCATAAACTCTCATTGTGACTTAAAAACTTATTTACAAGTATCGGTAATGTCCCAAGTGCTTGGAGAGGGGAAGAAGAGTCTCAGGCCAAAAATAGCACCATTCCGCTTATTCGTTCCCTCTCTCATTATACTTATGTCACACAGTCTTCAGGCAAATAAATTAGTCCGTTGATGCCATCTTTCCTCAAGATCAAGGAACCTTTGCAGATTTGCCGGTCTCCCCCTCTTTTCTATACAAAGCACCCTTTGAGAGGCGACGTAGATGCTGTCCCTTTTCTGGGATCCGTTGCCAGCTTCTCCAGCAGATTTGTATGATCGCTCCCCAGGTCCTGAGAAACATGTTGCATCTGGATCTGGGGCAGATTCGGCGCTTTTGCCTTTTCCAATAATTCCCGTGCTTCGGTTACAGTCCTGGCTCCCTTTCCCATCCCCCGCACTTCAAACTGCAACCAAATGGGAAGAGCCATTTATATTTAAAGTTCTCTTGCCTTAAATACGTGGTCACCGGGCGCATGGCCCGTCTGCGCTGCAAGGTGGATGGAGCTAAGTCCTGGAAGATCTCAATTGTCGCATTATGCCAGGTCAGCTTGCCTTTTCTTGTCATTGCTCTCATAATCTCCTATTTGAGTTGGTAGCTGGTAAGGCAGGCTATGATGTCTCTAGGCCTGTTCCCAAGGGGGGGCCCCAAGGCCCCATGCACTCTTTCCAACCCTATTTCAGATTTAGCCACCTCTGTTCCCTGATTTCCTTCTGTTAGCAGGACCTCACAGATTTCTTGAACCACTCGATTAGCCTGTTTAAATTGCTCCTCTTCTGGGACCGCGCGGATCCTTATATTGCAGCGTCAAGACCTATTCTCTAAGTCTTCAATTTTCTCTCTTAAGTCCTCTCATTATTTCTGCCATAAGCTATGTGTCTCTTGAGTATGCTGTGCCGCCATTACCACCTCCTCCACGTGCTCTTCCAAACAATCCACTCTCTGCCCCAAAGCCTGTAGATCTAGTTGGAACTCATTCAGCACTTCTTTCACTTCTTTTTTTGACACCGATCACCTCTTTTTTAATTTCGTGACACCAGCGCCACAGATCTCCTCTCGTGCATTGTTCCTTGGCATTCTCCGGTTCATCGTCCGTTTCAGCGTCGGCCCGTTCTCCTCGCTCCGTCTGCTGCATTAATGGGGCATATGGAGACCGATATTTCTCTAATTTTTTCGTCGCCGACATTGCTGGCATTCCGGTTGCTGCCTTCTCTGTTTAGTCGCTTCCCGGGGAGCCGATGCATACGCTGCTTGCTACTTTTCCCATCACTCCGAAGAGAGCTCTGCGTTCAGGCAGCCATCCCGGTTGGTGACGTCACGTCCTCTCAAGACATGGCATTTTCAATAACATCATATGGATGTGAAAGTTGGACAGTGAAAAAGATAGACAGGAAGAAAATTGATGCCTATGAATTATGGTGCTGGTGACGAATACTGTGTATATCATGGACTACCCGAAGAACAAACCAGTCAGTACTAGAGGAGATTAAACCTAAGCTTTCTTTAGAAGCTTAGATTACAAGACTTAGACTTTCATACTTTGGACACATCATGCGAAGAGAGAGATCATTAGAGAAAGATATCATGCTTTGCAAGGTAGAAGGTCAACGCAAAAGAGGAAGGCCAGCAATGAGATGTCTCAATACAATAACAGCAGCTACGTGTGCCAGTCTATCAACAATGAGCTGCCTGACTGAAGACCGAACACAATTTAGGACAACTATCCAGAGGGTCGCCATGAGTCAACATTGACTTGACGGCACTTAACAACAACAATATATCTATTAAAACTGCGGTTTACAATAACAATGTAAACAAAAACATGCGGAGGTACATTCTGCTTTGAATGTCTCTGGGCCATCCAGACGTACAGACATCCGGAAGGCCGGGAGATGCAACCGATTCTGCTCCTGTGAGGGCTAGACATCCCCGCAGGAACAGAATCACAGCACAGTGGCTCGACGTCCAGAACGTGCCCCTATTCAGGCACCCCGGTCATCCAGCCACTTACCCGGCTAACTCACTCAGGCACCTTATGGAGCCACGGTATCATGTTGCCATGGCATTCAGCTCCATTAAGGAGCCGTGATCCCCGGCCACACAAAAATGTTCTTTCCTTGCAGCCCGACCCCCGATGTGGCCTTCCAAAGGCAGGGTCGGGCTGCCAGGAATCTGCTCCTCCCCTTTGCACCACTGACCTGGCCCTGCACTGCCAACTCCCAATGTTCAGGGGGACTTATTCCACCTCTAAGGTGAAATAAGTCTCCCATCTACCTGGCTGACCCTGGACGTACAGGACCGACCTTAGAATAGGCCCTGTACATCCGGGGAGATGACCCGCACTCGCTCCACCCTCCCCACCTCCGTCTAAGGCTCCCCATACAACTCCTTGTACATATGGGGTGTCTCTTTACAGCAGACACCTTTGGACGAATATCGGGGATGTATGTCCAGGCTGATATGTAACACAGATTACATATCAGCACAATAGGAGATAAAAACACACCAAAGAAGGATGCTGAGAAAATAACAAATATACAGATTGCATCCAAGATCACATAACTACAGCCCTTCCCAAGCTATATTTGTTCCAAACGCAACATTAAACAGGTGAATCTTTAGGAATGACCTGAAACTATTCAGGTCAGTGGCAGTATGTTAACACAGTAGGCAAACAATTCCATAGTGTGGGAGCTACAGTAAAGAAAGCCAATCGCCTGGTGGACTCATACGATTTGACAAGGGCTGGAGATAGTATGGTTAAGCAGAAACCACGTAATGAATGTAAAGCTTTAGCTGGAGCGTAAAGGGTTATTAGAAAGGATAAATAGTATGGTGTCAGATCATGAATTGCTTTAAAGGTAAAGAGTAGAACCTTATAATGAAGCCGTTCAGAAATAGGGAGCCAGTGATAATGTAGAAGGAAAGGTGTGACATGGTCATAACGATGTGCACAGGCTAAAGTACACACCACCATGTTCTGTACCAGCTGCAAATGCCAAAGTTGGTAAAGAGGCAGACCTACATAAATAATATTACATAGTCCAAGAGGGATACCACAGTGTGAAGCATCACTGTCTGAGCAGCCACATCTAAAAACGGTTGAATGGCTCTAAAGCGACGGAGTGCACAAAATGATGAATTTATAACACGAGATATTTGTGGTGAAAAGGACAGATTGGAATCAAGTGTCAGTCCTAAATATTTAAGAGTCATCTGTAATGTCACTGGGGTACCCTCAGTGGCAGGAACAGGACTGATGACTTCCACCGGGTCAGAATACCACATTGCCACAGATTTACTCGGGTTAAGAATTATTATGTAACCAAGTGGCAATGCATGCCAGGCAAGATTTAATTCCCGACATGTATGGCCCCTTAAGTCCATCAGGTACAAACGTAAAATATCATCTGCGTAGATGAAAGCAATAATCCCTAAACTCTGAAAAAGCGTAGTCAATGGGCTTAAGAAAATGTTAAACAAAACAGGGGACAGTATAGACCCCTAGGGTATCTCCCATTTAAATTTGTGTGAGGAAGAGATAAGATCCGAGACCTGAACCTGATAAGTACATCCTTGGAGAAAGGAGTAAAACCATGCAAGTAGTCAGTCACAAAGACCTATATCAAAGAGACGGGTCATAAGCAGGCTATGATTGACAAGGTCAAATGCCGCTGATAAGTCCAAGGAAATAGCAAGTAGTGCCTTACCTTGGTCCCAAGCCTTATGGATATTATTTATCACAGCTGTTAAAATAGTTTCTGTGCTATGTTGGGATCAAAATCCGGACTGTCTAGGTGTAAGGCATGGATTTGTTCAACATATGAAGAGAGTTGTCGAAGTATCAGTTTCTCTAGAACTTTAGATGCAAACGTTAAATTGAATATAGACAACTGTAGAAATGAGTAAAAGGGGCAACATCTGGAAAGCGGTGTGCATAAATGCCCATAGCATGGGAAATAAGATCCAAGATGTTGAGGCTTTAATGGAAGAGGCGGACTTGGATTTAGTGGCGGTTACAGAGTCATGGTTCACAGACAACCATGACTGGGATGTAATTATACCAGACTATACATTATTCAGGAAGGACAGGGTAGGAAGAAAGAGGAGTGGCGGCACTATATGTGAAAACCAATATTAAAGCTATAGAATTACACGGCTTAAAAGGGAGCAAGGAGGCACTGTGGGTTAAAGTAGAAAGAGGGAAAGGGAAATACATTTATATTGGTGTGACATACAGATCTCCTTCACAGGGAGAAGAAGTGGATGGAGATTTAATAGAAGACGTGCAGTAATGCCATGAACAGAGAAGTGCTTCTGATAGATGATATCAATATGTCGGATATATGATATCAATATTGACTGACACATCCCTCTTGCAGTGTCATCTAGAAATAAGGAGATCCTAGATTCTCTGCAGGGAGAACTATTCTGGCAATTGGCAACAGAACCCACAAGTGAAGGGGCCATACTGGACTTTGTGCATTCCAATGGGGAAAGTGCTTCTGATGTTATAGTGGGAAATCATCTCACATCCAGTGATCACCAGATGGTGTGGTTCAGTATTAGCATTAGGGCTGATAAAATTCATTCAAAAGCGAAGGTCTTAGACTTTAGGAAAATTAACTTTGCCAAGATGGGACAATACCTCAAGGAGTCGTTAGCAGGATGGGAACATATGGGGGATATAGAAAAGCAATGGGCAAAACTGAAAGGGGATATTTTAAGGGCAACAAACCTTTTTCTTAGAAAGGTAAAGAAATGTAAAAGGAAAAGGAGGCCATTACAGTTCTCAAAAGAAGTACCTGAAAAGGTGAAGAAAAAGAGGGTGGTCTTCATAAAATACAAGAGTACACAGAGAGAAAGACAAGCATCAATATTTGAAAAACTTAGCGAAGCTAGGAAAGTAGTCAGGAAAGCAAAGATACAAAAAGAAGAACAGATAGCCAATGCAATAAAATGGGGAGACAAGACATTTTTCAGGTACAGTTATGGTCAATATTATTGGCATCCCTTGCATTTTAGGTATGCTATGTATAATATCTTCAGAGATAATTGGAAATATTCCAACTGTATGTTATCATAATATTTTAATAGTATGTTCAAAGGTATACAACAAAAAATAAAATGCGTCTGCAACTTAGATGTAGTAATTTTCTGAGAAAAAAAATAACCTGGACAGCATTAATGGCACCCTTCTCTAATATTTGGTTTCACGCCCCTTGGCAGTGATGACAGTCTCCAAAGATTTCTTGTAGCCAGCTATAAGTTTGGTACATCTGTCTGCTGGTTGTTTTTCCCACTCTTCAGCTGCGATTTGTTCCAGCTCATGAATGTTTCCAGGATTCCTTTTACCAATGACAGATTTCAGTACTTTCCAAATGTTTTCGATTGGCCTGAGACCAGGACTCATTGCTGGTCAGTTTAAAACAGTCCATTTTTTCCTTTTTAACCATTCTTTTGTACTTTTGGATGTATGTTTTGGTTCATTGTTGTGCTGGAGGGCCCATGACCTTTGACCTAGACCTAGCTTTCTGACACTAGGTTGAACATTTCGCTTCAAAATACCTTGGTAGTCCTCTGACTTCATGATTTGTTTAATGCGTTCCAGACCTCTAGTTCCTGAGGCAGTAAAACAGCCTCACAACATTATGGAACATCCACCATATGTAACTATAGGACGGGTGTTTTTTTTCCTTTTAAGCGTCATTTCTTCACCTGTAAATTTATCACTGGTCTGCATTACAAAAGAGCTCAAGTTTGGTTTCATCTATCCATAGAACATTTTCCCAGGATTGTGGTTTCTTAAGGTGGGTTTGGGAAAAGATCAGGCATGCCTTTTTATGTATGTCTTTGAGCAATGGGGTCTCCTTGGCCTTTGTCCATAAAGTCTTTCATTGTTTAGTGCATGGTGTATGGTGCAGGTTAAAACCACCACTCCAGATTGCTCCAGGTCAGCCTTAAGCTCTTTCAATGTTGTACGTGGTGTTTTTCCAACAGTTCGTACTAACCTTCAAAGACTTATTTATTTATTGGTGTGTTTTTTATACCGCTATTTCAGGTAATCATAGCAGTTTACAAATGAACAACATGTACATAAAACAGTTTAACAGTAAAACTGGTGCTGTCCTCTTCCCATCATGTCCTGGGAGGTTCTTGATACAGGAATCCCAAGGTCTTTAGAGATGGCCTTGTACCCCTTTCAAATTTGATGTTCGGTGACAATGGTTTTTCAAACGGTCTCAGGCAGCTCTCTTATCTTCACCATAGTGAAAATGGAACCGGGAGCGATTCATTGGTTGATTCAAGTCATGCGAGTACTGACAATTGATCACAGGTGCATCTAATTTTACTGCAATGGGAATGTGGTTCTTCTGTTCAAACTGATATGAATTGTTTATAAAGGTGCCAATAATCATGTCCTACATGAAAGGTCAGACCAAACCCATGCCTGAAAGTGCTGCCTAACTATCTAAAAATAGGAAAACGCAAATTGTCTGTAAAGGAAACAATTTTTGTTGAATTGTTTGTCATGAAAGGAAAACCTTTCTGGTAACGAACTCTCCGATTTATTCTATTTAAAAAGCATGCTATGCTCTATGCCTCATTCAACATGTAAAAATGCACCAAGCAAAACACACATATAAACTTATCTTAAAGATAAGGGAGTTCTCCAAGTAGTGGCAAAAAATCATTGATACATTTGGTACCAGCGGAAGCTGTCTGCCATAGTCCACCACCATTCAAATTCCTATGGGTGGAAAACATCGGTAAACACTTATAATTCATGCTACACACAGTAAAGGGCGGTATATCAAGTGCCTAAACTATAAACCATAACTTAACCAACAAATTCAGAACCCCTTGGTTATACAGATGCATTAGAAGTCAATGCCACGATCATCCAGAAACCTTGAAGTCCATGCGACACAGCACTGTGTTTAGAGCCCAAAACACTTGAAGCTATTCTTCAAGCAAAGTGTATAAAGAAAATGCCTCCTGCGGAATGCACGTGATGCAATGACATTTAAAGGTTGCCGATAGGAGGGCCTTAATAGATTGCATCACGCCGACGTCATCACTTCAAGTAGGTCAGCTACGTTGGTCTGTAAACCATATCACTTTGCCTTGAATGCCATTAAGTTAAAGCAAACTCCACCAGGCAATTTCCAAATTCAGTCCATGAGGAGCCACAGTATGAAGTTTAAACATCCATGATTGCTCCAAATACTGTAATCATGTCCTAGCAATGCCCCAGTTTTTATACTATTTCCTACTATTTACTTTAATTGGTCTTTTTTTTATTTGATTCTTCTATGTGTCGAATATGTGTGCATATGTAGTTGATAATTAGTTGATCAGTTGGATCACCTTTCTTTAGTATTGGTATAAACACAGATCCTTTCCAGTCAGTTGGCCATGATGTTGTCTTCCATATTTCTTGGCAGAGCCTTGTAAGTATGGTAACAGCTGCATCAGATTACTGTAATACTTCTATGGGAATGCAATCAATGCCTGGTGCTTTGTTCTTTGATAAGGCTTTCAATACTGCTTCAACTTCTTTCATCACCAATGGTTCCGGATCATAAGGTACAGGTTGAAACAGCTGTTGGTCCACTTGATCTTTATCATATAAAAACTCTGTATATTCCTTCCATCTTTTCTTGATCTTCTCAGCATCATTCAACATAGAACCTTGAGCATCTTGTAACATTCCAATTCGAGGCTGGAACTTTTTCTTTAACTCTCGTAGCTGACTGTGGAAATTATCGCACAATCGCTCTGATCCCACATGCCAGCAAGATTCTACTGAAGATTATTCAAAAGAGACTACAATCATACCTGGAACAAGAACTACCTGAAGTGCAAGCAGGGTTCAGAAAAGGGCGAGGAACGAGAGACATCATTGCGGATGTGAGATGGATCCTTGAAAAGACTAAAGAATACCAAAAGGATATCTATTTGTGCTTTATCGACTATAGCAAAGCTTTTGACTGTGTAAACCATGAGAAACTCTGGGCCACATTAAGAAGCATGGGTATACCAGAACACCTGATCGTTCTCTTGCACAATCTGTACATTGATCAAGAAGCAACAGTTCGAACAGAACAAGGAGAAACAGAATGGTTTAAAATAAGCAAAGGTGTAAGATAAGGCTGCATACTTTCCCCCTACCTGTTTAATTTATATGCAGAACAAATCATCAGAGAAGCAGGATTGTATGAAGACAACAGAGGTGTGAAGATTGGTGGAAGACTCATCAACAACCTTCGCTATGCTGATGATACCACATTACTGGCGGAAAGTGAAGATGATCTGAAACATTTGCTTCTCACAATCAAAGAACATAGTCTCAAAATGGGCCTGCACCTTAATGTAAAGAAGACAAAGATCATGACAACTGGCATAATCAACAGGTTCATCGTCGAAGGAGAAGAAATTGAAATCGTGAATAACTTTAACCTACTTGGATCAACTATCAATAAAGAAGCAACAAGCAGTCAAGAAATCAGACGACGCATTGCTCTTGGCAGAATGGCTATGAAAGACCTAGATAAGATTCTCAAGAGCAGAGATGTCTCTCTCCATACAAAGATTCGACTTGTTCAAGCCATGGTATTTTCAATAACATCATATGGATGTGAAAGCTGGACAGTGAAAAAGATAGACAAGAAGAAAATTGATGCCTTTGAATTATGGTGCTGGGGGCGAATACTGTGTATACCATGGACTGCCCGAAGAACAAACCAGTCTGTACTAGAGGAGATCAAACTTAAGCTTTCTTTAGAAGCTCAGATGACAAGACTTTGACTTTCATAATTTGGACACATCATGCGGAGAGAGAGATCATTAGAGAAAGACATCATGCTTGGCAAGATAGAAGGTCAACGCAAAAGAGGAAGGCCAGCAATGAGATGGATCGATACAATAACAGCAGCTACGGGTACCATTCTGTCAACAATAAGCCGCCTGACTGAAGACCAAACACAATTTAGGATAGCTATCCAGAGGGTCGCCATGAGTCGACTCCGACTCGACGGCACTTAACAACAACATGTAGTTGAAAGTCATTTCACTGGCCACTTTTTTGTAGCAGATATTGGACATTAAGGGACCGATGTTTGAAAGGCATTTATATGGTTTACAGCCCAGTAAACCGTGTAAATGCCTTAAATGGGGATAGTCACAGTTAGTGCCATCGGGGCATGTCGGGGCATTCCGTGGCGGAGCAGAGGCAGCAACAAGCGCTAACCGGGCAGCAGCAATATTGCCTGCTACCCAGTTAGTGATCTATGCCTTAAAGATAGGTGAGGAAAACTCTCACCTAACTTTAGGGAACAGGAGCTAAGTGGGCAGCATGCAATATCGCTGCTGCCTGGTTAGCTACTGCGGCTTCCAGCTTTTGCAGTGATCACTGGATATTCAATGCCGGGGTCGCATATATCCGGGGTTAAGGGGCAGCAGGCAGGGCTATGCGCAATTAGGGAACATAGCCTGCCCAAATCAATATCGAGCCCTAAGGGGATGAATTGCAAGGGTGCCAATAATGTTGATCACGGCTGTATGTTAGCGAGAGGAGGAAGTGCAAAAGTGGTATTGTCAGACTGAATAGTGAAGGGGAGGAATATGTAGCAGCTGATGAGGATAAAGCGGACTTGCTTAACAAATATCTTTGTTCTGTGTTCACAGATGAAAGGCCAGGAGCAGAACCTCAGAAAAACACCCACAAATAGAAATAGAAGTGAAGGGGATCTTGAATGATTTTCAGAAGACTGTGTTCATGAGGAACTAGCTAAACTAAAAGTAGACAAAGCGATGGAACTGGATGGGACGTCCAAGAATACTGAAGGAACTTGGGGACGTTCTAGCAGCTCCAATGAATGACCTTTTCAATGAGTCTTTAGAGCTGGGAGTAATCCTAGAGGACCAGAGAAAGGCACATGTGATCCCTTTACACCAAAGTGAAAGTAAGGACGAGGTTAAGAACTACAGGCTGGTTAATCTGACCTCTGTGGTGAGTAAATTATTGGAAACGCTGCTAAAATAGAGGATAATGAGGTTTCTGTTGTCCAATGGATTGCAGGATCCAAGGCAGCATGGTTTTATAGGGGCTGGTCTTGTCAGACAAATCTGATTGATTTCTTTGACTAGGTGATCAGAGAGTTGGACTGAGGGGGAGCTCTAGATGTGGTACACTTAGATTTCAGTAAAGCCTTTGACAATGTTCCGCATAGGCGACATAAATAAATTGAGCATCTTAGGGATGGACTCTAAAGTGACTAATTGGGTTAGAAATTGGTTGCGTGGGAGGCAACAAAGTGTACAGGTAAATGGAGCGCATTCTGAGGAGAAGGATGTTACCAGTGGTGTGACGGAGGGATCTGTCCTTGGTCTGATTTTTTAAATCATCTTTGTTAGTGATATTGCTGAAGGGCTATCGGGTAAGGTTTGCCTCTTTGCGGATGATACCAAAATCTGCAATAGAGCAGACACCCAGGAAGGAGTAGATAACATGAGAATGGATCTAGCTAAGCTTGAAGAATGGTCAAGAATTTGGCAGCTGAGATTTAATGCTAAAAAATGCATTTGGGCTGCAAAACTCCAAGGGAGCAGTACAGTGTAGGGGGCGAGGTACTTCTGTCCATGAAAGAGAGGGACTTGGGTGTGATTGTTTCTGATGATCTTAAAGTGGCTAAACAGGTAGAAAAAGGGATGGCGAAAGCAGAAAAAAGGAAGTGATAGTGCTTCTGTGTAAGTGTCTGGTGCGACCTCATTTGGAGTATTGTGTGCAATTCTGGTGACTACACCTTCAAAAGGATATAAACAGGATGGAGTCGATGCAGAGAGTGGCTAGTAAAATGGTTAGTGGTCTTTATTATAAAGCATATGGGGATAGACTTAAAAATCTTAATATATACTGTATACATTAGAGGAAAGGTGGGATAGAGGAGATATGATAAAGACGTTTAAATACCTCCGTGGCATAAATGCAGAAAAGGACAAAAGCAAGCTCTGCAACAAGGGGATATAGGATGAGGGTGAAAGGGGATAGATTCAGGAGTAATATCCAGAAATATTTATTTATGGATAGAGTGGTAGATGCATGGAATAGTCTCCCAGTGGAGGCAGTAGAGACGAGGATAATATCTGAATTCAAGAAAGCCTGGGACAAACACTGAAGATCTCTAAAGGAAAAAATGGGACTATAGAAGTTGATATGGATGGGGAGAAAAGATAGGCCATATAATCTTTTTCTGCTATCATGTTTCTATGTTGCTATTAAAATATTTGTAGAGAAACAAAACACATTTAAAAAAAAAAAAATTCACATCCATGGTGCTCAAAAACATTTACTTTTATTCTCAACCCGAGAATAATGTCATAGTACTACACGGTGTCATTTCAAACATAGCATAGCCACAAGTGTTCCAAGCACCTTGCTACATTGTGTGATTTATTTATTTATTTACATTCTCTTATATACTGTGCTATTCTGCATCAGTGTGGTTTACATTGAACAAAGTGAAATTACATTGAACAGGGCATTATAACTTGGAGATAACTATTTTACAGGGAACATGGGCTATGGAGGGTTAAGTGGCTTGCCCAAGACCACAAGGAGCACCTGTGGGACTAGAAACCCCAGTCCTTCTGGCTCAAGGTTGCTGTCCTCTAGTGGGATTTGAACCCCCAACCTAATGGCCTGAAGTATGTTGCCCCAACCACTAGGCCACTCCTCCACTCATGTCATCATGACTCTTTTCACCAGTCAAAGCTTTAAAGAAACAGCATATGCAAAGTGCAGGGAAATAAAACAAATTAATATGTTAAAACTTATTAAAACATGGAGAAATGAATCTCTATTCAGGCCATGTGGTGTCACAGAGTGTAAACAAAAAAAATCCAGTTTTGCACAAATCTTAGGAGTTGTTGATCTACGTCATCCCCTTGGGAACTTCTTTTGACCATTTGTAACACACAATCTTTGTTCTTCAAATTTGTATTTGAATTGCAAATAATATGACATCATACAGGTTTTTGAATCTTTGCATTGCAGCAAGTCTCTATGGTTTTTATTTTTGAGTGCCATCAAGTCAATGCTGACTCTTGGTGACCCAGCAGCTCCTGGGTTTTCTTGGAAAACTATGACTGGAAATAGACAGCCTGTTTTTTTTCTTCCAAGGCAATGGAGGATAAAGCACAGTTACTTACCTGTAACAGGTGATCTCTGGGAACAGCAGGAATTAGTCTTCACATATGGGTACGTCGGTACCGACGGAGCCTGCATGGGAATGCTCCCCAGCATCCAATCAGAAAGCTTTTGGGAGCATCCCTCGCGCCTGCGCGCTGACTTCCCGCCTTTCCCACTGCCTCTCCTCAGTTGAGTTTCATAGCTGAGACAGAAGGAGAAAAAGAGGAAAGGAGATAGATAGATACAACTCCTAGGGGAGGTGGGTGGGTTGTGAAGACTAATTCCTGCTGTTCCCAGAGATCACCTGTTACAGGTAAGTAACTGTGCTATCTCCAGGAACAAGCAGGAATGAGTCTTCACATATGGGGACTCCCTAGCTGTGGGTGCCAGGGGAGATCCCATAAAATGTGTATCCCTGGAACAGGATGGCATTTCCCAAACCTGGATCCCCGGCATCCCCTGAGGGATGGGGGGTAGGAGTTGAATAGAGAAGAGCTGCAGAGGAACAGCGAATCTAAAGACTACAGAGAAAAAGAGTCTTTAGAATGTATGTCAAGTATCATTAAAATATTTAATGAACTAGTACAATATAGAGCTTACCTACTGGATTGTAGGAAGTAGAACTGTGATGGAGTGTACTGTAGATGCAGTAGCGGAATCCTCAAGGTAACCTCACAGCAGTGAGGATGAAGTTCCAAACCTGGAATGGGCAGGTGACCCAGGTGTCAACTGGGGTAGGAGAAGAACGGCAGGTCTTCAATGGAAAGCTTTATGGGAAAAAGCTGAAAACTCTTTTAGGTACAGAGTTATTAACATTGAGGACTAAAAGAAGAAGACTGACCGATCTGGAGAATTAGCCCAGTCCTGAAGGGAAGAGGGGGTATGGAAAAAAGCCCCTATTCCCAAGGAGAACAGAAATGTACTCAGAAATACTGAAGATGTACACTGTCTTTCCTAGCTGGTAAGAGATAGGAAGACATTGAAGTTTGATACTTCACAGACAGGGAGATCTATAACAAAAATAGAAGCTGTTGACATCACAGCAGTAATTGTGTGTATAACCGCTCCCACTTACTGAGCCGTATGAGAATAGGCAAGTGGACTGTCTGGACCCCTTAAGAAGGTAAAAGCTTTATAGCACAGACAGTTAGGGAGATAGTAGGTAATACATAGTGTCCTATGGACATCTCCCAATGGGCACATATATATATATATATATATATATATATATATGGAGAGACATACATATCTATATATGCATATATGTCTAGATATGTGTATATATATATATATATATAGATGGGCATGACTTATGCCCACACAGACTACAGAAGTATGTATGTATAGGACATATACATACATGAATATAAGTCTGAGGATACATGTCTGCAACTGAGTCCCACAAAAACATTCACATGGGGAATGTGATGGGAAAAGATTCATCTAATAATGAGGGGGTAAAAAACCACCTGAAGATATATAGAGAATCAATTTCTGCGGTGCAGGAATGTAGTTCAGTGGAATAACCAGCATGGTTGCGTTAAAAAACAGAGGATAATAGCAGTCTGGCAAGAGCACGTCAGGAGTACTTTAGGACTCTGACATGTCCAAAGGACAAAAAAACGCATAGACTAAGACACCAGGATGACCCAGCCAAGGGACACAGGGGTATCATGTACACTAAAAGAGTATGCGTTGTCCAAGTGGAGCAAAAAAGCATAATGCCAAGCTGTAAGGAAAAAAGGGGTAGATTCCTGCAAGATTGGGAACTCCTTGGACATTCACGCCATGGAATGATTATATAAGCTTTTTCTACTATATGGGAAAACCTCTCAGAGACAGTTCAATGCTCTGTGCAAGGGCCCATAGTAGAACGCTTCTCTGAAGATTGCAGAGAGCATAGTGCAGGAGGATTATAAGATAAAACTGACAGAAGTCAGGTGTGTTGCCACATCCCAGGGAAGGAAATGGCTAGAAGAAGAGAACCTGCAGTGAATAGAATTATGCAAGATAGTTGAAAGTAGCTTGCAATGAGCATTAAATTAATCACTGGAACTCCTGCATATACAGCAACTGAACAAAACAGCAGAGGGGATTCTCCTGTATGAAAACAGAGAGAAAACAGACAAAGGGAGCGGAGAGATTCCCGTCCCTGTCTGATGAGTTGTTCAGAGCATGCATTGAAGGATAACAAAAAGTCTACACTGGAAGAAAAAGAAGTGTTTCAGTATGGTACCAACTCAAGCAGGGGAACCCTGGAAGAGAGGGGGTTGGAAAGTGACTTACCATATGGTAAGTCAGCTGAAGGAAAAGATGTCCATATGGGGACAGAAACTATCATGGGATAGTTGTAACTTCCCTTCATGGTAGTAAGAAGGGGAGAATTCTGTAACCCATGGATAAAAGTATCCTAACAGTTTAGCATACTGAAAAAGATAGAACCAGTGTAGAGTTTGAATAATAAACTTCTGCTAACAAGAAGTTAACTGTAGATTGCAATACACAGGAACCTATGGTTGCTGGTTATGATTAGACTGGCTAGAGTCTGGAGACTTCAGACTAGGATGAGATGTCCCTTGCTTGGGTACATCTGGAGGATGGGCAGGAGAAGGGTGAAACCTTCTTTTCTTAGGGAAAGAAGGTTTGGTAGGACATTTCCTACGTCCTGGGGAAAAAGAAGGCTTAGGATGGTTTCCAGAACCAGGGAAGTCAGTGGAGCAATGAGCAACCTGACGTAAAGCCTCTTTATTGAAGAGATTTTCTCCAGTACAAGGAGAGTTACCCAGTGTATGTTGTGCCCATCTGCTCAAGTCTGAAGCTTGCAGCCAGGCTGTACGACGTGCTCCAATGGCAATAGCAGAGGCTCTGCTAACAGACTCAAAAGAGTCTACAGAAGCACGAGAAAGAAACCAAGAGATATTCCTGCTATGATTAAGAAGCAAGGAATAGTCAGTGGCCTTAGGCTCTGACAAAAAAGGGGACAAAAGAGATAATTTCTCTGTGACTTCCTGAAGTGTCAGGCTCATATAAAAAATATATGAGATAATCCTTGAAGCCAGCATAGAAGTTTGGAAGGTTTGACGTCCAAAGGCATCAAGTGCTTTAGATGCACGACCAGGCGGATAAGAAGAGTGCTTCTTCTTGCTTCTTACCTTCCTCATTGCTGATTCCACTACAAGGGAATGATGTGGAAGTTGTTTTTTCTGAAAGCCTGGAGAGGGAGGTACCTGATACAGAACATGCATGACTGTAGAAGGCGAAGGAACCCTTAAAGGTGATTCCCAAATCCTCAGAAGAAGGTCCTGCAAAAAATGATGTAAAGGAAGCATTATATTTTCCTTTTCTGCAGGATATTGGTTAAGAGTAGAGCCAGAAATAGGAATGGCAAGAAAGGTTGCCATGTCAAGGAGAAATTTCTGAAAAGAAGGATCTCCAACAGGAACTATTCCTGGGTAGGCTGAGGTTGAAGAAGCAGCTTGAGCACCAGAAGACATACTGGACTGGTGCAGAAAAAGAATCCTGCTAGATGGAGAACGATACTGACAGTTCTGATTCGAGGCAGTTAGTACTACATCATCGGTTCCCGGTATCGATTCCAAGCTAGGCATAGAAAGGATCGATGGCACCGATGGAACTGCAGGAATCGACATCGATACCGATAGCGGTATCGGACACGGTAATACCATCGAAGCAGGTATTGGAGGCTGATGAAGCGGTACCGAGGTAACCCGAGAGGCTTGATAAATATCCTCGGTACTGCATAATCGGGAACGATATGGGTCGGTTCCCAAACGCGTCGGTACCAAGTCATCTAGACTGGATAGTGATTCCAGACTGGGCATCAAGGGGAGCAGGTCTATCGATGCATGCCTAGAAGGTACCGACATCGGTGGTGGTATCGGCGATGCCGATACAGGAAAGTCAATCAGAGTGTTATCGATCGGTACCGAAGGTACCGAGGATGTCTGATGACAATTCCTGGTGAAGAGAGGAATACTCGACACCGATGCCGATGCCGGGGTATCGGTACCGCTCGAAGCCGATACCAACCCCGAACATAGCGAAGATAGAGGAAAGTCAATCTGGGTGGTATCGATCAGTCCCGAAGGTACCGAGGATAGCAGATGACGATCCCTGGTGAAGAGTGGAACACTCGACACCGATGCCAATGCCGGGGTATCGGTACCGCTCGAAGCCGGTACCAACCCCGAGCATGGCGGAGATACAGGAAAGCCAATCTGGGTCGCATCGATCGGCCCCGAAGGTACCGAGGACACCAGATGATGATCCCTGGTGAAGAGTGCAGCACTCGACACCGATGCCGGTGCCGGATTATCGGTACCGCTCGAAGCGGATACCACCCCCTGGCATGGCTCAGGTATGTTCTGTGAGGGGTGAGCCCCAGGAACAACCTGAAACCCCGTGAATGCTTTGGAGCCCGAAGACTCCCGCCGGGGTTTTATTGCCAATGGGATCTTGAGGGCAAGGCCGGAGCCGTCATCATGCTGTGCATGAGACTTACCCTTCAAGAATTGGTTAGTCTTAACAGACTGTGGGTTACCGGATCCTGGAGAGAAGAAAAAACCGGTGTCCTCATTTCAGGAGGAAAAACGGCATCGAGGGAAACTCAAAAAAGGGAAGGTCTTCTCCCAACAGTACAGCCTGATGGTTCAGGGGAAAAAGGGTCAGGACCCAAACAGGTTAGACACCAAGCCTTGGAGTCTAAAAAGAAAACTATGTTTCCACAATGAAGGCACTTCTTAGGAGAAGAAGGCTCCATGTAGGAGAGGCCTGGTAGGCCCAAAAAGTTAAGACAAAAAACTGAGGAGAAAAAATGTTTCTAATTTTAGAAAAGAAAAGAATAAAGCACCGGCGGTACCGGTATCGGCGGGAAGAACATCCGCGACCACAAGAAAACAAGAAATAAGAATTCTGCCGTGATAGGAGGACGTCCTGTCGGCTCCGCGGAAAAACGAAAACTGAGGAAAGGCAGTGGGAAAGGCGGGAAGTCAGCGCGCAGGCGCGAGGGATGCTCCCAAAAGCTTTCTGATTGGATGCTGTGGAGCATTCCCGTGCAGGCTCCGTCGGTACCGACGTACCCATATGTGAAGACTCATTCCTGCTTGTTCCTGGAGATAGTGACATGTCCAAGGTCATAAGGAGTACCAGTGGAATCAAATGCTGATCTTTTGGGTACTAGGCTGTTGCTCTAACCGCTAGGCTACTACTCCATAAGAACATAAGAAATGCCATACTGGGTCAGACCAAGGTCCATCAAGCCCAGTATCCTGTTTCCAACAGTGGCCAATCCAGATCACAAGTACCTGACAGTTTCTCAAAAAGACACACAGGTTCCACAATGCTTGTATTGGGGCAAACTGCGGATTTCCCGGGTCCTCTTTAATAATAGTTTATGGACCTTTCCTCCAGGAATTTGTCCAAACCTTTTTTAAACCCAGCTACACTAACAGATTTTACTACCTCATCTGGTAACGAATTCCAGAGAATGATTATCCGTTGAGTGAAAAAATATTTTCTCTTATTAGTCTTAAATGGATTACACTGTAGCTTCATTGCATGTCCCCTAGTCTTTCTACTTTTTGATGGCATCAACAATCAAGCTACGTTTACCCATTCCACTCCATTAATTTATAGAACTCTATCGTATCTCCCTTCAGCCGTCTCTTTTCTAGGTTGAAGAGCTCTAACCTTTTAAGTCTCTCCTCATAGGGGTATCCTTCCATCCCCTTTACCATTTTTGTGGCTCTTCTCTGTACCTTTTCTAATTCAACTATATCCTTTTTAAGATACAGTGACCAGAACTGCACACGATTTTCAAGGTGCGGTTGCACCATGGAATGATACAGAGGTATTATAATATCTTTTGTCTTATTCTCCATTCCTTTATGGTTTATGGTTCCTAGCATTCTATTTGCCTTCTTGGCTACTGCAGCATTCTGGATGGAGGGTTTCAACGTGTTATCCACGATGATGTCTAAAATGTTTTCCTAATATGGAACCTTGCATCATGTAACCCATAGTTTGGGTTGTTCTTTCCTAGGTGCATAACTTTGCACTTGTCCACATTACATTTCATCTGCCATTTGAACATCTAGTCTTCCAATTTATCAAGGTCCTCTTGCAATTTTTCACAATCCTCTTGGGTTTTTAACAACTTTGAATAATTTTGTGTCATCTGCAAATTTGATTACCTCACTCATTATTCCCATTTCCAGGTCATTTACGAATATGTTAAAAAGCAGCAGACCCAGCACAGATCCCTGGGACACTCCACTATTCATCTTTTGCCATTGGGAAAATTGGCTATTTAGCCCTACCCTCTGTTTTCTATCTTTTAATCAGATCCTGATCCACAACATTACACTGACTCCTATCCTATGACTTTTTAATTTCACCAAGAGTCTCTCATGAGGGACCTTGTCAAAGGCTTTCTGAAAATCCAAATACACTATATCGACTGGCTCACCTTTGTTTACCTGTTTATTCACACCTTCAAAAAAACCCCAGATTAGTAAGACAAGACCTTCTTTGGCTAAAGCCATTTTGGCTTTCTCCCATTAAACCATGACTATCTACATGTTCATTAATTTTGTTCTTTATAATGTTTTCAACCATTTTGCCAGATACTGATGTCAGGCTCAGTGATCTGTAGTTTTCCGGATCACTCCAGGAACTCTTTTTAAAAATTGGCATTACATTGGCCATTCGCCAATCTTCAGGTATCACAGATGATTTTAATGATAGTTCACAGATTACTAATAGCAGGTCTGCAATCTCAAATTCTGTGCTCTATCACTCTATTTAAAGTCTGTATAGTTTTCCCTATGTATAACAATGAGCAAGGGCACCACACCACATATATCGCCCCCGAGGTTTGACAAGAAATCCTATTTCTAAGTTTAACAGGCTCCTGACCAGGAAGCAATGAAACAGTTCCATTAAAAGACTGTGCACATACAGAATAATTACCACAGGAGTAATGTCAGGTAATGTCACAATATGAGATATCATAATCTGAAACGTTTAGAAAGGGCTGCTTTGAAATCTTTACAGGATAATCCAAACATTATCATTAAAACTGATGAAAAGAATTGTGCTATATTGGATATGAATATGGTGCAAAATGTACAAAAGGTCATGATGGTTCCTTTTATCAATATTTAGAGGATCCTCCACAAATCTTTAAATAGTAACATAGTAAATGATGGCAGATAAAGACCAACATGGTCCATCTAGTCTGCCCAGTAAAGTGGCTAGAATGGTACCCATTGCTCCATGCAAGTTACCTCTATCTATGCCTTTGTTTAGCGTTATACCTACCGCTTTATGCAGGCTACTCCCCTCTAAACGAGAGGTTGATTTTAAGTTAGATAAAAGTTCAAATAAAGAATCAAATTTTACTGATAAATTCTCAAGACATTTTGTTCCTCTTCTACCTTCCTATAATAACTCGGAATTATGAGGGTCCCTTCATAACATTCTATTCTCCAAGTTATAATGCCCTGTTCAATGTAATTTCAGTTTGTTCAATGTAAACCGCCTTGATACCATGAAAGGCGGTATATAAGAAATGTTAAATAAAAATAAATAAATATTCATTATGGCTGACACAGAGGCCAAAATCCTGCAAGATGCAGCTACTGTATATAGTAAATATTTGTCAAAGAACATCACTCAAATGATGAAACGTGGGTACCGTCTGGATTTTTACAAACAACTTTAACGTGAAAATGTAATTTCTTTGAGGGGGATATTCAGCGGTGGCAGCTAGCCACCGATGCTGAACTTTTAACCTGGATATTCAATGCCAGGGCCATATCTGACCCAGCACTGAATATTTTGGTTGCCCGAATTGCCATGAAGCTAACCAGGCAACGGCGATACTGAGCTGATGCCCGATTAGTTTAAGTGGTGAAAGTTAGGCCAGCCTTTACTGCACTTGACGTTTGGCACATGTCAACTGGGCAGAGGCTCAATATCGCTGCTGCCTGGTTATTGATGGGTTCCACCCCCCCCTCCCCCCCGTATGCCCCGATGCTAACTGGTTAGCAACAGGGCATGCAGCAGTACTAACCATGATGAGGGGATTAACATGGTTAACACGTCTGCTAATCATGTTAATCCCTTTAAATATACCCCTCTTTATGTTTAGAGGGATGTATTCCCAACAGGTGAAGGGCAAGCCATGGATGCTATCATGGCACCAGATGTGGTCAACCTATATGTAGGTCAGTTTGAAGAACATTTTTAACATCTCCTTATAGATCACATATAGCCTTTGGGTGAAAAAAGATTCATTGATGAAGTCTTTCTGATATGGAAGAGAACAGTGGCTTCTCTCCAAAAATTATTTTTTATTTATTTGTTATTTTGTTACACCTTTTTATACCGTCATGTCCAGAGATCAAGGGCGGTTTACAGAGAACCATCAAATTACAGATAACAGTAATGGGGTATAACAGCAGAACATGGAACTATTTACAATTAACTATGTACATGCTTTACAGATTGCTGGCTTTGTTATGGGGGCTAGGGCTGTGGAGCGCTAGGAGTTTGGGGGTATCAGCCAGTTGTAAGTGGGGGATTTTTTTCAATGGTTAAATACTTGCAATGTTTATTCAAAATTTTAATTTAATTTCCATACACATAAGATTGCTTTTTTGGGCTTGTGGATCCAGTTGATGAATGTGGGCTTTCAGTTTTCTATCTTTTGTAAGCCCACAGATAGAAATACCCTTCTTAGATATGACAGTTGTCATCCAAGGTGATTAAGAGAGAACCTCACTGTGTGCCCATTCCTACATTTACTCAGCATAGTTTATAGTTTATTTAAAACTTGATATACTGCTCTTTGTAATAACACCAGAATGGGTTATAGATTAAAATGTAAAAAAGAAATTAACAAATATAAACAGTTAACAAGGAATATACACAATAATGCAACTTAAAAGAAATTAACAAATAAACAAAATATATACAATAATAAAAGAAAGAGTAGACATAGATGTTAACAAACTATTAAAAGGAATGGAATAGATTCTAACCTGTGTTTAGTGAAGATATACGTCCAGACTGGCCCCACTAAACGCTACGGTGCCGATTCCACCACCAGAGCTTCCGCATGTACAGCAGAGATGTGCAGTGAGCTCTGTATGGGGGCAGGCTGAGGGAGGAGTGAGGATGGGCCGGAGGGGTGACCCCTATCCCAGAAATACAGGGCCAATTCCAGGGTCAGCCCTGTACATCCGGGGTTGGCCATTTGGACGGGGGACTTATTCCACTTCGGAGGTGGAATAAGTCCCCCTAGACTGCAGCCAACGCTCACTCTGGGCAGGGAAAAACAGGTAAGGGGGTGCAAGGGGTTCCCCACAGCCCGACCCTGGCCACGGCAGGCCTGATCGGGGTTGGAAAGAGGGGAAAGGATCATTTCAGGGTGTGCTGGGGATCGTGGCTCCTGCATAGAGCCGTGGTGCCAGGGCAACAGGATGCTACAACACCATGGCTCCATGAAGGAGCCTGGCTGGGCTATCCGGGTAAGTGGCTGGATGTCTGGGGGGCCCAGAATCTGGGCACGGCCATCCCATCCAGGCTGCGTGCACCTGATTCTGATCCCACGGGGACACATAGGCCCAGTGGGATCAGAATTGGGTGCAATTCCTGCCCACCCAGATTCTGGATGTCTTGATGAGCCGGAGGCGCCCAGATCTGAATTGACCTCAGTATATCTAATAACAAAAACAGAAGTAGATAGACTGGGAATAGAAAATAAAACTGACATACAAGTAGGAGAATAAAGAAAATATAACACACAAACACAAAATCATGATACATCAAAACAGAGCAACTTCCAGTAAGCAGCAATGGATAAAGAGCTCATCTAATTTCCTTCAAAAGCCATCCATTCAAGAATCAGGCGAAAGTAATGGAAAAACCTCTTTTAAAGAGAAGATATCCTCAATACATTGTTAAGAAGGCTTACACATGAGCCCTTTGGACTCAGAGAGAACATTCACAACTACCTATTAGGAGAGACTCTATCTCTAGCACCGCATGTGTGCTGCCTTATTCTCCCAGGATTCAGCATGTGGATAATATGTTAAAACCCTCGGCCCAGTGTGCAGTGGCAGCCAAGAGAGCAAATAGAATGCTAGGTATCATAAGAAAAGGAATGGAAAATAAAACGAAGGATATTATAATGCCTCTATATCGTTCCATGGTGAGACCACACCTTGAATATTGTGTGCAGTTCTGGTCACCGTATCTTAAAAAGGATATAGTATTATTAGAAAAGGTTCAGAGAAGAGCCACCAAAATGGTAAAGGGGATGGAAGGATACCCCTATGAAGAAAGGCTAAAAAGGTTAGGATTCTTTAACCTGGAAAAGAGACGGCTGAGGGGAGATATGATAGAGGTCTATAAATTAATGAATGGAGTGGAACAGGTATTTATTTATTTATATTCTCTTATATACCGCACTATTCTGCATCAGTGCGGTTTACATTGAACAAACTGAAATTACATTGAACAGGGCATTATAACTTGGAGATAACTATTTTACAGGGAACATGGGCTATGGAGGATTAAGTGGCTTGTCCAAGACCACAAGGAGCACCTGTGGGACTAGAAACCCCAGTCCTTCCGGCCCAAGGTTGCTGTCCTCTAATGGGATTTGAAGGTAGATGTAAGGTAGATGTAGATCGATTGTTTACGTTAGCAGAATATAGAAAGACTAGGGGACATGCAATGAAGCTACAGGGTAAACTATTTAAGACTAATAAAAGAAAATATTTTTTCACTCAACGTGTAATCAAACTCTGGAATTTGTTACTGGAGGATGTAGTAAAGGTTGTAAGTGTACCTGGGTTTAAAAAAGTTTGGACAAGTTCCTGGAGGAAAGGTCCATAGACCATTATTAAAAGGGACCCAGGATATCACTGCTTGACCCAATACGAGCACTGAGGAACCTGTGTTTTTTGGAGAAACTGCCAGGTACTTATGAGCTGGATTGGCTACTGTTGGAAACAGGATACTGGGCTTGATGGACCTTGGTCTGACCCAGTATGGCATATCTTATGTTCTTATGTGAAATTCAGCATTATGTGGCATTGGCATGTGTTGGGTTAATACCAAGTATTTGTGCAACCACCTCTTTTCACATTAAATGTGGGAAAAACTTTGTGATGAGGGCCCGCCCCAGGGCTGCTGCCAAGATAGTGGATGCCCTAGATCAGGGGTCCTCAAACTGCGGCCCGCCGAGGACATTTATCCGGTCTGCCGGGTGTTTTTGCCGCCGCTGCCTATCCTCAGGGGCGGCTCTACCATGAGGCGAAGTGAGGCGGCTGCAGTTGCTGGTTGTGTGGTAGGCTTTCCCTTCATGCCTAGAGGCGCTTTGCCTTTCTTTGGTGTTCCGGTGGCCTGATTGGTCTTGTGAGGGTGATCAGGGAGGGGCTTTGTTTCCCGCTCACCTCCCCGATGCCGATTGGGACTGCTGCAGTTGCTGGTTGTGTGGCGGGATTTCCCTTTGCGCCTAGAGGTACTTTGACTTTCTTTGGTGTTCCGGTGGCCCGATTGGTCTTGCGAGGGTGATCGGGGAGGGGCTGAACTTCCCGCTCACCTCCCCAATGCCGACCATAAAAAAGGTAGGGGGTATTAGAATACCTTCTTGTCTATGGCAGAATGAGAACTTTTCTGATGTGTATTCATGTCCTGGAGGAGGTACTGTATAAACTTGGATTCAATATGTGAAGGGCATTGCTGAAATTGGGTGTGGACATCCAAGGTCTTGGGAAAGCCCCAAACATGCCTCTATTCAGCCTTGAATGTTTTTGTGCTGGTGACATCCTTAGAACTGCTTTATAAAATGGCTCCAGGGATGCCTCTATGCTTTGAACATCTGTATGTCCATTTTCAAAGCAAGAATATTTATTTATTTACATTTCTTATATACCGCGGTATTAAGATCAGTGCGGTTTACAGCGAACAGAACAATAGTACAATGTATCAAAAAACACATTGTGCTTACAATGAATACTTGTCCTGGGGCAGGCAGTAGATTTCCTGGGTCCTCTTTAATAATGGTTTATAGATTTTTCCTCCAGGAACTTGTCCAAACCTTTTTTAAACTCAGCTACATTAATAGCTTTTACTACATCCTCCAGTAGCAAATTCCAGAGTTTGATTATGCATTGAGTAAAAAAATATTTTCTCTTATAAGTCTTAAATGGGTTACATTGTAGCTTCATTGTGTGTCCTCTAGTTTTTCTACTTTTTGATGGCGTAAACAACTGATCTACGTTTACTCGTTCCACCCCATTCATTTATAGACCTCTATCATATCCTCCCTCAGCCATCTCTTTTCCATGTTGAAGAGCGCCAACCTTTTAAATCTCTCCTAATAGGGGTATCCTTCCATTCCCTTTATCATTTTGTTGCTCTTCTTTGTATCTTTTATAGTTAAGCTATATCCTTTTTAAGATACGGTGACCAGATTTGCACACAATCGTCAAGGTACGGTCGCACCATGGAACAATACAGAGGCATTATAATATCCTTTGTTTTATTCTCCATTCCTTTCCTTATGATTCCTAGCATTTGCTTTCATAGCTGAATATATCTTCTGAATATGTTTACATATGTTTGTATGCACAACTATAAAAAATATGTTCACTGATATGCATGCAGTCACCTTCATAATATACATATGAACAAGGAAGGCATATTCAAACTTATTTTACTGGGAAGAAAGTTAATATACAGTTTAAGGGATTGAGGACACAGATGAGTTTGTGAAACCTTACTTACCCGTTATATGGTTGGCGATCCTGGCACTAGGTTTAGGAGGCAAGGCAGGGGGCTGCTTGAGGAGGGAGAGTTGTTTCACCAGGGTGTCCTTGTTGTCTCTAGGAAAAACGGCAGATTTTTTGGGGGGTAGTAGCAGGATAGGCTTAGCTGCAGTATCTTGGGAGTGGGTTCCCGGTTCATAGGATGTGGGACTTTCTTCCAATACTGGAGGACACAACCACATTAGTACATGCAACAGAGTTACAAGGAAAACAACAAGCATGGCAATAAAGACATAGTGGAACAGTCATGCTGGCTAAGAACAAGACTAAGAGATTCCATCCAGACATGATAAGACAGAGAAAGACACAATGGCTGGTTGTATAGTATGAGATGTTTTTGGACTCAAAGCACCCTACTTTGAATACATGTGTCTCCAAACAGCTAATAGATCATGTTTATGAGACAACAGTGGTCTTAAAGGTTAAGAGACCCACAGAAGTACCATGGTGCACAATTAGCTGATATGAGTCCATGTGGTTCTCACCAGAGCTGCAGAACTGTGCTAGAACGGTGCTGTCAGGAACAGCAACTGTACCATTCTTTAAGCACCAACTTTCTGGGTGCTTGAGCGCCCCTAATATTGAGTGTGCTTCACATATAACCTCTTCAGTCTCCTAGATCCACATGGCAACTGAGCAAAGATGGAAGAGGAGACCTAAGAAGTAGGTCTAAACCGTCTACAGTTGTGGTCAACATTGTTGGTGCTCTTACATTTTAGGTATGTTGTGTATAATATCTTGAGAAATAAATTGGAAATATTCCAACTGTATGTTATCATAATATTTTAATATTACTTTCAAAGGCATACAACAAAAAAAGATGTCTGTGCAACTTAAACATAGTAATTTCTGAGAAAAAAAATAAAATATGACCTGTACAGGATTAATGGCACCCTTCACTAATATTTGGTTGCACAACCCTTGGCAGTGATGACAGCCTCCACACATTTCTTGTTGTCACCTACAGTATAAGTTTTGTACATCTGTCTGCTGGTAGATTTTCCCACTCTTCAACTGTGATTTGTTGTACCTCAACAATGTTTCCAGGATTCCTTTTACCAATGGCAGATTTCAGCTCTTTCCAAAGGTTCTCGATTAGACTGAGTTTGGGACTCATTGCTGGCCAGTTAAAAAGGAACAGATGGACTGTTTTAAACAATTCTTTTGAACTTTGGGTATGTTTTGGGTCATTGTCCTGCTGGAAAACACATGACCTTCGACCCAGATCTAGCTTTCTGACACTAGGTAGCACATTTCACTCCAAAATACCTTGGCAGTCCTTTGACTTCATGATTCCTTTAATACGGTTCAGACCTCCAGTTCCTGAGGCAGCAAAAGATAAGAACATAAGATATGCCATACTGGGTCAGAACAAGGTCGATCAAGCCCAGTATCGTGTTTCCAACAGTGGCCAATCCAGATTCCCAAAAAGGTACACAGGTTCCACAATGCTTGTCCCGGGGCAAGCAGTGGATTTCCCAGGTCCCCTTTAATAATGGTTTATGGACCTCTACTCCAGGAACTTGCCTAAACCATTTTAAACCCAGCTTCACTAACAGCCTTCACAGCATCCTCCAGTAACGAATTACAGAGTTTGAATTGAAACATAGTTGATTGAAACATAGAAACATGATGACAGAAAAAGACTATATGGCCTTATCCAGTCTGCCCTTCCATACCAACTTGTAGAGTCCTTTTTTTTCCTTTAGAGATCTTCTTTATCTTTATGTTTATCTAATTTCTTTGATATATTGCCCAGGCTGAAAGGCATTACAGCGGTTTACAAACACTACAAGCAGATACTGGATATATTCCCTTGTCACCAAAGGGCTCGCAATCTACATGTGTACTTGTGTTGGTCCCATGCTTTCTTGAATTAAGATACTGTCCTTGTCTCTACTACCTCTACTGGGAGGCTATTCCATACATCTATCACTCTTTCCATAAAGAAATATTTTCGCATATTATTCCTGAGTCTATTCCCTTTTACCTTCATCCTATGCCTCTTGTTGCAAAGCTTTCTTTCAATTGAAAGAGACTCTCCTCTTGTATATTTATGCCACAGAGGTATTTAAACATCTCCATCATATCTCCTCTATCCCACCTTTCCTCCAAAGTATAGATATTGAGATCTTTAATTCTGTCCCTATATGTCTTATGACGAAGCCCACTGACCATTTTGGCAGCCACCCTCTGCACCGATTCTATCCTGTTTATATCCTTTTGAAGGTGTGGTCTGCAGAATTGCACACAATACTCCACATAAGGTCTCACTAAAGACTTATACAGAGGCACTATCACCTCCTTCTTCCTGCTGGCCATTCCTCTCCCTATACACCCAAGCATCCTTCTGACTTTTGCCATTGCCTTTTCTACATGTTAGTCACCTTGAGATCATCAGAAACAAACACACCCAAGTCCCGCTCTTCTTTCGTGGACAGAAGTACTTTACTCCCTATACTGTACCACTCCCTTGGACTTTTGCAGTGGAAATGCATGACCCTGCATTTTTTAGCATTAAATCTTGGCTGCCAAATTCTTGACCATTCTACAAGTTTTGCTAGATCCCTCCTCATGTTATCTACACCTTCCTGGGTTTGTACACTATTGCAGATTTTGGTATAATCTGCAAAGAGGAAAACCTTACCCGACAGTCCTTCTGATATATTACTAACAAAAATGTTTAAAAAAATCAGACCAAGGATATATCCCAGCCTGATAGGATCCATCTTTCTAATATTGATTTGCTGAGTTCTTTTCAAGATGTTTTGGAGCTTGGGGCAAGGACATTAGGGTCACAGCTGATTTGCGGGAGTAGAAGACAAACGAGTCACTGTCTTCGCTTATGGAAGAAGATGACATGTGAGACTTTGTTAAGTCCAGTCTGGGGTTGAGAGTATAATCAGGGGCTTGACAACCCTCTAACGATACTATTGTGGCCTTGTGCCACAATTTGCCACAGCATCCTGCTGTCACCACAGGTTCTTCATTGGCCTGCTAAATGCTGTTTAAATTGAATTTCTCTTTTGGAATTGGTCGATACCGTCTAGTTAAAAGTCAAAGGCTGAGGACACTCCAATAATGCCTCCCTTTTGGTGATTTGCTATAAAAGGCATTTGAAAGCCTAGCTGAGGCTGGACAGTTTGTTATTTGACATTCATATTTTTTCTCTATTTTGCACTTGGATGTTAATGAAGCTCTCTCCCTAATTTGCCACAGATCTTGTTATTTGTGTTTTCCTTTGGGAGCAAGAAGGATGTGTGGGAATGCCTGGGTTAAGGGAAGATCCAGAGTCATCTGGAGCTGTATTATGTTGGCTGAGCAGGCCCTTTGGAGACCAGAGTGTGGACGTATTGTAGGATTAACTGGGAGTTTGGGCCAATCAGTGTGTGGTTCTCAGGCAGGAAGATTTACTTAACTCCCTTATATTGGCAGCCTTGCCTGTCCTCCCATCTAACTGGCATTTTTTGGGGGGAGGAGGTTCGTGGGGTTCGGTGTTTTTGTGGCAGCTTGGGCAGAGGATGACATGTGAGCCTTGGTAAGTCCAGCCTGGGGCGAAGGATGTAATACATTTTTGTACTGTGGGGCCTGTCAGGTCTCTAGCGATACCTCTGAGGAACTGGTGGACTTACCTTTTGTGGCTTTATTAATTAGCTATTTATTTATTTCTTTAGTATTTGCCACACACCTTTCCAGTAGCAGTCCAAGGTGAATTGTATTTGGGTACAGAGGTTATTTCCTTGTCCCTGGAGGGCTCATAATCTAAGTTTGTACCTGAGGCAATAGAGGGTTAAATGACTATTTTTTTCTAACCTTTAAAGAGAATCTGAGCAAACATGCTAGTAAAAAGAGAATTAAAAAGCACTTCTAATTAAAATTGTCATAAAATATTTTTTAAATGAGCTTTTACAGCAATCGTGACATTTTTGCATAGCACATGTTTAATCAGTGTCTTTCTTTTGGTGTATAACTATTTTACAGTGCTTTGTAGGCATGTTATCAACTAGTCCAATTATCGTCTAGAATCCTTGTAAGCACAACGAGCATGGCAGACAAAAATACTGATCTGCATTCTTGGACAAAAGATAAATGTGTCAGTAACTAAATTTTAGGCTTTTAAATGGGACTCAAAATCATTTTTGGATGATGCATCGTAATCTTCCACAACAAATCGGACCAGGGCAAGTGCAGGGACATTAATATCAAAGGTAAACATACTATTCCACTGCTACTGCTATCGATCATATTTGTTAACTTTTTGTCACTGTCTTGAGCAACACCAGGTATCTCTACAGTAACCACTGGATCAATAATAAGTTTTTATTTTATTCACTTTTGGTAGCTGTTGGCCTGAGATCACCATAATATGGAGTTTCATGGGTGCCAGCCATACCCCTTCCTGCATAGCCTGCTAAATGCTATTTAAATTGAATTTCTTGTTGGGCCAGGACAATACTGTCTAGCCGAGGGTCACATGCTGAGGACAGTAATGCCTCCCTTTTGGTTGTTTGTTGGGCATAATGCATTTGAAAGGCTGGCTGGACCTAGGCAGTTTGTTATTATTTGACTTGTTTGACATCCATGTTTATTCTGTATGTTGCATGCGTGTGTTAATAAAGCAATGGCCCTGATTTGCCACAGATCTTGTTATAGTATTTGTGCTTTCCTTTGGGGGTAAGAAGGGTGTGTGTGAATGCCTGTATTATGTTAAATCCTAATAAACACAAACATTACACTGTAAGTCCTGTAAGTTTTGTGTTGTTTATAATGTTCATGTTTATATTGTGATTAACCTAGAAAATTGTGATAGGCAGAATATAAATGTTATAAATAAAAAATAAGCCTATGAGTAAAGATTACATGGCTCTTGGAGGTAGCTGATTTATTGTAGGCAGCAACATAGGCAAGTAGGACTCAATCCCTAGGACTTGCTACACCCTAATAAAGACTAGATAGATGTGTGGGACAAAATTGCTGCAGCATATTTAACGCAATGAACAAGAAGAGCAATGGGGTCTTTGGGGTTACCCAAGCCAATGCCCCTGCCAATTCTGTTTCTGGAGGAAATGAGCCCCACAACATTATGGAACCTTCACCATATTTAACTGTGGGAAAGGTGTTTTTTTTCCTTATAAGCTTTATTTCTTCGCCTGTAAATATATCTCTGGTCTGTATTGCCAAAGAGCTTAATTCTTCTGTCCACAGAACATTTTCCCAGAAGGATTGTGGTTTCTCAAGATGGGTTTGGGCAAAGATCAGGCGTGCCTTTTTATGTCAGTCTTTAAGCAGTGGGGTCCTCCTTGGCCTTTGCTCATGAAGTCCTTCTTTGTTTATTGTGCGGTGTATGGTGTGGGTTGAAACCACCACTCCAGATTGCCGTAGCTCAGCCTTAAGCTCTTTGGATGTTGTACATGGTGTTTTTTCGAACAGTTTGCACTAACCTTTGAAGACTTCTTGGATTAATTTTTCCTTTTCCCACCACATCCTGGGAGGTTCTTGACAGTTCCATGAGCAGAAAACTTCTTAACATTACGAACTGCAGACACAGGAATCCCAAGGTCATTGGAGATGGTCTTGTACCCCCTTTGAAATTTGATGCTTGGTGATAATGACTTTTCTGAAGGTCTCAGGCAGCTCTCTTGTCTTCACCATTGTGAAAATAGAACAGGAAGTGAATCTGGCCATTTTAAACATTAGAGTCATCATTCATTGATTCAAGTCATGTGTACTGACAAAAGATCACAGGTGTGTCTAATTTTACTGCAATGGGAATGTGCTTCTTCTGTTCAAACTGATATGAATTGTTTACAAGGGTGCCAATAATCATGTTCTTACAATGTCCCAGTTTTTATACTATTTCCTATTTTAATTGGTCTTGTTTTATTTGTTTCTTTTATATGTCAAATATGCGTGCATATATAGTCCAAAGCCATTTCACTGGCCGTTTTTTTAGGAGATACTGGACATTAAAGGGTTGAGCAGCAAGGATGCCAATAATGTTGACCACAACTGTAAATTAGGAATGATCAAGTATCCATAGAGCTGGCACCTATGTCCTAACCCCTCTAAAATGACAGGCAGTGAAAAGCATCTAGGAGGATGACAAACACAAACATAAGTCACAGGAATACTTTTACTGGTCTGCTGTGCAACTTCTGTGAGGTCATAACAAAGCAATCACAAGTGTCCTGGCTTCTAAGAAAAGCTGCCTTCTTCCTGGTCTCTGACCTTATTACAATATCCATTCTACAGGCACGGTTAGCAATTCTTTATTGGAGTAATCCTGCCAGAAACTAGAACAAATGGGATGTCAGCCTTTTTTTCTGATGTCTACTTCACCCCTGAGGCAAAGTTAGTGTTTGAAATTTCTGAAAGGTCCTATTAAAAAGTTCTTCCCATCATTCTAGACAGCTATCAGGAATAAGTGTGAATTTGAAAGTCCCAATGTGCAGTTACAGAATAAGCAGCGCATGAGTGACTCAAGGGAAGAACATTATTAAAAACAGTGTGGGAATGTGTACATGTATACTGGGAAGGAGGGCTATGATCATACTAAAATGTGTACATCTTTTACTCCAAATAAGTGGGGAAAAACATTTTTGGAGGGAAAAGATGACAACTTTGAATAAATGTAAAGAGATATATAAACAAGAAACATACAATTTCATATTTTCCACAAATATGTATGGTTTTCTTAATATAAATCAGGGTTTAACGCAACCTGTCACATTATCAGGATATCTACAGTGTATATGCACAGGGTTTAATTTCTGGGGGAATGGCCTGGAACAGAGTTTCATTACTTGTTTCCAGACTTCAGAGCAGCATGGCTATTCTGCTTTGGCCTTCAGGGGAGAGGGCAAGCCTAGAGCAGAGCAGAGAAAATTCACTCTATTCCTTTATCCACACCCTCTTCTCTTGCCTCTGACCTGCCTACCCCATCCCCCAGCTCCACAATTCCACTTCTTTTTCTCTACAAATTAAGCCCTGCAAATGCATGAGATAAATATTTATAAAAACTGATCTTATTTTTTTTATGTACAGATTTATTATTTGCCAAATTCAAATTTGTTTGCAGCAAGGAACAATATAAACATATAATGCAATAGTTAAAACACAAGAATAAAACAAAAAATCATAATGAAACACCAGTTCATAAGGTATAATATAATAAACCTCTCTATCCCTTCTGCACCATACAAAAAAGAAGCACCCACCACAGTACCAGTCCCTAAGTGTAACTACAAATCATATTTAGTGATAAACATGACTGTCCGTAGGGTCCTCTGAAACAAGTGCTTGGGGGACAGTGATTTTCATTTAGTGCTGACTGATCTGGACCATGGGCAGCATTCTCTTCTCTAACTACTTCTGGCACATATGATTTTTGGGACGTCAATACACCTGGGGCCTAATTTTCTTTTCATTTAAATCTGAGAATGATATGGTGTACCTGGATATGTTTTACCACAAGAACATAGTTCCAGCCCACCTCAGCAGATAAAAGTCACTTTGCTAAAATGAGATCTTTGCATCATCCCTTCTGTAACTTGTGGTTTCACCTGCTTCCTGGGATGGCGGAGACGGGATAGTGGGGGCAGGAGGAAGATGGTGACATTTTGTTTACCAGATAATGTCCTTTCCTTGAATCCTACTAGACCAGTCCAGACAAGTGGGTTGTGTTCCCCTACCAGCAGATTGGTGGAGACAGATAGCCAATGGAATGACCAGGTTTCAATGATATCCCTTCCATGCCTCTATTCGCCTCAGCCACCAGAGGGCCCCTCAGTATCTGTCCAAAAGCATATGGGAGAACATGGCAAATCTCACACAACCTCAATTTCGGCAACAATGAGTGATCAAACAGCAGAAGAACTATGTACAGGAAAAAATAAACTGAAGGCCGTCAGTAGAACACATACCTGCAGAGCCAAATATAGAAATCAGAGCAGACCAGAAGGTATCACTGCAGTATAACAAACAGTTCTAGGGCAGGCTCTGGACTGGTCTAACAGGATTCAAGGAAAGGACATTATCTGGTAAATAAAATGTCACCTTCCATATCATCCTGCTAGACCAGTCCAGACATGTCAAAACTACGCCTCCACTGGGCGGGAAGAAGACACAACAGCTCACAAAATCTTTGAGCCAAAGGCCGTGTCCACTTGAACATGGACATCCAAGTGGTAATGCTTGTCAAAAGTGGAAAGAGATGGCCATGTTGCCGCCCGACAAATGTCTGCAGGGGCTACCGAACTACACTCTGCCTATGAGGATGCTTGCACTTGAGTAGAATGGGCGTGCAAACAGGCCAGAACCGTCTGGTTCCACAACAGATATGCCAAGGCAATGGCCACCTTAATCCAGCATTCCAAAGTACACTTAGCACAAACAGATAATTCAATTTATGAAAGGAATTTGTAACCTCCAAGTACCGAAGAAGCACCCTCTGGACATCCACAAGGCAAAGATCCTTATCCTTCCCTCAACATTGCTTCTTAGAAAAGGCGGGCAGGCAAATTACCTGGTTCACATGAAAGGGAAAAATCACCTTGGGCAAAAAGGAAGGCACAGCTCAAATGGAAATGGCCTTCTCTGAAAAAGACAGATCAGAATCCTGGAAAGACAAAGGCTGCAGCTCAGAAATCCGTCTTGCTGAACAAATCGCAACCAAGAAAACCATCTTGAGAGTCAAATCCTTCAGAGTAGTGCGCTTCAATGGCTTAAAGGGCTACAACATCAGGGCCCTGAGCACCAAACACAGATCCCAGGAAGGGACCACAGATCGAAGGGGAGGATGCAGGTACCGACCCCTTGAAGAAAACGTGCAACATTCACGGAGGTGGAAGGCCTCTTTGTAAAGCTCCTAGCTCCTCCCTGTTCCCTTCCGACAAGGCTAATCAGGCCAAAGACTCATTTAAACACTGGCATGCTCAGGTGCACCCGTGCCTGAGGACCTTGCCAGAGGGCCCTTTGGCATGGCCCTTAGGCGAGGACCTGCAGGAAAAATGACAAAAGAACACTACAAAAATGTGACAGCAGTCATAAGAAGTGCCATACTGGGCCAAACCAATGGTACATCATATGCAGTATCCTGTTACAGAAGTATTCAATCCATGTCACCAATACCAGGACAATTACAAATAAGTAAAAGCAGAGAGCCCAGCACCGATTCCTGATGTACCCCAGCAGGCAATTTAAAAGTCAGCCTGCCGCCAGCTGCACCACACTGTTCCTGATCACTATTAGAAGTAGGGAGCAGAAGGAGAGCCCATCTTGCTCCCCACTGCCAAGGCCAAGCAGGACCTTTACCAGCAAGCAAAATTCAGCATAAATACTTACACGAAGATGGCACGGATCTCAACAGGACTAATAATACAACTCTTGCTCACCACTCTTCAATACACCCACAACAGAACCATGCAGAATGGACTGATCCCTGTCATTTACAGACAGGGGGACTAATACCAGCATCACATATTCATGCACATTACAACAGAAGACATCACAGACTCATTAGAATCAAGCTCCACTGAACCTAAATCATCAGACGTGCAACAAATCCCATTAAATGTGCCCTGGTAAATTCTCGCTCAGCATGTAACAAAATTAATACCCTCTCAGATTACAAAAAGGAATACAACATTGACATTCTATTTGTCACAGAATCTTGGCTGACTGACACAAACAATGTGCTAGCAAACCAGCTGACTACAACTACATCAACCCTACACAGCTATCCAAGACTGGGAAGAAGAGGAGGAGTCATCTTCATCTTCGCAGAAAAAAATCTCGAAACCAAGCTCACCACAGCCACCACTTGCCAACACCCTGGTTGTGGAAAACAAACACCTTACCATTTGCCTGGTATACAGAGCTCCTAATGCAGGCACAGAAGACTTCTCAATACTCCTAGACATAGCATGCACCCATGCTGCCAATAATGAGCCCTTTATTATACTGGGTGACTTCAATCTCAACTCAGCACCACTAGCACAAGTCCTGGAAGCCATGGAAGCTATGGACCTCACCCAAATCATCAATGAACTCACCCATAGGAAAGGAAACACCCTGGATCGTACCCCAAAAAATCCAATCAGCCACGCAGCACATCACATCCCAAGTAACACCCATTCCATGGTCAGACCACCACCAAATCACTTTTAAACTACCACTGCTCAACTACAACACCTCAAAACATCCTCAAGTCTAATCACATCGAAGGTTCAAGGAATTCAATAAACAGGATCTACTAGATCACATCATTCCAAGGCTAGACTCAGACACAACTAACCTCACCTTACTTGTTCACAGATGGAACACCACCATCGCGCCATACGCAACTGTCCCATAGAGAACAAAACCTACTCAATATGTTTCGGCTCCCTGGTACTCCAGTGAAATCAAAAAGGCCAAGCACGAACTACGACAGATTGAACTCTGCTGGAGGAAGACAAAAGACCCAATCCCACCGGAATGAATATAAAACTAATTCACAAACATAAAAGGGATTATCACGCGAACCTGATCCTTAAATTTTTGAACAAACCCAGATAATTGTTCACAATAGTAAAATCCTTCACATATGCACCCTCAACCCAATCTCAAACTGAAATGCAACCAGAAGAGTTCGCTGCAACCTCCAGAACAAGCTAATCCCCACAACTACCTTGGTGACGAGGAGCAGTCCACTTCTCTTCAGCACACTCCTAACAAAATGTTGGACCAAATTCACGTCTATTTCCCCAAAACTGCTTGATCAGATAATCACAATGCTCAATACCACAACACTGCCACTTGATCCTTGTCCTGTCTCCTGGATAACAATAGCCAGGAACGAATTCATACCACCCCTTCTCAAAATACTAAACCTATCACTTCCCATGGAACCCTGCCAACATGCCTAAAGACAGCATCCATAAGACTTATCCTAAAAAGCTTCAATGCAAACATTAACCTACCCACCTCTACAGACCCAAATCCAGCATCCCCTTCCTTGCAAATATAGTCGAAAAAGCAGTTCAATTGCAGTTACAGGACTTCGTAGACTCCTCCGCCCCTCTGGACTTATAACAGCATGGTTTTAGAACCAACCATGGTGCAGAAACATTACTCATCAACAACCTGCTCCACAGGCTCGAACAGATCAAGCAAGGATTCATCCTAATATTTTTAGACATGGCTTATGCCTTTGACTCAATAAGTCACGATAATTTACAACTCAGGGTGGAATCAATAGGAGTAAGTGGTAACCCCCTAGCATGGTTCCAATCCTACCTAATTGACTGCTACCAGTAAAAATAAGAAACAAGGCATCCAACTCATTCAACCCTCAGGGATCAGCCCTCTCAGCCTTACTCTTCATTCTTTACATTCAACCAATATACCAAATCATGCAATGCAATGTGCGCCTTCGGGTCAGTCCTGACTCCTGGCGACCCAGAAGCTCCTGGGTTTTACAAACACATAAAATACACTACCACATTTATGCTGACGATTTAATGATATAAGCTCCATTCGAAACCACCAATCGAGAGTATATTGTTATACAATCATGCTTCAGTGAAGTCGTCAAATGGCTGGAAGACCAAAAACTCTATATCAACTACAACAAGTCAGAAGTACTCATCATATCCAGGGACCCATCCTACACCCCACCAGAACAATTAAAACTCAACGACATTCTACTACCTGTAAGATCAGAGGTTAAATATCTAGGAATCACCTTAGATCACAAACTGACATTCCAGACTTATTACAGGATCCGAGGCAGCATGGATTCACCAGAGGCAGGTCTTGTCAGACAAATCTGATTGATTTCTTTGACTGGGTGACCAGGGAGTTGGACCGAGGGAGAGCTCTAGATGTGGTGTATTTAGATTTCAGTAAAGCCTTTGACACTGTTCCTCACAGGCGACTTATAAACAAACTGAGCACCCTAGGGATGGACCCTAAAGTTACTGCTTGGGTTAGAAATTGGTTGGGTGGGAGGCGACAAAGAGTACAAGTAAATGGAGCTCACTCTGAGGAGAAAGATGTTACCAGTGGTGTGCCCCAGGGATCTGTCCTTGGTCCGATTCTTTTTAACATCTTTGTTAGTGATATAGCGGAAGGGCTGTCGGGTAAGGTTTGCCTCTTTGCGGATGATACCAAAATCTGCAATAGAGTAGACACCCAGGAAGGTGTAGATAACATGAGGAGGGATCTAGCTAAGCTTGAAGAATGGTCTAGAATTTGGCAGCTGGGATTTAATGTTAAAAAATGTAAGGTCATGCATTTGGGCTGCAGCAATCCAAGGGAGCAATACAGTATAGGAGGTGAAGTACTTTTGTCCACTAAAGAAGAGCGGGACCTAGGCGTGGTTGTGTCTGATGATCTTAAAGTAGCTAAACAGGTAGAAAAGGCGACAGCAAAAGCTAGAAGGATGCTTGGGTGCATACGGAGAGGAATGGCTAGCAGAAAAAAGGAGGTGATAATGCCTCTGTATAAGTCTTTGGTGCGACCTCATTTGGAGTATAGTGTGCAATTCTGGAGACCACAACTTCATAAGGATGTGAACAGGATGGAGTTGGTGCAGAGGGTGGCTACTAAAATGATTAGTGGTCTTCATTATAAAGCATATGAGGATAGACTTAAGGATCTTAATATGTACACCTTAGAGGAAAGGCGGGATAGAGGTGATATGATTGAGATGTTTAAATACCTCCGTGGCATAAATGTTCAGGGAGAGAGCCTCTTTCAATTGAAAGCAAATTCTGCTATGAGGGGACATGGGATGAGGGTGAAGGAAGATAGATTCAGGAGTGATATGCGGAAATATTTCTTTACGGAAAGAGTAGTGGACCAATGGAATAGTCTCCCAGTGGAGGTGGTAGAGTTGAGGACAGTAACTGAATTCAAAAAGCATGGGACCAACACAGAGGATCTCTAAAGGTAAAAAGTGGACTGTTGTAGTTGTTGATATGGAAGGACAGACTAGATAGGCCATGTGGTCTTTTTCTGTCATCATGTTTCTATGTTTCTATTTAAAAAGAATAACAAATTCTATTTACCAGAAGATCAGGATCCTGCACAACCTTCGACCACTATTAGATCATCAGCATTACTGGACAGTATACCAGGCCTTAATCACCCCACACTTGGACTATTGTAATTCAGTCCTCATGGACTCCCAAACCTAGCCCTTAAACCTCTCCAAATAGCGCAGAACACAGCAGCCCGTCTCGTCAGCAAAACTCCAACATGACCATATCTCACCAGTACTAAAGAACCTATACTAGCTTCCAGTAGGAACCAGAATAAAATATAAGACCATAATGATCACATTCAAAACAATGCACAACCTCTCAGCAACCTGCTTGGTACCACTCATCCAAAGGAACATGGAGAAAAGATTACGGCGACAACACCACCAAAATCTGGTTTCCATCCCAGCTCTAAAAGCAAAAAGCTCATAATCCCTCTGTCAAAGGGCATTTTCTTTCTATGGACCTAAAAACTGGAACTGGTTGCCACCCACACTAAGGTAAATGAATTCCAGAAAAAGCTAAAAACATACCTTTTCAGAGAAACCTTTGAACGATCACATAGCCACCCACAGAAACCTGCAACCTATGTCAACACCCATGCAATGCACACTCAAAAATGATACCTCCCAACCTGTAATTGCATTCTCAACCCTTCCCCTCAATCTATTGTAAGTCTCATTCACATAACACATAAGCCAATCCTATATATATAGTTATCTCTGTAAACGCTGTACAAATTATAGTTAAATCCTGTTAATTACAATGTATATAGTTACTTGTTACTGATACAACTGTTCTATGTAAAACAGAAAGATACTATGAATAGCAGTAAAAAAGAAATGTTAAATAAATAAACATTCTGATGTAAGGCTAGAGACTTACCAGCCACCAGACCTCTGAAACAGGCCAGAGCTGCCACCTGAACCTTCAGGGAGCTCAGAGAAAGGCCCTTTTCCAGACCTTCATGAGAAAGGCCAACAGAGATAGCACCATGGCCGCCCCAGGAATCGGCTTCCGTGAGCTGCACCATCCCTCAAAGAGGCACCAGACCCACATGTATGCCAGGTTGGCAGACCTCCTCCAGGCTCTGAGAAGAGTGAAAACCACTGCAGGAGAGTAGCTCTTATGCACTAGCCCACTCCTTTCAAAAGCCAAGCCGTAAGCGAGAAGGGAGCCAGGTCTTCCAGAATGATCGGCCCCTGATGCCTCGACACAGAGGTAAATAAGAGGTGGCACTTGTAGGAGTCGAATCAGATCTCTGAACCATGCTCTCCTCGGCCAACCTGGTGCCATCAGAACAATCTGTCCCAGGTGGTGCTCTACATGCCAAATCACATGCCCCAAAGCCAAGGTGGAAACATGTACAGCAGGCCTTGCCTTGGCCAGGACTGGACCAGGGCATCTATGCTCTCAAACCCTGCCTGTGTGTGGCAACTGAAGCAGCAAGTCTTTGCACACCTTGGATCAGGTCACCATCAGATCCATCTCAGGGCAACCTCAACGCTAAAGAATCAACTGAAATGCCTCCTGACTCCCACTCTCCAAGATCCAGAGAGTGCCAGTTGAGATAGTCAGCCTCTACATTGTCCACCCTGGCAATGTGCTGGGCCGACAGAACTAGAGGCTTTTCTCTGCCCAGGAAAACAAGATAGCCATCTCCAAGGCCACTCCAGCATTCCTCATGCCATCTTACCGATTGACATAAGCCACTGCCGTGGCATTGTCCAAAAACACTGAAACCGTCCGACCCTTGACCAGGGGCTGGAAACACAGGAAAGCCAACCTGATGGCTCTCACCTCAAGGCAGTTGATGGATCACACTACTTCCCTGTGGTTCCAATGGCCCTGGGCCGTTCAGTCTTGGCAATAGTTTCCCCAGTCTGAGAGACTGACATCTGTTGTCAGAAGGATCCATGAGTACTCGTCCAGAGGCATGCCCTTCTTCAGATGATTGGGCTGTTCTCAGCACCCAGGCTGTTCTTCACCATCGGTGGGAGCAGAAGCCTGAGCTCGGACATCTGAGAACTTGAGGACCATCAAACCAGTAAGGACTGTTGGAGTGGTCGCATATGAGCCCGCGCCCATGGCACCATTACAACTGTCACTGCCATCGATCCGAGGAGCTGTAAATAATCTCAGACTCTGGGAGCTTGTTGTGCACAGAACAGCGCCAGGTAATCCAAAAACCTTTTGACTCTCTCCTCTGGCAGGAAGACTCTGCCCACTTGCATACTGAAGTATGCTCCCAGAAACTCCAGAGAATAGGAAGGCACCAACTGGGCTCTTCCCACAACTGATCACCTAGCCTGGGCTTTCCAAGGACACCTTTGACAGAGAAACGGCTTGGATGAGCCAGTTACCCAGATATGGGTGCACACAAATCCCTTGGTACTGTAGTGTCGCATCCACCACCACAGTGAGCTTGGAGAACATCCTTAGGGCAGTGGAGAGCGCAAAAGGAAGGGCAGCCAACTGCAAGTGCGAGTTAAGCATGGCAAAACTCAGATACTTTTGCTGATCTTCCAGGATTGGGGTAGGAAAATACGGTAGGCCAGATCCAAAGATGCAAGTAACTCCCTTCGGCACACTGCCTGAACCCCTGATCTCTAATTTTTCATATGGAAGCGCAAGACACATGCTGGCGTTGACACCCTTGAAGTCAAGAATGGGTCGTAAATAGCAATCCTTTTTTGACACCACAAAATAGATCGAATATCTGCCCTGGCGTCGACTGTCTGGGGGAATGGGCACCACTGCCTTCAGAAGTAGCAACTTGTACAAGGTGAACCGCATAGCTGCACCTTTGCTTGCTGACCCACAGGAGAGGACAAACATGTCCAGGACTGGCTCTGCAATCCAGGACATAGCATACTGAATGGTGTCTAGCACCCAGGAATCCTTGGTGACCCCGACCCATTCCTGAAAGTAAAGGCAAAGTCTGCTTCCAACTAATGGGCCCTCACATCTTCATTGCGTAGACATAGAAGGACCTCCGCTGGAGGGGGCCAAGTCCCTGGTCCCACGAGGTCCTTGAAAGGATGGAGAACATGTCCAAAATCCAGAAGCACAGGGGAAGAAAGGCTTTCCAGGCCAATAGTGACAGGAGTCCCAAGACCCCTGGGAGTCCAACAAGCGTGCCAGCAAGGAACGGACAGAGGCCGATGGAAAAGGGGCTCCTGCCCACTTCCCAGGTTCTTTAGACTTGTCCTCTGGAAGGCAATTAAGGTTTTGTCTCACTATGGTCCTTCGCCATTTTCTCCAAATCTGCCCCAAACAGAAACTTCCCTTTAAAGGAATTGGAGGATGTGTCTGCTGCCCAGTGGCAAAGCCAAATCCAATGCCGTGACACTGTTGACAAGACCACTAGGTGGACGCATTCATAAATGGCATCAAAAAGGAAAGCCGTAGCTGACACCAAAAGAGGGGTAGTATCATCTGACGGGAGAGACTGAATCTACTGGAGAAGAGTTCACGATGTCAGGTCTGCACATAGCACCAACTGAAGAATAGCCGTCACCATGGCGAATTGGTTCTTCAGCAATGAATCCACCTTTCGGTCCAGAATATCCTTTAAGACCAATCTGTCTTCCACAGGAATGGTGGCCCGTCTTGTAACCACTGTGACCTGCGCATCCACCTTGGGTATATCAAACCACACAATGCACTACTTCTCCGGAAGAGCATACAGCTTCTTATACACCCTTAGTCCCTTAGGCGGGGAGTCAGGAGAATTCCACTCCTGCTAGATCATGTCCTTGATCACCTCTGGGAAAGAGAAGACTCTAATAGATTTACGCACCCCTTGCAGGAGGGGATGAACCTTCGGCCTCTGCTCCATGTCTGGAGCATCCGCCAAGTTCAAGGTGGATGATACCTTGGCAATCAATGCTGCCAGTTCCTCCTTCTGGAACAGGTGAATAACCCCAGCCTCTTCATACTCTTCTGAAGGTGAGAGCACATCTTCGTCCACATCAGAGTCCAAAACCGAGACATCTGAACTGAAGCCAGAGTCCAAATCTTGGACAGACCCTTGCTGCTCCATATCTTTAGGAGGAGACCTTCACCAGGGAAATTTAGCCATAGGCAACCAAACAGGACTTCCAATCTCAGCCTGCCCCTCAGGAGACTGCATGGTCTGAATTTCCAAGCCAGAATAACCAGGCCTGTTGTAAAAAGGAAAAGAATTCCAGGGAAACCAATCCAGAGTCTGGAAGCTCTCCTCTTGGAAATAACTTCCCAACACTAGGGGACATAGCTGCCGCCAAACCCCTAGAAGACAGGGAGTGGCCAACAGCACAGTTGCCGGAATCTATAGCCAGCTGGCTATCCTTACCCACAGCACCAACCGCCACTTCCTGCTCTGAGGCAGGTTAAGACCAGACCGGCTGGGAGAAGGGGAGCAGGCCCTTTGGGGACAACTCTGCAAAGAGTAGAGTTTAGAAGCCGGAGACAAGGCACCTCGCTTGCCACAGGCAAAACAACGTTTCTTGAAAGAAGACACAGAGGTTAAGCAAGCACAACAGCACACGCTGAGGCCACTGCGGCCCGGAAGGTGCACATTTGCACTTGTACAGTAAAGCGTGAAATGGGCGTTTGGGTAGCAATGCATGTTGGAGTTGCTTGGGTGGAACGCACACTAAGATTGCGCAACTGCCAGACACGCAATAATGATCCACAAAATTTACCCATTTGGAGAAAATGCCCTGAGTAAGAGACACTACTAACGTGTGTAGAAAAGGGTGGGAAAGCCCCACCCTGCGTCAATGGTCCCCAGTGGTCCACCTCAAATTGTGCCCCAGGAGGACGGAATCGGAAGCTTCCAACAAGGTCAATGACGAGGTCAAGCCTCGTTACTCATCCCCGGGCAAAAAACTCATGCTGGGCTCAGCTCTCCTCCCCTGAAACTACTTCTCTTACTTTTCAGATACTGTGTTTAAGTTGGCTGATAGGCAGATTCCTCGGATAGCATAAGAACATAAGATATGCCATACTGGGTTATACCAAGGACCATCAAGCCCAGTATCCTGTTTCCAACAGTGGCCAATCTAGGTCATACGTACCTAGCAGTTTCCCCAAAAGACACAGGTTCCACAATGCTTGTACTGGGTCAAGCACTGATATCCTGGGTCACTTCTTAATAATGGTTTATGGACCTTACCTCCAGGAACATGTCCAAACCTTTTTTATTTTTTTTTTTTTAATGGTAGTTTTTATTCAGTTTAAACATATAAAATAACAGTACAAACGATCATGATATAAAAGGATACAAGCAGATGCTATTGATCAAAATAGCAAAAGAATATAATAACTTGAACAAGACAGTACAATAACTTTAACAAGAACTAGTATCAGTCCAGGCCAGCACGCCACCCTCCCTCTCTCCGTTCAATGTGGTTACAGCAGAGACCATTCCACAAGGCAGCCTCCATCAATCACTTTCATCAAACATAATTTTGTAAAGCTGACCATTTCTTACTTAGTTTACCAGACCATGGGTTCTTGGCTATATAGATCTCTTCGTAGGTCTTGTGTAGGATTAAGAGACTCCACCAATGCTCGAAACAAGCTTTGTCGAGATTCTTCCAGTGTATTAGAACTATTTTAAGCGCTATCCCGAGCATTAAGTCCAGCAGTTTACTATCCCATTTCATCAGAGTAGGTTCCAAAGCTATGGATTTATATATTACTATCCGATAAATGATAGGAGTTTGTAAATTGAGGATTTGTGATATGCGTTCCCATACTCTGTTCCAATATATTTCCAGGGATTTACAATGAAACAACATATGTGCCAGTGTCCCAATTTCCATGTTACAGGACCAACATCGATTTCCCTCCTGTAGTGTCCATTTCATTTTCTTAGCCGATGTAATATGCGCTCGATGTGCTATAAAGTACATAGATTGTGTGAGAGACGCTGCTCTCGTGGCACGTATTTGAGTTCCCCAAAAAGTGTCCCAATTTTCCGGAGGTATATCTTGACCGGTTTCAGTAGCCCACACCGACTGTATCTTAAAACATGTCTTGTCACTTTTGGATCGGAGAATCGCAACACATCTCGAAACAGCTTTGGCATCTGTTTGTAATTCTTGAAGTTTCTGTCGCAGTGGCCATCCAGTACGTATCAAGACAGGTGACACACCCGCTTTGCTCATGCAGTGTCGGAGCTGACACCATTGGAAATAGCATGTATTAGGCAATCGGAATTCCGTTCTTAATCTGTCAAAGGTTTTAAATGCACTTCCATTGATCAGTTGTCCAATGGTTATAAGACCATGTTCCACCCATTTTTTCCATAAGACAGGCTTCCCTCCGATGATAAGGCGCAGGTTCAGCCATAAGGGCATATCTGCGGCGAAGTCATCCCCTCCATCGATACATGATGCCAATAATCGACAGGCATGCTGTGTTTCTCGGATAATAGCATTATGTGGTACAGTCTGGTCTACTACTGTGCCAACCATTAGCCATGTAGGTAGGGGGGAATGTATGGCCCGCTCCACACTCAACCATCTAGGTCCTTTATCCGTGTCGTCAGAGTCGACCCATTGAGCACCCTGCTTTAAAAGAGAGGCAGTGTGCAGCCAGTCGAGATCTGGGAAATGGACACCTCCTTGTGCATTAGGTAACTTCAGTTTCCAGGCAGCTATTCTAGGTACTCGGTTGTTCCATAAAAAGGCTATCAGTTGACTATTCATTTTCTTATAGAAGGCTGACGGGAAGCGTAAGGGAATCATACTTAATATATAGCTGAGTTTTGGTACCAACATCATTTTTATCGTTTCTAGCCTGCCCCACCAACTCAAATGAAGGGGGGTCCACCTGCAGACGTTATCATGTACAAGTTCTTGACACATCTTAATGTTGATTGCGACAGTCTCTTCCAAGGTGGTGCCATAGGTCACGCCCAGGTATCTAAAGGATGACTTCTCATATTGAAAGGGGTATCCACGCATCATTTCTTCGCTGACCTGTTCATTCAGAGGAATAATTGTTGTTTTATTCAGATTTACTTTATATCCGGATATCGCTGAATATGCATCTATGAGTTGCAGTGTTTCAGGAAGGTCTGATGGTTGTAGAAAAATGAGCAGGTCATCTGCATATGCTGACAATTTACAGGGACCATCAGCTAACTCAATTCCTTTTATGTTTTCCTTCTGTCGGATCGCTATTAATAAGGGTTCCAGGGCTAAATTAAAAAGCATCGGTGACAGGGGGCAACCCTGTCTGGTCCCTCTTTGCAACTGAAAAGGGGCTGAGAGGTGTGAGTTGACCGCTATTCGAGCTGTGGGTTTGGTATATAACAATTCAACGCGTTTTAGGAACTTTTCTCCTATCCCAAACCACCGTAGGGATCGAAATAGAAAGGACCATTCCAGTCGATCGAAGGCTTTTTCGACATCCAATGCTAGCCCTATCAGGGGCTCGGCCTTAGTCTTGGCAGATGTCAGTACATGTGCCAATAATCTTCCATTATCTGTAGTGGATCTGTTTTGTATAAATCCACATTGATCCTCATGTATCAAATCTTTTAAGATCCGTCCTAATCGGTTAGCAAGCACTTTAGCATAGATTTTATAATCAGAGTTTAGGAGAGAGATGGGTCTGTAATTCTCTATCTTTTGTGTATCCCTGCCCGGTTTCGGGTGAATTACCACCACAGCCTCTGCCAGGGCTCCAATCTCTGGAGATTCATCTTGTAGGCCACTGTAGTAGATCTGTAGCATGGGAGCCAATTGAATGCAATATTTATTATAGAATTCCAGTGGGATACCATCTGGACCGGCGGCTTTGCCACGAGCCATCTGTTTGATCGCATCTTGTATTTCAGTTACAGAGATCTCTTGTTCCAGCGTTCGACTTTGATGACTGGTTAATGTGGGTCCTACTATATTGGAGACAAAATCTTCAAAGGCTTTGTCACTACATTGGGTATCCGAGCGATATAGTTCCTCATAGAATTCTTTGCAGCGGTCTAGTATTTTGTCAGATCTCAGGAGAAGGCCCCCGGAATTGTCTTGCAACGCCGCTATAGCGGTCTTGCTGGTCTTTGGTTTGAGCTGCCGAGCTAAGAGGGATCCAGAGCGGTTGCTTTCATAGTAGTATGTACTACGTTGTAGCTGGATACTACTCAGTGCTTCTTTGTTGAGGAGAGCATTATATTGGTATCGCAATTTTTGGAGTCTAATCAATATCATTGAGTCAGCTCTTTTGGCTAGTAACCTTTCCCCAGCTTTTATTTGGAGTTCCAGTTCATCTTTTTCTTTTTTCCTGGCTTTACGCCGTCTAATGGTGTAGGTGGTAATATGAGCTCGTATTGTCGCTTTAAAACCTTCCCACCAGCTCCAGATGGAGGTATCAATAGGTGTATTATATTTAAAATAGGTCTCAATTTCCCCTGACAGTAGCTGTACAAAGGAGTCATCTGCTAGTAGGGATTTATCAAATGTCCATCTTGGCGGAACATGTTGTGTAACGTTGGTATCCAGTACTAGGGAGACAGCGGCGTGATCCGATACCGTTGTAGCATATATCTCTGCGGACAACACTTGAGGCATCAGCTCTGTGGACAGTAGGAAGAAATCGATCCTTGTTTGGGTATTATGTGGGATGGAATAAAATGTGTAGTCTCTTTCTTGGGGATGAAGTAGGCGCCATGGGTCTACCAAGTGTAGCTCTGTTATGATTCCTTTAAGAATCGCCTGCGATTTGACTTTGTCTACAGCCCGATAAGGCGTGCGATCTAACAGTGGATCCAAGATGACATTGAAATCGCCCCCTAAGATGATATTGGTGTGAGCTGCGGCTGTAACTTCTTTAGCTATCAGTTTGAAAAAGTTAGGGTCATCGAGGTTGGGTGCGTAAATATTGAAGAATGTGTAAAGCTGTTGATTTATTTTCATCGTCACTCTGGCCCATCGACCTAGCGGATCAATCTGTGTGCCGGTAATGGCGGATTGCAGGAATTTGCGCACTAATATTATTACCCCCCCTTTGCGTTGAGTGGCAGAGGCCGAGGCCGCCACCTGGAAATATTTAGAGGTTACTTTCTGCGATTCAGTATCTGTTAAATGTGTCTCTTGTAAGAGGGCAATATCTGCTTTTTTTTGTTGGCAGTACGCTAAAATCTTCTTTCGCTTGACAGGGCCAGTAATACCTTTTACATTTAACGAAAGCATTAGGAGATCACTAGACATCAATGTTGGAATAAGCTGTCTTATAGGTGAAAGCTATCCTATGGATAGGTCTGCCGCGTACTTGCATTTTGCGTGTATGTGGAGGGTTTTGCACTGGACTGGACTGACACAAATAACTGCATAACTGGCAAACATTGTATCGCTAAGGTGAACACAATCCACTGAAACAGTAACCAACCCCGACCTCCCGTTGCCACCCCTACATTTCAAGCAGGAATATCTGGTTAATTAAAACTATTTAGAACAACAGAAATACAGTCAATGAGGTGTTTAACAAGGCTTAAGGCGTTCTAAAATTTGTGAGAACGCACGGCCGCACCCCCTGAGTATATGCTGAGGTCTCTACACTGCGTGAGAGATCAGAATATTGACCTCAGGTTTCCATACCGCATTATTCTTGTAGGAAAGTTTTCAGTTTTTCAGCTTCAACAAAATTCCTCGTTTCATTATGCAGCGTGACCCGCATGGTTCCTGGGTAGTATAGCCCGTATCTTGCCTGTGCACTTTGTAGCATGGGTCTACAGGCCAGCAACGCTTTTCTCCGATCTACCGTTTGCTTGCTCAAATCTGGATAGAGTGCCACTTTGTGTCCCTGGATTTGCAGTGATCCGGCTTTCCGTGCAGCTTGAAAGATCTGCAGGACCTGTGGGTATCTCAGTACCTTCAGTATGAGTGGGCGCGGGTATCGTGTGTTTTCAGCTTTGTGTGTTGGGATTCGATGGGCCCGTTCTAGTTCAAAAGGCCTTGCAAAGACAAGCTGCAGCATCTCCGGTATGGTTTTTTCCAGAAATCCAATCGGATCGGTGCCTTCAGCGCCTTCAGGGACTCCAACAAGGCGGATATTATTTCTACGGGCATGGTTGTTTTGATCTTCAATCTGACTTTCTATGTGCCGGACTCGTTTGACCAAAGGGCCCAGCTGTTCTAATGCAACGCCATGCTTCTGGGTTTGTAATTCAACTGCACTAAGTCGAGTGGTGATGGTGAGGAGTTTCTCTTTACCTCCAGTAAGTCTTCTTGAATCATGTTCAGTGAACTAGAATTGGCTGCGATCATTTCTTTAACGCATTTCAATTCCTGTAGCACTTCACGTAGGCCACCGGCAGTCACTCCCTCCTTCTCTCTCCCGCGGCCATTTTCTGCGGGGAACCCACTTCGGGTTTGGATCGTTTCGCTGCTGAGCCGGATCCCTGCGGAAATTCCAGCCGGGCAGGCTTCAGGGATACCATCCAGCTATATTTCGGTGTTATTGATGTAGGTAGGGGGTACAAACTTCAATTTAATACCGGGATATGTTCAGGATTCTTGGGCAGCAACGGGAGCAAAAATTCAGGCGTCCATTCTGTTCCCAAACCTTTTTTAAACCCAGCTACACTAACAGCCTTTACTACATCCTCCGGTAACAAATTCCAGAGTTTGATTACACGTTGAGTGAAAAAATATTTTCTTTTATTAGTCTTAAATAGTTTACCTTGTAGCTTCATTGCATGTCCCCTAGTCTTTCTATATTCTGATAACGTAAACAATCAATCTACGTTTACCTGTTCCACTCCGTTCATTAATTTATAGACTTCTATCATATCTCCCCTCAGCCGTCTCTTTTCCAGGTTAAAGAGCCCTAACCTTTTTAGCCTTTCTTCATAGGAGTATCCTTCCATCCCCTTTACCATTCTGGTGGCTCTTCTCTGAACCTTTTCTAATATCGCTATATCCTTTTTATGATACGGCGACCAGAATTGCACACAATATTCAAGGTGAGGTCTCACCATGGAATGATATAGAGGCATTATAATATCTTTTGTTTTATTTTCCATTCCTTTCCTTATGATACCTAGCATTCTATTTGCTCTCTTGGCCGCCGCTGCACACTGGGCCGAGGGTTTTAACATGGTATCCAAAATGACACCTAAATCGTTTTCCTGGGTGGTGGTTCCTAATGTGGAAACTTGCATCGTGTAACCATAGTTTGGGTTGTTCTTCCCTAGGTGCATAACTTTGCACTTGTCCACATTAAATTTCATCTGCCATTTTGATGCCCAGTCTTCCAATTTATCAAGATCCTCTTGCAATTTTCCACAATCCTCTTGGGTTTTAACAACTTTAAATAGTTTTGTGTCATCTGCAAATTTGATAACCTCACTCGTTATTCCACTTTCCAGGTCGTTTATGAATATGTCAAAAAGCAGCAGACCCAGCACAGATCCCTGGGTACACCACTATTCACCTTTCTCCATTGGGAAAATTGGCCATTTAGCCCTACCCTCTGCTTTCTATCTTTTAACCAGTTCCTGATCCACAGTAGTACACTGCCTCCTATCCCATGACTCTTTAGTTTTGACAAAAGTCTCTGATGAGGGACCTTGTCAAAGGCTTTCTGAAAGTCCAGATACACTATATCAACCGACTCACCTTTGTCCACCTATTTATTCACACCTTCAAAAAAACATAGCAGATTAGTAAGACAAGATCTTCCTTGTTAAAGCCATGTTGGCTGTCTCCCATTAGGCCATGACTATCTACATGCTGAGTAATTTTATTCTTTATGATGGTTTCTACCATTTTTCCCGGTACTGACGTGAGGCTCACCGGTCTGTAGTTTCCCAGATCACCCCTCGAACCCTTTTTAAAAATTGGTGTTACATTGGCGATCCTCCAATCTTCAGGTATTAGAGATGTTTTTAATGATAGTTCACAGATTACTAATAGCAGGTCTGCAATCTCATATTTCAGTTCCTTCAACACCCTTGGATGTATACCATCCAGCCCAGGTGATTTGCTGCTCTTCAGTTTATCTAATAGTTGCAATACATCTTCCCGATGTATCGATATTTCCTTCAATTCTTCCGCACCTTTAAATACAGCACAGTTACTTACCTGTAACAGGTGATCTCTGGGAACAGCAGGAATAAGTCTTCACATATGGGTACGTCGGTACTGACGGAGCCTGCGCGGGAACGCTCCCCAGCGTCCAAAAAGAAAGCCTTTGGGAGCATCACCTTCCTCAACTCTCCCCAGTCGGGGGATCGAGTCTCCAGAAGCGGGAGCACCACAGGAGCCATCTCTGCCCATCGGGGCACGTGACCTGCAGCATAAAAGTTTGCGCCGGCAGGCGCTTGTTCTTTTCAGCTCCCGCCACCTTCCTCAACTCTCCCCAGTCGGGGGATCGAGTCTCCAGAAGCGGGAGCACCACAGGAGCCATCTCTGCCCATCGGGGCACGTGACCTGCAGCATAAAAGTTTGCGCCGGCAGGCGCTTGTTCTTTTCAGCTCCCGCCACCTTCCTCAACTCTCCCCAGTCGGGGGATCGAGTCTCCAGAAGCGGGAGCACCACAGGAGCCATCTCTGCCCATCGGGGCACGTGACCTGCAGCATAAAAGTTTGCGCCGGCAGGCGCTTGTTCTTTTCAGCTCCCGCCACCCTCCTCAACTCTCCCCAGTCGGGGGATCGAGTCTCCAGAAGCGGGAGCACCACAGGAGCCATCTCTGCCCATCGGGGCACGTGACCTGCAGCATAAAAGTTTGCGCCGGCAGGCGCTTGTTCTTTTCAGCTCCCGCCACCTTCCTCAACTCTCCCCAGTCGGGGGATCGAGTCTCCAGAAGCGGGAGCACCACAGGAGCCATCTCTGCCCATCGGGGCACGTGACCTGCAGCATAAAAGTTTGCGCCGGCAGGCGCTTGTTCTTTTCAGCTCCCGCCACCTTCCTCAACTCTCCCCAGTCGGGGGATCGAGTCTCCAGAAGCGGGAGCACCACAGGAGCCATCTCTGCCCATCGGGGCACGTGACCTGCAGCATAAAAGTTTGCGCCGGCAGGCGCTTGTTCTTTTCAGCTCCCGCCACCTTCCTCAACTCTCCCCAGTGGGGGATCGAGTCTCCAGAAGCGGGAGCACCACAGGAGCCATCTCTGCCCATCGGGGCACGTGACCTGCAGCATAAAAGTTTGCGCCGGCAGGCGCTTGTTCTTTTCAGCTCCCGCCACCTTCCTCAACTCTCCCCAGTCGGGGGATCGAGTCTCCAGAAGTGGGAGCACCACAGGAGCCATCTCTGCCCATCGGGGCACGTGACCTGCAGCATAAAAGTTTGCGCCGGCAGGCGCTTGTTCTTTTCAGCTCCCGCCACCTTCCTCAACTCTCCCCAGTCGGGGGATCGAGTCTCCAGAAGCGGGAGCACCACAGGAGCCATCTCTGCCCATCGGGGCACGTGACCTGCAGCATAAAAGTTTGCGCCGGCAGGCGTGCACGCGCCTGGCGGGCCCGCGCCTGAGGGCCTCGCCAGAGGGCCCTTTGGTGTGGCCCTTAGGCGTGGTCCACTAAAGGACTAGAGACGCTCACCAACTCTCAACGAAGATCAGCATAAGCATAAAGCTAGAGCTCCCTTGAGGTTGAGCTCGCTCCCATCCTCCTCCGGACACCCCGCTGATACAGCAAGTATATCACAGCTAATTGAACAGCCTTGTCATACTGTTATACGTAGCCATCACTCATTCTAACCTGTACTTTACTATTATGGCTGCCTGTTATTAGTCATTGCCCCCACCCACACTTAAATACAGTTTCCAACAGCTAAAAATGTGCATATACTATTGTTAGTAGCCTTAATTTTCCACCATCAATCCCTTAGGTACTGTTGCCAGTAGCCTACCAAATTCAGCCATTTCTGTTTGAATCTAGTTCTGTCCACTTAGCTGGCTAGCCTATACCTATCCTTACCTTACCAAATTGAGCTACCTGCAACTAGCAAACTAACATAGCCGACACTGTTGCAATACTCAATGACCTTTATTCACTGTTGTCTGCAATAAATGACCTTTCAATTACTGTTGTCAGTATCCAACTAGCTTGAAAACTGTAATTACAAAACATATACTGTTGCCAGTAGATAAGGTTATACTGTTGCCAGCAGATAAAGTTATACTGTTGCCAGTAGATAAGGATATACTGTTGCCAGTAGATAAGGATATACTGTTGCCAGTAGATAAGGATATACTGTTGCCAGTAGACAAGGATCCACATATATACTTTATTTCCATAGCATATACTCCCATTGATAGCTAGAGATTTGGTCACACTGTTATCTGCATTAACCTAATACATAACACACAACATTGAACCTCAACCACACAACACTGAACCTCAACCACAGGACAATTACATCTAAAATGTCTTGCTCAAATACCTTCTGGCTAAAACTAATTTGCAGCTGTTTAACAACTATGACACTAATCACACTGACCAACAGTCTAAACAACAAAATCTACAAACCAATCCCAATAATACAAAGAATCATCCGCCCAGATCCCCCTTCATCTCAAATACATATTGGCATCAATACAAAAATAAATCATCACAGGCTAATACATATAAAACCTACTACACTCGCCCATCCACACACTCAACCGACAACCATTCAAACTTTGTCCTGTATATTAATAAATGCAAGATCTATGAAAAATAAACTACCTATTTTCATTGACTTACTAAAAGATCAAAAGCCAGACATCCTATGTGTTACTGAAACTTGGCTAACCGACTCTGATGTTGTTTACCTAAACCAACTCAACACGAACAACTATGACATATCCCATACACACAGAAACTCTAAAAAAGGAGGTGGTGTCCTTATAATGACAAAAAAAGAACTAAAGGCTAAACCACATCCATCTGATCTCCCAAATAACATTGACACCCTCATCTTAAAAATAGCTCATTTCAAAATTTGCTTATTATACAGACCACCGGATCAAAAATCTGAAAACTTAGACGCCCTAATAGAACTCCTCAGCTCATCCACAGTCTCCAACCCTATAATATCACTAGGAGATTTTAACCTCCCATCCCTGCCCCCCTCACACTCAGCTCTTTTCCTGGAATCATTAGCAGATATGGGTTTCCTCCAAATAATTAATACAAAGACACATAAGAAAGGTGGAACCCTTGACCTAGTCTTTCTACCAGAAGCTTTCCAAAAACATTTTAACCAGTCATCGCTTGAGTGTATACCCATTCCTTGGTCAGACCACCACCTGATCAAATTCACCTTAGCCTACACTGGAAGAAACAACAAAAATAACCTACTAATTACCCCTCCACCTAGATTCACAAAATTTAACGCAAATGAATTCATTGATCTAACTATTCCCTATCTCACCCTTGCACCAACTGACCTAGATGAAGCAGTCGCAACTTGGCACAATACAATTAACAATGCAGCGGCATATAAACAATTCATCAAGAAGAAAAGCTACTCTAGAATAGGAGATGCCCCCTGGTTCAACAGCACCTTAAGACGAATGAAGAGAGAATTGAGAAATATTGAATCTAAATGGCGCAAATCCAAATCCATCTCTTCTTATGACGCTTATCACAGCCACCTTAAAAAGTACAAAGAAGCTTCAGATGGCGCAAAGAAAAACTACCACACAACTATACTAACCAAATCCATTAATAGACCAAGAGAACTTTTCAGTATCGTCCAAAACTTAACTAATAACTCATATGGGACCAGCAACGATACTATTGATATCTCTGCCCAGACTCTAGCAAACCACTATATAAATAAATCAAAAACATTTGCATTCACACCAAATCCTCTTTCACTTTCCCACCAACATCATTTAGAAAAATGGTCTGACTTCCACTCTATAACCAAAGACACTCTTAAGATGACTATTTCAAACCTGAACACTACGACCTCTCAACTTGATCCATGTCCGGTAAACTGGATCAAGCATACCCTCTCTACACTATCCCCCTTTATCCTTCCTATAGTCAATCTGTCGCTGCGCCAAGGATACTTACCACCTTCCCTCAAACATGCACAAATCCGCCCGATAATCAAAATAAACACCCTCGACAAAACATCACCCAATTCCTACAGACCTATCTCTAGCATTCCATTTATGGCTAAACTGATTGAAAAGGTCGTTCAAATTCAAACACAAGATCACATAGAAACCTCAGCCCCCCTTGATGACCAACAATATGGCTTTCGCCCCTATCATGGTGTAGACACTCTATTAACAGTACTCCTCGATACCTTAACACGAGGTATTGATAACCCTAAACAAGCTTTCATTCTCCTCTTTCTAGACATCTCTGCAGCGTTTGACAGTGTACACCATGCTGTAATGCTTAACAGACTAAAACAAATAGGAATACACTCAACTGTATATAATTGGTTCACCTCATATCTAACTGATCGAACCCAAACTGTCCGAACTAACACAGAAACATCTAAAACATATAAACAGGAAATTGGTCTCCCACAAGGCTCCGCCCTCTCTGCCCTCCTATTTAATTTATATATTCAACCAGTCTGCAACATTTTCAAGAAATTTAAAGTCCACTATCACATATATGCAGACGATATGATGATGTACATACCATTTACAATCCCAACACTCCCATTACAACTGTTAACAGAATGCTTCTCTGAATTAACAATCTGGCTAAAAGACCACAATCTCCATATCAATCATTCTAAAACAGATATATTAATAGTAACTAAAAATCAATCCTACATACCTCCAACACACATCACTCTCCAAAATCACAACATTACTATAAAAAATGAAGTAAAATACCTAGGTGTCACCCTTGACTCACACCTTAGTATGGACACACATATTAGAAACCTCACTAAGAAAATCTACTTTAAACTTAAAATTTTAAAACAATTACGTCCTCTTGTACTCCTACATGATTTTCTGAGCATTATCCAGGCTATCATCACACCACACTTTGATTTCGCAAATCTCACCCTACTAGGAACAACAAAACAAAACATTAAAAGACTCCAACTTGCCCAAAATGCAGCAGCAAGAATTGTAATGAAGGTTCCACCATTTGAACACATTACCCCTATACTAGCAAACCTTCACTGGCTCCCAATTCAATCCAGAATAAATCATAAATTGATTATCACTACATTTAAGACATTAAATACAATGGCCCCAGTCTCTTTAACAAAACTTATCATTAAAGACACATCCCAAACTGCGCTACGGAAAGGCCACACGAATAAAATTAGGATCCCGAAAGATTTCACAACTACTAAAAAAACAACTAATAAAAAAGCGTTTTCTCATGCAGCTCCCACCCTATGGAACTCCCTCCCTGAAGAAATAAGAGCACTAAATGATGCAAAGGAACTCCGCAAGAAATTAAAAACATATTTATTCATCTCCCATTTCGGCAAACTAGAAAATACCTTACCACTAACAGGAAATGGTTAATAGCGACCTCAGGGTACACCAACTCCAATTACTCTATCTAACTACAATTAAAGTCGATTAAATAACTATTTGTAAATCCTGTAAATATATATGTAAATAGTTCAAAATATGTAAATAGTTAAATTGTTATTTAACAAATTTACCATATTTAGTCCAATCATGTTTAATGTATTTAGCAAAATTGTACCTAGTTAATTAATGTTTCATGTATTTAGCAAAATTGTACCTAGTTAATTAATGTTTCATGTAAAACAGACCTGTTAATCTGTTCATTCCTTGTTCACTGTAAACCGCACCTGATCTGTGGAAGGTAGCGGTATATAAGCAACTGTTAAATAAATAAAAAATAAATAAATAAATAAAATGTGCGCTGCCTTCCCGCCCATTCACTTCCCTCTCATCAGTTGGGTTTGTAGCTGAGACCGAAAGAGGGAAGTAGACAAATTAGAGAGAGAGAGAGAGAACAACTCCTAGGGGAGGTGGGTGGGTTGTGAAGACTTATTCCTGCTGTTCCCAGTGATCACCTGTTACAGGTAAGTAACTGTGCTATCTCTAGGAACAAGCAGGAATGAGTCTTCACATATGGGGACCCCAAGCTAGAGATGCCTAGAGGAGGTCCCAGCATGTTGCAAATCTAATAGATGGGCCATGCTATTTCCCAAAACCTCAGGCATCCAAGGGATGGAGGGTAGGAGTTGAATTAAAAAGGGTGTGCTGTGGAACAGCTTGACTAAACAAGGCATCTAGAGGGGAGTCCTTGTGTAGATCATAAATGTTAGTAAATATTGAATTACAATTTTCTAATGTGGACCTTTTTCAAAAGTATTGCGAAAGTATTTGTTGAGGCTAATATGGGTCTGGTGCTAAGAGCCAGTACATTAGCCTCAAAGAGATTACCTTCCTGTGAAGTAGAGGAAAATAAATTTTGCAGTACAGGCAGAGGTCAGAAGCCTTAATGGCTAGAACTAATCCCAGAAGAAAAAACTGGGGAAGTTTAATGAGGTTGGACATTGGAGGAGAAGTTAAAGCTTCTGTAGGCCAAAGTTTGAAGCTCTTTGTCCTTGGAGCAGAATAAGGCTCTAGGAAAGAGAGGAGATAAATCTGACTGGTTTGCAGGAAAAGGATGGGTCTTTTTTTTTTTTTTTTTTTAAGTTTAAATTCTTTTATTTAGAAAAACTCATGCAATACAGATAATATCCAACAATAGCAAAAACAACAACAGAGTATCAAAATCTAGTCCACAAAATTCTGGAGTGTGACAATATACGAAAGAAACAATCCTGAACAAAGAGTGGAGAAGCTAATCATTAGACCCCTTTTTCTTAGCTAGGGCCAAGAAAATAACGTAACATAACAAATACCATCATCCTGACTTATGTATAAAAGTCTCCAATTGTAAGGAATCAAAGAAAGTAAATGAATTACCATGAAAGGACACAAGGCATTTACAGGGATATTTAAGTAAGAAGGAAGCTCCCATTGCAAGCACACGAGGGCGCAATGCAAGGAAAGCTTTCCTCTTCAATTGAGTAGTTCGACAGACATCCGGAAACATTTGTATCGCCTGGCCAAAAAACATTCTATTCCTTTGTCTAAAATATATTATTTACCTTCTGGGATTAAAGGAAGTCCGGTCTTGGAATCTGAGGCTACTAATGTTGATGCAGGGGAAATGGACCGTCTCTCTGTTCAGAGTTTGGATTTATCTACTTACCTTGAGACTTCAGTAGAGAAGATTCCTGTTCGAGCTACATTGTTAGTTTCTTTTTCTTTAGAGAAAGATAAGGATAGGATTTTTCAGGCTTATTTTAAACACCGTCGTGATATGTTTTTTGGCCAAGGATGGGTCTTTAAGACCCCTCTATCCAAACGAAAGAAACATTTGTAGTAGGCGGTGTAGCCTCCAATTTCTTGAAGATCAGTAATGTCTTCCCTAAGTGATGTCACTTAGGATAATGACTTTACATGGAGAGCTTCAAATGTAACGTAACCGGAAAGGTTATGGTAAAAGAAGGTAGTTTCTAATTACCATAGAAATTGGCTGTCCATTTAAAACGCTATGGTATGCTGGAACAGCATTAATATGGACAGTAACAAATCTTTCAGAGTCAGATATAAATGTGTATATATATATATATATATAGATATACACACAGACACACACACAGATTCACTTAATAACAAGAAAGGAAAAGACCTGCTTGAGAATATGAATAGAGAATCTCTTTCTGGTTACACGTGGAAGAACCATGGAGAAGGTTACATGGAAACCAGTGGAATGTTCTTACTTAAAAGGAGAGGTCTAGATTTCTTTAAAAATTCTAGCCTTTGAATAACCAGAAATGGAGACCTACGTGACGGGGTGCAGAGGAGATCCTTAGTCTTAAGACAACAAGTCTGGATCCTTCTATAACTTCAGTGTGGAGAAGAAGACGCAATATAAGGGGATACCATGCTTGCCCCTCTATGAGGGCAATATGGGTATCATGCGTTCTTTGTTCGGCATAAGCTTCAATGAAGTATTGGGAATTAGAAGGAATGCACTAGACAAGGACCGACTGCAGTGAAAAGGAATGTATCCCTGTTGTAAGAGTTCCACTGGAGATGTGGAACAACCCAGGGAATTGAGCAATTCCTTATGCTTTCACGTGGTCTAAGCCCTGGTTCCTTCCCCTTAAAAGGAAATTTTAAGGAAGATGGTAAGAGTAAGAAAGGAGCATGACTGGGCAAAGCCTTTTTAACCATCTGGAAGTTACCTACTAGGAATGGCTCTGACGCTCTCTGGCAAAGGTCCATAGTTGCAGAGCTTTTTTGTATAATTGCAGAGAGCATATTGTAGGTTGCTTAGGTAAGATCTGGCTGTTTAATTGCCAGTGTGCAACCTAATCTATTCTGCTGGAGCCAAAAAGAATTGAAGATGGCTAGGAATAGTAGACAGACCGGTTGCCTGCAATGATAAATTGTCCAAGTAGGTTTTGGAACCTCTCTTGGAATTATTTGTTATTAAAGCAGCAGAAAAAGTTAGGTCCTATAGTTTGGAAAAGGACCGACAGACATAATTAGGAGTGGTAAAACTCAATTATCGTCTGATAAGCTGTCTTAAAAGAAATATTTGAGAAGACTGCAAAGGGGAAGAAAGCTCTGTATGGAAACCACTTACTGGAGTAGGTATTGAAGAAAATCCTATGGGCTTAAAAAGTAAGCCCTCCAGTTGAATAGTATCACTCTTAGACTGAATGTCTCGACTAAGAGGGATATAAAGTAATACAGAGTTGGTAAGTCTCTGAAAAAGGTAAAGCCCCCTGCAGTCAAAACTATGAGATATCCTCGTATAGGAAAACTGTCAAGGTGAAGGGCATAGCCTACCTTGTTATTAGTTGTTTCTCCTCTTTTTCCTTCAAAAAGGAGAAAACCTGTTACCTGTAGGGCATGATTATCTTCCATAGCTCTAGGAGCTAAAAGAATGTATTTCTCTTGTGGCAAGAGATTCATGCCTAGAGTCGAGGATTGAGTCAGTGTATCACTGACCTCTCAGTAAGGATGAGATGAACTGCAGACGCTTCTGTTGATAAGAAGTAGGTTAGCGGCGGTTCTATACCTCAAACAGGAAAAAGAGATTTAATGAATAAAATATCAGAAACCCTGCGACTGCTGGGTTTGCTGAGCCTGTTGAGGTTTTGATTTTCTTAGCCTGGTTTGATGTTGCCCTTCTTTAGAAACATCTGCATGATGGGTAGAAGATGGATAAAACTTTTTTCCCCTAGGGGGATAAAGTTTTTTAGGAGATTTTTTACTAGCTGGGATAGAGGAAAGTTTTGACAATCCTCTGAAAGCAACAATATCAGTGTTTAACTGATTAGCTTGGAATAAGGCAACCTTGTTAAAGAGATTTTCACCAGTACAAGGAGTATTTCCCAGCATTTCTTGTACCCATTTGTCCAAGTGTGAAGCTTGGAGCCAGGCCATGCGTTGTGCCCCTATGGCTATAGCAGAAGTTCTGCTAATAGACTCAAAACAGTCCAGGGAAGCACGATTAAGGAACTTAGAGACATTTTGAGCATGACTGACTAATAAAAAATAGTCTGCTCTATTATGTTCTTGAAGAAAAGGGGTCAAAAGCTTTAAATTCTTTGTGACCTCTTCAAGAGATAATCGCATATAGAAAATATATGAGATAATTCTTGCTGAAAGCGTAGATGCCTGGAAGCATCGACGTCCAACGGCATCTAAAATCCTAGACTCATGACATGGCGGATAAGAGGAGTGCTTCTTTGCACTCTTAATATGCCTCATTGCTGATTCTACAACAATTGAATGATGAGGAAGTTGAGTCTTGAAAACCTGGAGAAGGTGGCACCTTCTACATAGTGTCAAGCGTTTTAGAAGTTGGGGATAACGTTAAAGGAGTTTCCCAAATTCTTAATAGCAGATCCTGTAAGATCTGATGCAAAGGAAGCATGATCACCTCCTTTGGAATACAGGGGAATTGCAGAGTTTCTGAATCCCCTGGTATAGATTCTTTACCAGGTATAGAAATGGCAAGTAACTTTGCCATATCAAGCAGAAAAGCTTGAAAAGAAATCTCTCCTGAGGAGGACCCCCTGAAATGAGGGGTAAAGGCTAGAATTGTTGAAAATTCAGCTTTGGTACCGATGGATTCATCCCAGTCATCGGGACTGGAAGACTTGAAAGGATGAAGCATTGGATTTTCTTTAAAGCGATGTCTTCGGTACCGCCCGAGGTCGGTACCGAGATGAGTCGGTACTGAATCGTCCATGCTTGAGAGCGATTCCAGGCTCGGCATTGAAGGAAGTGAGTCTGTCGAAGCTAGCATCGATGGTACCGACACCGGTGCCGATGTCGATACCGGTACCAAAGCCGATACCGATACTGGAGGAACGGTCTGCAGCAACTCTAGCGGTACCGATGTAGCTGAGAGCACTAGACTACGTTCATCGGTGAGGAGTGTTTCATCCATCACCATAGCCGATGCCGGGGTGTCGGTACCGCTCGAAGCGGCCACAACCACCGAGCATGGCCCAGGTATGTCCATGGAGGTAAGAACCTCGGGAACAACCTGAAGCCCGTTAATGCTTTGGAGCCCGAAGACTCCCGCTGGGGCTTTATTACCAAGATGTCCTCGAGGGCAACGCCAGAGGCATCTCGATGCTTAGAAGGAGATCTACCACTCGAGGACTGGCTAGTCTTAACAGACTTTTGTTTGGTTACCTGATCCTGTGAAAAAGAAGATATTCTGGCTGGTGACATTGAGTCCGATGTGAACCGGGTATCGAGTTGTGCTCGATCCTGAAGACTTCTTCTGTTTGAGCTCCAGCAGGAGAGACACTCCAGTGGGCAATGGTCAGGACCTAAACATTTTAGACACCAAGTATGAGTGTCTAAAAATATATTTGTACCCCCACACTTTGAGCATTTCTTAAGGATAGTGGCTGGCTTTTCCATAATGGAAGGATAGAGGCCTAGTGGCCTAGAAACCATCAGGCACTAAACAGGAAAAGTTCCTTAGAAAAAAGAGGCAATTTTTAGTAAAAAGAAAGAAAAGCACCGGCGGTACCGGTGGCGTCGAAGGAAGGCAGACGCGACCACAAAAAACAAGAATAAAAAAAGAAGAATTTTCTGCAGTGACAGGAATACGTCCTGCCGGCTCCGCGGAAAACGAAAAACTGATGAGAGGGAAGTGAATGGGCGGGAAGGCAGCGCGCATGCATGTGGGATGCTCCCAAAGGCTTTCTTTTTGGATGCTGGGGAGTGTTCCCGCGCAGGCTCCGTCGGTACTGACGTACCCATATGTGAAGACTCATTCCTGCTTGTTCCTGGAGATCACTTCAGTCATGGGTAACATCCCTACATCTTCCACAGTAAAGACCGAAGCAAAGAATTCATTCAGTCTCTCCGCTATCGCCTTGTCGCCTTAGTGCCCCTTTAACCCCTCTATCTTCTAATGGACCAACTGACTCTCTCACAGGTTTTTTGCTACGAATGTACTTGAAAAAGTCTTTATTTCGAGTTTTTGCTTCCGCAGCAAGCTTCTTCTCAAATTCTCCCTTTGCCTGCCTTATCAATGCCTTGCATTTGACTTGCCAGTGCTTGTGCTGTTTCCAGGTTTCGTCGTTTAACTCTTTTTTCCATTTCCTGAAAGATGCTTTTTTGGCAACAACAGCCTCTCTGACCTCAACTTTAAACCATGCTGGCAGTTTTTTGGACTTCCTTCCACTTTTCTTAAAGCGTGGAATACAGCTGGCCTGGGCTTCCAAGATAGTATTTTTCAACAACACCCAAGCTTGATGTAAGTCTTTAACCTTTGCAACTGCTACTTTTAGCTTTTTCTTAACTATTTTCCTCATTTTATCATAGTCTCCCTTTCGAAAGTTAAAAGGTAGTACTGTGGATTTCCTTACTATCCCTCCTCCACTAATTAAATCAAAGGCGATCATGCTATGATCACTATTGCCAAGTGGCCCCAACACCCTTATCTCTTGCACTAGATCTGGTGTTCCACTAAGGACTAGGTCTAATATGGCTTCCCCTCTGGTCGGTTCATGAACCAGCTGCTCCAAGAAGCAGTCATTTATTTCATCTAGGAACTTTATCTCCCTAGCATGTCCTGACGTGACACTGACCCAGTCGATACCGGGGTAATTGAAATCACCCATTATTATTTCTGCACTGTAACTTTTGTTAGGTTCCTTGATTTCTTTGAGCATTTCATCATCCATTTGGTGGGAGGAGTAGCCTAGTGGTTGGGGCAAGGTACTTCAGGCTGGAAGGTCGGGGGTTCAAATCCCACTAGAGGACAGCAACCTTGGGCCGGAAGGACTGGGGTTTCTAGTCCCACAGATGCTCCTTGTGGTCTTGGGCAAGCCACTTAACCCTCCATTGCCCATGTTCCCTGTAAGTATTAGTGTATGTGTCTCATCCCCGCATGTTAAATGTATCCCCCAATTGTGTTGTGACCGCTTTGATTGAAGGATAAGGTGGTATACAAAAACTGTCTAAATAAATAAATAAAAATAAAATTTGTTCATTCTGGCCAGGCGGTCGATAGTACACCCCCACTGCCATCGCCTTCCCCTTTTTACATGGAATTTCAATCCATAGAGATTCTACAGCAAATTTTGTTTCCTGCAAAACTTTAATCCTTTCTGACTCAATGCCCTCTCTAACATAGAGCGCAACCCCTCCACCAATTTGATCAGCTCTATCATTACGATATAATTTGTACCCAGGTATCACAGTGTCCCACTGGTTGTCCTCCTTCCACCATTTCTCTGATATTCCAATCATATCAAACCTCTCATTTAGTGCTATATATTCTAACTCTCCCATCTTATTTTTTAGACTTCTAGCATATGCATACAAGCATTTTAGAGACTTTATTTTATTCATATTAATTTGGCTATGGGTAGACATTGGTAATTTGGGATCTTTAAGCTCTGTCTGATCCATACTCGAGGGCATTTGGGCTACTTTACTCTTTTTTGGAACCTCTCTGCTTTTGGTAGTATCCTTCAAGGATATATTCTTCCGAACCATCCGCTCTTGGGCGACTGTCGGCTTTCCCCTATTATCTAGTTTAAAAGCTGCTCTATCTCCTTTTTAAAGGTTAATGTCAGCAGCCTGGTTCCATCCCAGTTGAGGTGAAGCCCATTCCTTCGGAAGAGCCCCTCCTTTCCCCAGAATGTTCCCCAGTTCCTAACAAATCCAAAACCCTCATCTCTGCACCATTGTCTCATCCACGCATTGAGACTCCGGAGCTCTGCCTGCCTTTTGGGTCCTGCGCGTGGAACGGGAAGCATTTCAGAGAATGCTACCCTGGAAGTTCTGGATTTCAACTTCCTACCTAAAAGCCTAAATTTAGCCTCCAGAACCTCCCTACCACATTTTCCTATGTCATTGGTACCGACATGTACCAAGACAGCAGATTCCTCCCCAGCACTATCTAAGACCTTATCTAGGTGGCGCGTGAGGTCCGCTACCTTCGCACCAGGCAGGCATGGTACCAGGCGATCCTCATGTCCACGAGCCACCCAGCTACCTACATGTCTAATGATCGAATCACCAACTATAACGGCTGTCCTAACCCTTCCCTCATGGGCACATGGCCCTGGAGAAACGTCCTCGGTGCGAGAGGGTATTACATCACCTGGAGGACAGGTCCTAGTTACAGGATCACTTCCTGCCACACCAGGGTGATGCTCTCCTGTCACGTGACCTCTCTCCTCCATGGCAACAGGGATGCTGCCAGACTGGAGGTGGGACTTCAGGACTATATCCCTGTAGGTCTCGTCTATGTACCTCTCTGCCTTTCTTATGTTTTCCAAGTCTGCTACTCTAGCCTCTAGAGAACGGACTCATTCCCTGAGAGCAAAGAGCTCCTTGCACCTAGTGCACACGTAAGACCTCTCACCAACTGGGAGAAAATCTTACATGTGACACTCAATGCAAAAGACTGGAAAGCCCCCATCTCGCTGCTGGACTGCTGTCTGCATCTTAGTTTTAAGTTTATGTTTAGATCTTTAAGTTCTTTACTTACTAAGGTTTGCTATGGATATTTATACTACTAAAACTGTACCTAAGACGTTTACTATACCTTGTTCACCTGAAGCTTAATTAATCTCAGGTCCTTAGTGTATGACTGATTTGGGTAACGCCTTCTGCGATTTTCAGGAGAAAGCAGAGGAAACAGAGGAAAAGGGAGGTGGTGTTGAGGTTGTGTGAGGCTGCTGAACTCTTCTAAATCCTTCCAATTTTCTGGCTGTTCAACAGACTCTTATCATGATACGAGCACGGAACTGAACCAATTTTCCCTCATTCGATGGCTACTAAAAAGACCACAGTCTAGTGGAGCCTGCCATGTCACACTCAAGTGAGAGAACCACCCTTAAAGTGGTCCTTCATAAGTGAATTCAATATTTTCCTCTCAACTCAGAGTGGAGAAAATCCATCCACCATCTACTGGAGACAGAAGAAGACTGAGGGGTCCTCTGGTGGCTGAGGCGAATAGAGACATTGGAGTGATGTCATTGAAACCTGGGCATTTCTTTGGCTATCTGTCTCTACCAATCTGCTTATAATGGAACACAACCCACTTGTGTGGACTGGTCTAGCATGACAATAAGGAATTGCTTTTTATCTGCCTTGTTCCCTTCCTGCCTATTGAACAACATATTAGTATATGAGTGGATTCATTTAGGAGTGGACGTTGTGAGGAAATTATCTCCCATTAGCTGATGTTATTAATGCCTTTTCACTTCACAGCAGCAAAAATATTGTACTGTTATTTTGTGTTGGTTTATCAAATCCTTTTACACTATAGGAATAATTTTATAGATAAAATACAGTTCCACACACTCAGGTTATGTGCTGAAATAGCTGATTATAAAATTATTCTGGTGTGTGCCAGAATAAAACCTGTACTAGGAAAACTGCAGCTATTTGTATGTAAATATATGTGTGGGGAGGGTTCCGGTGATGACACCAACATGATGGCAGCCTGTCTGCAGCGCGTCTGCAGCACAGCATACGCCTTGTAGCGCTATACAAATGTTCAGTAGTAGTAATAGTCGGCACTGCTCCCACTATTTGCAAGCATTATTTGCCGCATCTGTTAACTACACCCCCCCGGAAGAAGTTTGTTGCGGTGCCTTGAAGTGATGGTAGTGTCGGGATGGCCAAGGCTGCAAAAAAGTTCCAGTGGATTTGACATCCTTTGCCTTTACAAGCAGTGAAGGACCAAGCAGAAATGCTCCCAAAATGTTGGGCTCAGCTACCGAGACTTCCTCCTCTAAAGATTGGGGGGCTGGAGAAGTGACAATGGGGTGCCTGACTGAATTAAGTGCCCTGCACACTGACATAAGGCAATGGTTTATGGACCTGAAATCCAACATTACCTCACACTGCAACATGATGTCCAAACGTGGATGCAGGATGTAAGGACAGACTTACATGAATTGGGACAAAGGATTGATGACTCAGAGGCCCAGGTGGAAGAGCCCGAGGAAGCTATTGTGGGGGTGACTAAATAACTTATGAAGGTGCTTGAATTGCAAGCGGATTTTTTAATAAAGATTGAAGACCTAGAGAACAGGTCTCGTCATTGTGATCTGAGCATCTGTGGCCTCCCTGAGTCTTCTGGACAGTGGTGGGATCCGAACCACCGAGGAACCAGTTTGGTCCCAGCCCTCCCATGCACATGATGGCCGGATTGCTACACCTCATGTGGAGGCATTGAAGTGACCATACACTTGGGCCGCTGCCCTCCACCGAGGGTACGCAAATCCATGGTGGCCCAGCGGCTCGATCTTCCAGTGTTTTGATGGCATCAGAAGCTTCCCTCAATGCCGCGATCCCCTGATGCCGTCAAAACATTGTTGTGGAGTCCCACCACTGCAGAGCTAGCATTGCAACACAGTGATTTGCCTGGTTTGATGGACGCGGGCTGTGACAGGAACAAGTTCACATGAACCGGGCTAAACCGCCCTAATCCCACGACTGCTTCCCACCCAAATAATTATTCAGAGCTGGTAGAATGGATCTGCAGGGCAAAGGCTTGAGCTGTGCAGCTGGATCTTGGGTCATTTTGTTTAAAAATTGAATGGGCGTACCGCACTCTAGGTCAGCTGAGAGGAGGAAAGCCCTGGGACAAACTGGCTTATTTCCACAAGTATGCTTCTAAGAAAGCTATTTTGCAACCTCACGGAAACTTGGCACAGTCAAATGGGAAAACACTGACATTGAAATTTTTGGAGACCTATCTACTATAACGATGGGCAAACGCAGGGACTTCCAATCTGTTACCCAGTGGCTTCGGGAGAAAAATGTATGGTACCGTTGGACCTTTCCATCTGGCTTACAATTTTCACTGGCTGGCCATCAATTTCATGTTCACACACTCGAGGAGGCTTTCAATATCTTAAAAGATGTTAGCAGGGCAAATTTGCCTTCAGAGGTGTCGCAGTCGCAAATGGACAAAAAAGCAAGTGTGACAAAACAGTGTTGGGAAAGAGTCCGGCAGAGCGGGAAGAGATTCTGCCATCAATTTGATCAGCCGGACTCTGTAATTGCTGAACTTTGTAATTGCTGGATTCATAGTGCATTTGACTATTAGATTTATTTTGTCATCCAGAATGGACTGGTAGTTGGCTTTGAATGGGTTATGCGTGTTGGGCATGAGTGGTCTCTGTTGGGATTAGGGGGGTTGTTTATTCATTTGTTTGTTTGATACGATAGTAGTGCATGCGGATAGTAGGTGAATGTTGATTGATTGGTGGGAGGGGCGATTATGCTCCAAGTGGGAACCCTATAAAGAAGGGGGAGGCAGGGGAGGGGGCAAGATGGGGTCACTGGTGGGAACTTATTTGCGGAGGTAGAGAATAAGGAATATGGGGATATCATTATAGGTACTTTTAATGTTCGGGGCTTAACCCCCCTCACAAGCATCAGCAGCTGTTTTGGGAATTTTCCCAGTTAAAGATACACATTGCTATGCTGCAAGAGACTCACCTCCTACCTAGAGATGAGTTCCGAGTCCTGCATAAAAAATTTACAATTAAATGGTTTGCCTCTAAATCGCTTGGGCAAGAAAAAAAGAGGGTGTAGCAATTTTGGTGAGCTTGAACCTACAGTTCCACTTGATATATATATTCAGAGACAAGGAGGGTCACTTTCTGTTGGTCACGGGGGAATTGGAGGGGCAGAGACTTACATTGTGCAATGTGTCTGCCCCTAACGGTGACCAGGCCCTTTTTTTGATAGATTAACATTGGTTATGGGGGGATTTGTTGTTGGCATGATCATAGTAGGTAGGGATTTCAATTTGGCCACTAATCCAGTGATGGACACATCTCAGGGGGATGGGAGGGGAACTCACCCAGACATCAAGCTTTGAAAAGATGGGTAGCTCTTTTTCTCATTGATATTTGGCGAACAATGCACCTCTGGGTAAGGGATTACTCCTCCTATTCTGAAGACCATGATTCTTATACATACATTGACTATCTATGGGGTAGCCTGGGGTTAGAGGGTTTTCTCTGGGAGTGTAAGACTGCAGAGAGGACGTGGTCTGATCATTCCCTGGTGTGGATGAAGCTGAGCCTGGGCCCGACTAAGATCTAAGAGGACCTAGCATCTGAATGATACTCTGTTAGATGACCCAGTGATTTGCGTCAAACATAAGGAGTGATTAATGAATATTTACAATTCAATGACAATGGAGATTGCCCATCTGGGACTGTCTGGAATTGTTTGAAAGCTGTGGTACGTGAACACCTGATTAGTCTTGGGGGGTGGAATAAGAAAAAAGAGAGAGAGGGAGAGTGAATGCATGCTGATATTACATGGATAGAAGGGTCGTTGAAACAAGGGAGCCGTGTTCCTGGACTGAAGGAGAAGCTGGCTGTAAAGAAGCGTAGTTTGGAAGACCTCCATCTCTATGAAATGAGGCGAATGTTGGATCAATTGGGTCAGGCACACTTTGAATTTGGTAATAAGACAGGGCAGCTTTTGGACTTTCGGCTACGAAAGGCTCAAGTCAAGTAAGATATATGAAAAATGAAGAACCGAGAGGGTGTGGAGGTTTTTGACCAAGAAAGCATTCAAGACCATTTTGTGGGGTTTTATAAAGCTCTTTATACCCTGGATAGGGAAACTACGGTAAAACAGATCGATGATTATTTTATGGACTGTGAGCTCCCAAGGGCGTCTGAGGAGGAACAGTGACTTCTCTGTCATCCTATCTCAACCATGGAAATTCTTCAAGTTATAAAGGATCTCCCATGATCTAAAGCTCCTGGCTTAGATGGGTATACAAATCTTTTTTACAAGACCTTTAAAGATCAGCTTGTGGAAGTTCTAACCTGGGAATATAATTAGTTTTTGGTGGAGGGAACTACGCCTCTCTCTATGCATGAGGAAGGCATTACTATTCTCCACAAAGAGGGGAAGGACCCTACTCAATGTGGCTCATACCACCTGATGATATTATTGGGGATAGATCAGAAGATCTTTGCTAAGGTGTTAGTGAACAGGTTTATTTATTTATTTTATTTATTTAACAAACTTTTATATACCGCAACCTTCCGATGATCAGGAGCAGTTTACATATAACAGTTAAGGAGACAGAAAGGCATTTCTGTTTTTACATTAAACAATATCATGAACTATGTACATTAACAATTGAACTTTTAACTATTATACTTTGTGGAACTATGTACAATTAACTATGTACAGTTAGAAAAAGATAGTTCAACAGTATGATTATCATTGACAGCATCAGGGTCAAAATATCTTGAGGCATTGTGGTATTTGTCTCCGTATGTTATATAGATTATCCCTTTTCGTTTTGAAGTTGTGAATTTGCCATTGGACCGTAGTGGGAGATAAAAAGGTGAGTTTTTAAGTTTTTGCGTAGGTCTTTAATGTCAGATAAGGCTCTGATTTCGTCAGGTAGAGAGTTCCAGAGTGTAGGGGCTGCATGGGAGAATGCTTTTTTATTGGTTGTTTTTTTTGTTTTTGTGAATTCTTTTGGGATCCTTATTTTATTGGTGTTGCCTCTTCTATGTGCACATTGGGGTGTGTCTTTAGTGATTAGTTTATTTGGGGTAGCTGGGGCAGTGTTGTTTAATGCTTTAAAAGTGGTTATTATTAATTTATAGTTTATTCTACATTGGATGGGGAGCCAGTGAAGTTTGGCTAGATAGGGTGATATGTGCTCAAAAGGGTCTATCTTCATTATGGTTCTGGCTGCAGCATTTTGAGCCAGTTGGAGCCTTTTGATGTTTTGGTTAGTTGTGCCTAATAGAGAGAGGTTGGCGAAGTCAAAATGTGGGGTGATGATGGCTTGAATGATATTTAGGAAGTCTTGCAGGTGGACTAGAGGGCGTAATTGTTTTAATACTTTGAGTTTAAAGTATATTTTCTTTGTTGTATTTCTTATGTGTGTGTTCATACTGAGGTGTGTATCTAGTATCACCCCTAGGTATTTTATTTCGTTTTTTATGTGGATGTCATGATTCTGGAGTGTAATGTGGGTAGGGGGGTGAAAGATTTGTTTTTTGTTACAATCAGTATGTCGGTTTTGGAGTGGTTAATAAAGAGGTTGTGGTCTTCTAACCAAGTTGCTAATTCCTTGAAACAATCTGTTAATAGTTGGAGTGGAATTGTAGGGATTGTGAAAGAAATGTACAGCATGATGTCATCCGCGTATATGTGATAATGGATTTTGAATTTTTTAAAGATATTGCAAATTGGTTGTATATATATATTAAATAGAAGAGCAGAGAGCGCAGAACCTTGGGGGAGGCCTATTTCCTGTTTATATGTGTTAGAGGTTTGAGTGTTGATCCTGACAGTTTGAGATCTGTTGGATAGATACGATGTAAACCATTTAAGTACTACTGAGTTGGCGCCTATTTGTGTGAGCCTATTGAGCATTAGTGTATGGTGGACACTGTCGAAAGCAGCAGATATGTCTAGGAAAAGTAGTAGGAATGCATTTTTAGGGCTGTCTATTCCTCTTACTAGTGTGTCTAGGAGGACCGTTAAAAGGGTGTCTACTCCATGACCTGGGCGAAATCCATATTGTTGGTCATCAAGGGGAGCTGATGTGTCAATGTATTCTTGTGTTTGTGTTTGAACGTTTTCTATGAGTTTAGCCATAAATGGTATACTGGAGATGGGTCTATAAGAATTCGGTGAGGTTTTGTCCATAGTATTGTTTTTTAATATGGGTCTAATTTGTGCATGCTTTAGTATGGGTGGCAGGTATCCTTGATTTAGTGAGAGATTAATTAGTGGTATTATGAAAGGGGATAATGTTGGAAGGATGTTCTTTATCCAATTTATGGGGCAGGGATCAAGGTGAGATGTTGTAGAATTTATGTTTGTCATTATATTTTTAAGGGTCTCTTTTGTTATGGGATAGAATTTATTCCAAGAATCTGATAGGGGTTGGTATTATATGGCTTGTGGAATTGGTAGGATATTATTTATTTTTGATTTGTTTATGTAGTGATTTGCTAAGGTTTGGGGAGATATGTCGTTGGCTTCATGACTAGAGTTGTATGTGTTTTTAGTTAGGTTTTGGACAATGGAGAATAGTTCCCTTGGTCTGTTGATAGATTTGTTTAGGATAGATGAGTGGAAGTTTTTTTTGGCGCTGTCTGTGGCCTCTTTGTAGTTTTTGAGATAAGTATTATAGAGTTAGTTATGTGATGAGGATTTAGTTCTGCGCCACTTTGATTCAATTTTCCTGAGTGTTCTTTTCACAACTTTTAAAGTGTTGTTGAACCAAGGGGCATTACCAGTTCTGGGACGGATGTTCCTCTTGTTTGGTTGGTTATATGCAGCTGCTTTTGAGATTGTGTTATGCCAAGTTGTAATAGCCTCATCGAAGTTGGAAGGTGTTGAGGAGAGGTAAGGGATAGTTAGGTCTAGGAAATCTTCTGCATTGAATTTTTTAAATCTGGGGGGTAGGGGTTCTTGCTGGTTGCTTTTGTTATTTGAGTCCGTGAGTATAAGATTAAACTTAATCAGGTAGTGGTCTGACCATGGGATCGGCATGCACTGTAGGGATTCAGGATTAAAAGGTTTATGGAGTACTTCTGGGAGAAATATGAGGTCTAAGGTTCCTCCTTTGATATGAGTTTTTGTATTAATGATTTGGTGGAAACCTATGTCATGTAGAGATTCGAGAAAGAGGGTTGAATATGTGGTGGGTAGGGACGGGAGATTAAAATCTCCTAACATTATTATTGGACATTGGTCAGTGGATGAACTAAGAAGCTCAATTAGGACATCCATATTTTCTGTTTTATGGTCAGGTGGACTGTATATCAAGCATATTCTAAAATGGTCGATCTTTATGATGAGGGTGTCAGTGTTGCTAATGATCTCTGAGGATTGTTGTTTAGCATTTAGGGCCTTTTTAGTCATTACAAGCACTCCTCCACCTTTTTTGTTGTTTCTATGTGTATGAAAAATGTCGTAGTCATTCTTATTTAGTTGGTTTAGGTAGACCACATCTGTGTCAGATAGCCATGTTTCTGTAACACAGAGTATAGCTGGTTTATTGTCATTTAAGAGATCAGTGAAGATAGGGAGTTTGCTTTTCATGGATCTAGCATTTGTTAGGATACATGATAAAATGGCTGGTTCATTTTTGTTTGGCAGGTGGAGTGTGGTAGGTTTTTGTTTGGTTGGTGGAGTGTGGTAGGTTTTATATGTATAAGGCGGTTGTGATTTACCTTTGTATTAGGCCAATTTGGTGCATGTGCTGATGGTGTATGATGACGGTTAAGACTTTGTATGATTGGGATTGGTTTATAATGTTTGGTGTTTAGACTGTGTGTGAGCGCAATTATTGTTAGTATTATGGCACAGCTGCAAAATATTCTTAGATGAAAGTTATGTGCATATGACATTTTGAGGGCTGGAAGTTATAAATTCGTTGGTTACTGGAGACTGTAATAAATGTAACACGGTTAGGGGAAAAGGTTACTGGCAACAGTAATAGTTCTAGCACAGTTAGGTAAAAATTAGTTATTGGCAACAGTAATAGTTCTAGCACAGTAATAGTTCTAGCACAGGTTGCCACCCTTACTACCACATCTTATTCCTAGTAACCAATCTGGTTTCATACCCGGGAGGAATATTCTGACAATGTTCGCAAAATCCTCAACCAGATCCTTGTGGCTAAGAAGGGGGATTCCGCCCTCCTTTTGGCCATCGATGCAGAAAAGGCCTTTGATAGGGTCTATTGGCCCTATCTTTTCCAAGTGATGGAGAGGATGGGATTGGGGGCCCTTTCTTACGGTGGATTCAGGTATTATATATGCACCCTTTGGCTCATATAAAGGTCAACAGGATATATTTGGCATCGTTTGAGTTGAAACGAGGAATGCGGCAGGGATGTCTGCTGTCTTCCTTATTTACTCTTGCCATGGAACCCCTGGCACAACATATCCGGGCGCGAGGAGATATTGTGGGGATTGGAATGGGAGATTTGCCTCACAAGGTTTCTATGTTTGCAGATGATCTTATCTTTACTCTCGCAAATCCAGTTCAGTCGTTGGAAGTGGTGGGAGAATTGGAGACCTATGGTCAAGTTTCTGGTTTTCAGATGAATGCATCCAAATCCAAAATTCTTGATATCACTACCACCCCTACTGAAAGAGGGTTACTTCGGGAGCTCTATCCATATAAGTGGGCCAAATCACACATTCGCTATTTGGGGGTATGTTTGGCAATAGACCTTTTTAAGCTGTATACTCTTAATTAAGAACCTCTGAACTCCTGACTTGGTGGAAATTAAGCTTATCCTGGGTCGGTAGGATTAATAGTGTTAAGATGATGGTGGTGGTACCTATATTCTTGTATTTATTTAATGTACTTCCAGTGGATGTTCCAAAGACACGCTTCAGTAAGTGCAGCAAGGAATTATGGAGTTTATATGGGGTTCTAAATGACCTAGGGTTGCCTTGCGGGTGCTCTGTCGGTCTCGTGACAAGGGTGGCCTAGCTGTTCCGGACTTACTGCATTACTATCTTGCTGCTCAATTGAGAAGGCGGTAGAATAGTCTGTTTGTGAGTGGAAGGAGTGGGTCTCATTGGAGCAGGGGGCGGTGGGGACTTGTCCAATAAGGCATCTTCTTTGGCAGGAGACGGTGAATGTGAATAAATGGTAACTGCTGGGTGGGGCACACTTTATGAATTTTGGAAAGGGAGCAACTAAGGATAATTGGTTCTATGTGAAACTTTCGGTTGTCTCCTATCTACTTCAATCTGGCTTCCTCCCCCACCCCCACCTCCAGTACTATGGATTCGGCCGTTTGATGTTGGGAAGATATGGGTCCAAGTGTAATGGGACAGTTGTGAAAAGATGGTCAGCTCGTATCCTTTTCGGAGGCCCAATGGGAGTTTGGCATGCTTTTTTATTTTTTTTATTTAATAGATTTTTAACAAAAAAACTAAGAAAGTTATAAAAACATTATTGTATAGAAACAGAGCATATACAGCCAGCAATCAAACAAACAAGAAAATAGCTTATACAAGCAAAAAACAAGAAATAGTACTCCGTTTACTCATACCAGTCCACTACGGGGGAGAGATACCAATTAGAAAAGAAAATAACACCACATCCAAAATTGCAAGTAATGAAGCCAGGCAAACATTCAGTATTTAATATCATGGCACACTTAAAGTACCCCAAGGATCATCCTTATCAGCACTGTTGTTTAACATTTACATGCAGCCAATCTGCACCCTGATCTGCTCCTTAAACGTGCACCGCCTTGCCTATGCAGATGACATTCTGCTATACATCCCATTCAGGACTGAACAACCAGACTTTTCACCCATTACAAGATGCTTCGAAGTAGTTGCAGACTGGCTTCTCACCCAAAACCTACGAATTAATCACAGTAAAACTGATGTTCTCTTCATCACGAGAAATCAGAAGTTTATTCCACCTCCAGCACTACAAGTCAAAAATGCCGAGCTCAAAACCAAAACCACAATTCGCTATCTAGGCATCACACTAGATCAGCGACTTGACATGACAACACATGCGAAAAACGTCGCAAAAGCAATATATCATAAGATTGGAACATTACGCCTTCTTCGACCGCTCCTGGACTTCACCGACTACTGGACTATATTCCAAGTCCTAGTTATCCCACACTTGGACTTCGCTAACATTATCCTCCACGGACTTCCACAGTCAACTCTAAATCCACTCCGTCTTGCCATGAACTTGTAGGAGTGTCTAGGTCAGAACACATTACGCCTGTTATGAAGGAGCTCCACTGGCTGCCCTTACAGGCTCGAATCCACTACAAATCACTTGTCATGACATTTAAAGCACTGAGAAACCAGCCCCCTCACCCATCAGTAAATCAATCAACAGCATGCCTGACAACAGGAACAGAAGATCCGTAATGCGGAATGCATTAGAAATTCCTAAGATAATGACAAAATGCCTAAAAGTAACAGCCAACAGGGCCTTTTCGGTTTATGCACCCACAGCCTGGAATGCCCTCCCTCTGAAATTCGCTCTATCACGAGCCTTACATCATTCAGAAAAGCGATAAAATACTACCTATTCCAAAAACACCACCCAGAAGACAACCCAGGGAAACACGTGATAGGCCCCCCGACCCCCATCCATATCCACCCCAATACTTTAACCCAACGGGAGAATGGTTAATCAACGCTTCCCTTGGCCTAAACCTTTTCAGTGCCACCTATCCTACTCAATGATTAATATTTTGGAACTTTGTAAATTGCTCTGTAAATAGTTCTCACCCAAGTTCTTACCCATGTTATTACCCTATTCATTGTTCATTGTAAGCACCCAAGTTCTTACCCATGTTATTACCCTATTCATTGTTCATTGTAAGCACAATGTGTTTTTGTTACATTGTACTATTATCCTGTTCTATGTAAACCGCCCTGATTTTAATAGCGCGGTATATAAGAAACATAAATAAAATAAATAAATAAATAAAATAATGTGAACTCGATGGAGGCCTCAACACATCTTGCATTTACGAAGGCAAGCAGCTGGGAGGGCTCATAAAAATTGTAAGAAACTGACTGATATTTAACTAAACACTTGCATGGATGCTTTAGAAAAAGAGTCCCCCCAGCTGAAGGAAAGGGAGCAACTAAGACTGGTTCTGTGCGAGCCTTTCGGTTGTCTCCTATTCACTTCAATCTGGCTTTCCCCCCCAGAACTGTGGATCCGGCCTTTCGACGTTGGGAAAATGGTCAACTCATGTCCTTCTCCGAGGCCCAATGGGAGTTTGGCATGCTTGAACGGAATATTTTCCCTTCTCTACAGCTGACTGACTTCCTGCGGGCCAATGTCAAGGATTGCTGGGGGACTGAGCCGACCACTCTTGAGGCGATTTTTTTCTCGGGGGTCTATGAAAGGTTGTGTCTCTTGTCTGCATAAAGCATTGGGAGAGGGGGAACTAGGCAAGGGGACACACCAATTACAATGGGAAGAAGATTTGGGGAGAGAGTGGGAAAAGCAAGAGTGGAGACCAATGATTCAGTATTGCTTTAAGGGTCTTTAAGTGGTCTATTTAATAGAAATCTCCCATAAATCTTTTTACAGGTGGCATTATATACCATAGACTTCAGAAGATGTGATATGGGGATGGGCGATGCTGGTGCTTGTGTGGTGAGGAGGGCACCTTCCGACACATTCGGTGGGATTGTCCAAGGATTAAGAGTAGTTACTCACCTGTAACAGGTGTTCTCCAGGAGCAGAAGGAATCAGTCCTCACATATGGGTGACGTCGGCGCCGACGGAGCCCCCATGCGGAGCATTTCCCCAGCTGTCAAAGAAAGCCTTTGGGAATGCAGGCACGCATGCGCGGTCCCCTTCCCGCCCAAAGGTGCCATCTTGCTCAGTCAAATGACAGCTAAAAGACAGCAAAAAAGAAAATGAACTATATACAACTGCAACTCCAAGGGGAGGAGGGAGGGTCGTGAGGACTGATTCCTGCTGCTCCTGGAGAACACCTGTTGTTGTAGGGTAACTTGACAGATCTTGGTTGAGGGCTGCACTGAAGATAGTGGGTGAATTCTTGAATCTTTGTGGCAATCGAGTCCAAGTGAGTTGTCCTCGTCTTCCTGTGGTAGGGTTTTCCCATTCAAATGCAAACAAAAGCTGACTAGCAGATGCCAGGCGTATACAGAAAAAGGCATCTTTTAAGTCCAAAACAGTAAAATGAGTGGTTTCTGCTGGAATCAGTCCCAGGAGGGTGTAAGGATTTGGTACTACTGGATGTATGGTTTCAACTGCACTGTTTACTCGACGTAGGTCTTGCACTGGGCGGTAGTCACCCGTCCCAGGCTTCTTGATTGGGAGAAGGGGGGTGTTTCAGGGCGATTGGCATTCTCTGAGGAGTCCATACTGCAGTAATTTCTTCAAGTGGCGATGAATACCTTCAATTGCTGGTCGTGGGAGGGGATACTGACGCACATGCACTGGTTCTGCTCCTGGTTTAAGGGTGACAAGCACAGGAGCTATATTCTTCGCTAGGCCAGGTGGATTATTCTCCGCCCATACTCCAGGCGGGGCTGCAATGCTGGTAGGTATACAGGAGCTTGCTGCTTTAGATGCAGGTAAATAGAACCGCCATTCTTCTTCTCGGGGGACAGTTAACACCATCAGGCCAGCAGATTTTGAGTTTATAGTCATTTCCATTTTTCCCCCTTCAACAAAGGATATCTGTGCTTGGAGTTTCGCGAGCATGTCTCGGCCCAACAGGGGAACTGGGCATTCAGGCATATACAGGAACTGGTGTGTTATCTTCTGTCCCCCTAGTTCACAGGCGCGGTTCTGCAGAAAAGGTCTTGTGGTTCTAGTTCCAGTAGCTCCCATGATTGTGACAGATCGAGAGGACACAGGGGCCACAGGCTTGGCTACTACTGAATGCTCGGCCCCTGTGTCTACCATGAAGTCCATATGCTGGTCCCCAATCTTTAAATTGACCATAGGCTCCTGGGGACCCAGGAAGAACTTGGAGCCCGCTCTGGCCTAGTCTTTATCCATAAAATAGTCTTCGGTGGTTGCCACTCCCTCTATGGCAGCCTCTTCTTGCTGCTGAAACTGTATGCGCTGCATCCCCCCTCACTGCTGGAATCGCTCCCCCCGCTCTCCTAGCGCTCCCGCCTCCCCTCCAGGGGGTGGAGCCAATGTTCAGGCACTCGTTCTTCCAATGTCCTTCCTCTTTACAATAAGCGCATTGATTTGCACCTAAGGGCCCCTTCCCCATCCTCTGGCTCTTCTATTAGGATATCCTCCTCCTCGTCCCTCAACTAGTGCTGCAGCAAGCAGATCTGCCTTCTTCTTCATCTTTCTTTCACTTTCTCTTTTGCATTCTTGATCACGATTCACGAATACCTTTTGTGCGACTTCCATTAACTGTGATGAGTTCATGCCCGCAAATCCTTCTAATTTCTGCAGTTTTCGTTTTATGTCTCCCTGGGACTGACTCACAAAAGCGGCGTTCACCATACGTAAATTCTCCTGGGCTGCTGGGTCATATGGGGTGTAAAATCTATAGGCTTCAGTTAATCGTTCATAGAAAGCAGCTGGACTTTCATCTGGGCGCTGAAGAACGTCCGCTACTTTCCCAACATTCATAGCTCTCTGGCCTCCCTTCTTCAGGCCCTGCAGTAAGGCCTGGCGGAACTGGGCGAGGGCCTTCTCTCCATCTGCACTATTTGGGTCCCACTTTGGATCTTCGTTTGGGAAATCTACAGCTGCTGCCTGTTAGGGATTTAGGTCTCTCCTGTCTTCAGGGTTCTCTTCCAACCATCGAGTGGTTGCTCACACTATCCGTGCCCGCTCTTCAGTAGTAAAAAGGGTAGCCAAGAGCTGGCGGCAGTCGGACTAGGTAGGCTGGTGGGTCTGCATAATACTAGACATCAATTCTGTCAACTCTTGGGGTTTCTCAGTATAGGAGGCATAATGTGTTTTCCAGTTTAATAAATCTGTTGTGGAGAAGGGCACGTAAACTAGACTGGTCGGTCCGACCACAACCTGACCCTCTTCATCTACAATAGGTAATCCTGGGACCTGCCGCAGTGGCATTTGGCAAACTTCTCTCGGGCCCGCTGTCCTGCTTCTAAGGGCGTAACGCAGATTTGCGGACCCGGTGGTAATTCTGCTGCTGGTGCTTGGACTAGTGGATGACCCTGGACTGGCATCTGACCCTCCGCTGGCAGATCCTTCAGGGGATGATGGGTCCGCTGCAGAGCTCTGCTCAGGACTAGGGCTCCAACTTCTCCTTGGGGGAGGGATCTGGTCCTCAGGTGTTGGAAGTGGTGGAGGTGGGTGATCGGGTGGGGGTACCTCAGCTGGAAGTAATCTTTCCACCTCTGGCTCTACTCGGGGTACTAACGGAGCTGACGGGACTGGAGTATACAGAAATGTGGGTGGATAACCCGGGACCTCTGGAGGCTCTAGGGCTGCATAAATAGGGGGCTTTTCTTTCTTAGTAGGGACTCCCGTTGCAGTTGCTAACATAATTCTGCACTGCCCCTCATAGCAACGCTTCATCCAAGGGGGTTGTTTCTCACAGATATCTAGCCAGGAGTCTATATAGGAAAACTGTTCGGGACCATATCTGCGCACCATCTTGTGCACTCGGGACACAATTTTGACATCAAAAGTACCTTCTGGTGGCCACACGGCGTCCAGCACCGGCCACACCCTACTACACAATATTTCTAAGTGGGCCGGTGTCATTTTTTCTCCATAATCTCCACTAAACCCCTTCTTAAAATTCGTGATCATACAGTTCAGCGGAGTTTGTACGGACTCCGCCCCTCCCATTATGATGTATGACGTACAAGACAGCAAACAGAAAGGGTGGGTAGGATGGCTGCGGGTAAGGGGTCCGCACAGCCCACAGAACAATAAGGGGGACAAACACCGAATGCTTCCTCCTTTTCGCGACATGGGCACGGTCGCCTGGCCAGGAACTACGCTACTTAGGAGTCCACTCTCGCTTGGTCTGTATTTCAAGACCTCTCAAGCACACGTCACACAACCAAACATGCTAGCATTTCCCAAATTCCAAATTCCCGGGCTAACTGACTAAATCAAAATTTACCAAACCAAAAGGGTCAGTGGCTTCGCCCCTCGCACACTCATGCAGGGTTACTAGGACTGCCCTGGAAGTTGATCAGACTCCCTTTACCATTACCATACCATATTAGTCTCGAGACATTCCCAGAGCTAACTGACTAAGAACCAGAAAAATCATTACTCACCGGATCCGGTAGCTAATGTGCTGCGCAACCAAACCCTCCTTGGGTTGAATCCTGGACTCCCCTCAGGGTTCGAGGTGTTGGCCGGCCGGACCCAGCAAGCCGCTGAGGCAGGGCGGAACCCTCTGATGCAAGGGGACCGGCGGCGCCTGGGATCCTCTCCGCTGTCGGTCGGCCGCGGTTCCAGCCGGACCAAACCTGGAGGCGGTAATACGTGGTAGTATTCACTTGCGCACCATTCACGTACCCCGCCTTCCCGGCCAACGCACCAGGAATATGTTGTAGCGAAGTGTCCGCAATAAATAAAACCAGGAGTCTATTTACTAAGATTCAAGCCAATTTATTTGTGCACAGTCTCAGGCACTGTCACATTCAAAATGGTCTGAGCAATGGAGTTCAACAAAACAACATCTTTTATACCTTTCTTCATCAGTTCTATACAGACAAACTCCTCATTGGTCTCGGTGCCCCCTTCCACCCCCATCCAATGGGGATCTCTGACCGGGCTTAACACCTGTTCCCCCTGCTCAGGCCTCCCTAGCCATGGCTCAGTTTCTAGACATAACACATTCTGCTACAAGGTCCCTCCTCGGCTTAAAGAATGTGTGAAAGCAAGATACTGGAACACATCTGTTATCAACAAAAAGGAGCTAAATAGAAGATTCTTGCATTCTTATCAAAGCAGTTTAAAGCAGTTTTCTAACTTCTACTGGCTTTCGGCTCTGCTCAGCTATAATATTCTCAAGTGGGGGTTGGGACTCAGGCCTAACTTACAGGCCTTTCTTACTCCTGCAGGCTATGCAGGCTATTCTAGGCCATAGCATATCACACTGTTATAGGTGAGTAACTACTCTTTCTCCAGGACCAAGCAGGAAGTCAGTCCTCACATATGGGTCTGTAACATCTTTAAAAAATTTGGAGTACAATATCACCTTTATGCGGATGATATCATGATGTACATTCCTTTTACGATTCCTAACCTACCGATTCAACTTCTATCAGACTGCTACAATGAAATCACACACTGGCTAAAAACCCAAAACCTCCATATAAACCACGCTAAAACTGAAGTCTTAATTGTAACAAAAAACCATTCATTCACTCCTCCAACCCACATAACACTACAAAACCAAGAAAATAAAATAAAAAATGAAATAAGATATCTAGGTGTTATCTTAGATACACACCTTACTATGGAAACGCACATTAGAAATACATTAAAGAAAATCTACTTCAAACTTAAAATCCTCAAACAATTACGCCCCCTTGTATTTATACAAGATTTTATCAATATAATACAGGCTACCATAACTCCCCACTTCGATTTCGCCAACTTAATACTTATAGGCATTTCTAAACAAAACATCAAAAGGATCCAACTTGCGCAAAATGCAACAGCTAGAATTATATTAAAGATAAATTCACTCCAACACATTACACCGATACTAGCATCCCTTCACTGGTTACCAATACAAAGCAGGATAACATACAAAACAATAATAACTACATTCAAAGCCCTAAATGACATGGCCCCGAAGACACTCTGTAACCTAATAAGCAAAGAACCACCTAAGCCCACTCATAGAAAAGGACAATCAAATAAACTTAAAATGCCGAAAGAATATATAAGAACTCACAAATTAACAAATAATAGAGCCTTTTCCCACATAGCCCCAACAGTCTGGAACTCATTACCAGAGGACTTACGATCACTAACAGAGATAACAGAATTCAGAAAAAATTGAAAACATACTTATTCACTAAACACTATAATACCATGGAAAACCTTCCACTCAACTTAGATAAAGGCTAAACACGAACTTGCCCAAAATCAAGTTTATACTCCCTACCACAAACAATACATACAAAACTTAAATGTATAATCACTCCACTCTTATGCATTGAAACTCTACTTGTATATAGATACAACTGTCATAATCTGTATATAGTTACAACTGTCATAATCTGCCTATGTTATAGGGACAGTACTTTTGTTTTAACTGTTACACAATCTGTCTTAGTTGAATTATTGAATTATTCCGCTTAGTTTTTAAACCCGTTGTTGTGTAAGTTAAGATGTTCTATGTAAAAAGTTATCATTGTTCTATGTAAAACAAGCTCTGCATTGTTGACTGTAGTTGATTGTACACCGCAACTGATCGCTGGAAGATGCGGTATATAAATAAGTGTTAAATAAATAAATAAATAAAATAAAATATGGGTGACTCCCTAGCTGTGGGCTACCAGGAACCCAGGCTGAAAAATAGAGCTCCCTCTAGAGCCCCAGCAACAGTGAGAGAATCTTCTCTGAGACCACATCTGAACGGTAGCCCAACCACCAGGGCCGGAGGGTAGGAGTTGCCTAAACCTCAAAGAGATTACGGAGTACCGCTTGCCCGAAAGCACTGTCCCTACGGGACTCCCTCTCAAGGCAGTAGTGGCCTGCCAAGGTCTGGCTTGAAGACCAAGTAGTGGCCTGGCAGATGTCTGCCAACGGAACAGAACGGAAGTGAGCTACTGATGTGGCCTTCGCCCTGACCCAGTGGGCCGTGACTCGACCCTCCAGGGAGAGGCCGGCTGCCCTGTACGCCCAGGCGATACAGTCTGCCACCCAGATGGACAACGTACACTTAGTTACAGGCAACCCCAATCTATTAGGTTCAAAGGAAATGAAGAGCTGAGAAGCCCTTCTATGCCCCTGCGTACGTTCTAGATAGAAGGACAGCGCCTTTCTACAATCCAGGGTATGCAAGACAGTTTCTGCCTTACTGGCGTGCGGCCTGGGAAAGAACGTCGGAAGTACCATCTCCTGGTTGAGGTGGAAGGAGGACACTACCTTGGGAAGAAACTTAGGATGAGTCCGCAAGACTACCCTGTTCTTATAGAACCTGGTATACGGCCTATCCGAAACCAGGGCCTGAAGTTCACTCACACGCCTGGCTGAGGTTAGTGCCACAAGGAACAACACCTTCCAGGAGAGGAAACGTAAATGGCAGGTTGCCATTGGCTCAAAACGTGGGCGAGTCAGTTGCTGCAAGACCAGATTGAGATCCCACTCAGTGGCCGGTGGACGAATAGGAGGCTTAAGCAGAAGCAGGCCTCTGAGAAAACGAGACATCAGAGGGTAGCCTGAGAGGGATTGGCCATCCACCAGCGAGTGGTGAGCTGAGAGGGCACTGAGGTGAACCCGGACAGAGTTGGACTGAAGTCCCAGGTTGGAAAGGTGGAGCAGATATTGTAACACCACCTGGACCGAGCAGGAGAAGGGGTCCTCTTGCTGTTGAGAACACCAAATAGAGAACCTACGCCACTTCAGAGCGTAGGCCTTCCTAGTGGAATGTTTCCTGGAGGCCAACACCACCTCTTCAACCTCCCTTGACAGGAGCAAGGGAGCAAGGACTAGCCTTTCAGCAGCCAGGCCATCAAATTGAGAGATTTGAGGTTGGGATGCAAGAGGGACCCCTGATCCTGAGTCAGAAGGTCGGGTTGCAACCCCAGAGGAAGTGGAGTATCCACTGCCAACTGCAGAAGAAGAGGGAACCACGGCTGCCTGGGCCACCTGGGGGCTATCAGGATCACCGTGGCTCGGTCCTGCTGGATCTTGAACAGAGTCCGAACCACCAGAGGTGTGGGAGGAAAAGCATACAGCAGGCTCTCTGACCAGGGGATCAGGAAGGCATCTGGCGCTGTCTGCAAGGGATGCGGTTGCCTGGAACAGAACCTGGGTAGTTGCCTGTTCAGCGGACTGGCAAAAAGATCCATGGTCGGAAGTCCCCACTTCAGAAAGATCTGCTGAACCACCAGAGGATCCAACTGCCACTCGTGAGGCTGCAGGAGTCTGCTTAGCGTATCCGCCAGGTAGTTTTCCTGGCCTGGGAGGAAGACCGCCCTGAGGGTCATGCCCTGATTGACAGCCCAGGAGCAGAGAGCTTGTGGATCCTGTGCCTCTCTGCTTGTTGATGTAGAACACAGCAACCTGGTTGTCTGTCTGAACCAGGACAGACTGGTGAGACAGGATCTGAGAGAAAGTCCATAAGGCTAGTCGAATGGCCCGCAATTCCAACAGGTTGATCTGCTGGGCAGCCTCCCACGGAGACCACAGGCCCTGTGTGCAGGGCCCTTGGCAGTGTGCCCCCCAGCCCTGCAGGGAAGCATCGGTTGTCAGTACCTGAGTGTGTGGGGAGGCCTGGAAAGGGAGACCCCTGACCAGATTTGGGAGATGCCTCCACCAGCGTAAGGAGTCCACCAAGAGTTTGGACACCCTTATTCCGTCTGACAATTTCCCTGTGGCCTGCAGCCACTGTGCCTTGAGGTGCCACTGAGCATCAAAATGGCAGATGAAATTTAATGTGGATAAGTGCAAGGTTATGCACCTAGGGAAGAACAACCCAAACTATGGTTACACGATGCAAGGTTCCACATTAGGAACCACAAACCCAGGAAAAAGATTTAGGCGTCATTGTGGATACCATGTTAAAACCCTCGGCCCAGTGTGCAGCGGCGGCCAAGAGAGCAAATAGAATGCTAGGTATGATAAGGAAAGGAATGGAAAATAAAACAAAAGATATTATAATGCCTCTATATCGTTCCATGGTGAGACCGCACCTTGAATATTGTGTGCAATTCTGGTCGCCGTATCTTAAAAAGGATATAGCGATTTTAGAAAAGGTTCAGATAAGAGCCACCAAAATGGAAAAGGGGATGGAAGGATACTCCTATGAAGAAAGGCTAAAAAGGTTGGGGCTCTTTAACCTGGAAAAGAGACGGCTGAGGGGAGATATGATAGAAGTCTATAAATTAATGAACGGAGTGGAACGGGTAGACGTAGATCGATTGTTTACCTTATCAGAATATAGAAAGACTAGGGGACATGCAATAAAGCTACAGGGTAAACTATTTAAGACTAATAAAAGAAAATATTTTTTCACTCAACGTGTAATCAAACTCTGGAATTTGTTACCAGAGGATGTAGTAAAGGCTGTTAGTGTAGCTGGGTTTAAAAAAGGTTTGGACAAGTTCCTGGAGGAAAGGTCCATAAACCATTATTAAGAAGGGACCCAGGATATCAGTGCTTGAACCAATACAAGCATTGTTGAACCTGTGTCCCTTGGGGAAACTGCTAGGTACGTATGACCTAGATTGGCCACTGTTGGAAACTGAATACTGGGCTTGATGGACCTTGGTATGACCCAGTATGGCATATCTTATGTTCTTATGTGCAGCTGGGTATGTGATCTGACATGCACTGTGGAAGCCATGTGACCTAAGAGCCGGAGGAAGTGTCTGGCTGAGACCAGAGAGTTCGCTTGAAACTGGCCGGCCAACTTTATCAGCCTGTGAGCTCTGTCCACAGGCAAATAGGCCTTTGCATGGATGGTATCCAATCTTGCCCCTATGAACTCCACGTCCTGTGAGGGGACTAAAGTGGACTTGGGGAAGTTTATGACGAACCCCAGGTGCTGAAGCAGGGATATGGTTCTGAAGGTGGCCTGCCTGGCCTCTTGTGGAGACTGGCCCCTGATAAGCCAATCGTCAAGGTAAGGGAACACAAAGATCCCCTGGTTCCTGAGGTAGGCCGCAACCACCGCCAGGCATTTTGTAAAAACCCTGGGGGCGGAGGTGAGGCCGAAAGGAAGCACTCTGTACTGGAAGTGCTTTCCTCCCACCACAAATCTGAGGAATTGTCTGTGACTCGGATGGATGAGGATGTGAGTATAAGCATCCTTCAGGTCTAAGGAGTATAGCCAATCTCCCTGCTGGAGATTGGCTATACTCCTCTTTGTTCCGGACCCCTGCACAATCATCGGGACTCCCGCGGCAGATCAGCATCTCTCCGACTGCCCTACGTGCAGCCAATCGGGACCCAGCTCCCCGACTTTAAAAGAGCACGCTGTGAGAAGGAAGCTCTCTTTGTTCCGGACCCCTGCACAATCATCGGGACTCCCGCGGCAGATCAGCATCTCTCCGACTGCCCTACGTGCAGCCAATCGGGACCCAGCTCCCCGACTTTAAAAGAGCACGCTGTGAGAAGGAAGCTCTCTTTGTTCCGGACCCCTGCACAATCATCGGGACTCCCGCGGCAGATCAGCATCTCTCCGACTGCCCTACGTGCAGCCAATCGGGACCCAGCTCCCCGACTTTAAAAGAGCACGCTGTGAGAAGGAAGCTCTCTTTGTTCCGGACCCCTGCACAATCATCGGGACTCCCGCGGCAGATCAGCATCTCTCCGACTGCCCTACGTGCAGCCAATCGGGACCCAGCTCCCCGACTTTAAAAAGAGCACGCTACAGGCGTGACCACGCCAGGCGGGCCCGCGCCTGAGGGCCTAGCCAGAGGGCCCTTTGGCGTGGCCCTTAGGCGAGGACCGAAAAGAAAAGCTTCAAGGCTGACACGGTAAATCTTTACAAAAAAGGAAGAACACAGACGTCAATATCATAGTGCTGCTGAGCTCCTCCAGGGTTGAGCCCACGTGGAACCACCGCCATCACACACCAACAAGTCACTGCAAGTATACCCAACCAAAATTGCCTCTCTCTCTCTTCAGCGTCACAGCTCTCCCAGGAGGGATTGAGCTGCAGCGTTCTTGTGCTTCACCTCCAGTCACCTCACCAGCCCAATCGGGGCAGACCAGATCGACCTGCTACCGGACCATACACAGCAAGTATACCACGACTCGCGCTTGACCTCTACATTCTGTGGATAAATATTAGTATACTACCAATTATACCTCATGGACTAATACCTACACTTGTATATGCTTTTGCCAGTATACACTGTTACCACCTTTTATATATATTGTTCTTACATTTACTGTCGTCAGTAACCTGTATTATCTCCACTCAACACTCATCTACTATCACTAGTAGCCATATAGTATACTGTTATATAGTAGCCATATAATATACTGTTGCCAGTATCAAGCATCAAGCATTCATACTGTTGACAGTAGATGAATATACTGTTGACAGTAGATGAATATACTGTTGAAAATAACTAACTGTACTGTTGTCAGTAGATGAACATACTATTGAAAGTAACAAAATTCACTGTTGCCAATAGGTAAATATACTGTTGAAAGTAACTAATTTTACTGTTGCCAATAGTACTATAATATTGACAGTAACAAATTATACTGTGGTCAGTACATGAATACACTGTTGATAGTAACTAATTTTACTGCTGCCAAAATTATATATACTGTTGCCTGTAGACACATACACTATCACCAGAGGCCTCTAATCCCTGCAGAACTCCCTCTCACACAACCCCCTACACACAATGTATCCCACTAAATCTGCAAACATCCCTCTCACTCTCCTGCTGATAACTCTCCTAACCCAACACATATACATACAATACCAACCAAAGCCCTTACAAAAACATCCCCATCATCCACAATCACTACCGGAATCCTTACAATAACATCCCAACCACCCATAACCAGTATCAGAACCCAACACACAGCAATACATACTCAAACCCCCACTATCATCATTCGCGCAACGACTCCGACAAACCCCTTCACAGACGCATACAAATAAAACCCCAACCCTATAGTACAATAAACGAACGAGCTAATAACACAAACTCTAACCTACAAATCATCTTAATAAACATCCGTTCTATACGAAATAAAATACCAATAATCAATGACATAATAAAGGACACAACCCCAGATATTATCTGCATCACTGAAACATGGCTCTCACCCACAGACACCATACTACTAAACCAGTTAGCCACACATCAATATGACATATTCAACTGTCATCGGAATATAAAAAGAGGAGGAGGCGCTTTAATACTCACCAAAAAAGACCTAAAATTCACCCTAACAAACTTAGACAATATAGACGGAATAGACATTGTCAATATAGAAAATAGAACCCTTGCCCTCGCCCTCATCTACCGACCCCCATCATCTGATCAAAATAACCTCACCCCTATCCTAGAACTTGCTTGCACAGCATCTCAAAGCAAACCACTCATACTCCTTGGTGACCTGAACCTTCCATCACTGACCAACTCACAATCGAATAACTTCATAGAAGCTATGACACAAATGGGATATACACAGATAATACAAGCCCCCACACACAATAAAGGTAACATACTTGACCTAATCTTCCTTCCCTCTATGCTCTACAGTCACCAGCCACACACCACTCCAACCATAACCGAAGTACCATGGTCCGACCACCACCTTATTACAACTTACCTACCAATACAAGCTCCAAAAAACACCACAAGCACACCTCCACATACATCACGATTCGCACACTTTAACAAGAATACATTCCTCAACGAAGTATTACCCAAACTCAACACAAACTCATCAGACATCAATTCAACCATAACACATTGGAATTCAACCATTCAAAATGCAGCTGTCCCCACACAAGTCTTACATAGACAAACAAAAAAGACCGAAAAGTGGTTCACGAAAGAGCTAGCAAAACTAAAAAAGCAACTAAGGAAACAAGAAAAGAGATGGAGGAAAACAAAATCGGATGAAAACAAATCCCAATACATGTTAATACTTACTGGATACAAAAATGCAATCAACAAATCAAAAAGAGACTACCACTCTAAAGTACTAAACTCAGCCATCAACCGCCCGAGAGAACTATTTGCGATAGTAAAAACACTAACTAAAACTAATAACACCGAGCCTAAACAACCAGCAATAAATGTACAAACATTAGCAACACACTTTGCAGCGAAACTAAAAAACAAAACCACTACTCTGACACCAATATTTACAAGCACTAAACTCATAAACGAATGGACAAACTTCCACATAATAGACCGAAAACAACTCCTTAAAATCGTAACAATGATCAACACAACAACCTCCCCACTAGACCCATGCCCTGTATCATGGATTAAATGTGCAAAGGAGGAACTGGCGGAAAATCTACAACATATAGTGAACCAATCCCTCTCACAAGGCATAATGCCTGATGCCTTAAAACTCACAACACTTAGACCAATAATAAAGAACAACAAGCTTGACCCAAAAGACCCGAACTCATACAGACCCATAGCCAGCATCCCATTTATAGCTAAAATAATAGAAAAAACAATTCAAATACAGTTACAAGAACACATTGATGAACATAAACCACTTGACTCACACCAATTTGGGTTCCGCCCATTCCATGGAGTAGAAACTCTATTAATCACCCTAATGGATTTCCTCATCAGAGGTACAGATGACAACAACCAAGGCTTCCTACTTCTATTCATAGATATTTCTGCCGCCTTTGACAACATTAACCACTCCACACTGATCAACAGACTACAAAGCTTAGGAATAGGCGGAACTGTCCTTGATTGGTTCAAGTCCTACATATCAAACAGACTAATACGCGTACAAATTGACCAAGAAGCATCAGAACCATTCCCCCAAGGCCAAGGAATACCCCAAGGATCAGCCCTCTCCGCCCTCCTATTTAACCTGTATCTACAACCAATAACAAACATATTTAAAAAACACAGGATTAACCACTTTATATACGCCGACGACATCATGCTCGCTATCCCTATAACCGCTAAAAACCCCTCATATGACACACTATCAGAATGTATGACTGAGACCTCCTCCTGGTTAGAATCTAGCTACCTCAGCATCAACCTCAAAAAAACGGAAGCAATGTTCGTAACAAGGTCATCAACCACAGAGAACACCTTCCCAGAAACAATCACAATTAACAGAACATCCATACCTGTTAGAAAAGAAGTAAAATATTTAGGTGTGATAATAGATCACACACTCACCATGCTACCACACATAAAACAAACCGTAAAAACCATCTACTACAAACTAAAAACTATTCAGCACCTAAGGCCACTCCTAGAAACTCAAGATTTTAGATCTGTAGTAAATACACTAATCACCCCCCACTTTGACTACTGCAACAGTCTATTAATAGGCCTCCCTCAAAAAAGCACATACCTTCTTCAAAGAGCTCAGAACATCTGTGCAAAAGTAATAGCTAAAGCACGTCTAACAGACCACGTAACCCCAATACTGCTAGAACTACACTGGCTCCCAATCAATAGCCGAATCAGATACAAAACTATCCTAACAACCTTTAAACTCATAAAAGACATAGCCCCCTCACACCTATCCACACTACTGCAATCACCAAACAAAACTAGATCACACAGACAAAACGAAGCCCACTCCCTTATCACACCAAAAGCCTTCAGGAAGACAAAGAAAACCACTAGCTCCAGAGCATTCACATTCACTGCCCCTACGCTCTGGAATGACCTCCCAATAGACCTTCGCGTCATAAATGACCTCTATCAGTTCAGGAAAGAGCTAAAAACTTACCTCTTTACTGAACACTTTGAAATCCCATATACCCCCAAAACACCTCCATAACCATGGTATTACACACACAAACCCCCTTGCTCAAAACTAAACAACTCACCCCCCCCCGTCTGAAACCCCATACACACCCCCGATTTACGTCATAAAAGGAAATAAATTCCAAAATATACACAAAACACAACCACTGTAAATATCCAATGTAAATAATTTAATGGTTGTTTGTATTACTAATACATCTTGAAGTTGAAGTTTTGTTCAATGTAAATAGTTAAACTTAACCGTTCATTGTAAATAGTTGAATCTGATTGTTCAATGTAAATGTATACATCTGTGTACAATTGTTAAAATGTTCCTTGTAAACCGCCCTTGATCGCTGGAAGGGGCGGTATAGAAAAATATAGATAGAAAAATATAGATAGATAAAATAAAAGGGCAGTAAGATTCCAAGGGTAAGCATCTTGAACTTTTCCCTCTCCAGAAATTTGTTCAGATTTCTCAGGTCCAGGATGGGTCTGAGGCCTCCTGTTCTTTTTGGTACCAGGAAGTACCTCGAGTAGAAGCCTTGCTCTTCCAGGTGGTGAGGCACCGGTTCCACCGCCTGGTCCCTTAGCAGACCTTCCAACTCCTGAAGGAGTAGGTTTCTGTGCAGATGGGGTCTTGGAGGCTCCCCTGGAAAGTAGGAGGTGGGTATCTGGGTGAAGTGGAGCAGATAGCCCCTTTTGATGATGCTTAGCACCCACATATCCCCTGTGATGGCTGGCCACCTGTCTGCATACAGGGTCAGCCAACCTCCTGTGCCCTGGAGAGGAGGAGAGGCTATGCTGGCATAGTCAAAAAACTCCTCTCCCTGCTGAGCAGGAGCCGGAGTAGGAGGCTTGGGGACCTTCTGCCTACGAGGCCCATGACCCTGCCCCTTGGCCTGCTGTCCCTGTTGGGGAGCTACAGAGGCCTGGTAATGAGGGTAGGTTTTATAGGCAGTGGTCTTCCTCGGGTAAAAGGTCTTTTTCCCCGAGCCCTTCTTCTTCTGAGAAGGGGCAGAGGTTTTTCTTGACAGCCTCGTCCGGGTAAGAGTCTCGGTCACGAGCTCTGCATCCTTTTCTGCCATGGGCTTGCCAAAGAGGTTTTCGCCTCGGCAAGGGACATCGACCAACTTGTCCTGAACCCATGGCTCGAGGTCTGAGGATTGTAGCCAGGCCTGGTGGCGTGCACCGATGCCAGCCCCTGCTACCCTGGCCGAAGCCTTAAATCCATCGTAGGCTGCTCGAGATATAAACTTCGAGCACTCATGAATACCAGAAGACAAGGCCTTGAACCTCTGCAAAGGTTCCTCGGACAAACCAGCAGAGAACCCGGCAATCTCCTTTGCCAGGTCCCGAAGGTACATGCCCATGTACAGCTGGTAGGTCTGGACACAGCAAGCAAGCATAGAGCCCTGGAAGCACTTTCTACCGAGGGCATCCAGGTTCCGGGCCTCCCTGCCGGGGGGCACCGAGGAGTGCATCTTCTGACTGTTCAGTCAATGCATGGCCGATTCCACAACCATGGAACGGTGCGGTAGCTGTGCCTTTTGGAACCCGGGGCTCTTGTGGACTCGATAGATGGAATCAACCCGCTTGCTTAGAACTGGCATCGAGGCCGGCGCTTCCCACATGCAGAAGAGCAACCGCTCCAGCATCGGAGGAACCAGGACATTAAAGGTCTCCTTGGGACGAGAGTCATTCTGCAGAGCCTCGAGCTCCTCGGCTCGAGGCTCCTCCTCTGGATCCGCCGGGAATGCCAGTGCTTTAGCCATGTCCCGCACGAAATCCGAGAACCTAGTATCCTCCGGGGGGGACCTTGTCCGAGGTTCGGATCCCGGTGAGTCCGAAGAGAAGCACCGAGTCCGGAAGGTGTCAGGGGACTCCTACTCCTCCATCTCCCACGCCGATTCCTCCGAGGAGGAATCGAGCGGCTCCGAGTGGGCGGGCACTGACGCCATCCGCCCTGACGTCAAGGGAATCGGCGTTGACGACCTCGGTCCCGAACAGGAGGCCGAGGGAGACCGCAGCCGAGGATCGACTCGAGTTCGCATGGTCTCGAGGATCGGCTCGGCCTCCGAGGTCGACTTGGACGTCGATGTCCCGGTGGTCGGGGCAGATGCGCCAGTGAGACCGGCGATCAGCACCCGCTGTTGTTCCATGAAGGCAGACAATCTGCTCTCCAAGGCCATCAACTTGAGTCCGAGCTCAAAAGACCCAGCAGCCTCCGACTTGGGCCCCGACGTTGGCTCCCCCAGAGGAGAGTCCACGAGGACAACAGTACTCACGTGACTCGGGGCCTCCGACTCCACACGAGGATGCTTTGTAGGCCTCTCCGACTCCGAAGACCCGGGACGGCGATAGGGGCTATGCGACCTGGCCCTAGAGCCAAGAGCGTCCACCGACGCTGCCCTCGCAGATTTCTTCTTCTTTCAGTGCTCCCTCGAGGGGGACTCCCTCTCAGAGGAGCCCCGACGATGCTCGGGGTCAGACTCCCGAGACGTCGAGGCCTCTGATGAAGTCTGGACCCGTCCAGAGGCAGACTCGGAGAAGATCCTCTCACGCTGGTGCTGACGGCTCCGCAATGCCTTGGACGACATTTTGCCACAGGGGCTACAGACCGTAGAATCATGGTCTGGCCCCAGGCACCGGAGGCAGCAGTCGTGTGTGTCGGTGAGAGACATCAGTTTGTTGCACCGATCGCACTTCTTAAAGCCACTGGCAGCCACTGGGGGAAAAAGGGCCCCTGCAAGATCAAAAAATTGGTCTGCCAGGGAAAAGAAAAAAGGCGCGAACGCAGTCTCTAAGGACAAAAACCGAAAACAGAGATCCGGGCTCGGCACCGGTGTACCGAGTCCAGGCGGGAAAAGAACCGATGTCGAACCGAAGAAAAATACTCGACCTAACGCAGAAGATCAACTTTTTCCACGGGTGACAAGGACAGGCGTCCGTAGGGCTCCACGGAAAAAAGGAGACTGAGCAAGATGGCACTTTTGGGCGGGAAGGGGACCACGCATGCGTGCCTGCATTCCCAAAGGCTTTCTTTGAAAGCTGGGGAAATGCTCCGCATGGGGGCTCCGTCGGCGCCATCACTCATATGTGAGGACTGACTTCCTGCTTGGTCCTGGAGAATTTTATTTAGCTAGGCTTATATACTGCTTTTCTATGAGTCAAAACGGTGAACATGGAGGGTTAAGTGGCTTGCCCATGGCCACAAGGAGCACCTATAGGGCTAGAAACCCCAGCACGTCCAGCCCAAGGTTGCTATCCTCTAGTGGGTTTTGAACCCTTGGCCTTCCAACCTGAGATAACTTGCCCCAACCACTAGGCCACTCCTCCTGTTTTGGAGGGAGATTTTTAGCTTTATCACCCAGGTATCAAAGAGACATCTGAACCCAACTATGGGTCAAATGTTGTTTATTGGGCTGGAGGATATGGGGGGGGGGGGGGGATAATCAGGACTGGCTGCGCCATTTATTTTTTTGTAGCATGGTTGGCAGTAGCACAGCTTTGGTGCAGAACTGAGGCTCACCCCTTAGGGTTAATGATTACTAAACTTAAATATATACGGAAGATGGCTAAATTAACTGCTCTACGACAGCAGAAGCTCCCAACAATCCAAAAAAAACATATGGGACTCATTTGAAGCTTGATGTGTAACAGCTGACCAGGGTGAATAAATGTGTTTATGCATTTTGGGGGAAGGGCTGTTGGAGGAGTTTGTGTGGGGACCTGGGGAGATTGATTGGAGGGGGGGGGGGGTTATGGTACATTTTCTCTCCTCAGATTGCATTATTTTCTCCTAGTATCCTATGGATAAGCATATTAAAACTGCTGAAGTATATATTACGGTGACTCATCAAATTATTCTAAAGAATGAAACCAAAGCTGTGATTGATGCATTTATTTTGTATAATTTCATTGCTTCTTTGTTGTTGGCTTTTGCCTGTTTGTCAATCAAAACTTTAAATTAAAAAAAAATATATGTGTGTGGGTGTTCCTGGGGGGGGGGGGGTAGAGAATGAGTACAGTGGGGAAAGAATTGTCACGTGTGTATCTTATAGAATACGCGCATAGGCTTCGATTCTTACTAGCACATACATGCATAAAGTTACATCTGCCTTGAAGCAAGGGTAACTTGGTAAGGAAGCCTTCTGGGAGGCTATTTTATAAAAGTGGAGAACCACGGCCACAAACAAACAAACAAAAAACAATAAGAGAAATTAAGAAACGTATTCAAGAGCATAAGAGTTGTATTAAATGGCAAGTTTTAACAGCACCACTTGTTGAACACTGGTTGGAGGCCAATCACACCCCTTTCGCGTCCACGACAGATTATATAACTTAAGATACAATTAATAATTTTTTGGAAATAAAGTATTCCAGTGAAACATTTGGGGACATTTGGGAAGATATGAAGGTTGCCATATGGCAACAACAGCCATGAAAGGGTTAAAGATATTGTATTTTATCATTAAAAAAGTTTTCCCCCTCTGTTCGAGGTGACAATATTGACTGCTTATTAATTAAGGGGGAACAGAGATTTATCTTCAAACTAGATACAGTTTACCCTAAAGGACTTAATAAAGAGATGGAATTCCAGGTTTTCCTGTAATTATTTTTCAATAATCACCCTCAGCTGACATCTTTCTCCATGTTTTTTAAACTCATGACTAATCATGATCCCTCCCTTCCTCCTCCCCCTTCCCCCTTCTCCCCCTTCCCACTCCTCCCCTTCCCTACCTTTTCCCCCCTTTCCCTCCCCCCCCCCTCTTCCTCCCCCTCCCCCTCCTCCTCCCCCCCCTCTGTTATAGTTGTATGTTTTTATCTGGAACACAGTTTTATCCTTTTTTGATAATGTATTTTTTGACAATCCTTTTATGTTTTTTAGGGTTCTCCTCCTCCATTTTTTCTAAGTGTTTCTAAGATCTTTTATATCTCTTTTATATTTGCTTTTACCTTTGCCAATCTAGTCAATACTTTTCCTTTTGCCTATATTTGATATACAGTCCTCCGGTTATGGTATTGAGCCAATAATTTCTTATGCGCTCACAGTCTTTCTAAGTGGGCGGAGCATTGGTTCCCCTTTTTAAAAATCATTTATGCCCATGCGTGGCGTTTTCCCACGTCTGGTGTATGAAAAGAGGTGAGAGCTAGTTTCATGTTCCACTTTACGCAATCTTCCTTTTTAGGACAATATTACCATATTACCACATTCTTGAAGCTGGTGCATGATCCTTCATTTACACGCTGACTGACCAGACACTAGCAGATAGACATGACAGTCTTCAGTTTATGCCTAACCCTATGTTTTAGTCCTTTTTATATATTTCTTCACAAGCCTTTAATTATTTGGTTTGCTGGAAATTGGCAATTGTATCTGACAAACGATTGCATATTTTACACAGCACTTTAAATGCTGACAATAAAAATGATATAGACACAACAGTGCTTACTTTTGAGGCTTTTTATAGATTTGATTTATATCCCAACATGTTTTTAGTACTTATACTTTACATATTTCTCTTTTTGTTATAAGTGCCTGCAATATCTCTTATGTTTACACAGTCCATTTATTTATTTTATCTCTTAGATAAATTTTCATTGTACCTCTTTTTTTAGTTTTCATGTACCTATATAATTTTATGATCCTAAGATAGCACAAATACATTGATCCTTTGTGGTCCCCCCTCCCTTCCTTTTTTATGTACTATTTTTATTCATGGATACAATGTCAGTTTTATTGCTATATTTATTAATTTACATTTATCATTCATGTTTTATGATATGTATCGTGTGTCTCATTATTCTATTTGTGTTTTTTAAGTATTTATGCCTGATGCTTCATGCCTCCATAGTACATAAATTATGTTTGCCAACTCTGTCATTTGCACTTTTTATGCATTCGTGTTTTACGTCTTTTGAGAGGATGTGCATTTTTCATATAATTATGTTTTACTTTATAGACTGGGAAAGTGTTTATTTAGTATTTCAAACCAATCTCTTCGATACGGTCCTCTGTCATATTTTGGTAACGTTTTACTTTTTATGTTTACTTTTAGCTATATATTATGTTTTTGATTTTATTTACCATTTATATGTATATATATATATATTTATATAATTTATTTATATTATGTATATTGTTTTTAAAAAAATTGTTTGTGTTTTAATTTTATGTTTTAGACCCCTGAGGAATGCCTAGTGCTGAAACTTGTCTATGTTGGGTCCTTAATAAAATTGTTTTGAAGAATTTTTTTGTTTGTGGCCATGGTTCTTCTCTGTTTTGCACCTGGATTCTTTTTTTCTGTGGAGAACTTACCCTCTCCTTTTCCTAAGCTATTTTATAAAGACACAGACGCACACAATGCTAACATTTGGGAGAGGCTGAGATCCATTGCCAAGGGAGGAGTAGCCTAGTGGTTGGGGCAAGGTACTTCAGGCCGGAAGGTCAGGGGTTCAAATCCCACTAAAGGACAGCAACCTTGGGCCGGAAGGAATGGGGTTTCTAGTCCCACAGATGCTCCTTGTGGTCTTGGGCAAGCCACTTAACCCTCCATTGCCCATGTTCCGTGTTAGTGTATGTGTCTCATATCCCTGTGTGTTAAATGTATCCCCCAATTGTGTTGTGACCGCTTTGATTGACAGATAAGGCAGTATACAAAACTGTCTAAATAAATAAAATAAAATGAAGACACCAATATCTGAATTTAAAATGCTATGCTAGAAGTGAAAACTTTGGAAAATCTACCAAATGACACCTGTAAGGGTTGTCTCCATGAGGCAGATATTTATTTTATTTATTTATACTGCTTTATCTTGGAGTCAAAGCGGTTAACAAATAACAATTCACTATTCACAAATGATTTTTACATAGAACCAAAGATAATTATCTAAAACAATTAAATGTTTTAACATTAATTGAGCTAACAGTGCTTATATATAAATACTAACCAATAGCAAATTATCCATTAGATGTTGAAAATTATTAGATGTTAAGCTGAGCCCTAGAGAGTGGGGGAATGACATTTCATAATCATAGGTAATCAATTCAGAGCTAACATATTGGGGCAGAGTCATAGGTTGGTCTTTGATCCTTTGGGTGATTAAGCTTTTGATTCAAAATCTTCTATAAATAGGTGGGTTTTTAATTCTTTGTGGAATGCTGTAATGTTTGGTACCATTACCAAAATGTGTGGGCATGCCTGAGTCACATGTAAATAAGGGCAATTCTACTAAAACTTTAATAAAGCAAAAGGACTATAAAGTAAGGGTGGGCCGATAGATTATGTGTGCAATTGTGTCCTTTTATGTTTATGGTCCGACAAAATATATAAAGATAATATCGGGCAAGGGTGCCATGATTATAAATGCTCGTGTGGATACAACATATGTGTTTATATGCCTATGTGCCTTGCTTGCCCTTATTGCCTTGTTACAGAATCACCCTCCATAGGGATAATTTCAAAGAGATTTACCTAGGGCTGAAAACTGCCCTCCCCTGATCTGAGTTTCTTTCACAAGGTGGCTACATTTAGATGCAGGAAGAAAAGGCATTCCTAGGGACAGGGGAGATAATAAACACTGCCATGATAAAAAAAAAAAAAAACTTGCTAAGATTGATGTGAGTTCAGGGAGGAGAGTGGGAAATGACAGCCAGTGACAGCACCTGGGATGGTACTGTGCATTAGCCATCATGACTGCAGATAGCATAGCCCGACTTAATGCTACCTCAAGAGGTTGTGTTAAGTGCAGCCATGCTGTCAACAGTCTGGTGGTGTGGTCGCTGCCTGACGTCAATGAAAGAACAAAAATCCCTATCCTATTACCCTACTTCAAAGAGTTCCCTCTACTGATCCCACCACCACTGAAGCCCCTCAATCCGATTTCCCCTTTATAATCCCCCCAAATCTGATCTCCCCCATTCACTACCCATCCGTCTGGACAGCCAACATCCCTCCCACCAAGTAGATCCTTCAAATTCCTCCCCTCTCACTTTGGAAGATAAGAAAAGGCCTGAAAGATAATCCTCTTCCCTAATAACTTCTGATCCCGAAAAAGAGAACCCCCCCCCCCCAGAGACCCAAGCTCAACCCTTCCCCCCTCTGACTCCTCCCCAAGACCTACCCAGAGGGCTCCAAGCTCCTGACCCAGTTGCTACAGGATTCCAAAATGACAGCAGTAACCTCTAGCAGTAGTTGGGTGGTACTACCGCTAGGGATTGACCGGGGCCTGTGTTATATGCCTCAGCATCTGCCTACATATATTAATGTCCAATTTCTTAGAATGAAGATAAAGTGGCCATTCAATCAGAAAACTTCATTCCATATGCACCTAGAAGACAGTTTGGACACTATGAGATTTTAGATGTGAATGGGGTTCTGGTGCCCCAGATACGTGCATGCCAGGAACATGTATGTAGGGTGGGAGGGTGGTGTGTTAATATGAGCTGGCACACAGTATGGGGTTTGAAATTTTATTTGAGGTGTGCTATTTTGTGTGACCAAATCTGTTTTAATGCGTGGCTGGATGTTTAAGTGGTTTGATGGATACAATTGGTCCTTATGTGCTTGTCTAAGGTAAGCAATTGTGGTTGGTTGTTGGGTCTTTTTAAACTGCACATGTGGGTGGGTGCGGTCCTTCTGATAGCTGGGGCAGATTATTTGAGCAGAATGTTCCTGCTAGTGAGTCTTTGTTTGCAATGGTGTGATTGAGAGTGGTGGATTTTAGTCTACTGTTGGTTAGGGTTAAGAAGAGTTCATTGGGTGGGTACTGTGTCTAAGTGTATGTGATTTTAACATTTTAGGAATGGATTGTTTTTTGAGTGAAACTTTAGAGTGTGGTATGTAAAAGGGGTTAAGTTACACCAGTATTAAGGGCAATTTTAATGTTTTCTTTTTGTGTCTTGCAGTTTATGTAAATCCTGCCATTTGTGCGATTGGTGTGGATTTTCAACATGATAGAGAAAAATGACCCCTGATGAAGCAATTGCGAAACGCCTTCGGGCATCCTATGTGGCGTTGGGTCCAGCTGGGTCAAGTCCATGCTCATACAAATAGCATTTGGCATAAGATAAGTGTGATTTTATAAACTGCAAGATAAGTGTGCTGAATTTACAGCAGTGAGGTGCTGAGTTTAGAGCACCGAGATATTTTTGTGAGGTTATATGCTCTTTGATACAGTGGGGGAGTTTTTTTAGGTACCCTAATGTTAATGTGCCAGTCTCAGGCCTGGATTGATATCCGAGACATGATGGTCCATGGGTACTGAGATCCTTTGCTTCCCTTCCAAGTATGATTCAATTCTCCCTGTTTTGTGTATATGGAATGAAGTTTTTTTGATTGAATGGTCAGTATCTGCCTAGGCATGTAATGTCAGCCTGTGTGGTAAGTGTCTGTCCTGTGTGCTAAATGAAAGGCAGATGCTGGCCTCGCCCCCTGCATTTACCGCACCTTAACTTTTGCTGTTAAAGTTTCTGAAGTGCATAACCTTTCTGCAGTTTAGTAAAAGGGCCCCTTTCTGTTAAATGGTGAAATTAGACCTTACCTGCTAATTGTTTTTTCGAGTCCCTCCAGTACAGACCAGATGTGTGGGTTATCTCCCTCCACCAGCAGCTGGAGACTGAGCATGACAGGTTTGTGATGTCACAGTAGAAGAGCTCCTTCCCCTGACTCCAGAATCAGTATCCTATTGACAAATCAGACTCCAAGAGAACACAAACAAGATTAGTACAAATGTTGCATTAGCTTTGATTTTATTATGGTTTTTTTTTTAGTGAAAACTGAACAATTGAACATAGCAGCTACAGCCTGAGCAAGAACAAGACTAAAAAACATGGCTGTCACCGCACCAACAATCGAAACTTACCGCTTAACACTTTAAGAATTGTGACAGTAGCCTTCTCTAGGCCCTCCAAACCACAGGTCTGGGCTCACCTACGTACTTGAACTTGAAGACAGACATCAGAACAGGAGGGTCCTGGACTGGAGGGACTCGAGGAAAGACAATTAAGCAGGTAAGGTCTAATTTCTTTATCATTCCTCCAGTTCAGTCCAGTCCAGTCCAGATTTGTGGGATATACCAGAACAGTACTCAACTATGGGAACCCGGCCTGCAGTGCCGAAACTTGCCTCCCAGGATGCCTATGATGCATGAAGGCATGCCGTGAAAATCAAGTCGCCGCCCTGCAGATGTTGGCAGGTGGTATCAGACCATGCTCCACCGAAGAAACCGCTTGAGCCCTGATCGAATATGCCCACAAACCCTTAGGCATGGGCTGATGCCGCAAAAAATAAGCCAAATAAATGGCTTCCTTCACCCCACGAGCTACCGAAGCCTTGGAGGCTACTTCTCCCTTGCGTGGACCACCAAATACAATGAAAAGGTAATTCAACTTGCAGATAGAGTCAGTCCGCTTGAGATAGCGATATAACCTCTTGCATTCATCCAAGGAGAGCAACTGCTGATCCCCTGAAACCTCTGTCAAGGAAGGGAAGATTGGGAGAGTCACAGTCTGATTCAGATGAAAACCCGAGACAACCCTGAGAAGAAAAGACGGACCCAGTCTCAACAGCACTTTTTCCCTAGAAAAAAACAGGAAAGGTTCCCTGAAAAACAGCACCTGCAACCCAGAAATCCTCTGGACTGCATAGATAGCAACTAGAAAGACAGCCTTATGGTCTTTCAGGGTGGCCTGTGCCAGTGACTCAAAAAGGGCAATGCCATCACCACCAAGAGAACCTAATTGAGATCCCACGGAAGGATAATTGGAAGAATCAGCGGACAGACTTGTTTTACTGCCCTGAGGAATCAGACCATATCTGAGTGCACTGCAAAAGAATACCTTGCACTCAACCCCGGTAACACATCCGGGCTGCTACTTGGACCCGAAAGAAGTTCAACGCCAACCCCTTCTCCACACCCACCTGCAAAAAGGCCAGAAGAACTGGAAATGAGGATGCAAGAGTCTGAAGCCTGCTGTCTGCTTACCAACTCTCACACACTCGCCAGATTCTAATATACAATAACGACATAGAGTGCTACCTAGCCTTCAACAGAGTAGGCACTCCCAATATCGAAAAGCTCTTATGTCTCAAACTTGCACTTACAAGAGCCAGGCTGTAAGTGAGAATGGATCTCCCAGTGGCAAGAGAATTAGGCCCTATGAGATCAAGCTGACCTTGTTTGACAGCTGCCATGGCTCTGCTACTGACAACTGGAGGAGAATGGCATACCACGGTCTCCACGACCAATCTGGAGCAATTAAGATAAGTTGGCCCTGGTGCATCGCTCTCTGCTTTATCATGCATCCAATGAGAGACCATGGAGGGAACATGTCCAGAAGCTCCCCATCTTAGCCCCACTGCGCCGGAGCACTGAAGCCTTCTGACATTCATTCTCTGTGTCCGCTGCAAAAAAGGGCTTGCCTTGGCATTCGAGGCAGAGGCCATCATGTCCATAAGCGGTTCAGCCCAACACTGTGTTATGTCATGAAACACTGAGGGAATCGGTTCCCACTCTCTTAGATACAGAGAAAATCGGCTGGCATGTTTTCTATTCCGGCAACAGGGGCTACTGAGATAGCCTGTAGATTCTCCTCTGCCTAAAGCAGCAGAGGCTGGATTTCCTTCACCAATAACACACTGCCTAAGCCTCCTAGGTGGCTGAGGCATGCCACCATGGTTGAATTGTTGGAGCATACTGTCACTGCCTTTTGTAGATTAGGGGACGATAAAAAAGTGCAATGTCAAGAACACCGCTCTCATATCCAACCCGTTGAAGTATCATGCACTCTGCACTTGAGACCAGTCCCCTGCATCAACTGTGACTCGCAATTTGCACCCCAACCGGTGAGACTGGCATCCGACATCATGAAAGCCCAGTCCAACAACTCCAGGGGCACTCCCACTGCTAGGTTCTCCAGCTGGAGCCATTAACACAGGCACAACCTCGTCTCTAGAAGACAAACTAACCTCTCGAGCAAGAGATGGTTCGGTGGAGACCAACAAGAGAGGAGAGCATGCTGTAACCATCTCAAGCGCGCCCTGGCTCATGGCTCTGGTCCCAAGCCACTGCAGGTAATACCCTGCTGCAGGTGCTGCCATGACAAGGCAACTCATTACTTGCGCTTGAATCTTCCAAATCCGATCGGAAGGCAGAGATACTAGTCTCGTCTTGGTGTTGAACTGTGCCCCCAAGTAAACTAGGCCCACTGAAGAGAGGGACTCAACAGTAAAGAAAGAAGAAAGACTCACAAGAGTAACCAACACTCAACCTCCTCAGTTCCTTACTGCCTAGAAGAAAGCCTGCGGTAGGGCCGCTAAAGCCTTTGCCAGACTAGACATTTAATTCAGTTATTAATTCATTAAAGTTATCTATTTTTTTTTTATGATCTAAAACCTAGGCCCTTTGGCCATGTCTGTCAACCCCATCAGGATCCAACACACCCACCACTAGGGAAAGCAAGACCTCCTCCTCCAAGGGAACCCTCAAATGACTCTATCTAGAACATCCAGGAGCCATCATGCCTGAATGACAATCCCCAAAACTTAAGGGCAGCTAACCAATGCCATGATTACGCTGCAAGGATTTGTGGGCTACTCTGCTATAAAACCACGAAGGAGGCACCATGTGACCCCTTATCCGAAAACCTAAACTTGACTTTCAAATTTACCATGGAGTATACTAAAAATACAGGAGATCTCCTTTTTGGGGTTTTTTCCCCCCACAATCAATGAGTGGAAGCCAACCCCAAAACCAAGATGGTAGAAAGGTGACAATTCACAGAGATGTCTAAGGATCCATTTTGGATGAACAGACATTCATTTCGTATGGTCTCCAGTCACTACACGAACAACAAGGCCACCACCATTTCTCTATCAAAATCCTTGGAGGAAGGTCTCCCAAAGGGTCTTGAATAGTGCAGACCCGCAAAGGCTTTAAAAAATAAACCTCTGTCCAAATATGAGAACCAGAGGTGAGCCAGGTGTACCCAAGGGCTATATAAGTGTGGTTTTTTTTTACAAAGCTGAAGCTCTGTTATGGCTATCCCTTGAGAAGTAATTAGCCCCACTTATAGAGAAAAACCTCCCCTTAAGCCAAAGAAAAACAATGGTCAATACGAGATCTCTCACAAGAGCAGTTTCCTGCCGAGGAGCAGTCTTCCTTTATTTTTCTTCCATTTTTGTATGTTTAATGAACATACAATTCTTTAAAAGGGCTTGAGATGCTCATATAAAAAGGGAGACCATCTGAAGACGATGAAGAGCCAACAACCATAAGAACTCGAAGAGCACCCGTGCAGGAGAACCAGAGCAGAAGGGTGAACGGACCATACCCACACTTTACTGGCTCAACTATGAGTCCCTGCCAAACATAGGCAAGCAGTGATTCTAGAAAGTACTGCATCTGCTTTTAACAGGATAACTGGAAAGGTCTCGACCCCCAAATGCCACTCAAAAAATGGAGTCTAACAAACTCCCACTGGCTGCATCGAACTGTCAAAGACAGGCGGAAACTCAAAAAGCACTGCTGATAGCAGAAAAGACAGAGCTTCGCCGAAAAAGTAGGACAAAACAGACGTTTCAAATGCAGATGTGTCCTAATAGCATTATATTCCTTTTACCAAGAACAAGCCCTGGGCTCCGCTGCAGCCCGCCAAAGAAAATGGCCCCCTCGAACCGGCCGACTGCTGCCAGGAACCAGAAGGCTTTCTATGCCACATTGAGAACAGTGGATAGCCGACCCAGCCGCCATCGCCACCCAAGCAACCTAAAAAGGACCAGAGATCCTGATATCTAGGGACCAAAAGAAACTGCTCCAAACTCACAGGAAAGCGACTGCAGAATTGGTCTACCATAAACAGTGCTTGTGCTCTGCAGCTCCCTTTTTTTTTTTTTATAGTAACCAGGAAACACAGAGGCTGCACTTACCCAGCACAAAATTAGACCTTGTGCTCATCCAAAGGGCTACTGCAGGCAATCTGCTCAGTGGCTTCTCAAGGCAGCAAAATCTTCCTTTTTTTTTAAGTACAAATGGAGCAACTTTAAAGTTTACCATGGAGCCTGTGCCTGTCCCAAGGAAAGGGAGGAAGGCGAGAGACTCCAGTCTATAGAGCTGCCAGCATGCCCAGCCCCTCCCTTAAGGTACCGCAGCACAACAAAAAAGGGGAAACAGGGGAAGGGCCTCCACCTAACACAAAAACTCCAAATACAAAAGAAATGTAGGCAGGAGAGGGTGGGGGAGGGACCCAGAAATTATCACAGAAGATTACAAAGGGCGTGTCAGTCAGCCTTATTCCGAAGGCCGGCTAGACTTCCCCACTGGGGGGGTGGGGGTGGGGGGGGGGAAGGGACATGGACCACCAGGGTTTTACCCTTAAGGGACACCTAGCCAACTCAATGGCCTTGGTACATTGTGAGCAGTCCCTGCCCACTATGCACAGGCTCCTCAAGCTGTCAGAATACCTAGCCACTAATAAAAGGATCTTTCTAACTCTAAGAACATAAGATATGCCATACTTGGTCAGACCAAGGTCCATCAAGCCCAGTATCCTGTTTCCAACAGTGGCCAATCTAGGTCATACGTACCTAGCAGTTTCCCCAAAAGACACAGGTTCTGCAATGCTTGTACTAGGTCAAACATTGATATCCTGGGTCCCTTCTTAATAATGGTTTATGGACTTTTCCTCCAGGAACTTGTCCAAACCTTTTTTAAACCCTAACAGCCTTTACTACATCCTGCGGTAACAAATTCCAGAGTTTGATTACACGTTGAGCGAAAAAATATTTTCTTTTATTAGTCTTAAATAGTTTACCCTGTAGCTTCATTGCATGTCCCCTAGTCTTTCTATATTCCGATAATGTAAACAGTCGATCTACGTTTACCCGTTCCACTCCGTTCATTAATTTATAGACTTCTATCATATCTCCCCTCAGCCGTCTCTTTTCCAGGTTAAAGAGCCCTAACCTTTTTAGCCTTTCTTCATAGGAGTATCCTTCCATCCCCTTTACCATTTTGGTGGCTCTTCTCTGAACCTTTTCTAATAACGCTATATCCTTTTTAAGATACGGCGACCAGAATTGCACACAATATTCAAGGTGCGGTCTCACCATGGAACGGTATAGAGGCATTATAATATCTTTTGTTTTATTTTCCATTCCTTTCCTTATGATACCTAGCATTCTATTTGCTCTCTTGGCTGCTGCTGCACACTGGGCCGAGGGTTTTAACATGTTATCCACAATGACGCCTAAATCTTTTTCCTGGGTGGTGGTTCCTAATGTGGAACCTTGCATCGTGTAACCATAGTTTGGGTTGTTCTTCCCTAGGTGCATAACTTTGGACTTGTCCACATTAAATTTCATCTGCCATTTTGATACCCAGTCTTCCAATTTATCAAGATCCTCTTGCAATTTTCCACAATCCTCTTGGGTTTTAACAACTTTAAATAGTTTTGTGTCATCTGCAAATTTGATAACCTCACTCGTTATTCCACTTTCCAGGTCATTTATGAATATGTCAAAAAGCAGCGGACCCAGCACAGATCCCTGGGGTACACCACTATTCACCTTTCTCTATTGGGAAAATTGGCCATTTAGCCCAACCCTCTGCTTTCTATCTTTTAACCAGTTCCTGATCCACAGTAGTACACTGCCTCCTATCCCATGACTCTTTAGTTTTGCCAAACGTCTCTGATGAGGGACCTTGTCAAAGGCTTTCTGAAAGTTCAGATACACTATATCAACCGACTCACCTTTGTCCACCTGTTTATTCACACTTTCAAAAAAACATAACAGATTAGTAAGACAAGATCTTCCTTGTCTAAAGCCATGATGGCTGTCTCCCATTAGGCCATGACTATCTACATGCTGAGTAATTTTATTCTTTATGATAGTTTCTACCATTTTTCCCGGTACTGACGTGAGGCTCACCGGTCTGTAGTTTCCCGGATCACCCCTCGAACCCTTTTTAAAAATTGGTGTTACATTGGCGATCCACCAATCTTCAGGTATTATAGATACCCCTTCAGTGGAGTCCAAACTACACAGAAGCTCCTCACCAGCTGCTGGAGACTGAAATACTGATTGTGGAGTCAGGGGAAGGAGCTCTTCTACTATGACATCACAAACCTGACATGCTCAGTCTCCACCTGCTGATCGAGGGAGATAACCCACACGCCTGGACTGGAATGGTTTGGACTGGAGGGACGATAAGGAATGAGGAATTCTGTACAACTGCACAAAAATGTCTAGCATATCTCCTTGCCCAAGAGGATGTCCACTGTTCTGCTGTAATTCACAAACTTGTTCTCATCGCATTCATCTACCTCCACCTTCAGGAAGGACGGCGTGCTTTTGTGAGTGTCAGCAGCAGTGATGGATGATAAGCCCAGGCCTCAAAACTGCTGTCTAAAAATGATTTTATAAGGATTTAGGGTATTTCAAATTTCATGTGGCATCCCTGACTCATCCCATTATTATGTTACAGAGATAGCTCTGGGTCCTATATCATTTTAGCTCAAGCTGTCCATAAACAAAAGGCTGTCAGGAAGCAGAAGAGCTATCAGACACATAGCCCTGTATGGGTACTACATGGGTTCCCCTTTATCTTTTCATTTGAAAGCAAAGGTTTGTCATGTGAGATTTCGGCCCAGTGGCAGGAGGTGAAGGCTGCTGTGCCTGAAGAAAAGAGAAAAGAGGCATGGGAGGCAGTATGGCAAAGATTTAAAAGTAAGTTTTTTACTGTGCATAGCCCTTTCCTTCTTGGGCCCCCCTGCATTGAGGGGGCTGCTTGGGAGGAATTTACACCACTGCTTCGGCACTATCCGAATAGTGCCAGAGCAGTCTATGAATAGAGGGTGAAATTAGACTTACCTGCTAATTGTTGTTCCTTACAGAACTCCAGCCTAGTCCCGGAAACTCTGGGGTTGTGTTCCTCTTCCAGCAGCTTGGAGACTGAGAAACGTCATTCTTTTGATGACACTGGTATAAGGACATAGGCACTGCCTCCTCACTCCAGTAACCTATTGACAAAGTAGACTCACCAGTGCAATAATTAAGTAGTAAACACTATCAATAAACTGCAAACTAACTTAAGTTATAAACTTTAAGGAAGAAAACCCTCTCCCTTTATTATACTCTGTTCCAACTGCTGAGGTCTGCGCTCCCCCCGTATGGAGAAACCAACTCTTTCCTCATCTCGAATGCAAAACCTCTCCACATGAACCCGAACCCACACAGTTCATTTTTTTCTCTTACCTGTGTAGCTCCTCTGCTTCAGGCTACAGTCCAGTGACAAAACCGGGAGGGATCCGGGACTAGACTGGAGTTCCGTAAGGAACAACAATTAGCAGGTTAGTCTAATTTCACCTTCCTTATCGTCCCTCCAGTCTAGTCCCGGAAACTCTGGGGATGTAACAGAGCAGTGAAATAAATCAATGGGAGGGACCTGCTAGACCAGCCTGAAGCACAGCTGACCCAAAACAGGCATCCCAACCCGCCTGTACATCCAGACGGTTAATGCTTGACAAAGGAATTTAAAGATGGCCAAGTTGCTGCTTTACAAATCTCTGCTGCTGGTACAAAACTGTACTCAGCCCATGAAGCCGCTTGGGCCCTAGTTGAATGAGCCTTCAGTCCCTCAGGAACTAGCTTACCCTTCAAAATATATGCTGATGCTATTGTCTCCTTAATCCATCTGGCAATAGATGCTTTTGATGCTGCCTCTCCTTTCCTAACACCTCCAAAGAGTACAAACAACCTATCCGATTTTCGGAAATCTGCCGTTCGCTGGATATATTTCTTTAAAGCTCTATGAACGTCCAATAGATTCAGCTGCCTCGCGGTAGAGGTCTCCGAACCTGTACGGAACACCGGTAAAGATACCACCTGATTCACGTGAAAAGGTGATACCACCTTAGGCAAAAAGGACGGCACGGGCCTCAATACCACCTTAAAATCGTAAAAAGACAGAAAGGGTTCCCTACAAGAAAAAGCCTGCAATTCCGAAATTCTCCTGGCCGATGCAATTGCTACCAGGAAAACCACCTTCAGAGTAAGATCTTTCAAAGACGACCTAGCTAAAGGCTCAAACGGCTGTCGCCCCAACGCTGTCAAAACCAACTGCAGATCCCAAGGTGGAACCACCTGTCTACACGGCGGCCTCAGAAGTAATACCACTCTTAAGAATCTCTTAACATCTGGATGAGCACCCAGCGCTTCCCCTTTGATCTTTCCTCTATAACAGTGGGAGGAGTGGGAGGAGTGGCCTAGTGGTTAGGACAAGGTACTTCGGGCCGGAGGGCCGGGGGTTCAAGTCCCACCTGGGAACAGCAATCTCAGGCCGGAGGGACTGGGATTTCTAGTCCTATAGGCACTCCTTGTGGTCTTGGGCAAGCCCTTTAACCCTCCATTGCCCATGTTCCCTGTAAGTATTAGCGTATGTGTGTCATATCCCCTCATGTTAAATGTATCTCCCAATTGACCGCTTTGACCCGGTGAAAAGCGGGATATAAATACATCTAAATAAAATAAATAAATTAAATAAATAAATAACAGGACAGCGCTGCCAGCTGCACTCTTAAAGATGATGCCGCTAAACCTTTCTGAAAATCATCTTGCAAGAATGCCAGAACCTGTGGTATGGACGATCTGAAGGCCTCCAATCCTCTGTCTACACACCAGGCCTCAAAAATCCGCCAAACGCGAATATACGCTAAAGAAGTAGATCTCCTTCGAGCCCTCAATAAGGTAGTAAGCACTGCTGCAGAGTACCCCTTAGTTCTTAACCTTGCCCTTTCAAGAGCCAAGCCGTAAGCGAGAATCGATCCACCTGGGGCATAAACAGCGGACCCTGCGACAAGAGATCTCTCCTGACTGGTAGACGCCAAGGCTGCCCCACTAACAGTCTCCTCAGATCCACATATCAAGGCCTTCTGGGCCATACGGAGCGATCAAAATCACCACTCCTCTGTGTAGCTCGATGCGTTGCACTACATGGTCTATTAACACCCACGGAGGAAACATGTACAAGAGTTGCTCTACGGGCCAGTCCTGAATGAGAGCGTCTAGACCCTCCGACATTCTCTCTCTTCTTCTGCTGAAGAAACGACTGACCTTCGCTGATTGGAAAGTCGCCATGAGATCCATTACCGGCGACCCCCAGCGACGCACTATCATCTCGTAAACATCCGGATGAAGAATCCACTCTCACCCGACTCAAAAAGTCAGCCTCCACATTGTCCACCCCTGCAACATGCACTGCTGACAAAGCTTCCAGGTTTCGTTCGACCCACTCGAACAACCGTTTTGCCTCGTACTCCAAGGGCGCACTGCCAGTGCCGACCTGCCTGTTGACTTAGGCCACTGCTGTCATGTTGTCGGAAAACACCCGGATCGCTTTCCCCCATAGATACGGCTGAAATGCTATTAATGCCTGCGCTACTGCTCGCAGTTCTAACCTGTTGATCGACCACAACCTCTCCTGATCGGTCCACTGTCTCTGTGCAAATCTTCCCTGAAAATGAGCTCCCCAGCCTACTAGACTTGCATCTGTAGTCAGAGGTAGCCATCCTGGTGTTTCCAAGAGCATTCCCCTCTCCAGACCCCCCCCCCCCTGATGCAACCACCACTGTAACTCCTGTTGCGTCTCCTCCAGACAGGTTAGCCTTCGGGACAGCGGCTCGTGCTGGTGAGACCACCTTCTGAGCAATGCTCTTTGCAAAGGCCTCATATGGGCCCTTGCCCATGGCACCAGCTCGAGCGTCGCTGCCATGGTACCCAGCACCTGTAGATAATGCCAAGCCGTTGGACGCAGCCTGCTCAGAAATTGTCGATCAATTTTCTCAATCCTTGCGCCCGATGCTGAGGGAGGAACACCTTGCCCTCCGCCGTATCGAAGCGCGCTCTCAGATATTCTAGATTCTGCGAGGGAACCAAACTGCTCTTGGCTATGTTGACTACCCAACCTAACCTCTGCAGGCACGCAACTACCCTGGACGTAGCCTCCGCGCTCTCAGCTCTCGACTTTGCTCGAATCAGCCAGTCATCCAGAAATGGGTGAAGGAGAACTCCTTCCTTTTGCAGTGACGTAGCTACCACCACCATCACCTTGGTAAACGTTTGAGGTGCCGTGGCCAGCCCGAAAGGTAACGCTCGAAACTGAAAATGACCCATCGGAACCGCAAACCTGAGAAACCTTTGGTGTTCTTGACGAATCGGAATGTGAAGGTACACTTCTGACAAATCCAGGGACGTAAGAAATTCTCCTTTTCTTACCTCTACAATGACTAATCTTAGAGTCTCCATATGAAAATGAGATACTCGGAGACACTGATTCACATTTTTGAGATCCAGGATTGGTCGGAAAGTCCCTTCTTTTTTCGGCACTACGAAATAAATGGAGTACCAACTGGAACTGCATTGGTCTCGAGGAACCGGCACGACTGCTTTGAGATCCAACATCCTCTTTAACGTCTGCCTGATCGCCTGGCCTTTGAGACGTGCTCTGCATGGGGACTGTACAAAAGAGTCGGACACTGGCCGTTGAAACTCCAAAGCATATCCCTCTCGAATGACCTCCAGCACCCACTGGTCTGAGGTAATTTGAAACTCCAAAGCATATCCCTCTCGAATGACCTCCAGCACCCACTGGTCTGAGGTAATTTGGACCCAGGCAGGGTAAAACTCCTATAACCGACCCCCTACAGGTACCTCTACCTGAGTCCCCCTGACGTCATTGCGGTTTTCTAAGATTTGAAGAGGAGGCAGCAAAACCTCTGCCTGCTCCTCGAAAACCTTGGTTTCTATAGGGAAAACGTCCCCTCTGATTCTGAATGAACCTTGACGAACGAAAATGACGAAAGTCCCTCTGAGGCATCCTAGCCGCCGACGGTAGTCTTCCCTGCTTCTGCTTGTCCTCTGGAAGTCTTCCGCCCTTGGACTCTCCGAGATCTTTTACTATTTTATCCAAATCTTCTCCAAAAAGCAGCTTCCCCTTAAACGGAAGTTTACTTAACCGCGCTTTGGAGGAAGCATCTGCTGCCCAATTGCGCAGCCAAAGGTATCTACGTGCTGCTACCACGGAACCCATACTGTTAGATAACCCCCGAATAAGATCATAATGAATATCAGCTAAATATGCCATTCCCAACTCCAGCCTAGATGCTTCCCCCGGTGCCTCTTCCATCTGCTCTCCCTGGATTAGTTGCGACCAATGCAGACAGGCTCTTGCTACCCAAGCCCCCCACAAATGGACGCTTGAATAGAAAGCGCATTAACCTCAAAAACCTGCTTTAACAAAGCATCCAATCTCCTGTCCTGGGTACCCTTGAGAGCTGCACTACCTTCGACAGGAATGGTAGTCTTTTTGGTGACCGCCGTTACCACTGCATCCACCCTTGGTGACAAAGAGTTCCTTATCCTGGTCAACTAGCGGATAAAGAAGAGACATAACCCTAGACCCTTTGAGCGCTGCCTCCGGCATGTCCCATTCACCTTGAATCATTTCCCTTACCAATCTATGCATGGGAAATGCCCTCTGCGTTTTCCGAAAGGCTTGCAACAATGGATCTTCCAATGTAGCATCCTCCGCCGGACCCATCGCCGGCATATTAAGCGCTTTAAGTGTCTCTGATATTAGTGCAGGTAATTCCTCTCTCCGAAAAATGCACACTACTCTAACCTGGTCCTCCTGCTCAGTGATCTCACCTTCTTCCAACTCCTCGTCTAAATCCAGATCCTGCTCTCCATCTTCGGTGTGCAGTTCCTCTGAAATCACAGACTGATCCCGTCTCTCCTTTTCTATCCTAGGTTTCTTTGCCAGAATACCTGATGTCCCCGTAGTCAGAGGTGTCCCTGGCCTTTTCTCCCTCAATTCTATGTCTAGGGCATCAGATGCAGCACCCCTCTGCGTGCCTCCTAACGCTAGCTGAATAAGTGCTGCAAACTCTTGGGAAAAAATTGACGTCAAGTCACTTGGTAATGACGGTTGAGAAACTGGGATATCTGGAGCGCTAGATGGTCCTGCTATGGGCTCCGGCGGATCTAACGCGGGAGAACAAGGCTCTTGCCGGCCTACGGCCTGACCGTCTCTTACAGTATCTAATTCTTGCTCCATTGTGACAGAGCTCTGAGTGCAGCCTTTATAGATCCCTGATTCTGAAACTGCACTCTTCCTCCCCCGCATAGCAAACACAGTGGCTTTGATGGCATCTCGGCCCCCTGATAGTACAGCAATAGCTCATAAAAAGCACCACTGTCCAAGCTCTGAGACCTTACTGAAGCTAGTACTGCAAAATTCAGTTGCCACACTTCTGAAAAAAATGGCGCTTTTTTTTTTTTTTAATCGTGAATGCATCCCAGCACCCCTCAGAGCTAAATAGTGAAGAAAGCAATGTAAAAGGAGGCTTTGCTGCCGAGCTGTGAGCCTTTGTAGCCCTGCAGCTGCTCCCGGAATTTCCCGCGCTAACTACACGCGACTTGGGCGTGCTGCGGACCTCAGCGCTTTGCCAAAACTAACAGCCTCTGCTGATATTGCAGCCTTACCTTCAACTGCGGATAAGCTTCGGACTGCACTGTCCGGCTGACCTTGTTCTGCTCTTAGCGCTGCTCGTCTGGCTGCACTCCCAGGGCCTGCTCCCCCTCCCCCCGCCGAACGGACACAGACCCCTTACAAAATCCACTGTCGCGATCCAGCTGCGGCCCCCCTGACCCGGCAACCGGGTGCTAACAGGCAATACTTCTGTGATGCACCCGCTATGCCTCTGCTCTCGGTTGCTTACCGCTCAAGCCAACTGGACAGCAAACCAGAGCCTGTTTCTCTCCTTCAGCCAGCGCTGCCGACGTCAAAGACCCTACTCCAGGGACTGAACGGGAGCGGGGGGGGGGGAGCTCTTCAGCAGCCAAAACTTTAAAGATATACTAACCTCCTTTACTATTTCTTATGATTACAACTAAATCCTTTACATCTAACTCCAAATCTAACTAATTGTCCTTAATTGTTCCTCTCATGAGCCTGGACCTCCAGGCTCACAACCTCCAGCTGCTTGGAGACTGAGATAACTGGAGTGCGGAGGCGGTGCCTATGTCCTTATACCAGTGTCATCAAAAGAATGACGTTTTACAGTCTCCAAGCTGTTGGAAGAGGAACACAACCCCAGAGTTTCTGGGACTAGACTGGAGGAACGATAAGGAACTGGCAATTATGCAGCTAGTGGTGATATGCAGCACCGCTATACAGATAGCTACTCAGATAACTTAAGAAATAAGAAAACTGTCCTAAGGCTATCCGGATAGTGGATTGAATATTGCTGCTATCTGGACAGCAGTGACACACTGCTTTATCCAGATATTCAGCATCAGCCACTATCTGGATAGCAGTGCTGAATATCTGAAATAATTTTAGCCGCGATGGATGGCATTTAAAATAAAACTCTGACCATTGAGGCTCAAAATTAATCCATAAGATACTAAGAATGAAAGAAGGAAATGCAAATTTATTTAAGCTGTAGAAATGTGGAAAGATCTCCAGCCTGCATTTCTTATGGGTCTTGACATGAATTCCCCATTATTCACTTTAAATTCAGAGCACTACTCCCCGGTCCACACATCGCTGGCTGGAAACAAAAGAGGAGTTCTTCCACTTTTTCATGTTTAATTGACAAAGACAACCTTTTATATGTAAATCGACTAATTTTCGAGATCACAAACACTGGACAAAAAAGAAGACAGAACATACATTTCAGCTCTATTCTAAGGCTATTATTTTTGCGGCTGTAAACATGGACCAGGGTCAGTGCACTACGCAGTGTTAATGAAGATACAGTTGTGGTCAACATTATTGGCACCCTTGCAGTTCAATATCACCTAAAAAAACAATGACCAGTGAAATGGCTTTGGACTATATATGCACACATATTTGACATATAAAAGAATCAAATAAAACAAGACCAATTAAAAAAGGAAATAGTAGGAAAAAGTATAACCACTGGGACATTGCCAAGTCATGATTACTCAAACCATAAATGATTTCTCTAATGAATTAGTGTATTCTCTGAACCGGTTAAATTAAATAAATGTAATGTTGTTTTTTTGTTGGATCACTCACCGTGAGAGGAAATCCTCTCTTGTAGTGAGTCCTCCGTTTTAATTAGATTTTAAAAGTCCCAAATAGGCCTAAACCCGGATTCGGCCGCATAGTCAGCTGCCGCTCCGATGTGGGATGTAAGAACTGTAAACTTTAAGAGTTCTATACCCCCAATTCACCATGTATCTGATGTTGCACTGAATAAAGTGATACAGTCAATTCTCTAGCACTTAGCTGATTCTGCTATAGTGCTAGAGAATTGACTGTATCACTTGTCCCCCCACAGCCTCACCCTCTTCTCTGATCCAGCCATGGCTCCTACATCTCACAGAGCTGCGGCTGCGATAGCGATAATAATTTAAAATGAAACCAGTGCGGAGCCTTCCGGCCTCTCTTATGGAACTCCTGCTGCTGCAGCCTGCCCCCAAAAGGAAGTTATGCCAGAGGGAGCGGGATGCAGCAGCAAGGGTACCGTAGCAGAGGCCGGAAGGCTCTGCACTGGTTTTGGTTTTATTTTAACTTATTATTGCTATCGCAGCTGTGGCTTTGTAAGATGCAGTAGTTGGGGCTGCCAGCGGAAGGAGGTGGTGGGAAGGGAGCTGACATGGGGGGAAGGAGGTTGCGGGAAGGGAGCTGACATGGGGGGAAGGAGGGGGCTGGAAGGGAGCTGACCCAGGGGGAACGAGATGACTGGAAGGGAGCTGACAGACGAGGGAAGGAGGGGGCTGAAAGGGAGCTGACACGGGGGGAAGGTGGTGGCAGGAAGGGAGCTGACATGGGGGAAAGGTGGCGGCTAGAATGGAGCTGACAGAGGGGGAAGTGGAGGCTGGAAGGGAACTGATACCTGGGGATGATACTGGAGGGTGACTGGAAGGGAGTCGACACCTGGGGGTGGAACTGGAGGGAGCTGACACTTGGGGATGGGACTGGAGGAAGCTGACACTTGGGGATGGGACTGGTAGGTGACTGGGTAATAGGGGGGGTTGGAAGGGAAGGGGCACTGGGACTGGAAGGGAGCTGACACATGGTGATGGAACTGAAAGGGGGATGGACAGAGGGTAGGGAAACTGGAGGGGAAGCTAACACAGGGGGTGGCACTGGGACTGGAAGTGAGCTGATACCTGGGATGGTATTTGGACTAGAAATGGTAGACAGTGGGGAAGGAGGGGGACTGGAAAGGAATGGATACCAGTGGCAGTCCTGTAATGCAAGGGGGTTGACATTGTAAGGTTCTGGGGTGGGGGGAAGATTGGAAAGGGGGCTGATGCTGGGGAGGGTTACTGGGATTGGAAATAGGCTGATGGAAGGAAGTGAAGCAAACAAAAGAGACAAAAAATGGCAGATGGACTATAGACCTTAGAAAAAGAGCTAAGAGAAGACAGGAAAGCAGAAGCCTCAGATCGGGACAACCATGATCAGAGAATAAAATGGACAGATAACAAAAATAGAAAAAATATTTTTTATTTAATGATTGGACTTTGCACTATCTTTATATTTTACACAGTATGGGGAACTGCATTTCTTATTTATCTGATGTTGCACTGCATGCGGAGTCTGGCTTCTGGGGGTTTAGTTTAATTTTTGTCTACATATTTTTATTTTTACTTTAAGTTGTAGTCATTTAATCTATATTTGGTGAGGGTCTGTGTTCTGAGTGTGAGACTGAGGCCAGGTATTCTGTTAAAAAGCAGTTTGTATGTAGGGATCTATACTGTACTGTAGTAATTTGATTTGTTCAGCTTTTCAAATAGGTGTATGGATGTTCTAGGGCCCCCTGCAGTATTTATAGTGCTGCTTTTTTCTGGGTAGGCCCCTTGTTGTATGAGTTTTGGAAGTTTATGCTGGCATGGTATGGTAGATTTGGCCTTGTAGATCTTTGGTGGCTTTTGTAGGGTTTTATATTAGTTTACCTATATGCCTGGTACTGGTGTGGTAGGCGAAGGCCTATGATCCATGCTGCTTGAACTAAACAGACAGGCCTAAGCAGCTTGACCTGTAAATGAAGCCTGTAGTTAGGCCCAGAGGAATGAAAACCCCCCTGAATGATGCCACCATAGAATTGAAACTTAACTAAGCTTAACTGAACATAGCTAAGCAGAAACGAAACTTAGAAAAGACAGAAAACAGCTCTAATTGGTATTGATAAGGATGTGAGAAGCTTCTATGGAATTAACTTGCTGTAAGAAAGGTTACAGTGCCCTGCTTTCCCACATATTCCAGCTAGCTAGTGACCTTGGAGAAGAGATGTATCAAGAGTCTAAGAACTGTCCATTGTAATGGGGACTGTAAGGGGGGCAACCAGGTGCTGAGCCCAGACCAAGGTCCTCATTGGATGACTACGTAATGGTACCGGGACCAATAGATGGGATAGAAGGGGTTACTGGGACCAATGAAAAGTTTGCCTATGTCCAGAATGGAGAAGAAGGCTATAAAAGTTGTTGTTTTGCTAGAAACCATTGCTCAGCCATTTTGAATATGATTCTGCTTGAGTCTTGTGCACAAATAAATGATTTGGACCTTCTGAACTGACTCCTGGTATTATTGGGTTGTCTGCGCTCTGCTGCTACACCGGAGAATGCTTATGTTGTTATTAGTGAGATGACAGAATCAGATTTTTTTTGGACTATCACAGTCTGTTTGAATGATGCTAAGTAGCTATTTTTATTCTGGCTATGCATTTGCCCTTTCACTGCAATTTTCTTACAACATTGGATTTGAAGGAGAAATACTAGCATCATGTGTAGAGTTCAGAAAGGAGTTTTGGGGAAAAAGGAGGATGGGGTGTAGCCAACATTAATAATGAGGGAGGGGTGCTGATTTATAGGTTGCAGGGGAGCGCCAGAAACCCTAGCATGGCTCTACCAGGACCAGTTGAATGCATGCAGCAGGACAGCTTCAGGCTGCGATTAGGGCTGTCAGCGGTCATTGTGAGCCCGAGACAGCCCTAGGCAGTGGCGGTAGAATTTAAAAAGAAGTGGCGGGGCTAGGCTTAGGCAGCATATGGGGTCATGCAGGCATCGGGGAGAGCCATGATCACCGTGGCTGCTCCCATTTAAGGCCTGCGGTGCTTGTGGTTACTCCCGGGCGTTGCTGCTGCAATCATCACAGCAGTCTAGAGTAGCCACAAGCACCGTGGGCCTTAAATGGGAGCAGCCACGGTGATCGCAGCTCTCCCCGATGCCTGCATGACCCCATATGCTGCCTCACCCCAGCCCCGCAGCTTCACTTTTCTTTTTAAATTCTGCTGCTGCTGCCTAGGGCTTGCTGGGGTCCACCACGGCCACTGACAACCCCGAATGTAGCCAGAAGCTGTCCTGCCCTGCCTCAACATCTGTGAAAAACTGCAGCTGGGAAAGGCAATACCCTTTAACCTTTCCCAGCATTCGCGGCTTCACAGAAACAGCCGCCAGCGTGAAGGAAAAGGCTCTTCACGCTGGCGGCTGTACAGAGGGAGCCGGGGTCTCTCGCGGGCTTCCCTAGCTCCCTCTAAAGCCTCAGACAGCCGCGGTGCTGGTGGGGGGGGGGGGGGGGGGGGGAGGCCAAGGACTGCATGGGCTGTTATGGGGGAAGGGGACCTGGACTGGAAAAGGGCTATGGTTGGGGGGGACTTGGACTGGAAAGAAATGGGCTGTGATGGGGGGGGACCAGGACTGTCAAATGGCTAGGCCGGGGGGTGGGAGGGGACATGGAATGGAAATGGGTTAGGATGGGGGGGGGGGGACCTGGACTGGAAAAGGGCTATGGGGGGGAACTTGGACTAGAAATGGGATATGCTGGAGGGAGGGAACTTGGACTGGAAATAGGCTGTGATTAGGGGGGCTAGGACTGCAAATGGGCTATGATGGGGGGGACGGGACCTGGACTGGAAAAGGGCTATGGGGGGGACTTGGACTGGAAATGGGTTGTGAAGGGGGGGGGGGACCTGGACCGGAAAAGGGCTATGGGGGGGAATTGGACGGGAAAGAAATGGGCTGTGATGGGGAGGGGGACCAGGACTGTAAAAGGGCTATTGGGGGGGGGACATGGACTGGAAATGGGTTGTGATGGGGAGGGGGACCTGGACTGGAAAAGGGTTATGGGGGGGGGAATGGACTGGAAATGGGTTGTGATGGGGAGGGGGACCTGGACTGGAAAAGGGCTATGGGGGGACTTGGACTGGAAATGGGCTATGGTGGAGGGAGGGGGAACTTGGACTGGAAATAGGCTGTGATTAGGGGGGCTAGGACTGCAAATGGACTGTGATGGTGGGGGGGGGGGGCTAGGACGGCAAATGGACTGTGATGGTGGGGGGGGGGCTAGGACTGCAAATGGGCTGTGATGGTGCGGGGGGACTCGGACTGCAAATGGGATGTGATGGTGGGGGGGGGGCCTAGGACTGGAAATAGGCTGTGATTGGGGGAGGGGCTAGGACTGGAAATGGCTTGTGATGTGAAGGCTAGCACTGGAAATGGGCTGATGAAGAGCTGGAATAGGACTGGAAATGGGCTGATGTGGGGCATGGGAGAATGGGACTAGAAGGGAGTGGATGCTGGGTAGGTTTAGAACTATAAGGGAACTGATTTTGGGGGAGGACTAGAATGGATGGGGAATGAGAATGGAGAGGGGAAAAATATTTTGTGTGGAAGAAAAGTCTATGATGGGCTGGGTATTGGGAGAGTAAGAGGGGCTTGAGAATGGAAGGGTGAAATTTAAATGGATGATAAAGGAATAAGGAAAGAATTGGGGGAAAGAGCAAAACGGAAACAATCAGTATGTTAAAGCAGAAATAGAGAGAGAATGGAAAAGAGAAGGAAGGACAAATGGATAGCTCGCAGAAGACACAAAGAAACCAGAAGAAAGTGACTGGAGCAATTGCAACTGAAAAATAAAATGCCCAAACAGAAGGTAGAAAAATACTTTTTATTTTGAATTTATTAACTGGAATATGTCTGGTCTGGGAAGTGTGTATTGCTAACATCTTTGCGTTTTTCTTTAGTGCAAGATGAAATGACTTTATAGTTTTATTTCTCCAGTGTTGTACATTTCATGTTTGGATTTTGGGATTCCCAGTTTAATTATTATCTGACCAAGGAAATTAGCCTACACATATCCTCGGTAATTTTTGTGGGTGGGGCTGGGGGCGGGGCAGGGGTGGGACTAGGGGCGGAGAATGGGTGGAGCATGGCGAGCCACAGGTGTCGGGTTTTTCTCGGTGAAAAAGTTGGTAACCCTAGCACTCCATGTGTGGTCGCACTTAGGAGCAGTACAGGGGCACTGTAATGCTCCTTATTTTGCCACCCACTGAGCTGAGCTAAGTACTGTCCATAATGACTGCAAAATTCTACTACCACTACTACTGAGCATTTGTATAGCACTACCAGTCGTACGAAGCGCTGTACAGACATGTAAGAGACAGTCCCTGCTCATTAGAGCTTACAATCTAGTCAGTTTGCTGTGGTAACTCCTTGTATAGAATCTAACATTGTATACCTAGAGTTTGGGTTGTTCTTCCTATGTACAGCACTTTACACTTGTCTACATTCAATTTCATCTGCCATTTAGAGGCATGGTTCCTGGGTCTCAAAAAATCCTCTTGTACAAGAGGCATGGTTCCTGGGTCTCAAAAAATCCTCTTGTACTTCCTCCTATAATTAGCTTGCATTTGACCACTATTTACCCCTTTCATTTGCAAAACTGACCATTTAATGCTTCACTCTGTTTCCTATTTTACAGCCATTTTTATTTTATTTATTTATGTAACAGGTTTTATATACCACTTTATCATTTCAATCAAAGTGGTTTACATTGAAACTTAAATTTGGTAATGTACATTAAACAGGGACATTGATAACTTGGATTTTTCTGAGGCAATGGAGGGTTAAGTGACTTGCCCAAGGCCACAAGGAATGCTAGTGGGAATTGAACCCTGGTCTCTTGGTTCCCAGGCCAGTGTGTGTAACCATTAGGCTACTCCTCCATTCCACTCATTTCCCAATTACATGACCTTTAAAAGAGATATGATTCTTATACGAGAGAGATTCTCAAAAGGTTTTGAGAATTCAGATATATTATGTCACACAACTCTCCCTCAAATGCATTAAATTCTAATAGATTGGTAAGGCAGGACTTTCCATTGCTAAATCCACATGGGCTCTTCCCTATTAATTCATGTCTGTCCATACGTTCAGTGATTTTGTTCTTTCAATAGCCTCCAGCATTTTGCCCTGCACCAATGACAGGTTCACTGGTCTGCCGTTTCCTAGATCATCCAAGAGCCTGTTTCTAAAATTGGCTTTACATTTGCTACTCTCCAGCCTTCAGGCATGTTGACAGATGTTAGTAATAGATAGTGAATTCCATCTGGTCCTGGTGATTTGCTGCTATTAAGCCTGCCAATTAATTCATTTTGCAGTTTCAGAGAATGGTGCTGGTGTGGGTATCTTTAGTACAGACTGAAGGAACACATTCTTTTGGGGAGGGGGGGGGGGTTCTGTGATTTCCTTATCCTCTCTGTGTAACCTTTTCACTCTCATCCAGTGGTGCACTTGACTTCTTTGCAGACTTCTTGCTTCTGACATGCTCGTAAAAATTTTTATTATCAGTTCTTGCCTTTACTTCAAAATCATTTTTATTATCATTATTATCAGTATAAACAGAAACATAACCCAGAAACATTACATCAGCCATAAAGACACAACAGCAATATAGAAACAACAAGATCAATTGGAGCATCCCAGAGGTGCCCCAGGAGCTTACAAAGATGCACACCCCGTCCCCCATCCTCCAACAGGCAAACATGGTTCCCAAATGTATATCTGCGTGTAAACAATAGAGAAGAGCAAATGGAAAGTAACTATAGGAAAGAACAGAAAGTATCAACAGAGGAACTGTGAACTGAAAAGAACAATAAACAGGAGACCAGCAATGTACTTATTAAGGACCAACTGTGTCACACATGTGCCAGCCCTCTGTACCCCCCCCACCCCACCCCTCCCCCCCATCCACCCCCCCTACCCCCCCCTCCTCCATCCCCCCAGGTGCCCGGACCCAAAAGTGCCGCAGGGTAGGATAGAAATATACGATAGTAACATATGATCCCAGGGGAGAGAGCCCCCCCCCCCTCTCCCATGCAACCAACATAACAGTACAGATAGCCACCCAGTAACAGCAAGGCACAAGCTAAGTGTTTAACACTGCGCTGCGCTCCTGGGTAGATAGGGTGTTAATGAGCGGTAGCCAAATCTTAAGGAACCGCTCCCACTGACTCCCCCCTACCTGCTTAGCCGTGAGCTTTTCCATATACATCAAGTTTATCAGGGATTTTCGCCATGCCTCCAAACGTGGGGATGTGTTCTCGAGCCAGCCGCCCAGCAAAACCCTCTTGACCAGTAGAAAGCCCCGGTCAAGCAAAGCTCGGTGGTGAGCTGGAGGCACAAAACCCTCCCCCATCCAACAATGAAAGAGACACACTTGCCACTGCTCAAAATCCCCCAAAGCCAGCCATTCTCCCAGTTGGGCAATCACTTGCTGCCACAGACATTGAACTCTAGGGCAGACCCAGAACTTATGGAGCAGCGTCCCCTCAGTCCTCTGGCACCAGCCACAAAGGGAGGTATCCTGTAAACCCACCTTATGGGCCCACTTATCACTGGCATAGGCCCTCCACAGAAATTTATACTGCATCTCCTGTAAGTACAGCCACATTGCACCCCTAGGGATCCGCTCAAAAGCAGACTGCAAGACCTCCACTGTCAAACCGAGCAAGCCATCAGCAGTCCAACGCTGGACAAGAGTCTGGAGGTAGGTATCATCAACCTGCGGGCAGAGAAGTTGCCTCCGCTCCTCCCAATCTAAGAGAGCTTTCACCACCCAACCCCCCAGCAGCTTACGCGGATCTTTCGTGCTCAGCAGGGTAGAACCGCTTCTCCGCAAGTGATCGACATAGTGTCGCAGCTGGAGATAACCATAGAAATCCCTTTGATCCAACCGATAAGCCTGGCTCAGATCCCAGAAACTCACCAAGGCTCCCCCCTCTGTTCTACCCACATCCCCCAAACACACTAACCCTTTCTGCTGCCATACATGGAAGAGCGACGGAGCCGTGTAGCCCGGCAGGAAATCCGGGTTTCCCACCAGAGGTAGTAGAAGAGAACACGTCGAATCCCAGCCCACTCTCCGACATACCTCCCGCCAGGCCAACCTCAACGTTCTCAAATAAGTAGTGTCCCTACCGAGCCCCAAACCGTGGGAACGCACGTTATGCAGTAAATATAAAATATGGCAAGGAGAGGAAAGTTCCATCAACTGTTGGACGGGAGCACAACCACCCTCAACCTCTAATAAACCCCAAATGTGCCGCATCAAGTATTGAAGATTATAATTTCTCAGCGAGGGGAGTTCCAACCCCCCTTCCTCCGTTCTCCTCCGCAGAGCCCGGAGGGGTATTCGAGGACGGCGACCCCCCCAAAGAAAGCCAGTCAAATATCGATCGAACAGTCTCCAATCCTTCGCGAGGACCCAAATTGGCAACAAACGTAGCATATAGAGCCAGCGAGGAAATTCCACCATGGAGAACAAGGCTATGCGGCCGCGTAAAGACAACGGGAAAGCACGCCAACGCTGAAACGTGAGCTGCGTCTTACGGAGCATACCCCCCACATTCATTGAATACAACCTAGCAGGGCACGCCGGCAACTGTATACCCAAATACTTGATAGAGTCCGCCGCCCACGCCAAAGGAAAGGATCCCCGCCAGGCAGGTCGGACCTTCCCCCCCACATCTAATGCCATAGATTTGGCCATATTGATTTTCAACCCAGAAAAACTTCCATATTCGTGAATAAGGAGCAAAGCCCCCTGCAGTGAGCCCTGCGGGTCCTCCAAACTAAGAAGCATGTCATCAGCAAACGCACTTATTTTCATTTCCTCCTTCCCCATCCTGATCCCTACCACACTGGGCTCCTGTTGGATAGCCCGCAGTAGGGGTTCCAACGCGAGTACAAATAAAAGCGGCGATAGTGGGCAGCCCTGTCGCGTACCCCTTTCTAAAATAAAGGGCTCCGAATAGACCCCATTCACACCAACCCTTGCCGCTGGTAGCTGGTAGAGAACCTGAATCCACTGAGAAAACTCCCCGCGGATCCTGAACCTATGCAAGGCATCCCACAAATACGCCCATGCAACCCTATCGAACGCCTTTTCCGCATCCAGACTAACGAGCAATAGTGGTGAATCTCGTCCAAGGCAATACTCCATTCCTAAGAGGAGCTTAGCAATATTCTTAGTGGCGTCTCTCCCCACGACAAAACCCACCTGTCTATCCCCTATCAAAGATGGCAAGAGGGGGTTCAGACGTTTGGCTAGTATCGAGGCCAATATCTTAACGTCAGTGTTAATTAGCGAAATAGGCCGAAACGACGCAGGGTCAAACGGATCTTTACCCGGCTTCGGTATAACAGTAATGTTCGCACACCTCATATCCCGAGGAAAGCACCCCCGCTGCAACGCCTCGTTATACATAGCAAGCATACTAGGAACAAGCCGCGGAGACAGCATTTTATAGTACTCTCCGCCAAAGCCATCAGGGCCTGGGGCCTTATGCGGTTTCCCTCGCTTAATAACAGCTTGGATTTCCGCCCCTTTCAGTGGAGCATTAAGGTCCCGCAATCCCCCCTCCGAGAGTTGCGGTAGCGCCACTTTATCCAGAAACACTCTGCTTTGGGTAGCATCACGGTCTTCCTCCGTATACAAGCGGGCGTAGAACCTTCAAAAGACTTCGGCAATGCGCTGTGGCTGGTGCTGCAACTGTCCCTCCCCATCCTTAAGAACCGGAACAAAGCGCGCTCCGCCCGGATCCCGAACCAACCGCACTAAGAGCTTGCCAGACCGATTGCCATACCTGTACAGCTTATGCTGATAATACTGCAAGGACATCTTAGCTCTTCTCTGAAGGAGCTCGTTGAGGGCCAGCTGAGCTTTAACAAACTCCTGCTGACTATCCCTGGCCCTCCGTCCACGTAAAGTAGTTAACTGGGACTGCAAAGCCTGAAGATTACGTTCCAAAACCACAATGCTACGATCCAAATGGCGCCGCCTTTGAGCTGTGTAGGCAATAATTACCCCTCTCATAACCGCTTTACTAGTTTCCCAAAATAAAAGAGGGGGACATTCGGGAGTATCATTGAAAAGAACATATTCATCCCACTGCTTTTCCAAAAAACAGCGGAAGTCTTTGTCCTCCCATAGGTAAGCCGGGAAACGCCATCCCCCCTACCCACCCCCTGGCACTCCCAGGTCATCCAAACCATACCGTGGTCGGATACCGCCACAGGCTCTATGTCGGCCCGCTCCACCCTGGAGATCACTCGCTCACTCACCAGGATATAATCTATCCGGGACCACGTAAGGTGAGCCCTCGACTGATGGGTGTACGCACGCTCCCCCGGATGCAAAGTACGCCACACATCTAAGAGACTCCCCAGTCTGCACAAATACCCCACTCCTTTTTTAGTCCAAGCCCGCCCTGTGCTCGCCCCCGATTTATCTAGGAGGGGATCGCTAGGGCAGTTAAAATCTCCGGCCAACAATAATTTGCCATCCACCACCCTGTGCACAAAACTCAACAATATCTTAAAGAAGGCATGATCATAAACATTAGGGGCATATACATTACCTAGCCATAGCTCCTCGTTATACAATTTGGCTCGGAGGAAGACATAATGCCCCTGTGGGTCCGCTTCAATCTGCATCACCTCAAAGGGGATACCCTTTTTCACCAATACCACCATTCCCGCCTTTTTTCCCCCGGAGGAAGCCCCATACACGCCTGCCACCCAGTCCGTCACCAGCTTTTTATGCTCTTGCTCACTCATATGGGTCTCCTGCAGTAAAGCTACGTGCGCTCCTTTCCGTTTTAGTGCCTGCAAAATTTTGGTACGCTTAACAGGAGAGTTGATACCGCCCCCATTCCAGGAGATTAATTTTACATATTGTTTAAGTTATTCCGGGATTCTGGCCTTTCACTACAGGGGAACCCCAATTTACTCCCAGAGCCGCCCAGCCCGGCCCCGGGGAGAGACTCGACCCCACTCGCTAGCCAACTTTAAGGTCCAAAAGGCCCTAGGCACCCCCCTTATATCTGTTCCCCCCTCCTCTCCCCCATCCCATCCCCTCCCCCCTCCCCCCTGCGATTCCCTCCCCCCTCCGCCCCCCCGCGATTCCCTCCCCCCTCCGCCCCCCCTCCTCCCCACACCCCACATCCCTCTGCATCCCAACCCCATTAAAATCACACATCCCACCTCAGCCTAAAAGCTGAGCAGAAGTCACTGATGTGCACCACGGGGCCACCTCGAACTGCTACCCAGCGTCAGTGCCACCAGTAACACCGACTAATCCCCTGCCCGCACTCTCCCAACTACCTAGGCCACATCCCCGCAGGGGACACGGTGCGCTCCGCACTGTCGTCCGCCAGGTCGCCCAGGCCCCCCACCCCGAATAGCAAAAGAATAAAAGAAAAAAGAAAGAAGAAGGGGCAGAGCCAACCCAGACCACCCAGCTCAATAATCATTAAACGTTGCCCCACAAGCAGGACAGCAGTACAGTCCCTACCCTAGAGAACTCATCAAACCCCTCAGCAGAAAACACTGTAGCAGAGATAAAGGAAAAAAGACTCATCAACAGAGGGCATAATGCACACAGTCCCACTTTGCCACAAGTCTCAACAAAGCCCATATGTAGGCCACCGAAGCCCCCATGTGTTACAACCGCAGCAGCATAAGGAGGCTGTCCCCACTCCGCAGGCCTCACCGCAGCTGCACAGCAACCGGGCCTATCCTAGCGGGCCATGCACCATTCAGGGCACCTCAATCCCGGTCCTCTCCTCTAGTCGCGTGGGCAGATCCGCGCTCAGCCGGTCAGTGTATGCTTTGGCTTCTCCCGCAGATTCAAAGACCAGGCTTTTCCCCAAGTGGTGGACATGCAGCGTTGCCGGGAAGGCCAGGGTAAAGCGGATCTTCTTCTGAAAGAGGGCCGTGCAGACAGAAGAAAACTCCTTACGTTTCGTCGAAACGGCAGTGGAGTAGTCCTGGAACAGGAGGATTTTTGTGTTCTGCAACATAAGTCCCTCGTGTTGCCGGTAGGCCCACAGCAATCTCTCCTTATGGGCAAAGTTTAGGATACGGGCGATCACCACTCGGGGCCTTGCTCGATTTTCCTGCCGAGGACCAATCCGGTGTGCCCGTTCCACCTTAAGGTCGCCGACCAGCGTGGGTAGGCCCAGTTCCTCCGGGAGCCATTTCTCAATGAGAGGGAGTAACTGTTGGTCGTTCGTGGTCTCCGGAATGCCCACCAGACGAAGATTGTTCCGCCGGGAACGATTTTCTAAGTCGTCCAGCTTACTTTGCAAGGCCGCAATTTGCGCACGTGTAGCTGCCTGCCCTCTCTCCTGCCGCCCTTCATCATCCTCCATGGCAGACACGCGGTGCTCGAGCTCGTCGATTCTTTGCCCTTGTGCTGCCAGCGTTTCCCCCATCACTTCCAGCTTGGAGAGGATCCGATCTAGCTTGGGGTCCAAGTGCCGGGCCACCTCCCTCGCTAGCTCTTCTGATGCTGAGTCCCCGCTCTCCGTTCCCGGCGACGAGGGTTGCATCGCCGCCGAGGCCGAGGCTCGCAACCTTGGGGCCTTCTCCTTCTCCTTTTCCCATCGAACTGGCGGCGGCATCCGATTCACAGCGCACCAGGAAGGTGAGGCACTATATTAGGTAGGTACTCCCACCACCGGCACCAGCCACCGGGCTCTTAAATTGCTGATTTTATTTCAATATCGCCGAGGCGGCCCCGGAGCAAGTGAAAGAACGTCTTCACTCGCTCATGTGTCACGTGACTCCCCAGTTCTTGCCTTTATGGAAAGCTTTTGTTCATATGGTCTCTTGGTCTTCTTTGTTACTGCTCTATATCCTGCTGACAAGTGTTTATGCTCTTTCCTATTCTACTCATTTGGACTTGCTCTTTTTAAATATTTATTTATTTAGGTTGTTTATATACCGCGTAATATTAAAGCCAATGTGGTTTACAAAGAAATTAAAATCAAATATACATAAAATATACTCGGGGTTTAAAGTAACTTAGGAACGAATTAGCAACAAAGTATACTCAGGGTGAAAGGTAACTTGACTTAACTTAGATTATACAAGGAACAAGTTAGCTACTAAGCATAAATTATACACTGAACAAATTATGTACAAGGCATAACAGGGATATGGTCAGTGTGGAACATGTATTAAGCCTAGGCAACGAAGTGGGTTGAAAGTATTTACATAGAGGGGACCACAGTTATTAGCTGGGGGAATGACAAGTGGGTGGGGGTGGGGAAAGGGAATGAGGAGGAAGGAGGGTTCTCGGTGGGGTCTGTGCTCAGAGGGTCATGTTTTGCCTCTGAAATGTTTACGGAAAATAAGTGTTTTTAGATTCTTTTTGAAGTCTTATTAGGTCAGTTATTGCACACAAGTGATCTGGTAGAGCATTCCATACCCAGCTGCCCAAGGGTTTCTGTCTCCTAGGCAGAAACCCTGGCTTAGTTACCTCCCACCTGTGCTGTACCCCCCCCCCCACCCAGAGCTGAGCTACTGCCAATTCTGACGGCGGGGTCAAGGGGGAGAATGGCTTAGCATGGCAGTGGGCCATGTGCTTCAGCAAACACAGCCTGCCGCTTCTGACCCCCCTCCAACATACCTTCAGGGGTTCAGAAGTGGCAGGCCATGTGTGCCAAAGCGCATGGCCTGCTGCCAGAATCAGCAGCAGCATGGCATGGCTCCGCACAGGGGGGTGGGGTGGGGAAGGGCAAAATGACTCAGCACCCAGCGGCGGCAGGCCAAGTGTGCCAAAGCATATGGCCTGCCACCCACAGAGATCTGCCACCCTAGGTGGCCACAATTCCATATAACTGGGGCGTAAAGCGAGAAGGTCTTGTTGGTAGTGGATCCTTTGCTCTTTGAGATTATGGATGGTATCTTGAGTGTATTCTGTAGGTGCGTCCTTCCGTCCCTGTTGTTGAGGGTTCTCTGTAGTATGAACGGGAGATAAGACTGTAAAATGGCCTTGGGATACTTTGAAGGTTGTAAGTATGGCTTTATATTTTACGGATACTTTGATAGGTAACCAGGGTAGCTGTTTGAATTTCAGAGTTATGTTTGGTTCGGCAAGATTTGGATAAGATGCAGTCAGACATGCTTTGCGCTAGCTGCAAGGGGTGGAGAGCATAGTTTGGTAGTGGATGTTGTAGTAGTTGACATGGGGTAGGACTAGTGCTTGGAAGACTGTGTGGTAGTCTTTAAAGTCCAATAATGCTCACAGGTGTTGTGCTGTTTTTATTTTGTGATTTATTTATTAAATAAGCTTTTTATACTACTTTATCATTTCAGTCAAAGTAGTTTAATGTACATTACCAAGTTTAAGTTACAGTGTAAACAGGGACATTGATAACTGGGATTTTTCTGAGGCAATGTCAGGCTAGGTGACATGCCCAAGGCCACAAGGAGTGCTAATGGGAATTGAACCCACGTTACTTAATTCCCAAGCCAGTGTTCTAACCATTAAGCTACTCCTCCACTCTGGGGATGTTGTTGATGTGTTACTGTAAAGTTGGTGTTGATCTATGGTTACGCCGAGGTATCTTACTTTGGATTTTACCTTTAGATGCGATCCAGCGACTTTTTTGGTGGGTGGTGGACTGTAGTTTGGGTCTTTATGGATGAAGAGGATCTTGGTTTTGTCATGGTTTACTTGGAGGTTCTGTGTTGCCAGCCATTACATGACTTCGTTAAAGCATCTGACCAGTGAGGTGTAAGCTAAGTCAATTCTCACATATGGGTGACATTGGTGCCGACGGAGCCCACACGGATAATTTCCCCAGATTTCAAAGAAAGCCTTTGGGAATGCTACCACATCTGCCTGGTCCCCTTCCCGCTCAAGGGTGCCATCTTGCTCAGTCAGATGATGTCCCTCAGCCTGCCTGTGGCCTAAGTCCACTGTGAGCACAGGCACCATAGAGCCGTCCGCATATGCAGGCAGGCCGAGAGGATGGCATGGACCATCGAGGCCTTGTGGCCCAGGAGACTGAGAAGATGTGCCAAGACTGCCCTATGGCGCTGCACCTCCTCCATCTACTTCTGGAGGCGAGCTGCCCTTTCTCTTGGGAGGACCACTCTTGCCTGTTGCGTGTCCAGGTGGGCCCTATAAACTGTAGGCCTTGAGCTGAGGAGAGATGGGATTTGGGGTAGTTGATGACAAACCCCAGGTGCTACAGAAGGCAGATTGCTCATCCTGTGGCCTGGCTGGCCTCGGTGGCCATAGTGCCTCTAAGCCAGTCATCCAGACTGTAGGCGCAGATAGGCGACAACTGCCACCAGACACTTTGTGAAAACCTTTGGTGATGTCAGGCCAGTAGTGCTCTCCTCCCACCACGAACCTTAGGTACTGTCTTTGGGAGGAGTGGATCAGGATGTGGGTGTATACATTCTTTAGATGCAAGGAGCAGAGCCAAACTCTCTGGTGGAGGTAGGGCAGCAGTGTCCCAAGGAAGAGCATTTTGAACTTCTCCCTCACCAGAAACTTCTTCAGGTTTCGCAGGTCTAGTATAGGCCTGAGACCCCCAGTTCTTTTGGGGACAAGGAAGTACCTGGAGTAGAAGCCCTTTCCCCATAGATGTTTGGGTACAGGCTCCGCTGCCCTGTCCTTGAGCAGGCCTGTGAGTTCTGAGAGGAGCAAGGTTTGGTGAAGGAGAGGCCGCACTGGCTATCCTGGGAAGGACCCTAGGAGTTTTTTCTAGAAGCGGAGATACCCCTCCTTTACCACTTGTAGGACCCACTGATCTGTGGTGACCCTGGTCCACCTATGGACAAAGAGTGCCAGGCAGTCCCCTGTGGGCTGGGAGGGGTCTCCCGGGGGAGAGGAGGCCCTGCATGGGGAGTCAAAAGCTCCTCCCAGGTTGGGTAGGAGCTGGGGTCTGGGGCTTCTGATCCTTCGGCTTCCTTGGCCCATGGCCCCTGACTCTTAGGCTGAGAGCCATGATGCTGCTGTCCCGAGAAGGGCTAGTGCCGACTCTGATGAAAGGACCCCTTTTTCCTCAGCAAGAAAGATTTTTCCCCCAATGGTTTCTTAAAGGGAAGGGCTGAGGTCTTCCTTGAGAGCCTCTGCCTGGTTACCACCTCAGCCTCTATTTCGGCCGCCTTGTCGGCCATGAGCTTGCCGAACAAGTTTTCTCCAGTGCAAGAGATGTCGAGTAATTTCTCTTGTACCCACTGCTCGAGGTCGGAGGTCTGCAGCCAGGTTTGGCATCGGGTGCCGATGCCAGCTGCTGCTACCCAGGCTGCTGATACAAAGCCATCATAGGCAGAGCGGGAAAGGAATTTTGAGCAGTCCCAGATCCCAGCTGTCAGGGTTTGAAACCTCTGAAGCGGTTCCCCAGTGAGGCCCATGGAGAAACCCGCCAGTTCCTGGATGAGGCCCTTGAGGTACATACCTATGTACAATTCATAGGTCTGTATCCGGCAGCCAAGCATGGAGGCCTGAAAGCACTTGCACCCAAGGGCATCGAGGGCTCGGGCCTCTCTGCCTGGAGGGACTGAGGAATAATTCTTGTGGCTTTTAAGCTTCTGCACAACCATGGTGTTATGCACGAGCTGAGCCTTTTGGAAGCCAGGGCCCTTCTTGATGCGGTAAATGGCATTGAGATGTCAGCTGACCACCAGCACGGAGGCCAGAGTCTCCCACATTCGTAGGAGTAACTGCTCGAGGATAGGTTGCACCGGCACTGTGAGAATCTCCATTGGCGGGGACTCATACTGGAGGATCTCCAGTTCTTCGGTGCGCGGGTCCCCCTCTAATTCAGTCAGGACCAACAGTACCTGGGCCATATCCCGGACAAAGTCATGGAAGGCCATGTCCTTTGGGGGAGAATGGCACTGGGGTGCTGGGGGGATGGCTCCGAGGGGACATCTCGGTGTCGAGAGGTCTACAGGGAGGCCTCATCCTTGCTCTTCCACTCGGAGCCGGAGGGTGTCGAGGACTTCGAGGCTCGGGGTTCCCATGCCTCAAGGCAGGTCCAGGAAACTGGGTTCCTCTGGAGGATCTCAGGTCCGACTCCCGGAAACTGGCCGGGGAAGACCGGACACTCGAGGATTGAGACCAGCACCTTGATCGGTGCTGAGGACTCGCCCGAGGCTGGTGATGATTTGGCTCAACTCCCAGGGACTCCCCTGCAGTTGGGGACCTGGTTGTCAGGGCAGATGATGAGGAAGAGCTGGACATCACTGCCTGCTGCAGGGCCAGGATGGCAGAGATATTCTACTCCAGGGCCGCCATTCTGGTTTCAAGGCCAGAAGGCTCCACAGCTTTTGGCGTGGGCACCAATGCTCTCGGACCCGATGTCGGCACTCTCCCGAGTACATCCTCGATGAGGACTATGGCCTGAAGGAGTGTTACACAGTCTCTACCGGCTGAGGACTTCTTCCTAGAGACCTTTGGGGGGCGATGCTCGGAGTTGCCCGTGTTCTTCCGTGGACCTTACCAGGCTTTGCCAGTGGATCCTCGACTGGCTTTGAAGACTTTTTCTTTTTCTTCCCAGGGTCCTTTTGGAGAAGCCGCCGCTGCGGGACTCTGAGAATTCCCGGGCCTCGCTGGACATGCTGGGCTGCAACTCAGACCATTTCTTGCTGGTTTCCAGTCATGGCCTGGCACAGGTCGCAGGTGGTGCTGTCAAGGTCTAGACTCAGACAGCGTAGGCAGCAGTTGTGGGTATCTGTGACAGACAGTATGCAGCGGTCACATTTTTGAACCCACTGGGAGACATGGGCGGGAGACACTTGGCCAGGGTCGATGACCCCTGAGCAGAAAAGGGCATGAACACTGGTTGAGGCAAGCCTCAAAGGAAAAGAAGTGTGAGCTGAGAAACGGCACCAGCTCGAGGCAGGAATAGGAACCGGTACGCAAACCTGGAAAACACAACTTTTAAGGATAATTTTAGAGAGATTTTTCCAGGGAAACAGGACAAGCTTCCATTGGACTCCATGGAAAAAGGAGACTAAGCAAGATGGCACCCTTGGGCAGGAAGGGGACCACGCATGCATGGTAGCATTCCCAAAGGTTTTCTTTGAAAGCTGGGGAAATTCTCCGCACGGGCTCAGTCGGCATCGACGTCACCCATATGTGAGGACTGATTTTGTTTGTTCCTGGTGAAAAATGGTTTTGCAGTGGAGAATGGCATGTATAGCATAGCATCTGCAAAGATGTGAAAAAGTATGTTGTGTGATCGGATAATTTTGCAGATGGGTTGGAGAAAAACGTTAAATAGAAGTGATGAGAGAGCTGAACCCTGGGGAACTCCTTGCTGAAGTGTGTATGGGGTTGAGTGGATACCTTTCATTGTTACTTGCTGACTGCGGTTGGCTATATATTTTTTGGTCTTAACACCTTCGTTTACTTCGCCATTTAACCATGCTGGTAGTTTGGTTTTAATTTTGACCTTTTTTAAATGTGTGGATACATCCCCTCTGAGTATCCAAAATGATGTTTTCAAACCATCTCCATGCTTCATGCAACCTGCTAATCTTCGTACAGTAACTGTTCCTTTTAGTTGGAGCAGTTATGAGAGTTAGAGTGGAGGAACTGCTGACATTTTTTATGATGTTGGGAAAGTCACTTAGTCCTCCATTGCGTCAGGAACAAACTTATATTGTAAGCCTTCTGGGGACAGGGAAGTACTTAGCATACCAAAATGCCTTGAGCTAGTACTAAAAAGGTGTGAGTACAGTAAATAAATTCATTTTACCATAGTCTCCTTTTTAAAAAGTTAAATTTCACCATAGTAGATTTTTAAAAATATTTTCTTCAGTTCACTTTAGCATATACATTTACGCACAGTGAAATAGAGCAGCTACAAAATTCCTCCTTTCAAATTGTATCATCCTGTTCTCTACTCTACAAACCTGCAAAACTGGCCCTACTCTCGAAAACTGCCCCACCCCTGAAAAATACTCCCTTGCGACTGCCCTACAGCCCCGCCAAATGCCTCCACCCTGAAAAACACTCCCCCACACAAGTGCCTCACTGCCCTACAAACTGTCCAATCCCCACAAACTATAACCCCATAATTGCCCCACCACACCAGATACTGCCCAATCTCAAAAAACAACATCCTGCATCTGCCTCACTACCATGCAAACTGCTCCATCCCCAAAAACTACATACCACACCTAAATCTGCCCCCACTCTAAAATACAGCATCCTGCAACTGCCCCACCACCCAAAACTCCATCACCATCACCCTTTGCACTAGGTCCTGCAAATCCAAGAGAACAGGTCTAATGTAGCTCCCCCTCTTTTTGGTTCTGATATCAGCTGCTCCATGAAATGATCATTTATGGCATCTGAAATTTTACTTCCTTACCATGTACCACTGAGGCATTTATCCATATTTCCGAGTTGTCTGCAATGAAAATTAAGGCTTCAACCACCTTATCAAAAGCAACCAAGCCCTGTGGTTTGACTAAAGCTGTCCAGATATCTGACTGTTTGATTTAGTTAGAATATACAGAAGCACGTTTACCCTGGGCAATACTGTATTTCCTTTTGCATTCTGTAAAAATGGAGCGGATTCTGATTCGAGGCAGTAGTCAGAGGCCATGAACCTTCTCACACCTAAGGTCTTATATATCCCAAGGCAGGGGGTTATAGAGTGCACATCTGCAACACAAGTTACAGTTCACATTCATGGTTCACAACCAGACAGGACCCAGGAGGCTCCTTTCTGTCTGACATTAAAGCTATATGGTAGATTTGGAAAATTCACAATGCCTTAACATCCTGCCTCCCCCAAAAAGAGAATTTCATTATGGTGAAACAAAATGCGTATCACGTTCACCTATGTAGTTGTATGGAGTTATACTCAGAAAACTGCCTAGAAATATATTAACTGTGCAATGTGATTGAATGACAAAATGAAGAGAAAAAGATTCAAAAATTAAAAATGTGAATTATCCTAACCAGTCACTAGACAGCGTTAATCACATGCAAATAGGCAAGAAGGGTTTTATATTGCAATAAAAGAAAGGAAAACTCCCCAAAGATTCATGGATTGAATTTCAGAAAACTTCGGCATATTTCTTTTTTTTCTGTTAACTACAGATCATTTCATTATAAAAAAAATCACCCCCTAGTCTAGGTCTGTGATATGAAGGAGAATCTTCAGAGGGCCAGATATAAGGAGCGATCAAAAGTAAATGCCTCTTCATTAACACATTCTCTCTCTCTCTTGCTATATACACTTGGAGGCCAATTCCATAACATGCACATTCGGCCCGCAGACATGTCCAAATCGAAAAAGGGCCCGATTTCACCCTAATTATACAACTACGGGTATAGATGCACCCGTGGTTCTGGAATTGGGGACATAGGCATTTCCGGAGCGGCATGAGCAAACCACTATGGAGAAACACGGGCCCTGCTGTTATAACAAGACACAGGTAGGTGCAGCAAATGGTTTGGACATCCCCATGCTCACCATATTCTGAAAAGATGGATGTTTCTAGTCCTGCCCATCTCCACACTGTTGAAGGCTCTTATTCTGAGGGTCTCTTATTATTGAAAGGGATACGTTTTGATATTTAGCTATGGAGAACCTTTTGTGATTTTTTTCTGCCCTATCACACTGGCACCTGGTGATCCGTATGGTCCAGGTACTGGCCAGGCATTCATGTTTCCTCTGAATTGCAGATGAGCATACCAGATCCTCCCGTGCAACCCTCAAATCATACATACACACACACCACACTCATTTTCAGTCACAAAAAAACAATTCTGCCAAAAAGATGCCCTGAACCTATAAATAACAGCTGGCATAACATAATAACATGGAGTCCCAGGACTAAAACTATGATCTCCATTTCTCACCCAAACAAGAATCCTTTCCATACTCACTCACATACTATTCTTACATCAACAGTCCCATTTTTCAGGACACAGGAGTTGTGAGCATCCCCTAGATTAGCTCCTTTAGCACAAACAGCAAATGTCAGCATGGCCAGAATAATCACTATTGCTCTTCTTAATATTTCTTCCAGGGTAGTTATTAATGCCTCTTTAGCTTACAAGATTCCTACAACTCTGATTTCTGTTCTTTATACATGCATCATGTGGTGTTTTTCCATACTGCAGTCCATCAGTTTAGAACAGATTAGTCACCACCTTTATACAAACACAGAAGAATATTTTCCATGTCTTAGCAGGTATAATGGGCATGTCTGCGGGAACCTCCCAAAACATACAAGGGCCTTTCCTGAATATGCTTCATACATCTCCATGGCTAACCACGCTCCCGTTCTGCCCCTCCAGGACACATTCTGAAATCCCCATGTTAGCAAGATAAACATCCGTGGACGCTATGTACCAGAATACGCTCGTAAACGTTTTCGGCAGATAAACATCCACGGTGCACATACAAACCCTTATTTGGTTTCTGGAATGACCTCCTTACTGTATACATATACATGGAGAGAAGAAGCTGTTAGATAATTGAGTATTTGTAAGAAGCAATGATTTTTTCTCAATTGTACATTCAGTGATAATTTTAAAAGCCTTTTACGCATGCAAAACTTGAAAAGTGCCTGGAATATTTCTATATATACTTAACTTGCATTCAGCTTGTATGCACTTAAGTTTATCTGAACTCAGAGGTATATGTTAATTTTTTGTGGAAACGGGCCCATGAAATATTTTGGTGTGCATTTTTTCATACAAATTAATGAGCTACTCTGCATAAATTTGCATCACAGCAGCTCAGTAACACCATACTTAAATAAACGTTTTTACTGCTAAGCATACGTTCACAAACTGATTTCTCAAAAGGGCACTGCACATGAAAATAGCACAAAATGGCAGAATTTTGGTGTGTTTTGTACAGTTTTTGATAAAAAGTGTACTTTTGCACGTCTCTCTTGTGTACTTTTGCACGTCTCTCTAGTGATAAAAAGTGTACTTTTGCACGTCTCTCTAGCAGGCATACAGTATTTTGCAAGTTCTCATCCTCCAACTGCCTTAGTACACCAGGATTAGGAAAGTTGAAAGCATAACATGGAGCACGGAAGCTGGAATTTGGAATCCTGCAAACAGCTCCTGTAATGGAAACCAGGTGTTCTTGATGAGGAAATGACTGGTACCTGCACCGTCCATGATGTCTGTATTTGGAAGCACCTCATACGGACAGGAGTCCCCTGATAATGAAGTGGGATCCAGTTCTGATATAGCAGAGAGTGAAGAGCAATGAGCCTGCCCATTCTCCAGCATCTCCTCCTCATTTGATATAGACAGTTCCCCATCTGACAAGAGAAACAAAGGAATGAGAAAACACAGCATGATTTTACTCATGTACAATGCAAGGATGCGGTCACAATGAGCATTCATAGTTCACTAAATTTGATTCACACTTTCCTTAGGTTTTCTAAAGATAACTGTAAAAATTCCCTATGTAGTAAGCCTGGGATCTTTACAACAGCAAGTTCTATGAAACACCTTCCAAAAGGAGTGTTTTAGAGATCACACATTCTAAGTACTGTACTAGTGCGAAAGCCTTCATAAAATGATGGAAAAACTAGATTGCAGTCAGTTCATTTGTACAGCTGTTTTTCAACCCCTTGCAGCCATGTGGATGGTTGTGCTGAGTGTATGACTGGATGCTATGTATGTGTGAGTGGAGGGAAGCTGGGAAGTGTGGGCTGTGAGTGCGGGAGTATAAGTAGAGGCCCAACTGTCCTTCTTGGACTCCCACTGTATATAATAGGCAATTTATTTGTGCAGTTGTTTATGATCTCCATGCTACCAGGTCAATGGATATATGTGTATGGGAGGGGGAGAAGTATTTGCATGGATGGAGTATATGTGAATGTGTGGGGGTGTATGAGGAGGCCCAAACTTTTCACTTTGAACTCTCCAATTATCCATGTTTTCTCCCTCCCTCTTACTACAGTAGCCCTAGCCTCCACATCTGAATTGTCAGCTGTGGGGTTCAGTTTCCATTGCACTATGGTCTTCTCTATGGGTGGGACTGGCCTCCTTTCCAGCATTCTACAGTCTTGCCTCCTTGTGGGGGGGGGGGGGGGGGCTAAGATTTTCAATCATCGGTGTCCCTCTGTGCTCTACGCTAAGTGTCGCTTGGCCACACATGTACACATGGAACTGGCATTGACAAATAGCAATCATACAACTGTTTGTTTAGATGATGGGATTTGTGCCACTTTTCTCTTCAGTCTATGGGTAGATTTTGTGAGCTGTGCTTCAAATGAATGAGAGTGAAGAGAAATTGTATATCTTATAGTTATTATGATAATTGGGCTGACAGCTATTAAGAACAGTTTTAATTTATATCATAATCAAGCACTTGGAAAAGGCTTCACAAGCTAGAAAGCACACATGGTTCAGCGCTGTATTGTATTATACCAGGGCTCGACAAATGCCATGGCACCTAAAAGCTGAACCTTCGCGCCCAGGATTTGGTGCCTCTGAATTGGTGCTGTCACAGCTAAACAAAAAGCACTACTCAGACTCTGCATAGGCAGCTCTTATTAAGTCCTGTGGTGCAGGAAAGAATTCTGATGCAAGTCTCACAGGGTATAGAGGAAACATCAGCCAGCTCAAGGATATACTGAGCTGCTTGATCACTTGACAAGAAACAGAGCAGGAAACCGAAATGCTAACATAAGTGTACATGGTGCAGGTTTTGTCATCACTGGGTGAGGTACAGTATGAGATTTCCCCCCAACTTTACCAACTACGAAATCATTCAGGGCTTGATACACCACTGCTCAGGACTTTGGAAAAAGCAGATAAATATAATTCTATCCTACGTTTGAAAAACGTTGCCAAGAAGCCCCATGCAACTGGGAAAATCTGAAAGATTTTAGCTTTGTCTCCACATTCCAGCACAAACTGTGTTATCAGCATCATTACGATATGCATGAAGATTGTTATTCATTTTCAGTTATGGAAATCAATCTGCTGTTGTCAATCTGAAATAGGGTAGAGAGAGTGAATGAAGTTTGTTCACAGCATGGTTGTCCAGGCTTCAATCCTTACTCAGCCTCATTTAAACATCCTCTCAAACACTTGTATGGCCTGACTACACAGGAAACAATGGAGAAAAAATGCAGCGATAAAGCGACCAGGGTTTGATTCCAACTGGTACTCCTTGTGGCTCCTATCCACTGATGAAGAGACCCTATTTGGGTCCTGACCTCACGTTTGGGAACCACTGCCCTAGGGAATCTCTCACGTAACCTATAAATAAACTTCCAACATAAGATCATAAGAATTTCCATACTGAGTCAGACCAAGGATCTATCAAGCCCAGTATCCTGTTTTTGACAGTGGCCAGTCCAAGTCACAAGTACTTGTTGCTTACCCCCAGGTATAAGCAGAAGATTTCCCGAAGTCCATCTTAATAATAGTTCATGGACTTTTGCTCCAGGAACCTGTTTGTCCCAAAACCAGAAAAATAAACTCCACTAATATCCAAATTCAGCAAAACACTAGAAATGGTGGAAAAAAAATCACAGCCTAAATTTCATAATCCAGTCTCTACAAAACTATACAGCTCAAAGGCAGATAAAAACGCCACGCCATACAAATCCACTTCTCAAACTTCCTGAATAGGTTACAGGAAAGATAGGACTCCCTCAAGCTTCCCTTCCAGGCCTCTAACCCTCTAGATTCCTTCTTGGCACCTCTTGGATTCTCTTCCGCCACAAATAACTATAAGAAAATATCTGTTTGCTGTTTAGATTGAAACCAAACTGGCCTCCTTGTCTCAGAGATGCAAGTCAAAAACCTCCTGGAACTCTCTCAACCTCACTTCCTTTGTGGGACAAACAGCTGCCTTCTCTCTCCAGAAGCCCAACAGCACAGCTGCTCCTTAGCACCTAGAAAGCAGATGCTCCCTTTTCTGCTTCCCTAGCTCCTTGGACGATGGCGTGACTCCTTGGGACATCTTTATACTCCGTCCCTACCCCTTGCGGACAGCCTGCTATATCAATTCTCTTTACATCACAAAGCACAGAATTTCCCCTTTTCAGCAATCTACCCATTTGAACATACACACTTAAATCCTTCAGTAGAGCTCTAGGGGTTGCATAAGAATTGTAATCCCATCAAATCTTTCATGTCCTGAGATCTCATAATAGTCTCAAACAGGCCAACACAGAATAAAAAGATACGGAGAGAGGAAAATGGGAGTCTCACCTGCTGTCATAAAGGGTCTAGGTCTCTGGCTTGTCCTCTACCTCATGGCAATAGCCAGGAAATTTATATACCACACACGGAGGAGAAAAATATAATATAGAAAGACCTTCTCATCTCTTTCTTTTGCTCTGTAGAGCAGTGCTTCTCAACCCTTTCTTGAAGGCACACCTAGAAAATCAGGTTTTCAGGATTACCATAATAAATGCACATGAAATAGATTTGCATACATAGAAGATATTCCTGTCTCATATTTCCCTCAGCTGTCTCTTCTCCAAGCTGGAAAGCTCTAACCTTTTAAGCCTTTCCTTATAGGTATAGACGCCTCAACATCCAGGGCCTGATGTTCTTGTGCCGTTCAGAAATTGCACAGCAATGTGCGACTCCTTGCTCTACCCAGGGCACGCCACCAGCAGTGCTCCGGGCTACGTGGACATTCGCATACTGGGGACATCTATATACCTGGTTTTCTAAAATGGCTCTGGGGACATCTCCATGATTTGCTGCCTATGTGCTCATTTTCAGATGTCCAACTCATGAATACAGCTTCTAAAATACCTCCCATAGTCTTCTAATTTCTTAAGGCCCTCTTGCAATTTTTTGCAATCCTCTTGTGATGCAACAACTTCAAATAATTTTGTATCATCTGCAAATTTGATCACCTCACTCACTGCTCCCATTTCTTGGGCCTTTATAAGTACAATATGCTAAAAAGTAGTGAGCATAGCATAGACCCCTGGGGTACTCCAGTATTTACCTTTCTCAAATGAGAAAAATGACCATTCAGCACTATTCTGTCTTTTATCTTTTAACCAGTTCCCAATCCACAATAGGACACTGCCGCCTAACCCATGATTTTTAATTTCCTCAAGAGTCTTTCATGAGGGACCTTGTCAAAGGTTTTCTGAAAATCCAGATATACTAGGGAGCTATTTTAGAAATCCTATTAATGCTTTGGATCTCTGAAACAGGCATACAGATGTCCAAAACACAGAGATGTCCCCAAATCCATTTTAGAAAGCATTTTTTAAAGATTTGGTGGGGGTGTGGTGTAGGCATGTCAGGACATTCCAAGAAACTGGAGGTCCTCACCCAATCTCAGAAATGCTCTGCAATTTATGAGCCATGTTAAAGTTTATACTTCTTCCTGTCATGAATAGGAATTGGAATAGTGCTCATTTTGCCAGCCAAACATCTGGAGGGTATGGAGAAGGATGTACACTTATATCCCTTATATTTTCTATGTTGATAATGAACACTGATGGCGAATTTTGTTTTCATTTTGCCACGCTGATGGATGATCCCATGTGTAAATGTCCCTGCACCAAAATTTTGTGGCAGGGATGTCTATGGGGACATTGGTGAGGGTGTCCATGTCGGGGACGTCTATGTTTCTATAATCAGGCAGAAACATAGATGTCTCCAGCATTTCTCAGCACATTTTGCCCTGGATGAACCAGACTGCCCTTGGTCATTCTCCAACCTTCAGGTACTATAGATGATTTTAATGATAGTTTACAAATTACTAATAGTAGGTCTGCAATTTCATTTCCAAGTTCTTTCAGCGTGCTGGGTTATATGCTATCTGGTCTACATGATTTGCTACTCTCTAGTTTGTCAATTTGCCCTATTAAATCTTCCAGTTTCACCAAAATTTCTTTCAGTTCCCCTGATTCATTACCTTTAAATATCATTTCTGGCATGGGTATCTCCCCTATAGCTTCTCCAGTAAGGCCTATGTTATGTTACTATGGGGGTCATTCCAGAACACAAATAAGGAGTTTGTATGCCCCGGGGGGGTGGGGGGTGTTTATGTGCCGAAAACATCCTAGACCATATTCTGAAACAGTGCTGACACACATGTCCACAGCGCTAGCACAGGGATCTCAGAATGTGCCCAGAAGGGGCGGAACGGGGGTATGGTCAGCCATGGAGACGTAGAAAGCATATTCAGGAAAGGCCCATATATGTATTAAATGTTTCCCAGAAATGTTCACACTATTCCTGCTGAAACGTGGAATAAGGCCATGACTTAGAAAAAATTCTGCTCTTCTCTGCACTGAGGCCCATATTGAAAAATGGTTGCGACAAGTATGTTTTGAACTTGTATGAGTGCAGCCTGGAAAAACACAAGATGCAGTGCTAAGGTACAGGGAGCAAAGGTGAGGGAATGGTGTGGGGTCTAGACACATTAATATGCACCCTTGCAGAAATATTAAGTAGGGCAATAGTGTTTATTCAGGCTATGCACTAATGTGCTGCTTGAGCTAAATGAGCCAATCTATGGGATCCTAACAATTCGCATGTTTTGAAAAATGGGACTACTGATGCAGGGATAGTATGGGTATGAGCAGGGAAAGGATTCTATTTTGGTTGAGAAACGGAGATCATATTTGTAGTCCTGGTACCCCATGTTATTATGTTATGTCATAGCTGTTATGTATAGGTTCAGGGCATCTTTTTGGTAGAATCATGTTTTTGTGACAGAGAATGTGTGCGCGCGTGTGCGTGTGTGGTTTGAGGGGTGTATGGGGGAATCGGGTGTGCTCAAATGCAATTCAGGGGGAATATGAAAGTCTGGCCGGTACCTGGAACATATGGATGACCGCAGTGTCATCAGGTACCAGTATGATTGGGCAGTCAAACTCAGAGAGGGTTCACTATAGCTGCATGTCCCGATCATATAATAAGGGATCTTCAGAATAAGGGCACTCAAAATTGAAAACAGCAATAATAAATGCCCATAATGCACATTTTGTGGGACCAATGGTGTTGCTGTTCATCATGTATTAGTGCTGTTTGCACTGCTGAATGCCCTTACTCTGAGGGTCCCTTATTATTGACAGGGATATGTTTTGACATTTAGCCATAGGGAACCTATGCTGATTCCTTCTAGATTAGTTTACATAGGGTACTCTAATAACATCAGATATTATTGACAGTGTGATAGGGCAGCCATACATCCACTGTGCCTGGCACTGGGAGACATGACTGAAGTAATATCAACATTCCCCGGATTGTCCCATGCAGCCTACATCCCTACCCAGGCCAGGATCAATGAGAGCTGTGAGAGTGGTGATATATCTGGAGTCTGGCTACTTAGTGTGATGGCACAGGATCTCCCCTCCCATGTCCACACAGCCCTAACCAGGGGAGCAGTGCCACAAAGCTGACTGCGGGAAGGCAGACAGGATTGCCCCACAAACAGCGTATGTATATAGATCAACATACGCCACAATGGGACAGGTATAGCTGCTGTGAGAAATGCCAGTACCTAAATAGGTGGGCCTCAGATGCCATAGCCAGAAGGCCCTACTACAACTACTACTACTGATCATTGGTATAGCGCTACAAGGCATACATCATTGGGCTCAGCTCCCCCGATAGGGGTAGAGCGCCTGAGCGGGAAATCGTCCCACTCAGAAACTCCTGCCCAATCAGGGCAGTGGGAGAACGCAACATAAAAGAGGCGCCGCTGACCACCAAAGGCAGCCCCGCTCACCTTCCCCGGGCCAGCACACATCGGGCTCAGCTCCCCCGATCGGCGTAGAGCGCCTGAGCGGGACATCTTCCCGCTCAGAAGCTCCTGCCCAATTGGGGCAGTGGGAGAATGCAACATAAAAGAGGTGCCGCCGACCGGCAGGCCTGCGCCTGAGGGCCTCGCCAGAGGGCCCTTTGCGTGGCCCTTAGGCACGGCATGAATACGGGGTGCAACAGGAGACCCTCACACAACAGACACCAGCTTCAAACAAACTGAGGAAACCGAAAAGAAGACTGCAAGGTAATCCAACGTGGCACTGTACCTCCCTATCCTTCTCCTACTCACACATCTCATCCCACACCACCCGCATACACCCATTAACTCCCCCTACACACTGTGGACACCCCCTACACAGCAATTACCCTACACCCACCACCATGACCCCACACAGATTCAACACCAGAGTCACCAACCGTGAAAACAAAGAAAACAAACACAGCACCCATACACCCACACACAAAGCACAACACACACCAAACACCACACAGAAAATCTCCATAGAGCTCATCAATGCCAGGTCAGTTTGTAACAAGATTAATACCATCGTTGACCACATGGAACAACAGCAAACAGACATACTATGCATCACCGAAACGTGGCTCACCCCCACGGACAACGTGCTACTCAACCAACTAATTCCCCCCACACACGCAGCATACAACTGCCCACGCACACAAAGGAGAGGAGGAGGAGTCCTGATCATCAAGTGAAACAACCTAAACCTCAAAGCCAGATCCACCTCATCCACAAGTCACTGCAACACAATCATCGTTGAAAACAGGAACCTCACCCTCTACCTCACCTACAGAGCACCGCATGCCCCAACAGAGGAACTATCTACAGTACTGGAGGCCATATGTACAGTCAATAACCTCCACAAATCACTGCTCGTACTTGGTGACTTCAACCTTAAATCCACAAATAACAAGGATGCAGAAGCCTTCATTGCAGCGATGAACTCACTACAATTCACCCAGATGATCAATTCACCCACACACAGATGCGGATCCTCCCCCGACCTCATATTCGCCCCAACAACCTAATAGAAAACAAATCCATCTCAGAACCATCAATTACACCAGTACCCTGGTCAGACCACCACCTACTACAAATCCAGATACAAGCAGCAAACAACAACAACCTCAAAGACAAACCACCTACGACAAGAAGATTTCAAATGCTTCAACAAGGAGCAATTCCTACAAGACACCCTACCCTTCCTCAACAACAGCTCAAAGGACATAAACGAACAAATAGAAAACTGGAACAACACCATCTCAAACGCTGCCAGACCCACCACCCCCAACACACGGAAACACCACAGAAACAGACCCAGCTCCATCCCTTGGTACTCCAAGGAAATTCGCAATGCAAAGAGAGCACTACGAAGACTCGAATGCCGATGGAGACGCTCCAAATCAAACCCCATATAAGACCTATACCAGTCAAAACAAGAGGAATATAACAAACTCATCAACCAACACAAGGACTACCACACAAACCTCATCCTGAAGTCTACCAACAAACCCCGCAAACTCTTCGAAATAGTAAAGACTCTCACCAATGAACCCCACAACAGAAACGAACAGCAAATTGATCCACAGACCGTCTCAGACCACCTTAAGACCAAATTCACAGCCTCTGCCAAGGACAACAGAGAGATCAGCAGCAACAAGCCCCCTCATCCCAACCAAAGATGGGACAAATTCAGCATCCCAGCCAAGGAACAGATATGAAACATCATCTCCACCCTCAACACCAGCACCGCTCCCACCGATCCATGCCCCGTAACGTGGATAAAAGCTACAAAAAAAGATCTGATCCAGGACATCTGCAAAATAATCACAAGCTCTCACACCACAGGAATAATGGCAAGCACACTCAAACTAGCTACAATACGCCCCATCCCCAAGAAATCCACACTAGCTAAAACTGACCCTGCTGCCTACAGACCCATCTCAAGCCTCCCCCTACTAGCCAAGATCATCAAAAAAGCAGTCCAATACCAACTACAGAGCCACAAAGACACCCACGCCCCCCTGGACCCAAATCAACACGGCTTCTGACCAAACCACGGGGTAGAAACGCTACTAATCCAATTCCTCAATAAGCTGATCGGGACTATCGATAACATCAAAATGGGAGTCCTCCTGATATTCATAGACGTCTCTGCAGCATTTGACACAGTGAACCACATAACCTTGCTAGTGAGACTACAAGAAATTGGACTACACGGCACCACCTTGAACTGGTTCACATCATACCTAACCGACAGACAGCTAGAAGTCAAATGCGGCTCAGACACCTCCTGGCTCCTGAAAGCCACCCATGGCATCCCACAAGGCTCATCCTTCTCCATACTGCTATTCAATATATACCTACAACCAATCTGCTCCATCATTAAGAACCACAAGCTTCAAAACACCATCTACGCCGAGGACATAATGATATTCACCTCAATAAACTTGGACAACCCAGACTACTCCAACCTAGCCAATTGTCTCCAGCAAATGACAACCTGGCTCTTAGAAAACAATCTATCCATAAACCACAACAAAACAGAAGCACTATTCATATCAAAAAGCCCCACCTTCTCAATGACACCCACCATAAAACTAAATGACATCACAATATCAGTAAAGCCCGAAGTGAGATACCTCGGAGTGACTCTTGACAAGGACCTAAACCTACATCCCCACATTGCCAGAACCACAAAAAACGTCTACCTCAAAATGAGAACCATCAGGCGCCTCAAACCCATCCTCGCACAGGACCACTTCCGTACAGTCTGTCAAACGCTCATCACCCCTACACTTGACTACTGCAACCCGATCTACCTAGGGCTGTCAAAACAGGCCCTCCGACCACTGCAGATGGCTCAGAACACTGCCGCCCACATAATAACAGGCTGCTCAGGACATGACCACATCACACCCATCCTGTACCACCTCCACTGGCTCCCAATCAGCTCCCGCATACAATACAAAGTTATCCTAAACATATTCAAAATAAGACAGAACATCTCAGTCGACAGCCTGCGACCTCTCATCAAAGTGGACCTATGCACCAGCCCCAGAAGGAGAACCACTGACACCATCACCACCCCAAAAGAATTTGCCAAATCCAGACAGGACACCTCAAGAAGAACTCTGTCCCTGGCCACACCCACCCTGTGGAACTCTCTCCCCGACGAGCTGAGATCTGCCACAGACCTCAAAGATTTCAGAAAGCTGCTCAAAACAAAGCTTTTTATGGATCACTATAAGGACTTCACCTGAACTAGACTCTGCCCTAACCAAACCAAAGCCTTCAATCTGTATATAGACTGTATATAGCTTAATTGTATATAGCTCACTTGTCTTAATACCTGTACATAGTTCACTTGCATATAAAGCAAACAAATCGCTCACACCCCTCAACACACTCATTCAGATGTTTCCACTACATGTTGCACACTATAGCCCCCCCTCGATTGTTTGATGTGGAAACCGCTTTGATTTAATTATAAAGTGTATATTAAATCTGCCTAAATAAATAAATATGCAGCGCTGCATAGACTAATGTAAAAGATAGTCCCTGCTCAGGACAGACAACACAGCAGCTGTGGACAGGATACATCCAGGGGAATGGTCAGGAAACACAAGAGGATTTAGGAGGATCAGATCCAACAGCGGCAACGATGAGGTGAGCACTCAGTTTGGACTTGAGAGGGGCCAGAGATAAAGCCTGACATACAGACTCAGGCAGTTTGCTCCAGGCATAAGGAGCAGCAAGGTGAAGGGTGCAAAGTCTGGATTTGGCAGTAGAAAAGAAGGGCACAGATAGAAGTAATCTGACAGAAGAGCAGAGAGATAAGAGGGGAATGGTAGTGTGGAGCAGCAGAATGAGTGCACTTATAGGCCATAGGCACGAAAAGGGCATACATTTGTTGCTCAGCAATATTATGCATCCTTTGAAGAAATGCAAAGTTAGTTTGGGATTTTGTGCACTTCGTGAGGATCCAACTCTAGAAGTTTAAGGTGTGTTTGTAGAGATGACCAGGGCATGAATCATTGGAGATGGTTCCTAATGCCATGTACCATTTGATGCAAGACATGTCCTGACATACATGTTCAAATTTAAATTCATGTATACCACACTGAGGTGCACTGGCTTACCTAGCATTTTTCAGGGCATGAGGGGGACTGGTATATGGTCTATGTTGCAGCAGCTGTTATTTCTCATTGGTATTTATGTCTAGTGTGCATCAGCAAACTACTGTCTGATGAGCAGCTTAAGAGATGCACATTTTTCCTGAGGGGCGTGATATTTGCGGGTACATTGTGGGGATGGGCAGGATCTAAAACGTGCAACCTTTCAGAATACTGTTGGAGCAGGGACATCCAAATCATTTACCTGTGTCCGAGGCATGGGCCTGCTGAATAGCGTTAGCACATGCTGCACTGAACACATCTATCTCACTGATTCCAGACTGGCAGCCATGTCTAGATCCATGGATGCGGAATCAGGTTCAAAGGGGGCCCATTTTTGATTCAGACGTGACCGCGGGCTGGACATGCACGTTATGGAATAGTACTCTATGTATGTTACTATGCCTTGTCCTCCCTTAGAGCGCCTTACTTCTCTGTCATCTAAAGGTCCAACTGACTCCCTCACAGGCTTTTTGCTGCAAATGTACCTGAAAAAACTGTTATGAGTTTTTGCTTCCACAACAAGCTTTTTAAAAATTTCTTTCTTTGCCTGCCTTATCTGTTCTTTGCATCTAAAATCATCTGTAATACCTGAAGATTGGAGGATCGCCAATGTAACGCCAATTTTTAAAAAGGGTTCCAGGGATGATCCGGGAAAGTACAGACCCGTGAGCCTGACGTCAGTACCGGGAAAAATGGTAGAAACCATCATAAAGAACAAAATTATTCAACATGTTGATAGTCATGGCCTAATGGGAGACAGCCAACATGGCTTTAGACAAGGAAGATCTTGTCTTACTAATCTGTTATGTCTTTTTGAAAGTGTGAATAAACAGGTGGACAAAGATGAGTCGGTTGATATAGTGTATCTCGACTTTCAGAAAGCCTTTGACAAGGTCCCTCATCAGAGACTTTTGGCAAAACTAAAGAGTCATGGGATAGGAGGCAGTGTACTATAGTGGATCAGGAACTGGTTAAAAGATAGAAAGTAGAGGGTAGGGCTAAATGGCCAATTTTCCCAATGGAGAAAGCTGAATAGTGGTGTACCCCAGTGATCTGTGCTAGGTCCGCTGCTTTTTGACATATTCATAAATGACCTGGAAACTGGAATAACGAGTGAGGTTATCAAATTTGCAGATGACACAAAACTATTTAAAGTTGTTAAAACCCATGAGGATTGTGGAAAATTGCAAGAGGATCTTGATAAATTGGAAGACTGGGCATTAAAATGGCAGATGAAATTTAATGTGGACAAGTGCAAAGTTATGCACCTAGGGAAGAACAACCCAAACTATGGTTACACGATGCAAGGTTCCACATTAGGAACCACCACCCAGGAAAAAGATGTAGGTGTCATTGTGGATAACATGTTAAAACCCTCGGCCCAGTATGCAGCGGCGGCCAAGAGAGCAAATAGAATGCTAGGTATGATAAGGAAAGGAATGGAAAATAAAACAAAAGATATTATAATGCCTTTATATCGTTCCATGGTGAGACTGCACCTTGAATATTGTGTGCAATTCTGGTCGCCGAATCTTAAAAAGGATATAGCGATTTTAGAAAAGGTTCAGAGAAGAGCCACCAAAATGGTAAAGGGGATGGAAGGATACTCCTATGAAGAAAGGCTAAAAAGGTTAGGGCTCTTTAACCTGGAAAAGAGACGGCTGAGGGGAGATATGATGGAAGTCTATAAATTAATGAACGGAGTGGAACGGGTAAACATAGATCGATTACACAGGTACACTACCAAAAAACTGCCTCCAGTTTTGCAACTGATTCCTATAGATTTTGGGGTGCTGAATCCAGGAAAAATAGCCAAAATGTTCCATCACGTCACGTTTTCTTGCAAAATTAGATTTCTTACCCATATAAGGAATGTTCACATAATTTCTTTTTAGCCGACTGCAGTTTATTTTCTTGGCCCAAAATAGAGGATGTAATGGTTAACTAACTAGAAACACTCCCTCATGATATTTTAGAGTGTTTTGTATTCATTTTATACATTAACAGGACAATTGGGAGGCGGGGGCTAAATCCAGTACTCGCGCTGGCGCATGTTCTTTCCTGTTCGCCTCGCCTCGTTCGCGCGCTCGCTCAAACACGGTGGTTGCGACATGAACGTTCCTGTCAAATTTCAGTTTCTTGCAAGTTCATTATTACCTTTTGTTTGCTCAGTCGTAATCCAGCTTTATTACGAAGTGGTTCACTACAGTTGTAGTTTGCAGTGCTGTGTATTTGTGATGGCTCACAGAGCCTGAGGTTGCGTCAACTCTCCGGACAGTTTTTGTTTTATTTGTGGGGAATATACCGTGAAAAAGCGGCAGAGGAACATTTCTGCATTTATTAAAAAAGTATATTTCGCCTATTTCGGTTTGAAGTTAGGCGATCAAGACAAACCGTGGGCTCCTCACAAAGTGTGCAAGACATGTGAGGAAGATCTACGCTTATGGATGAAAGGTAAAAACAAGCATTTCGTTTCGGAATACCTATGATGTGGCGTGAACAAAGAGACCACAGCAGTGACTGCTATTTTTGCTCTTGCATTGTGAAGGGATACAACTTAAAAAATAAGAACGTAATAAGTTACCCCAACCTTCCCTCATCAATTAGGCCTATGCCTCATAGCAACGAAGTACCTGTGCCTGAACCACCAAAATCTTTGGATCATATTTGTGTGGACGGTTCTGATCATGATGAGACTCATCAGATGGCTTTTCCCGATGAGTCCAGTACTTCCGAGTTTGAAACTGAACCAGATCCGAAACCTGAACTTTTCTCTCAAGCTGAATTGAATGATTTAATCCGGGATTTAGGACTCCCAAAAGATGCTGCCCAACTGCTAGGTTCTCGGCTTAAACAGAAAAATCTATTGTCACCAGGAACAACTTTTTATTGGTACCGCAACCGCGAGACACAATTTTTGAAGTATTTCAGCAAAGAGGAAGATTTGGTATTTTGCAACGATATATACGGAGTGATGGAAAAGTTTAAACTCAAGTATGATCCTGCTGAATGGCGGCTGTTCATTGATTCGCCAAAAGACAGCATAAAAGGTGTTCTTTTTCATAATGGCAACACATTCGCTTCAGTTCCTATTGCTCACTCTGTTATTCTCCAAGAAAAATACGAGAATTTGGCCCTGATTCTTCAGAAGATTCGTTATGATGAGCATAAGTGGATGAGTTGTGGAGACTTTAAAATTCTATCCATGCTATTAGGGCAGCAATCCGGTTTCACCAAATATCCCTGCTTCCTTTGCTTGTGGGATAGCCGGGCCCGCGACCTACACTGGGGGAAAAAAGACTGGCCAATTCGGGAGTATTTGAGACCCGGTGAGAAAAATGTTCTTCATGAGAGCTTGGTACCTCGTGATAAAATTCTATTACCACCTCTCCACATTAAGTTGGGTCTCATTAAGCAATTCATCAAGTCCCTTCCAAAAGATGGTGAGTGCTTTCGGTACCTTTGCTCAAAGTTCCCCCGACTTTCTGAAGCAAAGCTAAAGGAAGGAGTGTTTGTTGGCCCTGATATAAGGAAACTCATTTCAGATGGAGCATTCGCTGAAACGATGTCTGAGAAGGAAAAAGAAGCCTGGGATTCCTTCAAGGATGTTGTTCTCAAATTCTTGGGGAACAGGCGGGATGAGAACTATAAGGATATTGTTGCCAGGATGCTCCATGCCTTCAAAGAACAAGGCTGTAACATGAGCCTGAAAGTCCATTTCTTGCACTCCCAATGTGAACTACTTTCCCGAAAACTTGGGGGCGTACAGTGAAGAACAAGGTGAAAGGTTTCACCAGGACATCAAGGACACAGAGAGAAGGTACCAAGGAAGATGGAACACCACTATGATGGCTGATTTCTGCTGGTTGCTGCTGCGGGAAACCCCAGATGAAAAATACGCCAAGCAGCGCACCAAGAGAAGCATTCGGGGGAAGAAGAAACGGGCCCACCAGGAGATTGATTGACCCAAGAATGACTTTAAAATCTAAACTGTGTTGACAAATATCGTGTTTTTACAAAACTTTGAAATAAAAATTTGCTAGTTATTACCACAGTGTCGGATCTCATTTATTAGAATTTTATTTTCACACCATCGGGTGTTTGTCTTCATGTATTGCAATGGTGCGGTTTGCGTTTTCTATTCTTACATACATACCTGTACAACATTTTTTGCACATTTCTTTGCTTTGCTTTGTGTCTAACCTCGCTCTTATATGCTCAGTGTTTGTGCACATGTATGTGGCTGTTTTAAGTGCAGACAATTTTGCTACCATCACAGTGTGTTTTGTTGACATTACTCTATTCTTATGTGCTGCCTTGTTACAATTTTCTTTATTCTTATTTGAATAACTACTAAACAATTAGTATAAAGAATTCATCCAAGAAACTTTTATCTCGATCACACTCAATCTGAAACGTTCACCTCAAACTGCTAACCCAATGTAGCAAAAAATCTGTACGTGATGGAGCAAATTGGTTACCAGATTTGGATTCAGCGCACCAAAAAACGTAAAAATCAATCGAAACATTAGAGGCAGTTTAAAAAAATTTTTTTTTAGTGTACCTGTGTTATTTACGTTATCAAAATATAGAAAGACCAGGGGACATGCAATGAAGCTACAGGGTAAACTATTTAAGACTAATAAAAGAAAATATTTTTTCACTCAATGTGTAATCAAACTCTGGAATTTGTTACCGGAGGATGTAGTAAAGGCTGTTAGTGTAGCTGGGTTTAAAAAAGGTTTGGACAAGTTCCTGGAGGAAAGGTCCATAAACCATTATTAAGAAGGGACCCAGGATATCAATTCTTGACCCAGTACAAGCATTGCGGAACCTGTGTCTTTTGGGGAAACTGCTAAGTACGTATGACCTAGATTGGCCACTGTTGGAAACAGGATACTGGGCTTGATGGACCTTGGTCTGACCCAGTATGGCATATCTTATGTTCTTATGTTCTAACTTGCCAGTGCTTATGCTGTGTTTTATTTTCTTCATTTGGATCCTTTTTCCATTTTTTGAAAGAGGTTTTTTGGGCTGCTAGCCTCCTTTTCATCTTTTTTTTTTAAAGCATGGAATACATCTGCTTTGGGCTTACAAGACAGTATTTTTAAACAATGTCCAGGCCTCATGTGAACCATTTCTTAATTTTTTTATTAACCATTTTCCTCATCATATCAGTCTCCCTTTTGAAAATTAAATGCAAGTGCAATAGATTTCCTTGCTGTTTTTCCTCCATTTATGAAATCAAATTTTATCACGTTATAATCACTATTGTCACGTGGTCTCACCATCATCAACTCTCATACCAGACCTCAAGGAGAATCTGAAATCCTCTGCGGGTAAATGAACACAACCTTGCTTATTGATTTGATAACTTAAAGCTTGGGACAAAATAAATTGTGGATTAATTGGAAAATTATTTATTTTTAAAAGCATAAAGTACTTATTGGCTTGTGTCACGTCCTCTCTTTTGTATAGGCGGATGCCTAGTAGAAGAGGACGGACCACATTTGTGTATCCCTATAAGTGCTGCGGGTCTTATGTTCCATGTAGTTGTGGACAAGACGAAAACAGCCAAGGATTTAAGGGTAACAATAAGTTTTATTGTTGCACAGGTATTTTTCTACTACCCCTACTGAAGATAAAGAATAAAGGATCCTTCTCCATACAGAAATAAAGTCAACTGATACAGCAAAGTCCATGTGTTATACATCCACGCACGATTGCTTCCAACAACTTTCCCAAAACCTTCTTCCAGTTGCAAATTCCCTTTACTTATCCTTGGGTTAGTTGAGGCATCCAATCAAAATCATCAACAGCTCTTTCTCTTTATTAGACCAATTGTTGCATTTGTATAACAATCAATAAAACAATAGCATTCTCTTCATTCGAAGTTGCCAAACTGGCTAGGCTTCACACTTCCAGCATCTTACTGCCTTTCCCAGTGTTAATCCCTCACGCCAAATTTCAGGCTTCTTCCAGCACTTATAACATCAGCATAAAACGTCAGCAGCTTTACTCCCTTTGGCAATAAGCACAGTCTGTCTCCATATCAGAACATTCACTCTCTAAAGGGGCTTCTTCAATTTGCATAGCCTCTTCCTCCGAGTCTGATACAACCTGCCTATTCTCAGGGTTCTCAACAGTAGGCTTCCATTGCTCTAACAGGCTTTTAAGCTGTCTCCAGCGAGACTTTTCATTAAACTGAGGTATAGGGGAAGAACCAAGGAGACCACTCTCCGTTAACACAGATTTAAAGGTTTCAAAAGGGCTCACCTTTTTCCTAGCACTCCTTGACTTCTCTGGTAGTGATAAAGGCAACCACTTGTCCCCAGACTGCTTCACCTGGACTCTTGTACCATGCTTCCCAGCAGGATCTGGCTCGGACTCCTGTCTCCCAAGCTTCTGGTCAGCTAATTGCTTTCTATCAGCTGGGCTTCTCTCGGAACTGGAGCTACAGACACGCTGCCTGCAATAAGAATCCTTATGCAGCTTTCCAATAGGGCCTTTGCTTCTGCCTATTCTCCCACCTTCCAGGACAGCTTCTACAGAAGACTCATGAGAAGAACTCCTCTGACTTCTGGACAAGCTTTCCAGACTTTCCTCCCGAGGATTATTTCTTCTTCTCTCCCACTTCTCTTTGCTGCTCCTCCCGTGGTTTTTTCTGTCTCTCTCCACGTCCCTCTCACTAACTGTTTCTTCCTGCTTAAGTGTTTGGGGCTGTCCTATGGGCTTTGACTCCGCCCCTCTGCTTCCCACGTCAGCTCCCTTGGTCACCATGGAGCTGACGTGTGGCTCCCTCTCTAGCTTTCGGTGCATAGAGTTTTTTTCATTTGTTGGAGGTTTAACCCTTTCCCTTCCTGAACTGCTCTTTGCTTCAGGGGAAAAAGACTGGTTTCTCCTACTTTCTCCAGGGTTTAACCCTGCTTCGCCACCACACTTGGCTTAAACTTTATCTTTATTTCTACATTTTATATACCACTCTTGTCAAGACATTAGAGCGGTTTACAATAAAGCACAGTTACTTACCTGTAACAGGTGATCTCTGGGAACAGCAGGAATAAGTCTTCACATATGGGTATCGTCGGTACCGACGGAGCCAGCACGGGAACGCTCCCCAGCATCCAGTAAGAAAGCTTTTGGGAGCATCCCACAGCGCCTGCGCGCTGCCTTCCTGCCTTTCCCAACCGCCTCTCTCCAGTTCGAGTTTTAAAGCTGAGACAAAGAGAGAGAGAGGAAAGGAAAGATAGATAGAGAGATACAACTCCTAGGGGAGGTGGGTGGGTTGTGAAGACTTATTCCTGCTGTTCCCGGAGATCACCTGTTAGAGGTAAGTAACTGTGCTATCTCCAGGAACAAGCAGGAATGAGTCTTCACATATGGGGACTCCCTAGCTGCAGATGCCAGGGAGAGACCCCATGGTTGTGTGCCCTTGCAGAGGGCTCCACTTCCCCCCATGGATGTCTGGCATCAGACCATGGTAGGTGGGTAGGAGTTGATTAGGAATGGAACAGGTGTTTGAGGACAGCCTGACCAAACGAGGCATCCCGGCGGGAGTCCTTGTCCAAACAGTAATGGGCTGTGAAGGTATGAACCGAGGCCCAGGTGGCCGCTCGACAAATTTGGTCGATGGACACAGAGTTTAGATGAGCCATTGAGGCTGCCATGGCTCTCACATTGTGAGCTGTGACATGGCCCTCCAGAGAAATGTTCCTACTCTGGTAGGCGAAAGAAATACACTGAGCAATCCAGTTGGACAGTGTTCTCTTAGAGACTGGAAGTCCTAAATGAGAAGGATCAAAAGCAACAAAGAGTTGGGAAGACTTTCTATGTTGCTGTGTTCTTTGTAAGTAGAAAGCGAGAGCTCTCTTACAATCCAAGGTATGAAGATTCCTCTCTGCATTTGATGCATGAGGTCCTGGAAAAAAGACAGGTAGATATACCTCCTGGTTCAGATGAAAAGGCGAGACCACTTTAGGCATAAAGTGTTGGATTGGTCCTGAGGACTACCTTATCATGATGGAACCTTGTATAAGGTGGATTAGCCACCAAAGCTTGCAACTCACTGATGCAGCGTGCTGAGGTGACTGCAATGAGAAAAACAACTTTCCAAGAAAGAAATTTCAAGGATGTGGTGGCTAAAGGTTCAAAGGGTGGCTTCATAAGCTGGCCAAGAACCAGGTTTAAGTCCCATGCCACTGGAGGTGGTCTAATGGGAGGTTTAGTTAAAAGAAGGCCTCTCATGAATCTTGCTATAAGAGGATGAGAGGAAATAGGTTGTCCATTAAGAGGCTTGAGGGACGCTGCAATAGCACTCAAATGGACTCTTACTGAATTCGTTTTCAGGCCTGCATGGAATAGATGCAGGAGATACTCTAGTAGAGAATTCAGAGGTATTGCAAGAGGGTTTAGACCCTTCTCTGAACACCAAATGGTAAATCTTTTCCATTTGAAAGCATAGGAACGCCTAGTAGAAGGCTTTCTAGAGGCATGAATAACATCTCTGACTTGTTGAGAGAGATGAAAATCTTGAAGGTCTAGGCCCTCAGCAACCAAGCCCTAAGATGGAGTGACTAGGGGTTTGGGTGCCACAATGTTCCCCCTTCCTGGGACAGAAGGTCTGGTGCAGAGCCCAAGTCCAGGTAAGGAGCCTGAGAGAGATGCAGAAGTAGAGGGTACCACACTTGGCGTGGCCAATGTGGAGCTATGAGAATCATGGTCCCTCGATCTCTCTGAAGCTTGAATAGTGTTTTGGGAATTAGGGGAATTGGTGGAAAGGCATAAAGGAAGTTTTGACCCCAGTGAAGGAGGAAAGCATCCTTGGCCTGAACTCCCTGACACGGAATTCTGGAACAGAACCGGGGAAGTTTGGCATTCCACGGACTTGCAAAGAGGTCTATGTCCGGGGTTCCCCAAATTCGAAAAATCCTGGCTACCTGGTCAATGTGGAGGGACCACTCGTGTGGGAGCAGAACTCGACTGAGTCTGTCCGCCCAAGAGTTTTGAATGCCTGGAAGATATACTGCCAGAAGATGGATGTGATGCTCTCTGGCGAAGGCCCACAGTCGCAAAGCTTCGTTGCAAAGCGACAGAGAGCCAGTCCCTCCCTGCTTGTTTACATAGAACATGGCTACTTGGTTGTCCGTATGGATGAGGACTGTCCTGTAGCTGAGCAGGGAATGGAACACTCTGAGAGCTAAGAATATTGCTCTGAGTTCCAAGAGATTGATATGCAGAGAAGTCTCCTGTGGAGACCAGATGCCCTGGGTGGAGAGATCCTGCAAATGAGCTCCCCAACCCATTGGAGAAGCATCTGTTGTCAGAGTTGCTTGGGGTAGCGACTGCTGAAAAGGGGCCCCAGCAACAGATTTGGAGGGGACTTCCACCACTGGAGAGACCAAAATAGGCGACTGGAGTTTGCTATTTTGTCTGACAGGCAACCTGATGCCTGAGTCCATTGGGTGGACAAAGTCCATTGAGCTGCCCTTATGTGAAGGTGAGCATATGGAACCACATGCACGGTGGATGCCATGTGGCCTAATAGCTTTAACATCTCTCGAGCAGTTAAATGGGCCTTTAACTGTATCTGGGAGGCTAACTGCACCAAGCGTAGGCAACGGGCCTGAGGAAGATAGGCCCTTGCAGTTGTGGTATCCAGCAAGGCCCCTATAAACTCCAGGGACTGAGTAGGGGTGAGATGGGATTTTGGGATGTTTATTACCAGTCGCAAATACTGAAGGATACGCATTGTGCAGGTTAGACAAATCTGGGCCTCTGACTGGGATGGAGCTCGAATGAGCCAGTCGTCCAGATATGGGAAAACGAATATTCCTAGAGTGCGCAGAAATGCAGCTACTACTGCCATGCATTTTGTGAACACCCTTGGTGCAGAGGCCAAACTGAAAGGAAGCACCCTGTATTGGTAGTGCTTTCCTTGAAAAAGGAACCGAAGGAACCTTCTGTGTGTTGGATGGATGAGGACATGGGTGTACGCATCCTTGAGATCTAGAGAACAAAGCCAATCCTGACTCTGAAGGTATGGCAGCAGAGTACTGAGAGAAATCATCTTGAATTTCTCTTTGAATAGAAACTTGTTCAATTCTCTGAGATCTAAAATGGGTCTGTAGCCCCCTGTTTTCTTTGGAATAAGAAAATAAGGGGAGTAGAACCCAGAGCCCTGTTGAAGAAGGGGTACTTCTTCTATTGCCCCTTGGGCAAGAAGGGTAGCAATCTCCTGACCCAGAAGGTTGAGGAGAGATGTTGGAGAATTGGACTGTTTCACCATGGTGTGGGGAGGAAGGTTTAAGAAATGAAGCTTGTACCCTTCCTTTATAATGGAGAGGGTCCATTGCTCTGCTGTGATTTGCTCCCATCTGGGAGCAAAGTAAGCTAACCTTCCTGGAATGCTGAGGGGCTCTGATTCTTCCAGAGCCAGAAAGGCTAAGTTCTCTAGTTGCAAGTCAAAGGCCCTGAGGAGGCTGAGGCTGCTGGGCCGTGGGAGGCCTGGCAGCCTTTGACCTGGCCTGTTTAGGTGGTTGCTGATGCTTTGCAGCAAAACGACCTGCAGAAGAGGCCTGCTGACCATAAGTAGGATAGTATCTTCCCTTTTTAGAAAAAGGTGTCTTTTTGAACAATCTTTTCTTAGCAGGAGCAGAGGTGGACTTTGAAAGTCGATCCAAAGCAGAGTTCTCAGCATCCATCTGAGTGGCCTTTGCTTTCCAATCCCTGCCAAAAAGGTTTTCACCTGTACAAGGAAGATTTCCCAGTTCATCTTGGACCCAGAGTTCCAAATCAGATGCTTGTAACCAAGCAATTCTGCGTGCACCTATGGCAATAGCCGAGGCTCTGCTTACACACTCAAAAGAGTCAAAGGCTGCACGGTTGGAAAATTTGGAAACATCTTGGGCATGTTTAAGCCAAGTGAGAAATTCCTGCCTTTTATCTTCTGAAATAAAAGGGGCTAAAGTCTGCAGATGATCTGTGACTTCCTTTAGAAACATCCCCATATAGAGACTATAGGAGTTGATTCTGGCAGCAAGCATATTAGCTTGGAAAACCCTTCTGCCAAATGCATCAAGGGTTCTGCATTCACGTCCTGGAGGATTAGAGGAGTGTCTCTTTGCACTCCTTATTTTCCTCATGGCAGACTCTACCACAATAGAGTGGTGAGGAAGCTGAGACTTACGAAAGCCAGGACAAGGAGGGACATGGTACATGGTGTCTAACCTACGAGAATGAGGAGAGGTAGTAAGAGGAGTCTTCCACATGCTCAACATGAGATCATAGAGAATCTCATGAATAGGTAAGGTGGCTGCTTCCTTAGGAGCCTTAGGGTATTGCAAAATATCTAATTGCTTGGCTCTAGGCTCTGACTCAGGGGCCACTGTAATGGAGAGGCCCCTAGCCACTTCCCTAATGAAGTCTTGAAAAGACAAGTCTTCTGGAGGAGACATTCTTCGTTTTGGAGAATCAGACTCCTGAGGAAGAAGTACCGGTGCCTCGACAGAAGCCTCCGACTCATCAGAGTCTTCGGAGGAATCGAAGTATTGCCGGTCTGGATGCTCCTGTAAAGCCCGATACGTGTACCGAGTGGGATCAACATCGGGAGTAAGCGGTAGCGGTTCGGTACCGATGGGAATCATAGGACAGGGTACCGTTGCAGTCGACACCGAAGCCGATGTCGATGCAATCGGTACTGGCAGCGGAAACGATGCCGGTGCCGGAGTCGGTACCGGCAACGGAGATTGTTGCGGTACTGAAGGCGTCGAAGCCTGTATAAACGCCGTTAGGGTGCGCTGCATGGACAGAATCTTCTGATCCATTGACGCCACCAGAGTCTGGATGTCAGTACCGGTGGCCACCGGTACCCCAGAACATGGCAACAGGTGATCGGTCGAGGCCGAGCCTTCGATGTCAACCTGTGACCCCATAGATAATGCTTTGGAAGCCGGAACTTCCCGCCGGGGTAATTTTGCCAGTGTGGATTCCTCGAGGACAAGCCCGGAGGCATCTCGATGCTTAGAGGGAGATTTGCCCTTCGAGGACCGGCTAGATTTATGTTTGGTTACCTGAGATCCATGGGAGGAAGAAGAAGCCCTGGAAGACGTCGATGCCACCGAGGCTGCATCAGAGGGAAACAGGGTACTGAACTTGGCTGCTCGGTTCTGCTGACCTCTTTTAGACATCATGGTACAGGACACACAATCCGTGATGGAATGGTGAGGACCCAAACATTTTAGACACCAATCATGGGTGTCGGTGACAGAAATAGTACCGCCACACTTCGTGCACTTTTTAAACCCGGAAGCGGGCTTCTCCATGAGGAGAAAAATGTTCAGGCCTAAAGCCCAAACCGCAAATGCACAGTTGAAGAAAGAAAAGTTTTTTGGGGTTTTTTTTTTTGTAAGAAAGAAAAGAAAAGACCGGCGGTACCGGTCTGATGTCGAAGAAGGCAGACGCGACACAGAAAAATAAAGAAAAAAATAAAGAATTCTTCTGCGGTGACAGGAACATGACCTGCTGGCTCCGCGGAAAAGAAGAACTGGAAAGAGGCGGTTGGGAAAGGCGGGAAGGCAGCGAGCAGGCGCTGTGGGATGCTCCCAAAAGCTTTCTTACTGGACGCTGGGGAGCGTTCCCGCGCAGGCTCTGTCGGTACCGACGATATCCATATGTGAAGACTCATTCCTGCTTGTTCCTGGAGATATAGGTTTACGCCATTAAACTAAGGAAAAGGATCGCCATACAAAATAGGAAAGAGGGAGAGGGAGAAGCAGCAGCAAAATCAAAGCAATAAACAAACAGAAAATACTTAAGGGGGGATGTCATAGGGGAGGTCAAAGGCCTGTTGGAACAGGTGGGTTTTTAGCAGTTCTTTAAACTTAGGATATGAAGGTTCCAGGCGGAGGGAAGATGGTAGTGCGTTCCAGAGTGAGGGGCTGAGAAACAAGAAGGCAGAGTGACGAGTCTGTTCTAAATGCGCCTGAGAAGGGGAGGGTAAAGACAGACTGCTAGCATGCAATGAACGGAGTTGACGGTACTGTGTATGAAGGGAGATAAGATTTGCTAAATAGAGAGGGTTTGATGTGTAAATGGCCCTATGTGTCAAAATGAGAAATTTGTGGAGGCGGAGCCTGATCGTTGGTGGAATGGTCGCCTAGGATCGAGCTCCTTGGGGCTTTGTGCCTGAATCCGGTGTTTGCGCTGCTAATTGCGAACCACAGCCCACATCACAGGGTTCTTTTGACTCGGGAGTATGGCGGGAACAAAACCAACCTGTTTGGACTTTGCTGGAGGTCAAGTTTCTAGCGTCAAACGCTCAAAAACGGAACCTCAGTCCCCCCAGAAAATGGCGGCGGGGCGTGAAGGATCGGAAGCGATGCAAGAGATCCTTGCGGAAATTAGAGCGGTCAAGGAAATCGTTACCCTCAATAGTGACTCGTTAATCTCTATGCAAGGGGACATTCATGCTTTAAAACCCCTTGCTGTGCGACAAAGCAACGTGTAAGCGAAGTTGGCGGTGCACGAGGAGAAGCTGCACGAGGTGGGCAAACATGCAAAGCAGATACAAGCTCTGCAGAGAGAAATAGAAGACAACAATAACAGATCCAGAAGAAATAATGTGCGGATTGTTGGGGTGCCAGAAGGTGCGGAAGGAAAGGACATGGGTGCTTTTCTGCAGCAGCTTATACCAGCAGTATTGCAGCTTTCATTTGAGCTACCCTTTGAAATTGAAAGGGCCCACCGAGTCCCGTCGCAGCTTGCATTAAATAACAAGAAAACCCGGCCTATTATTTTCAAGGTGCTGAGATTTCAACATGCAGTGAAAATTCTGGAAGCAGCGAGGATGCATTCGCCGCTGGATTATGAAGGCCATAGGCTACTGTTTTTCCCGGACTTTGCTAAGGCGACTGTGGACAGGAGGAAAGCCTTTTTGGCGCTGCGGCCCACACTTCAACATCTTCAAGCAAGATATGGTCTCCTATACCCGGCTAGAATGAGGGTTACTCTTCACAACCAAACAAGGAACTTTGACGATCCAGAGACTCTCAGGCTATTTTTGGACAATAAAGAAGCAGAATTGATGTCTTGAATGCTATTTTGGGCACCCCTGTTAGGGGTACTTGAAATACTTGAAATAGATTGGAGGGTGGTGGTGGTTCGCAAGTATTTAAGTAGGTCAGGATTGTGAGAAAAGCACGGTACTAGTGGTGGCTGTACCATCATCTTGATCAGTTTTGAGGTGCTTTTTATGATAAGCGCAAACACATTCAGGTTTTGGGTGTTGAGTCCCCCATAGGGTCCACTGGAATCTGGGTCATGGGTATGTTTTACAGAGTTGTTTTGGGCAGAGTGTTAGTGTGTGTGGAATCTTTTCACGTTAGGAGGGTGCATCAAGGTCAAATAGGTCGGGTTGGGCTTGTTCTGTCTATAGGGAAAGGTGATGGCTGTTGCAAACACAGGAGTAAGGTTCAAGAAGTAACATAATGGCACCTATTAAGATTCTTTCCCTGAATGTTAAAGGTATCAATAGCCCCATAAAGCGGAAAAAAATAATCCAGTATGGCCAGCAGGAAAAGGTGGATATAATGTTATTGCAAGAGACCCACTTAAATGCTAAAGAGTCAATGAAGTTAAACATCAAGCCTTTTATGGTGGCAGTGTTTTCTGCCGCGGTTCAGAAACACAATGGTGTTGTGGTATTGGTGTGGAGGGCTCTACTCCCACGGGTGGTACAGACAAGTGTGGATCAGAGTGGCAGATGGGCTAGAGTCCATCTTCAAGTAGGACAGTTGGATTTGAATATATTAAATGTGTATGCTCCCAATAATGATAGCCCCGATTTTTTCAGGACCATTGCGCAAGAAGTGCATAAGGAAGCTGCGATCCCGTTCATTGTGGGGGGTGATTTCAATCTAGTTTTAGATTCCTTAGTGGACAAAAAGCCCCCTAGGTCATGTAAGCCCCTGAAAGCCCACTCAGTATTGGCCTCGCTCCTTCAGGATGCTGGTCTGGTGGACATTTGGAGATTATTGCACCCGGTAGATCAGGAGTTTACGTTTTTCTCTCCCCCACATAAGTCCCTGTCCAGAATTGCTTTTATATTGCTTTCCAAGACCCTGACAATGAATGTCATTGCTGCAGAGATTCATGCAATGCACGTTTCTGATCATGCGGCCGTCTCCCTTCTGGTAGAGGACAAAAGGTTAGGGCGCGCTCCAAAGCCTTGGTCCTTTGATAGAACCCTGTTGGAGAATGGGGATTTTAAGGCCAAAATAAGATTGGCCATTAAAGATTACTTTCATTTTAATGCACAACACTTGACGTCCGGTTGGGCAAAATGGGAGGGTTTTAAAGCCTCTATCAGAGCTGCTATTACGAGCTTCAGTATTTACCAGGCCAGACATCGTAAGGAGCAGCTAGCAGATCTGGATATGCAAATCAAAGCGGGCGAACGTCTTTTGATTAGGAGGCAGGATCCATGTATCCTGCTTCGGTTGCAGCGCTTACGCTTTGCCTACAATTGATTGCTCTCTGATGAGGTTACCCAGAATATCAAAGCTCAGGAAGGGCTATATTATTGGGAGCATAACAAAGCGGGGCGTCTTTTGGCTAATGCACTTCGGGCGAGAAAAGAAGCTGGTCGTGTTGCGGCCATCACGGTAACAGGGAACCCCACGCCATTAGTAGAGGATACCGACATAGCGGAGGCCTTTCGGTCTTTTTTTGTAGACTTATATTCATCTGAAAAGAGCTGCTCCCGGGAAACCTTTGCTCGGTTAATGGACAAAGTGGAGAGGCCTCTACTGAGTGAGGATAGGAGACAAGCTCTGGACGGTTCCATTACTCTGGAGGAAATTGAGCTTGCTATTAATTCCTTAAAATCGGGTAAGGCGGTCGGCCCAGACGGGCTGCCTGCTGAGTTCTTCAAGACATTTATCAGGGATTTAGGTCAATTTCTGCAAGAATACTTTCATGCCCTAGTGGAGGAAAGCCCTTTGGTGGGCGCTTTTGCAGCTGCCAGAATTATAGCTCTGGAAAAGCCAGGCAGAGACCCGCAGCTTGTTGGTAACTACCGTCCGATTTCTCTTTTAAATGTGGACTATAAAATCTTTGCCACAGTGTTGGCACGGCGGTTGGCTGCAGTAGTCCCCGGTTTAATTCACCCGGATCAATGCGGCTTTGTAAACGGTCGGTCTACTGCGGATAATGCTAGGTTATTGTGTCATGTTTTAGCGGGGGCAGAGAGCATTAATGAACCATTGGTAGGCCTGTCCTTAGACGCCGAAAAGGCTTTTGACCGGTTAGAATGGTCATTTCTTTACTCAGCTTTGGAATGGTTTGGGTTTGGTGAGGGGTTCCTTAGTTTACTTAAAGTCATGTATATACGCCCATCTGCCACTATATGTGTCAATAATGTCCACTCGGGGGACTTCGTGTTAGGCCGTGGTACCCGTCAAGGCTGCCCACTATCTCCCCTTTTGTTTAATCTAGCGCTTGAACCGTTGATCCTTCTCCTAAGACAAAATGATAATATTCAAGGCATCAGACTCGCAGGTGGGGAGATCAAAGTTTCGGCGTATGCAGATGACCTCCTACTTTTCACGGGTCCTGGCTCGGTCGCATGCATTTTGGGGCAGATTGAGGAGTATTCCTCATTGTCTGGATACAAAATCAACTGGGCCAAATCCGTAGCTTTTCCCCTTAACTTGCAAATTCATAAATCGGACATGTCATGCTTTCCCTTTGTTTGGGAGCCCTGTAAGATAAAGTATTTAGGGGTATACTACTGTCATTCCTTAGACGAGACACTGAAATATAATGCCGAGTCAGTTTTAGCTAATCTTCAGAACCTAACTACTAAATGGTCCCCGCTGTTCTTATCCTGGTGGGGTAGACTCGAGACAATTAAAATGACTATTGTACCTAAAGTAAACTATATTTTGGAAATGGTGCCTTTTTATTTTCCTTTGCAAGTTTATTGACAGATTGAGAGAATATTAGCGCTTTTGCTATGGCAGAACAAGCCACCTAGGATTGCTCTTAAAAAGTTGAAAGCTCATAAGGAAGGTGGGGGGGGGGGGGGTTTCCCTTATTTTTTAGCATATCATCACGCATTTTTATTAAGGCAAGGTATCCGGTGGAGGGAGCAGATCTCTGAATTGAATCCGGTATGGTTGGTACTGGAGAAGGGTCTTGCCTCTCCTTTTCCGTTGCAACACCTCCCCGGAATGGTGTTCAGGGAGGACTCCGGTAGACCCAGGATGATTACTGATACGCGGAGGGCCTTTAGAGCGTTTGCCAGTATGTTGGGGATTGATGGCTGTAATTCTCTTAGTCTCCCCCTGTGGTACAACCCATATTTTAAAATCCAACAAAAGTCGTTTGTGTGGAAGCAGTGGTACGACAGGGGTATTTGGACTATTGGACAGTTATGGGATAATGGGAAATGGAAGAGTTGTGTTAGCTTGCAGCAGGAATTTCAGCTCCCTGGGAGCTTGTATTTTCAGTGGCTCCAATTGCGTCACTGTTTGAGTAAAGCATTTGCTGGGTGTGAGCTGCTGCAGGAGGAATGGGAGGTAGAAGGTAGGCTCTTGCGACTACAGCAATCGGGCAAGGCAGCCTCCTCCTTTTATAAGGAGCTCCAAGCTGGGGTTTCCTTGCAGTTGCTGGGACTACAGAAAGTGTGGGAACAAGATACTGGTATCTGTCTGACACAACATCACTGGCAGAGGTTCTGGGCGCGACAAGTCAGAGTTGCCAAAGCGGCCTCCATTACTCAGACCCTCTTCCTTTTTGCTCATAGGGCATATGTTACACCTGTTAAATTGAGTAAATGGGATAGCTCGCACTCCTCGCTGTGCTGGACGTGTGGTGTGCATAAGGGTACATTGAAGCACATGATGTATGACTGTCCTGGGGTACAGGTATTTTGGTCACAGGTGTAGGCAAGAATACGAGCAATTTTGGACCTTGATGCACCTCTCCCTCTTACTTGGGGGCTGATTGCCTTTTGCTCGGCAATGCCCATCCCCAATTTACGAAAGGAGCATAGATTCCTACTAGATTTTATGATGGGGGTGGCTATCTTTGTATTGGTACGCAATTGGAAAAACATGGCAGTGTCCCATTTTCAAGCCTGGTGGCAGCAGGTGTGCGTTTTTAGTAAATATGAGCAACTGCCCCGCAAGGGTGCTATTCCTGGCCCTCATAGCTTTCAGAAATGGAACACACTAAGGGAATTTGTTGACTCTCTGTATTGTGGTGGTGTTAAATGCTGAAGGGAGAGCTTAGGCTTATCATATGATGTTAGTATGCTGATGATCCAGACTGTATTTTCCTTTCTTGTTTATACACTCAGTTTCCAGTGGTGGGTGGGTGGGTGGGCGGAGGGGGGAGGTAAGGGAGGGGGGTGGCTTGTGTTTCTGATTTGGATTAGGGTTTGGTTTCCTTTTTTGTATGTGGCTTACTTTGTTTTTTTTGTCTTGGTTTGATTTGCTGTGTATTGTTTAAAAATGATAAATAAATGCTTTAAAAAAAAATGAGAAATTTGAATTGAAATCTGAAACGAAGAGGCAACCAATGGAGACGGAGGAGAAGGGGAGTGACATGATCAAACCGTCAGGCATATGTGATAAGACGAGCTGCAGTATTTTGTAAGAGCTATAGGTGTTGAAGCTGATAAGCTGGTAGGTAGGCTAAGACCATATTACAATAGTCAAGTCTACTGGTGACCAAGGCCAGGACTAGGGTGATCAGTGAACTGGAGGGGAGAAGGGAGCGAACTGCCCTGATTTGCCGCAGAGCTGCAAATTTAGATTTAATTTATCATAATCTGTAGGTAAGCTTTTTAGAGATTTAAAACAAAACAGGTAGGGTTTTTCCAACTCAGAGTGAAATTGGTTATCACTGGATATTTTAATCAGCAAGTTATTAACCCTTAATAGATTATTATCAGTTCAGTGAGCAGAAATCCAACACAATATCAGATAATATACCAAAAATCCCTGAAGTCCTTCCTTTAGTCTAAGTATTCCTACTCCCTCAGAAACTCTAAACAACTAATTAATACAAAGATGAAGGTAGCAGTCAAGCAGCGAGATGGGGGTTATCCAACCTTTTGCACTGAGTGTCACACATATGATTACCTCCCAGTTGGTAAGAGGTCATACGAGGTGTGACAAAAAAAGAAAAGAAACTGTGGCAGCCATGCCCAGGACTCAATGCCAATTGGCTAACTGCTTATGTCACTGTGTTGTGCAACATCTCACCACTATTCTGCTATAATACTTTTCATCTCTCTCACTCTATTTTTCTTTTTCAGTTTTTTTGTAGCACACTGCTCCATCGCTTTGTCACATAACTGGAGGTGGCAGAAATATGGAGCAAAGAATAACTTGAAATTTCTGGTTAAGTTGGAGAAGGGCCCAACTGAGTGTCTCCAACTTCTCCAAAAGGCTTATGGAGAAGATGCGATGTCAAGGCTGCGAGTCTTCGAGTGGCACAAATGCTTCAAGACTGGCAGCGAGCAGGTGGAGGATAACCCCAAGTCAGGATGGCCTTACACGACAAAGACGGATGAGAACATTGACAGAGTGAACCAGCTGGTGCGGAGTGATCACAGATTGACGGTGTGGATGATAGCTGAGGAGCTCAGCCTGAACAGGGAGTCAGTGCGGACCATCTTAGTGCAGGAGCTGGGGATGCGGAAGGTGTGCGCCAAGATGGTGCCCAAACTTTTATTGGATGACCAGAAGGAGCACCAGGTCAATGTTTGTCGAGACTTGCTAGAGAAGATCAGAGAAGACCCAGATTTCGTTGGCCAAGTCATCACAGGAGAAGAGACTCAGGTCTTCAAGTACAACCCTGAAAGCAAGAGACAGAGCCTGCACTGGAAGACTCGACTGTCACCTAGACCCAAAAAGACGCGCATGTCCAAATCAAGGATCAAGGTCATGCTGATCGCATTCTTCAACCAGAAGGGAGTGGTCTATTGTGAGTTTGTGCCTGAGGGTCAGACAGCCAACCAGCACTTCTACCAGCAGGTCCTCAATTGCCTCCATGATCGGGATTGGCGCAGCAGGTGGGCTCTGTGGAGAGACAAGTCGTGGCTGCTCTACCATGACAATGTGCCCGCACACACTGCGCTCAGTGTGAGGCAGTTCTTGGCCAACAAACAGATCGCAGCTCTCGACCACCTTCCTTATTCCACAGATCTTGCACTGTGCGACTTCTGGCTCTTCCCCAAGCTGAAGACTGTGCTCAAAGGAACTCAGTTTGCCTCTGTAGAAGAGATCAAGGCCACTGTGACGAGGGAGCTGAGGGACCTCAAGGAGGAGGACTTTACCGAGTGCTTCCGTACGTGACAGAAGCGAATGCAGAAGTCATTAACTCTGGGGGGATTACTTTGAAGGGGACAATGCATAATTTCTCTGTAGATTTTGTAATAAAACATTTATGGGACAGCCTCGTTTCTTCTTTGTCACACCTCGTATGTGTACCTTTGGTGCAAAGAGCTCCTAGCGCTCAGAAAATGAGTCTGATCTCTGAAGACTAGAGTAGCAGACTTGGAGGAGCTGAGTAAGACAGAGACGTGCATAGAGGACCTTCAGGGACATAATAGTGAAGTCATATCTCCAGTCTGGCAGCCTGTCTGTTGGCTTGGAGGACAGGAGGTCACCTGGAAGGAGAGTGATCCGGTAGTCAGGATTTGCATCTGTGCAGAAGGGAAGGCTTAGGACAGTCATCTTATTTGGTGATTTGATCATTAGGCATGTAGATAGCTGGGTGCATGGAGAGCACGAGGATAACCTGGTCACTTGCCTGCCTGATACGAAGATGGCAAATCTCAAATAGAACCTATATAGGATTTTAGACAGTTCTGAGGAGGAGTTGGCTGTCCTGGTACATAGTAGTACCAATGACATAGGAAAATGTGGGAGGGAGGTTCTGTAAGCCAAATTTAGGCTTTTAGACAGAAAGTTGAAATCCAGGATCTCCAGGATAGCATTCTCAGAAATGCCTCCTGTTCCATGCACAGGATTCAAGAGACAGGCAGAGCTTTGGAGTCTTAATGGATGAAACAATAGTGCAGGGAGGAAGCTTTTAGATTTGTTAGGAACTGCGCTCCATTCTGGGGAAGGGGAAGCCTATTCCGTGAAGATAAACTTCACCGGAATGAGGGTGGTGGTATCAGGCTGCTGACGCTAACATTCAAAAAGGAGCAGCTTTTAAACTAGAACCTGGAGGGAAAGCTGACAGTTGCTCAGGAGTGCATGGTTTGAAGAAAGGTATCTATGGAGCTTTTGACCTGGATTTGCTCATCTTTATTGATTCAATAAGCTTGTTAATGCTTTGCACTCTGTCCCTGTCATTCAAATATGGGAGACACGCCAGCAGACGTATTTTATTTCATATGCATGTGCAGCGTTTAGTTTCTCTTTTGCAAACTTTACAAAGTGCTTTGCTTCGATTACTTGGTATTGTAAGTTGATCTACATATAAATGTATTTTTTATTGGAATAAACATTTGGAGGAGCAGTTTTTTATATAAATTTTTTTTAACTCAAGCGAATGTTATGTAGCTTTCCTATATTTTTTCTGTTATCACAGCTCCCACTAGGCAATTCAGTTTTTATTGAAAGCAATCAATAAACGTTTTTGTCTATAATGAGGGATGTGCTGGCTGCAGCTATTTTCGATTTATAAGTATCTCCCAGTAGACATTTCAGTTTTAGTGGAAGTATTCAAAATAAAATGTTTTTTGCTTACAATGAGGGATATGCTGGCTATGTTTTTTTCATTTTTTAAGTTGCAGCATGACTGTACTTTTTTTTCGCAAATAGCAAGACGTCTGTTTATATTGCTGCTCTAATTAGATATATTAATTCTTTTCCAGTTTTCATTTTAAGGGGTATAATAAGCAGCGTCGGGCATGCTGGCTATAGTTATTAGTTTTATTTCATGCAAAGCAGCTAGCTTGTAAGACAGTAACTGTTATGTTTCTAAAGTGTGGTGTCCTGATATTTTTTATAGTAAGCTTTTCTATACCTAATTTTGCCTTGATTTAAAAGTGTGTTTGGGAGTGTATTTTTGGGTTAATGCTTATTTCATGCAAAGCAGCTTGTCTGTAAGATTGGGGTTGCTATGTTTTTAGAGCAGTGTTTTGATTGTAGTTGTAGCCGGAAAAAGGAGGTGATAATGCCTCTGTATAAGTCTTTGGTGCGACCTCATTTGGAGTATGGTGTGCAATTCTGGAGACCGCACCTTCAAAAGGATGTGAACAGGATGGAGTCGGTGCAGAGGGTTGCTACTAAGATGATTAGTAGTCTTCATTATAAAGCATATGAGGACAGACTTAAGGATCTTAATATGTACACCTTAGAGGAAAGGCGGGATAGAGGTGATATGATTGAGATGTTTAAATACCTCCGTGGCATAAATGTTCAGGGAGAGAGCCTCTTTCAATTGAAAGCAAGTTCTGCGACGAGGGGACATGGGATGAGGGTGAAGGGAGATAGATTCAGGAGTGATATGCGGAAATATTTCTTTACGGAAAGAGTAGTGGATCCGTGGAATAGTCTCCCAGTGGAGGTGGTAGAGATGAGGACAGTAATGGAATTCAAAAAAGCATGGGACCAACACAGAGGATCTCTAAGGGTAAAAAGTGGACTGTTGTAGTTGTTGTTATGGAAGGACAGACTAGATGGGCCTTGTGGTCTTTTTCTGTCATCATGTTTCTATGTTTCTATGTTTCTACAGTAAGCTTTGATACAGAAGTGTATTTTGTTGTAAATGGTTTTAGATTAATGCTTATTATTTCTTTTATAGATGGTTGTGGTAAAGCAGCATTTTGTCCTTGTGTATGTTAACAAGGGTTCCCATTAGTTACATTATTTTCATTTGTAAGAAGGCTGTGTGCATGGACCAGGAGAGGGACCTTGGGGTGATGGTATCTGATGATCTCAGGTGGCAAAACAATGTAACAAGGCAGTGGCCAAAGCCAGAAGGATGCTAGGCTGCATACATCCATGTATTTACTGTTTGAATCCTTGTACTATCATACATTTTTGTATTTTATTATTTCTTATATATATTTTTGTGCATTTCTTACCTATAGTTTTAATTTTTGTGTTTATGGTTTTTATACCTCTGACTCAGACTCGTGCCAAAACAGGTCTATGTCAGGTCATTTAATAAAGCAATTTGACATTTTTACTTTGTATTTGTGTGTGTGTGTGTGTGCGTGTGTGTGTGGGGCCTATGATACCATCATGCTTGGCTGATTGAAAAAGGTATCAGGTGGAGGTGGCTGAGATGTCAACAGTTATTGCTTAGCTTTGCATTTCTGCCCATACAAATATGAGGAAAATAATTTTAAGAGGAGCACTGCTGCTCACCAGCATCCATTTTAGCCATCTTGGGATTCTCACTGCCTAGCTGTGGTACATCACCAGAGGCATGAAGCACTGCTTCTGACCATGCTGTGAGCCATGAGCAAACCAATGAGCTATGAATAATAAGCAATAATAAGCAAGGAACTATAGAACTATAGAGACATTATGGTGCTTTACTGCCCCCACCTGGCAATATGACCAATTCTACAGAAAACCCTAGCAGGCGTAGCTTTAGTTTTCCCCAGACTGATAATTATGGGACATTTTAATTCCCGCATTGATGATCTGGCATGTAATCAGTCACAGGGTTTCACCTCATTCTCTGCATTTGGGCTGACACAACCGATAAATGTCTCCACACACAGCGTGGGCCACATTCTGGATTTTATTTTTTGCCCTTTAGAAAAGGATAAAGGGGTTTCAATTACAGACCTGCTTATGTATCCAGTCCCTTGGTTTGATCATTATCTTATTAGATGCCCCTTGATCCTTCTAACTTAAGCTATAGTAAGATGCTTTGTTTTCTTTGCACTCTCTCAAGTGAAAACTGACCCAGAACGTTTTATGAGTTCATTAAGAAATAGGATCCCAAATGTGTCAGTTGAATCAGCCGACCATCTAGTAAACCTTTAGGACAAAGAATTATACAGCAATTAAACCTAATTGTTCTGGGAAATATTTATCTTATTTGCCCTTCCTTGGTGTTAAGAGGAGCTTCATGCTCTGAAATATAGAGGATACTATTTAGAGGGCCACTGGAGACACTCATGTGTTGCCTGATAAACGTGGAGAGGGAGTTCTATAAGGAGAGGCGTAGTTAATGCAGGCTGTTAATGCACGTTATTCGTGCCTATTCTATAAAATGAAATCCATGCAGATTTCACTATATAGAATACTAGCATTAAGTGGCTTCTGAAGCATGTAAATTTAAGCCACAGTCACTTACACCAGCTCTGGGGCTGGTACAAATGACTGTGTGCAAATTATTTGCATTTGGGTGTATTTTATATTTTACAAATGCAAATATGAGCATTGTTCACACTCCGCCCAAGCACCACCCATGTGCAAACACTGCTTTACATGCAGAAATGCTTTTCAAATTTACTTATTTTTAACCTTAATGTCTGATTCAAAAAGCTAGCTCAGCTTTATTACATAGTAACATAGTAAATGACGGCAGATAAAGACCAGCATGGTCCATCTAATCTGCCCAGTAGGATGGCATGAGTAGATGCACCTGCCACTCTGTGCAGGCCACCCCTCCCCTTGTCTCTGTTTAAGGGTGAACCCACTGCTCCGTGTAGGACACCCCTATTTGTTGAGAAATTAGATGGTTCCGTTTATTTTGATTTTGTCCTGCTGCTGTAAAAGGATCCACTGTGCCTGTCCCATGCCATTTAGAATTCCGTCACTGTGTTTGCCCCCACCACTTCCATCAGGAGGGCATTCCAAGCATCCACCACCCTTTCAGTGAAAAAGTATTTCTTGACATTGCCTTTCAATTTACCACATTGCAGCTTCATGTTATGCCCTCTGGTTTTACAGCTTCCCCGTCTTTGGAAGAGGTTTGTTTGTTCTTTATTTCTCTTTAAGTATTTAAAGGTCTGAATCATATCTCCCCTATCCCTCCTCTCCTCCAGAGTGTACATATTCAGGTCTTCAAGCCTCTTCTCATAAGGCTTCTGACGCATGTTCCAAATCATTTTGGCCGCCTTCCTCTGAACAGTTTCCAGTCTTTTTACATCCTTTGCAAGATATGGTCTCCAAAACTGAACACAGTATTCCAAGTGAGGCCTCACCAGTGACTTATACAGTGGCATTAGTACCTCTTCCTTTCTGCTGGTAATTCCTCTTCGTATGCAGCCCAACATCCTCCTGGCTTTTGCCACCTTGAGATCTACAGAAATAATCACACCAAGGTCTTTCTCCTGATCCGTGCACACCAACCTCTTGCCCCCTATCACGTACATTATCTTTGGATTTCTGCTACCCAAGTGCATGACACTGCACTTCTTTGCATTAAATTTTAATTGCCAAGCATTAGACCATTCTTCTAGCTTTTGTAGATCTTTCCTCATGTTAACCACTCCCTCGGGGGAGTCGACTCTGTTGCAAATTTTCATGTCATCTGCAAAAAGACAGACTTTTCCATTCAATCCTTCAGCAATATCACTCAAATACATTGAACAGTGCCGGGCCCAGGACCGAACCCTGGGGCACCCCGCTAATCACCTTCCTTTCATCCAAGTGAGCTCCATTTACCATCACCCTCTGTCGTCTATCAGTCAACCAATTTCTGATCCAGTTTACCACCTTGGGACCCATCCCCAAACTACTGATTTATTGATAAGCCTCCTATGAGGAATAGTATCAAAGGCTTTGCTGAAATCCAGGTAGATGACATCAATCGCATGCCTCTGGTCTAGTTCTCTGGTCACACAGTCGAAGAAATCAATCAGATTTGTTTGGCAAGATCGTCCTTCGGTAAAACCATGTTGCCTTGGATCTTGCAACCTGTTGGTTTTGAGAAAGTACACTATTCGCTCTTTCAGGAGCGCCTACATTACTTTTCCCGCCACCAAGGTAAGGCTCATGGGCCTGTAGTTTGTCACTTCTTCCCTGTCACCACTTTTGTGTAGAGATACCACATCAGCCATTTTCCAGTCCTGAAGAACTTCTGTTTCCAAGGATCTGTTGAAAACATCCTTTAACGGCCCTGAAAGAACCTCTTTGAGCTCTTTCAGTATCCTGGGATCCAGTCCCATGGCCTTGTCTACTTTCAGTTTTGCAAGTTTGCAATATTGGCCTCATAAACCCTGTATTAAAACAGCTCAGCACAACCACTACAATTTAAATTAGCCATGTGCATTTGTTAGTGGACTTTCTGTTCATTAGTGCATCTTAAGAGGATAATTTTATAAGGTGGTGCCTACTTTGTTTCTGAAAATAGATGCATACTTAGGTGCTATTTTAGAATGAAAAGCAGACACCTACTTTTCTTTATAAAATACTAGCGTAAGTGGTCAAAATGTGGGTTAATTTAATGCATGATCAGTTACACTAGACTTAGGGCTGCTTTAAATGCCCAGAGTTTGATTTGTAAAGAACACTTATAGTATTTTATCATTTATGTATGTAATTGTGCGCTTCCTTCATGCTGTCTATAAACGCCACCTATGTACATGCTACAGTGAAAGTATCTGAGTGGGGAGTATGTGGCACTATTTTTGGCAGCTATTGTGTGAAAATATATCATGCAGTGGTGTTATCTGCAGCTGTGATCTGTCAGTGCAGCATCATGGCCCCTGTACACCCTGATCATCTCCCACTCCTCCCAATCAGAGGATATACTTAGTGCCATGGATGTACTGACAATATTTACAAAAACATGCCTGCCCCCCCTCCTTCAGCACAGATCCCCCTGGACAGCTCCCGATCCCCATCGAGAACTTTCCAGGGGGGACTGATGCACCCCAAGACCATAATCAAAACCCAGTTAGCCAGTCAGATGGCCAAAGGCCTCCCTTTCCCATCCTTAATAAAAGCCTTGCCTGCCATTCGGGGTCCCTACCTCCTTCCTCTCCCCTAAAAATCAATTACTCCTGGCTTGCCAGTCTGCTGAAATGGGGACCTCCTGTGTACTTGACACCCATCCAATCCATACCTTTTGCTCTGTGGTGGTCTGCTGGTGAATGAGGGCAGAAGTGGTTCGCTCTGCTCTTGCCCCTATCATCGGGTCTGCTGAAAATCATTGCAATCGTGTGGTTCTGCCTCCTATCCTCATACTAGGGGGCAGCACCACGAGATCATGGTTATATTTGTCAGTACTATTGAGGAGGCCAGGAGTGCCCCTGCCCTCCTCAATAGTACTGTTTTCCAGATCAAAATAATAATTAAAACATTCAAGTTAATTCACAATATTGCCCCATCATTCCTCGCCACACTCATTAAAATACAACCCCCTAACAGAAAAAGACGTACATACAATCTAAACACTAGTGATCAGCAGCGGTTTACATTTTAACATTTAATTCTGCAATGACAGCAGTTACATATAACAATATAGAACTATGTACATAGCAAAGGTAGCATAGGAATTCAAAACTCAAAACTATTTACATAGAGAACCGTGTATGTTCAGTTAACTATATACATAATATTTACATTGACGTACAATGGGAATGTCACAAGTCTAATGCGTTTACATTTTAATATACTCTGTTAGGCTTGGTGTGTCATATGATGGAGTTGTTGGATTCCATCATGATATGATTTATTCTTAAATATAATTTGATTTATATTATTTCTGACAGATTATAATATTCTTGGAATAAATGGGTTTTGAGTTTTTTTTCTGAATGATTGGAGTTCCTTGTTGGCTCTTAGTGTGTCGGGAAGTTTGTTCCATTGTGTGGGGGCTAGGTAAGTGAATGTTCTATTGCTGGTATTCATTTTTACCTTGCGTATAGAGTGGAATCTGTATGATAAAATTGACAAAATACTAGATACGTTAGATGGGACCTTTAAAGAATAAGACTCCAGTAAATCCCATTGTAACATTGTAAATATCAATTAACAGGCTCTGTTGAATTTTCATGAACTATCAATTGAAGAAGTTAAGAAAATCTTAGGTAAGATGAGAACAAAAAACTGTCCATTAAAAGCGTAGTTACTCACCTGTAACAGGGTGTTCTCCAAGGACAGCAGGAATCAGCCCTCACATATGGGTGACATTGGCGTCGATGGAGCCCATGCTGAGCATTTCCCCAGATTTCAAAGAAAGCTTTTGGGAGATGCTACCATGCATATGTGGTTCCCTTCCCGCCCAAGGGTGTCATCTTGCTCAGTCAGATGACATAGCTAGGACTGTAGTAAAAAATAAAACAAGGTAGGGAAGCAACTCCCAGGGGAGGTGGGAGGGTTGTGAGGACTGATTCCTGCTGTTCCTGGAGAACACCTGTTACAGGAGAGTAACTACACTTTCTCCAGAAACACGCAGGAAGTCAGTCCTCACATATGGGACTCCCTAGCTCCAGGCTGCCGAAGACCAAACCACGATAGCACCAAAGGCGACCAAGTCGGGTAGCCATGAGTTGCAGAAGATGAGTCTCTACTGAGACTCTGCAAGAACCTAACGTCCAGGGGCACTATCACTCCAGTAGCCTGAACACAGGAGGGTCGGAAGGCAGGAGTTGCCTACTCCCCAAGAATATTACGGAGTACTGCCTGACCAAATGCACTGTCCCTGTTGGACTCGCTCTCCAGGCAGTAGTGAGCTGCGAACGTGTGAATCGAAGACCATGTGGCAGCCTTGCATATCTATGTCACCGGCACTGACAGCAGGTTGGCCACGGACGTGACCATCGCCCTTACGTGATACGCTGTGATCCGGTGCTCAAGGGAGAAGCCAGATCACTCATAAGCGAAGGCAATACAGTCTGCCATCCAAGTGGAAAGAATTTGCTTAGTCACAGGGAGCCTCAGTCTACTAGGGTCATAAGACACAAAAAGCTGAGGAGCTTTGCGATGGGCCTGGGTCCGTTCTAAGTAGAAGGACAGGGCCAATCTGCAATCCAGTGTATGAAGTACTAGTTCCTCCCTGCCAGCGTGAGGCTGCGGAAATAAGGTAGGGAGGACCACTTCTTGGTTGAGGTGGAAAGGAGATACCACCTTCGGGAGAAATTTGGGGTGTGAACCCATGCCCCCCTGCTTGTTGATATAGAACATGATGACTTGATTGTCCATCTGGATCAGTATGGACCAGTGTCGCAGGCAGTGTTGGAATGCTCTTAGGGCTAGAAAGATTGCCCTGAGTGACTCCTGGGACCAGCTGCTCTGTGTGTGGTAGTCCCCACAATGCGTCCCCCCAACCTAGGAGGGAGGCGTCCATGGTCAGGGTTCTCTGAGGTGCGGGTACTTGGAAGGGCATTCCCGACTGGAGGTGGTGGAAGTTATGCCACCAGTTGAGGGATTTCACCAATTGGTGGGTCACCCTGACACTGTCCCATAGCTTGCCCGTGGCTACAGTCCACTGTGAGCAGAGGCACCACTGGCTATCCATATGTGCAAGCAGGCTGAGGGTGATACATGGACTGTAGAGGCCATATGGCCCAGTAGGCTGAAGAGAAGACGAGCTGGCAATGACTGGCAACACTGTACCTCTCCTGCCAGTTGTCTGAGGCATTCTGCCCTTTCTCTGGGGAGGACTGCCTTGACCCACAGTATGTCGAACTGAGCACCTATGAACTCCAGCTTTTGGGCTAGAGAGAGAGGTGGGATTTGGGGTAGTTGATGACGAACCACAGGTGCTGCAGAAGAAGGGATGCATGCTCTGCTGCCTGACTGGCCTCTGAAGCTGTGCTGCCCCTGATTAGCCAGTCATCTAGGTAGATAAAGACGAAGACCCCTTGTAGACGTAGGTTGGGGGCCACCACAGCCAAGCATTTGGAAAATACCCTTGGCGAAAAGGCTAGGCTGAAGGGTAGTACCTGTACTGGTAGTGCCTTACTTCTACCACGAACCTTAAGTACTGCCTGTGGGAGGGGTAGATTAGGATGTGTGTGTATGCATCCTTTAGATCCAAGGAGCACAGCCAATCTCCCTGATGGAGGCAAGGCAGAGGTGTTCCAAGGGAGAGCATCTTGAACTTCTCCCTCACTAGAAACTTGTTTAAGTTTCGCAGGTCTAGTTTGGGCCTAAGGTCCCCACTTCTCTTTGGGACAAGGAAGTACCCGGAGTAGAAGCTCTTTCCCCATAGGTGTTTGGGTACAGGCTCTACTTATCAGACCTGTGAGTTCTGTGAGCAGAAGAATCTGGTGAAGGAGAGGTCGCACCGGCTCTCCTGAGAAGAATCTGGGTGGTATCTGCTATAAGTGGAGGAGGTATCCTTCCTTTACCACTTGCAATAACCACTGGTCCGAGGTGATGTTGGCACATCTGTGGGCAAAGAGCACCAGGCGCCACCCTGTGGGCTGGTGAAGGTCTCCTGGGGGAGGGGAGGGGAGGCCCCCCCCCCCAGGTTGGGTGGGAGCTGGGGCCTGAGGCTTCGGTGCTTTCGCCTTCTGAGTCCAATGGCCTTGCCTCTTAGGGTGAGAACCTTGTTACTGGCCTGAGAAGGGCTGGTAGTAGTGGCTCTGTGGGAAAGGACCCTTTTTCCTTGGGAACAAGGGCCTTTTCCCTGCTGGTTTCCTGCGGGGAAGGGATGAGGTTTTTTTAAAGAGCCTCTGGTAGGTCACCATGTCAGCCTCAATCTCGGCCGCCTTGTTGGCCATGGGTTTGACAAATAGGTTCTCCCCGGTGCAGGGATCATTGAGCAGCTTGTCTTGGACCCATTGCTCGAGGTCAGAAGACTGTAGCCAGGCTTGGCGTCGGGCGCTGATGCCGGCTGCTGCAACTCGAGCCGCTGACTGAAAGCCATCATAGGCTGCTTGAGAGAGGAACTTGGAGCAGTCCTTGATCTCCGAGGTCAGGGACTGGAACTGTTGGAGGGATTCCCTGACAAAACCAGCCGAAAACTCCAACAGCTCCTGGGTTAGAGCCTTCAGGTACATACCTATGTATAATTCATAGGCTTGGATCCAGCACCTCAGCATCGAGCTCTGGTAACACTTGAGCCTGAGTTCATCGAGGGCTCTGGCCTCCCTTCCATGGGGAACGGAGGAGTGGGTCTTTTGGCTCTTACATTTTTGCATGGTCGACTCGATGACCATGGAGTTATGTGGGAGCTGGGGTGTGTGGAACCCCAGGCCGTTCCAGATGCGGTACATGGTATCGAAGCACTGGCTCACAGAGGTCGGTGGTGCTTGGAGCTCGGCTCAACGACTGTGGACTCCCTCGCAGTTGGGTGCCCAGTTGTCGGGGCAGATGATGCAGACGAACCAGTCATCATTGCCTGCTGCAGGGCCAGGATAGCAGCGATATTCTGCTCCAGGGCCGTCATTCTGGTTTCCAAGCCAGAAAGCTCTATAGATTTCGGTGTGGGCACCAAGGATCTCGGGCCTGGCGCTGGCACTCTCGTTCCTCAAGGAACCTCGTACAGTCTTTGCTGACCAAGGAATCCTTCTTGAGGACCTTGGTAGGGCACTTCTTGGTGCCACCCGAGTCCCTCTGGGTGATTTACTCTGGTACAACCTCGGCGGACTTTAAGGACTTTTTTCTTCTTTTTCTCCGAGTCCGAGGTCTTCTCAGGGGAGCCGCTGCCGTCCCCTTTCTTTTGAAAATTTTTTAAAGTCTACCTCACTTCCATTCCTATTAGTGTGTTTTCAACAGTACTATTTCAGGCCCTTCCTCAGTGAACACCAAAATGAAATTTGTTATGCAATTCACCTTTGAGTCTCTCCAATGGAAACAGTTTGGTACCACCACCAAGGCATTGCCTCAGTCGAGCCATCCCTCCAAAGTCAGTAGCCATGGGTTAAAGAAACAGTTGAGAAAGGTCAATGAAAATTAATATTACTCTAAAAGAGCTACAGAAATCTATTTAAGACTAAGAACATAGACCTCTATCATATCTCCCCTCAGCCGTCTCTTTTCAAGGTTGAAGAGCCCTAACCTTGAAAAGAGGGGGAGAAGCCTCCACACTACAGGCACTTTTCCCCCCACCCTCACATTGCCTTTTCCGCTGGAAGGGCCTGGGATCCTCACTATTCAGTCATGCAGTTCAGTGCCTAAGACACTGTTCTGTTTAATATGTAGGCATATGCAGATTGAAACAAGTGGAACACCACAGAGAAACAGAAAATAATGGCAGATAAAGACCATGCAGTTTGCCAATCCATACCAACTACTGAGTTCTACAATACCTTCCTCCACCTTAGAGATCCTCTGGCTAACATGCTTCCCTTAAAAAAGAGCACATGCCAGGGGCGGAGCCTAACTTCGGGCAAGATGGACGTGTGAGAGCTATGCTCTGGAGGGGTAGATCAAGAATCCTGACTTCTGATGCTTTTATTAGAGTGGATCCTATCTATTGTGGAAGCTGTCAACTCCGGATATGTCTGGCCCCAAACCGACGCGCCTGGATTATCAAGGAACACAAAACGCCAGTGCAAAGCGAACTAAAACGGAGCCTCTCTCACCTCACAAAATGGCGGTCATCCGAGATTGCCCTGAGGCCTTGCAGGAACTTTTCTCTGAGATCTGTGCTGTTAAAGACATGGTAAAATCAAATGGAGACTTGCTGACCACAATGCAAGAAGATATCACTGCCTTAAAAAACAGTTTGGAGTCGATCACGGTGAGACTGGAGAAGGTGGTTAACGTGGTTGCAACAAATGGGGAGCGGTTCAGGGCCGTTGAGAAGCAAGCAAAGCTGATCCGGTCATTGCAGAGAGACCTGGAAGATGGTAACAATCGTGCTCGGAGAAACAACGTTAGGATCCTGGGAGTTCCCAAAGGAGCTGAAGGCACAGATATGATGGCCTTTTTGCAGTCAATGATCCCGGGTGCACTAAAAGTAAAGTTTGCTATGCCAAATTTGAGATCGAAAGTGCCCATCGGGTGCCTACTCAGTCTGTGGTCTCGGGCAAGCGTCCACGCCCAATCATACTAAAAGTTCTGTGATTTCAACAAGTCATGCAAATTATGGAAGCAGCCAGATTGCACTCTCCATTGTAATATCAAGGGCATAAACTCCTCTTCTTTCTGGACTTTGCGAAAGTGACGGTAGACCAGAGGAAATGTTTTTTGGCGCTGCGTCCACGATTGCTGCAGTGGCAGGCCAGTTTTGGGCTGCTCTACCCTGCCCGTATGAGAGTCACACTGCACAACCAAACTAGGACATTCGACGATCCAGGCCTTCATCAATATCTATGCCCCCAATGTAGATTGCCCTACTTTCTTTAGCTCCTTAGTGGCTCTGGCGCAAGAGGTGTCCAGATACCCGATTATTATGGGGGGGAGACTTCAACCTCACGCTAGACCCCTTGTTGGACAGGAGTCCTGTTAGAACTAATAAGGTCCCCAAAGCTCACCCTGTTCTTTTGTCACTAATGCAAGAATTAGGCCTAGTAGATACATGGCGGTTGCAGCAACCTGTTGATAAGGAGTACACTTTTTTTCTCTCCCCCTCATAACTTGGTATCGCGCATAGATTTTTTCTTAGTCTCTAAGGGACTATTTTCCAGAATCAGTGAATCCAATATTCATGCTGCTCATATTTCTGATCATGCTGCAATCTCATTCTCCCTATTAGACTCAACGAGCTGCCCATCTCATACATGTTGGCATTTTGACAAAACTCTTCTTAGCAATCAGGGGTTTTGTGAAACCATTCTAGTGGCCATTGAGGAGTATTTTAAATTCAACTCGCCCCAGGATACTTCTGGATGGGTGTGGTGGGAAGGTTTCAAAGCTAACATAACCAGCTTTGCTATACAGCAGGCCAAATGACATAAAGCAGAACTAGAAGCTTTGGATAGGCAGATCAAAGCGGGGGAACACATCCTAGGTTGGAAAACTGATCCCAGCATTCTGATACGTTTACAACAGAAAGGGCGGTATTATTTGGAAGGCAATAGGGCCAGAAGGTTACTAGCTAACTTGTTAAAAGGTCACAAAGAAGCTTCTCGCATCACTGCTTTAAGAGATCCCCAGGTGCAATAATTGATTGTCGCGGACACTGAAATTGCAGAAACCTTCTGTCAATTTTACGCTCAGCTGTACTCCCCAGAGATAGAATTCTCCGAGGAAGTTTTTGGCCGATGTTCAGAAGCCTATTCTGGATCAGGAAACAGCTGCAGTCCTTGATAGGCAGATCACGGTCATGGAAATTATCCAGGCCATCGATTCTATGCAAATGGACAAGGCTGCCGGACCAGATGGCCTCCCGGTTGAATTTTATAGAACCTTTTCCAAAGCGCTAGGTCCATATCTTCAACAATACTATAGGCTTCTCTCTGAAGTGGATGCCCAGACTGGAGTGTTCGCCTCTGCAAACATTGTGATTCTTGAAAAACCTGGGAGGGACCCTCAGCTGGTCAGCAACTATCACCTAATTTCGTTACTAAATGCAGACTATAAAATGTTTGCTGCCACCTTGGCCCGGTCGTCTTTCCAAATTAATTCCATCTTTGATCCACCCGGATCAATGTGGCTTCACAGAGGGATGCTCTACAGCTGACAATGCAAGAGTGTTTTGTCATGTCTTGGAAGGAGCGGAAGGAGTAGAGGGCCCACTGGTGGGATTATCGTTGGATGCAGAGAAAGATTTTGATCAACTGGAGTGGCCGTTATTATTTGCCGTCTAGAGGTGGTTTGGTTATGGTGAAGGATTCCTTAAACTAATTAAACTTATGTGAGACCAAGTGCTAATATATTTGTGAAAGCAACTCAATCCAGAGATTTTCTCTGAGGGCGTGGCACCCTTGGCCTTGGAACCCTTGGCCCTACTGTTGAGACAGAGTTCTGCGGTTAAAGGTGTGCCCATGGCTGGTATGGAAATTAAGCTTTCTGCTTACGCTGATGACTTATTGCTGTTCACTGCGCCCAGTTCAATTCTGGCTGTTCTAGAGTTGATAAACCAATACTCAGGGTTATCAGGATATAAAATTAATTGGACAAAGTCTGTAGCGTTCTCTTTAAATTCACGAGTTTGTAATGCAGACTTGAAAGACTACCCTTTTTTATGGGAATCCAAAATGGTAAAATATTTAGGAGTTTATTATTGCCATCCACTTATTGAAACTCTGCAATATAATGAAGAGACTCTCTTTACTACAGTGCGAAATATGACTGCGAGATGGTGGCTGGTCTATCTCTCTTGGTGGGGTCGTCTTGAAGCGATAAAGATGACTTTCACTCCCTAAGGTGAACTATGTCTTAGAAATACTGCTGGTTTTCCTTTCGGATAAAACATACCAACAAGTGGAAAGGACTCTTGTCCAGTTTCTATGGAAAAACAAACCGCCTAGGATTTCTCTTAGGAAGCTTAAGTCTAAAAAAGAGGAGAGGATGTGAACTTTCCTGATTTTCAGGCCTATCACTGCGCTTTTCTGTTAAAACAGGGGTCAAGATGGGTAGAGAAGGATAAGGATCAATGCCCAATGTGGCTAGATTTGGAAGAGAGATTGACTGCTCCGTTCCCCTTGAGTCTCCTCCCAGGCATGGTGTCTTCGGAGAGGTTGACGTTCCATAGGGTTATAATTGACACCCAAAAGGCTTTCCAGCATTTAGCGAGTGTAATTCCTCAGGGGAAATGCTTGTCAAGGCTCATTCCCATTTGATATAGTCCTTTTTAAAAAATTCATCAAAGTCCGTTTGCTTGGAAGCAATGGTTTAGCAGGGGCATCTGGTCTATAGGACAGCTGATATCTGAAGGTAGGTGGAAGCCGTTTCGTGTCTACAGCATGAATTTGCCTTGCCTAAATCCTTATACTTTCAGTGGATTCAGTTGAGATACTGTATAGAGAAATCCTTTATCAATATCAGATCCTTATCTGAGGAATGGGGGTTACTTAATATTATAGGAACAGCCCAACAGGCTTCAGTGGTGGCTTCTTACTATTATCAGTTGGTAGCCCATCACCCCTCTCCACATTCTATTGGCACTCAGCGGATATGGGAGCATGATACTGGGGATACTCTCTCTCCGAAATCGTGGGGGAAATTTTGGGGTAAACTAATTAGAGTTTCTCAATCCACCTCTATCTACCAGGCATTATACTTCTTTGCGCACAGAGCCCATTTTACCCCGATAAAGGTCTCCAAGTGGGATAAGTCAATTGGAAATGTCTGTTGGTCTTGTCAGAGGGATGTTGGCACTTTAAGGCATGTGGTATATGACTGCCCTAATGTTTAGTCCTACTGGATTTCAATTTGGAACCAAATCCAAGAGGTCTTGGGATTCAGGGCCACTCTCTCTTGGTCTATTATTGTTTTCCGTTCAACAATTGACATCTCGTCGTTACAGAGGGATTGTCATTTCCTGTTTGACTTTATGATGGGAGTGGCGCTGCATCTCGTAATTGCCAATTGGAAACACACGGCAGATCTTAGTTGGCATACATGGTGGAATCGGTTATGTCTATATTGTAAATATGAGCAGATGCCACGTTATGGTACAACTCCTATGCCTTCTACCTTGCTTAAATGGAAACCCCTATATGGTTATATATCAAAAGCACACTATGCTGCAAATTAGGAGGTAATCAATCAAGTACGTTTGCACACGGTATAGGGCAGTTTTTTGAGGCACCACAGACCTTGGAAGCCTCTTTCTTCCTTTTTCTAGTCCCTTTCTAGGATGGTTGCATGAAGGGGGGGGGGGGGTGGTTGGTGTTGGGGTAGGCTGTCAAGGTCTTCCCCCCCCCCCTTATGTTCAAAGGGATGTATTATTTTAACTGTAACCTGTTTGGTTTTTCTGTTGTAATTTTGTCTGAAAACGTAAATAAAGAATTAAAAGAAAAAAAAAAAAAAAGCACATGCCAAGCTGCTGAAAGAAGATACCAATGGGAAATTTTCAAAGCCATTTCTAAGGGCAAAAAGTGTTTTGTTCATGGAAATGCTACTTGAAAATTGTCTACTCTGTGTCTGGGTAAAAGTGCATGAATTGTTCCGCAAAATATCATGGCAGAGACATTCCCAGGGCAGGGGGAGGTCGGGAGGTTTTCAAAACTGCATGTGCAATTTTATTCAGATTACGTTTCCCCAGAAAAAACAGGTAGAGGTGTCTGTGGGTTATTTATGTTTGGCATTTTTCAAAGTGAAAGTTAGGGGTACACTTTCACTTGTAAAACTGAGGCAAACTTTGCAAGTAAAATGTAGCCACAGACTGCAATGATGTGGGCAGTATGAAAATTACGCTTAGGATGTCCTGTCTTTAAAAAAATATCCTTGACCAATATAACATACTATCGGCCAATGTCTAACCTGATCTTTTTAGTAAAATGTAGGGAGAACATTATGTCTTTATGGCTTTTTAAAACAAAAAATCTGTATTTAATATTTATAAATTTATACATAACATATCAAGAATAAACCCTTGAAACAGAAACTGAGATGGGTAAGGCAACAAAACCTCATATGACTTGAAAAGTTCCATAACTATACCATGTAATAAAAAATCAATACCCAGCCCACTCTAGCCCCCAAAACAGGGAGGATACTATAAGGAGAAAAGAACAAACATCCAATAAATCTGAGAAGAAATAAAAGGTGTACTTAACAGTCGGAATCTACTATGCTCAAACAGAGGCAGAGGAGGGGGCATCCACAATCTCCGGATGGCGGGCGTTGAAGTCCAGAAATTGGGAAGGTTCATAAAAAATTAAGGAATCAGACTGATATTTAATCAGTCACTTACAAGGGTACTTTAGGAAAAAGAACCCTCCCAAATGCTGCATCCCAGAATGTAAAAAAAGGAGAAAGTCCCGTCGCCTCCTCTGAGTTTCCCTGGAGAGATCTGGAAATATACGGACACTCAGTCCTTTAAATAACATATGTCGTTTCTTAAAGAACAGCTTCATAAGCCATTCCTTATCAGATAACAATGCTAATGTAATTAATAAAGTAGAAGGCACTACATTTTCTTCCTGTGAGAATTCCAACATCGCTGTTACATTTAATACATCCAAATTGGATAGTCCTCTAACCACTCCCGACACCTCATTTTTTTCCCCCAGATGGTAAATAATATATTTTAGCTATAGGGGGGTGGGATTCAGGAGGAACACCCAAATTCTCAATCAAATAAGTCCGAAACATGTCCCTTGCGGAAATCAATGCTACTCTGGGAAAATTAACCAAATGAAGAATCACAGCTTGCGATGCATTTTCCAACATCTCCAACTTAAAAAGCAAAGGTATTATACTCTTCTTAAGACATTCCACATCATTCTCAACAGTCAGAATCTTAGCTTGAAAACTAGAGACATCCGCTTGAAGAGAGGATATTTTTACAACTGAGACGCCAAGCTGATCATCCGCGGGGCCAAATCTTCCCGTAGCTGCATGATAGCAGCCCATATGACTTCCAGAGTTACCACCTCCGGGCCACCAGAAGACGCTGAAGGGACAAATTCCACATTGCCAGATATCCCTGGTAAACTGCCCGGCAGTGAAGTGGGTGCCAACAGACCAGACTCTTATCCGACCCTTCCTTCTGCCATTTCCACTGAGACCTCCGTCCTCTGACGTTGATCCGACGGGACAGCAGATGCTAAACCTTGTTCCGAGGCCAGCCTCTGCCCACTGGTGGAGTCCAACGACTCAACGTCCTTCACTTGACTCTCCAGGACAGAAATATCCTGCTGAGGGACCTTCGAGGCCCGGACTGAGCCTGGGGAGCAGAGATCACCACCCGAAGCAGACATTGAGGACTCCACCTCCGACGGCTGCAATGCCGAGCAACACTCCCCTTCTCCGACCGACTGTCGCAGCACTGGGAAAAAGAAGGAATCCAACGGTCCAGAAACAGCTGACGATATCGGTGTAGAGACCTGCGGGGCTATAGAAGGCTGTTTGGCCCCTCTAGTCTTATGCTTCTTCCTGTGCTCCTCTAGTCTTGTGCTTAGTCCTGTGCCGCTCAGCACACCTCTTCAATCGCCATATTGGATCCTCCGCTGTCTTTATGGCTTTAGGTCTTCCTAGAGAGGTTAGAGGTTTTTGTTCAGTTGTTCCCAAACTTGGGGGTCAGGACCCCATATGGAGTCACAGAAATATACCATTTCCTCTTTTCTCTGGACTTTCACTGTGACCTATGCCAAGTCAGCAGTCAGCAGAGCCGGTGAATAGTCATAGACCCATGTCCTCTCCTGGGTAAGCTTTCTGTTAGGCTGGAAACCCAGGCTAAGTACTGAGGGTCTTTAAGCACACACTGCACACTGACACTAGGGACCCTGTGCTGACTGCTGCTGCTGCCGCCACTACTGTTGCTGCTGCTCCTGCTTTAGAAGAGCGGAGAGAAGGGAAGGAGGCTGGAGATCTGCTAGTTTGATTTCATCATCTGGAGTCACGTGGATTTTTAGTTGTTAAAACAGGGTTATACGGGACAAAAGTTTGAAAAGCACTGCTTTAGATCTTTTCTAATTAGGATTCAGGGTAGGTCACAGCAGGGAGAAAGCTTTGCTAATCCTGATTGATTTCTACTCTGACTTTGGCATGTTCGTCATACTATTTTACTAGAAAGACTCACTGGTCAGGTTTGGGGAAAGCTGGTTCTAAATTTATTTTAATAATTTTTATTACATAGATGGCAAGAGTTTGGGTAAGCAAGAGTTACTTGTCTTCTAGGTCTCTGAAATATGGAATCCCACTGATTTTAACATTTACCTAAAACCCAGCGGAGTAGTCGAAGGAACTTTGGTTTGACATGTCATTTGTATGTTGATGACATATAAATCCATCTTTCATTAGAGGACAATATTGTAGAATGGGTTTACAGTGCTTTGACTTTTGGTGCATATACTTTTTAAACACTATAAAAACCCTTTTCTATGTATAAAACAGGTATCGCATGCAACAAAAGCTTTATAATTAATGCTTATCCACTATACCTGAGTGAAAATAAACTGCAGCTGAATACAGTAGTTATAAAACGGAGATCTTATGGATTGGGAGATCAAATGTTTCCATCTTAAATACTTTACCAAAATCGAAAGGCACTATTCTCACTCCCCAACCTCGGATACAAAATTTAAGTGTGATCTCAGCTCCTTGACTGAATTTGGAAGCTCACATATTAGAAACTAATAAGTGACCCTTCACAAAACTGGGATTAGTAATTTATATATTCAGCCATCCCCCTCCAAATCTGCCATTTTTATCTCAGATTACCTAATTAATCACAGTCCTTTTAGATCCCATAATCAAGATCCTCATCCCAACTTTTTTGGGCGTCTCAACATTTAAGGCTAGACACACTTAATGCTTAGATCAGAATAACTGCTCTTCTACTTGTTTAAGGTGGGTCTCTTGCACAAGTCTGATATCTGCTTTAAGCCCAGGCACCTCCCATAGAAGGAAGATTTGTTTTTGCCAAGAGTTGAGCCCCTTGCCATTCAAGGAGTACATTTAAAATGCAAAACTAAGGTGACTCTCCTAGCCCTTCTCCTCACCCCAATCCCCCTCTCTCCCAGAACTTTCACCATCCTTTTTACCTCACCTTTCCCCCTCCCCTCTCCCCACCCCTCCAAAGGCTACCTTCAGCCGCCATCCCTATGGAGTAGTGGCTCACTCAACCAGATGAGTCATACAGATTCACTGTCCACTGCCTCAAAATCTCTCACATTAGATGGACCATGCTGGACTTTATCTGAAGTCATATACTATGTTACTACTACAATGCTTCCATACATTCCTAACACTCCTAGAGTCATTCCTTCTACCTAAAATCTTAACCATTCACCACCACTCTCATTCTCTTCATTTATACCTTGACCAGCTCCCAAATCTCCATTCATTCAACCATTCAATACATACTATCTTACTTGTATTCCAGATAACAAAGCAAACAAAAGAAACAGACTATCAAGTCCAAACAATAACCATAGCAGATCAGAGATACTGTCCTTTCTCGTCAAGTGGCAGACTTAAGGATCCTCAAACGAGTCTATTTGTCCAACTCATGATTTCCTCGACTCTCTTCATGTCTCAAGAGTCCTGCTGTCCTTGCTCTCTCTTACATTGTTTCTCTCCCTTAACAATCTTTTGCTACTCACCATTGGTTCTGGCGGCTTCTTCCTCTCTTGAATTGGAAACTCTATATCCTTCAGGTCTGCCTCCTTTAAATCCTGCACTGCATTCTCCAGTGTTGAAGCCCTCCTAATAATACCATTCACAGTGAAGACTATCCCAAAAGGATATAGCCATTTGTAGTGTATCCAATTTTGCTGCAACTTCACTGTGATGGGCTTGATGGCTCTTTGTGCTAGAGAACATCAGGTGATAAATTTGTCATTGAAAGATGTTGATGGCGCTTATTTTAGAAAGGCCTATCTTTTAGTTATGGACACATACCACTATATCCCTGGGCTGCTCTCCTTGAGCCAGACCCAACACACAATGGCATGCGGTCAAGTTTAATATCCACTTCTACCAGATCTTGGATGCTATGCTGCAAAAGGACCTGAAATATTTCAATTGCCACTTGAGCGGGGAGGGTATTTTTTTTTAAGGATAGGGCAGTTTGAGTGATGATAGGCAGTTGCGAGGGAGTGTTTTTTAGGGGTGCAGCAATGTGTGGGTTGGTGGGAAAGCTGCAGTGTGGTTGTTTATGGGGATGGTGCAGTTGTAAGGGGTAGTTTTTGGGGGTGGAGAAATCTGAAGGAGGTGGGACAGTTGCAGAGGTATTTTTTAGGGATGGGGCAGTTTATAGAATGGTAGGGCAATTGTGAGGGGTATTATTGAAGGTGGGCAGTTTGCAAGGTGGTTGAACCATTGTGGGTGGTTGTTTATTAGGATGGAGAAGTTTGTGATGTGGTGGGACAGTCATGAGGGGGTATATTTTTCATGTTGAGAATTTGGAACACTGATAAGGCAGTTGCGAGGGAGTACATTTTAGGGGTGGAGGCAGTGTGAGGGAAGTGGGGCAACTGTGGGGAGGGGTATTTTTTGCTGTTGGAGACAGTTTATGGAGTTTGTTATGTTTCACTGTATGTAAATTTCTATGCTACAGAAGCTGGAACTCCTTCTTCCATAGAAATACATTGGGCTAGTTTTTTGTGGGGCTTATTTTTTTTGGAACCCCAGGTGTGATGTGACCCACTTTCAAACTTGATGTGTGTTACCAGTTTTTCCAACATGCTGAATTTCATCCTGTTCCGTTAAATTTTTGGAGAGTATTTTATCCCCAGTTAGACATTCTCAATCCCTTTCATATAATCCTCTCCAACTTCTTTTGCATTGGAAAAAAAAAGGTGTGGGAGTGGGAGGTACAGAGCCCTGAGAAATAGTAGTTACTCATCTGTAGCAGGTGTTCTCAATGGACATTAGATCCTCATGTATGGGTGATGTCCCCTGATGGAGATCGTGCAGGAATACTCCCCAGCTACTATTTGAAGCTTTTGGGAGGTTCCATCACGCCTGCGTGACTCCTTCCTGCCTGCCGCTGTGGTGCCATTTTAGTTCAGTCTGATACTATAGCTATAGTAGAATATAACTCCCAGGGAAGGTGGGAGGGTTGTGAGGACTTATTCTTGCTGTCCACAGAGAACACCTGCTAGAGCAGCAATGAAGTCCTCACATATGGGACTCCCTAGCTAAACATAGAAACATAGAAACATGATGACAGAAAAAGACCACAAGGCCCATCTAGTCTGTCCTTCCATAACAACAACTATAACAGTCCACTTTCTACCTTTAGAGATCCTCTGTGTTGGTCCCATGCTTTTTTGAATTCAGTTACTGTCCTCATCTCTACCACCTCCACTGGGAGACTATTCCACGGATCCACTACTCTTTCCGTAAAGAAATATTTCCGCATATCACTCCTGAATCTATCTCCCTTCACCCTCATCCCATGTCCCCTCGTCGCAGAACTTGCTTTCAATTGAAAGAGGCTCTCTCCCTGAACATTTATGCCACGGAGGTATTTAAACATCTCAATCATATCACCTCTATCCCGCCGTTCCTCTAAGGTGTACATATTAAGATCCTTAAGTCTGTCCTCATATGCTTTATAATGAAGCCCATTAATCATTTTAGTAGCAACCCTCTGCACCGACTCCATCCTGTTCACATCCTTTTGAAGGTGCGGTCTCCAGAATTGCACACCATACTCCAAATGAGGTCGCACCAAAGACTTATACAGAGGTATTATCACCTCCTTTTTTCTGCTAGCCATTCCTCTCCGTATGCACCCAAGCATCCTTCTAGCTTTTGCCGTCGCCTTTTCTACCTGTTTAGCTACTTTAAGATCATCAGACACAACCACGCCTAGGTCCCGCTCTTCTTTAGTGGACAAAAGTACTTCACCTCCTATACTGTATTGCTCCCTTGGATTGCTGCAGCCCAAATGCATGAGGCTAGTGAAAAACGAGGAGAATAAAGAGAAGCTCAACAGAGGCAGGCAACTATGTACAGTAGCGGTGATTCTCTCTTCCCTTTTTTTTGTAGCCTAGACAGAAAAGAATGGGCCTAGGGGAGATGGAGTTGGATTTGAATCCCCAAACAGATTCTGGAGTACAGATTGGCCAAATTTGCTATCACGTCAGGAGTCCTCATCTAGATAGTAGTGAGATGCGAATGTGTGGACAGAAGACCACATTGCAGCTTTTCAAATCTCTTCCATGGAGACCCAGCACAAGTTGGCCACCGATGCAGCCATAGCTCTGATAGTCTGAGCTGTAACATGATCATAAAGGCTCAGGCCTGCATGAGCATAAATTAAAGAGATGCAGTCTGCTAGTCAAACTGAGATAGAGAGTTTCAAAATGGCAGCCCCTAGCTTGCTGGGGTCAAAAGAAACAAATAAAGGTTGATTAACTTTCTTTTTGTCTGCTCCAAATAGAAGGCCAAGGCTCGCTTGCAGTCCTACATGTGCAATGCAACTTCCCTTTGTGGCCTTGAGAAAATGTTGGTTGAACAAATGACTAAGATGGAAATCCAATACCACTCTTGGAAGGAATTTAGGATGTGTATGGAGGACCACTTTATTATGATGGAATTTGGTGTAAGGTGGATGAACTACTAGAGCCTGAATCTCACTCACTCTGCATGCTGAAGTGACTGCCACCAAAAACAATATCTTCCAGATCAAAAACTTCAGAGGGCAAGAATTGGGTGGCTCAAAGGGAACTTTCATGAGCTGCGCAAGAACCACACTAAGGTCCCAAGACACTGTGAGAGGTTTGTAGGGAGGTTGCAAGAAAAGCAATCCTTGCAAGAAGCGAACTAAAGGCTGTACCGAGATAGACCTCCCTTCCACACCTCAATGATAAGCTCCAATTGCACTGAGGTGAACCCTGATTGAGTTGGACTTAAGTCCTGACTTGGAGAGGTGCAGAAGATACCTCAGCAGTTTTTGTGTGTGACAGACAAAAGGATCTAAGGCCTGGCCATCATACCAGACAGCAAATCTCTTCCATTTGCAGGAATAAGATTTTCTCGTTGAGGCCTTCATGGAGACTAAAAGGACACTAAAAGGACATCTGTCACACCAGCCAGCAGGTTAAGCTCAGACAACATTAGCCTCTCAACATCCACGCCATGAGGGCCCAGGACCAGAAGTTGGGGTGCAAAATCATCCCGTCTTCCTGTGAAATCAGGTCTGGCACATGACACAGCCGAGTGACTCCTGATTGGAGAGCTGTAGCAGGAGAGGAAACCAAAGCTGTCTGGGCCAGTAGAGAGCGATGAGAATCATCGTGTCTCCATCTGTTTTGAGCCTCAGGAGGGTCTTTGCAATGAGTGGTACTGGAGGATATGCATAGAGATAACCTCCCAATGGAGGAAGAAAGCATCCGAGGCTAGTCTGCTGCATGATTTTACCCTGGAACAGAACTGATCCACCTGGGCATTCTGCGGAGTGGTGAACAGATCTATGGAGGGTGTGTCCCGCTCCTGAAAGATGCGAACCACAACCTCCCTGTCTAGTGTCAATTCATGTGGTTGGAGGACTCGACTCAGTCTTTCTGCCAGAGTGTTTTTTCACTGGCAAGTACATGGTTCTCAAGTCCATCCCATGTACAATGGCAAACTTCCACAATCGGACAGTTTCACAACACAGGAGGTACGAGCCTGTTCCTCCCTGTTTCTTGATGCAGACCATTGCGACTTGACTGTCTGTCTGAATCAGAATAATTTAGTTGGCCAGCCGATCTAGAAAGCCTTTAGAGAATTTGCTACTGGCTCTTAACTCCAAGAGGCTGATCTGATGGAGACTTTCTTGAATGGATCAATTTCCCTGGATGTGAAACCCATCGAGATGAGCTCCCCATTCCAGTTGGGATTTGTCAAAACATTTTGATGTGGAGCAATTTGGAAGGGGAGACCTTTGAGCAAATTGTGATGGACTATCCACCACTGCAATGACTGAATGAGAGGATTGGTGACAAACAGACAATCCCTGAGTTGACCTGTGGCCTGGGTTCATTAAGTCCTCAAAATCAACTGAGCCTGCCTCATCTGCATGGTAGAGGCCATGTGGCCTAGTACAGTTAACATCCTGCGAGCTGTCACCTGCTCACTCAATTGAGTCTCCCACACTAATGCTGCCAGTCTGTGAAGTCAGTCGTGCAGAAGGAAGGCTCTCACCTGAGTCATGTTGAGCAGGGCTCCAATGAATTCCAACTACTGGGTGGATTGAAGGGGGGGGGGCATGGGGTAATTTATAATGAACTCCAATAGTTTCAACACCCAAATGGTCAATCATGTTGATACTTGAACCCCTTCCTGAGTGGTATTCTTGATTAGCCAATCATCCAGATAAGAGAAGACAAACACTCCCAGCATCTGGAGGCATCCAGCTACTACCACAAAGTATTTTATGAACATGCAAGCTGCTGAGGCTAGGCCAAGGGACAACACTCAATACTGAAAGTGTTGTCCCCCCAGGATGAATCTGAGATACCTCCAGTGAGCAGGATGTATCTATATGTGGATGCACACATCCTTCAGATCCAGGGAGCATAAGCAATCTTATTTTTGAAGATAAGGAAGCAGGGTGCCCAGAGAAATAATTCTGAACCTTTTGCTTATCAAGTATCAGATTTCTGAGGTCTAGGATGGGAGGGTATCTCCCTGTTTTCTTGGGGATCAGAAAGTACTTGGAATGTCCAGAGAGGTATGCTGTCTGCCTGGTGCCAAAATCCAAGATGTTACGGAGAGTTTGCTGAGACTCATCAAGCCCACTGACTATTACCCAATGTTGCTAATCCATGTCAGAAAAAATGATACTGCCAGGTATCCCTCTGAGCGTATCAAAAGTGACTTCATGGCTCTGGGACAGAGGGTGAAGCAGTTAGTTGCACAGATGGTATTCTCTTCAATCCTCCCTGTTGAGAGTAAAGACCAAGGCAGAGAGGCTTGCATCCTGGAGATGAATGCATGGCTGCGTGGATGGTGTCATTGAGAGCATTTTGGTTTCCTCTAGAAGGATGCTTGGGTGCATACGGAGAGGAATGGCTAGCAGAAAAAAGGAGGTGATAGTGCCTCTGTATAAGTCTTTGGTGCAACCTTATTTGGAGTATAGTATGCAATTCTGGAGACCGCACCTTCAAAAGGATGTGAACAGGATGGAGTCGGTACAGAAGGTGGCTACTAAAATGGTTAGTGGTCATTATAAAGCATATGAGGACAGACTTAAGGATCTTAATATGTACACCTTAGAGGAAAGGCGGGATAGAGGTGATATGATTGAGATGTTTAAATACCTCCGTGGCATAAATGTTCACGGGGAGAGCCTCTTTCAATTTAAAGCAAGTTCTGCTACGAGGGGACATGGGATGAGGGTGAAGGGGGATAGATTCAGGAGTGATTTGTGGAAATATTTCTTTACAGAAAGAGTGGTGGATCCGTGGAATAGTCTGCCAGTGGAGGTGGTAGCGATGAGGACAGTAACTGAATTCAAAAAAGCATGGGACAAACACAGAGGATCTCTAAAGAAAAAAAGGGGACTGTTGTAGTTATTGATATGGAAGGACAGACTAGATAAGCCATGTGGTCTTTTTCTGTCATCATATTTCTATGTTTCTATGAATAAAACTCTCGCTCTCTTTGTTCTAGTGATATCAGCTCGATCGTGAGATCTGACAAGAGGGCAGTGATTTCCTTCTGAAGCAGTTCCTGACGCAGAGAGTCAAGGTGATGCACCCTGGGGGAGGGGGGGGGGAGGGGCAGGCAGTTTAGTGGCAGATCCAATAAAAGTAATTTGTAACCACTCTGGACTATCAGTAGAACCCATGAGTCTGAGATTATGATGGGCCACCTGTGGGCAAAAAGAGTGAGCCTTCCCTCAACAGGATGTTTTCCCACTGTGGTTACTGGTAGAATGGCTATACTCTGAAAGAACCATTCAAAACCCTGCCTCCAGTTTTGGCCGAGCTGCTGACTGGGCTTTCTGAGGCTTCTCTTGATGCTGTTGTGAGTGAGGAGCCCATTTGGGTTGGGAGGTTTGGGGCCCAGGAAAGTATCTATGCCTTTGAGAGTAATAGGTATTTTTCTGTCCCCCTCCTTGATATCTCCTACGATAGTAGTCTGGCTCAGAGATGTGCCTTGAGAGATTATGAAGGGTGACATCCTGCTTTTCGATGAAGCCAGATTTCTCTTCAACCTGTTCTTCTAAGAGATTCTCTCCAAGGCATAGCACGTTAGCAAGTTTGTTCTACACCGATTGTTCCAGGTCTGAGTATGGGAGCCAGGTGAGTCTCTGGGCACTAATATCCATGGCAGAAGCACTTGATGTTGTTTTGAAGATGTCATAGGTCACCTGGACCATGAACTTCAAGCAGTCATTGCCTGAGTCACTAGGGAATGATACTGCTCTAATTTCTCTGGAGGGAGAAACTGAGACAGCTCAGCGCGGTTGCATATGATGTTCTTCAAGAACAGGCTCATGTAGAGGACATGTGGGCTATGAGCATGGAGTCTGAAAATGTCTTCTCCCTAAAGAGTCCAATACCCGAGCCTCCCTCCCTGGGGGCACCATGGAATGAGTCTTGGAACTCTTGGACCTAAGGGTGGATTTGACCACCAAGGAATGGTGAGGAAGCTGAGGCTTCTGAATCCGGGAGCCTTCTGAATTCTACATGGAATGAAGCCTTCTACTGACTGGAGGTTCAGTGAGGGGGTTTTCCACATTCTCATCTGCACTCTCTGCAGGATGTGGTGCACAGGCACTGTCACCACTTCCTTAGGGGCCGAGGAGTATTGAAGGATCTCCAACTCTTCTGCCCTGGGCTCATCCTCTGCCTCCAAAGAAAATGGCATACAAACTCCTGGAAGGTCATGTCCTCAGGAGGCAACTTACACCACTCATAAGGTGAAGCAGGGTCCTATGGAAGTTCAGGAGACAAGTCTCCTCAGACAAGCTTTCATATTCCACATCGGTTACTCAGCCTTCTGAATCAGACTCGGAGAGGAAGTCGAAGTTCTTCTGAGTCTCTTCCTGGATCTCTTTCTCAAACCAAGGGGATTGGCAGCTCCTTCAAGAGTGATGATGCATCAATGCTCTTCTAGATTTTGAGAGTACATTGGACCCCGAAACACTAGAGGGGAATATCAGCAGGGCAGGCACCAGTGTTGAGCCTTTCAATGTCCCAATGTCAATGCATCTCCCGGAGGCAAAGCATGCATCTTGAGGATCGGCTGTACGGTGGTCAATTCCAATGCAGCCAACGTCTCATGCTACACTGCGAAGAGTGCTACGATGTATTCCTCGAGAGCTTGCAGAAGGTGCTTCTTCATGGCTAATGACTCCAAAGGATGTGGAGCCACAGCAACTTCGACTGGTGTACCCGGTATCTGTACAGGGGAATCAGCAGCTTGGTCTCAGCTCTCAGTAGGCTCAGTGCTCCTCAGATGTTTTGGAGGATAAGCTCTCTTCCCATCGGGATAACTTCCAGAGGTACTCATGTAGGCCCTCATTGCTCTCAACGCCATGTCTCGATGGGCTCTGACACTGATGCACTAGAGTCTTCACTTGGTACTCAGTTTGACCACCCCTTGATGTTGAAGACGAAGCAGAATCCCTCCTCATCTTCGGGTGGAGATTGATCAATGGCCGATCTCCTGGGCACTAAGTCTTCACATATGGGTATCGTCGGTACCGACAGAGCCTGCGCGGGAATGCTCCCCAGCGTCCAAAAGGAAAGCTTTTGGGAGCATCCCACAGTGCCTGCGCGGTGCCTTCCCGCCTTTCCTAACCGCTTCTCTCCAGTTCGAGTTTTAAAGCTGAGACAAAGAGAGAGTGAGGAGAGGAAAGAAAGATAGAGAGATACAACTCCGAGGGGAGGTGGGTGGGTTGTGAAGACTTATTCCTGCTGTTCCCAGAGATCACCTGTTACAGGTAAGTAACTGTGCTTTCTCCAGGAACAAGCAGGAATGAGTCTTCACATATGGGGACTCCCCAGCTAGAGATGCCTGGGAGATCACCCAGGTTGTGAGTCCCTGGGAAGGGCTCTACCTCCACTCATTAAACTCAGGCATCCAACCAGGGATGGAGGGTAGGAGTTGCTTAGGTATGGAACAGATGTTTGAGAACAGCCTGACCAAACAAGGCATCCCGGCGGGAGTCCTTGTCCAAGCAGTAATGGGCTGTGAAGGTATGAACCGAGGCCCAGGTGGCCGCTTGACAGATCTGGTCGATGGATACAGAATTTAGATGAGCCATAGAGGCTGCCATGGCCCACACATTGTGAGCTGTGACATGGCCCTCCAGAGAAAGGTTCTTACTCTGGTAGGCGAAAGAAATACACTGAGCAATCCAATTGGACAGAGTTCTCTTAGAGACTGGAAGTCCTAAATGAGAGGGATCAAAAGTAACAAAGAGTTGAGAGGACTTTCTATGTTGCTGTGTCCTTTGTGAGTAAAAAGCAAGAGCTCTTTTACAATCCAGGGTATGAAGATTCCTCTCTGCACTTGAAGCATGAGGTCCTGGAAAAAAGACAGGTAAATAAACCTCCTGGTTCAGATGAAAAGGTGAGACCACTTTAGGCATAAAGTGTGGATTAGTCCTGAGGACTACCTTGTCATGATGGAACCTTGTATAAGGAGGATTAGCCACCAAGGCTTGCAGCTCACTGATGCGGCGAGCTGAAGTGACTGCAATGAGAAAAATAACCTTCCAGGAAAGAAATTTCAAGGAGGTAGTGGCTAAGGGTTCAAAAGGTGGCTGCATAAGCTGGCCAAGAACCAGATTCAAGTCCCATGCCACTGGAGGTGGTCTGATGGGAGGTTTAGTCAAAAGAAGGCCTCTCATGAATCTTGCTATAAGAGGATGAGAGGAAATAGGCTGTCCATTGAGAGGTTTAAGGGATGCTGCAATAGCACTCAAATGGACTCTTATTGAATTCGATTCAAGGCTTTCATGGGATAAATGCAGCAAATACTCTAGTAAGGAATTCAGAGGTATTGCAAGAGGGTTAAGACCCTTCTCTGCACACCAAATGGTAAACCTTTTCCATTTAAAAGCATAGGAACGTCTAGTGGAAGGCTTTCTGGAAGCATGAAGGATATCCTTCACTTGCTGAGAAAGATGCAAATCTTGAAGGTCTAGACCTTCAGAAACCAGGCTCTGAGGTGAAGAGACTGGGGATTTGGGTGCCACAATGTTCCCTCCTCCTGGGACAGGAGGTCTGGAGCAGATCCCAAGTCCAGGGAGGGAGCTTGGGAGAGATGCAGAAGTAGAGGGTACCACACTTGGCGTGGCCAATGTGGTGCTATGAGGATCATAGACCCCTTGTCTCTCTGAAGTTTGAAGAGTGTCTTGGGAATTAGGGGAATGGGTGGAAAGGCATAGAGGAAGTCTTGCCCCCAATGAAGGAGGAAGGCATCCCTGGCCTGAACTCCCTGACACGGAATCCTGGAACAGAACCGGGGAAGTTTGGCATTCCACGGACTTGCAAAGAGGTCTATGTCCGGGGTTCCCCAAATTCGAAAGATCCTGGCTATCTGGTCCCCATGGAGGGTCCATTCGTGTGGAAGCAGAACTCGACTGAGTCTGTCTGCCCAAGAGTTTTGAACCCCTGGAAGATACACTGCCATGAGATGAATTTGGTGCTCTCTGGCGAAGGCCCACAATCTCAGAGTTTCGTTGCAAAGCGACAGAGAGCCAGTCCCGCCCTGCTTGTTCACGTAGAACATGGCTACTTGGTTGTCCGTGTGGATGAGGACTGTCTTGTAGCTGAGCAGGGTGTGGAAGACTCTGAGAGCTAGAAAAATTGCTCTGAGCTCTAAGAGATAGATATGTAGAGATGTCTCTTCTAGAGACCAGATGCCTTGAGTGGAGAGATCTTGAAGATGAGCTCCCCAACCTCTTGGAGAGGCATATGTTGTAAGGGTTGCTTGGGGTAACACCCGTTGAAAGGGGGACCCCAGCAACAGATTTTGAGTGGACTTCCACCAGTGGAGGGACCAAAACAGGCGACTGGAGGTTGCTATTTTGTCTGACAGGCAACCTGATGCCTGGGTCCATTGGGTGGACAGAGTCCACTGAGCTGCCCTCATGTGAAGGCGAGCGTAAGGAACCACATGCACAGTGGATGCCATGTGGCCTAACAGCTGTAACATCTCTCGAGCAGTTAAATGGGATTTTAACTGAATTTGTGAGGCTAACTGCACCAAGCGTAAGCAACGGGCCTGGGGAAGATAGGCCCTTGCAGTTGTGGTATCCAGCAAGGCCCCTATGAACTCTAGAGACTGAGTAGGGGTGAGATGGGATTTTGGAAAGTTTATTACAAGTCCCAGATACTGAAGGATACGGCTTGTGCAGGTTAGAGAAGTCTGGGCCTCTGACTGGGATGGAGCTCGGATGAGCCAGTCGTCCAGATATGGGAATACGAATATCCCTAGAGTGCGTAGAAATGCAGCTACTACTGCCATGCATTTTGTGAACACCCTTGGTGCAGAGGCCAGACTGAAAGGAAGCACTCTGTATTGATAGTGCTTCCCTTGATAAAGGAACCGAAGGAACCTTCTGTGTGTTGGATGGATGAGGACATGGGTGTACGCATCCTTGAGGTCTAGAGAGCAAAGCCAATCCTGACTCTGAAGGTATGGAAGGAGAGTACCGAGAGAAATCATCTTGAATTTCTCCTTGCATAGAAACTTGTTCAATTCTCTGAGATCTAATATGGGTCTGTAGCCCCCTGTTTTCTTTGGGATAAGAAAGTAGGGGGAGTAGAACCCTGAGCCCTGTTGAAGAAGGGGTACTTCTTCTATTGCCCCTTGGGCAAGAAGGGTAGTAATCTCCTGACCCAGAAGGTCGAGGAGAGATGTCTGAGAATTGAACTGTCTCACCATGGTGTGAGGAGGAAGGTTTAAGAAATGAAGCTTGTACCCCTCCCTTATGATGGAGAGGGTCCATTGCTCTGCTGTGATTTGTTCCCATCTGGGAGCAAAGTAAGCCAACCTTCCTGGAATGGTGAGAGGCTCTGGATGTTCTAGAGCCAGAAAGGCTAAGCTCTCTAGTTGTAAGTCAAAGGCCCTGAGGAGGCTGAGGCTGTTGGGCCGTAGCAGTCCTAGCAGCCTTAGGCTTGGCCTGTTTTGGTTGTTGCTGTCTCTTTGTAGCAAAACGACCTGCAGTAGATGACTGCTGACCATAAGCAGAATAATATTTCACTTTTTTGGGAAAAAATCCCTTTTTGAACAACCTTTTCTTAAAAGGAGCAGAAGTAGACTTTGAAAGTCTATCTAAAGCAGAATTTTCAGCATCCATTTGGGTGGCCTTTGCTTGCCAATCTTTGCCAAAAAGGTTTTCACCTGTTCGAGGAAGGTTTCCTAGTCCATCTTGAACCCAAGGTTCCAAATCAGAAGCTTGTAACCAAGCAACTCTGCGTGCACCTATGGCAATGGCCGAGGCTCTGCTGGCACCTTCAAAAGAGTCAAAGGCTGCACGGTTGGAAAACTTGGAAATATCCTGGGCATGTTTGAGCCAGGTGAGGAACTCTTCCCTTTTATCTTCTGAAATAAAAGGAGATAAAGTTTGCAGGTGATCTGTAACTTCTTTTAGAAACATCCCCATATAGAGACTATAGGAGTTGATTCTGGCAACAAGCATACTGGCCTGGAATATTCTCCTGCCAAAGGCATCTAAGGTTCTGCATTCTCTTCCTGGAGGAGCAGAAGAGTGCCTTTTTGTACTCTTTATCTTCTTCACAGCAGATTCCACCACAATGGAGTGGTGAGGAAGCTGAGTCTTATGAAAGCCAGGACAAGGAGGAACATGATACATGGTGTCCAACCTGCGAGAATGAGGGGAAGTGGTGAGAGGAGTCTCCCATATGCCCAACATGTGATCATAAGGAATCTCATGTATTGGTAAAGTGGCTGCCTCTTTAGGAGCTTTAGGATATTGTAAAATATCTAATTTTTTGGCTCTAGGCTCTGTCTCAGGGGCCACTGAGATGGAAAGGACCCTGGCCACTTCCCTAATGAAGTCTTGAACAAGTCTTCTGGAGGAGACATTCTCCTTTTTGGAGAACAGGGCTCCAGAGGATGAATCACCGATGCTTCGACAGAGACCTCTGATTCATCAGAGTCTTCAGAGGAATCGAAGTATTGCCTGTCTGGATGCTCCTGCAGAGCCCGATACGCGTACTGGGTGGTATCGACATCGGGAGTGATCGGTACCGATTCGGTACCGATGGGCATCACAAAACAGTGTACCGCTGCAGTCGACACCGAAGCGGATGTCGATGCAATCGGTACCGGCACCGGAACCGATGTCGGTACCGGTGCCGGAGTCGGTACCGGCAACGGAGTTTGTTGATGTACCGAAGGTGTCGCAGCTTGTATGAATGCTGTGATGGCATGCTGCATGGTCAGGATATTCTGATCCATTGACGCAACCAATGTCTGGATGTCGGTACCAGTGGAACCACCGGTACCCCAGAACATGGCAACAGGTGATCGGTCGAGGCCGAGCCATCGATGTCAACCTGTGACCCCATAGATAAAGCTTTGGAAGCCGGAGCCTCCGCCGGGGTAATTTTGCCGGTGCGGATTCCTCGAGGGCAAGCCCGGAGGCATCTCGATACTTAGAGGGAGATCTACCCTTCGAGGACCGGCTGGATTTAAGTTTGGTTACCTGAGATCCATGTGAGGAAGAAGAAGCGCCCTGGAAGACGTCAATGCAACCGAAGCTGCATCCGAGGGAAACAGGGTACTGAGCTTAGCTGCTCGATTCTGTAGACCTCTTTTAGACATCATGGAGCAGGACTCACAATCCGCAATGGAATGGTCAGGACCTAAACATTTTAGACACCATTCATGGGTGTCAGTGACAGAAATAGTGCCGCTGCACTTCGTGCATTTTTTAAACCCAGAGGCGGGCTTTTCCATGAGGAAAAATGTCCTAGGCCTAAGGCCAAAGAAGAAAATGCACTGAAGTGAGAAAAAAACAGTAGGTTTTTTTTTTGGGGGGGGGGGGGGGGTTTAGAATAAAGAAAGAAAAGACCGGCGGTACTGGTCCAGCGTCGAGAAGGCAGACGCGTGACCAAAGAAATAAAATAAAATAAAGAAATTCTTCAGCGGTGACAGGAACACGACCTGCTGGCTCCGCGGAAAAGAAGAACTAGAGAGAGGCGGTTAGGGAAGGCAACGCGCAGGCGCTGTGGGATGCTCCCAAAAGCTTTCCTTTTGGACGCTGGGGAGCGTTCCCGCGGAGGCTCCGTCGGTACCGACGATATCCATATGTGAAGACTCATTCCTGCTTGTTCCTGGAGATAAATGATTTACCAAGCGGAGGATGACCGGAACGTGTCCATTGGGCTCCACAGAAAAACTAAGACTGAGATAAAATGGTGTCCCGGAGGAAGGAGGTGCGCAGGCATGATAGAACCTCCAAAAAACTTCCAATAGTAGCTGGCAGGGCCGGCCCATCCATTGAGTGAGAATGTTTTTTGCACAGGGCCCCGCGTTTCAGGGGGCCCCGCGCAAAAAACATTCTGATCCAAAAGTAAAATGAAAAAAAAATTTAAAAAGCTGTCTGCTGCCGCTTCCGGGGCCGCCGCGGCAGAATCGAGTGTGCCGCGGGGCCCCCCCCTGTGCCCGGCAGAGCCTGCCCTCCCCTGTATCAGCTCTCTCTTTCCAGCGGCAGTCACACGCGCCGGCTTTCAGAGCGCGAGGGGAGAGTTTCTCCCTCGCTGCTCTGTTAAGCCCGCGGGGGCTGATGGAAACTCCCATCAGCTCCCGCAGGCTTAACAGAGCCGCGAAAGGGAAACTAGTCCCTTCGCGCTCTGAAAGCCGGCGTGTGTGACTGCCGCTGGAAAGAGAGAGCTGATACAGGGGAGGGCAGGCTCTGCCGGGCACAGGGGGGGCCCCGCGGCACACTCGATTCTGCCGCGGCGGCCCCGGAAGCGGCAGCAGACAGCTTTTTTTTATTTTAAATTTTCCCTGGGCTGGGCTGGGCTGGGGGGGGGGTTAGGAGTGGTGATGGGTGATGGGCGCTGGGGGGGGGTTAGGAGTGGTGATGGGCTATGGGGGGGCTTAAACTAAAAATTGGGTGATGGGGGATTAGGACTGGAAATGGGCTGGTGGGATTAGGACTGGGAGTGGGCTGATGGGGAGGTTAGGACTGGTAATGGGCTATGGGGGGGCTTAAACTAAAAATTGGGTGATGGGGGATTAGGACTGGAAATGGGCTGGTGGGATTAGGACTGGAAGTGGGTTGATGGGGGGTTAGGGCTGGTAATGGGCTATGGGAGGGCTTAAACTAAAAATTGGGTGATGGGGGATTAGGACTGGAACTGGGCTGGTGGGATGAGGATTGGGAGTGGGCTGATGGGGAGGTTAGGGCTGGTAATGGGCTATGGGGGGCTTAAACTAAAAATTGGGTGATGGGGGATTAGGACTGGAAATGGGCTGGTGGGATTAGGACTGGGAGTGGGCTATGGGGGGCTAGGACTGGTAATGGGTTGGGGGGTTGCTAGGACTGGAAATGGGCTGAGTGGAAGGGGGCTTGAACTGCAAATAGCTGATGGGGACGGGGCTTGGAATGGAAATGGGCTGAGGGGAAGTGGGGGGCTTGAACTGCAAATAGCTGATGGGGATGGGGCTTGGAATGGAAATGGGCTGAGTGGAAGGGGGCTTGAACTGCAAATAGCTGATGGGAAGGGGGGCTTGGAATGGGCTCTTAGGGGAGGGAGCTAGGACAGGAAATGGGCTGATGGAGGGGCTAGGATAGGACTGGGAATTGGGTGTTGGGGGGAGCTAAGATTGGAAATGGGCTGTGGTGGGGGCTTGGATTGAAATGGACTCATGGAGGGGCTAGAACTGGAAGTAGGCTCATGGGGGGCTTGGATTAGAAATGGGCTGAGTGGAGGGGAGCTAGGATTTAACATGGGCTGATGGTGGGGCTAGGAAAGGACTAGAAATGGGCTGATGGGAGGCTGGTATTGGAAATGAGCTGATGAAGGGACTCGGATAGGACTGGAAATGGATGGGGGAGCTAGGACTGGAAATGGACTGATGGGGGGCCAGGACTGGAAATGGGCTGATGTGGGGACTAGAAGGGAGCGGATACTGGGTGGGGCTGGAACTAAAAGGGAGCTGATGTTGGGGGAGATTAGAAGGGGATGGGGCTGGGAGAGTGAAATGGAGAGGGGAAAAATATTTTGTGTGGGAGGGAAGATAAATGTACAATTGGCCGGGTATTGGGAGACTAAGTGGGGATTGAGGATGGAGGGGTAAAATTTGAGTGGATGAAATAGGAATGAGGAAAGAGCAAAAGGAGAAAGATTATTATGTTAAAGCAGATGTAGAAAGAGAATGGAAAAAAACTAGAAGAGAAGAAAGGACAAATGGACAGCAGACGATGGAGAGATAGCAGAAGACACAAATAAACCAGAAGAAAGTGGCTGGAACAATTGCAACTGAAAAAAAATGCACAAAAGGTACAAAGATATCTCTTTATTTTGAATTTATTAACTGGAATATGTCAGCTCTGGGAAATGTGCATCATTAATGTCTGTGCTTTGTTTAGTACAAGAGGAAATTAATTTATAGTTTTATTTCTACATTGTTGTTGTACATTCCAAGTTTGGCTTTTAGGGTTCCCAGTTTAATTATTGTCTTCCTGTTTTTAAATTGTGATTCCTTGTTTGGTGATGGTCTATGTTCTGCATGTGTAACTGAGCTGAGGTATTCTGTTTATGTAATTCCTATTTGACATTGTCACTTGTTCTCTTTCCCCAGTAGGTCATGTATTGTTATTCTCTGAAATGTATTGGTTTAATATTTGCAGTGTTGCCTTTTGATAGGTAGGGTATGGTGCTTTATGAGTCCTGGTAGTGCTGTTAGGATACGGTGGGTTTGCTATGGGTTCTAAATGGGCAGTGTTTGTAGTAGTTCCTAATGTGACTGGCGGTTGGCACTGGATTATAGTAATGTAGAAATCTTTGTCTTTCTTTATCCATACACTCATGAAGAGGCATGTTTACTAAAAGTTATTGTATGGTAACATTATGCAAATATTTATGCAAATGAGGCCCCTTATGCAAATGAGGCCCCGCACCAAGTCTCCGCACATGGCCCCGCACCCCCCTTGGGCCGCCCCTGGTAGCTGGGGAGCATTCCCATGCAGGCTCCATTGGCGACTGTCACTAATACATGAGGATTTCATTCCTGCTTGTCCACAGAGAAAATAAGATCCCTTGTTATCATTGTTCAGATTTTATAGCTGACCACAATGAAAGACAAGCACAATGCAGCAGACTTCCACACTTTCACATTTATATCCAACAAGGAAATGGGAGTTTGCTGACCCACAGCTGTCTTATACCGGCTGTCTCATGAAAGAAGAATGAGAATTGCCAGAAAATGGGCTACATCAAGCTATTTTTGCAAGAAGAATTTGGTAGCAACACAGAATGGGAGCCAACCATATTCTCTAAATGAGCCCAATGGTCAGAATTACATTTTGAGTGAGATCTTTAGACTACTCAGTAGCTATCCATTCCTGTTTATGTCATACCACTGGAAGACATAGACATGCAAAGATCATGGATGAAGTATCTGCCAACAGTCTTGTACTGCAGTGATAATACAGCATACTGTGCCAGCAGTCAACATTAAATAAAGAAATCAGAGTCTCTCCTACAAAGCTTTCTGTAGAGTCTGGAACTATTGTCTCAGAGGTATGCTAAACAATTGGGTCTAAAAGGCAAAGCAAACTGAATAAAAAAAGAGACATATTTAAATCTATGATAATTAATGGCATGCTTACCACAAAACATACTAACGTTAGCCTAATCAAAACCAAAAAGTATATTTAGGGAACAGAAATTCTGGATAACCTGATTATGCTGTGTAAAAATAATGTTTACAATTCATTCAGACAGATATATGGACAGTTCCCCAGCTTACTCCCTTTGCATTTCTGAAACTAGCCTGCAGTACTTTAAGTGAAGCTGTTCTGAATAAGACTCTTCTCTTTATACTGCGTACCCAAAACACAGCCAGAATATTAATAAGTACCTGATGACTAAAAATAACCCCAATCTGCCTTGATGTCAAAATAAAGCCCATGAGGGCCAGGATTCTGTGCTCATAACATCTGTAAAACAAGCTTCGGACACTCCATGCAGAAAGTACAGCTTGACAGAGAACAGATTTTGGTAAATGGCTAAGCAGTGACATAGCTGGCTATATTCAGAGAAAGTTTGAAACCTCTAGAGGATTTAACCTCTATGTTACAAATTTGAAAAAAATATCCTTAGCCTAACCTTAACAAATGATGATGGAAACAAAACCCCCTTAAGCGCTCCAAGTCTCAGCAGAAGGATGAACTATGCTTCCTTTCTTCCTGCTCCAGCAGCTACAACCTTTAGACACTCTTGGTCCAAGGGCAGCACTACACAGTAAGGCAGGGTGAACGCAGCAGGTGGACGTTGATGTATAGAGGTGGCAAAGCTGCTGCATCGACTGAGCTGGCATCAGTAAAAATCCTCAATGTGTTTCAGGGCTAGTACGGGAAGGTCATCAGGAGCGGGAAGCAAAGCGGCACAAAGCCCAGTGGCAGACAATGCGACTGTAAATGCCATGGCATTCTCTTTAATGTTAACCAAAACTGTATTCCTTCCCAGGATCGCAGTGGCAGGAGGCACTTAATATGATTTAAGTTCCATGTGTGGAGACACTGGAAGTGAAATCATATTAAGGTCTTCCTGCCACTGCGACTCTGGGAAGGAAATCGTAGTTACTCACCTGAAACAGGTGATCTCTGGGAACAGCAGGAATTTAGTCTTCATATATTGGTGACTTTGGGTACTGACGTAGCACACGTGGGAAACTCCCCAGCTACCAACAGGAAACCTTTGGGAGCACTCCACTGCACCTGCGTTGCTGCCTTGTCACTCTTCCAGCTCCCTCTCCTCAGTTGTATTTGTAGCTGAAGAAAAGGAGTAGAAAAAAGCGAAATAAAAATAACCCTACAACTCCATCTCCAAGGGGAGGAGGGTGGGTTGTGAAGACTAAATTCCTGCTGTTCCTGGAGATCACCTGTTACAGGTGAGTAACTACGCTATCTCCAGGAACAAGCAGGAATATAGTCTTCACATATGGGACTCCCTAGATCCCAGATCTCTGAAGAGTTGGACCGGGTCAGAAAGTCGGATAAGGTCATTTGACCTTAGACTTCCCCGCCAAGGAGATCTGGCAAGAAGTGGGTGAGGGGTAGGAGTTGTCTCTACGTTCCAAAGAGATGCTGAAGGACTGCCTGGCTAAAGGCTGCATCCCGGCGGGAGTCCTTGTCTAAGCAGTAATGGGCTGTGAAGATATGGATAGAGGACCACATATAGCAGCTCAGCAAATCTCGTCAATGTGTACTGAATGGAGATTGGCAACAGAGGTTGTCATTGCTCGGATATTATGAGCAGTTATGTGTCCCAAGAGGGAAAGACTTGCTTTGTCATATGCAAAAGAAATACAGTCTGCTATCCATTTGGATAGTGTACATTTGGCTACTGAAGGCCCAGGTGAGAAGGATCAAAGGAGACAAAGAGCTTGGAGGACTTCCTAATGTCTTCTGTCCTTTGGAGATAGAAGGCTAGGGCCCTATTACAATCAAATGTATGCAGGATGGCTTCTGCACGAGAAGTGTGAAGTCTTGGGAAAAAGACCAGCAGGATTACTGACTGACTGAGATGGAAAGGTGATACTACTTTTGGAAGAAAGTGATGGTGTGTCTGAAGGATGACCTTGTCATGATGAAAACATTTATATGGAGCATGGGCCACTAAGGCCTGCAGCTCACTGATGCGCCTGGCCGATGTCAGGACAATGAGGAATAAAACCTTCCAGGATAAGTATCAGAGCTGTGTAGCTGCTAAGGGCTCAAATGGCGGCTTCAGAAGCTGAGCTAGTATCACACTGAGATCCCATGCCACTGGTGATGGTCATATGGGCGGTTTTGTGAGAAGACCCCTCATAAAATGTGCTCCCAGAGGAGCTGTGGAGATGGGTTTGCCTTCCACAGGCTTATGGAAAGCTGAAATAGCACTAAGGTGCACTCACACTGGGTTCATCTTAAGACCTAAAGAAGATAAATGCAAAATATACTGAAGGAGCATAGGGACTGTTGCTTCAAATGGACTGTGACCATTTTAAGAGCACCATGGAGCATATCTATGTCATTTGAAAGAATAGGCCTTTCAAGTGGAGAGCTTTCTGGAGGAAAGGAAAATATGCTTTACAGCAGTAGATAGTGGCAGGTCCTGGAAGACTATGCTCTCAGCAGCCATGCTGTCAGTCAAAGGGACTGCAGATTGGGATGGAGAAGTGCTCTGTTTTTCTGAGATAGGCGACTCATCCTGGAACCCAGTGCGAATGGTGAAGTTTGTATCAGATGAAGTAGAAGGGGAAACCAGGGTTGACGTGGCCAGCGAGGGGCTATGAGGATCAGAGAACCCTTGTCTGCTTAAAGTTTGAGGAGGGTCTTCGAGATGAGTGGAATGGGGGAAACACAGAGAAGTCCTGACCCCAGTGGATCATGAAGGCATCTGATGCTAGGCTGAGTTTGGAAGAAAGTTGTGTGTTCTGCGGAGTGGCAAAGAGATCTATCACTGGTGTTCCCCAGATGTAGAACAGTTTTGCCGCTGCTGTTGGATCTAAAGAACATTTGTGGAGTTGTAGGATCCTACTCAGCTTGTCTGCTAGGAGACTGGATTCTCCTAGAATGTAAACTGCACAGAGGTGCATGTGATGGAGGACTGCAATCTGCCAGAATTTTCAGGCTTCTTGACATAGGGGAAGGGAGCCCATTCCCCCATGTTTGTTTATGTAAAACATAGCCACCTGATTGTCTGTTCTGACTAAGATCTGACTGTTTGAGAGGTGGTGCTGGAAAACCTGGAGGGCATTCATAACTGCTCGAAGTTCTAAGAGGTTTATCTGCTGCATGGATTCCTGGGCTGTCCACAGGCCCTGTGTGGAGATGGGATCCAGATGTGCTCCCCAATCTTGCTTGGAGGCATCCATCATCAGCGTATGCTGAGGTAGAGGTGTCCAAAAGGTGACCCTACAAGAAGATTTGTTGGGGTACATGACCACAGGAGAGAGTGGGCCATGGGTGGTGCTATCTGGATGACATCCTTGAGGTTCCTCATGGACTGGGTCCACTGGGTTGAGAGAGTCCATTGAAATTGATGCATGTGAAGTCTCGCATGAGGGACATCATGTACTGTGGAGGCCATGTGTCCCAGAAGGGTTAGAAAGCATCGAGCCGTAACTGTCTGTTGTTGTTGCATATGGGTGGCTAGTAGTACCAACCTTTTCATGCAGTCCACAGAAAGAGGGGCTCTGGACTGTTTTGTGTCCAGAACAGCTCCTATGAATTCCAACCTTTGAGTTGGAGTGAGTTGGGACTTTGGGAGTTTACCACAAAACCAAGGTACTGCAGAAGTGCAAGAGTTATTTGATGAGATGAACATAATTCTCCAGGAGAATCTGCCTTTATGAGCCAGTCATCTGAGTAAGAGAGGACAAAGACCTTGTTGCTTCGGAGATGAACTGCTACGACGACCATGGACTTTGTGAAGACTCTTGGTGCAGATGCGAAACCGAAAGGAAGGACCCTGTATTAGTAATGGGTCCCATAACAGGTTAAGCAAAGAGTCTGTCTGTGATCTGGATATATCAAGATGTGAGTGTGGGCCTCTTTGAGGTCTAGGGAACAAAGCCAGTCCTGTTCCTGTAGGTAGGGAAGAAGGGTTGCCAGAGAAATCATTTTGAATTTCTCCTTGACGAGGAATTTGTTTAGCTCTCTGAGGTTGAGAATGGGCCTGTGGCCTCCTGACTTCTTTAGAATGAGGAAATAGGAGGAGTAGAAGCCTTTGAACCTTCCTGCCGGCATGAGGCCGTGGGTAAAAGGTGGGGAGTACGACCTCCTGGTTGAGGTGAAACGGGGATACCACCTTCGGGAGGAACTTAGGGTAAGTGTGGAACACTACCCTGTTCTTGAAGAACCTGGTGTACAGGGAGTCTGCCACCAGTGCTTGAAGCTCACTGACTCTGCGAGCTGAAGTCAGGGCCACCAGGTATTTGAGGTGGCAAGTGGCCAGTGGCTTGTGGCCAGTGGCTCGAACACTGGCCTAGTCAGTTGGGAGAGCTCCACATTGAGGTCCCATTCTGCCACTGGGGAGCGGACAGGGGGCTTGAAAAGCAGAAGGCCCCGTAGGAACCTGGAAACCAGGGGCTGGCTGAGTGGTGGTGAGCAGCTATGACACTCAGATGCACCTGGACTGAGTTAGATTTCAGCCCTGCACGCGACAGATGCACTAGTTACTGGAGTACCAGCTGAACATGGCAGGAGAACAGATTCTCCTTCCTATCTGTGCACCACAGGGCGAACCTGCACCACTTAAAGGTGTAAGCCCTCCTCGTGGAGGGCTTCCTGGAGGCTAGCAGGATCTCCTCAATCTCTTGTGATGAAAGGGTAGCTTTGGCTCCGCTCAACCTAACAGCCATGCCGTTAGAGTCAATGACCCCACATTGGGGTGCAGAAGGGAGCTCTCCTCATGAGTCAGGAGGTCCGGGGCTCGAACCAGGGGTATTGGGGGTGTCACCATTAGTGAGAGCAGTAGTGGGAACCAGGGTTGCCTGGGCCACCTGGGGGCAATCAGTATCATCTATGCTCTCTCGTTCTGAATTTTGTACAGAGTCTTGGCGACCAGGGGAGTCAGCGGGAATACATACAGCAGTCCCTTGGACCATGAGATCAGGAATGTGTCTTCCTTTATCCTCTTTGGGTGTGGCTACCTGGAGCAGAAGCGAGCCAGCTGCACATTGTCCGGAAAGGCAAAGAGGTCCATCTCGGGCCAGCCTCAAAGGCGGAAGAGCTTCTCCGCCACTGCAGGGTCAAGATGGACTCTGCTGAGTCTGTCCGCCAGGTAGTTATCCTGGCCCAGGAGATAGACTGTTTGCAGAATCATGCCATTGTGCACTGCAAAGCAAAGGAGGGCTACAGCCTTCTGGCAGAGGGACTACAAGCCCGTGCCCCTCTGCTTGTTTATATAGATAGAACATTGTTTATGTTTATGTTTATTAAAACTTTATATACCACCCATAAACGATTGGCATCTGGGCGGTTCACATACATAAAAAATAATAAAATTAAAAGAAAGGGAGTGCTGCGAAAGAGAAAAAGAAAAAGGAACGCCATAAAATCTTTAAAAGGAAAGGAATGGAAGGTGGGGAAAACACGTTGACAACCAGGAGGACGGAGGGGAAAAAGGGGATGGGGAACAAGTATACAGGTACTAGGGAGGAGAGGGGGGAGAGGCGGGGAAGGGGAGATTAAATGTGGAGCAGAAAAGATAGGTTTAAAAGACAAATAAGAAGTTTCTAAGCGAAGGGAATGGGGAAGTGAGTTCCAAAGCCTGGGACCAAGGAAGAAGAAAGCTGAAGACCGAGTGGATTCTAAGTGGGCTTGGGAAGGGGGGGGGGGGGGAAGAAACATACGGTTAGCATGGATAGAACAAAGAGATCAGTGCGGGGTATGGAGATGAACCTGGTTGGCGAAATACAGGGGAATACCGGAGTGGATCACCCTGTGAACAAAAATAAGAATTTTAAACTGAACACGAGAGACAACAGGAAGCCAGTGAAAGTGTATTAGCAAGGGGGTGACATGATCGAAACGTGAAGCATGGGAAAGAACGCGCACGGCAGTATTTTGAACACGTTGGAGACGAAGAGTTTGGGATTGGGGAACACCGGCAAGACAGACATTACAGTAGTCAAGGCGAGACATAACAAGGGAGATAATGAGGGTGGTCATGGCGGGAGGGGGTAAGAAAAGGACGTACGGCCTGACTGGTCTAGCACAGGCCTCTTCCGCAAGAGGGAGTGGAATGCACATATGGCGGGGGATATCTCCCGGAGCTCCAGGAAGTTGATCTGTAGTAGAGACTCCTCCTTGTACCAGCAACCCTGAGTGCAGTGAACTCCGCAATGAGTTCCCCAGCCCTGGATAGAGGCATCTGTGGTCAGGGTACTCTACGGTGAGGGTGCCTGGAAGGCATTCCTGCCCAGAGGCCCAGGTTTTGCCTGTCCTGGAGTCGGCCCGAGGCCTAGGTCCACTGAGAATGCAGGCATCACTGCGCTGTCCAAATGTGCAGGCGGGCTAGGGGGGGTTACATGGACTGTAGAGGTCATGTGTCCCAGCAGGCGGAGAAGGAGGCGAGCCAGCACCGTTCTTCGGTGTTGGACCTCCCCTGCCAGCTGTTTGAGGCCTTCTGCCCTGTCCTGAGGGAGGAGGGCTCTGGCCCGCACCATGTCCAGCTGAGCACTGATGAACTCTAGGTCTTGCACCGGAGAGAGATGTGATTTGGGGTAGTTGATGATGAACTCCAGGTGCTGCAGGATGAGGATGGTATGTTCTGTGCCCTGACTGGTCTCTGCGGCTGTTCTGCTTCTGATGAGCCAGTCGTCCAGATAGGGGAAGACGAACACCACTTGTAGGCGCAGATGGGCGGCTACCACTGCAAGGCACTTTGTGAACACTCTTGGCCAGGTCGAAGGGAAGTACCCAGTATTGGTAGTGGCCTCGCCTACCATGAATCTCAGGTATTTCCGATGAGATGGGTGGACCAGGATGTCGGTGTAGGCATCCCTTAGGTCCAAGGAGCAAAGCAAGTCTCCCTGGTGGAAGTAGGGCAGCAGTGTCCCAAGGAGAGAATTTTGAACTTCTCCCTCACCAGGAACTTGTTCAGGTCTCGGAGGTCCAGGATGGGCCCGAGATCCCTGGTTCTTTTGGTGACAACAAAGTATCTTGAGTAGAAGCTCTTGCCCCAGAGGTGCTGGGGAACAGATTCTACTGCCCTGTCCCTTGTAGACCTGATAGCTCTGAAAGCAAGAGGGCCTGGTGAAGGAGAGGTTGCACTGGTTCTCCTGGAAAATACCCTGGAGGTGGCAGCTGGAAGCGGAGGTGATAACCCTTTTTCATGACTTTTAGCACCCACTGGTCCAAGGTGACCTTGGGCCACCTGTGGGTGGAGAGTAACAGGCGGCCTCCTGTGAGCTGGTGAGGGTCTCCCAAAGGGAGGGAGGCCCCACCGTGGGACTCAGTCGGGACCAAGAGGGCTTGGGCCATGTCCTAGACAAAGTCGTAGAATGCCACATCCTTGGATGGGGAATGGCATTGGAGTTCCGGGGGAGACGGCTCCAAGGAGATGTCTCGGTGTTGAGAGAGGCCTTGACATCGGTCTTCCAGTCTGACTCAGTGTGTCAAGGAGTCTGAGGCTCAGAGCTCTCACACCGTAAGGCCTGCATTGGGGAACCAGGGAGTCTCAGGTCAGACTCTCGGAAACTAGCTGGGGAGGACAGAACACCCGAGGATCAAGACGGGGACCGGGACCTTGATCAGTGCCGAGGACTAGCCTGAGGCCAATAGCGCTCGGGATTCGCCTTGATGCCCGAGGACGCCACCACAGTTGGGGGCCCGGTTGTCAGGGCAGATGATGAGGATGAACCCGACATCATCGCCTGCTGCATGGTCAGGATGGCAGAGATACTCTGTTCCAGGACTGCCATTTTGGCCTCGATGCCAGAAGGCTCTGCAGCTTTTGGAGTGGGCACAGAGGGTTTCGGGCCCGGGCCCAGTGCCGGCACTCTAGCGAGCATGTCATCAACGAGGACTGTGGCCTCAGGAAGCCTCATGCGGTCACCGCCGGACGAGGACTCCTTCCTAGAGACCTTAAGGGGGTGCTGCTCAGAGTCACCTGAGTCCCTCCATAGGACCTTACTGGGTTTCCCCAGTGGAACATCAACTGGCTTCGAAGATTTTTTCTTTTTCTTACCAGGGTCTGGCATCTTTCTGGAGGAGCCGCTGTCGCGGGACTCCGAAGACGCCTGGGCCTCATGGGAGGTGCTCAGTGTCAGGGAAGCCAGGGCTGAGCTAGACTGCAGCAACATCTTCTCCTGCAACTCCGACCTTTTCTTGTTGGTCTGAGGGGTCATGGCCTGACACAGGTCACAGGAGGTACTGTCGTGGTCTGTGCCAAGGTAGTGCAAGAAGCAGTCATGGGTTTCCGTGACAGACATAATTTGACTGCAAAGATCGCACTTTAAAGCCGCCGGGAGACATAGTGGATCACACCCGGATGACGGGGTCGATGACCCCTGGGCATAAAAGGCCGCGAATGCCGGTCGAAGCAGACTTCGATGAAAAAAGAGAAAGGGAGCCGAGAACAGTGCTGGTTCGAGGCAGGAAAAGGAACAGGTACGTAAACTGGGAAAAACTCAACTAAGGATAATTTTTATTTTTTAACGAATTTTTCCGGGGAAAGAGGACATGAATCCGTTGGGCTCCACAGAAAAAAGGAGACCGAGAAAGATGGCACCCTTGGGTGGGAAGGGGACCACACATGCGTGGCAGCATTCCCAAAGGTTTATTTTAAAAGCTGGGGAAATGCTCTGTGCGGGCTCCGTCAGCACCAACATCACCTATATGTAAGGACTGATTTCCTGCTTGTTCCTGGAGAACACAGCTTTTGCTAAAGTGAAGGAAAATGCTACAACTTTTACTTCCATATCTTCTGCTGTCTAAGAGAGGGCAGATGAGATATGGGGGCGAGGAGGGGGTGGTGGTAGAAGAGAGAAAGCAATGACTATTGCACTAGTTGGGTGGTAAGGCAGGGGAGTGGAAGTTGCTGTGCTTGGGGTTGAAGGAAGAAGGCAGTTCCTGCACTATTTGGATTGCAGGGGAGGGGGCATTTGCTGAACTTAGGGTGGTAGGATAGGGCAGAGGGCAGATGCTGTACTGCTGGAGGTGAAAGGGAGGAAGAATGCTGGGCTATAAGATGGGGTGAGGGAGGGAGGGAGATAGAGAAAAAGAGAGAGGTGGGGGCTGCTTGGCATGGTGGAAAAATGTAGAAGAGACCATCTTGACATTGTCAAGGAGGAAGTTGAGTACAAAGGGTGGAAATGTAATGGGGAGTGTATGGAAGATAGAAGGGAATAAGAGATTGGGGAAGGAGGGAGGCAGGGAAAATAACAGACATAGAGGAGATGGACTGGGCAGGAGGTAAAAGAAGATAGGAAATTGATAGGTAGATGAAAATTAACAAGAAAAAGATTTGAGAGTGAAGTTTGAATGGACAGAGAGGCAGAAAAGAGAAACGGAGGAAAGGGCTAATGGGAAGATCAGTATGTCAGAGATAGATGTAGGGAGGGAATGAGAAGACAGGAGAGAGAACAAACAACAAACAGACTGCAGACATTAGAAAGAGCATTAGAAGTCAGATGAGGAAAGCAGAAAAGAAAGACTGAGATTAACATGTCTGTGAAATTAAAATGTCAATATCACAAAGGTAGAAAATATTTTATTTTGAATTTATCAACTGACATATGTTTGCTTTGAGAAGTATGGATCACAGATTTTTTTTGTATTTTATTCAGTACAAGAGGAAATGCATTTGTGTATTTCTCCAGTGTTCTTGTGTTCATATTTCTTTTTCTAATCTGTGGTTTCTTCGGTATTTGGTGAGAATCTGTATTGTGTGTGGCTGAGGCACAGAATTTTTAATATGTAGTTTCCCTATGAGGAAAACTGTACTAGCCCCACTTCTTGTGTTTTATCCGGAGTAGGTGTATTGGTGTTCTAAGGCCCAATATAATGTTGTACTTCTGCCTAGTAACGGAATTAGTGCTACTATGGTGTAGCAAATTTGCTACATATGCATTCCGTGGATATTTTTTTCAGGGTTTTTTTTATTGTTTAACAATAAGCATGGTAATCGATAACACAGGGCCAGCCCAAGGGTTTCTGCTGTCCTAGGCAGAAGTCCTGGCTGTGCTGACCCCACCCCCGAGCTGTGCCGCCCCGCCCCCACCCCCACCCCCCCACGCTGAGCCACGCTACTGCCGATTCCGGTGGCGGGGTCAGGGGGGGGGCGCAGCTCAGCTCGGAGGCAGACAATGTGCTTCAGCACACATGGCCTGCCACTTCTGACCCCCCCCTCCGACACAACTGCTGATGGTCCAGTCGAATTAGAAAATGCAGATAAGCTTCCGTAAGATCCAGAGCCGAGAGAAACTCATCGTCTCACTGCCAGCATAACTGAACGTAGCGTCTCCATCCGAAAATGTGGCACCTTCAGCGCCTGATTGATGGGTTTGAGATCCAAGATGGGCCGAAAGCCATCTTTCTTTGGCACCACAAAATAAATCGAGTACCAACCGCAGCCGCATTGGTCTGTCGGCACCAGAATTACAACCTGCTACTGGATCAACCTATGTAAGGTGTCCGACATCACCTTGGCTTTTGGAGGAGCCTGACAAGGGGATTGTAGTACAAAGGCATCGGACAAAGGTCGAGCAAACGCTAGAGCAATCCCCACTGAATGATCTCCAGTACTCATTGGTCCGAAGTGATAGCAGCCCAGGCAGAGTAAAACATTTGCAACGAACCGCTTACTGACACCTCCACCTGGGCCGACCTGGCTTCATTGCATCTTCTTGCCTGCTGCCAGCAGGAAGGTAAAGAAACCCTTGCCGGCCTCTCTGAAGCCTCAAAAGCCTGGCCCCCGACTTCTGAAACATCCCTGCTGGGAAAACGACAATCGGTCTGACCAAAAACTCCAAAAATCTCTAAGCTGGCTCCACTGAGGAGCCGCCTGCTTTGGACCCTTCGGTCGATCTTCGGGCAGACGTCCACCCTTGGTTTCACCTAAATCCTTAACCAACTCCAAGGCCTCCCTGAAGAGGAGTTTCCCCTTGTAAAGCAGTTTGCTAAGGCAGGTCTTGGAGGAAACATCCATAGACCAATTGCATAGCCAAAGAAGCCTCCGGGCCGCAATAACTGAAGCCATTGCTTTGGCTGTGACCCACACCATGTCATAACAGGCACCTTGAAGGATAAGGTGGTATACAAATCTGTCTAAATAAATAAATCTGCCATGTATGCCGCTGCCGATTCCAGTTTGGCTCCTTCCAAACTAGATGCCTGTTCTGCCTCTCCCACTGACGCCTGCAGTCAACAGATAGAAGCTCGTGTCACATAGGCTCCACAAATTGATGCCCGCAGTGGCAGTGCACTAGTATCAAAGGCCTGTTTCAACAAGGACTCCAATCTCTGGTCCTGCAGGTCCTTCAAGGCCGCTCCACTCTCTACTGGGATGGCCGTCTTCCTTGTCACTGCCAAGGACCTCCCATTCAGCCTCAATCATTTTTCTAATTACTCTGTGCACAGGGAAACACATCTAGAAACCCTTGAAGCCCTGCAGCAGGGGGTCTTCTAAGGGCTCCTCAGACAGTACTGATGCCGCTGCTATATTAAGAGCCAGCTCCTCCCTGTGAAATTGCCTAAAAACACACAGGTCATCCCCAGGAGGAAATTTCACCCTCTTCCAGGTCCGACATTGCTGGCTCCCCCCAGAGGTCTGAGGGCCCTTCCCCCAAAATGCCAAAATGAAATCGGGTGAGAAGAAATTTTCTGCCTGTGCTGCCGCACCGGTTGCTGAGCGTGGTACTGAAACAGACTGTGCAATATTTTTATGCTTTTTCTTTGCCTTGCCTGGTGCCTTTCTTCCCCCAAGCAAATGGCCAACTGACTTAAGATGGCCACATTTCCCGCGGAATTTACCTCCTGGGCCTGTGTTTTTGTCTGCCCCGATCTGTCCCCTGCATCCTGCATTTCTGGCCTCAGCCCACACTCCAAAGACTGCAAGGAATAAAGGCAGACCCTGCAGAACTGTGTGTCTGTAAGCCGCGGCTACCTCCACAGGTGAAAAAGAACATGAACCCCCGCGGAGTGCACCGGCGCCAAGAGCAGGAGCAAGCCCGACCCATGTGGAGCGTGCTGCTAAGGCTGCCAAAGCTTCTCCCTGTCAGCCCACTGCAGGTAACTCCGGGTCTATCAACTTACCCCCGCAGTTTGCCAGTTCTTTCACCGTCTAACTAAGAGCTCCTACTTCAAGTGTGCTCTTACCTGTTCTGTTTTATTTTTTATTTCCAAGTACGTCAACAACTTTAACGCACCAAGGCTCGCTGTACTGCAAGGAAGCCCAGCAACCTCATGGTCTGTGGGCAATCCAGCTGGGGGGGAAAGAGAGCCTGGATTACCAGGCTATTTTACCCCAGGGCTCTGCCAGATTCAAGCCCAGGCTCTGGCCAATAGTGACAGGCTCTGCCACTCAACCAGCCCACCACTCCAACAGTCAGTGGCGTGAACCCAACTTCCAGGCTTTTCCACTGCAATCCTCCTGAGAAACTCTCTAAGTCAAGAGAAAAAATAGACAAGAAAAGAAATTTCAAAGGAGCCTCCCTCGGGAGGCTGCTCCCTCAGCTGCTGAGGACTGAGGATACTGGATTCTACAGCTGAAGGGGGGGGGGGGGGCTCTTATGTGGTGATGTCAGAATCCTGTCATACTCAGTCCTCAGCTGCTGTTGGAGGGGGAAAACTCAATTGTGTCCTTTTCCCAGACTGGACTGGAGAGATGATATGGAAGGAAACCATTTGTATCTCTAACTTCTCATCTCTTTGAAAAACTCCACCAATCTTCTCATCTTGTACCTGGAACTTTTTAATACTTTTTTCAGAAAACCGTACGTTTGATCAATAAAACCTTTCAACATATTATTTGTCAAAGATAGAGATTTCCAGATGTCTAACAGGGTCACTCTGTCGGGGCGTTTCCATGAGCAGCTAAAGAAATTGATGAAGGAGAAAAACAAATAGGACAGACATAGGGGCTTGTTTACAAAGCCGCGGTAGCGGTTCGCGATCGTTATCTGAGCCGCGGCCCCATTGATTTCAATGGGGCCGCGGCTCCGATAACGATCGCGAATCGCTACCGCGGCTTTGTAAACAAGCCCCATAGAATCATTAAGGACTTGTGGTGGGAATGGACCCGGGGTCAAATCCACTTCCCTGGCCAAACCTATTAGAGGAGTAGTAACACTCCCATCCTCTGTGCCCAAATTTAATTTAGCTGTGCTGGCTGCATTTAAAAATAAATCACTGAGCATGTGGCTAAATATTAACCAGATTCACACACATAGATACATATACAAACATATATACATACATCTCTTTTAACCCTTTCCAGGCTGAGCCCAAAACTCTTGGGATCCAAAATTCTGACTAAATATTCCTATCACATGGTATATAATACATGACCATAGCAGAAGGAAAATCACTATTAGAACATATTGAATAAGATGGGTACAATTTTCCTGAAATATGCAAAAATTAACCCGGCTGCAGAATGTGGATTAAAAATTTAAAGTAGGCCTTCAAAGGGTACATTCCAGATCCTTGTTCCCCTAAAGAGAGTGTTATCACAGGAATAGGGAAGCTTTAATTACCACTGTAAAACATCCATAGATAACTTCTTCTGCTTTATGAAGGTAGAAGCAAGACTACAGATTGAAGAATAGTTAGAATAATTAGAATTTAAACAGGACTTGCAGGTGACTTGGGGATCCGTTAACCATCATGGTATTTTGTACATTTTGCTGTGAGCTCTGGTTATTGTGGAGGCCTGGAATGATGCCCCTTGCCAGGTTTAATGCTGGCAAATAAAACCCACTAGAGGTAATCAAGTCCAATATATAAACCAAGAAGAAAACGGCGTCTGACAAAAATCTTGCACTGCTTTCTGCTACAAAGGGTTTTCTTCTAAGTTTAATGCTGAAGCTGCTGGGCAGGAGATGGACTGCTTTGCATGCCAACTGCAGATTCAAATTGTTTGGGTTAATTGTTCAGATTGTCTGGAGTACTAGAAATCAAGGGCTCCTTGCTCATGTCAAGAGCTAGAAACCATACATCAGGAAATTGGCAGCAGTGGGCGAGAATAGTTTCCTATCTAATCTAAAAGAAAAATGAACAGATGCACTGCAGCAGATACAGGCTACAAGCTGGATAAAGAAAGCAATGTTATTACTTCCATCTTTCTTTATCAAGATGTATATACAAATTATTCCCTATAAAACAGATAATGAATACAATAATGGGATGAAAGAAAAATGCTGATGAAATCAGACATTATATGGCTTGACTGATGCAATGAAATCTATTTTCATTAATTAGCTAAGTCTTGTAAGAAAGCAGGGGACTGATTTATACAGGCTTGTCCCTATTTTGTGCTTAGCGGAAAATTATTTTTGTAAATCCTACCAGAGTAGATGCTAGTGTGTAGAAACAAATCTATTTTAATTTAAATCACATAATATCTTAAGTATCTCTGTCTATATATATGATATGTACATATATTTGCTAGCTGGTTGGTTTTGGTATTTCGTATAACAGATGTGGGTTCACCAGACTTTCATGCTTGTATAAGAACTTCTAGCAGTCAAAATAACTTGTCAAACTCGGACAAGATTTAATGAAAATCGCAACCGCATTAGTACATGCTAGCATGCACTGGTGCACATTAATTACGATAGGCTCTATTGCATAAAATGAGACCTATTTATTAACAATGTGCGTTAACATAGTAACATAGTAAATGACGGCAGATAAAGACCAGTATGGTCCATCTAGTCTGCCCAGTAAGATGGCAAGAGTAGGTGCATCTGCCGCTCCGTGCAGATTACCCCTCCCCATGTCTTTGTTTAGGGGTGAATCCACTGCTCCATGTAGGACACCCCTGTTTGTTGAGAAATTAGATAGTTAAGTTTATTTTGATTTTATCCTGTTGCTGTAAAGGGATCCACTGTGTCTGTCCCATGTCATTTTGAATTCTGTCACTGTATTTGCCCCCACCACTTCCATCGGGAGGGCACTCCAAGCATCCATCACCCTTTCAGTGAAAAAGTATTTCCTGACATTGCCTTTCAATTTACCCCCTTGCAGCTTCATGTTATGCCCTCTAGTTTTACAGTTTCCCCATCTTTGGAAGAGGTTTGTTTGTTCATTAATTCTCTTTAAGTATTTAAAGGTCTGAATCATATCTCCCCTGTCCCTCCTCTCCTTCAGTTTGGAGGTGTATGCATTGTTTTTGAGCAAAAGCAGATCAGGAAGTGGTAAAAGTGAAATGGTAAAAGTGGGGATGGAGCATGCTCCATTTGCGGCAGATAGGGCCAAATAACTTCTCTTGGCTGAGCAGCTCTCCCCATCCAGTGCTGGCTCTTCATAGGGGGCAGCCACCAAGGAGGCAGGCAGCAAACACATGCTTGTGTCTCTTTCAGTGGGAGGGCACTAGGCAATAGGCCACTGGAGCAGGTAAAGCAGCAGCTTGGAAGACACAGAAAATAGATTCGCACAGAAAGCGGGTGGCAAAATCTGCCATTTTTTTGTACATGCAACAGGTTTCAAAACTGGTGCAAAGTCCATGGACATAAAAGTAAGGAGCATGAAAATTGTTTCCACCACTGCTGGATTTAAATTTTGAATGTCCATAGTGGGGGATGGGGGAGGGGCAGTCGGAGGGGAATCCCTGCCGCCACTGTAGCTGCTGCTGCCTCTGCTCAGATCCTCCCCTTGGACCTCTCACCCATCACATTGGCTTTCCGACAGTTGCCCCAGTGAGTGAAGTTGATTGCGAAACCTGAATATGGGGCCTGGCTTCATGCTCTGATAGGCCCTGAAGTACACGGGTTTCCATGCTAATGGGATTCCTCTGCAGGGGAAGGAGGTGAAGCACCAGAGGGGCTGTCAGAGCATGAAGGAGGTCAAGGCGACCAATGAGAAGATATGAACAGAGGCAGAGCAGCAGCGGTGGTAGTGGTGGTGCAAATTTATTTTCCATGGAAAAGAAAGCAAGTTGACTTGCAAATTCAATCTGCTTGTTTTATTTTCCAACCCAGCCCAAAACAAGCTCCCAACAATGTCTTTCCCAAATGAGCCGCAACATGCATACTTGCAAAGTGGAATGCAGGAAAGTAATTTTTAGACATTCGGGGAGGGGGGGGGGGGATATTCAAAAGCATTTATATGCTTTCCAAACCTGCAAACCGTGTAAATGCCGGTTAGCAGAATATTCAGCAGCACTACCATGGTGGCACTGCTACATGTCCCGATGCTACACGGTTAGCATTGGGACGGTCTAAAGTAGAGCGGAGGCAGCACCCGTCGCTAACCAGGCAGTGATAATATTAAGCTGTCCGGTTAGTGATCCGTACAGTAAAGTAAAGCACAGCAAACGCTGACTTAACTCGTGGGCTGGCTGCCCAGTTAGCTTTACCTATGGACGTTAACTGGGCAGCAGTTCAATATTGCCACTCCTTGGTTAGCTTCTGGCTTCCGCGGCAACCCAGATATTCAGTGCCAATGGCTGGATATGACCCTGGCATTGAATATCTTCAGCAGCGACTGCTTTGTGCTCTACAGTCACTAGCCACCACCACTAAATATCCTCTCTTGGTTTCTATGTGCAAATCTCTTTACCTGCATAAATGACTTTTGCTCTTCTCATAAAAAAAAGCAAAAAATCTAAAAAACAATAAAGCCTAAATCTTTTTCCTGGGGGGTGGTTTCCAAAGTGGAACATTGCATCGTGTAACCATAGTTTGTGTTGTTCTTTCCTAGATGCATAAATTTGCACTTGTCCACATTAAATTTCATCTGCCATTTGGATGCCCAGTCTTCCAATTTATCAAGATCCTCTTGCAATTTTCCACAATCCTCTTGGATTTTAACAACTTTAAACAGTTTTGTGTCATCTGTAAATTTGATAACCTCACTCGTTATTCCTTTTTCCAGGCCATTTATGAATATGTCAAAAAGCAGCGGATCCAGCACAGATCCCTGCGGTACGCCACTATTCACCTTTCTCCATTGGGAAAATTGGCCATTTAGCCCTACCCTCTACTTTCTGTCTTTTAACCAGTCCTGATCCACAATAGTACACTGCCTCCTATCCCATGACTTTTTAGTTTTGCCAAAAGTCTCTGATGAGGGACCTTATCAAAGGCTTTCTTAAAATCCATATACACTAAATCAACCAACTCACCTTTGTCTACCTGTCCATTGAGACGATAGTGTCCATTGAGCTTGGCACATGTGCAGGCGGGCATAAGGGATGACATGGACTGTGGAGGCCATGCGTCCCAGAAGATGTAGCATTTTCTGAGCTCTTGCGACACTGTGACTTACTTGATGAGATGAGCAGAGCGATCCTGTGGAAGATAAGCTCAGGCTTAACAAGTTTCTAGAAGTGCTCGGTTGAATTAGAGCCACTGAGATGGGACCAGGTGCGACTTGGGAAATATAAGACAAATCCCAGGCTTTGGAGCACAACAATGGTCAATGAAGAGAAAGTTTGACCTCTCTAGAGATTCTCCCCTGATCGGCCAATCGTCCGAGTAGGGAAAGACAAAAATCCCCAAAGTACGAAGATTAGCACTGCCATGCATTTTGTGAACACTCGGTGTGCGGAAGTGTGCCTGAAGGAGAGCACCTGGTATTAGTAAGGTATTTGCTGGCACTGCAAATGTAAATACTTTTTGAGTTGAGGGTGAATCAGTAAATGGGTATATGCCTCCTTGAGGTCTAGAGAACATAGCCAGTTGTTCCTCGGAAGGTATGGCAGAAGAGTACCGAGGGAAATTTTTCTCAGACAAGGAATTTATTGAGATCCCTTAGATCTAGAATGGGCCTGAACCCTCCTGTTTTCTTGGGAATAAGAAAGTAAGGAGAGTAGAAGCCCCTATCTTCCTAGGCAGGATGAACACTTTCTATGGCCCTTTGAGATAACAGGGTTGCCACCTCAGCTGACAGGAGATCAGCCTGCAAGTGATTTGCAGGATAATCTCTTGTGGAGAAGGGGGGTAAGCTTTGGAAATAACGCAGATAGCCCCCTTGGATGATGTAGAGTCTCCATTGTTCCAAAGTGATGAGGTGCCACCTGTGGGCATAGAATAGTCTGCCTGCTATGTGAAGGGGCTGTGGACCCTGTAGAGGCAGAGTAGCTATGTTCTCTAGGAAAGAGTCAAAACCCAGGTGCCGAATGTGGCTGTGCAGTTGATTGTGGTTTAGGGGTCTTAGACTTCTTTGCCTGGCGAGGACCCTGTTGTCTCAGTTATTGCTGCTGAGGTTGGTAAGCCACTGCAAGCGAAAAAGAAGGATAATATTTCTTCTTTTTTAGGATACAAAGCCTTCTTGGGATTGGTCTGTCTCATAGAGAGGTCTGATGTCTTTTTGGAAAGATGTTTGAGGGTGAGCCTCAAGCTCTCCAGCGTTTTCCCTCCAACCTTTTCCAAAGAGCAGGGAATATTAGCTAATTTATCCTGAACCCACTGTTCATGGTCAGAAGCCTGGAGCCATGCCATTCTGTGAGCACCGATGCAGACTGCTGAAGTTCTACTCAAAGACTCAAAGGCATTGAAAGATGCCCTGGTAAGGAACTTTGATGTATTCTGATTCTGCCTAACTTAAGGCCAGGAATGCATTGTGTTTGTCATCAGGAATGAGAGGAGAAAAATTCTTGAAATTCCTGGAGATATCCTTGAGATACATGCTCATCTAGAGTATGTAAGAAGTAATCCTGGAGGTGAGCATAGATGCCTGAAAACAGAGACGCCCAAAAGCATAGAGTACTGGAGTCCCTCCTGCCTGAAGGCATGGAAGAATGAGTCATAGATCTCTTGATGCGGTGCATCACTGATTCCACCACCATAGAGTGGTATGGCAGTTGAGACTTTTGAAAAATGGCATGGTGTAACCCAGTACATGGTATTGAGCTGTTTACTGATAGGCGGAACTGTCAGCGGGGCCTCCCACATACGTAGCATTAAATCCTGCAGGATTCGATGCACCAGTAATATGGCCGCCTCCTTGGGTGCCGACGGGTACTGGAGGATCTCCAATTCCTCTACCCTCGGTTCTGTATCAGATGTGACAGTAATCTGGAGGCCCACTGCCATGTACCGAATGAAGTCTTGAAAGGACATGTCCTCTGGTGGGATCTATACTGCTCATGAGTTGGAGAGGGCCCTGAAGGAATGTCTCAGGTAGCCCTAGACTCCTCCAAGGTATCTTCAGAATCGGAAGAGAACGAGTCCGATTCAGACAAAAAAAATCAAATTATCGACGTTGACGCACAATGTCGATACTGATGGTGTGCCGGTGTGGAACTGTTAGCTCTCCAGAGGTCAAGGCCTCGGGAGCATCCAGGAGCCCCTGTTGAGATTTGGAGGACTCCCACTGGTGCTGTATGGCAGGCTGATCCACATCGGACGCACCTTTCAATGAGTCACGATGGCGACGAAGGGACTTACCTCGAGGATCAGTATCGGGTTTGAATGCCGCTGACTTAGATTTAGATTTATGCTTGGACTCTGAGGAGATGTGGGAACCAAAAGAGGAGGTAGATGTTTTCGATGATGACGAAGCCAGTGAAATTGAGTCCAGAGTAAACAGGGATCCATACTGTCTGGCCCTGTTCTTTAGACCTCGCTTTGTCATTTGTTGGCAGAAAGGATAATCATTTGATAGATGGTTTGGGCCCAAACATTTCAAATACCAGTCAAGTTTGTCAGTGGCACTCGGTACATTTTTTTAAAGCCACCGACATGTTTTTTCATCGTGATGGAAAAAACATAGGCCAAGGCCTAAGGTGGTGGTGAAACCACTAAAAAATAAAAAAGATAAACTAAAAAGAAAATTTAAAGAAGAAAATATCGGGGCCAGTATCAGGGAAGGTACCATGGTCGACGGAAAGGCAGAGCACAGAATTAAAAACAAATTTTTTTTTTTCGGTGGTGACAGGAAGGCAACAACCCGCTGGCTCCGTGGAAAACAAAGAACTGAGGAAGGTGGGAAGGCAGATGTGCAAGCGCAGTGGAGTGCTCCCAAAGGCTTTCCTATTGGACGCTGGGGAGCGTTCCCACGTGGGCTCCGTCAGTACCAACGATACCCATATGTGAAGACTGCATTCCTGCTTGTTCCTGGAGATTACCTATATAGCATTTTATACCCATTTTCAACCATAGCTGCTGAGAAGGATACCTTAGCCAATCCTATCCAAACTCTCTGCCAATCCTCACTTTCTCATCTTAGTACTAACTCCTCTTCCTACACCTGTAAAAAGAGCCTCCATGTCCCCCTCAGTTAGCAAGGCCTTATAAATTCCTGCTAACAGACTCTTCCCTCCTTGGTATTTGGCATACAAGGACTCGAAAGAGGTTAGCCCCCTCTTGATGTCCTTCACAATGCGCACAGATCTTCCAGATAATAAATAATAAAAAAAGGTCTTTCCCATGCAAATTAAATGCTTCCTGCAGTTTCTTAAATTACTAATGCTTCCTTTCCATGCTCATAAATTGGCCAAATATATGCAGACACTCACCCTCCCATTGCCCATAGACTATACATCAATCCTGGGACAAAGGAATCATTATACTGAAGTGGGGTCCACCATACCCCTCTCTTATCTCCCAGAGCTTTCCCCTTCACCCTCTTCCACATCCTTCATAAAAGGATTACCCACAGCATCCAACTAACCCCCTTGTCCATCTCTCCAAACCATTGCCATCAATTTAGCCAATCCTACCCCCTCCCTTTCTAGAACAACCCAGGATTTACCCCTCCCCCCCAGTCTCTTCCATTCTAACAATGCCCTCAATTGCGCAGCATTATAGTATCAAATCAGGTTGGGCACCCCCACCCCCCAAACCTTGGGGAGAGACAACACCCTCCTTGCCATCCTTACAGGTCTCTTCTTCCAAATGTAATCAAAGATCACCTTCTGTGGCTATTTCAAAACCTTCACCGGCACCTCAACAGGCAAGGCCATAAACAGAGGAGGACTCTTGGAAGCACATTAATTTGAATAACAGTGATCCAACTCATCTATGACATCGCCATTCCAATCCATCTACATCAATCATTCTGCAACTCATTAAATAAGGGTTCATAATTCAAACTATACATTTGATGCCAATCCGCCACTAACTGGATTCCCAAATACCTTATTGCACCATCCGCCCATTTGAAAGGAAATGTCCCTCACCACCTTTTCCACTTGTCCTCCCATATTCAAATTTAGTAACCAGAACTTGCTGAAGTTCATTTTTGTATCTCAAAATCAGACTATATTGCTTTATTATCTACAGCAAGACTGGTAATGACAAAACAGGCTGCTTAGTGGCAATCACCACGTCATCAGCAAAAAGCATATTTGTGAGTGATATTGCGGCAGGATTGAATGGAAAAGTCTGCTTTGTTGCAGATGACATGAAAATTTGCAACAGAGTGGATACTTCTGAGGGAGTGGACAACATGAAGAAAAACCTACAAACACTGGAAGAATGATCTAATGCTTGGCAGTTAAGATTTAATGCGAAGACGTGAAGTCATGCACTTGAGATGCAGAAATCCAAAGGAATCGTATGCACTAGGGGGAGAGAGGTTGCTGTGTTCGGACCAAGAGAGGGATCCTGGAGTGCTAGTGTCTGAGGATCTCAAGGTGGTGAAACAATGCGACAAGGTGGTAGCCAAAGCCAGAAGGATGCTCGGCTGCATCCAGCGAGGAATAACCAGGAGAAAGGAGGAGGTATTAATACCCCTGTACAAGTTCTTGGTAAGGCCTCATTTGGAGTATTGTGTTCAGTTTTGGAGACCATATCTCACAAAGGATATAAAAAGACTTGAAATAGTTCAGAGGAAAGCAACCAAAATGATTTGGAGCCTGCGCCAGAAGACGTATGAAGAGAGACTTGAAGACCTAAATACGTATACCCTGGAGGAAAGGAAGGACAGGGGAAATATGATACAGACCTTTAATTACTTAAAGGGTATTAATGATCAAACAAACTATTTTCAAAGAAGGGGAAGCTGTAAAATTAGAGGGCATACAATGAAAATGCAAGGTGGCAAATTTAAAAGCAACATCAGGAAAGTGTAGTTACTCACCTGTAACAGGTGATCTCCGGAACAGCAGGAATTAAGTCTTCACATATGGAGTATCTTCGGTAGCGACGGAGCCTGTGCGAGAACGCTCCCCAGCATCCAATAGGAAAGCTTTTAGGAGCATCCCACTGCGCCTGCATCACTGCCTTCCCGCCTTTCCAACTCTCCCTCTTCAGTTGAATTTATAGCTGAGACAAAGGAGAGAAAGAGATAAAGAGATAGAGAGAGAGAGAGAAAGACAACTCCAAGGGGAGGTGGGTGGGTTGTGAAGACTTTTAATTCCTGCTGTTCCCAGAGATCACCTGTTACAGGTGAGTAACTATGCTATCTCCAGGAACAAGCAGGAATGTAGTCTTCACATATGGGGACTCCCCAGCTGAGAGATGCCAGGGAGATGACCCCAGAAAGCTGCGAAACCCAGGCTGAGATGGGTCATGCTCCCTCCCATGGATCTCTGGCATCGAATCCCGGGACTGCGGGTAGGAGTTGTTCTAGGTTTGAAAGAGATGCTGGAGAAAAGCCAGGCCAAACGAGGCATCCTGAAGGGAGTCCTTGTCTAAGCAGTAGTGGGCTGCAAAGGTGTGTACCGAAGCCCAAGTGGCTGCTCTACAAATGTCGTCAATGGACACTGAGCGAAGGTTAGTCATAGAGGCTGCCATTGCTCTCACACTGTGAGCTGTGACATGACCTTTGAGAGAAAGTCCCTTACTCTCATATGCAAAGAATATGTAATTTGCAATCCATTTAGACAAAGTTTGCTTGGAAACTGGTAGTCCAAGATGACTAGAGTCAAAGGCAACAAAAAGTTGGGAAGCTTTCTATCTTGCTTAGTTCTCTGAAGGTAAAAGGCCAAGGCTCTTTTACAATCTAAAGTGTGAAGATTCCTTTCTGCAATAGAGGCGTGGGGCCTAGGGAAGAATACAGGAAGGTAAACCAACCGGTTTAAATGAAAAGGCGAAACCACCTTTGGCATAAAGTGAGGGTGAGTCCTGAGAACTACTTTATCATGGTGGAACCTTGTATAAGGAGGATCAGCCACTAAAGCCTGTAGCTCACTGATGTGTCATGCAGAAGTGAGAGCAATTAGGAAGATTACTTTCCAAGAAAGAAACTTTAGAGATGTAGTGGCTAAGGGTTCAAAGGGCAGTTTCATGAGCTGCCCAAGGACAAGATTCAAATCCCATGCCACGGGTGGTGGCTTAATGCGAGGTTTTAAGAGCAGACCTCTCATAAATCTTGCTACAAGTGGTTGAGAGGAAACGGGATGTCCATCCAAGGGCTTGTGGAAAGCTGCAATGGCACTAAGATGTCCGGACCCTTACTGAATTGGTCTTAAGACTAGAGGATGATAAATGGAGGAGATACTCTAGTAACGCTTCCACTGGCACTGAAAAGGGATTAAGTTCCTTTTTTGAACATCAGATAGAGAACCTTTTCCACTTAAAGGCATAGGCCCGCCTTGTGGAAGGTTTTCTTGAAGCCAAAAGGATATCTTTAACTTGTTGAGAAAGGCTGATATCCTGGAATTCTAGGATCTCAGCAGCCACGCCCTGAGGTGTAGAGACTGAGGATTCGGGTGCAATAGCATCCCGTTCTCCTGGGAAAGAAGATCTGGAGCATATCCCAACTCCAGAGATTTACCATGAGAGAAACGTAGAAGCAGAGGATACCACATTTGTCGTGGCCAGCGTGGGGCTATGAGGATCATATGGCCCTTGTCTCTCTGAAGCTTGAACAGAGTTTTGGGAATGAGGGGAATGGGTGGGAAGGCATAGAGGAAGTCCTGGCCCCAGTGGAGGTGGAAGGCATCCCTTGCATGACAGTTCTGAGCCGGAATTCTGGAACAGAACCAGGGAAGTTTGGCATTCTGAGGACTTGCAAAGAGGTCTATATCTGGAGTTCCCCAGATCTGAAAAATTTGAGCAATTTGCTCTGGATGAAGAGACCACTCTTGTGGGAGCAGTACTCGACTGAGTTTGTCGGCCAAGAGATTTTGCATGCCTGGACGATATATCGCTAGTAGGTGGATTTGAAGATCTCTTGCAAAGGCCCAGAGGAGTAGAGCTTCGTTGCACAATGCTAGAGACCCCGTCCCACCCTGTTTGTTCACATAGAACATGGCTACTTGATTGTTGGTCTGGACCAGAACTGTCTTATAGCTGAGGTGGGCCTGAAATACTTGAAGAGCATAAAAGATGGCTCTGAGTTCCAGGAGGTTTATGTGAAGACAAGCCTCTTGCTGGGTCCATAGACCCTGAGTGGAGAGATTGTCCAAGTGAGCCCCCTAGCCTAACTTGGACACATCTGTCATCAAGGTGGCTTGGTGTAGTGGCTGCTGGAAAGGAGAGCCTATGAGAAGGTTTTCCAGCGATTGCCACCACTGTAGGGACGAAATGAGACATGCCGAGTTTCTGATTTTGTCCGTCAGGCGACCGGAGGCTTGTGTCCACTGAGATGATAGGGTCCACTGGGCTGCCCAAATGTGAAGGCGAGCATAGGAAACCACATGGACAGTGGATGCCATATGCCCTAGCAGCTGAAGTATCTCTCGAGCAGTTAGTAGAGTTTTCATAGCTGCTTGAGATGCCAGCTGGAGTATTCGAAGACAACAGGGAGGCGTGGTCTAGTGGTTAGGACAAGGTACTTCAGGCCGGAGGGTTGGGGGTTCAAGTCCCACCTGGGGACAGCAATCTCAGGCCGGAGGGATTGGGATTTCTAGTCCTATAGGCACTCCTTGTGGTCTTGGGCAAGCCACTTAACCCTCCAATGCCCATGTTCCCTGTATGTATTAATGTGTGTGTCTCATATCCCCTCGTGTTAAATGTATCCCCCAATCGACCGCTTTGACCCGGTGAAAAGCGGGATATAAATACAGCTAAATAAATAAATAAAATAAATAAACGTGGCTGAGGCAGGAAAGCCTTTGACTACTTTGTGTCTAGTCGAGCCTCTATGAACTCTAGGGACTGAGAAGGGGTGAGATGAGATTTTGGGAGGTTTATGACCAGTCCCAAGTACTGCAGGATTTGCATTGTGCGGGAGAGAGCGAAGCTGGCCTCTGGAGCTGTTGATGCCCAGATGAGCCAGTCGTCTAAGTAGGGGAAGACGAATATCCCCAGAGTTCTCAGGAATGCTGTTACTACTGCCATGCATTTTGTGAAGACTCTTGGGGCAGAAGCCAGTCCGAAAGGAATAACCCTGTACTGGTAATGTCTTCCTTGAAAAAGGAATCAAAGGAACCTCCTGCGATCTGTATGGATGAGAATATGTGTGTATGCATCCTTTAGATCTAGAGAACATAGCCAATCCTGACTCTGAATGTAAGGAAGAAGTATTCCGAGGGAGATCATCTTGAATTTTTCTCGGAAGAGATACTTGTTCAACTCTCTGAGGTCCAGTATGGGTCTGTATCCCCCTGTTTTCTTTGGGATGAGGAAGTAGGGGGAGTAGAAACCCATGCCCTGTTGGGATATGGGTACCTCTTCTATTGCCCCTTGAGCAAGTAGTGAGGTGACCTCCTGACATAAGAGAGTGGTGGAAGGGCCCTGAGACTTGAACTGTCTTGTGATGGTAGGAGTGGGCATACTGTGAAAATGGAGTTTGCACCCCTCTCGTACAATGGAAAGAGTCCAGTTTTCTGATGTTATTTGTTGCCACCTTCTGGCAAAATGACAAAGTCTGCCGGGGATGGTGTGAGGTTTTGGACCTTTCAGGGGCAGGATGACCAAGTTCTCTAGGAAGGAGTCAAAGCCCCTGAGGAGGCTGAGTCTGCTGAGCTGGTTGAGCTCTGGGGACTTGTGCTTTCCTTTGCTGTCTGGGCTGTTGTTGCCCCTTCTGGGCAGCATGAACTGGACAGTGGACAGCCTGGGTGTAAGATGGGTAGAATTTCTTTTTCTTGTTGAAAAGGGGGTTCTTAGTTGTCTTTTTCTTTGCTGTTTTGGCTGTAACCCTTGATAATCTGTTCAAGGTTGTATTTTCAGACTCAGGCTGATTAGCTTTGTCTTGCCAATCCTTGCCAAAGAGATTTTCTCCTGTGCAAGGAATGTTCCCCACCTTATCTTGCACCCATTGTTCTAAATCTGATGCCTGAAGCCAGGCAATGCGACGTGCACCGATGGAAATAGCTGAGGTCCTGCTAATGCACTCAAAGCAATCAAAGGTTGCACGATTCATGAACTTAGACATGTTCTGGGCATGTTTGACCAGAGTGAGAAAGTCTGTTCTTTTATCATCAGGGAGAAGTGGAGTTATGAGCTCTAGATCCCTTGTAACCTCCTTAAGGAACATTCCCATGTAGAGAATGTAAAAGCTGATCCTGGCTGATAGCATCGAGGATTGAAAGCATCGACACCCAAAGGCATCGAGAGTCCTTGATTAATGGCCTGGAGGACTGGAAGAATGAGTTTTAGCACTCTTGATCCTATGCACTGCCGATTACACTACCATTGAATGGTGTGGTAATTGTGTCTTCTGAAAACCAGGACACTGCGGAACTCGGTACATGGTATCGAGTCTTCGAGAGTGTGGAGACACCGTTAAAGGGGCTTCCCACATCCTTAATATGAGGTCATGCAGGATTCAATGAATGGGAAGAGTAGCCGCTTCTTTAGGAGCTGCCGGGTACTGAAGAATTTCTAATTCTTCTGCTCTCGGTTCTTTTTTCAGGGGTTACCGTGATTGAAAGTCCTCAGGCTACATCAAGTATGAAATCCTGAAAAGACATGTCCTCTGGAGGAGACATCCTATGCTGAGGTGAAGGAGAGGAATCCTCCTCTGGTAGAAGCACCCCGGTACCAGTAGTGTCTTTGGAATCATCGGAATCGGAGGACTCTAAATATCTCCGTGCCGGGTGCTCTTGCATTGCTTGACGCCAGTATCGATCGAAGTCGACATCGGACTGTCTCAATACCGGGCCCTCGATACTGGATATTGATTCAAGAGCTGGCATGGGGGAAGCACATCGGTTAAAGCAGGTGCGGTTGGTACTGGTACCGATGACTGCGGAGCCATGTAAAGCTGTCTTAGCGGTACCGAGGCTGCTAAGAAAGCCCATAGACTGCGTTCGATGGCTCGGATGCGCTGAGCCACAGGCCCTGCCGATGCCTGAATGTCAGTACCGGTGGAACAGGCCACGACACCAGAACATGGCACCAGGAGTTCCCCCGAGGTGGAAGCTTTGGGAATGTCCTGGAGCCCCGTTAATGCTTTGCAGGCCGGAGCCTCCTGCCAGGGCTGCTTTGCCGGTATATTTTCCTCGAGGGCAACGCTAGTAGCATCTGAATGCTTCGAAGGAGATCTACCCTTTGAGGACCGGCCGGTCTTGGAAGACCTGGGTTTAGTTACCTGAGATCCATGGGAGGAAAATGAAGCCCTGGAAGACGGCGATGCAACGGACATCGCATCTGCGGTAAAGAGGGTGACGAATTTTGCAGCTCTGTTCTGCAGGCCTCTCTTGGTCATATTTCTACAGAGGAGATACTCTGATGGTAAATGGTCAGGACCTAAACATTTAAGACATCAGTCATGGGTGTCGGTAGCAGAAATGGTACCGCTACACTTTGAACATTTGTTTGAAACCACTAGTTGGTTTCTCCATTTTAGAAGAAAAGAGGGCCTAGTGCCCAAAATGGCGCCTGGCACCTAGAGGGGACAGACCCTCCAAAAAGAAGAATTCTTTTTTTTTTGAAAAGAAGTAAGAAATGAAGAAAAGACTGGTGGTACCGGTATAGGTGTCGACGGTGAAGGCAGACGCGACCACAAAAAGAAAATTTTCTGCGGTGACAGGGTTTGCTTCCAGTCGGCTCCATGGAAAATGAAAAACTGAAGAGGGAGAGTTGGAAAGGCAGGAAGGCAGCGATGCAGGAGCAGTGGGATGCTCCCAAAAGCTTTCCTATTGGACTCTGGGGAGCGTTCTCGCACAGGCTCCGTTGGTAACGACAATACCCCATATGTGAAGACTACATTCCTGCTTGTTCCTGGAGATATACTTTTTCACTGAAAGGGTGATGGATACTTGGAATGCTCTCCCAATGGAGGTGGTGGGAGCAAATACAATGATGGAATTCAAAATGGCATTGGACAGACACAGTGGATCCCTTTATAGCAAGAGGATGAAATCAAAGCAAACTTAAATATCTTTTTTACTTCAATAAATACAGGGGGACTTTAGCAGTAACAACTACTCCAGTCAGCAAAGAAAAAAAAATCAATCCTACTGTACATATCATGAGGATGAGAATATAAAGTATACCTCCTCCTTGACCCAGACCTTTTACACCAAATATGCAGTAGGTAATAATCCACCAGTAGTTTCCCCAGCTTCTTCTTGTGGAAAACCAAACTGGCCCCACCCACCTTTGAAATGATCTAATCTAATCTAAGGTTTAACACCATATTGAAATCCCCATCCATAATAATTGATCTGCCCATATAGCTTTGCAACACCCCCCTCAAATTATCATAAAAGGCCTCCTGCTGTGAGTTGGAGACATAAGCATACACCAAAGCTAAACAAATCCCTGCAATCCTCACCTCAAGGATTAAATACCTCCCCAGATAATCCTTATAAAACCCCTTCACTTTAAAACCCACAATGTCCCCTATCAATATTCCCATCCCCCCACTAGTGGTGTGCTTCATAGGCTGCCAGGAAGACATGTGGAAACTCATGCTTCTTCAGCAAATGCACCTGAGATCCCTTCAAATGGATCACTTGAATAAACACAATCTGAGCTTTCTGCTGTTTACATTTTTTAAAAAGAAAGCAATGCTTTTGTCAAGTGGAAAGTCCTTTAGCATTCACTGATACCAGTGTAGAGGTCATCCCTCAACAAACTACCTCCCCACCAAAAACCCCATGCCAGACTCCTCCTCCCATATTCCCCACCCCCTTGCAGACCCAACAACCACCATCCACGGCAGCCAGCTCCATCAGAGAAGTAAATTACTCATCCAGACCTGGCAATCATGCCCCCTTTAAATCGTCCCCCTCTCTGACACCCCCTCCCCACAAACACTCATCCACTGCATTCCACCAAGTCCAAATCGCCCTTACCTCAAGCCCAAAGTCACCACCCAATCCACTCACTCCACAAACTCAATCACCATATTTCCCCCAATAGCACTACACCCCTCCTTCCCACCACAAACTATCCAAAGCAACTCACCTGCTCACCCACTCACAATCACCATCCACATCAGCACTTCCAGATTCAAATGCCATCCTTACCCCACCCACTCCATACCCCACCCAAATCCACCCCGTCACTACACACTCACCACATTCACCCCCCCCCCCCTCCACATCAGTTCACACAGTCTAAGGCAACCAGTCCTCTAGAAGAAACCACATTACTCCAATCCTAAAAGACCTGCACTGGCTGCCAATCAACTGCCGGCTCACGTACAAAATAGTACTGCTGACCTTCAAAAGCATCAACAAAATATCCTCCACCTCCCTAATGGACCTTCTCCACCCCACTCCTGCAAACAGATCAAGAAGGACCTTCGCCACCAACACACTAATAAACCTCAGTGAAATAACAAAATGCTCTCAGGCAACAAAGAACAGAGCCTTTGTGTTCTACGCACCTACTTGCTGGAATGAGCTCCCAACCACCATCCGAGCGATCACTGACCTCAATTCAGGAAGGCATTAAAGCACCACCTTTTTCTTCTACACTACTCACATGCCAACGATACAACCCCACCCATCAGTCCAACCATCTAACTATAAATAACTGACAACCCTGTACATAGTTATTAGAGAACGCCATATCGCTACAACAGCTCAGTGACACCCTGCTGAGACTGTATATAGTTACCCCAGTTCTATATCCAAGTTACAATACCCGTTCAATGTAAGTACGAAGCAGGCTCCCCCTGCTTTGTACAAAAATGTTACTTGTAAACCGCACTGATTTTAAAGAGCATGGTATAGAAAAGCATTAAATAAATAAAATAAAGGCTTATATAGCAAAGAAAACAAATCAGCAGTCCCATAGGTCCTTCAAGTCTAAATCAGTTGCCTCTTCCAGTAGCCACTGCACATTCTTCTGTTTCTTGCTCACTTGCTGCCACTTCCCATGCTCAAGACCTTGTCCTCCCTTCCCTTCCTCCGGAAACACTATAGCACCAAGTCCAAAATCCTTCACCACTTTAGCTGCTTCCTTTAGCATCAACGCTCTCTTTGTCACACCATTATAAGTAATAACCAACCTAAACGGAAACAGCCACCTGTACCGTGCATTCATTTCAATAGCTCAGCAGTGGCAATCTGAAACTTTTGTAGAGTAGCCGGTGATAGATCTGCATATATGATCACCTTGTGCCCCTTCAAATAAAAGGCACCCACAGACCTCATTTTGGCTGCAATCTTCTTGATCTCATAATCATGCAGGCAGATCACAATCTCCTGTGGAGTCTCCACTCTTGGCGACACCAGGGCCCGATTTGTCCAGTCTATTTTAATAGCGCCAGTCTAAGGCTCCTGGCTTCCAAAATTTAGCAATGCTCCACAAATCTCCACAGCAACCAATTTACAGTCCTCCGCCCCCCTCCAGACTCAGGCACTCCTCGAATACTGCTGATTCACTAAATCTTCACGTTTTAATGCCAGCTCCTGCTGCAACTTACACTCCATCTCCAGCGCCTACTTACTGGGGGCACGGTGAGGGGAGTCTCCCTCATGTGGAAAAGCAGCCACCCCAAGATCCGGTGAATGGGGACACTAATAGCCCCCTTGGGAGGGAAAGGATATTGGAGAATCTCCAACTCCTCCGGCCCTGGGCTCCTCCTCAGCATCGATGGTAAAAGGCAAGGCTTTGGCAATGTCCCTCACAAACTCATGGAAGGATATAGCCTCCGGAGGTGATTTCCAGCACTCATATGGTGGAGAAATCTAAATATTGACATGGTGCCTCCAGCAGTTGGGAGGGAAGGATGGAGTCAGAGGCTCCAGACGGTCCAACCTGGAGGTGCTCAGGGGAGAACCCCGGCACTGACTGGGACTTCGACTGTCTGCCCGAGCTGTCTTCCTGGCAGGGGAGAGCATGGGCCTCCAGGATGGGTTGCACCTCCGAAGGGGAGACTACCACAGTGGAAGGGACCACTCTTGGCACCAAGGAACCCAAAGGTATCAGATCTTGGCAGCCTGCAAAACCAGGAAAGCAGCCAGGCGTTCCCACATTCAGTTCAAACGTCTCCTGCTGACCTATAAGATATTTAGATGTCTCTATCATATCTTCCCTCTTCCGTCTTTCTGCCAAAGTATAAATATTGCAATCTTTAAGTCTGCCCTCATATCAAGGCCGGCCCAAGGGTTCCTATCGCCCTAGGCTGGCCCTCCATGCCACCCCCACCCACCCGCTCCATGCCTGAGGCATTGCCCCTACTCCAGCATCCATTTACCCACCAGGGGAGGGGGACAGTATGCCGATCCTTTCTTTGAATCAGCAGAGGTACAGCCACTGCTTCAGCACTGCAGCAGGCTTTAAAATGCCACATGTGCTGAAACGGCAGATCAGAATGCCACCCACCAGGGTCTGCCACCCTAGGCGACTGTCTAGTTTGCCTAGTGGACAGGCTGGCCCTGCCCCATATGTGTTATGATGAAGCCCACTAACCATTTTGGTAGCCACCCTCTGCACCGACTCTATCCTGTTCATATCCTTTTGAAGGTGTGGTCTCCAGGTTTCCACACAAATAACCTCTACCTAAATTAGGTCTCAACAAAGATTTAAAGAGAGGCACTATTATCTCCTTCTTACTGTTGGCTATTCATCTCCCTATGCACCCAAGCATCCTTCTGGCTTTTGCTGTCACCTTTTCTACCTGTTTAGTCACGTTAAGATAATCAGAAACAACCACCCCTAGGTCCTGCTCTCCTTTCATGAACAGATGTACTTCAACCCCTATACTGTACCGCTCCCTTGGATTTTTGCAGCCCAAATGAGTGACCCTACATTTTTAGCATTAAACCTCAGCTGCCATTCTTAAAGCTTTGTTCAATCCCTCCTAATGTTATCTACACTTTTCTGGGTGTCTGCTCTATTGCAGATTTTGGTATTATCCACAAGGAGGCAAACTTTACCTGTTAGTCCTCCTGCAATATCACTTACAAAAATGTAAAAAAGAATCAGACCAAGGACAGATTCCTGCAGCACACCACTGATAACATCCTTCTCCTCAGAGTGAGCTCCATTTACCTGCACTCTTTGCGCCTCCTATGCAACCAATTTCTAACCCAGTCAGTCACTTTATGGTCCATCCCTAGGGCACTCAATTTATTTATAAATCACCTGTGTGGAATAGTGTCAAAGGCTTTACTGAAATCTAAGAACACCACATCTAGAGCTCTCCCACCGTTCAACTCAGGTCACTCAGTCAAAAAAATTAATGAGATTTGTCTGATAAGACCTGCCTCAGATCCTGTAAATTACTGTATTCCAGAAACCTCACTATCTGTTTTAGCAATATTTCCATTAGTTTGCTCACTATAGAGGTCAAACTAACCAGCCTGTAGTTCTCAATCTCATCCGTCCTTCCACTTTTGTGTAAAGGGACCACATGCGCCCTTCTTTAGTACTCTTGCGACACTAAAGAAGCATTGAAAAGGTCAGACAGTGGAGCAGATAGAACGTCCCTAAATTCCTTCAATACTCTCGGACATTTCCCATCTGGCCTCATCATTCTGACTACTTTTAGTTTATCTAGCTCCTCGCAAACAGTCTTATGAAAACCGTTCAAAATTCGCCTCACTTCTGTTCCTATTTCTCGGTGTGTTCCGAGTTCCCAAAGCAACATGGTTATTTGTTAGCCCCTGGTTCTACTAATTGTTATCAGTGCTACAGGTCCTATAATGCACCAGGATGGAGCTGTCAGAAATCCAGGACTGGCATAAAATCTCTCTCCTGGAACTGGGAAACTTGGCAGCTCTGATACATGGTACTATGCAGTACAAAATTCTGAAAATAGGAAACTATGAATCTGGAAAATAAAGTCTATGGAATTAAATTATCTGAGATCTCTTGGCTAACCACTGGAATGCAACTGTGACCCACAGCTAAAATAAGTTTTGCATATACTGAGTTTTGTTTAAGGCCTCTACTAAGCCGCATTATGGTTTTGCAGTTAACATGTATTAACAAGAAAAGTTAATCTACAGTAACTACAAAATCATGGGATGCGCTAGAAGTGTTCCCAGCATTTGGAGGCAGGCAACCATGCTACTAATGCAAGGCAATGGCTGTTACAGCGCATTAATGGGAAAGCCACAAAAGTGGAATGCACCTCTGGAAATGCTGTTAACTGTTCCATGTTATTTGTCGCATTAGCAGTTAATGTGTGTTAATGGCACCCATGTTAAGAACATAAGAATATAAGATATGCCATAAAGTTTTGATAGTACTCGTATCCTTCAAAGGTACTTACTCTGAACCATGCACTCTTGAGCAGCTGTCGGCTTTATTCCATGTTCTGCTTTAAAAGTTGATCTCTCTCCTTTCTAAATGTTAGTAACAGCAGCCTGGTTACAACCTGGTTAAGGTGAAGGCCATCATTTTGGAATAGGTTCCTCCTTTCCCAGAAAGTTGCCCAGTTCCTAACAAATTTAAATCCCTCTTCCCTGAAGCATTTTCTCATCCCCACATTGAGATTCTGAGCTCTATATGCCTCTTGGGTCCTGCACATGGTATGGGAAGCATTTCTGAAAATGCAACCATGGTAGTTCTGGATTTCAACTTTCTAACTAAAATCCTAAATTTTGCTTTGAGAACTTCCCTCCTGTACTTTCCTGTGTCACTGGAACCCTAGTGTTCAAAGACAGCCGGCTCCTTCCTAGAATTGTCTAAAATCCTATCTACAGCTGTGGTCAACATTATTGGCACCCTTGCATTTTAGGTATGTTTTGTACAATATCTTGAGAAATAATTGGAAATATCCCAGCTGTATGTCATCATATTATTTTAATAGTATGTTCAAAGGTATAGAGCAAAAAAAAAAAAAAAGATGTCTGTGCAACTTAGATGCAGTAATTTCTGAGGAAAAAAACCCAAAACAAAATATGACCTGGACAGGATTAATGGCATCCTTCATTAATATTTGGTTGCACAACCCTTGGCAGTGATGACAGCCTCTAAACATCTTGTAGCCACCTATACGTTTTGTACATCTGCCTGCTGGACGTTTCTCCCACTCAAACTGTGATTTGTTAAAGCTCATGACTGTTTCTAGGATTCCTTTTACCAATGGCAGATTTTAGCTCTTTCCAAGGGCTCTTGATTGGTTGAGATCAGAACTCCTTGCTGGCCAGTTTAAAACAGTCCAGTTCCTTTTTAACCCATTCTTTTCTACTTTTGGATGTGTGTTTTGGGTCATTGTCCTGCTGGAGGACCCTTGACCTTCGACCCATATCTAGCTTTGACACTAGGTAGCACATTTTGCTCCAAAATACCTTGGTAGTCTTCTGACTTCATGATTCCTTTAATACGTTCCAGGCTTCCAGTTCCTGAGGAAGCAAAACAGTCCCCACAACATTATGGAACTTCCATCATATTTGACAGTAAGAAGGATTTTTTTCCTTATAAGCTTCGTTTCTTCGCTTGTAAATGTATTGCTGGTCTGCATTGCCAAAGAGCTCAAGCTTGGTTTCATCTATCCACAGAACATTTTCCCAGAAGAAGTTTGGTTTCTCAAGGTGGGTTTGGGCAAAGATCAGGCGAGCTTTGTTATGTTTATCTTTGGGCAGTGGGGTCCTCCTTAGCCTTCGCCCATGAAGTCCTTCTTTGTTTGGTGCGCAGCATATGGTGCAGGTTGAAACCACCATTCTAGTTTGCTCCAGGTCAGTCTTAAGCTCTTTAGATGTCGTACGTAGTGTTTTTCCAGTGGTTCACACTAACCTTTGAAGACCCTTGAATTAATTTTGCTCTTCCCACCACATCCTGGGAGGTTCCTGATAGTTCCATGAGCAAAAACATCTTAACATTGCAAACTGTAGACGCAGGAATCCCAAGGTCTTTGGAGATGGCCTTGTACCCTTTTGACGTTTGATGATAATGGGTTTTCTGACGATCTCAGGCAGCTCTCTTGTCTTCACCATTGTGAAATAAGCACAGGGAGAGAATGTGGCCATTTTAAACATTAGAGCCATCATTCATACACCCAAACACCCTTCTGGCTTTCACAATCACCTTTTCTACCTGTTTAGCTACTTTCTCTTCCTATTGTTGACATTCCTTAATCGTCTCCCCTCATAAGAACAACGTCAAGGCCCCCCTTCTTATCATCCGCAATGCTTGACCCAGTACAAGCATTGCGGAACCTGTGTCTTTTGGGGAAACTGCTAGGTACGTATGACCTAGATTGGCCACTGTTGGAAACAGGATACTGGGCTTGATGGACCTTGGTCTGACCCAGTATGGCATATCTTATGTTCTTATCCCTTCTTTACCATCCTCACTTCTCCCGCCATCTTGTCATCTACCCTATCATCTGCTTTTGAGCTTCACCATTTTTTCCCTCTCATTCAGCCATCTCCTCCCTCTCTGAAAGAATCTTATCCTCATTATTGCCATGCTGCCTCGTCTCTGCCCTGCACTCTTTTGCCCCTTCTCTTTCTCTCATCTGGAAATTTCAATCCCAACCCTGGCCCCCCTAGACTTTTTTCACACTCCCAGGACAGATCCTCATACAACTATTCAAATTTTATTCGTATTCCTCTCCTTTCCCCCTCCTCTCTCCCTTTCTCATGCTCCTTCAGGAATGCACATTCCATCTCAAATAAGGTGAAATTAGACTTACCTGCTAATTGTGGTTCCTTGAGGAACTCTAGTCTAGTCCCGGACCTCTGGGGTATAAGCACCTCCTCCCGCAGCCTTGGAGACTGAGCACATCACCCTTTTTGGTGACACCAGGATAAATAGATGAGGAGCCGCCTCCTTTCTCCAGTAACCTATTGACCAGGCAGACTCACCAGAGCAATAAGTAAGTAGATAACACATTCTTAAACTCTCTATATAAGTCTATATAACTATTGAACTATACGAACTGCCTAAATTTGCCTAACATTGATACTTGGCAATAAATAAGAAAAGATTTATATACCTTCTGCTTAGGCTTGCTTTGCCCTTTCCCTAGGACCTCCTAGCAGGTATTGGTAAAACTGCCCCACAGATGTCACGCTTTCACCCCCCCAAATGCACCACAGCCCAACCAGTCACCAGCGCCACCAAATGACTAAATACTGTTTATCTCACTTCAGGCTATGGTCCAGACTACTACAGCAGGGAGGGATACGGGACTAGACTAGAGTTCCTCAAGGAACCACAATTAGCAGGTAAGTCTAATTTCACCTTCCTTATCGTCCCTCTAGTCTAGTCCCGGACCTCTGGGGATGTAACAGAGCAGTAAGATATTAACAGGAGGGACCTGCCAGACCATCCTGAAGAACCGCTGATCCAAATCTAGCATCTCCCTCCACCTGCAGGTCTATCCTGTAATGTTTGACAAAGGAATGCAAGGACGACCACGTCGCTGCCTTACAAATCTCTGCTGCCGGCACCAAACTGACCTCCGCCCAGGAAGCTGCCTGTGCCCTAGTCAAATGAGCTCTTAAGCCACTCGGTACCGAACTGCCTTTCAATATATACGCAGTGGCAATCGCCTGTTTAAGCCACCTTGCAACAGACGATTTTGACGCCGGCTCTCCTTGCCTTTGTCCTCCAAACAAGACAAACAATCTGTCTGTCTTGAGGAAGCCAGCCGTTCTTTGCAGATACACCCGCAAAACTCTACTCACATCTAACCGATGTAACCGCCTCCTAGATTTGTCCATGCCACCCTTCTCATAAACCGGCAAAGACACTGTCTGATTCACATGAAACATCGATACCATCTTAGGCAAAAATGAAAGCACTGTTCTCAACATTACCTTCTTGTCACAGAAGGATAGAAAAGGCTCCCTACAAGACAAAGCCTGCAACTCTGAAATCCACCTTGCCGAAGAAATGGCCACTAAAAGACCACCTTGAGTGTGAGATCTTTCAACGTTGACCTAGCCACCAGTTCAAAAGGTTCACCTATCAACGCTTCTAGCACCAAATTGAGATCCCAAGTCAGTACCGGGTTCCGGCACGGCGGTCTCAGTAGAGATGTCGCCCTCAAAAACCGCTTCAAAGGTGAGAACCAAGCACTAACCCTTGTACCTTTCTCCGATAACAAGAAAGTGCTGCCAACTGAACTCGTACGGATGCCGCCGCTAATCCTTTATCAAATCCGTCTTGCAAGAACGCCAAAACCTGTGGAATAGAGGCCTTCAGTGCCAGCACACGCCTATCTTCGCACCACGCCTCAAACAGTCGCCATACGCGGATATACGCTACCGAGGTAGATCTTCGCCTAGACCTCAACAAAGTAGAAATCACCGCAGACGAATACCCCTGGCTGTCATCCTTGCCCTTTCACTAGCCAGGCCGTCAGCGAGAACCGATCCATGTGAGGCATCTTCAATGGACCCTGCAGTAACAGATCCCCTCTGACTGGTAGTTTCCACGGCAGCTCCACCAGAAGCCATACCAGGTCGGCATACCATGGCCTTCTCGGCCAATCCGGCGCAACGAGAATCACCTGACCCTTGTGCCTCTCTATTTTCTGTATTACGCGACCTATTAACACCCATGGAGGAAACACGTATAGGAGTTGGTCTTCCAGCCATCTCTGCAGCAGGGCGTCCAAACCTTCGGACATTCTCTCTCTCCTTCTGCTGTAAAACCTGTCCACTTTCGCCGATGCGAATGTCGCCATGAGATCCATTACTGGCAGACCCCAGTGATCCACTAACATCTCGAAGACCTCCTGATGGAGAGCCCACTCTCCTGGGTCCACCACGACCCGACTCAAGAAGTCGGCGGTTACACTGTCCACTCCTGCCACGTGTCCTGCTGATAGGGCTTCCAGATGCAACTCGGCCCAACCTAATAGCTCCTCCGCCTCTGCCTCCAGAGCTACACTGCTGGTGCCCCCTTGCCGATTGATTTATGCTAACGCCGTGGCGATGTCCGACAGCACTCAAATCGCGATCCCCTGCACCTGCTGCTGGAAAGCCCCGAGTGCCAGCGTGACCGCCCTGAGCTCTAATCTGTTGATTGACCATTGCCTTTCCTGTTTGGTCCACTGCACCTGGGCAAACTGACCCTCGAAATGCGCTCCCCAGCCGGACAGGCTGGCATCCATTGTCAAGGGTTTCCAATTCGGAGACTCCAATGGCATGCCCTCCTCCAAATTCCTGGGATCTAGCCACCACTGCAGAGTCTGCCTGACCTGTACCGGACAGATCAGCTTCTGCGACAATTGATCTGACTGATGGGACCATCTCCTTAGCAGCGCTCTCTGCAATGGCCGCATGTGCGACCTGGCCCAAGGCACTAACTCGAGCATGGCTGCCATTGTCCCCAACAGCTGCAGGTAATGCCACGCTGAGGGAGCCCGTTTCCCCAAGAACTCCCGAATGAGCTGCCTCATTCCTAAAGCCCTGGCGCGCGGCAGGAACACCCTGCCTCACTTCGTGTCGAAGCGGGCTCCCAAGTACTCCAATTCCTGAGAGTGCTCTAACCTGCTCTTTGCTACATTTACCACCCATCCTAAACTCTGCAGAAACTGCACCACCCGGCGAGTAGCTGTTTCGCTTTCGCTTCTTGACTTTGCTCGAATCAACCAATCGTCCAGGTATGGGTGGACCAACACCCCCTCTCTGCGCAATGCCACCGCTACTATGACCATGACCTTGGTAAATGCTCGTGGTGCCATTGCCAAGCCAAACGGCAACACCTGGAACTGAAAATGCCCTATCGGAACTGCAAAGCGCAGGTACTGTTGATGCTCTAAGCAGATGGGAATGTGCAAATACGCTTCCGAGAGGTCCAACGATATTAGATACTCTCCCTGCCTCACCACCACGATGACAGACCTCAGAGTTTCCATGCGAAAGTGAGAAACTCTGAGATATCAGTTGACTCCTTTGAGATCCAGAATCGGCCGCCAAGACCCTTCCTTTTTGGGTACCACAAAATAAATCGAGTACCGACTGCATCCGCACTGGTCTACTGGAACTGGCACCACCGCGTTGAGGTCCTGCAGCCTTTGCAAAGTCTCTAGCACTGCCCGTTTCTTTGACTTCATTCTGCAGGGAGACTGTACGAAGGCGGCGTGCACGGGGCGTTGGAACTCTACAGCATACCCTTTCCGAATGACTTCCAACACCCAACGATCCGACGTTATTTGGACCCAGGCAGGATAAAACTCTCTTAACCAACCCCCTACGGGCACCAATCCTGCCTGAGCCCCCCTCGCTTCATTGAGGCTTCTTGAGGGCTGAGGATGAACAAGCTCCAAAGCCTCTCCCCGCTCCCCTAAACTCTCAAAACCCCTGCGATCTACACTGAAAATGCCCTCTTTGAAATTGCCCAAACCTCAGCGTACAAAATCTCCGAAATTCTCTCTGCTGGCTTCTGGAGGGCGCCAGAGGACGGTTCTGCTTCTGTATGTCCTCTGGCAACCTTCCCCCTTTGGACTCCCCGAGGTCTTTAAGAAAGCTCCCCTTTCCGGGTAAGCTCCTTTTTGGAGAAGATTTGGACAAATTGGTTAGTCTTGCCTTCGAGGCTCCGTCTGCCACCCAATTACGCAGCCACAGATACCTACGCGCTGCTATTACAGACGCCATGCTTTTCGCCAGCCCTCGAATGAGATCATACTGCACATCTGCCAAATAAACTGCCCCCGATTCCATTCGGGCCGCTTCCTCTATCGCTTTTTCCTCCTGATTCAACTTCATCCTTTGGGCCCATCATAGACAACCCCTTGCTACCCATGCCCCACAGATGGAAGCCTGCATTGAAAGTGCATTAACATCGAAAACTTGTTTTAGCAGAGTATCTAGTCTCCTATCCTGCGCATCCTTCAGGGCAGCACCTCCCTCCACAGGAATCGTCGTCTTTTTCATGACCGCAGACACCGCCGCATCCACCTTCGGAGACTTGAAAAGTTCTCTGTCCTGATCCTGTAATGGGTACAGTCTTGCCATCACCCGGGAACCTCTCATCCTGGCTTCTGGCGTGTCCCATTCCTCCTGGATCATCTCCTGAAGATTCTGTGCATTGGAAAAACTCTCTGGGACTTGCGAGTCGCCTGAAGCAACGGATCCTCCAAAGACGAATCCACCCCTTGCTCTGCCATCGGCATGTTAAGAGCTTTCAGCATCTCTGAAATAAGGGCTGCCAGTTCCTCTCGCCGGAATACCCTGACCACTCTTGCTTGTTCCTCCTGCTCAGCATTCTCGCCTTCTTCCAAGTTCAGATCCCTATCTGAGTCTTCGTCTTCCGAGACATCTTCTGAGACCACAGACCCCACTTTATCTTTCTCCAACCTAGGTCTCTTACACGAGGCAGCACCCGCCCCCGCGGTCATGGAAGGCCCAGCCCGCTTTAGACCCAGGCCTATCTCCGCCTCCGCAGTCCCCGGCTTCCCTCCCAGGGCCTGCTGGAGTAGGCACATAAAGTCCTGGGAAAAGATCGCCACCAGTCCCCCCTGCAAAGCAGGCTGGGACGTGGAAGGCTCTGGAGCCGTGGATGTGCCTTGCACTAATTCTGGAGGTGGGGCTGCAGGAGATAGGGGCTCCGGAGAGCCCGACGTCTCTTCTCTCAGCACCGCCCCTTCTGTCTCCATCTCCTTTGCTGCCGCTTTTTGGGCACAGCCCTTGCAGACCCCCACCTCTGACACTGACCGCCTCTTTGCCCCACACATTACACATTGAGGCCTAGAGGGCATCTTAGCCAGCTCCCAAAAGGTTGCCCGACTCTCCTGAATCCAGCGTGTTATGCTCCTTTAATTTTCTCCTTATTTTATTTTATTTTATTTTTTGAAACGCAGGTCCTGCACTCCTGCAATCAGGCTGCTCTTCCAAAGGGCTCACCCTGGTCCAGCAGCCTACAACGAGCCCCTCTTATCAGCTGTGACTCACACCTGCCTTTCCGCACCGATGCCGCATAACTGAGGCCTGTTCTCCGCTAAAGCCTGCGGCGCAAAATTTGCCGCGCTTTTAAAACGATCTCCCTGCGCGGGTAATCCGCCTCACACTGATTGCCTGCTGTTCTGTCACCCACCCGAGAGCCTGCCCAGCGCGCCTCTCACCTTCAGTCTCTAAGAAAGAATGGAGTTCCTGCTGCCCGACTCTTGGCTCCGCTGACCTCGCCACGGCTGCGAGCTGCCTGGCTGCCACGACTCCGCTCACCTGCGCGGTCGCTTGCTCAACATCCCCTCACCCGATCTGCGGGTTCGGGAGATGGAGGCCCCAGCCGCAGCTCCCACACACAACCCCGAGATTAGTACCTGTACCTGACCCATGGCTTTTGTCCTTTTTGGATTCATCTTCTCTCTCCCTTGTGGATTTTAACATAGTAACATAGTAAATGACAGCAGATAAAGACCAGTATGGTCCATCTAGTCTGCTCAATAAGATGGCAAGAGTAGGTGCACCTGCCGCTCCGTGCAGATTACCCCTCCCCATGTCTTTGTTTAGGGGTGAACCCACCGCTCCATGTAGGTTACCCCTATTTGTTGAGAAATTAGATAGTTAAGTTTATTTTGATTTTATCCTGTTGCTGTAAAGGGATCCACTGTGTCTGTCCCATGCCATTTTGAATTCTGTCGCTATATTTGCCCCCACCACTTCCATCGGGAGGGCATTCCAAGCATCCACCACCCTTTCAGTGAAAAAGTATTTCCTGACATTGCCTTTCAATTTACCCCCTTGCAACTTCATGTTATACCCTCTAGTTTTACAGCTTCCCCGTCTTTGGAAGAGGTTTGTTTGTTCATTATTTCATGTTGATAACCCCTCTGATCATTATGCTTTGAAGCTCCTTTCTCTTGCCTCCTCATTCAACCTCCAGCTGTGCTCTACTGCCCCCTCTCACCTCCAGGCCAGCTATTCAACTTTGTTTTCTTTTCTAATTGCTTATCCTCAAATTTCTGTACCTCAATTCTTCCATTATCTGACCATCATCTGCTAAGCTTCACTCTTCATCTCCCCTCAGTCTCATCCAGTCTCTAACCTCTATAGAAATCTTCATGCTATTGACCCATCGGCTCTTTCCATTATTGTCTCATCGCCTCTTTCCTCCACTATGTCATCTGAGTCTGTTGATGAGGCAGTAGCTTCCTATAACACTGCACTCTCCTCTGCTCTGGATACTCTTGCTCCTCCCATGCCACATCCAATGAGGCGTACTGTACCTCAGCCAGGCTGTCTTCAACTACCCACTACCTACGTTCCTGTGCCCGCTCAACTGAGTACATTTGGCTCAAATTCCACATCTTTGTGGACTTTCTACACTTCAAATACATGCTGGTCTTTTTCCAGTCAGCCAAAGCATTCGCCAAACAAGACTATTATGTCCACCTGACTAACTCTTGCCTCTGACCCTCGCTGTCTCTTTACAACTCTTAACTGTTTCCTCAAAGTGCCTCCACCTCTGACTCCTCCTTTCCTTTCTGTCCAAATTTTGGCTATTTCCACAACAAAGTCCTCAAGATTACACTCGAATTCCCCACGAAGTCAGCTCCATTCCCTTCTTCCCTTCTTCACTCCCAACTCCTCCCCCTCAAACTCTGCCACCCTTTTCTCCTTTTCTAAGATCTCTGAGGAGGAAACCATACATCTTCCTTCCTCCTCCAAACTCACTACCTGTTCCTCTGATCCTATTCCCACCTGTTTCCTAAGCTCCATCTCCTCCACTGTCATCTCTTTCATCTGTCATATTCTCAACCTATCGCTTTCCACTGCAACTGTTCCTAAAGCCTTCAAGCATGCTGTAGTTACACCTTACCCCAAGAAACCCTCACTAGGCCCTACCTGTCCTAATTATTTACCCGCCTCCCTTCTCCCCTTCATTCTAAACTATTTGAACATGCCGTCATTGCCTTAACTTTCTCTCCTCTCAAGCCCATCTGAATCCATTGCAATCTGGCTTTCGTCCTTTACATTCTACTGAAATGGCTCTGGCCAAATCCAAGGGCCTTTACTCAGTCCTCATCCTTCTTGACTTTTCTGCTGCTTTTACACTGTTGACCACCACCTTCTTCTCGATACCTTGTCCTCACTTGGTTTTAAGGGCTCTGTGCTATCCTGGTTCTCTTCTTATCTCTCCCACTGCACTTGTGGAGGCCCAATCCAGTTCCTGTATGTCTGCCTGCATTGGCTGGACAAAAACTGGACATGAGGGAGATGGACCCGATTCTTCCACCTTGGGGCCCAGATGTATCCACGAAGGCAGAATCGGGGACATGATGTCCGATTGCTCCCTTATTCCGAGCAGATAGACGTACGGGGAGCTGCCCATCCTGATTCCAGAATGCCTCTGCTGGAGCGAGAGAGCAGTGGCATCCTCGTGCCATGGCAACAAACCATCCACAGGACGGCTCTGAATGACATGGTTAACATCTGCCCCTGCAACCTACTGTTCAGCCTTCACCAGCAGCCGCTGTGGGCTGGATCATGGTTGCAGTGGCACAGTGGGGGGGTGTGCGGCACGCGATGTGGGGGGCACCCCAGACTTATTTCACCATCGGGTTGGAATAAACCGGGCATTTACATCAGTGCCGGGGAATGTACAGAGGCGTGACCTGAATTGCCTCTGTACACCCCAGCAGCAGATCCCTCCCCTGCACTGCCCCTGCTTTGCCCCCCTCACGGCCCCGTCCAGCGCTCCCGCACAAATACTGTATACGTGCGGGGAGCGCTGGCAATGGAATCGCTTTCTGGGACAGAGCACAAGTTGGTCGTCCAACCCCGCTATTCACTGGACAGAATGCCGGCCTTAGTGTTTGTTCTGGTTGATCATCCTCTTTATTACTATCCTGTTTTCAGGACCCCAAAGGGTCTGTCTTGGGTCCATGCCTTTTCTCTCTCTATACCCAGTCCCTTGGTGCACTCATCTCCTCTCATGGTTTTCAGTACCATCTTTATTTTGATGGCTCTCAGATCTACCTCTCTACACCTGAAATCTCTCGGGCAATCTAAGTCCTGATCTCTGCCTGCCTATCTGACATTGCTGCCTGGATGTCTCATTGCCGTTTGAAATTGAATATGGCCAAAACAGAACTTCTTATCTTTCCCCCTAAACTCACTTCCTTCCTTCCTCTATCTCTGTGGATAACTATCTATTCCTCCCTGTATCCTCAGCTCGCAAACTTGGGGTCATCTTTGACTCCTCCATCTCCTCCTCCACACACATCCAACTGATAGCTAAAACCTGTCATTTCTTTCTCTATAACATCAGCAAAATAAAATTTGCCCCTTCTTTTCTGAACACACTACTAAGACACTTATCCACTCTTTAGTCTTGACTATCGCAACTTCCTCCTTGAATCATCTCTCTCCCCTTCAATCTTTTCAAAACTCAGTTGTGCGGCTAATCTTTCGCCGGCCTCGATATGCTCATAGAACCTTTCTTGTCAAGTCGCTTCATTGGCTCCCTATGCATTTCTGTATCCAGTTCAAGTTTCTTCTACTGACCTATAAATGTACTCATTCTGCTGCTCCTCACTACCCTTCCCTCTCTTATCTCTCCCTACATCCCTCCTTGGCAACTCTGCTCTTCTGGCAGATCACTTCTATTTATTCCCATCTCTTTTACTGCCAACTCCAGACTTCAATCCTTTCACCTTGCTGCTCCTTATGCGTGGAACAAACTTCCCGAGTCTGTAGGTCAGGCTTCATCTCTCCCTTTTCAAATCCAAGCTGAAAACTCACCTCTTCGAGGCTGCTTTTGGATCCTGATCCGCTTAGTCTCCTATGCGTTTCCTTACCATTCCCCTAGACATATCCTTGTCTCCAGCTGCTGTGTTGTCTGTCTTGACTAGACTGTAAGCTCTGATGAGCAGGGACCGTCTTTTATGTGTGTCTGTACAGTGCTGCATACTCCTTGTAGGGGTATACAAATGATCAATAGTAGTAGTAGTAATATAAACTTTTATTCTTCCCATTAAGCCTAATTCTAAAGAAAAACATTATCTTCTAGATGCTGAGTCTACTTTTCTGCCAGAAGGGTTGAATTATAAATTTAAACTTCCAGATAACTAACTCATTTTCCTAACAAATGTGTGAATGGAAGCGGATTTATATTGGACACATGATAATGGACACAAAAAAAGGCTGAATTAGCACAAGTGGAAGACTTGTGAAAGTACTGCCAATTCAACCGCAGCTAGTGGCCATTTGTATATCTTTCCTATGTATTCATAATTCATCATATTTATGATTTAATATTTTTTATATTTTTGCAATATAAAAAATGTTATTTTTTAAAATCAATCTCAGAGAAGTGCATTTAACATGTCATTCATTCCCCTTACATTTGGCTCAGAAATGGATGGGCACTCTGACAACAAACTCTTAAGACAACCTCTTAGGAAATGTAAATATTGGTGGAGAAACAAGTATTTTTCTCAGGAAGTGCATTAGAGGATTGCAGTCAGAAAGGCCAGATCCAGGCACAAGGGTGCAAATGTAAGATGTACCTCCATTTTAGACAGATTTCCATTTTATTTTTATTTATTTACATTCTCTTATATACTGTGCTATTCTGCATCAGTGTAGTTTACATTGAACAAACTGAAATTACATTGAACAGGGCATTATAACTTGGAGATAACTATTTTACAGGGAACATGGGCTATGGAGGGTTAAGTGGCTTGCCCAAGACCACAAGGAGCACCTGTGGGACTAGAAACCCCAATCCTTCTGGCCCAAAGTTGCTGTCCTCTAGTGGGATTTGAACCCCTGACCTTCTGGCCTGAAGTACCTTGCCCCAACCACTAGGCCACTCCTCCACTCTTAAAGCTATTTCTTAAAGCTAACCAAATTATAAATGAACTGAATTATGAATGGATTTGGATTTAATTGATAGCCTTTCAAAATCCAAGCTCAAGGCGAGTTACAAGTTCATGTGCAGTTGGAAGGTCGCTACCCAAGAGGGCTTACAATCTAAGTTAGTACCTGAGGCAAAGGAGAGTGTAGTGATTTGCGCAAGACCATTAGAAGTATCATTAGAACAAGTGGGATTTGAGCCCTGGTTCTTTGGATCTTAGCACTAACATCTAGGCTACCTCTGTGCTCCCTGATGCATATAGATAGGTAGCTATGGTGGACCCCAGATGACTGGTACTACTGCTCATGAGTTTCAGACTTGTGCTAACTCAATCTCTGTTTGTCTGATAATAGTGTAACAACCGTTTGCATTTCTAGGAATAGTTCCAGAAGTTGTGAAGAAATATACACAGAACTCTGCTAGTTTCAGGTTGTTTTCTTGAAAAGAATGGTAAGAAACTAACTCTTCCAAAGGACATCACTTATGGAAAGTGTTTGGAAGCTAGTTACTCTGCGAGATGCACTGAGCAGCCGGGTGCATACCACACTGCAGAACTGGACAAAAATACAAACTGTTTATCTGGCTCTCTTCCTCAGAAAAATGTACAGTAATTACCACACACATTCTTAAAACAATTCATAATTCTTTCAAGAAATCAATACCACAGAAGCTTGAGAAGCATTTCTTTTCCCTCACAAAATCCTCATGTAAGATTCATCAGGGTCATTTATCATAGACACAGAAAGGGAGAATAATCTTTTGGAAAGCAGGCCTTAATTAGGAACATCCCTGAAGCATTTCCATCACAGACAATTAACTGACAAATACCATTAGAAAGCAGGGGTGGGGATGGAAAATAATGTTTCGTTTTAAGCTAATTTTGTTTGGTTTTCTCATCTATATCATTTCTTTAATTTGTCTTTTTGGTTTTTAGTGTATATATATATTTTTTCTTTTACTATAGGGGTCATTCTAAACAGCATTTAGCAGGGATGTACGTCTGGTTGCTTGGGGCCAATTCTGGCCCCCAAAGATCCCTGCATGTATGCTGCTGATGTGAGGGGAGCTCTGGATGGGGATGGGAGGGGGATGGATGGAGGAGAATCACGAGCAGGGCAGAGGCAGGTCCAGGATCCCAGACGTAAAGGGTCAATTCTGGTCACGGCCCTGTATGTCTGGGAAGGGAAGGATGTATGGGGAACTTATTCCACCTCGGAGGTGGAATAAGTCCCACCGCGGGTATGGAGAGCGGCACCTGCAGACCTCCCCCACACAGGTGAGAGGCATCGGGAAGTTCCCTGCTGTCCGATCCTGGCACGCCACTCTGGGGGTTGGGCGGTAGGGAAAAGCTGTTTGACCTAGTCACGGTGCATTGGGACTCTTGCATGGCGTCTTGGTGCCATGGCGACAGGACATCATAGCACCAAGGCTCTATGCAGGAACGTAGGGCGGCCTAGATGGGGGAGGGGGGGTCCGGAAATGTGGCAGGACCTGAATCAGGGCATGTCTGGGCTGTCCAAGTGCCCAGATTCTGCTCCGTGCAAAATCGGGTCCAGATCCGGACCATCCAGATTTTTGATGTCCGGACGTCCCTGGTTCAGAATTAGCCTCTATGTGTTTTGCTTAGGAAACATTTTGCTAGCAGTGTCTTGACATTCCAGCCCAAATTTTCAAAGGTGAGCTCAGTTAGCATAGCACTGTCCCCATCAACGAAAGATAAGCAACACATTCAAACATGCACTCATTTCTTTTCAGATATACACATGCACACACTCATTCTTCAGACACAAACACACAGATACATGCATACATTCTTGCTCTACGGACACACACATATGCTGTCACTATTCAGATACCCATCTCCCCCACTCTCTCTCTCTTCTGAAGCTGTGCTATAGCCAGCTGCTCATGTGTTCATTCAGTCAGTGTCCCTCATCCCCACCAGACAGCATTAAAGCTACATAAATTAAAAACATCCATGCTTTGTTACTTTTTTTATGTTGTTTCATAGATATTGCTGATATTTTAAATAATTGAAAAACGACAGCACATCCTTATTAGAAAACAGGAGAAAGTGTGTCAAACGTCCAGGTGGGTGCCCATGTGAGCAGCAGCGATCATTACACGGTGTGGTTTGAGATAAAAGCCAAGGCAGAGTTCCTTCACAGTAAGTTCAAAGTCCTAGACTTCAAAAATGCTGACTTCCGGAAGATGGCCAAGTGCCTGAAGGAGCAGTTGACAGGGTGGGAGGAGGTAAGGGAAGGGAAATTGCAGTGGGCTAAACTAAAGGAGGCCATAAAAGTGGCATAGATAAGGAAAGTAAATAAAAACAAGAGGAAAAGGAAACCTATTTGATTTTCTAGAGTGGCTGCACAAATAAAGGCAAAAAACATAGCTTTCACCAAATTCAGAAGTTCACAAATAGAGGAGCACTGAAAAGAATACAGGATAAAGCCAAGAGAGACAAAAAGAGAAGTAAGGATTGCAAAATCAAAGGCAGAAGTAAGATGGCTAAAGATCTAAAGAATGGTGATAAAACTTTTTTCAGGCGTATTCAGGAGAAGAGGAAGTTCATTGCAAGACTCAAAAGTGCTGAGAACAGTTTCGATGAAAGTGACATTGAAAAAGCAAAAATGCTAAACAAATACTTCTGCTCTATTTTTACAAAAGAAAATCCTGGAAAAGGACCACCTGTGATTGACAAATATACAAATGGAAATGGAGTAGATACTACACCATTCACATAAGATGATGTGTTTGAACAGCTTGCAAAACTGAAAGTGGATAAAGCCATGGGACCAGATGGGATATATCTCAGGATACTGAGAGAGCACAGAGAGGTTCTTGCAGGGCCGTTAAAGGATGTTTTAATAGATCCTTGGAGACAGGAAACGTTCTGCAGAACTGGAAAAGGGCCAATGTGGTACCTCTTCACAAAAGTTGTAATAGGGAAGAAGTGGGAAACTATAGGCCAGTAAGTCTTACCTCTGTGGCAGAAAAGGTAATGGAGGCGCTCCAGAAAGAGAGAACAGTGGACTTTCTCAAAACCAACAGGTTGCATGATTCAAGGCAACATGGGTTTACCAAAGGATGATCATGCCAAACAAATCTGATTGAGTTCTTTGACTGAGTGACCAGAGAACTAGATCAAGGGCATGCAATGGATGTGATCTACCTAGATTTCAGCAAAGCCTTTGATACTGTTCCTCATAGGAGGCTTATCAAAAAACTGACCAGCCTGGGGATGGGTCCTACGGTGGTGAACTGGATCATAAATTGACTGACAGATGACAGAAGGTGATGGTAAACGGAACTCACTTGGATGAAAGGAAGTTGATTAATGGCGTGCCCCACGGATAGGTCCTGGGGCCGGTACTGTTCAATTTATTTGTGAGTGATATTGCTGAAGGACTGAATGGAAAAAGTCTGTCTTTTTGCAGATGACATGAACATTTGCAACAGAGTGGACTCCCCTGAGGGAGTGGATAACATGAGGAAAGATCTGCAAAAGCTGGAAGAATGGCCTAATGTTTGGCAGTTAAGATTTAATGTGAAGAAATGCAGTGTAACGCACTTGGGATGCAGAAATCCAAGGGAACTGTAGAAGGCAATGAGTCAGAGTGATTGTTTCTGCGGATCTCAAAGTGGTAAAACAGTATGACAAGGTGGTGGCTGGGTTGCATACAGAGAGGAATTACCAGCAGAAAGGAGGAGGTACTAATGCCACTGTACAAGTCGCTGGTGAGGCCTCACTTGGAACATTGTGTTCAGTTTTGGAGACCATATCTCACAAAGGATATAAAAAGACTGGAAATGGTTCAGAGGAAGGCGACCAAAATGATTTGGAGCTTGTGCCAGAAGACGTATGAAAAAAGACTCCAAGACCTAAATATGTATACTCTAGAGGAGAGGAGGGACAGGGGAGATATGATACAGACCTTTAAATACTTAAGGAATATTAATGAAAAAAACAAACCTTTTTCAAAGACGGAGAAGCTGTAATACTAGAGGGCATAACATGAACCTGCAAGGGGGTAAACGGAAAGGCAACATCAGGAAATACATTTTCAATGAAAGGGTGGTGGATGCTTGGAATGCCCTGCTGATGGAAGTGGTGGGAGCAAATACAGTGACAGAATTGAAAATGACATGGGGCAGATACGATGGCTCCCTTTATAGAAACAGGATAAAATCAAAATAAACTTAATTGTCTCCGATATCTCAACAAGTAGAGGTGACCTGCACGGAGTGGTGGGTACACCCCTAAACAAAGGCATGGGGAGGGGTGACCTGCACGGAGCGGCAGCACATTTACTCTTGCCATCTTGCTGGACAGACTAGATGGACCATGCTGGCCTTTATCTGCTGTCATATACTATGGAGGTTCATCCCCGCTATTCGCCCCCCTGCCGGCCCCATTAAAAGTCTCCCCGTATGAACAAGGAGTTTGTATGGGGAGGCTTAGACGGGGGCCGGAGGCGGCATTGTGGAGGCAGAGTGAGGGCGGGCAGTGGGCGATCCGTGACTCTGGACGTACAGGGCCGTGAACTTAGATAGGGGACTTATTCCACTTGAGAGGTGTAATAAGTCCCCCTGGACATTGGGGGATCGGGCTGCCGGCCCGGATAGTAAAGTAGGGGGTGCAGTAGTTCCCTGCAGCCAGACCCTGGCCATGGGAGGCTGGATCGCGGGTCTGGCTGTGGGGAAAGAAGTGAATTGGTGGCGGCCAGCATTCACGTCTCCTGAATGGAGTCGTGGTGCCATCGTGACGGGATGCCATAGCACTGTGGCTCCATTTAGGAGCCTGACTGAGTTAGCCGGGCAGGTGCCTTTGTGTGCAGGCCAATCGTAATCGGGTCTAGGCCAGCATGTACAGGCCCTAGACCTGATTCTGATCCCGCAGGGCACATCTAGAATCAGGTCTACCTCTGGGTGTCCGATTCCCATCGGACGTACAGTGGCCTGGATGGACACATTGGAATGTGCCTCCATGTTACTATGTTACAAAGCATGCTTGTGAAATGGGTGTATGCAAATGCCACTAGTTTTTGGACTCTGACAATCATAGATGATGATCACTCAGTACCCGAAGTGTAATTAACGGGCTAAAAGGACAATTCTTCTAGGTGTTACTATAGATGTGCAGCTCTTATTTGGCCCATATATCTCTGCTGTTCTCAGAAACTGCACTGCAGCCATTTCTAGAGAATAAGGACCTACTAGTTTTGGGCCATGCTGTTATCCTTAACAGGCTGGACTACTGCAATACTATTCTCACTGGCATCTCGGCAACAGTCTGAAACACTTTCTCAGCTTATTGAAAATAGCACTGTGAAACTCATTATGCATGCTAAAAATTCAGATCAAATTACTCTCCCTTTTTTAGTGCATAAGGTTTAGCCTTCAAATATTAGTCTTTGAGGTTCTTCTCACTGACACTTCTAAGAACCTATCTGCCACCCATTACTTCCTACTACGGAACATGAAATCTGCTTCGAGTAGTCTCTCCCCCAAAATAATATAAAATGGTATAAAATAAGTCCTAAATTCTTAGAAAAGATGTATGTGGCAACAGAAGAAGTGAACACATTCTAAAAAATCCTTTGGAGAACTTGCAAGGGAGATGTTTTTACTGAAGATGCCAAGGAGGGAGATTTTAGATCTGCGCTGGATTTCTGCCAGTGCTCATTCATTACAGTAGGTCTTCACATATTTTCTCTGAATCTAAGGACCAGCCCAAAAACTCAGGATTCCATGGCTAAGACCTCTTTCACCCACTCCAGCTAAAGCTGAAAGGCCAGGGAAGGGGGTGGAGGGAAAGACAGAGATCCTCTTCAAGATCTGACACATCTCCTTTCGGACCTGATTTGCTAAGACTGCTTGCCCATTGTGTCAAAGGGATCCTTAATGCATCACTGAGCCAGCAGCTCCCATTCCCCCCATTCTTTCAATCCTCTACCCTGTTCTCACTCAGTCTCTCTCTTATCCTCCCCCACTATCTCCAGTCTTTCTCCCTCACGGCCCCATCCTTTCTACAGAATTTTCTCTCATAACCTCCCGGTCCTCAGCAATGTCCCTCTCTCAATCCTCATTACCTTGCCTTATTTCTCTCTCATGCAACTGTTCCCCAGCAGTTTCTCTCTTTCATATCTCCCTCAACCCTACCAATCTCAAATCCCCCTCCCCCTTTATCTCACTCCTCATCTAGCTCCCCTTCCATCATCTAGCCAGACACCGTTCAGCCCACAGTCACTTTCCCAGGCTCCCTAAACCCCTGATTTAGCCAATCTCTCTGCCTAATCAACCTTTTCTCTCCCACTCTGACCCTGAGATCTTCTACCTGAACAAGAACCGTCTTCTTGTTGGCATCACGCAACTCGGTGAGCTTGAGCTGCATGATGCATAAACTCCTCTTGGGTTGTCATGTCTGGCAAGGCAATTGTGAGCATTCCTGCATCACGCTACTTAAATTCATTGGATGTTGCATGGTGCCAACAAGATATGTGTAGCTCCTGTTTTGGCAGCGGTAGCCAGAGTTCGGGCTATGAAAATTTCAGATGGAATAGGAAACCTTTTAGTTGCTATGGTGATCTGGCACCCAAGATACACTAGTGGCAAAATTGTGGATACACCATCATTCACTTCATGCTTACTTGAAGCCTCTTACTTCCCTCGTCTATTCTAGTTGATGTAAAGTCTATGGTTGAATGTGTTCTTGTTTATTGAATCAGCAGAGATCTAAAAAGCATACTTTTACTCTGAAAATTTGTGATTTTGCATGTTACGACGAGAGGTGAGCATAGTTTTTCATATTTCCTATAATTACACCACTTGTTAGTCATGCAGTTTTACTCTGCTATGGACCATAAAAAGAGCAGAGCCCTCGCAGACCGTGGGAAGAGAAAGCACAGTTACTTACCTGTAACAGGTGATCTCTGGGAACAGCAGGAATAGTCCTCACATATGGGTATGTCGGTACCGACGGAGCCTGCGTGGGAAAGCTCCCCAGCTTCCCAAAAGGAAAGCTTTTGGGGCTTCCCACAGCGCATGCGCACTGCCTTCCCGCCTTCCTGACCAACTCTCCTCAGTTCGAGTTTAAAGCTGAGACAATAGAGAGAGGAAAGGAAGAGAAAGAGATACAACTCCTAGGGGAGGTGGGTGGGTTGTGAGGACTATTCCTGCTGTTCCCAGAGATCACCTGTTACAGGTAAGTAACTGTGCTATCTCCAGGAACAAGCAGGAATGAGTCCTCACATATGGGGACTCCCTAGCTGAGATGCCTGGGAGATCCCCTCCGTAGGTATTTCATCTTCCGATGGATCTCAGGCATCCATTAAGGGAAGGTGGGCAGGAGTTGTTTAAGAATGGAACAAGTGTTTGAGGACAGCCTGACCAAATAAGGCATCCCGGCGGGAGTCCTTATCCAAGCAGTAATGGGCTGTGAAGGTATGAACCGAGGCCCAGGTGGCTGCTCGACAGATCTGATCTATGGATACAGAGTGAAGATGAGCCATAGAGGTGGCCATGGCTCTCACATTGTGAGCTGTGACATGGCCCTCCAGAGAAATGTTTTTACTCTGGTAAGCAAACGAAATACACTGAGCAATCCAATTGGAAAGTGTTCGTTTTGAGACTGGAAGTCCCAAATGAGAAGGATCGAAAGCAACAAAAAGTTGGGAAGACTTTCGATGTGGCTGAGTCCTATGGAGGTAAAAGGCAAGAGCTCTTTTACAGTCTAGAGTATGAAGGTTCCGCTCTGCACTGGGTGCATGAGGAGCTGGAAAGAAGACAGGTAGGTATACCTCTTGATTAAGATGAAAAGGTGAAACCACTTTAGGCATAAAGTGTGGATTTGTCCGAAGGACTACCTTATCATGATGGAACCTTGTATATGGTGGATTCGCCACTAAGGCTTGCAGCTCACTGATGCGACGAGCTGAAGTGACTGCAATGAGGAAAATAACCTTCCAGGAAAGAAATTTCAAGGAGGTAGTGGCTAAGGGTTCAAAAGGTTGCTTCATAAGCTGACCAAGAACCAAGTTTAAGTCCCATGCCACCGGAGGAGGCCTAATGGGAGGTTTAGTTAAAGTTAGGCCTCTCATGAATCTTGCAATAAGAGGATGAGAGGAAATAGATTGTCCATTGAAAGGCTTGAGGGATGCTGCAATAGCACTCAAATGGACCCTTACTGAATTCGTTTTAAGGCCTGCATTGGAGAGATGCAGGAGATATTCCAATAGAGAATTGATAGGAAGAGCAAAAGGATCAAGATCCTTTTGAGCACACCAAATGGAACATCTTTTCCATTTAAAAGCATAAGAACGCCTTGTGGAAGGTTTTCTGGAAGCATGGAGGATATCTTGCACTTGTTGAGAGACATTTAAGTCTTGAAGGTCTAGGCCTTCAGTAACCATGCTCTGAGGTGGAGGGACTTGGGGTTTGGGTGCCACAAAGTCCCCTCCTCCTGAGACAGAAGGTCTGGAGCAGCTCCCAGGTCTAGGGAGGGACCCTGGGAGAGATGCAGAAGTAGAGGGAACCACACTTGGCGTGGCCAGCGTGGAGCTATGAGGATCATAGATCCATGATCCTTCTGCAGTTTGAATAGAGTCTTGGGAATCAAAGGAATGGGTGGAAAGGCATATAGGAGGACCTGACCCCAATGAAGGAGGAAGGCATCCCTGGCCTGAACCCCCTGACATGGAGTTCTGGAACAGAACCGGGGAAGTTTGGCATTCCACGGACTTGCAAAGAGGTCTATGTCCGGGGTTCCCCATTTCTGAAAGATTCTGAGTAACTGATCCATGTACAGGGACCACTCGTGTGGAAGCAGAACTCGGCTGAGTCTGTCTGCCCAAGAGTTTTGAATTCCTGGGAGATATACTGCCAGGAGATGGATTTGATGCTCTCTGGCGAAGGCCCACAGTCTGAGAGCTTCGTTGCAAAGTGACAGAGAGCCAGTCCCTCCTTGTTTGTTTACATAGAACATGGCTACTTGATTGTCGGTATGAACAAGGACTGTCATGTTGTAAAGCAGGGTATGAAAGACCTTGAGAGCAAGAAAAATTGCTCGAAGCTCCAGAAGGTTGATATGAAGGGCAGTCTCCTGCGGAGACCAAAGGCCTTGAGTGGAGAGGTCTTGAAGATGAGCTCCCCAGCCTGTCTGGGAGGCATCTGTAGTGAGGGTTGCCTGGGGTAGTAGCGGTTGGAAGGGGGACCCCAGCAACAGGTTTTGAATGGACATCCACCACTGGAGAGACCCAAAGAGACGTTTGGAGGTTTCTATTTGGTCGGAGAGAGCTCCTGATGCTTGGGTCCACTGAGTGGACAGAGTCCATTGAGCTGCTCTCATATGCAGGCGAGCATAAGGCACCACATGAACTGTGGAGGCCATGTGGCCTAGCAATTGTAACATCTCTCGGGCAGTCAAGTGAGTTCTGGACTGAATCTGAGAGGCCAGGTGCACTAGCCGGTGGCAACGTGCCTGGGGAAGATAGGCCCTTGCTGTGGTGGTATCTAACCAGGCCCCTATGAATTCTATGGATTGAGTAGGGGTGAGTTGAGACTTGGGCAGATTGATGACAAGTCCCAGATACTGCAGAATGCAGATGGTGTGGTCCAGGGAAGTCTGAGCCTGAGACTGAGATGGAGCTCGGATGAGCCAGTCGTCTAGGTATGGGAAGACAAAGATTCCCTGAGAGCGTAGAAATGCAGCCACTACTGACATGCATTTTGTGAACACTCTTGGAGCAGAGGCTAGACCGAAGGGGAGTACTCTGTACTGAAAATGTTTTCCCTGGAACAGAAATCAAAGGAATTTTCTGTGGGATGGATGGATGAGTATATGTGTGTACGCATCCTTTAGGTCTAGAGAACAAAGCCAGTCCTGACTCTGAAGGTAAGGAAGGAGAATACCCAGAGAGAGCATTTTGAATTTTTCCTTGAATAGGAATTTGTTTAATTCTCTCAGATCTAAGATGGGTCTGTGTCCTCCTGTTTTCTTTGGTATCAGAAAATAGGGGGAGTAGAACCCTGAGCCCTGTTGGAGGAGGGGAACCTGTTCTATGGCCCCTTGGGCTAGCAGGGTATTCACCTCCTGATCCAACAGGTGTAGGAGAGATGGGGGAGAGACAAAATGTCTCACCCTGGGATAGATAGGAAGGCTGGAGAAATGCAGTTTGTATCCCTCTCTGATGATAGAGAGGGTCCACTGCTCTGATGTAATCTGTTCCCATCTGGGAGCAAAATGAGTCAGCCTTCCTGGAATGGTGAGAGGCTCTGGTTGCTGCAGAGCCAGAAAGGGTATGTTCTCTAGAAGTAAGTCAAAAACCCTGAGGGGGTTGGAACTGTTGAAGCGTAGCAGCTGCTGCAGGCTTTGTTCTGGCCTGTTTAGTCTGCTGTCGCTTAGGAACAAAGCGAGCTTGAGCAGATGACTGGCCAGCATTGGAACCAAATCTAGGCTTCTTGTAGAAAGACTTCTTAAAAGACTTCTTTTTGGCAGGGAGTGAAGTAGACTTAGAGAGTCTATCCAAAGCAGCATTCTCTGCGTCCATTTGAATGGCTTTGACTTGCCACTCTTTGCCAAAGAGATTTTCACCTGTACAAGGTAAATTGCCTAGGCCATCTTGCACCCAGGATTCTAGGTCAGAGGCCTGGAGCCAAGCAATTCGACGAGCAGCTATGGCTATGCCAGATGCTCTACTAGCACCCTCAAAAGAGTCAAAGGCAGCCCTATTGGAGAACTTTGACACATCTTGGATATGCTTTAACAGAAGCAGGAACTCCTCTTTTCTATCCTCTGGAATAAAGGGGAGAAAATCTTGTACTTTAAGAGCAAGCTCCTTTAGAAACATGCCCATATAGAGGCTGTAGGAGTTGATTCTGGCAATAAGCATAGTAGCTTGAAAGATTTTTCTGCCAAAAGCATCCAAAGTTCTACATTCTCTTCCTGGAGGGGTAGAAGAGTGCCTTTTGGTACTCTTAATCTTTTTCATAGCAGACTTCACCACAATAGAATGGTGAGGAAGCTGGGTTTTTGAAAACCAGGAGAAGGAGGGACCCGATACATGGTATCCAACCGACGAGAATGTGGAGATAGTGTAAGAGGAGCCTCCCATAAATCCATCATATGTTCTTGGAGAATATTATGAATGGGTAAGGTGACTGCCTCTTTGGGAACCTTAGAGTATCCTAAAATGTCTAATTTTTGAGCTCTAGGTTCCTTTTCAGAGGATACTGTAATGGAAAGTCCTTTGGCAACTTCCAAGATGAAGTCCTGAAAGGACAAGTCCTCTGGAGGAGACATTCTTCTCTTTGGGGAAGAAGGCTCCTCAGGAAGAATAAGGGATGCTTCATCAGAATCATCTGAGGTATCGGCATCCTCAGAAGACTCGAAGTATTGCCTACTTGCTTCCAGAGATTGATACGGGTACCGACCGGTATCGACCTCGGGCGTACCGGGAGCCGGGTCGGTACCGAGAATATCGCGGGAAGCAAAAACCGGTACCGGCCTTCTACTGGAAGTAGATGCTCTGGGTACCGGTATCGGTTGTGGTACCGGAACCGGGGTCGGAACCGACGGTTGCGGTACCGAGGGCGTCACAGCATTAATAAAAGCCATTATGGCCTGCTGCATGGATTGTACCGTAGTACCCATTGACGCCACAACTGCCTGGATGTCGGTACCGGTTTGAGCCGGTACCCCAGAGCAGTCTAACAGGTGATCGGTCAAGGCCATGCCATCGATGTCAACCTGTAACCCCATAGGAGGAGCTTTGGAAGCCGGAGCTTCCCGCCGGGGTTGTTTGGCTGGGGCAGGGTCTTCAGGGTCGAACCCAAGGGCCTCTCTCTGCTTTGAGGGAGATTTGCCCCTTGAAGACTTGCCCGAGGAATGTTTGGTTACCTGAGATCCATCCGGAGATGAAGACCTGGATGATGCTGATGCTGGATTATCTGCAGAAAACAGCACATGAAATTTAGCTGCTCGGTTCTGTAAGCCCCGTTTGGACATCAGAGAGCAGGATGGACAATCCGGAACCGAATGGTCAGGGCCCAAACATTTAAGACACCACTCATGGGTGTCTGTGACTGAAATAGTACCAGAGCACTTGGTGCATTTTTTAAAACCAGAAGATGGTTTCTCCATGAGGGAGAATTTGTAAAGGCCGGTAGGCCTTACAAAAAGAAATACACCAAATGTGGAAAAAGAAAAAAATATATATATTTTTTTTTAAAGAAATAAAGTAGTAAAGACCGGCGGTACCGGTTCGGAATCGGGGAAGGCAGATACGCGGTCAGAACAACTTTTTAAAATAAGAAATTCTTCAGCGGTGACAGGAACACGACCTGCTGGCTCCGCGGAAAAAGAAGAACTGAGGAGAGTTGGTCAGGAAGGCGGGAAGGCAGCGCGCATGCGCTGTGGGAAGCCCCAAAAGCTTTCCTTTTGGGAAGCTGGGGAGCTTTCCCGCGCAGGCTCCGTCGGTACCGACGTACCCATATGTGAGGACTCATTCCTGCTTCTTCCTGGAGATACACAATGAGCGAGTGGCGTATGCAGGCCACGGGTGCCTTTATTTATTAAAAACCCATACGCGTTTTGACATTTTGCCTTCCTCAGGGGGAGGGGGGAATGCAGATAAAACAGGAAAATATATAATAAAATATAAATATTAATAAATAGTATTGACAATTATTAATAATAAATACATGACAAAACAATCATATAATCATAATTTTAAAAAATATAAGAAAAAGATCATGTAACAAACCATAAAAACTGTAATTCAAGAATTATATATAACAAATTATAAAAAGAAACTATAGTTAAAAGAAACTGTACTTTAAAGAAACAATAATTAAAAAAATAATAATTAAAAGAAGGGCAGAGGGATATGAAAAAACAAATATACTGCAAAAACCTAACACAAAGGTCTATATGTGGTAGAAGAAATGAGGTGGGTACATTATTAGAACCTAATAATTGAGGACTGTACTCACTTATGTACTCTGTGAAGAACCCTTTGGACAACCACTATTGCACAATTATAACTCTGTCCTGGAGTGATAAAAATAAATATAAAATGAATATGTATATGTATATAAAAACTATTTGAATTATTAAAGGAGGCTGGAGAGGGGAGGCACTAAAGCTATACTAAATGAACCCACAGAGACTGGGCTCTATTAAAAACGATTGAACTCTATTAAAAAAAGATAAGATAAAAGGAGAAAAAGGAGAACATTTTTTGATGACACTGGGTAAATGACCCATACGTTTATAACAATAAAAATAATAGTCAATGATCAAAAATGAAAACTGAGGGCAAAAAGAGGTAGAAACCACATCTGTTGATTATAAAGTTAAAAACGCAATGCTCTATTCTCGCCTATATGTGGAGGTTGAGTAAAATATTCACAGTGAGGTATTTCATAATATACTTAATATCTCAATAATTGAACCTTATTGTTAAAACTATGCTCATGTTTTCAATTTTTTTTAAAAAAGAGGAGGGGAGGGGAAGAAGTGAAGTAGTATTATTTAGGATAAAGAAATATTGATCAATTGCAACTTTATAAACAATATGAATACCTTAAAAACTGTGTCACTCTAATGTCCATACATTTGTTTCATGAAAAAGAAAGTGTGTGGAGCATGGTCAATATAACCGATCAACAGAGAAGTCTGGACTAAAACAGACAGCATAGGAGAAGAGACAGGCGATCGCTGTATACAGGGCTGTAATATAGACACTCCGTTCTGTAATACTTCGTATGTAAGGAAGATCAACTAATCACCCAACTGAGCTATTTAATTCTAATGATACAGAAATGAACAATTAACCGTTTTAAAATTTTTCAGTAGATTGCTAGTATGATTGAAATCCATTGTAATTTATGGCTGTTAGGGACTGCGTGAGACATGAAATTCTAGTTAAGAGCCTAGTCAGAGCAGCGGGGATTGCAGTTTTTTAAAAAAATTTAATTTTAAAAAACCACACCAACGGAGAATGAAAATGAAAGATATTGAAGATTACAGTCCATAGACAAGAAATTGAGGAGACTTACTTACTTTTTCTGTAAAACAGAACTCTGACAGCAGTAGTTTGTATGATGGAAAAGCATGTAATGCAGACTTAACTCTTCCAAAAGCGCGCCAACAGAAGGGTCAAAAGTTAGCTTGTAACAAGATCTTTGTTTTTAAATTATAATGTTAAAAAACTTTAAACTTAAGTAAAATATTTTAAAAATGTATAAGAACAATGTTGGACCAACTCCATGTAAAAACAGTAATGAATAAATAAATAAAGATGACTGCTTGCTGGTTCATATGAAGGGACCTCTAAAAATGGCACATAAGTGTGCTATATGATACAGAGATTAAAAACCTTAGGGTCGTGGAAAAAAAGAAAGAGTAGTTACTCACCTGTAACAGGTGTTCTCCAGGAGCAGCAGGAATCAGTCCTCACATATGGGTTACATCGACGCCGATGAAGCCCTTGCGGAGCATTTCCCCAGCTTTCCAAGAAAGCCTTTGGGAATGCAGGCACGCATGCGCGGTTCCCTTCCCGCTTAAAGGTGCCATCTTGCTCAGTCAAATGACATAGCTAAAAACAGCACACAAAAAAGTAAAAATAAACTATGTACAACTGCAACTCCCAGGGGAGGAGGGAGGGTTGTGAGGATTGATTCCTGCTGCTCCTGGAGAACACCTGTTACAGGTGAGTAACTACTCTTTCTCCAGGACCAAGCAGGAAGTCAGTCCTCACATATGGGTGACTCCCTAGCTCTGGGCTACCAAGGAACCCAGGCTGAACAAGAGAACTCCCTCTAGTCCCAGCATCAAAGAAAGGCTTTTCACTGACAGAACCTCCACCGGTAGCCCAACAGAGGGCAGGAGTTGCTTAAACCTCAAAGAGATTCCGGAGTACTGCCTGGCCAAAAGCACTGTCCCTACGGGACTCCCTTTCCAGACAGTAATGGGCCGCAAAAGTCTGGCTTGAGGACCAAGTTGCAGCCCTGCAGATGTCCACCAACGGTACAGAGCGGAGATGAGCCACTGAGGCAGCCATTGCCCTGACACGATGGGCCGTGACCCGGCCCTGCAAAGGAAGGTCAGCCGCCCTGTAAGCCCAGGTGATACAGTCAGCCACCCAGGTGGACAGGGTACGCTTGGACACAGCTAACCCCAAATTATTAGGGTCAAAAGATATGAAGAGCTGAGTAGCCCTTCTGTGCTCCTGCGTACGGTCAAGGTAGAAGGATAAGGCCCTCCTACAGTCCAGGGTATGCAGAACTGCTTCAGCCTGGCTTGCATGAGGCCTAAGGAAGAATGTTGGAAGAACCACCTCCTGGTTGAGGTGGAAAGAGGAGACAACCTTTGGGAGGAACTTTGGATGAGTCCTGAGGACTACCCTGTTCCTATAGAATCTTGTGTAGGGCCTGTCACAGACCAGGGCCTGAAGCTCACTCACTCGCCTAGCCGAGGTTAGGGCTACCAAGAAGAGTGTCTTCCAGGACAGGAAGCGTAGAGGACAAGTAGCCATCGGCTCAAAAGGTGGGCGAGTCAATTGCTGTAAGACCACATTCAACTCCCACTCAGGAGCAGGAGGGCGGATTGGAGGCTTGAGCAAGAGCAAGCCTCTGAGAAACCGGGACACCAAGGGGTGAACCGACAGAGAATGTCCTTCCACCAGTGAGTGGTGAGCTGCTAGAGCTGAGAGGTGGACCTGAACAGAATTGGACTTAAGTCCTTGATTGGACAAGTGCAGTAAGTACTGAAGCACCACTGGTACAGCACAGGAGAAAGGATCCTCTGTACGTAGGTCACACCACACGGAAAACCTCTTCCATTTAAGAGCATAGGTTTTCCTAGTGGACTGTTTCCTAGAGGCTAGGACAACCTCCTCAACTTCCTGAGGCAGGCCCCAGGGAGCCAAAACTACCCTTGCAGCCTCCATGCCATCAAATTGAGAGCTTTGAGATTGGGGTGCAGAAGGGAACCCTGATCCTGAGAGCCCAGAGGCAGTGGTGGATCCACTGCCAGCTGAAGCAGAAGTGGAAACCAAGGCTGTCTCGGCCACCTGGGAGCCACTAGCAGGACCGAGGCCTTGTCCTGAAGAATCTTGAACAGAGTTTGGGCCACCAAGGGTGTGGGAGGAAAGGCATACAGGAGGCCCTGAGACCAGGGAATCAGAAAAGCATCTGCTGCTATTCGCAGAGGATGCGGTTGCCTGGAAGAGAACTTTGGCAGCTGTTTGTTTAGAGGACTGGCAAACAGATCTATGGATGGAAGTCCCCATTTAAGGAAAATCTTCTGAACCACGAAAGGATGGAGCTGCCACTCGTGGGGCTGCAGAATCCTGCTCAACCTGTCTGCCAGGTAGTTCTCCTGGCCAGGTAGCTACACTGCCTTGAGGAGCATGTTGTGTCTGAGAGCAAACAAGCAAAGGTCCTGTGCCTCCTGACAAAGGAGCCTGGACCCAGTTCCACCCTGCTTGTTCACATAAAACATGGCTACCTGGTTGTCTCTTTGAACTAGGACAGACTGATGAGCCAGGGTTTGAGAAAACGTCTTGAGGGCTAACCGAATAGCCCTGAGTTCCAGGAGATTGATTTGCTGTGCGGCTTCTCAGAGAGACCACAGGCCCTGTGTGCACTTGCCTAGACAATGAGCTCCCCAGCCCTGCAGGGAGGCATCCGTGGTCAACACCACTGTGAACCCAGGAATCTGAAAAGGTACCCCTTGTAGCAGATTGGATGGGTGCAGCCACCAGCTGAGGGAGTTCAGAAATTGTCTGGACACCCTTATCCTGTCTTTGAGGCTGCCTGTGGCCTGTGACCACTGAGTCCGAAGGCACCACTGTGCAGGCCTCATATGGAGCCTGGCATTGGGGGTCACATGTACTGTCGAAGCCATGTGGCCAAGAAGCCTCAGGCAGAGTCTGGCGGAGACCAGTGACCTGCTGAGAAACTGGTTTGCCAAGTTTATCAGCCTTTGGGCTCTGTCTTCTGGCAAGAATGCCTTTGCCAGCAGAGAGTCCAACCTCGCCCCTATGAACTCCAAGTTCTGGGAGGGGAGCAAAGTGGACTTTGCGAAGTTTATTACAAACCCCAAGCTTTGAAGAAGAGCAATAGTTCTGAGGGTAGCCTGTCGGGCCTCCTGACACGTCTGACCTCTTATGAGCCAGTCGTCCAGATAGGGGAAGACAAAGACTCCCTGATTTCTCAGGTAGGCCGCCACCACTGTCAGGCATTTGGTAAAGACCCTGGGAGCGGAGGTGAGGCCAAAAGGCCGTACTCTGTACTGATAATGGTTTCCTCCCACAATGAACCTGAGGTACTTTCTGTGGTCTGGATGAATGAGGATGTGAGTGTACGCATCCTTTAGATCTAATGAGCATAGCCAATCTCCCTGCTGGAGGTAGGGCAGAAGTGTTCCAAGAGTAAGAATTTTGAACTTTTCCTTCTCCAGGAACTTGTTTAGGTTTATGAGGTCTAGAATAGGTCGAAGGCCACCGGTTCTTTTGGGTACCAGGAAGTACCTGGAGTAGAACCCCTGACCTTGCAAGTGAGGAGGCACAGGCTCCACCGCCCTGTCCACCAACAGACCCTGGAGCTCCTGAAGGAGAAGATCTATGTGCAGGGGAGGCCTTGGAGGCTCCCCTGGAAAGTATGGAGGAGGCAATTGTTGGAAGTGTAGGAGATAGCCCTTGTGGACTATGCTTAACACCCAACTGTCTCCAGTGATGAGTGGCCACTGGTGGGCAAACAGAGCGAGGCGACCTCCTGTGCAAGGTTGGAAGAGCAGGGACGGAGAGGCTATGCCTAAGGAGTCAAAAACCCCCACCCTGCTGAGTGGGAGCAGGGGCCGGAGGCTTGAGGGTCCTCTGCCTATGGGGCCCATTACCCTGCCCCTTGGCTTGCTGACCCTGCGGGGCAGCTTGGGCAGCCTGGGACTGTGGGTACTGTTTGTAGGCAGTGCCCTTCCTCGGGTAAAAGGGCTTTTTACCCGAGCCCTTCTTTTTGTGAGAAGGGGCAGAGGTCTTCCTAGACAGCCTGGTCCTCGTGAGGTGCTCGGTTTCGAGCTGTGCAGCCTTCTCAGCCATGGGCTTGCCAAAAAGGATCTCACCTCGGCAAGGGACATTGACCAACTTATCCTGAACCCAAGGCTCTAGGTCCGATGACTGCAGCCATGCCTGGCGTCGAGCCGCGATGCCGGCTGCCGCAACATGGGCCGAAGCCTCGAAGCCAGCAGCTGTAGGCAGCGCGGGACATAAACTTGGAGCAGTCCCGGATCCCCGAGGACAAGGACTTGAACCTCTGCAAGGGTTCCCCGGAGAGGCCAGCAGAGAACCCGGCCAGCTCCTTGGCCAGGTCTCGCAAGTACATGCCCATGTACAGCTGGTAAGACTGGACACGGCAAGGAAGCATCGAGTCCTGGAAGCACTTTCTACCAAAACCATCGAGGTTCCGGGCCTCCCTGCCAGGGGGCACCGCGGAGTGCATCTTCTGACTTTTCAGGCGATGCATGGCCGATTCCACCACCATGGAATGGTGTGGTAGCTGCGCCTTTTGAAAGCCAGGACTCTTCCGGAGTCGGTAGATCGAATTGACCCACTTGCTTAGAACCGGCGCCGAGGCCGGTGCCTCCCACATCCGGAAGAGGAGCCGTTCCAGCATCGGAGGAACCAGAACAGTAAAGGCCTCCTTTGGAGGAGAGTCGTACTGTAGGGCCTCGAGCTCCTCGGCTCGAGGCTCCTCCTCGGGGTCCGCAGGGATAGCCAACGCGGTGTCCATATCCCGGACGAACTCTGAGAACCGGGTATCCTCCGGGGGGGATCTACTCCGGGGCTCAGACTGCGGTGAGTCTGACGGGACGCACCAAGTCCGGAAGGTGTCGGGGGACTCCTCGTCCTCCGTCTCCCAGGCGGACTCGTCCAATGAGGAATCGGGGTCCGACCGTGCGGGGCCTGGGAGCACCCGCCCCGACGCCGAAGACACCGGCGTTGATGCCCTCGGTCCCGAACAGGAGGTCAAGGGAGACCGCGACCGAGGTCGACCTCGAGCCTTTATGGTCTCGAGTATCGGCTCGGTCTCCGGGGTTGACTTCGATGTCGATGTCCCGGTGGTCGGGGCAGATGCGCCAGACAGGCTGGCCATCAGTGCCCGCTGCTGCTCCATGAAGGCAGACAGTCTGCTCTCCAAGGCTGTCAGCCTGAGACTCAGCTCAGGAGACTCAGCAGCCCCCGACTTGGGCCCCGGCGGCGCCGGGCGCGACGTCGGCTCTCTGGGAGGCGAGTCCACGAGGACTACAGGATTTATGTGTCCAGCAGACTCCGGCTCCACACGAGGTACTTTTGGAGGCTTTTCCTGTTCCACGGGCCTGGGGTGACGGTCGGGGGTCTGAGACCTAGCTCTCGAGGAGCCAGGGACCTCCTCCGATGATGCCCTCGCGAGCCGCTTCTTCCTCTTCCGTTCCCGGTCGGGGGACCCCCTGTCCGAGGAGCCCCGATGGTGCTCGGGATCCGATTCCCGAGATGTCGAGGCCTCAGACGAGGTCCGGGCCCGGCCGGAGGCCGAGTCGGAGAAAAGCCTTTCCTTTTGGTGCTGAAGACTTCGCAGTGCCTTGGAAGACATTTTCCCACATGGTCCACACGTCTTAGGATCGTGATCAGGACCGAGGCACCGAAGGCAGCAGTCGTGTGTTTCGGTGAGAGACATTAGTTTCTTGCACCGATCATACTTTTTGAACCCACTGGAAGCCATCGGGGAAAAAAAAAGAGTCCCCGTGAGGTCAAAAGACCGGCCTTCCAGGGAAAAAGAAAAAAAGGGCGCGAACGCCAGTCACGAAGGTCAAAAACCGAAAAAAGAAGACCGGGCTCGATACCGGTGTACCGAACCCGGCGGGAGGGGAACCGGCGTCGAACCAGAGAAAAAAGAGCGAAGGAATCGCAAAAAAATCTACTATTTTCCGGGAGGACTAGGACACACGTCCGGTGGGCTTCACGGAAAAAGAGAGACTGAGCAAGATGGCACCTTTAGGCGGGAAGGGAACCGCGCATGCGTGCATGCATTCCCAAAGGCTTTCTTGGAAATCTGGGGAAATGCTCTGCAAGGGCTTCATCGGCGTCGATGTAACCCATACGTGAGGACTGACTTCCTGCTTGGTCCTGGAGAAAAATAGAATGGTACTACCAAAATTAAATAGAAATTAAAAGAATAAAAATAACAATAACAATAATAATAATAATAATAAATACAAGTTAAGAAAAGAATGAAGGGATCATGTATTAAAAGGCAAATGATTAATGCTATTACGAATAATACCAGGGCTAAAAAATGAGAGAAAAATGAGATTAAAGAAAAAGGTGGGAGAGGAACGGGAAGTGGAGGAGGGGGAGGGAGAGAGAAGGTGGGGAGAGGGGGAGGGAGAGAGAAAGTGGGAGAGGGAAAGGGTGGAAGAGGAGAGGGGGAAGGGGGAGGGGGAAGAAGGGAGGGAGGAAGGGGGGAAGAAGAGAGGGGGAGGAAGGAAGGGGGGAGGGAAGGGAAGGGAGGGGAGGGGAGGGAAGGGAAGGGGGAGGGGAAAAGGAAAAAGACATAGAAGAAAGGAGTCGCCATTGGTCAAGGGCCCAATAAAAGCAATTGTATATGTGAGTAAATAAATTAAATAAATAATTAAAAGTCAAAATAAATAAATAGTTAACAATAAAAAAATAAATAAATAAGATAGAAATAAGGAAATAAAGACCACATTAAAGGGGGCTATGTATAAAAGGAGGGCCAAGGATAAAACGAGGGAAACATAGTAAAAAACAGTAAAAAAAAAAAAAAAAGTACAGACCTCGGACACAAGAGGATCATAAAAACACAGCCAAATTCATGTCTTGGTTCAGACCATATGGCTCTAGGGTGTTCAATTCATAAATGTAGCGCTGTTCCAATTTCAATAAAATCTTATCAACATCGCCACCTCTCCAATGGGGTAATATAACCCTCAATACTAAAAACTTCAAGTCAGTAACATTGTGGCCCTTTTCCATCCAATGAGCCACAAGCGGTTTGTCAGATATACACCTTTGAAGACAATGCTTGTGCTCTATGATACAGGTACTGATTTGTCTCTTAGTTTTCCCTATATACATCAATTTGCATGGACAAAAGATCAAATAAACAACATTCTCGGTTCTACAATTTGAGAAATGGTGAATACAGACCCTTTTATGTGAGCTAGGGTGTTCAAAAACATCTTTAGTCACCAAAGTATTAGAGCATACAGAACACCGACCACATTTAAATTGTCCTTTTATCTTAGAAACAGACCTTGGTTTTGCTAATGCTGACGGTACAAGAATATTGGCCAAATTGTGGTTCCGTTTATAAGCAATGGTAAGTTGTTTAGTGGCAAACATAGGTAGAGAGGTCAGATGATGCCATTCTTGTTTTAGAATACGGAAAATATCTTTTGAAAGGCTAGAAAAGGTAAGGGCACACACTACCCTATCTTGTTGCGGCTTATCTTTAGTGGTGAGAAGAGATGCCCGATCAATAGATCTGGCTCGCATGTAGGCCTTTTGTATGCAATCTTGGGGGTACTCCCCCGGTCAATAAATCTTCTATGCATATCTTCAGAATTCCGTTCACAATCATTTTGTGATGTGCATAGTCTTTGAATTCTCAGGAACTGACTAATCAGTAAATTATTCTTTAAGAAAGTGTTGTGGAAACGGTCATATCTCAACAGAGAGTTCTTGTCAGTGGCTTTACAATATAAGGGTCTGTAACAAATCCTGTGGGACCTTTTTTTATCACACTATCTAGATATGCAATGCGATGCAGGCTGTATGTGCCTTCAAACTGTAAATTTACATCCAATGAATTGAGCCATATTAAAAAGTCTTGTAACTGAGGTTCTGAACCATCCCAGATCATAAGAATGTCATCTATATACCCTTTCCATAATTTTATCTGGGCTTTAAAAGGATGAGGTGAGATATCTTTTTTCAAAATCTGCGACGTAGAGATTGGCTACATCAGGAGCCATAGATGAGCCAATGGCGACTCATTTTATTTGCTTATAAAAAAATCCCTCTAAAGCAAAAGTAATTTTCTATCATAGCAAGCGAAGCCATCTGTGTAAGAAAAAAGGTAGGAGTACGAACAGGCCTAGTTCTTTGAATGAGGACATATGATATGAACTCAAGGGCTGCTTTTTGGGGGATATTAGTATAAAGAGAGTTGATATCAAGAGTCACCAAAAAGAGTTGGTCATGAAAACCTGTAAATTCTTGTAAAATGTTGATGATGTGAGCCGAATCACGGACTTAAGAGGTAACTTGACTTACAAAGGGCCTGAGAAAGACGTCTAAGAATTTTGACAAAGGCTCAAAAAGAGAACCTATTGCTGACACAATTGGACGATCCGGTGGTTGTTCTAACGACTTATGAATTTTTAGTAACATATAGTCGGAGTTACAGAATGAGTGACCGTCAAAAAATTAATTACCTTTGGTGTCAAGTAGCCTGCTTCCTGTCCAATGTGTAAAAGAGTTCCAACTTTAATTGGGGTGTTGGATCATCGTATATTTTGACATAAAAATCTGTATCATTAATTTGGCGTAAAACGTCTGCAATTTTCTCCCTTTTCTCCTTTTATCTTATCTTTTTTAATAGAGCTCAATCGTTTTTAACAAAGCCCAGTCTCTGTGGGTTCATTTAGTATAGCTTTAGTGCCTCCCCTCTCCAGCCTCCTTTAATAATTCAAATAGTTTTTATATTCATATTCATTTTATATTTATTTTTATCACTCCAGAACAGAGTTCTAATTGCGCAATAGTGGTTGTCCAAAGGGTTCTTCACAGAGTGCATAAGTGAGTACAGTCTTCAATTATTAGGTTTTAATAGTGTACCCACCTCATTTCTTCTACCACATATAGACCTTTGTGTTAGGTTTTCGCAGTATATTTGGTTTTTCATATCCCTCTGCACTTCTTTTAATTATTGTTTCTTTTAAGTACAGTTTCTTTTAACTATAGTTTATTTTTATAATTTGTTATATATAATTCTTGAATTACAGTTTTTATGGTTTATTACATGATATTTTTATTATTATTACTGTATATTTTTAAAATTATGATTATATGATTGTTTTGTCTGTTTTTATACTGCCATTTATTTATTATTAATAATTGTCAATACTATTTATTAATATTTATATTTTATTACATATTTTCCTGTTTTAGCTGATTCCCCCCTCCCCTGAGGAAGGCAAAACACCGAAATGCGTAGGGGTTTTTAATAAATAAAGGCACCTGTTACCTCCATACGCCACTCACTCATTGTGCTTTACTCTGCTACACCATTAGTATTTGTATATGTTCCTTTTGAATGTTTATCACCAATGTTTGAAAGCATGGAGGGAGGAGTAGCCTAGTGGTTGGGGCAAGGTACTTCAGGCCGGAAGGTCGGGGGTTCAAATCCCACTAGAGGACAGCAACCTTGGGCCGGAAGGACTGGGGTTTCTAGTCCCACAGATGCTCCTTGTGGTCTTGGCAAGCCACTTAACCCTCCATTGCCCATGTTCCCTGTAAGTATTAGTGTATGTGTCTCATATCCCCGCGTGTTAAATGTATCCCTCAATTGTGTTGTGACCGCTTTGATTGAAGGATAAGGCGGTATACAAAACTGTCTAAATAAATAAATAAATAAATAAATGCTATTTATTTCTTCAAAAATATTTGAATTATAAAAACATAAAAAAGCTAAGTCAAAGTTAATTAATTATTTAAGATACACATTTCACTTAATATTTACTATACACATTTACTATGGCCTTTCTTTTAAGTGAATACTAAGAATGAAAACTACCAAGAGACAAGACTGGTCATCCAAAAAAGAGGGCTTCTGCAGTAACCTTGAAGATGGAAGGCTACAGCTTTAGAGAAATAGCAAAAAAATCTGGCAGTGGAGTAACAGCCTCCGGTGTTCAGAAGCTGTGCAACCGCTTTAAGATGACTGGAACAATTGCAAACATTCAGGAAAAGAGCAGATAAAGGTCAGCACCTACAACTGACAGTAAAATAAGCAAGACTGACTCTAGAAAACAGAAGAATTACTACGAATGACAAACAATATTTTGTTCGAAATCAGAGTGGCAGTGTCAAACAGAATTGTTCGTCAAAGACTAGTCGAGGCCGGCCTGAAAACTAGAAGGCCAAGGAAAAAGACATTCCTGAATCTATTTCAAAGAAGGAAAAGGCTTGACTGGGCCAAAGAACACTTGAGTTGGTCAACTGAAGACTGGAAAAGAGTTATTTGGAGTGATGAGAGACTCAGTTTTTGGGAGTGATGGTATTCAATATGCGAGAAGACGACCTGGAGAAGACCTCATCCCAGAATGCCTCAATGCCACTGTTAAGCATCCCCTGAGTGTCATGATGTGGGAATGCATGTCTTGGAATGGTGTAGGCAGGATTCAAGTTTTGAGTGGTACTATCAGTGCAAGACGATACATTGCAGACATCCTCAAACCCAAAATGCTGCCTTCTGCTTCTGACATACTCGGGACTTTAAATATCAACAGGATTGAGCCCCATGTCACACAGCAACTATTTGTAAGAAATGGTTTGCTGACAATAATGCAGAATTGTTGTCAAGGTCTGGAAGCAGTCCTGACCTCAATCTGATTGAAACTTTTGGTCCAGATTGAAAACGGCTGTGGAAGCAAAGCATCAGGCAACAAACAGGAACTGATTGAGTGCATTATCAGTTCCCGGTTACATATAATCAAAAAGGAGGACCTCGAGAAACTTGTTGAATCAATGCCCAGAAAATGCCAAGCTGTCATTGATGCCAAAGGGTTTCCAACACATTACTGACTTTAATGATGTAAAATGGTTCCAATTTAATAATACCCCATAGCGATATACTTCCAACACTATCTTCAGTTTTTTTTGGACAGAATAAGACTTAAATTGATGAATTTTTATTTCAATATAGTTTCTGAACCAATACTTTGTATTTTTCTTCGTAAAGCACATAAAACATTTGAACAATTGAGCACATATTGCTAGAAATGAACTAAACATCAAGGTGTATCCAGAAATTTGGCCACTATTGTATGATGAGCCCTGCTGTGTGCTCATGCCAAATGATAAAAGCAGGGACTATGAATACCACAATGCATTAGGATGCAAGTTCAAAAAGCATTAGCCTCCCTCCTGGAACTGGGCCACTTGGCAGCTCTGCTACTGCCCCACTTCCAAGCCTTGTAGGCATTAAGCATTGCTTTTAAACACATTAATAAAAATTATCCTTTCTGGTCTCTGTAACTTGTGTTTTAGATTATGTGCACTGAAATCTATATTCTTCCTGATCCCTCTACAAGTATTCCATTGGTTGTAAGCCAGTGGGGTTTTTTTCACATGTTTAGGCCTTCATATCCAAGTACTATCGTATAGAGTAGTTACTCACCTGTAACAGGTGTTCTCCAGGAGCAGCAGGAATCAGTCCTCACATATGGGTGACGTCGGCGTCAACGGAGCCCCCATGCGGAGCATTTCCCAAGCTTTCAAAGAAAACCTTTGGGAATGCAGGCACGCATGTGCGGTCCCCTTCCTGCTCAAAGGTGCCATCTTGCTCAGTCAAATGACATAGCTAAAAGACAGCACAAAAAAGAAAATGAACTATATACAACTGCAACTCCAAGGGGAGGAGGGACGGTCGTGAGGACTCATTCCTGCTGCTCCTGGAGAACACCTGTTACAGGTGAGTAACTACTCTTTCTCCAGGACCAAGCAGGAAGTCAGTCCTCACATATGGGTGACTCCCTAGCTCTGGGCTACCAGGAACCCAGGCTGAAAAATTGAGCTCCCTCTAGAGCCCCAGCAACAGTGAGAGAATCTTCTCTGAGACTACACCTGAACGGTAGCCCAACACCAGGGCCGGAGGGTAGGAGTTGCCTAAACCTCAAAGAGATTACGGAGTACCGCTTGCCCGAAAGCACTGTCCCTACGGGACTCCCTCTCAAGGCAGTAGTGGTCCGCAAAAGTCTGGCTTGAAGACCAAGTAGCGGCCCGGCAGATGTCTGCCAACGGAACAGAGCGGAAGTGAGCTACTGATGTGGCCTTCGCCCGAACTCGGTGGGCAGTGACTTCACCCTCCAGGGAGAGGCCGGCTAACCTGTACGCCCAGGCGATACAGTCTTCCACCCAGATGGACAACGTACGCTTAGTGACAGGCAACCCCAATTTATTAGGGTCAAAGGAAAGGAAGAGCTGAGAAGCCCTTCTATGCCCCTGCATACATTCAAGGTAAAAGGACAGCGTCCTTCTACAATCCAGGGTATGCAAGACAGTCTCTGCTCTACTGGCGTGCGGCCTGGGAAAGAACATTGGAAGTACCACCTCCTGGTTGAGGTGGAAGGAGGACACCACCTTTGGAAGGAACTTAGGATGAGTCCGCAAGACGACTCTGTTCCTATAGAACCTGGTATACAGCCTATCCGAGACCAGGGCCTGAAGCTCACTCACCCGCCTAGCTGAGATGAGTGCCACAAGGAACAATACCTTCCAGGAGAGGAAATGTAAATGGCAGGTTGCCATCGGCTCAAAAGGTGGGCGAGTCAGTTGCTGCAAGACCACACTGAGATCCCACTCAGGAGCAGGTGGACGAATAGGAGGCTTAAGCAGAAGCACGCCTCTTAGAAAGTGGGACACCAGAGGGTGGCCTGAGAGAGATTGTCCATCCACCTGCAAGTGGTGAGCTGAGAGGGCACTGAGGTGAACCCGAACAGAGTTGGACTGAAGTCCTAGGTTGGAAAGGTGGAGCAGGTATTGAAGCACCACCTGGACAGAGCAGGAGAAATGGTTCTCTTGCTGTTGAGAACACCAAATAGAGAACCTATGCCACTTTAGAGCATAGGCCTTCCTGGTGGAATGTTTCCTGGAGGCCAACACCACCTCTTCAACCTCCCTAGATAGGAGCAAGGGAGCAAGGACTAGCCTTTCAGCAGCCAGGCCATCAAATTGAGAGATTTGAGGTTGGGATGCAAGAGGGACCCCTGGTCCTGAGTCAGAAGGTCGGGTTGCAACCCCAGAGGAAGTGGAGTATCCACCGCCAACTGAAGAAGAAGAGGGAACCACAGCTGCCTGGGCCACCTGGGGGCTATCAGGATCACCGTGGCTCGGTCCTGCTGGATTTTGAATAGAGTCCGGGCCACCAGAGGTGTGGGAGGAAAAGCATACAGCAGGCCCCCTGATCAAGGGATCAGGAATGCATCTAGCGCTGTTCTCAAGGGATGCGGTTGCCTGGAACAGAACCGGGGTAGTTGCCTATTGAGCAGAATGGCAAAAAGGTCCATGGTCGGAAGACCCCACTTCAGAAAGATCTTTTGCACTACCAGAGGATCCAACTGCCACTCGTGAGGCTGCAGGAATCTGCTGAGTCTGTCCGCCAGGTAGTTTTCCTGGCCTGGGAGGTAGACTGCCTTGAGGGTCATGCCCTGGGTGACAGCCCAGGAGCAGAGAGCTTGTGCTTCCAGGCATAGAAGTCTGGATCCCGTGCCTCCCTGCTTGTTGACGTAGAACATAGCTACCTGGTTGTCCGTCTGAACTAGGACAGACTGGTGAGACAGGATCTGAGAGAAAGTCCGCAAGGCCAGCTGAATGGCCCTCAATTCCAACAGGTTGATCTGCTGGGCGGCCTCCCATGGAGACCACAGGCCTTGGGTGCAGGCTCCCTGGCAGTGAGCCCCCCAGCCCTGCAGGGAAGCATCGGTTGTCAGTACCTGAGTGTGTGGGGAGGCCTGAAAAGGAACACCCCTGACCCGTTTTGGGAGATGCCGCCACCAGCGTAAGGAGTCCACCAAGGGTTTGAACAACTTTATTCTGTCTGACAACTTCCCTGTGGCCTGAAGCCACTTTATCCTGAGGTGCCACTGAGCCAGCCTCATGTGTAGCCGGGCATGTGGGGTGACATGCACTGTGGAAGCCATGTGACCTAAGAGCCGGAGGAAGTTTCTGGCCGAGACCAGAGAGTCCGCCCTAAACTGACCGGCCAACTTTATCAGCCTGTGAGCTCTGTCCACAGGCAAAAAGGCCTTTGCTTGGAGGGTATCCAACCTAGCCCCTATGAATTCCACGTCTTGTGAGGGGACCAAAGTAGACTTTGGGAAGTTCATAACGAACCCCAGGTGCTGAAGCAGGGATATGGTTCTGCAGGTGGCCTGCCTGGCCTCTTGTGGAGACTGGCTTCTGATTAGCCAGCCGTCCAGGTAAGGGAACACAAAGATCCCCTGGTTCCTGAGGTAGGCCGCAACCACCGCCAGGCATTTTGTAAAAACCCTGGGGGCGGAGGTGAGGCCGAAAGGAAGCACTCTGTACTGGAAGTGCTTTCCTCACACCACAAATCTGAGGAATTGTCTGTGGCTTGGATGGATGAGGATGTGAGTATAAGCATCCTTCAGGTCTAAGGAGCATAGCCAATCTCCCTGCTGGAGGTAGGACAGTAAGATTCCAATGGTAAGCATCTTGAACTTTTCCCTCTCCAGAAACGTGTTCAGATTTCGCAGGTCGAGGATGGGTCTGAGGCCTCCTGTTCTTTTTGGTACCAGGAAGTACCTGGAGTAGAAGCCTTGCCCTTCCAGGTGGTGAGGCACCGGTTCCACCACCTGGTCCCTTAGTAGACCTTCCAACTCCTGAAGGAGTAAGTTTCTGTGCAGAGGGGGTCTTGGAGGCTCCCCTGGAAAGTAGGAGGGGGTATCTGGGTGAAGTGGAGCAGATAGCCCCTTTCGATGATACTTAACACCCAAGTATCCCCTGTGATGGCTGGCCACCTGTCTGCGTACAGGGTCAGCCGACCTCCTGTGCCCTGGAAAGGAGGAGAGGCTATGCTGGCATAGTCAAAAACCCCCTCCCTGCTGAGCAGGAGCCAGAGTAGGAGACTTGGGGGCCTTCTGCCTACGGGGCCCATGACCCTGACCCTTGGCCTGCTGGCCCTGTTGGGGAGCTGCAGAGGCCTGGTAGTGAAGGTAGGTTTTATAGGCAGTGGTCTTCCTCGGGTAAAAGGTCTTTTTCCCCGAGCCCTTCTTTTTCTGAGAAGGGGCAGAGGTCTTCCTGGACAGCCTTGTCCGGGTAAGAGTCTCGGTCTCGAGTTCTGCAGCCTTTTCAACCATGGGCTTGACAAAGAGGTTTTCATCTCGGCAAGGGACATCGACCAACTTGTCCTGTACCCACGGCTCGAGGTCCGAGGATTGTAGCCAGGCCTGACGGCGTGCACCGATGCCGGCCCCTGCTAGTCAGGCCGAAGCCTCAAATCCATCGTAGGCTGCTCGAGAGATAAACTTCGAGCACTCTCGAATACCAGAAGACAAGGCCTTGAACCTCTGCAAAGGTTCCTCGGACAGACCAGCAGAGAACCCGGCAATCTCCTTTGCCAGGTTTCGAAGGTACATGTCCATGTACAGCTGGTAGGTCTGGACGCGGCAAGCAAGCACAGAGCCCTGGAAGCACTTTCTACCAAGGGTATCCAGGTTCCGGGCTTCCCTGCCGGGAGGCACCGAGGAGTGCATCTTCTGACTCTTCAGGCGATGCATGGCCGATTCCACCACCATGGAATGGTGCGGTAGCTGTGCCTTCTGAAACCCGGGGCTCTTGCGGACTCGATAGATGGAATCAACCCGCTTGCTTAGAACCGGCATCGAGGCCGGCGCCTCCCACATGCGGAAAAGCAACTGCTCCAGCATCGGAGGAACCGGGACAGTAAAGGCCTCCTTGGGAGGAGAGTCATACTGCAGAGCCTCGAGCACCTTGGCTCGAGGCTCTTCCTCGGGGTCCGCAGGGAATGCCAGTGCCTTGGCCATGTCCCATACGAAATCTGAGAACCTAGTATCCTCCGGGGGGGACCTTGTCCAAGGCTCGGAGCCCAGTGAGTCCGAAGGGACGCACCTAGTCTGGAAGGTGTCAGGGGACTCCTCCTCCTCTGTCTCCCATGCCGATTCCTCCGAGGAGGAATCGAGTGGCTCCGAGTGGGCAGGCACCAACGCCATCCGCCCCAACGCCGAGGGAACCAGCGTTGACGACCTCGGTCCCTAACGGGAGGCCGAGGGTGACCGCGGCCGAGGATCGACTCGAGTTCGCATGGTCTCGAGGATCGGCTCGGCCTCCGGGGTCGATTTGGACGTCGATGTCCCGGTGGTCGAGGCAGATGCATCGGTGAGACCGGCGATCAGCACCCGCTGCTGCTCCATGAAGGCAGACAATCTGCTCTCCAAGGCCGTCAACCTGAGACCGAGCTCAGGAGACCCAGCAGCTTCCGACTCGGGCCCGACGGCATCGGGCCTGACGTCGGCTCCCCCAGAGGAGAGTCCACGAGGACTACAGCATTCATGTGACTCGGGGCCTCCGACTCTACACGAGGATGCTTGGCAGGCCTCTCCGACTCCGAAGACCCGGGATGGCGATCGGGGCTATGCGACCTGGCCCTCGAGGAGCCAAGAGCGTCCACCGATGCCGCCCTCGCGGATTTCTTCTTCCTTTGGTGCTCCCTCGAGGGGGACTCCCTTTCACAGGAGTCCCGACGATGGTCGGGGTCAGACTCCCGAGACATCAAGGCCTCTGACGAAGTCTGGACCCGTCCAGAGGCAGACTCGGAGAAGATCCTCTCACGCTGGTGCTGACGGCTCCGCAATGCCTTGGAAGACATTTTGTCACAGGGACTGCAGACCTTAGAATTTTGGTCTGGACCCAGGCACCGGAGGCAGCAGTCGTGTGTGTCGGTGAGAGACATCAGTTTCTTGCACCGATCACACTTCTTAAAGCCACTGGCAGCCATCGGGGGAAAAAGGGCCCCTGCAAGATCAAAAAATTGGGCTGCCAGGGAAAAGAAAAAAGGCGCAAACGCAGTCTCTAAGGACAAAAACCGAAAAAGAGAGATCCAGGCTCGGCACCGGTGTACCGAGTCCAGGCAGGAAAGGAACCAACGTCGAACCGATGAAAAACCTGACCCAACGCAGGAAAAATCAACTTTTTTCACGGATGACAAGGACAGGCGTCCGTAGGGCTCCGCGGAAAAAAGCAGACTGAGCAAGATGGCACCTTTGGGCGGGAAGGGGACCGCGCATGCGTGCCTGCATTCCCAAAGGCTTTCTTTGAAAGCTGGGGAAATGCTCCGCATGGGGGCTCCGTCGACGCCGACGTCACCCATATGTGAGGACTGACTTCCTGCTTGGTCCTGGAGAACTGAATGTAACTCACCTTGAACTTCAGAAAAAACATGACATAAATCCAAATAAATATATTGGCCTGACATTCAAAGGCATTAACACAGTTAACAGAGCTGCGAACTGTGTTACTACCTCTATCTGGGATATTCAGCAGAACTAACATGGTTAGTGATGCTAAATATCCCCAAGTACCAACGCATCATGCACTGATGCTAATCGGCATAAACAGGAAGTAGAGATATTGAGCTGCTATCTGGTTTTGGCAAAGAGGCAAAAGTAAGAAACAGCTTCCTACCAATCCAGGCAATCCGGATATTCAATGCCGGGGCTGGATATGACCCTCCCACTGAATATCCGGGTTTAAGTTTCAGCAGCAGGAATTAACCATGTTAGAACGGCTACCCGCAGCACTGAATATATTCCCCCATTATTTTTACCCTGCTCCAAGTTATCTATTTTCACACACAAGCTGTATTACTAGCTTTAGGAACAGCAGTCTCTCCTCAGCTCTTACACTCCATCTCATATCTGATGTCAAAAGCTTCCATGCTCTACAACAATACTGAAAAAAAGCACTGCTGTAATTTATTCTACATGCCATTTTGATTTTAACAAGCTTTTATATAACCCCCTATTTTCCGACACCTCTAATCTGTCTAAAAAATGTACCTGTGATATAAGACAAAGCAGATTTATCATGGCATTTAAAGACACAATTAGTTGGAACATCGTAGAGAAGTGTATATAGATTGTAGCTGAGATTAAAGGAACAGCATGCAGTATATACATGGCATTTACACAGACCTCAAATGAAGTTCTCATATGACAAGCATTTGTAAAGATAGAAATGTGAAGATATCTCATTACATAAAATTCTTCGCTGGCCCCCTAAGTGAAAAGAAAATTAAAACAAAACATAGCACACCAGGGGTATGGAGGGAAACATTTTTTTGTTCAATTAGTTTGGTTTCCTTTTTCTTTCATTTCATTTTGTCTTAGTAAATGCTAACGGTGCACTCTCACTTGTTGTGCTTGTTGTGCTGTGAGGGCTTGTGTGCATCAGTGATGCTGAGAGCTAAGCTATCGGTAGCTTAACTACTGGCAGGGTCTCCCAAGATGGACAGGTCTCAGCTGAACTGCGAGACCAAGACAAACCACCCATTTGGAAAGCAGGAGAATGGGAAGGTGTTGGCGGCAGAGGATCACATTTCTGTGACAATGGCAACAATACTAGAATTATCTGCACGGAAGAAAGATGTGACAATCTACTTCCGTATCTTGCCACGAAAACGCAATGGATAGTCAAAACAAAACAAATTGCACTATAGTGCTGAAAGATGAGACCCCCAAGTCAGAAGGCACTCAACTAGCTACTAGGGAGGAGCTGAAAACTTTTAAGAATAAAGCTAGCATTTATAATGGGGTTGGATCAAAACCCTTGGGACGTCTGACTGCTAATGCAGCTGCACATGAAATGAGAATCAGAAACTGCAAAGATGTTTTACATATTGGGACATGGAACATACGAAGCATGAACCAAGGGAAGTTGGAGGTGGTCAAGAATGAAATGGAATATGTTCAACTCGATCTATTGGGTGTCAGTGAACTGACATGGACTGGCATTGGGGCACTTTGCATCTAATGACCACATGGTCTATTATGTTGGAAATGAAAGACAAAAAAGAAATGGTGTTGCATTTATAATCAAGAAGAAACTTAAAAGAACTGTAATGAAATACAATGCAATCAATGAATGCTTAATTCCTATTCGTTTACGAGTAATGCCCATCAACACAACTATAATTTAGGTATATGCCCTAACAGCAGCTGCAGAAGAGGATGAAGTTGATGAATCCTATGAGCAAGTACAAGCTCAAATTGACAGAACATGCAAACAGGATATCCTGATAGTCATGGGTGACTAGAAAGCAAAAGCTGGCAAAGGCAGCGGCAAAATTGTTGGAAAATATGGACTTGGCAACAGAAATGAAGCTGGAGAAGGACTGATAGAATTCTGCAAGACAAATGATCTATCAATCTCAAACACGTTCTTGCAGCAACACAAGTGACTGTACACATGGACTTCACCCAATGGATTGTACAGAAATCAAATTGACAACACATCTGTGGAAGTCAACGATAGAAAAGCTCTATAACATCAACGATGACAAAACCTGGAGCTGACTGTGGTACAGATCACCAACTATTAGTATGCAAACTTAAGCTAAAGTTGAAAAAGAGCAAGCCACTCAAGAATGTAGCAAAATATGACCTTGAGAATATAACTCTGGAATTTACAGACTGCCTACAAAATCGATTTGCTGCTTTAGATACAGAGCTCCAGAAGAGTTATGGGATGACATCAAGAAGGCTGTTTTGGAAGAAAATACGATGCCTCTATAAACCATGAAAAAGCAAAACCAGCCAAAATGGATGACCGAAGAAACTCTGAAAATTGCTCAGAAAGGCAGAGAAGCTAAAACCAGAGGAGAAAGAGAGGCAATCACAGAACTCAGAGATTTCCAGCATGCAGCAAGATGAGACAAGGAGAAGTACTACATTGATGCATGCAAGGAAATAGAATTAGAAACTATTAGAGGAAGTACAAGATTGGGTTTCTTAAAGCTATAAGAGCTAAAGAAAAACTTCCAGCCTCAAATTGGAATGCTACAAGATGCTAAAGGATCCATGTTGAATGATGCTGAGACAATCAAGAAAAGTTGGAAAGAATATACAGAGTCATAATACCATAAAGATCAAGTGGACCAACAGCTGTTTCAACCTGTACCTTATTTATTTATTTATTTAATTGCTTTTCTATACCGCACTATTTATTATCAGCGCAGTTTACAGGAAACTTATTTGTGCAAAGAGGGCATTTCAATGCACTTACAATAAACAGGGTAAATAAACATGGATAACAGGTTAACAGGTAAACAACTATTTACAATTTAGTATGCAGGCTTGTACAATTATCTCGTTAGTAAGTACAGTTGATATGACAATGACATTCTGTAAATTAAATAGAGGTGGGTTCGGAAGGTAGAGGTGTTGTGGGCATGGGGCTCGTGTGGAGAGAGTTGGACATGATTGAAGGTGGCTGAGAGCTGTCCTTTGAGATGGAGAAGTACTGGGTAAATAGGTGATGTTTCAACGCTTTCCTAAATTGAAGAAGGTTGTTGATGGCGCGGATGTCAGGTGGGAAAGCATTCCAGCATGAGGGTGCGTAGAAGGCAAAGGCATGGTTGCTCGTAGTCTTGGAGCATTTAATGATTGCTTTGGGAAGGATGAGAGTGTTAGTAGCAGCTGACCTCCTCATCCTGTTGGGGATGAGGAGGTCAGGAACCATTGGTGATGAAAGAAGACATTGAAGCAGCACTGAAAGCCTTATCAAAGAACAAAGCACTGGGCATTGATGGCATTCCCATTGAAGTATTACAGCAATCGGATGCAGCTGTTACCATACTTACAAGGAAATTTGGAAGACATAATCATGGCCAATTGACTGGAAAAGATTTGTGTTCATACCAATACTAAAGAAAGGTGATCCAATTCACTGTGGAAATTATAGCACAATCGCTCTGATCCCACATGGCAGTAAGATTCTACTGAAGATTATTCAGCAGAGACTACAACCATACCTGGCATGAGAACTGCCTGAAGTGCAAGCAGGGTTCAGAAAAAGGCGAGGAATGAGAGACAACATTGCGGATGTGAGATGGATCCTTGAAAAGACAGAAGAATACCAAAAAGATATCTATATATGTTTTATTGACTACAGCAAGGCTTTTAACTGTGTAAACCATGAGAAACTCTGGGCCACATTAAGAAGCATGGTTACCAGAACACTTGATCGTTCTCTTGCACAACCTTTACATTGATCAAGAAGCAACAGTTCGAATAGAACAAGAAGAAACAGAATGGTTTAAAATTAGCAAAGGTGTATGACAAGGCTGCATACGTTTCCCCTACTTGTTTAATTTATATGCAGAACAAATCACCAGAGAAGCAGGACTGTATGAAGAGAACAGAGGTGTGAAGATTTGTGGAAGACTCATTAACAACCTTCGCTATGTTGATGATACCACATTACTGGCTGAAAGTGAAGGAAAACGGAGTTACTTACCTGTAACTGAGTTCTCCGGGGACAGCAGGATAAGTCAGCCACACTTGGTGACGTCATCCGACGGCGCCGAGACGGAAGTACTCTCCATAGCTCAGAAGGGCTTTTGCCCTTCTGAGCATGGGCCAACTGGCCCCACCCCTCTGCCCGCCCCTAGCTAGCCAGTTCGTCACTAGCTGAGCCTTTTTCCGCTAGGAGGCGGGCACTAGGATAGAGGCAGACCCCATCCCAGGGGAGGTGGGCGGGTATGTGTGGCTGACTTATCCTGCTGTCCCCGGAGAACTCAGTTACAGGTAAGTAACTCCGTTTTCTCCTAGGACAAGCAGGATGAGTCAGCCACAATTGGTGTCTCCCAAGCTGCCACGCGCTGTGGTGGATGGGGGGAGGCCGAGACACTACTTCAGGGCTATTATGAGCCCTTGTGGAGCAGAAGTAGCAACAGAAACCTGTCAAATTGCAGTGGCGATACACGCCTGTGCAGTAGCAGTGTTGTGAGAGGGCGCAGTAGGAAGGTCCCTTCCGTACGAGCGTGTAATTACGAGCGTGTAATTATGAGCGTGTAATTGAGGTGAAGTTACCCACATGCTGGTTTGCAGATGCGATACACACATGTGCAGAGGGCGTGAATTACCGTACGCTGGCTTGCAGATGCGATGCACACGTGTGAAATTAAGGTACACCTGGAGATGTAGTCACATCGAGCAGTAGCGAGGTGGTTACTGTGAGCAAGGCTATCATGGCAGTGAGGCGGTCACAGAGAATAAGGATAGGACCAGCATCAATGTTGACAGCGCTACCAGAGTGCTGCAACGAAGCATAGCACCGTAAGTAACCCGAGTGATACCGTAGAGGACATGAGTCATGTGTCTAGGCAGAGGTAATGGTGTAGACCATGAGACTGCTAAGCGACGCATTTGTCCATGTTGCTGGAGTGGCCACAGGCTGTCGATGGAACCTTCGGCATGGCTAGAGTCCAGTGTTTGGTTTGAGCCTCCACTTGTGCCAGGAGGAGGGGCATACTGACTTCCTAGAGGTGGAGTAAGCTGGGACCAGCTGGGTCCCTTGTTGTTGGTGCACTGTTTCGTGTATATCCTGGGCATGTAGCTGCGTAGGGCTGGATGATGTCTATTTTCCAGCACGATGACCTGGCGGCCATGGTGGCATTGCATGCGAGGCAGTGCCCTAAGTGTGGCTGGAACACCTGCTTGAGATCCTGGTGAAGAAGAATCTCTTGCAGAGGGTACACCGGATTTTTCGAGGTCACATACAGGGAGTTGTGTCCTCTGTTGCTGGCATGCTCTGTTGCTGGTGTGCCATCTCGCGTACATCCTGGGCGCATAGCTGCTTGGGATTGTGGGGATATGCAAGGCGTGGAGACTCTGCGAGAGGGATCTTGCACTCCAACAGGCTTGTCCGCAGTATCATAGCAAGACTAGCGTTTTGGATCGCTACTTGGGAAGCGGTTTGGAGCGCTACCGAAATGGCATTAGGATAGCAGAGCCTGCTGGCATTCTACCGTAGTTCTGCCTGTGGTGGTTCTGTCCTCGGGATGCTCCCCATGTAAGCCAGTTGAGTAGTGTGTCAGTGCGGTTGCCGAGCGCAATTGTCAGAGGTCGCAAGCCAGGGATTGGGGAACCTGTCTGGCACTTGTGTCAAGCGCTATAGGACTTGCATGATGATGACGCAAAGGCATGAGTTTCATTCGTATCGCATTGGTAAGTATGAGGCCAATGGAGCCAGGTCCGAATTACGACCTGATGAGGATGTCCTGGGCTCTGTGCATTTGTAGAAGCGTAAAGGGTCGATCAGTGGTCAGCCCCACCATGTAAGACGGAGCTGATGCCCCGGGTTGAGAGTCCCACCTGCAGGATGTCTGGCAGACGGGTGTAAGACCTGTTAGCTGTCTCTGGGAGGGCACTTGCAGTTAGCCCGGCCAGGAAGGGTGGGAACTGCTTGCAGTGGTAAGCCGGGGTTCAGAGTGGTTAGTCCGGGGTTTAGAAGTTAATTAGAACCATCCTTATTTGCTTTTGAACTAGGTGCCACTCCTGCACAGTGACCAGACCCATCCTGCTTGGTGATTAGAAGTCCCAACTCAGGATTCGAACTAGGTACCTTCCTAGGATGGTAGACAGTGCTTATCATAAGGGAGTGGGAACCTGTTCCCTTTGTGCGTGGGTGTGGGACTATGACCACCCTGTTGACAATCAGGCCTTTGAGAGAAGCCATTGTGGCACTCTGGCGGCGCGTTGTGGCACTCTTGCGGTGTGTTCCAATGCCGAACTGGGCCTGCAGCCAGGTCTTGAACCTGTGATGTTCGTTGAAATGGATCTGGCTTGTGTGAGTGTGTGTCGCTCACTGGGGTTCCTGTGTAGGACTTGTTTAGTAGGGAAATCTTGGTGGTAGCCAGTTGTCCCTGTATCTGAAGGACTAATGATAGCTTGCTGCGAACGTTGTAGAGCAATGAACGCAGCCCCGGGGATGCGAGTCTTGGCTCTGTCCTTAGTATTGTGAAGTCTTCTGGCCTTGCACGGCAGCTGGGTAGTTTGCCAGAGGTGCATGCTTCGTACGGTAGGCCATGCCTGAAAGATCATCAAAGAATTTTGTCTCTGTTCTAAGTACCTTGGCTGTGTGCAGTACCGCACTGTGGTCCCACCCGGGTTGTCCTGCCAGTGTTATGGAAGGATTGACGTGGACACGGTGGTCTCTTGATGTTCGCTTAGACAGCAGTCAGTCAATGTGAGGCTTCTGGTGGTTCACCAGGGAGGAGAAGTATGGTTTGCTGAATCACTGCCTGCATCCAGGGATACACCTAGAGATGTTGTCTATATATTTATTAATTTAGGCTGTTGCCCCCGCGCAGCACTGCCTCAGGCGAGGGTGTGGGGTGGAGATGTATTTATATATTTGAGGCAGGCAAGCATATGGAAGCAGTTGTCCCTTGTCCGCAAGGGCCACGCTACAGAGTCTGAGGTGCAGCTGGGCCCGAGGGACTGTAGGCAGATGTGCACAATGTTTGCGGAATTGCTAACCTCGGGTACTCCCGCTCCGGGGCTGCTTTGCCAAGACTTTTTTTTTTTTTTTTAACACGGAAAGAGCGTGTCACCTTCCCTTTGGACAACCTCAGTTGTCTTACCCCCAGGAGCACAGACTGTTTTCTTGCCGGTGGCGTTGAACAGAGTCCAAGGACATCTGTGGAGCCGCCACCCTCTGTCTTCTTAGATGTAGCTAGTGCCGAGAGAATTATCGAAGTCTGCCCAACCTTAGCCTTTAGGCTGCTCTTCTAACCTGTTGTGCGGGCACTGAGCCTGCTGCAGATAGGCTGTGTGTTTTCTTTCGAAGACTGAGGCTTTTATTTGAAGACTGCAGCGGATGTGAATCCCTGTAAGGGTGTGGGCCAGTGGTCATTCAGGAACTGATCCTGGGCACCTTCCGCCTTTGTTTCGAAGGGCTGCTGGAGGATCGATGGCAGAAGCTGCCCGCTCTAGCCCAGATCCTGCATACTGGTGGCTGTGTTGATGCCACAGGTCTGTTCTGCTGACCACCGGAGCTGGCTGCGGTTAGTTTAGACGCTACCTGGGGTCCAAAGCAGGCTGTAAATATGAGGACTGGTTGGCGGAGACCACAACTGGGACTTGAACATGTGACCTTCTGCTTCCGAATACACTGGTTCTCCTAGGACAAGCAGTGCACTGCACCACCATGTTCTCACTATGTGTTCTCACTGGGTTGGCAGGAGCCAGAGCTGGGATTTGAACCTGTGACCTTCTGATCCTACAGGCACTGGCTGTGTCCGCTGCACCACACTGTGGAGTCGATTTGCTGATAGCAGGAGCTGCCCACTAGCATTGGCTCATGTATGAGCTGCCCACTAGCATTGGTTCTGCCTGTGGTCCAAGGATGGATGTGCTGATGCCATGAGTCGCGCACAGGGACCTGGTGGTGAGCGTGCCCTTCTGATGGCCATTTTGCCCGTGCTCTAACATTAGGCTACTGCTCCACTCCACTACGCTGGAGGCCCAGCAGGAGAGCCATGAAGTATGTGTTCTGCCTGAGCAAGGGTTTCCTTTGTCTAGTTGCGGTCAGGGTACCCCTGGCAGGCAGTCGCTAAGGCACAAGGAGTCATAATAAGCGCTATGCCTGTTAGCAGGGGCAGAGTGATTTTAGGGTGACCGGCCAGCGGCAAAAGGCAACATTCCCTCGACAACGGGCCTGTGAAGAGGAGTTCCCTCCTCCTCAGAACCTGGAGGATGCCTGGACAATACCTGCATATTGAGCTGCTATTTGCCGAGCTGCTGCCTCACTGACTGGCAGGACCAGGAGGCATGATGAAGCGCCCAGGGCAGGGGGCTAGCGTGAGGGATGAAGGATACCTGCTGTTAGTTCCCGCAGCAGAGCTCTTAGCGTCGGCCTTCTTGTAAGGCAGTGAGCAGAATATGCCTTCAGCCCTCAGATTTCGATTAGCATATGCACTGCAGCGGGAAGCAGGGACTGTACTGCCGCGGGAGCAGTACAGAAGTGCGAAGCAGTGCTGTAGCGGGAGGCAGGAATTGTAACGGGAATGCAGAATGCTACTGCTTCTGCTGCTGCTGTGATTTCAACGCCGGTGTCCAGAGGGTCGGCGCGGTCCTTGGCCATGCCTCTGCGCCGAACAGTACCGCGGGAGTGCGAAGCAGTGCTGTAGCGGGAGGCAGGAATTGTAACGGGATGCAGAATGCTACTGCCTCTGCTGCTGCTGTGATTTCAGCGCCGGTGTCCAGAGGGTCGGCGCAGTCGTTGGCCATGCCTCTGCGCCGAACAGTACCGCCGGTGGAGGGAGTGTCTCCAGTGTGAGCGGCTTCTCCGATTGCCTAGCTGCTTCTGCGCCGGTGTTCGGAGGGCCGGCGCGGTCCTTGGCAATGCCTCAGCGCTGAGCAGGACTTTCAGGCTGACTGGGAGAGTCTCCTGCGAGTGGCTTCTCCTTCTCAGGATCGGCGCTGACCAATGGCGCCGCGGGGGGGAGGAGCCAGGAGACGTGATGTCATCGACCAAGATGGCCACCGCCATAGGAGCCTCGTGGCTGGTCGGACAGGAGCTGTTTGGGCTGCGGAGCAGGCAAACAGAGGTCGGGGTTTCGCGGCCGGGGATGGAGGCCCGAAAGCACATCCCGTTTCTAAACATGCAGAGGGTGTGGCTTGCAGGGCATCCTGGCGGACCAAGATGGCAGTCTCCATGGGCCACACGTGCGAAGAAGTCCCGGAGCGTAGGAGCCCAGGGACAGAGGCCACACATGTGCGAAGGTCCCCGGTCGCAGAGGGTGTTCCGGGCTGCCTCGAGGGTTTCTTCTTCAATTCCATCGGAGAGGAGAGAGAGGTAAGAGGATGGCTTACCATCTGAGATGAAACTGGTCGAGGACGGAGGCCTTCTTAGGCACGTCCTGATCTGCCGCGGCTACTTGAGCCTCATTTCGAGTACCACTCTTGCGGTATGTTGACTGCCTCGACAGCAGTGGTGCCTCAGAAGCCTTATTCATCAGGCCCACTCGCCGCAGTGGAGGCCTGTTAGAGGGCTGGCTGGATAGGTACGCCCTGGGGCTGACCGGGGACGGAGGCCTGTGAGGCACGTCCTGGGCTGCTACACTGTGCTGTTTCCCTTCTAGCTCCAAGTCCTGGAGATCTTCTCCTGCAGACTGTTCCCTCTGAAGAAGTAAGAACAAGGCATAAAACAGTTTAAACAGATGTAGATAAGGAGTTTTCCTGATGATTTAAGTTAATTTTAGGTGGAGAGTATCAAAATCCGTCTTGCAGGCAAGGCGGAAGAACTGAAACTGGCTAGCTAGGGGCGGGCAGAGGGGTGGGGCCAGTTGGCCCATGCTCAGAAGGGCAAAAGCCCTTCTGAGCTATGGAGAGTACTTCCGTCTCGGCGCCGTCGGATGACGTCACCAAGTGTGGCTGACTCATCCTGCTTGTCCTAGGAGAAACCAGCACACACTCTCAAGGTTGGATAGATGTTTATTAGAAATCCTATCATCAGCGGTGTTTCAGCAACCATATGTCTTCCTCCAGGGGTAAAAATGAAATCCTCCAGCACAAACATATACGTTTTAATAAAAGACCATCAATAATATAAAATTTAAAATAGACAATATAAAATTATATATAATTAATGAGAAAATTCAAACTATCATATAAAACAAACATGTGGCTATATAAATACCTGCCATGAAGGCATCACCAATAGAAAAACAAAATGCATTAATCAGAAGAGATCATGTAAATAAAATGTAATAGCCAGAATACAGATAAGATAATTATAAAGTAGATACTAGACACATCTGATGCCGATTAAAGTTATATAGGACCAAACATAAAAACATGAAACCTTTTATCAAAGGATAAAAAGACACCATGTAAATCCATATACAGTAAAAATGAAAAAATAAACAAACATGTGAACCAGAATACAAAATAAGGGAGGACAGCAGCAACCATGCAAATAGTCCAATGGAAAGCTTACTGTCTATCCCTCAAACATAATAGTGTGCTAATCTGTAGTAGACTGTTTGCTGTATAAGAAAAGAAACAGGAGATGGTGCAAATGGCAATAATGAACCAAAGCAGGCCATATAAAGGACTTAAATGTAAAATTGTGGCCAAAGAATAAGAGCAACCTACCGCAGCTCAGCGTCTTCAAAAATGATACCAGGAAGCCGGCAGAGGCAAGGACCTCTATTTAAAAGGGCTCCTTTGGCACCACAAGTGATTGGCTATTTAGGTTTAGCAAATCTTTCTTTTGAAAAACTAATACGGGATCGCCAATCACAAGAAAAACGTAACTCAAACAAAGAAAAGTGTGTACTCATGCCAAGCAGAGACCCGCACTGCGATAATACAGGCGGCTCAAAAAAAAAGGGAGGAACATGGTCCGAGTGCCCCACATTACTAACCTACTATCAATATAGGTATGTATCCAAAACGGAACCAATCAAATAGGAAAAACCAATGTAAAACCAGATCTTAGATACAGACAGAGGATCCAAGACTGAAAAATGAAAAATATAAAGGTGAAAATAAGAGCACCAACAAATGTAGCCAATGTTGTAAAAATGCATTGCTCAAATCACATCCCGATCCCAAAGTAATGATGGTACCACAGACTGTGCACTGAGACCCAAACGTCTAACATACTAATGGCAATCTATGCTTAAAGTATTGCATATCCTAAATTAAATATGATATTCTATTCTACCACTACTAAAACACTAATAAATAAATAAATAAAAGAAAGAAAGAATTATAATAAGTAAAGTAAATGTTAAAAACCATCAAAACAGACAGGAAAAAATGGGCCAGACAGTATACACACTATAAAACTTCTGAACCCGAAATCAGTACTGGTGCCTACGTGAGCCTGGAAATAGCAGTGTTGCAGCTAATTATATACAGGCACAGCATTCTACTGTTTTTTACTGTTCGCCATGTACAGGTTCGTGTGGGTGGTTAATTCCAGGATCTATCATGCATGGTTGCCACTATGTACCAGGATATCTTGCCAGCTTGCCCCCTCCCCCCTCCCTGTTTCCCATTTGGTTTCGGGTTTAGAAATTTTATAGTGTGTATACTGTCTAGTCCGTTTTTTTCCTGTCTGATTTGATTGTTTTTAATATGACCGGACAAGAAAGTCCTATCCTGGCATCCCTGCATTTCCATATATGGAGTTGTGTTCTTTTAGTGACATCAGGGTACTTCAGCACATAGAGATGTTAACTATAATGACATCACTGCAGTTAACAACATAAGGGCATAGGAATTGTCAAGCTGCGTGAGACCAATGGCCCACTGAGCCCAGCGTTCTGTCTCCAGCAGTGACCAGTCTGATTCACTTGGCATATCCATCAGATCCCAAAAGAAGAAATGACATTCTGTGCTTCTCCTTCCAATACATTTGTAGTACAGACACCTAAGGCATTCTAGTTTAATAATGGTTAATGAACATGCTCTCCAGAAACTTATAGAAATCTTTTCTAAGCTCAGCTAAATTACTAGCTTTGACTATGTTCTCTGGCAGAAACTTCCATAGCTTAATATGTCCTGACTGAAAACATACTTTCCAGAATTTGTTTAAATCTGCTACTAGTTACAGTGTCCCCAATAGCCCTAGCACTAATGGAAGAAGTAACTATTGCTATCAACTTGTTCTGCACTATAATTTTCTAAATGTCTGTGATCCAAGCCAATAAATGCTCTAAAAAGTATGCTGTTATAGGCTCATAGATCATCTCAGTGTCTGAAGGCATAATGGCTTGTGTGTTACAGGAGTACCACTTGTTCTTGGTAGTTAGGTGAAGTGTATATTCAGATGGCTTCCCTACTTGGAAGGCCATGAGAGGAAATGGAGAGCTTTTAACATACCTGATAATCTCCTTTCCTTAAATCCTACTAGACCAGGGGTCTGCAACCTTTAAGACATAAAGAGCCACTTGGACCCGTTTCCGAAGGGAAAAAAAAAACTGGGAGCCGCAAAACCATTGCGACATTTAAAACAAATCTAACACTGCATATATTGTTTCTTACCTTAATGCTATATACGACCCCCTACTTTTCCTGTTAAAATACAGGTGTTTGGCCTATACTTGCCGTATAAGACTACCCCTCTTCCTTCGCACACCAAAAAAAATACGCCAGAAAATATCACAACAACAAGTAACAATATTTGATTTCAAAATTATGATGATTTTGTAGTCAAATCACTAATATGAAATAAAATTATTTTTTGTACCTTTGTTGTCTGACCAATTTATTCTCTGATCATGCTGGTCCCGATCTGAGGCTTCTGCTTTCTTGTCTTCTCTTAGCTCTCTTTCTGTGGTCTATGGTCCATCTGCCCTTTCTTATCTCTTCTTTCATTTTCTTCACGTCTTTCCATCAGCCTATTTCCAGTCCCAGTAACCCTCCCCAATATCAGCCCCTTTCCAGTCCTCACTCCCAGTACCTTCCAATGTCAACTTGCATTCCCATGACTGCCACTGGTGTCCATTCCCTTCCAGTCCCCCTCCTTCCCCACTGAGCAGTCCCTTCTAGTACAAATACCATGGCAGCCCCTCTCAGATCCAGTTCCATTCTCCCATCCCCTCATATCAGCCCATTTGTAGCCTTAGCCCCCAGTTATCTTCCAGGGCCAGCAGCTCTATCCTCCCCTCCCCACAATCAGCCCATGCCCAGTCAAAGCCCCCCAATCAGCTCGCTTCCAGTGCTAATCCCCCCTCAACCCCATTACCAGTGCTAGCCTCCCCTAATCAGCCCAATACCAGTCCTACCCCCCATCAGCTCATTTCCAGTGCTAGTCCCCTCAACCCCATTACCAGTGCTCCATCCCTCCATGTCAGCCCCCTCCCTCTGTCCATCCATATCAGCTCCCTCCCTCCTTGTCAGCCCGCCTCCCCAATCCTTACATGTCAGCCCCCTCCATCCCTCCATGTCAGCCCCCCTCCCTCCATCCATATCAGCTCCCTCCCTCCATGTCAGCCCCCTCCATCCCTCCATGTCAGCCCCCCTCACTCCATCCATATCAGCTCCCTCCCTCCATGTCAGCCCCCCTCCCTCCATCCATCCATCCATATCAGCTCCCTCCCTCCATGTCAGCCCCCCTCCCTCCATGTCAGCCCCCTCCATCCCTCCATGTCAGCCCCCCTCCCTCCATCCATATCAGCTCCCTCCCTCCATGTCAGCTCCCTCCCTTCTTCTGCAGCCGCGGCTGTGCTTTTAAAATCATCTCGGAGCCCTTCCTGTCTTGACGGGCTCCGTGCAGCATTGTCCCGCCTCCAAAACTTCCTTTAGAGGCGGGACAATGCTGCACGGAGCCCGTCAAGACAGGAAGGGCTCCGAGATGATTTTAAAAGCACAGCCGCGGTTCCCTAAGAGGCAGGGAGCCGCGGCTGCAGAAGAAGGGAGGGAGCTGACATGGAGGGAGCCCATAACGCCACGTTTAAATACATCTTTACAACACTATTGCCTGTCACCGGGCGGGCAGTGTGCTCCGGAGCCGCAGCAAAGGTGAGAAAGAGCCGCATGCGGCTCCGGAGCCGCGGGTTGCCGACCCCTGTACTAGACCAATCCAGATGAATGGGTTATATTTGCTGCCAGCAAGTGGAGGCAGACATGAGCAACTTTCAGTGATGTCATCACCTGGTATTATCTTCTGGTACACCACTGAGAGAAACCAGTATGATGCTTCCCAAGCAGTAAGCAAAACTGACAAACTAAAAAAAAACTTAGATAATGTTATTAAACACACACATCCTTGTCACTAAGACTGTGAAAAAATGAGCCAGCTGATAAGGTTGACTAGACCTTCCATGGCAGCTGAAAGAGAAAATAGTGAGGTTTCTGGAGTCCAGCAGATTACAGGATCCGAGGCAGCATGGATTCACCAGAGGCAGATCTTGTCAGACAAACCTGATTGATTTCTTTGACTGGGTGACCAGGGAGTTGGGCCGAGGGAGCGCTCTAGATGTGGTGTATTTAGATTTCAGTAAAGCCTTTGACACTGTTCCTCACAGGCGACTTATAAACAAACTGAGCACCCTAGGGATGGACCCTAAAGTTACTGCTTGGGTTAGAAATTGGTTGGGTGGGAGGTGACAAAGAGTACAAGTAAATGGAGCTCACTCTGAGGAGAAGGATGTTACCAGGGATCTGTCCTTGGTCCGTTTCTTTTTAACATCTTTGTTAGTGATATAGCGGAAGGGCTGTCGGGTAAGGTTTGCCTCTTTGCGGATGATACCAAAATCTGCAATAGAGTAGACACCCAGGAAGGTGTAGATAACATGAGGAGGGATCTAGCTAAGCTTGAAGAATGGTCTAGAATTTGGAAGCTGGGATTTAATGTTAAAAAATGTAAGGTCATGCATTTGGGCTGCAGCAATCCAAGGGAGCAATATAGTATAGGGGGTGAAGTACTTTTGTCCACTAAAGAAGAGCGGGACCTAGGCGTGGTTGTGTCTGATGATCTTAAAGTAGCTAAACAGGTAGAAAAGGCGACGGAAAAAGCTAGAAGGATGCTTGGGTGCATACAGAGAGGAATGGCTAGCAGAAAAAAGGAGGTGATAATGCCTCTCTATAAGTCTTTGGTGCAACCTCATTTGGAGTATAGTGTGCAATTCTGGAGACCGCACCTTCAAAAGGATGTGAACAGGATGGAGTCGGTGCAGAGGGTGGCTACTAAAATGATTAGTGGTCTTCATTATAAAGCATATGAGGACAGACTGAAGGATCTTAATATGTACACCTTAGAGGAAAGGCGGGATAGAGGTGATATGATTGAGATGTTTAAATACCTCCGTTGCATAAATGTTCAGGGAGAGAGCCTCTTTTAATTGAAAGCAAGTTCTGCTACGAGGGGACATGGGATGAGGGTGAAGGGAGATAGATTCAGGAGTGATATGCGGAAATATTTCTTTACGGAAAGAGTAGTGGATCCATGGAATAGTCTCCCAGTGGAGGTGGTAGAGATGAGGACAGTAACTGAATTCAAAAAAGCATGGGACAAACACAGGATCTCTAAAGGTAAAAAGGGGACTGTTGTTGTTGATATGGAAGGACAGACTAGATAGGCCATGTGGTCTTTTTCTGTCATCATATTTCTATGTTTCTATGAAACCCCCAAACCTGCAAAAAAGGCAGTAACATCGCTAACGCGACTAAATGGAAAAAGGCTTTCAACCTGTAAAAGAAGTCTTCCAGGGTTGGTCTAGCAGGATTCAAGGAAAGGAGATTATCAGGTATGTTAAAATTTTTCCTTCTGTATTTAGTTAGTAGTATTTAGCTCACATAGTAGTAGTTCAAAGCAAGTTACCATCAGGTACATCATCCTGCTACACCAGTCCAGATGTGTAGGATGTACCCAAGAAGTTAGGACTCGGTGTGAGGAAAATGTCCAGCAGGACAAACTACCCTGCCAGAGGAGTAATCAGAATAATTTCCCCAAGCACCTTGGGGCCTCACAAAGGAGAAAACTAAAGCTAGGAGGGTTGTATGAGCTGCGACTCACTCCTGAGCACATTTGCCAGGCAGGATGCACACGGCACCCAAATGACTCCAGGGATGAACGGGCAAAAGAGGACTTGACCTTTGCCAGCACTTCTCTAACTGCCAAGGATGGAGATGATCCGATTGATGGGAGACATGAGAAATTGTGTTAAACTCTAGTCACACCCTCCATCCATCCACCAGATGCAGCAAGAAGTCTGAAGACCTTTCACTATGAAGGAACGCAGGCCCATAAACCTTTCAGAATGAAAAAAGGAGGGGGAAGACTCCTTGAAGAAAAAGATGGCGAAGGCATCATCGCAAAAAGGAGCCATCCAAAGAACCAAAAATGCATACTTGAAGCCAAGGGCCACAGCACAGACACTCATCAATGGATGCCAGAGATGCCGGGAATGGATCATAAAAAGATCAACCCCCTCCCCCCATGAAGATCTCACACATGGATTCCCTAACGGGGACTCCTAGGGCTCTCTTCCACAGGAGCCCAGCAAGACACAACACGACACCCAAACAGGCAGAACTACTTCACTCCTGCTGAAAGAAGCCTTGCCGAGATATCCCCCAAAGTGTCCCTTTGAGGCAAGGCCTGTAGCAAAACAGGACTGTCACTCGAATCCCAAAGGTTCCAGGTCAATCCGCAGTCTAGGTAGAACTGCTAAAAGGCTTTAACATTTACTAAAGGCAGCAAGACTCACCAGATCCCCAACAGAGATGCACTAAATGGCTTAAACATATCAGCATGCGCCCGCCAGGACCAGGCCCTAAGTGAGAAGGTGTCGGGAAACTATCCAATCAGGAACCCCTACTATGCTTCTTCTGTAGTCCCATACTGTACCTAACCAAGAAGAGAAAAAAATAACACTGCTTGGCCCAAGTGTCTATGAAACACAATGTGCAAGTTAAATCGAGGGTGCCTAGGAACACAGGATTAAATGGCCACTAGTTGTGCAAAAGCCAAATCACCCAGGGTCAGAGAGGAGGCCACACAGCATTCCTCCCTATGCTGTTTCAGAGGAAGGACCTCCCAGTCTGCCACTCGTGGGATCACACTGTGCCTGAAACCTCTCCACAGCTGGCACCCACCGGAGAGGTGGACACATGGGGTACTGGAAGGCCAAATCTCCACATTAAGATATCCTGTGTAGAAGGGCTAAATTCTCACTTTGTTCGGACTCAAGCAGTTCTGAGACAAACTGATCATATGCTATCATACCGCATGCTAATGAAGCTTGTGATATGTGCTGCAGCTAGGACAATCAGATGCTCCTCTGCCAAACAATACCACTACGCAGCCACCAGAACTTCTCCGGACCTGCGAGCTCTGCCGAAGTAGAAGGCACACATTATCATCAGGGCCATTCTTGAGAACACTCAGCCCACTGTTTCCCTTAAAGGAGGTGCAAGCCACCCCAGGGTCAATGTGACCGGCGTGGCCTCCATGAGGAAGATCCTCCTTTGGGCCCTGTGAGGGGTCAGTCCCTGAGCCAACTGGACCAGGTTTCACACCTCCAACCCTTCTGGCTGGAAGCCAGGCTGACAAGGCTCTCCTGGGGTCTTCTCACAGCCTGCCTGTCAGGAGGTGGAACTACATCTGCTACATCACCTGCTCAGAGACCTCCTAGAGAAGGAACCTGGTCAAATGACAGGAAACAATGGAGCAGAGTAGGCAGGGCATCTCAAGCGAGTGTCTGTGCCCCCTAATACTAGAATCTGGCCACAAACTGATGCTGCATGCCCGAGGAGCTGACCGAGGCCAGGCACTCTAAATCAGCAGCATCCTAAACAAACCTTCCACTGACAGTAAACTCCACACAGGAAAGTAGTAACCAACTTCCAGGACCTCATCTCCTGGGAGATAATCAAGCTTCTATTAGGACATCTGTCCCTCAACTCCATACTTACCAGCCCGAGCTCCACAGGCTTGTGCCATTAGCACTCCTCACCAAGGACACTAAACTGGGCCAGCTCGACGTCCAGGAATGAGCAACCAGGCCCTCTGACTACTATCTCTACTTTTACCTTAAGAAAGGTACAGGGAGCCACAAAGCAGGAAATGCCCTGGCAAGGTCCAGGAGGCAGAAGCACCCATCCACTGGACCAATGCAACAACAGATCCATATGGCCCTATATGAAAATGAAAGACACAGAGTCCTCAGATAACCAACTCTAGGACCAGAACATGCTGGAAGGAACCTACCTACCAGAATCCGCATGTATCTGGGATAACTTTCCTGGCCCTGCTGTGCAGGGGACAGGATAAACAACCTGTCATTACCAGAGACAATAAGGGGCATCCACAATAGTCACACACACTAATAGAGAGCCTTGAGGAGACTCACCTGGGAAGATCTAACAAACAGTACATTTCAAAAGTCCCAGGCTGGTCTCTGCCATCAACTTGCCTGACCAAAGACAGGTGGCTTGTCGACAGCACTGACAAACTCCAATCTTGCCCAAGGACTCCAAGCTTGCTAGCTTAACAAGGTATGGATGTGCTCAGAAGAAACAGACTGAGCCCCAACCACTTGTATCTCAAGAGGGCCTGCCGGTATTCAGTGAGTGGAATTACAGGCTCCCAATGGCACCCAGAGGCAACCAGGAGCTATAACACGCTCCGGCAGGATTGCCCCTACTGCAACAGAGGCCGCTAATTGCTGCCCTTCATCAGACTGCACCTCCAGCCTTTCCACACAACCTTAGAAGGATCCCTGACACTTCTAAACCTATCCTCCCAGAGTGGCTATGGACAAGCTTCTTCTCCTGGAGAGGAAGCAATTTGCAAGAGGAAGTGCTCTACCACAGACTGGAGCCATCTGTGAAAGAATGCCAGAATTACTAACTGGCCACTACCACAGCCATAGAGCTGGGAGAATTCTGAACCAGTGTCAACCATCAGAGACCACTTCAGTGGTCTAATACAAGCCTGCAAGTCTCAAGAAGGAGACCGGTTTCACTGATCATTTGCTCTAACCCAAGCCAGGCGTTCTCATGAAGAACCTGCAACCTTGGGAGCAATGGGCCATAATCCTTATAGCCGCAGACATCTGGATACCAGCAAAGCATAGAGTACTCAAAGACTATGCTCCAGGCGTGCCCATCGAACTGCCTGAAAGTTGAAGGTGGCTAACATCAGGCCTCCTGAATGACCCCCAGCCTTCCAACCGAGATTCCATATATGCAGCAACCCCTACTCCAGGGACAGTTATGCACTTCGTCACAGTTGAGAACTCCCCCCCCCCCCCCCAGGGGCTTACCAGGCTGGTCCAACTTGCTATTGGCCGAGGGTGCAGCAGAGACAGAATCTTAAGGACCCCAGGAGCTCAGCTTGGGGATTTCCCTCCTAAAAGTCCATACAGAACCTGGACAAGGTGGCATATTGCAGAGCCATGAATCCGCAAGAGAGAAAGGGAACCAATATGTTACCTTTGCCCAAAAGCCAGCTACAAAATCTATGGAACTGCCATAAGGCATGGCCGAGGAAAGGTGGATCTTGCCAGGATTCCACCTGGCCCATGGGAGAATCACCAGTCCTCCTCAGGCTTACCTTGCAGTGGCCAGAACAGTACTTGAGACCTTCAGACAACCCTCGCAAGGGAAGGCTGGACTCACAGAGGAATGAAGGAGTGCAAGGGTGAAGCTAGAGCTGTGAGCTCTCTAGTGCCCATGAGAAGAGCGATCAAGGGCTCCGAGTCCCTGGAGAATACACTTGGGCTCCAAATGCCCTGCAGGGGTCTGAAAAGCAATAGTCAACTGAATACAGACCAATAGTTGTTTCAGGAACTGCAGCGCAAGGTGGCCTTGAAATGGCCTAATGCCATCTTGCCATACTTGCCTAATGCCATCTTGCCATACTCTGCGTGTGCTAAGCCCACGCAGTCCACCAAAGTGGGTGCAGAGCTTGCCAGCAGCACAGAAAAAGGAAAGGAACTGCAGGGGCCACAGGCACGGCTGCATCAGGCCAAGAAAAACTGCAGCAGCAAAAGAAAAAAAAATGCATAAAAATTTGTGTCAAAAAAATTATCTGGAGCTGCAGCAAATGAGAGTCTGTTGGGCCGGCTGGGGAAACCCTATTAGGGAGGCCCCAGGTGCCTACACAGGCTTGGGGAGGCCCATTCGGGGATGGTCTTTTTTTAACTTTTGAAAGTGAAGCTGCTTTATTAAAGGCAGCTGAAAGCCAATTGAAATCAATGGGTAAAAAAGGGACTTAGTAAAGTTTTTAAAAAATTTGCAAAAAAGGGTGATGATTAGATACTGACAGCAAGAAGGAAGGGGGCCTGGGCCAACTTATTGAACTCCCTAAAGGGCCCCGTGGGGTCCTCCTGCTCCTCTTTTGGCTCATCAGTGCTAGTAACCTGAAGAAAAGTGTGGACACAGGGCAGTTCTCTGCTCCAGGAGATATGGGTGTACCCATATTCAGAGCCGTTGGTATATCAGGATGCAATTCAAGGCTCTGCACCGCTGTGCAGGTGAGGAGAGTCTGACTCAATCCAAGGACTCTGCACCAAAGTGAGGGTGAGGAGAGTCAGCTCTATCTTCACCGCTGTACCAGTTCACACACCTTGCCACCTGCTGGAGGCAGACAATACTGGCTTCTCTCGGTGCTGTACCAGAGGATAATATCAGGTGATAATATCACTGAAAGTTGATCAAGTCTGACTAGTCTAGCAGGATAAGAAAATAGTGATTAGACGCTGTCATGTTTAGGTATAAGCCCTTTAGTAAGGGAAAGATTTTTGTATCTTGCTTCTCTTCTGCCATTTCTGGAAAAGGTATAGGACTCAGGATAAAAGTCCGTGACTTAATGCGAGTTGAGTCCTGAATACCAAGGAGCCAATGCTGAGAGCTGTATGTTACAGCTCTGTGCTAAAGCTCAGCACAGATTTTCTCATGCACACGTTAAATTAAATGCACACCAAAGCAGTTAGGAGATAGTGTGCAAATAGGTTGCAAGTAAAAAACATACACTAAGATGTCAGCACAACAGACACATGCACACACAAATCTGTGCTAGTGGAAGCTATTCTGTGCATACAAATTTTGCAGTTTACGTGCAGAATAACATTCCAGCACATGCGCAGATGTATGTGCATTTGGCTCCAAGTGTGATACTCTGTTTTTGCAGTGCCAAATATTTGTCAACAGTCCTCCTCAGCACCTCCTCTTCAACGATGCCAGAAAAAGCTGCAGTCCTGTATGCTTGCAGTAGAGAACAAATAGGCTCGAAATCCTCCTTGGCTCTGACTGCAGAATGACGAGCTAACTTTATATTCCTTCTGCGATTTTGCATAAAAGTCCCAGCATTAGAAAACCCTGTGCTTAGGCTTCTGGTCTTCTGCAAAGTTCTCTGCATTTGAACTGAATAGCTAATATTTTCAATCGGCATGCAATTTCAATGAGCTGGGCGCTAATGTCTTTCCAAGGCTTTGCTCATAGTTAGCTCATGCACCAAATTTGTTTTTACATAGGGAAACCATGGTAGTGCACAAAGTTATGCACAAAAGCCAAGCTAACCTGTGCGCAAAACCTAGTGCACTTTATTGCATCGGCCCACAATTCAGTTAAAGGAGAAAGGGGAAAGGAGAAAGCGGAAAGGGAAAGGGAAAGAGGAATACCTTTCCTTCTTCCCTATCTACAGTGAGGTCCTAGGATGAGGAGGCTTCAGATTTAAAGAAGCAGCCCAAGGAGTTTGGGAGAAAGAGTGTCTGGTTCTGAAAACCTGCCTGATTTGGGTGAGCACTCAAGGTAGGCGTGACTATACTACTGAGAGTCAGGGAGTCAAAGACACAAAGGAAATTGGGGATTTTTCCTGAAAGGTTAATCCCATTGCAGTGGCAGAAGTTCAAACACACCAGAAAGGGCCCCCAGGGGCAGGAGGGGTCCATCTCAGAAGATATGTGAGCAGCTATAAGTGGGCCCTCTCCTTCCCTGGGCCCTCTTGCATGGAAGGGACAGACTGGATGGAATTTATGCCACTGTTCCACAAAACCTTGAGGAAGAAATTCCAAGTACTTTGGAATTTTGTGACATTTATTTATTTAGACAGTTTTGTATGCCACCTTATCCTTCAATCAAAGTGGTCACAACACAATTGGGGGATACATTTAACATGAGGGGATATGGGACACATACACTAATACTTACAGGGAACATGGGCAATGGAGGGTTAAGTGGCTTGCCCAAGACCACAAGGAGCACCTGTGGGACTAGAAACCCCAATCCTTCTGGCCCAAAGTTGCTGTCCTCTAGTGGGATTTGAACCCCTGACCTTCCAGCCTGAGGTAGTTTGCTCCAACCACTACACCATTCCTCCCTTTTTGCAGGGTCCAGAAGCTGGATAACTGGATGTGAGAACAAGAAAAAGAAGCAGCAGCAGAGTCCTGTCTGCCTGATCAGGAAGGTCCCTGGATTAGCTTTGGAAGGAGACTTTAGCTTTGAAGTTTGCACCAGCTTTTGTACCCTTAATCATTTTCTGTGAAGTGAGCACAATTTTGTTTATTTTTTATTTATCACCCAATAAAGAGTTATGTTTTATTCAGCCAAATCCAGGACTGGATTTCACTTCCTTTTGAGTGAATGAAGACAGAGCAAGAGAGAGAGAGAGAGAGAGAGAATCCTCAAAAAACGTAGGCAGTGGAGTGACTGAATCCTCCCCTAAGGCTCAGAGAAGCCTAAATATACCAAAGAAGTCTTCCTCTTCCATTAACAGCCCTCTGGATTAACACAGGCTGGCAGAAAAGCCATCAGCTCCCCCCCCCCCCCCACCCAAATGCTAAGTATTGCCAACAACAGTGCGCACACAGAATTAAAACAGCCTACTCAGTATCATGGGTCAATCTGAGTGCCAGGTGGAGATGTTACAAGTAGAAGTAATATGCAAAGGCCTGGGCGGACGGGATAGGTTAGTGATGATTGAAAGGGGAGAGTGCTCTGCCCCTGCCCACTTTTATTGAACTGTGCTTTTGCCAATGGTAACGTCATGTCACCATGACAATCGTTGCGATCATCTGCCATGGCGGGAAGTTTTCTTGCCGTAGGTTTCCTTTGTTTGGCCCAAGCCGTGGGGGTTGTAGATGGGTGTACCGCCCTGTTAAGCCAAGGGCCCATCGTAACCCTGCTCCAGCTTTCCATAAAGGTGGTGTTAAAAAGGTCCTTACACTTCTGTCACATCTCGTCTCTTCTCCAAACTACAGCCCTAATTTGTCAGTCACTCTAAGAAAGCCATTTCATTCCCTGAATAATTGTTGTCACCTTTTTCTACATTTTTTTTCTAGTTTCATTGTAGCTCTTCTGAGATGTGGCAACCAGATGTGCACACAAGACTACAGTTGTGGGCATACCATGGATCGATACAGGGGTATTATAATATCCCTGTTTTGTTTTCCATTTCTTTGTGAATGACGACTCACATTCTGTTTGCTTTTTTATCTGCTGCTGCACACTGAATGAGAATTTCAAAGTACCATACACAATGACTCTAAAATGGTTTATGGTTTACTTTGTACTAGATATACTGCCTTTCAAAACAGCAAAGTGTTTTACAATATCTAAAATAGAAGTTTTAAAACAATGGCATTCTTTCCTAACTTCTAATTTAGATATTGCAAACCACTTTCTGATTATATCTCTTCTTTTCTGTTTTAGAACAATATTTTTTTTCTAACAGAAAAGAACAGATAAAAGCAGAAATGTTCTTAACAAGCTACCACTGCCTCAGTGGTCCTGTCACCTAGTCGCGAAAGCCTTCTCAGAAAAATGTCTTGAGGCCTGTTTTGAACTTATTGTAAGAAGGCTGAAATTGCAGCTGTGGGGGTGTGGCAACTCCTTGTTTGCAGTCTACAAAGGCACATTAACAGCTTATATTTATTTTCCCATGTGCATCACTTTGCATTTGTCTGCATTAAATGTCATCTGCCATTTAAATGCATTACCTGGTCTCAGAAGGTCCTTTTGTAATTCCTCACAGTCAATTTGTATTTTGGACACTGGAATGATGCTGTTTGTGACTATCACCTGGACTTTCTTGGCAAGGTGCAACAAGAAGCAGATTGCCCAGCCTTTCTTCTAGATGGTGTGCCTACAGCACTTGATATTCCAAGTTAATCTCTCAGTCAAGTACTAACCAGGCCTGACACTGCTTAGCTTCTGAGATCAGACCAGACTAGACTCATTCAGGGTGGCATAGCTGTAGTGGAATAATCCTGTATTATCTGCAAATTCAATCATCCTGCTCTTTGCTCCATTTTCAAAGTCATTACTCGCTATGAGGCCGATATTCAGCTGCGATGGCCAGAAGGTTTTTTTAAAACTTCAGCTGTGGTATCTAAAAAAAACATATGTTCTGTGCCACTATGTAAATGCACATTTTAGAAAGGCCATTTAGGTACCCCCTAAAACGTCCAAGTCAAAACATCCAAACTTCTGTAAATGTGTTCTAAAATCAACTTCTACCCACCCAAAAAGAGAAACGTTTGCGCAAACATAAAGAAAATGGGGACGTGAAGAACAAGGGTCCAGATAGGTGAAGGTAGATGGCCGATTTTAGAAATACTAGAACTGAAAGCCCCTAGTCTGAAAGTGATTAAACAGGAAAAAAATCGCGCATGTGCCTTTTGGGAAAATCAGTATAATTTAGGGTCCTGCCAGGTACAGCCAGTTCTTATCAAGTACCCAAATAGACTGGACACCATGACCTGGACGGGCCCTAAACTGTACTGATTTTCCCAGAAGGCACATGTGCGAATCATTCCGATTTTAGAAATGTGCATGTACAAAAAATGTATGTTACTAGAATTGCAACATAGACGTGTCATGATGGCATTTCAGAATGTGCACGTCCCAGCCAACCATTTTAGAACTAGAGACATGCAGCACTGCAGCAGTATTCAAAGAGGCCCTGATTTTCACCTATTATTTATTTATTTATTTATTTATTTACATTCTCTTATATACCGCACTATTCAGCATCAGCGCGGTTTACATGGAACAGAAACGCTCAGTACAGTTAACATGTATGAGTTTACAGATAACAGGGCAAGTAACTTAGATAACAGGGGTAAACTATTTACAAAAACTTGCTACATAAGCTTGTAAACTATTTACAAATATTGCTACATAAGGTTGTATGATCATTATCCTTCTATGAGGGGGGAATAATTATTCTGGTGACAAAAGGGAATACCCCTGTTATCCTTACTGTTGAAAGCTGGCCAAAATGAGCATTTTTCAAATTTGTAGTCCCATTCCATCCATTGAAATTAATACTGCAGAGCCCAAAATTCATCAGGCGGAAAGAATTGTCAGAAATTCAGGCCTGGTCCAAAATCTTCTTCCTAGAACTGGGGAACTTGGCAAGTCTGGACTAAGCTTTGGAAGGAGGCTCAGAATACTAATAAAAGCTAGTTGTGTTGTCTGTCTTGACTGTTGTGTTGTGAAAATGATAAGTAATAGTAGTAGTAATGGTTTGTCCTGTGCCCGTCCCTTCAATTAGTGAGTGGTGTCTGAGAGAAAGTTATATCCTCCTTCAGCCTCCACCCAAGAGTGCAGGGGCTTGATGGGACGACAGCTTTTATTTTATTGCAAAGCTTAGTCTGATGTGAAAATTCATTCACAGCATACTTATACCTTTAAGAATTAAAGACAACAAATTGAGAAAGGTTACAGAGCATAGCTCATGGAATTTTTTCCAACCCCCGTGTGTATGTGTCTTCTGTATGTGTATAACTACATGTGAGCTTGTATGTGTGTCTGTGCTGCTTTTATGTATGTGTTTTTAAAAAATTCATTTGTTGCTAATTTTTTATTCTTTCCAACCCAACAGAAGTTGGAAAGAATTCTATAAAGGGGTTGAGCATGTCTGTCTGTCTGTCTGTGGGCAAAATAACTGAAAATTTAATGAAGCAGGATAAAACTTGACATGTGGCAAAAACTAATAAAAAGACACACTGAGTTTGAAAATGTGCCAAATTGCACCTGGGGTTCCAAAGAAATAAGCCCCCCCCCAAAAAAACTAGCCTACGTATTTCTATGGGAAAAGGAGCTCCAGCTTCCGTAGCATAGAAACTTACAAACACTAAAACATAGCAGTTAGGAAATTATTCTTTTCAAACTCCATCCTGTTCTCCGCTCCCACACAACTGGTTCACCACCCCACACGCTGCCCTCACCTCCAAAAATACTCCCCTGTAACTATATTATCAACTCGCCAAATACTGCAACCATGAAAAAATATCCCCCACAATTGCCACACCAATCTGCAAACCGCCTCACCCCCAAAAACTACACTTTTACAACTACTTTACCACACCAATAAACAACTTCCCTCAACTGCTCGACCACCTTGCAAACTGCCTTATCCTCACAAAATACCCCCTCACAACCGCCCTACCATCTCACAAACTTCCCCATCCCTAAAAAATATCTTCCAACAGCTGCCCCACCATCCTGTCAACTGCCCCACCCCCCAAAATACCCCCTGCAACTGTCCCATCCCCTATAAACTGCCCCACCCCCAAAATCTACCATGCCGCAGCTGCCCTATGAACCTGCTCACTACACCCCACGAACCCGCATACTTCCCTCATAACTGGCCTACTACCCAACAAACTGTTCTAGCCCCCCTCCAAACTTTAAAATAGTTGATTTCTGCCATTGCGGTGGACTTTAAAGTGCCCATGTGTGCCTTCATGGCCTGCTGATCTTGCCCCTTCCGATGCAACTTTCTGTTAGAGGGGGCAGTAAGTTGCATCGAAAGGGGCGCAGAAGCAGCAGGCGGTAAGGGCACGCATGGGCATTTTAAAGCTCCCTGTGGCGCTAGAAAACCACCACTTTAAAAAATTAATGAAAATCAGCATGAAGGGTTTGCCATGCCGTGTTGACCCCCTCTCCCAGGTGAAATGAGAGCAGGGCAGCACTATGAGGCTACATAGGGCATAAAAAACCCTTGGATTGGCCCTGATTGCACCCACATCTGCCCCACCACCCCTCAAACTGCCTCCACTTCCAAAACCTACCATTCCACAACTGCCCTGTCCCCAAAACTACTCCCCTATAACTGTCCCACCACTTGCAAACTGTCCCACCCACAGAAAAATACCCCCCAAATACACCCTTTCAAAACTTCCTCCCATGAAAATGTCCCACCCCCAAATCCTTCTTACTGTAACTGCGCACAATCTTGTAAACTACTTCATCTAAAACTACCTCCCCATCACTGTCACCAACCCCCAATGTCCTCAGTAAATACTTCATCTCCTTCAGCTACCTCAACAAACACACAACACATGCACCGCACACACAGAACATTGCAACAGAGATACACACACACAACACACAAACATATGAACACCACATACACACAGAAACAGGGATTACAAATAATTCCCTAACTGTGATGTACAGCATTTAAAATTATTCACATATATAATTTTGTTTTCTTTGCTAGTATTTCTACTGTGAAATCCACTGACTAAATTGTACTGCTTTCTTATTGGCTGCTGTCTGTACTGCCAGCTAATCAGTGTTGCCAGATGATTTCAGAAGTTCCAGTCCAAATGGGGTTAAAAAATAGCCCAAACAGCAACCTACCCTTGGCTCACTTCCCCTTTCCTGATTGGCTGGTCTGGCAGTCCATCAGATATGGCTACATGGCTACATGGCCATATCTGATGGACTGCCAGACCAGCCAATCAGGAAAGGGGAGAGGGGGCCAAGGGTTGGCTGGAATTTGGCAGTAATCATTTCCATCATGCCACATCTTACTGTTCAGCTCCCAGTTTGCTCCCAATTTCCCAATTGGTCCTGACCAATGAGATTCAGCTAAAGGCTGCAACCAGTTTCTGAAGCTGGAGTTTGCTTTTTTTTCTACTTTATTTTCCACAGTTTTCTTGCCCAAAGTGACAGGGTAAAATGCCCAAAAAAATGCAACCCACAATTTGCAAATTCTTCTCGTGGGCTGGGTAAAACATTTACCCAATTGGGCGGAAAAACCATGGATATAGCAACAGTGCAGCTAGTATCTGTTGCCATGGACAGGGCTAGATTAAGGAACTTCCAAGCTAAGAAATACTGAGGATCCAAAGTTAAAGGGGGTGCTGTCAAATGTGCACAGCACTTGGGAGGTTAGGATTGACAACTGTCTTGCTTTTTTCATGATTCTACAGATTTTTATATTTATGTCTGGAAGCTAGAAGGAAGGCTAATATGTCTGGACATTTTTCAGTTTGAAACCTCTATTCAATGGCACTTAATGACGACATCTGAAGTTATCCATGGACAAGCAGGCTGAGTCAACCATGCCTAGGTGTGTCATCCACAGGGACTGGATTAGCTCTCCCATAGCTCAGAGGAATCCCCCTTTTTTTTGGGGGGGGGGGGGGAGAATTCCTCTGAGTATGCTACCTCCCCTTACTTTCCCCGTCGCTGCCCTTCCTGTCTTAGTTTTTCCCATCCGCTTTCCCAGATGGACAGGTTCTCTAGCATTCCTACTAAAAAAAATTCTTGCATCTCTAACTTCAAGTTTCCCCTTACCTCCTAGATGGAGTAGCCAGGGTTCAAAAAATGCCCGTGTTGTTCCAGGAAGATGAATGCCATCGATGTTCATGATCGCTACCTTCGTTGCCGGGGCCCGAGCCATCACATGGAGTCTTGTGCCCCTTGCAACCGGTTGTTCCCCAGGGCCAGAAAGCACCAGAAAAAAGCCCTCCGCAGTCTTCTGAGGGAGTCCCCATCCCAAGGAGGCAGCTCAAAGGAGGATCATGCCGGGAAACAACAAGGGGCAAGGGTACAGCTGCCATAATGAGGGATTGCCTGAGCCCTCAGTGACACCAGCACCACAGGCTGCCAATGCACCTCATGTCAGGAGAAGCCTGGACTCTGGACTTTCAATTGTGGCCAGCAGCGCCTCCTACACGTCCTCCCCCTATGTGGCAGAGGCCCTCCACGAGGCTCCAGCACCTCCCAGGACCAACTGTGAGGCCACCACGACACCCCTCACCGACACAATGCCTCATACAAGTGTGCATGAGGCCTTCCTGGGGGAGGCGAAGAGCCGTGCAGCCTTCTCCTCTTGACGCCACAGTGGCCTGGACCATGCCGACTCCCAAACCCCAACAGAGAGAAGCTTCAGCATGGTGGAGCCAGGGGATCGATATGGGGGTGGGAATCCAGGCACCGAAGCACCTCACCAAGGATGCAGAGCAGGACCATTGGCACTCCCATCAACACTAATGTCATAGTCCTGCTCACAAAGGTGGGCACAAGACCTCCAGGCACTCCCATGACTCCACCTCCTCCTCCTCCTCCTCTTCAGAGCTGGTGAGAAAGAAACGCAGCACAGGCAACAGCCACCAGAGCCTGAAACAAACAACAAAGACAAACAGGGACAGCCGACCACAGCCCTACTACAGACTACAGCAGGAGCCTGCCCACGACTCAGCCCGGATACAGATCTCGGCAACAGCACAACAGCAAAGCATCCTTGACCTCTGGAGGAGGCTGCTGACACAGCAACTCTTCAGTGCACAGCAACCCCAGACAACTGCCCAGCTCCACCAATTGGCCGCCCACAGTACCCTGCCACCAGCGGCATACATGCAACCCCCTACCTCCCCAGGGATACACCTCATGGAGGAGGAAGGTAAAATCCAGGACTCAGATGGCTCCACATGGGACTCTGCCATCTCTAAAGGAGCATGTTCACCAGCCTCATCGTGATCACCATTATTCCCTCGGATGACCCGCCATTGCCACCACCTCCAGCCTCACCCCCGGAGGATCTCACCTACCCTAAATTCCTTCAGAGCTCTCAGCACAGCTAGGGCTCTCACCAAAGGACATGCCCAACCCCAGGAATGAGGACCTGGGATTCCTTAAATACCCGGATGCTCCAAAAACCATGGTAGCTGTCCCAGTACACAAAGCGCTCCTAGGTTGCAAGGACAAGCTATGGCAGATTCCAGCGATGCACCGACCGCCACCAAGAGACTGGATGTCAAGTAGAAAGTACAATCACTCCAGTTTTCAAGAGATCAAAACTGACACATCGGTCCATCATTGTCAAGGCAGCCATGAAGAGGTCCAAAAGCTCACACCAACACTATGCCGGGACAGCATCAGGAAGAAGGTCTTCCAGGGCACCATGCTAATGCCAAGATAGCCTCACACTAATTACAGATCGTCCTATATCATCATGTCTTACTGGCTAAAACCAAGGAAGCCCTAGCCTCCCTGCCTACAGAGTCTAGAAACCTCCTGATACCCATCCTGCACGACACTTGAGAGTGCGGAAAGCATCGCATTCATTCATCATTCGACGCCTTCAAGACTGCCTCCCGACACCTGGATCATCCATTGCTGCCAGATGCCTAGCATGGCTCAGAGCCTTCAGAGGACATCCACAAGCACATGGCCAATGCCCCCTGCTCTGAGTTGAATCTGTTTCGCAACAAGGTGACGGAAACAGTCAACGGAACAAAGGACTGCATTACCCTCCAGATCCAACCCAACGAGGGATTGAACCACCACCAGATGACGAAGCAACACAGCTCCCACAAGTCCTACTATCCTTCGTGCAGGTACAACCTTACTCCCAGGGGCAACCAAACTACACAAACCCCAGCATTACCAGGGTTCCTACCAGCAAAAACTGCAGCAGAGGACAAGGAAGCCACAGAAGTTACGTACCACGCCGGTGGCTAAGTCCTCCCCAGGTTTTTGACCATTTGCCCACAAGAAACATACTAGTGGGCATGCACCACCTCCGACCAGTGGGTCCTTGACATCATCCACTGATGCTTCCACATTCACTTCCAGACCAAGCCCCCCTTCAGGCCTCCCCCCAACACAAGGGCAGTGCAGGGGGCAACGCTCCTCCTCGAGGAGTCCACGCACTCCTCCAGACAAGCTCCAGTGGGAGGGTCAGCAGGATTGGGCAAAGTTTACCTTAACTTCTCCCTTTGACATTCATAAGTGGTTGAATGGTATGACACAGACAACCTTTCAATCTGAGCCCTATCCAGTATTTTAGTTTTTGCACCTGAAAAGTGAAAGTATTGAGGCTAGAATTTTTAACTTCTGCTTTAAAATAAGCTCATATTACCCCAATTTTGAAAAGGACAACAGCAGATCCTAGTGGACTGAAAAACAATAGGCCTATTTTTGAATTTGTCTTTTCTGGGGAAGGTGACAGAGAAGGCGGTAACTTGTCAGCTTTTGGGTGTCTTGGAGGAGACTTGGGTTCTGCATGATAAGAGGTTGGGTATTGTTGTTTAAATAACAAATAACTGGGTCCCACAGGTGCTCCTTGTGGTCTTGGGCAAGCCACTTAACCCTCCATAGCCCATGTTCCCTGTAAAATAGTTATCTCCAAGTTATAATGCCCTGTTCAATGTAATTTCAGTTTGTTCAATGTAAACCACACTGATGCAGAATAGCGCGGTATATAAGAGAAAATAAATAAATAAATAAATAAATAAATAGTACCAAGACTCTACTTGTGACACTTGTGGATGACATCAATGCAGGATTAGACAGGGGTCAATAGAGTCTTTTGATGCTGGATTTTCTGTAACATTTGATGTGGTTTGCCATACCAAGTTGCTTGATTGCATAGCTATGGTGGGGAATGGAGCTAAAAGATACTAGCAAAAGATTGAAGTTAGGGGATATTGACAGAGAGGTTCCAGTAAAGACAAAAATAACCCAAATGCCCTTAAGTACAGAGCAGACAGAAATTAAAGATACCAAATTACCCCTGCCTACCAGTAACCAGATTAATATGAATAAAATACGGCCTCTCAAATGCTTGTATGCAAATGCTAGAAGTCTAAAAAATAAGATGGGAGAATTAGAATATATAGCACTAAATAAGAAGTTAGATATGATTGGTATCTCAGAGACATGGTGGAAGAATAACCAGTGGGACATTGTGATACCTGGGTACAAATTAAACTTGTAATGATAAAGTAGGTCAAATTGGTGCAGGAGAGGAGCTCTATATTAGAAAGGGCATTGAGTCACATGGGATTAAAGTTAGCAGGAAACAAAATAGACTGTAGAATTTCTTTGGATTGAAATTCCATGTAAAAATGGGAAGGCACTGGCAGTGGGGGGTATACTATCGACCGCCTGGCCAGAATGAACAAATGTATGATGGAATGCTCAAAGAAATCAGGGAAGCTAATGATATTTACAGCACAGTAATAATAATGGCTGATTTCAATTAGCCCAGTATTGAGTCAGTGTCACGGCAGGACATGCTAGGGAGATAAAGTTTCTGGATGAAATTAATGACTACTTCTTGGAGCAGCTGGTTCATGAACAGACACAAGAGGTGAAGCCATCTAGGACCTAGTCCTTAGTGGAACACAAGATCTGGTATAAGAGATAAGGGTGTTGGGGCCAATTGGCAAGTGATCATAGGATGACTGCATTTGATTTAATAAATGGAGGAAGGATGACAAGGACATCCACAGTACTACCTTTTAACTTTCAAATGGGAGACTATGATAAAATGAGGAAAACAGTTAAGAAAAAACTAAAAATGAGCAATTGTAAAGATTAAAGATTTACATCAAGCATGGGTGTTGTTTAAAAATACTATCTTGGAAGCCCAGACTGTTGAGAGGGACTTGAAATGGGGTACCAGAGACCTTTGAAAGAGTTAATATGGAGAATGGCTTAGAATTCACTAGCAGCCCAGAGAGATATGTGTACCCAAAACCAAGGCCATGTTTAGCTGACCGGGATAGAATTTTTTGCTTCTTCTAATTCAGCTAAGCAATATGTCTCTGCTTAGTTTGTTCCATAACAAGACTTGTAACAAAAGTGGTGCTGACAACACAGTTTTTCTATCAATAAATGAGGTGCTCTGGTCTAGCCAGGTTGAAGGGGATTTACAGGAACTGCTCGAGTTTGCAGGTCTGTGGACTCCCTTCCCTTAAGGCCTTAAGAGTACAGTGTTTTTAATATAATTCTGTGTGTGTGAATTGCTTTATTACTTATTATTACTCTCTCTCTCTCCCATTGCTTTGAGTGAAGGGATGAAGCCCAAGAGCCCAAGTTCTATTGCTGGTGAGGGGTGAAGCGGGGTACATTTACAGATCAGCTGGATTTCACGCTTTAAGAAAAGTGGAAGTAAAAAAAAACAGCCAGCATGGTTTAAAAGTGAGATCAGAGAGGCTGTTGTAGCCAAAAAAGCATCTTTCAGGAAATGGAAAAAGAAGCCAAATGACGAAAACTGGAAACAAACATAAGCACTGGCAAATTAGATGCAAAGAGAAAATTTGAAAAAAAGCTTGCTTTGGAAGCAAACGCATAATAAAAACTTTTTCAAGTACATTCATAGCAAAAAAAACTGTGAGAGTGGGGTAAAAGGGGCACTAAGAAAGGACAAGGGAGGAAGTGACATCACCCGTCAGTATGGACGTGTGAGGAGATAGCTCCGGACCCCACCGAGAGAAAACTGAGTGAAGGAGGCCCTTACCGGGAGCAAACGGTGACGCTAATTGAGATTGACGGTGCCGCAAGAGCGGGGACGCATGGCGACCCGAAAGAAAACCACCGATTTGCGGGACTATGCTTTTAGTGTGGCGGCGGTGAGCGGGCAAGCGGCTGACACCAAAATGGCGGGGGAGGAGAGAGAGCGTGGCATGCAGGCCGAGCAGACTGGAGCGGAGCAGGACGGAAGCTTGGGAGGGAGTGGAGAGCCGGTGGTGCACACGGTTACAAGGGAAGAGCTCAAGGAGTGGTTTGCTGAGCTGAAGGAGGAGGTGAAATCCACAAAAGTAGCGCTGGGAGACATTATGAAGGGATTGAGAGAGGAGGTGGAGGATGTTGTGCACAGGATGGGGGACCACGAAAATCGGCTCCAAACGTTGGAACAGCAGCAGGAAGAATGGGAGGTGCACCACAAAGGTGAGGAGAAGTGGAAGGAGCAAATAAAGATGAAGTTGGAAGATTTAGAAATCCGCTCCAGGAGGAATAATTTGCGCATTAAAGGAGTGCCAGAGGAACCAGAGTTTCGGGACTGTGCTAAAGTGGCTGTAGCTGTGTGTCAGGAGGCCTTGAAGCAAGGAGGGGAGGAGGGCGAGGTTGGAGAAATACAGCTGGATCGAGCACATAGGGCCCTGGGACCTATACACAATAACCGGCCCAGGGATATAGTGGTCTGTGTGCGGGACTATAAAGTAAAGGAGAGAATTGCTGCAAAGATGAGGGGGCTGCGCAACTTTATGTGGCAAGGTTACTCTGTAGCTATATATGCTGATTTGTCTATGGGGATGCTACAGAGGAGGAGAGCTATGGCACCCATTACTAGTCAATTGAGAAAGTTGGACTTGAGATATCGGTAGTTGTACCCCTTTGGACTTGCATTTACTAAAGGGGAAAGGACATGCCGAGTGCAGTCCCTGGAGGAGGCGATGGTGGCATTGAAAGCAGCCAGGGTGCCGAGCATCGAGAGGGAGGCGTCGGCAGAGAACTCCAGACAAGCACAGGCGGTTGGGCTGAGGCAGCAGAGAGAGTCTGACACCGAGGAGAACATAAGAACATAAGATATGCCATACTGGGTCAGACCAAGGTCCATCAAGCCCAGTATTCTGTTTCCAACAATGGCCAATCTAGGTCATATGTACCTAGCAGTTTCCCCAAGAGACACAAGTTCCACAATGCTTGTACTGGGTCAAGCATTGATATCTTCGGTCACTTCTTAATAATGGTTTATGGACCTTTCCTCCAGGAACTTGTCCAAACCTTTTTTAAACCCAGCTACACTAACAGCCTTTACTACATCCTTCGGTAACAAATTCCAGAGTTTTATTACACGTTGAGTAAAAAAATATTTTCTTTTATTAGTCTTAAATAGTTTACCCTGTAGCTTCATTTCATGTCCCCTAGTCTTTCTATATTCTGATAAGGTAAACAATCGATCTACGTTTACCCGTTCCACTCCGTTCATTCATTTATAGACTTCTATCATATCTCCCCTCAGCCGTCTATTTTCCAGGTTAAAGAGCCCTAACCTTTTTAGCCTTTCTTCATAGGAGTATCTTTCCATCCCCTTTACCATTTTGGTGGCTCTTCTCTGTACCTTTTCTAAAATCGCTATATCCTTTTTAAGATACGGCGACCAGAATTGCACACAATATTCAAGGTGCGGTCTCACCATGGAACGATATAGAGGCATTATAATATCTTTTGTTTTATTTTCCATTCCTTTCCTTATCATACCTAGCATTCTATTTGCTCTCTTGGCCGCCACTGCACACTGGGCCGAGGGTTTTAACATGGTATCCACAATGACGCCTAAATCTTTTTCCTGGGTGGTGGTTCTTAATGTGGAACCTTGCATCGTGTAACCATAGTTTGGGTTGTTCTTCCCTAGGTGCATAACCTTGCACTTGTCCACATTAAATTTCATCTGCCATTTTGATGCCCAGTCTTCCAAGTTATCAAGATCCTCTTGCAATTTTTCACAATCCTCTTGGGTTTTAACAACTTTAAATAGTTTTGTGTCATCTGCAAATTTGATAACCTCACTCGTTATTCCACTTTCCAGGTCATTTATGAATATGTCAAAAAGCAGCGGACCCAGCACAGATCCCTGGGGTACACCACTATTCACCTTTCTCCATTGGGAAAATTGGCCATTTAGCCCAACCCTCTGCTTTCTATCTTTTAACCAGTTCCTGATCCACAATAGTACACTGCCTCCTATCCCATGACTCTTTAGTTGACCTGACTCTTGTTTATTGTCGGATATTGTTTGTTCTATGTAAACCGCGCTGATCGCAAATAGTGCGGTATATAAGAGATGTAAATAAAAAAATAAATAAATAAATAGTTTTGCCAAAAGTCTCTGATGAGGGACCTTGTCAAAGGCTTTCTGAAAGTCCAGATACACAATATCAATCGACTCACCTTTGTCCACCTGTTTATTCACTCCTTCAAAAAAACATAACAGATTAGTAAGACAAGATCTTCCTTGTCTAAAGCCATGTTGGCTGTCTCCCATTAGGTTGTGACTATCTACATGCTGAGTAATGTTATTCTTTATGATGGTTTCTACCATTTTACCCGGTACTGACGTCAGGCTCACCGGTCTGTAGTTTCCCGGATCACCCCTGGAACCCTTTTTAAAAATTGGTGTTACATTGGCGATCCTCCAATCTTCAGGTATTAGAGATGATTTTAATGATAGTTCACAGATTACTGATAGCAGTTCTGCAATCTCATATTTCAGTTCTTTCAATACCCTTGGATGTATACCATCCAGCCCAGGTGATTTGCTACTCTTCAGTTTATCTAATAGTTGTAAGACATCTTCCCGATGTATCGATATTTCCTTCAATTCTTCCGCACCTTTAAATACCACTTCAGTCATGGGTAACATCCCTACATCTTCCTCAGTAAAGACCGAAGCAAAGAATTCATTCAGTCTCTCTGCTATCGCCTTGTCGCCTCTTAGTGCTCCTTTAAACCCCTTTATCATCTAATGGACCAACTGACTCTCTCACAGGTTTTTTGCTATGAATGTACTTGAAAAGGTCTTTATTTCACGTTTTTGCTTCCGCAGCAAGCTTCTTCTCAAATTCTCTCTTTGCCTGCCTTATCAATGCCTTGCATTTGACTTGCCAGTGCTTGTGCTGTTTCCAGGTTTCGTCGTTTGGCTCTTTTTTCCATTTCCTGAAAGATGCTTTTTTGGCAACAACAGCCTCTCTGACCTCACCTTTAAACCATGCAGGCAGTTTTTTGGACTTCCTTCCACTTTTCTTAAAGCGTGGAATACAGCTGGTCTAGGCTTCCAAGATAGTATTTTTCAACAACACCCAAGCTTGATGTACGTCTTTAACCTTCGCAACTGCTCCTTTTAGTTTTTTCTTAACTGTTTTCCTCATTTTATCATAGTCTCCCTTTCGAAAGTTAAAAGGTAGTACTGTGGAGGTCAGCGGAGACGGAGCGAGATCAGAGGAGGTCGCACCGGAGAGGAGCCAAGCGCTGACTTGCCACATTGAGTCACTGGGACTGGAATGTTTGGGTGGATAGCACTGAGTGAATGGACTATTGATATAAGAGGAATATATATGCTTGCATGGGGGGGGGAGGGTGGTAAGGGGTTGGAGGGGGTTAATGTTGAATGTTGAGAGAGGGGAGGTGTGGGGAGGAGGGGGGGAGAGGCGGGGAAGGTGAGGGGTTAGGGGAGTACGGGGTGAGAAGGGCACTGGTAGAAGAGGTAGAGGGGAAGGGCGGGGTGGGGGAGTTGGGTGAAGGTGAGGTTCTGGGGGTGGCTGGTGGGGCACGACTCCGAGATAGCCTCGCCTGGGAGCGAGGGAGAAGGGGGGGGAAGGGGGAAGGGAGGAGGAGGGGGGAGGGGGAGGGGAGGGCAGGGGATCAAAGAGTTGGTAGGGGGAGGAAAGTGGATATGGACAGCCTAGTGGTGAGTACCCTGAATGTCAAGGGGTTGCAAACATGGTGCAAGCGGAGGTTGGTGGAAAGGGAGGGGAGGAGGCTGGGGGCTGATTTTTTGTGCCTTCAGGAGACTCACTTGAGGGTGGGGCAGGAGGGTTTGCTGTGCTCGGTGAGGTACCCTAGGGTGGTGTTGGCGGGTCAACGGGCGCAGCCCCGGAGAGGGGGGGATAGGACTCTAGATAGGGGAAGCATATAAAGATGCAGTGTTGGAGGAGCGGAGGGATAAGCAGGGAAGGTGGGTAGCAGCAGGGCCGGATTTACCTATACGCCAGTTACGCCGTGGCGTAGGGCCCACAGCTGGCAAGGGCCCACAAAAATTGAATAGTTAAAAAAAACGCTGGCTGCTGCCGCGGCAGCATGGACTGTCCCGCGGGGCCCCCTCTGCCCGGCTGAATCCCTCCCTCCCTCCGCGACGGCTGAGCCCCTCCGTGCCGGCTTTGAGAGGCGCAAAGGGAGAGTGTCTCCCTCGCGTCTCTGTTAAGCCCGCAGGGGCTGATGGGAAATTTCCCATTTGCCCCTGCAGGCTTAACAGAGACGCGAGGGAGACACTCTCCCTTCGCGCCTCTCAAAGCTGGCACGGAGGGGCTCAGCCGTCGCGGAGGGAGGGAGGGATTCAGCTGGGCAGAGGGGGCCCCGCGGGACAGTCCATTCTGCCGCTGCCAGCGTTTAATTTTATTAAATTTTACTTGAGCCGATGGGGGGTAGGACTGGTAATGGGCTGTGGGCTGGGGTTAGAACTGGTAATGGGCTATGGGAGGGGTTAAGACTGGTAATGGGCTGTGGGCTGATGGGGCTGTCTGGTAATAGGCTATGGGGGGGCTAGGACTGGAAATGGGCTGGGGGGGTTAAGACTGGAGGTGGGCTGATGGGGTTAGGACTGGTAATGGGCTGTGGGCTGATGGGGGGTTTGGACTGGTAATGGGCTATGGGGGGGTTAGGACTGATAATGGGCTATGGGGGGGGGCTAGGACAGGAAATGGGCTGATGGGGAGGGGTTATGACTTGAGGTGAGCTGATGGGGTTAGGACTGGTAATGGGCTGTGGGCTGATGGGGGGTTAGGACTGGCAATGGGCTATGGGGGGCTGACTGAAAATGTGTTGATGGGGTTAGGACTGGAAGTGGGCTGATGGAGGGTTAGGACTGGTAATGGGTTATAGGGGGGGCTTAAACTGAAAATGGGGTGATGGGGGGTTAGGACTGGAAGTGGGTTGATGGGGGGGCTAGGACTGGTATTGGGTTGGGGGGTTGCTAGGACTGGAAATGGGCTGATGGGTGGCTAGGACTGGAAATGGGCTGATGCAGGGACTAGAAGGGAATGGATGCTGGGTGAGGCTGGAACTAGAAGTGAGCTGATGTTGGGGGAGGATTAGAATGGGATGGGGCTGGAAGAGTAAAATGGAGAAGGGAAAAATATTTTGTGTGGGAGGGATAAAAAATCTACAATTGGCCGGGTATTGGGAGAGTAAGTGGGGATTGAGGATGGAGGGGTAAAATTTGAGTGGATGAAATAGGAATGAGGAAAGAGCAAAAGGAGAAAGATTAGTATGTTAAAGCAGATGTAGAGAGAGAATGGAAAAAAACTAGAAGAGAGAAGAAAGGACAAATGGACAGCAGACGATGGAGAGTTAGCAGAAGACACGAAGAAACCAGAAGAAAGTGTCTGGAGCAATTGCAGCTGAAAAAAAAATGCACAAAAGGTAGAAAAATATCTCTTTATTTTGAATTTATTAATTGGAATATGCCAGCTCTGGTAAATGTGCATCATTAACGTCTGCGCTTTGTTTAGTACAAGAGCAAATTAATGTATAGTTTTATTTCTACAGTGTTGTACATTCCAAGTTTGGCTTTTGGGATTCCCAGTTTAATTATGACGTCAGGGCCAACAGCACGCAGCTGATCCGGCGTGCTGGTTTTTATCTTTTCTGGGGGCCCACAATTTTTGTTGGCGTAGGGCCTCACTCAAGGTAAATCCGGCCCTGGGTAGCAGTAAGGGTCATGATTAAGGAGGAGCAAATGTGGATCTTGAGTTTGTATGCTCCCAATGTGCGGCAGGGAGAGTTTTTTTATACGGTATTGCGGGAGGTTGAGCGTTGGGGAGACGTGCCTTTGATAATAGGGGGGGACTTTAACATTACGGTTAACCCAAGGTTGGATAATACGGGAAGTGAGGGCGAGGGGTGTGGAAAGGATCGCCGGAGTTTATTGCGCTTACGCGATAGGTTAGGGTTGGTGGATATGTGGCGCGGTCGGCATCATGGGGAAAAGGGGTATACTTTTTTTTCTACCGCGCATGGGACGTATAGTAGGTTGGACATGGTGTGGGTCAGTAAGGCATGGCAAGCTAAGGTACGGGAAGTGGAAAGAGGGCACATCACGTGGTCCGACCATGCACCAGTACATGTTAAGTTCGAGTTGGGGGAAAGAGACCCAGGTATTAGGTTTTGGAGGTTGAATGAGGGGCTCTTGGGGGAGTCGAAGGTGGTGGAGAGTTTGAGGAGCATCATAAAGGAGTATGTGGAGTTTAATATGGATGGGGAAGTGTCGATGGGTATGGTGTGGGATGGAATGAAGGCGGTGGTGAGAGGGCATCTTATTAGCTTAGCAGCGCAAGAGAAGAGGAGGCGGAAAAAGGTGGAAGACGAGTTAGTAAAACAAATTGGGGATTTGGAGCGGCAACACCAGGCGCGGGCAGATCCAACAATTTGGGCCAAATTGCTAAAGGTGAGGGGGGAATTGTACCAGCTGGAGGCGGCGGCGGTGGCATATCAGCTGATGAGGTTAAACAAGGGTGGTTTGAAGGGGGGAACAAAATTGGGAAGAGGTTAGCACGGCGCTTAAAGGTGCGGCAAGAGAGAGCCACTATTGGGGGTATTCGGAACGGGCAGGGGAACATGGTGTATAGATCCCCAGAGATATGGCAGGCTTTTGTGGAGTACTATGAGCGGTTGTATAGTAGTGAGGTTACGGGTGGAGGGGAAAGGGGAAAGGGGGCAGAGTTTTTAGCTGAGTGTACGTTGCCCAAGTTATCGATAGAGGAGATGGAAGAGTTGGGGCGGCCGGTGGGGATGGCAGAGGTGGGCTGGGCCATAAAAACCCTTAAGGAAGGGAAAGCACCCGGATTAGACGGGTTAACTGGCAAATTTTATAAGGTACTGCAAGAGAGTGTTCAGGGGTTGTTAGTGCGAGTGCTCAATGGGGGATTACGGGGGGAGGAGTTGCCCCCTTCCATGGCGGAGGCGGGAATTACAGTCCTACCAAAGCCTGGGAAGGACCTTACTACGTGTGGGGCCTATAGACCGATATCCCTTATCAATGTTGACGCAAAGTTATTAGCGAAAGTACTGGCAGCTAGACTCCAAAATGTAATGCGGAAATTAGTGCATCAGGATCAGTCTGGGTTCATCAAGGAGAGGTATGGGGGGGATAATATTCGCAAACTACTGAATGTGATTTGGAGGTTGGAAGGGTCAGGGAAAGAAGGGGTCCTGTTGACGGTAGATGCCGAAAAGGCATTTGATATGGTGGAGTGGGGTTTTATGTGGCAGGTTCTGGAGAAAATGGGACTGGGAGGTAGATTTATAGGATGGGTAAGGGCCCTCTATAAGTGTCCGAGTGCCCGGATAAGGGTGAATGGGGGGTATTCGGAGAGCTTTGGTTTGGGCAGGGGGACGCGGCAGGATTGCCCGCTGTCACCTCTGCTGTTTGCGCTCGTTATTGAGCCCCTGGCAGCGTTTGTTCGCCAACAGATGGATATTGAGGGGATTGGGGTGGGCGGTCAACTTAGCAAGGTGGCCTTGTTTGCAGACGATGTTATTTTTACTCTTAGTAGACCGTTCTGGAGTCTGCCTAACTTGGTGAAAGCTATTGAGTGCTATAGTGCGGTGGCGGGATATAAGATGAATGTTAGTAAAACGGAAATATTGGGGTTTAATTTGGAAGAGGGGTTGGAGCAGCGGTTGAGGGCGGCGTTCTCGTTCAAGTGGGTAAAGGGGAGTTTTCGGTATCTGGGGATCCAGCTGGGAAATGCACTGACGTATATTAATAAATGGAATTATGGGCCACTCATCAGGACTCTTCGGCAGGATTTGGCTAGATGGCAGGGGATACATTTGTCCTGGTTAGGTAGGATAGCAACGATCAAGATGAATGTCTTGCCGCGGATTTTGTTCGTCTTTATGGCGTTACCGAGTGGGGTGCCGAGGAGGGTTCTTAAGAGCCTTCAGGATATGATCATGGGCTTCATCTGGGCAGGAAGAACCCCAAGGGTGAGCCGGGCAATGATGTTTCGAGCACAGGAGGAAGGGGGATTGGGCGTCCCGAATGTTGGGTGTTATTATGCCACGGCCCAGCTGAGGGCGGTGTTTACATGGAGGGGGAGGGGGGAGATACCACAGTGGATGGCCATGGAAAGGGAGCGGGGGGAGAATTTGGAGGCGGAGGTATGGGGCAGTTTGGGAGAGGCAGGGGGGAAAAGAGGGGGGAATCCACAAAAGGGGGTGACGTGGGCAGTTTGGGGGAAATGGAAGAGATTTTTGCTGCAGGATAAGAAATGGCCCCGCGAGATGTACTTACAGTGTATGCCTGGGTTTGTGCCAGGGAGGGGAGGGGGGATATTCCAAGATTGGGCGGGGAGGGGGTTAATTAGGGTGAGCCAGGTGGTGGATAAGAGTGGGAGGTTGATGCCATTTCGGGAATTAAAAGATAGGTTTGGGGTGTTAGACAAGGAATACTATGCGTATGTGCAGTTGTGGCACTATTTGCAACGAGGGGAGGTATGAGCAGACTTGGCCCGCGGGGCGACGGACTTTGAGGGGCTCATGGCAAAAAAGGAGGGATTAAAAGGCTTGGTGTCCAAATTGTATAAAATACTCAATGGCAAAACAAGGGGGGGGGGGGCAAAGTGGGATGGCAAGAGAAGTAGGAGGGGGATATTGGAGGGTCATGGGACGGGGAGAGATGGCAGGCTATCTATGAGAATGAAAGGCGGATGGGGTGGGGGACTAATTTGGTGGAGAATTGTTTGAAGCCCCACCTGAGAATGGTGTGGACACCAGCACGACTCAGGGCTCCGAGTGAAGGGGGTGAGGGCCAGTGTTGGAGGGGGTGTGGGCAATGGGGTGATTTGGTGCACATGATTTGGGATTGCCCAGTAAAACAGAAGGTGTGGGTGGAGGTGGGTAAGTTTTATCAGGAGGTGACGGGGGTGTGGATGCAACCTGACAGGGGTAATATCCTGCTATTGGAGGGGGAAGTTGGGGGGGATAGGGGGCACCTTCGGTTCTGGCATTATTGTGTGGTGGCGTGCCGGCTGGTGACGCTACAGAGGTGGAAGGCGAAGGAGGGACCTACGGTGGGGGAGGTATTGAAAAAAATTGAATATTTGTGGCAGATGTGTGCAGTTGGTGCCCATAGCAGGAACCAGAACGGGCAGTACAGGGATATCTGGCACGCCTATGAGGAGTGGCGGGAGGAAGGGTGGAGGAGATGGGAAGGGGGGGATGGCTAAAGGACTTTGTGAGCGGTTATCTAATGTCAGGTGGTGTCTGGGGCGGGAAGCAATAAGGAGGGCTGATTGTGGGTGTGGTAAATGGGGTGTGTTCCTACTGGGGTAATTAGATTGGACAGAGGATGGGGGGAGGGGGGGGTATGGGTAAGAATGACAAGGGGTTGTGATTTGGCGTTTATATTTTTCTCTTTAACGTTTACAGTGTATGTAACTGTTTAGAGCAACTATTGTCTAGGTATTGGGTGTTTGGATTGGGGGCTTTGTGTTTACTTGTACATGTGTGGACCATTATATATGGGAAAACTAATAAAAATACAGTTACAAAAAAAAAAAGAAAGGACAAGGCCATAGTGGAGAGACTGAATGAATTATTTGTATCTGTCTTTACTGAAAATGATGTAGGGAAGTTACCCATGCCTGAAATGGTATTTAAAGCTGATGCAGCAGAAGAATTGAAAGAAATATCAATAAACCAAGAAGTCATATTACAACTATTTGATAAACTGAAGCGTAGCAAATCACCTGGCCTGGATGGTATACATCCAAGGGTGTTGAAAGAACTGAAATATGAAATTGCAGACCTACTATTACTAATCTGTGAACTATCATTAAAATCATCAGTAATACCTGAAGATTGGAGGATGGCCAATGTAAGACCAATTTTTAAAAGGGGTTCCAGAGGTGGTCTGAGAAACTACAGACCAGTGAGCCTGACGTCAGTATTGGGAAAATGGTCGAAACCACTATAAAGAACAAAATTAATGAACATGTAGATGGTCATGGTTTAATGAGAGAAAGCCAAAATGGCATTAGTCAAAGAAGGTCTTGCCTTACTAATCTGTTATATTTTTTGAAGGTGTGAATAAACAGGTAAACAAAGGTTAGTCGGTCGATATAGTGTATCTGGATTTTCAGAAAGCCTTTGACAAGGTCCCTCATGAGAGACACTTGACAAAATTAAAAAGTCATGGGATAGGAGGCAGTGTATTATTGTGGATCAGGAACTGGTTAAAAGATAGAAAGCAGCTAAATGGCCAAGTTTCCCAGTGGAAAAAGGTGAATAGTGGAGTACCCCAGGGAACTGTGCTGGGTTCGCTGCTTTTTAACATATTCGTAAATGACCTGGAAATGGGAACAAGTGAGGTAATCAAATTTGCAGATGACACAAAAATTGCAAGAGGACCTTAACAAATTGGAAGGCGGGCCGTTCAACTGGCAGATGAAATTTTATGTAGACAAGTGCAAAGTTATGCACCTAGGAAAGAACAACCCAAACTATGGCTACACGATGCAAGGTGCCACATTAGGAACCACCACTCAGGAAAAAGATTAGGCGTCATTGTGGATAATACGTTGAAACCCTCCGCCTAGTGTGCAGTGATGGCCAAGAAAGCAAATAGAATGCTAGAAATCATAAGGACAGGAATGGAGAATAAAACAAAGGATATTATAATGCCTCTGCATCATTCCATGGTGCAAACGCTCTTCTAATATTTGGTGCAATCCTGGTCTTAAGAAGGCTATAGCAGAATTAGAAAAGGTACAGAGAAGGGCCACCAAAATGGTAAAGGGGATGGATTGTTTACACCATCAAAATGTAAAATGACTAGGGGACATGCAATAAAGTTATAGTGTAACCCATATAAGACTAAAAAGAGAAAATATTTTTTCACTCAATGAGTAATCAAACTCTGGAATTAGTCACTGGAAGATGTAGTAAAATCTTTTAGTGTAGCTGGGTTTAAAAAAGATTTGGACAAGTTCTTGAATGAAAGGTACATAAACCATTATTAAAGGGGACATGGGAAATCCACTGCTTGTCCCAACCTGTATCTTCTGGGGAAACTGCAAGGTACTTGTGACCTAGACTGGCCACTGTTGGAAACAGGATATTGGGCTTGATGGACCTTGGTCTGACCCAGTATGGCATATCTTATGAGTCTGATATTCAACTGGGCAGGGCTAAGCTTTATAGCCACTTAGCCCTGCCTGCCGACCCCCAAGCCCCAGATATTCACTTCTGCGGCAATGGAAGTGAATATCCGGGTCTGGCTGTACTTCCTGGAAGCCGCCTGGGAGCCTCTGCTCCGCCCTGGCACACCCCCGGCTAGCATAGAGGCACGTAAGAGACTTAGTTGGGGATATTCGACGTCACTACTCGTGTATGTGCTGTCAAATATCCAGTTAGCAGGCATTTACACAGTTAACTGGCTGTTAACCGTGTAAATGCCTTTTGAATACCGGGCCCTATGTTCTTACGGTTTGCCTGTTACCTGGGTGGTAGGGAACAAGTGTTCTAGCTGAGGAGTGAGGTATCTTCACCTGGATCGTTTAGATGGGGAGTCCCTCAAGGATCTGTGCTTTCCCCTTATTTATTTAACATCTTTACGGCCACTTTATGTAGGGCGATGTAGGCTGCAGATTTGATAATGCAGGTTTGGTATTTTAAATAAGGACCAAGATATGTTATACTGAGTCAGACCAAAGGTACATCAAGCCCAGTATCCTGTTTCCAACAGTGGCCATTCCAGGTCACAAGTATCTGTAGGGTTCCCAAAACGTAGACAGACCCCATGCTGCTTATCCCAGGGGTAAGCAGTGGATTTCTCCAGTCCACTTTAATAATGGTTTATGGACTTTATGAACTTTGTCTCCAGGAACTTGTCCAATCCATTTAAACTCAGCTATATTAGCAGCTTTTACTACATCCTCCGGCAAAGTATTCCAGAGTTTGATTACATGTTGAATGAAAAAAATATTTTCTCCCATTAGTCCAGAATGTGATACCCTTTCACCTTCTCCTCTCTTCTACCCTTCCCTTCCGTCTGTCACACCCTCATTTGTTTTCACTACCCTGTCTTCCCCCATCGCAACTTTTCTTTTTTACTTTTATTAGCTTCCAATCCATCCAGCGGCCAATGGCCCTAATCTCCCCTCACACAGCTGAGTCCTATATAGGCTCCTCATACTTTGCCGATATAGCTATAAATTCTTCTTCACTAGTGGGGCTAGTAGGATCCTCTGCTGGATCCTTCAATGACCCTGCTCCCGTTCAGGCCTTTCTTCATTGCTGAGATAACTGGATCCACCACTGGCTTCTTCAGTGCTGCTGGTTCAAATGTGGTGGGATATAAATGTTTTTAAATAAATAAAGTTCCTTTACACAAAAGGTTTACATGCAGAAGTACAGTACATGCTTATGGACAGATAGACAGACAGACAGATACACACCAATAGGTGCTATTGCTCAAGCCAAATGCACCTTAAAAGAAAGAATATGTTTTCTCTTTACCTGGGTCTTTGGGATACAAGAAACAAAGCAGTCACTGGGAAAGTGGTTCAAATAGAATATACTATGCATTACAGGAAAGTCCCCAGTTCAATCCTTGAGTTGGGTCTTCTGCTCCCTGGTTTGACTGGGGCTGGGGATGCTGTAGAAGCATCACTCAAGCCTCTAGTAGGAGGGATTCATGATCATCTCCTTAAGGGTAATACCTAATGGCTAGATTCAGGGACCATGATTTCAGGACTCTGCTATGTGGGCTTTAGCCAAGGATTGTCACTACAATGATCATACTGTGTATTTTGCAGAGGGACACAAAACTGGGGAAAAAATTCCCAAATAGTTGCAAAAGATGACTCACAGTGCCAGATTCTAGTCCTTGTTCATTCAGTTGAAAGTACAAAGGAGCAGTAAGATACTGCTGGTTTAAAAAAAATAGAAAGAAATTTTTTTTTTCTAGGCAATGATGAGGACAGTCTGTAACTCCTCTCCAGGCCATCTCCTGAATCATAACCCAATACTCTGAATCAGGGACAGTGGAATACCTATTTGGTTGGGGAGGGACAAACAAAGCAACCTTGTGCTTCCACTCATCAGGCTCCCTAGTTTCTGAAGCAATTGGAACAAAACAATGGTGGTGCATGACCCCAGTTGCCCACCCCATTCTACTGCCTACACTCTGACTACTAGACCCATTAGAGGGATGGACGGTATCATATGTATGTATAAGAGAGAAAACAGGAAGCAGCACTGAACTGCCACGTCTGAAATGGTGGAAAATCCTCTAGAAGGGGTAATTTCATGCCTGACCTGCCAAGATGTGCTTGGAGCTCCATTTCATTAAAAAATACCTTTCACTAAACAAAACAGATTTCAACATAGCTACTTGGCTAACTTTAAGTTCACAAACTTCTGAATGAATTGAGAAACAAATGTGTGAAAAAGTTAACTAAAGGGTAAGGACAGGGGACTCAGTCCAGTTCTCAGAGAGAGTGACAAAACAGCTACTTGTAAAATGCAGATTAAAAAATCAGGGGAGGCGGTTGCACAACTGGGTGCATTGCATGTTATGACACTTAATCATCAGACATGAGATTTTTTACAATAAACATTTTCAAAAATACATAAATTAACAAGTAAAAATAACCTCAAAGATATCAAAGTTGTTACTTTATTTCTGCACTTACTGTATAACTTGTTGATCTTTCCATGTCAACACTTGGCCTCCAATTTCTCTTCCATGTCATCTGTCTACTATTTACTCCCCTGTGCTATGAATCTCCCTGCAGTCCCTCCGTGCCAATCCTGAAAATTTGTCTGGCATCAGGAGTTTTGTTTCTCTTGTATTGTTTTGTCTGTCTTGAATAGATTGTAAGCTCTACGAGCAAGGACTGTCTTCTTTATGTTTGTACAGCGCTGTGTATGCTTTGTAACACTATATAAATGATTAATAGTAATAATAGTAGTAGGTCAGCCAACGCTGTCCTATTGCATTTTCTAAGACAGTATTTCCTAATGCTCTCCTGGAGACATACTAGCCAGTAAGGGTTTCAAATCTGTCTCTTGCACATTCATTATGAATACCCTGAAAGCCCAATTGGTTAAGAGTGCCTCTAAGAGAGGGCTGGGAAACACTGCCTCAAAAGAATCAAGACTACAAGTCCATGCATGCAGTGGGGTAAATCCCGGACCAGATCAATCTGTCCTAAAAACATAGAGCCAACTGGCAACCCTATACTCTCTCTCAAGCTGTCCACCTGCCTTCCTATTCTAAGTGGGCTGAAGATTGCCTTTTAGCAGTCACTGAAACAGGCTGGCATAAGGCCCTGGATCCGCTGCCTAGGCTGGCCCTGGAGTGCTCATGCCACCCTAGTATATCCGAGTTGCAGGGAAGGTTGGCACAGGGCAGACCATGGACCAGCAACATGTTCTGGCATCCATGCCAAGGACTGCCAGTCGCTGGGTAAAGGTTTCTTTAGTGACTTACAGACCTGGAGGGATAAAGTAAAGCCAACTAAAAAAAACAACCAAAGTAAAATGCAGCATGTGAAATAACTCTTACCTTTATCAAAGATTTCCTTCAAGACCCCTCGTTTGATAAGCTCTTCTCTGCTTTGCCTCATTGATATTTTCCTTTCTAGAGCTGCAGTGATAGGGACAAATATATAAGCAGAGATTAGAAGACATGGCCATACTGCCTCCTGCAGGCACCAAAAACGTGATATAATTATTCCAACAGCTCCTCAAAGAAATTATAATATTTTCTCCTCTGATTCTCTTTCTTTCGAACTCTTTCCCAATTTTTCATTTGCTGGTCAAAACAATTGTCATAGAGTTGTCATGTATTTTTGTCTTCATTTGTACCATGTACAACTCCCAGGATCCCTATATCTCTTTCTGCATCCCTATGGACTGACCAGTAAGGACCCAGAATCTGCAGTGCAGAATGGCTGGTATGTACAATCCATAAGGTATATGTGCAATGCTTTGTAAAAGTTTTCACACCCTTGAACATTTTTCATATTCTGCAGTTTAAAACAGAATTCAAAATGCATATATGGTAAGAGTTTGTTTCTCTGATCTACACAACATACCACTCCAAATTTTCAACATGAAAGAAAGGTAAGAGAAATATTCCAAAAATTAAGAATAATAAGCCAAAACATTTTGACTGCATAAGTCCAATCACATCTGTGTCATGCGGGGACATGCTAGCGCTGTGTCTGGGCGTTCTGAAAAAGATACATGTGTGCAGCCGATTTTAGATTACTGCCACTTGTTTAAATACACTGGCAGACATGCCCATATCTATACCTGCCCCACGCACAAAGAGACATTTGGAAAGTGCTCATTTCAGCCAGCTAACAGTACAAAGAAGGGGTGAATGCCCTCTCATTCCCCCAATATTTTTCACCATCTCTAAAAACCTAGCAGGTAAATATTGAGACCTTATTGTCTACTGCTGCAACACTACAAGTCTGAGTTTCCGAAATGGCAGGCTTGGATGTGAATGTGGTCTATATACACATACACGTTTCAAAATAGCAGCACTGGAAAGTCTATGAGACTGGTGTCACGCATGTCCAGATCTTGCACATCTACGTTTCCAAAATCAGCCAATTTTCTACACGTCTGGGCCCTTATTCTACCTTTCCCAATTCTCTTTATATTGCAATGAACACATTTATCTTTTTCAGGGGCGGCCCAAAGGGGGTGCGGGGCCATGTGCGGAGACTCGGTGCGGGGCCTCATTTGCATAAAGGGCCTCATTTGCATAACTATTTGCATAATGTTACCATATACTAACTTTTAGTAAACATGCCTCTTAATGAGTGTATGGATAAAGAAAGACTAAAAGATTTCTACATTACTATAATCCAGTGCCAACCACCAGACACATTAGGAACTACTACAAACACTGCCCATTTAGAACCCATAGCAAACCCGCCGTATCCTAACAGCACTACCAGGACTCACAAAGCACCATACCCTACCTATCAAAAGGAAACATGCAAATATTAAACCAATACATTTCAGAGAACAACAATACATGACCTACTGGGGAAAGAGAACAAGTGGCAATGTCAAATAGGAATTACATAAACAGAATACCTCAGCTCAGTTACACATGCAGAACATAGACCATCACTAAACAAGGAATCACAATTTAGAAACAGGAAGACAATAATTAAACTGGGAATCCCAAAAGCCAAACTTGGAATGTACAACACTGTAGAAATAAAACTATGCATTAATTTGCTCTTGTACTAAACAAAGCGCAGACGTTAATGATGCACATTTACCAGAGCTGACATATTCCAATTAATAAATTCAAAATAAAGAGATATTTTTCTACCTTTTGTGCATTTTTTTTCAGCTGCAATTGCTCCAGCCACTTTCTTCTGGTTTCTTCGTGTCTTCTGCTAACTCTCCATCGTCTGCTGTCCATTTGTCCTTTCTTCTCTCTTCTAGTTTTTTTCCATTCTCTCTCTACATCTGCTTTAACATACTAATCTTTCTCCTTTTGCTCTTTCCTCATTCCTATTTCATCCACTCAAATTTTACCCCTCCATCCTCAATCCCCACTTACTCTCCCAATACCCGGCCAATTATAGATTTTTTATCCCTCCCACACAAAATATTTTTCCCCTCTCCATTTTACTCTCCCAGCCCCATCCCATTCTAATCCTCCCCCAACATCAGCTCCCTTCTAGTTCCAGCCTCACCCAGCATCCATTCCCTTCTAGTCCCTGCATCAGCCCATTTCCCGTCCTAGCCCCCCATCAGCCCATTTCCAGTCCTAGCAAACCCCAATCCCAATACCAGTCCTAGCCCCCCATCAACCCACTTCCAGTCCTAACCCCCCATCACCCCATTTTCAGTTTAAGCCCCCCCTATAACCCATTACCAGTCCTAACCCCCCCATCAGCCCACTTCCAGTCCTAACCCCCATCAACCCATTTCCAGTCAGCCCCCCATAGCCCATTGCCAGTCCTAACCCCCCCATAGCCCATTACCAGACAGCCCCCATCAGCCAACAGCCCATTACCAGTCTTAACCCCCCCCCATAGCCCATTACCAGTTCTAACCCCCCCCCCAACAGCCCACAGCCCATTACCAGTCCTAACCCCATCAGCCCACCTCAAGTCCTAACCCCTCCCCATCAGCCCATTTCCTGTCCTAGCCCCCCCATAGCCCATTATCAGTCCTACCCCCCCCCATAGCCCATTACCAGTCCTAACCCCCCATCAGCCCACAGCCCATTACCAGTCCTAACCCCATCAGCCCACCTCCAGTGTTAACCCCCCATCAGCCCATTTCCAGTCCTAGCCCCCCCATAGCCCATTACCAGTCCTAACCCCCCCAACAGCCCACAGCCCATTACCAGTCCTAACCCCATCAGCCCACCTCCAGTCTTAACCCCCCATCAGCCCATTTCCAGTCCTAGCCCCCCATAGCCCATTACCAGTCCTAACCCCACCCAACAGCCCACCTCAAGTCCTAACCCCTCCCCATCAGCCCATTTCCTGTCCTAGCCCCCCATAGCCCATTACGAGTCCTAACCCCCCCCAACAGCCCACAGCCCATTACCAGTCCTAACCCCATCAGCCCACCTCCAGTCTTAATCCCCCAGCCCATTTTCAGTCCTAGCAACCCCCCCAACCCATTACCAGTCCTAGCCCCCCATAGCCCACTCCCAGTCCTAATCCCACCAGCCCATTTCCAGTCCTAATCCCCCATCAACCCACTTTTCAGTTTAAGCCCCCCCATACCCCATTACCAGTCCTAACCTCCCCATCAGCCCACTCCCAGTCCTAATCCCACCAGCCCATTTCCAGTCCTAATCCCCCATCACCCAATTTTTAGTTTAAGCCCCCCCATAGCCCATTACCAGTCCTAACCCCCATCAACCCACTTCCAGTCCTAATCCCATCAGCCCATATACAAGCTCCCCCATAGCCCATCACCACTCCTAACCCCCCCAGCCCCCTCATAGCCCATCACCACTCCTAACCCCCCCCAGCCCATCACCACTCCTAACCCCCCCCCAGCCCAGCCCAGCCCAGCCTAGGGAAATTTTTTTTTAAGAAAGCTGTCTACTGCTGCTGCCGGGGCCGCCGCAGCAGAATCGAGTGTGCCGCGGGGCCCCCCCTGCCCAGCAGAGCCTGCCCTCCCCTGTATCACCTCTCTCTTTGCAGCTGCAGTCACACGCGCCGGCTTTCAGAGCGCGAAGGAACTAGTTTCCCTTTTGCGGCTCTGTTAAGCCCGCGGGGGCTGATGGGAACTTCCCATCAGCCCCCGCGGGTTTAACAGAGCAGCGAGGGAGAAACTCTCCCCTCGCGCTCTGAAAGCCGGCGCGTGTGACTGCAGCTGTAAAGAGAGAGGTGATACAGGGGAGGGCAGGCTCTGCTGGGCAGGGGGGGCCCCGCGGCACACTCGATTCTGCCGCGGCGGCCCCGGCAGCGGCAGCAGACAGCTTTTTTTTTTTTTTTAAATTTTACTTTTAGATCAGAATGTTTTTTGCGCGGGGCCCCCTGAAACGCGGGGCCCTGTGCAAAAAACATTCTCGCTCAATGGACGGGCCGGCCCTGATCTTTTTGGGGCAGAGAGATGTCTATTTTACAAAACACTTACCATGTGTCTATCTTCACTGCTGTCCCTCCCACAGAATTTCAAATGTTTTCAGATTTCACCTTAACGGCCTTTCTAAAATGTGCCTTCACTTAGGCAGGACCACTGAAACTTCTCTCCTCTATATGTTCTGGATAGTTTCAGGGTAGAATAAAGGTTGAGTGAGGGTGTTTCAGCTAGCTATATGTATAGCGGCGATATTCATCCATTATTCATATAACTGAGTAATTTAATTTAGAACAGAAGAAAAGCTGTCCTAAATTAAACCATTCAGTTATACAGACAGCAGCTGAAGAGAGCTGCTAAACGTATAGCTGTTGACAGACAATGGTCTATTTAGCGCCTCTAACTATCCGGATGGTGGTGCTGATCATGCATTAATCACCGACTGCCACGGATGAATATTGACCCATCAGTTTCTACGTTTTTTATATCCTGAAAATTTGGTTGCTGTAGACTGAATGGTTCTAGAGATAATGAGGGGAATTTTAGAATTTTTAGAAAGGACATCCAAGTGCAATCTGAGACATCTAAACCAGAACGTCTGAAAAAAAAAGTAGGCACATCCAAGTGCAGGTGCAGACATGATTTCACAAACGTGGATGAGCCCAAGATGGATGTCTGTGGGAGTGTCTACACAGACATCCCCAGAACAGTATTCCAGAACCTGGACATCTAGGAATAGCCTAATGGTTAACGTAGTGGGCTAGGAACAGGGAAGCCAGGGTTCAGATCCCACTGTTACTATCATTGAAATTCTGCTGAGTACTAGGGATGATAGAGTGCTTTCCCCCTCTATGTCCTCTGGATGTTTTTCAGCCAAAACAAGCACTTTCAGATGCCTGGAGCAGGTCTAAATTTAGCAGTGATGCTGGACGTTTCTGAGATCAGTAAGGTATGTACAAGTTCCTGGAAACACCCCAGCCATACCTCCACCACACTCCCAGCTTTGAAAATGGCTCTGGAGACCTCTCTGTGCTTTGGACGTCTAAAGCACAAATAGGAAATCCAAAATGACCCCCAATGTCTACCCAGACTGAGAGACCAGCAGATAAACTTATAAACTTATCTTTCTCAGATCAAATAAAGAAAACCACTAACACAGTATATGCTCAGCTACGCACACTCAGGAACCTCAAACCTCTCTTAAGCACTGACTCCTTTCGCACTGTCTGTCAGGCCCTTACAACCCCCTCGCTTGACTATTGTAATCTGATCTATCAGGGCCTTCCCAAGAACTCTATTCAACCCCTCCAACTAGCCCAGAATACATTAGCGCGTCTCATAACAAACAATCCTAGACAAGCTCATATTACACCTATCCTCTATGATCTCCACTGGCTCCCAATTCATTACCAAGTAAAATTCAAGGTTCTTACTCTAATACACAAAATTATTTCTAACGAGTCAGCTCCATGCCTCTCCCCTCTCCTTGTTTTCTCCAACAACACTAGAAATCACTGTTCTATCACTAAAAACTTACTGACTACACCTACAATTAAAAAACACTGTAAACAATCTACATGCAACAGGACCTTTTCCCTCTATGCTCCATCCCTTTGGAACACCCTTCCGCATGAGCTGCGCTACTGCATGAGCCACACTGATTTCAGGAAAAAGTTAAAGACTCATCTCTTCCTTGATCATTTTTCTCTCCCACCCTAATACCTAAACCCCCCTTTTTTACCTCCCTACCCTTGTTCCATTAAACTGTACAATACTCCCATCCGTAGCTTGGCACATACATATGTAAATATGTAAATAGTTGTTCACTGTTCACTTTAATTGTATAATATAATTTTGTTTTTCATGTTTCATTCTGTACCCTGTTATTCGTTCCTTGTAAACAGTTGAAATATACTGCCTTTTATTGTTCTATGTAAACCGTTTTGATTTGTAGAAAGACGGTATACAAAACATGTTAAATAAATAAATAAATAAACAATTTTTTTTTCAGGGGAAAAAAGTGCAAAAAAGAAGGAATGCATTTTTTTCTGATGTTTTAACGTGTACGCTGCTCAGCTGCTACTGTTACAACCCCGGTTAACAGCAGCCATTCGAATGGGTTAGAGAACAGACTCCAGTCTGCCTCCACAGAACAAGTTAACTATTATTTATGTGGTGGATTTCACATTTAGCAGGAGAATGCTGAAACATAAATTTAAGTTTCACCACAAAGTCAATTGAATGTTGCGTGCACAAGTGGTGAAAAATGGCACTAAGGGCAAGTACAGTGATAACAGGATTTGATTTACATTGGAGCCAACACACACTGGCCTGTAGAGAAGATGAGAGAAGAGGAAAAGGCAGGCAAATGTGACAAACCCTCTTTACATTTCTTTCCTGGAAGAAGGAGAGAATGCAGGGAGAGGAAGAAAGCGGGTGTACTAAAAGAGAACGATGAATTAAAAGGACTAAAGTTTTGGGTGCTATTTTCCAAATAGCACATGCCATTTTTCAACAGTTGTATATCAAGTTTTTGCTAAATCCATTTTGTGCAGGCATTTATTATGTAATAACAGTGAACAAGCTGTTTTGCATAATTTTATGTCACAGTGATTCATTAGTAATTAGTTTAAATACATTTTGGAAAGTTTAAAACTCTGCATGATAATTCACTCTTTGTGAAGTTGAAAAATTTTGCATTGTTTGTGTTCATGCACTAAAACATCAAACCATGCCCGTTATTTGGGACAGCGTGTACTATTTGCCTTTTAGTGCCCAAAGTGGAGTTTGTAAAATTTTGTTTTCTTAGTAAATCAGTTTCACTGGGATTAAATTTCACATAACAGGGGAAACAACATCATGGGGGTGGTGAAAAGGGGTTATGATGTGACGTCAGATAAAAAAGGATGTTTATAAGATACTGTAATAGATATTTTACTTTATTAGAAATAAAAAAGTAAAACAAAATATTCTCACTAGCCTGCAAAAAACACTGAAGAAAGCAGTGGACAGCAGCCTATTTTACCAATATGCTAATTTCATGGGCTGCTGGAAACATTTCTGCTAGTCAGACGTGACAAGCATTACAGCTATTCCAATCAGTCATAAACAATGAGAAACAATGTGCTAGATACTTAAAAATAATTATTCAGCAAGACAACCTGGCAAGGATGGAGAGAGAGAGAGAGAGAGAAAATTCCATGAATACTTTTTTTCTACACTTGATATTTCTGAACCGACACTCTGGGGCCCTTTTACTAAAGTGCACTGTGAAGTTAGTGCATGCCCAAACCCACCCTAAGCACATGCAGTTACCTACGGTAACGGTTAGTGCACAGCTGTAACAATTAGTGCCTGCTCATTGCTGCGCTAACTGTGCCTTACACTTTGGCATGAGAAATGGGTTAGAGTTAGGAGTGGAGAGTGGCCTGGTGAGCATTGCACCATCAGCACAGTGCGTGGCCATGACAGTCAGTGCATGCCAATTCTTGCGCTACCTGTGATTTGCACTTTAGAGAGGGAAATGGACGGGTTAGGAGAGTGGGTGTGGTGAGCACCGTGATGTCAGCATGGGGGGAAACACCATGCGCTATTGGTTTGTCATGCAAATAATGTGGGTGCAATGAACTCCACCTCCATAGGTGCAGTTAACCACACTGGCAGTATTACCACTCAGGGAAGTTTCTCCAAATTGGTTAGTTTTTTTGTTGTTGTTTTTTTTAACTTTAAATATTTATTAAAATTTTACAAATACAAAACAGGGCAAAAACATTGTCACATAGGGGAACTGTCGCCCAAAAACAGTAGCAGTACAAACCCATATCTTTTTCCCTACCTCCCCTCCCCCTTCCTACCCTCCACTCCTTCCCCCAACCGTATTAAGTTACTAGAGTGCTGCCCTCGACCCCCCTCCACCCCGCCCCCCTAACCAGCTTCTTCCCAATCCTGCTCTCTTCTATGCTGCAACAAGCGCCACACCCCTGCCCATTGTGTGGTAACCATTTCCACGTGGCCACGTTTAAGTTCAGTCAATCTATGCATCAAGTACAAAGTGGCTAGTCACTGAATGAAACTGGCAACCCTCAGCAATTGCAGCCTATTCCAATGAGCCACTATCTCACATCTCGCAGCAACTATACAATGGCGTACCATGCCTTGCACCCACCCAGGTACCTTGTCGATATTCTGGTGGAGCAGCAGGACCTCTGGATGTCTGGGTACCATTATCTCCCGCATTTCTTAATGGAAACCACCTTGCTCCAATAACTCTTTACTTCCCTACATTTCCACCACATGTGGTATAACGTCCCTTTTTCCCCACATTGCCACCAGCATGAACTAGATGACAGCACCACCGCTTTATGTGACCTCTCCGGTGGAAGGCACCATCTAAGCAGCACCTTATAACCATTTTCTATGCTATTAGATGCCATTGAGAATTTCACAATACGCTGAATCAGAAGCTCCCATTCTTCCTCCCCCCCACACCATACCAAGGTCCTTCTCCCATTGTAACATATATCGTAATTTATGCACTTCCTTTAAATTGAGCTCCCCTATAAAACTGAGACTGCAAATGCTTCCTCCCAGGCACCCCAGCACAAAGGACCTCCAACCATATCCTCGCTTTGAGCAGGTCCGTTTTCACTGTCCTTTGCGTTAAAAATACTGAATCTGTGCATAAAGGTAACAGTTGTGCCCCTCGAGCTTGTATAGGTCCTGCAGCCCCTAAAACAGCCACAGCTTCCCCTGGTGAAACAAATCCCGATTTGCCCATCTAGTCAGAACTTGGTGGCCTGGGTCCTCCCCTTCTTGGAAACAGGCAGAGATGGCCATCACCTGTGAGACTTATTTCCCAGCTAGCAACTCCCTCCGATAATGGCGCCACGTGTTAGCGTGTGTCTGACATATGGATTTGCTATCCCTCGCCCACCCCCTCTCTATAGTATATCCTCCAAAGACCCCCCTGGAAGAGACATTTGTTCATGTAACCAAGAGTACGCTCTCTTGAGCCAAGCAGCAACATAATAGCGCTGGAGGTCAGGAAGCCCCTGTTCCCCCTCGTCCTTTGAAGGATCCTATACTTCTGGGAATTTTTTGAAAGGAATTCTTTCTATTAAAGCTAATTAATCTGTGAACCCACTATTTTTTGTTAAATCAGTCAGGGCCTAGTAGCAGCAGTTTAAGTTTAAATTTAAAACACAGAAGAGAACATTCTGGTTACATTTCATACCCAGCAGAGGGCTTGTAGTTTTAATTTAATAGTCACTCAGGGACTAGTATCAGCAAAGTACTTTTAGTTTAAATTTAAAACACAGAAGAGAGTTTTCTGGTTAAATTTAGAACCCAGTAGAGAGCTTGTAGTTTAAATTTCATAATAAGTTAGAGCCTAGCAGCAGCAAAGAGCTATAATTTAAATCAAATAAGAATATAGCTTACCTCAGCAGCACAGGACAGGGTACTGTGCAGCAGTCCTCTCTTAATAAGTGTTATTTCCCTCCCCACACCCACCCACCCCTGGGATAATCGTAGCTTTATAGGTACTTACACATCTTAAAAGACAGGGGGTGCTCTCAGGTGAAGCTCGTTACCCAAATCAGTCATACACTAAGGACCTGAGATTAATTTAGCTTCAGGTGAACAAGGTATATTAAATGTATTAGGTACAGTTTTATTGGTATAAATATCCATAGCAACCCTTAGTAAGTAAAAAACTTAAAGATCTAAACAAAAGCTTAAAACTAAGATGCAGACAGCAGTCCAGCAGCGAGATGGGGGCTTTCCAGTCTTTTGCACTGAGTGTCACATGTATGATTTTCTCCCAGTTAGTGAGAGGTCTTACCTGTGCACTAGGTGCAAGGAGCTCTTTGCTCTCAGGCAGGGTCGGATTTACCTTGAGTGAGGCCCTATGCCAACAAAAATTGTGGGCCCCAGCAGGGGCGGCCCAAGGGGGGTGTGGGCCTCATTTGCATAAGGGGCCTCATTTGCATAAATATTTGCATAATGTTACCATATACTAACTTTTAGTAAACGTGCCTCTTAATGAGTGTATGGATAAAGAAAGACTAAAAGATTTCTACATTACTATAATCCAGTGCCAACTGCCAGACACATTAGGAACTACTACAAACACTGCCCATTTAGAACCCATAGCAAACCCGCCGTATCCTAACAGCACTACCAGGACTCACAAAGCACCATACTCTACCAATCAAAAGGCAACACTGCAAATATTAAACCAATACATTTCAGAGAACAACAATACATGACCTACTGGGGAAAGAGAACAAGTGGCAATGTCAAATAGGAATTATATAAACAGAACACCTCAGCTCAGTTACACATGCAGAACATAGACCATCACCAAACAAGTAATCACATTTTAGAAACAGGAAGACAATAATTAAACTGGGAATCCCAAAAGCCAAACTTGGAATGTACAACACTGTAGAAATAAAACTATACATTAATTTGCTCTTGTACTAAACAAAGCACAGACGTTAATGATGCACATTTACCAGAGCTGACATATTCCAATTAATAAATTCAAAATAAAGAGATATTTTTCTACCTTTTGTGCATTTTTTTCAGCTGCAATTGCTCCAGCCACTTTCTTCTGGTTTCTTCATGTCTTCTGCTAACTCTCCATCGTCTGCTGTCCATTTGTCCTTTCTTCTCTCTTCTAGTTTTTTTCCATTCTCTCTCTACATCTGCTTTAACATACTAATCTTTCTCCTTTTGCTCTTTCCTCATTCCTATTTCATCCAGTCAAATTTTACCCCTCCATCCTCAATCCCACTTACTCTCCCAATACCCGGCCAATTGTAGATTTTTTATCCCTCCACACAAAATATTTTTCCCTTCTCCATTTTACTCTTCCAGCCCCATCCCATTCTAATCCTCCCCCAACATCAGCTCCCTTCTAGTTCCAGCCTCACCCAGCATCCATTCCCTTCTAGTCCCTGCATCAGCCCATTTCCAGTCCTAGCCACCCATCAGCCCATTTCCAGTCCTAGCAACCCCCCAACCCAATACCAGTCCTAACCCCCCATCACCCCATTTTCAGTTTAAGCCCCCCTATAACCCATTACCAGTCCTAACCCCCCATCAGCCCACTTCCAGTCCTAACCCCATCAACCCATTTCCAGTCAGCCCCCCATAGCCCATTGCCAGTCCTAACCCCCCCCCATCAGCCCATCAGCCCACAGCCCATTACCAGTCCTAACCCCATCAGCCCACCTCCAGTCTTAACCCCCCCCCAGCCCATTTCCAGTCCTAACCCCCCCATAGCCCATTACCAGACAGCCCCCATCAGCCCACAGCCCATTACCAGTCTTAACCCCCCCAAAGCCCATTACCAGTTCTAAACCCCCCCAACAGCCCATTATCAGTCCTAACCCCATCAGCCCACCTCCAGTCTTAACCCCCCAGCCCATTTCCAGTCCTAGCCCCCCCATAGCCCATTACCAGACAGCCCCCATCAGCCCACAGCCCATTACCAGTCTAAACCCCCCCAAAACCCATTACCAGTTCTAAACCCCCCCCAACAGCCCATTACCAGTCCTAACCCCATCAGCCCACCTCCAGTCTTAACCCCCCCAGCCCATTTCCAGTCCTAGCCCCCACCATAGCCCATTACCAGACAGCCCCCATCAGCCCACAGCCCATTACCAGTCTAAACCCCCCAAAACCCATTACCAGTTCTAAACCCCCCCCCAACAGCCCATTAGCAGTCCTAACCCCATCAGCCCACCTCCAGTCTTAACCCCCCCCAGCCCATTTCCAGTCCTAGCCCCCCCCATAGCCCATTACCAGACAGCCCCCATCAGCCCACAGCCCATTACCAGTCTTAACCCCCCCAAAGTCCATTACCATTTCTTACGCCCCCCGCATCAGCCCCCAGCCCATTACCAGTCCTCCTCATCAGCCCACCTCCAGCCTTAATCCCCCCAACCCATTTCCAGTCCCAGTCCCAGCCCATTTCCAGTCCCAGTCCCAACCCCTTTCCAGCCCCAGTCCCCGCCCCCCCAATGACCAGTCCTACCCCTCCCCCTCCCCCCCCCCCGGCCTAAAGTAAAATTTATTTTAACAAACAAAACCTGCTGGCTGCCGCCGCGGGGCCCCCTCTGCTGCCGCGGCAGCATGGACTGACCCGCGGGGGCCCCCTCTGTAAGCTCGGTCCCTCCCTCCGTGCCTCCGTGTCTCCCTCCGTGCAGGCTGTTAGAGACGCGAAGGCAGACTGTCTCCTTCGCGTCTCTGTTAAGCCCGCAGGGGCTGATGGGAAATTTCCCATCAGCCCTGCGTGCTTAACAGAGACGGGAAGGCAGAAGGAGACAGTCTGCCTTCGCGTCTCTAACAGCCTGCACGGAGGGAGACACGGAGGCACGGAGGGAGGGACCGAGCTTACAGAGGGGGCCCCCGCGGGTCAGTCCATGCTGCCGCGGCAGCAGAGGGGGCCCCGCGGCGGCAGCCAGCAGGTTTTTTTTTATTTTATTAAAAAAAAAAGCCTAACTACTTCAATTTTTGTGGGCCCTTTGCAGCTGTGGGCCCTACGCCATGGCGTACATGGCGTATAGCTAAATCCGGCCCTGCTCTCAGGGAATGAGTCCATTCTCTAGAGGCTAGAGTAGCAGACTTGGAAAACATAAGAAAGACAGAGAGGTACATAGACAAGACCTACAGGGATATAGTCCTGAAGTCCCACCTCCAGTCTGGCAGCATCCTTGTTGCCATGGAGGAGAGAGGTCACGTGACAGGAGAGCATCACCCTGGTGTGGCAGGAAGTGATCCTGTAACTAGGACCTGTCCTCCAGGTGATGTAAAACCCTCTCGCACCGAGGACGTTTCTCCAGGGCCATGTGCCCATGAGGGAAGGGTTAGGACAGCCGTTATAGTTGGTGATTCGATCATTAGGCATGTAGATAGCTGGGTGGCTGGTGGACGGGAGGATCGCCTGGTAACATGCCTGCCTGGTGCGAAGGTAGCAGACCTCACGCGCCACCTAGATAAGGTCTTAGATAGTGCTGGGGAGGAGTCTGCTGTCTTGGTACATGTCGGTACCAATGACATAGGAAAATGTGGTAGGGAGGTTCTGGAGGCTAAATTTAGGCTTTTAGGTAGGAAGTTGAAATCCAGAACTTCCAGGGTAGCGTTCCCTGAAATGCTTCCCGTTCCACGTGCAGGACCCAAAAGGCAGGCAGAGCTCCGGAGTCTCAATGCGTGGGATGAGACAATGGTGCAGAGATGAGGGTTTTGGATTTGTTAGGAACTGGGGAACATTCTGGGGAAAGGAGGAGCTCTTCCGAAGGGATGGGCTTCACCTTAACCGGGATGGAACCAGGCTGCTAGCATTAACCTTTAAAAAGGAGATAGAGCAGCTTTTAAACTAAGATAATAGGGGAAAGCCGACAGTCGCCCAAGAGCGGATGGTTTGGAAGAATGTATCCGTGAAGGATACTGCCAAAAATAGAGAGGTTCCAAAAAAGAGTAAAGTAGCCCAAATGACCTCGAGTATGGAGCAGACAGAGCTTAAAGATCCCAAATTACCCATGTCTACCAATAGCCAAATTAATATGAATACAATACAGTCTCTAAAATGCTTGCATGCAAATGCTAGAAGTCTAAAAAATAAGATGGGAGAGTTAGAATATATAGCACTAAATGAGAGGTTAGATATGATTGGAATATCAGAGACATGGTGGAAGGAGGACAACCAGTGGGACACTGTGATACCTGGGTACAAACTATATCGTAATGATAGAGCTGATCAAATTGGTGGAGGGGTTGCGCTCTATGTTAGAGAGGGCATTGAGTCAGAAAGGATTAAAGTTTTGCAGGAAACAAAATTTGCTGTAGAATCTCTATGGATTGAAATTCCATGTAAAAAGGGGAAGGCGATGGCAGTGGGGGTGTACTATCGACCGCCTGGCCAGAATGAACAAATGGATGATGAAATGCTCAAAGAAATCAAGGAAGTTAACAAAAGTTACAGCGCAGTAATAATAAAGGGTGATTTCAATTAACCCGGTATCGACTGGGTCAGTGTCACGGCAGGACATGCTAGGGAGATAAAGTTTCTAGATGACATAAATGACTGCTTCTTGGAGCAGTTGGTTCATGAACCGACCAGAGGGGAAGCCATATTAGTCCTAGTCCTTAGTGGAACACCAGATCTAGTGCAAAAGATAAGGGTGTTGGGGCCACTTGGCAATAGTGATCATAGCATGATTGCCTTTAATTTAATTAGTGGAGGAGGGCTAGTAAGAAAATCCACAGTACTACCTTTTAACTTTCGAAAGGGAGACTATGATAAAATGAGGAAAATAGTTAAGAAAAAACTAAAAGGAGCAGTTGCAAAGGTTAAAGTCTTACATCAAGCTTGGGTGTTGTTGAAAAATACTATCTTGGAAGCCCAGACCAGCTGTATTCCACGCTATAAGAAAAGTGGAAGGAAGCCCAAAAAACTGCCAGCATGGTTTAAAGGTGAGGTCAGAGAGGCTGCTGTTGCCAAAAAAGCATCTTTCAAGAAATGGAAAAAAGATCCAAACAACGAAACCTGGAAACAGCACAAGCACTGGCAAGTCAAAGGCAAGGCATTGATAAAGCAGGCAAAGGGAGAATTTGAGAAGTTTGCTGCAGAAGCAAAAACGCGAAATAAAGATTTTTTCAAGTACATTCGTAGCAAAAAACCTGTGAGAGAGTCAGTTGGTCCATCAGATGATAGAGGAGTTAAAGGGGCACTAAGAGGCGACAAGGCGATAGCGGAGAGACTGAATGAATTCTTTGCTTCGGTCTTTACTGAGGAAGATGTAGGGATGTTACCCATGACCGAAGTGGTATTTAAAGGTGCGGAAGAATTGAAGGAAATATTGATACATCGGGAAGATGTATTACAACTATTAGATAAACTGAAGAGTAGCAAATCACCTGGGCTGGATGGTATACATCCAAGGGTGTTGAAAGAACTGAAATATGAGATTGCAGATCTGCTACTAGTAATCTGTGAACTATCATTAAAATCATCTCTAATACCTGAAGATTGGAGGATCGCCAATGTAACACCAATTTTTAAAAAGGGTTCCAGGGGTGATCCGGGAAACTACAGACCGGTGAGCGTCACGTCAATACCGGGAAAAATGGTAGAAACCATCATAAAGAATAAAATTACTCAGCATGTAGATAGTCATGGCCTAATGGGAGACAGACAACATGGCTTTAGACAAGGAAGATCTTGTCTTACTAATCTGTTATGGTTTTTTGAAAGTGTGAATAAACAGGTGGACAAAGGTGAGTTGGTTGATATAGTGTATCTGGACTTTTAGAAAGCCTTTGACAAGGTCCCTCATCAGAGACTTTTGGCAAAACTAAACAGTCATGGGATAGGAGGCAGTGTACTACTGTGGATCAAGAACTGGTTGAAAGATAGAAAGCAGAGGGTTGGGCTAAATGGCCAATTTTCCCAATGGAGAAAGGTGAATAGTGGTGTACCCCAGGGATCTGTGCTGGGTCCATTGCTTTTTGACATAAGAACATAAGAACATAAGATATGCCATACTGGGTCAGACCAAGGTCCATCAAGCCCAGTATTCTGTTTCCAACAGTGGCCAATCTAGGTCATATGTACCTAGCAGTTTCCCCAAGGGACACAGGTTCCACAATGCTTGTATTGGTTCAAGCATTGATATCCTGGGTCCCTTCTTAATAATGGTTTATGGACCTTTCCTCCGGGAACTTGTCCAAACCTTTTTTAAACCCAGCTACACTAACAGCCTTTATTACATCCTCCGGTAACAAATTCCAGAGTTTGATTACACGTTGAGTGAAAAAATATTTTCTTTTATTAGTCTTAAATAGTTTACCCTGTAGCTTCATTGCATGTCCCCTAGTCTTTCTATATTCTGATAAGGTAAACAATCGATCTACGTTTACCCGTTTCACTCCGTTCATTAATTTATAGACCTCTATCATATCTCCCCCTCAGCCGTCTCTTTTCCAGGTTAAAGAGCCCCAACCTTTTCAGCCTTTCTTCATAGGAGTATCCTTCCATCCCCTTTACCATTTTGGTGGCTCTTCTCTGAACCCTCTCTAAAATCGCTATATCCTTTTTATAACCTGGAAAGTGGAATAACGAGTGAGGTTATCAAATTTGCATATGACACAAAACTATTTAAAGTTGTTAAAACCCAAGAGGATTGTGGAAAATTGCAAGAGGATCTTGATAAATTGGAAGACTGGGCATCAAAATGGCAGATGAAATTTAATGTGGACAAGTGCAAAGTTATGCACCTAGGGAAGAACTACCCAAACTATGGTTACACGATGCAAGGTTCCACATTAGGAACCACCACCCAGGAAAAAGATTTAGGCGTCATTGCGGATAGCATGTTAAAACCCTCGGCCCAGTGTGCAGCGGCAGCCAAGAGAGCAAATAGAATGCTAGGTATGATAAGGAAAGGAATGGAAAATAAAACAAAAGATATTATAATGCCTCTATATCGTTCCATGGTGAGACCGCACCTTGAATATTGTGTGCAATTCTGGTCGCCGTATCTTAAAAAGGATATAGTGTTATTAGAAAAGGTTCAGAGAAGAGCCACCAAAATGGTAAAGGGGATGGAAGGATACTCCTATGAAGAAAGGCTAAGAAAGTTAGGGCTCTTTAACCTGGAAAAGAGACGGCTCAGGGGAGATATGATAGAAGTCTATAAATTAATGAACGGCGTGGAACGGGTAAACGTGGATCGATTGTTTACGTTATCAGAATATAGAAAGACTAGGGGACATGCAATGAAGCTACAGGGTAAACTATTTAAGACTAATAAAAGAAAATATTTTTTCACTCAACGTGTAATCAAACTCTGGAATTTGTTACCGGAGGATGTAGTAAAGGCTGTTAATGTAGCTGGGTTTAAAAAAGGTTTGGACAAGTTCCTGGAGGAAAGGTCCATAAACCATTATTAAGAAGGGACCCAGGATATCAATGCTTGACCCAGTACAAGCATTGTGGAACCTGGGTCTTTTGGGGAAACTGCTAAGTACGTATGACCTAGATTGGCCACTTTTGGAAACAGGATACTGGGCTTGATGGACCTTGGTCTGACCCAGTATGGCATATCTTATGTACCAAGGTGCCCCCCCCCCCCCCCGACAAACTGTTCAATTTTACGTTGCACCGATTTGAGCATACTAGCCGGTACCTCCACTGGTAGCACTTGAAACAAGTATAAGAAACACGGTACTTACATCATTTTTACTGCTGTGATGCAAACCAGCCAGGACAAATAGCCTTGCCCCCACTGTCTTAAAAGCCCATTGACCTCCTCTATCAGCCGTCTGTAATTTGTCTCAGAGATCACAGTGACAGCGCCCCAACTGCACCCCTAGATATCAAATAGACTCAGAAGTCCACCTAAAAAGGGAGGATATGCTGGAACTGCTCCTTCTGCCTCTCCGGGACTGTGAGGTTCAGTATCTCATATTTGGTCTAGTTCAGTCGAAAGCCAGAGAGTCTGCCATACTCAATTCCTGCCTTATAAAAAGAAATGAGATCTGTGGACGCGTCACTGCCAGGATATCAATCATCTGCAAAGAGGGCACACCCAGTAATCCTGGTCCCCTGGTCTAATCGCTTGTATATCTCTGCTCATCCTAATGCGTGATGCCAAGGGTTCCAGTGTCAAGACAAACAGCAAGGGTGAAAGCAGGAACTCCTGCTGTGCATCTCTCTGAATTGGAAAAAAAACCTTGACACACACCCAGGGGTTAATGTAGAGTGCCCGGATCCAATTAAAAAAACCCTTCCCAAACCCCATCTTCTCCAACAACCGCAACATGAATCCCCATGATATGTGATCAAATGCCTTTTTGGCATCCAAGGAGAGGAGTAACGCAGGCATCTGCTGCTGCTGGGCTAGCCATATCAAAATGAAATATTTCCTCATGCTATCACTGTCATGAAGCCTGCCTGATCCTTGTGTACCAGGCCCAAAATGACTTTATTAAGGCGTGTGGCTAGGATTTTAACATACATTGTCACATTGAGGTTCAGCAGGGAGATCAACTGGTAGGACGCACATGCTTGCGGGTCCTTCCCTTCCCTTAGGAACAAGAGAGATGCCCATCTACCCCATTGTATCAGCTAGTTTCTCTCCCTCCCAGGACAGGTTAAAGACTTTCACCAGTGGCATCAGCCAGCCTCTCTCTGAATTTCCTATAAAACCTTGCTGTAAGGCTATCCAAACCTGGCGCCTTATCCAGCTTAAGGGCTTTAATTGCTAGCCTTAAGCCCTATCTCTCTCTCCAACCCCTCTCGTGCCTCCCACTCCAGTTTGGTTAAGGGAATAGAGTTCAAATAGCTATTACACCTCTGTCCCCGGCGGTGGTGGAGTTGCTGAGTAGAAATGTTGAAATCTCTAAATATCCTCCACAACTCCTCATCCTTTATGAGCAATTGACCCCTGGGCTCCCTGAAGAACTAGTATCTTCTTCTGTCTGAGTTGGCGAGCCAACAACTTCCCCACTTTGTTACCCCCCTCACAGAGCTCCTGCTGGGCCAACTGCAGCTTATAGTATATCTCCTTCGCATCCAAGGCATTAAATTGAGCATGCACTGCCAACATTTGTCCCATATATTTCCCTGTTCTGGATTGGGCATCCACCTCCATCAGGCCCATAAGCTAATTATGTAGTTTCAGCCTGTGCTTCCTTCTCTCCCGCTTTAGCCGCGCACCCCATTTCAACAAACATCCCCGCAACGTAGCTTTAAATCCATCCCACACAACCTCTCCAACCTCACTATTATCATTCCTTACGAAGTATTCACCAGTAAGCTCCTCTACATCCCTCACTACCCACTCGTTCTCCAGCAGGGATTCATTGAGAAGCCAGAATCTCCTCCCTCCCCCCTCATCTCAAGTCACCCCTATTGTGGCATGATCACACCAGGTGATAACATCTATTTCCACCATTTGAAGCCGTGGTGCCCATTCCTTACCCACCCACAGCATATCCAAATGGTAATAGGAGTCATGTACGTTAGATTAGTAGGTGAACTGCCATTTCCCTGGATTCAGAAGCCATTCGGCATAGAAACATAGAAACATGATGACAGAAAAAGACCACAAGGCCCATCTAGTCTGTCCTTCTATAACAACAACTACAACAGTCCACTTTCTACCTTTAGAGATCCTCTGTGTTGGTCCCATGCTTTTTTTAATTCAGTTACTGTCCTCATCTCTACCACCTCCACTGGGAGACTATTCCACGGATCCACTACTCTTTCCGTAAAGAAATATTTCCGCATATCACTCCTGAATCTATCTCCCTTCACCCTCATCCCATGTCCCCTCGTAGCAGAACTTGCTTTCAATTGAAAGAGGCTCTCTCCCTGAACATTTATGCCACGGAGGTATTTAAACATCTCAATCATATCACCTCTATCCCGCCTTTCCTCTAAGGTATACATATTAAGATCCTTAAGTCTGTCCTCATATGCTTTATAATGAAGCCCATTAATCATTTTAGTAGCAACCCTCTGCACCGACTCCATCCTGTTCACATCCTTTTGAAGGTGCGGTCTCCAGAATTGCACACCATACTCCAAATGAGGTCGCACCAAAGACTTATACAGAGGTATTATCACCTCCTTTTTTCTGCTAGCCATTCCTCTCCGTATGCACCCAAGCATCCTTCTAGCTTTTGCCGTCGCCTTTTCTACCTGTTTAGCTACTTTAAGATCATCAGACACAACCACGCCTAGGTCCCGCTCTTCTTTAGTGGACAAAAGTACTTCACCTCCTATACTGTATTGCTCCCTTGGATTGCTGCAGCCCAAATGCATGACCTTACATTTTTTAACATTAAATCCCAGCTGCCAAATTCTAGACCATTCTTCAAGCTTAGCTAGATCCCTCCTCATGTTATCTACACCTTCCTGGGTGTCTACTCTATTACAGATTTTGGTATCATCCGCAAAGAGGCAAACCTTACCCGACAGCCCTTCCGCTATATCACTAACAAAGATGTTAAAAAGAATCGGACCAAGGACAGATCCCTGGGGCACACCACTGGTAACATCCTTCTCCTCAGAGTGAGCTCCATTTACTTGTACTCTTTGTCTCCTCCCACCCAACCAATTTCTAACCCAAGCAGTAACTTTAGGGTCCATCCCTAGGGTGCTCAGTTTGTTTATAAGTCGCCTGTGATGAACAGTGTCAAAGGCTTTACTGAAATCTAAATACACCACATCTAGAGCTCTCCCTCGGTCCAACTCCCTGGTCACCCAGTCAAAGAAATCGATCAGATTTGTCTGACAAGACCTGCCTCTGGTGAATCCATGCTGCCTCGGATCCTGTAATCCGCCGGACTCCAGAAACCTCACTATTTTCTCTTTCAGCAGCGTTTCCAATAATTTACTCACCACTGAAGTTAAACTAACCGGCCTGTAGTTTTCAACCACATCCTTACTTCCGCTTTTGTGTAAAGGCACCACATGAGCCTCTCTCCAGTCCTTTGGCACCACTCCCGACTCCAACGAGGCATTGAAAAGGTCAGTCAGTGGAGTTGCTAGAACGTCCCCAAGTTCCCTCAGTATTCTAGGGTGTATCCCATCCGGTCCCATCGCTTTGTCTACTTTAAGTTGAGCTAGTTTCTCACGAACACAGTCTTCTGAAAATTGTTCAAGATGTCCCTCGCTTCTGTTCTTATTTGTGGGTGTTTTCTGAGGTCCTGCTCCTGGTTCTTCATCTGTGAACACAGAACAAAAATATTTGTTAAGCAATTCCGCTTTATCCTTATCAGCTTCTACATATTCCCCCCCTGCACCCTTGAGTCTGACAATACCACTTTTGCCCTTCCTCTTCTCACTAATATATCTGAAAAATGTCTTATCCCCCCATTTTATTGCATTGGCTATTTCCTCCTCCTTTTGAATCTTTGCCTTCTTGACTACTTTGCTAGCTTCTCTAAGTTTTTCCAAATACAGATGCCTGTCTTCCTCTCTCTGTGATCTCTTGTATTTCATGAAGGCCTCCCTCTTTTTCTTCACTTTTTCAGCTACTTCCTTCGAAAACCATAGCGGTCTCCTGTTCCTTTTGCCTTTATTTACCATTTTAACAAAAAGGTTGGTTGCCTTTAAAATACCCCCTTTCAGTTTTGCCCACTGTTTTTCTACATCCCCCAGCTGTTCCCATCCCACTAACGACTCCCTGAGGTATTGGCCCATCTTCGCAAAGTTAGTCTTCCTAAAGTCTAAGATCTTCACCTTGGAATGGATTCTAACAGCCCTAGTCCTAATACTGAACCACACCATCTGGTGGTCACTGGATGCAAAATGATCTCCCACTACAACATCAGAAACACTCTCACCATTGGTAAGCACCAAGTCCAGTATGGCCCCTTCACGTGTGGGGTCTGTTACCAATTGCCTGAATAGTTCTCCCTGTAGAGAATCCAGGATCTCCTTACTTCTAGATGATACTGCAGCAGGAATGTGCGAATCAACATCTGGCATATTGAAATCTCCTAGCAGTAGCACTTCCCCTTTCCTAGCAATGCTGCGTATGTCTTCAATTAACTCTCTGTCCACCTCTTCCTCTTGTGAGGGAGGTCTGTATATCACACCAATGCAAATAGATTTCTCTTTCCCTCTTTCTAGTTTAACCCACAATGCCTCCTCTCTCCCTTTTAAGCTCTGTAATTCCAAAGCTTTAATAGTAGTTTCTACATATAGTGCCACTCCTCCTCCCCTTCTTCCTACCCTGTCCTTTCTGAATAAAGTATAGCCAGGTATAGTTACATCCCAGTCATGGTTTTCTGTGAACCATGTTTCTGTAACTGCCACTAAATCCAAGTCAGCCACTCCCACCAAAGCTTCAACTTCAGGGATCTTATTTCCCATGCTACGGGCATTAATACACACTGCTTTCCATGTGTTACCCCTGTTACCCATTTCCATAAAGGTATTTAATGTATCACCTACCTGGGGGCTTTCACTTACCTGGGGGCTTTCTTCACCCATCCCCAACGAATCTAGTTTAAAGCCCTCTTCAGTAGATTAGCCAGTCTACTACCAAAGATGCGTTGACCTTTCTTGGACAGATGGATGCCATCTCTGCTCTGCAACCCTTGGAACAGCATCCCATGGTCTAGGAAACCAAAACGCTCTCGAAGACACCATCCAACACCACTTCATCTCTAATAAAATTTTTAAAGCGATATCGATCCCCCTTCCTACCCACCTGCCTCCCCGTACACCCTCTCCTTGGGTCCCATGTCATATTGAAATCCCTCCCTCCCAAATAACAAAAGGCCCACCCCCATCCCCTCCAGCATACGCCCCAGCTCTGCAAAGAAGTCTCCCTGCGATCCCATGGGGGCATAGATGCACGCTAGTTTAAATTATTCTGTTCCCAGTCTCACCCGCACCAACAGGTAACGCCCTTCCTTATCTCTAACCACCTTATCCACTCAGCAAGAAGGTAGGCTGCCAGGAAGATTGCCACCTCCCCTTCTTTTTATTCACCATATTCTATGCCTACAGATGAACCACATAATGCCTGGGCTGTACCAGTTTCTATGTCTTTTCAGTAAATGAGTTTACTGTACTAAGAAAACAAAAGCCTTCTGTCGCAATATTTCTATGTATAGCTTTTGTCGCTTGAAAGGGGAGTTAAGGCCTCTCTCATTAAGGGGTACTACTTTAAGTGTCGAAGCCATCGCATTCCCATAACCCCCTCCCCCTGTCAACCCTCTCTAACACTCTTGCACCCCACATCCCTCTCCATAGATCGGGTGTCATGAGGCTACCGCCACTAGTACCAACAGCCTGGCCATCTTTGTTTCTCGCTCGTGTCCTGCCCCACCCAACTTACCCCCCATTTTCACCTCTCCCCTGCTCCCCGCAGTACCCACCAACAATCCATGCAACAGTGATCAATCTCTCTATCTCTGCCTCCCAATCACCCCACATCATCATACCACAACCCCAATTTTCCCCTCACACACTCAGGCCACTAAGAGGCGACAAGGCGATAGCGGAGAGACTGAATGAATTCTTTGCTTCGGTCTTTACTGAGGAAGATGTAGGGATGTTACCCATGACTGAAGTGGTATTTAAAGGTGCGGAAGAATTGAAGGAAATATCGATACATCGGGAAGATGTCTTACAACTATTAGATAAACTGTAGAGTAGCAAAGCACCTGGGCCGGATGGTATACATCCAAGGGTGTTGAAAGAACTGAAATATGAGATTGCAGATCTGCTATCAGTAATCTGTGAACTATCATTAAAATCATCTCTAATACCTGAAGATTGGAGGATCGCCAATGTAACACCAATTTTTAAAAAGGGTTCCAGGGGTGATCCGGGAAACTACAGACCAGTGAGCCTGACGTCAGTACCGGGAAAAAATGGTAGAAACCATCATAAAGAATAAAATTACTCAGCATGTAGATAGTCACGACCTAATGGGAGACAGCCAACATGGCTTTAGACAAGGAAGATCTTGTCTTACTAATCTGTTATGTTTTTTTGAAGGAGTGAATAAACAGGTGGACAAAGGTGAGTCGGTTGATATTGTGTATCTGGACTTTCAGAAAGCCTTTGACAAGGTCCCTCATCAGAGACTTTTGGCAAAACTAAAGAGTCATGGGATAGGAGGCAGTGTACTATTGTGGATCAGGAACTGGTTAAAAGATAGAAAGCAGAGGGCAGGGCTAAATGGCCAATTTTCCCAATGGAGAAAGGTGAATAGTGGTGTACCCCAGGGATCTGTGCTGGGTCCGCTGCTTTTTGACATATTCATAAATGACCTGGAAAGTGGAATAACGAGTGAGGTTATCAAATTTGCAGATGACACAAAACTATTTAAAGTTGTTAAAACCCAAGAGGATTGTGAAAAATTGCAAGAGGATCTTGATAAATTGGAAGACTGGGCATCAAAATGGCAGATGAAATTTAATGTGGACAAGTGCAAGGTTATGCACCTAGGGAAGAACAACCCAAACTATGGTTACACGATGCAAGGTTCCACATTAGGAACCACCACCCAGGAAAAAGATTTAGGCGTCATTGTGGATAACATGTTAAAACCCTCGGCCCAGTGTGCAGCGGCAGCCAAGAGAGCAAATAGAATGCTAGGTATGATAAGGAAAGGAATGGAAAATAAAACAAAAGATATTATAATGCCTCTATATCGTTCCATGGTGAGACCGCACCTTGAATATTGTGTGCAATTCTGGTCGCTGTATCTTAAAAAGGATATAGCGATTTTAGAAAAGGTTCAGAGAAGAGCCACCAAAATGGTAAAGGGGATGGAAGGATACTCCTATGAAGAAAGGCTAAAAAGGTTAGGGCTCTTTAACCTGGAAAAGAGACGGCTCAGGGGAGATATGATAGAAGTCTATAAATTAATGAACGGAGTGGAACGGGTAAACGTAGATCGATTGTTTACGTTATCAGAATATAGAAAGTCTAGGGGACATGCAATGAAGCTACAGGGTAAACTATTTAAGACTAATAAAAGACAATATTTTTTCACTCAACGTGTAATCAAACTCTGGAATTTGTTACCGGAGGATGTAGTAAAGGCTGTTAGTGTAGCTGGGTTTAAAAAAGGTTTGGACAAGTTCCTGGAGGAAAGATCCATAAACCATTATTAAGAAGGGACCCAGGATATCAATGCTTGACCCAGTACAAGCATTGTGGAACTTGTGTCTCTTGGGGAAACTGCTAGGTACATATGACCTAGATTGGCCACTGTTGGAAACAGAATACTGGGCTTGATGGACCTTGGTCTGACCCAGTATGGCATATCTTATGTTCTTATGGTGTCTTTCCCTCTCCCATCCCAGCCCATAGTCACCATTCAAAACCATCCAGCATATCAGATGGAGGGTCACAATGTGGAAAGGTCCTCACAATGCAAGCATAAATATCCCTAAAGTCCTCTCAGCCAGGTGTTCAGGTCTGCTTCATCGCTGTCCCACCGCCTTCCGGGCCAGCTGACTGTCATCGCAGCCTCCATCTGCCATGGGTGACCTATCGCCAATTGGAATGTTCCTTCTGTTGTGCTGTCTGTGATACAGACTCCAGCTCCAGACCTGCAATGCCTGCCTCCAGCAAAGCCCGCAAAGCTTCCTCTCTGGTATGAATGTACCATCTCTTCCCCTTTAGCGTGAATGACTACCCAAAGGGCAAAGTCCAGCCATAGTGAATGCCTTCCAACCATAATTTCTCCAGTACATCCCAGAGTCCTCACCTGTTCTGTAGTGTAACTTGGGCTAAATCTGCATATATATCAATAGTACAGTCCTCCCAGATGAGAGGGCCACTGGTACACACTTTGGCTGCCACCAGTTCCTTTAAGCCATAATCATGGAAACAGGCTATTATGTCCTTAGGCTTATTACTGGATCCTGTGGTCCCTGTCGTTCTGCATGCCCGGTCAATGTGGAAATCCCTGCCATCCACCTCCACCTCTGCAGATTCCAGGATGTTCCTAGCAATCCACTGGACCACAGTCTTGCAGTCCTAGTAGGCCTCCTCCTTCAGGACCCCTGGAACCACAAGTTATTCCAACGGGACCTGTTTTCTAGATCATCTATCTTCTCCTCAAGATCAATGTGCAACTGCTCCAGTGCACAGAGATTTTGCTCCAAGTGCCCAGCTGCTTCACTCTGCTCATCGAGCCTCTCTTCTAGGTCCTCCACCTGGTGATCCAGCTCTCCTAGGTCTGCTCACAGGCCTTCAATCCCTCCAACACCTTCCTCTCAAACCCAGGACCGAATCTCCTCCCTTAGGGACTGCTCACCATCCATTCCTGCTGCCTGTTCACTGGCCCTGCTGGTTGCTCTGTTCTCCATGCCTCCTGAGCTGCTCGTGTTTGCACCTCTGGTCTCACCTCCTTTTCCTGCCACAGCTACCATCTTCTCCAGGATCTGCTTCAGTGGTGCCACAGCTCCCGAAACAGAAAAGTCTCTCATATCCGGTTTTCTGCCCTTGCTGCCATCCCGGGCTTCTGCCCTGACAATCACCGTCTCCAGGGAGCTATTTCACGGAGTGAGAGCTGAGTTTTAAAACGTTTTTCTCCCGTGAACGGCCAGAGCTTAGGCTCAAGTGGCCATCTTTGCCAATGATATTAGCAGCCTTCCCAAATGGGTTAAGTTTTGCATGTACCATGGTAGTCATGAACCTAACTTCTAAGCCATGTTACTGTGTTGCGCAGAGCATTACCTGTCGAGGAAATTCTGACCACGCTTCTGACAGATAATGTGGTGACTTTGCACTTAATGTGCCTCAATTTTGCATGTTATTGGCATGTTAGGTGCAAAACCACAGCATACATTAGTAAACGGGCCTCTTAATTCTGTGGTTAAACCAAAGGACACTGAACACGGCAGGGTGGCCAACTGTAAGTAAATTTCCTGACAGTAAGTCAGTCATTTTTATGACAATGATGTCTGATGGCTTTCATGTATTCTGCTTTGAATCTTCAGATAGGTTTGTTAGAAAAAATTGGTAGATGGACAATAAAAAAGAACAGTTCCATGAGTTGGCAATCTTTGGCACAAGATGTACCCCGATAGGTCAAGATCTGGATAAAAACTTCAAAAAAACCCCAGGATGGGCATTCTTGTCAGAGATTAAGGAAGGGGGCCACAAGGTGGGGGATCCTGTTGAAAGTATGTCCAGAATTTTATATCTCATCTGATACTAGCAGTAAATCTTCCCCCAGTCTGCATGTTCTGCAAATCAGCGAGGAACATGGCAGCTTCAGAAATTAGCCTTTGGCACTTTTACCATTGCAAAGTGGGTTGGCAAATGAAAGATATCAGGGGGATGAAGATGCTAGGCAGTGAAAGCATTTATAGAACACAACAAAAAGTAATGACTTTCTTTTTGACAGGAGGAGGGCAGGAGAGGCAGAAGGGGGAAAGAAACTGAATCCAGGATCCAAATAAATAACGCTGGTCTGTATGTGTCTCTGGGAAACATGGATTGCGCCTGAATGAAATATCATAACTGTCTGAAAAACCATGTCTAGAACTGTCAAATAAATATCAGCTGGTACAGAACAAAGCCTCCAGATGCAGTGCAAGAGAAAAAAAAAAGGAGGTTTTTGTCATGTTTTTTCTTTTGTCACAGAAAAAACATAGAAATACATCCACACTTACAGTACTTTGAGAGGAGGTGCTCAAAGAGGACTGTAGAGGGGTTTTATTATGCAAATGATATTTGTCTTAGAATCCATGTCACCCCAACAATCTGACAGATATATTTTTGTACAAAAAGCTATCAGCCAATAAGTAAAAACTGAAGGCAAATGGTACCAAAGAACTGCACCAGCAAATTGCCCCCTGAGCACAACCTCCCTCTGTTCCTTTAAAAAAATCAACAGAGGATCTGTACTAGGGTGGGTTTTGAGTACCTCTGACCATTTGCTCCATTCTTGCTCAGGGATGTTTGCAGTGCCGAGACATATGCCTATGTTTACAGATTTGCTCTGTCCATTTTCTAACCTTCTTGTCCTCCTCTTCTACAATGTATGGATACAATAGAGGACTGAATCCATTTAGGTAGCACAGAAAGACTTATCCGCATGAATGAGCACTCTGTGCATGCTTTAAACAGATGTTATTCTGTAAGTCCCACTACTAAGACCCTTATCCACTCTCTAGTCAGCTCCTGTCTTGACCATTGTAACCTGCTCCTCTCTGGTCTCCGTCTGAATCATCTCTTTATCTTTATCTTTATTCCAAATTTGATATACCGCTATGGCAAAAGCATTAAGCGGTGTACAATAAAAAACTGATTAAACACTGCAAACCAGGAAACGGAACGCCAAAAATAGACAGGAAAGAAGGGCACAGAAAAGGGCAAACATAAACATAATAAACCATAAGGACAGAAGGAAGACAGACAGGGACGATTCATAGGACATCAGACAAAAGCATAAAATGGTCAGGGGGGGGGGCTTCAGGAGGGAGGTTGAAAGCTTTCTGGAATAAATAAGTCTTTAACAATGATTTAAACTGAGGGTATGATGATTCTAACCTGAGAGAAGTAGGCAGCATATTCCATAATGATGGTCCGAGGAAAAACCAGGCAGAGTGCGGTGTCTGTTCTAAACGGGCTTGGGAGGGTGAAGGAAGGGATAGACGGTTGGTATGAATAGAGCGGAGTTGTCGATGGGGGGAATACAGTGAAACGCAGTCTGCTAAATAAAGAGGAGTGTAGGTGTAAATGGCCCGGTGAAGAAGAATCAGAAATTTATAGTGGAAGCGGTAATGAAGAGGAAGCCAATGCAAACGGAGAAGAACAGGAGTAATATGGTCAAATTTACTGGAAAAGGTGACGAGGCGAGCTGCGGTGTTCTGGATGCGTTGTAGTCTTTGAAGGCAGTACTTGGGGAGGTTGGCCAGGTAAACATTGCAATAATCCAATCTGCTGATGACAAGAGCAATGACAAGGGTGACTAGGGAACTGGAGGGTAAAACAGATCGAACGGCCCTAATCTGTCGTAAAGCAGCAAAGGAGCGACGGGAGATCATGGAAATATGCTCATGAAAAGTCAGAGAAGGATCCAGAAGAACGCCCAAGTAGCGAAAAGAGGATGTGAGAGGGATGCTGGTTGGTCCAATGGAGGGAGCAAGAGTGGGACATGAACCACTCAGGGAAACCCACATTGCTGAGGACTTCGCTGGATTAAGGTGAAGAAAATTCTCTGCTAGCCAAGAAGCAATGTGAGAAAGACAAAGATTCAGCTGAGAAATATCAGGGGATAAGGGTGAGGTATGAAAAAGAAGAACAATGTCATCTGCGTAAAAGTAAGATGAAACCGGATATTGCTGAATGATCAAGGGTAAGGGGCCGAGGAAAATATTAAACAATAGAGGGGAAAGCACAGAACCTTGTGGGACACCACAAGTGAGAGGAAGGACAGGTGAGGACTGACCATTAACATGCACAGAAAAAGAACGAGAAGAGAGGAAGGAATGAAACCACCGCCAGACAGTACCTCGGAGACCAATGTCGAAAAGCCGGGACAAGAGTGTACGGTGGTCGACCAGATCAAATGCTGCAGATAGATCAAGGGAAACCAAGAGAGTGATATCACCACGATCATGAGTGACGTGTAATTCATTTAGTAATGCAAGAAGGACAGTTTCGGTGCTATGCCCTCAGCGGAATCCAGCCTGACGTTGATAGAGTGAATTGGTGGCTTCAACGTGGGAACTCAGTTGGTCAAAAGCGCAACGTTCAAGAAGCTTAGCAAGAAATGGAAGGTTGGATACCGGGCGCCAATGAGAGAGAATGGATGGATCTAGAGAGGGTTGCTTCAGTAAAGGGCGCAGGATTGCAGATTTCCAAGATGCCGGAAAGAGACCAGAGGAGAGGCTAGAGTTAATGATAGTAGTAATGACCGGGACTAGTTGTAGAGAAGGCTCCGAGAGCCACTGAGAGGGGATGGGGTCTAAGATGCAAGTGGTTTTCCTAGATTTAGATAGAAACATTAACACCTCCGCAGAGAGGACAGGGCGGAAAGACGACCAAGTATGAGTAAGAACAGCTGCACGGCTTATCTTCTGCCAGTGTCGCTATGCTCATGTAACCCCTCTTCTCAAGTCACTTCACTGGCTCCCTCTCCATTTCTGTGTCCAGTCCAAGCTTCTACTGACCTATAACTGCATTCACTCTGCAGCTCCTCATTACCTCTCCTCCCTTAAATCACTCTATACCGCTCCTCGGAACACTGCTCCTCTTGCAGATCCCCCCTTCTTATCTGCCACTGCCAACTCCAGACTGTTCATTCCACCTTGCTATTCCATATGCCTGGAACTAACTGAGTCAGTATGTTGGGATCCTTCTCTAGCCCTACTCAAATCCAGGCTAAAATCCCATCACTATGAGGCTGCTTTTGGATCCTTATGCCCTTCACTCTCTTGTTCACCACTTATGTACATCTTACCATACTCTAGTCCCCAGTTTTGTGATGTTCTTCGTCTCGGTTAGATTGTAGGCCCTGATGAGCAGGGACAGCGTAGTTACTCACCTGTAACAGGTGTTCTCCAGGAGCAGCAGGAATCAGTCCTCACTTATGGGTGACGTCGGCGCCGACGGAGCCCTCGCGGAGCAATTTTCCCCCAGCTTTCAAAGAAAGCCTTTGGGAATTGCAGCGCGCATGCGCGGTCCTCTTCCCGCCCAAGGGTGCCATCTTAGCCAGTCAGATGACATAGCTAAAAAAGACAGCATAAAAATTTGCAAAAAAACTAAAGCAGACGATTGCAACTCCAAGGGGAGGAGGGAGGGTTGTGAGGACTGATTCCTGCTGCTCCTGGAGAACACCTGTTACAGGTGAGTAACTACGCTTTCTCCAGGACCAAGCAGGAAGTCAGTCCTCACTTATGGGACTCCCAAGCTTAAGGCTACCGGAGACCCTAAGCACAAAAATGAGCTCCCTCTAGCTCAGCAGCACAGAAGAAAAGAATCTTCGCTGAATTATTACCCACCGGTAGCCCACATCCGGGATGGAGGGTAGGAGTTGCTCAGACCTCAAAGAGATTACGGAGGACTGCCTGTCTGAAAGCACTGTCCCTGCGGGACTCCCTCTCGAGACAGTAATGGACCGCAAAAGTCTGGCTCGAAGACCAAGTAGCGGCCCGGCAGATGTCTGCCAGCGGAACAGAGCGGAGGTAAGCCACTGACGTGGCCTTTGCCCGAACGCAATGAACCGTGACTCGACCGTCCAAGGAGAGTCCGGCTGCCCCATAAGCCCAAGAGATACAGTCCGCAACCCAGATGGACAGAGTACGCTTGGAGACCGGGAGCCCCAATTTATTGGGGTCAAAAGACACAAAAAGCTGAGCAGCTTTACGGTGCTCCCGCGTACGGTCAAGGTAGAAGTTCAATGCCCTTCTACAGTCCAGGGTATGGAGGACCGTTTCAGCTCGGCTGGAGTGTGGTCTGGGAAAGAAGGTTGGAAGTACCACCTCCTGATTGATATGAAAAGGGGAGACCACTTTTGGAAGAAATTTTGGGTGAGTCCGTAGGACTACCCTATTTTTGTAGAACCGAGTGTAAGGGGGATCAGACACGAGGGCCTGCAATTCACTGACGCGTCTAGCGGAAGTGAGGGCTATCAAGAACAATGTTTTCCAAGAAAGAAAACGGAGAGAACAGGTAGCCATAGGTTCAAAAGGCGGACAGGTGATCCGCTGTAAAACCACATTCAGGTCCCAGTCAGGCGCTGGCGGGCGCAGAGGTGGTTTAAGTAGGAGGAGACCTCGGAGAAACCTCGCTACGAGAGGGTCGCTGGAAAGAGGTCTGCCGTCCACCGGCACATGATGTGCTGAAAGAGCACTGAGGTGAACTTTGACGGAGTTGGACTTAAGTCCCAGATTAGAGAGGTAGAGCAAGTACTGCAAGATCACCGACACCGGGCAGGAGAAGGGATCCTGAGACTGTTGGGTACACCAAACGGAGAAACGACGCCATTTAAGGGCGTAGCATTTTCGGGTAGAAGGTCGTCGCGAAGCTAGGACGACCTCCTCCACCTCTGTCGGCAGGAGAAGGGGAGCAAGGACTACCCTCTCAGCAGCCAGGCCATTAGGTTGAGAGACCAGAGGTTGGGGTGTAGCAGAGACCCCTGATCCTGAGTGAGGAGATCCGGTTGAAACCCCAGAGGGAATGGATCCTCCACCGCTAATTGCAGCAGGAGTGGAAACCACGGCTGTCTGGGCCAGCGAGGGGCCACCAGGATCATGAAGGCTTTGTCTCGGAGAACCTTGAAGAGAGTCCGGGAGACTAGCGGGATGGGAGGGAAAGCGTACAGAAGGCTCCCCGACCATGAGAGCAGGAAAGCGTCCGCCGCAACCCGAAGGGGGTGTGGCTGACGAGAGCAGAAGCGAGGAAGTTGCCGGTTGTGAGGACTGGCAAAGAGATCCATCGTGGGGAGGCCCCACTTTAGAAAGAGCTTCTGAACCACCAAGGGATCCAGGCGCCACTCGTGCGGCTGGAGGATCCTGCTGAGTTTGTCCGCCAGGCAATTTTCCTGGCCTGGGAGATAAACGGCCTTGAGAAGAATGCCGTGACTGACGGCCCAAGAGCAGAGCTTCCTTGCTTCCTGACAGAGAAGGAAGGAGCCCGTGCCCCCCTGCTTGTTCACGTAGAACATGGCAACTTGATTGTCCGTCTGGACAAGGACGGACTGGCGAGAGGTCAGGTGGGAGAAGGCCTTGAGAGCCAAGCGGATCGCTCTGAGCTCCAGGAAGTTGATCTGCTGAGCAGACTCCCACGCGTTCCAGAGACCCTGAGTACACGCCCCTTGGCAATGTGCTCCCCAGCCCAGGAGGGATGCATCTGTCGTCAGCACCCGGCCCGGCTGATGCGGCTGAAAAGGCATGCCGAGCACTAGGTTCGGCCGATGAAGCCACCACTGAAGAGACGAGGCCAGCGGCTCGGAGACGCGCACTAGGTCCGCTAGGCCGCCTGTGGCCTGTTGCCACTGCTTGCGGAGACACCATTGAGCAGGCCGCATATTCAGGCGGGCATTGGGGGTCACATGGACGGTGGAAGCCATATGGCCGAGTAGTCTCAGGAAGCGCCTGGCGGAGACCAGGGGCTGGCTGCGAAAACGGTCGGCTAGGTCCATGAGCCGTTGAGCCCTGTCGAGCGGTAGGAACGCTCGTGCCTGAGGAGTGTGCAGCCTTGCGCCGATGAACTCGAGATCCTGTGAGGGGAGCAAAGTGGACTTTGCGAAGTTTATAACAAAGCCCAAGTGCTGCAGAAGAGTCACCGTGCGACGTGTGGCGTTGGTGACCTCCGGGGCGGACGCTGCTTTGATGAGCCAGTCGTCGAGGTACGGAAAGACATAGAGGCCGTGAAGCCGGAGATGGGCCGCCACCACCGCGAGGCATTTTGTGAAGACCCGCGGTGCGGAGGACAGGCCAAAGGGCAGTACTCTGTACTGGTAATGATTTCCTGCCACCACAAACCTTAGGTATTGGCGGTGGCTTGGGTGGATGAGGATGTGCGTATAGGCATCCTTTAGATCCAAGGAGCATAGCCAATCTCCCTGCTGGAGGTAGGGCAGAAGGATTCCAAGGGTAAGCATCTTGAACTTCTCCCGCACAAGGAACTTGTTGAGGTTGCGCAAGTCCAGGATGGGTCTGAGGCCGCCTGTCCGCTTTGGTACGAGAAAGTACCTGGAATAAAAGCCTAGACCTCTCAGGTGGTGGGGCACCGGTTCCACCGCCTGCTCCTGCAGAAGACCCGCTAACTCCTGAAGGAGTAGTTCCCTGTGCAGAGGGGGTCGTGGAGGTTCTCCCGGAAAGTAGGAGGGAGGGATCTGGTGGAAGTGGAGAAGATATCCTTCTCTCACGACCTGAAGCACCCAGGCATCTGAGGTGACGCCGGACCACCTGTGGGCGAAGTGAACCAGCCGGCCTCCGGTGCTGGGAGGAACCAGCGGGGGGGAGAGGCTATGCTTAAGGAGTCAAAAACCCCCACCCTGCTGAGCAGGGGCTGGTGGTGCAGGCTTGGGGGCTTGCTGCCTACGGGACCCGTTACCCCGTCCCTTGGCCTGCTGGCCCTGTTGGGGAGCTGCAGGGGCCTGATAATGGGGGTATTGTTTGTAGGCAGCCGCCTTCCTCGGGTAAAAGGACTTTTTTCCCGAGCCCTTCTTTTTCTGGGAAGGGGCGGAGGTCTTCCTAGAAAGCCTAGTCCTGGTGAGAGTCTCCGTCTCAATTTGTGCAGCCTTTTCAGCCATGGGCTTGCCAAAGAGGTTTTCACCTCGGCAGGGGACATCGACCAACTTGTCCTGCACCCAGGGCTCAAGGTCAGACGACTGAAGCCAAGCCTGTCCGCGGGCACCGATGCCGGCTGCGGCCACTCGAGCCGATGCTTCAAAGCCATCATAGGCTGCTCGGGATATGAATTTTGAGCATTCCCGAATGCCAGTGGACAAGGCCAGGAACCTCCGCAAGGGTTCCTCGGACAAACCAGCTGAGAATCCGGCTAGCTCTTTAGCCAGGTCTCGGAGATACATGCCCATGTATAGCTGGTAGGTCTGGACACGACACGCAAGCATAGAGCCCTGGAAACACTTCTTACCAAGGCCATCCAGGTTACGGGTCTCCCTGCCAGGAGGCACCGAGGAGTGCATCTTCTGGCTCTTAAGACGATGCATGGCCGATTCCACTACCATGGAATGGTGTGGTAGCTGTGCTTTTTGGAAGCCAGGGCTCTTGCGGACTCGATAGATAGAATCGACCCGCTTGCTTAGGACCGGCGAGGTGGCCGGACTCTCCCACATGCGGAAGAGTAGTCGTTCCAGCATGGGAGGAACCGGTACAGTAAAGTGTTCCCTTGCGGGAGAGTCATACTGGAGGCCGTCGAGCTCTTCGGCTCGAGGCTCCTCCTCGGGGTCCGCAGGGAAGGCCAAAGCCTTGGCCATATCCCTGACGAAGTCCGAGAACCGGGCATCCTCCGGGGGGGACTGCTTCCGAGGTTCGGACTCCGGTGAGTCCAAGGGGACACACCGAGTCCGGAAAGAATCAGGCGACTCTTCCTCTTCAGACTCCCAGACCGACTCCGACGAGGACTCGGTGGGGTCGGCCCGGGCAGGGCGCGGCGCCTGCCGCCCCGACGCCGAGGGAGTCGGCGTCGGCGACCTCGGTCCCGAACGGGAGGCCAAGGGTGACCTCGACCGAGGATCGACTCGAGTTCGCATCGACTCGAGGATCGGCTCGGTCTCCGGGGTCGACTTGGACGTCGACGTCCCGGCGGTCGGGGCAGCGGCACCAGCGAAGCCAGCGAGCAGTGCCCGCTGCTGGTCCATGAAGGCAGACAGTCTGCTCTCCAAGGCCGTCAACCTGAGTCCGAGCTCAGGTGACCCAGCAGCCCCCGACTCGGGCCCCGACGGCGTCGGGCCCTACATCGGCTGTCGCGGAGGCGAGTCCAGGAGGACCACAGGACTTACCCGAGCAGGCAGCTCCGACTCCAGGCGAGGTCGCTTCGTGAGGTGCTCCTTCTCCAAGGACCCGGGACGGCTATCGGGGCTATGCGACCTGGCCCTCGCGGAGCCAGGAGCGTCCACCGACGCCGCCCTCGCGGGTTTCACCTTACGTCGATGGTCCCCGGAGGGAGAACCCCTGTCGGAGGAACTCCGGCGACGGTCCGAGCTGGAACCTTTGGACGCGGAGGCCTCCGACGAGATCCGGGTATGGCTGGGGTCAGCGAAGATCCTATCCCGCTGATGCCGCCGACTTCTCAACGCTTTGGAGGACATTTTGCCGCAGGGCCCACAGATCATTTCTTCATGATCCGGGCCCAGGCAGCGGAGGCAAAAGTTGTGTGTGTCAGTTAGTGACATATTTCGGTCACACTGACCACACCGCTTGAAACCACTGGCAGCCATCGGGGGAAAAAGGGCCCCGGCGAGGTCAAAGGACCGGGCTGCCAGGGAAAAACCGAAAACGAAAGCTGACTAAGTCAGAAAAACCGAAAAGAAGAAGAGGACTCGTGACCGGCGTCGCGAGTCCGGGCGGGAAAAAGACCGGCGTCGAACCGAAGGGAAAAAGAATAAATTATGAAGAAATATCAACTTTTTCGCGGGGACACGACGGGTACGTCTGTAGGGCTCCGCGGAAAAAAGAAGACTGGCTAAGATGGCACCCTTGGGCGGGAAGAGGACCGCGCATGCGCGCTGCAATTCCCAAAGGCTTTCTTTGAAAGCTGGGGGAAAATTGCTCCGCGAGGGCTCCGTCGGCGCCGACGTCACCCATAAGTGAGGACTGACTTCCTGCTTGGTCCTGGAGAATGTGTCTTACATCTATATGCACAGTGGTGCATATGCCTTGTATCACTATACAAATGATAAGTGGTAGTAGTAGTAGCTTGGGCGGAGCTTATATCTACCTGCATAAGTTATAGAATATTATAATTTACATACGTCACTGCACCATCTAGGCATGGGCAGTAATGCCTGCTTTTGTGCAGACATAACCGTGGCATCTGGGCCAAGGCGCGTATGTGCATGCTTTACTTTACAGTACACATGTGGGGAGGCCCTTTGCCTGTGTGCGATATTACAGAATTACCTTCCACGATGCTGCAGAACATTGCTAGCTTGATAGCTCCAAGGGCTCTTCAGTTGGAAGAAACAATAGTTTTGTAGGGCTCACAGGACTGGAATACAGCCACCATGCAGCAAAAACTGCACCAGCAAGTTTGTTCCAAAATGAAAGAAATTTTACTGAAACTTGCATGGTCAAATGACAAAAAAAAAACAAAGTTCCTGTGAATTACATCCAGAACAGAAAGCCAAAACAGTCCCAAAATCCAGGAGCATACAATCTGACTGTCAAATCTCTTTCAGGATAGTCCTCAGAAATATCCTAGGCTGTAGAGTTTTCAGCTATCCTGAATAAATCTGCTCACAGCTGACCTTTAAAGCTAAGCAGTGTCTACCTTGATTAGACCTTGGATGACCAGAGACTCTAAATTCACTGCATGGAACAAAGGCCTGGTTACCTACTTCCACTTGCACCTTACCAAGAAAACCCAGGGGCTGGGCTGCCAGGAGTCAGCATTGACAATGCCACACATTGCATTTTTTGTGAAGTATCCTTTAAAATAGCCCTTAAATCACATTTATTTAGGCCAGGCCTTGACCAAGTTTCTTGGACTCTAGGAGCCAGCCTAAAAATCTAGGGAGCTGGCCACCGAAACCTAGGTCACTGAGCATGCCCTGTCCCCACCCCCCAAGAAGGCATATTGCAGTTAGGTTTTAGGGTCTGATTTACTAAGACTGTTTTCCCCATTTCCTATGTGAAAAAAACTTCATAAATCAAGCTCTTAATGGGCCACTGCCCAGCGCCAACAGAAGGCAGTGGCCCCACTCCTCCCTCTCCCATTACCCTTACTGACTACTTTACGTGTCTGGGGTGTGGAGGTGGAGTGTCTGCATGTGTGTGGTGCAGAGGCGTGGTGCCTGTGTGTGTGGTATGTGGTCTGGAATACTCTCCCCTCTTTCATTCAGAGCCATCATTTCTAAAATTAGGACCTTAAACACTTGTTCTCCCTAGCGTTCCCTGGTTTGTAGGTATGAGTGGAGGAGTGGCCTAGTGGTTGGGGCAAGGTACTTCAGGTCGGGGGTTCAAATCCCACTAGAGGACAGCAACCTTGGGCCAGAAGGACTGGGGTTTCTAGTCCCACAGGTGCTCCTTGTGGTCTTGGGCAAGCCACTTAACCCTCCATAGCCCATGTTCCCTGTAAAATAGTTATCTCCAAGTTATAATGCCCTGTTCAATGTAATTTCAGTTTGTTCAATCTAAACTGCACTGATGCAGAATAGCGCGGTATATAAGAGAATGTAAATAAATAAATGGCCAGACAGCATGCTTGGGGCAGACAGACAGCTTTCTCTTCTAACTCCTCTACCCCTCTTTTGATCTCTCTTCCTATCTGTAATATGGAGTTCCTTTCTTTATGTCTTTTAGCGTTATTGTAACTCACTTCAGTTTTAGGCATGAGAAGCAGTATAGCAAGCCTCAATAAACATAAATGTAAGCATAAACATATTGTTTTGTTTCTGAACTCTATTACAAAACCCCTAATTAACAATTTTGCCTTATGTACCTGTATGTGGGTTCATTGCTATTTTGTCCTTGGTTATATTTATTCAACCCTTTTATGAATATTTTGTTCTAAAGCACTTAGGGCCCAATACTCAGCACACGGCAGTCAGCGGTTCAAAGTACCTGGCCACTGCAGGCAAAACTGAAACTGGCTATTCAACACCAGAATCTAGAATCCTGAACTGAATATCTGGTTTTGACACTGACCAGTGCAGCTATCTGGACAGCAGTGATATTCAGTAGCTTTATTTAGCCTAGCTGCCACCACTAAATATGCCCCTATGATGTCCAATTATGCATTTTCTACAGAATTTTGGTGTGAGGAGTGGTGTTTGGAAGATGATGATTGTTAAGTACAATTCTCAAAATCTTGGAGGAGGGGGCTATAATGATGAAGGTTCACCTAGGGTGCCCATCAACCTTGCACTGTCTCTGTTGGTGGGGGTTCAGTTCAGTGGCGGGATTCGATCCAAAAAGGAACCGGTTCGGATCGATCCCACCACTGAAGGAGCCGAGTGGGTGACAGCACAGCACATGTTTGCGTTGCTGCATAGCACACTCGGGCCGCTGGCTTCCCCCGATGCCGTCAAACCACTGGTGGGTGGGAGGATTTCTGCCAGTGCAGCACCGGCATCAGGATACCGTTTGACCCAGTTTGGCAAATGAGGCCTGTGACAGGAACCGGTTCACGTGAACAAAGCTGAACCAGCTGAATTCCACCACTGGTTCAGATAGATGGGCTGGGAAGTGGGGCATTGTGTTTGCATGCAGTTAGGTAGAAGAGAGAATGGATTTGCAGATGGATAGGAGTTAGCTGATTTGATAGAATACAGGTAAGAGAGAGATTGGGAATAGACAGGTAGGTAAATGAGGGTAGAGGGGGTGTAGGGATTCTAGGCTGTAAAGGTGCAAGGGTCCTTGAACCTGGACCCTGGGACCCAGAAACCTTGGGTTAGGGATTCCAAGCATGTGGCAGCCGCTGTAGTTCTCTTCCTCACTGTGATCCCACCAGCAGAGTGATACTTTAAGTGGCAACTTCCCCTCCAATTCCAAGCCTGGACTGTTTTGCCCTGCATCATATGGGCCAAAATGCAACAATCCAGGTTGGAAGCAAAGGGGGAGGGCGTTGCTGATGGCCTCTTGCTCTACACAAGCTGGGATGGGAGGGCGAGTGAGGGGTACAGGGTCAAGAGAGAGTGAGTCAGAGGATGGAGGAGGAGTAAGGGGACGGGGCAAGGGAATTATGAGTGAGCACTGAGAAGAGGTTTACCTGGGGTATGTGTAGGTCAGGTGTGCAAATAAATGGCACTGTCAATCTTCAGTAATTTGGGGGGAAAATCTAACTGCAGGAAAAGGAGGTGCAAGTGGCTGCATGCAATAACAGCAAGTTTCAAAGAGAAAGCAGGCACGTACCTTCACTTTGAAAACTGGTGCAAAGCATACTGTTAAACACTACAGTACCTGGTAACACACCTCTGTACATTATTCACATTCTAATATCTAAAAGAAATTAAAAACTTAAGTGCATTTGATTTAATTTAATTTTAATGCACATCAAAAATGTTTTTTAATGCACATTAATATTCTGTTTTATAGAATATACATCAATCCAAATGCAGTTCACCTTCCCCCACCATTCCACCACTCTCCTAAAGTCACCTCCACAACCACCTGGCTTCCTAACACAACACTGAACCCCTTTAAGCAGAAATCAAACCAAAGAGCCAGGGCTACCTGACTGAAATATATTACACCCTTAAGCAGAGATCGAACCAAAAAGCCAGGTCTTCAGCTGTTTATAGAATGTCAAATAATTACCATCTTGTCACAAAGTTACGGAAGAGAATTTCATATGTGGGAGCTTTACCTCCCAAAGTCCTTTGACACATAGTGGCCACTTTAAAATTATGGGTCACAGGTAGTTTCAACTTGCTTTCACACTAAGAGCGCAATACCCAATCATGAATACAAACAAACAGATAAGATCTCTCATGGCATGATTAAAAGTATCTAAGGTGCAAAGTTTAGAAGCCACTCTGAGGTGCACTGTGGGGTTGTCCTCCCCTACCTCTTTCTACCTATGATGATCTTGGCAGTGGTGTTCTCAATCACTTAAAAGCAGGCTACCCTACCACCCCCCAAAATTACCCCAACTGCCTTCATCTCCCTCACCCACCTCCATTCGCCCCTCCACTCTCCTCTAAATCAAAGACATACACAGCAATAATGCAGCTATACACACACAAAGACAAATGTGTACAGAGAGATAGAAAGAATTCCATGAGCCACGCTGTATGCTTTCCTCACTTGTTGGTAGCTTGTTTCACTGTTCTATGTAACAATCTACATTTTGAATATGAAAGAACAATTATTGAAATAGTCAGAAAGTAATCAAGAATAAGAAGTCAGAAAGATTGGATTTTGTTAAGTCTTTATATTCTTTGTCATAGCAATCCCAAATTAGTTCCATTCATAAAAAATGCCTTAACAAGGTTCACAGTAAGTTAAATGGAGCCCACCTGTGTCCAATCACAGTAGCTGAGCTGATATGAATATGCCTAGATGAAGAATTGAGCCGTTTTTCTGTTGTATATAATGAATCTGAAGCAAAGGTCTAAACATGACGAACAGCGGCCAAAGGAATTCTAGAATAAAGTTCTTAAAGGTACAGATTGGAGGAAGGCTTAAGAAAACATCAATGTGTTTGAATATTCCATTGTAAACTGCCACTATCAAGATACTTCCCCAGGCAAGGTGTCCCTCCAAAGTCAGGATACTGACTTTGGAGGGACACCTTGCCTGGGGAAGTGTCTTGATAGTGGCAGTTTACAATGGAATATTCAAACACATTGATGTTTTCTTAAGCCTTCCTCCAATCTGTACCTTTAAGAACTTTATTCTAGAATTAAGACACTGCTGAGGAAGGTTAAAGACACTGCTGAGGAAGGTCACTGTGAAGCCAAATATCTTCATCTTTATTGTCATTTAATATACTGCCCTAGGCAGCAAGGCATCAGAGCGGTTTACAAAAATATAAATTAAAAATAAAGAAGAGAATGTCAATCATATATAGGACAGGACATAAAAGGAAGAGAATGAAGAAGAGAGCAATGGATAGATGGAGAGGAGAGGAGAAGAACTTAGACTAAGAAGAGAGCGAGCTAAGGGGGAGACTGCTCAAAGGAAGGGGAAGGAAGGTCATAAGCCAACTGAAACAGGTGTTTTTTGAGTTGAGATTTGAACTGGAGAAAGGTGGTTTCTGCACGTAGTGAGGCAGGTAGGGAATTCCATAAGGCAGGAGCAAGGAAAAAGAAAGTGGAATGGTGTGTTTGCTCCAAATGTGCATGGGAAACTGAGGGGAGGGCCAAATGGTGAGTGTGGAGGGATCTGAGGATATGGTGGGGGGATTGAAAATGAAGGTGGTCAGCCAAATATTGTGGTATGCCTGTGTGGATTGCCTGGTGAGCGGATATGAGAATTTTGTAATTTATGCAAAATTTTATGGGAAGCCAGTGAAGTCAGATCAGGGTGGGAGTGATGTGTTCATGGTGCGAGGTATAAGTGATAATCCGGGCTGCTGTATTTTGGAGAAATTGCAATCGACAAAGTTGGAAGTTGGGAAGACCGGCAAGAGCACTGTTGCAATGATCTATTCTAGAAATTATTAGTGATAGGAGGAGGGTAGTAAGGGAGTTCTTGGCGAGAAAAGAATGAATAGTGCGGATCCGACGGAGGAAGAAGAAAGACTGTTGGACAAGGGAGGAAATGTGGTCGTGAAATGACAGAGAAGAATCTAGAATGACCCCAAGATAGCGGAGAGAGTGAACAAGGGGGACTGGGGAGTTGGACAGGGAAGGGGCTATTGTGGGTCGTGGGATATTAAAGATGAGCCATATTGTGAAACATTTGGAGGTATTGAGAGAGAGAAGATTGGAATGAAGCCAGTCAGAGACAGAGGATAAACAAGCATTTAAGAAGGTTATATCTGGGGAGCGAACGTTTATGTGAAAGAGAAGGAGGATATAGAGGAGAAGGTGTCAAAGGCAGCAGAAAGGTCAAGAAGGATGAGCATCAATTAAAGACCCTTGGATTTGGTGAGGAACAGGTCACTGGCAACAGCCATTTCTGTGGAATGTAGAGGATGAAGCCCAGACTGCAGTGGATCCAGAAATGCTTGAGAGGAAAGAAAGTCAAGACAGCAGTGGTGAACCACTCATTTGCGTAGTTTTGAAGCAAAGGGGAGGAGAGAGATAGACAGATAGCTGGAAGGGCAGGCAGGGCTTAGTGAGGGCTTTTTGAAGAGAGGTTTGACCACAGCATGCTTGAAGGCCACAGGAACAGTTGCAGTAGAAAGCGATAGGTTAAGAACATGACAGATGGAAAGGATGACAGTGGAAGAGATAGAGCTTAGTAGATGGGTGGGGAAGGGATCAGAAGAACAGGTAGTCAATTTGGAGGAGGAGAGAAGATTTGCAGTTTCCTCCTCAGTGATTTCAGAAAAGGAAGAAAGGGTGACAGAAGGTGATGGAAGGATTTGGGACTGAAGAGGGTAGAGGGAGGTGAACCTGTGGAGAATTCAAGGCTAATCATTTGGACTTTGTCATGGAAATAGTCAGCCAAGGTCTGGGCAGAAAATGAAGGAGGGACTGGGAGAGGAGGGACCTTGAGGAGAGAGTTAAGCATAGCAAAGAGACGGCAAGAGTCAGATGGACATAGTACTCTTGCCTAGCGCGTGCTATGGCTGACTGAAAAGTTAGCATGAATTTGAAAAGTAGGTTGCCAGCAAGGGTATGTGATTTAAGCCAAAAGGTACTCAGCTGAGCAGGCACAGGAACATAGGTAGCGGGTTGTCGAGGTATGCTTCACAGAGTGAAGTGCATCCAGAGCAGAGGAGAGTATAATGTTATAGGAAGATACTGCCTCATCAACAGACTCAGATGACATAGTGGAGGAAAGAGATAAGACAGCAGTGGAAAGAGCTGAAGGGTCAATAGTGTGAAGATTCCTAAACATGTTGGTGAAGATAGGGATGGGAGATGGCTTTGGATATTTCTATGCCCCTTTTCGGATGTTCAAAGCACAAATAGGGCTTCTAAAATGACCCCCATAATGTTCAATTATGCCTTTTTACAGGACTTTTGTATGATGGGAAGGTGTTAAGACTCAACAAACATGATCAACCTAATTAAAGGGTGGCATTTTTGAAGGCATTTACACGGGTAACTGCCCTAGTTACCTGTGTAAATACCTTATCCTGGATTTTCCAAAGGCACTTACACAGGTAGTGCCTTTGGAAAATCCTGGATAGGTCCCTAACGCGCCCAGAAGCTATGCTGTTAGCATCGGGGCATGTTGGGGGCATTCCAGGGCGGAGCAGGGGCAGAGGAAAGTACTAAGCGGATAGCAGCGATTTTTGATGCGAGAAAAAACCTCGCCTATCTTTATGGGCCATAAAGATAGGCAAGGTTTCTTCTCGTCTATCTTTCAGGTGCAGGGACTAAGAGGTAGCATTGAAAATCGTTGTTCCCGCTTAGCCTCGGCGGCTGCCAGAACATCCAGTCAAACCCGGCTTTTCACTTCCGGGGATTGACCAGAAAATCTTCTCTAGAATATTGGCCAGCCATTTGTTGCCCTTGCTGCCTAAATTGATCCATTCTAACCAGGCTAGTTTTATACCAGGGAGGCAGGGTTTACATAATGTTCGCAAAGTGTTAAATCTTTTGGCTGGAGTGCACTAAGCAGCCCTCTAACTGTGGTGTTGATGTCTGTAGATGCTGAAAAAGCCTTCGACCATGTGTATTTGCCCTTTTTATTTCAGGTATTGGACAAATTCAGGGTGGGTATTTTTATAATAAGTAAAAATCTTGCAAGTAGAGCCATTGGCCCACTTCTACACCAATGTGAGTTACACTTCGTCGTTTTGAGTTAAAAAGGGGCACTCGGCAGAGCTGCCCATTATAGCCATTTCTGCTTGCCTTATCCATGGAGCCCTCAGCTTCTAGGATAGGAAATTGTACAGAGATAAAAGGCTTTGAGGTAGATGGAGAGCAGCATAAAATCACTATGTTTGTGGATGATATCTTGTATTCCCTTATGGAGGCGAAAGGCTCCCTGGGACCTTTGATGGTGGAGAAATCCCGCTTTGGTAAAGTGGCAGGATTTAAAGTTAATGCCTCTAAGTCTGAGATTTTAAATATTTCCATTCTGCCTGATGGCCAGACAGTAATCCAAGAAAGATATCCTTTCTGTTGGGCCAAGGGCTCCATTTGATATCTGGGGATTAAGTTGACCGCTGCATACATGAACTGTTTAGTTTGAACTATTTGCCCCTTTGGAAAAAAAATTGTTTTGGAGTTGATGCAATGAAAGAAACTGCATTTGTCCTAGTTTGGCTGTATGCATAGTGTTAAAATGATGGTGGTCCCGAAACTTTTATATTTGTTTAATAGTTTGCCTGTTAAGGTTCCTTCAGCAATTTTGAATCAGATGCAAAAGGATATTGTGGGATTTGTATGGGATGGCCAGAGACCATGGATTGCAAGAGCTATTTTGTGTCTTCCCAAAGAAGGAGTGTGGGGGGGGGGGGATTGGCTCTTCCATCACTGCAGCGTTATTATGAGGCTGCACAATTATGGGGGGCATTAGATTGGTATATCAATAGGCATAAAGACTGGGTAAGATTGGAGCAGAGGAGTGTGGGCTGATGTCCCCTCTCATACTCTCTTTGGCTGGAAACTGGTAGGTGACAGGCCCTGAATCCTATGGTTAAGTTGACATGGGATATTTGGAGGGTATCCAAACAAGGGTTTGCTGGGTGGGGTGTGTAAAGTATTCTAGGCAACACCTCTTTGATACAATCTTGCCTTTCCTCCAGGTATGAATGATAGGGTGTTTGCGCGGTGGGAGTATGAGGGGCTATAATGTTTAGGACAATTTATTAGGGATGGGTCTTTTCTATCCTTTAAGGAGTTGAGAGACTCCTTTGATGCACTTTCTTTTACAGCATTGGCTGGTCCTGTTGGAGAACCTTGTCTCCCTATTGGAAAGAACTTTGACTGCCCTGCTGCCCGCTTGTACAGGGCTTTAGTGATGGGGAAGGGGGAAATCCAAATACCAGACTTTGTGGGAAGAGGATTTGGGATGGACCTGGGATGAGGAAGGATGGGAAGGGATCTTTAGGAGTTTCTATAAGGGCCTGTTATCTACCACACTACTTGAAAATAATTACAAAGTGTTTTACCAGTGGTATTATACTCTGGCTAAAATACAACAACTGTTTGGGCAGGGAGATGGCCAGTATTGGCGACTGTGTGGCCAGGCAGGCACCTTCCTCCATATGTGGTGGATGTGCCCAAAGATGGTGAGTTATTGGTTACAGCTGCTTACCTTACTGATTGAACTTATTGGGAAGAGAATCTCTTTAGAGATGGGGTTTGTGTTTTTTTGCTATTGGTTCTGGGATCTCTTAAAGGGATTGATATAGAGGATGGAGTTTTTGACTTGGGCTGCTCGCTCTGCTGCTGAATCCTGTGCAAGAGGGGAATCGCCAGCGGGGGTGTGTCAGCAGGCACTGTAACCAGCTATCCCTTCCCTCCCAGTGATGTCAGTTGCTCCAGGTTCCAGGACGCTATATCATCTGGCCTGGAGTGTGGCTGGAGCTGAGGATGGAGTTTTTGCTCTTGGGCTGCTCGCTCTGCTGTTGATCCTGTGCGAGAGGGGAATCACCAGCGGGGGTGAATGTTGGCAGGCACTGTAATCAGCTTCCTCTTCCCTCCCAGTGACGCCAGCTGCTCCAGGTCGCTATATCATCTGGCCCAGAGGTCCTCAGGACCATGGTCCAAAGGGGCAGGTACAAAGGGGCAAGCCATGCCCCTTTGGTGCACCGTCGGTGTTGTCAGCTGGATGATCACCTGTACTGGATTGGCACTGGAGATTCAAGTACTGTTGTTGCCTAATGTTAGTTAGATATCATGGGAAAGCGGAAGGCTAAGACTGACTCTAAAACTGTTGTGGTGACTTAAGCTAGTCAGTCAGTCAGTCACCCTCGTCTGAAGGAGTAACTCTCAGCCCAGCAGATCGGACCCCTCCACCGTTTCCATACCCTCAGTTGTCTTCAACTGTAACTGGGAGATCCACGGAACTCTTGACAGCATCCTTCAAGCTAGGGCCAGTTCCGGCTCCTGTTTTGTAGGAGGATCGTCAGAGCCTGATTGAACCCATACAGGATATTACTTTAAAGGATCTTTGTTTGGCTATTACAAAGATGGATGCCAAGTTCTCCAATACTGTGGTGTCCTTGGGTACATTTTCACAGGAGACATTGCATAAGCTTCAGGAACTCAACTCTAGATTTGGGGTGGTTGATGATGTTTTGATTAAGATGGATGGCCAGCTGCAGCTAGTACAGCAGGTCAATGTCTCGGCAATTAAGGATTCCCTAGTTATACACCATAAGTTAGAAACCTTGGAAAATATGTCCAGGGCTAATAACTTATGTTTTCTTAATTTTATGATTAACCAGTTGTTATCACCTGAAATATTGCTAGAAAAATACTTCAAAGAAATTGTATTGCTTACTGATGTTATTTCTGTTCAAAAATGTTATTATTTACCTTCTAGTTGTGGTCAGTGCTCCCGGGTGTGGAGGCAAGATTTGACTAACTTTTTGGAAGATTCCTCAGAAATTACACAGGAACACTAAAAAAATTTTTTTTTAAACTGCCTCTAATGTTTCGATTGATTTTTACATTTTTTGGTGCGCTGAATCCAAATCTGGTAACCAATTTGCTCCATCACGTACAGATTTTTTGCTACATTGGGTTAGCAGTTTGAGGTGAACGTTTCAGATTGAGTGCGATCGAGATAAAAGTTTCTTGGATGAATTCTTTATACTAATTGTTTAGTAGTTATTCAAATAAGAATAAAGAAATTGTAACAAGGCAGCACATAAGAATAGAGTAATGTCAACAAAACACACTGTGATGGTAGCAAAATTGTCTGCACTTAAAACAGCCACATACATGTGCACAAACATTGAGCATATAAGAGCGAGGTTAGACACAAAGCAAAGCAAAGAAATGTGCAAAAAATGTTGTACAGGTACGTATGTAAGAATAGAAAACGCAAACCGCACCATTGCAATACATGAAGACAAACACCCGATGGTGTGAAAATAAAATTCTAATAAATGAGATCCGACACTGTGGTAATAACTAGCAAATTTTTATTTCAAAGTTTAGTGAAAACACGATATTTGTCAACACAGTTTAGATTTTAAAGTCATTCTTGGGTCAATCAATCTCCTGGTGGGCCCGTTTCTTCTTCCCCCGAATGCTTCTCTTGGTGCGCTGCTTGGCGTATTTTTCATCTGGGGTTTCCCGCAGCAGCAACCAGCAGAAATCAGCCATCATAGTGGTGTTCCATCTTCCTTGGTACCTTCTCTCTGCGTCCTTGATGTCCTGGTGAAACCTTTTCACCTTGTTCTTCACTGTACGCCCCCAAGTTTTCGGGAAAGTAGTTCACATGGGAGTGCAAGAAATGGACTTTCAGGCTCATGTTACAGCCTTGTTCTTTGAAGGCAATGAGCATCCTGACAACAATATCCTTATAGTTCTCATCCCGCCTGTTCCACAAGAATTTGAGAACAACATCCTTGAAGGAATCCCAGGCTTCTTTTTCCTTCTCAGACATCGTTTCAGCGAATGCTCCATCTGAAATGAGTTTCCTTATATCAGGGCCAACAAACACTCCTTCCTTTAGCTTTGCTTCAGAAAGTCGGGGGAACTTTGAGCAAAGGTACCGAAAGCACTCACCATCTTTTGGAAGGGACTTGATGAATTGCTTAATGAGACCCAACTTAATGTGGAGAGGTGGTAATAGAATTTTATCACGAGGTACCAAGCTCTCATGAAGAACATTTTTCTCACCGGGTCTCAAATACTCCCGAATTGGCCAGTCTTTTTTCCCCCAGTGTAGGTCGCGGGCCCGGCTATCCCACAAGCAAAGGAAGCAGGGATATTTGGTGAAACCGGATTGCTGCCCTAATAGCATGGATAGAATTTTAAAGTCTCCACAAATCATCCACTTATGCTCATCATAACGAATCTTCTGAAGAATCAGGGCCAAATTCTCGTATTTTGCTTGGAGAATAACAGAGTGAGCAATAGGAACTGAAGCGAATGTGTTGCCATTATGAAGAAGAACACCTTTTATGCTATCTTTTGACGAATCAATGAGCAGCCGCCATTCAGCAGGATCATACTTGAGTTTAAACTTTTCCATCACTCCGTATATATCGTTGCAAAATACCAAATCTTCCTCTTTGCTGAAATACTTCAAAAATTGTGTCTCGCGGTTGCGGTACCAATAAAAAGTTGTTCCTGGTGACAATAGATTTTTCTGTTTAAGCCGAGAACCTAGCAGTTGGGCAGCATCTTTTGGGAGTCCTAAATCCCGGACTAAATCATTCAATTCAGCTTGAGAGAAAAGTTCAGGTTTCGGATCTGGTTCAGTTTCAAACTCGGAAGTACTGGACTCATCGGGAAAAGCCATCTGATGAGTCTCATCATGATCAGAACCGTCCACACAAATATGATCCAAAGATTTTGGTGGTTCAGGCACAGGTACTTTGTTGCTATGAGGCATAGGCCTAATTGCTGAGGGAAGGTTGGGGTAACTTATTACGTTCTTATTTTTACAGTTGTATCCCTTCACAATGCAAGAGCAAAAATAGCAGTCACTGCTGTGGTCTCTTTGTTCACGCCACATCATAGGTATTCCGAAACGAAATGCTTGTTTTTACCCTTCATCCATAAGCGTAGATCTTCCTCACATGTCTTGCACACTTTGTGAGGAGCCCACGGTTTGTCTTGATCGCCTAACTTCAAACCGAAATAGGCGAAATATACTTTTTTAATAAATGCAGAAATGTTCCTCTGCCGCTTTTTCACGGTATATTCCCCACAAATAAAACAAAAACTGTCCGGAGAGTTGACGCAACCTCTGGCTCTGTGAGCCATCACAAATACACAGCACTGCAAACTACAACTGTAGTGAACCACTTCGGAATAAAGCTGGATTACGACTGAGCAAACAAAAGGAAATAATGAACTTGCAAGAAACTGAAATATGACAGGAACGTTCATGTCGCAACCACTGTGTTTGAGCGAGCGAACGAGGCGAGGCGAGGCGAACAGGAAAGAACATGCGCCAGCGCGAGTACTGGATTTAGCCCCCTGCCTCCCAATTGTCCTGTTAATGTATAAAATGAATACAAAACACTCTAAAATATCATGAGGTAGTGTTTCTAGTTAGTTAACCATTACAACCTCTATTTTGGGCCAAGAAAATAAACTGCAGTCGGCTAAAAATAAATTATGTGAACATTCCTTATATGGGTAAGAAATCTAATTTTGCAAGAAAACGTGACGTGATGGAACATTTTGGCTATTTTTCCTGGATTCAGCACCCCAAAATCTATAGGAATCAGTTGCAAAACTGGAGGCAGTTTTTTTGGTAGTGTACCTGTGTTATCTTTAAAAGAGCCACATTGTTAGTGCTTTTTGTTTCTATTATAGATAAAATTAGAGTACTAAAACAGTTTTTTAAAGATAAGGAGAAGCTGAATGTGTTCCCGGATGTTTCATGGGACACTCAGCTTAGGAGGAAACAGTTTTTGGCTTTAAAATCTAGGGTATTGCAGATTGGTGTGACCTTTTTTTGCAATTCCCATATAAATGTGTGATCACATTACGTGGGAATTCATATTGCTTTTTTGATCCTTTTCAGAAGTTTTTCTGTTAAATAAGTCGCAGGAGGTAGAATCCAAGTAAATTTATGTAGCCTATTGGATTTTGGGTGGTCTCCCCTATTGACCCCCTTTACTTATTTCTGTGTATTGTATTTCTTTGAATTAATCTTTGTTCTCCAGTAATGTGGGATGTAAATTTCATTTTGTATTAGTTAATTACTTTCTCTTGTAGTTTGAGTTTGGATAAGCAATGTGTTCTTGATTTTTTGTGGGGGGTTTTTGTATTTTGCAAAAACCCTTAATAAAAAAAAAAAAAAAAAAAGGATTGATATTTCGCTATTCCGTTGGGGCCTGTTAGCTGCAAGGATTACTCTGGCTCAGGAATGGAACGGGGATGGAGATGCCATCTATGATTTGTGTTTATAGGAAGTTAGATTTTATCTATAGGTTGTCTTATCTGATGGCACTCTGCCATCATAAGGCTTTGGAGATATGGGAAACTTTTAGTAAGTGGAATGTTGCTAATGCTGATTATTTTGTATCATAAGAAATAATCCCCCTTATCTATTATATATGATTTGGGTTTCTTATTTCTGGTGAAAGTGTCGATAAGAAATGCACCTTCATTTGTAATGATGTTGTTATATCATCATCTGGTGGTCACTCCGTGGTATCGACGTTATATGTGGACTGTTATTTTTCTTCTTGTTCCAGTATTGACCCTCTGTGGGGTGGGGTCAGAAGGGTAAGAGGTGGGAAGGGTATGGAGGATTCTTCTGTGAAATTGGTGAACGAACCATTGGTACTTGTATTGTTTTACGTGGGTTGGCTCTTTGTATGGAAAGATACTGTGATAATGGGTATGGTCCCCTTAATATAAGTTTCTGATTCTCAATAAAAAATTGTTAATTTAAAAAAAACTACTATTTCCGATTCAATATGTTTTTGAAAAGAGGCCAGGTAGGTCAGGTGATCCAGGTGGCAATAGATGCAACTGCCATCTCAGATCATGTATTGATAAGCATGGTAATGGGGTCGGAGGTGATGACAGCAGAGGGATGTGTGCTTCATGGTGATTCAATGTTAGCTTATTTCAGAGGGAGGAAGTCAAGGAGGAACAGAGGTTGGTCTGGGAAGAGCATTTACAGTTGAATGGCCATGAGAGGATTTTGAGTTGGCTGCTGTGTGAGGCAGGGAAAGCTTATATGAGAGAAAGAATGATACAGATTTCAGTCAGGGTAAGGAAGGCGTGTATTGCTGTGGTGTAGGCACTGTATAGGGAGTTGGCAGAGTTTTTGTAGTCACAGTTGCCTATTTGTATTCTGGGCAGTTATTGGAAAAAAAAGGAGAAGCAATTGAGGGGTTTTGTGTGGGGAAGGATAAAGGCCAGAGTGAGCTGGGAAAAGAAGAAGGGGGACTGTGGTGCCCTACTCTGAAATTATATCATAGGGCAGCTGTGGTTAAAATGTTGACATTTCATTATGAAAGAGTGGAGAAGAGATCGGTGGATATGAAGAGGGCTATCGTGGTTCCCTTTTCAGTATTTGCGATGGTGCAGGAGTGCAGTGGAGGGTTGCAAGAATGAAAAAGTCATCCTTTGTTCAAGCCCCTAATTCAATCACACAGAGGGCAGTGAAGAAAAAGTACAGACTAGGTAGAGGGCCCTCACCTTTTTGCAAGTCGGATGAATTTTGTCTTTTTTCGAAGGGTGCGTTTGCAGTCACCAATCGTGTTATTGAGGGGAGTATGGGTTATGAAGATTGCAGATTTATTTGAGAACCAGGATTTTTACTCCATGCATCAGTTAGAGAAGAAAGGGGGAGCAAAATACCTTTTTTCCATTTTTTTCAGCAGTAGTATTTTGCATTATGGAAAAATAAATTGGGAGTTTTGAAGGAGTCCCAGGAAATTGAATGTCGTCTTTTCCAAGGCAGGGATTTTAAAGTCCTGCTATGTAGGATTTGCGAAGGCACATTTTAGAAAAGATGTGGAGATTGAAATTGAGGCATTGAGGTCACGACATTTACAATTCTGGTGGTATTATAGGAAGAGCTCTGCTAAATGTGGAGCTGTTTCTAAAATACCAAAAAGGACGTGCAGGAGTGCACGTGGTTCACATGGTCATGCCTCCATGTACAGTGAGAGGAGCCAATTTACAAGCCTACACATGGGAAAAAAATGGAGGAAACACAGCTACAAGTCCACAGAAAGCAAACAACCTCACTTTCTAAAACCCAGGACCACACAAGGGCAAGTAGGTAAAGGGTCCTTTCTTGAAATTACTCCTACATGGCTGCATTTCGGCATTGCCTTCATCAAGGGGTACTGCATGGAGAACAGCAATAAAAATCAAACAATAAAATAAATACATAAATAACACAGGTACACTAAAAAATTTTTTTTTTAAACTGCCTCTAATGTTTCGATTGATTTTTACGTTTTTTGGTGCGCTGAATCCAAATCTGGTAACCAATTTGCTCCATCACGTACAGATTTTTTGCTACATTGGGTTAGCAGTTTGAGGTGAACGTTTCAGATTGAGTGCGATCGAGATAAAAGTTTCTTCGATGAATTCTTTATACTAATTGTTTAGTAGTTATTCAAATAAGAATAAAGAAAATTGTAACAAGGCAGCACATAAGAATAGAGTAATGTCAACAAAACACACTGTGATGGTAGCAAAATTGTCTGCACTTAAAACAGCCACATACATGTGCACAAACATTGAGCATATAAGAGCGAGGTTAGACACAAAGCAAAGCAAAGAAATGTGCAAAAAATGTTGTACAGGTATGTATGTAAGAATAGAAAACGCAAACCGCACCATTGCAATACATGAAGACAAACACCCGATGGTGTGAAAATAAAATTCTAATAAATGAGATCCGACACTGTGGTAATAACTAGCAAATTTTTATTTCAAAGTTTAGTAAAAACACGATATTTGTCAACACAGTTTAGATTTTAAAGTCATTCTTGGGTCAATCAATCTCCTGGTGGGCCCGTTTCTTCTTCCCCCGAATGCTTCTCTTGGTGCGCTGCTTGGCGTATTTTTCATCTGGGTTTTCCCGCAGCAGCAACCAGCAGAAATCAGCCATCATAGTGGTGTTCCATCTTCCTTGGTACCTTCTCTCTGCGTCCTTGATGTCCTGGTGAAACCTTTCACCTTGTTCTTCACTGTACGCCCCCAAGTTTTCGTGAAAGTACTTCACATGGGAGTGCAAGAAATGGACTTTCAGGCTCATGTTACAGCCTTGTTCTTTGAAGGAATTGAGCATCCTGGCAACAATATCCTTATAGTTCTCATCCCGCCTGTTCCCCAAGAATTTGAGAACAACATCCTTGAAGGAATCCCAGGCTTCTTTTTCCTTCTCAGACATCGTTTCAGCGAATGCTCCATCTGAAATGAGTTTCCTTATATCAGGGCCAACAAACACTCCTTCCTTTAGCTTTGCTTCAGAAAGTCGGGGGAACTTTGAGCAAAGGTACCGAAAGCACTCACCATCTTTTGGAAGGGACTTGATGAATTGCTTAATGAGACCCAACTTAATGTGGAGAGGTGGTAATAGAATTTTATCACAAGGTACCAAGCTCTCATGAAGAACATTTTTCTCACCGGGTCTCAAATACTCCCGAATTGGCCAGTCTTTTTTCCCCCAGTGTAGGTCGCGGGCCCGGCTATCCCACAAGCAAAGGAAGCAGGGATATTTGGTGAAACCGGATTGCTGCCCTAATAGCATGGATAGAATTTTAAAGTCTCCACAAATCATCCACTTATGCTCATCATAACGAATCTTCTGAAGAATCAGGGCCAAATTCTCGTATTTTTCTTGGAGAATAACAGAGTGAGCAATAGGAACTGAAGCGAATGTGTTGCCATTATGAAGAACACCTTTTATGCTGTCTTTTGACGAATCAATGAACAGCCGCCATTCAGCAGGATCATACTTGAGTTTAAACTTTTCCATCACTCCGTATATATCGTTGCAAAATACCAAATCTTCCTCTTTGCTGAAATACTTCAAAAATTGTGTCTCGCGGTTGCGGTACCAATAAAAAGTTGTTCCTGGTGACAATAGATTTTTCTGTTTAAGCCGAGAACCTAGCAGTTGGGCAGCATCTTTTGGGAGTCCTAAATCCCGGACTAAATCATTCAATTCCGCTTGAGAGAAAAGTTCAGGTTTCGGATCTGGTTCAGTTTCAAACTCGGAAGTACTGGACTCATCGGGAAAAGCCATCTGATGAGTCTCATCATGATCAGAACCGTCCACACAAATATGATCCAAAGATTTTGGTGGTTCAGGCACAGGTACTTCGTTGCTATGAGGCATAGGCCTAATTGCTGAGGGAAGGTTGGGGTAACTTATTACGTTCTTATTTTTTAAGTTGTATGCCTTCACAATGCAAGAGCAAAAATAGCAGTCACTGCTGTGGTCTCTTTGTTCACGCCACATCATAGGTATTCCGAAACGAAATGCTTGTTTTTTACCTTTCATCCATAAGCGTAGATCTTCCTCACATGTCTTGCACACTTTGTGAGGAGTCCACGGTTTGTCTTGATCGCCTAACTTCAAACCAAAATAGGCGAAATATACTTTTTTAATAAATGCAGAAATGTTCCTCTGCCGCTTTTTCATGGTATATTCCCCACAAATAAAACAAAAACTGTCCGGAGAGTTGACGCAACCTCTGGCTCTGTGAGCCATCACAAATACACAGCACTGCAAACTACAACTGTAGTGAACCACTTTGGAATAAAGCTGGATTACGACTGAGCAAACAAAAGGTAATAATGAACTTGCAAGAAACTGAAATTTGACAGGAACGTTCATGTCGCAACCACCGTGTTTGAGCGAGCGAACGAGGCGAGGCGAACAGGAAAGAACATGCGCCAGCGCGAGTACTGGATTTAGCCCCCCGCCTCCCAGTTGTCCTGTTAATGTATAAAATGAATACAAAACACTCTAAAATATCATGAGGGAGTGTTTCTAGTTAGTTAACTATTACAACCTCTATTTTGGGCCAAGAAAATAAACTGCAGTCGGCTAAAAAAAAAGTATGTGAACATTCCTTATATGGGTAAGAAATCTAATTTTGCAAGAAAACGTGACGTGATGGAACATTTTGGCTATTTTCCTGGATTCAGCACCCCAAAATCTATAGGAATCAGTTGCAAAACTGGAGGCAGTTTTTTGGTAGTGTACCTGTGTAATGGATAACAAAATAAACGCATATACTAAAACCATACAAGATCATCATAGGTAGAACCGCACTGATTTTAAAGAGCGCGGTATATAAAAAACAATAAATAAATAAATAAATAAAATCATGCATTCTATGCCTTGGCATGAACCTGAACACCCATCCTCGACTCGCCCACCAAAACCTATGGGGTTATCTTAGAAGCCTTATTCTCATTTTGCATGTGAAAGGGCTCAGTTTATATGTGGATGTCCTTATTAGGTGGAAGTTGCAAAGGGGTGTATTTGGACTGTGGTTAGGGCATGGCTAGGGCAGATCAATAATTTACATGTGCATTCCCTATTTCATGTGAAGAATAAATGTGTATAACTAAAAATAACCACATCTGCATTTATGCCTTTTCCCTGGCACGGTTAGGTTTTTAAAAAATGCTCATTTTGGCCAGCCCTTAAGGCCAGCCAGGTTTTCCGAATATCCACAATGATATCCACAGTGCATGCAAATCTCTCTCATGCCATATTCACTGTGGATATCCTGAAAATCTATAGGAATCAGTTGCAAAACTGGAGGCAGTTTTTTGGTAGTGTACCTGTGTAATGGATAACAAAATAAACGCATATACTAAAACCATACAAGATCATCATAGGTAGAACCGCACTGATTTTAAAGAGCGCGGTATATAAAAAACAATAAATAAATAAATAAATAAAATCATGCATTCTATGCCTTGGCATGAACCTGAACACCCATCCTCGACTCGCCCACCAAAACCTATGGGGTTATCTTAGAAGCCTTATTCTCATTTTGCATGTGAAAGGGCTCAGTTTATATGTGGATGTCCTTATTAGGTGGAAGTTGCAAAGGGGTGTATTTGGACTGTGGTTAGGGCATGGCTAGGGCAGATCAATAATTTACATGTGCATTCCCTATTTCATGTGAAGAATAAATGTGTATAACTAAAAATAACCACATCTGCATTTATGCCTTTTCCCTGGCACGGTTAGGTTTTTAAAAAATGCTCATTTTGGCCAGCCCTTAAGGCCAGCCAGGTTTTCCGAATATCCACAATGATATCCACAGTGCATGCAAATCTCTCTCATGCCATATTCACTGTGGATATCCTGAAAACCCGACTGGCTGGGAGCAGGTTTGGGAATCCCTGCCTTAAGGAGATTATCCAACTTAATCCCCCATTGTTTAATTCCACCTCTGTATTGTAATTAGAAAAAGATAGTGGCATCTGTAGTTAACTGCTGATATTTACATGTGTAGGTTTGCAAAATGGTACACATACGGGTGTAACCTTGTGTCACCTATATATGGAAGTCGCAAAATTCCGGACAGCATGTGTAGGGGCCAGCACTGACACATGGATGTAATCGTGTTTCTTTAATCAATTAAGTATGTTCCTCCTTCTTGATATAGGTTTTTAAGTTCAGATGTCTCTCACTCTCTCTTTTTAACATCTCATTTGTATTCATTTTTTACTGTATTTATTTATTTTTATTTTATTTTATTTATTTGCATTTCTTATATACCGCACTATTTGCGATCAGCGCGGTTTACATAAAACAAAAGGTATCCGACAATGAACAAAAGTCAGGTCATTACATTGAACAGGAACAAGTAACTTGGAAAACAGGGTAAACTATATACATATGCGTAGCATTGAATAGGTAACTATATACATGTCAGATGGAGTTATTGGGTATTGATCATACTTGGTGGCTGGGGTTCGGGGCAGTCAGTGAGATATTTGATAAAGAGGAAATGTTTTAAGGCCTTCCTGTACTGGCTCAAGTTAGGGATTGCTCTGATGTGTGGTGGTAGGGAGTTCCAGAGACTTGGGGCACATAGTCTAAAGGCTCTGTTCGATGTTGCTTTGGAGCATTTTGTTATGTCTCTCGGTATCACTAGCATGTTAGCTACTGAGGTTCTTCTTGGCCTGTTGGGTATGGGTGGTCGGATGAGGTCACATAGTGAGGAGGAGGAGGCCCCTTGATGGCCTTGAACGTCATCACTAGGGTTTTGAAGCTTAACCTGGCTTGAATGGGGAGCCAGTGAAGCTGTTTCAGGAGGGGTGTGATATGTTCTCTTCTTGGCGTGCTGAGGAGAATCCGCGCTGCACTGTTCATGGCAAGTTGCAGGGGATGTAAGGTGGCTTGAGGGAGTCCTTGTAGGATGGCGTTTGAGTAATCAAAATGAGGAATGATGAGGGCTTGATAAATGGTGCGGAAGTCGCTTGGTTCAAGTAAAGGGCGTAGGTGTCTAAGGGATTTAATCTTGAAGTAAATCGCTCTTACAGTGTTGGTTATGTGTTGCTTCATGTTGAGGTTCTGATCCAATGTGACTCCGAGGTAACGAATAGCTGATTTTACTTGTAATTCAGCGTTGTCCACTTTCAAGTAGCTGGGCGGTGTAAACTCAGGATTTCTGGAGATGAACAGGACCTCCGTTTTCTTGTGTTGGATGCGCAGATACTGAGAGAGGAGCCATTCGGATATGGCGTTGAAGCACTCAGTCAGAGGGGTAAGGTCTGGGCAATCCATGGATATTGGAAGGAACAGTAAGACATCATCTGCGTATATCATACAACTCACATTGAATGATCTGATGATATTACAGATAGGTTGGATATAGATGTTAAACATAAGTGATGATAGGGAAGATCCTTGAGGAACTCCTTGACTTTGTAAGAATGGCTCGGAGGTGGACCCATTTGCTCGGACGTATTGCCATCTGCCAGACAGGTAGGATCTGCACCATTCAAGCGCTCTTCCACCAATGCCTTTCTCTCTTAGCCGACCTAGGAGAATTTCGTGGCAGACAGAGTCGAACGCCGCCGCTGTATCCAAAAATACGAGTGCAAAACCTTGGCGTGGGTTGTCAGTGCCTGAGATTATGGTATCGAAAAGAGTTGTGAGTAGTGTTTCGACTCCGTGTGACTCTCTGAATCCATGTTGAGATGAATCTAGAGGGGCGTTGGTATCGATATGATCTTGTAACTGTTTGTAGACTGTCTTTTCGATGATTTTAGCAAGCATCGGGATGCTGGAAATGGGTCTGTATGACTCCACCTTTTGAGGGTCTAATTTGGCGTTCTTCAGGAGCGGTCTAACGGAGGTCTGTTTGAGCATGGAGGGGAAAGACCCAGTGCTAAATGATAGGTCTATCATTTTTGCTAAGATCGGGGCGAGGTCACAACGCAGATCCTTTATCCAGAACGCTGGACAGGGGTCTGAGTATGCAGTGGAGGTATTTAGGGTTGTGATGGTGTCTTCAATAGTTCTTTTTGATGGTGTGACAAAGGTGGTTAGGGATGCTGAGAACTCTTGTTCGTTGGAGGGGTCCGGTAACATCACTTTGTCAGTCTTGCACAGTTTAGATTGCATAAAGATGGCGTAGTCCTGCGGGTGTATGGTTCCAGGGTGTTCCGGGGTGGGTTCTTTGGCAAGAGATTTGACCAGGTTGAAGAGGTCGTGCGGCTTGTTTAATGACCGTTTCAGGGTGTCTGTGTGGTATTGTTTCATCCTGTCAGTGACAGCCCTGCGATGTGTGTGTAAGTGCTGGGTGTATGCTGCTTGGTCACTGGTAGTGCGTGACTTCCTCCAGCGCTTTTCCAATCTCCGTAGGTGGGTTAGTGATGCCCTTAAGTCAGCTGTGAACCATGGTGCAGTTGATCTTTTGTTTGGGGCTTTAGTTGTTGGGGAACGGACTGCGATTGCGCTGAGCTTGCTATTCCATGTGGTGATTAGGTCCTCTAGGTTTTGTGTATTCTTATCAAGGAGTTTGTTTGTTTCGGCTAGGATATGTTCTTTGTTAAACGGGTGAAAGCTTCTGGTGGTTGAGCTTGAGGTCATACTTGTGTCCACAATGGGTCTTTGTGGCTTGATGGGGGTCGGAATCTGGAAGGTGATGAGCTTGTGATCCGACCATGGTACTGCTGTTAGTGATAACGTGAAATTTTGTGCTTGTTGAAGCACTGTTTGTGGGGCGAATATGAGGTAGAGAATGTTGCCTTTTGTGTGTGTTGGTTCTTGTACCAATTGGGTATATCCCAAGATATCTAGGGCTTCTATGAAAGTAGCTGCTTGATTGTCCTGTAAGGATGGCAGGTTGAAGTCACCTAGGATCCAATTTGGTTTGTTTGGTCCTTGGGTGTTGGATTCTATGTTTATGATGTTGGAGAGGTTGTCTGGATCTGCAGAAGGCGCTCTGTAAATCAGGTTTATAGAGCAAGTGTTGTTAGAGATAGTTATTGTTTCAAGGGTATCGATGCTGTTGGATTCTATCATTTTGAACTGAAGGTCGGATCTAGTGAAGACGGCAACTCCTCCTCCTCTTTTGTTCTGCCTGTGGCTGGTGAAAGCCACAAAGTTAGGTGGTAGTAGTTGATTGAGTATGGTGTTATCTTCCGGTGAGAGCCAGGTCTCGGTGATCATAATAATGTCTAATTTATGATACGTTATTGTTTCAGTGATTGCCGGCCATTTATTGCGAAGTGAGCGAGAATTAATGAGTGCGCACTTCAAGCTGCTGGTATATGTGCTTTTACTTTGCTTGGTTTTCGAAGAGTTTTGTAGTGGGATATGTATTAAATGGTGGTGGTGTAGATAGCTAGTTCCATGATAGTGGTTGTAGGAGTCACCAGGCCATCTTCTTCCACCAGTTGAGACTGTTGGGATGTGATTTTGTGTTGTAAGTAGTGCCAGTGAGCTGGAGGGCAAAATTGTAAGTAGAAGGTAAAGACTCATTAGGGTGAAAGATTATGCGCTCCATTTTGAGACTTTCTGAGGCAGTACAGAGGAGGTAGAAGGTTTGTGTAAGGAGCAAGAGTTGGAGTGGCCGCTGGCTAAGGATGTTTTGCTCAGGCGGTTGTTTCTACTGTGACACAGGAAGAGAGGGTAGGTGTCCTCTCCTGTTTGCAGGTTATAGCAAGGGAAGAAATCTACTAACAATGGTAGAGATCTACTAGCAATGGTAATGGTAAGAATACAGTAAAACACACAGTAGCTGTGGCAGGGAAACCGTAAAACTAGACAGTGGCCATAATAGGAATAAGGTATTACTGACAACAACAGTGTGCCTTGCATTAGACTGTTTGCACTACTTGAACTTAGATTAGGTTACAGTGTTACATAGCTAAGTAGTAACTAAGCAAATGGCTAGACAGTAGCAAATTAAACAGTAGCATTAATGTGAATGAGGTGATACTGACAGTAGCAGTGTGCCCTAAGGGATATTAGGCTATAATGCCCTACTTGAGATTACTGGTACGGTGTTAAACAGAGCATATTATTACGGTGTGCATGTGCAGATATTACATTTGACTGCTGCAGGCATAATAGGAGAGGGATACTAGCATTGCAGTATGGATACTAGCATTGCATTTATAATATCTCTTGTTTTTAATGTTTGTGTTTATTTGATAATGTAAAGATTGAGTTTTAACTGTTTTATTTTGGTTTTAGTATATGCGTTTATTTTGTTATCCATTACACAGGTACACTACCAAAAAACTGCCTCCAGTTTTGCAACTGATTCCTATAGATTTTGGGGTGCTGAATCCAGGAAAAATAGCCAAAATGTTCCATCACGTCACGTTTTCTTGCAAAATTAGATTTCTTACCCATATAAGGAATGTTCACATACTTTTTTTTTAGCCGACTGCAGTTTATTTTCTTGGCCCAAAATAGAGGTTGTAATAGTTAACTAACTAGAAACACTCCCTCATGATATTTTAGAGTGTTTTGTATTCATTTTATACATTAACAGGACAACTGGGAGGCGGGGGGCTAAATCCAGTACTCGCGCTGGCGCATGTTCTTTCCTGTTCGCCTCGCCTCGTTCGCTCGCTCAAACACGGTGGTTGCGACATGAACGTTCCTGTCAAATTTCAGTTTCTTGCAAGTTCATTATTACCTTTTGTTTGCTCAGTCGTAATCCAGCTTTATTCCAAAGTGGTTCACTACAGTTGTAGTTTGCAGTGCTGTGTATTTGTGATGGCTCACAGAGCCAGAGGTTGCGTCAACTCTCCGGACAGTTTTTGTTTTATTTGTGGGGAATATACCATGAAAAAGCGGCAGAGGAACATTTCTGCATTTATTAAAAAAGTATATTTCGCCTATTTTGGTTTGAAGTTAGGCGATCAAGACAAACCGTGGACGCCTCACAAAGTGTGCAAGACATGTGAGGAAGATCTACGCTTATGGATGAAAGGTAAAAAACAAGCATTTCGTTTCGGAATACCTATGATGTGGCGTGAACAAAGAGACCACAGCAGTGACTGCTATTTTTGCTCTTGCATTGTGAAGGCATACAACTTAAAAAATAAGAACGTAATAAGTTACCCCAACCTTCCCTCAGCAATTAGGCCTATGCCTCATAGCAACGAAGTACCTGTGCCTGAACCACCAAAATCTTTGGATCATATTTGTGTGGACGGTTCTGATCATGATGAGACTCATCAGATGGCTTTTCCCGATGAGTCCAGTACTTCCGAGTTTGAAACTGAACCAGATCCGAAACCTGAACTTTTCTCTCAAGCGGAATTGAATGATTTAGTCCGGGATTTAGGACTCCCAAAAGATGCTGCCCAACTGCTAGGTTCTCGGCTTAAACAGAAAAATCTATTGTCACCAGGAACAACTTTTTATTGGTACCGCAACCGCGAGACACAATTTTTGAAGTATTTCAGCAAAGAGGAAGATTTGGTATTTTGCAACGATATATACGGAGTGATGGAAAAGTTTAAACTCAAGTATGATCCTGCTGAATGGCGGCTGTTCATTGATTCGTCAAAAGACAGCATAAAAGGTGTTCTTCATAATGGCAACACATTCGCTTCAGTTCCTATTGCTCACTCTGTTATTCTCCAAGAAAAATACGAGAATTTGGCCCTGATTCTTCAGAAGATTCGTTATGATGAGCATAAGTGGATGATTTGTGGAGACTTTAAAATTCTATCCATGCTATTAGGGCAGCAATCCGGTTTCACCAAATATCCCTGCTTCCTTTGCTTGTGGGATAGCCGGGCCCACGACCTACACTGGGGGAAAAAAGACTGGCCAATTCGGGAGTATTTGAGACCCGGTGAGAAAAATGTTCTTCATGAGAGCTTGGTACCTTGTGATAAAATTCTATTACCACCTCTCCACATTAAGTTGGGTCTCATTAAGCAATTCATCAAGTCCCTTCCAAAAGATGGTGAGTGCTTTCGGTACCTTTGCTCAAAGTTCCCCCGACTTTCTGAAGCAAAGCTAAAGGAAGGAGTGTTTGTTGGCCCTGATATAAGGAAACTCATTTCAGATGGAGCATTCGCTGAAACGATGTCTGAGAAGGAAAAAGAAGCCTGGGATTCCTTCAAGGATGTTGTTCTCAAATTCTTGGGGAACAGGCGGGATGAGAACTATAAGGATATTGTTGCCAGGATGCTCAATTCCTTCAAAGAACAAGGCTGTAACATGAGCCTGAAAGTCCATTTCTTGCACTCCCATGTGAAGTACTTTCACGAAAACTTGGGGGCGTACAGTGAAGAACAAGGTGAAAGGTTTCACCAGGACATCAAGGACGCAGAGAGAAGGTACCAAGGAAGATGGAACACCACTATGATGGCTGATTTCTGCTGGTTGCTGCTGCGGGAAAACCCAGATGAAAAATACGCCAAGCAGCGCACCAAGAGAAGCATTCGGGGGAAGAAGAAACGGGCCCACCAGGAGATTGATTGACCCAAGAATGACTTTAAAATCTAAACTGTGTTGACAAATATCGTGTTTTTACTAAACTTTGAAATAAAAATTTGCTAGTTATTACCACAGTGTCGGATCTCATTTATTAGAATTTTATTTTCACACCATCGGGTGTTTGTCTTCATGTATTGCAATGGTGCGGTTTGCGTTTTCTATTCTTACATACATACCTGTACAACATTTTTTGCACATTTCTTTGCTTTGCTTTGTGTCTAACCTCGCTCTTATATGCTCAATGTTTGTGCACATGTATGTGGCTGTTTTAAGTGCAGACAATTTTGCTACCATCACAGTGTGTTTTGTTGACATTACTCTATTCTTATGTGCTGCCTTGTTACAATTTTCTTTATTCTTATTTGAATAACTACTAAACAATTAGTATAAAGAATTCATCGAAGAAACTTTTATCTCGATCGCACTCAATCTGAAACGTTCACCTCAAACTGCTAACCCAATGTAGCAAAAAATCTGTACGTGATGGAGCAAATTGGTTACCAGATTTGGATTCAGCGCACCAAAAAACGTAAAAATCAATCGAAACATTAGAGGCAGTTTAAAAAAAAAATTTTTTAGTGTACCTGTGTTATTTATGTATTTATTTTATTGTTTGATTTTTATTGCTGTTCTCCATGCAGTACCCCTTGATGAAGGCAATGCCGAAATGCAGCCATGTAGGAGTAATTTCAAGAAAGGACCCTTTACCTACTTGCCCTTGTGTGGTCCTGGGTTTTAGAAAGTGAGGTTGTTTGCTTTCTGTGGACTTGTAGCTGTGTTTCCTCCATTTTTTTCCCATGTGTAGGCTTGTAAATTGGCTCCTCTCACTGTACATGGAGGCATGACCATGTGAACCACGTGCACTCCTGCACGTCCTTTTTGGTATTTTAGAAACAGCTCCACATTTAGCAGAGCTCTTCCTATAATACCACCAGAATTGTAAATGTCGTGACCTCAATGCCTCAATTTCAATCTCCACATCTTTTCTAAAATGTGCCTTCGCAAATCCTACATAGCAGGACTTTAAAATCCCTGCCTTGGAAAAGACGACATTCAATTTCCTGGGACTCCTTCAAAACTCCCAATTTATTTTTCCATAATGCAAAATACTACTGCTGAAAAAAATGGAAAAAAGGTATTTTGCTCCCCCTTTCTTCTCTAACTGATGCATGGAGTAAAAATCCTGGTTCTCAAATAAATCTGCAATCTTCATAACCCATACTCCCCTCAATAACACGATTGGTGACTGCAAACGCACCCTTCGAAAAAAGACAAAATTCATCCGACTTGCAAAAAGGTGAGGGCCCTCTACCTAGTCTGTACTTTTTCTTCACTGCCCTCTGTGTGATTGAATTAGGGGCTTGAACAAAGGATGACTTTTTCATTCTTGCAACCCTCCACTGCACTCCTGCACCATCGCAAATACTGAAAAGGGAACCACGATAGCCCTCTTCATATCCACCGATCTCTTCTCCACTCTTTCATAATGAAATGTCAACATTTTAACCACAGCTGCCCTATGATATAATTTCAGAGTAGGGCACCACAGTCCCCCTTCTTCTTTTCCCAGCTCACTCTGGCCTTTATCCTTCCCCACACAAAACCCCTCAATTGCTTCTCCTTTTTTTTCCAGTAACTGCCCAGAATACAAATAGGCAACTGTGACTACAAAAACTCTGCCAACTCCCTATACAGTGCCTACACCACAGCAATACACGCCTTCCTTACCCTGACTGAAATCTGTATCATTCTTTCTCTCATATAAGCTTTCCCTGCCTCACACAGCAGCCAACTCAAAATCCTCTCATGGCCATTCAACTGTAAATGCTCTTCCCAGACCAACCTCTGTTCCTCCTTGACTTCCTCCCTCTGAAATAAGCTAACATTGAATCACCATGAAGCACACATCCCTCTGCTGTCATCACCTCCGACCCCATTACCATGCTTATCAATACATGATCTGAGATGGCAGTTGCATCTATTGCCACCTGGATCACCTGACCTACCTGGCCTCTTTTCAAAAACATATTGAATCGGAAATAGTAGTTTTTTTTAAATTAACAATTTTTTATTGAGAATCAGAAACTTATATTAAGGGGACCATACCCATTATCACAGTATCTTTCCATACAAAGAGCCAACCCACGTAAAACAATACAAGTACCAATGGTTCGTTCACCAATTTCACAGAAGAATCCTCCATACCCTTCCCACCTCTTACCCTTCTGACCCCACCCCACAGAGGGTCAATACTGGAACAAGAAGAAAAATAACAGTCCACATATAACGTCGATACCACGGAGTGACCACCAGATGATGATATAACAACATCATTACAAATGAAGGTGCATTTCTTATCGACACTTTCACCAGAAATAAGAAACCCAAATCATATATAATAGATAAGGGGGATTATTTCTTATGATACAAAATAATCAGCATTAGCAACATTCCACTTACTAAAAGTTTCCCATATCTCCAAAGCCTTATGATGGCAGAGTGCCATCAGATAAGACAACCTATAGATAAAATCTAACTTCCTATAAACACAAATCATAGATGGCATCTCCATCCCCGTTCCATTCCTGAGCCAGAGTAATCCTTGCAGCTAACAGGCCCCAACGGAATAGCGAAATATCAATCCTTTTTTTTTTTTTTTTTTATTAAGGGTTTTTGCAAAATACAAAAACCCCCCACAAAAAATCAAGAACACATTGCTTATCCAAACTCAAACTACAAGAGAAAGTAATTAACTAATACAAAATGAAATTTACATCCCACATTACTGGAGAACAAAGATTAATTCAAAGAAATACAATACACAGAAATAAGTAAAGGGGGTCAATAGGGGAGACCACCCAAAATCCAATAGGCTACATAAATTTACTTGGATTCTACCTCCTGCGACTTATTTAACAGAAAAACTTCTGAAAAGGATCAAAAAAGCAATATGAATTCCCACGTAATGTGATCACACATTTATATGGGAATTGCAAAAAAAGGTCACACCAATCTGCAATACCCTAGATTTTAAAGCCAAAAACTGTTTCCTCCTAAGCTGAGTGTCCCATGAAACATCCGGGAACACATTCAGCTTCTCCTTATCTTTAAAAAACTGTTTTAGTACTCTAATTTTATCTATAATAGAAACAAAAAGCACTAACAATGTGGCTCTTTTAAAGATAACACAGGTACACTACCAAAAAACTGCCTCCAGTTTTGCAACTGATTCCTATAGATTTTGGGGTGCTGAATCCAGGAAAAATAGCCAAAATGTTCCATCACGTCACGTTTTCTTGCAAAATTAGATTTCTTACCCATATAAGGAATGTTCACATAATTTATTTTTAGCCGACTGCAGTTTATTTTCTTGGCCCAAAATAGAGGTTGTAATGGTTAACTAACTAGAAACACTCCCTCATGATATTTTAGAGTGTTTTGTATTCATTTTATACATTAACAGGACAATTGGGAGGCAGGGGGCTAAATCCAGTACTCGCGCTGGCGCATGTTCTTTCCTGTTCGCCTCGCCTCGCCTCGTTCGCTCGCTCAAACACAGTGGTTGCGACATGAACGTTCCTGTCATATTTCAGTTTCTTGCAAGTTCATTATTTCCTTTTGTTTGCTCAGTCGTAATCCAGCTTTATTCCGAAGTGGTTCACTACAGTTGTAGTTTGCAGTGCTGTGTATTTGTGATGGCTCACAGAGCCAGAGGTTGTGTCAACTCTCCGGACAGTTTTTGTTTTATTTGTGGGGAATATACCGTGAAAAAGCGGCAGAGGAACATTTCTGCATTTATTAAAAAAGTATATTTCGCCTATTTCGGTTTGAAGTTAGGCGATCAAGACAAACCGTGGGCTCCTCACAAAGTGTGCAAGACATGTGAGGAAGATCTACGCTTATGGATGAAAGGTAAAAAACAAGCATTTCGTTTCGGAATACCTATGATGTGGCGTGTGAACAAAGAGACCACAGCAGTGACTGCTATTTTTGCTCTTGCATTGTGAAGGGATACAACTTAAAAAATAAGAACGTAATAAGTTACCCCAACCTTCCCTCAGCAATTAGGCCTATGCCTCATAGCAACAAAGTACCTGTGCCTGAACCACCAAAATCTTTGGATCATATTTGTGTGGACGGTTCTGATCATGATGAGACTCATCAGATGGCTTTTCCCGATGAGTCCAGTACTTCCGAGTTTGAAACTGAACCAGATCCGAAACCTGAACTTTTCTCTCAAGCTGAATTGAATGATTTAGTCCGGGATTTAGGACTCCCAAAAGATGCTGCCCAACTGCTAGGTTCTCGGCTTAAACAGAAAAATCTATTGTCACCAGGAACAACTTTTTATTGGTACCGCAACCGCGAGACACAATTTTTGAAGTATTTCAGCAAAGAGGAAGATTTGGTATTTTGCAACGATATATACGGAGTGATGGAAAAGTTTAAACTCAAGTATGATCCTGCTGAATGGCGGCTGCTCATTGATTCGTCAAAAGACAGCATAAAAGGTGTTCTTCTTCATAATGGCAACACATTCGCTTCAGTTCCTATTGCTCACTCTGTTATTCTCCAAGCAAAATACGAGAATTTGGCCCTGATTCTTCAGAAGATTCGTTATGATGAGCATAAGTGGATGATTTGTGGAGACTTTAAAATTCTATCCATGCTATTAGGGCAGCAATCCGGTTTCACCAAATATCCCTGCTTCCTTTGCTTGTGGGATAGCCGGGCCCGCGACCTACACTGGGGGAAAAAAGACTGGCCAATTCGGGAGTATTTGAGACCCGGTGAGAAAAATGTTCTTCATGAGAGCTTGGTACCTCGTGATAAAATTCTATTACCACCTCTCCACATTAAGTTGGGTCTCATTAAGCAATTCATCAAGTCCCTTCCAAAAGATGGTGAGTGCTTTCGGTACCTTTGCTCAAAGTTCCCCCGACTTTCTGAAGCAAAGCTAAAGGAAGGAGTGTTTGTTGGCCCTGATATAAGGAAACTCATTTCAGATGGAGCATTCGCTGAAACGATGTCTGAGAAGGAAAAAGAAGCCTGGGATTCCTTCAAGGATGTTGTTCTCAAATTCTTGTGGAACAGGCGGGATGAGAACTATAAGGATATTGTTGTCAGGATGCTCATTGCCTTCAAAGAACAAGGCTGTAACATGAGCCTGAAAGTCCATTTCTTGCACTCCCATGTGAACTACTTTCCCGAAAACTTGGGGGCGTACAGTGAAGAACAAGGTGAAAGGTTTCACCAGGACATCAAGGACGCAGAGAGAAGGTACCAAGGAAGATGGAACACCACTATGATGGCTGATTTCTGCTGGTTGCTGCTGCGGGAAACCCCAGATGAAAAATACGCCAAGCAGCGCACCAAGAGAAGCATTCGGGGGAAGAAGAAACGGGCCCACCAGGAGATTGATTGACCCAAGAATGACTTTAAAATCTAAACTGTGTTGACAAATATCGTGTTTTCACTAAACTTTGAAATAAAAATTTGCTAGTTATTACCACAGTGTCGGATCTCATTTATTAGAATTTTATTTTCACACCATCGGGTGTTTGTCTTCATGTATTGCAATGGTGCGGTTTGCGTTTTCTATTCTTACATACGTACCTGTACAACATTTTTTGCACATTTCTTTGCTTTGCTTTGTGTCTAACCTCGCTCTTATATGCTCAATGTTTGTGCACATGTATGTGGCTGTTTTAAGTGCAGACAATTTTGCTACCATCACAGTGTGGTTTGTTGACATTACTCTATTCTTATGTGCTGCCTTGTTACAATTTTCTTTATTCTTATTTGAATAACTACTAAACAATTAGTATAAAGAATTCATCCAAGAAACTTTTATCTCGATCGCACTCAATCTGAAACGTTCACCTCAAACTGCTAACCCAATGTAGCAAAAAATCTGTACGTGATGGAGCAAATTGGTTACCAGATTTGGATTCAGCGCACCAAAAAATGTAAAAATCAATCGAAACATTAGAGGCAGTTTAAAAAAAAATTTTTTTAGTGTTCCTGTGTAATTTCTGAGGAATCTTCCAAAAAGTTAGTCAAATCTTGCCTCCACACCCGGGAGCACTGACCACAACTAGAAGGTAAATAATAACATTTTTGAACAGAAATAACATCAGTAAGCAATACAATTTCTTTGAAGTATTTTTCTAGCAATATTTCAGGTGATAACAACTGGTTAATCATAAAATTAAGAAAACATAAGTTATTAGCCCTGGACATATTTTCCAAGGTTTCTAACTTATGGTGTATAACTAGGGAATCCTTAATTGCCGAGACATTGACCTGCTGTACTAGCTGCAGCTGGCCATCCATCTTAATCAAAACATCATCAACCACCCCAAATCTAGAGTTGAGTTCCTGAAGCTTATGCAATGTCTCCTGTGAAAATGTACCCAAGGACACCACAGTATTGGAGAACTTGGCATCCATCTTTGTAATAGCCAAACAAAGATCCTTTAAAGTAATATCCTGTATGGGTTCAATCAGGCTCTGACGATCCTCCTACAAAACAGGAGCCGGAACTGGCCCTAGCTTGAAGGATGCTGTCAAGAGTTCCGTGGATCTCCCAGTTACAGTTGAAGACAACTGAGGGTATGGAAACGGTGGAGGGGTCCGATCTGCTGGGCTGAGAGTTACTCCTTCAGACGAGGGTGACTGACTGACTGACTAGCTTAAGTCACCACAACAGTTTTAGAGTCAGTCTTAGCCTTCCGCTTTCCCATGATATCTAACTAACATTAGGCAACAACAGTACTTGAATCTCCAGTGCCAATCCAGTACAGGTGATCATCCAGCTGACAACACCGACGGTGCACCAAAGGGGCATGGCTTGCCCCTTTGTACCTGCCCCTTTGGACCATGGTCCTGAGGACCTCTGGGCCAGATGATATAGCGACCTGGAGCAGCTGGCGTCACTGGGAGGGAAGAGGAAGCTGATTACAGTGCCTGCCAACATTCACCCCCGCTGGTGATTCCCCTCTCGCACAGGACTCAACAGCAGAGCGAGCAGCCCAAGAGCAAAAACTCCATCCTCAGCTCCAGCCACACTCCAGGCCAGATGATATAGCGTCCTGGAACCTGGAGCAACTGACATCACTGGGAGGGAAGGGATAGCTGGTTACAGTGCCTGCTGACACACCCCCGCTGGCGATTCCCCTCTTGCACAGGATTCAGCAGCAGAGCGAGCAGCCCAAGTCAAAAACTCCATCCTCTATATCAATCCCTTTAAGAGATCCCAGAACCAATAGCAAAAAACACAAACCCCATCTCTAAAGAGATTCTCTTCCCAATAAGTTCAATCAGTAAGGTAAGCAGCTGTAACCAATAACTCACCATCTTTGGGCACATCCACCACATATGGAGGAAGGTGCCTGCCTGGCCACACAGTCGCCAATACTGGCCATCTCCCTGCCCAAACAGTTGTTGTATTTTAGCCAGAGTATAATACCACTGGTAAAACACTTTGTAATTATTTTCAAGTAGTGTGGTAGATAACAGGCCCTTATAGAAACTCCTAAAGATCCCTTCCCATCCTTCCTCATCCCAGGTCCATCCCAAATCCTCTTCCCACAAAGTCTGGTATTTGGATTTCCCCCTTCCCCATCACTAAAGCCCTGTACAAGCGGGCAGCAGGGCAGTCAAAAGTTCTTTCCAATAGGGAGACAAGGTTCTCCAACAGGACCAGCCAATGCTGTAAAAGAAAGTGCATCAAAGGAGTCTCTCAACTCCTTAAAGGATAGAAAAGACCCATCCCTAATAAATTGTCCTAAACATTATAGCCCCTCATACTCCCACCGCGCAAACACCCTATCATTCATACCTGGAGGAAAGGCAAGATTGTATCAAAGAGGTGTTGCCTAGAATACTTTACACACCCCACCCAGCAACCCTTGTTTGGATACCCTCCAAATATCCCATGTCAACTTAACCATAGGATTCAGGGCCTGTCACCTACCAGTTTCCAGCCAAAGAGAGTATGAGAGGGGACATCAGCCCACACTCCTCTGCTCCAATCTTACCCAGTCTTTATGCCTATTGATATACCAATCTAATGCCCCCCATAATTGTGCAGCCTCATAATAACGCTGCAGTGATGGAAGAGTCAATCCCCCCCCCCCCCACACTCCTTCTTTGGGAAGACACAAAATAGCTCTTGCAATCCATGGTCTCTGGCCATCCCATACAAATCCCACAATATCCTTTTGCATCTGATTCAAAATTGCTGAAGGAACCTTAACAGGCAAACTATTAAACAAATATAAAAGTTTCGGGACCACCATCATTTTAACACTATGCATACAGCCAAACTAGGACAAATGCAGTTTCTTTCATTGCATCAACTCCAAAACAATTTTTTTCCAAAGGGGCAAATAGTTCAAACTAAACAGTTCATGTATGCAGCGGTCAACTTAATCCCCAGATATCAAATGGAGCCCTTGGCCCAACAGAAAGGATATCTTTCTTGGATTACTGTCTGGCCATCAGGCAGAATGGAAATATTTAAAATCTCAGACTTAGAGGCATTAACTTTAAATCCTGCCACTTTACCAAAGCGGGATTTCTCCACCATCAAAGGTCCCAGGGAGCCTTTCGCCTCCATAAGGGAATACAAGATATCATCCACAAACATAGTGATTTTATGCTGCTCTCCATCTACCTCAAAGCCTTTTATCTCTGTACAATTTCCTATCCTAGAAGCTGAGGGCTCCATGGATAAGGCAAGCAGAAATGGCTATAATGGGCAGCTCTGCCGAGTGCCCCTTTTTAACTCAAAACGACGAAGTGTAACTCACATTGGTGTAGAAGTGGGCCAATGGCTCTACTTGCAAGATTTTTACTTATTATAAAAATACCCACCCTGAATTTGTCCAATACCTGAAATAAAAAGGGCAAATACACATGGTCGAAGGCTTTTTCAGCATCTACAGACATCAACACCACAGTTAGAGGGCTGCTTAGTGCACTCCAGCCAAAAGATTTAACACTTTGCGAACATTATGTAAACCCTGCCTCCCTGGTATAAAACTAGCCTGGTTAGAATGGATCAATTTAGGCAGCAAGGGCAACAAATGGCTGGCCAATATTCTAGAGAAGATTTTCTGGTCAATCCCCGGAAGTGAAAAGCCGGGTTTGACTGGATGTTCTGGCAGCCGCCGAGGCTAAGCGGGAACAACGATTTTCAATGCTACCTCTTAGTCCCTGCACCTGAAAGATAGACGAGAAGAAACCTTGCCTATCTTTATGGCCCATAAAGATAGGCGAGGTTTTTTCTCGCATCAAAAATCGCTGCTATCCGCTTAGTACTTTCCTCTGCCCCTGCTCCGCCCTGGAATGCCCCCAACATGCCCCGATGCTAACAGCATAGCTTCTGGGCGCGTTAGGGACCTATCCAGGATTTTCCAAAGGCACTACCTGTGTAAGTGCCTTTGGAAAATCCAGGATAAGGTATTTACACAGGTAACTAGGGCAGTTACCCGTGTAAATGCCTTCAAAAATGCCACCCTTTAATTAGGTTGATCATGTTTGTTGAGTCTTAACACCTTCCCATCATACAAAAGTCCTGTAAAAAGGCATAATTGAACATTATGGGGGTCATTTTAGAAGCCCTATTTGTGCTTTGAACATCCGAAAAGGGGCATAGAAATATCCAAAGCCATCTCCCATCCCTATCTTCACCAACATGTTTAGGAATCTTCACACTATTGACCCTTCAGCTCTTTCCACTGCTGTCTTATCTCTTTCCTCCACTATGTCATCTGAGTCTGTTGATGAGGCAGTATCTTCCTATAACATTATACTCTCCTCTGCTCTGGATGCACTTCACTCTGTGAAGCATACCTCGACAACCCGCTACCTATGTTCCTGTGCCTGCTCAGCTGAGTACCTTTTGGCTTAAATCACATACCCTTGCTGGCAACCTACTTTTCAAATTCATGCTAACTTTTCAGTCAGCCATAGCACGCGCTAGGCAAGAGTACTATGTCCATCTGACTCTTGCCGTCTCTTTGCTATGCTTAACTCTCTCCTCAAGGTCCCTCCTCTCCCAGTCCCTCCTTCATTTTCTGCCCAGACCTTGGCTGACTATTTCCATGACAAAGTCCAAATGATTAGCCTTGAATTCTCCACAGGTTCACCTCCCTCTACCCTCTTCAGTCCCAAATCCTTCCATCACCTTCTGTCACCCTTTCTTCCTTTTCTGAAATCACTGAGGAGGAAACTGCAAATCTTCTCTCCTCCTCCAAATTGACTACCTGTTCTTCTGATCCCTTCCCCACCCATCTACTAAGCTCTATCTCTTCCACTGTCATCCTTTCCATCTGTCATGTTCTTAACCTATCGCTTTCTACTGCAACTGTTCCTGTGGCCTTCAAGCATGCTGTGGTCAAACCTCTCTTCAAAAAGCCCTCACTAAGCCCTGCCTGCCCTTCCAGCTATCTGTCTATCTCTCTCCTCCCCTTTGCTTCAAAACTACGCAAATGAGTGGTTCACCACTGCTGTCTTGACTTTCTTTCCTCTCAAGCATTTCTGGATCCACTGCAGTCTGGGCTTCATCCTCTACATTCCACAGAAATGGCTGTTGCCAGTGACCTGTTCCTCACCAAATCCAAGGGTCTTTAATTGATGCTCATCCTTCTTGACCTTTCTGCTGCCTTTGACACCTTCTCCTCTATATCCTCCTTCTCTTTCACATAAACGTTCGCTCCCCAGATATAACCTTCTTAAATGCTTGTTTATCCTCTGTCTCTGACTGGCTTCATTCCAATCTTCTCTCTCTCAATACCTCCAAATGTTTCACAATATGGCTCATCTTTAATATCCCACGACCCACAATAGCCCCTTCCCTGTCCAACTCCCCAGTCCCCCTTGTTCACTCTCTCCGCTATCTTGGGGTCATTCTAGATTCTTCTCTGTCATTTCACGACCACATTTCCTCCCTTGTCCAACAGTCTTTCTTCTTCCTCCGTCGGATCCGCACTATTCATTCTTTTCTCGCCAAGAACTCCCTTACTACCCTCCTCCTATCACTAATAATTTCTAGAATAGATCATTGCAACAGTGCTCTTGCCGGTCTTCCCAACTTCCAACTTTGTCGATTGCAATTTCTCCAAAATACAGCAGCCCGGATTATCACTTATACCTCGCACCATGAACACATCACTCCCACCCTGATCTGACTTCACTGGCTTCCCATAAAATTTTGCATAAATTACAAAATTCTCATATCCGCTCACCAGGCAATCCACACAGGCATACCACAATATTTGGCTGACCACCTTCATTTTCAATCCCCCCACCATATCCTCAGATCCCTCCACACTCACCATTTGGCCCTCCCCTCAGTTTCCCATGCACATTTGGAGCAAACACACCATTCCACTTTCTTTTTCCTTGCTCCTGCCTTATGGAATTCCCTACCTGCCTCACTACGTGCAGAAACCACCTTTCTCCAGTTCAAATCTCAACTCAAAAAACACCTGTTTCAGTTGGCTTATGACCTTCCTTCCCCTTCCTTTGAGCAGTCTCCCCCTTAGCTCGCTCTCTTCTTAGTCTAAGTTCTTCTCCTCTCCTCTCCATCTATCCATTGCTCTCTTCTTCATTCTCTTCCTTTTATGTCCTGTCCTATATATGATTGACATTCTCTTCTTTATTTTTAATTTATATTTTTGTAAACCGCTCTGATGCCTTGCTGCCTAGGGCAGTATATTAAATGACAATAAAGATGAAGATATTTGGCTTCACAGTGACCTTCCTCAGCAGTGTCTTTAACCTTCCTCAGCAGTGTCTTAATTCTAGAATAAAGTTCTTAAAGGTACAGATTGGAGGAAGGCTTAAGAAAACATCAATGTGTTTGAATATTCCATTGTAAACTGCCACTATCAAGACACTTCCCCAGGCAAGGTGTCCCTCCAAAGTCAGTATCCTGACTTTGGAGGGACACCTTGCCTGGGGAAGTATCTTGATAGTGGCAGTTTACAATGGAATATTCAAACACATTGATGTTTTCTTAAGCCTTCCTCCAATCTGTACCTTTAAGAACTTTATTCTAGAATTCCTTTGGCCGCTGTTCGTCATGTTTAGACCTTTGCTTCAGATTCATTATATACAACAGAAAAACGGCTCAATTCTTCATCTAGGCATATTCATATCAGCTCAGCTACTGTGATTGGACACAGGTGGGCTCCATTTAACTTACTGTGAACCTTGTTAAGGCATTTTTTATGAATGGAACTAATTTGGGATTGCTATGACAAAGAATATAAAGACTTAACAAAATCCAATCTTTCTGACTTCTTATTCTTGATTACTTTCTGACTATTTCAATAATTGTTCTTTCATATTCAAAATGTAGATTGTTACATAGAACAGTGAAACAAGCTACCAACAAGTGAGGAAAGCATACAGCGTGGCTCATGGAATTCTTTCTATCTCTCTGTACACATTTGTCTTTGTGTGTGTATAGCTGCATTATCGCTGTGTATGTCTTTGATTTAGAGGAGAGTGGAGGGGCGAATGGAGGTGGGTGAGGGAGATGAAGGCAGTTGGGGTAATTTTGGGGGGTGGTAGGGTAGCCTGCTTTTAAGTGATTGAGAACACCACTGCCAAGATCATACAGGGCAAGTTCTTAGGATCCAAATGATTCTCAGAATGAAAGCACCACAGTTATTGCATTGAATACACTACATTCTGACTCAGCTGTCCTAGGAGGAGAAAAGGAGAAAAAGTGGGTCTAACACCTAATTAAAGGACAGAAGTCAATGTATATGATGACTATATAGGCAATGCAACCCAGGGGTGGGTGGGGTGAGGGGTTGGGTGGGCAGGAACTTGCGTCCCTGGCCAGTAGGCCTTCTTTGAACTGAGGGCACACTCAGATATCTGATTTAAAGGCTATTCAAGGAATGTGGGCAGACTGAAGATCCCTAAAAACTTATATGCACCAGGTAAAGTTTATCAAAAGACAGGCAATGAAAGTTTGAAAGCCTTAGCTGAGTGTGTAGTCTCTTGAAGTTCTGATAAGCAGTTTAAGTTTTTACACAGTTTGTACATGTGCACTAAATAGACACTGAAAGCAAAAGCTGTGCCTACTGGCACGTGCTTGAAATGCGAGGCATATTCAAGAGTTTTAGGAGCAAGGTCTTAAAACTGCTGGCAATGGAGATAAAAATAAGCTCCGAAGTTTACCTTTTAGATATGATGTATGATGTAGGCTTGGAGATAGCAGCAGATTTTTTTTGCTAGAAAATCTTATTTATTTGTTAAAAAATGTGTTATGCTTAAATGTATTGAAAGTTGACCCCCCACCATGGAATCTTGGTGATTAGATAATGCTCTGTTATGTAAGGAGCGCCTAACTGCTCTTATGGCCAGCCTTCGAGCGATACTCCCCACATCCCTGACAAGAATTCCCTGGTGTCCTTGTGGGCCCCCTATTGCCACAGCCTCCACCAAACGGAATAGTAATTGGTGGTCCTAGTGGTCCCTGATTTTCCCCTCCCCCCCCCCAAATCGCCAGGTTGGGCTAGACTTCACCTCATCCACCTGGTACCTCCCAAGTCGGAAGGCGGGATCATAGCTCACATGCTCTCAAAGCTCACATGTCCTTGTTCCTGCGCTGTTATCTTAAAAAATAGGATGCACCAGGTGGAGTCAGCCTGCCATATAAGACAAAAATTGCCTTTTATGGCAGAGTGACGCCCCCGTGGTGCATCCTGGGATATCTGGCAGTGCAGTAGTAGGAGAAGCATGAAGGAGACAGATGGAAGGTATCCAGGAGATGCGGAGTAAAGGCAGGACAAGGAAGAGAAGGAGATACAGATTTGTGTATTTTCTGCAGAGCAGTGAATTTGAGTCACCCATAAATTAGGTTTCTTTCTTCTTAACTGTATTTTATATTTGTTCTGTTTAAGCATGAAATAGGATACAAAATGTGAAGTAGCAAGGTTATTTCTATCACCTTGCTTATATGAAAGTTAGGACCCAGGGTCAGAAGCAAAAAATGTTGCCTGAAGGATACATAAGAATATCCTCTCAAAATAAGCAAAAGACCGCACAGCTAAAATCGAATGAAATGCTCTCCTGCGCTATAAACCGAAGGAGGGGACAGAGGGTGGGTGTATCCAATCTAGCAGCAAAGTAAAGTTTGGTTATGATGATGTCTTCCATGCCTGCTGGGCTGTGTGTACTCAGAGCAGCTCTCACAGCACAACAGCAACCTGCTGTGTTAACTTGCAGCCTTTTCAAACTGCCACTTATTTCCCTGAAGGCAGCGCATGCATGTGGGATGCTCCCAAAGGCTTTCTTTTTGGACGTTGGGGAGCGTTCCCGCGCAGGCTCCGTCGGTACCGACGTACACATATGATTTTGAGTAGTGATCTCATTTCTTCCGGCAAGGCGTTCCATAGAATGGGGGCTGCGTGGGAGAATGCTTGTTTGTTTGTTATCTTTTTGGCTTTTATAAATTCCTTTGGGGTCCTTAATTTGTTTATACGATCTCTCCTTTGAAGGTTTTTAGTAGGTTCTTTAGTGATAAGGTTGTTTAGTGTGGATGGTGCTATGTTATTTAGGGTTTTGAAGGTAGTTATAAGGGTTTTATATAGTATTCTACTTTGAATTGGAAGCCAGTGTAAGTTCGCTAAAGTAGGTGTTATATGTTGGAATGGGGGGGCCTTCATGATGGTGCTGACTGCTGCGTTTTGCGCTAGTTGTAGTCTTTTCAGGTTTAGCTTTGTTGCACCTAGTAGGGTTAAATTCACGAAGTCGAAGTGGGGTGTAATTATAGCTTGTATTATTCGTTGGAAATCTTGTAGGTGCATTAGAGGGCGTAGTTGCTTTAATATTTTGAGTTTGAAGTATACTTTCTTCGTTGTGTTTCTTATATGTGTGTCCATACTAAGGCGTGTGTCCAGTATTACACCTAGATAACGTACTTCAGTTTTTAATTTGATATCATTGTTTTGCAGAGTAATGTGTGTAGGGGGAACGTACATTGGGTTTTTTGTTACAATTAGGGCCTCTGTTTTTGCGTGATTGATGTAGAGGTTATTTTCATTTAGCCAAGTGGTTATTTCATTAAAGCACTCTGTGATTAGTTGCAGAGGTATGTTGGGGATCGTAAATGGGATATACATCATTATATCGTCCGCATATAAGTGGTAGTGGACGTTGAATTTTTAAAATATATTACAGACATGTTTTATGTAGATATTAAATAGGAGGGCTGACAGTGCCGAGCCTTGGGGGAGGCCTAGTTTCTGATTGTATGTCATTGATGTAAGGTTACCAATTTGTACCGTTTGCGTTCTATTGCTTAGGTAAGAGGTGAACCTATTAAGCACTGTTGATTTTATTCCTATTTGCCTAAGTTTATTAAGCATTGTTGTATGGTGTACGCTGTCAAATGCCGCAGAAATGTCAATGAATAAGAGTAAGAAGGCTTGTTTGGTATTATCTATTCCTCTTACAAGTGTGTCTACAAGTACTGTTAGGAGTGTCTCATCTCCATGACGTGGGCGAAACCCGTACTGTTGATCATCGAGGGGGGCTGCGTTATCAATGTATTCCTGGGTCTGAATTTGCACCACCTTTTCAATTAGTTTTTCCATAAATGGAATGCTTGAAATAGGTCTGTATGAATTGGGTGATGATTTATCAAGGGTAGAATTTTATAGGATTGGGCGAATCTGTGCATGTTTTAATGTAGGAGGTAAATAACCATTTTTTAGGGAAAGATTGATTATAGGGAGGATGAAGGTGGAGAGGATTGGGAAAGAGTTCTTTATCCAAGCTACTGGACATGGGTCGAGGTGGGATGTTGTTGTATTAATGTTTGATATAATTTTCTTGAGTGCATCTTTGGATATGGGGTGGAAATCAGACCATTCATCTATATAGTGGATTTGAGATGTGTATGTGGATTTGGGTGAATTGTCTGGGGAGGTGAACAGATCCAGACAGGGTCTTCCTCAGAGGCAGAAAAGCCTCTGGGTCACTCTTGGGTCCAGGCACCACTTGTGAGGCCGAAGGATCTGGCTGAGGTTATCCGCCAGGCAGTTGTCCTCCCTTGTAGGCTGGGGCACATATTGCGAGAGCCAGTGCACCCAAGGCACAGGGTTCCCAGAGGAATCCCTCCTGCAAATCAATCTCCTCGAGCTAAGGGCTATCTTTCTGGCCCTTCAGGCCTTCCACCACCTCCTGAGTGACCTCCCAGTCCTCATACAGACAGACAATCAGGTTGCAATGTTCTGTGTGAACAAGCAGGGGGGGTATGGGCTCCTGCTCCCTCTGTCAGGATGCAGTGACCCTCCACTCCTTTGCAGTGTGCAACCATATCCTTCTGAGGGCGGTGTACTTACCAGGTGAGGACAACTGCCTGGCGGATAACCTCAGCCAGATCCTTCGGCCTCACAAGTGGTGCCTGGACCCAAGAGTGACCCAGAGGCTTTTCTGCCTCTGGGGAAGACCCTGGCTGGATCTGTTCACATCCCCAGACAATTCACAGCTGCCCAAATTCTGCTGTCCTCAGCCACACCGCAGGAGAATAGCGGCGGATGCCTTCCTGATCTCCTGGTCACAGGGTCTGCTTTATGCATTCCCACTGACACCGCTGATAGCCAAGTGCCTTTTCAAGATCCAGAGCTAGCACATCTCAGTGATCCTGATTGTGCCCAGGTGACTCAGGCAGCCCTGCTTTCCCCTACTGCTCTCCCTATCAGTGGCAACCCCAGTACCACTGGGCTGTGACCTGAACCTCCTGTCCCAGGAGGGAGGCTCCCTGCTACACCCCAACCTGGGGTCCCTAACGCTGACAGCATGGCTGCCAAAAGGGTAGCACTGGCCCCTTTCTACCTCTCAGGTGAGGTCGAGGAAATCTTCCTGGCCTCCTGGAAGCCATCCACCAGAGGTGCTTACGCCTTCAAGTGGAGGAGGTTCTCGATCTGGTGTGCAGAAAAGAATGAGAACCCTTCTCCTGTCAAGTAAAGTTCGTGCTGCAGTACCTGCTGCTCCTCTCACATTCGGGCTTGAAATCTAACTCGGTGAGGGTGCATCTCAGCACCATAGCGGCTAGCCATCACCCTGAAGAGGGGAAGCCCCTCTCAGGCCAGCCTCTGGTCTCCAGATTCCTCAGTAGTCTCCTGCTCTCCAAGCCCCTTCTCTGCCCTACGGCAACAGAATGGGACCTCAATGTGGTGCTCTCCCAGCTCACTAGGCTGCCTTTCGAGCCTTTGGCCACCTGCTACTTGAGATACTGTCACGCAGCAGACCCTCTGGGAACAGAAGAAAATGTTTTAAACACAGAAAAGGTCAGGCATAAGCTGCAATATTTCGAGGAACCAGATAGAGGGAGCAAGAGGGACCTCCGAGAGACTGAGGAACCACGCCCCATAGGTCGTGAGGTAGTGCCAGCCATCCTCCAATCAAGGAAGAGAGGAGTACATCTTAAAGAGAGTCTGGAAGACTGGAGATGAGGAGAAGCAGGTCCAGCAGAAGAGGCAGGACCAGCGGAAGAGGCAGGACCAGCAGAAGAAGCAGGACCAGCGGAAGAGGCAGGACCAGCAGAAGAAGCAGGACCAGGAGAAGAGGCAGGACCAGCAGAAGAGGCAGAATCAGAAGGACGGGCAGAACGGACAGATCCAAGAGAAAGGGTTCTCCTCAGAGATAAGGAGAGAGGAGAAGGTGTGCTCTTCAAGGAAGAGAGGTGCAGGAAGAAGGCCAGTTCTGGGAAAGGAAGGGCTGAAGCAGTAGCCCTTGGACAGGAGTTTGGCAGAAGGCAGCAGCAGCCGCTGTGGCGTGAAGAGAGGAGCAACCGAGGAGAAGGAGAGACAGCTCCATCAAGAGTGAGTGCTCTTTGTCCAGAGAGGCGAAGGCATTGCTGTGACTGCAGTAGGAAGCCAACTGAAGGACGGCTGGAGAACCTAAGGCCTATTGCTCAGGTGAGTCAGAATCCCTGCCGAGGCAGGCCTCAACCCTCACCTGGAGTAGAAAAGCCAAAGATAAAAGGTAAACCTTATTTTACTCGAAGCAGGTTTCAGACTGCTGGTATATGGGGAGGACAGGGAGCAGAGGAATACTGTCCATATAAAACTGCCTATGATACAACGTACAAGAAAGGTTTATCAAATAAGAGACTTTTTAATGAGAAAGGTTTGCATGAAGCTAATGTAAAATCCTTGCAGAGGGAGGAGCGTTCTCAGTATAGGAGAGCACAGGACCGACGCCCTACGCTTAACCCTGAGCATTGGGAGGTCATACAAAAGTTAAATAAGAAGCCTGACTACAATGTGCCAGAAACTACTGATTCAGTTTCAGAGGCTTCCGAATTGGAACCGATGCAAGTGGAATTTGCTAAAGAGCTTTCAGATACAGAAATGGACTGTAATTACTGCATAACAGGAAGCCTGGAGTCCTTGCCTAGCGTATAAGCTATAACTTGTGGGATAGAAAATGTTTGTTTATGTACACCACTCTGTGAAGATAACAGTTTTGCTTTAAACTCATGTTTTACTTTTTCTTCTAACCTGAAGTAAGGACACTTGTGTTGATGTTATTGCCCAACCGTTTGAACCTTTGCAAGAATGGGAAATAAATGCCTTTGTTTTCCCTCCACTCTGACCTTTGTGTTCTTTGAGATTTGGTAACAAGGAGGCTACCAGGCTAAAAGTCCCTGGGCCCTGTGAAACACTTGCCAAACTCAACCTTATATATTTTTGTGTCCAACCTACCTTGGTCTATTACTCTGCCAAGGTGGTGCACGTGACAATACCTCTCCTGGAAGGTGGCCTTGACATCCGCTTGCAGAGTAAGCGAGCTGCAGGCCCTGGTGGCAGACCTGCCCTATACCAGTTCTATACAAACAGGGTGGTGCTGCACACGCACCCCAAATTCCTCTCAAAGGTGGTGTCTGTTTTTTATTTATTTATTTTCATTTTATTTAGCTGTATTTATATCCCGCTTTTCACCGGGTCAAAGCGGTCAATTGGGGGATACATTTAGCACGAGGGGATATGAGACACACACACTAATACATACAGGGAACATGGGCATTGGAGGGTTAAGTGGCTTGCCCAAGACCAGAAGGAGTGCCTATAGGACTAGAAATCCCAATCCTTCCGGCCTGAGATTGCTGTCCCCAGGTGGGACTTGAACCCCCGACTCTCTGGCCTGAAGTACCTTGTCCTAACCACTAGACCACGCTTTTCACCTCAATCAGGAGGTAGTGCTTCCCACCACCTTCCCACAGCTGCATGCCGGCAGGGAGGAGGTAGTCTTGCATACCCTGGATTGCAAGAGGGCCCTATCATTTTATCTACTGAGGACCAAGGCCCATCGAAAAGCTCCTCAGCTTTTTATCTCCTATGATCCTAGCAGACTGGGGCTACCTGTGACTAAGCGAACGCTGTCCACCTGGGTGGCGGACTGCATTGCCCTTGCTTATGAGTGAGCTGGCCTCTCTTTGGAGCACCGGATCACTGCTCATCATGGTAGGGCTATGGCCACCGATGGCCAACCTACGCGCAGTGCCGGTGCAAGAAATCTGTAAGGCCGCCACATCGTCTTCAGTCTATACGTTCGCAGCCCACTACTGCCTTGAGAGTGAGTCCCACAGGACAGTGCCTTTGGCTAGGCAGTGATGAGAAGCATTCTCAGTGTATAGGCAACTCCTGCCCTCCAACCCTTCAGTGTTCAGGCTACTGGAGTTATGGTGATGCTAGACACTTGGGTCTGCAGAGTCACTTGGCAGGGACTCAGCTTTTGCAACTCATGACCTCCCTTGGGTCCCCGCTGCTGCTGTCATGAGTTGGGCCCCGGCAGCCTGGAGCTAGGGAGTCCCATATGTGAGGACTAGCTTCCTGCTTGTTCCTGGAGAAAAGCGTAGTTACTCACCTTTAACAGGTGTTCTCCAGGGACAGCAGGAATCAGTCTTCACAACCCTCCCTCCTCCCCTTGGAGTTGCCTTCTTTACCTTTTTGTCATTTGCCTAAACTATGTCATCTGAATGAGCAAGATGGCACCCTTGGGTGGGAAGGGGACCACTCATGCGTGGTAGCATTCCCAAAGGCTTTCTTTGAAAGCTGGGGAAATGCTCCGCGTGGGCTCAGTCGGTGCCGAAGTTGCCCATATGTGAGGACTGATTCCTGCTGCTCCGGGAGAACACCAGCTACAGGTGAGTAACTATACTTTTCCTGAAGTCAAGTACTCTCACTTTTGAATGAACCATCTCCACCCATGTCCTAATATTGAAGTTTACCATCCAGTGATCACTGGGTGGCAGATGATCCCCCACTACTACATCAGAAACAACCTCCCCAGATGTAAGTATCACATTTGTATCACTCCCTCCAGTGTGGGTTCTGTTACTGTTTGCCAACAATGTTATCTCTGTAGAGAATCCAGGATCTCTTTAGTTCTAGATGACACTGCAAATGGCATATTGAAATCTCCTACTAATAGCATGTCCCCTTTCATAGCAATACTGTGAAAATCTTCAATTAAATCTCTCTATTCCTCTGCCTGTGAGGGAGGTCTATATATCACACCAATGTAAATAGATTTTCCCTTCTCTCTTTCCAGACTAACCTCACTAACCCTCCTTGCTTCGTAAACCCTGCAGTTCTGTGGCTTTAATATTATTTTTTACAATCAGCACCACTCCTCCCCACTTCCTTCCTATGCTGTAGTTCCTGCATAGATTATATGTCCCAATCATTGTTTTCTGTGTACAATGTCTCTGACTACCAAGTCAGTCTCTTCCAATAGAGCTTGTAAATCTGGAACTTTATTTCTCATACTGTGGGCATTATTATAAGCAGCACTCCAGATGTTGCTCTTTTTTTCTCTTTTCTATACTATAGTTTCATGTTTTACTAACTTTAGGGCTTGTACTTACCTAGAGACTTCGCTCACCCATCTCTGACAATCCTAGTTTAAAGCCCTCCTCAGCAGATTAAATAGTCTGCTGTGGAAGACACTTCTCCCCTTCTTCAATAGATGGATACTGTCTGCTCAGCAGCCCTTGGAAAATCATGCCGTGGTCCAGGAAGCCAAAATGTCTTTGATAACACAATTCATGTAGCTCAGCATTCATCTTCAGCATGCGAGCCTCTCTTTCTCAGCCATGACCCTCAACAGGGAGGATAGAGTAGAACACCACCTGCACACCTAACTGCTTCACCTTCGCTCCCGGAGCCACAAAGTCACTTTCAGTATGCTCAGATGGAAACCTAGCAGTATCATTTGTGCTAACATAGATGAGCAGTATCGGATAATAACCAATAAGCTTGAGATATCTTGGCAAACTCTCTGTAATGGCACCAGGCAGACAACAGACCTCCCAGGGCATTATGTCTGGATGGCAGATGGACCCTTCTATATCCCTCAGAAGGGAGCCACCAACCATCACCACTCTTCACTTCCTAGAGGTTGCTGATTATATAGCTTTGGGATTTTTGAGCTCTGGTACACCGCTGTCTTGACTTTCTTTCCTCTCAAGTCCTTCTGGATCCATTGCAATCTGGCTTTGGTTTTCTACATTCCACAGAAATGGCTCTTGCCAAAATCTCCAGTGACTTGCTCCTCACCAAATCCAAAGGCCTCTACTTGATTCTCATCCTCCTTGACCTTTCTGATGCCTTTAACACTGTTGATCACCACCTTCTCCTTGATATCCTGTTCTCGCTTGGATTTAGGGGCTCTGTTCTGTCCTGGTTTTCTTCTTATGTATCTCATCACAATTTTAGAGTATGTTCTGGGGGATCCTCCTCTACTGCCATCCTCCTTTCAGTTGGTGTACCTCAGGGCTCTGTCTTGGGGCCTCTCCTTTTCTCTGCACTCAGTCCTTTGGTGCATTTATTTCTTCCCATGGTTTTCAGTTCCATCTTTATGCTAATTAACAGTCCATTAACGCTAATACTTATGATTATCAATCTCAATGACATCAGGGATCATTCGATGGTGTCATTGAGATTGATAATCATAAGTATTAGCGTTAATGGACTGTTAATATGGTTCACCATATGAGTTACATAGTGGTTATTGCATTTTAGAGCCATATCAATAAGGAGAACCACGAAGGTTGAAATCACGATTGCTAAACTTATGTGTCTTAGTTTACTACCGTGGAGGTCGTTGATGCGATCAGGCACAAACATTTCTAAATAGACGTTTAAGTCTATGGAATTGGTGCCATTGTAAGTCTGAGACCTCCCGGTAGACTTCGAGTAAATTGTTACACTGTTGAATACGGAAAAGAATGAGTATCAATTCATGGGAATAATTCCCTGTATGTTTCACTGAACGTCATAGAGCTATTTTGAGATGGAGAGCACATTGTCCCTGTTAGTTGCAATCGCCATGCACTCAGTACCAATTAGCGTGAATGCACCTAATGACACATTTATGGGCGTTGTTAGGTGCGCCCACACTATGTGCACCATGCATTAGTGTTCGTGATCATGCACTAACTGCTGGGAACATGCAGAGCACACCCCTGGCAGCGCAAAAGGGGTGCACTTATCATGCAATGGTATTGCTGCTCATCACGCAGTAAGTGCACACCCGTAGTAAAAGGCCCCCTTTATGTGGATCTTGCTATCTGGTTAGTGGCTGAATATCACTTTTAAGCAGACAGCAAGATCGATCATTGACAAAACTAGATATTCAGGGCCGGACACCAGATAAGATATTCATCACCAGAGCCTATTTCATTTTTGGCCATGGCAGTCAGGAGCTTTAGCAGCACTGGCTGCTGTAGTCTGAATATCTAGCTACATGATCTTAATTTGCATGCATTTATTTTTTAAGATTTATTTTTCACATATATTTTCTGCTTCTTTTTCTGTGAAACAATAGTTGCCCTGCTAGGAATATGGCATTAAATGATACCACTAAATAGCTTAATTGAGTTTATTAACAGACTGGTACTGAACACTGAAAAAAGCCATAAATATTTTCCTAATTCAGTCTATGCAAGCACTACAATGTATATTTCCAAAAAAACGATTATATTGTCTAAGGGACTTTGACTAAAGGCCGCTAAAAGGTTAACGCGTATTTTAGCGTGCAGTAACTGTCAGTCAAGAACGCTAATGCGCATGCATGACATTACTGGCAAGTGGCCACTGCACACTAGGGAGGAAAGTGGGCGGGTTAGGGATGGAGTGTGGGCTTGGAGAGCACATTGCTGCTGGTGTGAGGGCAACTGCGCACACTCAGCAGCAATGCAACAATTAGCATGAGTGCACACAATGATACGGCTATGAATATCGTTACGTGAACCTGTGTTAATCACACCATGCATTCTGGTGCTTGATTGTGTGCTGACTGCCAAGAACTTGCTCGGCATGCCCCCCCAACAGGTAGCGCACAAAAGTTGCGCTTACCATGTGTTAGTTTTGCTGTTAATTGTGCAATAAGTGCAGATCTTTAGTAAAAGAGCTCCTAGGTTTTCCTACAGTACATATTGACTATTATTTCTAAAGTATCAGTTACTGCTTTTCTTCATAAAATATTTGTGGGGCAGAGTCCCGATTTCTTGCAGCTTAACTGAATTTGATTAAATGTCCCCTATCCTCAAGTAAACCCCACATAGTCGTTCTGGGCCCAATATTGAGATAGGCTCATTTTCAAAGGGCTATGCGCTGCATCAGCGCATAGTCCTCCCCGCAAACCTATAACCCAGATGTTCAATGCTGGGATTATATGCGGCCCAGCACTAAATATCCGGGGATTGCCGCACATGCTGGAAGCCGCATTAGGTAACCGGGCAGCAGTGACATTGCATGCTGCCCGGTTAGCTCCTGCACTGAAAGAAAGGCAAGGCTTTCCTCACCTATCTTTTGGGCGCAGATCGTTAACTGGGCAGCATGCAATGTCGCTGCTGCCTGGTTATCGCTTGTTGCTGCCTCCGCTGCACCCCGGAATGCTCCAACACCTCCCGATAGCATCAGGGGGCGTAGGGGATATTCAACAGCACTAACCGTGTAAGTAGTATTGAATATCCCGATTTAAGACATTTACATGGTTTACTGGGCTGTAAACTGTAAATGCTGTTCGAATATCAGGACCTCTGTTTCTAATGGATTCTTTAAAATTGCAGAGAACTGTCCTAAGATAGTTCAAAGTGTTGATGAGTATGAGTGCCAGTTTAGGGAGTCAGATTATATAATGTCACTTTAACTCTAGAGCAGGACTTTCCAAATATGTTCTGAGGACCTCACAGCCAAGTTTTAGGGAGATCCACAACGAGCAAGCATGCGATAAACCTGCATATACTCATTCTCCAATGTATAGAAATTCTGTGCATGCATATGCAGTGTAGACCTCCCGAAAACCTGGCTGTGGGGTCCCCAAGACAAGTTCAGGAAGCCTGGCTCTAGGGGAAGAACTTAATGCCTCGTATGTTCCATGGTGCAACCACACCTTGAATACTGTGTGCAATTCTGGTTGCCACATCTTAAAAAGGATATAGCAGAATTAGAAAAAGGTACAGAGAAGAGCCACCAAAATCGTAAAGGGATGGAAAGATACCCCCTATGAGGAAAGGCTTAAAAGGTTAGTGCTCTTCAACTTCGAAGAGAGACAGCTGAGGACAGATATGGTAGAGGTCTACAAATTAATGAATGGAGTGGAACAGGTAAACAAAAATCGGTTGTTTACTCCTTCAAAAAGTAGAAACACTAGGAGACATGCCATGAAGCTACAATGTAGCCTATTTAAGACTAATAAGAGAAAATATTTAAGACTAATAAGAGAAAATATTTTTTCACTCAACAAGTAATCAAACTGTGGAATTCGTTACCAGAGAATGTAGTAAAAGCTGTTAGTGTAGCTGGGTTTAAAAATGATTTGGACAAGTTCCTGGAAAAAAAGTTCATAGACCATTGTTAAAACGAGGAAAATCCACTGCTTACCCAGAGAGAAGCATTGTGGAATATGTGTACCATTTTGGGAACCTGACAGGTACTTCTGACCTGGACTGGCCACTGTTGGAAACAGGATACCGGGCTTGATGGACCTTGGCATTTCTTATATAGACTCATCATTCTTTGCAGCTTCAGACAATTCAAGTTGCCCTTTCTTTGATTAATTCCATCTATAACACACCCAATTTAGTTCTTCTGAATCATGGCCTCGCTGTACTAACCTCTTGTTCTTTGTCAGTTTGTCTTGATTAGATTTTAAGGCGTAAGGTGCAGGGACTACCTTTTATATGTCTCTATAATGTGCTGTATGTACCTTGTAAAGCTTTATAAATGACCGTAATAACAATATTGGTTATGTATATCCTTTATGCACCATGCCACTACAGTTGCAGTCTTCAGCAGTCCGGCAAGATGGGCTCTGTTGGGTTACCTCAGCAGTAGTCTCTAGTAGCCTAGTTGGATGGGAATCACCAGGTCCATCCAGTGGCAATCATCGGCTTGTCTGTGTTTTTGTACATGTACAAGTTAGACCCATTCTCTTTTCCAAAAAATAAAAATTATTATTTTAGAATTGGGCCTGTATGACAGCACATGTAGCACTAAATCCAAAGCCTCTAATTAAGAGAAGATAGAAGTAAGTCAACCATTTCCAATATCTTATTTTTGGTCTGAAACAAACAATATGAACAAGATAAAATACTCTATACCCATCTGGCTAGCCCTTCCCCTCACCCAAACAACCAACTCCATGGTAACGTCCCTTTCCAACTTACTGAACTATAAAATATCAATGTAGTTTTGCCTTTGGGCAAGTTATTCAGAGAGACCATCTGAATGATATGTTTCTTTAATAATTGTAACCTAACAGTGAAATTGCTTATATCCATCTAAACCTACTGCTTGTCACTAGGATTTTGTTTGTTGCTTCCTCTTCCAGTATTACCCCAATGCTGTTAAAAATGAAATATTAGTGAATAAGCAGTGTTTGCCTGTATGTGTTTCAGGCCATTATTAGCCTTATACCTTAAGTTATTTTTCCTTTTGTAATTTATACCAATAGAGGCAGATAGAGAAATGAAATTTGCTTGAAGAAACTGCACTTTATTTTTCTTACTAGAATTTTGAAATAACATCCAAGGAGATAACACAAAGAAATAAAAAAAAAATCACAACTGAAACACAACCTATCAAAATAGGTAAAGAAAAACAAGCCAGCATGAAATATGGCTATTCCCAGAGTCATACTGTACATAAAGAAAGATTTAAGCTGGGAAGGGACCTCCTTGATGCTGTATGATACAATCACATGGGACCTTCAGAAAAAACTAGGATGCCTAAAGCGATAACCCATTGATGCATATGGAGGAATATTTTCCTCTTAAATGGCACATGCCACATCTGTACAGATCCTTACTCTTTCTGATACTACAGTGATCATCTTGCATTCAGTGACCACCAGATGGTACGGTTCAGTAATAGGACTAGGACTGATAAAGTCCATTCTAAAGTAAGGGTCTTAGGGCCCGATATTCAGCGGTGGCAGCTAGCACATGAACAGCCGCTGACTTGTTGTCCCGCAATGCCCCTGACATGCCCTGATACTAAGCAGTTAGCATCGGGGCATATAGTGGTGTTAGCTGGGGATATTTAGTGGCACTAACCATGTTAGTGCTGCCAAATATCCCACTTAGGGGTATTTACATGGTTTACAGCTCTGTAAACCGTGTAAATCCCTTGCAATAATTAATCGGGCCCTTAGACTTAGGAAAACTAACTTTGCCAAGATGGGACAGCACCTCAAGGAGTTGTTAGCGGGATAGGAACAGCCGGGGGATGTAGAAAAGTGATGGGTAAAATTGAAAGGGGATGTTTTAAGAAAAACAAACCTTTTTGTTAGAAAACTAAATAAATGTAAAAGGAAAAGGTGGCCACTATGGTTCTCAAAAGAAGTAGCTGAAAAGGTGAAAAAAAAGAGGGTGGTCTTCATAAAATACAAGAGATCACAGACAAAGACAAATATCGATATTTGGAAAAACAGAGAATCTAGAAAAGTAGTCAGGAAAGCAAAGATACAAAAAGAACTAGCCAATGCAATAAAATGGAGGGACAAGACATTTTTCAGATATATTAGCGAGAGGAAGAAGTGCAAAAGTGGTACTGTCAGACTCAAAAGTGAAGGGGAGGAATATGTAGAAGCTGATAAGGATAAAGAAGAATTGCTTAACAAATATTTTTGTTCTGTGTTCACAGATGAAGTGCCCAGAGGAGGACCTCAAAAAACACCCACAAATAGGAACAGAAGTCAAGGGAATCTTGAACGATTTTCAGGAGACTGTGTTCATGAGGAACTAGCTAAACTAAAAGTAGACAAAGCAATGGGAGCGGATGGGATACATCCAAGAATACTGAAGGAACTTGGGGTAGTTCTAGCAGCTTCACTGTCTGACCATTTCAATGCTTCTTTAGAGTCAGTTAGAGCCCTAGATGTGGTGTACCTAGATTTCAGTAAAGTCTTTGAAACCGTTTCACAGAGGTGACTTAGATATAAATTGAGCACCCTACGGATGGACCCTTAAGTGATTGAATTGGTTAGAAACTGGTTGAGTGGAAGGCGACAAAGGGTATAAGTAAATGGAGCTCACTCTGAGGAGAAGGATGTTGCCAGTGGTGGGCTTCTGGGATCTGTCCTTGGTCTGATTTTTTAAAACATTTTTGTTAATGATCTTGCAGGACTGTCGAGTAAGGTTTGCCTCTTTGCGGATGATACCAAAATCTGCAATAGAGTAGACATGCAGGAAGGAGTAGGTAACATGAGGAGTGATCTAGCTAAGCTTGAAGAATGGGCAAGAATTTGGCAGCTGAGATTTAATGCTAACAAAATGCAGGGTCACACATTTGAGTTGCAAAACTCCATGGGAGCGGTACAGAATAAGAGGTGAAGTACTTCTGTCCACAAAACAGCAGGACCTGGGAGTGATTGTTTCTGATGATCTTAAAGTTGTTAAACAGGTAAAAAAGATGATGTGAAAGCCAGAAGGATGCTTGGATGCATAGGATGAGGAACGGCCAGCAGAAAAAAAAAAAGAGGGTGACATTACCTCTGTATAAGTCTTTGGCGAGACCTCATTTGGAGTATTGTGTGCAATTCTGGAGACCACACTTTCAAAAGGATATAAAAAGGATGGAGTCGGTGCGGAGGGTGGCTACCAAAATGGTCAGTGGTCTTCGTTAAAAACCAAATGGGGACAGACTTAAAGATCTCAATATATATAACTTTAGAGAAAAGGTGGGATAGAGGAGATATGATAGAGACTTTTAAATACCTCTGTGGCATAAATGCACAGGAGGACAGCCTCTTTATTAAAAGTAAGCTCTACAATGAGGAGACATAGGATGAGAGTGAAAGGGGATACACTCAGCAGTAATATGTGGAAATATTTTCTTTTATGGAATAGTCTCCCAGTGGTGATAGTAGAGATGAGGACAGTATCTGTATTCAAGAAAGCATGGGACCAACACAGAAGATCTCTAAAGGAATAAAGGTGCCTATAGTAGTTGATATGGAACACAGACTAGATAGGCCATATGGTTTTTTTCTGTCATCATGTTTCTATGGCCACAGAAGGAAAATACCTTTATTCTTGAAATACAACTTCAACACCCCATCTTTAACCATTTTAGAGGCTAAGGAGACAAAGAGAGTTGCCTATGTATGGATATCATCTTGGGATGCCTCCAGGAAGGCTGACAAGCTCAAACTAATTATAAGATTCACCAAGCAACTACAGTGGCAGTATCTAAGACTCTCGCTTTATTTCCCACACACCTTGCCACTGGTAGATACTACATCTTGGAGATACAATAGTTGACTCATTTGGAATTTTCAATATCACTCTTACTTTTCATCCTGCTACGGCAACCAGACCATCCAGACAAGTAGATTATGCTCTCCAGTCAACAGGTGGACTGGTGCAGCAGTGCAGACAGGTCTGTCTCCCCTGGCCCAGATCACAGCCTTGTGGCATCAGAGATCGAGATCTGCAGGCCCAACATTTGCTTGGAACTTGAGTATCCCCTTGTTTCTGTGAGCCAACAGCTAGCTGCTTGTCCAGCGCTATGATCCACAGGTTCCAGTAATGGTGGGCCAGACAGCGAACAGGAAGACCACATGGAGCCCCTGAGATGGGTTGATAAGTCTGAATCCAGATCCCCCTTCCCTCTCGCTGTCCTCTATCTGCACGCCTGTGTTCTTTTTCTCTGCCTTTTTCTTTGGCTATATTTTTAATTGGATTTCTTTTGATGCTTTCAATAAAGCAGCATTAAAAAAAAGGGAACTCCTGTGAGGCAGCCGGGGTCTCCTAGGATTGTGTGAGCAACTGGAGCAGCCCTTTTTGGCTTTCCCTGGCCGGTCTGACATCTGCCGGTCTGACATCCCTTTTCAATCCGGGTTCCTTTTTCACCATGATATTTCTTTTTTTTTTTGTTTGTTTGTTTTTCTTCAGGGCTTTTTTGCTGCAATGGTGTCATGTTGCCCCTGTTTTTCTTTGTGGCTGCATTTTTTGCCCTGAGAGCTTCAGAAAAGCCTTGAGGCACATTTTTTTGGCATGATCGGGAGGCGCTCCCCCGCCCCCCAAGTGGGGCCTGGAGCCCGATGTTGATTTTGGTACCTCTGTCACATCTCCTCTGATTTTCCTGGAGGTCAGCGGGCACAGCAGCCATCTAGGTTGGCTGCAAAGTCCCTGTGGAGGGAAGCATGGGGGAGTGGCTACAGTCTCAAGTTTGCACGTCCCAGGTTTCCTTTCTTCAGCCAGCTTTGAAAAGCAGCTCATGGACTGTTTTTACTCTTAATAGCTGTGGGGCAGCCCCTTCTGCCGGAGCCTGGGACGCTGACCTCCTCTATGGGTGACTCAGGGCCCTCTATAATTTCTCCATCTGATTGCATGGGGGTTCAGCGCCCCATCCTGCTTTACCACTTATAGTTCCTCCAAGAGCCTGGCTTTGTCCATTCTGGGCGTGTCCTTGGAACAGGAGACGGTTTTCCTGTTTCGACAGCTGACTACGCGATGAAAGGGAAGCTTCCCCTGGGGAGAAACTGAGTTGGTCTGTCTCAGAGAGGACATCTCTGGCCCTGTTCATAATGTCTGGGATTCCCTCTCAGTCTGTAACATTAACTAGTGATTCGACAATTGCTCAGACTCTGGTTATGGTCTGCAGAGGCTGCATCCTAGCTGCAGCTTTGCAAGATTGCTTTTAAAGACAAGTGGCTCCATTGGGAGGAACTGTAATTTCTGATGAAACTTGTCCTTAGAAGCTTCCAGAGAATAGGCCTGGAGATTCCATCCTTATGTAGGGCTCAGTGGGGAGTGTAGCAATGGCTTGAGGCAAAGAGCAGTTTTGATGACTGCTTCTTCCTATGGATCTCAGCCTGAGAAGGGAATTTCTGCATCCTTAAGACTCAGTAGGAGCCTCCTCGGGGACCTGCAAAGCCTCTCAATCACTTTCACATGTCCTTTCCAAGGAATGGACATTTGGTGGACATCTCTGGCAGGTTATCTGGAAAAACTCATATCAGCCACTGGGTTCTAGGAGTCTTCAAACATGGGTATGATCTAGAGCTTGCCGGGCCTCTCTGGCCCACTTTTGTAGAGTCTTTTTGTGGCTCTTGGTCCCAGAGAGTGGCAGTTGAGGAAACTCTTTAGCGTCTTTTGTTATTGCCAACTATTGGGCCTGTGGCCTCTGCACATTGGGGTCAAGAGCGGTGCTCTCTCTTCCAGGGGCCTGCAGGTTCCATGGTGTAATGGTTAGCATTCTGGACTGTAAATCCAGCAATCTGAGCTCAGCTCTCAGTGGATCCTGTTGCTTGAATGCTAACAAATACTTTAAGTGACCTTTCTCTTCCAGGATTCCATATTCAGGCACCCCAAAAAGCTAGGCAGTCAATGCCAAGCTATAGGAGCCCCAGTGCTGCTTGAACACCCTCAGGTCAATCTTTGCGTGAGTCTGGGGTGGAGCCTATCTACCCCCTTGCACCATTCTGAGGCATGTTTCCAGCATCTGATCTGGGAGAATTTTCAGTGGTTTCTCCACTTCAGCATCCTGGGCCAACATTTTTGGTTTTGGGCCCTGCCCTTGCTTTGCCCACGCAACATTGAACTATTTTGAGAGTCAAAGCAGTTAGAGTGTCTACTGCTTCATGAAGGAATCTTGGTCTTCCAGTTTCTTCATGACTGGTTGCATCAGTCTGCTTCTTGTGACAAGTTTTGTTTCTGGAGGCACAGGCATGGGTGATTGTCCATGCCAAGGAAAGTCTGATTTCCCCCCGGAGCTTGGTGCCATATGGGTGCCTGTTCAGCACATGCTTGGGTAGTATATTTTTTCTTCACCTGAAATGTTTGGTCAGTCTTGCTAGCAGCTCTGGAGTCCTTGATTTCAGACAGCTCCCAGGCATGGGGTCAGCCAGCGGCTCATGGGTTTGATATAGTTGACCCCAGAATGGGTACTTTGGGCAGGGCGTGCATGCGCCCCCTGCAAGCTTACCTTCAATCTTATGGGCCCCTGTTCTCAGTTATTTGCTGATTAGCTAACTCTTCCTCAAGACATCAAGGATCATAAGATATGCTATACTAGGTCAGACCAAGGTCCATCAAGTCTAGTATCTGTTACCAACAGCGGCCAATCTAGATCACAACAGGTTCCCAAAAAGGTACACAGATTCCACAATGCCTCTAAGCAGTGGATTTCCCTGGTCCTCTTTCAAAATGGTTTATGGACTTTTCCTCCAGGGACCTGTCCAAATCCTTTTAAACCCAGTTAGACTAACAGCTTTTACTATATCCTCCGGTAACCAATTCCAGAGTTTGACTTCTCATCGAGAGAAAAAATATTTTCTCTTATTAGTCTTAAATGGGCTACATTGTAGCTTCATTAAGTGTCCTCTAGACTTTCTACTTTTTAAAGGAGGAAATTACCGATCTATGTTTACCCGTTCCACTCCATTCATCAATTTATAGACCTCTATTATATCTCCCCTCAGCCGTTTCTTTTCCAAGTAGAAGAGCCCTGAACATTTAAGCTTCTTCTCATAGGGGTATGCTTCCATCCCCTTTACCAATTTGGTGGCTTTTTTCTGTACCTTTTTAAATTATCTTTTTAAGATATGGTGGCCAGAATTGCATACAATACACAAGGTGCGCTTGTACCACAGAACGATATAGAGGCATTATAATATCCTTGGTTTTATTCTCCATTTATTCCTTATGATTCCTAGCATTCTATTTGCTTTCTTGGCAGCCACTGCACATTGAATGGGGGGGAGGGGGGTTCAACATATTATTCATGTTGAAGCCTAAATCCCTTTTCTGGGAGGTGGTTCTTAATGTGGAACCTGGCATCATGTAACCATAGTCTGAGTTGTTCTTCCTTAAGTGCATAACTTTGTACATGTCCACATTAAATTTTATCTGCCCTTTGGACGTCCAGTCTTCCAATTTATCAAGGTCCTCTTGCAATTTTTCACAATCCTTTTGTGTTTTAACAACTTTGAATAATTTTGATTCATCTGTAAATTTGATCACCTCACTCATTATTCCCATTTCCAGGTCATTTATGAATATCTTAAAAAGCAGCGGGCCCGGCACAGATCCCTGGCGTACTCCACTATTCACCTTCTCCATTGAGAAAATTAGCCATTTAGCCCTGGATAAACCTTCTCGGTGTGAGGAGGTTTTACATAACCTAGAGGACAGGTCCTAGCTAAAGGATCATTTCCTGCCACACCAAATTGATGTTCTGCTTTCACGTGACCTCTCTCCTCCATGGCAACAGAGAACCTGCCAGACTGGAAGTGAGACTTAAATATTACAAGCCCAATATTGATTTGCGATGGTTTTTTTTTTTTTTGAAAATTATTTATTAGAAGCACAGGAAACAATACAATACCACACAACAGCCATAACAACATTGCTTCAAATTTTTTCAGTACAGAATCGGGTTTAAATACCGGTAGGTGCCCCGGGCTGGGTTGACTCTTCCCCGGCCTCGGGGCATTGTCATTATACAGTTCCAATGCTCGTCTACCTGTCCTCTCCCCTTTCCCCCTCTCCCCCCCCTCCCCCCCTCCACCCCACCCTCCCAGGGTCCTGAGGTCAGCAGAAGATCTATTCCCCTCTATAGATGCCAGCTCCCCGAGTTCTATCCTAAACATAAAATCTCGCTACGAATTTTGGGCCTTAAATGCTGAATATAGGGTGTCCACACCATGAGAAAAGAGGCCCAGCTGCGGGGGTGTCTCTGTGCACACCGTCGCTCTAGAAGCATATAGTGATGAAATCCATTTCGCCATTCCCAGAAGGAGGGGGCTGCAGGCTCCAACCACCGCCGCAGGACAGGGCCCTTCCCCACCAGACATGCCTTCCGTACCAACAATTGCGGCCATTTACCCTTCGGGTGGAGTGGTCCCAACTGATCCAGTACTGTAAGCTGCGCTGTCCAGCAGACTCGCTGTTGCAAGATATCGCTCAAGAAAGTTGCGATCCTCGACCAATAACGGTGAATGTGTGGGCAGCCCCACCACATATGACCTAGATCCGCTAGGGGTCTCGCGCACTTCGGACACTCCCCGCTGTCTGTAAGATGACTGCGTAATGCCCTCTTCGGAGAAAAGTGAGCTCGCACAATACTTTTGAACTGAATTTCCCGCCAGCGAGCTCCCTCCGCTAAGCCGGCCACCCTGCATAACGCCGCCAGTATAGATCCCGGAGCAACCTGACAGCCCAGCTCTCGCGCCCAAGAATTCTCCTCTGCCGAGTAGTCTGCAGGTTGCACATATGGTTCCAAAGCTTTCTTAAAGTGCGTAATAGTGGGTTTGTCCTCAGTGCCCAAGGCAAAAAACTCTAAAATCCATGCGGAACGGTCGCTCCGCAGTTCCCGTCTCGCCACAGAGTACACATAATGCGATAACTGCCGGTACGGGAATAGAGATGTCCTGGGGCATAACTCATATTCATGACAAAGCACTTCCAGGGTTTTGCACCGCCCATCGGAGTCGACAACGTGCCCCAAAAGTCGGATTCCAAGCCGTGCCCATTGAACGAAAGGGGCCGACTCGGAGCCCGGGGGGAACAAAGCATTTCCCCGCAGCGGCAGCCAGCTTGAAGCCTCTGAGGAACTCTCCCACAGGGTATTCAACCGTTGCCACGTACAGCGCACCGCCTGTACCAACACACTGTTCACCAGGTGTCTCGGCAGAGCCGCTCTCGGGAGGTGGAGAACCGCTAACAATGAGTGCGGTGCTACCAAAGCCTCTTCCACCGCCCTTGGGGTATAAAGTTCCGTGTCCCCGAGCCAGTCCCCCAGGTGCCTAGCTTGGCAGACCAAGGCATAGGCCCCAAGATCAGGTACTCCAATCCCTCCTGTTTTCCAGCCCCCCCTTAAACGGCACAGCGGGATACGCGCTCGAGCGCCTCGCCAAAGGAAACCACGAAATTCCCGCTCGATACGAAGAAGGTCACGACGGAGTAACCAAACGGGTAGAGTTTGTAACCAATAAAGAATCCGCGGTAGTACTACCATCCCTAAAACTGCTGCTCTGCCCAAAAGGGACAGAGGGAGCGGCATCCAGGCCCTAAGTTGTGATCGAATGTTAAGCCAAATACGCTCAAAGTTCTGTTTATACAAGGCAGACGTGTCTTTAGTAAGTATTATTCCTAGGTAAATAAAGGAGTTGTCCGCCCAGCGTAGCGGGAAGCTCCCCTCCCAACTCTGCTGTAGTCGTCCCCCGACATCCAATGCTTCCGATTTGTCTTGATTAATCCGAAAACCCGCAAAGGCCCCATAGCGGGTGAATTCGGCAAGTAAATTTGGTAGCGAACGTTGCGGGTCGCACAAATGAACTAAAAGATCATCTGCAAAGGCGGCTACCTTAAATCCACCAGGTCCAACGGGGACGCCGTGAATCGCGTTAGAGCCCTCAATGCTCCGCAACAGAGGGTCGAGAGTTAACACAAATAATAGTGGGGAAAGTGGGCAGCCCTGTCGCGTGCCTCGCGTGAGATTAAAGGAATCAGACTGGGTCCCATTGCATAAAATACTCGCGGTAGGGGATGTGTAAAGTAGCTTCACCATTGCAATAAAGGGGTCACCCAGCCCATAGCGGGGTAAGAGAAACTCCAAGTAGTCCCAATTGACCCGGTCGAACGCCTTTTCCGCATCAAAACTGACCAGCAGGGACGACGTCTCTCGTATACGCACCCATTCCATAGAGGCTAAAATCTTCCGCAGGTTCCGCACCGCATACCTCCCTCGCACAAAACCCACCTGTGACTCATGTAACAGGCCTCCCAATACGTCAGCTAAGCGATTCGCTAGAACCTTTGCAAGTATCTTCAAGTCGAAATTCAGTAGCGAGATAGGCCTATAAGAGGAAGCCAACTGGGGGTCTTTACCGGGCTTAGGAATTAGAGTGATGAAGGCGTGATTCATTCCCCAAGTGAACTTCCCCTGGTCCACCCTCCTATGGTACAGCTCAAGTAATACTGGGGTAAGGCGGTCGGTCAGTAGTTTATAAAACTCTGCTCCAAAGCCGTCTGGGCCAGGCGATTTGTAGCAGCTAGCCTGTTTGATTACTGTATGTATCTCTTCTTCTGTCACCGGCGCACCCAGCGCCGAGCGCTGCTCCGCAGTCAACGTTGGGAGGCGCAAATCTTGCAGGAAAGTTTCCATGGCTGCCAGTGACGCTGTGGCTCCCTGATATAATTTCTGAAAGAAGCCGCGGAACAGTTGGGCTATCGCCTGACTATTTGTGTGCAGCCGGCCTCGATCGTCTCGCAATGCCGCAATAGAGCGGGATCCTCGGCTACCACGTAAACAACGCGCCAGAAGCCGCCCCGGTTTATTCCCAAAACGATAAAGTTGATATCGGTAATAGAACAGGGATTTCTTTGCCCGTTGGTGGAGCAATTCATTAAGAGACGATTGCAACTCCCAAAGAAGGCGCTTATTGACCCCCGTGGGGTTCCCTGCGCATCGCCGACGAGCCTTAACAACTTGTCGCTCTAGGTGCGCTATACGAGATGCTATTAACTTCCGTTTTCGCGCCTCATACGCTATAATGTCGCCGCGTAAGACCACCTTCGCGGTTTCCCACAATAATTCCGGGTCCTCGCGGTGCTGCCGATGGTTGTCCATGAATTCGTCCCATTTCTGTGCTAAGTATGTATGGAATTCGGCATCGACGTATAGCCCCAAGGGGAGCCGCCAAATACGCTGCCGGGGAGCGGGGTCCCCCCACCGCAAGTCTACCCACACCGGCGTATGGTCAGATATCACACCTGGACCAATCTCTGCCGCTCCCAATTGTGCGAACAATCTTTCCGAGAGCAAAACATAGTCGATCCGTGCACTGGAGTCGTGAGCCCGCGATTGATGCGTAAAGTCCCGTTCCAGTGGGTGAAGTAATCGCCACGGGTCTACCAACCCTAGGCGGCGGCGCAGCCCTTGAAGGGCTTTAGTGGTCGGGACCCGCCATCCCTCCTGTCCTCCCCCTGTAGTATCTAAATCGATGTCCATTACCCCATTACAGTCTCCCGCTAGGATCAGAGGGGCATCCGGGAACTGCTCAACCTGCGAAGCTAGACCAGCGTAAAAGGCATTATCCAGAACATTAGGGGCATAAAGGTTACCTAGCACCACCCGTCTGCCCTCCAAAGAGCCATATACCAGGAGATATCGGCCTCTGGGGTCAACATATTGCTGTTCTAGTACAAAGCGCACTCGTTTATGGATCAGCAGGACCACTCCAGCCTTTCTCCCATGTGCCGGGGCCCCCCAGCTCTGCCCCACCCAGTCCCTCTGTAGCTTCGCATGTTCCTCAGCAGTCTGGTGGGTTTCCTGCAAAAAGGCAATATCGCATTGCAGCCGGGCTAGAGCCTGCAGCACTTTAGAACGTTTAATAGGATTGCCTATGCCACATATGTTCCAAGATACAATCTTCAACTTAAGGCGGGTTATAGCACCACCCGTAGACCAGTAAAGTAAGTATCTGCAAGTGGGCCCCCCCAGCCTGGGGCCCACTCTTGCACCATCCTAATGGCTCGAAGGTTATCATCTGCAGGACCTCAGGATCCCATTGGACCCCCACCCCCTCCCCCCCCAAAACCCCCCCTAAACATCCCTCCCCCCCCCCCAGCTCTACCCCAACCCCCTCTCCCCCTTGTACTCAGGACCTTCTCCACCTCCCCACTCCAGAGAAGTCCAACCCAGGTCACACTGGGTGTGTCCGACCCCCCCGCCCACTGAACAGCATAGCAAAAAGCCCGCTGACAGTTCAGGCACCTCCCTGTTCAAATCCTCATTCATTTAGGGAGACTCCGGTGTTCAAGTCCCCATACCTCCCAGATCCCGGGGGAGGAGTATAAGCCATGAAATAACCCAGCCCCTTATAACAGTAAACCAAACCAACCCAAAAACTCCAACTAGGATAGGGCAGTAGAGGGGCCTCAAGGTCCAGTAATTGCCGTCGCTGACGTAGGGTTATATCGCTAACAAAAGCACATACCTTAAACCCAATCAGCCGGTCTCGCAGCCCTGCAAGGCGTGTGCCAACCCCCGGGTCTCCCGGCCCTGTAGGACAAGCAAGAGGTGGGGGGGGGGGCGCCCAGAACCACACAGCCTGGCCACACCACACACGCACACATTTGGAATGGCACCTCCCCTCCACCCCCCCACTCCACAGTCCAACAGCCACGCATCAGGCATAACCCCAGTCCCCGGGGCCAGACAGTATTAAGACTGATAGAAGAACTAAGTAATATAATTAAATAAATAAATATAATGAAAGGAAATAAAGAATAAACATCTAGTCCCCAATACTGCCAAGTAATGTACATGTCTGCATCGGGGAATAAGCTCACCAGGGAAACCATAAAAAGAAACAGTACTAAACAGCCTCATAAAATCAGAAACAATGTAGCAAGGCACTGCAACATAAATTGGTAACAAGATGAACAATCCAAAAGGTACATTGTTATTCGGGTAATAGTCCAAGATACAGGCCTGATGGATGCTGAGGCCTATTTTCCCACCGGGTGCCATGTGTCGCACTCTTAACAGAGAAGCCCGCCAACACCAAACAGAGCACTCCAGGAAGTTCAACGAGGCGGTAAGGGAGACGTCTGTCCTCCAGCCGTGAGTCGGTTCACGTACCCCTCTGCCTCTGCAGCCGCTGCAAACACGTGGTGGGAGCCTTCAGAGGTTATATGCAATTTAGCTGGGTATTGCACAGCGAATCGGATACCAGCGCCAATGAGTTTTTCGCAGAGAGGGGCATATTCCCGGCGCTTCTTACTCAGCGCCGCCGAGTAATCCTGCGCCACCCAGATCTTAGAATTATTATAGAGAGTTTCCCCTTTCTGTCGGGCTGCTCGTAGGATCTTCTCTTTTTGTGGGAAGAAAGCAAACTTCACCAGCACAATCCAGGGCCGGGCATCTCTCGCCTGTTTACCGCCGACACGGTGTGCTCGTTCAATGCGGATCGGGCCGCCGCTCTCATCTCCGTCCAGTAGTTGTGCGAAAAACACCTCCAAATAACCCCGCAGATCTTTATCGGCAATGTTCTCTGGTATCCCCATGAATCGGAGGTTGCTGCGCCGGGACCTGTTTTCCAGGTCATCCAGCTTTGCCTCGCATGTTATGAGTTGGTGCCTAAGGCCAGCAACCTCCGTGTCCAGCGTCTCGATCTTATCCTCAGCGTGCCCCAGGCGGTTTTCTGCCTGCTGAAGTCTATTCCCCAGGCCGTCTACTGAGGCACGCAGGCTATCCATTTTTTCATGGAGTGCATCGAATTGTGGCAACAGAGCCGCGGCCACCGCCGCTGACATCGTGTCCAGCGAGGCAGGGGATTTGGGTGAACCGGCCGTTGGGGCTATGTCGGCCATCTTGCTGGAGCCAGCCACCCGCTCCCGCTCCCTCCTGGTCGCCTTGGGTGCCACCGCCATACGATCCGTCCACCACACCGCGCTTCGAAGCTCAGTATGACTTCCAAAATACCCGGGGGACCGTTTCGCCGGTTTTCCGCGGGGTTTGCACGCTCTAAATCGCCGGTTTGGGCAGTGGGGCACGGAGCACTCTCAGGATGCGACCACTACTCCGCTCGCATCACGTGACCTCTGATTTGCGATGGTTATGCGCCTCTAAGGCACATAGCCATTGCCACCAAACTATAACCCCGGATATTCAATATGGAGCCATATCCGGCCACCGGCATTGAATATCTGGTTTGCGGCACAGCCGCACATGGCACAGAAGTTAACTGTGCTGTGGTGATATTCAGCCAATGCCCGGTCAGCTTCAGCAGTGAAAGTTAGCACAGGTTTTGCTGTACCTAACTTTCGCTGCTGAGGGATAACAGGGCAGAAGCTGAATATCGCCGCTGCACGGTTATGCCCAGGTATCACCCCCAATACTCCCCAATGCTAAGCGGTTAGCATCGGGACATATAGCAGCATTACTAAGATATGTTAGTGCCACTGAATATCCCGCTTAGGGGCATTTACACGGTTTACAGCTCTGTAAACCGTGCAAATGCCTTTGAGTATCGGGCCCTATGTCCCTGTAGGTCTCATCTAATTCTGTGTCTTCCTTAGCTCCTCCAAGTCTTCTACTGTAGCTTCCAGAGATCGGAATTGTGCCCTGACAGCAAAGAGCTCCTTGCACCTAGGACACTTAATACAAAACTACTGGATAGCCCCCTTCTCGCTGCTGGACGTTTATCTGCTTCTTAGTTTTATGGTTTTGTTAAGATATTTAAGTTCATTACTTAAAGTTGCTACGGATAGTTGTACAAACACAAGCATACCTAATAGAATTAAAGGACTTTGTTCATGTCAAGATTAATTTCAGGGCCTTAATTAAGCTATACCTAATGAGAATAACCAGCTACACCTGAAAGTGAATTTGACTACCTCTGTCCCTGTAAGAGCCTATAAATCGAAGATTACTCATGGGGTACATGGGAGTTGGGGTGGGCGGGAGGGAAAGAAAAACGTAATAGAAGCTGGTTTGCTAAAACAGTGTCCTGTGTGACTTTAAAAAACACAGAATTTTAAAAGAGACAGATTTTATCAGTTTAAATCCAAAGAGTTTCCTTTAACCTAAGAGTCTGAGAAATTACCAGCAGTTACTTATAGTACAATTGCAGAATGCTTCTCAGCAATTGGCCTCATGGCTATTGATTCTGATAGATGGGTTGCCTCTGTAAGTCACTGCAAATACCAATCTGCTGAATGGAACATTATCTGGGTCAGCTTGTACAGGGGCACTGGTCCCTTCAGGAAGTCTAATAGTTAGTCAACAGGCTCAAAACCAGGGTGTTCAGCCTTGCCCTAGAGAGGTTTTGGGCCCTCCTGATCAGTTGAGCAGTCAGAGTGTTCTTAGTCAGGACCTCAACAGTGACATATACCAATAAAGGAGGCAGTCCTCTGTAGCACCGCATTGGCCACAGTAGTGATGGAGCGTGGCTGTTGACCAGAGGCTCATCTAGTGACTCTCAGCGGCATACATAGTAAGAGTTAGCAGCAAGCAGACCATTTGCTTGAGTCGGGTCTCAGTGATTCCTAATAAATGAGTTATGCCCTAGAGCGTTCGTGCTCTCATTGTGTGGAGGTGGAACCTGTCAGTGTTCAAATTACTGTTCATGCAGGAGAATGCTGAGGTAGAGAACTCATTTGGTCATGGGAAGATCCTGCAAACAGCAAGTTAGATGTTCTTCTGGTGTATCCCACATTAAACCTGATTTTTTTCTCTCACGCGTGGTTCCTGGTTAGTCATCTCCACTGCAGGTTTTGGTCTCTCTCAAGCTTTTTCACTCTAGTAGCACTGGACTGCCACACAGGTCATCTACATATTTATTTATTTAATAATTTTTCTATACTGCTTTTGTCCAAAGCGGTTTACATCGAACATCATAACAATCTTGTGTCTCCTGAGCCTGTTGGCTGAGTTCCCTTTATTGTTGCCTCAGGTGTGAGGACTTCTGTGGTGGAGTCCCTTAGTCAAAGGGCGGTTCCCATTTTCTTCTTGCTAATGGTCTGGCCCTGGGGAAGTGTAAGCTGCCTCAGAAAGGGCATCCTGGAGAGTTACTGATTATCCTTCTTCAGTCTAGGAGGGCCTCTTCTTCCTGTATTTATGCCAGGGTCTAAAAGGCCTGAGGTGAACATAAGATATGCCATACTGGGTCAGACCAAGGTCCATCAAGCCCAGTATCCTGTTTCCAACAGTGGCCAATCTAGGTCAAACGTACTGTCATGGTGGCATCCCCTGGTGGCCAAGGGCGGTAAAGGCATGCTCCACGATGTATTTATTTTCCAGGAGCGTGGGGTTTATGTAAGGCAAAAAGGGAGATTGGCCTTAGGTATTTCTGCTCCTGGTAAGAACTCAACAATTAAGCCAAGAGTGTAGGGAAACAAGGCTTTTATTTCCCCTCTGTGCAAGGGTTCATTAAGACACTAGAAAATTAAAGAATGTCCTTTGTTTGTAAAGGTGCCAGTATTAAACAGGTTAACTAATTGTTAGTATCTTCACAATTAGTGCCAAGGTTAACTGGAGGAATTCACTTCATTCCAAAGCAACATCAATTAAACAAGTTTCTTCTTATTTATACAGTGGCTATAGATTCTAGACTGGTGGCCATGCACAAACCACAATCCATATCTTCTGCCTGAGGAATGGGAATAGCATTTATATCTTCAATTTCCATAGATTCTGCTCCATTACATTCCCCCTCTGAGTAAATACTGTCCCTGGCTGTTACAGCTCTACGTGGACTGTCTCTAGGCTCTTGCCTCCAATAAGACTGTGTTTTAATTTCTCTTGGTATTTCCTGAAACCACTCTGGTTTCTTCCTTCTTACAAACTGAATACTTGTTTTAGCAGGGCTTCTAGGAGTTAAGCATTCCTTATCAGGAATAAAGCTTTCATACCTTGAGTTTCTGTAGTTTGAATCCCTGGAGCTTTCTCTCCCAACAACGTCTCTCTTGCAACAGGTTCTCTGCCGGTAGCCTCTGGGCAGGGCTGTGCTTTCTGGCAGCTTAGTAAAACCTGGTATGGATTCAACTCTACGCTTCAGTGATAAAGTAGCCTTGCTAAAAACTCCTTTTCCTCGAGTACCTGGTAAATCTTGTCCAGCATTTCCCAGTGACTGCAGGCTCTCCTCCAAACCTAGCTCTCTGGTTCTCTGGATACGTCTCTCAGCTTTGGACTCAGGAACGTTGCTTGAGCAGGGAGTGGCACACTCTCCAGCCTGACTGCTTTCCCCAGCAGACTCCCTCTGAACAGCTGCTCTCGTAGCTTGGCCCCTCTGAACTCCACCTCTGTGAACTCTGTTCCTTTGGGCTTGCTCAAGGAGGATTCCTTCCCTCAGGTCTCTCCTTCTTTCCTTAGCCGTGCTTCTTGTTCCTTCTCCAAGTCCTTCTCCTTCTCTTAGAGTTGCTCCTTCCCTCAGAGCTGTTCCTCTTTCTCCTGCCCTTGGAGCTGTTCCTCCTTTGCTAGCATTCAGCTTCTGCTTATAAAGGAATCTTTCCTTTGAATCTCCCGGGCTCATTTCTAGGTGCAAGTAGTTAGCTCTCTTAGCCTCATTAGCTCCTGTATGATCACTCCTGCCCCCTCTAGCTGTGCTTTGAGGTAATTGCACATCTAGATCTCTCTTAGAAACAGGGTTTCTTTTCAACTTTGCATCTTTATTGATACCAGCCTCATGACAGTACTTAGCAGTTTCCCCAAAAGACACAGGTTCCACAATGCTTGTACAGGGTCAAGCATTGATATCCTGGGTCCCTTCTTAATAATGGTTTATGGATCTTTCCTCCAGGAACTTGTCCAAAACCTTTTTAAACCCAGCTACACTAATAGCCTTTTACTACATCCTCCGGTAACAAATTCCAGAGTTTGATTACACGTTGAGTGGAAAAATATTTTCTTTTATTAGTCTTAAATAGTTTACCCTATAGCTTCATTGCATGTCCCCTAGTCTTTCTATATTCTGATAACGTAAACAATCGATCTACGTTTACTCGTTCCACTCTGTTCATTAATTTATAGACTTCTATCATATCTCCCCTCAGCCGTCTCTTTTCCAGGTTAAAGAGCCCTAATCTTTTTAGCCTTTCTTCATAGGAGTATCCTTCCATCCCCTTTACCATTTTGGTGGCTCGTCTCTGAACCTTTTCTAATAACGCTATATCCTTTTTAAGATACGGCGACCAGAACTGCACACAATATTCAAGGTGCGGTCTCACCATGGAACGATATGGAGGCATTAGAATATCTTTGTTTTAATTTTCCATTCCTTTCCTTATGATACCTAGCATTCTATTTGCTCTCTTGGCCGCCGCTGCACACTGGGCCGAGGGTTTTAACATGTTATCCACAATGACGCCTAAATCTTTTTCCTGGGTGATGGTTCCTAATGTGGAACCTTGCATAGTATAACCATAGTGTGGGTTCTTCTTCCCTAGGTGCATAACTTTGCACTTGTCCACATTAAATTTCATCTGCCATTTTGATGCCCAGTCTTCCAATTTATCAAGGTCCTCTTGCAATTTTCCACAATTCTCTTGGGTTTTAACAACTTTAAATAGTTTTGTGTCATCTGCAAATTTGATAACCTCACTCGTTATTCCCTTTGCTAGGTCATTTACGAATATGTCAAAATGCAGCGGATCCAGCACAGATCCCCGAGGTACACCACTATTCACCTTTCTCCATTGGGGAAATTGGCCAGTTAGCTCTACCCTCTGCTTTCTATCTTTTAACCAGTTCCTGATCCACAATAGTACACTGCCTCCTATCCCATGACTCTTTAGTTTTGCCAAAAGTCTCTGATGAGGGACCTTGTCAAAGGCTTTCTGAAAGTCCAGATACACTATATCAACCAACTCATCTTTGTCCACATGTTTATTCACACCTTTAAAAAAAATAACAGATTAGTAAGACAAGATCTTCCTTGTCTAAAGCCATGTTGGCTGTCTCCCATTAGGCCATGACTATCTACATGCTGAGTAATTTTGTTCTTTATGATGGTTTCTACTATTTTTCCCAGTACTAACGTCAGGCTCACCGGTCTATATTTTCCCGGATCACTCCTGGAACCCTTTTTAAACATTGGCGTTACATTGGCGATCCTCCAATCTTCAGGTATTACAGATGATTTTAATGATAATTCACAGATTATTAATAGCAGGTCTGAAATCTCATATTTCAGTTCTTTCAACACCCTTGGATGTATACCATTTGGCCCAGGTGATTTACTACTCTTCAGTTTATCTAATAGTTGCAATACATCTTCCTGATATAGCGATATTTCTTTCAATTCTTCCGCACCTTTAAATACCACTTCAGTCATGGGTAACATCCCTACATCTTCCTCAGTAAAGACCGAAGCAAAGAATTCATTCAGTCTCTCCACTATCGCCTTGTCACCTCTTAGTGCCTCTTTAACCCCTCTATCATCTAATGGACCAACTGACTCTCTCACAGGTGTAGTGTTCTTCTCAGATGTGAGGAAGGCAAATCTAGTTACATTTTTGGCCCTTCTCTTATTCCAGGCCAGAACAAGGTCTAACTTTGCACTTTCTTGTGGTTTATTTTACGGCCCTTGTATGCTACCTGAAATGACTTCCAGGTGTGTCCTTGATGGTGCACCCTAATGTTCTGTCTGTGTGCCCATTTGGGGCCACAGCAGACTCTTGTCTCTGATGCTGCAGGTGATGGAAGGTTCCCCCTGGCTCCTTTGAAATGCCTCTCTTGAGGCTTGGTCCTTGCACGTAGTATTCCTGGCAGCTTTCATGTCTGCTAGATAGCTGTCAGTGCTACAAACCTTTCCTGTTTAGAACCTTCTGGTCACTTCAGCAGTACCTGTTTCTCTGAAGAGTGAGCCTCCTTTCTTTCAAAAGTGTTGTTTTCCTCCTCGTTCAGGTTTTGTTCCTGCTCTCCTTTGTGGAGGACGACCTTCGGTCAGACCCATTGCTGCATCAGTTAGATGCGAGGAAGGTGTTTAGCAGTATCTAAGATTACTAATTCCTCCCATTGATTGGGCCTTTGGTCCTCCTATGTGCTTCGAAGATAGGACAGGCAGCATCCAGGTTTCTCATTATCCACTGGTTTTAGGTGACTTAATTCAACCTGTCTTTGTTCAGGAGATGCGTTGAGGGGGTCAGAACTCAAACCACTAGGGCATAAGCCTCTTTCTGTGTTTTTGGGCAACTTCCTGTTTTTTCCATGAGCATTTTTGTGAAGCATTACAGGTTGCTTGTGGGAAATGTTGCAGCTCATGCCTTTGACGGAGCAGTGCTCTCTGGAGCGATTGGGTGGGCAATGGGTAGGTTAGGAACAGAATGTAGGCATTGATGGTGCATCATGGATAGTGTGGCCATTATGGTTGTGTGATAACTGTGAATGTTTCCATTAGCATGGGGGCTCATAATACTACCTCAAGAGGTGGCAGTATGTGCATCTGTGTGCCAGTTAACACGGTGTGGTGCGTTACCAATGGGCTATTGTCAGGGAAACAGTCACATCCCCTGCAAAAGTTAGCACAGGCTTCTGCATTAAATCTGCACCTCAGAGGCATTACTAGCACACCCTTTAGTAACATGCTCCAATGAGCATTAGTGGTATTAGCACGCGCTAATGCATAGTGCACTATAGTAAAGCTAGCCCCGAGTTAGAAAGTATACAGAGCAGCATTACAACCAGTAAGAAGCAGTAAGACACAAGATGATACTATCACTAAAAAACCTACAGTTTGCCATGCCATTGTTCTAATTATTCTTGGACTATAACTGCATGGAACCAGGTAAGAAAATTTAACCCATGCAGGACTAATTTTTTGGATAAAAGAAAACACAATATGCAACATTCTAACTAGAGTATCTTCCAATAGTCTGTCAGACGGCTGCCTGGGTGAGAATCTTCACACTCTTGGCAAGTGCATATTTCTATATGATTTGCAAGGTATTGTGGGTAATGTAGTTCATTCACACCAGACACAGCTGCTGACAATAATTTAGTTGTGCTCTTGGGTAAAGCCAATAAGATATTTATTTATGGGGTTATTTCTCCCAACACAGATATGCTTGGTAGCACATAAATTAGGTTACTTGCTTTCAGTGTTAACTTGGAAAAACAAAGTCAAAATCAGGAAAACAACAAATGAAAAGCCACAAAGCAAGAAACAAACTGTTCTTTTCAGGTTAACTTCTGATTACTTCCCACATAGATACAGAAGTGATTCTCTCCTAGCTCACAAGCAATTAGGTAAGGCTTAATTGCTAGCAGTTATCCAGCTGAAACCCCTTAGCTGGCTTGCTTTCTACTGTGTGGGTCAAATCCTGCTTCAGGAGCTTTTCTGAGTAGATTAAAGAACAAATTTGTATTTCTTTGTGATGGTTGCTGTACTTTATAACAGAAAGTTACCAACGGAGTTTAGATAGAGAGCAGTCCATATAAACAGGATCCTCATCTGCTATTATTCCCCTTGTTCAACAAGCATGGGTTCAATATCATGGATTGGCACAGATGAATCTCTCAATGGAGCATTTTCAGGAGAATACTTGTTTCCCTGCTGTCTTTCAAGGTTATAGCTAGGGCATAGATCAGTGTTCATACCTGAGCTTCCATTGCTGCTAGAGTTCCTCTCTATATAGCCTGGCCAGTATGTAGTCCAGTTCTTATGTCCAGCCTTCCAATCCAGATCCCTGGACACTGGATCTCTCTTCACATACCTTCTGGCACAGGTCTTAGGGTCCCTTCCACGTGCAGCCGTCTCCCTCACAGGTAGCCTCTGGTGATTCCTAGCTCTGCAGCACCATTCCTCTGGCTTTCCCCAGTCCAATGGTGTATGCTGGCCCTTCGAATACCTCCCAGTATACATACTGCTTTGGACTCTTCTAGACCTCTCAAAGGCTTTTCTCTTCCTTCTTCCAAAGGGTCTCTTTCCCTCTCTGTCCGTCCGGTTTGGCTTCTGCTTCTGATGATCCTTCAGATGAAACTGATGATCAAACTCAAGCTGATTCTCAGGATACTGAGGACAATTCTCTGGATATCCAAGGTGATCATGAAGATGGTCATCTGTAGAATAAACTCTACTCTTATTCTGCTTGGATGAGTGCTCCTCCCTAACACAGCGCAGCTGTGCTGAATCAGGCCCTGCCCTTTGAGATGAGTGCTTAGGGATTACCTCATAGCCCTCCTGATTGAACACACGTTTCCCCACTTCAGCTCCTCTAATGGCTGTTGGAAACCTGGTGCATTCTGGGACTGGTAGTCTTTTATGGGAAAATTCTGTTTTCTTATTTCTACCAGAACTGACAGGTTGCTTGTTCAGAGTCACTTCACCTTTTCTATAGCTCCTTCCTGAGCTATGATAAACTTCCTTATCACAAGTCCCAAGTACTTTTGCCAAGCAGAAAATTCTAACTTGGGGTACCAAAATGTTATTTAAAAAAATAAATAACACTTGGTCAAAATTACTCACTATGTTAATCCTTATCAGCAAAATGTCAAAACACAGATGTCTAATATAGTTTTAGCAGATTCTCTTCAAAAATACTCACTTCTGGTAGCGACGATACTGGCCAGGCAAAAATGGATTCGGTGTTTTGATGAAGTGAAGTAGATTTCGTTAAACTTTTCTATATGGCATAACAAGACTTTTCGGACGAATAGACACCCTGTCATTTAGATGTTATGGCAGAACTGTGGAATTTGGTCCCTGGGTCAATTACTGGACAAGAGGAGTTGCAGGTCTTTTGCTGCTCTCCAAGAAGAATTCATGTTGTCTTCCACACAATTTTTTTGGTGGGTGCAATTGCATCATGCAACATAGTAGGTTGGATCTCCCCTTACTGGAGCTCAAAGCAGGAGCAAAAGATGCTTTAAAAGATTTTGCTTTCTTCCCAAAGGCAGGATCACTATTTTATGGGTGCTTGAAAAGAGGACTGTTAAAAACCCTTGGCAGGGGTGGAGAAGGTATGGAAGCAGAAAATCGAGATGCAGACAACTCAGAAAATTGTGGGAGGAAAGTGACACGCTCATCTTTGCCTCCGTCTGCCAATCAGCCTATCTTTCAATACATAGAGCATAATGGGCACCCCTAGAAAAGGCTAAATTTGCTGGGAGGACGGGCAGGGTAGATGCTGGAGTTGTAAGGCTGAGACAGGATCTTTATCACATATGCTATTCTCTTGTGGGAGTTTGCTAGTATATTGCCAGATGGTTTAAAGTTATTTGGGTCAATATTCAAAAGGGTTTAGCCAGTTAGCAAAACCTGCTAACCAGCTTAACCCTGCTCGGCCTAATATTCAGCAGCACTAAAGCACAGTTACTTACCTGTAACAGGTGATCTCTGGGAACAGCAGGAATAAGTCTTCACATATGGGTATCGTCGGTACCGACGGAGCCCTGCGCGGGAACGCTCCCCAGCGTCCAAAAAGAAAGCTTTTGGGAGCATCCCACAGCGCCTGCGCGCTGCCTTCCCGCCTTTCCTAACTGCCTCTCTCCAGTTCGAGTTTTAAAGCTGAGACAAAGAGAGAGAGAGGAAAGGAAAGATAGATAGAGAGATACAACTCCTAGGGGAGGTGGGTGGGTTGTGAAGACTTATTCCTGCTGTTCCCAGAGATCACCTGTTACAGGTAAGTAACTGTGCTATCTCCAGGAACAAGCAGGAATGAGTCTTCACATATGGGGACTCCCCATCTAGAGATGCCTGGGAGATCACCCAGGTTGTGAGTCCCTGGGAAGGGCTCCACTTTCACCCATAAATCTCAGGCATCCAGTCAGGGATGGAGGGTAGGAGTTGATTAGGTATGGAACAGGTGTTTGAGAACAGCCTGACCAAACAAGGCATCCCGGCGGGAGTCCTTGTCCAAGCAGTAATGGGCTGTGAAGGTATGAACCGATGCCCAGGTGGCCGCTCGACAGATTTGGTCGATGGACACAGAGTTTAGATAAGCCATAGAGGTTGCCATGGCCCTCACATTGTGAGCTGTGACATGGCCCTCAAGAGAAAGGTTCTTACTCTGGTAGGCGAAGGAAATACACTGAGCAATCCAGTTGGACAGAGTTCTCTTAGAGACTGGAAGTCCTAAATGAGAAGGATCAAAAGCAACAAAAAGTTGGGAGGACTTTCTATGTTGCTGTGTCCTTTGTAAGTAGAAAGCAAGTGCTCTTTTACAATCCAGGGTATTAAGATTCCTCTCTGCACTTGATGCATGAGGACCTGGAAAAAAGACAGGTAAATACACCTCCTGGTTCAGATGAAAAGGTGAGACCACTTTAGGCATAAAGTGTGGATTAGTTCTGAGGACTACCTTGTCATGATGGAACCTTGTATAAAGAGTATTAGCCACTAAAGCTTGCAACTCACTGATACGGCGAGCTGAGGTGACTGCAATGAGAAAAATAACCTTCCAGTAAAGGAATTTCAAGGAGGTAGTGGCTAAGGGTTCAAAGGGTGGCTTCATAAGCTGGCCAAGAACCAGATTCAAGTCCCATGCCACTGGAGGTGGTCTAATGGGAGGTTTAGTCAAAAGAAGGCCTCTCATGAATCTTGCTATAAGAGGATGAGAGGAAATAGGTTGTCCATTGAGAGGCTTAAGGGATGCTGCAATAGCACTCAAATGGACCCTGATTGAATTTGTTTTAAGGCCTGCATGGGATAAATGCAGCAAATAGTCTAGTAAAGAATTCAAAGGTATTGCAAGAGGGTTGAGACCCTTCTCTGCACACCAAATGGAAAACCTTTTCCATTTAAAAGCATATGAACGTCTGGTGGAAGGCTTTCTGGAAGCATGAAGGATATCCTTTACTTGCTGAGAAAGGTGTAAATCCTGAAGGTCTAGGCCTTCAGCAACCAGGCCCTGAGATGAAGAGACTGAGGATTTGGGTGCCACAAGGTTCCCTCCTCCTGGGAGAAGATATCTGGAGCAGACCCCAGGTCTAGGGAGGGAGCTTGAGAGAGATGCAGAAGTAGAGGGTACCACACTTGGCGTGGCCAGAGTGGTGCTATGAGGATCATAGACCCCTTGTCTCTCTGGAGCTTGAACAGAGTCTTGGGGATGAGAGGAATAGGTGGAAAGGCATAGAGGAAGTCTTGCCCCCAATGAAGGAGGAAGGCATCCCTGGCCTGAACTCCCTGACATGGAATCCTGGAACAAAACCGGGGAAGTTTGGCATTCCACGGACTTGCAAACAGGTCTATGTCTGGGGTACCCCAAATCCGAAAAATCCTGGCTATCTGGTCCCCATGGAGGGACCATTCGTGCGGAAGCAGAACTCGATTGAGTCTGTCTGCCCAAGAGTTTTGAACCCCTGGAAGATACACTGCCATGAGATGGATTTGATGTTCTCTGGCGAAGGCCCACAATCTCAGAGCTTCGTTGCAAAGCGACAGAGAGCCAGTCCCTCCCTGCTTGTTCACGTAGAACATGGCTACCTGGTTGTCCGTGTGGCTGAGGACTGTCTTGTAGCTGAGCAGGGAGTGGAAGACTCTGAGAGCTAGAAAGATTGCTCTGAGCTCCAAGAGGTTGATATGTAGAGATGTCTCCTGTGGAGACCAGATGCCCTGGGTGGAGAGATCTTGTAGATGAGCTCCCCAACCCCTTGGAGAGGCATCTGTTGTAAGGGTTGCTTGGGGTAACACCTGTTGAAAGGGGGACCCCAGCAACAGATTTCGAGTGGACTTCCACCAGTGGAGGGACTAAAAGAGGCGACTGGAGGTTGCTATTTTGTCTGACAGGCAACCTGAGGCCTGGGTCCATTGGGTGGATAGAGTCCACTGAGCTGCCCTCATGTGAAGGCGAGCATAAGGAACCACATGCACCGTGGATGCCTTGTGGCCTAAGAGTTGCAACATCTCTCGAGCAGTTAAATGGGATTTTAACTGAATCTGGGAGGCTAACTGCACCAAGCGTAGGCAACGGGCCTGGGGAAGATAGGCCCTTGCAGTTGTGGTATCCAGTAAGGCCCCTATGAACTCTAGAGACTGAGTAGGGGTGAGATGGGATTTTGGAATGTTGATTACCAGTCCCAGATACTGAAGAACACGCCTTGTGCAGGCCAGGGAAGTCTATGCCTCTGACTGGGATGGAGCTCGGATGAGCCAGTCGTCCAGATATGGGAATACGAATATTCCTAGAGTGCGCAGGAATGCAGCTACTACTGCCATGCATTTTGTGAACACTCTTGGAGCAGAGGCCAGACCGAAAGGAAGCACTTTGTATTGGTAGTGCTTTCCTTGGTAAAGGAATCAAAGGAACCTTCTGTGTGTTGGATGGATGAGAACATGGGTGTACGCATCCTTGAGATCTAAAGAACAAAGCCAGTTCTGACTCTGGAGGTATGGAAGGAGAGTTCCGAGAGAAGTCATCTTGAATTTCTCCTTGCATAGAAACTTGTTCAATTCTCTGAGATCTAATATGGGTCTGTAGCCCCCCGTTTTCTTTGGAATGAGAAAATAGGGGGAGTAGAACCCTGAGCCCTGTTGAAGAAGGGGTACTTCTTCTATTGCGCCTTGGGCAAGAAGGGTAGCAATCTCTTGACCTAGAAGGTTGAGGAGAGATGTTGGAGAATTGAACTGTTTCACCATGGTGTGGGGAGGAAGGTTTAAGAAATGTAGCTTGTACCCATCCCGTATGATGGAGAGGGTCCATTGCTCTGCTGTGATTTGTTCCCATCTGGGAGCAAAGTGATCTAACCTTCCTGGGATGGTGAGAGGCTCTGGATGTTCTAGAGCCAGAAAGGCTAAGTTCTCTAGTGGAAAGTCAAAGGCCCTGAGGAGGCTGAGGCTGTTGGGCCGTAGCAGTCCTCGCAGCCTGAGGTTTGGCCTGTTTTGGTTGTTGCTGTCTCTTTGTAGCAAAACGACCTTGAGAAGAGGCCTGACCATAACTAGAAGAAAATTTCCCTTTTTTGGGGAAATATCCTTTTTTGAACAACCTCTTTTTAAAAGGAGCAGTAGTAGACTTTGAAAGTCTATCTAAAGCAGAATTTTCAGCATCCATCTGGTTGGCCTTTGCTTGCCAATCTTTGCCAAACAGGTTTTCCCCTGTACAGGGAAGGTTACCTAGACCATCCTGTACCCAGGATTCCAAATCAGAGGCTTGCAACCAAGCAACTCTGCGTGCAATAGCCGAGGCTCTACTGGCACCCTCAAAAGAGTCAAAGGCTGCACGGTTGGAAAACTTGGATACATCCTGTGCATGTTTAAGCCAGGTGATATATTCTTCTCTCTTATCTTCTGACATAAAAGGAGATAAGGTTTGCAGATGATCTGTAACTTCTTTTAGAAACATCCCCATATAGAGACTATAGGAGTTGATTCTGGCTACAAGCATACTGTCCTGGAAGATTTTCCTGCCAAAGGCATCTAGGGTTCTGCATTCTCTTCCTGGAGGAGCAGAGGAGTGCCTTTTTGTACTCTTGATCTTTTTCATAGCAGACTCTACCACAATGGAGTGGTGAGGAAGCTGAGTCTTATGAAACCCAGGACAAGGAGGAACACGATACATGGTGTCCAACCTTCTAGAATGAGGGGAGGTGGAAAGAGGAGTCTCCCTTATGCCCAACATGTGATCATAAAGAATCTCATGTATTGGTAAGGTGGCTGCCTCTTTAGGAGCCTTAGGATATTGTAAGATATCCAATTTTTTGGCTCTAGGTTCAGTTTCAGAGGTCACTGAGATGGAGAGGCCTTTGGCCACCTCCCTAATGAAGTCCTGAAAAGACAAGTCTTCAGGAGGAGACATTCTCCTTTTTGGAGAAGAGGGTTCCTGAGGAAGGATTCCCGATGCTTCAATTGAGGCCTCTGAAGTATCAGAATCTTCAGAGGAATCGAAGTATCGAATGTCTGGATGCTCTCGCAGAGCCCGATACGCGTACCGGGAGGTATCGACATCGGGAGTAATCGGTACCGAGTCGGTACTGATGGGCATCACTGGATAGCGTACCGCTGCCGTCGATGCTGATGTCGATGCAAGCGGTACCGGTATCGGAATCGATTTCGGATCCGGTACCGGAATCGGTACCGGTACCAACAACGGGGTTTGTTGCGGTACCGTAGGCGTCGCAGCTTGTATGAATGCCGTGATGGCACGCTGCATGGTCAGAATATTCGGATCCATTGATGCCACCAATGTCTGGATGTCGGTACCGGTGGTAACCGCCAGTACCCCAGAACATTGTAACAGGTGATCGGTCGAGGCCGAGCCATCGATGTCAACCTGTGACCCCATAGGTAGACACGCAAACTGGAGAGAGGCAGTTAGGAAAGGCGGGAAGGCAGCGCGCAGGCGCTGTGGGATGCTCCCAGAAGCTTTCTTTTTGGACGCTGGGGAGCGTTCCCGCGCAGGGCTCCGTCGGTACCGACGATACCCATATGTGAAGACTCATTCCTGCTTGTTCCTGGAGATCCAATTAATACCGCAGAATATCCCCACATACCAGCTTAAGTCAGTTTCAGGACAGTCTGTGGACAGAACTGGGGCAGTCCTGGCGACTATCCAGTTAAGTGGCAATAGGACAGGTCAATGGTTCTCCTAACTTTATGTGGATTTTGCTATCTGGATAGCGGCTGAAGATCACCACTAACCAGATAGCAAAGCTATGTCTGGTGAAACCAAATAGTCAGTGCCAGATGCTTGATAGGTTCCAGCGCTGAATATTCAGTTTCATTTTTGGCTGTGACAGTCAGGTGCTTAAGCAGCATTGACTGCCAGAGTCTGAATATCTACCCCATTATGTTTAAATCCTTGGGTACAAGGACACAACTGATGGAGAATGATGCAAGGTTATTTGATTTCATGTTGACATTGGCTGTGAAACTTATAGTGCACAGTTGGAAAAATCTAGCTGGTGTGACATTTCCACAATGGTGGTACACCCTGTGTCTATATGGTAATGAATGGGTGGCTTTGAGAAAAGAAGGGGGGGTGGTGAATCAACTCAACCGATGGAAATCTCTAGAAGAGGTATGTATCTACTATTATTTAGCTCACCTCCACGAAAATGAGTGATGGTTATTAACTGTTTTTGATTTTGGCTTATTATTGCACTATATTTGTAATGCTAATAAAGAGATTTGAATTTTAAAAAAAGACAACAGTGTCATCTGCTTCTTATTTACAAAGATGATTCTTATATTTGGTTCTCTGAAGAAACAGATTCAAAATGAGTTACTGCTGAGCATGGTGTGACAGGAATGAACCTCACTTGTAAACCAGAGTATGTTCAAAGTTACTGCTAGTGCTTGCCGTATCTGTTGCATTGTGGCAAAGAGTTTCCTTCCAGAGCTTATAAGGAGGGACACACACACACACACACACCACAGATCTGCGTGTGTGTGTGCGCAACACATTGAGGCGCACTGAAAATTATTTTTAATCAGGCCTGTAGCATCCATCTACAATGGGGAATATTTCTCTATCTTTATTCCATATTTTTTTCTTATAGTTTCTATCTCTTGAAATTTGAAGATACATAATTTTTCTATGTAGAGATAGAGAGTACTATTTAAAAGCTCAATAATGCAATTCTTTGCTTTTTTCCTTTACCACAATGTCTAGTTTTCTAACATTGAGCTTTTTAATCAGTGAAATGGGAATGTCCCAGATGATCACAACTTTGTTTTCCCACAAATCTATCAGGGTCGTGATCCCAATATATTTCTAGTACAGCAATGTTATAATGCCTACAGTTCCCAGCGGATGGCCACACTACCTTAATGTGTCTTTCTGTATACAGGCATGTCGCATCCAGTGACAGGATAGTACGAATGTTTCCAATTCTGTGCTATAGAGTTTTCATTTGTATGTTTGTCCAAATGTGTTTCTATGCTTGTTATGAATTATCTTTTGTGTAAGTCACTGTCTTGTGCTGTGAAAATAATGATTACCATGGTGATGTTAGTTTCATTCTCCTGCTCCCTTGGACTGACCACAACTGGTGTTAAAGCTGTTAAATCACTAGTTATCAATCCATGGGGCGCATGAGCTCAAGTAAAGTCACAAAATCAGTGGACTGGGGCTACCAGAAAAAGGGCTGCTCCCTTTACGTGGATCTCCAACTCCACCCCTCCGATCTCCAGTGCGATGTGCACCCAAGCAGGCACAGCAGAGCCTGTGAACCTGTGTGCACTCTCAGCCCCTCCACCCGATGCAGGCTTACTGTTAAACCAAACACCAGTGAAGGGTGTGTGAGCCTGTGAGTGCGTAGAGACTCACAGGTCCTGCACTTGCTGCTGCTGTCACTACCACTCCTGCTTTGTTTTTGTGAGTTGAGAGGATGGAGTGGATGAGGAAAAAGGAGGAGGAGCAGTCTGCTCTTTTATATTGGCCATCGTCTAGGGTTGTGTAAATTTTCAAGCATAAGAATATTGTCATATTGGCTAAAGTAGTGGATCCCAAACTTGGGGGTCACAGAAACTTGGCCATTTCCCCTTCTCTCCGGGCTTTCACTGTGACTTATGCCAAGTAGTGGCAATCACTAAAGCAAGCAAAGGTAAATCCCTCCAATCTTCCAAGGCTATATAGATTCAAAAATTGTCTTGGGTTTCTAACACTAAAGTCAGAACATATTCCTTCGATATCTTCAATTGCAAATATAATTTTTCAAAGTAATAATAATTTATAAGGGGTTTGAAGGTCTCAGACTTCCCATAGCACTGGCTTAACTGACAAAAGTCATAGGCCTTCGTGCTGGATTTACATCAACGACCTGTCCAACCACAACCCCCAAGATGTTTAGTGTTAAAGTTTCAATCAGATTATTTATGTTGTTAATCGTGCTTATCTGAGCAGATGTAGATTCCCCGACGCCACCATCTGGCACTGTAAATGCGTTTCACAGGTGAGAAGTTTCTTCAGGGGGAACTTGAATCACGTTAAGCACTCAAGCTGATATCCAATGTATATTCGTTTGGCGTATACAGAAGCTCAACTCTGAGAATTCTCTAAAGAATTGACAATGGTAAAGTTAGATACATGCCTCAAACAGAATATTCAATATAGGAAAACCACTCTAATAGTTATGCCAGTTTATAGAAGACCTAGTTTTCATACCTAGCACGTTTAGTTCCAGCGCTTCAGCTGATCATCAAAGAATCTTAAAAAACGCCGCGCTTGCGGACTCTCACTCCTCTGGGTTTTTATCTCCTCCTCCGTCATGTGTAGTAGACATTACGTCAAAATGCATACCAATGGTATTCGTTTAACGCATTGTCAGGAGGTAATGGGGACACCCAAGGACTCTGACATTAAGGTGGGCAAAAGGCGGCTTCAGCCCAAAAAGACAAAAACTGAAACTGAACCATCAGTATTCAGCATGTAAGACAAAAACAGAAAAATTAAATACATCCCCCCCATTCAATGGTGGTGTTCAACCCTCCAGGGTGTACTGTGTTCAATTTAAATATCCATCTTTGCTCATTGATCAGTAATGTTTGCTGTAGAGATTTACCACCCCTCCCCTTGGTAACCTGCTCTATGCAAAAGTCCCCTCTGTGGCGAACCTCTTTATGGCTAAATATGAAAATGACTGGCTTACCACTTCAACTTATCAAAATCAGATCGTCCTATGGCGAAGATACATAGACGATATATTCATGTTGTGGAATGGCTCAGTAGCATCTCTGGAAAGTTTCCTACAATGGATCAATACTGTAGACCCTAATATTCGTTTTACCCATAAGTACCATCCCACCAGTATGGAGTTTCTGGATGTGGTAGTGAATAAGGGCAATGCAGGTTGGATTACTTCAGTTTATACGAAACAGACTGACAGGAACACCTTCTTGCATTATGGTAGTAGTCACCCCCAACAGTTGAAAGATAGTCTTCCTTTGTCACAATTCATTAGATTCCGAAGAAACTGTTCTGATCAGAATGATTTCAAAATACGATGTCGACAATTGAAGCAAGATTTCCTACAGAGAGGATATCCAACAAGAGTGGTTAAAACCGCATATTGAAGGGCTCTCTATATGAATAGGTCCCTTCTATTAAGACCCAGCTCTACAGAAACTGTTCAAGATACAGTAGTAAATCTGGTCACACAATTTTCACCATATAGTGGCTGTATTAAGCGGATCATCAAACGACACAGTAATGTTCTGGCCACTGTTCCAGGTTTGCAACATTATGGAATCCGGTGTGTATGGACACAAAGGAGTAATTTAAAAGAGCGTCTCAGCCCTGCATGTCTGCGTCCTATGTCTGATCTATCTTTGGTAGCCACTGGTGGACATAAGAAATGTGGGAAATGTTCTATCTGTTTGATAACCGAAGAAAGAACGAATTTTGAACATAATGGATTACTATATGTTTTACATCACTCCACGTCCTGCGATTCAAGTTCAGTAGTTTATAGTATTACCTGCCCATGTGGCTTAAGATATATTGGGAAAACGACTCGTGTTTTTCGAGTCAGAATGATTGAACATCGGAGCAGATTAAACTGTAAGGTTATGGAAGCCCCGCTGGTGGCCCATTGTCTACAACAGCAACATTCTTTTGCAGACTTGAAATGCTTTTGTATAGAGCAGGTTACCAAGGGGAGGGGTGGTAAATCTCTACAGCAAACATTACTGATCAATGAGCAAAGATGGATATTTAAACTGAACACAGTACATCCTGGAGGGTTGAACACCACCATTGAATGGGGGGGATGTATTTAATTTTTCTGTTTTTTGTCTTACATGCTGAATACTGATGGTTCAGTTTCAGTTTCAGTTTCAGTTTTTGTCTTTTTGGGCTGAAGCCGCCTTTTGCCCACCTTAACGTTAGAGTCCTTGGGTGTCCCCATTACCTCCTGACAATGCATTAAACGAGTACCATTGGTATGCATTTTGACGTAATGGCTACTACACGTGACGGAGGAGGAGATAAAAACCCAGAGGAGTGAGAGTCCGCATGCGCGGCGTTTTTTAAGATTCTTTGATGATCAGCTGAAGCGCTGGAACTGAACGTGCTAGGTATGAAAACTAGGTCTTCTATAAACTGGCATAACTATTAGAGTGGTTTTCCTATATTGAATATTCTGTTTGAGGCATGTATCTAACTTTACCATTGTCAATTCTTTAGAGAATTCTCAGAGTTGAGCTTCTGTATACGCCAAACGAATATACATTGGATATCAGCTTGAGTGCTTAACGTGATTCAAGTTCCCCCTGAAGAAACTTCTCACCTGTGAAACGCATTTACAGTGCCGGATGGTGGCGTCGGGGAATCTACATCTGCTCAGATAAGCACGATTAACAACATAAATAATCTGATTGAAACTTTAACATTAAACATCTTGGGGGTTGTGGTTGGAAAGGTCTTTGATGTAAATCCAGCACGAAGGCCTATGACTTTTGTCAGTTAAGCCAGTGCTATGGGAAGTCTGAGACCTTCACACCCCTTATAAATTATTATTACTTTGAAAAATTATATTTGCAATTGAAGATATCGAAGGAATATGTTCTGACTTTAGTGTTAGTGTAGCAGCAAAGCGCAGACAAACCAATGATACCAGGAGTCTGTTCAGAAGGTCCAAATCATTTATTTGTGCACAAGTCTCGAACCAATCAATTTCAAAATGGCTGAGCAAAGTTTTCAAGCATTACAACAACTTTTATAGACTTCTGTTCCATTCTAGGTATAGAAAAACATTTCATTGGTCCCGGTAATCTCCCGTACCTCCCGTACCTCTTCTATTGGTCCCGGTACTGATAAGTTTATCCAGTTATATCCCTCCAGTGGGCATGACACCTGCATACCCCCCTTCTAGTCCCAATTACAATGGTCAGTTCATCAACTTGTTACTTTCACACTTTCAAGGTTATAGAACCAATTTGTACGTGCAGAGGAGCTGGGCTCTGCAACTCATCTGTCAGCACTCCCAATTATTTCTTTGCAGATGTACTTTTTCTTATCAGTAACTTTTAAACATGTTTTTCTGTATTTTTCCATCTTTCAATACTGCAGTTCTGCTTACCTAAGCTAATTCAATACTTCTACTGAGTTCTATCTTACAATAGCAGCATATTGGGGGATGTGCAATCCTATATGCCTCTCCACAGGCCTCATTTACAGGTCAAGCTAGCCATGCTGGCCTGCTTATGTTCGGACACTGTGGGTCACAGGCCTGCACCTGCCACATTCCCCCCTTTGATTAATCTCACCCTATTACTTAATAAGGTGTGAGAATTAAATCACTTTCTGAAGAATCACATCTTGGCTAAAGGATTTCTACCAGGACTGGCTGTATATAAAGCCATGATTTTTGTTGCGGTCTTCCGCTCTACTGTACTATCAATAGTGTTATGAATGGAACGCATACAACATGGGATTAAACATGGTAATAAGAAGATAACAGCAACAAGGATTAGTACCAATACGATGAAAGTCTTAAATCCTCCCACCCATGAAAAGAGGTTAGCAAACCAATTAGGAAATTTCAATGAGTGCCACGTCTGTACTGGCACATAAGCATGTCTTTGCATATCTTTAGCAATTTCTTCAACTACTTGACCTTTATCATCTATTTTCAAACAGCAATTGGTTAAGTTCAGCTTACCACATACTCCTCCTTCAGCTGCTAACAAATAATCAAGTGCTAAGCGGTTCTGATATATCGCAGTGCGCATCTGAATACTTTGTCTAGCTAAGAGCGTGAGAGCATGACTAGTTTCATTGGTTATTATTTCAACTACTGCTTGTAAGCGAATGATACGATTAATCATATAAATTGGGGTACGATAACCATACATACCATCATCATTCCAAGTGGCGGGTCCATAATACTCAATAATTCTTTCTGGTGGCCAATCATCACCTTGCCATTTCTCCCACTTGCCTATCTGTAAGGCCTCTCTCTTTTGTCTTAGTGCTCTTTTGTGTCGGTGGGTAGTGTATACTGGGTATCCTAATTGTTCTCCATGTTCAGTGTTTAAAAGAAAGAAAGAAGGTCTGATGGTTCCTAAGACACATGCTCCTCCCCAGTGTGGTGGGAGTTGTGCATATGCTCGGTTTCCACAGATCCAATATAGGCCAGGTGGGGCCTGCCAGGCTTGGATTTCAGCAAGGTTAGTCCATAGACCTGCAAGTTCAGGAAATCTGGCTAATGGGTTAGGAGGTTCAGGATGTCCAATTCCTGACCACCATGCTGTCTTTGTGGTCGTGGCATTATAGTATTTCTGGATAAGACAGACCAGCTGTCCTACCTTTTGGGTGAACTGGGGTCCAGTTCTGGCATAGCAAAGACGTCCAATGATTGAGTGCGCTAACACCCATTCACTGGTAGTCTTGTGTAATTCAGTCTGATTGTAAATCATGGAATAATTTAATTCTTGGGCTTCCCATGGCCACTGATCTCCCATTTGGGTTCCGCCACAGAAATAACAATCTGTGATCTTAAGACTAGATACTACTGCTCCGGCTAATTCTAGAAATAAATTCTGTGAGGGGTGAGGGATCTCAAACTTATTTACATGCATGGCTTCATAGAAAGTATTATGAAGATGATATTTAGATGACTTGTGGGCTTGGGTATTCAATCTGATATACACAATGGTCCCTGGATCTATTGCTCCTCCAGCAATACGTAAACCAAACTTATATCCTTGTTTCCATGCATGGGGATTGTGTATACGTAAGTGTAAGGGGTTACAAGCATCTTTCTGACATTTATCATTTGTGGTTGGCTTGGTTAGAGTAGCCATCCGCTTATCTATTTTCTCATCGGTTACACCAGTGTTCCAAGTAGCATAAAAAACACATCCCCAATACGGGCAATAGTAGTCTGCTGCTGGGGCAGTACTATAGCCTGGTTCCTTTTTACCGGTACACTTTCTCCATCCCGTGGCACCTTCTGGACACATATACTTATGGTCATTTCGATACGCTTTCTCCCATGTACCACAGGTGGAATAACTATCTCTATTAATAGCATTGCATGCATCAAAATTCAAAACAGCAGGTTTAGTAATGTCCTTAAGTGGTGGCGTTGCAGCTAATATAGGTCCATCTGCATCCTTCCATCTTATTTCCATCGTGTAATAGGATGGATTCTGATGCGGATTATAACATGTCTTAATTTTCCCATGAGTGCAAACATTTAGTTCAGTGGTGTTATAGATACACCGAGTTACTGTTCCCTCGCAGGTATAGTAAGAATGATAAAGCAAAGTCTGAGTTACTTTCAGTCCAATTCTAGTAGAAGTAATGCAGGCAGTGCATGGAGGTAGAGCATAAGTCTGTTCAAAACCTCCAAAGAAGGCAACCAAAGTAAAGCAAAAGTAAAGATGCATGTCGATGTTGATTGGAGTTCTTCTGAATCCTCAGCTTGCTGATCTTGATCACGACGATCTATTATTCTTCGTCCCGTTTGCTAATGAAGCAATTTAACGGGTGCTGAGTGTTGATTGAAGATCCTCAAGTTGTCCAGTACACATTGACCAACTTAGCAATTCAGTTGGCTTGTGGAGTCTGGCTTAGTCAGTGTAGTCTCAAAGTAGTGTGTCAAATCACACACAAATTGGGTTCGTTGAAACAAAACTGTTGCTGCATAGAAAACAGCAATCCTCTTCGAAAGACTTGGCTACTGCAAAGCACTTGTGCTGAAGTGTCTATGCTGCTGGTTGCCGTCTCAGAGTAACTCGCAAGGGTACATCAGGGTGCTGTTCTGCTGTCCACTGCTCTGGTTCAGGATCGGCGGCGGGCTTGACTCTGCTGTGGTGGATCCAGGCGTCGATCTCGGCTACCTTTACTGCAGTTGGGGTAGACAGGATGACGGTGTACGGTCCCTTCCAATGGGGTTCCAACGGTGTCTTCTTCCAATCTTTGATCCACACCGAAGTACCAGGCTGGTAGGGATGCAAGGGTTCCGTCAAGTTGATAGGCAACTGGTCTTGGATCCACGTATGGAGAGTCTGCAGAACAAAACTAAGAGCTAGAAGTTCTTGTCTGGTTACTTCCGAACCAATTTGGGCTAGACTTCCTTTGATTCCCTGCACTATTGGTGGGGGCTTACCATACAAAACTTCAAAAGGGGAAAATCCTGTTGACTTTACAGGAGCTGAGCGTATTCTGAATAAAGCTATGGGGAGCACTTGGGGCCACTTCAATTGTGTCTCCTGACAAAGCTTAGACATTTGGGCTTTCAAGGTACGATTCATGCGCTCAACTTTCCCTGAACTCTGGGGTCTGTATGCAGTGTGGAGTTTCCATTGTATCTGCAAAGCTTTTGCTAACTGCTGAGTAACTTGGGAGACAAATGAGGGTCCATTATCTGACCCTATTACTGCTGGAATTCTGAATCTGGGGACAATCTCTCTCATTAAGACTTTGGTAACTTCTCGGGCTTTCTCAGTTCTGGTTGGGAAGGCTTCTACCCACCCAGAGAAAGTACAAACTAATACTAGTAGGTAATGGTACCCATTGGCTTTTGGCATTTCGGTGAAATCAACTTGGAGGTTGTGCATGGGGGTCACACCTCTTGACTGAACTCGGGGTGCTGTAATAAGGCCTTGCTTGGCATTATTCTTGGCACAAGTTTGACATTGTCGTGCTACTGAAGCTGATATGGTTGTCATCAGAGGGATGTAGAAATGTGGTCTGAGTGCTTTTTCCATAGCACTCTTCCCATAGTGGGTGGCTTCGTGGAAAGCTTTGACAAAGGATGGTCCTAACAGTTCAGGAATTACTATTCGTCCTGGAGGTTGACTGCCCTCTTCTGGTGGCAGCTCAATCCATCCGTCTTTCAATACTCCATTTTCTTTGTCACAATAGTAGTCCAATTCTTTGGTGGTATATCGTGGGGTCCATAGATTCAAAGGTACTGGAAACAATGCTGCTTGCATTGGCATAGCTTGTGGGGCAATTTGTCCTGTCATAGCTGCTTGTCGTGCTGAGGCATCTGCAAATCTATTTCCTCGGGCAACTTCTCCTTTTCCTGCTTGATGTCCTCTGCAATGCATGACAGCTACACGTGTTGGGGCCCAAACGGCATCAAGTAACATCAATATTTCGGGACCATATTTGACTGATTTTCCTCCGGATGTGATGAGTCCTCTTTCTTTATAGAGAGCTCCATGGGCATGCAGGGTAGTGAAGGCATATTTGGAATCTGTATATACATTCAGTATAAGTTTTTCTCCTAACAACAATGCTCTGGTGAGTGCTATCAATTCGGCTTTCTGGGCTGATGTGCCTGAGGCTAGGGCTGATGATTCAACTACTTCGTGTTGAGTGACGACTGCATATCCGGCACAGCGTCGTCCATCAAGGATGAGACTGCTCCCATCAACATAATAGGTTTGGTCAGGATTGTCTATGGGCACATCTGTCAAGTCGGGTCGGCTGGAGAACACAGTCTCCATGACTTCGATACAGTCATGTTCTGGGAGTTCTTCACTGATAGGTATCAAGGTGGCTGGATTCAGGGCATGGCTCACTTCAAGTTGTATCTGTGGGTTTTCACATAACATGCTCTGGTACTTCAACATTCGGGAATTGGTGAGCCAATAATTTGCTTTTTGTTCCATAAGGGCAAGGACTGCATGTGGCACAGTGACTCGTATGTTCTGTCCTAGTGTGAGTTTGTCTGCTTCACTCACTAGTAGTGCTGTAGCTGCAACTGCTCTCAAGCAAGGTGGCCATCCTTTGGCCACAGGGTCCAATTGTTTCGATAGGTAGGCTACAGGTCGTTCCCAATTTCCCAATTTCTGAGTCAACATGCCTAAGGCATTTCCCTGTGCTTCATGTACAAACAAGTGGAAAGGTTTGTGGACATCTGGTAGTCCAAGTGCTGGTGATGACATCAATTCTTCTTTTCACTTTTGGAAGGCTGTATCCTGCTCAAGTCCCCACTCCAGTGGCGACTTCTCTTCTCCTTTTGTGGCTTCATACAGTGGTTTAGCAATTTGGGCAAAGTTGGGTATCCAAATTCGGCAATATCCTGCCGCTCCCAGAAAGGCTCTGACTTGCTTTCTGGTTGTTGGAGTTGGAATTCTGCATACTGCTTCTTTTCTTTCTCTGCCTAATCTTCTGCTTCCTTGGGTGATACGAAAACCCAAGTATTTCACTTCTTTTTGGCATAGCTGTGCTTTGGCTCTGGAAACTTTGTATCCAGCTTCCTCTAGTAACTGCAAGAGATCTTTGGTGGCTAGTATACATTCACTTTCTGATACGGCAGCTATCAACAGATCATCCACGTATTGGAGAAGCACTCTCTTCCCCGGGGCTACTGGATAGCTTGAAAGGTCTTGATTCAGTGCGGCACTAAAGATGGTAGGCGAATTCTTGAATCCTTGGGGTAATCTTGTCCAGGTAAGTTGGCCCCATCTTCCAGAGATGGGGTCCTGCCATTCGAATGCAAACAATATTTGGCTTACAGGGGCTAATCTTATGCAAAAGAATGCATCTTTCAAATCCAGTACAGTGAAATGGGTAGCTTCAGCAGGTATCAGTCCTAGGAGGGTGTAAGGATTGGGTACGACTGGATGTATGGTCTCAGCTGCATCATTTACTCTTCTCAAATCTTGCACTGGGCGATAATCATCTGTCCCAGGCTTCTTTACTGGCAAAGGTGGAGTGTTCCATGGGGATTGGCATACTTTTAGTAGGCCATACTCAAGCAATCTTTGTAGGTGGCGATGGATGCCTTCAATTGCGGCTCTTGGGAGAGGGTACTGTTTGACGTGCACTGGTGTAGCACTAGGCTTGAGGGTTACAATTACTGGAGCTATATGTTTAGCTAGGCCTGGGGGGCTGCCTTCTGCCCATACTCCAGGTGGTGCATCAATACTTTTCAAAGTTTGTTCATAATAGGTGTCTTGGACAGAATCATCAATATAATACCTCCATTCTTCTTCTCGGGGAACTGTCAGCAGCATTACTCCTGCTGGTTTGGTTTGGGGATTTACTGTCATTTGCATTTCTCCTTGCTCAGAGAAAGATATTTGTGCTTGAAGCTTGGCTAACATATCTCGTCCCAGTAGTGGCACTGGACATTCGGGCATGTAAAGGAATTGATGAGTTACTTGCTGTCCTCCCAGACTGCATATTCGGTTTTGAAGAAAAGACTTTGTGGCTTTGGCACCAGTTGCTCCTATGATGGTGACTGCTTTTGTAGTGAATGGGGCTATCTTTTTGTCTATTACTGAATGTTGTGCTCCAGTATCAACCATAAAGTCCATAATTTGGTCTCCTATTTGTATTCCGACCATAGGCTCCTGGAGACCTAAAGCAAACTTGGAGCCCGGTCTGTCCTAATCCACGTCATTCTCATCATGGGCTGGTGTGGCCAATGCTTGAATGGCTCCTCCTCTCTCTCGCTGGAATTGTTCTCGATTGGCTCCTCCTCGGCTTCGGGGATAGCTTCGTCTTTCTTCTCGCCACTGATGGCTGCTGTCGTCATCATGCTGGGCGTCTTCGAGTTGCGGGCACATATCTCTCCAATGTCCTTCCTCTCTGCAATAGGCGCATTGGTTCACGCCTAGTCTCTGGGTCCGGCCTCCGCCTTGACCCCGCCCTCTTCCTCTGCTCCTTCGACTAGGGACACCTCCCCTTTTCTGTTCCACTATGGCCGCAGCCAAAAAATCAGCTTTCTTCTTCATCTTTCTATCACATTCTCTCTGTCTTTCAGTATCACGATTCACATACACTTTATGAGCGACTTCCAATAACTGTGTTGCATTCATGCCCGCAAACCCTTCTAATTTCTGTAATTTACGTCTAATGTCTGGTTGAGACTGGTTTACAAAAGCAGAATTCACCATACATAAACTTCCTGGTGCCTCTGGATCATAGGGAGTATACATTCTGTAAGCTTCAGTTAATCTCTCATAAAAATCTGCTGGGCTCTCATCTATCCCTTGGATAACTCCTGCAACTTTGGAAAGGTTCATAGCTTTCTGGCCCCCCCTTCTCAGGCCTTGTAAAAAGCCTTGGCGAAAACGGGCTAGGGCTGTGGATCCTTCATCTGTATTTGGATCCCATTGGGGGTCTTCATTCGGGAATTCTCTCTGAGCTGCTTCCCTACGGTCTATTATATTCTGCCCCTGTGCCGGAGCTGCAGGGTTTTCTGCCATCCATTCAATAGCTGCTTTTCTAATTCTTGCTCGTTCTTCTGTAGTGAATAGGGTGGTCAGGAGCTGACGGCAATCTGGCCAAGTGGGTTGGTGAGTTTCCATAATACTAGTTACTAATTCTGTCAGCTCCTGGGGCTTACTAGTATAGGAGGCATAATGCGACCTCCAATTTAATAAATCAGTTGTAGAGAAAGGGATATACACATAAGTTAGGGGTCCCGCTACCACTTCATCATTATCATTCTTTACGGGCACTCCCGGGACTTGCCGTAAGGGAAACAGTTTAGCTGCTATGGGTGTCTTTTGGGATCTAAGGGTTATTGTCGTTGCCTTTGCAGGAGTCACTTTCTTTTTCTCAACAGGTTTTGCTTTGGGTTTCTCTGTCACTGGCATGCTAGTGCTAGTGCTGACTTTCTCAATTATTTGTACACTTTCCTCATCTGGGGGATTCTCTCTTTCTCCTTCTTCAGTCTCCACTTCTGACTCGCTTTTTAGGTCCTCCTCTTCTTTTCCCGCTAATTCTTCCTCTTTCTCTTCTCCAGGAGGAGGGGGGTCAGGGGTTGGGTCCCGCCTCGGCTCTGGCCGTCTCTGGGGTTCTGGGGCAGGACGCCGGGCTACTCTTACTGAACCTGGGGTTCGGGGCTGCCTGAGAATTATTTCTGGGGAATCAGGATCTGCCAGGATGGGCTTCTTTCTGGCTTTCTTATCCTGCTCTTTCATTCTAGGCTGTTCCGTTTTCTGTCTAGAATCTGCTTTAGCTAACATTATTCTGCACTGTTCCTCATAACAGCGCTGCGCCCAGGGGGGCGGATCTTCACAAATACTTAACCAGGAATCTATATAGGGGTACTGGTCGGGGTGCGCTATCCGCACTCTACGGTGTATTGACTGAATAATCTCTACTTTGAACGTTCCCTCTCGGGGCCAGATGGGGTCTAGATCGGGCCACTCCCTAGTACACAAAATCTGCAAACGGGCTGCTGTCATTTTAATACCATAATCTCCTGAATATCCCTCTTTAAAATGTACGATCATACATTCTAATGGAGTGTTTCTAGTAGACCCCGCCCCTCCCATTTCGATGTGTGCGCGCAACAACAGACAGAAGGGAAAAGGAGGGCGGACCGTGGGTAAGGGGTCCTCACGGCCCTGGAAACGTATAGGAAATACAAATAACAAGACAAGACGACAATCGCTTCCCCCTTTTCGCGACCTGAACGCGGTCGCCCGGTCAGGAAATGCGCTACTCAGGGGTCCGCCTTCACTTGGTCCGTGCTGCCAGACCTCTCATTCACACTTCGTTCACACAATCATGCTAGCAACGTATCCCAGAATGCATTCGTTTCTACCTATTCTGACTAGTCTTTTCCAATTTCCCAATTACAAAAAGGATGGGGGTTTCACCCAGCGAATTCCCATGCCAGGCTACTCGGCCCTTCCTTGAGAGGTGATCATGCTCTCTTACCAATTCCCAATATCTCGAGATTACAAATTCCAAAGTTCCAAGTTCCAATGGCAGTACTGCGCTTTCTATTTCTGTCTAGACCAAAAATCAAAACTATACTCACCGGATCCGGTCCTCAAACTTCCCAAGCAGGCGCATGAGTTGGACCTCGGACTCCCCTCACTCGGGTTCGAGGCGTTGACTCCAGCCGGGCTCGTCACCCGCCGAGGTCCGACCAGCTCCCTCCGATACAAGGGACCGGTGGCGCCAGGGAGCAGCCCTCGTCGGAAGGGCGCGATCCCGGCAGGACCAAGCCTATAGAGGCGGAAAGTCGTGGTATATTGCCCTATATACACTTTGATTCCACAACTTCCCGGCCAACGCACCAAGGAATATGTAGCAGCAAAGCGCAGACAAACCAATGATACCAGGAGTCTGTTCAGAAGGTCCAAATCATTTATTTGTGCACAAGTCTCGAACCAATCAATTTCAAAATGGCTGAGCAAAGTTTTCAAGCATTACAACAACTTTTATAGACTTCTGTTCCATTCTAGGTATAGAAAAACATTTCATTGGTCCCGGTAATCTCCCGTACCTCCCGTACCTCTTCTATTGGTCCCGGTACTGATAAGTTTATCCAGTTATATCCCTCCAGTGGGCATGACACCTGCATACCCCCCTTCTAGTCCCAATTACAATGGTCAGTTCATCAACTTGTTACTTTCACACTTTCAAGGTTATAGAACCAATTTGTATGTGCAGAGGAGCTGGGCTCTGCAACTCATCTGTCAGCACTCCCAATTATTTCTTTGCAGATGTACTTTTTCTTATCAGTAACTTTTAAACATGTTTTTCTGTATTTTTCCATCTTTCAATACTGCAGTTCTGCTTACCTAAGCTAATTCAATACTTCTACTGAGTTCTATCTTACAATAGCAGCATATTGGGGGATGTGCAATCCTATATGCCTCTCCACAGGCCTCATTTACAGGTCAAGCTAGCCATGCTGGCCTGCTTATGTTCGGACACTGTGGGTCACAGGCCTGCACCTGCCACATTAGAAACCCAAGACAATTTTTGAATCTATATAGCCTTGGAAGATTGGAGGGATTTACCTTTGCTTGCTTTAGTGATCTCTACCCTCTGTAAACTTGACATTTACTACAAGTAGTGGCAATCACCATTCTATATGTGGCCTGTGAGTAAATGAACATTCATAGGCCCTTGTCCCCTCCTGTTAGACTGGAAACCCATGCTGAGTACTGAGGTCTGTACGTATACACTGCATACTGACAAGGGACCCTGTGCTGACTGTTGCCACTACTGTTCCTGCTTTAGATGAGTGGAGGGAGGGAAAGGAGGCTGGAGACCTGCTATTTTGATTTCATCATCAACTGAGGCCACGTAAATTTCCAGTTGTTAAAATGGGGTCAGATGAGATAAAGGTTTGAAAAGCACTGGGCTAAAGGTTTGAAAAGTGCTATGTTGAACCAAGCACTATCTTTATATCACCACCTAATGGCAGATCTGAGAATAGCATCTAAAATGGAAGTGACTAACTCCCATCCTTGAGGGCTACAAGATGTCTAACTATTCAGGATTTCCACAATGAATATGCATGAGATATTTTTATTTACTTTTCTCTAAGAACATGTTTAATTTGAATAATAAGGGTTCCAAAGTATTAAACCACCCTAGAACTTAAAACAATGGTTTATTTGTTCTTAGTGTTCTTCTTCACACTACGGAGGTCTTTTACTAAAAGGCGCTATGGTGTTGCACCTAACAGGCCAAAAGCACCGAAACCATAGCATGTTAGGTGCCACACTACCATGTTAACTGTTGGGGGCATGGAAAGCATGTTCCCGGCAGTTACTGTGAAGCTCTGTACCCTAATGCAGTATACTAATAGTGTGGGTGCACTTTACGCAGGTGCGTTAGGTGAACCTGTGCCAATTACATAGGTCACAGTGTGCAGTGTTTAAGCCATGCTTAATGTGCAGTGCCTGCCATGCACCCACTCTGCCTCCTACCCTCCCCCTTAACACTGTAATGCGAGATTCACAGTGCGAGAATCGGCCCATGCTGTCATGGTTCTGCGCTAGCTGTCAACCATGTCCTAGTGCACCTTCAGGGTGCGTCAGAACACATGCTGATAGCTAGCATCGTTTAGTAAAAGGCCCCCTAAGATTAGCCAATGTAAAACAGCTTCAGCATAAAAAAAGTCTAAATTGCTGCTCTGTATGTTAGTGCACCCATTATTTAAATCTATTGTAATGACCTATTTAGCAACTTACTCCGAAGTAATAATCAGTGCTACATGTTAGCAGTTTGTAATTTCTCCCTTAGTGCTGAAATCTTTATTATAGCCACTGAACTGTAATGAAGCTTCTAGCATGGAAGTTAAAGGTGAAGTGCTGTACTACATTTCAGATGAAACTTAAACTGCCCTGGCAAAAAAAGAATATTTGTGGCCCTGAAACCTGCCCCCTCCCACTTAAAATAATCCATGCTGGTCCCAATGGGACCTAAAGTCCCCAGTCCTAATGGGACCTCAAAGCCTCCTCACCCTATCCCAAATCATCCCAGTTAGGAGGCAGGAGTGCTGTCCACTTGCACCTGGAAAAAGCAGTGCCTGACCCCTAGCAGTATGTTGTATTGCAAAGAATCAGGCACAACCTTATTCCAAAATGATGGGAATGAGATGGGGTGGGGTGGGGTGGGGGGAGAGATCTGGGACACAACTTGTGCTGAATACAACCAAAATGAAATTTTGTTTTTTCTTTTTGTTTTTGTTTGTTTTTTTAAATTAGATTTGTCCTCCTATATGGAGTACCTGGAGGAGTAGCCTAGTGGTTAGAACACTGGCTTGGTAACTAAACAACCAGGGTTCAATTCCCACTAGCACTCCTTGTGGCCTTGGGCAAGTCACTTAACCCTCCATTGCCTCGGAAGAAAGGCCTGGCAATCTACTTTCGGTGATACTGCCAAGAAAACCCAGGAGCTTCTGGGTCACCAGGAGTCAGCACTGACTCAAAGGCACACATTGCAAAATGGAGTACCTGAAGATTGGAGAATGCTCAATGTAATGCCAATTTTTAAAAAGGGTTCCAGGGGCTATCCGGGAAACTACAGACCGGTGAACCTGTTGTCTGTACTGGGCAAAATGGTAAAAACCATTATAAATAATAAAATTAATGAACATGTAGATAGTCATGGTTTAATGGGAGAAAACCAACATAAATTCAGCCAAGGAAGATCTTGCTTTACTAATATTACATTTTTTTGAAGGTATGAATAAACAGGCAGATAAAGGTGAGCCGGTTGATATAGTATATCTGGATTTTCAGAAAAGTCTTTGACAAGGTCCCTCATGGGAGATTCTTGGTGAAATGAAAAAGAAATGAGATAGGAGGTAGTATACTATAGTAAATCATGAACTGATTAAAAGATAGACAGCAGAGAGTAGTATAAATGGCCAACTCTCTTAATGGAAAAAGGTGAATAGTGGAGTACTCCAGGGATCTGTGCTGAGCCCGCTGTTTTTTTTTTTTTTAACATATTTCCATTTCCATTTCATTTATGAATAACGAGTGAGATGATCAAATTTGCAGTTGACACAAAATGATTCAAAGTTGTTAAAACACAAGAGGATTGTGAAAAATTACAAGAGGACCTTGATAAATTGGAAGACTGGACATCCAAATTGCAGATGAAATTTAATGTGGACAAGTACAAATTTATGCACTTAGGGAAGAACAACCCAAACTATAGTTACATGATGCACGGTTCCATATTAGGAACCGCCACTCAGGAAAAGGATTTAGGGATCATTGTGGATAATATGTTGAAACCCTCCGCACAGTGTGTGGCGGCGGCCAAGAAAACAAATAGAATGCTAGAATAATAAGGAAAGGAATGGAGAATAAAACCAAGAATATAATGCCTCTGTATCGTTCCACGGTGCGATTGGACCTTTAATATTGTGTGCAATTCTGGTCACCATATCTTAAAAAGGCAATTAGAAAAGGTACAGAGAAGAGCCACCAAAATGGTAAAGAGGATGAAAGGATATCCCTATGAGGAAAGGCTTAAAAGGTTAGGGTTCTTCAACTTGGAAAAAAGATGGCTGAAGAGTGATATGACAGAGGGCTATAAATTAATGAATGGGTAAACCTAGATCGGTTGTTTACTCCATCAAAAAGTAGAAAAAGACTAGGAGACATGCAATGAAGTTACAGTGTAACCCATTTAAGACTAATAAGGGAAAATATTTCTTTACTCAACGTGTAATCAAACTCAAATTCATTACCGGAGGATGTAGTACACTCATTCTGCTGCTCCTCTCTACCAGTCCTCTCTTTTCTCTCCCTACACCCCTCTTCAGGAACCCACTCTTCTGGCGGATCCCTTCTATCTGTGCCTTTCTCTTCTATGGCTAACTCCAAACTTTGATCCTTCCACCTTGCTGCTCCTTATGCCTGGGACAAACTACCTGAGTCGGTGCAACAGGCTTCGTCTCTGGCCCTTTTCAAATGTAAAAGGGAAGGGGATCTTTGAGCACTAGATTTGTTGCTCCTAGTAGGAGTACCTCTGTGGATTTTCATATATTCAGGAATACTTACTGCCTCAAAGGTTGCAAAATACTGATGTAATTCATAAATATAGCACAAGTGAGTGCGTGTGTTTCAGCAAGCACGTATCCCTTACAGAAATATGCTAGCTGCATATATACCTTTGTATGCCAAATGTATTACGGTATATACTGCTGAATTCCCTTTTTGTAAAGGATTTGCCTTAGCAGTAGAAAAAGGAGCTGTTCAGATTCAGAAATTTTTCCAAGCTCTTCCTGCCCACCTTGCTGCTGCTGTGTCTGGATAAATCTCTGAATATAGCATCTTTATGACTTTCATATTTAATAGAACAAAATGTCCTGCACCATGATCTTTGAATTCACAGCTACCAGGATTATTTGTTTTCATTTTTTAATCTTCCCTCCTGATCATTAACCTAGTCATAGCATTGACCAAATAAATCTGGTATGCAAGTATTTGTGCAAATGAGACCCAGTAGATATTCAAATATTTACGCAAGGAGCCTCTATGCATGGCCTTGTATCACCCTTGAGCTACCTATGCTCATAGGTGGCCTCCATCAGGGCTGGATTTAAGATGCTGGTTTCCATAGACAAGACAGGAGAACAGTGGAAAACGGTGTTAACACAAGAGGAATCAGGCCCCTATTTGGCCCAGATATTTGGTGCCTTCAAAATCTGCTGTCCTAGACAGTTGCCTGCCATTCATCACCCTCTTTTCCTACCCGGCACTCTAGTTTCCTCCTTGCTCTCTGCCGCCTGATTCCAGCTGAAAACAGGAGAAAAAAGGAGTTGATGGCATGACAGTCCAGGTGCTTTTCTAACCCTTTCTTTCTGTCACTGGCACCTTTTTGAGTGCACAGTAGAAATCTGTTGAGCACCAGGCAGGTCTGACAGCATAAGAAGCTGGATGTGAGGAAACCTGACATAGTGGTAAAGGAGAAAACCACCAGAATGACACTGAATAGACATATCTGTTCCAAATGATTATTCCATGAATCATGTGGAGGGATAAGATCCTGAAATAACAAGCAATGCAGTCGCAGACCAAGAAAATGTGGCAGAAAGATACAGAAATATTTCCCATTGTATTAAAAGTCACAGGATTGATTATGAAGAATTTCCAATTGCACCTTGATAAGTTGCCTATGTAAGTTACATCTTACGAACTCAAGGAGGAAGCTTTCTTTGGCACAATACAGTACAAGTAATACAGACAGCGTCAGCAGTAAATTTGAAAAACTGAGTTCATACTTCACATACCCTGGCTTAGGAGTGAGGTTGATGCCCCCCAGATCTGAGCTGTGAACCACATGGGCAGGAGAGTCACCAGTGGCAGGAAGAGCAGGTTAGAGAAGTACTGGGCCTGCTGAACTGCCAGCTGGCAAGAAGGCAAAGGGCCAGAGTAGATGGGGATGGGACACAAATTTTAACAGTGGCCCCCACTGAGTCTATGAAGGTGGCTAGGTGGAGATCAGGCGCAGCGCTGGTATTGTCTGGAACGAGTGCAGGTGCAAGAAATGGGGCTGGCAACACTACTGTTGTACCAGCTGGAGGCAAGGTAGTTATACAAGTTATGCAGGGGCAACCTGATCCACATGATCAAAATACGTCATGATATTCAGAAGGAGCTTGGAAAAATGCTAGAGGAATGTACCCTCTTAGCCGTTCTGCAAGATGATCCACTACTGTCCTTGACCACATTTTCACCCGAGTCCCAGGTTTGGGGAGAGAGAAATGAGGTTCTTGGGACAGATCTGGAAGGGAAGAGAAATAAAACCCTTTACGGATTGATCTGCTAGAAGAATTTGGCATCCTCGTATATACACGCTACTTATTCCGGGAATGGGACTACTTAGCGTGGCCAACTCAGAGTGGGCGAACTTTAAAAGGCTGCTTCTTCTATTTGGTTCAGAACATAAGCAAGCATTTGGCATCGATAAGTGCTGTTCCCAAATAGGAGAGGAAACGGTAGACGACTCCTCTGTTTCCTCCATCTATGTGGAATCTGTTTGATAGAATACAGTGCTGAGGATTACACTAACAACCATTCTGAAGCTGCTCATCGTCTCCTTTGAGCCGAACTTGGAACGCACCATCCCATGATCTGGAAGTTCATTGATGGCCTCAGAAAGGTGCAGAAGGGCAGAGATGCCTATTATGAACAGCTTGTTTCAGGCCACAGTCCTCCAGCCAATTTGAGGAAATACCGCAAAGCTAATCAAAACATTTCAAAGATTGTGTCAGATTATGGCGCTAGACGCCCTACAGAATACTTGCGTGCCATAACTCAATTATCAGATAGCATAACAATCTTTTTTTGATGTTTTCCTATTACACTTTGGATGTTTCAGATTTAATTTGACAAATCCGAAATTATCAGATAGTAAAACATCCAAAAACATTTTATTAAGCTATTGCATTTACTATTGCACTTTTTGACATTTCCAAATTCCACCTCATATATGTGACCAGTAACGGGTGTAAGACAACTCAGAGTGGCACACTGAGTTGGCCACGCTTAGTTGGCCGCTCTGATTTGGCCATGCTGAGTTGTCTTAGACCCACTTATTGCTCCAGGTACAGAGGATTTTAGAGAGAGCAAGGGACAGAGGGATGGAGCTGAGAAGCAGGAACAGGCTAGAGACAATTATGACATCTCTGCTGCCTGGAAAAAAAACTTATCATTCAAGATACTAGAAGACAAAGACTGGGGGTTTGTTACTAACTCTGCTATTGTGAGTAGATGGAATTCTAACCCAGTCTTAATGTTACAAGAGAGAGACAGGCAAAGACTTTGGAACTCCTTACAAGGAATCTTGATATGGAATAAATATCAAGAGATATTGTACAAGTTATATCATTTTACATATAGAAGTTAATTATATTTTGCGTGGCTTAGTAACACCAGCCCCCTTTACTAGAGGGGCTGTGATGTTCAGGCCACCTTCTCTCATGTGGTGGATATGAAGAATGATGGGTGGGTTTTGGTTAGAGGTCCATGATGTCACTGAGGCAATGCTCTTTTGAATTTACACCCCAGTTATATCTTCATGGGAGCTGGTCAACATTGCAGGTGACCAGCAGCAAAATGCTGCAGGCAACTCCTTCATGCAGCCAGGGATCATCATTGCTTACTTTTGGAAAAGAACTCCAGAGCCCAGGCAGTGGAGGCTAAAATGTGGTGATAGAGCAGCTTACATAGGCGCTCTTAAAATATGCTTCAATAGTTATAAGAAAATTTGGGGTCCCTACTGGGACTAGCACTGTGAACAAGTAGTACAATTGAGATGAAGTCCCTTTGGCGCTCTAACTTAGAAGGATGAATATTTTGGCTGACATCTTATCTTGAAATTCAGATAAAACGTTATTAAAAATTCTTCTGCCTTACCATAATGATCTATCAAGGTAAAACAACTAATATTTTTCGCTGGCAGTCATACTCCAATTCACTGAATTTCAAACTATAGGCTGAGGTTTGTTTGTTTTTTTTTAATCACATACAGTGAAAATGAATCCTTCTTCTAATGCTCCTGCATATTCTTTTTCTGTATTTATCGTCTTTAGAAAATTCTCTTCTAATTTTAATCTTCAAGCTCTTTAGATGGAAGTCCTGTCTTAGCTTCACTCACATAAGAAACCCATTAAGCAAAGCTGCAGTAGAATCCAATGAAAAAGGCCTACTAATATAATCACCATTACACCATCATTGACATGTTTTAAGAAACAGTGTAGTGCACATTTTTTATATATTTTTGCCGGATCGTCTGTGAATGAGGATGTAAAACATACTCTTATAACAGACCCTCCATTTTATTTGATTTTTAAAAGGTCTCACCGACCAAATTTGCCGGAGGCTATGAACGGCCCATGAGACCAGCCTCTGCAAACGCGTAACTTTTCAGTTATTATCAATCCCTGGCTGTGAACAGTTTCCTGTAATCACCAAATGTCATGATAAGGAAATTCACATTACTCATCGAAAACTTTGTCAGATGATAAATTGATACGGCTTAAACTTGCTTAAACTTATCACTCCCGTTCGATTCAAAATTTCCAACTCTTCTCAATGGGGTCCGTAAACTGGTTCACCGCTGCCATTTTCCTTAGAAGACATTCCCACCGAAGCATCGGGTAATCCTACGACACAAAACTTTGTGTTTCAAGCCCAATACGAGAATGGCCCTTTATCAAGCATCATACCCGACTTCTGTTCCGGTTGAACAAAGATGATGTTATTCTTGCTGAATCCAATGATAGCATTCGATGACACAAACTGAAGATCAATTTAAAGACCACCATTCAATCTCCGCATTTAATCCCTGGGGGGTCACTGTCTGGAGCATGAAAATCCAGCGTTGTTCTCGATAACGCAACAAGGCTTGCCAGTCACCCCCTCGTGTAAATGAAGGAACTGTATCCACTATTGTCCATCTTAACTGATCAAAGGCATGAGAATGCTGTATGCAATGTTGAACTAACGGAGCACTCATCACCTTAGTGTTTATACGTGATCTATGTTCCTGCAACCGCTTCTTTATTGGTCGTATTGTCATGCCCACATATATCAGCGTGCAAGGACATATAATCAAATAAACTACATAGGTAGACATGCAATTAGTTGTATGACGTAAGAAATAATGTTTTCTGTCCCGTGGGTCCACCCATTCCATCCCTTCCAGAGTCAATGAACACATATCACACTGACCACAGGCTTGATGACCCCCACCGGAGGACCCTGTGGCAGTTCCCGTGATGGTATGAACTACGCGGTCAGCTATATTTGCTCCACGGCGATAAGCTAATCACAGGGGTATTTGAAAACACGCATGATCGGCCAAAATATGCCAATGAGATCGTAGAATCTTAGAAATTTCCATCGTATGAGGCATATACGGCAAAACCCCAGTGAAGCAGCCTGAAGGTTCATTCTCCATCTGACGTGGATTCTCCCACCATTCCGGATGATTGTTAAGAGCCCGCTTATATGCGGAATTGATTAAAGACATACGATATCCTTGAGCTTGCAACCGACTCTGTAAATCCGCGGCATGTTTTTTATATTCATTCCTAGTTGAACAGAGACGCCGAATGCGAATGAATTGACTGACAGGGAGAGCTTGTCTCAAAGAACGAGGATGGAAACTAGTGTATTGCAACAGCGTATTCCTTTGAACTGACTTGCGATAAAGAGTAGAGTGTAATCTCATATTTTCCTTAAAGAGAACCATATCCAAAAATTCAAACTGAGAGTCATTTGACTTAGCTTCAAACTTAATATGTACGTGTAAAGAATTTAACCAGCACACAAAATGTTGTAACCCCAATGCAGTCCCGGTCCAAACAAAAAACACGTCGTCTAAAAATCGTTTCCAAACTAATACTTGCTGAAACTCAGGTGCAGTATACAAGTAAGTGTCCTCAAAATGAGACATGTAAAGAGCTGCCACAGATGGAGCAACAGTTGCCCCCATCGCAATTCCGAAACATTAATGATAAAACATTTGATCATATAAAAAGTAGTTCTCATTCAAAACCCAAGACAATAACCGCAGCATAAACCTTTTTGGAATCCGGGAGGGTAAACCTAATGGTAAAGACGCTAGTATAGAATATGCCTCCTTCTGATCGATGTTAGTATATAAAGCTACCACGTCCAAGGTTACTAAAATGTAATGAGACAACATTGGGACATCACGTATCTGAGACAAAAAGTGGTAGGAATCTTTAACATGCGATTTAATGGCAAGTGTCAATAGTTGAAAAAATCTGTCACAAAAAATAGATAATGGCTCTAAAATAGATTCTCTACAAGAAACTATCGGACGCCCAGGGGGGTCCTCCAGCGACTTGTGAATCTTGGGGACCATATATAGCACCGGGATTTTTGGAAATTTTGGGTTTAGAAAATTAAATTCCTTCATAGTAATCCAAGAATGCTGTCATGCCATCAAGGTATATTCCTTGATATCCGATTGCAATTTAGGTCCCGGATCTTCCACTAACTGTATATAATACTTTAAATTCCGCAAATGAGCCAAAACCGTAGCATGATATATTTCAGTGCTCTGAACCACTACAGCCCCTCCTTTGTCGGCACGCCGAATAGTAAGGTGAGGAGCATTTTGCAAATAATTGGCATATTGGCATATTTTGGCCAAACATGCGTGTTTTCAAATACCCCTGCGATTAGCTTATCGCCGTGGAGCAAACATAGCTGACTGCGTAGTTCATACCATCACGGGAACTGCCACAGGGTCCTCCGGTGGGGGTCATCAAGCCTGTGGTCAGTGTGATATGTGTTCATTGACTCTGGAAAGGATGGAATGGGTGGACCCACGGGACAGAAAACATTATTCCTTACGTCATACAACTAATTGCATGTCTACCTATGTAGTTTATCTGATTATATGTCCTTGCACGCTGATATATGTGGGCATGAAAATACGACCAATAAAGAAGCGGTTGCAGGAACATAGATCACGTATAAACACTAAGGTGATGAGTGCTCCGTTAGTTCAATATTGCATACAGCATTCTCATGCCTTTGATCAGTTAAGATGAACAATAGTGGATGCAGTTCCTTCATTTACACGAGGGGGTGACCGGCAAGCCTTGTTGCATTATCGAGAACAACGCTGGATTTTCATGCTCCAGACAGTGGCCCCCCAGGGATTAAATGCGGAGATTGAATGGTGGTCTTTAAATTGATCTTCAGTTTGTGTCATCGGATGCTGTCATTGGATTCAGCAAGAATGACATCATCTTTGTTCAACCGGAACAGGAAGTCGGGTATGATGCTTGATAAAGGGCCATTCTCGTATTGGGCTTGAAACACAACGTTTTGTGTCGTAGGATTACCCGATGCTTCGGTGGGAATGTCTTCTAAGGAAAATGGCAGCGGCGAACCAGCTTACGGACCCCATTGAGAAGAGTTGGAAATTTTGAATCGAACGGGGGAGATAAGTTTAAGCAAGTTTAAGCCGTATCAATTTATCATCTGACAAAGTTTGATGAGTAATGTGAATTTCCTTATCGTGACATTTGGTGATTACAGGAAACTGTTCACAGCAAGGGATTGATAATAACTGAAAAGTTACACATTTGCAGAGGCTGGTCTCATGGGCCGTTCATAGGGGCTTGTTTACAAAGCCGCGGTAGTGGTTCGCGATCGCGATCGCAGCCGCGGCCCCATTGAAATCAATGGGGCCGCGGCTCCGAATACGATCGCAAACCGCTACCGCGGCTTTGTAAACAAGCCCCATAGCCTCCAGCAAATTTGGTCGGTGAGACATTTTAAAAAGCGAATAAAATGGAGGGTCTGTTATAAGGATCACATCGACAAACATGAAACACTCGACGACAACCAACACGGATTTCGTCCCAACCACGGTGTCGAAACGCTACTGATCTACCTCTTCGACAGCATCCTAAGAATAATTGACAATACCAGGAATGGAATCATAATGATCTTCATCGACATCTCCTCAGCATTCGACACAGTGGACCACAACATGCTCCTGGAAAGACTAAAAAACACTGGTATACACGGCATCACACTGAAATGGTTCCACTCGTACCTAACCGAAAGACAGCTACAGGTCAAGGTGGGACACATCACCTCCCGACCCATCAAAATCCGTCAAGGAGTACCTCAAGGATCTGCGCTCTCAGCACTCCTATTTAACATCTACATCCAACCAATATGCAACATCATGAAAGAGAACAACATTCAATACACAATCTATGCGGACGACATCATGATATACACCCCGATATCAATCGACAACCCGGACTTCTCTAAGATAACAGACTGCCTTACACAAATGACCAATTGGTGTCAGGACAACAACCTCGCAATAAACTACAACAAGACTGAAGCTTTAATCATTACTCGGAACCAAAGCTTCATACACCACCGAATATAAGATACAAAACACAACTATACCAATAAGGTCAGAAGTGAGATACCTCGGGGTTACGCTGGACAATAAACTCAATCTCAAGCCACACATAGGCAAAACAATACAAAAAGCCTACTACAAGATGCGAATCATCAGGAGACTGAAACCACTCCTCACCCCAGAACACTTCCGTACCGTATGTCAAGCTCTGATAACCCCACTACTGGACTTCTGCAATCCGATATACCTTGGTCTACCGAAACAAGCCATCAAACCACTCCAACTGGCACAAAACACCGCAGCACGAATCATATCCGGAACTGCAAGACAGGAGCACATCACACCCACCTTAAAGGACTTACACTGGCTTCCAATCAGTGCACGCATCAGATACAAAACTATCATAAACCTATACAAGATAAAACAGCACACATCAGCCAACAGCCTGCACACCCTCATACAACCAGACACCAGTACACGTCCAAGAAGAAAACAAACTCACAACCGAGTCAGCACCCAATGTGAATACAAACACACACGCAAGGACACAACAGACCGAGCACTCTCCATGGCTGCTCCAACAATATGGAACAAACTACCGGACAATTTGAGGGCAACTACAGACCTCAAGGACTTTAGGAAACAGCTGAAAACCATGCTGTTCATAGAACACTATGGACACATCACATAGTCTAAATAGCTGTATATCAGCACACGTCACCGCCTAACACTGTATGTATATAAGATGTTTTTAGCACCACTGTATATAGCCCACATTGTACATAACTCAAACTAATCTAGCACACAACACAACACGCACCCAACTAAATTTTCACCCTCACTGCATGTATAACACACTCACACTACCAGATTGTTTGCTGTGATACCACCTTGATTATTATGATAAGGCGGTTTAGAAATACTGTTAAATAAAATAAAAAATAAATGTTTTACATCCTCATTCACAACGATCCGACAAAAATATATAAAAAAAGTGCACTACACTGTTTCTTAAAACATGTCAATGATGGTGTAATGCTGTCTTAGCTTTAAGCAGCATGGCTCTCATTTGCAGCTGCCAGAGATAGTCTTGGTCACTGAGGCAACGACAAAATTAACTGTGACAGCAGGCGAGAGAGTATAGTTCTGGATGCTGAATTTATAGGTAATCCATCTTTTCCAGTGCTATCACCTTTGCAGAGGTTCAAAAAAACTGTAATAATTGGAATTAAAAGTTTAAAAAAATCCTGTAAAGCCATGTTTTTGCCATATTCTCCTATATTTGGAAGTCAAAATCATGATCAAGAAAAAAAGACTTTTGAAAGTCAATGATTTCCCTTTTTATTTCTGTGGAGGCCAATTCCCATCGGAGCCCATCCGGACATCCAAAATCTGGACAGAACGGTTGTGCATGTGATTCTGCACCCACATGAGTGTCTAAAGCAGAAGCGGATGCAACGGGCTTGGATGGGCAGGACATGTCCCGATTCAGGCCCACTGTACGTCCATCCCACTCCCTGTACATATCACCTGAGGCTCCTGCATGGAGCCCAGTGCAATGGCATTCCATCACCAGGGCACCAGGATGCCATGCAGGAGCCCAGATGCGCCGCAAGCAGTTCCAGTGGCCTTTCCCCCACCTCCTGACCCACAATCGTGCCTATCATGGCCGGGATCGGGCTGTGGATTCCACTTCTGAGGTGGAGTAAGTTCCCCGTGCATCCTTCACCCCCCGGACATATAGGGCCACAACTGGAATCAATCCTGTAGGCCTGGGGTCAGGGTCATGCCTCTGGCCCGCTCTCGCTCCTCCTCCAGCCACTGTCCTGAGCTCCCCGCACAACTCCTCTATACGTGCGGGGAGCTCAGGATCAGGAATTGGCCCCTGAGCCAAACTGGATGTACATCCCCACTAAACGTTGCTCAGAATGATACCCATACCTTTTACTACATTTTTTTTAGAAGTGAAGACTCTTCCTGTCGAAGTTTCCTGAAGCTTTGTATTTGCAACCTTTCTGATATTTGAATTTCTTCTTTTGCAGCATTTCCCCCAGAAATTGACAGAGGATAGAATATAGCTTTCCTCTGAAGCAGGGCTTTCCAAACCTGTTCTAGGGACAACACAGCTAACTGTGTTTCCAGAATATCTACAATGAATATGTATGAAATCAATTTGCAAATATTAAGTCTGCAGTATATGTACATTTATATTGTGCATATTCATTGCTGATGTTCTGAAAACCTTACTGACTGCAGAGTCCCCAAGACAGGTTTGTGAGGCCCTGGAGAGATAACCAGTGTTGTTCTAAATTAGTCAGCGAGGCTGGTATCTAGCTGTTTTCTGGCACAATTCTTGTCCCAGAATCTATTACAGCAACTTATACCGCTCTCAGAAAATGAGCTCAAGACAGGTTGGACCTCTGATCTCATATTAGAAAATCATTCAGAACTCAGCAATGGTCCATGAGATAATCTACTTTCATAGTCTCATTTTAAAAAGATAAACTACTGATGCTTCCCCTTTCCACCCTTATCGTTTTAGGGTTTCTACACAGCAACTAGCTGAAGAGGATAAACATGCCGTCTGCCATTTGTAGCCCCCAATGCTGCCTCCATGGCCTGAGCATTCTGTTCCAGTCTAGCAGCCCTGACCATTGACCCCACCACTTGTCATCAATGCACATGGATTTTCGCCAGTCCATGGGAAATGACAGCTCACTGCTCAAGGGGTGCCCTTTGAATAGCCCATCCAAGAGCCTCGTTGAGAACCTCGTTGGAGTGGAGGAGTGGCCTAGTGGTTGGGGCAAGGTACTTCAGGCCAGAAGGTCGGGGGTTCAAATCCCACTAGAGGACAGCAACCTTGGGCCGGAAGGACTGGGGCTTCTAGTCCCACAGGTGCTCCTTGTGGTCTTGGACAAGCCACTTAACCCTCCATAGCCCATGTTCCCTGTAAAATAGTTATCTCCAAGTTATAATGCCCTGTTCAATGTAATTTCAGTTTGTTCAATGTAAAACGCACTGATGCAGAATAGCGCGGTATATAAGAGAATGAAAATAAATAAAACCAGCAGAATTTTGATATAGGGTTTGTGTGTATGATATCAGATGCCAGAAGGTTCTTAGTTGCCAGTGGTTAGTGAGCTAATGCAATGGACCTGGGATGAAACTCCACTGTGGGAAGGCTGACCAGTTTTCTTTCCTAGTGTCCAAATCCCTCCATTTTGAGATTACTTTGCACCACGCTTAAGCCCTAAACAATGTATATCTGTATATAATGTATATAGTTTTGCACTGTTCTGTGCTAGTTAACATTTACATTTGTTTTCAAATTTTATTGTTTATTTTATTGTTTTTGGTTATATGATGTTATATGTAAAACGAACTCTGCTTTGTTGATTGTTGTTTATTGTGAACCGCAACTGATCTATGGAAGATGCGGTATATAAGTGATTGTTAAATAAATAAATATTCAGGAGAGATGAGGAAAAAGGCCAAAGCCCCTTATCAGAGCACCAATCTTCGAATAGGCACCAGACCCTCACGTAGGCTAAGGAGGTAGAGCACTTTCTAGCTTTCAAAAAGTGGTTACGACCAAGGCAGATTAGCCCTTATGGTTTGGCTCTTGAGCGGGTGTGGCTGAAGCATAAGTGAGAATCGATCCACTTGGGGAATGAGAATTGGACCCTGCTCGGAAAGTGCCATGGTATGGCAATCAAGCAGGTCAGCATATCACAGTGTGCAAGACCAAATCAGAGCAATGATGATCACAGGATCACTGTGGGCTTCTATGCATTGCAGGAGACGACCTATGAGCACCCATGGAGGGAAACATATATAGGAGATCCTCCGTTGGAACGTTTGTGCCAGAGTGTCAAGTCCCTTGGACATATGCTTCCTGCGCATGCTGAAGAACCTGCTCGCTTTGGTATTGGATAGCGAAGCCATCAGGTCCATGATTGGTATGCCCCAGCGTTTGGTGATGTCGTGAAAGACCTCCACCTTCAGTTCCCACTCGCCCAGATCCAACCGATGACAGCTGAGAAAATCCACCTGAACATTCTCCTTGCCTACTACGTGAGCGCGGAGAGGGTTGTGAGGTTTTCCTCTGCCCAGAGCAGCAGGGGCTGAATCTCCTCCTCCAGTATTGCTCTGTGATTGATGTATGCTACTGTGGTAGCATTGTCAGAGCAAACTTTCCCTGCTCGTCAATGAATCAGAGAGTGGAAGAACTGGATAGCCAGAAAGACTGCCTGCATTTCCAGGTGACTGATGGACCATGCACTCTCCTCTGGAGTCCACTGTCCCTGTGTGACCTGCAACTCGCAATGTGTTCCCCACCCAGTCTGGCAGCACTAGCAGTATTCCCACTGCCAGATGATTCGGCTGCAGTCACCAGATAAGCTGTAATCTTGTATCCAACGAGCAGACCAGTTTATTTGACAATGGATGATGCTGTGGAGAACACCGAGAGAGCATTGCGTACTGAAGAGGTCTCATGTGCCCTCGAGCCAAAGGCACTAGGTCCAGAGTCACTGCCACGGAACCTAGGAACTGGAGATAATACCATGCCAAGGGCGCCCTCATGGCTAGGAGGCTCCTGACTTGGTGTTTAATCAGAGAGATGAACCCAGTTCTAGAATTGAACTGCGTTCCTAAGTAGACCAACTTCTGGACTAGTTCGAGCTGGCTTTTGGCTCTGTTGACCACCCAGATGAGCTTCTACAAGACCTCCACCACCCGCTGAGTGGAAGCCTGACTCTTGGCTTCTATCTTTGTCCTTATAAGCAGATTATCCAGGCATTGGTCCACCAGAATCCCTTCCTGTCTCAGAGCCGCCACCACCACTACTATTATCTTGGTAAAGGTTCGTGAAGCTGTGGCCAGGCCAACTGGTAAAGCTTGGAATTGAAAATGCCCCAAGGCATCACAAAACACAGGTCTGGTCTGGTCTGGTCGAATGGGGATATGTAGTGTCGCATACCGCCCCTGGTGGCCAGTGGTCATAGGGGTAGGTTGGACACAAAGATATTTTTTATATGAGAGGAGGTTCCTTTAAGAGCCAGGTGCAGCCTGGTCTTAGTAGTTCAGCTCCTATTAAGAAGTAAATTGTGAATGCAGAGTAGAGGGATAACATAGGCTTTTATTTCCCTTTACGCAAAAGATTCAGGTGGGTCACAACATACAGGAAAATGTCCTTTACTTCTGGAATGAAACAAACTCATGGTAAAGAAAAACTGTTATGCTTCACAGTTGCAACAAGGATTAATTAATTAAGGCTTCCCAGAGTAACTCAACCGTTTCAATACTCTTCTTCCTTTTAGCATACAAGTAACACTCTGGAGTTAGCATATATTATTTACAAGTCTAGCAGTGATTCTATACTGCTTGTAACGCATAGAGAACAGTCCATCTCCTCTTGAGACAAAAGACTAGGCTCCACAAATTCCACTTGCATCGGCTCTGAGTCAGAGTTATCCCTTTCTGTATCTGGGGTTTCTCTGGCTATTGGAACTGGTCAGTCGCTATTCTTATTCTCTGGGTGTTTGTAGAGTTCTTCTACGGTTCGCCAGTGAGCGTGGCCTACCTTTGTGCTTTTACCATCTGGGTTATACAAAGTAGGTTTACTTTCCTTTCTTGTAAAACGAGCATTGCTTTTAAAAGGGCACTTATAAGGTGAGCTTTTTCTCTTAAAAACAGAGTCAGCATACCTTGGCTTCCAACAGCATGTAGAACAGGAACTTTCTCCTTCCAGTAGTTCTTCAGGGATACAATCTTCGTGCCAGTCTTTTCCCTGAAAGCTCTTGTTACCTTTCAGTCTGGTCACTGGTTCCTCCGGTAAGCGCAGGCCTCTTTCCAAGCCTAACTTCTGGCTTCTTCCTTCAGCACTGCTCCGCTTCCCAAAGTGACTGTTCCTTTGCTCAGCATTGCTTTCCCATTCACTCCTAGGGCTTAGCTCAATGCTCCTGGTGCTTCCTTCTTCTTGGCCCTTGCTCGTGGTGCATTTCTCTCGCACGGCTTTGCTCCTGGTGCTTCTCTCCGGTCGACCTCTACCTCCACACCCCTTCCAGTCTCCAGGCTCTTGCTTATAAAGCTCTCCTGTGTTTGAGCTTTCTGGGCTGCATGTCAGGTGGTGTCGATTAGCTAGGTGTGTCCAGTCAGCCTCTGTGAGTGCACGCCTGCTCCCTCTAGCTGCTCTGTGTGGAAATTGCATCCCGTGCACATCTTTTATATTATGAAAAACAGTTTCTTTTCTTGCATCTTTGCTTCCATCAGCTCCTGCTGCATGACAGTAGATACACCTCCATGAAATCCAGAGCTGACAAGGACTTGCCCTGTCTCACCACCAGGATGACTGAGCGCAATGTCTTTATGTGGAAGGGCGGCACATGCAAGGAGCGATGAATGTGCTTCAGATCCAGTATGGGCCAGAAGGAACCCTCCTTCTTAGGAACCACAAAATAAAGAGAGTATTGACCTAAACTGCATTGGTCTTCCAGAACTGGCACCATTGGATCGAGGTGCAGCAGCCACTGAAGGGTGTCCTGAACTGCCCTCTTCTTCAAAAGCATCTGACAAGAAAACTCTCCCTCTTGAATTATCTCTAACACTCACTGGTCGGTAGTGACACTGGCCTAGGCGGAATAAAAATGTTGCAACTGACCTCTTACCAGAACCATATTTACCTGAGCCTGCCTGGCTTCATTGGGGCTTCTTGGAGGGGAGCGCAGGCACGGAATAATATAGTCCCTACTGGATCCCCTGTAGCCTTGAAAGGGCTGCCCCTCTGAGAGTAGTGTCCTCATGAGAAGAGGGCAAAGTGAGCCACCATGAACCTCCCAAAGTCCCTAGGCTGGCCCCTGGGCGCATTTCCCTGTTTTAGCCCTTTAGGCCAGTCTTCCAGTAGGCGGGAACCTTTGGACTCTGAGGTCCTTGACCAGCTTATCCAGTCCTTCCTTGAACAGCAACTTGTCTTTAAAGGGGAGTTTGCTGAGCCCATTCGCCGACCAGTTTCTTAACCAAAGAAAGTGCCGAGCAATAATAGAGGTCATGGTCTTAGAAGAGGTTTTTAACAAATCATAAAAGGCATCCACCAAAAGCAGATTCCAACTTAGCTACCTCAGGCACTGCAGACTGCGACGCCACGTCCACGGGTGCCAATCCCTGGATTAGCGGATGGACGCTGTAGTCACGTATGCTCTACAGACTGAAGCCTGCAGAGTTAACACTTGCTTTACGAGCAATTCCAATTTGCGGTCATGCAAATCCTTTAACGTCACACCGTCCACCAGCAGAATGGTGGACATTTTAGTCACCATTGAGACCTTAGGCTTTTTAAAAAGTTATTTTTCTTCCTGCAGGATGGATAAAGGCAACCCATGGCTCTACCTCCTCTCAGAACAACTTCAGGAACCTCCCATTCCATTTCAACCATCTTCTTAATAACTCTATGAAATGGAAAAGAGGCTTGAGACCCCTTGAATCCCTGCAACAGGGGATCCTCCAAGGGTTCTTCCGCAAGCACGGGGAACAGGCACAATATTCAAGGCCACCAGCGAATGACTAATCAAAGCTGGGAGCCCCTCTCTGTGAAAAACTCAGAAAACATTGGGATCTTCCACATGAGGAATCTCCCCTTCCTCCAATTCCAGCCCCACCGACTCTCCCTAGAGATCTGAGGGACCTTCTCCAAGCTCCTCAGTGTTTGGAGATGGAGAACTCTGGTCCACCCAGGCCTCATTCTCCACTTTCTTCCTTTTTGGTGCAGGGTCCCCCTATACCTGAGGTGCCCTCCTGCAGGGTTTCAAAAGCTGGTGCCAGGGTAGATTTAGCCTGAGCCTGAAAACTCACATTGCCACTCGGTGTCTTTTCAAGCAATAAGCCATATACATAGTCAAAATGGAATCCAAGGAGAAAACAGCCTTGGGGGCATCAAAAGACTCTACTTGCGCTGCCCCTGCGCTGGTGCTAGAAGCTACTTGGAGCGCCGTTTAGTCTGATTTCCTTTTCCTACAGTTAAAATGGCTGGTGGCAAGGAAATGGCCACGTTTCCTGCCAAAACCGTTGTCTCTGGTGAAGCAAGCACAACAGAATCTGAAGGACAACTGACAAAAAGTGCTCAGTTGATCTGCCCTGCCTAAGGCAATCTCTGCAGATCCCCTCAAAAGTCAAGCTGCAGCTCCTTTTACATGCAGCACAGCCGACAGAATGGGATTGAAAGCAATAACGCACAGGGAATCCCTGAAGGAAACAACAGAGAGTAAAGGAAACCTGAATAAAAATACTCACTGACTAAATCGCAGCTCAACTTGAAGGAAAACACACTTAGGAAACCAACAATAAGCTCAAGATTCACATTATCAGTGTCAAGCTCTGAAGCATCAGCCAACTTCCTGTCTTGCAATTTCTTTTTTTTTTTTTTTAAGGTACAGAGCCCTTAAAGCAAATAATAACAGGAAGCCCAGTAACATCAACATTTTAGCTAATGGGCTATCCGGCTGGAGGGGAAAAGGACCTGGAATACCGGGTAATTTTGACCCCGGGCCTCACCTGACCCACTCAAGGGTCCCGGTGGTAGAAGGGCAGCCCCTGCAACACTCCCAGCCATCACTTATACAAGCTGTGCATGAAGTGATACTCAGATCGGTTAATCATTTGAAGTCTATGGCCCATGGTCTCTTACTACCTGCTTTTTTTTTTCCTATTTTAATACAACTCTTCAATTTACTCTTCGTATTTTTTGCTAGGCTGATGTCCTTTCAGTGGAGGATAGCATGCCAAATGATAATTACACTTACCTGATAATTGTAGTTCCTTGAGTGATGACAGTTCAGTCCTCTACCTCTGGGTTGTCAACCTCCTCCTGCAGCTTGGAGACTGGCATGTCAGAATCATGACATCACTGGATATAGCCTGCTGATCTCTCTCCACAGTCCCAGTGTGAACTATTAACAAAGCAGACTCAAAGGAGCAACAAATAAGTAGCTAGAAAAAACATTGTAACCTAATCTAAACTATCCTTAGAACTATTGAACCATTCCGGCAAGGCTGTCTTACGCCCTGCACAGCTACACCGAGAAACAAATATAAAACAGAGTGAACATGAACCATTCATAGACATACCTACCCGTAATGCTTCTCTTCTGACTATCAAAGCTGGACCCCTCCTGAAAGAACTTTGGGTGGGATGGAGGACTGAACTGTCGTCACTCAAGGAACTACAATTACCAGGTAAGTGTAATTATCATTTCCTTATCGTTCCTCCAGTTCAGTCCTCTATCTCTGGGATGTGCCAGAGCAGTAATCATTTTCTTGGGAGGGACCGTTCCAGCCGGCACACAACACCGCCACCCCGAAACAGGCATCATTAACTGCTGTGACCTCCAGGTGGTAATGCCTACTGAATGTATGTAAAGATGACCAAGACACCGCCCTCGAAACGTTTCCTGGCGGGACCAAACTGCACTCCGCCCAGGAACACGCTTGCGCTCTGGTGGAATGCGCTCGCAACCCTTCGGGCACGGATCGACCTTGAAGCAGATAGGCAGACGCAACCGCCCCCCAAATCCGCCAGGCCATAGAAACCTTAGCCGCTGTCGCCCCATTGTGCACACATCCGAACCACACAAACAGACGGTCCGACTTGCGAAAACACTTTGGAACCTTCCAATACTGTCGCACCCCCCATTTTTTTTGTTTTTACACCAAATGGTGTAAACGACAAACCAGTTCGCCACGTTCTAGGGACCCCAGAACTGGCAAGTACACGGTCTGATTCAAAAGAAAGGGAGACACTACCTTAGGCAAAAAAGATGGAGCTGGACCCAGCACTACCTTCTCCCTCGAGAAGGACAAAACCAGATCTCCACATGACCACGCTTGCAACTCCGAGACACGCCTAGCTAAACAGATCGCTACCAGGAATACCGTTTTGTTTTGTTTTGTTTTTTTTTAACGTCAAGTCATTCACGGAAGCCCGAAGCAACGGCTCAAAGGGTGGCTTGAATAACACTGCCAACAGCCAACTGAGATCCCAAGGCGGAACCATCACTCCACGCGACGGACGTAATCTAGGGACCACCCTCAGAAACCGTGCCACCTCAGCATGAGCTCTGAGAGCCACCCCCCGAACCTTGCCACGATAACAGGGAAGATCCGTCCATGAAACACACAAGGAGGTGGCTGCCAGACCTTTATCAAAGCCGCCCTGCAGGAATGTAATATAGCAGGAACAGAGACCAAGGATGCTTGAATCTAATGGTTTGAACACCTCACCTCAACATACACCAGACCCGCACCTACACCAAAGATGTGGACTGACTCCGTGCTCTCAGCAGCGTAGCAACGACCGATGCCGAAAAGCCTTTCTTCCCTAGCCTGGCCCCTGCAACGGCCATACCGCAAGCGAGAACCGACATACTTGGGGCATGAAGAGAGACCCCCGTAGCACCACCTCCGCCCTCGCCGGCAGCCGCCAGAGTTCTCCGACTAGGATACATGCGAGGACAGCACACCACAGGCTGCTCAGTTCGTCGGACGCCACCAGAAGCACCCTTCCCGGGCAAGCTTTGAATTTCTGAATTACGCGGCCTCTCAACCCCCATGGAGGAAAGACCTATAGAAGACGTGCGGACGTCCACTGATGCCACAGCACGTCAATACCCTCCGACATTCTTTCCAGCCACCAGCGGAAGAACCGTCAGACCTTCTCCTTCAATGAACTACTATCTGCACAAAGACGTCGAGAGGCAGTTCCCTCTCCCCTGCATCTACTCGACCCCTGCTGATGAAGACCGCCTTCACATTGTCCTTTCCTGCAATGTGTGCCGCCGACCTCTGTCAACCGACTCTCTACCCAAGCGAACAGCACATCTGCCTCTGATTCCATCCCTGCATTCCTCGAGGTGCCCTAACGATTGATGTAGGCGACTGCCGCAGAGTTGTCGGAGAGGACCTGAACTGGGTGACCTACCACCAATTCCTCGAATGTCAGTAGCGCCGGAACAACTGCTCGAAGTTCTAGACGATTTATCGACCAGGAAGCCTCCTGAAGAGATTAACGACCCTGTGCAACCCTGCTCTCGCAGTGGACTCCCCAGCCCGCTAGGCAGGCATGTGATAACAACAGAAGCCACCCTGGTTGCTCTAGCGGCAGTCCAGCCGATCAAGAAAATTGGAGCAGCCCCCACTGAAGAGACTGCTTGACTTTGGACACGGAAGACGCTTGCTCAAAGGATCCAACTGATGCAACCAACGGCGAAGCATCGCCCGAAGCAGAGGCCGCCTAAGAACCGAGGCCCAAGGCACCGTGTCTAGAGTCGCCGCCATTGAACCCAGCCCCAAAAGATAAGTCCATGCCGACGGTTTTGGAGTGGATTTGAACTTGCAAACCCGGCTCCGCAGCCCCTGAGCTGTCTAGGGAAGCAGAACTCCTATGCCTGCCTCATCTCGAACCTGACCCCGAGGAACTTGAGGTCCTGAGAGGTTTCCCGACGACTCTTGGTCGAACTGACCATCCAACCAAGACTTCTGCCAGAACTCTACCACTCTGCTTGTCACCCGGAAGCACTCTGCTTCGGACTTGGTCCGAATTAACCAGTCGTCGCAGCACAGGTGCCCCAGAATTCCTTCTATGCGCAACGCCGCCGCCGCCGCCACCACCACCATCAATTTGGTGAAAGTGTGCAGCGCTGCTGCCAGACTGAAGGGCAATGCTTGAAACTGATATGACTCCAAGGAGAGCGAACCTTAGAAACTTCTGATGAGCTGCCCGAATGGAAATGTGCAAGTGCGCCTCCGGAATCCAGAGACGTAAAGTACACTCCCTGACGCACCGCAACAATGAGTGATCGCAAAGCCTCCATCCAGAAATGCGGAACTCGGAGGCAACGATTTACGCCTGTCAAATCTAAAATGGGCCGCAACGCTCTGCCTTTCTTTGGCCCTATGAAAAAAATGGAGTACCTACCCACACCGTACTCTGCTTTCGGTACCTCCACTACCGCCCCTAATTGGAGAAGCCATTCCCAAGTACAGCGAATCACCAGAGCCTTCTTTTGGCCCCATAAAAGGAAGCATGCAATGACAACGCTTCGGCTTCAAGGATTGTTTCCACAAACCAGCCATCTTTCTATCCTGCGCACCCTTTAAGACTGCGCTACCTTCCCCCGGAATAGTGGTCCTCCTAGTTACAGCCGACAACACCACATCACTGCCTGGTACCCCTGGTAATAGGGCTATGAGTCAGCCTCACTAAATGACCAACCAAGCTGACAGCTGTAAACACGGGTCAAAAAACCTGTGCTAGCCTTCCGTTGAACCGTTGTAGGACGACCCATCGGTAGCAGCGCCTTGCTCCTGCAGACGTTTTGCCTCCAAAAAGCAGAACACTCACTCCCTAGTTCAGCATACTGTCCTAGACGCTCAGAATCACCGTTTTGTGGATTGAGCATAACCTGGGAATTCGAGCCGCCCTGCCATTACAACCAACCACCTGATGGAGATGGCCCTCAGAAGTAAAGGTTTCAATATCTGTACCCAATACCACAGGGATACCAATGAACAAACACGTTCCGCTATCCCGGCAATCACGCACCTAGAACCGAACAGGCCCCGGCCTCACAGATATGGATACTTGCGTATCAGAACCAAAAAGGCACAGAATTGACCCGCTTGTGAGAGACTGGTAGAGGGGCCACAACAACAGACCCCTGGTGAGACCACCTCCCGCTAGCTTTAGAGTACAGCACCCCCCCGGCTATAGATGCCTTACACCTAAAAGACATAAAAGAAATAAAGAAAAAGTATATAAAATATATACCTGGCAGAAAGGGACCCACAAAATCCTTAAATCGGTGACCTTCCTTTTTTTTTTTTTTTTTAAACTCAGAGAAAAATACCTTGTTAAATTATCAACTCATCAATTTTAACAAGATGCTGCACGCAAACCAACCTTTAGCTTGCCCGCTTCTCCGATGGAACGTGCTCTGCTGAATGACGGTGCCACCACGAGGCCGTGGAGCGCGGAAGCGGTTCCGGCCCATATCGCTCCGTTTTGTGCCCAAATCAGCTCAGCTGCCCCGGCGGAACATCGCCCCGCAGACACGGCAGCCAGCTTGCGGTTTCGGTCTCCACAGGCTCTCACAATGTGGAAACCGAATCGCCGCCCTGCCACCGCTACACTGCTCGCTCCCATTGCTAGCAGTGTGCGCGGTGCGAGCCAGGCACAAGAACCCTTCATCTCCCTTTCGTTACCCCGAGTAACTCGGGCAGCGCTAGTGCTGCTCGCCCCGTCCACCGTTGGTCTCCTCTCCAAATCGTCCGGGAGATGAGAGCCGACCAACAAAATGTGAAGAGAAGACCCCGAGGCAATAAAAAGAGCAACGGCTCGAAGTCAAAGGCCGCAATAGCAGCAGACACCAACAGCCAAAAAACTAAGCAGGAGATGCTTATCTTAAAAGTACAGTTTCCATAAACTAAGGTACAAGTTAAAATAAAATAAAATAACCCAAGTCAGATTAGATGAATATTACATTATTAAAGTGCGAAACTGACAGGGATCAGAGTAACTTTAAAGTAAGTAGCCCAACGAAAATTAATATTTGCCTAACTGCTTCTTATCTGCCTATGAAGGATGGACCCCTTTACAGTGCTTGTCTAACTGAAGCCCTTGGAAAGGATCCCCCCCACCCTTCACAGAGGCCGTTTCGCGGTGAAAATAAATAAAATAGACTGAAGAAACAAAGAAATAAATTCAATTAACAAAAAACGGACTAAAAAGTATGAGTATCTCTCCTTCACTGTGTGAGCCTAGGGTCTCCTTACCGCCGGGCAGCCACGTGGCTTCCCGGCGCTCTTAAAATGGCTGCCGCGAGCCCCATAGGAAAAAAGAGCGCCAAAGAGAACCCTAGACTGGCGCTCCGAGCCCTGACTGAGCTCCCCCCCCTGCCGAACACACCGGCCAGAATTGTTGTGCCCGTCAATGCTTTCCGGATCTCCGCGGCACTGCCTGCTCAAGCATAAGCGAGCCGGTGTGAACTCCATTTTGCTCTGCACAGCTCCTAGGCTTTTTCCCTGGAGCCGCTTTCAAGCAGGGTCCGCGGACCAGGAAATGGCGCTAGCCTGAGAGGGTGGCTCTCCCCCGTATAGTCCGGGGGGAGAGATCCTTCGGCCGCCTGGATCAAGGTGCCTTTTTTTTTTTTTTTTTTTTTAAACAAACCGAGCACAGACAGGCAGGGAGAAATAAATGTCGTTTACATCTCTTTCTGGGTTTTTTTTTTTAAATGACAGTACCCAAAATTAAGGCACTCTAACTAACTGACCCAAACTACACTAGCCGATAAGCTCCTTATCCATTCCTTCCTCTAGTGAACCCCCAATGAGGCTCACAACGTCTTCCTGCTGCATGGAGACTGGTCACACTGGGACTGTGGAGAGAGATCAGCAGGCTATATCCAGTGATGTCATGATTCTGACATGCCAGTCTCCAAGCTGCAGGAGGAGGTTGACAACCCAGAGGTAGAGGACTGAACTAGAGGAACGATAAGGAATGCTCCTCTTCCTGCTGTTGAGGGCTGAGATACTGATTCCTGGAGATGAAGGGGGAGCTCTTGTACTGTGGCATCAGAAATCTGATATGCTCAGTCCCCAGTTGCTGGTGAAAGGAGATAACCCATACATACTGGACTGGACTTGACTTGACTTGAGGGACAATAAGCAAACTGATTTTAATCAAGCCTGCAGCTCTCAATACAATGAGAAATATTTCTGTCATATTTCCCCCACATTTTCTTAACTGTATTTCTTGGTATTTAAGGACCTTATCCCTCTCCCTACAGTTCAAAGAATTCTATCTATAAGGAGTTTCAGATGAATCTATTATTCATTTATTTAGTCAGGATTTGGCTCACACCTTTTCATTAGCAGCCAGAACTACAGTTAAATTCCTGATTCCTGAATGTATTTTCTTTAAGTAGTGCAAAAGGGGCAGATACAGAGAGCAGTGGTAAGAACAGGTGAGGGGAAACAAAGAGATGGGGATGTCATTTGGTATTGGACTAGTTATGGAAACCTAGATGCTGAATCACACAAAAATATATAGAACCAACAACAGAAAAGAGAAGAGCAGTAGTAGAAGAGAGGTCAACCAACATGAAACAGCAGCAGGGCTCTCATACTCATTTAATTCATATGACTGAGAGGTAGCATGAGCTGCAGGCTGACCTGGCCACATTTCCTAACTAGAAAGAAAGATATTCTGCAGGTTAACAGTCCAGAGATATCTTTAGAGCAGTGTGTGGGCCAAGGAGTACAGGTAAAGGTACTAGAATAGTGGTGGCGATACCCTCAACTATAGTAGCTGTGATGCAGTAAACGGGGCAGGACGTCTTGGACCTTCTCCTGAACCCTTGTGTGCACCAACAACACGACAATTCAGGCACCAATTCCAGTCCAGGTTTTATAGTAAACAAAAAGAATTGCCTTCCAAAGGTTACAGCAGTTCAAGGAGCAGTTCTGCTACCCCTACTTCTCATGTGAGGCTAGCTCCAGAACACCATGTGTCTGGCGGCGGCGGCCACAGCAGCACTGCCGGGCATGGCCTCCCCTTTTCCAGAATGCAAACACAGCAAAGGTTCCAGAGAATCAGTACTAAACAGTCCCATGAAACACAGTGATTCAAACCCCACAGTTCTTTTCTTTACAAGTAACAGTGTTGCTCAGCTACCCAGTTTGACCAGCTGTGCGGCCGCCCTTCCCTACTCCCCCTTCAGGTTCGTATCAGCTTGTTGAACCTGCCCCAGAGCTAAAGCATTCACAGTTACAGGAAAAGTACCTCCATGGGTTCAAGGGGCTTGTCCTCCTCATGCTCCTGGGCTTCCATGGGTTCCTCCAGGTTGATTTCACTCCCCCCTACTCTATGGTACCTAGGGATCTGTTCCAGGGCAGGGTATGGCCTGCCCCACCCTCCCCCTTCTAGCCTTCCTCTGTTTCCAAAACGTATTGCCTAGTGAGCCAGGGAAACTGGGCCAGCTCAAGATCCTGTAGCGGCTCAGTGGACCGGCTCTGTTCCTTCCTAGCAGGGGATATTGAGGGAAGTCTTCTCCCTTCCAGAGACAAGGCCAGGGTTTTGTTAGATTTGTAGGTTCTAGGCTTTCCTCGGGGCTGTAAGGGAGTCTGCACAATCCCAAAGGTATTTTCCTCGTTTGTTATTCAGCTGATCATTACATAGTGTAGGTAGGGTTGCCAACTGACTCCAGAAATGACCGACAGGCTTGATCCAGTCTTGGGTTTAACCAATTGCATGCAGGGACTTGTAGTTTTCCATTTCTTATGGTGTGCAATGGAGAATTCAGAACTAAATATCCCTGTATGCAATGGGGTAAACCTAGGACTGGATCAAGCCTGTCGGGTGCATCTAGAGCCAGTTGGCAACCCTAAGTGTAGGCTGGAATAACTGGACAAACTGTACGGGACAAGCAGAGCTTACCTATTATCTACAATGTTATTACAGACATTTTATACAGTTCAATTGAATCCAATTAAGGCACCCATGTGTACTTTTGCAATACTGCTAATTTCATCAGCTGAATAAGCAGAAGTTTACTATGCATATATCATTATGGAAGTATTTCACCCACTAGTGTTGTACAATGCAATAGAACATGAACATATATAACCTGAATTAGTTCCTGGGGCTCAACATCATTGTATATTTTCTAGTTGATGAGATTTATGCAGAAAAACAGTATAGCTGCTGTGATTCATAAAAGTCAAAATAAATTATTAAACCAAGCATAGAGCAAAAGGGGGACTCCAGAGAAACAGGCTGATTGTTTTCCATAATCACTTTATTTCTTTACTTTCCTAGCCTCAGGTGCTGTACAGTGGCCAACCATATATCCTGGGGACCATAATATTACATTGCAGTAGTAAATTGCAGACTGTATTGTGCTCTGAACTACATGGAAAGCATTCTCTATATGACAGTGAGCTAGCCAGGGACTAGATGACATTCAAGTACACTTGTTTTTTGGAGACAAGTCCAAAGGACAGATTGTTGCTGCAGGGCCGCATTTAATATCTAAGCAATATAACACACTGAACAGAGGTTTGAAAAAAAGAACAATAGCTTTGTGGGCACTGTAGAACTTTCCCTACTAAACTGTCTGATACTGTGATGCTTCATGAAATCTATGCTCTTTCCAATGTACAGGGCGGCAGTGGAGCAAACAACCCTGTTATAACTAATTGCAATTACTACAAAACAATTGTTGTAAGCTTTTGTACCATGCAAAACATTCTAACCATATGACCCTGCTTCTAATGGAGCAACATTGGTTTCTGATTATGCCGAGTAAAGCTTAAAATCCTAATCTTAGCCCATATACGTTTTACAAAGGTTTGCCTCGCTGACTTCATTTCTTATACTGTCCCTCACGAGTACTAAGATCTTGGAGCTCCCTTCACCATCAAGACTGAGAATGGAATACTCTTGCTTAAATCCAAGACTCTAGGAATAGTACGCTTACAAAGGGCATACTACATACAATGGGTGAAGTGCCCCTCCCCAAAAAAACTAAAAAATTCTTCAAAGCAAAAAGTCCAGGGCAAAGGGTTTCTGCACACCTTCTAAATCAGTGCTTCCCAAACTTTTATCCAATATGACCCCATTTTAACACTTAGAAAGTCACATGACCTTCTCCACCCCACTCCTGCAAACAGATCAAGAAGGACCTTCGCCACCAACACACTAATAACCCCCAGTGAAATAATAAAATGCTCTCAGGCAACAAAGAACAGAGCCTTTATGTTCTACGCACCTACTCGCTGGAACAAGCTCCCAACCACCATCCGAGCGATCACTGACCTCGCCCAATTCAGAAAGGCATTAAAACACCACCTTTTTCTCCTACACTACTCACAGGCCAACAATACAACTTCGCCTACCACACCTCCACCCTTCAGTCCAACCATCTAATTGTAAATAATTGACAATCCTGTAAATAACTTACAATCCTGTACATAGTTATTAGAGCATGCCATGTCGCTACAACAGCTCAGTGACATCCTGCTCAGACTGTATATAGTTACCCCAGTTCTAATCCAAGTTACATTATCCGTTCAATGTAAGTACGAAGCAGGCTCCCCCTACTCTGTACAAAAATGTTACTTGTAAACCGCATTGATTTTAAAGAGCGCGGTATAGAAAAGCGTTAAATAAATAAAATAAAAATAAATAAAAATGATGAAGTAGCTGGTACAACACTAAACAAAAGGCATAAAAAGGCTAACCTGCATGAAGCAGCAGGTACAACTTTAGCCACCTCAATGGGCAGACTAGATGGTCCGTGGTGATCTTTATCTACTGTCATTATGTTACTATGTTGCTTTAATAATTCAAATGGAAAGCAGTGTAATAAGCAAATAAATCAAATCTTTATGAAATGACTTACCAGCTGATATATGTTCTGAAAGCTCCTTTCACAAATTTAAAGGAGAAATTTACATACCTGATAATTTTCTTTCCTTCAATCCTGCTAGACTATTCCTAAACTGGTCTAGCAGGATTCAAGGTATGTAAATTTTTCTTTCCTTATCATCCTGCTAGTCCAGCCCACACAAGTGTGACCTAACCAAACAGTCAGGATCCAGAGTGGGAGGGAGACAATGCTCTGACCAGAACTGCCCTGCTAAATGCAACATGCACTCCAGCACCCACATGAAACCTGCAGCATTTCAAGGTGCTCAGAAATGACCTGGTAGCCATCTTGCAAAAAATGTCCTCTGGCGACACCAAGGCAGATTCTGCCTAACAGGAGGTCTGGGCCCTAGTAAAGTGAGCCCTAACTCCCTCCAGGACCCAATTTACACTCAGAAGGTAGGCCGTGCCAACAGCTTCCTTAATCCAGCAGGCAATCAAGAACCCAGCTTCTGACAGTCCTTTTCTTAGGCTGCTGAAGAGCAAAAAGAGAAGGCCCAATCAGCCAAAGGAATTAGTAATCTCTAGCTATATCATCAATGCTCTCCGCATGTTCACCAGATGCAGCAAGGGATCCCCCTAAAGATACTGCTCAGAAAAGAAAAATGACAGTCTGATTAAGATGAAAGGTGACAGCACCTTTGGAAGAAAGAATGGAACAGTCCGTGAGGAGACAGACACTTGTCTGGCAGAAGCAATGGCAACCAGGGAAAACACCTTGATGGTGAAATTCTTGATAGAGGCCTTCAAATGGGCTCAAAAGGGAGGTCTTTCAGAGCCTTCAACCAGAGAGAGACTCTACTGAGGAACGACTGGATGTTTTGGAGGACAGATCTACTTCACTTTTCTAAGGAAGAGGGAGATGTCAGTGTACACCAACAATCACATCCCATGAATTTGACCCCGGTAGCATGCTAGGGCTATGACCTGAACCCTGAGAGACAGTAATTCGCCAACGCTTGGTTCAAATTGTCTGCAAGAAGAAAAAATGGTTACGGTGTCAGCCTTCCTGGCTGCAGGGCCTGAGAAGAATACCACCTCTCGAACATCCAGAAGATTCTCACATTGGCCAAAGATATAGAAGCCCTCTGAGACCTGAGCAGGGAATTCACCACTGCTCCAGCGTAGCTCTTCTTGGATGGCCTGCCCTTCTCAAAGGTCAGGCTGCAAGCAAGAAGGAAATAGGATCCTCCATCACCAGGGGTCCCTGCTGCAGAATGCCCGTCTCTTGAGGAAGCAAGAGAGGGGGGTTCCAGCCAGCAGGCTCAAGAGATCCACGTACCATGGCCTATATGGTCAGTCTAGTGCCACTAGAATCACTAGGCCTGGGTGAGACTGAACTCTGCAAAGACGACGGCTCACCAAGGGCCACAGTGAGGAGGCCATTCCTGAAGCAGGGCATCCAATCCTGCTGCACATGGATCTTTCCTGTAGCAGAAGATGTTCTCCACCTTGGAATTTGCCTGAATGACAATGAGGTTTAATACTGTATTTGAGAGCTTAGCTTCCACTCAATGGGATCCACGGAACTGCTGCTCAAGATGTCAGCCTGCACATTGTCAATGCCTGCTATGTGGGCTGCCAACGGGACAAGCAGATATTCCTCTCCCCAATAACACAGATCCACCACCTCAACTATCACTGAGCCACTGAAAGTCCTGCCTTGCCTGCTGACGTAAGCCACAGTCATGGCATTATCCAAGAACATGTAGACTGCTTTGCCCCCTAGTACAGACCAAAACCTCTCCAGTGTCAGGCAGATCGCTCTGGCCTCCAGTCGACTGATTGACCACACTGACTCAGACCGTGAGCTTCCCAGTCCTTTAGACTTGCATCCGTGATGACTATCACCCAATCTGGCTCCTCCAGAGGCATCCCCTACAACTGCTCCTTGATCTCCCAGGGGCTAGCTGGAAGACCAATGTCCCTGCAGAGGATGCATGTGTGCCAGGCTCAAGAGACGAGTTCCAGGGTTGATGCAGGGGGATCCTAGGATTCGCAAGCAGTCCCAGGCCCGGCATGCTGGCTGAACATATAATTCCCCAGGATGCTGCTACAACTTCAGCAACCTCTCCTATGTGAGAAACACTCTTGCCAAGCGAGTGTTGAACCCAGCACCTAGATATTCCAGGTTATCCTAAGATCAGACTGTTCTTAGAGTAACTGGCCACCATCCCCAGCTGTTCCAGCTGTGTCCTTCCTGGATTACTCCAAGGAATCAAACCAAATCAGCCTGTTGTCCAGATATGGATGAAACTGGATGCCTTATTTGTGTAGGAATGCTGTCACTACTATCATCACCCTTGAGAAGATGAGAAGTCATGACCATGCCAAAGGGTAGGGCCCAAAACTGGCCCAGGACACAAATGCAGACAAATCACTGATGGTGCTCCTGGATGGGGATGTGGCGACAGATGTATGGCGACTCCTCATCCTCGGTCTCCCACGTTGAGTAATCAGTTGAAGACTCAAGAAAAGGGTGGCCCACAGGCTCCGGGCCTGAGCCTTGCCGCATCCCTCAGAGGCTCCGTGGTTGATGCTATGTGCGCTAGCTGGGGACAGCCTCACTCTTGTGGAACGGGAACTGGATCGAGACCTCAGCCAAGGATCGACTCGAAGCTGAATGGTCTCGAGGATCAGCTCAGCCTATGGGGATGTCCTCGACATTGATGGCCTAGTGGTCTGGGCGGAGAAACCAGTAGTACCGGACAACAGCACCCACTGCTGGTCCATGAAGGCAGACAGACTGCGCTCCAGGGCTGCCATTCTGGTTTTTAGTCCAGAAGACTCCGCAGCCATTTGCGTGGGCACCGAGGAACTCAGACCCGGTGCCAGTTCCCCCAAGGGCAAGTTCTCAACAAGGATAGGTTCTGGCATCCAAGGCTGATCTGTGGTCGAGTCCTTCCAGGGGACCTTGGAAGGCCGCTTCAACTCCGATCCCTCGGACAAGCATCTAGGAGTGTGGGACCTGGCTCAAAGCTTACCCGCCTTTGAGGTTTTCTTCTTTTTCTTATGTTCTTTCGACGGAGACCCCCTTTCTAGGGAGCCATAGCATCGATCGGGGTCCGCAAGGGTGCCCCGAGATTCCGTGGCTTCAGACAAGGCCTTGGGCTTCGGAGGTACCAGGGACTCTGGGAAAAACTTATCGTGCTGCTGCTAGTGGTTCTCGAGGGCCTTGGTGGACTTCTTTTTACAAAGACCGCATGCCGTGAGGTCATGGTCCGGCCCTAGGCAGTGTAGGCAGCAGTTGAATGTGTCAGTAGAGGCATGATTTTGTCACACCGATCACACTTATTGAACCCACTAGTAGCCTTGGGGGAAAAATTACCCTAGTGAGGAAGGATAGGAACCAGAGACTCGATGCCGGAGACAGCAAGCTTGGGTGGCGGGAAGAGTACCGGTGCACAATTGGAGAGAGTATGAAACTCAAGTCGAGAAATATCAACTTTTACCGGTGGAAAACCAGACAGACAACTGAAGGGCTCCACAGAAAAAAGGAGATTGAGCAAGATGGCACCCTTGGGCAGGAAGGGAACCATGCCACATAGGGACAAGTAATCTCAGGCCAGAGGGACTGGGGTCTCTAGTCCCATGGCCACTCCTTGTGGCCTTGGGCAAGCCACTTAAATCTCCATTGCCTCAGGCATGCTTAGATTGTGAGCCCTTCAGGGACAAAGGAATAAAACATGTCTGTTAGAATATATCTGTAAACCGCTCTGATACACATAGTAAAGGGCAATATTTCAAGTGCCTAAAACCATTTTAACAAAAAGTGTTCACTGAGATAATGTATTCTAATACAAATAGACAATTAAGATCATAAGTGGGCATCTTCCATGGTGTCCTTATGCTACACCAAAACACTAAGTGGTGTATTTACTACAGATAATGCGTGTTAATGAAGTTAATGCGCGTTAAGTGCCATTGCGCCCATAGAAATAAAAGGGCTTCGGGCAGTTAACCGTGTTAATGAAGTTAATGCACACTAAATCCTGTAGTGAGCATGCCCCTAACAAGGATCAAACCAAAGTCTACTCACAGCTCTCTACAACAAACACAAACCGGAAGTCTGCACCAGAGGGGGGCAGAAGCGGCAAATACAAAGCAAAAGAAATCGCGATGCAGCGCTGGCACGTGCAGGCAATCACTGCGTCACGGTTTGTGGCCCACTGCGCTGCTGCAGGCCTCGGAGGGACGGCAGTGGCGGCAATGGGTGGACCCAGAGGGCCGTCGCTCTGGGCAAGCGCCTAGTTCACCTGGATTTTCAGAGAGCCTTTGACAAGGTCCCTCTTAAGAGATTCTTGAAGAAATAAAAATGTCATGAGAAAGGAGGCAGTGTAGTATTGTGGATTGGTAACCGCTTAAAAGATAGAAAACAGAGAATAAAGCTAAATGGCCAATTTTCTCAATGGAGAAAGGTAAATAGTGGAGAATCCCAGGGATCTCTGCTGGGCCCACTACATTTAAAATATTTATAAATGATCTGGAAATGGGAACAAGTGAGGTGATCAAATTTAGAGATGATACAAAATTATTCAAAGTTGTTAAATCAAAAGAGGATTGTGAAAAAATTGCAAGAGGACCTTGATAAATTGGGAGAGTAGGCGTCCAAATGGCAGATGAAATTTAATGTGGATGTACTTAGGGAAGAACAACCCAACATGATGCAAGGTTCCACATTAGGAGCCACCGCTCAGGAAAAGGATCTAGGTTTCGTTGTGGATAATACATTGAAATTCTCTCCTCAGTGTGCAGAGGCTGTCAAGTAATCTAACAGAATGCTAGGAATTAAGAAAAGGAATGGAGAATAAAACAAAGGATATCATAATGCCTCTATTGCTCTATCAAGTGACCACACCTTATTGAGTGCAGTTTTGAGCTCCGCATCTAAAAGAAAATGTAGCATAATTGGAAAAGGTACAGAGAAAAGCACCAAAATGATAAAAAGGGATGGAAGGAGACCCCTATGAGGAAAGGCTTAAAAAGTTAGGGATCTTTAGCTTGGAGAAAAGATGGTTGAGGGGAGACATGAAAGAGGTCTAATAATAAGCAGAGTAGAATGAGTAAATGTGAATCAATTGTTTACTTCTTTAAAAAGTATAAAGACTAGAGGACATGCAATGAAGTTACAAAGTAGTACATTTAAGACTAATCGGAAAAAATATTTTTTTCGCTCAACGCGTAATTAAACTCTGGAATTCATTGACAGAGGATGTAGTAAAACCTCAGTGTAGATGGGTTTAAAAAAGGCTTGGACAAGCTCCTGAAGGAAAAATCCATACACCATTATTAAAGTGGACTGGGATAAGCAGCATGATATTTGACTACTTTGGGGGATCCTGCCAGATACTTGTGGTATGGATTGACCATTGCTGGAAACAGAATATTGGGCTTGATGGACCATTAGCATGACTTAGTATGGCAAATCTTATCCTATCATTCATTTCTTCAACTCTTGATTACTGCAATTCCCCCCTCCTCCCCCAATACCAAATCTCCTATGTCCAGCACACCCTGGTACTCTTGCTCAACTCTTTACCCTTGCCAAAAAAAAGTAAAGAAAGATGGTGAAGGCACCTTGCATGGTATAACTAGGCCTCAGTGCAGTTTATGGAGATATAAGCAAAGTTTCAGGGAGCAACTATTAATTTAAAGAGCAGCCACAGGTGGAAGTACGCATGCATTCTCCACGGCAAGCTCAGTTCAATAGGTTAATAGATCTTTGAAGTGGAGGTTTAAGAAGTGGGAGGGTCTGGAACTTTGTTCTGCGTATTACAGATGCTGCAAGTTCACTAATAGGGAAGCTTTAAATCAGTATTTTTCAAACAGGGCCAGTGCAATCCAACTGACGAACTAGGTGGCCACCTAGAGTGCCAACGTTCCTCGGGCATCCGCTGCCGTCCCTTTCCTGGACCTGCAGTGGCAACAATGCCATTTAAATGGCAACATAGAACTTACCGAAACCTCTGGTGCTGCGCTGCCGTTCTTTCTCTCTATGATTTGCCGCTTCTGCCCCTCCAATGCAGGAAGGGGCAGAAGTGGTAGGTCATACCGAGAAAAGGAATGGCAACACAGTGCTGGAGAGTTTGGATAAGTGCTGTGCTGCCTTTTAAATGGTATTACCGCCACTGAAGGTTCCGGATAGGGGTGGCGGCAATGGGGCAGGTGTGGAAGCGGGGGGAGGGGGGGTGGCAGGACTTAGTGCTCACCTAGGGCACCTCATATCCTTGCAATGGCCCTGCTTGAGAATATGTGGCGACCACCACAAACCCTAGTATAGCTCTGAGCATCAAGTTTTTTTGGGGCAGTAAGTAACAAACGTTTGAGCTGGTGTGCAAAGAAGGATGGGGAAGTCAAAGAACTAGCTAATCCAAAGCCCCCTCTTTCCGCCACACAGCTATGCAGCTCCTTACTTTTCTATCCATATACACTGATCTTCCCACTTCCTTTCCTTTTCTCACCTCCAGATGCCGCCGTGTTGCCTTATTTCTCTGGGTGCATCCAAAGAAGAGATCCCAGCAGCTGGTACAACATTGATCATGTGACTGATAGGAAGAGCAGATAAAGGGAAGGAGAAGGAGCTGGGGTCACATTTGCCAACATAATGATAGGGACGGAGGGAAGGGTGGGAAGAAGAAAATGGAGTTGCATCTGTTTGCCCAGGTGGAGAGAGGAGGAGCAGTCTGCAGGGGGAGGGAAGAAAAGCCAGTGTCCTGTGGGCTGGTCTGGCCAGAAAGATGGGTGCAGCTGGAGCTGAATCATCCCTCAAACTCTGTTGACCAACAGATGGGAGCTAGGACTAAGAGTTGCAGGCATGGTTTTGGATTATTAGAGGCAGAATGGGGAAGAGTGCTGAGGAGTAAGTGTATGTGAGAAAGATTCTAGGGAAGAGAGAAAAGTCCCCAATGATACTGGGGGTGGGGCCTGAAGCTGACAATAAACTGCAGATTTTGGGAGTAGGCCAAGAAGCAAAGCCATTTTTAAGTGCTGATGCCCAAGGACAGGACCAGACAGCAGTGGGGACAGGAGGTTTCTCCTTCATGATCATAAAGCATGGTCCTAACACAAGTGGAATCAGGCTCCTGTTTAGCCCAGGCATTTTTGCAGCTGCCTGTGTTGCCTATGCTTAAGTCCATCCCTGCCGAGAAGCTAGTGCTGTCAGGGTCTGCGGCAGAGAATCGATATTGTTGTCACCGACATAGCCTATTTTCCCTGGGGTCAGGGTGTGGAGAGTGGAAGGCAGGGAAGGGGAAGAGTGTCTGCAGGGAGAGAGAAAGAAGATCTGGAGCAAGAGTACTGCATTTGCCATGGAAGAGGATGCAGATGCTGGGCAAAGAAGAGGCGGGAGGGAGGGCTGTTTCAGAAGTGGAGGCTGCTAGGCAAGAATGGGCGAACCAAGGAGAGAGAAAGGATAGGGGGATGGACCCAGAGGTTATGCCGAACAGAAGGTGAGGGCTGCCTCACTGTAAGGAGAACTCACCTGCCTGCAGCACTGAAGAAGCGCTGCAGTCTAGTGATGTGGCCTGTTTAAAGTATAAGACTGGGTACGTGGCTTTTCCTCAAAGTCTAGCCTGGAGGAGAAGGGTGCAACATTGCAGTCCCTGGATATGGGGATTATAAGAATCTGTTTATACAGATGTTTGGAAATCTGCTGCAAATCTGTAAAGTCTTTTAATGAGACAGAGCCCTGTAAATAAAGCATGATCAGACACCTACACTGGAGCAGAAAGCTGGAGATTTCCTCTGGTGTTTCAGAGGCCACGCCATTCATTGTCACAGTACACCACTTGTTGTAAAGCTCTTTGCTATGCAGTATTCTCTACATGGTTACTGTTTTCATGCTGGTTTGTAATGCATATTGAATTTTTTTTGGTGCTGTTTTTTTCATGTCATTATTGTATTCTTTATACATACTGTAACTCCTGGTAATGGAAATTTTTAAATATTGTACCATGCCTCGAGCATCACGGCAATCGGGCATGTAATATATATAATAAATAAAAGAAACTGGTTCTTGGTTGTCCCAACACAGTAGGTGGTTGATTTTTCTCTACTTTTGCGTCCTATTGTCTGGAAAGAGCTGTCAGTACCGCTTCGTCTCACTCATAGACAGATTCCCGAAGCCTGCTGCCGCTCATGGGAACATGCTGTCTACCAAGGCACTGTTGAAAAGGTTTACGGGGACAGCATCCCATAATAACACCTTACTGTAAACAGCACTGCAAGTGACAGATGCAAGGGCAGTATAATGTGCGCACCGTCCCTGATTTGTTTCATACTTTATAAGCCTAACACGCCCACCTTATTTACCACATCTCCGTCTACACCAGATTCATCAAGATGGAAAATACAGTAGGCTCAATTATTCAAATCTCAGGCGTACAGCACAATAATGGATTTAAACTCATTTTTCGTTTAATGGTGTGCATAGGAAAGCACAGGTTAAAGCCCCGTTCCTCATTTCCGGCTCTTTGAACAGCTTAGGTCTGATTTATAAAGGCTTCTCTCCCATGCATTTTCAATAAATCATTCCCTTTATATTTGTGTCAGGGTGCCATTTCAAAGCAAAATGACGTACGGAGAAAATACAGTTCTCTAATCATTACAGAATAGGGATGTGGGAATAGTTAAGTAGTGTACAATCTGTGGGGGAAATTATGAGAAGCATTTATTCTTTATTCCACATAGTACAGAATAAAGCACAGCAGACAGAGATTTGTTAATTATAGTTCAGGAAACTGTGATGCAGGGTAGTGTCAGGGCCAGAGCCAGGATTACCCCTCCTGGGTGAAGGATTGCTAGCCCATATTCTTAAACTTCAATCGTGAAGCAGTATGATGCAAGAGCTCATTTCAGTAAACAACAAAAAAGAACGCATTGCAGCCTTCCTGGTAACAGACATGTCCATTACAGCTAACACCCTGGCAAGTAGGGTAATTACAGATTTAGTACTGTCAAGTAGGGAACTTGTATCTTAGGAATGAATCCTAAGTATGCTAGCTTTACAATTCAAAACCTCTTAGAAATAACAAGAATGTTGTTAGGAAATCATAAAGATAGTCTTTTTTTAACCTAAATCAATCATGTAGCTAGATGAGTTGGAAAGTGCACACTAAGGAATAATTTTACAAAGGTTTTACAATGTGTAATGCATGCAAAAAGGATTTTCATAAAAATGTATATGCATAAAAAGATCATGTGTAATTTCACACGGACTGCATGTAGGCATTCACGTGGGGCATATATTTGACAGAGTGGAGATGGACTTGCAATGCATATACATATTTTATAAAAAACACGGGTACACACACAGAATACACACACTAATTTACACCATCTTCTGAGCAGGCATAAATTTGCGTGTGTGAATTTGTGTGCCTTTAGAGCTGGTTCTGGTTGGCTATTTTATAGCAGCACATAAGCACCTCTGTTGCCCTTATAAAATAGGCACCTTTTTATACTTTACTACTACTACTACTACTAGTAGTAGCCGTGCTGTACACATACATGGAAGAGACAGTCCCTTTTCTAAAGAGCTTACAATCTAGTCAAGCAAACAGAACAAACAAGGGATTAGGGAATTCTATTTAAGGGAAAGGATTAACATAAATGTGTGATAAATGAGAGAATATGAGGATCAGGAAACAAAAACAGTCTCCAAAAGGTGTTTTTAACTCGGATTTGAATAGAAACAAGGATGGAGTCTGATATGCCAACTCAGGAAATCTATTCCAGGCATATAACGCAGTAAGGTGGAAGGAAGAGTCAGGAGTTGGTGGTAGAAGAGAACAGCACAGATAACAATGATTTACCTGAGGAGGGGTGTAGGAGAAGATAAGAGGAAAAAATAAGGAAAAGCTTCAAAATGAATGCACTTGTAGGTCAGTAATAGAAGTTCGAATTATATGTGGAAACAGATAGGAAGTCAATGAAGCAGCCGCGTTTTGAACTCATTGAAAGGGAAAGAGATGGTTCAGTGGGAGACCAGTGAGGAGCAGTTTGCAGTAGTCTAAGCGGGAGAGGAGGAGAGAGTGACTAAGGGTTTTGTAGCATATTCAGAAAGGAATAGACTAATTTTGCAGATGTTATAGAGAAAGAAATGACAGGTTTTAGCTGCCTGCTGGATATGTGCAGAGAAATCGAGAGTGAGGAGTCAATGTTGACCCCAAGATGATAGATAAGATGACAGTGTTATCCACAAAAATAGAGAAAGGAAGAAGGGAGAGTAGGTTTAGGGGCAAAGATAACAAACTCCATTTTGGCCAAGTTCAGTTTCAGATAGTGGCAGGACATGCAGGCAGCAATGTCAGACAAGCAGGTGGAGATTCAGTCCTGATTCCTGTAGAAATTTCTGGTGCAGAGAGGTATATCTGGGAGTCATCAGCGTAAAGATGTTAGTAAAAACCATGGAAGGAGACCATGGCACAAAGCAAACAAGTATCGAGAAGAGAAGAAGTTCCATGACAGGGCTCTGAGATACACCATCCAATAGAGGGATAGCAGTGGAGGAGGATCTATCAGAGCATACATAAAAATGCAATGGGAGAAATAAGAAGAGAATCAAAACAGAACAGAGTGCTGAAATCCAAGCAAGGACAACGTTTTGAGGAGAAAGCACAGTTACTTACCTGTAACAGGTGATCTCTGGGAACAGCAGGAATAAGTCTTCACATATGGGTACGTCGGTACCGACGGAGCCTGCGCGGGAACGCTCCCCAGCGTCCAATCAGAAAGCTTTTGGGAGCATCCCTCAGCGCCTGCGTGCTGCCTTCCCGCCTTTCCAACTGTCTCTCCTCAGTTGAGTTTTATAGCTGAGACAAAAGAGAGAAAGAGGAAAGGAAGATAGATAGAGAGATACAACTCCTAGGGGAGGTGGGTGGGTTGTGAAGACTTATTCCTGCTGTTCCCAGAGATCACCTGTTACAGGTAAGTAAGTGTGCTATCTCCAGGAGCAAGCAGGAATGAGTCTTCACATATGGGGACTCCCAAGCTAAGATGCCCGGAGCCCTAGCATGGTGAAGATTGGCACATGCTACACCTCATATGGCCAGGCATCCTGAGGATGGAGGGTAGGAGTTGAAAAGAGAGGAGCTGTAGGAAAAACAGCTAACCTAAGGACTACAGGGAAGGAGTCCTTGTATGTATGATAATTACCATGAAAAATATTGACATGAACAAACCCAATATGGACCTCAACTACTGGATTGCAGGAAGTAGAGAGGCTGATGGAGTCTACTGGAGATCCAGCAGAGGAATGTTCAAAGTGATCTCACTGAAGTGAAGGCGAAGGTCCAAATCTGGAATTGACAGGTGACCCAGGTGTCACCTGGGGTAGTACCAAAACGTCAGGTCTTTAGTGGAAGCTTTATGGAAAAAGCTGGGAACTCTTTTGGACAAAGAGTTAGTAACATTTATGAGCAAAAGAGGAAGACTGACTGATTTGGACAACTAGCCCAGACCTGGAGGGAAGAAGGGGTATGGAAAAAAGCCCATATTCCCAAGGAGGACAGATGTCTGAAGGGCTGAAACTTCAGATCTACTGAAGATCCAGCCTGTCTTTCCTATCTGTCGAGAGATAGGAAAAATAGTGAAGCATGGAGCTTCAGGGATACCTAGACCTAGGGTTAAAGTAGGAGCTGTCAGTACCACAGTAGTGGTTGTGTGCATAATACCCAGACATACTGAGGGACAGTATGAAGATATGCAAGCCCACTGTCTGGAACCTATAGAAAGGTAGAAACCTTTTATAAGCATAGACAGTTAGAGAGATAAGTATGGAAATACATATCTATATCTATATCTATATATCTATATCTATATATATATATATATGTCTATAGTGAGATCTGGAGGGGCATAAGATATGCACACACAGCTTACAGACATATGTATCTATAGGGAAGTATAGAGAAATATATACATACATGTATATAGATGTCTAAAGATAAATGTCTGCAACTAAGCAGATAGAGATATGCCCATATGTACATTCACATGGGAGATGTGAAGGAGAAAGATTCATCTAATAACAAGAAGGTGGAACCTACTTGAGAAGATATATAGAGAATCTATTCCCCCTGGCTAAGATGGTGTAAGAATGCCATCCAGTGAAAAACCAGGATGGTTGCGTGAAAAACAGAGGAGAATATCAGTCTGTAAACAGCAAGTCCTGAGTTCTATAGAACTCTCGCATGGTAAATGGACAGAAAAACGCATAGGATGAGATACCAGATTGACCCACTTGAGGAACAAGGGGGGGGGGGTATCATGTGTTGTTTAATGAAATATGTGCTGTCCATGAAGGATTAGGATACCATGAGGACAAGCTGCAAGGAAAAAGAGCATATTTCCTGTAGAAACTGGGTGACTCTTTAGACTGTCACCTAGAGAAGGCTTAAGTCCTTTATTAAAAGGAAACAGAAGGGTATAAAGAACCCCTACAGTCATGAGGAATGACTGAGGAAGCCTTTTTCAACCATATAGGATAGTAATTAGAGAAAAAATCCTCATGCTCTCTAGCAAGGGCCCATAGTGGAAAGCTTCTCAGTAGGATTGCAGAGAGCACTATGCAGGAGAATTGGGAAATAAAAGTGGCTGTTGGAGGAAACCAGCTGCCACCTCAGTTATGCTGCCAACTCCAGGGATTTGGAGATGACAGAAAAGAAGCGATAAGGATTTTCCAAGCTAGATGAGCACTATCTTGGAAGCACTACTAAGACTAGAGAAAGTAGTGGAAGACAAGACTGGAACTGGTAGAAAGTACCAGTAGTCTAATCACTGGGACTCCTGCATGGGTAGCTGCTGAATAGAACAGCAGAGAGACTCCTTCTGTTTGTAACAGAGAGAACAGACAGAACAAGAGGAGAAATCCTGATCATGTCTGATGAGCCCCAAAGAAAGCAGGGAGGTAACTACAGAGAAAACTCTACACTGGAAAGGAAAGGAAGACTAGAAAGGCTAAGAAAACCTTCTAGTGGTATGGTGGCACTCTTACAGGGGAGGCCCTGAAAAAGAGGGTAAAGAAAAATAGGAGCTGAAGGGAGACTTGCCATATGGTAAGTCTACAGAAGGAAATAATTCATGATGGTACAGGAGAAAACTATCATGAGATAGTTGGCAAACCTCTGTTCATGGTAGAAAGAGGAGGAAAACCCTGTGACCCATAGACATGAATCTCCTGACAGCTCAGCCTACCAAAGAGCAAGTGGATGTCCTGGAAAAACAGGAATCCATGTGTAGAGTTTTAAATGAAAAAACAGTGAAAAAACTTCTGCTGAGAAGAAGTGAACCGTATGTTATAAGAGATCAATTAGAACCCCATTGAGGGTTAATTTTCCTGGCTTGAGTTTGGATTCTTCAGACCAGGGTGAGGTTTCCCTTGTTTGGGAACATCTGTATGATGGGCAGGAGAAGAATAAAACCTTCTTCTTTTAGGGAAAGAAGGTTTGGTAGGGCATTTCCTACCTACTGGGGAAGGAGAAGGCTTAGGAGAGCCCTCATAAACAGGGAAGTCAGTGGAGCAATGAGCAACCTGACATAAAGACTCCCTATTGAAGAGATTTTCTCCAGTACAAGGAGTATTACCCAGTCTTTGTTGTGCCCATCTGTTCAAGTCTGAAGCTTGGAGCCAGGCTCTACGTCGTGCTCCTATGGCTATAGCAGAGGTTCTGCTAACAGACTCAAAAGAGTCAAGGGAAGCACGAGTCAGAAACCAAGATATATTTTGGCTATGACTAAGAAGTAAGGAATAGTCTACAGCCTTGGACTCTGATAGAAAAGGAGTCAAAAGAGATAATTTCTTTGTGACCTCCTGAAGGGATAGACTCATATAAAAAATATATGAGAGAATCCTTGATGCCAGCATAGATGTTTGGAAGGTTTGGTGTCCAAAAGCATCCAGTGTTCTAGAAGCACGACCTGGCGGATAAGAAGAATGCTTCTTCTTGCTTTTTACCTTCCTCATTGCTGATTCCACTACAATGGAATGATGGGGAAGTTGAGTCCTTTGAAACCCTGGAGAGGGGGGTACCTGATACAGAAGATCAGTTGCTGTAGAAGGTGAGGAAACCCTTAAAGGTGTTTCCCATATTCTCAGAAGAAGATCCTGCAAAGAAGGATGTAAAGGAAGCATTATATTTTCCTTTTCTCCTCCAGAAGAGCCTTGAGTAGGATCATAGCCAGGGATAGGAATAGCAAGGAATGTAGCCATGTCAAGGAGAAATTTCTGAAAAGAAGGATCTCCAATGGGGACCATCCCTGAACAGGCTAAAGTTGAAGAACTAGCCTGGGCACCGGAGGATGTACTGGTCCGGTGCAGAAAAGGAGCCCTAATGGATGGATACTGGTACTGGCGGTTTATAACTTGAGACAGTCAGTACTGCATCGTCCATGCCAGGTATCGACTCCAAACTAGGCATAGAAAGGAGCAATCCTGGTGAAAAGGGCATGGAAGTAGTTGGTCCCGATGCCACTGCAGGAACCAGCATCGGTACCGATACCGGTAGCTGTGCCGGAATCGGAGGCGATACCGACATCGAAGCAGTCATCGGAGGCTGCTCAAACGGTACCGAGGGAACCAAAAACCCTTGGTGAGTATCCTCGATACCGCGCATCCGGAATCGGTAAGCATCGGTTCCGAGACGCGTCGGTACCCAGTCTTCCAGACTAGATATTGATTCCAGACTCAGCATCGAAGGAAGCAAGTCTATCGATGCATGTCTGGAGGGTACCGGCGTCGGTGGCCGTATCGGCGATGCTGCCAATACTGGAAAGTCAATCTGGGACGTATCGATCGGTCCCGAAGGTACCGAGAACGCCAGATGACGATCCCCGGTGAAGAGTGGATCACTCAACACCAGTGCCGATGCCGGGGTATCGGTACCGCTCGAAGTGGATGCCACCACTGAGCATGGCTCAGGTATGTTCTGTGAGGGGTGAGCCCCAGGAACAACCTGAAACCCCTGAAAAGCTTTGGAGACCGAAGACTCCCGCCGGGGTTTTGAAGCCAATAGGGTCTTGAGGGCAAGGCCGGAGCCGTCATCATGTTTGACATGAGACCTACCACTCAAGGATTGGCTAGTCTTAACAGACTGTTTGTGGGTTACCTGATCCTGAAGAGAAGAAATGGTCGGTGCCCTGACACTGGAAGGGAACTCGGTATCGAGGGAAACTCGAAAAGGAAAATCTCTTCTCATAAATTTGTAGCCTAATGGCTCCGGAGGAAAAGGGTCAGGACCCAAACAGGTTAGACACCAGTTTTTGGAGTCTAAAAAGAAAACTGTATTTCCACAGTTAAGGCACTTCTTAGGAGAAGAAGGCTCCATGATGGAGAGGCCTTACAGGCCACAAAAATTTAAGACAGAAACTGAGGGAAAACTCTCCCTGAGTTTTTGAAAAGAAAAGAAAAAAAAACCCACCGGTGGTACCGGTGGAGGCGGGAAAAACCGTCGCGACCACAAGAAAACAAGAATTAAAGAATTAAAAGAAAAAATTTTCAGCGGTGACAGGAGGACGTCCTGCCGGCTCCGCGGAAAAACGAAAACTGAGGAGAGACAGTTGGAAAGGCGGGAAGGCAGCACGCAGGTGCTGAGGGATGCTCGCAAAAGCTTTCTGATTGGATGCTGGGGAGCGTTCCCACGCAGGCTCCGTCGGTACCGACGTACCCATATGTGAAGACTCATTCCTGCTTGTTCCTGGAGATAGTGGTGATCAACACTATCAAAAGCAGCAGACAGGTCAAGAAGGATGAGGATCAAGACCCTTGAATTTGGCTAGGACAAATTACTGGAGAATTTGGCAAGGACTATTTCTGTAGAATGTAGAGGAAGAAGTCAGATTGGATTGGATCCAGAATGGCTTGAGATAAGAGGGAGTCAAGATAGCAAAATTGAACCACACATTTGAGTAGTTTGGATGCAAAAGGGAGGTGGAGAATGAGCTGATAACTGGAAGAGCAGCTAAGGTCAAGAGATGTATTTTTGAGGAGCATTGTGACCACAGCATGTTTAAAGGCAGCAGGAACAGTTGCGGTAGAAAGTGATATATAAATTATATGACGGAAGGGATGACAGTGGAGAAGATAGAGCTGAGTAGCCAGGTGGGGATGGGATCAGGGGAACAAGTAATGAGTTTAGAGTCAGCCATGCATTCTGCCCCAATACCAGCCCAGCTGCTCTATAAATAACATAGTAACATAGTATATGACGGCAGATAAAGACCAGTATGGTCCATCTAGTCTGTCCAGCAGGGCAGCAAGAGTAGGTGCACCTGCTGCTCCGTGCAGGTCACCCCTCCCCATGCCTTTGTTTAGGGGTGTACCCACCGCTCCATGTAGGTCACCCCTATTTGCTGAGATATAAGAGATAGTTATGTTTATTTTGATCTTATCCTGTTGCTATAATCTTATCCTGACTCCTATCAAACAAAACTCACAACTTCTCCTCTGGCTTCTTGCAGTACACTACTTTCTTCTTTGTGGAGCGTCCCCTTCCTGCTTGACCTGAAAGGAAATGTCACCACCTGCCTTTCCCTTTAAAATATTTTCTTCCATAGTTCAATTCAGACTTGCTCTGATATTAGAGTTGTCTTTGCCCTTCCTCTCTTTAGCAATCACACCTTCTCCGCACTATCACAACAGTTCAGAATCATTAAATCTTTTATCTTATATGCAACTTATTATAACATGATTTATGTGAATAATATTTAATCCTAACAGTTCCTATTTGTGATCCACTAGGGTGCCCAAATGTCGCAAAATATCTGAGTCATGTTTGTCATACCAGGGATCAAAGGATGAGCTGCCACCTCCCACTGGGTCAACAATTTGTGGTCTCTTTATCCGAGAAAGATGCTATTTTGCTTTTTAACAGGCCAATGCAGAAAGCTGGCACTGAAGTCGCATGCTATCAACTTTTTACGCCTATTTGCAACGCACCAATAGCGCGTGACTTTAGCACAGGCATACAGAAAGAAGCTCATATACAAATTAGTCACACGTTAGCCATTCGTTAAACTGTGCATAAATGGCAGCGTTAAATTGGGAGAGCAAGCCAAACACATGCACACAGAAGTCAGCGCAGAGGCACTGTGTGGCTAATTTGCATGTGAGCCCTGACAATATTATGATGACATTGTGGGCTTTCTCCGATGCCTGGATCATCTGATGGGAAATGTCAAACTCCCCTGAGATGATCCAGGCATAAAAATACTGTTGGGGGCCAATGCCCCTGACAGAAATTGAATCCCTGGTGGCCCAGCAGCCCCAAACCCCACACCCCTTTCAACTGAAAATAAACCTGGTAGCCCAGCAGCCCTCAACTGCCCAACCCCTCCTTTACAAATAAGCAGGAAAGCTGCCCACATGCTCCCGCCTTTGCCCATCTTGAAAAATGGCAGCACCTGGCCCCGTGCGGTGCATCTTGGAATGCATCGGACGAGGTCAGACTACCATATAGGATGCACCGTACAGGGCCAAGCACTATCATTTTTCAAGTGGCCAGAACTCCTGCTCATTTGTAAAGGTACCAGGAGGGGGCTGAGGGGTTCGGGGCTGCTGGGCCACCAGGATTATTTTTAGTTGCGTGGGGGCCGCTGGGCCACCAGGTTCATTTCTAGTTGGGTGGAGGGAGGGTTCGGTGCCACTGGGTCAGCAGGTTTATTTTAGTTGGGAGGGGTAGGGGCTTCACGGCCACTAGGCCACCAGGTTTCTTTTTAGTTGGGAGGGGGTGGGGGGATTGGGGCTGCTGGGCCACCAGGGATTTGCTTTCTGTTGAGGGCACTGGCACCTGACAATATTTTGATGCCTGGATCATCTTTGACATTTCTCCTCAGATGACCCAGTGCCATCAAAATACTGTCGAGTGGGGGGGATCATGCACTAGATGTTTAAGCCACCTCAAGACCAGGCGTAGCGATATTGGTGCTAAAGCTGGTTGCGAAATCCTCTACACATTTCTTTGCATCGGGTGCAGCCAATATTAACATACCATTTTATTATGTGTAGCTCATTTGCCTATAATTTAAATACTCTTGTTGTTAATTGTGCGCTAGTTTTCCCTTTGCTCTTTATGCGCGCATCCGTCTTTTTTCTGAATTGGTGATAGTAGTAAGTGTGCTTAAAAGTGGCATTATCTGTGCTTAAAGGCCGTGCTAGTTTTCTGCATTGGCCTATAAGTGTGTGATCTGAGCACAAGAGATTAAACAACTCTCCTTGCATTTCACTCACTGCTAATTCCTATTCTATGGCGTCCCTCTTTCTCCATGAAACCACATTCCTTATTTGACTGATCTAGAATAGGTATACAGTTCAGCAAGGGCAGGACAATGGTTAGCACCAGCTCGAACCTCTTCTATTCTTATGCGTGGGCTGGTGTGAGGGGTAACTACAACAGGGTGAGGGAGGAGAGCCTTGCCATTATGGGTTTATCAGCAAAACTGGATGACAGGTTTATGGAGCCAAGTATACCAACTTTTTTATTTTCTTCATACGACAGTAAGAAAATATAGTAGTGATCAATTGAGAACCGTAATTAACAACATTTTCACTGCCAACCACAGATTTCTGTATCCTGGCTCTCCATCAGCATTGCTGACTGGTGGTAAGATCAAAAAAAGTAAAGATTCTTCAGGTTTTGATTCTGCGCACACAGCTATAAGATTTGCTTTCAACAGGCTATCCTGATACTACTTTGCAGATTACTGCATGAGGCTCGGCCCGTAAGTTGCCTTTACACAGAGTTTCATTCCTTTATGGGAAACATCTTTCACTCTTTTGTTTTATCTTCTTTTTGAGTCTCCTCTGTCTTAAAATGAATAAAATAAGGAAAGATAAAACTGCACACGCTGAGCCACAGAATCCATATCTTTCTGTACTCTGGTGGCAACTCTCAAAAATGCTTCAAACCATCCATCAACAATCTAAAGACGTTCCAGATACAAAGACTTTGAAGGCGGTGCTGTAGTCTCTTTATAACCTCTCCTAGCAGCAGCATAGGATAAAGGACACTTACATGCAAGCAGAAGATTGCTATATTTAAACCGTATTTACAATTCTCTTGTGGTATTACCCCAGGAGAGAACTCTAAAGTCAGATCTGCTAATTTTGTTTGTCATGTTCTTTTTAAAGTAGCTCTAACATTGCAAACCAGACTGGAAAATAAAGCAGAAGAGTGCTAGCAGAGAAATGTATGCTAAGCCGTAAACCTTTCACATACGGGAAGAACAATTGTGCCCTGAGACTCTTTTGCAAGTATACATGACTGCTGAGTGGCGTGCTGCAGAAGCACTGGTTTCTGAGCTTCTTCAGAAAATCTGCACGGCAGATGGAAACATAATTAGCATAAAACCCAAACTGATTCATTAAACATTCCTTTCCTGTAAACTGGGAACCATTTACAGGCCCTATTCACAAATGCTCCATTAAAACAATGTGTGGTGTTGGCAGGGAGCTTCACTCAGACTCACAGAGCCTTCCCAGCCTAGCTCATGTAAATGTGGGCTTCAAAGCCTGAAAGAAATGTGGCACTGTTCCGGAATGTGGGAGGTTACAAACAGAGCTGGCCTGTCCACTAGACCAGTGGTTCTCAACCTTCTTTGTACCGTGACCCCTTTTACCCATTGGTCAACTTGTGGTGACCCCCAATGATAAAATCAAATGCGTCTCTCTTCCTTTACCGTTAACGCATTGTCACTGTAATCATTTGTTGAATTATTAATATATTATAGGCCTTTGCATTATGTTTTTATTTATAAAATTTACTTATTTAAACCATAATAATTAATCCCAATAACAAGTAACAATATTTGATTTCAAAATTATGATTTTGTAGTCAAATCACTAATATGAAATAAAATTATTTTTTCTACCTTTGTTGTCTGACCAATTTATTCTCTGATCATGCTGGTCCCGATCTGAGGCTTCTGCTTTCCTGTCTTCTCTTAGCTCTCTTTCTGTGGTCTATGGTCCATCTGCCATTTCTTATCTCTTCTTTCATTTTCTTCACTTCTTTCCATCAGCCTAATTCCAGTCCCAGTAACCCTCCCCAGTATCAGCCCCTTTCCAGTCCTCACTCCCAGTACCTTCCAATGTCAACTTGCATTCCCATGACTGCCACTGGTGTCCATTCCCTTCCAGTCCCCCTCCTTCCCCACTGACCAGTCACTTCTACTACAAATACCATGGCAGCCCCTCTCAGATCCACTCCCTTCCAGTTCCATTTTCCCATCCCCTCGTATCAGCCCATTTGTAGCCTTAGCTCCCAGTTTTCTTCCAGGGCCAGCAGCTCTATCCTCCCCTCCCCACAATCAGTCTATTCCCAGTCGAAGCCCCCCAATCAGCTCACTTCCAGTGCTAGTCCCCCCTCAACCACATTACAAGTGCTAGCCTCCCCTAATCAGCCCAATACCAGTCCTACCCCCCCCCATCAGCTCATTACCAGTCCTAGCCTCCACTAATTAGACAATTTCCAGTCATAGCCCCCCCCGATCAGATCATTTCCAATGCTAGCCTCCCATCAGCCCATTACCAGTCCTAGCCTCCCCTAATCAGCTCATTTCCAGTGCTAGTCCCCCCTCAACCCCATTACCAGTGCTAGGCTCCCCTAATCAGCCCATTACCAGTCCTACCCCCCATCAGCCCATTACCAGTCTTATCCCCCATCAGTCCATTACCAGTCTTAGCCTCCTCTAATCAGCCCATTTCCAGTCCTAACCTTACCAATCAGCTCATTTCCAATGCTAGCCCCATCAGTCCATTACCAGTCCTACCCCCCTATCAGCCCATTACCAGTCCCAACCCCATCTTGATCAGTCCATTCCCAGTCCTAGCCTTCCCTATTCAACCCATTACCAGTCCTAGCCCCCCCATCTGCCCATTACAGTCCTAAACCCCACTGTCTCTCCCCTCTGTCCAGCATTTATCCCCTGTCTGTCCAGTATGTCCCCCTGTCTCTCCCCTTTGTCCATGTCAGCCCCCCTCCCTCCATGTCAGCCCCCCTCCATCCATCCATCCATCCATATCAGCCCCCCTCCCTCCCTCCATGTCAGCCCCCCTCCGTCCATGTCAGCCAACCTCCCTCCCTCCATGTCAGCCCCCCTCTGTCCATGTCAGCCCCCTCCCTCCCTCCCTTCATCCATGTCAGCTCCCCATCTGTCCATGTCAGCCCCCCTCCCTCCCTCCCTCCCTCCCTGTCAGTCCCCCCTCTGTCCATGTCAGCCCCCCTCCCTCCATGTCAGCCTCCCTCCCTCCATCCATCCATGTCAGCCCCCATCCCTCTCTCCCTCCCCCATGTCAGCTCCCCTCCCTCTCTCCCTCCCCCACGTCAGCCCCAATGCAGTTTACCTGCCCCCTCCTCCCCTCTCCCCATGTCTGCCGCCTTCTGCAGCCGCGGCTCCCTGTCTCTTTGGGAACCGTGGCTGGGCCTGTGAAGCCGTTGCGGAGCCTTTCTGTCTCTAAACGGGTTCCATGCAGCATTGTCCCGCCTCCAAAGGAAGTGGTAAACGTCCTTTGGAGGTGGGACAATGCTGCACGGAGCCCGTCGAGAGACAGGAAGGGCTCTGCAACTGTTTCACAGGCTCAGCTGCGGTTCCCTAAGAGGCAGGGAGCAGCAGCTGCATTAGAAGAGAGGCGGTAAGTTTGCCGCTGCCGAGAAGCGGACTCGGCAGTGGCAGCAACTTGTGCATTTTTAAAAAAAAAATTTTAACTTGGCGGAGTGAGGCGACCCCCACTAAATCCCGTGGCAACCCCCGTGGGGGTCGCGACCCACAGGTTGAGAACCTCTGCACTAGACGGATTAGGCGTCTCCCGGGTGCAGCACTGCAACCCCTCCATCATGCTTGGAAGCGGAAGCAGAGTAAGCCGTTTTGGCACCTCGGCAGGCCATGAACCCCCCTACACATGCACAATCATGGCCTGCCGTTCCTGCCCCCTCCAACGGGAAGTTTGTGTTGGAGGGGGGAGGAGCAGCAGGCCATGAGTGCACATGCTCATAGGTGTTTCAAAGCCCACCGTGGCAACAAAGTGGCTTGCTGTGCTGCCACTTCAAGCATGCTGGAGGGATCATAATGCTGTTGCCCCCCCTCAGGTGAGGGAGAAGGGAAGGGGAGATAGCAGACACCTGCGGCAGGAGGTTAGGACCTGCACTACCATGGGGGGGGGGGGAGAGGTGGGGGGTGCAGGACTGCCTAGGGCAGCAGATACCCTTTGGCTGGCCCTGGGTACAAATAAGGCCAGCCTAACCACAAGGCAAACAAGCAGTCACCTAGGGCAGCAGTTTCAGGTGGGGAAAGTGGGCTGAAAGGGAGCAGCAAAAAGCAGCTACAGTCTCTAAACAAAGCAATGGGTTCAGATAGGCACACAAACTCAGGGTCATCAGTGCATACTTTTACCTGCAGGAAGAATGGGCAATATGCAAATAGTTCATTTACCCCTGTAAGTGGCCTTCTGAAATCTACCTCATGATGTCCAGTGTATATTTACAAATAAAGTTTAATATTTAAAAGTATGATGTCCAAATATGAATTTCTGGGAGGGATGGGGTTGAAACAATTAAAATTTAGTTTAATGATCAAAATCTTCATGGTGGGTGGGGGAGATTCTAGGAGTATAAAAGCTAATTGTGAGGGGACACAGGGCTGAAATTGCACTTAGGCCGATTAAATCCCCTTGTGATGGCCGTAAGTACAAATATGCTTCCCTTTTTTTTATTATCTAGAACTTACATTTTTATAAATAAGAATAAACTAATCTTAATTGTGGAGTAACCCTTTGAGCTGCACTCTGCATCAGAACATAACTGATTAGCAAGTTCCATATTCCTGTGACCATGCAAAAACTTGCACATGGTTTTATACACTGTACCAAGAATTAGCCTGTTTGTGAACTCTGGGATTCAACTTTCAGCTCAAAATCAATCACATGACTTGCCACAAAATAAAATGACACTTTGGGACATGTTTACTAAAGGTTAATCTGTATTAACGAAGTTAGAGCGCATTAAGTGCCACTGCGCCCTTAGAAATAAAAGGGCTCTGGGCACTTAACGTGTGTTAATTTCATTAATACAGATTAACCTTTAGTAAACATGTCCCAAAGTGTCATTTTAGTAAACATGCCCCTTTGTGTTATGATGGTCTACTTGGTTATTTTATTTTTGTCTGTGTAACGTACTATTTCTTATGTTCCCTTTATGATCCACTAAGAAATGGTTTAGCTTAGCATAATATAAAGCCAGTTTTGCATAAGGCGTCTAGGTCAGAAATGGAAATGTCCAAGTCAGGACATTAACAACTTCCAGCCTCTTTTACAAAAGGACCACTGAACGCGGGGTCTTTTTTTAAAATACATGTAGGACTGTGGAGAAATACATATGTTACTCTCCTAAATGTGCAGCAACAAGCATTTTATAGATATAGCACAGTTACTTACCTGTAACAGGTGATCTCTGGGAACAGCAGGAATAAGTCTTCACATAAGGGTACGTCGGTACCGACGGAGTCTGCGTGGGAACGCTCCCCAGCGTCCAATCAGAACGCTTTTGGAAGCATCCCAACACGCCTGTGTGCTGCCTTCCCGCCTTTCCCAACTGCCTCTCCTCAATTAAGTTTTCAAGTTGAGGCAAAGAGAGAGAGAGCAAGAAAGGGAAAGATAGAGATAGAGAAAAGCAACTCCTAGGGGAGGTGAGTGGGTTGTGAAGACTTATTCCTGCTGTTCCCAGAGATCACCTGTTACAGGTAAATAACTGTGCTATCTCCAGGAACAAGCAGGAATGAGTCTTCACATATGGGTACGTCGGTACCGACGGAGTCTGTGCGGGAACGCTCCCCAGCGTCCAATCAGAACGCTTTTGGAAGCATCCCAACACACCTGCGTGCTGCCTTCCCGCCTTTCCCAAGCGCCTCTCCTCAGTTAAGTTTTAAAGCTGAGGCAAAGAGAGAGAGAGCAAGAAAGGGAAAGATAGAGATAGAGAAAAGCAACTCCTAGGGGAGGTGGGTGGGTTGTGAAGACTTATTCCTGCTGTTCCCAGAGATCACCTGTTACAGGTAAGTAACTGTGCTATCTCCAGGAACATGCAGTAATGAGTCTTCACATATGGGGACTCCCCAAGCTAAGATGCCCAGAGGGAGTCCTAGCATGTAGCGAATCTAGAAAGAGCCATGCTACTCCTCAGGACCTCAGGCATCTTGGGGATGGAGGGTAGGAGTTGAATTATAGAAAAGGGGCTGTGGAACAGCTGGACTAGAACAGGACTTCTATGGAGGAAGATCCTGTATAGATGACATTTAGTAGTAAAAATATTGAGCGCAATATTCTAATATGGACCTCCCTTGGTGGTATTATAAAAAGTCTATTGAGGTTCATATGGATATGTTAGAAGAGCCAGTAGAAGATCCTCAAGGAGTACCTCACTGTGAAGTAGAGGTAATAAACTGTAGGAAAAACAAGTGGAGGTCAGAACCCATCAGGGTGAGAAATAGCCCCAGGGGAAACTGGGGTAGTACAATGAGGTAGGGCTTCTGCGGGAAACGCAGAAGGTACTATTAGACAAAGCTTAAGCCCTTTTGGTCGAAGAACTGTACAATGCTAGGACCAAAAGGAAAAATAAGTCTGACCGATTTGGACTGACAATAGAAATAGTCCCTGTAGGAGAGAAGGGGTATGGAGACCCCTATATCCAATAACAAAGTAAGGACAGACTTATGAAGCGTTACAGCTTTAGATTAACTGAAAATCCGTGATGTCTTTCCTAAATGAAGTCAGTTAGGAAAGAAAAGGTACATGGAAAGCTTCAGAGGTACCTAAACCTGAAAGGTTATGGTAAGAGAAACAAAAAAATTGTTAATTACCACAGGGAGTGGTTATATGTGTAGAACCCTAAGCATGCTGGCACAGCATTGATAGGGGTAGTGCACATCCGTCAGAGTCATATAGGAATATATGGATACATATTAACCTAGACAGAGAGATAGATAAGTACGTAGATACATATCTACCTAGAAGATATATCTCAACAGGTATATAGATAGATAGATAGATATACCTGGGCGGAAGATACCGAGAGACATTATTATATATATATATATATATATATATATATATATATATATATATATATATATATATATAAATAAATATGTAGACCTATAGACACAGGTCTCCATGTAAGTAGATGGAGACATGGCTATATAACTAGATCCCCATAGGGATATGGGGATAGAGGAAAGATTAATCTAATAGCAAGAAGGGTGATACCTGCTTGAATAGATGTATAGAGAATCTTCTTTCCCTGGTTATAATTGACAGAGTCAGAGGAATGGATTCCCTGACAAGGAGGAGTCTAGATTCCTTGAAAAATTTGAGTTCTTGAATAACCAGGATGGCCTACGTGAAAAATGCAGAGGATAACTTCAGTCTGCAGGCAGCAAGTCCAGATCTCTCTAGAACTGAAGTATGGTGAATGGATAGAGGACGCCACGAGAATAAGATACCATATTGACCCGCCTATGAGGGCAAGAAGGGTATCAGGCGTCCTTGAGCTGCAACTGAAAGAAAACTATCCCTGGTGAGAAGTCCAAAGGAGATATGGACCAAGCCAGGGAAATGGCCATTCTTTAGGTTTTCATGTGATGTAAGGCCTGTGTCTTTTGTCTCGAAAAGAGATTTCAGATGAGATAGTAAGGGTAGGGAACACCTACCAGTCATGGGAGCATGACTGGGTGAACCCCTCCTAACCATCTGGGATTATCTGCTAAGCAAGATACTAATGCTCTCTAGCAAGGGCCCATAGTGCAAAGCTACTCTGTAGAGTTGCAGAGAGCATGTTAGAGGTTGGTTAGAAGAAAAAACTGGCTGCTTAAAGCCAGTAGGTAACCTAAACTATTCTGCCAAAAACCAGGGAATTGGAGATGGCGAAGAATAGAAATCAACCAACAAGTCTGTGATAATAGGGTTTCCAAAAAAGGTTGATAACCTGTTTGGGGTTCAGCACTGGGGCTAGAAGAATTGCTAGTGGAGGAGAAACCCTGGTTGTGTGGTGAACAGAACCAGTGGCTTAACCACTAGGAATTGCTGCAGTAGCAGCAACTACCAGGACAGCGAAAAAAAATTTATTTTCCCTTTTTTTTTTTTTAGATTGGAAAAAGAAGCAACAGACATAAGTAGGAGTGGTAAGACTTCCTTATTGTCTGATAAGCTGCCCTAAAGTAATAAAATGAAAAAGGGGGAGACAACTCTGGAAGGGAAAACCCCTTTGTGGAATAGGTAGAGGACCATAGGGGCTTACCAGTGTAATAAAACCACTCTTACAAACCGAATGTTGTAGTAAGAGAGAGGTAAGACAGAGTTGAAGGAGACTGACTATGTAGTAAGTCTCTGAAAGGTAAGATGATACATGCTAGTACAGGGAAAACTGTCTTATTGATAGTTGTCACCTCTCTTTTCTCAGTAGGAGGAAGAGAAACCTGTTAACTATAGGCATGATCATCATGAGGACTCTTAGAGCAAAAAGAAAGGATGTCTCATGAAGAGAGATCCATGAGAATTTAGGATGAAATTAGTGTAGATGCTTCAAGTGAAAAGAAGCAGACTGCAAACTCTAACCACCAAACAGGAGATGTAATGTTAATCTATCTGAAACCCTGCGACTGCTGGGTTTGCTGAACCTGTTGAGGTTGTGGTTTCTTTAGACCAGTGCGATATTTCCCCTGTTTGGGAACATCTGTATGATGGGCAGAAGATGGATAAAACCTTTTCCCCTTAGGGGAAGAAAGGAAATTTCCTACCCACTGGGAAAGAGGAAGGCGTAGAACAGCCTCTGGAAACAGCAATGTCAGTGGTTAACTGAGCAACTTGGAGTAAAGACTCCTTGTTAAAAAGATTTTCTCCAGTGCAAGGAGTATTTCCCAGTCTTTCTTGTGCCCATTTGTCCAAGTTTGAAACTTGGAGCCAGGCTTTACGTCATGCCCCTATAGCTATAGCAGACGTTCTGCTAACAGACTCAAAGGAGTCAAGGGAAGCACGAGTAAAGAACCTAGAGATATTTTGAGCATGACTAACCAGTAAGGAATAGTCGGCTCTTTTAGGCTCTTGAAGAAAAGGGGTCAAAAGCAGTAATTTCTTTGTGACCTCCTCAAGAGATAATCCCATATAGAAAATATATGAGAGAATTCTTGCTGAAAGCATGGATGCCTGGAAGGTTTGGCGTCCAAAGGCATTTAAAGTCTTAGACTCACGACCTGGCGGATAAGAAGAGTGCTTTTTAGTACTCTTAATATGCCTCATTGCTGATGAGGAAGTTGAGTCTTTTGAAAACCTGGAGAGGGGGGCACCTTATATAGAAGATCAGTTGCCCTAGAAGGTGGGGGTACCGTTAAAGGAGTTTCCCACATTCGAAAGAGGAGATCCTGCAAGGTCTGATGCAAAGGAAGCATGATGTCCTCCTTTGGACTCCAGGGAACATACAGGGACTCTGTATTCCCTGGTGTAGGATCCTGACCAGGTATAGAAATGGCAGGTGACTTTGCCATATCAAGCAGGAATGCTTGAAAAGAAAAGAAAAATCCCCAGAGGGAAATCCTCTAGAAAGAGGAGGACAGGCTAGATCTGTTGAAGAACTAGCATTGGCACCCAGGGATCTATCCAAATTTAGAGGAATAGAAGACCCTAAAGGGTGGAGTATCGGATCCTTAGAGGATGGTTGCCGGTACCGCAGGAGGTCGGGACCAGCAACAGTCGGTAACACATCGTCCATGCTAGGGATCGATTCCAAACTCGGTACCGAGGGAAGCGAGCCTGATGAGAGAAGCATGGAAGGTACCGACAGCAATGGTAATGTGGATACCGGTACCGACTCCGGCACCGTATCCAATACTGGTAGATGAAGGCCAGCCGGTGACAGCTCTAACGGTATCGAAGAAACCGATAGTGCCTGACATGGATCATCGGAACCATGCCTTCGGTACCGTTCGGTATCGGTACTAAGGCGAGTCGGTACTCAGTCATCCAGACTGGAGATCGATTCTAAACTCGGCATCGAGGGAAGCGAGTCTATCGATGCACATGTGGAGGGTACCGGCATCGGTACCAGTACCGGTACCGGGATCGATACCGATACTGGAAGATAGGTCTGAAGCGTATCCAACAGGCCCGCAGCCGAGGACGCCAGACTACGAACTTTGGTGAGGAATGTTTCATCCAACACCATTGCCGATGCTGGGGTATCGGTACCGCTCGAAGCGGATGCCACCACCGAGCATGGCTCAGGTATGTTTGGAGAGGGGTGAACCTCAGGAACAACCTGAAATCCCACTAAGGATTTGGAGGCCGAAGACTCCCACCGGGATTTTAAAGCCAGTGTGTCCTCGAGGGTAAGGCCATAGGCATCTCTATGCTGTGCATGAGATCAGGATGGAACCAGACTGCTGGCATTAACCTTTAAAAAGGAGATAGAGAAGCTTTTAAACTAGAAAATAGGGGAAAGCCGACAGTCGCCCAGGAGCGCATGGTTCGGACGAAGGTATCCTTGAAGGATACTACCAAAAGTAGTGAGGTTCCAAAAAAGAGTATAGTAGCCCAAATGCCCTTGAGTAAGGTGCAGACAGAGTGTAAAGATTCCAAATTACCCATGCCTACCAATAGCCAGATTAATATTAATAAAATACAGTCTCTAAAATGCTTGTATGCAAATGCTAAAAGTCTAAACAATAAGATGGGAGAGTTAGAATATATAGCACTAAATGAGAGGTTAGATATGATTGCAATCTCAGAGACATGGTGGAAGGAGGATAACCAGTGGGACACTGTGATACCTGGATACAAACTATATCGTAATGATAGAACTGATCAAATTGGTGGAGGGGTTGCGCTCTATGTTAGAGAGGGCATTGAGTCAGAAAGGATTAAAGTTTTGCAGGAAACAAAATTTGCTGTAGAATCTCTATGGATTGAAATTCCATGTAAAAAGGGGAAGGCGATGGCAGTGGGGGTGTACTATCGACCGCCTGGCCAGAATGAACAAATGGATGATGAAATGCTCAAAGAAATCAAGGAAGCTAACAAAAGTCACAGCAGAGTAGTAATAATGGGTGATTTCAAATACCCTGGTATCGACTGGGTCAGTGTTACGGCAGGACAAGCTAGGGAGATAAAATTTCTAGACGAAATAAATGACTGCTTCTTGGAGCAGCTGGTTCATGAACCGACCAGAGGGGAAGCCATACTGGACCTAGTCCTTAGTGAAACGCCAGATCTGGTGCAAGAAATAAGGGTGTTGGGACCACTTGGCAATAGTGATCATAGCATGATCATGTTTGATTTAATTAGTGGAGGAGGGATAGTAAAGAAATCCACAGTACTACCTTTTAACTTTCAAAAGGGAGACTATGATAAAATGAGGAATATAGTTTAAAAAAAACTAAAAGGAGCGGTTGCAAAGGTTAAAGACTTACAGCAAGCTTGGGTGTTATTTAAAAATACTATCCTCGAAGCCCAGACCATCTGTATTCCACGCATTAAGAAAAGTGGAAGAAAGTCCAAAAAACTGCCAGCATGGTTTAAAGGTGAGGTCAGAGAGGCTGTTGCTGCCAAAAAAGCATCCTTCAGGAAATGGAAAAAAGAGTCAAACGAAGAAAACTGGAAACAGCACAAGCACTGGCAAGTTAAATGCAAAGCATTGACAAGGCACGCAAAGCGAGAATTTGAGAAGGAACTTGCTACGGAAGCAAAAACACAAAATAAAGACTTTTTCAAGTACATTCGTAGCAAAAGGCCTGTGAGAGAGTCCGTTGGGCCATTAGATGATAGAGGGGTAAAAGGGGCAGTAAGAGGAGACAAGGCTATAGCAGAGAGACTGAATGAATTCTTTGCTTCGGTCTTTACTTTGGAAGATGTAGGGATGTTACCCAAGACTGAAGTGGTATTTAAAGATGATACTGCAGAGGAATTGAGAGAAATATCGCTACACCGGGAAGATATATTACAACTATTTGATAAACTGAATAGTAGCAAATCACCTGGACCGGATGGTATACATCCAAGAGTGTTGAAAGAACTGAAATATGAGATTGCGGACCTGCTATTGGTAATCTGTGAACTTTCATTAAAATCATCTGTAATACCTGAAGATTGGAGGGTCGCCAACGTAACACCAATCTTTAAAAAGGGTTCCAGGGGTGACCCGGGAAATTACAGACCGGTGAGTCTGACGTCAGTACCGGGGAAAATGGTAGAAACCATCATAAAGAACAAAATTACACAGCATGTAGATAGTCATGGCCTAATGGGAGACAGCCAACATGGCTTTAGACAAGGAAGATCTTGTCTTACTAATCTGATATGTTTTTTTGAAGGTGTGCATAAACAGGTAGACAAAGGTGAGTTGGTTGATATAGTGTATCTGGACTTTCAGAAAGCTTTTGATAAGGTCCCTCATCAGAGACTTTTGGCGAAACTAAAAAGTCATGGGATAGGAGGCAGTGTACTATTGTGGATCGGGAACTGGTTAAAAGATAGAAAGCAGAGGGTAGGGCTAAATGGCCAATATTCCCAATGGAAAAAGGTGAATAGTGGAGTACCCCAGGGATCTGTACTGGGTCCGCTACTTTTTGACATATTCATAAATGACCTGGAAAAGGGAATAACGAGTGAGGTTATCAAATTTGCAGATGATACAAAACTGTTTAAAATTGTTAATACCCAAGAGGATTGTGGAAAACTGCAGGAGGATCTGGATAAATTGGAAGACTGGGCATCCAAATGGCAGATGAAATTTAATGTGGACAAGTGCAAAGTTATGCACCTAGGAAAGAACAACCCACACTATAGTTACACAATGCAAGGTTCCACATTGGGAACCACCACCCAGGAAAAAGATTTAGGAGTCATCGTGGATAACATGTTAAAACCCTCTGCCCAGTGTGCAGCGGCAGCCAAGAAAGCAAATAGAATGCTAGGTATCATAAAGAAAGGGATGGAAAATAAAACAAAGGATATTATAATGCCTCTGTATCGTTCCATGGTACGACCGCACCTTGAATATTGTGTGCAGTTCTGGTCACCGTATCTTAAAAAGGACATAGCATTATTAGTAAAAGTACAGAGAAGAGCCACCAAAATGGTGAAGGGGATGGAAGGCTACTCCTATGAAGAGAGGCTACAAAGGTTGGGGCTCTTCAACCTGGAAAAGAGACGGCTGAGGGGAGATATGATAGAGGTCTATAAATTAATGAATGGAGTGGAGCAGGTAAACGTGGATCAATTGTTTACGCTATCAGAATATAGAAAGACTAGGGGACATGCAATGAAGCTACAGGGTAAACTATGTAAGACAAATAAGAGAAAATATTTTTTCACTCAACGTGTAATCAAACTCTGGAGGCTGTGGTAAGGGCTGTTAGTGTAGCTGGGTTTAAAAAAGGTTTGGACAAGTTCCTGGAGGAAAGGTCCATAAACCACTATTAAAAAGGGACCCAGGATAATCAGTGCTTGACCCAGTACAAGCATTGTGGAACCTGTGTCTTTTGGGGATACTGCTAGGTACGTATGACCTAGATTGGCCACTGTTGGAAACAAGATACTGGGCTTGATGGACCTCGGTCTGACCCAGTATGGCATGTCTTATGTTCTTATGTACCACTCGAGGACTGGCTAGTCTTAACAGACTGTTTTTGGGTTACCTGATGCTGTAAAGAAGAAAGGGTGGTCGGTGCCCTGAAGTTGACTGGGGACCGCGTAACGAGGTGAACTCGATGTTGAAGACTTCTTCCGGCTATACTGTTGCAGGAGGGACACTTCAGCGGATAGTGGTCAGGACCCAAGCAGGGCAGACACCAATTATGAGTGTCTAAAATGAATTTTGTACCACCACAGTTTGAACATTTCTTAGGGATAGTGGCTGGCGTTTCCATGAGGAATAAGAGTAGGCCTAGCAGGCCGAAAAAAACTGTCAGGCACTAAGAAGGAAAAAAGGTATTCCTTATAAAGGAAAATTTAGAAGAAAAAAGAAAAGAAACACCGGCGGTACCGGTGGCGTCGGGGAAGGCAGACGCGACCACAAGAAAACCAAAAAATAAAAGAAGAATTTTCTGCGGTGACAGAAGGACGTCCTGCCGGCTCCGCGGAAAAACGATAACTGAGGAGAGGCAGTTGGGAAAGGCGGGAAGGCAGCACGCAGGCATGTTGGGATGCTTCCAAAAGCGTTCTGATTGGACGCTGGGGAGCCTTCCCGCGCAGACTCCGTCGGTACCGACATACCCATATGTGAAGACTCATTCCTGCTTGTTCCTGGAGATATATGTTTACAAAAAACTTGCATCGCTCAGTACCTTGAAACACCCAAGCCCGCAAAGACGGCGTTTTTTTGTTGCACGATTGAAAGACTTGGCGCACTTGAGACAGGGACTTACCCGAAACGTGCACGTCGTGACACAAAAACTTTTTGGTTAGCAACATGGGAGAAAATTGAGAAGAGCAGAGCTTTTGTTAAGATAAGTTGTAATTTTACATTTTTTGGGGTGAATATAAAATAAAAGGAGTCTACCGTCTGGAGGGGGTTAGGTATACTGTTCTAGCCCTCCCCCGGTGGGCTCCGACAAGAGAGAAAAAATTGAGCTTTGTTTTTGGGTTTATAATACATGATGGTTTGATATTGTCACGTTAGGATTTTCCATCATAAGTGGGGTTATTTTGTTTAGTGTTCAGAAGAAAGGCCTGGCAATCTGCTTCTTGTCACACTGCCATGAAAACCCAGGGGCTGCTGGGTCAGCATGGTCATGATGGCACATTGCATGCATGCCTAAACCACACCTAGAACATGCTCTCTTTGAATCTGTGCATTCCATGGCTGAGTTGCTGCAGATTGAATGTTTTATAGTGCATGTCCCATTTGTCCTGCTGTATATAGTTTCCCCCTAGTTGAGCTACCTCAATGAAGGTAGTGTTTTACTTATCAGATAATGTCCTTTCCTTGAATCCTGATAGACCAGTCCAGACAAGCGGGTTATATCTCCCTACTAGCAGAGGTAGAGACAGAGAACACTGAAAATGAAAGCTGAGAATTGCAAATCAAAGGAAGTGTTGCTGATCCTTGCAGATAGGAATGTGGAAATAGGCTTGGCCATATCCAGGAACATGAGAAACTCTACGGCTACTAATAAACATTTGTATAGCGCTACAATGCTCTGTGCGTGTGGGTGTGCATGCACACACCCTTTAGTTTATATTTGTATTGCCTGTGTATGTGTGTGTGTGTGTGTGTATGTGCGCGCCCATATCTCTGCTTTGCATGTTTGCTGTTTTTTAGTGTGTGTTCCTTTTTGTTTGCATGTGTATATAGGTATCTTTGTGCGTGTTTTTATGAATGTGTATGTGTTTGTGTGTCACTGCATGTGTATCTATGCAGTTTTGCATGTGTATGTGAATGCATGCATGTGTGTCTGTGCGTATGGGTGTGTTTATTTAACATTGGCTTTCAAAAATCCATCAAAGCAGTGAATAAAAGCAATATATCCATGTTTGTTCTCTGTGTGTCTGAGATCGGAAGAGGAAATGAGAGGGGAGGGATGGTTAACAGGTACAACTACCTAATTTCTGTGTTGCAATCAATCAGTGGTTATATACTGCAGCTGTTGGAACTGCTTTTCTTACAGAAATGCCTCAAAGTATTTTTTGGGGGGTGGGGGCTTCATTTCTCTACTATCTGCCACCACTCTCAAACATTAAATTTATACAGCACAGGAACTTCTCCAAGCTCGCTTCCTCTCTTTCTTTGACTAAAGCAGTATTTCTTCATGGACAAGCAGGATGAGTCAGTCACACATGGGCGGCAGACCTCTGTGGGTGGCATGGCATGGCAGCCCGCGGCAGACCATATACTTCAGCATACATGGCCTGCCGCTTCTGACTCCCCTCCGACAGGAGTTGTCCCCACTGCTGCGGACTTCACAGGGGCTTCTCCCCTGCTGATCCTGCAACTTGACTAATTGATCCCTCTGCCAGAAGAGGCCTCCGTCTATCCTCACACAGCCTCAAGAAAAACTTCCCCATCGGAGTAAGGCCCTGCATCAGCATCTACATGTCTCCCCGGAGCTGCCTGCATGAGGCCACCCATCCACAGCCTTGAACTTGACTGTGCAGGCAAGGCCACAGGGCAATGAAGGCTAATGGCTGCCTACGGCACAGATCACCAACAATCCTGAAACACCGGCATGCTCTCCTGCACCAGTGCTGATTAGTGTGGCAACTCAGGAGAGGTCCGGCTCGGTAGAGGAGTAGACTTTGGGATCACAGCACCATTAACCAGACCATAGTGCAGATGCCTCATTCCCTACAGGGCTACACATCATAGAGCCGAAGGGATTTTCTTTTTTTGACACTGCTCCATCTCTGATCTCTTCCCCCTGCGCCGCTGGAGGCAGAGCCACGCTGTCTCTTGCCAAACACACCAGAGGAGCAGGCCTCACAACAGATCACAAGGCATCGATTCCGGTGTCGTCTGCTGCCCTTCTTCATAGGAGCCCCAAGACTGGAGGCAAGGATCCTGCACTGAACGTCAAAGTGCAGCACCTTTCAATGCAAGTTTGTACCTTGGCACAAAGGCTGTCTGAGCATCTGATGCAGCGGCACTCTGTACCATGGCATCGCTGCTGCTTTTGCTGTGCCTTATCTCGGCTCCAGCTGCCCTGATGCAAATTTGCCCCTTGTGGAACCGTCTTCGGTGGCTTCTATCTGCTGGCAGTCTCATGCTCTTTGTTGTACCTATCTATACGACACAGACCTCTGTGCCATTATTTTCAGTGCTTTTGCTTCACCTGGGGCTGATGCTCCTGCACTACAATTAATATAATATATGCCATACCGGGACAGACCAAGAGTCCATCAAGCCCAGTATCCTGTTTCCAACAGTGACCAATCCAGGTCACAAATACCTGTCAGGTTTCCAAAAAGGCACACAGATACAATACTGCTTTTCCCAGTAGTAAGCCGTGGAGTTCCCCAGTCTACTTTAATAATGGCTTATGAACTTTTTCTCCAGGAACTCGTCCAAACCTCTTTTAAACCCTTCTCAGCCCATCAGAGCCAATGGAGGTCTTATTGAAGGGCCACAAGCATTGCCGGTGCCAAAGAGGTTCAAGTGCCAAGCGCAGCACATGTCAGTATGGGCCCAGAGCTTGGGGCTCTTCCTCTGGGCAATGATGCTCTGGATCCCTGGGTGACTTGGCCATCCCTACCTGGCTATTTGATGCCTCTGAACTAAGGCAGACAAATAACTTAGTGGGTAGAGCAGCAGGCTGAAAATCAAAGGGAACCTGGGTCCAAGCTTCTGATCTTGAGCAGGTCACTTGAACCTCCTGCTCCCTTCACAGGGAATGAGATGGGGTGGAGTGCAATCCACCTCACCTTTCAATATCCTTGCATCACATACTAGTAGGAACTAGCACCACCCACCCTGTAGCCAAATATGCATGTGGCAATAGGGCTGCAGCATAGTAACTGCCATCCAGCCTAGTGCTCCTCCAGTTTTGGCCAACCAGAGCCCTTAACTCTTCCTCCACCTTGAAGAAAGCCACCTGGCCTGGCAATATCCTACCGAATGGCACAGCCTGTAATCAGCTATGGCTCAGCAGAGGTTTCTACAGTCTCTGACCCCTGTAGGAGCTCTAGCTCTCTAAGTCTACCAGCTCCAGGCCACAGACCAACTTGCCTGTTTCAGGAGGTCTCCGAGCAACAGCCCCCAACTGATCTCACTATTTTTGGTGCCCCGGGGTGAGATGTCATCGCAACAGGGGGTGAGCTTGCCCTCCCTTATACCCAGTCCTACTTCCTAAATGGACTAAGTGGCTCACCCCTCCCTGGCGCAGATCACTGAACACCCTTTCCTTCATGCCTTCAGTGCAGATGCCATAGCATCTCCTGTGAGATGCTCAGGGCCAACCTCCAGAGTTCGTTCAAGGCGTCGACACCCCAAGCAAACCTTAAGTCCCCCCCCCCCCCAATACTATTGTTTAACCCTCCTGGTTGCCACCAGCCAGAAGCTGCCGAGCTGTGTGAGTGCCTAGCTCCTAATGGCTGGGCCAGCCTGGAGATGCCTGCCTTCTAACCCAAAGGTGACGGTAGCAGCCTTAAAACTAATCTTTCTACCAAGCCAGGATATGAGGAGCACAATCTCTTTACCATCCCCTGGTGGTCAGTCTATTGTTTAGCCTTGAATGTCCTGTTCTAATTGCCCTTCAGGGTGCTCTACTGATAAGAATAGGCTCTCTTATTCTTTTTATATTTAGCTCTTTTGATATACTTCTCATTAGTTTTATCACTTTTTACCCCTTATTTTTAATCTACCTTATACTTTATTAACATTTTTAAAAGAACCGATGAGTTTCATGTAACAGATAGTTTTTAACACAATATGCATAACCCTTTTATTTTTGCTTTAGTTTTTATTCTCTTTATCCCTCTACTTTTTATTTTTATTTTTCACTGTTTATACATTTATTCCTTTTTGCGTTCTTATATACCAATCCCCCTGTTACATCACTGAGTGTTTTGGTATCGCAAAGCAACACTGATTGGGTGGGTTGTTTCATGATGTTTTCTATACATAATTAATATATTTTTTATTTCAATGACAAGCATATGGGTTCGTCATTGGTTCCTAATATGGGATTTTATTATGTCCCTCTGCTTTTAAATTTTTCTACATGATCCCCAAGTATGGGTGAGAAACCACCTTTATACTGTAGTTTTATACGTCCAGGAGTGCTCACCTTTTTGTGATCCCCCTCAATCCTTCCTGTCTTTCGCTTCCCCTTGCAGTATGAGGACCCATGAGTTTCACTTTATTAGTATTTCTATTTACATATGGTGTAGCTCTAGCACAACTTACTATTTATACTCTTCAGGCCCGATATTCGAAAGGCAGTTACACAATTTACAGCCCAGTAAACCGTGTAAATAACGTTAATTGGGATATTCAACGGCACTTACACGGTTAGTGCCATTGAATATTCCCTTCTAACCCTGCTACATGCCCCATGCAATGTGGTTAGCATTGGGGCGTGTTGTGGGCATTCCAAGGCGGAGATTGTCACTAACCAGGTAGCAGCAACATTGCACCGCTACCCGTTAGTGACCTGTGGGTAAAACTAGGCCAACTTTTGTACACCTAGTTTTACCCATGTGAGCTAACTGGGTAGCAATGCAATATCATCACTACCTGGTTAGGCTGTGTGGTGCAGCAAACCCAGATATTCAATGCTGTCGCTGTGGCATTGAATATCTGGGGTTAGAGGTTGCCGGGGAGAGCTATGCGCCGAAGGGGCGCATAGCCCTCCTAACTCAATATCGGGCCCTTCAAATTTATCTCATATATATTGAAGTATATTGGTTACTTCAATGGTTTACTGGTCTATTGTTTACCAATTGCCATGGCATCTCCTTAACCAGTTCGGCACCAAATTTATTTTAAAAGCGCAGGCTCAGCATACTAGCCATCTCAATATGATTGATTGTGGATGCTGCTTATCCTGATTGTCCTTGCGATTTAATAGCAAGGATACAAGAATTATTCTATGGATCAGGTACATGCAATTAGAATCCTTATCGTTATATTGATATTTGACATTATATTCATAAGTGCAGTTACTTAGCATACATTCTTCCATGGAATCACTCAGTGACAACAGCCCTTTAGCAAACATATACATTTATACACATGTATTTTATTTATTTATTTATTTGAAAACTTTTATATACCGCCCCTTCCCAAGATCAGTGGCGGTTTACATAGAACATTGGTGAACAAATACATGGAACATTATGCAACATTGCAACTATGTACAAGGAACATTATGAACAAAAGCAAACATATATAGCTCATAACAAGAACCTTTGATTATTTAGACAGTTAATTATTTACAGAATTATAACAAAAAATCTTGATTATTTGCAGAACTATGGTATTTACAACCTGTGACATAACATCAGCTTTGGGAATGATAATATTATTAAGTGAATGAGTATTTGTTTGGCAGCTTAGCAGAGAGAGCTATGGGGGGTGGGAGGCTAGATCTGAGAATTGGCAGTAATGTTGGGTGAATAAGTGTGTTTTTAGTTCCTTTCTAAACTTTTGGAGATCTTTTGTCTCTCTTAGTTGATCAGGGAGGTTGTTCCATAGTGTAGGTGCTACGTATGTGAAAGCGCTGTTGCTTGTTATTTGCTTTGTTTTTCTTATTGTATCTGGTACTTGCACTGTATTGAGATTCCTCCTTCTTCTTAGTCTACTATCTGAGGGGCTATGGATAAGGGTAGATAGGTAAGATGGGGCGATATTGTTAATTAACTTGAATGTAGTCAGTATAATTTTGTAATGTATCCTGCATGCAACGGGAAGCCAATGTAATGAGTATAAAATGGGAGAAATGTGGTCGGATAATTTAGCCTTGGAAATTATTCTTGCGGCAACATTCTGAGCCATTTGGAGAATATTTTGATTTTTCTTTGTTATGCCTTTAAGTATACCATTGCAATAGTCAAGGTGAGGTGTTATTAAAATTTGAGTAATGGTCCGGAAGTCATCACTTTCTATAAGTGGTCTAAGCTGCTGGATAGTTCTAAGCTTGTAGAAGATTGTTCTGGTTATTTTCTTAATGTGTGAAGTGAAGCTGAGAGTTTTATCAAGTATGACTCCCAAATATTTGATTTCATGCTTCACTGGGAGGGAGAAGTTATGTAGTTTGATTTCTGGTGGAGGTGCGAAATTGGGGTTTCTTGATGTAAACAGTATTTCAGTTTTCTTAAAATTAATGTTCATATTCTTTGAGCGAAGCCATTGTTCGGCTTCGGCAAGGCAGGTTGAGAGGTTATCATAGCTAGGGTCATTTGTATTAATTGGGGTGTACAACATAATATCATCCGCATAAATGTGGTAATTTATATTATGTCTTTTAAAGATGGTGCATATCGGTTGCAGATATAAGTTGAATAATAGGGCAGAAAGTGATGATCCTTGAGGGATTCCCTGTTCTTGTGGAAATGGTGGAGAGGGATCTTGATCTATTTGTACAAATTGTGAACGGTCGGATATATAAGATTTAAACCATTTGAGAGCTACTTCTTTTATACCTAATTGGCCAAGTCTTGAGATTAGAATGTTATGGTTTACACTGTCAAAAGCAGCGGAAATGTCAATAAATACTAGTATGAAAGCTTGTTTGATATTGTCCATACCTCTGACAAGGGAGTCAAGAAGGACAAGTAATAATGTTTCTACGCCGTGTGATGGTCGAAACCCATATTGGTGTTCATCAAGGGGTGTTGAGGTGTCTATAAAATCTTGAAGTTGGATTTGAACAACTTTTTCAATAATTTTAGTCAGGAAGGGTATACTAGCTATAGGTCTGTATGATGATGGATCTTTGCTATCTAGTGAGTTGTTTTTCAAAAGTGGGCGGATTGCTGAGATTTTGAGTTCATTTGGTAGTATACCCTGTTGAAGGGATTTATTTACTATATCTAATATGTATGGGGCTAGTTCTTGTTTTGTAGTCTTAATCCATGCTGATGGGCATGGGTCTAAGAGGGATGTAGTTGTATTAAGGTTTGTAATTATATTTAGTAATTGATTTCTATCTATGGGGTGGAAAGATTTCCATTCACTGAGGACATTTATTTTTGTAGGAAAGGGATCAGGTACAGATGGTGTATTTTGCTTGAGTTTGCCAGCAAAATAGTCTGCTAGTGTTTGGGGGTTGATAGGGATCTTGTGGATATTAGTAGGTGGGGCTTTAGATAATGATTTTATAATTTCAAATAGTTCTCTTGGCCGATTAATAGCTTTGGATAGGATTGATGTATGGTATTGTTTTTTGGCATTATTTGTAGCTAGTTTATAAGAATTAAGGGTTGCAAAATATAACTCTCGCAATTCCGGGGTTTTTTTAGTTCTCCATTTAGCCTCTATTTTTCTGAGTTCTTTTTTGTAATTATTTAATTCAGTTGTATACCATTTTTCAGATGATTTTTTATGGGGTCTGTTGGTTTTGGTAGATAATGGTTTGGCAGCTGCTTCTATTGTAGTGTTCCAATTGGCAATAGATTTTTCGAGACTGTCTAGTTTTTTGTCCAGTTGAGGAATAATTGTTTCAAGGAACATTTCTGGTTTAAACGGTCGAAACCTCGGACCGTGGTGTAGTGTAATGTGTAGATGATTAGGGGTATGGGGAATGTGAATGGAGAATTGAATTAAATGATGGTCGGACCATGGGATTTGAGTTATGTTAGGAGTATTATATTGGGGTAATCTGGTTAAGTATTCAGGAAGGAAAACTAGGTCAAGCGTGTTCCCTTTAATGTGTGTAGGGTAGGAGATTGTTTGTTTAAAGCCCATTTCGTCCATAGAGTCAAGGAAGGTTTTTGACTGGTGATTACTTAGAGAAGCTAGATTGAAATCCCCAAGGATAATATGTGGCTTAGTCATGGAGGCTTTGCATGCCAATTCTAAAACAGAAGTTATATTTTGAGGGTCTGGCATGGGAGGTCTATAGAAGAGGCAGATGGCTATGTTTTTGTTTTCTATCTTTAGTATATTCATGCCCTCTTGGTTACTACAGATGGTGGGTGAGCAGTTAAGTATAGTCTTTGCTATTATGAGTACTCCTCCTCCTTTCTTTTTATCTCGGTTGCAGTTGAACAATGAGTATCCATTTACATTTAGTTGATTTAGAATAATGGTGTCAGATTCGGTTATCCAGGTTTCAGTGACACAAAGAAAATCAGGCTTCTCATCTGTAATGAGGTCTGTTATGAGGGGGATTTTATTTCTAACTGATCTAGTGTTAATGAGAATAATTTTTAGGTTCTGAGATTGATTATATGTTTTTTTTATTATATCTTCTGGTGTTAATTTTATTTGTATTAACCTTTTAGTTTGACTTTTTAGATTTGATTGGTGAAAGTATTTATAGGTGAAAGTGGGTGTGTTATAATGGTTATGGTATTCTTGTCTAGGGAGAAGGGGGATAATATGGATGTTAGCAGAATTAAGGAGATTCAGTGAGGTGGAGAGTGCATGTAGTTTGGGGATAGGTGTGAGTAGTAGAACAAATGAGAGACATAGTACATTCAGTAAAAACGAGGTTATTGTCTTAGGCCTCATTTTGGTTTAGGTAAATAGATTGCAGTGTTACAATTATGAAGTCAAAAGATTGCAGGGACTGAAACGGTTAGGTTTGTTTCAAGTGTACAGAGGGATATATTGTAGCAGTTTCCAGTAAACAATTTGCGACTTTCAGATATGGGTAGTTAGGTTAGGTGCTACATAGCAAACATTTATTACATTTGTTGTGCACTATTATGCAATTAAAATGACAATATGTCTAATTACTGTGGATGTGAACTCTAACACTAGATTCATTAAAAGATTAAATATCTTAGAGGCTATGGTTCTTGTAGTATCCTGCAGTTTACATAATACAAAATCATACCTTGTACCTCAGGGCTAGTGTTGTAGATATCTTTAGATAGTGTCTTTTCGAGCCCCACCTAAGGGCCACGCCAAAGGGCCCTCTGGCTAGGCCCTCAGGCGCGGGCCCGCCAGGCGCGAGCACGCCTGTCGCGTGCTGCTTTTAAAGGTACTCTCCTCTGCTGGCGATGATGCTGTGGGCGGCGCGGCAGACCGCGTGCTAGCGATCAGTGCGATAGGAGCAGTTCAGAATTGGATGGTTCACCTCCGATGTTGCAGAGCTTGTTGTAGGCTCTCTGGTGCTGTGGCTGCTTGATGTAGGCTTGCAGAGCTTGCTGTAGGTTCTCTGGTGCTGTGGCTGCTTGGAAAGATTAGAATCGGAGCCCAGATGGAGAGAGGAGCCCCCGGTGGGGTCAGAGAAAGGAAGATCGCTCTGAATCGTGCTGCTTTTAAAGGCACTCTCCTCTGCTGGCGATGATGCTGTGGGCGGCGCGGCAGACCGCGTGCTAGCGATCAGTGCGATAGGAGCAGTTCAGAATTGGATGGTTCGCCTCCGATGTTGCAGAGCTTGTTGTAGGCTCTCTGGTGCTGTGGCTGCTTGATGTAGGCTTGCAGAGCTTGCTGTAGGTTCTCTGGTGCTGTGGCTGCTTGGAAAGATTAGAATCGGAGCCCAGATGGAGAGAGGAGCCCCCGGTGGGGTCAGAGAAAGGAAAAAAATGCATTTTAATCTGTCACGGGTTTTACACCGCCCTATTTATATATCTGTCCATTGTTACGTTTATTAGTTAGTGGGGATCCCTCTGTGCACCCAAACATATAGATTGACTCCTCCATTCTTACAATATTACACTGTTTATCATTTGTTACTCAGGCTGTTTGTTGAATCCTAGACATTCTGTAGTTCTCTGCGACCGCGTTTCCTGTATGTGAGTTCAATTTTAGACTGATTTTATATTCCCTTCTCTCTTGTTCCTTTCATACAAGCTATATTTATCTTGTTTGAATATTTACTCTATCCTCCCAAGGTCCTTGGTATAATTTATATCAATCACTATTCACTCACATAACTTAATTGTTTATACCACACAAGTCACTGCCATTTTTATCTTTTATCTATATTATTTCTTTTTTATTTTTTTGCATTGACAAACCCCAGCCTTTGGAGAAGAGCAATAGTGCTGAGGGTGGCTTGTTTGGTCTCCTGACACGTCTGACCCCTGATGAGCCAGTCGTCCAGATAGGGGAAGACAAAGATGCCCTGGTTTCTCAGGTAGGCCGCCACCACTGCTAGGCACTTTGTGAAGACTCTGGGGGCGGAGGTGAGGCTGAAAGGCAGCACTCTGTATTGATAATGGTTTCCTCCCACAATGAACCTGAGATACTTTCTGTGGTCTGGATGAATGAGGATGTGAGTGTACGCATCCTTTAGATCTAAAGAGCATAGCCAATCTCCCTGCTGGAGGTAGGGCAGAAGTGTTCCAAGAGTAAGCATCTTGAACTTCTCCTTCACTAGGAACTTGTTGAGGTTCCTGAGGTCCAGAATGGGTCGAAGGCCACCGGTTCTTTTGGGCACCAGGAAATACCTGGAGTAGAAACCGTGACCTTTTAAGTGGGGAGGCACAGGTTCCACCGCCCGGTCCACCAACAGACCATGAAGCTCTTGTAGAAGAAGGTCTGTGTGCAGGGGAGGCCTTGGAGGCTCCCCTGGAAAATATGGTGGAGGCAGTTGGTGAAAATGCAGGGCATAGCCCTTTTGGACTATCTCCAGCACCCAACTGTCCCCGGTGATAAGGGGCCACTGGTGGGCAAAGAGGGCGAGGCGACCTCCTGTGCAGGGTTGGGAGAGCAGTGGAGGAAAGGCTACGCTCAAGGAGTCAAAAACCCCCACCCTGCTGGGTGGTAGCAGGGGCCGGAGGCTTGGGGGTCCTCTGCCTACGGGCCCATTACCCTGGCCCTTGGCTTGCTGACCCTTGGGCAGCCTGATATAGCGGGTACTGTTTGTAGGCAGTGCCCTTCCTCGGGTAAAAGGGCTTTTTACCTGAGCCCTTCTTTTTATGAGAAGGGGCAGAGGTCTTCCTCGACAGCCTTGTCCGGGTGAGGTGCTCAGTTTCGAGCTGAGCGGCCTTCTCGGTCATGGGCTTGCCAAAAAGGTTCTCACCTCGGCAAGGGACATCGACCAACTTGTCCTGAACCCATGACTCGAGGTCCGATGACTGCAGCCATGCCTGGCGTCGAGCCGTGATGCTGGCTGCCGCAACTTGGGCCGAAGCCTCGAAGCCATCGTAGGTGGCGCAGGACATGAACTTCGAGCAGTCCCGAATCCCCGAGGACAAGGTCTTGAATCTCTGCAAGGGTTCCCTGGAGAGTCCAGCAGAGAACTCGGCCAACTCCTTGGCCAGGTCCCGCAAGTACATGCCCATGTACAGCTGGTAAGACTGGACACGGCAAGCAAGCATCGAGCCCTGGAAGCACTTTCTACTGACGCCATCGAGGTTCCGGGCCTCCCTGCCGGGGGGCACCGCAGAGTGCATCTTCTGGCTCTTCAGACGATGCATGGCCGATTCCACAACCATGGAATGGTGTGGTAGCTGTGCCTTCTGAAAGCCAGGGCTCTTCCTGAGTAGATAGATCGAGTCGACTCGCTTGCTTAAAACCGGCGCCGAGGCCGGTGCCTCCCACATCCGGAAGAGGAACCGTTCCAGCATCGGAGGAACCGGGACAGTAAAGGCCTCCTTCGGAGGAGAGTCATACTGTAGGGCCTCGAGCTCTTCAGCTCGAGGCTCCTCCTCGGGGTCCGCCGGAATAGCCAAGGCAGCGGCCATATCCTGGATGAACTCCGAGAACTGAGTATCCTCCGGGGGGGACCTACTCCGGGGCTCAGACTGCGGTGAGTCCGACGGGCCGCACCGAGTCTTGAAGGTGTCAGGAGACTCCTCGTCCTGTCTCCCAAGCCAACTCGTCTGAGGAAGAGTCAGGGTCCGACCCCGCGGGGCCCTGGAGCACCTGCCCCGATGCTGAAGGCACCGGCGTCGACGCCCTCGGTCCCGGGAGACCGCGACCGAGGTTGACTCTGAGCCACGATGGACTCGAGTATTGGCTCGGTCTCTGGGGTGGTCTTCGAAGTCGATGTCCCGGTGGTCGGGGCAGATGCGCCAGACAGGCTGGCCATCAGTGCCCGCTGCTGCTCCATGAAGGCAGACAATCTGCTCTCCAAGGCTGTCATCCTGAGACTCAGCTCGGGAGACGCAGCAGCCACCGACTCGGGCCCCGGCAGCGCCCGGCCCGACGTCGGCTCCCTGGGAGGAGAGTCCTCGAGGACTACGGGGCTTATGTGTCCAGCAGACTCCGGCTCCACGCGAGGAACTTTAGCAGGCTTCTCGTGTTCCACGGGCCTGGGGCGACGGTCGGGGGTCTCAGACCTGGCCCTCCAGGAACCAGGGACCTCCTCCGACGATGCCCTCACGAGCCACTTCTTCCTCTTGCGTTCCCGGTCGGGGGACCTCCTGTCCGAGGAGCTTCGACGGCGCTCGGGATCGGAATCCCGAGATGTCGAGGCCTCAGACGAGGTCCGGGCCCGGCCGGAGGCTGAGTCCAAGAAAAGCCTTTCTTTTTGCTGCTGTCGACTTCGGAGTGCCTTGGAAGACATCTTTCCACATGGCCCGCACGACTTAGGGTTATGATCGGGGCTGAGGCACCGAAGGCAGCAGTCTTGTGTGTCGGTGAAAGACATTAATTTCTTACACCGATCACACTTTTTAAAACCGCTGGAAGCCATCGGGGAAAAAAGAGTCCCCGCGAGGTCAAAGGACCGGCCTTCCAGGGAAAAATGGAAAAAAAGGGTGCGAACGCCAGCCACGAAGGGCAAAAAATGAAAAAGAAGAATCGGGCTCGATACCGGTGTACCGAACCCGGCGGGAGGGGAACCGGGGAGAAAAAATAGCGAAAATTGCCGAAAAAATCTAATTTTAACCGGGAAAACAGGACACACCTCCGGTGGGCTTCACGGAAAAAAAGAGACTGAGGTAAGATGGCACCTTTAGGCGGGAAGGGAGCCGCGCATGCGTGCCTGCATTCCCAAAGGCTTTCATAGAAAGCTGGGGAAATGCTCCGCTGGGGCTTCATCGGCGCCGATGACACCCATATGTGAGGACTGATTTCCTGCTTGGTCCTGGAGAATGAGCGAATATAGTTTTTACATTTTAGTCTGACCCGCTCTTCAGAATTCGGCATGTTCGCGCCAATAAAAGGAGCTACAGTGCAGGAGCCGGCGTTTTTTTCCATTCCTTCACTGAGCTGGAGACTGCATGTCGGAAAAGGGTATCTTGACCTTACACTTTATTTTAGGAGGCAGTTACTAATATAAGGGAGAAAGACAGTTGGTGAAACCATTTTAAGTCTAGTGGCACACTATTAATAGATATAGATTGTAAGAACAGCCTAATAGATGTCAAGATGCCTGGGCCAATTTTTGGTCTCAATTTGCCCCTCTGTACCATGGTGAAAGGGAAACCCTCCAATTATTTCTCTTGGCTTTCACAGGCAGACAGCTCATGCTGGCTCATTTCTCACTTGAAACTCCAAGGCCAGCCCTCTAACACTGATCTCTCCAGATCTCTCTCTCTCTCTCTCTCTTTTTCCTCTCTTCCTCTTGTTCTTACCAGTCAATGCTTCCACTGATCACTGATTGTCTCCTTCCTCCCTGTCTCCTTTTAGCTATTTTCTAGGCTTTGGGATGTGACTACTGAGCTGGGGAGTGGAAAGAGCTTAGTCTCACTCCCATAGCTCTGCCCAGACCCCTTTCTTCTGTGTCCTCTCTTATCCTTTTCCCTCAGTTTTATTCATTGTAGTTTGTTCATGTCTTTAGACTGTTTGGCCGTTCCTGTCTCTGCTCTGTCTGTAGATCCCATTACATAGCTACCACTTTATTCTTACCATGCCAGCACTCTTGGGGTAAGTCATATCCCCCTGTTCTCTGGACAGAAATTCTGCATTTAGGTTTTCTTAGAAACATAGAAACATGATGACAGAAAAAGACCACATGGCCTATCTAGTCTGTCCTTCCATAACAACAACTACAACAGTCCACTTTTTACCTTTAGAGATCCTCTGTGTTGGTCCCATGCTTTTTTTAAATTCAGTTACTGTCCTCATCTCTACCACCTCCACTGGGAGACTATTCCATGAATCCACTGCTCTTTCTGTAAAGAAATATTTCTGCATATCACTCCTGAATCTATCTCCCTTCACCCTCATCCCATGTCCCCTCGTAGCAGAACTTGCTTTCAATTGAAAGAGGCTCTCTCCCTGAACATTTATGCCACGGAGGTATTTAAACATCTCAATCATATCACCTCTATCCCGCCTTTCCTCTAAGGTGTACATAGGTTATGATGGATTTCAATATTGTATCATACTGTTGAAAGGCCAGGTATTAAATCATTATACTTTGTGACCATTAAAGAGGACATTGTCAGTCAGGAGCTTGAAAGCCCTCCCTGGTAGGAAACAGATTAGGTTCTCTATCACTAACTAAATAGAAAGCCATTTCTTCTCTACTATGGAGTAATTCACTTGCATGGGGAGTTTCCTGCTCCTCATCTAATACCTGGGTCAAGACTGCTGCAAGTCCTGTCAGGACAATGAAGTCTTTAGTGAAATCCATTACACTAACAATGTATCTCTTCAGAGCAGGATCTTCAAAGCTGCTGAAGGCATCTTCATGCCTGGGTGACCCTATTGCCTGGTTCAGGGCACTCTGCATTGTAAGGTCAGCCAGTGGCATGGCAATTTGCAAGCCACAAGTAAAAATATGCCATCTATGTAGTTTGCCTGCTTATTTGGGGGGTGGGGGGGGGGAAGGGACAGATGGAACAAAGGGTACAGAAGTCATATTGAATGTGAAGGCAGGGGGAACAATTCAATATTAGCGTTTGCAACATTTGAGCGAACTGCCCTCCCCGCAAGACCACCTCAAACTATGTATATATATATATATATATATATATAAATTTTAAAAGAAGATGCACAGCCCTGCACTCCAAAAACAGATTCACATGTCAACACGGAAGACCTTGTTCACAATACTGTAGTTTGTAAAACCTGGCGCACATGGAGCCACAATATCTATTCTCCCTGTTGAGATGGAAACTGCAGAGAGCCTGCACACAGCATTTCCTTTGCCACCGTTGAAGTGACCAAAGACCAAGATAGCACTGCTGCTGACTCTCTGAAAGCTTCTGAAGCAGCATTTCATATTCCTTTAGAGCCTAGAAGAGTGGAGATAGCAGTTCCTCTACAGAACGAGGAGGTGGTAAGACGGTAAATGCTATGACACAGTTTCTAGTTTGAAGGTGATGGTCTCAATTATATTCTGTCAGCAGTAGTGTCCACCATTGCCAGGGAGAATAACAGACCACACTGAATTACACTTTGAATAGACAGTGCAGTAAGAGGTGGAGCAGCTTGTTGACCACAGACACTACCTGCAAGAGCTGAGACTAGAATCTGTAAACCTCAGGAGACCAAATCATCAATCACACACTCTGCCCACTATGCTAATTTTCCTAAAGGGATCTCGATACTAAGTGCTACCACTTTTCACTTGGATACGCAGGTGGTTGTCTTTGAAAATTTTTAATTATGCAAAGAGACATGGGGAATGCATGCTTCTAGAATGAGCAATAAGGCAAGATGAGATAGTCAACAATTTCTTCCATTTCAGATTACAGTATCTCAGTCTTTATCTGCAGCCATCACAGTGAGAACTACCCTGAAACTTTGAACACACTTTCCTGGATGCTGGTATGTTGATATGTTGAAGGCTAATAAAATGCATCTAATATTCATGCAAGAATATGATAATCTGTAAAACCTCACAAAACATCTCAAAACTATAATAGTCAATGATATTCCACATCACTATATCAACTTTGCACAGAATCAGAGAGCTCACATCTAACTGTGGTCTCCAGCTGACTTTAAAATAAGACAATACCTTCTGGTGCATTACACAATATTTCAAAAGGTAGCCATGACCAGCTTCAGGAATATGCACCGCGTAGTAATTAAACTTGTTACCCATAAGCCATTATTTCTTTATTCAGTGGATCTCCAGCAGTGCTACTGAAACTCTCAGAGCAGCCATAATAGCAAGAAAGTCAGAAAATAAATCCCTGCATGATTTCCAATGCGTTTTGCCATACATGAAAAATAAGAGAATGTAGGTGTGTGTGAGAGAGAGAGAGAGAGCGAAACAGAGTGTGTGTGTGTGTGTGTGTACGTGTGTGTGTATGTGTGTGTGTATAAGGGGAAATAATACATGATAATAATACAGTAATACAATCAAATCAACAAAAGAAATGTTCTAACCTGCAGATGTCTGTTTAAACTTTTCGCTCTTCTTTTTCCTCCATTTCCAGGGCTTAAAAAATCTTCCTAGAGTGGCAAACTTACTTCTTCTTCGGATAGGAGGCGTATGGGTTCCTGGCACTAGAGAGTCAGAACGCATGCCAGCCAGTCTTTCCGCTTCCTCAGCTAGATCACCCAAGAGAAGAGAACAAGAACATTAGTAATGAAAGGTCTTAGGGGTGGGGGATACATCACATGGTTCCACGTACAGGAGAGATATGATAAAGTTTACTTAGCATTTTTTATATGGAATGAAGGGAGATGTAATGAAATGCAGCTGGCTAGCATCCAGCTCAGTATCGATCAATTAAATGCAAACTTCATGTCTACATCTTTCTTAATATGCAATCACTAGCTGGCCCACAAAACATTTGTGGGGCAATGATGCCAACATCTCCATCCCACCTGACTTGCATACTCTTCCCCTTCCTCCATACTGTCAAACTCTGGTATCCTCCTTCAGACAGTTATCCGTTTGCCTCCATCTGGACATCCTCTCTCAAGGAGTCGACTGGTTCACCTACTTCCCTCCAGCCCTCAAACTTTGCAAAGTACACGTGCATTACATAACACTGTAACCCCTTATAGCCATAGGTGCCGCAGCACCAGCAAGATGGTCCCTAACAGAGGCCATGATGTTACTTCAATGTACTATACAGATAGACTGGAAGCACCATAAGAAATTATTACTGTGTCCCCAAATACTGTGAAATAATGTCTAAAATATACTGACAATGAGGCCAATGTAATAAACCCACAGTAAAAAGTGCATGCTAAAATGTACATTTTCTTTCCTGCTGCACTAAAAAATAAAAACCTTTCTATTGTTTTTAATGTCAGTGATTAGAGGCAGAAGATAAGTTGAACTCACAACTCTAACCACTGAATTAAAACACCTTAGAGGGTATCTGACCCAGCCCAGGATCCTGGAGCCAGAAGGTCTCTGTCCCAGTACCCCCAAACCAGAGAGACTCTTCCTTTGGAAGTCAGGAATAGAAGCCACGAGTCAGAGCTTTGGGGCTTGGTACAAGGCTCTCAGGGGTTCCAAATTGGGGGAAAGGCTATTATTCAACTCTATCTGAAAAATCCAAAAGAAGATTGATTATATCAATTGTCTTATTTATCATCCAGTCTCAAATTCCTCTTTGCTTCTAAGATAACTGAGAAGGTGGTGGCCTCACAATTTACTCAATATTTAATATCAACTAATGCTCTTCACCCACAAAAGATGGACTTTTGTCCGTACTACTGCACAAAGACAACTGGCCTTACAAAACATATTAGGATGACCGCAGACAAAGGTAGGGATGTTCTTTTGCTATTTTCAAACAATAGCTGACCTTTCTTGTTAGCTCTCATCTATTTCAAACTGCATATGGGATAACAAACTTAAGTTGAACCCAAACAAAACTGAGACACTCATATTTACTAAACAGAAGAATCTCCCCCTTAACAACTACATTGCCTATTCTTGGTACTCATATTTCCATTAATTCCCCTATTAAAACGCTTGGCGTTATCCTAGATAGTGAACTGACTTTTCAATTGCACATCTCTGCTTGGTAAAGAAATGTTTTTATGTCCAGATTGGAAGTATTCGTTCAGTGTTGGATCCTAAAGCAATTCACACTCGTCTGCTCACTAATAATGCCTCACTTGGATTACTGTAATTCACTTCTTCAAGATACACCTGCTAGTATCATCAAATGGCTGCAAATATTTATTTATTTATTTATGTATGTATATCCTGCCCATCTCATAGCATCTGGGTGGGTTATAGAAAACATAAATATTATTCACATAAAATAAACAAGTAAATGACAAAAACATAAACCTCAAACACCTTCTAAAATAAGTAATCTAAAAGTGACTAATCCTGTTATCTCATTCATTTCTGTTGGGTAAGTTAAAGTAACAAATGCATTTTTAACCTTTTTCTGAAACCCAAAGGTCAATTTCAATTCTCAGAAGAGTTGGTTGAATCATTCTATTTCAGTGGACCTGGCACTGAAAATATCCTAGTACACATCAAAATTTTCTTACAGCACATTTATTTATTTATTTAACTGCATTTATATACCGCTTTTCACCGGGTCAAAGCGGTGTAACATATAACATAAGGGGGGGGGGCAATTTTTCAGGGTGGGGCCATCACCAAGGGGCAACAATTAATGATTTGGGTAGACATAGACATGTATACTTCTGCTGAATCTAGGTATTAGATCATGCGGATAGGGTGGTAAATTCTGTTCAGAGATGTTCACGGAATAGGATTGTCTTCAGCTGTTTCTTAAATGATGTGATGTCAGCGTTGTTCCTGATGTGGTTTGGTAGAGAGTTCCAGAGGGATGGAGCATAAAGTTCGAAGGCTCTGTTGCAGGTCCGTTGTGTGGATTTGGTTCTTTTGTGGGGGACGACGATAGAGTTATTGGAGGAATGTCTGGTCGATCTTTTGTGGGATGGGCGAGGCAGTAGGGGGTGGAGTGAGGTGTTCCGTGTTTGATGGATAGTATTGTGGATGAGTAGGATAGCTTTGTACTTGATTCTTGCTTGTATTGGAAGGAGGTGGAGGTCTCTTAGGATTGGGGTGATGTGATCCCGTTTTTTTGCATTCTGGATAATCCTTGCTGTAGTATTTAAGGCAGTTCGGAGGGGGTTGGTGTGTGAGGCAGGAAGTCCATGGTAGATTATGTTGCAGAAATCCAGATGAGGGAGTGTCACAGCTTGCATTACTGTCCTGAAATCATGAGGTTCTAGGAGGGGTCGGAGGCGTTGAACAGTTTTAGCTTTGTGGAATATTGTCCCAGCGGTTTTGTGGATTTGTTGTTTAAAGGTGAGAGCTTGGTCAATGATGACGCCTAGATATCTTATTTGGGGCTGGATTTGGATTTGCGTGGTTCCCATGTTGAGGTGGGAAGGTGGTTTGAAGTCGGGTTCTTTTGTCACTATAAGGGCCTCGGTTTTCTTTATGTTGATGGATAGATTGTTCTCCTACCATCAATATCAATAATTACCATCAATTCAATAATTAAAGTTCAGCGCTTACTCTGAAGAATAACACTGCAATAAATAATTCAAAATACAGCTGCGAATTTAGTAACCAGCACTAAGAGATCTGATTTTGTGACCTTTTATCTACAAGAATACTGGCTCCCCAAAACATTGAGGATTTGGTTTAAAGTTCTCATGCTGTCTCACAGAATTTTCTGGCTAACTTACTAATCCCCTACATTCCACCGAGATCATTAAGAACATCACGACAGAATTTTCTTGGAATTCCATCTTACTCAAAATCACATTTTGAATCTCCTATAAGATCTGCTTTAGCAAGGGCTGTGCCATCTTTATGGAATGGCTTACCTTTAGACCTACGATCAGAAACTTCATACAGCAAAAAATTAAATAAATAGAAATTACACTTACCTGGTAATTGTAGTTCCTGGAGGATCCAGTTTAGTCCTCCACAGCGGGTAGTGCACCTCCTCCTGCAGCTAGGAGACTGGACCAATCAAACTCTTCTATGTGATGTATACTGCTGGAGCTCCCATCAGCCCCCCAGTGAACTGTCAACAAGCAAACTCAAGAGAACAAAACTGATAACACACAAAGAAAACCCTCCCCTAATAAACCCGACTCCTTCCCCAAACGAGGGAGCCGGAACTGTGCACATCGCGTCGCCCTGGACCACTGAGCAAAAGAAAGGCGTTGCGACACCATCAATGGAAAGGAAGACAGGAAGAGAGGAGCAAGGAGCGCGAAAGACTCCGGGCTCGAGGAAGGTCAGACAACCAGCAAGTGCAGCTCAAACGCACCCGATGGCAGCGCGCCAGCCAGAAATAAGAACTCGCGGGAGGGAATGAGGACTAAACTGGATCCTCCAGGAACTACAATTACCAGGTAAGTGTAATTTCTATTTCCTGAGCGGCTATCCAGTTTAGTCCTCCACAGCGGGATGTAACAGAGCAGTATTCAGCGGGAGGGACCACCCCATCCGGCGCGCAACACCGCAGAACCAAAGCCGGCATCTCGAGAAGCGAGAACATAGAGCCTGTAGTGTTTACTAAAGGCATGGAGCGACGACCAAGTAGCCGCTCTACAAATGTCCACTGGCGGAACTAAACTGTGCTCTGCCCAGGACGTCGCTTGCACCCGAGTAGAATGGGCCCGCAAGCCAAACGGAACCACCTTCCCATGCAAAATGTACGCCGACGCAATCGCTTCTTTAATCCAGCGCGCAATAGAAGACTTTGACGCCGCCTCCCCCTTACGTTTACCGCCGAATAGAACGAACAGGTGATCCGTCTTACGAAACGATTCGGTGACTCTGAGATATCGGCGGAGTACCCGCCGAACGTCGAGACAATGCAGCTCAGGAGTCGCAGCCGTATCCGGGGAGGCTAAGACCGGAAGAAAAACGGCCTGATTCAGATGAAAAGGGGAAACCACCTTAGGAAGGAAAGAAGGAACAGGTCGCAAGATCACTCGATCCCTAGAGAACGACAAGAATGGCTCACGACAGGAAAGCGCCTGCAACTCCGAGATACGCCGAGCCGAACAGATGGCTACCAAGAACACCGTCTTCAACGTGAGATCCTTGAGAGAAGTCTGCTTGAGAGGCTCAAAAGGCTGTTGAACTAAAGAGCGCAACACCAAATTCAAGTCCCAAGGAGGAACAAGAACCCTGCGCGAAGGACGCAAACGAAGCACGGCCCGCAGGAAACGCTGCACATCCGCGTGGGCCCCCAGGGGAAGTCCCAATACTCTACCCCTGTAACACGCAAAGGCCGCCAATTGTACCTTCAAAGAACTAGCAGCTAGACCCTTGTCAAAACCGTCTTGCAAAAAGCTGAGAATGGTCGGGATGGAAGCCGTCGCGGCTCGAAGACTGCAGCGCGAACACCAATCCTCAAAAATACGCCAGATGCGCACGTACGCGAGAGATGTAGACGGTTTACGCGCACGAAGGAGAGTCGCAATAACCGCCGCCGAATAGCCCCTCCGTCTCAACCGAGCCCTTTCAATAGCCAAACCGTAAGCGAGAACCGAGCCACCTGCGGCATCCGCAGCGGTCCCTGAACCAGGAGATCCGGCAAGGACGGTAATCGCCACGGCTTCCCGGCGAGAAGCCGTATCAGATCCGCGTACCACGGACGGTGGGGCCAATCCGGAGCCACCAGAAGAACATTTCCCGGATGCGCCTCTATGCGTTGAATCACCCGTCCGATCAACGCCCACAGAGGAAAGACATAGAGGAGCCCGGCGGACGGCCATGGTTGAAGGAGAGCGTCTATGCCCTCGGACATGGGTTCCCGACGCCTGCTGAAGAACCGAGACGTTTTTGCGGACTGGAAGGTCGCCATGAGATCCATGATCGGCGGCCCCCATCTGCGTACTATTTGAGAGTAGACCTGCGGATGGAGTTCCCACTCTCCGGCATCCACGCGCACCCTGCTGAGGAAATCCGCCATCACATTCTCCTTCCCCGCGATATGCACCGCCGAAATCGCGAGAAGCCGAGGCTCCACCCACTGGAACAACAAATCGGTCTCTTCCTCCATCGCTCTGCTGCCTGTGCCACCCTGACGGTTGAGATATGCCACCGTTGCGGCGTTGTCGGATAGAATTCGTACGGCCCGTCCGACCACGGAGGACTCGAACGCCTGAAGCGCCCACCGCACCGCTCGTAACTCGAGACGGTTGATCGACCAAGTCATTTCCTGAGGCGCCCACTGCCCCTGCGCGAAGCGACTGTCGCAATGAGCTCCCCAGCCCGTCAGGCTCGCATCGGTTATGACTGGCAACCAGAGGGGCTGTTCCAGAGGGATCCCCGCTTGCAACGTCTCCGGGTTCAGCCACCAACAGAGGGACCGCCTTACTCGTCTCGGGCAAGGCAACCGTCTGCTCATCGAATCCGTTTGATTCGACCAACGCCGCAAGAGAGCCCGTTGCAGGGGACGCATATGAAACCGGGCCCAGGGAACTACATCTAGTGTCGCCGCCATCGTTCCCAAGACCCGAAGGTACCACCAAGCTGACGGGGCTGGAAAGGCTAAAAACTTTCGAATCAGAAGGCGCAAGCCTTGAGCCCGGCGATCCGGTAGAAAAACCAGCCCCCGCGCTGTATCGAAGCGAACGCCGAGGTATTCTAGTGACTGAGTTGGAACTAAGTGGCTCTTTTTGTGGTTGACCACCCAACCGAGAGACCGCAGCAGAGCGATGACTTTGTTGGTGGCGAGCAAACTCTCCGCCTCGTCCTTTGCACGAATAAGCCAATCGTCGAGATAAGGGTGAACCAAGACACCCTCCTTTCGCAAGGCCGCCGCCACGACCACCATGACCTTGGTAAATACTTGAGGTGCCGTGGCCAGACCGAAGGGCAGCGCCTGAAACTGGTAGTGACCCCACGGAAGAGCAAACTGCAGGAATCGTTGATGAGCCGCCCTGATCGGAATATGCAAATAGGCCTCTGTAAGATCGAGAGAGGTAAGAAACTCTCCCTGACGCACCGCTACCAGTACGGATCTGAGCGTTTCCATGCGAAAATGAGGTACTCGAAGGCAACGATTCACCCCTTTGAGATCTAGAATAGGACAAATAGCCCCGTCCTTCTTTGGCACCACGAAATAAATAGAGTACCGACCTGCACCGAGCTCGGAAGCCGGAACAGGCACCACCGCCCCCAAATCTAGGAGACGGTTTAAAGTTACGCGTACTGCGGACAGCTTCTGAGGACCCTTGCAGGGCGAGAGAACGAAGGCATCGCGAAGAGGACACGCAAATTCCAACGCGTAGCCCTCCCGGATGATTTCTAGGACCCACTGGTCCGAAGTTATTTGGACCCAGGAAGAAAGAAAATGATGAAGACGACCCCCTATCACTGGACCTTCTTCCGGGGTCCGCCTCGCTTCATTGCGGCTTGCGATTAAAGGAAGAAGAGGAGGAAGGGGAGGCAGAGGAGAAACCTCTCCCCGCTCCTCGAAACCCTCGAAATCCCGATGATCGAGAGACAAGGCGTCCGCGTTGGAAACTTCCAAATCTAGGAGATCGGAATCTGCGAAAATCCCGAAACTGACCCCTGACCGAAGACAGACCTCTAAGTTGACGAGGCTTATCCTCCGGAAGTCTCCCACCTTTAGACTCTCCGAGGTCCTTGACCAACTTATCCAGATCGTCGCCGAACAATAGCTTACCCTTAAAGGGAAGTTTACTGAGACGCGCCTTAGAGGAGCCATCAGCTGCCCAATTACGCAGCCAGATAGATCGTCGCGCCGCAACGACCGAAGCCATACTGTTAGCCAAAGTCCGAATCAAGTCATAGTGAACATCCGCCAAATAGGCAGAACCCGACTCTAAGCGGGCCACTTCTATCAACCCTTGTTGGTCAAGATGGGAGTCCTGACGCAAATGCTGTGCCCAACGCAAACAAGCTCGGGAAACCCAGGCTCCACAAATGGAAGTCTGCAATGCTAGGGCATTAGTCTCGAAGGCCTGCTTCAACAAACCATCCACTCTTCTATCCTGGGTGTCCTTCAAGGCCGCACTGCTCTCAACCGGAATGGTAGTCTTTTTAGTCACTGCGGAAACCGCAGCGTCAATACGTGGGGAACGAAATTTCTCCTTGTCCTTGTCTGCCAGTGGGTAAAGACGATTCATTGTTCGGATACCCTTCAAACCGGAGTCAGGGCGATCCCATTCAGCCTGGATCATCTGGTCGACCACCCGGTGGAGTGGGAACACTGTTTGAGAATCACGGACCACCTGAATAAGAGGGTCCTCAATCTCATTGTCCGCGGGACGCCCGACCGTGAGATTCAGGGCTTGCAAAGACTCTGTGATCAAGGGGAGCAACTCCTCTCTGCGAAAGACTCGTATAATGCGAGCCTGCTCCTCCGGCTCCTGAATCTCCTCTTCTTCCAAATCCTCGACACGGTCGCCAGTCTCTACATCAGACCAGTCCTGTTCCTGCCAAGGATCATCCGAAGGCTCCACGTCAGAAAGCCGAGGCCGCTTAGCAGCTTTAGGGGCACCGTCCTTCGTCTCCTCCGCCTGGAGAGAAGGCGGACGCGAAGGGACCCCGCCGGGATCAGCCCCTCTCCCCAAGCGGCCCCTTTGAAAGGCCTGATGCATCAGCAGAACGAATTCTGGGGAAAAATCACCCCAGAGAGCCTCACTAGCCCCCGTAGCCGTAGCACTCCCAGGCGCCGAGGAGACCGGGGCAAGGGAAGGAACGAGAGCCTCTGGAGACAGCTCAACCCCTGCTGGGACTGGGGCAGTTCCGGAATCCGAAGGGTCACTGGCGTCCATGGGCTGCTGCAGTCCAAAAGAAACGCAGGAGCAGCGCTTGCAAACCCCCGCTTCCGAAAGAAAGCCCTTGCGGGAGCCACAGATGACACACTGCGGTCGCTGGGACATGGGTCAGGGATAAGAATGGAGGACTTGCCTGAAACCTCTGCTGTAATAGGAATGGAGAGCAAAAACAAAATATATTTATGCCGTTTTTTTTTTTGTTTTGTTTTTTGTCACAGAGTAGCACTGGGCAGCACCACCAGTCTGAAGAAAGCCAAAAAATATATGCTAGGCAATCAAACGGGACCTCCCAGGACCCTGCACAGCCCTGTCCCGATGAAAGAAAAAAAACGGAGAAGAAAAAAAAATGGCCGCCGGCACAACACGGCTAAGAAAAAAGGGCGCGAAAATCAATGAAATGAAGTAAAATAAAATAGAAAATAAACTTTAGCGAAATCGCAGGCCTAAGCAAAGTGGAAAAAAAGAAAAAACTGCCCAAAAGGACACTTACCGCGAATCGAGGGAGGAGCAGAGCACCGGAGCTGACTGAGTTAAAGGGAGAAGCAAGGGACCCGCGGTGAGAAATACAACCGACAGGAACACTACAGAATAAAGATTGCTCTTAAAATCGCATCACCATTAAATAGTCTCCCAAATAAAGAAATTAGAGAAAGTGATGCTGATGGTGGCCAGAGCCTCCCTCCGAACTGTCCTGGAGGTGAGGTCACAGGCAACAAGTACAGCTGACCTGCTTTAGCTAAGCAGTGAGAAGACGGTCAGTGCAAGCTCGGCTCCCTCCTAGTAAGGCATTTAAAGGTACAGACCCTGTCAGACGGCTGCCTAGGGTGAGAACTTACACAATCTTGACGATGCATATATTCATATGATTCTTGCAAGGTATTGTGGGTATTGTAGTTCATTCACTCCCAAACACAGCTGATGACAATAATTTGAGTTGTGAAACCAAGTGGTAAGATCAATAAAATACTTCTTTTATTGATGGGGTTTAATTTACCCAGCACATGTATGCTTGATAGCACTATAAATGAGGTTACTTGCTTGCAGTGTTTAAAATGGATAACAAAAAGTCACAAAGTAAACCAGAAAACAACCTTCAGCTTGTCAGGCAATTAGCTAATGTTTTCTTAGCAAGTAATTACCAAATACAAAGGCACAAAGTAAAGAATAAACTTTGCTGGTTAGGTTAACTTCTGCTTATTTTCCACGCAGATCTCAGCAGTGATTCTCCCTTGCTCACCCACACAATCAGGTGCAGCCCTAATTACTATCAATGGACCAGCTGAAAGCCTTTAGCTGGCTGGCTGCTACTGTGTGAGCCCAAATCCTGCTTTAAGAGCTGTTTGCAGTGGAAATAAAGAACAAAGTTAGGTTTCTTTGTGATGGCTGATGTGTTTGCTCAGAGAAAACTAGCAATAGCATTTAGATAGAGAACAGTCCATATAAACTGTACTTTCATCTGCTGTATCAATCAGCATAGGGTCATTATCATACATTGGCACAGACGAGTCTTTCATTAAGGCACTATCATCAGAATGCTCATTCCCTTGCTGCCATTCTCTATTATAGATAGGGTCTGGATCAGTGTTCATACCTGAGCCTCTCCTGCTATCATTATTCCTCTCTGTATAGCCTGGCCAATATGTAATCCAATTCTGATGTCCAGCCTTCCAATCTTGATCCCTGGACACTGGATCTCCTCTCACATACCTTCTGGCCTTGGTCTGAAAGTCCCTTCCACATGCAGTCTTCTCTCTTCCAGGTAGCCACTGGTGATTCCTATCTCTGCCACTCCATTCCTCTGGGACAATCCAGTCCAATGGATACTGCTGGCTTTTGGAATACCTCCCAGTATGAGTACTGCCTTGGAATCTCCCAGACCTTCCAATGGCCTTTCTTCTCTTCCTTCCAGAGAGTTTCCTTCTCTCTCTATCTGCGTGGCTTTTGCTGAAGCTGTTCTTCAAACTCTCCTTGAAGCTGTTCTTGTAGCTTTTGCTGTCTCCTTTCCTGAAGCTGTTATCTGAAGAATAAGCTCTATTCTTATTCTGTCCTAATGTGTGCTGCTCCCTAACACAGCGCAGCTGTGTTGAATCAGGCCCTGCCCTTTGAGATGAGTGCTTAGGGATTACCTCATAGCTCTCTTGATTGCACACACATTTTCTCACTTCAGCCCCTCTCATGGCTGCTGGAAACCTGGTGCATTCTGGGACTGGTAGTCTTTTATGTGAAAACTCTGTTTTCTCACTTCTACCAGAACTGACAGGTTGCTTGTTCAGAGTCACATCATCTTTTCTATAGCTCCTACCTGAGCTATGATAAGCTTCCTTATCACAACCCTCAAGTACAAAAACAAATAAAGCAGAACAAATGAAATAAAAATAAAAGTAACAGATCTAAGAACCCCCAAAGTGAGCCCACAGAAGGCTCACACCGCCTCCTGCTGCAAGGAGACTGGACACACTGGGGGGCTGATGGAAGCTCCAGCAGTATACATCACATAGAAGAGTTTGATTGGTCCAGTCTCCTAGCTGCAGGAGGAGGTGCACTACCCGCTGTGGAGGACTAAACTGGATAGCCGCTCAGGAATTATTATTTTAAGGCAAGACCAATGATCTATTCACCTCAAACACCTTCTTCCAGCAACACAAGCGCCGACTGTACATGTGGACTTCACCCAATGGATTGTACAGAAATCAAATTGACAACATCTGTGGAAGACAACGATGGAAAAGCTTGATAACATCAACAAAGACAAAACATGGAGCTGACTGTGGTACAGATCATCAACTACTAGTATGCAAACTCAAGCTACAGTTGAAAAAGAGCAAGCCACTCATTAATGTAGCAAAATATGACCTTGAAAATATACCACTGGAATTTAAAGACTGCCTGAAAAATCTATTTGCTGCTTTACATACAAATGACAAACGTTCCAGAAGATTATGTTGGAAGACAGCAAGAAGTCTCTACATAAGGTGAAAAAGCAAAAACGGCCAAAATGGATGACCGAAGAAACTCTGAAAATTGTCCAGAAATGCATAGAAGCTAAAGTCAGAGAAGAAAGAGAGGCAATCGCAGAACTCAACAGAGATTTCCAATGTGCAGCAAGACAAGACAAGGAAACGTACTACAATAACACATGCAAGGAAACAGAATCAGAAGCTATTAGAGGAAGAACAAGATTGGCTTTTCTAAAGCTACGAGAGTTAAAGGAAAAATTCCAGCCTCAAATTGGAATACTACAAGATGCTCAAGGATCCATGTTGAATGATGCTGAGAAGATCAAGAAAAAGAAGAAAGAATATACAGTCATTATACCATAAAGATCAAGTGGATCAACAGCTGTTTCAACCTGTACCTTATAATCAGGAACCATTGGTGGTGAAAGAAGAAGTTGAAGCAGCATTGAAAGCCTTATCAATGAACAAAGCACCAGGCATTGATGGCATTCCCACTGAAGTACTACAGCAATCGGATGAAGTTGTTACCATACTTAACAAGGCTCTGCCAGAAAATTTGGAAGATAAATTCATGGCCAACTGACTGGAAAAGATCTGTGTTTATACCAATACTGAAGAAAGGTGACCTGACTGACTGTGGAAATTATTGCACAATCGCTCTGATTCCACATGCCAGCAAAAATCTACTCAAGATCATTCAGCAGAGACTACAACCATACCTGGAACAAGAACTGCCTGAAGTGCAAGCAGGGTTCAGGAACGAGAGACATTATCACGGATGTGAGATGGATCCCTGAAAAGACTAAAGAATACCAAAAGGATATCCATATAACTACAGCAAGGCTTTTGTCTGTGTAAACCATGAGAAACTCTGGGCCACATTAAGAAGCATGTGCATACCAGAACATCTGATAGTTCTCTTGCACAACCTTTACATTGATCAAGAAGCAACAGTTCGAACGGAACTAGGAGAAACAGAATGATTTAAAATCAGCAAAAGTATATGACAAGGCTGCATACTTTCCTCCTACCTCTTTAATTTATATGCAGAACAAATCATTAGGAAGCAGGACTGTATGAAGACAACCGAGGTGTGAAGATTGGTGGAAGACTCAACAACTACCTTCGCTGCGTGAATGATAGCACAGTACTGGCTGAAAGTGAAGACGATTTGAAACATTTGCTTCTCAAGATCAAGGAAAATAGTCTTAAAATGGGTCTGCACCTTAAGATTAAGAAGACAAAGATCCTGACAACTGGCAAAATCAATAAGTTCATCATTGATGGAGAAGAAATTGAAATAGTTGACAGCTTTAATTTACTTGGATCAACAATCAATAAAGAACGGACTAGCAGTCAAGAAATTCAATGACGTATTGCTCTTGGTAGAATGGCTATGAAGGACCTAGACAAGATCCTCAAGAGCAGAGATGTGTCTCTCCATACAAAGATTCGACTTGTACAGGCCATGGAATTTTCAATAACGTCATATGGATGTGAAAGTTGGACAGTGAAAAAGATAGACAAGAAGAAAATTGATGCCTTTGAATTATGGTGCTGACAATGAATATTGTGTATACCGTGGATTGCCTGAAGAACAAACCAGTCAGTACTAGAGGAGATCAAACCTAAGCTTTCCTTAGAAGCTCAGATGACAAGACTTTGGCTTTCATACTTTGGACATATCAGGCGAAGAGAGAGATCATTGGAGAAAGACATAATGCTTGGCAAGGTAGAAGGTCACCATAAAAGAGGAAGGCCGGTAATGAGATGGATCAATACAATAACAGCAGCTATGGATTCATTCTATCAACAGTGAGCCGCTTGGTTGAAGACAGAACAAAGTTTAGGTCAACTATCCAGAAGGACACCAGGAGTTGACACCGACTCGACGGCACTTAACAATAATAAAACAACATTTTAATGCAGCATTTGATCCATGACCACTGGATGCTATACCTAGGCTGTAAACCAGTTGGGCCTGTGGCTATTGGATGGTCAGGGTTCTAGAAATATTTTAATTGTATTTATTTTAATTTGTTTTATCCTCTTTTCTTATTTTGTTCTAACACAATCCCTACTTCCCCATGTTCTCTCTATTTCATGCATACATTATAGGGTGTTATTTTAAAAGTGCTATTCACAACTTGGATATCTGCAAATGGGCATGTAGACATCCAAATCACAGAGACGGCTCCAGACATTTTAGAAGCCAGGTCTGCTGCCATCTATGGTAGTAATAGACAGCACTAAGTTTACCACACCTTATTACAGTGCTTCTCAACCCTCTCCTACAAGCACACCAAGCCAGCCAGGTTTGCAGGATGCCCACAATGAATATGAATGAGATACATTTGCATATATTGGGGACCTATACATGTAAATCTCTCTCATACATATTCATTGTAATACTGAAAACTTGACTGACCAGGTGTGCCTAAAGGAGAGGGTTGAGAAGTGCTGTAAAAGACTAGTGCTTGACAGCTTAATGCTCCATGGGATTTAGAGACCTGTCAATCACACATCACTTAAAATGCTGACAAGAAACTTTAAGAGCTAGAGATACTAAAGGTATGCTACTGTTAATGTGTGATATTTTACTGTTAACATGCATTATTAGTAACTAGATCCCATTGAATAAAATGGGATTTGCATTAAAATAATGTGCATTGCGTTAAACTAACATGCATTAACAGTAGCGCACTTCAGCAACCCTAGTCCCAAGCTGGGTCTTCTGCAACTGTAGCTAACAGACTGTGGAGTTCTATGAAATATTTGACTTTTGGCTGACAATCTTTTAAACTCTTAAATTTTCAGCAGGTTTTAAGGCAGTAGTTGACAAAAGGCATTTCCAAACTGGCAGCTTCTAAAACCTTTACCAGTCTTTAAATCATTAGAAAGGAACGCTTTAACGTGAAGTACTTTAATGCAAGGTTAATGAATCAGATTTTATTACAGGCATTAACCTGGAATTTACTCTGTTGTATTTCCATCCATTGTCACTTTCAATTAAAGGGGGTGGCACGGCAGAAGGGACATAAGAAGCAGAGAGAAGAGCAAATGACTGCTGTAGTATATGTTATTCCAAATAAACCAGCACAGATTCTTTCCAACAAAAACACATTCAAATGTATGGGCTTGAAATTATATCCTCTGCCGATGGCTTATTCACTCCAAGGGGTCCAAAAACTTTACGGTGCTGAAGTCAGCTGAACGAATGGGTAGTAACCAGAGAACCAGCGCATCCAATCTGTAAGAGAGCTGCCAAGTGGTAAAGCTGTTTCAGAAATCACATTAAATGAAAGCTGGCAGGTTCCTTACATATTGGCTGTCTGTAGTACCATACTAGGGCAAATGAAATTCCTGCCTCTTGCAAAATCCTCTGGACTGCATGACTTTACCTTCAGCTAGCATGTTGCACCCTACCTGGTCACCGCTGAGGACATGGATTTCCTGAAGGCAAGAAAACATTTTGGCTATTACCACTTAAACATCTGTTTTAATGGATGGTGTATGCATGCTCTACCCTCATTTGCTGATATAAAATACTAGATGGATGGTAAACCATCCATTCCTTTGTCCTCTGAAACTGTTTCCATTTGTTCTGACTCACACAGAACTAATTTCTTGCTCCCTCCTCATGCGTATTTTTTAGGTGTTTGCCCCACTGATACCCTCAACAACGTTTCCTTAACTCCTTATATTTCTCACACTTGAAACTTAACCAAACCCCCGCCCTCACCCTACAATTTGGTACTTCTGCTGAAGGCTGTAGAGAAAGAGGGTTATAAGCCTAGTCCTGCTCTCAGGAGAAAGGAAGACTTGTTATAGCACCTCAAAGTGAACCACATGTGCTGACACCTAATTTTCCAAGACTGCAAATCCAGGTTTCACTGCAATAGAAGCCTAGAAGCCTAAGACTTACACTTGCCATCCTTAATAACTGACCTCCCTTTGGAAACAAATAATATTAGCACTACTATCCGATGATGGTCACGCTGGATCTCTTTTTGCTATACTGATGGATTTAAAGAGAACAAAAACATAACATATACCATACTTGTCAGACCAAGGGTCCATCAAGCCCAGTATCTTGTTTCCAACAGTGGCCAATCCAGGTCACAATTACCTGTCAGACTCCCCAAAGGTAAACAGATTCTATGCTGCTTGTTCCATGGGTAAGCAGTTGACTTCCCTGATCCTCTTTAATAATATTTTATGGACATTTCCTCCAATAATTCATCCAAGCATCTTTTAAATCCAGCTACTCTAACAGCTTTTACTGCAGTGCTTCTCAGACTTTTATCCAAGATGATCCTATGTGACCCCAAATAATGAAAAAGTAGGAGATCTCTGCTCCCTTCCCCTCCCCCCTCGGCCCTTTCCTCCTCCCCTAACTTATCCAAAACATGAAGGCAGCAACACTGGTGTCAAAGCAGCAGCAATCAACACTAGGACCCAGTGTTCCAGTATGCACTCACAGACCTCAGTATTCTGCATGGGTTTCCAGCCCAACAGGAAGCCCACAAAGAAGGAAGGGGCAAGGCCTGTCAACATTCATTCACCCAGAACACCCATGCTAACTGCCACTAAAGGGCATAGGTCACAGGGGAGACTCAGAGATAGGGGGCAGCCCTGATTTTGTGGACCCCCCATCTGCTGATGATATGACCTGATTTGGGGTCCTAACCCGTAGTATGGGTGCCACTGTTTTACTACATTCTCTGGTAACAAATACCAGTTTGATTATGCATTGAGTGAACAAATATTTTCTCAAATTAGTCTTAAGCGTACTACATTGCAGCTTCATTGCTTGTCCCTTAGTCTTTCTACTTTTTGAAGGAGTAAACAACTGATCTACATTTACCCATTCCACTCCATTCATTATTTTATGGAGTTCTATCACATTTCTCCTCAGCCATCTCTAATCCAAGTTGAACAGCTCTAACCTTTTAAGATTTTCCTCATAGGGATATCCTTCCATCCTCTTTATCATGTTGGTGGCTTTTCTCTATACCTTTTCTAATTCTACTATATCTTTTTTAAGATATGGTGAACAGTATTGCACACAATATTCAAGGTGAGGTCGCACCATGGAACGATACAGAGGCATTATAAAATCCTTGGTTTTATTCTCCATTCCTTTCCTTATGATTCCTAGCATTCTATTTGCTTTCTTGGCCATGGCTGCACACTGGACAGAGGGTTTTAATGTACTGGTGGTGATTCCTTGCATCGTGTAACCATAGTTTGTGTTGTTCTCCTCTAAGTGCATTACTTTGCACTTGTTCACATTAAATTTCATCTGCCATTTGGACACCCTGTCTCCCAATTTTTCAAGGTCCTCTTGCAACTTTTCACAATCCACTTTTGTTTTAACAATTTTGAATAATTTGGGGGCAGGTTTACTAAAGGTTAACACGCATTAATGAAAGTTAACGTGCGTTAAGTTCTGTAGGCCCATAGAAATGAATGGGTAATTGCAGCACTTGACGCATGTTAATGTTACTTAACGCACGTTAGCCTGTAGTAAATATGCCGCTTTGTGTCATCTGCAATTAGATCACCTCATTTGTTATTTCCATTGACAGGCCATTTATAAATATGTCAAACAGAAGAGGGCCAAGCACAGATCCCTGGGATACTGCACTATTCACCTTTCTCCTTTGAAAAAAATTGGCCAGTTAGCCCTACTCTCTGTTTTCTATCTTTTAACCACTTCCTAATCCACAAAAGTACATTTCCTCCTATCCCATGACTTTTTATTTTTCTCAGCAGTCTCTCATGAGGGACTCTGTCAAAGGCTTTCTGAAAACTGAGATACACTGTATCAACCGACTCACCTTTATCTGCCTGTTTATTCACACTTTCAAAAAATAAAAGAGATTAATAAGTCAAGACTTTCCTTGGTTAAATCCATGTCGGCTTTCTGCCATTAAACCATGACTATCTATATATTCAGTAATTTTGTTTGTTATAATAGTTTCTACAATTTTGCCCAGTATTGACGTCAGGCTCACCGGTGTGTTGTTTCCTGGATCATCCCTGGAACCCTTAATAAAAATTAGTGTTACATTGGCCACTCTGCAATCTTGAGGTACTCCAGATGATTTTAATGATAGTCCACAGATTACTAAAAATAGGTCTGCAATCTCATACAGTACCTCAGTTCTTTCAGCACCCTGGGATATAGGCCATCTGGTCCAGGTGATCTGTTGCTCTTTAGTTTATGAAATAGCTGTATTACATCTTTCCAATTTATCAAGATTTGTTTCAATTCCTCTGATACATCACCTTTAAATATCATTTCTGTCATGGGTAAGTTTCCTACATCTTCTTCAGAAAAGACTGAAGCAAAAAATTCATTCAGTCTCTTGGCCATAGTTTTGTTCTCTCTGAGTGCACCTTTTACCCCTTCATCTTCTAATGTTTCATCTGACTCTCTCACAGGAGTTTTGCTACAAATGTACTTGAAAAAGTTTTTATTATGCACTTTTGCTTCCATGACAAGCTTCTTTTCAAATTTTCTCTTTGCCTGCCTTATCAATGCCTTGCATTTAAATTGCCAGTACTTATGCTGTTTCTTGTTTTTGTCATTTGACTTTTTTCCATTTCTGAAAGATTCTCTTTTAGCCATAACAGCTTCTCTGACCTCACCTTTAAGCCATGCTGGCTGCATTTATTTATTTTTATTTATTTATTTAGCTGTATTTATATCCCGCTTTTCATCGGGTCAAAGCGGCGTTACATAAAAAAGGGGGGGGAATTTAAGTATAAGGGCGGGGCCATCACCAGGGAGGCGACATTGATGATTTCAACATAGGATAGACTTTGGACATGGGACAGACTTTGGACATGATCAGGTTAGTACAGGTTTGAGTTGGGGGGTCATGGTGGGCGAGATCAAAGGTTAGTGCGCTTTTTTGGTGGGGGTCGTGTTAAGGTATTCCTGGAACAGGATGGTTTTCAGCTGTTTTCTGAAAGATAGTAGATTGGCATTATTTCGGAGACAACTCGGTAGAGAGTTCCATAAGGATGGAGCATAAAGTTCAAAGGCTCGATTGCAGGTCCGTTGCGAGTATTTGGTTCTTTTGTGAGGGACGGTGAGGGAATTGCTGGAGGCTTGTCTGGTAGTTCTGCCGTGGGCTGGTCGAGACAGTAGGGTGTGAAGTTGGGAGTTCTGTGTTTGATGGATGGCTTTGTGGGTGAGCAGGATGGCTTTGTATTTAGTCCTTGCTTCGAGGGGGAGTATGTGTAGGTCTTTCAGAATTGGGGTGATGTGATCAGTTTTCTTTGCTCTCTGAATGATTCCCGCTGTGGTGTTCAGTGCTGTTCGGAGGGGGTTGGTCTGCGTGTCTGGAAGGCCATGGTATATTATGTTACAGTAGTCCAGATGTGGGAGCGTCATGGCTTGCATTTGGCCTTCCTTCCATCTATCTTAAAGCATGAAATAAATCTGTTTTGGGCTTCCAAAATAGTATTTTTAAATAATGCCCAGGCCCGATGTAAGCTCTTAACCTTTCCAGTTGCTCCTTTTAGTTTTTTCTTAACTATTTTCCTCATTTTATCATAATCTCCTTTTTTGAAAGTTAAATGCTAGCACAGTGGATTTACTTGTTATCCTCCCTCCATTTATTAAATAAAATTGCCAAGCAGCCTCAAAACTGTTACCTCTCGCACTATGATCCTGTGTTCCACTAGGCACTAGGTCTAAAATAGCTTCCTCTTGTGTCAGTTCCTGAACCAATTGCTCCATAAAGCAGTCATTTATTTCATCTAGAAACTTTATCTACCTAGCATGTCCTGATGTGACATTGACCCAGTCAATACTGGAGGTAACTGAAATCTCCCATATCGCTGCATTGAAAACTTTGCCAGCTTCTCTAATTTCTGTTAGCATTCCATCATTTGTCTGTGCATTCTGGTCAGGCAAACAACAGTACACCCCCACTGCCATTCCCTTCCCCTTTTTACATAGAATTTCTATCCATAAAGATTCTACAGTGAATTTTGTTTCCTGAAAAAACTTTATCCTGTTTGACTCAATGCTCTCCAACATATTGAATCAACCCTCCATCAATGTGATCTACCCTATTATTGAGATATACTTTGTAGCCTGGTGTCACAGTTTCTCATTGATTATCCTTCTTCCACCAGGTCTCTGAGATGCCAATTATATTTAACCTTTCATTCAGTATTATATATTCTCCCATCTGATCTTTTAGACTTGCCCAAGTTCGAATCATGGCAAGAGGCACTTTCAGAGTCTATTGCTCTTATCACTTTTTTTCAAATGTCTTCTAGGGGTTGATGCCTCAGAGGGTTTCAACTTCCTGTAGTTTACAAATCAAAGGTGCTCTTTTACTAAAGTGCACTAAGCAGCTAGCACATGAATTAATGCATGACTGCATAGTGTGTTATAGGATAGGAAAAGGGTAGATTATGGATGGGTAATGAGTGGGGCATGCACAGTGCAGTTAGCATATTTCATTGTTGCAGCTAGCATGAATGCATTCACCACCTCCTAAACAAGAGGCAGTGGGTGTGTCTGTGCCAGTTATCAATATACTTTCTGTGTGGCAACTATTTTTGGATTTAATACCTAGTAGGTACAGCGTAATTACTCACCTGTAGGTGTTCTCCGTGAACAGCAGGAATACGTCCTCACGTATGGGTGATGTCACCAACAGAGCCCCGCATGGAACGCTCTCCAGCTTCTAAAGAAAGCCTTTGGGAGGTACACTGCACATGTGTGCCTGCCTTCCCACTTGCCGCAGCACCATATTTTCCATTACAATAACATAGAAGGAGCCAAAAAGACACCTCCCCGGGGTGGTGGGAGGGTTGTGAGGACTTATTCCTGTTGTTCATGGAGAACACCTGCTACAGGTGAGTAACTATTGTGATAAGGAAGCTTATCATAGTTCAGGAAGAAATAATACAAGAGGTGAATTGGCTCTGAATAAGCAACCTGTGCTGGCTGGTAAAATTACTAAAACAGAGTGTTTACCTAAAAGACTACCAGACCCAGAATGCACTGGTTTACAGAAAGCCTCTAGGAGAGCTGAAGTAGGGAAACGTGTGCCTAATCAGAGAAACAATGATGTAATCCCTAATCACACATCTCCTAGGGCAGTGCTTAATTAAGAACACCTGCAGTGTGCTAGGGTGGAGAGGCCATCTAGGCACTTTAAAGCTAGAAGGAATTCATCAGACAGACAGCAATGGGAGAAAGAGGAACAGAGACAGCAGGAGCTGGAGAAGGAGAGACTGATCGTGAACAGAAGGAAGAACAGCAAGACATCCAGAAGGTCTTAAGAAAGGAGCCCAAGACAGTACGTATGCTGGGAGAGATTCCTGGGGCAAGCATTCTTCATTGGACTGGAAGAAGCCAGAGGCTTGGAGATATACAGCCAGGAACCCTCGGACAGCACCTGTAAAGGAGACGGCTGCATCTACAGAAAGAAGGAGCTCTAATACCTATTTAAGGAGGTATGGGAAAAGAGACCTGAAGTCCAGAGATTCTGACTGGAGAGCTGGGCACAGAAGCTTTGCTACCTACTGGCCAAAATACCCAGAGAGGAAACCTAATGACAACGTGATCTCAGGTATGAACTCTGATCTGTTCCCTAGCTTTGCACAAGGAAGACAGCAGGGAAACAGTTTCTATCCTGGTAGAGATCAGTTAGAGAAATCCTCTGAGCCAGTGTATGAAAGTGATCCTATGATATTTCAACAGCAAGGGGAAATATCAGATGAGGAAGTTGAATGCATGGATTGTTCTCTTTCTAAGTTGCTGTTCTAAAGAAATCCTCAGATAAGGATCAAACACCAAAAGGAACTGTATTGTTTTTTTAGCTTCCCCGAAAAGTTTCTTTGAGAGAAAGCTTTGGGGAAAGTTGGAGCCACGTGGAGAGTGGACCAGCAATGGTTTGCAGCTGCTTAAGCACCTGTGATTAGAGCAAGGCATAGGTACACGTGGGACTTTGAAAAAAAAAAGCTTCTTCTCTGTGTGAAAGGAAGAAAGCTGTTTTTTTTTGATAAAGAGAATTTTCCTTTTGGGTTTATTTTTCATTCCAGCACTGCTAAGAAAGTTTATTAGCAGGGGCTAGAAGAAAGACCTTTTCTGTTCCATCAAGGTCTTTACTAAGTTGTTGCATAAGTAATTCAGTTGCCTTATTTGTTTTGGTTTCTGGAATAAAACTCCTGGAGAAAATTATCCTGTTGATGTTACCAAGCATATCTGTGCGAGGGAATAACACCCCATAAATAAAATCTGTTTTCTGCTTTACACTCGAGCAACTACAATTCTTTATTCTTGTTAAACGGCTAGTTTTTGTGTGAAGGAACTACAAGACCCACAATCCTTTGCAAGTCAAGTAAATTCATGTCCTTGCCAAGATTGTGGAACTTTCACAACAAGCACCCCCATTTACACTATATACTCATTCTCTGTGAACAAGCAGGAATAAGTCTTCACGTATGAGACTCCCAAGCTACAGGCTACAGGAACCAGAGGAGATGAGCAGCCCAACTGGGCAACCAGAACTGGAGAAGTCAGGAAGACCAGAGAAATAGTCCTGCCAAGGGACTCATCTAATTCAGTATCCTCAGCAGACATCGACTTGAGGGGATTTTGAGTAGGTAGCCTGGACTGACAGTGGTTGCTACTCCAGTTTGGGGCACAGACAACCTCATGCGGGGAGGTGTTTGCTTGTGGGAACTGGAAGGATGATAGCTCTATGTTAGCTGCCTCTTTCACTTTGAGATCGTTAGCATGGGGGTTTTGATATGCACTGTGTGCATGCCACATTTTTTATAATCTGCAGTTTTTATTTGCACATTAATAAATTATAACAAGCTACGAATGAAGGTGACATTTTACTTACCAGTTAATATCTATTCCTTGAGTCCTGCTACACCAGTTCAGTCAAGTGGTTGTGTTCCCCTACCAGCAGATTGGTGGGTGCAAAAAACCAATGAAAAGCCCAGGTTTCCATGACATCACTCCTGTGCCTCTTTTTGCCTCAGCCACCAGAGATCCCTTCAGTATTCACCCCAAAGTATATGGGAGAAACATGACAAGCCTCATACAACCTCAACTGTGGGAAACAATGAGTAATCAACAGTAAAGAACTTTGTACAGGAAAGCATAAACAGAAGACTGTTATTAAAAGATGAACCTGCAGAGCCAAGTATAAAAATCATAGCAGACCCAAGGGTACCACAGCAGAAGAACAGAACCAATATAGTTTCAGGGGCGGGCCCTGGACTGGTCGAGCAGGACTCAAGGAAAGGATATTAACTTTCACCACCTACTCAGCTCCTAGTAGCTCTCAATTGGCTGCTCATTTTGCCACCAAAATCAATCTCCTTCTTTGCATCTGCTCCCCCTCCTCTCTCGTCTCTCCCATCTCCCTCACCCCTTGCTTCCCCCTCCCTTTCCCATAGCTGGTCCACATTTCAGCCTATTAGTTCCTCCAAACTCTTCAAATCTGTTTCCACCATTCGGAAAACCACTTGCTCCCTTGACCCAATTCCCTTCCATTGGTTTTTGGAACCTTCCCTTGCTCACCTCCCTCTCCTGCTCATCATGCTGAATTCCTGCCTTTCATCCGGTATCTTTCCTAAGCCCTGGAAACATGCACTGGTATGTTCTCTCCTTAAGCAATTTTCCCTTGACCCTAGTATTCCCTCTCACTACCATCCAGTTTCTAACCTCCCCTTCTTTTCCAAAATCCTTAAAATGACAGTATTTTCTCAGCTCTCCTCCTACCTGGATTCCAATCACTTTCTGCACCCCCATCAGTCAGGATTCCGTACCGGCCACAGCAAAGAGACTATTCTTCTCTCCCTTCTCAATGATCTTCATGTTTCCCACGATCAGGGTCATATCTCTATTGCTATCTCTTTAGATCTCTTTGCTGCTTTTGACCTCATTGATCACACTGTCCTCCTCTCTCGTCTTCAGGATGCAGGGATTCAGGGCATTGTGTTTTGTTGGTTCTATTCCTTTCACTCCTCTAGGTCATTCTCTGTCTCTGTGGATTCCTCTGTCTCTGATTCTGTCCCTCTGTGCTGTGGGGTGTCTCAAGGTTCATTTCTTGCCCCTTTGCACTTTAAAAATTTTTTGGTTCCCCTCATTCTTTTAGTACAGCAATCTGGCATCTTCGCATATTACTATGCAGATGATGTTATCCTGATACATCATACCTCCCCCACTAACCCTGATCTATCCCCTCTTAATGCCTGTCTCCACAATGTTGCTGACTGGCTGCAGACTAATCTCCTGTACCTTAATCCAGCTATAACCTCAGCCATGTGGTTTTCCTTTGATTCTCCCCCCACCCAACAATCTCCCCCCCCCCCTCCTTGGTGCCCCCATTCCACTGGTGTCTTCTTGGTGTGATTCTGGACTCAGCATTATCATTTCAGGATCACATTTCCGCCCTTGTCCGTCGTTCCCACTTCTTTCTCCACCAGATTCAAGCTGTCTGAGACATTTTGCCACCCCCTGCTCTAACCACCCTTCTGCTTGCTTTGGTCATTTCTAGGATTGACTACTGTAACATCATTTTTGCAGGTCTTCACCAACATCAGCTTCACCATCTCAGCTGATCCAAAACACGGCAGCGAGAATCCTTTCTCATACTTTCCATTTTTCTCACATTACACTGCACCTCATTAACTTGCATTGGTTACCTGTCTCGCACCGCATTATGTATAAAGTATTGATACTTACTCATAAGCTTTCACACTCACACTCCCTAGTACCTGGTTGATTCCCTTCACTTTTTTTCTATTCCACGAAGCCTCTGATCTGTCCACAACCATCGGCTGCACCTCCCTTCTCAGGCTCAGGCCCATCTAGAGCAAACTCGTCGTTCTGCTTTTTCTTTCTGGTCCCTTCACTTTGGAATTCCCTCCCACTCACCCTCCATCAGGAACAATCCTACTTTAGGTTTAAGGCTCTACTCAAAATGCAACTTTTCTATCTGTCCTATGACCTCCCTTCCCCTGAACCATAAGGAACTTTGTTTCTGTTTCTCTCTACTTTTTCTACTTTCTCTCTCTGTGATATGAATGTGTTCTGTCCTGTCAATATTGTAGTTCTTTTCTTATTTTGGCTTTGGCCATTCTGCATTTTGCAACTTTGTACACCACCCTGATGTTTACAAAAGGCAGTTAAACAAGTCTTATAATAAAGATAAAGATAAGTAAAATGTCATCTTCCATATCGTCCTGCTCGACCAGTTCAAACAAGCGGGATGTATTAAAGCTACAACTTTACTGGGCGGGAAGAAGACAGAGCAACTCACAAAACCCTTGAGCCAAAGGCCATGTCTGCCCACCTGTGGACATCTAAGCTGTAACACTTGACATGAGTGGAACGTGATACCCTCGATGCTGCCCGACAAATGTCTGCAGGGACTACCAAGCCCTGCTTCACCCACAAAGATAGCTTGTACTCGGGTAGAATGGGCATGCAAACCCTCTGGAACTGGCTGGTTCTGAAACACGTACGCCAAGGCAATGGCCTCCTTAATCCAGAGTCCCAAAGTCAACTTGGCCGCCGCTTCACCCTTGTGCGGGCCAGCAAAGAGCACAAAAAGATGGTTGGACTTATGAAAGGAATTCATAACCTTCAGGTACCGGAGCAGCACCCTCCGGACATCTACCAGTCGAAGATCCTTATCCTTCCCTCGACACCGCTCCTTTGGGAAAGAGGGCAGGCAGACCACCCGGTTCACATGAAAGGGAGAAAGAACCTTTGGCAAGAAGGAAGGCACAGGCCAAACGGAAACAACCTCCATCGAAAAGAACAGATAAGGATCTCAGCAAGACAGAGGCTGCAGCTCAGAAATCCACCTTGTGGAACAAATCACAACCAAAAAGACTGTCTTGAGCGTCAAATCCTTTAAGGTAGCGTGCTTCAATGACTCAAAGGGCATCACCATCAGGTCTCCAAACTGAGCACCAGACACAGATCCCAGAAAGAGATCACAAACCGGAGGGAAGGGCGCCAAAACCCCTGGAGAAAACATGAGATATACAGGTGCAAGGCCAGAGGCTTGCCCGCCACAGGACCCCAGAAACAGGATGAGTTGCCACCTGAACTTTCAGGGAGTTAAGGGAAAGGCGCTTTTTCAGGCTATTCTATTGAAAGGCCAACAGGGAGGACACCTTCGTCGCCTCAGAAGCTAATTGCTGTGTGCTGCACCAGCTCTCAAAGAGGCACAATATTGGTAAACATGCTACTTGGTAGACCTCCTTTGGGCACTGAGCAGAGTAGAGCCCACTGCTGGAGAGTAGCCTTTATGAGCTAGCCATCTCCTTTCAAAAGCCATGCTATAAGCGTGAAGGGAGATGAGTCCTCCAGGACAATCAATCCCTGCCACAATAGACTCCGAGATGGAGGCAACCGAAGAAGAGGCGCCATCAGGAGCTGCATCAGGTCTCCAAACTACGCTCTCCTCTGCCAATCTGGCCCACCAGAACAATCCTGCTCCGAGGGCATTCTATAGCTGAATCACACTCTTCATCAGGGGCCACGGAGGAAACATGTAAAGCAAGTGCTGTATTGGCCAAGGCTGGGTCAGGGCATCAATGCCTTCAGACCCTTTCTCTGTGTGGTGACTGAAAAAATTGCAAACTTTGGCAATGGAGCAGGTCAACATCAGATCCATTTCAGGGTGACCCCAGCGCAGAATCAACTGTAACGCCTCCTGACTCAACTCCCACTCTCCAGGATCCAGAGAGTGCCAGATAAGAAAGCATAGTTACTCACCTGTACAAGATGTTCTCTGAGAACAGCAGGAATAAGTCCTCACATATGGGTAACATCACCAACAAAGCTCACGCAGGAACGCTCCCCAGCTTCCATTGGAAGCTTTTCATTGCCTGCCTTCCCAGCCGAAGGAACCATCTTACCTTAGTAGGATGACATAGCTTAACAAGAAAACAACAACTCCACAAGGAAGAGGGAAGGTAGTGAGGACTTATTCCAGCTGTTCCCGGAGAACCTCTGCTACAGGTGAGTAGCTGTTTTCTCTGGGAACAAGCAGGAATGAAGTCCTCAAAAATGCAACTCTCCAGCTACAGGTTACTCAAAAAACCTGTAAAACAAGCTCCACGGGGCAACCTACAGGAGAATCAAGAGAAACAACAAGAGTACTCTCTGTCAGGGTTCCGTTGAGTCAACATCAAGAAGACTCTACGATAGCCTGGACGGAGAGAAGGGTCGGTGGGAAGGAGTTGAATCTAAGTCCCAAACAGGTGCCAGAATATGGCTTGACCAAAGTTGCTGTCACACCAAGAATCCCCATCCAGATAGTAATGTGCTGTGAAGATGTGGACCAAAGACCATGTAGCAGCCCAACAAATTTTCACCGTGGAGATCGAGCACAAATTAGCCACAGAAGCAGCCATCGCTCGGACGCTGTGAGCTGTGACATGACTGTCCAGTCTCAGGCTAGCTTGAGCATAGGCAAAGAAGATGTAGTCTGTGACCCAAACTGACAGGCTCCATTTGGAAACAGCAATGCCCAGCCTATTGGAGTCAAAAGAAACAAAGAGCTGATTAGCATGCCTATGGGCTTTTGTTCTTTCCAGGTAGAAAGCCAAGGCTCTCTTACAATCCAATGTGTGTAGTACGGCCTCAGCCCTATTGGCGTGAGGCCTGAAAAAGAAGGTGGGCAGCACCACCGACTGGTTAAGTTGGAAGGATGAAACCACCTTAGGAAGGAACCTAGGATGCATCCTCAGGACTATCCTGTTCTGATGGAATCTGGTGTAAGATGGATGTGCCACCAGAGCCTGCAGTTCACTAACCCAGCGGGCCAAGGTGACAGCCACTAAAAACACCATCTTACAGGTGAAGAACTTGAGTGAGCAAGAACTCAAAGGTTCAAAAGGGGCAGAGAGGAGCTGCCCTAACACAACACTGAGGTCCCACTTCATGGGCAGGCGCTTGACCAGGGGTCTTGAGAGCAGGTCTCTCATAAACTGGTCCACAAGAGGATGCACGGAGATGGATTTACCATCAGAGCCGTGGTTGTATGCCACAACCGCACTTAAATAAACTCGAACCAAGTTAGATTTGAGACCGGAATTGGAAAGGTGAAGGAGATACATTAGCAAAGCCTCCACAGTGCAAAAGAAGGGATCTAGCCTCTTGTCCACGCACCAGATAGAAAATCAACTGCCACTTGAAGGCATAGGCATGGCGTGTGGAGTCCTTCTGAGAAGTGAGGAGCACATTCTCCACATCCACGGGAAGATGAAGTTTCACAAGAACTACCCGCTTAGCATCCACGCTGCTAGGGCCAAGTAGCGCACATTGGGATGAAGAAGAATACTGCTGTCCTGGGAGACAAGATTCGGGGCGCAGCCCAGTTGGAGAGGTTGTCACTGTGAGAGCCTGAGCAGAAGGGGAAACCACGGCTACCTGGCCAGTGTGGTGTGATGAGTATCATGGAACCCAGCCCGCCTGAAGTCTGAACAGGGTTTTGGCCACGAGCAGAATCGTGGATACACATAGAGTAGGCCCTCACTCCAGTCCAGCAAGAAGACATCGGAGGCTATCTGATGATTGCTCAGAATCCTGGAGCAGATATACATGACCAGGGTGTTGCCCAGAGTCACAAAAAGGTCGATGTGTAGGGTGCTCCACATCCAGAAGATGTAGCTCGTGACCTCCCTGTTGAGGATCCACTCATATGGCTAAAGGACTCTACTGAGGTGGTCTGCCAGGACATTGAACTCCCCGGGCAGGTATATGGCTCTGAGTATCATGCTCATGGATATGATGAACTTCCAGAGATCTACAGCTTCCCAACACAGGAGGTATGAGCCCATGCCACCCTGCCTGTTGATGTAAATCATCGCCACTTGATTGTCTGTCTGGATAAGGACTATTTGGTTGGCCAATCATGCCCGGAACACCTGAAGTGCATTCACAATGGCACGTAGTTCTAAAAAGTTGATCTGGTGTAGGCTCTCCTGCACTGTCCAGAGGTCCTGTGTGCACAGCCCATCAAGATGAGCTCTCCAGCCTAGCTTGGGGGCATCCATGGTCAGTGTATGTTGATACAAAGGGAGCTAGAAGGGGAGATCCTGGAGCAGATTCTGTGGTTGCAGCCACAAGAACAGAGAGTCCTTGAGCTGTGGGGTGACCGCCACCCTGCCCTTGAGGTGACTGGTGACCTGACACCATTGGGTGCCCAAGGTCCACTGTGCTTGTCACATTTGTAGGCGAGCTCCTTTGATCTTTCTTCCAGAAGGCGGTAAGATTTTGTCTTACCCAGGTCCTTCACCAGCTTCTCCAAACTGGCTCCGAACAGAAGCTTCCCCTTAAAAGCCAGTTGCTTCAACCAGACTTTCGAGGAAGTGTCCACAGTCCAGTGCTGAAGACAAATCCAATGCTGTGACACTATTTTCAGGAACCCATCCCTGGCTGCCAAATATACCAGGTCATACATGACATCAGAAAGGAAGGCTGTAGCCAATTCCAAAAGAGGTGTAGTAACTTCCAGCAGAAGAGTCTGAATCCTCTGGAACAGGGCTTGAGACGTCAGGCTAGTATCTACCACCAGCTGAAGAATAGCTGCCACCACAGCGAACTGGCTCCTCAACAATGAATCCATCTTACAGTCCAGAAGGTCCTTTAAGGCCAACCTGCCTTCCACAGGAATGGTGGCCCGTCTAATAACTGCTGTGACCTGCACATCCACCTTGGGAATGCCAAACCACTCGACACACTCCTCCTCCGGGTGAACGTACATCTTCATACATACCCTTAACTCTTTAGGTAGGGAGTCAGGAGAGTCCCACTATAACCGGATCTTATCCTTGATCATATCCAGGAATGGGAAGAAAGCAGTGGATTTTCACACTCCTTGAAGGAGCGGGTGTACCTTCGGCTCCTGCTCCATGCCGTCAAGTTCAAGGCAGATGTGACCCTGGCAATCAATGCCGCCAGTTCCTCCTTCTGGAATAGACAGATCATGATGGCCTCTGCATAATCTTCTAAAGGCAAGAGCACTTCCTCATCATCATCAGAGTCCAATACTGAGCCATCTGAATCTAAGTCATAGTCAACATCTTGGATACCTCACAGCTGTTCCCCATCTCCAGGAAGCGCCCCTCAATGGGGACGTTTAGCCAAAGGTAATCAAACAGGTTTCCTCTTTCAGCCTGCTCCACACAAGACTGTGCCCGGGGCACCCAGAAACCACTAGGTCTGAATTTCCATGATAGAAGGACCAGGCTTGTTACAAAAAGGAAAATAATTCTGGGGAGGACAATCTGGAGTCCGGAAGCTCTCCTTTCAGACAAGACTCCCCAACATCAGGGGGCACAGCTACCACAGACCCCCTAGAGGTCAATGAGCAGCTCACAGCATGGTCGCCGGGTCCTCCAGTCAGCTTAATATCCTTACCCATAGCACCATCCGTCACCTCCTACCATGAGGCAGGCAAGGCCAGAACAGCTCCATCCATTGCATGAGTGGGGTAAAGTAAGCCCTCCAGGGATGATTCAGAAGCTGCCATGCAGTAAAAGCAGAGTCCAGAATCTGGGGATGAGGCACCTCGCTTGTCACAGGTCAAACAACATTTCCTGGAAGAAGACTTACAGAATTAAGACAAGTATCAAAACAACATGCACTAAGGCTGCGTCGGCCCGCAAGCACACATTAACTGCTCTTTTACATTACATGTGTTCAGGCAGAAGAGAAGGAACACACATTGGAGATGCTTGGGCGGAATGCGCATTAGGAATGCATGGCCACCAAGCGCACAATAGGTAAAAACGTTACTAATGCGTGCAGAAAATGGCCAGAAACCCCCACACCATGCCAACGGTCACCAGCTGTCCACCCTGGACTGCGTCCCAAGAAGAAGGAATCGGAAGCCCTCAACAAGGTCAAGCCTTAGTACTCCCTGAGAGCCCCAGGCACAGAGAATCTGTGTCAGGCTCAGCTCTATTCCCCTGAAACTGTTTCACTGGCTGGCTTTGCAGCGTTGGATGGCACTTTATAAAAGCTAAGTTACGGATTTTGAATTTTAATTTCTATATAAATTTAATAAAAGGAGTTGCCACAGTGGTGTCTGGACTGTTCACCCAGCACTGTGTTGGCGCACTCCGACAAAAAGAATTGGGGGTTTTTGGGAAGTATAAGACTTTGGAATCTTTTGGTTTTTGGCTTTGCAGCACTGCATTTAAGATGGCTGGCAGACAAATCCCTCTGAGAGTCTTCTATGATCTTCAAGATAAAGCAGAAAGGAGAATGGGTGAAGCGTTGAGGTTGTGTAAGACTGCTGCACTCTTCCAGATCCTTCCAATTTGAGGCTGCTCAACAGACTCTTATCATGATAAGAGCAGGATCTGAACCAATTTTCCCTCCTCCTATGGCTACCAAAAAGATGGCAGTCTAGTGGAGCCTCCATATCGTGCTCAAGTGAGAGAGTCACCTTTCTGTACTCAAAGTGGTCGTTCACAAGCATTCAATCAATCTCTTTTCCTCTCAATTCTCAGACTTTCTACAGAGAGGAGAAAATCCATCCAATATCTGCTGGAGACAAAGAAATATTGAAGGGATCTCTGGTGGCTGAGCTGAATAGGGGCATAGGAGTGATGTCATTGAAATCTGGGCATTGCATTGGTTCTTTGTCTCCACCAATCTGCTGGTAGGGGAACACAGCCACTTGCCTGGACTGGTCTTGCAGGACGATATGGAAATATTATTATAGGATCATTTGAAAAGCAGATATTAGAAAGAAAAAAAACAAGCAGCAAGTCTGAAATGCCTTAAGTCCACAATTCTAAGAATACGAGCCTCTTACTAACATTATAGTATGGTTTTCATTTTGTCATGCTGTGAGGGCTTGTGTGCATCAGTGATGATGAGTTCTATGCTATTGACAGTTTAACTTCTGGCAGGGTCTCACAAGATGTACCGGTCTCAGCTGAGGTTCCAGACTAAGACAAACCATCCATCTGGGGAACAGCAGAATGGGATGGTATTGGTAGTGGAGGATCACATTTCTGTGACAAGCATTACCTGTGTAGAACGCCTGGCAAGCTATTCACATAGCTTGTCATAAAAATCTAGTGGATAGTCACAACAAAACAAATTGCACTATAGTGTTGGAAGATGAGACCCCCAGGTCTGAAGACTTTCAAAATAACACCAACATTTATGATGTGGTTGCCTTAAAGCCCTCGGAATGTCTGACTGCTGATGTAGCTGTGCATGAAATGAGAGAAGTTGCAAAGATGTATTACATATTGGGACATAGAACATACGAAGCATGAACCAGGGGAAGTTGGAGGCAGTCAAGGATGAACTGGAATGTGTAAAACTTGATCTGTTGGATGTTAGCAAACTGAAATGGCCTGGCATCGGGCACGTTGCATCTGATGATCACATGGCATACTAAGCTGGAAATGAAGGACAAAGAAGAAATGGTATTGCATTTATAAATAAGAAGAAATTTGCAGGAAGTGTAATGAAATACAATGCAATCAGTGAATGCTGAATTTCTATTCGTCTATGAAGAATGCCCATCAACACAACTATTTTTCAGGTATATGCCCCAACAACAGCTGTAGAAGAGGAAGACATTGATCAGTACTATGAACAAGTACAAGCTGAAATTGACAGAATACACAAACAGGATATCCCGATAGTCATGGGTGACAGGAACGTAAAAACTGGTAACAAAGAAGAAGCAAAGTGGTTGAAAAATATGGACTAGGTAACAGAAATGAAGCTGGAGAAAGACTGATAGAATTCTACAAGACCAATGAACTATTAGCAGAGACTGTCGCCAGGAGTCAGGACTGACTCGAAGGCACACATTGCATTGTACACATTGATTTCACCAAATGGATTGTACAAAAATTAAATTGACTATATCTGTGGAAGTCAATGATGAAAAAGGTCAATAACATCAACAAAGACAAAACCTGAAGCTGACTGTGGTACAGATCACTAATACTAATATGCAAACTCAAGCTAAAGCTGAAAAAGAGCAAGCCACTCATGAATGTAGTAAATATGACATTGAGAATATACCATTTTCTTCGAGCACAACTTTCTTTTTTTTTTCTTTTTTTTTTTTCGTTTTTTTTTATTGAATTTTCCAAATATACAGAAAAAAGCAAATATGATAATGCCTATAGCAATACAGCAACATAATGAAAAAGAAATTATACAGTGCAATAAAAACTGAAACTCATCAAGGAGGTACCTTATAATACTACACTCACAACCTGAATGATTCCTGAATATAATTCAAACTCTGTTTCACATATCAATGAACCCGAGGAGATAGGAAGGAGAGAAAAAAAAAAAAAGAAGAAAGAAGAAAAAATACACATTTAAGTCTTACCTTCCAAAAATATAGCTAAATGCTCTACTTCAGAAAATACATATCTTTTCCCTTGATATAAAACATGACATTTACAGGGGAACTTTAGATAAAAAGAGGCCCCTAAAGCAAGAACACGTGGGTGCATGTCTAAGAAAGACTTACGTCGCCGCTGGGTTTCTCTAGAAACATCAGGAAATATTTGCACTGTTTGTCCACAGAACTTCTCATTCTTTTTTTGAAAATAGGCACGGAAAACTCTATCTTTATCCATTACTGAAGTAAATGTTACCAAAAGTGTAGCCCTAGAATTTATAATATCACTTTCTGATTCAATAAACTCAGAAATATCTAGAGGTGAAGAGGCGGGGTGTTGCGCTTGTACGCCCATCCCCCCTCTACCTCTCCACTAACCACATTGCCTATAGAAACATAAAAAAGCTTAGAAATACTAATTAACTTAGCATCACTAAAACAAAATATCTCCTGAAAGTATTTTTGTAACAAAATCATAGGGGATAAAAAATGCGTCTTAGGGAAATTAAGTAACCGCAAATTACAAGATCTGACCATATTTTCTAAGTATTCATCCTGTCTATGTAATGCCAAAGAATCTACCGGAATTTTATCCAATAATGTCTTTTGAGACAAACAGTTAGAATCCTGAAAATCAACGCGCTTTTCTAAAGTAGATATCCTATCTTGATGTTCAGTCAATTTCAACACAGTCTCATTAGAAAAGTCCGAGATTTTCTTCAAAGAGGAACCCAGGGCAAGCTCCATTCGGGAAACAATTGCCCAAATGTCCTTCAAAGAGATATCTGACGGCAGAGTGTGAACTTCCACAGCCGAAGAAAAGGAAATCACAGTAGGCATAGAAATAGCTGAAGGAGCAGAGTCAACTCTTAAAAAAGAGGTTGGTAAGACTTCGGAGACTGAATTAACCGTCCCCAACTTATTCAAGGATAAAACTTCGCACTTAGATTCGGGATCATCAATGGGCGGAGTTACGTCCGTTTCGCTAAAGGAGGGAGTGGAGGAAGAAGTACTCACAGCAGACATATCTAAGGAAACATTACAAGCCGGCTGAGCGGAAGCAGCCAAGTCATGTACCTGTACATGTGCATCCATAGGACCAGTAACTTTCACTGCTTTCACTTGTACAACCGGCGGCAATTTCTTCTTCCTCTTCCCCATACCAGGGGATAACCTCCTTAACCGACGTGGACCGAAGGGGCACCAAAGGGGCGTGGCCTGCCCCTTCGGGCACGCCCCCAGGGGACACCCGCGACCGCGTCCCGCGGTGGGGCAGATGGATTTAAAGCCCTCATAGCAGCTCAGGAACCAATCGGGGGAGCCGCTTGTGCCAGCAACCATCCAGGAAGAAGCCAAAGTAAAAGTCACACAAGAAACAGCACCTCAGCGTCCCGCGGTGGGGCAGATGGATTTAAAGCCCTCAGAGCAGCTCAGGAACCAATCGGGGGAGCCGCTTGTGCCAGCAACCATCCAGGAAGAAGCCAAAGTAAAAGTCACACAAGAAACAGCACCTCTGAGCACAACTTTCTTAATGTCATCCCATAACTCTTCTTGTGCTCGAAGAAAGTGAGAAGTCTCTATAAAAGGTGTAAAAGCAAAAATGGCCTAATTGGATGACCGAAGAAACTCTAAAAATTGCCCAGAAGTGCAGAGAAGTGCTAAAGTCAGAGGAGAAAGAGAAGCAATCATAGAACTCAGCAAAGATTTCCAACGTGCAGCAAGACAAGACAAGGAGAAGTACTACAATGATGTATGCAAGGAAACAAAATCAGAACCTATTAGAGCCTGTGAAAGGTGAAGAAGGTTCTGCAGGACCAATCGGGTGGGGCAGGAAAACGGGTCTGCTCGGACCTGCGAGCACCACACCGAAAACCGGTGCCACTTGAAGGCGTACGCCCACCTGGTCGAATCCTTCTGTGAGGCCAGAAGAATGTCCTCGATCTCCATAGGGAGATGGTAGGAGGCTAAGGTGACTTGCTCAGTGGCCAAGCTGTGAGGGAGAGAGACCTCAAATTGGGGTGAAGCAGCAGACCCCCCCCCCCCTGCATCAGCAGCCCCAGCGAGTTCCCTAGATGAACCGGGGGCTCCGTCAAAAGGCGGAGTAACAGAGGGAACCACGGTTGCCTGGGCCACTTCGGGGCTACGAGGATCACCGAGGCTCTGTCCCACTGGACCTTGAGAAGGGTCTGAACAATGAGCGGTGTGGGGAGAAGGCTGGTGGTCCATGACAGGAGGAAGGCAGAAATTTTCCCCCTGAAAGACCCAGATTGATATGTTGAGAATCCCAAACCTGTTAAGTCCTAGAGTTGGCATCGCCAGGAAAAGCTACGCCACCAACATAATCTGGGGACAGCTATGGGGGAAGGATTTGAGGAGGGAGAGCCTAGGAAAGAAGTCCCTGGGGATAGCTCAGGACTCAGCTGTAGTGACCCAAATACAATTGTCCCCTTCCCAGAGTGGGGGTTGGGGAAGACCCAAGGAGCTTCAGGAGGGCCCAACAAGAGGATCAGTCCCATAAACATGCCCGTGAGTGGGTTTTAGCGGTGGATGGGGTTCCAGTAGGTAACGGAGAGTCCCCTGCTAGAGCCTTTCCCTATTTTCTGCTAAAGGGAGATTTGTTATAAAGGGTGGCCGATAATGCTCTAGAGAGAGAAGAGGTAAAACAACTGGGGAGATCCAAGATGGCGCTTTGAGTGAGAGCTATAGCGGCGGTGGTTTTTTTTACCTCTGTAGAATATGGGCAAATGGAAGGCTAAAGGGTCAAAGAAATCCTCCTCTAGCCCAGTAGCCTCTTCTGCTTCTTCCCTTCAGGTCGTTGGACCGATTGACGCGTTTTTGACACCGTCGTGGCAGTCTCGGATGTCAGCGGAGCAGAGCCCGATTGATCCCCTCTCGGAGCCGGTTGGCTCGATTGGGGGTTCCGGGCCGGAGATCTCTCTGCCGGTGCAGTGGAGGCCTCCCAAAGATCCTCTGGTGGGGCGGAGTCCTGTGCAGCTGGGGGTAGAGCTCTCTCCTGACGATGTGGAGGGCTCGGATCCTGGAGGAGCAGCTGTACAGTGGAGGAGTATGGAGTCTCGGTCCGCCGATACTACCAACCCAGAGGACGTGATGTTGAGGGAGCCTGTTGGGGGTATTCCGGATACTTTCTCTGGTTTGCCCCGGTCTGGAGAATTGAGGATTGAACGCCGCGCTACAGAGGGCTCTTCGGGACAGGTACACACTTTTTCCTTGGAGCGACTGGCTGAATTTACCCTCGAATCAATATGGACCGCTATAGTCAAGCTTGGGGAACTGCTTGCTCCCCAAGTGGTGGCTGTAGCAGCACAGGTGCAAGGACATACTACTCTGCTTCAACAACATACCCTTGAAGTATCAGCTTTGCAAACATCGGTAGCAGATTTGCATCAGAAGGCTGCTAGTTACCTAGATGGTGTTTCGTCATGTCAGAAGGACATGGTGGCTTTAAAAACCTGGATTGAACTTTTGGAAAATAATTCCAGATATTGTAATTTACATTGTATTAATTTCCCTAGGGTATCTACTATTTCACCTAAAGATATGTTTAGGAAGTATTTGTTAGAAGTGCTTGATGTCCCAATTGATTCTCACCCCCCCCCCCCCCCCCATGCTTAAGATATATTATTTACCATCTGGGAAGAAAGAACTTGGGGAGGGAACCATTGATGTAGAGGGTCAGGCAGATTTGCTAAATATATCAGCTTTATTGGAGTCCTTGGTAGAGGAGGTAGTTTCTCCCTCTACATTGATAGTTGTTTTTGCCTTGTCCTCTGATAGGGACTGGTTCTTACGAATGTTTTTTAAGAAGCGTTCTGTTCAATTCTATGGTTTAACTGTCAGGGTCTTTCCAGACCTTGCGAAGGAAACTCAAAAACGTAGAAAGGAATTTATTTTGCTTCGTCCTGGGGTTTTGTTGTTGGGCGGGTTATATTTCCTAAAATTTTCTTGTAAATGTATGGTTAAAATTAATAATGTTTCATATATTTTCTATGAAACGTCTCAGTTGTCGAGCTTTCTGAGTGCTCGACGGCTTCCTACTGGGACTCCAGACACCCTGCCTATTATTTAGGTTTGACTGTTCTTGTTCTCTTCTCTTTACTTCTCATTTTTGGATATTAATATTTGTTCTTTGGATCTCTTAGTAGTGGGCTATAGTAGGACTTGGAATTTTTTTCCTTATGTTTTTCCTGTTTAATATTGATTATATCAATGTTGTTTTCATTCCAATTGTCCTAATTTCCATGAAGCTTTTGTAATTAGCTTCATTGTATGTAAAAATTTATAAAGATTAAATTTAAAAAAAAAACAAAAAAACTGATAGTGCCCCAGCCCTATAGTCAGCAGGTGTTATAGCTGGCCCTCAGGCACCATATCCTTCTGAGGGTGGTGTACTTACCAGGTGAGGACAACTGCCTGGTAGATAACCTCAGCCAGGTCCTTCAGCCTCACAAGTGGCGCCTGGACCCAAGAGCGACCCAGAGGCTTTTCTGCCTCTGGGGAAGATCCTGGCTGGATCTGTTCACCTCCCTGGACAATTCACAGCTGCCCAAATTCTGCTGTCTTCAGCCACACCGCAGGAGGATAGCGGCGGATGCCTTCCTGATCTCCTGGTTACAGGGTCTGCTTTATGCATTCCCACTGACACCGCTGATAGCCAAGTGCCTTTTCAAGATCCAGAGCGAGCACACCTCAGTGATCCTGATTGTGCCCAGGTGACTCAGGCAGCCCTGGTTTCCCCTACTGCTCTCCCTATCAGTGGCAACCCCAGTACCACTGGGCTGTGACCTGAACCTCCTGTCCCAGGAGGGAGGCTCCCTGCTACACCCCAACCCGGGGTCCCTAACGCTGACAGCATGGCTGCCAAAAGGGTAGCACTGGCCCCTTTCTACCTCTCAGGTGAGGTTAAGGAAATCCTCCTGGAAGCCATCCACCAGAAGTGCTTATGCCTTCAAGTGGAGGAGTGGCCTAGTGGCCTTGGAGTGGAGGAGTGGCCTAGTGGTTGGGGCAAGGTACTTCAGGCCGGAAGTTCAAATCCCACTAGAGGACAGCAACCTTGGGCCGGAAGGACTGGGGTTTCTAGTCCCACAGGTGCTCCTTGTGGTCTTGGGCAAGCCACTTAACCCTCCATAGCCCATGTTCCCTGTAAATAGTTATCTCCAAGTTATAATGCCCTGTTCAATGTAATTTCAGTTTGTTCAATGTAAACCGCACTGATGCAGAATAGCGCAGTATATAAGAGAATGTAAATAAATAAATAAATAAATAAAAGTGGAGGAGGTTCTCGATCTGGTGTGCAGAAAAGAATGAGAACCCTTCTCCTGTCAAGTAAAGTTCGTGCTGCAGTACCTGCTGCTCCTCTCACATTCGGGCTTGAAATCTAACTCGGTGAGGGTGCATCTCAGCACCACAGCGGCTAACGATCAACCTGAAGAGGGGAAGCCCCTCTCAGGCCAGCCTCTGCTCTAAGGAATATGAAGACTAACACGATCGTGAATGCCCTCTGGGAAGTATTCTCACAGGTGGGAATACCAATGAAATCCTCACAGATCATGGGACACCCTTTGAATCTAAGGTGATGAAGCAAGTGTGTGCATTGGTGAAGGTCAAGATGTTGTGAACATCAGTATATTATCCACAGACAGAAAGCTTCGTCGAACAATTCAATAAAACTCTGAAACAGATGTTTAAAAAGTTTGTGCTGGAGGACAGGAAGAGTTGGGACATTCTCCTACCCTATTTGATGTTTGCCATTCATGAGGTACCTCAGAGTTCCAAGGGGTTTTTGCCTTTTGAGTTGCTCTTCGTAAGACGGCCAAGAGACATACTAGATGTGGTAAGGGATACTTGGGAAGAAGATTCCCATGCCGGGTGTAATTTGGTGGAGTACATTATACAAATGCAAGACCGGCTGAGGAAAGCCAGAGAAGTGGCCAGTCTGGAGAAGGCCCAAGCCGAGCAGGCCAAGGGGCTACAATCAGGCAGCCATGTACTGCACCTTCCATCCAGGAGACAGAGTTTTAGTCTTGCTGCCATCATCTGAGAGCAAGTTACTCTGCAAATGGCAGGAGCTCTTTAAGGTGGAAGAGAAAGTAGGGCCTCTAAACTACAAGGTTGCTCTACCAGATAAATGGAAGAAAGCCAAAATGTACCATATTAACCTACTGAAAAAGTGGACTCCAGTGATGGCTATAGTGGTACACAGAGATGATTCTGGTCTGGAAATTTCAGCCCCATCAGATCCAACTCAAGCCCCAATTAGAGACCAGCTCTTTGCTGCCCCGAGGAGAGATCTAGATTTCATCCACCGGAACCTAAAGGTGTTCTCCACCCACCCGGGATGAATCCACCTCATTTGTTATGATATCGTTACTGACCCTGGGATGGTTATCCGGCAATGACCCTTTTGGATTCCGGAAGCCCAGCGACAGGCCATCACCAAGGAACTGGAAGAGATGCTTAACCTGGGAGTAATAGAAGAGTCTATGAGTGACTGGTCAACCCCCATTGTTTTTGTTCCTAAACCCAAAGGAAGCATCCGATTCTGCACTGACTTCTGGAAGGTCAATGTCAATGCAGCTTCTAAACTGGAAGTGTATCCCATGCCCAGAGCAAATGAACTAATCGAGCAACTCGGTGAAGCATGCTTTATATCAACATTCGTTAAACGGATCGTTGACAAATTGATCACTAGAGAGGAGTCATCGGATGATTCGAGTGGATCACGGCAGACACATGAAGGTTTTTTAGACGAAGGTCGTCAAAAGAGAGAAAAAAGAATTCACAAGGAAAAGACAAGAACTAACTAGGTCTGAGCAACCAGATGAATCCTCTCTAGTGATCAATTTGTCAACGATCCGTTTAACGAATGTTCAAATACGTTTGTTAGCAAAAGGATTTTCATTTGTTCCTAGATCATGTTATGATTCATTTCAGTTTTGTTTGGATTTCGAAAAGTTTATGAAAAAATTGAACCTTAAGAATTTCTTTGCTACTTGTGGTGATAATGCTCAAGGGGCAACTGTGGTTGTTTCTGATATCTCGAAGGGTGTTCCAATGGGTCGGGTTGCTTTGCCTTTTAAATCTACATGGAACCCGCCGGGGCCGTCACATCCTAATCTGTCCGTATTTAAGCAGCTGGTATTGCAGGATATAATTAAATTAGAAACAAGTAAAAAAGTTAGAGTTCGGAATGTTCTATCTTTGGATGAAAGAAAGGCTTTGAATGACCTGGTGAGAAATCCTGATATAGTTTTAAAACGTGCCGATAAAGGGGGTGCGATAGTACTCTAGAATAGGGATGATTATTTAAGCGAGGCTTATCGTCAATTGTTAGATTCCGCTGTATATGTGAAATCGATGGAGGATCCTACCTGGGAACATCAGGATAAGATTAAGGATTTGACGGCTAAGACGTATCAAATGCATATTATCTCTAAAAAAGAAATGTTGTTTCTGAATGTGACCTCTCCAAATATACCAAAATTTTACTTATTGCCTAAGATCCATAAGAGTCTTACACGACCCCCGGGTAGGCCTATTGTGTTTACACGAGGGTCAGTGTTGGAGCCTTTGTCTATGTTGATAGATTCTTTCTTACGTCCCTTGCTGGTAACGATGCCATCATATTTACGTGATACCATGCACTTCCTACAGATTATAAATGATGCATCTGAATGGGCTATGAATGAATCCATTCTTTTGGTGACATTGGACATGCAGGCGTTATACACCAGTATTCCGCAAGTTGAGGCTTTACATGCAATTAAATTGGGGTTGTTGCAGCGAGGTGATGTAGGGGAGACACAGTTGGATTTTCTGATGGAATGTGCGGAGTTGGCACTTTGTAGAAACTATTTTAGTTTCAATAGTTGTCTGTTTCAACAAATAACAGGGATAGCGATGGGGGCATCATTTGCCCCGTCGGTCGCTAACCTATTTATGGGTTTATATGAACAGCAATGGCTCAGATCCTCACTGTATTCTTCCCATATGAAGGTATGGCGTCAGTATATTGACGATGTGTTTATGATATGGGAAGGTTCAGTAACTCTTTTGCTAGAGTTCCATCAATGGTTGAATACTTTAGATCCCCACATTAAATTTACTATAAGTTATGGTTATGAGGAGATAGTTTTTTTAGATGTCAGGATCTTTAGACAATGTGATTCTTGGGGTACATCAGTATATAAGAAGAGTACCGATAGGAACACATTTCTGCATTTTTCAAGTGCTCACCCAATGAGCCTCTTAAAGGGCTTACCATTTTCTCAATTTATAAGGTACAGATGGAATTGTTCCTCAATTGAGGATTATAGACTTCAAGCAGCATCCCTTAGAAATTATTTTTTGAACAGGGGATACCCTGAGAAAGTTGTGGATCGTGCATATAAAAGAGAACTATATAATGATAGATCGTGGCTATTGTCCCCCAAGATGCGAGGGCAAGGAGATGATGATCACATCAATTTAATTTCTAGGTACTCCCCCTTTAGTAAGCAGATCCAGACAATTTTGCAGAAATGTTTGAATGTCCTGCAAACAGTGCCCGGATTGGAATCAAAACCTTTACGGTGTGTATGGCAACGTAATTCACGGGATAAAATACACAATCTATGCGGACGATATAATGATATACACACCAATCACCCTTGACAACCCAGACCACACCAAGATAACAGATTGTCTCACACACATGAACACCTGGTTTCAAGACAACAACATGACTATAAACTACAGCAAGACCGAGGCACTAATCATCACACGAAACTCCGACTTCATCCCCCCCCCCCTGCGACATCAAGATAGGTACCAAAACCATACCCATACAATCAGAAGTGAAATACCTCAGAGTGACCATGGACAAAGAACTTAACCTTCAGTCCCACATCAGCAGAACCACCAAAAATGCTTACCACAGGATGAGACTAATATGACGCCTCAAGCCCCTCCTCGCTGAGGAACACTTCCGCACAGTTTGTCAGGCACTAATAACCCCAATCCTAGACTTCTGCAACCCAATCTATCTGGGCCTAATGAAACAGACACTAAGACAGTTGCAACTGGCACAAAACACTGCAGTACGCATAATAGCCGGCACCACAAGACAAGAACACATCACACCCAACCTAAAAGAGCTCCACTGGCTGCCTATCAGTGCCCGCATTAGCTACAAGACAATCATAAACATTTTCAAAATCAAACAACAGTCATCAGCTTTCAGCCTACACCTACTCATACAACCCGAAAACAGCACAAGACCGAGGAGAAGAGGCACTTCCAACCGTGTCAACACACCTAAAGACATCAACAGAGTATGCAAGGACACCGAAAAACGAGCCTTATCAAAGGCGGCACCAACAATCTGGAACGCCCTCCCCGACGAACTGCGTTCAACAACAGACCTTAAGGATTTCAGGAAACTACTGAAGACAACCCTCTTCATAGAACACTACGGTGACATTACTTAAACCATGCAACAGACACCTCAATACCCCCCCCCCCATGTCACTATAATAATAATTAAGCAAGGACCTGATACCCATAGCATTGTAAATAGCGCACACTGTAAATAGCACATCAAGAAACAACGATCAGATACACTCACACGCATACACTACCCACTGCATGCGCACACCAGACACTGTATCTTATTGATTGTTTGCTGTTCAGACTGCCTTGATTGCAGGATAAGGCGGTATAGAAATCCGTTTTAAATAAATAAATTTGAAGGAGATATTAAGCTCTTCATCTTTGCGACCGATAGTGTCAGATACGGTAGTAAATTCAGGACATAAGATATGTGGGCATTGTATGTTTTTTTCTGTGATGTGAGAAACTGACCAATTTATGTACAATAGCAAACAATATTTTTTAAGAGCACAAACTTCCTGTGCTTCCGATTATGTAATATATGGTATTTTTTGCCCATGTAAACTTTTATATATGGGAAAAACTATCCGTCCATTTCGTATCCGGGTGAGTGAGCACAAGAGTAAGTTACACTGTAAACGTAGGGAAGCACCGATAGTGGAACATTGTTTAACATCTAAACACACTTTTATGGAGTTACAGTGTTTTTGCATTGAGAGAGTACTTTCTGGATCTGGGCAGAGAACGCGAGATCAGTATCTGTTATATAAAGAACAATGGTGGATTTTCCATTTAGGAACGATTTCACCTAATGGCTTAAATTCGGGTATAGATTGGGGCGCTTGTGTGTAGTGATCCTTAGTAATTGTGAATATAATGAGGGATTGCTTTATTGCTGTTGAGTTAAGTAGTTGTGGATTAAAGGTTTTACCGATAGTACTGAATGTAGTTTCTCAGGTGTGTCGATTTTGGAGCAATTTGATGATGTATATTATGGGGAGGGCCTAGTGAATTTTAACATGCTTTTGTGGCGCTGACCGATCGACAACGTAGAAGATGTAGCTGAACAAGTTATTGGTTATAAGTCTCTGAGTTTGATTTGATGTAGTTCCGATCGTGTCAGATAAGTATGTTGGTGGTTTCCTGTTTCGTTTTGGATAAAAGGTTGGTTTTATGGTTTGCGGTATGTACGATAAGCAATCTTTTTTGTCTTTTAGTTGGACCCCCTTGAGGGGGTTGTCTAGTTTATTGCCTTTAGACGGAGTTCATGGGCCCTCGATGAACATCATTTAATGCACTATGAATAAAGTTATAATAATAATTCTTGAGAGAACATAGGTTCTGGTTACTGAACTCCGTTTATGTTGGGTGGTTTAGGGAATAGCGAACCGTTGATGTATTTGACTCATGGCTAGACCTCATCTTCACCGGGAGGTGTTAATTGAGGTTCTGGTGAGTCTTTCTGAGGTTTGCCTTCCACCCTGTGTTTGTTGAGTAACAATTATTGCAATATGGTTAATGTAGTAAAGCTAATTGTTAGTATATGAAATATCAATGCCTGCTGAGACTGCACAAAGAGTATGCGGTTGCATATCTTGATGACATCGTCATCTACAGTAGACTGGACCACCCATCTAACCCAAGTACAAGTAGTGTTGACCAGCCTGTGGAACACTGGGTCGATGGCCAACCCCAAGAAATGTCTAGGAGGTCGGGATGTTCAATACCTGGGAAATTTAATCGGTCCCCACCCCGAAATCATAAGAACATAAGATGCCATACTGGGTCAGACCATGGTCCATCAAGCCCAGTATCCTGTTTTCAACAGTGGCCAATCTAGGTCATAAGTACCTAGCAGTTTCCCCAAAAGACACAGGCTCCTCAATGCTTGCATTGGGTCAAGCAGTGATATCCCGGGTCCCTTTAAAATATGGTTGATGGACCTTTCCTCCAGGAACTTGTCCAAACCTTTTTTAAACCCAGCTGCACTAATAGCTCTTACTACATCCTCCGGTAACAAATTCCAGAGTTTAATTACACATTGAGTGAAAAAATATTTTCCCTTATTAGTCTTAAATAGGTTACCCTGTAGCTTCATTGCGTGTCCCCTAGTCCTTTTATATTCTGATAACATAAACAATGGATCTACATTTACCCGTTCCACTCCATTCATTAATTTATAGACTTCTATCATATCTCGCCTCAGCCGTCTCTTTTCCAGGTTGAAGAGCCCTAACCTTTTTAGCCTCTCTTCATAGGAGTATCCTTCCATCCCCTTTACCATTTTGGTGGCTCTTCTCTGTACCCTTTCTAATAACGCTATATCCTTTTTAAGATACAGAGGCATTATAATATTCTTTGTTTTATTTTCCATTCCTTTCCTTATGATACATAGCATCCTATTTGCTCTCTTGGCCGCCACTGCACACTGGGCGGAGGGTTTTAACATGTTATCCACAATGACACCTAAATCTTTTTCCTGGGTGGTGGTTCCCAATGTGGAACCTTGCATCGTGTAACCATAGTTTGAGTTGTTCTTTCCTAGGTGCATAACTTTGCACTTGTCCACATTAAATTTCATCTGCCATTTGGATGCCCAGTCTTCCAATTTATCAAGATCCTCTTGCAATTTTCCACAATCCTCTTGGGTTTTAACAACTTTAAATAGTTTTGTGACAAAGAAAGAAGTTTGTGCTTCCCTGTGCTGATTGACTATTACTGCCAATTTATCCCTAATTTTGCAGAGGTGGTGGAGCTGTTAACCAGTCTCCTCCAGAAGAGGGCTCCTGAATGGAATCAGTGATCACTGGACATGGACCTGTCCTTCCAGCATCTCAAGAAGGTCGTGCACTCTAAACCCACCTTGATTAGTCCTGATTTCTCTCTACTTTTTACTGTGCAAACTGATGCCTCAGAGTTGGGCCTAGGAGCTGTTCTGGCCCAGTAAGTGAGGGGTGAAGAACATCTCATTGCATTCATCAGCAGGAAACTGCTTTCTCGGGAGAAGCATTATGCAATGATTGAGAAGGAAGCCCTGGCTGTCAAGTGGGCACTTGAAACCTTCAAATACTACCTGCCGGGCCATCTGTTTATGCTGATAATGGACCACCAACCCCTCAAGTGGCTGGTTCGACATAAGAGTCCAACAGCCGTATTATGCGGAGAGTTTTGAATCTCCAACCCTACCAGTTCAAGGTTCGCCATAGGGATGGTTGGAATCACCTGAACGCGGACTTCCTTTCCTGGGTGGAGACAGGCGTTCAACGGGGCATGGTTAAGCTGAGGGGAAGGGTGTGTGATGGGGTATATAGAATGCTACCTGTCCCTCTCCAAAAGGATTATCAACAGTTCCCTTTAGAGAGTCTGCAGCCCAGAGTTCAGGGCTGGAAAGGCATGGTTCAAAGAGAGAAGTTAAGAACCCAGCAGGCGGCAGGAGGGAGAGAGGCCTGTGGAACCAGAGGTTTTCCCAACACAAGTCGTGCAAAGAAGTTCTGAGATAGGAGCTTTAACTGGGGCCGGAGGAAGGGCCAGGAGAACCAGCTTGTGGAGATTTAACAAGCTGGAACAGAATAAAAGCTAATTTTGTTTTCCTTAAACTGCTGTCTGTCCTGTGTTTTAGTTTTGGGAAGATTTAACCAAGATGGGACACAATAAAAGCTAATTTTATTTTCCCTGAACTCCTATTAGGTGTTTTAAAGGAAACTCCTTCCCACCACATGTCACACTACCACAATGCAGAACAAATCATCAGAGAAGCAGGACTGTATGAAGACAACCAAGATATGAAGATTGGTGGAAGACTCATCAACACTCTTCGCTATGCTGATGATACCACTAAAGATCAAGGAATATAGTCTTAAAATGGGCCTGCATCTTAACGTAAAGGAGACAAAAATCCTGATAACTGGCATGATCAATAAGTCCATCGTTAATGGAAAAGAATATGAACTAGTGGAGAACTTTAACATGCTTGGATCCGTAATCAATAAAGAAACGACAAGCAGTCAAGAAATCCAACAATGCACTACTCTTTGCAGAACGGCTATAAAAGATCCAGACAAGATTCTCAAGAGCGCAGATGTCTCTCTCTCCATACAAAGATTCAACTTGTCCAAGCCATGGTAGTTTCAATAACGTCATATGACGCGAATGTTCAACAGTAAAAAAGATAGACAGGAAGAAAATCAATGCCTTTGAATTATGGTGCTGGCGAAGAATACTATGTATACCATGGACTGCCCAAACAACAAAGCAGTCAGTACTAGTGGAGATCAAACCTAAGCTTTCTTTAGAAGCTCAGATGACAAGAATTGAACTTTCATACTATGGACACATCATGCAAAGTGAGAGAGATTATTAGAAAAAGACATCATGCTTTGCAAGGCTGAAGGTCAACGCAAAAGAGGAAGGCCAGCAACGAGATGGATCAATAAATAACAGCAGCTACGAATGCCACTCTATCAGCAATGAATCGCCTGACTGAAGACCGAACAAAGTTTTGGACAACTATCCAGAGGGTCACCATAAGGCAATATCGACTTGATGGCACTTTACAACAACATCAGAAGCAAAAAAGAAAAGAAAGCGTAGTTACTCACCTGTAACAGGTGATCTCTGGGAACAGCAGGAATTTAGTCTTCACGCATGGGTATCGTCGGTTCCGACGGAGCCTGCACGGGAACGCTCCCCAGCGTCCAATATGAAAGCTTTTGGAAGCATCCCACTGCGCCTGCATCGCTGCCTTCACACCTTTCCAACTCTCCCTCTTCAGGTGAGTTTATAGCTGAGACAAAGGAGAGAAGGAGAGATAGAGAGAACTCCTAGGGGAGGTGGGTGGGTTGTGAAGACTAAATTTCTGCTGTTCCTGGAGATCACCTGTTACAGGTGAGTAACTACGTTATCTCCAGGAACAATCAGGAATGTAGTCTTCACACATGGGGACTCCCCAGCTAAGAGATGCCAGGGAGATGACCCCAGAAAGCTGCGAAATGCAGGTTGAGATGGGTCATGCTTCCTCCCATGGATCTCTGGCATTGAATCCCGGGACGGCGGGTAGGAGTTGTTCTAAGTCTGAAAGAGATGCTGGAGAACAGCCTGGCCAAACGAGGCATCCCGACGGGAGTCCTTGTCCAAGCAGTAGTGGGCTGCAAAGGTGTGTACTGAAGCCCAAGTGGCTGCTCTACAAATGTCGTCAATGGACACAGAACGAAGGTTAGCCATAGAGGCTGCCATTGCTCTCACATTGTGAGCTGTGACATGACCTTCGAGAGAAAGTCCCTTACTCTCATATGCAAAGGAAATGCAATTAGCAATCCATTTAGACAAAGTTCGTTTGGACACTGGTAGTCCAAGATGACTAGAGTCAAAAGCAACAAAAAGCTGGGAAGACTTTCTATGTTGCTTAGTTCTCTGAAGGTAAAAAGCTAAGGCTCTTTTACAATCTAGAGTGTATAGATTTCTTTCTGCATTGGAGGCATGAGGCCTAGGAAAGAATACAGGGAGGTAAACTGATTGGTTTAAATGAAAAGGCGAAACCACCTTTGGCATAAAGTGAGGGTGAGTCCTAAGGACTACTTTATCATGGTGAAACCTTGTATAAGGAGGATCAGCCACTAAAGCCTGTAGTTCACTAATGCGTCCTGCAGAAGTGATAGCAATTAGGAAGATCACTTTCCAAGAAAGAAACTTTAGGCATGTAGTGGCTAAGGGTTCGAAGGGCGGTTTCATGAGCTGCCCAAGGACAAGATTCAAATCCCATGCCACCGGTGGTGGCTTAATGGGAGGTTTTGTTAAAAGTAGACCTCTCATAAACCTTGATACAAGTAGTTGAGAGGAAACAGGTTGCCCATCCAAGGGCTTGTGGAAAGCTGCAATGGCACTAAGATGGACTCTTACTGAATTGGTTTTAAGACCAGAGGATGAAAAATGGAGGAGGTACTCCAGTAACGTATCCACTGGCACTGAAAAGGGGTTAAGTTCCTTTTTTGAACATCAAATAGAGAACCTTTCCCACTTAAAGACGTAGGCTCACCTTGTGGAAGGTTTTCTTGAAGCCAAAAGGATATCCTTTACCTGTTGAGATAGTCTCAGGAGCCACGCCCTGAGGTGTAGAGACTGAGGATTCGGGTGCAATAGCGTCCCATTCTTATGGGAAAGAATATCTGGAGCACATCCCAACCCCAGAGGTCTGGCTCGAGAGAGACATAGAAGCAGAGGATACCACGGTTGTCGTGGCCAGCATGGGGCTATGAGGATCATTTGGCCCCTGTCTCTCTGAAGCTTGAACAGAGTTTTGGGAATGAAGGGAATGGGTGGGAAGGCATAGAGGAAGTCCTGACCCCAGTGGAGGTGGAAGGCATCCCTTGCCTGAGAGTTCTGAGCCGGTATTCTGGAACAGAACCGGGGAAGTTTGGCATTCTGCGGACTTGCAAAGAGGTCTATATCTGGAGTTTCCCAGATCTGAAAAATTTGAGCAATTTGCTTTGGATGAAGAGACCACTCGTGTGGAAGTAGTAGTCGACAGAGTTTGTCTGCCACGAGATTTTGTGTGCCTGAAAGATACACCACTAGAAGGTGGATTTGAAGATTCGTGGCAAAGGCCCAGAGGTGTAGAGCTTCATTGCACAAGGCTTGAGACCCTGTCCCACCCTGTTTGTTCACATAGAACATGGCTACTTGATTGTCTGTCTGTACCAGAACTGTCTTGTAGCTGAGGTAGGTTTGGAACACTTGAAGAGCATAAAAGATAGCTCTGAGTTCCAGGAGGTTTATGTGAAGACAAGCCTCCTGGTGGGTCCATAAACCCTGGGTGGAGAGATGGTCCAAGTGAGCCCCCCAGTCTGACTTGGATGCATCTGTTGTCAAAGTGGCTTGATGTAGTGGGTGCTGGAAGGGAGAGCCTACGAGAAGATTTTCCAATGATTGCCACCACTGTAGGGACGAAATAAGACGTGTCGAGTTTCTGATTTTGTCCGATAGGCGACCCGAGTCCTGTGTCCACTGAGCTGCCCGCATGTGAAGGCGAGCATAGGGAACCACATGGACAGTGGATGTCATATGCCCCAGCAGCTGAAGCATCTCTCGAGCAGTTAGGAAAGTTTTTATAGCAGCTTGAGAAGCCAGTTGGAGTATTTGAAGATAAAGCTTTTGACTGCCCTGTGTCGAGAAGAGCCCCTATGAACTCTAGGGACTGAGACGGGGTGAGATGAGATTTTGGGTGGTTTATGACCAGTCCCAAGTACTGCAGGATTTGTATCGTGCGGGAGAGAGCGAAGCTGGCTTCTGGAGCTGTTGATGCTCGGATGAGCCAGTCATCTAAGTAAGGGAAGTCGAATATCCCCAGAGTTCTCAGGAATGCTGCTACTACTGCCATGCATTTTGTGAAGACTCTTGGGGCAGAAGCCAATCCAAAGGGAAGAACCTTGTACTGGTAATGTCCTCCCTGAAAAAGGAATTGGAGAAACCTCCTGTGATCTGTATGGATGATAATATGCATGTATGCATCCTTTAGATCTAGAGAACATAGCCAATCCTGACTTTGAATGTAGGGAAGAAGTGTTCCAAGAGAGATCTTCTTGAATTTTTCTCAGAACAGATACTGAGGTCCAGTATGGGCTTGTATCCCCCTATTTTCTTTGGGATAAGGAAGTAGGGGGAGTAGAAGCTCATGCCTTGTTGGGATATGAGTACCTCTTCTACTGCTCCTTGAGCAAGTAGAGAGGTGACTTCCTGACACAGGAGAGTGGTAGTAGGGCCCTGAGAATTGAACTGTCTTGTGATGGTGGGAGGGGGCATACTGTGAAAATGGAGTTTGTACCCCTCTTGTACAATGGAAAGAGTCCAGTTTTCTGTTATTTGTTGCCATCTTCTGGCAAAATGGCAGAGTCTGCCGGGAATGGTGAGAGGTTCTGGACCTTTTAGGGGCAGGATGACTAAGTTCTCTAAGAAGGAGTCAAAGCCCCTGAGGTGGCTGAGTCTTCTGAGCTGGTTGAGCTCTTGGGACTTGTGCCTTCCTTTGCTGTCTGGGCTGTTGTTGCCCCTTCTGGGAGCATGAACTGGAAAGTGGACAGCCTTAGCATAGGATGGATAGAATTTCTTTTTCTTGTTGAAAAATGGTTTCCTAGTTATCTTTTTCTTTGCTGGGTTGGCTGTAACCTTTGATAATCTGTTCAAGGTTGTATTTCCAGATTCAATCTGATTAACCTTGTCTTGCCAATCCTTGTCAAAGAGATTTTCTCCTGTGCAAGGAATGTTCCCCAGCTTATCCTACACCCATTGTTCTAAATCTGATGCCTGAAGCCAGGCAATGCGACGTGCACCGATGGAAATAGCAGAGGTTCTGCTATGCACTCAAAGCAGTCAAAGGTTGCACGATTCATGAACTTAGACACATTCTGGGCATTTTTGACCAGGGTGAGGAAATCTGTCCTTTTATCATCACCCCGGTAGCGGTAGAGTCATCCGAATCATCGGAATCAGAGGACTCGAAATATCTCCGCGCCAGGTTTCTTGCACTGCTTGACGCCGGTATCGATCGAAGTCGGTGTCAGACTATCTCGCTACCGGGCCCTCAATACCGGATATTGAATCAAGAGCCGACATGGGGGGAAGCACATCGGTTAAAGCAGGTACGGTCGGTACCTATACCGGTACCGATGACTGCGGAACCGTCTGGAGTGGTCTTAGCGGTACAGAGGCTGCTAAGAGGGCCACTAGACTGTGCTCGATGGCTAGGATTTGTTGATCCATATCCCCTGCCGATGCCTGGAAGTCAGTACCAGAGGAAGCAGCTACGACACCAGAACATGGCACCAGGAGTTCTCCCGAGGTGGAAGCCTCTGGAACATCTTGGAGCCCCATTAGTGCTTTGGAGGCCGGAGCCTCCCGCCGGGGCTTTTTTGCCAGTATGTTTTCCTCGAGTGCAATGCTAGTAGCATCTCGATGCTTCGAAGGAGATCTACCCTTTGAGGACCGGCTGGTCTTGGAAGACCTGGGTTTAGTTACCTGAGATCCATGGGAGGAAGATGAGGCCCTGGAAGACGTCCATGCAACGGACATCGTATCTGCAGCAAAGAGGGTGCCGAGTTTTGCAGCTCTGTTCTGCAGGCCTCTCTTGGTCATCTTTTTGCAAAGGAGATACTTTGATGGTACATGGTCAGGACCTAAACATTTAAGACACCAGTCATGGGTGTCGGTAGCTACACTTTGAACATTTTTTGAAACCACTAGTTGGTTCCTCCATTTTAGAAGAAAAGAGGACCTAGTGCCCAAAATGGCGCCTGGCACCTAGAGGGGACAGACCCTCCAAAAAGAAGAATTCTTTTTTCCTGTTTTTTTAAAGAAAAAAAATAAGAAAATGAAGAAAAGACCGGTGGTACCGGTATAGGCGTCGACGGTGAAGGCAGACGCGATCACAAAAGAAAATTTTCTGCGGTGACAGGGTTTGCTGCCTGTCGGCTCTGTGGAAAACAAAAAACTGAAGAGGGAGAGTTGGAAAGGCGGGAAGGCAGCGACGCAGGAGCAGTGGGATGCTCCTAAAATCTTTCCTATTGGACGCTGGGGAGCGTTCCTGCACAGGCTCTGTCGGTACCGACGATACCCATGTGTGAAGACTACATTCCTGCTTGTTCCTGGAGATAAACAATATCACTGGCAACATCATACCACTCAAACTATGCCACCCAAAGATCATCATTCACCTAGGATCTCAAGCACTATGTTTTACTCTGCAGAAAATCCCATAAATGATCAGGGTCAGTATAAATGTCTGTATTCCCCTCATATTACAGGGAAACTTTAAGAAGAAATTCCCCCCCCCCCCCCCCGCCCAAGGCTGAGGTCTGAGGCCACTACGCAAGAAACCTCTTCCACAAAGTTTGCTTGGAAACAGATAAATCCAGAAATACATTTCCTCTTGAACCATGCAAAAAAAATGCCTCTACTTCATAAACAATTGCAAAACTAAATCTCTGCAAATCCTACTCAAAGATGGCTAATAGAGTTGCATTATTGACTGTCTCTTCTCCAAACATCTGAAAAATCACTGTAAGTTTGAACTATTTGGGGAGCTTAAAACATCCAGCGTCTCTTTCTCCAGTGTCTGTTGGCAACTGGTGCCCAGTACATAATATACCCGATAAATAGTAGGTGGACCTTCCAATTTAAACTTCAAACCTTCAATTATATATTTCCTCAGCATTTCACTTGGAGAGAGTATTCTGTTCCTTGTAAAGTTAATAAATTACAAGTTCTTATAGCGTAAAGCATTATCCCTCCTCTCAGTCTTGCCATGGAGCACTTTATTTCCATAACCAGGGACACATTAGTTGATTCTACCACTCCCAATTTTCCTTGAGTCACTTGGAGCACAGATGAATTCATTTGAGATCCCCTGTTTGAGCTCCTGCAATTTTATGGCCATCTCCCCATAAAATCAACATAACAGACCAGCAGCCCAAAACATAGCCTCCATTTTTGCCATGATATTCCATAAATAAAAATTAGTAACCTCCTGAGGCGGTGTCAAAGCTGAAGAGAGAGGCCCCATAATCAATTCAGGGAAGGGGACACGTTGTACATCCCCCAGCTGGTTACACCCAGTTACAGGATTCCACTTACGTCCACTGAAGCAGCTCCCACCTCCTCTGCATTCCCTGGCAGCACCTCTCCTGGAGGGCTCCTAGATGGATCTAAAACTCCAGTCAGTTTAGCCACTGCTTCTACTGACTGCATTTGACTTCTAACTTCAAACTCCTTTTCCAGGTCAACAGCCACATTTCCACCCACTGTATTTATTTATTTATTTAGCTGCATTTATATCCTGCTTTTCACCAGGTCAAAGCGGTTGGGGGATACATTTAACATGAGGGGATATGAGACACATACACTAATACTTACAGGGAACATGGGCAATGGAGGGTTAAGTGGTATGCCCAAGACCACAAGGAGCACCTGTGGGACTAGAAACCCCAGTCCTTCCAGCCCAAGGTTGCTGTCCTCTAGTGGGATTTGAACCACTGACCTTCCAGCCTGTGGTACCTTGCCCCAACCACTAGGCCAGTCCTCCCTCCTGTAGTCCTCACCATCCTGGGGCCCATGTTTAGTACAGTCACGGCAGGCTCACTCCTCTCAAAGGCAGCAGCTCTGGCAATAATGGGCTTGTCAAAGATTCCAACAGTGGCTGCTCAGGCCACTTTATTCACCATTTAGAGCACAGGGTCTTCCCTCTGAATGCACATAACATGATTGATTGGACCTTACGCTGGTCCAACAGCACCACCCTCTGTTTAGGTCTTGATTTTCCCTTTGTGCATTCCCATCCTGGAGAATGCATGATCAATAGTGTCTTTGTGCCCAGGGGATCTATCGCACCATCATGGGAATGCCCCCTCCGCATGCTACATTTTTTGCATTAGTGTGCATCCTTTTTGAATGCCCACTAAGAAGACTTAATTTTAGCAAGCATGCAAAAAAAGCCCCAAGTGGACAATTAGGCGCATGTTTACTAAAGGTTAATGCGTGTTAATGAATGCTAGGCGGGCTAAGTGCCACTGTACCCATAGAAATAAAAGGACTGTGAGAATATAACGGGCATTAAGTTTTCATTAATGTGTGTTATAACTGTTAGTAAATATGCCCCTTCAGTATGCATGCTAAATAACGTTTTAGAACAGGTCATAGGACAAAGGCCTCTTAGAGGCTCTGATAGCCTAATTTACTAGGATTTCCTCCCTTCCCAGTCTAGAGAAAATATTTTAGTGCATTGGTAGTAGTTCGATCTTGTCCACGAACCATTTTTTGACTGTTTTTTCAGTGTGGCATGGTGCCGAGTCCTGCTGAAATATAGTTATGCCAGAAATATTCATGTGTATTTTAACTTTACTATTCAGCACGGATATGTATTTTGCAGCATTTACTCTTTCACCTTTCTCAAAAATGTGCAGGCCACATCGTCCATTCGCCGAGATACCACCCCATACCATGACCGATGGTGAGTGTTTAACAGTCTTGATCGTGTACTTCGGATTTAGTCTCTCGTCTGCTGGTCAACGGACGTAGTTGTAACCACTCCCATGTACTTGTTGAAATGTACTTTCATCTGTGAACATTACCCTCTCCCACTATTCAGCAGATTTGTCTTTCATCTTGCTACAAAACTGTATGCAGGCAGCAATTTGTTTCCTGGTCATCATAGGCTTCTTGGCAGGTCTTCTGGCCATGAGTTTGAATTCATCCACAAGCCGTCGTTGGACAGATCTGGCACTTATCTTTATTCCTCGATCATTAGCTAACTGAGCCACACGTTGAGATAAAGTATGTGGATTAGATGCAATAATGCTTTTGAGGAATCTGTCATCTCGTCCAGTAGCTATCCGTCTGCGCCCACATTTCAAACGACGTGTTCGGCCACCTGATTTCAGAACATTCTGAACTGCACACCTTGATATATGCAAATGTTTTGCAATAGCACATTGCGAATATCCTTCAGCATGGAGTGTGACAACTTGTCCCTTTACAAAGTCATTAATATCACATTTTCTACCCATCTTGATTGTATTTTTACATGTAACTTTCAATCTTTTCCTAGTTATAAAAATTCAAAACTTCATCCAAGAAACCTATTACAGAGTGTAATTAAACTAAAATGGATGCCAGACGCATGGTGTGACTAATTGCCATGCTGATTAAATAAGTAAGCACGTGTGACATCTCCACAGTACATTATTTAACAATAAATTGTAGAAAAAGATACCTGCCTTAATTTTTTGGCCACTACTGTAATGATACTTTGCAGCACATGCTTCCTCTGAACGGTCTGCAGTGGAGAAGGGGTCTAAGTCCTTGTAACAAACAAAATTCCTTAACTGAGCAAGATGCAAGAAGATCAAGCAGGCTGAGTGCACTTGCTTTCTTTCTTTGGTAGTAAAATTGAGCCCTTTCCACATAATTCATCCCTGGCTTTGAAGCACTTCTCAAAAAAATATCCAACTTCATTATTTATTAGTACCAGGGACCAGGGCACATTTTATCTCTGACAGTACATTCTCTTAATATTGGTCACCATTCTGCTGCGGTATTGAAGAGCTGTTAAAAATCAAGCTCAATGTGACATTGTCCTTTCTGGACCTATAATTTTATCCTTCTCTTCTTTTCACTGTTATGAATACAGATTTAACTCTGCCTCTTATTTTATCCACTTTTGGCATCACTTTGGCAACACAGGAACAAAGTCTCATGTCGATAATATTTTTTGAATCTGAATGGCAAGCCTGGTGTTAGATCTGCCAAGGCCCAAGGGAGAAATATGCAAGGGGGCCACAACGGCTGCCAGCAGGCTGTGCCTTCTTCAGCTTTGAGCTGGCTTGGGACCTCCTGTGGCTTAGGGGCCCAGGGCAACTGTCCCCGTTTCCACTCCCTTAATGCTGACCCTGCTGACTGGCACACAATAATAGCAGAAGACTGTGCCTGATCTGTGAGATACTACACTAGCAGGTGGAACAACCTGAGTATCATGACCTGGTGCTCCCCAGAGAACAATAAAATATATTAAGATTTATTATCATATCTATTTTGACTCTATATCTCCTCCTTTCTTTCCTGTTCATTTGAAACCAGCTGTGGGATTCTGATATCATAAGCCATCATTTACAACGGCCTGGAGACTTTTCCCCTATTTTAATAGATCTATCTTTCAACTATGCTCAGTCTGGTCATTGCAATCCTGTGGCTAAGAGTCCATGTTCCCGGACTCCTTCCTGATCCCTGTATCAAGGGCTCTGAATCTAGCCAGCGAGTGCCACTATTAGTGCTCATCATAGCTCCCTCTCAGCTCAGGAGCTATGAATGCTGTCTTCCCAGCCTCGGCAGATCTGAGATGGGGAAGGCCCATCTAACTGAATTAAGAATCCTCCGCATGGCAGTGTGTAGCGCGCACAACCTCAGCCGCTGGGCCACCCCGCCTTTCATTTGACGTTGGTCTTTTTATTCTTTCCAACACAACAGAAGTTGGAAGGAATATTTATACACAAGGGATTGAGAGTGCCTATCTGTCTATCAATCTGTCTATCTGGGGATAAAATAACTCTCTGAAAAATTAACAGAATGAGATAAAACTTGACGTGTCCAGAGAAATAAGACTCCCTCCCCCCCCAAAAAAAAAGTCCCAATGCATTTCTATGGGAAGAGGCATTCCAACTTCTGTAGCACAGAAACTTAAATACAGTGAAACATAGTAATTACAGAATCCCTCTCTTGTTCTTTACTCTCCCATCTCTCAGAACTGCTCCACCCTGAAAAAAATACTCCTTTGCAAATGCCTTATCAACCCATCAAATGACACCCTCAAAAAAATACTCCTATAAAACTACCTAACCACTCTGCAAGCTTCCCCACCCCCAAAAATACATCCCCACAACTGTCTCATCATGCCACAAATTGCACTACCCTCAAAAAACAACCTCTTGCACTTACTCACCAGCCTTCAAACCATCCTGTCCCCCAAAACTACACTCCACAATTGCCCTGGCACTCTGCAAATTGCCCCACTCCCAAAAAATGCCCCAACTGCCCTATCACTCGTAAACTGCCCTAGCCCCCAAATCTAACCCCTGCAACTGTCCCACCACTCTGCCAACTATCACCACTCTCAAAAACTTCTTCTACACACTGCTCCTCCCCCAAAACTACTCTGCTGCAACTGCCCCACTATCTCGCAAACTGTCCCATCCATAAAATTACCCCCATGCAAATGCCCCCACCACACTAAACACTGCCTTACCATGAAAAAATTCTCCTTCACAACTTCCCTACCACCCTGTAAACTGCTTCTATCCATAAAAATATCTCCTCACAACTGCTAACTATCCTGCAGGCTACCCCACTCCCAAAAACTACCCTGGCAACTGTCCCAGCACCTATCCAACTGTCCCCAACATTTGTCCCATCCCTCTGCAAACTGCCCTACTCCAAAAATTTACCATCCCATAATTGCTTTACCATCCTGTCAACTACCCCATCCCCAAAAGCTCTGCCCTACAATCGGCAACCACTCTGAAAAATATGATCCACTCCCAAAAAATTCCCATCACAACTGTTGCACTCTCAAAGATCCCCCCAACTGCTCACACCCTCAAAATTTCTGCACTATAAATAGCCTATCACTCTGCAAACTTCCTCCAGTTCCAAACCTACCTTCCTGTGTCTGTCCACATCCCCAAAAACTACATCCCTCGAAAATGTCCCACCACCCACAGCTAGTACACCATCTCATATACATAACACATTACACAGAACACAAATAACACATCAAAGAGACACACACATACATATGAACACCGAACATGCCGTCACAGGAATAAGAAATAATTACTTAGCAATGATGTACTGCATTTTAAATTATCCATATATATTATTTATTTTCTTTAATGCTATTTCTAATGTAAAAGCTACTCAATGAAATGTACTGCTTTCTTATTGGTTATTGTGTGTACTCACAACTAATATCTGTTGCAGTGTTGCTAGATGATCTCAGAATTTCCAGCCCAAACAAGGTTAAAAAATAGCCCAAAACAGCTACCCATTTGTGGCACTGCCATTTCCTTCCCCAACTGACTGGTCTGGCACTCCATCAAGTGTTTCCCCATCCACTCTGCTCCACTGGCCACATCCTCTCCTTCTCTGTTGACTGGAATTTTACAATCATTCCCATCCTGCCACATCTCATTGGTCATCTTCTAATTTGCTGCTCTAGACCCTGACCAATGAGATGCAGCGAAGGACTATGACCAGCTTCTGAAGCCAGAGTTAACTTTTTCTGTATGGCTTTCTCACCCAAAGTGGAAGGGCAAATCGCCCATAAAAACGCAATCCATGACCCATGAATTTTTCCCACGGGCTGAGTAAAAAAGTCACCTAAATGCGCAGGAAAACCGAGGAAATGGCAAAATGGATCTGTTGCCATGTGCAGGGCTAGATTAAGGCACTGATAAGCTAGGGTCCAAAGTTCAAGGGATGCTGTCAGAAGGTTAGGATTGACAGCTGTCTGGATTTTTTCATGATTCTACTGATTTTCATATTAATATCTGGCTAACATGTTTTGACATTTTTCAGAGCTTAAAATCTCTATCTGCAGTTCTTTAATCCTTGCCCCTGTATGAGTGAGCCTGTCCAGCCTGCTTCCTATTTAACTAACAACAGAGACTGCAATGGGAAGACTGTAGGAGTGGAGCACTGGAATGCTGCTATAATCACAGGAAGGGAAGAGGTGAGCTGGGGGAAGTTACCATGCTATTCAATTTCTGTGTGGTGATAGACTGAAGAAAAATGAAGCTCCTATCCCACCCCCCCCCCCCCCAAAATGCCTTAATGCACTTCTATAGGAAAAGCTATTCTAGAAGCTGTAGCATACAAACCTGATTCACAGTAAGAGTAAATTAGACTTACCTGCTAATTGTTGTTCCTTGAGGAACTCCAGTCTAGTCCCGAACCTCTGGGTTGTGCACCTCTCACAGCAGCTTGGAGACCTGATGACAACTGGTATATCCTTCCTGGATCTGCCTCCTCACTCCAGTAACCTACTGATAAAGCAGACTCACCGGAGCAACCATTAAGTATTAAACTTTATCAACATATACTAACCCCCTAATAGACTCCAACTTAAAACTATACAAGAGGGTTTCCTACCCTTCATTAACATCTTTTGCTAGAAGTACTGAGGTCTACCCTCCCGATTTAACGAGAAAAAAGGAGACTAAAAAGGAAGCGCCCTGCTTATAATATTGAATTCTTACCTGTAAGGGCCCCGTTGCTTTAGGCTGCCGAATACCAGGGAGGGATACGGGACTAGACCCGAGTTCCTCAAGGAACAACAATTAGCAGGGAAGTCTAATTTACTCTTCCTAATCGTCCCTCCAGTCTAGTCCCGAACCTCTGGGTAAGTAACAGAGCAGTAAAGAAATTCAACGGGAGGGACCCGCCAGACCAGCCTGAAGCACCGCCGATCCAAAACAGGTATCCCTCTCTGCCTCAACATCGAGACAGTAGTGCTTGACAAAAGAATCCAGCGACGACCAGGTAGCAGCTTTGCAAATTTCTACCGCTGGCACTAACTGGAATTCAGCCCAGGACACTGCCTGCGCCCTCGTCAAATGAGCCTGCAGATCTTCGGGCACAGTCTTTCCTTTTAAAATATATGCGGACGCGACAGCTTCCTTAATCCATCTAGCAATGGAGGCTTTAGAAGCCGCTTTTCCCTGTCTCGGTCCTCCGAATAGCACGAAAAGTCGATCTGACCGCCAAAAAGCTTTCGTTCTACGGATGTAGATCTTCAATGCCCGCCGAACGTCCAAGCGATGCAGTTTTTGAGAAGAAGAATCCTTTGAAGTCTCAATGAATACCAGCAAGGTGACCACCTGATTTACGTGAAAAACTGAGACTACCTTAGGCAAAAAGTACGGCACGGGCCGCAAAACTACCTTAGACTCATAGAAATCTAAAAAGGGCTTCCTACAGGATAACACTTGTAACTCGGAAATGCACCTTGCCGAGCACATCGCTACTAGGAACACCACCTTAAGGGTAAGATCCTTTAAAGACGCTCTAGACCAGAGGTGGGCAAACTTTTTGACTCGAGGGCCGCAATGGGTTCATCTATTGGACCCGGGGGCTGGACCAAGAGTAGATGGACGGTGTGTACATGTGAATTAATATAAATTAGATTTAAATTTGTAACATTAAATGTTTAGATTAATTTAAGGTAGAAAAGCATAAAAAGAGTTATTTTACAAAACATTTATGCAATGTATTTCTTTCATAAAATAGTACCTTCAATTTTAGTGGGAACAGTGTTGTTGGTCTCCCTTTTTTGTTAAGGCATCAAAGTCAGGAGATAGCTTTGTTGATGCAATTCGCAGAATAGATCTGAGGTGTTGGTCAGTTAACTGGGATCTGTGAAGGGATTTATTGATGTTCATGATGCTGAACGTCTGCTCACACACGTACGTCAAGCCAAACAAGGCCAGAATCTTCTGTGCCATCCCCCGGAGGTTTGGAAAACAGTCATCTTTAAGTGAGGCATAGAACTCTTTTAGTGGAAGAGAGTGGAAGTTCTCCTTTAAGATTGCATCAGATTGAAGATCGATTAGTTCCAATTGCACTTCTTGTGGTGCTGTTTCTGGGTCTTGTGACAAGGGACAGGCCACCAGCTGAAGTGACTTTTCAATTTTTTCCAAATCTGAAAACCGACGGCAGAATTCTTCATGCAGGTCATTCAGTGATTTGCTATATTTATTCACATTTTGGATGGCCTTTTCCTGTGTGGCTAGTGTGGGAAAATGAGAGAAGTTTTTCTTTGAAATTTGCCTAGAAAAAAAAAGTCAACTTGGCTTTGAAGGCATTTACATTACTATACATGTCGTGAATATACAGGTCTTTTCCCTGTAGCTTGACGTTAAGCTCATTCATGTGAGAAAAAATGTCAACAGCAAACGCAAAGTCACACAGCCAATTCTTGTCGCTCAGCTCTGGAAAATCATCAGACTTCCCCTTTAACTCCAAAAATGTATCAATCACTTCTTTAAGATCCCAACTCGTTTAAACACTTTGCCCAAACTCAACCAGCGGACACGAGAGTGGTAAAGCAAGTCTTGGTGGTCTGCGTCGGTTTCCTCCAGAAATGCAATGAACTGACGGTGCAGAAGTCCCTTTGCTCGTATGCAGTTAACAAGCTTTATAACTGGATTCACAACATGACTAAGCTGTAATACAGATTTACACAAAGATTCTTGGTGTATGATGCAGTGGAGAAAAATAACTTCTTGCTCAGGGTTTTCCTCTTTCACTTTATCCTGAATTCTTTTCAGCAATCCCACATTTTTTCCAGTTAAATTTGGAGATCCATCCATAGTGACATTAGCAAGTTTACTCCAAGGTAGCTTCATACTCTCGATGACAGCAGACACCCGGTCATACAAATCTTCTCCCCATGTTTTTCCTTTAAGTGGCTCCATGGCCAAAAACTACTCTGTTATTTCAAAACTGTAGCTAATCCCTCGGATAAAAATTAAGAGCTGAGCTGTGTCTTTTATGTCTGTACTTTCGTCCAGTGCTAGCAATATTATTTAACTTGTTTGTTATGTCTTCATCAATCAGTTCCACACGACGAGTCACTGTCCTGCATGATAAACTGAGTTTTTCAAACTTGTCTTTGCTCTCTGGACACAAAAGACCTGCGGTCTCTATCATGCATTCTTTCAAAAACTCTCCTTCAGAGAGGGGTTTACTAGCTTTTGCTAATTTGAATGAGAGCATAAAACTTGCTTTGGTACTTGACTCTTGAATCGCAGTTTGTCTGTGAAATAAATTTTGCTGAGCCTGTAACACAGGTACACTACCAAAAAACTGCCTCCAGTTTTGCAACTGATTCCTATAGATTTTGGGGTGCTGAATCTAGGAAAAATAGCCAAAATGTTCCATCACGTCACGTTTTCTTGCAAAATTAGATTTCTTACCCATATAAGGAATGTTCACATAATTTCTTTTTAGCCGACTGCAGTTTATTTTCTTGGCCCAAAATAGAGGTTGTAATGGTTAACTAACTAGAAACACTCCCTCATGATATTTTAGAGTGTTTTGTATTCATTTTATACATTAACAGGACAATTGGGAGGCGGGGGGCTAAATCCAGTACTCGCGCTGGCGCATGTTCTTTCCTGTTCGCCTCGCCTCGTTCGCTCGCTCAAACACGGTGGTTGCGACATGAACGTTCCTGTCAAATTTCAGTTTCTTGCAAGTTCATTATTACCTTTTGTTTGCTCAGTCGTAATCCAGCTTTATTCTGAAGTGGTTCACTACAGTTGTAGTTTGCAGTGCTGTGTATTTGTGATGGCTCACAGAGCCAGAGGTTGCGTCAACTCTCCGGACAATTTTTGTTTTATTTGTGGGGAATATACCGTGAAAAAGCGGCAGAGGAACATTTCTGCATTTATTAAAAAAGTATATTTCGCCTATTTCGGTTTGAAGTCAGGCGATCAAGACAAACCGTGGGCTCCTCACAAAGTGTGCAAGACATGTGAGGAAGATCTACGCTTATGGATGAAAGGTAAAAAACAAGCATTTCGTTTCGGAATACCTATGATGTGGCGTGAACAAAGAGACCACAGCAGTGACTGCTATTTTTGCTCTTGCATTGTGAAGGGATACAACTTAAAAAATAAGAACGTAATAAGTTACCCCAACCTTCCCTCAGCAATTAGGCCTATGCCTCATGGCAACGAAGTACCTGTGCCTGAACCACCAAAATCTTTGGATCATATTTGTGTGGACGGTTCTGATCATGATGAGACTCATCAGATGGCTTTTCCCGATGAGTCCAGTACTTCCGAGTTTGAAACTGAACCAGATCCGAAACCTGAACTTTTCTCTCAAGCTGAATTGAATGATTTAGTCCGGGATTTAGGACTCCCAAAAGATGCTGCCCAACTGCTAGGTTCTCGGCTTAAACAGAAAAATCTATTGTCACCAGGAACAACTTTTTATTGGTACCGCAACCGCGAGACACAATTTTTGAAGTATTTCAGCAAAGAGGAAGATTTGGTATTTTGCAACGATATATACGGAGTGATGGAAATGTTTAAACTCAAGTATGATCCTGCTGAATGGCGGCTGTTCATTGATTCGTCAAAAGACAGCATAAAAGGTGTTCTTCTTCATAATGGCAACACATTCGCTTCAGTTCCTATTGCTCACTCTGTTATTCTCCAAGAAAAATACGAGAATTTGGCCCTGATTCTTCAGAAGATTCGTTATGATGAGCATAAGTGGATGATTTGTGGAGACTTTAAAATTCTATCCATGCTATTAGGGCAGCAATCCGGTTTCACCAAATATCCCTGCTTCCTTTGCTTGTGGGATAGCTGGGCCCGCGACCTACACTGGGGGAAAAAAGACTGGCCAATTCGGGAGTATTTGAGACCCGGTGAGAAAAATGTTCTTCATGAGAGCTTGGTACCTCGTGATAAAATTCTATTACCACCTCTCCACATTAAGTTGGGTCTCATTAAGCAATTCATCAAGTCCCTTCCAAAAGATGGTGAGTGCTTTCGGTACCTTTGCTCAAAGTTCCCCCGACTTTCTGAAGCAAAGCTAAAGGAAGGAGTGTTTGTTGGCCCTGATATAAGGAAACTCATTTCAGATGGAGCATTCGCTGAAACGATGTCTGAGAAGGAAAAAGAAGCCTGGGATTCCTTCAAGGATGTTGTTCTCAAATTCTTGGGGAACAGGCGGGATGAGAACTATAAGGATATTGTTGCCAGGATGCTCAATGCCTTCAAAGAACAAGGCTGTAACATGAGCCTGAAAGTCCATTTCTTGCACTCCCATGTGAACTACTTTCCCGAAAACGTGGGGGCGTACAGTGAAGAACAAGGTGAAAGGTTTCACCAGGACATCAAGGACGCAGAGAGAAGGTACCAAGGAAGATGGAACACCACTATGATGGCTGATTTCTGCTGGTTGCTGCTGCGGGAAACCCCAGATGAAAAATACGCCAAGCAGCGCACCAAGAGAAGCATTCGGGGGAAGAAGAAACGGGCCCACCAGGAGATTGATTGACCCAAGAATGACTTTAAAATCTAAACTGTGTTGACAAATATCGTGTTTTCACTAAACTTTGAAATAAAAATTTGCTAGTTATTACCACAGTGTCGGATCTCATTTATTAGAATTTTATTTTCACACCATGTCTTCATGTATTGCAATGGTGCGGTTTGCGTTTTCTATTCTTACATACATACCTGTACAACATTTTTTGCACATTTCTTTGCTTTGCTTTGTGTCTAACCTCGCTCTTATATGCTCAATGTTTGTGCACATGTATGTGGCTGTTTTAAGTGCAGACAATTTTGCTACCATCACAGTGTGTTTTGTTGACATTACTCTATTCTTATGTGCTGCCTTGTTACAATTTTCTTTATTCTTATTTGAATAACTACTAAACAATTAGTATAAAGAATTCGTCCAAGAAACTTTTATCTCGATCGCACTCAATCTGAAACGTTCACCTCAAACTGCTAACCCAATGTAGCAAAAAATCTGTACGTGATGGAGCAAATTGGTTACCAGATTTGGATTCAGCGCACCAAAAAACGTAAAAATCAATCGAAACATTAGAGGCAGTTTAAAAAATTTTTTTTTTAGTGTACCTGTGTAATTTAGCCATCAACCTCCGAGCTGTAGACCCCCGTTCTTGGGGCGACTGCTTGCTAGCATAGTTAGCATGCTTCATGGCAAAATGATGGCTGATATTATATTCTTTGAAAACCGCAACAGTTTCCTGGCATATGAGACATACAGCCATTGATCAGACTTCCGTAAAAAAATATTTTGCTATCCATTCCTTATTAAACACTCTGCATTCACTGTCCACTTTTCTTTTCTTTGCCCCACTCATTTTGGGATTCTGCACTACACTAGCAGGCCATCGCGAGATTACGCTGCGTCCTCTAGACAGTGAGGTGAATAAATGAATAAATTAGCTAGCGCTCCGCGGGCCGGATTAAAAGGTACGCGGGCCGTATACGGCCCGCGGGCCGTAGTTTGCCCATTCCTGCTCTAGACAATGGCTCAAATGGCTCCTTGACCATCGCCTCTAATACCAGAGGAAGATTCCAACTTGGGACCACTGGCCTACAGGGCAGCCAAAGAAGAGTCACAGCCCTTAGGAAATGTTTGATATCTGGATGACAATCAAGCGGCTCACCGCGTATCTTACCCCTATAACATGCCAAAGCCACTACCTGCACCCGCAGGGAAGCTGCTGCTAAACCTTTTTTCAGACCCCTTTGTAAAAATGCTAACACCTGTGGGATCGACGCCCTCAGCGCTTGTACCTGATTGTCCACACATCAGACCTCAAAGACCCACTAGATGCGCACATAGGCTAAAGAGGTAGACCTTTTCTTTGCCCTTAACAAAGTGGAAATTACGGAAGTAGAATATCCCCTCGCTGTCAGCCTAGCCCCCTCAAGAGCCAGGCCGTAAGCGAGAACTAATCCACTTGAGGCATGTGGAGCGGCCCCTGAGACAGAAGATCCACTCGAAGTGGAAGGCGCCACGGCCTCCCCACCAAGAGCCGCATCAGATCTGCATACCATGGCCACCTTAGCCAATCCGGCACTATCAGAAGCACCTTGTCCTTGTGACGCTCGATGTGCTGTACTACCCTTCCTATTAGCACCCAAGGTGGAAACACATACAGCAGCCGTTCCTCCGGCCAAGCTTGGATGAGGGTATCCAGACCTTCCGACATCCGTTCTCTTCTTCTGCTGAAGAACTGATCGACTTTTGCCGACTAGAAGGTCGCCATGACATCCATCACTGGTGTCCCCCAGCGACTTACTAGCATTTCGAACACTTCTTGATGTAGGATCCACTCTCTGGGATCCACTTGCACTCAACTCAAGAAGTCGGCTTGCACGTTGTCCACACCCGCTACATGTGCCGCCGACACCGCTAGCAGATTTTGCTCGGCCCATTCGAACAACTGTTCGGCCTCTTCTTCCATCGGAGCACTGCTGGTACCCCCCTGGCGATTGATGTAAGTGACTGCAGTGGCATTGTCGGAAAACACTCGAATGGCAACATCGTGAAGAGAAGGCTGAAACGCCTGCAGCGCAAGCTGCACCGCTCTCAATTCCAATCTGTTGATGGACCAGGCCCTTTCATGCTCTGACCATTGCCCCTGGGCGAACGTTCCTTGGAAATGAGCTCGCCATCCGAAGAGACCGGCATCTGTCGTCAGCGGGAGCCAACAAGATGTTTCCAACGGCATCCCGTTCTCGAGGTACTTCGCATGAAGCCACCACTGTAGTGCTTGTCACATCTCCGGTAAACAGGGTAACCTTTGGGACAACCGATCATTCTGGTGAGACCAACGCCTGAGCAGCGTCCTTTCCAATGGTCGCATGTGCGCTCTTGCCCACTGGACCAGATCTATTGTAGTCACCATGGTCCCGAGCAATTGCAGGTAATGCCATGCTATGGGAGATGCTCTGCTCAGAAAACGTCGGACTAAGCGTCGTAATCCGAGCGCTCGCTGATGAGGCAGGTACACTCTCCCTGCCTGCGTATCAAAGCGGGCTCCTAAGTACTCTATATTCTGAGATGGAACCAATTTGCTCTTTGCCATATTGACCACCCAACCAAGGTCTTGCAGGAATGTTACCACCTTTGCTGTCGCCGATACGCTTTCGCTTTGGGACTTTGCTCGAATCAACCAATCATCCAGGTATGGATGCACTAGCACGCCCTCCTTTCGCAATGCCGCCGCCGCCACAACAACCATCACCTTGGTGAACGTCCTCGGGGCCGTGTCCAATCCGAACGGCAAGACTCGGAATTGAAAATGTCCCATAGGCACCGCAAACCTGAGAAATACTTGATGTTCTGGGCGTATTGGGATGTTCAGGTAGGCCTCTGACAGATCCAGTGAGGTGAGAAACCCCCCCTTTCGTACTGCCACTATGACCGACCTCAACGTTTCCATATGAAAATGGGATACCCGGAGACACCAATTCACTCCTCTGAGGTCTAAGATTGGACGAAACGCTCCGTCCTTCTTTGGCACCACAAAATAAGTGGAGCATTGACCTAACCCGCGTTGGTCTTGAGGAACCTGAACCACCGCCTTGAGGTCGATCAGTCTCTCAACCGTCTCCCTCACTGTGGCGCATTTTACTGGCAACTTGCATGGGGACTGGACAAAGAATTCTCTTACTGGCCGCTGAAACTGCAAGGCATAACCCTCTTGAATGACCTCCAGCACCCACCTGTCTGATGTAATCTAGACCCAGGCAGGAAGAAACTCCCACAGGCGACCCCCTACGAACTCCAAGCCTGCCTGGGCCCCCCTGACTTCATTGGGCCTTTCGCAGATTTGTGGAAGAGGACGGCGCTCCAAAGCCCCTTCCTGCTCCCCGAAATCCATGAAACCCCTGAGTTCTGCTAGGAAAATGCCCTCTTTGAGTTTAACTGAATCTACGGTATCGAAATCTCCTAAACTCCCGTTGCTGACTTTTTAGAATGGAGGATGACCTCCCTGGCTTTTGCTTAGCTTCCGGGAGACGACCCCTCTTGGATTCTCCGAGATCCTTCACCAGTTTATCCAAGTCCTCCCCAAATAGTAATTTTCCTCTAAATGGAAGCTTGCTTAGTCTGGACTTGGAAGAGCCATCCGCTGCCCAATTGTGCAGCCAAAGATAACGGCGAGCCGCGACAGCAGACACCATGCTCTTCGATAGGCCTCTAATGAGGTCATACTGGATATCCGCTAAATACGCTGTTGCTGATTCCAGCCTTACCACGTCGCCGGTGGCGGCCTCCCCCTGGTCTCCTTGCACCCTCTGAGACCAGCGAAGGGAAGCTCTCGCCACCCGTGCTCCACAAATGGCAGTCTGTATAGACAAAGCATTTACATCAAACACCTGCTTCAACAAGGCCTCCAACCGCCTGTCCTGGGTATCCTTGAGCGCGGCACTTCCCTCTACTGGAATCGTAGTCTTTTTTGTGACAGCCGAGATGGCTGCATCCACTTTTGGGGACTTAAACAATTCTTTATCCTGGTCCACCAGGGGGTAAAGGTGTCCCATAACCCTGGAATCTTTTAAATTCATCTCCAGCATGTCCCACTCTTCCTGAATCATTTCCCGAATCACTCTGTGTACCGGCAACGCTCTCTGGGTCTTCCGAAACACCTGTAACAATGGATCCTCCAAGGTAGCATCCTCTGCAGGTCCAGGGGTAGGCATATTGAGAGCCCTCAGCATCTCCGAGATGAGCGCCGGTAGTTCTTCTCTCCTGAACAGACGGACAACCCTTGCTTGATCCTCTCTCTCCGTGATCTCTCCTTCTTCTAGGTCCTCTTCTAATTCATCGCTGAACTCACCGTCCTCGGAGTGACCTCCCTCCGAGTTCAATGACAGATCCTTCTGATCCTTTTCCTTTCTGACCCTCTTCGCTGGGCTTCCCGCTGTCTCTGTACTCAGGGGGTAAAATGTCTCTTCTCTCCCCTGCTCCCCCCCTGCGGAACCTGTTGCAAGATCCCCATGTTGCCCCCCAAAAGCCTGCTAAATAAGGGCTACAAACTCTGAGGAAAAAATGGCCACTAGCCCTCCCGGTAACGCCGGCTGGGAAGCAGGGAGATCCGGAGTGGACAAGGGACCCGCCGCGGGCTCGCACGGCACCAAATCCAGGGAAGCAGGCTCCTGCACATCCAGCGCAGCCCTCTGCCCCTCTGCTGCCCCTCCTAAGAAGCTCTCCATGGCCGTAGCCTCCAGCATACACCCTCTGCAGACCCCTGACTCAGCCAATGAACCCTTTCTAGAGCCGCAGATCAGGCAACGCGGCTTAGAAGGCATTCCTGTGACCACCACACTGCAAAGTCAAACACAGCTATGATCTGCTTGCAGAGCCAGAAAAAACAAACGCGGGGCTGGGTTTTGTTTTGTTTTTTCAAATATTCCAAAAAATCGAAGAACTAGCTCCTACTAGGGACCCCAAGCTAGAAAAAAATCTGAAAATGTGCAAAACGAAGCTTCCCCATGAAAAAAGCAGGCCTTCCAAACACTGAGATGCAGCTCCGGCCATTCCTGCACTGCCGACACGCCTACCGCCCGCCGCCCGAAAAAAACGCCTCAACACCGCTGCCCCAACACTCTGACTGCGGCGGTTCCTAGAGGCGCAGAGCAAGCCTTACCTCAGGCGATTCCCCCGAAATGTCTCCGGTGCCCCAGGGAAGATCTTGCTCCTCTGCTCTACTGACTGGCTAGACTGTCAGCGTCGGTTGCAGAGAAGTGGTAGGAAGAGAACCGCGCCTCGGTACACGCCGGTCAAGGCTCTTCACAGTGCTGAGCAGGCACAGCTTCTACGAGGTGCTGACTGACACTGCCTCCGGCCCCTTTACCCCCGCAGTAGGGTCTGGAGCCGAAGTGCCGCTCTTCCTCCGGGCCTGAGGCCAACTCCCCACTTTCCTAAATCCTTCGGTTGAAAGAGGAAAGGGGGGGGGGGGGACGGCAAGACCTCAGAAAATCTTCCAGGCAACAAACTTCCCAAGGAAGGTACCTAGCAGATTTCCCCTTAACTTCTCTTTCTTTTTTTTTTTTTTTGAAAGACTAAAATCCTATCTATATCTTAATTGTTTCTCTAGTGAGCCTGGACCTCTGGGCTCACCAATCCTCCAGCTGCTTGGAGACTGAGGTAACTGGAGTGAGGAGGCGGATCCAGGAAGGATATACCAGTTGTCATCAGAAAAAAAGATGATGCGTTCTCAGTCTCCACGCTGCTGTGAGAGGTGCACAACCCAGAGGTTCGGGACTAGACTGGAGGGACGATTAGGAAAAGGTAATTACTCACCTGAAGCAGGTGTTCTCCATGGACAATAAGAATAAGTCCTCATGCATGGGTGACATCCTGACAGAGCCCCACGCAGGAACAGTCCTCAGTTTTTACTGGAAGCTTTTGGGGTGCTCCACCGCACTTGCACACATCCTTCCTACCTGCAGCTGTTGCGTCATCTCCAGTTTGATAACACAGTTGTAGCAGAATACAACTCCTCGGGGTGGTGGGACGGTTATGAGGACTTATTCCTGCTGTCCACGGAGCACACATGCCACAGGTGAGTAACTACCTTTTCTCCATGGACAAGCAGGAAGTAAGTCCTCATGCATGGGACACCCAAGCTACAGGCTATCAAATAACAAGGAAGCCACCGAGAAGCCCAACAGGGGAAACATTAACTGCAGCATACATAAAATTAACTATGTACAGCAAAGGCAAGTCTCACCTCACCTCTTCTGCACTCTATATCACTTCCTTTTCTCTTTTTCTCTTTTATTTTTTTTGGCAGCGTGGATGGACAGAAGGACATTGTGGGGATGGAGTTGGATTCTAATCCCCACACATGTGTTGGAGTACAGATTGACTGAAGTTACTGTCGCGTCGGGAGTCCCCTTCCAAATAATAGTAAGATGTGAACATGTGGACAGAAGCCCATACTGCAGCACTGCAGATTTCCTCCATGGAGGCACAAGTTGGCCGCCGACGCAGCCATAGCTCGGACATTGTGAGCTGTGACATGACCATCAAAGTTCAGGCCTGCATGGGCATAAGCGAAGGAGATGCAGTCTGCTAGTCAAATTGAAAGAGAGCATGGAAACGGCAGCTCCTAGCTTGCTGGGGTCAAAAGAAACAAAAAAATTGGATGGACTTCCTATGGTCCTTCATCTAATCCAAGAAGAAGGCTAAGGCCCACCTGCAGTCCAACATGTGCAACGCCGCTTCCCTCTTGTGGGTGTGAGGCCTAGGGAAAAATGTAGGTAGCACTACAGACTGGTTGAGATGGAAATCCAAAACCACTTTCAGAAGGAAACAGGGATGAGTTCAAAGAAACACTATTATGGTTGAATCTGGTATACAGTGGATGAACTACTAATCTGAAGCTCGCTCACTCAGCGCGCCAAGGTGACTGCTACCAGAAACAAGACTTTCCAGGTCAAGAACTTACGACTACTATTAATCATTTATATAGTGCTACAAGATGTACGCAGCGCTGCACAAACACATAAAGAAGACAGTCCCTGCTCGTATAGCTTACAATCTAATCAAGACAGATAGAACAATACAAGAGAAACAAGGGGGTTCAAATAGGAAAGGAGACAAAAGGAGAATATGGGACTAGGATTCAAATGCGGCCTCAAAGAGGTAAGCCTTTAGCATGGATTTGAAGAGGGGGAGAGAAGAGACTTGACGTAAAGATAGAGGAAGTTTGTTCCATGCACAAGGAGCAGCAAGGTAGACAGGAATATAGCGGCTCAAAAACAGCTTTCATGAGCTGCATTAGTACTACACTGAGGTCCCAAGCCACAGTGGGGGGGCTTGTATGGAGACTTCAAGAGGAGCAACCCCCACATGAAGCAAACAATCAAAGGCAGTGCTGAGATGGACTTCCTTTCTACCCTGCAATGGTATGCCCTAATCGTGCTGAGGTGAACTCGGACAAAGTTGAACTTCAGGCCCAAGTCAGAGAGGTGTAGGAGATACTCAGGCAATCTCCTTGTAGGACAAATGAAAAGATCCAGGCCTGGTCTTCATACCAGACAGCAAACCTCTTCCGTGTACAGGCATAAGACTTCCTCATTGGAGGTCAACAAGACATCATTTATGTTATCAGGCAGATTGAGCTCTCACAGGACTAGCCTCTCAGCAACCACATCGTGAAGGCCAAGGACCAGACATTGGGATGTAGCATCCTCTCACCATCCTGTGAAACAAGATCTGAAACATGGCCAAGCCAGAGGGGTCCCTGAGAGGAGAGCTGCAACTGAATTGAGAACCAGGGCTGTCTGGGCCAATATGGTGTGATGAGTATCATCGTGACTTCATCTGCCCTCTCTAGGAGAAGTACTGGAAGGTAAGCATATAGAAGACCCTCCCTCCAGGAGGAAAGCATCTGATCCCGGACTACAGGGCCGATGCTAAGGTTGGCCCTGTACGTCCGGGATCGGCTGCTTAGATGAGGGATGCAGGAGATGGGTGGTAGCAAATAGGTAAGGAGGTACAAGGCAATCCCCGCAGCCCGACCTTGGCCATGGAAGGCCGGATCGGGGGTCAGGCTGCGGGGAAAGCAGCATCTCAACTGCGGCCAGGGAGCACAGCCCCTGAATGGAACCACGGTGCCATGGCACTGCGGCTTCATTCAGGAGCCTGGCTGAGTTAGCTGGATATGTAGCTGGACATGCTCAGAATCGGGGCCCGGCCTGCACGTCCAGGCTGTAGACCCGATTCTGATCCCACAGGCACATCTATTTTCCGCATGATCAGAATCGGGTCTACCTCTGTATGCCCCAATTCTGATCGGCCACACAAGGGGCTGAACGGCTAGTGCAGAATCAGCCTCTTAGTCTGCAGAGTCCATTGAGTCTGCCTCATCTGAAGATGTGCCAGGGATATGACATGCACTGTAGAGGCCTTGTGACCTAGAACAATTAGCATCTTGCAAGTCGTCACTTGCTGACTCAGTTGAGTGTGCTGTATTGAGGATGTCAGCCTTTGAAACCGGTCCTATTTCCTTGCCCCGGCCCTCTGGAATTCCCCTACCCCCTAACCTTAGACTAGAAACCTCCTAACCTATATTTAAATCTCATCTAAAGACCTATTTATTTATTCTTGGCTTTGATCTCTCTCTTTCCTGAATACCCTTTTCTCTCCCATTGTATATGTCCTCTTTTATGTTGAATGAGTTTTTACTGTCCTTTGATTTTATGGCATTCCATTTCTATTTCCATTTAAACTTTGTATTTATATTGTACATTGCCTTGCTGCTAACGCGAAGGGCAGTTAAGAAAATCTTAATAAACATAAACATAAAGAAAGCCTTTGCTTGAGTGATGTCGAGCAGGGGGTATTCCTGTTCTTTTGAAGATGTTGATTTAATTTTTCAACGTGTTCACCATTTTGATTGACTTTACTAAAGAAGATATAGGAAAGTTACCCATGCCAGAAAAGATATTTAAAGGGGATGCACTGGAGGAAATGAAATAAATCTTGATAATCCTGGACAATGTAGTACAGCAGTTGATAAAGAGTAGAAAATCACCTAGACTGGATAGTACACATCCCAGGGTGCTCAAAGAACTTAAAAATGAGACTGCAGAGCTACTATTAGTAATCACCACCCAGGAATAGAATCTTCATGGATAATATCTTGAAACCTTCTGCCCAGAGTGCAGCCACGGTCAAGAAAGCAAATAGAATGTCAGGAATCATAAAGAAAAGAATGGAGAATAAAATGAAGGATCTTATAATGCCATTGTATCACCCCATGTTGCAACCACACATTGAATATTGTGTGCAGTTCTAGGATGTAGCAGAATTAGAAAAGGTACAGAGAAGAGCAACAAAAATGGTAAAGGGGATGGAAAGATATCCCTATGAGGAAAGGCTTAAAAGGTTAGAGCTCTTCAACTTGGAAAGAAGATGGCCAAGGGGAGATATGATAGAGGTCTATAAAATAATGAATGGGGTGGAACAGGTAAATGTAAATTGGCTGTTTACTCCTTCAAAAAGCAGAAAGACTAAGGGACTTCCATTGAAGCTACAATGTAGCACATTTAAGACTAATCAGAGAAAATATTTTTTCACTCAACACATAATCAAACTCTGGAATTCGTTGCCAGAGGATGTTATAAAAGCTGTTAGTGTAATGAGGTTTAGAAGAGGTTTGTTCAAGTTCCTGGAGGAAAAGTCCATAACCCATTATTAAAGTGGGCTGAGAAAATCCACTGCTTACCCCTGGGATAAACAACATGGAATCTGTCTACTTTTTGGAAACCTGACAGGTACTTTTGACCTGGAATGGGCACTGCTGGAAAGCATAGTTACTCACCTGTAACAGGTGATCTCCGGGAACAGCGGGAATTTAGTCCTCACATATGGGTATCGCCGGTACCGACGGAGCCTGTGTGGGAACGCTCCCCACCGTCCAATTAGAAAGCTTTTGGGAGCATCCCACAGCGCCTGCGTGCTGCCTTCCCACCTTTCCCAACTGCCTCTCTCCAGCTGAGTTTTAAAGCTGAGACAAAGAGAGAGAGAGGGAAAGGGAAAGAGATAGAGAGATACAACTCCTAGGGGAGGTGGGTGGGTTGTGAGGACTAAATTCCTGCTGTTCCCGGAGATCACCTGTTACAGGTGAGTAACTATGCTATCTCCAGGAACAAGCAGGAATGTAGTCATCACATATGGGGACTCCCTAGCTTTAAATGCCAGGGAGAGACCCCAGAAGTTGTGTGTCCATGAGAAGGGCTCCACTTCCCCCCATGGATCTCTGGCATCCTACCAGGGATGGTGGGTAGGAGTTGATTAGGTATGGAACTGGTGTTGGAGAACAGCCTGACCAAACAAGGCATCCCGGCGGGAGTCCTTGTCCAAGCAGTAATGGGCTGTGAAGGTATGAACCGAGGCCCAGGTGGCTGCTCGACAGATGTCGTCGATAGACACAGAGTGCAGATGAGCCATTGAGGCTGCCATGGCTCTCACATTGTGAGCTGTGACATGGCCCTCCAGAGAAAGGTTCTTACTCTGATAGGTGAAGGAAATACACTGAGAAATCCAGTTAGATAGTGTTCTCTTGGAGACTGGAAGTCCCAAATGAGAAGGATCAAAAGCAACAAATAGTTGACAGGACTTTCTATGTTGCTGTGTTCTTTGTAAGTAAAAGGCTAAAGCTCTTTTACAGTCCAAGGTATGAAGATTCCTCTCTGCATTTGATGCATGAGGCCTTGGAAAAAACACAGGTAGTTAGACCGCTTGGTTCAGATGAAAAGGCGAGACCACCTTTGGCATAAAGTGTGGATGAGTCCTAAGGACTACCTTGTCATGATGGAACCTTGTATAAGGTGGATTAGCTACTAGCGCTTGCAACGCACTAATGCGACGTGCTGATATGATTGCAATAAGAAAGATAACCTTCCAAGAAAGGAATTTTAAGGAGGTAGTGTCAGCCATAAGATTACATGTAGTAGCTAAAGGTTCGAAGGGTGTCTTCATGAGCTGCCCAAGAACCAGGTTTAAGTCCCATGCCACCGGTGGTGGCCTAATGGGAGGCTTAGTTAGAAGAAGGCCTCTCATAAATCTTTCTATAAGAGAATGAGAGGAAATAGGCTGTCCATTTAGAGGCTTAAAGGAAGCTGTAATAGCACTCAAATGGACCCTTACTGAGTTAGTCTTAAGTCCTGCATTGGATAAATGAAGGAGATATTCCAGCAATGATTCCAGAGGTATCGCAAGGGGGTCAAGACCCTTTTGCGAACACCATATGGTAAACCTTTTCCACTTGAAAGCATAAGAGCGTCTTGTGGAAGGTTTCCTGGAAGCAAAAAGAATATCTTTTACTTGCTGAGGGAGATTAAGATCATGGAGATCTAGGCCTTCAGCAACCAAGCCCTGAGATGCAGAGACTGGGGATTGGGATGCCATAACATTCCATCCTCCTGAGATAGGAGATATGGAGCAGACCCTAACTCCAGGGAGGGAACTTGAGAGAGATGTAGAAGCAGAGGGTACCACACTTGCCGTGGCCAATGTGGAGCTATGAGAATCATATGGCCTCTGTCTCTCTGAAGCTTGAACAGGGTTTTGGGAATTAGGGGAATGGGTGGAAAGGCATACAGGAAGTCTTGACCCCAGTAAAGGAGGAAAGCATCCCTGGCCTGAGCCCCCTGAGCCGGAATTCTGGAACAGAACCGGGGAAGTTTGACATTCCACGGACTTGCAAAGAGGTCTATGTCCGGGGTTCCCCAAATTTGAAAAATCTTGGTCACCTGGTCTGCATGCAGAGACCACTCTTATGGAAGCAGAACTCGACTGAGTCTGTCTGCCCAAGAGTTTTCTATGCCTGGAAGATACACTGCCAGGAGATGAATCTGATGCTCTCTGGCGAGGGCCCATTGTCGCAAAGCTTCATTGCAAAGCGACAGAGAGCCTGTTCCCCCTGCTTGTTCACATAGAACATCGCTACTTGATTGTCCGTATGAATGAGGACTGTCGTAGCTGAGCAGGGTATGGAACACTCGAAGAACAAGGAAGATTGCTCTGAGTTCCAAGAGATTGATATGTAGATGAGTCTCCTGTGGAGACCAGGTGCCTTGGGTGGAGAGGTCTTGCAGATGAGCTCCCCAACCCATCGGAGAAGCATCTGTTGTGAGAGTTGCTTGGGGTAAAGGTTGTTGAAAAGGGGACCCCAGCAACAGGTTTTGAGTGGACTTCCACCACTGGAGGGACAAACTAAGGCGACTTGTGTTTGCCTTTTTGTCTGACAGGTATCCTGATGCCTGGGTCCATTGAGTGGATAAAGTCCACTGGGCTGCCGTCATATGGAGGCGAGCATAGGGCACCACATGCACGGTGGATGCCATGTGGCCTAGTAGTTGTAACATTTCTCGAGCAGTTAGATGAGACTTTAGCACTGCTTGAGAAACTAACTGCACCATGTGAAGACAACGGGCCTGGGGGAGGTAGGCCCTTGCCTTTCTGGTATCCAGCAAAGCTCCTATGAACTCCAAAGACTGAGTGGGAGTTAGACTGGATTTGGGGATGTTTATTACCAGACCCAAATACTGAAGGATACGCATTGTGCAGGATAGAGAGGTCCTGGCCTCTGACTCTGTTGGGGCTCGAATGAGCCAGTCGTCTAAGTAGGGGAAAACGAATATCCCTAGAGTGCGGAGAAATGCTGCTAGAACAGCCATGCATTTCGTGAACACCCTTGGTGCTGAGGCCAGGCCAAAAGGAAGCACCCTGTATTGGTAGTGCTTTCCCTGAAAAAGGAACCAAAGGAACTTTCTGTGAGTTGGATGGATGAGAACATGGGTGTACGTATCCTTGAGATCTAGAGAACAAAGCCAATCCTGAATCTGAAGGTATGGCAGCAGAGTTCTGAGAGAAATCATCTTGAATTTCTCTTTGACAATGAATTTGTTCAATTCTCTGAGGTCCAAGATAGGTCTGTATCCCCCTGTTTTCTTTGGGATAAGGAAATAGGGGGAGTAAAACCCCGTACCCTGATGAGGAATGGGTACTTCTTCTATTGCCCGTTGGGCAAGAAGGATAGTGACCTCCTGACCTAACAGGTTGATGAGAGGTGTCGGAGAATTGAACTGCTTTATTACTGTGGGAGGGGGCATGCTTGAAAAATGAAGCCTGTACCCCTCCTTTATGATGGAAAGTGTCCAATGCTCTGCTGTTACCTGCCCCCATCTGGGGGCAAAGTGACATAACCTTCCTGGAATGGTGGAAGGCTCTGGTCCCACGAGAGCCACGAAGTCTAAGTTCTCTAGCTGAATGTCAAAGGCCTTGTGGAGGCTGACACTGCTGAGACGGTTGAGGCTTAGCAGTCTTTGCTTTCTTCTGCTTGGGTGGTTGCTGACCTTTCCTGACAAGCTGACCTGCAGAACATCCCCGCTGAGCATAAGCAGGATAATATCTTTTCTTCTTAGAAAAGAATGGTTTCTTGAACGATTTCTTTCTAGCAGGATCAGCTGTGGACTTGGATAATCTATCCAAGGTAGAGTTGCCAGCATCCAACTCATTGGCCTTTTCCTGCCAATCTCTACCAAACAGGTTCTCACCAGTACAAGGGATATTTCCCAATTTGTCTTGTACCCAGAGCTCCAGATCAGATGCCTGGAGCCAAGCAATTCTACGTGCGCCTATGGCAATGGCAGAGGTTCTGCTTATGCACTCAAAGCAGTAAAAGGCTGCACGGTTGACAAATTTAGAAACATCTTGGGCATGTTTGACCAATGTGAGAAAATCCTGTCTTCTATCCTCAGGAAGAATAGGACTCAAGGCCTCTAAATCATCTGTGACCTCCTTCAGGAACATTCCCATGTAAAGACTATAGGAACTGATCCTGGCAGAAAGCATGGAAGCTTGGAAGACATGACGTCCAAAAGCATCCAGGGTTCTGCACTCACGTCCTGGAGGATTAGAGGCATGCCTCTTTGCACTCTTAATCCTTCTCATAGCTGATTCCACTACAATAGAGTGGTGAGGAAGCTGAGTTTTCTGGAAACCAGGACAAGGAGGGACTCGATACAGAGTATCCAGTCTGCCAGAATGAGGAGAGTTGGTTAGAGGTGTCTCCCACATCCTTAACATGAGATCATGCAAAATCTCATGAATGGGCAAGGCAGCTGTCTCCTTAGGAGTTTGGGGATATTGTAAAATTTCCAACTCCTTAGCTCTTGGCTCTGTTTCAGGGGCCACAGTAATGGACAGACCCCGAGCCACCTCCCTGATAAAATCCTGGAAGGAAATATCCTCTGGAGGAGACATCCTGCACTTAGAGGAGGAGGGCTCCTCTGGGAGAAGCATTCCTGCATCGACAGAACTGTCAGAATCCTCAGATTCTTTTGAGGACTCGAAGTACCGTCTGTCTGGATGCTCTTGAAGAGCCTGATACCCGTACCGACTGAAGTCGGTACCGGGAGTAATCGGTACCGGGGTATCGGTACCCAAGGGCATCGGATGACTGGGTACTGGCAAAGCAGACACCGATGCCAATGTTGATGCTATCGGTACCGGTACCGATACCGATGCCGGGGCTGGTGCCGGTACTGGCCGGATTGTCTGTCGCGGTTCCGAGTGGGGTCGATGCCGCAAGGAGAGCCGCCAGACTGCGCTCAATAGCCAGGACTCTCTGGTCTATTGACGCTGCCGATGCCTGGATGTCGGTACCGGAGAAGACCGCCGGTACCCCAGAGCATGGCACCAGTAGTTCTGCCGAGGTCGAGGCCTCGAGAACATCCTGGAGACCCGATAATGCTTTAGAAGCCAAAGCCTCCCACCGGGGCAATTTTGCCGGTGCAGAATCCTCAAGGGCAACGCCAGAGGCATCTCAATGCTTAGAAGGAGATCTACCCTTTGAGGACCGGCTGGACTTATGTTTAGTTACTTGAGATCCACGGGAGGAAGAGGAAGCCCTGGAAGATGTCGATGCCACCGACGCTGCATCAGAGGGAAACAGGGTACTGAGCTTAGCAGCTCGGTTCTGCCAACCCTTTAGACATCATGGCGCAGGATATACAATCCGTGATGGAATGGTCAGGACCTAAACATTTTAGACACCATTCATGGGTGTCGGTGACGGAAATGGTACTGCCACACTTGGTGCACTTTTTGAAACCTGAAGCAGGTTTCTCCATTGTAGGAAACTTTTTGGGCCTAAGGCCCAAAAAGGCGCTATATATATTTTTTTTAAAGACAGAAAATAAGAAGAAAAAAACGGCGGTACCGGTAAAGCGTCGAGGAAGGCAGACGCGACCACAAAAAAGAAAGAAATAAAGAAGAATTCTTCTGCGATGACAGGAACAACGACTTGCTGGCTCCGAGGAAAAAGAAGAACTGGACAGATGCAGTTGGGAAAGGCAGTAAGGCAGCATGCAGGCGCTGTGGGCTCCCAAAAGCTTTCTAATTGGACGCTGGGGAGCGTTCCTGCGCAGGCTCCGTCGGTCCTGACGATACCCATATGTGATGACTACATTCCTGCTTGATCCTGGAGATAAAGCATACCAGATCTTTGGTCTGTCCCAGTACAGCATATCTTATGTTCTTATGACCTCTCTCGCTGTTCCTATTTCCATATCATTTATAAATATGATAAAAAGCACCAGTCTCTGTACATATTCCTCAGGTACTCAATTCACCTTCCTCCACTGAGAAAACTGGCCATTTAACCTATTCTCTGTTTTCTCTCTTTTAACCAGTTTCTTTATGACCTTCTCATTAGCTACTGTGTTGAAGACTTTCCCAAAATTCAGATACACTTTATCAACTGATTCACATTTATCTACATGTTTATTCATGCATTCCAAAAAATGCAGCAAATTGGTTAAGCAACACTTCTCTTGATTAAGTCCATGTTGGCTTTGTCCCATTAAATCATGCCTATGTAAGAGGCATGTTTACTAAGCTGGGCTAATGATTAGCACAGGCTATTTGTAACTAGGTCCCATTGAATAATATAAACCCCTAGCCTCCTGAGAAACGCCACAACCTTACTATTACCCCTCAAGAGATATTGTTACTCTAATTCAGTGGTTCTCAACTCAGTCCTCTGGGACGCCCAGGCCAGTCAGATTTTCAGGATATCCACAATGAATATGCATGACATAGATCTGAATACACTGCTTCCATTGTATGCATATCTATCTCATGCATATTCATTGTGGATACCCTGAAAACCTAGAGGACTGGGTTGAGAACCACTGCTCTAATGTTGCCATTGACCAAGATGGAAGCTCAGGCTGTGACTCGAAAAGAAATAAACTAACCTTGCCATGCAATCAGCTTCCCAAGAATTAAGGGAATCAATTACAGAAGGAAAAAGAAACTAATCAGCATTTCTGCTCTGTAAGGTTAGTATGATGTTAGAATATTTAGGATTAGATGGAATAAAATCAGCAGCATTCAAAAGTTTATAATTTTAAAATATTTACTTAAAAAATCTTAAAATTCCTGACTGCAGTCAGGCCAAAGCTTTTTGAAATAACATTGCACAAAGTTAACATTAAATTCTCTTTTACAGAACATCAGAAGCTCAATAAGACAACATCAGTTAAGTGTCTGTTTTAATATTTAATAGTAACTAGTTTTTCCTCAATATAAGAAATAATTCCTCCCTGAACTATTTTTTTTCTCTCTGGTTTTCTCTTACTAAGGAGCAATGAAGCCACACTCCGAACAAGTTTTCTACAGATTGCCTTTCTGTTCCTTGAGAAGAGGAGTGCTTTCCAGAGCTCTCCCAAAAGGTGATTTTTGCTGAATTTGCTGCTTAACTGTGAGTTCTCTCTGTCTGTCTGTTTGTCTCCACATATTTATCTATTTGCCCTTATTGGTGGGTTCCCTTACCTACTCCATTGCTGTAGAGTTTTAAACTATCTTTCTCTTAGTCTACCTGAGTGACTACCCTTCCCCCCCTGCTGAGGTATTGTTGTAGACCTCCATTTCCTGTTCTGCATGTGGGCTTGCTCAGATTGCCTTTCTGTTCCTTGAGAAGAGGAGTGCTTTCCAGAGCAGTGAGTGAGAATCAGCTGTGCCTACTTAGTTGGGAACTGTGTGTGAGAGAGAACTGCACCCAATCTGAGCACTTTTCAAATCATTTAGAATCCCTTCAGCAACGATCCTGTGAGCAGTGAGTGAGAATCAGCTGTGCCTACTTAGTTGGGAACTGTGTGTGAGAGAGAACTGCAGCCAATCTGAACACTTCTCAAATCATTTAGAATCCCTTCAGCAAAGGCTTCAACGATCCTGTGAGCAGTGAGTGAGAATCAGCTGTGCCTACTTAGTTGGGAACTGTGTGTGAGAGAGAACCGCAGCCAATCTGAGCACTTTTCAAATCATTTAGAATCCCTTCAGCAAAGGCTTCAACGATCCTGTGAGCAGTGAGTGAGAATCAGCTGTGCCTACTTAGTTGGGAACTGTGTGTGAGAGAGAACTGCAGCCAATCTGATCACTTTTCAAATCATTTAGAATCCCTTCAGCAAAGGCTTCAACGATCCTGTGAGCAGTGAGTGAGAATCAGCTGTGCCTACTTAGTTGGGAACTGTGTGTGAGAGAACTGCACCCAATCTGAGCACTTTTCAAATCATTTAGAATCCCTTCAGCAACGATCCTGTGAGCAGTGAGTGAGAATCAGCTGTGCCTACTTAGTTGGGAACTGTGTGTGAGAGAGAACTGCAGCCAATCTGAGCACTTTTCAAATCATTTAGAATCCCTTCAGCAACGATCCTGTGAGCAGTGAGTGAGAATCAGCTGTGCCTACTTAGTTGGGAACTGTGTGTGAGAGAGAACCGCAGCCAATCTGAGCACTTTTCAAATCATTTAGAATCCCTTCAGCAAAGGCTTCAACGATCCTGTGAGCAGTGAGTGAGAATCAGCTGTGCCTACTTAGTTGGGAACTGTGTGTGAGAGAGAACTGCAGCCAATCTGAGCACTTTTCAAATCATTTAGAATCCCTTCAGCAAAGGCTTCAACGATCCTGTGAGCAGTGAGTGAGAATCAGCTGTGCCTACTTAGTTGGGAACTGTGTGTGAGAGAGAACTGCAGCCAATCTGAGCACTTTTCAAATCATTTAGAATCCCTTCAGCAACGATCCTGTGAGCAGTGAGTGAGAATCAGCTGTGCCTACTTAGTTGGGAACTGTGTGTGAGAGAGAACTGCAGCCAATCTGAGCACTTTTCAAATCATTTAGAATCCCTTCAGCAACGATCCTGTGAGCAGTGAGTGAGAATCAGCTGTGCCTACTTAGTTGGGAACTGTGTGTGAGAGAGAACTGCACCCAATCTGAGCACTTTTCAAATCATTTAGAATCCCTTCAGCAACGATCCTGTGAGCAGTGAGTGAGAATCAGCTGTGCCTACTTAGTTGGGAACTGTGTGTGAGAGAGAACTGCAGCCAATCTGAGCACTTCTCAAATCATTTAGAATCCCTTCAGCAAAGGCTTCAACGATCCTGTGAGCAGTGAGTGAGAATCAGCTGTGCCTACTTAGTTGGGAACTGTGTGTGAGAGAGAACCGCAGCCAATCTGAGCACTTTTCAAATCATTTAGAATCCCTTCAGCAAAGGCTTCAACGATCCTGTGAGCAGTGAGTGAGAATCAGCTGTGCCTACTTAGTTGGGAACTGTGTGTGAGAGAGAACTGCAGCCAATCTGAGCACTTTTCAAATCATTTAGAATCCCTTCAGCAAAGGCTTCAACGATCCTGTGAGCAGTGAGTGAGAATCAGCTGTGCCTACTTAGTTGGGAACTGTGTGTGAGAGAGAACTGCAGCCAATCTGAGCACTTTTCAAATCATTTAGAATCCCTTCAGCAACGATCCTGTGAGCAGTGAGTGAGAATCAGCTGTGCCTACTTAGTTGGGAACTGTGTGTGAGAGAGAACTGCAGCCAATCTGAGCACTTTTCAAATCATTTAGAATCCCTTCAGCAACGATCCTGTGAGCAGTGAGTGAGAATCAGCTGTGCCTACTTAGTTGGGAACTGTGTGTGAGAGAGAACTGCAGCCAATCTGAGCACTTTTCAAATCATTTAGAATCCCTTCAGCAAAGGCTTCAACGATCCTGTGAGCAGTGAGTGAGAATCAGCTGTGCCTACTTAGTTGGGAACTGTGTGTGAGAGAGAACTGCAGCCAATCTGAGCACTTTTCAAATCATTTAGAATCCCTTCAGCAACGATCATGTGAGCAGTGAGTGAGAATCAGCTGTGCCTACTTAGTTGGGAACTGTGTGTGAGAGAGAACTGCAGCCAATCTGAGCACTTTTCAAATCATTTAGAATCCCTTCAGCAACGATCCTGTGAGCAGTGAGTGAGAATCAGCTGTGCCTACTTAGTTGGGAACTGTGTGTGAGAGAGAACTGCAGCCAATCTGAGCACTTTTCAAATCATTTAGAATCCCTTCAGCAAAGGCGCGCCCGCGCCTTGCGGGCCCGCGCCTGAGGGCCTCGCAAGAGGGCCCTTTGGCGTGGCCCTTAGGCGTGGAACGAAGGCGCTTAGAGATCAGGATCAGCGTTTTAACACGCAGGTGAAAGATTTGAATATCGGCAATTTAATATTTACATCCAGCAGTTGCCGGTTCTCTAAGCAAGCTCAAGAAGAAGTGTTGTCTACGTATCCTTTTCGTGAGCTTCCATCTACCTCTTTTTCCCTGCAAGAAACACTGTGAAAGTCGTTGGAGCTAAAGAAGGTATGTCATTAGTTTTATGCGAATTGGCAGCAACAGCCTTCGTTAGTTAAAAAAAGAAGTATCATAGTCATGGTCAAGCCCACCTTCCACCCCAAATTTCTCTTGGACACCCTTATCATCCTTCAACGATTAGGCACACCCCACTTACAGCTCCAACATTTATATATATGGCTTCTAACAATCATATCAATATACCACATTTGGAATTGCTCTTCCACGAGATCTCACAGTAAATCCTGTAACAAACATGATGTTGGCAGCCACCTCAATCATTTGAATCCTAAAGCATGCCCTAAAAAACCCCACACACTAAACATCACCTCTATAGAACTTATGAATACTAGATCAGTAAGAAACAAAATTCATTTAATCAGAGATCACATTGTGGACCAGCACCCAGACATTTTATGCATTACAGAATCTTGGCTCTCCCCCTCTGATAGTGTCCTCCTCAACCAACTGGTCCCCTCTACATACTCCGCCTTTAATAATCCTCGCACTCTAAAGAGAGGTGGCGGAGTTCTAATCATTGCTAAAGACTCATTGCAACTTCAAACACTCACTTCTAGCAACTCTGAGCATTGCAGTTCTATTGCAGTGGGAAACAAGTATCTAACTATTTGCCTTGTTTATAGGGCCCCCCACGCACCAGCTGAAGAGCTAACTACCACTCTTGAAACTGTCTGTGCAATCACCACAATTCACAAACCTTTAATCTTACTAGGTGACTTTAATCTCAGCTCTGCAACTAACAATGATAGGCAAACCTTCCTTCAGGCAATGGACTCTTTACTATTCTCTCAGCTAATAACCACTCCCACCCATAGACATGGTTCCACACCAGACCTAGTTTTTGCCCCAAATTATCTCTTAGACAAGGGATTTATTTCCTCACCCATAATCACCCCGATTCCTTGGTCTGATCATCACAGAATCAAAATTGAATTGACAAACAATACGGCCAAGTTCAACATAACACATTCTGCTTCATTTGGAATCAGAAGATTTAAAGCTTTCAAAAAAGATCAATTCTTAAAAGACACACTACCCTACCTCAACTCGGATGAACCTAACTTGGACAAACTGGTTAAGAATTGGAACATTACCATCAGTACAGCAGCAAAATCCAAACCGTACATAAAATCAAAGAACGTAAGACAACACGCTCCATGGTACTCCAATACAATTCGCAACGCTAAAAGAGAATTAAGAAAGCTAGAACGCCACTGGAGACGCTCCAAATCTCCAACTGCACAAAACACTTACTTAACAAAGCTAAAAAGATATAATAATCTTATTAACGATACAAAACGAGAGCATCACACAAACACCATTCTGAAAGCCTACAATAAACCCAGAGAACTCTTTGAGATAGTAAAAGACCTAACTAAAGAACCAAGTCCTGACAAAGACATACAAATCAACCCTCAAACCTTTGCAAACTTTCTCCATGAGAAAATAGGTCACATACCGACTCAAATACATACCGAAACCTACAGCTCCATCACAACAACAACAACAATAACAACAAGTTGGGACAGTTTCCACACTCCTTCAACCAAACAGATTTCGGATATCATCTCTGCTCTCAATACTAGCACTGCCCCTACTGATCCTTGCCCAGTTCAATGGCTCAAAGCAACCAAGCATAACTTCCTCAGTTATATACACAATATCGTATCCATATCCCTATCTCAAGGAATAATACCCGAACAACTTAAACTAGCCTCAATAAGGCCTATCCTCAAAAAAACAAACCTGGATAAGAACAATCCAGCGGCTTATAGGCCAATCTCTAGCATACCATTCCTAGCCAAAGTAATAGAAAAAGCAGTACAGCTACAACTCCAAGACCATGTTGACGACCATGCCCCACTCGATCTACATCAACATGGCTTTCGCCCCAACCATGGAGTTGAAACACTGCTGCTATATCTGTTCAATGATATCACCCAGACCATAGACAATTACAGGCAAGGATCTTTATTGATCTTCTTAGATATTTCAGCGGCTTTCGACACAGTTGACCACACTATCCTCCTATCAAGATTGGAAAGTATCGGTATCTCTGGTACTGTCCTTAGTTGGTTTAACTCTTATTTAACAAACAGGCAGTTTCAGGTTAAAATTGGAAACAACACTTCACAGCCTACAAATATCAAGCAAGGAGTACCTCAGGGATCTGCGCTTTCTTCCCTTCTATTCAACATTTTTATTCAGCCAATTTGTCAAATTATGGCAGCCCATCAAATAAGTTATACGATTTATGCAGATGACATCATGATTTATACACCGATTGATCTCATTAACCCCGACTACAGCAAGATCACAAATTGCCTTGACAACATGTCTTCCTGGCTCACATGCAATAACCTTGCCTTAAACTACAATAAAACAGAGGCGCTTATTGTCACTCGAAACACCGACTTCAACCCCCCACCTTTCATTAAATACAACAACATTACAATACCAGTTAAGGATGAAGTTAGATATCTTGGAATTACCCTCGATAAAGGTCTAACCCTCCAGTCACACATCAGAAAAACTGTGAGGTCTGCATACTACAGAATGAAAGTGATTAGACGCCTCAAGCCCTTACTCTCATATGACCACTTCCGGTCTGTCTGCCAAGCCTTAATAACTCCTATTCTGGACTTTTGTAATCCTATCTACTACGGTCTTTCAAAACACTCACTTAAACCTCTTCAGATGGCTCAGAACACGGCAGCCAGAATTATTGCTGGCTCAGCATCTCAAGATCACATTACCCCTACTCTCAAAGAGCTCCACTGGCTTCCAATAAGCCAGCGCGTCAAATACAAGATAGTAATTAATATATTCAAGATCAGACATAAATGCTCTGCTTTTAGCCTTCATAACCTCTTACTCCAGAATAACAACAGGCCAAGACGAATAACTACATCAAACACCCTCAGCACCCCAAGTAGTTTCAGAAAAGCGTGTAAATGTACTACACAAAGGGCAATTTCCTTATCGGCCCCACTTATATGGAACTCTCTCCCTCCCGATGTGCGATCCATGGATGATTTAAAGGAGTTCAGAAAACAACTGAAATTTGTACTCTTCACTGAGTACTATGGCACAGACATCTAACAGTCTCTATTATTATAGCCTGCATATAACTTGTTTTACTGTAACGGTTCCTTGATGTTGCGTATCCCAATTTTACCTTCACTCTTTAGTTTAGTCAGTGTATGCCCCCCTGTCTCTGTTCTCCCTTCTTGTGTCTGGTAACCGCTTTGATTTAAGGAAAAGGCGGTATAGAAAACCTGTTAAATAAAATAAATAAATAAATAAATAAAAGGTGATTTTTGCTGAATTTGCTGCTTAACTGTGAGTTCTATCTGTCTGTCTGTTTGTCTCCACATATTTATCTATCTATTTGCCCTTATTGGTGGGTTCCCTTACCTACTCCATTGTGTGTGCCCACAGTTCAGGAACAGCCTACTGGCCAGAGACACTTAGGTTCCCGCCCATCCTACCACTCACCCCACCCACCACAGGGGCTACATTGCCTATATAGTGGTCACATACATGCCATCTACCGTTCCTAACTTGGGTTAAAACCCATATCTTCTTCGTCTTTTCTTCTCCTTCTTGGACTGCTTAATCAACATGTTGTGCATTCAGTGCAATAGCTGTGGTACTTTCATTCAAAGATGAATCATTTGGAGCCTAAGAGCTTGTCCTATATGTCTAAAGTCAGCTGCCATGCATGAAGAACTGACTCTACTAAGGAAAGAGTTAGCTGCCATGCATTAAGAAGTGTCTCTACTGAGGGAGGAACTGGCTGCAATGAAGTACACCTCTTCTAGGATAAAAACTGAACAAAGTCCACCACCGCTCCCACAAAGAACAAACACCACAGGAACAAATGGATCACAGTGGGTTCTGGTAGATTGTGACCTGTAACGCAGAGACATCCTATACATCAAGAGATATCCCTGCACGATGCCTTCTCTGTCATGGCTAATGAGGATTCCCAATCCAAAGAAACTGAAGGGCCCTTAAATAAGTCAGACAATGCCCAATCTCCTGCTAAAGGACCAAATATGAAGACAGAAAACTACTACTACTTGGAGATTCCATCATCAGAGGCACCAACTTGGGAACACAGTTCAAAGGAGAGAAGATAGTCATGTGCTTACCAGGCTCTTCAGCCAGCAGGAATACAAACCAAGTTGTTGAAATACTTAGCGCAAAAAGTGAACACTCCAAACTTGATGTTATTATCCACTTGGGCACAAATGACCTGGCTAGAAACAGTGCCTCTACAGCTCAAAAGGACTTCCAATCTCTGGGAGAGAAACTCAAGCCCATTGTTAACACTGTTGCATTCTCAGAAGTTCTACCTGTTCTTGGTAAGGGGACAAAAAGGCTGCATCGCATTAACAGCTTTAATACATGGCTCCAGACCTGGTGCAAACAAGAAGGATTCAGATTTATTGGCAACTGGGGCAACAGATGGACCAACAAGAGACTATACTGTGCTGATGGACTATACTGTGCTGTGCTGATGTGCCTGAAAAATTCAGGCAGTATGTGGATATGCATTTAAACTAGGAAAAGGGGGTGACGAATGTGGAAGGTCAACATCTGCATGCCACCCCCTGCAAAAGCAGAATAACATCAGAAACAGCCACACTTTTAAACCACACATCAAAAACAAGTGGGAAGAAGTGGGCAGAACAAAATCAATGCAAAATACACACAAGCCACGTAAATGCTGGAAAGCAATGAGCACAAATGCTCGAAGCTTAGCCAACAAAATTCCGGACGTGGAAGCCCTAATGGTGGAAACGGATTTGGACATCGTGGCCATTACAGAAACATGGTTTAATGAATTGCATAATTGGTATATAGCCATAGCTGGCTATAATCTATTCAGAAGAGACAGAGAAAATGGAAAAGGAGGAGGAGTAGCCTTGTATGTCAAAAGCAATATTAAAGCTACTGAAATGCAGGGGACATGGGGAAAAGAAGAAGCGCTCTGGATTGCGTTGGAAAGAGGAGATGGCACTGTCATCCATATTGCTGTAGTCTTCAGACCTCCGACTCAAATTGAAGAGAGAGAGAACAAATTGATTATAAAAATTGCCCAGATAGCAGCAAAGGGGGAAGCGATCATATTGGGTGACTTTAATCTACCTGATGTGGATTGGATTACTCCTTCTGGACATCTGGAAAGAAGCAAAAAAATTGTGGATGCTCTCCAAGATGCATTTCTTAGACAAATGGTGATGGAACCAACCAGGGAAAGCTCAATGCTGGATGTTGTGCTCACCAACGGTGATAGCGTGTCGAATGTCTGCATGAGTGCCCCTGTGAGCAACAGCGACCATCACACGGTGTGGTTTGAGATAAAAGCCATGGTACAGGCCAGTCATAGCAAGCTCTAAGTCCTAAACTTCAAAAACACTGACTTCAATAAAATGGCTGAGTACTTAAAGGAGGAGATGACGGGGTGGAAGGAGATAAGGGAAGTGGAATTGCAATGGGCTAAACTAAAGGCGGCAATAAAAGGGACAACAGATAAATATGTAAGAAAATAAAATAAAAACAAGAGGAGAAGGAAACCTATTTGGTTTTCCAAAGAGGTGGCTGCTCAAATAAAGGCAAAAAACACAGCTTTCGCAAAATTCAAAAGCTTGCAAACAGAAGAACACAGAAATGAATACAGGATCAAGCTCAAAGAGTCTAAAAGAGAAATAAGGATAGCAAAATCAAAGGCAGAGGAAAAGATGGCTAAAGATGTTAAGGGTGGCGACAAAACTTTCTTCAGGTATATTCGGGAAAGGAAGAAGATCACAGTTGGAATTGCAGGACTCAGAAGTGCTGGGAAAGGACTCGTGGAAAGTGACACTGAAAAAGCGAAATTGCTAAACAAATATTTCTGCTCTGTTTTTACTAAAGAAGATCCTGGAGAAGGATGAGCTGTGACTCCCAAATATAAAAATGGGAATGAAGTAGATACCACACCATTCACATCCCAGGATACTGAAAGAGCTCAGAGAGGTTCCTGCAGGACCGTTAAAGGATGTCTTCAACAGATCCTTGGAAACAGGAGAGGTTCCTCAGGACTGGAGAATGGCTGATGTTGTACCTCTACACAAAAGTGATGACAGAGAAGAAGTGTCAAACTACAGGCCCGTGAGCCTTACCTCGGTGGCGGGAAAAGTAATGGAGGTGCTCCTGAAAGAGCGAATAGTGAACTTTCTCAAAACCAACAGGTTGCAAGATCCGAGGCAACATGGTTTTACCGAAGGACGGTCTTGCCAAACAAATCTGATTGAGTTCTTTGACTGGGTGACCAACGAACTAGATCAGGGGCGTGCAATGGATGTCATCTACCTGGATTTCAGCAAAGCCTTTGATACTGTTCCTCATAGGAGGCTTGTCAATAAACTCAGTAGCTTGGGAATGAGTCCCAAGATGGTAAACTGGATTAGAAATTGGTTGACTGACAGACAACAGAAGGTGATGGTACATGGAGCTCACTCGGATGAGAGGAAGGTGATTAGCGGGGTGCCCCAGGATTCAGTCCTGGGCCCGACACTGTTCAATATATTTGTGAGTGATATTGCTGAAGGACTGAATGGAAAAGTCTGTCTTTTTGCAGATGACACAAAAATTTGCAACAGAGTGGACTCCCCCGAGGGAGTGGTTAACATGAGGAAAGATATACAAAAGCTGGAAGACTGGTCTAATGCTTGGCAACTACGATTTAATGTGAAAAAGTGCAGTGTCATGCACTTGGGTAGCAGAAATCCAAGGGAAATGTACACGATAGAGAGCGAGAGGTTGGTATGCACGGTTCAGGAGAAAGACCTTGGTGTGATTATCTCTGATGATCTCAAGGAGGCAAAACAGTGCAACAAGGCGGTGGCAAAAGCCAGGAGGATGTTGGGCTGCATACAAAGAGGGATTACCAGCAGAAAGGAAGAGGTACTTATGCCACTGTACAAGTCACTGGTGAGGCCTCACTTGGAATACTGTGTTCAGTTTTGGAGACCATATCTTGCAAAAGATGTAAAAAGACTGGAAACTGTTCAGAGAAAGGCGACCAAAATGATTTGGAGCCTGCGTCAGAAGCCTTATGAGAAGAGACTTGAAGACCTAAATATGTACACGTTGGAGGAGAGGAGGGACAGGTGAGATATGATTCAGACCTTTAAATATTTAAAGAGAAATGACGAACAAACAAACCTCTTCCAAAGACAGGGAAGCTGTAAAACTAGAGGGCATAACATGAAGCTGCAAGGTGGTAAATTGAACGGCAATGTCAGGAAATATTTCTTCACTGAAAGGGTGGTGGATGCTTGGAATGCCCTCCCGATGGAAGTGGTGGGGGCAAACATGGTGACGGAATTCAAAACGGCATGGGACAAACACAGTGGATCCCTTTACAGCAACAGGATAAAAACAAAATAAACGGTACCATCTAACTTCTGAACCATCTAACGAGTGGTGGGTTCACCCCTAAACAAAGACATGGGGAGGGGTGGCCTGCAAAGAGCAACAGGTGCACCTACTCTTGCCATCCTGCTGGGCAGACTAGATGGACCATGCTGGTCTTTATCTGCCGTCACTTACTATGTTACTATACTACTATGTTACTAAAATGCTTAAGGCAAAATACTTTTCTCAAAAGTTACTAACTTCCTTTCTTTAGCTTTATACTGATACAATTTTCATTTCTCATTTTCAGATCTCAGACAAGTATGTAATTTGTTATCCTCTCTTTTCTCTACAAATTATACTAGAATGTTGTACTAGGTTATTCTGTGCCTAGGTAGCACTATTTATCTTCTGGGTCCTTTCTTGCAAAGGAGCTCAATGAATTTCATCCAGGTCATCGGGGTCTGGCCAGCACAACTACAGGTCCTCTTAGGTCTGGTCCAGCGATGGTCATAAGGAATCCCTACTACCCATTAACTAAGGGACCAATGCGGGAAACCTTAGCATAGCACTGTTTCTCCAGGACAGCAAACTTGTGCAGCATATGGGGCTACTAATGCAGACTCCTGAGCACATGGGTTTTACACACTGGTTACTTTGCATACAGCATCACTGTGCAAAAGTCAGCTTTAAACTTGCACTATGAAATCCTACACTACATCTTTAAGCACTGGGCTCTAGCTCAGGGTTTCTGATCAGCCTATAAAAGAAACCTATTTCCCTATAGGTGTTTAAGAAGCGATGGAAGCCAGGAATTTTTTTGGAGTTGAGGAACAGGAAAGAACCAGGATCCTAGCTAAATTCCCCATAATCAAAGGATAATTGTTATAGCCCTGACTAGGACACCTCCCCCCTTGACACACATACATACACACAGTGGCATGCCAAGTCTATTTGTTGCCTGGAGCAGATGTCCCCCGCAACGCACCCCCGGAAAGGGGGGTTCCAAAATTCCAGGTCCACATGCATTGCAAACTTACTAAACTCCTTCATTGGCTTGCCACACTGCCTCTGCACTGGACCCACCAGCTGTTCCTTCCCGGGCAGAAGTCTCATGATACCACAAGACTTTGGCCTAGGAGGGAACAGCTGCTGGGCATGGCATAGAGGCAGCGCAGCAAGCCGGCAAAGGAATTTAGTAAGTTTGCCACATGCGGGCCTGAAACAGGGCTGCTGAAACCGGATGTGGCATCAAAGGGTGGCGGAAACGGGAGCCTGGTGGTGGCGCCGGTCCTGGCCTGGAATTTCGCGCTCTCCTCTTCCTGGCCGGCACCTGGGGTGGGCTGGATCCACCACGCCACCCTTGGTACATCACTGCATATACACGAAAATTATTTTGCAAGCGCAGAGAATTTCCAGGCAAAAGTTCTTTTCACAGGCTCTTTTCACTTTCAAGCCTCAGGTTAACTGCTTAGAACCTTTCATTAAAATAAAGAAACAGCTAGGCAAGTAGTTTTGGCACTGGAAATCCATTTCAAATCCGTTTAGAAACCTCAGACATATCCAAAGCTCACCAGATAAGTTCTCCTCAGGAACAAACCAGCAATCTACTTTTAAATTTATCCTCAAACAGCACTATTCTCACAGACAGTCTCTCAGGTTTGCTTCTTTTTAAACAAATGTTCCGATTCTTTTCACAAAAATCATCTGCAGCACTGCCAGCTTTATCATCAGCCTTACTTTATAAGTCATCTCACTTTAGAAGAGCTTTTTTTCCTTTTTGACAGGCATTCAATTATACTCACACATAGGGGGGTGTTTACTAAATGGGGCCGCGGCTCCGATATCGCACAGAGTCCACTACCACCATTTAGTAAACACACCCATAGCCTTTACTTTTAAGTCATACAAAGCTGAAATATTTTCCTTTCCTAAGCAGCACACTAAATTATCAGAAGCCTTAGAGGAGTAATTAATCCTTTCTGAGTTCTTTATTTCTTTTTTTCTCCTCAGTTAGTCAGCTCCTCACAACTCTTTTCTGAAAATATAAATGACCTCACTTTTACCCTTCGGCCACTCTAAGTTCGATCATACCCTTCAAATATCAACCCTTTCATCTACTCAACCGCAGCAGAACGGAACAAATACAGATACAGGGGCGGGCCTTGGACTGGTCTAGCAGGGCCTAAGGAAAGGACATTAACTGATAAGTAAAATGTCACTGTCCCTGTTGTCCGGCTAGACCAGTCTAGACAAGTGTGAAGTACCAAAGCTACAACTCCACTGGGCGGGAAGAAGACACAGAAGCTCGCAAAACCCTTGAGCTAAAGGCCGTGTCCGCTCTTGCGTGGACATCCAAGTGGTAATGTTTGACAAAGGTGGAAAGTGCTGCCAACGTTATCGCCTGACAAATGTCTGCAGGGGCTACCAAGCTTCACTTTACCCAAGAGGACACTTGTGCTCAGGTAGAATGGGCATGCAAACCCTCTAGAACCAACCAGTTCCATTACAGATACATCAAGGCAATGGCTTCCTTAATCCAGCACCCCAAAATTGTCTTAGCCACCACGTCACCTATGCGTGGGCCAGCAAACAGCACAAAAAGATGATGGGACTTACAAAAAGAATTCATAAAACCCATGTACCAGAGAAACATCCTGCAGACACCCACAAGGCCAAGATCCTTATCCTTTCCCCAATACTGCTCCTTAGAGAAGGAGGGCCGACAGATCACCTGGTTCACATGAATGTATAAATCTCCTTAGGCAAGAAGGAAAGCACAGGCCAAATGGAAACGACCTCTTTCGAAAAAAGACAGATAAGGATCTCAGCAAGACAGAGTCTGCTGCTCGGAAATCCACCTTGCAGACAAAAAAAGACTGTCTTGAGCGTCAAATCCTGCAAACGGTTCAAGGGGCACCCACATCAGAGCTCTGAGCACGAGACACACATCCCAGAAAGAGACCACAGACCAGAGGAGAGGAAGCAGATGCTGAATCCCCTGGAGAAAGCATGAAATATCCGGGTGCAAGGCTAGAGACTTACCAGCCACTGTACCTCAGAAACAGGTCAAAGCTAACACCTGAACTTTCAGGGAGCTAAGGGAAAGTCCGTTCTCCAGGCCATCCTGTAGAAAAAAACAACAGGGAAGGCACCTTGGCCACCTCACAAGCCAACTGCCAAGCGCTGCATCATCGCTCGAAGAAACACCAGATACGCACTTATGCTAGCCTGTTAGACCTCCTCCGGGCTCTGAGCAGAGTGGAGACCACTTTCACAGAACAGCCCTTTTGCCCCAGACATCTCCTTTCAAGAGCCAAGCTGTAAGCAAGAAGGGAACCAGCTCCTCCAGGATGATTGGTCCCTGCCGCAATAGGCCCCGAAATGGAGTCAACCGAAGAGGAGGCACCTGTAGCAGCCACATTAGGTCTCTGACCCACGCTTTCCTCTGCCAGTCCGGCACCACCAGGACAATATTGCCCTGGTGTTGTTCTATATGCTGAATCACACGCTTCACCAGGGACCACGGATGACACTCATACAGCAAGTGCTGGATAGGCCAAGGCTAGGCCAGGGAGTTGATGCCCTTAGATCCTGTCTCCGCACAAACACTGAAGAAGTGGAAAACTCTGGCAATGGAGCAGGTCGCCATCATATCCATTTTGGGGTGACCTTAGCGGCGCAGAATCAACTGAAACTCCTCCTGACTCAACTCCCATTCTCCAGGATCCAGAGACTGCCGGCTGTGGACGTCCACTTCCACAATGTCCACCCCAGCAATGTGCTGAGTCGACAAGACTAGAGGCTTCTTCTCTGCCCAGACCAGCAGGACAGCCATCTCCAGAGCTACCCTGGCATTCCTAGTGCCACCTTAAGCCACCTTGGCATTGTCTGAAAACACCTGAACCGCCCAGCCCTCAACCAGGGGCCGGAAATACAAAAGAGCCAACCTGATGGCCTTCACTTCGAGGAGGTGGATGGACTAGACTGTTTCCCCTTGATTACAACGTCCCTGAGCTGTATGGTCTTGGAAATGGGCTTCCCAGCCTGAGAGACTTAAGGATCCAGGAGAAATTGTCCAGTGGCATGCCCTTCCTCAGATGATAGGGCTCTGCCACCACTGCAGGCTGGACTTCACCATCAACATGAGCCTGCACTTAAACTCCTGAGAAATTGAGAACCACCAAGCCAGCAAGGACCGCTGGAGCAGTTGTATATGAGCATGTGCCCACGGCACCATCTCTATGGTCACCGCCATTAATCCAAGGAACTGAAGATCATCCCAGACTGGGAGCCTGCTGCGCACAGAACAGCACCAGGAAATCTAACAGTCTTTTGACTTCCTCTTCTGGCTGGGAAACTCTCACTCGAGTGTCAAAAATTACTCCCAGAAACTCCAGGGACCGGAATGGTAACAGTTGGCTCTTTCTCTGATTGATCACCCAGCCGAGGCTTTCCAAAAAGAACACCACCACCCAAGATGCTTCTGAAAGGGAATGGGCTCAGATGAACCAGTTGTCCAGATATGTGCCGCAGCTGCCACTACCATGACAGTGGAAAAAGTACTCTGGGCGGTGGATAGCTTGAAAGGGAGGGCGGCAAACTGATGGTGAGAGCCAAGCACAGCAAAACGCAGATGCCTTTGCTGATCCCTCCAGATTGGCATATGAAAATGAGCCTCGGCCAGATCCAGAGAACCAAGAAGTCCCCTCGGTGCACTGCTTGAATCAAGTAGCGCAAGGTTTTCATCCAAAGGTGAAGGACACGCAAGTGCTCATTGACCGCCTTGAGGTCCAGAATGGGCCATAAAGAACCATCCTTTTGAGCACCATGAAATATATGGAGTATCTATCTTTGCCCTGCTCATCCGCGGGGTGGGGGTGGGGGGCCGGGGGGCCGACACCACTGCCTTTAGGCACAGTAACTTGTCCAGTGTAGTCCACACAGTGGCACTTTTCATCACAGACTCAGAAGGGGAGATGACGAAGTCATCCAGAATGGACTCTTTGCGTTCCAGGACATAGCCAAACTGAATGGTGTCTAGCACCCAACAATCCTTGGTAACCCGGGCTGATTCCTGAAGGAAAAGGCAAAGCTTGCCTCTAACTGGTTGAACCAGGGAATGGACACCCAAACCATCATTGTGCTGCTCAGGAGGGTCCTCCTCTGGAGGGGACCAAGTTCCTGGGCCCACGTACTCCATTAAAGAACTGAAAATGAGCCCGAAGTCCTGAAGCAGAGGGGAAGAAAGGCTTTCCAGGTCAGTAACGATTAAAATCCCGAGACCCTGGGGATCCGGCCAGCACACACTTGGTAGAAGAGCAGAGGTTGATAGGAAGGGGGCACCAGACCGCTTCACAGGTCCCTGGACCTATCTTCCGGAAGGTGGTAAGATTTCATCTTGCCCAGGTCTTTCAGCAGCTTCTCTAAATCGGCTTCAAAAAGAAGCTTCCCATTATAAGCCAGTTGGGCCAACCAGGCTTTGAATTATGAGTCCGCTGCCCAGTGTTGGAGCCAAATCCAACGCCATGACCCCATCCTTAGGGCATCATCCCTGGCCGCCAAATATACGAAGTCATGCACAGCATCAGAAAGGAAGGCCGTAGCCGACTCCAAAAGACGGGTGGTATCATCTGACGGAAGAGAGGGAATCCACTGAAGCAGGGCTTGAGACATCAGGCTGGCATAGACTGCCAGCTGCAGAATAACAACCACCATAGCGAACTGACTCTTCAACATCGACTCCACCTTATGGTACAGAAAATCCTTTAAGGTCGATCCGCCTTCACTAGGAATGGTGATCCGCCTGTTAACTACTGTAACCTGTGCATTCACCTTGGGAATACCAAACCATTCAACACACTCCTTCTCCAGGAGAGCACAGATCTTCTTACACACCTTTAGCCCCTTAAGAGGAGAGTCATGAGAGTCCCACTCTGACCAGATCATATCCTTGATCACACCTGGGAATGGGAAGACAGTAGTGGATTTTCACACCCCTTGAAGGAGTGGATGTACCTTCAACTCCTGCTCTGTGCCGGAAGTATCCATCAAGTTTAAGGCGAATGAGACCCTGGCAATCAACGCCACCAGCTCGTCCTTCCAGAATAGACAGATCACATCAGCCTCTTCATAATCTTCTGAAGGTGAGAGTACTTCTTCATCCACATCATACTCCAGTACGGAGTCATCTGAATCTATGTCATAGTCAAAATCTTGGACAGCTCCCAGCTATTCCCCATCTCCAGAGGGTGCCCCTCGCCGGGGATACTTAGCCAAAGACAATCAAACAGGGCTTCCATTCTCCTCCTGCTTGACATGAGCCTGTGCCTGGGGGCACCTATAGGTCACAGGGTCCAAATTTCCACATCAGAAGGACCAAGCCTGCTGCAAAAAAAGAAGAGAATTCCGAGGAGGACAATCCGGGGTTCGGAAGTTCTCCTCTCAGAAATGACTCCTCAACACCAGGGAGACTCCCTAGAGGATGAGGAGCAGCTCACAGCACAGTTGCTGGACCTTCCAGCTGGCTGGATATCATTACCCATAGCGCCATCCATTACCTTCTGCCCTGAGGCAGGCAAGACCGGACTAACTGTGTCCCCAGACTGAGGGGGAAGGGGGAGGCAGGCCCTTCAGGGACAATTCAGAAGTTGCCATGCAAGAAATGTAGAGTCCAGAATCTGGAGAAGAGGCACCTCAATTGGCACAGGTCAATCAACGTTCACTGGAAGAAGACATAGAGAGTTAAGGCAAGTAACACAACAGCGCGCGCAAAGGCCACAGTGGCACGAGGTGTGCATTAACTGCACTGTTACTGCGGCACACTTTAAATGCACTTTTACTGCAACAGGCATACAGGTGCTAGGGTAGGAATGGTGTAGGAGTCACTTGGGCAGAATGCGCATACAGACTGCCAAGCACACAATAGGAGAAAAAGCTACTAAAACATGCAGAAAATGGCAAGAAACATCCACATTGTGCCAAAGATCCTCAGCAGTCTACCTCAAATTGTGTGCCACATAGACGGAATCGTAAGCTCCCAACAAGGACAATGACGAGGTCAAGCTTGTTACTCACCCCCTGAGAGCTCCAGGCAGAGGATCCATGCCGAGCTCTGCTCTACTCAATTGATACTGTTTCAGCGGCTTTTGCAGCACTGCGTTTAAGGTGGCTTGCAGGCAGATCCCTCTGACAGCCTTCTGCAATCTTTGAGAGAGAGCAGGGCAGAAGAGAGGAGACAGGATGGGGTATTGAGGTTGTGTGAAGCTGCTGCACTCTTCCAGATCCTTCCAAATCTTTCCAATTTCTGGCTGTTCAATAGGCTCTTATCATGATAAGCACATAGAGCTGAACTAATTTTGCCTCCTCCTATGGTTACTGAAAAAAACGCAGTCTAATGGAGCCTCCTATGTCATACTCAAGTGAGAGAGCCACCCTCAAGGTCATCGTTCACAAGCGTTTAATCAATCTTTTCCACTCAGTCTTCCAATTTTCTTCAGAGAGGAGAAGATCCATCCACCATCTGCTGGCAACAAAGAAATAATGAAGAGACCTCTGACGACTGAAACAAATCAAGGCATAGGAGTAATGCCATTAAAACCAGGCTTTTCATTGGTTCTTTGTTTCCACCAATCTGCTGGTAGGGGAACACAACTCCCTTGTCTGGACTGGTCTAGCAAGATGATATGGAAATAGACATTATACTGGCCACTCTGCAGTCTTCAGGTACCATAGATGATTTTAATGAAGAGTCACAGATTATTAATAGTATATCTGAAATTTCATTTTTAGTTCTTTCAGTGCTCTAGGGTATATACCATCCAGTCCAGGTGATTTGCTGCTCTTTAGCTTTTTAATTTGGCCTATTTATAGCTTTCTGGTTCACTGAAATTTGTTTCGGCTCCTCTGAATCTCCACCATTATTTATCATTTCTGGCATGGTATGATGGAATTTATAACCTGGCCTGACCATGTGCCTGTATGGTTTGACTTTGAGCAGAAGGATCTGGCTAAAACGTAGCAATTCTGGAAAATTAATGACAGTTTTAGATGAGAAAATACAGAATCTGCTTAAGAAGGAAATGGAATATCTTGAGCTCAATGATACAAATGATCTGGAGCTGGGAATAGTTTGAGACTACTTAAAATCAGTTATAACAGCAATAAAGGGGGAAAAAAGTAACACAGTAACATGTTACTTCTTCTTTTGCTTTAGAGAAGAGATTTAAATCCCTGCAGGAGGCAATTATTAAGTTGGAAGAAGGATATAAGAAAGCAACAGACTCCAAGGCTGTTTTATAAAAAGTGGGGGCGGCAAAGAGTGAGTTAAAAAATTTAGGAGGAAGTTAATTTTCAGTTGCTGAAACAGGCAAGTCCACTTTGAGAATGGTAACAAGGCAAGCAAGATAATGGCCCACAAACTGAAGAGGTAGCAGACCAGGAACAATATTTTCAAATGAAGTACAATGAATGGTAATGAAGTCCTGGATAGGAAAAAAATTAAACAGTGCTTTATGCAGTTCTATAAAGAACTTTATAAACCTACCACTACTACTATTTATCACAGCGCTACTAGGCATATGCGTTGCTGTACAAGTACACATAAAAAAGACAGTCCCAGCTCCACAGAGTTTACAGTCTCCTAAGACAGACAAAATGGACAACTGGAGACAATGGAATTCTTGGGAAAATGATTAAAATGCAAATGGATGAACACAGGATAAGGGGTAAGGATACAAAGGCAGCCTTGAAGAAATGAATTTTTAGCTTGGATTTGAATAGAATCAGGGATGGAGTCTGATGTACTGATTTAGGTAGTCTATTCCAGGCATATGGTGCAGGAAGGTGAAAAGAATGGAGTCTGGAGTTGACAGTAAAAGAGAAGGCCATAGATAACAGTGATCTGCTTGATGAGTGAAAATTCATCCAGATAAGTCTCAGATAAGCAAGCCGAAATTTGAGGCTGGATTCTTGGAGAGATTTCAAGGTTAGAGAGGTAGATCTGAGAGTCATCAGTATAAAGCGTAGTTACTCACCTGAAACAGATGATCTCCGGGAACAGCAGGAATTTAGTCTTCACATATGGGTATCGTCGGTACCGACGGAGCCTGCGCGGGAACGCTCCCCAGCATCCAATAGGAAAGCTTTTGGGAGCATCCCTCAGCACATGCGCGCTGCCTTCCCGCCTTTCCATCTGTCCCACTTCAGTTAAGTTTGTAGCTGAGTGAAAGGATAGAGGGAGAGAGGAAAGAGACAGAGAGATAGAGAGACAACTCCTAGGGAAGGTGGGTGGGTTGTGAAGACTAAATTCCTGCTGTTCCCGGAGATCACCTGTTACAGGTAAGTAACTACGCTATCTCCAGGAACAAGCAGGAATGTAGTCTTCACATATGGGAACTCCCTAGCTGAAGATGCCAGGGAGATAGCCCCAGGAAGGTGATACCCTGTAAAGGTGGGAATCCTTCCTCCCATGGATCTCTAGCATTCCACCAGGGTTGTTGGGTAGGAGTTGAATTAAGTCTGAAAGAGATTTTGAAGAACAGCTTGGCCGAAGAAGGCATCGCGATGGGAGGCTTTATCCAGGCAGTAGTGGGCTGTGAAGGTGTGTACCAATGCCCAGGTGGCTGCTCGACAAATGTCATCGATAGACATAGAGTGGAGATTAGCCATGGAAGTTGCCATGGCTCTCACGTTATGAGCTGTGACATGGTCCTGAAGAGGAAGACCCTTACTCTCATAAGCAAAGGATATGCATTGGGCAATCCATTTAGATAAAGTTCTTTTGGAGACTGGTTGTCCCAAATGACTAGGGTCAAAAGCTATAAAAAGTTGTGAGGACTTTCTATGTTGCTGTGTTCTCTGCAGGTAAAAGGCCAAGGCTCTTTTACAATCCAAAGTATGAAGGTTTCTTTCTGCATTAGAGGCGTGAGGCCTCGGAAAAAATACAGGAAGATAAATTGATTGATTTAAATGAAAAGGCAAAACCACCTTTGGCATAAAGTGAGGATGAGTTCTAAGAACAACCTTGTCATGGTGAAACCTAGTATAAGGACGATTAGCCACTAAAGCTTGCAGTTCACTAATGCGACGTGCAGAGGTGATTGCAATTAGAAAGATGACCTTCCAGGTCAAAAACGTATGGGTTGTAGTGGCTAAAGGCTCAAAAGGCAGTTTCATGAGCTGCCCGAGAACTACATTTAGATCCCATGCCACCAGTGGTGGCTTAATGGGAGGTTTGGTTAATAGAAGGCCTCTCATAAATCTTGATATGAGTGGATGAAAGGAAATTGGTTGTCCATTCAGAGGCTTATAAGAAGCTGCAATTGCACTAAGATGGACTCTTACTGAATTGGTCTTTAGACCAGAATTCGATAAGTGAAGGAGATACTCTAGTATCGATTCTAAGGGTATGACAAGGGGGTTTAATCCCTTCTTGAAGCACCATATAATAAAACGTTTCCACTTGAAGGCATAAGATCTTCTTGTGGAAAATTTCCTAGAAGCCTGAAGGATATCCTTTACCTGTTGGGACAGGTTGAGATCCTGGAGGTCTAAGCCTTCAGCAACCAGGCCGTGAGGTGCAGGGACTGGGGATTCGGGTGCCATAGCGTCCCGTTCTCTTGGGAAAGGAGATCTGGAGCATGCCGTAACTCCAGAGGTGCCGCTTGAGAGAGATGTAGAAGCAGGGGATACCACGTTTGGCGTGGCCATCGGGGTGCTATGAGAATCATGCGACCCCTGTCTCTCTGAAGCTTGAAGAGTGTTTTGGGGATGAGGGGAATGGGTGGGAAGGCATAAAGGAAGTCCTGACCCCAGTGAATGAGGAATGCATCCCTTACCTGACAATTGTGAGCCGGAATCCTGGAACAGAACCGGGGAATTTTGGCATTTAGTGGACTTGCAAAGACGTCTATGTCTGGAGTGCCCCAGAGTTGAAATATCTTTGCCAACTGGTCTAGGTGGAGGGACCACTCGTGAGGCAGCAGTACTCGACTGAGTCTGTCAGCCCAAAGGTTTTGAATGCCCGGAAGATATACCACTAGAAGGTGAATTTGATGCTCTCTAGCGAGGACCCACAGTCGTAAAGCTTTGTTGCGTAATGACAGAGAGCCTGTTCTGCCCTGCTTGTTCACATAGAACATGGCTACTTGATTGTCCATCTGGACTAGGACTGTCTTGTAGCTGAGCTGGGCGTGGAATACCCGAAGAGCTAAATAGATTGCTCTTAATTCCAGGAGGTTTATGTGTAAACCAGCCTCCTGTGGAGTCCAGGTTCCCTGGGTAGAGAGATGATTCAGGTGTGCTCCCCAACCCACCTGTGATACATCTGTTGTTAGGGTGGCCTGAAAAAGGGGTTGATGAAAAGGAGACCCCACTGTCAGGTTGTCTAGTGATTGCCACCATTGGAGGGATAAAATTAGTCATTGAGAGTTTATTATTTTGTCCGACAAATGACCTGTGGCCTGTGTCCACTGTGTGGATAGGGTCCACTGAGCTGCTCGCATGTGGAGGCGAGCATATGGGACTACATGAACTGTGGATGCCATATGTCCCAGTAACTGTAGTAGCTCTCGAGCAGTGAGGGAGGATTTGCCCGCTGCTTGAGAAGCTAGTTGCATTATGCGAAGACACCGAGCCTGTGGAAGGAAAGCCTTTGCCTGTCTGGTATCTAGACAGGCTCCTATGAATTCCAGGCATTGGGAAGGAACAAGTTGGGATTTTGGAACGTTTATTACCAATCCCAAGTATTGGAGAATTCGCATTGTACGGGACAGTGCGGTGCTGGCCTCTGCAACTGTAGGGGCTCGAATGAGCCAGTCGTCTAAGTAAGGGAAGACAAATATCCCCAGGGCTCGTAGAAATGCAGCTACTACTGCCATGCATTTCGTGAATACCCTTGGTGCTGAAGCCAAACCAAAGGGAAGAACCCTGTACTGGAAATGTTTTCCCTTGAAAAGGAAACATAAGAATTTCCTGTGATCTGGATGGATGAGAATGTGGGTGTATGCATCCTTTAAGTCTAGAGAGCAAAGTCAATCCTGACTTTAAAGGTATGGCAGAAGAGTTCCTAGAGAAATCATTTTGAACTTCTCTCGAAACAGATATTTGTTCAATTCTCTGAGGTCCAGAATGGGTCTGTGTCCTCCTGTTTTCTTTGGAATAAGAAAATAGGGGGAGTAGAACCCTGCACCCCGTTGAAGAATTTGTACCTCCTCTATTGCCCCTTGGGCAAGAAGTGTCGAGATCTCGTGATCTAGCAGATTGTCTGCGGAGGTTTGAGAATTGAATTGCTTTAGAATAGTAGGAGGGGGCATGCTGTGAAAATGAAGTGTGTACCCTTCTCCTACAAAGGACAAAGTCCAGTCTTCTGCTGTTATCTGATGCCATCTATTGGCAAAGTGGCATAACCTGCCCGGGATATTGGGGGGTTGGGGACCCCTCAGAGGCAGGAAGGCAAAGCTCTCTAGGAAGGAGTCAAAGCCCTTGAGAGGGATGAACCTGGACAGTTGGTTGGCCTCTCAGGCCTTTTGGCTTCTTTTGCTTTCTAGTTTGTCCTTTTTGGGCAATCTGACCTTGAGTTTGACTCTGCTGGGTATAGGAAGGATAAAATTTCCTCTTTTTGCTGAAAGAGGATTTTTTATAAGGCTTCTTTTTGGCTGGAGTGGCTGTAGATTTTGACACTCTAGCTAGAGTAGTACTGTCAGCATCTAACTCATTAGCCTTTCCTGCCAGTTCTTGCCGAAGAGATTCTCCCCCGTGCAAGGAATGTTGCCTAACTTGTCCTGTACCCAAGTCTCCAAGTCTGATGCCTGTAGCCAGGCAATCCTTCGTGCACCAATGGCAATAGCAGAGGTTCTGTTGATGCATTCGATGCAGTCAAAGGCTGCACAATTAACAAACTCGGAGACATCTTGAGCATGCTTAACTAGAGCAAGAAAATTGTGTCTCTTGTCATTTGGGATAAATGGGCTTATAAGTTCCAAGTCTCTTGTGACTTCCTTGAGGAATATTCCCATATATAGAATATATGAACTGATCCTAGCTGAAAGCATGGAAGCTTGAAAAGTTTGGCGCCCAAAAGCATCCAGAGTCCTGCATTCACGACCTGGAGGATTGGATGCATGCCTCTTTGCACTTTTCATCCTACGCATGGCTCACTCCACTACCATTGAATGGTATGGCAGCTGAATTTTCTGAAATCCAGGACATGGCAGAACTCGATACATAGTATCAAGTCTCCTAGAGTGAGGAGAAGTAGTCAGAGGTGTCTCTCACATTCTGAGCATCCTGAGTTATGCAGAATTTCATGGATAGGCAGAGTGGCTGCCTCCTTAGGAGCTTTAGGATATTGGAGAATTTCCAATTCCTTTGCTCTGGGTTCCTCTTTAGGGCTACTGTGATTGAAAGACCTTTGGCCATATCACGGATAAAATCCTGAAAAGCCATGTCCTCTGGAGGTGACATTCTGCGTTGGGGAGAAGAGGGATCTTCTGGGAGAAACCCTCTAGTACCAGCAGAATTGTCAGAGTCTTCGGAATCGGAGGAATTGAAGTATGTCAGACGGCTGCCTAGGGTGAGAACTTACACAATCTTGACGATGCATATATTCATATGATTCTTGCAAGGTATTGTGGGTATTGTAGTTCATTCACTCCCAAACACAGCTGATGACAATAATTTGAGTTGTGAAACCAAGTGGTAAGATCAATAAAATACTTCTTTTATTGATGGGGTTTAATTCACCCAGCACATGTATGCTTGATAGCACTATAAATGAGGTTACTTGCTTGCAGTGTTTAAAATGGATAACAAAAAGTCACAAAGTAAACCAGAAAACAACCTTCAACTTGTCAGGCAATTAGCTAATGTTTTCTTAGCAAGTAATTACCAAATACAAAGGCACAAAGTAAAGAATAAACTTTGCTGGTTAGGTTAACTTCTGCTTATTTTCCACGCCGATCTCAGCAGTGATTCTCCCTTGCTCACACACACAATCAGGTGCAGCCCTAATTACTATCAATGGACCAGCTGAAAGCCTTTAGCTGGCTGGCTGCTACTGTGTGAGCCCAAATCCTGCTTTAAGAGCTGTTTGCAGTGGAAATAAAGAACAAAGTTAGGTTTCTTTGTGATGGCTGATGTGTTTGCTCATAGAAAACTAGCAATAGCATTTAGATAAAGAACAGTCCATGTAAATAGTTTCATCTGCTGTATTTCCCCCTGCATCAACAATCATAGGGTCAATATCATACATTGGCACAGATGAGTCTTTCATTAAGGCACTATCATGAGAATGCTTATTCCCTTGCTGCCATTCTCTATTATAGATAGGGTCTGGATCAGTGTTCATACCTGAGCCTCTCCTGCTATCATTATTCCTCTCTGTATAGCCTGGCCAATATGTAATCCAATTCTGATGTCCAGCCTTCCAATCTTGATCCCTGGACACTGGATCTTCTCTCACATACCTTCTGGCCTTGGTCTGAAAGTCCCTTCCACATGCAGTCTTCTCTCTTCCAGGTAGCCACTGGTGATTCCTATCTCTGCCACTCCATTCCTCTGGCTGAATCCAGTCCAATGGACTCTGCTGGCTTTTGGAATACCTCCCAGTATGAGTACTGCCTTGGAATCTCCCAGACCTTCCAATGGCCTTTCTTCTCTTCCTTCCAGAGAGTTTCCTTCTCTCTCTATCTGCTTGGCTTGGCTTCTGTTTCTCCAGGTGATACTGGTGCTTGTAGCCGTTGCTGTCTCTGTATCTCTTCCTCCCTCTGTAGCCGTTATCTGAAGAATAAGCTCTATTCTTATCCTGTTCTAATGTGTGCTGCTCCCTAACACAGCGCAGCTGTGTTGAATCAGGCCCTGCCCTTTGAGATGAGTGCTTAGGGATTACCTCATAGCTCTCTTGATTGCACACACATTCTCTCACTTCAGCCCCTCTCATGGCTGCTGGAAACCTGGTGCATTCTGGGACTGGTAGTCTTTTATGTGAAAATTCTGTTTTCTCACTTCTACCAGAACTGACAGGTTGCTTGTTCAGAGTCACATCATCTTTTCTATAGCTCCTACCTGAGCTATGATAAGCTTCCTTATCACATACCCCCCTGCTTAAGTTATTACGGACTGGTTTTACTGGTGAAACTTCTTCTCTACAGTCCGTAATACGGGAAAGTGCATCCGCATTCTTGTGTAACTTCCCGGCACGATGTTCAACCTGAAAATCAAACGCCTGTAAGGCCATGTACCAGCGTGTCAACCTGGCATTGTGGTTCTTCATTTGCTGCAACCACTTAAGTGGGGCATGGTCCGTGACCAACTGGAACTTTCTCCCTGTAAGGTAAAACCTTAACGCCTCCACTGACCACTTGATAGCCAAACACTCTTTTTCTATCGTGGAATACTTTTGTTCAGCCAGTGACAACTTCCTGCTCAGGTACATCACAGGATGCTCCTCTCCATCATGGCACTGGGATAGGACTGCTCCTAGCCCAACATCCGATGCATCGGTTTGAACCAGAAAGGGTTTCTTGAAGTCTACTCCTTTCAGTACCGGTCCTGTACACAATTTTTCTTTTAATACTGAAAACGCTTTTTCAGCTTCTGGTGTCCACTTTATCTGGTTTGGACAATTCTTTCGCAGCATATCCGTGAAAATGGCACTTTTCTCTGCGAATTGCGGTATAAACCGGCGGTAGTATCCCATAAGTCCTAAGAAACTTCTTAGTTGTTTCTTGGTTGTTGGAGGAGGAAAATTCCTGATGCTATCTATTTTGCTTAATAGAGGTTTAATTTTTCCTCTTCCCACTAGGTGGCCTAGGTATTTTACCTCCCTATTTGCAAAGGCACACTTCTTCGGGTTTAAAGTGATTCCCGCTTGCTTCATAGAGCACAAGACTGCCCTGATCCTCTTCAAATGCTCCGCCCAGGTGTTACTATGGATTATGACATCATCCATGTATGCAAAAGCATAACTTTGGTGGGGTCGAAGTACCTGATCCACTAACCTTTGGCAGGTAGCCGCTGCTGCATGCAGTCCGAAAGGCATCCTCTTGAACTGGAAAAGGCCAACGGGGGTGCTGAACGCAGTTTTCGGCTTCGACTCCCTGGTGAGCGGGATTTGCCAATATCCTTTTGTCATATCAAGGGTGGTTAAGTATTGAGCCTGTCCCAGCTGGTCTAACAGCTCCTCAATTCTTGGCATTGGATATGCATCAAAAACTGATATGGCGTTTACCTGCCGGAAGTCAATACAAAATCTTAAGGATCCATCAGGCTTCGGCACCAGGACTATGGGGCTATTCCAAGGACTCTTTGACTCTTCTATTACCCCCATGTCCAACATCTCCTGGACTTGTGCCACTACCTCCTGTCTTTTGGCTTCAGGCAAGCGGTATGGCCTTTGACGAACCAATTTCCCAGGTGGAGTTATTATTTCATGGGCCACCAAATGGGTCTCCCCAGGTATGGGTGTCAACACATCTGGGAATTCCTTAAGCAACTTCCTAATTTCTTCCTGTTGTACCATTGTCAGGTCCTCACCTATTTGGGGCTCTGATTTTTCTTTACAATCAGATACCTGGGGTCCCAAATCTTCCTCTTCACTCACCTCCCTCTCTTGGGCACAGGTGGCAGCTAAGCTTTTAACCCCTTTGACATCAGTAGAACCAAAACCTTTGGCTCCACGTTCAGAATTCTCTAGGGATGTGACCTCCTCCACAGGTGGAAAACCCAGCCTCTCACAGATCAATTGGGCAATTTTGTCTCCTGTCTTCACATGATACTCATTCTGTCCAAAGTTAAACAACAGAACTTTAATATTGCCCCTGTAATCGGGATCAATTACTCCCGCACCCACATCGATGAAAAATTTAAGGGCTAATCCGGACCTTGGGGCTACTCTCCCATAACATCCAATTGGTATTTCCACTTGGAGACCGGTGTCAACCAGGGCTCTCCCTTGGCTAGGTACAATCACATTTTCTATGCTGCACAGGTCAAACCCAGCAGACTGAGGGGTTGCCCGCCTAGGAGCTTGGGCCTTCTCAGAGACCTTATGGTACTTTAGGACGAATATCTGCTTTGGGGTAGCTTGGTCTTCTGGACGCTTAACCATCTTTTTAGCTGGGGTCTGAGGACTTCCAAATAAAGGCCCGGGAGCTACTACCATTAAACCTTCTCCCTCCTTTTTTCCTAGTCCTTCCACTAGACCCTGCTTAAATCTTGGCCAGTCTCTTCCTAGAACCAAATCAAAGGGTAGCCTAGGCACCACTGCTAATAGGATTTCCTCTTGTTTCCCTAGGCACTTAACCTTTAGCCTATAGGTGGGATATGATGATGCAGCACCATGAATGCATCTGATGTGAACTTGGCTTTCAGGGGTTCTAGGCACAAATCTTTCTTGGGCCTCTATCCTCTTCCAAAGCCTTTTTGACATCATACTCTGGTCTGCCCCAGAGTCTAATAATGCATTTGTGGTAATTCCTTGCACATCAACCATCAAAAGAAATCCTTCCTTGGGTTGTTTTAAATCCAGACCCATTAAGCTAGTGTGTGTCTGGCATCTCTTCTCAAAATGTCCCAATTTTCCACACTTGAAACATTTCTTTCTATTCCACTGTGTCATCTGGTTTGATACAGTACATTTATTTTTAGAAACATTCCTAATTATTCCTTTTTCTGATACAGCACATCTAGCCTCAGCATCCATCTTTAGAGGGCCACCCATTCTATGGCAAGCCCACGTGGCTTCCAAGAATCTCTCTGCTAGCATGGTTGCCTCTCCAAGATTTTGGCAATTTTGCTGTATAAGAAAAACATTCAAATCTTTAGGTACCCCAAGCATAAATTGTTCCAGCATTATACTATCCAATAACATTTCTACTGTCTTTTGCTCAGGCTCTAACCATTTTACAGCTAGACTTCTAATTCTCTGACTCAGAGCCCTGGGTGTCTCACCCACTTTCAATGTAACAGCTCTAAACATTCGCCTATACTCTGAAATAGACAACCCTAGGCGATCTCTAATAGCTGCCTTTACATCCTTATAAATCAAAGCCTGGGCTGCTGGCATTGCTCTGTAAGCTGCTAGTGCCTCACCAGTTAATGAGGCTGCCAGCCTTACTGCCCACTGGGTCTCTGGCCATGCTAAAGCCTGTGCCACTCTTTCAAAAGACTCTAGAAAATCATCAACATTATCTTCTGGAGTTAATTTCCCAAAATTAAATGCCCCAATCCCTTGATTGAGTCCCACATTGTCCACATGTGGTGCACCAGTACTAACTGCTGGTCTTGCATCTGTTCCACTTTGGCTCTGCAGCTGAACTAGAGCTTGCACCAGATCAAGCACTGGTTTCTGCTGTTCCATTAAGGCCTTCATAGCAGTGTCCTGGGCCTGCTGTGACAGCTCCTGCTGCTTGCAAAATTGGGCTGCCATCAACTGAGCCATCTCCCTCGGATCCATCTTGACCCCTGCAAGAAAAGAGAAAAAAAAAAAAACCAAGAGCAGCACCTTCCAACCAGGTGTGGGTTTTTTTTTTTTTTCAACTTTTTTTTTTTTCAATTACCCCCTGTGCTTACACACATCCACCACTAGACCTGCCCAGGTACATATTACCTTGTCTCAGTGATGAATCCAGCTTTGCACAGGGTCTTTTCCTCTGGGACAGCTTCCTGGAACAACCACTTTTCTTCCAAAGTGCAGATGAGGGAAAGAAATCTTCTTACAGCTTTAAACTTGACTTTTATTTGTAATCCACAACAAGTAAATCCTCTTGGTAGAAGAGCGGCCGCCATGAGTATGCTCCGGCTCCAGAAGAGACTCGCCTCCAGCGTGCTACGCTGTGGCAAGAAAAAGGTTTGGTTGGATCCTAATGAAACAAACGAGATTGCTAATGCAAACTCACGTCAGCAGATCCGAAAGCTGATTAAAGATGGTCTGATCATCCGCAAACCAGTGACTGTTCACTCGCGTGCCCGTTGCAGGAAAAATACCTTAGCACGTAGAAAGGGCAGGCACATGGGCATTGGTAAGAGGAAGGGTACTGCCAATGCTCGCATGCCTGAGAAGCTGGCCTGGATGAGACGAATGAGAATCCTGCGCCGTCTGCTACGCAGATACCGGGAGTCCAAGAAGATTGACCGTCATATGTATCACAGCCTGTACTTGAAAGTTAAGGGGAATGTCTTTAAGAACAAGCGTATCCTCATGGAGCACATCCATAAGTTGAAAGCAGATAAGGCCCGTAAAAAGTTGTTGGCTGACCAAGCAGAGGCTCGCAGGTCCAAGACCAAGGAGGCACGTAAGCGCCGTGAGGAACGTTTGCAGGCCAAGAAAGAAGAAATCATAAAGACTCTTTCCAAAGAGGAGGAGACCAAAAAATAATGGTCCTTGCTGGCTGTATATAGTATCCTTATCCTGCCAACTACGCCATTTGTCAGACGGCTGCCTAGGGTGAGAACTTACACAATCTTGACGATGCATATATTCATATGATTCTTGCAAGGTATTGTGGGTATTGTAGTTCATTCACTCCCAAACACAGCTGATGACAATAATTTGAGTTGTGAAACCAAGTGGTAAGATCAATAAAATACTTCTTTTATTGATGGGGTTTAATTCACCCAGCACATGTATGCTTGATAGCACTATAAATGAGGTTACTTGCTTGCAGTGTTTAAAATGGATAACAAAAAGTCACAAAGTAAACCAGAAAACAACCTTCAACTTGTCAGGCAATTAGCTAATGTTTTCTTAGCAAGTAATTACCAAATACAAAGGCACAAAGTAAAGAATAAACTTTTCTGGTTAGGTTAACTTCTGCTTATTTTCCACGCCGATCTCAGCAGTGATTCTCCCTTGCTCACACACACAATCAGGTGCAGCCCTAATTACTATCAATGGACCAGCTGAAAGCCTTTAGCTGGCTGGCTGCTACTGTGTGAGCCCAAATCCTGCTTTAAGAGCTGTTTGCAGTGGAAATAAAGAACAAAGTTAGGTTTCTTTGTGATGGCTGATGTGTTTGCTCATAGAAAACTAGCAATAGCATTTAGATAAAGAACAGTCCATGTAAATAGTTTCATCTGCTGTATTTCCCCCTGCATCAACAATCATAGGGTCAATATCATACATTGGCACAGATGAGTCTTTCATTAAGGCACTATCATGAGAATGCTTATTCCCTTGCTGCCATTCTCTATTATAGATAGGGTCTGGATCAGTGTTCATACCTGAGCCTCTCCTGCTATCATTATTCCTCTCTGTATAGCCTGGCCAATATGTAATCCAATTCTGATGTCCAGCCTTCCAATCTTGATCCCTGGACACTGGATCTTCTCTCACATACCTTCTGGCCTTGGTCTGAAAGTCCCTTCCACATGCAGTCTTCTCTCTTCCAGGTAGCCACTGGTGATTCCTATCTCTGCCACTCCATTCCTCTGGCTGAATCCAGTCCAATGGACTCTGCTGGCTTTTGGAATACCTCCCAGTATGAGTACTGCCTTGGAATCTCCCAGACCTTCCAATGGCCTTTCTTCTCTTCCTTCCAGAGAGTTTCCTTCTCTCTCTATCTGCTTGGCTTGGCTTCTGTTTCTCCAGGTGATACTGGTGCTTGTAGCCGTTGCTGTCTCTGTATCTCTTCCTCCCTCTGTAGCCGTTATCTGAAGAATAAGCTCTATTCTTATCCTGTTCTAATGTGTGCTGCTCCCTAACACAGCGCAGCTGTGTTGAATCAGGCCCTGCCCTTTGAGATGAGTGCTTAGGGATTACCTCATAGCTCTCTTGATTGCACACACATTCTCTCACTTCAGCCCCTCTCATGGCTGCTGGAAACCTGGTGCATTCTGGGACTGGTAGTCTTTTATGTGAAAATTCTGTTTTCTCACTTCTACCAGAACTGACAGGTTGCTTGTTCAGAGTCACATCATCTTTTCTATAGCTCCTACCTGAGCTATGATAAGCTTCCTTATCACAAGTATTCCTGACCCCGATGCTCCTGCAAAGCACGGTCCCGGTATCGATCGAAGTCAGTACCGAGTTGACCCAATACCGATCTGTCGATTCCAGCCAGAGATGGCATGGGAAGAATTCCCACCGGGGCCGCTACTGTCGGTACCGGTATCGGTGTCGATGTCGGTACTGGTGCCCGTTGGACCAACAGTACCGCAGCTGAGAGAAGAGCTGCGATGCTGCGTTCGATAGCGAGGAACCTCTGGTCTATCGACGCTGCCAATGCCTGGGTGTTGGTACCGGTAAAAGTGGCCGGAACCCCTGAGCATGGCACAGGTAGTTCTTGCGAGGTTGGGGCCTCATGAATATCCTGAAGCCCCATCGATGCTTTGGAAGCCGAAGCCTCCCGCCGGGGCTGTTTTGCCTGTGTGGTTCCCTCAAGGGCAATGCCAATGGCCTCTCGATGCTTAGCAGGAGAGCTACCCTTTGAGGACCAGCTTTTATGTTTAGTTACCTGAGATCCATGGGAGGAAGAAGAGGCCCTTGACGACGTTGATGCAATGGATCTGGCATCCGAAGAAAAGAGGGTACCGAGCTTTGCAGCCTGGTTCTGTCTTCCTCTTTTAGTCATCCCCATACAGGAGAGACATTCAGTTGGAGAATGTTCAAGCCCTAAACATTTAAGACACCAATCATGGGTGTCAGTGACGGAAATGGTACCGCCACACTTAGTACATTTTTTAAAACCACTAGTTGGTTTTTCCATGTTTTAGGAATATGGGGCCTAGTGCCCAAAATGGTGCCTAGCACCAAAAGAAAAAAGTTTCAGAAGAGAAACAGTTTAAAGCATAAGTTTTTTGGGGGGATTTTTTGAAAAAGAAAAGAAAAGAACCGGCGGTACCGGTAAGCATCGTGCGGCAGGCAAACGCGACCACAAGAAAACAAATTTAAAGACGGAATTTTCTGCGGTGACAGGGAATAGATCCTGTCGACGCTGCGGAAAACGAAGAACTGAAGAGGAACAGTTGGAAAGGCAGGAAGGCAGTGCGCATGTGCTGAGGGATGCTCCCAAAAGCTTTCCTATTGGACGCTGGGGAGCGTTCCCGCGCAGGCTCCGTCGGTACCGACGATACCCATATGTGAAGACTACATTCCTGCTTGTTCCTGGAGATAGATGGTACTGAGAAGCTGAGGAACTGAGGAGATTCACTGTGAGACTAGTGAGGAGCAAGTTGCAATAGTCTAGGTGAGAGGTGACAAGGGAGTGGATGAAAGTCTTGGTAGTGTATTCTGAGAGGAAGGGATGAATTTTGCTTATGTTAAAGAAAAAGAAATGACAGGTTTTAGCTATCTATTGGATATGTGCAGTGAAAGAGAGAGAAGAGTCAAAGATGACTTCGAGATTACTAGCTGAGGAGATAGGAATAATGACATTATTAACCATAGAAATAGAGAGGTAGATTTAGGGGGAAAGATAAGAAGTTATGTTTTGGCCAAACAGAGGTGGATTTGCAATTACACACTTTATTTTAATAAAATATGCATGCACCAACACTATGGAACTCCCTCCCGGAAGGATTTTGAGCACTTCACAATACCAAAGACTTCAGAAAGAACTTAAAACCCTTATTGTTCATAGACCACTAAGAAAGGATGATTGGCTATCCCCACTGAAGTTGGACTTTGGTAAACCAATCTGCTGCTTCTTCATACCTGTTCACGTTATTCCAAATGTACATAGTTATCCTGCATGCTGAAATATCATATACAACCCCTTTAACACTTTGTTCTGTTTTAACCTGCACTCGTTATCCCCCACTTGATATGTTCTATGCAAACTGAAAGTTTGAATGTAAACCGCTTTGACTTAAGGAGAAGGCGGTATATAAAACCTGGTAAATAAAAAAAATTTAATAAATAAGTCCTCACATATGGGTGATATCCCCGATGGAGCCCCGCACAGGAATGCTCCCCAGCTTCCATAGGAATCTTTTGGGAGGCTCCATCACACATGCGTGCCTGCCTTCCCACCTGCCATGGCCCCATCTTATCTCCAGTATGATAACAAAGCTAGTAGCCAAAATACAACTTCACGGGAGGTGGGAGGGTTGTGAGGACCTAAACAGATTCCGGAGTATGGATTAGCCGAAGTTGGAAGGCTATGAAAAGTGTGGACGGAGGACCACATTGCAGCCCTGCAAATCTCTTCCGTGGAGATCGAGCAGAGGTTGGTCAACAGAGCAGCCATGGCTCAGACACTGTGAGCCATGACATGACCCTCAAAGCACAGACCTGCCTGATCGTAGGCGATGGAAATGCAGTCTGCCACCCAAATATACAACGTGCACTTGGACATGGCAGCACTCAGCTTGCTGGAGTCAAAAGAGACAAAGAGCTAGGTGGAACAGTGATGCGCTTTCGTCCGCTCCAGATAGAAAACCAGGGCACATCTACAGTCCAACATGTGCAGCTCAGCCTCCGCTCTGTTAACATGAGGCCTGGAGAAAAAAGATGGGTAAGACCACTGATTCATTTAGATGGAATGAGGAGACCACCTTGGACAAGAAATATGAATGCGTCTACAGCACTACCTTATTTTAATGAAACCTAGTGTAAGGCAGGTGAGCCACCAAGGCCTGAAGCTCATTAACATGGTGGGCCGAGGTGACCACCATGAGGAACACAACCTTTCAAGTCAAGAATTTTAGCAGGTAAGATGCAAGCAGCCCAAAGGGAGCCGAAAGGAGCTGCACCAGCACCACATTGAGGTCCCAAGCCACCGGCAGGGGCTTAACCGGAAGTTTAGAAAGACGCAAGCTCCGCATGAAGCAGGCCACCAATTGCTTAGCAGAGATGGGCTTTCCCTCCAAGCCGCGATGGCAGGCTTCAATCGCGCTCAGGTGGACCCAGACTGAATTGGATTTGAGGCCCAAGTTGGAAAGGTGTAGGAGATACTCTAGAAGCCTTTCCAATGCACAAGAGAAGGGATCCAGCACCCTTCCAGCACACCAAACCAAGAACCTTCACCACTTAAAGGCATGGGAAAAGCATGTGGAATCCCTGTGGAAAGCCAGGAGAACATCCTTCACTTCCACAGGCAGGTTAAGCTCCGAGAGAACTACCCACTCAACATCTAAGCTGTGAGGGCCAGGGACCAGACACTAGGGTGTGGCAAGGTCCCACCCTTCTGAGAAATGAGGTCTGAGTCACAATCCAGATGAGAGGCTCCCGCCGAGAAAGTTGAAGCAGCAGGAGGAACAACTGCTGCTGGACCAGTACAAGGCAATCAGGATCATGGTACCCCAATCTGCCTGGAGCTTCAGCAACATCTTTGCCACAAGCGGGATTGAGAGATATGCATAAAGCAACCCCTTTCCAAGTTCAGCCGGTTGCTGGAAGCCATCCTAGAGCAGAATCAATCCACCTGGGTATTGTGCGGTGTGGCAAAGAGGTCTATAGACAGAATGCCCCACTCTCGAAAAATGCAGTCCACTACTCTCCTGTTGAGGGTCCATTCGTGCGGCTGGAGGACCCTGCTGAGGTGGTCGACCAGGGCATCAAGCTCTCCAGGCAAGTAGATCACCCTCAGCTCCATCCCATGAGCCACAGTGAACTTCCACAAGAACACTGCCTCCCAGCACAGGAGGTACGATCCCATGCCACCCTGCTTGTTGATGTTAAACATCACCACCTAGTTGTCTGTTTGAATCAGGACCACCTGATTGCTAAGATGTGCTCAGAACACTCAGGGGGTTATTCTGTGCCATGAATAGCGGGGATGGACGTCCCAATGGGAATGGCCACGACTAACTTCCCCGCCAGTTGTGCGAGGAAGTTAGATGGGGCGGAGAAGGGGCGGCTCGGGGGTGGAGTCTGGGCGGTCACCGGCCCTGGACATACAGGGCTGATTCTAATGTTGGGCCTGTACGTCCAGGGTCGGAAACATGTGCGGGGAAGTTATTCCACCTCTGAGGTGGAATAACTTCCCTGGACATTTTTTATTGTGCTACTGGGGCGCAGATGGGGCACAGGGCCGGAGGACATTCACCGCAGCCCAATCCTGGCCTTAGGAGGCCAGATCGGGGGTCGGAGTATGGGGAATAAGCACTTTTCCTCCGGCGGCAGGCATTGCAGCTCTTCAATGGAGCCACAGTGCCATGGCAATATGACGCCATGGTGCCGCAGCACAATTGAAGAGCCCTGACTGAGTTAGCTGGGGACAGTCCTGCATGTGCAGGCCAGACTGAATCTCAATCCCAGCCTGAACGTGCAGGACTGTTCGCAATTCTGATTCCATAGGGCTAGACATGCCTCATGGGATAAAAATCACGATCCACTCGGTACATCAGGTTCAGGGGATCTATGTTCAGATGGAATTAGGCCCTCAGAGGGCATTCACGATGGCTCACAACACCAGCTCCGACCACAGGATCTGCGTGCGCAGGCCATCCAGATGAGCTCCCCAGCACAACTGGGACACATCTGTGGTAAGCATCCGGTGCGGTGGTGGCAACTGAAAGGGGAGGCCCCTGAGCAGGTTCTGCATCTCCAGCCACCACTACAGGGATTCTGCGAGGGGTGCAGTAACCATCACCTGATCTCAGAGGTGGCCCATGGCTTGACGCAACGGGTGCTCAGGGTCCATTGAGACTGTCGCATACGGAGACAGACCAACAGGGTTATATGCACCATTGAGGCCATGTGGCCGAGCATCTACAGCATCCACCGAGCTGTCGTGTGACGTTTCTGTTGGACGGCAGCAACCACCTCTGTGAGTCACTGCAGGCAGATCATCAGGAGGAAAGCTTGAGCCTGAGTGGTACTGAAGAGGGCCCTAATGAATTCCAGCTGCCAAGAAGATTGAAGGTTGGACTTGGGGTAGCTTATAAAGAACCCCAGCCGCTTGAGCACCTGAATGGTCAGGTGGGCCGAATACTGGACCCCGTCCGGCGTGTAGCTCTTTATGAGTCAGTTGTCTAAGTAAGGGAAGACGAAGACCTCCAGGGTCTGGAGGTCAGCAGCTACCACCATAAAGCACTTTATAAGAACATAAGAACTTAAGATATGCCACACTGGGTCAGATCAAGGTCCATCAAGCCCAGAGTCCTGTTTCCAACAGTGGCCAATCCAGGTCACAAGTACCTAGCAGTTTCCTCAAAAGACACAGGTTCCACAATGCTTGTATTTGGGCAAGCAGTGGATATCCCGGGTCCCCTTTAATAATGGTTTATGGACCTTTGCTCCAGGAACTTGTCCAAACCTTTTTTAAACATGACTAAACTAACAGGTTTTACTACATCCTCCGTAACGAATTCCAGAGTTTGATTACACGTTGAGTGAAAAAATATTTTCTCTTTTTAGTCTTAAATAGGTTACTCTGTAGCTTCATTGCATGTCCCCTAGGGGACGATGCCTGTCCGAATTGGAGTACTCGGTACTCAAAGTGCTGTTCCCCTAGCACGAATCAAAAGTATTTTCTGTGAAGAAGATGAAACGGGATTTGTGTGCACGCATCCTTCAAATCTAAGGAGCATAGCCAATCATCCTTTAGGAAGTAAGGCAGCAGCATCCCTAGGGAGACCATCTTGAACTTTTCCCATACTAAGAAGCGACTGAGGTTCCAAAAATCCAGAATGGGTTGGAAACCTCCTCCCTTTGTCTTCTTGGGAACCAGAAAGTACGGGGAGTAGAAGCCCCGCCCGACCTGAGCTGAAGGCACCTGCTCAATGGCCATCTCAGTCAGCAGGGCAGTGACTTCCTCATGGAGGAAACCATGAAGTGGGTCCAGAGGGTACTCCCCTGGGAAGAAGTGGTGCAGCAGCTGGGCAAAGTGCAGCAAAACCTGCTCCGAATGATTTGCAGGACCCAGGTGTGTGTGGTGATGAGAGGCCACCTGTGCACAAAGTGGATGAGCCATTTGCTCACCTGAGGGGGCACCCTGTCGGGAACCGGGTGATTGGCTATGGTCCTGAGGAACCAGTCAAAAACCTACCCCTGGCTTGGGCTGGGGTAGGGGTTGGGTCTTCTGAGGTTTGCTGCACCTCTGCTGGCGCAGGCCCTGTACCTTCAGCTGGGCACTCTGAGGGCTTTGGTAGTACCAGCACTTGTGCTGGTAGAAGGTCTGTTTCCCTTGGTATTTCTTCCTCAAGGGGTCGGCAGTCTTTTGCAAGAGCCTGGAGATGGTGACATGCTCCTCAATCACGCTTCCTCTCATCCACTGGCTTGCCAAAGAGGTTCTCTTCCTGGCAAGGGACATCCACCAACTTGTTCTGGACCGACTATTCCAGGTCGAAGGACTGAAGCCAAGCAATGTGGCATGCTCCAATGCTCGTGGCTGCCACCCAGCCAGTCACCTCAAAGGCATCGTAGGTGGCACGAACCATGTACTTTGAGCAGTCCTTGCCATGGCCCAACAGGGTGTGGAAGGACTCAAGCCGCTCCACCCGTATGAGAGAACTGAACTCGTTCAGGTCCCTCATGATGTCCTTCAGGAACATGCTCATGTAAAGTTGGTAGAAGAGTATGTGGCCAACCAACATGAAGCCCTGAAAGCATTTTCACCCAAAGGCATCGAGGGTCCTGGCCTCCCGACCTGGTAGCACCAAGGAATGAAACGTAGTGCTTTTGATCCATTTCATGGCGGACTCCCTTACCAAGGAGTTGTGGGGTAGCTGAGGCTTCTCTAAGCCTGGGGCCTTTTGGACCCAATACATGGAACTGAGCCGCTGACTGTAGGTCGGCATCATAAGGGGGTTCTCCTTCATCCTGAGCAGCAAACACTGTAGGATCCGGTGCACAGGCACCATGACGGCCTCTTTGGGAGCCAAGGGGTATTGGATGATCTCTAAATCCTCCACTCTCAGTTCATTCTCCACCTCTAGCAAGAACAGAATGGCCTTCGCCATGTCCCAGACAAAGTCCTGGAAGGACATGTCTTCCGGGGGCAACTTCCTTGGCTCATACGGAAGGGAATGGTCCAAGGGCAGGTCCGGAGACTCCCACTTGGAGACCAACGATTCCTCCTTTGTCTCCCATCCCTCAGAGTCAGACTTTGAGAGGAAGTCAAAATAGTGCCGTGTCTCCTCCCAGCGCCGCCCTCAATCGGGTGGGGAAAGCAGTCGCTGATGGGGCCGATAGTGCTCCTCATGAGGGCACCGGTGCATCAGGGCATCGGAGCACGAGACGCTGGACAGAGAGATGGTGGCAGGGACTGGTGTGGACTCTGACCACTGATCTGACATATTCGCCTTGGCAGGGAGTGCATGGGTCTCCAGGATGGGTTGTATGGCAGGTGGCAATGCTGCCAAGTGCAGCAGGGCCCCTGGGGCCCATGCGGCCAGGATCGCCACCATGTGCGCAAGAGCCTGAAGGCACTCTGCTAGCACTGCTGTCTCCGAGGTCACTGGGGCCAGGATGACAACTTCGGCCACCAACTCCGGCACCCATCTCAGGGACTCCATGATGGTTTGAACATCGGGAGGCTGCTGACAGCCCTCCAGGGTCTTGGGAGTCAACTCCTCCTGCTGAAGCAGCTTGGCAGGCCGCTCCCGGCCATTTCCCTCGGTGTCACGTCAGAAAGGACTCTGGTGTTGATGCCCATGGCCTTTGGTCCGGTTCTTGGACACCCCCTTCGATGTCGATGAAGCAGATAACTGCTCCTTCTGTGACTCCAATTGGAGGTCGATGGACAGCCTCCGTTCCATGGTACCATGGCCCCTCGGCTCCGAGTGAACATGGGTACAACACAGCATAGATGCCTTGGCGGAGCCCCGTGAGGGCGTCATCGCAAATACAGATACCAGGACTGAGGACACCAAGTCCGATGGTCCAAAGAGGGACTCCGCTGCTTCTCCTGGCCCTTCAGGCCATTCTTGGTCATCTGAAAGCAGAGATTAGAGGAAGAGGGCTCATGGTCGGGCTCAAGGCACTGGAGGCACCCATTATGTTGGTCGGTGACTGAGATATTGCTTGCACTCAGTACACTTTTCAAATCTGCTGGCTAGCTTGGATGTGACTGGGAAGATGGCCGCCACAAGAGTGAATGGTTCATTGTCACCAGTCAGCAAAACCGCACAGAAAAGAAAAAAAAAAAACCATGCAAAAAAATAAGAAAAAAGCAACATCAGCTGCCAATATGCACCCGACGACTGGAGGTAGGCACTACGAAAGAAAAGAGACCCACGAGGGGGCAAGAAAAAAAATCACTCTTTTTCCAGCAATAACAGGAACACATCCTAGGGACTCCATGGAAAAAGAAGACTGGAGATAAGATGGCACCGCGGCAAGCAGGAAGGCAGGCGTGCATGCACGATGGAGCCTCCCAAAAGCTTCCTATGGAAGCTGTGGAGTGTTTCTGCATGAGGCTCCATTAGGGTTGTCACCCACACATGAGGACTTACTTCCTGCTTATCCACAGAGAATGTACTGTTCATTTGCTCTTCTCCAGTCTCTTGAGACTACACCTATTTCCAGGGATAAATGGAACAGAGATATGAGGGGTAAGGCCAGTATGCCCTTTAGCTCTTTCAAGAAGCTGAGTTGTACCACATTGTCTGTGTCTAATTATATCAGTAATCGAACACTGCTTCCTCAGCAGAGTAATGCACTTACCTTGCAGAGCTTTAATATGTTGCCTTTTGCCTTTGGACCATCACCCTCTACTTCTAAGATAAGGGCAAAACAATGTATTTATTTGTTTGTTAATTAGAGGATCAATATTCTGAATAATTGCCCAGGTAGCTTTGGAAACTACCCACACAATCTTGCTATCTGAAAATCTCCCCCGAGTGGTTAGATTCACAGTACTGGAGGTGCCCCAAGGGCATGGTTACAATGTACAGTGAAGATATTCAGCACTATCTGGCTAAATTTAACCAGATAAGTTTGACTTTGGCCCTCCTTCCCATTGACAGCTCAACATGATAAATAAGAATAACAAAAAGCTCAAGGAATAAATAAAAATAACAAACAATGCATAAATAACATATACACAAAAACTGAAATTATGTAATAAGCTGCTGCTGAAGATTTTTACGTTATTACTGTGTACAACTCAAGCCTGTATCAAAATAAGATAGAATAACTGGCTAACTGAACGCACATTTAAACAGCTGTGTTTACACAATATACAGTATGGAGTTTATTTTAGATGAGATAAACATGAGACAGAAGTCCCAAAAAGCCGACATAGATGTCGTAACTGCAGGAACATGCTGAAGGCAATTTCAGAACGGGGCAGGTCTGCACGTTCCAGTGGTAGCCACACTCAAGTCTGGATGTCCCAGGATGGGCGTGTTTGGGGGTGTTTCTGGGTGGGGCCATGGCAAAGCAAGCAGCTACACATGCAAGGCATTTTTCACATAGAGCTTGGGATATGCCAGGCATGGTATCCAAACATCCTGTTCTACACCTGCTCTAAATCACAAATAGATTAGGAACTTTGCTGTCTATGCTGATCGCGATTTGCAATGGTGACTGGAGAAACTTGTACTGGAGAGAGATTGGTGTGTTTGTCATCCTTGTCTACCAAGCAGTCTTGTAGCAATCCTCCTGTATCTTTGCTATTCATTCTCCTCCCCCTAGAAGTGCTCATCATATCCCATTGTTGCCCACTAGCCAACCTCCAATCCTCAAACACCCCCGTTCCTCTTCCAAAGTCCATGGGCCTCACCTTGTCCTGCAGCTTTGTATCCCCCATATTCCCCTGTGTGTTGCACTCTCTGCCTGTTTGTGCCCATGCCATGACACTGAGTGTGTGTGTGTGCCAATGTGTGTTGACATACTGGAGAGGTGTTTGAGTGGCCTGTACTGGGAGTCTGAGTATCACTGTGTGTTTGTCGCCGTCTGTCTGTCTGTTTTTCTGTGTTTCAGTGTTGCACAGAGCACTGCGAGTTGGTGGTGGGATATCAAGGCTGTAGGGGGTGGGATATCAAAGGTGTTAGTAGTGGGTATAAACCATGGATACTGGTGTGCTCTGGTCCTACAGGAGAAGGCCTACAGGGAGCACAGGAGGGACAGAAGAGGACAGCTGTACTAGAGGGTGTACTGAGCCATGGTCTCATATCTGGACCTCACAGATGACCAGGGTCTGACCTGATTCAGGTTTGATAAGGAGGCTATACACCAGATTTGTCAGGAGATGGATCCTCAGCTCCGCTCGTCCATACAGAGAGGCCAGCTCATGCCTCTGCATCTGAAGATCATTACAGCCCTAGCATTCCTGGACCCTGGCAGCTTTCAGTCAGAGGGATTCAGCTAATCAGCAGTGCCCAATGCATATCATAATCATTGACAGCCTTTCTAATCCACACAGTAGACTAAATAGCCTTCTCCAACTCTGGGCAGAAGGGGCAGTAGACAATGCTGCAATGCTGGGTGTCACTGACTGCACGCATATGGCCCCCCAGGCCCCAAGAGGAAGGGAATCTACCTACAGAAATGGAAGGCCTTCTACTCTATGAATATGTAAGTGGTCTGCAATGCCCAGGGCAAAATAACTGGTCTTTCCATGATCACAGGCAGGGCCAGCATTACCATTAGGCCCACTAGGTGGTTGTCTAGAGCACCAATGGTAGGAGAGTGCCTATTGTCACCGCTGCCACCCCTCTCTGGGATTTATAGCAGCCGTAATTACCTCTGAACAGTGGCACAGCATTTACCGTAAACTCTGGTGCTGTATTGCTGTTCCTGCTTCTGTCCCCGATGCAAACTCCCTGTTTGCATGGGACAGAAGCTGGAATTTATGGTAAATGTTATGTCACTGTTTTGATGTAATTGCTGCCATTGCAGGTCCCAGAGGGGGCAGAAGCGGCAGCAATGGGGGTGGGGTGGGAGCAGGGGGGACATCAGGAATGAGGTTCGCCTAGGACGCCCCATATCCTTGCACCAGCCAGGATTCATATATCCTCACACAGTCACCAGTTTGCTGATGTCTTGACTACCCTTCTTCTTTCCTATCAATTTATGGCACTCTTTTCCATTTCTTAGCTCCGCAGTACTGCTACTAATATTGTAAACCGCCCTGAATCCTTGGCCAGGGCAGTATATCAAATGCAAAATAAAGATAAAAAGATAAAGATAAAGGCATCTATGAGCACTTCAGCAGCAGAGACATCATCAGAGGCTGGATCCTAGATAAGCAGGAAGAGCACTAAGGCCATAGGTGTAAAGTGTGTACAGGGGATTTGAAAAATGACTACCAGCAGTCCCAGAACAATGTATCTGCAGTATGTGCCACTAGAGAGCAAGCTCGTAGGAGAGATGAGTATTAGAAAACCATTTCATTAAAAAAAATTGATGGCTATAAATGAATAAAAGCAGATAATGAACCGGGGAGGTTAACTAATGAATTCTGAAGGGCTGTATGCCTTATGAATTTGCAATATATGAACTAAAGATGTCATGTGCAGCATTAAGTATGAACTTTGGAAACTATCTGGTTTTTAACTAAATCAACTGAAACATTAAAAAGAATAATGACTGAATGAAAGAATCATGAAATAAATTAAGTTTTGATAAGAAGAATATTTCTGACTAATGATTGCACTTATCCACAAAGGTAGTTACTCACCTGTAACAGGTGTTCTCCAGGGACAGCAGGAATCAGTCCTCACAATGCATCCTGTAATTATGTAATTTATGTATATATGTAAAGCCTCCTCTCAAGCAATCAAATGTAAATCTGTAACCGTTTGCTGTGACTATTACCCTCCCCTGCAATCCTACTGTATGCTTAAATTCTGGCCTGTACAACCGCACCCTTTTGTATAGAAAACCGCCACTGATCGCTGGAAGTGGCGGGATACAAGTGTACACTAAATAAATAAATAAATATGGGTGACATCGGCGCCGACAGAGCCCTCGTGCAGAGCAATTTCCCCAGCTTTCAAAGACAGCCTTTGGGAATGCCTTGCGCATGCGCGGTCCCCTTCCCGCCCAAGGGTGCCATCTTGCTCAGTCAGATGACATAGCTAAAAAGACGGCAAAAAGAATAAAAAGCAATAATAGGACTGCAACTCGAGGGGAGGAGGGAGGGTCATGAGGAAAGATTCCTGATGTTCCTGGAGAACTCTGTTACAGGTGTGTAACTATGCTTTCTCCAGGAACAAGCAGGAAGTCAGTCCTCACATATGGGACTCCCTAGCTACAGGCTACCGAGAACCTATAGATGAAAAAAGGCTCTCTCTAGGCGAGCCGCAACAGCAGTGAAAGAACTTTCTCTGAGAATGCATCTCCCACAGTAGCCTCACACCAGAGGGTCGGAGGGTCGGAGCTGCCTAAATCTCAAATAGATTCCGGAGTACCGCCTGACCGAAAATGCTGTCCCGTCGGGACTCCCTCTCCAGGCAGTAATGGGCTGCAAAAGTCTGGCTTGAAGACCAAGTTGCGGCCCGGCAGATGTCTGCCAACGGAACAGAGCGGTGATTAGCCACTGATGCTGCCTTAGCCCTGACACAGTGGGCCGTGATACGACCCTGCAGCTGAAGGTCAGCTGCCATGTATGCCCATGCAATGCAGTCTGCCACCCCAGGTGGATAATGTGCGCTTGGAGACCGGTAGACCCAGTTTACTAGGGTCATAAGAGATGAAGAGCTGAGAAGCCCTCCGATGCCCCCGCGTACGCTCCAGGTAGAAGGCGAGCGCCCTCTTACAGTCCAGGGTATGCAGAACTGCTTCTGCCTTGTTGGTATGTGGCTGGGAAAGAAGGTGGGAAGAATCACCTCTTGGTTGAAGTGAAAAGAGGAAACCACTTTTGGGAGGAATCTGGAGTGTGTGCGGAGCACCACCCTGTTCTTGTACAACCGCGTGTACGGCCTATCTGACACTAGAGCCTGCAGGTCACTCACACGCCTAGCCGACGTGAGTGCTACCAGGAAGAGCACCTTTCAGGAGAGGAAGCGCAGATGGCAAGTTGACATCGGCTCAAAAGGAGGGCGAGTAAGTTGCTGCAAGACCATGTTGAGATCCCACTCCGTCACCGGAGGGCAGACTGGAGGTTTCAGCAGGAGCAGGCCCCTGAGAAACCTGCCACCAAGGGGTGAGCCGAGAGAGGCTGTCGGTGCATGGTTAGCCAACAAGGCACTCAGGAGGACCCTGACTGAGTTAGACTTGAGGCCCAGCTCAGAGAGATGAAGCAGGTACTGTAACACCTTGTGAACCTGAGATGAGAAGGGTTCCACAGCATGTTGGTAACACCACACTTGGAACCTGCACCATTTACAAGCGTAGGATTTTCTGATGGATGGCCTCCTGAAGGCTAACAACACTTCTTCCACCCCTTCAGGTAAGAGAAGAGGTGCAAGGCCTACCCTCTCAGCAGCCAGGCCATCAAATGGAGGGATCTGGAATTGGGATGCACGAGGGAACCCTGCTCCTGGGTGAGGAGGTCAGGCTGCACCCCCAAGGGAAGAGGGGTTTCCACCGCCAGTTGAAGAAGAAGTGGGAACCGAGGCTGTCTGGGCCACCTGGGCGCTACCAGGATCACCCAGGCCTTGTCCCTGCGAATCTTGAAGAGAGTTCGTGCTACCAGAGGCTTAGGCAGAAAAGCATACAGGAGACTTCCCAACCAAGGGAGAAGAAACGCATCGGCTGCTACCCTGAGGGGGTGCGGCTGTCTGGAGCAAAACTGAGGCAACTGACAATTCTGTGGACTGGCAAAGAAATCCATGGATGGGAGGTCCCAGTGGTTGAAAATCTTCTGGGCAACCTCCCTGTTCAGTTGCCATTCGTGGGGTTGAAGAACTCTGCTCAGTCTGTCTGCCAGGCAGTTCTCCTGGCTCGGTAGGTAAACTGCATGGAGAGACATGTTGTGTTGAAGTGCGAAGGAACAGAGATCCAGAGACTCCTGGCAAAGGATCCGCGACCATGTGCCGCCCTCTTTGTTCACATAGAACAGGGGTCACCAACCTCCAGAGGGCCGCGGGCCGCACAGCCGACTACCGGCAGACCCGCGGGCCGCACCCCCCCCCGCGAAAAAAAACAACCCAAAAAAACCCTGCTCATACCTATATTTTATGTCAGCTCTCTCCCTTCTTCTGCAGCCGTGGCTCCCTGCCTCTTAGGGAACCGCGGCTGTGCTTGTAAAATCATCGCGGCTCCGTGCAGCATTGTCCCGCCTCTAAAGGAAGTGGTAAACAACTTCCTTTAGAGGCGGGACAATGCTGCACGGAGCCGCGATGATTTTACAAGCACAGCCGCGGTTCCCTAAGAGGCAGGGAGCCGCGGCTGCAGAAGAAGGGAGAGAGCTGACATGAAGGAATCCGTGAGTTTGCCTTGGCGGGCCGCACCGGGGTAGAGTCTCGCGGGCCGCACGGAAGGCCCTCGCGGGCCGCATGCGGCCCGCGGGCCGCAGGTTGGTGACCCCTGACATAGAACATAGCCACCTGGTTGTCCGTCTGTACTCGGACAGACTGGTTGGAGAGGATAGGAGCAAAGGTTTTTAGAGCTAAGCGAATGGTCAGGAGTTCCAATAGGTTGATCTGGAGTGTGGCCTCCTGAGGAGTCCACTGACCCTGAGTGCAAGAGCCCTGACAATGGGCTCCCCAGCCCATCAAGGAGGCATCCATGGTCAGCACCCTGGTATGCACGGGGAGCTGGAACGGTACCCCCCGCAGGAGGTTCCCTGATTGTGACCACCACTGCAGGGACTGCACCAGGGGCTTGGATACTGCCACTCTGTCAGCCAGGCGTCCTGTGGCCTGTGACCACTGGTCCCGCAGGGCCCACTGAGCTGTCCACATGTGCATGTGTGCGAAAGGAGTAACATGAACCGTGGAGGCCATGTGGCCGAGCGGGCGTAAGAACCTCCGTGCTGACACATGGGGAACTTGGCTCACCATGCCCACCTGAGACAGCAGGCGGTCTGCCCTGTCCAGTGGCAAGTAGGCCCTGGCCTGCAGGGTGTCTAGCCTTGCTCCTATGAATTCCAAGTTCTGGGTGGGGAGAAAAGAGGACTTTGCGTGATTGATGACGAACCCCAGATGCTGAAGCAGAGCGATTGTGCAAGCTGTGGCGTGGTGCGCCTCCTGAGCTGACTGGCCCCTTATGAGCCAGTCGTCTAGGTAAGGGAACACAAAGATCCCCTGGTTCCTGATGAAGGCCGCTACCACAGCCAGGCACTTGGTGAAAACTCTTGGAGCGGAAGCTAGACCAAAGGGAAGCACTTTGTATTGGAAGTGGTTTCCTCCTACCACAAACCTGAGGTATTGTCTGTGGTCTGGATGTATGAGGATGTGTGTGTAAGCATCCTTTAGGTCCAAGGAGCATAGCCAGTCTCCCTGCTGGAGGTAAGGCAGAAGTATCCCAAGTGAAAGCATCTTGAACTTTTCCCTCACCAAGAACTTGTTGAGATTTCGCAGGTCCAGGATGGGGCAAAGGCCTCCTTATCTTTTCGGTATCAGGAAATACCTGGAGTAAAAGCCTTTCCCCTGCAGGTGGTAGGGCACCGGTTCCACCGCCTGATCCTTGAGAAGACCAACCAACTCCTGCAAGAGGAGGTTCCTGTGCAAAAGGGGTCCGAGATGCTCTCCTGGGAAATAGAGGTAGGTACTGGCTGAAATGGAGAAGATAGCCGTCTTGGACTATCCTTAGAACCCAAGTATCGGATGTAATGGCTGGCCACCTGTGGGCGTACAGGGACAGCCGACCTCCTGTGCAGGGCCAAACCACTGGTGGGAGAGGAGCTATGCAGTGGGAGTCAAAAAAACCCTCCCTGCTGGGCAGGAGCCGGAGCTGGAGGCTTGGGGGTTTGAGGCTTACAAGGGCCAGTCCCCCGTCCCCTGGCCTGCTGCCCCTGCTGGGGAGCTGGGGAGACCTGGTAAGTGGGGTAGTTTAAGCCTGTCCCTTCCTCGGGTAAAAGGGTTTTTTCCCCGAGGCCTTCTTCCTGTGAGAAGGAGCAGATGTCTTCTTCGACAGCCTTGTCCGGGTCAAGTACTCTTGAGTTCAGCAGCCTTTTCAGTCATGGGTTTGCTGAAGAGGTTATCGCCTCAGCAGGGGACATCGACCAACTTGTCCTGTACCCATGGCTCGAGGTCAGATGACATGAGCCAAGCCTGGCGCCTTGCACCGATGCCGGCTGCGGCCACCCGGGCCGAAGCTTTGAAGCTGCCGTAGGCTGCCCGAGACATAAATTTAGAGCACTCTCTGATCCCGGTGGACAGGGCCTTGAAGCGCTGCAAGGGTTCCTCGGAGAGGCCAGCAGAGAACCCGGCAATCTCCTTTGCCAGGTCTCTTAAGTACATGCTCATGTACAGCTGGTATGTCTGGACACGGCATGACAGCATCAAGCCCTGGAAGCACTTTCTGCCAAGGGCATCCAGGTTCCGGGCCTCCCGGCCGAGAGGCACCAAGGAGTGCGTCTTCTGACTCTTGAGCCTTTGCATGGCCGATTCCACAACCAAGGAGTTGTGCGGCAGCTGCGCCTTTTGGAACCCGGGGCTCTTACAGACTCGATAAATGGAATCGACCCATTTGCTGAGGACAGGCGCCGAGGCCGGGGACTGTGCACTGATATCAAACGCCTGCTTCAGCAGCGACTCCAACTTTCTATCCTGCAGATCTTTAAGAGCTGCTGCCCCTTTTACTGGGATAGTAGTCTTTTTTGCTGGGACTGACTTTCTAGACTTAGGGGTATGTTTACTAAAACCCCGGTAAAGTGCGGGCCGCGGTAGAGTGCGGGTGCCATATAAGGAGTGGGCGTTTCGCGCTGAAGAAGGAAATCCGTGATTGACAGATGCGCTAAGGTGCGTGGCGCCCTTGTGCGCCCTGCACCTTAGCGCATCCGACAGCTGCACGGGAGGCATATGTGGCACGCTGATGGGCAAGCAGAAGAACAGAGCCACAGCACAATGGTTAAGGCACATACCAATGGTGCAAGAAGCAGGGGTTCAATCCCCCACAGAGCCCAATAAAGACAGCTGGCAGAGGTATTAATTTATGAGGCAGTGAAATAATGGGCAGCATAAGGCAGTGCGCTAATGTTTTGGAGGCATTCTAATACTGGGCGGCATAAGGCGGCGCGCTAATGTTTTGGAGGCATTCTAATACTGGGCGGCATAAGGCAGCGCACTGATAGGCAAACAGAAGAGCAGAGCCACAGCACAATGGTTAAGGCACATACCAATGGTGCAAGAAGCAGGGGTTTGTTCCCCCACAGTGCCCAATGAACAAGGCTGGCTGAGGCAATGCATATTATGGGGAAGATTGCTTTAGGAGGCATTTTATTTTTATTTTAATTAACATTAATAGCAAACGCACTCTCAAAGCGTGTCAACATAAGGCGTCCTATATGGCACATTTTAAAGTGCACTGTCCGCCACGGCACCCTAAAATGTCCCCTATAGGGCACCCTATAAGTTGCGTCACAGGATAATGTATAGTGCACCTTATATGGACGGGAACCATAAGGTGCCCTATAGGGCGCCCTATAAAGCGCCCTCAGAGGCAACATATGGGTACAGTACGCTGAGGTTGTTTGTGCTGGCATCAAAACTGTACAGTAAAACAGAGATAATGCTTTGGCCAACCCTATCAAATAACCCCACTGTGGTTTTGAATCCATGACCTCTGGCTGCATAGGCAGTGACACAACCATTAGGCTACAGCTCTATAGCTGTGAGCAAGCCCCTGGCTGGCTGCAGAGAGCCTGCACGTCACCACACAGACAGTCTGCTGCAGCCACCAGGATAGGGTTAGGCCACCCGTACCCAAGATGCACTGCACATGCAAATCAGCTGTCCACAGATGAACACAAGATGGGGAATGCACCCCCACAGCACCTCGGCCTAGTAGGGGGATGTGACCGGGTGCACCCCCACAGCACCTCGGCCTGGAAGGGGGTACTGACCGTGTGTTTTACTAGCACAGAGTAGCTACACACCGTCACATTGTGCGGGTACTGTGCTCACCCTGAGTGTGCGATGAGGAGGCCAGGCCCAGGTCCACAACACCTTCTATGGCTGATATCTTTGTCGGTCAGGTGTAGCCCCTATGGACCTTTAGGTGGGCTATGCACCGCCACCCCCTCCTCCAGGGCGGCAAACAGGGTCTCCTATCAATACATCCACTCTCTACCTCCCTGCAAAGGTGGCAGTAGAGGGGACATACACCCCACAGGGCAGTCAATGTAGCTCTTCACATATTACACAATAGCAGACAGACATTAGGCCTGGATATGGTAAGCTGCACCCCCAACACTATCTGGTATTCTCCTGCAGCAAGTCATCAGCCACTGCACGCCATGCTATCAAGACACACACCAGCTGCAAACAGCCTGCTAGTTAGGCCATAGTGTATGTTCCCAGTGGAGATGCATGCACCCAGAACTGGGATATCAGCAAACACAGCAAGCAGATAACTCAGTGACTGGGCCCCATAAGAAAACCCATAGCTATCACATGAGAGAAATGCTGTATAGCACTATGGGGGTGCCTAGCCATGATGTGGTCACTGCACAGTCAGGGTGAGAGTGATCTCTCAGCGGGACATACTGAGGTCACCCTGTCTGTGTAGGTGGTGGCCGGGCAGTAAAATGTCCCAGTCAGTACCCTATGCCCTGTGCAGATGCACCCTGGCCAGGCCACCCTGTCCGGCCTATACCCATGGTACCTTGCTCCTCATTATGCACATTGGCAGCACAATACTGGCAACAGTGCTGGCAGTGTGGGCTGTGGAAGATGTTTGCACCCACCACACACTGGATAGACAGACAGCCACCCCCACACCTATGCCAACATTGTGCCACTATAGAGGGGTTTGTAAGGCCCTGTTACTTACAAGAGACCGATTACTAGACTATACAGGAAATTAGTCTTTAATTAGTAATCGGTCTCTTGTAAGTAACAGGGCCTTACAGGTTCAGCAGCCATACCCACCACACCAGTCCTGGGCACAGTACAGGCATGGATATGGTACGCAATACTGTTGGGGGTCACTCCCCAGGGGGGTAAACACTGTCAGAAACCAGACCTGTGGCACACACCCCAGACATCAGAATGATTTGTATGGTGGAGCTCAATGAGCAAACTGTGCTTAACGTAGGACTTGCTATCTGCCTGTTATCATAGGAAACGTTTGATAGGTGTGTACCGTATACCCAGGTGTAGGGTGGCATTGCTAAGGTATTCAAGTGCTAGTATTGGGAGATGCAGGCAGGGCCCAATGTCCTGCCTCTCCAAGAGGCATTGGCCAATGGGGCCTGTGGGTGTGTGTGTGGGTGTGTCTGGCCCTTTTGGCTGCTGCTTTACGGCAGAGTTTCCCAACTCCAGTCCTGGTGTTCCAGACACTGTTCGGGTTTTCATGTTGTCCCTCATAAATATGCATGAGCTACATCTGCATACCATGGGGGTGGTGCATAGATATGCAGCACAGGCATCTTTAGTAGACGCAGCATGGAACCTGAATGGTGTGGGGCCCTCCAAGACTGCATTTGGGAGACTCTGCTCTAGGTAATGCGCCTGTGTATGGTGTCTGTGTTTGGTGTGGTAAAATATAGGCGGATTAACCATGCGTATGGTCGCAGCATTAAAGGTTTGTCCTTACTATCACGGTTTAGTTGTGGGAAAAATATGTGGACAGGATTGGCAGGAGCCCCAGCTGGCCTTTGAACCTGTGACTTTCTGTTCATGCACACACTGTCTGTGTGCACTGCACCACCGTGTTGCCACAGATATGCTACAGTCCCTGGGGAGTCCATGACTGTACATCCGACAGAGCCTGTCTGTTGCGATGGACGGTGCCAGTCTGCACAGGCCTAGGCCACTGTCTGCTGTGGCTTGCAGCCACTGCCCCCTCCACCACCTGTACCCTTCCGCCAACATGCAGACATGTCCTTATCTGGGAAAAAGCATATGACCTGATTGAGTTGTGGCACTCCAGGACTGAATTTGGGGTACTCGGCTGTAGGTAATGCCCATTGTTATGGTTTGTGTGCGGTGTAGGGTAAAATATGGTTGCTTGGACCATGCTTATGTTCTCTGCAATAAAGGAGTGTCTTTACTATCGCTGTTTAGTGGTGGGTAAAACTATGGGGACTGGGTTGGCAGGAGCCCCAACTGGGATTTGAACCTGTGGTCCTACAGGCACTGGCTGTGTTTGCTGCACCACACTGTGGCCACAGAGACAGTGCAGTCCCTGGAGATAGGAAACCTGGCCGGACGAGTCAGAAACCCTGCTCTGCACAATTTTACTGTGGGCTCATTTACCTTGTATGGCAACAAACGGGCATATAAACCTCATAAAACACCTCGAAAAAAGGGGCAAACGCCCATAACCAAGCTGGGCAATAGTGATAGCAATGGGCAACAAAACAAAACACTCCCAGGAAAGCTCCAATACACTGAAATGTTCTCGTTTCAGACGGACGCGGCCCCCCAGCAATCCAATGCACCTGCTCAGTTCATTGTCCCTCCGAACTCTCTGACAGTTAGTTCGGTCTCCGAAGGCAGAGAACTGGACTCTGGGGCTCCCAGCTCCTAGCTCTGCTCTCTCCGACGGCTCTGTTCCCCGAGGCAGACTCTGCCTCTGCTGCCTGTGCACCACTCTGTATCGGCAGCTGACCCCCGTCCAAATTTCCTTCTTTTTTTTTTTAACTTTAATTACATAATCACCACCAATCCCCTGGCATTACACCCTGCTAGGGCTACTCAGGGAAATCTTCAACTCAATTAAAACCTATATTTTACTGTTCGTGTGACCGGGAGCCTGTCAGGAACACCTCCTTGCAGCTACTGAGGATTGAAAGACTGGCAGTCTGACACCAGGGGAAGCAAGGTAGGCTGTCAGGAAGTTTTTTGTGAATTCAGTCCTCATCTGCTGAAGGAGGTTGACAATCCTACTGGCCCTGGACTGGCCCGGAGAGACGAAGAGGAAACTTCCAAAACTCATACAAGGGGCCTACCCAGAAAAAAGTAGCACTATAAATACTGCAGCCAGGCCCTAGAACATCCATATACCTATTTGAAAAACTGAACAAGTCCCTACGTACAAACTCCATGTTAACAGAACACATGGCCTCGGTCACACACTTAGAACATAGACCCTCACCAAATACAGAATAAGTGACCACAACCTAAAGTAAAAATAAAAATACGTAGACAAAAATTAAACTGAAACCCAAGAAGCCGGACTCCGCATACGGGGCAACAGCAGAGAAATAAGAGATGCAGTTCCCCCATACTGTGTAAAATATAAAAATAGCACAAAGTCCAATAATTAAATTGAAAATAAAATTATTTTTTCTACCTTTTGTTGCCTGGCCATTTTATTTTCTGATTATGCTAGTCCTGATCTGAGGCTTCTGCTTTCCTTTGTCTTCTACAGTCTCTAGTCAATCTGCCATTTTTTGTCTCTCCTTTTGTTTTCTTCCTTCCATCTTGGATATTGATTTTTTTTCCTTTCAGCTTTCTTCCATTTCTCTCTCCCTCCATCCACCCAGATTTCACTACTCTATACTATCCAGTTCTGACTCTCCCTCTTTTTTATGCCATCTACCTACCGCTTTTCAACCTTCACCCCAGTCCTTCCATTCCCCAGCTCTTCTTCTCTGGTCCATTATTCCCCAGTCTTTTGCTCGCTCTCTCTGCCCCTCCATGTCTAACATCTCTCCCCGATCATCCAGTGTCTCTCTCTCTTTCTCTCTCTCTCTTTCTCTTGCTCTTTCTTTCCCTCTATCCAATACCTTTGCTCTCTATTTCCTTCTATGTCTGCCTTCTCCCTTCCTATCCCCCCTGCAACCAGCATCTGCCTCCATCTCATGTCATACCATACCATCTCTATTACTCCCATATCCAGCATCTCTCCGTCTCTTTCTATTTTTGCTATTTACACCAGCTAGGGAGATAAAGTTTCTAGATGAAATAAATGACTGCTTCTTAGAGCAGCTGATTCATGAACTGACAAGAGGGAAAGCTATTTTGGACATACTTCTTAGCGGAACACAGGATCTAGAGGAAGAGATAATGGTGTTAGGGCCACTTGGCCATGGTGATCATAGCATGATCACATTTGATTTAATAAATGGAGGAAGGATGGCAAGGAAAAGATAGCAGAGAGTAGGGTTAAATGGCCAATTTTCTCAGTGGAGAAAGATAAAATAGTGGATGTGTGTTGGGCCCACTGCTTTTCAACATATTCATAAATGACCTAGAAAAGGGAATAACGAGTAAAATGATCAAATTTGCAGATGACACAAAATTATTCAAAGTTCTTAAAATACAAGAGGACTGTGAAAAATTGCAAGAGGGCCTTGATAAACTGGAAGACTGGGCATCCAAATGGCAGATGAAATTTAATGTGGACAAGTACAAAGTTATGCACCTAGGAAACAACAACCCAATCTATGGTTACACAATGAAAGATTCCACAGTAGGAACCACCACCCAGGAAAAAGATGTAGGCACCATCATAGATAATACATTGAAACCCTCCACCCAGTGTGCAGCAGTGGCCAGGAAAGCAAATAGAGTGCTAGGAATCATAAAGAAAGGAATGGAGAATAAAACAAAGGATATTATAATGCCTCTGAATCGTTACATGGTGCGACCGTACCTTGAATATTGTGTGCAATTCTAGTCACCATATCTTAAAAAGAATATAGTGGAATTAGAAAAGGTACAGAGAAAAGTCACCAAAATAGTAAAGAGGATAGAAGATATCCCTATGAGGAAAGGCCTAAAAGATTTGGGCTCTTCAACTTGGAAATGAGACGGCTGAGGGGAGATATAACAGAGGTCTAAATTAATGAAGTAGATCGGTTGTTTATTCCATCAAAAATTATAAAGACTAGGGGACACACAATGGAGCTACAATGTAACCTATTTAATACTAATAAGAGAAAATATTTTTTTCACTCAATGCATAATCAAACTCTGGAATTTGTTACTAGAGGTTGTAATAAAAGCTGTTAGTGTAGCTGGGTTTAAAACAGGTTTGGATAAGTTGGAGGAAAGGTCCATCGACAATTATTAAAGAGGATCCGGGAAATCCACTGCTTACCCCAGGACAAGCATTGTGGAACCCTTGTAACTTTTTGGAATGTGTCAGGTACTTGTGACGTGGATTGGTCACTGTTGAAAATAGGATACTGTGCTTGATGGACCTTGGTCTGACCCAGTATGGCATTTCTTATGTTCTTATGTTCCAGATCACTTAAAATCACCTCCCCTCCAAAAGTAACTCGAAGAAACAGGCAGCTATCCTCCCCCCCTAGACCTGCTAATCACTTATTAAAATAGAAGGATCAGTAAAATCGAACCCAGCAGACAGATTCATATGCAGGACTCTTTCATTAATATATGAGGACAATGGATCAGTTTTAGTAGGTAATGAAAAATGTGCCAGTACTTCATACCACCACTTACCCCCACAAAAAAAGGCTCCACTGTTTTTATTTCTTTGCCAACTTGTCTGCTTGGAACAGATATTGTCGCTGTCATGGGATGGATTGATGGGGCTGCAAGGTAATGACTCAGACCTGCAACTAAGGTGTCCCTCCCCCATACACTTTGGATAAGTGTGCCAGATTTGCCTGCAAAAATCTGGTAACCTTACGCTGAGACCTTAGTCACAGTGTCCCCCATTCCCTAAAAGGTGTATCGCAGCTCCTTTTTTTAAGGGCCTGATTTACTGTTTTCGCATTTTATATGGGAAAAGAAAGCTTAATAAATCAAGCCCTTACCATGTCATTAGACTGTGCCAACAGAAGGTAACGACCCTTCTCCTCATCCCATGGCCAATGTTTGGGGGATAAGCGGGCATTGCATCCCCAAATGAGTTGCTTCCATCTCTAGCCAGGGCCTGTGACTCCTTATGTCTGCCCATGGGGATCCCATCTCCCGCGAGCAGAAGAGAAGGAAATGGTCACAATTACGGCCTCCATGAAATCTGTATGTCCATGAGGATTCCATCCTTGTGGGCAGAAGAGAACAGGATGGCAGTGATTGCAGCAAAAACTCCCTCTGTCTGCCCGTAGGAGATTGGATCCTAGCAGGCAGAAGAGAAGGGGGAGGCTGTAATCACGGCCTGCAACACAAAAGGATGTGCGGGAAGGGGCAGGGAGGATATAAAGAGAGGTAGAGAAGCAGGGACAATTTAAAGGGGCAAGTTTATTAAAAAAGAAGGATAATGGGGGGTGGGGGGAATTTTAGGATAGGGAATGGGAGTGCTAGTGGGTTTGGTGAAGGAGGGGGAGTATGCAAGGGTAACAGAGGAGGGGAGCCAGCAGGAAAGGAGTTGGAGACAGAGGGAAGCGTGCAAGGTGTTGCCAAAAGGTGCATTCCACTCCCCCCAGAACACACCAACAAGCATCTCAGCCACACACTCAGGCATCCCACTCCTGCACAACAGACAGGTACACACAAAGGCACCCCACATCTGCACCACCTACACACGCACATAAATCTCACCTCCACACCACACACACACACACACACACACACACACAGGCACCCCCACCTCTGCACAACACAAAGAGAGGCTCCCCAAGTATGCACCAGAGCCCTGCACCCCACCCACACAAAAGCATCCACATCCCATTTCCCATGCACAGACAGGCACACCACCGTTGCACTACATGCAGATACTTAATATCTAAAGCTATAACTGTTGTTATCTGTATTTCTGTCTAAAGATGCTGCTAGTCTTGTAGCACTGATTTCATGAGACTTGAGAAGATGAGACCAGCCTGAAAGACAATGGGGAGTGTGGGGGCACAAGGAGGTCACAAGCTCTGCATCCTAAGATTTTGTCCTGGCTCCTAAATCCATTCAAAAGTTGTCGAGGCCTGCAATAGAGGTACAGCACATTTGGAAATTTGGCACCAGCTACATGCTGCACAGCTACACAAATAAAGTCCCGTCACCATATGCACCTCTCTGCTAGCAGCTGCTTTTACTTTTGCTGAGCAGTAACATGAGACACAGTTCTCTCTGATCCCACATGCATGTGACACTGCCTCTCTCCACAGTCTGTCCCCTCCCTCGATCCTGATGATTCTTGTTCAGAGATGGGCTGCGAGGAGAGCCAGCACTGCACCTAATCAGTGACATGGCCGACTCTGACCAAGAGGCATTGAGATTGATAGAGGGAGAAGACTATGGGGAGAAGCAGCACCACCTGCATGTGGGATCAGAGAGGCCTGTGCATTTCATGCTACTGCTCAGCAAAGGTGAGGTAAAGTGTTGCCTGCCTCCTCTATTTCTTGTATTGCACTGCATGCAGAGCCTGACTTCTTGTGGTTTCAATTTAATTTTCTCTACATATTTCTACTTCGAGTTTGTTATAATTTATTCTGTACTTGGTGAGGGTCTAACTGTTCTGCCTGTGTGACCAAGACCAAGTACTCTCTTAGCATGGATTATCTATGTAGGATCTGTAGTAATCTGGCTTGTTCAGTTTTCTGAATAGTTGTAAGGATGTTCTAAGGCTCACTACAATATTTATGATGCTGCTCTTTTCTGGGTACGTTCCTTATTGTGTTAACTTTAGAAGCTGGTATCATTATGGTATGGTAGATTTGCATTATAGGTTTTCAGTGACCTTTGTAGAGTTTTGTGTCAGTCACAATCTGCCTGGTACTGGAGAGGCTGTTAATGGGATGACACTGAAATCAGATTTTTTTCTCCTTTACATTTATTTATTTATTTATTTAACAGTTCTTCTATACCGCTCTATTTTAGATCAGAGCGGTTTACATTCAACATCAACCATACAACACAGGAACCCTGAGTTGTATTTACAATAAACAGGAGATCAACTTGGAAGTAACTGGGGGGAACTATGTACATTGTATAACATATCTACATCTTATTTACACTGGGGGTCCTGATTCCATTGAGTTCTATGGTGGAATATCCTACTTCTGCCCTGCAGCTACTGTTGGAGGAAGGATTTCTTTGGATGCAAAATAGATGTTCAAAAAGAAAAAGAAAGAATCGTAGCGCAGTTCCTAATGCCAAAATAAAATTAGCTATAATTTATTTTCATGTTAGAAACTGTGCTGTGGTTCTCTTTTTTTTGTCCCTTAGCAGGTGAGCACCTTATATCGCCTTTGTTTTTTACAGAATATGTATTTACAGAAGGCAATATATTTTAATCTTAGAGTGCCATGATAAATAAACAGCTACAATTTTTGCTGCATTTTAATTATGTAGCCTGAGAATATGTTGCTTTCCCTTTTTTTCACAAAGCCACTGAATCAGATCCTCCTCTCTCTCTTTGAGCATCTTGAGGGTGCCAGCTCGTCTGTCTGCTATACTGGTTTCCTATCCATCTAGTGTTTTTTAAAAGATAACTGCAATTAATATGTAAATGATATGCAAATATGAAAATGAACATGTAAATATGTCACCCTACCTTTTGTCCCCCCAAATGAAGCTGTAAAACTACGCCCATGTCTCCTCCCCATCCCACCAACTCCAATGGGTACGTTGTTAGCAGGATATTGGTGACCTTTTATAGTTGTACACAAGGTAACTTCCTTTTTTGCTTCACATATCACCATGGACTGGTAATACATGAATCAAAAGTAAAACCTCCTAAAGCCTCCACATCCTGATTTCACACTCTCTCTCTCATAGCCTCCCCAGCCATCACCCAGTCTCTCTCTCTCTCTCTCTCTCTCTTTTTCTCATAGCTGCAACTATCACTCTGGTCTCTCGTTCTCTCTCTCACAGCCCCCTGCCATCACCCTAGTCTCTCTCAGCCCCCTGCCATCGCTCAGTCTCTCTCTCTCTCTTTCTAACTGCCCTCCCAGCCACCACCCAGTGTCTCACTCTTCCTCATTGACCCCTTAACCAGCCATCTTACCATTCCAGTCACATTACTGATCTCGCATGACTTGAAACTGCAAGATCAGAAAACTTCTTCCACCATGTACAGCTCAAACTACATGCAGAGCCAATCGCGGTGGAGCAGCAAACAATGTGACAGGAATTCTAAGTTATACTAGATGATGGCTGGAGGAGGGAGCAATGAAATCCCGGGCGGCAGAGTTCAATTTATAGTTGTCATAGCAATCTGGCGCCAGGAGGTGTTGAGCCCTGCTTTATTAACTTGCCCCCTTAGCCTGCATCAATGGGTTTTCAAATTTAATTTGCTACCCACTTTCTTTTGGTCATTCTTTTCATTAATCCCACACTCCCATAAATTGTTATTATTCCCTTTTAGTCTTTACATCTAAAGAATAATTCAACCTCTACCTGCACTGATTACTTTTCTCTGTAAACCTTTACCAGATACAGATGCCCTTCCAGCCTCCCTTTGTTTCTTCTAATAATGTTGCCAGTCCCTACTCCTTCCATGTCTCCTTGTATTTCCCAAATGCTACATTTTTATTATACCTTCGGCCTCTTCTTGCTCCCTAGTGAAAAGTTCAAGTAGAACTGCAACAGAAAAGGGGGTGTTGGGCACAGTAGATACACCTTGCAATCTTATTCTACGTCTATGTTTCTATGGAGACAAGAAGAGGCTATATCCTGTCAGCCTGCAGAAAATATAGCAAGCAGAGTAATAACTGAAAATAACACAAAAATAAACCAACTAACCTCATGACGGTCAGATTAAGACTGCAAGCAGTGTTTTCTCTCTCCATAAAACTGATAATTCCACATTTTTTGAGATAGCAATACCAGGCTGTACTGAAGCGTTCCATCAAATTCAAAATCTCGATATATGAAAGCAATATTTTTTATAAGAACATAAGAAGTGACATAGTGAATTAAATCAAAGGTCCATCAAGCCCAGTGTCCTGTTTCCAACAGTGGCAATCTAGGTCACAAGTACCTGACATATCCCAAAAGTAGCCAGTTCTATGATACCTATCCCCAAGGATAAGTAGTGGTTTTCTCTCAGTCTACCTTAAAATGATTTATGGACTCTTATTCCAGAAATCTGTCCAAACCTTTTTAAACTCGACTGCACTACCTGGATTTATCACATCCTCTGACAATGAGATCCAAACAGAAAAATATTTTCTCCTGTTTTAAACATACTATTTTGTAGCTTCATGGCATGACAGAGATTTAATAGTAGACATACACAGCATTGCTATGAAAAGAGAAGTGCTACTGATAGGTGATGTCAACATGCCAGATGTTGACTGGCATATCCCTGCTGCAGTGTCATCTACAAGTAAGGAGATCTTGGATTCTCTACAGGGAGAACTATTCAGGCAACTGGTATAAGAACCCACATGTGAAGAGGCCATACTGGACTTGGTGTTTATGAATGGGAAAAATGTTTCTGATGCTATAGTGGAAGATCATCTTGCATTTAGTGATGACCAGATGGTGTGGTTCAGAATTAGGAATAGGGCTGATAAAATCCATTCAAAAGCGAGAGTCTTAGACTTTAGGAAAACTAACTTTGCCAAGATGGGACAATACCTCAGCAAGTCGTTCGCAGGATGGAACAGCTGGGGGATGTAGAAAAACATTTTTCAGATATATTAGTGAGAGGAGGAAGGGCAAAAGTGGTAATGTCAGACTCAAGGGTGAAGGGGAGGAATATGTAGAAGCTGACGAGGATAATGTGGAATTACTTAACAAATATTTCTGTTCTGTGTTCCCATGTGAAGGGCCAGGAGCAGGATTTCAGAAAACACCCACAAATAGTAACAGAAGTGAAGGGGATCTTGAACGATTTTAAGAAGACTGTGTTAGTGATGAATTAGCTAAACTAAAAATAGACAAAGTGATGGGACCAGATGGGATACATCCGAGAATATTGAAGGAACTTGGGGACAGTCCGTGGCTCCACTGGCTGACTTTTTCAATGCTTCTTTATTTATTTATTTATTTATTTAACATGTTTTGTATCCCGCCTTTTCCTTCAATCAAAGCGGTTAATACAGCACAAAGTTAAACAAAGGTGAGGGAAACATACATTGCATTATCATTACATCACAACAAAACACTAGGAGTACAAACAGGGAACATAGTACATAACTTACTTAGAGTCGGGAGTGGTCCCTGAGGACCGGAGAAAGGCACATGTGGTCCCTTTACACAAAAGCAGATTTAAGGATGACAATGAGAACTACAGGCCAATTAGTCTAACCTCTGTGGTGAGTAAATTGGAAAAGCTGCTTAAACATAGAATGGTGAGGTTTTTGGAGTCCAATGGACTTCAGGATCTGAGGCAGCATGGGTTTACCAGGGGCAGGTCTTGTCAGACCAATCTGATTGATTTCTTTGACTGGGTGACCAGGGAGTTGGACCAAGGGAGAGCTCTAGATGTGGTGTACTAAGATTTCAGTCAAGCCTTTGACACTATTCCTCACAGGCGACTTTTAAACAAACTGAGCACCCTAGGAATGGATTTTAAAGTTATTGATTGAGTTAGAAACTGATTGAGTGGGAGGCGACAAAGGGTACAGGTAATTGGAGCTCACTCTCAGGAGAAGGAGGTTACCAATGGTGTGCCACAGGGATCTGTCCTTGGTCTTATTATTTTTAACATCTTTGTTAGTGATATTGCAGAAGGGCTGTCGGGTAAGGTTTGCCTCTTTGCAGAATATACCAAAATCTGCAGGTTTGCCTCTTTGCGGAATATACCAATATCTATAGTAGAGAAGACAACATGAGGAGGAATCTAACTAAGCTTAAAGAATGGTCTAGAATTTGGCAGCTGAGATTTAATGCTAAAAAATGCAGGGTCATGCATTTGGGCTGCAGCAATCCAAGGGGACAGTACAGTGTAGGGAATGAAGTACTTCTGTCCACAAAAGAAGAGCGGGACCTGGGCATGATTGTGTCTGACGGCCTTAAAGTAGCTAAACAGGTAGAAAAGGCAATGGCGAAAGCCAGAAGGATGCTTGGATGCACAGAAAGAGGAATGGCCAGCAGAAAAAAATAGGTGATAATGCTTCTGTATAAGTCTCTGGCACGAAGTCATTTGGAGTATTGTGTGCAATTCTGGAGCCCGCACCTTCAAATGGATATAAACAGATTGGAGTTGGTGCAGAGGGTGATTACTAAAATGGCTAGTGGTCTTCATTATAAAGCCTATGAGGACAGACTTAAAGAGCTTAATATGTATACTTTAGAGGAAAGGCAGGTTAGAGGAAATTGAAAGCAAGCTCTGCTGTGAGGGGACACAGGATGAGGGTGAAAGGAGAAAGACTCAGTAGTAATATGCGGAAATATTTCTTTATGGAAAGAGTGGTAGATGCGTGGAATAGTCTCCCAATTGACGTGGTAGAGACAAGGCCAGTATCTGAATTCAAAAAAGCATGGGACAAAAACAGAGGATCTATAAAGGAAAAAAGGGGACTATTGTAATTGATATGGAAGGGCAGACTAGATAAGCCATGTGGTCTTTTTCTGGTGTCATAGTTCTATGTTTCTATGTCCCTTTGTCGTTGTATTTTTGAAAGAGTAAACAATCGATTGGCATTTACCCATTCGATTCCACTCAGTATTCTATAGACCTCTATCATAACTCCGCTCAGCATCACTCCTCCAAACCAAAGAGCTCTAACCTCTTCAGCATTTCATCACAAGATAGTCATTCTATCTCCTTATCATTTAGGTCACCCTTCTTTGTGTCTTTTCTAATGCTGTTGAATCTTTGTTGAGATGCAGAGACCATATACCTTGTAGTACTGTACAATTGGTAAGTAGTAGGAGTAGTAGTAGTAGAACTGCACACAATACTCAAGGTTTGATCACACCATGAGGAGATACAAAGACACTATTATATCCTTTGCAGGGGATATTCAAAGGCAGTTACGTGGTTTGCAGACCTGCAAACTGCATAAATGCTGCTCACCATGATATTCATCGGCACTAACTGGGTTAGTGCCGCTGAATGTCCCTGGTTTGGGCCACTGAACATTCTGACTCTTAGTACTTAGCATCAGGGTGTTCCTAGTGGAGATGGTACCATGAGTTAACTGGGCAGTGGCGATATTCATTGAACGGCGTTCCTAACTTTAGCTGCTTTTGCAAACCAGCCAGCGGCTGAATATCACCACTAACCAGATTGCAATGTTACAGTCCGGGCAACCCAGATATTCAATACCAAGGTGAAGTTAAAGCAGCGACAGTCAAAGTTAAAGCTGCTTTAAATGTGCTGGGCGCTGCTGAAAATCCCCCCCCCCCCTTTGTTTTCTTCTCTATACCTTCCCTAATAATTCCTAACATTCTGCTTGTTTTTTTTAGTACTTCCACATACTGAACAGAAGATTTAAATGTATTGTCTATGATCACACCCAGATCTCTTTTTGGGTAGTAACTCCTAGTTTCAAACCTAGCATTGTGTAACTTCCTCCATTGAGAAAATTGACCATTTATGCCTACCTTGTTCCCTATCTCTCGACTAGTTTCCAATGCACAATAGGACATTGCCTCATATGTCACGACTTTTTAATTTCCTTAGCAGTCTCTGATGTCAGACTTTGTCAAAAGCTTACTGGAAGTCTAAGTACACTATACCCCTTTATCCACATGTTTATTTATGCCTTCAAAGAAAAGGAGCAGATAAGACTTCCTTTGGCTAAATCCATTTTGACTTTGTCACATTAAACCATGTCTGCCCATGTGTTCAGTAATTTTTTTTCTTAATAATGGTTTCTACCATTTTGCCTGGCACTCACATTAGACTCAATGGTCTGTAGTTTCCTAGATTGGCCACCCTCCAATCTTCTGGTACCATAGATGATTTAAATGATAGGTTTAAAATGACTAATAGTAGCTCTGCAATTTCATCTCTGATTTCTCTCAGCACTCTTGGTGTATACCATCTGGTCCAGGAGATTTGCTGTTCTTTATTTTATCAATTGTTCTACTGTATCTTCCAGGTTCACTGAGATTTGATTCAGCTTTTCTAACTCATCACCTCTGAATACATTTTCTGACATGAGTAGCTTCCTCAAATCTTCCTCAGTAAAGACTGAAATAAAGAATTCATTCAGTTTCTCAGCGAAGGCCTTGTTCTCCCTGAGTGCCCCTTTTACCCTTTGATTATCTAAAGGTCCAACTGATTCCTTTCCTGGCTTCTTGCTTCAAATGCATCTGAAAAGGTTTTTATTGTGAGCTTTTATGGCAAGCTTCTTATGAAACTCCCTTTTTGCCTTTCTTTTCAATGCCTTGCATTTAACTTGCCAGTGCTTATGCAGCTTTCTATTTCCTTCATTTGGTTCCTTCTTCCATTTTTTTAAAGACTATTTTTGTTCTAATAGCCTCTTTCACGTCACCTTTTAATCATGTGGGTAACCATGCTGGCTGTTGTTTGGCCTTCCTTATGCATTTCCTAATACATGAAATGCATCTGGTCTGGGCTTCCAAGACTGTATTTTTAAACAATGTCCATGCCTGATGTAAACTCTTGACTTTTGAGGCTGCTGCTTTTAGTGTAGAGACCCCTAGGTTTGTGCCTTGCTTAGATGATAAAGACCTTTAGTGGCTCTACAAGACTAGCATCTGGTGACCTCTTTATGCTAATTACAATTTCCAGAATATGGGAGGGCACTCAGCATCAATGAAATAATGGTGGAAGGAGACCTCTCTTGGAGGAAAAATTGTACTGGTAAAAAAAACCATTCCAAAAGCATTCTTTGTCTTTTGCTGGTCAAACCTCTGTACCCTAAATTGCAGTTGTTTTTTGGGAGGTGACAAGGGTTGTTTAAGCCTCTGCACTTTGCAGGGTTTAACAAAGACACAACACCATTACTTTTGAGCAAAAGAAGGAGTTTGCTGAAAAAGGTAGAAACCTTTGAATACTGAAAAAAAAAATGGTGCTGCTGATGCTGTAAGAGAACAGGAGGATACAGTGGATGACCATTGGAGCTGATACAAGGAAGACCAGATTCTACGGGACTACAGTACCAGGTGTTCACATCTGAGTCCAGGTGCACAAGGTATTCTGGTGGATGAGGAGATTAGGGGGCTCCCCATCCAACAGGGAGTCTCAGAGGATGTAAAATAAATGTGCTTTGTTCTATTTTTATACTCTTCTAATTATTTGGATTCTGTTTTAGTCTGCCTGTTATGCCCTAGGTAACCTTTTCGTTCAGAATACATCCTAGACTGGACTTGCATTTTGTGGAAGTGTGTGTGAGTGGTACAGTGAGAAGGGATTCTTGGAGCCAACAGCCTCCCAGCTAAGCTGGTCCAAACATGAATCTCCTGAGGGGCAAACTTCATAAAAAGCAGTGTTACCTCCCTGAAATTGTAGCCTGGTCTCCTACACAGCAAAGCTCAGAGGCAGTGAGCGATCTTAGACTATGAGGGACTACATAAATTTGCAGCGACCTCCCATTCAATCATCAGTGTACTGAAAACAAAGACAGAAAACAAACCTCAGATTATCAAGTTACTGCCTTAGAGGGAACTATATGCTGGATACATGCCAATTTTAGGAAGCAGAGTGCTGCTTTGTGAGAAGAAAGATCATGTTGAATGTGTCATCTGTATAAGCTTCAAGATGTCAAGAACAAAAGAAGAGCTGTATGAATACACAGGCAACTTCTAAGCATCTTATCCAGTCAAGTAAAAGATCAAAACACCCACAAAGCATCCTTGATGGCATACAGTGCCACATGGAAATAGACCTGGGAGCAACTTTTATTATTATCTCACAAAAGATTCATGGAGTGCTCTAAGGTGACATTTCACTTATCAGTTAATGTCCTTTCCTTGAGTCCTGCTAGACGAGTCCAGATAAGTGTGTTGCGTTTCCCTATCAGCAGATTGGTGGAGACAAAGAACCAATGAAAAGCCTAGGTTTCAATGACATCACTCCTATGCCTCTATTTACCTCAGTCACCAGAGGTCTCCTCAGTATTCATCCAAAAGCATAGGGAAGAAACATGGCAAGCCTCACACAACCTCAATTGTGGACTACAATGCGTAATCAACAGTAGGGAAGTATGTACAGGAAAGCATAAACAGAAGGCTGTCAGTAGATGATGAACCTGCAAAGCCAAACCTAAAAATCATAGCGGACCCAAGGGTACCACAGCAGAAGAACAGAGCAAATACAGTTTCAGGGGCGGGCCCTGGACTGGTCTAGGAGGACTCAAGGAAAGGACATTAACTGGTAAGCAAAATGTCGCCTTCCATATCGCCCTGCTAGACCAGTCCAGACAAGTGGAATGTACCAAAGTCATAACTCCACTGGACAGAAAGAAGACATAACAGCTCACAAAATCCTTGAGCCAAGGCCATGTCCGCCCATGCATGGACATCCAAGCGGTAATGCTTGGCAAAAGTGGAAAGTGATATCCACGTTGCTGCCTGACAAATGTTTGCAGAGGCTACCGAGCCCCGCTCTGCCCATGAGGATGCTTGTGCTCGAGTAGAATGGGCATGCAAACCCTCCAGAACCAGCTGGTTCCACAACAGATATGCCAAGGCCGTGGCCTCCTTAATCCAGTGCCCCAAAAGTGACACATCACAAATTGTGCAGGCCAGCAATCAGCACAAAAAGATGGTTGGACTTATGAAAGGAATTCATAACCCCAGGTACCGGAGAAGCACCCTCCGGACATCCACCATGCTGAGATCCTTATCCTTCCCCTGACACTGCTCCTTTGAGAAGGAGAGCAGGTAGACCACATGGTACACGTGAAAGGGAGAAGGTACCTGAGGCAAGAAGAAAGGCATAGCTGAATGGAAACAGCCTCCTTTGAAAAAACAAATAAGGATCTCAGCAAGACAGGGTCTGCAGCTCGGAAATCTGCCTTGCAGAACAAATTGCAACTAAGAAGAACGTCAAACCCTTTAAAGTAGCATGCTTCAACAGCTCAAAGGGCACTGCCACCAGGGCCCTGAGCACCAGACACAGATCCCAGGAAGGGATCGCAGACCAGAGGGGAGGATGCAGATGCCGAAGCCCCTGGAGAAAGCATGAGGCAGCTGGGAGCAAGGCTAGAGACTTACCAGCCACTAGACCTTGGAAATAGGCCAAAACTGCCAAATGAACTTTCAGAGAGCTAAGGAAAAGGCCCTTCTCCAGGCCATCCTGTAGACAGGCCAACAGAAATGGCACCATGGCCGCATTAGGAGCCAACTGCCGAGCACTGCACCATCACTCAAAGAGGCACCAGATCCGTATGTATGCTAGCTTGGTAGACCTCCTCCGGGATCCAAGCAGAGACCACATCTGGAGAATAACCCTTACGCATTAGCTGTCTCCTTTGAAAAGCCAAGCCGTAAGCAAGAAAGGAACTGGGTCGTCCAGGATGATCGGTCCCTGCCACAATAGTCCCAAGATGGAAGCAACTGAAGTGGAGGCACCTGCAGGAACCACTTAGGTCTCCGAACCACGTTCTCCTCGGCCAATCTGATGCCACCAGAACAATCCTGCCCGGATGGCGGTCCATATGCCAAAGCATGCGCCCCACCAGGGGCCATAGAGGAAACACAGCAGGTACTGACTTGACCAAGGCTGGGTCAGGATGATGACACCCTCAGACCTCATCTCCGTGTGGCAACTGAAGAAGTGGCAAACTTTGGCAATGGAGCAGGTCACCATCAGATCAATTTTGGGGTGACCATAGCGGCACAGAATCAACTGAAACACCTCCTAACTCAATTACCACTCTCCAGGGTCCAGAGAGTACCAGCTGAGGAAGTCTGCTTACACTATGTCCACCCCAGCAATAGCTGAGCCGACAAGGCTGGGAGGTTCTTCTCTGTTCAGGCAAACAGGAGAGCCATCTCAAGAGCTACCCTGGCACTCCCCTGCTGATTGACATAAGCCACCACTCAAACCACCCAGCCCTCAGTCAGGGGCTGGAAATGCAGAAGAGCCAACCTGATGTCCCTTTCCTGAAGGCAGTTCAAGGACGACACCACTTATTTATTTTACTAGGCTTATATACCACCTTTCTACAAGTTAAAGCAGTGTATATTCAGGTACTGTATTTATTTCTCTTGTCCCAAAGGGCTCACAAATCTGTTTTTGTACCTGAGGCAACAGAGGGTTAAGGGGCTTGCCCAAGGCCACAAAGAGCACCTGTGGGAATAGAAAGCCCAGTCCTTCCGGACCAAGGTTGCTGTCCTCTAGCAGGATTTGAACCCCTGGCCTCCCGATCTAAGGAAACTTGCCCCAACCACTAGGCCATTCCTTCCTATGGTCCCCTGTGGTTCCACATATGATCTTGGTAATGGGCTCCCCAGGCCGAGAAACTGGCATCTGTCATCAGGAGCACGCCCTTCCTCAGATGGAATTCACCATCATCGGAAGCAGGATTCTGTGTTCCAACTCTTGAGAACTTGGGACCACTGAGTCAACAAGGACTGCGTAGCAGTTGCATGTGAGAATTCGCCCACCGCACCATCTTTATGGTCACTGCCATCAATCCACGAAGCTAAAGATAATCCCAGACTCTGGGAGCCTCTGGGAGCCTGCTGCACACAGAACAGTGCCAGGTAATCCAACTTGCTCTTATGGCAGGAAATGCTGCCCACTCAAGTGTCGAAATGTGCTCCCAGAAACTCCAGGGACTGAAAAGGTCACAGCTGGCTCTTTCCCCGATGGAAGATGCAGCTGAGGCTTTCTAAGAAGAGCACAACTCGGGATGCCACCCGAAACACTTCTGAAAGGGAACGGGCCCGGATGTGCCAATCATCTAGATAAGGATGGACACAGATCCCTTGATGCTGCAGCACCTCAGCCGCCACCACCATGACCTTGGAGAACATCTTCTGGGTGGTATATAGCCTGAAACGGAGGGCAGTGAACTGATAGTGAGAGCCAAGCAAGGCAATATACAGATTCTTTGCTGATTCACTCGGATCGAGATAAGAAAATACATCACGGTCAGATCTAGAGAAGCAAAGAACTCGGTGCACTGCTTGAATCACTGAGTGCAAGTTTTTCATCCAGAAGTGCAGGACGCACAAGTGCTCGTTGACCCCCTTGAGGTCTAGAATGGGTTGGAAGGAAATGTCCTTTTTTGGGCACCACGAAACAGATGGAGTATCTGCCCTTGCTTTGCTCATCCAGCGAGAAGGGCATCACCACCTTTAGGCACAGCAACTTGTCCATGGTGGTCTTCACAGCGGCACTTTTGATCACAGACCCACAAGGGAAGATGACAAAGGCATCCAGAATCAGCTCTTTGCATTCCAGAGCATAGACAAACTGAATGGTATCTATATGTGCCTGAGGGAACTTGGGGACGTTCTAGCAGCTCCACTGACTGACCTTTTCAATGCCTCGTTGGAGTCGGGAGTGGTGCCAAAGAGAGAGGCTCATGTGATGCCTTTACACAAAAGCGGAAGTAAGGATGTGGTTGAAAAATACAGGCCGGTTAGTTTAACTTCGGTGGTGAGTAAATTATTGGAAATGCTGCTGAAAGAGAAAATAGTGAGGTTTCTGGGGTCCAGCGGATTACAGGATCCGAGGCAGCATGGATTCACCAGAGGCAGGTCTTGTCAGACAAATCTGATTGATTTCTTTGACTGGGTGACCAGGGATTTGGACCGAGGGAGAGCCTTAGATGTGGTGTATTTAGATTTCAGTAAAGCCTTTGACACTGTTCCTCACAGGCGACTTATAAACAAACTGAGCACCCTAGGGATGGACCCTAAAGTTACTGCTTGGGTTAGAAATTGGTTGGGTGGGAGGCGACAAAGAGTGCAGGTAAATGGAGCTCACTCTGAGGAGAAGGATGCTACCAGTGGTGTGCCCCAGGGATCTGTCCTTGGTCCGATTCATTTTAACATCTTTGTTAGTGATAAAGAGGAAGGGCTGTTGGGTAAGGTTTGCTTCTTTGCAGATGATACCAAAATGTGCAATAGAGTAGATACCCAGGAAGGTGTAGATAACATGAGGAGGGATCTAGCTAAGCTTGAAGAATGGTCTAGAATTTGGCAGCTGGGATTTAATGTTAAAAAATGTAAGGTCATGCATTTGGGCTGCAGCAATCCAAGGGAGCAATATAGTATAGGGGGTGAAGTACTTTTGTCCACTAAAGAAGAGCGGGACCTAGGCGTGGTTGTGTCTGATGACCTTAAAGTAGCTAAACAGGTAGAAAAGGCGACGGCAAAAGCTAAAAGGATGCTGGGGTGCATACGGAGAGGAATGGCTAGCAAAAAAAAAGGAGGTGATAATGCCTCTGTATAAGTCTTTGGTGCGACCTCATTTGGAGTATAGTGTGCAATTCTGGAGACCGCACCTTCAAAAGGTTGTGAACAGGATGGAGTCGGTGCAGAGGGTGGCTACTAAAATGATTAGTGGTCTTCATTATAAAGCATATGAGGACAGACTTAAGGATCTTAATATGTACACCTTAGAGGAAAGGCGGGATAGAGGTGATATGATTGAGATGTTCAAATACCTCCATGGCATAAATGTTCAGGGAGAGAGCCTCTTTCAATTGAAAACAAGTTCTGCTACGAGGGGACATGGGATGAGGGTGAAGGGAGATAGATTCAGAAGTGATAAGCGGAAATATTTCTTTATGGAAAGAGTAGTGGATCCGTGGAATAGTCTCCCAGTGGAGGTGGTAGAGATGAAGACAGTAACTGAATTCAAAAAAGCATGGGACCAACACAGAGGATCTCTAAAGGTATAAAGGGGACTGTTGTAGTTGTTGATATGGAAGGACAGACTAGATAGGCCATGTGGTCTTTTTCTGTCATCATATTTCTATGTTTCTATGTACAGTGCTGCACATGCTTTGTAACACTATATAAATGATTAATAGTAGTAGTAGTTGTAGCACCCAGCAATTCTTGGTAACCTCGACCTATTCATGAAAGAAAAGGCGAAGCCTGCCTCCAACTGGAGGAACCAGAGAATGGGCTCCCAAACCTTCAATGTGCAGTCCAGAAAAGTCCTCCTCTGGAAGGGTCGAAGTGCCTGGGCCCATGCGCTCCACAAAAGGACAGAGAATGAGTTCCAAGACTCCCAGGAATCCGGCCAGAATGCTCTCGGTGGACACGCAGAGGCTGCCAGAAAGGGGCACCAGCCCACTTCACAGGTCCCTTAGACCTGTCTTCTGGAAGGCGGTAAGATTGAATCGCCCAGGTCCTTCACCAGCTTCTCCAAATCGGCTCCAAACAGAAGATTCCACTGAAAAGCCACTTGGGCCAATCAGGCTTTGGAAGAAATCCAATGGGATAACACCATCGTCAGAGCACCATCTCTGGCCACCAAACGTACCAGGTCATACATGGCATCAGAAAGGAAGGTCATAGCCGACTCCAAAGAGGGGTACTATCATCCAGAGGAAGAGACGGAATCCACTGGATCAGGGCTCAAAACGTCAGGCTGGTATATACCGCCAGCTGCAGAATAGCTACTGTGAACTAACTTTTGCTAAACACACATCGTTGCCTCCTAATATACTGGCTTGTTTTCTCTTCCTGGGCAAATCGTTTTCAGCAAGCCAAGAACCAGCTTTTCCAGAATCATCCAAACCTGGAGAAACAACACTTGTCAAGAAACTTGTAAAAATCTTCACACATTTGCTATACATACACGTGTAGGAACAATTATAGAAATATTCAAAAAGTCATTATTAAGAAAACAAAAGGTCCTAATTGCATACGTCTTCATACCTTTGTCATATCAAACCCAAAACAGCTCAATTTCTAAAAACTGCTTCAACAATGCCTATAATAAATTAACTTGAATACTCCTGAACAAAGCCATGGCAACGGCTGTGCAAAATGGCGGTGTCTGGCCCCACGCGGTGCATCCTGGGATGCACCAGGTGAGGTCAGACAGCCATATAAGGTGCCGGGGCCACTAGACCACCAGGTTCTTCTTTTCTTTAGTGGAGAGGGGGGAGGGAAAGGGGCCACTAGACTACCAGGTTCTTCTTTTCTTTAGTGGAGAGGGGGGAGGGAAAGGCGCCACTAGACCCCCAGGTTCTTCTTTTATTTTGATGGCATCAGGGGCCTTTCCCAGGATGTACAGCATGGAGCCAGACACCGCCATTTTGCACGATAGCCAATGCCGAGTGGGAGCGCATAGGCAGCTCTCCCGCTTAGGTGCATTTGGGACCACCAGAACACTAGGTAGGGGCCTCTAGATCACCAGGTTTTGTTTTTTATTTAATATGGGGTGGTGGGGGAAAGGGGCCAACAGATCACCAGGTTCTTCTTTTATTTAGTGGGGGAGGGAAAAGGGGCCACTATACCACCAGGGATAATTTTATTGTTGGGCATGGCCCCCGACAGTATTTTGATGGCATCAGGGGCCTTTCCCGATGCCATCAAAGTACTGTCAGGGGTGGGATCGAGGCCGCTGGACCACCAGGGATAATTTTATTGTCGGGCAAGGCACCAACACTATTTTGATGGCATCGGGGGCTTTTCCCGATTCTGCAATCATCCCCCAGTGCCAAGGGGCTGCTATGCAAATCAGCCACGCGGTGCCCAGAGAGCAAGCCAAATTAGTGCAGACTTCTTGAGCGCATGAATTTGGCGTGCTCTCCCAATTTAACACTGCAATGGCTTATTTTTATGCACATGGTTAACGCCTATCTTTGCTGCATCTGGCGTTAAAATATGTGCATTGTTGGGCTGCATTAAAGTCGTCTTCAGCGTGTGTCTAGTGCCGGTTTTCTGCATCGGCCTGTTTATTTTGAAGATCTTTCCAGTGGAGGTAGCTGTAGGGTCCTGTGATATGTGTTGGCATCTGCAATACACAGGCAAAGCGATATCAATTTTTTCTATCAATTAAAATCAAGGGGAAAAAACTCTTTACGGTGGGATGAAAAGGAATAAGCGACTGACTTCATACTGTAGCCCCTCATTCAGCTGTTAGTTTTAATTCCAACTTCATACACCTTTGCATTTTAGATGTGCATCAGAGCTCAATTTTGCATGACTGGCAGACTGGAGAGCTGATTTAGTAGACAGATTAATTAGCAAAATCATGAGGTGTAGTCTGTGGTACCGCAGAGCCTATTCATGGAGAAAAAAGGGTTTTAAATCCTGAAAAAAGATTTTATCATCAGCTGCAATATTATAAGGAGCCCAATAGAGGGAGCAGGAGTGACCTTCCAAGGCCCAGAGAACTGCACCTCAGAGCTGATGAGGTAATGCAACCTAACAGCCAATGGAGAAAAGGGGGAGTTCCCCTGAAGAAAGGCTGGGAACTTGAAAAGGAGGAACTAGGACAAGTTAAAAAGAGACCAGGGAGAGAGAGACCAGGGAGAGGCATACCAAGGAAGGCCTACCAAAAGGAGGCATATCAAGAAGAGGCTTATCAAGGAAAAGCAGACCACAGAGAGTCACACCACAGAGAGCTTCTGGAAAGGAACCAAGAAGGAGAGCACCATAAGGAGTGTCCAGAGCACCAGAGAGGAAGGAGTTCCTGGCAGGAGGGCATAGTGAATCCGAGCCCACAGAGTTCCAGGAGTCCTTGGTTGAGAGGTACTGGAAAGAAAGGCACAAGGGGAGAAATAAACCCCAGAGTTTGGTGTGAAGAACCGGCAGCAGTAAAGGCAAGACACAGTAAGCATTATCTGAGCCAGGATGAAGTCTTTGCTGCAAATGGTAATATTCCTTATTCAAATGGTAAAAGGTGTGAATGTGAGAGAGTGGTGACTCTGCATGAAAGCCAGCTGGAGTGTGAAAAGCCTACTGCTCAAGACACGCTGAACTACAGCAGGAGCAGGCCATGGGACTCAACTAAACAAGGTAAAATACCTTTTTATTCTGATAAGCAATATAAGTTAAGAAGACAGGAAACACAAGATACTGGAGTATATCCTCCCTATCAAACTGTTGGTGAAACAGGGCACAAGCCCTTGGTAAAAAGACTATATAACATAAGGCAGCCTGCAAGAGGAAGTAACTGCCATAACAAACACTCACATGGGCGCGGCCCTGACTTGAATGCTGAACATTGGAAGCTAGTAAATGTGTTATATGAGAAACCTCAGTACACTCCTCAAGAGTTTACTGACACTGATTCACAGCTGTCTGATACTCAGCCCATGCAGGTGGAATTCAACGAAGACCCACCTGAAACCCCGATGGACTGTAGCTACTGTCAGGCAGGTAGCCTAAGGTCTGTGCATGAAACATAAAACAGTGAACAGTAGCGAATGCCTGTAAAGTTTGTTTATGCCAAGTACTGTGAAGCAACAGTTAAACAAAGCAAGTGTGAATATATTTTCTTTTTGTTGCCTGAAGCAAGGTTTCTTTCAGTTGGTTGAAGTAGTCTCCCATAACTTGAACCATTGTGCTTAAAGGGAAATAAAGCCTTATTTTCCCTACATTCTGGCTAGTGTGTTCTCTTGAACTTTGGCCCCGGTAGGTCCTGGGAACATTACCAAGACCTCTTACAGAAGGACCAAATTCAAAATATATAAAAAACTCTCATGTCCATCTGACCTGCCCATACCAACCTTGGCCTCTGGGGCGGCAGCATGACAAGTCACATCAATGGACTGAATCTGGTCCATGGACACAACTTTCCTGATGAGGTTTCCATGCTTATTTGTTATATTCTGCAGAGAAGCGGTGATTGTGATCTTTGTTTTCCTTGAGGCGATATTCAGAACAATTTGTATGGTTTTCAGAGTTAATTGCATACATCTTTAGGGATGAAAGTTTCCAGCCGGCTAAAATGATGCAGATAGAAGAGGGAGGGGCCAGAAGGGTGTTGGGAGCATGCACTTGATAATATTCTAATGATGACTGAGGTTGTTTGTTCAAGGTAATCTGATTTCATGTTTGATTTAGCACTTCAGATGGCAATTAAAGAGGCTGGCTGTGCATCCCAGCTATATTGTATCTGTTACACAGTTGTGGTCAACATTATTGGCACTCTTGCAGTTCAACCACCCCTTAATGTCCAGTATCTCCTAAAAAAAGTAGCCAGTGAAATAGCTTTGGACTATACTAGATATCCACACATATTTGTCATATAAAAGAATCAAATAAAACAAGACCAATTAAAAAAGGAAATAGTAAGAAATGGTATAAAAACTGGGACATTGCCAGGACATGATTATTGGCACCCTTATAAACAATTCAAATTAGTTTGAACATTCCCATTGCAGTAAAATTAGACACACCTGTGATCAACTGTCAGTACTCACATGACTTGAATCAACCAATGAATGATGGCTCTAATGTTTAAAACAGCCACATTCACTCCCTATTCCATTTTCACAATAGTGAAGACAAGGGAGCAGTCTGAGACCTTCAGAAAAGCCAATATCACCAAATATTAAACTTCAAAGGGGTACAAGGTCATCTCCAAAGACCTTGGTATTTCTGTGTCTACAGTTCACAATGCTATAAAGAAATTTTTTGTTCATAGAACTGTCAAGAACATCCAAGGACGTAGTGGGAAGAGGAAAATTAATCCAAGAAGTCGTTGAAGGTTAGTGCGAACTGTTGGAAAAACACCACGTACAACATCCAAAGAGCTTAAGGCAGCCTGGAGCAATCCAGAGTGCTGGTTTCAACCCGCACCAAACGGCACACACTAAACAAAGCAGAACTTCATGGGTGAAGACCAAGGAGGAACCCACTGCTCAAAAACAGATATAAAAACGAATGCCTGATCTTTCCGCAAACCCTCCTTGAGAAACCACAATCCTTCTGGGAAAATGTTCTGTAGACAGATGAAACCAAACTTGAGTTCTTTGGCAATGCAGACCAGAGATACATCTACAGGCAAAGAAATGAAGCTTATAAGAAAAAAAGCATGGGGCCCAATATTCAAAGGCATTTACTGCTGAAGTGGATTTTCAACCTTACTAATGCTGCTACATGCCCCGATGCTAACCGCTTATCATCGGGGCATGTCATAAATGTTCTGGGGCACGTAATGGGAGGCAACAGTCATTAACTGGGTAGCAGTGATATTGTAATACTACCCAGTTAGCGATACATGGGTAAAGCTAGGTGCAGCAAAAGCTGGCCTTGCTTTACCTGTAGGAGCTAACCAGGCAGCAGCTCAATATCACTGCTACCTGGTTAGCTTCTGCAGCTGCGGAGGCTGTGCGGCAACCCTGTATATTCAATGCCAGGACCACATATGACTCTGGCACTGAATATCCTGGGTTAAAGATCGACAGCGACGGCTATGCGCCGTAGCTGCACATAGCCATTCTAGAAGAATTTCGGGCCCATCCTTCCTACAGTTAAATAAGGTGGTGATTCCATAATGTCATGGGGCTGTTTTGCTGCCTCAGGGAACTGGAGCCCTGGAACATATTAAAGGCATCATGAAGTCAGAGGTCTACCAAGGTATTTTGGAGCAAAATATGCTACCTAGTGTCAGAAAGCTAGGTCTGGGTTGAAAGTCATCAGTCCTCCAGCAAGACAATACCCTAAGACATACATCCAAAAGTACAAAATAATGGTTAAAAAGGAAAAAATGGACTGCTTTAAACTGGCCAACAACTGAGTCCTAATCTCAATCCAATCAAGAACCTTTGGAAAGAGCTGAAATCTGCCACTGGTAAAAGGAATTCTGAAAACATTCGTGAGCTGGAACAAATCACAGTTGAAGAGTGGGAGAAACTACCAGCAGACAGATGTATGAAACTTACAATGGCTAAAAGTAACGTTTGGAGGCTGTCATCACTGAATGTGGTCTGCTATATGGCAAAATATCAGATGAGCAACAAACTAGCCATTATGCAAGGCCAGCGCCACACTACAGGGTTGGGAAGGAACTTGGGTTTCAATGCTGAGGGCGCAGAACAAAACCTAAAACAGCAAGTTTGTAGTATAAAACTGCATGGATGGCGTATAAAAGCCAGTCTTCTTGTACGAACATTTGTATTGTAATGCAAAGACAATACCAGAAAGTCACTCCTGCGTTCATGGCATTTCAACAGGAAAGGAACACTTGAGCCAAATAATTCATCAGTACCTCACAGTAACTGTGTTAGTAAATAAGATAACATAAAGATTACAAACCTCATAGCAAGCACCTTTCTCTCTCCACCATCCCCTTTCTCTTTTGATCTGAAGCATGGTTGAGCCCTTTCCACTGCACTGTCCTCCTGTCCCTACCACTTAGTTGTCCATCTGCTTGGATTCTGAATTTGTGATAACTGCTCCTTTGTTTGTGTAGCTATCCTTTTTATTCAGCAAACATGACAAAATCGTCCCTGTCATTTATGGTAGTGCTGGTCTTCATGCCTACAGCCAAGTTTAGAAATACAGAGAAATTAAGCTTTGCAATAGCAAAGAAAGCATAGTTACTCACCTGTAACAGGTGTTCTCCAAGGACAGCAGGAATCAGTCCTCACATTTGGTGACGTTGGCGCCGACGGAGCCCTCGCAGAAGCATCCCCCCAGCTTTCAAAGAAAGCCTTTGGGAGATGCCACCACACATGCGTGGTCCCCCTTCCCGCCCAAGAGTGCCATCTTTCTCAGTCAGATGACATAGCTAAAAAACGGCAAAACAATAAAAGAAGGTAAACAAGCAACTCTAAGGGGAGGAGGAAGGGTTGTGAGGACTGATTCCTGCTGTCCCTGGAGAACACCTGTTACAGATGAGTAATCACGCTTTCTCCAGGAACAAGCAGGTAGTCAATCCTCACATATGGGACTCCCTAGCTACAGGCTACCAAAAGCCCATAGAGAAAAATCATGGTTGACCTCAGGGGAAGCCGTGAGCAGCAGCAAATAAGTCCGCAGGTGCAGAATGCAGAAGGACCCATGTGTCCAAAGGGAACCAGAACTTCGGTAGCCTAAACACAGAAGGGCCGGAGGGTAGGAGTTGCCTAGACCCTGAAAGGATTATGGAGCATGGTCTGGCCGAAGGCATTGTCCCGTCATGACTCCTTCTCGAGGCAGTAATGAGCTGCGAAGGTATGGATGGAAGACCAGTGGCGGCCCGGCAGATGTCCACCATTGGGACAGAGCTCAGGTTTGCCACAGAGGCCGCCATGGCCCTGACATGGTATGACGTGACCCAGCCGTCCAACGAAAGCCCCGCCTGCTCATAAGCGAGGGTGATACAGTCCACCACCCAGGTAGATAGCGTACACTTGGTCACCGCTTCCCCCAGTCTACTGGTGTTATACGAGACAAAAAGCTGAGAAGCTTTATGATGTCTCTGGGTACGTTGAATGTAGAAGAACAGAGCCCTCTTACAGTCCAAAGTTCGGAGGACAGTCTCCGCCTTACTGGTGTGAGGCCTCGGGAAGAAGGTGGGGAGCACCACCTCCTGGTTGAGGTGAAATGACGATACCACCTTCGGAAGGAATTTGGGATGTGTGCGGAACACAACCCTGTTCTTGTAGAACCTGGTGTAAAGCGCCTCCGCCACCAAGGCTTGGAGCACACTGACCCTGCGAGCGCAACCAGGAACACCACCTTCCATGAAAGATATCGCAGGTGGCAGGTAGCCAGGGGATCAAAAGGCAAGCGAGTAAGCTGCACCAGTATGACACTGAGGTCCCACTCAGTCACCAGAAGGCATACCAGGGGTTTTGATAAAAGGAGTCCCCTCATGAAGCGGGTCAACAACGGCTGGGCCAAGAGGGGTTTGCCATACACCAGATGGTGATGTGCCGTCAGGGCACTGAGGTGCACTCTGACAGAATCTGATTTGAGTCCAGAGTGCGAGAGATGGAGAAGGTACTGTAGGACCAGCTGCACTGGACAGGAGAACAGGCTAATCCTGTATTCTGCGCACTAGACTGAAAATTTGCGCCACTTGAAGGCATATGCTTTCCTGGTGGAGGACTTACGGGAAGCCAGCAGGAACTCCTCCACTTCTTCTGAGAGACTGAAAGGGGCTAGGGTCACCCTTTCAGCAGCCACGCTATCAGTGACAGGGACCCAAGATTGGGGTGCAAGAGAGAGCCCCCTTCCTACGACAGGAACCCCGGGGAGCTCCCCAATGGGATGGGAGTCTCCACCGACAGCCAGAGGAGTACATAAGAACATAAGATAGGCCATACTGGGTCAGACCAAGGTCCATCAAGCCCAGTATCCTGTTTCCAACAGTGGCCAATCTAGGTCATACGTACCTAGCAGTTTCCCCAAAAGATACAGGTTCCACAATGCTTGTACTGGGTCAAGCATTGATATTCTGGGTCCCTTCTTAATAATGGTTTATGGACCTTTCCTCCAGGAACTTGTCCAAACCTTTTTTAAACCCAGCTACACTAACAACCTTTACTACATCCTCCGATAACAAATTCCAGAGTTTGATTACACGTTGAGTGAAAAAATATTTTCTTTTATTAGTCTTAAATAGTTTACCCTGTAGCTTCATTACATGTCCCCTAGTCTTTCTATATTCTGATAACATAAACAATCGATCTACGTTTACCCGTTCCACTCCGTCCATTAATTTATAGACTTCTATCATATCTCCCCTCAACCGTCTCTTTTCCAGGTTGAAGAGCCCTAACCTTTTTATTCTTTCTTCATAGGGGTATCCTTCCATCCCCTTTACCATTTTGGTGGCTCTTCTCTGAACCTTTTCTAAAATCGCTATATCCGTTTTAAGATACAGCGACCAGAATTGCACACAATATTCAAGGTGCGGTCTCACCATGGAACGATATAGAGGCATTATAATATCTTTTGTTTTATTTTCCATTCCTTTCCTTATGATACCTAGCATTCTATTTGCTCTCTTAGCCGCCGCTGCACACTGGGCCGAGGGTTTTAACATGGTATCCACAATGACGCCTAAATCTTTTTCCTGGGTGGTGGTTCCTAATGTGGAACCTTGCATCGTGTAACCATAGTTTGGGTTGTTCTTCCCTAGGTGCATAACTTTGCACGTCTCCACATTAAATTTCATCTGCCATTTTGATGCCCAGTCTTCCAATTTATCAAGATCCTCTTGCAATTTTCCACAATCCTCTTGGGTTTTAACAACTTTAAATAGTTTTGTGTCATCTGCATATTTGATAACCTCACTTGTTATTCCACTTTCCAGGTCATTTATGAATATGTCAAAAAGCAGCGGACCCAGCACAGATCCCTGGGGTACACCACTATTCACCTTTCTCCATAGGGAAAATTGGCCATTTAGCCCTACCCTCTGCTTTCTATCTTTTAACAAGTTGTTACTCCTGTTCTATGTGAAGCCAAACAGTTTGTTATGGTCATTTTGTTATATGTAAACCGCGCTGACAATAGTGCGGTATATAAGAAATTGTAATAAATAAAAAATAAATAAAATAAATAACCAGTTCCTGATCCACAGTAGTACACTGCCTCCTATCCCATAACTCTTTAGTTTTGCCAAAAGTCTCTGATGAGGGACTTTGTCAAAGGCTTTCTGAAAGTCCAGATACACTATATCAACCGACTCACCTTTGTCCACCTGTCTATTCACATCTTCAAAAAAACATAATAGATTAGTAAGACAAGATCTTCGTTGTCTAAAGCCATGTTGTCTGTCTCCCATTAGGCCATGACTATCTACATGCTGAGTAATTTTATTCTTTCTGATGGTTTCTACCATTTTTCCTGGTACTGACGTCAGGCTCACCGGTCTGTAGTTTCCCGGATCACCCCTGGAGCCCTTTTTAAAAATTGGTGCTACATTGGCGATCCTCCAATCTTCAGGTATTAGAGATGATTTTAATGATAGTTCACAGATTACTAATAGCAGGTCTGCAATCTCATATTTCAGTTCTTTCAACACCCTTGGATGTATACCATCCGGCCAAGGTGATTTGCTACTCTTCAGTTTATCTAATAGATGTAATACATCTTCCCGATGTATCGATATTTCCTTCAATTCTTCCGCACCTTTAAATACCACTTCAGTCATGGGTAAAATCCCTACATGTTCCTCAGTAAAGACCGAAGCAAAGAATTAATTCAGTCTCTCCGCTATCGCCTTGTCACCTCTTAGTGCCCCTTTAGCTCCTCTATCATCTAATGGACCAACTGACTCACAGGTTTTTTGCTATGAATGTACTTGAAAAAGTCTTTATTTTGCGTTTTTGCTTCCGCAGCAAGCTTCTTCTCAAATTCTCCCTTTGCTTGCCTTATCAATGCCTTGCATTTGACTTGCCAGTGCTTGTGCTGTTTCCAGGTTTCGTCGTTTGGCTCTTTTTTCCATTTCCTGAAAGATGCTTTTTTGGCAACAACAGCCTCTCTGACCTCACCTTTAAACCATGCTGGCAGCTTTTTGGACTTCCTTCCACTTTTCTTAAAGCGTGGAATACAGCTGGTCTGGGCTTCCAAGATAGTATTTTTCAACAACACCCAAGCTTGATGTAAGTCTTTAACCTTTGCAACTGGCTCCTTTTAGTTTTTTCTTAACTATTTTCCTCATTTTATCATAGTCTCCCTTTCAAAAGTTAAAAGGTAGTACTGTGGATTTCCTTACTATCCCTCCTCCACTAATTAAATCAAAGGCAATCATGCTATGATCACTATTGCCAAGTGGCCCCAACAACCTTATCCCTTGCACTAGATCTGGTGTTCCACTAAGGACTAGGTCTAATATGGCTTCCCCTCTGGTCGGTTCATGAACCAGCTGCTCCAAGAAGAAGTCATTTATTTCATCTAGGAACTTTATCTCCCTAGCATGTCCTGCCATGACACTGACCCAGTCGATACCGGGGTAATTGAAATCACCCATTATTATTACTGCGCTGTAACTTTTGTTAGCTTCCTTGATTTCTTTGAGCATTTCATCATCCATTTGTTCATTCTGGCCAGGCGGTCGATAGTACACCCCCACTGCCATTGCCTTCCCCTTTTTACATGGAATTTCAATCCATAGAGATTCTACAGCAAATTCTGTTTCCTGCAAAACTTTAATCCTTTCTGACTCAATACCCTCTCTAACACAGAGCGCAACCCCTCCAGCAATATGATCAGCTCTATCATTACGATATAGTTTGTACCCAGGTATCACAGTGTCCCACTGGTTGTCCTCCTTCCACCATGTCTCTGATATTCCAATCATATCTAACCTTTCATTTACTGCTATATATTCTAACTCTCCCATCTTATTTTCTAGACTTCTAGCATTTGCATACAAGCATTTTAGAGACTGTATTTTATTCATATTAATTTGGCTATTGGTAGACATGGGTTATTTGGGATCTTTAAGCTCTGTCTGCTCCATACTCGAGGGCATTTGGGTTACTTTATTCTTTTTTGGAACCTCTCTGCTTTTGGTAGGATCCTTCAAGGATACATTCTTCCGAACCATCCGCTCTTGGGCGACTGTCAGCTTTCCCCTATTATCTAGTTTAAAAGCTGCTCTATCTCCTTTTTAAAGGTTAATGCGGGAACCATGGCTGCCTGGTCCACGAGGGGCTATCAGGATCAGCGAGGCCTTGTCGCAAAAGGTCCTGAATAATATTTTGGCAATTAGTGATGTGGGTGGGAAGGCGTACATGAGACCTTCTGACCACAAGATGAGAAACGCATCTTCGCTACGCGGGAAGGGTTTGCTTGCTGAGAGCAGATACGGGGCAACTGCTAGTTGTCCGGGCTGGCAAACATGTCTATCCATGGTTCCCCCCAGAGGTGGAAAAGCCGTCTGGCCACTCTGGGGTCCAGCTTCCACTTGTGCAGCTGGAGGACCCTGCTTAATCTGTCAGCCAGTGCATTGTCCTGGCCTGCAGGTATACTGCCCGTAAGAGTATGCCCTGCTGGACTGCATAAGAGCAGAGAGCATGGGGTCCTCATGGCAGAGGGCACGGGACCCCATGCCCCCCTGCTTGTTCACACAGAACATAGCCACCTGGTTGTCTGTTTGGACCAACACTGGTTGGCACAATAGGCGGAGGCAAAAGGCTCGGAGGACTAGGTGTATCGCCCGTAATTCCAGGAGGTTAATCTGCTAGTTGCTCTCGCCCTCTAACCAGCTGCCCTGGGTTACGGAATTCCTCTCAGTGGGCTCCCCATCCCAGCAGGGAGGCGTCCATCGTGAGAACCCTTAAGGGGCACAGAGTCTGGAAGGGCATTCCTGCCTCGAGACACTGGGGATTTTACCACCAAAATGGGGATTCTGCCAAATGGCGAGTCACTACAATTCTGTCATGGAGACGGCCTGTGGCCTATGTCCACTGGTCTTGAAGGACCACTGTGCGGCCCTCATGAGAAGGCGGACATCTGGGGTGACATGGACCTTGGAGGCCATGTATCCGAGTAGACGCAGCAGGAGCCGAGCAGACACCATAGGACAGCGTTGTATGTCCATGGCCAGAGCCCTGAGCCAGTCGGCTTGGTACCCTGGAAGGAAGGCCCTTGCCTGGAGGGTGCCTAGTCTTGCCCCTATGAACTCTAAGCACTGTGTCGAGAGGAGGTGGGACTTGGGGTAGTTTATTACAAACCCCAAATTTTGCAGGACCTGGATGGTATGTGTGGTTGCCTGCTGCACGTCTGAGGTTGTGCCTCCCTTTATGAGCCAATCGTCCAGGTAGGGGAAGACAAACACCCCCTGGAGATGGAAGAAGGTGGTCATGAGTGCCAGGCACTTGGTGAAAACCCTTGGGGTGGAAGCCACGCTGAAGGGCAGCACCCTGTACTGCTAATAGCTGCCCCCCACTAAGATCCTCAATTACTGCCTGTGGTTTGGGTGAATGAGGATGTGTGTGTAGACATCCTTCAGATGCAAGGAGCACAGCCAATCTCCCTGCTGGAGGTAAGGCAGCAATGGCCCAAGGAAGAGCATCTTGAGCCTCTCCCTCACCAGAAATCTATTCAGATTGCGCAGGTCGAGGATGGGCCTTAGGGCCCCTGTTCTTTTTGGTACGAGGAAGTACCTGGAGTAGAACCCCCTGCCCCTGAGGCGGTAGAGAACTGATTCTACCACTCTGTCCTCGAGAAGACCTGCCAGTTCCTTCAGAAGAAGATCCTAGTGAAGGGGAGACCTAGGAGGCTCTCCCAGAAAGAAAGGGGGAGGTGTCTGTGCCAGGTGGAGGAAGTAGCCCTCCTTGACCACTTGGAGTGCCCAAGAATCAGTGGTGATGACTGGCTACCTTTGGGCATAGTGAATGAGACAACCCCCTGTGGGCTGCTAACTTCCTTGGGGTAGAGAGGATATGGCTAAGGAGTCAAAAGATCACCCCTGGCTGGGCCAAGGCCAACGCCTGGGGCTTGGGAGCCTTCTGCTTACAAGGGCCAGGTCCTTGTCCCTTAGCCTGCTGACCCTGCTGGGGAACCAGGGAGGCCTGAAAAGGTGGGTAGTTTCTGTAAGCAGCCCCTTTCCTCGGGTAGAAGGGCTTTTTACCTGAGCCCTTCCATCAGGGAGGGGCAGAAGTCTTTTTAGAGAGCCTGTTCCTCGTCATGAACTCGGTCTCCAGCTTGGGTTTGCCAAAGAGGTTCTCTCCTTGGCATGGGACATCGACCAATTTGTCCTGAACCCATTGCTCAATGTTGGACTGTAGCCAAGTCTGACGTCAGGCACCAATGCCCACCACTGCTACTTGAGCCACCGACTCAAAGCCATCATAGATTGCCCAAGACATAAACCTGGAGCACTTACAGACGGCTTTGGCCAGGTTCTTGAACCACTGCAGGGGTTCCTTGGAAAGACCAGCTGAGAATCCGGCGAGTTCCTTCGCTAGGTCTCATAGGTACATGCCCATGTACAGCTGGTATGCCTGGATCCGGCTGATGAGCATCGAGCTCTGGTAGCACTTTCTGCCGAGAGCATCCAGGGTGTATGCCTCCCTGCGGGGGGGGCATCAAGAAGTGCATCTTTTGACTCTTCAGATAACGCATGGCCAACTCCACCCCTCTTCTGGAAGCCCGGGCTCCGGCGGACTCAATACATCGAGTCAAGCTGCTTGCTCACCACCAGCACTGATGCTGGTGTATCCCACATATGGAGCATTAGCCATTCCAGGATGGGAGGGATAGGCACCCTAAGCAATTCCCTCGGAGGGGCCTCACATTGGAGAATTTCTAGCTCCTCCATCCGTGGGTCCTCCTCCGATTCCATCGGGAATGCTAGGGCCTTGGATATGTCCTTGGGTGGGGACCGATGCCGGGGCTCTGAGGGAGGGGAGTCTGAGGGGACGTCGCAGTGGCGATGGGTGTTGGGCGACTCCTCGTCCTCCGTTTCCCACGCAGAATAGTTTGTCAAGGCTCGAGGGAAGGATGGCTCGCGGGCTCTGGTGCTGATCCCTGCCCACAGCCCTCAGAGGCCCCATGGCTGGTGCCGAGCACACTGACTGGGGAAGATCTCAGCCCCATGGAATGGGAGCTGGATCCGGACCTAGGCCAAGGATCGACTCAAGGTCAAAAGACCTCGAGGATTGGCTAGGCCTCCGGGGACATCCTCGACGTCAAAGACCCAGTTATATGGGTGGAGGAACCTGTGGTACCAGATAACAGTGTACACTGCTGGTCCATGAAGGCAGACAAGCTGCGCTCCAGGGCTGCCATTTTGGATCAAGGCCAAAATGGCACGGGCACCGAGGGAATCGGGCCCAGCACCGGTTCCCCCAAAGGTGAATCCTCAACGAGGATGGTGTCAGGCAACCGAGGTCGGCCTGAGGTAGAGTCCTTTCAGGGGAACTTCACAGCTCGCTCCTTCTTCGATCCCTCGGACGAGCATCTAGGACTATAGGACCTGACTCAGGACTTACCCAGCCCATCTGAGCCATCCAGGGATGCCGCCTTCGAGGTCTGCTTCTTCTTCTTGAGTTCCCTCCAGGGAGACCCCCTTTCCGAGGAACCATGGTGTCAGTCACGATCCATAAGACTACCCCGGGATTCCGCGGTTTCGTAGGAGACCTTGGCCTTCAGAGGTACCGGGGACTCTGGGTAAAACTTATTATGCTGCTGCTGGTGGCTCTTGAGGGCCTTGGTGGGCATCTTCTTACAGAGGCCACATGCCGCAGGATCGTGGTCCGGTCTCATGCAACAAAGGCAGCAGTTGTGTGTGTCAGTCAGGGACATTATTTTGCCACACTGATCACACTTTTTAAATCCACTGGTAGCCATGGGAGAAAAAGATATCCCAGCGAGATCGAAGATCCACGGTGCCGCCAGTTGGAAAAAAAGGTGCAAAGGCGCCAAGAAGGAAAAAAGACAACGAACCCAAGACTCAATGCCAGGGCAGCGGGTTCCGGTGGCAAGAAGAAAACCAGTACACTACTGGAGGAGAGTATGAAACTCAGGTCGATAAAATCAACTTTTTCCAGGGGAAGAGCAGACAGACGTCTGAAGGGCTCTGTGGAAAAAAGGAGACTGAGCAAGATGGCACCCTTGGACGGGAAGGGTCCACGCATGCGTGGTGCTATCTCCCACAGGCTTTCTTTCAAAGCTGGGAGGATGCATCCACGAGGGCTCCGCTGGCGCCGACGTCATCCATATGTGAGGACTGACTTCCTGTTTGTTCCTGGAGAAATTAAGAAATTCTCATTCTTAAATGGCCGAATGGAGAAACTTATAGATATGACGAGGAGGGTTTATAAGAAGAAGAATGGGGAATGGGAAATGTTACAGAGGTTTCTTAGTCTATGAAAGGCTGTAAATGATAAAGGGGAAAAGGAGGGAGGAAGAGGCCAGTTGTGGTGGATGTTACCTGTTGTGGGATGTTTAGATGTGGGTGTCTGGGGGGGGAGGAAGGGACATTTGGAGGGGGGAAGGAAGGGAATTTATTTGATTTGATAATGTGCAAGCTGGATTGTGGTAACTGATGGAAAATGTTCAATAAAGATAACAATTTAAGAAAAGGAAAAACCCCATTCTTTGGGCTCTCTGCTCACTGGCTGCTGGCAAAACTGTCTATTTTTGAAGTCTAAAAATGTTTCCATTTTTCTTGCTTGTCAGGTGGCTGCCCAGCACTAATATCTTCTTACTAGATACTGCTGGTGATGTCCTATATTTTATGGTTGCTGGCACTGGATCAGGAAGCCTCTGTGGACTGTTGTACAGTATTTCCAGCCAGGCAAAGTAACATCTCTGCCGGTGGGACTGCAAGGCTGCGCAGGGTAGCTTTTGCAAAAAGGCACTTGCTGGGTCCAGTCTTCTCTAACACAGCACAGCTCATCTTCCTACTCACAGTAGTATTCTATCTATAAACAACAAGTAAAGCTATTTTTACTAGATTGTGGGTGAGTGAAGGAAAATTCCACAGGATTAATGGCCACATGCTTGTCTCCAGTTCTAGCTTGGGGTACCAGCTATCTGTTTATTGCAAACAATGCAATGGAATGTTAAATGACTTGCCCAAGGCCACAAGGAGTGCTAGTTGGAACGAAACCCTGGTTTCTTGGTTCCCAAGCCAGTACTCTCTAACCATTAGGCTAATCATCCACTTTGTTGTGTGTATTAAAGTACATTAAAATTGGCTGTTAATATAGATTAACACAATTTTTTGCAGTGCAAGTAAAGCCTACTAAAAGAAGGCATGTTTTTGCATTAACTAATTTGCATTAATGCATCAGGAGTCGGCACTGCCTCAGTCTTGTAGCATTGTCTTCAGCAGTAACAATGTTGCTCCAGGAGGATTGTTCCACCTAGGATCCCAGTCTCCTAGGAGCAACGTTGTGACTACTGAAGACAGCACTACAAGGCTGAGGCAATGCTGACTCCTAACATAGCTTAAGGTAGCCTGACATTGGGTTGGATGATTTTGGCGTTTCTCAACCAGCATCACATAAGTAACATTTTTTATGTTTAAATATTTTATTAATTGAACACAGAACAAATACAATCCAGAAACCCGACATGAGTGAGCTCGTATTCATGAAAGGGAATCACACAATCTTTTTTATATAGTTTTTACCCAGTAACCAAACCTCACCCCTACCGCACCTCAAAAAATACTGAAATGGGTGCATCGATGGAACAAATACATTTCACACCTCACATACCTTATGCATTAAATATCAAACTGCACACTTTGTGCGGCGGTATATCCAAACACTCCCCCCAAACCCCCAAGAACATCCTCAAAGAGCTCTTCGAGGGACCCCCAGTACCTAATCTTTCCATTCGCAACAACTCATGCATGGCAAATCACCAGTGCATTAAGGAGGGAGCAATGTCCCTCACCCAATTCTGCAGCATACATTTCTTTGCTACTAACCAACCCTTCCTAAGAAAGAGTTTACCCGTTACTCCTTCCCAAACCTTTATCTTTATCTTTATTTTCACACTTGATTAACCGCCCAAGCCAAGGCATCAGGGCGGTGTACAATAAACAAATAAACCTAAATTTAAAAGTATAGAATTAACCTCTGCATTTCAGGGCACAATCAAAAAGCATGACCCAGAGTACCCCCTGGAGAGCCACATTAGGGTGATCCGTGGCCTACCACCTGCTTTTGGAAGATAAATAACGACATAACAATTTTATAATGAGTTTCTTCATAAATGTATTTCATTTCACCTTTCAAATTCTCAAGACTTCTCTAATTGCTTTTGCAACAATTCCACTCCTAATTCTTCCTTCTACAGATCCAGAATCTTAGAAAAACTTCCCTGCAAGGTAGATATCAACTGGCAATGAAAAACTAAGACAGCGATTCTGCCCTCAGAAGCTAGCAAGAAGCTTTTCTCCAAGGCCTCCATTGCTTCATCACACAATGAGTCTGGGGGAATTCTCCGATAGAAAGCCTTAATTGCAGGGACACATGGAAATCCTTAGCCCCTGTTGTGAATTTATGACAAAGCTCTTGAAAGAGAATAAGCCTCTCACCATCATCTAACACCACTCCCAAATCCCCGATTCCGTGACGCTCTCATCTTCGAAACACTTCCAATAATCTATCCAGAAAGAAATCTGCAATCCCACCTAATCATCAACCAGAAAAATGCATGAGATTAAGCTTAAAATCTATTTTTTTTTGGAAATCCAAAGAAATGCAACTTATAATAATGAAGGTTGGAAATAATACAGGCTTTAGTAACTGTGGCATAGGCAAAGCCATCTGAGAAGAAGCAGAAATGGAATCATTGGCATAGTTGAAAAAATGCTTCCCTAGCTATAGCCTGGACTTGAGCATCCATAGTTATCGAACAGTCCAATACAAATTCCAGGCTATAGACTGGACAATTGATGGGCACAGATTTTAAGCAGCTAGAACCATAGTGCTTCTATCTTTGTCAGTTTAACTTAGGGGCATGTTTACTAAAGTCCGCAAATTTGCGCGCCGCAAAATAGCGCACGGCAACGCGCCACTGAAACACGCATAAACGCGTTTAAACGCCCCGCACATGTGCGTGTCACCCCCGCACAGGTACGCGGCACACCAACGGGCCCCGTACAAGTGCGGGCCCGCAAATGTCCGATAGAGGCGTGGAACGGCTAAAGGAGGGCGGAGGAAGGCTCCGGAGGGGCGGAGGGACGGGGTCAATGGGTGGAGAGTGGGAGGGGAGAGGGTCCCCGCACAGTATCGGGCCCGAATTTGCATGTAAAAACTACCGCGCGTGAAACACTCGCGGTAGAAAGCATTTAAAGGGAAGAGAAACCATTTCCGTCAGCAATGTACAGGAAAACCGGGGAAACCAGCAAAACGTGAGCAGTGTGATACATGTGCACAGCACAAAAGTGCATATAAAAATAGGAAATGACCACAACAGAACTATTAAAAATAGTAATTCAGCTGGGGAACAGTTATAGTGATGGGCAAATACAGAAAACACACCCAACTAAGCTCCAGGAAAAAGAAATGAATTTTGGAAGGGTTTATGGAGCGGAGACTCTTCCAAACAACATTTCCTGTTGTGGAGCTGTCCTGGGAGTGTTTGCTATGGTTGCCCATTAATATCACTGTTGCCCAGCGTGGTGATATTGTTTCCCCCAGTTCCCGTGGTCATTTCCGTGGTTTATGTGCACGTTTGTCACCAGACAGGGTGCATATGCCCACAGTAAAATTGCATAGAGCAGGGTTTGTGACTCCATCCTGCCAGGCTCACTACCTCCAGGGGCTGCACTGTCTCTGTGGCCATAGTGTGGTGCAGTGGACAGAGTCAGTACCTCTAGGGTCAGAGGTTCAAAGCCCAGCTGGGGCACTTGCCAGCCCAGTCCCTATATTTTACCCACCACTAAACACAGATAGCGCAGACACCCCTGTATTGCAGGGGACATAAGCATGGGGAAAACACCCATATTTTACCCAACAACGCACACACACCACAATGGGCATTACCCACAGCCAAGTACCCCAAATGCAGTCCCGTACTGCCACATTCCAATCAGGTCACCTGCTTTTTATGGGAGGAGCTCATGCCAGCATGTTGGCGGACGAGTACATGTGGTGCAGGGGGCAGTGGCTGCTAGCGACAGAAGACAGAGGCCTAGCCATGTGCAGGCTGCCACCGTCCACTGCAACAGACTGCAACAGACAGGCCCTGCCGGATCCACAGTCATGGACATGCCAGGGAATCCACCCAATCTGTGGCTACACAGTGGTGCAGTGCACGCAGACACTGCATGCAAGAGCAGAAGGTCACAGGTTCAAAGCCCAACTGGGGCAACTGTCAATCTTGCCCACATATTTTTCCCCCAAGTAAACAGTGATAGTAGGGGCACACCTTTCCTGGCGAGGACATATGCAATGGCAATACGTCTATCTTTTACCCCACTGAGCAAAGACACCATGAACAGGGCCAGTACCCAGAGCAGAATCACCCAAATGCAGTCCTGGTGGGGCACACACCAGTCAGGTTCCATGATGCCACTCATACAAATGCCTGTGCTGTATATCTATGCACCACACCCATGGTATGTAGATGTAGCTCATGCATATCCATGAGGGACAGCAGGAAAACCAGAACAGTGTGATGCAAACCTGGACTGGAGTTGGGAATCTGTGCCGTAAAGCAGCAGCCATCAAGGGCAGACACACCCACACCCACAGGCCTCATTGGCCAATGTCTCCTGGAGAGGCAGACCATTGGACCCTGCATGCATCTCCCAAAACTAGCACTTGCATAACTTACCAATGTCACCCTACACCTGAGGTATACGGTACACAGCTCTGAGACGTTTGCTAGGAGCACAGGCAGCTAGATATCCATACGTTACGCACATACTGCTAGTTGACCCCATCCGAACAATCTGTTAGGTGTTTGCGGTGCGTGCTCCAGGCCTGGCCTCTGACGGTGTTTACCACCCTGGGGAGTGACCCCCAGCTGTACTGCGTACCATATCCATGCCTTGCCGTGCTCAGGACCGGTTTGGTTGGCAAGGCTAATTACTTCCTCAATAGTAGCACCATGATGGCATAGGTGTGGAAGTGTGTGTCTGGCTATACAGTGGGCGTTGGCTGCAAGCCCCTTCCACAGCCCACACTGCCAGCACTGTTGCCAGTATTGGCCTGCCAATGTGCATAATAAGGTGCAAGGTACCATGGGTATAGCCAGGACAGGGTAGCCTGGCCAGGATGCATCTGCACCGGGCATAGGGCACTGGCAGGGACATTGTGGTGTCCGGCCACCACCTACACAGACAGGGTGGCCAAAGCATGTCCTTCTGGGAGATCACGCTCACCCTGACTGTGCAGTGACCACAGCATGGCTAGGCACCCCCATAGTGCTATACAGTATTTCTCTCATGTGATAGATATGGGTTTCTATTTGGGGCCCAGTCACTGATTTATCTGCTTGCTGTGTATGCTGGCAGACCAGTTCTGGGTGCATGTGTCTCCATTGGGAACATGCACTATGGACTAACCAGCAGACTGTTTGTAGCTGGTATGTGTCTTGCTGGAATGGCTTGCAGGGTGCAGTGGCTGTTGGCTTGCTGCAGGGGAATATCTGGTGGTGGGGTGCAGCTTACCTTATCCTGGTCCTATGTCTGTCTGCTATTGGGTGGGGGTGGTGTTCATTCCTCAGCAGGACTGGGGCTGATGTTGCCCTCTACTGCCACCTTTGCAGGGAGGTACAGTGTGGATCTCTTGATGATGGACCATGTTTGCTGCTGGGGGGGGGGGTTCCCAGGGGATACTGAGCCTGATTGGGATATCCATGGTGTTTGTGCAGAAACTAGCTATCTTACACATTAACACTGCTTTGAAACTCCCACTTGGCCTCCATCAGCCATGGAAGGTGTTGTGGACCTGGTCCTGGGCGCCTCATTGCACACTCAGGGTGAGCACAGAACCCGCACGATGTAACGGTGTGTAGCTACTCTGTGCCAGTAAAACACCCGGTCAGTGCCCCCTACCAGGCCGAGGTGCTGTGTGGGTGCACCCGGTCACTCCCCCCAACAGGGCCGAGGTGCTGTGGGGGTGCATTACCCATCTTGTGTCCATCTGTGGACAGCTAATTTGCATGTGCAGTGCATCATGGGTACGTGTGGCCTAACCCTATCCTGTTTACACCATCAGACTGTCTGTGAGGTGACGTGCAGGCTATCTGCAGCCAGCCAGGGGCTTGCTTACAGCTATGGAGTTGTAGCCCAATGGTTACATTACTCCCTGTGCAGCCAGAGGTCATGGGTTCAAACCCACAGTGGGGTTCTGTGATAGGGGTGTCCACAGCATCTTTTTAATTTACTGTACATATGTTGCTGCCAGCAATAACACCCTGAGCGTACTGTACCCATAAGGTGCCTCTGAGGGCGCTTTATGGGGCGCCGTATACGGCACTTTATGGTTGCCATCCATATAGGGTGCACTATACATTATCCTGTGTCGCAACATACATGCTGCCCTATAGGGGACATTCTAGGGCAGGGGTGGGCACCTCCGGTCCTGGAGGGCTGCAGACCAGTCAGGTTTTCGGGATATCCCTAATGAACATGCATGAGATATATATGCATTAGAGATATCCTGCCATCCTGACTGGTTTGTGGCCCTCCAGGGCTGGATTTGGAGACCCCTGCCTTACACCTCTGTCATTTAAGATCGTGAGTGGGCAAGGTACAGATGTCCTAGACATCGAAAGGGTATATAGAATGTGTCACATTCCTCCTCGATTCTCACCACCACCAAAAAGTTGTCTAATAGACAATTTTTTGGAGGTGGTGAGAAGTGAGGAGGACTGTGACAAATTCTATCTAACCTTTTTGATGTCTTGGACATCTGCACCTTGTCCACTCACAATCTTAAATGACAGAGATGTAAGGCAGGGGTCTCCAGATTCAGCCCTGGAGGGCCACAAACCAGTCAGGTTGGCAGGATATCTCTAATGCATATATATCTCATGTATATTCATTAGAGATATCCCGAAAACCTGACTGGTCTGCAGCCCTCCAGGACCAGGTTTGCCCACCCCTGTTCTAGGGTGCCTTGGCGGACGGTGCACTGTCACATGTGCCTTATGGGCTGCCTTATGTTAACATGCTGTGAGCGTGCGTTTTCTAGTTGTTATCACAAAATAAAATTAGTGGGCCTCCTACAGCACTCCACAACATAAAATATACTGCCTCTGCTAGTCTTTTTCAATGGGCACTGTGGGGAATTGAACCCATGATGCCTGCACGAGTGGTCAGTGTCTTAACCATTGTGCTATGGCTCCATTCCTGCAATTTGCACATCAACGCGCCACTTATCCCTCCCACTATTGGGCTGCCCCCTCACACATCAGCGCGACGCCTTCTGCCCACAGGCTCGCCGCCTTCTGTTGCCCCATTTTATCAGCGCGCCCACAATGAACAGTGCGCCGCCTCTTGCCGTATAAAAAAGAGTGCGCCGCCTTCTGCCGCCCATAATCAATATACCTCCTACACCACTTTTGCCCATAAAAGTTGATGCCTCAGCTGGTCTTTTTCATTGAGCGCAATGGGGGTTTGAACCCCTGGCCCCTGCACCATAGGTCAGTGTCTTCACCGTTGTACTACGGCTCTGTTGTTTGGTTATGCAGCAGCGCCCCACTTAGCCTTCCCACGCGCTAATGTGGGCCCTGCACATTAGCGCGACGCGCACACGTACGGTCCGTTTTTTTTCTTTTTTCTGCCTGGCCCGCCCACTCCTTATATGGCACCAGCACACTAACGGGAACCCGCACAGCAACGGTGTTTAGTAAACATGCCCCTTAGTTTATTTAGATGCAGCCAGCCAGTGAGTTTTCCCTTCTTCCTGCACACCTTCTCCTTCCCTCCCTCCACCTCCTCTTCCCCCCTCCCCCTACAGTCTTCTCCCCTTCTCTCTCCCCAAACCTCGATTCTCTTCCCTCTGCAGCCTTATCTCTCTCCTGCATATTTCATCTTCCTTCCCTCTAAAGCCTTTGCATGCTCTCTTACTCTTTCTACCTCTCCCCTCAGCCCTCCCCTCCCTCTGCTGCCATTCTGTCATCCATGATGCATGAGATAAGTTGGGCATAACATTTGTCCTATACTGCTCTATTAGGTCTTTTACTTTCCCATAAGCTAGACTTTCTAATTTAAATATTATTTGAAGTACAGAAGAATTTTTTTGAGTTGAGTGATTTTCCCAGAGATGTAATCAACTTAGCAATCATTACCATAGGTTCTGGGCCAAGAGGGACCATTATCTGGATATAAGCAGCATATGAATAGTAAGAGATCTGATAATCTCCGATGATAGGAATGCATATAGATACTGAACAGAGTGCGCAGTAAGATCGGAGTAGAGGATGAGGGTATGCTAATATAAGGCAGTTTCAGAGTTAGGTTTTGGAGGAAGGAATTAAACCAGGTAAGTAGGTCTGCCACCCCAGATCCTTTAAGCAAGAAATTATGACTTTATTTTCAATAGTGTCAAATGTTGCAAAAAGGCTGATGAGTACAGACAAGGCTGCCTGACCATAGACCATGCATAAGTGGAATTCATTAATAAGGCTTACTAGTAGAGATTTAATGCTAAAGTAAAGCCTGAAATCATACTGAAATGGGTCAATACCATTAGTGATTAACAATGACACTCAGTGGCTAGAAAAATGACTGTATGGGGAGTGCAGGTTCCAGGGCAAATCTGCAGGAGCAGGCCCTGTCTGTGATTGAAAAGCAAGGTGGGGATAATCTCTGGGAGCTGAAGGAGGAGCCTCTCAGGACCATCTGCTACTGTGCCTCAGGTCTCTGCCACATGGGCTACAACTCGCCAGTGCTCAGGAACAGGAAGTGATGTTGAAGATGGAATTAGCATGGCGCCCTTCAAAACATGGTGCCTAGGGGAGTCACCCCAGTTCATACCTATAAGGATGGCCCTGATGACTAGATCATGAGTGCAGCTTTCCCTAGAAAGAATAAAAGGTCTGCAACATCATAGCCCACATTAGGGCAAATCCAGATAACCTGTAAGAAGCTGATGGACAACAAAAAAGAATCACCATGTGAGTTTTCATATCCATAATGTAAAGGTTTGAGGTCCTCTTCAAAAGACTGCACTACAGCCTTATAAAATTATCTCTTTGCTTCAAACTAAATTTTGTGAATATTGTCTCCTATTATTTTGCATTATTTGAATCAAATTTCCAATCCAAGCAGATAAAGGGCCAAATGTTCAGCTGTCTACATTTCTTGGCCTAACAATGTAAGGAGTACATTTTGCTTGCTCATACAGTTAGGAAAAAAGACATGTTTTAAAGTAGGGATTTGCATTTTTGCATCGTTTCATTTCGCTTAGTAGTAGTGTACACTATTTTGTTTAGTGTACACTAAATAGTATGCGCTAATACTGAATAATACACCATTCTGTGATAGCATATGCTATTACAAAATGAAACTAGAAAGGAAGGAGTGGTGTTATATGTAAAAACTAATATTAAAGCCACACAACTGTAGGGCTTACAAGAGAAGGAGGAGGTACTGTGGATTTGTCTGGAAAGAGGGAATGGGATAACCGTTTATATTGGTTGTGTTATACAGACCTCCTTTGCAGGAAGAAGAAATAGAGATTTAATTGAATATATTCATAATATTTCTATGAACGGGGAGATTGGTTGGAGATTTCAAATTGCCAGATGTGGATTGGGATATCCCTTCTGCAGTGTCATCTAGAAGTAGAGAGATCCTTGATTCTTGACAGAGAGAACAGAATTGACGTAGGAGCAGGCCATACTAGACTTGGTGCTTACAAATGGGGAGAGTGTTTCTGATGTTGTAGTAGGTGATCATCTGGCGTGCAGTGATCACTGGATGGTGAATTCAATATTAGGATTCAGGCAGAGATGATTCATTCAAAAGTGAGGGTCTTAACTTTGTAAAGAAGGGGAATACTTCAAGGAGTCGTTAGCTGGATTGAAGCATCTGGGAGAAGTAGAAATGGAAATTAGACTTACCTGCTAATTGTTGTTCCTTGAGGAACTCCAGTCCAGTCCCGAACCTCTGGGTAGTGCACCTCTTCCAGCAGCTTGGAGACTGAGTACGTCAGCTTCTTGAGAGCACCAGTACTAATACCACTGGCTCCTCCCATGAACTCCCAGTAATCTATTGACAAAGCAAACTCACAGGAGCAACAAATAAGTAGTAATACAACAAACGTGCAACAATTTAACTAGCAAACTATGTGACAGCCTTTCAAGAGGCATCCTCCGAATATCCCGGAGCAGGAATGTCAAGAGAAAGGGAAGGAGAAAGAGAAACTCCCTGGAAAAAAACCCAAACAGCTTTGCCGAAAAACGCTTAACGTGAAGTAGCTCGTAGCAATCTCCATAGTATAGTCTTCAGAACATTATGCTAAACGAGCCACCGGTACGGAAACAAAAAACGCAGTATCGTAAAAGAATCCTGGGTTGGATACGGGACTGGACTGGAGTTCCTCAAGGAACAATTAGCAGGTAAGTCTAATTTCCATTTCCTTATCGTCCCTCCAGTCCAGTCCTGAACCTCTGGGATGTAACAGAGCAGTTATCTAATGGGAGGGACCCGCCAAACTGGCCTGCAATACTGCCGATCCAAAACGAGCCTCCCCTGCCACCTAAATGTCCAGGCGATAATGCTTACTGAAAGTATGTAGCGAAGACCAAGTAGCCGCCCGACAAAGGGGGAACTAAACTATACTCGGCCCACGAGGCTGCCTGAGCTCTAGTGGAATGAGCTTGCAGTCCTATAGGTACCACACAACCGTGAAGAATGTACACTGAAGAAATCGCCTCCCGAATCCATCTGGAAATGGTAGCCTTGGCTGCTGCTTCTCCCTTGCGCAGACCTCCAAACAGGACAACAAACGATTTGATCTGCGAAAACTCTCGGAAGACTTCAGGTAACACTTAAGGGCCCTCTTGACATCCAAACGGTGGATGTCCCACCCCAGTGCAGACCCAACAGAGTCGCTCAACACTGGCAGGGACACCGACTGATTAATGTGAAAAGGCGAGACTACTTTTGGAAGGAAAGAAGGCACCGGACGAAGAACCACTCTTTCCGTAGAAAATGACAGAAATGGTTCCTGACAAGACAAGGCCAGCAATTCTGAAATTCTGCGTGCCGAGCAAATTGCTACCAAAAAGACTGTTTTCAACGTTAAGTCCTTTAAAGAGGCTCGACTCAAAGGTTCAAAGGGTTCCTTAGTCAATGCCCTCAGAACCAGATTGAGATCCCATGAGGGAACCAGCACCCTGCATGGCGGCCGTAGACGAGTTACCACACGAAGGAAACACAACACATCCGGATGAGAACCCAAAGGCTCCTTATGAATCTTTCCACGAAAACAAGCAATTGCCGCCAGCTGCACCCGCAAGGAGCTGGACGCCAATCCCTTATCAAAACCATCCTGCAAAAATGCCAGCACCTCTGGAACCATTGCAGAAGAGGCGCTCAGCTTTCTAACTGCACACCACACTTCAAAAACACGCCAGACGTGTATGTAGGCTAGTGAAGTAGATCTCTTGCGTGCATGTAACAAGGCTTATAACCCTTGCGCCTCAACCTCGTCCTTTCAAGAGCTAAGCCGTAAGAGAGAATCGACTCACTTGAAGCATGCATAGTGGACCCTGCAACAGAAGGTCGCTCCGATCTGGGAGATGCCATGGCCGGGACACTAGAAGTCGCACAACATCCGCGTACCACGGGCACCTTGGCCAGTCTGGAGCTATGAGAATGACACATCCGCGATGTGCTTTGATTCGTTGAACCACTTGGCCTATCAGAGCCCATGGAGGAAAAACAGAGAATCCCCTCTGTCGGCCATTGCTGTAATAGCGCGTCTATGCCTTCCGACATCCTTTCTCATCTTCTGCTGAAGAACCGACTGGTCTTGGCGGATTCGAAGGTTGCCATCAGATCCATCAGCGGAGTTCCCCATCTGCGTACTACCTGAGAGTAGACCTCTGGGTTGAGAACCCATTCTCCTGGGTCCACACAAACCCGATTGAGATAGTCCGCTGTCACGTTGTCGACCCCTGCGATATGTGCTGCCGATAACAATAGCAGACGGGGCTTCACCCAGTGAAATAACTCCTGGGACTGATCCTCGAGTGGAACACTGCCTGTATCGTCCTGCCGATTGAGATAAGCCACTGCCGTCGCATTGTCCAACAAGACTCTCACCGACCAGCCTAAAAGCCCCTTCTTGAATGCCTTGAGCGCCTGAAACACTGCTCTCAACTCTAATCTGTTGATCGACCAACCGGCCTCCTGTGCGCTCCAAAATCCTTGAGCATATAGCCCCGCGCAGTGAGCCCCCCAACCTGCTAGACTTGCGTTGGTGAGCACCGGTATCCACTGCGGAGGCTCAAGGGGCATGCCCGCCGTCAGGTTCTCTCAACTGAGCCACCATTGAAGTGCGATCTTGACATCCCCTGGCCAAGGAAGAAGCTGGGTTAGAGAGCCTGTCTGGTGCCCAATAACTGAAGGTACTGCCAGGCCATCGGGCTCGTGCACTTTAGAAAAGTCGCACCAGACCCTGTAGACTCTGCACTCTGTGCTCCGGCAGAAAAACTGCTCCTGACTGTGTGACGAACTAGACACCTAAACATTCCAAGCTCTGGGAAGGAGTCAACCGACTCTTGGCCCAATTGACCAACCAGCCCAGGCTCTCCAGAAGCTGCACCACCCGTGCAGTTGCCTGGATGCTCTCGTCCCTGGACTTTACCCTGATTAACCAGTCGTCAAGATAAGGATGCACTAGCACCCCTTCCTTTCAAAGTGCTGCTGCTACAACCACTATGACCTTGGTGAATGTCCGCGGCGCCGTTGCCAAACCGAATGGCAAGGTCTGAAATTGAAAATGCTCCATAGGCAACATGAACCGCAGATATCGTTGATGTTCTGCTTTGACAGGAATGTGTAAATACGCCTCCGTAAGGTCTAGAGATGTTAAAAACTTGCCCTTTCATTCTGCTACTATCACAGACCGCAATGTCTGCATGCAGAAATGCAGAACCCGAAGGCACCGGTTTACCCCCTTGAGATCTAGAATTGGGCACCAGGAGCCATCCTTTTTGGGGACCACGAAATAAATTGAGTATTGACCGCATCCGTATTGGTTTCTGGGAACCGGGACCACCACCCGCAACTCAAGAAGATGAGCGAGGGTCTCTTTTACCGCCAGAATCTTGCTCGGCGCCACGCAGGGGGACTGGACAAAGGAGTCGGAGACCGGTCTCGCAAACTCGAGGGAATACCCCTCATGGATGATCTCCAATACCCACTGGTCAGATGTTATATGGGTCCAGGCAGGGTAAAATTCCTGTAGCTGACCTCCCATGGGCTGCACCCTTGCCTGGCCCCCCCTGACTTCATTGTGACTTTTTAAAGGCCCCGAGAGAAGGGGCAGCAAATCCTCTGCCTGCCCACCGGAACCCTCTGAACCCGGAATTCTGAGTAACAAATCTACCTCTCTGGAAACTTAAAAGACGGGAGGTTGTGATAAAGAAGCTTATCATAGCTCAGGAAGGAGCTATAGAAAAGGTGAAGTGACTCTGAACAAGCAACCTGTCAGTTCTGGTAGAAATATGAAAACAGAATTTTGCCATAAAAGACTACCAGTCCCAGAATGCACCAGGTTTCCAACAGCCATTAGAGGAGCTGAAGTGAGGAAACGTGTGTTCAATCAGGAGGGCTATGAGGTAATCCCTAAGCACTCATCTCAAAGGGCAGGGCCTGATTCAGCACAGCTGCGCTGTGTTAGGGAGGAGCACTCATCTAAGCAGAATAAGAGTAGAGTTTATTCTACAGATGACCATCTTCATGATCACCTTGGATATCGTGAGAATCAGCTTGAGCTGCATCATTAGTTTCATCTGAAGGATCATCAGAAGCAGAAGCCAAACCGGACGGACAGAGAGGGAAAGAGACCCTCTGGAAGAAAGAGGAGAAAAGCCTTTGAGAGGTCTAGAAGAGGCCAGAGCAGTACGTATACTGGGAGGTATTCCAAGGGCCAGCATACACCATTGGACTGGGGAAAGCCAGAGGAATGGTGCTGCAGAGCTAGGAATCTCCAGACGCTACCTGTGAGGGAGACGGCTGCACGTGGAAGGGACCCTAAGACCCGTGCCAGAAGGTATGTGAAGAGAGATCCAGTGTCCAGGGATCTGGATTGGAAGGCTGGACATAAGAACTGGACTACATACTGGCCAGGCTATATAGAGAGGAACTCTAGCAGCAATGGAAGCTCAGGTATGAACACTGATCTATGCCCTAGCTATAACCTTGAAAGACAGCAGGGAAACAAGTATTCTCCTGAAAGTGCTCCCTTGAGAGATTCATCTGTGCCAATCCATGATATTGAACCTATGCTTGTTGAAGATGGGGAAATGATTGCAGATGAATAATGTATTTATATGGATTGTTCTCTATCTAAACTCTGTTGGTAACTTTCTGTTATAAAATACAGCAACCATCACAAAGAAATACAAATTTGTTCTTTAATCTACTCAGAAAAGCTCCTGAAGCAGGATTTTACCCACACAGTAGAAAGCAAGCCAGCTAAGGGGTTTCAGCTGGATAACTGCTAGCAATTAAGCCTTACCTAATTGCTTGTGAGCTAGGAGAGAATCCACTTCTGAATCTATGTGGGAAGTAATCAGAAGTTAACCTGAAAAGAACAGTTTGTTTCTTGCTTTGTAGCTTTTCATTTGTTGTTTTCCTGATTTTGACTTTGTTTTTCCAAGTTAACACTGAAAGCAAGTTACCTAATTTTTGTGCTACCAAGCATATCTGTGTTGGGAGAAATAAACCCATAAATAAATATCTTATTGGCTTTACCCAAGAGCACAACTAAATTATTGTCAGCAGCTGTGTCTGGTGTGAATGAACTACATTGCCCACAATACCTTGCAAATCATATAGAAATATGCACTTGCCAAGAGTGTGAAGATTCTCACCCAGGCAGCCGTCTGACAAGGTACGAAAACATCGAAAATCTCTTGCCTGGCCCCGAGGCGCTGTAGTATTGTGCCCCTGCTTAGGCTTATCCTACAGTAGGCGACCCCCCTTGGACTCCCCCAAATCCTTAACCAACCGGTCCAGGTCTTCCCCGAAAAGGAGTTTCCCCTTGAAAGGAAGCTTACTAAGGCGAGATTTGTAGGAAGTGTCCGCTGCCAAATTTCGCAGCCACTGATAACGACGAGCCGCCACTAAGGAGGCCATACTTCGAGCTAAACTGCGAATGAGATCATATTGCACATCCGCAAGGTAAGCTGCCCCTGATTCTATCTTAGCAATTTCTGATCCCTGCTCAAGAGCGGAACTCTCCAGTTGTTGCAGTCGTTAGGACCATCATAGGCAAGCTCTAGCCACCCAGGCCCCACAAATAGAAGCCTGCATAGACAGGGCGTTAACATCAAAAGCCTGCTTCAACAGGGTATCTAACTTTCTGTCCTGCGCATCCCTCAGCACTGCACTGCCTTCTACCAGTATAGCTGTTTTCTTAGTCACCACTGCTACAGCCACATCGACGCGAGGAGAGCGAAACATCTTTCGCTCCTGATCCGAGAGAGGGTAAAGACGAGAGAAGGCCCTAGCCCCCCTAAGGCCTGCTTCCGGCAGATCCCATTCATCTTGAATCATCTGCTTAACCACTCGGTGAACAGGAAAAACCACTTGGGTGCTGCGCACCGCTTGGATGAGAGGATCCTCTAGGACAGACATGTCCAACAGGTAGATCGCGATCTACCTGTAGATTGTGGAGGGGTCAGAGGTACATCGCCAGCCCCACTTGGCTCCATCTCTCCAGCAGCTCACCCCATTGCTAGGAGAGAGCTCGTGCCAGCAGGTCAGCTGCCAAGGGTTTGCTGCCACCGCTGCTGATCCTTTGCCTGTCTTTTTTCCCTGCAAGCGGGAATCTTGCCTGCAGGTATATTGGGGGCGCTTGCTTTCATGCCAATAGTTTGTGGGTACCCCAGGGGGCTGCCGCCTGCGCCCTGCAACGAGACGCCACAGGCCCGGTGTCATATCTGGTCTCCTGCTTCTCAGAATCACCCATTCCTGCCCCCGCCCCAACACCCCTTAGAAGTGTGTTATATACCGGGCGCTATCCATTTGCCCGGGCTTTACCTGAATACACTTACCGTATTAGTTGTGTCATGTGCTGGTTGTTGGTCGCTTTATAGTTCGCTTTCATTAAACGTTTTCGGGCAGACACAACAAAGTGTCAAGAATTTGGTGATTTTGGCGGGCTTTTCCAATTTTCTTCTAACTTGCCTATGCCTTGCCTTCGAATTGGTTCAAAACACTGTGACCTTTGCTTGCCTCTGTAATTTTATTTGCCTAGCGTTTGCGTTGATTCTACACTGCAATTTTATTTCGCCTTGCCTTTGCATTGATTCTACACTGTGTGCAGAATTTATTAAATTGCATGTGGTGGTATTTGAACTTATTTGGCGGTATTTGATTTTATCTGGTTTGCTGGATAGGTGTTTAAGTTTTTTTGATGATTGTTTGGTGGTATTTGATGATTGGTGCCAGTATTATGAATTCTTATTTTTACTTTTAGAACTGCATGTGTGGTTTTGGCATCTCCAGTCCTTGTATTGCACATCATCCAGAGGTCTTCAGTTCCTGTTGATCTTTAATACTTTGGGACAGTGACAGTTTTGGACCAGATTCAGCCAGTGTTTATACTAACCTAGCAGATATGGCCTTCTTACATCCAGCCACCCCAGTATAACGAAGATGAGTGTTCCAAAGAAGAGAAAAACCTACCACTTTCATGATGAATGGGAAATGGACTACTTCTTCATCATGGTGAAAGACAAGTGTTGTTGTCTAATTTGTAACGCCACAGTATCCTTGCCCAAAAAGGGTAATCTGGAGTGTCATTATAAGGCTCTGCTTAGCAATAATTTTGATGCTGAATTTCCACCCAAAAGTGAAATTCGTAAACTGAAGCTCAAAGAACTTAAATCGAAATTGGTTACTCAGCAACAGTTGATGGCGAAGCCAAGGTCACATTTGGTCAATGCGACCATAGCATCCTTCAAGGTCAGCAACCTGATTGCAAAGAAATGCAAACCTTTCACTGAAAGGGAATTTGTAAAAGATTGTTTTCTTGAAGCAGCTGACAATCTTTTTGAAGGATTTAAAAATAAGAAAGAGATCATAGCTGCTATTCAAGATGTACAGTTGTCAAGAAACACCGTCGTGCAGCAAATAGAAAAGATGTGTGGAGACACAACTGAACAATTGTTGGAGGATATTTCAAATTGTGTTGCTTTCTCACTCCAACTGGATGAACCTACAGACATATGAGACATAGCCCAGTTACTAGTCTTTATCCGGATGGTTTTTGAAGACTTCAGTGTTAAAGAAGAACTACTTGGAATGATTTCTTAAAAGGGGAAATATTCAGGAAATATTCAGTTCTTTCCATTCTTTTGTGAGAAAGTGTAATCTTCCATTGCATATACTTGTTTCCATCACTACTGATGGAGCAAGAGCAAATGACAGGTGAGGTTAATGGTTTCATAGCCCTCTGTAGCATGACAACTTCCCAGATTTCCTTTCTTACCACTGCATCATTCACCAGCAAGTTTTGGCAAGCAAGAGACTCAATACAAAAACTGTCATGGACATCACTTTCAAAACTGTAAATTCAGTTTGTGTAAGATCACTTCAAAGATGGCTTTTCAATCTTACTCTTGATGAAGGGGCAGCGGAAATCATTTTGCACACAGATGTAAGGTGGCTAAGTAGGCACTAATTTCTACAAAGATTTCGTGATTTGCTGAATAAAATAAGAAGTTTTTTGAAGGAGAGGGGAGATGACCAAGCAGAGTTGGAAGATGAGGAGTGGTTATGTGACCTGGCATTTCTCGCTGACTTTACAGGCGAACTAAGTGATATGAACCTTGAACTACAAGGTAAAAACAAATGCATTGGCGTGATGAGTACAGTTTCATCTTACAAGAGCAAATTTGAGCTAATGATGACTAACCTTGCAAACAATACTTTTGATCATTTTCCTAATACGCAGGACCATCTGGGACAATATCCAAATTTTGTTTTTCAGAATGAGAAGTATGTGACAGAAATCTGTTCTGTTATCCAGGAATTCGAAAATAGATTCTGTGACTTCCAAAAAATTGGAACAGTTGTGGAGTACTTGTCATACCCATTCAAAGTAGATGTGGACATTAAAGAAACTGCAGCTGATATCAGTAAAAATTACTCATTGAACAAGCCATCTCTTGAAAACAAAATATTAACCCTTAAAAATGACATTTTTCTCAAGACCCGTGATGAGCAAGAATCGTTTTGGAAGCTAGGGCCTAGAGACAAATTTCCCAACTTAAGAAGATGCAGTGAGGCTGTACATTCCTGTTTCAGTTCAACTTATTTGTGTGAATCTGCGTTTTCCCATCTGAAAATGACAAAGAGTACACAAGGTTCCAACATGACAGATGAACATCTCCAGGATTCCCTGAGACTGGCCCTCACACAATATTCACCCAACTTCAAAAAGCTGGTGGATGAAATGCAGGCTCAGACGTCTCACTAATGAACAAGAGCAAAATATTAAAGATTGTGCAAGATCAGCCTGGATCAATGTTGTTGTTAAGTGCCGTCGAGTCGGAGTCGACTCATGGCGACCCTCTGGATAGCTATCCTAAATTGTGTTCGGTCTTCAGTCAGGCGGCTCATTGTTGACAGGCTGGTACCCGTAGCTGCTGTTATTGTAGCGATCCATCTCATTGCTGGCCTTCCTCTTTTGCGTTGACCTTCTATCTTGCCAAGCATGATGTCTTTCTCTAATGATCTCTCTCTTCGCATGATGTGTCCGAAGTATGAAAGTCGAAGTCTTGTCATCTGAGCTTCTAAAGAAAGCTTAGGTTTGATCTCCTCTAGTACCGACTGGTTTGTTCTTCGGGCAGTCCATGGTATACACAGTATTCGCCGCCAGCACCATAATTCAAAGGCATCAATTTTCTTCCTGTCTGTCTTTTTCACTGTCCAGCTTTCACATCCATATGATGTTATTGAAAATACCATGGCTTGAACAAGTCGAATCTTTGTATGGAGAGAGACATCTCTGCTCTTGAGAATCTTATCTAGGTCTTTCATAGCCATTCTGCCAAGAGCAATGCGTCGTCTGATTTCTTGACTGCTTGTTGCTTCTTTATTGATAGTTGATCCAAGTAGGTTAAAGTTGTTCACGATTTCAATTTCTTCTCCTTCAACGATGAACCTGTTGATTTTGCCAGTTGTCATGATCTTTGTCTTCTTTACATTAAGGTGCAGGCCCATTTTGAGACTATGTTCTTTGATTGTGAGAAGCAAATGTTTCAGATCATCTTCACTTTCAGCCAGTAATGTGGTATCATCAGCATAGCGAAGGTTGTTGATGAGTCTTCCACCAATCTTCACACCTCTGTTGTCTTCATACAGTCCTGCTTCTCTGAAGATTTGTTCTGCATATAAATTAAACAGGCATGGGGAAAGTATGCAGCCTTGTCTTACACCCTTGCTTATTTTAAACCATTCTGTTTCTCCTTGTTCCGTTCGAACTATTGCTTCTTGATCAATGTACAGATTGCGCAAGAGAACGATCAGGTGTTCTGGTATACCCATTCTTCTTAATGTGGTCCAGAGTTTCTCATGGTTTACACAGTCAAAAGCCTTGCTATAGTCGATAAAGCACAAATAGATATCCTTTTGGTATTCTTTAGTCTTTTCAAGGATCCATCTCACATCCGCAATGATGTCTCCTCGTTCCTCGCCCTTTCCTGAACCCTGCTTGCACTTCAGGTAGTTCTTGTTCTAGGTATGGCTGTAGTCTCTTTTGAATAATCTTCAGTAGAATCTTGCTGGCATGTGGGATCAGAGCGATTGTGCGATAATTTCCACAGTCAGTTGGATCACCTTTCTTTAGTATTGGTATAAACACAGATCTTTTCCAGTCAGTTGGCCATGATGTTGTCTTCCATATTTCTTGGCAGAGCCGTGTAAGTACGGTAACAGCTGCATCAGATTGCTGCAATACTTCTATGGGAATGCTATCAATGCCTGGTGCTTTGTTCTTTGATAAGGCTTTCAATGCTGCTTCAACTTCTTCTTTCATCACCAATGGTTCCTGATCATAAGGTATAGGTTGAAACGGCTGTTGGTCCACTTGATCTTTATCATATAAAAACTCTGTATACTCCTTCCACCTTTTCTTGATCTTCTCAGCATCATTCAACATAGAACCTTGAGCATCTTGTAACATTCCAATTCGAGGCTGGAACTTTTTCTTTAACTCTCGCAGCTTTAGGAAAGCCGATCTTGTTCTTCCTCTAATAGTTTCTGCTTCTATTTCCTTGCAAGTGTCATTGTAGTACTTTTCCTTGTCCTGTCTTGCTGCACGTTGGAAATCTCTGTTGAGTTCTACGATTGTCTTTCTTTCTCCTTTGGCTTTAGCTTCTCTGCGTTTCTGGGCAATTTTCAGAGTTTCTTCCGTCATCCATTTTGGCCGTTTTTGCTTTTTCACCTTTTGTAGAGACTTCTCGCTTTCTTCTAGCACAACCTTCTTGATGTCATTCCATAACTCTTCCGGAGCTCTGTCATTTGTATCTAAAGCAGCAAATCGATTTTGCAGGCAGTCTTTAAATTCCAGTGGTATATCTCAAGGTCATATTTTGCTGCATTCATGAGTGGTTTGCTCTTTTTCAACTTTAGCTTGAGTTTGCATACTAGTAGTTGATGATCTGTACCACAGTCAGCTCCAGGTTTTGTCTTGGTTGATGTTACAGAGCTTTTCCATCGTTGACTTCCACAGATGTAGTCAATTTGATTTTTATACAATCCATTGGGTGAAGTCCATGTGTACAGTCGCCGCTTGTGTTGCTGGAAGAAGGTGTTTGAGATGAATAGATCATTGGTCTTGCAGAATTCTATCAATCTTTCTCCAGCTTCATTTCTGTTGCCATTTCTGTTGCCATTTCTGTTGCCATTTCTGTTGATCAATACTCAACCTAAATTTAACACAAATTACTCAATAAAAGTTAAAGAAAGTTATTAAGACAGTTAAAGAAAGTTATTACACAATAAAACTTTAAGAAAAAATGTACTTTCCATTTCCCCTCCCAGTTCTTACTGGATCTTCGTCTCTCTGTTTTGTTTTTACTTAATTTGCTTAACAGCTGATCACATCCAAGTAAATGACAGAAGGCTCATTAAAAATGGGGGCGGGGGGGTGAGGGGAATCCTCCAACTTTATTGGTTTAAAATTTAATTTGAAACTAATTTGAAACTTAATTTTCATGGTGGTAGATCACTGGCACTTTTGGCTGGAAAAAGTAGATCACGACCTGTTTGAAGTTGGGCATGCCTGTTCTAGGGCATCCTCATCCACAGGGCGACTGGTTGGCAAATTGAGGGCCTGCATGGTCTCAGCAATCAAAGCGGGTAACTTCTCTCTTCGAAATACCCAGATAATTCATGCTAGATCCTCTGGCTCTGGAATTTTGCCTTCCTCTAATTCGTCGGACTCGAACTCCAAATCCAGCCCTAAATCCTCTGCTACAGGCCAGTCAGAAAAGGAAGGGTGATCATTCCCCATTCTGGCCCTCTTCGCTGGAGTGGGCCCAGAGCCCTCTCCCACATGAGAGGCCGCTCGTGTCGTCCCAGCCGCCGCCACCAACAGGTCTGGCCTGACCCCCTGCTGGCGCAAGCAGAAGGCTTGGTGCATCAAAAGGACAGTCTGCCAAAAAAGCCCCCAAGGGCGATTTGCCCAGATTAAGGGAAGTCGAGGGCCTGGGAAGAGCTGGGCTCGGCTCACATGGAGGAAAGAGAGCCTCTGAGGGGGAAAGAGACTCTCCTGCAGTAAGAGGACCCTGGGGCCCCGGAGGAGCGGGCTCCTTGTCCCTATCCTAAAGGGCTTGTTCCATGCCCACTGCCTCTGAGGCGCAGCCGCAGCACACTCCTGCTTCTGAAACAGCTCCCCGCCGGGTGCCACAAACTAGGCACTGTGGACGGGCAGGCATTGATGAATGAAAGAAATTAAGAAAAAAATTTAACTCCTCAAGGGAATAAACCCACTAAAAAAAATATAAGAAACCCTCCTTTTTTTAAACTGATTTAGCAGTAGCCAATATACATAGCAAATGAAACAACAATAAAAACGGAATCAAATTAAATTAAATCAACTAAATTAAAGTAAATTAAACCAAACTTGAGGCTGGCCACCGGTCCGACGCTGCCTCGAGGCAGAAAAAAGACGAGGGAAACAGGCCTGACAAGAACTGTCTCAGCAGCCCGCCATTAAACCATGTGGCACGCACAGCCGCTGCTAGCGTGACTGCCCCCAACAAAAATCGCTGACCCGATTCTCTGCTTACCTCCGATCGTGGGCTAAGCACCAGAACAAGCAGGGGCTTACAGGGAAACTCTCAAACGCCTCCCGTGCTCAGCCCATTGTAGGCTTCGGCACGAAGGAGGGAAGGACAGCCCCCGACAGCTCTGTGCTGTGGAGAGAAACGGCGGTTCCTCACCCGCTGACTGGATCAGGAGCTGCCAAGTCGCAGAACCGTAGCACTAATGAAGAAAGAGAAAAACAAAAAACTTTTGCCGGTCCTGCTGCGACGGGAAGGCAGAAAAAGAAAACTGAAATCCCCCTAGAAGGAGCTGTCCTGAGCCTGTTACAATCAAGACTGCTTTTCTTTACTCCGTTTTTTTTTTCAAATAAATAAACTTAATGAAACCTAGCAAATCAAAAAATAACTCCAAAAAACAAAAACTCCTTATTTGTTCCTAAAGTGAGCCCCAAACCTAGGCTCACATGTCCTCCAGCTGCTTGGAGACTGAGTGTACTGGGAGTTCATGGGAGGAGCCAGTGGTATTAGTACTAGTGCTCTCAAGAAGCTGATGTACTCAGTCTCCAAGCTGCTGGAAGAGGTGCACTACCCAGAGGTTCTGGACTGGACTGGAGGGACGATAAGGAACAACAGTGGGCAAAACTGAAAAGGGATATTTTAAGGACAACAAATCTTTTTGTTAGGAAAGTAAATAAAAGTAAGAGGAAAAGGTGGCTGCTATGAGTTTCAAAGGAAGTAGCTGAAAAGGTAAGGAAAAAGAGGTTATCTTCATAACCTATAAGAGATTACAGAAACAGGAAGACAACCAACAATATCTGAAGAAGGGAAGCTGGTAAAATAATCAGGAAAGCACAGATGCTAATGGAAGAAAAATAGCCAATACTGTAAAACATGAAGACAAAACCTTTTTTTAGGTATGCTAGTGACAGGAGAAACTGCAAAGGTCGCATTGTGAGACTCAAGGGTGAAGGGGAGGAATACATAGAGGCTGGTGAGGATAAAGCGGAATTGCTTAACAAATATTTTTGTTCTGTGTTCAGATGAAGGGCTGGAAATGGGACCTCAGAAAACAAACACAAATAGGAATGGAATTGAGGTAGAACTTGAATGATTTTCAGAAGGCTGTGTTCGGTCTCAATAGATTTGCCCGTGGAAGAGAGCATGGAGAAGTGAAATTTCCAAAGTTTGGCTGGGCAACTACCCTAAAGGCTCTGGGCAGCTACCCTAAAGGCTCTGAAGACACATCACGATAGGCCAGAAGAAGTCCAATTGGTTGGGGTGGAATGACACTTTTTAGCACCCTTATCCATTTTTGAATGGATTGAACAAGAACCACAGGGTCCAAAGGAAGGGACAGAAGGAATAAGAACCAACCCTCATCCGTTTCTGAGACCCCTGATAAAGGCGGGACGCAGAGTTAGGTAGCAGGGCCTACTCTTAACTGCTATGTCAAAATGGTCCTTAATTAGAGATTATACTCTATTCTGTAGTCTGGAATATGCATTATTACTAGGTACCCTTAAATAGGGGAGATCCAAAGATTTTCTGAAATAATGAGAGAAGGGAAATGAGTGGCACAGAAGGAATTAGAGGTGATAGTGGGATGGCGGATCCACTTTTATCAATTTTTTCAACTTCGCTTTTTTGTACAGTGGAGGGAGATATCCTCCCAACTTATATGGACACCTACTAGGCTGGAGATATTGTTATATAAGAGGAAAGTGAAGACTAAGATATTGTCTAAAATGTATAAAGAAATCTTAGAGACAGAGACAAAAACAACACCCTTCCATCAACAGGGGTGACAAGATTGGCTGGGAGGAGAGCGGAAAGAAACAGACTGGGAAATAGGTACACCTGGGGCTTTATAAATGGACCCTGGTTACTAAATTTAATTTAATTAATTTTAATTTAATTAACAGTTTCTTATATACCGCATCTTCCCAAGATCAAATGCGGTTTACATGGAACAAGACAACATAACAGACAGGTGTCTGTTTTTACAGTGAACAACTTAGAACCATAACAACTATATTACATTACATGGAACAAGCAAGAACTATTTACAGGGAACAAAATAAGTAATAGATACAGTGTTGTATGTGACATTTAAGGATAATAAGCATTTGGAGTTTCACATCATTTGTCAAATCCAGTTTGGTTTATGGGGAACTGACATGGTATTATCCATTCTCTAGCTGGGGAGGTGTGTTTGGCAAAGATCCGTAGTGTGATGTGAACAGGTGCGTTTTAAGTTTTTTGCGGAATTCTTTGATCTCTACAAGTGATCTTATTTCAACTGGAAGGGCGTTCCATAGAATGGGGACAGCATGTGAGAATGCCTTTTTGTTTGTTAAATGGAGACAAACCCAACTTCAGATCCCACACCATACATATTTGTCACCTACACAATTGTACAAGGGTGGGCAACGAGGAAGGGACACATGCTGGAGGGGTTGAGGGCGTTGCGGTTCATTCTTCCACATGTGGTGGGAATGCCCAGTTATTGAGAAATACTGGACACAGGTGGCTAGGGAGGTGGGGAGCATTTTCAGAATGAATCTGTCTCTGAACCCCAGAGAGTTCTTGCTCGGATTTGGAAACAGAATAGATAACAATAACCCAGAAAGATTACTAAAAGTCAAATTATTATTGATGGGCCGGGTAGCACTAGCATGGAAAAGGAAATCCCCAGGAGGCTGTGTGACTGGCAGAGTAAAGTCAATGAAGCATGGTCTTTTGATAAAATCACCTATACCTTGCAGGGGAAGGAGAATTGGGGAAAGAAAATATGGGAAAAACGGAGAAGCAATCATCAGCACGTAGGTAAGAGATGAAGGGAACCCACAGAACATCCATAATAATGTTGCTATAGTAATGTTAGAAGGTTATGTTACAATTACTCAAACATCGGAGGGACAAACTGATAAAGCCCTGATGTAACGCTTATCGCAACTTGGTGTAAAGTATTGGGAGATGTTTCAAGAATGGATAGATAACATTATGGGGGTTATTCTGAAACACGAATAACAGGATGTGTGTCCAGCCTAGACATACATCCTTGATATTCGTCCAAATGTGGCTGCCGGAGAAAGACTCCCCATACATACATCTGAGTTATACAGGGAGCCTTAGACGAGGGAGGGCGGAATGGGGGCAGAGTGAGGTGGGTCATCTCTCTGCATGTACAGGGCCTATTCTGAGGTCGGCACTGTACGTTCAGGGTCAGCCGGATAGACAGGGAACTTATTCCACCTCGAAGAACTTTCACACATCTTGCCCAACAAGGTCCTTGTTTTACCAAATGGCTTCATCGGGGGCAACCGACATCACTCTCCTCTAAAGGACTAACTACAAACTGTCCCTTAGAGGAGAGCGATGTTGGTTGCTCCAGATGAAGCCATTTGGTGAAACAAGGACCTTGTTGGGCAAGATGTGTGAAAGTTCTTATTTTATTTATTTATTTATTTAACAGCTCTTATATACCGCGCTCTTTGTTATCAGTGTGGTTTACATTCAACAATATGTTACTCAGACAGTTAAGACCCGACCTAAGTTTACAGATAACAGGGAACGTAACATGGGTATGAACTGGGGGGAACTATTTACATTTGAACAGATATCGTGATGGTGTTCTATTTACAGTAAAGTACATCATGCAGCAGTACAATTCTATATGGTCTGTGTGACATATTCTGTAAGAGGCATATTTGGTTAATCATAATAAGGGATTGAGTTGTTATGGGAGGAGGGGAGGCGTTGTTAAGTTGAGAGAAGTGCATAAGGAAAAGATGGTACTTGAGGGCTTTTCCGAATTGCATAAGGTCTCTGATTGATCTGATGCTGGGAGGGAGTTTGTTCCAGCATCTGGGGGCATAAGACACAAATGCTCTATTATTAGTTATTTGAGCCCATCTTGTGGATTCACTAGGGATAGCTAGCATATTTTCAGCTAATGATCTCCTGGATCTATTTTTCGGGGTGTGGGAGAGAAGAGCTGAGATTGAGGAGGGCGATATTTTATTAATGGCTTTAAAAGTAATGAGGAGGGCTTTATATGAAATCCTGCAACTTATCGGAAGCCAGTGTAGATCCCTTAGGATCGGTGTTATGTGGTCTCTTCTTGATGCGGGCCTCAGCATTCATAGCTAATTGAAGTGGATTTAGGGTATTCCTGGGGAGGCCATGTAGTATGATATTCGCATAGTTGAAATGAGGTGTGACTAATGCTTGGAATATTGTGCGGAAGTCATTGGTCTCCAAAATGGGTCTCAGATGTCAAAGGGTTTTGATCTTGTAGTAAATGGCCTTTACTGTGCTTTTTATGTGCTCTTTGAAGTCTAGCAGTTGATCAAGTATCACACCAAGGAAGCGTATGGTGGACTTGATTGGAAGTTCTGCATCTCTTACTTTGAGAGTCGGAGGGGGTGAAAAGCATTTGTTTCTTGTGACGATTAGGACTTCGTTTTTTTTTAAAGTTTATTCGCAGGTTCTGATTGAGGAGCCAATCTGTTATTGCGTTGAAGCAGTTGATTAATGCTGTATAATCGAGACTTGTGACATTGATCGGTGTAAAAATCAGCACGTCGTCTGCATAGATGAGGCAGGATATACCGAAGGCTCGGGTGATTTCACAAATTGGCTGCATATATATATTAAAGAGCAGCGCAGATAGGGAGGAGCCTTGGGGTACTCCTTGCTTTTGCTGGAAGGGGTCAGATGTATTGGCGCCAATATGAACTTGTTGCCATCGATCTTCAAGATATGACTTACACCAGTCCCAAGCGAGACCTTGGATTCCCTTCTCATGGAGTCGAGCTAGGAGTTGTTCGTGGTTGACTGAATCAAACACACCTTAAAAGTTCTTAAAAGGACTCAAGCATCATTTAAAGCTAAGTGTTTGATAGTGTGTGGAGTGTTTTTTGTGAAAAGAATCCCGACATTTGTGTCTATTTGTTCTAGGTGTTGTTATGATGAAAATCCACCTGGTGTGTTTAAAGCTGGTATAATTTGGATGAGCCGCGTTTAGGCTTATAATAATTAGATGAAATTGGATGGATACGAATATTGCTGAAATTGTTGAGTTGTTATATAAAGCTGGAAAAGCTAAGCTTAGCTACTTGGTAGTAGTTTGAAATTTGGAAATAAAGATTTGTATAGAGGAGTATTAGATCACTGATGGTGTCAAAGACCAGTCCCCTGTTGGTGGGCGTCCACCTGTAGAGGATAAATTGATTTCTGAGATCTTTTCTACTCTTTTTAAATTTTTAACTTTAAACTGTTTATCAGTGTTGTGGAACTGGATTAAATTTGTATGGTGTGTGGTCTTTAAGAAGAGTGGATACTTAGATTTCAGCAAGGCCTTTGACACCATTCCGCATTGGCAACTTATAAATAAACTGAGTGCCCTTGGGATGGACCCTAAAGTGACTGACTGGGTTAGAAACTGGTTGAGTGAAAGGCAAGAGGGCAGTGGCAGGGCCACTCAGAGTTGCTTCAAGGTGTTAGCACTCTAGGCAAACCTTAAGCCTTATGTCCCCCCTGACGATCTAATGTTTAGCTTTGAATGCCCTGCTCTTTGCTGCCCCCACCCCAGAGGTTGCTGCCCTAAGCAGCTCTCTAGTTTATCTAGTGGATGGGTCAGCCCTGGGTAGTGGTAAATTGAATTTACTCTGAAGATAGGAGCATTACCGGTGGTGTGCTGCAGGGATTGGTCATTGATCCTGTTCTTTTTAACATTTTTGTAAGCAATATTGCAGAAGGTCTGTCAGGAAAGATATGTTTATTTGCAGATGATACCAAAATCTTCAACAGTGTAGACACTCTGGAAGGTATGGATAGAAAGAAGAGGGATCCAGCAAAGCTTGAAGAATGGATGAGAATTTTGCAGCTAAGATTTAACGCTAAAAAATGCAAGGTCAATGCATTTGGGCTGATAAAAAACAAGGGAGCGATACAGTATGGGGTGAAGTACTTCAATACACAAAAGAGTAGGTGATCGTATCCGATGATCTTAAGGTGGCTAAACAGATTAAAAAGGTGATGGCAAAAGCCAAAAGGATACTTGGGTGCATAAGGAAAGGAATGGCCAGCAGAAAAAAGCAACTGATAGTGCCTTTGTATAAGTCTCTAGTGAAACTTCATTTGGAGTACCATCTTCAAAAGGATATAAACAGGATGGAGACAGTCCAGAAGGCGGCTACTAAAATGATCAGTGGGCTTCTTCATAAAGCATATGGGGATAGGTTTAAAGTGCTCAATTTGTATACTTCAAAGGAAAGGCGGATGGAGGCATTTAAAGAACTCCATGATATAAATGCACAGGAGTTGACCCTATTCCAGCTGAAAGGAAGCTCTGGAACAAGAGATCATAGGCTAAAGGTGAAAAGGAATAGACTCAGGAGTAATGTGAGGAAATATTTCTTTGTGGAAAGGGTGATGGATGCGTGTAACAGCCTCCCAGTGGAGGTGGTAGAGATGAGAACTGTAGCTGAATTCAAGAAAGCATGGGACAACTACAGAGGATCTCTGGGAGAGAGGAAGGGATTAATAGTTCGTATGGATGGGCGGACTGGATAAACTGTGCGGTCCTTATCTGCCGACATTTTCTGTGTTTCTGTGAAACAGAATGATACAAATAAAAACCAAAATTAAATAATAAGGGGGAAAAAACCAAACAAAATCAAACACTCATTTTTTGACTGCAGTTGTAATCGCTTAGCTGTATACACAGCAATGACAAACTAAAGGAGATTCCATGAATTGGAAGCAGCAAATTCTGCGTCTTGCTGGTAATGCAAGCACCATTGTGACAAATGTACATGTGCTTTATTATGGCATACAACTCTTCACAAGTCAACTACTCATTATTTAACAACGCAGTCTAACAACTTCTCAAATGCTCTTTTGGATTAATGTTAATGCAGCATTTCAGCATTCTGCAGCTGAGCAAATATGCTATGTTGCCCTGTCAGTATAATATAGCATTTTCAAAGGGAAAATAATATATTTTTTTAAATGACTGGAGATTTTCTTTCCTTTATTTTTTTTCCAGATTACCAGCTTTCTGGCTATTGCAATCTGTAATCAGGAGTTGCTAAATTTCTTCTATGGGAAAAGCCCCAAATTCTGGACAGGATATTGTGGCTTAAGATGTCTCAGTTTGTATTTCATCCCCCAGTTTTTAACGCATAACTTGCATCCCCCACCCCTGAACCTCTCCAAATGGCGTAACAAGGTGGCTTTAGCTTCCCTTGCTATGTGCGGAATGGAGGGGAGGTCTCCCACAATCCTCTTAGTGCTGTTTTGAGATGGCAAAGACCAACCCATGGGAGCCTCCCCACCACAGCTCAAACACATCCATGGTATGCTGGCACTATAAGCCAGGACCTAAGGGGCATGTTTAATGAGCTGCCTTACTAGCACGGGGCACTGCACCAGATGCAGGGAGGGCAGCCATCCCCCTGAACTTAGCACAATTCACAGCATTAATACTGCTATGGGGAACAACTACCACCACCCATTTTGCTGGCAGTAGTTGCTCCCTGTCAAGCGCCAGAAGTGTGGACTTTTAAGGCCCATGCTAGCGATGCCATGATGGGACTGCCACACCCTGCCAAGGTGCTGCCCAGACTTGCGCTGCCTGGATAGCACAGGTCTTTTAGCGCAGGGTCCTGTGCTACTTTGTAGTGTGGTGCCAAAACCACACACAAGGCCCGCGCTATTCAGGTAGCGAGCTTTAGTAAACATGTCCCCGAAACTTCAGCAAACAGCACTATGGACTGAGGCACAGTGTCTGCCCATCTCTGTTATTTTACTATACCCTATCCGCTTCAAAGGTGAACAGTCAACATGCATCATCTTAATAGGTTATGAACTATGGCTTTAAAAGGAAATTGTACAGACACAGCTCAGGCACTATGTGACATTTCCAAAGCACATATGTTAATATATCAATAATGCATTATCCATTCAAAATCTGACTATTAAACTGTGCAGAGAGCTTGATATATATTGGTAGACCCTACCCAATAATTAATCCCAAGTAACTAAGGGGTATGTCTACTAAAGTGCGTTATCCTAGCGCTAATCCTGCGCTACCGTGGGGCCAGCGCAGGATTAGCGCCCCATGGTAGCAGGTAACCCACGAAAAAATCAAAAATTGCAGGCAATTTTCCACAATATCTGATTTTTACATGGTGCAGCTCCCTGGAGCATGATAGGGGTAGATCGGTGTGTATAGTGGGGGCTTCAAAAATTATCCCTGATCATGACACTAGGAGGTCCAATAATGCAGTCTCTGCCCTGCATGAGATCAAGTCTCCTGTGTTCTGATTGGGCCTCCCCCCCCCCCCCGGACAATAATGTGTTAGTCCTCCCCGCAGTACCGATCCCCCCTGGACAGCGACCGATCCCCATGGAACAGGAGCAATCCTATACACGCCTGCCCTGTCCAGCAACCCAAACAAAATGGCCACCATCACAAGGTGCTATACTCTAGCCTTTAACTAGGGGGCAGCGCCATGAAATCACGGCTATCTTTGTTAGGGCCTAAGAGAAGGGTATAGGGAGCTGTCCAGGAGGATTAGTGCTTTCCACGGGGGATCAGTGCGGCACCGACAATAATGGGGAGGAGGCCTGATCATAGCTGTTGGGGAGGCATAGCAGTGATCGGGGCACAGAGCTGCCAACAGCTCTGTGCATTTGATCGCTACCATCACTCCCCATGGATTTACCACAGGGACCGGCGGTACCTGCTTCGGCAGGCATTGCTGGGCTTTTCACGCAGTATCTGCCAAGGTAGGTGATGCACGGTCTCCACAAGAAATCCAAACCTCCAACTATCTGCAGGATCTCCCCTGGGAACACCCCCTGCAGATACCACAGAGATTTGTTGCTTACCGTGCTGTTTTGACTGCTAACGCAGCTTAATAGACATACCACTAAAAGTAGCATTCAAAATAGTAGAGCCATTCCCAGGTATTCAGCAATAAACTACATGTTTTGAAAGGACATTAATGTTAAGCCACTTCCGTTTTTGAACCTGATCCACTAAATTTCCCAGGACCATTGGGCACTGCTATATTTAGAATGATGTAATAAACATCACCAATGTGAACTAAAAACACTTCCCCACACTTCAGTCACCATACATACACCACACCATACCGCACTGATTAAAAGAGCGCGGTATATAAGAAATAAAAATAAATAAATAAATAAATAATACTTCTTTATTTAAATAAGCTCAAAAGCATTTACATAGCCCTGCTCCACAGGAATAAATGGGGTGGGGGGGGGGATTTCAAACCTGGAATCGTTCATTCCTAGTGTAAAGAGATGCTGAAAATTTTAAGTCGAAAACAGTGCTACGCTGGAGTTATGGATGATGCTTGCATGTACAAAAATCCCCACAAAAATGAAAATGAAACGTCTTCACCCCTTGGCATGCTTTGTCTTCCCTTCATTGCCTTAGAAGCAGCACTTCCCATCAAGAAGGAACAATTCCTTTACAAACATACCTGCTTTTTGGGAGGTACCTAGCAAATACTTCTTTGGGTTTCCAGTTTCTTCAGAGCAGGCTCTCACTGGTCTACAATACCTTGCTGCATGGTCCCTGACCAAGGACCATTACTACATTAAGAAAACTAGAAATCTAGCTGTATAGCTGTGAATGGCACCAGATTCCAGGCCTGATTCCAACTGAGCTGGAAATATAAACAGAACATAAGCTAAATTGCTGGGTCCAAAAAAAATCTGCCAGTTTCTACATTTCCTATCATCCCACAGGAGATATTAGTATTTAAATGCTTGGTAGGCTTCTTCTATGTGACCAGTCTTACCACTTACAAGGTAATACAATCTGATTGTTGTCCTTTTAATTCTGGAGTGAAAATTTTAAAATGCTAAAGATCAGACCAGTGGTCTAAGGTACTGCCATGCAGGAGACTTAGGTTCCATGCTCAGACCTGACCTCTGTTTATTGAACTAGCCGGGGTGAAGCAAGGAGACAGTGATCACAGCTCCCAGGCATGGCATAACAGTGATCCCTAGGGATGTCAGTCAGAGTACTGGGCACAGGTTCCATAGACAATAACAATCTGTGGCCCCCTAAGAGGACCATGCTTTGATAACTGTTATCTCCTGGAACAAGTAGTCTTCACATATGGGTGATGTCAGTACCGACAGAGCCCATGCAGGAACGCTCCCCAGCGTCCAATTGGAAAACTTTTGGGAACACTCCACTGCGCCTGTGCAACTGCTTTCCCGCCTTCCCAACTTCTTCTCCTCAGTTCTTCGTTTTCCGCGGAGCCAGCAGAAGCAAATCCTGTTACCACAGAAAAAAAATGCCTTTTTCGTGGATAGTGTCTGCATTCCCGTCGACGCCGGCACCATCAAAGACATCGCCGGATCCCCTTTCCTTTCTTTCTTTCTTTCTTCTTTTTACTTAATTTCCAAAAAAAAAAATATATTTCCAGGCGCCTCAATGCCATTCAGGCTTTAAGCCTACCATACTCTCTATCGACGGTATGGAGAAACCAACTAGTGGTTTCAAAAATTTGCTAAATGTGCCAGCACTATCTCAGCGACTGACGCCCATGACTGGTGCTTAAAATGCCTCGGTCCAGACCCCCAGCCAAAAGATTGTCTCCTCTGTCAAAAGATGACACAGAGACGCCTACAGAACCGGGCCTCTAAACTTAGGACACTCTTCCCCTCGGACGTGGTATCCTTGGCTTCCACATCATCGAGGGCCTCATCCTCCTCCCACGGATCGTAGCTATCAGCAAAGTCTTGGTACCCAGAATATCAAACACAACCCCAACTCACTGCTCTCCTACAGGACGAGGTGTCCTCTCTTCTGTTTCAGGGTGCCACAGAAGAAGACCCCACATCCCAGCAGGGAATGGGCTTCTACTCTCCATACTTTCTCATGCCAAAGAAAATGGGAGGGTACAGGCCCATTCTGGACCTCAGAAACCTCAACAAGTTTATAGCCCAAGAAAAGTTCAAGATGATCTCCCTTGGAACTCTTCTTCCTTATCTCCAGAGTCAGGACTGGCTCTGTTCTCTAGATCTAAAAGAAATGTGCACACATATTCTCATACACCTAGGACACAGGAATTTCTACGCTTCACTTTTCAAGGAAAACATTACCAATACAAAGTCCTACTCTTCGGATTCGCCTCTGCTCTAAGAGTCTTTACAAAGTGCATGGCAGTCATAGCCGCATACCTAAGAATTCTGGGGATATTTATCTTCCCTTATTTAGACGACTGACTAATAAAAGCAGACACCTCCCAAGAGGTACTGTTCTCCTTGCATCATACCATCACAGTGCTACAATACTTGGGCTTTGTGATAAACTTCCCAAAGTCCCACCTCACTCTAACTCAAAAACTAGAGTTCATCGGAGCCCTAATAGACACCCAACAGTCCAGGGCATTCTGCCCCAGCTCTGCTGTGCCCGTCTAATCGAAATAGCATCCCAGACGCTCCTACAAGACCATATGACAGCCTGAGAGATGCTGCAGCTCCTTGGGCACATGGCCTCTACAGTACATGTCGCTCCATATGCTCAGCTACATATGCAGGTAGCCCAGTGGACTCTGGCCTCCCAGTGGAAGCAAGCCTTAAGCCATCTCCCGGACAGGATCCAAGTCACTGCCCATCTAACCACCTCCCTTCAGTGGTGGTGTTCTCCAGAAAACCTGCTTGTAGGGTCACCTTTTCAGATGCCTCCACTTCAATTCATCCTGACAATGCCTCCCAACTGGGTTGGGGAGCTCACCTGGGCAACCTGACTACACAGGGGCTCTGTACAACGCAAGAGTTGCAACTCCAGATCAATCTCCTGGAATTTTGAGCTATCTCGAATGCCCTCAGGGTGTTTCAACAACACTTCAGGGCACAACAGATCCAAGTCAGGACAGACAATCAGGTTGCCATGTTCTATGTGAACAAGCAGGGAAGAACAGGCTCCTGGTCCCTCTGCGAGGAGGTATTACACCAGTGATACTTTGCCATTGCTCATCAAATACACTTTCAAGCAGTGTACCTCCCGGAGGGAGTCCAATGTCTTGGCAGACAGACTGAGTCGCATCCTTCTTCCCCATGAATAGTCTCTGCATCCGGACATAACATCTTCCAAACCTGGGGAACCCCAGACATAGATCTGTTCACGACTCCCCAAAATGCCAAGCTTCCTCACTTCTGGGTCTGCTTTATGCTTTTTCTCCTATACCCCTTATTCCCAAGATGCTTTTCAAGTTTTAGTTGGACAAGGGCTCCATGATACTGATGGCCCCCCACTGGCCAAGGCAACTGTGTTTTCCTCTGCTACTACGTCTGACGCAGACTCAATCTTTGCGACTGGGATTTGCACCCGATCTCCTCTCCCAGGACGACGGCTCACTACTCCAACCCAATCCATGGTATCTCTGTCTCACAGCTTGGCTGCTAAGAGCATAGATTTCCAAGGTCTTGATCTTACCCAAGAGGTTAAAGAGATACTTTTGGTTTCTAGGAAGCCCTCTACCAGATGTTCATATGCTTTCAAGTGGCGGAGATCTTCTGTCTGGTGCTCTCAGGAGGATCTCAATCCTCTTTTGGAGCCAGTGGAGTCACTCCTCCAGTATCTCCTCCATCTGTCATTGACAGTTCTGAAGACCAACTCAGTGCAATAGCAGTCTCTCACCACCTACTGGCCCTCGCAACCGCTAGTGGCCTGTTTCAGAAGAGGTCTCCTGTCCAAATCGCCCATTAAGCCATCTCTGGTAGCTCTGGACCTTAACGTCATTCTAGCGCAGCTTCTCAAGCCACCCTTTGAACCATTGGCCATGACCTCACTAAAGTTCTTGTCTTGGAAGGTAATCTTCCTAACTGATCTTGCTTCAGCTAGATGCATTAGTGCACTTTGGGCTTTAATGGTGGACCCACCTTATACCCGATTCTACCATGACAAAGTCATTCTTAGGACTCACCCACACTTTATGCCAAAGGTGGTGTCTCCTTTTCATTTAAACCAGTCAATTTTCCTTCCAGTCTTCTTTCCCAAACCAACACATCTCGAGCAGAAGCAACCCTGCACACTCTTGGTTGCAAGCATGTGTTGGCTTTCTATCTCCAAAGGACTCAACAGCACCACAAAGCCTTGCAGTCATAGTCACCTGGGTCTCCCTGTATCTAAATGCACGCTCTCCAGAGATGGATAACGGACTGCATCTCATTTGCCTATGACAACGCAGGACTCTCCCTGGAAGTGCATGTCACAACTCACAACATTCATGCCATGGCAACCTCAATGGCAAACCTACGCTTGGTGCCATTCACGAGATATGCAAAGCAGCAACTTGGTCTTCTGTCCATACCTTTGCTTCCCATTATTGTCTGGACAGGACTCCTGTCCGGATGCCATGTTTGGGCAGGCTGTACTCCAGCACCTCTTTCAATTTAGAGGCAACTTCTACCCTCCGTCCCGGACTTTAAAGATACCAGAAATCCATGTGGGATCCATGACTTCATCATGCCTACTCCGAGGCGACACTCCAATGGTTCTGAGGTCACTTCATCTGGAATCTGGGAGCAAGGGAGTCCCATATGTGAAGACTACATTCCTGCTTGTTCCAGTAGATAGCATAGTTATTCACCTGTAACAGATGATCTCCGGGAACAGCAGAAATTTGGTCTTCACAATCCGCCCTTCTCCCCTAGGAGTTATAGGGTTTATTTTTCTCTCTTTTCTCAGCTACAAACTCAACTGAGGAGAGGAAGTTGGGAAGGCAGGAAGGCAGGCGTGCAGGCGCAGTGGAGTGCTCCCAAATGATTTCCAATTGGACGCTAGAGAGCATTCCCGCGCGTGCTCCGTCGGTACAGATGTCACGCATATGTGAAGACTAAATTCAGGAAAACCAGAAAAATGACAAACAACAAAGCATTCTCCCACTTTTTTCCCATCCTCTGGAATAATCTCCCAGACAATTTAAGAGATATAAATGACCTTTCCACATTTCGCTAAGAACTCAAAACCCACCTATTTATACAACACTTTGGAAACTGAAACGAACCCAATAGTACTGATCCCACCTACCCCATCACATATGCAAACTATGGCACGCCCTCCCCCAAAAGGCATTCCTCTAGAACTCAGAACCGATTATGTATATAGTTCATCTGTTAAATGTATTGACTGTATATAACAATGCCAATGGTATACAGTTTTAATTGTTCCATGTAATTGAATATGTACCTGTGACAACTTTGCTGTGAGTTCTAGCTGTCTATTTGATTATTTATATATTTATTTATTGTTGTCTTATTGGTGTGCTACTTCACCTCCCCTGTTCCCTTTAGTTTTGCACTGCAGCTTCTCAGCTGTATAACTTACCTTGCCTCTCTCAACTAACTGGCTTTTGTGTGGTAGCCAGGTTAACTCTTACTTTAAATTAAATATCTCTCTCTGCTCTGTCCCCAGAACCTGCTGCGTTTTAAACTTTTTTTCCTGCTCTAGCCTACCTGAGGGACTACCCCCCTCCCCCCCTGCTGAGGGTACAGGACAGGGTACCTTGTAACAGCCCTCTTCTTTTAATAGGTCTTATTTCCCTCCCTCCCTCCCCAAAACCCACCCGCCCCTGGGGTAACTGTAGCTTTATAGGTACTTACACATCTTAGAGGAACGGGGCTGCTCTCAGGTGCAGCTCTTTATCCAAATCAGTCATACATTGAGGACCTGAGATTAATTAAGCTTCAGGTGAACAAGGTATATTAGAGGTATTAGATACACTTTTATTAGTATAAGCACCTACACCAACTCTTAGTGAATACAGAATTTTAAGACCTAAACACAAGCTTTAAACTAAGATGCAGACAACAGTCCAGCAGCGAGATGGGGGCTTTCCAGTCTTTTGCATTGAGTGTCACATGTATGATTTTCTCCCAGTTGGTGAGAGGTCTTACGTATGCACTAAGTGCAAGGAGCTCTTTGCTCTCAGGGAACAAGTCCATTCTCCAGAGGCTAGAGTAGCAGACCTGGAAGACATAAGAAAGACAGAGAAGTACATGGATGAGACCTACAGGGATATAGTCCTGAAGTCCCACCTCCAGTCTGGCAGCATCCCTGTTGCCATGGAGGAGAGAGACAGGAGAACGTGACAGGAGAGCATCACCCTGGTGTGGCAGGACATGATCCTGTAACTAGGACCTGTCCTCCAGGTGATGTAAAACCCTCTAGCACCGAGGACGTTTCTCCAGGGCCATGTGCCCATGAGGGGAGGGTTAGGACAGCTGTTATAGTTGGTGATTCGATCATTAGGCATGTAGATAGCTGGGTGGCTGGTGGATGTGAGGATCACCTGGTAACATGCCTGCCTGGTGCGAAGGTAGTGGACCTCACGCAATGCCTAGATAGGATCCTAGATCGTGCTGGGGAGGAGTCTGCTGTCTTGGTACATGTCAGTACCAATGACATAGGAAAATGTGGTAGGGAAGTTCTGAAGGCTAAATTTAAGCTTTTAGGTAGGAAGTTGAAATCCACATCTTCCAGAGTAGCGTTCTCCAAAATGCTTCCTGTTCCACATGCAGGACCCAAAAGGCAGGCAGAGCTCCGGAGTCTCAATGCGTGGATGAGACAATGGTGCAAGGATGAGGGTTTTGGATTTGTTAGGAACTGGGGAACATTCTGGGGAAAGGAAGGGCTCTTCCGAAGGGATGGGTTTCACCTTAACCAGGATGGAACCAGACTGCTGGCATTAACCTTTAAAAAGGAGATAGAGAAGCTTTTAAACTAGAAAATAGGGGAAAGCTGACAGTCGCCCAAGAGCGCATGGTTCGGAAGAAGGTATCCTTGAAGGATACTACCGAAAGCAGTGAGGTTCCAAAAAAGAGTAAAGTAGCCCTAATGCCCTTGAGTATGGTGCAGACAGAGCGTAAAGATTCCAAATTACCCATGCCTACCAATAGCCAGATTAATATTAATAAAATACAGTCTCTGAAATGCTTGTATGCAAATGCTAGAAGTCTAAACAATAAGATGGGAGAGTTAGAATATATAGCACTAAATGAGAGGTTAGATATGATTGCAATCTCAGAGACATGGTGGAAGGAGGATAACCAGTGGGACACTGTGATACCTGGATACAAACTATATCGTAATGATAGAACTGATCAAATTGGAGGAGGGGTTGCACTCTATGTTAGAGAGGGCATTGAGTCAGAAAGGATTAAAGTTTTGCAGGAAACACAATTTGCTGTAGAATCTCTATGGATTGAAATTCCATGTATGAAGGGGAAGGTGATGGCAGTGGGGGTGTACCGCCTGGCCAGAATGAACAAATGGATGATGAAATGCTTAAAGAGATCAAGGAAGCTAACAAAAGTTACAGCAGAGTAGTAATAATGGGTGATTTCAATTACCCCGGTATCGACTGGGTCAGTGTCATGGCAGGACATGCTAGGGAGATAAAGTTTCTAGATGAAATAAATGACTGCTTCTTGGAGCAGCTGGTTCATGAACCGACCAGAGGGGAAGCCATACTGGACCTAGTCCTTAGTGGAACACCAGATCTGGTGCAAGAAATAAGGGTGTTGGGACCACTTGGCAATAGTGATCATAGCATGATCGTGTTTGATTTAATTAGTGGAGGAGGGATAGTAAAAAAATCCACAGTACTACCTTTTAACTTTCGAAAGGGAGACTATGATAAAATGAGGAATATAGTTAAGAAAAAACTAAAAGGAGCGGTTGCAAAGGTTAAAGACTTACATCAAGCTTGGGTGTTGTTTAAAAATACTATCCTGGAAGCCCAGACCAGCTGTATGCCACGCATTAAGAAAAGTGGAAGAAAGTCCAAAAAACTGCCAGCATGGTTTAAAGGTGAGGTCAGAGAGGCTATTGCTGCCAAAAAACAATCTTTCCGGAAATGGAAAAAAGAGCCAAACGACGAAAACTGGAAACAGCACAAGCACTGGCAAGTTAAATGCAAAGCATTGATAAGGTAGGCAAAGCGAGAATTTGAGAAGGAACTTGCTGCGGAAGCAAAAACACGAAATAAAGACTTTTTCAAGTACATTCGTAGCAAAAGGCCTGTGAGAGAGTCAATTGGACCATTAAATGATAGAGGGGTAAAAGGGGTAGTAAAAGGAGACAAGGCTATAGCAGAGAGACTGAATGAATTCTTTGCTTCAGTCTTTACTGAGGAAGATGTAGGGATGTTACCCAAGACTGAAGTGGTATTTAAAGGTGATACTGCAGAGGAATTGAGAGAAATATCGCTACACCGGGAAGATGTATTACAACTATTTGATAAATTGAATAGTAGCAAATCACCTGGACCGGATGGTATAGTACCGTGAGGTTGCCTTTAAAAAGATTTAGTTCGAGGTCTTTGTGGATGTCATTTGTGGACACTCTCTGAGGGAGAGAATTCTTTCACATAAGGACTCTTGAAGATCTGCTGCCTCCATTTTTGGGTGTTGGAGAACGGGCTATTTGGCTTATCCCGTTGGAAAGACAGATTTTAAAAGGGAGGTTTGCGGTATGACGATACTTCTACATCCGGATAAGTGACCTTTGAATATTTCTCCTTTGTGTGGATTGTTTGAGGAGGAAGCCTGAAAATCAAGTGATAATGTTTGGTATCGAGGGGTTGTGTCCCCTCTGAACCCTTTTGATGGGGTTGTGTCCCCAATTAAAAGAATAAAAAGGAACATTGCACCACGAGAAGAGGTTTTCTCTTCAAGGTGCTGGTTCCGACAAAAAAATTTTATGTTTTGTGTGTCTCTCTGAGTTTATGGTTATATATGTGGGGGACCAGACAGGTTTAAGAGATTTACAGAACTAGAAGTGACAAACATGGTCAGAGAAAAAAACTCAAAGGAAAAAAAAACGATGGAAAAGAAACCATAGTGAAAAGGAACCCCCTGATTGATAATGAAATCCCTTCACCTGACAAGCCGGCCAGAAAAGTCTGAGAAGTACTCCCCAGCCATCCACAAAGGCCCGAGAAAGTCTATATAGCTTCTTTTTTTGTTTAACAAATAACACAGAAAGTCAATTAAAGAAATAGGACCAAATTTTAAAAATGGGGACAAATAAGCATGCAGAAGTAGGACAGTGAGTGGGAAGGGGGACCTGGGCCTAGTTTTATGAATGCCCCTCATGGGCACCATGGGGTCCTCCTCTCCACTCTCTAGCCCAAAGGGCTGGCACCCACAGTTAACAGCTCTGGATAACTGTTGGCTCAAAGAGACAATGGATATACCTAAGCTCCAAGCAAGTGTTGGGCCAAGGTCTCACACAGGTCATAGCACTGTGGTATGGGCCAAGGGAGACAGGTCTATCTGCAGTGCTGCACCAGCCCACACAACTTGTCACCTACTAGAGGAAGACAATACAGGCTTCTCTCAGTGCTGCACCAACAGATACTCTATTGATGGCATCTGATTTACCATGTAGTTGAGTCTCATCCTTCTTATTTAGTAAGAATTGTCAAATCAGGCCTTGACAAATCTTCTTGGAATCTAGGAGCCAGCCTAAAAATCTAGGAGCTGCCCGTGGAAGCGTAGGTCACAGTATACACCCCATACCACAAAAAGGTATATTGCAGCTTCTTTTTTAGGTTTTAGGACCTGATTTTCTATTTTCCCATTTTCTATGCGAAAAAACCCTTAATAAATCAGGCTCTTAATGGGCCACTGCACAGTGCCAATAGAAGGCAGTGGCTCAACTCTTTCTCCTCCCTCTCCTACTGACCCTTTAAGCTACACCTGTGTGTGTATGTATGTGTGGTGCACAGGTGGGGGTGCCTGCATGTGCATGTGTACACATATGTTTGGTGCGGAGGTGAAGTGCCTGTGTATGTGTATGTGGTGCAGAGGTAGGGTGCCTGCCTGTGTGCCTGTTGTGCAGAGGGGGTATGCTTGTTTGTATGTTCATGTGTGTAGATGGGGTGCATGTATGTGTTTTGGTTGGGGTGAGAGATGCACCATTTGGAATATACAGATTGTGTTCTTTTGTCCCCATGCATTTATCTCTTTAACCTCCAACCCTTGTACTCTTCCCTATATCTTCAACCCCTCCCTACACTTTCCCCTTCTCCCTATCCCCTAGCACTCCCACCTCCTGGCCTCCATTTCAGCCCCCATCCTCCTCCTTTATTTTTTAATAATGCCACTTTAAATTTTGCTTCCTCATTACCCCCAGACCCATTTAACCTTTTTTTTTCCTATAGGCCCAATCGCCGCTGTCCTCTGCACGTGGGGGATAGGATCCACGGACGCAGCCTGTTACCTTACTGGTCCAGCCTTCCCCTCCTGTTCTGCCTGTGGGGATTTGATCTCCCGTGTGCAGATGGAAAGGGCCTTATGCGAGGTTGCATCTCTCTTCTTGTCTTCTGCCCGTGGGGGATGAGAACCATATGGGTATCCAGTTGCTTCGAAGCCGAGATCGCCTTCTCCTCTTGTTCTGCCTGCGGGGGATCTCCAACAGGGAGACAGAAGGGGCCTTATACACAATCATGGCTCTCTTCTCATCTTCTGCCCATGGAGGATGGGATCCCTGCGGGAAAGCCAGTTGCTTCTGACCGTAAATGCCTTCTCCTCCTGTTCTGCCTGCGGGAGATCAGACCCCACAGACAAACAGAAGGGGTCTTCTGTCCCATCGCAATTTTTAAGGGGGGAGGCAAGAAAATCCCAGGCACCAGGTGCATATTTCTGGTCACCTGGCGCCTATGATTTGTCAGGCCCTGTGTCAAAATATATCATTAGTGCCCGAGAATGATTTATATCACATGGCCTTGTTAATTGCTCAATAGATTAGAAATAAAGATCCGATAATAAATGATCTTGTGTTAGAGAAGAATTTATATATATTGTGTATTACTGAAATATGGTTAGCTAATACTGTGTTGGTTAATCAGATCTGTCTATCCTTATAATGCTGTAAACATCAACAAAGAAAAAATGGAGAAAGCATGCAGAGCATTGCTCATGGAATGCTATCCACCCCTTCTGCATGTGCATGCATTTGTACATATGTCTGCACGCACTTGTGCATATGTGTGCATACACACACCTGTTTGTTTGTATCTACCTTACATAGAAACAATGAACATGGAGGCAGCAAAAGACTATATGCTATCCAGTGTGCCCTTCCATACCAACTACCATCTTATTTATTTATTTATTTAATATTTCTTATATACTGCGCTATTTATCATCAGTGCGGTTCACAGTGTAACAATAAAACACATAGGTCAGATGACTGGCCTTCGTTTACAGATAACAGGGAGATAAAATGGAGGTAAACAGGGGAACTAATTACAATCATTAGAATACCTGATATGATTTATGTTAGCTTTGTACATTCATATGGATAGGTATGGGGTTAAGAGGGTAAGTATGGGAGGGTGGGAGGTAAGTCTGGAATCTTAAAGTGAGTGATAAAGAGATGTTGTTTGAGGGCCTTTCTGAATTGCTTAAGGTCCTTAATTGCTCTAATGCGAGGGGGGAGTTTATTCCAGCATCTGGGGGCAAAATTAACAAAAGCTCTGTTGATAGTTGATTGATTAGACTTTACAGCATTTTTTGGTATAGTTAGCATATCAATGGCAGAAGCTCTTTTAAGCCTGCAGCTCTCGGTGTGTGTGATGAGGTCTGAGATGGTTGAAGGAGATAGTTTGTTGAAGGCCTTGAAGGTGGTGAGGAGGGCTTTAAAAAGAATCCTAGAGCTTATTGGAAGCCAATGAAGATCTTTTAGAATAGGGGAGATTTGGTCACTCTTTGAGGCTCCGTGGAGGATCCTAGCTGCTGCATTCATGGCTAACTGAAGTGGGTTGATGGTGTTTTTCGGTAGGCCATGAAGTATAATATTAGCATAATCAAAATGCGGTGTGACTAAGGTTTGGAAGATGGTTCTAAAGTCATCAAGTTCCAACATTGGTTTTAATTGTCTCAGGGTTTTTATCTTAAAATATATGGATTTAACAGTGTGCTTTATATGTTCCTTGAAGTCAAGGTGTTGATCCAATATAACTCCGAGGTAGCGTATATTGGTTTTAATTGGGAGATCCGCATCTCTGACTTTTAAATTGGGTGGGGGAGAGAAATTTTTATTTCTTGTAATTATTAGGACTTCTGTCTTTTTGAAATTAATACGGAGGTTCTGAGTAAGAAGCCAATCCGGTATTGAATTAAAACAATTGATTAATACTGTGTAGTCTGGGCATGCAATAGATATGGGAGAGAATAGGAGCACATCGTCTGCATACATAAGGCAGGATATGCCAAAGGAGCGTGTGATGTCACAGATTGGCTGTAAGTAGATATTGAATAGAAGTGCTGACAGGGAGAATTATAATAGAATAGTAATTTTGGTTAATCATTATATTGATACTGTTCACTGAACTGGTTCTCCAGATTAGTTTTAGGTACTTAACCGCCTTCAATTGTAGAAAGATGGCAAATGTATAAATAAATTTAAATAAATAAAATAAATAAATTACTACTACAGTCCCTTTTTTTCCTTTAGAGATCTTCTGTGTTGGTCCAATGCTTTCTAGAATTCAGATATCGTCCTGGTCTCTACTACTTCCACTGGGAGACTGTTACTCGCTTCTACCACTCTTTCCATAAAGAAATATTTCCGCATATTATTCCTGAGTCTATCCCCTTTCACCTTCATCCTATGCCCCCTCGTTAGCAAGCTTTCTTTCAATTGAAAGAGGCTCTTCTCGTGTGTATTTATGCCACGAAGGTATTTTTAATGTCTCTATCATATCTCCCCTCTCCCGCCTTTCATCCAAAGTATACATATTGAGATCTTGAAGTCTGTTCCCATATGCCTTATTATGACAAACTCCACTGACCATTTTGGTAGCCACCCTCTGCACCGAATCCATCTTGTATATATCCTTTTGAAAGTGTGGTTTCCAGAATTGCACACAATACTCCAAATGAGGTCTCACCAAAGACTTATACAGAGGCACTATCACTTCCTTCTTCATTCTGGCCATTCCTCTCCCTATGCACCTAAGCATCCTGCTGGCTTTTGCTGTCACCTTTTCTACCTGTTTAGCCACCTTAAGATCATCAAAAACAATCATCCCCAGGACCCGCTCTTCTTTTGTGGACTGAGGTACTTCACCTCCTCTGCTGTAATGCTCCCTTGGATTTTTGCCTGACCCTGAATTTTTTAAATATCATCTGCCAAATTCTTGACCATTCTTCAAGCTTAGCAAGATCCCTCCTCATGTTAACTACTCCTTCCTGGGTGTCTACTCTATTGCAGATTGTGGTAACATCTGCCAAGACGCAAACCTTACTAGACAGCCCTTCAGCACTTCTGTATGAGTGTGTGTATGTGTGTCTCAGTTTTGTATATTTGTGTGTGTGTCTATCTCTGTTTTGTTTGTGTGTGAGTTTCTTTGTGGGCTGGTATATCTGAGTGTGTAAGTATGTATGTGGAAATGTTTATGTGCCTGTGCATGCTTGCATGTATGTGTCTGTACATGCGTGGGTGTATTAGTATGTGTGTGTGTTTGTTTATATTTATGTTGGTTCTCTGGGTGTCTATAATGGGGAGAAGAGATGAGAGAGGAGGGATGTTTGGAAGGTGCAATTCTAGAATCGCTATGTTACTGTGAATCAGTGTTTGCTGCACCCGTGGAATTACTTTCCTCTTAGAAATGCATTGGGACTTTTGGGGGGGGGGGGGGTTCATTTCTCTTCCATCTTCCACCACATACCAAAACCTCATTTCTACAAACACAAAAATTTCCCCAAGCTCACCTCCGCCGTACCTGTGACTAGAGCAGCATTCCAGTGCTCCACTCCCACAGTCTTCCCATTGGCTGCATCCTACCCCAGTCTCTATTGCTAGCTACACAGGAAGCAGGCAGGGAAAGTTCACTCACCAAAAGGGAAGGATTGGAGATATTCATACAGAGCTTTTAAACTCTGAAAAATATCCAGACACATTAGGCATCCTTACAGCTTCAGGACATTAATGTAAAAATCAGGAGAATCCTGACAATTGCCAGACAGTTGTCAATTCTAACCTCCAAAGTGCTGAGCACATCTGACAGTACCCTGCTAAACTCTGTACCCTAGGTATGTTCCGAGCTTGACAGTTCCTTAATCTAAATTGCCCATGGCAACAGATACTAACTGGCAGTACAGATAGCAACCAGTACAGTTCAGTCAATGTCACAGTAGAAATAACAGAAAAGAGCGTGAAATATAAATAGTTATCTCCAAGTTATATTGCCCTGTTCAATGTAATTTCAGTTTGTTCAATGTAAACCGCACTGATGCAGAATAGCGCGGTATATAAGAGAATGTAAATAAATAAATAAAATAAAAATCATAGCTAGGGAATTATTTGTAATCCCTATGAGGCAGATGCAGAAGCCATGCACTACAGTCCAGTGCTTAAAACTCTAGCGCAGTTTCATAGTGCAAGTTTAATGCTGACTCTTTGTGCTGGGATGCAATATGCAAATTACCCAGTGCACAAAAAGTCAGCATTAAACTTGGACAGCAAGCCAAATACATACGCACAGAAGTCCCATAAGTTTGCATGCTGTCCCGGAAAAAAAGGGTCATATAAGTTGAAGTCTGACACTTCAACTCAGATGATCCAGGCACACTGTTGGGAAGCTAATGCCCCCCACAGACACCGACCCCCCTCAGTGGCCCTGATCCTCCACCCAAACAAAAAAAATGCCTGGTGGCCCAGTGGCCCCAAACCCCTCTATCCCCCAAGTACCTTAAATCATGCAACGGGAATAAATTCCCCACCCCCCTCCCCGTGTTACATCCTGGGACGCAAAAGCTGTCCCAGGATGCAACAGAAGGGTACTCTGCCATATAAGGCATTTTTTACCTTATATTTGTATTTATTTATTTAACAAAGCTTATATATAACAAAGCTTATATGGCAGTCTGACCTCGTTCGGTGCATCCCAGGATGCATCACACAGAGCCAGGTGCCGCAATTTTACAAGATGATGGTACAGGGGCGGAAGCATGTGGGCAACGTTCCTGCCCCATGATTTAAAGTATTTAGAGGGGAGAGAACTTCTGCTGCTTTCCTGCTTGCCTCTGTTGGAGCATCCTGATTACCACAGCTGAGAGGGAGGAGCTGAACAGCTGATGCCACCCCCACCAAGTTTAAAACCTTTGGCATGCTGCCGGACACGGCCGCGTGCCCAAAGGGGCATGCCAGTCCCTTTGGTACCCCATTGGTGCCCAGAGGTATTTATTCCTGAGGAAGGTTTGAATGGGGGAAAAGGAAGAAGTGCTGCTGGTAGTTCTGGCTAAAACTATTACAATTCTTGGACCAATGGATTGACATGTTCTACTGCTGGCCTTGGATACCTCGACTCCTGTTGCTGAAGTTTCCTCTGGCACAGTGAATACTCCCTCAGACATCTCTCCTCCTGTGAGTTTGGGTCTTACCACGCTCAACTGGCCCAGTTGATGCTTAATTATTTTGGCCTCTTGGTTTAAACCATAAAAACCATAAACCATAAGTAAATGTGGGTATAGTATTTGTATGTAAGTCAGGAGCTCTGATTTTCTCTTGTTTTTCCTTGAATTATTTATTGCTTTTGTGGTTTCTTGATGTTTATGTTCAGTTGATAATTAGTCTGCTGACTTCCCCTGTGATGGGGACTTTTTGTATTACCTACTTTATTATTAATAAAGTATTATGAAATAAAAAAATTAAGTACTTAGAAGGGGGTGGAGGGTTTGGGGCCACTGGGCCAACAGGGATTTTTTTGCTTGGGTGGGGGGGGTGTCAGGGCTACTGGGTCACCAGAAATATTTTTGTTTGAGGGGTTTCGGGCCACTGGGCCACGGGGATTTGTTTGATTAGGTAAAGGGGTCAAGGCTACTAGGCCACCAGGGTTTCTTATTTCTGTCTCGGTGTCAGTGTCTAGGAAGAGGCATTGGCATCCTAGAGGTGTGTCGATGGAATCAGGGGCTTTCCCCCATGCCTGGTTCATCTGAGGTGAAATGTCAAACTGCCTGAAGCTGGTGTGAAGATCCAACATTAAAAAACAGTGTAGAAAACTGTACTAAGTTTCAGCACAGTTTTTTACATTGGGCGCAATTAATTATGCAGCTACAGTATTTGCATGTAAACTACATACCAAGTGTGCTGCAATTTAGCATGGTTGGGGTTTTTTTACATTTTTCCAGCACTAACTTGCTTTCTGCATCGGAGAGCTAGCCTAGCACAGGAAAAGCACAAGAAGATGCCACACTAAGCTTTTCTGCATTAGCCCCTACTGTATATTTGTGTGTGTATATATGTGTGTCCCTATTGCATGTTGTATTATTGTTGCAGATTGTATGAAGACAACAGCTAATCCAAGAAGCAGTCATTTATTTCATCTAGAAACCTTATTTCCATAGCATGTCCTGCAGTGTCATTGACCCAGTCGATACTGGGGTAATTGAAATCACCCGTGATTACTGTGTTTCAAGTTTTGTAAGCTTCCCTGATTTCTCTTAGCATTTCATCATCCATCTATTCATTCTGGCCAGCCAGTCCATAGTGCACTCCCACTGCCATCACCTTAACTTTTTTACATGGGATTTCTATCCATAGATATTCTACAGTGTCTTTTCCTTCCGTCATGTTTCTATAAAGAAAAAAAAGGGACTATTGTAGAAGTTGATATGGAAGGGCAGACTAGATAGGCCATATGGTCTTTTTCTGCCGTCATGTTTCTATGTTTCTTGTTTCATGCAAACCTTTAATCCTGTGTGACTTAATGCCCTCGCTAACATAGAGTGCAACCCCTCCACCAATTTGATCTACCCTATAATTGGTATCACAGTGTCCCATTGGTTGTTCTCCTTCCACAGGTCTCTGGGCTGCCAATCATATTTCACATTTAATTTAGTGCTATATATTCTAGCTCTCCCATCTTATTTTTTAGACTTCTACCATTTGCATGAAGACATTTAAGGTTGTATTTTATTCATATTAATTTGGTTATGAGTTGATATGGGTAATTTGGAATCTTTCAGCTCTGTACTTAAGGGCATCTGGGTTACTTTTATCTTTATTGGAACCTCTGTCGGGATGCCCTAACTTTCCTCTTCTGCTAGTATCCTTCAAGGATACATCCTTCAGAAACCTTGCGCACTTAGGCAACTGTTGACTTTCCCATATTATCTAGTTAAATGCTGCTCTATCTCCTTTTTAAAAGTTAATGCCAGCAGCCTGGTACCATCCTGGTTAAGGTGAAGCCCATCCCTTCAGAAAAGCCTGTCCCTTCCCCAGAATGTTGCCTAGTTCCTAATGAATCCAAACCCTCTTCTTTGCACTGTCTCATCCACGTATTGAGATTCCAGAGCTCTGCCTGCCTTTTGGGTCCTGCGCGTGTAACGGGAAGCATTTCAGAGAATGCCACAGTGGGAGTTCTGGATTTCAACTTCCTACCTAAAAGCCTAAATTTGGCCTCCAGAACCTCCCTACCACATTGGTACCAACATGTACCAAGACAGCAGACTCCTGCCCAGCACTATTTAAAACCTTGTCTAGGTGGCATGTGAGGTCCGCTACCTTTACACAAGACAGACATGTTTCCATGTGTTCCTCATGTCCACCAGCCAACCAGCTATCTACATGCCTAATGATTGAGTCGCCAACTATAATGGCCATTCTAACCCTTCCCTCATAGGCACATGGTCCTGGAGAAAACTCCTTGGTGCAAAGAGGTTTTACATCACCTGGAGGACAGGCCCTAGCTACAGGATCACTTCCTGTCACATCAAGGTGAGGCTCTCCTTCTCTCCTCCATGGCAACTGAGAGGTTGTCAGACTGGAGGTGGGACTTCAGTACTACATCCCTGTAGTCTTGTCTATATACCTATCTTCCTTATGTCCTCCAAGTCTGCCACTCTAGCCTCCAGAGATGAGACTTGCTCCCGGAGGGCAAAGGGCTCCTTGCACCTAGTGCACACGAGACCCCTCATCAACTGGGAGAAAATCATACATTTGACACTCAATGCAAAAGACTGGATAGCCCCCATCTCGCTGCTGGACTGCTTCCTGCATCTTAATTTTAAGGTTTGTTTAGCTATTTAAGTTGTCTGCTTACTTAAAGATGCTAGGGATACTTATACTGGTACAACTTTACCTAATAACATTAAGGGACTTAGTTCACCTTAAGATTAATCAATCAGTTCCTGGTGAGGATAAGCAGCTGAACTTGAAGTGAATTTGACCACCTCTTCCCCTTTAATAGGTTTAAGAGCCTATAAAGATAAGAATATGCCTGGGGTGGGTGGGAGTCGGGGTGGGTGGCAAGGAAAGAACACCTAGTAAAAGCTGGCTTGCTACACAGTGCTCTGACCTGTGCTTCAAAGGTAATTTCTTAACAATTTCCTGAGTGATTCACATAGCCCTTGGCTTGATAGGAGCCTTTCAAATTGTCCCTTTGACCTGTTATTTGGCTTTAACACCTACAGGTCTTTTCCCCCCTAACTGGAAGTCCTCTTGTTAAAGGTCTCTAGAAACAATTTATTTATTTCTACTCAAAGAATATTTACCCTATTCTTCCTTCTATGCTAAGCTATATTCTAATTTGATTTAATTTAAAAGCTCTGTGGGGCTACTGACTGAGGTTTAAATTTCAGCTAAAAGCTCTTTAGGGCTATTAACTGAGGTTTAAATTTCAGCTAAAAGCTCTCTGGGGCTGCTGACTGAGGCTTAAATTTAAATTAAAAGCTCTCTGGGATTGCTGAGCCCTGTGTGAGTTAGCAAATATACTGCATTCTAATACACAGATGTATCAACTTTAACCCAAAGAATTCCCTTTTCCCCGAGATTTAGAGAATTTTCCAGAAATAAGGAAATACAAGTGCAGATTACTTTCCAGCACTAGCAGTCCCTTTTGGTAGTCCTTCAAGACTGAGAATTAAAGAGCTGTGGTTGACTTATTTATGCCTGTGTTTCATAGGTAATCTTTTAACAATTTACTGGGTGATTCACACAGCCCTTGGTTTGATAGAGGGAGCCTTGCAAATTACCCGTTTGACCTATCAGTAGGCTTTAACACCAATTTAAAACAGTTCCGCAGGTCTTTTGCCCCCTAACTAGAAAGCCTCTTTGTAAAGGTCTCTAGAAATAATTTATTTATTTCTACTCAAAGAATAGTTACCTTATTCTTCCTTCTATGATAAGCTATACTCTTAATTTGATTTAAATAAAAAGCTCTCTGGGGCTACTGACTGAGGTTTAAATTTAAATGAAAAGCTCTCTGGGGCTAATGTCTGAGGTTTGAATTTCAGCTTAAAAGCTCCCTGGAGCTACTGACTAAGATTTAAATTTAAGGTAAAAGCTGTCTGGGGCTACTGAGCCCTGAGTGAGTTAACAAATATGCTGGATTCTAATACACAGATTTATCAATTTTAACCCAAAGAACTCCCTTTCCCCGAGATTTAGAGAATTTCTCAGAAGTAAAGAAATACTTACACGTGCAGAGTTCTTTCCAGCAGTAGCAGTCCCTTTTGGTGGTCCTTCAAGACTGTTCTATACTCTCCCAACCCCTTAAATTACCTCCAATAAAAATACCACCCACACAATTGCCCCACCACCCTCACAACTGCCCAAACCAGCAAAATGTTGCCACCGTGAAAAAATAACCACAACTGCCTCACTACCCTGCAAACTGCTCCGTCCTCAAAACTACACCCCTCAACTTTCCCACCACACCACAAAACTGCTCTACCCTAACACGCAATCTCCTGCAACTGCCCTACCACCTGCAAACTGCCCCACCCCCAAAATACCCCCTCACAACTTCCCTATGATACTACAAATTTTCCCATTCCTAAAGATACCCCCCATAACTGTTCCACCAACCTGCCATCTGGCCCACTCCCAAAATCTACCCCTCGCAGATGCTCCACCCCCAAAAGCTACAATGACACAACTGCCCTACCAAATCACACCCTTCCCCATTCCTAAAAAACACTCCCTTGCAACTACCCTAGCATCCTTCAAACTGTCCCACTCCTAAAAATTACACCTCACTATTGCCCCACTTCACTAAATGCCCTACACCCAAAAACTACTCCTTTTGCAACTGTTCCACCATCTTACTAACTGTATTCTCCATCTGCCCTCTACCTCAAAAACTGCTCCATTTCCAAATCCTACTGCCCTGCAATTGTCCCACCTTCAAAAAATACCCCCTTACAACTTACCCAACCTAAACTCTGACCTTACTTCTAAAAAACACTTCTCCTCACCTGGCCTAATACCCCACAAACTGCCCCATCCCTAAAAATACTCCCAAAACTTTCCTACTACCCTGCAAAATGCCTCACCTCCACACACCGCCCCCTGCAACTGGCCTACCTCCTCAACAAATGCTCCTACATCTGTCCCGCCACCTCGGAAACTTCCTCCACTCCCAAAAACTACCACCATGCAAATAACCACCCCCAAAATTACTCCCCCGCAACTGCACCACCACCCCACACACTTCTCCATGCAACAAAAATATCCCTCTGCACAACTGCCCAATCTCAAAATCACCCCTATAAATTATGCAATTGTACCTGCCAAACATCCCTCCTCCCTTTCTCCTCTCCTGATCACAGACAAACATACACACACACATACATACGAGCATTCACACATACACACATATGTACAAGCATTCACAAGCATGTTCAGTAGTAGTATCGCCGAATCACACCAAAAGGCTGAACCCGCATGGGAAGAGGCACTCACCGATCTGAACAAAGAACCCCAATGACTCACTGAGCAGCAATGTACTGTGTAGATGCCAGAAAACGAAAGCTCCGATCAGGCTTGAACCCTTTTTTTTTTTTAAGTGACAGCGTGGTTACACAGTATTTTAATAGGAAGAGCTCCAATACAAGACAAAGCATATATTGGGCTGTCCGGCTGGGGCAAAAGGGCCCTGACCACCAGGAACTTAAACCTAGGGCTTCACCTGACCCATTCAAGAGCCCCAGTGAGAGAAGGGAAGTCCCTGAACCACTGCCAGCCCACAGCTCTACCCAAAAAGTAAAGATTATACCCAGTTTCAGTATGCAGCCAATCTGAAATTAGGAACCTGCTTCTCCAATCTATTTTTTTTTTTGTTGGCTGAGCAAAATAGGCCAAGTTCAAATCTATTCAGTGGAGGCCACCACGCAAAGGCTCCTCTCCAGCTGCTGGGAACTGAGATACTGGTTTCCCAGAGCTAAAGAGCGACATCAGAAATCTGACATGCTCAGTTCCCACCTGCTGGAGGAGAGAGATAAGCAGTGGTTGGATTCGAAACCTCCTAGGAACTAGTTTGGTCGGTGGTGGGAAAGCGGGGACGAACCAGTTCCTAGTATTTCCCGCGTTCGCCGAACCGGCCCCTACAGGCTGTGTCACTGCCGCATCTTCACTGGTGGGATTCAAAACACCCGACAGTATTTTGATAGCATTGGGGGCTTCTCCCGATGCCGCGATCCCCCCAATGCCATCAAAATACTGTCGGGTGTTTTGAATCTCTTGCCAGTTGTACTGCACAGCTGGGGTTGTGGGGAGGAGATTTACTGAGGCTATTCTTCGAGGATGAGTAGTAGGTGGTGGAGGGCATGTGCTGGTGGTTGGGTGAATGTGAGCGTTGACACTTGTTATGGGGTTGGATGTGAGTTTATCTGTGTTTTGGACTGTGTCAATTTGATCCAAATAGATAAAATACCCAGCAGTATTACCTGCACCCTGAAAACACTAATAAACAATAAGTAAGTGAGGTGACCGAATTTGTAAATCTCAGAAAATTATCCAAAGCTGTTAAATTACAAACATATTGTGAAAATGTGCAGGAGAACCTTGTTATACTGGGAGACTGGGCATCCAAATAGCAGATGAAATTTAATATGGACAAGTACAAAGTAGTGCACATAGGAAAAAATAATCCAAATTCTAGTTATGCAACAATGCTAGGTTACGCATTAGCAGTCACCACCCACGAAAAAGATCTAGGCATCACTGTGGACAATACATTGAAGTTCTCAGCTCAGTGTAAAATGGTGATCAAGAAAGCAAATAGAATGTTTAGGATATACTAGGAAACGAATAGAGAAAATGGAAAATATAACACCTTTTTATTACTCCATGATGCAACTGCATCTTGAGTACTGTGTGCGATTCTGGACACCACATCTCATAAAAGATATAGTGAAATTAGAAAATATACAGAAAAGATAAACCAAAATTATAAAGGGATAGAATGATATTCCTATGAGGAAAGGCTAAAGAGGATACTAGAGTGTATCCATCATAATGAAGGATGATGTGTGATCAGTTATTTGTTTTACCCCTTTCAATATGTCTTTATTAAATAACAAAGCAAGAAAAGTTACAAACAATAGTCCATGTCAAGAGGAGAGCCTGCTTGTGCATCCAAAGAAAAAACAATAAGCTATCACAATTATAGAGTATCTTGCCGTCTACGGACCCCATTAATACTACATTCAAAACCCATATTAACAAAACCAGAAGATCATAATTAACAAGAAACAAATTCAACTACATTACTTCCCAGTCAAAAAAGCCTCGAGCTGAGCGGATTCCGAAAAAACATATTTATCACCCTGATATATAACAATGCATTTACATGGATATTTTAGGAAGAAAGAAGTCCCCATGGCCAAGACCTGAGGTTTTAACCTTAGAAAAGCTGTCCTACGTCTTTGAGTAGTTTTACAAACATCAGGGAATATCTGTATAGCACTACCACATAAAGCACAGTTACTTACCTGTAACAGATGATCTCTTGGAACAGCAGGAATAAGTCTTCACATATGGGTATCGTCGGTACCGACGGAGCCTGCGCGGGAACGCTCCCCAGCGTCCAAAAGGAAAGCTTTTGGGAGCATCCCACAGCGCCTGCGCGCTGCCTTCCCGCCTTTCCTAACCGCCTCTCTCCAGTTCGAGTTTTAAAGCTGAGACAAAGAGAGAGTGAGGAAAGGAAAGAAAGATAGAGAGATACAACTCCTAGGGGAGGTGGGTGGGTTGTGAAGGCTTATTCCTGCTGTTCCCAGAGATCACCTGTTACAGGTAAGTAACTGTGCTATCTCCAGGAACAAGCAGGAATGAGTCTTCACATATAGGGACTCCCCAGCTAGAGATGCCTGGGAAATCACCCAGGTTGTGAGTCCCTGGGAAGGGCTCTATCTCCACCCATGAATCTCAGGCATCCAGACAGGGATGGAGGGTAGGAGTTGATTAGGTATGGAACAGGTGTTTGAGAACAGCCTGACCAAACAAGGCATCCCGGCGGGAGTCCTTGTCCAAGCAGTAATGGGCTGTGAAGGTATGAACTGAGGCCCAGGTGGCCGCTCGACAGATCTGGTCGATGGACACAGAATTTAGATGAGCCATAGAGGCTGCCATGGCCCTCACATTGTGAGCTGTGACATGGCCCTCCAGAGAAAGGTTCTTACTCTGGTAGGCGAAAGAAATACACTGAGCAATCCAATTGGACAGAGTTCTCTTAGAGACTGGAAGTCCTAAATGAGAGGGATCAAAAGCAACAAAGAGTTGAGAGGACTTTCTATGTTACTGTGTCCTTTGTAAGTAAAAAGCAAGAGCTCTTTTACAATCCAGGGTATGAAGATTCCTCTCCGCACTTGAAGCATGAGGTCCTGGAAAAAAGACAGGTAAATAAACCTCCTGGTTCAGATGAAAAGGTGAGACCACTTTAGGCATAAAGTGTGGATTAGTCCTGAGGACTACCTTGTCATGATGGAACCTTGTATAAGGAGGATTAGCCACCAAGGCTTGCAGCTCACTGATGCGGCGAGCTGAAGTGACTGCAATGAGAAAAATAACCTTCCAGGAAAGGAATTTCAAGGAGGTAGTCGCTAAGGGTTCAAAGGGTGGCTGCATAAGCTGGCCAAGAACCAGATTCAAGTCCCATGCCACTGGAGGTGGTCTGATGGGAGGTTTAGTTAAAAGAAGGCCTCTCATGAATCTTGCTATAAGAGGATGAGAGGAAATAGGCTGTCCATTGAGAGGTTTAAGGGATGCTGCAATAGCACTCAAATGGACTCTTACTGAATTTGTTTTAAGGCCTGCATGGGATAAATGCAGCAAATACTCTAGCAAAGAATTCAGAGGTATTGCAAGAGGGTTAAGACCCTTCTCTGCACACCAAATGGTAAACCTTTTCCATTTAAAAGCATAGGAACGTCTAGTGGAAGGCTTTCTGGAAGCATGAAGGATATCCTTCACTTGCTGAGAAAGATGCAAATCTTGAAGGTCTAGGCCTTCAGCAACCAGGCTCTGAGGTGAAGAGACTGGGGATTTGGGTGCCACAACGTTCCCTCCTCCTGGGACAGGAGGTCTGGAGCAGATCCCAAGTCCAGGGAGGGAGCTTGAGAGAGATGCAGAAGTAGAGGGTACCACACTTGGCGTGGCCAATGTGGAGCTATGAGGATCATAGACCCCTTGTCTCTCTGAAGTTTGAACAGTGTCTTGGGAATTAGGGGAATGGGTGGAAAGGCATAGAGGAAGTCTTGCCCCCAATGGAGGAGGAAGGCATCCCTGGCCTGAACTCCCTGACACGGAATTCTGGAACAGAACCGGGGAAGTTTGGCATTCCACGGATTTGCAAACAAGTCTATGTCTGGGGTTCCCCAAATTCGAAAGATCCTGGCTATCTGGTCCCCATGGAGGGACCATTCGTGTGGAAGCAGAACTCGGCTGAGTCTGTCTGCCCAAATGTTTTGAACCCCTGGAAGATACACTGCCATGAGATGAATTTGATGCTCTCTGGCGAAGGCCCACAATCTCAGAGCTTCGCTGCAAAGCGACAGAGAGCCAGTGCCCCCCTGCTTGTTCATGTAGAACATGGCTACTTGGTTGTCCGTGTGGATGAGGACTGTCTTGTAGCTGAGCAGGGTGTGGAAGACTCTGAGAGCCAGAAAGATTGCTCTGAGCTCTAAGAGGTTGATATGTAGAGATGTCTCCTGTGGAGACCAGATGCCTTGGGTGGAGAGATCTTGTAGATGAGCTCCCCAACCCTTTGGAGAGGCATCTGTTGTAAGGGTTGCTTGGGGTAACACCTGTTGAAAGGGGGACCCCAGCAACAGATTTTGAGTGGACTTCCACCACTGGAGAGAGCAAAAGAGGCGACTGGAGGTTTCTCTTTTGTCTGACAGGCACCCTGATGCCTGGGTCCACTGGGTGGACAGAGTCCATTGAGCTGCTCTCATGTGAAGGCGAGCATAAGGAAACACATGCACAGTGGATGCCATGTGGCCTAACAGTTGTAACATCTCTCAAGCAGTTAAATGGGATTTTAACTGAATCTGTGAGGCTAACTGTACCAAGCGTAGGCAACGGGCCTGGGGAAGATAGGCCCTTGCAGTTGTGTTATCCAGCAAGGCCCCTATGAACTCTAGAGATTGAGTAGGGGTGAGATGGGATTTTGGAATGTTTATTACAAGTCCCAGATACTGAAGAACACGCCTTGTGCAGGCTAGGGAAGTCTGGGCCTCTGACTGGGATGGAGCTCGGATGAGCCAGTCGTCCAGATATGGGAATACGAATATCCCCAGAGTGCGTAGAAATGCAGCTACTACTGCCATGCATTTTGTGAACACTCTTGGTGCAGAGGCCAGACCGAAAGGAAGCACCTTGTATTGGTAGTGCTTTCCTCGGTAAAGGAACCAAAGGAACCTTCTGTGTGTTGGATGGATGAGGACATGGGTGTACGCATCCTTGAGGTCTAGAGAACAAAGCCAATCCTGACTCTGAAGGTATGGAAGGAGAGCACCGAGAGAAATCATCTTGAACTTCTCCTTGTATAGAAACTTGTTCAATTCTCTGAGATCTAGTATGGGTCTGTAGCCCCCTGTTTTCTTTGGGATAAGAAAGTAGGGGGAGTAGAACCCTGAGCCCTGCTGAAGAAGGGGTACTTCTTCTATTGCCCCTTGGGCAAGAAGGGCAGTAATCTCCTGACCCAGAAGGTCGAGGAGAGATGTTGGAGAATTGTACTGTCTCACCATGGTGTGAGGAGGAAGGTTTAAGAAATGAAGCTTGTACCCCTCTCTTATGATGGAGAGGGTCCATTGCTCTGCTGTGATTTGTTCCCACCTGGGAGCAAAGTGAGCTAACCTTCCTGGAATGGTGAGAGGCTCTGGTTCTTTTAGAGCCAGAAAGGCTAAGTTCTCTAGTTGAAAGTCAAAGGCCCTGAGGAGGCTGAGGCTGTTGGGCCGTAGCAGTCCTAGCAGCCTTAGGCTTGGCCTGTTTTGGTTGTTGCTGTCTCTTTGTAGCAAAACGACCTGCAGAAGATGCCTGCTGACCATAGGCAGAATAATATCTCCCTTTTTTGGGAAAAAACCTCTTTTTGAACAACCTTTTCTTAAAAGGAGCAGAGGTAGACTTTGAGAGTCTATCTAAAGCAGAATTTTCAGCATCCATTTGGGTGGCCTTTGCTTGCCAATCTTTGCCAAGAAAGGTTTTCACCTGTACAAGGAAGGTTTCCTAGTCCATCCTTAACCCAGGGTTCCAAATCAGAAGCTTGTAACCAAGCAACTCTGCGTGCACCTATGGCAATAGCCGAGGCTCTGCTGGCACACTCAAAAGAGTCAAAGGCTGCACGGTTGGAAAATTTGGAAACATCCTGGGCATGTTTAAGCCAGGTGAGAAACTCTTCCCTTTTATCTTCTGAAATAAAAGGAGATAAAGTTTGCAGATGATCTGTAACTTCTTTTAGAAACATCCCCATATAGAGACTATAGGAGTTGATTCTGGCAACAAGCATATTGGCCTGGAAAATTCTCCTGCCAAAGGCATCTAAGGTTCTGCATTCTCTTCCTGGAGGATTAGAAGAGTGCCTTTTTGTACTCTTTATCTTCTTCATAGCAGACTCCACCACAATGGAGTGGTGAGGAAGCTGAGTCTTATGAAAGCCAGGACAAGGAGGAACATGATACATGGTGTCCAACCTATGAGAATGAGGGAAGATAGTGAGAGTGGTCTCCCATATGCCCAACATGTGATCATAAAGAATCTCATGAATTGGTAAAGTGGCTGCCTCTTTAGGAGCCTTAGGATATTGTAAAATATCTAATTTTTTGGCTCTAGGCTCTGCTTCAGGGGCCACTGAAATGGAAAGGCCTCTGGCCACTTCCCTAATGAAGTCTTGAAAAGACAAGTCTTCTGGAGGAGACATTCTTCTTTTTGGAGAAGAGGGCTCCTGAGGAAGGATCACCAATGTTTCGACAGAGGCCTCTGATTCATCAGTCTTCAGAGGAATCGAAGTATCACCTGTCTGGATGCTCCTGCAGAGCCTGATATGCGTACCGGGTGGTATCGACATCAGGAGTGATCGGTACCGATGAGCATCACAGAACAGTGTACCGCTGCAGTCGACACCGAAGCCGATGTCGATGCAATCGGTACCGGCACCGGAACCGATATCGGTACCGGTGCCGGAGTCGGTACCGCCAACGGAGTTTGTTGCGGTACCGAAAGCGTCGCAGCTTGTATGAATGCCGTAATGGCACGCTGCATGGTCAGGATATTCTGATCCATCGACGCCACCAATGTCTGGATGTCAGTACCAGTGGGAACCACCAGTACCCCAGAACATGGTAACAGGTGATCAGTCGAGGCCGAGCCATCGATGTCAACCTGTGACCCCATAGATAAAGCTTTGGAAGCCGGAGCCTCCCGCCGGGGTAATTTTGCCAGTGCAGATTCCTCGAGAGCAAGCCCGGAGGCATCTCGATACTTGGAGGGAGATCTACCCTTCGAGGACCGGCTGGACTTAAGTTTGGTTACCTGAGATCCATGGGAGGAAGAAGAAGCCCTGGAAGACCTCGATGCCACCGAGGCTGCATCAGAGGGAAACAGGGTACTGAGCTTGGCTGCTCGATTCTGTAGACCTCTTTTAGACATCATGGAACAGGACTCACAATCCGCAATGGAGTGGTCAGGACCTAAACATTTTAGACACCATTCATGGGTGTAGGTGACAGAAATAGTGCCGCTGCACTTCGTGCACTTTTTAAACCCGGAGGCGGGCTTTTCCATGAGGAAAAATCTTCCTAGGCCTAAGGCCGAAGAAAGAAAAAATGCAATGAAGTGAGAACAACAGTAATTTTTTTTTTTTTTTTTAAGAATAAAGAAAGAAAGACTGGCGGTACTGGTCCGGTGTCGAAGAAGGCAGACACGCGACCAAAGAAAATAAAGAAATTCTTCAGCGGTGACAGGAACACGACCTGCTGGCTCCGCGGAAAAGAAGAACTGGAGAGAGGCGCTTAGGAAAGGCGGGAAGGCAGCGCGCAGGCGCTGTGGGATGCTCCCAAAAGCTTTCCTTTTGGACGCTGGGGAGCGTTCCCGCGCAGGCTCCATCGGTACCAACGATACCCATATGTGAAGACTCATTCCTGCTTGTTCCTGGAGATAAGAGAAATTGTTTTGTAAAATATAACCTCATTATCATATTTTTATCACTAAAGGAAATAAAAGAGACAATCAAAGTAGCTTGAGCAGGAATAGGATCTGCTGACAATTCCAAAAAAGTTGGCAAATCCAATGTATCCGAAGGAGAGAGTTGAACAAACTCTTCTTCCATTTGTCCCTCATTTTTAGACCAGCAAGGAATATAATAAACATTTGAAAATTTAATTGTATCCATATCATTGATCAAAAGAACTTCTTTAAAATACTTCTGAAGAAGAATAGTAGGGGACAAATAGCATGTACAAGGAAAATTTTAAAAAACAAAGATTTTTAGCCCTAGCTGTGTTGTTGATGAATTACCATGCTATCCTGTATAAACGATGCGAGAGCAACTTGGGCTAAATCATATTGGCCTCCTAATTTAATTACTGAGGATTTACATTCAGAAATCTTAACATCATGATCTGCCAACTTCCTCACAACATCAGAGGAAAACTGCGAGACATCTGTGAGGGAAGACAGCAGTGATACTTCAGTGTGAGTCATCACCTCCCAGATGTCATGCAGAGAAATACAATTATTTTATTGTAGCAGTAGACAGCAGGATGGGAGTGGTAGGTTGGGGGAAATGGATGGAGGTTAATGGCCACTGTGGGGAGGGGATGGAGCATGAGACTGGATGAAGTTTGGAAGGGCTGTTGTTCTAATAATGCATTAAGAGGAGCTCTAGTGGATATGTATAAATTGTCTTTGTTTTATTGTATATTTTATGTTTTATCATATGTTTTAATTTGATTATACATGTTTTATTGTAAACCGCATTGGTGTTTTATGTATTGCAGTATATAAGTACTATATAATATACAATGAAATGAAAAGGTTAGGGATGAGGAGAGGTATGATAGAGGTCTATAAAATTCTGAGTAGAACAGGTATAAGTGAATCAGTTGTTTACTCTTTCAGAACATACACTTACAGGGGACACTTGATAAAGTTGCTAAGTAGCACATTTAAAATAAATCAGAGAAGCTATTTTTCACTCAACAAACAATTAAGCTCTGGAGTTCACTGCTGGAAGATATGATAAAAGCAGTTAGCTTAACTGGGTTTAAAGAAAGGTTTGGACAAATTCCTGGAGGGAAAGTTCATAAAATGTTATTAAGGTAAACATGGGGGAAATCCACTGCTTATCCCTGGGATAAACAATATGGAATCTGGCTACTTTTTAGGATCCTGCCTGGTACTTGTGACCTGGACTGGCTAGTACTGGAAACAGGATACTGGGCTTGATGGACCTTTAGTCTGACCCAGTGTGGCAAATCTTATGTTTGTTTTGTATTCTAAAACAACCTTGAATTAGTTGGAAAAAAACACACCATGGGGTGGGGGGGGGGGGGATATTCAGTGGTGGCAGCTAGTTGCCGTCACTGCTGAACTTTAAACCTAGATATTCAATACTGGGGCCATATCTGACCCCAGCATTAATATCCAGGTTGCCCAGATTGCCAGAAAGCTAACCGGGCAGTGGCGATATTCAGCCGCCGCCCAGTAAGCTTCTGCGGTGAAAATTAGGCCAGTCTTTACTGCCCTGACTTTCTCCGTGTGTCGAAAACCGGACAGCGGCTCCCCGATCAGGGTTGAGCGCCTGAGCGGGAACTTTAAACCCTCCCGCTCAGAGGCTCCAGCCCAATCGGGGCTGTGGGAGGCAGAGAAAGCAGCTTGAAAAGGACGCCGCTGGCATTACAGAGCCCACACACGACGCCATCATTAAAGCTCCCCGATCAGGGTCGAGCGCCTGAGCGGGAACTTTAAACCCTCCCGCTCAGAGGCTTCAGCCCAATCGGGGCTGTTGGAGACAGAGAAAGCAGATCGAAAAGAATGCCGCCGGCAGGTGCGCCCGCGCTGGGTGGGCCTATGCTTGAGGGCCTCACCAGAGGACCCTTTAGCATGGCCCTTCGGCGGGACCCCTGTCGTGGAGCAAGCCAGTTGCAGCGGGAACTCGCGGTTAAGGGACATACTGCAACAACGGAAGGGAATTCCAAATCGGGGAGTCGACGGCTCCTGCAACAATACATTGCTGATAGGTGTAGCACGTAATGCATGGCGAACCCATGTGGATCCCGCTTCTACCACAATACCAACTACTTGCAAATCCGCATCTCCTACCTAACCATGGACTACCCTGCTGCCTCATTGCTTGCTGCATAGCCTATAGACTGTAGACTCACTAATACCTCATTGCTATAAAGATAATATATGATGCATAACCATAGATGTATGTACACATATTGTAAATAACATATACTGCTTAACCTGCAGAATCTATTATCAGTCTAGAATCATATGAGAGGAGGAGACACCAACCAAAGAGAACAGGCAAGTATAGAGATACACGAGAAAGGTTATACAACTACCACCACTGAGCTACAATTCAATCAGATCCCAGATGAGTAATTTACAAAAATGCACTCCACTCACTACTACCTCATTGCCTACCTTACACTCCTCCACGCATTCGCATCATGCTCACAGGGCATCGGTCCCAACCAACAAATCCCCTTGCCCAAACTACATACCATCCAACCTGTATGGACACCAGGATCATCCTTCCCTAAAGAACACAAGCATAATAAGCCTACAATTTACAAACCACATAATACCACATAATACCACACGTACTACACCCACTAATTCCACAAATAGTGTACATACCAACCCAATCATAAAAACCAAAATTAGGTGTGCTTTAATAAATGCGAGATCAATCAGGAACAAACCGAACACTATCCTAGACCTCATCCTCAATAAAAAACTGGATATAATCTGCATCACCGAAACCTGGCTAGATGACTCAGACTAGGTAATATTAAACCAAGTAACCCCTATAGACTATTCAGCATTCAATTGCATCAGAGAACAAAAGAGAGGAGGAGGTGTGCTAATACTGGCTAGAAAGGAATACAGATTTAAAACAATCTCCACCACTAATACAAATGAATCCAACACAATCACCATATCCAACAAGTACTTAAGCATCTCCCTTACATACAGGCCTCCTGGAGCCACAACTGAACATCTCTACATGGTACTTGAAGCAATATGTGCACATAGCATAAAACATAAACCCCTCATTGTACTAGGAGACTACAACCTGACCTCCGCACCCACCAAGGAAGCCGCAACATTCTTAAAAACCATGGAGTCACTAAAATATAGCCAGACAATCAATGTCCCAATGCACCAGCATGGCACAACTCTGGCTATGGTCTTTATTCCAATACACGTGGTGGAAAAGGGCAAGGCCACAACACCAACAATCACACCAGTCCCATGGTCAGATCATCACATGATAGAATTCACCCTGGCCCTGAACAACTCCACCCAACACATGGAAGATGAGAGTATAACCAGGCGATACAGAGCCTTCAATAAAGACTCATTTGTAGATGAAATCATCCCACAACTACAGCAAGAATACGACACCCTTGACATAAGCATAGAGAAATGGAACTCCATAATATCCAATGCAGCATCAGCCCCTACGAGTACAAAACCACAAACACGAAGGACACTCAACGCCCCCTGGTACTCAAATGATATCAGAAATGCAAAGCGCACACTCCGAAGACTGGAGAGAAAATGGAGGTGGAACAAGTCGCATAACTCCCTGAATTTATACAGAACCAAGCTACTGGAATATAACAATCTGATAAATGAGCGCAAACAGCATCACCACACCAACCTAATCATGGAATCTGTTAACAAACCACGAGAACTCTTTAGCATTGTCCAAAAGCTCACTGGGGACACCACACAGCACTGCACCCATCATCTTGACCCACAGGAATTGCGGATTACATGAGAACGAAAAATACCACCCAGACATGCTCCATCACACTACAAACAGATGACCATGAATTGAAAGAGCAACATCAAACCTGGGAAGACTTCAGCATACCATCAAAACAGCAAGTAGAGGACATAATACACGGACTCAACACAACAACCTCTCCATCAGACCCTTGCCCAGTGGCTTGGATCAAAGCCACAAAAAAACATCTCTCCCAGCACAGTCACAAAATCATCAAAGATTCACTCCAACAAGGGCACATGCCGCAATCCCTCAAACATGCTATGATACGACCGATACTTAAAGGCAAAAACCTAAGTCCATCTGAACCAAAATCATGCCGTCCTATCTCCAGCCTACCATTCCTTGCAAAAATCATTGAAAAGACAGTGCAAAGACAACTTCAGGACCACATTGACTTGAATGCTCCTCTGGACATCCATCAGCATGGCTTTAAACCCCAGCATGGTGTGGAAACACTACTAACTTCCCTCTTTGACAACCTCATAAGAGGTATAGCTAGTATAAAAAATGGATTCCTGTTAGTGTTCATGGACATCTCGGCAGCCTTTGACACAGTGTCCCATGCCAGATTATTGCAGCGCCTGCAATAGATAGGACTACGCAAGAACACTCTGAAATGGTTCACCTCATACCTGGAAGATCGAACGCAACAAGTCAAATGCGACCAAAAGAAATCATTGCAGTTCCCCATCATGCAAGGAATACCTCAGGGATCAGCCTTGTCATCAATGCTCTTCAATATTTACATCCAACCCATATGCAACATCATCAAACGACACAAAGTCTACTATCACATCTATTCTAATGGCATCATGGTGTATGCTCCAATCAACCTACTAGCACCTAACACGATAACAATAACCAAATGCACTGAAGACATGAATGCCTGGCTCACAGCCAATAACCTGACGGTCAACTACGATAAAACTGAGGCAGTGTTCGTCACCCGATACCCTACCTTCATTCCACCACAGACTATTAGCATTCTAAACAAACACATAGTAGTCAAAAATGAAGTCAAGTACTTGGGCATTACAATGGACAGAGCCCTGAACCTGAAATCTCATATCACCAAAACCGCAAACAAGGCCTATCAATGTCTGAGGACCATAAGAAAGATCAAACCATTGCTCCAACAAGACCACTTCTGCATGGTATGCCAAGCACTCATCACACCTCTGCTTGATCACGGAAACTCGTTATATCAAGGCCTCCCTCAGCATACCCTACACCCACTCCAAATGGTGCAAAACACTACAGCACGCATCATTACTGACACTCCAAGATCTGAGCACATCACCCCCGTCTTACAACAATTACACTGGCTCCCAATGGTGGCCAGAGCAAAATTTAAAACAATTCTGATTATCTTCAAAATCATCCACCATCTATCGGCAGATGCACTACAAGAAATCATAACAAGAGATATCAGTAATAGACCAAGAAGGAACAATAATGACAACATGATAGGCACACCTGCAGGATACCACAAGACTAAACAAAATACTTCAAGAAGAGCTCCATCACTAATGGCATCCACACTATGAAACTCCCTCCCAATGAGCCTAAGGGCATTAGAAGACATCACAGACTTCCGCAAGAACCTTAAAACTCTGCTCTTTACAGAAACTTATGAGCAGATAGACAATAGTACCCACTCGAGCAGTATTGCAGCTACCCCCGCCATCTCAATACCCAATCAGTCCATGATTGTAGGATAAGGTGGTATACAAATCTGTCAAAATAAAATAAAAATAAATAAATATCACCACTGCCCGGTTATCAATGGGAGCCACGCCTGCAACATCCCGGCACCCGTGGATATTGCCTCTGAATATCCAGGATAAGGGGATTAACATGGTTAGCAGATCTGCTATGCTAATTCCTTTGAATACTCCCCCCCAATTTACAATTTATAAACACCTAAATATAGACCGAGTGCTCTATATGTTGAGTGGCCATTGTAAATACTTCAGTTAACTGAAAAGTGAAAAGAAAATCTGAAAAATACTAAAAAGCTGATTTTTCTGCTGCTTACTCCAGTTATGTTCTGTGCTATTATCACCTGGGAAATAATTTTAGACATAATTTTACTGAGTCTTGAGAGTAAACATACAGGTAAACAGCTAACAATTTGTATTATTTATTTGGTACTGTCAGTGTATGCAGCACTGTACTAGATTGCTCAGACATTTGCAAAGAGAGAGCTTAAGAGTGAAGTTAAGTGAATCACACAGCGTCTACCCTGTGAAATTCCGATGCATGCAAAAACTAATACACTTTGGGGCATGTTTACTAAACTGCGTTAACGTAGCAGCGGCTACGTTAAGGCGCGTTAAGGCGCCCTAACGGTACATTCTGTACCGTTAAGGCGCCTTAACAGCCCTTAACACGAGTGTGTTTCCCACAGTGTCACAGGGGATAGTACCCAGCAAGTACCCCCAAGGGCACAGAACATTGGCAGGCGGTGCTGGGGGGAAGCGTGGACATCTATGCAGGCACCCCCACCCCAGAACCCGCACCATAGGCAGTCGCCTACCGGTACACTGGATGGCCTGCAACTGCGCACCACCAGCACCACCAGCATAAGGGCATGTCAGCATGGTGGCAGAGGGGTACTGGTGGTGGAGGGGGCAGTGGCAGCTGCCCACAGCAGACCATGGCCTAGCCCTATGTAGGTGGGTGCCATGCATTGCAACAGACAGGCCCTGTCTGACGAACAGTCATGGTATCCCCAGGGACTGCATTATCTCTGTGGCAACACGGTGGTGCAGTACACACAGCCAGTGTGTTCAGGAGCAGGTCACAGATTCAAATCCCAGCTGTGGTTTCTGCCAACCCAGTCCCCACATTTTACCCACTACTAAAACGTGGTAATAAAGACGGAACCTTTATTGCAGATAACATAAACATGCCTTAAACGCCTATATTTTACCCTACAGAGCACAGACACCATAAAAATGTGCAATCCCTAGAGCAGAGTTTCCCCAATTCCAGTCCTGGAGGGCCAAACACCATTCAGGTTTCATGCTGTCTCTAATACAGATGTCTGTGCTGCATTTCTATGCGCCGCCCCCATGGTATGCAGATGTATCTCATGCATATTCATTAGGGACAGCATGAAAACCCAAACAGTATTTGGCCCACTAGGAATGGAGTTGGGAACCTCTGCCAGAGAGCAGCGGCCAACAGGGGCAGACACACCTGCACCCACAGGCTCCAGTATCCAAAGCCTCCTGGAGAGGCAGGATGTTGGGCTCTGCATGCATCTCCCAATACTAGCACTTACATACCCTAGCAATGCCACCCTAAACCTGGGAATACGGTACACATATATCAAGAGGTTGCTATGATTACTGGCAGATAACAATTCCTAAGTTAAGCACAATCTGCCCATTGAGCTGTATCATACCAACCTCTCTGATGTCTGTGGAGTGTGTTTCAGGTCTGGTGTCTGACAGTATTCACCACCCTGGGGATATGCACTATTCTGGGTGCATCATAGTCCACAAGGGCTAGACATGACTGGGGAATACGGATGGACACAGGTGTATCCTAGGTGTGTCTGCAGGACTACCTATCACACACTGACACTGATGAGGACCTGCAGCACAGCCTATTTCAGCCATGCCATGTGCTGCGGACCTGGTGCTGGACCCCCCACTTCACCCTCAGGAGCTGTGGACCTGGTGCTGGGCCCCCCACTTCACCCTCACCTGTGCAGGGTGAGCACAGGAACTGCATGCTCTCGCGGTCTGTAGCTACTCTGTGCCAGTAACACACACGGTCAGCTCCCCCTACCAGGCCGGGGTGCTATAGTGGCACATACCCCATCTTGTGATCAGACATAGGCTGCTGATCTGCATGTGCAGTGCATCATGGGTATGGGTGGGTCTACTCTATCCTGATAACCACAGCAGACAGCTTGTGTGGTCACCTGCAGTCTTTCTGTAGCCAGCCAGTGGTGTGTTAGACACTATAGAGCTGTAGCCCACTGGTTACGTTGATGACTGTGGAGGCAGAGGTCATGGGTACAATTCCTTGTTGTTCCTTCCTGTCCAGGGCAGATATTTTGCTTGCCTGTGACAGTCATATCTTTGCAGATCTGTGCTGCCAGCCACACAGTACCCTCTCCACAGCTATCAACACTCCTTAAAAGACATTACAAGGCTCCTAATTCGGCACAGTACAAGGCGCCTTATAACGTACCTTATATGGCGCGTTATAAGGTGCTTTATAAGGCACGTAGGCACATGCCTTCTACGGTGCCTTATAACGCGCCTTCTAACGCGCCTTATCTGACACACAGCTTTACTGCTGCCCCACCCACTCCTTTATAAAGGCATCTCTACCTTTACCGCAGAATGACATTACTGCAGTTTAGTAAACATGCCCCTATGTATACAGGAATCAATTAATCACAGCACCATATGCCCCTTTGCTCAGCCTGAATATCTTATGTGCAGTGGTACAAAACCTTTAGCTAGCCTATCATTTAAGAAGCAAAGGAAGTTTGCAAAATGAAGCCCTGACCAAACAGCAGAAAAAGGACTGTATAGGTTAGTGTCCCTTGAAATATTACTGAGAAGCAAGTGTGCAAAAGTCAGTTAGAACTGGATGTGGTCAGTGGAAGCAGCTCTGACAGTTGCTAGCCCTCAAAAAAATTGTGCCATTCACACAACTTTACACAATACATATTAACCTCCATTTAGTAACTGTTATTCCGCTGAGCTGCCCTGAGAGATTAACAAATCATAAAAGTACATAATTCAACATTACACATTCAATTCAGTAGAAATCACATCCAGCTAGCAATTAAAATTAAATAAAAAAATACAGATGCATAATTATCCATACCAAAATTATAGTAAAAATATAACTTTGCAACCATTCACAACAAAATATTATACAGCACAATAATTAAAAACTTTGGTGAATGCGAGGAATTAAATTTTGGGTCTACGGGTTTCACTTCTCTGCATTTAATGATGCGGCTACTCTTACAGCTCCTGCAGTGATAGCAGATAAATAATTCCAAGCTTACCAATAGTTCATGAAAAATGTGCTTTTGTTCCTGAGTTCATGCAGGGTATTGAGCAGGAACTGCTTAATTGTTTTGGCTTGCTGTTTTCAGTACAGTAGTTAGCCACGGGGGAGTGCAGCCACTTTTCAATTCCCCTGCTCGGAACATCGGCACTGTTCCAGGTTAGATGTACAGTACTTTACAGAAGAAAAGCTCTGTAGTTCTGATGACTTACATCAGTCTCAAAAGGGAGGGAAATGCATATTCTGTTGTGTCATTCAACTACAGAAGGAACAAGTGTGTGTGGAGTGCTCAAGAAAATCAAAAGTGTACAGCATGGGCTCCATTCTCTTGGAGTACCTTTGATCCCTGGAGCCGAAACCTAAATAGAAACTGTCGTAAAGGCTAATATTTGGTAGATATTGTGCAAAACACGTAAACATTTGTCACTCCATTAAGACCTTTCACGTCATCCACAAACTTGCCTGAGTCAATGAATCACCCCAAAGCACTGCATGCCTTTTTTTTCTCTGCAGAAACTCTGGTGTCTAGGTCAGAGAGATGCCACAGCAACACAGCTCTCATCATTTCCTATGGAAGCAAAGCGAGCCTGCGAGGGGCCATTTTCGAATTTGTCAGCTATTTACACCAGTAACATTAGAGAAACACAACAAGGAAATTAGTTTTCAATGAGAACCAAGAAAACACAAATATCGGCCTTGTCAGGACTGACGGCTCAGTGGCAGTGCTGAGTCTTCTCATGTGGAAGGTACCTACTCTAATCAGGTTTCCCACTGCTAGGTTCAGCTGAGGTGGGAGTGCTGGAGAGGCGGCACTATTAGTCCCTGGGAAAGGAGAAAGGTGTGGTCTTTGTTTAAGGGTGGTGCATAGTGACTGGATTCAGGGCCCACGTTTGCAGGGTTCTAGAAGGAGTCTGGTATATGACCTCTGGCTAAAGGCCATCGTTGTATGTTTATGTTTATGTATGTTTATGTCATGACCAGACCAAGGGGCATGTTTACTAAAAACCGCTAATTAGCGCGCCGCAAAATAGCGCACTAAAAGCGGTACTTAAGAGCGCTTAAACGCCCCACAAACGTGCGATGAAGCCCCGCACACTTGCGCGTCACAGTAACGGGTGCCGCACAAGTACGTGCCCGCAAATGTCCAATAGAGGCGTGGAAAGGCTAACGGAGGGCGGAGGAAGGCCCCGGAGGGGCGGAGAGAAGGGGTTAATGGGCGGGGAAGGGGAGGGGAGAGGCGCCCCGCACATTATCGGGGCTGAATTTCCAAAAAAAAATAGCACGAGTGAATCACTCGCGTTAGAATGCATTTAAAGGGAAGAGAAACCATTTACGTCAGCAATGTACAGCAAAACCGGGGAAACCTGCAAAACGTGAGCAGTGTGATACATGTGCACAGCACAAAAGTGCAATTATAACTAGAAAATGACCACCACAAAAATATGAAAAATAGTAATTCAGTTGGGGAACAGTTATAGTGATGGGCAAAACTAGATAACACACCCAGGAAAGCTCCAAAAAAAAGGAAATGATTTATGGAAAGGTGTACGGAGCGGAGACTCGTCCAAAAAACATTTCCCTTTTTCTGGAGCTGTCCTGGGAGTGTTATCTAGGGTTGCCCATTAATATCACTGTTGCCCAGCTTGGGTATATGTTTTCCCCCTTTGTTCCGTGGTCATTCCCGGGTTTTATTTGCACGTTTGTCACCACACAGGGTGAAGGAGCCCACAGTAAAAATGCATACAGCAGGGTTTGTGACGCCATCCTGCCAGGTTTACTACCTCCAGGGGCTGCACTGTCTCTGTGGCCATAGTGTGGTGCAGAGGACATAGCAATGACCTCTAGGACTAGAAGGCCAGAGGTTCAAATCCCAGCTGGGGCACTAAACAAAGATAGAGCAGACACCCCTGTATTGCAGGGAACATAAGCATGGGGGAAACACCCATATGTTACCCAACACCGCACACACACCACAACAATGGGCATACCTACAGCCAAGTCCCCCAAATGCAGTCCCGTACTGCCACATTGCAATCAGGTCATCTGCTTTTTCTGAGAGAAGCTCATGCCAGCATGTTGGCGCACGAGTACATGTGGTGCAGGGGGCAGTGGCAGCTAGCCACAGAGGACAGAGGCTAAGCCATGTGCAGGCTGGCACAGTCCACGGCAACACACAGGCCCTGCCGGATCCACAGGCATGGACGTTCCAGGGAATCCAGCCAATCTGTGGCTACAAGGTGGTGCAGTGCACACAGACAGTGCATACAAGAACAGAAGGTCACAGGTTCAAAGCCCAGCTGGGGCTACCGCCAATTTTTCCCACAGCTACACAGTGATAGTAAGGACAAACCTTTCGTGGCGAGGCCATATGCAATGGTACTACGTCTATCTTTTACCCCACTGAGCACAGATACCATGTACAGGGGCAGTACCTAGAGCAGAATCTCCCAAATCCAGTCCTGGTGGGCCACACACCAGTCAGGGTTCATGCTGCCACTCATACAAATGCCTGTGCTGTATATCTATGCACCACCCCCATGGCATGTAGATGTAGCTCATGCATATTCATGAGGAACAGCAGGTAAACCCGATCAGTGTGATGCACACCTGGACTGGAGTTGGGAATCTCTGCCGTAAAGCAGCAGCCAACAGGGGCAGACACACCCACAGGCCCCATTGGCCAATGTCTCCTGGAGAGGCAGAACATTGGACCCTGCGTGCATCTCCCAATACTAGCACCTGCATACCCTCGCAATGGAACCCTACACCTGAGGTATACGGTACACAGCTCTGAGACGCTTGCTAGGAGTACTGGCAGATAGATATCCATACGTTAGGCACATACTGCTAGTTGACCCAATCCGAACAATCTGTTTGGTGTTTGCGGTGCGTGCTCCAGCCCTTGCCTCTGACGGTGTTTACCACCCTGGGGAGTGACCTTGCCGTGCCCAGCACCGGTTTGGTGGGCAAGGCTAATTACCTCCTCAATAGTAGCACCATGATGGCATAGGTGTGGAATTGTGTGTCTGTCTATACAGTGGGTGTTGGCTGCATGCCCCTTCCACAGCCCACACTGCCAACACTGTTGCCAGTATTGGCCTGCCAATGTGCATAATGAGTAGCAAGGGACCATGGGTATATCTCAGACAGAGTGGACTGACCAGGATGCAGCTGCACAGGGCATAGGGCACTGGCAGGGGCATGGTAGTGCCCGGCCACCACCTACACAGACAGGGTGACCTCTGTATGTGCTGCTGGGGGATCAGTCTCACCCTGAGTGTGCAGTGACGGCAGCATGGCTAGGCATCCCCATAGTGCTATATTGTGATTCTCCCATGTGATATGTATGGGTGTTCTGTGGGGGCCTCTTCATGGACTTATCTGTCTGTGTGTGCTGCCACCCCAGTTGTGGGTGCATGCATGTCCATCAGGACCAGCCAGCAGACTGTTCACAGCTGATATGTGTTGTGATGGAGTGCCTTGCAGGGTACAGTGGCTGATGGCTTGCTGCAGGTGAATATCAGATAGTGGTGGGGTGCATCTTTGAATATCCAGGCTTAATGTCTGTCTGATATTGTGTTATGGATGTGTGTGGAGCTGCTTGGACTGCCCTGTAGGGTGTCTGTTCCCTAGCAGGACTGGGGTTGATGGTCCACTCTACTGCCAGCGGGGTGGGGATCTGTTGAGGGGAAGCCCTGTTTTATCCACCTGGGGGTCCCCACTAACTGAGCCAGACAGAGATCTCCAAAATGTTTATGCAGCACCTACCTATTCCACAGGTTATTGCTACTTTGGAGCTCTGACATGTCTGCATTTGGCCATGCCTGGTGTTGTGGACCTGGTCCTGGGCGCAACATCTCACACTCAGGGTGAGCACAGTAACCGCACAATGTGATGGTGTTTAGCTACTCTTTGCCGTTTGTCCACCCACTCAGGACACCCTACCAGGCCGAGGTGCTGTGTGGGTGCACACGGACACTTCCCCCTACCAGGCCGGGGAGCTTTAGGGGTGCATTTCCCATCCTGTGTTCAATCGTGGACAGCTGATTTGCATGTGCAGTGCATCATGGGTATGGGTGGTTCACAACAGCAGACTGTCAGTGAGATGACGTACAGGCTATCTGCAGCCAGCCAGGGGCTGCTTACAGCTATAGAGCTGTAGCCCAATGGTTACGTCCCTGCCTGTGTAGCCAGATGTCATGGGTTCAAACCCACAGTGGGGTTATGTGATAGGGGTGTCCACAGATTTATTTTAATTTACTGTACATATGTTGCTGCCAGCAATACCACCCTCAGCGTACTGTACCCATAAGGTGCCTCTGAGGGTGCTTTATGGGGCGCCCTATAGGGCACGTTACGGTTGCCAGCCATATAGGGTGCACTATACATTATCCTGTGTCGCAACATACATGCTGCCCTATAGGGGACATTCTAGGGTGCCTTGGCGGACGGTGCACTGTAACATGTGCCTTATGGGCCGCCTTATATTAATATGCTGTGAGAGTGCGTTTGCTAGTAGTTATCACAAAATAAAATTAGAAAGCCTCCTACAGCATATAACATACTGCCTCAGCTAGCCTTTTTCACTGGGCATTGTGAGGGATCGAACCCCTGGTCCCTGCACCATTGTTCAGTGTCTTAACCATTGTGCTGTGGCTGTGTTCCTTTGCTTTGGCATCAGCGCGCCGCCTTATGCCCATCAGCGCGCCACCTCCTGCTGCCCACAATTAGTGCGCCGCCTTGTGCCGCCCAAAATGAACAGTGCGCCGCCTTGTGCCGCCCAAAAAGAACAGTGCGCCGCCTTGTGCCGCCCAGATAGTACAGTGCGCCGCCTTATGCCGTACAAAACGAACAGTGTGCCGCCTTATGCCGTCCAAAAGTACTTTGCCTCCTGAACCACTTTTACACATTCAAGGTGTTGCCTCAGCTGGCCTTTTTGTTGCGCACAATGGGGGATTGAACCTGTAGCCCCTGCACCATTGGTTAGTGTGTTCACCGTTGTGCTACAGCTCTGTTTTGATATGTGCTCAGCAGCGCCCCACTTAGCCTTCCCACGCGCTAATGTGGGCCCCGCAAATTAGCGCAACGCGCACACGTACGGTCGGGTTTTTTTCTTCTTTCTGCCTGAACCGCCCACTCCTTATATGGCACACGCACACTACCGCGGCCCCGCACGTTAGGAATGTTTAGTAAACATGCCCCTAAGTGTGCTGGGGGATGGGGGGGGCAGGGATAAATATAGAATAGGGGAATATCTTGAGTAGCTGCCATTGAAAGCTCATGGCCTGAGATTCAAGCCTTATATTCAAAGGAACAGAAAGAAATTTTCCTTGTAAAAAAAACTGCCTTTTTTTTGCATTTTCTACAAATTCCAATATGCACCATCATAGGTTTCCTTCAGACATAAAGCCAAGTCTATAAAATAATCATAATGAAAAGAAGAAAAATGTCTGTGGTCATGAAAATTAGCTCTGAAATTCTAATAAAATGCATTGGTATTGCAACTCCTCCCGCCCTTCATAACAATATATTCTGAAGCCCCACATTTGGCATCAGTGCTTCATAAACCATTGTTCCCAAAAATATTAGCAATTTCATAAAGCTAATTTGCTATTTGATTTAGACAAACCTTCAATTTAGCCCTAAATTTCTTTTTCTTTATTTATATTGTACTGCAACATACCTCGTTATATTACATCAACAACTTCCATAAACCTACACTTTACTGTATACAGTTGCAAGTGTTGTATTACATTAACTACAATAAACTTTAACATTGATACATCTTCCATGGTTGTGTTGCGTTATTTTCTATAACAGTTTACTCCCAGCAACCCTCTCTTCCCTCCCCTCCCCCCCCCCCAGCTGCATACAAAGCCTGGAGTATTTTGTTTTACATGACAGATCTCTCTGTGAACTGTTATTTCTTACCCATTTAGCTGATGGAAATACTATCCATTCATTACTAGGGCCTTATATCTGGTATACTTCTATCAATTCTCCAATTTCAGTCATAACTACTACGTTTTAATCCCCTTTTTAATGGCCCAGTAGTCCCATTTCCTCCTCCTTGTATTTCCAACTTCAATACGCTCCCCAGACCTGGGCATGCCTGTCTAGTTTTTGATGTTTGTAAAATATTAAAGCATTTATTTTCTCAATATAGTCAAGTTTTTGGATTATCACTTCTCCATGGGGCACTCGGGCGTCCTTCCAAACTTCTGCCAACTTCACTCACACTGCTAACCACAGTTGTCTTCCCCATTGAGCAATATTTATATCCATATTGTCCGGGGGCAGGTTCAATAACATATAGTGCGGTGAGGATGCCAACCCCAATCCACGTACGTTCTTAAAACGTTTCCTGCCCATGTCCACACCTTTCATACTTTCACACATTCTCACCACAAATAAAAAAAGTCCCCTCCATCCCACATCCTTTCCAACACTTCCTGTTTCCCCCCTCCCATCCGACTCAGGCAACAGGGCATGAAATATGTTCGATACATTACTTTATACACATTTTCTTGTAAACGTGCAAAGATCGAAACCCTTTTTGTTTGCTCATATATCTGTTCCCATTGCAAGATAATGGACAGCCCTGACAGGTATCCTTTCCTAAACTGAACTTCTCTGAATATCCCCCATTAACCCATATTCTAGCTTTGGGGTTATTATACAGAGCATCCACCCATTGGTGAAAGCGGGGGCTCAGCCCCATTTTTCCCAACACTTGGAACATAAATGCCCAATCTATGTGGTTGAACGCTTTTTCAGCATAGACCGCTAGAAAGATGGTTTCAACTTTCTTTTGTTGCGCCCACCAAATAAGGTTGAGTACCCATCATATGCTATCTTTAGCTTGCCTCCCTGGGACAAACCCTGTCTGATCTTGATGCATAAGGCATGGAAGATATGTTTGCAGTCAGGTTGCCAATATTTTTGCAAAAATCTTAGCGTCCACATCTATAAGGGATATAAGTCTATATAAGCTACACTTTCCCTGGTTTAGGAAGCCCCGTGATGCCCTCTTCTGTCATTGATCTGGGAAGAGTACCACTTCTATCTGCCTCGTTGGAGAGTTCCACCAATATCTCTCCCACTTCCTCTCGATAAGTTTTATAAAAATGGGCGGTTAGTCCTTCCAAGCCTGGGACTTTCCTGTCTTCCAGTTCCTTTATTGCCAACAGCACCTCAGTCAAGGTGATATCTCTGTCAAAATCACTGGTGCATGGTCCAACCACACCTTCACATCTATTTATTTATTTATTTATTTATTTAACATTTATTTTATACTGCTTTTCAGGGTTACCAAAGCGGTTTACATTTAACTCAAGCTCATACATGGAACAGGTGCATAACAATGATGGTACAATACATAATAACTATAATACAATGAACTGTGGTAACTCTTTAACCATTATGTGTGTGATCAGTAAAGAATAATTGTAGTAAATAGTATACTGTGTGGTTACTAAGACTTTTATGTTGGGGATGATGGGGTAATGATTGATTGAGAATGTTCAATGGACTACTGCCAGTGGTGTGGGATGTAGCGAGTAGACAATGGGTGGGTTGGTACTAGGTAGTTGGACCACAATGTTCAATGAAAAGGTGTGTTTTTAGCTTTTTCTTGAATTCTGAGATATCAGATGCTGATCGTATTTCAGGCAGAAGAGCATCCTAGTGTATAGCAGCGTGTATTTCGAAGGGTCTCTTGCAGGTCATTTGAGAGCTTCTTGTCTTGTACTTTGGTATTGCAAAGATGTTTTGGTGCAGATGGCTCCTTATTCTAGTATCTGGAATCTTCTGGATCAGTGATTGCAGGCTTTTGGCTGACTGATTGTGAATCACTTTAAATGTCATTATTTCTTTATATTTTATGCATGATTGCATGATCTATCTCAGCTAATTTTACTTGGGGCATAACTTCTGCTTCTACCCACAGCATATCTATGTGGCTATAGGTACTATGGGGATTAGAGTAAAAGGTATATTGCCAGCCCCCTCCCCCCTCATGTTTCTGCCTTGTTCACATGTTCAATGTAAACAGTTCCATGTAATAGTTGTTCTACTGTAAACCATTCTGATTATAACTAGTGCGGTGTAGAACCAAATAAAAAAAAAAAATAACACACCCACTAATCCCAAACAACTCAGGGTATCCGGCATGCTTTTCTACTCCCTACACATCCCTCCTGGGTCAATTTTTGAGTTGTCCACCCAGGGACTGGCCGTAAGATTGAAGTCCCCTCCTGTTACTAAATGTCCCTCCCCACGGTCTCCAAGGTCCCTTTTAGCCTCTCATAAAACTTCCCTTGATTCTGATTAGGGGCATATATATTAACAAAGTTATAGTTGGTCTCCCCTATGGTAGCTTGCACCACCACATATCTCCACTGCATGTCCATATTAACCACTGCTCCTATTCTGCTAGAAAATAAAATACCTACTCCTCCCTTTTTAGGGCACAGGTAATTAGATGCCAGAAAAACCTTGAGGAATATTTTACTCCTCAATGCTCCCTCAAATGAGTGCTTAAGATAGGTCTCTTGAATCATACCTACATCAGCATGTAGACAGTTGCCCTCCTGGGACATCAGCGATCGTTTCTTCCAGGAAGTTAGCCTATTCACATTCAAAGTCACCATTAAAATCTCTCCATCAGGTTTCACAGCTAGCCTCAGTCAGCCTATTGTCCCATCCATTCATACTTTTTGCACACATCCACCCCCTTGTCACCTTCCCCCCTCCCCCTCCTTCCTCCCTCCCTTCTACAACCCCACACCCATCCAACCGGCATTCCTGTTTGGCCAGTAATATGCTAGAGTAGTGAACTCATCACTGTATATTTGATTGTCCCCTCCCCCATCAATCACAACATCAATTTTTCCCTGCCTCCCCCCTCTGCTTTAAACCCTATCTCCAACATACTTCCTCCGCCACATCCCTTCCGTCTCATGCACCCCCATCAATTTCTTCCTCCCCCCTTTTGTCTTCATTCATTGATTACATCCCCTTACATTTATATACCATTTATATACCATTTTGTACCCAACCTCTTCACCCCTTACATTTATATACCATCACCCATTGCTCTATCCTAACCTTTCAATGTAATGTCAGCAATTCTTTTTAAACACATAAATTTACTCTGAACTACAACAGTAAAACTTAAGCTTATAATCCTATTTTGTCTTATCAAACACAGTCAAGGCCTCAACTCTTCCCATTCTCTTCTTCTTGCATTTCTCGCCTCTTCCTACCATTGTCCATGGCTTATTTTTGTTTTTTCCATTGGTCTTCTAGGCATGGTATTCCACATATCCAAGAGTCCTGAGGCTTCCATTGCTTCAATGGCCTCCTCCACTGCTGTTGCACATCGCGTTGTTTCATTTCTTGTGAAGGATAGTCCTATTGGGTAGATCCATTTGTATTTAATTTGCTCCTTGTGGAGCCTTTCCATGATAGGGCCAAAGCAATAAGATGGGAGAATCAGAATATATAGATAGTGCTGGGGAGGAGTCTGCTGTCTTGGTACATGTTGGTACCAATAACATAGGAAAGTGTAGTAGGGAGAATCTGGAAGCCAAATTTAGGCTTTTAGGTAGGAAGTTGAAATCCATAACTTCCAGGGCAGAACCCTAAACACAGGCAGAGCTCCAAAGTCTCAATGCAAGGATGAGATAATGGTGCAAGGATAAGGGATTTGGATTTGTTATGAAATGGGCAATATTTTGGGGAAAGGAGGAGCGTTTCTGACTGGATGGACTCCACCTTAACCAGGATGGAACCAGGTTGTTGGCATTAACCTTTAAAAAGGAGATTGAGCAACTTTTAAACTAGATAATAGGGGAAAGTTGACAGTCACCCAAGAGCGCATGGTTCAGAAGGATGTATCCTGAAGGATACTAATAAAAGATTGAAGTTAGGGCATATCGGCAGAGAGGTTCAAATAAAGACAAAAGTAACCCAAAGGTACAGAGCAGACAGAGCTAAAAGATTCCAAATTACCCCTACCGGTAACCAGATTAATATGTATAAAATACAACCTCTAAAATGCTTGTATGCAAATGGTAGAAGTCTAAAAAACAAGATGAGAGAGTTAGAATATATAGCACTAAATGAGAAGTTAGATATCATTGGTATCTCAGAGACATGGTGGAAGGAGGACAGCCAGTGGGACACTGTGAAACCTGGGTACAAATTATATTGCAATGATAGAGTAGATCAAATTGGTTGAGGTGTTGCGCTCTATGTTAGAGAAGGCATTGAGTCACAAAGGATTAAAGTTTTGCAGGAAACAAAATACACTGTAGAATCTCTATGGATTGAAATTCCATATAAAAAGGAAAAGGCAATGGCAGTAGGGGGTGTACTATCGATCGCCTGGCCAGAATGAACAAATGGATGATGAAATGCTCAAAGAAATCAGGGAAGCTAACAATATTTACAGCACAGTAATAATGGGTGATTTCAATTACCCTGGTAGCGACTGGGTCAGTGTCACAGCAGGACATGCTAGGGAGATAAAATTTCTAGATCTTTATCTTTATTAGTAGAGTTTGATATACCGCCCATGCCAGAGTGTCAGAGCGGTATACAATACAAATATATATTGGCTACTGAAAAATGAAGTCAGAAAGGAATGCCATCAGTGGATAGGACAGGGATAGATAAAGCAGAATGAGACAGAGGACAGAGATAGAACTAGGGGAGGAACATGGTGACAAAGGACAAGGAAGGGGGAGAACAGCGGAGTAACTAAAATTATAAGGGTACCACATTATGAAGGGTGGAGGGCACGGCTGGGGGATGCGAGGCCATCGGCGGGAGCGGAGAGATCGTAAGCCTGACAGAAAAGGTGAATTTTGAGAAGAGCTTTGAAACAGGGGAAGGATAGTTCAGTGCGAAGAGGTTGTGGGAGCGAATTCCATAAAGCAGGGCCTAGAAAGAAGAACGCGGAGTGACGGGTGAGTTCAAGGTGGGCCTGAGACGGGGAGGGGAGGAAAAGACGATTGCCGTGAGCAGAACGAAGAAGACATGGGGCCGGTTGGAGGTGAATGGTGTCAGACAGATACTGTGGGGTGCTAGTATGAAGAGCCCTATGTGTAATGATGAGAAGTTTGTAGATGAATCTAACCTTAACCAGAAGCCAGTGGAGAGTGAAAAGACATAGTGACGTGAGAATGAGCAGGGGAACGAGTGATAAGACGGGCGGCTGTGTTTTGAACTAACTGGAGACGGCGAAGCTGATAGCAGGGGAGGCCTGCGAAGATAGCATTGCAGTAATCTAAACAAATAATCACAAGCGACAGAATGAGGGTGGTAACAGAAGAAGTAGGGAGAAACGACCGGATAGCCCTGATCCTGAAAAAAGGAAGTGCGTACCACAGAGGAAATATGTTCGTGAAAAGAGAGAGAGGAGTCCAAGGTGAAACCCAAATACCGTAGAGTTGATACCAGGGGGATGGGACGAGAGGACATAACAAGTGATAGATCAGGAGAGGGGACCCCAAAGGAGAACCAGATAGCAGAGGATTTAGTGGGGTTAAAGTGAAGAAAATTTTGGTCAAACCAGGAGGCAACTGAGGTAAGACAGGAATTAAGTGGGGCGAGGTCAGGGGAGGAGGAAGAGGTGTGATGAACCAAGAGAATGTCATCAGCATAGATGTAGGCAGAAATTCCAGCTTATTGAATAAGTAGGGCAAGGGGGGTGAGAAAGACATTAAAGAGTAGGGGGGCAAAAATAGAGCTCTAAGGGACACTACAGAGTAAAGGGAACGAGGGTGAAGCAGAGGGACCTGAGTGGACAGGGAAGGAACGAGAGAAGAGAAAGGATCGAAACCACTGTAGACCTGTGCCACAAATGCCAAAATCAGACAGATGGGCGAGGAGGGTGCGCTGATCAACAACATCGAAAGCAGAGGAAAGATCCAGAGAAACAGCAAGAGAAGGATCACCACGGTCGTGAGTGCAGTGAAGTTCCGAGAGCAGTGCTATGAGGATAGTCTCAGTGCTGTGGCCAGCTCGAAAACCTGATTGGCGTGGGTGGAGTGAAAAGGTAGAGTCGAGGTGGGTGGCAAGTTGTGAGAAAACAAGCTTCTCTAGGATTTTCGAAAGAAATGGGAGGTTGGCGACTGGCCGCCAGTTGGCGGGAATGGCAGGGTCAAGAGTGGGATTTTTTAGAAGGGGGCGTACTATGGTGTGTTTCCAACCGGTAGGGAAGTGACCGGAAGAATATATACGAACTCACAAATTAACAAATAATAGAGCCTTTTCCCACATAGCCCCAACAGTCTGGAACTCTTTACCAGAAGACTTACGATCACTAACAGAGATAATAGAATTCAGAAAAAAATTGAAAACCTACCTATTCACTAAACACTATAATACCATAGAAAACCCTCCACTCAACTTAGATAAAGGCTAAACATGAACCTGCCCAAAATCAAGATTATACTCCCTACTACACTCAATACGTACAACATAAATGAATAATCATTCCATTCCTATGCATTGATACCCCACTTGTATATAGTTACAACTGTTTTAGGGACAGTACTTCTGTTTAAATTGTAACACAAACTGTGTTAGTTGATTTATTGAATTATTCTGCTTAGTCTTTTAAACCCTTTGTTGTACAAGTTAAGATGTTCTATGTAAAAAGTTATAATTGTTCTATGTAAAACAAGCTCTGCATTGTTAATTGTTGTTAATTGTACACTGCAACTGATCGCTGGAAGATGCGGTATATAAATAAGTGTTAAATAAAATAAATAAATAAATAAATAAATAAGTGAGACTGGAATTAACAATGGAAAGAACATAAGGGATGAGCGCGCGTGCAGGGGTTGAGCAACCAGGAGGAAGGCAGGGGGTCACGGGGGCAAGTGATCTGGTGGGAGGAGGAAATTGCTTTGATGAGTTCAGGGGAAGTAATAGGCCAGAATGAGCACCAGATATGGGGAAAGGTACAGGAAGGGGGTGAAGGGACATCAGCAAAAGAGGTGGAGGGACCAGGAGGGGGAGAGAGAGGAAGAGGGCAGACGGGGAAAGAGGAGCGAAGGGAAAGGACTTTGTCCGCGAAAAAAGAGGCAAGGGTGGAGGGGCTAAGGGTGGAATGAGGTGGTGGGGACGGAGGGGTGGAGGTAGAAGAAGAGGAAAGGGATTTGAGAATTTGAAAGAGGTGTCTAGAGGAGTTTGGGGAGGAAGCTATAAGTTGAGAGTAATATGATTGTTTGGCCGAGGTTATCATAGAGCGATAGAGAAGGTGTGCCTGACAGAACGCAGTGTCGGAAGCAACAGACGGTTTCTTCCTCCACCGACGCTCTGCGCGGCGAAGGTGGGTATGATGCAGATATAGGCCAGGATGGTACCAGGGGTGGTGGGAGGGGGAGCACGAGGAGATGGGACGAAGAGGGGCTAGAGTGTTAAGAGCGGCAGAGAGAACAGAAGACCAGGTAGATGAAATAAATGACTGCTTTTTGGAGCAGCTGGTTCATGAATCAACCAGAGGGGAAGCCATCTTGGACCTAGCCCTTTGTGGAACACAAAATCTGGTGCAAGAAATAAGGGTGTTGGGGCCATTTGGCAAAACTGATCATAGAATGATCATATTTGATTTAATAAATGGAAGAAGGATGGCAAGGAAATCCACAGTATTACCTTCTAACTTTCAAAAGGGAGACAATGATAAAATAAGGAAAACAGTTAAGAAATATCTGAAAGGAGCAGCTGCAAAGGTTAAAGATTTACATCAAGCAAGGGTGTTGTTTAAAAATACTATTTTGGAAGCCCAGACCAGATGTATTCCATGCTTTAAGAAAAGTAGAAGGAAGTCCAAAAAACGGCCAACATGATTTAAAGGTGAGGTCAGAGAGGCTGTTGTAGCCAAAAAAGCATCTTTCAGGAAATGGAAAAAGGAGCCAAGTGACGAAAACTGGAAACAACATAAGCACTGACAAGTTAGATGCAAGGCATTGATAAGGCATGGAAAGAGAGAGTCTGAAAAAAAAGCTTGCTCTGAAAGCAAAAACCCATAATAAAAACCTTTTCAAGAATGTTTATAGTAAAAAAAAACCTGTGAGACAGTCACTTGGGCCATTAGATGATAGAGAGGTAAAGGGGCACTAAGAGAGGACAAGGACATAGTGGAGAGACTTAAATTAATTCTTTGCTTTGGTCTTTACTGAAGAAGATGTAGGGAAGTTTTCCATGCCTGAAATGGTATTTAAAACTGATGCAACAGAAGAATTCAAAGAAATATTGATAAACCGGGAAGATGTATTACAACTATTTGATAAACTGAAGAGTAGCAAATCACCTGGACCAGATGGTATACATCCAAGGGTGTTGAAAGAACTGAAATATGAGATTGCAGACCTACTATTGCTAATCTGTAAACTATCATTAAAATCATCAGTAATACCTGAATATTGGAGGATGGCCAATGTAATGCCAATTTTTAAAAAGGGTTCCAGGGGTGATCTGGGAAACTACAGGCCAGCAAGCCTCACATCAGTACCGGGAAAAATGGTAGACCATTATTAAGAACAAAATTTTTGAACATGTAGATAGTCATGGTTTAGTGGGAGACAGCTAACAAGGCTTTAGCCAGGGAAGGTCTTGTCTTATTAATCTGTTATATTTTTTTGAAGGTGTAAATAAACAGGTAGACAAAGGTGGGTCGGTCCATGTAGTGTATCTGGATTTTCAGAAAGCCTTTGACAAGGTCCCTCATGAGAGTCTCTTAGCGAAATTAAAAAGTCATGGGATAGGAGGCAGTGTATTTCTGTAGATCAGGAACTGGTTAAAAAATAGAAAGCAGAGGGTAGGGCTAAATGGCCAATTTTTGCAATGCAGAAAGGTGAACAGTGGAGTACCCCAGGGATGTGTGCTGGATCCACTGCTTTTTAACATATTTGTAAATGGAAATGGGAATAACAAGTGAGGTAATCAAATCTGCAGATAACGCAAAATTAATCAAAGTTGTTAAAACCCAAGAGGATTGTGAAACATTGCAAGAGCATCTTAATAAATTGGAAGGCTGGACGTTCAAATGGCAGATGAAATTTAAAGTGGACAAATGCAAAGATATGCACGTAGAAAAGAACAACCCAAACTATGGTTACACGATATAAGGTTCCACATTAGGAACCACCACCCGGGAAAAAGATTTAGGCATCATTGTGGATAACACATAGAACCCTCCACCCAGTGTGCAGTGGTAGACAAGAAAGCAAATAGAATGCTAGGTATCACAAGGAAAGGAATGGAGAATAAAACAAAAGATATTATAATGCCTCTATATCGTTACATGGTGCGACCGCACCTTGAATATTGTGTGCAATTCTGGTCATCGTATCTTAAAAAGGATATAACAGAATTAGAAAAGGTTCAGAGAAGAGCCACCAAAATGGTAAAGGGGATGGAAGGATACTCCTATGAAGAAAGGCTAAAAAGATTAGGGCTCTTTAACCTGGAAAAGAGACGGCTGAGAGGAGCTTTGATAGAAGTCTATAAATTAATGAACGGAGTGGAACGGGTAAACGTAGATTGATTGTTTATGATGTGGAAAGATTAGGGGACATGCAATGAAGCTACAGTGTAACCCATATAAGACTAATTAGAGAAAATATTTTTTCACTCAATGTGTAATCAAACTCTGAAATTTGTTACCGGAGGATGTAGTAAAAGCTGCTAGTGTAGCTGAGTTTAAAGAAGGTTTGGACAAGTTCCTCAAGGAAAGGTCCATAAACCATTATTAAAGGGGACCCAGGAAATCCACTGTTTGTCCCAATACAAGCATTGTGAAACCTGTGTCTTTGGGGGAAACTGCTAGGTTCTTGTGACCTAGATTGGCCACTGTTGGAAACAGGATACTGGGCTTGATGGACCTTGGTCTGACCCAGTGTGGCATCTCTTATGTTCTTATGACACTGTTGATGGGTCCTCAAACACTGCTAATGGGTAGCCTTGCCACTGAAATCTTTGCTGCCACTTTTTCTTTAAGATTATAATTGTGAAAGCAGGTTACTATATCTCTGGGCCGTTCACTTTGTTGGGGTCCAAGAGCTCTATATGCTCTGTCCAATTGTCACTCCAGCACAGCTAATTCCCCTCCTCCTTCTCCTAGTAGTGCTTGGAAGACAGAAACTGCTACCGCCATGAAATCCTGATATTCAGACCTTTTCGATCCTCCTTTAATTCGCAAGTTATTACGTCTGCTGCGGGTTTCCAAGTCCTCTAGTTTTAGTTGCACTTGCTATGCTGCCTCTTCTGTCTTGCCAAGACTTTTTTGCATGTGCTCCTGCTGTGCTTGGCATTTGTCTATCCTCCCTTCCACCTCCTCCACTCGTTCTCCCAGTTCATGTACATTATATCCAATCTTATGTCCTCCACCTTGCAACTAAGCTCAGTCCGTACTGCTCCGATTTGCTGTTTTAATTCACTGAACCACTACTGTATTTTGTATTTGTTGACATGCACCATTGTGCCTGCTGCATCCTCTTTTGCGGTGCTCCACTCCTCATCCATGTTCTCTCCCCCAGCTTTCCCCATTACCGGCATAATTTTGGATACGGAGTCTTCATAGCACTGATATGAAACTTTTTTTAGGTCGCCTGCTTTTTGCCGGGTCTGGCTCATCGCATCGAGGCTGGGTATACTCCCTACACAATAAGTGACCTCAATGAGGGGCAGGGATGCGATTCTTTATCCCTTTTGGGCAGCTGGGTCAGTAGAGCATTCAGCTCAACTGTCCATGCTGTGACGTGACGTCATTTCCTCCAGCCCTAAATTTCCAAACAAGCAATAAGTGCTCTCTCTATCAACTGGGGTTGGATTGGGAAGACCACTGTATAGGTTTTGCACTGTCATGAGAAAATCAGGGACCAGCTTCCTATCCCTTGGGCTGGCTGAGGATGGAAGTGAACTGAATTCTGCTCTTACAGTGACATCAAAAGGCCAGCCACAGGGAAACATTCAAAGCATTTATTGAGGTGCTTTCTGCATACCATTCTAAGCCACAAAAAGATCATTTAAATACTTGAAGGGGGTCAGTGGATTCATTAAAGCAGTCAAAATTGTTGGAGATCACCTCATAGCACCGTGGTGTGTGCTGGATGAGAAATAAAGGAGAATGGGGGGAGTAACGTAGCAGCTAGCAGAGTGGAAGATGAGGCTGAAATCCCACTGATGCTCCTTGTGGTCTTGGTAAGTCACATAACCCCCTTCTGCCTCGGGTATGAATTTAGAATGCAAACCCTTTGGGGACAGAGACATACTGAGGCCAATTCTGTATTGGCCGACCAGCCCCTGTACAGCCAATCACAATCAGGGTGTACAGAGGTAGACCCAATTCTGATCCCATGGGCATGTCCAACCCCCTCGGGATCAGAATCGGGTCTACTGGCCACACGTCCTGCTGATCCCCATCTAGCACAGCCAGGTTCCTGAATGGAGCTGCAGTGCCATGGCGTCCGATCCCCCGCCTCCAGAGAAATCGTCCTTTCCCCACAGCCCGACCCCCAATCTAGCCTTCTATGGCCAGGGTCGGGCTGCGGGGATCCCCCTGTACCCCTCTCACCTCTTGTCTCTGCTCGATGCCACGGTCCCCCATCTCTGTGGCCAACGCTAGACGTACAGGGCCAACCTCAGAATTGTCCCTGTACTTCTGGGGTCACTCTCTGCCCACTGCCTGCCCTCGCTCCACCTCTGTCCCACTTTGTCCCTCCCATGAACAGAGCTCCCCGTACAAATCACCTGTTTGTTCAGGGAGCTCTATCCCTGGCAGGCTACCTGGCCATTTAGCAGGTCTGGACATCCATACCCGCTAAACGGAGTTCAGAATGACCCCCACTGTGCCAACGTTTAACTACTTACTGGAAAAGTATGATCTAAATACAAAATAGTATTAAACTGGTTAAGTTTTCATAGTATCCAAAACATCTAAGACAAATAGAAAACGCTTGCAGAAGAGCTATCACTATGAAAACCCACTGCACTCTACAACATAGCCTTTGTAAGTGCACTCATCCAGAGTTATTTTCCCGCTTAGTGAGCATATTTCCTGTTTTTAATTCCGCTCTGAGCCTTACTGAAAAGACATAAAAGAACTTACTGTAACACCAAAGCAAAGTTACAATCTATAGGCATATTGGAGACAGGAATTGAGATGCCAAGGTCTCAACGTCCACAATTCTTGGAATATTTTAGTGAAGGATCTGCAACAAAACCTGGAGCCTTTTCTAAAATACAGAATAAGGAGGTACAGAAGTGCGGTTTTGCAAAGGCACGCATAGGAAAAATCAGTGGGTAAACACGGCTGCCATGCACTTGTCAAATGCTGGATTTTCACAACATGCATGTGTGACTGATGCCACTTACATGGTATGGCGGCTATTTTACAAACGTACACGTACAAATGCCACCAATTAATAACCGATGCTGCTGTAAGTATCTAATTTAACATCTGAGAGGGAAATAAACAAGAGAGGTTTAAAGAGGATAACCCCCTTAATCCCTCCTGTAAAGGGCTGTAAAACCTAAACATGCCAGGAAGCAGGTTTAAATCCAGACCTTTACAATTTTGGTTGCACACCGGTGTTTCCTATATGAAATGAGGCACACGTGTAGATTTTTGACCCTCCCAAGCCACTCCCTAACCGTGCCCCCGACATGCCCTCTTGCAGCCTCTATATACTAAGCACATCCACGGAAAATTCAGCTCGTTCTAAAACAGCCATTTATATGTGGATGCCTCATTTTACACAAGCAAATCAGAGTAAGGCTTCTAAAATAACCCCCATAATCTATACCTGTGGTTTTCAACTCAGTTGTCGGAGCACATCCAGTCAGTCACGTTTTCAGAAGATCCAAAATGAATATACACAATATAATTTTGCATACGATGAAAGCAATGCATGCAAATTTATCCATGCATATTCATAGTGGGAATCCTGAAAACTCAACTGGCTCAGTGTGCCCCGAGGACTGAGTTGAGAGCCACTGATCAATAGGACTGTTCTAGGGACTGATCCAGGTCACTGATCCGAGAGACACGATAATCTGCAGAGAGGATCTAAGTGACCTGGAAAGCTCATGTACCAGGTGCAACAACCTACCAGGATTCCAGATAACTGCACAACCAACCAGTACAGTCATTAAAACCTGACACTTTTCTCATTTACCACCATTCAAAAACAGTGAAATTTCTGTACAGTGACTTCAAATAAAAACAATAAAATTATTAAACGGTACTCCCCACCCCATTAAACAGTAAGAAATACAAGTTAGACTGAGAAGTAAAGCTACAATCCATTGACCATCCACCTTAATTACTCTGATAAGTTTGACTTTTAATAAATGGCTTTCGTTGGCTCTAATGGGTACCTAAAGCATGCTTAGCTCCTGCTTTATACGTTATCTGCTTAATTTTCATGAAGTAGGAGTAATTAGCACTATCCATGGAATACCAGCAGGGCAGGCCTGTCCATTGTGCCAGAATGTTGTTCGCACAGGGTCCTGTGCTTCAGGGGGCCCTGCGCAACTTTATTCTGCACATAGTCTGTTTGCATGGCTGGCTTCAGAGGGAGCTGAGGAGGTCTGAGGCCCCAGCTCGCCTCTGCACAGCTGCCAAAGTGAAGAGTGGTGTATTCCTTCACTCAGTGGCTGTATTCTTGTGCAGCACGCTGAGTGCTGGGAAACACAAAGTGCCCTTTAACATCCAGCACCAGTGCACTTCATGAGAACACAGCTGCCGAGTGAAGGAACACACCACTCTTCACTTTGGCAGCTACGCAGAGGTGAACCAGGGCTTTTTGCTTCCCCAGTTCTCTCTGAAGATGGTCAGAAAGGCACAGGGCTCTATGGGGGTGGGAGAGGGGGCTAGGATAGCACTGCAAATGGCTGATGGGCAGGCTAGGACTGGAAATGTATTTATTTTAAATAACTAGACTTATATACCACTTATCTAGCAGTCAAAGCAGTGTACATTCAGGTACTCTATACATATTTTTCCCTTGTCCCTGAAGGGCTCACAATCTATGTTTTTGCACCGGAGGCAACAGAGGGTTAAGTGGCTTACCCAAGGACACAAGGAGTACCTGTGGGACTAGAAACTCCAGTCCTTCTAGCCCAAGGGTGCGGTCCTCTAGTAGAATTCAAACCCCTGGCCCTCCAGCACAAAGTAACTTGCCCCAACCACTAGGCCACTCCTCCCTGATAGGCTAATGAGGGGGCTAGGACTAGAAATGGACTGATTGGGGGGGGGGTTGTACTTGAAATAGGCTGATGGGGAGCTAGGAAAGGACTGGAAACGGCTGATGGGGGGCTAGGACTGGAAATGGACTGATTGGGAGGGCATGGACTGGAAATGGGCTGATGGGGGGCCTGGACTGGAAATGGGCTGATGGGGGGCTAGAATAGGACTGGAAATGGCTGATGGGGGGCTGGAAATGGCTGATGGGGGCATGGACTGGAAATGGGCTGAAAGGGGGATTGTACTGGAAAATGACTGATGGGGGGCTAGGAATGGAAAAGGGCTGATGTGGGGCTAGCACTGAAAATGGACTGATTGGGGGATTGGACTGGAAATGGGCTGATAGGGAACTAGGATAGGACTGGAAATGGCTGATAGGGGGTTAGGATTGGAAAGGGGCTGATGGGGGAGTAGGACTAGAAATGGACTGATTGGGGGGACTTGGACTGGAAATGGGCTGATGGGGAGCTAGGATAGGATTGGAAAAGGGCTCATGGGGGACTAGGACTGGAAATGAATTGATTGGGGGGGCATGGACTGGAAATGGGCTGATGGGGGGCTAGGATAGGACTAGACATGGCAGAGGGGGGGGCTAGGAGTGGAAAAGGGCTGATGGGAGGCTAGGACTGAAAATGGACTGATTGGGGGGTTGGACTGGAAATGGGCTGATGGGGAACTAGGATAGGACTGAAACGGCTGATAGGGGGGTTAGGATTGGAAATGGGCTGATGGGGGGCATGGACTGGAAATGGGCTGATGGGGGAATTGGACTGGAAATGGGCTGGAAATGGGCTTATGGACTAGGATAGGACTGGAAATGACTGATGGGGGCATGGACTGGAAATGGGCTGATGGGGGAATTGGACTGGAAATGGGCTGGAAATGGGCTTATGGACTAGGATAGGACTGGAAATGTGCTGATGGGGGGGGGTAGGATTGGAAATGGGTTGATGGGGGGACTAGGCCTGGAAATTGGCTAATGCAGGGGGATGGGAGAATGGGACTAGAAGGGAGTGGATGCTGGGTGGGGCAGGAACCAGAAGGGAGCAGATGATGGGGGAGGACTAGAAGGGGATGGGGCTGGGGTAATGAATATGGAGAGAGGAAAAGGTATTTTGTGTGGGAGGAAAGAAAAATCTACGATTGGCCAGGTATTGGAAGAGTAAGTGGGGATTGAGGATGGAAATGTAAAATTTGAGTGGATGAAAAAGGAATAAAGAAAGAAATGGAGGAAAGAGAAAAAAGGAAAAGATCAGTATGTTGAAGCAGATGTAGAGAAAGAATGGAAAAAACTAGGACAAATGTACAGCAGACAATGGAGAGTTAGAAGAAGACACGAAGAAACCAGAAGAAAGTGACTGGAGCAATTGCAACTGAAAAATAAAATGCCCAAACAAGAAAAGGTGGAAAACAACTTTTTTATTTGGAATTTATTAACTGGAATATGTCAGCACTGGGAAATATGCATCACTAACGTCTTCACATTTTGTTTAGTACAAGAGGAAATTAATTTATAGTTTTATTTCTCCAGTGTTGTTGTACATTCCAAGTTTGGCTTTTGGGGTTCCCAGTTTAATTATTGTTTTCATATTTCTAAATTGTGCTCCCTTGTTCTGTATTCGCTGACGGTCTATGTTCTGCATGTGTAACCAAGTTGCGGAATTCTGTTCATGTAGTTTCTATTTGACAATGCCATTTGTTCTCTTTCCCCAGTAGGAGATGTATTGTTATTCTCTGAGATGTATTGGTTTAATATTTGCAGTGTTGCCTTTTGTTAGGTAGGGTTTGGTGCTTTGTGAGTTCTGGTAGTGCTGTTAAGATTCGGCGGGTTTGCTATGTGTTCTAAATGAGCAGGGTTTATAGTGCTTCCTAATGTGCCTGGTGGTTGGCACTGGAGTACAGTAATATAGAAACTTGGTAGTCTTTCTTTATCCAGACACTCATTAAAAGGCATGTTTACTAAAAGTTAGTGCACATTAAAATTATGCAAATATTTATACAGATGAGGCTCATTATGCAAATGAGGTCCCACAAAGAATCTCTGCACATGGCCCCAGGGCACCCATGGGCTGCCACTGAATACAAGGTGCTGTAGACTTACTGTGCAGAAGAAAGGCCTGGCAATATACTTATGGTCGCATTTTGCCAAGAAAACCTAGGGGATCATCACAACATGGACAACTATCCATGAGGTTGCCAGGAGTCAACATGACTCAACAGCATTTAATAACAACAAGGAGTGGCCGAGTAGCAGAGTAGCCTAGCCGTTAGTGTGATGAGCTGAAAAGCAGTGAAGCCCTGCTCAAATCCCTCTGTAGCTCTTGTGCAAACACTTATCTCATTTTGTCTCAGGTACAAACTGGAGCGTAAGTCCTCCAAGGACAGGACAATACCTGAAAAGGTGCAAGATGAATTCCAAATCCCTTAAATGTGCATACTACATACATACCGTATATAAAGATGTACAGTGTATTCCAGTGAATAAAATGCATCTCTCTCTCTCTCTATATATATATATATATATATGCATACTGTACGTAGAAAGAGGGAGACACAAGCATACACATGTTCTGGCGTGTGTTAAATACACTCTCCAAATTCTCAGTGGCCATTTCCATGACTTATATGCAAAATACTTTTCTTGGTCCTGACAGTGAACCAAAGCAGCTTCCTCTACTATTACCTGAAAGCGTCGACACAGCGTTACAACTCCAGCACTCACACACTAAAAAGCCATTACACATTAAGCAGTTTTACCGCTACTTCAATGCACTGCAGTCCCACGGCTGACAGGGGCAGGGGCCGGGGGCTGCAAGATCCGCCACATCTTACCTGCTCTATCGAGAGCGCCAAGAAATAAACGTGAGCACCGCAGGAGTCCTAGCGCTCCGCATCGGCGCTGTGGGTTTCCAGACATCTCTCTCTTACCTTCAAAAGCAGCCAGCGCATGAGCCTTACCAGCAGATAAATACTGAAAAGCTAAAGTCAAAGGTGCAAAACAACAACGGTAACGGTGAGAAACGCGAGCCAACAGCTTCTTGCATAGTTACACTCCGCCGCCACATCCAGCCTCGGGCTTTCCATAATTGCTGACAGCAGCAGAAATCTCAAAGATGTTTTTCCTTTAGAAGCAGCTCGTCAACTTACCAGTGTGACCCGCGTGATGTGCTTCTCGCTGGATTTATGTTGCAGGCACCGACAGATTTCCCCGCTTAGGCCAATTCCCGGGCACCTCCCGCACCCCACCAGCTCCCCGATCAATAACCGCGCAGCTCTTTGCGCGGACCCACAGGCCCCCACTTCAGTGTCCCTTTAGGCACAAGGCCCTCTGGAGCAAAGTCTGGCCCGGCCAGGCCCGCCCCCCTGTACACTCCAAGCTGCAGATCATCCAATGCTGAAGCAAACAGCAAAAGTTGGTGCCTCGCCCGCCGGGGTAATAAACTACCGATCGGGTAGCCGAGCTCTATCGATCGGGAGTCGCTCTCCCCCCCCCCCCCCCATCAACTCGGCATCAGCGCCCCCCCCCCCCCTCCCCAGCCAGTCCCCTCGGCCCCTGCAGAGCGGCATATGCAAGTACTACTCAACAACGTGGCTGGAGAGAGGCGAAGCGGCCGGGCACTCACCGTCCTCGCCGCGGCTGCAGTTGCTACAGATGTGCTTGATCTCCTTGCCGAGGTGGCAGTGGATCGCGAAGGAGACGTTGCTGCTGCTGCTGCCGCCGCCGGCGGGCTTCATCCTCAGCAGGTAGAGCGCTCCCCCCCTGGGCTTCTCCGGGAGGGGCGGCAGCAGCAGCAGCGAGCCCTGCCGGCAGCCGGGAGAGGGGGAGGAGGGCGACAAGCGGAACATGCCGGGGTGCAGCAGAAGCAGCAGCCGCCTGCCGTGTGCCATCCGAGTCCTGCAGCCCCAGCACCACAACACACGCACGCAGACGAGCAACACACACTCACCCACACACAAGGGCTATTTTAAACCGATCCAGACAGCTTTGGGCTTTATGGCGCTCTCAGTACATCATTTCTGCATCAACACCCGAGAGGCTGTCCCCCCCCCCACCCCCACCCCCCTTTTGAGTGCCCAGTTCTGCCTGGCCAGGATTACACAGCACGTCTCCTCCCGCTAACCCAAGGCAGATCTGTACCAGGCTAGCAATGCGCCCCGTGGGACTCATTAACCTGGTAACCCCAATCCACCCAGTTGCGTGCAGGAACTTACTTTTATCATGCTTCCTAGAAACCCATGGGTGGCATCCGCACCCCTTCTGTACTCACACCTTGAACAGCTGCACTGCTCACACAGCCCTTGGTTCGGCCCTCGGGGGCTCGGGGGGGCTGTGTTGGAGGAGTGGGGGGCTAGAGGGAAGCAGAGACACAGGGGAAAGGCTTATCTTCATTTACTGCTAACCCCAGCAAAGGTGGCAGATTTGCAGGTGGTGTCCAAGAAGCAAAAGTCTACTACAAAGGGAGCCCTGCATCTGACTGGCAAATCTGAGCCAAAGACTCCAATGTCCCTATAGAACAGACAGCTTTGTGTCCTAAAGGTGACATTCTGTTTAGGGGTAGATTGCCCTATTGTGCATTCGGGCAGGCCCCAGCCCGGAGTGCCACTCACATGGAGGCTGGAGCCTGAGCATGTAAAGGTGGCACCGCAGGAGCTCCGAGGGGGCGGCAGCAACAGGAGGCGAGGCGTGCCAATACAGTGAAAGACTGCTGACAGGAGACACGGCCACTGAAACCCCAGCATACCTAATTTTATGGGAGCTGAGTTCCTTCCTGGGGTCCCAGCAGCTGGCAGCACTTTCTCTTGATTTCACGACCACTGAAATCAGGACTTGGGCAAGTGTATCGGGTGCCTTAGGTGAAACTTATTTATTTAAAAGGATTTATATACCACTTTGTCCTGAAATCAAAGCAGTTTACACTTCAAACAATCAAAGAGCAGTGTCAGTAGGGGGTAGGCATGCAGTGTTAACACAGGAGAGTAGTTGTGGGAGTGAAGGCAATGATTTCTTGGTGAGCTATATACAGGATGAGCTATGTACAAGTAGTTATATACAGGGAGGATAGGAGGGGACGGAGGGTGGGGCGGAATGTTAGGTAGCCATGGGCTAAAGTACAGGTTATCTATGTGATGTCACTATAGTGTTCAAAAAAGAGCGTAGTTTTGAGCTGCTTCCTGAAGTCCTTGAGGTCCATAGTTGATCGAAGGTCGTCTGGGAGGGAATTCCAGAGAGCGGGGGCAGCCAGGGATAGTGCTCATCTTGTCGTGTCTTGCCTTGTTTTGGTAAATGCTACAGGGGTTATAATGGAGCCTGAGGTGCCTCTCCTCCTTGGTCCGGTGCTTGTGTCGGATTTGATGAGGGCTAGCAGACTGTTTGCTGAGAGGTTGTGTCTGATTTTAAAGATGTTTAGTATTGCCTTATATCTGATGCGAGAGCTGATAGGGAGCCAGTGGAGTTGGTTGAAAATGGGGGTGATGTGATCGTGTCTTGATGATCCCGTTATTATTTGAGCGGCAGTGTTTTGAGCCATCTACAGGGGCCGGAGTGTTTGTTTTGAGAGTCCAAGGTAGATGGGGTTGCCGAAGTCTAATATGGGTGTGATAAGAGCTTGACAGATGGTGCGGAAGTGGTCCTGTGAGAGAATTGGCTTGAGGCGTCGGATGGTTCTCCTTTTGAGGTATGCGTTTTTGGTGGTTCTGCTGATGTGCGACTGTAGGCTCAGATCTTTGTCGAGTGTCACTCCGAGGTACTTTACTTCGGTCTTTATTGGTATGGTGATGTTGTTCAGTCTGATGTTGGGAGGTGGGATGAAGACGGCATTTCGGGTGATGAGTAGTGCTTCTGTCTTGTTGCAGTTTATGGTCAGGTTGTTTTCTAGCATCCAGAGTGTCATTTGCTGAAGACAGTCTGATATTTTGGTGTAGTCTGGGCTGTCAAGATTGATTGGAGTGTATATCATGATGTCATCTGTCACCTCCCCCCTTGAGATTTTGATAATTAAATGCAACTTTCATGATCATTGTAACCCAAGCCCTTCCACAGCAATCCTGTAAAAATGCGTAATTGGATAATATGCCTTTAAATATTAAACTTTGCACTGTATGTTCGTGTGCGTCACTCTCCCTGCAGCTAAAAGAATGTGCAGAGGGCTCTTGGGGTGTGTGCAGCAGTCAGGATCTATTGTCTTGTTGTGACCGTTGCTGCTCTTTGCTGCCCCTCAGACGCTGCTGCCCTAGGTGACCTCCTAGGCTTGCCTAATGGTTGGGCTGGCTCTGACTGACATGCCACGTGCTGCTGAAAAATGTACGCCAGGGTTTGAGCAACCATTTCTCCTGCCATATTGGAGAGGGGAAATGCAGCATTGTTGGGGGGAGAAGGGGAGAGGGAAATTGCTGCACTTTTTTTTGGGGGGGAGAAAGGGAGAGGGGTGATTCTGCACTGTTTAGATTGGGGAGAGTGTCAATGCTGCACTATTTTTTTTTGGGGGGGGGAGTGGATTGCTGTATTGTTATGGGGTGAAGGGGAAGGGGAGAGGGGGGATATTGGACTGTTGGAGGAGAATGTAAAAAAATATATCCTCTGGGTCACTATGTGCCCTGCAGTCCTCCCCTGATTCTGTTCTGTGCTTACAGGCTGAACCAAGTCTTCCTGGTGCTCTCAAATAACACTGGTTAGATCCGGTGTGACGTCAGTTTCAACCACAGGTTTAGCTGGTCTGCATTTCAGCAGGACTGGCCCAATCATTATGCCAACAAGGCAGTTGCCTAGAGTGGCAACATCTGGGGAGGGGGGGGGGCAGCAAAGAGCAGGGTACTCAAAGCTGAACAATATATTTTGACAGCCAAAGGGGGGATGTAAAGCTTAAGATCTGGCATTTGTACACCGATACCTTGAACCAACTCTGGGGCCAGGTCTGCAATAGAGTCTCAGCATTCAGGTGAATCCAGATTTGAAGACCAGTTTGAAAGTAAATGCACCGTATGCTTTAGCTGACCCTCTTTCAAGGTCACCCTCTCCACCAGTCTGTCAGTGTGCAGGAACTTGCAACGCTATTTGACAATAAACAGCATCTGCACTTTTCCTCCCGCTCTTACTTTTATCACCAAAATAATCACATGAAGTAAGATGTTTTTAATAATACTGGATTCAAATCTTGATAATGTCAACTGGAAATGCATAACTTATTTTAAAACAATCCTTTCCTGATCTTGCAAGCTAGCTTTCAAACAAGCAGCGGAATATTTACTTTATATGTCAGTAAGTCAAAGCCCAAATGCCAGATTCTGAGTTTGGGCACCTGACCAGGCATTTCAGCTTTCAGCGTAGCATCTGGTTATCTAGAACAGTCAGTCTAGGAGTCGGAATGCCATCTGGATACTCAGAATAGTTATCTTTGAAGCTTTTTTTCAACTTCCTATCCTGTAATAAGCTGCTCCAGATACTCAGATAATATGCTGGACAGATGCTCAGTCTCCAATCTCTACCAGGCTTTATGGTTTTATGCACTCTTTCCACTTCCTAGTACAATTATAAGACTAGATACTTCAATCAGCTAGTGAAGATTTGCTTGTGGATTACAGTAATATCAAAACCCAACCAACAGAAACACTCCGAGTTTTCTAGTGATGTTTTTGGACAGAATTTTGAAGCTTCCTACCTACAGTGGAATAATTTTCCCAAGGGTGATAAATGAAAAGAAAAATAAAATAAGGTGATCATTTTTTATTGAACTAACAATACATTTTTTGGCTAGTTTTTGAAAGTTAAAAACTTGGTAATTGTCCTTGGCTGCATTTTAGATGAGATTTTTGCCACTTTGGCAGGGTAATTTTATAAAGATACATAGATGCCTATATATATTTAGACATAGCAGCGTCACGCAATGGTATAAAATACTGCCCCTATGTATTGTGTGTCTTAATATGTATATTCAGTAATGGCAATGGCATAGAAAATAATGTTTAATTCAGAAAGAACACAATACTGTTTTTTTTCTGTCATGAAACAGAGATGCAGAATGTTAGTGCCAAGCACGCTTCAGTCAGTTACTCTACAGGCTGTCCCTTAGGACTCTGTCAGTGTGCTGTAGTCCAGACTTACAATAACCCCTGACCCATACCTCTGCAGTGCAGTAGCTGCCAACACTGCCAAATCGTAACAGCTTGAGTGATAGTCTTGCCATCTAGAGACCTATCTATTAGGAGCTAGTTTAAATTAGACCCTCACTGTCATTTAACCAGTCACCTATGATAAGACAAGTCAGATTTTAGCTAAGTGAAAGAAGCATCCATGCTGTGCTCCTCGCTGTACCCGCTTTGTCACCTTCTAACAATTCACAGGTTTATCTCCTTTAGTCAGCTCATTTGCCAGATAAAGACTATAGCAGCATAATAACATAGTACATGACCACAAATAAATGGTGAAATGGACCATCCAGACTTCTCCGTAGGTTAGTTAGGGTTCTAACTGCTACCGCCCATCTTCTTAAAAAGTGCAAAAGTCATTTTGCAGTTCTCTTGAACTGAAGCACTCAGTACTTGGCTTCCATCCTCTCTAGGGATCTTCAGTGTGTATATCCCCCTCCTTTTAAGGGACAGGGATTCAGCTCACACATTCTTCAGAAGTAGCTCGAGGTGAGTTACGTTCAGGTGCAGTAGATATTTACGTATCTCTATAGGACTTACAATCTAGCAGGCCGATGCAGAAAACTGGTGCTGAAGTCTCACGCTATTAGCTGTGCATGTGTTTTCATAGCACACTGGTAGCACAAAACTTCAGCAAAGGGCATATTTGCAAATGAGCTATGCGCGGAACTTCATCATAAAGTTGAAAGGAGAGGAGCCAATGCATGCGCCAACAATAGACTCGCTACAAGTGCCCATGTGTGCATGCGTATAAATTTTAGACACTCACATGATGCGTATAGGATGTGCTGCTTCTTTGGTCATTAGCAAAGCTAGTAACAGCCTGATGGTGCCCATCCCATAATAATCAACACGATTGTACCCCAAAACATTTTTTATTAAATCACAACAGAGAAATAACGGTAAATGGAGAATGATGTAAGTAAGTTCAAAGAATACAGAAAGATAAGAAGCAAAAGACATTTTTCTTAAATGTCAGACTTTCACTTATGCACTGAAAGATACCTAAGAATATTTTCGTGCTGAAGTTAACTGTTCACCGGTACACACACTGAAATAGTTTTTCCCTACATGCACAAGATTTTTTATTTACCTCAGACCAGACGTAGAGATAATGGAGCTCCTGAACTTTACACCTGGTGATCTAATTCTCTGCAATATTCTCTGCATTGGACGCAGACCTTATTAGCATTCCATTTTAATATGTGCAGCTCATTTGCGTATTATTTAAATACACTTGGCGTTGCTGTGTGTACATAGTCCATCTTGGTAGTCTTGAGGGACTACCAAGAGGGACTGCTACTGCTCGGAATAAATTTGCACTTGTAAGTATATACCTGCTGGGAAATTCTCTAAATCTTGGGGAAAAGGGAATTCTCTGGGTTAAAGCTGATAGAATCTGTGTATTTTAAAAATTCTGTGTTTTTGTTACGTCAGTTAGGCATACTAAAATAAGCCAGTTTCATTAAAATTAAAGGCAGTTAGGGCTTATTACAGTATAACAAGATAGCTTTCAGTTAGTGTTTCTTTTCCTTCCACCCATCCCAGCTCCAACCCATCCCAGGCATACTCCTTGATTATAGCCTCCTAAAGCAGTTAAGGAGAAGGGAGTGATCTCACTCACTTTCAGGTTTAACTGATTATCTTAATAAGCAAGTTATTAGGCCTTAGGAGTAGATTAATCAAGTCCTTGCAGTTCACCTTGAGGTGAAAACTAAAAGTCCCTTATTAGGTATAATTGTATTGGTTTATATCCCTATTCTCCTAGCAATATTAAACAACTGAACAACTTTAAATAGATAAAAAAATCTTTAAATATTGTGATGCAGTCCAGCAGAGAGATGAGGGCTATCCAGCCTTTTGCACTGAATGTTACATCATGTATGATTTTCTCCCAGTTGGTGAGAGGTCTTATGTGTGGACAAAGTGGAAGGAACTCTTTACTCTCAGGGAACGAGTCCAATCTCTGTAGGCCAGAGTAGCAGACTCGGAGCAGCTGAGGCAGACAGAGAGGTATATAGATGAGACCTACAAGATGTAGCAGAGAAGTCCCACTTCCAGTCTGGCAGTCTTTCTGCTGCCATGGAAGAGAGAGGTCATGTGGAAGGAGGGCATCACCTTGGTGTTGCAGGAAGTGATCCCATAGCTAGGACATGTCCTTCAAGTGACGTAATACCTTCTCGCACCAAGGATGTGTCTCCAGGGCGTTAAGGAAAGGGTTAGGACGCCTGTTATAGTTGGTGATTCAGTCATTGGGCATTTAGTAGCTGGGTGGCTGGTGGACATGAGGATCACCTAGCAACATGTCTCCCTGCTGTGAAGGTAGCAGACCTCATGTGCCATGTAGATAAGGTTTTAGATAGTGCTAGGGAGAAGCCTGCTGTCTTGGTACATTTATTTATTTATTATTTATTTAGCTGAACATTTATACTGCTTTTCACCAGGTCAAAGTGGTGTACATTTAATTCAAGGATACATAATGTTTACATAGAACTATAACTTTTTACATTAACTTGATAGTATTGACATGTAACAAAATTTATTTACAAGTGGAGGGAGGAAAGTTCAGGTTAGGTAGTGTGTCCGAAGTGTTCAATAAACAGGTGGGTTTTTAACAGTTTCCAGAGATCATTGGTGTTTCTGATTTTGTCTGGGAGAGAGTTTTAAAGGGAGGGTGCAAAGAGCTTGAAGGATCTGGAGCAGGATTGTTGGTTGCTTCTTGGTTTTTTGCTGGGTGTGGTTAAAGGGTTCTTGGTGGATTGTCTTCTGGGTCTGCTGGTCTTAGGGGTGTAAAGGAGTTTTTAGGTAGTGGGACGATTGGTTGTTGATAGTTTTGAAGATCAATAGGATTATCTTGTACTGGATTCTGCTGAGGATTGGAAGCTGTTTTAGGATGGGCGTGATGTACTCATATCTGGATCCTCCTTGGATGGTGCTGCGGAATGAAGGGCTATTTGTAGAACGAGGAGGGTTGACTGTGGTAGCCTGTGGTATATAGAGTTGTGGTAGGTACATTGTTGTACCAGTGACATAGGAACGTGTGGGAGGGAGGTTCTGGAAATTAAATGTAGGCTTTTAGGTAGAAAGTTGAAATCCAGAACTTCCAGGGTAGCGTTCTCAGAAATTCTTCCCGTTCATGCGCAGGACCCAAGCAGCAGGCAGAGCTCCATTGTCTCAATGCATGGATGAGACAGTGGTGCAAGGAAGAGAGTTTTGGATTTATTAGGAACTGGGCATTCTAGGGATGGGGGGAGGCTTTTCCAAAAGGACGAGCTCCACCTTAACCAGGATGGAACCAGGCTGCTGTCATTAACCTTTAAAAAAGGAGATAGAGCAGCTTTTAAACTAGAAAATGGGGGAAAGCTGACAGTTGCCCAAGAGCTCATGGTTCAGAATAATGTATCTTTGAAGGATACTAGCAAAACAGGGAAATTAGGGCATCCCAATAGAGAGGTTCCAATAAAGGTAAAAGTAAACCAGGTGTCTTTAAGTAAAAACCAGACTGAGTTGAAAGATTCCAAATTATCCCTGTCATCCGATCACCAGACTGTTAATATGAACAAGAAAACAAACTTTGAAATGCCTGTATGCAAATTCTAGAAGTCTAAAAAATAAGATGGGAGAGTTCAAATATATAGCACTGAACAAAAGGTTAGATATAATTGGCATCTCAGAGACCTAGTGGAAAGAGGATAACCGATGGGACACTGTGATACCAGGCTACAAACTATATCGCAATGATAGGGTAGATCACATAGGTGGAGGGTATTGAGTCAAATGGGATAAAGGTTTTGCAGGAAATAAAATACACCATAGAATCTTTATAGATAGAAATTCCATCTAAAAAGGGGAAGGGAATATAGGTGGGGTGTGTACTACCGCCCACCTAGATAGAATGAACAGACAGATGATGAAATGCTAAAAGAAATTAGGGAAGCTTGAAAAGTTTACAACACAGTAATAAATGGGAGATTTCAATTACCCCAATATTGACTGGGTCAATGTTACATCAGGCCTTGCTAGGGAGATAAAGTTTTTAGATGAAATAAATGACTGCTTCATGGAGCAGCTGGTTCAGGAAACAACGCAAGTTTGAGCTATTTTAGATCTACTTCTTAGTGGAATGTAGGATCAAGTGTGAGAGATAATGGTGTTAGCGATCATAACATCACATTTGATTTAATAAATGGTGAGAGGATAACAAGGAAATCCACTACACTAACATTTAATTTTCAAAAAGGAGACTTTGACAAAATGAGGACCATGGCGAAAAAACTAAAAGGAGCAACTGCAAAGGTTAAGAGTCTACATCAGGCCTGGGAGTTATTTAAATATACTGTCTTGGAAGCCCAGCCCAGATGTATCCCATGCTTTAAGAAATGTGGAAGGAAGGCCAAGCAACAGTCAGCATGGCTTAAAGGTAAAGGTCAAAGAGGCTGTTATAGCTAAGAGAAAATCCTTCAAAAATAGAAAAAAGAGCCAAATGATGAAAAAGGAAAGTTAAATGCAGGCAAAGAGAAAATGTGAAAAGAAGCTTACCGTGGAAGCAAAAGTGCATAATAAAAATGTTTTCAAATACATTCATAGCAAAAACACCTGTGAGAGAGCCAGTTGGACCATTAGATGATTGAGGGGGTAAAAGGAGCACTAAGAGAGTCAAAGGACATAGCGGAGAGACTGAATGAATTCTTTGCTTCACTGAAGAAGATGTAAGAAACTTACCCATGCAAGAAATGATATTCAAAGGTGTTGTATCAAAGGAATTGAAACAAATCTCAATAAATTGGGAAGATGTATAACAGCTATTTGATAAACTAAAGAGCAGCAAATCACCTGTACCTGATGGCATACATACCAGGGTGCTGAAAAAACTGAAATATGAGATTGCAGACCTACTTTTAGTAGCCTGTGAACTATCCTTAAAATCATCTGTAGTACCTGAGGATTGGAGAGTGGCCATTGTAATGGCAGTTTTTAAAAATGGTTCCAGGTGTGATCCGAGAAACTACAGACTGGTGAGTTTGATGTCTGTACCAGGCAAAATGGTAGAAACCATTATAAAGAACAAAATGACTGAACATGTGGATAGTCATGACTTAATGGCAGAAAGCCAACATGGATTTAGCCAAGGAAAGTTTTGTCTCACTAATCTGTTATATTTTTTCGAAGATGTGAATAAACAGGTAGATAAAGATGAACCAGTTGATACTGAGGCCATTTCATATTGGGGAACGTCTGGCTCATTCGGACGTCCAAACACTGGACAGGCTGGAATAGCATCTGATTCCGATCCTGCAGGAGTTATACATCCCCGCGGGATCTGAATTGGATGCAACCAGCCTGGAAGGGCAGGATGTGCCCTGATTCAGTGTCCCTAGACATCCGCCCCTTTTCCTGCACAAGTCCACCGGGTCTCCTGCATGGAGCCTGGTGCCAGTGATCTGCTGCCCACCGCTCTTCCCCATAGCCCAACACCCGATTGGGCCCTCCAAGCGTGGATCGGGCTGCGGGGAATCCTCCACCCCACCTCACCTCGATTCCTGGTCCCCCCACTGGCTGATGCTACCGTCATGGGAACTTATTCCCCTCTGAGGTGGAATAAGTTCCCCAGCTATCCACCATCCCCTGGACAAATAGGGCCGTTGTCGAAATAGGCCCTGTATGTCCAGGATAGGGGTCACGCCTATGGCTCGCTCTCGCTCCTCCCTTGGCCCACCCACTTCCACTGCCATCCAGAGCTCCCCGCATATTTCCCCTGTACATGCGGGGAGCTTTGGGCAGGGAATACGATCTGGGCGTTTTGTGGGGATGGACGTCCAAACCGGACATCCATCCCCGCTAAACGTGAGTCAGAAAGCCTTTGACAAGGTCCCTCATGAGAGACTCTTGGTGAAATTAAAAAGTCATGGGATAGGAGGCCGTGCACTATTGTGGATTAGGAACTGGTATAAAGCTAGAAAACAAAGAGTAGGACTAAATGGCTAATTTTCTGAATGGAGAAGGATGAATATTGGAGTAACCCAGGGATCTCTGCTGGGCCCACTGCTTTTTAACATATTTATAAATGACCTGGAAATGGGAATAATGAGTGAGATGATTAAATTTGCAGATGACACAGCATTATTCAAAGTTATTAAAATACAAGAGGAACTTGAAAAACTGGAAGACTGGATGTCAGATGAAATTTAATGTGGACAAGTGTAAAGTTATGCTCTTAGGGAAGAACAATGCAAATTACAGTTACACAATGCAAAGTTCCACATTAGGAATCACCTCTCAGGAAAAGACTCTGGGTTTCATTGTGGATAGTATGTTGAAACCCTCTGCCCAGTGTGCAGTGGCAACCAAGAAGACAAATAGAATACTAGGAATCATAAGGAAAGGAATGAGAGTAAAACCAAGGATATTATAATGCCTCTTTATTGCACCATGGTGCAGTTGCACCTCGAATATTGTGTGCAATTCTAGTCACCATATCTTAAAGGGATATAGCAGAATTGGAAAAGGTACAGAGAAGAGAGACCAAAATGGTAAAGAGGATGGAAGGATATCCCTATGAGGAAAGACTTAAAAGGTTAGGATTCTTCAACCTGGAAAAGAGACAGTTGAGGGGAGATATAATAGAGGTCTATAAAATAATGAATGGAGTGGAACAGGTAATGTAGATCAGTTATTTACTCATTTACAAAGTAGGAAGACTAGGGGACACACAATGAATCTACAATGTGACACATTTATGACGATAATTGTAGAAAATATTTTTTCACTCAGCGCGTAACCAAACTCTGAAATTCATTACTGGAGGATGTAGTAAAAGCTGTTAGTGTAGCTGGGTTCAAAAGAAGTATGGACGAATTCCTGGAGGAAAAGTCCATAAACCATTATTAAAGAAGACTGGGGAAATCCATTGTTTACGCCTGGGACAAGCAGCATGGAATATGTATACCTTTGGGAACCTGACAGGTACTTGAGACCTGGAATGGCCACTGTTGGAAACAGGATACTGTGCTTGATGGACCTTGGTCTGACCCAGTATGGCATATCTAATGTTCTTACTTTTTTTTCTGTTTGCATGTGTGTCAATGTCTTCTCTGCAAGTGGCATAGCGGTACTTGTGTGCATTTGTTGTGTTATCTGTGCGCAAAGGATGTGCTAGTCTTTCTGCATCAGCCTATAAGTTTGTATTTGAGGCAAGGAAGGATTAAGTGGCTTGCCAAAACCACAAGGAGCGGTAGTGGGATTTGAACACTAGTTTTTCTGACCCCCCAGGGCTACTGCTTTAACCACTAAGCTGCTCCTCTTATAATTTTTGTCTCTATCACCTTTTCTGGTAAGAGTTTCCAGGCATCCACCAACCTTTCCATGACAAAATGTTTTCTGATGTTCCTGAGTTTACTCCCTCACACTTTCATATCATATCCCCTAGGGCTTCCTTTACTGGGGAAAAAGATTTGTTTTTTGTGCATTAATACTGTACCTTTGCTCTAAAATGGTCATATTTAGGTCCTCAAATCTTTTCTTGTATGTCCTCTAGTGCAGCACCACACCATTTTGGTTGCTTTCCACTGGATTGCCTCTAGTCACTTTATATTGCTGAGATACTGTTTGGCCTCCAAAACAGAACACTGTATTCCAGGTGAACATGTCCTATCACCTTAGGGTTTCTCTCCTAGTTTGTGTACATCAGCCTCTCCCCCTCCTATCACATTCAGTTTCTTTGGATTTCTGCACTCAAAATGCATCACTCTATGTTTCTTCACATTAAAGCTTAATGGCCAAGCTTTAGACCACTGGTTCTCAACCTAGTTGTCTGGGACCCCCAGGCCAGTCAGGTTTTCATGATATCCATAATGAATAGGCATGAGATAGATCTGCATACATTGGAAGCAGTGCATGCAGATCTATTTCATGCATATTCACTGTGGATATCCTGAAAACCTGACTGGCCAGGGGGGTCCCAGAAGACTGGGTTGAGAACCACTGCTTTAGACCATGCTTCTAATTTTGGTAGATCATTTCTCATGTTGTCTAATTCCTCAGAGGTGTCTATTCTGTTGTATCCTAGAGCACCAACATTGTGAGGGCACTTTATTGCCACTACTGCTGCCCCTTTCTGGGATTTGCTGTGGCGGCAATGGTATTGAAACTGTGATGCAGAATTTACCCAACCTCTAGCGCTGTGGCCCACTTCCAGCCTTCTATGACCTGCCGCTCCCAACCCCTCCTACACAGACTTCCAGTTTGCATGGGGGCATGCAGACTGCATTGGAGGGGGGTGAAAGTAGCAGGTTTCAGAGGGCAGGAACCATGATGCAATACCAGGGAGTTTAGGTAAGTGTTGTGTTGTTGTTTCAATACCATTGCCACCACTGCAGGTCCCAGAGAGGGGCGGCAGCAGCAGCAATGAGGGTGGGGGCACAATGGGGGGGGGAGGCAAGATTGAGGGTGGTGGATGCTTGGAATGCCCTCCCGATGGAGATGGTGAAGGTAAATACAGTGACAGAATTCAAAATGGCATGGGATAGACACAGTGAATCCCTTTCTAGCAAGAGGATGAAATCAAAGCAAACTTAAATATATATTTTTTAAATAAACATGATATTTATTAAAGCAATATAGAAAGCCATCGAGCGCTGAGTGTTTTTTTACACAGCACCTCTAGGTAAGTGCCCGTAACAGAGCAATACAATTTTACTAGTCAAACAGCTGAACAACAAATCCCCTTCCCCTCTGATCTCTGATATCGCCCCCCCCCCCTCCACCATCAACCCACCAACCCATTCTCCACTTCAGCTCTACAGGCATCCACATTTATCATTCATATTTAATAGGTAGGTAGGGTCTCCCACTCCTGATACATAGGGACCTCTCTGCAAATCTTCTCTGGCCCCTGCCCTATGCCTCTTCCTTAGAGTGTCAACAGTTCATTATGAATCAGAGATGTTAGTTCATCTATATATACCCTCACAATGCTGAAAAGCTGCCTTTTTGTTTAATGTTACCCCGGAATGCCACTCGCTCCATTAACATCAGCTGTTGAAAATAGTTTCGCCATGCCCAAAAAGATGGGGCAGAGCCCTCCCTCCAATGGCATGTTAGGGGTTGCTTCCCAACAACACAGGCATTACAGACCAAAAGCTGCACCCAATGCCCCTTTGGACAAGAAGGAGGCAGCTGATCAAACACTACCAAGTGCACTTGTCCATTCAACTAGCTGCCCACCAAGGAGAATATATATTGCTGGATTCATCTCCACTATTATTGTACTAGTCTACACTTCCACTACATATTTATTTTACTGTTTTATCATTTCAATCAAAGCAGTTTACATTGTAACTTAAACTTGTTAATGTACATTAAAGAGGGACATTGATAATTTGGATTTTTCTGAGGTAATGGAGGGCTAAGTGACTTGTCCAAGGCCACAAGGAGTGCTAGTGGGAATCAAACCCTGGTTTTGTGGTTTGCAAGCCAGTGCTTTAAACATTAGGCTACTCCTCCACTCCTGTCAGCCAAGGGCACTCCATACCAGGGACAATCACCACTCATAGTCACCCAGCTCCAATAGGCATGCAAGGGGGAGAAGCAGGCTTGGCAAATTGCTTGATATTGGGGCTCTTGTAATTGTGCTGACTTTACTAAGGCCGGTATGTGCCCAGCAGCTCACTGCACCTTACTTGGCTCCATTGGAGTGTGCAACTCTGCCGCCCATCGCTGTTCCATGGCTGAAAAATCATGAAGGGTGGATCCCACTATCAACTTGCGAGACAACAGTGAGCTTTTCTCTGTCGCCCAGGTCAAGAAATTGCAGTATGCAACTAGTAACTTCTGCCATCAAGCATTCCGTGAGAAGAGAGCGGACATAGTGACGTAGCTCGAAGTATGCAAAAATTTGTGATTTCTGCAACAAGAACTCAATACATAGAGCCGAGAAAGCTTTAATGCACCCCTCCAAGTCTATCATGTGGCCCAAGCTGCATACCCCTTTATCTCCCCATTCTCGAAACACTCTATTTTCCATACAAGGCTGAAAGTGCATATTACCCCTGATAGACAAAAAGCTTGAGACAGTTGGGGATGTAGGCTACTGAACACACATAAAATGCCATAAATTCTGCATGGACCTCACCAATAGACTACGGCGAATCCGGGGAGGCAACACTCTCCACTCCATTTGTAGAACAGCCAATAGACTGTATGGGGCAAAAAATTCTTCCTCTAGCTCCTGGGGCATGAACACTTCAGTGTGCCCCTATCAGTCTCACAGATACCATAAGTGGCAGGCCTGTGCATATAGCTGTAAGTCAGGAATTCCTATACCCCCTGATTGCCTTGCACCCCGCAAATGAGACACGGATATCAATGCTAGGCACCCTCTCCAAAGAAAGCGATGAAGCTCAGGGTCAAACAATAGCACATCTTTGCGTAACAACTAGATCAGCAGCATCTACAATATACATAGCAATTTAGGAAATAGAACCATATGGAAAGCTGATGCCCAGTCGAGCAAGGAAAGAGGGAGCAGAGTCCACTCACACATCTTGGTCCATAAATGTTCCAGAAGCATGGTACAATTCTGTCAGTAGAGCAGATGGGAGTCACTAGTAAGGTCAACTCCCAAGTAACGTAATGCACTATCCACCCAACGGAAGGGGAAAGTCAGTCCCCAAAGGGTTCTCAACTGCCCCAATACGTCCAACACCTCCAATTTGCCATTGTTGAGTTGGAAACCCACAAGACCATTATAAAGCATAAATTCTATCAACAGTCATGACAGAGATGCCTGTAGCTTAGTAATATGCACCAAATAGGTCATCGGCAAAGGCCAAGACCTAAAATCTACTTGGCCCATAAGCACTCCACATGTCTCCCAGCACTCAATGATTTTGTGTATAAAAGGGTCCAACAACAAATGAGTGGAGAGAGAGGGCACCCTGTCGTGCCCCCTATTCCATGTTAAAGGTCTCTAACAGCATCCCATTTACGAGCACCGCTATGGCAGTATGGTTATACAGTATCTGAATCATCTGCAAAAAGGAAGCCCCAAAGCCATAAGATGACAGAAGTTGAAAGAGATAATCCCAACTGACCCTATCAAATGCCTTTTCGGCATCAAAACTGATGAGCAACGATGGCACCAGTTGTTCATGAACCCTTTCCAATGAGGCTACAATTTTCCACAGGTTACTAGAGGCATAGAGACCCCTCACAAACCCTACCTGGGAGTCTTGCACTAGGCTCGGTAAGGAAGGCACCAATCGGTCAGCCAGGATCTTGTCAAAGAGCTTCAAGTCTAAATTATCAGTGAAGTTGGACGATAAGATCCTGCCAGCAACAGATCTTTACCCAGCTTAGGGATCAAGGTGTAACAAAACGTGTATATAGTTAAAACATGTTCCATGTAAAATATACGGAAATATGTTAATTCTTGTTCAATGTAAACCGCCCCTGATCTCTGGAAGGGGCGGTATAGAAGAAACTGTTAAATAAAATAAATAAATAAATAAATAAATAAATAAATATCCGATTGTCTCCCCAGGAGAAACATTCACATTGCACACGGTAGTGGTGCATGTCAACCAAAGGGGTCGTAACTAAGTCCTGCAACAGTTTATAAAATTCTGCATTAAACTTATCAGGGCCTGAGATCTTATAACATTGTGCCCAACTAATACCCCAAAATACTTTCTCCGCTGTAGTAAGTGCTCCTAGTGCAGCTGCCTACTGCGCCATGAGTCTTCGGAGAGATACATTTTTCATATAAGCCTCCAGTCAAGATGGGGAAACTAAGTTTCCTTGGTATAATTCCCGATAGAAGGTTTTAAAAAGATGCACTATTCCCGGGGTGTCCTTATAAAGTGTCCCAGTCCAATCCCGCAACCTGGGGACCATCTGTGAACCTCTGGCCCCCTTAAGGCACCATGCCAAAAGTCGTCCCATTTTATCCCCATACTGAAAGAGCTGAAATTTGTAATAAAGTAATGATTTCTTCACTCTTTGGTGGAGAACTTCATTAAGGGCTGCCTGTAACTCCATAAGACGTGCTTTGGTCTCAGGAATGGAGTGGTGTGCATGGGATCGCTGTGCCCTCACCACCTGGTGCTGAAGATGCCGTGCATGAAGGAGGCAATGCTGCCGAGCAGAATACACTATTATATCACCTCAAAGCACTACCTTTGCAATCTCCCAGAATAGCTCTGGCTCCTCCTGGTGCTGGGCATTATAACACAGATAAGACTGCCACCACTCATGGAGGTAACCACAAAACTGTTCGTCTCTGTATAGCTGAAGAGGAAAGTGCCAGAGGTGAGGGCCAAGCACCTGTGGTCACCAATCCACATCGAACCACACAGGTGCATGATCGAAGAGTTCTCCCGGGCCTATCTTGGCATCATCTGTGTAAGACAAGAGACACTCAGAGATGAGTAGATAATCAATACGGGTGCTAGAGCCATGAACATGGGATAAGTCTGTATAATCTCTATCTTGGGGCTGCAAGAGGTACTAGGGATCCACTAGGTGCAGTCATCACAGAAACTGTTCAGGATATGGGCTGTCCCTTTGTGTATCCTGGTCTCGTACCGGGAGGTATCCATCAAAGAATCAAGAACCCCATTCATATCTCCCCATATCACCATTGCTGTCTCATTAAGCTGCTCTAAGGTGGTGGCCAGTCAGGCATAAAAAGGGGCGTCTGGCACACTAGGACCATAGACATTGCATAATACCACAGGTTTCCCTTCCATGTCCCCTTCTAGGACAATATAGGGACCGGCGGGGTCTACAACTTCGACCATGGTGGCAAACCGAATACACCTGTGTATCAAGATTATGACATCCCCCCCCCCCCCTTCTTCCCCTGTGCTGGTGCTCTGAACACATGGCCCACCCAGTCATAGTAACATAGTAAATGACGGCAGATAAAGACCAGTATGGTCCATCTAGTCTGCCCAGTAAGATGGCTATTACAGAGCTTAGCACGTTTGGCTGCATTTTAGAAGAAGCCTGGAGGAAAGCTAAGTCACAATCATGACTCACCAGTGCCCGCAGGATTTTATATTGCTTAATTGAAGTACCCAAACCGCACACATTCCATGAGGTAATCCTCAGCTTATCTCCCAAGCTAATATATTCATGCAAAAGGCCAATAAAGCTAATGAGATAGGGCGTCCCCCCCACCAGCCCAGGGCCTCCCCTATACTAGTCACACTTAAATTAAAGGGGGAAATATTACTTAATAACATCTCCTCCTCCTTTCTCACATCAAGGATACACACCCAAACTGATACAAGGAGCAGGAGAAAAAACAATCAAAACCTCCTCTTAATAGATCAACTTCAATCCGCAAAACCAAACAAAACACCAGCAATAGAGCCTTTACATATACAGCACCCACACTATGGAACTCCCTTCCAGACCCTCTCAGATCAATTAAGGACCTTCAGACATTCCGAAAAGAACTAAAAATCGTACTCGTCACTGAGTACTATAACACCACCATCAGCAATACTAATACACATATCCACCCACCCAACTCCCCCTAATAGAACCAGCTCCCCTCATCCTCAGCAACTACTCACCCATTTAAGATTATACCCTTCGCAACAGGTACATAATGCAAAAGTTATCACGAAAATAGTTAAATTTTAAGCACCTACCACTATGCTTATGTTGATAGCTGCTTTGTAAATAGTTAAATGTATCACAATTTGCAACAGTGTAAATAGTTAAATGTATCTCAGTTTGCAACAATATTCTCTGTAATGGCTTTGTTCGATGTAAACCGCCCCTGATCTTTGGAAGGGGCGGTATAGAAAAAAACGTTTACATAAATAAAATAAATAAATAAAAAACCCCATCCTGTCCATAGAGTTCAGTATACTGCCCAAAACCACTTCTCCTCTCCCAACCAAGGACTCCCCTCCCTCAGCCGTCCCCTAGTCTCCTCCCAACTTATCCCCCCATCCTCCTCAGTCCCCATCCAACAAAATTATCCATCTCCTCCCAGTCACCTGTCACATGATCTCGAGTAGGAGCTCCCCCCTCCCCACCCCACATTCATTTAATCTACCACTCTCCCTAACCACACAATGCAAGCCACTCCCTCCCCACCAAACCCCAGCTCTCACCATACACACAAACATACGCAAACAGCACACACCTATCCCCCCTTCTCCCACCACCCATATTTCACCTCCTCTGAAACACTCCCATTAGGAGGGACTACCATATACACTGAGCAAAAAAACAAAACAAAACAAAACATGGAATAGTATCCAGACACAAACAACTGTACCATACACAGCTTCATAGTAGGGCATCTCGGTCCACATTCATGTCTATGTGCGCCAATCTGTTCAGAACTGGATGCAGGGAGTCCAAAACAGTACTTAGACCTTTCACATGCAACAAAAGCACACTTGGGGTACTGGAGGGGTCTCAGTGGTACTAGTTGGTCTGAAGCCTTGCTCCCCTGTATATAGCAGCTCATGGGGCCCAATCAGCCTTCCAGCGACAGACACACCATGCAATCATCTCTTCTTTGGGGGGCTTTGCATGCCCAGAACTAGCACACAATATGTGAGGGGAAATAACTATAGAGTCCTCAGGCTGGAGAGACAGCAACAATCCCCATTCCTTGCCTTGTTTGTCACCTCCATATGCTGGTGGATAGTCAGCTGAGGAATCTCTCAACATGTCCCAGACAAAGTACATGGCTGACTCAGGAGTTTCAAAAACCTGTACTGTTCCATTGTGGAGGACCCTAAGCCTGGCAGGGTAAAGGACTGTGAATTTAGCTTGTGCATCAACTAACTGTTTGCAGACATCTGCATAGGCCCATCTTTTCTGGCTGAGAGCCGCCGAGTAATCTTGGTAGACGGAAATGCTCACCCCGTCATGAGTGATAGGCCCATGAGCCTGAGCCACTTTCAAAACCTGATCTTTCTAGGTGTAGTTTAAGAAGCGGGCCAAGACTATCTGGGGCCGTCAATCAGACGTCTTCATGGGGCCCATAAGGTGCACCCGATCAATTTGGAGGGGGCCTCAGTCAGTTCCAAGACTCAGTGTGAGGGGCAGCACTGTTTCTAGGTATCCATTTCTCTGGCTTAGATTTTCTAAGTCATCAAGTTTAATGGGGTGCAGGGCCACCAGATCCCAAAGGTGCTTCAGATCCACCGCCACCGAGTCTATGGTCTCTTCCATGAGCGTGATCCGATTCTCCACTTCGGTAAGGTGCCCGCCAAGAAATTCAAAGGATGTCTGCTTGTTGTTCAGCTTTCTGTTGATTTCTGAAAACTGGGTGGGCAGGACCCCTACCACTGCACTGGTGACCTCCTCCACAAGAGCAGACTGTGTAGGAGAGCCCAGTGAGGAGAGAGCCTCTGCCATTTTAGGCACCGCATGTCCTGGCTTGTCCTTGTCCCTGTGGGCCGATTTCATTGCTCCCAATGTCAGTAAAAATCCCGCAGGCTTGTAGTGGGCACTCCAGTTAGAAAAGCACTCTCTGAGGGATCAGTGGGGTCTGTGCAATGGTATCAAATGGGGTTAAAAAGAGGGGTAATCCTGGAGCAAGAGCAGCACTCTTCTATTTTCCTCCACACATCACGTGACCTCCAAATATCTTTTATACTTCAATAAATAGAGGGGGTGACCTGAATGGAGTGGCGGGCACAACCCTAAACAAAGGCACAGAGCAGCGGGTATCTTTATCTTTATTCAAACATTTGCTATACTGCTTAAATCAAAGGACATACAGTGGTGTACAATACAAAAGTCAAATGACTGCTAGGGTAAAGGCTGAAAGGAACGCTAATTGATAGGAAAGAAAAGAAGAGCAGAGGGAGAAGAGAAAGGAGAAGGGGGAATGAAAGATAAAAAGTCACTGAGGAGGGTGAGGGAGATTGAAGGCGCATTGGAACAGATGGGTCTTTAGTGCAGATTTGAAGTGAGTGAAAGAGGACTCAGAATGAAGTTCTAGGGGAAGAGAGTTCCAGAGGGAAGGGGTCAGAAAGAAAAAGGTAGAAGAACGGGTGCACTGATGGTGTGCTTGCGAGGGAAAGGGAGCTCCATACGGTAGTTGTGAACAGAGCGGAGCAGACGGGGAGGGACATGGAACTGGAGGAGGTCAGCCAGATATTGAGGAGAGGAGATATGGATAATATGGTGTCTGAGAATGAGGACTTTATAGTGTATCCTGAAACGTACCAGCAATCAGTGGAGGCAGAACAGAAGAGAGATAACGTGCTCATAGTGGGAGGAGGAGTTGAGGAGGTGGGTAGCAGTATTCTGGAGGAGTTGCAGGCAGGAGGTTTGAGAATGAGGTAGACCAGCAAGGGAGACATTACAGTAATCGAGACAGGAAACAGCAAGGGTCAGGAGGAGAGTGGTTAGAGAGGGGACAGTGAGGAAGGGGCGAATGGCACAAAGCTGGCATAGGCAGAAGAAGACATGGCAAGAGACCAAGGAGATATGATCTGAAAAAGAGAGGGAAGAGTCAAGAATGACGCCAAGGTACCAGAAGGCGAATACCAAGGGGATGGTGACAGAGGCAATGGAGGGAGCCAGGGGAGGAGTGGGGTACAGCCACTCCAGCCACCTTTCTTGCTAGACTAAATGGACCATACTGGTCTATCTGCCATCATATACTATGTTACTATGTACCTTCAGTGGCCATCTGCAGTTCTTCTCCAGGGTTTTTCTTCCATGAACACTGGACAGAAATATTTGTTCAACAGTTCTGCCATTTTGTCATCGCTTACCACATACAGGTCCTCAGCACCTTTTAGTCTTCAAATTCTATCTCTGGCCTTCCTCCTCTCACCAACATACCTGAAAAAAGTCTTGTCACCTCGCTTTATGCCTTTGGCCATCTTTTCCTCCACCCATGCTCGTTTGCCATCGTGATTGCTTTTTTGGTCTCTTTCATCTCTACCAGATGTTCTTCTTTTTGACATCTTCTGTGTTTCGTGAACACCGCCCTTTTTCTTGTTTTTATTTTGTCTGTCTCTTCCTTGGAGAAGCATATCGGTTTCCTTTTCTTCTTGCTTTATTTACTTTCCTTACATAAGGATCCGTTACCGTTATTATAGGTTATTTTAGTTGAGCTCACTGTTTTCCGGATTCCGTGCACAACGTGCAGGAGTTAGCAGTTTAATGCACGCTACCTTAGGAAACTGTAACCCTGCAATTTATCTCTTTGTTTGGCATTTTTATCTCTGATGACAATATACCAATGAAAACCACTGGTCAGGCTTTCCCACTAAGGTTATATCATGCCGCAGTCCTGAAATGTGGTTCCAAAGCATGCTGTGCAAGGATGTTGCCCCTTTAAATTTGCCCGTGACAGGCGTGCACTTGACTATCTAAGCATACCCAGAACGGAAATAAAGCCTGTGACTTTGTACTGAATTTCATGTGGAACCTCTGTAAAAACACAGATTCCTCAAGAACAGCCCACAGCCATTCAGCAGACATGTTTTTGAATTCCTCCCTAGGTAAATAAAGATCAGAAAACACGCTGTAGATGCTACCTTCTTACTGGACTAAATATACCATTGATAAGCTTTCTTCATCAGGTCAGTGAAGAAATAGATACATTAGGCTTAAACAGTGCCCATGTAGGTCTTAGGCTGTCTGCATGTGTCATTACAGCTGGCTGAAAGGGGGGGGGGGGGGGGCTGGAATGGCCAGAAGTGATGAGATTGTGACATTTTACAGTTCAAAGACCTATATCTGATCATTGAAGAGAAAGCCATTGTCTCTACTGAGTTCTTTTGTGTCGGTTTCAAAGTGTTTGATTATCCTAATTAGAAATGTTTTCCCTTCCTGTGTACTCCTGAAGTTTCCCTTAAGGATGTCTATTGTAAAGTGCTTGTGCAAAGGAACCTGCTATCTTTTTAGACACTTTCCGCCCTAGTAATAGGGCCTGTTGTAGGGCCTCCATCCATCATTCTATTTGGCTGTCTGTTCATACACATACAGCTTGTTACAGTAAACTATGCTATGCTGTAGCACAGTATTTTGCTGGAGGTTTTCCTGAACCAATTTTGCTCCCTGATGCAGAAACCAAGCTAGCACAGGAAAATCATGAGCAAAGCCACGGTACTAAAGCATAGCACAGTGGTCTTGCTAAACACATGCAAAAGAAGGACCTTTTCATTGCTCCTGTTTCAGTGCAGATTTTTACTCTTCTGTTAACGCTGGATCTTTACGATAGCTCCAGGCAGGAAGTGGGGAGCAAAAGGATCATCTGAGGTGAAGTATGATACATTACCTCAGATGATCCCAGAATGGTCACAGACTCTCGATGACCCCAATCTGCCAACCTCGACCCCTGATAACTCCAGGTCTAGAAGCTACTAAGGCCACTAATGATTTTTCTACTGGTTGGGGGCGGTGTCCAGGAGGGGCACTGGGCTCCCCAACCCTTTGTCAGGGATAGGGGACATCGGAAGGGAGCATCAGGGTCTGTAGCTGGCTCATCTGAGTTGAAGATGACCATTTGTTTTTTTAGGACAGCATGCCAAACTTTCACAAAATATAGGGGCTGTTAACACAGACCCCAGTGCACATATGTCTGGCTTGCTGTCCTTGTTTAGGTCAGATGTTTTGCACGCGGCTCATCTGTATACTGTTTGCTTACAGCATTGCTGGGTAAAATGTCTGCACTAGATTTGCATTAGGAAGCCCTGCAGAAGCTTATTGCTGGGCAGAGATTCTGCATTGAATTATCACATTTGGTTTTACCTATGCATTCCAATAAATGGAGGGAAGCAGGCAGTGCTAAGTTTAAGTACTGGTGGGGGGGGGGGGCATATCCCCCACCAGCAGAAGAAGTACAGCAAGCCTCGGTCACATCAAAGATGAGAACTGTCTGACAGCAAGCAGATGGTAGATGCATAACTTATTTAGCCGGGTATTTAAAAAAATTATATAGGTAATATCAAGCCACTTAACTCACTAAACAGCCAGATACTAACCATATAATATTCAATTGTTAAATTTATAAGGTATTTAATTTTATGCCTGCTCTACTGCAGACCTAAACTGTGAAGGCACATTTTAGATAGGATGTGAAACCAGAAATGGGACACTGAGGTCAGGATGTGTTCAGTTCTGATGGTATTTTAGGAACTGTTCTGCTCAACGTGGAGCTGTTTCTACAATCCACATGCAGCAGGAGCAGCCATCCCAGAAATACACACATGGGAAATTCGATGAAGGGGAATCTGGAAACGTACCCGTCTAAATGCTGGCATTGCACAACAAACACATGTAAATGTCGGCACTTAGACATGTATCTGGGCCATTTTGCAAACACGGACATACAGATGCTCCTAATTAAGTAGAAAGGAATTGGGCAATTAGGGGGGGGGGGGTATCTCCCTTAATCCTTCTTGTAAAAGGATGGCCAAAAGAAATGCTTTTTCAACTCTGTACCAGGGACTAAAATCCACACGTGTTCCCCATTTCTGCCTATGGCACGCCTCTGCCATGGAAATTCATATATGGACACGAGTTGCAGGTGTATATGGCTGCTTATACATATTTCAATTGCGAATACGGCTTCTGAAATAACCTCCCTAGCAGCTGCTCAGTCACAGCTTTTAAGTATTGTAACCCCCCCCTGTGGGGTTAAGTTTGTTTGAGAGGGGGTTAAGTACCTTGTGAGGTTAAGTTTTTGTTGGGACTGTGCGGTGCCCGAGGAGTGTGCACATTTACATTTGGATGTATTAGAATGTGTGAGTTAGCTGAGTTCTAAAGAGTTGTGGATTTTGGATTGTCTGGAGAGGTTTTTATTATCTGGAACATCCTGGTTGAGTTTGTGCCATTCTTTTTAATGAGATGTGCAGTTGAAAAGTAAAACTGATTTTCTCCTGCAGCATTTGGTTTAGGTTCTATTGCTTCATTTGCATATTTTGTAAACATGTTTTTGATTGGTTAGAGAATCTAAGGAAACAGATGCATGATGTCAGCAGAGTCTTGGTTTCCTTGAGAACATCAGTAAGAAAGTTGTTTTGTTGACTGTTTTGTTTTTGAAACCGAAGAAGGAAGGCAGGGAAACTGAAAAGGAACTGCAAGAAAGAAAAAGGGCTTGTTTTCTGAAAAAGGGAGAAGTCTATTTGTGTATAGAAGTATATTTATTTCTTTGAACAGAGAGAAGTCTTGTGCTTGAAGATGTACAGACTGAAGTTTGTTTTTTTTGTGTGATCCTGAGTGAGGAAAACAGCAGTTTGAATTGTGTTTGAAGATGTGCTGTTATGCATTTGTAAAAGTATCTACTGGAGATACATTGTATTGGAAGTGTGAAACTGGAGTTTGGGTTTAGAGACTTCAGGCTAACTGGAGATGGTCCTGATAAGGAGAGGTTTTGAACAGTGTAGGTGGAGACTCTGTTGGTTGTGAAACCAGAGGTTTTTACCAAAGATTTTCTTGGGAGTTCTCTGCTAGAAACAGACAGAGTGTAATTGTTAGAGGTTTCTTAAGCAGAGCTGTGTTTTTAGTAATCTGTATTTTGAAGTGTTTGAAGTCATAAAGTCAATCAGCACACTAAGAAATTTCCTGCTGTGACAGATAGAGTTAAAGGCAGAAACTTGGAATGTATTTCAAAACTGCTTTGTTTGTGATAGTGAATGTTTGAAAGAAAGCTCTGTTAAAGATAGAGTAATATTGGTGAACAGGTTTTCTTTGTTAGGGACAATTCAGGAACTTGTTGTTTCACCAGTATTGGTACAGTATTGGTACAGCTTTGGTATAGCTTTGGAACAGAACTGTGTAGAGGCTAAGCATTGTGGAATGGTTATAGACAACTGCCATTCTGAGTTTTGAAGACTGAGTAAGATTAGATACAAGGTGTGTTATGTCAAAAGAGAGTTTGGTAAGAACTTCAGCATATGGATTAAAGTACTGTCAGGTGAAATTTAGTTAGGGACTTTGATTAATTTTATTTTTATTAGTTAGGGAAATAAATTTATTTTGAAGAGCAATAATACATTGGAATGTTGTGAAAACAGAAGTAGAAAGTTAGGGTTTTGCCTCCTGTTATTTTCTTTAAGATAGGGAGACAGGTCATCAGATTTCCAAGGTTCCTGAGGAGCAGTGTTCCTGCGCAAATTCTGGACCCCAACTCTTCAATCTTCACAGTCATCCGGATGAAAGACATCGTCCACAAACGTCAGGAAAAAGCTAAGTGAAGCTCTGGACAGTTTTGTAGTATAAACAAAGGACAAAAAGAGAGTAAGAAAAGAGAGAGAACTACTTCCTGTTTGTTAGTTTTGTAATTTGCTGTTGTTATAAGGGAAAGTAAAGTTACAAGAAGTTCTGAATTCAGGAGACAACTATAGAAGATTGAGAGAGAAATAAACTTTGGAATGCTGCATAGTCAGAATAGTTGTGCAATTGTTTAGAAAACTTAGAGAAAACTTTATAAGAGTTGTAAAGAATTGTGGTTGATGTTAATTAATACTATCTGTTAATATAATAAATAGTGAAATGCAAGAAGGGTTATTCTCTTATGTTCATCTGACTGAATAGAAAGATGAATTCAGCTGAAGGTACAGTAGGGTGTTAGAACCTGCGAGAAATAAATATTAAGATACCTTGCTGTAGCTTCATTTTTAAATTTTATTCTTAACATCTAAGTTTACCCATAGTAAACCTTTTTCCCCGGTACCTTTTGAAGGTACCGGTGTGTACTGCAACCCCCCCCCCCCTCCTTTGCCCGCTTTACAGGTCTGTTGCCGATGCCCGACGGCCACTGATTACACGAGAGGAAGCTACATCAGGGCTTGCGGTATCAGGTTGCCTGCAGGGGTGAGGAGGACGTGCACACGCGACGAGGGGGCGGGCTACAGTATATTTTGAGGTGCTAATTAAACAGATAGTGGCGCTGAATAGACATTGAGAGGCTGATCCTGTATAGTGCGCTTGAGCAGTTCCATGCTAGACACAAGCATAAGTCTGTACGCTCAAGAATGCATGCGAACAGGCAGTTCCGTGTGCACTTTGGATGATTGCCATTCTACAAGCACCTGCGTGAGTCCTATCATGCATACTTTCCATAGGTGTGTATATGAGGGCGGAGCTTGGGCGGAGTGTAGGAGGGTCCTAAATTCACATGAGAATGTTAGCGAATGCTGTTTCTTCACCAGTGTAGCTATATAACCACCACAACCGTTCCGGTGCATAAGTATGCCCCTAGTCTATAAAGTAAAGTACACGCATGCGTTACTTTATAGAATTGGCCCCAAATATGTGCATGGAAATGCATGGACATTGCACAGGGGTTTATAAAATTACCCTCATAAAGTTAAGCACCTGTGCTGGTGCTTCAGTTTATACCATGACCGTCCAGGTTGAATGTCAGGCCCATGGTTAGTAAACAGGCCTCACTGAAAATAATGGCAATTGCTTTTTTCAATGTGCATTAAATTGCATTAAAATGTGCAAACACATTAATGCATGTTAATAAATGAGGCCCTAAATCATCACATACATCATAAATCTAAAATAAGAAACATATCAATAGACATATATAAATCCCATTATAATCTGGCTCTACCCCTTCCTCCCTTCACAGACACGCACACTCTCACTCACACTCATTCACTAGGGCTGGAGCAGACTACAACAAGAAAATTACACTCCCAAAACCCACACAGTGGAGAACAGCTTTTCAAGGCCGTTCTCATGGGCAAAACAGTGTTTTAGATGGAAATGAGCTCTTTGAAAACTGCTTACTATGCACGTATGATAAAGTCAAAATAATGGCTGATGATTGTTAAATACAATCAGCCCCTACTTTTCACTCACCAAAAATATCTTTCCTAGACTGACCGGGCAATTGCCCAGAACTGGACTAGGCTTAACATACCAAGGGTAAAGCACAGGCCAAGACTATTGAAGCGATTTGACAGACTTGGCTATGCACCTTCTTATATCCCCGAATTACACTGACCAAAAAAGAAGCTAGAATAAACAAGCTTTCTCCAGAAGTAGCAGTGAAATCAATTCCTGCTTTGAGACATTCAAGGGATGGAACCTCCAAATCCCTTTATTAATAGCTGGATCTTTCTTCTTTGTTTAAATGTAACATCAAGGTTTGCTTCTAATTAATATTTCAGACTGGAAATTGCCAGGGCATATGGGATGTCAAGCTTGCTAATCAAATTGATATGTCATTAAGTTTATTAGACAAGCTGTTAAGGTGCCTAGGATAAATAAAGTGCCCGCTAGCTTTCTGCATGCATAGGCTGCATCTGCATTTATTCTGAAGGGAGACTCGTCTTCTTTGGGTAGATTAGCAGAAGCACCATCCAGTCTCTCAAAGTGAACTCTAACAGTGGTTGAAGTATAGCAGGCATTTTGCGCATACTGCCTACATTTAGTGGTATGTTTGCAAAGATATTAATCATACATTGACTGAGCTGCCTGCTTTATTTGACCAACTGTTCGAACCCCTTCAATGAGCACAACAGGCAATGCTAATGCTATGCATAGGTTAAAAGTCCATTCTCTCCTCAAAACTCAACCATTAAATCTAGCCATCTAGACTTTAGTACACAGAAATGGTTGTTTTATAAAAAGATAAAATACTAGCATATGAGTCAGAGAAAGCACCTTGAATGTAGGCGCCAACAGGTATAAATGTTTGTGCATACGTTACGCACGTGCATATGCACATCAAGGTATTTCAGTATCTGCACACAGGTGCTTTCTAGAAGCCATTGGGTTGCACGATCTGAGTTAGCATGGTTTTACCAAAGGATAATCATGACTGGGTGACTAGAGAACTAGATCAAGGGCATGCAACGGATGTGATCTACCTAGATTTCAGTAAAATCTTCGATACTGTTCCTCATCGGAGGCTTATGAATAAACTGAGCAACCTGGGGATGAGTCCCAAGGTGGTGAACTGGATCAGAAATTGGTTGATGGACAGATGATGTTCAGAGGGAGTTCACCCAGAAGAAAGAAAAGTGAGGAGTGAAGAGCCTCGGGGATCGGTCCTGGGACCGGTTGTTCAGTGTCTGTATGAGTGATATTACCAAAGGATTGAAAAGAAAAGTTTGCCTTTTTGCAAATGACATGAAGATTTGCAAGAGAATGGGCTTCTCGGACGGAGTAGACAACATGATGAAAAATCTATAATTAGAAGAATGCTCTAATGCTTGGCAGGAAGATTTAATGCAAAGAAGTGCAGAGTGATGTAGGAATCTAAAGGAATTGTATGCGATAGGGAGTGAGAGGTCAGTGTGCACAGATCAGGAGAGGGATCAAGGGGAGATAGTGTCTGAGGATCTCTATGTGGCGAAACATAGTGATAAGGTGGTAGCCAAATCCAGAAGGATGTTAGGCTGCATACAGAGAGGAATATCTAGCAAAAAGGAGGAGATATTAATGCCCCTATATAAGTCATTGATGAGGTCTTACTTGGAGAATTGTGTTCAGTTTTAGAGAATATACCCAACAAAAGATATAAAAATACTTGAAAAGGTTCATAGGAAGGTGACCAAAATGATTTCGGGTCTTTGCCAGAAGACATATGAGAAGAGACTTGTTATGTTTATCCTAGAAGAGAGGAGGGACAGGGGAGATATGATACAGACCTTTAAATACTTAAAGAGTATTAATGAACAAACAAACCTTTCTCAAAGAAGAGGAAGCTGTAAAACTAGAGGGCAAAACATGAAGCTGCAAGGAGGTGAACTTAAAAGCAACGTCAGGAAATACTTTTTCATGGAAAAGGTGGTGGATGCCTGGACTGTCTTCCAGATGGAGGTGGGAGGGGTAAAGACAATGATGGAATTCAAAAAGGCATGGGATAGACACAGAGGATCCCTATATAGCAAGAGGATGGAATTAAAGCAAACGTAAATAACTTTTATATTTCAGCAAAGTGAAGGGTGTAACCTGCAAGGAGTGGTCTGTACAACCCTAATCAAAATCATAGAGGGGGTAACCTGCATGGTGTGGCAGGCACCTCTCTAGCCACCTTACTGGGCAGACTAGATGGACCATACTGGTCTTTATCTGCCGTCATTTACAATGTTACTATGTACCTATATGTGTGAATTTTACCCGCACTCCACCCAGGCCATGCCCCTGGATAAGTCTACTGGCAAAGCACATGGCTTCATGCCGAAGTGCCTCTTTTATGCTGGTCTGTATTTTATAAGAGGTTATTTATTGGTCACTGATGCACGGGAATAACGTTATAACATTACATTCATAATGTACACTTGTGAATATGAAAGAGAAAAACTGGGAGGGGAAACATGAGCTGAACATATGTTAAGATACTTGGCTGGTAAGTAGGCTTTAGAAAAGCTTCTTTCCAACAGATGATGGGCTGTGGCGATCACATGCTTTCTGTTTAAAAGCAGCCAGAAATGGCTCCAGGTGTTATTTTTTCCGGAAACTTTGGGGGTTTTTTTGGATTCTATTTCACTGGCACTGAATAGAGTAAAAGAAATAGTGTGGGATGGCCCAGCTCCCTTGATTTCCATGGGATTAAAAGAAAATTAAACTACATTGTTCCTCCCAGAGGAAATAATGGCAGCTATGCAGGGTCAGTCCAAGGGTTTCTGCTGCCCCAGGCAAACGCCCCAGCCCTGCTGCCCCCCCCCCCATGCCAAGCCACCCTGGCCCCCATGCCATCGCCCCCCTGCATCACACTGCTGTTGTAATGCCACCAATTCTGTCGGTGAGGTCTGGGGAGGGAGGATGCCTTGGCTCGGTGCGGCGGCCCATGTGCTTTGGCATGCATGTCCTGCAGCTTCTGACTCCACCTCCGACACAACTTCCTGTTGGAAGTGGGTCAGAAGTGGCAGGCCATGTGTGCCGTGAGTGCCATACCATGCCATCCCCAGAGGTCTGCTGCCTAGGTGGCTGCCTAGCCCACCTGGTGGACGGGATGGCTCTGAAGCTATGTGGGCAAAAGGGAGGCTTTGTGGACATAGTCCTGCTTTGAACAACAGAGAATCTATTCATTCAGATGTTTGGGACAATATGATATTCAGCTGCTGTTCACTTTCAGGTTTAGAAATTTGTTTTCAGTGTGACCGAAATAAAGCGTAAATAGGTAAATGTATAAGTTACTGTCTTGTTGAAATATTCTGCCACATGCTGTATTGGGGAGAGGGCAGCAAAGGAGAGGCCCGGGAGTAGTCTTCTCTTCCTTTGGACTTCCAGCTCACTTGGAACCAGGGCTGGGATTCTAGCATCATGAACTTTCTTTCACAACCATCCTGGAATTTTTTCCCATGTTTTATATCCCCTCCCAACTCACTAAGCCTAGGTATTGTGGTGACAGTCCTCAGCAAGGAGCCATGTACCAGGGCTCTGTCTGAGACCCCGTGGTAATGGTCCCTAAATACATCCACTTAGTGTTGCTGTTACATGGTAGCTAGGATCCCCTCTCCCTCTGCAGCACAGCCGGCCCAAAGATCAGAAGACCTGACCTAGCAATTGAATCCAGTTCCTTCTGTACAGCATGACTCAGCTAGCTCTGGAAATCAATTTTGTATATTGCTGAGTGCAATGCAATGTGTGCCTTCAAGTCCTGGTGACCCAGCAGCTTCTGGGCAATTTAGTGTGCTCATCTGCAATTCAGGGGGGACATGAATGCCTGGCCAGTACCTGGATCGTACGGATGACCGCAGCATCACTAGGTGCTAATGTGATAGAACGGAAAAAATCACAAAAGGTTCTCCTTAGCTAAATGTCAAAACACATCTCTTTCAATGAGAAGTCCCTCAGAATAAGAGCATTCAACAGTGCAAACAGCACTGATACATGCCCAAAAGCACCATATAATGTCAGGTTGGTAAGGATCCATACTTAGCACTGTAAAGACTGTTTTTAGAGATGACCAATGAAAGAATAATTACGGATTTCTTCTACTGCCATGTGTGTTTTGATGCAAGGTATGTCATGACAAATATGTCACTTTCTACTTGCTGTTATTATATCTGTGAGTGCACTGAGATCGCCTTGCACTGTTCTGGGCATGCAACAGACTAGTATATCTACTCTGCTTTGCATCAGCATTTATGTATCTTCAGTAGTTATGTGTAGTTTGCATCGGCACAACATTGTCAGCGAGAGGAGCAGCTTAGGAGATGCACGTTTTACAGAGGAGGCGTGGCCATCAGAGACATCCATAGGTATATGGTGGAGACGGACAGGATTGGAAATATCCATCTTTTCAGAATATAGTGAGCGTGGGTACATCCAAACCATTTGCTGCGTATACACGTGTCTCGTCATAACAGCAGGGCCCATGTCATTCATGAGGTTTGCTAGTACCGCGCCAGAAATGTCTATGTCCCTGATTCCAGAATGGCGGGAGCGTGTATACCTGTGGCTGCAGAATCTGGGTGACAGCAGGCCCGTTTTTGATTTGTGACATGTCTGCGGCCCGGACGTGCATGTTATGGAATTGGCCGCCACATGAATTGATGTTCTCCCACCTTGGAAGAAAAGAAGAATGGGTGACACAAACCTTTAACAACAGGGTTCTAAATACTGTCTAGTATGTAGTAAACAAACAGGAATGGCCTAACCACTGGCTAAACTAGCCTCTTTCTACTCTGCCCTTGGTGCCAACTTTTCAAATAATTGGGCTGTCAAATATAAGGTTAACAGATTGTTTGCAGGCAAATCTGGGACACTTATATGGTGTGCTGGAGGAGGTGGGGGGAGGGGGAAGGGACCCTTTAGTTCCAGACTTGAGCAACAAGATGTGGAGGAAGGAAGAGGAGTCATTATCTTGCCCCCCCCCCACCCCATCCATCCCATGACAGCAACAATATCACTTCCAAGCAGACAAATCGACAGAAAAATAGAAACAGTAATGCATTTCCCCCATACTGTGCAAAATATAAAGATAATGGATGTAAATTCTAAAAACGGACATATTTGAATCATTAAATTCAAATAATGTTTTTCTACCCCCTCTGTTCCTATTGCTGAAATCAGGAACAGGAGGCTACCAAACAACTGGGAGTTGGGGACACAGCTCTAAAATCGGGGACATCTGGTAACCTTAGCCAAATACAACACAAGTCACTCTTCTCTGGACGCACAATGAATGATCTTGCTCAATTTTGGGGGTATTCAGTACCCACCACTGCATCCATATTACTGGCACCTATGCCTCTGTCAATTGCAACTTCCCTTCGAAGTCAGAATGTGAGGGGTCAGTGGGACTTGCAAGACTATAGGGCTCTATTCATTTTTGACTTAGAGGGAAACGGGAGCCGACGGGTGAGATGGAGGAGGTGGCAGAAACTGTGGCTAAGAACTACTGTGATTCATCCTGTCAGTCAGAGATGATTCCGAAACAGGGAACCTGACTATGTGGGATGTTCAGGGGGGTGAGGGAGAGCAGAGGGAATGTGATTACTGTGAGGGTGATGCATGGGGGGGGGGGGGGCAGCAAAGAGTATAGTTTTCCTAGTTGACAAAAATCTTTGCACCAGTCCTGTAAACAAAAATCAAATTTCTAATGGTGGCAGGAAGAAAAAACTACTGTAATCCAAATTTATCCTGATTTCTCTATCACAGGCAAGGCTGAATTAGTCAATTCCACCTGATCAAGTCAGTCTTTTTCAGGGTATATAACTTGAACTAAACTTCTAAAATGCCCCATCTGATAAAATACATCCTTTTATGTTCTTTAGAACATATTATATGAAGCTGTTTCCTGTGTGTATGTATTTCATATTAAACAATGACACATTTTTTAACTAGCTTTATATAATATAGATTAAATCGGAACAAAAAAACCCTCAATGTGCTTTCTCAAAGAGAAGAAGGGAACAGATATAGCTAAGGAGCGCTGCTGTCTGACTCCTCCTTCTGGTGGGAGGTTATAGCTCTGAAAGCGGATAGGAGAAACCTTGCAGGCAGCTGTAGTCAGCCCACTCATTGCCTCCTTCCCAAGGAACTGGAGCGGACCCACTGCCCGCACAATTGTTTTTTGACACACCTCAGAACTGGCATCCCTGGAGATCACCTAGTTTTGCCAGTAGCCAGTGTAACAACGATTTTCAAAAAAGGGTTGCAGGGATTATTAAGAAAGGAAATAGTAGGAAATAGTATAAAAACTGGGACATTGCCAGGACATGATTACTTTCCTGATTATTGCCCTACAAATCTACTTTTTTTTTATTACTAATTTTTGTCGGCTCGTTCACCATGAGAAGGAACTTTCCCTCTCTCATAGCAAACCCTCCTTTTACTCTTTTTTTAAAAAAGAGTGCACGCACCCTTTTACCAACATACCGAGGCAAAATTATTAAATTATCCTCAGATTTTCAGAAAAGAATAGAGTCAAAGCAAAGCAAGTACTTAGCTTAAAATCCGCTCTAGCAGCAGCCCGAAAAAGATCCTCAAACCGGATAGCGAAGGTGTCTTTCTTTCTCTCCGCTCCCAGACCGCCATTAATAACTTAGCAGCCCATCTTTAATGAATTATCTTCCATATACTCTTCAACTCCATATCTTCATTGTCTCATTAGTTACACTTTTTGAAACAGATTCGTGGTGAAGACGCTTCTCAATATTGTAGTACTGCATACTGCAAGAGGAAGGACCGGGAGATTCAAGGTCCGAAACACGGCGCTGTGTACTATAATATTGAGAAGCATCTTCACCACAAATCTGTTTCAAAAAGTGTAATGAGACGATGAAGACATGGAGTTGAAGAGTATATGCACGTATTTAACAAATAAGTAACTTCACATTAATTCACATCTGCATTTCATGCTAAACACAGTCGTCGTGATAATGCGTCAAATGACACACTTTGGGGTTTCTAGGTAAAATTCCTTTTGAGGCTTCTAGTGTTAACATAACAACATTTATGCAGAATGTGTTGCCTTGGATAATGAGGGTGCCCAATCCATGGAAATGGAAGTGCTCTTAAATGAAAGACTTAATTCCCAATCTACTGGTACCAAATAGGAAGAAAAAATTCACAAAACAGAAACTACTACTACTTGGAGATTCCATCATCAGAGGCACCAACTTAGGAACACAGTTCAAAGGAGAGAGGATGGTCAAATGCGTCCCAGGCTCTTCATCCAGCAGGAATACAGACCAAATTGTTGGTATAGCTAGTGCAGAAAGTGGATCAACAAGAGGCTATGCTGTGCTGATGGACTACATCTCTCCGTTGCAGGGAAAAGGATACTAAGTGAAATATTCAGGCAGTACGTGGACAGCATTTAAATTAGGGAAAGGGGGTGATGGATGGAGAAGGACAAGTTCAGTAAGTCACTCCCAGCAAAAGCAAAACAAAATTGGAAACAATCACACTTTTGAACCACACATCAATGGCAAGCTGGAAGGGGCGTGTAGAACAAAATCCATGCAAAATGCAGGCGAACCAGTCAACAAATGCTGGAAAGCAATGAGCACAAATGCTCAAAGCCTACCCAACAAAGTTCCTGATCTGGAAGCCCTAATAGTGGAAATGGACTTGGACATTGTGGCCATTGCAGAAACATGGTTTAACGAGTCACATGAATGGGATATAGCCTTAACTGGATATAATCTATTTAGAAAAGATAGAGAGGGTAGAAAAGGAGGAGGAGTAGCCCTGTATATCAAAAGCAATATTAAAGCTGCTGAAATGCAGGGGACATGGGGAAAAGAAGAAGCGCTGTGGATTGTGTTGGAAAAAGGAGATGGCACTGTCATGCATACTGGTGTGATCTACAGGCCTCCAACTCAAACAGAAGAAATGGATAGCGAATTGATTGTTGATATTGCAAAGATAACCATGAAGGGGGAAGTGATCATATTGGGTGACTTTAATCTATCCAATGTAGATTGGACTGTTCTTTCTGCAAATCTGGAAAGAAGTAAAAAAATTGTGGATACCTTCCAAGATGCATTACTTAAACAAATGGTGATGGAACTGACCAGGAAGAGCTCCGTGCTAGATTTAGTGCTCACCAAAGCAGATAGCGTGTCGAATATCCAAGTGGGTTCCCATGTGAGCAGCAGCAATCATCACGCGGTTTGGTATGAGATAAAAACGAAGGTAGAATCCAATCACAGAAAGCTCAAATTCCTAGACTTCAAAAACACTGACTTCAGTAAAATGGCCAAGTACCTGAAGGAGGAGTTGGCAGGGTGCAGGGATAAGGGAAGTGGAATTGCAATGGGTTAAACTAAAGGAGGCAATAAATGGTGCAACAGATACATACATAAGGAAAGTAAATAAAAACAAGAGGAAAAGGAAACCTATTTGATTCTCCAAAGAAGTGGCTTCACAAATAAAGGCATAAAACACAGCTTTCACAAAATTCAGAAGCTCGCAAACAGAGGAACACATAAAAGAATACAAGATAAAACTAAAAGAGACAAAAAGAGAAATAAGAATAGCAAAATCAAAGGCAGAAGAAAAGATGGCTAAAGATTTGAAGTGTGGCGACAAAACGTTTTTCAGGTATATTCGAGAGAGGAGGAAAATCAGAGGTGGAATTGCAGGACTCAAAAGTGCTGAGAACGGATTCAAGGAAAGTGACATTAAAAAAGCGAAAATTCTAAACAAATACTTCTGCTCTGTTTTTACTAGAGAAAATCCTGGAGAAGGACCATCTGTGATTGACAAATATACAAATGGGAATGGAGTAGATACCACACCATTCACAAAAGATGATGTGTTAGAACAGCTTGCAAAACTGAAAGTGGACAAGGCTATGGGACTAGATGGGATACATCCCAGGATATTGAAAGAGCTCAGTGAGGTTCTTGCAGGACCGTTAAAGGATGTTTTTAATAGATCCTTGGAGACAGGAGAAGTTCCACAGGATTGGAGAAGGGCTGATGTGGTACCTCTTCACAAAAGTGGTAGTTGGGAAGAAGTGACAAACTACAGGCCAGTAAGCCTTATATCAGTGGCAAGAAAAGTAATGAAAGCACTCCTAAAAGAGCGAAAAGTGGACTTCCTCCAAACCAATAGGTTGCATGATCTGAGGCAACATGGTTTAACCAAAGGACGATTTGCCAAACAAACCTGATTGAGTTCTTTGACTGGCTGACAAGAGACCTAGATCAAGTGCATGCGATGGATGCGATCTACCTAGATTTCAGCAAAGCCTTTGATACTGTTCCTTATGGGAGGCTTATCAATAAACTCAACAGCTTGGGGATGGGTCCTACGGTGGTGAACTGGATCAGAAATTGGTTGACTGACAGACGACAGAAGGTGACGGTAAATGGAACTCATTCGAATGAAAGGAAGGTGATTAGCGGTGTGCCTCAGGGTTCGGTCTGGGACCGGTACTGTTCAATATATTTGTGAGTGATATTGCTGAAGGACTGAATGGAAAAGTCTGTCTTTTTGCAGATGACACGAAAATTTGCAACAGAGTGGACTCCCCTGAAGGAATGGATAACATGAGGAAAGATCTACAAAACCTGGAAGAATGGTCTAATACTTGGCAGTTAAGATTTAATATGAAGTGTTATACACTTGGGAAGCAGAAATCCAAGGGAATTGTATGCGATAGGGAGCGAGAGGTTGATGTGCATGGACCAGGAGAAGGAACACAGAGTGATTGTTTCTGAGGATCTCAAGGTGGTGAAACAGTGTGACTAGGTGGTGACAAAAGCCAGAAGGATGATGGGTTGCATACAGAGAGGAATTACCAGCAGAAAGGAAGAGGTTCTAATGCCACTGTACAAGTCATTGGTGAGGCCTCACTTGGAATACTGTGCTCAGTTCTGGAGACCACATCTCGCAAAGGATATAAAATACTGGAAGTAGTTCAGAGGAAGGCAACCAAAATGATTTGGAGCTTGCGTCAGAAGACTTATGAGAAGAGACCTGAAGACCTAAATATGTATACTTTGGAGGAGAGGAGGGACAGGGGAGATATGATTCAGGCCTTTAAATACTTAAACAGTATTAATAAACAAACAAACCTCTTCCAAAGACGGGAAGTTGTAAAATTAGAGGGCATAACATGAAGCTGCAAGGGGGTAAACTGAAAGGCAATGTCAGCAAATACTTTTTCACTGAAAGGGTGGTGGATGCTTGGAATTCCCTCCCGATGGAAGTGGTGGGGGCAAATACAGTGACAGAATTCAAAATGGCATGGGACAGACACAATGGATCCCTTTATAGCAACAGGATAAAATCAAAATAAACATAACTATCTCTTATATCTGAAGAAATAGGGGTGAGCTACACGGAGCGCTGGGTACACCCCTAAACAAAGGCATGAGGAGGGGTGACCTGCACGGAGTGGCAGGTGTACCTACTCTTGCCGCCTTGCTGGGCAGACTAGATGGACCATATTGGTCTTTATCTGCCGTGATATACTATGTTACTATGTAACATGAAATCTGTAAACATGTGATTCATGCTACACAGATTTACAATTTAATTAATTAATTTATTAATGTACTTGTTTATTTTTGGGCTAGAATATTACCCATCCCTCTCCAAAAGGATTCCAAAAGGATTATCAACCATCCCCTTTAAGAGACTTTGCAGCCCAGAGTTCAGGGCTGGGAGGGTTTGGCTCAGAGGGAGAGGTTAAGAACCCAGCAGGCTGCAGGAGGGAGAGAGGCCTGTGGAGCCAGAAATCCTTCCAAGGCAAGCCGTGCAAAGGAACTTCAACTGAGGATGAAGGAAGGGCAGGGAGAAACAGCTTGTGGAGGTTTAACAAGCTGGGGCAGAAGTAAAGCTGTTTTGTTTTCCCTGAACTGCTGTCTGTTTGAGGTTTTGCTTTGTGGAGGTTTAACAATCGGATAGAATAAAAATTGTTTTTGTTCTCCCTGTGTGGCAGGTGCAGGCCTGTGACCCACGGTGTCTGACATAAGCAGGCCAGCATGGCTAGCTTGACCTGTAAATGAGGCCTGTGGAGAGGCATATAGGATTGCACATCCCCCAACATGCTGCTATTGTAAGATAGAACTCAGTAGAAGTATTGAATTAGCTTAGGTAGGCAGAACTGTAGAACTGAGAAATGGAAAAATACAGAAAAGACATGTTTAAAAGTTACTGATAAGAAAAAGTACATCTGCAAAGAAATAATGAGGAGTGCTGACAGATGAGTTACAGAACCTTGCTCTTCTACACGCACAAATTGGTTCTATGGCCTTGAGAGTGTGAAAGTAACAAGTTGATGAACTGGCCATTGTAATTAGGACTAGAAGGGGGGCATGCAGGTGTCATGCCCACAGAAGGGACATAATTGGATAAACTTATCAGTACCGGGACCAATGGAAGAGGTACGGGAGGTACGGGAGGTTACCGGGACCAATGAAATGTTTTTCTATACCTAGAATGGAACAAAAGTCTATAAAAGTTGTTGTAATGCTTGAAAACTTTGCTCAGCCATTTTGAAATTGACTGGTTCGAGACTTGTGCACAAATAAATGATTTGGACCTTCTGAACAGACTCCTGGTATCATTGGTTTGTCTGCGCTTTGCTGCTACATATTCCTTGGTGCGTTGGCCGGGAAGTTGTGGAATCAAAGTGTATATAGGGCAATATACCACGACTTTCCGCCTCTATAGGCTTGGTCCTGCCGGGATCGCGCCCTTCCGACGAGGGCTGCTCCCTGGCGCCACCGGTCCCTTGTATCGGAGGGAGCTGGTCGGACCTCGGCGGGTGCCGGGCCCGGTTGGAGCCAACGCCTCGAACCCGAGTGAGGGGAGTCCGAGGTCCAACTCATGCGCCTGCTTGGGAAGTTTGAGGACCGGATCCGGTGAGTATAGTTTTGATTTTGGGTCTAGACAGAAATAGAAAGAGCAGTACTGCCATTGGAACTTGGAATTTGGAATTTGTAATCTCGAGATATTGGGAATTGGTAAGAGAGCATGATCAACTCTCAAGGAAGAGCCGAGTAACCCCGCATGGGAATTCGCTGGGTGAAACCCTCATCCTTTTTGTAATTGGGAAAAAGACTAGTCAGAACAGATAGAAACGAATGCATTCTGGGATACATTGCTAGCATGATTGTGTGAACGAAGTGTGAATGAGAGGTCTGGCAGCACGGACCAAGTGAAGGCGGACCCCTGAGTAGCGCATTTCCTGACCGGGCGACCGCGTTCAGGTCGCGAAAAGGGGGAAAGCGATTGTCGTCTTGTCTTGTTATTTGTACTCCCTATACGTTTCCAGGACCGTGCGGACCCCTTACCCACGGTCCGCCCTCCTTTTCCCTTCTGTCTGTTGTTGCGCGCACACATCGAAATGGGAGGGGCGGGGTCTACTAGAAACACTCCATTAGAATGTATGATCGCACATTTTAAAGAGGGATATTCAGGAGATTATGGTATTAAAATGACAGCAGCCCGTTTGCAGATTTTGTGTACTAGGGAGTGGCCCGATCTAGACCCCATCTGGCCCCGAGAGGGAACGTTCAATGTAGAGATTATTCAGTCAATACACCGTAGAGTGCGGATAGCGCACCCCGATCAGTACCCCTATATAGATTCCTGGTTAAGTATTTGTGAAGATCCGCCCCCCTGGGCGCAGCGCTGTTATGAGGAACAGTGCAGAATAATGTTAGCGAAAACAGATTCTAGACAGAAAACGGAACAGCCTAAAATGAAAGAGCAGGACAAGAAAGCCAGAAAGAAGCCCATACTGGTAGATCCTGATTCCCCAGAAATAATTCTCAGGCAGCCCCGAACCCCAGGTCCAATAAGAGTAGCCCGGCGTCCTGCCCCAGAACCCCAGAGACGGCCAGAGCCGGGGCGGGACCCAACCCCTGATCCCCCTCCCGGAGGAAGGAAAGAGGAAGAATTAGTGGAAAGAGAAGAGGAGGATATAAAAAGTGAGTCAGAAGCGGAGATAGAAGAAGGAGAAAAAGAGAATCCCCCAGACGAGGAGGACAGTGTACAAATAATTGAGAAAGCCAGCGCTAGCACTAGCACGCCAGTAAAAGAGAAACCCAAAGCAAAACCTGTTGAGAAAAAGAAAGTGACTCCTGCAAAGGCAACGACAATAACCCTTAGATCCCAAAAGACAACTATGGCGGCCAAACTGTTTCCCTTACGGCAAGTCCCGGGAGTGCCCGTAAAGAATGATAATGATGAAGTGGTAGCGGGACCCCTAACTTATGTATATATCCCTTTCTCTACAACTGATTTATTAAATTGGAGGTCGCATTATGCCTCCTATACTAGTAAGCCCCAGGAGCTGACAGAATTAGTAACTAGTATTATGGAAACTCACCAACCCACTTGGCCAGATTGCCGTCAGCTCCTGACCACCCTATTCACTACAGAAGAACGAGCAAGAATTAGAAAAGCAGCTATTGAATGGATGGCAGAAAACCCTGTAGCTCCGGCACAGGGGCAGAATATAATAGACCGTCGGGAAGCAGCTCAGAGAGAATTCCCGAATGAAGACCCCCAATGGGATCCAAATACAGATGAAGGATCCACAGCCCTAGTCCATTTTCGCCAAGGCTTTTTACAAGGCCTGAGAAGGGGGGGCCAAAAAGCTATGAACCTTTCCAAAGTTGCAGGAGTTATCCAAGGGATAGATGAGAGCCCAGCAGATTTTTATGAAAGATTAACTGAAGCCTACAGAATGTATACTCCCTATGATCCCGAGGCACCAGGAAGTTTATGTATGGTGAATTCTGCTTTTGTAAACCAGTCTCAACCAGACATTAGACGTAAATTACAGAAATTAGAAGGGTTTGCGGGCATGAATGCAACACAGTTAGTGGAAGTCGCTCATAAAGTGTATGTGAATCGTGATACTGAAAGACAGCGAGAATGTGATAGAAAGATGAAGAAGAAAGCTGATTTTTTGGCTGCGGCCATAGTTGAAAAGAAAAGGGGAGGTGTCCCTAGTCGAAGGAGCAGAGGAAGAGGGCGGGGTCAAGGCGGAGGCCGGACCCAGAGACTAGGCGTGAACCAATGCGCCTATTGCAAAGAGGAAGGACATTGGAGAGATACGTGCCCGCAACTCGAAGACGCCCAGCAAGATGACGACAACGATCATCAGTGGCGAGAAGAAAGACGAGGCCGTCCCCGAGGCCGAGGAGGAGCCAATCGAGAACAATACCAGCGAGAGAGAGGAGGAGCCATTCAAGCATTGGCCACACCAGCCCATGATGAGGATGACGTGGATTAGGACAGACCGGGCTCCAAGTTTGCTTTAGGTCTCCAGGAGCCTATGGTCGGAATACAAATAGGAGACCAAATTATGAACTTTATGGTTGATACTGGAGCTCAGCATTCAGTAATAGACAAAAAGATAGCCCCATTCACTACAAAAGCAGTCACCATTATAGGAGCAACTGGTGCCAAAGCTACAAAGTCTTTTCTTCAAAACCGAATATGCAGTCTAGGAGGACAGCAAGTAACTCATCAATTCCTTTACATGCCCGAATGTCCAGTACCACTACTGGGACGAGATATGCTAGCCAAGCTTCAAGCACAAATATCTTTCTCTGAACAAGGAGAAATGCAAATGACAGTAAATTCCCAAGCCAAACCAGCAGGAGTAATGCTGCTGACCGTGCCCCGAGAAGAAGAATGGAGGTATTACGTTGATGACTCCATCCAAGATACCTATTTTGAACAAACTCTAAAGAACATCGATGCTCCACCTGGAGTATGGGCAGAAGGCAGTCCCCCAGGCCTAGCCAAGCATATAGCTCCAGTGATTGTAACCCTCAAGCCTAGTGCTATACCAGTGCACGTCAAACAGTACCCTCTCCCAAGAACTGCAATTGAAGGCATCCATCGCCACCTACAAAGATTGCTCGAGTATGGCCTACTAAAAGTATGTCAATCCCCATGGAATACTCCACTTTTGCCAGTAAAGAAACCTGGGACAGATGATTATCGCCCAGTGCAAGATTTGAGAAGAGTAAATGATGCAGTTGAAACCATACATCCAGTTGTACCCAATCCTTACACTCTTCTAGGACTGATACCTGCTGAAGCTACCCATTTCACTGTACTGGATTTGAAAGATGCCTTCTTTTGCATAAGATTAGCCCCTGTAAGCCAAATATTGTTTGCATTTGAATGGCAGGACCCCATCTTTGGAAGAGGGTGCCAACTCACCTGGACAAGATTACCCCAAGGATTCAAGAATTCGCCTACCATCTTTAGTGCTGCACTGAATCAAGACCTTTCAAGCTATCCAGTAGCCCCGGGGAAGAGAGTGCTTCTCCAATACGTGGATGATCTGTTGATAGCTGCCATATCAGAAAGTGAATGTATACTAGCCACCAAAGACCTCTTGCAGTTACTAGATGAAGCTGGATACAAAGTTTCCAGAGCCAAAGCACAGCTATGCCAAAAAGAAGTGAAATACTTGGGTTTTCGTATTACCCAAGGAAGCAGAAGATTAGGCAGAGAAAGAAAAGAAGCAGTATGCAGAATTCCAACTCCAACAACCAGAAAGCAAGTCAGAGCCTTTCTGGGAGCAGCAGGATATTGCCGAATCTGGATACCTAACTTTGCCCAAATTGCTAAACCACTGTATGAAGCCACAAAAGGAGAAGAAAAGTCACCACTGGAGTGGGGACTTGAGCAGGATACAGCCTTCCAGAAGTTAAAAGAAGAATTGATGTCATCACCAGCACTCGGACTACCAGATGTCCACAAACCTTTCCACTTGTTTGTACATGAAGCACAGGGAAATGCCTTAGGCATGTTGACTCAGAAATTGGGAAATTGGGAGCGACCTGTAGCATACCTATCGAAACAATTGGACCCTGTGGCCAAAGGATGGCCACCTTGCTTGAGAGCAGTTGCAGCTACAGCGCTACTAGTGAGTGAAGCAGACAAACTCACATTAGGACAGAACATACGAGTCACTGTGCCACATGCAGTCCTTGCCCTTATGGAACAGAAAGCAAATTATTGGCTCACCAATTCCCGAATGTTGAAGTACCAGAGCATGTTATGTGAAAACCCACAAATACAACTTGAAGTGAGCCATGCCTTGAATCCAGCCACCTTGATACCCATCAGCGAAGAACTCCCAGAACATGATTGTATCGAAGTCATGGAAACTGTGTTCTCCAGTCGACCTGACTTAACAGATGTGCCCATAGACAATCCCGACCAGATCTATTATGTTGATGGGAGCAGTTTCATCCTTGATGGACGACGCTGTGCCGGATATGCAGTCGTCACTGAACACGAAGTAGTTGAATCATCAGCTCTAGCCTCAGGCACATCAGCCCAGAAAGCTGAATTGATAGCACTCACCAGAGCATTACTGTTAGGAGAAAAACTTGTGCTAAATGTATATACAGATTCCAAATATGCCTTCACTACCTTGCATGCCCATGGAGCTCTCTATAAAGAAAGAGGACTCATCACATCCGGAGGAAAATCAATCAAATATGGTCCCGAGATATTGATGTTACTTGATGCAGTTTGGGCCCCAACACGTGTAGCTGTCATGCATTGCAGAGGACATCAAGCAGGAAAAGGAGAAGTTGCCCGAGGGAATAGATTTGCAGATGCCTCAGCACGACAAGCAGCTATGACAGGACAGATTGCCCCACAAGCTATGCCAATGCAAGCAGCATTGTTTCCAGTACCTTTGAATCTATGGACCCCACGATATACCACCAAAGAATTGGATTACTATTGTGACAGAGAAAATGGAGTACTGAGAGATGGATGGATTGAGCTGCCACCAGAAGAGGGCAGTCAACCTCCAGGACGAATAGTAATTCCTGAACTATTAGGACCATCTTTTGTCAAAGCTTTTCACGAAGCCACCCACTATGGGAAGAGTGCTATGGAAAAAGCACTCAGACCACATTTCTACATCTCTCTGATGACAACCATATCAGCCTCAGTAGCACGTCAATGTCTAACCTGTGCCAAAAATAATGCCAAGCAAGGCCTTATAACGGCACCCCGAGTTCAGTCAGGAGGTGTCACCCCCATGCACAACCTCCAAGTTGATTTTACCGAAATGCCAAAAGCCAATGGATACCATTACCTATTAGTATTAGTTTGTACTTTCTCTGGGTGGGTAGAAGCATTCCCAACCAGAACTGAGAAAGCCCGAGAAGTTACTAAAGTTTTAATGAGAGAGATTGTCCCCAGATTTGGAATCCCAGCAGTAATAGGGTCAGACAATGGACCCTCATTTGTCTCCCAAGTTACTCAGCAGTTAGCAAAATCCTTGCAGATACAATGGAAACTCCATACTGCATACAGACCCCAGAGTTCAGGGAAAGTTGAGCGAATGAATCGTACCTTGAAAGCCCAAATGTCCAAGCTTTGTCAGGAGACACACTTGAAATGGCCCCAAGTGCTCCCCATAGCTTTACTCAGAATACGCTCAGCTCCTGTAAAGTCAACAGGATTTTCCCCTTTTGAAGTTCTGTATGGTAAACCCCCACCAATAGTGCAGGGAATCAAAGGAAGTTTAGCCCAGATTGGTTCAGAAGTAACCAGACAAGAACTCCTAGCTCTTAGTTTTGTTCTGCAGACTCTCCATACGTGGATCCAAGACCAGTTGCCTATCAACTTGACGGAACCCTTGCATCCCTACCAGCCTGGTACTTCGGTGTGTGGATCAAAGATTGGAAGAAGATACCGTTGGAACCCCATTGGAAGGGACCGTACACCGTCATCCTGTCTACCCCAACTGCAGTAAAGGTAGCCGAGATCGACGCCTGGATCCACCACAGCAGAGTCAAGCCCGCCGCCGATCCTGAACCAGAGCAGTGGACAGCAGAACAGCATCCTGATGTACCCTTGCGAGTTACTCTAAGACGGCAACCAGCAGCCTAGACACTTCATCACAAGTGCTTTGCAGTAGCCAAGTCTTTCGAAGAGGATTGCTGTTTTCCATGCAGCAACAGTTTTGTTTCAACGAACCCAATTTGTGTGTGATTTGACACACTACTTTGAGACTACATTGACTAAGCCAGACTTCACAAGCCGACTGAAATTGCTAATAAGTTGGTTAATGTGTACTGGACACCTTGAGGATCTTCAATCAACACTCAGCACCCGTTAAATTGCTTCATTAGCAAACGGGACGAAGAATAAAAGACCGTCGTGATCAAGATCAGCAAGCTGAGGATTCAGAAGAACTCCAATCAACATCAACATGTATCTTCGTTTTTGCTTTGCCTTGGTTGCCTTCTTTGGAGGTTTTGAACTGACTTATGCTTTACCTCCATGCACTGCTTGCATTACTTCTACTAGAACTGGACTGAAAGTAACTCAGACTTTGCTTTATCATTCTTACTATACCTGCAAGGGAACAGTAACTCGGTGTATCTATAACACCACTGAACTAAATGTTTGCACTCATGGCAAAATCAAAGCATGCTATAATCCGCATCAGAATCCATCCTATTACACGTTGGAAATAAGATGGAAGGATGCAGATGGACCTATATTAGCTGCTACACCACCACTTAAGGACATTACTAAACCTGCTGTTTTGAATTTTGATGCATGTAATGCCATTAATAGAGATAGTCAGTCCACCTGTGGTACATGGGAGAAAGCGTATCGAAATGACCATAAGTATATGTGTCCAGAAGGTGCCACAAATTGGTGGAAGTGTACAGGTAAAACAGGATCAGGCTATAGTACTGCTACAGCGGCAGACTACTATTGCCCGTATTGGGGATGTGTTTTTTATGCTACCTGGAACACTGGTATAACTGATGAGAAAATAGATAAACGGATGGCTACTCTAACCAAGCCAACCACTAATGATAAATGTCAGAAAGATGCTTGTAACCCCTTACACTTACGTATACACAATCCCCATGCATCGAAACAAGGATACAAGTTTGGTTTACGTATTGCTGGAGGAGCAATAGATCCAGGGACCATTGTGTATATCAGATTGAATACTCAAGCCCACAAGTCATCTAAATATCATATTCATAATACCTTTTATGAAGCTATGCATGTAAATAAGTTTGAGATCCCTCACCCTTCACATAATTTATTTCTAGAATTAGCCGGAGCAGTAGTATCTAGTCTGAAGATCTCAGATTGCTATTTTTGTGGCGGAACCCAAATGGGAGACCAATGGCCATGGGAAGCCCAAGAATTGAATTATTCTATGACTTACAACCAGACTGAATTACACAAGACTACCAGTGAATGGGTGTTAGCGCACTCAATCGTTGGACGTCTTTGCTATGCCAGAACTGGACCCCAGTTCACCCAAAAGGTAGGACAGCTGGTCTGTCTTAGCCAGAAGTACTATAATGCCACGGCCAAAAAGACAGCATGGTGGTCAGGAATCAGACATCCTGAACCTCCTAACCCATTAGCCAGATTTCCTGAACTCGCTGGTTTATGGACTAACCTTGCCAAAGTCCAAGCCTGGCAAGCCCCACCTGGCCTATATTGGATCTGTGGAAACCGAGCATATGCACAACTTCCGCCACACTGGGGAGGAGCATGTGTCTTAGGAACCATCAGACCTTCTTTCTTCCTGTTAAACACTGAACATGGAGAACAATTAGGATACCCTGTATACACTACCCACCGACACAAGAGAGCATTAAGACAGAAAAGAGAAGCCTTACAGATAGGCAAGTGGGAGAAGTGGCAAGGTGATGATTGGCCACCAGAAAGAATCATTGAGTATTATGGGCCTGCCACTTGGAATGATGATGGTATGTATGGTTATCGTACTCCAATCTATATGATTAATCGTATTATTCGCTTACAAGCAGTAGTTGAAATAATAACCAATGAAACTAGTCATGCTCTTACGCTCTTAGCTAGACAAAGTACTCAGATGCGCACTGCTATATACCAGAACCGCTTAGCACTTGATTATTTGTTAGCAGCTGAAGGAGGAGTATGTGGCAAGCTGAATTTAACTAATTGCTGTTTGAAAATAGATGATAAAGGTCAAGTAGTTGAAGAAATTGCTAAAGATATGCAAAGACATGCTTATGTGCCAGTACAGACTTGGCACGCATTGAAATTTCCTAACTGGTTTGCTAACCTTTTCTCTTGGCTGGGAGGATTTAAGACTTTCATTGTTTTAGTACTAATCCTTGTTGCTGTTATCTTTTTATTACCATGTTTAATCCCATGTTGTATGCGTTCCATTCAAAATGCTATTGATAATACAGTAGAGCGGAAGACCGCAACTAAAATAATGGCTTTATACAAAGCCAGTCCTAGTCGAAATCCTTCAATCATGATGTGATTCTTCTAAAAAGTGATTTAATTCTCACACCTTATTGAGTAATAGGGTGAGATTAATCAAAGGGGGGAATGTGGCAGGTGCAGGCCTGTGACCCACGGTGTCTGACATAAGCAGGCCAGCATGGCTAGCTTGACCTGTAAATGAGGCCTGTGGAGAGGCATATAGGATTGCACATCCCCCAACATGCTGCTATTGTAAGATAGAACTCAGTAGAAGTATTGAATTAGCTTAGGTAGGCAGAACTGTAGAACTGAGAAATGGAAAAATACAGAAAAGACATGTTTAAAAGTTACTGATAAGAAAAAGTACATCTGCAAAGAAATAATGAGGAGTGCTGACAGATGAGTTACAGAACCTTGCTCTTCTACACGCACAAATTGGTTCTATGGCCTTGAGAGTGTGAAAGTAACAAGTTGATGAACTGGCCATTGTAATTAGGACTAGAAGGGGGGCATGCAGGTGTCATGCCCACAGAAGGGACATAATTGGATAAACTTATCAGTACCGGGACCAATGGAAGAGGTACGGGAGGTACGGGAGGTTACCGGGACCAATGAAATGTTTTTCTATACCTAGAATGGAACAAAAGTCTATAAAAGTTGTTGTAATGCTTGAAAACTTTGCTCAGCCATTTTGAAATTGACTGGTTCGAGACTTGTGCACAAATAAATGATTTGGACCTTCTGAACAGACTCCTGGTATCATTGGTTTGTCTGCGCTTTGCTGCTACACCTGAACTGTTGTCTGGCCTGTTTTATAAAGAAAACCCCTTCCCACTGCATGCCACACTACCACAATTTTATAGTCTCATATTTTATGGATAGTAATGATGTTCCCTAGATATTTTATTTTGCCATCAAATTTCAATATCATATAAAATAAATTGAGGCATATAGTATATTGTGAATGTCTAGGCCCCTAACATCCAGACATCCATGTTTCAAATCATATCTCAGTTCCTATATAATATATGTGGGTTTGTGGTTTATCCTGATCCCCTTTTTTATTTATTGTGTTGAGTCTTGGACATTTCTGCTTTTAAACAGGCCAAAATGGGCATATTGATGGTAAATGTTAAGGAAATCATTGTTGGCTTCAGGCTCTTCCGTGCTTTCCTCAGAACGTGATCGTGTTTTGTGCTGTCCCTGCTCCCCATTCCAGAGGGTCTTAGGGGCTTGTTTACAAAGCCGCGGTAGCGGTTTCCTATCGTTATCGGAGCATAACGATCGGAAATCGCTACCGCGGCTTTGTAAACAAGCCCCATAGTGTCATTGCAGGGCTGTAGGGTGCAGAGGGAAAGATATGAAACTCTTATAAAGATTATAATTGATTCTGTGACTTGAAGTGGCTGTGTCCCTTAATTCCTGATAAAGAGGCTTTGCATTGTGTTTTGGAGATAAATGCCCCTTTCTATCACCTTTTTAATGCAGGATGCCATTATTATTATTAGTAATATTAGCATTATTTTCTTGACAGGGGTATCACCAAACATAGAGGATTTAGAGTGGCTAAGTAGAGAGAGCTTTCCAAATATTAAAATGTATTTGCTCCTTAACCAGAATTTCATAGCTCCTTAATTGAGACTTAACCAAAATTCAAATTGAAAAAGGAAACGTGTTTTCTCCGACTACCCAATAAACCATCTACATTCCTTTGTTAGTGCTTTGCTGTGTAGTTTGGGAGGCTGGAGCGGTGACCTCCTGTGTGAACTGCAGTGCAGCTCCTTGGTGCAGCTGGAAAGGAATATTTAGTCTCATGGGGCGATCAATACATGATCCTCGAGACTAGACAAATATCGTTGATCCAAAAACAGTGCACAGTGCTGAGCCACTGAGACTGCCGGGCTTGCTGAAGAGGCAACGTTCTCTTTTATAAGTATGCTCTTCACTCAGACAATGTATGCAAACACCACAATACACTCATTAGAAAGACCCTGGCACTTAGGTATCAGAGCACGTTTTCTCCAAAAAATATTTAGTTTAAAACCACTTAACATGAAGTAGTGTGGTTGCTGTGTAAGTCCACTTCAAAGGTTCATAGATAAAGCCAGGCTTTTTTTTTCAGGAGGTACTCAGTGATATTGAATACTGGGACAGCTTCCATTGGCTGCTAAAATTGAGCTCTGGTCCCCAGTTATTAGATAGCCCACTCAGGGCCGGTGCTACCCTTTAAGCCAGGTGAGCATGGCAGGAGAGCGCCATTGTTAAGGGGCATCAAAGCTAGTGGTGTTGTTGGCCTATGAGACAGGCTGATCCTGTGGGCTGAAGAGGAGAGTCTGCAATCGCAGCGAGCAATAGGGCATGTGCCCATGGAAGCAGCCTATCCCGTGGGCACACAACAGCACTGCTGACTGTGATTGTGGCTGTAGCTTTGGCACCATTTAACACTGATGATCATGGTCTCCTCTTTGGGCTGAAGAGGAGGGAAAGGCCACAATAGGGCTGCAGAGGAGTGAAGGAAGCACTGGGAACAGAACACAAGGGCCACAAGCCTGAGGCCAGCTGCTGTGTGCATTGACACACCTCTAACCTTACCGTTCTCACCTAACACAGACTGGCTCTTCCTGTGGGTATCATATTTGGGGCAGAAAGTGACTGTTAAGCTGCTATGAGCTGCATAAATGCTGATGCAGCGAACACACAGCCTCCTTTTGAACCACAGGTATTCTGTATATTTGGAGCCCTGTGTGGTTCAAACAACTGATGACTGATTCGCACAGGGCTGAGCACATTATGCACTGAGCGTGGCACAGTTTAGTCGTCAGTTGTTTGAACTGCACAGGACTCCATACATACATGCTCTGTGAGTTTAAACAGTGAAAACACCAGTTCCTATCAGCCAAAGAAGAAAGGAGGGGTTCATCTAGAACCGGGAGATCTCCAGGCCCTGTCAGCCAAAGAAAAATGAAGGAAGAATAAGGCAGCATTGATGGAAAGAGGTAACTAAGGTGGGTGTGTGACAGCTGGTTGAGGGGCTACTGAAGCTAGGCAGGGGATTGGGGGGGGGAGGGTTCTAGTCACCAAAGTGTGTGTGTGGGGGGAGAGGTTGGAGTGAGATGGATATTAAGATCTTAAGGGGAAAGGAAGATATTGAGATCAGAAAGAGGTTGTGGTGAGGGGTAGGGGATGATGTTGAAGCCAAAGGGGGGATGCATAAGGGGATGAGAGAGCTTGAGACTGAAGAGGCTGCCCTGGGAGATGAGAGAGATTTGGGGGAGAGGGGCAGAGCAGAACAGAGGATAAAAGATTGAAGACTGGATGGGACAAGGGAACACTGGGTATTAAAGAAACATGCGCATGCATGCTTTTTAATACCCATTCCTCTCTGTCTTTCCTTATTCAGTCTTCAATCATTTGTCCTCTCCTCTGCTCTTTCTTTCCCTCCAATGCTCTTCAGTCTCAAGCCATTTAGCCCTACCCTCTGCTTTCTATCTTTTAACCAGTTCCCGATCCACAATAGTACACTGCCTCCTATCCCATGACTTTTTAGTCATGGGATAGGAGGCAGTGTACTATTGTGGATCGGGAACTGGTTAAAAGATAGAAAGCAGAGGGTAGGGCTAAATGGCCAATATTCCCAATGGAAAAAGGTGAATAGTGGAGTACCCCAGGGATCTGTACTGGGTCCGCTACTTTTTGACATATTCATAAATGACCTGGAAAAGGGAATAACGAGTGAGGTTATCAAATTTGCAGATGATACAAAACTGTTTAAAGTTGTTAAAACCCAAGAGGATTGTGGAAAACTGCAGGAGGATCTGGATAAATTGGAAGACTGGGCATCCAAATGGCAGATGAAATTTAATGTGGACAAGTGCAAAGTTATGCACCTAGGAAAGAACAACCCACCCTATAGTTACACAATGCAAGGTTCCACATTGGGAACCACCACCCAGGAAAAAGATTTAGGAGTCATCGTGGATAACATGTTAAAACCCTCTGCCCAGTGTGCAGCGGCAGCCAAGAAAGCAAATAGAATGCTAGGTATCATAAAGAAAGGGATGGAAAATAAAACAAAGGATATTATAATGCCTCTGTATCGTTCCATGGTACGACTGCACCTTGAATATTGTGTGCAGTTCTGGTCACCGTATCTTAAAAGGACATAGCATTATTAGAAAAAGTACAGAGAAGAGCCACCAAAATGATGAAGGGGATGGAAGGCTACTCCTATGAAGAGAGGCTACAAAGGTTGGGGCTCTTCAACCTGGAAAAGAGACGGCTGAGGGGAGATATGATAGAGGTCTATAAATTAATGAATGGAGTGGAGCAGGTAAACGTGGATCAATTGTTTACGCTATCAGAATATAGACAGACTAGGGGACATGCAATGAAGCTACAGGGTAAACTATTTAAGACAAATAAGAGAAAATATTTTTTCACTCAACGTGTAATCAAACTCTGGAATTTGTTACCGGAGGATGTAGTAAGGGCTGTTAGTGTAGCTGGGTTTAAAAAAGGTTTGGACAAGTTCCTGGAGGAAAGGTCCATAAACCACTATTAAAAAGGGACCCAGGATAATCAATGCTTGACCCAGTACAAGCATTGTGGAACCTGTGTCTTTTGGGGATACTGCTAGGTACGTATGACCTAGATTGGCCACTGTTGGAAACAGGATACTGGGCTTGATGGACCTCGGTCTGACCCAGTATGGCATATCTTATGTTCTTATGTTCTTATGTCTCCACCATGCAACTTTACAAACTTGTTTTCATATGTGATTAAAGGTGGGACCGGCCCATCCATTGAGCGAGAATGTTGTTCGCACAGGGCCCCGAGCTTCAGGAGGCCCCGCGTGAACTTCATTCTCGAATGGTGAGCTTCAGAGGGTGCCGGGAAATGCCCTTTAACCTTTTCTGGCATTCAGCGCGCTTCACAAGAACACAGCTGCCAGCGTGAGGGAAAACGCCACTCTTCACACTGGCGGCTTTGCAGAGGTGTGCCGGCGTTCCCGGCTCCCTCTGAAGCCACTCAGATGGGGTGAGACTCTTCGGGGAGGGGGGCTAGGATAGGCTTGGAAATGGCTGACGGGAGGCTAGGATTGGAAATGGGCGATGGGGGGGTGGGGCTTGGACTCGAAATGGGCTGATGAGGGGCTAGGATAGGACTAGAAATGGACAATGTGGGGGGGGGGGGCTAGGATTGCAAATAGGCTGATGGGGGGAGCTTGGACTGGAAATAGGCTGATGGGGGTTGGAATAGGACTGGAAATGGCTGATGGGGGGGGGGGGCTAGGACTGGAAATGAGCTGATGGAGGGGCTAGGACTGGAAATTGGCTGATGTGGGGACATGGTAAAATGGGACTAGAAGGGAGCTGATGTTGGAGGAGGACTAGAAGAGGATGGGCTGGGGAAATGAGGATGGAGAGGGGAAAAGATATTTTGTGTGGGAGGGAAGAAAAATCTACAATTGGCCGGGTATTGGGAGAGTAAGTGGGGATTGTGGATGGAAGGGTGAAATTTGAGTGGATGATAAAAGAATAAAGAAAGAAATGGAGGAAAGAGCAAAAGAGGAAAGATTAGTATATTAAAGCAGATGTAGAGAGAGAATGGAAAAAATCTAGAAGAGAGAAGAAAGGACAAATGGACAGCTCACAGAAGATACAAAGAAACCACAAGAAAGTGACTGGAGCAATTGCAAATGAAAAATAAAATGCCCAAACAGAAAGGTAGAAAAATACCTTTTTATTTTTAATTTATTAATTGGAATATGTCAGCTCTGGGAAATGTGTATCGCTAATGTCTTTGTGTTTTTGTTTAATATAAGAGGAAATTAATTTATAGTTTTATTTCTCCATTGTTATTGTACAGTCCAAGTTTGGCGTTTGGGGTTCCCAATTTAATTATTGTCTTCCTATTTGTAAATTGTGATCCCTTGTTCTTTGTTTGCTGACGGTCTATGTTTTGCATGTATAACCAAGCTGTGGTATTCTGTTCATGTAGTTTCTATTTGACAGTGCCACTTGTTCTCTTTCCCCAGAAGAAGATGTATTGGTATTCTCTGAGATGTATTGGTTTAATATTTGCAGTGTTGCTTTTTGATAGGTAGGATTTGGTGCTTTGTGAGTCCTGGTAGTGCTGTTATGATTCGGTGGGTTTGCTATGGGTTCTAAATGCCCAATTAAACAAGATTCACTGAAAAAAACCTTATCAAAACTTATCTTTTTGTCGGAGCAAGCCGGAGGAGGGACGGTATGGAAATCCGCCCCACACCAGACGGCAGGCTTCTTTTTTTAGTTATGGTTCCTCACCAACAGAACTTGTTCACCACGTATTTTATCTACAAAATCTGTCCATAGTCTTTATTCATCCTGTAATTGCAGACGTTGCTCCCCAAAAGTACAAATTGCACAACGTGCACGTTTCGGGCTAGCGCCCTGTCTCAAGTGCTCTTACTCCACTGAACCAACAGGCAACAACATCGAAAAATGCCGTCATCGCGGCTAAGGTTAAATCTTGAATCAGGCCGTCTAATAACAAATGAACATTTAAAGAGGAACCAGCCAATAGGGGCAGGGACAACCCCACAATCAGGGGAACCCCAATCCCCATTGGCTAAACCCAACAAAGACAGCTAATGATGTCATAGCACGCTCAGCCACTCAATCTCACAGTTAAGGCCTTTTGGTTCGACAGTATCCAACTGAAATATCCATCTTTGTTCTAGCCACTGCAGTTTTTTGATCCGATCACCACCTCGGGGATCCACAGGGACATGATCGATCACAGACCACTCAAGGTCCTCAAACACATGATTGTGGGCAATACAATGAGCCACCATCAGAGCCGTATCTATCCGCTGACGTAACCTTGAAGCATGCTCCGAAAGTCTTATTTTAACAGGGTGAATCGTCTGTCCAATGTAAAGAGCAGGGACAGCGCACAAAATAAACAACGTAAACCGACTGGCAAGTAGTGTCCCATTTCCGTTTATAAGTTTTCATAGTCAATTGACAATGCCATTCCAACCCTGAAAGGGTAGCCGCACAATAGGCACAGGTGTTACACGGACTATGTCCTATAGTTACTATTGGTGAAGGTAGCCGATCAATCTCCAATGAGGTCTTCATTGTTTTAAGAAGCCATTACATATTGCTTTTTCCAGAGGTCGTAATTTGGGGGACTGGTTAATGAAGACCTCATTGGAGATTGATCGGCTACCTTCACCAATAGCAACTATAGGACATAGTCCGTGTAACACCTGTGCCTATTGTGCGGCTACCCTTTCTGCCTCATCCTTAATATTTCTAGGACCGCCACCATTTGGTTCTCCCATAGCTCCACTACTCCACCACTTATTCCATCTTTTTCAGGCACCCCAATTTCCCTAGTTTCCAAGCTCCGCTATTTAGGTGTCCTTCTTGACAGCAACCTCACATTCAATGATCACATCTCCCAGGTCTCTCAACGTTCTTTTTTTCTGTCTCAGGCGTATCCACACCATCAGGCCATTCTTATCCCCTCAGGCACTTATCACTCTCCTCTTCTCCTTGGTCATCACCAGACTAGATTTTTGTAATTCCATATATGCCGGCATCCCTCAATATCAGTGTTGTCGGTTACAGTTACTGCAAAACACCGCAGCTCAGACGGTCTCTCATTCTTCTTCCTATGATCATATTACTCCAATCCTACAACATCTCCACTGGTTACCATTAAATTTCTGTATTCAATTCAAAATTCTCACTTTGGTACAGCAGGCTATTTACTCCCATAGACCTCAATACCTATCTGATTTATTAACTTTTCACACTCCTACCCGTAGTCTCCGCTCTGTCCATGTTAATCATCTGCACCTCCCTTCTCCTTCACAGGCTCACCTCCAGTCAACTAGACAGTCAGCTTTCTTCTACCTTGGTCCCTCCCTGTGGAACTCTCTGCCTACTAAGCCTCCGACTAGAAGAATCTTATCCCAAATTCCGCTCTCTCCTTAAAACCTATCTCTTCTCCTCTGCTTTCAACCTTCCTCCCTGATCCCTCAATTCCTCTTCCCCTATTGCTATTGAACCTTATCTCTATTTTCTTTTTCTTTTTCTCTTTCCTTTTCTTTATATTATTGTAACTTATTTTCCTTTTTTGATATACTTTTTATTTTTATTGTAAACTGCCCCGATGTAATGGGGGGCAGTATATCAAATGTTAATAAACAATAAAGATTTTGTTGGGGAGGGGAATCAATTGAGAATTAAAAATTGAATGGGAAATTAGAGAGTGAGGGGAACAGATGCTGGGGTTTGAGTGGGAGAGTAGGGAAAGGAGAATGGGATTTGATGATGGGGAGAAGGCTGATGGGTAATGTGATAAAAGAGTGTACCAATGCTGTTGGAACAATAAAACATAGAGAGAAAAATGTTAAAAAAGGTAATCAATTTTCAGTTTAGTGATTGTAATATGTCAAGTTTGAAATGTGGTATATATTCCTTATGTACTGGCATTTTGCAGAGTACTAGAGGAAATGTTTTGTTTCTCAGCTGTTAAATTTGCTGAGAAAAAATTTCAGTTCTCGTCTATCCATTCTCTTATTTATGTTCCTTATTCTAAATTTGGTAAGACTCTCTGTGTTCGATGTTCAGGATCAGCTTGAGAGATTCTGCTAGTGTATAATTTCGGTGTAGGACTCCTGTAGATTTATTTATATTCCAGTACAGGGATAGATAACTCTGGTCTTCGAGTGCCACAGAGCATTCAGGTTTTTAAGATATTCACTCCAAATATGCATGAAGTGTATTGGCATACCCTTCATCCACCATATGCAAATTAATCTCACATTGATTGTGTTTCCTTCGATCACATTAAGCCTTTGCTATCAGAGCCTGTTCATACAATGTTAAATATTTACTCCTCAGTATTTCTTTTTATTCTAGCTATGCATTTGCCCCTTCACTGAAATTTTCTTGTTACAACATTTGATTTGAAGGAGAAATGCTAGCATCACGTGAACAGAGTTCACAAAGGAGTTTTGGGAAAGGGGGAGGTGCAGTCTACCATTAATAGTAATGAGGGAGGGGCACCGATCTATAGGTTGCAGGGGGGTGCCAGAGACCCTAGCACTGGCCCTGGAGCCCACATTCTGCACACTCCAAACACATACTGGGAGTGTCGTCAGCTAATCCTCTCAAGCTCATGGGAGAATGTGAAGGTGTGTGCTAGAGCTCTGCTCCTGACATATCTATGAGACACGGGCTATAGAGGCTGAGCTGTCCAGGCTATAAGAGTCTGATTGAGTGTTTGACTATGCCAGCTTTGGGAATCTGAATGTGCAGCATCTCTGTTATCTTTGTATTTTGCTTAGCAAAGGAGCAAATGCATTTCTGTTTCTATTTCTCTGGTGCTGGACTGCAGGCGAAGTGCAGCTTTTTGGTGTTTCCAATTCCGTTTTTGTCTGCACATTTCTGCCTCTAATATGTGGTCATTTATTCTGCATTTGGTAAGGTTCTATCCAACATTTGCATATTGAGGTATTTTGTGAGCATGCAGTTTCTGCTTGGAGATTTGTACCAGTCTGGCTTGTTTCTCTTTACCGCAGCTTAGTTTAAGGTAGGAGTCACCAACCTATGCTAACTCGGTACTGCAGGTTACTGACTCCTGTCACAAAAGAATAATAGACAAGCCTTGTTAGTCCTAGGGAAATATGCTGGCATCATTTTTCCTGGCCAGGAGGATTGGGCCTCTAACACGTGGCCCGATGCTGCTGGTTGCCCTCTTAAAGGGGCTACATTCCTAAGAGTGATCGGGTGGTCCAGGGGTCCCCACTCCTCCGGCACCACCAAGGAGTCAGGTCCTCCCTGCCAAATAACCCTTTCCCACAAATGCCTCTGCCTCCCCCAGCCCTTCAAAGCCCCACACCCTCCAGTAAACCCCCAGGATCCTGATCCAAATCCACCCTACCACCCACAAGGCCGCCCCATTCTGTTCCCATCCACCTGCACTCCAGACTCCTCACTCCCCACAACCCCCCTCTAATCCTCTCACTCCCACCTTTTAGCACTTTTGACCTTCAGTTGTTTACTCCCCTCTCTCAACACAGCCCCCCTGGCTTTTCTTCACTCACTCTCCCCCCCCCCAACATCTCCTCACTCCTGCTCTCAACTACTCACTCGATGTATTGCTCCCCACATTCCCTCCCTCACTCCCTTGTCCTACCCTCCCCGATCCCCTCAGTCATTCTCCCAGGGCCATCAAACTTGTTCAGAGAAGGACATCAGCAGTGCTACCCTCCTCCTCTGCTGCCCGGGGTTGGCATTGTGCTTTGAAGCATGTGAGACATTGTAGTGCCTGATAACAGAAGAGCAGGATTTGGCCTGAGGCAGGGCCGGCACAACCATTAGGCAAACTGGGTGGTTGCCTAGAGCGCCAATAGTCTGAGGTCTGCCGATTGCAGCTGCTGCCGTCCCTCTCCAGGACCTGTAGCAGTGGCAATGGCTTTTACTAAAACCTTTGGCACTGCCTGCTGTTCGTACGTCCGCCTCTCTGATGCAAACAGGAAGTCTGCAGAAAGCTTTTGCAGCGAATGTGGTGTTTTAGTGCAAAGAACGCCGTGTTAGCTGTAAAAGCCATGTGGTATCTGTTGGGGGTGTGCACCGCATTCTCCCAGCAGATACCTTACCAAAAATGCAAATACCAGGGCACAGCAGCATCAACGATGCCACTAACGCCACCCATTGAAGTGGTGGTAGTTGCACCTGCGCTGTCCGCGACTCTGATGGTTACCACACGCTGAGTATGCCTGCAGTAACTCTGCATTGCAGACACACCCACTCTCCACCCATATCCCGCCCACTGGTGCAGATACCACAGAAAAAGCAGACGTCACAGAAAATGGCTGCGCTATCTGTATTTTCCCTGCGTTACCTATACAGCAGGCATGTCGAATTGATTTCCATGTCAGGCTATCGGTGTTAACAGGCAACGCAGCTTAGTAAACATGCCCCTTAGCCTCCTATGTTTGATTGAAAATAGAAGACAAATATAGCCCCTCACTGAGCCTAAATTTAGGAGCTCACCATTTTATAAATATTGGGCCCTTATATTTTACATTGGCTAGATCTGTTTTTATTTGTATTTTATTATTATTATTTTTTAATGAGGAAGCCTGTATTATTTTGCTAATGCAAAAGGCCAGCAAACTGTGCCTTTATAAATAGGTGGTTTAATTAAAGGCAATAGAGTTAGTCTGCAAATCCTAGCTGAAACTTTATCTTTTAATCTTAGAGAATACCTCAGCATGTCTTTACTATCTGCAGTATATAGTCCAGGAATGCAATTAAAATCTCCTAAAATAAAACCTAGAAAGATCATTAGCCATGCTCTCTCTTCCACATTGGCATATTTAAATATGTTTACATGGTGGGTCACTCTAGCTAACTGCAAACAATTGCAAACAGTTGTGCTGCATAATTTCCTACACCAAGGTCATCACCTCCCTTCTCACTGGGAAAGCAAGCAACGATCATTGTCTTGTAATCATTCTCTTAACCCCAGAGAATCAGCTGGTCATTGTGTAATCAGGTTTGTTAAAAAAAATAAAAATGTTCTTGAGTTTTTCTTGACCATGCAGCCTGACACCAGACATATGAGGATGAATCAAGCGGTTATAGTCACCTTAAGATATATGGTGAACATTAAATACTTAAAATGAAGTACAGGCCCCAGATCCATTTAGAATCTATTAATGTTTTTGAAGTAAGGATAATAAAAAAAACATCGGGCCCTATTCAAAGGGATTTTATCTTTTATTTATTTAACCAGTTTTTTTATACTGTTTTATCATACAGTCAAAGCGGTCTACAATGAACATTAACAGAAGAATTATAATGTGATAAACGATGAGAAACTGGGGAAAGGAGGAAGGGGAAGAGCAGGAGTATGCAATGTATGGTGGAGTGGGGGGGGAGGGGTGGTTATCTGCCACTGTCCGAAAGTAGTTAATGAATAGGTGTGTTTTTAGATTTTTCTCATAGCTCTGATACGTTGGTTTGGTTGGGAGTTGGTTCTGTAGGAGTTTGTGATATGGGAAGCCAGTGAAGGGATTTTAATATGGGCGTGATTCGATCATATCTGGATGATCTGGTAATGATCCTGGCTGCGGTGTTCTGAACCATCTGGAGGGGGTAAAGAGATTGTTTGGAGTGGCCTTGGGACAGTATATTGCAGTAGTCCAAGTGTGGTGCAATTATTGCTTAGCATACTAATCTGTAGACATTGTGATCCACAAGCGGATACAGGTTTTGAAGGGTGCATAGTTTGTGATAGGCAGTGTTGGTGGTTTTCTTAATGTGGGAGAACATGTTCAGGATTTGATCTATCGTGATGCCCAGGTATTTGACTTTGGTTTTTCTGTCTAGTTCTCCTTCTTTGAGTCTTAATTTGGTTGTTGGGACGAATGTGGAGTCTTGTGTAACGTGGAGAGCTTTGGATTTATTGTAGTTTACTGAGAGGTTGAGGGTGGCGAGGTAATGGATTCTAGAATTGAGACATGTGTAGTCCCATTTTTCATGGAGAAGGGGGAGTAAATCATTATATCGTCTGCATATATGTGGAAGAGGATGTTGTGTTTTCTTATGACTTTGCATAGTGGTTGAATGTAGATACTAAAGAGTTAGCAAGTCTGTTTAATTGTGCTAATCCCCCTGGTCAGGATATCCACAAAAGCCACCACTGCACGCTGCAGCTAGGATCGGGACATTCTGAGGGCAGCACCCGGCAATAATGGACAGTGGCGATATTGAGCTGCTGCCCGGTTATCAGAATGTGGCACAAGTCAGCTGTAGTGAAGGCTGGCAACCCAGATATCCAGGTCCAAAGTTCAGCGGCGGCGGCTAGCTGCTTTAGCAACAGTAGCACCTCCGCTGAATATCGGGCCCATCTTATCTTACTGCTTATGGGCAGAAAACCTTTTAAACATTTCGATCTGTTGCTCCCTGCTGAGTCTGTTAGAGGTCAAAAGGCATCTACAGTAATGGCATACATTAACACCATCAGAGTCAGTCATTCTGCGATGTGCCATTACTTCTGTCTGTGATGTATTCTAGGATAATGTCTTTAAATGTGTGCACTTCAGGGACCAGAAAGATCAGAGATCAGCCCTGTCTTAAAATTCTGCATTCCTGTGCTGGAGATCCGGAGCATGAACAGCTTTGGGTCACTAAATCATTCAGTTCCATTCATTGAAAAACACAAAACAAATCCCCCATCACATGCAGCCAAACTTAAGACAGCGCTTATAGACAGGGGCGGATCAAGGCACTCTGTTGCCTAAGGCAAAGGAAGAGATGACGTCCCTCAAGGCTTCCCAAAAGGGGGATCTCCTGGGGGGGGGGGGAATAACCCCTCACTCAGGGAAAGCAATGCCTGAGGACAGAGCTGGCAAAAGCTAAATGTCTTGCAGGAGAGTATGTGATTTTCCCAGAGGAGATGTTTGTTAAGTTTGAATGAGTGGGTAGAAATGGAGAAGGGATTGTACGAGTAAGAGTTGTGTGAGAATGGGGAGTTAGAGTGGGGAAGAAGTGGTTTCTTTGGTGGGGGGGGGGGGGTTAGACAGGGTATGTGCAGGGCTGGTGCAAAGACATGAGGCACTTTAGGTGAATCTCATTCCTCGCATCCACTGCTCCTGCCCTCAGCGCTGCCTTCTCCAGGACCAGCTGCGGCAGCAGTGACCACTAACCTCCAATGCTGGGAGGCTATTTGTGCTTCGCCCCCTTTGATGCTCGATGCTGGTTTAGATAAGTGCTTCAAGGCTGTTTTAAGTCATTGTCGCTGCTGCAGGTCCACGATTGCGGCAGCAGCAGTGGCAATGAATCATCCTTGGGCCACTGGTGCTCTAGGCAATTGCCTAGTTGGCCTAATAGCTGTGCCAGCCATGGGTATGTGGGAGGCAATGTTATACCAGCTGTGAGCACCCACCTGTGTGACCTTCCTCAGAATGGAGTGGGGCAGAAGGAAAGTCTGCTGGGTGGTGGTAGGTGTTGGGTAAGAGAGGGGAGTGTGGATAGGAGGGTACAGAGGCTTAATCGAGGGGCAAGTGGGAGGAAGAGTTTAAGAAGGAAGGGATGGTGGTTTTTTTTAGCATAGGGTCCCTGAATATTAAAAGCCTGGATTCTCCGGCTATTTAAGGAGTTGGGGAGGCTGGAGCGGCAAATTGCGTTCATTCAGGAAACCCATTTACTTAAAAAACATGGTTTAAGATCGTAAGTATACTCAATATTTCTGGAATTCAATGGCAGGGGATAAGAAGAAGGCCGGGATGGCCACTGTCATTAGACACGATTTGCTATTGAAGGAGGCAGAGGTGGAAAAAGATAAAGAGGGGAGATTACTCTTACTGAGAAGGACTCTATACATGGGAAGCGGTGATCCTGTTTAATGATTATGGCCTGAATCAAGGGCAGCGGGAGTTTTGGGATTCCTTAGGAGATTGGTTGTAGGCGTCCTTATTGGTAGGGGGATTTTAATGCTAAAGGGGACAGGTCCCAAAGGAATGGGCAGGAGGATGATCCGGTGCAGAGGGCGGTGGGGCACTGGATGAAACTGGTGGGAATGGAAGATATGTGGAAAGCAGTTCATCCACAGGGACGAGATTATACATTTTTCTCTAAGCCACGTGGCTCTTATAGTAGAATAGATTATATTTTTGAGGCTCATATTTGGAAGCAGAGGCTGTACTTTGTTACCTGTCCAGGACCAGGAGAGAAAGAATCCTACTTTGACCTGTCAATCTGTACATAGTTAAACCAGCCTGTAAGTAATTTGTGAGCTGCCCCTGTCACCTGTGACAGCCAGCCTGCCTGTACATAGTTTCCCTGTTAGTCCATGTAAAAATCCTTGTTCTCTGTAAGTCCAGTGTGGGCCCTGCCTGCACTGCACAAGTTTGTTGACTGTACACCGCACTGATTTGAAAGAGCGCGGTATAGAAAAGACATTAAATAAATATATAAATGTAGGTTCCATTACCTGTTCAGATCATGCACCAACCTGGGTAGACCTTTCCCAAAAAATGCAGCAGAAAGGTTGTATCTATTGGCGCCTTAATGAGAGTCTGTCGAAGGACCCTAAGATTGTGCAGGATGTGGGAGCACAATTAAAGGGGACAGCGGAAGAAGAGATTTAGGGAACAGAAGGAACAGGAGGTGTTAGGGAAAATCCAGGTGCTTGAGCAGGAACAGAAGAAGGGGCTTGGAAAAGGCAAGGGGTGAATTAAAGGTGTTAGAATTGGAAAGTCTAAATTTTCAGCTCCAGAGAGTGAATCAGAAGTATTCTGAGTTTAGTAACAAGGCAGGAGAAGTGTTGACCTAGTACTTAAGGGAGAGAGAGCTAGAGACAATCTCCCATTTCTAAAATAAAGTGAGATGGAGATCAGTTGCTCTGTCAGGATGTGGCTATTCAAGATAAGTCTGTAACATTTTATCGGGTTCACATGCCCAAGATGGATCCATTGAGCTGGATCAGATTAAGGAGATTTTAGCATTTGAAATTTTTCAGGTGATACAGGATTTGCCATCAAATAAGTCTCCAGGACTGAATGGCTTTCCTGTTAACTTTTATAAAGTTTTTGGGGATAGACTGGTGTCCCTGATGGAACAGTTGTTCAATGGGCTATTGAGTAATGTCCCTCTTCTTCCCTCAATGAAAAGGACGGGAACATCAGTTCTTTATAAGGAGGGCAGGAATGGGATGCACTTTGGCTCATATTCCTACTGCCGTCCCTTCATGGAACAAACTATCCCACAACCCCAACCAACGAACCCATCCCTACCCATATACGCTACCGTCCATTCAACGAGCAAGAGATCATTGAGCGAGCGCACCCCCTCCTTGATCCACCCGAACTCAGCCTCGACGACATGATAACATTATGGAACGAGTGCCTCAATGCAAAAATCGATGCTCCTCCTACCAAAAAGAATTACAGCGGTAGAAAGAAAGCACCCTGGTATTCGCCTGAACTTACTGAGTCTCTTCGACGGTTGCGTCAACTTGAAAAACGATGGCGCAGATCAAGAACAACTGAGAGCCTGGAGGCATACAACGTCCACCTCGATGAACATAGAACAGCAGTCTCCGCAAGAATGAAACACCACCACTCAGAAGTATTAATGAGAGCCATAAACAAACCGCGAGAGCTTTTCAGTATAGTCAAAAATTTAGCTCACGATCCTTCCCCGAACCAAACAAACCTACCTGACCCCCAAGAATACGCAGATTATCTACGCTCAAAGTCGAGCCAACCCATTACCCCTGAAAACAATCACCACCCAGAAGAACTAACATTGCTATCATTCTACTCCTCCCCGCAAAATGAGACAGTAGATGATCATGGCATTCTCACCTCCTTCTCCCCTCCAACAGCAAGGGAGATCCAAAATATCATCACAGGCATAAACACCACTACGGCACCAAGTGACCCATGCCCCGCACACTGGGTAAAAGCGCTAAAATCAGATCTCAGCCCATTTCTCTCCAACCTAATAGAAAAATCTTTCACGTCTGGGACATTTCCACTTGACCTGAAGCAAACCTCTATAAAACCGCTACTGAAGAATAAAAAGCTCGACCCTACAAAAATGGATTCATACAGGCCAATATCGAGCATTCCGCTCCTAGCTAAAATTATGGAAAAAACAGTCCAACAGCAACTGACCCATCACATTGAAAACAATGCTCTCCCCTCGATTACTCTCAGCATGGATTCAGATCATCTCATGGAGTGGATACCCTACTTACTACGCTCTTCAACACCCTTACCACCGGTCTCGATAACATCAGAAAGGGTTTTGCTCTCATCTTTCTGGACATCGCAGCCGCCTTTGACTCGGTTGACCACAGAATACTCCTATCCCGCCTTGCCGAGAAGGGAGTCCGAGGCAATGCTCTAGTGTGGTGCGCCTCATACCTGAGTAACAGATGGCAGCATGTCCGCTCCGGCCTCTCTCTATCGGAACCTTTCCAGCAAGAAAAAGGCGTCCCACAAGGGTCATCCCTCTCAGCCCTCTTATTCAATGTCTACATGCAGCCCATCTGCAGCCTCATTCGGTCATTTAACATAAACTGCCTAGTATATGCTGACGATGTACTAATGTTCACCCCAATAGATACTGACCATCCAAATCTCGACCAGCTCTCCTCCTGCTTTAACGCTGTCTCTGACTGGCTATGCACTCAAATGCTCCGAATAAATCTAAAAAAAACAGACGTCCTATTCATCGGAAGAGATCATTCATTCACCCCCCCTCCTTCAATCAAGGTGGGCAACGCTGACATCATCTCCAAGACAACGATCAGATATCTTGGAGTAACTTTGGACAAGCGCCTTGACATGCATGCCCACATAGATAATACCATCAGGACAATCTACCATAAAATACGAACGCTACGCCTCTTGAAGGACACCCTAGAACCAAATGACTTTCGAACAGTCTTCCAGGCCATCATAATGCCCCACTTCGATTACGCCAATTCTATCCTACTTGGCCTCCCAAAAAGCTCGACGAATCCTTTACAGCTAGCTATGAACACCGCAGCAAGAACCCTATACGGAGCAGCTCGCAAAGACCACATTACCCCTATCCTGAAGAGCCTACACTGGCTCCCCATACAACACCGGATCACATTCAAGATCTTAACCATGACATTTAAAGCAGTTCATAGAATCACCTCAACCACCTTGTCAGACCTGATACAACCCACCCCAGACAACAGACTCAGAAGAACCAAGTCCTACAATACCATTCTGCTCCCAAAAGCTATCACTAAATGTAACAAATCAACAAGTAGAAGGGCCTTTGCCTTGTTTGCACCCTCCAGCTGGAATTCTCTCCCAGCAGAAATCCGGGCCATAAACAACCTCACCCAATTCAGAAAGGCCATCAAACACTACCTATTTCAACAGCACTTCTGTAACTCTGACAACATTACCTAGACAGCAGTACACGACCCAACAGTCCCTCATCCCATAGCCGCCGAACTAATCTCTAATCTAACTTTCAATTACACAGAACCACCCCTTGCAGGGCTGGTACTACAAATCCATCTATGATGCAACCCTCTTTATGTAAATAGTGTATAAAGTTCACCTGTTATCCAAGTTGAAATTCCCTGTTATATGTAAGTTCAATGTCTGATTGTTCCACATTGTACAAACCTGTTCATTGTAAACCGCGCTGATTCCGAATAGTGCGGTATAGAAAAACTAATAAATAAAAATAAATAAAATAAATATCACCCTATTTTGCTACTCAGTAAAGATCTTGGCCAAGATTTTGACTAATCGGTTGGCTAAAGTACTGCTTGGCCTGGTGCATGCAGCCGGACAGGAAGACAAACAGCTGATAGTATCAAAAGAGCGTTACACTTATTGTGGCAGCACAACAGAATATTTGGGATTGATGCCGAGAAGCAGTGTCATAAGTTCTAATAAGGGCCCTAAAGCAAAATTTTGCTGAGAGGCCTCCATTGTTGTGGTGGCAGCTATGTTGTGGCTCCCGTCCAGGCTCAGGGAAACTTACTCAAAAATGTTTGCTGCACTGCCTCTGCTCTTCTTTTAAGTTTTGAGGCTCAGCAGTCATCACCTCCCAATCATTGCTGGGCCGAAGTCTCACAGTGCGGCTGTTATCGTGAGACTTCAGTCCGGCAACGGGACTTGGTGGCTGCTGGGCCTCAAAACTTAAAAGAAGAGCTGAGGCAGTGCAGTAAACATTTTTGAGTAAGTTTGCCGCACTATCTTTACCGCCACCATGTGGGCCTTCTTCCTGCTTGGGTGGAATTTACACCACTTCCAAGAGGGCATTTGACTGGGTCCACTGGGGTTTTTTATTTGCAATCCTCCAGAAGGTACCATAACAGAGAAAAGTTTGTAATAAAGTGAACAAAATGATGTTGTGATTCAGATTGTATTTGGGCCTTGGGCTGTAGTAACCAGTCTCTATTATTGCAAGCTGCTCTCTTATAAGCTGTACGAACAACTGAAAGAGGGTATCCCCTCTGTTGAAAATCAGCAATAAGGATCTTTGATTGCTTGCAATATTCTGATAGTGTAGTGCAGTTCCTCTGGTACAGAATGAACTGAGAAAACTGTAAACCATCACGAAGGGCGACCGGATGGGTATTAGAATAGTGCAGATAACTATTCTGGTCCCTATCCTTTCTATTTACTGAAGTGATGAGCTTATCATCTTTTATTGTCAAGATGTTCAAAGAAGCAATCTTGGTCCTGTCATATGTAATAGAAAATTGAATGTTACTATCACAGCCATCGAACAGCTGAAAAAGTCCAGCAATAATTCTTCTCCTCTTTTCCAAATCATGAAGACATCATCAATATATCGATGCCAGATGTCAACTTGTACAAAAAATGGGAAACTAGTTTACTATTTTGAACCCCACTTGGCCATGTAAAGGTTTGTTACAGAGGGGACTAAAGTCACCCTCATAGGAACATCAACAATTTGCTGGTACAATTGGTCTTCAAATTGAAAAAAGGTTTTCTGTAAAGCTATTCTTGTCAAATTTGACAAAAAAGTTAGATGGCCTTCACTCAAATCTCGATTTCTCAAATAGTGCTCCACTATGGAAAGAGCAGCTTCCTGGGGGATGCTTGTATGTAAAGATGAAACATCCAGTGTGACCAAAAGAATATCAGTTCACACAGCTTCTTGATTCACATCTGCCAAGATGGTCAAAAACTGAGTAGTATCACGTAAGTAAGAGGGTATTGAAGGCAAAAGAGGTCTTAATAAAAAGTTGAAATACAAGGATAAAGGTTCAAGCAAAGAACCATTAGAAGATACTAACCGTTTATGGATCTTTGGCAAGCTGTAAAAATGTGGTCTTCTTGGATGGTCTATATTCAAAAAACTAAATTCCTTTTTACTAATATATTTAGTCTTCAAAGCATCTTCTGTAAGAGTTTTAATTAATCTCTGTAATCTGAAGTAGGATCAGAGATAATGTTAAATAGGTAGTATCATCTACCAGCTGTCAATGTGTTTCATTCACATAATCTTGTCGGTCCATAACTACTACTGACCTGCCTTTGTCGACTCTTCTAATAGCGATGTCAGTCGCCTGCTGTAGTTGTTTTATGGCTGCTTGTTCATCCTTGGTGTTGACTAAGATTCCATCAGACGTAATCATGGCCATGTTTCCACCTTTTTCTCCCGTATTTCTTTACATTTAGCTTTCCCATGTTTTCTCTAGTTTAGGGTGTAGATTTTTTTTGTTTTATTGAGATTATAGCCTCACTCTTTTTCAATTGCTTTTTTGATTTGGGCTATGTTTGGAGAGCCAAGAAGATGTGATAAAGTACTGGATAATTGCATCTGGGTGTGGCAGAAGGGCACCAGGAAACAAGACCGTCTTAACTGAGATGGCCTAACGCTTTCTTTCAAACTGAGAAGCCATTGTGGAAAAGTGTGCTAAGCTTTGTGCACGGGTTATCTCTGTTTTAGCACACAGTTTTGTGTGCTGCCAATGCAAGAACAAGATTCAGACACAACCTAACTGTGCACAAACTCTCTAGCGGACAGCGGCGCACAGCGTATCTGAAGCAATTAGCTAAGCGCGCACATGTAGAGAAGTGTGAAGAACACCAGAAGGCTTAGCCCAATGCTGGAATTTTAACACAAGGTCCAAGAATTAATTTAATTTAACTTATATCCTGCTAACATGACTAGTCATTTGAAGCAGTATCCAAAGCGTAAAGAGTTAACTCATAGGTGTGCGAACAGTGCTAGTGAGGAAGCTAGCACAGAGTTTCTGCACTGGCCTGTGAGTGTTTAGTAAAAAGACAGTAGCCCAGCTTTGCAAAGTTTGTTTCTGTGCGTGCTGACCTTAAACAATTTGTTTGTCAGCAATCGCCATTTCATATTTATAGTAGAGGCAAATTATATTCCACCACACATTAAAATCAAGCATACTATTATCTTTCCAAGTGTCCCGGTGCTCAATGCTGCCAACAATAAGAACTCCACCAGACAAGCTTTGCCTGGGCGTAGCTTGGGTTTCTATATCAGTATCCAGTAAGGGTGTGCTTCTTGTATATTAGGTGCATTCTTAATACGTTCCCAAACGTTCTCCCAGAATCCTTAGAAGTTGGGGCAGAAATAAAGTATATTAGATAAAGTGCCCACTGCCAATTTACATGACCAGCAGTGTCCTTGGCCTTCCCTTGCAATTTTTCCTTCTTTAACTGATGTCCAAAGCACCCGATGAGCCAGAAAATATGAAGTGGGATTTTAGAAGGGTCATATAGGAAGAATCTGAGACCTCCAGATTAGCATGTCCAAAAATTTTGGGGAGCGGCAGCAGTGAAGGGAGGCATGTGTATCAGCCTTCTGAAATTGCTCTGTCTCCACCCCAAAATATGAACGTCCCAGAAACCAGTTCTGGTGATGGGCCCATGCAGATAGCAAGACCAGGCATGTGCACAATTGTAGGCCATTTCAGAAATATGGACATCCCCGAATTGCATGGCCGCAGAACCAGGTACTTGGATGTGCTGGCCAGAGTATTTCAGAAGGAGGGCATCTATGTTATGAGACATGCATGACCTGGCCTACCATTTCAGTTAAATAGATATCTGGTGGCAGGCCAACAATAGGTTTGCACTATAAATTAACATGCAGGTTTCTTTGGGCTGGAAATATTAATTGTGTTGATAAGAGTGCAATTCACTCTTCCCCCTGCAAGTGTTTCTACCATGAAATGAGCACTTTTTTGCATTCTATTCATTGTCAGGAGCAGGTATAGGCTTGGATGCGTCAACAGCCAGGGACAGATGTGCTTGTGCCATTCTGAAATTGCATTGTGATGTGCATCCCCCGTGGTCTGCACAGGCCATGCCCCCACTTTCCCCCCCGTGCTGCGTGGATGTGCTCATGCGGGGACATCCATATCTTCAGCTTTCTAAAATAGGTCCGGGGACATCTCCATGATTTGCACATCTGAATATATGTTTTCAGACTCCAAATCATGAATAGAGTTTCCAAAGTGACTGCGTGATGGAAGCAAACAAGAAGGCCTAAACCCCACAGAATATGAAGTGGTCCCACAGAGAGGGATGCAGAATCCTGTGCAGTTCGACTTCCTAAATCTTTTCTAGTACTGTGTGACGCTTACTTCTAAAACTCCGAAGGACATGATATAAGGATGACATAACTTTAGAGGACCTAACAAGTTCATTGCAAGTGTCCTCCAGCACCAAGTTAGTCATTAAACTTTCCAAAGCCAACCCATTTTTCTTGATTTGGTGGCTCAATTGCAGTTGATTGTTGGGAAGGACAACATCATTTTCATATCACACAATATCCTACTTCAAACTCTCACATAGGAAATTCCCAACTTTACTCTAAAATATTTTAATGTTAGGGTAAGTCCCACCAAATACTGAGTGCTCAAAGGTGCCAATCTGGTCACATTTATGCTAACAGTATTTTCTCCCAGTGTTAAACATCCTACATATCTTGTCTGGTGTATAATACCAGCGACAGAGCATTTTGGGTGAATTTTGATCAGACTGGTAGCAACTAGACCCTGAAAAAGGTCCTGATACAATTGTGTCTGGCAATCACAATCAAACACAATACCCAGCATTCATTTCCATCTCTTGAGGAAAGTGGTCTGCTCTTTCACAGGAAGGAACAAAGCTTTATAAATTATTGAGATGCCCTTCTTAGTTTGAGGACTCCTTCAATAGTAGTCTCCTCCAACACCAAATCTCCAAGAGCCTTCTGTTGCACAAAATGGCGAACTTATAGATATTGAAACCTATCCTTGGGAGGTAACTCAAAATCCTCACTAAGATCCTCATACTCACAAACTAATCATGTATCCTCTAATTGTCCAAACATTTTTAACCCATTCATCTCTCAGTTCCAAAAAATAACACAGGTATACTACCAAAAAACTGCCTCCAGTTTTGCAACTGATTCCTATAGATCTTGGGGTGCTGAATCCAGGAAAAATAGCCAAAATGTTCCATCACGTCACGTTTTCTTGCAAAATTAGATTTCTTACCCATATAAGGAATGCTCACATAATTTCTTTTTAGCCGACTGCAGTTTATTTTCTTGGCCCAAAATAGAGGTTGTAATGGTTAACTAACTAGAAACACTCCCTCATGATATTTTAGAGTGTTTTGTATTCATTTTATACATTAACAGGACAATTGGGAGGCGGGGGGCTAAATCCAGTACTCGCACTGGCGCATGTTCTTTCCTGTTCGCCTCGCCTCGTTCGCTCGCTCAAACACGGTGGTTGCGACATGAACGTTCCTGTCAAATTTCAGTTTCTTGCAAGTTCATTATTACCTTTTGTTTGCTCAGTCGTAATCCAGCTTTATTCCGAAGTGGTTCACTACAGTTGTAGTTTGCAGTGCTGTGTATTTGTGATGGCTCACAGAGCCAGAGGTTGCGTCAACTCTCCAGACAGTTTTTGTTTTATTTGTGGGGAATATACCGTGAAAAAGCGGCAGAGGAACATTTCTGCATTTATTAAAAAAGTATATTTCGCCTATTTCGGTTTGAAGTTAGGCGATCAAGACAAACCGTGGGCTCCTCACAAAGTGTGCAAGACATGTGAGGAAGATCTACGCTTATGGATGAAAGGTAAAAAACAAGCATTTCATTTCGGAATACCTATGATGTGGCGTGAACAAAGAGACCACAGCAGTGACTGCTATTTTTGCTCTTGCATTGTGAAGGGATACAACTTAAAAAATAAGAACGTAATAAGTTACCCCAACCTTCCCTCAGCAATTAGGCCTATGCCTCATAGCAACGAAGTACCTGTGCCTGAACCACCAAAATCTTTGGATCATATTTGTGTGGACGGTTCTGATCATGATGAGACTCATCAGATGGTTTTTCCCGATGAGTCCAGTACTTCCGAGTTTGAAACTGAACCAGATCCGAAACCTGAACTTTTCTCTCAAGCTGAATTGAATGATTTAGTCCGGGATTTAGGACTCCCAAAAGATGCTGCCCAACTGCTAGGTTCTCGGCTTAAACAGAAAAATCTATTGTCACCAGGAACAACTTTTTATTGGTACCGCAACCGCGAGACACAATTTTTGAAGTATTTCAGCAAAGAGGAAGATTTGGTATTTTGCAACGATATATACGGAGTGATGGAAAAGTTTAAACTCAAGTATGATCCTGCTGAATGGCGGCTGTTCATTGATTCGTCAAAAGACAGCATAAAAGGTGTTCTTCTTCATAATGGCAACACATTCGCTTCAGTTCCTATTGCTCACTCTGTTATTCTCCAAGAAAAATACGAGAATTTGGCCCTGATTCTTCAGAAGATTCGTTATGATGAGCATAAGTGGATGATTTGTGGAGACTTTAAAATTCTATCCATGCTATTAGGGCAGCAATCGGGTTTCACCAAATATCCCTGCTTCCTTTGCTTGTGGGATAGCCGGGCCCGCGACCTACACTGGGGGAAAAAAGACTGGCCAATTTGGGAGTATTTGAGACCCGGTGAGAAAAATGTTCTTCATGAGAGCTTGGTACCTCGTGATAAAATTCTATTACCACCTCTCCACATTAAGTTGGGTCTCATTAAGCAATTCATCAAGTCCCTTCCAAAAGATGGTGAGTGCTTTCGGTACCTTTGCTCAAAGTTCCCCCGACATTTGAAGCAAAGCTAAAGGAAGGAGTGTTTGTTGGCCCTGATATAAGGAAACTCATTTCAGATGGAGCATTCGCTGAAACGATGTCTGAGAAGGAAAAAGAAGCCTGGGATTCCTTCAAGGATGTTGTTCTCAAATTCTTGGGGAACAGGCGGGATGAGAACTATAAGGATATTGTTGCCAGGATGCTCAATGCCTTCAAAGAACAAGGCTGTAACATGAGTCTGAAAGTCCATTTTTTGCACTCCCATGTGAACTACTTTCCCGAAAACTTGGGGGCGTACAGTGAAGAACAAGGTGAAAGGTTTCACCAGGACATCAAGGACGCAGAGAGAAGGTACCAAGGAAGATGGAACACCACTATGATGGCTGATTTCTGCTGGTTGCTGCTGCGGGAAACCCCAGATGAAAAATATGCCAAGCAGCGCACCAAGAGAAGCATTCGGGGGAAGAAGAAACGGGCCCACCAGGAGATTGATTGACCCAAGAATGACTTTAAAATCTAAACTGTGTTGACAAATATCGTGTTTTTACTAAACTTTGAAATAAAAATTTGCTAGTTATTACCACAGTGTCAGATCTCATTTATTAGAATTTTATTTTCACACCATCGGGTGTTTGTCTTCATGTATTGCAATGGTGCGGTTTGCGTTTTCTATTCTTACATACATACCTGTACAACATTTTTTGCACATTTCTTTGCTTTGCTTTGTGTCTAACCTCGCTCTTATATGCTCAATGTTTGTGTACATGTATGTGGCTGTTTTAAGTGCAGACAATTTTGCTACCATCACAATGTGTTTTGTTGACATTACTCTATTCTTATGTGCTGCCTTTTTACAATTTTCTTTATTCTTATTTGAATAACTACTAAACAATTAATATAAAGAATTCATCCAAGAAACTTTTATCTTGATCGCACTCAATCTGAAACGTTCACCTCAAACTGCTAACCCAATGTAGCAAAAAATCTGTACGTGATGGAGCAAATTGGTTACCAGATTTGGATTCAGTGCACCAAAAAACGTAAAAATCAATCGAAACATTAGAGGCAGTTAAAAAAAATTTTTTTTTAGTGTACCTGTGTAATTCCTCCCAACTCAAAGGAATATTCTGCAGTCCACCTGAACAGAATAACAGAAAAATATACCTTATGCTCTAACGGCTTTGGCTTAAGCATCTGCTAAATTGAAAGAGTTAAAGGGGTAAAGGGATTTGTAATGTCTATAATTGCTCAATAATTACCCCTATTCCATTCCAGAATTGGCTGCAACTGTGAAACGTGATAATATTGTCTAAAATTAGGAACCCCATCCCCCTTCCTGAAGAGACTGAAAAAGGACTGTTCGCTTAACCCTAGGGACCTTCCCTTCCCAAATATAAGCAAAGACTTTACAATGTATGGACCAAAAGACTTTATCAGGAATGGAGATAGGTTGTGCGGAAAACAGATGCATCATCCTGACTGCATGAATCCTTCCCATCCATGATAAATTCCATCTAACATAGCTCTCAAGTTCTCTGAAGAGTTTGTCTAACACTCCCCTATAATTCAAATTCAAAAACTCTAAATTGGCAGGAATCTAAACCCATAGGTAAGTAATATATGATTTAGTCCCCTTAAATGAAAAAAAAAAGAAACCTTTAATCCAACTCACTGTCTCCTCCCCTGCAGTAAGGTTAAGTATTTTGGATTTCAAAGCATTAACTTGGAACCTAATATGATTAATAAAAGTTACATGTAACAGTAGCTTAAAATGTCTCGCACACAGTCTGAAATATTTTAAATGTTCAACCTTTCCGACTGCGTATAGTACACTGCTGACGTCAGATGGCTTCAGCAGCCGTCTGGAAGTAGTATTGCATTGCATCAGAAAATGATGCAATCAACTCTGGATGATGTGTGCATGCTGGTATTATGCAATGTGATGCAAAATTACATCATTCAAGGCTTATTTGGGATGCTGTTGATGTCCTACTGGATAAATTTACACGGTGAAACGTCAAAAATGAAATACATGCAATATCTTCAAAACGAGAACCAATAAAATTTTTTTAATGTTATATTCGTGTTCAGTTCACCAAGATACTTCAGATTAGGGCCTTTTAAAGTCAGTAACGATTTCAATGTTGACCATTGAAACCTCCCCATAGATTCATAACTTGTGTATTATATTTGGGAGAGACTGTATTGGATTACTAGCAATAAATAAAATATCATCGGCAAATAAAGATACTTTGTAAGTCTGCTCCCCTGCCCACACTTCTCCTATCCCATCATCATGACGAACCCTTTGTGCAAGTGGCTCATCTACCTGTGCCTTTTTTCCTGTGTTGCTCTGGTCCGGCTTCATGCCACATAACGGTCGTAAGCGGAAGGCAAAGTTGTCGACGGCGGAGGCCCAGCAGGGGCAGAAGCAGGCGGGAAGCGGTCTCAGGGACGCTTTCATGTGACCTGCTCTGAGGCGCAGTGTAACTCCAGGAAGCCCGCTTGGCAGGGAGGGATGGAGGGAGGTCCTCTGACTGCCGTTGGACATGATATTTCCCTCAATCTGGAGTGTCTCACTCCTACGGATCAGCCAGCAACTGAAATCTTGCAGGAGAGCGCGAAGGCGAATGCACGAGGCATCATGGGGCCTGCCTCTGGGCTGGACGTACAGCAACCCTGCCCCGGAGTTGGTAACCAGGAGAGTGGGTCCCTAGCTATGCATTCCGGAGTGGAGGAGGCCAAAGAAGAGGAGAGTCTGAGTGTCTGGCAGCTGGAGTCTTTTGTGCTGTGTCCTGAGGATTTGGATTTGGAGACTCTGGTCAAGGGGCCAATACCTATGAAGGGTTCCTCAGTCAAGCTGGTGAGACCATTGACTTTTACTATAGAGAATTTATGGGAGGCATTTTCTGCAATGGAATTGTCAATTTCCTCACAACTCCAGTCGATCTCTCAGCAGTTACAACTATTTGAGCAGCAGTTGGTAACTCAAGAGACTTGTGTACTGTGAATTCCAAGGTCGCCTCTTTTGAAGGTCACCTGGATCGGGTGCAAGAGACTATCCAAACTTTTGTGAAAGACTCTGAGGTTATTCATAGGAAGATGGAGTTTTTAGAGAGCTAAGTTAGGAGTCGAAACCTGTGTATTCTGAACTTTCCTAAGGTGCCGTCTATTTTGGCCCTAGAGCTGTTCAAGAAGTTTTTGACTTCTGTATAAAAGGTTTCGGCTGAATCCCTAACACCTGTTTCTAAGGCTTTCTATTTACCTACTGCTAGGATCAAGACTGTGGACAATCATGGGAGATCCTCAGCCTTGTCCTCTGATAGTCTGGACTTAACTACATATTTGGAGAAGTCGGCCTCTGACTCCGGGATGACCGCTACTTTGTTGGTCACCCTGGCATTAGAGGCAGATAGGGTTTGGCTTTTGAGATTGTTTTTTCATACTCCAAATAAAATGTTCATGGATTCCCAGATTAGGATGTTCCCTGATGTTTCTAGTGTCACCCAGAGAAGGAGGAGGCAATTTTTATTGCTTAGATCTGGAATGGTCCAACTGGGTGGGCTTTTCTTCTTACGTTTTCCCTGCAAATGCCTGGTGAAACTGGCTGCTACTAGTTATCTTTTTTATGACCCATCCCAGTTGGCTCCTTTATCTCCTCCAGGTTGCGGGACACCCAGGTTTCTTCTTCTGGGCCACCGGAGGGTGGCTCTACAAATGGGTAGGGCTATGCGACTATTGAATGTGCAACCCCTTAGGCCCTTCTGTGTTTTCTTGCATTGACTGTGAAAGATTTCCTTTGATTAGTGACCCGTCTTGCCCCTTGTGTTGAGGACTTGAGGGCTGAATCTGTAATGCTTATACTTTCTTGATTGGATGAGTCTATCAATTTTAATATTGTAATATTTCTGTTTCTAGCCCTTTTCTGTGCAAGACTGATACTTCTTGCAGTTTTTTTTGAAATTGCATAAATAAAAAAAAAAAAAAAAAAATCCTAAAATCAGAAGCTCTAATTATGATACCTGTAACTGCCATTTGTGAGGGCGATTTTTCAAATTGCAGGCTTTATAGATTAATATAAAATTCTTGAAGTATGCACACCACATCACAGCTAACCAGTGCAAAAGTAAAAGTACTGAAAATCAACACAATCCAGATAATTTCAGGGACTGCCCCCGTTCCACCCACGCACTGCCCTGGTATCATATGGACAGCGCCAGGACGACCAGCAATGATTTGCAGCAGCATTGCCTGAATAGACCCGCTCAATGGCGCTTACTGTATATGGCGAGCAAGTGCTGCTCTTGGGCTTTTGAATATCGGCCCTTTAAAGTTTTAGAGCATTTGTTTGGTTACGGAAACTGGCTCAGAAATCTAGCGGGCAGATTAATAGTGGATGCACATTTTCACTGACACCATCCTGCTAGGAGGAGTGGGTTGCAGTATTGCTTCCTGTCACGGTATTTTGTGACAAGCACAGATTGAAAGGAAGAAAACTCAGTCACATTACGCCAGTAGCAGTAACTTATTACGCCGGCAGCAGTAATTCAGACTTCTGGGTTAGGCTTAAAGAGGAGATGCTTCCTGCTGTCATCTGGCAGCAGTGAATGAAGAACACCATGCCGGAAATTCAGCAGCAGTGGCTATTGTTGCTAAAGCAGCTAGACACCGGCCCGGAACTTTAAATCCGGATCTTCAGTGCTGGGGCCGTATTTAGGCTCTGGCGTTAAATATCCAGGTTGCCCGGATTGCTTCAAAGTTAAGCAGGCAGCAGCGATATTCAGCTGTTGCCCGGTTGGCTTCTGCGGCAGAGGTTAGGCCGGGGTTTCCTGTGCTTGACGTTCGATGTGTGTTGCTCAGGATCGCTTCCCCCTGGTTAGAGATGGGTGCCACCCCGGAATGTCCCCAGCACGGCCCGACTAACAGGTTAGCATCGGGGCATGGAGCAGCAGCACCTGCGGGTATCCAGCAACCGCTGAATATCCCACAGAGCAGCATTTACATGATTTACAGGTCTACAAACTAGGCAAATACCTTTGAATCTCCTCCCCCCCCACCATTTCCAGTGATGTCATCAAAAGTGACTGGTCCCCATTTCTTGATACATCATCAAAAGCAACAAAATCTATTTCTTCTGATGACATTGACAGCCACAGGGTCCATTTCTGATGATGTTAGAGGGAGTGAGGTTAGGGACAGGTGTGTGGCATGGGCAGGAGAGAGCAGTACTGTACACACCACAGGGCGCAAAAGAATTAGGGGCGCATATTTTTTTTATTTATTTATTTATTTGCAAATCTCTTATATACAGCTACTTCCTAAGATCAGTGGCGGTTTACATTAAACGGGCTGCTGGCTCCTCCCCCCTCCCCCCCCGCGTTGCCCTGCTGCTGCCACCACTTTTTTGTTACCTCGGAGGCGGCTGCAGAAGCAGCAGTGAGGCAGACCCGCGTTTGTAGGCAGGTTGGGCCCCTCCTTCCCTTCTCTAATGTAGGTCTCATCAGAGGAGGGAGGGACCAGGCCAGTCATGCAAACGCAGGTCTTTAAAACTCCACATTTGAATATGGGGGCGCAGGGGCAGGCAATTGACGGGGGGAGGGGGCATGTCAAAAGAGGAAACGGCACAGGGCGTAATTATGACTTGGTATGGCCCTGGGAGAGAGTGTGGTTTTTATGAGTATAATGGGCAGGGACATGGTTTGAGGGCATTGCTGGGGTTAGGCAATGGGTGGGGCTTCAGTAAAGCTATCCTCAGTCATTTCTATTGCAGGGGGGGGAGAGCTTGGGCAGGGCATGGGCAGAGAGTATGTGTGGCCTAAAATGGATGTGACTGACAGATGAGATAAGGATTAAGTCAGCCAATCAATTTGATTGTTATTGTATATATTCTGCTACTGAGTGGGCTAAAATATTTTGCCTGATAGCACCATACTGAGTGCTATCTGGCTAAATTTGTGCAGATGGATTGATCTATACAGAAGTTGTCTGGATAATACAAACTGGGTATTCAGCAGAAGCTTATCTGGATAAATTCTGCAGAATATCCAGATAAATTACCTGCTCACCAGCTCTCTCAGTATGGCACTTGTGAAAATTATATACAGTGGTTTTTATTTTTTTAACAAAAAGCATCAGTACTGTCATCCCATTATTTATACTAATTAAGTTAGCAGTCATAACAAATACATGTATTATCCATTATTCAGTACTGAAATGACAAATAGAGCCGATTACAAATGCCTCTTATCTTTATAGTAGAAAAAGCATAATGAGCGTCTGAGTCATGCTGACCACTTTTAGATCGTTCTGCTACTGTCACCCGGAATTATTAATGTGCTTTTTGAAAGCAGGGCATCTCAGGTACTCGTACATACTGTAGGTACATACCCTTCCTGCTGGCAACCTTTGGCATTCCCTTTCCTTTCTCTGGGGTAAGGAGCTGGGAGGAAAGTGGGAGACAGAGAGGATTTGGGTCCGGGAGGAGGAGGGCTGTCTGTGTCTGGGGGTTTAGAAGTGGGGGCTTTGGAGAAGTCATTGGGGTCCAAGTTCAGAGAGACAGGGGCTTCTGGGAAGTCTTTAGGGTTCGAGGGCTAAGAAGGGGATTTGGAAAGGCTACTGGAGTTCAGGGATTAGAAGGTAGGGTAAGCAAATGAATATTTAGCCCATATATTCTGGCTGGTTAGGTGTAAGTTTTATGTACTGCTCACCAGGGCTGGCCCAACCATTAGACAAAACTAGGCAGTGTCCTAGGGCAGCATCTTGTGAGGGGTGGCAAAAAGCAGCAGCAGTCAAACTGAAAAAACCCCCCAGATCCTGACAGTCCCAAAGAGCCATCAGCACATTCTTTACTTGCAGGGAGAGTGGGCTCACATACTTACAAAGTAAACTTTAATATTTAAAAAAAATGATGTCCAATTATGCATTTTTATAGGATTTTTGTGTAAAGGAGAGTAGGCCAGGCCTAGGGCACCTCAAACCCTTGCACCAGCCCTGCTTGTAGTGCTGTTGCTTCTATTATGGATGCCTGCCATCAATTTTCAAGCAGGTTTGATTGAAAATGGATGGAAAGCTTCACTGTTCAATTGTAAATAGCTTCCCTCCTAGGCTTCAATGGGGACAAATGAGACAAAGGCACAAATGATTCAGTGTCTGAATACCGAGTGGACGAAGTCTGGGGACAAACACTAACTGAATCAAAACATTTTGCCGTACACATCCCTAGAGGCTGCTGATATACAAAGCTGCAAAGGGCTTTCCAAAAAGGGCTTTGTGTATTAAAATGTGCAAAAACACAGGCAAAGGTGAAAATATTCAGGTGTTTTTGCATGTTTTAGCAAGCGGAGGCATGGAAAAAATATGTGTATTTTGCAGCATGTAGAGCAGAAGCAGCCAGTTTACAAAACAAGTTCAAATAAAGAACTGCAACACTCAGAGCCTTGTACAGTACATCTAAGCACTTCTGGGCCTGATATTCAAATAATTTATGCCCCTAACCTTCAGAGTTATGTTCTTAAATTGGCCTCTTTGAAAATTTACTAGATTTGAGTACTTGCATTTAAACTCAGAATTTCACTACACTCATAAATTTAGGAGCATAAAAAGTGGGTGGCAACAGGGGTAGGGAAAAAAAAAGCGAGGAGGTTAGCTCTAATTTTCAGCACTACTCATAAATCTAGGCAAAGGAATGACATACCTAAATGTAGGACCATACTCTCTAAGCTCCTAAATGAAGCTGAATTTACAGCTGAAAATTCAGGCACCTAAGTTTGAATTAAAATAGGGAACAAATTCAGGAGCCTAACTTAGGAGCTCTGTTTCTTTTGAGTACCGGGCCCTACATGTGTCAGCATCTCCACTTACAAATGGAAGTGGCACATTTTCTAACATTACACATAACAAGGGAGCCAATTAACGAAACTGAACTCCAGAACTCATATTTTTGATATTTTGAGGTGATATTGACAACTTGAAGGGAAAGCCCGTTTCTTCCATCCGGTTCTTGCAAGACTAGGTCCAAATGAGGGAGTTAGCTCACTCTGAGGAATTACTCAAAGAAGTTACAAATGCTGACTTGGAAATTTTTTGAAATATACTTGTATTGCTTTTGCAAAATATGCAATACATGCATACTTTCAAGGACTTCCCAAACCACATCCCTTTTAAATTTGTGCATGCCACAGCATACATGTTTAAGTGTCACTTGTTCTAGAAATCACTACTTCTATGAGGTGTGACAAAAAAGAAATGAGACTGTGGTAGCCACGCCCATGACTCAATACCAATTGGCCGACCACTTATGTCACTGTGTTGTACAACATCTAATCACTGTTCTGCTTTAATATTTTTCATCTCTCTCACTGTTTTTCTTTTTTACGTTTTTTTGTAGCACACTGATCCTTCGCTTTGCCATGCAACTGGAGGTGGCAGAAATATGGAGCAAAGAATCAACTTGAAATTTCTGGTTAAGTTGGAGGAGGTCCCAACTGAGTGTCTGCAACTTCTCCAAAAAGCTTATGGAGAAGATGCAATGTCAAGGCTGCGAGTCTTCAAATGACACAAAAGCTTCAAAACTGGCTGCGAGGAGGTGGAGGATGACCCCAAGTCAGGACGGCTTTCCATGACAAAGTCGGCTGAGAACATTGACAGAGTGAACCAGCTGGTGTGGAATGATAAGAGATTGACGGTGCGGATGATAGCTGAGGAGCTCAGCCTGAACAGGGAGTCAATGTGGACCATTTTGGTGCAGGAGCTGGGGATGCGGAAGGTGTGCATCAAGATGGCACCCAAGCTTTTATCAGATGACTAGAAGGATCACAGGGTCAATGTTTGTCGAGACTTGCTAGAGAAGATCGGAGAAGATCCAGAGTTCATTGGCCGAGTCATCACAGGAGACGAGACTTGGGTCTTCCAGTATGACCCTGAAAGAAAGAGACAGAGCCTGCAGTGGAAGACTCGACTGCCACCCAGACCCAAGAAGGCACGCATGTCCAAATCAAGGATCAAGGTCATGCTGATCACATTCTTTGACCAGAAGGGAGTGGTCCATCATGAGTTTGTGCCTGAGGGTCAGACAGTTGACCAGCACTTCTACCAGCAGGTACTCAATTGCCTCCATGACCAGGTTCGGTGCAGACAAGTCATGGCTGCTCCACTATGACAATGCGCCCGCACACACCGCGTTCAGTGTGAGGCAGTTCTTGGCCAACAAACAGATCACAGCTCTTGACCACCCTCCTTATTCCCCAGATCTCGCAACGTGCAACTTTTGGCTCTTCCCCAGGTTGAAGACTACTCAAAGAAACTCATTTCGCCTCTGTAGAAGAGATCAAGGCCACTGTGACGAGGGAGCTGAGAGACCTCAAGGAGGACTTCACTGAGTGCTTCCGTACGTGGCAGAAACAAATGCAGAAGTGCATTAACTATGGGGGAGATTACTTTGAAGGGGACAATGTGTAATTTCTCTGTAGATTTTGTAATAAAATATTAATGGGACAGTCTCGTTTCTTTTTTGTCACACCTCGCATGTGCAGGCTGATGTACATGTATTAATGGTTTATTTTAAACATTCAGATCTTATAAAATAGTCTCCATAGTCTTGTCAGAGAAACCATATTATGACATCTTTCCTATAGGGTAAGAAGTCCTTCCTAATTTGCATTTCATTTGGAATATGATTCCACAGTTGGAGGCCAATAGACTGTCCTTAGGACAATCAAGGTCAGGACTCGATCACAAACACTTTACAGCACTAGAGAGCATGAAAAAAGTCTCCTAAATCAGCAGTAGTGTAACCAAGGTCTCTTAAATTGGGGAGGAAAAAAATCAAGTGAGCAAGATGGCGGCAGGGAGGAGCTTTTGGGAAGTTTGATGAACTTATTTCTCGCCCTTGAGTCCAGAGAGATAGTTTGCGAGAATCATGGGGCACCGCAAATGTAAGCAAGCCAGCCTGTCCTCGAGCTTGGCTGGGAACAGCGAATCCGGCCAAAGGATGTTGACAGATGTGGTTTTACCCTCCCAGTGGCTGAAGCATTAGGGGTATGGCTCTTTCTGGAGCAGCGCACCCCTCCACAGAGACCCAGATGTGATTTGGCAGCCAGCGGAGCGCTTCCCTCCTGCTTACCGATGAGTATGTCGGGGGGGGGGGGGGAGTGAAGAGGGATCCGCGGTTGTGCAGTCAGGCATCTCCTGTGTGCTTGAGCTGGGTTGGTGGTGCAGTGGATGCTTCTGTCCCTGTGTTTGAGGACCCCACATGTTTGAGAGGTGGAACAGTCCAGATTCCGGTGTCTGGTTGATTGGTAAGACCTGGAACCATTACTTTGGAAGTGCTATGGGATGCCCTTTCTTCAATGAACTCTTCAGTTGGTTGTTGGGACTGTTAGCTTGGAACTTTCTACTTTGAAATTAAACACTAGTGAGGTTTCTCGGCAGCAGGAGGAGCAAGCAGGGAAGATGGCTCGTATGGAAGAGGAGTTTTCGCAACTTCGCAGTCTGTGTATGGTCCAAGTTAAAGACAGAACTGCTCTCGCAAGAAAGACTGAATATTTGGAGAATCAAGTTCATAGGAATAATTTACAATTCTTAAATTTTCCTAAATCTCCTTGTTCTATCTGCTTTGGAGATGGTGCGCAAGTATTTTCAGGAGGTACTTTTGTTGCCTCCCTAAAACTTGCCCCTCTCGTATCTGTCTGTAGGCCCAGGCCCTCGGGGAATGGGTTCCAGTGATCCTTCTCGGTCTCTTGTAGATCTGACAGGGATCCTGGAAAGTTCTCTCAAGGTAATAACTGAGCGTACGACCGTACTTATAACCCTAGCTTTGGAACCAGATAAGTCTGTAGTTCTTAGTTTATATTTTAGGAATTTTAATATGCAGTTCTTAGGTTCATATATTCGCATATTTCCTGACTTATCATGGGTTACCCAGCAGAGGAGGAAGGAATTTCTGGGCTTATGGCCTAGGGTCCTCTCCCTGGGGGGTAAATTTGTTTTGAAGTTTCCTTCTCATTGTATAATTTCCTATTTGGATAAAACATTTTTGTTTTTTGAGCCAGGATAGCTTGTGGAGCTCCTAGTAGCGAGGGAAGGGTCTGGTGCTAAGAAGGTATCTCAGATGGTTGACGCATAAGTCTTGTCCTGTATGGTTTTTAGTTAATGGTGTTTGAGGGATGGGGTTTTTGGACCCCTATTCCTTACTATTTTTCTTGTAGCTCCCACTTTTGTCCTTATTTTTTTTGGGCTAAATAATGAGTGATGTTTGTTTGATTTGGTTATGTTTCCTATTTGATTTTATGATGAATTCTCACTATTTCTATGATGTATATTCCTGTTGGATGTATATTGAAAAACGATTAAAATATATAATACAATTAAATCGGGGAGTGGGGGGAGAAGGCACTTTCTTCTGGGAGTGACCTTGCTATTCAAATGACAGAATAACTTCTTCAGAAGATATATGATGATGAATGTAAGTAAGGTAAAGATTGTGTTACTTTTTACAGTAAGTAAAATGATATTGTTGATTTAATTCAGAAAACATAGAATAAAGAAATGATGGGCACGTTTAAGAATTTTAATATAGCTGACTACATTTGAAAGGCTATGTCAGAGACTGCAAAATGTTTAGATTTTGTCTTAGGGGAGCGCGGGTTTCCAGGAAGCCAGTTGATGAGGGCTAAGTGTTTTATCTGTCAGCACCCTTCTCTTTTGCCTGGTGATATGTGTCATCATTTAAACAAGCACAATCTATTTTCGTAATAATTATGCAAAGCTGTCAACTACTTCATCGGTATCAAGCCCTTGAGCCTTTTCTAAATGTGGAGCTATTAATGCCAGACCATTAAACTCTGGTCTATCATGATGCTCTGCAAATAGCCTTCTAATCAGGAGTTGAAAGCGCCTTCCAAATATTCAACATCTATGCCATGAAGTTGTGCCATAGGAACAACAAAATCATAAGATATCTGATTTTCCTCGATTATGTGACCCAATTACTTTATTATCCTGTGTTTGAATTAGAGAAGAGTGCGATAAACTGACTGGCTTCTGGGAGAACACTTGACTTGAGCAATCATTGTGCTGGAGAGCCTGGGAGACATTAGGTCTGGGAGCATGCACCTCTGAGGACCCTCCCATGATGTCATCGGTGAAGGCCTTCTTAGTCCAGCAGGATAAACTTTGTATGGGAAAATACTTGGCTTGAGCAGCCATTGTGTAGGAGGTCTTAGTGGACTAGTGGAGCGACATCTGGCCTGGGAAGGGGTACCTCCGTGTATCCCCATGAGTGTGCTCAAAGGGGCATGCTTGCCCTTAAGGTGCTCCTTGGAGCACCGAAGGAATAGCAAAGGAGTTTTGAACACTGATACTGGTTTTCTGCTGTTACATATGCCATATCGAAGCATGAGGAAACTTAAGCCAAAGAAGCAGATATTTCAATCTTTCGCTCCCTCAGGCCCAATAGATAAAAACTCAGGGGGTTATTCCAAGGCACGAATAATGGGGATGTACGTCTCAACGGGGATGGACGTCCCTGCATCTTATACGGGGAAGGTAGACGGGGCAGGAAAAAGGCGGATTGGGGGGCGGCGTTAGGGCAGACAGTGGACGGTCATTGGCCCCGAATGTTCAGGGCTGATTCCTCCGGCGATTTGCACTGGGAACTTATTCTACCTCAGAGGTGGAATAAGTTCCCCTAGTTTCCAGGGATTGGCGGGCCCAAGGCGCGGATGGAGCAGGGGTTGCCAAGGACATTCCCCGCAGCCTGACCCTGGCCATAGAAGGCCAGATCAGGGGTCGGGCTCCAGGGAAATCATTGCTGGAACCGGTAGCCGGGGATCGCGGCTCTTCAATGGAGCCGCAGTGCTATGGCAACCGGATGCCATGACACTTTGGCTCCATTGAAGAACCCTGACTGAGCCGGGCAAGGCCTGTACGTGCAGGCTAGATGGAATCGGGGTCCCAGCCTGCATGTACAGGCCTGTTCATGATTCTGATCCCGCGAGGCTAAATGTGCCCTGCGGGATCAGAATCGCAACTCCTTCTGTGCATCTGGTTCTGGACGGATGCACAGAGGGCCCGGACATGAGGGATGGAATCAGGCCCTCAAAGCCTAAAGTACAAGGCAACTCTGTAGTCTTCTTTTGGAGAAGTTTCTTCAAGCTCTCTACAAAGCATGACGCCTGCACCTCCTTAGTCATCCAGGGTTGCTAGCTCTCCACTTCAGGGTGCTGTGTGTCCCAAACATTATTGGACACTTAACTCCATTTCCTAACATTCTTAAGTTAGATGTAGAACCTTTGCTTTCAGAGAAATCAGGCTCTCAGGTTTCTTTGGCCAATATTTGGCAGATAGTGACTTATATCGAAAAATGTCTATGTCTACAGTTTTCTGGCTTTGTTCCATTACAGAGGAAGCTGTTATTAAATTTAAAGAGATAAAAGATATAGTCTCTAATTTATCTACTAAATCTTTGTCTCAGGATGCTCAAACAACTTCTCTTCAATAGACTTCAGCTGTTGCAGTTAAGGACAGCTTGTTTCCTCCTCATAAAACTGAGTGTAACCCACTCCTCCATGGGTATTCTGTACAAAAGTCCTTATACTATTTGGCAGATGGATGGTCACACAATTTCTAGAGCAAATACAGTTACTAAGTCTCAACTCCTGAAATTTAAATATCAGGGTTCTTTGAATGGGGATCAGTATACGTTGGGAGACCCTTGGTATTTAACTCCACTGACACATTTTTCCATTCTCAAATAACTGAGTCCAGTCCAGAGTCTATGTTCTGAATCAAGGGTTTACTGAAGCTTGAGGGTCACTAATACAACAAAATTGGCAGAGCCAGAAAAAATGTAACTGTACTTCATGTTCCCAGCAATGAATGCATGGATGTGTATCCTAATGCGCCACACAATTACCATGGGTGTACTTAACTCCACTTACTGAGGTACTGTGAGTTGCACCTGTGCTAATTGCAACATTGCTAGCATGTGATATGTCCCCCATGCTAACTGCAATGTGCTTACCATGCCCATGCCATGCCCACTCTCTGCTCCTAGCCCACCCAGTCGCCACCCACCTACATGTGATTGGCAGTTTGCATGCAGTAACTGTCATATCCCTGTGGTAACAGTTACCACATGCAAAAATGTGCTGTACTGTAGTACTGTAGCAAAAGGACCCCTAATTTTGTTCCTGAGGGTTGAGTGACTTGCCCAAGTTCACAAGGATCAGCAGTAGGATATGAACTCTGGCGTCTCTGCTTATCAGCCTCTCTGCGCTAACCACTAGGTTACTCCTCCATTTCATACATAAAGCAAGTGCAAAGATAAAAAGATAACCGTTCCTTCAGCAAACTCAGCCAAAATACTGTACAAGATAGTCTAAATCATCCTCAGTATCCAGAAACAAATACCTGGGGCATTTTCTCCTGTAGACATTAAGAAAATTGATTTTTTGCCAATGTAGAAATGTGTTCCTCATATATTGATTTCATTTTTATTCATAATCCATTCCTAGATACTTCATTATGACAGTTGTTATGCGCTTCTCCGACAGAAGCAATTAAGTACAAAATAGATGCAAGATGAAAGTTTAAGACACCACAACATGTTTGACAGAATCTTGGTATAAGCAAAGAGATTTTTAAATTTCACCAAAACAGCTACAAAATCCAATTTTATTGAATGTGAAATACCATTTGCATCACTTTCTTTGAACCAGATCCAGTTTTGCAAAACTGTACAAGAGAATCAAGAACAGCAGGAAGTGTAAGAGTTCAATTTTTCATTCATCCTGCTTTAATTTTCCTGTTTGTCGTAAAATAGTTTGCATGCAACTGTGGAAGACATGAAAACATATACAGTTTTTTAGCCAGGTGGAAAAGTGGTTTGCTGTTTTTAATGATTTCAGACTATCTACAATATCAAGTTTACGTGACGATTAAAATAATGTACATAAGAAGTGGCAGGTGCTTGTTGTTGGACTAATATTTCCACACTATTTAAAAGGCTACTCATTGCTGAAGCACCATTATAGCACCGAGAGATGCATTAAGAGGCATTAGCACGCAGTCAGGCTGTGAAACCAGTGTGAAGACAAGTGATGACTTCAGAGGGCACGTGTTCTTACCCTTGCCATTGCCACATTGCTAATGTGTGGGTGCTGCAGTAATTTGGGCTCCCTTTGCTAAGTATCTATTCCAGGGCTGTCCTGACCCAGGGTACTTGAACCAGATAGCACTGGGTGGGGCAGGAGAAGGGTTCTTGTACCAAATGGGCCACCAGGGAATGTTTGCAGGGTGGAGGGGTGAGGGTCACAGGTTGAGGCCTATTAGGCCATCAGGGAATGTTTGCAGGGTGGCAATTGGGGTCAGGAGCCAGAGAGTCTTAGGCCCCTAGGCCACCAGCAAGGCTGGTGTCAACATTAGGTGAACTAGGCAGACACCTAGAGTGCTGCCCTCCGGAGGCAATCATGGCAAGTGCAAAACTTTGGACACTTTTCCAGTTCATTGCTTTTTTTAAGTTGTTAAAAGGCCCCCAAACTTTTGTGACTAGTTATGCACTCAGAGGGTAGTTTTATAAAAGGACTCCTATGTGAAAATGCCAAAAAGGTGCCTATTTTATTAATATTTTATAAAGACAACTATGTGCCTTTATAAAATAGGCACCCAAACCAGCTCCAATGCCCTGCAAATTCACATGCCCAGCTATATACCTGCTTTGAAAACTGTCTAAGTTTGTGTGTGTATTCTATTTCTCTATCTGTGTATTTTATAAATACATGCTTGCATTGCAGCTATGCCTCTGCTCGGCTCAAACTACACCTTAGGAATGCCTACACAGTCTGTAGGAAAGTATATGTGAACTTTCAGAATAGGTATTTTTTACACTTGTATATCCTGTGCAATTTTATGAGACATTTTTCTGCATGTAAAACAGGCTTTACACATGGAAAATACTTTGTAAAATTAGCCCACACCAATATTAATCTATGAAAATTATTCTATAGTTGAATAAATACCTTAACATGTCCCTTCCAAGAACCATGGGTTCCTCTAAGCAGCTGGCTGAACATTTGAAAATGAAAACAAATGGAAGGAGAAGGCTATTAAAAATATCTCTATATGTTTCCAGCTAGTATTTTTCAACTATCAGATGCACTGGGGAAATTTCATGGAATTGTTGAAGTCAAGACAAGCTTATGAAAGACCAAGAAAATCTCTGAGAGATTTACCAGAAAACTGGTCAGCTCTGCAAAACAAACTGACAGAACAATGTTTTGGTTGGAGAGGCCAAACAAACCAATCTGTAGCCCTTCCCCCAAGTTCTCTATTGCTGATGCTGTGTTGGGCAAAATATTGGAGGGGCCATGGCCCCTGTGGCCCACCCCTTTCAGCTGTCTATGAAATGATCTGCCAAAACGTTTAGCAGACATGAGAATAGTTATCTATAGGCCTGCACTACTGCGTTCTTTACACAAGAATGATCTACGTAGAAGAGTTATCAGAAGGAAAACGATGCCTGTGACTTTAATACAATGCAAAGGAAAGCCTTCATAAGCCTGAAACTTTGTGCACCAAAGTATTTTGGACTGAGAAATGATTATTGAGCTGTTCAGTCACAGCCACAAAAGAAATACTTGGAGAAAATAGTGTGAAACATTTGAAGAAAAGAACACCTTGCTAATCGTAAAGCACTGAGATAGATGTGTGATGCTTTGGGGTTGCATGGCAGCCAGTGGCACGGGAAATAGTGTGAGGGTAAAGGCAGAACGGATTCACTTAAATATGAATATATTCTAGGGGGCGGGGCATATTCAAAGTGGTTTGGCGGGTTAGCGGCCTTCTAACTAGCCAAACCGCATTCAGCGGGATATTCCGTGGCATTAAAGTGGTTAGTACCACTGCCTATTCCCTCCTACCCAGTTCAAACCCCCCAATGTTAAGCAATTAAAGGCCAATTCTAACAGGCATGTCTGGGCCTCCTGGATGTCCAAAAAATGGACGGGCCCAAACTGTACGCGATTCTGCAACTGTGGGAGCTAGATGTTCGTGCGGTTGCAGAATCGGACACTTAGATAGCTCAGCATGTCGCTGATTCTGCCAGGGGAGATGTCCTCCCTTTTGCCCAGCCAGCCCACCCTATGCTTCTGCTAGTATGCCAGTGCGGTGGCGTTCCATCGCCATGGCACCGAGATGCCCAACAGGAGCACAGAAAACCCGACACAGATAGAAAAAGTCTTTTCCCTGCCACCCAACCTTTGGCAGGATCTGCTAGGGCCGGGACTGGGTGGAGGAGCCCTCACCTGCTATGACTCCTTGGCTTGTGGGGGGCTGCTGGGCCCGATCACCACCTTTGAAGGGACAGAATAGGCCCTGTACGTCTGGGTGCTGCGGCCTGCCTCCATCCTGCCCCCATCCAGCACTCCCCGCACAATGGCTCTGTGTGTGCGGGGCGTCCCAGCACTAGAATATACTCCCTGCTAATAGCAGGAGTTGCATGTCCAACCCGGACGTACATCAGAATGACTCCCTTAGTGTCAGGATATTCTGGGGGCAGAGCGAGGACAGTGATTTAGTTCAGCCAGTCAGTGGTGATATTCAGCTGCTAACTGGCTGACCTAAGCAGACTAAAGATAGGCAGAAAAAAGGACGTCTGAATTTTAGTTGGTTTAGCTATCCAGCCAGTGGCCGAACATTGCCGTTGAACAATTAGCTAAAATGCTAACAGGGCTAGTTAGTGGCCAGATATGGCCCTGGCATTGAATATCCGAGCATAGTTTATAGCGGGGATGGCCAGCTGCTTAAACAGTGCTGCCTGCCTCTATTGAATACGCCCCTCCCCCCTTGAAGATTAGGTTGCACAGAAGAAGCTGAAGCCGAAAAGAAATCAGCTATATCAGCAAGATGACATAAAACACTTCTGAAAATCAAGCATGAAATACGTGAAAGAGAGATGAAGAATGGTCTTCACAGTATTCAGACTTGAATATTCTTGAAAGTCTGTCTCAGATCTCAAACGTGCAGGAAGACCTAAGAATATTTCTGAGCTAGAAGAGTTCTGCGAGAAAGAGAGGGGGAAAATGCCAAAATCAAGAATAGAAAGACTCTTTGCTGGCTACAAGAAATGTTTGGAATCTGTTATTTCTTTCAAATGGGGTGTTATAAAGTTCTGACTGGAAGAGGATCCAAACTTTTCCACTTGCCATCTGCACTCATTTCTTATTTTGAATAGTTATGCATTGCAGTTTCTACAGTAGAAAGATGCCATGTTTAACTTTGTACAATGTAGAGATTGTGTCAGCTTCTGTTCACCTGGGAATTTATTAAAACATACACTTTGACCAGGCTTGCCGAAACATTTGCACTTGGGGCTGTCACTTAACCCTCCATTGCCTCAAAAAAATGTGACTTATCAATGACCTTGTTTAATGTACATTGCCAAGTTTGTTACAGTGTAAACTGCTTTGAATGATAAAGCGATATAAAAAAACCTGTTAAATAAATAAAAAGAAATAACTGTATCAATGTTGGCAGTACACACAGAAAGAGAAATGAGCATAAGATACTACCCCACTCCCGGCACAAGCCACGACGATGACTGAAGCCAGATTATAACTCGTATAACATTTATGCTTGGCTTTTTAACAAAAAATCAGACCTTAAAATTAGGACAGACACATACTAACACTTACAACATCAAAACATATAAAATCACAATTAAATGTAGGAACATCCGTCAAGTCAGGGGACAGGAAACCCCCTCATATAATCGGACTTCTCCCTTTAATCTTTTTTATTATTATTGCAATCAGTTCAACAGTCTTAAAGAAAACAAGCAGACCCAAAAAGCCACAGTGCTAAGAGTATAAATTCTAAAGACCAAGAAAATTCTTTTAAGGTCAAAACTTAGCTGGCAATGGGGTCCTGCAGCAGATATCCACCATTCACGATGTTTTAACAGGAAGGCTTCCCTTCACCAAAGAATTCCACAAACATGTTCGACGAGAAAACACTTCTTCAGAGTTTCATAAATTCATAACCATAACCCAGCGCTGCGTTTCGGGTTCTCCAACCCTGCATCAGATGGTACAAAAACAGCTGTCTTCAGATCCCAGCCGTCATGTCTTTCGTAGAGCGTCCTTCCAAAGACAAGAATGGCGTCTGACGTCAAGATTCAAATCAGCCATTTTAAACCCTGAAAAAAACAGAAACACCCTATCAGGTGGGCAAAATGCTCCACCAATCAAGTTCTTGATTAAGTCCATTAGGGATCACTGACTTAAGAGACAAAATCCAGCGTTGTTCCAGGACCTGCAAATGTTGCTCCTGATCTCCCCTGTGGGGGCCGTCAGGCGCAAAATCCAAAATACACCAGAGAAAGTCAGTAAATGCATGATTCATTTGAAGACATTGTGCCACTAAGGGAGCAGAAAGTGTCTTAGTGTGAATTCGAGATTTATGTTCTGAAAGGCGCTTCTTCACAGGACGAATCGTGCGACCTATATAGTGCAAGCCACAAGGGCATGTGAGAACATAAACTACAAAAGAAGATGTACAATCTGTATGCCATTTCAGCGGAATAATTCGTCCCGTAGGAATATGTGTCCATGTGACACCAATTTGTGATTGTGAACAACATTGGCAACGAGAAGATTTGCGGTGAACCTATCATATAAGGTAAAACACCAATTAAAAATAATTGGTGTTTTACCTTATATGATAGGTTCACCGCAAATAGTGGCTCTTTTATGTAAACACTGGCACATTTTGCAGCTTGATCCTGTTTTTCATTCAGATCTGATGATTGCATATCAACGTGGTGCGAATATTAGAGATTTTGTAGTGCACTCCATAACAAGGTTTGGGCAGATGGAGGGACCACAACTGAGTGTGGGACATTTCTCTTGCAAATCTTCTCATTGCCAATGTTGTTCACAATCACAAATTGGTGTCACATGAACACATATTCCTACGGGACGAATTATTCCGCTGAAATGGCATACAGATTGTACATCTTCTTTTGTAGTTTATGTTCTCACATGCCCTTGTGGCTTGCACTATATAGGTCGCACGATTCGTCCTGTGAAGAAGCGCCTTTCAGAACATAAATCTGGAATTCACACTAAGACACTTTCTGCTCCCTTAGTGTCACAATGTCTTCAAATGAATCATGCATTTACTGACTTTCTCTGGTGTATTTTGGATTTTGCGCCTGACGGCCCCCGCAGGGGAGATCGGGAGCAACATTTGCAGGTCCTGGAACAACACTGGATTTTTTCTCTTAAGTCAGTGATCCCTAATGGACTTAATCAAGAACTTGATTGGTGGAGCATTTTACCCACCTGATAGGGTGTTTCTGTTTTTTTCAGGGTTTAAAATGGCTGATTTGAATCTTGACGTCAGACGCCATTCTTGTCTTTGGAAGGACGCTTTACGAAAGACATGACGGCTGGGATCTGAAGACAGCTGTTTTTGTACCATCTGATGCAGGGTTGGAGAACCCGAAACGCAGCGCTGGGTTATGGTTATGAATTTATGAAACTCTGAAGAAGTGTTTTCTCGTCAAACATGTTTGTGGAATTCTTTGGTGAAGGGAAGCCTTCCTGTTAAAACATCGTGAATGGTGGATATCTGCTGCAGGACCCCATTGCCAGCTAAGTTTTGACCTTAAAAGAATTTTCTTGGTCTTTAGAATTTATACTCTTAGCACTGTGGCTTTTTGGGTCTGCTTGTTTTCTTTAAGACTGTTGAACTGATTGCAATAATAATAAAAAAGATTAAAGGGAGAAGTCCGATTATATGAGGGGGTTTCCTGTCCCCTGACTTGATGGATGTTCCTACATTTAATTGTGATTTTATATGTTTTGATGTTGTAAGTGTTAGTATGTGTCTGTCCTAATTTTAAGGTCTGATTTTTTGAACGGGATTTGTTTCACAGATCTTCAATTTGGCAATTTTTTTGGCTTTTTAACAAGCCATTTATACTCAGCCAAGACAGGTAAAATGTAACAATGCCAGAATTGCCAAGTTATCCAGCTCTAAGAGTGAGATTTTTTGCCAATTCTGGTTTTAAATTTGCACTGCAATGCAGCATGGTATTTGTAGTCCCTGATTTTACCAGTCGGAATCAATGCTGCAGATCCCATAATGCATCAGAATGAGAAATCGCAGACTGGTTTAAAGTCTCATGCCTGGAAATGGGTGACCTAGCAACTCTGCAATGCTGACCCTCCCTCGCAGTGGGTAAAGCGGATTTCGTTCTGTTAGAGCGTCCTGTGTGTGAATGAAAATGAAACAGGGAAGGAGAATCTCTTCTAGTTCAACATAGAACACTGTTTGGGGTTTTTACCTATGTGTTGAAAATCTCTGCTTTAGAGAGATTCATCTTTACAAACCTGTCTCCTTAGATTCTCAAGGCTGTGCATGGTTTCTCTAGTTCTCTGGCTGGGTCGATTCCAGGCACTGTCCAGAAGGAGACATCTCCCTCTCTTGCCTCATGGAAAAAGGTTTCTTCCGTAAGCAAGCATTATAGGAGTTGTAGCATTTTTAATTTATTTGCATTTAGCTAATGGCTTATGGTTTATTAAAATTTTCTATATTGCCCTTCAGAATTAGCAGAGCGGTTTCCATTAAATCAAAATTTAAAACGAGAGGAAATGAACTTCATTGGACTGATAGGAACGTGGAACCCTTTCCAGTAGTAGCTAAAGGACAGTTAGGTATTTCCCTGTCAGGCTTATAATTGTGCTTAAGGTAACTGAGAGTTAAAAGGCTTGTGCAATGCCACGAAGAGTGTTGATGGGATTCAATCCTCCCTCGTTTTGGTTACCAGGCCACAGCTCTAGCCACTAGACTAACCTGCGCATCACAATTGCAGTGAATCAGCGCTGCAGTGAAATCTGTGCAGCGAATTTTATGTTTGGGCGTGGAGTAATATGGTCAGATCACAAAATATTTAAATGAAGCAGTGAGGTGAATGAAGTGCAGGAAAACGTTCTTAGTTTTTTGCCCTTAGCTTCTGCTGACATCACACCATGCAAGGATTCTTATTCTTATGCGTGTTCCACCCTTCCCAGGTATTGGTGATATCAACTGGACGCTTGTGATGGCCCAAATAGGGATAAACAGGATCAGCATACGGCAATAAAGCTTATAATTTGTTATGCACCATGGAGCAATTTACAGTATTTAGCTTCTGCAAGATTTGTGGGCTACCTACTAGTACTACTAATCATTTGTATAGTTCTACAAGGCGTACAACAACGCCTCAGCCAATATTCTCAGAGGAGGGATATGAGTGAGTGAGTGATTTAACTGAATTTGATATACCGTTATTCTACAAGGCATAATGGTTTACATAAGTAATTATTTTTATTCACTTCACATGGTGAAGAACATTTGGCAGGAAAGCTTTCCAAGTCTCACAAGGGGGTGAATTCAGCCTGTACTGAATACCTCAGTGTTCCTTTCATAGGCTTAACTGTGGCTATGCACCACTAGTCGCACTTATATGCCAGACCGCCCACAGAGAAAACAGATTCAAACACTCAATCAATCTCATGGGCACAGATTTCATGTCCTATAAGGAAGAGATAATATCAAGAACACCACACAATGATGGTTGCCTCTTGCTGCTCTATATTGCTTAGTAAGTGCACTAGACAAAGTGGAGTAGGCGTGTGGTTAGCGTGATTGTTGTTTTCAGTAAGAAAGACCTAAGAATGATGAGCTGGTGAGGTCCATGAACTGTTTCTCCACAGAAAGGGACACCCTGCATTCAGGGGCAGCTAGGATGGGGACTTTTGCCTTCAACAGCCATTTTCCCTTCAGGTTGAGCCCTCCAGTGCTGATGGCTGCCAGGTCTTTGTTGCCTAGTCCCAGGACCCAAGGTGAGAAGTAGGAATAGAAGAACTCTGAAGGAGACAGGAAACACAAGCACTGGGGCACTCGATCAGAAGTAGCAAGACAGGAGTAAAGCCTAAATCCAACAGGAACTTTTGCAGTATCTAGGAACGTCCAACAAGACGAATCAGAATCCAAAGTTTAGAGCAGGGAGCCAAGTACAAGGTGACACCAAGGTTTATGTTTATGTATATTATGACTTAATATACCGCCTTAAATCGGGAATATCAAAGCGGTTTACAAATACTAAAAAGAAAAAGAAATGAGAAGAGAATTCCAAATCTGGAAAGGAAAGTTAAAATTCAAAAGAAAGAAAAAGAGCTAGAGGAACAGTGGAAGGGTCCAAATGCTGCAGCTAGAGGGACATGTTCCTAGGGGCATCAGGGGTAGTCAAAGGCCCAAATGAGAAGACTGGCCCTGATCTAAATTTTGTGGAAGAAGTCTGAGTTTCCAAGTCAGGGGGGAAGTGTGCTGCAAAGCTTAGTAACTAGCAAAAAAGAAAGAGGACTGTTTGGTAGTTTCTAAGTGGGCCTTGGATGCAGGGAGAAGGGATAATCAGTTTTCCTGCAATGAGCATGTGGGGCGGACTGAAGTCCGTGGAGTGAGCAAGGAGTGCATGCGTAGAACCTTATTGTTTAAAACAAGTATTTAAAAAATATAGTAAAATACTGCGAGCCAATGATGTTGAAACAATAATGGTATGACATGGTTGAATCTGTGGACATGGGTGAGAAGTTGGATAGCAAAGCTCTGAACTGACTGAAGGCACTTGAGATCAGCAGATCTAAGAACAGTATAGATGAGGTTTCAGTAATCTAGATGAGGCGTTATGAAGCCTTGAATGAGAGTGCAGATTCTAAGAAATTATGGATAGAGCAAAATTGGCATAGTGCAAAATATAAAGATTTAATAAGGGAAGAGACTATGATTTGAAGGATAATTGAAAGTTGAGTGAGCAGTCCTGCCAATGTCAAAAGAATTATGAAGCTTACTTAATAGTGCAACCAGTATAGTCTTGGTATTATGACCTCGTTTAAATCCTGACTGTCGTGGATGAAGTATGTTGGTTTTACTAACAAAATTGAGTGTGAAAAGACAATTTTTTCAGTGATCTTGGAGATGTCAGGTAAATTAGAAATGAGGCTGTAATTAGTCACTACTGCAGGGTCAAGGTGCAGACCAAGCTCTGGCAAAGGGGTCTAGGCAGGTTTGGGTATATATAGAGAACTTAGATAGGAGCAGGATGGCCTCTAAAAGCATAGAGCAGGCTGAGGTGGACAGCCAGCCAAGTGGCATCTACTGATACCTGCAGGCTTTATGACTGGTGGAGGAGCCTCACAGTTAAAGCAGTGACTTGTGACCCCTGAAAGCCAAACTCCAATCCCATGTCTCCTATTAATCTGCCTTATGACCAGTGTGCCAAAGTCAACCATTTTGAGCATGGGGGAGGTGAACAGCATAAGGAATTCACCTTAATCAAAGGGCCTCTGTTAGGTGTGCAGGGTCAAAAGGCCAGAGCCACAGTTCAAAGGCAGGGAAAACCCAGCTGGAACAAGTTCCAGGAAATGCTTAACAGTGTTAGAGGGATAGATTGCAAGCACGAGGACAAAAACCCTCACTCTAACAACTGCACTGATTATCCTGATGTCAGAAGGCAGGGGGATTACAAACACCTGGGAGAGAAAGAGGTGGGGTTGGATCCCAGTAAGTATAAACCTTGGTTAAACTATGGAGAGAGTAGAAGGAGCAGGAGTGATTGGAGAAGGAGCAGAAGGAACAGCAGAGGACAGTCTTCAGAGCAGCAAGGGTGATGGAATGCTGGAGAAGCCAGAGCAGGTGCTAACTTTGGGAGACAGGCTGAGCTACCCATTGCTGAGAGAGATGATTTCCCTGAATCACGTTTGCAACAAAGGTGGGAGCCAGGAAGGAGAGAAGCTTTCAGGCCACCAGTGCAGCTATCAGCAGGGCACTCTTGTCCAGTGAGTGAGTCAGAACCAATGCAATTGGGTGAACCAATGTCTGAGCTAGGGTCAGAAGAAAATATGTTGATGGATTGTTCTTTATGCCGAGCTCTAGACTTGAAGGGTTAAAAAGAGCCAGCCTTGTAAGAACTGTTCCTCTTGCTGAAATAACCTCAGAGCTAAGCAGTGAGAAAGTAAATTCCTGTGTGTGTTTTGAAAGGAGGAATTTACTGCAGCATAAGCTAGAGAAGTAAGGCTGTGATTCATGCTTCTGTGTCAGCTGTGTTGAAACTCTACAACGGAGAGAAAGTTAATTGGCTGCTAGAAGTGTTGGTGCTTTACTCCTGTCTTATATGGAAAAAGCCTGCTATAAGAATTTGTGCTTTGCTCCTATTATAAGAGAAGCCTGCTATAAGAGTCTTGAGGACACTGTGAAGGTTTATTTCATAACCTAAGTTTGGTTCCTCACCTGGAAGTACAGCCTAGTGAGAAGTATGGCTGAGTGAAGATTAATTTGCCATAGAAGAAGTAAAGTTTGTTTTTCTATTGCTCTGACTGACAAAGGACAATAAGAAAAGTGGCATCTTGTTATATGTGGAAAAGGCTGAGCTTCTGCAGTTGAAGAAGACTTTAAAAGCTAATGCTGAGTTTTGTTTGTTTTGCCACCAACCTGCTGAACCTTAAGCAAAAATCCTATAATTTTAAAATTCTGTAAATGGTACCAGGAACTTGAACTGTTCTATTGTGTTCAAAATAAATTCTTTTTCTGTCATAAGCCTTACCCTTGTTTTAACACGACTACAATCCTTCTACTTAAAGCATAAATATAACAGCTGATAGAAGAAGGTTCTCAACCACTACGCCCTCAACAACTAGAAGACTAGTGGTTTTGGCGTTGTGCTTGTGACACCAGGTTTTCAATAGAAAGGGCGATTTTATAACAGGCTAGCAGAAGTGCATATAAATTACACCAATTTTAAAGTGTGCACACACCTTCCCTTTTCAAAATTACCCCATGGAAAGAACTCACACACATTTACATCTGCCCTTGGGCATGAACAACTTTGCTGGCTTATTATACATATCCCCCCAAAATGCTTCTGATCAGGTCAGACAAACTTATGCATACACAGGATGCATACGCATATGTTTCGGCTCCTATAATATAACCCAGGTGAGTTCCAGGTGTCACTTATCTAGCAACAGGGGGTAATATTTCTGGGCTGACCATTTAGGGGTAAATAAAGGCCCTGGGAGTGGCAAAGATGCAAATGCTCCCCCTGGAATTTCCTAGTTGGGCTCCTTGTAAGAGGAAACCAGGAGAGGAGCTAGGAGGTCGCAAAGGTCATATAAGGTAGAGTTTTTCAGAAAAGAAGTTCATTTTACATCTTCTCCAACTAGGATCGAGAAGACTACATCAGAGGGGTAGCAGCAGAAGCCACGTCCTTTCTCTCTGTCCCCACTGAAATCAGGGACAGAAGGTGGTTATAGTCCTCAAACTTGGGGACAATCCCTGAAAATCGGGGCTATCTGGAAACCTTAGCTTTGGCTGTATAGAGAGGTCAGCTGTGTGCTGGATTGCATGTAATTAGCCATTGACATCTGGAGCAGGAATTTGGAAGACCTGCCTTTAAATGATTTTATAAAAACCCTATGGATTCAGGAAACACTTGCTATGACAATTTGATGTCCAAGTAATAAAAATATGACATATACCATCAAAGTAATAAAAAAATAAAAGAAGGGAAAATTTACACTAGTAGCAGTAATAAAACCATTAAAGTACTGAAGTATATCAAACTCCCCATCCCCCACAGAAACTCTTCACAGCCAAGGCCAGAACTGGCGAGGTATTGCTCTGGTAAGAGCTTAAGCCCATGACCCTTCAAGAGAATAGGCTGGAGGACACATGGGGAGGGTGTGGCCAGGTCCGGAGGTTTAAACCAGGAAACAGGCGACCTAAGGGAGCAAGGAGCCCTGGGTTCTGGAGCATAACTGAAGACTACTTACCTGTAAAAGACAGCCTGCTGTGGAGGTAGGAAGCATTTTAATTTATTACTGTCTGCTCAGCCTTGCTGCTGGAGTTCTACTTGGTTGGAGAGACGTTTTGCTGGGCTGTGCTGTCCGAAGTGAGGAAACTTTGAGGAGCCAGTTTTGTTGGTTTTGTGCTGTCTGTGCTGGAGCACTAATCAGCTGTTCAGCAGAGTAGCCCTGCCCAGAGTGAGTAAGAGCTGCTTACAGCTGGGGCAAAAGCCTAGGGGCAGTTTTTTTGGATGCTGGTTGCTCAAGTAAAATTTATTTTCTTGAACCTCTCTTGGTTGTGGAGTTCTGTATTGTGCCATTCGTTGGTCTCAACTATGACAGGCAGTAACAAGAACCTGATTTCTGGTTCTAGTCACTCTTAGTGGGTCTTTTACTAATGGGCACTAGTGGGTAGTGCGTGTTCTGGTGCTTGCTGAAGACGTACCAGCTAATGCAGGGCCATGATGATTCCCGAGCTAACTATGCAACCCACACTAGGGTCACAAGTGGGCAGGCTGAGGGTAGAGAGTGGGGCATAGTGAGCTCAGAGTGGTAAGCGCTGTGTTCACACTATGCATTGCCTGCATCAGTGTGGGTTCACCAAATGACACCTCAATAGATGGTCTTAGGTCCATCCAAGCTAATGTAGCACATGCTAGGGGGCAGGGCTCTGCATTAAGATGCCGGGGAAATGCTTTCCACACCCCTGAGAGTTAACGCATCGGTGTTGCATGACATGCACCATAGTTTTGGCCCTATTGGCACATTGTGTGCAACAATTTAGCACCCATTAGTAAAAGATCCCCTTAGTGTTACTGCTTCTAGCTTAGTGGAAGGACACCGATCCCTCACCATCCCCATCCCTCTCTCTCAGATGCAGGAAACTTCATTGGCATGGCAATTTGTATACAGGTTTTGCTAAAGTTATACATAAACCATTTAGAAAATAAAAGAAAGAAAGGAAATTAAAATATAAAAATTGTGAAATAAAATGACTATTGCTGATTTAAGTTTTTGCTAATCAGATCTTTCTGGCCTGGTGCCTGCCCCTTCTTCTGTTTCCCTTAGAGTTATACAATTCTTCCTGCTCATTCTTTTTATTTATTTATTTAGCTGTGCTTTTATACTGCTTTTCACAGGGTCAAAGCGGTGAGAGAAGTGTTTGATTCCTTTTTTTGGTCCTTGGGGAGTATGCATCTTCTTTCTTTATGGAATTTACCAGCTAGAGAAGGACATCAGGTCAAAATTTCACTTGTCTTCATAGACATTATTTATTACCAAAACAGTCATTACATTTTGGGACAAGCCAGAAGACTTTGGGGTGATGGAGGACAGGAGGAGAATAGGGGAAATGTGGGATAGGCTGGAGGAAGGCAGGGCGCAGGGCGAGCAGAAGGAAATGAGGCGCCCTAGGTGAACCACATCCCTTGCACCCTCCAGCCGGGCCCCATTGTCACCGCTGCCACACCTCTCTGGTATCTAGAGTGGCAGCAATGGCCTGAAACTGCACCAGAGCACTTACCTTAAAATTTCAGTGCCACGGGGCTGTCTGTTCCACCCTCACTAACCCCAATGCCGATTTCCTGTTTGCATGTAGGTCCCGGAGAAGGGCGGCAGTGGCGACAATGGGAGCCGGATGGAGGATGCAAAGGATGTTGTTGGCCTAGGGCACCTCATGTCCTTGCACCCACCCTGCTGATACAAGGGCGCTCCAGTCTGAATGGGGGTGTTTCAGGCATTCTCGGAACTTGGACATCCTCGCCTGATTTCAGTAATGCCCTGGACATCCCAAGCCACATTCAAGCTTATACGTCTTCCAGACATGAATCAAAAAACTGTAATGTGTGCCATTGAGGACTCCTGGCAACCCAGAAGCCCCTGGGATTTCTTGGCAAGGTGTGACTGGAAGTAAATTGCCAGGCCTCCCTTCCAAGGCAATGTGACTTGCTTAAAGCCACAAGGAGTGCCAGTGGGCATCGAGCCCTGGTTGCTTATCTCCAGGCCACTTCCCTAACCACTAGGCTACTTCTCCACTCCCCAGATGTGAATAGGCAGCAGAAAAGTGCTTGTTTGGTTAGCCAGCCATCTGGAGGGCGTGAAGAAGGAGATATGCTCTGTTAACAAACATTGGTAAGGACTAAGGGATCGTGTTATTGTGTTTAATGCCTCTGGATGTCCCCTTATGCTTGGATGCATGCGATGGACATCCCTGCTCCATGCTGTCCAAAGGGGGGTGTCTATCGGGTGGGATGTCCACATTGGCTGCGGGTTGGGATGTCCACATTGGGTGAAGACATAGACATCCCTGGCATTTCTCAGCACATTCTGTCCTGGATGTCACTGATTGGACTTGGACGTCCTTTATGAAATGCCACTTCATGTGAGAGATAAGGAGGAATAAAGAGTTTATCCTTTTTTGAATCTTGAAGGCAGTGCTTTCGAAAGGCAGAGGGGAGTGCTACTGGAGAATCCCCAGGGAACATAAGAAGTCAGAGGAGGGGGTTAAAGCAAGCATTTGACAGGCCTGAAGAATAAGAAAACCACCTTTAGTAGATTTTAAGTTTATTTCCTGTGCATCACCAGAATGAATTTAGTTTGAAAAGAATAACCCAGTAAAGTATGATTTCCCAAACCTGGTGTGGATTTAATTATAAACGAATAAGGAGAAGGCACAGGGAGGACACAGTGTGCTGCCCAATTGTCAAGCTCTTTGGGACTCCAACAAATTAAAATGGTTCTGAGAGAGCACCTTTCAAGATGGCGGAAGTTTGGCATTTGGAGGTGTAGCAACTTTTTCATCATGGGAAAGAGGAAAGCTGGGGGGGGGGGGGGGAAGGCCCTCTGGACTCCCCTTTGCTCCCTCTTCCATTGCCTCTACGGGACCTTTGGATCCCTTTCTACTTTGCACATCACAGCAGGCTGGTTTAACCCCGGCAACTAAATCCCCACCTACCTGCATTTCAGAGCTGGGTCACTTGTCTAGCAGTTCAGGGTTTGATATCCAGTCGCTGGAGCAGCATCGTGCGGCCAAGGTCTTTGTTTTGGAGCCTTCCTCCCCGAGGGTCAGGAGCTGCCAGTTGTTCCCAGGAATGGTAAGTCATTGGCTCTAGAAGGGCAGTTCTCGGGGTAGTTGCGGATGTCTGGTGAAGTCCTTCCAGGTCAGCACTCCACTGGACCTGTGCATGTCAGTTCAGTTGAAGGTTTGGAGAGCCCGATGGCGACAGCTTCAACGGTGGTGTCGGCCTTGGCCTTGGAGTTGGTTCCTGGCACAGGGCTGACTCTCCCGCTTTCTGCCTCCAGTGTCCAGCTGAATTTAGACTGGAGATGATTTGCTCAGCCATTCAGCAACTTCTAGAGTCACTTGTTATACAGGTACAGACTTTGGCGGTCCAGGTGCAGTCTAATATAAATTCTATGCAACAGCATGCTGAAGATGTTGTTGGTCTGCGGGGGTCTTTCTCCTCAATGCAGGAGAGAGTAGGCCAGTTGGAGGACTCTGCAGACACTTTCTGTAAAGACTCTTAGGCTATGAAGACTCATCTAGAACATTTGGAGAACTTTTCCTGTTATCAAAATTTGAGACTCACAAATTTTCCTAACTTGTTGCATGTTAATGCTAAAGAGATGTTCAAATGTTATTTGATTTAGATACTGGGAGTTATAAGAGAATCCCACTCTCCTTTATCTTAAACTACTACTACTACTACTACTACTATTTAGCACTTATATAGCGCCATGCACACAGCGCTGTACAGACATACATAAAAGAGACAGTCCCTGCTCGTCAGACTCCTGCTCATCTGAGCTTACAATCTAGTCGAGAGAATACAGAGCATTAGTCAATTAGGTGCAAAGCACAATATTGTCTTTACAACTCAGTCATGAAAATTGACGGGAGTCAAGTTAAGATAAAGGATAGAAGTCAGGATCTGAAAGCGACAGTGAAGAGGTGGGTCTTCAACCTGGATTTGAAGAGGGCCAGAGAGGGTGCCTAGTATATAGACACGGGTAGGCTGTTCCAGGAGTAAGGAGCAGCCAGGTGAAAGGAGCAAAGTCGGGAGTTAGCGGTGTGAGTGAAAGGCCTAGAAAGAAGTAATTTGTTAGCGGAGTGAAGTTCCCAAGGAGGAATATAGGGAGAGATAAGAGATGAGAGTATTGAGGGGCCACAGAGTGAATGCATTTATTGGTCAGTAGGAGAAGTTTGAATTGGATGTGGAATTGGATAGGGAGCCAGTGAAGCGACTTGAGAAGAGGAGTAATGTGGGCATGGCGAGACTGGCAGAAGATAAGTCAAGCAGCATCGTTTTGTATAGATTGAAGGGGAAAGAGATGGCTCACTGGGAGACCAGCAAGGAGTAAGTTGCAGTAGTCGAGGCGAGAGGAGATTAAGGAGTGGATACGTGTTTTGGTAGTGGGTTCAGAAAGGAAGGGGCGGATTTTGCTAATGTTGTAGAGAAAGAAGCGGCAGGTCTTAGCTACGAACTGGATATGTATGGAGAAGGAGAGAGAGGTGTCGAAGATAACCCCTAGATTGCGGGCCGAGGGAAAAGGAAGGATCGTAGATCCATCCACGGAGACTGAGAATGTGGGAAGAGGAAGGGAGGAGTTGGGGGTTAAGACAAGGAGTTCAGTCTTGGCTATGTTCAATTTTAAGTGGCGGTGAGACATCCAGGCAGCGATGTCAGAAAGGCAGGCAGAGATCTTGGTCTGGATTGCTGGAGAGATATTAGGTGTAGAGAGGTAGATTTGGGAGTCATCGGCATAGAGATGGTACTGAAAGCCATGGGAGGAGATAAGCGTGCCAAGAGATTGGGTATAGAGAGAGAAAAGGAGGGGGCCTAAGATGGATCCTTGGGGTACACCAACATGGAGCGGGGTGGGAGAGGAGGAGGAGCCACCAGAGCATACACTAAAGGAGCGATGGGAGAGGTAGGAGGAGCACCAGGATAGTATGGAGCTCTTGACACCAAGCGAGGAGAGGATGGTGAGGAGAAGATTGTGGTCAACAGTGTCAAAGGCAGCAGAGAGGTCGAAGGATGAGGACAGAGTAGAGGCCCTTAGATTTAGCCAGGAACAAGTCATTGGAGACTTATGTAAGAGCCGTTTCAGTGGAGTGTAGGGAACGGAAGCTGGATTGTAGTATGTCCAGGAGTGCCTGGGAGGTGAGGAAGTCGAGGCAGCGGCGGTGGACTACTCGTTCTAGTAGTTTAGATATGAAGGGAAGGAGGGAGATGGGTCAATAGTTAGAAGGACAGGTGGGATCAAGTGAGGGTTTCTTGCGGAGAGGTGTGACAGTAGCAGTGGAGAGTGAAAGGTTGAGAATATGAGAGATGGAGGGGACAACGGAAGAGGAGATGGGGTGTAGGAGATGGGTGGGGATAGGGTCAGAGGAACAGGTGGTGGGTTTGGAGGAGGAAAGAAGGAGAGCGGTTTCCTCTTCAGAGATCGTAGGGAAGGAGGAGAGGGTAGTAGAGGAAGTATGGATGGGGGGGGGGGAGAATTGGGGAGGGGGGAGGTAGTTGAGGAAGCGGGGAATTGGAGGTTAATCTTGTGGATTTTGTCATGGAAGTAGTCGGCTAGGGTTTGGGCAGAGAGGGAGGGCGGGACCAGGAGCGGGGGCACCTTGAGGAGAGAATTGAGGGTATTAAAGAGGCGGCAAGGATCAGAAGTAAGGGAGTTAGTCAGATGGATGTAGTATTCTTGTTTGGCAAGTGCTATGGCTGACTGGAAGGAGCCAAGCATGAATTTGAAGTGAAGAAGGTCTTCTGGGGAGCAGGATTTGGTCCAGGCATGTTCAGCAGAACAGGCACAGATGCATAAATAGCGGGTTGTGAAAGAAAGCCAGGGCTGGGAGCAGAACATCGGATGGGATGTGGGGTGGGTGGGGCAGGAGTGTCGAGAGCCGAGGATAGTGCAGCATTATAAGAGGATACTGCCTTGTTGATGGACTTGGAGGACATAATGGAGGAAAGAGATGGAGAAATGGTGGAGGATAGAGTCAGGGGATCAATATTATGAAGGGTTCTAAATAGGTCGGAGGAGACAGGACGAGGTTCAGACAGCAGAAGCTGAAGATTAAAGGTTAAAAGGTGATGGTCAGATGAGGGAAGGATTGAGTTGCGGAAGTTTGAGGGAGAGGAATTAGAGAAGAGTATCAGGTCAAGGAAGTGGCCATGCAGGTGGGTGGGGGCAGTGGAGCAAAGTTGGAGGTCGAACGAGGAGGTGAGGACGAGGAACTTTAAAGCAGGGGATTAGAGGGGTTATCGATGTGAATGTTAAAGTTGCCAAGAATAAGAGTGGGGGAAGAGGGATCCAGAAAGACGGAAAGCCAGGAGTCGAAGTCGATAAGGAAGGTCGATGTGGATTTGTCGGGTGGGCGATAGATGGCTACTCGGAGGGGAAGTGGTGTGAAGAGGCGAATGGAGTGGACTTCAAAAGAGAGGGAGGAGTGTGACTGGGGCAGCAGGAGGGGTTGGAATTGGCAAGAGGGAGAAAGTAGAAGCCCAACTCCACTGCCGCGGCCAGTGGATCGAGGTGTATGGGAGAACTGGTATCTCCCGTGGCAGAGAGCAGTAGTGGATGCGGTATCGTCTGGGAGGAGCCAGGTTTCAGTTAGGGCAAGAAGGTGTAGCACATTAGAGATAAAGAGATCATGAGTAAACTATATTATATACCAACTGGCCGGAGGTCTTCGGGTTCTGTGGGTATCCTGGGGTCCAGAAAGCAGATACACTGGACATTTCGGCTATTTTAGAGGCATCTGGTGAGGAAGCCTGCACTCCAGCCACTCTCTTGGGAACATTTATGTTGTCTCACGATAAGGACTGGTTTTTGAAAATGTTTTTTCAAAAACACACAATTATGTTTAGAGGTCTTCATGTTTGGGTCTTGGCGGATTTGAGTCAGGAGACTCAGAAAAGGAGAAGTGAGTTTCTGCTCCTGCGTCTGGGGAGGGGGGGGGGGTCAATTTTACTTAATTTTTCCTTGTAAATGTACTGTCAAGTTGTAGTCTTTTTCCTGTATCTTTTTTGACCCTGCCCAGCTATCGGTGTTTCTGAGTGCACAGATGGCCGCTGCTACGGATATAGCCACTGCTGCTGTTGGGTAATAAGTATGCTAGTCTGAAGCCTAACAATGCATTTCATCCTAATATTAGTTTATATTAGATTTTCCCTTGGTGCTCTCCCCATTATAGTGGGCTGGTGTAGAGGGTCGTCCTCATATGTTACCTACATTGTGACCTGTCTTGTGCTGATGTTTTTCTTTATAACTTGTATTTTTCTGAGTGACCCTCTTATTTTCCTCACAAGTTTATGATGTATATTTGGATGTAATTGTAAAATGCATAGATATAATCTTTTTTAAAAAATGGTTCTATAGCCCCAAGAATTTGCTGCTGAAAAGGGAGTTCATTGGGGGGGGGGGGGGGGTCCCTAGGGGGGGGGGTACCAAAGGGGGGGGGGTCCCACTACATAGGCAATTTCTGCATGTAAATCTTTGTTTACTCCCTTAGATTTTAAGCCCTCTGGGGTACGGGAAATAAGTACGTAAACAAAGAGTAACTCACCTTTTGAGGTTTGAAAAGGTGAGTAATCCCAAAATACATGCTGAAGCGGGAAACCTTTACTGGGGTGAGTACTTTTAGAAGCCAGTTGCCTCAGGAGTGGATAACATAGTCCAATTTCTTTCTTTAATGTATTTGCCAAACTTATAACCCACTTTTCCAGGTAGCTCAAAGTAGGTTCCAAAAGGCATTCTGAGCTTTTATAACTCTACCCAATGCTTTTTAAACTTAGAGCCAGACTAACTAAAAGGCGCTACCGTGTTATTGCATGTAATGTGCATTATTTACCGCTGGACACATTCACTCTTGGCATGTATTAATGGTGTCGGTGCATGCTAATGTGGTAGTGCACTTTAGTAAATCTAGCTCTAGTAGTAAATGTGTTTCGGGAAGCCAGCAAACTGAATATTTGGCACAGATTTCATTAGTAAGGAAATATGCATTAGTGATAGTAAACAAAGCAAGTTGCTGGAATATGAATAATTGCCTTCATTAGCAAGTGCAAACTACCAGGCATGATCCCTCGGGTAAACAGGTGGTAGATCCTAAAACCGGCCAAGTGGAAAATAAAAACACCATTAATTAAAAAAAGTATTATTTAACTTAGAAATTAACAGTGTCTATGGCACTGATGCTGGCATCCTACTGTATTCAGGGCTGGTGTAACGGTATTAGATGTCTGAGGCAAAACTTCAACCCTGCGCCCCCTCACAATCAGCTTTTAGACCCCTAGTGCCCCCTCCCACCAAGATTTTGATAAGTTCAATTGTAATCTTCTCAACACCATCCTTGTCAGAACAATACTTTTCAAATGCAGATTTGGACGTCACACTTCTAAATATTAAACTTTGTTTTGCAAAGATATACACAATGAAGGAGATTTCAGAAAACCACTTACAGGGTAAATGGACTACATTCCTATTGCTCATTTCTCCTGAAGGAAAAGTAGCCACTGTTGACTACTTGAGTTTGGGGGCTGCTTTGATTGCTTTGCTTTGATTGTATCTTCTCTTTGCTGACCTGGCCAGCCCTGGATGTATTGCTGCCTTGTCCTTTCTGACTCCATCATAAGATTGTTACTAATGGAACTTGGGAGTTGACTGCTATGTTGTGCAAGAATTCCTAAATATTATTTCCCATTGTGGGTTGAATAATAAACATCACTAAGTCAACAATATTATTTGTCAGTCTTTATTGCTTGATGTACTCTAAATCTTTTCTTTGCCTCTGGAGGCTAGATGTCGGCAAAAAAAAAGATCAATTGTCATAAAAACAGGCATTTGAGAGATATTTAAGAAAATAGAAAATAATCATCAAGGCTTGAGAAGTGATATTTAAACTTATTTCGACTAATGATTTGAAGACATTGCAAATGAATAATAACAACACAGCAGTGAGTTTCAAGGAAGAGAGAGAAACAAACCGGCATCGTAGACGTGAGAAACGATATGCAGAGGGCGCGGGGGGAGGAGAAGCTGTCATGCATGTTCCATTAGCGGGTTATTTTTGAAGCCTTACTCGGGTTTTACATGTGTTGGTGCCAGCCACGTCTAAATAGCCATTTTAGGAAGGGTCAGTTTACATGTGGATCCCCAGAAACCCATTTAAGAAAATATTTTTTCACTCACCGCGTAATCAAACTCTGGAATTTGTTACCCGGAGGGTATAATAAAAGCTGTTAATGAGCTGGGTTTAAAAAAGGTTTGGACAAGTTTCTGGAGGAAAGATCCATTAACCATTATTAAAGAGGACCCGGGAAATCCACTGCTTACCTCCGGACAAGCATTGTGGAACCTATGTTTTTTTTGGGAACCTGACAGGTACTTGTGACCTGGATTGGCCACTGTTGGAAACAGGATACTGGGTTTAATGGACCTTGGTCAGACCCCAGTAGGGCATTTCTTATGTTCTGATCATGTGTAAGTTACATGGGGGTGTATCAGGGGCACGCTTGGGAGTGGCCAGGGAAGGTCAACCATCTACACATATATTCCTCGTTTTAGATGCAGAGTACACTTCGGGATTTACATCTGCTCCCTGCCACATACAGGTTTTTATAAGAGCACGTTTTGGCCAGCCCTTCACAGGAGGGATTTAAAGGTGTATTTTCCTTATCCCCCCCCCCCCCGAGTTTATATCTCATTCCAGATTATATGTAGATAGAAAAAGAAACGTCTGCAGTTCAGTAGAAGCATACATATTTATGTTTCAAAAATGGCTCCACTACATGGGTCAGCACACGTGAAATGCCGGTACTTGCATGTGTACGTCAGCTGGTTTCCTCCATCAGTTTGTCCCATGTGGCTGCTCCATGCTTTGCAGAGTCATTTCAGAAATACCATCAAAACTGCCTATGTCCTGGCCTCAACATCTCGATTTTGATCACGTCATATTTATAATGTGCCTTTAATGTCTTTCATTTGTCCACAGATATCCCCAGAAACACTATTCGCCCAAATATCCCCGTGGATCATTCCCACAAAGCTGTGCGGGAGAACTTTGCTCATGCAGCCTTCGCAGGAGCATTAATTACAGTGAGCGGGTTAGTACTACTGAATATCTGCGGTTCCCGCCGCTGTCTGCCCTGATGATACCTGGTTAGCATCGGGGTGTTACAGGGCAACACCCAGGGATAATCGGGCCGTGGTGATATTGAATCACTGCCCAATTGTCACTTGGTGGTGAATGTTAGGCACAGAAAAGGCTGTCCTAACTTTTGCCGCCGAAGCTAACCGGGGAAGCGGCTGAATATTGCTTCTGGGTCCTGTGGCTGACCTGGACATTCAATGCCAATAGCTGGATACAGCCCTGGCATGGAATATCTGGGTGCCAGATTCAGTACTGGTGGTTAGCCGTTGCCACTGAATATCGGGGCCCCTCGGTTTTAGAGTGGTATAACTCTGAGCCATTAGCAATTCCACAGTCATATCGATCTTCTGGGAGCAATTTGGATATTTTTAAAATATGAGTATAATTGTGCAAAATATTCTGCAATAGGCCCTGCAGGATTTTATGCAAAGGACACTAAAATGAAGATTCAGATCGGAATTTTGAAATGGTGCATGGCACAAAATTTTTCTTGTATGAGATTATTTTTCTCTTTCAGATGCTGCAGGAAGCAAAATGCTTACGAAAATCAAGCAAAGTTTCAAAATTGTGCAAGCCAACTAAACTGTGGGCTTCTTGCACTAGCCACCCTATGCATGCCTGAAATATCTGGGACTAAATTCAAGAGCAAAAACGGACACATTTTCAGAGGAACAATGATATTGGTGGGTAAGATAACATAGCTACAGTCTAGAAAAAAGCGCTGATAACTGTTTTTTGTTCGGTTGCTACAAAATATTTCTTTTCCCCTAACAGAGGACGTTGGTCACAGCTCCATATTCAAACCATAAGTTCCACTACATTTCCAGTTCGTATTTTCTTAAGGATAAAGTACACTTTCAACGATTTAGAATATAGCATCTTCACATACATTTTTTTTCTTATTTTGCAAAGCACACTTACAGGTTAATATACTAAAGTGTGTTAACATAAACCATGAAGGGCCGAATCTTTATAGTGCATGTGGACAGTTAGGCATGAGACAAGTGTTTATCTCCCTATGCTTAGGACGTATGTGCGTGAACGGGCCCTTATGCATGTGCTTTGGGCAGTCGTCATTCTGCTAGCATGTACTTTTTGTAAGGGTGTGCATGGAGGAAGAGGTGGGCCCTAAATTCATGCACGTGTGATAGAATGCTTTAACATTTGCTTTAACATTTCCTTGCTAATGTAGTTGCATGCAGGCAAAACTGCTGTGTCTAGGTTCAGGTGCACCAGTTCATCCCTATTCTATAAAGGATGCACGCAGATTATAGAACTGAACCCAAATATGCGCGTGGCAACATGCAGGCACTGCATGAGAGTTTATAAAATTAGCCCCGAATCTGCATTAATTAGCTTGCATTTACAGTCCATGTTGAGGCCATGAAAATCATACAGGCATTAATTTAGTGCATTAATGCTGATATTTATATGAAAACTTTATATGAAAAACAACTAAGCCTTCACAGGATGTAGCCAACTTTCTCACACGAATTCATTTGCATTGATGTGCATGTATTAATGTGCATTATTTATGTGCTTATAGGTAATGAGCTGTAAAACTATGCCAACCAGCTCATTACCTATTTGCATGGAGCCCAATTCCAGAACATGCATGTCTGGCCCGTGGGCACATTCAAATTGAAAACAGACCTGATTTAAACATGATTCCGCAGCTGCAGGGATAGACGTAACCGTGGTTTTGGAATTGGGGACATAGGCGTCTTTGGTGTGGCACGAACAAAACACTATGGAGTATGAGACATGACTATACACAACAAATGGCTTTGTACATCCCCGTGCTCACCGTATTCTGAAACAATGGACATTTTTTCAATCCTGCCCATCTCTGCTATATACTCGTGAATGGCCACGCCCCCCTGTAAAATCTGCATCTCCTAAGCTGCTCCTCTCGCTTACAATGTTGTGCTAATGCAAACTACACATGAATACTGATGATACATAAATGTTGATGCAAGCTAAACTATATATACCAGTCTGTTGCATGCCTAGAACATTGCAAAGTAATCCCAGTGCACTCTAAGATAGTACAAAATCAGGCAGAAAGTGATATGTTTATCATGACACACCTTGCATCACAACATACATGGCAGTAGAAAACATCCTTAGTTATGCCTGAAAACATTGGTCATCTCTGAAAGCAGTCTGTACAATGCTAAGTATGGCCTAGAAAAACAAGGCACCATCATTGCTCTCTACAAACGTGCACATTTTTAGAGACCAGTGATGGTGCTTCTGGGCATGTCTTAGTGCTGTCTGCACTGTTGAATGCTCCAATTTGGAGGGTCCCTTATTAGTGACAGGGATCTATTTTGACATTTTGCTATAGAGAACCTGTTCTGATTTATTCTGCCCAATCACAATGGCACCTGGTGATGCTGCAGTCATCCCTATGGTCCAGATATTAGTCGGGCATTGATGTACCCCAAGATTTGCGGATGAGCACAGCATATCCTCCCATGCAACACTCAAACCACACACACACACACACACACACACACACACACACACACACTCACTCACTCTCACAGTCACAAATAGCATACTTCTGACAAAACCCTGCCCTGCACCTATAAAGAACTGCTGTGAAGAGCTAATGGCATAGTGCCTCAGGACACCACATCCGCTCTGCATTTCTCAGTCAAAGATGATTCTGCTCCATACTACCTCACATACCATATCTACATCTACATTCCCATTTTTACAAACACTGGAATTGTTAGTGAAACCGCGAATAGCCCCTTTAGCACAAACAGCAAATGCTAGCATAGCCAGAATAAAGGCTATTGCAGTGCTTTATATTTCTGTAGGGGTATTTTTATTGTTCCTTAACCTTACAAACGTCCCTCACCTGTGCAGTCCGTTCTGTACAACCGCATCTTGTGCCCTCCCAGACAGCAGACACACCAGTTCAGTACAAACGTGTCACAGCCATTCATCTCTATGGGATGCAGTGAGGATCAGAACAGAATTTTTTCTAAGTCCTGTCCTTATTCCATGTTTATCTTTATTTCTTTTCTTGATACACCACTCTACACTTGGGCACCAGAGCTGTTTACAATACATCAACATAAAAGACTGCTGAAAGGAGAAAAGAACACCATGGTTTTAATAGGCAAGAGAAAGGACAGAGAGGGAGGGGAGAGAGCCACCTCAGCTTAGGGGGGGAAGAGGGAGGGAGATTAAAGGCAGAGTGGAAAAGATGGGTTTTCAGCACTGACTTGAACTTTGTGAGTGAGAGTTCCAGTCGCAGATCCAGAGGGAGGGAGTTCCATAGTTTGGGGCCAAGAAAGAAGAAAGCAGAATTGCAGGTGGACTCCACCAGATCTGAACCAGATCTGAGAGATATTGTGGAGTGCTAGTGTGAACGGCTTTGTGAACCATGACTAGGACCTTATACTGTACACGGGAGGTGACGGGGAACCAATAGAGGTGAATAAGAACTGGGGTGATGTGATCAATGCGGGAGGCATGGGTGGCAATGTGGGCTGCAGTGTTCTGTAGGAGTTGCAATCTGCGTAACTGGGACTGTGGTAGACCGGCAAGAGTGATATTACAGTAGTCTATATGGGAGATCACGAGAAAGAGTAGTAATGTGATCAGGAATGGGGTGGAGAGAAAGGGGCAGATGGCACAAATCTGACACAGGGTGCAGAAAGTGCGGTGTGTGATGGAGGATAGATGGTCGTGAAAGGATAAGGTGGAATCTAGAGTGACATCGAGATAGCGCAAGGAAGGGACCAGGGGAATGGGGGAAGAGGGGAGTGAAGGAGCTAGGGAAGGAACAGGACTAATGAAGGTGAACCAGATAGCCAGGGTTTTATCAGAGCTGAGGTGGAGGAAGTTCGAAGACATCCAGGAGCTGATGCAGGAGAGGCAGATATTAAGAGGAGTAATGTCTGGGGCAGTGGGGCTGGTATGGTGTACGAGAAGGATGTCATCGGTGTAATTTATTTATATTTATTCATTTATTTACATTTCTTATATACCACGCTATTAAAATCAGTGTGGTGCACAATGAACAGAAACAATACTACAATGTTTAAAGTCACATTAAGTTTACAGTAAACAGGGAGTGAACTTGGGGGAGAACCGGGGAAACTAATTACATGTCATTTTAAGAAAATACAACGTATTTACAGTTGGACAAAGGTTGGAGGTGCCGTTCTAACTCTAGCTGATTATCCATTCTCTTTTCGGGTCAGAGTGGTGGGGCAGCTAGGGAGGGGAGTCAGGTTGCCCGTCATAATCTTTCCTGCCTTTGTTTCTGGATAGGATTTTAGAAACAGGTAGTGTTTAAGTGCTTTTCTGAATGGGGCAAGGCTCGTGAAGGCTCTAATATCAGCAGGGAGGGCGTTCCAGGCTATGGGTGCATAAATCGAAAAGGCCCTACTGGAAGTTGCTTTCATGCATTTTGACATTATCCTAGGGGTAATAATATGTGGAGATACTGTGCTGTTGTATCAGAAGAGTGAGAGGGTCCAGGAAGACATTAAAAAGGAGAGGGGCAAGGACAGAACCCTGGGGGACACTGCAGGGTGGGGAGATGGCTGGTGAGGTGGTAGAGCCAGAGGAGACAGAGAAAGACCTAGAGACGAGAAAGGAACGGAATCAGTGAAGGACAGAGCCAGCGATCCCAGCATCACAGAGGCTCGTGAGGAGAGAGGAGTGGTTGACTGAATCGAAAGCGGAAGACAGATCTAGTGAAACAGCTAGTGAAATAAGACCGCGATCGTGAGAGATGTGAAGTTCATTCAAAAAAGAAAGGAGAATGATCTCTGTGCTGTGGCCGGGGCAAAAACCTGATTGGCAGGGGTGAAGGATGAGGGTGGCGTCGAGGTGAGAGGAGGGTTGTGAAAAGACCAGTTTTTCCAGGAGCTTAGAGAGAAAGGGGAGGTTGGAGACGGGGGCCAGTGTGCGGGGCTGAATGGATCCAAAGAAGGTTTTTTAAGGATAGGGCGAATCAGGGCATGCCTCCAAGGGGATGGAAAAGAACATGAAGAGAGACTGAGTTAAAGATACCAAGGATAATAGGGAGGAGGGCCAGGGAGGGCTCAGAGAGCCAGGGAGAGGGGCTGGGATTGAGTTGACAGGTGGTTTTACGGGAAGTGGAAAGGGTCTTTTCTAGTTCAGAGAGGGTTACAGGATGGAAGGAGGACCAACGGTGGGAAAGGGAGAGACTCTCTGATATGAGGGTGGGAGGGGGGAAGAAAGGGGGAGGCGGGAGAGAGGAGAGAGAGGCAGGAGGGGAAAGTAAGACAAAGAAGAACGTGCACTTTGTCCCTAAAATGGGCTGCCAAATGAACAGGGTCCGGGGAGGGGGGTAAGGGGAATGTGGAAGCAGATGAATGAGGGGCTGAGATGGTACGGAGAACAGTGTAAAGCTGGCGGGAGGAGTTGGAAGATGAAGAAATTAAGTTAGCATAGTAGGATTGATTGGAGGCGTAAATGAGAGAGCAGTATTGGGCATGGCAAAGACGAAAGTGGGTCAAGGATTCTGGTGAGTGCTTATGCCAAAGGCGCTCTGCCCGGTGGAGGTAGGAGCGGTGTAAGAAAAGACCAGGATGAAACCATGGATGCTGTGATACCTTCTGAGGGAAGGGCTTGGGCTAAAAGGGACAAGGTTGTCGAGGGTGGAATTCCAGACCCGAGCCTGACTATTGGGTGGAAGGGAGAAAAAGTCGGATGCAAAGAGCATGTCAGTCGAGGGAAACTGCAGAAGGGTATTGGGCGTGATACAGCATGCAAGAGCAGGGGGGCGGGGGAACTGTCCCTGAGTAGGGGGAGGAGGCGAGTTTATGGAGGAAAAAGAGGGAGAAATGGTCTGACCAGGGGACTGGAGATGCTGACAGGGCAGAGGGAACGAGGGGAAAGGCAGTGGGGGAGATCACCACATCAGGGGTGTGACCAGCAGGGTGTGTGGGGAAAAAGACGTTGCCGCTGGTATAACGTAGCCGTCTGTGGAAAACACTAAGGTTTACATGGCCTTTCCCGAATATGCTTTCTAGGTCTCCATGGCTTGCCACGCCCCTGTTGCACCCCCTCCTGTCCATGTTCTGAGATCCCTGAGCTAGTGCTGGGAATGTGCAGGGCCACGCGGTTTTGGAATACGGCTCTAGATGTTTTAGTGAGAAAAACATCTATCACACATGTCTAACCGGCTTATTCATGTTCTGGGATGATCTCCATAGATTTCATGTTGATGTTTGCAAAAGCTAATTTATGTGTTGAAAGTGCAGTTCATGTGCACTAAGTCAAACGTGCATATTAATGCACGTAAAGACATTACTGCTGTATTTTTTCCACAAAAGGATGCTAACTAAGGCAGGGCTTCCCAAACCTGTCCTGGGAGCTCCACAGCCAATCAGAATTTCAGGACATCCACAATATATATGCATGAGATAAATCTGCATATGCTTAATCTCCGATGCCTACAGAATGTAGCTGGCTGTGGGGTCCTTGGAAGAGGTTTGAGAGGCCTTGCTCTAGAGTGCTTCATACCGAACATTTCTAAGCAAAGACCATTAGACTCCCAAACCACTGACCCTTTATTGCATAATCGGTTACAGCTTCAAGCTGGTCTGTTTTTAATGTCACATGCTTTCTATGTTCCTGATTGCGCGTGCAATTATAACCTAGAGCTGCAAAAATAACTGCCATAATTGCAATTATAATCATTCCCAATTGTTGTATATACACGTTTATTTTACTTTTTTAGTAAAGCCCATCTTCTGCTCCCTGCAACTGTGCACAGAAGCGAGTGTGTTCTGCAAGCGTCCCTCTGCTTTTGCAAGCCATTAGAATCATCTTTGATTAAAGGAACTTCTGAATTCATTCTGTGGAAGACCAGAAAGGAAAATAATGTGTTTTCAATGTTTTATTACGTGTAAATAATATGCTCTGGAAAAATGCTGCTTTCTGATTTCTAGTGAGAATTCTTTAGCTCTGCAGCTATCATCTTAAATGAACAATTTTCCATGTTTTCATTATGAGCTGCTGGACTGTAAATGGTCTTGGGATTAAAGTAATACAAGGAGAACCACGGAGACCCGTCTTCATGTCCAGTTGCTACTACTACTGCTACTAAGCATTTATAAAGCGCTACCAGGCGTGCTGCCACTGACACCTGTGACGGTGACCTTGGGTCATTCCCATGGCCTTAGGTATCCATTTCCATTGTAAGATCTTTGAGTTGGGTTTTGTTAAATCTCAGTGTTACTTCGGGGTCCTTTTACTAAACGCTGCTAAGGGTTCGCACTTAATGTGCGTTACCGATGCACATTAAGTGCAAAGCCTCTGCATTAGCTGTCAGGGGCATGACCTGTATGTTCCTGGCTGCTAACGTGTGTTGGGGTACCCTAACCAGCAGCAAAGCATTGTGGGGAGCACCTAACACTGTCTATAGAGGTGCTGTTAGGTGAACTTGTGTGCTACTGTGTTGGCCACGCCCATGTTTCACCGTTACCCATCCACTCACCACAGTAGCGTTTGAGTGTGGTCCGTAGCTGGCTTGCATTAGGGTTCACTGCGGCTAGTTTCCACTCGCTAAAATGCGCTTTGACTGTTAGGAGCATTTAGTAAAAGGGCCCCTTATTTGAATGCTGATTTAAAAAAGTGATATTTAGGGGGTAATTTTATAAGGGGGCTCCTATCAGAAAGTCCAAAAAGATTTTATATAGGCAACATAGGCACTTATGTGCCTTTATAACACAGACACCCAAAAGCGGCCCCAACGCTGCTCATATTCAGCAACCCCCCAACGACGATGTATATTTGTGCGTGTACGTACCCTATGTATATATTGATGGGTTTTATAAAATACAGTTGCACATCACAACTCTTTCTTCACTCTGGCAATAATATATTCCTGGGAACGCTTATGCCTAGATTACATAAAAGTACATGTGATCTATTGGCATGGGTACTTCTCACATGCATATAATTCTGTACGTTTTTAGAAAAGCCCTTTTCACGTTTAAAACAGGCTTTGTATGCCAAATTCTTTAACACATTACTCCCAAATCACTCCCTTTTTACATATTAAATATTACACCCTCACCCTTTTTTTCAAGCAAACCTTTCCTCTTGTCTTCTGAAAAAACATTCAGTGTGATTTCTTCAAGGTTAATTACCAACTGTCGTCATCATGGACGTTGTTTCTCATAGTACTTATAAATTTGTTACAAAACCTGGGATCCAACTCACTTTTTTTTAAAGCTAGATCAATGCAAACTCATTGAGAAGGAAGAACATGATGTCTTTTGTGTGCCAGTCACACAGCATTTACAAAATCAACAGCATCAATGCTGAATTCCCTGGCAGGGTTTGCTGTCCTGTAAGGAACGTTCCAGATGATCTCTAACAGACTTGTAGTTTTATAAGCGGTTGTATGAAAGCATGTACTGGATCTTCTGATTGTCACACATACTTTTATGCATGCATACAAGATGTGGGATAATTTTATAAAAATCCTTTTCTATGGGTAAAACGGGGTTTACTCACAGAAAATACCCCCTTGATGTCAAAACAGAAAAACCTTTAGCAGTACCTTGCATTCTTTGCTTTCTTGAGGTTGATGTACCATTACTATGTATGTTCTTCAAAAATGTGCCCTCAAGTCAGTGCTGACTCCTGGCGACCCAGCTGCCTCTGGGTTTCTTGGCAATGTATCACTGGAAGTAGACTACCCGGCTTTTTCTTCTGAGGCAATGGAGGGTAAAGTGTCCTGCTCAAGGTCACAAGGAGTGCCAGCAGGAATAGCAGGAGAGTCAATCCCTATGTCTGTTCAGCAGCCTCAGTTGGTTTTCTGAACACTTATTGGCACAGTCTTTGAAAGCATTACAAGAATTCTGACCAACAAAACTGTGACGTGCATTTTGCTACCCTTCATGTTTACTTTAAATTTTAATTAATGTGCAGGGATGCACAAAAGCTGGAGAGTAAAATCCCCCTGCTGCCTACCTGCTATACAGTGCAAAGGTGGTCACACTCTCTTGCCTCTTCTGTAACAGCAGTGCTGCCTTACACAGAGGCTCATTTTCTCCTCCGATCATATCAGATGCTCAGACTAGGAGTAGAGGAGAACCTCTAAGCCTTTCATTTCCACCAGTTGGCCTCGGAAAACAAGCTACAATGTTCTGACCAACAGCATGATCAAAGCAGACCACAGAAAGAGGGAGACAGCGGAACAATCACTCCTATGTAGTTTTGGAACTGACACACCATGTTTATGCTTTCAAATAATAGAAAAAAAAATCCTAAACAACATTTTGAGACTCGGAATGGTTTGAGGCATCCAAACTGCTTTTACAGATTCTCCCCCCCACCCCACCCCTCGCTTCTTTACCATACACACCCAGAGAAAACAGACATTGGGTTTTTAGTTGGTAATACTCATCAGGGTGACTGCTTCCTGCCTCCACGGTGAAATGTTTTCTAGCTCCTTGCTGAAGTCTCTACAGAACCACTTAGTCCGTGCAACACAAGATGAAGACATTTTACTGAAGGGGGGTGAGGTAGAAATATGTTGGAAAGGGGAGAAAGGCAAAGTGATTTCTCCCCTTTCCAGCATATTTCTGCCTCACCCTCTTCAGTAAATTGTCTTCATCTTGTGTTGCACGGACTAAGTGGTTCTGTAGAGACTTTTAAAGTGATAGGTTCAGATTCTTTTCCTCACCCCTAAACATAGTCACAAAGCTTCTACCAATAAAGCTGATCTCCACAAGACGCTGTTCTAGCAGCAGCCAAATTCCGAGTAAGATCTGTGGAAATTTCCACTGTATGTCCATCTGTGTGTGTCTCTGTTGAGCTTTTTAACATGCAGTTTGCCTCCTTCTGCAGGGAATTACTCAGCCAGCAAGTCACATGAGCCAGGGAGAGCAGCACAATTATATAATTCTAACTGCTCCGAGAATAGTCTGGGATAGGATGTGGCTGAGAATAGTCTGGGATAGGATGTGGAACTGCAACGTGAAAGAGGAGATGTTAAAAAAAATAAGGATGATTGAAAAAATTGTGTATTCCAAGTTAGGAGACCGTGTTCCTGAATTTCTTTTCCATTTCTTTGGCTTACAAGGTCCTTGAAGGTGTTACAAGGGGAATGTAATTTGTGCAGTAGGATATGGGTAAGGTTAAAGGATGAAGGTAAATGATGTTTTAAAAAAAGTACAGAGGAGTATATAAAAACAAATGAGCCCTCCACGTGCCTTATAATACAGGTCAAGGGAAACTAGCAACTGAAAACTCTTCATGCTGTGGCCTAAAAGGCCGCTCTCCCTGGCTTGGCCCTGTGATCCTGCTAAACTTCCTGACTGGGCTAAGAGCTCTCTTTGCCTTTTGCTTATTGAGGCCTGGATGCAGAAACCCTGTTCTAGAGCCAGGGCCAGCGTTAGGGGGTGGCAAAGAGGGGGCCACAAGTCTGCCTCAATATGAAGGAGGCATAGCCTGGAGGTGGACTTTGGGGCCCCTCCCCAGTTTCTGCCCTAGGCCCCTGCACCTCTAAAACTGGCCCTATCTAGAGCCTAGAGCTAAAGCTTTAGCACAACATTTCCAGAGTTGCTACGTTACCCAGTTCCAGGAGTGAGATTTGTAGCCAGTCCTGGATTTCTGCCAGTCTCATTCTGATGCATTATGGGACCTGCAGCACTGATTCCTGTGGGTAAAATCAGGGACTACAAATATCATGCCACATTGCAATGAACATTTAAAAACAGAACTGACAAAATCTCACTCCTGGAATTGGGTAACTTGGCAACTATTTGTTTCTTAAGGCAAGTTTAACATCGATGCTGAAAGACAGCAAACAGCATGCAAATGAGCTGTGAGCAGAATGTCTGCGCTAAGCAAGCAGAGCAAGCCATGCTAGCAGCACCTCGATCGTGCACCCAAAAACCTGCCAGTCTGGCCCGTGCGCAAACGTGCTGGAATGCTGTCTGCCACAGGCAGAAGGTCTGCTCAGAATAAAATGCCGGTGTTCATAAAAACGGTGATATCATTCTACACAGCTACTTAATATCGTTACAGCATACCTCCGTTGCCATTTGCTTTCACTGCTCCCTTCAGCAAAGCTAGAAAAATGTTGCAGGTGCTGTACAATCAAGAAACAGGGAGAAATTCCTCAACGGTACTGACTGCAGACCTAAGAGCTAACCCTTTAAAATCCCAGCAATGAGCGCTGTGCACTTTTCCGCCCCTGTGCTGTATCGTTAATTGCTTCATTTCTGTCCATTTAGATGGATTTGTGCTGTGTGCTTCCATTAGCGCAGTCATTTGTGCATTGCTTGCACTCACCTTAAATGTCTTCCTAAATTCTGCACCCACAGTAGCGCAGAAAACTGTGCACAAACATTGCACTTCTGCCTATACTGATGGTAGCACCCTTTCTGCACGGAGGCCTCGGCGTTTGCCTATAGGAGGGCTGAAATGATAAGACCATAGTAAAAATCTGTGTTCAATTTTTAGTGCTGACTTTTTTTTTACTTCTGCCGTCAGTTTTTTTTACATGAATTCTGATGCAATATAAAATGAGGAGCCCAATGCTGAATGCGATTAACTTGGTTAGCAGACCTGCCACCACATTAATGATGTTGAAAGGGATATTCCGTGACGCTGACACAGTTAATGCTGCCGAATATTCCCGGCTGCACGCGTGGCACAGGGGCAGCGCCCGGCGATAACCAGATTGGATTGAAAAGAAAAGAAAGAAAGAAATGGTGAAAAGAACAAAACGGGAAGATCAGTATGTTAAAGCAGATGTAGAGAGAGAATGGGAAAAAACTCGAAAAGAGGAGAAAGGACAAATGGACAGCAGACAATGGAGAGTTAGCCGAAGACACAAAGGGGTATGTTTACTAAAACCCCGGTAATGTGCGGGCCGCGCTAGTGTGTGGGTGCCATATAAGGAGTGGGCGTTTCTTTCTGAAAAAGCAAAACTGGGATTTAAATATGCGCTAAGGTGCGCAGCGCCCATGTGCGCCCCACACATTAGCGCATGAGAAAGCTGCGCAGGAGGCATAAGTGGCGCGCTGATGTGCCAATAGAAGAGCAGAGCCACAGCACAATGGTTAAGACACTTACCAATGGTGCAGGGATCATGGGTTCAATTCCCCCCCAGTGCCCAATGAAGACAGCTGGCTGAGGCATTACTTTAGGAGGCATTTCAATATTGGGCAGCATAAGGTAGTGCACTATTGCTTTAGGAGGCATTTTAATATTGGGCGGCATAAGGCGGCGCGCTAATGCATAAGCACAGGAACTGAGCCACAGTACAATGGTTAAGACACTGACCAATGGTGCAAGGATCAGGGGTTCAATCCCCCACATTGCCCTACAAAGAAGCCTGGCTGAGGCATTACCTGTTATGGGGAATATTGCTATAGGAGGCATTTTTTTTATTAATTAGTGGTGCCAGCAAACACCCTCAAAGTATGGTAACATAAGGTGCTGCATAAGGCGCCTCCTACGGTATCCCATAGGCCACATTTTAAGGTGCAATGTCCGCCATGCCACCCTATAATGTTGCCCATAGGAAGCCATAGAAGGTGCTGTATGGGGCGCCCTATGGGGCACTGATAGGTGACAGTACTGCTTGTGCTGGCAGCACTGCGCATGTGAACACATGGAAACCTGAAGTAGGTGCGCAGACCTGCAAACACTGCAACAGAGGTGTAGCACAATGGTTAATACATGGATTGGTCAACCAGTGGTCAAGAGTTCAATCCCCCAGTGGGGTCAATTATTACCTGTCTCAGGCATTACACATCATTATACAGCAGTGCTGAGTGAAGCATAGTGCTTTTAATGTACATCAGTACTGCGTGAGTCATATGTCTTCTTACGTTACAACAGTGTTACCTGAGGTATTTTCCTTTCTACGTTTCAGCAGTCATGCCAGCAGAAACACCCTCACAGTGCTGTAATCTTCCGGTGCCCCATAAGGCTCCTTAAGGTCACAGCACTGTGAGGGTGTTTCTGCTGCCTGTACTACATGAAAGTACACACAAACTGCCCCAGACAGCCCCCCATGTACCCTGTAAAATACCTATCCCCAAGTTATAATGCCCTGTTCAATGTATGTCCGGTTTGTGCAATGTAAACCACAATGGTTCAGAATAGCGCAGAATATGGGGGAATGTACATAGGTAAGGTAAATAAAATACATAAACCCACTGTGGATTTGAACCACCAACCTCTGGCTCCACAGGCAGCGCAGTCACCAGTGGGCTACAGCTGTACAACTGTAAAGCAATGTCTGGCTGGCTACAAAAGAACGTCTGCAGACTGTGTGCTGCGGTTACCAGCGTAGGGTTAGTCCTCTCGCACCCATGATGCACTGCACATGCAAAGCAGCAGTCTACAGGTGATCTGCAGATGGGGTATGCACCCCCACAGCACCTAGGCCTGGTAGGGGAAACTGTCTGTGTGCGGTACTGGCACAGAGTAGCTACACCCCGTCACATTGTGCGGGTACTGTGCTCGCTCTGAAGGTGCGGTCGGGCGGCCAGCACCTGGTCCACAGCACCTCCCATTGCAGAAATAGGCCATGCTGCAGGTCCCCAGCAGTGCTAGTGTGTGAGATAGGTGGTTCCTGGAGACACACCTTGGATACATCTGTAGTTCCCAGTCAGGTTTAGGCCTTATGGACCAGACCCATAGGTGGATTAGGTACCACCACCCAACCCACCCCCCCCCCCTGGGGCTGAGGGTGGGAAACAGGGTCTCCCACCAACAGATCCACATTACACCTCCCTGAAATGTTGGCAGTAGAGGCGACCATCAACCACGGTCCTGCTGGGGATCAGACACTCTACAGGGCAGGCAATATGTATCTGTACCCACCCATAAAGCAATAGCAGACAGACAGTAGGCCTTGAAATGCCCAGCTGCCCCCCACCACTACCTGACATTCACCAGCAGCAGGCCGCCAGCCGCTGCACCCTGCAAGGTGTTCCAGCAAAACACATACTAGCTGCAGACAGTCTGCAAGCTAGTCCTTAGTGCATGTTTCTGGAGAAGATGCATGCACCCAGAACTGGGATGCCAGCATACACACACCAAGCAGAGAAGTCAGTGATTGGGCCCCATAAGGGAACCCATAAATATCACCCAAGAGAAATACTATATAGCCCTATGGGGGAACCTAGACATGCCGTGGTCACTGCTCAGTCAGGGTTAGAGTGATCACCCAACACGACATGCTGTGGCCACCCTGTCTGTGCAGGTGGTGGCCGGGCACTACAATGCCCCAGCCATTGCCCTATGCCCTGTGCAGATGCATCCTGGCCAGGCCACCCTGTCAGGGCTATACCTATGGTACCTTGCTCCTCATTATGCACATTGGCAGGCCAATACTGGCAACAGTGCTGGCAGTGTGGGCTGTAGAAGGTGTTTGCAGCCACCACACACTGGATAGACAAACACACACTCCCACACCTAGGCCAGCATTGTGCTACTATAGAGGAGTCTATCAGCCCTGGCCACCACACCAGTCCTGGGCACAGTACAGGCATGAATATGGTACGCAATACTGTTGGGGGTCACTCCCCAGGGTGGTAAACACTGTCAGAGACCAGACCTGAAGCACACACCACAGACATCCGAAAGATTGTTATGATGGAGCTCAATCAGCAAACTGTGCTTAACGTAGAAATCGCTATCTGGCAGTAATCATAACAAACGTTTGATAGCTGTGTACCATATACCCAGGTGTAGGGTGGCATTGCTAAGGTATGCAAGTGCTAGTATTGGGGGATGCACGCAGGGCCCAATGTCCTGCCTCTCCAGGAGGCATTGGCTAATGGGGCCTGTGGGTGTGGGTGTGTCTGCCCCTGTTGGCTGCTGCTTTATGGCAGAGGTTCCCAACTCCAGTCCTGGTGTGCCAAACACTGTTCGGGTTTTCATGCTGTCCCTCATGAATATGCATGAGCTACATCTGCATACCATGGGGGTGGTGCATAGATATGCAGCACAGGCATCTTTATTAGAGGCAGCATGGAACCTGAATGGTGTTTGGCCCTCCAGGACTGCATTTGGGGGATTCTGCCATAGGTAATGCACATTTCTATGATGTTTGTGCTGTGTGGGGTAAAATATAGGTGTTTGACCCATGCTTATGTTTTCAGCAATAAAGGTTCAGTCTTTACTACCATGTTTTCTTCATAGGTAAAATAAAGGAACTGGTTTGGCAGGAGCCCCAGCTGGGATTTGAACCTGTAACCTGCTGGTCCTAAAGGCACTGGCTGTGTCCACTGCAACACCGTCTTAGCACAACAGCAGTGCATTCCCTGGGGAGTCCATGGCTGTTTGTCAGACAGGGCCTGTCTGTTGGAGTGCACTGCACCCAGGTGAAGGGGGCTAGGCCACCGTCTGCTGTGGGCAGCAGCCACTGCCCCCTCCACCAATGGTACCCCTCCGCCACCATGCTGACATGGCCTTATATTGGAGACTGCATCACAGCTGAATGATATGTGGCCCTCCAGGACTGCATTTAGGAGACCGTGGTCTAGGTAATGCGCATGTTTCTGGTGTCTGTGCTCTATAGGGTAAAATACAGGTGTTTGGACCATGCTTATGTTCTCTGCAAAAAAGGTTGGTCGTTATTATCACGGTTTAGTGGTGGGTAAAATATGGGGATTGGGTTTGCAGGGGCCCCAACTGGGACTTGAGCTGCTGACCTTTGGCTCCTGAACACACTGCCTGTGTTCACTGCACCACACTGTGGCCACAGAGACAGTGCAGTCCTTGGAGATAGGAAACCTGGCCAAAGAAATCAGAAACCCTGCTCTGCACAATTTTACTGTGGGCTCATTCACCTTGTATGGAGACAAAAGGGCAAATAAACATTAGAAATGGCCTCAAAAAAAAAGGGAAATAAAACATAACCAAGCTGGGCAAGAGTGATATCAATGGGCAACAGTAAAAAACACTCCCAGGACAGCTCCAAAAAAAAGAGATTTTTGGAAGGGTCTACGGAGCGTAGACCCTTCCAAAAATCATTTCCTTTTTTTTGGAGCTTTCCTTGGAGTGTTTTTTATTGTTGCCCATTGATATCACTGTTGCCCAGCTGGATTATAATTTTTTAGAATTTTGGTGTGGTCATTTTCTATTTTTATTTGCTATTTTGTTCTGTGCACATGTATCACACTGCTCACGTTTTGTAGGTTTCCCTGGTTTTGCTGTACATTGCTGACAGAAATGGTTTCTCTTCCCTTTAAATCGGCTCTACCGCGAGGTTTTCACTCGCGGTATTTTTTTAGTTGAATCTCAGCCCCGCTCCTGTGCGGGGAGCCTCTCTCCTCCCACTCTCCACCCATTGACCCCATCCTTCCGCCCCTCAGGAGCCTTCCTCCGCCCTCAGAATGCCTTTCCACGCCTCTATCGCACATCAGTGCGCCGCACACTTGTGCGGACCCGTTAGTGTGGCGCACACGTGTGCGGGGCACAAAAACGCACTATTAGCATGCGCTAAGGTACCTTAGCGCACGCTCAAGTGCGCCCCGCACAATTGCGCAGTTTAGTAAACATACCCCAAAGAAACCAGAAGAAAGTGACTGGAGCAATTGCAACTGAAAAATAAAATGCCCAAACAACAAAAGGTAGAAAAATATTTTTTTATTTTGAATTTATTAACTGGAATATATTCAGCTGTGGGAAATGTGTATGGCTAAAGTCTTTGCGTTTTTGTTTAGTACAAGAGTAAATTAATTTATTGTTTTATTTCTCCAGTGTTGTACGTTCCAACTTTGCCTTTTGTGGTTCCCAGTTTAATTGTCTTTCTATTTCTAAACTGTGACACCTTGTTCGTTGTTTGGTGACAGTCTATGTTCTGCATGTGTAACTGAGCTGAGGTATTCTGTTCATGTAGTTTCTATTTGACTGTGCCACTTGTTCTCTTTCCCCAGTAGGTCATATATTGTTATTCTCTGAGATATATTGGTTTAATATTTGCAGTGTTGCCTTTTTGATAGGTAGGGTGTGGTGCTTTGTGAGTCCGAGTAGTGCTGTTATGATACAGCGGGTTTGCTATAGGTTATAAATGGGCAGTGTTGATAGTACTTCCTAACGTGCCTGGCAATTGCCACTGGAGTATAGTAATGTAGAAATCTGGTAGTCTTTCTTTATCAAGACACTCATTAAGAGGCATGTTTACAACAAGTTAGCGCATGTTAACATTATTGAAATATTTATGCAAACAAGGCTCATTATGCACATGAGGCCCACAATGAGTCTTTGCACATGGCCCCGCACCCCCTTTGGGCCCCCCTGTCTCTCTGACTTGGTGGTTTCAGGTACGGGGCTCTCCTTCCTGGTGCAGAGGTCCTAGACATGGGCTACCTGGGCGTAGAGGTCCCCTAACTGAAAATCTTGTGTCCATAGGTCCATAATTTGGGGATCACAGATCTGCTGGTGATCGATTTTTGACTTCCATGCATGCCTATAATAGTAAATAGTAGTTAAAACTTTACTTTAGAAGGTTACATAAAGTTTCAGTGCTAAAATTGAAGTAATTCATTAAGCAGTTCATTAACAAGAATTAGGTGGGAATGTGCTAAAATTAGCACACTTCTGACTGTAAATTTTGTATGTGCGAAGACTTTCCTGCAGCAGAAGTAATGCTAGTGTCTAGAAAATATGCCTGAAAGTTACAGTAAAGCACTGTGCAGAGCCAAATGCAGCTTATTACCGAGGCTCCAGAGTGAATAGAACGTTGCTCTATCTAAATTCTTGCAGTAACACTAGTCATTTCCCTTCCTGCACGTGCTCTAAGGCAGGAGCTAAGATCTGGTTTTGTAACTGCACAATACCCTGATTACAGCATTGTCAAATCCTGCCCATGAGGACACACACACACACACACACAGCTCATTAGACATTTCCCAATCATATCTATTCTCTGGTGGATAACCTAAGATACAAGCATACAGCAAAAAACATGAAATTGACTATAAGAAAAAACCCCATACGTAATCCAGGATGAAAAACAAATAAACAAAGCCGGTACTCCAAGGAAAACTGAACTGGCATGACCAGCCTTACTCATTGACATGGATAGGAGAGTCAGTTATCCCATCTCCTAGACTCGTGGGCATGTAAAAAGGACAGAAAAAATATAAATTGCCCCTGGAACTTAACAAGACACTTGCAGGGGTATTTCAGGAGAACCCCTCGTCCAGCTGCAGTACTCACAGATGCACGACAAGAAAGTCCCGCCTGCAACGTTGAGTCTCTTTAGCCAGGTCGGGGAAAATATGAATCATACAACCCATAAAGGAAATATTTCTTTTCCTATAAAACATCCTGAGAAGCCACTCTCGATCTGATATCAAAGCTAATGTTATCGAACATATAGCAGGAACAGTTACCTCAGTGTTAGAAATACTCAATAACTCTGATACATTCAATATATCAACCAATTGAAGGCCAGAAATCTCCACCCCTGTGGGAACCTTCTGACCAGATGACAAATAATATGCTTTAACCAACGGAGGACAAGATTCAACTGAATCCCCCAATACTCCTTGTAAATACCTTTTAAGCATATCTTTAGCTGTTACATTAGGAACCTTTGGAAAATTAATTTATCTAAGGTTAGCTAGATAATTAAAACAATCTAACTGTTCTATACGAGTCTTTAGATTATTAGAGTCTTTAATGAAGGCTTCAGATTGTGTTTCCATCACATTTTAAATGATAAGTTAAATCTGTTACTGCAGATTACAGTGATTCTATAGACTCACTGGGCCCGATTTTCAATTAGGCAGGCTAGGAGCCATAGCGGCGCATAGCCTGCCCACTGACCCCCCCCCCCCTTAACCCAGATTTTCACTTCCATGGTGGTGGAAGTGAAAATCCAGGTTTGTCTGGATGTGCTGGCAGCCGTCGAGGCTAAGTGGCAACAGCAATTTTTCGCTGCTACCCGCTTAGCCCTTGGCTCCGCCTCCGCTTCAGCCTGGGATGCCCCGATGGTAACCACATAGCATCTGGGTGCGTTTGGGACTTAAATGGGATTTTCGAAAGGCACTACTCGTGTAAGCGCCTTTTGAAAATCCCGGATAAGGTATTTACATGGATAACTAGGGCAGTGAACCTGTGTAAATGCCCTCGAAAATGCTGCCCACTGTTCCTTGCACAATCCTCAGCAGTTTGTTGGCTCTTCACTTGCAAAACCTGAATCTGAGGTATAATGGCCTCCCCAAGAAGCTTGCTAGCTGTCTAAATAGAATCTAAGATAAACTGTTCTGCTCATTGTAGCTCAAAAACAAACATTATACCATCTGCTGGGTCTTGTAAGTCCAAGCACTCCATGGTCTCCTCTGGGTGGGAGCCGGCTAAACCAGTGGTAACTGACAAACTCCTCTTTGGTATCATACCTAGTCGCTGATCTGGTGGAGTTCCTTCAGCCCCCGCTCATTCTCTGCTCCTCTGACGGGCGACTACAGCAAGGAACAAAGAGTCCCTGTTTCGGCAGCTCCAACAACCTCTGCCCAATTCAAGGATACACTAGGGCACACCAGTTTAGAGGGCTTCCATGTCTCTGGGGGCATGAGCTCACTGCCCGAAGGGAACTGTGAGAATGAATGGTCCAACAGTCCCTCAGCCGGGCTTCCAACCGCCACTCGATCGATCATTGGACGCTGCTCTCTGAAAACAAACAGGTCAATAGGTCCCAAGGCAATCGGTTAGCAGATTAGCTTGGGGTCACTGGCACTGCTTTTACCTTCCTCTTCTTTCCCATGACAGGATCAACGTGTAAGCCAGTCGTTCAAGGCATGGCCATTTTGGATTTCCCCTATATTTGCTCCTTTTCACAATTATACTGAGATACAGGAAATGGTCCATATACATTTGGAAAGGCTAACAGAAATACACTGATGCCTCGTCGCCATTGCATACTTTAGCAGAGTTTTAAGAAAAGCCATGCGGAATCGGACCATGGGCCATCGAGCCCTGCATTTTGTCTCTGACATGTGGCCTTTCCAGGTCACAAGTACTTGTCAGATGCCAAAATATCGATCTGTTTCCAATAGCTCATTTCCCAAGCCTACCCAACTAATACTTTTTTATGGACATTTCCTCCTCGAACTTGTCCAAGCCTCTTTTTGAATCCCGCTATGTTGGTCACCTTGAGCACGTCCGCCTGCAGCAGATTCCACAGCTTAACTGTGCACTGCACAAGTTAGTTTATTCATACTGATAAAACTGTGTGCTCTTACAGTACTGTAAACATCTGTGTGCTCTTACAGTACTGTAAACATAAATGCTTAAATAAGCACTAACCCACTTTTCTACACTGGTCCCTAAAACATTTAACACCAAATTTAGAAAAGTTCTAGGAAAGATAATTTTTCCCCAAATGATTTATAAGTTTTGTGAGCAGCAAGGATGTAGAGGGAACATATAATATGTTGACAGATAATGACATAATTCATCCTATGAAATCAGAAGGATTCTCTTATTTCTTTCTGTAGTGTTAAGCTGGTGTGAGACCTTTTGCTTTAGTCTAAGATCATCAACAAATCTGTTCCTTTCTCACCTATGGAGTTTGTGGAGGCTGCTGAATAATTAGATGAGAATCAAGCAAGATTTAAAATTGGAGAAGGTACGGAATCTGTGCTGGTGTCAGTGAGTGATAATAGTCTTTACTCTCTGATGTCTGTCTTGTACACTTAGGGGCCGATGCAATAAGCCATGCATGAGAATGGTGTACTGAGCTGCAATACACAGCATTATAACACAACAACCGAAAAAAACCCCTTTAACTCGTGATACAATAAACTAATGACATGAAAATTACCACGCTGTTAACAAATGTGCTCTGACAGCAAAAAAACTGCACAATGCTCAAATAATCTGCTACGGTTTCTTGCGGAGATTGACATGCACTGACAGGAAGGGAGACAAAAAAAATAACAGCACAGTCTAGCAGGTCCTGCACCCCAAACTCCTCTAACTCTGCCCTGCAAACATTCTCTGGTGGCCCAGTGGCCCCAGATCCTCAACCCCTACCCCCCTGGGGCTATATTATTCAGAGCACTCCTGGTCCAGGCACCCAGCTTAGGGAAGCCATCGCCCAGAGAGTCTCTAGTGCTGCAGCACCTTGTTTCCTGTGGACCAATAACATACTGGGGTCAGCTGCCAAATAAGGATGTGATAGACTGACCCCTAGTGGCTTGTTCTGATATACCACTTGGGGTCAGACACTATTATTTTGCAAAATGGTGGGGAATGAAGAGGACATTGCTGGAGACCTCCCAGGACTAGATAAGTAGGTCTGTGGGGTGGGGTGGGGGGGGGGAGAGGATCTAATGCAGCACTAGAGGCTCTCTGGGTGCCTTGAACCAGATAGCCCTGTGGGGGAATCTATTTCTCTCGCACATTGACCACTGGGGATGTTGCTGGGATGTGGGCTGAGGGGGGCAGGGAAGGTTGTACAGGGTTATCAAACATGGTGCCACACTTCACCTCACAGCCCTTTCTCTCACACTGCATCTTTACTCCAACTCTGAGCTGGAATAAAGATTCAGCACTATAAAGGAAATACCCAGTGTACCTGAATGGAACTCGCCTTGAGCTGTTACTAAAACAACGTGAGGTAAATCCAAAATAAGATTGGTTTTACTTTTGATATTTCTGCATTAGAGTCTTACTACATCAGGAGTAAGATTAACCCGGTAAAATCATCAGCAAACTGCTGCAGTAAAGGATAATGCGGCCCATTAGATATATCATTGTGCCTTTGATCTAGTAACCATCAACCATCATTGTGTAGATGCAGGAAAGTTGTTTTCCAGATAACGTCTTGGACTGCCTTTTCTTAAATTAGACCATTGTTTTTCAGTTAGAGTTAATGGCATAAATCTCTAACTTGAAGCAGTAGAGTTGCATGGTTCCACAGGGCTCCTCCTTATTCTCACTTGTTTTCGATCTCGCCATGGAGCCGCTTGGTCATCTTATGTCTTCTGACTGTTCATTTTTATGCAGCAAGTGTTCAAATAATGACACCATCCTAGTGAGTTGATGAATCACTTAGTATGTGGTCCAGCTCAAGCTAGCTTTTGTCTTTGAATGACCAGTAGACTGATTAAGGATGGATGATGGTAAGTCGATCCCCTCACTGATACCTTTGATAGTAGAGGATATTTTGCTGCAGAATACAATGGTTGTGGTGGATTGTGGGTTAAGTTGAGTTCCCTGCTTAATTTAGAATCCCACATTGCTTTGATGACCCAAAATTCCTTTTTACAGTTGAGATGTCTGCTTAGACTTTAGCCTTTTAGAAGTTTTCAGTCTTTTAAGTTGGTTATGTAAATGTATGTTTTGTTGTATTTGGCAACCACAATTCTCTTGGAGTGTCCTAGGAAGACAAGTGTTCTTTCATTACTCTTTGCAGTGCACTGACTTCTGATTCAGGTTCTGGCCAAATTGACTGTTAGTCATGAGATGGAGAGCCCCTAGATATTTGGCAAATAGATTAATGACACCGCTCTGATTTTAAAGGGGTTAGGTACAATTTTGAAGTGTAAAAAGCTGATTTACATATGTAAATCACCCTACATAGGTATCAGTTTTAGAAAACTTGACACTTGTATGTCTTACCAGTGTGCAGAGATTGAAAGAGACATGTTCTACACATGGTTTGGGTAGCCTTCCACATATAAGGTGTGCGCCAAAAAAATAGGTCAAATAAAAATGGAAAAATGCCCAAAAATCAGGAAAATTTCATTTTAAACAAGCACAAGTCAAACTCTTTGTTTTTTTTACTGCAGCCCTCTACTAAACATGTAGCATTTCTGGAGAATCACCAAATAAATTTGCTTTCATTTGAAGATACCCCTTGGTGTGGTCTGAAGGGTTCTGGAGTTTGAGGTGTCAGTCTAGAGAAGGTTTGGGGGGCATTCTGCCTCTCACCCATTCACCAGAACCCTTAAGTTGTGTTTTCCCATTGTTTTGCCTATACCTCCAGGGCTACTAGTGTAGGAAGATGACTACATGTATATATATTGTGGGGAATTTTAGAAGGGACATCCAAGTGCAATCTGGGATATCTAAGCCAGAACATCTGGGGGAAAAAAAGCAGGCACAAGCAGGTGCAGATGTGATTTCACAAACGTGGACATGCCCAATAGGGACGTCTGATGGGGCATCTACATAGATATCCCCAGAACCATATCTCAGCAGCTGGATCTCTAGGAAAGCCTAATGGTTAGAGTAGAGTAGCCAGGGTTCAAATCCCACTGCTGCTGTTGTTGACGTTGTGCTGAGTAGTGGAGACGATGGAGTGTTTTCTTCTCTACAGCCTCTGGATGTTTTTCAGCTAAAATGAGCACTTTTCAGATGCTTGTTTGTGCTTGCCTGGAGCAGGTCTAAGACGCGATGCTGGACGTCCATGATGTTTCTGAGATCAGGTGGGGATGTCCAGGTTCCTTGGAACGCTTCAACCCTGCCCTCGTTCAGACTTGGATATCTTCATACCCGGCTTCTAAAATGGCTCTGGAGACTTCTCTGTGCTTTGGACATTTCTAAGTCTGTTTTTGGATATCCAAAGCACAAATGGGGTTTCTAAAATGACCCCCTTTTGTATTCTAAATTCCTGGTAAGGTGCTACTGCATGAATTAGCACATGGCAACAGCTATTATAACACTCCTATATTTTCTCCTATGAGAGTAAGGGGTATGTTTACTAAACCGTCTTATTGTGCGCTCTGTGACGTTATCGCGCGATAAGGTACCTTATCGCGTGATAATGGCGCCTTATCACGCGATAAGGTACCTTAGCGCGCGATAACGCACGCTGCGGCTCAAACGAGCGCTGAAGGCGGAGAAAGGCTCCCGGAAGGCGGAGGAAGGCTCCCCAGGGGCGGAGAGAAGGGGTCAATGGGTGGAAAGTGGGAGGGGAGAGGCTCCCTGCACACTAACGCTGTGAAATCCGAGGCCAAAACTAACGCCACTGAAACCCTGGCGTTAGAGCTGATTTATAGGGAAGAGAAACCATTTCTGTCAGAAATGTACAGCAAAACCAGGGAAACCTACAAAAAAGTGATAAGTGTGATACATGTGCACGGAACAAAAGGGCAAATAAACAGTGAAAATAACCAGCAGAAAATGGAAAAGTAAAATAACCAAGCTGGGCAATAGCGATCTCAATGGGAAACATCAAACAACACTCCCAAGAAGGCACCAAAAAAAGGATATGAATTCTGGAAGGGTCCATGCTCCGTCCCCATACAAGGTGAATGAGCCCACAGTGAAATTGCGCTGTGCAGGGTTTTCCTCTCCATCAGACAGGTTTCCTATGGCATGCACATGTGCGGCAAACAGCAGGGCGGGCATGTCGGAATGGCCAACTGGACAGATGCTTGGAAATGGGATACAGAGGGCTGCAGGCAGCACATGCTGTGGTGCAGCTGGGGCACAGTGCGGACTAGGCAGATGCCTTGGTGGCACTTAGGAATGCTGGAACTGTACAGCAGCCAGACAGCAACTGATGAGAGCCCAACATGGGCATGAATGTGTTTATCACAGTGTCAAAAGGATAGTACCCAGCAGGCACCTCCAAGGGCACAGACAATTGGCAGGTGGAGTTGGGGGGAAGCGTGGACATCTATGCAGGCACCCCTACCTCAGAACACGCACCATAGGCAGCCGCCTACCTGCACACTGGATGGCCTGAGACTGCGCACCACCAGCCCCACCAGCAGAAGGGCATGTCAGCATGGTGGCAGAGGTGTACTGGTGGTGGAGGGGGGCAGTGGCAGCTGCCCAGAGCAGACCATGGCCTAGCCCTGTGTAGGTGGGTGCCATGCACTGCAACAGACAGGCCCTGCCGGACGAACAGTCATGGTATCACCTGGGAATGCACTGTCTCTGTGGCAACACGGTGGTGCAGTGCAGTGCACACAGCCAGTGTGTTCAGAGGCAGAAGGTCACAGGTTCAAGTCCCAGCTGTGGTTCCTGCCAATCCAGTCCTCATATTTTACCCACTACTAAAACATGCTAATACAGACAGAACCTTTAATGCAGATGATGTAAACATGCCCAAAACACCTACATTTTACCCTACAGAGCACAGACACCATAAACATGCACAGTACCTAGAGCAGAGACCCCCAAATGCAGTCCTGGAGGGCCAAACACCATTCAGGTTCCATGCTGCCTCTAATAAAGATGCCTGTGCTGAATTTCTATGCGCTGCCCCCATGGTATGCAGACGTATCTCATGCATATTCATGAGGGACAGCATGAAAACCCGAACAGTGTTTGGCACACCAGGACTGGAGTTGGGAACCTCTGCCGTAAAGCAGCAGCAAACAGGGGCCAACACACCCAGAGGGGCCGCACCCACAGGCTCCATTATCCAATGCCTCCTGGAGAGGCAGGACATTGGGCCCTGCGTGCATCTCCCAATACTAGCACTTGCATACCTTAGCAATGCCACCCTAAACCCAGGAATACGGTACACAGCTATCAAAAGGTTGCTATGATTACTGGCAGATAGCAATTCTGAAGTACAATTTTCTGATTGAGCTGCATCATAGCAACCTTTCTGATGTCTGTGGAGTGTGCTACAGGTCTTGTGTCTGACAGTGTTTATCACCCTGGGGAGTGACCCCAACAGTATTGCGTACCATAGTCATGCCTGCACTGTGCCGAGGACTGGAGTGGTGGCCAGGGCTGCCAAACACCTCTATAGTTGTACAATGCTGGCATAGGTGTGGGAGTGTGTGTCTGTCTATCCAGTGTGTGGTGGCTGCAAACACCCTCCACAGCCCACACTGCCAGCACTGTTGCCAGTATTGGCCTGCCAATAAATTTGGTTTTATTGTACACCGCTTTGCCTACCACTGAAAGGCGGTTTTTATCAAATGAAATAAAACATAAACATAAACATAATGTGCATAATGAGGAGCAAGGTACCATGGGTATAGCCCGGACAGGGTGGCCTGGCCAGGATGCATCTGCACAGGGCATAGGGCAATGGCTGGGACATTGTAGTGCCTGGCCACCACCTGCACAGACAGGGTGGCCACAGCATGTCCTGCTGGGAGATCACTCTCACCCTGACTGAGCAGTGACCACGGCATGGCTAGGTTCCCCCATAGTATTCCCTAATATTTCTTTCATGTGAAATTTATGGGTTCCCTTTTGGGGCCCAATCACTGACCTATTTGCTTGGTGGGTATGCTGATATCCCAGTTCTGGGTGCATGCATCTCCTCCAGGATCATGCACTATGGACTAGCTAGCAGACTGCCTGCAGCTAGTATGTGCTGTGCTGGAACACCTTGCAACGTGCAGTGGCTGGAGGCTTGCTGCAAGAGAATATCAAATAGTGGTGGGGTGCAGCTGAGCATTTCCAGGCCTAATGTCTGTCTGCTATTGCTTTATAGATGTGTACAGAGCTGCACTGGCTGCCCTCTAGGTTGTCTGTTCCCCAGCAGGACTGCGGTTGATGGTCCCCTCTACTGCTGCCATTGCAGGGAGGTAAAATGTGGATCTGTTGGTGGGAGACCCTGTTTCCCACCCTCAACCCCTAGAGAGTGGGTTGGGTTGTGGTACATAAGCCACGAATGGGTCCATAAGGGCTAAACCTGACTGAGAAATACAGATGTATCCAAAGTGTGTCTGCAGGAACTACCTATCTCACACACTAGCAGTGCTAGGAGCCCCACCTCACCCTCAGGGTGAGCATAGTACCCGCACAATGTGACGGTGTGTAGCTACTCTGTGCCAGTAACACACACGGTCAGTCCCCCCTACCAGGCCGAGGTGCTGTGGGGGTGCATACCCCATCCTGTGTTCATCTGTAGATTGCTGATTTGCATGTGCAGTGCATCATGGGTACGGGTGGGTTGCCTATATCCTGGTGATCACAGCAGACTGTTTGTGTGGTAACATGCAGTCCTTCTGCAGCCAGCCTGTAGCTTGTTAGCAGCTGTAACCCACTGGTTACTTCACTGCCTGTAGAGCCAGAGATCATGGGTTCAAACCCACAGTGGAGTCATTTTATAGGGCTGTCCAAAGCATTATCTATTTTTAATGTACATTAGTGCTGCCAGCAAAACCACCCTCAGCATACTGTACCCATAAGGTGCCTCAGAAGGCGCTTTATAGGGTGCCCTATACAGCGCTTTCTGAGGCACCTTATGGTTACCGTCCATATAAGGTGCCTTCTAAGGTATCCTATGGAGCGCCTTATAGGCTGCCTTATGCGACACCTTAGGTTACGGCACGTGAGGGTGTGTTTGCTGGCAGCAATAATTAAAATACAAATAAACTGCCTCAGGAAACAATACTTACATGTTAAAGCCAATGCCTCAGACAGCCTTATGCATTAGGCACACTGGGGGATCAAACTCATGACCCCTGTATCATCAGTCAGTGTATTAACCATTGTACTACAACTCTGTTTCTAGGTTTTGCCTTTCCGGGCACCTACTTAAGATTACCGTGCGTTAAAGCGCTTAGCGGCGCTTTGCCCAATAATGTGCGCAGCAGTGCGCTTAATCGCGCGATACTCCCGTTTTGCTGCTTTAAGACTGAAACGCCCACTCCTTTTATGGCAGCCTGCACACTATCGCCGGGCGCACAATAAGATGGTTTAGTAAACATACCTCTAAGAAACATATTGTAAATAAAACTTTACCTATGAAATGGTTGCACTGTAAATAGTGTTATGGGTCCTTCCATTAATATTACTATTGCTCTCCTATGTAGAAACTAGATGCTAGCAAATACTTTACCTTAGTCACACGCAGAATGCAGACCAGCCCTCACCTAATAGAGAGAAAGTGACTACAAATACAGTTGTGGTCAACATTATTGGCACCCTTCTCTCTGCCCTCTCTCCACCCTCTGTGGTGTTTACCTCAGCCGGGAACGTTAACGCTCGTTAGGTAACGTTAACGCGAGTTAACGTTACATACCGCATGTTAACGTTACCTAACAAGCGTTAACATTACCTAACGCGTGGTCTGTAACGTTACCGCAGTTTAGTAAACATACCCCTATGTCTGCATCCTTTCAGAGTTTCCAAAGAAAAACAAATATTATTTTATGCTGCTGTTTTTTATTTGCAAAGCGATGCTACATTTAAATCTCTCTAGATTTATACCTGGCTGCATTAACTGAAAAATATCTCATTCTTTGGAATTCAGTCTCACTCTCTGGGGTGGTAAATCACACTCTTTGGGATGGCTCACCCTTGGCATCTCTAGAACTTAGAAGCCAGTTTCTCTAAAGAAAGGTAGATTAAAAACATAGTTCTGTAAAGTAACAAATCATTCTACATCATGCTGTTGACTTCCAATAAACCTCTGGCGTGCAGCATAGACCTCTAATGCATGGCACAATATAAATAATTCCACTTCACTTTGAACAATTATTAAAGCTAGGTTCCAGCTCTCAAGAGGTCGACTTCCAGAGGCTTTTCAGTTTCACTTATGAGCAACCATTGACTTCCCAAACATTCATTTCATTTCATTTCTTCAATTTTCTATCTTGTCTTTCTGTAGAAATGCTCAAAATGGTTACAAAAGTGACATGTACATTAATAGCTATGATTAAAATAATAGCAGGGACTATGTATGAAATGTCTGTGTACAGCGCTGCATGCGCCTTGTAGTGCTATCCAAGCAATAGGTACTAGTAGGGTATCTGAAACAGACAAACTTTACTGCACACCAAAACCATACATAACACGGCCCTTCATAGAGCTGAAGTGCAAATCAAGACTCAGCAATAAAACAGACACAACGATACATGTCATATGAGTGAACTCCTCCCAGATACATCCCCTGCTCCCACCCAACCAGAACCTTGCAAATAAAACAGCAAAACAATAACAGAAGCATCTCATACTCTCTAATAAACACCAAATAACCCTATTTTAAAATCGACCACATCCCAAATCCACAGCTGGAGAGGTAAGGATTAAGGTTTATTGAATCTGATATACCGCCTTTCATCAAGGACATTAAGATGATGTACAAGTAGAAATAACTAGTGGGGGGGGGGGGGGGAAACATTTCCAATAACACACAAATCCCAGTCTGAAACACCACTACATAGTTCACAAAGGACTGGAAGAACCCAGAAAGGTAAAGGAGGGTGGGAAGTTTACAACTGTCAATTATAATATTTTATATAGGCTAATGGGATCATTTTAAGAATATTCGATGCTATTTGGATGTCCAAATCACTGAGATGTCCCCTGAGCCATTTTACAAATGGCTCTTTATGATGACTCTGCTATGGAGATGATCCAGTAGGTAGGCGCATAGCAGAGGCACGGCTGGGCAATGGGCATAGATATCCCTAATCGATTTCAGAAACCTTGGGGACATCTGTGACCTCATCCCACTTTAGACCTACTCCAGGCATGAAGAAGCATTGGGAAAGTGCCCGGTTGGACCCTAAAACATCTGGCGGGTGTAGATAAAATGGCACTCCACTAACCTCAGTACGCTCCACAATCACAATGTTATTAAGTATTTTGTATTTGCACCACCACTGCACGTCTCTTAGATGTCTCCAGTATTAAATGCTATACCGGGCACATCTATGTAGACAATCCTGCAGATGTTCATATTGGGCAAGTCCATATTTGTGAAGTTGTGCCCGAACTTGGACGTGCTTGCCCCATATTTCACTTGCACATCCTTTGTAAACTGCCTTTACCTGAACAGGAACCATCTATGTATTCTAATATTACTGGACAGAGTGGGGGGACAAAAGGAGGAACACAGGGGAGGGAAGCAAAACCAGACCAATGTCCCCATATCCTGCGCTGGTAGAGGAAGTTACACCATGGGTGTGAATGTTTGGGAGACTAGCACAGTTTTGACCAAGGCATTGAATTTGGTTTATCTGGACTCACTTCTTATATATTATTCTGGAGATGAAGAGCAATTTAGCTAAAGAACAATTGCTAAGTCAATTTTTGCTGGATATCCCAGGTAGAAGAAAGCTGCAATTAGGCCTGTTGGGAGGACATGACAGGATGCAATGAGTAAACTGAGAGCAGAAAAGAGGCTAGATAGATGGGAAAGCCACTATGAAATGCCCAATGGGTTGAGAGTAGAATTTTAAGCTGAATTCAGAAGATTGATAATCAGTATTGCTCATACAGAAGTGGAGTAACATGCATCCCATTGCTTCTCCTTGTGATCCTGGGCAAGTCACTTAACCCTCCATAGCCTCAGTTACAAACTTAGATTGTGACCCCTCTTCTCTACACCCTCTGGATGTTTTACAGGCAAAACAATCACTTTCCTGATGCCTAAATGTGGATGGTGTTGCAGACTTCCCTAACATTTATGAAATTGAGTGGGGATGTCTAAGTCCATTGCACCGCCCCAAACACGCCATCCAAATTGCCACTAAGGCTTTTAAAATGACCGCCATAATGTACAGTATTTGTATTTTCAGAAGGTGTTTGACAAAGTCCCTCATGAGTGACTCTCCAGGAAATTAAAAAGCGATGGGCGAGGAGGTAATGTCCTATTGTGGATTGGAAACTGGCTAAAATGGTCTGTTCTTCAGTCAGAAAGGGTACATAGTGGTGTGCCCAAAGGGCCTTTACTGGGACCTGTGCTGGTCAACATATTCCTAGATGATCTGGAGGAAGCATCAGCCACTGAAATGATCAAATTTGTAAATAACAAAATTATTCAGAGTTGTTGAACATCAGAGGAGTGTCAGGAACTGGAGAAGGATCTTGTGAGGCTGACAGACTGGGCATCTAAATTTCAGATGAAATTTAATGTGGGCAAGTACAAAGTGATGATACAGGTTTAAAATAATCCCAACTGCAGGTAGAAAATGCTGGATATTGAGTCTAGAGTCACTACCCAAGTTTAATCTTGGAGTTATTGTGGGAACAAGCTACTGCCACTGTATGGATGAAGAATTTGGTGTGGCTCATCCTGTTCCGACACCCCTGGCTGACACATGTACAAATCCTTGAGAGACCCTGCTTTCTTTTTAAATGTGTTTTTTTTACAAAATGGTTATTCCCTCTGTATGTGCCTTGAGATACAGGCATTTTTCCTACAGCCTTAAGTATATTTTACAAAAGGCTCACATTTCTTGAGCTTTGGTGAAATATAAGCTTGACAACTTGATAATCAAAGGTTGCATGAAAAAAAATCAATAGCATGTGAAACTAAGGGGTATGTTTACCAAACTGCGGTAACATAGCAGCGGCTACATTAAGGCGCGTTATGTAACGTTACATAACGCACCTTAACATTCCCGGCCGCGGTAAGTCTAGAAAAGGGTGGAGAGAGGGCAGAGAGAAGGGGTCAATGGGCAGGGAGTGGGCAGGGAGAGGCCCCTTTCACACTAATGCGGAGAAAGTAAGGGCTGAATGCTAACGCAACTGAAAACCTGGCATTAGCACACATTTGCAAGAGAGAGAAATGATTTAAGTGTCAGCAATGTACAGCATGGGCAGGGAGCCCAAGAAAGGTGATAGTAGTGCTCCATTTGCAGCAACAGCATACTGCCCAGGTATGAAAGGCCACTATGGTGATGGTGCAAATGGGGCATGGGGGATGCAGGCGGGACATGCAGTGGGGGCTACTGGGGCACAAGGTGGACTAGGCGGTTGCCGAGGTGGCACATAGGAACACAGAAAATGGAAACCAGCAAGACAGCAACTGACCAGGGTCAGACATGCCCATGAGTCTGTGTCCCACAGTGTCCCATCCTGGAGACATTACCCAGCAGGTATCCCAAGGGGTACATAACATTGACAGGCGGTGCCAGGGGAAGTGTGGACATATATGTAGGCACCCCTACCCCAGAACCCACACCTTAGGCAGCTGCCTACCTGCCCCCTGGATGGCCTGGGATGGTGTACCACTGGCACCGACAGCATATGGTCATGGTAGCATGGCAGAGGGGGTGGGTGATTGTGCTGGAGGGAGCAGTGGCACCCGCCTGCAGTGAACCTAGGCCATGCCCTGTACCAGTATGTGGTGTGCAGTGCAACAGAAGAGGTCTGGCCGAGGAACGTAAGGGTAGCCCCAGGGACAACTGTGCTGCTGTGGCAAAAGTGTGGTGCAGTACACCCAGCTAGCATGTCCATGAGCAGAGGTTCAGGTCCCATCTGTGGATCCTGTAGAGCATCTCCCCATAGTTTTAGCCCACAATGCAGCCACAACAACAACATGGGCAAACCCCAACACAGTGGTGCACAGGGGTACGGACACCCACTCACAAGGGCTCCACTATCCACAGCTTCATGGAGTGTCAGGCTGTTAGCCCCAGCACAGAGCTTCAGTTATCACCAGAGCACTACTACTACCCCCTGCACAGATTAGCAATGTCGGCACTGTGATCAGGACCAGTGCGGCAGGTAGGGTTGTCAATCACCTCCATCTCTGCACAATGCTGAGATAGGTGTGGGAGTGTGCATATGTCTCTCCATTGTTTTGTGTCTGCCAACACCTCACTGAGCCCACATTGCTCACACTGCTTCCAGCATTAGCCTGCAAATGTGCATAATGAGGAGCAAGGTATTGTGGGTATGGCCCAGACAGGGCGGATTGGCCAGGATGCATCTGCACAGGGTGGAGGGCAATGGCTGAGACACTGTAGTGCTCGACCACCACCTGCATGGACAGGATGGCCACAGCATATCATGCTTGTGGGGGGGGGGGTGTCACTCTCACTCTGACCGAGCAGTGACCATGGCATGTCTATGTTCCCCCATAGTGCCACATATTGTTTGTTTTTAGTGCTACCTGTGTGTTCCCAGTTCTGGGGCCCAAGCACAGGGATACCTGCTTGGTGTCTGTGCTGTGCATCCCACCTCTGGGTGCACAGGGTTCCCCTGTGAGCATGCACTATGGACTGGTTAGTGGGTTGTCTGCAGTTCACCTGTGCATGGTGGGAACACCTTGTAGGATGGTGCAGTCTGACTGTGCTGTCTGTTGCTAAACGGCAGACTGTGGCGTGGGGAAGTTGAGCCTACCCCAACCATCACTGCTGGTCTGCAATGGTCACAGGTATGGCACTGTTCCTGGAGGGCTGTGGTTGCTGGTACTGCAGCCATTTTATAGGGTGCAGGCACCTGTCCCACCACACCCTCATCTACGAAAGGGGTGATTGAGGCTCTGTGGGGTATATAGCACATACCACGTAGACCCATAGTGGCAGTGCTGCATCACCCTCATGCGAGTCTAGACACCCCACTGCCCTGATAGCAGGTAGCCAGACCGTAACACCAGGTACACACTAATATAGGTGGTGTCTGGTCCCATGTGACTGCAGAACACAGCTGGAACAGATGTACCTTCAGTTGCATTGCTGGGAACACCTGTCACACACTAGCAGTGCTGGGGATGTGCAGCAGGACCTATTTCTAGCACCACATGTACTGTGGACCTAGTGCTGGGCACCCATCCTATCCCTCAGGGTGAACACGGAGCCTGCACAATGGCATGGTCTGTAGCTACTCTGTGCCAGTATCACGCACTGTCAGTCCGTCTTACCACGCTGCAGTACCAGAGAGGTGCAGACCCCATTTGGTGGTCAGCTGTAGGCTGCTGTTCTGCATGTGCAATGCATCATGGGGGCTGGTGGGGTTACCCTATCTTGGCACACAGAGCAGACGGTTTGTGCAGTGACCTGCAGTCCTTCTGTACCCAACCATTGCTGTGCAACAGGCCATAGAGGTATAGCCTACTGGTTAGTACACTGATCTTCTAGGTGGAGGTCATGGGTTCAATTCCTCCTGTCCAAGGCAGATATTTTGCTTGCCTGTGACAGTCATATCTTTGCAGATCCATGCTGCCAGCCCATAGTACCCTCACCATAGTTGCCAGCAATCCTTATAAGGCGTTATAAGGCTCCTAATTAGGCACATTACAAGGCACCTTGTCGGGCACAGTACAAGGCACGTTACAAGGCACCTTATTGGGCACAGTACAAGGCACGTTAAGGCACGTGCCTTGTACTGTGCCTAATAAGGTGCCTTATAATGCGCCTTATAATACGTGTTTCCTGACATGCTTGCCATAATGATGCCCCGCCCACGCCTTTATATGGGCATCTGTACCTTTACCGCGGAACCTAACGCAAATGACATTGACGCAGTTTAGTAAACATACCCCTAAGTTTAAGACCCTGTCCTCTTGATGACTGAATGATTAATAGAAGATGGACAAGTGCACCCACTTCTGAGACTCCTATGATGCAGACACATAGTTACCGTTGCACTCTGCAGTGGACATTTGGATGTTATCCATGAGCAAAAGAAAACACTTTGGGGCATGTTTACCACAGGTGGAATGCCTCTTAATGAACATTAACATATGCTAGATTTACTTATTTATTTATTTAACAGTTTTATATACCGCTTTATCATTTCAATCAAAGCATTTTACATTGAAACTTAAACTTGGTAATGTACATTAAACAGGGACATTGATAACTTGGATTTTTCTGAGGCAATGGAGGGTTAAGTCACTTGCCCAAGGCCACAAGGAGTGCTAGATGCCACCGTGCTCATTTTACATCTATGGCACATGTTAATGTTCATTAATGCATGTTAACCTTTAGTGAACATGCTCTTTTATACTGCTGGAAGTTGCTACAGCTCCCATATTCTCTGCATCCCTTGCATTGGAGAGATTCTTTTAGAATGTTACTACATTTTGTCATTTGCAGTTGAGCCTGGATGAAATTGTAGTCATGTGACTCCAAAGACATCACCCTGATAGAAACTTTGCTGAGGACGCGCCACGACACAGTGACATGATTAAATACAACACTATACAATGCTGTAAGTTCTTTTTGCTGGAGATATAGGACAAGGCACTGTATAAGTTGCCAAAATTGACCATTTTCAAATTTAAAATGCCTAAGAGTGCATATTTCGTAATTGTTGGAGGCCACTTCAGTACGCCTATAAATGTAGTGTATGTGCCTGCACCATCTGTTTCTCCACAGATTAAATATTTTGTCATTGAATGGCAGAGGTGATTGGGCGACCCATTATTGTTTTGTTCATCACAACACTTGAAACTGGAGATATGGGCCTTTGCCAGCCTTCCTTTTCAGTTTATCCAAGAGACAACATGCCGTTAGCTTTCTGGGATAAGATCTCTTCAGTAGAATGAAGATGTAGCATAAGAGCAAAATCTAATTGCTATATTGAAACTGAGTGGCATAGAAGCTGTAAAACGTAGCCTACCAGGAGGATTTTATTTCAGCCCAAACATTCCTGGCCAGCTCTTGCCAGGTCAGTGACAGTCTCATTAGCAATACTGTATGCATCTTAGAAATACTCAGGTCCTCAAATTATTCAGTAAGAGTGATTGCTACGAAACATATAAGTCAGTTTATCCATATAAGCAAATTACTGCTGAAATTCCCTCTAAACACTCCAGATTCTGCAGCGTGCCAAGGCTGGATAGTCTGGTGTGGTCAGCTATAGGCATAGCAGTGATTTTCAGCTGTTACCCATGTTGAAAGCAGTTCTAAATTGAAACATTTTGCTATACATATAGCTGCTGGCAGTCAGTGCTCTTAACATACATTCAGTGCCTCTGACTGTCCAGAGAGTGCCATTGAATATATGTCAAATTCAACAGACTCGCTGCTGCAGTTGAATATTGACCTGATGGTTAAAAGTTACCAGTGGCTGCATGCATACAGTTTAAATTGCCGGTGCTAGTCTTTGAAGCAGTGTTTCTCAAGCCAGCCCTGGTGCACCCTCTAGCCAGTCTGGTTTCCAGGTTAACCACAATGGATATGCATGAGAAAGGATTGGCTTGAGAAAAACTGGTTTAAAGCACAAAAAAAAATGTGAATGCCCCTATGTTGCATAATCTGTTATTTTTAGTATATTTAATTTATTTTAATTCATGTTATAATATGTGTATAGATTTTAATTTGCCTAGATTCCCGATAGTATGGAATAGAAATAATTTTAAATAAATACTTGCAAACAGTCATCCACCCTTATTTTCTTGGCCAGTCACCATGGTTATCTTAAAGTGCTCTTTGCTTCCATCCTTAAAATGTGCATATGCCTCCCAAGTTGTCCCTTCTGTTATCTCATCAGAGCCAGACCCTGTCTTCCCCAGGTTTGAATCTTAAACCTTGATATTCTCGAGGACTGTGTCCTTGGAAAACATACAGAGATTGCAACAGAAGACAGAGGGGCCCTTTTACTAAAGGAATGCACTTACAACATCAGCAGCGATAATACCGACATACGGTAAGTGCAGCCCTCATGTGCTGCAGGAAGTGATCCTGTAGCTAGGACCTGTCGTCCAGGTGATATAAAACCCTCTCGCACCAAGGAGGTTTCTCCAGGGCCAGGTGCCCACGAGGGAAGGGTTAGGACAGCCGATATAGTTGGTGATTCGATCATTAGGCATGTAGATAGCTGGGTGGCTGGTGGACATGAGGATCGCCTGGTAACATGCCTGCCTGGGGTGAAGGTAGCGGACCTCATGTACCACCTAGACAAGATCTTAGATAGTGCTGGGGAGGAGTCTGCCGTCTTGGTACATGTCGGTACCAATGAAAAAGGAAAATGTGGTAGGGAGGTTCTGGAGGTTAAATTTAGGCTTTTAGGTAGGAAGTTGAAATCCAGAACTTCCAGGGTAGCGTTCTCCGAAATGCTTCCTGTTCCACGCGCAGGACCCAAAAGGCAGGCAGGGCTCCAGAGTCTCAATGTGTGGGTGAGACAATGGTGCAAGGATTAGGGTTTTGGATTTGTTACGAACTGGGGAACATTCTGGGGAAAAGGGCTCTTCCGAAGGGATGTGCTCCACCTTAACCAGGATGGAACAAGGCTGCTGGCATTAACCTTTAAAAAGGAGATAGAACAGCTTTTAAACTAGATAATAGGGGAAAGCCGACAGTTGCCCAAGAGCGTATGCTTCGGAACAATGTATCCTTGAAGGATACTACCAAAAGAATGAAGTTAGGGCATATCAGCAGAGAGGTAGCAATAAAGACAAAAGTAGCCCAAATACCCTTTAGTTCAGAGCAGACAGAGCTTAAAGATTCCAAATTACCCCTGCCTACCGATAGCCAGATTAATATGAATAAAATACAGCTTCTAAAATACTTGTATGCAAATGCTATAGAAGTCTAAAAAATAAGATGGGAGATTTAGAATATATAACACCAAATAAGAGGTTAGATATGATTGATATCTCAGAGACATGGTGGAAGGAGGACAGCCAGTGGGACACTGTGATACCTGGATACAAACTATATTGTAATGATAGAGCAGATACAATTGGTGGAGGGATTGCGCTCTGTTAGAGAGGGCATTGAGTCACAAAGGATTAAAAGGTTTTGCAGGAAACTAAATTCACCGTAGAATCTCTATGGCTTGAAATTCCATGTGAGAAGGGGAAGGCGATGGCAGTGGGGGTGTACTATCGACAGCCTTTCCAGAATGAACAAATGGATAATGAAATGCTCAAAGAAATCAGGGAAGCTAACAAAAGTTACAACACAGTAATAATAATGGTTGATTTCAATTACCCCGGTATCGACTGGGTCAGTGTCACGGCAGGAGATGCTAGAGAGATAAAGTTTCTAGATGAAATAAATGACTGCTTCTTGGAGCAGCTGGTTCATGAACCGATCAGAGGGGAAACCATTTTGTACCTAGTCTTTAGTGGAACACAAGATCTGGTGCAAGAGATAAATGTTTTGGGGCCACTTGGCAATAGTGATGATTGCATTTGATTTAATAAATAGAGGAGGGAGGGTAAGGAAATCCACAGTATTACCTTTTAACTTTCAAAAGGGAAACTATGATAAAATGAGGAAAATAGTTAAGAAAAAACTAAAAGGAGCAGTTGCAAAGGTTAATGATTTACATCAAGCTTGGTTATTGTTTAAAAATACTATCTTAGAAGCCCAGACCAATTCCATGCTTTAAGAAAGTGGAAGGAAGTCCAAAAAACTGCCAGCATGGTTTAAAGGTGAGGTCAGAGAGGCTGTTGTTGCCAAAAAAGGATATTTCAGGAAATGGAAAAAGGAGCCAAATGATGAAAACTGGAAACAACACAAGCACTGGCAAGTTAGATGCAAGGCATTGATAAAGCAGGTAAAGAGAGAATTTGAGAAGAAGCTTGCTGTGGAAGCAAAAACACATAATAGACTTTTTCAAGTACATTGTAGCAAAAACCTGTGAGAGTCAGTTGGACCATTAGATGATAGAGGGGTAAAAGGGGCACTAAGAGGGGACAAGGCCTTAGGAGAGAGACTGAATAAATTTTTTGCTTTGGTCTTTACTGAGGAAGATGTAGGAATGTTACTCATGAGTGAAATGGTATTTAAAGGAAATGCTGTGGAAGAATTGAAAGAAATATCGATACACCAGAAAGAGGTATTACAATTATTTGATAAACTGAAGAGTTGCAAATCACCTGGACTGGATGGTATACATCCAAGGGTGTTGAAAGAACTGAAATATGAGATTGCAGACCTACTATTAGTAATCTGTGAATTATCATTAAAATCATCTGTAATACCTGAAGACTGGAGGATGGCCAATGTAATGCCAATTTTTAAAAAGAGTTCCAGGGGTGATCCGGGAAACCACAGACCCTTGCAGAAATGACTCCATTGCCTCTCAATCCTCCATGAAACATCACTTAGGGGCATGTTTACTAAACTGCGTTAACGTTACATAACGCGCGTTATGTAACGGTAACGATCGTTACGTGATATTAACGCGCGTTCTGAGACGTTAACGATCGTTAACGTCTCAGAACGCGCGTTAACCCCACGTAACGATCATAAAGCTCCGCAGCGCGGTAAAACACCGCAGTACCAGGTCTACTGTCTGTCTGTCACTGCCCAATGTATGGAGGTGTACAGATCTGCATAGACTGCCCTGTAGGGGTGTCAATTCCCCGGCAGGACTGGGGTGAATGGTCCCCTTTACTGTCACCAGTGTAGGGGGTTAAAATGTTGATCCGTTATTTGGAAACCCTGTTTCCCACCCTGAGCCACAGAGGGTGGGTTAGGTGTTGGTACGTAAACCACCTATGGGCCCAAGGGTGTGGGTGAGGGTGTGTTTGCGGGCAGCATTAATTAAAATTAACAAACAAAATGCTTCAGACAACACTGTGAAAGGTGATGTCTCATCCAGTTTTACTCATTAGACCCACAGGGGGATTGAACTCACAACCCCTGCACCATCAGTCAGTGGATTAACCACTGTGCTACAGCTCTAAATGCCTTGCTAGACACCTTATCAAACGCCTTATGGGCTCTGTACAGGGCGCCTTGCGTGGAGCTCTACACGATGTTTTTTTAACGCTCGTTAGTCTATGGCGCCTGGTAATGCGCGTTATCTGTAAAGATGTACCGCCCATGTCCTTATTTGGGATTTCTGCCTGTACCGCGGATCCTAACGCGAATCACACTAACACAGTTTAGTAAACATACCCCTTAATGTGCGCTCTGTGACGTTATCACGCGATAAGGTACCTTATCGCGTGTTAATGGCTATTTTTCAGGTGCACAGGTACCTTATCGCGTCATAACGCGCGCAGCGGCGCAAACAAGTGCTGAAGGCGGGGAAAGGCTCCCGGAGGGCGGAGGAAGGCTCCCCAGGGGCAGAGAGAAGGGGTCAATGGGCGGAGAGTGGGAGGGGAGAGGCTCTCTGCACACTAATGCTGTGAAATCAGAAGCTGAAAACTAACGCCAGTGAAACCCTGGCGTTACAGCTGATTTAAAGGGAAGAGAAACCATTTCTGTCAGCAATGTACAGCAAACTCAGGGAAACCTACAAAAAAGTTATAAGTGTGATACATGTGCACGGAACAAAAGTGCAAATAAACATTGAAAATGACCCCAACAAAATGTAAAAAAAACATAACCAAGCTGGGAAATAGTGATATTAATGGGAAACGTTGAAAAACACTCCCAAGAAAGCTCCAAAAAAAGGATATGAATTTTGGAAGGGTCTACGCTCCGTCCCCATACAAGGTGAATGATCACACAGTGAAATAGCGCTGATCAGGGATTCCCTCTCCATTGGACAGGTTTCTTATGGCATGCACATGTTCCACAACAGCAGGGCGGGCATTTCGGAATGGGAAACTGGACAGATGCTGGGAAAGGGGACACAGAGGGTTGTAGACGGCACATGCTGTGCTGCAGCTGGGCCACAGTGCGGACTAGGGTGATGCCTAGGTGGCCCATAGGAATGCTGAAACTGTAGAGCAGCCAGACAGCAACTGATGAGGGCCCAGCATGGGCACGAGTGTGCTTCCCACAGTGTCACAGGGGATAGTACCCAGCAGGTACCCCCAAGGGCACAGAACATTGGCAGGCAGTGCTGGTGGGAAGCGTGGACATCTATGCAGGCACCCCTACCCCAGAACCTGCACAATAACCAGCCGCCTACCCGCACACTGGATGGCCTGACTGCGCACCACCAGCACCACCAGCAGAAGGGCATGTCAGCATGGTGGCAGAGGGATACTGGTGGTGGAGGGGCAGTGGCAGCTGCCCAGAGCAGACCGTGGCCTAGCCCTGTGTAGGTGGGTGCCATGCACTGCAACAGACAGGCCCTGTCTGATGAACAGTCATAGTATCCCCAGGGAAGGCACTGTCTCTGTGGCAACATAGTGGTGCAGTGCATGCAGCCAGTGTGTTCAAGAGCAGAAGGTCACAGGTTCACGTACCAGCTGTGGTTCCTGCCAACCCAGCCCCCATATTTTACCCACTACTACAACATGCTAATAAAGACAGAACCTGTAGTGCAGATGACGTAGACATGCCCAAAACACCTACATTTTACCCTACAGAGTACAGACACCATAAACATGCGCATTACCTAGAGCAGAGTCTCCCAAATGCAGTCCTGGAGGGCCAGACACCATTCAAGTTCCATGCTGCCTCTAATAAATGTGGCTGTGCTGCATTGTTATGCACCAGCCCCGTGGTATGCAGATGTATCTCATGCATATTCATTAGGGACAGCATGAAAACCCGAACAGTGTTTGGTCCTCCAGGACTGGAGTTGGGAACCTCTGCCCTAGAGCAGCAGCCAACAGGGGCAGACACACCCGCACCCACAGGCTCCATTATCCCAAGCCTCCTGGAGAGGCAGGATGGTGGTCCCTGCGTGCATCTCCCCATACTAGCACTTGCATACCTTAGAAATGCCACCCTAAACATGGGAAAACTGTACACAGCTATCAAAAAGGTTGCTATGATAACTGGCAGATAGCAATTCCTACGTTAAGCACAATTGGCTGATTGAGCTGCATCATAGCAACCTTTCTGATGTCTGTAGAATGTGCCTCAGGTCTGATGTCTGACAGAGTGACCCCAACAGTATTGCGTACCATAGCCATGCCTGCACTGTGCCCAGGACTGGTATGGTGGCCAGGGCTGCCCAACACCTCTATAGTTGCACAATGCTGGCATAGGTGTGTGGAGTGTATGTCTGTCTATCCAGTGTGTGGTAGCTTCCAACACCCTCCACAGCCCACACTGCTAGCACTGTTGCCAGTATTGGCCTGCCAATGTGCATAATGAGGAGCAAGGTACTGTGGGAATAGCCTGGATAGGGTGGCCTGGCCTGGCCGCATCTGCACAGGGCATAGGGCACTGGCTCGGACATTGTAGTGCCCGGCCACCACCTGCACGGACAGCGTGGCCACAGCATGTCCTACTGGGAGGTCACTCTCACCCTGACTGAGCAGTGACCACGGCATGGCTAGGTTCCCCCATAGTGCTACTTTCATGTGATGTTTATAGATACCTTTTGGGACCTAATCACTGATTAATCTGCTTGGTGTGTATGCTGACATCCCAGTTTTGGGTACACGCATCTCTTCAAGGACCATGCACTATGGACTAGCTAGCAGACTGTCTGCAACTAGTATGTGTCTTGCTGGAACACCTTGTAGGGTGCAGTGGCTGGAGGCGTGGCGGCGGAGCAGCAGCTGAGCATTTCCAGGCCTACTGTCTGTCTGCTATTGCTTTATGGATGTGTATAGCTTTGCATTGCCTGCCCTGTAGAGTGTCTGTTCCCCAGCAGGACTGGGGTTAATGGTCCCCTCTACTGCTACCATTGCAGGGAGGTAGAATGTGGATCTAGTGGTGGGGGATCCTGTTTCCCACCCTGAGCCCCAGAGGGTGGGTTGTGTGGTGGTACATAATCCGCCTATGGGTTCAAACGCCTCCTCCTCCTCCTTCTTCACCTACATCATGCAACCATGGCACCAACACAGTATATGCACTATTCTAGGTGCATCATAGCCCATAAGGGCTAGACATGACTGAAAAATACAAAAGGGCACAAATGTAACCTAGGTGTGTCTGTAGGAACTACCTATCACACACAGTAGTACTGATGGGATCTGCAGCATGGTGTATTTCAGCTGTGAAAGGTGCTGTGGACCTGGTGCTGGGCGCCCCACCTCACCCTCAGGGTGAGCACAGTACCCGCACAATGTGACGGTCTGTGGCTACTCTGTGCCAGTACCACACACGGTCAGTTCCCCCTACGAGGCCGAGGTGCTGTGGGGGTGCATACCCCATCTTGTGCCCATCTGTCGACTGCTGATTTGCATGTGCAGTGCATCATGGGTACGGGTGGGTTAACCTTATCCTGGTAACCACAGCAGACAGTTTGTGTGGTGACGTGCAGTCCTTCTGCAGCCAGCCAGGGGTTTGTTAGCAGCTGTAGCCCACTGGTTACTTCACTGCCTGTGAAACCAGAGGTCATGGTTTCAAACCCATGGTGGGGTTATTTGATAGGGTTGTTTGAGGCATTGTCTATTTTTAATGTACATTAGTGCTGCCTGCAAAAATACCCTCAGAGTACTGTAACCTTAAGATGCCGTATAGGGTGCTTTATAAGGCGCCCTATCAAGCGTCTTATAAGGCGCCTTATAAGGTGTCCTATAGGGGACATTATAGGGTGCCTTGGCGGACAGTGCATTTTATAATCTGCCCTATGGAGTGCGTTATGGGGTGCCTTATGTGGCAACTTAGGTTACACCACCATGAGGGTGTCTTTGCTGGCAGCACTAATTAAAATAAAAGTAAAATGCCTCAAAAAACACTACCTAAATGTAAAGGGTGATGTCTCAGCCAGTCTTATGCATTAGGCACACTGGGGGATTGAACTCATGGCCCCTATACCATCAGTCAGTGTATTAACCATTGTGCTACACCTCTCTTTCTATGTTTGCATGTCTGGGCGCCTACTTAAGATTATCGCGCGTTAACGTGCTTAGCGGCGTTTCGCCCGATAATGTGCACAGCGCGCGTTATCGCGTGATAATTCCGTTTTGCTATGTTAAGACCGAAAAGCCCACTCCTTTTATGGCATCCTGCACACTATTGCCGGGCGCACGTTAAGACTGCTTAGTAAACATACCCCTTAGTCTGCTGCAGCTCTAGGGAGTGCTACAACTGACATCACCTCATTGGGAGATCCACTACAGCCTCCAGTCCCACCAACAATGTCCATGGCGGTGCAATCAACTTTGAGAAAATGGCAGCCACTGTGTTCTCTGGAGGTGGGAGCGGGGGATTCTCCTCTGAGCTTATTGAGAGCTTGGAGTTTCAGTTCATCTTCTGAGCTTGAAAGTTGATCCTCTAGCATCTCTGCTACATGTAAAAAAGTCCATCGGGTTTGAATTTTACCTTTCTTCGTTTCCTTTCTGAGGAACAAATAGTGAAGGATCAAGGATATAAGGCTAGCAGCAGAACTAGTTCAGAATGCCAGTATCAGGACCTCCATACACAATCATTTTAAAGAGGTGACTATCCACTCCATCTGCTTCCAAGCCCTGAAATCTCATAGTTGATGCTTTATAAAGATGGCGTTTGTTACTGCCCATCCCTGGCAAAGAAGAGTGTCCTGTATATTTTCTTGTTATTCTTACTCAAGATTTTACAGACTATGAAGCAGTAAGTTGTTTTCTGTATCCAGGATTTCTGGAACCATTACTACTACCTCCTGCACTACCAAATGGGAGTTTAGGTCAAAAGAGAGGGGACTGATATTAAGAAGAGGGTTATCTGCATAAAGATATATGGATAAGTATCCATTTGGAATCCTATCATTTTTACAAATAAAAGCCATGCAGTCAGCAGCTGATGTTGTCCGCATAAAGGCTTTTCTACGCACTGACTCAGAATTTTTTTTCTCAATATATTTATCGACCAGTAAAGCAAGATCACAGTGAATGAACTGCTTTTAGCTGTGGTCCAAAATCACACACATAATCCTCTGTAGAAACATTGGCCCAATATTCAAAGACACAGTAGCTGCAGAGAGATCATTGGCTGCTTTATATGTTTATCTTTATGCCTGGCATATGTTTAGCTACCGAATAATTGATCTGGAAAATGGCTATATATTCCTGCTATATGGATACATTTTTAGCACACTCACAAAACACCCCTGGTCCCTCCTTTTACTAAACAGCTAAATTTTGGCTGCAGGGACTGTCTTTTATATCTGTCTGTACAGTACTGTGTACGCTTGTAGCACTATATAAAAGATTAATAACAGTAGTAATAGTAGTGTTTTTGTATGTGTTATATTTCACTTCTGAAGTGTTCAGTGAATAGGTGGGTTTTGAGTCTCCTGTGAAAATCAGCTATTTCTGCGGTAGATCTGAAGACTTGCGGGAGTGCATTCCAGAGTGTGGGTGCATAGACTGAGAAAACTCAGTGGCAGATGATTTGGCTGCTTCTTGCCTCCTGGGTTGGAGTAGTAAGGCTGTTTTGTGGGTTCATTCTTCTGACTCGGTTGTTCGGTGTTAGGCATATGAGAGACTGGAGGCGTTCTGGGGACAGGATATGGGTCACCTTGAAAATGGTGAGCAGAGCTTTATATTTTATATTACTGGGAGCCACTGTAGTTCTTTTAGCATGGGTCTTATATGGTCAGATACTTTAGCACAGTATAGGATGAGGGCGGCTGGGTTCTGAGCTATTTGCTGCGGGTGTAGCTGAGAGATGATCTGACTACAGCAGGACTGACCCCCAAGTGGTCGAACGATGGAAGAAATGCAGCCTCATTGCCCTGCATAATTATTCTGTACCCCTTGGGAGGTGTGAGCATTTAGGATCATCCGCTCCCATTCAGGTGGTATCCCTCAGTAAATGGATAAGGCAGGATATCCTGTGGCGCAGTGAACAATGTTCAGCACTGCCAGCAAGAACATAAGCTGGTTTTGGTTTTTCTTTTCTGAGCTTGGTCATCGTACCACTACTACTACTATTGCTACTACTGAGCATTTGTATAGTGCCACAAAACGTACGCAGCACTGCTCAGACACATGTAAAAGACGGCCCCTACTCATCACAGCTTACAATCTAGTCAAGAGAGACAACACAGTAGCTGTAGACATGGGATACATCTAGGGGGAATGGTAAGGAAACACAAAGGAGATCAGGTGAGTCAAGATCCAAGAGCGGCAGCAATTTAATTGCCTTAAAATTAAATTGAAATTGTTATTCACTGAAATGATGGAACAGATTGCTCTATCAAGTGGATATCGATTCAGCCCTAATCGATACACATCTGGCAAATAGGACTGGAGACTTGCAATTGTATCCCTGCAGAAGAGATAACATAAAATCTGCTTATTATTTAACAAATATCGCCCTCTAGCGGCTCTTAACAAATTGCACCCTAAGGAATAGTGGAAATTTATAGACCGGCTATAATCTTGCAAGTGCATGTAGGAAATACTGTGATATTCCTTTTTCATACAACAGGCATTTATATGGGGCCTGGGAAAGAGGGTTACAAAGGAAAGTTGAGCTGATCAGTTTGGCGACATGCACTATACGAATTTCTTATGGAAGGCATGTCTCTGAACCCATCTGCTCACTTAATATGGTACAAGATGGGAAATTTCATGCCTTTTAACTCACTCGTAACTGAATCTTTATTCCTGTAATGGTTCTATGATGGGTCCATCTCAAATTTAGCTGAGGGAAACCCCGGTCCTCTCTGTGTTCATAGGGATTCATGTAATCACATGGGACAGATGTGGTAGAGAGGGGCTAAAAGGCATTGGGTTTCAGTATAGCCATAAAATATATTATCTGGGATTTGGCTTTGGTTGTGGCTTGGTGGAAACTCAATTTGTTTGGCACTAGTTTTTGTTTTGGAGTAGTACAAAAAGACTAAAGGAAATGTAGGACTGACTCTGTCTCTTCATTGTCCAAAATGTAGGCTTGGGGAAACGGGATTGGGTCCGTCGTATGCGTGTAGAACTGCACCGATTGCCTATTAAGGAATGGATACAGTGTAAGGCAGAGTGGAGGAATAGCTTAGTGGTTAGAACACTGGCTTGGTAACCAAGCAACCATGGTTTGATTCCCACTAGCACTCCTTGTGGCCTTGGGCAAGTCACTTAACCCTCCATTGCCTTGGAAAAAAGGCCTGGCAATCTACTTCCAGTGACACTGCCAAGAAACCCAGAGGTTTCTGGGTTGTCAGGGGTCAGAACTGACTCAAAGGCAGACATTGCACTTTTACAGTGTAAGACACTGCTGCTGCTGTGTAAGGTACTCCAGTCAGGGTGTGGCAGAGTGTGGTGCTATGAACATTTTATACCTTTGCGTAGGATCTAGTCAGGGAAATTACTGGATAGAATTTCAGCTGGAGTGTTAGAGATCACAAGCATTTTCTGGGATCGCACTACACTTATGGAATAAACTTCCATTGGATTTGAAATGAAGTCAATCTTTTGACTTTCCATTAAATTTGAAAACCTTTTTTCTTCTTGGCCAGTTAATTCTGGGAATGTGATGAGTTGTGCAGTTGAACATAGGCATGTAGAGTCTACTTATTGATACCGTGATGGTCTGTGTTATGGAGATTCATTTTGTTGTTTTATGTATTGTACAGAATGTTTTTATTTTATTTGTAAAGTACATTGAATTTATGTACCAAAATGTGGTATAGAAAATGTTTTACAGAAATAATAAATACATATTTTTTAAACTTTATTAGCAGGCTAAAAAAAAGGAAAGCAATAGCCTATCATTCTTTTGTTAAGTTAAATTGAATAGCATGTTCTCTAATGGGGAAAAGCTTCAAATTTTCCTTGAGATGGAGACAACTTTGCTTCTTTATAGGAGGCTCCTGAACTGAGCAGTCTAGGGGTGGGACCTAAGAGGGCGTACTGGATTGGAAAGTGTTTGACTGATAGATGATACAAAACGGGGGCAAATGGAGTTCACTTTTAAGATAGACAAGTGATGAGTGGCATGTTTTAGTCCTGGAACTTCATCAATATATTTGTGAGCAATGTATATGGTTTAGAAGGAAAGTTTTTTTTGTCTTTTTGTGGATGACACAAAAAGACACTTCCTGAGGGAGGAAGCAGAATGAGAAGTGATTTAAATAAGCCTCGGTGCTATTTCACTGCTTATCAAGAAATAGGGATCAATGTTGCCTTGTTTACTGGACTAACAAAGTCTCTTTCATAAGCCTCTGAGAGTTATTCTTTCTTTATCAGGTCTATGTGTGCAATTCTGGTCGCTGTATCTTAAAAAGGATAGAACGGAATTAGAAAAGGTTCAGAGAAGAGCCACCAAAATGGTAAAGGGGATGGAAGGATACTCCTATGCCAAAAGGCTAAAATGGTTAGGGCTCTTCAACCTGGAAAAGAGACGGCTGAGGGGAGATATGATAGATGTCTATAAATTAATGAATGGAGTTAAATGGGTAAATGTAGATTTTTTTTTTAAGTGCCATCAAGTCAGTGTTGACTCATAGTGAGCCAGCTACCTCTGGGTTTTCTTGGTAATGTATCACTGGAAGTAGATTGCCAGCCTTTTCTTCCAAGACAATGGAGGGTAAAGTAACTTGCCTAAGGTCACAAGGAGTGCCAGTGGGAATTGAACCCTTGATCTTATAGGTACTAGGCAGTTGCTCCAGCCACTAGGCTACTCCTCTGTTCTGCTTGGCTGTTTATACTATCAAAAAAATAGAATGAGTAGGGGACAAGCAATGAAACTACAAAGTAACTCATTTAAGACTAACAAGAGAAAATATTTTTCCACTCAGTGCGTAATCAAACTCTGGAATTCGTTACCAAAGGATGTAGTAAAAGCTGTTAATGTAGCTGTTTTAAAAAAGGTTTGGACAAGAAGACTCGGGAAATCCACTGCTGCCCTGGGACAAGTATTGTAGAACCTGTGTGTCTTTTTGGGAACCTGACAGATACTTATATCATGGATTGGCTACTATTAGAAACAGGATACTGAGCTTGATAAACCTTGGTCTGAGCCATTTTGGCATATTTTATGGTCTTATGCTTTTTTCGGTATTAAAAAAGCAGAATTATACAGTGGACAGACCCAAAGGATCGGTATACAACTGGGGGAAGGAGGGGTATGAGGGGTGAGCTACTGATGGTTACAAAGTAGGAAAGAGATCTTGAGGTGATTAGATCTGATGATTCCAAGATAGTGAATTGTGACAAAATAGAGGCCAAAGCTGGAGAGATGCTCAGGCACATAAGGTCCTAGGGACATACATAGCTAGCAGGAAAAAAGAGGTAATGATGCTGTTTTACATATTGTTGGTGAGAACTTACCTGGCGTATGGTGTCCATTTCTGTAAGGAAATGGGCTGAATGGAGGAGGTCCAGAGGAGGACTATCAAAATGGCCTACACCAAACAAGCCTATGAAATAAGACTAGAGGACCTAAATATGTATACAGCAGAGGAGAGGGGAGATAAGGTAGATGTGATATAGACAAATATCTCAAATGTTTTATTAACAAACTAGAAGTACCATTTTGAAGGAAAGGGAGTTCTAGAATGAGGAATCATGATAAGAGATTTCAAGGAGGTAAACTCAATAGCAAAATCAGCAAATTATTTTTTCATGGGAAAGGTGGTAGATGCATGGGTCATTCATTTTATAATGCAGCTGATAAGATATTATACATTGGGAAATGAGAACTGACCCCAAACACTAGGTTATGGAAGATCATTTATCTTCTCTGATAGGTGGAACCTTTCACCCACCTTTTCTAAATGTAGGATAATACTATTTATTATTCACCAAAATTAACATTTTTCTAAGCTCTGAAGCTGGGTAAATCAAGTTGATAAATTATTTTGTGATATTGAATGGGGGTTGGATTAAAAATTCACATGAAGATTGTTCATTCACCTTCCCTGAGCCACACAGGGACTCTGACCCATATTTTCAGACTTAAGGAGTGATCCTTTTTACTCCACAAAGTCAATAAAAGGCACATTTTACATAGGATGTGAAGAAGGGAATTCACCCCCTCCACCACCACCAAGGTCCTCTTGAGCACACTTCACCTCCTCCCCCCCCCCCATCCCTTTCCCCAAGCTTACTGGGAGTCCCTGGTGCCTAGACGGAACAAGAGCAATGTCAATCACTCACTTCTGCTCTGCATGTGCTGGGTTCCCTTTGTGGTAATAACCCCTTGGGGTAATCTTGGTGGCCTTGGCTGCAGCCTCATATCAGATGACTTCGGGACAGGAGTGGGAGGATCGGATGTGGTGGGAGGTTGTGGTGGAGATCGAGGTGGTGGGAGGTGGGGTGGAGATGAAGATAGCAAGGTTGGATGGGTCGTGGGGTGGGGGGAAGAGGATCTTGACATTTACAGCTGCCCCTGCCAGCAGGCTCTTACATATGTCTTGGAACAGCTGTAAATGCTGATGGCTATAAATTTTGGTTAGACGTGGATTCCCTATGCGAAATGGGAAATCCACATCTATACTGCAGGCCTGCCCAAACCACTCCCACACCCCACCCTCACCACGCCTCCAGGGATTTTCAATGTGGTAAATATCCTCGCGTTTAAAATGCCCCTGTTCTGAAATGGCATTTACACCTGTATGCCCATCTACATGTGTAAGTAAATGCTGCTTTTTCAGACCTGGAGATGATTCTACAATAACTCCCTAAATATCTTTGTAGCAATTTCTTTTTTTAAGTTTCAATTTTGGATGAATCAAGCACTAAACTGAACAATCTGAACATTCAGCTGTATAAAATGTGTGTGGGTGTGTGTTTTGGGTAGGGATTGGGAGGGGCTGAGGATGTTCTTAGCAATTGAAGCTTGGTGCCTCTTGGCAGGTTTGAAGGCCTACCAAGGTTACTTTAAAATTTTGCTTCAGTATTCATGCCACAGATTTCTGTTCTCTGAAAGGAAAGCACTTTATCTTAATTTCTATATCATACAAACTGTACTTCCAGACAGGTGCAAATTGTTCCCAAGATAATCTTCAAAGATAGAATAATAATGACAAATGCTACAGTCTCTCACCTGAAGTGATAGGAAATTTTTGCAAACCAAATCTTTATGCTCTTCCTCCTCTGTTCCTCAGTGCTTGACATCACATATTTACAAACTTTGCTCGGACTCTGTCTCCATACTGAGCCACAGACATTAAGGGGGTTTATTTTAGAAGTCTTATTCGCTTTTCACATGTGCATGTTCCAGCCTATGTGTAAATAGCCATTTTAGAAAGGACTCAGTTTACTTGTGGACGTCCAATCATGTGTAAGTTACATGGGGGCATGTCAGTGATGTGGTTAGGGAGTAGCCCTTAGTTCATTCCTCATTCCACATTGTATGTGGGTAAAAACAGTGGCCTCTGTAGTTAGCTAGCAGCAGCTACACGTTTATGTTTACAAAATCGCTCAACGATACATTGGCATGTTTATATTGGCAGGTTTCCTTCATCCATTTTTACCATGTGTAATTGCTATCCCACTCTCAGTCTTGGGTTCACTCCATTTCTCTCTCTATACCCAGTCCCTTGGTGCACTCATCTCTTCCCATGGCTTTCAGTACTATTTTTATGCTGATGACTCTCAGATCTACCTCTCTACACCTGAAATCTCTCCAGCAATCCAGACCCGGATCTCTGCCTACCTGTCTTTCTGACATTGCTGCTTGGATGTTTCACCGCCACTTGAAATTGAACATGGCCAAAACTGAGCTTCTTATTTTTCCCCCTAAACATTCCTCTCCCCTTCCTCCTTTCTCAGTCTCTGTGGATAACTCTCTACTCCTTCCTGTTTCCTCAGTTTGCAATCTTGGGGTCATCTTTGACTCCTCTCTCTCCTTCTCCACACACATCCAATTGATAGCTAACACCTGCTGTTTCTTTCTCTACATCAACAAAATCTGCCCATTCCTTTCTGAACCCACTACTAAGACACTTATGCACTCTTTAATCACCTCCCGTCTTAATTATTGCAACCTACTCCTTGCTGGTCTCCTTCTGAATCATCTCTCTCTCCTTCAATCTGTTCAACACTCTGCTGCGCGGCTAATCTTCCACCAGCCTTGTCATGCCCACATTACTCCTCTTCTCAAGTCACTTCATTGGCTCCCTATCCATTTCCGCATCCAGTTCAAACTTCTCCTGACCTATAAATGCATTCACTCTGCGGCTCCTCGGTACCTTTCCTCTCTTATCTCTCCCTACACCCCTCCTCGGGAACTCCGTTCTTCTGGCAAATCGCTTCTATCTGTGCCCTTCTCTTCTATTGCTAACTCCAGACTTTGCTCCTTTCACCTTGCTGCTCCTTATGCCTTGAACACACTACCTGAGTCTGTATGTCAGGCTTCATCTCTGGCCCTTTTCAAATCCAGGCTGAAAACTCACCTCTTCGCTGTCGCTTTCCGATCTTGATTTGGCTGATCTTCTTTGTGTTTCCTTACCATTCCCCCTACATGTATCCTATGTGTATAGCTACTGTTGACTGTCTTGACTAGATTCTAAGCTGTGATGAGCAGGGACTGTCTTTTACATGTGTCTGTGCAGCATTGTGTACGTCTTGTAGCATTATACAAATGTTCAGTAGTAGTAGTAGTAATAATTTAGTAAAATGGCTTACCCTGCTGCATGTACAGTAGATATGTATTTTAGAAACTGCTCCACAGTTAGCAGAGCTGTTTCTGAAATAATGTTGCAACTGAGTACATCATGACCTTGACGTTTCAATTCCGATCTCCACATGCTATCTAAAATGTGCCTTCATCTGAGTGTATTTTGAAAATACTCTCCAGCTGTTTCCTACTCACTCAGTCAGAAACCCACTGGGGAACTTGGGTATTTCCACTTCCTTGCACTAAATATATTAAGATTATTTGACTATGGGGAAGGAGAAAGGTAAAATGAGGGTTTATCCTCTGAGACCTTATTGGCCGATCAGACATTGATATGTATGTTTATGTTATGCAATTTCTTGATATACCGCCCAGGCCGAAGGGCATCAGAGCGGTTTACAATCACTACAAGCAGGTACTGGATACATTCCCTCATCCCCAAAGGGCTCACAGTCTATGTGTATCTGAGGCAATGTATTTTTGCTGTAGCTGTGAGTGAGGTTGTTTGGAGCGACCTGCTGATGCCACAAAGGAGGAAATTTCAAGGCACCTTGAGGAAGAGGTCTCTCTAAAGCCAGTGGCTCACACTCCTCCCCATCCTTCTGCAACCATCTCACCAGCATTGTTGAAGGAAGTTAGGTATGTCGGAGGCCTCGGTTGAACGGTGCAGCAGTGTTTCTGAAGCACTTGGGAAGCCGGTGGGCTATACCACAGTGGAATGTGGATTGTGGCAGTGCAGAACTATAGTGCAGTCCATGTTATAACTGTGCTGTGAGGTATTCTTTCAGGCTGGGATGGAAATCATCCCATAGGAGTACAGCACGGAAGACTTTCAGGAAGGATGAAGAAGCCTGAAGTTGTTAAGCTGAACACTATCCGGCAAGTAATTATCAAACTGGATGAAACTGTGAGTAAAAAACTAGGCAAATCTGAGAGCTCTTTTGGGGAGGTTAAAGATGGGTTAGTTAATGTCCATGAGGGGAAAATTGGAGCCCTGGAAAGGAGAGTAGAAAATATACAATGTCTACAAGTGAAGATAGTACAGGACTCTATGGGTTGGCACCATAAGTTGGAACAAAGGGAGAACAGTTTGAAACATTTAAAAATCAGAATTTAGAATTTTCCCCGCATATCCTCCATTGCTCCAAAAAAACTATTTAGGAAATAATGTATAGAGGTCTTTAAATTCCAGGAGAGGCTATACCCCTGGGGGTCATTCCAAAATGCAAATAGGCCACCTGGAGGTGCGGGATAGACACTTGCTTCTCAAACGTCTAGAACCATATTCTGAAAACATGCAGCCCTGCACATACACGGCACAAAAACGGGGATCTCAGAATGTGGGCGGGAGGGGGCAGAATGGGGGCGTGGCAAGCCACAGAGACATATAAAGCATATTTAGGAAAGGCCCATATACGTCCTGAGTATATTCCAGTGGCAACATTGAATAAGGCCAGCCTTAGAAGATTTTCTGCTCTGATCCTCAATGCGTCCCATGGAGAAGAATGGCTGTGACAAGTCTATATTGAACTGGTATGACTGGTGTCTGGGAGGCACACGATGCGGGTGTAAGGAATAGAATGCACAGGTGGGATGTTAGTTTTGTGAAACAGCAACATAAAACACTCCCACAAGAATATAAAGCACTGCAATAATCTTTATTCTGGCTATGTTGGCATTTGTTGTTTGTGTTACAGGGGCTATTGTAGGCTTCCCTCCTGTGTTCGGAGAAATGGGAATGTACATGTAGGGATGGTTTGTGAATTAGTATGGAGCGTGTTTGGCTAGGAAGTGTGATTCTGAAACGTCCTCCTAGTCTGTATTATCAGCAGTTGTGTATAGGTGCAGGGCATGGTTTTGGCAGGGGTATGTTACTTGTGACCGCAAGCAAGGGTGTGTGTGTGTGTGGTATGAGGGCTGCAAGGGAGGCCATGGTGGGCTGATCCGCAACTCTGGAGGAACATGTATGCCTGGACTGTAGGGCTGACCACTGCATCACCAGATGCCAGTGAGAATGGGCAGTATCTTCTGTACAGCTGCTCTGCATCAACATAGCGGGGCCTTTCCCTGTCAAAGGTGGGGGAGCCTCGGAGTGGGGCATGCTGCAGTGCAGACAGCACTAATGCATATCCAAATGCACCATCAGAGCTCTCTAGCATTGTGCACATTTCTTAGCACAGACAGATGATGGTACTTTTGGGCATGTGCTTCTGATGTTTGCACTGTTGCATGGTCCCATCCTGATGGTTTCCTATGAATGACATGGATATGTTTTGACATGTAGCTGTACAGACACATGTCAGTTTTTTCTGGCCCATTCCTAGCATTGCAAGTACTGTTTTCAGCAATGACCACTGTAAGAATAAGGTGTTCATCTCATGCCGTGTATGTGTTGCTGCAGGGTCTGGCAGGACAAACCTCCCTTTTCATTTGCATTTGGTGTATGTCAATTTACTTGTAGTGTTATGGGCATGCAACAGAGGTAGTAGATATAGTCTGTGTTGTATGATCTTCTCTGTTTCAGCAGTATTAATGTGTTGTTTGCATGAGCACAACACTATCAGTGTGAACAACAGCTTAGGAGATGTACCTTTTGTGAGTGGAGGTATGGCCGCATGGAGACGGGATGCATCACAAACGTCTATCTTTACAGAATACGGCGAGCACGAGGACATGCAGCCATTTGCTGTTCTCACCTGTGTCCCGTTATAGCAAGGAAGGTCCGTGCTTCCCCAGACGTGTTCTTCGTGCCGCTCTGGAAATGTGTATATGTCTCTGATTTCGGAACCGTGGGTGCGCCTACATCCGCGGTTTCGAAATCAGGTATATTAGGTGCCCGTTTTCGCTTTAGACATTTCTACTGGCAGGACGTTTATGCTATAGAACTGAGCTCCTGCTGAATAAAGTTTTCTATCTTCTTTATAAGAAGTAAGTGGAAATGAATCTCCTGTAAATTCCATTCGTTGGCAGGGCCAGAACAGGATAGCCTCAGTGTGACTGCGTGATGGATAAAGGAAAAGGTTGAACTACTCTGCTTGCATTTTGTGTGTCCTGAGAAAGGAGATGCAGAAGAGACAGAGGCTCCCCTGGCAACTCCGTCAGGAGGTAGGGAAACATGCTGGAGATTTTTTCTTGTGGTATCCAGCTGGCAGCTCGATGCAGAGACGCTGAGCTAGAGCCGACTGCTAAAGCTCTAGCACAAGCTTTCCTAAAATGTTTGACACAGATGTTTTGCTCACACGTGCTGTAAGCCAACAGCAAAACATGGAGTGCAAGCCAGATAAATGCACAAAGGGGTCTGTGTAAGCAGTCTGGCACCTGTGTGCCTGCATCCGGATTGCCAGAAAAGAGGTCATCTGAAGTGAACACTGACACTTCACCTCAGAAGACCAAGGCAGAGCCCCTATCACGCATTTCCATACCCCCAAACCCTGACACTACCTAAATGTCATTGGTGGCATAGTTAAGGTCACCAGATTTTTACAGGCAAATCTGGGATACTTATGCGAGGTGTGGGGGTGGGGGTGGTGAGGAAGGGACACCTTAGTTCCAGGTTTGAGCAACAAGGCATCAAGGAGGGAAGAGGAGTCTTTACACTGCCCCCCATTTACCCCATGACAGCAAAAGTATCACTTCTAAGCAGACAAATCGACTGAGAAACAGAAACAGTGATGTATTTCCTCTGCACTGTGTAAATTCTAAAAACAGACATATTCAAGTCACTAAATGGAAAATAATTTTTTTTCTATCCACTCTATCCCCATTGCAGAAATCAGCGACATCTGGAAACTTTAGGCATAGTGGCCCCTCCTCCTTTCCCCAGGGCTTGTGCAAGGATAGAAAGTGCTCTAAGAGAACCTCATTCTCAGCGTTGCCCCTGCTCCAGCCCCCACCCCTACTGCTGCCGTTCCTACATCTCTCTGGGATGTGCCGTGGTGGCAAACTTTTAAAACAACAGCACCAAAGCACCGGAGTTACCTTCTCCTCCAGCCCTGTGCTGGTGTTTGTGCTTCCATCCCGTCCGATTCCACTTCCGGTTTGCAAAAGGAAGTGGAATCATGGGGAGGGGGAGGGGAGAGGAGCATGAATGGCTCCACAGCATTGGAGGAGTAGGCAAATCCAGCACTTTGGTGCCATTTTAAAAGTATTGCCACCACTGCACATCTTGGAGAAGGGCAGCAGTGGCAGCAATGGCACCCTCTGACCACTGGCACTCTAGGTGACTGCCTAGTTCTCCTAATGGTCATGCCAGCCTTCCCTCCCCCCCTTTAAATCTCCAAAGAATGCTCCCTAGTGGCACAGTGGCCCCTACCCTCCAACCCTCAGACTTCCAAAGAGAGCTCCCTGCCCTGAGCACGTATAAAGACAGCTCTTCATTTTGGCTCACTACCATTGTTTTTTGGGGGGAGGAGGAATCCGTTTTTGCACATTTGCTACAGGGCTTGCTGTGGTTCCGGTTTCACCTTTGCCTGGCTTATTGCTGGCCACATAGGATCCTTGAATTGTCCAATTTGATCTGAACTTGGTGACCAAGGAGTAATAAAAATTGGAAATTCAGCTACCCTCCCAGGAGCTCTGTGAGGGTATGAAGAAGAATGAAGAGGTTATGATCAGCTGGGACATTCCCTGCTGACAGATAAGTAACTGGATGTGAGGAAACCTGACATAGTGGTAAAGGAGAAAACACCAGAACGGCATTGATTCTAGAAGTGTTGGTTCTGAGTTATTATTCTGTGAATCGCGTGGAGAGGCAGAAGATCCTGAAGTACCAAGAAATGCAGTCAGAGACCAAGAAAATGGGGCAGCAAAATACAGAAAGATTTCCCATTGTACTGGGAGCGTCCAACGAAGAGCAAAGGCCACGTCAAACCAAGCACACAGTCAGAGAACGCAGTAGAAACCCAAGGACCAGGATATATTATATATATCTATATATCTATCTATATATATATATATATATATATGTGTGTAATATCTTTATTAACAATACCAACAACTATTGCCAACCCGACACAGGCCGTGTTTCGTTAATACTTCATCAGGGGTAAAGGCAACTAAAAACAGAAAAAATAAAAGAAATAATAGCATAAACATGATACATGTTCAAATAATCAACCTAAAAGATACACAGATGAACATTGTTAAAAACATACAAAAGGTGTAAAGCCAAGTGAATAAATAAATAAATAATTAAATAATTAAAACAGAATGTTGGAACGCTACACAAAACCCTTTGTTTAAAAAACACCTAATATGCATGGTATCTGAACACTCTTACGCTATGATAGTGCTCACCCAAGGAGGTTAAAAGAGAGCCTCCCATTATCACAATTTCTTCGATATCGTCGAAACTGTTCAGATACCATGGAATTTAAAACACAAGCAGTTTCATTGAAGGATAAATTTAAAGAACGAGGTTATCCAAAACATATAGTAGACACAGCTTACAAAAGGGCGCTATATAACAACCGAGAGCTTTTGCTATCTCCTAAAAACGAAGTAGACCACAGGAAGACCACGTCAATTTTATTACAAAATATTCCCCCTATAGTTCAAAGATTATATGGATCCTAAAAAAACACACCAATGTTTTACAGAGTACACCGGGATTGGAAAAGCACTATATCCGTTATGTATGGCGGAGACATCGAAACATTAAAGCAATTTTGAGCCCTACAGTCCTTCGCCCTATATCGATTGACACCGTGCTGCAAGAGAAAGGTCACTTCAAATGTGGTGAATGTGACATATGCACAACCACTATGGAGTTGAATGTGTTTGAATATAAAGGAAAAAAAAAATTTGAAACATCATACATCTTGCACTTCCACGTATGTGGTATATTGCATTCTGTGTCCATGTAGATTACTCTATATAGGGAAAACCATCCGATCTTTTTGGACTCGTATGAAAAAACATCATAGTAGACTTAAATGTTGGACTTTACAGGCTCCGCTTGTTCAACACTGTATAGAACAGTGATGGCTAACCTTTTTGAGCCCGAGTGCCCAAACTGCCGCACAAAACCAAAGAATTTCCTCAAAGTGCCAGCACGTCAATTTGCATAAATATTTGCATAATGCTAACATACACTAACTTTTAGTAAACATGTCTCTTAATGAGTGTATGGATAAAGACAGACTAAAAGATTTCTACATTACTATAATCCAGTGCCAACCGCCAGGCACATTAGGAACTACTACAAACACTGCCCATTTAGAACCAATAGCAAACCCGCCGTATCCTAACAGCACTACCAGGAGTCACAAAGCACCATACCATACCTATCAAAAGGCAACACTGCAAATATTAAACCAATACATTTCAGAGAACAACAATACATGACCTACTGGGGAAAGAGAACAAGTGGCAATGTCAAATAGGAATTACATAAACAGAATACCTCAGCTCAGTTACACAGTTGCAATTGCTCCAGCCACTTTCTTCTGGTTTCTTCATGTTTTCTGCTAACTCTCCATCATCTGCTGTCCATTTGTCCTTTCTTCTCTCTTCTAGTTTTTTTTTCCATTCTCTCTCTCTCTACATCCGCTTTAACATACTAATCTTTCTCCTTTTGCTCTTTCCTCATTCCTATTTCATCCACTCAAATTTTACCCCTCCATCCTCAATCCCCACTTACTCTCCCAATACCCGGCCAATTGTACATTTTTCTTCCCTCACACACAAAGTATTTTTCCCCTCTCCATTTCATTCTCCCAGCCCCATCCCCTTCTAATCTCCCCCAACATCAGCTCCCTTTTAGTTCCAGCCCCACCCAGTATCCGCTCCCTTCTAGTCCCCTCATCAGTCCATTTCCAGTCCTAGCTCCCCCATCCATTTCCAGTCCTATCCGAGTCCCTTCATCAGCTCATTTCCAATACCAGCCTCCCATCAGCCCATTTCTAGTCCTTTCCTAGCCCCACCATCAGCCCATGTTAAATCCTAGCTCCCCTCCACTCAGCCCATTTCTAATCCAAGCCCCCCATGAGCCTACCTCCAGTTCTAGCCCCTCCATGAGTCCATTTCAATCCAAGCCCCCACCACAGCCCATTTCCAATCTTAGCTCCCCCAACACCCAATTCTCAGTTCTATCCTAGCCCATCCATCAGCCCAGTTCCTGTCCTAGCTCCCTCCCCTAAGAGCCCATTCCAAGCCCCCCTTCCCATCAGTTATTTGCAGTTCAAGCCCCCTTCCACTCAGCCCATTTCCATTCCAAGTCCCCCTCCCCATTAGCTATTTGCAGTTCAAGCCCCCCACTTCCCCTCAGCCCATTTCCATTCCAAGCCCCGTCCCCATCAGCTATTTGCAGTTCAAGCCCCCCACTTCCCCTCAGCCCATTTCCATTCCAAGCCCCATCCCCAACAGCTATTTGCAGTTCAAGCCCCCTTCCACTCAGCCCATTTCCAGTCCTAGCAACCCCAACCCATTACCAGTCCTAGCCCCCCATAGCCCACTCCCAGTCCTAATCCCACCAGCCCATTTCCAGTCCTAATCCCCCATCACCCAATTTTCAGTTTAAGCCCCCCCCATAGCCCATTACCAGTCCTAACCCCCCATCAACCCACTTCCAGTCCTAATCCCACCAGCCCATTTCCAGTCCTAATCCCCATCACCCAATTTTCAGTTTAAGCCCCCCCATAGCCCATTACCAGTCCTAACCCCCCATCAACCCACTTCCAGTCCTAATCCCACCAGCCCATTTCCAGTCCTAATCCCCCATCACCCAATTTTTAGTTTAAGCCCCCCAGCGCCCATCACCACTCCTAACCCCCCCAGCCCAGTCCCCATCACCACTCCTAACCCCCCCAGCCAGCCCAGTGCCCATCACCACTCCTAACCCCCCCCCAGCCAGCCCAGTGTCCATCACCACTCCTACCCCCCCCAGCCCAGTGCCCATCACCACTCCTAAATCCCCCCAGCCCAGCACTACTCCTAACACCCCCCCAGCCCAGCCCATCACTACTCCTAACCCCCCCCAGCCCAGCCCATCACCACTCCTAACCCCCCCCAGCCCAGCCCAGCCCAGCCCAGCCCATCACCACTCCTAACCCCCCCAGCCCAGCCCATCACCACTCCTAACCCCCCCAGCCCAGCCCAGCCCATCACATCACCACTCCTAACCCCCCACCAGCCCAGCCCAGCCCATCACATCACCACTCCTAACCCCCCCCCCAGCCCAGGGAAACTTAAAAAAAAAGAAAACCTGTCTGTTGCCGCTGTCGGGGCCGCCGCGGCAGAATCGAGCGTGCCGCGGGGCCCCCCTGTATCCGGCAGAGCCTGCCCTCCCCGTAGCAGCTCTCTCTTTGGAGCTGCAGTCAGACGCGCCGGCTTGCAGAGCGCGAGGGAAGAGTTTCTCCCTCGCTGCTCTGTTAAACCCGCGGGGGCTGATGCCCCCGCGGGCTTAACAGAGTCGCAAAAGGGAAACTCTTCCCTTTGCGCTCTGCAAGCCGGCGCGTCTGACTGCAGCTCCAAAGAGAGAGCTGCCAAAGAGAGAGCTGCTACGGGGAGGGCAGGCTCTGCCGGGTACAGGGGGGCCCCGCGGCACGCTTGATTTTGCCGCGGCGGCCCCGACAGCGGCAGCAGACAAGTAAAATTGAAAAAAAAAACAAACCTAATTGCGGACCTTCCCGCGTGCCAGCTGCAAGGCCTTCGCGTGCCACAGCTGGCACGCGTGCCATAGGTTCGCCATCACTGGTATAGAACAACACCATGAATTTGAGATGTTACAATGTTTTTGTATAGATCACATTCTACCGGGAACGGGAGGAAAATCGCGGGATCATACATTGGTGTATCAAGAACAATGATGGATTTTCACTCTAGATACAGTATGCCCTAAAGGTCTAAATGCACAGATCGAATGGGGGGCCTGTTACTAAAATAGCGCTAGCACGATATAGTCATATGATGTGCTAGAGCTCTTTAAAATTCCCTGGGGAGACTTAGTCCGCATGCGCGGCATTTTTGTGGTGAAGAAAGGATACCACCATACCATGGGGTGAGTGGAAATAAGCTTTATGTTCGGAGAAATAGAAAAGGAAAAATCGAAATTGAGATTATAACTGAATTTAACAGCACATTCATTTTTTCAATTTTATAGATTGAGCATGAATGAGGAATGCTACATTGAATTAAATATCCCCTGAAGAAACGTAATATTCGTGAAACGCCACGGCACTGATACTCGGCGTTGGGAAAGTGATTCACATATTCTGGGAAAGTGATTCACATACTCTGGATAAGCATTACTTCTCTATCTTTTGTCTTTGACGAACTGAATATTAAGACTGATTTTGGTTTAAATTACAAATAGCACTAAGTTGGGTCGTTGATGCACGTTAAGGCAACTGAACCGTTGCATATATACCGGTTCAGAAATCAGCCTAGTTGAAGTCTGAGACCCAGTAGCTATTTGTTGAATAAGATATTGTGCTAGATTGAAATATGTTTGGTTAAGTTAAGCGTTGCAATCTCTTAGGTAAAGAGTGGAGCCGATTTTATAATATAACTGAGAAAGTTTAAGGAGCTCTGAAAAGTGACATAATACAGATTTGTCACTATCCATACAATGGCAGCTGCTATACACATAAGTGCATTGGAATAATGGGCTCATAATTTCCTCCATGGAGTTTATTCACTGATGTCTTAACAGCTGGTTCAGGCTTCTGCTGAGTTCCGTCACACATCAGCATTAAACCCTCTGAGTAGCACAGTTACGCGGAGCATGGAAAAGTCCATTGCCTCTCTTGCTCCTCTATTCAGGTGAAGAACTTTCTAGGCCCCCCCCCCCCCCCCATCTTTGTCAGTACTGTCATGGCTGACTACCATTATTATGCCTGCTTGAAGGGCTGGAATTTGGATTTTAGATTTAATTCCTCACCTTTCCAAGGAGACTTGCCTTCATGGACAGTAGATATTGTAGTTCCCTTTACTAAAATACGCTATGCTGTATGGTAACATGCATTAATGTGCGTTATTTACCATGGTCCTGTTTTATGTAGTGCGCTTTAGTAAATCTAGCCCTAAGCATGCATCTGAGACAACGGAGGGTGAAATGACTTGCCCAATGTCGCAAGGAGTGGCAGTGGGATTTCAACCTTGGCATTCGGGCTCTCAGCTTGCTGCTCTGACCGGTAGGATATTTCTTCATTTCTGATTTAATTTTAATGTGTTAATTTAGAAACAGCTTTTGCAATAAAATATTGATTATAGCGGTATTTGGTCATCAATTTAGGGAATGGCTTTGACTTTTACTAAGACAAAAGGGACTTACACAGGATACATTGTCTATTATTTGTATTGGCTGAGAGGCACAGTGACATTTACTAGAAACATAAGGAATAGTGGGGACGGCCTTTGGCACAAAGTCTCTCACAGTTACTTAACAAATGTTCCTGCATTACGTTTAAATAGCAGATCTGCAACATTAGATGTAAGTTCACTGTGTTACTCACTCATATAAAACTAGAACATGCCTCTGGCTGCTCTGGGCTCATGAAAGATTACAAAACTGAAATTGCAAAACTGTTAAATAAATCTAAATTTGATATTTAGTTTTGCATTGCTGTGACTTTCCCAGAGCGCTTACATAAATGGGCAAGTAATACATTAAATAAAATACATATATAAACCAAAGGCTGTCCGTCCGTTTTGCCTGTTTCTTTGGGTCGACCCGGTTTCAAGCACTGGGCATAAGTGAGGCAGAAAGCTCACATGTTGATCCTCTTCTATGGTTTTGAATTAACCTTTTTACCTAAAAAATTGTCTGGCCTACAGCTTCTTCTGGAAGAGAAAAAACATTCCGGAAGAAAGAAAATGATACAGGACTTTTGTTCCAAGGGCTAAATTTGAAGGCTGAGTAAAGGTGCCACTGTGATGACAGCAGAGGTCTGCTGAACCTTGCTGCTGTTGCTGTTGTTTGAAATACTCAAAAACCAGTTTGAATGGTGGTGTTTAAAATTATTTTCTCAATCTGTATTTCTTTTTGAGGGGGAAGGAGGGGCTAGCCATTTTGCTTTGCTCTGTGAACTTACAGATAAATTAGAAGCAAGGCTTGGATGTGGCCTAATTTGGTCAGATCATTTCTTATAGTACAGAGGAAAGAATTGGGAATTTGTTGAACAAGAAAGGCAGCACCCAAAGTCCACAAGACTGCAACAGATCCAGAGGATTTAACATTGGGAGGAAAAACTTATTCTTTTCCTTTTTTTCCAGAGAATTTCAATCTTTAAACAGACAGGTTGGTAGCTCTAGAGAGAGCGAGGCAGAGAACTGTCATTCTCCATCAACACCCACTCTCTGCCCCAACTCTGTCCAGACTGCCCATCACATGATGTGCCATTAATGCACATTGCGGCATGCGGTAATTGTCCAATTGGCATGGTAACCATTACCCTAGGACTGTGGAAGCAGTTAGCGCACACTGAAGCACACGTTAACCACATAACACACTTCAGTAAACGGGTCCCGAAGTTTCTTGAATGCTGGCAATTGGTAGTGAAGTCTCAATGAGAATATTTTACCCATAGAATATTGCATGATTATTTTTTTGTTGCTCACTTATGGGGTCATTCTGAGGCACACTGGGATGTATATCTGGGGCCGGCAGCTTGAATGGGGAACTTATTCCACCTCGGAGGCAGAATAAGTTCCCCTAGTTAGCAGAGGATGGCATGCCCAGGGCTTAGAAAGGGCAGGAGGGGGCAGAGGGCATTCCCTGCAGCCCGACCCTGGCTTTGGGAGGCCAGAATGGGGGTTGGGCTACGGGGAAAGCACGTTTTGAGCCGGCGGCTGGGGATCGCGGCTTTCCAATGCAGCCACGGTGCCATGGCAACTGACACCATGGCGCCGTGGCTCCACTGAAAAGCCCTGGCTAAGCTAGCTGGGCAAAGCCTGTACATGCAGGCTGACCTGAATCAGGGTCCCGGCCTGCACATACAGGCCTGGACACGATTCTGATCCCGCAGGGCTAGATGTGCCCCGTGGGATCAGAATCCCAGCTAACTCTATGCGTCCGGTTCCAACCGGGCGGACAGAGGGTCGGGATGTCCGGGTCTGAATCGGGCCCTTAATGTTTTGCCTGTAGTAAAACTCTGATACTTGATCTTCAGGAATTGCCCTTTTCTTTGAGGACAAATCTGGTTTGCAGCTTGTCGTGCTGTGAGGGCTTGCGTGCATCAGTGATGCTGAGAGCTAAACTATCGGTAGTTTAACTACTGGCAGGGTCTCCCAAGATGGACAGGTCTCAGCTGAGGTGCCAGACCAAGACAAACCACCCATCTGGGCAGCAGCAGAATGGGACAGTGTTGACGGCGGAGGATCACATGAGGATCACATTTTTGTGACAACGGCAACAACACCAGGTCAGAAGGCACTCAACTAGCTACTGGGGAAGAGCTGAAGACTTTTCAGAGTAAAGCCAGCATTTATGATGTGGTTGGATCAAAGCCCTCGGGAAGTCTGACTGCTGATGTAGCTGCGCATGAAATGAGAGTCAGAAGCTGTAAAGATGTCTTACACATTGGAACATGGAACGTACGAAGCATGAACCAAGGGAAGTTGGAGGTGGTCAAGAATGAAATGGAACGTGCACAACTTGATCTGTTGGGTGTCAGCGAACTGAAATGGACTGGCATGGGGCACTTTGCATCAGATGATCACATGGTCTACTATGCTGGAAATGAAAGACAAAGAAGAAATGGTGTTGCATTTATAATAAAGAAGAAACTTGCAAGAACTGTAATGAAATACAATGCAGTCAGCGAACGCTTAATCTCTATTCGTCTACAAGGATTGCCTATCAACACAACTATAATTCAAGTATATGCCCCAACAACAGTTGCAGAAGAGAATGAAATTGAAGAGTTCTATGAACAAGTACAAGCTGAAATTGACAGAACATGCAAACAGGATATCCTGATAGTCATGGGTGACTGGAACGCAAAAGTTGGCAACAAAGAAGAAGGCAAAGTAGTTGGAAAATATGGACTTGGCAACAGAAATGAAGCTGGAGAAAGACTGATAGAATTCTGCAAGACCAATGATCTATTCATCTCAAACACCTTCTTCCAGCAACACAAGTGGCGACTGTACACATGGACTTCACCGAATGGATTATATAAAAATCAAATTGACTACATATGTGGAAGTCAACGATGGAAAAGCCCTGTAACATCAACAAAGACAAAACCTGGAGCTGATTGTGGTACAGATCATCAACTACTAGTATGCAAACTCATGCTAAAGTTGAAAAAGAGCAAACCACTCATGAATGCAGCAAAATATGACCTTGAGAATATACCACTGGAATTTAAAGACTGCCTGCAAAATCGATTTGCTGCTTTAGATACCAATGACAGAGCTCTGGAAGAGTTATGGAATGGCATCAAGAATGTTGTGTTGGAAGAAAGCGAGAAGTCTCTACAAAAGGTGAAAAAGCAAAAACGGCCAAAATGGATGACGGAAGAAACTCTGAAAATTGCCCAGAAATACAGAGAAGCTAAAGCCAGAGGAGAAAGAAAGACAATCGCAGAACTCAACAGAGATTTCCAACGTGCAGCAAGACAGGACAAGGAAAAGTACTACAATGACACTTGCAAGGAAATAGAAGCAGAAACTATTAGAGGAAGAACAAGATCGGCTTTCCTAAAGCTACGAGAGTTAAAGAAAAAGTTCCAGCCTCGAATTGGAATGTTACAAGATGCTCAAGGTTCTATGTTGAATGATGCTGAGAAGATCAAGAAAAGGTGGAAGGAATATACAGAGTTTTTATATGATAAAGATTAAGTGGACCAACAGCCGTTTCAACCTGTACCTTATGATCGGGAACCATTGGTGATGAAAGAAGAAGTTGAAGCAGCATTGAAAGCCTTATCAAAGAACAAAGCACCAGGCATTGATAGCATTCCCATAGAAGTATTGCAGCAATCTGATGCAGCTGTTACCGTACTCACAAGGCTCTGCCAAGAAATATGGAAGACAACATCATGGCCAACTGACTGGAAAAGATCTGTGTTTATACCAATACTAAAGAAAGGTGATCCAACTGACTGTGAAAATTATCGCACAATCGCTCTGATCCCACATGCCAGCAAGATTCTACTGAAGATTATTCAAAAGAGACTACAACCATACCTGGAACAAGAACTACCTGAAGTGCAAGCAGGGTTCAGGAAAGGGCGAGGAACGAGAGACATCATTGCGGATGTGAGATGGATCCTTGAAAAGACTAAAGAATACCAAAAGGATATCTATTTGTGCTTTATCAAAAATAGCAAGGCTTTTGACTGTGTAAACCATGAGAAACTCTGGGCCACATTAAGAAGCATGAGTATACCAGAACACCTGATCGTTCTCTTGCGCAATCTGTACATTGATCAAGAAGCAACAGTTCGAACGGAACAAGGAGAAACAGAATGGTTTAAAATAAGCAAAGGTGTAAGACAAGGCTGCATACTTTCCCCCTACCTGTTTAATTTATATGCAGAACAAATCATCAGAGAAGCAGGATTGTATGAAGACAACAGAGGTGTGAAGATTGGTGGAAGACTCATCAACAACCTTCGCTATGCTGATGATACCACATTACTGGCTGAAAGTGAAGATTATCTGAAACATTTGCTTCTCACAATCAAAGAACATAGTCTCAAAATGGGCCTGCACCTTAATGTAAAGAAGACAAAGATCATGACAACTGGCATAATCAACAGGTTCATCGTTGAAGGAGAAGAAATTGAAATTGTGAACAACTTTAACTTACTTGGATCAACTATCAATAAAGAAGCAACAAGCAGTCAAGAAATCAGACGACGCATTGCTCTTGGCAGAATGGCTATGAAAGACCTAGATAAGATTCTCAAGAGCAGAGATTTCTCTCTCCATACAAAGATTCGACTTGTTCAAGCCATGGTATTTTCAATAACATCATATGGATGTGAAAGCTGGACAGTGAAAAAGATAGACAGGAAGAAAACTGATGCCTTTGAATTATGGTGCTGGCGGCAAATACTGTGTATACCACGGACTGCCCGAAGAACAAACCAGTCAGTACTAGAGGAGATCAAACCTAAGCTTTCTTTAGAAGCTCAGATGACAAGACTTCGACTTTCATACTTTGGACACATCATGCGAAGAGAGAGATCATTAGAGAAAGACATTATGCTTGGCAAGATAGAAGGTCAACGCAAAAGAGGAAGGCCAGCAATGAGATGGATCGATACAATAACAGCAGCTACGGGTACCAGTCTGTCAACATTGAGTCGCCTGACTGAAGACCGAACACAATTTAGGATAGCTATCCAGAGGGTCGCCATGAGTCGACTCCGACTCGATGGCACTTAACAACAACAACAACTAAGGATTTTCCATTAACAAGTCAGACAAACACATGTGAATTGTAAAACCTCTGCAGCCACTGTTAGGGGTGTGACCAGTATGGTCCCAGAAGGTAGCGCATCTAATGTGTGCCCCACTAAGCTTTTGAAGGAGTATCTGCGAGAGATATTATCTTATTCAAATTTTGAAGATGCAATGGCTTTTTCTATATATTATCTGCCTCACACTTTTTCTCTTGGCCATCCTGAGGGGGATATGGACAAGCTGGTTAATATTGATAATCTTGAGTTGACTCAATTTCTTGAGTCCTCTCTGGATAGTGGAACAAAAAGGGCGACACTGGTCGTTTCCTTTAGGTCAGAAATTGTGAAGGGTGCTATCCTGAAGTTATTTTTTTCTAAAAAAAGATGCTCCTTTTTCTGGACATCCTATTAATATTTTTCCTGATGTGGCTAAGGCCACACAACTTCATAGGAAAGCATTCTTGCAATTGAGGCCTAGAGTCTTGCTGTCGGTGCTACCTTTTATTTAAAGTTTCCATGTAAGTGTGTGGTAATGTATTTAGGCACAAAAGTTTCCTTTTCAGATGTATCACATTTGGAAAAGTTTCTTAGTGATAAATAGTTTATTAAAATATGTTTTTGTGTTGTTGCGTTGTGGGTTGGGTAGATTTAAAGGGGTTATATAAATGAACATATGGGCTGTAAGTTGTATTTGATGTACTCTGTGATGTGGACTATTGCATAGCTCTTCGGCTGTTATTGGGAATTTCACTAGATTTTTCTTTTGTTTTTCTGTTATTATGAGATTTGCTTTCCTTATGGTTGATTTGTAACATTTGAAAATTCTCAAATTAAAAAGAAAAGAAAATAGCTGATTAGGAGAATAGTTCAGTCAAGGAAGAAGTTGATTCTATGGAAATATGTACAAAGAAATCATTGCCATCTGATGTTGAAATAGCTAATTGTACTTGTGTATTAGACTCAACTACTTTTGGCTTTAATCAATTTGATATCTCATCAGTTAAAGTAGAAATAAAATTACTTTTGCGATTTAGTATAGATTCATGTACTTTTAATCCTTGTCTGTCCTAGCTGTTTAAAATTTCACAGAATCATTATTGAGATTTTTAATTGAGAAAGTGTCTCTCTTTGATACTGGAAATAATGTCATTAGTGTTGCAGAAAGCCCAGCTGTGGCTATCACTAAAGAAATGTTAAATAAATAAATAAAACTAAGCTGGACCCAGGAACTCTTTCTTGCTTTTGTTGGTATCCAACTCTCCAGTCCCTGCTGAGGTTGTAGAATCCCATGTAACAGGAAAACTGCAGGACGTTTTGAAATTTGGGGGGTGGAGGAGAGCTTGGACCAGTGGAGTAGCCACAAGGGGATGACATTTGACTCGGGGCCAAGAATTTGGCTATTCGGATGCCTTATTGTTCTGTTGATAGGATTACTTTGCAGCTAAAGTCCTGCATGCTTGCAAGACATGTGCTGGGCAGGTTTGCAGGGCACAGGAGGTCAACGCTCTCAGGCTTAGTAAAGATCAAGGAGTCAGGGCTTGCCTCTTGAAGGGCTGTAGTTAGCGTGGCTGAGCGAGGAGAGGGGACAGGGTGAGAGCAACATTTGTCACCACATCTGAGGGAAGACAGCAGCTTGAGCATGTCCGAGGAGTTGAGGCTGCCAAACTTAAAGTGGGCTGCCAGGGACTGGAAGGGTTGGAGGGAACATGAAAGGCTGTAGCCTGCACAACCCATAATGTAAAAGAGCATCTAGGGCTGAGGATGTGGCCTTTGAGCCGTGCCGGAGATGGGTCTTCCAGGGGTATACAGGACGCGGCCATCATGATGTAGGGTCGCTGTGTTAGTGGTACTATGCTACTGTGTAAAATTTAAAGGGGCCACAACGGCCTGATTTAGTAAGCCCAGAGCAGGATATCCCCAGTGGTAGGGGGGAAGACAGACAAGGACAGAATGTAAAACTGCATCACAGACAGCAGTTGGAAAGAAGAAGGAAGAAAGAGAGTGGTGAGGATGGCATGACAGGTTTCTGCTGCTGAATGGGTGAGTGCCATGCTAGGAGGGGCTGTAAGCCTATTGCTGCCCCCCCTCCCTGTGTTAACTGAGCCCCGCCAAAACTTTCATTCGGACTATGCCACTGACTTGGACTTCACTCAGTCTGGTTTTAGCACGGAGACAGAGTTTGTGGTATTAGTTGAAGACATGGGGTATATTGGACACAGTCACACTTTGTTATTGCAAAGGCTTGTAAATGTTGGGGTGATAGGAACAGTCTTAAAATGGATCTGATATTTCTTGATGGACAGTAGTTCTGGTGAGAAATTCTGCCACTGAGGCACAAAACGTATATAGTATCTCCACTCTCACCTTTTCTACTCAATGTGTTTCCGTAGGCAGAACACTTAGGGGTATGTTTACTAAACTGCGTTAGTGCAATTCACGTTAGGAGCCGTGGTAGTGACAGAAACCCCAAATAAGGACATGGGCGGTACATCGTTACCACTAACGCGCATTCCAAAAGCTAACGAGCGTTACAGGGCGCCGTGGCGCATTACTGCGCGTTAATCGTAAGAAGGCGTACAGACACAAAGAACGGAAACAGAGCTGTAGCACAATGGTTACTGTACTGACCGCTGTTACAGGAAGCATGGGTTCGAGTCCCCAGTGTGCCTAACGCAGAAGGCTGACCCAGGCATCACCCTGTACATTACATAGGGAATGAGGAGGCATGTTTTTCTTTACATTGAGTAGTGGTGGCAGAAACACACCCTTGGAGTGTGCCTAGCCACGTACGTTGGGGCGTGCGAGGCTGCGTGCGTTGGTACGGGCGTAGCCCCGTGCGTTGGTGCGTGCCTTGGTGCGTGCGTACAATCGTGCGTGGGTACATGTGTTTTTACCAGCGTGGGCACCTTATATTACAGACTCTTTAGGGTGTCTTGCACCTATGCATTATGCTAACAGATGTACGTGTGATGGCCTATGGTTTATCAGAGCCTGTGAGCAGGTGCTGGATTTTCCCAGGGTTGCATTGTGCCAGTCACACCCATGATGCACTGCACATGCAAATCAGCTGTCCACAGATACACACCATGGGGAATGCACCCCCACAGCACCTCGGCCTGGTAGGGAGAACTGACCATGTCCACCCCCACAGCACCTCGGCCTGGTAGGGGGTACTGACCATGTGTTTTACTGGCACAGAGTAGCTACACACCGTCACATTGTCCGGGTACTGTGCTCACCCTGAGGGTGCGGTGAGGCGCCCAGCACCAGGTCCACAGCACCTTCCATGGCAGAAACAAGCCATGCTGGAGGTACAAAGCAGTGTTAAAGTGTGTGATAGGTAGTTTCTGCAATAACACCTTGGATATATCTGTCTGTCTCAGTCAGGTGTAGCCCCTATGGACCCCCAGGAGGATTATGTATCACCACCCTTCTCCTCCAAGGCTGAGGGTGGTAAACAGAGTCTCCCATCAACAGATCCACATTCTACCTCCCTGCAATGGCAGTAGTAAAGAGGACCATCAACCCTGGTCCTGCTGGGGAACAGACATCCTACAGGACAGTCAACACAGCTCAGTACACATCCATAACACAATAGCAGACAGACATTAGGCCTGTATATGGTAAGTTGCACCCCACCATTATCTGATATTCTCCTGCTGCAAGCCATCAGCCACTGCACCCTGCAAGCCACTCCATCAAGACACATACCAGCTGCAAACAGCCTGCTAGTTAGTCAATAGTGCATGCACCCAGAACTGGGATGTCAGCATACACAGCAAGCAGATAAATCAGTGACTGGGTCCCAAAAGGAAACCCATATCTATCACATGAGAGAAATACTATGTAGCACTATGGGGGTGCCTAGCCATGCTGTGGTCACTGCACAGTCAGGGTGAGAGTGATCTCTCAGCAGGACATACTGAAGTCACCCTGTCTGTGTAGGTGGTGGCCGGGCACTAAAATGCCCCAGTCAGTGCCCTATGCCCTGTGCAGATGCACCCTGGCCAGGCCTCCCTGTCCGGCCTATACCCATGGTACCTTGCTCCTCATTATGCACATTGGCAGCCCAATACTGGCAACATTGCTGGCAGTGTGGGCTGTGGAAGGTGTTTGCAGCCACCACACACTGGATAGACAGACAGCCACCCCCACACCTATGCCAGCATTGTGCTACTATAGAGGTGTTCAGCAGCCATACCCACCACACCAGTCCTGGGCACAGTACAGGCATGGATATGGTACGCAATACTGTTGGGGGTCACTCCCCAGGGTGGTAAACACTATCAGAGACCAGACCTGCAGCACACACCACAGACATCAGAATGATTGTTATGGTGGGGCTCAATGAGCAAAATGTGCTTAACGAAGGAATTGATATCTGCCAGTTATCATAGAAAACGTTTGCTAGCTGTGTACCATATACCCAGGTGTAGGGTGGCATTGCTAAGGTATGCAAGTGTTAGTATTGGGAGATACAGGCAGGGCCCAATGTCCTGCCTCTCCAGGAGGCATTGGCCAATGGGGCCTGTGGGTGTGTGTGTGGGTGTGTCTGGGCCTGTTGGCTGCTGCTTTACGGCAGAGTTTCCCAACTCCAGTCCTGGTGTTCCAAACACTGTTCGGGTTTTCATGCTGTCCCTCATAAATATGCATGAGCTACATCTGCATACCATGGGGGTGGTGCATAGATATGCAGCACAGGCATCTTTATTAGAGGCAGCATGGAACATGAATGGTGTGGGGCCCTCCAGGACTGCATTTGCGAGACTCTGCTCTAGGTAATGCGCCTGTTTATGGTGTCTGTGTTTGGTGTGGTAAAATATAGGCGTATTAACCATGCGTATGTTCTCTGCAATAAAGGAGTGTCTTTACTATCACTGTTTAGTGGTGGCTAAAACTATGGGGACTGGGTTGGCAGGAGCCCCAGCTTGGATTTGAACCTGTGATCCTTTGGTCTTACAGGCACTGGCTGTATCTGTTGCACCACACTGTGGCCACAGAGACAGTGCAGTCTCTGGAGATAGGAAAACTGGCCTGACGAGTCAGAAACCCTGCTCTGCACAATTTTACTGTGGGCTCATTTACCTTGTATGGAGACAAAAGTGCACATAAACCTCAAAAAAGACCTCGAAAAAAGGGGCAAACACCCATAACCAAGCTGGGCAACAATGATAACATTGGGCAACATTAAAAAACACTCCCAGGAAAGCTCCAATAAAATGAAATGATTTTTGAAAGGGTCTACGGAGCGTAGACCCTTCCAAACATCATTTCTTTTTTTTGGAGCTTTCCTGGGAGTGTTTTTTATTGTTGCCCATTGCTATCACTGTTGCCCAGCTGAATTATACTTTTTACACTGTTTCTTGTGGTCATTTTAAAGTTTTATTTGAAAGTTTGTTCTGTGCACATGTATCACACTGCTCACGTTTTGTAGGTTTCCCCGGTTTTGCTGTACATTGCTGACGGAAATGGTTTCTCTTCCCTTTAATATGCCTTTAACGACAGGTTTTCATTCGCGTTGGAATTGAGCTCTGAAATTCAGCGCGTTAGTGTGAGGGGAGCCTCTCCCCGCCCACTCTCCGCCCATTGACCCCTTCTCTCCGCCCACTCTCCACCTTCTGCGGTGTTTTAACGCGCCGCGGGGGTTTACGATCGTTAACTGCGGTTAACGCGCGTAACGTACACTTAACAATCGTTCGCACGTCAGAACGCGCGTTATGATGTGCGAACGATCGTTAGGTGTACGTTACGCGCGTTATTCACGATTACCGCAGTTTAGTAAACATACCCCTTAATGTTGAAGGTTCAGGCGGATAGGCAAGTTTTGTCTGCCGATATGCATGCATGCGCAAACATATGTGTGCTAGCCCAGGGCTCAGCAAATCCCTGGTGCCAGGTTGCCATGGCACCTAGAAATTTCATCCTGGCACCCGGGATTTCATTTCGCTGCTTTGGTTGCAGGTCCTGAAAACCACACATTTCATTTCACATATGGAGGAGTGGAGGAGCGGCCTAGTGGTTGAGGCAAGGTACTTCAGGCTGGAAGGTTGGGGGGTTCAAATCCCACTAGAGGACAGCAACCTTGGGCCGGAAGGACTGGGGTTTCTAGTCCCACAGGTGCTCCTTGTGGTCTTGGGCAAACCACTTAACCCTCCATAGCCCATGTTCCCTGTAAACTAGTTATCTCTAAGTTATAATGCCCTGTTCAATGTAATTTCAGTTTGTTCAATATAAACCACACTAATGCAGAATAGCACGGTATATAAGAGAATATAAATAAATAAATCCCCCACCACAATTGGCTGTCTGCATGGTTAAGCATGGTTAAGCATGTCATGCAGTGGAGGAAATTTGGGCTGATCTCATGGTTTTAAGTCTCGCGAGACTTGAAACCAAGAAACTAGCCTGAACTTCCTCCACCATGCAGCTCAGCAATGGACAGCAGATCATGGTGGAGATATGTGAAACAGTGTTTTTCCTGAGCTGCAGTCAGGCATAAGAATCGGCCTGTGAGAGAGCAATTGAAGGAATGGGAAGGGGAGAGAGAGAGAGAGAGAGAGATACTGGGTGAAGCCTGGGAGAGGGGGAGTTTGGGTGATGACAGAGGAGTTCATGCAGGGCAGCTTCAACCTCTTAACTGGAATTGGAGGGAGTGGATGTGTAAATAGCACCATGGCACTGGAAGAGAAGGTAACTGGCATCCTGGTGCCTTTTTAAATGTATTGCCTTTGCTGCACATTGTAGAGAGGGCCGACAGTGGGCGTGGGGGCAGGAGCAGGGTGGTGCTGGGAATGAGGTTCACCTGGGGCGCCTCATACCCTTGCACTAATCTTGAACAGGGCCACTTTTACGTATAGGCAGCTGGGCACCTGTTGTTCAGGGGCCCAGGGCAGCTGCCACTTTTGCCTATAGGTAAAAGTGGCTCTGAGGTCATGATATAGAGAGAGAGAGTGGCGGACGTTTTGTGAATGGGAGAGTTATGAGAGAGAGAGAGAGAGAGAGAGAGAGAGACTGGGTGAAACCTGGTGAATGGGAAGGTTATGAGAGAGAGAGAGAGAGAGAGAGAGAGCGAGAGAGACCGGAGAAGGGCCAGCCCTGCTCATATCCCCCAGCCTAAGGGTTTCTGCCACTCTAGGCAGAAACCATGGCTTCTCTGCCTCCCTCCTAGCTGATGCTGATTCCGTCTCAGCAGGGGGAAGCGGGCAGCAGCAATATTTCAAAAAGTAGCGGCTTTTTCCCGCCACTTTCTTGCCTGTGGCAAAACGGTGACAAAAAGCATCTCCTTTTGGAAATATTGCTGCTGCCCGCCTCCCCCAAACAGAATCGGTTGTAACTGGGGGTGTGGCACAGCTGGGGGGAGGGGGTGGCACAGCTGGTCATGTGTGCCGCTGCTGCCGCCCATCCAGGCCGGCCACCCTAGGCAGCCGCCTAGCTTGCCTAGTGGCGGGCTGGCCCTGATTCTGAGAGAGAGAGAGACTGGGGAAAGGCGGGCTGGCCCTGATTCTGAGAGAGAGAGAGAGAGAGAGAGAGTGGGGTAGTCTGGGAGGGGGCCATGACAGAGACACACACATATGCCCGCATGCAGTTCTTGATACCCCCCATTACAGAAACACATAGATACACACTTGCAGCCCTCAACACTCCCCATGACAGAACATGAACACACACAGTCTCCGACACTCCCTTTGACACACATACACGCATGTACCCAATACTTCCCATGAGACACACATATGAATCCCCCATATGCTTGATTCTGCAAATGGGGGAAATGCGCCATTGTGTCACACTGCCAAGGTACACTTTTGAACTTGTTTTTTATCCTGCAGCAGATATTATTGAAAGATGCAACTTTAAGCCTTATGTGTATTACAATGACTTGTGCTCCCTCAGTCTTCCTTAAAAGAGTTGTTGCAGGATACTGAGAGCTAAGTTTGCCATTTGGAAAGGTGGCTGGCCTGCAGTGGATTGATATTACATCTTGAAAAGACTAAAATCCTATGGCAGGGTGGGTTTCCCGAACCATACAATCGGAAGATTTGAGAAGGAGAGGGTTTTTTAAAATTAATGTTTAGGAGGAGGTAAAAAGCCAGGATGTTGTGGTGGATTCTAAGTTAACACCTCGGCTTCAGCTGTGGTCAGGAAGGCATGATTTGCATTATGTAAAGTATTGATTTATTTACAGTTTTTTATATACCGTCTTAGTGACTTCTATCATTCAAAATGGTTTAAAAGCCAAATAAAAACAATTACAATTTAAGAAAAATAAGAACAGATATAAAGTACAGAAGAAATTGTAAATCCATCAAGTTACCAAACCATTATAATTTTTCCATTTATTCTTGCAAGAGAAACAACAAGTCTTTACCCCTTTTCTGAAAGTTAATAGATTAGTTTACACCTCTTCCTCCACCCACAGGATTTCAGAGCAGTGATGCAGTTGGTGGTCTTCAGTCACCTGCACTACTACAATGCTATCTATGTTGGGTAAAGTTTAAGCTGACATCTCTGTCTTTTTGGGCTTTTCATGTCATAGGACCAGAATAGGCCTAAACTTAGGTACAGACCAGTAGTTCTCAACCCAGTTCACTAGGACCCCCAAGCCAGTCAGGTTTTTAGGATATCCACAATGAATATGCATGAGATGGATTTGCATACAATGACAATTTCTGGGGCGTGCCAAAAAGCAAGGTATTTAAAGCTAAACAATATATTCTGACAGCCAGGAGGGGCATAAGGCTTAAGGTTTGCCTAGGGTGCTAACACCCTGAACCAACTCTGGGGCTGGTCCTGTTTGCACATGCTCAGGATGATCTGAAATTAAATTAACTTAACTATGTTGTGGTAAAGGCCGTAGATCAATTTCCTCTCAAGTACTTTAGCTTCCTCATCTGCTGGTTATCCTCATTGCTGTAAGCCACAAAACGTGGCAGTAAAATATTTATAGATCACATCTACACCACATTAAATTAATGTAACAATTAGCGAGCATGTCTGATCATTTTTGCATATAATCATAAATTCTGTAACACTGCATATTCAGGGAATGAAGACCATTCTTACAACAATATATCTTTGCATGGCTTGAGATCTGTGAGTGTGACTGTAGTTAGGGATGGATATCACTTTCCATAATTAATAATAAAAGTGTCATGGCAAGACTATTAAACCATTCAGAGCAAACAGGAGCTCATTTTTCAAATTAGATGTTCCAAATTATGAAGGACCACGGAGACAGCACCTGCACTTATGACTATTCACCTGCTGGTAGATTGTCTTTAAGCTTGGGAAAAAGGGAGATTGGAGTTAAACTGAAATTCAGTCTCTGTTTAAAATTCTGTGTGTCTATATGTATATATGTGAAGGGACATTTTAGATAGTATGTGGAGATTGGAACTGAGACATCTCAATTCTAGCGGTACTTTAGAAAAGGTTCTGCCAAATGCCAGTGGCTTTAAAAAGGTTTCAGGTAAATTCCTAGAGTAACAATCCATAAATTGTTATTAAGGTAGACCAATTGAAAGCCACTGCTTATCCTTGGGATAGAAGCATGCAATCTGGCTACTTCTGGGATTATGCCAGATACTTATGACTTGGATTGCTTGACGAATCTTTGGTCTGATCCAGTCTGATAATTCCTATGTTCTTATGATTTAACAAAATTGTTCATTTGAGATTCTCGCTACAATAAATTCCAAATTAACAACATTGAAATGATCATATTCGACTGGGAAAGAATATGACGTCGGAGTCCATTTGAACCCCAGGTGAGAGGAACATTGCTTCTCTCTGTGTCCTTAGGGATTCATGCAAATGCACGCGGGTAGATGCAGCAGATAGGGGCCAAAGGACCCTGGTTTCGGTATAGACACAAAAATATTTTTCTGTTTGGTTTTGAATGTGGAAACTAAATTCTTTAGGTACTGCCCTTGAATAAGAAAAAAACCAAAAGGAAGGGTATGAATCTTCTCTTTTCACTCTCCAAATGCATTACCTTTCATATCCTTTCACCTTTATTAGCAGGCTGAAAAATAGAAACTATCATCACATTGCCTCTTGAACTGAATACGCTGTGGGCCACATTTGGGGCTGACTGGTCTGGAGCATGCTGGAGAGGTGAGGCATCAAAGTCCGGGGGGGGGGGGGGGGAGGATATTTATTTACTTATTTATATTTAACCAATTTCTATACCACATCACTCCCAAACAAGTCAGATCATGCAAATTATAATATTTCAAATAAAAACAAAGAATAAAAAAATATATATATATTGTAAAGAAGAAAATTATTAATTAAGGTCACTGCTGCTCTGACCTCTGTTGGCCAAGAAACAGCAGTGAGGTTCAGTCTTAGATGAATGTTTTCTCTAGAGCAGGGGTTCTCAACCCTGTCCTTGGGACCCACCTAGCCAGTCGGGTTTTCAGGATAACCACAATGAAAATGCATAAGGGAGATTTGCATACACTGCCTCCACTGTATACAAATCTCTCTCATGCATATTCATTGTGGTTATCCTGAAAACCTGACTGGCTAGGTGTGGCCCGAGGACTGGGTTGAGAGTCCCTGCTCTAGGGATAGGTGTGGCCTGAGTAGGCTGTCTGGGGAGGGTGGGGGAGGGGTGGTGAACGATAAAACTGGAAAACCTTAATTCTCCGTCCCATCCATCTCTTAATCTTTCTCCTTGCCTTTATCCCTCAATCTCTCTAATATCTGCCTGTTTCATTCCACTCCTTTCCATCTCTCCCATCTCTGCCTACCTTTCTTATATCTATTGCCACCTTGTTATTTCTCTCCAGCATGGCTTGCAGTTTGCTCACTAAAGGTTGCCAATGGTTCTCACGTATGCTAAAGTGCTTTATCATGCACGATAAATGGAATCCTAATCATTAAGGCCTTAATATGCGTGCTAAGGCACCTACTACGATTTAGCAAGTAATGGCAAACCATAATATTTAACTGCATGTTAATGAACATAATGAGATGCTAATGAAAGCATAATAAGCTCACACAAATTATTATCTCATTCACTAAACCATGCACTAATTAGTGACTGCATGCTACAACCAAAATTTATCACCTTTTCCAGATCACATTAGGCATTAGTTGTGCATGCAGTAAAAGCCACCTGCTGACCAAAGGCAGTTCGTTTGGGAAAATGAAGGCACTGAGGCTGCAGTAGCAGGAAATACTTCAATAAGAAGAGAGAAGAAGAGTAGGAAAAGAGAATGAAGAGAGGGATATAAGAAGGAGAAAGAGGAGGGGAAGAAGTAGGAAGAGAAGGATAAGAGGGGAGACAAAGGAAGCAGCTGTGTCCCAAGATTTACAGACCCAGGACCATCTTACTGAGTTTTTCCAAGGCTGGTAGAGGTAGATCTGGAAGTACATTGATCTGGAAGTACATATATACATCCAGGGGCGGCCCAAGGGGGGTGCGGGGCCATGTGCGGAGACTCGGTGCGGGGCCTCATTTGCATAAGTGGCCTTATTTGCATAAATATTTGCATAATGTTACCATACACTAACTTTTAGTAAACATGTCTCTTAATGAGTGTATGGATAAAGAAAGACTAAAAGATTTCTACATTACTATAATCCAGTGCCAACCGCCAGGCACATTAGGAACTACTACAAACGCTGCCCATTTAGAACCCATAGCAAACCCGCTGTATCCTGACAGCATTACCAGGACTCACAAAGCACCAGTCCCTACCTATCAAAAGGAAACACTGCAAATATTAAACCAGTACATTTCAGAGAATACTGGGGAAAGAGAACAAGTGGCAATGTCAAATAGGAATTACATAAACAGAATACCTCAGCTCAGTTACACATGCAGAACATAGACCATCACCAAACAAGGAATCGCAATTTAGAAACAGGAAGGCAATAATTTAAACTGGGAACCCCAAAAGCCAAACTTGGAATGTACAACAACACTGTAGAAATAAAACTATAAATCAATTTCCTCTTGTACCAAACAAAGCGCAGACGTTAATGATGCACATTTCCCAGAACTTTCATATTCCAGTTAATAAATTCAAAATAAAGAGATATATTTCTACCTTTTGTGCATTTTTTTTCAGTTGCAATTGCTCCAGCCACTTTCTTCTGGTTTCTTCATATTTTCTGCTAACTCTCCATCGTCTGCTGTCCATTTGTCCTTTCTTCTCTCTTCTAGTTTTCTTTCCATCCTCTCTCTCTACATCTGCTTTAACATACTAATCTTTATCCTTTTGCTCTTTCCTCATTCTTATTTCATCCACACAAATTTTACCCCTCCATCCTCAATCCCCACTTACTCTCCCAATACCCGGCCAATTGTAGATTTTTCATCCCTCCCACACAAAATATTTTTCCCCTCTCCATTTTACTCTCCCAGCCCCATCCCATTCTAATCCTCCCCCAACATCAGCTCCCTTCTAGTTCCAGTCTCACCCAGCATCCATTCCCTTCTAGTCCCTGCATCAGCCCATTTCCAGTCCTAGCCCCCCATCAACCCATTTCCAGTCCTAGCTCCCCCATCCATTTTCAGTCTGAGTCCCTTCATCAGCTCATTTCCAATCCTAGCCCCCCATCAGCCCATTTCTAGTCATTTCCTAGCCCCACCATCAACCCATGTCAAATCCTAGCTCCCCTCCACTCAGCCCAATTCCAGTCCAAGCCCCCCCATGAGCCTACTTCCAGTTCTAGCCCCTCCATGAGTCCATTTCAATTCAAGCCCCCACCACAGCCCATTTCCAATCTTAGCTCCCCCCAACAGCCCATTTCCAGTCCTATCCTAGCTGCTCCATCAGCCCATTTTCAGTTCTAGCTCCCTTCCCTCACAGCCCATTTCCATTCCAAGCTCCCTCCCCATCAGCTATTTGCAGTTCAAGCCTCCCCGTCCACTCAGTCCATTTCCAGTCATAGCAATCCCCCAACCCATTACCAGTCCTAGCCCCCCATCAACCCATTTTCAGTTTAAGCCCCCCCTATAACCCATTACCAGTCCTAACCCCCCATCAGCCCACTTCCAGTCTTAACCCCATCAGCCTATTTCCAGTCAGCCCCCCATAGCCCATTGCCAGTCCTAACCCCCCCATCAGCCCACAGCCCATTACTAGTCCTAACCACATCAGCCCACCTCAAGTCCTAACCCCTCCCCATCAGCCCTTTTCCTGTCCTAGCGCCCCCATAGCCCATTAGCAGTCCTAACCCCCCCCCATAGCCCATTAGCAATCCTAACCCCCATCACCCCATTTCCAGTCAGCCTCCATCAACCCCCAGCCCATTACCAGTCTTAACCCCCCCAGCCCATTACCAGTCTTAACCCCCCCAGCCCATTTCCAGTCAGCCTCCATCAGCCCCAGCCCATTAGCAGTCTTAACCCCCCCCCAGCCCATTTCCAGTCCTAACCCCTCCCCAGCCCATTTCCAGTCAGCCTCCATCAGCCCCAGCCCATTTCCAGTCCGAACCCCCCCCCCCGCCCATTTCCCGTCCTAACCCCCCCCAGCCCATTTCAAGTCAGCCTCCATCAGTCCCAGCCCATTTCCAGTCCTAACCCCCCCCTTGCACATTTCCAGTCCTAACCCCCCCCTTGCACATTTCCAGTCCTAACCCCCCCCCTTGCACATTTCCAGTCCTAACCCCCCATCACCCCATTTCCAGACAGCCTCCATCAGCCCCCCCCCTTCCCTTCCCTTCCCTTCCCTTCCGGCAAATTTAAAAACAAAAACCTGGCTCTAGCTGCTGCCGCGTCCGTCGCAGCAGCGGCAGAATGGCGTGTCCCGCGGGGCCCCCTCTCCACGTCGAGCCCTCTGCAAAGGCTTTCAGATTCGCGAAGGGAGAGTGCTCCCTCGCGTCTCTGTAAAGCCCGCAGGGGCTAATGGGAAATTTCCCATCAGCCCCTCGCGTCTAAAGGGGCTGATGGGAAATTTCCCATTAGCCCCTGCGGGCTTTACAGAGACGCGAGGGAGCACAACTCTCCCTTCGCGAATCTGAAAGCCCTTGCAGAGGGCTCGAAGAGGAGAAGGGGCCCCGCGGGACACGCCATTCTGCCGCTGCTGCGACGGACGCGGCAGCGGCAGCAGCTAGAGCCAGGTTTTTGTTTTTAAATGTAATAAAAAAAAAAGCAGAATGTTCTTTGCGCGGGGCCCCCTGAAACGCGGGGCCCTGTGCAAAAAACATTCTTGCTCAATGGACGGGCCGGCCCTGTATACATCAAAGTTGCCCGACAGAGGTGAATATGGGAGACTACAGAATGAAGGAAGTTGGACAAGAATCACCAGAACCTGTGGAATCAACAATCCAACTCCACCAGCCCTTGAACAAAGGATCAAAATGTGAAAACACTGTATTCCTGTCAAATATCGAATCTTGATGTAACCTACTCAATGTATATATAATCATGTATAATTATGTAGATAGTTATCCCCAGTTCACACCCAGTTTATCTTCCCTGTTATATGTAAACCTAGATCAGTCATGTATTGGCAGGTATATTGTTGTTCAATGTAAACCGCACTGATGATGAATAGTGCGGTATATAAAAAATGTTAAATAAATAAATTGAAATGAATAACCAGTATGCAGCTCTGGAAGTGGAGGAGGTGAAAACATCCCAGGTAAGGGAAGAACCAGAGCTCAAGCACCCCAAAGTTGCAGAATCAGTGACCACAAGCAAGCAAAGGGTAGTGGTGGTTGGTGACTCTCTTCTGAGGGGTACTGAGGCATCCATCTGCCGATGTCAAGAGAGATGTGCTGTCTGCCAGGTGCCAAAATCTGAGATGTTACAGAGAGTTTGCCGAGACTCATCAAACCTACTGACTATTATCCAATATTGCCCATCCATGTTGGTACAAATGATACTACTAGGTATCCCTCCGAGCGTATCAAAAGTGACTTCATGGCTCTAGAACAGAGGGTGAAACAGACAAGTGAACAGGTGATGTTGTCTTCAATCCTCCCTGTTGAGGGTAAAGGCCGAGGCAGAGAAGCTCACCTCGTGGAGATGAATGCATGGTTGCTGGGATGGTGTCATCAAGAGCGTTTTGGTTTTCTGGACCATAGGATGATATTCCAAGGATTGCAGAGCAGAGATGGTGTTCATCTGTCCAAGAAGCATCAAAGTGTCTTCCACAGCAGACTGGCTAACCTACTGAAGAGGGTTTTAAACTAAATTTGCTGGGGATGGGTGAAGAAAGCCCCCAGGTAAGTGAAACGTTAAATACATCTGAAGAAATGGGCAAAAGGGGCAACATCTGGAAAGCGGTGTGTATAAATGCCCGTAGCATGGGAAATAAGATCCCAGATGTTGAGGCTTTAATGGAAGAGGCTGACTTGGATTTAGTCACAGTTACGGGGACATGGTTCAAAGACAACCATGACTGAGATGTAATTATACTGGACTATACTTTATTCAGGAAGGATAGGGTAGGAAGAAGGGGAGGATGAGTGATGCTGTATGTAAAAAAAAATATTAAAGCTATAGAATTACAGGGCTTAAAAGGGAGCTCGGAGGTACTGTGGGTTAAACTAGAAAGAAGAAAAAGGGAAATCCATTTGCATTGGTGTGATATACAGATCTCCCTCACAGGGAAAAGAAGAGAACAGGGATTTAATAGAAGACAGACGTTTTACTGATAGGTAATTTCAATATGCCAGATGTTGATTAGCACATCTCTGCTACAGTGCCATCTAGAAGTAAGGAGATCCTAGATTCTTTACAGGGAGAAATATTCCAGGAACTGATAACAGAACCCACATGTGAAGGGGCCATACTGGATTTGGTGTTTACCAATGGGGTTTCTGATGATATAGTGGGAGATCATCTCGCATCCAGTGATCACCAGATAGTGTAGTTCAGTATTAGGACTAGGGCTGATAAAATCCATTCAAAAGCGAGGGTCTTGGACTTTAGGAAAACGAACTTTGCCAAGATGGGACAATACTTCAAGGAGTTGTTAGCAGGATGGGAACAGCTGGGGGATTTAGAAAAGCAATGGGCAAAACTGAAAGGAAATATTTTAAGGGCAGCCAACCTTTTTGTTAGACAGGTAAATAAATGTAAAAGGAAAAATAGCCCACTATGGTTCTTAAAAGAAGTAGCTGAAAAGATGAAGAAAAAGAGGATGGCCTTCATAAAATACAAGAGATCAGAGAGAGAGGAAGACAAGCATCTATATTTGGAAAAACTTAGAGAAGCTAGCAAAATAGTCAGGAAAGCAAAGATAGAAAAGAAGAAATAGCTAATGCAATAAAATGGGGGTGGGGGTGGGGGGTGGGGGGGATAAGACATTTTTCCATTTTTCAGATATGTTAGTGAGAGAAGGAAGTGAAAAAGTGGTATGGCCAGACTTAAGGATGAAGGGGAGAAATATATACAAGCTGATGAGGATAAAGCAGAATTACTTGACAAATATTTAAGTTCTGTGTTCACAGATGAAGGACTAGGAGTAGGACGTCAGAAAACACCCACAAATAGGAACAGAAGTGACGGGGATCTCAAATGATTTTCAGAAGACTGTGTTCATGAACAGCTAGTTAAACTATAAGTAGACAAAGTGATGGGACCAGATGGGATACATCCAAGAATACTGAAGGAACTTGGGGACATTCCAGCGGCTACACTGACTGACCTTTTCAATGCTTCTTTAGAGTCGGGAGTGGCCCCAGCAGACTGCAGAAAGGTCACTCCTGACTCTAAAGCAAAAGCAGAAATAAGGATGAGGTTGAAAACTACAGGCTGGTTAGTCTGACCTCTGTGGTGAGTAAATTATTGGAAATGCTGCTAAAAGGGAGGATAGTGAGGTTTCTGGAGTCCAATGGATTGCACTATCTAAGGCAGCATGAGTTTATCAGACAGGTCTTGTCAGACAAATATTATTGATTTGACCAGGGAGTTGGACCGAGGGAGAGCCCTAGATGTGGTGTACTGAGATTTTAGTAAGGCCTTTGACACCGTTCCACACAGGTGACATAAATAAATTGAGCATCCTAGGGATGGACACTAAAGTAACTGACTGTGTAAGAAATTGGTTGAGTGGGTGGCGACAAAGCGTATAGGTAAATGGAGATCACTCTGAGGTGGAGGAGGTTATCAGTGGTGTGCAGCAGGGATCAGTTTTTGGTCCGATTCTTTTTAACATCTTTGCAGAAGGGTTTTTGGGTAAGGTTTGCCTCTTTGCGAATGATACCAAAATCTGTAATAGAGTAGATACACAGGAAAGAGGAGGGATTTAGCTAAGTTTGAAGAATGTCAAGAATTTGGCAGCTTAGATTTAATGCTAAAAAATGCAGGGTCATGCATTTGGGCTGCAAAAATCCAAGGGATCAGTACACTGTACGGAGCAAAGTACTTCTGTCCATGAAAGAAGAGCGGGATGTGGGCATGATTGTTTCTGATGATCTTAAAGTGGCTAAATAGGTAGACAAGGTGATGATGAAAGCCAAAAGGATGCTTGGGTGCATAGGGAGAGGAATGGCCAGCAGAAAAAAGGAGGTGATAGTGCCTCTGTATAAGTCTCTGGTGTGATCTCATTTGGAGTATTGTGTGTAATTCTGGAGACCACACCTTCAAAAGAATATAAACAGAATGGAGTTGTTGCAGAGGGTGGCTACTAAAATGGTTAGTGGTCTTCATTATAAAGCATATGAGGACAGACTTAAAGATCTTAATATGTATACATTAGAGGAAAGGCGGGTTAGAGGAAATATGATAGAGATGTTTAAACACCTTCATGGCATAAATGCATAGGAGGAGAGTCTCTTTTGATTGAAAGCAAGCTCTGCTTTGAGAGGACATAGGATGAGGGTGAAAGGGGATAGACTCCGCAGTAATAAGTGGAAATATATCTTTATGGAATGCGTGGTAGATGCAGGGAATGGTCTCCCAATGGAGGTAATAGAGACAAGGACAGTATCTGAATTCAGAAAAGCATGGGACAAACACAGAGGTTGTCTGAAGGAAAAAAGGGGACTATTGTAGTTGATATGGCAGGGCAAACTAGATAGGCCATGTGGTCTTTTTCTGCTGTCATGTTTCTATGTTTCTATCACTACCATGCTTCTATCTGGCTTAGCCAGCAGAGGTCCCTTCAGTATTTGTCCCAAAGCATATGGAAGATACAGAGCAAGCCTCGCACAACCTCAATGTGGGCAGTAATGAGTAAACAACAGTAGACAACTTTGTACAGGAAAGTAGAAATAGAAGGCTGGTAAGTAGACGATGAGCCTGCAGAGCCAAGTATAAAATCATGGGGGACCCAAGGGTACTGTAGCAGAAAAACAAAGCAATACAGTTTTGAGGCTGAGCCCTGGACTGGTCTAGCAGGACTCAAGGAAAGGACAGTATCTGGCAATTAAAATGTCACCTTCCATATCATCCTGCTAGACCAGTCCAGACAAATGGGATGTACCAAAGCTACAACACCACCGAGTGGGAAGAAGACACAGCATCTCACAAAACTCTTGAGCCGAAGGCTGTGTCTGCCTACGTGTGGATATCCAAGCGATAATGCTTGACAAAAGTGGAAAGAGATGCCCTTGTTGCTGCTTGACAAATGCCTGCAGGGGCCACTGAGCTCAGCTACGCCCACACGGATGCTTGTACTCGGGTAGAATGGGCGTGCAAACCCTCCGCAACCTACCAGTTCCATAACAGATATGATGAGGCAATAGATTCCTTAATTCAGCACCCTAAGATCAATTTGGCCGCTGCCTCACCCTTGCATGGGCTAACAAACAGCACAAAAGGATGGTCTGACTTATGAAAGGAATTTGTAACCTCCAAGTACCAGAGAAGCACCCTCCGGACATCCACAAGTTAACAATCTTTATCATTCCTCCGGCATTGCTCCTTAGAGAAGATAGGCAGGCAAACCACCTGGTTCACATGAAAGGGAGACAGCACTTTAGGCAAGAAGGAAGACACAGCCAAATGGAAACGGACTCAGTTGAAAAAAGGATCTTGGCATGACAGAGCCTGCAGCTCAGAGATCTGCCTTGAGGAACAAATCGCGACCAAGAAGATAGTCTTGAGTGTCAAATCCTTCAAGATAGAACACTTCAATGGCTCAAAAGGGTCCTGACCGCCAGAGACAGATCCCAGAAAGGGATCACAGACCAAAGGGGAGGATGCAGACGTCAAACCCCCTTGAAGAAAATGGGAGATGTCCAGGTGCAAGGCCAAGGACTTATCCACCACAAGCCATGGAAACAGGCCAAGGCTGCCACCTGAATCTTCAGGGAGCTAAGTGAGAGGTCCTTATCTAGATCATCCTGCAGAAAGGCCAACAGTGAGGACACCTTGGCCATCTCAGGAGTCAAGTGCCGCGTACCGACCAGCGCTCAAAGCACCATATCCATATGTATGCTAACTTGGTAGACCTCTTTCGGGCACCAAGTATAGTAGATATTACTGCTGGAGAACAGTCCTTAAGTGCTAGCAGTCTCCTTTCAAGAGCCATTCTGTAAGCGACAAGAGAGCTGGGTCCTCCAGGATGATTGGTCCCTGCCACAATTGCCCCCGAGATAGAGGCAGTCAAAGAGGAGATGCTTGAAGGACCCTCATCAGATCTCCAAACCATGCTCTCCTTGGCCAATCTGGCACCATCAGAACAATCCTGTCTGAGTGGTGCTCTATACGCTGAATCACATGCCCCACCAGGGACCACAGAGGAAACACATACAGCAGCCATTGACTAGGCCAAGGCTGGATCAGGGCATTGATGCCCTTGGACCCTATCTCCGTGTGGCAGCTGAAGAAGTGGCACACTTTGGCATCGGATCCATTTTGGAGTGACCCAAGTGGAGCAGAATCACTAAAATCCTTCTTGACTCAACTCCCAATTGCAGGGATTCAGGGAGTGCTGGCTGAGGAAGTCCACTTCCAATTGTCCTATCCAGCAATGTGCTGATCCGACAAGGTTAGGAGGTTCTTTTCTGCCCAGGCAAACAGGAGACCCAACTCCAGGGCCATTCCGGCACTTCTTGTGCTGCTCTGCTGATTGATGGCATTGTCTAAAAACACTTGAACCGCTCTGTCCACGATCACAGAAGAGCCAACCTGATGGCCCTCACCTTGAGGCAATTGATGGACCACACCGCTCCCCTGCAGTTCCAATGGCCCTGGGTTGTATGGTCTTGGCAATGGGCTCCCCAGCCTGAGACACTGACAACCATCATCAGCAGGATCCAGGAGAAATTGTCCAGTAGAACACCCTTCCTTAGATGACAGGGTTGCAGTCACCACTGCAGACTGGACTTCACCATCAATGGGTGTGGCAGCCTGCACTTGAACTCTTGAGGACTTGGGGACCATCGAGTCAACAAGGACCACTGGAGTGGCTGCAAAAGAGCACACACCCACGGGACCATCTCTATGGTTGCTGTCATCAATCCGAGGAACTGAAGATAATCCTAGATTCTGGGAGACTGCTGCGCACAGAACATCACCAGGCAAGTCAACAATCTTCTGATTTTCTCTTCTGGCAGAAAAACTTTGCCCACATGACTGTAGAAACATGCTCCCAGAAACTCCAAGGACTGGGAAGGCAAAATCTGACTCTTTTCCTGATTGTTCATCCAGCTGAGGCTTTTCAAAACGTACAGCACTAGGGATGTCACTCGAAATGCTTCTGACAGGGAATGGGCCTGGATGAGCCAGTTGTCCAGAAAGGGATGGACACAGATCCCTTGGCACCTCAGTGCCGCAGCCACCACCACCATGACCATAGAAGCCAAGAATTCTCCTCTGTGCACTGCTTGAATCACAGAGCACAAGGTTTCCATCCAAAAGCGCAGGACATGCAAGTGCTCACTGACCTCTTTGTGGTCCAGGATGGGCTTGGAAGGAGCAGTCCTTATTTGTCACCACAAAGTAAATGGAGAATCCTTTTGCTGCACTCGTCTGGGGGGACAGGCACCACCATCTTCAGGCAAAGCAACTTGTTAAAGGTGGTTCGTACCGCGGCACCTTTGATCGCAGATCCACAGAGCGAGATGATGAAGGCATTGGGAATCAGCTCCTTGCATTCCACGACACAGCTAAATTGAATGGTGTCTAGCATCCAACGATCCTTGGTAACCAGGACTCATTCCTGAAAGAAAAGGCAAAGCTTGCCACTCACTAGAGGTACCAGGGAATGGGCCCCCAAGTCTTCATTGTGTGGCCCAGGAGGACGCTCCTGGAAGGGGCCATGCCCCTGGATCCACGTGCTCCATGAAAGGACTGAGAATGACCCTGAGGCCCTAAGGCAGAGGAGAAGAAATGTTGTCTAGGTTAGTAATGACAATAGTCCTGGGACCCCTGGGAATCTGGCCAACATGCCCTCGCTGGTTGGGCAGAGGCTGACAAGAAAGGGGCAGTCACCCACTTCATGGGCCACCTGGACCTGTCTTCTGGGAGGCGGTAATATTTTGCCTCGCCTAGGTCCTTCACCAGTTTCTTCGAATCTGTTCCAAATAGGAGCTTCCCCTTAAAGGCCAGTTGAACCAACTGGGCTTTGAAGGATGTATCCGCTGTCCAGTGATGGAGCCAAATCCAATGCCATAACACAGTAGTCAGGGCACCATTCCTGGCCGCCAGGTGTACCAGGTCATACATGTCATCAGAAAGGAAGGCCGTAGTCGACTCTAAGAGAGAAGTAGTATAATCAGGCGAAAGAGACTGAATCCACTGGAGCAGGGCTTGAGAAGTGCATTCCCCCAGCTGTAGAATAGCCCCTGCCATGGCAAACTGGCTCTTGAGCAAGGAATCAACCTTGCGGTCCAGAACATCTTTTAAGGCTGATCCACTTTCCACGGGAATGGTGGTCCATCTGGTAACCACTGTGACCTGTGCATCCACCTTGCGAATGTCAAACCACTCACTGCGCTTCTCCTCTGGGAAAGAGTAGAACTTCTTATAGACCTTAACCCTTTAGGTAGGGATTTGGACGAGTCTCACTCGGACCAGATCATATCTTTGATCACCTCCGGGACCGGGAAGACAGTAATGAATTTCCATACACCTTGAAGAAGCAAGTGTACTTTCAGCTCCCTCTCCATGCTGGAAGCATCTGCCAAGTTCCAGGTGGATGAGACCCTGGAAATCAACGTTACCAGTTCCTCCTTCTGGAATAGGTGGATCACATGGCCTCTTCAAAGTCTTTTGAAGATGATAGGAGGTCCTCCTCCATATCATAGCATCTGGGTCCGAGACATAGTCAACATCTTGGACAGCTCCCAAGTGTTCCTCATCTTCAGGGAGAGTCCCACGCTGGGAATGCTTAGCCAAAGATAAGTGAGTAGGATTTCTGCTTCCAGCCTGCCCAGTATGAGACTGCGCTTGGGGGCACCCAGCAGCCACTGAGTCTGAATTTCCATGCCAGAGGGCCCAAGGCCTGTTGCAAAAAGGAAAAGAATTCTGGGGAGGACAATCCAGACTCCAGAAGCACTCTTCTCAGAAAAGACTCCACGAAAACAGGGAGCATAGCTGGCACAGACCCCCTAGAGGATGAAGAGCAGCTCACAGCATGGTTGCTGGAGCCCTCCGGCCAGCTGAGCATTCTTATTTTTAGCCATCCTGCACCTCCTGCCCTTAGGCAGGCAAGGGTGGATTAACTGTATCCCCTGGCTGAGAGGGGGAAAGCATGCCCTCCAGGGGTGACTCTGAAGCTGACATACAGAAAAGGCAGAGTCCAGAATCCAAGGATGCGACTCCTCGCCTGCCACAGGTCAAACAACGTTTTCTGGAAGAAGACATAAAGAGTTAGGGTAAGTATCACCAGAGTGCGCATTAAGGCTGCATCGGCTTGCAAGCACGTGTTAACTGCGCTTTTACAGAATGTGTGTTAAAGGTGCTAGGGAAGGAGTGCACATTGGAGCCACTTGGGTGGAACGCGCGATAGGGCTGCGTGATCCTCAGGCGCACAATAGGCAATATTACTAAAGCATGCAGAAAATGGCGGGAAACCCCCCTCACAGTGCCAACAGTTGCTAGCAGTCCACCCTGAATTGCATCCCTCAGAGACGGAACTGGGAGCCACCAACAAGGACCATGATAAGGTCAAGCCTTGGTACTCACCCCTGGGAAACCTGGGCATAGGATCCATGCTGGGTTCAGCTCTACTCCCCTGAAACTGCTTCACTGGCTGAGTTAATTTTTTTAACAGAACTGCATGAAAGGTGGCTGGCAAGCAGATCCCTCTGAGAGTCTTCTGCAATCTTTGGGAGAGAACAGGGGGGAAAGGAGGAGGAGGGAGCAGGTACTGAGATTGTGTGAGGCTGCTGTACCCTTCTAGATCCTTCCAAAGCCTTCCAATTTGGCTGCTCAACAGGGCCTTTTCATGATAAGGGCATGGAGCTGAATCAATTTTTCCTCCTCCTATGGCTACCAAAAATCAGTCTAGTGGAGCCTCCCATGTCATGCTCAAGTGAGACAGTCACCCCTTTAGGGCTTGAGGTGGTCATTCATGAGCATTTAATCACATGCCTTTCCTCTCAATCTTCAGATTTTCTACAGAGAGGAGAAAATCCATCCAGCATCTACTGGAGCAAAGAAATACTGAAGGGACCACTGTAGGCTGAGCCAGATAGAGGCACGGGAGTGATGTCATTGAAGCCTGGGCTTTTCTTTGGTTCATTGTCTCCACCAATCTAATGGTAGGGGAACACAACCCACTTGTCTTGACTGGTCTATCAGGACGATATGGAATATATGTTGTGCACAACCATGGGTAAATCTCTTCGTAATATATAAATAAACAAAAAATACATTTAATTTAATCTAATAATGACACTTACATTTCACCTTTATGAATGAAAGAATGTACAAGATGGATCACAATGATACAACTAGAAATATAATTAGATAAATGCTAAAACCCAATGATATAAATAAAATATAGCCTAAAACTGCAGAAAACCTTATGTTCAAACAAGTACAAATAATCAGGGTACAATTAAACGTATGAATAGCACAGTAAAATAATTCCCAGAAATTATAAAAACTTAAAAATATCCTATCACCTAAAATAATTCCAAAAAGGCTATGGGCCCGATATTCAGTTGCGCTGGGGCACACAGCTGTCACCTCTGAACTTTAACCCTAGATATTCAATCCGAGCCATATCTGACCACCAGAACTGAATATCTGGGTCTTCTGCATGGCGCAGAAGCTAACCGGGTAGTGGCAATATCGATCTGCTGCTCAGTTAGCTTCCATGGCTAAAGATAGAGGCTTTCCGATGCCTATCTTTACCCAGGGTCGCTACCTGGGCAGCGGTTCAATATCGTCACTGCCCGGTTAGCAAAGGGTGCCCGCTCTGCACCGCCCTGGGACGCCCATGACATGCCCTGATTCTACACGGATAGCATTAGGGCATGTAGTGGCGAAACCGGAGGATATTTATCGGCATGGGACTATTCCTCTATAGTGACATTTACACAGTTTACAGGTTTTTAAACTGCATAAATGCCATTCAGTATGAGGCCATATGTTTTTAGTTTGCAAGAACATAAGAACATAAGATATGCCATACTTGGTCAGACCAAGGTCCATCAAGCCCAGTATCCTGTTTCCAACAGTGGCCAATCTAGGTCATACGTACCTAGCAGTTTCCCCAAGGGACACAGGTTCTGCAATGCTTGTACTGGGTCAAGCATTGATATCCTGGGTCCCTTCTTAATAATGGTTTATGGACCTTTCCTCCAGGAACTTGTCCAAACCTTTTTTAAACCCAGCTACACTAACAGCCTTTACTACATCCTCCGGTAACAAATTCCAGAGTTTGATTACACGTTGAGTGAAAAAATATTTTCTTTTATTAGTCTTAAATAGTTTACCCTGTAGCTTCATTACATGTCCCCTAGTCTTTCTATATCCTCATAACGTAAACAATCGATTTACGTTTACCCGTTCCACTCCGTTCATTAATTTATAGACTTCTATCATATCTCCCCTCAGCTGTCTCTTTTCCAGGTAAAAGAGCCCTAACCTTTTTAGCCTTTCTTCATAGGAGTATCCTTCCATCCCCTTTACCATTTTGGTGGCTCTTCTCTGAACCTTTTCTAATAACTCTATATCCTTTTTAAGATACGGCGACCAGAATTGTACACAATATCCAAGGTGCGGTCTCACCATGGAACGATATAGAGGCATTATAATATCTTTTGTTTTATTTTCCATTCCTTTCCTTATGATACCTAGAATTCTATTTGCTCTCTTGGCTGCCGCTGCACACTGGGCCGAGGGTTTTAACATGTTATCCACAATGACGCCTAAATCTTTTGCCTGGGTGGTGGTTCCTAATGTGGAACCTTGCATTGTGTAACCATAGTTTGGGTTGTTCTTCCCTAGGTGCATAACTTTGCACTTGTCCACATTAAATTTTATCTGCCATTTTGATGCCCAGTCTTCTAATTTATCAAGATCCTCTTGCAATTTTCCACAATCCTCTTGGGTTTTAACAACTTTAAATAGTTTCGTGCCATCTGCAAATTTGATAACCTCACCCGTTATTCCACTTTCCAGGTCATTTATGAATATGTCAAAAAGCAGCGGACCCAGCACAGATCCCTGGGGTACACCACTATTCACTTTTCTCCATTGGGAAAATTGGCCATTTAGCCCAACCCTCTGCTTTCTATCTTTTAACCAGTTCTTTATCCACAGTAGTACACTGCCTCCTATCCCATGACTCTTTAGTTTTGCCAAAAGTCTCTGATGAGGGACCTTGTCAAAGGCTTTCTGAAAGTCCAGATACACTATATCAACCGACTCACCTTTGTCCACCTGTTTATTCACACTTTCAAAAAAACATAACAGATTAGTAAGACAAGATCTTCCTTGTCTAAAGCCATGTTGGCTGTCTCCCATTAGGCCATGACTATCTACAGGCTGAGTAATTTTATTCTTTATGATGGTTTCTACCATTTTTCCCGGTACTGACGTGAGGCTCACCGGTCTGTAGTATATAAGTCAAAGGCAAATCATTTCATAATTTAGGAACGGCTCAGAAAAAGCAAAAATTCTCAATCTTAATCTAAGCAAATGTCCAGGACACTGGCAGAGCCAAAGAGAAATGAGATAAACAATGTAATAATCTGGCTGGACAGTACTTAATCAGTTTTTCTGAAAGATATTTAGGACCAATCTCTTGAAGAGCCTTAAAAGATAAACATAGCTTCTTATATCTAATTCTCATCTCCAATGGCAGTCAATGCAATGATTTAAAAACAGTCACTCTATCTCTAAACAAACTAATGGTCTTTGCTGCTAACTCTGTACAGGTAGAAGTATCTTTTGCAGGTGTTTAGATAATCCGAAATAAATAGCATTACAATAATCCAGGTGACCTAAAACTGTTAGCAGAACCACTGTATAAAATATTGTGCACGTATGGATATCTAATTTGCCTGGCTAGCCATAGTCTATGCCAAGTTCTTTTCACCACACAGTTCACCTGTGCTTCCAATGTAAGCTGTGAATATAAAATTATGCCTAGGGTACAAACGTCTTGTAATAAGGATATTGTGTGACCTAAAATCACTATTCTTTCGCTTGGTCTGCAGCGTCTTGTGTTGCAAGGGCTTGTGTGTATCAGTGATGTTGAGAGCTATGTAATTGGTAAGAACATAAGATAATGCCATACTGGGTCAGACCAAGGTCCATCAAGCCCAGTATCCTGTTTCCAACAGTGGCCAATCCAGGTCACAAGTACCTAGCAGTTTCCCCAAAAGACACAGGTTCCACAATGCGTGTATTGGGTCAAGCAGTGATATCCTGGGTCCCTTTTAATATCCTATCGCTTAACTACTTGCAGGGTCTCTCAAGACAGACAGGTCTCAGCTGAGGTGCCAGACTGAGACAAACCATCCATTTGGGCAGCAGCATTATGCAACAGTGTTGGAAGTTGAGATCCCCAGTTGGAAGGAACTCAACAGGCTACTGGGGAAGAGTTGAAGACACTTCAGAGTAAACTGTATCAGCAATTAGCCGTCTGGCTGACGATCAAACACAGTTTAGGACAGGGATGCCCAACTCCATTCCTGGAGGTGCCACGATCCAGCCTAATGAATATTCATAAGATATATTTGCATACAACAGGGGAAGCATGAATATTCATTGGAGCATCCTGAATATCAGGCTGGATTGTGACTCTCCAGGTCTGGAGTTGGACCACCCTGGTTTAGGACAACTACCTAGAGGGATTGCCATCGACTCAATGGTAACTTACTCTAACTATTACTTTTAATCACTCTACAACTATGCATTTCACATAGTATAAACACAATATCTTGTATATAGTTGTACATAGTTGTAACACATTATAATGTTGCTTTGTTATTGAACCTAGAACCAGTTTCAAATGAAACTGCTTGTTTTGTTTTTAAGGTCCTGCCTCTGTACATAGTTTACTACGTTCCATGTAAAACAAACAGATTTTGCTCTGTCCATTAACTTGTTCTTTGTAAACCGCACCTGATCCATGGGAAGGTGCGGTATATAAGTGATTGTTAAATAAATAAATAAAATAAATGGTACTTAATAACATCAAAAATCACCTTTGATTTCTGAGTTACTATTTCTGGGAAATTACCCACCCAGAGAAGCTCAGTTTTAGTCACATTCCATTATGATTTATTATTCAAAAGCCAAAATCCTAGATTCTGCAAAACATCATTCTGCTGATCTACTAGCTCCTGAAAAGTACCCTTCTTAGGGACAAAAATACTCCACATCATCTACATAAATATATGATTTAAGACCAAATTTACTAATCTGCTCTGCAAAAGGATTAAAATACAAATTAAACAAAATAGGGGATAAAGGTGAACCCTTTTGTACCCACATATCACAGGTCTTAATTGAAGAAAAATGCTCTCGAAAGAACATGCTAAAGGATCTAGTGTTTAAAAAAGATCGAAACCATTTCAATGCTAAACTCAGTATTCCAGCCTTCTCACTGATGACTCAGTATTCCAGAGGTTTCTCACTGATGACATCAAATACAATGGATAATTCCAAAAGTACATGAATACATCACCTCCTCCACCATCTTTCCACCTGATAGATCATCTACTAAAGACACCAGTACTGTTTTTGTTAGGAAAAACTGAGCGGAAGCCTGACTGCGCTTCATCTAAATGTCCCCTTTCTGCCAAGTAATCCTGAAGTTGAAAAGTAACACACCTCTCAATAATCTTTGCCAACATAGGCAAATTGGGCACTGGTCTTTAACTGCTTACATCTATGACAGGCAACAAATGTTTCTTTAATAGAGGCTGGACAATGGCTTGCTTTAATTGGGTTGGGAATTCACCCATTCACAAATAATGTACTACAATATCTTTTAAAAATAAAAACCCCTTTTCTTCCAAAAGACACAGCAATTGAGCTGGACAAGGGTCAACCAAATGTCTACCTCTGGCACATCAGCGAAGCAACTTTTATAGTTGATCATCATTTGGTATTATAAATTCCTGAAGACTTCCAGTTCCAGAACCCTACATTTGTAATGCTTTCCCTACTATCCTCCCCTGCAAAATCCTTTGGAATATTTATAATCTGATCACAAAAAACAGGTCCAAATCTCTGAAATATGAACTATCTTCTTCATCCACTTTCCCTATCTTAGATCCCTCAGAAAGTTCTCTCACAGCTAAAACAGTTCTCTAGATGAATCCCCAGCCCTTACAGCTTTCTTTTCAATTTTACCAGTAATCTTTTACAGAGAACAAACTTCTCTTTCCATAAACCGAATCATCTTTTAACTTATGCCATCTGCGCTCCAAATGACACGGGAGCAATTTAGCTTCTCTTGAAAAAGGAAACAAAAACCCTTTCTTTCCTTCTCACAATTTTCTGGGGAGCCAATTCATCATAAATATTTACACTAATCCCCTGTTATTGGTCTGTCTTGCATAGATTGTGAGCTCTTTGAGCAGGGACTGTGTTGTACATGTACAGCGGCGCGTATGCCTTGTAGCTCCATACAAATGATAAGCAGTTGCAGTAATGGGTGTGGCCAGCTTGTGCCCAGTTATTGTGCGAGCAAGCTGCTTTGTGGTGTTGTGGCCCTATTGAGGTAGCAGTAGGTGCACCCATGCTAATTGCAACATTTGCTGGCCCTTCTGATGCCTGCGCTAGCAGCAATGCACAGCCAGCGCCCATTCTCCACCCCGACCCTGTCCAGACCCTACTCCATATCAGTGCGTGACAACAATTACTGTGGGCCTGTGGGAGCAGTAAACACGTGCTGAAATGCACATTAACCGCCTGTCACACTGTAGTAAGAATGCCCTTTACTATACAGGCCCATCAATCTGCTAATTTGCTAAACTCTTTTTTTCCCCTTCCTTTTACCAGATTTCAAACTGTTATTTGAGTTGGATTTCTGACATTATATTCTCCAATTCACTATGGCCCCAGTTCCATAAGACAGATAGTCAGGCAGCACGTCCCGCTGGGACCTGCTACCCTTCTATCTGTCTTGCCGGTATTCTGCCTCCGTCCCCTGCTGCACGCACAGAGCTACTGTGGGTGCTGCGGGGGATGGAGGCATGACGGGGGCGAAGAGTGGGTGGAGCGTGGGCGGGGCCGACCCCCAGACATACAGGGCTGATTCCAGGATGGCCATATATGTCCGGTGATCACTGGGGGGGGGGGGCGCCCTGCTTATTCCACCTCTGAGTAAGAGCGGGGTGCCCCCGTAAATGTGGCGGGCAGACCCCCCCTGGAGCCCCCCACAGGAGCACCAGGACAGAGAGGGTGTGTCCCTGTTGCCCGATCCGGGCCCCAATGATCCCTGTCGGCGTTGGGCAGTGGGGACTCGGGAGTCCAGGGCTGCAGGCAGATGGAGCCGTGGGGAAGACATCCCCGTGGCTGCAGGAGGGGCATGCCCAGCCGTCCTCAGGCCCTATTCTGACAGCCATGGGAACATTTTGCTCCTGTGTTTCAGAATCGGGTCCAAATGGGCCCGGACACGCTCCATTTCCTTTATGTGTTGGTGGCTTAAACTGTTCTTTATATATGTTTATGTGATCCCTGTTGCACCATGTTCAGGAACTTTCTATTTAAAGTACTTTGTTCCGTGATACTATTGTATGGTCATGACTTAGGTGTGGGTCTTGGGAGATGTGGTGGCTTTCTGGATAGTGGAGAAAATTGATCCTTTGGTTGCCGGTCTACCAGCATTGGCTGTTCCCATTTTCAGAGCCCAGCATCAAAGCCCAGAGGCTCTAGACAGAAGGCAGCCTCAGAAGCTTGAAGGTGTGGCATCCTCTCCTCCAACTACATTTCTTTACCTATGTTTAATAGTTTATTTGTGCTACCCGGTATTCCATGTCTCTGTTGTACTCTGTGATGGTACTATTTTAATTTTGGCTGCATACTTATTACATTCGATGCTTGCACATATCCACTGCTGCGAGCTGCTTTTTTGGGAACCTGCCAGGTACTTATGACCTGGATTGGCCACTGTTGGAAACAGGATACTGAGCTTGGTGGACCTTGGTCTGACCCAGTATGGCAGATCTTATATTCTGAATGTGCAGTATAATTGTGTAATAAATAAATATGTGTGCCTATAAACACATGGTTAGAAACTGAATAGAAGAAAAAGATTTATTTTTCTTGTTATGTCATATTACAACTGTATAGGTAACAAACTATCGTGTATATAGTTTTCCTGTATCATAGTTATTGATTTTGTTCTCTGTAACCAATTTTTGGGGGAATTTTTGTTCATTGTAAACCGCCCTTCATCGATGGAAGGGGCGGTATATAAGAAAGGTTTAAATAAATAAATAAAAATAAAGATTATCGAGTCCAGAAACATCAGAAAAACTAGGCTGGGTGAAATAAGCTTAAAATGAAAAACACAGAAGGCAGATTCCTTGTGGAAGGCAACAATACGGAATCAGTATTACTGCTGAACTGACTGAAGAGTTGCAACCAGAATGATAAGCATTTTAGATAAACTTTTTCCACCCGATATTCAGAGGGGTGGATATTTAAGTCCTTTGGTGGTCAGCTGCGATGTTCTAAATAAGAACAGGATATTCCATGGCTGTATCTGGATAGCGGCTGGTGCACCCACTATCCGGATAAGTTCTGACCTCATCCAGCCGACTTTGTCCAGATAGCAATTTAGGCTTGCTTTTTTTAAGTGACCCAAGCTATCCAGATAAGGTGAACTGAAAATTGCCACTATCTGAGTAAGATTGGTACTTATGTGGATAGTGGCCATGCTGTCCTAACTCCGCCCATGGACCGCCGCAGTGCTAACGGGACAGTGCCATGGTGGTCTGTAGAGTTATTCGGCAGCAATGTCTGACTAGTGCCACGGAAGATCTCTCTTGGTACCCTTATTCAGACATCCCCCTGTGTCCTATCTGAATAAGGGCTTTGAAAATTGGGCCCTTTGTTTTTTAAAACAATTGAAGTAAAAGTGTATCTAAGATGTGGAAATGGTCAGTAGCTATCACTGAAACTTTGATGATTGGTGCTTCTGCTAATAATACATTTGTGCTAGTTCAGTCCCTTCTTGTGACTGCTGATCTGAAAGATCCTTCTACTGCTTGCAATATCTAACCTGACCACGAGATGACAATGTAGCATAAATAACTAACATGTCAAGGTGGTGACAAGATCAGAAGCAGTCACTGAGAGAAAAAATATTCCACTGGCTTGTAACAGCAGGAGGCCCAGACCTGAAACCAGTACCTAGTCAGGGCGATTCTTTGAATCTACTGTAGCCTTGGATTCAGAGCCGAAACAGGTTGCAAGCTGTGCTCAGCAGTGGCTCTTCTAGGCAAGCTCAGCAGGGCAATTGCATTTCACAGGATGGAAACAATAAAAATCCAATTATTCCTTCATCTTCATTTTATCTAAAAGAGAACTAGTTTGCAGCATGCTGGAACTATCTGAGAGGCAAGCAGAAAAAAACGATCCCATGCAGCCAAGAAAGGAGACGGACTTAAAGCCAGTCTGTGATTACTGTGTCTGACAGCAAATTCAGCCACACCATTGACAGGCCACTGTGGGAGAAGATGTGAAAGGGAAGGGGACGTCGCTTTTCCGCCACTCTCTGAAATGGCTTCATATGCTCAGCAGCTCAGAAGGAAATCATAAAGATCCTACGGATTTTCTCGTCAGAAATACAAAGACCCAAGGGGCCATAAGCCACTGACATCACTCAAGTCATTGACATGCCCCCTCCAAGCCCCTTCTCCCCCTCTGTGTTTCTTGTGCCGAAACAGCATATGAACTACGCTGCCATAGGCTGTGGGGAGAACCTTCGCTGCAGTCCTTTTTGAAAGTCAATTTAAAAACCATGCGTTATTAGAAATCATCTGTAAATAGAATGCTCCTGAATGCTGCGTAACAGATGCCGTGACTTAATATGTGCGGTCTGCATGCGCACGTTTCCTTCATGAAACGCACACTCTCTGCTGGCTACGCTAGCGGCTCATGTATGTACTGCACAGGAATGACCGAAGGTCGAATGGCCACAGCACAGGCTGACAAGTCAGGAAACTGCAAGACTGCAAACTTAAACCATCTACTCATTGTCTACATGACTTGGTGAAACAGGGAAGGGCTAAGTCCAGTTACCATGGCCTGTAATTTGGGCCAGATTTCCCAGCTCATAGCATAGAATTCTGTAGCAGTCCGATGTGTTTTTAAATGTGATCATTTGGAATTTATTTATGTATATTTTCCCTGGCATTAATATACCCACTGCAAACCAAGGGGGAGTGAGACTGCTCACCTGCAAACACACATGTGTCCAGCAGTAACAGACACTTGCACAGACCCTGCAAAGTAAAGGAACACAACCCGCTTCCATCATCAAGGGGAGAGAGTTCTTTGGCAGTATCTTATGCAGAACTCTCTTCACCACCATTCCTATGTACCTGTAGACCTGATGTATTCCACTGAGATCAATATGAATAGGAGGAGATACTGAAGAGAGTTTTCAAAGACTTTCCAGAAGACCATCCCACGATACAAACTACCTTGAAGGCACAGAATGCTCAGTGACATGCGAGCAAGAGAGTTCATGTGACCTGGGAATTTTTGGGACTACTATGGGGGGAGAATCCTGTCTGGGGGAACTGCGGAGCTGTTCTGGCAGAGAGGAACCAGAGAAGGAGAGAGGATGCTTTCCTTTCCTTTACACTTTCAGGGACTTTTTCTTTGTCTATTGTTTTATGTAGTTTGCCTGTGTTTTCTATACGGATTAGGAAAGAGAAGGCTGTAGGCGGTGGACAGAAATGGAGCAACGATATTTTAATGTTTTAGCGCTAAGGTACATGCCATCTAGATTCTGACGTTTCCCTGTCAGTGGTATAACCTGTCATCTCGTTGTTAGCTCAGTAATACAATTCTCTGCATTATTCAGCGTGTCTTTCCAGACTGGGCTGGGTGAATCACTGAATCCCTGTATAGGTTCAGCTGAGGGTGGTAATGTGGCAGAAAGCTTGTGACATGGTCAAGAATGAGATGTTTCTTTAGTGATGCATGAACATCTCTGTGTGAACCCAGAAAACTAGGTGCTGCGAAGCTTGGGCTCTATTGAGAAAGTGTGAGAAAGAGTTGAGGGGGTTCCAGGATGATGGACAGAGAAAAAGGAGGTTCCCCAAGCCATATCTCACTAAGGATATAAATAGTTCAGAGGAAAATGCCCAAAATGGTATGAGGTCTGCACCACAAGACTTGAGGACCTGAATATGTATACCCTAGAGCAGGGGTCTCCAAACCAGTCCTGGAGGGCCTCAATCCTGCTAGGTTTTTGCGATATGCATGAGATATATTTACATGCACTGCCCCCATTGTATTTGAATTTAGCTCATGCACATTCATTAGGGATATCCTGAAAACCTGATTTGTTTGCGGCCCTCCAGGACTAGATTTGGAGACCCCTGCCCTAGAGGAAAGGAATGATAGAGGAGATATGACATTTAAATACTTTAAAGGAACCAGTAAACAAATGACGGGGAAGCTACAGAAGTGGAAGACATGACATGAACCTTCAAGAAAGTAAACGGAAAAGCAACATTAGGAAATATATTTTCATGAAAAGGGTGATGGATTCCTGGTATGCCCACCTGAAAGAGGTTGTGGAAACAAAAACGGTGATGGAAATTAAAAAGGTGTTGGATAATTACAGAGGATCCCTATATAGCAAGATGATGGAATCAAAGTGAAAGAACAGTTCCATTAAAAGCAAAACTAAAGACTCTCACACTTTTGAAAAAGACATAGATGGGGGTAACTTGCACAGAGATGCAGTTAGAAACCTAACCACCTCACTGGGTAGACTAGATGGGCCATGCTGGTATTTATCTTTCTTCGTTTTCTATGCTACTATGTAAATAAGTCAGGGGTGCTGCTGTGCTGTTCATCAGGAAAGTCTCATTTAGGCATCATACTTAGGGATGTGCAATCTTCAGAAGTGATACGTGAGCCAATTTTCACTAACTCACATATTGAATTCTTTCTGCTAGGTGCCAGTATGAAATGGCACTGGGTCCATGAAACATCTGCTTCAGATTTCAACAGATTTTCTTCAATGGGTTTCAGTTTTCCTTGGTTTTTATTGATATCTTTGAGGAAAAAAACCTTCAGATTTCCCCGATGGATCTCAAGGGAACCTGTAAAACGTGAACCTGGAGAAATCTGTCTGGTTTAACTTTGAATTAAAGTGGTTCCATCATCGTTAAATCCATTCACTGATGCACATAAATTCCGAATAACGTATAAACAACTGAAGAATGAATCATGGACAATTCTATGGAAAGAAAGGACCATAATAAAATGTGCACAATTTTTGGTTCTAAAAACGTGTGAAAATATATGGGCTGATAGTCAGCCTGCAGTAGTCAGTGTTTTTTAAAATGCTAGCTGCCTAGGGCAAATGTGAAACCGGATAGTTAGCAGAAGTGCCCAGGCAGTGGTTTCTTCTAATATTTGGTTTCAGTAGTGACCACCATGGGCTCTCTGGATAGTGGAGATATTCAGCTGCTATCCTGATAACCAGACTGCATAAAGTTAGGCCTACAATTTTTGGCCTAACTTTGACGTTTCACATTTGGCTAGCTAACCGGATAAGTGCTCTCACTGTCCTTGCATAAGGTTACTAGGTTTTTTGCAAGCAATTCTGGGACACTTGTTATCTGAAGGGAGGTAGGGGTGGGGAGAAAGGGACACTTTAGTTCCAGGTTTGAGCAACAAGGCACGAAGGAGGGAAGAAGAGTCAGAGGAGTCATTACCCCTCTCCCCCATCCATCCCATGATAGCAACACTATCACTTCCAAGCCGACAAATCGAGAGAGAAAAAGAAACATTGATGCATTTCCCCCATCCTGGGCAAAATGTAAAGAAAATGGATGTAAATTCTAAAAAACTGACATATTCAAATTACTAAATCGACTAAAAATATTACTTTCAATCTTCTGTTCTGATTGCTAGAATCGAGGACAGGGGGCTGCCAAATAGTTGAGAATTGGGGACACAGCTGTAAAATCGGGACAAGCCCTGAAAATGGGGACATCTGATAACCTTATCCTTGCCCCAGCCACAGACCGTCCCAGCTCTGTCCGGATCGTGCCATGGTGATTAGAGGAAATATCCAGCTAGTGCCAATGAATATGTCCTCTAACCTTCACGGCACCATCCAGAGAGAGCTGCCGAATACTGGGCTCATCGGTGTTTATCCAGTTAGCAGGTCTGGCTAACCAGATTAACCAGAGATGCCAAGTTATCCAAGAATGCTGTGGTCACACCTCTTCTCAAGAAACCTTTACTTGACCCTAGTTATCCTTTTAATTATCGACTCATCATTTTTATGCCGACGATTTTCAGATCTATCTTTCTACACCTGATAGTTCTCTGACGCTCCAGACCTGCATCTCTGCCTGCTTGTCTGATATCGCCTCCTGGATGTCTCACCACTGTTTGAAATTAAATATGGCCAAAACCAAACTTCTTATTTTTCCTCCTAAACCCTCCTCCCCCCTTCTTCCTTTCTTTATCTCTGTGGATAACACTCTTCTACTTCCTGTTCCTCAATCTGTAACCTTGGGGTCATCTTTGACTCCTCCCTCTCCTTCTCATCACATATCCAACAGATATTAAAACCTGTAGCTTCCTTCTCTATAACATTAACAAAATTTGCCCCTTTCTTTCTGAATACACTACTAAAACACTTATCCACTCTAGTCACCTCCCATCTCGACCATTGCAACCTCCTCCTTGCTGGTCTTCCTTTGAGTTACCTCTCTCCCCTTCAATCTGTTCGGAACTCTGCTGTACGGCTAATCTTCCGCCAGCCCCAATAAACTCATTTAACCCCTCTTCTCAAGTCACTTCATTGGCCCCCCTTCCATTTCTATATCCAATTCAGACTTCTTCTGACCTATAAATGCATTGATTCTACTGCTCCTCACTACCTTTCCTCTCTCTTCTCCCCTACACCCCTCCTTGTGAACGTTGCTCTTCCTCTGGCTTGCTCCTCTCTTTGCCCTTTTCTTCCACTGCCAACTCCAGACTTCGATCCTTTCACCTCGCTGCTCCTTATGCCTGGAACAAACTACCTGTATTTTTATGTCAGGTTTCATCTCTCTTCCCTTTCAAATCCATGCTAAAGGCTCACCTTGTTGAGGCTGCTTTTGGATCCTGATCCCTCTTGCTTGTGTCTCCTTCCCCTTCCCCATTCTACCCTTATTCTTATCTTTTGTCTTGTCTGTCTTAATTAGATGGTAAGCTCTGACGAGCAGGGACTGCCATTACAAGTGTCTGTACAGCGCTGGGTTTGCCTTGTATCGCTATGTAAATGATTAATAGTAGTAGTAGTAGTTCCAGGAGTGAGATTTTAAGTTGGTTTTGGAATTCTGACAATCAAATTCTGATGCATTATCGGAGCTGTAGAACTGATTCCAATGGGTAAAAGCAGAGACCACAAATACCATAGTGCACTGCAATGCAAATCTAAAACCAGAAATGGCAAAAAATTTCAGTCCTGGAACTGGGTAACGCGGCAACGCTGGGTTAGCCCCTCTAAATGTTGGGCCCATAGGAAGTATATGAGGCAAAGTAAAAAAGGAGACCACCACCAAAAAAAGAAGGCAGTTGATTAAAGGAAGAGCCAAACTCTTATTCTGAAGGCTTTAGCAAGCCGTTCTACTTTAAATGTGAGTATACATGATCTTTAAATACATTGAATTATGATATTTCTACAATTATTTGGTTAGATTGGGGCCTAGCTTGGTATCTTGTATTTGCCATATGTCAGCTGTACCCTGGAACTTGCTGGAAGAAAAACTTGACTTACCAAATTGGTTTAGACATTTAGAAGCAAATCCTGTTATATATTCCCCCTGCAGAGTTCCCAGAAAAAGATTTTGGCACAGCTCCTGTGCGATAAAGGTCCTCGATGTTTGGCCTCCTCACTGGGACAGGAATGGAACTTTAGGCGACTTCTGCTCATAATAGTTTACCTGAAATCCTTCCCCCACCGCTCCATCCATCCCAGTCTCTGCTTTTCTTTTGTGGATGGCTTTTGGTACAGAGTCAGGTTTTTTTGCAGCTTCAGTCAATTAGATTAAGTGGTTCCTAGCGGAAGAGCAGGCAACTTGCTACCCTAGCACAAAGCTTATTTGTTTCTTGTTGTGGGTCTTGTCTAGCAGTCTCGACTAGACAGTAAGCACCAAGTGAGAATTATCCATTATGTTTCTTTTTATACATCTAGTATGCACTATATCAATTCTTGCTAATAATATTAATACGTGGAGAGGAGGAGTGGCCTAGTGGTTGGGGCAAGGTACTTCAGGCCAGAAGGTCGGGGATTCAAATCCCACTAGAGGACAGCAACCTTGGGCCGGAAGGACTGGGGTTTCTAGTCCCACAGGTGCTCCTTGTGGTCTTGGGCAAGCCACTTAACCCTCCATAGCCTATGTTCCCTGTAAAATAGTTATCTCCAAGTTATAATGCCCTGTTCAATGTAATTTCAGTTTGTTCAATGTAAACCACACTGATGCAGAATAGCACAGTATATAAGAGAATGTAAATAAATAATAATGTTTCACAAAACCCCCATGACATGCATGAAAATCCTTTATTGCAGAGCTTGTCACACATTACTGATTAATTAAAAAGAACAGTTCCATTAAAGGAGACATAGACGGGGCTATTCAACGGTACTAACCATGTATGTGCCATTGAATATCCCCATCTAAGGCATTTACACGGTTTACTAGGCTGTAACTGTGTAAATGCCCTTTGGATATTGGGCCCAAAGAGTCCTCCTTTGGATGGCTGATGCATGTTTGTTAATTTCAGAGTGAAGTGCAGGTAAAAAAACTCAAGGGGGATTCTAAGTATAAGCCAGATGGATGAGATTCTCAAGCGTCATGCCGTTGATCCTTGATGCAGTAACCAAAACCTGATGTTATGCCAAATAATGGTGGGATGAAAATTATGGTTTTAAATTAAGTAAATTTTGTTTATTTCAAGATGAATTAGAGATTTTACATGTGACTATAAAGTCAGAAAATATGATAAAAGTTTTCTTAGGATTACATCAATGATGAAGTGTATGAGCTGAAACTGTACATACAGAAGCAGCTTGGCCAGTGTTATATAATATTTTGAGGTCTGTATGTGATCTTACAAATCTAAAATAACTTGGATGAAAGGAGTGACAATTGAATTAAGCAACATAAACTCCTAAGTGCTTTTATAAACTAGGCTCTAAGAGCGCACTCCCTCACTTGGTTTGCAGCTTGTCGTGCTGTGAGAGCTTTTGTGCATCATTGATGCTGAGAGCTAAACTATCGGTAGTTTAACTACTGGCAGGGTCTCGCAAGATGGACAGGTCTCAGCTGAGGTGCCAGACCAAGACAAACCACCCATCTGGGCAGCAGCAGAATGGGATAGTGTTGACGGCGGAGGATCACATTTCTGTGACAACAGCAACAACACCAAACTTAAACTGCGCGGAAGAAAGGCCCGGCAATCTACTTCGGTATCTTGCCATGAAAACCCAATGGATAATTACAACAAAACAAATTGTGCTGGAAGATGAGACCCCCTGGTTGGAAGGCACTCAACTAGCTACTGGGGAAGAGCTGAAGACTTTTCAGAGTAAAGCCAGCATTTTTGATGTGGTTGGATCAAAGCCCTTGGGACGTCTGACTGCTAATGTCTTACACATTGGAACATGGAACGTACGAAGCATGAACCAAGGGAAGTTGGAGGTGGTCAAGAATGAAATGGAACATGTACAACTTGATCTGTATAAAAATCAAATTGACTACATCTGTGGAAGTCAACGATGGAAAAGTTCTATAACATCAACAAAGACAAAACCTGGAGCTGACTGTGGTACAGATTATCAACTACTAGTATGCAAACTCAAGCTAAAGTTGAAAAAAGAGTAAACCACTCATGAATGCAGCAAAATATGACCTTGAGAATATACCACTGGAATTTAAAGACTGCCTGCAAAATCGATTTGCTGCTTTAGATACAAATGACATAGCTCCAGAAGAGTTATGGAATGACATCAAGAAGGTTGTGTTGGAAGAAAGCGAGAAGTCTCTACAAAAGGTGAAAATGAAAAAACGGCCAAAATGGATGACCGAACAAACTCTGAAAATTGCCCAGAAATGCAGAGAAGCTAAAGCCAGAGCAGAAAGAAAGACAATCACAGAACTCAACAGAGATTTCCAACGTGCAGCAAGACAGGACAAGAAAAAGTACTACAATGACGCATGCAAGGAAATAGAAGCAGAAACGATTAGAGGAAGAACAAGATCGGCTTTCCTAAAGCTACGAGAGTTAAAGAAAACGTTCCAGCCTCGAATTGGAATGTTACAAGATGCTCAAGGTTCTATGTTGAATGATACTGAGAAGATCAAGATGGAAGGAATATACAGAGTTTTTATATGATAAAGATCAAGTGGACCAACAGCCATTTCAACCTGTACCTTATGATCGGGTTGATAGCATTCCCATAGAAGTATTACAGCAATCTGATGCAACTGTTACCGTACTTACAAGGCTCTGCCAAGAAATATGGAAAAGGTGTAAGACAAGGCTGCATACTTTCCCCCTACCTGTTTAATTTATATGCAGAACAAATCATTTATTTATATTATTTATTTAGACAGATTTGTATGCCACATTTTCCTTCAATCAAGGTGGTCACGTCATATCACAATTGGAGGGTTACATTTAACATTAGGGTACATGTAATCATTTAGACAGCAGTTACATAACAGTATTTAGACATTTAGACAATGTTTAGACAATACAATTGAAGTAATATTTACCATAAAGGTATTTACTAATGAGGTGTGTTGAATTTGTGTGTGTGGATGGGATGGGTGTGTGTTTAGTTTGCGGAGGTAGTAGTGTTGCTGTTTGGGTAAGAGATGTTGCTTGAATGCTCATAGATTTCTATAAATAACCATGTTTTGAGGTCTTTGCAGAAGTCTGTGAGGTCTTCTAAAGCTCTCAGGCTCAATGGTAGGGAGTTTCATATTGAGGATGCCAGTAGTGATGGTGCTCTTTTTGAGGTTGTTTGTTTGGTTTTGTGGTAGCCTGCAGGTGTGCCGATCATGTTGTTGTTATTGGTTCTTCTTGGTCTATTGCTGATGTCTCTTGTTATAATGTTTTGGAGTACGTCTGCTGAGAGATGGTGAATGACTTTGAAGATTATCATGATTGTTTTGTATTTAGCTCTTGCCACCATTGGAAGCCAGTGTAGTTGTTGTAGGATGGGAGTGATGTGCTCGGTTCTTGGGGTGTCTGTGATGATGCGTGCTGTGGTGTTTTGTACCATCTGTAGTGGGTGTAGTTTCTGATGAGGAAGGCCTTGATATAGTGAGTTTCCATAATCAAGCAGTGGTGTAATGAGTGCTTGGCACTCTGTGCGGAAGTGGTCTTAATGGAGTATTGGTTTGATTTGTCTATTTTCAATCGATGATATGCCTTGTTTGCAGTTTTGGTGATGTGGGATTTTAGGTTCAGAGCTCTGTCTAGTGTTATGCCCAGATACTTAACTTCTTCTTTGACTACTATGTGTTTGTCCAGGATGCTGATAGTTTGTGGAGGCATGAAGGTGGGGTTCCTGGTGACGAACATTGCCTCAGTTTTTTCGTAGTTGACGTTAAGTTGTTGGCTATGAGATGTCTTCGAAGCATTTTGTTATTGTTGTAGTGTATAGTGCTAGTAAGTTGATTGGAGCATATACCATGATGTCGTCAGCATAAATGTGGTAGTGTAATTTGTGGTGCTTGATGATGTTGCATATGGGCTGTATGTAGATGTTGAAGAGCATTGAGGATAGGGCTGAGCATTGAGGTATTCCCTGCATGATGGGGAATTGTAGGGATTTCTTTTGATCGCATTTGACTTGTTGCGTTCGCCCTTCCAGGTATGATGTGAACCATTTCAGGGTATTCTTGCAAAGTCCTATCTGTTGTAAGCATTGCAATAGCTTAGGGTGTGACACAGTGTCGAAGGCCACAAAGATGTCCATGAACTCTAGCAGGAAGCCGTTTTTTATGTTATCTATGCCTCTTAGGAGATTGTCAAAGAGGGAGGTGAGTAGTGTTTCCACTCCGTGTTGGGACTTGAATCCATGCTGATGTATGTCCAGTGGGGCATTGATATCTATGTGGTCTTGAAGTTGCCTTTGGACTGCTTTTTCCACGACTTTAGCAAGGAATGGCAGGCTAGAGATAGGACGGTATGACTTTGGTTCAGATGGGCTCAGATTGCTACTTTTAAGTATTGGTCGTATCATTGCGTGCTTTAGGGGTTGTGGCATGTATCCTTGTAGGAGTGAATCTTTGACAATTTCTTGAATGTGATGAGAGAGCTGACTTTTTGTGGCTTTGATCCATGACACTGGGCATGGGTCTGATGGTGAAGTTGTTGTGTTTAGTCCAGATATGATGTCTTCTACTTGCTGTTTTGTTGGTATATTGAAGCTTTCCCATGCTTGGTGTTGCTTTTTTGTCATGTGGTCATTTGTTTGTGGTGAAGCAGAGTATGTTTGGTTAGTGTTTTTTGACTTCATGTAGTCTGCATATTTTTGTGGGTCAAGATGGTGGGTGCTTTGTTGCGTGTCATCCTTGGTGAGCTTTTGTACAAAAAGCTCTCTTGGTCTATTGGTAGATTTCATGATTAGGTTGGTATGGTGTTGCTGTTTATGCTCATTTATTAGATTGTTGTATTCCCGTTGTTTGTCTCTGTATTGTGTTAGGAGGTTGTATGATTTGTTCTGTCTCCATTTTCTTTCTATTCTTCTTAGTGTGCGCTTTGGGACTCTGACTTTGTGTGAGTATATTGGATCTTTTGCGGGTTTGTGGTTCTTTAATGGCTGGGGCACCTCAAGTCAAGTCCTAACCCCCTCTATAGCCCATTACCAGTCCTAACCCCCCCATCAACCCACAGCCCACCTCAAGTCAAGTCCTAACCCCCTCCATAGCCCATTACCAGTCCTAACCACCACTCCCCCCCATCGGTTCAAGGAACATTAAAAAAAAAAAAAGCTGGCTGCTACCGCTGCCGCTGCCGCCGCAGAATGGAGTGTCCCGCGGGGCCCCCTATGCCCGGCTGAGTCCCTCCCTCCCTCCCTCTGCGACGGCTGAGCACCTCTGTTCCGGCTTTCAGATACGCGAAGGGAGAGTGTCTCCCTCGCGTCTCTGTTAAGCCCGCAGGGGCTGATGGGAAATTTCCCATCTGCCCCTGCAGGCTTAACAGAGACACGAGGGAGACACTCTCCCTTCGCGTATCTGAAAGCCGACACAGAGGGAGAGCTCAGCCGGGCAGAGGGGGCCCCGCGGGACACTCCATTCTGCTGCGGCGGCAGCGGCAGCGGCAGCGGTAGCAGCCAGCTTTTTTTTTTTAACTTAATTTTGAAAAAAAGCAGAATGTTTTTTGCGCGGGGCCCCCTGAAACGCGGGGCCCTGTGCAAAAAACATTCTTGCACAATGGACAGGCTGGCCCTGTGCTGGTGTAGATATGGGTTGGGTGGTATATAGGTTTATCAATGGGATTTGTTTGTTGAGTCTGATGCTGTGTGTGCAAAGTGCAAACCTGTGTAGGAATGTGAGGTAGGCCATGAAGTAGTGATTAGTGGAGTTTATTTTATAACTTGTATTTACTGACCTGGTATAGGGTTTGTAGTTTACTGATCAGGGCTCGACTTAATTTGTGTCCTATAGATGTAATTTTGCATTAGTAGTAGTAGGGTGGAATCTTTACTCGTGTCTTGTGTTGCATATGGTTAGTTTGCAGATTAGTTATGAGGTGGTAGTTGAATTGATGTAGAGCTTGTGCTGCGTGAGTTGTTTTGCAAACTAAGCTATGCAGAAATGGGTAGTAGGTTCTATGCAATTAGTCCTACAAGCAGTGGATTGTCCAGGCAGTATTACAGCATTAACTTAAGCAAGCAATGGATTGTCCAGGCAGGATTACAGCATTAACGTAGGCATGCAATGGATTGTCCAGGCAATGTTGTCCAGGCAATGTAACAGTATAAGCAAGCAATGGATCAGGATCATCAGAGAAGCAGGATTGTATGAAGACAACAGAGGTGTGAAGATTGGTGGAAGACTCATCAACAACCTTCGCTATGCTGATGATACCACATTACTGGCTCAAAATGAAGATGATCTGAAACATTTGCTTCTCACAATCAAAGTACATAGGGGTATGTTTACTAAACAGCGCTAACGGCGCAGCTGCGACGTTATCGCATGATAATGGTGCATTACCATGCGAGAATGTCACGTATCGCGCAATAATGTCTGCGGGGGCATTAAGGTGCGCAGAGGGTGGAGTAAGGCTTCTCCGAGGGCGGAGTAAGGCTCCCCAGGGGCGGAGAGAAGGGATCAATGGGCTGAGAGTGGGCGGGGAGGGGCTCCATGCACACTAATGCCGTGAAATGAAGCTCTGAAAATTAGCGCCAGTGAAAACCTCGTGCTAGGCACATTTGCAGGACAGAGAAACCATTTCGGTCAGCAATGTACAGCAAAGGCAGGGAGACCCTGAAAAGTGATAGTAGTGATACATGTGCAGCAACCAAAAAGGCACAAACCATAAATAATGACCAGAACCAAAATTGAAATCCAAAACACCGAGCTGGCCAATAGAACAAATAATGACAAGCGGTAACACAACCTATAAAGAGGAAAAAGGATGAGCTCACTTTTGGAAGGGTCAGTTCACAGTCCCCCCACAAAGTGAATGTGCCATCATAGAAATAGTGCTCATGAGGGTTTTCTGTGGTGTGTATGGGGTAGCTTGCGTTTGTGGCTTACACATGTGCAGCAACAGCAGAGTGGGCACGTGGGAAAGGGCACTATGGTGATGGTGTAACTGGGGTATAGGGGGCTGCATGCATCACATGCAGTGGGCTAGATGGGGCACAGTGTGGACTAGGCAGATGCCTACCTGGCACATAGGAATGTAGAAGCAGAAAAGCAGCAAGACAGCAATTGACCAGGGGTCCAATATGACCACGAGTGTGTGTCCCACAGTGTCCCAGGGGACAGTACCCAGCAAGTACCCCAAAGGGCACAGAACATTGACAGGTGGTGCTGGGGGGATGGACTGATGTCCATGTCAGCACCCCTACCCCATATCACGCACCATAGGCAGCCGCCTACTGGCACACTGGAAGGCCTGGGACTGTGCACCACCAGCACCACCGGCCCAAGGGCATGTCAGCAAGGTGGCGGAGGGGTGCTGGTGGTGGAGAGGGGCAATGGCATCTGCCCATAGCAGACCATGGCCAAGCACCGTTTAGGTGGGTGCTGTGCACTGCAACAGACAAGGTCTGTCTGATGAACAGTCATGGTATCCCCAGGGAATGATCTGCCTCTGTGGCAATAGTTTGGTGCAGTACACACAGCCAGTATGTTCAGGGGCAGAAGGTCACCACTTCAAGTCCCAGCTGTGGCTCCTGCAAACCATGTCCCTATATTTTACACAGTACTAAACCATGGTAATAAAGACGGAACCGTTATTGCAGATAAAGGTAACACGCCATAAACGCCTATATTTTACCCTACAGAGCACATACCCCATAAACATGTCAATCCCTAGAGCAGAGTTTCCCAACTCCAGTCCTGGAGGGTCAAACACCTTTCAGGTTGTCAGGATGTCCCTAATAAATATGTATGAGATGCATTTACATGCACCACCCCCATTGTATGCAAATGTATCCATGCATATTCATTAGGGACAGCATAAAAACCTGAACCATGTTTGGCCCACCAGGACCGGAGTTGGGAACCTCTGCCCTAGAGCAGTGGCCGACAGGGGCACAAATGCCCACACCCACACCCACAGGCCCCACTATGCAGCGGCTCATGGAGAGTGAGGCTGTTGGACCCTGTGCGCAGCAGCATCTACCAATACTAGCACCTGCATACCTTAGCAATGCCATCTTAAACGTGGAAACACATTCTACATATATCAAAAGGTTGCTATGAATAATGTCAGATAACAAATCCTAAGTTGAACACAATTTGTTGACAGGGATTCATCATATAAACCTTTCTGATATCTGTGGAGTGTGTTTCAGGTTTTGTTTCTGATAGTGTTTAACTCCCCCGGGGAGTAACCCTAACAGTACTGAGTACCATAGCAATGCCTGCACTGTGCCCAGGACTGGTGTGGCGGCCAGGGCTGCCAACCACCTCCATATCTGCACAATGCTGAAATAGGTGTGGTAGTGTGCGTATGTCCATCCAGTGTTATGTGGTTGCCTATACCTTACTGAGCCCACTGTTAGCCTGCCAATGTGCATAATGAGGAGCAAGGTACTGTGGGTATGGCCCGGACAGGGCAGCCTGGGTAGGTAGCATCTGCATAGGGCAATGGCTGGGACATTGTAGTGCCTGGCCACCACCTGCATGGACAGGGTGGCCACAGCATGTCATGCTGGGAGGTAACTCTCACCCTGACTGAGCAGTGACCACGGCATGGCTAGGTTACCCCATAGTGCTCTATAGTAATTTTCTCATGTGATATCTCTGGGTTCCCTTTTCTGGGGCCCAATCACTGACATACTGCTTGGTGCATGTACTTGCCTCCCATTTTTGGGGATGAACACTGTTCTGTCAGGAACATGTACTATGTACTAGCTAGTGTTCTATCTGCAGTTAGTATGTGTATGGCTGGAACACCTTGCAGGGTGCAGCGGGTGGAGACTGACCGTGCCCTCTGCTGGTGAAGGTCAGATAGGGGTGGGGGGCAGCTGAGCTTTTCCAGACCTACTGCCCTATGTGATGCATACAGATCTGCATTGCCCTCCCTGTAGGGTACCCATTCCCCTCTACTACCACCATTGCAGAGATGTAGAATGTTGATCTATTGGTGGGAGATCCTGTCCCCCACAGGGGTGGGTTGGGTGGTGCTACATAATCTGCTTTGGGGGTCCGAACACCACCTTCACTTATAACATGTGACCATAGCACCCACACAGGATATGCACTATTCTCAGTGCATCATAGTTCACAAGGCCTAGACATGACTAGGAAATACAGATGGACACAGGTGTATTCTAGGTATGTCTGCAAGAACTACCCATCACACACTGGCACTGATGGGGACCTACAGCACAGCCTATCTCAGCCATGCCATGTGCTGTGGACCTGGTGCTGGGCCCCCTACTTTACCCTCAGGGTGAGCACAGGAACCGCACGATGTCACGGTCTGTAGCTACTCTGTGCCAGTAACACACACGGTCAGTTCCCCCTACCAGGCCAGCATGCTATAGAGGCGCATACCCCATCTTGTGATCAGATGTAGGTTGCTGATCTGCATGTGTAGTGCATCATGGGTACGGGTGGGTTTACCCTATCCTGGTAACCACAGCAGTTTGTGTGGTGACCTGCAGTCTTTCTGTAGCCAGACAGTGGTATGCTAGCCACTGTAGAGATGTAGCCCACTGGTTACTTCAATGACTGTAGAGGCAGAGGTCATGGGTTTGATCCCACAGTGGTGTTGTTTAAGAATGCTGTCTGAGGCTTTTCATTTTCATTTCAATCAGTGCTGCCAGCAGAAACACCCTCACAGTGCTGTAGCCTAAGGTGCCTCATAGGCACCCTATACAGTGCCCTATAGGGCACATTATAGGGTGCCTTGGCGGACAGGGCACTTTATAATGTGACCTATGGGGCGCCTTATGAGACACCTTAGGTTACGGCACTCTGAGGGTGTTTTTGCTGGCAGCACTGATTTAAATTAAAAGAAAATGCCTCAGACAGCCCTTTTAGATTATACCACTGCAGGATCAAACCCATAAACTCTGCCTCCACTGTCATTGCAGTAACCAGTGGGCTACATCTTTATAGCTTCTAACACTGCACTGGCATGTACTTAGGGTTAACGCGTGTTAACGTGCCACGGCGCCCACTATCGCACGATACAGATTCTTGCTACCTTAGGACCAGAACGCCCACTCCTTATATGGCATTCTTCACATTATCGCTGCAACTAGCGCCAGTAACATTAAGATGGTTTAGTAAACATACCCCATAGTCTCAAAATGGGCCTGCACCTTAATGTAAAGAAGACAAAGATCATGACAACTGGCATAATCAAAAGGTTCATCGCTGAAGGGGAAGAAATTGAAATTGTGAACAACTTTAACCTACTTGGATCAACTATCAATAAAGAAGCAACAAGCAGTCAAGAAATCAGACAATGCATTGCTCTTGGCAGAATGGCTCTGAAAGACCTAGATAAGATTCTCAAGAGCAGAGATGTCTCTCTCCATACAAAGATTCGACTTGTTCAAGCCATGGTATTTTCAATAACATCATATGGATGTGAAAGTTGGACAGTGAAAAAGACAGACAGGAATAAAATTGATGCCTTTGAATTATGGTGCTGGCGGCGAATACTGTGTATACCATGGACTGCCTGAAGAACAAACCAGTCGGTACTAGAGGAGATCAAACCTAAGCTTTCTTTAGAAGCTCAGATGACAAGAATTCAACTTTCATACTTTGGACACATCATGCGAAGAGAGAGATCATTCGAGAAAGACATCATGCTTGTCAAGATAGAAGGTCAACGCAAAAGAGGAAGGCCAACAATGAGATGGATCGATACAATAACAGCAGCTTTGGGTACCAGTTTGTCAACAATGAGCCGCCTGACTGAAGACTGAAGACAATTTAGGATAGCTATCCAGAGGGTCGCCATGAGTCTACTCCGACTCGATGGCACATAACAACAACAACAAGAGCGCACTAAGGGGCATGTTTACAAAACTGTGCTACCAGGTAGCATGGGGTTCAATGCGCATCAAGTGCACCATGGTAAAATGTATCACATGCTAAAAATGCAACCGCAATAAAAATCCTGTGCTATATAATTAGCGCAAGTAGGGGTCGTTTTTAGCATATGCTCCTAGGCAATGTTGCGTTTAGCGTGGGTGCACTGACTTCTTACCTCACTGGGTGGCATTTTGTGCAGCTGTGCTCATTGCACAGGGGTGGACTGAAACCCAAGTTAGCTGCATGGGGACATGCCAGTCATACCTCTATATAGTAGTGCAAGTCAGGTGCTCCCTCTCGTGCTCCTTTTTGGGCTGAAGGCATGCTATCAGCGTGACTTAGTAAGCATGCCCAAATTCTCTCATATAAATTTATCTCTGCACTTACATTCATTAGCACACCTTAAGAAATGTAGTGCATACTGAATTGATTTAACACATGCTAACTTATGACTTAATGCCTGTTAAGTTAATTACCAAGTTGCAAAGTTCTAATGAGCATTAAAATTTTTTTTTACTAATACCAATATGTGAAATGAGCTAAAAGAAAAAATTCAAAAATTAGGAAAAGAACCAAAACCAAAAACATACTCAAAATGTCTGCCCTTTTCCCATCTCTAGTGTGACTGTGTGTGTGTACTGTATGCATGTGCTCACATAATATAGAAAATGACATGCATACATCCCATGTCTGCCATGACTTTGCCCAATCTATGCCTCTGAGAATGCCTGTGCATGGTCTGTGCACATAAGTATGCAAATCTTATCGATGAGTGCAATTATAGCACAGACTAGGCCATGCAATTTTATAAGAGCCATTTTGCACATGTAAAACATGCTTTACACGCAGAAAATGCTTTAGAAAATTTCTCCTTTACTTTATATATGAAACCGCATAAAGAAATGCTGGTGACGGTAAGCAGACCTTATCCGTCTCTAGCTGAGGACCTATGCATTCAGATTCATCTATTAAATGTCAACAAAATGTCCAGGATTGAGTTTTTTTCCCTAATCAGCAAAGGTAGCATAATACATTGGAAAAAAAGCTCTCTTTGTGAAATCTGCACATCAGTGCTTCATCAGATTTCACCCATACAGAAATCTTCCCTGAAGTAAAAGGTTTCAGGAATGAGTCTAACTTCCTAGGGAACAATCATAAAGCGACAACTGGGAAAGAGAGGGATTGTGTCACTAGGGTTCCTGAAGTGCTCCTGCAGGTTAATGCACCTTCATTCATGACTTAGATCTATTTTCGGCAAAATTTCATTTGCTGCCTTTGGTGAATAAAATGAATTGCATTCTGAGGTCCAAGAAAGCTAGAAAATGCTTCTGCTTTCTTGGTAAACCCTGCATGAATGCCCGTAATTTGGGATTTTAGGCCTGCCTTTGCTCTCCAGCAAACACTACACTGCCATCTTGACCACATTCATAAGGCTCATTATCCCTGTTCAGAGGCAGATTTCTCAGCTAGTATCTGCAGCATCTGGAAAAGGGCAGAGGAAGCCACAGAACGTGCCGATGGTGTGATATCACCACGATCTAAAGTCAAGCACCAAAACCACTTCAAGACCTGCTCTGTCTCATTTAGATGTTCTCTGAAATGGCCCTACTGAAAGAAAGCCGCAGCCAAACACACACCTGAAAGTTCTTCGTAAGCCAACAAGAAAATGGCAGTGCCTTAGGAACACCAACATATGTACTCTTGAAGAGAAAACATGTATCCACCCTCCTCAAGAAACCTTTTCTAATGTCAGCTCTTCATTTCTTTCTTAGCTGAAGAACATCTCATCTGCCTGTGAAGATGTATCATTAGTACCTAAGAAAACAAAACACACTTTTACTTAGACAATTTGATAGTCATTCCCTTCCATAAATTCTTGACCTGACAGCTTAAAACAGTATCCAACACAACAATACAGGATGGCAAGGGAGTCTCATTTGCCCTATGCAAGAGCTTTCTCGCTCTACCGCCTACTCTGCAGGACTCAGCAGAAGACAGGCCGCCATCTCTGCGTTCAGATGGAGTGGCTCTGCCTTTATACATGCCACTTAAGGTGGGAATCAGGAAACTTGCACATGACATCCATCACCCACACGAGGAACGTTAATTATACGAGGTATGATCAAGGCTTGTTGTGTAGCTATATAACAATACGTCACACCACAATGCTAATAATCATGCAGTGACCTAGTTATGTGCTTTGCATGTGCAGAGTGTAGTGTGGATGCAGCACGCCTGTACTTTTTTAAATCACGTGATGTTTGGTATTATGTAAAAGCATATGGGGAGAGACCTAATGATCTAATCACGTATACCATGAAGGAAAGGTGAGAAAGGGGAGATATGATAGACATTTAAATATCTCCAAAGTATAAATATATAGGCATCAGACCTTTCTCAATGAAAAGGAAGCTCTGGAATTAGGAGTGATAAATTGAGGGTAAAAGTAGGCAGACTTGGGAGTAATCTAAGGAAATATTTCTTTACAGAAAGGGTAGTAGATCTGTGGAAAAGCCTCCCAGTTGAAGAGAAGGAATAAGAATTCAAGAAAGCATAGGACCAACATCGATAATTTCTCAGGGAGAAGACTAGACTGTTGGCATGGATGGGCAGATTGGATAGGCCATATGGTCTTTTTCTGCCATCTTCTGCTATTTTTCTATGTGGCATAATTTCCTGTAAGTATAGCCTGGTCTCTTTATGGCAAGGTAGATTTGTGTGACTAAAAAATAATTGTATTTAAAAGGACCTGTTAGACTCCCTCTGCCCATCTCCAATGTCCTGATATGCATAACACACTCAGAGGTCTGCACTATACTTATTTAGAAATGTTTATATACCTAGAAGGCCACAAGGAGTGCCTGTAGGACTAGAAACCGCAGTCCCTCCGGCCTTGAGGTTGCTGCCCTCCACCAGGATCTGAAACCTGCAACTCACCCCAACCATTAGGCCACTCCTTCCTTCTTGTCCTCTGTTAGCTTAGGAAAAGATTCACAGCACTCACTGGGGATACTGACACTTCACTTTACTGGATAAAATGTGGATTACAAGAAACTTAGGGGTATGTTTACTAAACTGCTTTAGTGCGATTAGCGTTAGGAGCCGTGGTAGAGACAGAAACCCCAAATAAGGACATGGGCGGTACATCATTGCCGACAACGCGCCGAGAACGCGCGCTACAAGGCGCCATAAATGAACGAGCGCTACAGGGCACATTACCGCGCGTTAATCTTAAGAAGGCGCGCAGGCATACAATCACAGCAACAGAGCTGTAGCACAATGGTTACAACACTGACTGATAGTACAGGGGTCATGGGTTCGATTCACCAGTGGGACTAATGTATAAGGCTGGCTGAGACAGCCCCCTTTACATTTAAGTAGTGATTGTTGAGGCATGTGACGTGTATCTTAATTTGTGCTGCCAGCAAACACACCCTCACTCCATAGGGCACATTATAAAGCGTACTGTCTGCCAAGGCACCCTATAATATCCCCTATAGGACACCTTATAAGGCTGTGAACAAAGCCCTGGCTGGCTGCAGAACTGCACGTCACCACACAAACTGTCTGCTGTGGTTACCAGGATAGGGTTAACCCACCCCGTACCCATGATGCACTGCACATGCAAATCAGCAGTCGAGAGATGGGCACAAGATTGGGTATGCAACCCCACAGCACCTCGGCCAGGTAGGGGGAACAGACCGTGTGTGGTACTGCCACAGACAGTCACATTGTGCGGGTACTGTGCCCACCCTGAGGTTGAGGTGGGGCGCCCAGCACCAGGTCCACAGCACCTTTCATGGCTGAAATACGCCATGCTGCGGGTCCCCATCAGTGTGTGATAGGTAGTTCCGTTAGACACACCTAGGATACGTCTGTGCCCTGCTGTATGTCTCGGTCATGTCTAGTCCTTATGGGCGATGATGCGCCCAGAATAGTGCATAATCCTGTGTTGGTGCCATGGTTACCTGCTGTAGGTGAAGGGGGAGGGGTGTATAGACCCATGGGCAGATCATGTACCAACACACAACACACCCTCTGGGGCTCAGGTTGGGAAACAGGATCACCCACCAATAGATCCACAGTCTACCTCCCTGCAATGGCAGCAGTAGAGGGGAACATCAACCCCAGCCCTGCTGGGGAACAGACAGAGTGGTACACATCCATAACGCAATAGCAGACAGACAGCAGGCCTAGAAATGCTCAGCTGCCCCCCCAGCATTATCTGACATTCTCCAGCAACAAGCCTCCAGCTGCTGCACCCTGCAAGGTGTTCCAGCAAGACACATACTAGCTGCAGACAGTCCACCAGCTAGTCCATGGTCCTGGAGGAGCTGCATGTACCCAGAACGGGGATGTCAGCATACACACCAAGCAGATAAGTCAATGATTGGGCCCCAAAAGAAAACCCATACATATCACAAGAAGAGAATACTAAAGAGCACTATGGGGGAACCTAGCCATGCCATGGTCACTGCTCAGTCAGGGTGAGAGTGACCGCCCAGCAGGACATGCTATGGCCACCCTGTCCGTGCAGGTGGTACCGGGCACTACAATGTCCGAGCCATTGCCCTATGCCCTGTGCAGATGCGGCCAGGCCAGGCCACCCTATCCAGGCTTTTCCCACAGTACCTTGCTCCTCATTATGCATATTGGCAGGCCAATACTGGCAACAGTGCTAGCAGTGTGGGCTGTGGAGGGTGTTGGCAGCCACCACACACTGGATAGACAAAAACACACTCCCCACACCTATGCCAGCATTGTGCAACTATACAGGTGTTGAGCAGCCCAGGCCACCACACCAGTCCTGGGCACAGAGCAGGCATGGCTATGGTACGCAATACTGTAGGAGTCACTCCCCAGGTTGGTAAACACTGTCAGACACAAGACTTGTAGCACACTCCACAGACATCAGAAAGGTTGCTATGATGCAGCTCACTCAGAATATTGTACTTAACCTAGGAATTGCTATCTGCCAGTAATCATAGCAACCTTTTTAAAGATGTGTACCATATTCCTAGGTTTAGGGTGGCATTACTAAAGTATGCAAGTGCTAGTATTGGGAGATGCACGCAGAGCCCAATGTCCTGCCTCTCCAGGAGGCTTTGGATAATGGGGCCTGTGGGTGTGGGTGTGTCTGCCCCTGTTGGCTGCTGCTTTACGGCAGAGGTTCCCAACTCCAGTCCTGTGGTGCCAAACACTGTTCGGGTTGTCATGCTGTCCCTCATGAATATGCATGAGATACATCTGCATACCAAGGGGGTGGCACATAGAAATGCAGCACAGGCATCTTAATCAGAGGCAGCATGGAACCGGAATGGTGTTTATCCCTCCAGGACTGCATTTGGGAGACTCTGCTCTAGGTAATGTGCATGTTTATGGTGTCCGTGCTTTGTAGGGTAAAATGTAGGTGTCTTGGGCATATTTACGTCATCTGCAATATAGGTGCTGTCTGTATTAGCACGTTGTAGTAGTGGGTAAAATATGGGGACTGGGTTGGTAGGAACCACAGCAGGGATTTGAACCCGTGACCCTCTGTTTCTGAATACACTGGTTTTGTGCACTGCACCACCTTGTCATCACAGAGTCAGTACATTCCTTGGTGATACCATGACTGTCCGTCAGATGGGGCCCATCTATTGCAGTACACGGCACCCACCTACACAGGGCTAGGCCACGGTCTGCTCTGGGCAGCTGCCACTGCCCCCTCCACTACCAGTATCCCTCAGCCACCATGCTGACATGCCCTTCTGCTGGTGGTGCGCAGTCTCAGGCCATCCAGTGTGCAGGTAGGCGGCTGCCTATGGTGCGGGTTCTGGGGTAGGGGTGCCTGCATAGACGTCCACGCTCCCCCCAGCCCCGCCTGCCAATGTTCCGTGCCCTTGGGGGTAGCTGTTGGGTACTATCCCCTGTGACACTGTGGGAAACACGCTTGTGCCCATGTTGGGCCTTCAGCAGTTGCTGTCTGGCTGCTCTGCTGTTTCAGCATTCGTATGGGCCACCTAGGCATCACTCTAGTCCGCACTGTGGCCCAGCTCCACCACAGCATGTGCTGCCTGCGGCCCTCTGTATCCCCTTCTCCGGCATCTGTCCAGTTGCCATTCCGACATGCCCGCCCTGATGTTGCGGGACATGTGAACGCCATAGGAACCCTGTCCGATTATGGGGGAAACCCTGAGCAGTGCTAATTCACTGTGAGCTCTTTCACCTTGTATGGGGACAGAGTATAGACCCTTCCACGATTTATATCTTTTCTATGGAGCTTACTCGGGGGGGGGGGGAGGGGTTGATGTTTCTCATTGATACCACTATTGACCAGCTTGGTTATGGTTTTTTTCCAGTTTGTTGGGGTCATTTTCAGTGTTTCTGTGCCCTTTTGTTCTGTGCACATGTATCACACTTATCACTTTGTTTTGGTTTCCCTGCCTGGGCTGTACATTGCTGACGCTGAAATGGTCTCTCTCCCCTGTAATGTGCATTTAACGGCAGGTTTTCATTCACGTTGGAATTCAGTTCTTCAGATCAGCGCGTTAGTGTGAAGGGAGCCTCTCCCCCCCCACTCTCTGCCCACTGACCCCTTCTCTCCGCCCTCTCTCCACCTTCTGCGGTGTTTTACCGCGCCGCGGGGCATTACGATCGTTAGCGCATCATAACGCGCGTTATGTAACGTTAACAATCGTAAGCGCAGCATAACGCGTGTTATGATGCGCTTACGATCGTTAACATTACATAACGCGCGTTATGTACGATTACCGCAGTTTAGTAAACATACCCCTTAGTAGCAATTTAATTCTTGTAATACAATAGCAGCAAACAGTCCTCACCCGCTCCACTCTCTAGTATTCAGTTTTGCCTCTTGCGGGGTAATACAACTCACCCCAGACATACTCTAGCTTTGGCTCATGATTACTGGGGAAACTCTGGCTCTTCACCCACCAACCTCTTCCTGTCCATCATTAGCTTCAGGCAATAGGAGACACTTGCCTCCCACACAAACTCCTTCCTCGTGTCACTTCGTTACTCACAATGGATCTAGATAATTCTTCTTTCCTCAGATCCCAGCGAGGTAAGCCTTTGCTGGTCCCCCTTCTACTTGTTCTAGGCTCCTTGCCACTAGAGAGCTCTTACTATCTCTGGGTGGCAGGAAAGAATTCCTGGGGGAACCTCTAGACTCTCCAGTCAACAGTGAGGTGACGCTGTAGCTGCACAATTCTTTACTCCCTTCATTTGTGCAAGGCCTAATTCAGTATCTGAGGGCACTCCTGACTCAGAAGGGGTGCATTCTCTGCCCTTTCCATGCCTCCCTGCATGCTAACCATGAAGAGCTACTTTAGCACACAGTAGCTATTGCTTTATTCCCGCTAACTGTTACCATGTGTGAAAACACGAGTTAATTGCCTGGGCACTTTAGTAAATGTGCTGCTTCGTGCGGTAACATTTTGGAAGAAACAATGAAAAAGCTCTTCTTTTGCAAAGAACTGGCAAATCCTTTGCATTCACTTCTTTTTTTTTTCTTCATCATGATAAGTAATTATTTAAAACACTTCAAATAGAAAGAGAATACCATGCATGAAATAGTCACCCCCTGCAAAATATAAACTAGCTGTAAGCACACAAACAGGAAGCCACAAGGACATGGATCCAAATACCATGAATTGCAGGGAAACCTGAGCTTGTACACGGGTATATTTACAGCATAGATCAAAATCTCTACATTTGTTATTTTTATAACCATTTGGCTAATGGCTTTCACAGTGACACTATATTTGGCACTGAGCCACAGCAGAGCAGAAATTTAGGCACATGAAGGTTGAGAAGTGGGTGTATTCAAGGACGTGAAGTACATTGTAGTTTGTAAAAGTTCCAGATGCTGAATAATCATCACGGGAAATGTGACATAAAAGAATAAGACAAAGTGAATTAACAATATGTTAATGGATATCCTTCATTGTTTTTAATTTAACAAAATCAAGCTTTGCCAAATTTCCCCCTTTGGGCAGATTCACTCAAACTCAGATTGTAGAAAGATTTATTCACCCGCTTAGGCAAATAAAAATAGCTGCATTCTATGTAAAACATAACCTCCTCACCTCCCCTAAATAAAACAAGAGGAGAAAGCATGCAGTGCTTGGCTCATGGAATTCTTTCCAACCCCTCTGTGTTTGTGTCTGTATGTGTGCATGCACACACCTGTCTGTTTGTATCTGCATTGCTCTTATATGTGTGTGTGTGCGTGTGTCTGTATATCTCTATTTTGTATATTATTTGATGAATATATCTCTGTTTTGTTTTCTGTATATATATTTTGTTATGCATGTTTGTATGATTGCATGTATCTGTGCATTCTTGCATGTGTTTGTGAATACTTGCAGGTATGTGTCTGTGCATGTGTGGACATATTAGTATGTGTGTGTGTGCATTTATTTAAAATTTTTATATACCACCCTCAGGCTTTCAAAAAGTCATCAAAGTGGTTAGCAAAAACAATATATCTATGCTTGTTCTCTCTCTGTGATTGAGCGAGTAGATGAGAGGGAGAGCTGTCTGACAGGTACAATTGCATAATTGCTATGCTACCGTGAATCAATGTTAGTATGCTGTGGCTGTTGCAACTGCTTTTCCTTTTTGGGTGGAGTGGGGGGTTGGGGCATCAGTTCTTTTCCATTTCCCACCACATGCAGAAACTAAACTTGTACAGCACAGGAAATTCTAGCTTACCTCTTTCTTTCCTTGTCTAGAAGAACATTCTAGTGCTCCACCCCCACAATCTTCCCATTGGCTGGATCCTACCTATAGTCAGGGCCGGCCCAACCATTAGGCAAACTAGGCGATCACCTGAGGTGGTAACATTTTTTTTGGGGGGGGGGGGGCAGCAAAGAGCAGAGCATTCAAAGGCAAATAATAGATTTGGGAGCCGGGGGTGTAAATCTTAAGGTCTGCCTAGAATGCCAACTTCTTTAACCAATTCTGGAGCTGGCCATGCCCACAGTTTCTACTGATAGACTGGAAGCAGGAAGGGTAGGCTCACTCACACAGGGGAACAGATTAGAGAATGGTCAGGGCCTAGCCAAGGGTATCTGATGCCCTAGGCCTAGGCAAACTTTCAGCCATGCACCCCCACCACCCCTGAAGTGTTCAGCATCTCCACTTGCCTTCCCTCTCCCCCCAGATGTTCAAGGTTCCATGCCATTTGTTTAATAGCATGACTGTCACTCCAGTGCCATCCCCAAAATGGTGCCACCCTATGCAGATACCTAATCTGTCTAGTGGTCAGGCTGGCCCTGAGAACAATAGATAGAGGTTTTAAACTATGAAATATGTCAAGACATGTCAGCCTTCCTAGTTTGCAGGCACTAATGTAAAAATCAGAAGAATCATGAAAAAAGCCAGACAATTGTGAATTCTAATTTCCAAATTGCTGAGCACATCTGACAGCAGCCCTCTAAACGTTTGACCCCAGGTATGCTCCTTGCTTGTCAATGCCTTAATCCACTGCTTTTCAAACATTTATCTGGTATGACCCCATTTTAACAGCTGAAAATTCACGTGACCCCAGATGATGATGATGAAATAAAAATAGCAGACCTCCAGCCTCCTTCTCCTCCTGACATTCATCTAAAGCAGGAAGGCAGAAGCAACAGTAGTGGCAACAGCAGCAGTCGGCACAGGGTCCCTTGTGTCAGTGTGCAGTGTGTGCTTACAGACCCCAGTACTCAGCATGGGTTTCCAGTCTAACAGGAAGCTTGCCCAGGAGGGCTCACAGATCTCATGCTGACTGGTGACTTGGCATAGGTCACAGTGAAAGTCCAGAGAAAAGAGGAAATGGCATGTTTCTATGACCCCAGCCACTGATGATGTGATCCCATTTGGGAATCACTGACTTAATCTAACCCTTCCCATGGCAACAGAAACTAGCTGGCTATACAGCAGCAACCAACAAGAAAGCAGTACAATTCAGCCAGTATGTTTCACAGTAGAAATAACAGCAAAGAAAATGAAATATATGTCAGTAATGTAAAATGCTGTACATCACATCTAGGGAATTATTTGTAATCCCTGTGTCTGTGTGTATGTGGTGTTCATGACCTCAGAGGTCATGGTATCTCGACTAGAAAAGTCATGAAGACTCTTTATTTTGCAATCTCACTGCAAGGAGCACTAGAAGACATGCTCATTTCTAAGAATATTGATGCATGATGTGACTGTTTTTTCTGCTGCATCTCAGTATTTTTCCATGAAAGAACAAGAGGAGTGTTAACTGCATCCTATTAAGACTGTCATGATGGTGATAGTTTAGCAATGGGACATTGCAACTTATTTTCCCCTGTTAAAATCAATACATTAAAAAAGCATCTTTGAACGTCTGTGACTTTCAGACCTGAGCCAACTTCTCCCATTAGTGTGCTCTTAATTGTAGTTAGGTGGACAATCTTGAATTTTTTTTCACATATGTTGACCCAGAATTGTTTGACAGAACTAAATTCCAAAAAGCAATTTAATAGGTGGGCCTCTTGTGTGCCACATTGATTACTATTTACTGAGGTATTATCCACATTATGCACACTCCTTTGGTGGCCATATGCAGTAATATCTCTGTAAAAGTTTTAATTGAACACTGAATACTGAAAGTTTGACATTGAAGATTTAATTGTAGGTCAAAAATATCTACTGAGCAATTACTTTCCCTTTTCCTTGTTGCTGTTTGCTTACTACTTTCTCAATAAGTTGATCAACATCTTCCCTAAGAAGAAATTTACATATGGATGATACAAATATTCTATCAACTTGTAGGGGATGTATCCATTTATCAAAGTATTGTGTCACACACTATGGATTTATTTTCCTTGGTCAAAGAACAGAGAGGATTCGATTTCGATTTTTTGACCTTCCAAAGGCAGATTGATTTAAACTCAATGTGCTGATTTCATTAAAAACATTGGAAAATAGTATTATGCCCACAAATCAATTTTTTTAAAGCAGTTTTTCATACAAGTAGTGAGAGCACCTGTTGTAAGCCTGTCTGTTCATCCATTTGCATGCAGGAAATCTTAGTATCGGACGTTCATGTGCTTTTGAAACTAAAACTTCAAATGCTGAAGGCAGAGAAAAGAGACTCACATAGCAGTGAAGGAACCTGGTGCTGGTAGGGAGCCCAGGGCCTACTACCTGAAGGCTTCCTGGTAACCACAGAGAGTGAGGTCATGGGACACATGAAGAGGGGCTGGGCAGAAGATGAAGTGCAGCAGGTGACAGTGGATGGATTGGTTAAAGGTAAACCTAAGGAGGCAGGGTAGCAAAGAAGCAGAAGAAGAATAGGAGGAAGGAGTACACGAGAGTAGATGAGGGGCATGCCTTTAATGGCATAACCGGCATACTAATCCAGTTTGGAAGCTCTGAAGCCTTCTATGGAAGGGACTGCAAGCAGAACATAAAACACAGCTAGTCTCTGACGGATAATACCGGAGTAGCGAGGAGCAGCTTACAACATAGCTGTCAAGAGTTGGGCCCGCTCTACCGTGCCAATCAGAGTCTGCTCCTCATCTCCCATTCTGCAGCCTTCTGTGCGGCCGTGTGCATTGAGGAGGTCTACCATGTGATCAGCGTCGACATGCCTTGGGGTTCCTCCACTCCTGTTGCTGCCTAGGAGGATCGAAACATCAGACGGAAAAATGAGAACCCAAGGCTATGGCCTACAGAGAGTGTGTCTGGTATGGAAGTCTTGAGGACTATCTAAGTTGGTTTCTGTTGCCTATGCAGAATTGACTATTTTGCACCATTGAACTGTGAGGTAGTCTAAACTGGGACATTGCCCGGGACATAATTGTTATCACCCTTATAAACTTTTCAAATCAGTAAGTATTGGACCCACATTCCTATTGCAGTGCAACTGGACATACAGTGTCTAGCGAAAGTATTCATCCCCTCTGTGTTTGTCCTGTTTTGTTGCATTACAACTTGGAATTAAAGCGGAGTTTTGGGGGTTAGCACCATGTGATATACACAACATGCCTACCACTTTGAAGGTGCAAAATATCCTTTATTGTGACACAAACAATAATTCAGACCAAACCCCCCCCCCCCTGAAATCAGAAGTGTGCATATGTATTCACCCCCCCCCCCAAAGTCAATACGTTGTAGAGCCACCTTTTACTGCAATTACAGCTTCAAGTCTCTTGGGTATGTCTCTATTACCCATTCCTGAAGGCAAAACAGCTCCAACTCCTTCAAGTTAGATGGGTTGTCTTGATATACAGCAATCTTCAAGTCATGCCACAGATGCTCAATTGGATTGAGGTCTGGGCTTTGACTAGGCCATTCCAAAACATTTAAATGTTTCCCTTTAAACCACCTTTAGCAGTATGTTTAGGGTCATTGTCTGGCTGGAAGGTGAACCTTCATCCCAGCCTCAAATCTCTGGCAGACTGAAACAGGTTTTCCTCAAGAATTGCCCTGTATTTAGTGCCATCCATCGTTCCTGCAATCCTGACCAGTTTTCCTGTCCCTGCTGATGAAAAACATCCCCACAGCATGATGCTGCCACAACCATGTTTCATGTGGGCATGGTGTTCTCGGGGTGATGGGAAGTGTTGGCTTGTGCCACACATGACGTTTCCCATGATGGCCAAAAAATCAATTTTCGTCTCATCTGACCAGAGAACCTTCTTCCATGTGTTTAGGGAGTCTGCCAAATGCTGTTGTGCAAACTCCAAATGTGTTTTCTTATTTCTTTCTTTAAGCAATGGCTTTTTTCTGGCCACTCTTCCATAAAGCCCCACTCTGTCCTATGGAGAGATACTCCCATCTCCACTGTGGATCTTTGCAGCTCCTTCAGTGTTATCCTTGGTGTCTTTGCAACATTTCTGATTAATGTCCCCCTTGCCTGGTCTGTGAATTTTGGTGGGCTGACTTCTCTTGTCAGGTTTGTAGTGGTGCCATATTCTTTCTATTTTGTTATAATGGATTTAATGGTGCTCCGTGGGATATTCTGAATTTGGGATATTTTTTTTATAATCCAACCCTGATCTATACTTCTCCAACTAAGGGGTATGTTTACTAAACGGGGCACTTGTGCGGGGCGCACCTGAGCGCCCTAAAATGATGCATTTAAGTGCTCTTAAGCGCCCCGTACGCGTGCGTGGCACATTAACGGGTCCCGCACGCGTGCACCGAAAACGCGCACGTTTGCGGGGCGCTCATGTGCGATAGAGGCGTGGAAAGGCGAAATGAGGGCGGAAGAAGGCCCCCGAGGGGCGGAGAGACGGGGTCAATGGGTGGAATGTGGGAGGGGAGAGACTCCCCGCACAGGAGCGTGCCCAAATTTACAAGGAAAAAATACCGCCAGTGAAACACTCGCGGTAGAAAGCATTTAAAGGGAAGAGAAACCAGTTCCGTCAGCAATGTACAGGAAAACCGGGGAAACCAGCAAAACGTGAGCAGTGTGATACATGTGCACAGCACAAAAATGCAAATAAAAATAGAAAATGACCACAACAGAACTATTAAAAATAGTAATTCAGCTGGGGAACAGTTATAGTGATGGGCAAATACAGAAAACACACCCAGCAAAGCTCCAGAAAAAAGAAATGAATTTTGGAAGGGTTTACGGAGCGGAGACTCTTCCAAAAAACATTTCCTTTTGTGGAGCTTTCCTGGGAGTGTTTGCTATGGTTGCCCATTAATATCACTGTTGCCCAGCGTGGTGATATTTTGTCCCCCATTTCCCGTGGTCATTTCCGAGGTTTATGTGCACGTTTGTCACCAGACAGGGTGCATATGCCCACAGTAAATTTGCGTAGAGCAGGGTTTGTGACTCCATCCTGCCAGGCTTACTACCTCCAGGGGCTGCACTGTCTACGTGGCCATAGTGTGGTGCAGCGGACAGAGTCAGTACCTCTAGGACCAGAGGGTCAGAGGTTCAAAGCCCAGCTGGGGCACTTGCCAGCCCAGTCCCTATATTTTACCCACCACTAAACACAGATAGCGCAGACACCCCTGTATTGCAGGGGACATAAGCATGGGGAAAACACCCATATTATACCCAACAACGCACACACACCACAACAATGGGCATTACCCACAGTCAAGTACCCCAAATGCAGTCCCGTACTGCCACATTCCAATCAGGTCACCTGCTTTTTATGGGAGAAGCTCATGCCAGCATGTTGGCGGACGAGTACATGTGGTGCAGGGGGCAGTGCCTGCTAGCGACAGAAGACAGAGGCCTAGTCATGTGCAGGCTGGCACAGTCCACAGCAACAGACAGGCCCTGCCGGATCCACAGTCATGGACTATCCAGGGAATTCAGCCAATCTGTGGCTACACAGTGGTGCAGTGCACACAGACAATGCATGCAAGAACAGAAGGTCACAGGTTCAAAGACCAGCTGGGGCTACCAGCAATCCTGCCCACATATTTTCCCCACAAATAAACAGTGACAGTAAGGACACACCTTTCGTGACGAGGACATATGCAATGGTAATACATCTATATTTACCCCACTGAGCACAGACACCATGAACAGGGGCAGAACCTATAGCAGAATCCCCCAAATGCAGTCCTGGTGGGCCACACACCAGTCAGGTTCCATGCTGCCACTCATACAAATGCCTGTGCTGTATATCTATGCACCACCCCCACGGCATGTAGATGTAGCTCATGCATATTCATGAGGGACAGCAGGAAAACCCGAACAGTGTGATGCAAAACTGGACTGGAGTGGGGAAGCGCTGCCGTAAAGCAGCAGCCAACAGGGGCAGACACACCCACACCCACACCCATAGGCCCCATTGGCCAATGTCTCCTGTAGAGGCAGAACATTGGACCCTGCGTGCATCTCCCAATACCAGCACCTGCATACCTTAGTAATGTCACTCTACACCTGAGGTACACAGCTCTGAAACGTTTGCTAAGAGTACAGGCTGATAGATATCCCTACGTTACGCACATACTGCTAGTTGACCCCATCTGAACAATCTGTTTGGTGTCTGCGGTGCGTGCTCCAGGCCTGGCCTCTGACGGTGTTCACCACCCTGGGGAGTGACCCCCAGCAGTACTGCGTACCATATCCATGCCTGTGCCGTGCCCAGGACCGGTGTGGTGGCCAAGGCTAATCACCCCCTCAATAGTAGCACAATGCTGGCATAGGTGTGGGAGTGTGTGTCTGTCTATACAGTGTGTGTTTGCTGCAAACACCTTCCCCAACCCACACTGCCAGCACTATTGCCAGTATTGGCCTGCCAATGTGCATAATGAGCAGCAAGGTACCATGGGTATAGGTCAGACATGGTGGGCTGGCCAGGATGCATCTGCACAGGGCATAGGGCACTGGCTGTGACATTGTAGTGCCAGGCCACCACCTACACAGACAGGGTGACCTCTGTATGTGCTGCTGGGGGAGCACTCTCACCCTGAGTGTTCAGTGATGACAGCATAGCTAGGCACCCCCATAGTGCTGTATTGTGTTTCTCTCTTGTGATATATATGGGTTTCCTGTTGGGCCTCCTCACAGAACTCTCTGCTTGTGTGTGCTGCCACCCCAGTTTTGGGTGCATGCATTTCCATCAGGGCTGACCAGCAGACTGTTCACAGCTGGTATGTGTCTTGATGGAGTGCCTTGCAGGGTGCAGTGGCTGATGGCTTACTGCAGGTGAATATCAGATAGTGCTGGGGTGCATCTTTGGATATGCAGGCCTAAAGTCTGTCTGATGTTGTGTTATGGATGTGTGTGGAGCTGCTTGGACTGCCCTGTAGGGTGTCTGTTCCGCAGCAGGACTGGGGTTTGATGGTCCACTCTGCTGCCATGGGGGGGGAGGGGTGTGTGTAGGATGGGGATCTGTTGTTGGGGAGGGGTACAGGGTACTTTGACCACCTAGGGGGTCCATGGTGGTTTCCACTAACTAAGACAGACAGAGATATCCAACATGTTTCTGCAGCACCTTCCTATCTCACAGGTTAGTACTGTTGTGTAACTCTGTCATGGCCTCATCCAGCCATGGCTGGTGTTGTGGACCTGGTCCTGGGCGCCACATCACACCCTCAGGGTGAGCACAGTACCCGCACAATGTGACGGTGTGTAGCTACTCTTTGCTGGTAGTCCACCCGCTCAGGACCCCCTACCAGGCCAAGGTGCTGTGTGGGTGCACATGGACAATTCCCCCTACCAGGCCGGGTAGCTGTTGGGGTGCATTCCCCATCTTGTGTGCATCTGTGGACAGCTGATTTGCATGTGCAGTGCATCATGGGTACGGGTGGCCTAACCCTATCCTGTCTACAACAGCAGACTGTCTGTGGGGTGACGTGCAGACTCTCTGCAGCCAGCCAGGGGCTTGCTGTCAGCTGTAGAGCTGTAGCCCAATGGTTACATCACTCCCTGTACAGCCAGAGGTCATGGGTTCAAACCCACAGTGGGGCCCTTTGAGAGGGCTGTCCACAGCTTTATTTTTATTTACTGTACATATGTCTATGCCGGCAAAACCACACACAGCTTACTATACCCATTAGGTGCCTCTGAGGGTGCTTTATAGGGTGCCCTATAGGCCACCTTATGGTTGCCATCCATATAGGGTGCACTATACATTATCCTGTGTCGCAACATACATGGTGCCCTATAGGGGACATTCTAGGGTGCCTTGGCAGACAGTGCACTGTAACATGTGCCTTACGGGCATCCATATGTTAACACACTGTGAGAGCGGGTTTACTAGTGGTGGGAAATAAAATATAAATGGAAGGCCTCCTACAGCACTCCTCACCATGATACATACTGCCCCAGCCAGCCTTGTTCACTGGGCACTGTGAGGGGTTGAACCCCTGGCCCCTGCATCATTGGTCAGTGTCTTAACCATTGTGCTGTGGCTCTGTTCCTGTGTTTGTGCATCCGCGCGCAGCCTTGTAGCCATCAGCGTGCCATCTTGTGGCGCACTAAATTAACAGCGCGCCGCCTTATGCCGCACAACATGGAAATGCCCCTAAAATAATGCCTCAGCCAGCTGTCTTCAATGGGCACTGTGGGGAATTAAACCCATGATCCCTGCACAAGTGGTGAGTGTCTTAACCATTGTGCTATGGCTCCATTCCTATTATTTGCACATCAGCGCGCCACTTATCCCTCCCACTATTGGACTGCCCCCTCACACATCAGCGCGCCGCCTTCTGCCCACCGGCTCGCCGCCTTCTGTTGCCCACATTTATCAGTGCACCGCCTTCTGCCACCCAAACTTAACAATGTGCTGCCATCTGCTGCCCACACTAAACAGTGCGCTGCCTCATGCCGTAATAAAAATAACAGTGCGCCGCCTTCTGCCGCCCAAAATTAATATGCCTCCTAAACCACTTTTGCCCATAAATGTTGATGCCTCAGCTGGTCTTTTTTGTTGAGTGCAATGGGGGTTTGAACCCCTGGCCCCTGCACCATTGGTTGGTGTCTTCACTGTTGTACTACGGCTCTGTTGTTTGGTTTTGCAGCAGCGCCCCACTTAGCCTTCCCACGCGCTAATGTGGGCCCCGCACATTAGCGCGACGCACACACGTACGGTCCGGTTTTTTGCTTTTTTCTGCCTGGCCCGCCCACTCCTTATATGGCACCAGCACACTAACGGGAACCCGCACAGCAACGGTGTTTAGTAAACATGCCCCTTTGTCTCTGACCTGTTTGGAGTGCTCCTTGGTCTTCATGTTGCTTACTTAGTGGTGTTGCAGAGTCAGGGGCCTTATTTATACAGGCATCATGCAACACTGATTGCACACAGGTGAACACTAATCAACTAATTATGTGTCATCTGGTTAATTGGTTGGACCAGATATTATTTAGGGGTTTCATAGCAAAAGGGATGAATGCATATGCACTCAAAATTTTTCAGTTTTTACTTGTTTTTTTTTTATATATGCAAGGTATTTTATTGTCACTCTGCTTCACCAATTTGGACTATATTCTTAGGTCCATTACCTAACATCCAAATGAACCTCCATTTTCATTCCAGGTTATACATAATGCGACAAAACAGGACAAAAACTGAGGGGATGAATACTTTCATAAGGCACTGTACCTGTGATCAGTTGTCAGTACTCACATGTTTTGAAGTGGCCCATGATTAATGGCTCTAATGTTTAAAGATGTTTACAGATTCATAGATTACATGTGATAAAGGGATACCTGTTGCCTGTACTCACTGTTAATAGATTACTTCCTCTACTAAACAAATTTCCTTATCTGATAGTTCAGTGCTACTTTAAGACTTTTACTTATTTGTAATGTTATTTTATTTTATTTTTATCCTTATTCACTTACTAATTTGTTATCCCTCCTTTCTCCTAATTGTACTTTGGCCTCACTGGCATTTCTTAGGTTGATTTGCTCCCCCCTTATGGCTCCACATCACTTTTTTGTTTCTTTTTCTGATTCTTCCCTCATTCCATCAACCTAAACCCCGCCCCTCCTTTTCACCCTTTATCCACCTTCCCCATTTTGCCCTCCACCCTCTCCTCAGCTCTTGAGCTTCACCTTTTACTTCCTCTCATTCATCCCTTTGTAGGGCTGGTGCCTGCTCTGAACCAAAGCCTGAATTAAACAAGATGAATTCTTTTCTTATAACTCAGTATCAAAACTTGCAGATCAAGCAATTTGCAGATTTATGTACTTCATAGCAGAAGTATTATTTTCTAGCTGACTACGTGGAGAAGAACACTGCTGAGACCTTCACTGTGCTACTGGTACTAGCATTTGCAACAATGTATGGACTTGCATACCAGCAACTTTCTCGCACCATGGTCCTTTGTTTGCAAAAGGACCACCTAATAGCTGCTACTGGATTTGGTGAACAAGACATACAGGATTTGAAACCAGCCAATCACCGGGCTGTCAGGAGAAAGAATCACATGCTGCACACACACGCAGCACTCTGGGAACATGCACAGAGGCTTGCAAAACACCTGGGAACTTTTACTTCTGACACAGACTGTTTTGCGGGCTTTTTCTGCCATTCTCTGCACTTCATGTGCTTGCTTGCCTGTCTCTCTGGCTGGAAAGTCAGACAGTGCCAAGGGCAAAACCTCGGGATGGAATGAATCTCTCCCACAGACCTGTAGCTGATGTTGGACCTCTGCCATACTTTGATTTCGTGCAGTTCCTGAGACAATTCTTTTGACCCAACTACAAGCGTTCTGGCTAGAGCTAAAGTACTGGTCTTTAATCCCCCCCCCCTCAAGGTTGGGGCTAGCTTAGACATACAGATAATATACTGTATGTCTGAGTGCAGAGCAAATCAGTGAAGTTGGTTGCTAAAACAGAGATTAGGCATCTTGATAATTGTAACATAGGACTGTAGAACATATTACCTCAGAAAACTAATTTATGCTAATATTTCACTATTTTTTTGTATCAGTAATAAAGCCTAATTTATATACAAACACAAAATTGGTTCTTGTTTTATTACGTGGTTTGTTTGCCAGGTAGTTCTATGGAATCCTGGAAAAGGGAGAGCAACAGTTTTCCCTAGACATACTGAGTATTTATACATGTGTATTTATCTGCTACTGACAATATTTCCTATACCTCTCCTTCCTCTCTAAAACAGTCTCATCCTCGTTTCCACCGAGCCATCTCCTCTCTCCTTCACACTCTTCATCTTCTTCACCTTCTTCTGTTTTCCTGTGATGTTAATTCCAACCCCGGCCAATGTTCACTTTTATTTCACTCCCATATATTATTTCCTCTCTCTACCATCCCAATCTCATCCATATCCCTCTCCTTCCCCCCCTCCCTCCCCTTCTTTACCCATGATCTCTTTATCTTTCACGTTTTCCATCTTCTAGCTCTTACTGAGACCTGGCTCAGTCGCTGCCCTCTGTCACGGCGGCTACCATTTCCCCCTCCCCCCACTCCTTGTGCCACTGGTCACGGTGGTGGTGCTGGGTTTCTATTTTCTCCTTCTTGCCAATTTCAGCCCCTCCTTCTACCTCAGTCTCACTCCTTTTCCCTCTTTTGTAGTCCATTCCATCTATCTTTTTAATCCCTACCTCTCCGGATTACTGTTATCTATAGACCTCCTGACAAGTCCATTTCTACCTTTCTCACTGACTTTGACTCATGGCTTTCCTTATTGCTGGATTCTTAAAACATAAGAACATAAGAAATGCCATACTGGTTCACACCAAAGTCCATCAAGCTCAGTATCCTGTTTCCAACAGTGGCCAATCCAGGTCACTAGTACCTGGCAGTTTCCCAAAAAGGCACACAGGTTCCACAATGCTTGTATTGGGGCAAGCAGAGGATTTGCCGGGTCCTCTTTAATAATGGCTTATGGACCTTTCCTCTAGAAACTTGTCCAAACCTTTTTTAAACCCAGCTACTCTAGCAGCTTTTACTACATTCTTCGGTAACGAATTCTAGGGGTATGTTTACTAAACTGCGCAATTGTGCGGGGCAATGTTCCCTCTAATTTTCTGTAGGCGCATAAAATATCAGCTGTGCAGCTTTTGAAGGTAGGTTACATTTTTGTGCGCCACATAACGACACTCGGAGTTATATACTTTAAAATTTGACTACACATCAGAATACAGTATGTACACCACATTGATTGCACCAGAAAACATTGTAGAACTTGTGAAAACCGTAAATACATAAGAACTTTTAAATTTTAAGACGTCTTTATTGTTTTCTATCAGAATCAGAACCGTAATTTTTGTGCGCTCTGTTGTAAAGTATGTGCGCTCGCTCGGTGAGGTGTGTGCGCGCGCACACGCACACAGCTTAGAGGGAACAGTGGTGCGGGGCGCACTTAAGCATGTGCTAAGGTACCTTAGCACATGCTAATAGTGCATTTTTGTGCCCCTCACACGTGCGTGCTGCACTAACGGGCCCGCACAAGTGCGCGGCGCGCTGAAGTGCGACAGAGGCGTGGAAAGGCATTCTGAGGGCGGAGGAAGGCTCCCGAGGGGCGGAGGGACAGGGTCAATGGGTGGAGAGTGGGAGGGGAGAGGCTCCCCGCACAGGAGCGGGGCTGAAAATCAAGCTAAAAAATACCGCGAGTGAAAACCTTGCGTTAGAGCCGATTTAAAGGGAAGAGAAACCATTTCCGTCAGCAATGTACAGCAAAACCGGGGAAACCTACAACACGTGAGCAGTGTGATACATGTGCACAGAACAAAATAGCAAATAAAAATTGAAAATGACCACAACAAAATTCTAAAAAATTATAATCCAGCTGGGCAACAGTGATATCAATGGGCAACAATAACAAACACTCCCAGGAAAGCTCCAAAAAAAAGAAATGATTTTTGGAAGGGTCTACGCTCCGTAGACCCTTCCAAAAATCAATGGGGAGCAAACTCATGACCCCTGTATCAGCAGTCAGTGCTTTAACCATTGTGCTCCACTGCTGCGCCTCCTTGCATGTCAGCGCACCTACATATGCTTTTCATTCCTTACACTGCACAGTGCTGCCATCAAAAACAGTACTCTGACCTTGCGGTACCACATACGGCACCCTATAAAGCGCCCTATAAGCAACATTCTAGGGTGCCTTGGCGGACAGTGCACTTTAAAATGTGCCTTATGGGGCGCCTTATATTAACATGCTTTGAGAGTGCATTTGCTAGTAGTGATAATTAAAATAAAAATAAAATGCCTCCTAAAGCAATCATCCCCATAATATGCCAGCTGTCTTCATTGAGCACCAAGGGGGTTTGAACCCCTGATCCCTGCACCATTGGTCAGTGTCTTAACCATTGCGCTGTGGTTTTGTTCCTGTGCTTGTACATCAGCGCGCCGCCTTATGCCTGTCAATATTAAAATGCCTCCTAAAGCAATAGCACACTGCCTTATGCTGCCCAATATTAAACTGGCTCCTAAAGTAATGCCTCAGCCAGCTGCCTTCATTGGGCACTGTGGGGGATTGAACCACTGAACTCTGCACCATTGGTCAGTGTCTTAACCATTGTGCTGTGGCTCTGCTCATTTGCTTGCACATCAGCGCGCTGCTTATGCCTCCCGCGCAGCTTTCTCATGCGCTAATGTGCGGGGCGCACATGGGCGCCGGGCACCTTAGCGCATATGTAAATCACGGTTTTTCTTTTTCACAAAGAAATGCCCATTCCTTATATGGCACCCGCACTCTAGCGCGGCCCGCACATTAGCGGGGTTTTAGTAAACATACCCCCTAGTGTTTGATTACACATTGAGTGAAAAAACATTTTCTCTTATTAGTCTAAAACGGGTTACGCTGTAGCTTCATTGCATGCCCCCTAGTCCTTTCGACTTTTTGATGGCGCATACAATTGATCTATGTTTACCTGTTCCACTCCATTCATTATTTTATAGACCTCTATCATATCTCCCCTTAGTCGTCTCTTTTCCAAGTTTAAGAGCCCTAACCTTTTAAGCTTCTCCTCATAGGGGTATCCTTCCATCCCCTTTACCATTGTGATGGCTCTTCTCTGTATCTTTTCTAATTCCGCTATATCCTTTTTTAAGATATGGCGACCAGAATTGCACCATGGAACAATACAGAGACATTATAATATCCTTTGTTTTATTCTCCATTCCTTTCCTTATGATTCCTAGCATTCTATTTGCCTTCTTGGCTGCCGCTGCAAACTGCGTGGAGGGTTTCAATGTGTTATCCGTGATGATGCCTAAGTCTTTTTTGTGGGTAGTGGTTCCTAATGTGGAACTTTGCATCGTGCAACCATAATTTGGGTTGTTCTTTCCTAGGTACATAACTTTGCACTTTTCCACATTAAATTTCATCTACCATTTGAACGTCCAGTCTTCCAATTTATCAAGGTCCTCTGGCAATTATTCACAATCCTCTTGGGTTTTAACAACTTTGAATAATTTTGTGTTATCTGCAAAGTTGATTACCACAAACTTTGAATAATTTTGTGTTATCTGCAGATTTATTCCCATTTCCAGGTCATTTATGAATATGTTAAAAAGCAGCGGACCCAGCACAGATCCCTGGGGTACTCCACTATTCACCTTTTTCCATTGGGAAAATTGGCCATTTAGCCCTGCCCTCTGTTTTCTTTTAACCAGTTCCTGATCCACAATAGTACACTGCCTCTTATTCCATTACTTTTTAATTTTGCCAAGAGTCTCTCATGAGGGAACTTGTCAAAGGCTTTCTGAAAATCCAGCTAAACTATATCGACCAGCTCACTTTTGTCTAGCTGTTTATTCACACCTTCAAAAAATATAACAGATTAGTAAGACAAGACCTTCCTTGGCTAAAGCCATGTTGGTTATCTCCCATTAAACCATGACTAACTACATTTTAGGTAATTTTGTTCTTTATAATGGTTTCTAATATTTTGCTTGGTACTGACATCAGGCTCACCGGTCTATAGTTTCCCGAATTACCCCTGGAACTCTTTTTAAAAATTGGCGCAACATTGGCCATTTGCCATTCTTCAGGTATTATATATGATTTTAATGATAGTTCACAGATTACTAATAGGAGGTCTGCAATCTCATATTTCAGTTCTTTCAACACCCTTGGATGTATACCATCCGGTCCAAGTGATTTTCTACTCTTTTGTTTATCAAATAGTTGTAATACATATTTCTTTCAAATTTTCTGAAACTCCATCTTTAAATACCATTTCAGTTATGGGTAACTTCCCTACATCTTCTTCAGTAAAGACCAAAGCAAAGAATTCATTCAGTCTCTCTGCTATGGCCTTGTCCCCACTTGGTACCCCTTTTACCCCTCTATCTCTATTGGTCCAACTTGCTCTCTCACAGGCATTTTGCTACCAATGTACTTTAATTTAAAAAGCTTTTATCAGTGCTTACGTTGTTACAATTTTTCGTGACTTGGCTACTTTTTCCATTTCCTGAAAGATGCTTTTTTGGCTACAATGGCCTATCTGACCTCACCATTAAACCATGCTGGCAGTTTTTTGAATTTCCTTCCACTTTTCTTAAACCTTGGAATACAGTTGGTCTGTGCTTCTAAGATAGTATTTTTAAACAACAACCATGCTTTATGTAAATCTTTAACCTTTGCAACTGCTCCTTTTGGTTTTTTCTTAAGTATTTTCCTCATTTTATCATAGTCTTCCTTTTGAAAGTTAAAAGGTAATATTGTGGATTCCCTTGCCATCCTTCATCCATTTATTAAATCAAACGTGATCATGCTATGATAACTATTCTTCTTCCTTCTCCCTTATTCTTTGTGACTTTAATTTTCATATTGATAACCCTTCTGACTCCTGTTGATGAGGCTATAAATTCCAATAATACTGCTCTCTCCTCTGCGCTGTATACTCTTGCTCTGCCCTTCACCTCAGCTCTAGCTAACTTCAACTACCCACTACCTATGATTCTGTGCCTGCTCAGCCAAGTGCACTTGGCTCAAATCATGTTCCCTTTCTGACTTTCTTCACTTCAAATTCATGCTTACTTCCTTCAAGCCTGCCATTGCTCTCACCAAGCAAAACTATTTTATCCATTTGAATAGCTCTCTTGCCTTTGACTCCTGCCATCTCTTTTCAATTCTCACCTCTCTTCTTAAGGCACCACTGCCTCCAATCCCTCCTTCTCTTTCTGGCCAAATCCTAGCCGACTATTTCCATGACAAAATCCATAAGATGTCACTCCAGTTCCCCTTAAATCTTCTTCATCCCCTCTTCCATATGAACTTTTGCCCTCAATCTCTATCACTCTTTCATCCTTTTCTAAGATTTCCGAAGAGGAAACCTCTCTTCTTCTTCTTTCCTCCTCTAAACTCACCTTCTAATTCCCAACTGTCCCTTTCACTTCATTTCCAAACTTCTTGAATGTGCAGTTCTCCTCTGCTGCCTTGAATTTCTCTCCTCTCAAGCTCTCCTAGATTCACTTCAGTCTGGTTTTCATCCCTTTCATTTTACTGAAACAGCGCTTGCCATAGTCTCCGGTGACTTGTTCCTGGCTAAATCCAAGTGTCTTTACTCAGTTCTCATTCTTCTTGACCTTTCTGTTGCTTTTGATACTGTTGACTACCTCCTTCTCCTTGATACCTTGTTTTCTCTTGGTTTTAGGGGCGCTGTTGTGTCCTGGTTCTCTTCTTTTCTCTTATAGTCCAAGCCCGTATCTCTGCCTGCTTATCTGACATCGCTGCCTGGATGTCTCACCGCTGTCTAAAATTGAACATGGCCAAGACTGAACTTCTTATTTTTCTCCCTAAAACCTCTTCCTCCCTTCATCCTTTTTCTTTCTCTGCTGATAACATTCTTCTGCTTCCTGTTTTCCTCAGCCTGTTTCCTCTGCTTCCTGTTTCCTCAGCCTGCTTCCTGTTTTCTCTCCTTCTCCACACATATCCAACAGATAGCTAAAATTTGACATTTCTTTCTCTATAACATTAACAAAATTCACCCCTTCCTCTCTGAACACACTACTAAAACTCTTATCCACTCTTAGGTCACCTCCTGACTCATCTATTGCAGCCTCCTCCTTGCTGGTCTCCCTCAGAGTCATCTCTCTCCACTTAAATCTATTCAGAGCTCTGCTGCGTTGCTAATCTTCTGCCAGTCCTGATACACTCAGATAACCCCTCTTCTCAAACCACTTCATTGGCTCCCCTTCCGTTTCTGTATGCAATTCAAACTTCTCCTTCTGACCTATAAATGCAATCATTCTACTGCCCCTCACTACCTTTCCTCTCCCCTCTCCCTCTCCACCCCTCCTCGTGAACTCCGTTCCTCCTCTGGCTTCCTTCTCTCTTTGCCCTTTTTTTTCCACTGCCAACTCCAGACTTTGATCTTTTCACCTTGTTGCTCCTTATGTCTGAAACAAACTTCCTGAATCTATATGGCAAGTCTCATTGCTCTCCCTTTTCAAATCCATGCTAAAAGCTCAACTCTTTGAGGCTGCTTTTGGATCCTAATTTGTTTGTTCTCCTTTCCCTATTTGAACCCCTTGTTTCTCATATATTGTACTGTCTGTCTTGATTATATTGTAAGCTCTAACGAGCAGGGCCCATTTTCTATATGTTCTGGTACAGCGCTGCGTATGCCTTGTAGGGCTATGTAAATGATTAATAGCAGTGGTAGTAGAGGTAGGGGAGTAGAAGAAAGAATGTAGAGTAGAGTGTGAAAAGAGTGTGCTCTACAGACCTTTATCTTCAGAAACACAAATGTACAAATATAGACACACACATGCAACGTGTCTACTATGCCCTCCCCCACTTACATGCTCCTGTATACATCCCCATGCCCCCTCCACCTACATACCCCACCTATATACCTCTATGCACACATCCCTACCCACATGCATCTGCACCTACACACACGCCCACATCTCCCCTTCCTATATACACCCAAACGTCTCCTTCCCTAGGTCCACAAATGCACATATCCCCTCACTCTTCCAGCTGCAAAGACATTCCCATGCCTACAACATACACCCCTAGATGCACACACAGCATAGGCATCGGAAAGGGGTGGGGCCAAACGGGCCCTGGCCCCACCAAAAAATTGCAGCATAGCATGCAGCAGGCTGCCTGCAAGGATCCCATCCCCCACAGGCAGAAGAAGAAGAGGAGCCGCATTCGTGGCAAAGACCCTTCCTGTCTGCCTCAGGATGATCGGAAACCCACAGCCAGAACAGGAAGGGTGTTTGTCATGATTGCGGCTGGCAGGCAGCAGGCTGTCCGCGGGGATCCAATCCACTGTGGGGACTATTACTGCTGCGACTACTCATTTATGTGGCTCTACAAGGCGTACAGAGCATTGTATAGCGACATATAAGAGACAGTCCCCTCTCCTAAGAGCTAAGGGCCTGATTTTGAACAGGACAGTGCTATGCGCCGCATCGGCGCATAGCCTGCTCCCTTTCCACCTAACCTGGATTTTCAATGCCAGGGTCTTATGCGGCCCCGGCATTGAAAATCCGCGTCATGCCGCACAGCCAGAAAGCTGCAGGAGCTACCTGTGTAGCACCGATTTTCGATGCTACACGGTTAGCCCCTGCACCTTAAAGATAGGCAAGGTTTTCACATGCCTATCTTTAAGGCGAAGAGCAATAACTGTGTAGCATCAAAAATCGGTGTTACATGAGTAGCGTCATGGCCCGCCTCCGCTCCGCCCCCAACATGCCCTGATGCTATGCGGATAGCATCTGGGCGCGTTAGGGACATATCCGGGATTTTTGAAGGGTATTACCCATGTAGGTGCCCTTCGAAAATCCTGGATATGGCCTTTACACAGGTAACTAGAGCAGTTACCCGTGTAAAGGCCTTTGAAAACCAGGCCCTTACAGTCTAGTCAGGACAAACAACACAACTGGGGACTAGGATATATCTAGGAGAATGGTAAGGAAGCACGTAGGAGGTGACGAGGAGATTTGGGGGATCAGGATCAGGCAGAAGAAGAGGAGCCGCAATTGTGGCAAAGGCCCTTCCTGTCTGCCCGCGGTGACAGGATCCCTGCAGGCAGAACAGGAAGGATCTCTGCCCACGGGGAGGATTTAGGGCAGAGCCTGGAGTGGTGTTTAGGCCCCCCATAAAGAAAAAGGCCTTCTGTCACCCCTGACACATAGAAACCATCCTACATACATGCCCAGTCAGCTGTGTCATTTTCTAAAAATCATGGTCTCTGTAATAGCGTGGTTGAACAATCAGGGCCAACAAAACCAGCCACTGTTTTTTCAACACAAATAAACTTATTTCTTCCATACAGAAAACAAAATCCCTGGATTAGCAGCTGCAGATTTGTTTTACATGTGCTCTGTACTAGACTCTGCTTATGCTGTCCTCTCCTGGCCTTTCTTCCTTTGGCATGGGCCTTCCCCTTTTTGCTCTGGATTGAAGTTTTCTATGTTCCTGTGAGGCCTCACCAGTCACTCCTGGCTCCCTGCTGTCTTTCCCCTTAAGGTGGACTCTCTTTTAAGGAGGGCTGGGGAGAGCTTATATATGTTCTTTTACAGGGTTGATATTCAGTGACACTTACCTGTGCAGCAGCATATGCTATATGGATAAGTGCTGCTGAAAGACATATTCAGGGAACTATCTGAGTAATGCCACTAAATATTATGTCTGATCGCCTCAGCAAGCAGGGATAGTGCAGGGGCAGTTCAGGGGCGGAGCCAGGCCAGCGTGAGAAGTTTCTGTCTGGAGGGTAATTTTTTGAAGTCATGTGTAGTTAAAAGATTATTTGAGACATGCCAGTCAAGCAGGTACATACTTAATTTTACAAAAGAAGGGCATAAGTGGTAGACTACACGTGGCAAATCTAGGCATGATCACTACAAAATGTAGGACTGGTGTAAATGCCTGCGCCTAGATTTTTAAAGAATGATCGTAACTTATAATATCTGATTATTTACAGGAAATAAATTTGTGCTGTTCTTGCTCTACCCTAGCTCCGGCCACGTGCATGCTCACATTGAAAGTATGTGTCATTGGCTTGACGTGCGTACTTACAGAATACCAGCGCTGAATAGAAACATAGAAACATGATGACAGAAAAAGACCACATGGCCTATCTAGTCTGTCCTTCCATAACAACAACTACAACAGTCCACTTTTTTTCTTTAGAGATCCTCTGTGTTGGTCCCATGCTTTTTTGAATTCAGTTACTGTCCTCATCTCTACCACCTCCACTGGGAGACTATTCCATGGATCCACTACTCTTTCCGTAAAGAAATATTTCCGCATATCACTCCTGAATCTATCTCCCTTCACCCTCATCCCATGTCCCCTCGTAGCAGAACTTGCTTTCAATTGAAAGAGGCTCTCTCCCTGAACATTTATGCCACGGAGGTATTTAAACATCTCAATCATATCACCTCTATCCCGCCTTTCCTCTAAGGTGTACATATTAAGATCCTTAAGTCTGTCCTCATATGCTTTATAATGAAGCCCACTAATCATTTTAGTAGCCATCCTCTGCACCGACTCCATCCTGTTCACATCCTTTTGAAGGTGCGGTCTCCAGAATTGCACACCATACTCCAAATGAGGTCGCACCAAAGACTTATACAGAGGCATTATCACCTCCTTTTTTCTGCTAGCCATTCCTCTCCGTATGCACCCAAGCATCCTTCTAGCTTTTGCCGTCGCCTTTTCTACCTGTTTAGCTACTTTAAGATCATCAGACACAACCACACACACCTAGGTCCCGCTCTTCTTTAGTGGACAAAAGTACTTCACCTCCTATACTGTATTGCTCCCTTGGATTGCTGCAGCCCAAATGCATGACCTTACATTTTTTAACATTAAATCCCAGCTGCCAAATTCTAGACCATTCTTCAAGCTTAGCTAGATCCCTCCTCATGTTATCTACACCTTCCTGGGTGTCTACTCTATTGCAGATTTTGGTATCATCCGCAAAGAGGCAAACCTTACCCGACAGCCCTTCCGCTATATCACTAACAAAGATGTTATTTATTTATTTATTTATTTTTATTTCTTATATACCGCGCTCTTTTAATCAGTGCGGTTTACAAATGAACAAGTTAAACACAATGGTACACTCAGCATTGGTTTTTTACATTTAACAGGGTGCAAAAACTAGGAGGTAAACAGGGTTAACTATCTACAAAATAAAGTGTTAACTGTATACAAGGTATAGGGTTAACTATATACAAAATGTGAATAGGGTTAACTATGAAATGGCAATTTTTAGGTAAATACATGGTAGCAGTGACATAGAATATTATAGTACAGTATAAATATAAATAGAATATTATTATTAGAGTGTGACTGAAAGGATCAGCAGAATTAGCCATTTTCTACCGGGGATAACTGGGAAAGATCAGTATGTGAGCTGTGTTCATTTGCGGTTGTTTCAGAGTAGTATGCTAGAAACAGGTGGTATTTTAAGGCCTTTCTGAATGTAGTGAGGCTAGTGATGGATCTGAGTTCAGGTGGGAGGGCATTCCAGGCCCTAGGTGCAAACAGTGAGAAGGCTCTAGAGGCTGTGGTTTTAGAGCATTTGGTAAGGATTTTTGGTAGGTTGATGGAGTTCAGAGCAGCAGGTCTCCTAGCTCTCTGTTAAAAAGCTAGGAGCTAGTATTCTGTTAAAAAGAATCGGATCAAGGACAGATCCCTGGGGCACACCACTGGTAACATCCTTCTCCTCAGAGTGAGCTCCATTTACTTGTACTCTTTGTCGCCTCCCACCCAACCAATTTCTAACCCAAGCAGTAACTTTAGGGTCCATCCCTAGGGTGCCCAGTTTGTTTATAAGTCGCCTGTGAGGAACAGTGTCAAAGGCTTTACTGAAATCTAAATACACCACATCTAGGGCTCTCCCTCGGTCCAACTCCCTGGTCACCCAGTCAAAGAAATCAATCAGATTTGTCTGACAAGACCTGTCTCTGGTGAATCCATGCTGCCTCAGATCCTGTAATCCGCTGGACTCCAGAAACCTCACTATTTTCTCTTTCAGCAGTGTTTCCAATAATTTACTCACCACCGAAGTTAAACTAACCGGTCTGTAGTTTTCAACCACATCCTTACTTCCGCTTTTATGTAAAGGCACCACATGAGCCTCTCTCCAGTCCTTTGGCACCACTCCCGACTCCAACGAGGCATTGAAAAGGTCAGTCAGTGGAGTTGCTAGAACGTCCCCAAGTTCCCTTAGTATTCTAGAGTGTATCCCATCCGGTCCCATCGCTTTGTCTACTTTAAGTTGAGCTAGTTTCTCACGAACACAGTCTTCTGAAAATTGTTCAAGATGTCCCTCGCTTCTGTTCTTATTTGTGGGTGTTTTCTGAGGTCCTGCTCCTGGTTCTTCATCTGTGAACACAGAACAAAAATATTTGTTAAGCAATTCCGCTTTATCCTTATCAGCTTCTACATATTCCCCCCCCTTGAGTCTGACAATACCACTTTTGCCCTTCCTCTTCTCACTAATATATCTGAAAAATGTCTTATCCCCCCATTTTATTGCATTGGCTATTTCCTCCTCCTTTTGAATCTTTGCCTTCTTGACTACTTTGCTAGCTTCTCTAAGTTTTTCCAAATACAAATGCCTGTCTTCCTCTCTCTGTGATCTCTTGTATTTCATGAAGGCCTCCCTCTTTTTCTTCACTTTTTCAGCTACTTCCTTCGATTAAATTTAGCCACAGTGGCTGGCGTCCACAAATTCTCTGACTGCCCCGTCTAAATATTAACTCATATATGTTTTGGTGCTTCCCCATACTGAAGGACAGAGAGCAAAAATGAAATCAGCACAAAGGGAAAAAATTCAAAGCGTAAAAGTGAAAAAAAGCAGGATCAGGTCAGTATCAGCAGGCAGTTTACTCCTCTCTCTCTGCTGCAGTCGGAAGATGATCCCCTGGCTCAGCTACTCTGCCGCAGTACAGACTGGCTCCTCTTCCCCTCTTTGGACGTAACTTTGTAAAGTCATTACTGCACCTAAGTGGCTGGCCACAGAGACCTGTCAGCAACCTCTTATAAAATACCGACTGCGTAAAAGTATGCGCTTTGTAGGCAGGCGTGGCCAGGGCTGAGTATGCACAAATGTACACAGATTATAAAATAACTTAATCTGCATGCACACATGTTCAAAGTATGTGTGAACATTTGCGCCTGCTTGCTAGAGAGTTTAAGTGATCACGCCTACATTTAAGGTGCATTCTCTGCCAGAAATGCTAGCTGGGGGGATCAACTGCCCAATTTTGGACCAGATGGTCCACTTTTGCAGCACTTTGTATAGTGTCAAATAATAAACTGTAACTGGTCACTGTATTGTCTGGTCAAGGCTCTTTTGGAGTCCCACTTTTGCTGTTGCTGCTATAGAGTGCATGCGCTCTGGAAGTCTCTTCCTCGTTGTCCCCACGGCAACATGCAGTGTGCATCAAAGGCGGCTAGACACGGAAGAGGATTCAAGAGAGCAGGCGTTTCAAGGCTTTGTAGTGGACAGTAGTTTGTCTGAGATTCAGAGGGGGATCCCCTTCCCCTGGAAAGGTGTCCAGTTCTGAAGGTGCTAAAGCTGGCAAGCCTCATGCTAGTATTTTATAAAGACAGTAGGTACCTATTTTCTTCAACAAATAGTGCCTATCCATGGTGGTCTATTATAAAATACTTTCCCCTTTTTGCTTCTTATTTTGGGTCCCTGGCTGGACACCACGAATGCTTAAGCTCTCTCTCTCTGAAAGATAATCAAACCGACACTCCCTCACAATAGTCTTTAACATCTTTGCAGTTCTTAGAGTAAGTACTAGGCTGTCTGCACTCGGAACCTCCTCTTAAAAAAATATTCCAAAAAATATGCTGTCCTCCAATTCTGCACCTTGGGCATAAGGTATATGGAACATACAAAGTCTGCAAAAATTCCACAAACATTCCTTTCTTTCTGTTTGGGATGCATTGGAATTCAGTCCATTACAGAATAGTCTGGACTTTCAAGCTGATTTGAGAAGATGCATCCTCCAGGCTCTGCAAACCTTTGAGCAATACGAAACTCACACTCATGCAGCTTGCTGTCTTTAGGTGGATTTTGACTGAGTTCCTCCAGAATTTGGTGCTAATGTTTTGCTGAAAATCAGCTAGACATTGAAACATCCCCTCCAGATCCCCTCTGGTCTACACTACCCTTTAATTCTAGGCATAGCAGGCCTCAGAGTTCTCCTTTATAGTAGTTCAATGCCTAAATGGCCATGAAGAGAAGCAGCTGCCTGGGCTCAGAGCTGGTGAAGCTCCCTTACAACAGATTTCAAGACCTTTTATAGTTCAAATTATAGTGATTATATGGCTGAATATTGATCTCTTTGGGTATAGACAAATCTACAGAAGACTAGAGGAAATTGAAGCAGGCCATATAACAGCACACTGACAGGACACCCGAGGGTTCTGCCATTAGACTATTAGAATTAGGGTTCTCTATGTGTTTTACCCACTAGAATTATTGTATGCAACTCTACAGAGAGATTTATTCCTTGCACCAAAGAGGATGGCTTAAGGACAACTTGTCTCCAGGCTCTCTCCATACTTCAAGTAATACAGAGATCAGAAAGGCCAAGGGAACATTACATGGCCTCAGAAGTAAAACAAAAAGCTGGTGATGGGAGAAACAAACTGACACCAGAAGGACTCAGTATCAGGCTGAAGCCAGAAGATCTGTTACAAGAGCCACAGAGCAGTTCAGAGAGCACGGCCTCTGTCGGTATAGGTGTGTCCAGCCTGCTCTGGGCTGGAGAAATAGGAAGGGGCCTGAAGGAGGTACAGTGTGACTTACACGTTTATTTTAAATTTAGGTACATGGGTATTTTCTACCCCTTGGAGGGATTACAGTCTAACAGACTGATGCAGAACCTGCGCTAAAGCCCAGTGTATAAAGCTCTAGCGCAGGGTTTCATAGCCTGAGTTTAACACCGACTCTGCGCTGGAATGCAATATGAATATAAGAACATACGCAGCATTTCTAGGAAAGGGGAAGTGCTACTGATAGGAGATTTCAATATGCCAGATGTTGATTGGCACATTCCTGCTGCAGTATCATCTAGAAGTAAGGAGATCCTGTATTCTCTACAGGGAGAACTATTCAGCCACTTGGTAACAGACCCCACACGTGAAGGGGCCATACTGAACTTGGTGCTTACCAATGGTGAAAGTGTTTCTGATGTTGTAGTGGGAGATCATTTTGCATCCAGTGATCACCAGATGGTGTGGTTCAGTATTAGGACTAGGGCTGTTAGAAACCATTCAAAGGTGAGGATCTTAGACTTTAGGAAGACTAACTTTGCCAAGATGGGCCAATACCTCAGGGAGTTGTTAGTGGGATGGGAATAGCTGGGGGATTTATTTATTTATTTATTTATTTATTTAACAATCATTTATATCCCGCATCTTCCAGAGTTCAGATGCGGCTCACAATTGAAACAACAGTCAACAAAGCAAGGGCTTGTTTTACATGGAACAATTTTTGACAGTAAACAATGTAATAGTTAAATACATAACAGAACGGTGAATGGTTAAATACATAACAGAACAAGAACAATTTAAGAACTATGTACAGATACAGGTTTGTAAGTTCCTTAGATTTAAAACATGGTTATTTACAAGAGGGTGTAAATCTGTTAATTGTGGGGTTTAGATTTACTCAGTTGGGTGTTATTTAGCCTTTTTCTGGGATGATTAGTGTATTATCAATGTTGTTGTAGTGCATGGCAAAGAGGTAGGTTTTCAGTTTTTTGCGGAATTCTATAATTTCTGTTGTGGATCTTAGGTCCTCTGGGGTGGAGTTCCAAATAATGGGGGCCGCATGTGAGAAGGCTCTGTTATTAGTTAGTTTGGTTGCTTTTATAAAATCATTTGGGGTCCTTAATTTATTTGAGTGTCCTTTTCTGTGAGTGACTTTTTGAGTTTCCTTGCTTATAAGATTGCTTAATGGGATTGGAGCCATGCCATTGAGAGCTTTAAATGTGGTTATTGTGGTCTTATATATTATCCTGCTTTGTATTGGGAGCCAGTGCAGGGTTGCTAATATTGGAGTAATATGTTGGAATGAGTGTGCTTTCATTACAATTCTAGCTGCTGCGTTCTGTGCTAGTTGTATTCTTTTAATGTTTTGTTTCGTTATACCTAAGAGAATTAGGTTGGAAAAATCAGTGTAGAAATGTAGAAAAACAGTGGGCAAAACTGAAAGGGGATATTTTAAGGGCAACCAAGCTTTTTGTTAAAATGGTAAATAAAAGTAAAGGAGACCTCTATGGCTTTCAAAAGAAGTAGCTGAAAAAGTGAAGAAAAAGAGGGAGGCCTTCATGAAATACAAGAGATCACAGAGAGAGGAAGACAGGCATCTATATTTGGAAAAAACTTAGAGAAGCTAGCAAAGTAGTCAGGAAGGCAAAGATTCAAAAGGAGGAAATAGCTAATGCAATAAAATGGGGGAAAATACATTTTTCAGATATGTTAGTGAGAAGAGAAAGGGCAAAAGTGGTATTGTCAGACTCAAGGGTGCAGGGGAGGAATTTGTAGAAGTTGATAAGGATAAAGCGGACTTGCTTAACAAATATTTTTGTTCTGTGTTCACAGATGAAGAACCAGGAGCAGGACCTCAGAAAACACCCACAAACAAGAACAGAAGCAAGGGACATCTTGAACAATTTTCAGAAGACTGTTTGTGAGAAACTAGCTCAACTTAAAGTAGACAAAGCGATGGAACCGGATGGGATACACCCTAGAATACTGAGGGAACTTGGGGTCGTTCTAGCAGCTCCACTGACTGACCTTTTCAATGCCTCGTTGGAGTCGGGAGTGGTGCCAAAGGACTGGAGAGAAGCTCATGTGGTGCCTTTACACAAAAGAGGAAGTAAGGATGTGGTTGAAAACTACAGGCCGGTTAGTTTAACTTTAGTGGTGAGTAAATTATTGGAAACGCTGCTGAAAGAGAAAATAGTGAGGTTTCTGGAGTCCAGCGGATTACAGGATCCGAGGCAGCATGGCTTCACCAGAGGTAGGTCTTGTCAGACAAATCTGATTGATTTCTTTGACTGGGTGACCAGGGAGTTGGACCGAGGGAGAGCCCTAGATGTGGTGTATTTAGATTTCAGTAAAGCCTTTGACACTGTTCCTCACAGGCGACTTATAAACAAACTGAGCACCCGAGGAATGGACCCTAAAGTTACTCTTGGGTTAGAAATTGGTTGGGTGGGAGGCGACAAAGAGTACAGGTACATAGAGCTCATTCTGAGGAGAAGGATGTTACCAGTGGTGTGCCCCAGGGATCTGTCCTTGGTCCGATTCTTTTTAACATCTTTGTTAGTGATATAGCGGAAGGGCTGTCGGGTAAGGTTTGCCTCTTTGTGGATGATATCAAAATCTGCAATAAAGTAGACACCCAGGAAGGTGTAGATAACATGAGGAGGGATCTAGCTAAGCTTGAAGAATGGTCTAGAATGTGGCAGCTGGGATTTAATGTTAAAAAATGTAAGGTCATGCATTTGGGCTGCAGCAATCCAAGGGAGCAATATAGTATTAGGGGTGAAGTACTTTTGTCCACTAAAGAAGAGCGGGAACTAGGCGTGGTTGTGTCTGATGATCTTAAAGTAGCTAAACAGGTAGAAAAGGCGACGTCAAAAGCTAGAAGGATGCTTGGGTGCATATGGAGAAGAATGGCTAGCAGAAAAAAGGAGGTGATAGTGCCTCTGTATAAGTCTTTGGTGCGACCTCATTTGGAGTATAGTGTGCAATTCTGGAGACCGCACCTTCAAAAGGATGTGAACAGGATGGAGTCGGTACAGAGGGTGGCTATTAAAATGATTAGTGGTCTTCATTATAAAGCATATGAGGACAGACTTAAGGATTTTAATATGTACACTTTAGAGGAAAGGCGGGATAGAGATGATATGATTGAGATGTTTAAATACCTCCGTGGCATAAATGTTCTGGGAGAGAGCCTCTTTCAATTGAAAGCAAGTTCTGCTACGAGGGGACATGGGATGAGGGTGAAGGGAAATAGATTCAGGAGTGATATGCGGAAATATTTCTTTACGGAAAGAGTAGTGGATCCATGGAATAGTCTCCCAGTAGAGGTGGTAGAGATGAGGACAGTAACTGAATTCAAAAAAGCATGGGACAAACACAGAGGATCTCTAAAGGTAAAAAGAGGACTATTGTAGTTGTTGATATGGAAGGACAGACTAGATAGGCCATGTGGTCTTTTTTTGTCGTCATATTTCTATGTTTCTATGTAACATAAGATATGTCATACTGGATCAGACCAAGGTCCATCAAGCCAAGTATCCTGCCTTTAACAGTGACCAATCTAGGTCATAGCTACCTAGCAGTTTTCCCAAAAGACACAGGTTCCACAATGCTTGTATTGGGTCAAGCAGTGGATATTCTGTGTCCTGTGCGCAAAAGTCAGCATTAAACTGGGAGAGAAAGCCAAACACATGCACACAGAAGTCAGTGCAAGGTTAGCATGCTGTCCTGGCGAAACAGGGTCATCTGAGGTGAAGTTTGACATTTCACCTCAGATGATCCAGCCATCGGGGAAAGCCCTCAATTCCATCAGCACAATGTCGGGGGGCTGGTGCCCTCCTGGACACTGACCCACTGAAAGAAACACAGACAGGACTCGATCCTCCCCCCACCCAACCAAACAGAAAACCTGGTGGCCCAGTGGCCCTGACCTCCCCCCAATCAACCAACGCATGAGCTGACCCAGGAGGCAACACGGTGGGGGGGGGGGGGTCACTGCCATATAAGGCATTTTTTGCCTTATATAGCAGTCTGATCTCACCCAGTGCAAAGGGACAGGTGCTGCCATTTTACATTTAAGATGCTGGGAGGGGGTTGAGGGTTTGGGGCCACTGGGCCACCAGGGTTTTTTTGGTTGGTTGGTTGGGTGTTGGGGGAATCGGGGCAACTAGGTCACCAGGTTTTCTGTTTGGTTGGGTGGGGGGATTGGGGTCACAGGGCCACCAGGTTTTCTATTTGATTGGATGGGGGGGGGGATTGGGGCCACTAGGCCATCAGGTCTTTTGTTTCTGTTGGGGGGCACCAGGCCTCTGACAGTGTGCCGATGGTATTGGTGACTTTCCTTGATGCCTGGATCATCTGAGGCGAAGTGTCAAACTCCACCTCAGATGATGGTTTTGCTCCCAGCTGGATCTTTCCCTGCCCAAAGATGGTATGAAGATCCAGCATGAAAAACAGTGTAAAAAAACCATGCTAAGTTTCTGCTCAGTTTTTTTTATATCTGGAGCAATTAATTATGCTGCAATTTGCATGCCAAATGTGCTGAAATTTAGCATGGCTAATCTTTTGGTGTCTTTCTGGTGCTAGCTTGTTTTATGCATCGGAGAGAAATCCTAGTGCGGAAAAAGCACCACGCTAAGTTTTTCTGTATTGGCCCCAAAGTGGCTTTGCTCAAGATCACAGGGAGCAGCAGGGGAATTTAAACAAAGGCTTAGCCTGCTGCTCTAACCATTGGGCTACTCCTCCACTCATAACCTTGGGGAGATGTGCTCACTAATGAAAACAAGCTAAAGCTGTGAAAATTATATGAATCCTAAGGCAAAGGCAATATTTGCAGAATTAATTTTTATAACAAAGTGCAAGGCGTGATTGAAAGTGAAGAATTAATACGAGGACTGAAAGTACTAGCAAAGGACAAACAGTTTACTGAAACAGTTAAATGATAGGAGACATAATGGTTTGCAAAATTATCACTTCATCTGTAAGAGAAAAGCCGATAAATCAAGGCACTAAGCTTAACCGAATGAAAACATCTGCAATTGCAATAAGTAGTGAAGTTCACTATTTTTCCAAGCAGAAGCCACTTTGGCAAAAGCAAACATGCTTGAATAGATTATTGTTTGTATAAAACTTGATATACTGCTTTTTGGCAACAATACAACAATAGAGCGGTTTACAAAAGAAAAAAAAAATAAAACATGCTATTAAAGGAATATACAAAATAACATAACTAAAGAAACAAAATACGAAAACTTAGGTAAGGGGGTAAGGAAGAAACATAAGGTCAGTGCAGGAGAAAGGAATAACAAAAGGAGTAAGAAACAAGCGAGTTCCAGCAATTGACAACAGAACCCAGGCTAGTCTCTTCTAAAATCTAAATTTAAAAAATAGGGGCCCGATATTCAGCAGTGCAATTACAGCGGCTAGCCATAGCCGCTGAACTCTAAACCCGGATATTCAATGCCGGGGCCATATCTGGTCATCGGTATTGAATATCCGGGTTGACTGGTGAAGCAGGAATCTAACCGAACAGTGGCGATATTCAGCGGCTGCCCAGTTAGTTTTGGCGGCAAAAGTTAGGACAGCCTTTAATGTGCCCAACTTCATCACTGAAGGATAACCAGGCAGTGGCTGAATATTGCCGCTGACTGGTTATCCCCCGGTGCCACCCACGGAAGGCCCCCAGAATGCCCCGAAACTAACCGGCGGCACCCACTGATATTTAATGGCACTAATCGTGTTAGTTCCACTCAATATCCTGCATAGCGGCATTTACATGGTTTTTCAGGTCTGCAAACCATGTACATGCCTTTGAATATTGGGCTCTAGGTTTTTAAGGCTTTATTGAAGTTCTTTAATGATGATTCTGTTCTCATATATGTTTTCAGGGAATTCCAGAGGGCAGGGGCTAAGAAAAAAACAAGCAGATTGGCAGGTTGATTTGTGAATAGCTGAATTATTGGGAGGAATCACCAGGAGATTTTGGCCTTTTCAACAAAGAGACCTGGATGGCATATAAGGAATAAGTAAATCTGATAAATACACAGGAAGCCTTGAATAGAAAGACTTACTGGCTAGAGGTAAGACATTGAATTAGATGCTATAAGATAATGGAAGCCAATGATTATCTCCAAATAGTGCGGCAATGTGGTCAAACCTCTTTGGGTGAGTAATAAGCTTAATTGTCATATTTTGGACCAATTGAAGTTGTTTCAAAACTGCTACAGGAAGACCATTGTAAAGTGAATTACAAGAGGCAAGGTGACTAATTACTAGTGAAATAACCAAAGTCGTTAATGCAGCTTTATCAAGAAATGGTCTAATGGCTCAATTTGTCCTTAGCAAGGAAAAGCAGGAGGACACCATTGTGGAAATTTGACCTACACAGAGAGCAATGCTGGCAGGATACTACACCTCAATCACACATGCAAAAGAACCAGAAAGACCCTCACCAAATAAAGAACAAGAGACTGCAAATTAGAAATATAAATATGCAGACAAAAATTTAACTGAAACTCCTTAGGACTCAGACTCTGCATTCTTTTTTCTGGGTCCCTCTCTTTGGAACTCCTTCCCTTGCTCTGAACTCTCTTTCACTAGGTTTAAGGCTTCTTTAAAAAACCCACCTTTTCATGACACTAATCCCCCTTCATGACTCACCCAGGTCCTCTCTCTTTTCTTCCCTCCCTACACTGTCCCCTTCCCTTTCTCTGCCTTCCTATCCTCCTCTTTCTACTTTTAGTTCTTCTACCTGTCCTATATGATGCAATGCAATGTGTGCCTTTGAGTCAGTCCTGACTCCTGGCGACCTAGAAGCTCCTGGGTTTTCTTGGCAGTGTCACTGGAAGTAGATTGCCAGGCCTTTCTTCTGGGGCAATGGAGGGTTAAGTGACTTGCCCAAGGCCACAAGGAGTGCTAGTGGGAATTGAACCCTGGTTGCTTGGTTACCAAGCCAGTACTCTAACCACTAGGCTACTCCTCCACTCTGTCCTCTATGATAATGACGTTTCTTTCCTTTTCCTTCTTCTTTAGCCTTTTCACTGCTTTAATGCTTCATCCTAAGCAGTGTATCAAAAACCCAAATAAAGATAAAGAAATATATCTCCTCTTATATTGGGCAATATACAAAGGGGTATGTTTACTAAAGTGCGGTAACATTACTGGCGTTAAGTGCAGCGTTAACGTGAGCAATGCCATAAAAGGAAGTGGGCATACTGACGTCAAGGTAGCAATGGCTGACTAATGCGCGGTAAAGGGCGTCTTTGCCAGTTAGTGCATGTTAACGGGACATTGCATGTTAAAGCTGACAAACAAAGCACATTATAAGGCTGAGAAGGCGCTTTATAAGGTGCCTTATAGGGTGCCTTATAAGGCGCCTTATAAGGTGTCGTAACCTATGGCGTCTTAGGTTAAGGCACCTTATAAGGTGCCTTAACCTAAGGTGCCGTATAAGGTGCCCTAAGGATGTTAAGGTGACCCAAGATATGGTGCCCAAGGACAGTAAGGTGCCCCAAGTTGACAAGCATGAAATGTAAGGCCAAAGAACAGATGTAACCCTAACACTGCACAGAGCACCAAGGAAAGGCAATGGACAAGTGATGGAAGGAAGTAGAGGTGGGAGCTGATGGACCTGCCAAATCTGCGTGCAGCCAATGTGGCAGCAGGTAAAATGGACAAACATATTGGAGGCAGCTGTACCAATGCACGGGGTGTTGGCAATGTAAAGTACTACAATGACAGTGGGTGGAAGAGGATGGGAATATGTGTCCTCCAGTGGAGGTAGAGGTGGCAAGATATTTGCAATGATAGGAGAACAGAAGAGTAGTAGTGCCATGCAGAGCAGACTCAAGAGAGGCAAGCATGAAGAGCCGCAATGCAGAAAAGGGTACCAGTGCAGGACATGGGGTAGCAGCCTGCACATGAAGACAGGACGCAACACAGCTGACAGATGCAGATAGACGGACAGAAGGATGGCTGGCAACTGTGATGAGAGTATTATGTACTGGCAGCACAGATCTGCAGAGATATGACTGTCACAGGAATGAAAAGGACGTGCCTCAGACAGGCCTAATAAAAAAATGAGACCACTGAGGGATTGAACCCATGACCTCTGCCTAGGACATCATTGTATTTATTTATTTATTCATTATTTATTACAAATTCTTATATACCGCGCTATTTAGTATCAGTGCGGTTTACATAATAACAACATTTTGCATTAGAAACAAGATCTTTTGCTTACATTGTAACAGGGATTATAACTTGGAAGTAACAGGGTAACTATATACAGTTCAAAACAAAGGAGCTTATAGTTATTTAAGTTATCTTATCTATTAGAGTAGTAATGTAATCATGCTCATTGAGAATGTGCCTGTTGTTGAGTTTCTTTTGTAAATCATGAGAATTATGTTGTTGGTACGTCAGATGCTGTGTGGATGAGATGAGGTGTTGGATGTGAATGTGTTAGGTTAGGGTGGGTAAAATGAAGGCAGAATAAGTAATGTTTAATAGCTTTTCTGAATTGTGAGAGGTCAGCTATTGCTTGTATATGAGGTGGGAGGTTGTTCCAGCACTTAGGAGCATATAATGTAAATGCTCTGTTTCTAGTTGTTTGGTTACATTTAGTGGACTCAGGTGGTATAGATAGCGTGTTGCTAGTGGTTGACCTTCTTAACCTGTTAGTCGGGGTACTGATCAGGAGTGAAGAGAGGGATGTGGCAGATATCCGGTTAATTGCTTTAAATGATAGGATTAACGCCTTGTAGGTGATTCTGCATTATAATGGTAGCCAGTGTAGATCCATAAGTATGGGTGTTATGTGGTCTTTCCTGGAAATGCCGCAGAGAATACGGGCTGCAGTGCTCATCGCCATCTGAAGGGGATTGAGAGTGCTCTTTGGGAGTTCATGTAGGATGATGTTGGCGTAATCAAAGTGTGGCATTATTAGTGTCTGGAATATTGTCCTGAAGTTGTCTGGGGTTAGTAGGGGTCTCAGATGTCGTAGAGTTCGTATTTTGTTGCAAATGGATTTGGTGGTATTCTTTATATGCTCTTTGAAGTTAAGCTGCTGGTCAATTGTAACCCCTAGATATCGTATTACAGACTTGCATGGGAGCTCGGCGTCATGAACTTTCAATGAGGTAGGAGGAGAGAAATTTCCATTCCTGGTTATGAAAAGGACTTCAGTTTTCTTAAAGTTTATGCGAAGATTCTGGGACAGGAGCCAATCAGTAATTGCATTGAAGCATTCAATAAGTGGAACAAGGTTTGGGTGCATGATTTTAATTGGAGCGAAGATAAGTACATCATCCGCATAGATCAGACTGGAGATGTTAAAAGAACGTATGATATCACAAATGGGTTGCATATAGATGTTAAAGAGTAGAGCCGAAAGGGATGATCCTTGGGATACTCCTTGTTGCTGATGGAATGGTTCCGAAGTTGATGAACCTATCCGTACTTGTTGCTAGCGGTTCGTGAGATATGATTTGCACCATTCCCAGGCAATACCATGAATTCCCTTATCCTGGAGGCGGGAGAGGAGTTGTTCATGGTTAACGGAATCAAATGCAGCTGCTATATCAAGAAATATGAATACAAACCCATTCTCAATTTTGTCAATACCTCTGGATAATGTATTGATGAGTATAGTGAGTAGGGTCTCTACACCATGTGACTCTCGGAAACCATGCTGACAAGGATCAAGAGGGGATGATATATCTATGTGTTGTTGTAGTTGCATTTGAACCACCTTCTCTATAAGTTTGGCTAGATAGGGTATACTTGAAATTGGGCAGTATGAGTCTGACTTTGTTGGGTCAAGTTTGTTGTTTTTCAGGAGAGGGCATATTGAAGTTTGTTTCAAGGTTTCTGGGAATGTTGCTGTTGTAAAGGAGAGCTCCATTATGTGGGATAGAGTTGAGCTGAGTTCTACACGCATCGATCTAATCCAATGGGCAGGACAAGGATCATTCTGAGCTGTGGTAGTGTTGATGGTGGCAATAAGATCAGCAATGTGCTTCTCTGGCGGTGAGGTGAATTTTATTAATGGTTGCTGTATTTGGGGGAAGAAGGAGGGTGTTGAGCTTTGTGTAGAATTTGTCTTTATGATTTTAGATTGTAGGTATTCAGCGAAGGCCTGGGGATGGATAGCTACTTCTTGATTGGAGGAAGGTGTCTTAGTTAAAGATTTAGCGATGCTAAAGAGGTCACGTGGTTTATTTAATGATTGAAGGAGGGTTTCCGTGTGGTGCTCTCTCATTTTTATGTAAATTTTTTCACGGTGTTGCTTTAGAGTGTTTCATAAATTGCTTTGTTGGATGTAGATCGAGATTTGCGCCATTTTCTTTCTTGCCTTCTTAAAAGCTGAAGCGAAGCACGTAATTCAACAGAGAACCAAGGGGCTGGTTTTCTGTTTCGTGGTAGTTTGGCGGATGTTGGTGATTTTTTAGACAAAGGTAGTTGTGAGAAAGAGATAAGAGTGGAGTTCCATCTATGGATCATTTTGTCAAGGTTCTGCAATGGTTGATGGAGTATTGGAAGAGTGTTGCTAAGGAAGTCATCTCTGTCTAGGGATTTGAAACGAGTTTTAGATCCAGAAGAGTCTGAATTTGAATGGTTGGTAAGAGTTTGGATATGTTGGTATGGGATCTGGAAGGAGATTAAATTGTGGTCTGACCATGGGACCAGAGTGAATGATAGGCTGATGTTCTTGGTTGATTCTGACTGAGGGGCAAAAATGAGGTCAAGGGCGTTTCCCTTAATGTGTGTCGGAGAGTTCACCAACTGACTATAACTAAGGTCCTTCATAGCATCAAGGAATGCGTTAGAGTAGGTAGGTTGCAATGAAGCGAGGTTAAAATCTCCAATCAGCCAATTAGGTTTACTTGGGCTTCCAGGGTTACATGCAAGGTCTATAATGTTGGATAGCTCTTCTGAAGGTGAAGAGGGAGCTCTGTAAATGAGATTTATGTTGATGTATTTGTTAGCAACAGATAATGTGTCCATGTGCAGGGTACTCATTGAAGATATCAATTGAAGCTGGAGACTACTTTTTGACAGGATAAGGACTCCTCCTCCTTTCCGGTTGCTTCTATGGCAAGCGTGCATCACATAGTCATGGGGGATGAATTGATTCATGACGACGGTATCTGCTTCTGATAGCCAGGTTTCTGTGACCATGAGGATATCAAGGTTCTGATTGGTGATAAGGTCTGTGATAGCTGGCCATTTTTTTCGAATTGAACGTGAGTTGATGAGAGCACATTTTAGGTTGCCCTGTAAGAGAACATTCTCAGGCTCTGGACTATAGGATTTGTTAATGGAAACATAAAGTAAATGTGAATGCCTGATATGATGTGCATGTGGTTGTGTGTGATGGTAACTACTGTTGTTTCTATTTCCCAAACTATGCAGAATAGGGATATAGTTATAGATGGGTGAATAAGCTGATGTATATTGAATGGTGTCGGCTAGGAGGTAAAAGCTGAATATTACAGCTAAGTAGATGGCCATGTTATGGTAACGGTATAGTGACAACAGTATAGTATAGTATAGTAATTCAAATAGCAATGGTCATTTACAGGAACAGTAAAATAGTAACTAGCAATGATCAGAATACTGGCAACAGTACCTTGATTCAGATAGCAATGGTCATATACAGCAACAGTAAAATAGTAACTATCAATGATCAGAATACTGGCAACAGTACATTGATTCAGATAGCAATGGTCATATACAGCAATAGTAAGATAGTAACTAGCAAAGACAGTGCTACTGGTAATAGTATTGTGAATGAATAGCAATGGTAAGCGGTGAGAGTTTGTGATGAATAGTGTTGACTCACTTTGTTCTGTTGGCGTGTATGTACCAGAGAGGTGGTGTTGGCTGAGCAATTGCAGAGTACTTTTCTGGGCAGCTTAGATGTCAGGGGCTTCTGTGAGGCGTCCTGGGCGATTCTATATGGGCATCACATAGTCATGGGGGATGAGTTGATTCATGAGACCACTGAGGGATTGAACCCATGACCTCTGCCTAGGACATCATTGTATTAACCAGTGGGCTATACCTCTATAGCTCCTGCTTTAGCAAAGGCTGGCTATAGAAAGACTGCAGGTCACCGCACAAAATGTCTTCTGTCTCTACCAGGATAGGGTAAACCCACCAGTACCCATGATGCAATGCACATGCAGAACAGCAGTCTACATCTGATCACCAGATGGGGTATACACCTCTCCAACACTTCAGCTTGGTAGGAGGAACTGACCGTGTGTGATACTGGCACAGAGTAGCTACAGACCATGCCATTGTGCGGGTTCTGTACTCACCCTGAGGGTGAGTTGGGGCTCCCAGCACCAGGTCCGCAGTACCCAGTTTGGTTGAGCTAGGCTGTGCTGCAGATCCTCATCAGTGCCAGTGTATGATACATATTTCTTGAAGACACACCTAGGATAATCCTGTGTCCATCTGTATTCCCCGGTCACATCTAGCTGTTGTGGACTATGATGCACCCAGAACAGTGCATGTCCAGTGTGGTTGCTATGGTCACTTGTTATAAGAGCAGTGGTGGTGTCTGGACTCACATGTGGATTATTTAGCACCACCTACCAACCTGCCCTCTTTGGGTCAAGGTGATGGACAGGATCTCCCCCCCCCCAACAGTGCAACATTCTACATCTTTGTAATGGAGGCGGTAGAGGGACATGGTGAAGGGCTGTGGGACCATCAAACCCAGTCCTGCTGACGAAAGGGCACCATCTAGGGCAGTTGATGCAGATCTGTACTTGTTAGAAAGACACTGACAGACAGGTAATAGGCCTGGAAAAAGCTCAGCTGTCCCCCACCACAATCTCACATTCATCAGCAAAGGGCACAGTCAGTTTGCACCCTGCAAGGTGTTCCAGCCATGTGCATGTTAACTGCAGACAGTACACTAGCCAATCCATAGTGTATGATCCCAGAGAACCTATGTGCACCAAGAAATGGGATGCAAGCACAGAAACCAAGCAGGTAGCTCAGTGATTGAGCCCCTGAACAGGGAACACAGATATCACTTGAGAGAAACACTGCATAGCACTGTGTGGGAACCTAGACATGCCATGGTCACTGCTCTTTCAGAGTGAGAGTGAGCTCCCAGCATGACATGCTGTGGCTACCCTGTCCATGCAGGTGGTGGTTGAGCACTACAAGGTCCCAGCCATTGCCCCACACACTGTGCAGATGCATCCTGCCCAGTCCGCCCTGCCTGGGCCATACCCACAATACCTTGCTCCTCATTATGCACCTTGGCAGGCTAATGCTGGAAACAGTGTAAGCATCGTGGGCCCAGTGAGGAGGAGGCAGCCACAAAACAATGGATAGACATACACACACTCCCACTCCTATTTCAGCATTGTGCAAAGATAGGGGTAGTTGGCAGCCCTGACCGCCACACTAGTCCTGAGCACAGTGCAGGCATTGCTAAGGTTATGTAAGTGCTAGTAGTAGTGCTTTGGTGGTAACTGCTGCTCTGTGCCGGGCCCATCAGCCTGACTCTCTATGAGGCTTTGGATAGTGGAGCCTGTGTGTGTGGGTGTTTGTGCCCCTGTTTGCCAATGTTCTAGGGAGTGCACATGTTTACAGTATGTTGTATGTGCTATGTAGGGTAAAATGTAGGGACATGATCTGCAGGAGCCACAGCTGGGACTTGAACCTGTGACCTTCTGCCCCAGGACACACTGGCTGTGTGTACTGCACCATACTGTTGCCACAGAGGCAGGTCAGTCCCTGGTGGTACCATGACTGTTCATCAGACAGACCTTGTCTGTTGCACTGCATGCCACCCACCTGAACAGGGCTTGGCCTTGGTCTGCTGTGGGCAGCTGCCACTGCCCCCCCCCCCACCACCAGCAACCCTCCCCCACCATGCTGACATGCCCATATGCTGGTGGTGCAGGTGGTGCGCAGTCCCAGGCCATCCAGTGTGCAGGTAGGCGGCTGCCTAGGGTGTGGGGTCTGGGGTAGGCATGCCTACATAGACATCCACACTTCCTCCCGGCACCGCCTGCCAATGTTATGCACCTGCCATTCTGGGGGGAGATGGCTCGGGGGTATCAGGTTGGTGATCTATTCACTATTGTCTAGGGTGGACCTGGTAAATGTAGGTAGATTGTGTTATGCCAGCAGACTTTGGACAGGCTAGAGCATGCAACTCTGGTACCGTGTACCCGGTTTGTCCTACTGGGTGTAGATAGTTTCAGCCAATGTGTGGTCAGACCCTTCAATGCATTTCCTATGGGCTGCAGCAAAGAGTGTTCATTTACCTGGGTTTCCGACCTGTTAGGGACGCATCCTGGAGAAGGTCTGTAGACCCTTATTTGAGTGGTCCCCAGATGTGCACTGCTTGCCCTATTACAGGCATTGTGGTACCTGTGTGACCTTTGGGGTACTTGCTGGTAATGTCCCTTCGATGGTTCACTGTGGCACACAGACTCCTGGGCATGTTTAACCTTGGTCAGTTGCTGTCTTGCTGATTTCCAGTTTCTGCGTTCCTATTTGCCACCTAGGCAGCTGCCTAGTCCACCCTGTGCCCTAGCTGCCCCACTGCATGTCCTGCCTGCAGCCCCCTATGCCCCATTTGCAGCATCACCATAGTGCCTTTTCATACTTGGGCACTATGCTGTTACTGCACATGTAGCACTACTATCACTTTTTTGGGCTCTCTGCCTATGCTGTACATTGCTGACACTAAAATGGTTTCTCTCTCCTGCAAATGTAATGTTCGGCCCTTCAGTTCCCCTCGTTAGTGTAGCAGGAGCCTCTCCCCACCCACTCCCCGCCCATTGACCCCCTTCTCTCCGCCCTCTCTCCACCCTCTGCGAGACTTACCGCAGCCAGAGATGTTAGCGCATGTTAACGTTGCATCTGGTAACAACGCGCGTTAACATTACTTATCGCACTTTAACGTAGCTGCTGCTACGTTACCGCAGTTTAGTAAACATACCCCAAAAACATCAGAGATGCACATTTCCCAAAGCTGACATATTTCAATTAGTACATTCAAAATAATACAGAGTGACTCAAAAAAAGTGAGAACATCTCGTAGGATATAAGTTATTTAAAAATTCAAAAAGACGGATGTAAATGATTGACAAATTTTAAAAAAAAAAGATGGCGACCGGAAATTGTCGAAATAAAGATGTTATATAGCTAAAAAGATAAATAGGGGAGGAGTGGCCTAGTGGTTAGGACAAGGTACTTCAGGCCAGAGGGCCAGGGGTTTAAGTCCCACCTGGGGACAGCAATCTCAGGCCAGAGGGACTGGGATTTCTAGTCCTATAGGCACTCCTTGTGGTCTTGGGCAAGCCACTTAACCCTCCATTGCCCATGTTCCCTGTACATATTAGCATATGTGTGTCATATCCCCTCATGTTAAATGTATCTCCCAATTGACCACTTTGACCCAGTGAAAAGCAGGATATAAATACAGCTAAATAAATAAGTAAACTATTTAAGTTTTTAATTTACAAGATGTTCTCACTTTATTTTGGCCACCCTGTATATTCTTTCTACCTTTGTTGTCTGGGAATTTCATTTTTTCCAGTCATATTGGTTGCATCTCTATTTTCTGCTTTCCTCTGGATGATTTTTCATAATTCTTTCTTTCCAGGACCTGCTGTCCATTTGCCATTTCTCCTTTCTTCTCCTATCTTTGCCCATCTTCCCTTGCATTTGTCTCTAATATTGATCATTCCATGTCAGCTTTTACTTTCATTTTTCTTTTCTGCTTAACCACTTAAATTGTATCCTTCTCCTTACCCTTCAGTTCTCAATCTCTCTCCTCATGCCTTTGACCTATCAACTTTCACCTCTTCTCTTACTGTCTTCTCAGCCCATCTTCCCACACTTACCCTCTTCCTAGTCTTCCCATTAGCCCATCTTACTTCTCCAGTCTTATTCCTTTTTCACCCACTCCTAGGGTTGCCAACTGGCTCCAGATGCGCCCGACAGGGTCAATCCAGTCCTGGGTTTACCCCATTGCATGCAGGGATATGTAGTTCTGATTTCTCCATTGCACTCCATAAGAAATGGAAAACTACAAGTCACTGCATGCAATGGGGTAAACCCAGGACTGGATCAAGTCTGTCGGGCGCATCTGGAGCCAGTTGGCAACCCTACCCACTCCCCTTCCTCCTCCCACTTCCACCATCTATATTCACTCTTTTTCCTTTTTTTTTTGAAACAATAGGGGGCAGCTCTGTGGCCCCTTCATTACCCATTAACAGACATTGGTACAGCTGTGGTCATTTTGTCCCCTTTTTTGTTTTGTTTTCCCCCTTAGCCCTCCCCCATTCCCCTCCCACCTCCCTGAGAGTCGCCTACCCCCTCCTCCTTAGGACTGGGTCCGCTACAAACTGGAGACAAAATTGTCCCGTAATGCCTAATAGCACTGTCTAATCACAGATCCATTCAAACTCTTCTCACGAAATATCCATTCAGCCATTTCTCTCATAGCACTCACCCAACGATTGCTAGCAGAAACCTGCTCATCAATCCAGGTGGCCAACAGGACCTTATGGGCCAGCATCAATACCACCTGCACACACTTTCTCTCCATGGACACGTAAGAGCATCTCCTCACCCAGAAAGACAGTGGAGTAGGTCCACTCAATGTATGCCCTATCACATGCTGTATGTGGTCCAGGAACCTTTCCCAGTAGTTGTGCAACTGGGGACACTCTTGTGTGCCTTGCAGCGAAGGCAGTCTGGACTCTCTCACAAATGCAGCTGCTCACCTCTCTCTCTGGTCATATAGGTCCAGTGCAGAATTTCATATTGCATCTCCTGCAATGCCACATTGGAAGTACTCTTTGTTATAGCCGCAAAGAGATCCTCCAAGGTGCGTTCATCCACTGTGCAGCCCAATTCCCTTGTCCAAATTCCCCCCGAGTCTTCTCCCTCAGAGTCATCCCCTTGGCCTGTTGGCCCTGTCCACCTAATACCAGTAAGAGACCTTGTTCAGCTTTGGGGGAGTAGCCATAAAGACTTGGTCCAGTACAGTGAAGCCCTGCAAGCCTACTGGTGCCCGAAAGCGGCACTTAATGTAGTGGCGGCACTGCAAGGATGCATCAAATGTTTGTTGCTGAGCTGACACTTTCTTTTCAACTGGTCAAATGTAGGGAAGACTGGGCCCCCCAGTTCCAGAAGTTGTCCTATATATTGGCAACACTGCTTTCCCCACACCCTAAAAGTGGCCCCCTCCATACCTGGGACAAATTCAGGGTTCCCCACCAACATCCCAAAGGGTGACTTCCCATGGGCACCCCCCCAGCTGAGAATGCCACCACTGCCATGCCCTCCACAGCAAATCCAAGAAGCCCCTGCAGCCCCCCACTATCCTCCTCCAGGCTTGACTGGTTTGAGCAGCTCGAAAAAACTATAGGATGAGCAGCCACAATCTAGGAATCCCTCAAAGGTGTAACAGGCTGCCCCATATGCAGTTCATGCACCCACGGCATCAGGGCAGCGACACTATACAGCCGGAGAGCAGGGAGGCCGAGGCCACCCCTATTGTGCTCTCCAGCTAGCTTGGTAAAACTGATTCTGGCCTCTGGCCCCTCCATAAAAAAGGACCCCACAATGTTGTGGTAGAGTTTTTCCTCCTGTGCTTTAACCCAAAGAGGCAACATCTGCAGGGGATACAGCAAGCATGGCAACACAACCATTTTGATCAATGCTACTCTACCTAGGATAGACAGCAGAAGACCTTGCCAATAGTCACTTCATGCTTTCAATTCTTCTAAAAGTTCCTGAACATTTTTCCCAGTACACTTTCTTCAGGTCAGGGCTTAGATAGACCTCCAGGTATTTTAGGCAAACACCAGCCCATGTCAACGGTAAGTCATGGTGCGACTGGCAGGTATAGGGCTGCGAAATCGGTAGTGCCTCCAACTTGCTCCAATTTATCCGTAGGCCTGAAAAGCTATCAAAGACTGGAATGGTGCTCGTCAAGTGAGGCATACACTCCCTCGCCTGGCTGACAAAGAGGAGCATGTCATTGGCAAAAAGATTGATTTTGTAAGACTCCTTCCCCACCTGCATCCCCTCCCAGTCCTTAGTCCTCTGAACTTTGGTAGTGAGGGGCTCCAGAGAGAGCAAGAAAAGCATGGAAAGTGGGCAACCCTGTTGCATCCCTCGCTGGAGTGCAAAGACCTCCGACAACTCCCCATTGACTAAAATCTGTGTAATGAGGCGATTATACAAAACTTGTACCCAATCCAAAAAGGAGCCCCTGATGCCAAACGCAAAAGAAGCCCCTGATGCCAAACGCATCTACCACCTAAAAAAGATATTCCCAGGAAACATTATCAAACGTCTTCTCTGCATCCAAGCTCGCTATGATCTCATCGCCTTCCTTGTCCCTCTCAGCACAGAGGGCCACCAATGCTTTAAGCAAGTTGGCGGATGCAAACCTCCTGGGAACAAAACCAACCTGGTCCGGGTGAACTAATCCCGGGATAACCCTACTAAGTTGCTTAGTTAAAATGGTTGCAATAAGATTCACATCCTGGTTCAGCAAGGATATAGGGTGGTATGAGCCCATCAGCATGGTGTCCCTACCGGACTTTGCAGAACCACCACTGCAATGTGATTCTGCCTCCCTCCTAAAGCCTCCGACCACAATGCTGCATTGCTTTGGGCTAGAAAAGGTTTTACCACGTCCTTCCCCAGGGTCTTGTAAAATTCTGCCCGCAATGCATCGGACTCTGGGGCCTTGGCCAACTTCAGAGACTGGATCACTCTTAACAATTCTGCCCCACTGAAAGGGGCATTCAGAGTGAGCTGCTTTACTTCCCCAAATCTGGCAACTCTACCCCCCTAAAGAAGCTCTCCCTGTTCGCCACATTCCTGGGTCCCACCATATACAACTCATTATAAATTAGCAGAACTGCTGCTGAATGTCCGACTCGCTATTGCAAAGCTTCCCCTGTGGGTCACGGATCCCTTGGATCGCAGCCTTCTTTTTGGCTGGGCTCACCAGAAACGCCAACAGCTTACTACACTTGTTGCCCCACCTATGAAGATTATATTTGTAGATTTGAATATTGCCCTCAGCCTACTGGTTCAGAAGCATGCTAATCTCTTTCCGTAATGCCACATATTTTGCCCAATCCACCGCCCGCATGCTCTGAATATGCTTACGCCTACAGGCTTGTAGTTGTCCCAAGAGGGCCAACTGCTGCTTGTCCTTCCGTTTCTGTTTCTCTGCCAGATATGCAATAATCATCCCGCACATTACGGCCTTAGCTGCCTCCCACAAAGTCCAGAGATACATGCTCCTGTCCTTGTTGTCCTGCCAATACTGCCTCCATGCCTCGCAAAGGTGGGCTTGAAAGTCGGGATCTCTGTATAAGGTGGGATTCATGGGCTCCTTCCCTTGTCTGCCTCTCCCTCATTGAACCATAACTCCACCCACAAGGAGCATAGTCCGATATTCCCATATCCCCAATGTCTGCTCTATTCAGTGCTCTAAACAAGGACCCTGACAAGAGAAAATAATCAAGGCATGCGTAGCTATCATGTGGATGTAGAGTAGAACGTGAAGTCAATCTCATGCGGGTGAAGCACCCTCCAATCATTCACTAGCCCCAATTCTTCAATCAGAAAACTCACTCCCCTGCTCCCTGAGCACACCGAAACTTTCTGGAGGGGGCTTGCAATCTATGAAAGGGTCTCTCGGTATGTTGAAATCATTCCCAAGAATCATTTGATATCCCCCAAATTCCAACAGCTTTGAGCTCAACGCAGTGAAAAACTATGGCTATAAATGTTTGGGGCATAAACATTGCAAAATACTTCCTGTTGGCCCTGAATTTTCCCCCCATGTGAAGGAATCCTCCCCACCACGTCCATAATAGCCTTGTGAAGTGTGAAGGGCACACTCCGATGGATCAATATTACTACCTCCCTCTGCCTCCCATTATAAGAGGATAACCCCATCTCCCCCACCCAGCCCCTAAGTAGCTTGTGGTGCTCAGTGGCACTAAGGTGCATTTCTTGTATGAACACCACATCTGCCCCCTCCTTCTGAAAGTAGTTAAGAAGTTTAGTGCATTTAACGGGTGAATGAATCCCATCCACATTGAGCGTGAGGGGTTTCAACCTATCCACACCCCTCTGGATCAAACCATTTAGCATGCAAAGGTATATTACCCCGGGGTGCACACCTCCCAGCTGAGCGTGAGCCCTAGAATGGCCCCCAGTCTTCTGGTCCAAGGCCCTCCCTGCAACTCACCTTCCTTTCTTCTCCCTTCCCCCTCCTTCTCCCTCCCAGTCCCCCCTCTACAACCCTTCCCTCTCCATTTGCATTCTCCCCCTCCCTTCCTCTCTCCACCATAAACACCAAGCTCCCATCCACCTCAGCACCTTCCAACCCAGCTCCTCCACAGGAACACTCCCCTTCCCCTGGCCCACAGATTCCTATCCTGACCCCATCCAACCAGCTAGCCATCCATCCTCACAAATCCCCCAATCACCCAGGCTGTTCCTCTGCTCTCCCACACCGATCAAATCCTGCTAATGGCCCTTAATTAGACACAATGTCCAGTGGCCCAAGGGCCGCGCTGACTCCTGAGACTCCATATATTGCTCTGCCGTTGAGTGCTCCCCCGCCCCTCTGGCAGTGCATGTGGGCTACCCAGGTCTAATGTGCATCACTCTTGTGCAAGGAGGCCTCCCAAAGCTTAGCTCACTGGGGCTTGCAAGCCCCCCTTAGTCCCATACAGTTGTACCACAGTCCATGGGAGCCCCCCCCCCCCATCTGGTCCCAGAAAAAACAAACAGGAAACAAACATGCCAGCAAGGTGCCAACCCCAACAAGCGTCTCTCTATGGCTCCTTAAAAAGGCCATCCACAAATGGCTTCAGTGCTTCCGGCATGTCAAAAATCTGAGACTGGTTAGCGTGGGTGAGCCACACTCTTGTGGGGTATTGCTGTGCAAACTGAATCCCCCATTGGGCCAGAAGGGAGCAGTAGGATGCCAGAGCCTGACAGCTCTCTGCTATTCGTGCCGAATAATTATTAAATTAGAGTAACTTGTGGCCTTGGCATTCCAGTGCATGCTTGGCTCTGTAGAGGTCCATAAGCTTATGTTTCTCTGCAAAATTGAGTTTGCAGGCGATGACTGGTCTTGGGTATTCAGCATTCTCGTGGCATGGTCCCACATGGTGGATGCGCTCAGCTGTCAGCCGTGTGCCCACCATTGGCAAGCCCAGTTGTTGTGGCGGTCAGGTCTCTACAAATTCCCAGAGCTTCAGTTCCCTTATAGTCTCTGGCAGGCCAACCACCTGGATGTTATTCTTTCTCTCTCTATTCTCCTGATTGTCCAACATGTCCAGAAGGGTCTGCTTGCTTTGCTTCAGACTCACCACTAGGGCCTCTAAGGCATCAGCCCATGTTTCCTGCTGCACGTTGCGGCTCTCGGCCTTCTGTATACACTGAATCTGCGCTTCTCATCCAGAGAAGCATGCAACCTGGAGAGCTTATCATCCAGCACTGCTGTGAGTGAACAGCTGAGCTCTCTGATTGCGTCTTCTTGCAGGGTGAAGTCTGGCACCAGCTGCTTTGCCATCATTTTGGCCTCTTTGTCTCTGGGAGCACGCGGCGCTTTGATTGGCATTCTGTCCGAGGGCTTGATGTTTCTGTCACCATCTCTCCTGCTTCATTTCCATACTCATGCCACTCATATCCCTGCCACCCAATTGCCTCGCCCCTTCCCCTGGCCCAGTCCAGTATTTCCCTTCTCTCTCCTTTCTCCCACCCAGTTCAACATCTCCATCCTTTCCCTTTCCCCTAAGTAAAGAATCTCCCGCCTTCCCCCAGTCCAGGATCTACCTCCTCTCCCCTTTTCCCCACCCTGGTCCAACATCTCTCTTTCCCCATTCTCACAAGTAAAGAATCTCTCCCCCCCCCCTTCCTGTTCAAATAAAGTCTTTCCCCCTCTTTTCTTTTCCCTGCCTCCCTCCCTCCCCAACAAGTAAAACATCTCCCTCTATCAGGGATTGCATAAACCTTTCTTTTTTAAGTTCCTTCTGCCATTCCCCGGGTCTCAGTAGCATGCCAGCTCTTAGCAAATGCTCTGCTTCCTGTGTGCAGGGGCGGTCTCAAGACAAATGTTGGGCAGCAGAAGTGAAGCCTTCAATAAAGACTGCTTGTTGCTGTGACCCAGGGAACAAGGGAAGGAGGTTCAAATAATAAAAAAGCCCAGGGTTTCACTTTCGTGCAGTCCCTCCTCCTGCCAGCAGACCGGGGCAGGTCATTTGGTAGTGCTTCCTTTATTGCTGCCTTGCTGTCCCCTTGGAACCACCGCCCTTTGCCAATGCATGGCTTGCACAGTGGGTTGCGCTGGCCTTCTACACCTGCTCTTTGGTTTGAGCAAGCTTTCAGGATTTATTTGCATGCAGGTGCTTAAAGTTCCTCTCCAGCTTTGCCCAGGGAATGCCTTTGCTCAGTCCCAGCAGTGTGTGCATGCATTTATTCACTTATGAGGCCGGCAATTGTATGAAAGCTCATTTCTGCAGGTAAAATCATTGTTTTAACTGCAGAAATTCATTTGAAAATTAACCCCGCTCTACCCTGTTCAGGATCTAGGCCAATTTTGACAGGCTGACGGAGTCAGTTTTTCAAAAGTCTCTTCTGCTGAATTCCAGCTTATATGATCTGGTTTTTACTACTTCTATTTATTATTTGTATGGTGCTAGAAGGCATACAACTGGATGTTATTCCTTCTCCCTCTATTCTCCTGGTCATCCAACAGAGACATGTAAGAGACGGTACCTTCTCCTAAGAGCTTACAGACTAGTCAAGACAGACAATACAACTGGGGTCTAGGATATATCTAGGGGAATGATTAGGAAACACAGGAGGTGAGCAGAAGACTAGGGGGATCAGGATCCAAAAGCGGTCTCAAAGAAGTGAGTTTTAGCCTGGCTTTGAACAGGCCCACAGATGGAGCCTGATGTACTGACTCAGGTAGTTTGTTTCAGGCAAAGGGAGCAGCAAGGTGGAAAGATTGAAGTCTGGAGTTGACAGCGGAAGAGAAGGAGGTTTTAATAGGATAACCAGGAATGGATCATTTTGCCAAAGCTGACCTAGCTCGGACAGCTACAGACACATGGAGAAATGAATTTCCAGTTTCAATTGCTCTAACTTTGTACCTTTTGTGGGTTTTGCTGCAATTTCCTTTGGTGGTGAAACTATGAAGCAGATTACCAAATTGACCAGAATGGTTTTATAGATTTGTTTTGATTGTTAATATGGCTGCACGATGTAGCAGATCTTATATCAGGAATTGGTTCCACCGCCTGGGTTACCATTATTATGACAGTCTGAGATTACAGATCAGAAAGATAAACACTGTGACTGATTAAGCAAGCATTAACAAAATAATGGGTTCTATTTGGCATAATTCCTTTTTTAAATAAGCACACAAACACATCCTGCACTGTATGCCTGCCTACCTCTATCATTCACAAGTGCCAGAATGGTCCTCCTGCCCGCTCTGAGTCACGGCCTGATTCATGCGTCATTCTGCCTCCTGTCACAGCGCCTTCCTTGTCCTGATGATGGAAGTGAGAGTGGGCTGATTTCCCATCTGTACAGCTGATTGTTCTTTTCACTTAAAAATGGTGATAAATGTGGAAAAATAGAGCATTGCTCATCAACATCTAAGGTTCCTTTGCAGCTGATGGCCTTAATGTTTGTCTTAATTAAACAGCAGGGTAACAGAGCACACATATTTAATGTTCTTTGAAACATTAAAAGCCTTTTCAAGTGTTTCAAGGAGTGCCACTCTCAGTCTTTCAGTGAGGTATTAATTATGGATTGAAAACTGTGCATGCTTGTTATAATGAACAGTTATTACCTGCTGTAGGTACTAATGCAATGGTATGCACAGTATATAGCCATCACATTCTGCACTGAGGCAAGCTGGTTGCTGGTTGCTGTTGTTGAGAAGGTATCCCCATTTTTATATATACACATTTTTTTATACACGGTTTGCACTATCCAGCAGTTTATGAAATTTTGTACTCACTCTTTTGAAAAAACACATGAGTGCCCAGTTTGGCTTTTTACTTCCACCCCTTTTTTTCTCTTTTTCTCGCTGACTCACTCCTGCTCTTTCTCCCTTATCATAGGGTACATAATGTTTCATTATTTCGGTGCCTATTTCCTCTGTTCTTTGTGTCCCATTCATATATTTCATGTATTATTTGTTCATAATTGTTTTTAATTATATATTCATATTCCTTTTAGAGTGTACAGGTTTATAATTTTAAGGACAGTATGGTACAAGAACTTCTGACTTAACGGTCTCCATCAGAGGTATTTATGCTCTGTCACATTTTTCAATGTGTTTCAAATATATGGAATTGTTTTGCATTTTAGGAGCATTTGTTCATTATATTTTACTTTATTTATTTATTTACTTTCAATTGATGTTTTTAATTGATATGTCTTAAAATTTTTATCATTTGGATTATTTTATAATTTGATTATTATTATTCATTTATTGTTTTATATATATTTTCATTGCATTAATGATTACGTTTTGAGTGTTCTGTTTTTTTATGGTTTAAGTATTTGTATATTTATGTTTTTAGCATACGCCAGACAAACCCCTGACGAAGGGTTGTCAATGGTTCAATAAAGGCTCTGTCTTTCCACAATATCACGTTTCAGACTGATATATGCAGTATATAGTATAGTGCATAGAGTTCAAAATCTGAGGCATCAGGAAGTTCTGTCCTCTTCTCCCCATTACTCCTCTGCGCTCTGACCTCTTGCAATCTCTCTCTTCCATTTCATCCCCCTCACACTCTCTCTTTCTTCCCCTCCTCCCCTTTATACTTCTTCCCCCTGCCCTCCATGCCCCTTCTCCAATTCCAGCTCCTCTACCCCTTCCACTCTTTCCCCCTTTTCTCCCCATCCCCTCTCCCCCTTATTCTCCATGCACACTCTTCTCTGTCTCCCCTCCTTCTCTTCCATTCCCCCATTACACTCTTTACATCCCCACCCCCTTTTATTCTCCCCTCCATGCCCTGCATCTTTTTGCTCTCCCTTCCTCCGACTGCACCTTTGAGCTTCTTTGCTTTCTTCACTAATGCCATGGCTTCATTCCTACCAGCAGACACTGCAACACTTTGGCCGTAGCCGGTCCCCATCAGCATATTTAAGAAAGAGCCGACGCTGGTCTTCTCATTTCTTATACCACAGCAGTTAGAACTCCTGCAAGACCAACTTCCTTTTCGCTTCTCCGGGCCAGTCCAGGGAAGGTTAGGTTGTCAATCCCCCTCAGCAGCTGAGGACATAAAGACATCAAGTTTTCTTGCTCGGTGAAGCCACTCCCCCTGAAGTCAACTGCCAGTCTTTTTGTCCTCAGCAGCTAAAGAGGATCAATTTAAATCTCTCCCTTAAGTTTTTGCTATTTATAAATTTATTTGTTGTTTTTTAAGTTAGCTCTAGCAGAGCTGATTTAATTATAGTCCTAACAGAGCATTACTGATTTAATTATAGTCCTAACGGAGCATTTTAGTATATTTACCTGCTTTGCCAGCAGAGAGAATTGGAGCGCGACGGTTTCAGGTAGAGCCTGCCTGTCTTTTTACTCCGTCTCTGACTCCTGTGGCAGATTGAATCTGGGAGCCCCAGTACTTCTTCTGCGTTTGTAATGCCATGCTCTTCCTGCTTCCGCTAGCAGTGGAACAAAACTTTATTAATTCAGTTGTTTCCTGCTTCCGCTAGCAGCGGAACAAAACTTTAACAAGTCAGCTGGGTGACTACCGGTGCAGCGTTACTGTTTTGTTACAGCGGCGTGATTTCAGCGAGAGGCATTGTTCCTGCTAATTTGAGCCAGCGGTTTTTCTCCGGTCTTAGCGCGGCACTGATTACTACTGATTTAAAAAGGTGAGATACATCTATGGCAGAAAAACTTGTATTGGATTCAGAAAAGATGTCTTTGCCCGCGGAAAAAGCGGGAAAGGCGGCCATTTTAGTGGCGCCGGCTGTTTTAACGGCTGAACACCAACGGCCTTCAAAGAGAAAGACTAAGTCTTCTAAAGAGGTTTCTTGTCAAGAAAAGCCTGCGCAGCCTCTGCCACCGGCACAGGAAAGTGTATTGTCTTTCTTTTTGCCAGAGTTTATATTGGCTATGCATAAGGCGTTTTTAATGAGATCTTCTGCGTCTGAGGGAGTTATTAAGGACTCTACAACATCTCCTATGTGTGTTTTATTGCCAGAAGATCCTGGAGAAGGTCCTTCTTTAGCTAAAGAGGTTGCTAAGGATCCTTTGGACCCTTTTTCTTCACAAATCTCTGTCCCTTTGGGTCAAGAAGAGATGGAAGGCCTGTCAGAGGGAGGTTTAGACCTACCTTCTCAAGAGCTGGAAGAGGGTGAAATTGCACCAGGAGAAGATCCTAACATATTTCGTGTTTTTCGTAAGGAAGAACTATCAGCTCTTATTTTGCAGTCATTATCTGCCTTGCACCTATTACCTCCGTCAGCTTCTCAGGAACCTTTGGAGGATCCCTTATTGCAGGGATTTAAAGTGGAACAGCGCTGTTTTCCCATGCATCGGGTGATAAAGCAGATGATTGAATCTGAGTGGGAATTTCCGGAGGCTACGCTCCGTGGTAGCCGCGCTTTAGCACGCCTTTATCCTATGCCGCAGGAGGAAAAGGAATTATTGCGTATGCCCAAAGTGGATGCGATAGTTTCCGCAGTAACAAAGAAAACGACTATTCCTGTGGAAGGAGCAGCCGCTCTTAAAGATTTACAGGATAGGAAGCTAGAAATTCTTCTTAAGCAAGCGTTTGATTCTAGCGCTTTAGCTCTGCAAGCGGCTGTTTGTGGGGCTTATGTTTCTAGAGCATCCATTCGGTGGCTTCAAGGAGAAGTATCTGGAGATTCTGCTTCAATGCAGGGAGCGGAAAGTGCGAAATTGGAATCAGCATCAGCTTATATGGCAGATGCCTTTTATGATCTACTGCGGATTGCCGCAAAAACTATGGCATCACTTGTGGCAGCTAGGCGTTTTTTATGGTTGCGTAACTGGGCAGCAGATGTGTCTTCTAAGTTACGGCTTAGCAAGTTGCCCTATAAAGGAAGGTTACTATTCGGAGAAGCGTTAGAAAAGATTATTAAGGATCTGGCTGATTCTAAAGGAGGGCGTTTGCCAGAGGATAGACCGAGACCCGGGAGAGGTGCTGCAGCTCTTCGGGGTACCGGTCGAGATTTCAGGAGATTTCGAGGGGCTCGCTTTGCTCCCTATTCTAGAGGCCGGGCGACATTTCGCGGTCAGTCCTTTCGAGGAGCCAGAGGTTTCAATAGATCTTACTTCGTGGCTTCTCAATCCGCAGCTAAGAAACCGCAATGAAGGTCTCTTGGTTCAGGCGTTAGTACCTGTAGGGGGACGCCTGCAGGATTTTCTCTCAGCCTGGACCGAGATCACTGCAGACAAGTGGGTGTTAGAAATAATTCAAAAAGGGTATGCGCTGGATTTCGCTTGCAATTTGCTACCAGCCTTCGTTCTGTCTCCCTGTGCGAAGGGGCTAAAAGAGAAAGCCGTGTTAGACACGGTTTTGCGTCTATTACAGCTTCGAGCAATAGTTCCTGTCCCCCGAGACCAATACGGTCGCGGTCGATACTCGATTTATTTCATGGTTCCCAAAAAGGAGGATTCTTTTCGACCAGTTCTTGATCTCAGAGGGTCAACCGTGCTTTGCGGGTGCCTCATTTTCGCATGGAAACGCTGCGTACAGTGATTCGGGCAGTAAGACCGGGGGAATTCCTCACGTCAATAGATCTTACAGAGGCCTATCTTCACATTCCCATCAGGCCATCTCATCAACAATTTTTACGTTTTGCCCTTCCAATGGGTCACTTCCAGTTTCGGGCGTTGCCTTTCGGTCTAGCCACGGCTCCAAGAACCTTCACAAAACTCATGGTAGTGGTAGCAGCTGCGCTGCGAAAAGAAGGGATCCGTGTTCATCCATACCTCGACGATTGGCTAATCAGAGCTGATTCTCATCTGGCTTCCGTAGTGGCGACGTCTCGAGTTGTTCAACTTTTGGAACAACTAGGTTGGGTGATAAATCAGGCAAAGAGTCACTTGCAGCCAGTTCAGCAACTGACTTATCTAGGGGCCTACTTCGATACGGCTCAAGGAGCGGTTTTCTTGCCGGAAAACAGAATAGTCAAGATTTTGCAACAAGTGCGAGCATTTTTAAGAATTCAAGCTCCGTCGGCTTGGAAGTATTTACAGCTTTTGGGTTCCATGGCGGCTGCCTTGGATCTGGTTCCGTGGGCCAGGACTCACATGCGGCCCTTACAACAGGCGCTACTTTCCCGATGGTCACCGCAGCTGCATCCTCTATCACAACGCCTGTTTTGTCCGGAAACGGTAAGGGAAAGTCTAGAATGGTGGTTGGACCCGGTACATCTCAGAGCGGGCGTTCCTTTGCAGGAGCCCGCGTGGGTGTTAGTCACCACAGATGGCAGTCTGACAGGCTGGGGAGCGCATTGTCAGTCGCAAATAGCTCAAGGTTTTTGGTCAAAAGAGGAAACACTGTGGTCGATCAACATGCTAGAGCTATGCGTTGCCCGGCTTGCTATTCAGCACTTCGAACACCTTCTCACAAAGAAGGCAGTTCGTTTGTTCTCCGACAATGCTGTTACAGTGGCATATATCAATCGACAAGGGGGAACAAAGAGTTCCTCTCTCCTAAACGAATGTCAGAAGTTGATGGCTTGGGCAGAGAATCATCTTTTAGCATTGTCGGCTGCTCATGTGGCGGGCAAAGAGAATGTTCAGGCCGATTATCTCAGTCGGTCTGTCCTCGATCCAGGAGAATGGGATTTGAACGTAGCAGTTTTTCACAAGATAACCTTAAAGTGGGGGCAACCGGTTATGGATCTAATGGCGACGTTCAACAATGCAAAGTCGAACCGTTTTTTCAGCAGACGCAGGGAATGCATGTCAGAAGGGCTCGATGCTCTAGCTCAGCCTTGGCCGGAGAACATTCTGTTGTATGTTTTCCCACCTTGGCCAATGGTGAGCCGAGTTGTTCAACGCATAGCGAAGCACTGCGGTTCTGTGATTCTGATTGCGCCGGATTGGCCTCGGCGTCCTTGGTATGCCAATCTAGTTCGGCTTCTAATAGCTCCTCCTTGGTGTCTTCCAGTCCGGGTCAATCTGTTAAATCAGGGTCCCGTGCTCATGCCACATGTGGATCGCTTCTTGCTTATGGCTTGGCTATTGAGAGGTCCCGCTTGACTCACAAAGGTTATGCGGATTCTGTAGTGGATACCTTACTTAAATCTAGAAGACCTGGGACATCTCTTGAGTATGTTCGCATATGGCGGTGTTTCGAGTCTTGGTGTGAACGGCGTGATGTTCTTCCTCGTTCGGCTAACTTGCCTCAATTGCTTTTATTTCTCCAGGAAGGTTTGGATAAGGGGTTGGCACTTAATACCCTTAAGGTTCAGGTGGCCGCACTTGCATGTTTTAGGGGATTAGTCCAAAATTGCAGGCTATCCTTGCATCCGGATGTGCAAAGATTTTTTAGAGCGGCTAAGATTATTCGTCCTCCGCTGCGGCACATTGTGTCTCCGTGGGATTTGAATATTGTTTTGGAGGCGTTGTCGAGTTCGTCATTAGCATCGATTTCCTCCCGATCTCCAAAGGAGTGTTCATGGAAGACGGCTTTTCTGGTAGCCTTGTGTTCAGCGCGAAGAATTTCTGATCTACAGGCTTTGTCTTGTCATGAGCCTTATTTGCAATTTCTCCCTGAATGAGTTTTATTACGTACAGTTCCTTCATTTTTACCGAAAGTGCTATCTGTTTTTCATATTAATCAATCAATAGTTTTGCCAACTTTTTCGGATTTATCAAATTCTCCTATTGATAGAGCTCTTCGAAAATTGGATCTTGGTCGTGTCTTAAAGACATACCTTAAAGTTTCGGAACTGTTCTGTAAAACAGATAGATTGTGCAGTATGCTGGGCCTAATAAAGGGAAGCCGGCTTCGAAGTCCACAATTGCTCGATGGGTACGATCTGCTATTGTGGCAGCTTACCAGACCGGAGGACGCTCTCCTCCTAGTGGTCTGAGAGCGCATTCTACTAGAGCTCAAGCGGCATCCTGGGCGGAATTTGCTTTTGTTCCTCCAGTAGATATCTGTAGGGCGGCTACATGGTCTTCGTTACATACCTTTACAAAGCATTACCGTCTGGATGTTCAGGCCAGGGAAGATGCAAAAGTGGAAACGTCGGCTCTTATTGCTGGACTGGCGGGTCCCTCCCGAGTTTAGGTACTGCTCTGGTATTGCCCTAACCTTCCCTGGACTGGCCCGGAGAGGCGAAAAGGAAAATGAAATTAGTTCTTACCTGCTAATTATCTTTCCTTGAGCATTCTCCGGGCCAGTCCAGGGTCCCACCCTTTAGATGTTTGGATTTTTTATGGTATTCATGCAAGGGGGGTGTATTGGGGCTAATGTTTCTTTCTCAAATTAAGTTGGGATTTATTTAGTTTAAAAAAAAAATATATATATATATTTTTTTTAATAAGCACAAGTTATTTGCTTATTTCTTCCTGAAGGACTATAGAATATAATCAGTTTTTATTATGAGTTAGCTTTTTGTTTTCAATTCTATAATAATTAGTTGCTTTGTCAAAAGAAGACTGGCAGTTGACTTCAGGGGGAGTGGCTTCACCGAGCAAGAAAACTTGATGTCTTTATGTCCTCAGCTGCTGAGGGGGATTGACAACCTAACCTTCCCTGGACTGGCCCGGAGAATGCTCAAGGAAAGATAATTAGCAGGTAAGAACTAATTTCATTTTGTCCAGCCTGCCCACATCTCTTCTGGTGGAAGAGCTTGACTTCTCTGCCACCCCACTAATGACTCTTCTTGCTTTTGTTCTCTGGCCATGTTACTTTTCTAACCACTTTGGTCTCAGTTCCCCTACCTCTTTCCTCTGCCTTCTTTTAATTTCTTTTTTCTACTTCATATATGTATTTTCTTCAATCATGTCTGTTCTGCCTTTCTGTCCACTCCTAATTAGGTTTCATCCCTCTGTCTGCAGGACTGGTGCGAAGGTAATGGGCCTCTTAGGCAAACCTTTCGCCTTTGTGCTAGGAAGCTTTGTGCTAGAGGTTGAGTGCTGAGCTGTAATGCAGCGTTTCTGCGTCAAGCTGAATATGAGGGAAGTTTCAGGGGCTGGGTTACCACATAACTTTTAATGGGTAAGAAAATCATTGCAACTTATTCAGCAGCAAAAAGTATGAGGGCCACAGCTGAAAAACCATAAACATCTTTAATGTAAAGTTATACTTTCTATTTAAATTTAATGTATGTGATTATACTATTGTCATTTTATTGTTGTACATTTCCTTGAGCAATTTCAGCTGTTAACAGGAAGATGATGTATAAATATTTTCAGTAAGTAAGTAAATAAATAAATAAATGTATGTGTTGGCACTTAAATGTATAACTTATATGCTCAGTGGCAAAATTTGGCTGCTAAACATATAGGTGGGCATATTTAGCGGCGCTAGCCAGTACTCTAATAGGGGCTGGTTGTCACCACCTTAATTTAGTCCGTGAAGGCCTGGCAATCTACTTCCGGTCATACCTTGCCAAGAAAACCCAGGGGCTGCTGGGTCGCCATGAGTCAGCATTGACTCGACGGCACTTAAAAAAAATTAAATGCGGGGCTAGATATGGTCATTGACATTAAATATATGGGTTTTTTGGTTAACCAATTAGCTAACCAGTCAGTGGCAAGATTTTGCATTTTTTTGGCCTAATTTTAGCCGGTTAGGGTTAATATTGCCGCCGACCACCTAACCACCAGTGCTTTCCATGCTCAGTCCCCGGAATGCTTCAATGCTAAGGGGGTCATTTTAGAAGCCTTAGTTGTGCTTTGGACATCTGAAAAAAGGCATACAAACGTCCAAAGCAGGGTGTCGTCCCCAGGGCCATTTTAGAAAGCAGTTTCAAAGATGTCCCCGGTACAAGGATGTCCATGGCGGAATAGAGGCATAGTGTAGGCATTTCTGGGGTGTTCCCACGAACCTAGGCCAAATGCTGAAACACCCTGCATATCGCGAGAGGCATCCAAGTTTATACCTGTTCCAGGTATGAATAGAAACTGGAAAAGTGCTTGTTTTGCCAGCTAAACATCCGGAGGGTGTGGCGAAGGAGTTACACTCATATTCACTAAATTTTCCATGTTGACAACAAACACTGATGGAGAATGAGGGTTCATCAACTTCTCAGTATGGTCACAGATTACCCATTTGCTCTATCCTTAAAAGATTCAAACTCCTGTATCAAATATACATGGACGATATCATGATATATCTTCCATTCAAAATTAACAATTTACCAATCCAGCACATCAATGAATGTTTCACTGAACTACTCAACTGGTTCACTGATCAACTTCAACAAGACAGAGGCCCTATACATAACATGTAATCTAAACTTCACAACTCCACCTAACATCATATTACAAGATACAATCATTACGATTAAAGAAGAGATAAAATATCTTGGTGTGATACTTGATCACTCCCTGAATATGACCTCATTCATAAAAAATACCACAAGAAAAATCTACTACAAACTGAGATTATTAAAACAACTACACCCCCTACTGCACTCTAATGACTTTAAATCCGTACTTAAGGTACTCGTGATCCCACATTTTGACTTTGCAAACGCCCTGCTCCAAGGCCTACCTAAACAAACAATTTGCCCCTTACAAATTGCTTAACATATTGCCGCAAGAATAACAACACTCTCCAACCCATTAGACCATATCACCCCCATTCTAGGTAACCTACACTGGCTCCCTATACACTCCCGCACCCAATACAAAATAATTATAACATCATTCAAACTAATCAATGCCATTTCTCCATCCTACCTATCATCACTCATAACCATTGATAAGACCACCCGCAACCAAAGAAACTGTAACAAAAACAAACTTCTAACCACACCAGACTATATTAAAGCTAAAATAATTACAAATAATAGAGCATTTTCACACTGCGCAACCACTCTCTGGAACACACTTCCTGAAAGTCTAAGAGAGACAAAAGACTTCTCCACATTTAAGAAAAAACTTAAAACACACCTTTTCACACAACACTTTAGCTCCATAACATAACCCAACACCCTACCTAAGTATCACTCACTCAGCACACACTCTTGATAAATACTCACTAGATGCACAATGACACACAATACTGTAAAAAGTTAACAGTTTTTACTGTTTTACTGTTTATCTTTTTCTTACATAGTTTTTGTACATAGTTAACCATTTTCCCTGTAAAACGAATTTGTAACTGCTTACAATTCACTGTTGTTCAAATGTAAACCGCAAGTGATCTTTTTGGAATTTGTGGTATAGAAATTTAAATTAAAAAAAAAAAAAAACCTTAGAAGCACAGGACAAAGTACTGTGTAGTAGCCAGCTTTTAATGTCTTTTTTCCCTCCCTCCTTCCCTGACACCCACCCACCTACCCCTGCGATAATCATAGCTTTATAGGTGCTTAAACCTCTTAAAGGAAAGGAGGTGCCATATTCACTATCAGGTGCAGCTGTTTATCCTCATCAGGCATACATTAAGGACCTGAGATTAATTAAGCTTCTGGTGAAAAATGTACATTAAACATATTAGGTATAATTTTATTAGTGTAAGTATCCCCAGCAAACCTTAGTAAGTAAAGAACTTAAATATCTAAACACAATCTAAATAAAATGCAGACAGCAGTCCAGCAGCGAGATTAGGGCTTTCCAGTCTTTTGCATTGAGTGTCAGATGTATGATTTTCTCCCATTTGGTGAGGGGTCTTACGTTTGCACTAGGTGCAAGGAGCTGTTTGCTCTCAGGGAACGAGTCCGATCTCTGGAGGCTAGAGTAGCAGACTTGGAGGACATAAGGAAGACAGAGAGGTACATAGACGAGACCTACAGGGATATAGTTCTGAAGTCCCACCTCCAGTCTGGTTGCATCCCTGTTGCCATGGAGGAGAGAGGTCATGTGACAGGAGAGCATCACCCTGGTGTGCCAGGAAGTGATCCTGTAGCTAGGACCTGTCCTCCAGGTGATGTAAAACCCTCTCGCACCGAGAAAGTTTCTCCAGGGCCATGTGCCCATGAGCAGGGCCGGATTTAGCTAGAGTGAGGCCCTACGCCAAGAAAAATTGTGGGCCCCCCCCCCATGTCCCCGTGCAGTCCTGTGCCCCCCCTGTGCAGTCCTGGGCCCCCCCGTGTTCCCCCCCCGTGCCTCCGTGCAGTCCTGGGCCCGCCCCGGTGCAGTCCTGGGCCCCCCCCCCCGTGCCCCCGTGCAGTCCTGGCCCGCCCCGTGCAGTCCTGGGCCCCCCCATGCAGTCCTGGCCCCCCGGACAGCATCGCGGCTGTCTGAGGGGCTTCAGAGGGGGCCGGGGAAGCCCGCGCGAGGCCCCGGCTCCCTCTGTACAGCCGCCAGCGTGAAGAGCCTTTTCCTTCACGCTGGCGGCTGTTTCTGTGAAGCCGGGAATGCTGGGAAAGGTTAAAGCAGGATATCTCCAATGCATATATATCTCATGCATATTTATTAGGGATATCCTGAAAACCTGCAGGATTGTGGACCACCAGGACTGGAATTGAGTAGCTCTGCCATACACTAACTTTTAGTAAACATGCCTCTTAATGAGTATATGGATAAAGAAAGACTAAAAGGTTTCTACATTACTATAATCCAGTACCAACCGCCAGGCACATTAGGAACTACTACAAACACTGCCCATTTAGAACCCATAGCAAACCCGCCATATCCTAACAGCACTACCAGGACTCACAAAGCACCATACCCTAACTATCAAAAGGCAACACTGCAAATATTAAACCAATACATTTCAGAGAACAACAATACATGACCTACTGGGGAAAGAACAAGTGGCAATGTCAAATAGGAATTATATAAACAGAATACCTCAGCTCAGTTACACATGCACAACATAGACCATCACCAAACAAGGAATCACAATTTAGAAACAGGAAGACAATAATTAAACTGGGAACCCCAAAAGCCAAACTTGGAATATACAACAACACTGTAGAAATAAAACTATAAATTAATTTCCTCTTGTACTAAACAAAGCGCAAAAATTAATGATGCACATTTCCCAGAGCTGACATATTCCAGTTAATAAATTCAAATAAAGAGATATTTTTCTACCTTTTGTGCATTTTTTTTCAGTTGCAATTGTTCCAGCCACTTTCTTCTGGTTTCTTTGTGTCTTCTGCTAACTCTCCATCTGCTGTCCATTTGTCCTTTCTTCTGTCTTCTTGGTTTTTTTTTTCCATTCTCTCTCTACATCTGCTTTAACATACTAATCTTTCTCCTTTTGCTCTTTCCTCATTCCTATTTCATCTACTCAAAATTTACCCCTCCATCCTCAATCCCCACTTACTCTCCCAATACCCGGCCAATTGTAGATTTTTTATCCCTCCCACACAAAATATTTTTCCCCTCTCCATTTTACTCTCCCAGCACCATCCCATTCTAATCCTCCCCCAACACCAGCTCCCTTCTAGTTCCAGCCTCACCCAGCATCCATTCCCTTCTAGTCCCTGCATCAGCCCATTTCCAGTCCTAGCCCCCCATTAGCCCATTTCCAGTCCTAGCCCCTCCCATCAACCCAATACCAGTCCTAGCCCCCCCATCAACCCACTTCCAGTCCTAACCCCCCATCACCCCATTTTCAGTTTAAGCCCCCCCTATAACCCATTACCAGTCCTAACCCCCCATCAGCCCACTTCCAGTCCTAACCCCCATCAACCCATTTCCAGTCAGCCCCCCATAGCCCATTGCCAGTCCTAACCCCCCCCCATCAGCCCACAGTCCATTACCAGTCCTAACCCCATCAGCCCACCTGAAGTCCTAACCCCTCCCCATCAGCCCATTTCCTGTCCTAGCCCCCCCCCCATAGTCCATTATCAGTCCTAACCCCCCATAGCCCATTATCAGACAGCCCCCATCAGCCAACAGCCCATTACCAGTCTTAACCCCCCCATAGCCCATTGCCAGTCCTAACCCCCCCATCAGCCCACAGTCCATTACCAGTCCTAACCCCATCAGCCCACCTCAAGTCCTAACCCCTTCCCATCAGCCCAGTTCCTGTCCTAGCCCCCCATAGCCCATTATCAGTCCTAACCCCCCCCCCAACAGCCCACAACCCATTACCAGTCCTAACTCCATCAGCCCACCTTCAGTCTTAATCCCCCAACCCATTACCAGTCCTAGCCCCCCATAGCCCACTCCCAGTCCTAATCCCACCAGCCCATTTCCAGTCCTAATCCCCATCACCCAATTTTTAGTTTAAGCCCCCCCCATAGCCCATTACCAGTCCTAAGCCCCCATCAACCCACTTCCAGTCCTAATCCCATCAGCCCATATAGACTTAGCTCCCCCATAGCCCCCCCCCATAGCCCATCACCACTCCTAACCCCCCCATAGCCCATTACCAGTCCTAACCCCCCCAACAGCCCACAGCCATTACCACTCCTAACCCCCCCCAGCCCATCACCAGTCCTAACCCCCCCAACAGCCCACAGCCATTACCACTCCTAACCCCCCCCAGCCCATCACCAGTCCTAACCCCCCAGCAGCCCACAGCCATTACCACTCCTACCCCCCCAGCCCATCACCAGTCCTAACCCCCCCCAACAGCCCACAGCCATTACCACTCCTACCCCCCCCCCAGCCCATCACCAGTCCTAACCCCCCCAACAGCCCACAGCCATTACCACTCCTAACCCCCTCAGCCCATCACCAGTCCTAACCCCCCCAGCCCACCCCAGCCCAGCGAATTTTTTTTTACAAAAAAGCTGTCGCTGCCTCTGCCGGGGCCGCCGCGGCAGAATCGATTGTGCCGCGGGGCCCCCCCTGCCCAGCAGAGCCTGGCCTGCCCTCCCCGGTATCACCTCTCGAGTCTCAGCTGCCTCCCTCCAGTCACACGCGTCGGCTTTCAGAGCGCGAGGTGAGTTTCTCCCTCGCTGCTCTGTTAAGCCCGCGGGGGCTGATGGGAAGTCCCATCAGCCCCCGCGGGCTTAAACAGAGCAGCGAGGGAAAAACTCTTCCCTCGCGCTCTGAAAGCCGGCAGCTGAGACTCGAGAGGTGATACCGGGGAGGGCAGGCCAGGCTCTGCTGGGCAGGGGGGGCCCCGCGGCACACTCGATTCTGCCGCGGCGGCCCCGGCAGAGGCAGCGACAGCTTTTTTTTTGTTTGTTTTAATTTTAATGATGAAATGAATGTTTTTTGCGCGGGGCCCCCTGAAACGCGGGGCCCTGTGCAAAAAACATTCCCGGTGGGCCCTTGCCAGCTGTGGGCCCTACGCCACGGCGTACGTGGCGTATAGGCAAATCCGGCCCTGCCCATGAGGGAATGGTTAGGACAGCCGTTATAGCTGGTGATTCGATCATTAGGCATGTAGATAGCTGAGTGGCTGGTACACGTGAGGATCGCCTGGTGACATGCCTTCCTGGTGCGAAGGTAGCGGACCTCATGCGCCACCTAGACAAGGTCTTAGATAGTGCTGGGGAGGAGTCTGCAGTCTTGGTACATGTCGGTACCAATGACATAAGAAAATGTGGTAGGGAGGTTCTGGAGGTTAAATTTAGGCTTTTAGGTAGGAAGCTGAAATCCAGAACTTCCAGGGTAGCATTCTCCGAAATGTTTCCCGTTCCACGTGCAGGAACCAAAAGGAAGGCAGAGCTCCAGAGTCTCAATACGTGGATGAGACGATGGTGCAAGGATGAGGGTTTTGGAATTGTTAGGAACTGGGGAACATTCTGGGGGGAAGGAGGGGCTCTTTTGAAGGCATGGGCTTCACTTTAACTGGGATGGAACCAGGCTGCTGGCATTAACCTTTAAAAAGGAGATAGAGCAGCTTTTAAACTAAATAATAGGGGAGAGTTGAGAGTCACACAAGAGCGCATGGTTCAGAACAATGTATCTTGAAGGATACTACCAGAAGAATGAAGTTAGGGCATATCAGCAGAGAGGTTCCAATAAAGACAAAAGTTGCCCAAATGCCCTTGAGTACGGAGCAGACAGAGCTTAAAGATTCCACATTATCCCTGCCTACCGATAGCCAGATTAATATGAATAAAATACAGTCTCTAAAATGCTTGTATGCAAATGCTAGAAGTCTAAAAAATAAGATGGGAGAGTTAGAGTATATAGCACTAAATGAGAGGTTAGATATGATTGCACTCTCATAGACATGGTGGAAGGAGGATAACCAGTGGGACACTGTGATACCTGGATACAAACTATATCGTAATGACAGAACTGATCAAATTGGTGGAAGGGTTGCGCTCTATGTTAGAGAGGGCATTGAGTCACAAAGGATTAAAGTTTTGAAGGAAACAAAATTTGCTGTAGAATCTCTATGGATTGAAATTCCATGTAAAAAGGGGAAGGCGATGTGGGGGTGTACTATCGACCGCCTGGCCAGAATGAACAAATGGATGATGAAATGCTCAAAGAAATCAGGGAAGCTAACAAAAGTTACAGCACAGTAATAATAATGGGTGATTTCAATTACCCCGGTATTGACTGGGGTCAGTGTCACGACAGGACATGCTAGGGAGATAAAGTTTCTAGATGAAATAAATGACTGCTTCTTGAAGCAGCTGGTTCATGAACCGACCAGAGGAGAAGCCTAGTCCTTAGTGGAACACCAGATCTGCTGCAAGAGATAAGGGTGTTGAGGCCACTTGGCAATAGTGATCATAGCATGATCGCGTTTGATTTAATTAATGGAGAAGGGATGGAAAGGAAATCCACGCTACTACCTTTTAACTTTTGAAAGGGAGACTTTGATAAAATGAGGAAACTAGTTAAGAAAAAACTAAAAGGAGCAGTTGCAGAGGTTAAAGACTTACATCAAGCTTGGGTGTTGTTTAAAAATACTGTCTTGGAAGCCCAGACCAGCTGTATTCCACATCTTAAGAAAATTGGAAGGAAGTCCAAAAAACTGCCAGCATGGTTTAAAGATGAGGTCAGAGAGGCTGTTGTTGCCAAAAAAACATCTTTCAGGAAATGGAAAAAAGAGCCAAATGATGAAAACTGGCAACAGCACAAGCACTGGCAAGTTAAATGCACGGCATTGATAAGGCAGGCAAAAAGAGAATTTGAGAAGAAACTTGCTGTGCAAGCAAAAACACATAGGGGGATGTTTACTAAGCTGCGGTAACGTTACATAACGCGTGTTATGTAACGTTAACGATCGTTAACGCATCATAACGTGCGTTATGATGCGTTAACGATCGTTAGGATACGTTAATGCGCGTTATGTAACGTTAATGATCGTAAAGTTCTGCGGCGCGGTAAAACACCGCAGAAGGTGGAGAGAGGGCGGGGAGAAGGGGTCAATGGGTGAAGAGTGGGCGGGGAGAGGCTCCCTTCACACTAACGCGCTGATCTGAAGTGCTGAATCCTAACGCGATTGAAAACCTGCCATGACATGCACATTTGCAGGGGAGAGAAACCAGTTCAGTGTCAGCAATGTACAGCATAGGCAGGGAAACCTAAAAAACGTGATAAGTGTGATACATGTGCCCAGAACAAAAGGGCACATAAACATTGAAAATGACCTCCACGAACTGGAAAAAACCATAACCAAGCTGGCCAATAGTGATATTAATGGGAAACATCAACCTCCCCCCCCCCCCGAGAAAGCTCCACAAAAAAGATATTACTCGTGGAAGGGTCTATGCTCCGTCCCCATACAAGGTGAATGAGCCCACAGTGAAATAGCGCTGATCAGGGTTTTCCCCTCCATCGGACAGGTTTCCTATAGCGTACACATGTCCCGCAACATTATGGCGGGCATGTCGGAACGGCAACTGGACAGATGCCGGAAAAGGGGATATAGAGGGCTGCAGGCGGCACATGCTGTGGTGCAGCTGGGCCACAGTGCGGACTAGGGTGATGCCTAGGTGGCCCATACGAATGCTGAAACAGCAGAGCAGCCAGAAAGCAACTGCTGAAGGCCCAACATGGGCACAAGTGTGTTTCGCACAGTGTCACAGGGGATAGTACCCAGCAGCTACCCCCAAGGGCACGGAACATTGGCAGGTGAGGCTGGGGGGAAGCGTGGACACCCATGCAGGCACCCCTACCCCAGAATCCACACCATAGGTATCCGCCTACCCGCAGACTGGATGGCCTGAGACTGCACTCCACCAGCACCACCAGCAGAAGGGCATGTCAGCATGGTGGCAGAGGGATACTGGTGGTGGAGGGGGCAGTGGCAGCTGCCCAGAGCAGACCGTGGCCTAGCCCTGTGTAGATGGGTGCCATGCACTGCAACAGACAGGCCCTGTCTGACAAACAGTCATGGTATCACCAGGGAATATACTGCCTCTGAGACAACATGGTGGTGCAGTGAACAAAACCAGTGTATTCAGAAGCAGAAGGTCACAGGTTCAAGTCCCAGCTGTGGTTCCTGCCAACCCAGTCCCCATATTTTACCCACCACTACAACGTGCTAATACAGACAGCACCTTTATTGCAGATGACGTAAACATGCCCAAAACACCTACATTTTACCCTACAGAGCACAGACACCATAAACATGTGCATTACCTAGAGCAGAGTCTCTCAAATGCAATCCTGGAGGGCCAAACACCATTCCGGTTCCATGCTGCCTCTAATAAAAATGCCTGCATTGCATTTCTATGCGCCACCCCCATGGTATGCAGATGTATCTCATGCATATTCATGAGGGACAGCATGAAAACCCGAACAGTGTTTGGCACAGCAGGACTGGAGTTGGAACCTCTGCCGTAAAGCATCAGCCAACGGGGCAGACACACCCGCACCCACAGGCTCCATTATCCAATGCCTCCTGGAGAGGCAGGATGTTGGGCCCTGCGAGCATCTCCCAATACTAGCACTTGCATACCTTAGCAATGCCACCCTACACCTGGGAATACGGTACACAGCTATCAAAAGTTTGCTATGATCACTGGCAGATAGCAATTCCTACGTTAAGCTCAATTCGCTGATTGAGCTGCACCATAGCAACCTTTCTGATGTCTGTGGAGTGTGCTTCAGGTCTGGTGTCTGACAGTGTTTACCAGCCTGGTGAGTGACCCCAACAGTATTGCTTACCATAGCCATGCCTGCACTGTGCCCAGGACTGGTGCGGTGGCCAGGGCTGCCAAACACCTCTATAGCTGCACAGTGCTGGCATAGGTGTGGGGAGTGTGTGTCTGTCTATCCAGTGTGTGGTGCAGGGGTCCTCAAACCTGTCCTGGAGGGCCGCAATCCTGCAGGTTTTTGGGATAGCCCTAATGAATATGCATGAGATATATATGCATTAGAGATATCCTCCCAACCTGACTGGTTTGTGGCCCTCTAGTACTGGATTGGGAGACCCCTGCCTTACACCTCTGTCATTTGAGATTGTGAGTGCGCAAGGTACAGATGTCCTAGACATCAACAGGTTAGATAGACTTTGTCACATTCCTCCTTGCTTCTCACCACCACCAAAATGTGGGGGTGGGGTGTTTGAAACCATAGGCAGATTGTATAGTACCACCCAACCCGCCCTCTGGAGCTCAGGATCTCCTAACAACAGATCCACATTCTTCATCCCTGCAATGGTGGCAATAAAGAGGACCATCAACCTCAGTCTGGCTGGGGTACAGATAACCTACAGGGCAGTCCAGTATGCATCCATAAGGCAAAATAGCAGACAGACAGTAGGGCTTGAAATGCCCAGCTGCCCCCACCACTATCTGACATTTTCCAGCAGCAAGCACAGTGAGTCTCCAGCTGCTGCACCCTACAAGGTGCTCCAGCCATACACATACGACTGCAGACAGTCTGCTAGCTAGTCCATAGTGCATGTTACCGGAGAAGATGTGTGCACCCAAAACTGGGATGTGAGCACACCCACCAAACAGATATGTCAGCGATTGGGCCCCAGAAAAAGAACCCATATATATCACTGGACAGAAATACTATATAGCACTATGGGGGATCCTAGCCCTGCTCAATCAGGGTGAGAGTGACCTCCCAGCAGGACATGCTGTGGCCACCCTGTCTGTGCAGGTGGTGGCCAGGTACTACAATGTCCCAGCCAGTGCCCTATGCCCTGTGCAGATGCATCCTGCCCAGGCCGCCCTGTCCGGGCTATAACCACAGTACCTTGCTCCTCATTATGCACATTGGCAGGCCAATATTGGCAACAGTGCTAGCAGTGTGGGCTGAGGAAGGTGTTGGCAGCCGCCACACACTGGATAGACAGACACACACTCCTCACACCTATGCCAGCATTGTGAAACTATAGAGGTGTTTGGCAGCCCTGGCCACCGCACCAGTCCTGGGCACAGTGCAGGCATGGTTATGGTACGCAATACTGTAGGAGTCACTCCCCAGGGTGGTAAACACTGTCAGACACAAGACCTGTAGCACACTCCACAGACATCAGAAAGGTTGCTATGATGCAGCTCACTCAGCAAATTGTGCTTAACTTAGGAATTGCTATCTGCCAGTAATCATGGCAAACGTTTGATAGATGTGTACCGTATTCCCAGGTGTAGGGTGGCATTGCTAAGGTATGCAAGTGCTAGAATTAGGAGATGCACGCAGGGCCCATACTCCTGCCTTTCCAGGTGGCTTTGGATAATGGAGCCTGTGGGTGCGGGTGTTTCTGCCCCTGTTGGCCTCTGCTCTAGGGCAGAGGTTCCCAACTCCAGTCCTGGTGGGCCAAACCTGTTCGGGTTTTCATGCTGTCCCTACTGAATATGCATGAGATACATCTGCATACCATGGGGGCGGCGCAGGGAAATGCAGCACAGGCATCTTTATTAGAGACAGCATGGAACCTGAATGGTGGTGTGCCCTCCAGGACTGCATTTGGGAGACTCTGCTCTAGGTAATGCGCATGTTTATGGTGTCTGTGCTCTGTAGGGTAAAATATAGGCGTTTGAGGCATGTTTATGTTCTTTGCAATAAAGGTTCTGTCTTTACTACCACGGTTTAGAAGTGGGTAAAATATGGGGACTGGGTTGGCAGGAGTCACAGCTGGGGCTTGAACCTATGACCTTCTGCTTCTGAACACATTGGCTGTGTGCACTGCATCACTGTGTTGCCACAGACATGGTGCATTCCCTGGGGATTTCATGACTGTTTGTGAGACAGGGCCTGTCTGTTGTAGTGCACGGCACCCACCTATACAGGCTAGGCCATGGTCTGCTGTGGGCAGCTACCACTGCCCCCTCCACCACCAGTACCCCTCTGCCTCCATGCTGACATGCCCTTCTGCTGGTGGTGCTGGTGGTGCGCAGTCTTGGGCCATCCAGTGTGCGGGTAGGCGGCTGCCTATGGTGTGGGTTCTGGGGTAGGGGTGCCTGCACAGCTGCCACGCGTCCCCCCAGCACCGCCGGCCAATGTTCTGTGCCCTTGGAGGTACCTGCTGGGTACTATCCCCTGTGACACTGTGGGAAACACACTCATGCCCATGTTGGGCCCTCATCAGTTGCTGCCTGGCTGCTGTACAGTTTCAGCATTCCTATGGGCCACCTAGGCATCACCCTAGTCCACACTGTGGCCCATCTACACCACAGCATGTGCCGCCTGTAGCCCTCTGTGTCCTCTTTTCAGGCATCTGTCCAGTTGCCCATTCTGACATGCCTGCCCTGCTGTTGCGGAACATGTGCACGCCATACGTAACCTGTCCAGTTCCAAGGGAATGCCCTGATCAGCGCTATTTCACTGTGGGATCATTCACCTTGTATGGGGACAGAGCATGGCCCTTCCGAGGTTGGTATCTTTTTTGTGGAGCGTTATCGGTAGTGTTTTTTGCTGTTTCCCATTAATATCACTATTGGCCAGCTTGGTTAATTTTTTTCCCATTTCGTTACGGTCATTTTCAATGTTTAATTGCTCTTTTGTTCCATGCACATGTATCACACTTATCACGTTTTGTAGGTTTCCCTGGCTTTGCTGTAGATTGCTGACAGAAATGGTTTCTCTTCCCTTTAAATCAGTTCTAACGCGAGGGTTTCACTGGCGTTAGTTTTCAGCCCTGGAATCCACAGCGTTAGTGTGCAGGGAGCCTCTCCCCTCCCACTCTCCACCCATTGACCCCCTTCTCTCCGCCCCTGGGGAGCCTTCCTCCGCCTTCCGGGTGCCTTTCTCCTTCCTTCAGCGCTCGTTTGCGCCGCTGAGCGTCGCTGAGCGCGTTACCGCACATTAAGGCACCTTATCACCCGGTAAAGCGCCATTATCATGCGATAAGGCGCCTTATCGTGCGATAACGTGGCATAGCGCACATTAAGACGGTTTAGTAAACATACCCCTAAGGGGCATGTTTACTAAATCGTGGTAGCGGACTCCGTGCGTTATCGGAGCCGCGGCCCCAATGGCTCCGATATCGCACGGAGTCCACTACTGCGGTTTAGTAAACATGCCCCTAAGAAACCTTTGTCCATCACTTACTCAAGATTTATTCTGAACTGTTTGCCAAGCCATAATTATACCCACCTTGGATTACTGCAACATTGTTTACCAAGGTCTTCCTGAGAACACCATTCATTGCAACTAGCCCCCCCCCCCCGCACCTCCTGCGCCCCTATCTAGCCACTTTATGGGGGTTGGAGAGAAGAGGCGCGCACCTGATGTGCAAGCTGCCTGCCACCGGCACGCTAAGCAGGTCTGGTCCCTCCTGTAGAGACCAGATCTGCTTAGTGTGCAGGCGGGAAGACTTCAGGGGTGCATTTTGGCAGCAGGCAAAGGCAGAGAGCCAAAATGCGCCCCTGAAGTCTTTGTGCTCTGTGCGGCTGCACTGCTCGCACAGGGCTCGGTACGGTCCTGTTTACATCACCCCCATACTAAAGCAATTACATTGACTACTTATCACAGCAAAAATCAGATACAAAGACCTCATTATAATTTCAAATTCTTACATAAGGAATCCGCCTCCTGTCTTCAGACTCTGATTTCCGCCCCTCATACTGACAGACTACGAAGAAACAGCACCCTCAACCTCCTCATGATCCCACCACAGAAGATTAGGAGTAAACAAGCAACATGCAGCAGAACATTCACTCTATTTGCCCTCACACTGTGTAACTCCCTACCCCCTTCCCCTAAAGAGGATGCTCGGACTTAGTCAAATTCTGCAAGAAACTGAAAACGCACCTCTTCCAAGAAGAATATAACATTACCTTAACTCAAGACTTTCAGCAACCCTAGCCAGATACAGGCAGATCAACTCCTTACACACATTAATAGTTGGACCTACTACTATACAATGTGGAACTTCAGATTAACTTGACTGTAGATAGTTATAGGCATTACTGTTATATTGTTGATTTTGCTGTTTGATTTCACTGTACAATAGAGTGCCTCACGGCCCTGTTACCTTTCTTATTAATTGTAAACTGCTTTGAATAGTAGAAAGGCGGTAGAAAAGTATTTATTTATTTATTTACCCGTATTTATATCCCGCTTTTCACCGGGTCAAAGCGGTTTAACATCAATTCTCAGGGTGGAGGGGCTGACACCGGGGAGGCCAACATCAATGATCTAAACAGACATTAAGGACTTAAACAATGGACATCAGTCTCTTAGTAGGTAGATCTGTGGGTATGTTTAGAAGGTCTGGAGGGGTAGTCAATGGTGGATGTTTATTTCTGGACCGAGGTATTCCTGGAACAGGATGGTTTTTAGTTGTTTCCTGAATGTTGAAGGATCTCCGTTGGTTCTGATTTGACTTGGTAGGGAGTTCCAGAGGGATGGTGCGTATAGTTCAAAGGCTCTGTTGCAGGTCCGTTGATTGTATTTAGTTCGTTCGTGGGGGATGGTGAGGATGTTGCTGGTGGTTTGTCTTGTTCTGTTGTAGGTGGGTTGGGTTAAATACATAAATATATAAATACATAAATAGATAAATAAATAAAATAAAACACCGGCTCTTACATGTGCAAGTTTCTGGGTTACCTTTGCTGAATCTTCCTGTTTGTAAAATGGTGCCTTTCACTGCACCTGGACGTCAGTCCCCATGCATGCTTGCACTTTCTATGTATGTTAGAAATAGCTCCATTTCCAGTAGAGCCGTTTCTAAAATACCATCAGAATCGAGTACATCCCAAACTTAACACCTCATTTCTGATCTCCATGTACTATCCAAAACGTGCCTTCACATGACCACAGACTAAAAATAGAAATATTTAGACAAAATCTAAACTGAAACTGTTAGTTCACAAGGAAGGTTAGAAGAAGGGAGGGGAGGGAGGTATGGGAAGGAAGGGGGAGGGAAAGGGGAGGTAGATGAGGGGGGAGATGGAGAGAAGGGAAGGGAGGGGCGACACTCAGTTCTCTTTTTGGCTGGGGGGGGGGGGAGGGAGGGTCTGGGGATACCTGACAGTAGCTCTGCTTCATCTGGCCATGTCTACTAGTTCTTTGCTGTTTTCTAAATTCTGGCGCCCTAGGTGACTGTCCAGTTCATTTAGTGGTGTGGTTGTCCATGGGGAAGAGAGTGCAAGTGGAAGAGGGAGAGTGTGAGGTGGAGGGGGAGAGTGACTGTGAAGGGAAGAGGGATAGGGGGAGAGAGTACAAGGAGTAGGAGGACAGTAAGTTCAAGGGAGAGGGGAAGAGTGTGGAGAAAAGATAGAGTGAGAGGGAGGGGATGGGTGAGGGTGAGGGAGCAGACAGAGTGTTGGTGGAGGGGGGAGAGGGGATGGATGAAAGGGAGAAAGCAGTGTCAGAGAGAGGAGGATAGAAGGGATGGACCAGAAGGTAATGGGGAGGGGAATAGCGGACAGGGAGGTGGAATGAGAGGGAAAGGGGAGAGAGAGAGTGCAAGGGATGTGGGAGGTTGAGGAAGTGAGGGCACGGAGGCAGCACAGAGTGCATAGAGCAGAATATCTATTGTATATGATGAGAGGCACTAAGGCCCAGCACAGACATAAATTACTTTGCAAATGAAGGAAGGGGAAATATATATAGAAGTGTGCACTTTTCAACTTATTCTGAGTATGGTGTTTGCTTTCTTGGGATTTGTATTCCCAATTTGAATCACCGATGCTAAAACATTGTTCTAACAGCTCAAAGGTTCTCAAGATCAGAGGTCATAGATCAGTCAGAAATCTTTTCAGCTAATACATCTATTGTTCTGTCTTGGGAAATATATTACCACTATGCCACATGGTTGTGCATTTGAGCCAGGCCTGTGTGCATTTGAGATAAAAAAATAAGTCTTAAAATAGAAGTATTTTGAATAGACATCAGACAAGTTTAAAGGTTAAAGATGGAAGCTTTGAACTGCAGGAGTGCTGAATATAGTAATGAGCTGCATTATGCAAGACTGCTTACTTTGATTTGGAAACTTTGACAGATATACAGCAAAACTGAAGAAATAAAATTGTTACAATAATTTAAATTCAGGCTTTCTTTAACTGTTGATAAACTGTAAACAGCTATTTGACTGCCTCTAGGCAAGAGTATTTTCTTTGGCCTTTAAGAACTGTAACGGGGTGATTGTACATTGCACTGGGTGGGTTCAGACAGAAGCTTAGATCTCTGCAGGCTCTGTGGTACTATCGATGTTTAACAAGGAGAGACACCCAGGGGAGTCATGTTCTCCACGAAGCTGGTTTCCTTTCCTCTCCTTCAGCTGAGGAATCTCTAATTGCGTAGATGTTTCACATCAGCTACTTTGTATGGAAGATGAACCCAAGTTGGACTCCAAATTTGGTAGAAAGACACCTTACTATATCGCATAAAGGAGGGTGACCTCAGACATTTAAGAATGTTGCTGTTACCACTTACCCTGGGATGCTAAGATATTGAAACTATTACCGTGCCAGTAGGAGCCTAGTCTTTAAGATTGTTATGTTCACCAAATTCTCCAGCGATGCCACTAAAGTGGTCCTGGGGGCAGTGTCTCCTAATGGGTTAGTTCTGTCAGGAGATGTTGGGTATGATCTCAGTCTCAGAGGCAAGCTGTCGGGCAGGGCAATCCCACTAATCTGCTCAAGCATGGGCGACAAACTCATTCAAAGCCTTCCATTTCACGTGCTTAGACATACCCAAAGTCTCACCCTTTCTAGGCAGTTGTTCATATTTACTATACAGAGAAAGCAAATTCCACCATGCATGCCAGCTTTGTCATAAGTATGCTTCCAATTCATAATAACCATATGTAAGGCAACTCCCACCATGAAGTCAAGGAGAAAGTAGCAATCCTTATCCAGAGCAGGAATCCCCACTTGAGATCGATAAACAGCTATGGCTCAAGAGAGAGGAGCCTGAAACTTCAGCACTAGTTGTACCCTATCCCAGATATGCAGCCAGAAGCCCTGAACACAAGGGCAGCTAAACACAATGTGCTCTAACGTACCTATGGGCTTTTGGCAAGACCAGCACTTGTTGCCGGAAGTCTCATCCCATTTGGCCAATCTAACCGGCGTATAATAGGCCCTGTATGCAAAAAAAAGAAGCGATTGAGTTATAGATGCCGATCTTGACACCCTGACCGTCCTCGACCAGAACTTTGCCCAGCTCTGGGAGGAAAGGTCAACGCCTACTTCCTGCTGCCAGACACATTGCAACCCTCGTATCCATGAGGGATCGTTCTGACTAAGCAATTTGTAATACTGAGACGCAACCCCTGCCTTATGTGCGACCTGTTGGATCACGATCGCTATGCTACTCTTTTTGCCTAGTTGCTTTATGTCCGCCACAGCCTTCCCCACACAATGTCTAATTTGTAGCCATTGAAAATACAAGGACCCTGGGAGGTGAAATTCCCGCTGCAGCTGGTCAAAAGGCTTCCAGCTACCCACTGCAACAAGCTGCCCTAGTTCCAATATGCCCCGCGAGTACCACTTGCGCCAAGCAAAAACCTCGCGCTGTATTCTGAAGAAAGGGTTGTACCAGAGGGGCATAGATTTGAATACCTCTTTGTCATGCAGCAAAGCGCACCGCAGAGTTACAAAAGCTCTTTGTGAGTCACTTATTACTACCGAGACAATCTCTTTTGGGCATACCATCTGAGGCAAAAGATAGCTGGGAATGGGGGCGGTAAGCTTCTGCTCCAGAACCAGCCAAGTAGGGCTCTGCTCCGTTATCTGCTCCTTCCATCTAGATCCCTGTTTAAGTAAAAAGGCAGTATGGTAAGCTCAAAAATCAGGAAAATTTACCCCGCCCTCCTCCTTCCTAGCCTTCAGTTTTTTCAGAGCGATTCTTGGGGGTCTTATTTTTCCATAAATAACGGCTTAGCATCCCTTCAATCTGATAAGTCTGCCTCGGAAGATAGCAGGGAAGCATCTCAAGGATGTAATTAATCTTTGGGGAGTCGCCATCTTGATCATCTCTAACTGCCCCCACCACGACAAGGCCAGGGGGGACCGCTTACTGGACAGGGCCCGAACAAGATCTAATACCCAGCAAGAATTAAATCTAATTGTCTCCTCCAATGGGTAGCAATACTGTACCCCCAGGTACTTGATCATTTTTGATTCCCACACCAAAGGAAGGTGCTCCAAGTCACTTTTCTTCGCAAGAGAATTCAACTGGAAAACAGTGGCTTTTGACCAGTTTACTTTGTACCCTGACAGGCGTGAATACTGGTCAATAAGACTAAAAATCTGCGACACTGAACCTGGGGTGGAAAATAAGAGCAGATCGTCAGCATATGCCGAAAGCTTAATGTCAAAACCCACCACCGTGATCCCCTGAATATGTTGGTTCTGGCGAATCAACAATGCCAGAGGCTCTGAAGCAAGGTTAAATAGCAATGGGGATAGAGGACATCCTTGCCGGGTGCCCCGGCCCAGCACCATTCCCTTCGATTGAGTGTTGTTCAGACAAATATTGGCGGTGGGGCGTGTATACAGCACTTTAAGTAGGTTGACAAACCCGCTACCGAAGCCAAACCAGTCTAACACTGCCAACATGAAAGGCCATTCCAAACGGTCAAACGCCTTCTCGGCGTCAAGTGATAAACCAATGACTGGGTGGCACACTTGTTCGGCCCCTACGAGAATGTGACAGAGCAACCTGGCATTGTCAGCAGTGGACCTGCCCTCCACAAACCCACACTGATCAGGGTGGATCAGCAGAGGAGCTACTTCGGACACTCGGCGAGCCAAGACCATAGCATAGATTTTATAATCTGAATTCAACAGTGAAATAGGGCGGTAGTTGCTTACTAACTGAGGATCTCTACCAGCTTTCTCCAGCACAATTACATTTGCTGCAGCAAAAGCCCCCGGTTGAACCGGTTCCAGTGCTAAGGCTTGGAAATACAGCTGAAGTTGCGGGGCTAGTTCTGCAGAGAAAGTTTTGAAGAATTCAATAGGAAGTCCATCCGGACCAGCTGCCTTTCCCCCAGCCAGAGAAACAATCGCTTGGTGTATTTCCCCTACTGAGAAGGCGGCATCCAACCTATCCGCAGCCTCTCTGTCCAGAATGGGTCTCTGTAACTCAGTAACTAACTCCGCAAACCCCTCTTTCGAGAAGTCTACCTCAGAAGTATACAGAGTCCTGTAAAAAGATTTGAACGCCTCCGCAATCGCCACGTCAGTAACCAGGAGACTCTGATTTTGTGAGTCACGTATAGCTGCAATCCGACCCACCGCCTTGCGGAACCGCAAGGTGTTAGCTAGCAGTTTCCCCGCCTTATTACTTTCCCAGTAGTATGTGCCATTCTGCGCTTTTACACTACACGATGCCTCATTTGATAAAAGCTGGTTGCATTGATATCGCAAACGCTGCAGTCTCAACAGAATACAGGGGTCGGAACGGCGGAAGAGGATACGCTAGCCCGCTTTTATTAGTGCGTCTAGATCTTTGAGCTGAGCCTTGATCCGTTTTTGTTGACTAATACTGTAACTTGTAATAACTGCTCTAATGGAGGCCTTAAAGACTTCCCACCAAGCCCAACCTGCTGTGTCCTGCAATCTGTTGATCTGGAAATACTCCCGAATCGCCGACCGTATTAGCGACCTAAAATCCTCTTCATCTAAAAGGCCCCTATCAAAAGACCATCTCCTTAGGGGGTATCGTGAACATCTACCCCAAATAGTATGGATATGGCTGCATGGTCAGAAATATGAATCACATGGATTTCGAACTCTATTGTTATGGGAATCAATGCCTTAGAAATCAAGAACAGATCTATTCGCGAGGAGGTCTTATGCAGAGGAGAAAAAAAAGTAAATTCTCGGCTGGTCGGGTGCTGAGGCCTCCAAATGTCGACCAGCCCAGCCTCCTGTAGCAGCGGCTGTAGGATTGCATGCGCCCTTGAAGGCTTCACTATTTTCACGGGAGCCCTATCCGTGAGAGGGTCTAACACCAGGTTGAAATCACTCCCCAGAATTATTGACATGGGCGAAATAGCGAAAATCTCCTCCTCAATGGAACTAAAAAAATCAGGGCTATCTACGTTGGGTGCATATATATTAAGAAAGGCTATCTCTGTCCCCCCTACTTTTAAAAGAACTCTAGTCCAACTGCCTTCATTATCAGAATGCGTTTGGAGCACCCCAGGGAAAGAGACTTCCGCACCAAGATAGCTACGCCATTGCGCTTGTGTATAGCGGCCGAATATGCAACAACAGTGACGGGTTTGATACTAAGTTTCAGGGATTCTCTTGAGTCAAGATGTGTCTCTTGGAAAAACAAGACATCAGCTTTTTCCTGACTCCCATAAAGAATTACACAGGTCTGCAAAAAATTTTTTTTCGAGAGCTGTTTTGGTTATTCCACGTAATCTTTATGTTTTTTGGTGCGCTGAATCCGAAAATGACCTCCATTTTGTCATAGGACATCATGTTTCCTGACAATTAAGGTAACTATGCTAAATAAGGCAATACCTCAAAATAAATGGAAATAGACATAAAATTAAAGTTTTATTACAATATTTTCATGAAAATCCTTTTATGAACTGAAATGAGCTCACCTACACACACTAAACTCGATTATTCTTCCTTGTGAGGCTCCTCTTGGTGCATTTACGCTTGTGAGTAGGATCTGGAATGTCTCTCTGAAGCATTCAACAGTAGTCTGCCATCATTGTAATGCTCCATTTTCCCTGGTATCTCCTTTCCATCTCTTTAATGTCTTGGTGGAATCGTTCACCTTTGTTCCTCACTCACAGCTCCCAAATTTTCAGGAAAGTAGTCAAGGTGGGACTGGAGGAAATGCACTTTCAAACTCATCAGGCAACCTAAAGCTTGAAATGCTTTCAGCATTCGTCCGACGATCTTTTTGTAGTGAGGATCTTTGTTATTGCCTAAAAATTTCTGTACGACTTCTTTAAATGCAATCCACCCTTCTTTTTGAGGATTCGTCATGGTATTGACAAACTCTTGATCAACTATAAGCCTTCTAATGTCTGGTCCGACGAACACACCTTCCTTCAATTTTGCCTCCGACAGGCCTGGAAACTTGGTGACCAAGTATTTGAAGCATTCTCCATCTCTTGGAAGTGATTTTACGAATTGCTTCATCAATCCCAATTTTATGTGGAGAGGTGGTAGAAGAACTTTATGGGAAGGTACCAAAGTTTCTCGGAGGAAATTTTTTTCACCGACTGTTAGCACCCTCGGCTGCCAACTCTTCTTGGTCCAGTGATTTTGTCGGTCTCGACTGTCCCATAGACACAGAAAACAAGGATATTTGGTATACCCAGCTTGTTGCCCGAGCAGCATGCACAAGACCTTCAAGTCCCCACACACTTGCCAACCATGGTCTTCATATTTAAGTATACGAAGAACCAATTCCAAGTTCTCGTAGGTTTCCTTCAAGTGTACGGCATGACCTACAGGTATGAAAGCGTAAAAACCGTTGTGGAGTAAAACTGCTTTGAGATGACTTTTTGAAGAATCTATAAAAAGACGCCATTGCTCTGAATCATATTGGATTTTAAATTGACCCATCAGACCTTCGACATCGATGCAATAAACCAACTTGTCTTCCTGGGCGAAGTAAGGAACAAACTCTTTTTCACGATGTCTGAACCATGAAGATGACACTCCTGGCAACAATAAATTCATGCTTTTCAGCCTTGATCCGAGTAACTCAGCGGCATCTTTGGGAAGATTCAAGTCTCTAACCAAATCATTCATCTCCTCCTGAGAAAACAATTTTGGTCTTGTATCATCTTCAAAGTCAGAACTTGATTCGTCATCTGGTTCAGGTATGACTTCACCTTCATCGGAGCTAGGTATCTCTTCCAAGGTAGCAGGGGGCTTGGGTACTGGTATATCTGTGCCATGGGGGATGGGACGAATTGCCGAGTGAAGATTGGGGTATGAAATGGAATGCTTCCATTTGGAATTAAACCCTTTCACATCGCATGAACAAAAGTAACAGTCGTCACTATGGTTCTTTTGCTCTCGCCATACCATAGGAATCCCATAACGGAAAGATTTTTCTTACCCTTGAACCAGTTTTGGAGGTCCTCAACACACTGTTTGCACACTTTATGAGGCGCCAGACTTTATCTTAATCTCCAATTTTTAGTCCAAAGTATGCAAAGTATACTTTTTTCACAAAGCCTGTAATATTCTGCTGTTACTTCAACACTGTATATTCACCACAGATGAAACAAACTGTCTGGCGAATTAATATACTTTCGCGGAGCCATAACATAATGGTTGAAGAATGATGAGTTAACACGAATTGCGATGAAAAAGTGTGAACAGCCTAGAACCAAGAACCTGATGATGATTCGTGCACAAGTGTGGCATGCAGGAGAGAGCAGCTCTGTGTCTGTACACGAGACGTCACAGTGCTGCACTGACCGGAGCTGCTGCTATCTGGCCTGTGTCTCCCTCCCACTGGATTCTTCAGGAAAGATTAACCCCTTCTACCATTAGAAGCACGGACTTAAAACTTGCTTAGCTTATGTATATATTACTGACCATCAGATTTACAGTGCTATATTTTTTTTTACATAACTCGGACAACCCCTTTAAGGTTTTTTTTGGCATTTTATATCTTAAATGCACTTATGTGAATTAATTAATAGTAATTTGAATTAATTAATAGTAATTTGAAATAATTTGATAAATTTGAAGACAATTTTGTATGTTGTGGCAAATCATGACATCTAGGAGTTTTTTCAATATTTTATTTGTTTTCAGCACACCAAAATACATGGAAATTAGATGAAAATAATCAAACAGCTTTTTAGTCGCAGACCTGTGTTATTTTCTTACGCTTAACAGGATTATTAATCCCCTTGACATTCAGGGAGAGTACCTTAATATTCACCGTGTTTGCCACACAAAGATCCTACTATGAGCAGTCCCCATGCCTCCCCATGCTTACCGCTTACATTACCGGCCCCGCTCCGCCCTAAGATAATAACCCACAATGTGTCCCCAAAACAAATACATGGCTCACCCAGTTGCAGTGCCCCCCATACTCCCCAGAACAGCAATATCCCTGTGGACCCCGGGAGGAGAACCCTCTTACCAAAAAGAAAGGGAAAACCCAGGTGATACCAGATGGACATGGAGGGAAGATGCAAGACCATACCCCTCACCCTAGCACGAGCCTGTGCTTCTATCATACATAAACTGAAGCAAAGAGGCAACAGAACATGGCTCCCTCCCCCCTCCCCCCCACCCCCCTGTAAACGTCAGTGTTGTACAACATACAAGCCAAAACCATTCAGCAGTCCCCGGCCCTCTTCAAAAGGAGAAGTACATCCTTCGGGCGTAGCCAGGGACTGCATAGCTATCGCCCACAAGCAGCGGCCCCCCCACACTAGCATGGTGTGCAACCCATCATAACAAACCAGTCAGTAAACAATAGTCCCTTCTCAGTTGACCTCATCGCATCTGCAGTTGTTCTTTTTCCTCCAGGAACGCAGCTAAAGCCTCCGGTTCCTCGAAAGTCCTGGTTTGATTGTGTAAGGTCACCCTCATCCGAGCCGGATATAGCAACCCGAACTTGGCTTGTAGTTGTTGCAAGCGCGACCTTAAAGCTAGCAGGCCTCTCCGCCGATCCACTGTGTGTTTGGCAAAATTCGGAAAAAAGAGCAGCCTATGCCCCTCATATTCTACCGGGGCGTGTGCCCGTGAGGCCTCCATAATCTGCATTACTTGTTGAAAACGCAGTACCTTAAGAATAACTGGTCTCTCCTGCTTGCTATTAAGTTGGGGATGAGAAGGGACCCTATGAGCACGTTCTATCTCAAAGGGAAGTGCGAATGTTAGACGTAGCACTTGCGGGATCATTTTCTGAAGGAATGCCACCATGTCTTTGCCTTCCGCCCCTTCGGGGACACCAATGATCCTCACATTATTATATTTTCATGCTCTGTTATTCCCTTCTTCCAGCTCCTTCTGCAGCATTTTGATTTGTTTCACAGGTCTTTCCAGGAAACGCAACCGCTCATCGTGAGCACCCAGCACATTCTCCATCTTATCTTGCCTTAAGGTAAGCGCCTCCATAGAGACTCGCAGTGCCCCAACCTCGTCCTGAATAGCTGTCAGCGCCTCTCCATTCGCCCGCACCATCTCTCTGATAGCTTGCACCTCTGAAAGTAACTCCTGCAAGGCCTCAGGCTCACGCGCGGGTGCCATCTTTTGTGGAGAGGGGGGTTCCGTTTTCGAGCGCTTTGCACTGTTATTCTGTGTATTTGGGAAGTTGAGCCGCGTCGGCTTAGAACCGGACATTCTCCTCTAGCTCACCATCACCAACAATTCTCTTTCTCGCCTCCAAACTCTGGGGTGCTAGGCAGGATACTTCACAGACCCTCCGGAGCAAATGCTCTATGCAGCCATCTCGCTCAGCGCTAGGCTCCGCCTCATTTTATCTTCTTTTTAACCAGGGGTCCATCTGGCTATTTTTATTCTTCAATAATACAAAATAACTAATGTTCTATGTGAATCAACTCAAAAAACAAAAATAGAACAAAATCCAAAAGAATCCTGAGCTCAAAATTAATACTTGTGTGTATGTAAATGCATTAAATGTTGGAAGTTTAGCCTTGAGGAAACAAAACCACCTCTCGTGGCAACACTTCTGTTTTACTCAATTATATAAGAGCCCCATTGGAGCTTTCAAATGTAGGTAAAAAATACCATATAGTAGTGTAACCTACACCAAATTGTGTGCCAAAATGTGTCAATTCCAACAATTTTGCATATCAAAAACCGCTGGTTTCCATCAACTGTTGATCTAAACCATAGGACTAACTAATATATGACCAAAAAGATCACTTATCTGTTGTCCGTAGAAAACTAAGCCTCAATATTCAGACTCAGTATAGATGTGAATCTTCCACAATCTACAGCTGCTTAAGTGAGGGTTCTTCCACAGTCCACAGTTTTTGACCGCCTGGCCAGAATGAACAAATGGATGATGAAATGCTCAAAGAAATCAAGGAAGCTAACAAAAGTCACAGCAGAGTAGTAATAATGGGTGATTTCAATTACCCTGGTATCGACTGGGTCAGTGTCACGGCAGGACATGCTAAAGAGATAAAGTTTCTAGATGAAATAAATGACTGCATCTTGGAGCAGCTGGTTCATGAACCGACCAGAGGGGAAGCCATACTGGACCTAGTCCTTAGTGGAACACCAGATCTGGTGCAAGAAATAAGGGTGTTGGGACCACTTGGCAATAGTGATCATAGCATGATCGTATTTGATTTAATTAGTGGAGGAGGGATAGTAAAGAAATCCACAGTACTACCTTTTAACTTTCGAAAGGGAGTCTATGATAAAATGAGGAATATAGTTAAGAAAAAACTAAAAGGAGAGGTTACAAAGGTTAAAGGCTTACATCAAGCTTGGGTGTTGTTTAAAAATACTATCCTGGAAGCCCAGACCAGCTGTATTCCACGCATTAAGAAAAGTGGAAGAAAGTCCAAAAAACTGCCAGCATGGTTTAAAGGTGAGGTCAGAGAGGCTGTTGCTGCCAAAAAAGCATCTTTCAGGAAATGGAAAAAAGAGCCAAATGATGAAAACTGGAAACAGCACAAGCACTGGCAAGTTAAATGCAAAACATTGATAAGGCAGGCAAAGCGAGAATTTGAGAAGGAACTTGCTATGGAAGCAAAAACACGAAATAAAGACTTTTTCAAGTACATTCGTAGCAAAAGGCCTGTGAGAGAGTCAATTGGACCATTAGATGATAGAGGGGTAAAAGGGGCAGTAAGAGGAGACAAGGCTATAGCGGAGAGACTGAATGAATTCTTTGCTTCGGTCTTTACTGAAGAAGATGTAGGGATGTTACCCAAGACTGAAGTGGTATTTAAAGGTGATACTGCAGAGGAATTGAGAGAAATATCGCTACAAAGGGAAGATGTATTACAAGTAATTGATAAACTGAATAGTAGCAAATCACCTGGACCAGATGGTATACATCCAAGAGTGTTGAAAGAACTGAAATATGAGATTGCAGACCTGCTCGTATTAGTAATCGGTGAACTTTCATTAAAATCATCTGTAATACCTGAAGATTGGAGGGTCGCCAATGTAAGGCCAATTTTTAAAAAGGGTTGCAGGGGTGATCCGGGAAATTACAGACCGGTGAGCCTGACGTCTGTACCGGGGAAAATGGTAGAAACCATCATAAAGAACAAAATTACACAGTCATGGCCTAATGGGAGACAGCCAACATGGCTTTAGACAAGGAAGATCTTGTCTTACTAATCTGCTATGTTTTTTTTGAAGGTGTGAATAAACAGGTGGACAAAGGTGAGTCTGTTGATATAGTGTATCTGGACTTTCAGAAAGCCTTTGACAAGATCCCTCATCAGAGACTTTTGGCAAAACTAAAAAGTCATGGGATAGGAGGCAGTGTACTATTGTGAAAGCAGAGGGTAGGGCTAAATGGCCAATTTTCCCAATGGAAAAAGGTGAATAGGGATCTGTACTGGGTCCGCTACTTTTTGACATATTCATAAATGACCTGGGAAAGGGAATAACTAGTGAGGTTATCAAATTTGTAGATGACACAAAACTGTTTAAAGTTGTTAAAACCCAAGAGGACTGTGGAAAACTGCAGGAGGATCTGGATAAATTGGAAGACTGGGCATCCAAATGGCAGATGAAATTTAATGTGGACAAGTGCAAAGTTATGCACCTAGGAAAGAACAACCCACACTATGGTTACACGATGCAAGGTTCCACATTGGGAATCACCACCCAGGAAAAAGATTTAGGAGTCATCGTGGATAACATGTTAAAACCCTCCGCCCCGTGTGCAGTGGCGGCCAAGAAAGCAAATAGAATGCTAGGTATCATAAGTAAAGGAATGGAAAATAAAACAAAGGATATTATAATGCCTCTGTATCGTTCCATGGTACGACCGCACCTTGAATATTGTGTGCAATTCTGGTCGCCGTATCTTAAAAAGGATATAGCGTTATTAGAAAAGGTACAGAGAAGAGCCACCAAAATGGTAAAGGGGATGGAAGGCTACTCCTATGAAGAGAGGCTACAAAGGTTAGGGCTCTTCAACCTGGAAAAGAGACGGCTGAGGGGAGATATGATAGAGGTCTATAAATTAATGAATGGGGTGGAACGGGTAAACGTAGATCGATTGTTTACGCTATCAGAATATAGAAAGACTAGGGGACATGTAATGAAGCTACAGGGTAAACTATTTAAGACAAATAAGAGAAAATATTTTTTCACTCAACGTGTAATCAAACTCTGGAATTCGTTACTGGAGGATATAGTAAGAGCTGTTAGTATAGCTGGGTTTAAAAAAGGTTTGGACAAGTTCCTGGAGGAAAGGTCCATAAACCATTATTAAAAAGGGACCCAGGATATCAATGCTTGATCCAATACAAGCATTGTGGAACCTGTGTCTTTTGGGGAAACTGCTAGGTATGTATGACCTAGATTGGCCACTGTTGGAAACAGGATACTGGGCTTGATGGACCTTGGTCTGACCCAGTATGGCATGTCTTATGTTCTTAACATGGATTTAGCAAAGGAAAGACTTGACTCATCAATTTGCAATTTGATCATAATCTTTGTTGCTTCTTGCTCCTATCTTGAGGATAGACTGATTCTGACAAGGGAATACATCTTATTTCAAAGCAACAGTTGTGCTAATGTCTTAAAGGGGCCAATGTGGACTAACCAGACCTTGGTTTCTTAAATCCATATCAGTAAATAAGTGTTTAAAGATAGGTCACCATAGAAAACTGCAGGCAAATAGGGATTTACCCTGTTCAAATGGCTTCATTGAAAATTGCCCTTGGAGTCTAATCTTGTTTTATATGCAGAAGAGGGGCTTTTATAAAATTGCACAACCGCATGTGCGCATAAACAGAAGGCACAGGAAAGAAGGTGACTATTCTGTGCCCTGTGTGCAGGCATTCTTGAGGGTATAGTTCTGGAAAGCCATGATGTATGTGCATATTCTACTTATAAAATGCACAGGTAACACATCGAGAATAATTTTATAAACCTCCACCTAGGTAATGTACATTTTTATGTCTGTATTTGAAGCTTATTTTAGAAAGTCAAGTATGTCCACACTTGATTTTATAAGGCATGCATTTTTTTAAGTGCCACCAAGTTAATGCAGACTCCTGGCAACCCAACAGCCCCTGGGTTTTCTTGGCAAGGTAGAGCCATAAGTAGACTTATTTATTTACATTCTCTTATATACTGTGCTATTCTGCATCAGTTGTGGTTTACATTGAACAAACTGAAATTACATTGAACAGGGTATTATAACTTGGAGATAACTATTTTACAGGGAACATGGACTATGGAGGGTTAAGTGGCTTGCCCAAGACCACAAGGAGCACCTGTGGGACTAGAAACCCCAGTCCTTCCAGCCCAAGGTTGCTGTCCTCTAGTGGGATTTGAGCCCCCGATCTTCTAGCCTGAAGTACCTTGCCCCAACCACTAGGCCACTCCTCCACTCCTAGATCGCCAGTCCTTTTCTTCTGAGGCAATGGAGAGTAAAATGACTTGCCCAAGGTGTGCCAGTCAAATCAAAAAATCCCAGAAGCGGTATTCCAACTTGAAATAAACAAATAAAAGAATACTACAAATCTTCACTTAACTTTTTTGTCGGGCATAAACAGTATAAGGGAGAGAAAAAAACTCTCACCCTCAAACACAGTACATGTCCCTTTTTCTCATTTTAATATTCTCATAATGTTTGCATTACAGGCTTTCCTTAAACCAAATTAAAACCACACTTATCTCATCAATTGCACGACGTGCACGTTTCGGGGCTAAAACCCCTGTCTCATCAATTGCACGACGTGCACGTTTCGGGGCTAAAACCCCTGTTAATTGAAGAGAGCCCTAAATGTGTACATTCTGGAGGAGAGGAGGGATAGGGGAGATATGATTCAGACCTTTAAATACTTAGAGTATTAATGAACAAACAAACCTCTTCCAAAGACGAGGAAGCTGTAAAACTAGAGGGCATAACATGAAGCTGCAAGGGGGTAAATTGAAAGGCAATGTCAGCAAATACGTTTTCACTGAAAGGGTGGTGGATGCTTGGAATGCCCTCCCGATGGAAGTGGTGGGGGCAAATACAGTGACAGAATTCAAAATGGCATGGGACAGACACAGTGGATCGCTTTATAGCAAGAGGATAAGATCAAAATAAACATAACTATCTCTTATATCTCAACAAATAGGGGTGACCTACACGGAGCGGTGGGTACACCCCTAAACAAAGGCATGGGGAGGGGTGATCTGCACGGAGTGGCAGGTGCACCTACTCTTGCTGGGCAGACTAGATGAGTCATACTGGTCTTTATCTGCTGTCATATACTGTGTTACTATGTAAGACCTAGTACAGTGGTTCCCAAACCTCTCCTAAAGGACTCCAAACTAGTCGGGCTTTCAGGAAATCCTCAATTACAGGTGATGGAGGCAATGCATGCAGATCTCTCTCATACATAGTCACTGAAAATACCATGACTTCCCAACTATCTTGCGGTCCCCAGGGCTGGTTCAGGAAGAACTGCTCGAGGACAGCATATAAAGCCATCCTCGGCGTATCTCCTAGTAGTCAGAATGGATGTGTATGAGATCAGTCTGCATGTAATTGGGGCAGTGCATGCAAACCTATCTCATGGACTATATCTTCATTGTGGCTATCCTGAAAACCAGACTGGCTAGGGAATATTTCAGGACTGGCTCTAGGCAGGACATGTATAATGAAGTTGTTCCAAAACTTGTCCTGGGGTATCTTGGATTATAAGAACATAAGAAATGCCATACTGGGTCAGACAAGGTCCATCAAGCCCAATATCTTGTTTCCAACAGTGGCCAATCCATGTCACAGGTACCTAGCAGTTTCCCAAAATGACACACATGTTCCATATTGCTTGTATTGGGGCAAGAAGTGGATTACGTGGGTCCTCTTTAATAATGGCTTATGGACCTTTCCTCCAGGAACTTGTCCAACCCTTTTTTAAACCCATCTACACTAACAGCTTTTACTAAATCCTCCAGTAATGAATTCCAGAGTTTGATTTATGCTTTGAGTGAAGGAAAAATCCCTTATTAGTCTTAAATGGGTAACACTGTAGCTTCATTGCATGTCCCCTAGTATTTCTACTTTTTGATAGCATAAATTGTCGCTCTACACTTACCCGTTCCACTCTATTCATTAATTTATAGACTCTATCATATCTGCTGTCAGCCATTTCTTTTCCATGTTGAAGAGCTCTAACCTTTTAAGCCTCTCCTCATAGGGGTATCCTTCCATCCCCTTTACCATTTTGGTGGCTCTTCTCTGTACCTTTTATAATTCTGCTATATCCTTTTTAAGGTATGGCGACCAGAATTGCACACAATATTCAAGGTGTGGTCGCACCATGGAACGATACAAAGGCATTATAATATCCTTTGTTTTATTTTCCATTCCTTTCCTTATGATTCCTAGAATTCTATTTGCTTTCTTGGCCACTGCTGCACACTAGCCAGAGGGTTTCAACGTGTTATCCACGATGATGCCTAAATCTTTTTCCTGGGTGGTGGTTCCTAATGTGGAACCTTGCATCATGTAACCATAATTTGGGTTGTTCTTTCCTAGGTGCATACCTTTGCACTTATCCACATTAAATTTCATCTGCCATTTGAATGTCCAGTCTTCTAATTTATCATGGTCCTCTTGCAATTTTCCACAATCCTCTTGTGTTTTAACAACTTTGAATAATTTTGTGTCATCTGTAAATTTGACTACCTCACTCGTTATTCCCATTTCCAGGTCATTTACGAATATGTTAAAAAGCCGCAGACTCAGCACAGATCCCTGGGGTACTCCACTATTCACCTTTCTCCATTGGGAAAATTGGCTATTTAGCCCTACCCTCTGCTTTCTATCTTTTAAACAGTTCCTGATCCACAATAGCACACTGCATCCTATCCCATATTTTTTTAATTTCGCCAAGAGTCTCTCATGAGGGACCTTGTCAAAGGCTTTCTGAAAATCGAGATACACTACATCAATCGGCTCACCTTTGGCTACCTGTTTAGTCACACCTTCAAAAAAATATAACAGATTAGTAAGACAAGAACTTCCTTGGCTAAAGCCATGCTGGCTGTCTCCCATTAAACAATGACTATCTACATGTTCAGTAATTTTGTTCTTTATAATGGTTTCTGCCGTTTTGCCCAGTACTTATGTCAGGTCACCGGCCTGTAGTTTCCCGGATCACCGCTTGAACCCTTTTCAAAATTGGTGTTACAATGGCCATTCATCAATCTTCAGGTACTACCGATGATTTTAGTAATGGTTCACAGATTACTAATAGAAGATTTTTAGGCTATCCACAATGAATATGCATGAGATAAATTTGTATTCAATGGATACAGTGTATGCAAACCTGTTGCATGAATATTCATTGCAGAAATCCAAAAAACCTAACTGGCTATGAGTTACCCAGGTCAAATTATAATAGAGTGGAATACAAATATTTTAAAATAAATAAATGAATAAATAAATTAGGGGACTGCCGTCCTAGGGAATACTGGAATCTTTGTAGTTTGTGAGAAAATGCGAGTAGTCCATAGTGCACTGGTCTCTTCAGATTATTGGTCTAAGACCCTACCAAGATCTCAGTGCCCTGTTGTAGATGCCAAAGGACTGAATTTTCAGTGATGGTAGTCAGCATATTCACCACTGCCACTATCTGTTTGGTTTAGGTTTATCATTTATTGGTTTTTGATATACTACCCTTTGTGAGCATACAGGGCGGTGTACAAACTAAAAAAAAAAAGCCATGATTGTAAAAAAGGAGAAAGGAACTACAATGAGAAGACAGGAAAGAGGAGGTAGAGAGAGATAGACATTCAGAGGACAGGGGACAACAACGACACACACCTATAAGCCAATGTAAGGCACAGACTGCAGTACCTCTAGGCCAAGATCAGACTGAAAACCTGTTTGAAAAGATATGTTTTCAGAAGAGATTTGAATTTTTTGAATTTGGAAAACGATTGCTCCAGAGGGATGTGGGAAGGCAAGCAGTTCCAGAGGGATGGGGCTACACAGGAGAAAGCGGACTGCCTGCTAGAACAGAGCTTTAAAGCATGCACACGGCTTTTTTGAGGGTCTATGCGGTGGTATGGAGCACCGACATCTTTTACATTGCCTGCTAAAACTTACCTTGGTCCTCATGTATTAATGAAAGAGACTGGCATATGAGTACCGGCACCTTTATTTGCTAGTTAAAATGCACTGAGCATGCCTCGGATTGTATAAACTATCCATACAGTAGCTGAATGTCACCACTCTATGAATAGTTTTGTGTTGCTGTCCTCACTCTGCCCCTCCAGTATGCGGATACTGGCGGAGCGGTTAGACCAGTGGTTCCCAAACTTGGGGTTACATCATGAGTGGATGGGGTCACAGAAACATGGCCATTTTCCTATCTTTCTTGACTTTCACTGTGACCTATGCTAAATCCCCATTCAGTATGTGACTTGTGAGCCAGTGAACCCTTGCCCTTCCTGGGTAAGCTTCCTGTTAGACTGGAAACCCATGCTGAGTACTGGGGTCTGTAAGTAGGGTTGCCAACTGGCTCCAGATGCACCCAACAGGCTTGATCCAGTCCTGTGTTTACCCCATTGCATTCAGGGACTTGTAGTTTTGCATTTCTTATGGAGTGCAATAGAGAAATCAGAACTACATATCCCTACATGCAATGGAGTGAACCCAGGGCTGGATCAAGCTTGTCGGGCACATCTGGAGCCAGTTGGCAAACCTATCTGTAAGCACACACTGCATACTAACGCAAGGGATCCTGTGCTGACCTGCTGCTGTTGCCATTACTGTTGCTACTGCCTTACTGTTTTAGATGACTGTCAGGAGAGGAAGGAGGCTGGAGGTCTACTATTTTTATTTCATCATCATCTGAGGTCATGTGAATTTTCAGTTGTTAAAATGGGGTCATATGGAATAAAAGTTTGAAGAGCACTGGGTTAGACAGATTTCCAGTCTGTCATTATCCATGTTTGTAGAGGAAACTGTACATTCACCAGCCGCCAGTAAGCCAGAATTGCTAAGTCACTCAATTCCATGACTGAGATTTTAAGCCAGTCCTGACTTTCTGACAAGCTCACCCTGATGCATTATGGGATCTACAGTACCGATCCCAATGGATAAAATCAGGGACTACGAATACATTCTGCATTGCATTGCAAATTTAAAAGCAGAACTGGCAAAAAATCTCACTCCTGGAACTGGGTAACTTGGTAACTCTGAGTAAGCATCTAATTTCCTTTGAAAACTGACCACGAGGTCACTAGTCTCTCAATGCAAGGTTGTTCAGGATATCATAGGTGCGCTGAAACATTCAGCCAGATGAAATGTAATGATATCCAGCATAGAACACTGAATAATAAAGGAGAAGCAAAAAGGTTTGAGAGTGAACAGGAGATCGAAAAAATGTACAGTACGATATGGAAAAGCAAACGTGTATACTCCCAAGCACAGCACAAACGCTGCATGCATTTTTCACCATAAAACTATCATCACGAATTCTCTCAGCCTATTCAATCAGCAGGAACACCTAGACTTTGGTTGTAGACAGCGGCAGCATGAGCCTCTAGGCATGAAGAGGAGAGAGGCAACCTACCAAGGCCAAGCGGGAAGTGCCACTGACATCTTTCAGACTCACAATTTCATGCTAGCAATTTCTGGTGTTCTTCTGAAGAATGATTTGATTGGCTTTGCATATCTTATTACGCTGTGTGACAATTTTTAAGAACTCATAAAAAACGATTAAAGGCCTACTATGCCTACTAAAGGCTTATTATTCCTATTAAATAAAAGTGCGCACACCTACTGTCTACAGCAGTTGGGAGGTTTATGAATCCAAAGGAGTTGTGATCATCAAGCTTTGGTCTCATAATTACATTTATTTGAATTGAGCTCACATCTTTTTAATGGTAGCTGAAGGAATATTCAGGTACAGTAGGTATTCCCTGATCCCTGAAGGCCTTATAATCTAAGGGGGGCATTTTGAAAGCCATTTAGGCAGTTTGTAGACTCAAGATTTGAACAGTGGCTTCCTTGTTTCTAACCCCATTTCTCTAACCACAAGGATATATATGCCTGTCCAGTGCAACAGGTCTGCAAAAGTGAAAAATTGGCAGTACCTTGGGCTTGCTTTAGGGAAGAGCTTCCCACTCAGGTTTTCAGGATCTGTACAAGGAATATGCATGAAATACATCTGCATGCATTACAGACCCCATAAAAGCAAACTCATCTCATGCCTATTCATTGTGGATATCCAGAAAACTCAACTGACTGTGGAGACCTCAGAGCTACTGTAGTTTGGGAAGCCCTGGTTTAGGGGTTCTGTAAATATATGCATTTTGAAAGTGGAAAAATTACATTTATTCCAATTTGGAAGTGTTCTGTTTCTCGGGGGTCAAAATAATATCCCACATTTTGAAAAAAAAAGAATCAGAAATTCATTACAGAAGCTTTTTTGTCTGATTTTTGGGAGATTTCTTTTAAAACTATGGGTTATTTGGAAGAAAAGTAATTCAAAATGAAGACCAATTAAACCGGATTCTAATCTCAATTGCTATCCAAAGTTGTAACAGACAATGCCCAGTAATTATGGTAATGCAAATTCAAACTTAAAATAGATAAAATGAGACTTTATATTAGATGTAAGAAAAAAAGTTAAGGATTTGAACTCATAATACAAGATACAACAAATAACTGTCAAAATCCTGGATGCCACTAGATGGTGCAACATATAAGTGCAGGGCCACTGCAAGGGTATTGGGTGGCCTATGCGAACCTTCAGCCTTATGGCCCCTTCCTCCCAAGATTTCCATAACTAAACTTAAAAATCGTGGTCATCCCAATGCTATTCCTCCCAAAACAATCCTGTAAAAATTGGACATTATACTTTTAAATATTAAACTTAGTTTTGTATGTATGTTTGTGCCTGCTCTCCCTGCAGGTAGCAGAATGTGCTGAAGGCTCTTTGCTTGTGTGTGGCCGTTAGAGTCTGTGGTTTGGCTTTGACTTGCTGTTATTTATTGCCGCTCATCTAGTCTTGCCTAATGACTGAGCCACCTCAGGTAATATTGCAGCTCTCTACTATGCACCTCGGCTCTATATTTTATCCTTTCTTCACCCCATGGGATAAAGGGAGAAGATGACTGAGGAGTGGACAGAGTGTCCGAGGGAGAACACCTTCCAACCTGTTTTAAGGGGAAATCTCATGGCTGCTCAACAATAGGAAAGTGGAGCCTAGCAAATTTAAGTGACCATGCTTCAGCTGGCTTTCACTTGCCTTGGTGACCTCTTTGTATAATTCCTGCTGTCCAAATTACCACCTGCCTACTATTGCCTACTATTGCCTACTTACCCTAAGCAGAAAAAGACACAAAGAGTTCTTCCATAAAGTGCTGTTGAGTACTGAAATAGATTCAAAGGAACTGGTATATGGGCTTCCCCCTTCGAAACGTTGCAAAGCTTCCAGAGACTATAGTTGAATGTAGGTCTCCACAGAAAACTGCTCCAGCATGGAGAGGTCGTTAAGGATCAAATGAATTTTTGCATATCAATGGCAGAACCCTTAGGTAGCTCACCTTAGCAGAACAACAAAGGTTCCTTGTGATGCCCTTATGGTATGAGATAAGTCCCTCTGGTCCTTTGGTGGGGATTTTTGGAAGTCATGTATTGGGGCACATACTGATTTAGCAGTTAATTTTATAACTGTGTGCATACAGGTCTTATACCCCCCTCCAGGATTTTGATAATTAAAAACAATAATGCTCATCGAAATACTAAGGGGTATGTTTACTAAACCATCTTAACGTAGCAGCGGCGACGTTATCGCACGATACTTAACATTGCGCGATAACGTCACGTAACATTGTGCGATAACATCACGTATCATGCGATAACGTCACGTATCACGTGATAACATCACGTATTGCGTGATAATGTCACGTATCGCGCGATAACGTCGGCAACGGCGTTAAGGCACACTAATGCTGTGAAATACGTCTCTGAAGGGTGGAGTATGGCCTCCCAGAGGGCGGAGATATGGGTCAATGGGCGGAGAGTGGGCGGGGAGAGGCTCCAGGCACACTAACGCTGTGAAATCCAGGTCTGAACACTAACGCCAGTGAAACCCTCGTGTTAGAGGCACATTTGCACGAGAGATAAACCATTTCAGTCAGCACTGTACAGCAAAGGCAGGGAAACGCAGAAAACTGATAGTAGTGAAACGTGCAGGAATAAAAAAGGCAAATAAACATATAAAATGACCAGAACCACATCTGAAATCCCAATAACCAAGCTGGCCAATAGTGATATTAATGATAAACATAAAGCAACACTACTGACAAACCCTAAAAAGGAAGATATCATGTTTGGAAGGGTCTATGCTCTGTCCCCCTACAAAGTGAATGATCCCACATTGAAATAGCAGTGATCAGGGTTTTCTCTCGTTTATATTGGGTCATGTTTGTTATGGCGTTCACATGTGCAGCAACAGCAGAGTGGGCACACAGGAAAGGGCAACTGTACTGATGCTGTAAATGGGATACAGGGGGCTGCAGGCGGTACATGCTGTGGTCCAGCTGGGGCACAGTGCGGACTAGGCAGATGCCTAGGTGGCACATAGGAATGCCGAAACTGTAAAGCAGCAAGACAGCAACTGACGAGGGACCAACATGGGCAAGAGTGTGTGTCCCACAGTGTCACAGGGGATATTACCCAGCAGGTACCCCCAGGGCACATAACATTGGCAGGCGGTGCTGGGGTGAAGTGCACATGTCCATGTAGGCACCCATACCCAAGAACCCACACCATAGGCAGCTGCCTACCGGCACACTGGATGGCCTGGGACTGGGCACCACCAGCACCACCGGTATAAGGGCATGTCAGCATGGTGGCGGAGGGGTGTTGGTGGTGGAGGGGGCAGTGGCATCTGCCCACAGCAGACCACGGCCAAGCCCCATTTAGGTGCGTGCTGTGCACTGCAACAGACAAGGTCTGTCTGACGAACAGTCATGGTATCTCCAGGGAATGATCAGCCCCTGTGGTAACAATTTGGTGCACTACACACAGCCAGTGTGTTCAGGGGCAGAAGGTCACACGTTCAAGTCCCAGCTGTGGCTCCTGCCAACCTTGTCCCCATATTTTACCCAGTACTAAACCATGGTAATAAAGACAGAAAATTTATTGCAGATAAATTAAACATGCCTGAAACGCCTATATTTTACCATACAGAGAACAGACACCATAAACATGTGCAATCCCTAAAGCAGAGTTTCCCAACTGCAGTCCTGGAGGGCCACACACCAGTCAGGTTTCATGCTGTCCCTAATAAATATGCCTGTGCTGCATTTGTATGCATCGCCCCCATTGTATACAAATGTATCTCATGCATATTCATTAGGGACAGCATGAAAACCTGAACAGTGTTTGGCCCACCAGGTCTGGAGTTGGGAACCTCTGCCCTAGAGCAGCGGGCAACAGGGGCAGAAACACCCACAACCACAGGCTCCACTATCCAAATCATCATGGAGAGTCAGGCTGTTGGGCCCTGCGCGGAGCAGCTTCTCCCAATACTGGCACCTGCATACCTTAGCAATGCCATCCTAAACTTAGGAACACATTCCACATATATCAAAAGGTTGCTATGATTAATGTCAGCTAACAAATCCTAAGTTAAACACGATTTGTTGATAGAGATTCATCATAGCAACCTTTCTGATATCTGTGGAGTGTGTTTCAGTTATTGCTTCTGACAGTGTTTACCATCCCGGGGAGTGACCCCAACAGTATTGTGTACCATAGCAATGACCGCATGGTGCCCAGGACTGGTGTGGCGGCCAGGGCTGCTACAAACCTCCATATTTGCACAATGCTGGCATAGGTGTGGGAGTGTGTGTATGTCTATCCAGTGTGTTGTGGCTGCCTGCATCTTACTGAGCCCACACTGCTTGCACTGTTTCCAGTTTTAGCCTGCCAATGTGCATAATGAGGAGCAAGGTACTGTGGATATGGCCCAGACAGGGTGGCCTGGGCAGGATGCATATGCACAGGGTATAGGGCAATGGCTGGGACATTGTAGTGCCCGACCACCACCTGCACGGACAGGGTGGCCACAGCATGTCATGCTGGGAGGTCACTCTCATCCTGATTGAGCAGTGACCACGGCATGGCTAGGTTCCCCCATAGTGCTATACAGCATTTCTCTCAAGTGATATTTATGGGTTCTCTTTTTTTGGGCCCCAATCACTGACTTTCCTGCTTGGTGTGTGCGTGCTCACATTCCATTTTTGGCTGCACACAGTTCCTCCAGGAACATGCACTATGTACTAGCTAGCAGACTGTCTGCAGTTAGCATGTGTATGGCTGGAACACCTTGCAGGGTGCAGTGGGTGGAGACTGATTGTGCCCTCTGCTGGTGAATGTCAGATAGGGGTGGGGGCAGCTCAGCTTCTCCAGTGTTCTGCCTGTCTGCCATTGCCTTATGTGATGTGTACAGATCTGCATTGACTGTCCTGTAAGGTGCCTGTTCCCCAGCAGGACTGGGGTTGATGGTCCTCTCTACTGCCACCATTGCAGAGATATAAAATGTGGATCTGTTGGTGGGAGATCCTGCACCCCCCACCCTGAGCCACAGAGAGTGGCTTGGGTGGTGCTACATAATCTGCTTTTGGGTACAAACACCCCCCTTCACCTATAACAAGTGACCATGGCACCAATGCAGGATATGCACTCTTCTGGGTGCATCATAGTCCACAAGGGCTAGACATGGCTGGGAAATACAGATGGACACAGGTGTATCCCAGGTGTGTCCGCAAGGACTACCTATCACACAATGGCACTGATGGGGACCAGCAGCATAGCCTATCTCAGCCAAGCCAGGTGCTGCGGACCTGGTGCTGGGTGCCCCACCTCACCCTCAGGGTGAGCACAGGACCTGCACAATGTCACGGTCTATAGCTACTCTGTGCCAGTAACACATACGGTCAGTTCCCCTACCAGGCCTAGGTGCTGTGGGGGTGCATACCCCATTATGTGATCAGCTGTAGACTGCTGATCTGCATGTGCAGTGCATCATGGGTACGGGTGGGTTTACCCTATCCTGGTAACCACAGCAGACAATTTGTGTGGTGACCTGCAGTCTTTCTGTAGCTAGCCAGCAGTGTGGTAGCAGCTATAGAGTTGTAGCCTACTGGTTACTTTACTGTGGAGGCAGAGGTCATGGGTTTGATCCCACAGTGTTATTTAGGAATGCTGTCTGAGGCTTTTCCTTTTCATTTCAATCAGTGCTGTCAGCAGAAACACCCTCACAGTGCTGTAGCCTAAGGTGCCTCATAAGGTGCCCCATAGGTCACATTATAAAGTGCCCTGTCTGCCTATAATGTGCCTATAGGGCACTGTATAGGGTGCCTTATAGGGCTCCTATGAGGCCCCTTAGGCTACAGCACTGTAGGGCACATTATAGGCAGACAGGGCACTTTTTAATGTGACCTATGGGGCGCCTTATAGGGCACCTTATGAGGCACCTTAGGTTACGGCACTGTGAGGGTGTTTTTGCTGGCAGCACTGATTTAAATTAAAAGAAAATGCCTCAGACAGCCTTTTTAGATTACACCACTGCAGGATCAAACCCATGACTGCTGCCTTCACAGTCATTGCAGTAACCAGTGGGCTACATCGTTATAGTTTCTAACACTGTGCTGTCATGTACTTAGGGTTAACACGCGTTAACGTGCCACGGCGCCCACTATCACGCGATACAGATTCTTGCTACCTTAGGACTGGAACGCCCACTCCTTATATGGCATTCTTCACATTATCGCTGCAACTAGCACCGGTAACATTAAGACGGTTTAGTAAACATACCCATAAATCTCCCACAGCAGTCCTGTAAAAATGCATAACTGGATATCATACTAGTAAATATGAAACTTGGCTTTGCGTGTATGTGTGTGTCCACTCTCCCTGTAGGTAAAAGAACATGTTGTTGGCTTGTTGAGTTTGTGTGATGGCTAATGCTCTTTGCTGCTGCCCTAGGCGACTTCCTAGTCTTGCTTAATGGTTGGGCTGGGCCTGTGTGCATATGCACATTTCATTAAATGAAAATGGTGAGACATAAGATGCTATTAAATGATATGAAATGTATTTAGATTAGATATGTAAAGGTATGCACATGGGGTGGGGATATTCAAAGGCACTGACATGGTTTGCAGACCTGCAACCCGTATAAACGCCACTGAATGGGACATGCAGTGGCATTAGCATTGTTAGTGCTGCTGGATATCCATGGGTGCCACTGCTACGTGCCCTGATCCTAAGCGGCTGGCATTGGGGTGTGCTGGGAGCATTCCAAGGTAGAGCGGAGGTGGCACCCATCGCTAACCACTGGCTGACACTACAAAGCCCCATAATATATAAAGCCCTCATCCTAACACACAAAGCCATACAGTCCGACCCCCCCCCCCACACCTCCGCACACTACTGGAAATCCCACCACCAAACAGATCTAGACACACCTCCACAATAAACACTTTGACTATTCCGCATGCCAAGACCAAACTCAACCAACAGGCCTGTGGATGTGCATTCCAGCTCTACGCACCAACACTCTGGAACAAGCTAAGAATCATCTCCGACCTTAATACTTTTAGGAAGCACCTAAAGATGCACCTCTTCTCCCAACACTTCAGTCCCCCATGTAACACCCACACTTAACGATTCCCCCCTTACACCCTACCGTCTGTATATATTCTCTCTCTTAAAGCCTCATTACTTGTATTTTTGTATATAGTCATCCAACCCTCCCTCCAATTTGCCATTGCATGCTGTATTTAGTAATACTGTTTAAATGTAAACACAACTATATATTTTTGTTTCATGTACACCGCTTTGACCCGGAGAAAGGCAGTATAGAAATCCAGATAAATAAAATAAATGAAATAAATAAATAATCGGGCAGCAGCAATATTGAGCTGCTGCCAAGTTAGCTTCCAGGTTCTGCGGCGACTCAGATATTCAAAGCCGGTGGCCGGATATAGCCCTGGCACTGATTATGCGGGTTAGACTTCAGCAGCTATGGCTAGCCGCTTTACATTCACTATCCACCACCACTGAATATCCCACCATCGTTTTCTCTACGCAGACTTAGCTGGATTTTCAAAGTGAAAGCATGCACATACTTCTTCATTGAAACCTAACCCAGGGAAACTATGTGCGCACATCTACACCTACTCTTTGATCAGCACACATTCACTTGAATTTTCAGAAGCATGCACAAAAGTGCAAACCCCTGCCTAGTCCCGATTCCTGAGAATGTCTCCATTCAGTTCGAGTAACTTTAAGTGCATGCAGGTTGCAGACACATGGACTGTGATTTCAAAACATGCACATCTGGGCTGCAGGTATATACAAATCAAAGATGGGCTTGATTTAAACCCGATTCTGCAACCACGGGTGTAGGCACATTCGCGCTTTCAGAATCGAGGACATAGATGGTTCCAGTGCGACACACACAAACCCTGGGACATGGGTATACACCGCAAGCAGTCTGTATGTTCCTGCCCTTAGTGAATTCCGAACAGATGTACTTATCCGATGCTGCCTGTCTCCATATGGCCACGCCTCTCCAGATAAAATGTGCATCCCCAAAGTTGCTCCTCACATTGACGGTGTGGTGCTCATGCAAATCACCCATGAAAACAGATGATACAGATGTGCTAATGCACAACAGACCAGATAAGCTAGTCCTCTGCATGACCAGAGCACTACAAGGTGATCTCTGTGCACTCTGAGATGCTACAACAGCAAGTAGAAAGTGATATAAGTGTTCAGACATACCTGGCAGCACAACATACCTGGCAGTAGATGAACATTTTAGTTGTGCTTGCATTGGTCATCTCTGACAATAGTCTGTACAATGCTATGTATGGACTAGAAGAAATCAGAAATGGTCCTCTAGATCTAATAGTTAGAGCATATCCCTGACATTAAATAGGGACCCTCAGATTGAGTGCATGCACCAGCACAAACAGCACTACTAGATGCCCAACATCTGTCTATACAAATGTGCACATTAGTGAGACCACTGATGGTGCTGTGTGTCCTGTTGCATGCACTCATTCAGAGGAGGGAGGAATCAGGCCAACATGCAAGCAAGGAGTTGGAAAGACCCATGGGTTTTTTCACTTGGATGTCCACTCCATGGCTGCTGCCACAGGAAAACGAAAAGCAGTGGCGGCAGGGCAAGGGCAGGCACTGGGGGGGGGGGGGGGGAGGGAAGGCGCCAAGGCTGGCAACACCAAATGTGCCCTTATTTTTTTCACCCTGTGAGGCTGCACCACTCACACAGGGCTAGGTATGGCGCTGCTACCGTCCATCTAGAGAGCATGAACACACAGATGATGAAATGCTAAGAGAAATTAAGGAAGCTTGCAAAGTTTACAACACAGTAATAACAGGAGATTTAAATTATCCCGGTATTGACTGGGTCAATGTCACATCAGGACCTGCTAGGGAGCTAAAGTTTTTAGATGAAGTAAATGACTGCTTCATGGAGCAGCTGGTCAGGAACTGACACATGGGGACGCTATTTTAGATCTAGTCCTCAGTGGAATGCAGGATCTAGTGAGGCTGCTTGGAAATAGAAATTATAACATGATCACATTTGATTTAATAAATGGAGGGAGGATAGCAAGGAAATTGACTGCGCTAGCATTTAGCTTTCAAATAGGAGACTATAATAAAATGAGGAAAATGGTTAAGAAAAAACTAAAAGGAGCAACTGCAAAGGTTAAGAGTTTGCATCAGACCTGGGAATTATTTAAAATTACTATCTTGGAAGCCCAAACCTTATTTATTTATCTTACAAATTTTGATATACTGTTCTTCTACAAGTCAAAATGGTTTACATGGATCTGGTTTGATACAATAAACAGGCTGAAAAATCTTTAAGAACATCTTACAGTAAACATTGAGAAGATTTCAAATGTAAACATTCAAGTGTAAACATTTCATGTATTCATGTAATCTCTAGGAACAAGCAGGAATGAGTCTTCACATATGGGTACGTCGGTACCAACGGATCCTGCATGGGAACGCTGCCCAGCTTCCAATCAGAAAGCTTTTGGCAGCATCCCTCGCGCCTGCGCGCTGACTTCCCGCCTTCTCCAGAGCCTCTCTTCAGTTTTCGTTTTTCCGCGGAGCCGGCAGGATGTCCTCCTGTCACCGCAGAAACTTTAATTTTTACTTACTTTGATTATTTTAGTTTGTGTTTTCTTGTGGTCGCGGCTGTATTCCCTGCTGCCACCAGTATTGCCGGTGGATTTTTGACTAAATTCTGAGAAACTTTTTCTTCAGTTTTTTGCCTTAACTTGTTGGGCCTACCAGGCCTCTTCATTATGGAGCCTTCTTTTCCTAAGAAGTGCTTTCGATGTGGAAACACCTGTTTCTTTTTAGACACCAATAGTTTGTGTCTCAACTGTGTGGGTCCTGACCCTTTTTCCCCTGACTTGTCAGGGGATAATTTTGTGAGGAAACCTTCAGTTTTTAGAGTTTCCCTCGATACCGTTTTTTCCTCAGCAGTGAGGGTACCCGGTTTCTCCACTTCACAGGATCAGTTAACCCACAAACAGTCTGTTAAGACTAGTCAATGCTTGAGTGGTATGTCCCATGCCCAGCATGGTGACGGCTCCGGCCTTACCCTCAAGAATCCATTGGCATTACCCCTGCGGGAGTCTTCGGGCTCCAAAGCGTTAAAGGGGTTTCAGGTTGTTCCTGGGGCTCACCCCTCACAGAACATACCTGAGCCATGCTCGGGGGTGGTATCCGCTTTGAGCGGTACCGAGCCTCCGGCATCGGCACCGGTGTCGAGTGTTCCACTCTTCACCAGGGATCGTCATCGGGCATCCTCGGTACCTTCGGGACCGATCGATACGCACCGGATTGACTTCCCTCGATCCCAGTCCTGTACGGTGCGGGTATCCGCTTCGAGCGGTACCGATACCCCGGCATCGGCTTCGGTGTCGAGTGTTCCACTCTTCACCAGGAATCGTCCTCTACCATCTTCGGCGCCCTTGGGGCCGCTTGATACGATACCGATGGACATTTCCATATCTCAGCCATGCTCCGGGACGGTACCGGCGTCAATCGGTTCCGATACCCTGGCATCGGCATCGAGGTGGACCGCCTTACCCTTTCCAAGGGGTGGTCATCGGGTATCCTCGGTACCGTCGGTACCGATCGATGTAACCCAGGCTGCCTTAGTGGTATCGGCATCGCCGATACTGCCACCGGCGTCGTAACCCTCGCGACATGCATCGATAACCTCGCTTTCTTCGATGCCGAGTCTTGAACCGATATCTAGTCTCGAGGACTGGGTACCGACGCGTCCCGGAACCGACTCCTGTCGTTTCCAGATAGGCAGTTCCGAAGATCCTAGCCATAACTCTCTCATGCTCTCGGTACCACTGCAGCAGTCCCCGATGGCAACTTCAACTGCTGGTCCTGTATCAGTATCGATGTTGATGCCTGTTCTTGCACCGATTCCACCGATTTCTAGTTTGGAACCGATACCTGGCATTGATGCAGTACCCACTGCCTCTAAGTTAACATGCCAGTATCCCTGTCCATCTACTAGGTTTCTTTCTTCACACCACTGTACGTCCTCTGGTGCTCAGCCTCTTTCTTTAGCTTTACCAGGGATGGTTCCCATAGGAGATCAGTCTTTTCAGGCTTTTCTCCTGGATATGGCAACCTTTCTTAATATCTCTATCCCTGGTTGTGATGCTACTCATGGCTCACCGGCACAAACGGAAAATATGATGCTTCCTTTACATCCTGCTCTGCAGGATCTCCTTCTGAGGGTCTGGAAATTGCCCTTACGACTTCCTCTAGTTTCTACAACCACTGAGGTTCGGTACCGGGTGCCACCCTCTCCAGGGTTTCAAAAGCCTCAACTTTCTCATCGTTCCCTTGTAGTGGAATCAGCACTACGGAAAGTTAAGAGCAAGAAGAAGCATTCTTCTTATCCGCCAGGTCGTTCTTCAAGAACACTCGATGCTTTTGGTCGTCAGGCCTTCCAAACCTCTATGCTGGCCTCCAGAATTCTTTCATATATTTTTCACATGAGTCTAACACTCCAGGAAGTCACAGAGAAATTGTCTCTTTTGACCCCTTTTTTACCAGAGCCCAAGGCTACTGTTTATTCCTTGCTTGTCAATCACAGCCGGAATATATCCTGGTTCCTGTCTCGTGCTTCTATAGACTCTTTTGAGTCCGTTAGCAGATCCTCTGCTATTGCCATTGCAGCACGTCGCAGAGCCTGGCTTGAAGCTTCAGGCTTGAGCAGATGGGCACAAACTATACTGGCTCATTCTCCTTGTACAGGAGAAGGTCTCTTCAATAAGGAGGCTTTACGTCAGGTTGCTCAATGCCCCACTGACTCTCCTTCCACTAAAGACCAATCTAAGCCACCTCCTTCTTCAAGGGGTAGGAAATGTCCTACCAAACCTTCTTTCCCTAAGAAAAGAAAGTTTCATTCATCTCCTGCCCATCATTCGGCTGTACCTAAACAAGGGACGCCTCAGCCTAGCCTGAAGTCCTCCAGCTCTGGCCAGTCTCAGCATTCCCAGCAACCATAGGGGCCGGGAATTGTAATCTACAGTTCACTTCTACCCATTAGAAGTTTATTCACTGTGCTCCTCTTTTTCAGTGTACTAACCTGTTGGAAAAATTTTTGTTCAGGGACTACAGACTTCTTCTCTTCTTACTCTCTAGAAGAGCAGTTGCAACTATCCCCTGATAGTTCTATCCCAACTGAACATTTTTTCCTTCAGTTGACTTACCCTATGGGTATGTCACCCTCCAATTACTTACTCTACCCTCTCAACCGGATTTTTTCCCTGACTGAGGGGTACCATGCTGAAAAGCTTCTCTAGCAAGCTCGTTCCTCAGACAAGGAGAGGGGATTTCTCCTCTTTTTTCTTGTCTGTTTTTCTTTATTGGACACAGGACAATCTCTCTGCTGTTTCTGTCAGCACCTGTGCCTGCAGGAGTTACAGTAATTGTATTACTGGTACTTTTTCCAAGTTCCAGTCCCTTGTTCAAAATTTTGTCTAGCCTCAGTAGTGATTCCAAGCTATTCGTCATCTATCTTGGATCCTCCTACTCCTTTAGGCTTTCTCACATTATTCTAACCATCTCCTCTCCTAGGATATGGCAACACACCTGACTTCAGTCAGTTTGTCTCATATCTCTCCTGCACAATGCTCTCTGCAGTTTTCAGAGAAGCTTTCTACTATGAGGGCCTTGCTATAGAGCATTGACCTTGTCTCTGAAGCTTCTCTATTAGTAGGGAAAAGCTTATAAACTCTTCCCATGCCTGTGAGGGTTCTCCACACCCTCTAGCCTGGGGTGTTAACACGAGATATCAGTTCTTCTGCGTGAAAATCCAAGGCTGATATTTACGCATGCTACCTCTGGGTCCCTCCAGTAGGTACCTCTGGTATCTTCTCTGTGTTTCTGCACATCTGCCATGTCAGTGTTCTGTGGAACCCCCGCCTTGTTCCTTACAGATTCATATGATCATCTGTTCTCACGCGAACATCACGGTTATCTGGTTGGATTGCCTTCCTGCATCCCTCAATCCACGGAAATAGATTCTCTATACATATCCCAAGTGGGTTCACCCTCTTGTAGAGCGCAGAATCTTTTTCTTTTATATTCCCCATGTACAATTATGGGGCTGGGTGGTAGACATGTATCTTCAACCTGTTGTCTTGTATGTAGCATCTCCATATATGTCTACATACCTATATCATTACTCTGGTGGTGCAAAACCATGCCCCACAAATGTATCTATATTTACATATATTATATCTATATCTATATCTATATATATATATTTTGATACATTTCTCCACCCATATCCTAATATACACATCTGGACATATGTATATATATATTTATATATATATATATATATATTCCATCAACATATATATATCTGTATATATATGTATCTGTTGGGGGGCTTCTTAAGGGTTGATATGTCTTACACACTATCACCCTTACTGTCTATACTAAATGTTTTACCTCCTAGAGGTTTTAGACAGTCTATCGCCCTACTTCGCATACCATATTACGATGCAGAAACTGTTAGGCACCAATAACCACTATGGTGCTAACATCTTCCATTTTTTCTTTAAGTCCTTGAAGCGTCAAGCTTCAATATTTTTCCTATCTCTCGCCAGCTAGGAAAAACAGTGTACATCTTTGTCTTTGAGTACACAGCTGTTCTCCTTGGGAATAGGGGTTTTTCCAGTCCCCCTCTTCCCGCCAGGACTGGGCTAGTTCTCCAACTCCGTCAGTCTTCTTCCTTTAGTCCTCAATGTTAATGACCTTATGCCTAAAGGAGTTTTCAGCTTTTTCCCATAAAGCTTTCTATTGAAGACCTGACGTCTAATCCTACCCAGTTGACACCTGGATCGTCTACTACCTCCAGGTCTGGACCTTCATCCTCACTGCTGGGAGGTCACCTTGAAGATTCCGCCACTGCTTATCCAGTAGACTCCATCATGCTTTCTACTTCCTACAATACAGTAGGTAAGCTGCATATTTTGAGTGTACATTAAATGTGTTTTAATGTTACTCATCATATATGCCAAGGACTCCTGTAGTCTGTAGGACCCTCTAGTCCTTGGCTATGCTGTTTCTTTCCTCACAGCTCCTTTATTGTCAACTCCTACCCTCCATCCCACATCGGATGTCGGGGATTCCTGGAAACAAAATGCACCCCTGCTCCAGGCTCCTGCATTTTTATGGGATCTCCCCCTGGCATCTCCAGCTAGGGAGTCCCCATATGTGAAGACTCATTCCTGCTTGTTCCTAGAGATAGCACAGTTACTTACCTGTAACAGGTGATCTCTGGGAACAGCAGGAATTAGTCTTCACAACCCTCCCACCTCCCCTAGGAGTTGCATCTCTTTATCTTCTTCTTCCTTTTCTCTTTCGCCTTTGTCTCAGCTTTGAAACTCAACTGAAGAGAGGCTCTGGAGAAGGCGGGAAGTCAGCGCGCAGGCGCGAGGGATGCTGCCAAAAGCTTTCTGATTGGAAGCTGGGCAGCGTTCCCGTGCAGGCTCCGTCAGTACCGACGTACCCATATGTGAAGACTAATTCCTGCTGTTCCCAGAGATCACCTGTTACAGGTAAGTAACTGTGCTTTCCATGCTTTAAATAAGGTGGAAGGAAAGCCAAATGACAACCAGCATGGCTTACAAGTGAGGTGAGAGAGGCTGTTATAGGTAAAAGAGACTCTTCCAGAAAATGGGAAAATGAGTCAAATGATGGAAACAGGAAACAACATAAGTATTGGCAAGTTAAATGCAAGGCATTGATAAGCAGGCAAAGAGAAAACTTGAAAAGAAGTTTGTCGTGTAAGCAAAAGTGTATAAAGAAGACTTTTTCAAAACACCTGGGAAGGAGTCAGTTGGCCCATTAGATGATGGTGCACTGATAGAGGACAAGGCCATCACGGAAGGACTGAATTAAATTTTTGCTTCAGTCTATACTGAAGAAGATGTAGGAAACTTACCCATGCCAGAAAAGATATTTAAAGATGAAGTTTCAGAGGAATTAAAACAAATCGCGATAAATCAGGGAGATGTAAACTATAGAGCAGCAAGTCACCTAGACCGGATGGCATACATCCCAGGGTGCTGAAAGAGTTGAAATATGAGATTGTAGAACTACTATTAGTAATCTGTGATCTATCATTAAAATCATCTGTAGTACCCTGAAGATTGGAGAGTGGCCAATATAACGTCAATTTTTAAAAAGGATTCCAGGGGTGATCGAGGAAACTGCAGATCAGTGTCCTGACATCAGTACCTGGCAAAATGGTAGAAACTATTGCAAAAAACAAAATTACTGAACATGGTTTAATGGCAGAAAGTCAAAATGGATTTAGCCAAGGAAAATCTTGTCTCACCAATCTCTTATATTGTTTTAAAGGTGCGAATAAACAAGTAGATAAAGGTGAGCTGGTAGATAAAGTGTATCTCGATTTTCAGAAAGCCTTTGATAAGGTCCCTCATAAGAAAGCAAAATGTCATGGGACAGGTGGTAGTATAATGTTGTGGATTAAGAATTGGTTGAAAGAAAGAAAACTGAGAGTAGGGCTAAATAGCCAATTTTCTCAATGGAGAAAGGTCAATAGTGGAGTACCCCAGGGATATGTGCTGGGCCTGCTATTTCTTAACATATTTATAAATGACCTGGAAATTGAAATAATGAGTGAGGTGATCAAATATGCAGATGACACAAAATTATTCAAAGTTATTAAAACAGAAGAGGAGTTGTAAAAATTTGCAAGAGGACCTTGATAAACTTGGAAACTTGGGGGTATGTTTACTAAACTGTGGTAACGTTACATACCGCGCGTTATGTAACGTTAACGATCGTTAGGTAACGTTAATGCGCGGTATGTAACGTTAACACGCGTTAATGTTACTTAACGATCGTTAACATCCCTGGCCGCGGTAAACACCACAGAAGGTGGAGAGAGGGCGGAGAGAAGGGGTCAATGGGCGGAGAGTGGGTGGGGAGAGGCCCCTTTCACACTAACGCGCTGAACTGAAGGGCTGAATCCTACTGCCAATGAAAACCTGCCGTTAGATGCACATTTGCAGGAGAGAGAAACCATTTAAGTGTCAGCAATATACAGCCTAGGCAGGGAGCCCAAGAAATGTGATAGTAGTGCTCCATTTTCAACAACACCATAGTGCCAAAGTATGAATGGCCACTATGGCGATAGTGCGAATGGGGCATAGGGGGCTGCAGGTGGGACATGTAGCATGGGCAGCTGGGGCACAGGGTGGACTAGGCGGGCGCCTAGGTGGCACATAGGAACATAGAAACCGGAAATCAGCAAGACAGCAGCTGAGCATGGCGAAACACAATCCACCTATATCTACCTGGTTCACCCTAGCCAATAGTTGCTAGGGCACTGACCTGACATTCCCTCAGCCATCCCGCCCCCATGTGGAAGGGACATAATATTGGTAGGTAGTGATGGGGGGGATGTGAGGATGTCCATGTATGCCTCCCCACCCCAGGATCTGCTCCCTAGGCGGGTGCCTTCCTACACAGTGGATGGCCTGGGACTGCGCACCACTAGCACCGACAGCAAATGGCCATGTCAGCTTGGCAGGGGGGGGAGTGTGCCCGTGCTGGAGGGGGCAGTGCCACCTCCCTGCAGTGGACCTAGGCCATGCCCTGCATCAGTATGTGGTGTGCAGTGCAACATACAAAGTCTGGCTGAGGAAAAGTACAGGTAGCCCCAGGGACTATTGTGCATGTGTGGTGCAGTACACCCAGCCAGTGTGTCCAAAAACAGAGGGTCACAGGTTCAAGTCCCAGCTGTGGTTCCTGCAGAGCATGTCCTTATATTTTACCCTTCAATGCAGATACAACAGCAACATGTGCAAAGCCCAAAGCAGCGGCGAACAGGGGTACAAACACCCACTCACACAGGCTCCACAATCCAAAGATGCATGGAGAGTCAGGCACCAGAGCACTACTACTACCTCCTGCACAGTTTAGCAATGTCGGCACTGTGATCAGGACCAGTGTGGCAGGCAGGGTTGCCAACCACCCCTATCTTTGCACAATACTGCAATGTGTGTGTGTGTGTGTGTGTGTGAGTATATGTCTATCTAGTGTTAGGGCTACATCTGTCTCTGTTCCACACAGGTCATGCATGTCATCCTGAGGCACCTTGCAGTCCCTAGGGCACACTAACCTAGGACACCGTAAGGTTGTTAGGCCACCTTAACCTATGGTTCCATAGCCCAGGGTGCCTTCTGCGGTGCCTTGTCCAAGGGTGCCTAATATGGTGCTTAGCCTAGGAGGCCCTATAGGGCGCCTTATGAGGCACCTTACAGGGCACCTTACTAGGCACCTTACATGGCACCTTACTGGGCACCTTACAAGGCACTTTACAAGGCGCCTTGCAAGGTGCCTTCCAAGGTGCCTTGTAACGCTCGTTAGTCTAAGGCGCCTTGTAACACGCGTTAGCTGCTATAGCTTGCTGTAAAGTTGCAACGCTCATGTCTTTAAATGGGCATCTGTACCTTTACCGCGGAACCTAACGCGAATGACATTACTGCAGTTTAGTAAACATACCCCTTGGTGTCCAAATGGCAGATGACATTTAATGTGGATAAGTGCAAAGTTATACACTTAGGGGATCATTCTGATCCTCGTTTAGTGCTAAACATCCGGTTAGTGCAGCTGGGACAGAGCTCCCTACACATATAATGTACTTGTGCGGGGAGCTCTGTTTGTGGGTGGGAGGGTTGGGCCGGGGGAGGAGCAAGGGTGGACAGTTAGCGGCGCCTGACCCAGGATGTACAGGGCCGATTCATAGGTTGACCCTGTATGTCCGGGCCCTGCAATGTAGATGGGGGACTTATTTCATCTTAGAGGTGGGATATATCCCCCTGGATGTATGGGGATGGTGGCATATGGGGATGGTGGCGCAGGAACCTGAGGACAAGGTGAGGGACGTAGCGGGTTCCCTGCAGCCCAATTCTAGACTTGGAAGGCCCAATCGGGGTCAGGCTATGGGGAAGCACATTTTCTGTCATTGGTCAGTGATCGTGTCTCCTGAATGGAGCTGTGGTGGCATGGCAACAGGATGCCATGTCGCCACCACGCCATTCACGAGCCTGACTTGGCTAGCCGGGGATCTGCTTGGTGTCCAGTCTGATAGAATTGGGGTCCAGCCTGCACGTTCAGGCTGGTAGACCCGATTCTGATCCTGCGGGCACGTCTAGCCCCCGTGGGATCAGAATCGGGTGCTACTGTTTCATGCCCAGATTCCATGAGACTGTACAGGAGCAGGACATGCAGAATAGAATTGGCCTCTTAGGGAAGAACATCCCAAACTACGGTTACACAATGCAAGATTTCATATTAAGAATAGGCAACCAGGAAAAGGATTTAGGTGTCATTGTGGAAACCCTCTGTCCAGTGTGCAGCGGCAGCCAAGAAAGCAAATAGAATGCTAGGAATCATAAAGAAAGGAATGGAGAACAAAACAAAGGATATTAAATAATGACTCTGTATCGCTCCATGGTGCAACCGCACCTTGTATATGGTGTGCCAGTTTGGTCTCCATATTTTAAAAAGGATACAGTAGAATTAGAAAAGGAACAGAGACGAGCGATAAAAATGGTAAAGGGGCTGGAAGGATATCCCTACGAGGAAAGTCTTAAAGAGTTAGTGCTCTTCAACTTGGAAAAGAGACGGCTGAGGTGAGATATGATAGAGGTCTATAAAATAAATAATGAAGTAGAATGGGTAAATGTAGATTGGTTTTTTACTCCTTCAAAAAGTAGAAAGACTAGGGGACACACAATGAAGCTACAATGTAGCACATTTAAGACCAATCGGAGAAAATATTTTTTCACTCAGCACATAATCAAACTCTGGAATTCATTCCAGAGGATGTAGTAAAAGCTATTAGTGTAGTTGGATTTAAAAGAAGTTTGGACGAATTCCTGGAGGAAAAATCCATAAACCACTACTAAAGAGGACCAGGGAAATCCACTGCTTACCCATGGGACAAGCAGCATGGAATCTGTATTCCTTCTGGGAACATGACAGGTACTTGTGACCTGGATTGGCCACTTTTCGAAACAGGATACTGAGCTTGATGGACCCTTGGTCTGACCCAGTAAGGCATATCTTATGCTCTTATGTTCTAACAGTTGGCATACTTTAGTAAACATGTCCCCTAGTTAGCTTCTTTAAGTTGTCCTTGGAATTGCAATTTTGCAGTTTATGAATCATTTTAGGAGCTCTCCTTTAGATGCATTTAGCTTCTAAATGGTGAGTTATTGTATATGGTGACCAAAACCATGAATATTATATAAGGTGTGGATAAACCAGCACATTACATGTGGATATGCATACATATATATCTTTACATTATAGAATTACGGGCCCGATATTGAAAGGCATTTACATGATTACATACCTGTAAACAACTGCACTGGGGCTGGATATGACCCCGGCATCAAATATCCGTGTTTAGAGTTCAGTGGCGATGGCTAAGCACTGAAATTGCACCAGTCACTGACGCTGAATATCGGGCCCTACGTGTCTTAACTTTCAATATTTGAGGTGCTAGCGTTAATCCCATCAAGATATATGGCACGTCCTGTAACAATGACATTGAGTATTCTTCCCTTTCCACTCTAATACTGTATGTGCCGGGGTTTTTATTTCCCACGTGCATCGTTCCAGTTATCAGAAGTGAAATTCACCTGCCACCTTTATGCTGCTTTACTTAATCTGTCAAGGTTTTGTTGAATAGATAATTTGTTCTCTTATATATCTCCAATTACCCACCCACACATACTTCTTGCTGTCATTTGTAAACTTCTTCTATCCAGTTTTCTTTATCCTCTTGGAGGTTGAATACTGTCAGGCCCAAGATTGAATCCTGAAAGAATCCTATTGCATCCTTTTACTGAGAACTGAAACAGTTTCATCATGATCCCTTTTCTCCTTTCAAGGGGACCTGTGGTGTGAATTCCATCCAAGCAGCCACTGCAAGGCAGAGGAAGGGGGACCAAGTAAGAGGGGGACCTACATGGCCCAACGCCCTGTACTGCCATGCTCTGCCTCTGGCCGCAAACTCCCCTTACTTGGAATAACTTTACCATTACATCTCTTCCCATTAAAAGGATTGTTCCCAAAATCTATAGAAGCAGCTCCCAATGCCGGGCCAAAGCAGTAATTTTGCAGCTTTTATGGCAAGACTTTGATCTGGCAGTGGGAGATGCTTCTATGTCTGTCGGGCTCATTACTTTTAATGGAGAAAGGCAAAAAGAGGCAAACGTCTTTCAAATAAGCGAAGGGCTTGATTTTGAACTGGGCGGTGCTATGCGCCACATCAGCACAAAGCCTGCTTCCTTTCCGACTAACCCAGATTTTCAATGCCGTGGTCAAATGCGGCCCTGACATTGAAAATCCAGGCATTGCTGCACATCCTGGAAGCTGCAGGACCTAGCCGGGTAGCACCGATTTTTGATGCTACCCGCTTAGCCTCTGCGCCTGAAAGATAGGCGAAAATTGATGCTACCTGGTTAGTCCTTTCCTCTGCTCCTGCTCCCTCCCCCCCCCGGAATGTCCCTAACACGCCCCGATGCTAACCGCATAACATCTGGAACGTTAGGGACTTATCCGGGATTTTCGAAGAACACTACCCATGTAGGTGCCTTCGAAAATCCTGGATATGGAATTTACACGGTTAAGTAGGGTAGTTCCCTGTGTAAATGCCTTCGAAAATCGGGTCTGAAGTTTTCTGGCTGCTAGGCTTTTTGGGGGGTGGGAAGTGTTTATCACCCCCTCGATGCTGCTGTTGCTGCCATTGCCATGGGGGAGAAGGAGTGTTCCCAGAATTTACACCACTAATGGGGGCAGGTACACATTACAGGTAATTTTATAGAACTTTTCCACACAGAACACAGTAATTTACAACTGTAAAAGACTTCTTATAAAATCAGGCCATGCCTGAAAGTACACACAGTGCACTCAGGAGTGTCCTTGTAGTGTAGGCATGCTCAAATCAGAAGTGAGTTTTGGCGGAGCTTGGGTGGAGTCACGATTTATGCACATATTTTATAAAATATACATGTATGTGCATAAAATATGTGCTAACATTTTTTCAGCACCCATAATCTAGGTGCTATTTCTGCAGGTTTTCTGTGCTATTTCCACAGGATCTGTCTAGACAATAGGCTGAAAATAGGTGCCCTTCTGCCAGATTGATCTAAACTCCCTGTTATAGAATGACCCACATTTTGCCCTTTATGTTGTTTTTTTTTCCATTATACTTCATTCATCTTTTATTTGAAACTGTATCAAACACTTTTGCTCACATGTAAGTAAAGGCAAGATTTTCTTGTTCTGCAAGGACTGAAATTTTCGGAAATGATTAGGTTATTTGACATCACTTTCCTTCCCTAAAGTCATATTTATTGTTCTCTATTAGTCCACTTTATTTTACAAGAACTGTTTAATCTGTAGAGTTTTTTTCTAGAGATACAGCAAAGCAAGTGACCAGAAAAAAGCAAAATAATATGAAGAATCTGATCAAAATGACAATTTTTATAAGCACCCACATAGGTGCTAAATCCATGGATATTTTCACGTATGGGCTTTGCACTAATTCTGAAAGAGAAAGGAGGCGCATACTGTACTTCCTCTTTAAAGACTGCTCTTGGAAAAGTTCCCACGTTGATCTGCACTTGCTCTTTCTGCATGGACTTTTTCTAACTTAGTGGTATTCACTCCCTGTTCTCAAGGGCTGCTAGCACGTCAGGTTTTCAGAATATACCTAATGAATATGCACGAGAGAGATACTAATACAATGGAGGTAGTAGTCATGCAAATATCTCTCGTACATACTCATAAGGGCATAAATGTAAAGAATCTCTTTGCTAGGAAAGTAAATAAAGATAAGAGGTAAGAGGCTGTTCGGTTTTTGAAAGAATTAGACAAAAAGGTTAATGTTCTTTTTAACATTTTTGTTAGTAATACTGCGGAAGGGCTGTCGGTTAAGGTTTGCCTCTTTGTGGATGATAGCAGAATCTGCAAAACACTAGACACTCAGGAAGGAGTGGATAACATGAGGAGGGATCTAGCTAAGCTTGAAGAATGGTTGAGAATTTGGCAGCTGAGATTCAGTGCTAAAAAATGCATTTGGGTTGCAAAAATCCAAGAGAGCGGTACAGTGTAGGGGGTGAAGTACTTCTGTCCACGAAAGAAGAGCAGGACCAGGGCAAGATTGTGTTTGATGATCTTAAAGTGGCTAAACAGGTAGAAAAGGCAACAGCAAAAGTCAGAAGGATGCTTGGTTGCATAGGGAGGGGAATGGCCAGCAAAAAAATAGAGGTGATAGTGCCTCTGTATCAGTCTTTGGTGAGACCTCATTTGGAGTATTGTGTGCAATTCTGGAGACCGCTCCTTCAAAAGGATATAAACAGTATGGAGTCTGTGCAGAGGGTGGCTACCAAAATGGTCAGTGGTCTTCATTATAAACCACATGGGGATAGACTTAAAGATCTCAATATGTATACATTAGAGGAAAGGCGGGATAGAGGAGATATGATAGAGATGTCTAAATATCTCTGTGGCATAAATGCACAGGAGGAGAGCCTCTTTCCATTGAAAGAATGCTTTGCTACGGGGAGGCATAGGATGAGGGTGAAAGGGGATAGGCTCAGGAGTAATATGTGGAAACATTTCTTTATGGAAAGAGTGGTAAATGCATGGAATAGTCTCTCAGTTTTGGTAGTAGAGACCAGGACAGTATCTGAATTCAAGAAGGCATGGGACAAACATAGAAGATCTCATTTTCTATGTCAGCACTTGTCATTTTTAACATTATAGATACAAAGAAGAGAAAGCTGACAAATGTTACCCACAAAAAATTAAAACCGAGAAATTAAAAAAGGAAGAGTAAGACAAGCAATAACTCAGTGTGCCGTTATAATTCCCAAAAATCCTGCTCTGTAACAAAAGAGGGAAGCACTACTACTACTACTACACTAGTACTTATCATTTATATAGCACTACTAGGCACACACAACACTGTACAAATACACAAAAAAGAGACAGTTCTTACTCAACAGAGCTTACAATCTACTAAGCCAGACAACCAGAACATCAGGGGACAAGGGAATTCTTAGGGAAATGATTAAAATACAAATAGTTGAAGACAGGAGGATAAGGGCCAGGGTGCGAAGGCAGCCTTGAAGAGATGAGTTTTTAGCCTGGATTTGAATAGGTCCAGGGATGGAGCCTGACGTACCGACTCAGGTAGTCTATTTCAGCGCAGGAACAGAGTCTGGAATTGGCAGTAGAAGAGAAGGGCATAGATAATAGTGATTTGCTTGATGAGCGGAGTTGACAGGGAGGGGTGTAGGAAGAGATAAGGGAGAGAGCTTCGTAATCCCCCCTGAACAGCAGTTTAGTATGAGGCCAGAAGAAGGGGGAGGGGGGAACTCACAGCTCACTGCCCAACCTACAGCAGAACAGCCTTGTCTTCACCTCATTCTATTACATAATAATGACTATTCTTTCTTATCGTCTCAAGTTTAACATTAGATCACATCCGTTCTTTGCTGTGCATGATTACAGAACTTTATATGATAAAGGTATGCTTGTACATAGTACACTGAATGCAGCTGAAGGACCTGGTCGCAAGAGGACATTTTGCTAGGGTGAGGAGCTGTATTTTGGATCAGGTCAGAGGCTGAGATGTGGTTTGCCTGCATATAGAAAGTATGCACAGTACCCTTGTCGTTGGAACAGATGACTGTGTGCGAGAGATAATGGGAACCTGGAGATGAATGGAAGTGAGAATAGAGATGGTGTGCGTGTTAGAGATGTGATAGGTTGGGGGCCAGCAAGATCCACTGCCAAAAAAGGCCATCCTGTCCTTTTGAAAGTGGTTCTGATAGCCTCTCTTTTTACTACTGGCGAAAGGTTGTTAAAGATATCTGCTCAAGGCACTGGATAAAGGGAAACAGTGTAGGTCATTGTAGTAGGTTTCCCATTTTCTTCTGCCAAGAAAAAATGGGTGACAAAATCATTCCCATTGAGTTCAACAGGTGCTGCTGAGCCACATAACTGCTCCTGTCCTTAGAAATTCCAGCCTCAGAGTGAGCTCTGGAAGCTGAAGAAAGGGCGTCAATATATATATGGGGGAGGGGTGTTTGCCCACAGGTGTGCAGGTGGTGAGGAAGACGTTAACGGAGCTTCTGCACCCTGCTTAATATATTTTCAGATTATCTTGTTTAGTGATTTTTTTTATTATTTTTCGTCCACCCAGGTAAGAGTCAAACACCAACTAACAATTCCAAGGATCCCAATAAAACAGATCATTTTTTAACAAAGAAAGTGTTCAGCACTACTTTACAACATTTGTGTAAAGGTGTCCCTGCTTGTCTCATTTTATAACTTCATACTCCTACCATTTGCTCTAATTTGCTCTTACCCAAACCCACCATGCACTCCACCCCATTAAAACACACTTAAACTAATCACTCATACATCCTCATCTTCACTTTATATTGATTTTAAAATATTTATAGCCCACACTATCTAAAATCCTAGATGGGTTACAGTCTTACATACACAAGATATCACAATGACACAAAAATGAAATCATTAAAATACAATTCTGAACAGACAAAAAAAATCATCAGCACTTGAAAACATCAACTTGTCTCATTAAAAGTTGACATAAAAATAAGCTTTAAGTTTCTTCCAAAATAAAAGTACATCAGAGATCATTCTTATCTCAGAAGGAAGAAAATTCCACCGCTGGTGAGCAGCAACATGCAGGAAGTAGGATCCGGAGACAAGCGACTCACCCAGCGCAAACTAGGACCTGGAACACATTGACACCTTAACAACCATTTTCTACTCCAGTCTGGCCAGTCTGTTTACATGGGCTATCAACCCCAACCTCCCGCCGTGGGTTGTGGCCACCAAATTGCCACTTATACAATAACCATTCAGACTTGTAAGTGGATTTATACATTTGTACCTCATAGAAAGCTATTTCTCGCATAAGCTGTGGCTAGTACTGCAGGGCATGGGTGTCTTCAAGCCCTCAAGGTGTCAAAATTACCTTTCTGACTAGAAAGAGGACAATGTAGGTACATTTTTTCTTTGCTTTTTGAATCCTTTCAGTATCTAATATTCTAACATCTCCCCTGAGCAATGACTTCTATTATCATTCTACCTTCACTCCGGTGACACGTTCTAGTTCTGAAAGCTACTATTACTACTACTTCTTATCATTTGTATAGCGCTACAAGGCATATGCGGCGCTGTATAGACACATGTAAAAGACGGTCCCTGCTCATCAGAGCTTACAATCTAGTCTAGACAGACAACACAATAGCTGAGGACAAGGATACATCTAGGGGAATGGTAATGAAACACAGGAGACTAAGCGAAGCAAAATCCAAAAGTGGCCTCGAAGAGGTGAGTTTTCAGCCTGGATTTGAAAAGGGCCAAAGAAGGTGCCTGACATACAGACTCACGTAGTTTGTTCCAGGCATAGGGAGCAGCAAGGTGGAAGGATTGAAGCCTGGAGTTGGCAATGGAAGAGAAGGGCACAGATAGAAAGGATCTGCCAGAAGAGCGGAGTTCCCAAGGAGGGGTGTAGGGAGAGATAAAAGAGGAAAGGTAGTGAGGAGCAGCAGAGTGAATGCACTTATAGGTCAGCAGGAGAAGTCTGAACTGATGTGGAAATGGATAGGGAGTCAGAACTCTGCTAGTTTTGGATACTCCAAAAGGGAATGCAGCAATGTCCCTTGCTGTTTTTTACATTTTCTCCATTTCTTTTCTCCCCGTAATTTCATCTGCACCCCTTTCTCCTTAGTGATAATATATGCTCCTTGCAGAATCTTGAATTAGATCTCCTGAAACACCACATTGGTCACCTCTCTGCTCCATTTATTATCTTGGTGGCTTGTCTCTTTCATGTTTCTATCCCTTTTCTACCACTTGGATAGTTTATTGTATTTGGCAGAAAGGGACACGAACTTCATGTCCAGCTGTGTGAGAGTCAAACTGCCCCGTTGTTTATTATTTACTGTTTCATAATAATGTCCATTTTGTACTAGTGGAGGAGGTGCGTATTAGGGACATCCCATTCTCACCTGACCTGGTTACATGAGAGGAATAATGCCCCTCCCGCCATTTCTCTGCAATAGCTGTCTCATGGTCTTACATCCCTTCTCTCTGGTGGAAAATCTGGAAAGTGATGAAGGGAGAAGTCTCAGAGAGAGTTTGGGTCAGTTCTCTCCATCACCCCCAAGCCTGGAAGGTCCTAGAAGTCCCCATTCCCTTCTCCTGTGTCTAAGTCCAACATGTACCTTTGCATGCAGCAAGTTCAGAAACGAGTACAGGCTGTGACAGCTATATGAAACTCCCTTGGGAAGAATTTACTATGTTCAAGTCATATCTTATATATCCATCACCGTATAACTGCCCCATCGTGTAATGTAAGGTCCGACAGGGCTACTCTGCTTCATTTCTTTTCTGAAAATTAATTCTTGAGCTCTTCTCACTCAATATAAACTTCCTAACAAGCTCTTTAAAGAGCTTTTACACCTGACTTCTTACTCACAAGGGCATCATCTGCAGTGCATATAGAATTTTTGAATACTTGACAATTTTCACCAGTGTACATCTGCCAAACATGAACAATGGCAGCTCCATCCACTTATCTGCCAAGGTGGTCATGACGAAACATGAATAGCGGGGTTGCACGTCTGTTTGGATGTGCATCCCTCGCTATTCGCAGGGACCTTATTCCGTACCCTTGCTTCCCCGTGCATACTGTGCCGGTATGCGGGGAGTGCTGGATGGGGGCTGGGTGGAGGTGGAGAGTGGGCGGAGTTGGGGCAGGCCGCAGCACCCGGATTTACAGGGCCTATTCAGGTCACGGCCCTGTTTTGTCCAGCTGGTGATGGATGGACAAGTCTGGAATTCGTTACCGGAGGATGTAGTAAGAGCTGTTAGTGTAGCTGGGTTTAAAAAAGGTTTGGACAAGTTCCTGGAGGAAAGGTCCATAAACCATTATTAAAATGGACCCAGGATATCAATGCTTGACCCAATACAAGCATTGTGGAACCTGTGTCTTTTGGGGATACTGCTAGGTACGTATGGTCTAGATTGGCCACTGTTGGAAACAGGATACTGGGCTTGATGGACCTTGGTCTGACCCAGTATGGCATATCTTATGTTCTTATGACGTGGGACTTAGTCCACCTTGGAGGTGGAATAAGTGTCGGGAGTGACAGAAATCGGGCCAAGCAGCACCCACCAACCCACGTCGCGGAAGAAGGTGACTCCCTGCAGTCTGATCCTTGCCCTGGCAGACCCAGTTGAGGGTCGGGCGGTGGGGAAATGCAACATGTTCAGCTGTCAGGCCTGCTAGCTCCTGCTGGGTGTCCTGGTGCCATGGTGATGGGACGCCACTGGTGTGCCGCAGGGATCTGTCCTTGGTCCGATTCTGTTTAATATCTTTGTTAGTAATATTGCAGTAGGACTGTCAGGTAAGGTTTGCTTGTTTGCAGACGATACCAAAATCTGCAATAAAGTAGACACACAGGAAGGAGTCGACAACCTGAGGAGGGATCTAGCTAAACTTGAAGAATTGTCTAGAATATGGTAGCTGAAATTTAATGCTAAAAAATGCAGGGTCATGTGTTTAGGCTGCAAAAATCCAAAGGAGCTGTACAGTAGGGGTGAGGTGCTCTTGTCCACAAAAGAAGAGCGGGACCTGGGCATAATTGTGTTCGACGATCTTAAAATAGCTAAACAGGTAGAAAAAGTGACTGCAAAAGTCAGAAGGATGCTTGGGTGTATAGGGAGAGGAATGGCCAGCAGAAAAAGGAGGTGATAATGCCTCTGTAAAAGTCTCTGGTGCAACCTCATTTGGAGTATTGTGTGCAATTCTGGAGACTGCACCTTCAAAAGGATATAAGCAGGTTGGAGTCGATGCAGAGGGTGGCTACTAAAATGGTTAGTGGTCTTCAATATGAAGCATATGAGGACAGACTTAAAGATCTTAATATATATACTTTAGAGGAAAGGTGGTATAGGGATGGTATGATAGAGACATTTAAATACCTCTGTACCATAAATGCACAGGAGGGTCTCTTTCAATTGAAGGCAAGCTCTGCTATGAGGAGACAAGGATGACAGTGAAAGGGGATAGACTCAGGAGTAATATGAGGAAATATTTCTTTACAGCAGAGGTACTCAAATCCAGTCCTAGAGGGCTGCAAACCAGTCAGGTTTTTGGGATATCCCTAATGAATATGCATGAGATAGATTCAAATACAATGGAGGCAGTGCATGCAAATATATCTCATGCATATTCATTAGGGATATCCCGAAAACCTGACTGGTTTGTGGCCCTCCAGGACTGGATTTGAGTACCTCTGCTTTACAGAAAGAGTGGTAGATGCATGGAATAGTCTCCCAGTCGAGTTGGTGAACATGAAGACAGTATCTGAATTCAAAAAAGCATGGGACAAGCACAGAGGATCTCTAAAGATAAAAAGGAGACTATTATAGTTGATATGGAAGAGCAGACTAGATCGGCCATTTGGTCTTTTTCTGCTGTCATGTTTCCATGCAAACTACGGTTATATGATGTAAGGTTCTACATGAAGGATCACCACCAGGAAAAGGATCTTGGCATCACTGTGGATAATATGTTGAAACTCTCTGCCCAGTGTGCAGTGGCAGCCAAGAAAGCAAATGGAATGCTAGGAATCATAAGGAAAGCAATGGAGAATAAAACAAAGGATATTATAATGCCACTGTATCGCTCCATGGTGCGACCATACCTTGAGTATTGTGTGCAATTCTGGTTGCCATATCTTAAAAACTTATAGCAGAATTAGAAAAGGTGCAGAGAAGAGTGACAAAAATGATAAAGGGGATGGAAGGATATCTCTACGAGGAAAGGTTTAAAGCAGGGGTCACCAACCTGCGGCCCGCGAGGTCCCTTCGTGCGGCCCGCGAGGCTCTACCCCGGTTAACATTACGTGCGGCCCGCCAAGGATTCCCGCCATTGTATCCACGCGCTCGCAGCTCACCGACGACCACCTGCAAGCGTCCCTTCTCCTGTCAGTGTCATCTGTGAAGCCGGACTTTAAGCGTTTGTCTGCTAGCATGAATCATCAGCCATCTCATTAAATTCAATAAAGGTGATCAGCCATTGTTTTCATAATTTTGCGTTTGTTGTTTTTTTTCGCGGGGGCGGGGAGAAGGGGGGTGCGGCCCGCGAGGCTCCCGATAGTCGGCTGTGCGGCCCGCGGCCCTCTGGAGGTTGGTGACCCCAGGTTTAAAGGGTTAGAGCCCTTCAACTTGGAAAAGAGACTGCTGAGAGGCAATATGACAGAGGTCTATAAAATAATGAAGGGAATAGAATAGGTAAATGTAGATTGGTTGTTTACCACTTCAAAAAGTAGAAAGACTAGGGGACATGCAATGAAGTTACAATTTAGCACATTTTAGACTAATTGGAGAAAATATTTTTTTCACTCAACGTGTAATCAAACTCTGGAATTCGTTACCAGAGAATGAAGTAAACACTGTTAGTGTAATTGGATTTAAAAGAGGTTTGGACAAGTTCCTGGAGAAAAAGTCCATAAACCATTATTAAAGAGGACCAGGGAAATTCACCGTTTACCCATGGGATAAGCAGCATGGAATCCGTATACTTTTTGGGAACCTGACAGGTACTTGTGGCTTTGATTGGCCACTGTTGGAAATAGGATACTGGGCTTGATGGACCCTTGGTCTGAACAAGTATGGCATTTCTTATGTTCTTATGCTCTAATAGCCCCACCCTCTGAAAACATCTCCTATACACTTTTCCCACTTGGAAGAATATGCTCCTATTCCCCCCCCCCCCCCCCCGAAGACCTCTCAACCTCTCTGTAGGTCCCCAGGCTTACCTATGCATTCTCTGGTTCTAGCAGTAAGGGGCAGGGGTGATCCCCAGTCATCCTTGCCCCATCTGACTCCATGTTCAAAATGGCCCCAAGTGACCCCTAGCAGTATTCTCATAGTACTTCTACTAGCATACCAAGCTACCAAATAAGGGCAAAAAGGGGGGAGATATCTTTGGGAGATTCAAGGGTCTTTGTTAGGAGGGGGAAGGAGAAGGGGAAAGGGGAAGGGAGTCGGTACTTAAGTTCTAAAATACAGGCCCCTTGAATATGACTCCTTAGAAACATTGGGATGGGAAGAATAATACAACTTGTGAGGGTGATCATTTACTCACAACTGAAGCCAAATCAATGAGATATCATAACTACCAGCAGGGGCGTCTCTATAATGAGGCGAAGTGAGGCGGCTGCCTCAGGTGGCAAAATCTTGAGGGCGGCAATAAATGCCCCAAAACATCCGCCTCACTTCACCTTCATAGTTAAACCCCCCCCCCCCAAAAGACAAGTGCACAAGTTGCTGCCGAGTCTGCTTCTCGGCAGCGGCAAACTCACCCTCCTTTTCTGGCAGCCGCGGCTCCCTGCCTCTTAGAGAACCACAGTTGCGCTGTGATATGCAGTTATAAATAGAAAGGAAACTGGTGCGGGGCCTTCTCACCTCCGTGAAGGACCATGTGCAGCTTTGTCCCGCCCCCAAAGGAAGTTACATGTAACTTCCTTTGGGGGCGGGACAAAGCTACACAGGGTCGGTCCTTCACAGGCGCAGGAAGGCTCCGAGTCCATACCGATTTCCTTTCTATTTAAATCTGAGGGAGACAGTAGGGCTCTGCTGGGGAGGCCACGGGGCATTTCCTGTTGCCGCCGCGGCAGCGGCTTCAGCTTCAGCAGCCAGGTTCTTCTTTTTTTATTTCCCGGGGGGTGGGGAGGGTTAAGATTGGCTATGGGGGGGTCTAGGACTGGAAATGGGCTGATGGGGGGGTAGGATTGGTAATTGGCTATGGGGGGGTCTAGGACTGGAAATGGGCTGATGGGGGGGGGTAGGATTGGTAATTGGTTATGGGGGAGTCTAGGACTGTAAATGGGCTGATGGGGGGTGATAGAATTTTTAATTGGATATGGGGGGGTCTAGGACTGGAAATGGACTGATGGTGGGTTAGGACTGGAGGTGGGCTGATGGGGGGTGTTTAGGACTGGTAATGGGCTATGGGGGGTTAGGACTGGAAATGAACTGATGGGGGGTTTAGGACTGGAAATGGGCTGATGGGGGGGTTAGGACTGGAGGTGGGCTGATGAGGGGTGTTTAGGACTGGTAATGGGCTATGGGGGGTTAGGACTGGAAATGAACTGATGGGGGGTTTAGGACTGGAAATGGGCTGATGGGGGGGGGGGGGTAGACCTGTAAGTGGGCTGATGGGGGGTGTTTAGGACTGGTAATGGGCTATGGGGGGCTAGGCCTGGAAATGAGCTGATGGGGGGGGGGGGGTTAGACCTGTAAGTGGGCTGATGGGGGGGTTTAGGACTGGTAATGGGCTGATGGGGGGTTAGAACTGGAAGTGGGCTGATGGGGGTGTTTAGGACTGGTAATGGGCTATGGGGGGCTAGGACTGGTAATGGGCTATGGGGGGCTGGGACTGGAAATGGGCTGATGGGGGTTTAGGACTGGAAATGGGATGATGGGGGTGTTTAGGACTGGTAATGGGCTATGGGGCGCTAGGACTGAAAAAGGGCTGATGGAGAGGTTTAGGACTGGAAGTGGGCTGATGGGGAGGTTTAGGACTGGTAATGGGCTATAGGGGGGCTAGGACTGGTAATGGGCTATGGGGGTTAGGACTGGAAATGGGCTGATGGGGGGTTTAGGACTGGTAATGGGCTGATGGGGGGCTAGGACTGGTAATGGGCAATGGGGGGGGGCTAGGACTGGAAATGGGCTGTTGGGGGGTTAGAACTGGAAGTGGGCTGATGGAGGTGTTTAGGACTGGTAGGCTATGTGGGGCTAGGACTGGAAATGGGCTGATGGGGGTGTTAGGACTGGAAGTGGGCTGATGGGGGTGTTATGGACTAGTAATGGGCTACAGGGGGGGGCTAGGACTGGTAATGGGCTATGGGGGGCTAGGAATAGTAATGGGCGATGGAGGGCTAGGACTGGAAATGGGTTGATGGGAGGTTAGGACTGGTAATGGGCTACAGGGGGCTAGGACTGGAGGTGGGCTGATTGGGGGTGTTTAGGACTGGTAATGGGCTATGGGGGGTTAGGACTGGAAGTGGGCTGAAAAGGGGGATAGGACTGGAAATGGGCTGGGACTGGAATGGGCTAATGGGGGAGGGGAGGAGAGTGCTGCTGGCTCTGGAAGAAAACTAGGGGCTAGGGCTACAAATGGGCTATTGCAGGAGGATGGTAGAATGGGACTGGAAGGGAGCGGATAATGGGAGGGTCTGCCAGGGGAAGGAGGGGGCACGAAGGGAACTGACACGGGGAAGGAGGGTTCTGGAAAGGAGCTGACACCGGGGATGTACTGAAGGGGGACTGGAAGGGAGCTGACACTTGGAGATGGGAGTTGTAGGTGGCTGGGTAATGGGAAGGAGGCTGGAGGGGAGCTGACATGCAAATTGCACTGGAAGAGGGATGGACAGAGGGTAGGGTGACTGGAAGGGAGCTGATTGGGGGGGGGTTGACACTGAGAGTGGACGTGAGCTAATATCTGGGATGGTATTTGGACTAGAAGGGGCTGGACAGTGGGGAAGGAGGGAGACTGGAAGGGAATGGACACCAGTTGCAGTCGTGGGAATGCAAGGCAGTTGACATTGGAAGGTACTGGGAGGGAAGGACTGGAAAGGGGGCTGATACTGGGGAGGGTTACTGGAACTGGAAATGGGCTGATGGAAGGAAGTGAAGAAAACAAAAGAAGAGATAAGAAATGGCAGATGGACCATGGACCATAGACCACAGAAAGACAGCTAAGAGAAGACAGATCGGGACCAGCATGATCAGAGAATAAAATGGTCAGACAACAAAGGTAGAAAAAATAATTTTATTTAATTTTAGTGATTGGACTTTGTGCTATTTTTATATTTTACACAGTATTGGGGAACTGCATTTCTTATTTATCTGATGTTGCACTGCATGTGGACTCTGGCTTCTTGGGGTTTCAATTTAAATTTAGTCTACATATTATTATTTTTATTTTAGATTGTGGTTACTTATTCTTTACTTGGTGAGGGTCGATGTTGCGAGTGTGTGACTGAGTTCAGGTGTTCTGTTAACATGGAGTTTGTACATAAAGATCTATACTGTACTCTAGTAATTTGACTTGTTCAGCTTTTCAAATAGGTGTATGGATGTTCCAGGGCCCACTGTAGTATTTACAGTGACGCTTTTTTTGGATGGGCTCCTTATGTGAATTTTGGAAGTTTGTGTTGATATGGTATGGTGTGGTAGGTTTGCTCTTTGTTCTAGGGTTTTGTAATAGTTCATGAGTCTTGAAGAACTAGAAAAGGGGACTGTTACTTCTGGAGAGAGATCTGCAATTGTGAGTATATACTTCTGGGAATTTTCTGAAAGGAATTCTTTCTGTTAAAGCTAATTAATCTGTGAACCCACTATTTTTTGTTAAATCATTCAGGGCCTAGTAGCAGCAGTTTAAGTTTAAATTTAAAACACAGAAGAGAACTTTCTGGTTACATTTCATACCCAGCAGAGAGCTTGTAGTATTAATTTAATAGTCACTCAGGGCCTAGCATCAGCAAAGTACTTTTAGTTTAAATTTAAAACACAGAAGAGAGCTTTCTGGTTAAATTTGGAACCCAGCAGAGAGCTTGTAGTTTAAATTTAATAGTCACTCAGGGCCTAGCAACAGCAAAGTGCTTTTAGTTTAAATTTAAAACACAGAAGAGAGCTTTCTGGTTAAATTTAGAACCCAGCAGAGAGCTTGTAGTTTAAATTTCATAATAAGTTAGAGCCTAGCAGCAGCAAAGAGCTATAATTTAAATAAAATAAGAATATAGCTTACTTCAGCAGCACAGGACAGGGTACTGTGTAGCAGCCCTCTTTTAATACGTGTTATGTTTTTTTGAAGGTGTGAAAAAACAGGTGGACAAAGGTGAGTCGGTTGATATAGTGTATCTGGACTTTCAGAAAGCCTTTGACAAGGTCCCTCATCAGAGACTTTTGGCAAAACTAAAGAGTCATGGGATAGGAGGCAGTGTACTACTGTGGATCAGGAACTGGTTAAAAGATAGAAAGCAGAGGGTTGGGCTAAATGGCCAATTTTCCCAGTGGAGAAAGGTGAATAGTGGTGTACCCCAGGGATCTGTGCTGGGTCCGCTGCTTTTTGACATATTCATAAATGACCTGGAAAGTGGAATAACGAGTGAGGCTATCAAATTTGCAGATGACACAAAACTATTTAAAGTTGTTAAAACCCAAGAGGATTGTGGAAAATTGCAAGAGGATCTTGATAAATTGGAAGACTGGGCATCAAAATGGCAGATGAAATTTAATGTGGACAAGTGCAAAGTTATGCACCTAGGGAAGAACAACCCAAACTATGGTTACACGATGCAAGGTTCCACATTAGGAACCACCACCCAGGAAAATGATTTAGGCATCATTGTGGATAACATGTTAAAACCCTCGGCCCAGTGTGCAGCGGCAGCCAAGAGAGCAAATAGAATGCTAGGTACCATAAGGAAAGGAATGGAAAATAAAACAAAAGATATTATAATGCCTCCATATCGTTCCATGGTGAGACTGCACCTTGAATATTGTGTGCAATTCTGGTCGCCGTATCTTAAAAAGGATATAGCATTATTAGAAAAGGTTCAGAGAAGAGCCACCAAAATGGTAAAGGGGATGGAAGGATACTCCTATGAAGAAAGGCTAGAAAGGTTAGGGCTCTTTAACCTGGAAAAGAGACCGCTGAGGGGAGATATGATAGAAGTCTATAAATTAATGAACGGAGTGGAACGGGTAAACGTAGATCGATTGTTTACGTTATCAGAATATAGAAAGACTAGGGGACATGCAATGAAGCTACAGGGTAAACTATTTAAGACTAATAAAAGAAAATATTTTTTCACTCAACGTGTAATCAAACTCTGGAATTTGTTACCGGAGGATGTAGTAAAGGCTGTTAGTGTAGCTGGGTTTAAAAAAGGTTTGGACAAGTTCCTGGAGGAAAGGTCCATAAACCATTATTAAGAAGGGACCCAGGATATCAATGCTTGACCCAGTACAAGCATTGCGGAACCTGTGTCTTTTGGGGAAACTGCTAGGTACGTATGACCTAGATTGGCCACTGTTGGAAACAGGATACTGGGCTTGATGAACCTTGGTCTGACCCAGTCTGGCATATCTTATGTTCTTATGTTCACAATATGCCTGGTACTGGAGAATAGTGGTTGCTGTTGTTGTTGTTTTTAGTGAGATGATCAGAATCAGATTTTTTTTTTAAATATTGAGTTCCGTGGGTGAATGTCCTGGTTCTGCTCTGCACCTACTGTGGATGCAAAATATATGTTGAAAAAGAAAAAGCAAGAACCATAACACAGTTTATAACAACAAAATAAAAATTAGTTATAATTTAGGGGTATGTTTACTAAACCGTCTTAATGTGCGCCTGGCAATAGTGTGCAGGCTGCCATAAAAGGAGTGGGCATTTTAGTCTTAAAGCAGCAAAACGGGAGTATCGCGCGATAACACGTGCTGCTGCGCACATGATCGTGCAAAGCGCCGCTAAGCACGTTACCGCGCGGTAATCTTAAGTAGGCGCACAGACATCCAAACATAGAAACAGAAGTATAGCACAATGGTTAATACACTGACTGATAATACAGGGGTCATGAGTTCGATCCCCCAGTATGCATAAGGCTGGCTGAGGCATCAGCTGTGACATGTAAGCATTGTTTCCTGAGGCATTTTATTTATTGCTACAAGCAAACACACCCTCACGTGCCGTAACCTAAGGTGCCGCATAAGGCACCCTATAAAGCACCCCATAGGGCACATTATAAAGTGCACTGTCCGCCACGGCACCCTATAATGTCCCCTATAGGGCACCCTATAAGGCGCTCCATAGGACACCTTATAAGGCACCTTATACGGACTGTAACCATAAGGTGCCTCAGAAGGCTCTTTATAGGGTGCCCTATAAGGCGCCTTATAGGGCGCCTCCTGAGGCACCTTATGGTTACAGTACCCTGAGGGTGTTTTGCTGGCAGCACTAATGTACATTAAAAAAAAGACAACACTTTGGACAGCCCTATCAAAGAACCCCTACTGTGGGTTTGAACCCATGACTTCTGGCTCCACATGTAGTGAAATAACCAGTGGGCTACAGCTCCATAGCTGCTAGCAAACCCCTGGCTGGCTGCAGAAGGACTGCACGTCACCACACAAACAGTCTGCTGTGGTCACCAGGATAGGGTTAACCCACCCATACCCATGATGCACTGCACATGCAAATCAGCAGTCTACAGATGATCACAAGATGGGGTATGCACCCCCACAGCACCTCGGCCTGGTAGGGGGAACTGACCGTGTGTGGTACTGGCACAGAGTAGCTACACACCGTGACATTGTGCAGGTACTGCACTCACCCTGAGGGTGAGGTGGGGCGCCCAGCACCAGGTCCACAGCAGAGATAGGCCATTCTGCAGGTCCCCAGCAGTGCTAATGTGTGCGATAGGTTGTTTCTGCAGATACACCTTGGATATATCTGTATGTCTCAGTCAGGTTTAGCTCCTATGGATTCCTAGGAGGATTATGTACCACCACCCTAATCCTCCTCCAGGGCTGAGGGGGGTAAATGGGTCTCCCACCAACAGATCCACATGCTACTTCCCTGCAATGGTGGCAGTAGAGGGGACCATCAACCCCAGTCCTGCTGGGGAACAGACACCCTACAGGGCAGTCAATGCAGCTCTGTACACATCCATAACACAATAGCAGACAAACATTAGGCCTGGATATGCTAAGCTGCCCCCCACCACTATCTGATATTCTCCTGCAGCAAGCCTTCAGCCGCTGCACCCTGCAAGGCGTTCCATCAAGACACATACCAGCTGCAGACAGTCTGCTAGCTAGTCTATAGTGCATGTTCCTGGTAGAAATACGTGCACCCAGAACTGGGATGTCAGCATACCCACCAAGCAGATAAGTCAGTGACTGGGCCCCAAAAGGGAACCCATAAATATTGCATGAGAAAAATGCTATATAGCACTATGGGGGAGCCTAGCCATGCCGTGGTCACTGTCAGTCAGGGTGAGAGTGATCTCCCAGCGGAACATGCTGTGGCCACCCTGTCTGTGCAGGTGGTGGCCGGGCACTACAATGTCCCAGCCAGTGCCCTATGCCCTGTGCAGATGCATCCTGGCCAGGCCACCCTGTCCAGGCTATACCCATGGTACCTTGCTCCTCATTATGCACATTGGCAGGCCAATACTGGCAACAGTGCTGGCAGTGTGGGCTGTGGAGGTTGTTTGCAGCATGTTTACGTCATCTGCAATAAAGGTTCTGTCTGTATTAGCATGTTGTAGTAGTGGGTAAAATATGGGGACTGGGTTGGCAGGCACCATAGCTGGGACTTGAACCTGTGACCTTCTGCCTCCAAACACACTGGTTGTGTGCACTGCACCACCGTGCTGCCACAGAGACAGTGCATTCCCTGGTGATACCATGACTGTTTTTCCGGCAGTGCCTGTCTGTTGCAGTGCATGGCACTCACCTACACAGGGCTAGGCCATGGTCTGCTCTGGGCAGTTGCCACTGCCCCCCTCCACCACCAGTATCCCTCTGCCACCATGCTGACATGCCCTTCTGCTGGTGGTGCTGGTGGTGTGCAGTCTCAAGCCATCCAGTGTGCAGGTAGGCGGCTGCTTATGGTGCGTGTTCTGGGGTAGGGGTGCCTGCATAGATGTCCACGCTTCCCCCCAATACCGCCTGCCAATGTTCTGTGCCCTTGGAGGTACCTGCTGGGTACTATCCCCTGTGACACTGTGATAAACACTCTCGTGCCCATGTTGGGTCCTCATCAGTTGCTGTCTGGCTGCTGTACAGTTTCAGCATTCCTAAGTGCCACCTAGGCATCTGCCTAGTCCGCACTGTGCCCCAGCTGCACCACGGCATGTGCCGCCTGCAGCCTTCTGTATCCCCTTTCCCAGCATCTGTCCAGTTGCCCATTCCGACATGCCCGCCCTGCTGTTGTGGAACATGTGCATGCCATAGGAAACCTGTCCAATGGAGAGGGAAACCCTGATCAGTGCTATTTCACTGTGGGATCATTCACCTTGTATGGGGACGGAGCATAGACCCTTCCAAAATTCATATCTTTTTTTTGGGGCTTTCTTGGGAGTGTATTTTGATGTTTCCCATTACTATCACTATTGCCCAGCTTGGTTATGTTTTTTGTATATTTTGTTGGGGTCCTTTTCAATGTTTATTTGTACTTTTGTTCCGTGCACATTTATCACACTTATCACTTTTTTATAGTTTTCCCTGGTTTTGCTGTACATTGCTGACAGAAATGGTTTCTTTTCCCTTTAAATCAGCTCTAACGCGAGGTTTTCACTTGCGTTAGTTTTGGCCTCGAATTTCACATCGTTAGTGTGCGGGGAGCCTCTCCCCTCCCACTCTCCACCCATTGACCCCTTCTCTCCGCCCCTGGGGAGCCTTCCTCCGCTCTCCGGGAGCCTTTCCCCGCCTTCAGCGCTTGTTTGCGCCGCTGCGCGCGTTAGCGCACGCTAAGGCACATTTTTGCCCCGTAAAGCATCATTATCACGCGCTAAGGTACCTTAGCGCGTGATAATTGCACAGCGCGCACATTAAGAAGGTTTAGTAAACATACCCCTAAGACTTTAAAATAATTCCTTTAGTATCTTTGTTCGATTGCTTTGGTCATGACTCACATATAATTTGCAAGCAATTTTATAGCTAAGTATTTACTTTGAATATGAAATTGTGCATATTAAGCACAGTCAGTTACTGTGGTGACAGATTTTTCCTCCCTACGTACCATATTGCCATTATACATCAGGTCAACAGATGGTAAAGTCTGAATGGCTTCAACTCACTGCTATTATTACATTATAATTCTCAAATGTGTACATTTTGCTCATTCTGATAAGATATTTTAAGCTTATACTTAAAATATAGCTGATATGCTGTTGGCACTATTGAAATGTTGTGCATATGTGTATTTTAATATTACACAGTGATGGGTCGATTATTTTTTTCCGTTGTTATTTTCCAGGAAAAAGTGTACACACATTTATTTTTAATTCCAGAAAAAAACTAACAATGTGGATGATTTTATAAAACTTTTTCTGTATGTAAAATGAAGTTACTCACTTATAGCAGGTGTTCTCAATGGCCAGTAGGATAAGTCACTTAGGTGTAATGTCAAGGAGGATGGGGTCACAGATATCACAAACGTTTCTGAAATCAAGTGAAGATGGTTAAGTCTATTGTGCTTCCCTAGGCACACCTCTGCCACACTCCCGGCCCTGCTCCTCACACCAGACAGCAAACCTCCACCACTTGAAACCATAAGACCAGCAAGTGGAATCTCTTCTGGAAACCAAAAGACATCAGTTACTCTGACTGGTAAATTCAAAAGATCAAATTCTAGCCTCTCAAAATCCAAGCAATGAGGGCTAGGGACTTGACATTGGGATGCAGAGGTCTGCCATGATCTTGCAAAATCAAGGTTGGAAAGTCACCCAGAGATATGGCTTTTCGGATTGACAAGTCTCGGAGAAGGGGAAAAACCAAGGCTGTCTGGACCAAGCATGTGCTATGCAAATCATGGTGCCTTTGTCAATTTGAAGTTCCAAGATAGCTTTTGCTATCAGAGGAATGAGCGGATACACATACAGAAACCCCTCCCCCCTAGTGGAGGAGGAAAATGTTTGAGGTTAGTTTGCCATTCAATCCTACGCTGGAGGAAAACTGAGGGATATTTGTTTTGATGAGTGCCCCACTCCAGAAAGAGAATCCATACTACCTCCTAGTCCAGAATCCATTTGTGAGGATGAAGGACTCAACTCAGCTCCGGCTGGTGTGCTGGTGCTGTAGCATCCTGTCGCCATTGCACCGGCATGTGCAGCAGGAGCACCCAATGCCCGACTGCATGGCAAGCTCCTCTCCCGCAGCCTGACTCTTGTCAAGGGCAGTCAGAGCTGGGGACACCCCCGCGGTGGCGTAATGTCTGTGGGGGGCTGGAGGCCGTGTTCTAACCCATGCCCAGCACTTATTTGACTCCGAGGTGGAACAAGTCGGGTGTTCATTCCAGTGACCGGAGATGTACAGGGGCCAGACCCGAATGGCCTCTGTATGTCCCAGGGCATGGCCATACCCCCGCTCTGCAATTGCTCCGCCCCAGCGCTGCCCCCTACCACCCCTGCCCAGTGCTCCCTGCACAAACGCTCTGTATGTGCGGGAGCAAGACGCGCTGAATACGGTCCTGGGTCTAAACGGGGTTTGGATGTCCAATCTGGATGTCCAACCCCGCTATTTACAGACAGAATCAGCCCCATAAGAGACTAAGGGGATCATGATCCAAAAACAGCCTCTAAGTGGTGAGTTTTCAGTCTGGAGTTGAAACAGGCCAGAGATGAAGCATGACATACAGACTTAGGTAGTTTGTTCCAGGCATATGAAGCAGCAAGGTGAAAGGATCGAAGTCTGGAGTTGGCAGTGGAAGAGAAGGACACAGACAGAAGGGATCTGCCAGAAGAGCGGATTTCCCAAGGAGGGGTGTAGGGAGAGATAAGCGAGGAAAACTAGTGAGGAGCAGCAGAATGTGTGCACTCATAGGTCAGTAGGAGAAGTTTGAATTGGATACGTTAACAGATAGGGAACAAGTAAAGCAACTTGAGAAGTGGGGTTATATGAGCATATTGAGGCTGATGGAAGATTAGCCGCATAGCCGAGTTTTGAACAGATTGAAAGGGAGATAGATGATTCAGAAGAAGACCAGCAAGAAAGAGGTTGCAATAGTCTAGACGGGAGGTGACAAAATAGTGGATAACTGTCTTAGTAGTGTGTTCAGAAAGGAAGGGGCAAATTTTGCTGATGTTATAGTGAAAGAAATGACAGGTTTTAGCTATCAATTGGATGTGTGTGGAGAAGGAGAGGGAGGAGTCAAAGACAACACCAAGGTTGCGAGCTGAGGAAACAGAATTGTAAAGTGTTATCAACAGAGATAGAAAAAGGATGAAGGGAGGAGGTGGGTTTAGGGGGAAAAATAAGAAGCTCATTTTTGGCTGTGTTCAATTTTAAACGGCGATGAGACATCCAGGCAGCCATATCAGTTAGATACTTGGGCTAGGCCTTCTATGACATGACTGTCCAGTATTTAGGGGTATGTTTACTAAACCGTCTCAACGTCACAGCGGTGGTATTATCGTGCGATAACGTGGCGGCGGCGGCGTTAAGGCACACTAACTCTGTGAAATCCAGGTCTGAAGTGTGGAGTAAGGATTCCCAGAGGGCAGAGAGAAGGGGTCAATGGGCAGAGAGTGGGAGGGGAGAAGCTCCAGGTACACTAATGCTGTGAAATCTGGGTCTGAACATTAACGCCAGTGAAACCCTCACGTTAAGGCACATTTGTAGGAAAGAGAAACCATTTTAGTTAGCAATTTATTTATTATTTATTAACATTTCTTATATACCGCACTATTTGACATCAGCGCGGTTTACATGGAATGTGCACAGTAATGTGCACCAAAGGCAGGAAATCCAGAAAAGTGATAGTTGTGATACATGTGCAGGGACCAAAAAGGCAAATAAACATATAAAGGACCAGAACCACATCTAAAACCCCAATAACCAAGCTGGCCAATAGTGATATTAATGATAAACATAAAGCAACACTACTGACAAAGCGTATAAATTAAGATATCATGTTTGGAAGGGTCTATGCTCTGTCCCCCTACAAAGTGAATGATCCCACATTGAAATAGCACTGATCAGGGTTTCTGTCGTTTAGATTGGGCAGGTTTGTTATGGTGTGCACATGTGCAGCAACAGCAGAGTGGGCACATAGGAAAGGGCAACTGTACTGATGCTGTAAATGGGATACAGGGGGCTGCAGGCGGCACATGCTGTGGTCCAGCTGGGGCACAGTGCGGGCTAGGCAGATGCCTAGGTGGCACATAGGAATGCCAAAACTGTAAAGCAGCAAGACAGCAACTGATGAGGGTCCAACATGGGCACGAGTGTGTGTCCCACAGTGTCCCAGGGGAGATTACCCAGCAGGTACCCCCAAGGGCACATAACATTTGCAGGCGGTGCGGGGGGGGGGGGGGAAAGCACATGTCCATGTAGGCACCCCTACCCGAGAACCCACACCATAGGCAGCTGCCTACCGGCATAATGGATGGCCTGGGACTGCACACCACTGGCATAATGGCATGGCAGCATGGTGGCGGAGGGGTGTTGGTGGCAGAGGGGGCAGTGGCATCTGCCCACAGCAGACCATGGCCTAGCCCCATTTAGGTGGGTGCCGTGCAATGCAACAGACAGGGTCTGTCTGACGAACAGTCATGGTATCCCCAGGGAATGAACTGTCACTGTGGTAACAGTGTGGTGCAGTACACACAGCCAGTGTGTTCAGAAGCTGAAGGTCACAAGTTCACAGTCCCAGCTGTGGCTCCTGCCAACCCTTTCCCTATATTTTACCCAGTACTAAACCATGGTAATAAAGATGAAACCTTTATTACAGATAAAATAAACATGCCTGAAACGCCTATATTTTACCCTACAGAACACAGACACCATAAACATATGCAATCCCTAGAGCAGAGTTTCCCAACTGCAGTCCTGGAGGGCCAAACACCATTCAGGTTTCATGCTGTCCCTAATAAATATGCCTGTTCTGTATTAGTAAGCGCCACCCCATTGTATGCAAATGTATCTCATGCATATTCATTAGAGGCAGACAGAGAGAAAATCCAAAACTAGCCAAAAATCCCCACTATGGCCCACATACTAATTTTTGTCGGAGCGAATCAACTCAGTGTCCAGGAAAAAGAAACCTGAGACACCACCGTAATAGCTCCTTTTTATTCTTTATTCTTTAAATGTAAAAACAGTCCAAACTTAGCTGTTTTTCCAAGAGCACCGCCAAAGCATTTCCAATGAATGACGTGGCTCACGTTTCGAGTTTACCCCGATATCCAAGAAACCCTGCTTCAGGTCAGACAAGTCAGCAAATGGCGATTCTTAAGCTTACACAGCCAGGGGACACTGAGTTGATTCGCTCCGACAAAAATTAGTATGTGGGCCATAGTGGGGATTTTTGGCTAGTTTTGGATTTTCTCTCTGTCTGCTTTGAATTTAATCCAATTGGGTCTTTTTCCTCTTCACTTATTCATTAGGGGCAGCATGAAAACCTGAACAGGGTTTGGCCCACCAGGACCGGAGTTGGGAACCTCTGCCCTAGAGCAGCGGCCAACAGGGGCATAAACACCAACACCCACAGGCTCCATTATCCAAAGCCTCATGGAGAGTCAGGTTGTTGGGCCCTGCGCGCAGCAGCATCTCCCAATACTAGCACTTGCATACCTTAGCAATGCCGCCCTAAACTTGGGAATACGTTACACATATATCAAAAGGTTGCTATGATTAATGGCAGATATCATTTCCTAAGTTAAGCACAATTTGCTGATAGAGCTGCATCATAGCAACCTTTCTGATATCTGTGGAGTGTGTTTAAGTTTTGGTTTCTGACAGTGTTTACCACCCCGGCGAGTGACCCTAACAGTATTGCGTACCATAGCCATGCCTGCACCATGCCCAGGACTGGTGTGGTGGCCAGGGCTACCAAAAGCCTCTATATTTGCACAATGCTGGCATAGGTGTGGGAGTGTGTGTCTGTCTATCCAGTGTGTTGTGGCTGCCTACACTTTACTCAGCCCACACTGCTTGCACTGTTTCCAGTGTTAGCCTGCCAATGTGCATAATGAGGAGCAATGTGGGTATGGCCCAGACAGGGTGGCCTGGGCAGGATGCATCTGCACAGGGCATAGGGCAATGGCTGGGACATTGTAGTGCCTGGCAACCACCTACATGGACAGGGTGGCCACAGCATGTCCTGCTGGGAGGTCACTCTCACCCTGACTGAGCAGTGACCACGGCATGGCTAGGTTCCCCCATAGTGCTATATAGTATTTTTCTCAAGTGATATTTATGGGTTCTCTTTTTTGGGGCCCAATCGCTGACTTATCTGCTTGGTGTGTGTGCACACATCTTCTCCAGGAACATGCGCTATGGACTAGCTAGCAGACTGTCTGCAGTTAGTATGTGTATGGCTGGAACACCTTGTAGGGTGCAGCAGCTGGAAACTCGCTGTGCTTGCTGCTGGTAAATGTCAGATAGTGGTGGGGGGCAGCTGAGCATTTCAAGGCCTACTGTCTGTCTGCCATTGCCTTATGGATGTGTACAGATCTGCATTGACTGCCCTGTAGGGTGCCCGTTTTATGCAGGACTGGGGTTGATGGTCCCCTCTACTGCCACCATTGCAGGGATGTAGAATGTGGATCTGTTGGTGGGAGATCCTGTCCCCCACCCTGAGCCCCAGAGGGTTGGTTGGGTGGTGCTACATAATCTGCCTATGGGTCCAAACACCCCCCTTCACTTAAATCATGTGACCATAGCACCCACACAGGATATGCACTATTCTGGGTGGGTGCAATGAGTAATTATTTACTCATTGTAAATAATTACCCCGGTTACCCAAGTTTTTGTTCCTGTTCCATGTAAAAAACAGATAATATGTATCTTATCTGATGTTTTATTGTTCTTTGTAAACCGCGCTGATTATAAATAGTGCGGTATATAAGAGATGTTAAATAAATAAATAAATAAATAAATAAATAAAAATCATAGTCCAAAAGGGCTAGACATGACTGGAAAATACAGATAGACACAGGTGTACCCTAGGTGTGTCTGCAAGAACTACCTATCACACACTGGCACTGTTGGCGACCTGCAGCATAGCCTATCTCAGCTAAGCCAGGTGCTGGGCGCCCCACCTCGCCCTCAGGGTGAGCACAGTGCCCTCACAATGTGTCGGTCTGTAGCTACTCTGTGCCAGTAACACACACGGTCAGTTCCCCCTTGTGATCATCTGTAGACTGCTGATCTGCATGTGCAGTGCATCATGGGTACTGGTGAGTTAACCCTATCCTGGTAACCACAGCAGACAGTTTGTGTGGTGACCTGCAGTCCTTCTATAGCCAGCCAGGGGTCTGTTAGTGATGAAACACCTAAAGTCCGGTCTTCACTGTAAGCAATAAACTATTTCCAATTGAAATGAAATGCTCCCTCTATCGCGCGATAACGGACTTTATCGCACGATAACTCGAAATGCTACCTTAAGACCAGAAAGCCCGCTACCTTATATGGCATTCGTCACAGTAAGACTGCAACTAACGCCGGTAACATTAAGACGGTTTAGTAAACATACCCCTTAGCCTACATTTAACAAGGTGTCTTTACTTGTCTTGAATAAGCTGTTATCCTCTATTAAAAAACGATGTGTCCCTTGGATGCCATTCCTTCTGCTTTACTTAGGGCTCCTGCATTCACTATCTTGGATTTCTACTGTTCAGTGGTTAATAGCTGTCTTCTTAGGGGCTACTTACCCCCATCTTTGAAGGCAATAATACTCGTAGTTTGGCCTATTGTTAAGAAAGGAAATCATGATACATCATCTTCATGTAATTACTATCCTGTCTCCAGTCTTCTGTTCTTGACAAAAATAATTCAAAAATTCATTTTCCTCAATTGTCTGATTTCATTGAGAAAAGTAATATATTACATTCCAGGCAATCAGGTTTCCAAAAGGGTCATAGTACAGAATCTGCTTTTACCATTCTACTCAGTGACCTTCATACAAATCTTGATGCAACATAAAACCACATCAGTTGTTTCACTAGATCTATCAGCTGACTTCAATGTCTCTCTGATATTGGCATCAAGGGTTGTGTATTGAATTTGCATAATTTCTTCAAATTCGCTCTTTCCACAGTTCATACCCAAAATGCTACAGATTCCATGTGGAGTCTCCCAAGGTTCAATTCTGTCTCCGCTTTTCAAGATCTTTTTAGCCCCATTAGCTACTTTAGTACAGGACCATGGAATCAGTGGTTTCTACTATGTTAATGACATTTTATTAGTTCATTATTCCTCTGTTAGTACTGCTGATCTTTTTCTGTTTAACTCCTGTCTGTACACCGTGGCCTCCTGTTATTTAGTCATGGACTACAATTCAGTCCCTCTAAATTGCAAGCTCTGTGCATAACGGGATGTTCTTCTACTCCAACAGTAAGCCCTTCCATTGCAGGTACTCCTGTTCCACTTGTTCACTCTCTTATTCACTTACAGCCCGATTCCGTCCCAGACGTAGAACCCTCTGTACATCCACTCTGAACCAGATGTACAGACGGCATTGCGATTCTGATCCCGCAGGATCATAATCGCGATCAGTCCTGTATGTGAAGGCCGGGACTTTGATTAAGCCCGGCCTGCATGTACAAGACAAACCCGACTAACTCAGTCAGGGCTTTTAAATGGAGCAACAGCGCCATGGAATCCTGTTGCCATGGCACCGTGGCTCCATTTAAAAGCCGAGATCCCGGCCACTGGAACACACAGTTTATTCCCCGCAGTCCGACCCCCGATTTGGCCTCCCAGGGCCAGGGTAAGGCTGCGGGGAATGCTCTATGCCCCCTGCCGCCCTTTCCCAGCCCCAGGTCCACCGATCCCTGACATCCAGGGAAGTTATTCCACCTCGGAGGTGGAATAACTTCCCCGTTCAAGTTGCCAGCCCCAAATGTACAGGACCGACATTAGAATTGGCCCTGTATGTCCAGGGCCGGCGACCGCCCACTGCCCGCCCTAACGCCGTCCCTGATCCTCCCCATTCCTGCCCCTGTCTAGCTTCCCCATACAACCGGTAGGGGAGCTAGATGCCGACAGGAGGGGGCATGAGTGGGGATGGACGCTCCCACTATTCGTGGCACAGAATAAGCCTGTTAGGGATCACTTTTGACACACACTTCACATTTGATCTTCAGGTTTGTAGCCATAATTTGTTCTTCTTCCCATGCTCTCAGTTGGATTCCTTCTATTAAGCCCTATTTGTCCAAACCAGCTCTTCACACCTTATTTCATGCTTTGGTAACATCGCAACTTGACTATTGTAACTCAGTGTACTGTGGCTTTTGGTTCACACAGATGAAAAAATGACAGTGAAAAATATTGCAATCTATTCCTGACAAACACAGTAAAATATTACGATGTTACTCCTCGATTTCATCAGAATCACTGGCTGCCTCTATCTTACTGTTTTCATTTTTTAATTCTTATGCTCATCCACAGAGCATACTACACAGGGCTCCCAATACACCCGTCATCACTTCTGATTCCCTATTGTCCCACTCAATCACTTTGATCCAAAAATTCTAATCTTCTAGAAGTCCCCTCAGCTTCCTATGCCCATCTAGAATCTATACGTCACTCAGATTTTTATTTTCTAGCGCTGCCTCTCTGGAGTGATTTACCGGAACACATAGCGCTTGAATTCTGTTTAAATTTTTTTTAAAGCCCTTAATACTTACTATTTTGAGATGGCTTTCCTGGAGTACTGGGAACACAGGTAATTTCAAGCTCCGGATGCTTGCATCTCCTAATTTAGAACTATTAATTTGCAACTTTTAATTAATTTGATTTCCCCCTTCCTTAGTTAACCCTCCTTACTTTGCTCTACTTGTTCTGTCCTGTTTTTATAATGGAGTCCTTTTCTTTCTATACTTTTGACTTTTAATCTAAACCACTTTGCTGCTAACCACATAAAAGCCGGCATATCACGTTTTTAATAAACATATACACTTAGAGGGCAATTCCGTTCTGGGCATCCCCCGCCTGTGCATGAGCCCAGAATCTGTATGTGCCCTGGTTGCACCTGAGTCCAATCCCGGGAGGGCTAGACATGCCTGCAGGATCAGAATCATGTGCAACCAGCCGGGCATGCAGGCCGTTGCCTGATTCTGGGCCCTGGACGTCCAGCCCACTGCAGGCTAGCCTAGCCAGGCTCCTATATGGAGCGGCGGTAGCATAGCGTCCTGTTGCCATGCCATGTTTCCTATATGTGTGGGGAGCTCTGTCAGCAGGATATCCATCCCGGCGTTTAGTGGGGCTGGATGTCCGGATTGGACGTCCAGCCCCACTAAGTGCATTTTAGAATGACCCCCATATTATCTAATATGTGCCTTACAGTGTCAATTGCATGCTTAATTTGTGGGTTCTAAATTGAAAATATTTTCTGTATTTGCCAATTACTTATACCACTGACTGACAAACAATATTGTGCAAACTGAGCCATTCTTCTGATAAGACACAGTGGGGGTGATTTTATAAAGCATCTTTTGAACACTGAAATTGTCTGTTATCAAATTGCACAGCTGACTACACACCTACAAGTGTTCACGGACTGCGCATATGTGCACACGCACCATGTTCAGGCATTCCTAAAGGTTATAATTTGGGCAGAACCAGGGCAGAGTTGGGCTGTACGTAGGTATTTTATAAAATACATATATTTATGTGTAGAGGATAATTTTATAGCAGGTCACCTAAGTGGAAAGGCCAAGTGGGCACCTATGTTGTGCCTCTTTTAGGAAGGCACATAGACGTCTTTGTGTCTTTATAAAATACCAGTGCAAATCTTACAGAGATTGTGGGAAAAATGAACCTGCATATATTTACACCTTCTTGGGAGCAGTGGTAAATGCACACCAGTACAATGCACATGAACATAGGTATTTTACAAAGAACAAGTATAAATTATGACTCCACTCATATCCCCATGCAATATCTGCCCCATGGAATATCTGCCTCCACTCCCTTCATGTAAAGTAGGTGGGTTCTTGTCATCACATGTATTCTTCCACATGGTGTAATTTTATAAGATGCATGTTATGCGTGTAGTCCATCATATATGCATGACAAAGTCTTTATCAAATTAGCCCCATAGATTATACAGACACATTTAAACCTTCCTTGGAGCTGGTGTAAATTTCTGTGAGAATCTGCATCATTACGGAAAGCTCTGGGAGCCTATTTTACAAAAGCACATAAGTGCTTGTGTTGCCTTTATAAGACAGGTGTAAATTAGGCTCTTTTGGGAATTATATGTAGGGGTTCTGTTTGCAAATAACCCCTATTGTTACCAGACACTCTGTAAGTTAGCCCTACAAACAGTTGAAGTGCTGTAACAGCTAGGGCTCAGACATTCGGGCATGCATAAGAGCGGCAGGTAGCACAAGGATAACACACATTTAGCGCACATCTGTACTCCGGCAGGGGTGTAGTGGCCGCAGTAGATCCAGGGGGGTGCGGCTGCAGTAGGGGCATGCTGCCACATTAGGTGTGTCAGTACCATGGTAGCCGTAAACGTGTGGCCATAGCACATGCACGCAGTGAGCATGCTCGCACTGCGCACTCTACAATTGGAAGCAACAAATGCTTATTATGGCGGCAGTGCGCTATAAAACCATTGTAGACAGTAATGAATGTGCTCCAATCTCACCTACATGACAGTGCCAGGGTAATGAAGAAAAAAGAGGGATGACTGGGAATAGGCACAACTGCCTGCACAGCTCAGAGCAATAGGGCTAAGTACAAGAGGTCAGGGCATGTAAATCAGGAATGCAAACACATGCAGTGAGCCTGTGTTGCACCCTTAACTGTGGAAGATAAGGTGCAAATGTGGCAGGGGCCTTGTATGAGATCAAACAGGATGTTTGCAGTGTCCATCATGTGTTGTGAGTTATGAACCTCCTCAACCTGAGTCACCCAGGGTACCTATTCATCTAGGCCGCAGTGAACACAATACAAGGTCTCTGGTTTGTGAGGCGGGAATCCCCCCTCTTATTCGCTTTTCTTATATGGCTTGGTCATCATCCTAACCATTATGGAGTGTGTCTCCCATGTGGAGGAATGGGGGTGCTAAAGCCAGTGGATCAGGAGGCCAAACATATTGAGCATGCAGATATTAGAGGGTAAGAGGGGCAGCCAGCCAGCACCTCTACCACATAGGAGTAAAGAAGCACCATCATGGCCCACCATATAGGACACCCACTCCTGTGATCTGACATCTACAAAGGGGGAGGGGCAGCCCACAGAGAGCACCCATTCTCCTCCCACTGGGAAGAGCTCTCGGGGGAACACCACAATGCAACCACACCCCCATGGAGGTGGCCAAACCCAGGCTGAACTCTCCAGCTGTCAGGGAAGCAGAGGCCCACTGGACCTTGGAAGCCCACAAGAGCTCTCCAGTTCCACAGAATGCCTCAACCCTTAGGCATTGGCACCAGGGAGGGGACATTTATCAGTAAGCTTCAACACAGGAAGCCCATGTTCAGTGCTAGAAGTATTAAGTAGCTGCTCATAGCCAATAGGCATCAGTCACATCCTCCCATGGTCATGGTGAGGGGTTATCTACCCACAGGAACATGGCTTATGGCAGTAGCATGGCCCCCAGATCCACATATGCACTGCTACATAACCCCCCATGCAAGGGAGGTGAGGGTCAGATGTCACCTTTTGATGCCACACTGTCACACCTTATTTGTTACCCCATGCTGTGCACTGCTGGCTCCAACTCAGGCTATATGGCCAATATTTTCTGAAGCACATGTCCTATCTCCCGGCACCAACACAGCATAGCACCAGCAGCTCTTTGACATCTATCCAGTGCATATGCAGATGTGGAGAGCGGTCAGTCAAGACAGCTGTTGATATTTCTGTAGATATTTGCCCACTGTCCCAGCAGGATCACTCCTGATCTGCAGGCCCTAGTTTTGTGGTTGTCAGGATGTCGTTGCCCTCTGCCGTGGCAGCTGCACCATGCAGCCCCTCTGAGCAGGTGGCCTTGGCAGGTGCCTAGATATTCTGCAAACATCACCTACTTGCCATTTTTTTCCTATGTGTTTGCCCTGATTCTGCCTTTCATGTTTTCTAACACCCACATTCGAACCCCATGTTCATGACGCACTAGCACGGTGGGTGGAACTAGCTTCTGCTCTGAGGCTAACGATAGTTGCACCCACACTAGTGGTATCTTTGTGCTCCTTGCGCCCAACCAGCGTGGCCACCCCAGCCAGAAACTGTGTTACCACCTACTCTCCACCTTAACCCCTTCTAGTCACGCACTGCTCAGGTAGCATGGCATTTTTAGCACAGTTGTCTTTTGGTCGTGTGCTCCTGGCTATCGTGTGGTCAAAACGCGTGTTAGGCCATGCTAAACCCCACAGTCCCAGCTACCATGCTTTAGTAAACATGCCCCACAGTTTTCAGAGTGTTTGGTAACAACAGGGTTATTTGCAAACGAAGTGCCTACATAAAGGGGCTCTTTTACTAAAGGGCACTAGGGTGCTGCACCTAATACACCAAAGGTGCCAAAACTACAGCACGTTAGGTGCAACACCACTGTCGTAACTACAGCATGGGGGTGTGTGGAAAGCATTTCCCCAGCAGTTAACATGGAGCCCTTTCCCCTAATGTATGTCACAATAGCGCAGATGCTCTTAGCTCTATTTATAGAGGTGGCGTTAGGTAAACCCATGCTAATGCAGTTAGCGCACAGTGTGAACCTGGTGCTAATTGCGCTGAGCACAACATGCAAACTCTGCACCCCTAACCTGTCCATTCGCAACCCTAAAGTGGGAATAAGCCCATGCTAACTGTAATGGCCCTGTGCTAGCTGGGAATGTGTGTCCCAGCGTGTCTTTACTGCATGCCAGAACACGTGCTAATAGCGCCTAATAGTAAAAGATCTCTAGAATTTCCCAAAAGAGCCTATATTACACCTGTTTTATAAAGATAACAGAAGTATTTGTGTGCTTTTGTAAAATAGACTCCCAGAGCTCTCCCTAATGATGCACAAATTCTTTCACACCAATTTACACCTTCTCCAAAGAAGGTTTAAATCCTGTGCGGAGATAGATGAATTTCTTTAAAAGATAGCAGTGTCCAAAATTTCTCTCCAGAAATCTGCCTACAGATCATCTCAAAATTTGTTCCAGGTTGGGGAATAGTAACATAATTTCATGAATTCTGTAAGGGTTGGGGTGGAGGTGGAAACAGTATGATAAATGTTTCCTTTTCATCTTGGGTAAACCCATGGATTTAATCAAACTCAACCACATCCCAGGTTTGCCTTCAAGCAATTCACATTTTCCTACTCCCGCACATTTCCTAAAAGATACTGCAGACTCGGTTTTCACACAGTGGTCAGTCAGTGTGGACTAGACTAAGATTCTTGAACCCATTTAAATTATGATCAAAGTTCAATTTCTTTAAAAAAAAGCGCATTTACCGAGCTCTAACTCCTGATTTTGATTTTCAAGTTCTGAATAGCCCTTTCATATACAAGTGGACATTGTTCTGTATATTACAGAAGAGAAATCCACATTTTTCATTTACTGTAGCTCTTTGCAGCTCTCAGGTCAAGAAAAGTGTCTTACAAAGAAGTAATAGACTTAAATTTTTATGAAACTATAATTGAACTTGCCTTGGAATATTCTGCAGAAGATTTGCTTGTGGCTATTTAACAAGAGGTCGAGACAAGGTGTCTGGTTAGTTATGAAATCCAGCAGTAAGATTTATTATTCAGTAAATGATAATCATAAAAATCTATTTCACAGCAATAATAATTTGGTTCTATGTAACAAGGTTCATCCAAATAGGATCACGATGCATTTTTACAGAAACATGCATGCAGCTATGAATATTGTGACTGAGCTGATGCAGTAACCCCTGACTGTTCAGTGTTCAGAGATGGACTTTACAAACAGCAGGACAACCTTTCTTTTAGGGAACAGGAGCAGAGGGAGTTTGACAGGGCTTGCATACTGCCCTCAGATCACTTCCCAAAAGTATTTGCTACATGCAACTTCCTAGGAATACTCGATGCGTGACCACAGTGAACTTTAAATACAATTCGGGGTTTCATTAGCCATGCTTGGACCGAACTGTTAGCTAAAATGGCAAAAGATTCCCTCAATTTCCCTTTGTTTGGCTTATTTATTGGTGGACGTCATGCGATTCAACATTTGTGGTCTACGCCTTACAATGCTCATGTCCTTTAATTTATATAGGCAGAACTTCTCGACCAATTAAAACTCGCCTTAGCGAACATGCCTCTCGAATTCGCCAAAATGTTCTTTCTGCCCCTTTAGTAGAACATTGTGAAGCTTACCAACATCAATTTGATACTGACTTTGTTTGGACAGTGCTGGATTTTATTCCCCCAAACCCCCGAGGGGGTAATCGGCTTTTAGCCTTACAACGGCGTGAACAACAGCTGATATTTGATCTGCAGGCAGTCCAACCTATGGGGCTAAACAAAGAAGTTGAATGGTTTAGCTTATTCTGACGTAATCCAAGACACCAAGGGATTCCCCGATGGCAATGGGGTCTCCCGTTTGGTAGATTGCATCTCCTAATTGAAAGGCAGTGACTGTTAGCCAATGAACAGGATTGTTCCCCTTTATCTTTCCGGAGCCACTTCCGGTAAGTAGAAGCTTTCCATAAGCGGTGTATTTGGAAGAAAGTAACCACTTGAAACAGGGCTTAATGGCCCGAAACGTACGTCGTGTTTGAACTATCCGACCGCTATTCGAGAGAAAAGTCTGGTATATGGAAACTTCACTGGAATATACTGATGAGCTAAGTAAAAAATGTTTTAGCGTTTACAAAAAAAGAAAAATAGAAAAGGCTGTCTGGTGTGATTGGATGTCCATTCCAGTCTCCTCCAGTCTCTTCTGACAAAAATTGAGTTTAAATAGGGGTTTCACTTTGTGGGTTTAGTTTTCTTGCTATTGGATTTCAATTTTACTAACCTAAGGACTTAATTTATATTTATTTATTTCTTAGGCAAAACTAGCATTATGCATTTTTTTAACAATTGCTGCTCGGCTGTTTTCGTCATCCTGGATATTAGCAAACTAGGGTCTGGAGTTAAATACCTGTGCTAGATATAACTGCGAACAGATCTTTTACAGATGAAAGGGAGATCTCAGGGGATTGAGTTATTAAATCTGTTGGAAGTCTGTGCAGTAAAACGGAAGCAGGAGTTCAGTTCCTGGTTCAGGGTCCTATGGTGTGGGCCGGCAGGGGAAAGGACAGCCCTGTAAACCATGTGACTGCCACTCAATGTTCCCTCTAATTTTCTGTAGGCTGTGTGCGCATAAAATATTAGCTGTGCAGCTTTTGAAGGAAGGTTAAATTTTTGTGCGCCACATAACGACACTCAGAGTTATATACTTTAAAATTTGACTACATGTCAGAATACAGTATGTACACCACATTGATTGCATTAGAAAATATTGTAGAACTTGTGAAAACTGTAAATACACAACAACTTTTAAATTTTAAGATGTCTGTGTTGTTTTCTATCAGAATCAGAACTGTAATTTTTGTGCGCTCTTTTGTAAAGTATGTGCGCTCACTCAGCGAGGTGTGTGCGCGCGCACACGCGCACAGCTTAGAGGGAACAGTGCTGCCACTGAGAGGGATATTCAATGGCACTAAAACGGTTAGTGCCACCGAATATCCCCAATTATGGCCCTTATGCACCCCGATGCTAACCACTTAGCATCGGGGTGTGCTGGGGATGTTCCGGGGAGGAGAAGAGGTGAAGAAGATCGATAACTAGGCAGCAGTGATATTTCTGCTGCCCGGTTAGCTAATACAGCTTCTGGGCATGTGCAGCAAACCCGGATATTCAATGCTGGGGCCGCATATGACCCCGGCATTGAATATTTGGGGTTAAAGGTCAGCAGGCAAGGCTATGCGCCGAAGTGGCATATAGCCTTCCCAAGTGAATATCGGGCCCATAATGTTTACTGTCTCATACCATTGCATACCACAAACATTCTACATACAGGCAAACTCTTTGTCACATGTATGTACTGATTTTATTTATTTTACTCCTTTTATATATCACTTTATCCTTAACTCAAAGCGGTTTATAATTAACATGAAATTTACATTTAATATGGAACAGGGGTGGGGTACAATTGGCTGCTTCAACAAACTATTATTAGTATTCCAGGCATAACTGTTACAAAAAATGACATTTGGGAAGATGTTAGTAATTACTTGGAGCCAAATCCCAGATGGGATACGTGCAGGCCATCTGGACAGCCCTGAACAGGATGTGCCTGTCAGCGCCCGATTCTATACTGCGGGAGCAAGATGGTACCGCGAGTGCAGGATGGGGCACTGAGAGATGACCCAGCATGCCACTGTTGTACTGTGTTGGTGCCGGGAGATAGGGCCTGTGCTTCAGCAAATATTAACCACACAGCCTGAGTTGGAGCCAGCAGCATACAGCATGTGGTAGGTGTTTAATATACTGGCTACATGACAGTGTGGCATCAAAAGGTGACATCTGACCCTCACCTCCTTTGCATGGGGGGCATGTAGCAGTGCATATGTGGGCTCTGTGGAGTAAATGCAGTATGATTAACATTTCTTGTGTTGATGGTGAATATTATGTGCATGTTTTGTTAGGGGTATGTTTACTGTCAGTGTAACAGATAATGTGTACTATCGGGCCACATTAACAGATACCGCAGGGGAAATGCAGATAGCACAGCAATTTTCTGCACTATTTGCATATCCCATGGTAAATGTGGGAAGAGGCCGAATCGGGGCGGGGAGAGGGCGAGGTGGCTGGTGACACACAGGATATTGCCAGTGCTGGCTGTCATGACTGCTGATGGCGCAGTTGCAGCTAACGCCCAGCAGCATGGCCTCAGGGGATCACCAAGGCCATAAGGCAGTGGCGGCAGCCTTCCCCTGCAGCCCCCCATAGAGCCTCCCTGCCAATCCCTTCCTCACCTTCAGAACCTAATTGTCAAGAAGCACCCAGTTTCTCCCATCCTGAACTTCCCCCCCTAGGAGACCATGATAACAACGGTTGTGCACCTACCACCTGAACTGCTCTGTGCCTTATCTGTGCTGTTTGGGGCAGAAACTGTCCCCTTTCACTCCTGCCCTGTCTTCAGTGGCCTTTAAAATGGAACCCATTTTGCCTTGTTGCCCCCTAGTAGTAAGATGTTACTGCTAGGTGGCAGCTGCATGAGACTGACACCATTTTACAAGCTGCCAGAGATGAGGCAGGAGCAAAGGAGACTGCTCCTACCCCGAACACCACTAGACCATCAGGGCGTCCCAGGTAAGGCACATGGGGGTTTGGGGGTGGGGGCTCATCTTTGCCATCATGATCTCTGGTGGGGAGGGGGGAATCAGAAAGGGGGGAACTAAGGGATTCCTGATGTAGCTGCTGTCCAGGGGGCGTTGGTACAGAAGGTGTGTGTGTGTGTGTGTGTGGGGGGGGGGGGTGTCTTCCAATCCATGGCCCAAGTCGTGCTCTTACCAGCTGGGGTCTGAATCTGTGGGGTCCACTCCTGGGGGGGGGGGGAGGTATGGCAACCACCAATTAGGGGCAGGACATAAAGGCTACTGCCACAGGTCCTTTCCCTGCTCCCTCCCACACTGGCATGTAATGCAGGTGCTCCCATGCTGTCTGCCATTGCAGGGAACAAGCGCCCATGAGGTAATTGCCAACCCTGTGCAGTAACTGCAGGGCAGATTCCGGGCATGCCCTTGCATTTACCACACTGCTTTTGCACCTACTGTGTTCCATTTTGGCATATGCCCTGCGGTAGATGCAAAAACCTTACCGCGCCTTAGTAAACATGTCCTTTAGTCACTAATTTTCATTCAAGATGAAATTTTTTTGACAATTCAAAAAGCAGGACAAATTCATGCTACAGTGTATGTCAAGAACTGTAGGAATACTGAAAGATACAGACACTATTGTCATACAGCAATGTTATATCACAAAGAAGGATTCACATACAGCAGCTATCTACAGTACAGTACTTGATAATACTACTATATGGAATTAGTGCTCCATCACGCAAGCTAAAGTATGCATATTTAACTCAAAATGGCAAAGTAGGGGCGTGCATGACTAAAAAAATGTCAGTTTGTGCTTGTCTTAAATTTGTTTTCCTGATTTGAAAGTATTTTTTGTGCTTCTTTTACCTATTTGTTACGTCTTTGCGTACCCACTGTATGTATGCTGAAACATTCTTTTAAGCATGTAAATCAATTTTACATGCAATAATTATAGTACATGTGCATGTAAGCAATTTGTACTTACTTTAAAATTTCAAGTGCTGAAGCAAATCAAATACAGGCAGATAAATATACACCCCTACTGCAAGTCACATATATATCAAGTAACAGATCATTGCATATCTTTCAGTCACATATAGAATTTATGAACATAGGGAGGTAATATTTCTGTCTGCTAATCATTCCATAGCTTTGAATGATCAGTTATTCATTTAAAGTTATATGACTTTTCAACACACTATCCATCCAAGTTGTTCCACTGAAAATCCACTTATAATTTTAAATGGACAGCTTCTCCATTGAATACTGACCTGAGGGCATACAAAAAGAAGCAGATGAAATTTATGGAAACAGACAAAATATATAGAAAACATTTAAAAAAGAAATTCCTGGCCATTTGGATGTAGGATTGTCTTCAGAGTTGTGGGATACATTTGTGCTGTGACTTATGGATTGTAGTGTGCCTCTTGTGGTGTTATGTTCTAGATTACAAACTGTTGAAGGATTAAAATAGTTCTGCATTTTGAGGCAGAGGAATACCACTTTCCTATCTTTCCCTCCTATTTGTACTAGTTATGTTGTATAATCAGTTCTGGACTGTCAAAGAATCCTGCCCTAGGAGTGATAGAGTGGAGACTAACATTTAATAGTGACAAATAGTAAATAGATTGTTCCACTTGATATGCAGTATTGCTGATAGGATAGGGAGGGCAAGGCAAAAGGAATGAGACATATGGAACTCGATTCAGCAAGGGGCACGTCCGGGCCATCTGGATGGCCCCAAGCAAGATGGGCCTGTCAAGACCCAATTCTGCACTGCAGGATCAGGCCCTGGGTGATGGCCCAGAGTGCCCCTGAATCGCCGCAAGGACATCTTCCCCGCAGCACAGCCTGCCCACAGCTGACGACACCCTGCTTCCCTGCCGCCTGACCCCCAGAGGGCGCAGCAAGGCTCTGGATTGGCAGCAAGCAACCACACGGCATGCCTCCATTGCCTCGGAGGCCTGGCCGGTCAATTTGGAGGGGCAGCCAGCACTTATTCCACCTCCGACCACCTCCGAGGTGGAATAATCTGGCCTTTCCTCCGGTGCCCCCAGGATGTACAGGGTCGTGACTGGAATCGGCCCTGTACATCCAGGTGCCGTTCAGCCCATGCTCCTCCCACTCTCTGTCCTCATGCCGCCAACATCCCCCACAGCACGTATTGCAGCTCTGTGTGTGCAGGGGGGACAGGAGGCAGAATACAGAGAAGGCGGATAGCGGGACTACACGTCCCAACAGGACGTGTAGCCCTGCTATCCGCCTCTCTGAATGACCTCCTTTGGGGGTAATTTTATCAAACAATTTCCACATGTTCAAGCATATTATACATGCAGAAAAGGGCTATATACTGTGATAGGGCTGAAGCCACTGAAAGCAAAGACTTAGAAAAAAATGCTGTTCCTTACAAAGCAGCTAACGTGCAGAAGATGCAGTTCCCTTGCAGAGCAGTTAGAGGGAGCAGGCATGAACCTACAGAGGCTGAGCTAACACACCCGGGTACTGATTGTACAGGAGCTAATCAGCTCCACCTGAGGGGTAGCCCGGGAAACTCAAAAGAAAAAGGCCTTTATAAGCAGAGGGCCAGCTCAGAAGAAAGGAGAGAGGAAGGAACCTCGGAAGGGAGCTCAGAAGGGAGCTCAGAGGAGAGCTCAGAAAGAGAGAGAGAAAGGAGCAGACCCAAAAGAGCAGGGGTGAGAGAGAGACCTGGGAGAGACAGACTGGAAAGAGATCCGCTTGGAAGAAATCCCAAAGGCAGAGAGCTCAGAAGGAGAGAGCCTAGCCGGGAGAGAGGCCTCTGCTCACCAGGAGGGTCTGAAACAGGATTAAAAGGTACTGGAAGAAAAGGTCCTGACAGGAGATTGACTTATACTAAGAAGCCAAGAAGCCTGGATTCTTTACAGGGTCTTCCCAAGCTGCAGAGAGGACAGACAGTATCCAGGAGGCTTCCAGAGGGAGTCTGCAAAGGAGACCGTGGCCAGAGAGCGGTGCCTGAGTGGGCAAGTAAGAGACGCCCTGACATCACGAAGCCAAGGTACAGTGACTATTTTTTCCCAAAGAAATGCCCAGCTCCTAGAACGTCTTTAAAACCAGATAACCAGTCTGAGAGAAAAGGAAGCGGGCAGGAATTCTTTAAGCCATCACGTAGGGGCATAGGGAAAAACCCTGCTATTTACCTGAAAGCCCTAGAACAGCCTAGCTGGAAGCTAGGGAGAAGAAGCACAGACTTTCAAACCACAGCAGCCAGGGAAAGATCAAGTACAGAGGGAGGCACAAATGAACCAGAGCCCAAGCAGGTAGAGCCTGTAGACTCAGTTACATTGTCCCAGGAAGAAGTAATGGACTGCTTGGTTTGTGTCGCAGGGAGTTTTGAGTCATTCCCCGAGCTGTAACTTATTTAGACAAGCTCTGATATTGTTTTTGTTCATGTTGAGCGAAAGAGAAAAAGGCTCACTAACTTTACTTTGCTCAGAAGTTTGGTTGTTTTTGCAAGAAGCTGTGAAGTATGTAACAGTTCACTTGTTTAACTATGCTTTGGTAAAAAAAACAACCCTGACAAAGAAGGAGAACCCTTTATTTTCTGTTACCTAGTGAACCTCAGTGCTTGAAAGGGGAAATAAAAGCCTTATTTACCCTCCATTCTGGTCTACACAACTTATTCCTATAAGGAGGAGGACTACAAAGACCAGGATGCACCTGGCCTCAAAGAGTCTATAAATAATAAATATGCTCAACCTGCCCTTGCAGCCACTGGCCACCGGGGGGGGGGGGGGGGTTGATGACAATACACACATATAAAGCAGGCATACAGGAAGAGAGGGTACAGTATATACTTTGATGCGATCTATGCATATGTTTTCCCGGGGCTGTATTTTGGGTGGAGTAGGGCAGATTTGTGAAGTTTACACATATTTTATAAAATATGCATTGCCACCCACCCACTCCCTGGACCTTGAGGGTTAAGGGAGGGGCTGGCCTTGAATGCCCTTGAGGGTTAAGGTTGTAGTTGTGTAGGTGCTCAAGTAGTAAGGCAAGGCAAAGAAAATTTCTTTTGTGAGGTTTATTTCTCCCGCTCCGGAGTTCAAATGCAACAGACGTAAATGAAATAATGTAGCACAAAACAAGGCTGAGAAACTTAACTAAACAAGGCTTTTCACTGCTTGGCTAAATGTCCATTACTGATCACATTCAGTTGTCATGTGACCTCCTTTCAGTAACGTAACAGAAAACTCTGGTAAGAGCAATGCTCCTGAATTGCACAGAATATGCTTTCACTTATTCTCTTCACATAAGTTTCTTTTGCATAGCAATCAGTGAGGTAACTTTGTTATATTCTTTCATAAAACATTGGCAAGCATATCATTTAAATGTCCTTTTGAATCACACATGTAGAGCAGTCCATCGGGACTTCCTGCTCTGTAGATGGCCGAGAAATTAAAGGCATTTCTTCCTCACAGCTGCTCATGGGCTTTGCTACATCATGAGGAGAAACTGCTCTACTTTTAAGGAACTCCCTGAATTCAGTGAGAAGTAATTCAGCCTGTGTATTTTCTGAGCTAGACTGAGAAAATCCTCCTTCAGGTAAATGCTTGTTTAATGTTCTTATCTCTTGGCAATTATCAGTGCTTTTACTGGGACAACAGTTCAGCGTGTAAGCATTTCCCTTCCCCCACCTATCTCCAAATGAAAGTGCAGGGTAAAACGCTTCAGCTGTGCTTGGAGAGTCACTCAGAGTGTTAAAAGGAAAACAGTCAGGCTTCTCTTGGCTTAACCAATTACTATCAAACTTTCTGCCTTTGTTCTGTCTTTCACAATTAAAGTTCACTCTTTCTGGCTTCCCACTGTTAAGCTTGCTAGCCGTTCCAAACCCACCAGATATCTTGTGCTGGGGCTTCTTCCAGGGTAATTATTTCTCCCTTTGCCTCCTGTTCCAAGGTTCTGCTTGGTCCTTTAAACTCCTGAGCTGTAGCCTTGGGTCTCTCAGTGCCTTTGAATTCTTCTGGTTCCAGAACTCTTTCTCTGCCCCTGAGTCTCCCAGCTCCCGTCTGCTCCTTCGTGGATCCCAGTTGCTTAGTGGTTCTCTCTCCAATGGTTCCTGTTCCTCTGACCTGTCCTCGTCCAGGTGCTTGTGTCCTGACTCCTCCTCTCCATCTTGCTCCTGGTGTTCGTGCTCCTCTAACTGTTTCTGTTTCTCAGTTCTTAACAAGCTGGCTGAGTACTGTACTGCCCGCCTCCTGCTTGGGCGTGCCCAATCAGGGACTTGGCTTCTCTCCTGCCTTGAGATGAGGTGTGGTTCCTGATTAGCTCTGTGTTTTTTCCTCTCAGAAGAGAAAATCCTGCATTCCCTTGCAGTACCGGTTCTCTCCACCGGATCACTATCAGTTTCCATTGCTTCATAAGAGTCTCCTACGTCACAGCATGTACTTACGCAAAGTACATGCCCACATTTATCCCTTTACCAGGACAAGTGTAGATTGTAGTTGGCCAAGAGATCCTATTTTACAAAGGAACATAAGCACCTATGTTGTCTTTATAAAATGTTTTATGCTTAAGTATAAGGTTGTTAAAGTGTAAATCGCGCTGATGATGAATAGTGCGGTATATAAAAACTGTTAAATAAATAAATAAATAAAATAACACCACTGTCTATAAAATAGACTTGAAAGGAGGGACCATTTTAGAGTTTTCACACAGGCATCCTCATAAAATTGCCCCTTGCATTTTCATTTTTTGATTTCTGTTTCCATGGAAGCCTCTATTAGTTCTACATAAAAATTAGCTTTTAATTCCTTCTACTGCTACTACTATTAATCATTTATAAAATGTTACAAGGCATACATAGTGCTGTACAAACACATATAGAAGACATCCCTGCATGTAGAGCTTGCAAACTAGTTAAGACAGACAGTACAATACAAGAGAAATAAGGATTCAATAGGGAAAGGAGACAAGGAGAACAAGAGATTAGGATCCAAAAGTGGCCTCAAAGAGGTAAGCCTTTAGCATGGATTTGAAGAAACAGAGATGCAACTTGACGTAAGAATAGAGGAAGTTTGTTCCAGGCATAAGGAGCAGCAATGTGAAAGGATCAAAATCTGGAGTTGGCAGTAGAAAAAAAGGGCAAAGAGAAAAGGAAGCCAGAGGAGGAACGAAGTTCACGAAGAAGGGTGTAGGGAGAGAGGAGAGAGGAAAGTTAATGAGGGGCAGTAGAGTGAATGCATTTATAGGTTAGAATGGATACAGAAACGGAAGGGGAGACAGTGAAGTGATTTCAGAAAAGGGTTTATATGAGTGTATTGGGGCTGGCAGAAGATTAGCCACACAGCAGATTTCTGAATAGAATGAAGAGGAGAGAGATGACTCAGAGGGAGACCAGCAAGGAGGAGGTTGCAGTAGTCAAGATCAGAGGGAACTAAAGAGTGGACAAGACTATTAGCTGTGTATTCAGAGAGGAAGGTGTGAGTTTTGTTAATCTTATAAAGAAATTATAGGTTTCAGCAATCTGTTGAATATTTGGGGAGAAGGAAAGAGGAGTCAATGATGACCCCAAGGTTGCGAGCTGAGGAAACAGGAAGAAGACTATTGTCAATGGTGATAGAGAAAGGAGGAAGGTGGGAGGAGGGTTTAGGGAGAAACATAAGAAGTTTGGTTTTAACCATGTTCAATTTCAGATGGCGATGAGACTTCCAGGCAGCAATAACAGATAATCAGGCAGAGATACGAGCTTGGAGTATAGGAGAAATGTCAGGTGAAGATAGATTTGAGAGTCATCAGCAGAATAATGATAGTGAAAGCCACGGGAAGAGATGAGGGCACCAAGGGACTGGGTATAGAGAGCAAAGGAGAGGGCTTAGAACAGACCCTTGGGGTGACACCAATTGAAAGAGGGATGGCAGTAGAGGAAAAACCACCAGAACAAACTTCTGATTATGGCAATATGTTTTCAGAAATGAAAATATTCTTTTTTGTGCCAGGCAGTTTTTTCATGCTCTTTTGGATTTCAATCTCAATTTAAACCTGGCCGAGATGAGTACCATGATCCCAGTTGTTCCTACCTTGCCAGTCTTGAATTGACAAATGGCCCTGGGTGACCAAATGATATGGTTTTGGAGCATAGCCGTACTCCAAAATGGCAACTGCCTTGGGTTAACTGGTGTTTTTTCGATGCAGCTATTCTCCAAATTGGCACTGGTCTTGGGTCAGCTGATACTGGAGGGGCAGGAACAACTAGGAATTTCTCCTGCAAATTTTTCTACATACAGATGGGCATAGAGTCCAGGGAACTTGTCATGAGGCTGGAGCTAGAAAAGAAACAGTGTTGAAAAAAACTACTGATTTTCATGGAACTCAGAAAAGGCAGAGAGCGCAGTTCCAGCGCAGCTCAGCCAGAGGGCGCATGAACAATTACACAGTACCTGAAGCAACGTGCTCTAGCACTGAGCACATTAATAACAAGCAGTTTCACCTGTCCTCAAACTCAGAATGTGAAAACCAGAAATCCCTTTATATAGGAGGAGGAACAGGAAGAGAAACAGGAGGAGGCAAGAGCAAGTGCTGGGAAAGTGGCAAGAGCGAGGTCAGAAGGACCGGCAGCAGGACCAGTGAGAGAAGCCTGGAAGAGGAAGGCTTCCATGTGCAGCCAACTCAAGGAGACAGAATCCAAAAGAGGTATTCTCAAAGGGATAAAGTCCAGAGAGGCCAAAGGTATTGGAACGGAGTCCAAAGCCAAGCAAACCAAAGAAGCAGCTTGCCTGATGAAAGCTATTCTCCTAGCCCAAGTAAGTCTCCTATGCTAAACCAGAAAGGTACAAGGAAAGGAGATTCCTTCTACAGTGATACTTTTGCCAAGAAACACAGAGTGGAAATCCACGTCAGGTTTTCCTGGTAACTCTGATTGTAGAGCAGTGCACAGAACAGCTTGTCAGCCTGAGATGCTACGTCGCAAGCTGAGTCCTGGGTTTGGCAGCCTACAGAAGCCAAGGTATGAAAAGCCTTTCATTATAAGGGAAAGTTTAAGTGATGAAAACCTTATGGAAATAGATAAGCCTCAGAAAGTTAGAAGAAGTAAAGCTAACCTTTTAAAAGTACTTCCCAACAGTGTGATAAGGAAGTTGTATGAGAAACAGAAGAACCCCTGTGAGGAGTTAACAGATACTGAAGCCAGTCATAGCATTGAAGAAGGTAGTGACCCAGAATCAATGGACTGTGATTGTGAAACAAGTGTTCCCATTCCTCAGAGTGAACCAATGGAATGTAACCATTTGTTTCCTGATGTTATTTTCTATTGATTTGAAAGAAGCCTTAACCCAGATAAACAGTTAATTGTGAAGCCTACAACCCTTAACTGTTTATACAACGGTGGAACCTTTTTGTTGGAAGAAAGAATTACTTTCATTTTTCTTTTGTGTCTTATTGAACCTAAAGCGTTGACCGAGGAAATAAAGCCTTATTACCCTACACTTTGACGTAGATTATTCTTTATAAGGAGTTCTGCACTACAAGGACCAGAATCCTCTTGGTCCTTCAGCTCAACCACTCCTTAATATAAATTAAATGTCACCGGACGCCCTTATTTCCTATGCCAGTAGGGGCGCCTGGGGACAAACTATATATATGCACCACTTTATTAATTCAAGTACTGCCCATCACAAATCTATATATGTGCTTTAATTTTCAAAATAAAATGAAACCAATTGAAATGTTTATTTTTCATTCATTTATGAAAAGAAAACCAAGTAGACATTTCAAATGAAAAGATATCCCAAATCTAAATAGTAGAAGGGGCCAGGAAAGTCAATTCATGAAATAACTTAATATTTTCCCAACACAGCCCAAATTTGTGCCACACATTCCTCTTCAATATTTAAACATTCAGCAGAAATGAACATAAAATATGTTTAAAGAGGAGCTTTTCTCTCTTCAGTTTAGGGGGAGAGTTTGTTCCATTGCATACTATGGGGCATGTTTACTAAACTGTGGTAACATTACAGACCGCGCGTTATGTAACGTTAACGATCGTTAGGTAACGTTAACACACGTTATGTAACGTTAACGCACGTTAATGTTACCTAACGAGCGTTAACGTTCCCGGCTGCGGTAAATACCGCAGAGGATGGAGAGAGGGCAGGGGGAAGGGGTCAATGGGAAGGGAGTGGGCGGGGAAAGGCACCCTGAACACTAACGCACTGAACTGAAGAGCTGATTCCTACCGCAAATGAAAACCTGCCGTTAGATGCACATTTGCAGGAGAGAGAAACCATTTAAGTGTCAGCAATGTACAGCATACACAGGGAGCCCAAGAAACGTGATAGTAGTGCTCCATTTCCAGCAACAACATAGTGCCCAAGTATGAAAGGCAATTATGGCGATGATGCAAGAGGGGCATAGGGGGCTGCAGGCGGGACATGTAGCGGGGGCATCTGGGGCACAGGGTGGACTAGGCGGGCGCCTAGCTGGCACATAGGAACACAGAAACCGGAAATCAGCAGCTGACAAAGGCCAAACACAATCCACCTACATCTACCTGGTCCACCCAAGTTAACAGTTGCCAGGGCACTGACCTGACAGCCCCCCCAGCCAACCCTCCCACAAGTGGAAGGGACAGACTATTGGTAGGTGGTGATGGGGGGGGGGGGATGCGAGGATGCTCATGTATGCCCCATGCCCCAGACCCTGCTCCCTAGGCGACCACCTACTCACACAGTGGATGGCCTGGGACTGCACACTACCAGCACAGACAGCATATGGTCATGTCAGCATGGCAGGGGTTGTGTGTGCCCGTGCTGGAGGGGGCAGTGGCACCTGTCTGCAGTGGACCTAGGCCATGCCCTGTATCAGTACGTGGTGTGCAGTGCAACATAAAAGGTCTGGCTGAGGAAATGCACAGGTAGCCCCAGGGACCACCATGCTTGTGTGGTGCAGTACACCCAGTCAGCATGTTCAGAAGCAGAGGGTCACAGGTTCAACCCCAGCTGTGGTTCCTCTAGAGCATGTCCCTATGTTTTACCCTACAATGCAGATACAACAGCAACATGTGCAAAGCCCAAAGCAGCGGCGAACAGGGGTACAAACACCCACTCACACAGGCTCCACAATCCAAAAATGCATGGAGAGTCAGGCTGTTGGCCCCAGCATTGAGCTGCAGTCATCACCAGAGCACTACTACTACCTCCTGCACAGTTTAGCAGTGTCAGCACTGTGATCAGGACCAGTGTGGCGGGCAGGGTTGCCAAACACCCCTATCTTTGCACAATGCTGCAATAGAAGTGTGCGTGTGTGTATGTCTAACCATTGTTTTGTGGCTGCCCACACCTCACCGGGCCCACAATGTCCCACTGTTACCAGCATTAGCCTGCATATGTGCATAATGAGGAGCAAAGTGTTGTGGGTATGGTCCGGACAGGGCAGATTGGCCAGGATGCATCTTCACAAGGTGTGGGGCAATGGCTGGGAAACTGTAGTGCCCGACCACTGCCTGCATGGACAGGGTAGCCACAGCATGGAATGCTGGGAGGGCACTCACTCTGACCGAGCAGTGACCATGGCATGTCTAGGTTCCCACATAGCGCTCTACATTGTTTGTCTCCAGTGATACTTTTGTGTTTCTAGTGCTCGGCCCCCAATCACTGAAATGTCTGCTTGGTGCACATATTTTCTCTGTAAGCATGCACTATGGACTGGCTAGTGGACTGTCTGCAGCTAGACTGTGCATGGTCGAAACACCTATACAGTGCTGTCTGCTGGTGACTGGCAGACAGTGGTGTGAGGCAGTTGGGGTTTTCCAGCACTAACCCCATCATTGCTGCTGGTCTGTCACTGCCCCAACCACAGGTACGGCTCTGGCCTGCCAACCCTGGAGGGCTGTCATATGCCAGCAGGATGGAGGTTACTTCACGGGGGCTTGGGCACCTGTCCCTTACCTACAAAAAAGGGTGATGTGAGTCCTTTGGGGTATGTAGTGTATACCACTTTGACCTATAAAGACACTGCTACACAAACCTCATGCAAGTCTGGAACCCCTCTGCCCTGATTACAGGTACCCATTTCAGCCAGACCCTAACACGCGGTACACAGTAATCTGGTTGGTATCTGGTCCCAGAGAACCACATGTGACTGCAGGATAAAGATGGACACCAAATTACCTTCAGCTACACTGCAAGGAACACATGTCACACACTGGTAGTGATGGGGATATACAGCAGGGTCTATCGCTAGCACCACATGTACTACGGACCTAGTGCTGCGCACCCATCCTATCCCTCAGGGAGAACACAGAACCTGCACAATGGCATGGTCTGTAGCTACTCTGTGCCAGTATCATGCACTGTCAGTTCGTCTTTCCAAGCTGAGGTACCGGAGAGGTGCAGACCCCATTTGCTGATCATCTGTAGACAGCTATTCAGCATGTGCATTGCATCATGGGTACTGGTGGGGTTACCCTATCCTGGCACTTAGAGCAGACAGTTTGTGCGGTGACCTGAAGTCCTTCTGTACCCAGCCATTGCTGTGACGTACACCACAGAGGTATAGCCTACTGGTTAATACAATGCCATTCATGGGTTCAAGTCCTCATTGTTCCCTCCTCTCATGCCTGTCCAACTTAAATAGTGTGCATGCCTGTAACAGTCATATTTTTGCAGATTTGTGCTGCCAGCCCATAATACCCTCACCACAATTGCCAACATTCCCTCGGTCCATCTATCTGCGTCTGTCAGCTGTGTAGAGACCTGTCTGCCTGTGCGGGCTATCACCCCATGTCCTGCACTGCTACCTTTTCCTGCATTGCGCCTCTTCATGCTTGCCTCACCTGTGCCTGATCTGCATGGCACCACCACTCCTCTGTCCACCCATCATTGTAACTATCCTGCCACATCCGCCACCATGTGGGACACGTATTCCCATCATCTGCCACCAACTGTCTTTCCAGTACTTTACATTGCCAGCACCCTGTGCTGTGGTTCAGTTGCCGCCGCCATGTTTGTCATCAGTACTGGCAGCCACATGGGATGCCCGCAGATATGGCAGGTCCAGCGGCACCCAGCTCTCCCTCCTTCAGTCACCTGTTCATTGCCTTTCCTGAGTGCTCTATCTAGTGTTAGGGTTACATCTGTCTCTGTTCCTCACAGGTCATGCATGTCATCCTGCAGCACCTTGCAGCCTTTAGGCCACACTAACCGAGGGCACCATAACCTTGTTATGCCAACCTATGGTTCCGTAACCCAGGGTGCCTTCTAAGGTGCCTTGTCCAGGGGTGCCTAGTACGACGCTTAGCCTAAGGGGCCCTACTGTATAGGGCACCTTAGAAAGCGCCTTATGAGGCACCTTATAGGGCACCTTATAAGGCACCTTATAGGGCATCTAACAAGACACCTTAAAAGGCACCTTACAAGGTGCCTTGTAATGTGCCTTGTACGGTGCCTTATGAGGCGCATTGTAGTGCGCGTTAGTTTGTAACATGCGTTAGCTCATACGGCTTGCTGTAATGATGCACCGCCCATGCATTTATATGGGCATCTGTACCTTTACCGCAGAACCTAATGCGAATGACATTACCGCAGTTTAGCAAACATACCCCTATGTTTTAATATTTAGAATTGACCTGCATTTTGTTTCACTGACTGGAGAGAAAAAAGCCCCCCAACTAGCTAATGAAGCATTTGAAAAAGGTATAAGAACATGAGAACATAAATGCCATACTACATCAGACCAAGGTCCATCAGTCCCAGTATCCTGTTTCCAACAGTGGCTAATCCAGGTCACAAGTACCTGTCAGGTTCCCAAAAGGTATACAGATTCCATGCTACTTGTCCCATGGGTAAGAAGGATTTCCCCAATCCTCTTTAATAATGGTTTATGGACTTTTCATCCAAGAATTTGATCAAACCTCTCTTAAATCCAGCTACACTAACAGCTTTTACTACATCCTCTAGTAACGGTTTCCAGAGTTTGATTACGCGTTGAGTGAAAAAATATTTTCTACGATTATTCTTAAATTTGCTTCATTGTAGCTTCATTGTGTGTTATCTAGTTTTTCTACTTTTTGAAGTAGTAAACAACCAATTAACACTTACCCGTTCCTCTCCATTCGTTATTTTATTGACCTGTATCATATTTCCTCTCAACTGTCTGTTTTTGAAGTTGAAGAGCTCTAACCTTTAAATCCTTTCTTTGTAGGACTATCCTTCCATCCCCTTTAGCCTTTTTGTTGCTCTTTTCTGTACCTTTTCTAATTCTGCTATATTGTTTTTAAGATATGGTGACCAGATTCAAGGTGTGATTGTACCGTGGAGCAATACAATGGCATTATAATATCCTTTGTTTTATTCTTCATTCATTTACTTATGATTCCTAGTATTCTATTTGCTTTCTTGGCCGTGGCTACACACTGGGCATAGCATTTCAACTTATTATCCGTGATGATGCCCAGATCCTTTTCCTGGGTAGTGATTCCTAATGTGGAACCTTGCATCATGTAACCATAATTTGGCTTTTTCTTCCCTAATAGGGTCATTCCGAAGCACAAATAGCCCCGTTATTTGGCTCTCTGCTGATCCCGACTAACTTCCCCATACGTTGTACGGGGAGGATAGATGGGGGCGGGAAAGGTGCGTTGCGGTGGCGGAGTTAGGGCGGGCAGTAGGTGGTCCACAGCCCCGGACGTACAGGGCCAATTCTAATGTTGGCCCTGTACGTCCAGTGCTGGCGGGCTGAATGGGGACCTTATTACACTTCAGAGATGAAATACATTCCCCTAGACTGGTGCTTTTGGCAGGCCTGGGCGCAGCAAAGGCGGGAAGGAGTAGAGGGGATTCCCCACAAACTGATCCTGGCCTTGGGAGGCCAGATCAGGGTCAGGCTGCGGGGAATGAAGATTCTTTTCCGGTGTCTGGGGATTGCGGCTCCTGAATGGAGCCGTGGTGCCATGGTAACCGGACACCATGGCGCAGCAGCTTCATTCAGGAGTCTTGATTGAGTTAGCTGGGCTAGGCCTGTACGTGCAGGCTGACCAGAATCAGGGTCCTGGCCTGCATGTACAGGTCTGGACGTGATTCTGGTCCTGCGGGGCTAGACATGCCCCGCGGGATCAGAATCCCATCTACCTCTGTGTGTCCGGTTCTGACCGGGAGCACAGAGGGCCGGGACATCCAGGACAGAATCGGGCCCTAAGTGCATAACTTTTCATTTGTCCACATTAAATTTCATATGCCATTTGGATGCCTAGTCTCCCAATTTTTCATAATCCTCTTGTGTTTGCAATTTTTTACAATCCTCTTGTGTTTTAACAACTGAATAATTTTGTGTCATCTGCAAATTTGATCACCTTACTTGTTGTTCCTATTTCCATGTCATTTATAAATATGTTAAAAAGCAGCGGGCCCAGCACAGATCCCTGTGATGCTCCACTATTCACCTTTCTCCATGGATAAAATTGGCCATTTAGCTTTACTCTGTGTTTTCTATCTTTTCATCATTTCCTGATCCATGATAGTATACTGCTTCCTATCCCATACTTTTTAGTTTCCCCGGGAGTCTGTCATGAGGGACTTTGTCAAAGGCTACCGGAAAATCCAGACACACAATATGAACCGTCTCAACTTTATCCATCTGTTTACTCACATCTTTAAAAAATATAAGGGGTATGTTTACTAAACAGTGCTAACATCGCAGCAGTGATGTTATTGCGTGATAAGTGACGCTATCACGCGATAATGTAACATTACCACGTGATAACATCACTTATCGCGCGATAATGTCTCTGGCGGAGTTAAGGTGCACAGAGGGTAGAGTAAGGTTCCCCAGAGGGCGGAAATAAGGGGGCCAATGGGCGGAGAGTGGGCGGGGAGAGGCTCCAGGCACACTAACTCTGTGAAATCAGGGTCTGAAAATTAACGCCAGTGAAAACCTCGCGTTAGAGGCACATTTGCAGGAGAGAGAAACCATTTCAGTCAGCAATGTACAGCAATGTACAGCAAAGGCAGGGAGACCAAGAAAAGTGATAGTAGTGATACATGTGCAGCAAAAGCATAGTGCCCAAGTACGAAAAGGCACTATGGTGAGGTGTGCAAATTGGGTACAGGGGGCTGCAGGCGGGACATGCAGTGGGGTAGCTGGGGCACAGGGTGGACTAGGCAGATTCCTAGGTGACACATAGGAATGTAGAAATGGAAAACCAGCAAGACAGCAACTGACCAAGGGCAAACATGTCCACAAGTGTGTGTCCCACAGTGCCACAATGGACATTACCCAGCAAGTACCCCAAAGGGCACATAACATTGGCAGATGGTGCCGGGGGGAAGTGTGGATGTCTATGCAGGCAACCCTATCCCATATCACGCACCATAGGCAGCCGCCTACCAGCACACTGGATGGCCTGGGACTGCACACCACCAGCACCACCAGCACCACCAGCATTAGGGCATGTCAGCATGGTGGTGGAGGGGTGCTGGTGGTGGAGGGGGCAGTGGCATCTTCCCACAGCAGACCAAGGCCAAGCCCTGTTTAGGTGGGTGCTGTGCACTGCAAAAGACAAAGTCTGTCTGACGAACAGTAATGGTATCCCCAGGGAATGACCTGCCTCTGTGGCAACAGTTTGGTGCAGTACACACAACCAGTGTGTTCAGGGGCAGAAGGTCACAGTTTCAAGTCCCAGCTGTGGCTCCTGCAGACCATGTCCCTATACTTTACCCAGTACTAAACTGTGGTAATAAAGAAGGAACCTTTATTGCAGGTAAAATAAACATGCCATAAAAGCCTATATTTTACCCTACAGAGCACTTACACCATAGACATGTGCAGTCCCTAGAGCAGAGGTTCCCAACTGCAGTCCTGGAGGGCCAAACACCATTCAGGTTTCATATGCTTGAGATGCATTTGTAGGCACCGCCCCCATTGTATGCAAATGTTCTCATGCATATTCATTAGGGACAGCATGAAAACCTGAACAGGGTTTGGCCCACCAGGACTGGAGTTGGGAACCTCTGCCCTAGAGCATAGGCCAACAGGGCCACAAATACCCACACCCACAGGCTCCACTATCCAAAGCCTCATGGAGAGTCAGGCTGTTGGGCCCTGCGCGGAGCAGCATCTACCAATACTAGCACCTGCATACCTTAGCAATGCCATCATAAACATGGAAACAAGTCATCATCGCAACCTTTTGATATATGTGGAGTGTGTTTCATATTTTGTTACTGACAGTGTTTACAACCCCGGAGAGTGACCCTAACAGTATTGAGTACCATAGCAAAGCCAGGGCTGCCAACCACCTCTCTCTTTGCACAATGCTGACATAGGTGTGGGAGTGTGTGTATGTCTACCCAGTGTTTTGTGGCTGCCTACACCTTACTGAGACCCCAGTGCTTGCACTGTCTCCAGTGTTAGCCTGCCAATGTGCATAATGAGGAGCACGGTATTGTGGGTATGGCCCAGACACAATGGTCTGGGCAGGATGCATCTGCACAGGGCATAGGGCAATGGCTGGGACATTGTAGTGCCCGATCACCACCTGCACGAACAGGGTGGCCACAGCATGTCATGCTGGAAGGTCACTCTCACCCTGACAGAGCAGGTTTCCCCATAGTGCTATACAGTATTTCTCTCAAGTGATATCTGTGAGTTTTCTTTTCTGGGGCTCCATCACTGACATACTTGCTTGGTGTGTGTGCTCACAGCCCATTTTTGGGTGCACATGGTTCTTCCAGAAACATGTACTAGCTAGCAGACTGTCTGCAGTTAGTATGTATATGGCTGGAACACCTTGCAGGGTACAGCAGGTAGAGCCTGACTGTGCCCTCTGCTGGTGAATGTCAGATAGTGGTGGGGGGGGGGGGGCAGCTGAGCTTTTTCTAGGCCTACTGCCTATCATCCAGTACCCTATGTGATGCGTACAGATCTGCCCTGTAGGGTGCCTATTCCCCAGCAGAACTGGGATTGATAGTCCCCTCTACAGCCACCATTACAGAGATGTAGAATGTGGATCTTTTGATGGGAGATCCTTTCCCCCAACCTGACCCACAGAGGGCGGGTTGGGTGGTGCTACATAATCCGCTTTTGGGTCCAAACGCCACCCTTCTCTTATAACACGTGACCATGGCAACCGCACAGGATATGCACTATTCTGGGTGCATCATAGCCCACAAGGGCTAGATGTGACTGGGAAATACAAATGGATACAGGTTGTCAGACGGCTGCCTGGGTGAGAATGTTCACAGTCTTGGCAAGTGCATATATCAATATGATTTGCAAGGGATTGTGGGAAATGCAGTCCATTCACACCAGACACAGCTGCTCAAAATAATTAGTTGTGCTTGAGTGTAAAGCCAATAAGATATTTATTTATGGGGTTATTTCTCCCAACACAGATATGCTTGGTAGCACATAAAACAGGATACTTGCTTTCAGTGTTAAACTTAGAAAAACAAAATCAGGAAAACAACAGATGAACTTGTCAGGCAATCAAAGCAAAAGAATAAAGACCTGGTTGGTAACAAACTGGTCTTTTCTGTAGGCTTTAGCTAATATTTTTTTAGCAGTGTTTCAAACAACAAGCAAAACCCACAAAGAAGGGAAAAAAAACTGTTCTTTTCAGGTTAACTTCTTATATCTTCACACATAGATTCAGAAGTGATTCCCTCAGAGCTCACAAGCAATTAGGTAAGGCTCAATTGCTAGCAGTTATCCAGCTGAAACCCCTTAGCTGGCTTAATTTCTACTGCATGGCTCAAAAATCCTACTCCAGGAGCTTTTCTGAGTAGATTAAAGAACAAGTTTGTATTTCTTTGTGATGGTCGTTGTACTTTGTAACAGTAAATTACCAAAGGAGTTTAGACAGAGAGCAATCCATATATTCACAGCCTGTATCTAAGACCGCTCCCCCTTCTTCAACAATCATGGGTTCAATATCATGGATTGGCACAGAGGAATTTCTCAATGGAGCACTTTCAGGAGAATACTTGTTTCCCTGCTGTCTTTCAAGGTTATAGCTAGGGCATAGATCAGTGTTCATACCTGAGCTTCCATTGCTGTTAGAGTTCCTCTCTAAATAGCCTGGCCAGTATGTAGTCCAGTTCTTATGTCCAGCCTTCCAATCCAGATCCCTGGACACTGGATCTCTCTTCACATACCTTCTGGCACGGGTCTTAGGGTCCCTTCCACGTGCAGCCGTCTCCCTCACAGGTACCGTCTGGAGATTCCTAGCCCTGCAGCACCATTCCTCTGGCTTTCCCCAGTCCAATGGTGTAAGCTTGCCTTTTGAATGTCTCCCAGTATACATACTGCTCTGGACTCCTTTAGACCTCCCAAATGCTTTTCTCTTCTTTCTTCCAAAGGGTTCCTTGCCCTTTCTGTCCGTCCGCTCTGGCTTCTGCTTCTGATGATCCTCCAGATGATGAAGATGTCCAAGATGAGGATATCCAAGCTGATCCTGAGGATGAGGATAATTCTCTGTAGAATAAACTCTACCTTTATTCTGCTTAGATGAGTGCTCCACCTTAGCACAGCGCAGTTGTGCTGAATCAGGCCCTGCCCTTTGAGATGAGTGCTTGGGGATTACCTCATAGCCCTCCTGATTGAACACACGTTTCCCCACTTCAGCTCCTCTAATGGCTGTTGGAAACCTGGTGCATTCTGGGACTGGTAGTCTTTTATGGCAAAATTCTGTTTTCTTATTTCTACCAGAACTGACAGGTTGCTTGTTCAGAGTCACTTCACCTTTACTATAGCTCCTTCCTGAGCTATGATAAGCTTCCTTATCACAAGGTGTATCCTAGGTGTGTCTGCAAGGACTACCTATCACACACTGGCACTGATGGGGACCTGCAGCACAGCCTATCTCAACCATGCCATGTGCTGCGGACCTGGTGCTGGGCGCCCCACTTCACCCTCAGGGTGAGCACAGGAACCGCACAATGTCACGGTCTGTAGCTACTCTGTGCCAGTAACACACATGGTCAGTTCCCCCTACCAGGCCAGGGTGCTATAGAGGCGCATACCCCATCTTGTGATCAGATGTAGGCTGCTGATCTGCATGTGCAGTGCTTCATAGGTAAGGGTGGGTTTACCCTATCCTGGTAACCACAGCAGACAGTTTGTGTGGTGACCTGCAGTCTTTCTGTAGCCAGCCAGCAGTGTGTTAGACACTTTAGAGATGTAGCCTACTGGTTACTTCAATGACTGTGAAAGCAATGATCATAGGTTTGATCCCCTAGTGGCCTTATTCAATAAGGCTGTCTGAGGCTTTTCCTTTTAATTTAGATCAGTGCTGCCAGAAAAAATACCCTCACGGTGCCGTAACCTAAGGGCCTTCATAAGGCGCCCTATAGGGCACATTATAAGGTGCCTTGGCGGAAAGGGCACTTTATAATGTGCCCTATGGAGTGTCTTATAGGGCGCCTTATGCGGCACCTTAGGTTACGGCACTGTGAGCGTGTTCTTGCTGGCAGCACTGATTTAAATTAAAAGGAAATGCCTCAGACAGCCTTCTTGACAAAATCAATTGAGCAGTCACTTATCAGAGCTTCATTTACTATAAAGTAACCCAAAATACTTCAGCTCTACTCTTTAACTACGAGATTATAGCTTAGTTGTTCCTATTAAAGTATAACAGAATTAATCTTTAGTGTTAAAGCAACAAGGTCTCAGACTGAGGTGAAGCAGTCGTCTAAATTTCAAGTGTTTTAGACTATATGCTGCATTCACATCAATGACCTTAATTGTTGCTTACAATTTTTTATGTCAAGAGTTAATTTTGAAATTTATATGTTAGAAGAATCGAAAAACGGTGCTTATCTTTAAATATTTCCGATCATCAGACAGCCTTCTTACATAACACCACTGCAGGATTGAACCCATGACTTCTGCCTCAGCAGTCATTGCAGTAACCAGTGGGCTACATCTTTATAGCTGCTAATACTGCGCTGGCATGAACTTAGGGTTAACACATGTTAACGTGCCACGGCGCACACTATCGCGCGATACCGATTCCTTGCAACCTTCCCTCCGGAATGCCCACTACCTTATATGGCATTCTTCACATTAACGCTGCAACTAGCGCCAGTAACATTAAGACAGTTTAGTAAACATACCCCTAAGAGATTAGCAAAATAAGACTTTCCCTGGTTAGATCTATGTTTGCTTTCTGCCATTAAACCATGTTTATCTACATATTCAGTAATTTTGTTTTTTATAATGGTTTCTGATACATCATCTTTAAATATCATTTCTAGCATGGGTACGTTTTCTACATCTTCTTCAGTATAGACTGAAGCAAAAAATTAATGTAGTCTCTCCGCTATGGCCTTGTCCTCTCTTAGTGCCCTGTTTACCCCTCTATCATCTAATGGTCCAACTGACTCTCTCACAGGTGTTTTGCTCTGAATGTACTTGAAAAAGCTTTTATTATGCCATTTTGCTTCCACGGCAAAATTCTTTCCAAATTTTCTCTTTGTCTGCCTTATCAATGCCTTGCATTTAACTTGTCAGTACTTAGCTGTTTCCTGTTAAAGTCATTTGGCTCTTTTTTTCTATTTTCTGAAAGATTCTGTCTTAGCTATAACTGCCTCTCTGACCTTACCTTTAAGCCATGCTGACTATCATTTGGCCTTCCTTCCACCTTTTGTAAAGCATTGAATGCATCTGGTCTGGGCTTCGAAGGTAGTATTTTTAAATAACTCCCAGACCTGATGCAAACTCTTAACCTTTGCAGTTGCTTCTTTTTAGTTTTTTCTTAATCATTTTCCTCATTTTATCATAGTCTCCTTTTTAAAAGTTAGATGCTAGTGCAGTGGATTTCCTTGTCATCCTCCCTCCATTTAATAAATCAAATGTGATCATGTTATGACCGCTAATGTGAAGCAGCCCCAAAACAGTTACCTCTTGCACTAGATCCTGCGTTCCACTGATGACTAGGTCTAAAATAGCATCCTGGCATGCTGGTTTTTGGACCAACTGCTCCATAAAGCAGTCATTTACATCATCTAGAAACTTTGGGGTATGTTTACTAAAGGGCGCTATTTGCGCTGCTGTCACGTTATCGCACGATAAGGCACCTTATCGCGCGATAATGGTGCTTTACCGGGCGATAAGGCGCCTTATCGCGTGTTAACGTGCGCAGTGGCGCAAACGAGCGCTGAAGTCGGAGAAAGGCTCCCGGAGGGTGGAGGAAGGCTCCCCAGGGGTGGATAGAAAGGGTCAATGGGTGGAGAGTGGGAGGGGAGAGGATCCCTGCACACTAACGCTGTGGATTCCTGGGCTGAAAACTAATGCGAGTGAAACCATCGGGTTAGAGCAGATTTAAAGGGAAGAGAAACCATTTCCGTCAGCAATGTACAGCAAAGCTACGGAAACCTACAAAAAGTGATAAGTGTGATACATGTGCACGGAACAAAAGGGCAAATAAACATTGAAAATGACCTGAACAAACCGGAAAAAAAACATAACCAAGCTGGGCAATAGTGATATTAATGGGAAACATCAACAAACACTGCCAGGAAAGCTCCATACAAAGGATAGCAATTTTGGAAGGGGCTATGCTCTGTCCCCATACAAGGTGAATGATCCCACAGTGAAATAGCACTGATCAGGGTTTTCCCTTTCTATTGGACAGGTTTCCTATGGCGTGCACATGTCCCACAACAGCAGGGTGGGCATGTCGGAATGGGAAAATGGACAGATGCTGGAAAAGGGGATACAGAGGGCTGCAGGCGGCACATGCTGTGGTGCAGCTGGGCCACAGTGCGGACTAGGGTGATGCCTAGGTGGCCCATAGGAATGCTGAAACAGTAGAGCCGCCAGACAGCAACTGATGAGGGCCCAACATGGGCACGAGTGTGTTTCCCACAGTGTCAGAGGGGATAGTACCCAGCAGGTACCCCCAAGGGCACAGAACATTGGCAGGCGGTGCTGTGGGGAAGTGTGGACGTCTATGCAGGCACCCCTACCTCAGAACCCACACCATAGACAGCCACCCACCAGCACACTGGATGACCTCAGACTGCGCAACACCAGCACCACCAGCTGAAGGGCATGTCAGCATGGCGACAGAGGGGTACTGGTGGTGGAGGGGGGAGTGGCAGCTGCCCACAGCAGACCATGGCCTAGCCCTGTTTAGGTGGGTGCCATGCACTGCAACAGACAGGCCCTGTCTGACGAACAGTCATGGTATCCCCAGGGAATGAACTGTCCCTGTGGCAACAGTGTGGTGCAGTAGGCACAGCCAGTATATTCAGAAGCAGAAAGTCACAGGTTCAAGTCCCAGCTCTGGCTCCCACCAACCCAGTCCCCATATTTTACCCAGTACTAAACCATGGTAATAAAGAGGGAACCATTATTGCAGATAACATAAACATGCCTGAAATGCCTATATTTTACCCTACAGAGCACAGACACCATAGACATGTGCAATACCTAGAGCAGAGTTTCCCAAATGCAGTCCTGGAGGGACAAACTCCATTCAGGCGTCATGCTGTCCCTAATAAAGATGCCTGTGCTGCATTTATATGCGCCGCCCCCATGGTATGCAGATGTATCCATGCATATTCATTAGGGACAGCATGAAAACCCGAACAGTGTTTGGCCCAGCAGGACTGGAGTTGGGAACCTCTGTCCTAGAGCAGCGGCCAACAGGGGCAGAAACACCCGCACCCACAGGCGCAATTATCCAAAGCCTCCTGGAGAGGCAGGATGTTGGGTCCTGCGTGCAGCACCATCTCCCAATACTAGCACTTGCATACCATAGCACTGCCACCCTAAACCTGGGAATACAGTACACATATATCAAAAGGTTGCTATGATTACTGGCAGATAGCAAGCCCTAGGTTAAGCACAATCTGCTCATTGAGCTGTATCATAGCAACCTCTCTGATGTCTGTGGAGTGTGTTTCAGGTCTGTTGTCTGACAGTGTTTACCACCCTGGGGAGTGACCCCAACAGTATTGCGTACCATAGCCATGCCTGCACTGTGCCCAGGACTGGTGCGGTGGCCAGGGCTGCCAAAAGCCTCTATAGTTGCACAATGCTGGCATAGGTGTGGGAGTGTGTGTCTGTCTACCCAGTGTATGGTGGCTGCCAACACCTTCCTCAGCACACACTGCTTGCACTGTTGCCAGTGTCAGCCTGCCAATGTGCATAATGAGGAGCAAGGTACCATGGGTATAGCCTGGCCAGGATGCATCTGCACAGGGCATAGGGCAATGGCTCGGACATTGTAGTGCCTGGCCACCACCTGCATGGACAGGGTGGCCACAGCATGTCCTGCTGTGAGGTCACTCTCACCCTGACTGAGCAGTGACCATGGCATGGTTAGGTTCCCCCATAGTGCTATGTAGCATTTTTTGCAGGTGATTTTTATGGGTTCTCTTTTGGAGCCCAATCACTAACTTATCTGCTTGGTGTGTATGCTGACATCCCAGTTCTGGGTACACGCATCTTCTCCAGGACCATGCCCTATGGACTAGCTAGCAGACTGTCTGCAGCTAGTATGTGTCTGGCTGGAGGCTTGCTTCTGGAGAATGTCACATAGTGGTGGGTTGCAGCTGAGCATTTCCATGTCTGCTGTTGCTTTATAGATGTGTACAGCTCTGCATTGGCTGCCCTGTAGGGTGTCTGTTCCCTAGCAGGACTGAGGTTGATGGTCCCTCTACTGCCATCATTGCAGGGAGTTAGAATGTGGAACTGTTAGGGGGAGAGATCCTGTTTCCCACCCTGAGCCACAGAAGGTGGATTGGGTGGTGGTACATAATCCACCTATGGGTCCAAACACCCCCCCTTCACCAACATCATGTGACCATGGCACCAACACAGGATATGCACTATTCTGGGTGCATCATAGCCCATAAGGAACTACCTATCACACACTAGCACTGACAGGGACCTGCAGCATAGCATATTTCAGCCATGAAAGGTGCTGTGGACCTGGTGCTGGGCGCCCCACCTCACCCTCAAGGTGAGCACAGTACCTGCACAATGTGACGATCTGTAGCTACTCTGTGCCAGTAACACACACGGTCAGTACCCCCTACCAGGCTGAGGTGCTGTGGGGGTGCCCACGGTCAGTTCCCCCTACCAGGCCGAGGTGCTGTGGGGGTGCATACTCCATCTTGTGATCATCTGTAGACTGCTGATTTGCATGTGCAGTGCATCATGGGTACGGGTGGGTTAACCCTATCCTGGTAACCATAGCAGACAGTTTGTGTGGTGACCTGCAGTCCTTCTGTAGCCAGCCAGGGGCTGGTTTATAGCTATAGAGCTGTAGCCCACTGGTTACTTCACTGCCTGTAGCTCCAGAGGTCATGGGTTTGATCCCACAGTGGGGTTATTTGATAGGGCTGTCTGAGGCATTTTCTTTTTTAATTTAAATTAGTGCTGCCAGCAAAAACACCCTCACAGTGCTGTAGCCTTAAGGTGCCTCATAAGGCGCCCTCTCAAGCGCTCTATAAGGCACCCTATAAAGCACCTTATAAGGCGCCCTATAGGGAACATTATAAGGTGCCTTGGCGGACAGTGCACTTTATAATGTGCCCTCTGGAGTGCCTTATAGGGCGCCTTATGCGGCACCTTAGGTTACGGCACTGTGAGGGTGTGTTTGCTGGCAGCACTAATTTAAATTAAAAAAGAAAATGCCTCAGACAGCACTGATTTAAAGTAAAGGGTAATGCCTCAGCCAGCTTTAGCAAGCCCACTGGGGGATCAAACTCATGACTGCTGTTTCATCAGTCAATGTATTAACCATTGCACTACACCTTTGTTGCTGCAGGTGTAGGTCAGCGCACCTAATTAAGGCTAATGAGCATTAACGTTCCACGGCTCCCTCTATCGCACGAAAAGTACCTTATCGCACGATAACCCTAAATGCTACCTTAAGACCGGAATGCCCACTACCTTATATGGCATCCTGCACACTAACACTGGCTGCACGTTAAGACTGCTTAGTAAACATACCCCTTTATCTCCCTAGCATGTCTTGATGTAACATTGACCCAGTCAATACCAGGGTAATTCATATCCCCCAAAATTATTACTGTGTTGTTAACTTTGCAAACTTCCCTAATTTCTGTTATCATTTCATCATTTGTTTATTCTGTCCATGTGGACGGTAGTACACCCCCACTACCATTACGTTCCCCTTTTTACCTGGAATTTCTATCAATATAGATTCTACAGTGTATTTTGTTTCCTGCGAAACTTTTATCCTGTTTGACTCAATTCCCTCTCTAACATATAGAGTTACCCCTCCACCCTGTCATTGCAATATAGTTTGTAGCCTGGTTTCAGTGTTCAAATGTAATAATGTATAAAGTTATAAGGGAAAAGGTTCAATGTTATAATGAATAAGCACAAATGTTATAATGTAAAGTCACAAAACAGCTTTTGTGACATGTTAAGTTATATGTAAACCGCCCCTGATCTCTGGAAGGGGCGGTATAGAAAAACGCAATAAATAAATAATAAATAAATAAATAAGTGTCCCATTGGGTATCCTCCCTCCAACAGGTCTCTAAGATGCCAATTGTATCTAACCTTTCATTCATTGCTATATATGTTTTAGGTTTCTAGAATTTGCATATAGGCATTTCAAAGTTTGTTTTTTGCTCATATTAACAGTCTGGCTATTTGATGACAGGGTTAACTTGGAATCTGTCTGATTTTTACTTAAAGGCAGCTGGGTTACTTTTATCTTTTTTGTAAGCTCTCTATCGGGATGCCCTGACTTTCCTGTTTTGCTACAGTAGTATCCTTCAAAGATATAGTGGGCCCAGTTTTTATTTGTGCAGTGCTATGTGCCATGTCAGTCTAATCCAGATTTTCAATGTTGGCCTGGTATTGAAAATCTGGTTCTCACCACAAAACCTGGAAGCTGCAGGAGCTAGCTGGGTAGCAGTGATTTTCAATGCTACCCGCTTAGCCCCTGCACCTGAAAGATAGGCGAGGAAAAATCTTGCATATCTTTAAGGCACAGAGGGCTAAGCGGGTAGCATCGAAAATCGCTGCTACCCGTTTAGCCTTTCCCTCCGTCCCAGAATGCCCCCAACATGATCTGATGCTAACCATGTAGGTGCATTTTGAAAATCCTGGATAAGGCATTTACATGGGTAACTAGGGCAGTTACCCGGGTAAATACCTTCGAAAATGCCGCCCATCTTTCCCAACCATACACTCTTGGGTGACTGTCGGCTTTCTCCTATTATCTATTTTAAAAGCTGCTCTATCTCCTTTTTAAATGTTAATGCCAGCAGCCTGGTTCCATCCCTGTTAAGGTGGAAGCCATCCTTTTGGAATAGCCCCTCCCCCATTCACCAGAATGCTGCCCAGTTCCTAACAAATCCAAACCCTCTTCCTAGTATCATTTCATCCATGCATTGAGACTCTGGAGCTCTGCCTGCCTTTTGGGTCCTCCTGGAACATGGAACAGGAAGAATTTCTGAGAATGCTACCCTGGAAGTTCTGGATTTCAACTTCCTACCTAAAAGCCTAAATTCGGCCTCTAGAACCTCCATACCACACTTTCCTATGTCATTGGTACTAACATTTACCAAGACAGCAGACTCCTCCCCAGAACTATCTAAAACATTTTCTAGGTGGCACATGTGGTCCGCAACCTTTGCACTATGCAGGCAGGTAACCAGGTGATCGTCACGTCCACCAGCCATCCAGTTATCTACATGCCTAATTCTCAAAAATTTCAGATCAAATTAAATGTTTGTTTTTATACTCTTATAATTCCCAGAAAATATCATTTATTTAGTTTTAGTAAAATAACAAATATGCAAAAGAGATTAGGCATTCTGTAGCATTTTAACAGTTGGAAGAGCATTTTGCTGAAATACTACATCTCAATTAAACAAATATCATACAACATGTTAGAATGATCTTTTCGGTAAACATGTTTTATCATCAAATGGACATTTTCAAATAGCCTAGGTACAAAGTCTGCAGGTCCTTTACATCCATTGACTTTCTACCTACTTTTCCATGGACAAGTTCATACATATGTCCCTTTGGAAAATTGTCCAAAGGTTGGAGACTTTTTATCTGAGCAGAGTTTTGCTGGAGAGTAACATGCATATATTTGAAACGGAAATTCCCATCTTTGTACCTTGTTTTCCAGTTTTGCCCAAAAACCACACTCGAAGAACGCCTTCTCTCGATCCAGCTAAAAATGCATATGCTGTGAAACCTTATATTTGCTTTCAGCCAGCCTAAGGGGAATATTTACCGAAGGTTAGCACATGCAAGTGAATGTTAACGGGTGCTGTTGGCCAACGAGTCCATAGGAATAACACGGGGATGGCGACTGATAGTGGATGTTAACATTTTGTTAGCACATGCCAACTTTTCTTATACATGCCCTTAAGTAAGGACAGTTGTCAGACAGCCAATATACTGTACCTGGGTAAATCAGTATCTCCCAAAATAAAAAGCATTGAAAATTGTCCTCTGTAGCCTATGATTTCTATATCACAGTTGAGGAAAGGTGCCTATCTGAAGCCTGCGTTATTACAGCATCATAAGTACTTATGGGTCCTTTCACTGAAGTGCAGTAAAAATGTATAGTTACCACGCAGTAATTACCAGAATTATTGTACAGCACAGCAACTTCTCTCTGTTAACTGTTGAGAGTGCGCCCAACATGCAGTTAACACAGAGACAATTCACTTAACACACGTCAAGTGCATTGGCAGATAATACAGATCAATTAACACCACTAAAGATGGCATTAGGTGATCTAGGTTGTATGCTGTGAAACCAGTTAACATGTAGTAAGTTACCATGTATTAAACTGCAAGGCATAGTCCGTGCTCATTCACTACCCCTTTCCACGCTATGCAGTTACTGTGTGAGATGGTGAGGGCTAAGTATCACGCCACTGCATTACTTGGTGCTGTGTTCATGCAGGAACACTGGCTCTGAAGATGTACATTTGTGCATGTCCTCGATACATGTCTACATGCATTTTATAAAATATGGACGTGCATATTGCTCTGGTCACATTACACTCCCGGGAATACCTATGCCCTTTCTATGAGGAAAACATGCTTTGCACACGCAGAATGCTTTACTAACTCTGTACGTTGTTGTTGTTCAAGTGATATTATTTAAGCTTTAATTGTTAATGTTTTATGTGTATTAATGCTTCCCACGCAGACAATGGAATACTGTTAGTGGTAATCTATCTGGTGCATTGATTTTACCATAATTGAGCTTCACATGATTTTAATAATACATTATTGTCTTTAATTTTATCATAATCTTTAAATTAAATGTCTCTTTGAAACAAGGTACTCTAAACGGGCATAATAACATCAAATTGCATTATAAATTATGCAGAGGAGGAATTCATTGATTATAGCGTTTCTCCCTGGGCAAGTCACTTAATCTTCCATTGCCTCAGGTCCAAATTTAGATTGCAAGTTCTCCAGGGACAGGAAAATACTTATTGCATCTGAATGTAACTTGCCTTGTGCTTCCGAGAAAGGTGTGAGCTAAATCCAGTTCCGTTCCTTCTCTTCCCTCATTGTCATCCATCATATTTAAATGTCCACTATCCATGAACACAGCAAAGTAAAATCAACTGACATTCCATAAAAGACTGGGGAGCATCAAGAAAGTGGGTCAGTTGTTAAGTGCTCTAAGCCATTTGCTTAGAGCAGAATTCACCCCCCCTCCCACTCCCCCACCCCCACCCCCCCCCCTTCACATACATCATGTAACCATGGTCAGTTCCCCCTACCAGGCCGAGGTGCTGTGAGGGTGCATACCCCATCTTGTGCCCATCTGTAGACTGCTGATTTGCATGTGCAGTGCATCATGGGTATGGGTGGGTTAACCCTATCCTGGTAACCACAGCAGACAGTTTGTGTGGTGACATGCAGTCCTTTTGCAGCCAGCCAGGGGTTTGTTAGCAGCTGTAGCCCACTGGTTACTTCACTGCCTGTAGAGCCAGAGGTCATGGGTTCAAACCCATGGTGGGGTTATTTGATAAGGCTGTCCAAGGCATTGTCTATTTTTAATGTACATTAGTGCTGCCAGCAAAAACACCCTCAGTGTACTGTACGGTAACCATAAGGCACCTTAAGTGCATCACCTAATTTGAATTCCCCTCCCCACACTGTACTCTTCTGGCTGGAATTCTGCTTCTCAGGTAAGTACTGACTGCAGTACAGAGCACAGGCCCTATCTCCTGACATTTCCATAGCACACAATACACATCAGTGCTGTGTCCATGGATGTTTGCCCACTGACCCAGCAAAGATGACCACAAACCCACAGGCCCTGGTGTTGAGGTTGTCAGGCTGGTGTGTTCCACTACCATGCCAGCTGTACCATGCAACACTCCCAAAATGATGGCCTAGGTGTGTACCTTGGTATTTAGTTCCCATCTCCTATTGGCCCTCTATTGTTCCAATGGGTTAGTCTTGCTCCTGCCTTTCATATTTCTTAACACTCGCATATGAACTGTCTGTCTGAACTGCGCGGTTGGCATGGGAGCATGGGACATGCAGCTAGCACCTGGTCAGAGGCTGCCATTAGCTGCAGCCACGCTAGAGATAAGGTTGTGTAGCTTGTATGCAACTTCCGTGCCTGCTGAAGCTGCACACTCTGACTCTACCCTCTCTCCATCTAGCCTCTGCATTGGCTTCACCTACTCTCGTGTTTCTGCTGTAGTGCGGGATTTTTAGCATTGTGGCCATGCACAAGACTCTATGATATTGGCTAGTGCACTTTAGTAAACATGCCCCTTAGAAAGGTATACAGAGTACAACAAATTTTGAAAAAGGTATCTGGCGCATTTTTAGACCCACCTTCAGTGCTGTCGCTACCACTAGGCAAACTAAGCGATCGCCTATGGTGCTGTCCCTCTGAGGCCACCCATTGCCACCACTGCCGCCCCTCTCCAGGACCAGTGATGGCAGCAATAGCCCTCAAACCACAATGCAGAACTTACTAACATTCCAGCGCTGTGTTGCAGTTTCCTCTAGTTCAGAATGTGCCATTTTGTCCCCCCTCTGAAACTGGAAGCAGCATCGAAGGGGGGTGGAAATGGCACATTCTGAACTAGAGGAAACCGCGACACAGCGCCAGAATGTTAGTAAGTGCTGTTGCAGTTTGGGGCCTATTGCTGCTGCTGCCAGCCCCAGAGAGGGGCAGCAGTGTCAGCAATGGGAGTGTAGGGACTACGGGGAGTGTGGGGGGGGGGCGGTGGCAGGATGGATGGCCCACCTAGGGAACCTCCAATCCTTGCGCCAGCCCTGCCCACGTTTATATTCCTCAAAGATCCAGCTGCCACATTGTATAGATGGGGAGCTACAAACCCCCTTTCTTTGCCCTATACTAATTTTTGATATCCTACCCTAGAAACTCTGGAGTTCCAAATAGTCTTTTAGCAAGCCTCATCAAATCCCTAGCAAGCATAGTTTGGAGGGAATATAGCAACTTAAGCATCATTACCATTTTAACCAAAGCTATTCTTCCATTTAACGAAAGAGGCAAATCTTTCAATTTCTCACATAAGTTACAAATATGCTCTATTTTTCCATGTATATTTATTTGATACATCACTTTCAAACATTTCTTTAAATATATACCTAAATAATTCATACCACCTATGAGCCTTGTAAGTGATACATCTTTTGACCAAAGTCTCAGGTTTACTATAATTTGTCTTTAAACCTGCAAAACTCCCCAATTGATCTATAACTCTCATTATTATTGGCAGGCTGTGTTTAAGGTTGCTCACGTGCAGCAAACAAATTTATTTCACATTCATTCTGCTCCAATTGAAGTACTCTCACCTCTCGCTCTTTCCTAGCCTAGGGCTCTAGCATCAATAGAAATGACATCAGAGACGGCCCCGTCTGGTTCTTTCTTCAATGTAATAGTGTCCAGAAGCCTTCCATTGTTTAGAATTTGTGCTGTGAGCATCCTATCCAATTTACAAAGTTCCTCTGAATGCCATATTCTTCCAGTACCCAAAACATATAATCCCAGGACATCTTGTCAAATGTTTTCCCTGCATCAAGACCGACTAAAATGGTATCCTATTTAGAATCCCTTAGTCTATGGATGATGTCAAGGCTGTCATTAAATTGATAGAGGCATACCTGCCAGGTACAAATCCTACTTGATTTGCATGAATGAGAGTTGGTAATATCTTACCTAGATGGGATACCAATACCAACATTAAGATTTTGACATCTTGGTTCAGTAGTGAGATTGGTCGGCATGATCCCAATAATTCTGTCTTTCCCAAGTTCAGGTATGAGCACAACATGGGCACGATTTTGCAACTTTTCACAGTTATCTTTATTCATCAACTTTTTGCTCACTTCCAAAAGTATTAGAGCTACTTGTTCATTTAGGGCATGTTTACTAAAGTGCGTTAGCCGGTAGCATGGGGATTAGCGTGAGTTTGTGCAGCATGTAGCAAGGAACATGCAGCCCAAAGGCCACCATGCTAAAAATCCCATGCTAGCCAAGCAGTGCATGAATAGGTGGGGTTAAGGTGGAGAAGGGGCGGAGCCAGGGGGTGCAGTAGGGCTGGTGCGGTAGTCACGTGCTAGCTGCACAAGCTCTCTGCTAGGGTGGGTGCGGCATAGACAGTCTCTGACCAGGTGCTAACTGCACTTGCCATGCTCACATGTGCTTTGTTTCATGGTTTGAATGCATGGGTTAGGAAATATGAAGGGCAGAAGGGAAGAGGGGCAAAGGGAGACGTGAGCAGAGTAACAAGGTGCCTGCCTAGAACACCAATTTAGAGGGGCTGCACGGAGCAACTGACATGGCAGTGGACTATAACAGTCTGACAAGTACAACACCAGAGCCTGCAGGTCAGGAGAGACCTTGCTGGGACAGTGGGCAAAGACACACAACGATAAACAGCTGTCCTGATGGGCTGCTGTTCATGTCTACATATACATGGAATAGATGTCAGAAGGCACCTGGTGTTGTGTGCTGTGTCAGGATATAGGGCCTGTGCTCTGGGCTAGTCAGTGCTGGCCTCATCACCAGAGTTGAAGCATGCAGAGAACACTGGAGGGAGAAGCATGGAAATTAGGTTCTGCACCTACTAGTAACATGATGATGTGGCAGCATAAGAGGCATCCGACTCCTGCCTCTCCTGCATTGGGGGGCATGCTGCAGTGCATACATGCACTGTGTGGCCCATGCCACTGCCAGAGACCATATACTGGTGAGCTACCCCTCACACTGACCAAGGGAGGATGTGCCAAAGGCCTACCAACTCTGAACAGCTACTTCTATTGAACTCTTGCGATCTTCCCAGGTATGGGAGATTGTTGCCAGGTCAGCTGAAGTGCTCAGCCTGGTAGCTGTTTGGGATTCCTCACCTCCATGAGGTGTTCTTTCAGAGCTCCTCCTGGTAGAATAGAGCATGGGGGTCTTCATTGGATGGATTGCTGTGCCCACCTCCTATGCTGTTGGGGCAGATTACAGGGGGTTGCTCAATAGGGTGGGTTATGGGGGTGCTGCCTGATCCTATTATCCTCATCTGCAGGCTGTCCTGAGCATGTGTGCAGGTTGTACTTGGTGTCCAGACATCCTGGCTTGGGCATCCCCTTTCCCCCAACATTGGGGAAAACACTCCACAATGGCTATGGTGCTGTCCAAGCCATGATCAGAGGAAGGAAGGAGAGGGGGAGTTGGAGCCCATGCCCATGTCCATACTCCATCCCTAACCCATGTAAATGATGCACAATCTCATGTATTTTACTCCCTTTGCAATGAGGCTAATGGAATATCATTATATTTATCCAGGTGGAATATTAAACCGACCAGTGCCATGGGCTTTCATATTTATGAAGTCAATGTCCCAAATCATCCACAACTATGTACATTTAGGGGTATGTTTACTAAACATCGGTAATGTTACCCGCGTTAAGTTCCCTGGTAGTGTTACGGATGCCCATATAAAGGCGTAGACATTGCATCATTACGGCAAGCCGTGTCAGCTAACGCGTGTTACAAGGCGCCTTATAAGGCACCTTACTTATAAGGCACATTACAAGGCAACTTGTCTTTATCTTTATGTTTAATCATTGCTTGATATACCGCCCAGGCAAGCACATCAGGGTGGTGTACAATACAATCAATAAAAACAGGAAAGGAAAAGAACGCCACTATTCAGACAGGACAGAGAGAGGTGGAGAAAGACAAATGAGCAGGAAAGAAATAAGTCAAAAGAGATACTGATACTTGTAAGGTGCCTTGTTAGGTGCCTTGTAATGTGCCGTGTTAGGTGCCTTGTAAGGTGCCCTCTAAGGTGCCTTGTAAGGTGCCTCATAAGGCGCTTTGTAAGGTGCCCTATAGGGCTCCTTAGGCTAAGCGCTGTATTAAGCACCCCTGAATAAGGCACCTTAGAAGGCACCCTGGGTTATGGAACCATAGGATAAGGTGGCCTAACAAGGTTACGGTGCCCTGGGTTAGTGTGCCCTAAGGGCTGCAAGATGCCTCAGGATGACATGCATGACCTGTGAGGAACAGAAACAGATGTAGCCCTAACACTAGATAGAGCACTCAGGAAAGGCAATGAACGGGTGAGTGAAGGAGGGAGAGCTGGGAGTCGCTAGACCTGCCATATCTGCGGGCATCCCATGTGGCTGCCAGTACTGATGACAAACATGGTGGGGGCAACTGTACCACAGCACAGGGTGTTGGCAATGTAAAGTACTGGAAAGACAGTAGGTGTCAGGCGATGGGAAAACGTGTCCCCCAATGGAGGCAGAGGTGGCAGGATAGTTACAATGATGGGTGGACAGAGGAGTGGTGCTGCCATGCAGATCAGGCACAGGTGAGGCAAGCATGAAGAGGCTCAATACAGGAAAGGGTAGCAGTGCAGGACATGGGGTGACAGCCTGCACAGGCAGGCAGGACTCTACACAGCTGACAGACGCAGATAGACGGAACGAGGGAATGTTAGCAATTGTGACGAGGGTATTATGGGCTGGCAGCGCAAATCTGCAAAAATATGACTGTTACAGGCATGCACACTATTTGAGTAGGACAGGCATGAGAGGAGAGAACAATGAGGAATTGAACTCATGAACACTGTCGAGAATGGCATTATATTAACCAATAGGCTATACCTCCATGGTGTATGTCACAGCAATGGCTGGGTACAGAAGGACTGCAGGTCACTGCACAAACTGTCTGCTCTGAGTACCAAGATAGGGCAACCCCACCAGTACCCATGATGCAATCCACATGCTGAATAGCTGTCTACAGCTGATCAGCAAATGGGGTCTGCACTTCTCTGGTACCTCAGCTTGGAAAAACAAACTGACAGCTCTACAGGGTTGGTAGGCAAACTACTAACAATGCTGTGGGTTAGCTCTGGAAAGCCCTAGCTACCTCACACCACTGTCTGCCAGTCACCAACAGACAGCACAGTCAGACTACGCCTTATAGGTGCTCCAACCATACACAATCTAATGGCAGACAGTCCACTAACCAGTCCACAGTACATGCTCACAGAGAAAATATGTGCATTAAGCAGGCATCTCAGTGATTAGTGACCCAACACTAGAAACACAAAAGTATCACTAGAAGCAGACAGTATGGAGTGCTAGGTGGGAACCTAGACATACCATGGTCACTGGTCGGTTAGAGTGAGTGCCCTCCCAGCATGACATGCTGTGGCCACCCTGTCCATGCAGGCAGTGGTTGGGCACTACAGTGTCCCAGCCATTGCCCCACACCCTGTGAAGATGCATCCTGGCCAATCTGCCCTGTCTGGGCTGTACCCACAACACCTTGCTCCTCATTATGCACATATTCAGGCTAATGCTGGTAACAGTGGGACATTTTGGGCCCAGAGAGGGGTGGGCATCCACAGAACAATGGATAGATTCTATTGCAGCATTGTGCAATGATAGGGGTGGTTGGCAACCCTGCCTGCCACACTGGTCCTGATCACAGTGCTGACATTGCTAAACTGTGCAGGAGGTAATAGTAGTGCTCTGGTGATAACTGCAGCTCAATGCTGGGTCCAAAAGCCTGACTCTCCATGCATCTTTGGATTGTGGAGCCCGTGTGAGTGGGTGTTTGTACCCTTGTTTGCTGCTGCTTTGGGCTTTGCCCATGTTGCTGTTATATCTGCATTGTAGGGTAAATTAGAGGGACATGCTCTGCAGGAACCACAGCTAGGACTTGAACCTGTGACCCTTTGCTCCTGGACACACTGGCTGGGTGTACTGCACCACACTGTTGCCACAGATGCATGGTGGTCCCTGAGGCTACCTGTACTTTTCCTCAGCCAGACCTTTTATGTCGCACTGCACACCACGTACTGGTACAGGGCATGGCCTATGTCCACTGCAGGCAGGTGCACTGCTCTCTCCAGCACGGGCACACCCCCCCCTGCTAAGCTGACATGGCCATTTGCTGTCGGTGCTGGTAGTGCGCAGTCCCAGGCCATCCACTATGTAGGTAGGTGCCCACCTAGGGAGCAGATCCCGGAGTGGGGGGGGGCATAGATGGACATCCTCACATCCCCCCCATCACTGCCTACCAATATTATGTCCCTTCCACATGGGGGCGGGATGTACTTTTCCTCAGCCAGACCTTTTATGTTGCACTGCACACCACGTACTGGTACAGGGCATGGCCTAGGTCCACTGCAGGCAGGTGGCACTGCCCCCTGCAGCACGGGCACACACCACCCTGCCATGCTGACATGACCATATGCTGTCAGTGCTGGTAGTGCGCAGTCCCAGGCCATCCACTGTGTGGGTAGGCGGTTGCCTAGGGAACGGGGTCTGGGGTGGCGAGGCATACATGGGCATCCTCACATCCGCCCCATCACCGCTTACCAATATTATGTCCCTTCCACTTGGGGGAGGGTTGGCTGGAGGGGATGTCAGGTCAGTACCCTGGCAACTGTTAGCTAGGGTGGACCAGGTAGATGTAGGTGGATTGTGTTTGGCCTTTGTCAGCTGCTGTCTTGTGGTGTCCGGTTTCTATGTTCCTATGTGCCACCTAGGCAACTGCCTAGTCCACCCTGTGCCCCAGCTGCCCCCACTACAGGCAGCCCCCTATGCCCCATTTGCACCATCGCCATAGTGGCCTTTCATACTTGGGCACTATGCTGGTACTGAAAATGGAGCACTACTATCACTTGTCTTGGGCTCCCTGCCTATGTTGTACATTGCTGACGCTGAAATGGTTTCACCCTCCTGCAAATGTGCATCTAATGACAGGTTTTCAGTCCTGGTAATGTCTGGCCCTTCATTTCCCCGAGTTAGTGTAAAAGGACCCTCTCCCCACCCACTCCCCAGCCATTGACTCCTTCTCTCCGCCCTCTCTCCACCCCTGAAGTCAGGTACCCAACATCTCCATTAGCTATCACAATGCAAAGTCATGAGTTCACAATATAGAACTTTCAGGGTAATTTCTCTAAATGGGTTAGAACCATTAGCTTTTGGAAGCTCCACATACCTCTTCAGAGTTTTTATGTTAACTGTTGTAATTTGAATAATATTCACACTTGGGTATGCATATTCATTATGCTTTCTTAATTTTGTTCCTTGTTCTGGAGGTTTCCCATGCTTGGCGGAAGCTTATTCAAAAGAATCTTTAGGCTCTTCCTTGTCTCAGACTGTCAAGGAAAAACTGCTTGTTTTGATATTACAGGAGTTCTTTCACCGGATACAGCAGTGCAAAACGCATTCCTCAGCGATGCACATCCATAGAGTAAGGTGCTATGGCACAACGATGTGTCATCATATGTGTCAAGAAATCTTGGAACATCAAGATTTTAATGTCTTTATATTAAAATTCCCTTTGATGTTGATATTTAACTGCTATTCTCTCCTTTATCACCCAATTCAGAAAGTGTGCCATGACCATGCTAGGCCTCGGTCTTAAAATTTGCAGGACACAATTCTACATGCACACTCGAGTAATGGGCTGTTGATCGCCAGGCCAAGAGCCTCTGGTAGCCATGGCTCCAACACTATTGTCAGCTCTTGGTCCTTGACTGATTTACGGAGGTCAATAAAACAAAAGTTATTACACTTCCTCAATTCTTTTGATTTTCCACCTTGTCTTAAATAACTTTATTTTGCTGCTCAGTCTCTCTGATCAGAGTCTCCATTGTTTCTAACTGGTCCTCCTGAAGTGAGATTCGCTCTTCCATTTGTTAGATCCGATAAGATTGCCCTCCAAATTTTTTTTGACAACTTATTATTCAGGATTGTTGTCAAATTGCGAATTAACTCCTGAACTGCTTCTGCTTGTAAAGTAACATATTAACATAATAACATAGTTTATGACGGCAGACAAAGACCAGTATGGTCCATCTAGTCTGCCTAACAAGGTGGCAAGAGTAGATGCACCTGCCACTCTGTGCAGGTCAGCCCTCCCCATGCCTTTGTTTAGGGGTGTACCAACTGCTCCGTGTAGATCACCCCTATTTGCTGAGATATAAGAGATCGTTATGGTTATTTTGATTTTATCTTGTTGCTATAAAGAGATCCACTGTGTCTGTCCCATGCCATTTTGAATTCTGTCACACAACACTTCCATTGGGAGGGCATTCCAAGCATCTACCACCCTTTCAGTGAAAAAGTATTTCCTGACATTGCCTTTCAGTTTACCCCCTTCCTGCTTCATATTATGCCCTCTTGTTTTATAGCTTCCCTGTCTTTGGAAGAGGTTTGTTTGTTCATTAATACTCTTAAGTATTTAAAGGTCTGAATCATATCTCCCCTGTCCCTCCTCTCCTCCAGAGGGTACATATTTAGGTCTTCAAGTTTCTTCTCATACGTCTTCTGACACAGGCTCCAAATCATTTTGGTCGCCTTCCTCTGAACTGTTTCCAGTCTTTTTATACCCTTGCGAGATATGGTCTCCAAAACTGAACACAATATTCCATGTGGGTTCATTGTCTGCCACCATTTTGAAATCCCTCTGATGCTGTTTTTTTGTTAGCCTTCTGACTTTTTCCCCACATACCTCAGCCTAACGGGTTGTGCTTGCCCCAGACAAATCTTCCTGTTTTACTATGTTCTAACTGGTTCTCTAATTCAGACAGGCTGGAAAAACTGTGTGGCTCTGAAAGGGTGCCACACTGTAACATGGGTGGTTTTTACCTCTGCTGGTAAGTTGGAGTGGAGAAGCAGCCTAGTGGTTTGCACACTTGTTTGACAGCCAAGTAGCAAAGGTTTGATTCCCAGTGACACTTGCGTCTTTGGGTGAGTCACCTGACCCTCCATTACCTTGTAAGAAAAGCTGGTAATTTATTCCAGCCACACTGCCAATAAAACCCAGGAGCTGCTGGGTTGCCAGGAGTCAGCATTGCAGTAAATTGCATTATTAATTCCACTTTTTTGAACTTGCTCTTTTTGGTTCTCATTATGGACTATAATGTATTAATTTTTATTGATCTTGTTATACAGATCACCCTTGTTATCACTGAAAGGGTGGTGGATGCTTGGAATGCCCTCCCAATGGAAGTGTTGTGTGACAGAATTCAAAATGGCATGGGACAGACACAGTGGATCTCTTTATAGCAACAGGATAAAATCAAAATAACCATAACGATCTCTTATATCTCAGCAAATAGGGGTGATCTACACGGAGCAGTTGGTACACCCCTAAACAAAGGCATGGGGAGGGCTGACCTGCACGGAGTGGCAGGTGCATCAACTCTTGCCACCTTGTTAGGCAGACTAGATGGACCATACTGGTCTTTGTCTGCCGTCATAAACTATGTTATTATGTTAATATGTTACTTTACAAGCAGAAGCAGTTCAGGAGTTAATTCGCAATTCAGGATCTTGTATGTGAGCAAATAGCCTCATATGAGTAGGTTAGACTAATTTTGGGGCATAGTTACTAAAGTGAAATTAGCAGTCCTTACTGTGCTGGAGTCCACAAGGGACATAGTGGTGCTATGCTACTACTGGTGTGCTAGTCATGTCACTAGTGCAGTAGTAATGAACACATGGCTCTAGCACATGTTCAGAGTGCATGTGGTCGCAGCACACATTGGGCAAAGGAAAGCTATAGGCACAATCCTAGATTGGCGGAAGGGGGGCAAGGAAAACACTGTTGACAGTGGGAACTGTGGTCTAAGCACACATACAGCCTCTGGGCTGTTGAGAGGACCCATAGCAGTGAATTCTTTCACTTCACTAAAAAGCCCTCCCAAACACTGTGCCACTTTCCCACAAAACACTTATATCCTGGGGCACCCCAGAACATATGTCCCAAATTCCCAATCCCAGTGGTACTGCTCAAGTAATAATGTCATTGCAAATCCCACAAATGAGATTTGTAACCCCTTAGAAGTAATTTATATTGTAATTTGCTTAAATGCACACTTAGGGGTATGTTTACTAAACTGCGGTAACATTACATAACGCGCGTTATGTAACGTTAACATTACATAACGCGCGTTAAGTAACGTTAACATTACATAACGCGCGTTAAGTAACGTTAACGATTGTAGACGTTCCGCGGCACGGTAAACACCGCAGAAGGTGGAGAGAGGGCGGAGAGAAGGGGTCAATGGGCGGAGTGTGGGCGGGGAGAGGCTCAATTCACACTAACGCACTGATCTGAAGAGCTGAATCCTAACACGATTGAAAACTTGCCGTTAGATGCACATATGCAGGAGAGAGAAACCATTTACGTGTCAGCAATGTACAGCCCAGCCAGGGAGCCCAAAAACTGTGATAGTAGTGCTCCAAGTACAGCAATACCATAGTGCCAAAGTATGAATGGCCACTATGGCGATGGTGCAAATGGGGCATAGGGGGCCGCAGGCGGGACATGTAGCATGGGCAGCTGGGCCACAGGGTGGACCAGGCGGGCGCCTAGGTGGCACATAGGAATATAGACACCGGAGATCAGCAAGACAGCAGTTAACCAAGGTCAAACACAATCCACCAATATCTACCTGGTCCACCCTAGCCAATAGTCGCTAGGGCACAGACCTGACATCCTCACAACCATCCCGCCCCCATGTGGCAGGGACATAATAGTGGTAGGCAATGATGGGGGGATGTGAGGATGTCCACCTATGCCCCCCCCCCACCCTGGAACCTGCTCCCTAGTCGGGCGCCTACCTAAAGAGTGGATGACTTTGGACTTCACACTACCAGCACCGACAGCAAATGGCTACGTCGGCTTGGCAGGGGGGCATGTGCCCGTACTGGAGGGGGCAGTGCCACCTCCCTGCAGTGGACCTAGGCCATGCTCTGCATCAGTATGTGGTGTGCAGTGCAACATAAAAGGTCTGGCTGAGGAAAAGTGCAGGTAGCCCCAGGGAGTACCATGCATCTGTGGCAACAGTGTGGTGCAGTACACCCAGCCAGTGTGTCCAGGAGCAGAGGGTCACAGGTGCAAGTCCCAGCTGTGGTTCCTACAGAGCATGTCCCTATATTTTACCCTACAATGCAGATACAACAGCAACATGTGCAAAGCCCAAAGCAGCGGCGAACAGGGGTGCAAACACCCACTCACACAGGCTCCACAATCCAATGATGCATGGAGCAGCAGGCTGTTGGCCCCAGCATTGGGATGATGTTATCACCAGAGCATTACTACTACCCCCTGCACAGTTTAGCAATGTCGGCACTGTGATCAGGACTAGTGTGGCGGGCAGGGCTGCCAACCACCCCTATCTTTGTATAATGCTGCAAAAGGAGTGAGCGTTTTTGTATGTCTATCCATTATTCTGTAGCTGCCCACACTCACTGGGCCCAAAATGTCCCACTGTTACCAGCGTTAGCCTGATTAGATGCATAATGAGGAGCAAGGTATTCTGGGTATGGCCCGGAAAGGGCAGATTGGCCAGGATGCATCTTCACAGGGTGTGGGGCAATGGCTAGGACACTGTAGTGCCTGACCACCACCTGCATGGACAGGGTGGCCACAGCATGGCATGCTAGGAGGGCACTCACTCTGAACGAGCAGTGACCATGGCAGGTCTAGATTCCCACATAGCGCTCTACACTATTTGTTTCTAGTGTTATATTTGTGTTCCCCAGTGCTGGGGTCCCAATCACTGAGATGCCTGTTTGCTGCACATAGTTCCTGGTGGATTGTCTGCAGTTAGACTGTGCATGGTTGAAACGCCTTTAAGGTACAGTCTGTGTGTGCTGGTGACTGGCAGACAGTGGTGGGAGACACTTGGGGTTTCCAGACCTAACCCTAGCATTACTGCTGGTCTGCCACTGTGCCAGTCATAGGTATGGCTCTGGCCCCCAACCCTGGAGGGCTGTCGCATACAAACAGGATGGAGGTTGCTTCCCTGGGGTGGCGGCACTGTTCTTTACCTACAAAAGGGTGATGTGGGCCCCTTTGGGGTATGTAGTGTATACCACTGTGACCCATACAGCCACTGCTATACCCACACCTCATGCAATTCTAGGAGCCCCTCACCACTGATAACAGCTGCCCATGTCAGCCAGACCCTCACACGGGGTACACACTAATCTGGCTGGTGTCTGGTCCTACAGGGCCATATGTGACTGCAGGATACAGATGGACACCAAATTACCTTCAGCTGCACTGCACAGAACACCTATCACACACTGGTAGTGATGAGGATGTACAGCAGGACCTATCTCTAGAACCACATGTACTGCGGACCTAGTGCTGGGCACCAATCCTATCCCTCAGGGTGACCACAGAACCTGCACAATGGCATGGTCTGTAGCTACTCTGTGCCAATATCACACACTGTCAGTTCGCCTTTGCCAGCTGAGGTACCAGAGAGGTGCAGACCCCGTTTGGTGATCAGCTGTAGACAGCTATTCAGCATGTGCATTGCATCATGGGTACTGCTGTGACATACACCATGGAGGTATAGCCTACTGGTTAATGCATTGCCATTCTTGGCAGTGTTCATTGGTTCAGTTCCTCATTGTTCCCTCCTCTCATGCCTGTCCTACTCAAATAGTGTGCATGCCTGTAGAGGTCATATTTTTGCAGATCTGTGCTTCCAGCCCATAATACTCTCGCCACAATTGCCAGCATTCGCTCGGTCCGTCTATCTGCATCTGTCAGCTGTGTAGAGTCCTGTCTGCCTGTGCAGGCTGCCAGCCTATGTCCTGCACTTCTACTCTTTCCTGCATTGCGCCTCATCGTGCTTGCCTCGCCTGTGCCTGATGTGCATGGCACCACCACTCCTCTGTCCACCCATCATTGTAACTGTCCTGCCACCTCCACCTCCACTGGGGGACACGTATTCCCATCGTCTGCCACCAACTGTTTTTCCGGTACTTTACATTGCCAACACCCTGTGCTATGGTACAGCTGCCCCACCATGTTTGTCATCAGTACTGGCAGGCACATGGGATGCCTGCAGATATGGCAGGTTCAGCGGCTCCCACTTCTCCCTCCTTCACTCACCTGTTCATTGCCTTTCCTGAGTGCTCTATCTAGTGTTAGGGCTACATCTGTCTCTGTTCCGCACCGGTCATGCATGTCATCCTGAGGCACCTTGCAGTCCCTAGGGCACACTAACCTAGGACACCATAACCTTGTTAGGCCACCTTAACCTATGGTTCCATAGCCCAGGATGCCTTCTGCAGTGACTTGTCCAAGGGTGCTTAATATGGCGCTTAGCCTAGGAGGCCCTATAGGGCGCCTTCTGAGGCACCTTACTAGGCACCTTGCAAGGCGCTTTACAAGGCGCCTTGTAACGCTCGTTATTCTAAGGCGCCTTGTAACACGCGTTCTCTGTCAGCTTGCTGTAACGATGCACCGCCTATGCCTTTATATGGGCATCTCTACTTTACCGCGGAACCTACCACGAATGACATTACCACAGTTTAGTAAACATACCCCTTACAACCAACCCGGGTATCCTGCAGGATTTTAATAGAAAAGAGCCACAGGACCTAGAAAGGGGAGTGTCAGCAACTAGAGGTTTTTGTGCTGGCTGGTGGGTACGGCAAAAGAGGCTAAGTGGACTTGTGCTCAGCTTTTTTTTTTTTTTTTAAACTCTATAGGATATTCTTTCTCAACCTTCATCTTCGAATGTGGCCATTGACTGCTGCAGTCAGCCTGAAATCTGCTGATCCTAGGCTGAGGACTCTGATCCAGGGCCAGAGGCCAGTCTTCCACATTTAGCTGGGAGTGAGTGCTGGGACATAGAGCAGTGGGTATGCTGTGCCCTCAGCTTTGCAACTTTGGGATGCTTTACAATTACAAGATTTGTTTAACACCCCTACTTATAATATACTTTTGTGGATGTTTAGCATAAAGGATAAAATTGTCTTATTGCTTTTTGACCTTTTTCTAATAGACTGCCAAAAGAGAAAACAGGACTTTGAGGACATTTTTAGTGTGGGAGTTGCTCTGTTTTATAATCATGCATTTTCATCTCCTGAAAAATAACAAGTTTCTACACCTATGTTTTCCTAATTGCAACTCATCTACTCAGGGTCAGGGGTAATTAGAATTTTTTTGAATTTGAACTATGTTTTCTATATGATATTCTTACTGTATCTTGCTTTAATCAACCCTTCGGATATTCAGACTGCAGCGGTTAGTGCTGCTAAAGTGCTTGACTACCGTGACCACTGCATCTGGCGCTGAATATCTGGTTTCGCTGATGATCAGACTTTCCATCCAGTAATTGGCAATTTTCAACTGCTAACTGGACAGCAAGATCCACGTAAAGTTAGGATAGCCATTGGCTTGTCCTAACTTTGTGGTTTGCAGATCCAGTTAAAATCACCGCTGACTGGATAGGCACCAGGATTCTTTCAGCTCCGCCCACAGACTGCCCCAAGACTAACCGTACAGTTCTACGGTGGTCTGTAGGGTTTATGCAGTTTTCAGGTCCTACAAACCACATAAACCCTTTGAATATTATTTTGCATGCTGTGCACACAAGCTATCATAAAGTCTAAGCGGGCACTTCAGGTCAGAATGATCAAATATTAGAATTACATTAGGGCAGGAAAATTGAATGGATTCATATGTACATTTTTGTAAATTTTTAAAGACTTGTCTATGTTCACAATATCCTTAGCACTGATTGGTGTGGGAAGATTATTGAGTTGCCTTGATGTATGTTCATATGAATATGTGTGTAGAATTGTAATCTGTTAACAAAGATTTTTCTGATTGAGTTCATTCTCTTTTGTGATCCGCTAAGAGCTGGTTGGTTTATGTTTGAACTAAGTATAGCACTGTATTGTATAATATTACACACACACACACATTTGAGGATTTCAGGTTTCTTGCATTGGACCAAACATGCTTAGACTGGTGGGAAGGGGAAAGGAGTCTCTGCTTTCTAAACATGAATAACAATGGCTTTTTCTTTGAATACCACAATTCCTCATGGACTTAATATTGATATCAATTGACATGTTCTTCTTAGTTTTAATTCTTTTTTCATAATTTTGAACATACATAACAACATAGAGGCTTTGCTTTTAAGCTTAGAATAATTTTGGTGATGATAGCTTTTTTATGTGCATGATAAAACTTTTCAGTATGGTGCATTTGTCTATTGCCTGTCACTTCTTTTGCCATTGATGCTAATTCTTTATTTACAAATCTATTTATGAACAGATAATTTTATAGTTGCATGTTGTTGCTATGGAATTCCAGTGTGGGTCCTTCTTTAAAGTCTAATATATTTACTAGCAACCTGGCTTATATAATATCAAGCTTCATGTTTACCTGAGATTTCAATTGATGTGCCAAATTAATGATGAGTTTAGAACTAACAGTCAGGGCAATTTGCGAGCTGCTTGTAATTCTGTGATACAATCCATTTGCTCACTCCCTGATAACATAACTGAATTATGATGACTGACAGAGAGACAATCCCTCTCCTCTGTGATTTCATTCATGGAATGCTGACAAAATGCACTTCATTGTGTATGTGTTAATGTCAATGAGCACAGTCTGTAATTGGTGCATGCGGGCTAATGTGCAGATATCTATGGATCTAAAAATGTATCCTGCAGTGTTTTTCACACAGAAATGACTTTAGAGGTTGTGGTAAAATACAATGAACAATTTGCTTTAATTCTTACGTTTTCAGTTGCAAAACAATTAGGGGCTTGTTTACAAAGCCGCGGTAGCGGTTTGCGATCGTAATCGGAGCCGCGGCCCCATTGATTTCAATGGGGCCGCGGCTGCGATCGCGATCGCAAACCACTACCGCGGCTTTGTAAACAAGCCCCTTAGAGTTACCCTGATGCTGGGATTTAATTCTGAAGAATGGACTGTGTCAGAATTTGTCTTCTCCAAAGGAACTGTCTTTCTTCTCTTCTATTGGAGTATAGAAATATTTTCTTCTCTTTTCCTATAAATGATTTACTACCCAAAAGATTTTTGCACTTGACACTTGATAGTGCATGAGCTACCTTAATCTGTCACTTGAAAATATGAACCCGTGATTGTGAATGGGTTTTCGACTGTTTAGTGAAATGCCCTTATTACATATGAGACCTCCTCTATAGTAGGATTTTCTTTATTCTCTTCCATGATTGATGATCTCATTCTTTTATTTTTCATCTTATCTTTCGGAATGTTGTTTGAGTTTTGTTTCGAGTACACTGGGGAGCTTTTATTTCAGGTACATAGGGCATTTGTTTGAAATTTGTTTCATATTGTTTTTGAATAAAAAGGAAGCAGGAGATGCTGAAATTTCGTCACTTCCTGGGTTTTGTTAATAGTGCACTCCATTGCTTAGTAGAGTACACTATGGGGTATGTTTACTAAGCAGTCTTAATATGCGCCCGGCGATAGTGTACAGGATGCCATAAAAGGAGAGGGTGTTTCGGTCTTAACGTAGCAAAACGGAATTATCATGCGATAATGCGCGCTGCGCACATTATCGGGCGAAACGCCACTAAGCACGTTAACGCGCGATAATCTTAAGTAGGCGTGCAGACATGCAAACCTAGAAGAAGAGGTGTAGCACAATGGTAATACACTGACTGATGGTACAGGGGTCAGGAGTTTGATCCCCCAGTGTGCCTAATGCATAAGGCTGGCTGAGGCATCACCCTTTACGTTTAGATAGTGATTTTTGAGGCATTTTACTTTTATTTTAATTAGTGCTGCCAGCAAACACACCCTTATGGTGGTGTAACCTAAGGTGCCGCATAAGGCACCCCATAGGGCAAATTATAAAGAGCACTGTCCGCCAAGGCACCCTATAATGTCCCCTATAGGACACCTTATAAGGCACCTTATAAGGCGCTTGATAGGGCACCTTATAAGGTGCCCTATAAGGCGCCTTATAAAGCACCTTATAGGGTGCCCTATAAGGTGCCTTATGGGGCGCCTTATGAGGCACCTTATAGGGCACCTTATAAGGTGCCCTATAAGGCGCCTTATAAAGCACCTTATAGGGTGCCCTATAAGGTGCCTTATGGGGCGCCTTATGAGGCACCTTAAGGTTACAGTACTCTGAGGGTGTTTTTGCTGGCAGCACTAATGAACATTAAAAATAGACAATGCCTCAGACAGCCCTATCAAATAACCCCACCATGGGTTTGAACCCATGCCCTCTGGCTTTACAGGCAGTAAAGTAACCAGTGGGCTACAGCTGCTAACAAACCCCTGGCTGGCTGCAGAAGGACTGCACATCACCACACAAACTGTCTGCTGTGGTTACCAGGATAGGGTTAACCCACCCGTTCCCATGATGCACTGCACATGCAAATCAGCAGTCGACAGATGGGCACAAGATGGGGTATGCACCCCCACAGCACCTCGGCCTGGTAGGGGGAACTGACCGTGTGTGGTACTGGCACAGAGTAGCCACAGACCGTCACATTGTGCGGGTACTGTGCTCACCCTGAGGGTGAGGTGGGGTGCCCAGCACCAGGTCCACAGCACCTTTCATGGCTGAAATACGCTATGCTGCAGGTCCCCATCAGTGCTACTGTGTGTGATAGGTAGTTCCTGCATACATACCTAGGTTACATCTGTGTCCTTTTGTATTTCTCAGTCTTGTCTAGCCCTTATGGGCTATGATGCACCCAGAATAGTGCATAACCTGTGTTGGTGCCATGGTTACATGATGTAGGTGAGGGGAGGGGAGGGGAGGGGAGGGGAGGGGAGGGAGAGGGGTGGGGTGGGTGGAGAGGGGAGGGAGAGGGGTGGGGTGGGGTGGAGAGGGGAGGGAGAGGGGTGGGGTGGGGAGGGGGAGGGAGAGGGGTGGGGTGGGGTGGGGAGGGAGAGGGGTGGGGTGGGGTGGGGTGAGGGGAGGGGAGGGGAGGGGGAGGGAGAGAGGGGAGGGAGAGAGGGGAGGGGTGAGGGGAGGGAGAGAGGGGAGGGAGAGGGGAGGGGAGGGAGAGAGGGGAGGGGTGAGGGGAGAGAGAGGTGAGGGGAGGGAGAGGGGGAGGAGAGGGTGAGGGGGAGAGGGGGGGAGAGGGAGAGGGGGGTGAGGGGGGGGAGGGGGAGGAGAGGGAGAGGGGGGGGAGGGGAGGGGAGAGAGAGAGAGGGGAGGGGAGGGGAGGGGGAGAGAGGGGAGGGGGAGACAGGGGGGAGAGCGGGGAGGGGGGGAGACAGGGAAGGGTGGGGAGAGAGGAGGGGGGAGGGGGGGAGAGGGAAAAGGGAGGGGGAGGGGGGAGAGGGAGGGGGGGGAGGGGGGGAGAGGGAAAAGGGAGGGGGAGGGGGGGAGGGGGAGAGGGAGAGGGAGGGGGTGGGGGTGGTGTTTGGAACCACAGGCAGATTATGTACCACCACACAACCCACCCTCTGAGGCTCAGGGTGGGAAACAGGATCACCCACCAATAGATCCACATTCTACTTCCCTGCAATGGTAGCAGTAGAGGGGGATCATTAACCCCAGTCCTGCTAGAGAACAGACATCCTACAGGGCAGGCAATGCAGAGCTGTACACATCCATAATGCAATAGCAGACAGATAGTAGGCCTGGAAATGCTCAGCTGCCCCCCACCACTATCTGACATTCTCCAGCAGCAAGCCTCCAGCCACTGCACCCTGCAAGGTGTTCCAGCAAGACACATATTAGCTGCAGACAGTCTTGCTAGTTAGTCCATAATGCATGGTCCTGGAGAAGATGCATGTACTCAGAACTGGAATGTCAGCATACACACCAAGCAGATAAGTCAGTGATTGGGTCCCAAAAGGAATCCATAAACATCACATGAAAAAAACACTACATAGCACTATGGGGGAACCTAGCCATGCCGTGGTCACTGTTCAGTCAGGGTGAGAGTGACCTCCCAGCAGGACATGCTGTGGCCACACTGTCCATGCAGGTGGTGGCCGGGCACTACAATGTCCGAGCCATTGCCCTATGCCCTGTGCAGATGTGGCCAGGCCAGGCCACCCTATCCAGGCTATTCCCACAGTACCTTGCTCCTCATTATGCACATTGGCAGGCCAATACTGGCAACAGTGCTAGCAGTGTGGGCTGTGGAGGGTGTTGGTAGCCACCACACACTGGATAGACAGACAAACACTCCACACACCTATGCCAGCATTGTGCAACTATAGAGGTGTTTGGCAGCCCTGGCCACCACACCAGTCCTGGGCACAGTGCAGGCATGGCTATGTTATGCAATACTGTTGGGGCCACTCTGTCAGACACCAGACCTAAAGCACACTCCACAGACATCAGAAAGGTTGCTATGATGCAGCTCAATCAGCCAATTTTGCTTAATGTAGGAATTGCTATCTGCCAGTTATCATAGCAACCTTTTTGATAGCTGTGTACAGTTTTCCCATGTTTAGGGTGGCATTGCTAAGGTATGCAAGTGCTAGTATGGGGAGATGCATGCAGGGTCCAACATCCTGCCTCTCCAGGAGGCTTGGGATAATGGAGCCTGTGGGTGCAGGTGTGTCTGCCCCTGTTGGCCACTGCTCTAGGGCAGAGGTTCCCAACTCCAGTCCTGGAGGGCCAAACACTGTTTGGGTTTTCATGCTGTCCCTAAGGAATATGCATGAGATACATCTGCATACCATGGGGGCGGTGCATAGCAATGCAGCACAGTCGCATTTATTAGAGGCAGCATGGAACCTGAATGGTGTTTGGCCCTCCAGGACTGCATTTTGGAGACTCTGCTCTAGGTAATGCGCATGTTTATGGTGTCTTTATCTTTATCTTTATTTGGAGGCTTAATATACCGCTCAATGCAATAGCGTCTGAGCGGTTTACAAAATACATAAAAGCTGCTAGGAAAAGGAAAAGAACGCCAATTAAGTTATAGGACAGACAGGAAAAAGGTTAAGGAACTGTAGGGAAAGTCAGAATCAGATAGATTGAGAGAAGTCACCGGGGAGGTGGGGAAAGAGGGGAGGGTGGAGGGGGAAGATCAAAGGCTAAGCAGAAGAGATAGGTTTTCAGGCGGGCCTTAAAGGTTTTCAGATAGGGTTCCAGGCGGAGATCCGGGGGAAGCAAATTCCAGAGGCAGGGTGCAAGGAAGTAGAAGGCAGAGGAGCGTGTGAATTCAAGGTGGGCTTGGGAGGGGGAGGGTAAGGTAAGACGATTTGCATGGATTGAACGGAGAGAGCGGTGAGGAGTGTGGAGGTGGATCAAATCAGCAAGGTAGAGAGGGGTGCCAGTGTAAATGGATTTGTGGGTGAAGGTAAGAAACTTATATTGTATGCGGAAAGGAATGGGAAGCCAATGTAGACGTATGAGAAGTGGGGTGATGTGGTCAAAATGAGAGGAACAAGTGAGGATGCGGGCTGCGGTGTTGTGAACTCTCTGTAGACGTTGTAATTGGGATTGAGGAAGACAGGCCAGGGAAACATTGCAATAATCGAGGCGAGTGACAACAAGAGAAAGAAGAAGGGTGGTCATAGATGAGGAAGAAAGGAAGGGGCGGACGGAGCGAAGTTGTCGCAGGGTGGAAAAACAACGTTGGACAACAGAGGAGATATGGGTTTTAAAGGACAAGGACGAGTCGAGGATTACGCCAAGGTAGCGCAGGGATGTTACGAGGGGGATGGGGGAGGAAGAGAGCAGAGGGACAAGAGGGGGGCGGGACTACCGGCGTCGAACCAAATGGCTGAAGTCTTAGAAAGGTTGATGTGCAGGAAGTTGGAAGAAAGCCAAGACGCCACGGAAGAAAGACAGTCGTTAAGAGGAGTGATGTCAGGAGAAACTGAGTCAGTGTGGTAGAGAAGGAAGATGTCATCGGCATAGTAATGTGCAGATATGCCCTGTTGTTGCACCAAGAGAGTGAGAGGAGCCAGAAAGACATTGAACAGGAGGGGTGCAAGGACAGACCCTTGAGGGACACTGCAAGGGAGGGGAGTAGAGGGTGAGGATAGAGAGCCAGAGGAAACTGAGAAAGAATGACCCGAGAGGAAAGACTGAAACCAATGAAGCACAGTGCCGGAAAGACCGGCATCATGTAAGCGTGAAAGAAGGGTGCGGTGGTCAACAAGGTCAAATGCAAGGTCAAAGGTCTGTGCTTTGTAGGGTAAAATGTAGGTGTTTTGGGCATGTCTACGTCATCTGCACTACAGGTTCTGTCTGTATTAGCACGTTGTAGTAGTGGGTAAAATATGGGGGCTGGGTTGGCAGAAACCACAGCTGGGACTTGAACCTGTGACCTTCTGCTCCTGAACACACTGAATGTGTGCACTGCACCACCTTGTTGCCACAGAGACAGTGCATTCCCTGGGGATACCATGACTGTTCGTCAGACAGGGCCTGTCTGTTGCAGTGCATGGCACCCACCTACACAGGGCTAGGCCACGGTCTGCTCTGGGCAGCTGCCACTGCCCCCTCCACCACCAGTACCCCTCTGCCACCCTGCTGACATGCCCGTCTGCTGGTGGTGCTGGTGGAGCGCAGTCTCAGACCATCCATTGTGCGGGTAGGTGGCTGCCTATGGTGCAGGTTCTGGGGTAGGGGTGCCTGCATAGATGTCCACGCTTCCCCCCAGCACTGCCTGCCAATGTTCTGTGCCCTTGGGGGTACCTGCTGGGTACTATCCCCTGTGACACTGTGGGAAGCACACTCGTGTCCATGCTGGGCCCTCATCAGTTGCTGTCTGGCTGCTCTACTGTTTCAGCATTCCTATGGACCACCTAGGCATCACCCTAGTCCGCACTGTGGCCCAGCTGCAGCACAGCATGTGTCGTCTGCAGCCCTCTGTGTCCCCATTCCCAGCATCTGTCCAGTTTCCCATTCCGACATGCCCACCCTGCTGTTGTGGAACATGTGCATGCCATAGGAAACCTGTCCAATGGAGAGGGAAACCCTGATCAGCGCTATTTCACTGTGGGATCATTCACCTTGTATGTGGATGGAGCGTAGACCCTTCCAAAATTCATATCTTTTTTTGGAGCTTTCTTGGGAGTGTTTTTCAATGTTTCCCATTAATATCTCTATTGCCCAGCTTGGTTATGTTTTTTTATATTTTGTTGGGGTCATTTTCAATGTTTATTTGCCCTTTTGTTCCGTGCACATGTATCACACATCACTTTTTGTGGGTTTCCCTGATTTTGCTGTACATTGCTGACAAAAATGGTTTCTTTTCCCTTTAAATCAGCTCTAACGCCAGGGTTTCAGCCTCAGATTTCACAGCGTTAGTGTGCAGAGAGCCTCTCCCCTCCCACTCTACGCCCATTGACCCCTTCTCTCTGCCCCTGGGGAGCCTTCCTCCGCCCTCCGGGAGCCTTTCCCCGCCTTCAGCGCTCGTTTGCGCCGCTGCGCGCGTTATTGCGCGATAAGGTACTTGTGTGCCTGAAAAAGTGCCATTATCGTGCGATAAGGTACCTTATCGCGCGATAACATCACAGAGCGCACATTAAGACGGTTTAGTAAACATACCCCTATGGCTTAATAATGTACACTACTGTTCGATAGTGCACACTATTTGCACATAATGTGCACTAATAAATGATAGTGCATACTATTAATGAAACTCATGAAGTGATGGAAAAAAATATGCCACCTAAATGAAACAAAGTTTTACACAACAAACTTAAAATGAAACCAAATTATTTTTTTACCTGCATAGCCCGAGTAATTTTATAAACCTTTTTTGCAAAAAGAAAAAAAAGTATCTTATGCACAGAAATACATACGAAATTATCTGAAGGTATATACATATAAAGGTACACTTTCCTGATGCACAGCACATACTTTGATGGGACCAGAGGCTGGGTGGAGTTGTGAGATATGTGTCTGATATAAAACAAATTTTGGTAGGTCATTTACACCTGTCTCAGAGCAGATATAAATGTCTGTGCCTTCTTTCGGGGGGGGGGGGGGGGGATAATGTAAAGGCACATAGACACATATGTTGCCTTTGTAAAGCAGGTGCAACAACTTCAGTAAATCTGCGCACCGTGACGGCCTAAGCACCCTGTTATAAAATCACCCTTCACAGAGGCAATTTTTAAACTGTCTGCACTTTGGGGCAAAGACTTCATCCATCCTTATTACCCACAGGCACTGCAACCATTGTAAAAGTGAAAATACGCATGCATTTCCATTTTGAAACTTGCCCCATTTGCACTAGCTTTAACTATGGGTAGAAATCTGCTGTAAAAATATCCAAATAGAGCTAAAAATGCAATTTATAGCAGGGGTGGCTTAAGGCAATCTGCTGATTGAGGTATGAGATGAGATGGTGCCCTCTTCCCAAGGGCAGGGAGGGTGGCGGCAGAACATGAGGTGGTTGGTTAAAGCTTCTGTTCTTCACTTCAGTTGGGGCAGCATGAATGATGAGGATGTGACAGTAGAGGTGAGGGCATCTGGATGTGAGCAGTGGGCAAGATTGGCACTGGGCCTGATTGGAAGTTCAAGTACAGAAGAGAAGAAAGTGACTCAGCCTCTGCTTCTGCCCTCTTCTCACTAAGGGCTCAGAGGAATAGAGGAGATTAGTGATAGCTAAATTCTACTCAGTGGAATTATATGCCAAAAATGAAAATAATGTAAATGCTATAATTTTTTTTACAACTATATTAAATTGAACAATATTTGAACAGTCTCAGAAAGATATGCAAGTACTTTGAAACTTTACAGCAATGTAATATGCTAATGAGTGGAGGAGTAGCCTAGTACTCCAGAGATCACGGTTTGATTCCCAGTGGCTCTCCTTGTGACCATGGGCAAGTTACTTTATCCTCCATTGCCTTGGAAGAAAATTCATACCTTGCCAAAAAAACTCAGGGGCTGCTGGGTTGCCAGGAGTCAGCATTGACTAGATGGCACTTAAAAAATGCTAATATCATTCCAAATAAACAAAGAATATTTCTGGAACCAAACATGTCAGGCCACCTATTTCCCATTCATCTCTTACATGAACATGAAGAAAAACACATGCATATGTGCATGACTGTTGTGAAAATTCCCTGATAAAATGGTGCCATGACACTGTTTCTATCAGTGCAATACAGAATAAAATAATCTTGAGTAATAGTTGGGTAAACGTTTGTGGCAAATTAATTTTATGAGGCACAGAACAAACTTTTTCTGTGTAATCTCTGTGTCTGGTGTTTTCTTTATTTCTCTTCACCTGCCCCATTCTCTTTTCCCTTCACCCTGCTGCCTCTGACCCTCTGCCTCTACTGTGTCTTTTCCCTACTATTGCTAATCTGACACCCTAAGGGATATGTTTACTAAACTGTCTTAGGGGTATGTTTAGTAAACTGCGGTAACATTACAGACTGTGTGTTAGGTAACGTTAACGATCGTTAGATAACGTTAACGCACGGTATGTAACATTAACGTGCGTTAACGTTACCTAACGAGCGTTAGCGTTCCTGGCCGTGGTAAACACCGCAGAGGGTGGAGAGAGGGCAGAGAGAAGGGGTCAATGGGTGGGGAGTGGGCGGGGAGAGGTTCCCTGAACACTAACGCGCTGAACTGAAGGGCTGAATTCTACCGCGAATGAAAACCTGCCGTTAGATGCACATTTGCAGGAGAGAGAAACCATTTCAGTGTCATCAATGTACAGCATAGGCAGGGAGCCCAAGAGACGTGATAGTAGTGCTCCATTTTCAGCAACAGCATAGTGCCCAAGTATGAAAGGCCACTATGGCGATGGTGCAAATGGGGCATAGGGGGCTGCAAACGGGACATGTAGCAGGGGCAGCTGGGGCACAGGTAAGGCTAGGCGGGTGCCTAGGTGGCACATAGGAACATAGAAACCGGAAATCAGCATGACAGCAGCTGACAAAGGTCAAACACAATCCACCTACATCTATCTGGTCCACCCCATAGTGTACTCTACTAAGCAATAGAGTGCACTGTTGCCAGCGTTAGCCTGAATATGTACATAATGAGGAGCAAGATGTTGTGGGTATGGCTCGGACAGGGCAGATTTGCCAGGATGCATCTTCACAGGGTGTGGGGCAATGGCTGGGACACTGTAGTGCCCAACCACTGCCTGCATGGATGGGTGGCCACAGCATGTCATGCTGGGAGGGCACTCACTCTAACCGACAGTGACCATGGTATGTCTAGGTTCCCACATAGCACTCCACACTGTCTGCCTCCAGTGATACCTTTGTGTTCCTAGTGCTAGGTCTTCAATCACTGAGATGCCTGTTTGGTGCACATATTTCCTCTGTGAGCAAGCGCTATGGACTGGCTAGTGGACTGTCTGCAGTTTGATTGCGCATGGTTGGAACACCTATAAGGTGCTGTCTGCTGGTGACTGGCAGACAGTGGTGTGAGGCTGTTGGGGTTTTCCAGAGCTAACCCCAGCATTGTTGCTGGTCTGTCTCTGGCCCACCAACCCTGGAGAGCTGTCAGTTTGTTTTTCCAAGCTGAGGTACCAGAGAGGTGCAGACCCCATTTGCTAATCAACTGTAGACAGCTATTCAGCATGTCATTGCATCATGGGTACTGTTGGGTTTACCCTATTCTGGCACTCAGAGCAGACAGTTTGTGCGGTGACCTGCAGTCCTTCTGTACCCAGCCATTGCTGTGACATACACCATGGAGCTATAGCCTATTGGTGAATACAATGCCATTCTCGACAGTGTTCATGGGTTCAATTCCTCATTGTTCCCTCCTCTCATGCCTGTACTACTCAAATAGTGTGCAAGCCTGTAACAGTCATATTTTTGCAGATTTGCACTGCCAGCCCATAATACCCTTGCCACAATTGCTAACATTCCCTCGGTCCATCTATCTGCGTCTGTCAGCTGTGTAGAGTCCTGCCTGCCTGTGCAGGCTGTCACTCTATGTCCTGCACTGCTACTCTTTCCTGCATTACGCCTCTTCATCCTTGCCTCACCTGTGCCTGATCTGCATGGCACCACCACTCCTCTGTCCACCCATCATTGTAACTATCCTGCCAACTCCGCCTCCACTGGGGAACACGTATTCCCATCGCCTGCCACCTACTGTCTTTCCAATACTTTACATTGCTAACACCCTGTGCTGTGGTACAGTTGCCCCCACCATGTTTGTCATCAGTACTGGCAGCCACATGGGATGCCCGCAGATATGGCAGGTCCAGCGACTCCCAGCTCTCCCTCCTTCACTCACCTGTTCATTGCCTTTCCTGAGTGCTCTATCTAGTGTTAGGGCTACATCTATCTCTGTTCCTGACAGATCATGCATGTCATCCTGAGGCACCTTGCAGCCCTTAGGGCACACTAACCTAGGGCACCGTAACCTTGTTAGGCCACCTTAAACTATGGTTCCATAACCCAGGGTGCCTTCTATGGTGCCTTGTCCAGGGGTGCCTAATACGGTGCTTAGCCTAAGGAACCCTTATGGGGCACCTTACGAGGCACCTTATAAGGCACCTTACAGGGCGCCTCACAAGGCACCTTACAAGGCGCCTTGTAATGTGTCTTGTAAGGTGCCTTATAAGGCACCTTGTAACGTGCGTTACTTTAAGGCACCTTGTAATGTGCATTAGCTGATACAGGTTGCTGTAACGACGCACTGCCCACGCTTTTATATGGGCATCTGTACCTTTACCGCGGAACCTAACGCGAGTGACATTACCGCAGTTTAGTAAACATACCCCTTAATGTTACCGGCGCTAGTTGCAGCATTACTGTGAAGAATTCCATATAAGGTAGTGGGCGGTCCAGAGGGAAGGTTGCAAGGAATCGGTATCATGCGATAGTGTGCGCCGTGGCATGTTAACGCGCGTTAACCTTAAGTTCATGCCAGCACAGTGTTAGAAGCTATAAAGATGTAGCCCACTGGTTACTGCAATGATTGTGGAGGCAGCAGTCATGGGTTCAATCCTGCAGTGGTGTTATGTAAGAAGGCTGTCTGAGGCATTTCCTTTTTTTAATTTAAATCAGTGCTGCCAGCAGAAACACCCTCACAGTGCCGTAACCTAAGGTGCCGCATAAGGTGCCCTATAAGGCACTTCATAGGGCACATTATAAAGTGCCCTGTCTGCCAAGGCACCTTATAATGTGCCCTATAGGGTGCCTTATAGGGCACTCTATAAGGCACCTTATAGGGCGCTCTATGAGGCACCTTAGGCTACGGCACTGTGAGGGTGTTTCTGCTGGCAGCACTGATTTAAATTAAAAGGAAAAGCCTCAGAGAGCCTTATTAAATAATACCACTGTGGGATCAAACCCATGACCTCCACCTTTGCACTCATTGAAGTAACCAGTGGGCTACATCTCTATAGCATCTAGCACACAGCTGGCTGGCTACAGAAAGACTGCAGGTCTCAACACAAACTGTCTGCTGTGGTTACCAGGATAGGGTAAACCCAACCGTACCCATGATGCACTGCACATGCAGATCAGCAGCCTACATATGATCACAAGATGGGGTATGCACCTCTATAGCACCCCGGCCTGGTAGGGGGAACTGACCGTGTGTGTTACTGGCACAGAGTAGCTACAGACCGTGACATTTTGTGGTTCCTGTGCTCACTTTGAGGGTGAGGTGGGGCTCCCAGCAACAGGTCTGCAGCACCTGGCTTGACTGAGATAGGCTGTGCTGTAGGTCCCCAACAGTGCCAGTGTGTGATAGGTAGTCTTTGCAGACACACTTAAGAGACACCTGTGTCCATCTGTATTTCCCAGTCTAGCTCTTGTGGACTATGATACACTCAGAATAGTGTATATACTGTGTGGTTGCCATGGTCACATGTTATAAGAGAAGGGTTGTATTTGGACCCAAAAGTGGATTATGTAGCACCACCCAACCCGCTCTCTGTGGGTCAGGGTGGGGGAGAGGATCTCCCACCAACAGATCCACATTCTACATCTCTGCAACAGTGGCAGTAGAGGGGACCATTAACCCCAGTCCTGCTGGGGAATAGGCACCCTACAGGGCAGTCAATGCACATCCATATGCATCACATAGGGCACTGGTAGACAGGCAGTAGGCCTGGAAAAGCTCAGCTGCCCCCACCCCACCATCTGGCATTCACCAGCAGAGGGCACAATCAGTCTCCATACTCCACACTTTGCAAGGTGGTCCAACCATACACATGTTAACTGCAGACAGTCTGCTAGCTAGTACATAGTGCTTGTTCCTGGAGAAACTGTGTGCACCCAAGAATGGGATGTGAGCACACACACCAAGCAGGTAAGTCAGTGATTGGGCCCCAGAAAAGGAAACTCATAGATATCATCTGAGAAAGGTACTGTATAGTACTATGGGGGAACCTAGCCATGCCATGGTCACTGCACAGTCAGGGTGAGAGTGACCCCCCCCCCAGCACAACATGCTGTGGCCACCCTGTCCGTGCAGGTGGTGGTCGGGCACTACAATGTCCCAGATATTTCCCTATTCCCTGTGCAGATGCCGGGCCATACCAACAGTACTTTGCTCTTCATTATGCACATTGGCAGGCTAACACTGGAAACAGTGCAAGCATTGTGGGCTCAGTAAGGTGTAGGCAGCCACAAAACACTGGATAGACATACACACACTTGAACCTGTGCCCTTCTGCTCCTGCATATACTGGCTGTGTGTGATGCACCAAACTGTTGTCACAGAGGCAGATCATTCCCTGGGGATACCATGACTGTTCGGCTGACAGTCCTTGTCTGTTGCAGTGCACGGCACCCACCTAAACAGGGCTTGGCCTTGGTCTGCTGTGGGCAGATGCCACTGCCCTCTCCACCACCAGCACCCCTCTGCCACCATGCTGACATGCCCTTGTGCCGGTGGTGCTGGTGGTAAGCAGTTCCAGGCCATCTAGTGTGCTGGTAGGTGGCTGCCTATGGTGCGTGATATGGGGTAGGGGTGCCTGCACAGACATCCACGCTTCCCCCCCGGTACCGCCTGCCAATGTTATGTGCCCTTTGGCGTACTTGCTGGGTACTGTCCCCTGGGACACTGTGGGACACACACTCGTGGACATGTTTGCCCTTGGTCAGTTGCTGTCTTGCTGGTTTTCCATTTCTACATTCCTGTGTCACCTAGGCATCTGCCTAGTCCACCCTGTGCCCCAGCTGACCCACTGCATGTCCCAACTGCAGCCCCCTGTACCCCATTTGCAGCCTCACTGTAGTGCCCTTTCGTAGTTGGGCACCATGCTGTTGCTGCACATGTATCACCACTATCACTTTTCTTGGTTTCCCTGCCTTTGCTTTACATTGCTGACTGAAATGGTTTCTCTGTCCTGCAAATGTGCCTCTAATGCGAGGTTTTCACTGGCGTTAATTTTCAGACCCTGATTTCACAGTGTTAGTGTGCCTGGAGCCTCTCCCTGCCCACTCTCCGCCCATTGACCCCTTCTCTCCGCCCTCTGGAACGACTTACTCCACCCTCTGTGCGCCTTAACGCCGCCGGAGACGTTATCGTACGGTAATGTTACATAAACATACCCCTAAGACTCTGACCTGCTATTGCCTCTCAAGTTCCTATCAGGTTGTTCTCCATCAGAGATGCTTTCTTTCATCTCTCTCATCAAGGATCCTTCCTCCCCCTTCAAGCACTCCTTCTCTATTAGACATCCCTAAAATGTTAATGCCAATGAAAACCAGGGGCAAATCTGAGAGCACAAACATGGTAGATCCATGGCCTTTTTCTGTAGGTGTCAGGGAAGTAAACATCAAACAGCATACACAGTTGCAGTACGTACTTACACTGTGTGTGCTTGCAACTAACTTTGATAGAGAACCTACCCTGTTGGTTTCTCTTTGAAAATTAGCTAAATGCACCTGTTAAAAGCACCTGCAAAGTCTGCAACTGCTATTTGTGTGGGAGTAGAAGCGGTACAGAATAGTACACATACATTTAGACATCCAAAACAAATGCATTGTTTTTCTCTATTGACTTAAACTCCCCCTCAAATGCCTCCTTTTAACTTGGATATAAGCATGTTCACGGAGGAAGCCCAAACTGGGGAGAGCTGGGCAATTTTCAGACAGACCATTCCATAGGCAGGAAAACTACCTTACCCCATATGTATTTCAATTAATGCCCCCTCCCCTAACCATAAAGCATATCTCAATGGTTCAAGGTACCACGGCTGTTATGGAAGGCTGGAGGGAATTCTCCTCTCTGACTATTCCTCAGTGCAACACTATTAATTGACGGGGCCAACAAAGTGATGCAGGCCAGAGGGAAATACATATATTTGGCAGAACAGTAATTTCATGATGAAACACACAAAGAATGGCTTCTCTTGGTGCTTTTTGAGGCTGATTTTATAAGGGACATGTGGAAAGTTGCACCTTAGTTATGCATGTAAGTCCCTATTTTAAAGGACTTACCTGCATGAATGGACACTTTAGGTACAGTAGTTGCTAATCTGTAAACACTCAGCTAAGTCCTATCATACAAATCATGCCTAGAACACCTCTTCCTCAAATCTGTGTAACATCCCTTTTCAAATTGCTGTTTATATGTGTGCCAACCTTCTATATGTGTTTCTACATGTGTAAACCTTCTAAAATTATCACCATAGTACGACAGACATACATATAGTATAATGCATGTAATAAGGTAATAATGCAATCTATTTCATATAACATGCATGTGCAACCAATCTATTACTCAGCAGAGATGGAGCTTATTAAATATAGTGCCTTGTAAATGTTTTCACATGCTTGACATTTTTCACATTCTGCTTTTTATACAACACACTCTTCATTTTCAATGCATATGAACAATTGCAGACATATTAAAAAAGAAACCAAATAAGACACTAAAACGTCTGATTTATGTCATCACGCCCCTTGACTTGATATTTGGTAGATATTTATGTTAAGTGACTCAGATCTGTTTTAGCTGCAAAAGGTGCTTCCATCAACTGTGCACTACAGGATGGTATAGCTTGAGCCCATTCTTCTTTCAGGTTGGTTGAGGATTGCCTATGGACTGCAGTCTTCAAGTCAGATTTGGGTTTGAACTTTGACTGAACCACTCAACGACATTTATTTTCTTCTTGCCTTTTGTGTCATTGTAATGCTGAAAGGCAAATCTTATTTATTTATTTTTTATTTAACCAGTTTTGGTATACTGTTTTTCTACCAGTTAAAACGGTGAACAGTCAACAGTAAGAGTAGGTTACATCGCGATACAAGTTCAGCTGATGAGGAGGATAGATAAGACTATGATGGTAGTGGGCTACATCAGGTTACAGGTTCAGCTAACAAGGTGAATGGACAACATGGTAATGTTCCCAGCCTCAGGTATGACAGACTGGAACAAGTTTTCTTCCAGAATCTGCCTATGCTTTGCACCATCCATCATTCCCTTCATCTTCACAAGCTTTCCTGCCCTCTCTACTGCAAAACATCCCCACCACATAATGCTATCACCACCATACTTTACTATAGTGATGGTGTTATCTTTGTTTTACACTAAACATATTATTTACATTGAGTATAAAAACTTCCACTTTCCTCTTATCAGACCATAAAACATTCTCCAAAATGCATGCAGTATCCCCTAACTGTTTCTTTACAAATGCTATGAAACACACCATATGGATTTTCTTTAGCAGTGGCTTCCAACCTACCCTATAGGCCATGTTTGTAAAGTAATATTGAACTTGTTGAACAGTCAACCTTTTCCTCACAGTGATGTTTCTCAGCAATTTCCTTAACACCGAGCTACTGACTTTGTAGGGGCGGCCTGAATGAGGTAATCTCTTGGTGATGGCATACTGTTTCCATTTTAGAATTATGGACATGACAGTGTCCAAGGGATATTCAAATACATTAAAATTTTCATACAGCCTTCCCCCAATTTTTACCTTTGAATAACTTTATCCCAGAGTTCTTTGGGAACTCTGTTTGGCATGTTTAGACCTCTTTTTAAGTTCATTTCATACAACTGAAACAGCTTGATTCTTGATCCAGGATTATAGAGTCAATTTAGCTACTGTGACTGGACACAGGTGGGCGCTATGAACTTATTATGGATCTTGTTAAGGCAGTTTTTGGAAATGGGGCTCATTTGGATTTGTAATGACAAAAAGTGTAAAGATGTATACAGTCAAGATTATTTCTTTTTTTATTCATAAATACTTTTGGAATCTTTCTAGAATTGTTCTTTCACATTGAAAGTGCAGAGTAGATAGTTTAGATCTATAAAACAAATTCCTACTTTAATGAATTTTGAGCTATATTTTTTAGCAGCAGAATATGAAAAATCTACAAAGTTGTGAAGACTTTTACAAGGCACTGAACTTTTTAAAAATTATTAACTGCATATTTATGATTCACTTATCCTGTGAGGGATTATAACATTTATAGGCATACTTACCAATTACATCAGCAGACTTGTATCTGTTGCATCACAGCTCTCCATATCAGGTACAAGGTCTGAAGTTAGTCTGTGTTCCACTAGTCGCTATAAGGGGTGAAATTCTAGTGGATGCTAAGCCTGTCTCCCTCTGTTGTACCCTAACCTGATGTTTCAGCAAAATGTGTCCTTGGAGTGCTGTTGATCACTCCTATAGCATTTGTTCTTCAGATTGTAGCTTTCTGTGTATATCAGGCTTTCAAAGATGCCTGGTAGAGAGTTTTATATTGCTTCCTGTTTCTTTTGGGGCTCCTGTGATGTGTAATCTTCCTGTGTAGAGACATTCTTTACTCAAGAGCTGTGTGCATCATACAGAAGGCAGCACTTTGTTCTCAGCTGGCTCATAGATGAAACTCTTCTGGTTTCTATGAATCTACAGATTTGGAGTGGCACAGGAAGGGTGCACCATTATGAAGATAGGCCTGGAGCATAAAATAGCAGGGATACAATACAGAGAGATCCCCCTTCCCCCCTTCCATGAACAGCACCAAGCCTCATTTTATTTGAGCGGTGGATGATGCATTGCATTGTACATAAAATATTCTGCCTTGTATTGCCCAGTAGAAAATAATGGGAGCAGGTGCACTGGCCTGCAGTTGGCTGTAGCGATATACTGAGCCTTATGTGCCTATCAAAATCTCTGTCATAAGGATATGGTTTGGCTTAACAGATTATTAAGATCTGGAGATACTTGAAATTAATTCCAGTACAAAAATGTATAATAACCAAACTATGGCAATTTACTTGTAATCTAGTTAGTAAATACAAATGCAGCTTTTTAAAACTTTGGATAGAAGCTATAATTTATTGAGTTATGCAGCAGAACACATTCCGACCTTTGTTTCAGCACCACTCTAGTATGGACAGCTCCTAAAAATAACAGTTTGCCGACCTGGCACCGTGATTGGGACTTAACTAACAGCTCTGACGCTTTAAAAATCATTTAAGAACCAATGGCAAACGAGAGTGGAAGTGAAACTGTAAATAATGCCAATTGTTATAAAAATAAGAAGGCAATAAAACGACTAAAAAACAACCTAGATGAAATTTTCTGCATATAATAGAGGAAATTGGAAGCTAATAAAATTGTAAAGAACAGTGTAGCTAGAGTACATTTAAACGTAATTAAAGGCCTTGTGTTCCGCCGGGTCGACTAATATGGTCGTGCAGGGTTTATACAGGCAATGCAACCCAACAACTAAGTAGATGGAAAAGAAGCATAGAACGTTTGCTAAGCTATCAAGAGGAAAGTTTAATCATCGGGTCACACTTATCAAAGGGCTTCTCCTAACTGCAGTTCAAGAGAAAAACCCGGAGAGCTTGTTCACCTTACTTAACTTGCCTTAAACTTTTTTGGCCTCGGCAATACACACGTCCTCCAAACAATATAGGGCATACCTGGCGTTTTATTTTAAATTCAGCTTAAAAAATAAGTAGAATGGCATTTCGGTCTTTCCAACCCAATCCAACACATATCAAAAGAAAACAATAGCAGAGGATCGGGTTTATTTTGAATAAACAGTGCAGAAATAATTTTTGGTGTCAGATATTTTCTTGCAAACCTAAGCACATAGCATTTCCTCCTGGCTTAATTTCGATCAACCAGTGTTAGTTACATTCATTTTAAACAACACGAAATCCATTTCAAGCACATTTGGGGTAAACTGAATAATAAATAACAAGTATTCACTTTTTGGGAACTCTCTATAACATCTTCAAGATGAGAGATTCTGAGAACAATCAGGTCTCAGGTGTCTTCTGCTAGATCTCATTGTAAATCCATCACTAGCCCGGATCAAAGCGTGAATCACCTCTTTTCCCTAAGAGCTGGCAATGTATTAACAGCGCTGTGACTTACTGTTACCTGACTCTGACCCAGCAGCAGGCCAGGGGGGTTTCTTTCACCACTCTGCTTATTTCACTAGCAGTTGGTCCTTTCCACAAGCGCATCACCACCTCTGGTTTTCCACCCTCCCGTTCTTTCTTCCTCCCTCCCCTTCTAGTCTTCCTGTTTTCACTTTCATTTCTTTCAATCAATGCCTCTTGACTGCAGATTCCTCACTCTCGCCCTCAAAAAGCCTTACACATGCCCAAAAGCTCAAAGCCACTTTCTTCCAGTCTTGCTGAAAAACCCCGAGGAAAGCTTAGATCTTACTGAAACAAAGCTCCCCATCCATGAAGAAGAGAACCCCAAAATGCATACCGCAGTATGGAACATATTCCAGCAAGTTTCACTGCACCCCTGTTTAAAATATTTATTTGGCATCGATCGTCAGTCTTCCTCTTTTGAGGAGAGGCGCCTAGGGGGACGTGTTAAAAATTCACCTGCCTGAAGCAACCGGAGGCACACAAAGGAGACATGAGAATCGGCGGCAAGAGGAGCGGGGAGGGGGAAGGCAGAGGGGATGGCGAGAGAAGGTTGGCAAGGCCAGGTCGGTCCTACCTGCGTCCAGGTTGAGGGAGATCCTGGCCTCGGCGAGGTATGGAGTGTCACTTTTGGACCTGACTCTCCTGATGGGCCGGCGGTCTGTCTCCTCCTCCGAAGATGTCGCCATTAATGGGTAAGCACTGTACAGGGTCGCCCGGCGAGCTGAGGCAGAAGGTAAAAAGGACAAAAAAGAGAGAAAAGGAAGGGAGAGGAAAGGAGGAAGGGGCACCGACACGAAAAGAAAGAGGGGAGAGGAAAGAAGGGGAGGTGGGGGGGAGAGAAAAAAACGTGTTAAGGATCGCTCAGATTTGCGGAGTGGAGTCAGAAGCGAGCAGGAGCCACCGCCGCCCCGCCCACCCGCAGCAGCGCGTGCTGTCGGGGGCATGAAGGGGGCACGCGGGGGTCAGGGGTGGCCACAGCGCACCAAAGCGAGCGGCTTCTGCCCTGCTGTGCCCCCTGCTCCCCGCACGCACCTCTCCCTCACACTCTCCTGAAGTCGCTTATGTCCGAGCTTTGGAGCCAGGATACTAGACAGCCATTCACAGATCACCAAGCAATACACTGAAATTAGGAATGGCCATAGTCACTGGCCTAACGCTTTCTGCGGTTTGCTTGCGCTATACAGGGGCATTGTCCTTGCTCTTTTATGCCATACCGTGAAAGTGAAATGAAAGGGCAGGGATAGTGGAGATACTGAGGGGGGAGGGGGGGAAGGAGAGGAGGGTACTGAATTCAAAAACGTCTTTGATTCACTGAAAAGCGTTTCAGGCTAATTAATGTTCATGCAGTCTGAGGTACTGTATGAGGCGGAGCTTGGACAAATTCGATATGTCATGAGTTTAATGATTGCATAGTCCTGGGAAAAGACAAGACACAATATATTTGACATGCTTCAGTTAACTAATCAAGTGAAATGTACTGTGATACATACATTTAGAGAGAGACACACACACACACTATACCTCTATGATTTTAGTGAGGTGGAACAGAGAGAGAGACTTCAAGAAAGGCACTCAGAACAATCTGGAAAGAAAGTCTTATCTCCCTTTCTTCAGATAGGTAAACGTGAGTATAAGCAAATGAATATAGCAGCAGTGTCTCCTACACACGTGGACACACATTCCAACATGTGTGTCCAGGCCCCTGTGCACCCACTTGGAATTTGGACGCACAGAGGTAGACCCGATTCCGATCCCGTGGGAGCTAGACATGCCCGTAGGATCAGAATCGAGTCTAGGGTTTGTACACGCAGGCCGGGACCCGATTCTGATCAGCCTGCATGTACAGAGCCATACCCAGCTAACCCAGTCAGGCTCCCAAATGGAACCCCAGTGCCATGGCATCCATTCAGGAGCTGTGATCCCCAGCCACCAACCACTCTTTCCTTTCTCTGCAGATCGACTCCCGATCTGGCCTTCCATGGTGAGGGTCAGGCTGCGGGGAACCCCCTTCACCCCCTCACCTTCCTTGTGCTGCGCAGGCCTGCTGTCCCCCAAGGTGAAATAAGTGCCTCGTCCAGTCTGCCGATCCTGGACGTACAGGGCCAACTTCAGAATAGGCCCTGTATGTCCAGGGTCGCGGACCACCCACTGCCTGCCCTTGGTCTGCCTCTGCAACGCCCCCTCCTGCCCCCATCTAAGCCTCCCCATACAAACTCCTTGTTCATACGGGGTGGGTGGCTTTTGACAAGACCGGCAGGGGGTGAATAGCTATTCGCGGGACAGAATAGACCCCATAGTCACTAAAATGTTTTTCCTCATGTATCTGCTTTGCTTCCCAGGGTCTCCATTCTATAGCTACAAGTTTTGGTTGGAAAATCCTTTGTGATCATAATAAGGAGAATCCACAAATTTATTTTCAGAATAAAACCTGGAAGTTAACGAATTACTTGTGAAACTGAATATGAGGGTAGAAGGTCATTGCACTAAAACAGATGAAATATGCATCATCCTCAAGGCATTTGCTGGTAAATTAGAACCTGCATGAAGGTTACTTTCCTTTCTGGGATCATGTTCTGGCATATTTGCAAACTGACTCAAAAAGAGCAGTATGGTGACCCCCCCCCCCCCCATACTTTCCCTCCTGGCACCCTGCAAAGTAACTTTCTGCAGTACCCTTGTGCCAGCTCTGAATTAAAGAGTTGCAAGGGCCAGGAGTGGGACATATTTTTTATTGAAAGAGTCTGGTAGCAGTTATTATAATATTATTATTCATAAGAGACTACTTAGTTACATAATTTGAGTATTGTTTCTTGGGAGTTTGGCAAAATTTGGGGCCTATGAGAACTGAATGGAATTCTTTTAACCAGCACAGAGGACCTGAATGCTGAGTGCCTTGGAAGTTAGGGGTATGTTTAGTAAACCATGTTAGGGTTTTGCAGCTAATGCGCCATTATCGTGCAAACAGTGCTTCATTACTTAGCATTTCCCCAGCAGATAACACACTGAAACTGCGGCACCATGGATGCGCATAACACCACTCAGGGAGGTAGTGTTATCTGCACCCATGCTGTTTTCAATGGTAACGATGACTGTGTGCTGTTGACGTCTGTGGTAACTGCGCATTACAGACAAGTCCACTCTCTTCCCATATCCCACCCACTCTTGCATTTACCGTGAGATCTGTAGATAGCATAGATAATCACTGCGTTATCTGCTAATTCCCTGCGCTGTTAACGCTGCCTGTTAGCATGTGCTATTGGCTACGTTAGCAGGTAGCACAGTTGAGTAAACATACCCCTATGTCTCACATCTATTTAAACATTCAGCACTCACCATGAAAGAATGACAAATCACTGTGTACATTAAAGTTTTATATGCTTTTTGTATTATTGATTGAAAGAAAACTACTAGCAAACAACTAAATTGTAAACTGCTCTGATGTTACAAAGGGAGGTATATCAAGAACCAATAAACATAAACATAAATACCATGTTTTACATTTATTCACTGCACTTTTTCAGTGACCATAGTAAACTTTTAAAAGAGTATTGTCTTATTGGGATTAAAAAGTTGTTCATTCAATGTAATGCAAGTATCGCTATGCCACTGGTGAGTCAAGAAGACGTCTAGCCATTTAGGGGTCATTTTATAAAGCATGCTACCCAGGCAGACAGTGGCTCTAGTAAAACTCCACAGCTCAATACACGCATGTCAGAATGCATGCCAGCCAGATCACACTTACTTACACGTGCACCATCAGTTGGCATTCTAGGGCTTAGTTCAAGCAAAGCAAAGACAGCGGGGTGATGCATGGGAATATTTTATGAAATACATGAGTACATGTATAGACTGTGTGCGCATATTTACACCTTCTGACCGTGTGTAAATTTGTGTGAGAGCATTTGTGTGCTATTGGGGGTCATTGTAGGAGCCTGTTTTATAAAGACACACATAAAATACAAAAAATATATAGCTACTGTCTTCAGAAGACTAAAGGATTGAAACTACAAAAAGATATAGCAAAATAAATTCCAAGGGCATCTTGTGATTTTCTCATTAATGTGTTTTTTTTAGTGTGCAGTGACAGACATGTTCACACATTAGTGTTCCTGACGGACAGTTGCTGTGCGTTAAAATGCATGTTAAGTGGCTAACAGGCTTTAGCAAAAAAGGCCCCTTTGACCTTAAATAAGAACAATATGGGGGTCATTCCAATCCTTGTTTAGTGGGTCTGGATGTCCTGGATTGCACTGGCGGGAACAGAGCTCCCCATATGTATAGCCAACTTGTGAGGGGAGTTCTGTTTGTGGGTGGGAAGGGGTGGGCCGAGGAAGGAGCAAGGGTGGGCAGTGGGTGGGTAGCTGACCCCAGACGTGCAGGGCCAATTCCAAGGTCGGCCATGTATGTCTAGGGTCAGCCACCAAAATGGGGGACTTATTCCTCCTCAGAGGTGGAATAAGCCCCCCTGTATGTTGGGGGTTGCTGCTGCCGGGGCATGTCAAGAAGGTAAGGGGGTGCAGGGGGTTTCCTGAAACCTAGCCCTGGCCATGGAAGGCCCAATTGGGGGTTGGGCTGTGGGGAAAGCGCTTTGCAGAGATCGGCTTGGGATTGCAGCTCCTGCATGGAGCCACAGTACCATGGCAATATGAGGCCATGGCACTGTGACTCCATGCAGGAGCCAGTCTGGTCTGGCTGGGTAGTTGGCTGATGTCTGGGGTGCCTGAATTAGGGCACATCCCGGACATCCAGCCACTATGCTGTGATTCTGCTCCCGCGGCAGCAGAATCGGGTGCATCCCTGGCCCATCCGGATGTGTGGACAGTCCAGGAACGCGCAGCATGGAATTGGCCTCCACCTGAATATGACACATATACGCATAGATGTCTCTTTCCCCAGTGCACCCTGAACTTCAGAATTGGCTGTCACATCATTGCCTTGACATGCAAAGTGGTATCTGGGGATCCCTTTCTTCTTTCAGGTCTAAGGATCACCCTGTTCCATTTGGCCCATTCCAAGTTTATTCTTTTGGCTAAAGTCTACTGAATGTCATTTCATTTCATTTATTAAAATTTGGATATACTGCCCATCGTAATATATCCAGGCAGTGTACAGTCCAATATATATATTCTAAAACATATACATATGATTTAGGTCTTGAAAAACACAAATACTAAACTAAACTAAGAGGTATATTTACTAAACCATGTTAGCTGTTAACGTGGCATATAGGGCATCTATCTAGCTGCGTTAACAAATAGCACATGCAGAATGCAGATAACCCAGTGATTTTCTGCACTATCCACAGAACGCATGTTATCAGCATGAGTGGGTGGGATTAGGGCAAAAGTGGGCATGGCGCAATGCAGTTATCACAGGCCCTAACTGCACACGGTGACCGTCGGATATGCAGTCAGCATGGGTGTTACTAATGCCACCTTAATGGGTGGTGTTAGCTGCATCCAGACTGCTGTCCGATCGTGCTCTCGGCATATTTGGTGTCCTGTCTGCTGGGGAAAAGCTGTGTATGTCCTCAACAGATATTGCATGCCCTTTGCAGCTAACACCATGCTATCTGCACGTTTTTGTCACGTTAGCTGCAAAAGCCTAACACACTTTAGTAAACAGACCTCCTAAATATCATATCTGGCTACGTGACTATTTTGGAAAATAAAGTTTCTTTTGCTTGCACCGTTGCTGTGGTCAATACAATTGCATTTATATCCCATGGCTTGAAATGTATGTATGTTTGTCTACATATTTTGGATAGTCATTGTAACATAAGGTCATCTATAAGCTACGCTTTCCCTTTCATTCTGCAATATAATACTACAAAGGCAGCCCCGGGTAGAAATAAGCATGCACGCATGTCTACTTTAGGCCAGATAAAGAGGAAGATGGTCCAAAGTTTGAATGAGAAGCACTGAATATCATTCAGGTTTTCTTGTTCAAACAGTATACATTCACAATATGTTTTCCTTTCCATTAGCATGAATTTGTGGCCCCATAAACCATAGAAATGTCCTACAAAACAGCACACCATGATCATGCTTTCCTGCCGCCTGTTTTTCTTCAGCTATTTTGTCCTTCAATTTCAGTACAACACAATCTGTCCTTTAGTGAGCAAGTTCAAGATGATACATTTTGAAATCCAATAATAGACTAATGTGAACATTAATCAGTTGTTTATTGTTCACAATTTTAAAATTTGAAAGCCTGGATAATTATCTGTGCTAGAAAACACAGAAGCATAGACTATGATTGCAGATAAAGACCACAAGGCCCATCTGGTCTACCCAATTTACCTAGTTCTGTTAACTTTAACATAAAATAAAAAAATGGATACATCACCCTAAAGACAAATATACAATTTCAGCCTTAAACTTGTTTATCTGGACATAACATATAAACAGACAAATTTGGAAGCACACTGGACTGTAGAAAATAGCTTTACTATGAATTTTATGTGTCTTCATTGTACAAGATATGTAATATGGTCTTACAGAATTTATGATAAATGTGGTATCAAAAGTGGGGAAGTTTAAGCAGCTCTTTGAACCCAAAGGGGAACTCTTGGATAGGCAGTCTCCAAACACCTCTTTCTTCTTTTAGAGTCCTAGGGGTATGTTTACTAAACTGCGGTAATCGTGAATAACGCACGTAATGTAACGTTAATGATCGTTAGCGTGTCATAACGCTCATTATGATGCGCTAACGATCATTATCGCATCATAACATGCGTTATGACACGCTAACGATCGTAATGCCCCGCGGCGCGGTAAAACACCGCAGAAGGTAGAGAGAGGGCGGAGAGAAGGGGTCAATGGGTGGAGAGTGGCGGGGAGAGGCTCCCTTCACACTAACGCGCTGATTTTCAGAGCTGAGTTCCAACGCGAAGGAAAATCTGCCGTTAAAGGCATATTAAAGGGGAGAGAAACCATTTCAGTGTCAGCAATGTACAGCCCAGGCAGGGAAACCAAAAAAAAAGTGATAAGTGTGATACATGTGCACAGAACAAAAGGGCACAGAAACACTGAAAATGACCCCAACAAACTGGAAAGAAACAATAACCAAGCTGGCCAATAGTGGTATCAATGAGAAACATCAACCCCTCCCCCCCCCAAGTAAGCTCCATAGAACAGATATAAATCGTGGAAGGGTCTATACTCCGTCCCCATACAAGGTGAATGGGCCCACAGTGAAATAGCGCTGCTCAGGGTTTTCACCACCATCAGACAGGGTTCCTATGGCATGCACATGTCCCACAACAGCAGGGCGGGCATGTCAGAATGGCAACTGGACAGATGCCGGAGAAGGGGATACAGAGGGCCGCAGGCGGCACATGCTGTGGTGGAGCTGGGCCACAGTTTGTACTAGGGCGATGCCTAGGTGGCCCATACGAATGCTGAAACAGCGGAGCAGCCAGACAGCAACTGCTGAAGGTCCAACATGGGCATGAGTGGGTTTCCCAAAGTGTCACAGGGGATAGTACCCAACAGCTACCCCCAAGGGCACGGAACATTGGCAGGTGGGGCTGGGGGGGGGAGCGTGGACGTCTATGCAGGCACCCCTACCCCAGAACCTGCACCATAGGCAGCCGCCTACCTGCACACTGGATGGCCTGAGACTGCGCACCACCAGCTCCACCAGCAGAAGGGCATGTCAGCATGGTGGCTGAGGGATACTGGTGGTGGAGGGGGCAGAGGCAGCTGCCCAGAGCAGACCGTGGCCTAGCCCTGTCTAGGTGGGTGCCATGCACTGCAACAGACAGGCCCTGTCTGACCAACAGTCATGGTATCACCAGGAAATGCACCATCTCTGTGGTAACATGGTGGTGCAGTGCACAAAACCAGTGTATTCAGAAGCAGAAGGCCACAGGTTCAAGCCCCAGCTGTGGTTCCTGCCAACCCAGTCCTCATATTTTACCCACTACTATAATGTGCTAATACAGACAGAACCTTTCGTGCAGATGACGTGAACATGCCCAAAACACCTACATTTTACCCTACAGAGCACAGACACCATAAACATGCACATTACCTAGAGCAGAGCCTCCCAAATGCAGTCCTGGAGGGCCAAACACCATTCAGGTTCCATGCTGCCTCTGATGAAGATGCCTGTGCTGCATTTCTATGCGCCACCCCCATGGTATGCAGATGTATCTCATGCATATTCATGAGGGACAGCATGAAAACCCAAACAGTGTTTGGCACCGCAGGACTGGAGTTGGGAACCTCTGCCGTAAAGCAGCAGCCAACAGGGGCAGACACACCCGCACCCACAGGCCCCATTATCCAAAGCCTCCTGGAGAGGCAGGACTTTGGGCTCTGTGTGCATCTCCCAATACTAGCACTTGCATACCTTAGTAATGCCACCGAAAACCTGGGAATATGGTACACATCTATCAAAAGGTTGCTATGATTACTGGCAGATAGCAATTCCTAGGTTAAGTACAATTGTCTGAGTGAGCTGCATCAAAGCAACCTTTCTGATGTCTGTGGAGTGTGCTACAGGTCTTGTGTCTGACAGTGTTTACCAACCTGGGGAGTGACTCCTACAATATTGCGTACCATAGCCATGCCTGCACTGTGCCCAGGACTGGTGTGGTGGCCTGGGCTGCCCAACATCTCTATAGTTGCACAATGCTGTCATAGGTGTGGGGAGTGTGTGTCTGTCTATCCAGTGTGTGGTGGCTGCCAACACCCTCCACACCCTCCACAGCCCACACTGCTAGCACTGTTGCCAGTATTGGCCTGCCAATGTGCATAATGAGGAGCAAGGTACTGTGGGAATAGCCTGGATAGGGTATCCTGGCCTGGCCGCATCTGCACAGGACATTGTAGTGCCCGGTACCACCTGCACGGACAGGGTGGCCATAGCATGTCCTGCTGGGAGGTCACTCTCACCCTGACTGAGCAGTGACCATGGCGTGGCTAGGTTCCCCCATAGTGCTATCTAGTATTTTTTATATGTGATATTTATGGGTTTCTTTTTGGGGCCCAATCACTGACTTATCTGCTTGGTGTGTATGCTGATATCCCCGTTCTGGGTACATGCATCTCCTCCAGGACCATGCAATATGGACTAGCTGGCGGACTGTCTGCAGCTAGTATGTGTCTTGCTGGAACACTGTGCAGGGTGCAGTGGTTGGAGGCTTGCTGCTGGAGAATGTCAGATAATGGTGGGGGGCAGCTGAGCATTTCCAGACCTGCCGTCTGTCTGCTATTGTGTTATGGATGTGTACTGCTCTACATTGCCTGCGTTGTAGGGTGTTTGGTCTCTAGCAGGACTGGGGTGATGGTCCCCTCTATTGCCACCATTGGATCTGTTGGCGGGAGATCCTGTCCCCCACCCTGAGCCCCAGAGGGTGCATTGGGTGGTGGTATGTAATCTCCCTGGTAACCACAGCAGAATGTGGGTGTGGTGCCGTACAGTCCTCCTGTAGCCAGCCAGGTGTTTATTAGCAGCTCTAGCCCACTGGTTACTTCACTGCCCATGGAGCCAGCGGTCATGGGTTCACAACCCACAGTGGGGTTCATCGATAGGGCTGTCTTATGCATTGTCTATTTTTGTTGTGTATTAGTGCTGCCGGCAGAACCACCCTCAGGGTACTGTCACCTTAGGGTTGCTCATAAGGCGCCTTATATGGCGCCCTATAAAGCATCTTATCAGGTGCCTTATATGGTGTCCTATAGGGGATATTATAGGGTGCCTTGGCAGACAGCGCACTTTATAATGTGCCCTATGGAGTGCCTTCTAGGGTGCCTTATGTGGCACCTTAGGTTACGCCACTGTGAGGGTGTGTTTGCTGGCAGCACTATTACAGTACACCTAAACTTCCTCACAGCTCAATACCTAACCCTTTCCAGGCCAAGCCCAACACTTTCGGGATCCACACTTCTGCCTAAATATTCCTATCAAATGGTATATAATACATGACTATGGCAGAGGAAATGTCACTATTGGAACATATTGAATAAGACAGGTACAATTTTCCTGACATATGCAAACTTTAACCCGGCTGCAGAATGTGGATTAAAATATTATAGTAGGCCTTCAAAGGGTTACACATGATGCCTCAGCCAGCCTTATTCATTAGGCACACTGGGGAATCAAACCCAAGACCCTTGGACCATCCGTCTGTGTAGTAGCCATTGTGCTACAGCTCTGTTTCTGTATTTGGGTGTCTGCGTGCCTTCTTATGCTTAACGCACAGTAACGCGCCCTGTAACGATCGTTGCTGCGTGGCGCGTTATAGCGCACGTTATCACTAACAATGTACCGCCCATGTCCTTTTTTGGCTTTCCTTCCACTAACGCGGCTCCTAACGCGAATCACACTAACGCAGTTTAGTAAACATACCCCCTAAAGCAGGGGTGGGGAACCCTGGTCCTGGAGAGCTGTAGACCAGTCAGGTTTTTGGGATATCCCTAATGAACATTCATGAGACATATATGCATTAGAGATATCCTGCCAACCTGACTGGTTTGTAGCACTCCAGGGCTGGATTTGGAGACCCCTGCCTTACACCTCTGTCATTTACGATTGTGAGTAGGCAAGGTGCAGATGTCCAAGACATCAAAAAGGTTAGATAGAAATTGTCACGTTCCTTCTCACTTCTCACCACCACCAAAATATTGTCTATTAGACAACTTTTTGGTGGTGGTGAGAATCGAGGAGGCATGTGACACATTCTATATACCCTTTCGATGTCTAGGACATCTGTACCTTGCCCACTCACAATCATAAATAACAGAGGTGTAAGGCAGGGGTCTCCAAATCCAGCCCTGGAGGGCTACAAACCAGTCAGGTTGGCAGGATATCTCTAATGCATATATGTCTCATGAATATTCATTAGGGATATCCCGAAAACCTGACTGGTCTACGGCTCTCCAGGACCAGGGTTCCCCACCCCTGCCCTAAAGCCTCCTGGGGCAAATGAATTATTAGCCCAAAGGATCTTTCCCAGCTCCTTCAGCCTTACCATGTGATCCCCACTAAACAAAATCCTGGCTGTGCATTAAGAACATAAGATATGCCATACTGGGTCAGACCAAGGTCAATCAAGCCCAGTATCCCATTTCCAACAGTGGCCAATCTAGATCACAAATACCTAGCAGTTTCCCCAGAAGACACAGGTTCCACAATGCTTGTATTGGAGCAAGCAGTGGATTTCCCGGGTCCCCTTTAATAATTATTTATGGATCTTTCCTCCAGGAACTTGTCCAAACCTTTTTTAAACCCAGCTACACTAACAGCTTTTACTACATCCTCTGGTAACAAATTCCAGAGTTTGATTATACGTTGAGTGAAAAAATATTTTCTCTTATTAGTCTTAAATAGGTTACACTGTAGCTTCATTGCATGTCCCCTAGTCTTTCTATATTTTGATGGCTTAGACAATCGATCTATATTTACCCATTCCACTCCATTCATTAATTTGTAGACCTCTATCATATCTCCCCGCAGCCATCTCTTTTCCAGGTTAAAGACCTCTAACTTTTTAGCCTCTCCTCATAGGTGTATCCTTTACCATTTTGGTGCCTCTTCTCTGTACCTTTTCTAATAACGCTATATCCTACTTAAGATATGGCGACCAGAATTGCACACAATATTTAAGGTGCAGTCACATCATGGAACAATACAGAGGCATTATAATATCCTTTGTTTTATTCTCCATTCCTTTCCTTATGATTCCTAGCATTTTATTTACTTTCTTGGCTGCCACTGCACACTGGGTGGAGGGTTTCAACATATTATCCACAATGATGCCTAAATCTTTTTCCTGGTTGGTGGTTCCTAATGTGGAACCTTGCATCGTGTAACCATAGTTTTGGTTGTTCTTTCCTTGGCGTATAACTTTACACTTGTCTGTATTAAATTTCATCGGCCATTTGAGCATCCAGTCTTCCAATTTAACAAGGTCCTCTTGCAATTTTTCACAATCCTCTTGGGTTTAACTACTTTGAATAATTTTGTGTCATCTGAAAATTTGATTGCCTCACTCATTATTCCCATTTCCAGGTCATTTATGAATATGTTAAAAAGCAGCGGACCCAGCACAGATCCCTGGAGACACCACTTTTCATCTTTCTCCATTGGGAAAATTGGCCATTTAGCCCTACCCTCTGCATTCTATCTTTTAACCAGTTCCTGATCCACAATAGTACACTGCCTCCTATCCCATGACTTTTTAGTTTTGCCAAAAGTCTCTGATGAGGGATCTTGCCAAAGGCTTTCTTAAAATCCAGATACACTATATTAACCAACTCACCTTTGTCTACCTGTTTATTCACACCTTCAAAAAAGCATAATAGATTAGTAAGACAAGACCGTCCTTGGCTAAAGCCATGTTGGCTGTCTTCCATTAAGCATGACTATCTACATATTCATAATTTTGTTCTTTATAATGGTTTTTACCATTTTTCCTGGTACTGACATTAGACTCACTGGTCTGTAGTTTCCCGGATCACCCTTGGAACCCTTTTTTAAAAATTGGCGTTACATTGGCCATCCTCCAATCTTCAGGTATTACAGATGATTTTAATGATAGTTCACAGATTACTAATATTAGGTCTGCAATCTCATATTTCAGTTCTTTCAACACCCTTGCATATATACCATTTGGGCCAGGTGATTTGCTACTCTTCAGTTTATCAAATAGTTGTAATACATCTTCCCGGTGTATCAATATTTCTTTCAGTTGTTCTGTGGCATCACCTTTAAATACCATTTCAGTCATGGGTATGATCCCTACATCTTTCTCAGTAAAGACCAAAGCAAAGAATTCATTTAGTCTCTCCGCTATGGCCTTTATTTATTTATTTAGCATACATTTGTATACCGCTACTTCCAGCGATCAGTAGCGGTTTGATTACAGATATGAATTTGTCGAATCATGACAGAAATTTTGCGGTATACACACATTGATTTGGAGGGGGAAGCACAGCACATGGGGAGAGGTCATATGTAGAGGAGTCAGACATTACATATTTACATAAACTGCAACCATGTTTCATTGGGTGGTATAATTTATACCCCTGGGATTATATCAGATTGTATTGACACTGGAAGAGATGTGTCTTGAGTTTCTTTCTGAATTCCATAAGGTCTTTGATAGCTCTTAGCTCTGGTGGTAGTTGATTCCAGAGGGACGGGGCCGAGTAGGAGTATGCTTGTTGGCTAGTGGTGGTAGTTACAGATCTGATAGCAGGGGGAACGTGGAGTATATTTGAGTGGATTGTTCGCCTGCTTCTGTTGGGTGGTTGCGTGCTGATAAGGGTGGAGAGAAAGGATGGCGCTATGTTATGTATAAGCTTGAAGGTGGTTATTAGTGTTTTATATTTTATCCGGGCTGCAATGGGGAGCCAGTGTAGCTCGATTAATAAAGGGGTAATGTGGTCAGTAAGGTTTTTTTTCATGACCCTAGCCGCTACATTTTGGGCCATTAGGAGAATGTTGAGGGTTTTCTTTGGAAGGCCCTGTAGGATGGCATTGCAGTAGTCGAGGTGTGGCATAATTAGAGTTTGCGCAACAGATCTGAAATCGTGAGGTTCAATGATGCTCCGTAGGGGTTGTAGGACTCTAAGTTTGTGGAAAACGGCCTTGTTGGTTTTGCGGAGGTGCTTTTCCATCTTTAGATTGCTGTCAAGTGTTACACCCAGATATTTTATTTCAGTCTTCGTGTTGTATGTATTGTTACATAGGGTGACTGACGCAGGAGGGTCAAAGTTTGGTTTTCTTGAGATATACATGACCTCAGTTTTCTTATGGTTGATCGCCATGTTGTTTTGCTGTATCCAATTTAACATCTCGGTGAGGCATGTTTCAAGCTGAGTATAGTTAGGGTTCTCGGTATCCAACTGTGTGTAGAGCATAATATCATCTGCATAAATGTGGTAGTTGATATTGTGGTGTTGGAGAATATTACAGAGGGGTCGCATATAGACATTGAAAAGTAGTGCCGAGAGAGCGGAGCCCTGAGGTATGCCTTGCGTTTGCGGGAAAGCTTCTGCTTCTTCGCCATTGAAATGAACCTGTGGCATTCTGTTGGTTATGTAAGAAGAGAACCATTTCAGGGGGGTTCCCAATATTCCTATTGATTCAATCCTTTGTAGGAGGGTTCCATGATGGACTGTGTCAAAGGCGGCAGAGATGTCAATGAAAATGAGTATAAACATTTTCTTTTTGTCTTCAAGGCCCTTGAGGAGGTTGTTAAGCAGTGCTATCAACAGTGTTTCCACCCCATGACGTTGTCAGAAACCGTATTGCTGTTCATCTAGGGTTTCATGTTCATCCAGATGGTCTTGTAGTTGTAATAGGACTGCCTTCTCAATGATCTTTGCGAGGAAAGATATGCTGGAGATGGGGCGGTAGGAGGCTGGGTCATCCTTGTTGAGTGAGTTGTTCTTTAGGATTGGCCTTATTATCGATTTCTTGAGTTGTGTGGGCATTATTCCTTGTTGCAGCGATTGGTTCACAATATGTGATACTTGGTTCGCAATATCTTGTTTTGCTGCCTTAACCCAAGCAGTTGGGCAGGGATCTAGCGGGGAGGTGGTGGTACGGATGTTTGTTATTATGTTGGTAATTTGCTGGACATCAGTGTTGTGAAAGTTGTTCCATGTTTTTTCCTGGTCAATATTGGTCATCTTGTTTAGGCGATGTTCCAGGTAGGTTTCGTTCAAACAGTGAGTGGGTGTGGTTGCAGTGAGTTTACTTGCATAATGGTCTGCCAGGGTTTGGGGTTTGATTACGGTACCACGGTGGTCTTCCAGAGGTACTTTTGTCAGTGATTTTGCTAGTTCAAATAGCTCATGAGGCTTATTGATAGCTTTGTTTAATAAGTTGGTGTGATGTGTCCTTTTCGCAGAGTTGACCTTGCCTTTGTATTTTGTGAGGTGTTTGAGGTATTCAGTCTTGTGTTCAATGGATTTGTTTCGTCTCCATTTTCTCTCCAGTCTTCGGAGTTCCCTCTTCGTTCTGGTCAGCGTTTCTGTGTACCAGGGTTCAGATCTGGGTTTAGTTGAGATCGGGGGGGTCTTCCATGTTGGGTGTGATGCAGCCTGGATTCCTGCGTCCCAGCTATTTGTTAGTTGATCGAGGTCCATGCATTCCAAATCTATGTGGGCGGTAATGTTACTTATGAGATCTTCCAAGTTTAATTTGTTGAAACCGCTTTGCGGGTGTACTGTTCTCCGAGCCTTTGCGTCTTTGGGTAAGGATGGCAGGTTTAAGCATAGATCAATTTGATGGTGGTCGGACCATGGTACTGGAGTTATCTTTATTAGAGGTTTTTCTTCGTTGCGCTGCTGATTCGTGGGTGTGAAGACCATGTCCAGGGTATTACCCTTGTCGTGGGTGGCCTCATTTATTAGCTGTTGATATCCTAGTTGGTTCATGGCTTCAAGGAAGGTCTTTGCGTGAGTAGGCGGCATTGAGGTTAAATTTAGGTCTCCCAAGATGATTTGGAATTTCCTGAGTTGTGTGGAGGAGATGCTCTCTAGTGCTATGGCAAGTGATTCATGGTGTGGCGAGGGGGGTCTGTATATCAGGCAGATGGATAGAGCTGAGTTTTCAACTTTAAGCAAATCGATGTCCATATTTGATAGCTGGTATGTGCTTGTTAATTGCAGGTTGGCTTTGGCGACGATGAGAACTCCTCCTCCTCTTTTATTGGTGCGGGGGCAGTTGTATAATTTGTAACCGGGTTTATTTATCTGGTTTAATAATGCTGAGTCGGTGTCTGTGATCCAAGTTTCAGTTATACAGAGGATGTCAGGCTGCTCATCTGTGATGATGTCATAGATTAGGTGGGTCTTGTTCCTGATAGATCTGGCATTAATGAGGATGATGTTGCATGCATCATGAGGCATTTGTGGTGAATGTATGTGGATGTTCTGCGTTAGCAGGGGTTTGTCTACATTCTGCCTTCTTGGTTTAGGGTTGCGGTGCCTCTGTGCCCTGTTATGCCTGGTAATGGAGATGGCGCGATTGTTGGATCATTGGAGGTAGTGTGGTAGGGGGTGAGTGGAGGCAGTGAGGGTGTTTGGATGGGGTAAAGAATGTATATTGGAGTGCAAATGTGTGGTAGAGAGTAGTAGAAGTTGGAGATGAAAGCGTAAGAAGGAACCAGTAAGAGCAGGTATATACTTAGAAAAAAGTTAAGGGGTGCCATTCCACAGTTGTTTGGTGGGCAGTTGTGTTTGGGCCGTGACCTGGAAGCTACAGTCTCTTTACAGTATCAAGTAGTATTTCAGTGGCCTAGTACCAGCAGTAACTTCACAGTAACAAGTAATATTTTGCAGTCAGTGGCTCAGTATCAGTATGCACGTTACAGTAACAAATAATACTTCACAGTCAGTTGCCTAGTGCAGTCAGAGGCCTAGTCTTCTCAGACACTTTACAGTAACAAGTAATATTTCACGGTCAGTAGCCTAGTATCAGCATGCACGGCACAGTGACAAACAATACTTTGCAGTAAGTGGTCTATTATCATCAGTAACAAGTAATATTTCACAGATACAAGTAGTGTTGTCCCCTCTTAGTGCCCCTTTTACCCCTCTATCATCTATCATAACTATCATAAATATTCTAGTTATTGAGAGCCTAGAGCATGATCCTACTGCAGCAAATTTTCAGAAGTGGAACTATTCAATCCTCCAAATTCCAGGTACTGCTGTCTGCTTCCCTCCAGGCACTTTTTCAGCCTTGGATGAAGGAACACCATCTACGTCCTCTTCCCTAGTGGACTTTACCCATCACTGGACATAGGTGTCCTTAGACACACCTTTAATTTTTCCTATGGTGAAAAGGAGGCAAAGGCCAGATGAACCCTCTCTTTTTCCCTGACCCCTACCAACTTGGTAGATAGGGCTCAGCTTCTCAATACCTGGAGCTCAGGGCTGGTTGACCTCACCACCTGTCTTAGGAAGGCAGAACAGAGGGAAAAGTCACTGCCATCTCAAAATAGTGTTTGAATGTCTTTTCCTGACATCAGCATATTTCCATAACTCCAAATAGGAAGCCATCTACATATGCCTACAGTATAAGAGTATCTAAGTTATCTAAGCTAGCAGTAATGCTATACATACATTAATTTTGCCATGAGTTTTTGAGCTACTAACCAAGGTACACATGGTCAGTTTCTAGGACATTTAATGACCTGGTTCACACCTACAATGGAGGAAGTGCATTCAAGCAGATCCATGCATATGCATTGTAGAGATTCCGAAAAACTGAATGAATGGCAGCCCTCATGGACTGAGTCTGGGAATCCCTGCTTTAAAGCATCAACCTAAAACATATAATACATATGCTTTTGAGATTTCACAGGCTCCTTCTTTAGATTTATCTATCTATCTACAGATCTATCTATCTCAGATCTATCTATCTACACCTGATATTTCAGGCCCATACTTCTGCCTACCTATCGAACATCACTGCCTGGATGTCTCACTGCTGTTTGAAATTGAACATGGCCAAAACCGAACTTCTTATTTTTGCCCCTAAACCATCCTCCCCTCTTCCTCCTTTCTCTATCTCTGTAGATAACACTCTTCTTCCTTTTTCATCAGCCTGTAACCTTGGGGTCAACTTTGACTCCTCCCTTTCCTTCTCCACACATATCCAACTGATTGCTAAAACCTGTCATTTCTTTCTCTGTGACATTAGCAAAACGTGCCCCTTCCTTGCTGAACATACTACTAAAACACTTATCCACTCTTTAGTCACCTCCCATCTAGACTATTGCAACCTTCTCCTTGCTTATCTCCCTCCGAGTCATCTCTCTCCCCTTCAATCTATTCAGAACTCTGCTGCACGGCTAATCTTCCACCAGCCCGGATATACTCATATAATCCCTCTTCTCAAGTCACTTCATTGAATCCCTTTCCATTTCCGTATCCAATTCAAACTTCTTCTGACCTATAAATGCATTCATTCTACTGCTCCTCACTACCTTTCCTCTCCCTACACCCCTCCTCATGAACTCCGCTCTTCCACTGGCTTGCTTCTCTCTATGCCCTTTTCTGCCACTGTGAAATCCAGACTTCGATCCTTTCACCTTGTTGCTCCTTATGCTTGGAACAAATTACCTGAGTCTGTATGTCAGACTTCATCTCTCCCCCTTTTTAAATTCATGCTGAAGACTCACCTCTTTGAGGCTACTTTTGGATCCTGATCCCTTGTTTTTCTATGTGTTTCCTTACCTTTCCCTATTTGTACCTGTGTTCTCAGCTATTGTATTGTCTGTCTTGTTTAGATTGTAAGCTCTGATGAGCAGGGACCGTCTTTTATATGTATCTGTGCAGCGCTGTGTACGCCTTGTGGCTCTATATAAATGATTAATAGTAAGAGTAATAGTAGATATATTTCTGGGAATGCAACTAACGAGATGGCTGCTGAGTGATGCAGTTTGCCATGTAGCACTGTTGTGTAGGTCATGCAGTTTCAGAGTTTGATGTGAACGAAAAACTGCAATGCATTTTTGATTTTGTGATTGTTTGGCACATCTGAATACCTGGTTCAAAACTGTATAAAAACATATGGGAATTTTGATAGTATCCAATTCTAGTAGATATACTGATCCTGAAAAAAATGGTTCTTTGCATGTAGTGATAACTTATATTGGACCAAAGATATTGCTGCATGTAAGCTTTAGAAAATAAATTAATTTATATTTTTAAGTTGTTGAAAATCATTTCATAAAACTTTGAGGATAATAATGATCAAAGAAGAAACAACATATGAAATTAAGGGGCCCTTTTGTTAAAGTTCATTAGGTTTGTACATTTCATGCGTTTAGCATGAAAATTAACATGCGTTAAGTACAAATCTTGTGCAGTAAATGTCAATGGTGTGACTAGCATGTTGCCAACAGTTAATATGCGGATGCATACCCTAACGCGGGTACATTACCTCCATTACTGAGGTGGAGTCAAATGCACCCATGCTAACTGCCACATTGACAATACACGATATGTCTCCGCAGGCTAACTGCTATGTGCCCATCATGCCCACTCTCTGTCCCATCCCACCCATTTGGCACACTAAAGCACTACTGGAAGTTAGCGTGAAAATCTACGTGTGTCAACTGTCAAGCCCATGTGGTGACTGTTACTGCAGGCTTGAGTGTACAGTTAATGTATGTCAAATCATGCGTTAACTGCAGAGCGTATTTCAATAAAAGAGCCCCTAAAATGCACTGGAAAGCAAGAAGAGGCAATCCACAAGAAAGGAAGACACAGGAAGGGAGGTTGAAGAACAGCATATGGAAATGTATTACAAAGATACGTAGAGAAATAGCCTAAAATACAGTATACAGAAATAAAGAGACATACAACATTCAAAGTCATCACATAAATTTTATTTTTATTTTTTATTTATTTAACATTTTTTATATACCGCACTATTTAACATCAGCGCGGTTCACATGTAACACAAATGTCCAGTGTGGGAAAACTACATTGGACTTACAATAAACAGGAATTTGAACTTGGAGAACAGGTCAAACTATGTACATCACTCTTCAATCTATCTATGCATGTATTTAAAGGCCATTGTGAGGTGTAGAGTTAAGGTGATTAACCGGGAGAGGAGGGACGGAGGGTCGGAGAGGGCGATTGGATGGATGGTGGGTAAGGATGAGGTGTGGCTACGTAATGTCTTCTAAGTTGGGGAAGCATTGCAGGAAGAGGTAGTGCTTCAAAGCCTTTCTGAATTGGTGAAGGTTGTTTATGGCACGGATGTTGGTTGGTAGGTTGTTCCAGCATGAAGGTGCTGATAGCGCAAAGGCGCGGTCTCTGGTGGTTTTCGTACATTTGGTGATGGGTTTCGGGAGTATTAGGGAGTTGGTGGCGGCAGATCTTCTCAGTCTGTTGGGTGGAGTGAGTTGAATAAGTTCAGAGAGGGCGCTGGCTGTGCATTTGTTGATGGCTTTGAAAGTTATTGTTAAGATTTTGAAGGTGATCCTGTGGCGTACTGGGAGCCAATGTAGCGTTTTCAGGATGGGGGTGATGTGCTCCCTTCTAGAGGCTTGGTGAAGGGTTCGGGCTGCAGTGTTCATTGCTAGCTGCAGAGGTTGAAGAGTGCACTTCGGAAGGCCGTGGAGAATGGAGTTCGCATAGTCGAAATGGGGCATCACCAGTGACTGAAAGACTGTTCGAAAGTCCTCTGGCTCAAGTAGAGGTCTGATGTTACGTAACATACGGATCTTGTGGTAGATAGCTTTTGAGATGTTGCTTATCTGGGCGTTTAAGTTGAGATGTTGGTCGAGCGTTACTCCAAGGTAACGTATCGTTGACTTTGTGAGAAGTTTGGCATTTAAATTAAATATCTAATATGCTGGAAATATTAGAAAGATGCTCCAGTTCTGATGTTTAAAGTCAGTCTCAAGAAAACCAGACAAAGGTTTAAGTTCCACAAATAATCTCTTATATTAGTGCACTATAGTTGCCCTCCCAGCTGTAAAGCTTCCTTATGAATTTTCAATTTTTTTTCGTTATTAATTGTTTATTATTGGTATTGCATGGGCAAATTCTTTTTCTGTCCCACAAATGAATTATCCAGCTGTTGCGGTAAAATGTTTAAACCCAATCTCTGCCAGGAATCCATATGTATAAGACGAGCAATGCCACTTTGCCCTCAATCAGAGCTTCAACATTTCCTACATCATGTTTCACATCAAAATAACCCTCTACAGGTTGATAGCTGACCTTTCCCCCATTTCACCAGGGGATAAATTCCAATCTAGAGGAGTTAAAGCTTTTTTAGAAATTGAAAGAACATCATATAAGGTCTTTAAAAGCTTCAACAGGGGAAAAATGCAATTTAGAAAAGTTCATGCACCTTCAATTTCTATATTAAATATTATTATTTCCTAATTCTATATTATTTTTTAAAAGACAAATTATTTTTTAAAGAAAAAGCGTTGGGCCAAGCTGGAACCTGGGTTTTATATTCTGGCTCAGATCTTCTGCTGCCCAGGGTGACTGGGGTTGGGGATGTTACAAGTCAGTGTTCACAGCCAATGTTGGGGGTGGGGAGAGCCATCATCATTGTGAAATGGTGACACCTAGTGGTTGGATTTAGGGCCCATGATTGCAGGATTCCAGAAGGTCACCAGGTGCATGGCCACCGGCTGAGGACTGTCACTACTATGACTACTACTACTACTATCACCAGGGCCAGCCTGTCCACTAGGCGGACTAGGCAGCTGCCTAGAGTGGCAGAGCTCAGTGGGCGGTACGGCAGCTGTGTGCTTTGATAGACATGGCCTGCTGCCCTCCCCCCCCCATGATGAGCTACGCCAACCCCACCCCCCATTGCCGCTGATTTTGGCATCACGGGAAGCTAGGCTTGGCAGCATGCCATATGCTTCGGCACACATGGCCTGCTGCTTCTGACCCCCCTCAAAGTTGTGTCGGAGGGGAGTCAGAAGCAGCAGACCATGTGTGGCAAAGCACATGGCCTGCTTCTGCCGCTGAGCCAACCCCGCTTCCGAAATCAGCAACAGCAAGGGAGGGCGGCAGCATGGTTCAGCACAAAGAGGTCATAGCTGGGGTGACAGAAACCCTTGGGCTGGCCCTGACTACTATTACTATAAGCAGGGCTGGTTCAAGGGTTTCTGCTGCCCTAGCTAGAAACCTGGCCTTGCCACCCCACTAGTGCTGCCACCCCCAGCTGCTGCCAATTCCATCTCGGGAGGTGGGCAGTGGCAGCAGCAGTATTTTGAAAAGCAGGCGCAAAAGCAGCCATTTTTGGAAATACTGCCGCTGCTGTTGCCCACCTCCTCCCCAAACAGAATCGTAAGCGACTGGGAGGGGGGCGGCACAGCCAGTCATGTGTGTCGCTGCCGCCCCCCACCTGGGCCAGCCTCCTAGCTCACCTAGTGGATGGGCTGGCCCTGGCTACAGTCTAATCAAGACAGACAACACAACAACTGGGAAGTAGAGTTTATCTAGGAGAGTGGTAGAGATACACATAAGAGGTGGAAAGGAGACTAAGAGGATCAGGATCCAAAAGCGATCATGAAGGGGCGACGTTTTAGCTTGGATTTGAATAGGGCCAGAGATGGAGCCAGACGCATGACTGGACTAAAGTAAGCTGGAAGGGAATATAAAATATAGAGAAACTCTACAGATAATTGTAAATGAAGGTTCATGGTACTGCAAAACTAGTTACAATTGAGCTGGAACCATAGATAAGCAGCAAGAAGCTACTTTTTCTTCAAGAGTGAGAATTTTCTGAGTGGGATCCACAATCTTTTTCTCCTGTTGTAATATTCTGGAAAGAACCTTTTCGGAAAGTAATTTTGTGCACTATCTTTGACTGCTTATTCTCTGTGGGATCTTACGGCAATGTCTGACCTCAGGTCTGAGCGAGACCTACCCTACTAAAGAGTCCAGATCCCACCTTTCATTTGTGCGGCATCACTATTGCTGCTGGAGCTAAAAATTACATAAATTGATCATTAAATTTGTTCTACTTGCCAGAGATGGGCCAAAACGACGGTAGGAACATACCTTCCTCTTTTATTTGCCATGGAAGGTTACAATAGGCAAATGTTTGGGTTGATATTCAAAACGACCTATTTGTATAGTGGCTGTCAGTATGTGGATAAATCCTCTGAGTGTTGGTGTTATCCTAACCCTATGGATAGTTGGGAGCATTCAGCTGCTTTCAGTATAGCTATGCGGTATAATTTAGGACACCAAAAAGGCTGCTTAGCTAAGCAGATGAATATTTCCTCAATCTGTAGAGCGGCAGTAGTTACGGCTTTCTGCAAATATACAGCGCTACTTGCCATTCAGATAGCAGTGCTGAATATGCATGGATAATTTAAATGCCATGACCGGTGTTTAAAAGAAAACTTTGACCATGGCATTTGAATATTGGCCCAATACAATTTAAAGTGGGCATATGGCCATTGACACAAAGAGGCCAAATTCAAAAAGAGAGCACGCACTTGGGCCAATACCAGGCGTGCATACGTTTTTAATGGCATGTGGGTCTTTTCTTCAGACAGGAGCTTGAAAAGCTGGCACACATTTCCTTTGGCTAAATCATGTATTGATTCAATAAAGCACATCACTACTTGCAAAAAAATCTGAGTATAGTTAGCGATTTCTTCTGGCTATATAAAAGGCAGTTTGGTGAAGGTGTGTGATGAGTAGGTGAAGTTTTGGATATCACTTTTACCCCCAAGGAGTGCCAATTATTCTGACCAGAGGAAGGGAAGTTAGCTCCCAAAATTAGTCAAGAAACATATAAAGGTAGTCCAATAAGTATCACCTTATATATATATATTTTTTGTTGTTGTTGTTGTTTTCTATTTATTGCCCTTTATTTTGATGTATTTAAGTGGACTAAGATGGCAATCAAAATACTTGCCCTGGAATAAAAAAAAAACAGGGAAAAATGTTCCTGAGGTTTTTGTGGGTTAGGAATGGATGGACATGGAATAGTTTTGCCATCTAGGCATTCAGGCAAGGTGGTCTGGCGGGGTGAAGGACAAAGGAGAAAGAGGAAACAAAGTTGTTCTTTTCCATAATTTTTTGATGGCCTTTTCTACTATAATGATATGTAGACACTTCAAATACTGTTTTAACCATAGAATCACAATTATTATTTATTTAATTTGTTAGTTGCTACATATTTCAAAGAAAATGGAGACTATGTGCTTTCTAAAACCATTAAACAATAAAAGCAGGAGCCATGGATAAGATGAACAATAAATCAAACACGGCACCAATTGTTTTGTAAGAAGTCAAATAAATATTCTAAAAATCTGCAGTCAACCAAAATGCTTGCCTAAAAAGTCATGCTTTGAATAACTCCTTGAATGTCAAATAATTTTTGGGTGTACCATGCATTGTTTAACAATCACGATGCATGTTTGCTCTATGCCATCCAGGTCAAATCAAAAGTTTCTCAGTGCTGATGGAGCTGCCAGCATCAAGGAGATTTCTCGAAAGTCTTGTTCATATGCAAATTTGACCTTTTAGAAATTAGATTTTAATTTGATTCAGGTAAGTAGCATTCATCATTTTATGATATGAGTGCTAATATCCTGTGCAACAATAGTTTACGGAGTCCAGATGTTTTCACTAAGCCTTACTGGTTTGTTTATTAAGATTTTACAGATTTTGTTCAGAAAGCAATTATGCTATTTATTCATCCAAATAGCTTTTGCTTTACCTCAAAATATTCAATTTCTTGCATCCTGTTCAACATATTTTTTTCAGTTTCAATATCTTACACTCTTATATTGTTTTGTATTCAACAATTATACAGTAGCTTAGTATAACAAGATCATATATTGTAGTTAGACTTGATGGATTTGAATGGCAAGACATCATGAAAATGTACCATAAATGCTTAATCCTTTTCTGCATAAATCCATGTATGCTATATTGTACAAAAGTTAATTTCTTTAGTATACTCAGTTAAGAGAAATACTGGAGCCCAGTAGCTGCATAGTCTCTTCCCATCCAACACAGTGCTAAACCTGTCTGTCTTATTGACATAGGGGCATGTACTAAAGTGCAGTAAGTTTTTGCACTTACTGTACAGTAAGAGCAAAATTTTGCATGTGGTAAAGGGAAAGGCAATATGCTAACTGTTGGGGGACATACTCAACATGTCCCCTGTAGTCACCATATAGAAAAGTCCCTTACCATACGTTAACATCATTCACAAATAGCGCCTTTCTGACATTGCTGCTTGGATGTCTCACTGCCGCTTGAAATTGAACATGGCTAAAACTGAGCTGCTTATTTTCCCCCCTAAACCCTTCTCTCCCTTTCCCTTCTCCCTTTCTCTGTGGATAACTCTCTAACCATCCCTGTCTCCTCAACTCGCAACCTTGGGGTTGTCTTTGACTCCTCTTTCTCCTTCTCCACACACATCCAATTGATAGCTAAAACCTGTCGTTTCTTTCTCTACTATATCAACAAAATTTACCCATTCCTTTCTGAACACACTGGAATATTGCAACTTGCTCCTTTTTGGTCTCCCTCTGAGTCACCTCTCTCCCCTTCAATCTGTTCAACACTATGCTGTGTACTAATCTTCCGCCAGCCTTGTCATGCTCATATTACCCCTCTTCTCAAGTAACTTCATTGGCTCCCTATCCATTTCCGCATCGTTCAAACTTCTCCTGCTGTAAGTGCATTCACTCTGCAGCTCCTCACTACCTTTCCTCTCTTATCTCTCCCTAAACACCCCCCCCCCCTCGGGAACTCCGCTCTTCTGGCAAATCGCTTCCATGTGCCCTTCTCTTCTATTGCTAACTCCAGACTTCGCTCCTTTCACCTTGCTGCTCCTTGTGCCTGGAACAAACTACCAGAGTCTTTACGTCAAGCACCTTCTCTGACCCTTTTTAAATCCAGTCTGAAAACTCACCTCTTCGCTGCTGCTTTCGGATCTTGACTCACCTGATCTCCTTTGTGTTTCTTTGCCATTCCCCCTAGATGTATGCCATGTTTACAGCTACTGTGTTGTCTGTCTTGACTAGATTGTAAGCTCTGATGAACAGGGACCATCTTTTACATGTGTCTGTGCAGTGCTGCGTACGTCTTGTAGCGCTATACAAATGTTCAGAAGTAGTAGTAGTGAATGCCACCAACGGAAGTGTCATTAAGTGCATCCGTGCCAACTGCAACATTGACCATTAATGCATGGTGATTCCTCCTGTGCTAATTGCAATGTATAGTCCATACCCACTCTTTGCCCCTTACCCTCCCAGTCCACACCCTGTTGCTCAGAAAGGGGGTTATTTTAAAAACCCTCTTTGCATTTTAAATGTGGATGTAGTGGCAGAAAACACTGAAGCTGCGCCCACATGCAGAAAACACCATTTTAGAATGGTCGCTAGATATAAGTCCCACCCCCAACATGTCAATCTCTGCACGTCTCTGCCAGGGACATAGCGGGGGTGTTTCTGGGTGTGGTCTGGTGGTGCATATTTCTGCATGCCTATGAAGTACTTCACATAGGCCAGAGACATGCAAAGCATAATTTCTATATGTGACAATCTACACCTGCAATAAATCACAAATAAGGACTGGACTTTGTTGTTTTTTGGGACTGCTTGTGGCAGTGATGAGTGAAAGAGCCTGGCCTGTGAGTTATTTCCATGACTGGCATCTGTATCCATGTAGGTATCTCATCCTATATCGTTTGTTCCTCTGCCCTTCTCAGACCTGTCTCCCTCCCCCTTTTGAACACTGCCAGATTCCTACACCCTCATCCCCTCCTCCAGCTGTGCTAATCCCTAATCCCCTATGACACACTCCCTGGACTTTGGTGCATGAGTCTTCCCTCTGCCTGTCTGTGAGTGGCTGAATATTCCCTGCAGCCTCTGTGTCTTTGTGTGATTCCCTGCCACCTGTCTGTGTGGGGAGGTGTGTGTATGTAGGAGTGGGTATGCGGATGTATGAGTGTACAGGTGGATGTGCAGTGCTGTGGGTATTGGTAGTGGGCGTCACTGGGTATTGGTGGTGATGGGAGCACAAGGTTTAGGTGCTGGGAGTCACTGGATGTGTGTAGTGGGAGTAACTGCATATTGGTGTTGGGTATCTCTGAGTGTTAGTTGTGGGAGGCAGGAGCATTGGATAAAATGAACACATTGGTTGTGCTGGTCCTGCTGCACAAGGACCACAGGGAACACAGGAGAGCTACTAGAGGCACCAAGATCAGAGGGTGTACAGACCAAGGAGCCTATTCATGGACCTCAAGGATGAGCAGTATCTCACAAGATTCTGCTTTGACTGAGCAGCCATCCATTTATGCCAGGAGCTAGAGCCATTCCTCCGCTCCACCCACACAGAGAGGCCTCCCCATGCCTGTCCACCTTAAGATCACCACAACCCTCGCCTTCCTAGCCATTGGCAGTTTTGGTTGGTTGCCACTGTGGGTCTCAGCAAGTCAGCTGTCTCATCGTGCATCTCACAGTTCCTGAGGGCTTTTTTAACTAACATTGCAGAATATGTAGCCTTCCCATGGATGTGCAGTAGAGAAAACTAACCATGAGATGGCCCACTTCACATTTGTAATGGGGATCATTGATTGCACCCATGTGGCCCCCAGGCCCCATGAGGGAAGGAGGCCACCTACCACAACAGGAAGACATTCAACTCATTCAACATGCAGATGGTCTGCAATGCATGGGGGAGATAACTGCAGTATTCCCCAGGTTTCCAGGTGTCTGCCATGACTCATACATCCTCACTCACTCTGACATCTATGAGAAGTTTGAGAGCAGAGAGATCAGGACTGTACCAAGCCCTATGCGAGTGGTGTGGCCGCACATGGCGCAAAGACTTAAAGGGTGCATTTTGGCTCTCTGCCATTGCCTGCCACTGCCACTTTTTCGGCGGCAGGCAGCAGCAGAGAGACGAAATGCACCCCTTAAGTCTTTGCGCTGGCACACTAAGCAGGTCTGGTCTCTCCGGGAGGGACCAGACCTGCTTAGCGTGCCAGCGACTTGCAGATCGGGCATGCATCCCCCCTCCTGTACCCCCATAAAGTGTCTAAATGGAGGTGCGGGAGGGGGGGCACACGCCCAATGTGCAAGTCGCATAGGGTGCATTTCAGTTTTGGTACGGCCCTGAGAGAGATCATTGGTGGATGGCTGCTAGGTAAGCCACACAGCAGCCCTCTCCATCACCTACATAATCACCTGCTTAGAGGTAGCACTGCAACCTGGGAACTGAAGCACTTGGACCAAAGAACCGATAGCTGCAGTGCCCACCTAACACATGAAACACTCAAGTGCTATACTCTGATATGTGTACTTTTCCCCCTTACCTACTGTATGTAGGTGATAGAGGATACCCACTGAAGTGTTGGCTACTGACTCCCATCATGGTGTCATACACAGAGGAAGAGAAATGCTACAATAGGACCCACAGGAACATGCATGCCATCATAGAGAAGACATTTGGTCAACTCAAGAGCTGCTTCTGATGCCTTGACTGATCCTGAAGTGAACTGCTGTATAGCCCTGATAGAGTATGTGATATCTTCATGGCCTGCTGCATGTTCCATAATCTGGCAATGAGGCACCGACAACCCCTCACTGAACAGCAGGATGCAGCAGACCCAGACGATGATGAAGATACTGACAGGCCAAGGCAGAGAGACAGACAGAGAGCAGCCATATCAACTAGGGGTTGCAGCAAGAGATGACCTCATGCACAGGCACTTCATGTGAAAGTAGATGTTTATTTCCAGATACCAAGCCATTCACATTGCAGTGGCCACCCTCTACCATTTCTCTTCCCACCCTCATACCCATCCCAGCCCACAAGACAACTCCCATCCCCCAGCACAAGCCCTGCACAACTCCCATCCCAACAAGGCCACTGGCAGGCTCAACAACCTCCTCTCAAAGCATTTCAACACAGCAATTTACACCCCAGGAGCCATATCCTGCCCTCTCCTATCCTGCTCCCCCACAACAGCCTCTCAAAGGGTGTCCATAAGAAGACAGGGTTACTTCTTCCTGTGTCCTGTTCCCTGACCTTTGCCCTTCTGCACCTTACCCCCAGCCCCATCCTCAAGATTCCTGACTATGTTGGGATATGGCTGTGCTGGCTGATGTCTCAATAGACTCTGAAGAACTGCCAGTTCAGATGGTTGTTGCAATTCTTCATGAAGGAGAAAAAGAAAACTGGATCCCCCCTTCCATGGGACAAAGGCCCCTATATGTTGGAAGAGGGTGGTGGTAGTTGGGCTGATAGTGGTACTGGGGTGGCAAAGCTGGAGGTAGTGGCAGCTATGCTGGTGGCAGAGAGTGTACACATGCTCCTCTTTGGGGCCCATGAAGATGAGGTCACAGATAGCACTGTGGTGGTATCCAGAGAAGAAAGGGGGCCAAAGGGCTGTGTGAGCATGTATTGCATATACAAAATCACAATGCAAAAAAATTTTTAAGGAATAAATATTACATCAATAATAAATATTACATCAATCCAAAAAAAATCACAGAATATAAATAATACAATAATTGGTGTGTTATAAATATTTATGAATCATAAATTGTTTTAAAAATTTAATCAACAATACCAACATATAAAAGATAATACTTAAAAAACAATAGCACATAATAAATTTTACAAATAAAGGTTCCCCAATACATATAACATTATTCATTTATTAATAGAAATTTAATTAATTAATAACCCCCCTAATGTTCTTCAATACCTTAATACATGTATAAAAATACAATATAATTTAGTCCCCTCTATCTCATATAGTCATACAACATGTACTGCTGCATATCCCTTGCAGAACCATGATGAACTTATTCAGGTGTTCTATTGCATGCAGCAGTCTCTTCTGGAGTCGGATATGGCATTCCTTGAGTTGAGCGTGGCATTCCTAGAGGGAAAAAGATCATCTGAGCAGCTCTGTATGTTTGATACATTGTGCCTGACATTGGACTCTGCTTTAGTGTCTTTCTCAGCTCTTTGAAGCTACTGACACCTAATCAGGAGTTAGTGGCCCTGATTAGCCTGTGAAAGAACTGAGAGCAGCTGAGGCCTGCATAAAAGGCTTCAGAGCCCTGCACTGTTGAGGCATTCCTAACAGGGGCTATACATTTCAAGCAAAGGTAAGAGTTTGTGGCTTTTTAAATTACAGCTCTCTGCCTGGGAGCTCTTAAAAAGGTGCCAAAATCCGAGATGTTATGGAGAGTTTGCCGAGACTCATCAAGCCCACTGACTATTACCCAATGTTGCTAATCCATGTCGACACAAATGATACTGCTAGGTATCCCTCTGAGCATATCAAAAGTGACTTTATGGTTCTGGGACAGAGGGTGAAGCATATAGGTGCACAGGTGGTGTTCTCTTCAATCCTCCCTGTTGAGGGTAAAGGCCAAGGCAGAGAAGCTCGCATCCTGGAGATGAATGCATGGCTGTGTGGATGGTGTCATCGAGAGCATTTTGGTTTCCTGAACCATGGGTTGCTGTTCCAAGAGTTGCAGAGCAGAGATGGTGTCCATCTGTCCAAGAAAGGTTGAAGTGTCTTCAGTAGCAGACTGGCTAATCTACAGAAGAGGGCTTTAAACTAGATTTGTTGGGGATGGGTGAAGAAAGCCCCCAGGTAAGTGAAAGCCCCCAGATAAGTGAAACATTAAACACCTTTATGGAAATGAGTAAAAGGGGCAACATATGGAAAGCGGTGTATATAAATGCCTGTAACATGGGAAATGTGATCCCAAATGTTAAAGCTTTAATGGGAATGGCTAACTTGGATTTAGTGGCAGTTACAGAAACATGTTTCACAGAAAACCATGACTGGGATGCAACTATACCAGGCTATACCTTATTCAGAAAGGACAGGGTAGGAAGAAGGGGAGGAGGAGTGGCACTATATGTAAAAAATAATATTAAAGCTTTGGAATTACAGAGCTTAAAAGGGAGAGAGGAGGCACTGTGGGTTAAACTAGAAAGAGGAAAAGAGAAATCCATTTGCATTGGTGTGATATTCAGACCTCCCTCACATGAGAAAGAGGTGGATGGAGAGTTAATTGAAGACATACACAGTATTGCTAGGAATGGGGAAGTGCTACTGATAGGGGATTTCAATATGTCAGATGTTGACTGGCAAATTCCTGCTGCAGTATCATCTAGAAGTAAGGAGATCCTGGATTCTCTATAGGGAGAACATAAGAACATAAGAACATAAGATATGCCATACTGGGTCAGACCAAGGTCCATCAAGCCCAGTATTCTGTTTCCAACAGTGGCCAATCTAGGTCATATGTACCTAGCAGTTTCCCCAAGAGACACAGGTTCCACAATGCTTGTACTGGGTCAAGCATTGATATCTTCGGTCACTTCTTAATAATGGTTTATGGACATTTCCTCCAGGAACTTGTCCAAACCTTTTTTAAACCCAGCTACACTAACAGCCTTTACTACATCCTCCGGTAACAAATTCCAGAGTTTGATTACACGTTGAGTGAAAAAATATTTTATTAGTCTTAAATAGTTTACCCTGTAGCTTCATTGCATGTCCCCTAGTCTTTCTATATTCTGATAACGTAAACAATCGATCTACGTTTACCCGTTCCACTCTGTTCATTAATTTATAGACTTCTATCATATCTCCCCTCAGCCGTCTCTTTTCCAGGTTAAAGAGCCCTAACCTTTTTAGCCTTTCCTCATAGGAGTATCCTTCCATCCCTTTACCATTTTGGTGGCTCTTCTCTGAACCTTTTCTAAAATCGCTATATCCTTTTTAAGATATGGCGACCAGAATTGCACACAATATTCAAGGTGCGGTCTCACTATTCAGAACTATTCAGGCAATTGGTAACAGACCCCACACGTGAAGGGGCCATACTGGACTTGGTGCTTGCCAATGGTGAAAGTGTTTCTGATGTTATAGTGGGAGACCATTTTTCATCCAGTGATCACCAGATGGTGTGGTTCAGTATTAGGACCAGGGCTGATAGAATCCATTCAAAAGCAAGGGTCTTAGACTTTAGGAAAACTAACTTTGCCAAAATGAACCAATACCTCAGGGGGTCATTAGCGGATGGGAACAGCTGGGGGATGTAGAAAAACAGTGGGCAAAACTGAAAGGGGATATTTTAAGGGCAACCAACCTTTTTGTTAACATGGTAAATAAAGGTAAAAGGAAAAGGAGACTGCTATGATTTTTGAAAGAAGTAGCTGAAAAGGTGAAGAAAAAGAGGGAGGCCTTCCTAAAATACAAGAGATCACAGAGAGAGGAAGACAGGTATCTATATTTGAAAAAACGTAGGGGTATGTTTACTAAACTGCAGTAATGTCATTTGCGGTAGGTTCCAAGGTAAAGTAGAGATGCCCATATAAAGGCATGGGCGTTGCATCGTTACAGCAAGCTGACAACTAACGCGCGTTAAAAGACACCGTAGACTAACGAGCATTATAAGGCGCCTTGTAAAGTGCCTTGTTAGGCGCCTTGCAAGGCGCCTTATAAGGCGCCCTGTAAGGTGCCTAGTAAGGTGCCATGTAAGGGGCCTTATAAGGTGCCTAGTAAGGTGCCTTATAAGGTGCCTTATAAGGTGCCATGTAAGGTGCCTTATAAGGTGCCATGTAAGGTACCTAGTAAGGTGCCATGTAAGGTGCCTAGTAAGGTGTCTTATAAGGTGCCTAGTAAGGTGCTTTATAAGGTGCCATGTAAGGTGCCATGGAAGGTGCCTTATAAGGTGCCCTGTAAGGTGCCTAATAAGGCGTCCTATAGGGCCTCCTAGGCTAAGCGCCATATTAGGCACCCTTGGACAAGGCACCACAGAAGTCACCCTGGGCTATGGAACCATAGGTGAAGGTGGCCTAACAAGGTTATGGTGTCCTAGGTTAATGTGCCCTAGGGACTGCAAGGTGCCTCAGGATGACATGCATGACCTCTGCGGAACAGAGACAGATGTAGCCCTAACACTAGATAGAGCACTCAGGAAAGGCAATGAACAGGTGAGTGAAGGAGGGAGAAGTGGGAGCCGCTGGACCTGCCATATCTGTGGGCATCCCATGTGCCTGCCAGTTCAATGACAAACATGGTGGGGCAGCACAGGGTGTTGGCAATGTAAAGTGCCAGAAAAACAGTTGGTGGCAGACAATGGGAATACATGTCCACCAGTGGAGGCAGAGGTGGCAGGATAGTTACAGTGATGGGTGGACATAGGAGTGGTGGTGCCATGCAGATCAGGCACAGGTGAGGCAAGCATGAAGAGGCGCAATGCAGGAAAGGGTATGACATGGGGTGGCAGCCTGCACTGGCAGACAGGACTCTACACAGCTGACAGATGCAGGTAGACGGACCAAGGGAATGTTGGCAATTGTGGCAAGGGTATTATGGGCTGGAAGCACAGATCTGCAAAAATATGACCTCTACAGGCATGCACACTATATGAGTAGGACAGGCATGAGAGAGGGGAACAATGAGGAACTGAACCCAGGAACACTGCCAAGAATGGCATTGTATTAACCAGTAGGCTATACCCCATGGTGTATGTCACAGCAATGTCTGGGTACAGAAGGACTGCAGGTCACCGCACAAATTGTCTGCTCTGAGTGCCAGGATAGGGTAACCCCACCAGTACCCATGATGCAATGTGCATGCTGAATAGCTGTCTACAGTTGATTACCAAATGGGGTCTGCACCTCTCTGGTCCACCAGCTTGGAAAGACGAACTGGACAGTGCGTGATACTGGCACGGAGTAGCTACAGACCATGCCATTGTGCAGGTTCTGTGTTCACCCTGAGCGATAGGATGGGTGCCCAGCACTGGGTCTGCAGTACATGTGCTACTAGAGATAGGTCCTGCTATACAACCACATCACTACCAGTGTATGACAGGTGTTCCGTGCAGTACAGCCGAAAGTAATTTGGTGTCCATCTGTATCCTGCAGTCACATGTAGCCCTGTGGGACCAGACACCAGCCAGATTAGTGTGTACCCCGTGTGAGGGTCTGGCTGACATGGGCAGCTGTTATCAGGGCAGAGGGGTTCCTAGAATTGCATGAAGTGTGTGTGTAGCAGTGGCTGAATAGGTCACAGTGGTATACATTATATACCCTAAAGGGCCTACATCACCCCTTTTTGTAGGTAAAGAATAGGTGCCCCCACCCCAGGGAAGCAACATCCATCCTGTTTGTACAAGACAGCCCCCCAGGGTTGGTGGGCCAAAGCCATACCTATGACTGGGACAGTGTCAGACCAGCAGCAATGCTAGGGTTAGATCTGGAAACCCCAAGTGCTTCCCACCACTATCTGCCAGTTACCAGCAGACAGCACAGTCAGACTGTACCTTAAAAGTGTGCCAACCATGCACAGTCTAACTGCAGACAGTCCACCAGGAACTATGTGCAGCAAGCAGGCATCTCAATGATTGTGACCCCAGCACTGGGGAACACAAATATATCACTAGAGATAAATAGTGTAGAGCGCTATGTGGGAACCTAGACCTGCCATGGTCACTGCTCGTTCAGAGTGAGTGCCCTCCCAGCATGCCATGCTGTGGCCACCCTGTCCATGCAGGTGGTGGTCAGGCACTACAGTGTTCTAGCCATTGCCCCACACCCTTTGAGGATGCATCCTGGCCAATCTGCCCTGTCCGGGCCATACCCAGAATACCTTGCTCCTCATTATGCATCTAATCAGGTTAACGCTGGTAACAGTGGGACATTTTGGGCCCAGTGAAGTGTAGGCAGCCACAGAACAATGGATAGACAAACACGCTCACTCCTTTTGCAGCATTATACAAAGATAGGGGTGGTTGGCAGCCCTGCCCGCCACACTAGTCCTGAGCACAGTGCCAACATTGCTAAACTGTGCAGGGGGTAGTAGTAGTGCTCTGGTGATAACATCATCCCACTGCTGGGGCCAACAGCCTGCCGCTCCATGCATCATTGGATTGTGGAGCCTGTGTGAGTGGGTGTTTGCACCCCTGTTCACCGCTGCTTTGGGCTTTGCACATGTTGCTGTTGTATCTGCATTGTAGGGTAAAATATAGGGACATTTTCTGCTGGAACCACAGCTGGGACTTGAACCTGTGACGCTCTGCTCCTGGACACACTGGCTGGGTGTACTGCACCACACTGATGCCATAGATGCATGGTAGTCCCTGGGGCTACCTGCATTTTTCCTCAGCCAGACCTTTTATGTTGCACTGCACACCACATACTGCTGCAGAGCATGGCCTAGGTCCACTGCAGGGAGGTGGCACTGCCCCCTCCAGTACGGACACACGTTCCCCTGCCAAGCTGATGTGGCCATTTGCTGTCGGTGCTGGTAGTGCGCAGTCCCAGGCCATCCACTGTGTAGATGGGCGCCTGCCTAGGGAGCGTGTTCCGGGGGGGGGGGGCATACATGGACATCCTCACATCCCCCCATCACTGCCTACAACTATTATGTCCCCTCCACATGGGGGCAGGATGGCTGGGGGGATGTCAGGTCTGTGCCCTAGCAACTATTGGCTAGGGTGGACCAGGTAGATATTGGTGGATTGTGTTTGGCCTTGGTTAACTGCTGTCTTGCTGATCTCTGGTGTCTATGTTCCTATGTGCCACCTAGGCACCCTCCTGGTCCACCCTGTGCCCCAGCTGCCCATGCTACATGTCCTGCCTGCGGCCCCCTATGCCCCATTTGCACCATCGCCATAGTGGCCATTCATACTTTGGCACTATGGTATTGCTGTACTTGGAGCACTACTATCACAGTTTTTGGGCTCCCTGCCTGGGCTGTACATTGCTGACATGAAAATGGTTTCTCTCTCCTGCATATGTGCATCTAATGGCAGGTTTTCAATCGCGTTAGGATTCAGCTCTTCAGATCAGCGCGTTAGTGTGAATGGAGCCTCTCCCCGCCCACACTCCACCCATTGACCCCTTCTCTCCGCCCTCTCTCCACATTCTGCCGTGTTTACCGTGCAGCGGAACGTGAACGATCGTTAAGTAACGATAACACGTGTTAACATTACTTAACGATCATTAACGCGCGTTATGTAACGTTACCGCAGTTTAGTAAACATACCCCTTAGAGAAGCTAGCAAAGTAGTCAGGAAAGCAAAGATTAAAAAAGAGGAAGAAATAGCCAACACAATAAAATGGGGGATTAAGACATTTTTCAGATATGTTAGTGAGAAGAGGAAGGGCAAAAGTAGTATTGTCAGACTCAAGGGTGAAGGGGAGGAATATTTAGAAGCTGATGAGGATAAAGCGGAATTGCTTAACAAACATTTCTGTTCTGTGTTCACAGATGAAGAAGCAGGAGCAAGACCTCAGAAATCACCCACAAATAGGAAAATGAGGTTACTTACCTGTAACGGGAGTTCTCCGTGGACAGCAGGATAAGTCAGCCACACTTGGTGACGTCCTCCGGGCGGCGCCATGCATACGGAAGTGCTCTGCAGAGCTCAGAAAGGTGAGCCTTTCTGAGCCTGCCTAGGTAGCCCATCCTACCGGTCCGCCCCCTAGTCCGGCCAGTGTGTTCCTAGCTAGCTAGTTCCTGGACAGGGAGCGGATACAGCAGGCTGACCTCCTCCAGGGGAGGCGGGCGGGATTGTGTGGCTGACTTATCCTGCTGTCCATGGAGAACTCCCGTTATAGGTAAGTAACCTCGTTTTCTCCATGGACCAGCAGGATTGCGTCAGCCACACTTGGTGCCTCCCTAGCTGCAGAGCATGCTGAGGTGGAGGAGGAAGCTTAGTAGCTCATTGAGGATCAGATAGGCGTGACAGATTAATGCAACACATCTTTATTGCAGCAATATACGTGAAGTAACAGGTGGTGCAAACAGAAGCATAAGGTGCGAATGCAGTAACAGGTTGGGCAAGTAGTGCAACAAAACAACAGTGGCTGTGCAACAGTGCAAATAACTAGTGCTAACACAGTGGTTGTGCAAACAGTGCAATCAACATGGACATGATACAGAAGGATGCAAGTCCAGGAGCCCAGAACTACGGGGCTTAAGCAGCCTCTCTCCCATCCGTTGCGGTGGAGAGGATGGCTGTTCCGAGGGCGCAGTCTTCCTGGGCCCTGAGGTCGAGGCAGTAGTGTTTCTGGAACGTGTGCGGGGAGGTCCAGGTGGCTGCTCTGCAGACGTCCATCAGAGGGACAGAACAAAGGTTGGCAATTGTGGTGGCCAGTGCTCTTAGTTTGTGAGGGCCTACTTTTGGCAGGTTCTGTGTGCCTGTAGGGTCGAGGCAATGGGAGACGCAGGAGGCGACCCAGTGTGAAAGGGTTCTCTTGTTGACAGGCCTGCCCGGTCGGCTTGGGTCAAAGGATATGAACAGTTGCTCGCCCCTGCGAATGGGCTGAGTTCGGAGCAGGTAGATCCGGAGGGCACGGAGACAGTCTAGCGTGTGCAGGCGACTTTCTTCTTCTGAGGCATGAGGTTCTGGGAAGAAAGACGGAAGCTCAATGGATTGATTGACGTGGAAGGCAGATGCCACTTTGGGTACGAACTTTGGGTTGGTTCTCAAGGATGCTTTGTCCTGGTGCAACTGCGTGTAAGGGGGGTGGGACACTAATGCCTGCAATTCACTGATTCTCCTTGCAGATGTTATGGCTACTAGAAACAGAGTTTTCCAGGAGACGTACTTCATTTCGGCCGACTGCAGTGGCTCGAAGGGTTCCTTGGTCAGGCAAAGGAGGACAGTGTTGAGGTCCCAGGATGGAACGGGGTGCCTGATCGGGGGTTTCAGATTTGCCAGGCCCTTCATGAAGCGGTTTGTCAAGGGCAGTGCTGCAATAGATGTTGCTCCCTTAGGCTGAGCGTGAAACGCTGCAATCGCAGAGAAGAGCACTCTGATGGATTGAGTCTTAAGGCCAAGGTTAGATAGAGAAGTAAGGTACTGAAGGACATCGGGAAGCAGACAAGTGGTGGGCTCCAGCCCTTGCGCTGCGCACCAGATGCTGAATCTCTTCCATTTGAGGCCGTAGGATTTTCTGGTAGAGGGCCTTCTGGCTGCTAGGACCACGTCCTGCACCTCTGACGGCAGCCTGAGTGTAGAAAGGCTCATCCGCTCAAGCTCCAGGCAGTGAGAGCTAGGGCTTTGAGGTCGGGATGCCTCGTCTTGCCTCCGTCCTGCGTGAGTAGGTCCGGCCTGAGTGGCAGGCGTTTCGGTTCCCCTTGCGCTAGGCGTTGGAGAAGCGCAAACCACATCTGGCGGGGCCAGTAGGGAACCACTAGGATGGCGCGAGCTTTGTCGCGAACTAACTGCTGGAGTGTCGCAGGGATGACAGGGGTCGGGGGGAAGGCATACACCAGAGACCACTCCCCCCAGCACACATCGAATGCATCCGCTGCCAATCTCCTGTTGGACGGGTGCCTGGAGCAAAACAGGGGGCATTTTGTGTTCTGCTCCGTGGCGAATAGGTCGATGCTCGGGTGCCCCCAATGATGGAAGAGACTGTCGGTGACCTCCGGAAGGAGTGTCCACTCGTGTGGTTGTAGTTGCCTGCTGAGCTTGTCGGCTAAGGTGTTCTGGTCGCCCGGCAGATAGGAGGCACGGAGATTGCACCCGTGCTTCAGGGCCACGGACCATATCTGCAGCGCTTCCTTGCAGAGGGAGCGAGATGCGGTGCCCCCTTGCTTATTGATGTAGAACATGGCCACTTGATTGTCCGTCTGGATGAGGACGGATTTCCTTTGTACGTGTGTTAGGAACGCTTTGAGAGCGTACTTGATGGCCCTTAGTTCTAGGAGGTTGATGTGCAGGAGTCTCTCCTGCAGCGACCAGGCCCCTTGCGTGCTGAATTGCAGAATGTGAGCACCCCAGCCTAAGTTGGATGCGTCCATGGTCAAGGTCACTTGGTGTTCGGGTGGATGCATGTCCTTTCCCCCGAGAGGTTTTCCCGAATTGTCCACCAGTGCAGCTGAGTCTTGATCTTGGAGGTCATAGGGATGCGGGTGGAGAGGGGTTGCGAGTGCTGGTTCCAGTGGGTATGTAGATGCCACTGGAGTGGTCGCATCTGCAACCTGGCGATGTGGATAACAGACGTGGTGGCGGACATGTGGCCTAGAAGGCATAGGATGGATTTCGCCGAGGAGGTCTCCGCAGAGGCCAAGCTGGACGCGAGTGAGGTCAGGGCGACCAGCCTGCGTTGGGGAAGGTATGCCTTCGAGAGTTTGGTGTCGATCTCGGCTCCGATGAACTCCAGCCTCTGGGAGGGGATGCGGTGTGACTTGCTGGAGTTGATAACGAACCCCAGGGAGGAGATCAGGAACTCGGTTATCCTCAGAGACTCCTGAAGCTCCGGTGCTGAGGGGGCTGTGAGGAGCCAGTCGTCTAGGTAGGGAAAGATGGATACGTTCTGTTTGCGGAGATGCGCTGCGGGTACAGCCACGCACTTCGTGAATACCCGTGGAGCTGGCAATAGGCCGAAAGGAAGGACTTTGTACTGGTAATGCTGGCCCAGTACATTGAAGCGAAGGTACTGCCTGTGTGACTTGTGGATGTGGATGTGGGTGTAGGCATCCTGTAGGTCCAGGGATGCCATCCAGTCGCCGGGTTGAATCAGGGGCAGGATGGAGTTGAGAGAGTACATCCTGAACTTTTCTTTGATGATGAACTTGTTTAGTTTGCGTAGGTCGAGGATGGGGCGGACACTGCCTATCCTTTTGGGAATGAGGAAGTATCTGGAGTAGAAGCCAGAGTTTATCTCGGCCGATGGTACCTGCTCTATAGCATCGGAGGACAGCAGGTGCATCAGTTCCGCGGCCATGGCTAGGCGCAGGTGTGGGGGTGTGTCGCTGATGGGATGGGTGTTTTGGCGAGGTGTTGTGCTGAAACGCATTCGGTAGCCCTCTCAAATGATCTTGAGAACCCAGGAGTCGGAGGAGATGTTTTGCCACTCGGCTAGGAAGTAAGTCAGGCGACCCCCGATTCGGGTGGCCGCCGGAGGATAGGCATCAAAAGGATGGTCCACCTTTTGCAGGGGGTGGGTTGTTGTTCTTCTTCTGTTTGCGGTCCCTCTGGGAGTTACGCTGGTGAGAGGGTCCGCTGTAGGAGTTGTTCTTATATTTGTTATATTGCCATTTCCTATTAGAGGGGTACTTCTTGTTGGAGGAGTAGTAAGATCTCCTCTGGAAGCTGCTTTTATGGGCTCCACTATGGCGCTCGAAGCCGTCCTCTGCAAGGGTTTGCAGAATGGTGCAGTGCTCTTTCATATCGTTGACAGTGTCTTTGACTTTGTCCCCAAAGAGTGATTCCCCTGTGCAGGGCGCATTAGCAATACTGTCATGGGTGTCATCACGAAGGCCAGAGGCCCTCAGCCACGCCCATCGCCTCGCAGAGATAGCCGTACCGGCAGTACGCAAGGCCGTGTCAAAAGAGTCAAAGGTTGTGCTGGCCAGGTGTTTGCTGCACTCTGACATATCCGAGAGGGCACTGGAGAACAGTGCTTGAGATTCCTTGGGAAGGGATGCGGCGGCTGTCCTCAAGGTTGCCATGCAGGTGTCCAGGAAGAGAACTTGCTGGAATTGGTGTGCTGCGATTTTAGCGCTAAGCATAGCCCCTTGGAACACCTTCTTCCCGATGTCATCAAGGAGTTTGTGGTCTCGGCCCGGGGGGCTATTGGCGTGAGTGCGTGAGGACTTAATGTGCTTGAGCGCTGAAGACACGACAATGGAGTTGTGCAGCAGCTGGGGCTGAGAAAATCCAGGTACAGGCTTCACTTGATACTTATAGTCAAGCCGCCTGGGAAACGGCCAACCAGACGCTGGTGTCTGCCACAGCTTCGAGTGATTGTCCAGTAGCCTCTGGTGAACTGGTAGTGCAAAAGCAGGTTTTGGTGTCGCGAGGTATTTTAGAACCTCTGGAACTGTCTCTCCTGACTCGTCGGCGATATTCAAAGCGAGGGCAGAGGCAAGCTTGGCTAAGAACTTAGGGTGAGATCCTCCGCAGGAAGTGGGTCCTCCGTCTCTGCGGAATGTGTCTTCTCTGAGTTCGTATGCTCCATGGAAGCAGACCCCACCACTGCTGCTTCGATGTCGTGATCGTCGGCGGTGCTGTCAGGGGACTGATTTTCCAGATCCGGATCGGGTGAGGGTCCACAGGGGGGGGGGGGGGTGTCTCTGGCCTTCTCCTCTGGGGTGGAGGTAAGATTTGCTCCCGGAGCTTTATGCACGGGATCTGTTTCGGGTGGGGGCAAAACGTGCGCCACGGGTATTGCTGAGGCAGACTGCCTCACCAGCTGAGTTAACAAACTGAGGATAGCAGAGGAATTGCTGTGGCTGGATCTGCTGGATCTGCTGTGGCTTGAAGGACTCCGGTTTCTATTACCGCCACTATGGAGATGATCAAAGCGATCTCTGCGGCGTTGAGAGTGGTGGCGGTGGTGCTTGGAGTGCCTGCGGCATTTAGAGCGATGGGCACTGTAACCAGAGTCGCTGCTGCTGCTGTGTCCGTTGTCTCTGGTCCGCTTCCTGCAGTGATAAGCCCTATGGCACGAGGCGCTCTTGCTGCAGCTGCTAGCGCTGTGCATCAGTGCGCTGGCGCCTGAGGGTTTTACAGCCCCTGTGGAGTCCCCGGGGGCGTTGCTCTGCGGAGGTTCTCTGCACCGTTCTGAGGCGCTGCTGCGTCTAGGCTTTCCTCCGGCGCCGATGGAGTCTCCTGTGCCGATCGGACTTGCCGGGCTGGTCAGCTGAGGGTGCAGGGTCCATGCAGAGCTTGAGGGGATGCGCTGAGAGCTGGCTTCCTTGAGTCGGTGCTGCTCCGAGCTCTCAGGCATGGTGGCCCCCCCCCAAGGGGGGCGGAGCTGGAGGACCAAAGCCAAGCCTGGGAGGACTGCAGCTCGTCGCCATCTAGGGCAGCATGGACGTGCGATGCAGGGAACTCGTGCCTGGAAGAAGATACTTTTGGAGCAAGCCCTGAAGAGTCCAATAGTGCAGCATTAATTTCTGGCGAGACTGCTTTTGGAGGAGCAGGGCTTACCTCCGCGCCGCCGCGGGTGACCGCGCTTGGTCATGGAGCAGCATGAGGATCTGTCCGGTGCACTGGGCTGGGTACGGAGGCCCTATATAGCACATCCCACTGGGAGGAGGCATTGTCAGCATCAATGGAGGCTCGGCTGGGGATGGAGGCCCGTTCAGGCACATCCTGAGCCGGCGGAGGGTCAGCGTGTGGAGGGCCCGGATCGGAAGCTGGGCACGTCCCATGATATCCTTTCTTCATTGCCCCACAGTGAGTGCAGCCATGCGATGAGGTATGATTTTTGTTGCCACAATATGGGCACTGGAAAAAATTTAAAACAAAGAAATAAACAAAGTGTGAGAGCAGAGCAGGGTCCGTCTTCCTGGCAAGGTAGAAGAACGAAAACTGGCCGGACTAGGGGGCGGACCGGTAGGATGGGCTACCTAGGCAGGCTCAGAAAGGCTCACCTTTCTGAGCGCTGGAGAGCACTTCCGTATGCATGGTGCCGCCCGGAGGACGTCACCAAGTATGGCTGATGCAATCCTGCTGGTCCATGGAGAACAGAAGCAACGGGCATCTTGAAGAATTTTCAGAAGACTGTGTTTGTGAGAAACTAGCTAAACTTAAAGTAGACAAAGCGATGGGACCGGATGGGATACAACCTAGGAAACCGAGGGAACTTGGAGAGGTTTTAGCAGCTGCTCTGACTGACCTTTTCAATGCCTCACTGGGGTCGGGAGTGGTAAGGGCTGTCGGGTAAGGTTTGCCTCTTTGCGGATGATACCAAAATCTGCAATAGAGTAGACACCCAGGAAGGTGTAGATAACATTAGGAGGGATCTAGCTAAGCTTGAAGAAAGGTCTAGAATTTGGCAGCTGGGATTTAATGTTAAAAAATGCAAGGTCATGCATTTGGGCTGCAGCAATCCAAGGGAGCAATATAGTATAGGGGGTGAAGTACTTTTGTTCACTAAAGAAGAGTGGGGCCTCGGTGTGGTTGTGTCTGATGATCTCCTAGCTTTTGCTGTCGCCTTTTCTAGCTGTTTAGCTACTTTAAGATCATCAGACACAACCACGCCTAGGTCCCGCTCTTCTTTAGTGGACAAAAGTACTTCACCCCCTATACTATATTGCTCCCTTGGATTGCTGCAGCCCAAATGCATGACCTTACATTTTTTAACATTAAATCCCAGCTGCCAAATTCTAGACCATTCTTCAAGCTTAGCTAGATCCCTTCTCATGTTATCTACACCTTCCTTGGTGTCTACTCTATTGCAGATTTTGGTATCATCCGCAAAGAGGCAAACCTTACCCAACAGCCCTTCTGCTATATCACTAACAAAGATGTTGAAAAGAATTGGACCAAGGACAGATCCCTGGGGCACACCACTGGTAACTTCCTTCTCCTCAGAGTGAGCTCCATTAACCTGTACTCTTTGTTGCCTCCCACTCAATCAATTTCTAACCCAAGCAGTAACTTTAGGGTCCATCCCTAGGGTGCTCAGTTTGTTTATAAGTCACCTGTGAGGAATGGTGTCAAAGGCTTTACTGAAATTGAACAATGATACAATAATAACTAACAGTATACAATCCTGCAATGTGCCTGCCCCTTCAACCTAACTGCAGTCCGATTCTACGGCCACCTGGAAACCTCGGTAAGGAAATAGCAAATCTCTACAACACTAATCCAGTCTGCACACACTACAGAACCCCTTGTCCAGGGGGAGTTGCAGGAGCCCGGAAAGAGGAAGAGAGAGAAAGAGGGGAGGAGGAAGAAGGAGGGAGGAGGGGAGGGAGGGAGAGAAGGAGCGATAGTTGGGGCGGGGGTGGGGAGAAAAAGCAGACGGAACAGTGAGAGAACAAGAAAGAGAGCAGCAACCCACTGGAGGGGGGGGGGGTGAGCCAACCTAGTCTGTCCCCTCCCTCTACCAGTCCGAATCGAAGAACATTCTGATGGGGGACTAGAGCTTCTCAAAACAGTCCATCTGGCCCTGGAGCTGCGCAGCCTCCTGCTCCATCTCCATGATGTACACCAACTTCGTCAACTAGTCTACTATACTCGGGGCCTGACAGTTCTTCCACTTGGCTGCAATCGCCAGGTGCACCACAAGAAAGAAAAAGTAACGCAGATCTCCTCAATTAAGACAAATAATGGACAGCTCCTCCCTACAACCCAGTAGCATGAGTGCCTTGTCTAGAGGGATCCGCTGAGCCTTATCATGGCGCAAGGCAAATAGTGCCTATGGAAATAGAGGAAAATGTGCAGGGCAGTTTTAAAACGGGCAGCTCAAAGCACATGGCTAGGGGTTGCTATGGACAACCAACCAAAACACGAGCACCGGGTGTAAGTAAACGCCCCGGAGATGCATTACCTCATAGCTCATTAGAAGGGCAGGAACAGCTGCAGGGACTTGAGCTGATGAGGGGCTCAAAGAATGACGCATTTAAAATAGAGTCAGTCTTGAGCAGAGAGAGAACTGGAGGAAGAACATGGGGAACAGAGGCAGAAACAGGAACACGGAAGAGCAGAACATATGAGAACCAGGATACATACCTGAGAGCTTCTGACCGAGATTCCATCAGCACCTCAGAGGAGTTTGCCCTGGAGGGATTACCCGAGGTTAGTGCTAGAGAGTTGGGCTGCACTGAACCAGAGTCCGGGTGGGGACCCAGAGGAATTCCAGGCAGCAAACGACGAGGAGCTGTGAGAGGGAACTCCCACGAGAGCAGGTACCTGGGGAGTAGAAGCTCTTATCCAAAAGAGATTTTCCAGCTTAAAGAAATACGTCCTGTGAGGGGAAGTGAAAGGGAGAAAAGTTTTCAGCTTCCCGGCTGCAAACGTTCAGGCAGAGGTCAGCCTGCAGAAAAGCCAATTCCCTGGAATAGAGGGGCACTGGATTTTACCTGCACTAGTCCTGAGGTGTATGGCCCTCTAGAGGGAAAATCCACATTGCATGGTAACCTGCCTTTCCACGTTAATAGAGGGGAAAGAAGCCCTTACCAGGAAGAGGAGGGATTGCTAAACACTGATACAAGTTATAGCCCTATAAAAGATAATAGCAAGGAAGCTCATGAGGACATGGACTGTAATTTCTGTGAAAAAAACTCAGAGGATTTCCAGATGGACTGTACACTGGTGTTTTCAGATAGTGTAACCTCTTTCTGTTGAAGTATAAGAAAAGCCTGCAAAAGAGAAATCTGTGTAAGAGCACAGATTTCACTCTACAGCTTTTGTGACGTAAAAAGCCTGTTTTGCACTTTTGTTTCCTTAAAGCTGAAAAGAAGCATTTCCTTTGTCATTTTGTAATACCCTTTTTCTGTTGTGCCAGAAGCATGGTTTACTTTCCTTTATGACTCCTGTTTGCAAAAGTTCTCCCGGGAAGGGAAATAAATACCTCTTTATAAGCATAGCTACTCGTCCACGACTACACTCTTATTGAATAGCTATTGGGACTTCAACTCCCAGGGGGCACCACTAGTCCCTGCTACATAGGAGGAGCCTCACTGAAGCCCCAGGCTTTTCGCCTCCGGGGTAAGTAGGTGGGTGACAGCCTCCAGCTATGTGCACAGGTCTGCAACTTTCTCTCATAGGGGCCACACAACCACACATTCCCACAGTATATGAAAGAAGGTCCCCCTAGCCCCACACTCACGCCAGCAAAGAGCAGAATAATCCTTATTCATCACATTTAATTTAGATGGGGTGAGGTACATTCTAAAAAGTAGCCTATAATGTGATTCTAAATGTCCCTGGTTGATTGACATTTTGGGGATATTGTCCTAAATCCTCTCCCTCCGGCCACTCTCCACCCACGTCTCTAGCTCAATGTGTTTGGTTGGTAAAGGTGTCTATTTTGGGATGCAGTGACCAAAACCATATAGAGATGCGCCAAGTACCCTTTGCCCTTAAGAAGTTTAAGAAAAAAACTCTTCAATCAGATGGGTCTGCCCCAAATAGCACACCTGGTGTGTTTGCAAGAAATGTTCCAACTGGAACAAGGAAAAAAAGTGAGATGGAGAAACCACACACCGCTCCAGGATCTCCTCCTGTGACTCAAACTGACCCTGGTAGATAAAATGCACTACATGAGTCATTTTATTAAGGCCCATCTAGAGAAAACAACCCATGTCCACCTGCCTGGGAAGGAACAGCTCCCCCTGTGTCAGAGAGGCCAATGCAACAGAGGTGGATCAAATTGCAGCAACTTAGATGCACATTCCCACACCCAAAGGGTGGGACCAACTAGTGGAAGATTCCCAACAATGCTCAAGCTCCCCCGGTGGATCATGAAAGGGAGCGCACCCATACCTGAAACCCCCGTCTGACCTCTCTCAATCTGCACCCAGTATTGTTGGGGATTTGCCACCCATCAATAATAAACCGTTCTCAACTGTGCCCCCCCAGTAATAGCGTTTTAAATTGGTGACCGATGAGCCCACCCCCCCCCCCACAATTTTGGGCGCATCAGAAGACTCAGCTTAACCCCTGCCATCTTACCATTCCAAATAAAGTGAAAAAGTAATCTAGCAAGAGCACTAAAGAAGCTTTCTGGCATGTGGCAGAGGAACATCAAAAACAAATAAATAAAGCGGGGCAGGACGTTCATTTTAATTACATTGATACGCGTCAACAAGGAAGAGGACAAAAAAACCCCATCATCCCAAATCCTCCCGCACCTTCTTAAATAATGGGGGGGAGGGGGGGGTAATGCAACTGAAATAGCTTATCAATGTCCACTGGTATCTTCACCCGCAAATAAGGTGGAAAATCCTTCTCCCACTTGAACGGAAAGTGGGCCCAAATACTATCCCAAACTGTTCATACTCAGTCACAAAGGCCTCTAGCAAACACTCCAGATATGCCAGGAACAAAAGAGTATCATCAATATACAGTGCAACCTGTGCTCCATCCCACCCGCTGTTACACCATCCACCTCCTTATTTCCCAGAAGGCCTGCGTGAAGGGTTCCAGAGAGAGCACAAACAACAAGGGGGACAGCAGGCACTCCCTGATATGTCCCCTGTCCTAACGCAAACTTATCAGACAAACCCCACTAATGCAGAGCCTTGCTATAGGTGCACTGTAAAGATCCCGTAACTCTCACAGAAAATAGAGCCCCACATTAAAGGCTTCCAGGGTATGTAGCAAATATCCCCACTCCACGTTGTCAAAGGTCTTCTTGGCATCTAGGGTCAAGAAGATCACAGTACCCCGGTTCCAGCCCACACTGATGCACCAACACCAACATGATCCGTACATTGTCAGACGCATTCCTGCCAGCTATGAACCTTGTCTGATCAAAATGAATTATAGCTGCTATAAGACAGTTTAACCGTTGGACAAATATTTTTGCCATAATTTGGTGTCTGTGTCCTTGCCCTTTTTATGTATGAGAGTGACATGCACTTCCAGAAAAAATGTCATAAGAACATAACATAAGAACATAAGATATGCCATACTGGGTCAGACCGAGGTCCATCAAGCCCAGTATCCTGTTTCCAACAGTGGCCAATCTAGGTCATACGTACCTAGCAGTATCCCCAAAAGACACAGGTTCCACAATGCTTGTACTGGGTCAAGCATTGATTATCCTGGGTCCCTTTTTAATAGTGGTTTATGGACCTTTCCTCCAGGAACTTGTCCAAACCTTTTTTAAACCCAGCTACATTAACAGCCCTTACTACATCCTCCGGTAACAAATTCCAGAGTTTGATTACACGTTGAGTGAAAAAATATTTTCTCTTATTTGTCTTAAATAGTTTACCCTGTAGCTTCATTGCATGTCCCCTAGTCTTTCTATATTCTGATAGCGTAAACAATTGATCCACGTTTACCTGCTCCACTCCATTCATTAATCTATAGACCTCTATCATATCTCCCCTCAGCCGTCTCTTTTCCAGGTTGAAGAGCCCCAACCTTTGTAGCCTCTCTTCATAGGAGTAGCCTTCCATCCCCTTCACCATTTTGGTAGCTCTTCTCTGTACTTTTTCTAATAATGCTATGTCCTTTTTAAGATACGGTGACCAGAACTGCACACAATATTCAAGGTGTGGTCGTACCATGGAACGATACAGAGGCATTATAATATCCTTTGTTTTATTTTCCATTCCTTTCCTTATGATACCTAGCATTCTATTTGCTTTCTTGGCTGCCGCTGCACACTGAGCAGAGGGTTTTAACATGTCATCCACGATGACTCCTAAATCTTTTTCCTGGGTGGTGGTTCCCAATGTGGAACCTTGCATTGTGTAACTATAGTGTGGGTTGTTCTTTCCTAGGTGCATAACTTTGCACTTGTCCACATTACATTTCATCTGCCATTTGGATGCCCAGTCTTCCAATTTATCCAGATCCTCCTGCAGTTTTCCAAAATCCTCTTGGGTTTTAACAACTTTAAACAGTTTTGTATCATCTGCAAATTTGATAACCTCACTCGTTATTCCCTTTTCCAGGTCATTTATGAATATGTCAAAAAGTAGCGGACCCAGTACAGATCCCTGGGGTACTCTACTATTCACCTTTTTCCATTGGGAATATTGGCCATTTAGCCCTACCCTCTGCTTTCTATCTTTTAACCAGTTCCCGATCCACAATAGTACACTGCCTCCTATCCCATGACTTTTTAGTTTCGCCAGAAGTCTCTGATGAGGGACGTTATCAAAAGCTTTCTGAAAGTCCAGATACACTATATCAATCGACTCACCTTTGTCTACCTGTTTATGCACACCTTCATAAAAACATATCAGATTAGTAAGAGAAGATCTTCTTTGTCTAAAGCCATGTTGGCTGTCTCCCATTAGGCCATGACTATCTACATGCTGTGTAATTTTGTTCTTTATGATGGTTTCTACCATTTTCCCCAGTACTGACGTCAGACTCACCGGTCTGTAATTTCTCGGATCACCCCTGGAACCCTTTTTAAAGATTGGTGTTACGTTGGCGACCCTCCAATCTTCAGGTATTACAGATGATTTTAATGAAAGTTCACAGATTACCAATAGCAGGTCCGCAATCTCATATTTCAGTTCTTTCAGCACGCTTGGATGTATACCATCTGGTCCAGGTGATTTGCTACTATTCAGTTTATCAAATAGTTGTAATATATCTTCCCGGTATAGCGATATTTCTCTCAATTCCTCTGCAGTATCACCTTTAAATACCACTTCAGTCTTGGGTAACATCCCTACATCTTCCTCAGTAAAGACCGAAGCAAAGAATTCATTCAGTCTCTCTGCTATAGCCTTGTCTCCTCTTACTGCCCCTTTTACCCCTCTATCATCTAATGGCACAACGGACTCTCTCACAGGCCTTTTGCTATGTATGTACTTGAAAAAGTCTTTATTTCGTGTTCTTGCTTCCATAGCAAGTTCCTTCTCAAATTCTCGCTTTGCGTGCCTTATCAATGCTTTGCATTTAACTTGCCAGTGCTTGTGCTGTTTCCAGTTTTCTTCGTTTGACTCTTTTTTCCATTTCCTGAAGGATGCTTTTTTGGCAGCAACAGCCTCTCTGACCTCACCTTTAAACCATGCTGGCAGTTTTTTTGACTTTCTTCCACTTTTCTTAATGCGTGGAATACAGCTGGTCTGGGCTTCAAGGATAGTATTTTTAAATAACACCCAAGCTTGCTGTAAGTCTTTAACCTTTGCAATCACTCCTTTTAGTTTTTTCTTAACTATATTCCTCATTTTATCATAGTCTCCCTTTTGAAAGTTAAAAGGTAGTACTGTGGATTTCTTTACTATCCCTCCTCCACTAATTAAATCAAACATGATCATGCTATGATCACTATTGCCAAGTGGTCCCAACACCCTTATTTCTTGCACCAGATCTGGCGTTCCATTAAGGACTAGGTCCAGTATGGCTTGCCCTCTGGTCGGTTCATGAACCTGCTGCTCCAAGAAGCAGTCATTTATTTCATCTAGAAACTTTATCTCCCTAGCTTGTCCTGCCGTAACACTGACCCAGTCGATACCAGGGTAATTGAAATCACCCATTATTACTACTCTGCTGTGACTTTTGTTAGCTTCCTTGATTTCTTTGAGCATTTCATCATCCATCTGTTCATTCTGGCCAGGCGGTCGATAGTACACTCCCACTGCCATCGCCTTCCCCTTTTTACATGGAATTTCAATCCATAGAGATTCTACAGCAAATTTTGTTTCCTGCAAAACTTTAATCCTTTCTGACTCAATGCCCTCTCTAACATAGAGCGCAACTCCTCCACCAATTTGATCAGTTCTATCATTACGATATAGTTTGTATCCAGGTATCACAGTGTCCCACTGGTTATCCTCCTTCCACCCTGTTTTTGAGATTGCAATCATATCTAACCTCTCATTTAGTGCTATATATTCTATCTCTCCCATCTTATTGTTTAGACTTCTAGCATTTGCATACAAGCATTTTAGAGACTGTATTTTATTAATATTAATCTGGCTATTGGTAGGCATGGGTAATTTGGAATCTTTACGCTCTGTCTGCACCTTACTCAAGGGCATTTGGGCTACTATACTCTTTTTTGGAACCTCACTGCTTTTGGTAGTATCCTTCAAGGATACCTTCGTCCGAACCATGCGCTCCTGGGCGACTGTCGGCTTTCCCCTATTTTCTAGTTTAAAAGCTTCTCTATCTCCTTTTTAAAGGTTAATGCCAGCAGTCTGGTTCCATCCTGATTAAGGTGAAGCCCATCCCTTCGGAAGAGCCCCTCCATTCCCCAGAATGTTCCCCAGTTCCTAACAAATCCAAAACCCTCATCCTTGCACCATTGTCTCATCCACGCATTGACACTCCGGAGCTCTGCCTGTCTTTTGGGTCCTGCATGTGGAACAGGAAGCATTTCGGAGAACGCTATCCTGGAAGTTCTGGATTTCAACTTCCTACCTAAAAGCTTAAATTTAGCCTCCAGAACTTCCCTACCACATTTTCCTATGTCATTGGTACCAACATGTACCAAGACAGCAGACTCCTCCCCAGCACTATCTATGATCCTATCTAGGCGGTGCGTGAGGTCCGCTACCTTCGCACCAGGCAGGCATGTTACCAGGCGATCCTCACGTCCACCAGCCACCCAGCTATCTACATTCCTAATGATTGAATCACCAACTATGACAGCTGTCCTGAATCTCCTCTCATGGGGACATGGCCCTGGAGAAATGTCCTCGGTGCGAGAGGGTTTTACATCACCTGGAGGACAGGTCCTAGTTACAGGATCACTTCCTGCCACAGCAGGGTGGTGCTCTCCTGTCATGTGACCTCTCTCCTCCATGGCAACAGGGATGCTGCCAGACTGGAGGTGGGACTTCAGGTCTATATCCCTGTAGGTCTCGTCCATGTACTTCTCTGTCTTTCTTATGTCTTCCAGGTCTGCTACTCTAGCCTCTAGAGAACGGACTTGTTCCCTGAGAGCAAAGAGTTCCTTGCACTTAGTGCATACGTAAGACCTCTCACCAACTGGGAGAAAATCATACATGTGACACTCAATGCAAAAGACCGGAAAGCCCCCATCTCGCTGCTGGACGTTTGTCTGCATCTTAGTTTAAAGCTTGTGTTTAGGTCTTTTGAATTCTGTATATAATAAGGACTGGTGTAGATGCTTATACAAATAAAAGTGTATCTAACACCCCCAATACACCTTGTTCACCTGAAGCTTAATTAATCTCAGGTCCTCATTGTATGACTGATTTGGATAAAGAGCTGCACCTGAGAGCAGCCCCTTTCCTTCAAGATGTGTAGGTATCTATAAAGCTACAATTACCCCAGGGGTGGGTAGGTGCTGGGGAGGGAGGGAGGGAGGGAAATATTAAAGAGGGCAGTTACAAGGTACCCTGTCCTGAACCCTCAGCAGGGGGGGAGGGGGGTACCACACAAAGCCCAGTTAGTTGAGAGAGGCAAGGTAAGTTATACAGCTGAGAAAGCTGAAGCAGCACACCAATAAGACAAACAATAAATAATTAAATAAACAGGTAGAACTCACTGCAAGTTGTCACAGGAGGTAATATCCACCTCTCTAGCAGAGCACTGTTAGAGCACTGCTCTTCCCAGAGCAGAGAGAAGCAAACAAAACTGACTATGCACACGTGATGGAGACAGGAAGAAGGCTACACAATACCTCAGCAGCGGGGAGGGGTTCACTCAGGTAGATTAGGGCAGGAAAACAAAATTTAAAAACACAGCAGGTTCAGTGGGGAGAGCAGGGAGAAAGATTTAATTTAAAATGATCAGTTAACCTGGCTACCACACAAAGCCCAGTTAGTTGAGAGAGGCAAGGTAAGTTATACAGCTGAGAAAGCTGAAGCAGCACACCAATAAGACAAACAATAAATAATTAAATAAACAGAATAAGTCCCTTCTCACAGGCCCAATTGAATACTCACCATAGAACCAGTGACAGAAGCCGCCTGTGCTCCTCCAGTACAGTTGTTATCGTGTGACTTTAGCCTGGCAGTGGCTGGGAGGTTACAGCTGTTGGCCCTCAAAACTTAAAAGAGTGGAGGCCACAAGGCAAATATTTTAAAATAAGTTTGCTGCTCTGCCTTTACCGCTGCCGTGTGGGTCCCTTTTCTGCATTGCGGGGCTGCTAGGCAGGGCCGTCCTGTCCAGTGAACAGTAATGTTGCCTGCAGATGGCCCCACACCTCGGGAGGCCCCGCATCTGACTGGCTGCAGAGGGAGCTGGGGAGGCCCGAAGCCCTGGCTAACCTTTGAACAGCCATAGGAGTAAAGAGCGGTGTTTGCCTTCTCTCCCGCAAATGAACCTGCCGGTGTGGTAAGTGGTCAAAATGCCCAAACAACAAAAGGCAGAAAAAAACTATTTTATTTTGAATTTATTAACTGGAATATGTCAGCTCTGGGAAATGTGCATAGCTAACGTTTTGTTTAGTACAAGAGGAAATGAATTTATAGTTTTATTTCTCCAGTGTTGCTATCCATTCCAAGTTTGGCTTTTGGGGTTCCCAGTTTAATTATTGTCTTCATATTTCTAAATTGTGATCCCTTGTTTTGTGTTTGGTGATGGTCTATGTTTTGGATGTGTGACTGAGCTGTAGTATTCTGTTCATTTAGTTTCTATGTGACAGTCCTGTTTGTTGCCTTTCCCCAGTAGGAGATGTATTGGTATTCTCTGAGATGTGTTAGTTTAATATTTGCAGTGTTGCCTTTTGATAGGTAGATTTTGGTGCTTTGTGAGTCCTGGTAGTGCTGTTATGATACGGCGGGTTTGCTATGGGTTTTAAATGAGCAGGGTGTATAGTACTTCCTAATGTGCCTGAGAGTTCACACTTGAGTACAGCAATGTAGAAATCGGGTAGTCTCGTTATCCTCACTGCCCATGCAAATGGTATTGAGACACTCATTAAGAGATATGTCTACTAAAAGTTAATGCGCATTCACAAATGTTAATGTGCGCTAAGTGCAGCAACACCTATTTATTTTGATTGGCGCTGTGGCAGTTAGCACACATTAATATTTAGTAAACATGTCCCTTTGTCATTGCCAGGGCAAAAAAGAGGCTAGTGAAGAGTTCCTTTGAAACCTGTCTAGAATTTTAGATGGGCAACATATACATTTTAAAATAAAATAAATTAAATGTATGGAAATGAGGTCCCTTAATGAGTTTCTGCACATAACCCCGCATCACCCTTGGGCCACCCTTGCTTCTTGGGCAGAATTTACGCCACTGCTCTATTCCCTTTCCCTTACTCTGATCATTTTCTGGCATTCTTTTCTCATCTCCCCTCCAACTAGTCTCACTTTCCTCCTTCCCTTGCAGACCTTTGTTTTCCCCTGCTTTCACTCTTCCCATTCTTTTCTTTCATTCTTTCTCTCTGCTTTACTCCTGTAACCCTATGCTTTCCCTTGATTCCTTTCTCTTCTCTCTGCTTTACTCCTGTAACCCTATGCTTTCCCATGATTCCTTTCTCTTCTCTCTGCTTTACTCCTGTAACCCTATGCTTTCCCTTGATTCCTTTCTCTTCTCTCTGCTTTACTCCTGTAACCCTATGCTTTCCCTTGATTCCTTTCTCTTCTCTCTGCTTTACTCCTGTAACCCTATGCTTTCCCATGATTCCTTTCTCTTCTCTCTGCTTTACTCCTGTAACCCTATGCTTTCCCTTGATTCCTTTCTCTTCTCTGCTTTACTCCTGTAACCCTATGCTTTCCCTTGATTCCTTTTCTCTTCTCTCTGCTTTACTCCTGTAACCCTATGCTTTCCCATGATTCCTTTCTCTTCTCTCTGCTTTACTCCTGTAACCTTATGCTTTCCCTTGATTCCTTTCTCTTCTCTCTGCTTTACTCCTGTAACCCTATGCTTTCCCTTGATTCCTTTCTCTTCTCTCTGCTTTACTCCTGTAACCCTATGCTTTCCCTTGATTCCTTTCTCTTCTCTCTGCTTTACTCCTGTAACCCTATGCTTTCCCTTGATTCCTTTCTCTTCTCTCTGCTTTACTCCTGTAACCCTATGCTTTCCCTTGATTCCTTTCTCTTCTCTCTGCTTTACTCCTGTACCCTATGCTGTCCCTAGATTCCTTTCTCTTCTCTCTGCTTTACTCCTGTAACCCTATGCTTTCCCTTGATTCCTTTCTCTTCTCTCTGCTTTACTCCTGTAACCCTATGCTTTCCCTTGATTCCTTTCTCTTCTCTCTGCTTTACTCCTGTAACCCTATGCTTTCCCTTGATTCCTTTCTCTTCTCTCTGCTTTACTCCTGTAACCCTATGCTTTCCCTTGATTCCTTTCTCTTCTCTGTTTTCTTTCCTGCATTCAGCTTCCCCTCTGGGTTAGTAGGGTGGATGATATCTATTACCTTCTGCACGATGCTCTTCTCACTGAACAGTAGCGTTCTGTGGCTCCTTCTGTCATGTACATATATTGTTGCCTACAGTTCTCACTCCTGCTGCTAGCACCAACCAAAAAGAGCAGGAGAGCTATTAGAGGATCCACACAAGTTCAGTTGGACTGGAAAATCTTTATTAAATCTCATATGTTCTCAGTAGAAAAAGAGTGAGTCTAAAAATATTCCACTTGTTTTCTCAGTTGATAAATGTTTTCTAAAGTGGGGTCATGAAGGAAAAAGTAATCCTTCCAGGACTATTTTGCTAGCGTCTCCAGTCTGTGTACCAAGAGTTTTAGTACATGATAATCCTGAACTAAGGTACCCAAATCTTCAGCAAAGAAGCAGATTTCTTGCAAACTTCCTGAAAAACTCTGAAAACATTTGATGGTGATGGTTATGGTCCTGGCAATTGTTTCTCCTTTCCCTAAAGGCCAGATTTGGGATTTCAGTGCCATGGGCGCTCTTGGCAAGGAGGTGAGGTTTTGCGGCCTGGGCACTGGAGAATGGGCACACACACTGTTACCCTTAGCATCCACTCCCTAACCTTGAGGGTTTAAGGAGGGATGGGCCTTTGTAGTTGTGGGGCCAAATGATAGGCGGGCACAAGAATATTTATTTTTATAAGGATTTATTTACCCCGCTCCGTGGTGGAATGGAACAGGCGTGAGGATTAAACCAAAACAGGAACAAAAGAAAATCAAGGCTTTCACAATGCCTGAAACTGTCCTGAGTTTTAAAGTCAACATTCACTCTTTCTGGGTTCTCATAAAACTTGTCATATGAATTAAATACACCAGGTACCTTATAATGAGGCTTGTCTGAGAATGCCTTGCCACACTGCCTTCCTCTCCAAGGGTCAGCTGTTTCTTCCAGAAACCTAGGCTTTATCCCTGGGTCTCTCAGTGCTTCTAACCTCTGTTGCTCCCAGAAGGTTCTTTCAGGCACTGAGTATCCCCGGTACCTACTTCCTGGTTCTGAATCCCTTTTCCTTGTATTACAGCTGGGCAGTGTTTCTCTTGCTAGGTCAAAGGTTTCTGTATCAAAGAGAGCTTCTTGCCTTATTCCATCTTCACTCTCCTTTCCTTGTTGCTTTTCCAACGTCCTTTGCCTTCTCATTCGTTTTCCCCTTCTGATACTCGTTCCAAATCCACTCCTTCCAATTCCACTCATACCCCTACTGTCTTCGTTCTCTCTGTTTAACAAGGTGCCCCTGCTCTGGGGAGCCCGCCTCCAGCTAGGGCATGCCCAATCAGCAACTCTGCTTCTCTCCTCCCCTGAGGTGAACTGTGTTAGCTGATTAGCTCTGTGCATCTTGTGCTGAGAAGGGAAAACCTTGCATTTACCTGCAGTACCTGAACCTTCCAGCGGGTCAGTATCAGTTTCCATGGCTTCCAGCCCTGCCACTGCGTCACAACACACACACACACACACACACACGCACACACACATGCACACTCCTCTTCACCTCTACCCTCGTCTCCTCTATGAGCAAGTGTGAATGCATTCACAGACTCTGTAAAGGCTCCATCCTGCCCTCCACAAGCACTTCCTTATAAGCCTCATGCTATCTTCTTTCCTGGCTAGAAGAGAGTAGGTGTGTGTGTGGGGGGGGGGTGGGGGTGGTGGTTACCTGGATCCCTGTGTATATGCTTCTAGCTCAGGGCCGGTGCTAGAGATGGGATTGTAATTCCTGGTAACTTTTGAGTTGTGGCTATCCTGAGATTACTGTTGAATAGCAGGTTGAGGGAGGTAGGAATGTATATCAACTTTCCTTCTTCTGCTACCACTAGTACTTACAGTATCATTTCCACAGCACTATCAGGTGTATACAGTACTGTATGAAAGACAAACCAAGCAGGAGTGTCAGGCACGGCACAAGTTCAAACAGCTTTATTGAAAAACAAAATCCCAACATGTTTCAGCTTATGAGCCTTCTTCAGGGGAAAGAGCCTCAAAAAACAAACATAAACAATAAGTTAAAAATAAGGAAACATAAAATTTAAATATAGCTATAACATCAGTGCAAGCAAAGGTATAAGACAAGCCTTTATACTTTCCCCCTACCTGTTTAATTTATATGCAGAACAAATCATCAGAGAAGCAGGATTGTATGAAGACAACAGAGGTGTGAAGATTGGTGGAAGACTCAACAACAACCTTCGCTATGCTGATGATACCACATTACTGGCTGAAAGTGAAGATGATCTGAAACATTTTCTTCTTGCAATCAAAGAACATAGTCTCAAAATGGGCCTGCACCTTAATGTAAAGAAGACAAAGATCATGACAACTGGCATAATCAACATGTTCATCGTTGAAGGAGAAGAAATTGAAATCGTGAACAACTTTAACCTACTTGGATCAACTATCAATAAAGAAGCAACAAGCAGTCAAGAAATCAGACGACGCATTGCTCTTGGCAGAATGGCTATGAAAGACCTAGATAAGATTCTCAAGAGCAGAGATGTCTCTCTCCATACAAAGATTCGACTTGTTCAAGCCATGGTATTTTCAATAACATGATATGGATGTGAAAGCTGGACAGTGAAAAAGATAGAAGGGAAGAAAATTGATGCCTTTGAATTATGGTGCTGGCGGCGAATACTGTGTATACCATGGACTGCCCGAAGAACAAACCAGTCGGTACTAGAGGTGATAAAACCTAAGATTTCTTTAGAAGCTCAGATAACAAGACTTCGCCTTTCATACTTTGGACACATCATGCGAAGAGAGAGATCATTAGAGAAAGACATCATGCTTGGCAAGATAGAAGGTCAACGCAAAAGAGGAAGGCCAGCAATGAGATGGATTGAGACAATAACAGCAGCTACGGGTACCAGTCTGTCAACAATGAGCCGCCTGACTCAAGACCGAACACAATTTAGGATAGCTATCTAGAGGGTCGCCATGAGTCGACTCCGACTCGACGGCACTTAACAACAACATAACATCAATAAGAGAACAAAAAATAAAGATTAAAAAGCATTTACATGCAAATATTATATACCTCCATAGTATGCTAGAATAACTTAAGAAACACTGACATGTAAAAACAGAAATGCTGCACATTGTAGTATGAAAACATTAAAAGTATATATGAGCCATCATACGGTTATAGAAAATCATGCACTATACAATTTAGACCATATGCATCCAAAGGATGACATATAAGACAAAAAGACAGAGATACTACACATAGTAACACAAAATCATTAAATGCCTATATGAACCTTCATATAGTACTGAAGAATCATGTGCTACACAATTAAAACAAATATACTTCCAAGAATATATTCTAAGACAGGAAATAATCCATTAAAGCAATATAAAAAGAAACAAAGAGGGGCCCTTCTCCAATGCCCTCACAAATTATTTAAGTCTGTTTTAATTGTATAGCACATGATTCTTCAGTACTATATGAAGGTTCATATAGGCATTTAATGATTTTATGTTACTATGTGTAGTATCTCTGTCGTTTTGTCTTATATGTCATCCTTTGGATGCCTAGGGGGTTATTCTGGATGTCCATCCCTGCTATTCATGCCCTTGCCTGCCCCCCAACTTTATCTTTATCTTTATTCGGTTTCTTGATAAACCGCCTAAACCATAAGGCATCAAAGCGGTGTACAATAAATGGGCTGCAGGGAAGAAAGATAGAAAAGAACGCCATGGTATGACAGGAAAGAAAAGAAAACTAACTTCCTCACTGGTTGTGTGCAAAGGTAGATGGGGTGGGGAAGGGGCAGTCTGGGGGTGGAGTCTGGGTGGGCAGTGAGCAGTCACCGGCCCTGGACGTACAGGGCTAATTTTAATGTCAGCCCTGTACGTCCAGGGCTGGCGAAATGTCTGGGAAATGTCTGGGGAAGTTATTCCACCTCCGAGGTGGAATAACTTCTGTTGACTTTTTTTTTTTGATGGCCCTGGGAACGGATGGGGCAAGGGGGAGCCAGGGTTTATTCCCTGCAGCCCAACCCTGGCCTTAGGAGGCCAGATCAGGGGTTGGGCTGCAGGAAATAAACCCTTTTTGCTGGCTGCTGGCATCGTGGCTTTTAAATATAACTGCGGTGCCATGGCAACATGATGCCATGGTGCCGTGGCTCCATTTAAAAGCCCTGACCGAGTTAGCCAGGGACAGTCCTGCACATGCAGGCTGGACTGAATCACAGTCCCGGCCTGCATGTGAGGACTGTTCACGATTCTGATCCCACAGGGCTAGAGGTGCCCCGTGAGATCAGAATCATGATCCCCTCTGTGAGTCTGGGTCAGACTGGACGCACAGAGGGGATCTACATCCGGGAAGGAATCGGGCCCATATTGTTTAAATTGTATAGTGCATGATTTTCTATAGCCGTATAATGGTTCATATATACTTTTAATGTTTTCATACCTCAATGTACAGCATTTCTGTTTTTACATGTCAGTGTTTCCTTAGTTATTCTAGCATACTATGGGGGTATATAATTTTTGCATGTAAATGCTTTTTAATCTTTATTTTTTGTTCTCTTACTGATGTTTATTTTATTTATTTATTTATTTAACATTTCTTATATACCGCCTTTCATGATATCAAGGCGGTTTACATTGAACAAACTGAAATTACATTTGAACAGGGCATTATAACTTGGAGATAACTATTTTACAGGGAACATGGGCTATGGAGGGTTAAGTGGCTTGCCCAAGACCACAAGGAGCACCTGTGGGACTAGAAACCACAGTCCTTCCGGCCCAAGGTTGCTGTCCTCTAGTGGGATTTGAACCCCCGACCTTCCGGCCTGAAGTACCTTGCCCCAACCACTAGGCCACTCCTCCACTCCATGTTATATATGTATTTAAATTTTATGTTTTCTTGTTTTTAACTTATTGTTTATGTTTGTTTTTTAAGACTCTTCCCCCTGAAGAAGGCTCATAAGCTGAAATGCGTTGGGATTTTGTTTTTCAATAAAGCTGTTTGCAGTTGCGCTGCTCCAGACACTCCTGCTTGGTTTGTCTTCCTCTCTCCCATGCGGTAGGTTTTTGCTCTCTGTGGTTCGTACAGTACTGTAAGGATATATATAAGAAATAAAGTCCTTACTCCATGGAGGTTACAATCTAGTTAAGAGAAATATACGTGGTAGACAAGAGAATCTAGGAGAATGTATTATAGAAAATGGCCATGAGGTAAAAGCAATATCAAAAAGGTAAGTTTGATTTGGAACTGAATATGGCCAGAGATGTAGGATATCTGTTCCAGGCAAATGATGCAGCACAGTTGAAAGCATAGAGTTGGGAATTATCAATGGAGGAGAAAGGCACAGATAAGAGTGACTTGCCAAATGAATAGAGTTCACAAGTAAGGGTGTAGGGAGAGAGAAGAGAAGATAAATAATGGTGCACTATAAAGTACATTTATTTGCAAGAGATCAATAGACATTTAGAGGTCTAGTTACTAAGGTGCGCTAATGTGAACACACTTTGTGATAAGGAAGCTTATCATAGCTCAGGTAGGAGCTATAGAAAAGATGATGTGACTTTGAACAAGCAACCTGTCAGTTCTGGTAGAAGTAAGAAAACAGAGTTTTCACATAAAAGACTACCAGTCCCAGAATGCACCAGGTTTCCAGCAGCCATGAGAGGGGCTGAAGTGAGAAAATGTGTGTGCAATCAAGAGAGCTATGAGGTAATCCCTAAGCACTCATCTCAAAGGGCAGGGCTTGATTCAACACAGCTGCGCTGTGTTAGGGAGCAGCACACATTAGGAAAGAATAAGAATAGGGATTATTCTTCAGATAACAGCTTCAGGGAGAACTTCAAGAACAGCTTCAGCAAAAGCCACAGAAGGAGCTTGAGGGAGAGCTTCAGCAACGGCTACAAGCACCAGTATCACCTGGAGAAACAGAAGCCAAGCCAAGCAGATAGAGAGAGAAGGAAACTCTCTGGAAGGAAGAGAAGAAAGGCCATTGGAAGGTCTGGGAGATTCCAAGGCAGTACTCATACTGGGAGGTATTCTAAAAGCCAGCAGAGTCCATTGGACTGGATTCAGCCAGAGGAATGGAGTGGCAGAGATAGGAATCACCAGTGGCTACCTGGAAGAGAGAAGACGGCATGTGGAAGGGACTTGCAGACCAAGGCCAGAAGGTATGTGAGAGGAGATCCAATGTCCAGGGATCAAGATTGGAAGGCTGGACATCAGAATTGGGTTACATATTGGCCAGGCTATACAGAGAGGAATAATGATAGCAGGAGAGGCTCAGGTATGAACACTGATCCAGACCCTATCTATAATAGAGAATGGCAGCAAGGGAATAAGCATTCTCATGATAGTGCCTTAATGAAAGACTCATCTGTGCCAATGTATGATATTGACCCTATGATTGTTGATGCAGGGGGAAATACAGCAGATGAAACTATTTACATGGACTGTTCTTTATCTAAATGCTATTGCTAGTTTTCTATGAGCAAACACATCAGCCATCACAAAGAAACCTAACTTTGTTCTTTATTTCCACTGCAAACAGCTCTTAAAGCAGGATTTGGGCTCACACAGTAGCAGCCAGCCAGCTAAAGGCTTTCAGCTGGTCCATTGATAGTAATTAGGGCTGCACCTGATTGTGTGTGTGAGCAAGGGAGAATCACTGCTGAGATCGGCGTGGAAAATAAGCAGAAGTTAACCTAACCAGCAAAGTTTATTCTTTACTTTGTGCCTTTGTATTTGGTAATTACTTGCTAAGAAAACATTAGCTAATTGCCTGACAAGCTGAAGGTTGTTTTCTGGTTTACTTTGTGACTTTTTGTTATCCCTTTAAACACTGCAAGCAAGTAACCTCATTTATAGTGCTATCAAGCATACATGTGCTGGGTGAATTAAACCCCATCAATAAAAGAAGTATTTTATTGATCTTACCACTTGGTTTCACAACTCAAATTATTGTCATCAGCTGTGTTTGGGAGTGAATGAACTACAATACCCACAATACCTTGCAAGAATCATATGAATATATGCATCGTCAAGATTGTGTAAGTTCTCACCCTAGGCAGCCGTCTGACAAATGGCGTAGTTTTTCGGATTGCTCTTGCACCAAGAGGATTTACTTGTTGTGGATTACAAATAAAAGTCAAGTTTAAAGCTGTAAGAAGATTTTTTCCCTCGTCTGCACTTTGGAGGAAAAGTGGTTGTTCCAGGAAGCTGTCCCAGAGGAAAAGACCCTGTGCAAAGCTGGATTCATCACTGAGACAAGGTAATATGTACCTGGGCATGTCTAGTGGTGGATGTGTGTAAGCACAGGGGGTAATTGAAAAAAAAAAAAAAGTTGGAAAAAAAAAAAAACCACACCTGGTTGGAAGGTGCTGCTCTTTGGTTTTTTTTTTTCTCTCTTTTCTTGCAGGGGTCAAGATGGATCTGAGGGAGATGGCTCAGTGGATGGCAGCCCAATTTTGCAAGCAGCAGGAGCTATCACAGCAGGCCCAGGACACTGCTATGAAGGCCTTAATGGAACAGCAGAAACCAGTGCTTGATCTGGTGCAAGCTCTAGTTCAGCTGCAGAGCCAAAGTGGAACAGATGCAAGACCAGCAGTTAGTACTGGTGCACCACATGTGGACACTGTGGGACTAAATCAAGGGATTGGGGCATTTAATTTTGGGAAATTAACTCCAGAAGATAATGTTGATGATTTTCTAGAGTCTTTTGAAAGAGTGGCACAGGCTTTAGCATGGCCAGAGACCCAGTGGGCAGTAAGGCTGGCAGCCTCATTAACTGGTGAGGCACTAGCAGCTTACAGAGCAATGCCAGCAGCCCAGGCTTTGATTTATAAGGATGTAAAGGCAGCTATTAGAGATCGCCTAGGGTTGTCTATTTCAGAGTATAGGCGAATGTTTAGAGCTGTTACATTGAAAGTGGGTGAGACACCCAGGGCTCTGAGTCAGAGAATTAGAAGTCTAGCTGTAAAATGGTTGGAGCCTGAGCAAAAGACAGTAGAAATGTTATTAGATATTATAATGCTGGAACAATTTATGCTTGGGGTACCTAAAGATTTGAATGTTTTTCTTATACAGCAAAATTGCCAAAATCTTGGAGAGGCAACCATGCTAGCAGAGAGATTCTTGGAAGCCACGCAGGCTTGCCATAGAATGGGTGGCCCTCTAAAGATGGATGCTGAGGCTAGATGTGCTGTATCAGAAAAAGGAATAATTAAGAATGTTTCTGAAAATGAATGTACTGTATCAAACCAGATGACACAGTGGAATAGAAAGAAATGTTTCAAGTGTGGAAAAGTGGGACACTTAGAGAAGAGATGCCAGACACACACTAGTTTAATGGGTCTGGATTTAAAACAGCCCAAGGAAGGATTTCTTTTGATGGTTGATGTGCAAGGAATTACCACAAATGCATTATTAGACTCTGGGGCAGACCAGAGTATGATGTCAAAAAGGCTTTGGAAGAGGATAGAGGCCCAAGAAAGATTTGTGCCTAGAACCCCTGAAAGCCAAGTTCACATCAGATGCATTCATGGTGCTGCAACATCATATCCCACCTATAGGTTTAAGGTTAAGTGCCTGGGGGAACAAGAGGAAGTCCTATTAGCAGTGGTGCCTAGGCTACCCTTTGATTTGGTCCTAGGAAAGGACTGGCCAAGATTTAAGCAGGAACTAGTGAAAGGGCTAGGAAAGAAGGAGGGAGAAGGTTTAATAATGGAAATAGCTCCCGGGCCTTTCTTTGGAAGTCCTCAGTCCCTAGCTAAAAAGATGGTTAAGCTTCCAGAAGGCCAAACTATGGGTAATAAGAGGGGCCTTGTATCCACCCGCTCGCAGGCTAAGTTAGAGAGCCAGCAGAAGGAGGAGGGGGAGCAGGCAGAGTTATTAGGAGATTTACCCTCTCATGATGATTTAATAATCCCATCATCTGGTAAAGTAAGGAAGTTGAAAGCACAAAAGAGGCGTGAGAGACTTTGCAGAGCACAGGGTAGGGCTGAGATGTTAGCTGGTCAAAGTTTACCCTGGGTGCCAGCTGAGTTGGTGGCAAAGTTTCCTAACTTTCCACAAGAGCAGCGAGCTGATCAAGCTCTCACCCGAGCTTTTAAGTATGCTCAGGAGGTCAGGGAGGAATTGCCCAGATTCAGACTAGATAATGACATATTATATAGAGAGAGTCAGGACCCCAGAAATGGTGCCATACGTAAACAATTGGTGGTACCCACAACTTTCAAAGGGCTAGTACTTAGGCTAGCACATGATCATCCAGTGGGAGGTCATAAAGGTATGCAAGGAACGCTGGATCAAATACTTGTGCGTTTTTTCTGGCCAGGTATCTTCAAAGAAACTGCCCAGTTTTGTGCTGCATGTCCAGCATGTCAGCGAGTTACAGCGGCTCACCCACCGGTGGTGCCATTGATCCCCATGCCAATCATCACAGACCCAATTGGTCGCATTGCCATGGATATTGTAGGCCCATTAGTTAAAACGCCCCGAGGTTTCCAATACATCCTAGTTATGGTAGATCAGGCAACAAGGTTTCCCTGGGCCATACCATTGAGGAATGTTTCTGCAAAAACAATAGCTTTAGAGCTAGTAAAATTGTTTTGTGAAGTGGGATTCCCAAGAGAGGTGTTGACTGACCGAGGGTCCAATTTTGTATCCAAATATTTGGCCCAGGTCTGGGATGCCTTTGGCATTTGTCACGTGAAAACCTCAGCCTACCATCCACAATCAAAATGGTTTGGTGGAGAGATTCAACCAAACTCTCAAACAAATGTTGAGAAGGGGGTTAGCAGGAGAGGTAAAAGAATGGGATATGTTATTACCCTTTGCCTTATATGCCTGCAGGGAAAGAATTCAAGTGTCCCTAGGTGTAACTCCGTATGAGTTGATGTATGGTAGGGCTCCCCGGGGTTTGTTGGATATTTTGAGGGAACAATGGATTGATCCTGAACCAGGAAGTCAGGAGGTGCCACTGTTTCTACGTGACTTGAGAGCACGTTTGAAAAGGACGTCGCAGGTTGCTGAGAGGAACCTGCAGGACAGTCAAGTTCGCCAGAAAGGGTGGTATGATAGAAAGGCCAAAAGCCGCCAATTAAGCATTGGTGAAAAGGTTTTGGTTCAAGTAGCAGGAACTGCTCCAAAATTTGAGGTACAGTGGAAAGGGCCATGGGAGGTTGTTAAACAAGTAAGCCCAGTGTCTTATATGGTAGAAAATGCCAGAGGGCGTAGGCAGACCTACCATATTAATGTACTTAAGTCTTGGAGGGAGAGGCCTGTAGATAATGACCTTGAACCCAGTCAGGAAGTAAGTGAGCTTCAAGAAGATAACACTCTCGTAGGTATTACGGACTGTAGAGAAGCAGTGTCACCAGTAAAACCAGTCCGTAATAACTTAAGCAGGGGGGTATGTGATAAGGAAGCTTATCATAGCTCAGGTAGGAGCTATAGAAAAGATGATGTGACTTTGAACAAGCAACCTGTCAGTTCTGGTAGAAGTAAGAAAACAGAGTTTTCACATAAAAGACTACCAGTCCCAGAATGCACCAGGTTTCCAGCAGCCATGAGAGGGGCTGAAGTGAGAAAATGTGTGTGCAATCAAGAGAGCTATGAGGTAATCCCTAAGCACTCATCTCAAAGGGCAGGGCTTGATTCAACACAGCTGCGCTGTGTTAGGGAGCAGCACACATTAGGAAAGAATAAGAATAGGGATTATTCTTCAGATAACAGCTTCAGGGAGAACTTCAAGAACAGCTTCAGCAAAAGCCACAGAAGGAGCTTGAGGGAGAGCTTCAGCAATGGCTACAAGCACCAGTATCACCTGGAGAAACAGAAGCCAAGCCAAGCAGATAGAGAGAGAAGGAAACTCTCTGGAAGGAAGAGAAGAAAGGCCATTGGAAGGTCTGGGAGATTCCAAGGCAGTACTCATACTGGGAGGTATTCTAAAAGCCAGCAGAGTCCATTGGACTGGATTCAGCCAGAGGAATGGAGTGGCAGAGATAGGAATCACCAGTGGCTACCTGGAAGAGAGAAGACGGCATGTGGAAGGGACTTGCAGACCAAGGCCAGAAGGTATGTGAGAGGAGATCCAATGTCCAGGGATCAAGATTGGAAGGCTGGACATCAGAATTGGGTTACATATTGGCCAGGCTATACAGAGAGGAATAATGATAGCAGGAGAGGCTCAGGTATGAACACTGATCCAGACCCTATCTATAATAGAGAATGGCAGCAAGGGAATAAGCATTCTCATGATAGTGCCTTAATGAAAGACTCATCTGTGCCAATGTATGATATTGACCCTATGATTGTTGATGCAGGGGGAAATACAGCAGATGAAACTATTTACATGGACTGTTCTTTATCTAAATGCTATTGCTAGTTTTCTATGAGCAAACACATCAGCCATCACAAAGAAACCTAACTTTGTTCTTTATTTCCACTGCAAACAGCTCTTAAAGCAGGATTTGGGCTCACACAGTAGCAGCCAGCCAGCTAAAGGCTTTCAGCTGGTCCATTGATAGTAATTAGGGCTGCACCTGATTGTGTGTGTGAGCAAGGGAGAATCACTGCTGAGATCGGCGTGGAAAATAAGCAGAAGTTAACCTAACCAGCAAAGTTTATTCTTTACTTTGTGCCTTTGTATTTGGTAATTACTTGCTAAGAAAACATTAGCTAATTGCCTGACAAGCTGAAGGTTGTTTTCTGGTTTACTTTGTGACTTTTTGTTATCCCTTTAAACACTGCAAGCAAGTAACCTCATTTATAGTGCTATCAAGCATACATGTGCTGGGTGAATTAAACCCCATCAATAAAAGAAGTATTTTATTGATCTTACCACTTGGTTTCACAACTCAAATTATTGTCATCAGCTGTGTTTGGGAGTGAATGAACTACAATACCCACAATACCTTGCAAGAATCATATGAATATATGCATCGTCAAGATTGTGTAAGTTCTCACCCTAGGCAGCCGTCTGACAACTTTCATTCACTGTTAACATGTTACTTTAAAAGAGGCCTCATTCAGTGATACCTAGTTACTAACAAAGTGCACTAATGTTAATGCACCTTAGTAAATGGACACCTTAATGTCCTGAGGGAAGGGGTTACATGATTGTAGTGATGTTAGAAGAAGAGATTGCAGTGGGAAAAATGTTCCATGGTGATAAGAGAGTGGATAACAGTTTTCATAGCATGCTCAGAAAGGAATGTCACACTATGGCAGTATCTTTTAGAGCTGCCTAGAGAAGAGAAACAAAGCAAAGTTGATGCAATGTTATGAACCCAGAGAAAGAGGAGGGATGAGAGTGCCATCCACAGAGACAGAAAAAGAGAGAAGAGGAAATTTGGTTTGTGGAAAAAGATAAACTTTGTGACCATGTTAACATTAAAGTGATGATAGGACATGCAGGTGACAATGTCAGGCATAAGAACATAACATTTGCCATACTGGGTCTGACCAAAGGTCCATCAAGCCCAGTATCCTGCTTTCAACAGTGGCTAATCCAGGTCACAAGCACCTGGCAGAATCTCAAAAGATAGGCAGATTCTACCCCTCTCTCTATGCACCCAAACATCCTTCTGGCTTTTGCCAACAATGTTTCTATCTGTTTGGGCACTTTTAGATCATCCAATAAAATCACCCCCGGGTCCCACTGTTGTTTTGTGCATTGAAGTCCTTCATCCCCTATACTGTACTGCTCCCCTGGGGTTTTTGCAACCCAAATGCACGGCTTTGCATTTTTTAGCATTAAATCTTAGTTGCCAAATTTTCAACCATTCTTCAATCTAAGCTAGTTCTCTCCTCATGTTATCCACACCTTCAAGGGCAGGGGTGGCCAACTCTGGCCCTGGTGTACCACGAACCAGCCTGGTTTTCAAGATGCCCCAATGAATATTCATGAGATATATTTACATACAATGGATGCAAATATACCTCATGAATATTCATTAGGGACATCCTGAAAACAAGGCTGGATCGTGGTGCACTATGACCTGAGTTGGCCACCCCTGTTCTAGGATGTCTACCTTGGTATCACCTCCAAAGAGGCATACCTTTCCTGACAGACCTTCCACAATATCACTTACAAAAATGTTAAAAAGAACAGGACCAAGGACCAATCCCTATGTCATGCCACTGGTACTCATCTTTATAGTGAACTCCTAACTAACATACATAAAAAATGTCTTGCCCCCTTGTTTTACTGTATTGACTATTTTTTCTTCTGTTTGTATCTTTGTTCTTCTGACTACTTTATTAGCTTCCCTTAGCTCCACCAGATATTGTTGCTTATCTTCTTTTATCTGCAATCCCTTATAGTTTATGTAGGCTACCTTCTTTACCTCTGCCTTTTCAGCTACTTCTTTCAAAAATCATAGCGGCCTTCTTTTCCTCTTACTTTTATTTGCTTTCTCAACAAAAAGGTTTGTTGTCCTTAAAATATCTCCTTACAGTTGGGAGCCATCTGCTGGAGTGAGTTGGAGGAGTGTGCGCCCTGTTGAAGGCTGGAGGAGTGCTGCGACTGCTCTGCCGTGCTGCCGGACCATCACAGGCACTCCGGGGACAGCCTGCTGCTCGAGGGGGCCTTCGGAGCACTTTAAAATCCTCCGTTGTCATCCTTGCCGCGGAGCCATCTGCTGGAGTGAGTTGGAGGAGTGTGCGCCCTGTTGAGGGCTGGAGGAGTGCTGCGACTGCTCTGCCGTGTGCCGGACCATCACAGGCACTCCGGGGACAGCCTGCTGCTCGAGGGGGTCTTCGGAGCCCTTTAAAATCCTCCGTTGTCATCTTTGCCGCGGAGCCATCTGCTGGAGTGAGTTGGAGGAGTGTGCGCCCTGTTGAGGGCTGGAGGAGTGCTGCGACTGCTCTGCCGTGCTGCCGGACCATCACAGGCACTTCAGGGACAGCCTGCTGCTCGAGGGGACCTTTTGTTTTCTTGTATAAATTACCAGGTAGTTTTCTCCGCGACCGTGGAGCGCGGCCGTGGGGTGTGTTTTAAGGGGCGTGTCTAAAGGGGCAGGTTCTGCCCCTTAGACGCCCCTTCAACGCCATCTCGACGGAATTGTTGGGGTCAGAGCGAAGTTGCAGCCAGGTGAGGGCTGTGAGGGTGTGTAGGTGTTCCTCTTTTTGAGATTTTGTGGGGTGATTGTTTTCTAATCTATGGGTAAGAGGAAGGCTAAGCCACAGAGCAAAATCCAATCTGCTGATTCCGGTACTGAGAAACCGGTGGGCCCATTGGATAAACATTTTGCTCCCCTCCCCCTCGCTCAGTCCTCTCCAGAGGGGGCGTCTTTGAGCCCTGGGGGTAGATCTCCCCCCCCCTGTCCTGTCATTAATGTTGCCTCTAGTGCGGGGGTGTCCTTAGAGGCACCAGTGAGAGATAAAATTGTTATTAAGATGCCCACTCCGGTTCAGTCGATTGCGCTGGATACTTTTTTTGAGCTTCCAGCCCTTTCTTCAGAATCAGAAGTTACTTTAAAAGATCTGTGGGGGGCTCTGAAGTGCATAGACTCCAAAGTGTCTACTGTTATTAATTCTTTTACTCTTTTCTCACAAGATGCTGCAGTTGCTGTGCAGCAACTTGATGAGAAAATGTCTTTCATAGATAAAGCAGTTGTTAAATTAGAGTCTCAGGTGAATTCATTACAAGCTACAAATGTGATGGGAATTGAGGATTCTTTGTTTTTACAATCAAAGATTGAATCGCTTGAGAATTCTATACGAATATGTAATTTAAGATTTTTGAATTTTCCCTGTACTTCTCTATTATCACCCAAAATTCTTTTTGATAAGTACGTAAAAGAGATACTTGCTATATCTGATGTTTTTGAAGTATTACAGATTTATTATATTCCTTTGGGCACTAAAAAGCTTAACACCATAGATGGTGAATTAGATGAAATTGTCCCTAATGTGGTAAATCTCACTGATTTTCTCGAGGATTCCTCAGATACTATTAACACTCTATCCACTTTGCTGGTCACCTTGCCTTCTGTTAAGGTTAAACAAAGGATTTTAATGGCTTTCTTTAAGGTGAAGTCAGCGTTATTTTGTGGACAAAAAATAAATATCTTTCCATATGTGTCACATAGCACCCAGATGCGACGCAGACAGTTTCTATCTTTAAAGTCACGTGTCATTGATCTGGGTGCTACATTTTTCCTAAAATTCCCTTGTAAGTGCCTGCTAACATATGAGGGTGCTTCTTTTGTTTTCCTTGAGGTATCGCACTTGGAAAGATTTTTGCTTGATAGGCAGGGTTCAATTGGGTCTCGTAGCATAGTTGTTTCCTCCACGTAAGTGGTCAATTGACTTGGTTTCTTTATTTCTTGTTTCTGATATGTTTCTTATTTGGTTATTGTATATGACTAAAAGACCTTAATAAAAAAAAATATCTCCTTACAGTTTTGCCCACTGTTCTTCTTCCCCAAATGTTCCCATTCAGCTAATGACTCCTTGAGGTCTTCCCCCATCTTTGCAAAATTGGTTTTCCTGAAGTCATTTGTGAGCATCAAATCTAGTCTTGTCTCCTCCCATGTGGGTTCCATTACCATTTGCCAGAACAGCTCTTCCTGTAGAGAATTCATGATTCCTCTTCTTCTAGATGACACTGCAACTTACATAGAAACATGACAGCAGAAAAAGACCAGATAGCCTATCTAGTCTGTCCTTCCATACCAACTACTATAGTCCCTTTTTTTCCTTTAGAGATTTTCTGTGTTGGTCTCATGATGTCTTGAATACTGTCCTGGTCTCTACTACCTCCATTGGGAGGATAACCCAAACATTTGGCAAATTGAAATCTCCTACCAATAGTACGTCTTCTTTCATAGGGAGGGAGGTCTGTATATCACACTAATGTAAATAAAAAACCCACTGTGCTGCCTCCTTTCCTCATAAGCCCTGCAGTTCTGTGGCTTTAATATTACTTTGTTCATATTGCACTCCTCCTTCTCCCTTTCTTCCTGCCCTGTCTTTCCTGAATAGATTTTAGCGAGATATAACTAAATCTCTGTCATTGTTTTCAGTGTACATGTCTCTGTGACTGCTTCTTCCACTGGAGCTTCTAAATCTGGAACTCTGTTTTCCATACTGTGGGTATCAGTATCTGCAGTGCTCCAGATGTTTTACTTATCTGAGGGCTTTTATTTACCTGGCAGCTTTGCTCACCCATCCCTTATGATTCTAGTTTAAAGCCCTCCTGTTAGCCAGAAGACATTTCCCCCTTCTTTGACAGCTGTATGCCATCTCTGCTCTGCAGTCCTTGGAAAATCATGCCATGGTCCAGGAGGCCTAAATGCTCTTGATGGCACCATCCATGCAATCAGGCATTAATCTCCAGGATGTGAGTCTCTCAGAGTCAGTCCTGATCCTCGACCACCTGTATATCTAACTGCTTCATCTTCTCTCTCAGAGTCATAAAGGTTCTTTTGATATGCTCAGGTGGAAACCTAGCAGTATCATTTGTGCAAAAAATCCAGGAAAGTTTTCCACAGATCTCAAGACCAGACAAGGAACTTGAGTCAGTCAGGGAACAGAAACTAATATTACCATTAATACATGACAGCAAAGAACAGGCTGGCTAGAGCCAGCTCCTTTTTCTCCCCAGACACACACCAGGAGACATAATACTCCTCCTGGAAGACCCCCCTGCCTTCCAGCCCAAGAGGCAGCATTTTGAGGCCAGCACATTACAGTTTTAGCAAAACTGGAAAAACAGTATTTTTTATTATTTGCCTGGAAAATTCAAGTAATCTTTTGTTTGAGCAGCAGCCACAGTCATCTCTTAATTTAAAAAATTGCCCTGAAATGAAAATTTATAAAAATAAAACAAAGTGATAAAATCTGTAAATGACACAGGAAACTAATGGCTCCTTTTACTAAAGCCCATTTGCAGGATAATGTGCATTTTAGCATGCGGCAACCAGCAGTTGGGAGCACTAGCACGTGAGTATGTCCATCACCACACATTAAATGCATGTTAATTGGCGAATGTGGGAGGGGATGGGGAATGGGCAGTGTGTGGGTGTGGAGAATGCTTTGCCATTAGCTCCAGGGCTATTGCCACGCACTCAGCGACAACGCAGCTCTTAATGTAAGTTCACCTAACAACTCCTCTCTGAGAGGCATTAAGTGAACCCGCCTTGCTGCAGCACAAGTTAGATTGTTTCCATCGCATGTTAGCTGCTGCGATCGTACTGGTCATGCCCCCACCATCTAATGCGGAACATTGCAATTAACATGAGCTGTTTGGCGCATTAATTGCAAATCTTTATTTATTTATTAATGTTTTAACAGGTTTTGCTATACCCTTTTTCTACCAGTCAAAACAGTTTGCAGGGAACTGAGAAAATACAATAAACTTATGCATGCAACTGACAGACATACAACATGTGAATTACAGGAGATTATAAGAGGTCTGGAGTAAGGTATCAAAACTATTTACACAGATAACATAGGCATGAGGAGTGTAGGTTGGGGTCTTTGGGTGGGACATTGAGGATGGCGGGGTGGGAGAAATTCTCTTTGTTTGCAAATGTTCCTGTTGGTTGCATGCTGCTCAGAGTCAGTGCTGAAGTGTTCCTGAAAGAGGTGGGTTTTCAATCTCTTTGGGAAGTCTCCAATTGAATTGATGTTTCTTAGTGTGGGGGATAGTGAGTTCCAGAGGGTGGGGGCGTAGAGTGTGAGTGCTCTGAGGCATGTGTTTTGGTTGCTCTTGTATATCTGGGATGGAAGGCTGAGGAGGTTTTGTGTACTGTTCCTTCTTGGTCTGGTGGGTTTGGGAATGTTGATTAGGGTTTGAAGGTGCACGGAGGAGTGGTTGTTAAGTGCCTTGCGGATGTCGGTGAGGACCTTGTATTTGATTCTTGAGGTGAGGGGTAGCCAGTGAAGGAGTTTGAGGATTGGTGTGATGTGAGTCTGTCTGGATATTCGACAGTGGGCTTTAGTAAAAGGGGCCTTAAACAAAATAAAAGTTTTTTGCCTTCACTTTCCTACAAGTAATTACAACCAAAATAAAAGTATAAATATACATTAAATAAAATCAACAAACAGTAAGGATTTGAGGGTTTGTTTGTTTGTTTTTATTATATTACATTGCTAGCTCTCTGACTCGGAGCTCTTAAAAGGGTTTTTTGTATATTTGATAAAGCAAGGTTACTTTCTTTTTGGTGCTTTAGGGGAACTTTCCTTGAGCACATTAGGTTGCTGAACTCTAGTAACCTCCTCAGTAACCTCCTCAGGTTTAAAAACTGCTAACACCTAATCAGGAGTTAGTGGGCTTGATTTCCTGAGTGCAGCTGAGGCCTGCATAAAAGGCTCCAGTGCTTTGCCCTGTTGAGGCTTTCCTATCCAGGGCTCTACAGATCAACAAACAGTAAGGATTTGAGGGTTTGTATGTTTGTTTGTTTTTATTATATTACATTGTTAGCTCTCTGACTGGGAGCTCTTAAAAGGGTTTCTTGTATATTTTTTAAAGCAAGGTTACTTTCTTTTTGGTGCTTTAGGGGAACTTTCCTTGAGCACATTAGGTTGCTGAACTCTAGTAACCTCCTCAGTAACCTCCTCAGGTTTAGAAACTGCTAACACCTAATCAGGAGTTAGTGGGCTTGATTTCCTGAGTGCAGCTGAGGCCTGCATAAAAGGCTCCAGTGCCTTGCTCCATTGAGGCTTTCCTATCCAGGGCTCTACAGATCAACAAACAGAAAGGATTAGAGGGTTTGTTTGTTTGTTTTTATTATATTACATTGCTAGCTCTCTGACTGGGAGCTCTTAAAAGGGTTTTTTTGTATATTTTTTAAAGCAAGGTTACTTTTTTTTTGGTGCTTTAGGGGAACTTTCCTTGAGCACATTAGGTTGCTGAACTCTAGTAACCTCCTCAGTAACCTCCTCTGGGTTAGAAACTGCTAACACCTAATCAGGAGTTAGTGGGCTTGATTTCCTGAGTGCAGATGAGGCCTACATAAAAGGCTCCAGTGCCTAGCCCTGTTGAGGCTTTCCTTTCCAGGGCTCTACAGATCAAAAAACAGTAAGGATTTGAGGGTTTGTTTGTTTGTTTGTATTATATTACATTGCTAGCTCTCTGACTGGGAGCACTTAAAAGGGATTTTTGTATATTTTTTAAAGCAAGGTTACTTTCTTTTTGGTGCTTTAGGGGAACTTTCCTTGAGCACATTAGGTTGCTGAACTCTAATAACCTCCTCAGTAACCTCCTCAGGTTTAGAAACTACTAACACCTAATCAGGAGTAAGTGGGCTTGATTTCCTGAGTGCAGCTGAGGCCTGCATAAAAGGCTACAGTGCCTTGCCCTGTTGAGGCTTTTCTATCCAGGGCTCTACAGATCAACAAACAGTAAGGATTTGAGGGTTGGTTTGTTTTTATTATATTACATTGCTAGCTCTCTGACTGGGAGCTTTTAAAAGGTTTTTTTGTATATTTTTTAAAGCAAGGTTACTTTCTTTTTGGTGCTTTAGGGGAACGTTCCTTGAGCACATTAGGTTGCTGAACTCTAGTAACCTCCTCAGGTTTAGAAACTGCTAACACCTAATCAGGAGTTAGTGGGCTTGATTTCCTGAGTGCAGCTGAGGCCTACATTAAAGGCTCCAGTGCCTTGCCCTGTTGAGGCTTTCCTATCCAGTGCTCTACAGATCAACAAACAGTAAGGATTTGAGGGTTTGTTTGTTTGTTTGTTTTTATTATATTACATTGTTAGCTCTGTGACTGGGAGCTTTTAAAAGGGTTTTTTGTTTATTTTTTAAAGCAAGCTTACTTTCTTTTTGGTGCTTTAGGGGAACTTTCCTTGAGCACATTAGGTTGCTGAACTCTAGTAACCTCCTCAGGTTTAGAAACTGCTAACACCTAATCAGGAGTTAGTGGGCTTGATTTCCTGAGTGCAGCTGAGGCCTACATTAAAGGCTCCAGTGCCTTGCCCTGTTGAGGCTTTCCTATCCAGGGCTCTACAGATCAACAAACAGTAAGGATTTGAGGGTTTGTTTGTTTTTATTATATTACATTGCTAGCTCTCTGACTGGGAGCTCTTAAAATGGTTTTTTGTATATTTTTTAAAGCAAGGTTACTTTCTTTTTTGTTCTTTAGGGGAACTTTCCTTGAGCACATTAGGTTTCTGAACTCTAGTAACCTCCTCAGGTTTAGAAACTGCTAAAACCTAATCAGGAGTTAGTGGGCTTGATCTCCTGAGTGCAGCTGAGGCCTGCATAAAAGGCTCCAGTGCCTTGCCCTGTTGAGGCTTTCCTATCCAGGGCTCTACAGATCAACAAACAGTAAGGATTTGAGGGTTTGTTTGTTTGTTTGTTTTTATTATATTACATTGCTAGCTCTCTGACAGGGAGCTTTTAAAAGGTTTTTTTGTATATTTTTTAAAGCAAGGTTACTTTTTTTTGGTGCTTTAGGGGAACTTTCCTTGAGCACATTAGGTTGCTGAACTCTATTAACCTCCTCAATAACCTCCTCAGGTTTAGAAACTGCAAACACCTAATCAGGAGTTAGTGGGCTTGATTTCCTGAATGCAGCAGAGGCCTGCATAAAAGGCTCTAGTGCCTTGCCCTGTTGAGGCTTTCCTATCCAGGTCTCTACAGATCAACAAACAGTAAGGATTTGAGGGTTTGTTTGTTTGTTTGTTTGTTTTTATAATATTACATTGCTAACTCTATGACTGGGAGCTCTTAAAAGGGTTTTTTGTATATTTTTGAAAGCAAGGTTACTTTCTTTTTGGTGCTTTAGGGGAACTTTCCTTGAGCACATTAGGTTGCTGAATTCTAGTAACCTCCTCAAGTTTAGAAACTGCTAACACCTAATCAGGAGTTAGTGGGCTTGATTTCCTGAGTGCAGCTGAGGCCTGCATAAAAGGCTCCAGTGCCTTGCCCTGTTGAGGCTTTCCTATCCAGGGCTCTACAGTTCAACAAACAGTAAGGATTTGAGGGTTTGTTTGTTTTTATTATATTACATTGCTAGCTCTCTGACTGGGAGCTCTTAAAAGGGTTTTTTGTATATTTTTTAAAGCAAGCTTACTTTCTTTTTGGTGCTTTAGGGGAACTTTCCTTGAGCACATTAGGTTGCTGAACTCTAGTAACCTCCTCAGTAACCTCCTCAGGTTTAGAAACTGCTAACACCTAATCAGGAGTTAGTGGGCTTGATTTCCTGAGTGCAGCTGAGGCCTGCATAAAAGGCTGCAGTGAGTTGCCCTGTTGAGGCTTTCCTATCCAGGGCTCTACAGATCAACAAACAGTAAGGATTTGAGTGTTTGTTTTTTTTGTTTTTATTATATTACATTGCTAGCTCTCTGACTGGGAGCTCTTAAAAGGGTTTTCTGTATATTTTTTAAAGCACGGTTATTTTCTTTTTGGTGCTTTAGGGGAACTTTCCTTGAGCACATTAGGTTGCTGAACTCTAGTAACCTCCTCAGTAACCTCCTCAGGTTTAGAAACTGCTAACACCTAATCAGGAGTTAGTGGGCTTGATTTCCTGATTTCAGCTGAGGCCTGCATAAAAGGATCCAGTGCCTTGCCCTGTTGAGGCTTTCCTATCCAGGGCTCTACAGATCAACAAACAGTAAGGATTTGAGGGTTTGTTTGTTTGTTTGTTTGTTTTTATAATATTACATTGCTAGCTCTCTGACTGGAAGCTTTTAAAAGGTTTTTTTGTATATTTTTTAAAGCAAGGTTACTTTCTTTTTGGTGCTTTAGGGGAACTTTCCTTGAGCACATTAGGTTGCTGAACTCTAGTAACCTCCTCAGTAACCTCCTCAGCTTTAGAAACTGCTAACACCTAATCAGGAGTTAGTGGGCTTGATTTCCTGAATGCAGCTGAGGCCTGCATAAAAGGCTCCAGTGCCTTGCCCTGTTGAGGCTTTCCTATCCAGGGCTCTACAGATCAACAAACAGTAAGGATTTGAGGGTTTGTTTGTTTGTTTGTTTTTATTATATTACATTGCTAGCTCTCTGACTGTGAGCTCTTAAAAGGGTTTTTTGTATATTTTTTAAAGCAAGGTTACTTTCTTTTTGGTGCTTTAGGAGAACTTTCCTTGAGCACATTAGGTTGCTGAACTCTAGTAACCTCCTCAGGTTTAGAAACTGCTAACACCTGATCAGGAGTTAGTGAGCTTGATTTCCTGATTGCAGCTGAGGCCTGCATAAAAGGCTCCAGTGCCTTGCCCTGTTGAGGCTTTCCTATCCAGGGCTCTACAGATCAACAAACAGTAAGGGTTTGAGGGTTTGTTTGTTTTTATTATATTACATTGCTAGCTCTCTGACTGGGAGCTCTTAAAAGGGTTTTTTGTATATTTTTTAAAGCAAGGTTACTTTCTTTTTGGTGCTTTAGGAGAACTTTCCTTGAGCACATTAGGTTGCTGAACTCTAGTAACCTCCTCAGGTTTAGAAACTGCTAACACCTGATCAGGAGTTAGTGAGCTTGATTTCCTGATTGCAGCTGAGGCCTGCATAAAAGGCTCCAGTGCCTTGCCCTGTTGAGGCTTTCCTATCCAGGGCTCTACAGATCAACAAACAGTAAGGGTTTGAGGGTTTGTTTGTTTTTATTATATTACATTGCTAGCTCTCTGACTGGGAGCTCTTAAAAGGGTTTTTTGTATATTTTTTAAAGCAAGGTTACTTTCTTTTTGGTGCTTTAGGAGAACTTTCCTTGAGCACATTAGGTTGCTGAACTCTAGTAACCTCCTCAGGTTTAGAAACTGCTAACACCTGATCAGGAGTTAGTGAGCTTGATTTCCTGATTGCAGCTGAGGCCTGCATAAAAGGCTCCAGTGCCTTGCCCTGTTGAGGCTTTCCTATCCAGGGCTCTACAGATCAACAAACAGTAAGGGTTTGAGGGTTTGTTTGTTTTTATTATATTACATTGCTAGCTCTCTGACTGGGAGCTCTTAAAAGGGTTTTTTGTATATTTTTTAAAGCAAGGTTATTTTCTTTTTGGTGCTTTAGGGGAACTTTCCTTGAGCACATTAGGTTGCTGAACTCTAGTAACCTCCTCAGGTTTAGAAATTGCTAACACCTAATCAGGAGTTAGTGGGCTTGATTTCCTGATTGCAGCTGAGGCCTGCATAAAAGGCTCCAGTGCCTTGCCCTGTTGAGGCTTTCCTATCCAGGGCTCTACAGATCAACAAACAGTAAGGATTTGATGGTTTGTTTGTTTGTTTTTATTATATTACTTTGCTAGCTCTCTGACTGGGAGCTCTTAAAAGGTTTTTTTGTATATTTTTTAAAGCAAGGTTACTTTCTTTTTGGTGCTTTAGGGGAACTTTCCTTGAGCACATTAGGTTGCTGAACTCTAGTAACCTCCTCAGTAACCTCCTCAGGTTTAGAAACTGCTAACACCTAATCAGGAGTTAGTGGGCTTGATTTCCTGAGTGCAGCTGAGGCCTGCATAAAAGGCTCCAGTGCCTTGTCCTGTTGAGGGTTTCCTATCCAGGGCTCTACAGATCAACAAACAGTAAGGATTTGAGGGTTTGTATGTTTGTTTGTTTTTATTATGTTACATTGCTAGCTCTCTGACTGGGAGCTCTTAAAAGGTTTTTTTGTATATTTTTTAAAGCAAGGTTACTTTCTTTTTGGTGCTTTAGGGGAAGTTTCCTTGAGCACATTAGGTTGCTGAACTCTAGTAACCTCCTCAGGTTTAGAAACTGCTAACACCTATTCAGGTGTTAGTTCCCACCCACCCCTAGTGAGCAGTCTTGCTTTATAGGGCACCTCCCCCTTTAACAAATCACAGAGAATTGGACCAGCACATTTTGAATATAATTAAAGAGATTTAACTGCTTTTTCTCTGAAAGGACAGCTGCGAAACCAGCTGGTACTTGGTAGATCTCTCCCTTTTGCTTTAACAGATACCTAAGCTCCACGAACATAAAAATGTCTGAGAAAAATCGTATTGCTAAAGCTGTTGCACCTGTTACAGCTTCTGCCTCGGTCCAGACAGAGGTCCTAATGCCAGTTGAAGGACCAGTTCCATGTGCAGGGTGCCTGCATGCTGAAGCTCTGAGGAAACAAGTGGAGGAACTCAGAGAGGAGGTGGCGAGGCTGAGGAGCATTCAAGACAGTGAGAAGTACATTGATGAGATGCTTCTTGCAGCAACCAAGCTCTCCAGCAGAGGAGAAGATGGGTGCCAACAGAATGTCGATGGTTGGACACAAGTCACCAGGGCCTGCAAAATCACCAATCCAACTTCTCCAGCCCTTGAATTGAAGAACCATTATGCAGCCCTGTAAGTGGAGAAGGTGAAAGCATCCCTGGAAAGGGAAGAATCAGAGTTCAAGTACCCCAAAGTTGCAGAATCAGTGACCAGAAGGAAACGAAGGGTAGTGGTGGTTGGAGACTCTCTTCTGAGGGGTACTGAGGCGTCCATCTGCCGACCAGACTTGATGTCCAGAGAGGTATGCTGTCTGCCTTGTTCCAAAATCCAAGATGTTATGGAGAGTTTGCCGAGACTCATCAAGCCCACTGACTATTACCCAATGTTGCTAATCCATGGTGGAACAAATGATACTGCCAGGTATACCTCGGAACATATCAAAAGTGACTTCATGGCTCTGGGACAGAGGGTGAAGCAGTTAGGTGCACAGGTGGTGTTCTCTTCAATCCTCCCTGTTGAGGGTAAAGGCCAAGGCAGAGAGGCTCGCATCCTGGAGATGAATGCATGGCTGCGTGGATGGTGTCATCGAGAGCGTTTTGGTTTCCTAGATCATGGGATGCTATTCCAAGGGTTGCAGAGCAGAGATGGCATCCATCTGTCCAAGAAAGGTCAACGCATCTTCGGTAGTAGACTGGCTAATCTACTGAAGAGGGCTTTAAACTAGATTCGTTGGGGATAGGTGAAGAAAGCTCCCAGGTAAGTGAAAGCCCCCAGGTAGGTGATACATTAAATACCTGGGTAACATATGGAAAGCAGTGTGTATAAATGCCCGTAGCATGGGAAATAAGATCCCTGATATTGAAGCTTTGGTGGGAGTGGCTGACTTGGATTTAGTGGCAGTTACAGAAACATGGTTCACAGAAAACCATGACTGGGATGTAACTATACCTGGCTATACTTTATTCAGAAAGGACAGGGTAGGAAGAAGGTGAGGAGGAGTGGCACTATATTTAAAAACTACTATTAAAGCTTTGGAATTACAGAGCTTAAAAGGGAGAGAGGAGGCATTGTGGGTTAAACTAAAAAGAGGGAAAGAGAAATCTATTTGCATTGGTGTGATATACAGACCTCCCTCACAAGAGGAAGAGGTGGACAGAGAGTTAATTGAAGACATACGCAGCATTGCTAGGAAAGGGGAAGTGCTACTGATAGGAGATTTCAATATGACAGATGTTAATTGGCACATTCCTGCTGCAGTATCATCTAGAAGTAAGGAGATCCGGGATTCTCTACAGTGAGAACTATTCAGGCAATTGGTAACAGACCCCACACGTGAAGGGACCATACTGGACTTGGTGCTTACCAATGGTGAAAGTGTTTCTGATGTTGTAGTGGGAGATCATTTTGCATCCAGTGATCACCAGATGGTGTGGTTTAGTATTAGGACTTCAGCTGTTAGAATCCATTCCAAGGTGAGGATCTTAGACTTTAGGAAGACTAACTTTGCGAAGATGGGCCAATACCTCAGGGAGTCGTTAGTGGGATGGGAACAGCTGGGGGATGTAGAAAAACAGTGGGCAAAACTGAAAGGGGATATTTTAAGGGCAACCAACCTTTTTGTTAAAATGGTAAATAAAGGCAAAAGGAAAAGGAGACCACTATGGTTTTCTAAGGAAGTAGCTGAAAAAGTGAAGAAAAAGAGGTAGGCCTTCATGAAATACAAGAGATCACAGAGAGAGGAAGACAGGCATCTGTATTTGGAAAAACTTAGAGAAGCTAGCAAAGTAGTCAAGAAGGCAAAGATTCAAAAGGAGGAGGAAATAGCCAATGCAATAAAATGGGGGGATAAGACATTTTTCAGATATATTAGTGAGAAGAGGAAGGGCAAGAGTGATATTGTCAGACTCAAGGGTGCAGGGGGGGGAATATGTAGAAGCTGATAAGGATAAAGCGGAATTGCTTTCAAATATTTTTGTTCTGTGTTCACAGATGAAGAACCAGGAGCAGGACCTCAGAAAACACCCACAAATAGGAATAGAAGCGAGGGACATCTTGAACAATTTTCAGAAGACTGTGTTTGTGAGAAACTAGCTCAACTTAAAGTAGACAAAGCGATGGGACCGGATGGGATACACCCTAGAATACTGAGGGATCTTGGGGACGTTCTAGCAGCTCCACTGACTGACCTTTTCAATGCCTCGTTGGAGTCGGGAGTGGTGCCAAAGGACTGGAGAGAGGCTCATGTGGCCCCTTTACACAAAAGCGGAAGTAAGGATGTGGTTGAAAACTACAGGCCGGTTAGTTTAACTTCGGTGGTGAGTAAATTATTGGAAACGCTGCTGAAAGAGAAAATAGTGAGGTTTCTGGAGTCCAGCGGATTACAGGATCCGAGGCAGCATGGATTCACCAGAGGCAGGTCTTGTCAGACAAATCTAATTGATTTCTTTGACTGGGTGACCAGGGAGTTGGACCGAGGGAGATCTCTAGATGTGGTGTATTTAGATTTCAGTAAAGCCTTTGACACTGTTCCTCACAGGCGACTTATAAAGAAACTGAGCACCCTAGGGATGGACCCTAAAGTTACTGCTTGGATAGAAATTGGTTGGGTGGGAGGCGACAAAGAGTACAAGTAAATGGAGCTCACTCTGAGGAGAAGGATGTCATCAGTGGTGTTCCCCAGGGATCTGTCCTTGGTCCGATTCTTTTTAACATCTTTGTTAGTGATATAGCGGAAGGGCTTTCAGGTAAGGTTTGCCTCTTTGCGGATGATACCAAAATCTGCAATAGAGTAGACACCCAGGAAGGTGTAGATAACATGAGGAGGGATCTAGCTAAGCTTGAAGAATGGTCTAGAATTTGGCAGCTGGGATTTAATGTTAAAAAATGTAAGGTCATGCATTTGGGCTGCAGCAATCCAAGGGAGCAATACAGTATAGGAGGTGAAGTACTTTTGTCCACTAAAGAAGAGCGGGACCTAGGCGTGGTTGTGTCTGATGATCTTAAAGTAGCTAAACAGGTAGAACAGTCGACGGCAAAAGCTAGAAGGATGCTTGGGTGCATACGGAGAGGAATGGCTAGCAGAAAAAAGGAGGTGATAATGCCTCTGTATAAGTCTTTGGTGCGACCTCATTTGGAGTATAGTGTGCAATTCTGGAGATCGCACCTTCAAAAGGATGTGAACAGGATGGAGTCGGTGCAGAGGGTGGCTACTAAAATGATTAGTGGGCTTCATTATAAAGCATATGAGGACAGACTTAAGGATCTTAATATGTACACCTTACAGGAAAGGCGGGATATAGGTGATATGATTGAGATGTTTAAATACCTCCGTGGCATAAATGTTCAGGGAGAGAGCCTCTTTCAATTGAAAGCAAGTTCTGCTACGAGGGGACATGGGATGAGGGTGAAGGGAGATAGATTCAGGAGTGATATGCGGAAATATTTCTTTACGGAAAGAGGAGTGGATCCATGGAATAGTCTCCCAGTGGAGGTGGTAGAGATGAGGACAGTAACTGAATTCAAAAAAGCATGGGACCAACACAGAGGATCTCTAAAGGTAAAAAGTGGACTGTTGTAGTTGTTGATATGGAAGGACAGACTAGATAGGCCATGTGGTCTTTTTCTGTCATCATGTTTCTATGTAAATCAAATCCAATTGCCATAAAATCAACTAAGTGCTAGTATTCATAAATAGCTGAGAAAACTACCAGTTTTAACAGACTTCATAAAACTACAAGAGATCTGATTACAGTCTTATATCAGCAAGCAAAAATTCCATAAAGGAGAAGCATCAGTGGAAAAACATTGGGCGATAAACTTCAGCTTTACCTAACTCTTCAGCTGCTGCAAATTATCTGGTTATCCTGAAGTAGAGTGCGCCCTGTGGAGTATAAGCTAGAAAGCAACTGTAAAAACAAAATGCCCAGCAGAAAAATAATAATACATCTGTTTCCAGCTACTACAAAGGTAATAGTGCGGATAATACTTCTTAAACTTAAACAATTAGATTCAATTGTTCTTTGCAGCTTGCTCAGCAACTTATCATAGTAACATAGTAAATGACGGCAGATAAAGACCAGTATGGTCCATCTAGTCTGCCCAGTAAGATGGCAAGAGTAGGTGCACCTGCCGCTCCGTGCAGGCCACCTCTCTCCATGTATTTGTTTAGGGGTGAACCCACCGCTCCGTGTAGGTCACCCCTGTATGCTGAGAAATTAGTTAGTTACATTTATTTTGATTTTATCCTGTTGCTGTAAAGGGATCCACTGTGTCTGTCCCATGCCATTTTGAATTCCGTCACTGTGTTTGCCCCCACCACTTCCATCGGGAGGGCATTCCAAGCATCCACCACCCTTTCAGTGAAAAAGTATTTCCTGACATTGCCTCTCAATTTACCCCCTTGCGGCTTCATGTTATGCCCTCTAGTTTTACAGCTTCCCCGTCTTTGGAAGAGGTGTGTTTGTTCATTATTTCTCTTTAAGTATTTAAAGGTCTGTATCATATCTCCCCTGTCCCTCCTCTCCTCCAGAGTGCACATATTTAGGTCTTCGGGTCTCTTCTCATAAGGCTTCTGACGCAGGCTCCAAATCATTTTGGTCACCTTCCTCTGAACCGCTTCCAGCCTTTTTATATCCTTTGCGAGATACGATCTCCAAAACTGAACGTAATATTCCAAGTGAGGCCTCACCAGTGACTTGTACAGTGGCATTAGTATCTCTTCCTTTCTTCCTTTCAGAGTCAAGCTTTTGCAGCGTGTTGATTTTGTGCAGTGTTGGAAATTAGAACGAGGAGCTGCTAATTATTCTGATCTCATATCAATGGAAAAAGCTAAGATTTTAGGTCTGGAGGAGGGGTCCAGGACACCAAGTCATATTGGGTGAGCAAGCAGCAATGTTTTTAGGAGGAATTCCTTGTCTATGAGTCTTTTTTCCATCTCTCTTTCTTCTTTCTCTTCTCCACCTCATTCTTTTTTAATCCTCAGTTTGCCTTCTCTCAATTGTTCTCTCTACTGTCTTCCTCACTTTTGTCCCCTGCCTTTGTTTTCCTAACACTTCTCTCTTATGTTCCATTTCACCTACTTTTCTCCCTTTTACTTTATTTGTAGTGCATCTCACTTTCATCTCTCACCGTGGAACTCCACTTTACACGTTTTCAGTCCTCTGCTCACACTCCCGTCTGGATCTGTTTTTTTCTGTCTTAACTTTAGTCATTTTAGTTACTCAGTTAGTGGCCCCGTATCACTGCTGACTGGTTAACATTTGTTGCTGCCCCCGGAACACACCGATGCTAATGGTCAACTGGGTTATCTAGGGATATTCCACAGCACAAACTGGGTATATGCCGCTGAATATTCCTGTCAGTGGGATTAACATGGTTTGCAGGTCTGCAAGCCACATTAATCCTTTTGAATATGCCCCCCATAGAATCTTGTGCATGTATAGGAGAGGAAGAGGCTGTCAGCACAGGTTCTGTGCTGGGAGAATCTCTATGAAGAATGATCTGTGTTATAGTTCAATGTGACCCCATGAATTGAGAAGGACCCGTACCAGATAATGTTCGAATTTGTTTGTACCAGAATGGGGAGATAGCTTCTTACGTGCAAATGATGGTGCTGAAGTATTTTCTAACTTCCTGTGCTTTAGGGTAGCAGCATGATTATAGTCTTCTGCCCTGAGATGATGCCACTTTGCAATGCTTTTGAGCCATGCAGTTTGGAAGGTCGCTCTTGTTGTACCTGAAGACAGCTGCACTTTTGATTGATACGTCTCAGCTGGGATTGACGTCTCTGTCCTTTCACATCAGGACTTTTAAAGCTACTGTATGAGAGGGCGGAGGTCAAGACAGGCAAGAGAAGGGGGATTTTTCACGCCCCCCGCCCCCACCTCAATTGCTTCTGTATAGATCCTCTTTCTCCCCTTCATGTTGGCATTATGTCTTCCCATGTTGGCTGCAGCAGTAGCAGTGAACCAGAAGTAAAAATACTTGCCTGCTTTCATACTTGAATAGGCCCTGTGGTGCTGCACCTCTCAACTGGGTTTCCATGCAGGGGGAGAGGACAGAGCTCTAGGCCCTGTCAGAGCACAAAGAGAAGCAAGCCTCACATTGAATTTTCACTTCCAGCTTACAACTGATACAGGAAAAGAAAGGACAGGTTCAGATGGAGACATAACAGTAAAGCTTCAGCGTCTATCAAAATTTGGTGCCAGAGGCAGTTGTCTATGTTTCCTATGCCTAAATCTGGGTCTGAATGGAGGTGACATCAAGGAGGATGGCCGGCCGGACTGTGCAGCAAGCCATCCTTTGTGCTGAAAATGTTTTCCTCATCTTTAAGAGCCTCTTCTCTGCCTCCTAATGATCATGGAGCCAGAGAAGGTGATGATTTTGGGCTCACAGGAACATGCAGCTGCGTCATGGTGATTCACTGATCCCAAACAGATGAAATTGAGCCTGCGGCTGTGGGAAGCATTGTTGACTATCTTTCTCCTGCAGATTTGGTAAGATCGGAAGCCTGGCTTCTCCTATGCCAGTCCCATGGCATCAATAACGAAAGGATTTTTTTTGGGGGGGGGGGGGCAAGAAAAATTTAAGCTAAAAGAAAAATGACCAAAAATAATATCAGAAAACAAAAAGAGAAGACTCTTCAATGAAAAAGCTGGGCAAGGTTTGTTTGAGCATCCGTTTGGCAGAATATCAATGAAAGCTGAGGAGACTAAGGGGACTGCTACACATGGGAAGTGGTGTTATCTGTTCCACTTAGCTATACAACCATTACAGCAGATGTAATTCACTGACCCCCGAATCCAGACTCCTCTGCTGAGCTTCTGGAGGGCTGGTCCACATGTTTTTGAGCAGACTATGACTCTGACACGCCTACAGGTGATACCACACAGACAGCTCCTTGGTGAGTTTCCCGCTGGAATGCAGTCTTCTTCCCTCTCTTCGCTCTAGGGCCGGATACTCCCTAAGACTTTGGTCTGCAGTGTTCCCTTGCCAGAGGAACACTACAGTCTCTCTTAGTGCCAAGATCCTCTGCTCTTCTTCCTTCTCCACTTCTCACTGGCCAAGTCTCTCATTGTACTCCCATTGTGCCTCAGTCAGGTGGAATTGGGCAGAGAGTGAACCCAGCAGCCATTTGTACAAGCCAGGTTTACTGTCCTATTGCACTCACCTGACACTCCTACAGGGTAACTATGAACAGTAGACAAAGTAAGGGGCTATGACATAAGGTTCAACACTTGTTTTCCTTTCTGAGCTAAGATTTGTTCTCTGTTACTGGTTTCTAAAACTCCCCAGGAACTTTACACGGTGAAGCAATTATCTCCAGAGGGACTTATATTTACTCTCGGTTTCTTATTCAGCTGTCATTAACAAAATAACCACCCACTAAACATCATAACTACAGATTTTCTGGAAACACAAATGTGATCATCTGAAAAACATTTGTCTTCCAGCCATTCCAAGAAAAAGTTAACAACCAACACATTTCACAAACCTAACATTATATTATTATTGATAATGCTAGAAGGTTTACAACTTCTCTTCAGGAATAAGCAACAGCAATAGTCTTTAAATCTTCGCCTCTTTTCATTCTTCCCTTGACTGCCCTCATGAGCCCATTCAGTCAAGCTTCATAAAAATTCTGCCACGTGTACATCCATCCACCATTCCACCTCCCCACAAACATCAATGTTCCTAAAATTTGCAGAGGCGGGTAGGGAAGGAAGCGAGAATTCACTTAGGGACTATTTAATAAACTGTATTAGCTGAAATGCGTTTTTTAGCTTGTACTAACTGTGTGGAGTCGCACATTAACTGTCGAATGACATATGCTAATTGCCATGTTAAACAATGCCATTTTCAGTTAGGAAATGGGCGGGAACTGCATCTTGCTGTTAATGAGGAGGTTGTCACTGTGCATTAATTCAGCAGGGCTGTTAATGTGCGTCAATGACTTTTTCTCTGTGCTAACTGCCTGGCAGCCCTCCTAACAATTCTGTGAATGCCCCCTACAGTTAACATAGAGGTTTTCTGTTATTGTATGTTAATTCTGGGAGATAACCGTAAGGTAACTGCCAAACTTTCACTCAGTGTTTCTAAAATGCATAATAGTGTCATAAATCAGCATGTAGCCACTAATGCATCTCACTTGGGGGCTATTTTATAACTGTGCACATGCATAAATAGTATGGGGGTTACTTTAAAAGCCCCATTTGTGTTTTAAATGTGCATGTGGCATCATAAAAACATGAGTGTTGGTGCTGGGAGTCACTAGGTGCTGGTCGTGGGAGTCATAGGTTGTTAGAGGGGGGGTTATGGGTGCTGGTGGTGAGATCACAGGGTGTTGGAGGTGGCAGTCACTGGGTGTTGGTGGTGGGAAGCACGAGCCATGGATGCTATGAACATATGGTTTGAACTGGCCATGCTGCATGAGGCCTACAGGGAGCACAGAAGAGTCATTAGGAAGCACTCATTTCAGAGGGTCTACAGGCCCAGACCCAAATTATGGACCTCACAGATGAGTTTGTACCTCACCATGTTCCACTTTGACATGAGAACTGTCCACCATCTCTGCCAGGAGCTAGAGTTGCTTCTCTTCTCCAGCACACAGAGGGACCAACCCATGCCCATCCACCTCAAGATCAGCATATTTCCAGTCTGTTTTGCATGCCATTGTGAGTCTGAGCCAGTCAGCCATTTCACAGTGTACCTCACATTTCCTGAGGGCCCACACTGCACAATGTGTAGCCTTCCCACAGACCATGCAGCAGAGGCAGCAAACCATGATCAAGTTCTATGAGGTGGTAGATTTCCATCAGTACTGGGGGTCATTGATTGCACACATGTGGCCTTCAGGCCCCCACGAGGGAAGGAGGCCATCTACCACACTAGGAAGGTATTCCACTCACTCAACATGCAGGTGGTCTGCAATATACAGGAAGAGATAATTGTTGTCTTTCCTAGATTCCAGATTCCTGCCTTGATGCCTATATTCTCGCTCACTCCAGAATCTATAAGAGGTATGAGAGTGGTGGAATAACTGGTAGATATCTGCTAGGTAAGTCGTGTGCTATCCCATTCCGCCACCCAGACAAGCGCATGCATGGATGTACCCTCATTCCCTGGGAGATGCAGACAGAGGCCAGATCTGCACTGTGCACCAACCACAGGGTTGGGCTGCGGGGAATCTCCTCTATCCCCTCCCAGCTTTGCTGCGCCCTGGGCCTGCCATTCCCCGCCGACTAGGGGAACTAATTCCACCTCAGAGGTGGAATAAGTTCCCCGTTTAGCCCGCCATCCCCAGATGTACAGGGCCGACATTGGAATCGGTCCTGTATGTCTGGGGCCATGGACCTCCTACTGCCCGCCCTAACTCTGCCCCCACAATGCCCCTTTCCAGCCCCATCTAATCTCTCCGTACAAGATAGAGGGAAGTTAGTCAGGGTCGGCAAAGGGACCGAATAGCAGGGACATCCATCCCCATTATTCATGCCTTGGAATGACCCCGTATGCCAACAGCCATCTTGCCTTATATTCTCTGGGGTCAATATTCAGAACTCTTAGCTGGTAGCTAATGGGAGGCCAGTCAGCTAAAGGTGCTGACTGCAATATTCAGCTGCATTATGTTGATAGTGCCATTGAATATTCCCACAGAGCGCTATAGCACTAAACAGTTAGTGCAGGGGCTGTTCAGGGTGGAAAGAAGGTGGTGTTGGTGTTATCCAGATAAGTGCCACTATTTTTTCAGTTAGTGGATCTTTAAATGACACCAATCTGGGCATGAAAAACTGGCCTAAGCTGCAATCTGGATAAGTGCAAACTGAAAACCTGCTAACCAGATAATTCTTGGCACTTATCAGCATAGTGTCCCTCAGCCCCGATATTCAGCAGAATCTCCTATCTGGATACTGCAGCTGGATACTGCAGGTAGAAAAGGCGACGGCAAAAGCTAGAAGGATTCTTGGGTGCATACGGAGAGGAATGGCTAGCAGAAAAAAGGAGGTGATAATGCCTCTGTATAAGTCTTTGGTGCGACCTCATTTGGAGTATAGTGTGCAATTCTGGAGACCGCACCTTCAAAAGGATGTGAACAGGATGGAGTCGGTGCAGAGGGTGGCTACTAAAATGATTAGTGGGCTTCATTATAAAGCATATGAGGACAGACTTAAGGATCTTAATATGTACACCTTACAGGAAAGGCGGGATAGAGGTGATATGATTGAGATGTTTAAATACCTCCATGGCATAAATGTTCAGGGAGAGAGCCTCTTTCAATTGAAAGCAAGTTCTGCTACGAGGGGACATGGGATGAGGGTGAAGGGAGATAGATTCAAGAGTGATATGCGGAAATATTTCTTTACGGAAAGAGTAGTGGATCCGTGGAATAGTCTCCCAGTGGAGGTGGCAGAGATGAGGACAGTAACTGAATTCAAAAAAGCATGGGACCAACACAGAGGATCTCTAAAGGTAAAAAGTGGACTGTTGTAGTTGTTGATATGGAAGGACAGACTAGATAGGCCATGTGGTCTTTTTCTGTCATCATGTTTCTATGTTTCTAATATCCTGCCGATAGTTAAGTGCCACAGCTAACTGCCATGGTACGACTGCACCTTCAATATTATGTGCAATTCTGGTCTCCATATCTTAAAAAGGATATAGCAGAATTAGAAAAGGTACAGAGAAGAGCCACTGAAATGGTAAAGGGGATGAGGAAAGACTTGAAAGGTTAAGGCTCTTCATCCTGATAAAGAGTCGGCTGAGGGGAGATATGATAGAGGTCTGTAAATTAATGAATGGAATAGAACGGGTAAACGTAGATCATTTGTTTATGCCATCAAAAAGTAGAAAGATTAGGGGACATGCAACGAAGCTACAATATAGCCCATTTAAGACTAATAGGAGAAAATATTTTTTTACTCAAAGCATAATCAAATTCTGGAGTTCATTATCAGAGGATGTAGTAAATGCTGTTAGTGTGGCTGGGTTTATAAAAGATTTGGACAAGTTCCTAGAGGAAAAGTCCATAGACCATACTTAAAGAGGACCAAGGAAATGTACTGCTTACCCCTGGTATAGGCAGCAAGGAATCTGTGTACTTTTTTGGGAACCTGACAGGTATTTGTGACCTGGATTGGCTGCTGTTGGAAACAGGAAACCGGGCTTGATGGACACTTGGTCTGACCCAGTATGGCATCTCTTATATTTTATTTATTTATTTATTTACATTCTCTTATATACCGCGCTATTCTGCATCAGTGCGGTTTACATTGAACAAACTGAAATTACATTGAACAGGGCATTATAACTTGGAGATAACTATTTTACAGGGAACATTTTGCCGTAATATCAGCTTTTTGACTATTGTCAGGAGGTATCCCTAGAAGTACACTTGTCTATGACATTTCCTCTGTAGTTTCTGTGACATCACATTGCTATTTCCTCTGCAGTCAGAGCTGTTCATCAGCAAGCATTGCTGGTACTGGAGGACCCTTTGCCAATAGTAGTCTGCATTCTTGTATTATATTGTAAGAGGTTCACCATCAGCTAGGGTGACCAATTGCATGGTTTTGGACCAGACAGCCCTAGTTACAAAGTTGTTATTAGGTAGTGTTTCACCCAGAGAAGCACGGGGAGTTAAGCAGTGTATGACTTTTTGCCCTATAAACTGGCTGCACAGCCACAGATGAGCAAGTTGAGCAACACATGTAGGAGGGCATCTTGCATGCAGTGCATGGTGGTGAACCTACCCACCATTTTGCCTGCACCAGCCACTGTGCATGCATGCTCCCTGCATGATGTATAGCTACTGCTGCCTTCATGCATGCCTTGCAAAGTTCCCTCCATGCAGATCCATGCCGCTGGGGCCTGCCACATGCGGGAGGATCCTTCCAGCACACTGCACTGCTCTGCTGCTGCTGTTGCTGCCATCAAGTGCCAGCTGTCTACCTCTGCCCACCCAGTCCCCTAGAGAGCCAGCTGACCTGCGCTTTGTGCCCTGGCCTCCAGCAGCAGCCCCAATGACTCTGAGACCCAGCACACCAGTGCAATGAGCAACCCACTGCTGCTGCCCATTCACAGCTGGGAGCAGACACAAAGTCTGTAGAGCAATGTACTGAGCAGGAGGATGCAAGTTTCTTAATCTTCCTCCAGACTCCTGAGCTGGCACCAGCTTCTGGGCTACGCCCCCCTCCCACCCCCTTGCCATGGCAGCACACTGCAACTTGCAAACTCAGCTGCTCCTGGCTGTATTCTCATCTCGACCCTCCGACCATGGGCAGCTCCACCTCTGGACTCAAGTGGTCCAGCCTGTGCTGTGCTGCTGATCTGCACTGTTTTCTGCCTTGCCCTGGCCCCAAACTGCCAGTGCCGATGATAACACTCACACTACTGCAGAGCAGCAATGCTCTGACCTCGCTTGACCCGTCACCCCACCCAAGTTGAGTGAGTTTGAACCCAGGCTGACCCACACAGGCCCTGCCCACCCAACTTCCATTGTGCCATGCTTAGGCTGGCCCCACTGCGCTGGGACTCTAGGGTGAGTCTCAGATAGTCCAGAAGTGAGAAGGACCCAAGCCTGAAGTGACCAAAGGTCAGAACTTGAGCATCCAGCATGTGTCTTTGTGGGGGTGTCTGGAGTGGGAGAGGGTGAGGAGGGGAACAATGCTGGCTGCAGGGTAGATGTGGTGGGGAGGTGGCTATAGGGTAGGGGAGGGTGAGCCTAATTCTGGTTGTGGGATGAATGTGGTGTGGAGGGCTGTGAAGTGGCAGATGTGGTGGGGAGGGAGAAAGCAGGGATGATGTTAGTCATGAGGGAGGGTGTGAAAGAGGAAGGGATAGGAGGATGGGAAGAATGAGGAGAGAACGTGAACAGAAGGCAGGTGAAAAGGCAGAGAGAGAGAGAGAGAGAGAGAGAGGGATGAAGGGTAGAGCCTAGGTCTGTAAGGAGGACTGGGAAGGAAGGGAGAGAGTGTGTCTGTGTGTGATGGGGACTGACTGGGGAAGGAGAGCAAGTGTGTACTAGGGACTGGATTGGGTTAATTTACCAATTTACTACTCATGTCCTTTATAAAAGAATTTGTATTAGTTTTCTTTTTGTTTGGGGGGGGGAGTTATTGCTTTTTATTCATTTTCTTATTGTTGTCTTATATGGAGAGTTTTGATTGATTTAATGTTGTAACACACTTTGAGATTTAATGTAAGCCCTATTATAGATTAATAGTTGATTGAAGAAGTTGATGCATAATTTGTGTATTTTCTTTACATGTTGCGTTACACCCACCGCAGTCCAGTGCAGTCGAGGTCTGTGAAAAAGCTGGCAACTGTGCGTCAGCCTCTACTCCTATAGATTCTACAGGTAAAATTCCACACAGGAGAGACCAGAAAAATGAGAGAGGCTTTTCCTGATCGCTCACAAGACAGTAAATATAGTCCAGATCAGCTTCGACAAGAAAGGTTTCTCACGACAGCAACATAAACCCCCATGGACTCTGTGCCAGCTGCTTTTTCTGTTTCTCCTGGCTCTCACTTCCCAGATCCCTTTCTCAGCCCCCACAGGAATGTAGCACCAGCTCACAGAAGAGCTCGGCAGTAGCTCACAGATTTTCACTCTGGTGGCAGGTTACATTCAGCTGATTTTGCTGCATAATGAGTTTAAAACCCTCACTATACAGATGAACCAGCCACACTAGCAATTGCCTCCAGCTATCTTTTTATGTGCCCCCCCCCCCCCCATAAGCTTCTGTTGCTCCCCTTATCCAGCAACCACTTATCCACCCCCTCACCTTCAGTCCCTTTATCTGCTCATTTGTATCTGCTGCTCCTTCAGCCTCTAGCTACCACCCTTCTGCCCTCCCAACACACTCCACTGCTCTCACTCTTGCAGGTCCTCCACCATCCACCTCAAACCGCTCGGCAAGTTCCTTAACCCTCCATTGCTTCAGGTACAAACTAACAGGCCGATGCAGAAAGCCGGCGCTGAAGTCACGTGCTGTGTACGCGTTTTTGTAGTGCACCGATAGCATGAGACGTCAGCACCGGTATGCAGCAACGAGCATGTATGCAAATGCGCTTTGTGCAAAACGTCAGCGAAAAGTTGACAGGAGGGGTGCCAACGCACGCACAAACAGCAGACATGCTACAAGTGGTTGTGTACACATGCGTAAATGTCAAACGCTCACAGGACGTGCGGCTTCTTCTGGCACTCAGCCCCTAAGAACACTATTTCGCCCAAAAACATTTTTTTATGAAATCACAACCAACAGCCCTAAAATAAAAGATAAACAATATAAATGATTCCAAAAAACACATAAGGGTAAGGAGCAAAAAAACATTTCTTCTTGAATGCAGAACTTTTGCTTATGCGCTGAAAGATACGTGCAAATAAATTTTCGCGTCGAAAGTAACGGTTCACCGCTACATACCCTGAAACAAATAACAGGTAACGGTTCACCGCTACATACCCTGAAACCGTTTTTTCCTACATGCACAAGATGTTTAAGTCGCCTCAGACCAGGCGTAGAGATAATGGCACCCCTGCTGGTTATGCAATCCTCTACACGCGTCTCTGCATTGGGCGCACACCTTCTCAGCATTCTATTTTAATACAGTACAGGCAGCTCATTTGCATATATTTAAATACATTTGGCATTGCTGTGTGCGCATACTTTTCTTTTGCTGTTTACGCACACGTCGTTTTCTCTTCTGCATTTGTCGTGCTGGAACTTGTGCGTATAATTTGCATTATCTGTGCACAGAGGGCTCGCTAGTCTTTCTGCATTGGCCCGTTAGATTCTAAGCTCTCTGGGGACAAGGAAATACCTAGTATATACTATTGTAACTCCCCTTTAACTATTAGAAAGGTGTGAGCAAATACAAAACCAAAAACGAAACAAAAATAAAAAACACTAATGCTCCCTTCCCACCTTCAGTTGCTACTGCCCTTCCTCCCCATCATGTTTGGATACTGCTGCTATTTCATAAAACACAGTCTTCCTGAGCTGCTGCTGAATATTTCCCTTGAGCTCTGTTCCCTGTTGCCCGCCTCCTGCCCTGCCGGCCTCTCCTGCTTGCCTCACATGCACTCCAGTCCCCGAGAGTGACTGCTGAACCTGCTTCTAGTCTTCCTGCTAACTTTGATCCCCAAAGGAGCCCAACAGCAGAAACGTACATGAACTCCCCACACTACTGTGATATTACTGTTATCCAACAACCCTTGTAACAGCAAGCATACAAAGAAGAGAGTCCTGCAGAGGATCTGGGTTCAATTCCTGGGCCTCATCGAGGCTGGGGATGCTGCTCACAGCCCTTGAGGAGACCCGAGGCTGTGGCGACAGTGCTCAGAGTCCCTGGCGTGAGGGCGTCCCAGTCAGTGCACACTAGTGACACCTAGGGGATGAATTTAGGCCCATGACTGCACAGTTCTGAAAGGAGCCCTGGTGTGTGACTTTCATCCAAGGACTGTCACTGTAACAGCTGGATTAGGTGAGTTGGGAAAAACATAAAATAGGGGAAAAATCTTAGTTATGAATGAACCCAGTCTTGATTCTGACTGAGCTGACAGCCCAAAAAGAATATTAACCAAATGCTGCCCCCTTCCCCCTCCAAAACAGAAATCAGGAAAAACAGGAAATGATGCCAAATCAAGATTCCCTAGCTAGGTTCCCCCAATATTGATCCCCCCCCCCCCCACCAAAGTCTCTCTTCAGTGCTTGAATCTCACTCATCAATGCAGCCTGAACATCCAATTCCCTTAGAGTTCTTTGTTTCATTATCTTTCCAGGCGGGCCCCCATTTTCACCCCTTGTGCCCGCACTGATGCATGCCGCTGAAGGGCACCGTCTAATGCAGGGGTCTCAAACACGCGGCCCGCGGGCCGCATGCGGCCCGCGAGAGACCTTTGTGCGGCCCGCGATGCCCAGGAAAAAAAAAAAACGGCTTCTGCTGCTGCTGCTGCCGCCGCGGGAAAATTAAACTTTACAAAAAAGCTGGCTGCTGCCGCGGCGGTAGCAGCAATATCGCAAGTCCCGCCCCCATCCCTTCCTGCTTGCCTTGCTTGTGAGTTCTTCTCTGCTTCGCGACTCTGTTAAGCTCGCCGGGGGCGAGGGGGAATTTGCCATATGCCCCCGCGAGCATAAAAGAGTCGCGAGGGAGAAGCTCTCCCTTCGCGGCACTGAAAGCCGAAGCAGAGAAGAACTCACAAGCAAGGCAGGCAGGCAAGCAGGAAGGGATCTGCCGGAGGGAGGGAGTAGGACTTGATGTGGGCTGCTGGGGGGGAGCAGGACTTGATGTGGGCTGCTGGGGGGGGGGGGGGAGCAGGACTTGATGTGGGCTGCTGGGGGGGGGGAGCAGGACTTGATGTGGGCTGCTGGGGGGGGGGGGAGCAGGACTTGATGTGGGCTGCTGGGGGGGGGAGCAGGAATTGATGTGGGCTGCTGGGGGGGGGGAGCAGGACTTGATGTGGGCTGCTGGGGGGGGGAGCAGGACTTGATGTGGGCTGCTGGGGGGGGGAGCAGGACTTGATGTGGGCTGCTGGGGGGGGGGGTAAGACAGGAAATGGGGTGGTGATGGGGGTTAGGACTGGAGGTGGTCTGATTGGGGGGCTAAGACTGAAAATGGTGTTATGGGGGGGCTAAGAATGAAGATGGGGCGATGGAAGGGTTAGGCCTGGAAGTGGGCTGTTGGGGGGCTTAGGACCGATAATGGGCTATGGGGGGGGGGGCTAGAACTGGTAATGGACTGGGGGGGGTGCTATGACTGGAAATGGGCCGAGTAGAAGGGGGAGCTTGAACTGCAAATAGCTGATGGGGACAGGGTCTTGGAATGGTAATGGGCTGAGTGGAAGGGGGCTTGGAAAGGAAATGGGCTGGGAGGGGAGGGAGCTAGGACTGGAAATGGGCTGATGATGCGGGGACTAGAAGGGAGCGGATGCTGGGTGGGGCAGGAGCTAGAAGGGAGTTGATGTTGGGGGACGATTAGAATGGGATGAGGCTGGGAGAGTGAAATGGAGAGGGGAAATATATTTAGTGTGGGAGGGAAGAAAAATCTACAATTGGCCGGGTATTGGGAGAGTAAGTGGGGATTGAGGATGGAGGGGTAAAATTTGAGTGGATGAAATAGGAATGAGGAAAGAGCAAAAGGAGAATGATTAGTATGTTAAAGCAGATGTAGAGAGAATGGAAAAAAACTAGGAAAGAAGAAAGGACAAATGGACGGCAGACGATGGAGAGTTAGCAGAAGACACGAAGAAACCAGAAGAAAGTGGCTGGAACAATTGCAACTGAAAAAAAAATGCACAAAAGGTAGAAAAATATCTCTTTATTTTGAATTTATTAACTGAAATATGTCAGCTCTTGGAAATGTGCATCTTTAACGTCTGCACTTTATTTAATACAAGAGGAAATCAATGTATAGTTTTATTTCTACAGTGTTGTACATTCTAAGTTTGGCTTTTGGGGTTCCCAGTTTAATTGTCTTCCTGTTTCTAAATTGTGATTCCTTGTTTGGTGATGGTGTATGTTCTGCATGTGTAACTGAGCTGAGGTATTCTGTTTATGTAATTCCTATTTGACATTGCCACTTGTTCTCTTTCCCGAGTAGGTCATGTATTGTTATTCTCTGAAATGTGTTGATTTAATATTTGCAGTGTTGCCTTTTGATAGTTAGGGTATGGTGCTTTGTGAGTCCTGGTAGTGCTGTTAGGACACGGCAGGTTTGCTATGGGTTCTAAATGAGCAGTGTTTCTAGTAGTTCCTAATGTGCCTGGTGGTTGGCACTGGTTTATAGTAATGTAGAAATCTTTTAGTCTTTCTTTATCCATACACTCATTAAGAGGCATGTTTACTAAAAGTTAGTGTATGGTAACATTATGCAAATATTTATGCAAATGTGCCCTTATGCAAATGATGCCCTTATGCAAATGAGGCCTGCGTCTTGTGCGGCCCCCGGGTTACTCTACAAGTCCTCATTTGGCCCTCAAAGCAATTTGAGTTTGAGACCCCTGGTCTAATGGCTCTGCATTGCTCTCATGCTAGGCAGTGTGCAGTGTTACCTGCAGGGGAGCTCTCACTGCTCCTCCTGCTGGTGAAGATTGGCACCAGCAAGAGGGGGAATAAACTTTCCAGAGAAGTTGGATGGGTTGGGGTGGGGCTTCAATCAGTGCACACACTATAGTTTTTGGCTAAGCAAGTACCCTAAAAAAGTTAGTGCTAGTTTTAGTTCACAGAATCCCTAGTCTTGATCTAGAGAAGCAAAGCTGTATTTTTTTCTGAGTGCTAAATTATAAGTAATACGATTATAATGGAGCATTATTAGCAAAGGCCTTCATTAAAAACTCAAGTTTTAATTGTGGTTCTGTATGTAAAGACATAATGAGCACCATAATGACAGAATTAGCCCATTGCTGTAAGTACCTTCCTCTTCCCAAACTCATAGCAGTGACACAAGCTATTGCTGCGCTATACCCCCAAATCAGCTCTCTGACTAAAGTATTTCATTTTCTGGTGTCATGTAATTACTGTTTTAGCCAATCAGTCAATTAGGCATGGCAATTCATTTGGGAGGTTTTATGCTGCACTTGCGATGCTCATCATCTTTAGTACTAGTGAGAGAGTATCTTGTTTTGTACAGTATCATTTTTACACCATGCAAGTTTTCGTACTCATGTTTTTTAGCTTGCAACATTTTTCATGTTAAAAAGGTCTCTTTACCTTGTGCTCCTTGACTGAATAAGAGCCTTGGAATGGAGTCGACATCCAACAGGTGACTCATCGTTAAATATCTTTAAATGACACAGATACGCGAGCAAAACAAAAAATAAAAGAGCTCCTTGTCTTTTTGTTGCCAGTCTGCTTATCCGTGGATTTCCTAAAAGAAAAGACAGTTTTCTTTACAGTGGAGCCAGGCATATTGCAGAGTGTAGGTTCTGCAATGATAAATTACAATTGATTGGCAAATCGCACGTAGCATAAGCAAGTAGCAGGAGTTTAGACCAGGCTGAGGAACAGCCTTGAAACATCACCATGGGGAGAGCATTTCACGGAGATGGTGCCGCACTCCATACTGAATGAAAGGGCGCAGCCACCGTTTCATAGTACTTGCTGTAAACTGAAAGGCAGCAGGAAAATTCCACAACATGACTCAAAACATATCTGACTGAGAGCAAGCGTCCTTTCGGAGAGCTAGAAGCTCTCGGCTTCTTAAATCCCTTCAGAACTGCATCGTTCCATTACAGAATCTTCCTTGTTCTTTTTTCGAATTCACTGCCCTGCTGCAACTGGTATATAAGGGTACAAAGCAAGAGGGTGTTGTGTGCAGCTCATCATGACATGAGGCACAGGTAATAGGCAATAGCATTTCCGTGTTACCCGCAAAAGTGTGAATACAGCAATTATCTCTGTATCTTTACCTACGTACAGTATATATTTAGCTATATTTATGTTGATATGCGTGTGTCAATCTCTCCATCTCTATCTATATATCTGTATTGATCTATATAGATAAACAGATATATAGATATAAAAATATTACAGTATAGTTTGTATCACTATGTTATAAAAGAAGTAATAGCAGACATCAAAATCTTAACCTCTCCATCAAAGAAAAATATGCATTCTTTTTATGATTATTATTGCAATAGCTCTGAAAGAGTTGATTCTCTTCCAGTGAGAGAACTTTTTCTCAATAGAATATTAGCATCTTTCACTTAACAGAAATACTCTTGAAAAGAACGGTACTTACAGTAAGGATTAAAGGCTGGCTATAAGTGGTAGATGCCAGCTAGTTTAAAGATGGGCTTCATGGAGCTCATTAAAAATTCCCCAGTGCAGAGAGACAGTTTTGAATGTTTCACTGGAACAGTGATGAATAATGGATAACATACACCGGACTTCCTGTGGTTAATGGATAAAAATGGCCAGGAGATGTTACCTTAGCAACAGAGGTTGACACCACCGTTGCCTATACACCTTCAACTCAAAATAAAGATGACATTGGGTCCCCCAGTATAATTTGGCTTGCACCGAGGGAAGGAAATATAGACTATTTCTTGTTTCTTACCTTCTTAATCATGATTTGATCACCCCTTCCTCTCAGGCAGGTTGAAGCATGCTTTTATGATTAAATAAAACATTTTATTATTTCTAATGATTTACCTTCACTATTGTCAATCTGCTTGGGTCAATAATGATCAGAGTAATATTTTTTAACGGAATGTCTAGGCCAGTCGTTCCTAACCCATCTTTGGGACACACGCAGCCAGTTGAGGTCTCAGGATATCCACCATGAATATGCATGAGAAAGATTTGCTTAGAGAGGAGAGAGTACAAGCAAATCTATTTCATGCATATTCATTGTGGGTATCCTGAAAATCCAACTGGCTGGATGTGTCTTGGGGACTGACTTGAGAACCACTGGCCTAAGAAAAAAAGACCTGCCAGTCCTGAGGTCATAGTTGCTAAAAAAATTCATTACATTTCCAGCACAGGATCATGTAAAAACTGGATGCAAACAGTGGGAGTTGGGGCAAAAAAAGAAATCTTAGCAGAAACATAAAAAATATGAAGAAATCTGTTACTTACCAGTGTTACTGAGTTCTTTCCAAGCCTCTGTATGCTGTGAAACAATGAATACCGTGGAGTCTGCAAGACACGACTTCGCCGATCACAATTTTTTTACTTCAGCCCCAGCTAAAAAAGAATTCTAAGTACAGAAAGCTGACAGATGTGCCGTTCTGTATTCGGCAATGCAGAATCTTCGAGCCGAGCTCTGAGTGAAACTGCTGGTTATTATAATACATTAGCCTGCTAATTTAAGAAAGCTGAAAGGTTTTTGTTAGATTGTCTTTCATGTATTTCTTCTGCTGCCCCCTCAGTTTTCATTTGCATTTAAAATGACTCTGAGGTTGTCTCTGCTCTGGAAGGTGTGGAGCACTTTCTCTTCATAACTGTGCTGGTTGGGTTTTGTACAGCATCGCCTGGATTATGCATGGGAAATCAGAAACTAGATTAATTAGAACTACCTGTTTTTGTTTTCTCAAGGGAATGACAGCAGAGGCATGTGGAACACAGATTTGGATTTTTCCTTAGTAGTGGTGCAGCACAGATGAACTACCTGCTTAAACATTTAATGAAGAAAACTGGAAGATGACCATTGATCATTTTATGCTATGTCCCCTTCTACTGCATAAACGTGTGCACACCCTATTTATTACTGTCACTTTAAGATAAACTCTGAAGAATTCAGGGAATTTATAATGAAACGTATACTTCAGATCTGGCTGGTAAGTACTAAGGGTTTTAAACTTCGAGCCAGATGACAAAGAGGAAAGTCTACATAAAGACAAGGCCTAGAAACCCTCCTTACAGGTGTTGGAATGGGGATCAATGGATGCCTCAACTTTATGTTTTGCTCCCGGAGTTTTCTCTAGGTCCTTTGGGCTTCTATATCCATTGAAACTTGTCTCTACTGAGCTCCAGCACTCGAAGCCCAATTATCCTGCATGCTTTTCTCATTTTACCAACCGCTCCCTATCCTATCTATCCCAGCCATCAGAGTGGCATTCCTTGGCCAAATTCCACAGAAGTGTACCTCTTTCCAGGACCTGCTACTCAAACAGCTAGCAGTTCGCCGCTCAGTCTTGCCATTGCACCACGGCTGATACTTTGTTCCCGAATGGGCTGTAAGCGTTGCCTCCATAGCATTCCTGACCCACCCAAGAGGCAGAAGGGAGATTCCTGATTTGAACCCTAGTCTCACATGTGGCAACAGGACTTCTGTTAAACTACAGGGCCAGTTCAAAGGAGCACCTTATTGTACTCATAAATCATACGGCTTTGAATCCAATACGCCTTGTTGTTAATGCAACTCATTAAATTTTCTTTATTTGAATACTGTTAGCACCTTGTTGCTGTTGCTCTAGTGCAAGCAATTTCATTTTACCTTTATAAAACATCCTAGAGGTGTAGATTTTGCGGATTTTTTAGAAGACTTATTTGCAGTTTCATTTGGCTAATCTGGCATTACATCTGGAAATTTCAATTTTAAAAAGGGCTAAATTTACACATGCATGTCTATAATACATAGGAACTGCAAGGGGACATGTTGGGGGTGTATGGTTAGGGCAAGGCCCGGGCAAGTTGAAAATCTACACGTACATGCCCTACTTCATATCGAGGGAATGCGTGGGTATGACCAAAATTGCCCCATCAGGATTTACAGCAGCTCCTGGCATACAAAGGTTTTTAAACAGTGCTTGTTGTGGCCAGCCCATTACAGGAGGGACAAACCCCCCCCCCCCCCGTTGATCTTTTCCCCTCCAAACCAAACTTATCTCTGTGCTTAATTGGTGGAATTTATACATGATGTGATGTGGCATTTTAGAAAGGTCATGTAGGAGCCATCTGGGGCATTCAAGTCAAAATATCCCAAATTCCATGGGAGGGGCAGCAGAGGAGATGGGCATAGATCTAAGATCAATCTGTCTCCTCCCCAAAAGAAAATCATTTCCACCAAAATGAGAAAGGACGGAGACGTGCAAAACAACACGCTAGACATGTTCAGGTCAATGGGCAATTTCGGAAAGGTACAGCTGTGAAACACACATGTTTACAAAACTGGCGACGTTCCTGCCGCAGTATTACAGAACGCGCACATGTATCTGCTGCCGCATACACGTCCCCGCCTGCAATTTGCAAGCGGAGACATGCAGCAACTCACAGAAAGGCCTCTGTATGTTGGTTTTTTTTTTTTTTTTAGTGCCATCGAGTCAGTGTTGACTCATAGCGACCCAGCTACCTCTGGGTTTTCTTGGCCATGTATTACCGGAAGTAGATTGCCAGCCTTTTCTTATGCATATTTGAGGGATGCAATTTAGTGTGCGCATCACAGGGCATTCCCCTCTTCTCCTTTTGCTTGCTGGCCAAAATGAGTGCTTTTCAAATAGGTATTCGTAGACATGAGCGTATTTGCCAGCAGACATAGATGTGTGGCACCCTTATAAAATCAGCTGTGCACAAAGACCGTCCCGGACATGCCTCCGCCATGCCCCCCCATCTAACACAGACGTGAGCATGATGGATATGTAAATTCAGGGCTTTCTAAAATGGCCCTTGGAATGTGGATGTGATTGGCATGTCTGAACAGGTGTTTTCAGATGTGACAATTGCGAATAAAGCTCCTAAAATAATCCCTATAGGTTTGCAAAGTGGCCCATGCAAATAGCCACGTTGCCTCCATTCATTTTTCCCTTTGAAGATTTGTAAAATGGCCCCTCCAGCTCTATGTACTGGCAAATATTTGTGCACTCCCGCACATACTCACATATATTCCAGAAAAGGCTTCATGGTATGTGCACTTTCAGCTAGGTGGAGGATTTCCTGGAGCAGATAAAGGGCTCCCATAATTAATTTAATTCAGGTTGACCTACAAATTACTGTGTGATTGGGGTGCATTAAAATGTTCTAAGATATTGTTAAATTGTTGTTTTATTGAAAAAAAATGTGTGGAATGAATGAAAAAAAAAATAAATTAGGGGGGGGGGGGGGGGCGAAGTCAAATTTTCTGAAAACAAACCAAAAGTGTTTGCCTGCGCACATCCCTAACATTTTGCATTGATTTTCAAACTTAAAATATATACCTATTTTTAGTTGGACTGTTGTCTAAGGAAAAGGTATTCACAGTTGAGAGCGCCTGCTTTTACTCTGAGCACCTTCTCCAATTAAGAAAAAAGCACCTGGTGTTGGAAATGCATCTGTAGGGAAGGTGGGCAATTTCCGAAGAACACATTTCCAAGGAAAGCCTGCGCTCTTTACCTGCAGACATGGCTTTGAAAATCGCCTTCCTCATTGAAAATCACGCCCTTCTCCACCCACATTCAGAGGGCCCTCTGATTCAGTCATTTCCAACCTTGTGTCTCAAACACTGTGAATTGTGCAATGATGTTTTACCAATAGTTGTGCTCTTTAAACATTTGGTTGAAAAATACACCTTAGTGGTGTAAATACTGGATTTTGTTTTGCCTCTTGTGAAAATAGAGAGGGCAGTTTTCAAAGCTGTTCACCCAGGTGAATTGACGTGTGAAAGTTTGCCCACCTAGTTAACGGCATGCACAGGCTTCAATGCATTTTTAGCTGAGTGGAGGTTTATCCAGGGACATGCTAGATAAATGGCATTCATAAATTTGATTTTCGGATCATGGAAATTTTACCCACAGATAAAGCAGGTGCAAAGCACTTACAAGATAACCATGGACTTAAGATCTACATGCATTGTTTTAAAATTGTCTCCCAAGTTTGTATTCTCTTGCCAGCCATCTAGCATGTGTTAGTTGAAATGGTTTCTAGCTCAAGGGCAGGTCTTGACAGAAGTCTCTGAGAGGCCATGGGGAGGGTTCCCCTAGGGTCTAAGTTGCACTGCGGTTTCCTACAGAGGTTTGCAATTGACATACCCTTGGTGTCATTTCTTTTTTTTGGCTAATGAAGGAGGTTTTTACTTTTCCTCTCTGAAAGGTATATATTGTGAAAACAGTCATGATCTGTAAAATGAAATACAAAAATGTAGGTTGCATTTGCTAACATGGAGTAAGGCGCTGAGTAAAATAGAGCTTTTGGTGCCCTTTTGGTGCTACTTAAAGGAGAATATTAAAACAAAAAATGAATATAAGGTGATACCTTTCGATTTGAATAATTTATGTCAAAATGAACTGCTGTGTACACCATGGGTAAGTGTCCTCGGATGATTCTCTTGGATAAAAGTACCGGATGAAATTCATAGCTCCTCCGGCTGAAGGCACTTGCGTAACTTCTGCCAAAATCAGCCCCTGCAATGTGGGGTGGGTGGGTGGGGGGCAGCAGGAAGGGCAGCCACATGGCGGTGGTAAAGACAGAGCGGCAAACTTACTTTAAAATGTTTGCCACCCTGCCTCCGCTCTCCTGCTATCTTCTTTTAGGGTTTGAGGCCTGGCAGCTCTCACCTCCCGACGCTGGGCCAAAGTCTCATGCAGCTGTTATAAAGAGACTTTGGCGGGCAATGAGAGATGATGGCTGTTGCGCCTCAAAACGTAAAAGAAAAGAGGAGAAAAGTAGAGGCAGTGCAGCAAACATTTTAAAGTAAGTTTGCCTGCAAAGGTGGGGAGAGGGACTGCTGCCACCTCTGTTGTGACAATGAGGGGCCCTCAGCAAAATTTCTTATTAGAACTTACTCCAATGGCTGGAAGCCCAAGAAGAGATAATTCAATGAAATTCCACGATAAAGCAGTTACTTTCAGCTGCTGACACGATCTGAGTCAGCTTGCCTTTTCCAAAAGAAAAATGCTCCATCACAGGAATTTAAAGTCTTTATCCTGGAAGCTTCGCATCTATAATTCACTTTGCAGCTCATGTAGCTGGCTGCTACTGATTTCAAACAGGTTCAGTCTAAGGCAAGAACCAGAGGGAATGAAAAATGCTAGTCTCCCAGTCTCTCTGGCTGAGCTCACAGCCTAGCCTTTCTGCTGTGAACTTTCACTCTGAAGCAGAGAAGCCCTCAGCTGTGGTTTAGCCCAGCTGGTGTTACATGAGTCACTCAGACAGTGAGTCTCTTGCAGCAGATGGAGCTTTCACAGGCACTGTTGGGGAAACACACAAAAAATAAGTTAAAGGAAAAATTTCTTCACAGTTCAATAACCTGTTCCCTTTATTCTCTCTCACTATTGGGAAACAGGTTTTGGCAGTGTCTACCCTCATTAGTGTATATGCTAGCTCTTACCACCTACATTGTCTTCTTTGCAAAAAACACACCACCACCACACAGTTCATTACAAATGGTTTTAGCCAGGCTTAAGCAGCACCTTGTTCAATTAGCTCCATTTTCTCTGGCTCCTCCACAGCAAGAATGGGTCCCTCCAAGTTTATTTGCACATGTAGCTGAGTTTCCTTAGTCTCAGATGCTTCCCAGGATATCTGTCTAAAGAGAAATCCTCCCCCTTTTTCCTAGATGGTTTTCAACCCTGTCCTTGGGGAACCCTAGGCCAGTCAGGTTTTCAGGATTCCCAGAATGAATATGCATGAGAAAGATTTGCATGTTCTGCCTTCATTGTATGCAAATCTATCTTATGCATATTCATTGTGGGAATCCTGAAAACCTGACTGGCCTAGGGTTCCCCGAGGACTGAGTTGAAAACCTAGTCTATGGAATAATTTATATGCTCCCAGGGAAACTATTTTCTGATCTCTGTCTGGATATGCCCTGGGAAACCTGCGGAATCTCTACTCCATAACAGAGCAGGCTCTGGCTCCAGTCGTGCCCTTGGCTTGACCTTCTCCTGCTTCTTAAAGGGACTCTTCTTATGTCCACTTGAGAACTCCTTACAACTGAGCTTTGAGCTTGCCTTAGCCCTTCTTATATATACCAACCTAATCTAATTGTATTTTGTACATATGTTTATAGTTACCCTGTTGCTCCAAGTTTAAACTCCTGTTACAATGTAAGCTCCAAGTTTAAACTCCTGTTACAATGTAAGCACAGAACAGTCTTCTGACTGTGCACCCTTGTTATATGTAAACCGCACTGATAACAAATAGCGCGGTATATAAAAGTTGTTAAATAAAATAAATAATAAATAAATAACTGGCCCAGGACTCAGTGTTTCTTTCCAGGGTAGGCACTTCCTAGAGCAGTGATGGCTAACCTTTTTGAGCCCGAGTGCCCAAACTGCCGCACAAAACCAAAGAATTTCCTCAAAGTGCCAGCACGTCAATTAAAGCCTCATTTGCATAAGGTGCCTCATTTGCATAAATATTTGCATAATGTTACCATACACTAACTTTTAGTAAACATGCCTCTTAATGAGTATATGGATAAAGAAAGACTAAAAGGTTTCTACATTACTATAATCCAGTACCAACCGCCAGGCACATTAGGAACTACTACAAACGCTGCCCATTTAGAACCCATAGCAAACCCGCCGTATCCTAACAGCACTACCAGGACTCACAAAGCACCATACCCTAACTATCAAAAGGCAACACTGCAAATATTAAACCAATACATTTCAGAGAACAACAATATATGACCTACTGGGGAAAGAACAAGTGGCAATGTCAAATAGGAATTATATAAACAGAATACCTCAGCTCAGTTACACATGCAGAACAGACCATCACCAAACAAGGAATCACAATTTAGAAACAGGAAGACAATAATTAAACTGGGAACCCCAAAAGCCAAACTTGGAATATACAACAACACTGTAGAAATAAAACTATAAATTAATTTCCTCTTGTACTAAACAAAGCGCAAAAATTAATGATGCACATTTCCCAGAGCTGACATATTCCAGTTAATAAATTCAAAATAGAGATATTTTTCTACCTTTTGTGCATTTTTTTTCAGTTGCAATTGTTCCAGCCACTTTCTTCTGGTTTCTTCGTGTCTTCTGCTAACTCTCCATCTGCTGTCCATTTGTCTTTTCTTCTGTCTTGTTTGTGTTTTCCATTCTCTCTCTACATCTGCTTTAACATACTAATCTTTCTCCTTTTGCTCTTTCCTCATTCCTATTTCATCTACTCAAAATTTACCCCTCCATCCTCAATCCCCACTTATTCTCCCAATACCCGGCCAATTGTAGATTTTTATCCCTCCCACACAAAATATTTTTCCCCTCTCCATTTTACTCTCCCAGCCCCATCCCATTCTAATCCTCCCCCAACACCAGCTCCCTTCTAGTTCCAGCCTCACCCAGCATCCATTCCCTTCTAGTCCCTGCATCAGCCCATTTCCAGTCCTAGCAGCCCCCCAACCCATTTCCAGTCCTAGCAACCCCCCAACCCAATACCAGTCCTAGCCCCCCCTCATCAACCCACTTCCAGTCCTAACCCCCATCACCCCATTTTCAGTTTAAGCCCCCCCTATAACCCATTACCAGTCCTAACCCCCATCAGCCCACTTCCAGTCCTAACCCCCCATCAGCCCACTTCCAGTCAGCCCCCCATAGCCCATTGCCAGTCCTAACCCCCCCTTCAGCCCACAGTCCATTACCAGTCCTAACCCCATCAGCCCACCTCAAGTCCTAACCCCTCCCCATCAGCCCATTTCCTGTCCTAGCCCCCCCCATAGTCCATTATCAGTCCTAACCCCCCATAGCCCATTACCAGACAGCCTCCATCAGCCAACAGCCCATTACCAGTCTTAACCCCCCCATAGCCCATTGCCAGTCCTAACCCCCCCATCAGCCCACAGCCCATTACCAGTCCTAACCCCATCAGCCCACCTCAAGTCCTAACCTCTCCCCATCAGCCCATTTCTTGTCCCAGCCCCCCCATAGCCCATTATCAGTCCTAAACCAGCCCCCATAGCCCATTACCAGTCCTAACCCCATCAGACCACCTCCAGTGTTAATCCCCCATCAGCCCCTTTCCAGTCCTAACCCCACCCAACAGCCCACCTCAAGTCCTAACCCCTCCCCATCAGCCCATTTCCTGTCCTAGCCCCCCATAGCCCATTACCAGTCCTAACCCCACCCAACAGCCCACCTCAAGTCCTAACCCCTCCCCATCAGCCCATTTCCTGTCCTAGCCCCCCATAGCCCATTACCAGTCCTAAGCCCCCATCAACCCACTTCCAGTCCTAATCCCATCAGCCCATATAGACTTAGCTCCCCCATAGCCCATAGCCCCCCCATAGCCCATCACCACTCCTAACCTCCCCCAGCCCATCACCACTCCTAACCCCCCCATCAGCCCATTTCCTGTCCTAGCCCCCCATAGCCCAGTACCAGTCCTAGTCCCAACAGCCCACAGCCATTACCACTCCTAACCCCCCCAGCCCATCACCAGTACTAACCCCCCAACAGCCCACAGCCATTACCACTCCTACCCCCCCCAGCCCATTACCACTCCTAACCCCCCCAGCCCATCACCACTCCTAACCCCCCAACAGCCCACAGCCATTACCACTCCTAACCCCCCCCCAGCCCATCACCAGTCCTAACCCCCCCCAGCCATTACCACTCCTAACCCCCCCCCCCCAGCGAAATTTTTTTTACAAAGAAAGCTGTCGCTGCTGGGGCCGGGGCCGCCGCGGCAGAATCGAGTGTGCTGCGGGGCCCCCCCGCCAGCAGAGCCTGCCCTCCGTCCCCGGTATCACCTCTCTCAGCTGCCTCCAGTCACACGCGCCGGCTTTCAGAGCGCGAGGGAAGAGTTTCTCCCTCGCTGCTCTGTTAAGCCCGCGGGGGCTGATGGGAACTTCCATCAGCCCCCGCGGGCTTAACAGAGCAGCGAGGGAGAAACTCCCCTCGCGCTCTGAAAGCCGGCGCGTGTGACTGGAGGCCGCTGAGAGAGGTGATACCGGGGATGGAGGGCAGGCTCTGCTGGGCGGGGGGGCCCCGCAGCACACTCGATTCTGCCGCGGCGGCCCCGGCCCCGGCAGCGGCAGGTTTTTTTTTTTTTTTTTTTTTTAATGCCGCATATCTTGGTTGCGGACCTTCCCGCGTGCCAGCTGCAAGGCCTTCGCGTGCCGCAGCTGGCACGCGTGCCATAGGTTCGCCATCGCTGTCCTAGAGTATGCCTGCACCTTGCTCAACACCTCTTTTTGCTTTATCCTGCCTGCCATGCTTAGTATATTTTTTGATTAGCTTTCAAAAGTTAAAACCTTCTTCCTCAGGTCAGAACACTAGCCGAGGAAGATGGTTTAACCTTTGAGAGTCCAATAAAAAGGAATCAAGTTATATAGGTTTTCTTGTTTTAATCAACCATTAAAGAAGACTAACATGGCAACCACACGCCTTACAGGAGAAGTAATGTGCAATGTCTCTGCTTCTAGTCTGATTCTCCCTTTGGCGATGTCTTCACATCTGGAGGAGAGGACTAATGTGGAACTCTATGCATTATCTTACGGCAGTGCAGCAGGCTATCACAATCTTGTCACTTTCTCTGTCTAGGGAGTGATCCCAACACTTGAACTGATTTTTTAACACTCCAAATCTCCACTCCCTTATGGAGAAAGTCGATGTGTGAGATTTATTGTGCTTCCTATCTGCTGGAGTCTTTGGAATAGCCACCAAAGTGAGGAACCATGATCATCACCCACATTCTGCATCACTTAGAAGAAAACCATGGAGAAAGTTAACTGCACTGAGATTCTAGGTATCAGCAGTCTGATACATGCAGCTTTTTATAAGGAGGGCCTTTCCTACTAAACCCCTATCCTCCTTCAAATTAGGATGGTAGCAGTAAGTGGAATTTGTATGCTATTTGGTGTCATCCATGAAAGTTGCATCATAGTAGCCTTTTTGGTCTTGCATGGCTATATTAGGTGAAGTTTGTTGGAGAAATGGTCAAATATGTAGAAGGCTGTGTGTGGCTTGGAGATAGATAAGATGAAAGAGTACCTACCTATCAGCAACTCTCAGCCCAAATGGTTTTACTTGAATTCTTTGAAAAGGGTGGATTGGTACAGGAAAAAGGAGCCATAGCTGAAACTGGGATATCTAGCTTCCAAATTCAGTGCATGTCCCATATCATTTTGTATTCATGGAATGAAAGGATTTCCTGTTCCTAAAAGCCCCTTTCCTTTAATGAGGTGGCATAAGTGTTGCATGTCTGAAGTCTACTGCACCAGCCATGTTAGGTCGATGACATAATAAAAATCCCTTTTCAGGTCCTGTCATTATTGTCTCTGATTGGGATATAGAATATACATTCAACTCATATGTGCAAAATTGCAGTAGTTAGAGGAGGTAATGTAATGAGCTCAGCAGTTTGACAAGCTCAGGTATGGTGTATGACTTAACTATCTGAATGGCACTGTAAGGGTTCAACTCTTCTTATATGATCTAATGGCCTGTGAGCTCAAGTAGTGCATGTGAATTATTTATTCTTATGTCAGGTCAAGTAGGAGAGTCCTCGACATGAAGATGCACAGGTGCAGCTGCACCTCTGTTATCTTCTGCTGATCCAAGCCTCTTCCTCTCTCTCTAATCTGAGAACTATCTCTGTCTGTCTCCAAGACGCCTTTATTTTTCTCTCTGACACTCCTCCTCTCTCTTCTCCTCTGTTTCTTCTCTAATTTTTCTTCAGCCCATCACAGCTCTTTTTGCTTCAACAGTTGCACCAGTTCTAGAAATCCACAGTGTCTGCTGGCAGCTGAGCACTTTTAATAGCGGGCGTAAAATATTAATAGCAAGTATATTCTAAATAGTGAGTGGAGGACGCATACCAGTCTATTTCTCATGTGCCCACTAAAGCCTTATTTGCATGTGAAGGTCCTTCATTACGTGTGGATAAGCACTAATTTTAGCACATATCTGCTAACAGCTTTTGACCCAAAGGTTAGAATATGCACTAGAGATTAAGAGCATAGCATGCTGTCTTTTTGTGATTTTGTACCAGCAATAGGAGTACTTTTGCAAATTGCCTCATTATTGGGTAAAAAGGTGCAAAGTATGTTTTATTTATTAATATTTTGCGGGTAGGGCTTGCATCTATTGAGTTTAGCAACCATTCATACTTCATGATGCTTACATCATGGTATCCATTAATTATATAATGGTTCATGAAGCTATCCAATTCCCTCTTCAATGATGGTGTAGTGGCAACTTCACTAAAAAAATATTCCATAATGGAGGCAATTTTCAATTTCACTGCCTAGCTGCAAAGTCTGTGTAACCATGGACCTTGCACTTTTTTTGTCAAATGAATACTATGGATACCACTCTATCAACAATGAGCCGTTTGGGTGAAGACTGAACAAAGTTTAAGTCAACTATCTAGAAGGTCGCCAGGAGTCAACACCAACTCGATGGCACTTAACAACACACTCGTCCAACTGATAGCTAAAATCTGCTGTTTCTCTACAACATCAACAAAATTCACCCATTCTTTATCTTTATCTTTTATCTTTATTTGTTTCTTGATATACCGCGCATGCCAAAGACACCAGCGCGGTTTACAACAAGCTTAAAATAAGAGGCATAACATTGCTGCTAGAAAGAGAGGATAGAAGAAACAGAACTCCATTAGTGCAATAGGAAAGGGACAGAGGTAGAGAAAGGAAAGAGAACAGAAGAGTAGGTTAGAGATAGACATACCGACAAACAAAGGAAAATGAGACAACCTATGAGGGGTCTGTAGGGATGGAGGAGGGAAAGAGAAGGTCGTAGGCAGTACAGAAAAGGTGGGTCTTCAGACTTGCTTTAAATTTACAGAAGGATAATTCAAGACAGAGGGCAGGGGGGAGCGCGTTCCAGAGCCTGGGACCAAGGAAGAAAAAGGCAGAGGAACGGGTGGATCCGAGGAGAGCAGAGGCGGGGGGAGGGGGGGGAAACATATGGTTGGCATGGATGGAGCGCAGGGAGCGTTGAGGGGCATGGAGATGGACCAAGTTAGAAAGATAACACGGGACACCAGTATGTATTGCCTTATGAACGAAAGTGAGGATTTTAAATTGAATCTGGTAGGAGATGGGAAGCCAGTGGAGACCAATAAGAAGGGGAGAAATGTGATCATAACAGAAAGCATTAGTAAGTAGCTGGGCAGCGGAGTTTTGAATGAGCTGTAGCCTTCGGAGTTGGCGTTGGGGGAGACCGGCAAAGCAGACGTTGCAATAATCCAAGCGGGAAAGAAGTAGGGTGGTCAGGGCAGAAGTAGGAAGAAAGGGGCGAAGAGCTCGCAACTGTCTGAGAGAGAGAAAAGAACGCTGGACTACAAGAGACAGATGTTCATGGAAGGAGAGGGCTGAATCCAGGACGACCCCGAGGTAGCGCAGGGAGGGGACAACAGGAATGGAAGTGGAAGAGAGCAAAGGGGAAATTGAAGGTATGGGGCCACCGAGGGTGAACCAGATGGCGTGGGTCTTAGAAGGATTGAGGTGAAGAAAGTTAGAGGACATCCAGGAATCAATGGAGGATAAACAGGAATTGAGAGGGGAGAGATCGGGTGAGAGCGGGCAGGTGTGGTAAAGAAGAAGAATATCATATGAGTAATAGTAGGCTGAAACAACGGATTGCTGCACCAAAAGAGTGAGGGGAGCAAGGAAGACATTAAACAGAAGAGGGGCCAGAACTGAACCCTGGGGAACCCCACAGGTAAGTGGGTGAGTGGGAGAGGAGGAGGAACCGGCGGTGACAGAGAATGATCTGTTAGTCAAGAAGGAGCGAAACCAGTGGAGAACAGTGCCAGAGATCCCAGTGTCGCAGAGACGTGAGAGCAGGGTGCGATGATCGACGAGATCAAACACGGAAGAGAGGTAGAGGGAGACTGCAATAGAGACAGAGCCACGATCGTGTGCGGAGTGAAGTTCGTTCATAACAGAGAGGAGAATAGATTCCGTACTGTGCCCAGGACGGAAACCAGACTGACGGGGGTGAAGGGAAAGGGTGGCATCAAGGTGAGAGGAAAGCTGAACAAAAACCAATTTCTCCAGGAGTTTGGAAAGAAATGGGAGGTTGGAAATAGGACGCCAGTTGGCAGGGATGGAGGGGTCCAATGTGGGCTTTTTAAGGATGGGTCTAATCAAAGCGTGCTTCCAAAGGGAGGGGAAGGAACTGGAAAGAAGACTAGAGTTAAACATGGCATGAATAAGGGGAATAAGGGCCAGAGAGGACTAGGAGAGCCAGGGAGAGGGGAAGGGATGGGAGGGACAGGTGGTCTTACGGGTAGAGGCAAGGGTCCTGATCAGCTCTGGGATGGTTATGGGACGAAAAGAGGACCAGCAATGAGAGAAAATCTGGCAAGCCTGAGCAGGAGAGGAGGGGGCTGATGAGGGAGTGGAAGAAGGAGGGGATGGGGGGGCAGGAGGAGAAGGAGGAACGCAGAGTGAGAACCTTATCAGCGAAGTGCGAGGCAAGGGGGGCGGGATCTGGAGTAGGCTGGAGAGAGAATGTGGAAGCAGAAGATTGAGGATTAGAAAGAGAATGAACAATAGAGTAAAGTTGGTGAGAGGAACTGGAGGCAGACAAAATGCGCTCAGAGAAATAGGTGCATTTACTGGAATGCAGTAAGGAGCGATAGTGGCGATGACAGGTATGGTAGTGGGTGAGAGAGGTAGGGGAAGGGTGCTTACGCCAGAGACGTTCAGCCTGACGGAGGTAGGAATGGTGTAAACGAAGACCAGGATGATACCAAGAATGGGAACGGAGAGGACGTTTGCTGGAACGGGGCTGAAGAGGGGCAAGGTTATCCAGGGTAGATGAGAGGGTGGAATTCCAGAGTTGGGCTTGAGAGTTAGGGGAAAGTAGAGGAAAGTCAGAAAGGAAAAGAGTGTCAGAGGAGGGGAAACAGGAAAGAGTTGAGGCAGTGACTCGGCAGACCATAGATGGGGGGGAACCAGGGGTGGGGGAATTGGAAGAAGAAGAGGAGGGGGACTGGAAGGAAAAGAAGAGGCAGAAGTGATCAGACCAGCGGATCGGGAGGGAATGGAAAGCATATGGAGCAAAAGGGGAGGCAAGGGGAGATAGGACTAAGTCAAGGGTGTGGCCAGCTGAATGTGTGGGAATGGAGACATGTTGCTGGAGAGATAAGTCATTGACATGAGTAAGAAAAGAGGCGTCTCGGGATCTAGTGGGACAATCAGAATGGATATTGAAATCGCCTAAGACCAGGAGGTGGGGGAAATGGAGTGAGGCCTCAGTGAGAGTGAGAAGAAGCGAATCCCAGAGGGGGGGTTGAAGGGAGGGAGGGGCATAAATCAAGAGGAAATGAAGTGCAGGAGATGTGCCGAGACGAAGGAGAAGAGACTCCGGGTAGTGGAGGGGAGGAGAGGACAGCTCTTGAACTGGGAGACAAGAGCGGCAGAGGACAGCTACCCCACCACCTGCCCTACCACGACGGGCGGTAAAGAAGGCCGAGTAGCCCAGAGGAAGGCAGCGGTGAAGGAGAGGCTCCTCACCATCCCTGATCCATGTTTCTGTGAGAAACAGAATATCAAGAGAATGATGGAGAAGTAAATCGTGGACAGGAATAGTCTTGGAACAAAGGGAGCGGCAGTTAAGAAGCACACAGGAGAGATCTGTGGGCGGAAGAGGAGGAGAAACAGTAGGAGGATGGTTGGTTGATGACACACATGGAATGAGGTTGAGAGCATTTCTAGGTGAAGCAGAAGCGCTGGTTGTGGGCAGAAAAAGGTGACGCCGCGACAGAGGGCGATAGCCCCAGTGAACAGGGATGGAGCACATGCATAGACAGCACAGAGCAGAAAACAGAGCCAGGGTGTAGAGCCAAATGGACTTACCTCGTGAGGGGAAACCACGTGAGGAGTGCACTAAGGGAATACAAGGGTTGGGAGTCGAAGGGCCCTGGCACTCCTTTCTGAATACACTACTAAGACACTTATCCACTCCTTAGTCACCTCCTGTCTAGACTATTGTAACCTGCTCCTTGCTGGTCTCCCTCTGAGTCATCTATCTCCCCTTCAATCTGTTCAACAATCTGCTGCGCGGCTAATCTTCTGCCAGCCTCATCATGCTCATATTACCCCTCTTCTCAAGTCTCTTCATTGGCTTCTTGTCCGTTTCTGCATCCAGTTCAGCAGAGAGGTCACCTGGAAGGAGAGCATCAGCTTGGTTTGTGCAGGAAATGATCCTGTAGCCAGGATTTGCTGTCCAGGGGATGCAGCATCCCCTCACACTAAGAATGTGTCTCATGGGTTTCTGTCCAGGAAAGAAGAGTTAGGATGGCCATTTTAGTTGGTGATTCAATCATTAGGCAAATAGCTGGGTGACTGGTGGATATAAGGATCGCTTGGTCACTTGCTTGCCTGGTGTGAAGGTAGTGGACCTCATATGTCACCTAAATAGGATTCTAGACACTGCTGGGGGTAGGGAAGCCAGCTGTTTTGGTACACATGGACACCCATGACATAGGAAAATGGGGGGGGGGGGGGGGTGGAAGTTTCTAGAAGCCAAATTCAGGTTTTTAGGTAGAAAGCTGAAATTCCGGTCCTCCAGGGTAATATTCTCAGAAATGCTCCCTCTTTCATGTGCAGGACCCATGAGGCAGGCAGAGCTCTGGCGTTTCAAAGGGTGGGTGTGATAATAGTTTATAGTTTATTGTACTTGACATACTGCTTTTCTGGACAATCAAAGTGGTGCAGGGAAGAGGGCTTTAGATTTGTCAGGAAGTATGGGCTCCACCTTAACCTGAGTGGAACCAGGCTGCTGGCATTAACCTTTAAAAAGGAGCTAGAAAAGCTTTTAAACTAGACATTGGAGGAAACCTGACAGTTATGCTATGCAGAATCATGCACTCCTGGGCATCTTTGAAGGGTACTACCAAAAGAGGTAGGGTAAGACATCACAACAGAGAGGTTGCAATAAAGGTAAAAGTAGTCCTTAAGTACTGTAAATAGTAGTTGAAAGATTCCAAATTACTCCTTTAACTGAAAAGCAGATTGTCAATATGAACAAAAACATATTTTGAAATGCCCTTATACTGTACAAATGCTAGGAGTCAAAAATAATATGAAAGCATTAGAGTATATAGCACTGAATAAAGCGGTAGATATAATTGGCATCTCAGAGACCTGGTGGAAAGAGGTTAACGAATGGACTGGATAGTATGCATCCCAAGGTGCTGAAATGGTTCAAAAATCTGTGAACCTGCTATTAGTAATTTGTAAAATATCATTAAAATTGTCTACCTTAAGACTGAAGGTTGGCCAATATAATGCCAGTTTTTAACAAGGGTTCCAGTGGTGAACTGGTAAACTGTGATACCAGGGTATAAATTATATCACAGTGATAGGGTGGATCAACTTGATGGAGAGCTGGCACTATATGCCAAACAGGATAAAGGTTTTGCAGGAAACAAAATGCACTGTAAAATTACTATAGATAGAAGGTGAAGGGAATTTCAGGGGGGGGGGGGTGTTACCATCCACTTCACCAGAATGAATAATGTAAATAATGAAATACTAACAGAAATAAGGGAAGCCAACAAAATTGGCAACACAGCAATAATGGATGATTTCGACTATCCTGATATTGACTGGATGAATGTTGCATTGGGACATTCTAGGGAGGTAAAGTATCTAAATAAAATAAATGACTGCTTTATGGAACAGCTGGTTCAGGAACTGACACAAAGAGGAATTATTTTGGACCTAGCTGTTAGTGGAACACAGGATTTGATACAAGAGGTGATAGTGTTGGGACCAGTTGGCAATAGTGATCATAACACGATAAATTAGATTTAATAAATGGAGTGAGAACAGTAAAGAAATCTACTGAGTTAGCATTTAACGTTCAAAAGGGAGACAATGAAAAAATGCAGAAAATGGTTAAGAAAAAACTAAAAGGAGCAGCTGCAAAGGTTATAAGTTTGCATTAGGTCTAGACATTGTTTAAAAATACCATCTTGAAAGCACTGACCAGATGTGTTCCATACTTTAAAAAAGTGGAAGGAAGGAAAAATGACTGGTAGCACAGTTTAAAAGTGAAGTGAGAGAGGTTTTTTTTAGCTAAAAAATATTTCAAAAAACGGAAAAAGTATCCAAATGAAGAAAACAGGAAACAGCAAAATGCTGGCAAATTAGATGTGAATCATTGATAAGGACGGCAAAGAGAGAATTTGAAAAGAAGATTTACATGGAAGCAAAAACGCAAAACCTGTTTCAGGTACTTTTGAAGCATAATGCCCGGAAGAGGGTCAGTTGGATCATAAGATAAGGGCACTTGAGGAGTTCAAGGTCATAGAAGAGAGACTAAAGGGAATGTTTACTAAGGTGCATGCCAGTAGCATGTGATTGTGCCACCAAATTAGAGCAGAGGCCTATGCTAATTTTTGGGGACATACTGTATGTATTCATCTCCCTGACAATAGCATAATTCTAATGCTCAACAGTTCACTAACCTGCAAGTGGATGTACTTATCACCACCCACTGAGGTGGTGTTAAGCACACCAGCACTTACAGCAACAGGCATGACTATCGTGCACCAAAATGCCCTTGCTAACTACAATATGCTGTTAACACCCCTGTTATGCCCTTAATGCACCCAGTCCCCACCCAATCGTGCTTAAACATGCCCCTAAATCTTTGCTTTAGTCTTTAATGAAGAACATAAAGGGAAGATACCTATGTCAGAAATGATATTTAAAGGTAATGAATCAGAGGAATTAAAACAAATCTTGGTGAACCTGGAAGAAGTAACAGGGTAGTCTGACAAACTAAAGAATAGCAAATCACCTGGGCTGGAGAGCATGCATCCTATGGTACTGAAATGATTCAAAAATGAAGTTATAGACCTGCTATTAGTAATTTGTAAAATATCATTAAAATTGTCTGCAATACTTGAAGTCTGGAGGTTGGCCAACATGATGCCAATTTTTATAAAGGGTTCCAGGGGTAATCTGGGAAACTACATACCGATGACCCTAATGTCAGTGCTGGGAAAATGGTAGAAACCATTATAAAGAACAAAACTGATGAACATATAGATAGTTATGGTTTAATGGGACAAAGCCAACATGAATTTAGCCAAGGGAAGTCTTGCCTCACCAATCTGCTACCTTTGTTTGAAGGTGTAATTAAACAGGTAGATAAAGTGGATATAGTATATCTGGATTTTCAGAAAGCTTTGACAAGGTCCCTCATGACACACTCTTGATGAAATGAAAAAGTTATGGAATAGGAGGCAGTGTTTTATTGTGGATTGGGAGCTGATGAAAAAAATAGAATGTAGGGCTAAATGGTCAATTTTTTCAATGGAGAAAGTCAAGTCGAGTACCCCAGGGATCTGTGCTGGGCCCACTCTTTTTGAACATATTTATACATGACCTGGAATTGGGAACAATACGTGAGGTAATCAAATTTGCACAATTGTTCAAAGTTGTTAAATACAAGAGGACTGAGAAAAATTGCAAGAAGTCCTTGAGAAATTGGGAGACTGGATCCAAAAAGCAGTTGAAATGTAATGTGGACAAGTGTAAAGTTATGCATGTGGAGGCCGATTCAGAGCCCTGCATGTCCAGAAAATGGACGGGGCACATTTGTATCCGATTCTACAACCGCAGGAGCTATACGTTCCCACTGTTGCATAATCAGGCACTTAGATGGCCCAGAGTGCATGTGCTGGTGCTGTGGCATCCCATTGCCATGACACGGGATGCCCAGCAGGAGCACGCAATGCCCAACAGTGAGTAAAGCACATTTCCCTGCTGCTCAACCCTCGGTGGGAGCAGCCAGGGCCAGGATCAGGCAGCAGGGGCTCACCTGCAGTGGCTCCGTGGGTTGGGGGCTGCTGCATTCCCTGATCGGAGCCTTGCCTGGGACTTATTCCACCTCTGAGGTGGAATGTCGGACAGTCATCTTGCCCCTGCCAGACATACAGAGGCTTGCCCTAAATGGCTTCTGTATGTCCAGGTGTCTGGTCTCTCCCCCGCTCTGCCCTCGCTCCACCCAGGTGCTGCCCCCTCCTGCTTCCATCCGGCGTTCCCTACACAAAGGCTTTGTGCATGTGGGAAGGACCAGAATATGGTCCTGGGCCTGTTTGCGGGTTGGACGTCCATCCCGGATGTCCAATCCTGCTATTTGGTGGTCAGAATGTTTTATGTTTTATGTTTTATGCAGCTTAATATACCGCCCTTTTAGGGGGACCAGAGCGGTTTACAATGTAAAAACAATCATAAAAACAATCATAAAAACAACCTTAAAAACAATAGTAAAATAATAGCTAGAAGAAAAGAAGAGGAAGTTACAATATCTGGACAGGAAAGAGGGGAAAAAAGACCACAACATAAACCATAGTGAATAGAGTTAAGCGAAAGGGGAGGGAAGGTCAAAAGCAAGGGAGAAAAGGTGGGGTTTTAAATTGCACTTAAAAGTGAGGTAGTGGGGCTCAAGGCGGAGGGAGGAGGGGAGAGAGTTCCAGAGGGCGGGAGCTGCGAAGAAGAAAGCAGAGGAGCGGGTGGACTGAAGGTGAGCAAGGGAGGGCGGAGGGAGAGTGAGACGGTTGAGATGAAATGAACGAGGTGTATGCCTGGGGCTGTGATAGGTGAGAAGGTCTGCTAGATATTGCGGCGTGCTAGTGTGAAAGGCCCGATGTACCAGCGTAAGTAGTTTGTATTGAGAGCGGAAGGGTAGAGGCAACCAGTGGAGGCGGGAGAGGAGAGGTGAAACGTGATCGCGGGCCGCGGAGTGGGTAGCAATACGGGCAGCGGTGTACTGGATGCGCTGAAGTCGATAAAGCTGAGATTTTGAAATACCAAGAAAAAGAGAATTAGCAAAGTCAACACGAGACATGACCAAAGATAGGAGTAATGTAGCGAGTGCTGAAGGGGTGAGGAAGGGACGAATAGCACGGATTTGACGTAAGAAAAGGAAAGAAGTCTTAGTAACATGAGAAATGTGATCATGAAAAGACAGATTAGAATCAAAGAGAACCCCAAGATAACGGAAAGAAGAAACCAGCGGAATGGGGGAGCCTGAGAAGGATGGGGCCAGGGAGGGGGAAGGACCACCACGGGAGAACCAGATAGCAATAGTCTTTGTAAGATTAAGGTGAAGACAGTTTTGTGACAGCCAGTCGGCGACAGTGGAGAGACAGGAGTTAAGTGGGGAAAGATCGGGATGAGAAGGAGAGGTGTGGTGTAGGAGGACGATATCATCTGCATAATAGAAAGCACTAATCCCAGTTTGTTGAATCTGAAGAGTGAGAGGGGCCAAGAAAAGGTTGAAGAGAAGAGGTGCAAGTACTGAACCCTGGGGAACACCACATATCAGAGGAAAGGGGTCAGAGGAAGGAACAGAAGGGGAGGAGGAAAGGACTGAGCAGGACCGTGAAGATAGAAAAGAGTGAAACCAGTGAAGCACCGTGCTGCGAAGGCCCGCCTCTCGGAGACGGGTGAGAAGGAGGGAGTGGTCAACGAGGTCAAAAGCAGCGGACAGGTCAAGGGCTACCGCCACCGAGATATCACCACGATCGTGAGCAACGTGAAGAGCATTAGTGAAAGCAAGAAGAACAGTTTCCATACTGTTACCCTGATGAAAACCAGATTGCCGTGGGTGAAGAAAGTTGATATCGTCTAAGTAGTGAGAGAGTTGGGCAAATACAAATTTTTCCAGAAGTTTAGAGATAAAGGGAAGATTGGATACTGGGCGATAGTGAGAGGGAACCATGGGGTCAAGGGAGGGCTTCTTGAGAATGGGACGGATAAGAGCGTGTTTCCAGGAGTGAGGAAAAATACCAGAGGAGAGACTAGAGTTGAGCATAGAAAGAAGGGGGGGGGGGGAAGGAATGCTAGTGATGAGTCTAATAGCCAGGAGGAAGGAATGGGGTCAAGAGAACAGAAGGTCTTGTTAGAAGAGGAGATGAGTTGATGAAGTTCAGTTGAAGTCATAAGGGGAAAAGAAGACCAGGTGTGAGAGTGGCCAGGGGATGGAGGAGGAGATGCGATGGGAGGGGAGGGGGGATGGGGGGAGGACAGGAGGGAAGGGAGGACCTGAGATTAGAAATCTTGTCACTAAAGAATGTAGCTAGAAGCGAAGGAAGGGGAGATGAGTGAACGGGGGAGGCAGAGGCAAGGGGAAGAAGGGAAGTGAGGGAGCGGAGTGAGTTATAAAGGTGTCGGGTCTGATTAGGAGCAGTCGAGATAGCAGTGGAGAAGTAATTTCTTTTGGCTGAGTGCACCTGAGAACGGTAATGGGAGTGGTGAGCCTTAAAGGATGAGAGAGTGGTTGGAGAGGGAGTCTTGTGCCATAGGCGTTCGGCTCTACGGAGCTGAGTGCGGAGCAGTCTGAGGCCAGGATGGTACCAGGGTTGAGAGGGGCGAGACCTTGGGGGATGGGGGCGGAGAGGAGCCAGGTCGTTAAGAGCATCAGACAGGGTAGAGAAGCAGAGGGTGGCTTGGGAGTCAGGGGAATGAGAGGAAAAGTCGGTCGGGAGGAGAGAAGGAGCAGGGGGAAATTGCTGAATAGTAGACGAGGTGATACGGCGAGATAGATGCTGAGAAGATGGTATTGAGGCGGACAGACAAGAGGGAGGTTTGGGGACCAAGCAGGAGAAGAGCAGACAGTGGTGGTCTGACCAAGGAAGGGGGAATGAGGAGAGGTCGGACAGACATAGGGTGGAAGAGAGAGGGGTTAGAAGGAGGTCAAGAGTGTGACCAGCCACGTGAGTAGGGAAGGGGACATGCTGAAAGAGAGAAAGATCATCAAGAAGAGAAACAAAAGCTTGAGCCCTTGAAGAGGTAGGAGAGTCAAGATGTAGATTGAAGTCTCCTGCAATAAGCAACTGAGGGAAAGCAAGGGTCAGGTCAGAGACAGTAAGAAGTAGGGAATCCAAAAGATCAGAGCGCAGGGCTGGTGGGGAGTAGACAAGAAGGATGTGCAGCGGGGAAGACGAATGGAGGCGAAGAAGTAGAGCTTCAGGGTAGTGGAGCAATGGGGAGAAGACTTGTGTGAAAGAAATAGCAGGGTGCAGAATGGCGGCCACGCCTCCTCCGGAGCGGCCACATCGGGGAACTGAAACCGCGGAGAAGCTGGGAGGAAGGCAACGGGCAAGGAGGGCATCCTTCCCGTCCTTCACCCAAGTCTCGGTGAGAAGAAGAAGATCAAGGGAAGATTGCACAATAAGGTCCTGAATAAGGAGAGTCTTGTTCCTAAGTGATCTGCAATTGAGAAGCCCCAACTGCAGGGGGGGTGAAGTGAGAACGGGAGATGAGACGCGGGAGGAATTGGTGACAGTATGACAGGGAAGGAGATGGTTCAAGTATCGCAAGCGCGTGAGTGTGGGCAAAGCAGGACGGTGCCCCCAGATAACGGGCATGTGGGCCATTGGGGGGGAGGGAGAAGAAGTAGGCAAAGAAAGAGCAAGAACGTGAGAGGCGAGGAGACTCACCTGGAACGGACCGAATAGCAGGCCGGCAGGCGGGAATGAGGAACGAGCTGAGAGAGGAGGAGCAGGGTATTCGAAGTGCCGAGAGGTGACCAGTAGGGCAAGCAAGAGGGTAAACCAAGTAATAGCAGGGCCCACGTAGCTCGTGCGGCCTTCGCGGCCGGAGCGGCCCCAAGGAGCGCACCTAAGGAGCACATCTACGACGCGCGCCGCGGTGACGAGTGCCGCAGGCGCTGTAGTTTTATGAGGAAAGTGCAGGGTACCTTCCTGAGCACGGGCACGCTCTCGCGGCTGCGGAACTTCCGGGGGAGGGACCAGAGAAGAACCGGAGGGTAACTGTAATGGTAGGAGAGAGCAGACTCTATAGAAAAAACATAAATATGCACGGTATAACAGCAGGCAGTATGACAGCATTAACAGGGAGTACAACAAAACAAAAGCAAATAATAGAGCAAGCAGCCAGACACCGCAGGCGCTGTAGTTTTATGAGGAAAGTGCAGGGTACCTTCCTGAGCGCAGGCACGCTCTCGCGGCCGCGGAACTTCCGGGGGAGGGACCAGAGAAGAACCGGAGGGTAACTGTAATGGTAGGAGAGAGCAGACTCTTCCTGAGCGCGGGCATGTTCTCGTGGCCGCGGAACTTCCGGGGGAGGGACCAGAGAAGAACCGGAGGGTAACTGTAATGGTAGGAGAGAGCAGACTCTTCCTGAGCGCGGGCACGCTCTCGCGGCCGCGGAACTTCCGGGGGAGGGACCAGAGAAGAACCGGAGGGTAACTGTAATGGTAGGAGAGAGCAGACTCTTCCTGAGCGCGGGCATGCTCTCGTGGCCGCGGAACTTCCGGGGGAGGGACCAGAGAAGAACCGGAGGGTAACTGTAATGGTAGGAGAGAGCAGACTCTTCCTGAGCGCGGGCACGCTCTCGCGGCCGCGGAACTTCCGGGGGAGGGACCAGAGAAGAACCGGAGGGTAACTGTAATGGTAGGAGAGAGAAAAATATCTATGTGTCATTGTGGAAAAAACATTGACAACCTTTGCTCGGTGCTCGGTGGCAGCTTAGAAAGCTAATAGAGTGCTAGGAATTATAAGGAAAGGAATGGGGAATAAAACAAAGGATATCACAATGCCTCGTTATTGCTCCATGGTGCAATCACACCTTGAGTATTAGGTGCTGTTTTGATCACCTCATCTAAAGAAAGATATAGCACAATTGGAAAGGGCACAGAGAAGGGTGATCAAAATGAAAAAATGGAAGGAAGGATGATCCCTGGGAGGAAAGGTTTGCGTCACCAGGTGCCAGTGTGATGGGGTCAGAAAACTCAGCAAAGGTTCCCTATAGCAAAATGTGAAAACATATCCCTGTCAAGAATAAGGGATCAGTAACACAAAATGCCAAATAGGGGGTTAAAACATCAACTTGCCCTAGGTGCTCCCTTCTTTTAGGCATCATCTATGAGATATGTAGCTTATGCTTAAAGGAAGGGAGCACTTTACTCTAGGGCAAGTTGATGTTTTGCCCCATTTTTGGCATTTTGTTTTACTGGTCCCTTATTCCTGACAGGGATATGTTTTCACATCTTGCTATAGAGACCCTTTGCTTAGTTCTACTGTTTATGTTTATGTTTACTGGTCCATAATTAACATTGTACAGACTGTTTTCAAAGATGCCCAATGCACGATTAATTGAGGAGTTCTTCTACTGCCATGTACGCTCTGATGGCAGCTATGTCAGGACAAACAGATCACATTAGACTTGCTGTTATTATATCAATGACTGCAATGAGCTTACTTTGTAGTGTTCTGGGCATCCAACAGACTAGCATATTTAGGGGTATGTTTACTAAAAGCCCGGTAAAGTGCGGGCCGCGGTAGAGTGCGGGTGCCATATAAGGAGTGGGCGTTTCACGCTGAAGAAGGAAATCCCTGATTTGCATATGCGCTAAGGTGCGCGGCGCCCATATGCGCCCCGCACGTTAGCGCATGAGGTGGCTGCGCGGGAGGAAGAAGCGGCGTGCTGATGTGTAAACAGGAGAGCAAAGCTAGAGCACAATGGTTAAGACACTGACCAATGGTGCAGAGATCAGGGGTTCTATCCCCCACATGGCACAATGCAGACAGCTGGCTGAGGTGCTATTTTAGGAGGCATATAAATAATGGGCGCCATAAGGCGGCGCGCTAATGTTTTTGAGGCAATGTAATACTGGGTGTCATAAGTGGCGCACGGATGTTAAAACAGAACAGCAGAGCCACAGCACAATGGTCAGAACATTGACTAATGGAACAGGGATCAGGGGTTCAATCCCCCACAGTGCCCATTGAACAAGGCTGGCTGAGGCATTGCATGTTATGGGCAAGAGTGCTTTAGGGGGCATGTTATTTTTTTATGTTAATTACCAGTACTAGCAAACGCACCCCAAAGCGTGTTAACATAAGGCGCCCTATAAGGCACATTTTAAAGTGCATTTTCCGCCAAGGCACCCTAGAATGTAGCTTACAGGGCGCTTTAGAGGGTGCCGTATGAGGTACCGCAAGGTCAGAGTACTGTTTTTGATGGCAGCACTGTGCATTTTAAGGAATGAAAAGCATTAGTAGGTCCACTGACATGCAAGGAGGAGCAGCAGTGGAGCACAATGGTTAAGGCACTGACTGCTGATACAGGGGTCATGAGTTTGCTCCCCAGGGTGCCTAATACGTAAGGCTGGCTGTGGCATCAGCTTTGCAATGTACATATTTTTTCCTGCAGCACCTTATGTTTATTTTATTAATTGCTGCCAGCAAACACGCCCTCACGTGCCGTAATTGAAGGTGCCGTATAAGGCACCCTATAAGGCACTCCATAGGGCACATTAGAAAGTGCACTGTCCGCCATGGCACTCTAAAATGTCCCCTATAGGGCACCCTATAAGTTGCGTCACAGGATCATGTATAGTGCACCTTATATGGACGGCAGCCATAAGGTGCCCTATAGGGTGCCCTATAAAGAGCCCTTAGATGCACCCTATGGGTACAGTACGCTGAGGGTGTTTTTGCTGGCATCAAAATATGTACGTTAAAGAAAAATATTGCTTTGGACAATGCTATCAAATAACCCCACTGTGGGTTTGAACCCATGACCTCTGACTGCACAGGCAGTGAAGTAACCATTGGGCTACAGCTGTATAGCTGCAAGCAAGCCCCTGGCTGGCTGCAGAGAGCCTGCATGTCACCACACAGACAGTCTGCTGTGTTCACCAGGATAGGGTTAGACCACCCGTACCCATGATGCACTGCACATGCAAATCAGCTGTCCACAGATGAACACAAGATGGGGAATGCACCCCCACAGCACCTCGGCCTGGTAGGGGGAAGTGACCGGGTGCACCCACACAGCACCTCGGCCTAGTAGGGGGTACTGACCAGGTGTTCTACTGGCACAGAGTAGCTACACACCGTCACATTGTGCGGGTACTGTGCTCACCCTGAGTGTGCGATGAGGCGCCTAGAACCAGGTCCACAACACCTCCCATGGCTGATGGAGGCCATGCGGTAGGTCCAAAGCAGTGTTAATGTATAAGATAGGTAGGGTCTGCACAAACACCATGGATATCTCTGTCTGTTTCAGTCAGTTGTAGCCCCCCATGGACCCCCAGGTGGGATATGCACCCCCCACCCGGCCAAGGGTGGCAAACATGGTCCCCCATCAATAGATCCACCCTATACCTCCCTGCAAAGGTAGGGGGGGCACATCAACCCCAGTCATGCTGAGGAACAGACACCCCACAGGGCAGTCAATGCAGCTCTGTACACATCCATAACACAATAGCAGACAGACATTAGACCAGGATATGGTAAGTTGCACCCCACCACTATCTGATATTCTCCTGAAGCAAACCATAAACCACTGCACCCTGCAAGTCACTCCATCAGGACACATACTAGCTACAAACAGTCTGCTAGTTAGTCCATAGTGCTTGTTCCCAGTGGAGATGCATGCACCCAGAACTGGGATGTCAGCAGACACAGATAAATCAATGACTGGGCCCCAGACAGACACCCAAATATATCACATGAGAGAAATACTATATGGCACTATGGGGGTGCCTAGCCATGCTGTGGTCACTGCACAGTCAGGGTGAGAGTGATCTCTCAGCAGGACATACTGAGGTCACCCTGTCTGTGTAGGCGGTGGCCGAGCACTAGAATGTCCGTCAGTGCCCTATGCCCTGTGCAGATGCACCCTGGCCAGGCCACCCTGTCCGGCCTATACCCATGGTACCTTGCTCCTCATTATGCACATTGGCAGCCCAATACTGGCAACATTGCTGGCAGAGTGGGCTGTGGAAGGTGTTTGCACCCACCACACACTGGATAGACAGACAGCCACCCCCCACACCTATGCCAGCATTGTGCGACTATAGAGGGGTTCAGCAGCCATACCCACCACACCAGTCCTGGACACAGTACATGCATGGATATGGGACGCATTACTGTTGGGGGTCACATCCCAGGGTGGTAAACACCATCAGAGACCAGACCTGCAGCACACAACGCAGACATCTGACTGATTGTTATGGTGGAGCTCAATGAGCAAACTGTGTTTTACGTAGGACTGGAGATCTGCCAGTTATCATAGGAAACGTTTGATAGCTGTATACCGTATACCCAGGTGTAGGGTGGCAGTGCTAAGGTATGCAATTGCTAGTATTGGGAGATACAGGCAGGGCCCAATGTCCTGCCTCTCCAGGAGGCATTGGCCAATGGGGCCTGTGGGTGTGTGTGTGGGTGTGTCTGGCCCTGTTGGCTGCTGCTCTACGGCAGGGTTTCCCAACTCCAGTCCTGGTGTTCCAAACACTGTTCTGGTTTTCATGCTGTCCCTCATAGATATGCATGAGCTACATCTGCATACCATGGGGGTGGTGCATAGCTATGCAGCACAGGCATCATTATTAGAGGCAGCATGGAACCTGAATGGTGTGGGGCCCTCCAGGACTGCATTTGGGAGACTCTGCTCTAGGTAATGCGCCTGTTTATGGTGTCTGTGATTGGTGTGGTAAAATATAGGCGTATGAACCATGCATATGTTCTGCGCTATACAGTTTTGTCCTTACTAACACGCTTTAGTTGTGGGAAAAATATGTGGACTGGATTGGCAGTTGCCCCAGCTGGGCTTTGAACCTGTGACCCTCTGGTCCTATAGGTACTGGCTGTGTCTGCTGCACCACACTGTGGCCACAGAGACAGTGCCGTCTCTGGTGATAGGATACCTGGCCGCAAATGTCAGACACCCTGCTCTGCACAATTTTACTGTGGGCTCGTTTACCTTGTATGGGGACAAGGGTGCACAAAAAACTCATATTTGCCCTTCATAAATGGGGAGAAAAATATTACAACAAGCTGCGCAACAGTGATATCAATGGGCAACCTGACATACACTCCCAGGAAAGCTCCTTTACATTGCAGTGCTTTTGACTGAGTCTACGGAGCGTAGACCCTTCCAAAAATCATTTCTATTTTTTGGGGCTTTCCTGGGAGTGTTTGTTATTGTTGCCCATTAATAGCACTGTTGCCCAGCTGGATTATAATTTATTTGGAATTTGTTGTGGTCATTTTCATGTTATATTAGTGATTTTGTTCTGTGCACATGTATCACACTGCTCACGTTTTTTAGGTTTCCCCGCTTTTGCTGTACATTGCTGACGGAAATGTTTTCTCTTCCCTTTAAATCACCTCTAACGCGAGTGTTTCACTCGCGGTATTTTTTGGGCCGAAATTCAGCCCTGCTCCTGTGCGGGGAGCCTCTCCCCTCCCACTCTCCACCCATTGACCCCGTCCCTCCGCACCTCGGGGGCCTTCCTCCGCCCTCCGTTAGCCTTTCCCCGCCTCTATCGCACATGAGCGCACCGCACACGTGCGCGTTTTCGGCGCACGTGTGCGGGGCCCGTTAATGTGACGCGCACGCATGCGGGGTGCTTAAGAGCACTTAAATGCATCATTTTAGAGTGCTCAAGTGCGCCCCGCACAAGTGCGCCGTTTAGTAAACATATCCCTTAGTCTTGTTGGCATCCGCATTAAGGTCTGATCAGTATTCATGTGTTATTTGCATGAACACAACACTGTCAGTGAGAGGAGCAGCTTAGGGGATGCACATTTTAACAGGGGAGGTGAAGGTGGGCAGCATCATAAATCTTCGTCTTTTCAGAATATCACGAGGGCAGGGACGTCCAAGCAATTTTTATACGTCTACTTCTCTAATTCCGGACATGCAGGTGCATCCATACTGGAATTGGGGTTAAAACATCTCTGATTTAGACGTGCTCGCAGCCTGGACGTGAATGTTATGGAATCGGCCTCCACACAGGGAATTTTATGGTGTCCAAAGTTAGGCGCCATCAGTGTGTATAGAATATGGTATTTTTATGATTTGCACATATAGATGGACATCTATGCATGTAAATGATGCAATGGTCCTGATGGTGTGTACTTTCTCTGCGGGCATGCACATGGGCGGAGCATATACGGAGTGCACAAGTAAACATGTAAATTATAAAAAATCTTATAATTTACGTGTGTTCTTTACAAATCTAGGTGGTTATTTACAGAGCTGACCCAAGGGTTTCTGCTACCCGAAGCAGAAACCCCAGCAGCACTGCTCTCTCCCCCACGCCAAGTCGTCCCTGCTGAGTAATGCCATTGCCCTCCCGCTTTTGCTGATTCTGTCTTGGGGGGAGAGATGGGTGGCGGCGGCAGCAGTATTTTAAATGTGGCGGCTTTGTGCCACTGCTTTGTTGCCTGCGGCAGGTCATGTGCTTCAGCACACCTGGCCTGCCGCTTGGGATCAGAAGAGGCAAGTCATGTGTACCAAAGCACATGGCCTGCTGCAGACAATGAAGCCACCCACCCAGGTTGGCCTCCCTATACGGCCGCCTAGCTCGCCTAATGGATGGGTCAGCCCTGGTTATTTACACCAGCTTTAGAGCTGGTTGAAGTGGCTGCACCTTAAATTACTGCACATATTTGACCACTTAACATTAATAGTGGTAGTTAGGTGTCTACTTTTCTTTATAAAATAGGCTTCACATAGTTAAACGCTTTAACTGTTTGCCCCCTTATAAAATTACCCTCCAAAAGTCCATTTGCATGAGTGCCAAAGAGGTTTCAAATGGATATGAAAAAGCAAAGGGTTTAGGATGAACCCTTGAGGCAGCCCAAATGGGATATTCCATACATTGGATAAATTTGGCTTAAATATAACTTGTTGCAGTCTATTTTAGAGAAAAGACTGAAATGCAATCAAGAGACCTAAGACTTTCTGCTAGAACTATGTGATCCACAGTGTTGAAGGTTGCTGAAAGGTTATTTATTTATTTAATCAGTTTTGTATACCACCTTATCCTTCAATCAAAGTGGTTAACAGGACAACAAAAGGGTTTACATAGGGGCATGGAGGACAGAGAGACATTGTAATGAATCACAGTACATCATATTAATTTACAAGATATTACAGTACATTGTTCAAACAGTTAAGCAAGGCATTCACAGCACCTGTGAAATTTTGCAAGTGCTTTATCTTCTAGTGAAATTTCAATGGAAAATAATGTGCAGATTTGTGAAACAGCATGCAGATTTTAAGCTGGGATGATATTTTCAAAATTGGCATTTTCCAGGGTAGATGGGTTTTTAATCTGCATAAATGCCTTTGAAGATTGCCCTCATAGTATTGAGGCAGGGAATCATGTCATACAGAAATAAGAATTTTGAAAGGTGTTGCATGGATGATTTTTGTTAAAATAATAATGGCTTGATTTTTGGCATTTAAAAAACATTTTATTCGGCGATATTTCTAATCACTTAATCAGATAAAAATGGACTAGTATGAAAAAGAGCAGCTGACTGTTAGCATCTTTTTGGATGTTGTTGGTCCGACATAAAATTATTTTTGATAATTGTGAGTGCTTGTTTGAAGCAGGATTTGTAAGAGTCATTTGTGGAATAACTTCAGTCCTGTGTGGATCCAAGTTTGATGGACAAAGGCAAATTTACATAGTTTATTTATCTGCAAACTGGAATTACATGGCCTGAAAGGACTGGCGTTGAGTACCCCTGATTTGACAGTCCACATATTGAACTTTCAAGTATTTATAGTTAGAGACAAATGTTGAAAAACCTGCTGAGCATCTAAGAAAACTGGCTAATTTTAGCCTGTTTGGTGAAATTCCAGCTGAACATAGTTGGCTAGGATTTCAGTTGGAAAATTCTGATAAATCTAGCTGGTAAAATTTTCCTACATTTATCAAACTTATCTGTTAGCCCTGATAAACAGAACTGACCTGAGAAGTCATAGAAATCCTGCCTTACCTGCACTCACTGTATGAACAGGATTGGCAGATGGATTGAAAAATTCCAGCCCAATCCAGGTTGACAACTAGCCCAAAACGGCAATTGGCTATGCCTTCCCTTTCTCTGATTGGATGGTTTGGCTATCAATCATGCGCAACCATGCCCAACCTGCCAGATGGTCATGCCTTCTAGCCAATCAGAGAAGGGGGGGGGGGAATAATGGCAGAATGAGAGTAATTAACTGCTCTGATTGGCTGGATTGGCAATCACTCATGTGTAACCATGTCTAACCTGCCACATGGCCATGCCTTCCAGTCAATTAGAGAAGGGGAGTCATGGTAGAGTGGGAGTGACTGATTGCCAGTCTCATTGGTCAGCTCAGAATGCTACTTTGCGACTTGATCAGTGAGATACAGGCAAACCTTCATTTGCCTCTTTTCCTCCATTTTTCGTGTTTTCCCGTCCAAGGTGGCAGCAGGCAATAGACTAAAAAAACACAACCTGTGACCAGCCAATTTTTTCCTGCAACCTGTGAAAGAAGATACCCAATTGGATGGGAAAACCACAGAAATGTCAACACTGTGTATGAAATAAAATAAAGCTCTTTCAATCTCCACCACTCTACAGTACATTTAAATAATTCATGCCCACACTCCATTTCCTTTCCCTTTCACCCTCCCTCCCTCTCTCTCTCTTCTTCCTAATGGCTTATTTAAAATGTGATGAACACTGTCACACCCTCTTGCCTTCCTCCTGTCAACTAAAGCAATAAAGAGGTAATTTTATAAAACTTTTCTGTGTATAAAATGCTGATTTAGGCATGGAAAAGACATAAAATTAAGTTACACTTAAAAGTATGTGTGCTGCAAGATGGTGCATGTTTGTATAGTAAGCATGCTAAGGGAGAGGTTAGGACAGAATATAGGTGGAGCTGCAATTTATGTGTGTATATTATAAAATCTGTGTGTATACATGCAAAGAACATGCTAATGTTCACATCTGCTCGAGAAAAGGCATAATGTCCACTCCTTCAATCTAGGTGCCATTTCTGCAGGATTTGTGGTCGTATTTTACAGAGACACCTAGGCATCTAGGTATTTTTATAAAATAGGCTTAAAATAGATGCCTTTGTTATTTCCAAATCGAGCCACCCTGTTATGAAATTACCTTCCACAAGTCCTTTTAGTGAAAGCATTGACATAAAGAGGGTGAGGTCCCATATTCAGCAGTGGTAGTCAGCGCTTTTAAAGTGCCTGGCTTCCACTTTTTAAATTTAAACCAGATATTCTGTGCCAGAGCTTAGCTGCTGGAATCACTCTGACTCCACTCACAGACTGCGCTGGTTTTAACCGGGCGTCCTTTCTGCGGTCTGTGGGAATATTCAGCGGCACTATCTGGATAGAGCTGCTAAATATCAGGATCACTGTGGTTTAACCAGTTAGCATATTCTGCTAGCTGGCTAAACTCTTTTGAATATGCCCCTTAACATATTTCATAGAATAACCCAGGTAATAATCTATGTTTTGTGGGGAGTCTCGTGGCCTTCACATCACTGTTAAAACTAATAGACACAGCCCCATTAGATGGCTCTAAGCTAACAGCACAATGAACTGGGGTGGTTAGACCATATTTATTGACCTTTATTTCTTCATTAGCTGTGGCCTGTGCTCTCTTGTTCCTCCAGCTTTATCTATCGTAATAATCTTCAAATTTGCAACTGGGAATTTATGCATTGATCTGCTACTTCTATTTTTAGCTATGATGCACTCCTCCTACTGCAGCTTGGTTCGTAAGAATGAAAACGAGTTAGGCTGCTTGCTTGTTTGATTTAATTAGGGGAGGAGAAACTCGTAAGGACGCCTTACAAAGATATGACATTTCTCCATAGGGGTCTCTGCAGTAAAATAGCACATTATACCTAGGGCTTATACCGTGTACAAAAATAGCATGATATTTATTTATTTTATTTATTTATTTACATTCTCTTATATACCGCACTATTCGGCATCAGCGCGGTTCACATCGAACAAAAATCTCAGTACAATCAACATGCATGAGTTTACAGATAACAAGGGAAGGAACTTGGATCAAACGGGGAAACTATTTACAGACTATTTACAGATGTGGTACAACTAAATAGTAACATGTTACTAGTAACAGGTGCTAGGAATATATTCACTTGTTATATGGAATCAGCCAAGCATGTTATTGAGGTATCATGGGATTGGGTAATTGGGTGAGGTCACAGAGGTCAATAGGTGTGGATGACTCTATAAGGAACTTGTTGAAGAGATATGCGTTATATCCACTAGTTACACCATCATATTTTTCATTAGTAGTGCCTTTCCTTATGGTTCCTAGAGAATATAACACAAAGATGGAGGGAGGCAATGAATGAACCACTGGTGCCTGCTTCCCTGTCTACTGTATTAAAGGGTTTCAGTCAGTGCAGTCAAAATCCTTTGACAGGTCCTGTTGTGCTGTGATTTTTATGAAAGAATCCCCTATAGCGTTGCCGTGTGACATTTCTGTGTGCGCCAGTCCTGTTTCATCAGTGCTGGCAGAAGCAGGAGTTTGTTGATCTTGGCAAACACGCTGCTGGGTGGGAGGAAAGAGCGAGAGAGACGGTGCTATGAAAAGTTCTTTTCTACATCGCTCGAATGTAAAATGTTTTTTCTTAAGGAGAGTCATATGATTAGTGGTATAGTTCTAATGATTCAATTTAATATTATATATCAATAAATGTTTACACGAAAAAGCATGGTGACAGTGTTGAAAAGTTTGGCTGCCACATAAAGTTAAGCAAATGATTTATACCCGATATTCAGTGAGCCTATGTGCTTAGTTAGGCAGGACTGCCGAGTAGGCAGATCTAAACTTGAGCAGATAACTTAATCTGTTTAAAGTTAGAACTTCTTTTTGTAAAGTCCACCTAAACGAGTGCATTTATCTGGATAATGACTGAATATTGCCGCTATCCATCTGTACATAGGCCCCACCTTGGAACATCCATAATCCACTGTATTTGGGATTGGAATGTCTCAACCCTTGTGCTGGGCTGCTGAGAATCCTGTTTACTTAAGTACCTATCCCGCCTCATCTCTCTATTCTATCACATACATTTTCATTGAAAACTCATCCAGGCTCTTTCAGCAGATTTACATATACTGGGGGGAGGATATTCAAAGGTGTTTCCATGGTTTGCAGACTTGCAAGCTGTGTAAATGCCGCTGAGCTGGACATTTGTGGCACTAACATGGTTAGTGCTGCTGGATATCTGCCGGCACCACTGTTAAATGCCCCGATGCTAAGCGCTTAGCATCGAGGCATGTCGGGGGCATTCTGGGGTGTTCTGGATGCGCCACTGCCTGGTTAGTAACAAGTAGGTAAAATAAGGTGAGGCAAAGGCTAGCCTAACTTTACCCGTGGGAGCTAACCAGGCAGCAACTGAATATTGTCGCTGCCCTGTTAGCTTCTGGCTTCGGCAGTGACTCAGATATTCAATGTTGGTGGCCAGTTATGGCTCTGGCATTGAATCTGGGGTTAGTCTTCAGCGGCAATGGCCGCCGCCACTGAATATCCCCCCTCATTTTTAGTAGGGTTTATAGACCTCCTACTGCTGCGGCGAAAGAGTCAGGAAAGGACACTTGGAGTCTCAAGGGAATACAAGCCAAAGTTTATTGTGCTAGCACAGACCCAGAGGAATCATTTCCAAAAACTCTGAGCCTCGAGTCAGGGGCTGTACAATCTTTATATACTCAGTTCATACCTACGTTCAGGTTTCTGACTGGTGCTCCCTTGGGTGCCTGCCCAATCATATTCCCTTAGGTAAGGGGATATCCCTTCCCCCTACAGCACCAGAATCGAAACCAGAAACTTAACAAAGAGAACAAAGAAGAAAGGGAAAGGGGGCAGCCCCTCCTGTGGGCTACAGGTGGCACAAATGGCCTTGGATTACAGCACAGCCCTTCTCTGGCCGTTTGTCCATGCAATTGTTGCATGGGCATATTTACTAGCCAGGGGCTGAATTCCTTTTATCCTGAGGTGACTGTCACACTACATGACACTAGGAAGTGTCAGGAGAAACTACAGTCGAAACTGAGCTGTCTCATGTTAGAATCCTGTGCAGAAGGTTGGCATGAGGTCTCCCAAGATAAAAAGTCAGCACATAGATACATAGGGCCCGATTTTCATTTAGGCAGGCTATGCATCGCATCGGCACACAGCCTGCCTGCCGACCCCCTTAACCCGGATTTTCACTTCTGCAGCAATGGAAGTGAAAATCTGTGCTGACAGCTGCTGAGGCTAAGCAGGTAGCTGCGATTTTCGATGCTACCCACTTAGTCCCTGTGCCTGAAAGATAGGCAAAGAAAGCTTGAGGGAGGAGTGGCTCAGTGGTTGGGACAGGTTACTTCAGGCCAGAAGGCCAGGGGTTCAAGTCACACATGAAGACAAGCAACTTCAGGCTGGAGGGACTGGGATCTCTAGTCCCATGGCCACTCCTTGTGGCCTTGGGCAAGCCACTTAACCCCCCATTGCCTCAGGTACACTTAGATTGTGAGCCCTTCAGGGACAAGGGAATAAAAAGTACCTGTTAGTATACATGTAAACTGCACTGATTCTAAATAGCATTGTATAAAAATAAATAAATAAAAACCCTCACCTATCTTTAAGGCCCAGAGGGCTAAGCAGGTAGCATCAAAAATCGCTGCTACTCACTTAGCCCTTTCCTCTGCCCCTGCAACACCCCAACATGCCCCAATGCTAACCTCATAGCATCTGGGCATTTAGGAACTTATCTGGGATTTTCCAAAGGCGCTACCCATGTAGGTGCCTTTGGAAAATCCTGGATAAGACATTTACACTTGTAACTAGGGCAGTCACCCATGTAAATGCCTACCAGAATGCCGCCCATAGCACACAGTTGCTGCTGGCATTCTCTCCCTGTGAAAAACTTCTGTGAGGCAAAATCCTTTTTGGTATTTCAAGCTTTTGTGATTTATCTTTGTTTTAAGCTATTTGGTAAGTAACTGCTTGAGAAAAAACTCTGCTGCGTTTGAACTACTCATTTTTCAGGGTACTACAAGTTGGTCCACAGTAAGTAAAATGGCTGGCTCCTGAACAGTGAAAAGCGCCCTGTGCGAGTTGCACATCGGGCGCACGCTCCCCCCTCCCGCACCTCCATCTAGCCACTTTATGGGGGCGGGAGAGAAGAGGCGTACACCCGATGTGCAATTCGCCGGCACACTAAGCAGGTCTGGACCCTCCCAGAGAGATCAGACTTGCTTAGTGTGCCAGCGAGAAGACTTAAGGAACGCATTTCAGCTCTCTGCTGCTGCCTGACGCTGCTATAAAGTGGCGGCAGCAGGCAACGGCAGAGAGCCAAAATGCGCCACTTAAGTCTTTGCGCCCTGTGTGGCCGCACTGCTTGCACAGGGCTCGGTACAGTCCTGCTCCTGAATCTTGCTGCCATATGAACTTGGTATTTACCTGCAGTAGCCCATCAGGACTGTCCCCGTACTCAGAGCCATAGGTAAAGCTGAGCCCTGAGCCAGGAAAGACAGATTAGCTCCTGCTGCACACCAAGAAATGTGATACCCCCAGGCTTTCAAGATCTTAGGCCTTTGTGGAAAGTTTAGTATGACCCTGAGCTTAGAAATCAGGAAGACCTAGTTGCTGGTGGTAAAAGTGAAGGAAATCTTGACCCTGCTCCTGATAGCAAGGAGGACATTGTTCTCAACAAGACAGCAAGAGGCAAACTCATTCTCTTACTGTGTAACCTGATCCTATGGAATAGACGTGGGATGTAAACCCAGTCCAGAGCGTGATTAAAAAAGATTTTATTTAATAAATTCTTGCTGCCAACCCGACACAGGCCGTGTTTTGCTCCCTTCGTCAGGGGTTGATCTGGCAGATACAGCTTAAAAACATAAAACATATAAATCAATCGGCAATAATAAAAACTAAAATTATCAGGTAAAGAACAGATAATATCATAAACATAAAAATAAAAATAAAAGCATAGAATAATATAATATATAATATAATGATGAACGCATTGAACAAAAAAATAGTAAAATCAATCAATAAATAAATAAAGACCAGTAATACACAAATTACATTCTAAAACAATAAGAAATTATTAAAAATTATAAAACAATTTTTGTATAAATCAGACTATAGAGGAAGAAGAAGTATGGAAATGTGACAAACACGGCCTGTGTCGGGTTGGCAGCAAGAATTTATTAAATAAAATCTTTTTTAATCACGCTCTGGACTGGGTTTGTATCTTCACGTGATTAATTGCCTTTTCGTGGTGGTATAGATGTGGGATGTATACATGGGGAGCTTGGAACCTATTGAATGTACAACCACTATTCCAGGAGGATGTGTTACTGAAAGAGATATTCCCTGCTCCACCAATGTTGGTTTTCTGAAAATCACCCAATCTGAAGCAAAAATGAGTGAAAAGCAAGTTACCAAAGAACTCAAAAAGAAGAGAATGGCACAAATCCCTGCAATGTACAATGCCAAGCTGCAAATTCTGCCAGCACATATCACAGGACCCCCACAGTTACCCCATGGGAAAAACATTCCGTATAAGGGGATCCTACTGATGCTCTTCCTCTACTGTGGTAGATGTTATTCAAGGCAGAAATTGTGAAGAAGGAAACTACACTGGGGAGAAAGGCCAAATATTAAAGATAAGAATCAATTCACACAGACATAAGATCACACGTCACACAGCAGACCAAGGTTTCACTGCTATTGGAGAACATTTCTCAGGACCACAATACTGCAATGCAGGAATATTTTAGAAAGGTCATTTGGGTGAAATCTGAGCTGTCCATGTCAAAATATCTGAACTACTGTGGGAGGGGCAGCAGTGAAAATAGACATATGTAAGTGCATTGTAAAGTTAAAACACATCTCGGCCCCAAAAAGAGAAACACGCCCTTCGCAATATAAAGAGAGTGAGGACTTGCAGAATAAGGGTCGAGACACATGAAGAAAACTGGGCAATTTTCAGAATGTGAACCTGCGGGATCCTGATGTGCATGATGTCAGCCACAGAGACGTATCAGCACTGGTATTTTAGAACATGAATATATATATCCCAATGCCCAGCCACGTAAACATCTAGGGGTGGTCCAAGGGTTTTTGCCGCCTAGGCAGACCCAATGCGCTGCCTCCACTGTACTGCCTTGCTGTCCCCGACATCCAGCCTCTCACCGGGGGTTGATGGGTGGCATGGTGATCACCTCTTTGAAGTTGTGAAAGGCCTTAAAGCAAATGCGCAGACTCATAGAAACATAGAAATATGATGACAGAAAAAGACCACATGGCCTATCTAGTCTGTCCTTCCATATCAACAACTAAAACAGCCCCCTTTTTACCTTTAGAGATCCTCTGTGTTTGTCCCATGCATTTTTGAATTCAGTTACTGTCCTCATCTCTACCACCTCCACTGGGAGACTATTCCATGGATCCACTACTCTTTCCGTAAAGAAATATTTCCTCATATCACTCCTGAATCTATCTCCCTTCACCCTCATCCCATGTCCCTCGTAGCAGAACTTGCTTTCAATTGAAAGAGGCTCTCTCCCTGAACATTTATGCCACGGAGGTATTTAAACATCTCAATCATATCACCTCTATCCCGCCTTTCCTCTAAGGTGTACATATTAAGATCCTTAAGTCTGTCCTCATATGCTTTAAAATGAAGCCCACTAATCATTTTAGTAGCCACCCTCTGCACCGACTCCATCTTGTTTACATCCTTTTGAAGGTGCGGTCTCCGGAATTGCACACTATACTCCAAATGAGGTCGCACCAAAGACTTATACAGAGGCATTATCACCTCCTTTTTTCAGCTAGCCATTCCTCTCCGTATGCACCCAAGCATCCTTCTAGCTTTGGCCGTCGCCTTTTCTACCTGTTTAGCTACTTTAAGATCATCAGACACAACCATGCCTAGGTCCCGCTCTTCTTTAGTGGACAAAAGTACTTCACCCCCTATACTATATTGCTTCCTTGGATTGCTGCAGCCCAAATGCATGACCTTACATTTTTTAACATTAAATCCCAGCTGCCAAATTCTAGACCATTCTTCAAGCTTAGCTAGATCCCTCCTCATGTTATCTACACCTTCCTGGGTGTCTACTCTATTGCAGATTTTGGTATCATCCGCAAAGAGGCAAACCTTACCTGAAAGCCCTTCCGCTATATCACTAACAAAGATGTTAAAAAGAATCGGACCAAGGACAGATCCCTGGGGAACACCACTGATAACATCCTTCTCCTCAGAGTGAGCTCCATTTACTTGTACTCTTTGTCGCCTCCCACCCAACCAATTTCTATCCAAGCAGTAACTTTAGGGTCCATCCCTAGGGTGCTCAGTTTGTTTATAAGTCGCCTGTGAGGAACAGTGTCAAAGGCTTTGCTGAAATCTAAATACACCACATCTAGGGCTCTCCCTCGGTCCAACTCCCTGGTCACCCAGTCAAAGAAATCAATCAGATTTGTCTGACAAGACCTGCCTCTGGTGAATCCATGCTGCCTCGGATCCTGTAATCCGCTGGACTCCAGCAACCTCACTATTTTCTCTTTCAGCAGCGTTTCCAATAATTTACTCACCACCGAAGTTAAACTAACCGGCCTGTAGTTTTCAACCACATCCTTACTTCCGCTTTTGTGTAAAGGCACCATATGAGCCTCTCTCCAGTCGTTTGGCACCACTCCCAACTCCAACGAGGCATTGAAAAGGTCAGTCAGTGGAGCTGCTAGAACGTCCCCAAGTTCCCTCAGTATTCTCGGGTGTATCCCATCTGGTCCCATCGCTTTGTCTACTTTAAGTTGAGATAGTTTCTCACGAACACAGTCTTTTGAAAATTGTTCAAGATGTCCTTTGCTTCTGTTCCTATTTGTGGGTGTTTTCTGAGGTCCTGCTCCTGGTTCATCATCTGTGAACACAGAACAAAATATTTGTTAAGCAATTCCGCTTTATCCTTATCAGCTTCTACATATTCCTCCCCTGCACCCTTGAGTCTGACAATACCACTCTTGCCCTTCCTTTTCTCACTAATATATCTGAAAAATGTCTTATCCCCCCATTTTATTGCATTGGCTATTTCCTCCTCCTTTTGAATCTTTGCCTTCTTGACTACTTTGCTAGCTTCTCTAAGTTTTTCTAAATACAGATGCCTGTCTTCCTCTCTCTGTGATCTCTTGTATTTCATGAAGGCCTCTCTCTTTTTCTTCACTTTTTCAGCTACTTCTTTCGAAAACCATAGCGGTCTCCTTTTCCTTTTACCTTTATTTACCTTTTACCAAAAAGGTTGGTTGCCCTTAAAATATCCCCTTTCAGTTTTTCCCACTGTTTTTCTACATCCGTCAGCTGTTCCCATCCCACTAACGACTCCCTGAGGTATTGGCCCATCTTCGCAAAGCTAGTCTTCCTAAAGTCTAAGATCCTCGCCTTTGAATGGATTCTAACAGCCCTAGTCCTAATACTGAACCACACCATCTGATGATCACTGGATGCAAAATGATCTCCCACTACAACATCAGAAATACTTTCACCATTGGTAAGCACCAAGTCCTGTATGGCCCCTTCACGTATGGGGTCTGTTACCAATTGCCTGAATAGTTCTCCCTGTAGAGAATCCAGGATCTCCTTACTTCTAGATGATACTGCAACAGGAATGTGCCAATCAACATCTGGCATATTGAAATAACCTGCCGCTCCTGCACCCTCAGACTTCCTGTTGGAGAGAGCACTTTAAAGTGAGCTTTGAAGACTGCCATAGCTTCAAACAGGTCATCGCTGTGCTGCCCATCAACCTCCAGTTAGAGGCTGGATGTCAGGGGTGGCGTGGCGATCGCACAAAGTGCAGTGGGGGACAGCACAGCGATAGCACATGGTGTGGTGGGGGCAGGATATCAGGACTATCTAGGGCCAAGCTGCCCACAAGGGTCTGCTGCCCTAGTGGATGGGCTGGCCCTGTAAACGTCCCCCTCAGGAAAGCATGGCACGGAGATGTCCAGCAGCATAGAAAAACAAAAACCTGAGTCCGCATTCCCCGTTAGTGTTTGTTTGTGGAAAATATAGGGGATAGAATCAAACCTCCTTCTCAACACCTTCCAGATATCTGTCTGACAAAATGAGCACTTTTTTAATACCTATTCATGCCTTGAGCAGATGTAGGCTTGGATGCAGCTCAGGATGCCCTGGGCATTTCTGAAATCTAGTGAGGACATCCAAGTTCTGGGAGTACCCCACACATGCTTACTCCACGCTCCCATTCAGACGTGGATGTCCTCACCCCAGATTTGGGTTATAAAATGGGGCAATTTCTTCAAATGGCTTAGTTTTGTGCATACTATGTGTGGTGGAGGAGGAACTGGGGGTAAAGAAGGAGCAAGCAGAAGAGTTCCTGTCCCTAGGGCTGACCCAAGTAAGAGAAACAGAGAAAAGCAAGGAGTACATAAACAAATAGGTACAGGCCCTCTTAAGGGCTGGAGGCAGGGTAATCCTGTTGAGTAGAAAAACAAGGGATCAGGGAAACCAAACACTTCAGCAAGGAGGAGGAGGCAGAGTTTCCCTGGCATCAAATCAAGTTTGCATTAGAGCCTAGAGGGGGAGGATTGTGTCCTGCAGCTATTCATGAGGCAGAGCTACCAGACCAGCCAGGAAGCAGCATGGAGGATATGGAATTTGAACCGACTTCCCCAGCTGCTGAGGAAGAGGATTTAATGGACATTGAATAATCAGAGCCTGATATCTCAAGGTAGAAAGCTTTCCATTTTGGGACTGGTGTGTTTGCTTATCATGTCCAGCTCAGAAGGGGAAGGGCACAGCCTGGGAAGGGCCAGTGAGAAGCCACTGGTTCAGGTAGATGACAACTTTTTTCTTTGTGTGTTGGTGCTTGAATGAAGGACTATGAAAAGGATTTGAAATTGCTAATTCATTTGTAGTGCAAAGCAGGATAAAAGTCAGGCATATTGGCCAGCTCTGAAGTTTGGGTCACACGAAAGCCCAGACTAGATTGACTGTTTTGGGACCAATGCATTATTTGAGCTGTACCTTGCAGTGGCATACCAAGGGTGGGGTGGTGGGTGCGACCCGCCTTGGGCACCAGCCGGGAGGGGGTGCACCGCCGCTGGGCCCATGGAGGCAGCATGGCAAGTTTACTATTAAGCTGGCTGGCTGTGGCACCTCGCGGTCTACGGCCGGCCTCTCGTCTCTCCTGACTGAAGTCTCATGAATTGTGAGACTTCAGCTGGGAGATACGGGCAGCTGGCCCTTGAGTGTGAGGCATTGCAGCAAGCCAGTTTAATAGTAAGTTTGCTGTACTGTCTCCGTGGGCCCAACTGGGAGGGTGCATTGTGTGTCACAGCACGCAGAGGGGTGCTAGCTGCCGGGGGGGGGGGGCCACTGGCAGCACGGGTGGGGGGGGGCAGCTACCCCAGGTGCCAAGGGGGTTGGGAATGCCATTGGTACTGTGATTTGTTTTGAAAGCCTGAGCTATAGGAAAGATTCCTGTGGCCAGAGAGAGAGCAACTGAACTTGAGAGCCTGGCCCTTGCACACAGCCAGGGACAGGAAAGGAGAGGAGGGAGAATTCCCTCTCCTGGATTAGAGCCAGTACTACTAATACAAACTCAGAGACTGCTGAGGAGGATCAGGCAAGGGAAGCAGCTCAAGCTGTATCACTAATAGGGTGGCTGCAGAGTTGTGGCAGTGGCATTGAAGGCGTACCATTTAGGAAACTGTGTTTTCCCTCTAAGGTGAGTGGGGAGAGGACGTTTGTTTTTTGTTTTCTTTTGTTGATCTCCTGTATGTGCAAGGACTTGTTTTAATAAAGCAAGGAACAGACATCTGGCCTGTTTTGTTTACTGGGGGCAAGATCCAAAGGCCACAGGGATCCAGGAAGCCATGAGGGAGCAGAACCGCCACACCCAGAGCGCCCCCTGCTAGTCACACATGACAGCCATGAACCTCACTTCTAAGCCAGGGTTTGTGAAGTATGATCTCAGTCTCTCAAATTTACTGCTAATGCTTGACATTGTACTTACATTGTGTCAAAGAGAACCGCCTTTTGGAGTTCATAAGATCTAACATGAATGGGTAAGTCCATATCATCCTGCTAGACCAGTCCAGACAAGTGGCTTGTGTTCCCCTACCAGCAGATTGGTAGATACAAAAAAGTAAAGCCCAGGTTTCAATGGCATCACTCCCAAAGCCTCTATTTGCCTCAGCCACCAGAGATCTCTTCAGTATTTGTCTCCAGCAGCAATTATTTATTTATTTATTTATTTAATTACTTAACAGGGGGGGGGGGGTGTAGTTATACCACTTTTAAGCCAAAGTGGTTTACAGAGAACAAACAACAAACTTAATTGAGTTGTAGTTACAGTACATAGAACTTAAAGGTGATACTAACTTGGAGTTAACAAAAATGGGGGATTTACATATTTCACCGGAAGGTGGTAGAGCTTATCTTATATGGAGTTATGTGATTTCATTAGAACCATAGTGTTCAATGAAAAACTGAATCTTTAATCATTTCTTCAGGTCCTATGTAGACTGTGAGAATCTTATGGGTTCCGGGAGCGAGTTCCAGATTGTGGGGGCAAACAGAGTGAAAGCTCTATTGCTCATTTGCTCGGTGCATCTAGTCTTGAGGGTGGGATGCCTAGCAGGTTCTGGTTTACTGATCTTCTTGCCCTTGTTGTAGGCTCTCTACTGATTAGTGCATCAAGGCAGGGAGCTAATAAGTTGGGTAGGATTTGTTAATAGTAGTTATGACTTTGTGCTTTATCCTTTAGGTTATTGGAAGCTCTTGAGGGTGGGCGTGATGTGTTGACATATTGAGGTGACTGTTAAGATTCTAGCAGCAGTGTTTTGCACTAATTGAAGTGAGTATAGTACTTGCTTTGGTAGCCCCTGATAAAGTATGTTGCCATAATCAAGGTGGGGTGTTATGATGGATTGGATTACTGCTCTATAGTCATTGCAGTGGAGTAATGGTCATACGAGGTGTGACAAAAAAGAAACGAGACTGTGGCAACCACGCCCATGACTCAATGCCAGTGGCTAACTGCTTATGTCACTGTGTTGTGCAACATCTCGCCACTATTTTGCTATAATATTTTTGTCTCTCTCACTCTGTTTTTCTTTTTCAGGTTTTTTTGTAGCACACTGCTCCATCGCTTTTTCACGCAACTGGAGGTGGCAGAAATATGGAGCAAAAAATCAACTTGAAATTTCTGATTAAGTTGGAGAAGGGCCTAACTGAGTGTCTCCAACTTCTCCAAAAGGCTTATGGAGAAGATGCAATGTCAAGGCTGCGAGTCTTCGAATGGCACAAATGCTTCAAGACTGGCTGCAAGGAGATGGAGGATGACCCCCCAAGTCAGGATGGCCTTCCAAGACAAAGACGGCTGAGAACATTGACAGAGTGAACTAGCTGGTGCGGAGTGATCACAGATTGATGGTGTGGATGATAGCAGAGGAACTCAACCTGAACAGGGAGTCAGTGTGGACCATCTTGGTGCAGGAGCTGGGGATGTGGAAGGAGTGTGCCAAGATGGTGCCCAAGCTTTTATTGGATGACCAGAAGGAGCACCGGATTAATGTTTGTCGAGACTTGCTAGAGAAGATCGGAGAAGATCCAGAGTTCGTTGGCCAAGTCATCACAGGAGACGAGCCTTGGGTCTTCCAGTATGACCCTGAAAGCAAGAGACAGAGCCTGCAGTGGAACACTCGACTGTCACCCAGACTCAAGAAGGCGTGCATGTCCAAATCAAGGATCAAGGTCTTGCTGATCACATTCTTCGACCCGAAGGGAGTGGTCCATCATGAGATTGTGCCTGAGGGTCAGACAGTCAACCAACACTTCTACCAGCAACTCCTCAATCACCTCCATGACCGGGTTTGGCGCAGCAGGTGGGCTCTGTGGAGAGACAAGTCGTGGCTACTCCACCACGACAATGCGCCTGCACACACCGCACTCAGTGGGAGGCAGTTCTTGGCCAACAAACAGATCACAGCTCTCGACCACCCTCCTTATTCCCCAGATCTCACACCGTGCAACTTCTGGCTCTTCCCCAGGCTGAAGAATGTATTCAAAGGCACTCATTTCACCTCTTTAGAAGAGATCAAGGCATTGTGATGAGGGAGCTGAGGGACCTCAAGGAGGAGGACTTTACCAAGTGCTTCCGTATGTGGCAGAAGTGAATGCAGAAGTGCATTAACTCTGGGGGAGATTACTTTGAAGGGAACTATGCGTAATTTCTCTGTAGATTTTGTACTAAAACATTTAAGGGACAGTCTCGTTTCTTTTTTGTCACACCTCGAAAATGTTGGAGCAATTTCAATTTCAGGTATGCAGTGTTGGTTGACTTCTCGATAATGGAGAGCATGTTGAGGTTACTATCAAAGGTTATACCCAGATATTTGACTTCATATTTTACCGTGATCTCTGTGTGTTGGAGCATAAACTTTGCTGGTGGAATGAAGGATGGGTCTCTTGTGACCAGTAATGTTTCAGTCTTGCTGCTGTTCACTTCTAGGTTTAATCCTGCAAGGTTGTTGGATGAATTTTGTCTTCTCTGAAGAAAACCTGAAGGTTGAGAGGAAAAGATTGATTAAATGCTTTTGAATGACCACCTTGACTTTCACTTGATTGCGACATGGGAGGCTCCACTAGACTGCGGTCTTTTCAATAGCTATAGGAGGAGGGAAAATTGGTTCAGCTTCATGCGCTTATCATGATAACAGCCTGTTGAGCAGCCAGAAATTGTAAGGATTTGGAAGGATTTGGAAAAGTGCAACAGCTGCATATAACCTTAATGCCCCTCCCTCTTCTTCTGCCCCCCCTGCTCTCTCCCGAAGATTGCAGAAGGCTTTCAGAGGGATCTGCCTGCCAACCATCTTAAATGCAGCGCTGCAAAGCCAGTGAAACAGTTTCAGGGGAGTAGAGCTGAGCCCAGCACAGATCCTCTGCCTGGGGCTCTCAGGGGGTGAGTACCAAGGTTTGACCTCATCATTATCCTTGTTGGACATTCCCAATCCCGTCTGCCTGGGACGCAATTTGGGGTGGACTGGTGACGGCTTTTGGTGTGGTATGGGGGTGTGATGGTTAGATTTGGCACAGAATGTGAATAAACAAAGGATTAGTAATGCTGGGTATAGTTGAGAACACACTGTAACAGGAGATAAATTGTGAATTTTAATTTTTTCATTGGAGATTAGCACAAGAGTTATGAAATTTCTGGAGCAATGATGAAATATATGTTGACAGCAAGATAAATAAAACGTTAGTGATGATGGGTGAGTTCTTTCTACATAGAGAACTTAGGGGTCCTTTTACTAAAGGGTGCTAAGCAGTTAGCACAGGTTACAGCATGTGCTAACCCTGTGCTATGATCCATGCTGTTAGCGCGGGGCCAGTGCAGTTAGCACATTCTGATTTCCATGGTAACTGTACTTTGTATGTTGGGGTGGTAAGTGGGCAGTTGATGAGTGGGCAGGATAAGCACCTTGCAATCAGTGCCCCTCGCTAACTGCAAGTTGTTTCATTAGCACAGGTGCACTTACTGCCACCTCCATAGGTGGCAGTAAGTGTTCCCACATTAATTCTAGACTGCGTTAAGGCAGGATGCACTGCGTTAAATGCTGGGAACATGCTTTCCATGTCCTCGACAGTTAACACAGTTATGTTGCACCTAACGTGCCATGGTTTTGAGTATTATGGGCATATTAGGTGTGACATCATAGCACCCTTTAATAACAGGGGCCCATAGTGTTTATCATGCCAAATAAAAATACTGATATTCAATATGATATGATTTAGAAGTTTAAATACCTCCGTGGCATAAATGCACAGGAGGAGAGTCTCTTTTGATTGAAAGCAAGTTCTGCTATGAGGGGACATGGGATGAGGGTGAAAAGGGATAGATTCAGGAGTGATATGCGGAAATATTTCTTTACGGAAAGAGTGGTGGATCCGTGGAATAGTCTCCCAGTGGAGGTGGTAGAGATGAGGACAGTAACTGAATTCAAAAAAGCATGGGACCAACACAGAGGATCTCTAAAGGTAAAAAGTGGACTGTTGTAGTGATTGATATAGAAGGATAGACTAGCTAGGCCTTGTAGTCTTTTTCTGCCATCATGTTTCTATGTTTCTACGTATTTGGGGAGTGCCTGGATGGAATGCCAAAGAGTGTCAAGAAGAATCAGAGGATATACCATGGTGAAGGACCCAAAAGCAGTGGGAGTGGGGCTGCAGCACTGACTGCGACAGCCCAGAAGAGCTGAGGAAGACAACGCAGCAGCAAGAAAACTTGGGCGGCTTCTCCAGTTAGCAGAAATATGAGCAAACCTTCTGGCCTTCGGTGGCTGATTGGCTCACTCAGTTCCTGAGAATCAATGATCCCTGAGGGGTGAGGAGGGAAAGCTAATCTGAAGAAAGACATACACAAAGTAGACATCACACAAGGCACTATCTTCCCCATATTCTTGTGTGGCTCTTCCTTTCCACCTATATCTATGTCTACTTGCTTTTCTTCCCATGTGTGTGTCTCTCTGGCTGTACCTTTCCTTTTGTTTCTGTGTGTGTGTGTATGTGTGTGTGTGTGTGTGTGTGTGTGTGTGTGCGTGTGTATTTGTGTTTCTGTCTCCCTTTATACCTGTGTATATGTGTGTGTCTCTCTGGCTGTACCTTTCCTTTTGTTTCTGTGTGTATGTGTATGTGTGTGTGTGTGTGTGTGTGTGTGTGCGTGTGTATTAGTGTTTCTGTCTCCCTTTATACCTGTGTATATGTGTGTGTGTGTGTGCGTGTTTTTGTTTCTGTCTGCCTATATCCATCTCTGAGTGTCTCTTTCTCTTCATCTAAATCTGTCTGCCTGTGTGTTTCATGCTTTGCAGCAGATGCAAAGTATGCCAACAACAAGAAACTTCAGAATCCAAATCCCTTTTGCCTGTTCGGCTCTGTTTTTTTTTCCTGCAACAAAAAATCCACCTGCTGTGAAACCTTGGCACATACCTGTAACCTCTGCATGTTGGGCAACATTCAGCATGGAGCATTTACCCAGGTAATTGCTTAGTTAGCTTGGCATATTCCTTTGAAGATTGTCCTCTTATTGTGTCCACTCTTCCATTATCTGTTAAGAGGCAGCAAAAAGATAAATATCATTTTATGCTGCTTCTTTCATTTGCAAAGCAATATAACATTTAAATTTTTCTAGATTAATACCCGAAGGGGGTCATTCTGTACTGCCTGTCCCTGCCTGTTCGGCCTGCCAGAATTGGGGCATGCAGTGGTGGACCCAAGTCTGATCCCGCGGGGGCTAGAGATGCCTGTGGAATCAGAATCAGGTCTACTGGCCTGGAAGTGCAGGCCGTGGTCCAGTTCTGTCCGGACAGACATCCTGCACTTCCCTGGCTAGCCCAGCCTGGTTCCTGAATGGAACGGTGGTGACATGGTGTCCTGTTACTATGCCACTGCAGCTTCATGCAGGAGCCACGATCCCCAGCAGACCCACGATTCTCCTTTCCCCACCTCCCGACCCCCAATCGGGCCTGCCATGGCCAGGGTCGGGCAGTGGGGATCCCCCTGCATACCTTATCTCCTTTTCCCAGCCCTGGCTCCCGTATCTGCCTCCGTGCAGGGGAACTTATTCCACCTCCGAGGTGGAATAAGTTCCCCATTCACATGGCCAACCCCGGACGTACAGGGCTGACCTCAGAATCGGCCCTGTACGGCTGGGGTCATGATGCCTGCCCTCACTCTTCCCTCAGCTTGCCCTCTCCCATCCATAAACAGAGCTCCCCGCACAACTTGCATCTACATGCAGGGAGCTCTGTTCCCGCCAGTGCTATCCAGGCATTTAGCGGTCTGGCCATCCGGATCGGATGTCCAGACCTGCTAAATGAGGTCAGAATGACCCACTAGGTGTACCATCTGAAATACCTCACTAGTGGGGGTGGGGGGAAACTCACTCATGGGAATGATTCACCTTTGGCACCTTCGCACACATAAAGCAATAGTCTTGTTCTTCTTTCTATCAAAGGAGCTGTACATCTGTGGGAAAATATTGCCACGATTACTTAAGAAATGTGTTTACACTAATGAATATTGCCATGATTAATTCATGTCTTCTCGTGTTCCTGTTTTAATGAAAATAGAAGAAAGCACTGGCATCAACTAAGATACTGTGGAGATATTAACCACAAATGAAAATATTCAAAATAAATTACTCGTGGCTTTCACACTGAGTGGGGCAGGGCATGTGGTCCGAGCATCCATGTGGGACCCTGGCTTCTTCCACTGGCAAGGCAGAGCAAAGACACCCCTCCATGAGGTTACAGTTTATGCTCACAAACGTTTTCCCAGGAGGTTGGGGTGAGAGATTAGCATTGAAAGAATTGGTTAAGGTTATTGAAAATGGGAGGAAGTGATAGTGGGAAATACCAGACAGAAGTGAGTTATTTGACCAACATTTTATTTATTTGAGGTAGGTGAATAACGAATAAGGAAACCAAATTGTTGTAAAACACATAGGGCCCGATATTCTTCTGGGATGGCTATGCGCTGCTACGGCCCATAGCTGTCATCGCCGACCTCTAACACCGGATATTCAGTGCTGGGGTCATATGTGGCCCTGGCATTGAATATCTGGGGTCACCGCACAACCCACAAGCCTGCAGAAAGATAGGCGGAGCAAAAGCTGGCCTATCTTTTACCCATGGGTGCTAACCAGGCAGCGGTACAATATCGCCGCTGCCTGGTTAGTGACTGGTGCCACCCCCAGAATGCTCATGACATGCCCCGTGGCTAAGCAGTTAGCATCGGGCTGTGTAGCAGAGATCCTCGGGAATATTCATGGCACTAACCATGTTAGTGCTGCTGAATATCACGCTCAGCGGCATTTACACGGTTTACAGGTCTGTAAACCGTGTAAATGTCTTTGAATATCGTGCCCATAAATAATTCATGCACATGCAAATAACAGTAACCAATTGGTTTAAAGTTGCATTACTTTCAATTTGCAAACAATCTATCCTTAGTTTCCCCCAGGATAAACTCAGCATCATATTTTCTCTCTCCCAATGCTCTTTTTAAGCAACCCCTTCCCAGCTCAGCTTTCCCTACTCAAATCGTATGTGCACAGTTACCTTTATGAAAGTGTTTGTGTCCTTGAACCCCCCCCCCCCCCCCCCCCCCCCCCCCCCACATTCAGTGTGCACCCCTAAGGTGCTGAACTCATTTAAATTAGTGCTCTGGCTAGTGGTGTAGCGATGTAGGCTTAGTTCTCATCACTGGGCGAATGTCCTGGTCTTGACTTGGGATTCCATGCCATGCTCCCTAGCTGTGGGCCGTCATGCCCTCTTATCCCTTGGTGACCTGACTATCTACAAAATTAACAGAAAACCTCTCTTGGCCCTGACCTGACCTTAGTGTGTATACTGGCTCTGAAATGTATTCTAGCTAAACTGAAACAGAATTAGAATACTCTATCTTCTAGAGTCTCTGTTACCTTTTGTCCCTAAGAGGCATGAGACTTAAAATGCTTGTAGCCACTTCTGGGTGGTAGGCGCTCTCGAGTTCTTTGCAGCTAAACACAGGGGCATGTTTACTAAGCCCCATTCCAATAACACATGGGGCTGCGTTAGCCCTTTGTACTAACTGCAGGAGGCAGGTACATCTGTCCTCCTGTGGTTACTGTGCTTCAATGCAGCAAAATGGCCATGCTTGCAACTAATGCCACCTATTACAGTGGCATTATTTGCACCCATGCTATTTGTGCCAAGTGCAGGCAGCACGGGCTACAAATGCCTGCTCTAGCTGCACTGCTATGGGAACATCCCCAACTTGCCCGATACATGCAGCCAAGGTAGCATGGGGGTTTTGGCATGCAGCCCTTTGCTACCTTTTAGTGAGGTGAACAAACAGCACGTTAAACCCTACGCTATCGGGTAGCATGCTTTAGTAAACCTACTCTACAGGTTCAGTGGCTTCCACGCAGCTGATGCCTCTCCTGGCTCTCAAGGGGCCTCTCCTGGCAGTTGGCAGATCTTACAGGCAGGCTGCTATTTTCTAGTACAGCTCTGGATATATGACTCCCTACAGATGCTGGTTCTGAGGCCTATCTCTTTTCAGCTTTTCTTCTGTGCTAGGTTCAGCTTCCTATGACAGTTTTTCACCGGGATCCTCTGCAGCTTGTCTCTCTCTTCACAAGTTGGACACCCAGACTTTGGTGTCTCTGGGCCCCCTGTTTCTGACATTCTGCCCTTAACAGCTGCTGGTCTCTCCTGCACTTTTCTCTCTCTCTCTCTCTCTACCGCCACTGTCTACTCCTGTCAGCACTTCTCCCAGTGCCTACCTTCTATTTACTTTTTCTTCAGGCACTCTGGCCTCTCTTCTCAGGGTCTGCTCTTCTCTCAGGCAGTTAACCGAGACTGCAGTCTTGGCTGTTTTCTTCTGGCTTGGCTGTCTTTCTTCTGCTGTTGATCAGTTCCTATGACTCTCAGTTGTTCATTTCTTTCTGGTTCTTTGGGTGTCACTCTTTCACTTTCTCTTCTGCCTTGCCTTGGACATCTCCTCTTTCTCTCTGCAGGAGGTAGGATGAGGGGTTCCTTATCTTCCTTCAGCTTAGCTCCTCCCAACTCAGTCTTCTGAGCAGACGGACTCTTCCGCTCATATGCTTTTATTCAGTATGTCCCTAACAATCATCTTTTCTTCTGTTCTTCTGTTCTTACATGGGTTGTCACTGATGTCAATTTTATGTTTCTGGAGGGGGGGGGACGTGTCTTCTTGTTCCTCTAACATCAGGTCCTCTCCAGTCCCCAGTCCCTGTGGGAGCTCTTCCTGTGTCCAGTTGCAGCGTTATTGTATGTGTGTGGGGGAGGGGGGGGGAGGAACTCTCTTTCTCTTGCCTGCATACTTTAGGGCTAGGGTGGAACCTTTAGACTTCTGCCCTTGTTCGTGGCTAGGGCACCTCTGTGTAGGACCTCCCTTCTCTTTCCATCTGTCCCGAGCCAGTGCTCCATGTGTATATGAGGGAATTGCAGTGGTGCTCCTCTCTGTTTTACTTGGTGGCATCTCCTTTAAGAAACCAGCAAGAGTGGAGTTTCTTCTCAGCTGGACACAATGCTGCCTATCTTTCTCTCCCATAAGAACATAAGATATCCCATATTGAGTCAGACCAAGGGCCCATCAAGCCCAGTATCCTTCGAACAGTGGCCAATCCAGGTCACAACTATCTGTGAGGTTCCCAAAGGTTAGACAGATTCCATGCTGCTTGTCGATGGGTAAGCAGTGGATTTCCCTGGTCAACTTTAATAATGGCTTATTGACATTTCCTCCAGGAACTTGTCCAAAACTCTTTTAAATCCAGCTAAATTAACAGCTTTCACTACATCCTCTGGTAACAAATTCCAGATTTTGATTACGCATTGAGTGAAAAAAAATATTTTCTCCGATTAGTCTTAAATGTGCTCCAGTTTAGCTTCATTGCATGTCTTCTAGTCTTAGTACTTTTGAAGGAGTAAGCAATCAATCTACATTTATCCATTCCACTCCATTCATTATTTTATAAATCTCTATCATATCTCCCCTCAGCCATCTCTTTTCCAAGTTGAAAAGCCCTAACCTTTTAAGCCTTTCCTCATACAGATATCCTTTCATCCCCTTTACCATTATTGTCGCTCTTCTCTGTACATTTTCTAATTCTGCTATTTCCTTTTTAAGATACAGCAACCAGAATTTCACAAAATATTCAAGGTGTGGTCACACCATGGAACGATACAGAGACATTATAATATACTTTGTTTTATTCTCCATTCCTTTCCTTATGATTCCTAGCATTCCATTTGCTTTCTTGGCCACCACTGCACACTGGGTGGAGGGTTTCAATGAATTAGCCACGATGATGCCTAAATCATTTTCCTGAGTGGTGGTTCCTAATCTGGAACCTTGCACCGTGTAACTATATTTTGGGTTGTTCTTCCCTAAGGGGGTCATCCCAAACTGCAAATAGCAGGGATAGAAGTCCGGCTTGGACGTCCAAATCCCACTCTTCATTTGGGCCCGATTCCGGCACTAGAGCTCTCCACACATACAAGGCCGTTGTGTGGGGAGCTCTGGATGGGACAGGAGGGGGTGGGCCAGAGGATGAGGAGCATGGACAGGGTGGAGGCGGGCCAATGACCCCAGACATACAGGACCGATTCCGGTCACAGCTCTGTACATCTGGGTGTACAAGGATGGCCGGGGAATTTATTCTAACTTGGAGGTGGAATAAGTCTCCCCAGTCAAAGCAAACGGCACTGGCGGGCCCCACAACACAGGCAGCAAGGGGTTCCCCACAGCCCGATCCCTGCCTTGGCAAGCCCCTCTGGGGATCGAGTGGCAGGGAAAAGCATGTTTGCTGTGCAGTCGGGAATCGGGGCTCCTGCATGGCGTCCCAGGGCCATGGCAATAGGATGCCACAGCATGGAGGCTCCATGTAGGACCATTGAGTGGGTTGGCCAGGGATGTGGCTGGACGTGCACAGTGGCAGAATCGAGGTCTAATCTGGCCCATCCAGATTTTGGACGTCTGGACGGGCCCTATCAGAATGGGCTTCCACATGCATAACTTTGCACTTGTCCACATTAAATTTCATTTGCCACTTGGACGCCCAGTCTCCTAATTTTTCATGGTCCTCTTGCAATTTTTCACAATCCTCTTGTGTTTTAACAACTTTGAATAATTTTGTCTTCTCTACAAATTTGATCACCTCACTCGTTATTCCCATTTCCAGGTCATTTCCTGAGTTGCTCCTCCTCCCTGCTGCTGTTATACAGGGCTCTTCTCATTTTTATCTTTTTAAAGTTGCTCTGGCTGTGATCCTGCTTTGGGGTGAGAGGTGGGGGATGCAAAAATGCTGCAGCCCAGGCCATGGTAGCCCTGCTCTGCCTCAGCCATTGTGACTGTGGCAATTTTGTTTTTTTTCTCCCCTAGAAATGCCACTTTAGCCATAATCCTCTGCCTGTCTTAAGCCAAAACCATGGCTCTCTCTCTCCCTTTTGCTCTTTCCTTCTCACAGCAGACAGCTCACTTCTGGGTTCACAGGCCTGGCGGTGCCTGTGGGAGGATGTTGCTATAGAATCCCTCTCCATTGGGGCTGCCTCTGGGACCACCGGGGCAAGTCTCCAGGTAAATAAAGATATTATTTTCTTTTCATTCTTTACCTACTGGTTACTTACATTGTCCTACAGGTTCAGCATTTTATTTTAGTTATTAAAATTAAAAATAAAATCCCCATCAGCAAACCATCCTGTGGCAGGCTATGGCCTATAATAGTCTGCAAATATGAAAGGCCTGTAAGTTAGGCCCTGATCCCAACCCCCATCTAAGAGAAAGAACCAAAGTTTGTAAAAGTTTGAGAAAACTGTTTTAAAATTGCTTAATAAGAAGTTTTCATGAATGCATAAATCCTCCATTATTCTTTTGTGTTCTGATGATAGAAATGTTTCAATACATGCATTCCTAGAGCTAGAAACGACCTTGGAGCAGGATAGTATCAATGCCTAGAAACTGTACCTTTGTTAGAATAGTCCGGGAAGGGGGAGCAGGGAGCTAGGCCCAGAAAGGATCTCTGATTGGACAAGTGCATGGGGCGTTGGGACCAATAGAGAGCTTGTGTGTATCAAACTGTTAGAAAAAGTATATAATGAATTTGTTCCTGTTTAAGCTTGCTCAGTCCTTTTTGAAGCTTTGACTATCTGAGCCTTGTGCACAATAAATTGGCTTGGATCTTTGAACTGACTCCTGGTATTATTTATTGCATGCTTATCAGCTGCTGCATATTCTGATGCGTTGGCCGGGAATGTGTGAGTAGTGTGATAGTATTCAAGTGAATATACCACGACTTCTCGCCTCCAGGTTTGGTCCGGTTGGAACCATGTCTGTCCGACCACAGGGGAAACCTCAGGTGCCGCTGGTCTTATTGCATTGGAGAGGGTTCCGCCTTGCCTCGGCGGGCCACTGGGTCCAGCTAGCCAACACCTTCGAACCCGAGGGGAGTCCAGGATCCAACCCAAGAACTGGTTTGGTATCGGGAACTGGATCCGGTGAGTAGAAAACCTTGGGCATTTGAGTCAGTGAAGCCTGGGGAAAAGTCTTGCATGAGTGCGTGAGACTGATTTGGTATAGACTAACTGGGAAAGTCTCGCATGAGTGCACGAGACAAGAGAGCTTGATCACCTCTCATAAGGGCGATCCTAGTACGCGCCGCATAAGGGTTAGCGGAAGCCGAAGTCACCGACCCTTTGGTTGGGAATAGTCAGTTAGTCAGAAAACCTTGGGCATTTGAAAAATAATTTTGTGTTGCTGGTATGAATGTTTGTGTGACTGAGAGGTCTTGAATATAGACTAAGTGAGAGCGGACTCCTGAGTAGCGCAGTTCCTGGCCAGGCGACTGCGCCCAGGTCGCGAAAAGGAGGAAGCGTTTGGTGTTTGTCTCCCCCATTGTCCTTACTGTTTGTTGTTTGTATCTGATTTTTGTTATCTGTTGAAACCGTGGGTTTCCCTTCTGGTATAATGTAAGATTATTCTGTTGGGTAATTTGTGAAACAGTTTACCGATTAAGGAATAGTATTAAGAGAAGAAGAAAGAAGAAGGAAAAACCAACTCAGGAGTCACTTTTAAGTACAAAGACAGCTGTCTCACTAATTTCAGGGTTTTTTTCAGCACAGCAGTGAGTCTCTGGCAAGCAGAGAGAGAAGGGGCGTGTCTGTAGAAAGGAATGGTTAGTATTCTTTAACCCTTAGAAGGCTCACTTTCAATTTATTCTATGTTCTGCAGCTGGGTTAATTTGTGCTTATTTCAGGAAAATTGTACCTGTTTTATTCAATATGTTCTAATAGTGATGTTCCTTCTGCTATGGTCATGTATTATATATCATTTAATAGGAATGTTTAGTCACAATTTTGGATCCCGACAGTTTTGGGCTCAGCCTTGAAAGGGTTAAGTTCTTATTAACCCCTTTCGATCTCCTCAACTGTTCTTGTTATATCTGAGTCCTACTTGTCTGTAATGGTCCAAACAGAAATGATAGAGAAATTAAGGAAACTGCTTTTGTTTTTCCTTTGACTTTCGAAGTAGAGGTTAAGAACCCTGACAGGACTATGAAGCATCCTGAGCCCATAGTACCAGATCGCGACTTGAAAATGATTTAAATCCTGAGGGAATGTACATGTCCTTTGAATGTCTGCTTTCTGAACTGTAAGATTTAAAGTAATTTCTTTTGCAGAGACGTTGTTCAGCTTAAGTGCTGATTACGGCTGGCAGTTAGTTCCATGCTAAGTATTTTTATTCCAGTCATACGTAACAGATATGTGGCCATCATGTTAGGAGCCATAGTTCTTTCTATTGGAATTGTTGTTATAACATGTTGCAAAATAATAGTTTTATATTTTAAGGACTTTATCTAAATTGTTCCTATTTAGAATGAGCACACACATCCATTATGCTTAGTCCACAGGAAAGTGCAGCCTGACTGCCCGCCCCCTCTGTCTGTTGTCAAGTACGTTATCATGGGGGGGGGGGGGTCGGAGTCCACGCAGATTTTGTTGAAATGTTTGACTAAGAATTTTAGCAAGGGATTTGCTGGAGACTATGGAATAGAATGTCTCCGTCCCGATTAGAAATGCTTTGTGAAAGGGAGTGGCCAGTGTTAGCTACTTCATGGCCCGTGAGGGCACCTTTGATGTTAATGTAGTTTCCCGTGTTCATCAGATTGTGCAAAAAATGTTCCCTGATCAATTCCCCTATATAGATTCCTGGTTAAGTGTTTGTGAAGGAAAAAAAAGCCCTCCTGGATAAAGCGTTGCTATGAGGAACAGTGTAGGAGATTAGTAGCAGCCACAAAGGGGGGGGGGGGGCCCGGAAGTCTGGAAAAAAAAAAAAAGCTGCCCGTTTATTCTGCCCCAGAATCTCTAGACATTCCACTCTGTCCGTCCCAGTATCTTTATAGGCCAGTCCCCTCAGCTCTGCCACCACCCCGGGCAGAGCCTAAGGCAGGGGGGACACCTCCCTACAGATGTACCCCAAGTAGTTCACCAGCCACCTCCGCAGCAGGAGGACGCACACCCCCTCTTGACCGGAAGCCCCGGCTCAGTTTAAAGTACTCCGAGTGGGCCACAGTCCACCGATGACACTACAAGCAGGGATTCATTTGCCAGTTCAGGGTCACTCACAGCCAGCGCCCAAGAACATGAAATGGAACCCAGACAGTCCCGATTGCCGTATGCCTTCAGAAGTACAACTACCAGTAAAAGGGATGGTCACGTTATACCATTGCACCAGGTCCAGGGCTTACCCACCCTTAATACCGAAGGCCAGATCGTGGTAGGGCCAACCAGCCTTGTTTATGTGCCTTTTTCCACCACTGATTTACTGAACTGAAAGACGCATTATGCCTCCTATGCTGAGATGCCTTAGGATTTGATTGAACTAATGAATAGTATTATGCAGACCCATCAGCCTTGATGGCCCCAAGTGGGATCCAAATAGTGCAGGCAGCCCTCACTATATACCCCATGCGATCCAGCAGCCCAGGAGAATTTGCGTATGGTAAATGCAGTTTTTGTCAGTCAGTCCCAGAGAGATATAAAACAAAAATTACAGAAAATGGATGGATTTGTGGGCATGAATACAGCACAGTTAATGGAAGTTGCTCAGAAAGTGTTTGTGAATCGTGAAAATGAATGTGACAGAGAAAGTGAATGTAAGATGAAGAAGAAAGCAGATCTTCTTGCTGCTCTTTAGTTGAACGACGTGGAGGAGGTTTTCCTAATCGAAGGAGCAGAGGAAGTGGAAGGGGTCGAGAAAATAATTGGACCCCACTGGGTGCGAATCAGTGCGCCCATTGCAGAGAAGAAGGACATTAGAGAAGTGAATGCCCGCATCTTGACTCCACCCCCAGGAAGGGAGGAGGGAGCACTTGGAGAACAGGAGGTTGATTTTAGAGTCGTGGAAGAATAAACCGAGCACAGTTCCAGCAAGAGAGGGAAGAAGCTATTGAGGGAGTGGCAGTTGCAACAGGCTATGACATGGATGAAGATTAGGCCAGACCGGACTCCAAGTTCACCCTGGGTCCCCAGGAGCCTATGGTCAGTTTGAAAATAGGGGACCAATATATGGACTTTATGGTGAATACAGGAGCATAATACTAAAGCCAGTAGCCCCTTTGTCTTCTCGATGCATCACCATTGTCAGAGCTACTGGGGCCAGGGCCACCAAGCCTTTCCTGCAGAACCGCACGTGTGAACTAGGGGAACAGAAAATAACGCACCAGTTCTTGTATATGCCTGAATGCCCTATTCCACTTTTGGGCCGAGATCTGCTTGCAAAGCTCCAGGCACAGATATCCTTTGCTGAAGGGGGAGAAATGCAAATGACTGTGAACCCAAAGCCTGCTGGATTGATGGTGCTAGCTGTTCCCCGAGAAGAAGAGTGGCGGTTCTATAGTACACCTCCAATCAAGTCAACCAGTTCCTGTATACCCACCAACCTTATAGCCCCGCCTGAAGTATGGGCAGAAGATAATCCACCTGGCCTAGCGAAGAACATAGCCCCTGTCATTGTCACCCTCAAGCCAGGAGCGGAACCAGTGCATGTGAAGTAGTATCCTCTTCCCCGACCAGCCATTGAAGGTATCCACTGCCATCTGATGAAACTGTTGAAGTATGGACTTCTCAAGGAGTGCCAGTCACCTTGGAACAGCCCCCTTCTCCCAATCAAGAAACTCGGGACAGGGGATTACCGCCCAGTACAAGATTTAAGGCGGGTAAATGATGCAGTTGAAACTATACACCCAGTGGTACAAAATCCTTATACTCTCTTGGGACTGATCTCCTCTGAGGCTACTCATTTCACTGTCCTGGACCTGAAAGAGGCCTTCTTCTGTATACGCCTAGCCCCTACCAGTCAACTTTCAGAAAGCCTTTGACAAGGTCCCTCATCAGAGACTTTTGGCAAAACTAAAGAGTCATGGGATAGGAGGCAGTGTACTATTGTGGATCAGGAACTGGTTAAAAGATAGAAAGCAGAGGGTAGGGCTAAATGGCCAATTTTCCCAATGGAGAAAGGTGAATAGTGGTGTACCCCAGGGATCTGTGATGGGTCCGCTGCTTTTTCACATATTCATAAATGACCTGGAAAGTGGAATAACGAGTGAGGTTATCAAATTTGCAGATGACACAAAACTATTTAAAGTTGTTAAAACCCAAGAGGATTGTAGAAAATTGCAAGAGGATCTTGATAAATTGGAAGACTGGGCATCAAAATGGCAAATGAAATTTAATGTGGACAAGTGCAAGGTTATGCACCTAGGGAAGAACAACCCAAACTATGGTTACACGATGCAAGGTTCCACATTAGGAACCACCACCCAGGAAAAAGATTTAGGCGTCATTGTGGATACCATGTTAAAACCCTCAGCCCAGTGTGCAGTGGTGGCCAAGAGAGCAAACAGAATGCTAGGTATCATAAGGAAAAGAATGGAAAATAAAACAAAAGATATTATAATGCCTCTATATCGTTCCATGGTGAGACCGCACCTTGAATATTGTGTGCAATTCTGGTCGCCGTATCTTAAAAAGGATATAGCGATTTTAGAAAAGGTTCAGAGAAGAGCCACCAAAATGGTAAAGGGGATGGAAGGATACTCCTATGAAGAAAGGCTAAAAAGGTTAGGACTCTTTAACCTGGAAAAGAGACGGCTGAGGGGTGATATGATAGAAGTCTATAAATTAATGAACGGAGTGGAACGGGTAAACGTAGATCGATTGTTTACCTTATCAGAATATAGAAAGACTAGGGGACATGCAATGAAGCTACAGGGTAAACTATTTAAGACTAATAAAAGAAAATATTTTTTCACTCAACGTGTAATCAAACTCTGGAATTTGTTACTGGAGGATGTAGTAAAGGCTGTTAGTGTAGCTGGGTTTAAAAAAGGTTTGGACAAGTTCCTGGAGGAAAGGTCCATAAACCATTATTAAGAAGGGACCCAGGATATCAATGCTTGAACCAATACAAGCATTGTGGAACCTGTGTCTCTTGGGGAAACTGCTAGTTACGTATGACTTAGATTGGCCACTGTTGGAAACAGAATACTGGGCTTGATGGACCTTGGTCTGATCCAGTATGGCATATCTTATGTTCTTATGTTCTTATGTTGTTCGCTTTTGAATGGCAAGACCCCACAACAGGAAGGCGGGGCCAACTTACCTGGACTCGATTACCCCAAGGATTTAAGAATTCACCTACTCTCTTCAGTGCTGCTTTAAATCAGGATCTTTCAAGCTACTATGTGAACCCAGGAGAAAGGGTTCTTCTTCAGTATGTGGACAACTTGCTCATAGCCACAAATTCAGAAAGTGAATGTCTACAAGCCACCAGTGAACTCTTGCACCTTTTAAATGAGGCTGGATACAAAGTCTCAAGAGTCAAGGCGCAATTATGTCAAACTGAAGTTAAATATCTAGGATTCCAGTTGTCCAGCGGAATTCGATGCCTGGGACCAGAACGCAAAGAAGCTGTATGCAGTATTCCTACTCCAACCACCAGGAGGCAAGTGAGAGCCTTCTTGGGTGCCGCAGGGTACTGTCGTATATGGATCCCCAATTTTGCGCTGCTAGCAAAACCATTGTATCAAGCTACCAAAGGAATGGAAAAGTCTCCATTGGAGTGGGGACCTGAACAGGATGCAGCCTTTCAATCTCTAAAAACCACTCTGATGTCATCACCAGCTCTGGGTCTACCAGTTGTCCAGAAAACCTTTCAGTCTCTATGTCCATGAGTCACAAGGAAATGTTCTAGGAGTGTTGACTGAATCTCTTGGATCTTGGCAAGGGCCAGTAGCCTATTTGTCAAAACAATTGGATGTAGTTGCAAAAGGCTGGCCCCCTTGTTTGAGAGCTGTTGCAGCTACAGCCCTCCTAGTGAGCAAAGCAGACAAGCTCACTTTGAGACAGAATCTTCAAGTTACTGTACCACACTCTGTTCTGATCCTTATGGAACACAAAGGAAATTTTTGGCTCACAAATTCACGAATGTTGAAGTATCAGAGTATGCTGTGTGAGAATCCTCGATTGCAATTGATGGTCAGTCAAGCTATGAATCCTGCTATGCTGTTACCAGTTGGTCTTGACCCCCCTGATCATGACTGTTTAGAAATTATGGACACTGTATTCTCAAGCCGCCCAGATTAGACTGATGTTCCTTTGGAGAACCCTGAACAGACTTTCTTTGTGGATGGAAGTAGTCTCATCATCAATGGACATTGTTGTGCCGGGTATGCAGTGGTGACCCTTGATCTGGAAGTTGAGTCCTCAGCTTTGCCCCCAGAAACTTCAGCACAGAAAGCTGAACTGATAGCTCTTACTAGAGCACTGACAATAGGAAAAGGGCTCTGTCTAAATGTGTCCACAGATTCCAAGTATGACCTTACAACCTTGCATGCACATGGGGCCCTGTACAAAGAATGAGGGTTGATAACCTCAGGAAGCAAGTCCATTAAGTATGGCCCTGAGATATTGACATTATCAGATGCATACTGCCTATAGACCCCAGAATTTAGGAAAAGTAGAACGTATGAAAAGAACCCTGAAATCTCAGTTGTCTAAACTTTGTCAAGAAGTTCACCTGAAGTGGCCCCAGGTTCTTCCTATAGCCCTTCTTAGGATATACTTAGCCCCTACTAAGTCTTTAGGATTTTCCCCTTTTGAGATTCTGTATGGGCGACCCCCGCCTATTGTATAGGGAATAAAGGGAGATATGGAACAGATTAGATCTGAAATTACTAGACAAGAACTATTGGTTTTAAGTTCTGTTTTGCAGAGTCTTCATACGTGAGTACAAGATCAGCTGCCCATCAACCTCTGCATCCTCTCAAGCCTGGAGTCTCGGTGTGGATCAAAGAGTGGAGAAAGACACCGTTGGCACCGCATTGGAAGGGACCTTATGTTGTCATCTTATTAACTCCAACAGCAGTTAAAGTTGCAGAACTCGAACCCTGGATTCATCACAGTCGAGTAAAGCCAGCAGCCGTTGATAGCACTGTAGAATGGAAGGCAGCTACAAAAGTTTTAGCTATGTGGCAATATTACCCTATACCCCAAAATGATGCTTTTAAGCAAGTATAATATTTATTTATTTATTTATTTAACAAACATTTATATACCGCATCTTCCCGAGATCAGTTGCGGTTCACAATAAACAACTAATTAACAAAGCAGCGTTTGTTTTACATGTAACGTCAAATAACAAAGAATATTATAAGTAAACAACAAATGTTAAGCTTGAGCAGAACATAACAGTAAAAACTATATACATTATATACAGATACAGCTTTTAGGGTTTTAGCATTGGGGGTAGTACAGTTTCAGCTGGGATGCGATGTCTGTTTAGATCGTGGTCAACTAAGGTCAATACTGGTTAGCCTTTATCCAAGTCAAGTGAAGGATGATCTATATTGTTGTAATGTAAGGTGAATAGATAGGTTTTCAATTTTTTACGAAACTCAGTGATCTCAGTTATCGTTCTTAGGTCGTCAGGGAGGGAGTTCCAGATTGTTGGGGCTGCATGTGAGAAAGCTCTGTTGTTTGTTAATTTGTTTGCTTTTATGAAGTCTATGGGAAATTTTAGTTTGTTTAATTGACCTTTCCGTTGAGTAGATTTTGCATGTTCTTTACTGATTAAATTACTTAGCGTGACTGGGGCCAAATCATTTAGCAATTTAAATGAAGTTATTAAAGTTTTATATACTATCCTGCTTTGAATTGGGAGCCAGTGAAGGGATGCAAGTATTGGGGTTATATGTTGATGTGAGTGTGCTTTCATTATTATCCTAGCTGCAGCATTTTGCGCAAGTTGAATTCTTTTAATGTTTTGTTTTGTTGTGCCTAATAACATTAGATTAGCAAAGTCAAAATGTGGTGTTATGGTAGCTTGAATTATGCTGATAAAATCTTGTATGTATACCAGAGGTCTTAGTTGTTTAAGGATTTTAAGTTTAAAGTAAATTTTCTTTGTAGTATTTCTAATATGGGTATCCATTGTCAGTTGTTTATCTAGAATTACTCCTAGGTATCTTACTTCATTCTTTATTTTAATTTCTTGGTTTTGAAGTGTTATGTGTGTTGGGGGATTATATGATTGATTTTTGGTGACAATTAGCACTTCAGTTTTTGAATGATTAATTTGGAAGTTATGGGCGTTTAACCAGGATGTGATTTCATTGAAACAATCAGATAGGAGCTGTATCGGTAAGTGAGGGATAGTAAACGGTATGTACATCATAATATCGTCTGCATATAGGTGATAGAGTACACCAAATTTTTTAAAGATATTGCAGACTGGTTTTATGTATATATTAAATAGGAGTGCTGAAAGTGCAGAGCCTTGTGGTAATCCTGTTTCTAGTTTGTATGAGGCGGACGTTTGATTGCCAATTCTTACATTTTGAGTTCTGTTATTTAGATAAGAGGTGAACCATTTGTGAACTGTGGCATTTATTCCTATTTGTCTCAGATTGTTAAGCATAATAGTATGGTGAACGCTATCAAAAGCTGCTGATATATCAATAAATAAGAGGATGAAGGCTTGTTTGTGGTTATCGATTCCTCTTAATAGGGCATCGGTTAAAACTGTAAGAAGTGTTTCCACTCCGTGTCTGGGACGAAATCTGTATTGCTGATCGTCAAGTGGGTAGGATGAGTCTAGGTACTCTTGTGTTTGTATTTGTACAGTTTTTTCAATTAATTTTGCTAGGAATGGTATACTTGAGATGGGTCTGTAAGATTTTGGTGAGGTTTTGTCAAGTGAACCATTTTTAAGAATTGGGCGGATTTGTACGTGTTTTAGTGTTGGGGGGAGATAACCTTGGAGAAGTGAGAGATTGACAATGGGGAGTAAGAAGGAGAGAAGGAATGGGAGCGTGTTTTTTATCCAGATTACTGGGCAAGGATCAAGATAAGAGGTTTTGTTTTGTCCTGGTAGTAGTTTGCTAAAGTTTGAGATGATATTTCAGTAATTTCTTTGCTATTAGTTTGAGAGTTGTTAGTTAGATTACTAACAATAGAAAATAGTTCTCTTGGTCTATTATATGAGTTGGATAAGATTGTTGCATAGTAGTTTTTCTTTGTGCTGTTTAAGGCTTCCTTGTATTTTGAGAGGTGGTTATAATATAATTCTTTGTGGATTGTGGTTTTGGTTTTGCGCCATTTAAGCTCTAGTTTCCTTAGTTCTCGTTTCATTTGTTTTAATGTGCTATTAAACCATGGATTACAGTTAATTTTTGAGTGGGTTATCTTTTTATTAATCTGTTGGTTAATTTTGGCTGCATTGTTAATTGTGGTATGCCAGTTTATGACCGCTTCATCAAGATCAGTTGGAGATGATGAAAGGTGGGGGATTGTATTATCCAAGAATTCTAATTCGTTGAATTTCTTGAATTTTCTTGGCAGGTCATTTCTAGTGTGTTTTATGAAACAGGTGGTATAGCACGTGAGATTTAATTTGATAAGGTGGTGATCAGACCAGGGTATTTGAGTACATTCTAAAGTGTCTGGGTTGAAAAGGTTGAAGAGTGAGTGGGGTAGGAGGACAAGGTCAAGTGTGCCTCCTTTGTTGTGAGTTGGCATGTTTATTATTTGGTGAAAGTCTAAATCAGATATGGTATCAAGGAAAAGGTTGGATTTTGTGATTTGTAATATGTGATTTAATTCTCACCCTTTCTCACTTGCGGGTGAGAATAATCAAAGGGGGGAATGTGGCAGGCTATGGCCTATAATAGTCTGAAAATATGAAAGGCCTGTAAGTTAGGCCCTGATCCCAACCCCCATCTAAGAGAAAGAACCAAAGTCTGTAAAAGTTTGAGAAAACTGTTTTAAAATTGCTTAATAAGAAGTTTTCATGAGTGCATAAATCCTCCATTATTCTTTTGTGTTCTGATGATAGAAATGTTTCAATACATGCATTCCTAGAGCTAGAAACGACCTCGGAGCAGGATAGTATCAATGCTTAGAAACTGTACCTTTGTTAGAATAGTCCGGGAAGGGGGAGCAGGGAGCTAGGCCCAGAAAGGATCTCTGATTGGACAAGTGCATGGGGCATTGGGACCAATAGAGAGCTTGTGTGTATCAAACTGTTAGAAAAAGTATATGATGAATTTGTTCCTGTTTAAGCTTGCTCAGTCCTTTTTGAAGCTTTGACTATCTGAGCCTTGTGCACAATAAATTGGCTTGGATCTTTGAACTGACTCCTGGTATTATTTATTGCATGCTTATCAGCTGCTGCAATCCTACTGTAAAAAAATATCATCTGTTGCACACAGAGTGCATCACAGCTTGAGTTTACCAAAATCAGTGCAGAGCAGCAAAACATGCCATGTCATGTCATAAGCTGTGTGGCAATTGTGTGCCATCATGATGAGAATGATCTAAAAATATATATAAATTGTAAACACAGAGCTTAAAACCATTCGCTTATATCCAACAGGAAGTCTATTTCCATAATGTATGCTCTGAAGTGTTCCTTGTTTTACTGTAGGACCCCTTTAAAAGTATACATTTAGCATAGTTGCTAAGTTACCCATTTCCAGGAATGAGATATTTTGCCAATTCTGGTTTTGATTCCAGGACCGGCTTAAATTCTCACTTTTGGAACTGGGTAAGCGGGCAACTCTGATATACTGTAGAATGTCACAGAATCAGATTCCCTGGATGAGGTTTTGCGTTTTGCACCTTGTAAATTTTGGGGTGAGAAAACAGAGTAACCAAGAAGCTTGTAGAAGTGAATGCATGGACCAGAGAGTCACAGACTGTTCCTGATCCATGTGGGAGTCTCCTGGAACAAAGAAAAAATTACTTAAGATATAGGCTTCTCAACTCTCTTATTATAAGCTAGAGGAAATGGACTGTCCTGTGGCTCAACTTCATTAGATGTAAGTAACTCATGTTTGTCTTTTTAGTCAGTAGGGTTCAAGCATATCTTGGGGTGAATATGATTACAATCTGAGTCACAGGAATGATCCCTACTAGAATGAGTGGTGATACAGAGCTGCCAAGTTACCTATTTTCACAAGGGAGACTTTGTAAAAGGAGTACTAAGGGAGGGCAATGCCATAGTGGAGACTAAGAAGATAATTTTAGAAGCTCTATTCATGATTTGCATGTCTGAAAATGCTCATTCAAATGGGCCAATTGCATCCACATCTCAAGGGCCATTTAATAAAGGCTTGCATTGGCACACAATCACATCTATTTCAAAAAGGGCTAATATTAGTAATATATAAACTATCATCACAATCATCTCTAGAAACTGAAGATTGGAGAGTGGCCAAGGTATCACCAATTTTTGAAAAGGGTTCCAAGCATGATGTGGGAAACAATAGACCAATGTGCCTGGCGTCAGTGCCAGGCAAAATGGCAGAAACCATTATATAGAACAGTTACTGAACATATATGGTCATACTGTAGTTTAATGGCACAAAGCCAGCATGGATTTAGCCAATGGAAGTTTTGCCTCACTAAACTGTTACATTTTTTTGAAGGTGTAACTAAACAGGTAGATAAAAATGAACTGGTTGATATAAGGTATCGGGATTTTCAGCAAGTCTTTAACAAGGTCCCTCATGAGAGACTCTTGGCAAAATTAAAAAGTCATGGGATAGGAGGCAGTGTACTATTATGGACTGAGAACTAGTTAAAAGTTATAAAACAGAGAACAGGACTAAATGGCCAATTATCTTAATGAAGAAAGATGAATAGTGGAATACTGCTGACCCGTAGAATAAGCAGCATGGAATCTGGATACCTTTTGGGAACCTGACAGCTACTTGTGACCTTGATTGGCTGCTGTTGGAAACAGGATACTGGGCTTGATGGACCCTTGGTCTGACTCAGTATGGCATTTCTTATGTTCTTATGTACCCCAGAGATCTGTACTAGGCCTGCTGCTTTTTTAACATATTTATAAATGACTTAGAAATGAGAACAAGTAAGGTGATCAAATTTGCAGATGACACAAAATTATTCGAATTTGTTAAATTACAAGAGGACTGTGAAAAATTGCAAGAGGATCTTGAGAAATTGGGAGACTGGTTGTCCAAATGGCAGATGAAATTTAATGTGGACAAGTGCAAAGAACAATCCAAACTATAGCCAGAGGATGCAAGTTTCCATGTTAGGAGTCACCACCCAGGGAAAGGATCTAGGTATCATTGTGGATAATACATTGAAACCCTCTGCTCAGTGTACAGTGGCAGCCAAGAATGCAAATAGAATGCTGGGAATTATAAGGCAAGGCATAGAGAATAAAACAAAGGATATAATGCCTCTGTATTTCTCCAAATTTTATTTATTTATTATTTATTTCAAAAAACGTATATACTGCAGACTGCATTCAAGGCAGTGTAGAATACATAGAAGGTCATCATCATACTAACAGCCAACAAACTATAAATGCTGTGCCCCAAACTCTGCTCCATTGCCCCATTGACCTGTCCCTATCCCTATTGCTCCTCACCCCCCCTTACCTGGGAAACAAAAACATTTTTACCGCCTTCCTGAATGTTAACAAATTCAGTACCCCCCCCCCCCCCTCATGCTCACTGGGAGCTTGTTTTACCACATCGGGGCAACCACTGAAAAACAATGTTCCCTCCACTGCTTCAGGCGCACCTGCTGAAAGTCAGGAACCACCAACTGGTGACCCTGGCTGGCCACAACTCCCTCCCTGGTTGATACCAGGACAGTAAATCCCCCAGGTATCCAGGCCCCTTATTTCTCACAGTCTTAAAAGTCACCAGTAGCAGCTTAAAAATGCTCCATTGTTCCACTGGAAGCCAATGTAGTTGACAGTACATCTGCTACCGACTCCCTTCGACTACACCCAGAGATTACCTTAGCTGCTGCATTCTATACAACATGCAACTTCCGCAGCTGGTACTTGGGTTACCGTACATATAGCAGATTGCAATAATCCAAAACACATCACCAATGCCTGGGTCAAAAGTCACATTGCCCCCTCATCTAAAAATGGCAGCAACTGATGCACCAGTCACAATTTGCCATAAGCAATCTGGACCACAGTTAATACCTGTGACTGTAAATTCAATTCCACATCCATCAACACTCCCAAGTTACCAATTTCATCCTTCCTTTCAAGTCTTGCCTCATAAATCATCAGCTAATCTCTCAAAATTCCTTCCTCTCATCCACCCCGATCAATAATTCTGATTTCTGGGCATTCAGCACAAGACATTTCTCCCACAATCGTTCACTAACCTCCTCCAGACACCTATTAACCTCCCCAATTAAGGCTGCCATCGAGCTTTCGGAGACCGCCACCACTTGAATATCATCCACGTAAAGGAAACATGGAAACCATGCTTCCTAACTATCTGCCCCACTGGACTCATAAAGATATTAAAAAGACAAGGGGATAATGCCGAGCTCTGTGGTACCCCACAGGTCAACCGGCAAACTGTAGACCCCTCTTCACCACAATGTACATGAAACTTACACTCACACAAAAAAGCTGATAGCCAACCAAACACCTTCCTCACCACATTCCCATACTCTGATATCGACTCAGGAAGATATCCCATTCCAGCAGATCAAATGCTGTCCACAGGTCCAGCATGATCACTGTCACAGTCTGACCCCTCTCCTTAGTCTGCCCTAACACATCCATTACAGCTGTCAATAATGTCTCTGTTGACCCCTTCCTAAAACCCACCTGCCCCTAATACATACTCATCTTCTCCTCTAGATAACTATCCAACTGATCCACCACTGCTTATAATTTTCACTAAACACATCAGGGAAGAAATTGGTCTGTTCTGGGAATGGGAGTCATTTTTGCCTCTTTCAATACCTTCAGATATTGACCCTGAGTCAATGATGCATTTACAATGTCTGTCAACCACCCTATTACCTCCCCTGACCCTCCCCGCAGCAACTGCCCAGGCAATGGATCCAAATACATCCCGGTCAAATGCAACCACCGCAAAATCCCCTAACCTGTTTCCTGGGTCACCACTGTCAACTCCTTCCAATCACCTTCCCTCTGCCCTCCCTCCAACCCTCCCAAACACTCCTCATTCCCATCCCTCACCATCCTCAACTTCTCCACCTTCCCTACAAAATAATCCGCCACTTTCTCCACATCCACTCCTCCCTCCCTCCCTCCCTAACCTCCGTGCTATCCGACCCCAACAACTGTCTCACAACCCTAAAAAGCTCCCTAGGCCTGTACCCCACATCTTTCATCCTAGCCGATCATACCTTCTGCCCTGTTCCCACAGTCTTCCTCCAGTAATCATTTGCCTATCCTGTTGCAACCTGAATTTATGCCATCGCCTCTCCAACCAACAGAGGGCCCTTTTCTCTTCCAATAATCCCAACGAATACCATCCCCTATTTTTGGTTTTCACTTCACTAATGGCCAGCAATTTCCATGGAGCCATTTCCTCCAACACACCCTGCATGGCCTCCATCCAGTCCTTCACTTCATCCCCAAGTTCCCCCTCCTGCCCAACTCTCCTGTCTACTGCTTTCCCCCACAACAACCCCTCCTCTGTTTTACCTCTGTACCATTTCTCTACCACAGACTTTCCCTCCTCCCCTCCCCACCCCTCTCTATTCAAACCTAAAGGGCATCAAAATGTGATCGGACCAGGGAACTTCCACACAGACTCCCACATCCACCCCAGAGACCCTACCCTCTCATCCGACCCAAAAATCAGGTCCAATCTGTTCCCCTGCCCATGAGTGGGCACCACCACTAATTGCTTATATCCTATATCTTGCAACACTGACTCCAGAAAAGAAATACATCCTTCCTCCACCCCAATATTAAAATCCCCCACCAGCAATTACTCATAATTCATCCAAGATTCTGAAATCTTATCCCTCCACCTCCCCCCCCCCCCCCCCCCAGAGTCCTGTGAAAGCCCAGGGGCACAATATAACAACAAAAAAAACATCATCCGTTGCCCCTTTAATTCAACCAAAATATCTTCACAGCCCTTAGGGGCCTCCCACCTCCGCTGCAATAAAGCCCATCATTTATAAAAAAAACACTGCCGCCATCCCCCACCCTTATTCTTCCTAGCCACTGAAAGCACCTGTACCCCTCTGGACAAATTAAAGAACTAGTCATATCCCCTCCTTCAGCAAACCAAGTTTCATTAATAAACCAACAAATCATGCAAGATATGCCATTTATTGCATGCCCAGCAAGTGTTTACTAATACACAAGACAGCCTCCACCCCTCTCATTTCCTGTCCCGACTCCACCCTTCCCGATTTCTTTGGCCGTGCCTCTTAGTTGGGGACTGCCAGATGGGACCCACCTGGGCAGTGCAAGGTCTTAAATCCGCAGTGCGGAGTGACCACTGATGATGTCGGCATCAGGGGGGTGGAGCCGTGCAACTCTCCTCCTCCAGGCCTCCAACCCCTCAACACTCCAGCACCGATGCAAGAATGAGCAAACAGGCAGGCAGGAAGGCAAATAATGTACCCACATCTTGAATATTGTGTGCAATTCTAATCACCGCATCTAAAAAAAATGATATAGAAAAGATACAGAGAAGATCAGTCAAAATGACAAAGAGGTTGCAGGGCCATATCAAGGACTATGCGAGCGGTGTGGCCGCACAGGGCACAAGTATGGAAGGGGCACTGATATCATCACTGGGCTTCAATAAAGCCTGACAAGAGCAAGTTCCTGCACGTAGCTGGGTGGGGGTGGAGGGCATGTGTCAGGCTCATCAGTCGCACAGGGCGCATTGCTATCTTGGTACGGTCCTGAGTGAATATACCCCTATGAGGAAAGGCTTAAAGGTTAAGGGAGATATGAAAGAGGTCTATAAGATAATGAGTGGAGTAAAACAAGTAAGCATGAATCAGTTGTTTACTCTAAATATTCAGGGCCTGATTTTCATCTTGGCAGGCTATGCGCCATGTCAGCGCATAACCTGCCTGCTGACCCCCTTAACCCGGATTTTCACTTCCACACTGACAGAAGTGAAAATCTGGGTTTGGCTGGACTCACCAAGAACAGCTGAGGATAGACAGGTAGCAGTGATTTTCGATGCTACCCGCTTAGCCCCTGTGCCTTAAAGATAGGTGAGGAAAAACCTTGCCTATCTTTAAGGTGCAGAGGGCTAAGCGGACAGCATTGAAAATTGCTGCTACCAGTTTAGTCCTTTCCTCCCTGCTCTGCCCAGGAACGCCCCCAACACGCCCCGATGCTAACCGCATAGGTCATGGTTCCTCCCGGCAACTTTTCACTATTCTACGGAAGCTATCATCCACCAGTTCCCAGGGTTCTCGAGCTATTATTAATGCCCCTGATCCCCAGGCACTTGCTACCTACTTCTCTGATAAGGTGCTGACCTTACGTTCCTCTTTTTCTGCGCCTACCCCTCCCCTCCCTCTCTCGCCCTCTTCCACAGTTTTGCCCTCCTCTCCTGTCTCCACTCTAGGTGATCAGGTCTTTGCCCACACTTGGTCGTCCTTTCGCCCTGTACTTTCAGCAGAGGTACTGACATTCTTATCCCGGTCTCGGCGGACCACTTGTGTTTTAGACCCTATCCCCTCCCGTTGGCTCTCCGAGCCTTCTTTGCAACTGGTGCCATTTATCACTACCATCATTAACTCCAGTTTCTCCTCAGGCCATTTTCCAATGTCTTGGAAGTCTGCAGTTCTCCGCCCCCTTCTGAAGCAACCTTCCTTAGATCCCTCTGTCCTCTCACACTGATGCCCGGTGTCAATCCTTCCATTCATTGCCAAACTCCTGGAATGCTGTGCATTTGACCAGCTGAACTCACATGTTGAAGCCACGCATTCACTTCACCCGCGCCAAGCAGGCTTTCGCAGCGGCCATAGTACTGAAACTGTCCTCCTTGCCTTATTGAACGAATTGCATATCGCTCATGACCGTGGTGATGTTACCCTCCTGGTGTCCCTTGATCTGTCAGCAGCCTTTGACCTCATTGACCATCGTACCCTTCTGTCATGGTTATTGGACATGGGTCTCTGAGGCACTGTCTGGCACTGGTTTCGCTCTTTCCTTTCCACTCGTTCCTTTTCTGTCCAGGTCAACGGGCAGTCCTCCACTGTTCTTCCCCTCATTTGTGGCGTTCCGCAGGGTTCTGTCCTTTCCCCCTCACTATTCAACATCTTCCTCTCTCCACTACCATTAATTATGCAGCAATACCCCGTGTCATCATACATCTACGCGGACGATATTGTCCTCCTTTTCCATATGTCACCACTATCTCCTGATATCTCCCAGCTTAATCTTTGCCTTACTCACATTGCTTCCTGGTTGTCCGAAAATTTGCTCCACCTTAATCTTGCTAAGTCCTCAGCAATGTGGGTGTCACTGAGTGGCACATGCCCTACTCTGGTTCCCTCCATTGGCCCAATTGCTATTCCCTTAACGTCTTCCTTCCGTTATCTGGGTGTTCTTTTGGATCCGTCCCTTTCCTTTCAGGAACATATCACATCACTCTCTTGCCGCTCCTTTGCTGCCCTATGACAAATTCGGGCCGTTCGTTCAGTGTTACCTCCTAGCTCACTGGTTACCCTCGTCCTTGCACTAGTTGTCAGTAGGTTGGACTACTGTAACGTTTTCCTGGCTAACCTCCCTAAGTATCAGCTCGAAAGACTACAACGGATTCAAAATACAGCAGCATGCCTTGTTACTTTCTCTAGTCGGTTTGATCACATTACTCCCATTCTCATCCGGTTACATTGGTTGCCCCTTCGTTTTCGCTTTCACTACAAATTTCTGATTCTGATTCATCGAGCTATTCATACCGGAAATCCTCTCTACTTAGCAGACTGCATTTCTCTGCATTCTCCTCACCGCCAACTTCGCTCAATCCATGCCAACCGCTTATCACTTCCCTCACCGTCCCAGGCCCACTTAGAACAGACTCGCCATTCTGCTTTTTTCTTTTTTGGACCCCTCCTCTGGAACATGCTACCAGCTCCCCTCCGGCTAGAACCCTCCTATCCTCAGTTTAAGTCATTACTTAAGACCCATCTATTCCAGAAAGCATATGACCTTCCCCCTGAGGCCCCTCCTTGATCATCCTGTTTTTGTTTTTGTCCTTTTTTAGGTTGTCATTTGTCTGTCCCTTGTTCGCTTGACTATGTTGCCTGGCTGGGCTATGTCTGTCTATGATTTGGTAATAGTATGGTGTTACTATTCTGTCCTTGCCTCCTCCTTTCCTGTTTATTATTGGCGTTCCTTTTCTTGCTTTGCAGTGTTGAATCCATCCTTTTTATTGTACACCGCTTAATGTTCTTACAATAGCGGTTTATCAAATATGAATAAAGATAAAGATAAAGATAGCTTCTGGGCACTTTAGGGACTTATCCGGGATTTTCCAAAGGCACTACCCATGTAGGTACCTTCGGAAAATCCTGGATAAGGCATTTACATGTGTAACTAGGGCAGTTACCTGTGTAAATGTCTTTGAGAATGACACCCTCAAAGACTAGGGGACATGCAATGAAGCTACAACGTAGTACATTAAAGATTAATCGGAGAAAATATTTTTTCACTCACTGTGTAATCAAGCTCTGGAATTTGTTGACAGAATATGTAGTAAAAGATATTAGTATAGCTGGCTTAAAAAAGGTTTGGACAAGTTCCTGGAGGAAAATTCCATAAGCCATTATTAAAATGGACTGGGGGAAGTCCATTGCTTATCCCTGGGATAAGCAGCATGAAATCTGCTACCTTTTGGAAACCTGACAGGTACTTGTGACCTGGATTGGTTGCTATTGGAAACAGGATACTGGGCTTCATGGGCCTTTGGTCTGACCCAGAATGGCAGATCTTATGCTCTTATGTCCTCTTTTTGAACTTACATCCAAAGGTAGTGTGGTATGTATAGTCTCTGTTTCTATCCACTGAATCAGTGTGGTCAGTCCCATAATGGATCAGGATGAGGTTGCCAGAAATTTAAAACTGGCCTAAAATCTCCCTCCTGGAACTGTGTAATTTAGCATTTATATATGATAAGGGGTTTAGCCTCTAAGGAGACTTCTACTCTAGCTTTTTGGCATAGATTTCCCAACTGGCTCCAGAATTCAGATCCAGTCCTGGTTTTACCCAATTGCATGCCAAAATGCAAATACAATGTGTACCTTTGAGTCAGTGCTGATTCTGGTTTCCCTATTATATTTCCTAAGAAAAGCAAAAGTACAAGTCCATACAGTGGGGTAAAACTCTGGCCCTGATAGTCTGGAGCCATTTGGTATCCATATTTGATCAATGCAGGAAAAGTGAGACCAATAAGGATTGGTTGTCTTAGGAGGGGGTGTTATAAAGAAGGAGTGAAAACAAAGGAAAAATAGTATGAAAATAAATGGGGGGAAAAAAGCAGAGCAGTCATTTATTGGAATAAAAGATGTATATCTTTTATTACCACACTTTCCCCCTGTTTAAAAAATTTCCTTCCTTGAGAACAGCTCCCAACCTTTCATTTAACATTCACAATTTTACTAAGAATCCAAGGTGGCAACATGAAGTGAATCTTGGCTGGATGATCGACCCATAATGGTATTTTATTTCTTTTTCAGTTTCCTAAGGGCTTACTAGAAAGCTAAGGTGCAGGCCCCTTCTTCCCCCATACCTCGATTGAGTCCTAAGGCCTAGCAGCTTTTGATTCAAAGATTCGTTCAGTGTTTAGCTCTAGTGGGTGGTTCTGATTTACAGGGAGAAGGGCTCTAGCCTGGAGGACAATATTTCATTCAGCCCATAGGGCCCTGCTCAGCTTCTGATGGTCCAGCAGCTGGTGATTGTAAACCACCACAGGGAGTATCTGGTGGTGGTGTGATGTTGGTGAAGTTGGAGACTGGAGATCTTGCAAGAGCTCTACAAGCAGTGAAACAAGGCTCGGAGACACCATGGGAATTATTTGGACTTAGAGGAGAGACTGGGGTGATGCGAGAGAAGAGCTGCAAATGAACTTTGGATCTTCGGGAGATGTGGCAGATATAGAAGTAAGTCTGCTGGAGGATCCCATAACCCCTGAGACAGTGAATACTCTCCTGGTCATTCCATCCTAGGTGAGGCCATCTATAATTACACTGGACTCCATTTGGACTGCCTTGGCTTCCCTGCACCAGGTTTGTTGTTCTTTTGCAAAGTTACCCTATAAAGATCCCTATATAAAAGAGAAACCATAATTTGTAAATAGTTGTCCTGGTTACTTCCATGTTTTACTACCCCTGTTCTTTGTAAATTCAATGTGGCCTGTTGCATTGCAGTATGTTTTGTTCAACTGTACACCGCACTGACTATAATAGTGCAGTATATAAGAGATGTAAATAAATAAATAAATAATAAAATACCTTGACAAAATGTGCTTGGTATTCAGGCTTAGCAGTCCTTGATTGCTATTAAGACTGAAAAAATAGAGTGGCATCAGTCAAATGAAAGCAGTCAAGACTCAACAAGTTAAGAACACACAATCAACTGGAAAATTTACAAAATTTTACCAGATGTTTAAAGAAGGGGTGGAGGAGTGGCACTATATGTAAAACATAATATTAAAGCTATAGAATCACAGGGCTTAAAAGGGAGCGAGGAGGCACTGTGGGTTAAACTCAGTGGCAGACCTATATTTTTGGGGCCCTGAAGCTTGAACTGTTAAGGGGGCCCCTTTGCAACCAGCAACGAGGTCTGGGTAACCATGTTTATCTTCGTCAATGGGGTTGTTCCATGACAGATCACCACAAATCTTTTAAAAATGTAACCGCTATATCTCAGATTTTGATTAAAAGTTGTGCTGGGGCCTCCCCAGGATTAGGAACCCTGAAGCTTAAGCTTCATTAGTTTCATAGTAGATCCATCCCTGGTTAAACTAGAAAGAGGGAAAGGGAAATCCATTTGCATTGGTGTGACATACAAATCTCCCTCACAGGGAGAAGGAGTGGACGGAGATTTAAAAGAAGACACATGCAGTATTACCATGAAAGAAGACGTTTTACTGATAGGTGATTTCAATATGTTAGATGCTGACTGGCACATTCCTACTAGGGTGTCATCTAGAAGTAGGGAGATCCTAGATTCTCTACAGGGAGAACTATTCTGGCAACTGGTAACAGAACCAACATGTGAAGGGGCCATACTGGACGGTGCTTACCAATGGGGAAAGTGTTTCTGATGTCAGAGTAGAAGATCATCTGGCATCCAGTGATCACCAGATGGTGTGGTTCAGTATTAAGAACATAAGAACATAAGATATGCCATACTGGGTCAGACCAAGGTCCATCAAGCCCAGTATTCTGTTTCCAACAGTGGCCAATCTAGGTCATACGTACCTAGCAGTTTCCCCAAGGGACACAGGTTCCACAATGCTTGTATTGGTTCAAGCATTGATTAGGGCTGATAAAATCCATTCAAAAGTGAGGATCTTAGACTTTAGGAAAACTAACTTTGCCAAGATGGGACAATACCTCAAGAGTCGTTAGCAGGATAGGAACAACTAAGAGATGTAGAAAAGCAATGGGCAAAACTGAAAGGGGATATTTTAAGGGCAACAAACATTTTTGTTAGAAAGATAAATGTAAAAGGAAAAGGAGGACACTATGGTTCTTAAAAGAAGTAGCTAAAAAGGTGAAGAAAAAAAGGGTGGCTTTAATAAAATACAAGAGATCACAGAGAGAGGAAGACAGGCATCTATATTTGGAAAAACATAGAGAAGCTAGCAAAGTAAAAAGGAAAGCAAAGATACAAAAATAGAAGAAATAACTGATGCAATAAAATGGAGGGATAAGACATTTTTCAGATATATTAGTGAGAGGAGGAAGGGCAAAATTGGTATTGTCAGACTCAAGGTTGAAGGGGGGGGGGGGATATGTAGAAGCTGATGAGGATAAAGTGGAATTGCATAGCAAATATTTCTGTTCTGTGTTCATAGATGAAGGGCCGGGAGCAGGACCTCAGAAAATATCTACAAATAGGAAAAGAAGTGACGAGGATCTTGAACAATTTTCAGAAGACTGTGTTCATGAGGAACTAGCTAAACTAAAAGTAAATAAAGCGATAGGATGCATCCGGGAATATTGAAGGATCTTAGGGAAGTTCTAGCTCCACTGACTGACCTTTTCAATGCTTCTTTGGAGTCGGGAGTGGTGCCAAAGGACTGGAGAGAGGCACATGTGGTATCTGTACGCAAATGTGAGGTTGAAAACTACATGCCACTTAGTCTAACCTCTGTGGTGAGTATTGGAAATGCTGCTAAAAGTGAGAGGTTTCTGGAGTCCAATGGATTTACCAGAGGCAGGTCTTGTCAGACAAATATGATTGATTTCTTTGACTGGGTGATCAGGGAGTTGGATCAAGGGAGAGCCCTAGATGTGGTCGACTTAAATTTCAATAAAGCCTTTGACACCATTCAGCAAAGGCAACTTATAAACAAACTGAGCACCCTAGGGATGGACCATCAAGTTACTGATTAGGATAGAAATTGGTTGAGTGGGAGGCAACAAAGTGTACAGGTAAATGAAGCTCACTCTGAGGAGAAGGAGGTTAGCAGTGGTATGCCGCAAGGATCTGTCTTTGGTCTGATTCTTTTTTAGCATCTTTGTTAGTGATATAGCGGAAGGGCTGTCGGGTAAGGTTTGCCTCTTTGCGGATGATACCAAAATATGCAACAGAGAGATACCCAGGAAAGAGTAGATAACATGAGGAGGGATCTAGCTAAGCTTGAAGAATGGTCAAGAATTTGGCAGCTGAGATTTAATGTTAAAAAATGCAGGGTCATGTATTTGGGCTGCAAAAATCCAAGGGAGCGGTACAGTGTAGAGGGCGAAGTACTTCTGTCCATGAAAGAAGAGTGGGACCTGGGTGTGATTGTTTCTGATCTTAAAGTGGCTAAATGGGTAGAAAAGGCAATGGCAAAAGCTAGAAGGATGCTTGGGTGCATAGGAAGAGGAATGGTCAGCAGAAGAAAGGAGGTGATAGTGCCTCTGTATAAGTCTCTGGTGCAACCTCATTTGGAGTATTGTGTGCAATTTTGGAGACTACACCTTCAAAAGGTTATAAACAGGTTGGAGTCGGTGCAGAGGGTTGCTACTAAAATGGTTAATGGATTTCATTATAAAGCATATGAGGACAGACTTAAGGTGCTTAATATGTATACTTTAGAGGAAAGGCTGGATAGAGGTGATATGACTGAGATGTTTAAATACCTCCATGGCATAAATGCACATTGAAAGCAAGCTCTGCTACAAGGGGACAGAGGATGAGGGTGAAAGGGGTTAGACTCAGGAGTAATATGCCAAAATAGTTCTTTATAAAATGGGTGGCAGATGCATGGAATAGCCTCCCAGTGGAGGTAGTAGTGATGAGGACAGTATCTGAATTCAAAACAGCATGGGACAAACACAGAAGATCTCTAAAGGAAAAAAAGGGGACCTGTGTAATTGATATGGAAGGGCAGACTAGATAGGTCATATGGTCTTTTTCTTCAGTCATGTCTCTATTTTTTAAACAGGGCCAGTGCAAAGATACTGGATGTCCTAGGTGAAACTTTAGATTTATTGACCCTTTAAGAAGTTGATAATTAAATTGAACAGTCATTATAATCCTATCACTACCTCTTCCACAACAATCCTATAAAAATGCATAACTGCACATCATATTTTATATATTAAACTTTGCTTTGTATGTATGTGTGTGCCCACTCTCCCTGCAGGTAAAAAAAAATGTGCTGATGGCTCTTTGAGTTTATGTGGCTGTCAGGATCTATTTTTTTGCTTTGACTGCTGCTGCTCTATGCCACCCCTCAGATGGTACCGCCCTAGGCAACCAACTCATCCTGCCTAATGTTTGGGCCACTCCTGTGTTTAAATCTTATGTCTGCTAAATGTTTCACAGCTAGTAACTTCATGCCTGAGGGATCTTTGCTAGATTTCTTATGAACAATCCCAGAGTCTGCCTCATCACTCTGAGCTGTGACGTGTATATATTTTTGTAATTAGGAAGTTATGTTTTTGGAAGGCCAGATTTCATTTTTTCCTGATATTTGGAAATAACTCAAGGGAGAAGGAAACAGTTCCTGGGAATGCGACAGGAGGTGCTGTCCCTTATAGCTACATTTATAGTTCAGTATGTGTAATTAGTCTGAGAATAATGGGTATATTTTCTTTGAACCCTTCCATTTTTGTTTCTTCTCAGATAACAAGATTCCAGGCGAAACAGAACTATCCACTTTATAAAATGGATGATGATGGACTTGGTTGATAATGGAAGTAATCTCACTGTGTTTCTTTTTTCCTTTTATTTCTTCTTTAATGCAGATCCCCATGAAGTGTCTCTTGGATTTTATGTTTCTGGTCTAATCAGTTAGGCTATAATTGTCAATTACTTCACTTATTATGCCGAGTGTACTGTATTGTTTAACAGAGTGGAGGAGTAGCCTAGTGGTTAGAACACTGGCTTGGTAACCAAAAGACCAGGGCTCAAGTTCCACTAGCACTCCTTGTGGCCTTGAGCAAGTCACTTAACTCTGAAGAAAGGCCTGGCAACCTATTTCCAGTCACACTGCCAAGAAAACCTAGGAGCTGCTGGGTCAACACTGACTCAGAGGCACACATTGCACTTTTTTGCTTAATATTGTATGCTGTTTTATAGCCTTTCTATTCATTAGTCTTGATGTATTAATGTTAATATGCAAATAAAAAGTCATAATTTTATATGCAGCCATAGGATTCCTGCAGTGAGTTCTCATATGGATCAAACAGTATGCATTTACCTAGACTCATGATGGTGGGTGGGATTGTGGGATGACCTTTCAAAAAATTTCATATAACTTCGGGAATAAAATTAAAATTAGAGCAAAAAAACATTTGCCTGGATCTTTAGGTGCATGCCTCTAGATATCATCTCAAGTGATGAGCCACAAAGCTGCCAACTCGTCCTATTTCGTAGGGCAAGGGTTCTCAAGCCAGTCCTTGCGATACCAGTCAAGTTTTCAGAATAACTACAATGAATATGCACGAGACAGAGACTTCCATTCAATGGAGGCCGTGCATGCAAATTTCTCTCATGCATATTCAGAGTGGTTATTGAAAATATAACTGGCTAGGTGTGTGCCAAGGACTGGGTTGAGAACCCCTGCCATAGAGACATTTTAGGACCTGTCCTGGATTTCTGGCTACCCTATTTTGTCACATTATGGAACCGGCAGCGCTGATTTCAATGAGTAGAACCAGGGACAATAAATACCGAACTGCATAGGGACATAAGTTAAAAAAACAGAACTGGCCTAAAATGCTCCTATGGGAACTCAGTTATTTGGAAGCTATGGAGCAGTATACTGTATATGTGGATATTTCTGCTTTCTGCTCTGAACGACAACGGCAATCCCTTCCAGCTTCTTTCCATTAACGCGCATTAACGTTACCTAATGAGTGTTAGCGTTCCCGGCCGCGGTAAACACCGCAGAGGGTGGAGAGAGGGCGGAGAGAAGGGGTCAATGGGCAGGGAGAGGCTCCCTGCACACTAACGCGCTGAACTGAAGGGCTGAATCCTACCGCGAATGAAAACCTGCTGTTAGATGCACATTTGCAGGATAGAGAAACCATTTCAGTGTCAGCAATGTACAGCATAGACAGGGAGCACAAGAAACGTGATAGAAACATAGAAACATAGAAATATGATGACAGAAAAAGACCACATGGCCTATCTAGTCTGTCCTTCCATATCAACAACTACAACAGTCCCCTTTTTACCTTTAGAGATCCTCTGTGTTTGTCCCATGCTTTTTTGAATTCAGTTACTGTCCTCATCTCTACCACCTCCACTGGGAGACAGTTCCATGGATCCACTACTCCAGGGGTGTCCAAACCTGTCCTGGAGGGCCGCAATCCTGGCAGGTTTTTGGGATAGCCCTAATGAATATGCATGAGATATATATGCATTAGAGATAGCCTCCCAACCTGACTGGTTTGTGGCCCTCCAGTACTGGATTGGGAGACTCCTGCCTTATACCTCTGTCATTTAAGATTGTGAGTGGGCAAGGTACAGATGTCTTAGACATCAAAAGAGTAGATAGACTTTCTCACATTCCGCCTCGCTTCTCACCACCACCAAAATGTAGTCTATTTAACAACTTTTTGGTGGTGGTGAGAATCGAGGAGAAATGTGACAAATTCTATCTACCCTTTTGATGTCTAGAACAACTGTACCTTGCCCACTCACAATCTTAAATGGCAGAGGTGTAAGGCAAGGGTCTCCAAATCCAGTCCTGGAGGGCCACAAACCAGTCAGGTTGGCAGGATATCTCTAATACATATATATCTCATGCATATCCATTAGGGCTATCCCAAAAACCTGCCAGGATTGCGGCCCTCCAGGACACGGTTGGACACCCCAGCTCTAAGGTGTACATATAAGTGTGTCCTCATATGCTTTATAATGAAGACCACTAATCATTATAGTAACCATCCTCTGCACCGACTCCATCCTGTTCACATCCTTTTGAAGGTGCGGTCTCCAGAATTGCACACTATACTCCAAATGAGGTCGCACCAAAGACTTATACAGAGGCATTATCACCTCCTTTTTTCTGCTAGCCATTCCTCTCCGTATGCATCCAAGCATCCTTTTAGCTTTGCCATCGCCTTTTCTACCTGTTTAGCTACTTTAAGATCGTCAGACACAACCACGCCTATGTCCCGCTCTTCTTTAGTGGACAAAAGTACGTCACCCCCTATATTATATTGCTCCCTTGATTTGCTGCAGCCCAAATGCATGACCTTACATTTTTTAACATTAAATGCCAGCTGCCAAATTCTAGACCATTCTTCAGGCTTAGCTAGATCCCTCCTCATGTTTTCTACACCTTCCTGGGAATCTACTCTATTGCAGATTTTGGTATCATCCGTAAAGAGGCAAACCTTACCCGACAGCCCTTCCGCTATATCACTAATAAAGATGTTAAAAAGAATCGGATCAACGACAGATCCCTGGGGCACGCCACTGGTAACATCCTTCTCCTCAGAGTGAGCTCCATTTACCTGTACTCTTTGTCACCTCCCACCCAACCAATTTCTAACCCAAGCAGTAACTTTAGGGTCCATCCCTAGGTTGCTCAGTTTGTTTATAAGTTGCCTGTGAGAAACAGTGTCAAAAGCTTTACTGAAATCTAAATACACTACATCTAGGGCTCTCCCTTGGTCCAACTCCCTGGTCACCCAGTCAAAGAAATCAATCAGATTTGTCTGACAAGACCTGCCTCTGGTGAATCCATGCTGCCTCAGATCCTGTAATCCGCTGGACTCCAGAAATCTCACTATTTTCTTTTTCAGCAGCGTTTTCAATAATTTACTCACCACCGAAGTTAAACTAACCAGCCTGTAGTTTTCAACCACATCCTTACTTCCGCTTTTGTGTAAAGGCATCACATGAGCCTCTCTCCAGTCCTTTGGCACCACTCCAGACTCCAACGAGGCATGGAAAAGGTCAGTCAGTGGAGCTGCTAGAATGTCCCCATGTTCCCTCAGTATTCTAGGGTGTATCCCATCTGGTCCCATTGCTTTGTCTAAGTTGAGCTAGTTTCTCACGAACACAGTCTTGTGAAAATTGTTCAAGTTGCCCCTCGCTTCTGTTCCTATTTGTGGGTGTTTTCTGAGGTCCTGCTTCTGGTTCTTCATCTCTGAACACAAAACGAAAATATTTGTTAAGCAAGTCCGCTTTATCCTTATCAGCTTCTACATATTTCTCCCCTGCACCCTTGAGTCTGACAATACCACTTTTGCCCTTCCTCTTCTCACTATATTTGAAAAATGTCTTATCCCCCCCATTTTATTGCATTGGCTATTTCCTCCTCCTTTTGAATCTTTGCCTTCCTGACTACTTTGCTAGCTTCTCTAAGTTTTTCAAATATAGATGCCTGTCTTCCTCTCTCTCTGTGATCTCTTGTATTTCATGAAGGCCTCCCTCTTTTTCTTCACTTTTTCAGCTACTTCTTTCGAAAGCCATAGCGGTCTCCTTTTCCTTTTATCTTTATTTACAATTATAACAAAAAGGTTGGTTCCCCTTAAAATATCCCCTTTCAGTTTTGCCCACTGTTTTTCTATATCCCCCTGCTGTTCTCATCCCACTAACGACTCCCTGAGGTATTGGCCCATCTTAGCAAAGTTATTCTTCCTAAAGTCTAAGATCCTCACCTTTGAATGGATTCTAACAGCTCTAGTCCTAATACTGAACCACACCATCTGGTGATCATTGGATGCAAAATGATCTCCCACTACAACATCAGAAACACTTTCACCGTTGGTAAGCACCAAGTCCAGTATGGTCCCTTCACGTGTGGGGTCTGTTACCAATTGCCTGAATAGTTCTCCCTGTAGAGAATCCAGGATCTCCTTACTTCTAGATGATACTGCAGCAGGAATGTGCCAATCAACATCTGGCATATTGAAATCTCCTATCAGTAGCACTTCCCCTTTCCTAGAAATGCTGAGTATGTCTTCAATTAACTCTCTGTCCAGTGTCCACCTCTTCCTCTTGTGAGGGAGGTCTGTATATCACACCAATGCAAATATATTTCTCTTTCCTTCTTTTTAGTTTAACTCACAATGCCTCCTCTCTCCCTTTTAAGCTCTGTAGTTCCAATGCTTTAATAGTATTTTTTACATATAGTGCCACTCCTCCTCCCCTTCTTCCTACCCTGTCCTTTCTGAATAAAGTATAGCCAGGTATAGTTACATCCCAATCATGGTTTTCTGTGAACCATGTTTCTGTAACTGCCACTAAATCTAAGTCAGCCACTCCCACCAAAGCTTCAACATCAGGGATCTTATTTCCCATGCTACGGGCATTTATACACACTGCTTTCCATATGTTATCCCGTTACCCATTTCCATAAAGGTATTTAATGTATCACCTACCTGGGGGTTTTCACCTACCTGGGGGCTTTCTTCACCCATCCCCAACGAATCTAATTTAAAGCCCTCTTCAGTAGATTAGCCTGTCTACTACTGAAGACGCGTTGGATGGATGCTATCTCTGCTCTGCAATCCTTGGAAGAGCATCCCAAGGTCTAGGAAACCAAAACACTCTCAATGACACCATCCATGCAGCCATGCATTCATCTCCAGGATGCGAGCCTCTCTGCCTTGGCCTTTACCCTTCACAGGGAGGATTGAAGAGAACACCATCTGTGCACCTAGTAATAGTGCTTCATTTGCAGCAACAGCATAGTGCCCAAGTATGAAAGGCCACTATGGCAATGGTGTAAATGGGGTATAGGGGGCTGCAGGCGGGACATGTAGCGGGGGCAGCTGGGGCACAGGGTGGGCTAGGCGGGTGCCTAGTTGGCATAGGAACATAGAAACCGGAAATCAGCAAGACAGCAGCTGACAAAGGCCAAACACAATCCACCTGGTCCACCCGAGTTAACAGTTGCCAGGGCACTGACCTGACGTCCCCCAGCCAACCCTCCCCGAAGCGGAAGGGATATACTATTGGTAGGCAGTGATAGGGGGGATGTGAGGATGCTCATGTATTCCCCCTGCTCCAGACCCCACTCCCTCGGCGACCAACTACCCACACAGTGGATGGCCTGGGACTGCACACTACCAGCACCAACAGCATATGGTCATGTCAGCATGGCAGGGGTGTGTGTGCCCGTGCTGGAGGGGGCAGTGGCACCTGCCTGCAGTGCACCTAGGCCATGCCCTGTACCAGTACATGGTGTGCAGTGCAACATAAAAGGTCTGGCTGAGGAAAAGTACAGGTAGCTCCAGGGACTACCATGTATCTGTGGCAACAGTGTGGTGCAGTACACCCTGCCAGTGTGTCCAAAAACAGAGGGTCACAGGTTGAAGTCCCAGCTGTGGTTCCTGCAGAGCATGTCCCTATATTTTACCCTACAATGCAGATAGAACAGCAACATGTGCAAAGCCCAAAGCAGCAGCAAACAGGGGTACAAACACCCACTCACACAGGCTCCACAATTCAAAGATGCATGGACAGCAGGCTGTTGGCCCCAGCATTGAGCTGCAGTTATCACCAGAGCACTACTACTACTACCTCCTGCACAGATTAGCAATGTCGACACTGTGATCAGGACCAGTGTGGCAGGCAGGGTTGCCAACCACCCCTATTGTTGCACAATGCTGCAATGTGTGTGTGTGTGTGTATGTGTGTGTATGTCTATCCATTGTTCTGTGGCTGCCCACCCCTCACTGGGCCCAAAATGTCCCTCTGTTACCAGCGTTAGCCTGAATATGTGCATAATGAGGAACAAGGTATTGTGGGTATGGCCCGGACAGGGCGGATTGGCCAGGATGCATCTTCACATGGTGTGGGGCAATGGCTGGGACACTGTAGTGCCTGACCACCGCCTGCATGGACAGGGTGGCCACAGCATGGCATGCTGGGAGGGCACTCACTCTGACCGAGCAGTGACCATGGCATGTCTAGGTTCCCACATAGCACTCTACATTATCTGCTGCCAGTGGTATTTTTGTGTTTTCGGGGCTGGGGCACCAATCATTGAGATGCCTATTTGGTGCACATATTTTTTCTGTAAGCATGCACTATGGATTGGATAGTGGACTGCCTGCAGTTAGAATGTGCATGGTTGGAACACCTATAAGGTGTTGTCTGCTGGTGACTGGAAAACAGTGGTGTGAGGTAGTTGGGGTTTTTCAGCCCTAACCCCCGAATTGCTGCTGGTCTGCCACTGCCCTAGTCACAGGTATGGCTCTGGCCTACTAACCCTGGAGGTCTGTTTTATAGCAGCAGGATGGAGGTTGCTTCACTGGGGCTGGGGCATCTGTCCCTTACCTACAAACTGGTGATGTGGGCCCTTTGTGGGATGTAGTGTATACCGCTTTGACCTATAAAGGCACTGCTACACAAACCTCATGCAAGTCTAGAAACCCCTCTGCTCTGATAACAGGTGCCCATTTCAGTCAGACCCTAACACGGGGTACACACTAATCTGGGTGGTTTCTTGTCCCAGAGGGCCACTTTGACTACAGGATATAAATGGACACCAAATTACCTTCAGCTGCACTGCAAGGAACACCTGTCACACAGTGGTAGTGATGGGGATGTACAGCAGGACCTATCTTTAGCACCCCATGTACTGCGGACCTAGTGCTGGGCACCCATCCTATCCCTCAGAGTGAACACAGAACCTTCACAATGGCATGGTCTGTAGCTACTCTGTGCCAGTATCACGTACTGTCAGTTCATCTTTCCAAGCTGAGGTACCGGAGAGGTGCAGACTCCATTTGGTGATCAGCTGTGGGCAGCTATTCAGCATGTGCATTGCATCATGGGTACTGGTGGGGTTACCCTATCCTGGCACTCAGAGCAGAGAGTTTGTGTGGTGACCTGCAGTCCTTCTGTACCCAGCCATTTCTGTGACATACACCACAGAGATATAGCCTACGGGTTAATACAATGCCATTCTCAGCAGTGTTCATGGGTTCAATTCTTCATTGTTCCCTCCTCTCATGCCTGTCCTACTCAAGTAGTGTGCATGTTTGTAACAGTCATATTTTTGCAGATCTGTGCTGCCAGCCCATAATACCCTCACCACAATTGCCAACATTCCTTCGGTCCGTCTATCTGCGTCTGTCAGCTGTATAGAGTCCTGTCTGGCTGTGCAGACTGCCACCCCATGTCCTGCACTGCTACCCTTTCCTGCATTGCGCCTCATCGTGCTTGCCTCGCCTGTGCCTGATCTGCATAGCACCACCACTCCTCTGTCCACCCATCATTGTAACTATCCTGCCACCTCCACCTCCACTGGGGGACACGTATTCCCATCGTCTGCCACCAACTGTCTTTCCAGTACTTTACATTGCCAACACCCATGCTGTGGTACAGTTGCCCCCACCATGTTTGTCATCGGTACTGGCAGCCACATGGGATGCCCGCAGATATGGCAGGTCCAGCGGTTCCCAGCTCTCCCTCCTTCACTCTCCTGTTCATTGCCTTTCCTAAGTGCTCTATCTAGTGTTGGGGTACATCTGTCTCTAATCCTCACAGGTCATGCATGTCATCCTGCAGCACCTTGCAGCCCTTAGGGCACACTAACCTAGGGCACCGCAACCTTGTTAGGCCACTTTAACCTATGGTTTCATAGTCCAGGGTGCCTTCTATGGCGCCTTGTCCAGGGGTGCCTAATACAGCGCTTAGCCTAGGGAGCCTTAGACGGCTCCTTATGAGGCACTTTATAAGACACCTTACAATGCGCCTTGTAATGTGCCATGTAAGGTGCCTTATAAGGCACCTTGTAATGCGCATTAATCTAAGGTGCCTTGTAACATGCGTTAGCTGATACAGCTTGCTGTAACGATGCACCGCCCATGCCTTTATATGGGCATCTGTACCTTTACCATGGAACCTAATGCGGGTGACATTACCGCAGTTTAATAAACATGCCCCATAGAGTTGTAACACTGGAAAGTGAGAGTGAGGGGAGTGAGTGGCAGAGAGAGGATGGGGTGAGATGTAGTGAAGGATAGGGCAAGAAGGGGATGGGGAAGGACTGCCCCAGATTGAGGAGGAGAGGGCGGGGGGGGGGCAGAATTGCATAGTGGGTTAGGGAGGGTGTGCATTCATCAAGGAAAGTTGTCTGGGAAGAAATGCACTTCTTATGTACTCCTGCCTTTATCAGCCTTGAAAATAACTAACTGTTGATGTTTGGGATGGGGGAAAGGCAGGAGGACATAGTTAGTGCATGTTATCCTTGGTGGAGGTAATGTGTACTCTTGGCATGCACATTTCCAGGTTTTCATTCGTCTCTCTCACAGACTGTGACTGTAGAGATTTCAAAATAGTCACATAAGAAAGGGTAGAGTGAGGACTCTAGTGATGACCATCAGTCAGCCACAGAATAAGACTCAAGGCGTCTTTTACTAAAGCCAATTAGCTGGTTAACGGGTGTTTTGATGCCCATCTACAGGCAGTCGGGAACATTAATGCCCGATAGTGCCTGCCTTTGAAGGCTAAAGCGCATGTTAATTAGTGACCATGGGATAGGGCTGGGAATGGGTAGAGAGTGGAGGTACAGAGCACATTGCTACTAGCGCAAGAGCACTTGCCACATGTTCAGCGGTAATGCAGCTCATAAGATGGGTTCACATAACGACACCTTTATAGGAGTCATTAAGTGAACCCTACCTAGTGGAGCACATGTTAGGAAAACCCTTCGTGCATTAGTTGCCGGTGACATGCTAAAGAAGGCCCCAAGAGCTAACCTGCAGCCTTTACCATTAACACATGTGAGATTGGTGTGTTAATGGCAAATCCATAGCAGGTTAGTAAAAAGGGCTCTTAGTCTTTTCCAATGTAAGTGACCATAAACAGAAGAGCTAGAAGGGAAAGGGTGCCTGTTTGCTGCTGGCATGCAAAGTTGCAACAGAATGTTGGGCTTCAACTTTCTGCTTCCAGCCAATTCCAACCACTCCTGCTGCCTCAGTCATACTCCTTTCCCTCCTTTGAAGTCCACTCCACTACCTCTCCAGTTAGCTGCTATTTATCGACCTCCTGATAAGTCCACCTCTACCTTTCTCACTGACTTTGACTCGTGGTCTCCTTCTTTCTGGATTCCTCTTCCCCCACTCTTATTCTCAGGGATTTTAACATTCATGTTGATAACCTCTCTGACCCTTATGCTCTAAAGCTCCTTTCCCTTACCTCCTCATTCAACCTCCAGCTTTGCTCTACTGCCCTCACTCACCAGCACGGCCAGTACTTTGACCTTGTCTGCTTCTCTAATTGCTTACTCTCAAACCTCTGTACATCACTTTTTCCCTTTTCAGACTATCACCTGCTAAGCTTCACTCTTCATCACTCACCGCCTCAACCTCACCCTGTCTCCTCCAATCTCTTTAGAAATCTTCATGCTATTGACCCTTTGGCTCTATCCTTCACTGTTTCATCACTTCTTTCCTCTACTAGGTCATCTGAGTCCATTGATGAGGCAGTAGCTTCCTATAATGCTGCACTCTCCTCTGTTCTGGATGCTCTCATTCTGCCCATGCCATGTCCTATTATACTCCAGCCCTGGCTTTCTTCTACTACCCCCTGTCTACATTCCTGTGCCCTTTCAGCTGAGTGTGCTTGGCTCAAATCCCATTTCCTTGCAGACTTTCTACACTTCAAATTCATGCTTGTCTCTTTCCAGTCAGCTATAGCACTTGCCAAACAAGACTATTATGTCCATATGACTAACTCTCTTGCTTCTGACTCTCACTGTCTCTTTACCTCTCTCCTCAAGGTGCCTCCACCTCCAACCCCTCCCTCCTTTTCTGCCCAAACCCTGGCTGACTATTTCCATGACAAAATCCACAAGATCACCCTCCAGTTCCCCACAAAGGCAACAACCTCCCCTCCTTCCCCTCCTCATTCCCATCTTTCTGCCTCTACCTCTGCTACCCTTTCTTCCTTTTCTATCTCTGAGGAGGAAACCACACACCTTCTTTCCTCCTCCAAACTCACTACCTGTTCTTCTGATCCTATCGCCCCCGTCTCCTAAGCCCCATCTCCTCCACTGTTGTCCCTTCCATTTCTTATATTCTCAACCTATTGCTCTCCACTACAACTGTCCCTACAGCCTTCAAGCATGCTGTAGTTACACCTCTCCTCAAGAAACCCTCACTTGATCCTACCTGTCCTTCTAACTATCAATCCATCTCCCTCCTCCCCTTCATTTCTAAACTACGTGAATGTGTGGTCCACTGCTATTGCCTTGACTTTCTCTCCTCTCAAGCCCTTGTAACCTACTCCTTTTTGGTCTCCCTCTGAATCATCTCTCTCCCCTTCAATCTGTTCAACACCCTGCTGCGTAGCTAATCTTCTGCCAGTTTTGTCATGCTCACATTACCCCTCTTCTCAAGTCAGTCACTTTATTGGCTCCCTATCCATTTCTGTATCCAGTTCAAACTTCTCCTGCTGACATATAAATGCATTCACTCTGTAGCTCCTCGCTACCTTTCCTCTCTTATCTCTCCCTACACCCCTCCTCAGGAACTCCGCTCTTCTGGCAAATCGCTTCCATCTGTGCCCTTCTCTTCTATTACTAACTCCAGACTTTGCTCCTTTCACCTTGCCACTCCTTATGCCTGGAATAAACTATCTGAGTCTGTACATCAGGAGCCTTCTCTGACCTTTTTCAAATCCAGGCTGAAAACTCACCTCTTTGCTGCCGCTTTCGGATCTTGACTCACCTAATCTCCTTTATGTTTCCTTACCATTCCTCCTAGATGTATCCCTGTCTACACCTACTGTATTGTCTTTCTTGACTAGATTATAAGCTCTGATGAACAGGGACTGTCTCTTACATGTCTGTGCAGCGCTGCATACGTCTTGTAGCACTATACAAATGCTCAGTAGTAGTAGTAGAAGCAATAGAGAGGATGGCAAAAGACTTAAACCATTTGCAAGAATACTCAAGGGTTTGTCAACTGTGCATTTAAAATAATACAAATAATACATTTCAGATGCAGACAACTAGGGGTGGTCAAGCAAAAAAAAATTAATTTCGGGTCGTTTTGTTTTACATTTTTGTTTTCCTTCATCTTGTAATTGTTTTGTCAATAATGCATACTATTGAGCAATAGTGTGCACTATTGATGCAAACCAGGAAATGATGTCAATTTCATCATTTCCCATTTTGCTCAAATTGGATCCAAGAAAGCACAGCCCTACAGACAACCACAGACTATGTAACACCCCTTTGCCTACAGTATGTTCGCAAATTCAGACCCTCACACAGGGAATGATACAGTCCACATAGTCTTCTGGTTTGATATGTGCTCTCTGCCAGAAGAGGGTGTACCGGGAGCCCCGAATGGAATCTAGGAACTGGGAGTGAGATTGCTGCTAGTGACACCATGGAAAGGCAAGATAACAAAAAAACATATCATCTATCCTCATGTAAGCTCTCAATTCATGTTTGCTGTTTCATGACATTTGCTGTTTACTGCTGTAAGAGCCTACTCTGGGCAGGATTGGAGAGGCTAGGCCCAGAGCAGGGTGGAGCAGTGAAGGAGCCAAGCAAGATCAGGAATCAGGAGAAATAGTGGTGGCAGGACAGAAGCAGAAACCAGAAATGGTGCAAGAACCAGACCTGGTGAAACTGTGGCGAGACTGGAGCAGAAACCGGATGTGACACAGGAGCAGGAGAACTAGACAAGTGGGGTATAAAAGAACATGCCGCTAAGCAGTGAAGGGGAGCTGGATACCAATAAATGCAGGTCAGGCCCACCAAAAAGTACTGAACCAACAAGGTCTGTCTGACTGGCTTTTTTACAGTGTATTTAGTGTCTCATAAGATACACTTCTTGCTAGTCCGATGGGTTCCTGTGGAGGTAAGGAGGGGGGAGCATGCTTCTTCTGCTGCTCATGGTCTTACTACTGGAACTTAGTCTCACTCTCTGCAGTCTCCTCTGTTCAATCTGTAATCCTGTGGCCTCTGGTCCTTGAGGTTGTGGGTTTGATGCCTGATAACTACCGTTAGGTTATGTGTACATCTCTTTCAGCCTACAGGAAACCCCCTGACTCAGTCTTCTGAAGACCCTCTTGCTAGTTGCAATTCCGACACACCATGAGAGGCTGTTTGGATTCCAGTGGGCTGTTCTTACCAATACCGTGGACCACACTTTCATGTGATCTGTGGTTAGATGCCATCTGGAAAATGACATCCCTGATCAGCCTTTATTCATGCTCCCATGGGAGCTGAGTGACATACCCTGTGTTTTTGGAATGCTGGTCAGAAAGTAACAAGCTGCTCAACTTACCCATGTTGGTTGGACACTACTGGGACCTTTTCTGTTCCTGGGACCCGCAATCTAAAATTAGAATTAACTTCAATGGGAAGTCTGTGTCTCTAGCACAGAAGATCAGGATCAGAGATAAAAACACCTGTTGAAGACCAACAGGCATTCTGATTGCAAATAGACTGTCTCTTCAAAATACTGTAACTGTAAGTCACTGGAACACAAATCTTTTAATATGGAATAACTTTTGTTCCAAGAATAGAAAGTTCAGTTTACCCCTCCAGTAGAGGACAAGTTTTACATCTTCCTGGTTTGCTCTGGACAGAAATGAATTGCTAAATGCAGAACACCATCTACAACTAAATATCACTTAGGAGGGAACCAGCAATTACACTAAGGAAAGGGATCTAGGGGTTGGCATCTTGGATATCCTCACGGTAGCCTATCGGTGTGAAAAAGTCACTGATAAATCAAATGGTATTCTTAGATGCAGAACACTAGTTGGAAAGGGTAATTAATCTCACTTGTGTACAGATCTGTGGTGAAAGCTAACTTGAATACCGTGCCCAGCTCTGCAGACCACATCTCTAGAAGGATATTAAAATAGTAAAGGCAGAAGGATTGATAAGGATGCCATATTAACAGGAGATCTTCATATATTACATTTTCCTACAGAAACAGTTTGAGCATCAGGGGGCACGTGTGTGTCTCATAGAGGTATCAGGAGTGTGCATGCATATATGCATATGTCATAGAGGTGTTGGCATGTGCTTGCATGTGTGTAAGTGCGCGCTATGTTATGGGATGACAGACGAGTACATATGTGTGTCTGTGTCATGGGCATTGTTGACAGGTGCATGCATGTGTGTGTGCATCATTGTGGGTGTTGTGAGTGTGTAAACATGTGCAAGCGTCATGGGGATTTCTCATCCCTACCCCACAATACCCTCCTGTACTCTCTCTCTTTCCCTTCACCCAGTAGTGCACTCTCCCCGTCCCATCCCAACCAACTTGCACTCTCACCTTCCCCTGCCTTTCACTCCCTCACTTGCATTCTTTCAAGCCTCAGCCCCTCTTCTGATGCTGCCCCTCCCCAATGTATCATTTCTGATCTTCACATTTTTTTTCTAAAATGTCCCATCACATCACTCAGAGAGGCTGATGCAATAGAGTGTGGGAAGCTTTGTGCAGAGTTTAGTGTAGCTTCTGCACACAATTTTCTATGCTACTGTCACCACCTTATGCAAAAAGGTGTTTTGGGCATGAGCTGTGCGCAAGCGCTTCTGTTGACATGAGCACATGGCTCATTTAAATACCATAGATATGTAGGTATTGCCTATGAAGAGAAAGGATAAAAGTTAGCTCATTCGTCTTTGGTCAACATTAGTGAGGATTTCATGCCTGATTCTTCTGCTTACTGTGAACATAAAGAACCTGCAATTATTTTCTGACTTTGTTGAAGGGGATGGTTAAAAAAATGGCAGGTGATTAGGAGCTAAGTGGGAGGTAAAGTGCTGGACTGCTGACATAACACAATACAATGATATTTCTGTACAGAATAATATTAATGAAGCCTGATGTACAGACTCAGTTTGTTCCAGGCATAAGGAGCAGCAGGTTGAAAGGATCGAAGTCTGGAGATGGCAGTGGAAGAAAAGGGCAAAGAGAGGAGCAAGCCAGTAGAAGAGCGGAGTTCACGAGGAGGGGTGTAGGGAGAGAGGAGAGAAGAAAGGTAGTGAGGAGCAGTAGAATGAATGCACTTATAGGTCAGAAGGAGAAGTTTGAATTGGATACAGAAAGAGAAGAGGAGCCAATGAAGTGACTTAAGAAGAGGGGTTATATGAGTATGTTCGGGCTGGTGGAAAATTAGCTGCACAGCAGAGTTCTGAACAGATTGAAGGGGAGAGAGATGACTCAGAGTAAGACCAGCAAGGAGGAGGTTGCAATAGTCAAGACAGGAGGTGACTAAAGAGTGGATAAGTATTTTAGGAGTGTGTTCAGAAAGGAAGGGGTTAATGTTATAGAGAAAGAAATGACAGGTTTTAGCAATCAGTTGGATGTGTGTGGAAAAGGAGAGGGTGGAGTCAAAGATGACTCCAAGGTTGCAGGCTGAGAAAACAAGAAGTAGAAGGGTATTATCTACAGAGATAGAGAAAGGAGGAAGAGGGGAGGAAGGTTTAGGGGGGGAAATAAGAAGTTTAGTTTTGGCCATGTTCAATTTGAAATAACGATGAGACATCCAGGCAATGATGTCAGAAATGCAAGCAAAGATACGGGCCTGGAGTGATAGATATAAGAAGCAGATAGATAGATCTGAGAGTCATCTGCATAAAATGATACTGAAAGCCATGGGAGGAGCAATGGGTATAGAGACACAAAAGGAGAGAGCCTAGAACACACCCTTGGGATACACCAATGAGAGTGGGATAGTAGTAGAGGAGGAACCACCAGAACAAACACGGAAAGAGTGATGGGAGAGATAAGAAGAGAACCAGGACAATACAGAGCCCCTAAAACCAAGTGAGGATAATGTGTCGAGGAGAAGGTGGTAGTCAAAAGAAGCAGAAAGGCCAAGAAGAATGAGGATGGAGTAAAGGCCCTTGGATTTAGCCAGGAACAAGTCACTGAAGACTTTGGCAAGAGCAATTTCAGTAGAATGTAAGGGACGAAATCCAGGGAGAAATTCAAGGCAACAGCGGAGAACTGCACATTCAAGAAGTTTGAAAATGAAGGGAAGAAGGGAGATGGGTCGATAATTAGTAGGACAAGTAGCATCAAGTGAAGATTTCTTGAGGAGAGGTGTGACCACAGCATACTTGAAGGCTGAATGGACAATTGCAGTGGAGAACAATAGGTTGAGAATATGAGAGATGGAAGGGATGACAGAGGAGGAGAGGGAATTAAGGAGACGGATGGGGATAGGATCAGAGGAACAGGTAGTAAGTTTAGAAGAGGAAAGAAGACGGGAGATTTCCTCATCAGAGATCTTAGAAAAGGATGAAAGGGTAGCAGAGATTGAGGGGAGAAGTTGGTATTGAAGAGGGGGGGAAGAGGGAATGAAGGTAATCTTGTGGGAATTTGGAGTGTAATCTTGTGGACTTTGTCATGGAAATAGTTGGCTAGGGTTTGGGCAGAAAGTGAAGGAGGGGTCAGAGGCGGAGGAGAGAATTGAGAAGTGATGATGGAGATCAGAGGCAAGAGAGTTAGTTAGATAGAAAGAGTAGTTTTGCTTGGCGAGTGCTATGGCGGATTGGGAGGAGGCAAGCCTGAATTTGAAGTGAAGAAAGTCTGTAAGGGCCTTACAAATGTGCTCAGCTGACCGGGCTCAGGAGTATAAATAGCAGGTGGTTGAAGACAGCCAGGGTTGAGGTATAGTGCGCCTCACAGGATATGACATGGGTGGAGCAAGAGCATCCAGAGCAGAGGAGAGAGCAGTATTATAGGAAGTTATAGCCTCATCTACAGACTTAGAAGACAAGGTGAAGGAAAGAGGTGATGAGACAGTAGTGGAAAGAGCCAATGGATTGATAGCATGAAGATTCCTAAAAAGGTAGGAGGAGACTGGGCAAGATTGAGGTGGGGAGTGATGAAGAGTGAAGCACAGAATTGCATTCCAGAATATGTGCACGAGTGCTGATACAATTTTTTTTGTGTACATGATATAGCTGCTGTTATTGTTGAACTATGTGTGCATGCTCCTGGCATGGTCTCCCATGTTATCGCAACTTAGTTGCATCTTACTTGGTTACTACACTGGGGAGCAAAATATTTCTTGATACTTGTGTTAGGGAACCATGTGCTGAGCTTTAGCATATGACTCTAATGCAATTTCTTCTCTCCTACTCTCAGACACACTTCTGAATCCTCTTAAATGAGTTGGGAACCTCTGCCATTCCTCATTCTATAGACCCCTCCTACACATCACAATTCTTATATTACTTTACTTCAGCCTACTAGGAAAAATAGGAACCAAACTAGGCTACGTTAATGGCTAAATCACGTACTTCTGGCAAAGGGTTCTGGAGTCATCAATACTGCCCTGTGTTTTACATTGCTAATTGCTTAATACACAGGACATTGTTCTGAGTGAGTGAAGAAGTTCAGGCAGCCAGCTCTACGTTTTCTCATGATCTTGACTCAGAATTGTATTTATATAAAGTTCACACTGAACAATGGGAAATAGTTCTAGAAAGTCTATCTCAAATACAGAAACGTCTTGTATGGGAGCGAGCTTGGTGGTGATATTTGATTCCCCAGTATAGTATCTATGTACTGTGATATAGCTAGTCCATACCATTTGATTTTGGATGCACAAGAAATAATAATAAGAATAAAAATCTTTAAAAATAAAGTCTAAGGAGAATGTTTGCTAAGCTGCGCTAAGGTTTTGCAGGCATCACACGTTGGGAGTAATCAATGGGCTGGAGGAGCATACAGCATGGCCCCAGTACATACCACGCTGATTTGGACCCTAACGTGCACTGGCAGCAACCATGCTTAATGCAGATGCACTTAATGCCTCCCATTGAGGTGACCTTAACTGCACCCACGCTAACTGCAACATTGATGGTGTATGTCCATTGTCAACCCATAAGAACATAAGAAATACCATTCTGAGTCAGACCAAGGTCCATCAAGCCCAGTATCCTGTTTCCAATGTAGCCAATCTAGGTCATAAGTACCTGCCAAGTTCCCAAAAAGGTACACAGATTGCATATTACTTATCTTGGGATAAGCAGTAGATTTAACTGGTCCTCCTTAATAATAGTGTATGGACATTTCCTCCAGGAACTTGTCCAAACCTTTTTTAAACCCACCTACACTAAGAGCTTTTACCACATCCTCTGGTAGCAAATTCCAAAGTTTGATTGTGTGTTGAGTGAAAAAATATTTTCTCTTATTAGTCTCAAATGGGCTACATTGTACTTCATTGCATGTCCCCTAGTCTTCCTACTTTTTAATAAACAACCATTCTAGGTTTACCCGTTCCACTCCATTCATTAGTTTGTAGACCTCTATCATATCTTCTCTCAACTGTCTTTTTTTCAAGTTGAAGAGTCCTAACCTTTTAAAACTTTCCTCATAGAGGTATCCTTCGATTCCCTTTACCATTTTGGTAGCTCTTTTCGGTACCTTTTCTAATTCTTCTATATTCTTTTTAAGATGTGGTGACCAGAATTGCAAAAAATATTCAAGGTATGATTGCACCATGGAACAATACAGAGGCATTATAATATCCTTGGTTTTATTCTCCATTCCTTTCCTTATGATTCCTAGCATTCTATTTGCTTTCTTGGCCAATGCTGCACACTGAGCAGAAGGTTTGAACGTATTATGTACGATGACACCTAAATCCTTTTCCTGAGTGGTGATTCCTAATGTGGAATCTTGCATTGTGCAACTGTAGTTTTGGTTGTTCTTCCCTAACTGCGTAACTTGGCATTTGTCCACATTAAATTTCATCTGCCATTTGGACATCCAGTTTTCCAACTTATCAAGGTCCTCTTGCAATTTTTCATAATCCTCTTGCATTTTAACAACTTTGAATAATTTTGTGTCATCCACAAATTTAATCACCTCACTCTTTATTCCAATTTCTAGGTCATTTATGAATATGTTAAAAAGCAGCAGGCCCAGCACAGATCCCTGGAGTATTCCACTATTTACCTTTCTTAACTGAGAAAATTGGCCATTTAGCCCTACTCGTTGCTTTCTATCTTTAAAACAGTTCTTGAGTACACAGCCTCCCATCCCATGACTTTTTAATTTTGCCAAGAGTCTGTCATGAGGGACCTTGTCAAAGATTTTCTAAAAATCCAGATGCACTATATTGGCTGGCTCACCTTTATCTACCTGTTTATTCACACCTTAAAAAAATATAACAGATTAGTAAGACAAGACCTTCCTTGGCTAAAACCATGTTGGCTTTCTCTTATTAAACCATGACTATCTACGTCAGGGGTCTCCAACTCCAATCAGGGTTACAGGATGTACCTAATGAATAAGCAATTTATCTCAGGTATATTCATTAGGGATATCATGAAAATCTGGTTTGGTGCCTTGCAGGACTGGAGTTAGAGAACCCTGATCTACAGTAATTTTATTTTTTAATGGTTTCTACCATTAACCATGATATCCCCGAATAGATAAACCACCATTGTATTTAGTTTCCCCTATTTTGCCAAGTTATACCTCCTGTTAAATGTAATGACCAGACAGATGTAAACTGTTGGATGTTTTCTGTTTAATGTAAACCGCGCTGATGTCTAATAGTGCGGTATATAAGAATTGTTAATAAATAAATAAAAAATAAATAAATAAATAAATAAATTTTGCCCGGTACTGACATCAGGCTCACTGGTCTGTAGTTTCCTGGATCATCCCTGGAACGCTTTTTAAAAATTGGTGTTACATTGGCCATTCTCCAGTCTTAAGGTACTACAGATGATTTTAATGATAGTTCACAGAGCACTAATAGTTGGTCTGCAATCTCATATTTCAGTTCTTTCAGCACCTTTGGATGTATGCCATCTGGTCCAGGTGATTTGCTACAATTTAGTTTATTTAATTGTAATACATCTTCAATTCTTCTGATATATCACCTTTAAATACTATTTCAGGCATGGGTAACTTCAGTACCATACCTAACCCTGTGCAAGCAGTGCAGCTGCACAGGGTGCAAAAGCTTAGGGAGCACATTTCAGCTGTCTGCTGTTGCCCCACTGCCACCACTTTTTCTTCTCTCAGTGGCAGCAGGGCAACAGCAGGCAGCCGAAATGTACCCCTTAAGCCTTTTCATGGCACTTTAAGCAGGTATGGTCCCTCCCTTCTCTGACATGATGTCAGATCAGGGAGGGACAGATCTGCTTAAAGTGCCAGCGACTGGCACATCGGGTGTGCCTCCCCTCTCCCACCTTCATCCAGCCACTTTATGCTCTTGCCCTGCTGCCGGCACCACTGTGGAGAAAACAGAGAGTGGCAGCAGCAAGGTAAGAACAGAAAGTGTGAAGGTGTGAAAGTGTGATGTATGCCCGATGTGCAAGCCACACAGGGAGCAATCTTGGCTCGGTACAGCCCTGGGTAACATCCATACATCTTTTTAAGTAAAGATTGAAGAAATGAATTCATTCAGTTTCTTTGCTACAACCTAGTGCTCCCTTAGTGCCCCTTTTACCCTGCTATCATCTAATGGTACAAATGACTCTTACAGGTTTTTTGCAACAAATGTACTTGAAAAAGGTTTTTAATGTGTGTTTTGCTTACATGGCAAGCTTTCCTTCACATTCTCTCTTTGCCTGCCTTACAATGCCTTGCATCTAATTTGCCAGTGCTTATGTTGTTGCCCGTTTCCATCATTTGGCTTCTTTTTCCATTTCCTGAAAGATGATTTTTTGGCTACAACAGCCTCTCTGACCTCATTTTTAAACCAGTTTTTTGGACTTCCTTCTACCTTTCTTAAAGTGTGGAATGTATCTTGTCTGCATTTCCAAGATAGCATAGGTATTCACCTGTAACAGGTGTTCTCCAGCGATAGCAGGAATCAGTTCTCACATATGTGCTCCGTCAGCGCTGACAGAGCCCATGCGGAGCATTTCCCCAGCTTTCACAGAAAGTCTTTGGGAATACTATCACACATGTGTGGTCCCCTTCATGTCCAAGGATGCCATCTTGCTCAGTCAGATGACATAGCAAAAAGGACTTTAACAATGTAGGGAAGCAGCTCCAAGGGGAGGAGGGAGGATTGTGAGGACCAATTCCTGCTGTCCCTGAAGAATACCTGTTACAGCTGAGTAACTACACGTTCTTCAGGAACAAGCAGGAAGTCAGTCCTCACATATGGGACTCCCTAGCTCCAGGCTGCTGAGGACTGAGCCATGACAGTACCACCAGCGACCTATCAGGTAGTCGAGAGTTGCAGAAGAGTCCTCACAGAGACTCTGCAAGATCTAGCATCCAGCGATACTATCACTCTGGTAGCCTGAACACAGAAGAGTCAGAGGGCAGTAGTTGCCTACACCCCGAAAATATTACGGAGAACTGCCTGCCCGAAGGCACTGTCCCTGCGGGACTCACTCTCCAGGCAGAAATGAGGTACAAATGTATGAATCGAAGACCATGTGACGGCCCCATGAATTTCCGGCACCGGCACTGAGATGAGGTTGGCCACCGATGTAGCCATGGCCCGCACGCGATGTGCAGTGATCCGGTGCAAAAGGGAGAGACCCGCTTGCTCATAGGTGAGGGCAATGCAGTCCACCACCCATGTGGACAGAGTCTGCTTCATTACCAGGATCCCCAGTCTACTGGGGTCATATGATACAAAGAGCTTTGTGATGGGCCTCGTTCCTCTGCAGGTAGAAGGACAGGGCCTGCTTGCAGTCTAGCATATGCAAGATGAGTTCCTCCTTGCCGGTGTAAGGCCGTGGGAAGAAGGTGGGGAGGACCACCTCCTTGCTGAGGTAGAAGAGGGATACCACCTTGGGGAGTAATTTGGAATATGTGCGAAGCACTACCCTGTTCTTATAGAATCTTGTACTATATAGCGGATCTGCCACCAAGGCCTGGAGTTTGCTCACTCTCTAAGTGAACATGATGGCCACTAGAAACACCACTTTTCAGGAGAGGTATCACAGATAGCAGGTGGCCAGGGGCTCGAACGGCAGCTTGGTGAGTTGGGAGAAAACCACATTAATGTCCCATTCTGCCACTGGGGGGGGGGGGGGGTGAAGAGGGGGCTTCAATAGTAGGAGGCCCTGGAGAAACCCAGAGACCAGGGGTTTTCCCTCTACAGGATGATAGCGAGCGGCTATGGTGCTCAGGTATACCCTCACCAAATTAGACTTTAGGCTGGTGTGCAAGAGGTGCAGCAAGTATTGTAGCACTAGTTGCACATGGCAGGAGGGTGATGGCGAGCGGCTATGGTGCTCAGGTATACCCTCACCGAATTAGACTTTAGGCCGGTGTGCAAGAGGTGCAGCAAGTATTGTAGCACTAGTTGCACATGGCAGGAGGATGATGGCGAGCGGCTATGGTGCTCAGGTATACCCTCACCGAATTAGACGTTAGGCCAGTGTGTAAGAGGTGCAGCAAGTATTGTAGCACTAGTTACACACCAGATGGAGATTCTCCTCCATTTGAAGGCATACGCCCATCTGGTGGAGAGTTTTTGGGAGGCCAACAGGATCTCTTCAACTTCTCCTGGGAGACTGAAGGGAGCCAAGGCTACCCTTTCAGCAGCCACGCCATCAATGCTAGGGACCTCAGGTTTAGGTGCAGGAGGGAGCCCTCCTCCTGGCACAGAAGGTACGGATCCTGACCCAGTGGGACCAGAAGCACCACTGACAGGGAGAGCATCAGAGGAAACCAAGGGGGTGATCAGGGTGTGATCAGGGGGTGATCAGGATCACTAATTCCCATTCGCTCTGGATTATGAAGAGAGTCTTGGCCACCAGAGGAATTGGTGGGAAGGCATAGAGGAGGCCCTGAGACCGCAGGATCAGGAAGACATCTGCTGCTACTCTCTCTGGATGTGTCTGGCATGAACAGAAGCGGGGCAGCTGTGTGTTATCCAAGGAGGCAAACAGGCCTGCTCCAGAGGCGGAAGAGTTGCTGCGCCGCCTTGTGGTGCAGACACCATTCATGCGGCTGGAGGACTCTGCTGAGCTTGTCCACCAAGCAGTTGTTCTGGCCTGGAAGATATACTGCTTGTAGGAGCATTCCATGGCATACTGCAAAGGCGAGGAGAGCCACCGGTTCCTGGTTGATGGAGTACGAACCCGTGCCCCTTGCTTGTTCACATAGAACATGGTGACCTGGTTGTCCATCTGGATCAGCACAGGACAGTTGCACAGGAGATGATGGAACATTCGCAAGGCTAGGAAAATGAGCCCGAGTTCCAGGAGGTTGATCTGCAGGAGAGACTCCTCTTGCGACCAACTCCTTGAGTGCAGAGGTCTCCGCAGTGTGCTCCCCAACCCATAAGAGAGGAGTCCGTGGTTAGGACCATCTGCGGTGCAGGTGCCTGGAATGGCATCCCCTCCTGGAGGTGGCATAGGGTCTGCCACCAGTTGAGGGAGTCTGACAGTTGGCGGATGATTCTGACCCTGTCGCATAACCTGCCCATGGCTTGGGTCCACTTGGAGCGGAGGCACCACTGGGCTGCCTGCATGTGCAAGTGGGCTAGGGGCATGACATGAACTGTTTGAGGCCATGTGGCCCAGCAACCGGAGGAGGAGGCGAGCCAGTACCAACTGGCGATTCTGTACCTCTCTTGCCAGCTGCACAAGGCAAAATACCCTCTCCTTTGGGAGGGAGGCCTTGACTTGCAATTGTTCAGCAGGGCACCAGGTTTTGGGATGGAGAGAGGTGGATTTAGGGTAATTGATGACAAACCCCAGGGGTGCAGGAGGCAGATTGTTTGCCCTGCGGCATGGCTGACCTCGAGGGCCATGCTGCCTCTGATGAGCCAGTCATCCAGATAGGGGAAGACAAAGGCCCCTTGCAAGTGCACATGGGTGGCCACGACCGCCAGGCACTTTGTAAAAACTCTGGGTGAGAAGGCAAAGCCGAATGGAAGTACCCTGTACTGGTAGTTCTCTCCTCTCACCACGGATCTTAGGTACTGTCTGTGGTAGGGTTGGATCAGGATGTGGGTATATGCATCCTTTAGATCTAAGGAGCACAGCCAATCTCTCTGGTGGAGATAGGGCAGCAGAGTTCCAAGGGAGAGAATCTTGAACTTCTCCTTCACCAGAAACTTGTTCAAGTTTCGCAGGTCTAGTATAGGCTTGAGGCCTCCAGTTCTTTTGGGGACAAGGAAATACCTTGAGTAGAAACCTTTTCCCCATAGCTGTTTGGGTGCAGGATCTACCAACTTGTCCCTGAGCAAACTCGCGAGTTCTGACAGGAGCAAGGTCTGGTGAAGGAGAAGCCGCAACAGCTCTCCCAGGAAGAACACTGGGGGTGTTTGTTGGAACCTGAGGTGATAGTCCTCCTTTTCTACTTGCAGGACCCACTGGTCCATGGTGATCCCGGCCCACCTGTGGGCAAAAAGCATCAGGCGGCCCTCAATGGGTTGGGGAGAGTCTTCTGGGAGAGAGGAGGCCCTGCCCAGAGAGTCAAAAGCTTCCCCCAGGCTGGGTGGGAGCTGGTGTCTGGGGCTTCTGGGCCTTTGGCTTCCTCAGCACATGGCCCTGGTTCTTAGGTTGGTGGCCCTGTTGCTGTTTCCCTGGGAAGGGCTGGTAGTGGCCCTGGTGGAAAGGACCCTTCTTCCTCGGGAAGGGTGGTCTCTTTCCTGACAGCTTCTTCCAGGGATGGGTTAAGGTTTTCCTTGAGAGCCTTTGCCTGGTTATGACCTCAACCTCTATCTCGGCTGCTTTGTCGGCCATGGGTTTGCCAAACAAGTTTTTCCCCATGCAGGGGACTTTCTTGCACCCATTGTTCGAGGTCAGAGATTTGTAAACAGGCCTGGCGCTGGGCCCCAATGCCCGCTGCTGCTACACTTGCTGCAGTTTCAAAGTCGTCATAGGCAGCATGAGAGAGGAACTTTGAGCAGTCCCGGATCCCGGTGGTCAAGGCTTGGCACCTCTGGAGGGGTTCCCCCATTGAGATCCGCAGAAAAGCCTGTCAGCTCTTGGATAAGGCCCTAGAGGTACATATCTAGACTTATACCTGGCAGCTCAGCAGGGACCACTGGAAGCACTTGCGCCCAAGGGCATCGAGGGCTCTGGCTTCCCTGCCCGGGGGGACAGAAGAGTAGTTCTTCTGGCTTTTAAGGTTTTGCATCAAGAACTCCACTACCATGAAGTTATGCGGGAGTTGGGACTTTTGGAATCCTGGCCCCTTCTTGACGCGGTAGATGAAGTTGAGGCGCGGCTGACCACCAGCACCGAGGCCAGGGTCTACAACATTTGCAAGAGGAGGTTCTCCAGGATGGGCTGTACCAGCACTGTGAGAGAGAGTCTCCTTTGGCGGCGACTCATACTGGAGAATCCCCAGTTCCTTGGTACGTGGGTCCTTTTCTGACTCTGTCAGGACTGAGAGGGCCCCCAGGCCATGTCCCGTAAAAAGTTGTGGAAAGCCACATCCTTGGGTGGGGAGCGGTGCCGGGGTTCCGGAGTGGATGGCTCCGAGGGTATGTCTCAGTATCGAGAGGTCTCGGGGGATTCCTTGACATCTGTCTCCCAGTTGGAGCCCAAGGGCGTCGAGGATTCCGAGGCTTGGGGTTCTCATGACTCTAGATCAGCCCAAAGGAACTGGGATTCCCCAATGGGTCTCGGGTCAGACTCCCAGAAACTAGCTGGAGAGGACCAGACACCTGAAGATCTGGACTGGGACCTCAATTGGTGCCAAGGACTCATTCGAGGCCAGTGGCGCTCAGGTCCTGGCCCGATGTCCGGGGACTCCCCCGGAATCAGGGGCCCAGTTGTCGGGGCAGATGATGCGGGTGAACCTGACATCATCGCCTGCTGCAAGGCCAGGATGGCAGAGATATTCTTCTCCAGGGCCACCATCCTGGACTCTATACCAGGAGGCTCTGTAGCTTTCAGTATGGGCACCGAGGGTCTCGGGCCTGAAGCCAGCATCTTGTGAGTGTGATCTCAATGAGGACCACAGCCTTGGGGAGCCTTGTATGGTCGCCGGTTGAGGACTCTCTCTTAGAGACCCTAAGGGGGCACTGCTCGGAGCCATCCGTGTCCCTCTGCGGGACTTTACCGGGTTTCACCGGTGGAACCTCGACTGGCTTTGAGGCTTTTTTCTTTAAAGGGTCCAGCATCTTCGTAGATGAGCTGCTGCTGCAGGACTCAGAAGATGCCCAGGCCTTACGGGATGTGCTCAGCTTGGGGCTCAGTGTCAGGGAAGCCGATGCCGAGTCAGACCACATGAAAAGCTTCTCCTGCAACTCCAACCATTTTCTGTTGGTTCTCAGAGTCATGGTCTGGCACAGGTCGCAGGTGGTACTGTCATGGTCCGGGCCAAGGCAGTGCAAGCAGCAGTCATGGGTGTCTGTGACAGACATGGTCTTACTACAGCTGTCGCACCTCTTGAACCCATCGGGGAACATGGTGGGAGACACCCGCCTGGGGTCAATGACTCCTGGGAGAAAAAGGGCACAAACGCTTGTCGAGGCAAGCCTCACTAAAAAAGAAGAAAAGAGCCAAAGATGGCATCGGGGACAGCGCTGGTTCAAGGTGGGAAGAGGAACCGGTACGCAATCCGAGCAAAAACCCAACTTTTGAAGATAATTTTTAAAGGATTTTTCCGAGGGAAAAGGATATACGTCTGTTGGCTCAGTGGAGAAAAGGAGACCGAGCAAGATGGCACCCTTGGGCAGGAAGGGGACCATGCATGTGTGGTAGCATTCCCAAAGGCTTTCTGTGAAAGCTGGGGAAATACTCTGTGTGGGCTCCATTGGCGCCGGCATCACCCATATGTGAGGACTGACTTCCTGCTTGATCCTGGAGAAAGTATTTTTAAACAAATGGCCAGTTTGATGTAAACCTTTAACTTTTGCAGCTGCTCCGTTTAGTTTTTTCTTAACTATTTTTCTCATTTTATCATAGTTTCCATTTTGAAAGTTTAAAGGTAGTACTATGGATTTCCTTGCCACAATCCCTTCATTTATTAAATCAAATGGAATCATGTTATGATCACTGTTGCCAAGTGGCCCCAACACTGTTATCTCATGCATCAGATCCTGTGTTCCAGTAAGGACTAGATCCAAAATAGCTTCCCCTCTTGTCGGTTCATGAACCAGCAGCTCCAAGAAGCAGTCATTTACTTGATCGAGAAACTTTATCTCCCTAGCATGTCCTGCTGTGACATTGATCCAGTCGATACCAGGTAATTGAAATCACCCATTATTACTGTGTTGTAACTTTTGTTAGCTTCCCTGATTTCTTTTAGCATTTAATCATCCGTCTGTTCGTTCTGGCCAAGTACATCCCCACTGCCATTGCCTTCTCCTTTTTTACATAGAATTTCTATCCATAGAGATTCTACAGTGTATTTTGTTTCCTGCAAAACTTTTATCCTGTGTGATTCAATGCCTTTTCTAACATCGGGTAAATCAAATTGGTGGAGGGGTTTCACTCTATCACTGTGATATACTTTGTACACAAATATAATGGTATCTCATTGGTTGTCGTCCTTCCACCAGGTCTCTGAGATGTCAATTATATCTAACCTTTCATTTAGTGCTATATATTCTACCTCTCTCATCTGATTTTTTTAGACGTCCAGCATTTGCAAACAGGCATTTTAGTGGTTGTATTTTATTCATATTTACAATCTGGTTATCAGTTGACAGGGGTAATTTGGTATCATTCAGTTCTATCTGCTCTGTACTTAAATGCATCTGGGCTATTTTTATCTTTATTGAAACCTGCTCTATTAGGATGCCCTAAGTTCCCTCTTTTGCTAGTATTCTTCAAGGATACATCCTTCCGATCAATGCACTCTAGGGAGATTGTCGGTTTTCCCCTATTATTTAGTTTGAAAGTTGCTCTATCTCCTTTTTAAGGGTTAATGCCAGTAGCATGATTCCACCCCGGTTAAGGTGGAGCCCATTCTTTTGGACCCCACCCCCTTCCCCAGAATGTTTCCTAGTTCCTAACAAATCCAAAACCCCCTTCTTTATATCATCTTCTCATCCACACATTGTGACTTCAGAGCTCTGTCTGCCTTTTGGGTCCTGCACGTGGAACGTGAAGCATTTCTGAGAATGCTACCCTGGAAATTCTGGATTTCAACTTCCTACCTTTTAGCCTAAATTTGGCCTTCAGGACCTTCCTCCCACATTTTGCTATATCATTAGTACCAACATGTATCAAGACAGCAGGCTCCTCCCCTCCCTAAAACCTTGTCTAGGTGGCATGTGAGGTCCGCTACCTTCACACTAGGCAGGCATGTTACCAACTGATCCTCAAGTTCACCAGCCACCCAGTTATCTACATGCCTAATAATTGAATCAACAACTATAATTGCTGTCCTAACCCTTCCCTCATAGGCACATGACCCTGGAGAAACCACTTCAGTACCAGAGGGTTTTACATCACCTGGAAGACAGGTCTTAGCTACAGGATCACTTCCTGCCACACAAAGGTGATGCTGTTTTTTCATATGATCTCTTTCCTCTGTGGCATCAGAGAAGCTGCCAGACTGGAGGTGGGACTTCAGTACTACATCCCTAAAGGTCTCATCTATATACCTCTCTGTCTTCCTCCAAATTTGCTACTCTAGCCTCCAGAGATTGGACCCATTCCCTGAAAACAAAGAGCTCCTTATACCTGGTGCATACATAAGACCTCTCACCAACTGGGAGAAAATCATACATGTGACACTCAATGCAAAAGACTGGATAGCCCCCACCATGCTGTTGGACTGCTGTCTGTAACTTAGTTTTAAGGATTTGTTTAGCTATTTAAGATGTCTACTTACTTAAAGCTGCTAAGGATACTTCTACAAATTCAACTATACCTAATAAGTTTAAAGGATGTTGCTCACCTCAAGATTAATTAATTTCAGGGCCTTCATTAATCTATCCCTGATGAGGATAACCAACAAAACATGAAAGTGAATTTGACTACCTCTTTCTATTTAATATTTTTAAGAGCCGATAAATCTAAGATTATGCTTGGGGTGGGTGGGAGTCAGGGTGGGTGGGAGGAAAAACAGTAAAAACTGGCTTGCTACACAATGCGCTGACCTGTGTTCTTAGGTAATTTCTTAAAAATATCCTGGGTGATTCACACAGCCCTTGGTTTGATGGAGGAAGCCTTTCAAATTGCCCCTTTGATCTATCACTTGGCTTTAACACCTATTTAAAACAAATTTCACAGGTCTTTTGCCTCCTAACTGGAAAGGTGCTTTGTAAAGAACTCTAGAAACAATTTCTTTAATTCTACTCAAGGAAGATTTACCCTATTCTACATTCTATGTTAAGCTATACTCTATCTGATTTTGATTTAAATGAAAGCTCTCTGGTATTACTAAGCCCTGACTTAACTTTTGAAAGGGAGACTATGATAAAATGGGGAAAATAGTTAAGAAAAAACTAAAAGGAGCAGTTGCAAAGGTTGGGTGTTTTTGAAAACTACTATCTTGGAAACCCAGGCCAGCTGTATTCCACGTTGTAAGAAAAGTGGAAGGAAGTCCAAAAAACTGCCAGGATGGTTTAAAGGTGAGGTCAGAGAGGCTGATGTTGCCAAAAAAGCATCTTTCAGGAAATGGAAAAAAGAGCCAAATGATGAAACGTGGAAACAGCACAAGTACTGGCAAGTCAAATGCAAGGCATTGATAAGGCAGGCAAAGGGAGAATTTGAGAAGAAGCTTGCTGTGGAAGCAAAAATATGATAGAGGGGTTAAAGGGGCACTAAGAGGCGACAAGGCGATAGTGGAGAGACTGAATTAATTCTTTGCTTTGGTCTTTACTGAGGAAGATGTGGGGATGTTACCCATGACTGAAGTGGTATTTAAAGGTGTGGAATGGAAGGAAATATAGATACATCGGGAAGATGTATTACAACTATTAGATAAACTGAAGAGTAGCAAATCACCTGGGCCGGATGGTATACATCCAAGGGTGTTGAAAGAACTGAAATATGAGATTGCAGACCTGCTATTAGTAATCTGTGAATTTTCATTAAAATCATCTGTAATACCTGAAGACTGGAGGATCGCCAATGTAACAGCAATTTTTAAAAAGGTTTCCAGGGGTGATCCGGGAAACTACAGACTAGTGAGCCTGATGTCAGTACTGGGAAAAATGGTAGAAACCATCATAAAGAGCAAAATTACTCAGCATGTAGATAGTCATGGCCTAATGGGAGACAGCCAACATGGCTTTAGACAAGGAAGATCTTGTTTTACTAATCTGTTATGTTTTTTTGAAGGTGTGAATAAAGAGGTAGACAAAGGTGAGTCGGTTGATATAGTGTAACTGGACTTTCAGAAAGCCTTTGACAAGGTCCCTCATCAGAGACCTTTGGCAAAACTAAAGAGTCATGGGATAGGAGGCAGTGTACTATTGTGAATCAGGAACTGGTTAAAAGATAGAAAGCAGAGGGTAGGGCTAAATGGCCAATTTTCCCAATGGAGAAAGGTGAATAGTGGTGTACCCCAGGGATCTGTGCTGGGTCCACTGCTTTTTGACATATTTATAAGTGACCTGGAAAAGGGAATAACGAGTGAGGTTATCAAATTTGCAGATGATAAAAAGCTATTTAAAGTTTTTAAAACCCATGAGGATTGTAGAAAATTGCAAGAGGATCTTGATAAATTGGAAGACTGGGCATCAAAATGGCAGATGAAATTTAATGTGGACAAGTGCAAACTTATACACCTAGGGAAGAACAACCCAAACTATGGTTACACAATGCAAGGTTCCACATTAGGAACCACCACCCAGGAAAAAGATTTAGGTGTCATTGTAGATGACATGTTAAAACCTTCGGCCCAGTGTGCAGCAGCGGCCAAGAGAGCAAATAGAATGCTAGGTATCATAAGGAAAAGAATGGAAAATAAAACAAAAGATATTATAATGCCTCTATATCGTTCCATGGTGAGACCGCACCTTGAATATTGTGTGCCATTCTGGTCGCCGTATCTTAAAAAGGATATAGTGTTATTAGAAAAGGTTCAGAGAAGAGCTACCAAAATGGTAAAGGGGATGGAAGGATACTCCTATGAAGAAAGGCAAAAAAGGTTAGGGCTCTTTAACCTGGAAAAGAGACGGCTGAGGGGAGATATGATAGAAGTCTATAAATTAATGAACGGAGTGGAACGGGTAAACGTAGATTGTTTACGTTATCAGAATATAGAAAGACTAGGGGACATCCAATGAAGCTACAGGGTAAACTATTTAAGACTAATAAAAGAAAATATTTTTTCACTCAAAGTGTAATCAAACTCTGGAATTTATTACCGGATGATGTAGTAAAGGTTGTTAGTGTAGCTGGGTTTAAAAAAGGTTTGGACAAGTTTCTGGAAGAAAGATCCATAAACCATTATTAAGAAGGGACCCAGGATATCAATGCTTGACCCAGTACAAGCATTGTGGAACCTGGGTCTTTTGGGGAAACTGCTAGGTACGTATGACCTAGATTGGCGACTGTTGGAAACAGGATACTGGGCTTGATGGACCTTGGTCTGACCCAGTATGCCATATCTTATGTTCTTTTGTTCTTATGACTGACTTAATAAAACGCTAAATTCTAAAATATACAGATTTTTATCAGCTTTAACCCAGTGAAGTCCCTTTTCCCCAAGATTAAGAGAATTTCCTAGCAGGTAAATACAAGTGCAGATTTCTTCCCAGCAGTAGCAGTCCCTCTTGGTAGTCCTTCAAGACTGTGTGCTATCTGCACTCTGCAGACTTACCTATGCTCTATTCATACACCACCCGTTTTCCTCTCTGTTGCACACTAAACAGATAGCACAGAATGAACGCTGTGCTGTCTGTTTAGTGCATATGTTGTTAGCGCGGCCCATTATTGTGTGTTCAAGTGCGTGTTAACAGCTAACACAGTTTAGTAAACATGCTCCTAAGACTCTTGTATTTTGACTCTGAGCTCCAGACTTTTATCTTTGAATTCAGACTTCCACTATGAGATTCCGCTTTTACTTTGGACTCTCTGACTTTTTAATGGACCTCTGTTATGCTGCCAATGAACTCTGGTGCAAATCTGTCCTACATGCCAGCACTAAGGGAAGTCTGAACAGCTCCTGGTGCCTTGCCCTTGGACTCTTGTGAGTTACAAACCCTGAACTGCCTTGTACCCAGGAACCAAAATGGCTTGCAACATTTCTTCCAAAGACTGAAACCTTGCAAGGGTAAAATCAGCTGCCATCCACACAGACTGTCACCCAGAGAGACAGACTGCTAATTCAAACAGTAAGGCTGTACTCATTCATTATTCTCTGCTGTAAATGTTTAAAGTGGGATGTTTTATCTGCAAGGCACAAGGCACAAATTCTAGCCAATCTGAATTTTATAGTATTTAAGGTTGGCTACAGAAATACAGTTTCATGTGGAAACAGCTCTGTTAACATGATTTGTGTCTGTTGTCAACGATTATTTTCTGGTATAATGAAATCCTGCTGCTAAGCCAAGTTACACTCAAGAGTCTGCGTGTCTGATAAGCCAGACCGGATATAAGTAATTTGGCATTTGGCCGATGGGAGGGTTGTAGGTATTTATAATTTTGCTCCAATAAGTTTGTTCTGTGGTCCTTCTCACACTATTACCAGTTCTAATCCTCTTCTGCTTTGCAGAAGACGTGCACCCCATTAAAATTTTTCATACACATTTATAAGTGATTTTGTTTCTCACAGAAAGACTCAAAAATCTAATGTATTATGGACATTTTTTGTGCCTCAGGGATTCCTCTACCTGGGGAAGGCTGCCCGGCAAACGATGGGCCAGCTGGAGTGCTGGGAGTCCATTGTGCTTCACCATCTATGTCATTGGAGCAATTGTTGATTGCAGCCATTTTGAGCAAGCTTCCTTCATTCAGAAATTCACCTTGCAAGTTGGATGTGTGACATTTTATAGATACAAAGCACATTTTGGGGCTGTTAACATGCATAAGTAGCCTATTTCCAAGGACTAGCGCACACGAATGGGTACTTACACACATTGTTGGTCTGTAAGTATAGGTGGAAGTGCAATTGCACGTACATTCAGTGTGGGTATGCATAGGGGCTGAGTTTGGATAGAGAGTAGGTAGAGCATATTGACGCACGTAAGTTGTAAAATATGCACATTCTTAAAAAATTGAGGCACAGACATTTACACCTGCGTGACTAGTTTGATGCATGCCTTTACATCACTCACGCCCCTATTTTATGAAGTACGTGTGTCCTCCATTTTATAAAATAGGCCCTAAATACATGCGTGTTAATGCACATTAACTCCACAGGAGATTAAAAGTACCTTCTACCTGCCCGTTAGTGACATTTGTAATACAAAAAACATTTTTTGCAGTCTTATCTGTACTAACGTTTATGTAAACTGATGCAGTATGGGATTTGTTGACAGTATTTTGTAATCTCCAGTGCTACACAGCAAGTTGCACAATCATCATCATACTATCTTCACCTTGAGGGAAAAAATATTTGCATATTAAAAACTTTTGGGGATCTAATGTTTCTCAAAGTTTTGACCTATGGACTGTATAGCATATTATTCCACTCTGTCAAATATATTAGCAAGCTGAGAGTTGTCCCGTGGCTGCCCAGAGTCTTTCAGCTCTGGATCTCTCGGTACTTTCTGCACAAAGCACATAGTAGTGCAGGTATGGGGTGGCTCCAAAACCAAAAGGTCCCTTGAGATACTTGTGAAATGGTGATAGTATAGCACAATCTACACCCTTTTTGGATAACATCCATATGAAAAATGAAAGACAGTTTTATCTATCTCCAAACTAAAGTTCATCAATCAGCAACAGGAGCAGGGTTTACTCTGGCCCCTGGACCTCTTTCAGGATGCTCTTTAGAGACTCTTCCCATGGGTTCTGGGGCTTCCTTTACTAGTGCCTGAATTTAGTTGATCATTTTCTTCTGAGTGTGCAAAACCTTCTCCTTTACAAGAATGAGACCTTTATCCTCCTGTGAATTCTCCTCTGGGAATACTCTTACTAACATACACTGAGTGCAGAGCATCCTCCTATGTAGAACTTACACTCCCTTGAACCTGGATTCCTGGATACAAATTCCACCTCATTTAAGAAAATGGTGTGAAGATTCCATGGGAATATCGAGTATGGGGGATATTCTCTGTATTAGGAATCAATACCAGACTCCTCAGAGCTCCTCACATCAGCTCCAATAAATTTCTTGTCCTAGAGTACCAGGCCTTCACCATGAGCCTTGGACTTCTTCCTGGAAGTCAGCTGGGAGGAAAGAACAAAGAACCCTTTGGGATCCTTTATTATATTGAAACTGCTTAACCTTAAACATCTTCCATTGGCAAGGACTGATTTAAGATATATGCAATACCAGATAGCAGATCTGAAAGAGCAGGGCAGGAGGGTGGTGTCGGAGAGCCAAACAGATTGAAGAGCCAGAAAAGGAGCAAAGGAAGCCATAGTGTTAGTGTTGCATCTTTGAAATAGCACATGCATGGGGATCCAAGATGGCTGAGGCACCATAATGCTATTCAGCATGGCTCCCTCTTCTTGAATATGGACAAGAGGAAAAGGAAAACATGACTCTTACCCCCTCAAGACTCACAGAAACCTGCTTCTGGACCGATCGACATCTTTGTGAGCCATCTTGGAGCTACTTTTGATAACTCCGTTGAGAGTCTGTGTTTACTGCCACTGACTGTAGGAGCAGTCAGTGTTCAAACTGGGCATGATACTGTACCTCTTTAAGCCGGAGGTATGGGAGTCCCCATCGCAGTTCTGCCCGGTAAGGTCTCCTTCCTCTGTGGCAAGCATCCCGACATTGAAAGATGGCATCAGATCGCTAGGGGCGGTGAGGGACAGGACTTGAGCGGGAGTTAATGTTTGCTAGCGGATATGTGGGGACAGGAGTAGCTGGACTGAATCAGGCTGGGGATATGCTGGTAAACTCTGGAGAAGCAGATTCAGCTATATGGAAGGATAGCCTTGCCCAGTACATTTTAATTTCAGCCATCAGTTTTTTCTTTGGAAGTTATTTGGCAAGCAGTGATGGACTTGGGCTCTGCCTTAGTTCCTTATGTGAATCATCTCAAGGGTGAGGAAATTTTGTCTTTAAGATCGGCATTTAAAGTACTGGAAGATAAGTTGGAGAGCTCTCTGAATGTTCAATCCTCAATCGTGAAAGATGTGTTGAATATACGAGTATGTTTCAAATTGGAAGCTATGGAGAATGTTTCTAGAAATTGTAATTTACGTATTTCGAACTTCCCGTATTTGGACTCCGTTTCATCGAAAGATCTCTTTATCAAGTATCTGGCTGAGACTTTGGGCTTGTTTGCTGATAAAATTCCTGTTATAAAAGTGGCTTATTACCTGCCCTCCCCGACTAGGCGTACTACCCTATTAAGGGGGGGTCCACCAGAGGTAGGGGATTTCTCTGATCTGGATGTATCTCAGCCTTTAGCAAGGGCAGGTTCAGGGATGGTTCAGATGTATGTGTAACAGTGGCAACTATGCTCTTGACTTTGTTAATCATGGCAGACAGAAATAGGCTATTGAAATTGTATTTTAGGAAATGTGAGGTAAAGTTTACGGACTTAGTAGTTAGAATCTATTCTGATGTGCCTAAGGAGACACAGAAAAGGAGGAAGCAGTTTTTATTACTGTGTCCTGCCGTGTTACAGCTGGGTGCTCTGTTTTTTTGGTTTTTTTTAAATCTCCATGTAAGTGCATTATTAAATTTCAATCTGTGAAGTATGTTTTTTGGACCCCTCCCTTTTGGTGAGGTTTATATCCGTCAAGGAAATCCATGCCTCTTCGGCCTCTCCGTCTGAAGTGTCCTCAGTTACTCCCATTTAGATAGTTAATTGTTCTGGGATAATGATGTTGTTGGCATTATTTCCTAGAACCTGAATGGGATTCATTTTTAGGGGCTTTGATCCTCAATATTGTTGGATTGAGTTGGACTGGATTTGTTTTTCCTTATCTTATGATTATGCATGCGTACATTATTACCCAGATAGGATGTCATTTTCCTCTCTAAGAACGTTACTGTAAAATGTATTATTGATTAATTGTATTTTTAAAATTCCATAAATAAAAAATTAAAATAAAAAGAGATAGCACAGCACATGGCCCTAAAGTAAGCAGGAGTAGGCTCCTCTTTGATCTGGGTATTTGGCGCCTTCAAATTTTGCCAATATAGACAGTTAACTATGTTGCCTATGTCTAAATCCAGGCCTGTCCATTGGGAGTGTCTGGAAAACACTATACCTTCTCTCTCAGTGTCATGAGTATGTGAAGATACACTATTTCCTTATTTAAGTCTGACTTCTATCGGTAGTACCACAATACTACCTCTAGGGGCCTGCGAGAGCCATTTGTCAAGTTGCAGCTGCCTTAGCTAGGAATAATTGGAGATTGCTCCTTCGCCTCACTACTCACCAGCGAGACCTCAGTAGGTGCTGGGGAGTGGGAGTATGGAGTTTGTGGGGGACTTTGAGTTGTTTTCAGGGGATCAGAGATAGGGGTGGGGCTGAATATTGGGAGTCTACTTGCTATTTTTTGAAAGAGAGCAGAGTGGGGTAGATACAGAAAGGTGATCATTTTTTTAAAAGGGATCAGGAAAGTGAAGAGTATATTTTTCCTACATCTCCAGCCCAGCACTTTGAGACAGCCAACTATCTTTGCATTGTTATGGCTGGGAATGCACGATATTCCCATCTGCAGCAAATCAAAACAAAATTTTATGGCGATATTAACTAAACTGCAAGATTCAGGTATTGCTGTTTAGTGAATCTTGCAGAAAAATGGTGAGCAAACATGCTATTTTATTGTGGGCTAATACATAGACCCCTTGATTTAATTGCAATCAGTCAAATCAGTTCTAAGTAAATTTGGGATCTGTTTTCAAAAAACATGCTCAGTGTTTCACTTAGGTGCTTATACATCAGATTCCTAAATTTGCATAGATTTTCAGCCAAATGTAACCAGTTCAGTTAAATTATGTGCCTAGTGCTGAGAATTAGTCTTAAGCACCTTTTTACCCTGCTCTAACTTTGCCCTCATTGTCGCCAATTTTCCAGGCACCTAATGTACATGCTCAACCCAAGTCAAGTTTCAAAGGGACTAATTTTGGTACCTCACTCTCAAAGTTAGATACCTAAAGCCTTTGAAAATGGACCCCTTAGTAATTAACATGACAAGGAATGGAAGAGGAAAATAGTATCATCATAGGCAATGGAATTGGGTTAGCCACAGGGGCCATGGCCCCACCAATATTTTGTCAAACACAATCAGCAACTAGAGAGTTTGGGGGCTTGGCCAGAGATTAGTTTGTTTGGTCCCCTCCAACCACAATGATATTCTGCTGTCCCTGAGTATCACTTATGTTCTGAATCCTAGTGCTATCCATTATCTTTAAGTATGAGGCACTCAAAAGTCAGTAAAACACATAAAGAGGTTCTGTTATCCCAATATCTTTTTACACAATAGGATATAGTATATTTACTAACGTACATTCAAATGCACTATAACTTGTATTTGAATCCACTTTAGTTACCTTGGTATTTCATAAAATGTGGTAGTTAAGGCAAGTTACTGTTTAGTGTTCCTCGAGGCAGGAACATGTAGACATTACCAGTGGCATGAGGGGCAAAGAGGAGCCTCAGATCATCCAGTCCATTTTGGATGATGGTGTTGGCAGGATAGAAGTGACCGGGGATCATTCCTGCTCCTTTTTTACCTAGTGACTCTGCTGTGGTAGAGTCTGTGGAAGGAAAGACAGATAGGAGACAAATCCCCCTTGTGTGTGGGGGGTCTTTCATTGTATTCTGGATAGGGATAGGGCTTCAGATTTGACACTAAAATGGTGGATACTGGGGAGATAGGACTGCTTCTGTAAGGGAAGAGAGGGGGATAATTTCTAACTCTAGGCTTTATACCCCTTTAGGCCTCTTCAGCAGGCATATTAACTTAGCCTTCCAATGCTTTGACAGAAGCCAAATATACCTTTTGGGGTATAGTTAACTACTGCAGCTTAACAAGGATGGTGATGTCTATCACAATCTCTGTTAAGAGTTTTGCACATTTATGAGTGACTTTGCATGTATTTGAATTAATTTGGCTCACATTGCAATTTGTTTTGTACAAGATCATCAACACTCACTTGACTTGCTGGTATTGTTCATCATGCCCATATGTCTGAAAACTTCCTCCATACCAAGACTGAAGTCAGATACCTTGGGTTCACCCTTGACCAACACCTAACATTCAAACCCCACATAAATAAAATCACCCAAACAATTTACCACAAAGCAAAGACTCTCCAACGCCTCTGACCACTCCTCAAATATGCAAACTACAAGCCTCCATAATACCTCACTTGGATTACTGCAATGCCGTCTACCAAGGACTACCACACTCCACACTCTTACCACTCCAAACAGTTCTCCATTCGACAGCCAGAACCCTACAGTCAGCAGAAAGACAAAAACACATCACTCCAATACTAAAACAGCTCCACTAGTTCCCAATACAAAGCCATATAACATACAAATTCATCATGCTGACAAAGCAATCCACTTAGACCCCCTCCCCCCCCCCACATCTCTACTCACTTCAGCTCCCAATCACACTGATCTAGATGGCTATCCACAATGAACACCCTCGTCATCCTCCACCTCAGAGCCAAATCTAATCAGCAAGCATGTAAATCAAGCCTTCCAGCTATACGCGCCCTCCACATGAAACAAGCTACCGGACCAACTCAGAAACATCACTGGCCTAATGATTTTCGGAAAACATCTAAAAGGAACACTTCAACCCAAGCTCATGACTCCCCCCCTCAGAAAGAACATTACAAGATGACTATCATTACAACTGTACATAGCCCGAAATGTATATAGTTAATATCTATGGATCTGTTATATAGTTAAGAACCCAAGGATCCACAGTTGCATGTTTATATATAGTTTAATGACACAGTTATAATGTATTTGTACTTTCGTTCCATGTAAACTGCCTTGACCCGGTGAAAGGAGGTATATACATACAGCTAAATAAATAAATAATAGAAACATGCTTGCAAAGTGTGCCATTGAGTAAATGCTGACTCTTGGCGACATAGCCCTGGGTTTTCTTGGCAATGTGCAACCAGAAGTAGATTGTCAGGCCTTTCTTTCATGGAAACATAGAAAATGACTGCAGATAAAGACCATAGGCTCTATCTAGTCTGTCCATCCATAGCAACTACTAAGCTCTACAATCTCTTCCTCTCCTGCTCTCTTCCTCTGTGCTTATCCCATACTTTTTGAATTCAGATATGGTTCTCATCTCCACCACCTCTACTGGGAGGCTATGCCATCCATCCAGCATCCTTTCCATAAAGAAATACTTCTTCAGATTACCCCTGAGTCTATCCTCTTTAACTTTCATCCTTTGACACCTTGGGATATGTTTACTAAACTGCATTAGTGCGATTCGCGTTAGGAGCTGCGGTAGAGACAGAAACCCCAAATAAGGACAAGGGCGGTACATCGTTGCTGAGAAAGCGAGCTACAAGGCGCCATAAATGAACGAGCGCTACAGGGCACGTTACCGCGCGTTAATCTTAAGAAGGCGCGCAGGCATACAATCACAGCAGCAGAGCTGTAGCACAATGGTTACAACACTGACTGATGGTACAAGGGTCATGGGTTCAATTCCCCAATGGGCCTAATGTATAAGGCTGCCTGAGGCAGCACCCTTTACATTTAAGTAGTGATTGTTGAGGCATGTGACATGTATTTTAATTTGTGCTGCCAGCAAACACACCCTCACGGTGGCATAACCTAAGGTGATGCATAAGGCACCCCATAAGGCACTCCATAGGGCACATTATAAAGCGTACTGTCTGCCAAGGCACGCTATAATGTCCCCTATAGGACACCTTATAAGGCTGTGAACAAAGCCCTGACTGTCTGCTGTGGTTACCAGGATAGGGTTAACCCACCCATACCCATGATGCACTGCACATGCAAATCAGCAGTCGAGAGATGGGCACAAGATTGGGTATGCACCCCCACAGCACCTCGGCCAGGTAGGGGGAACAGACCGTGTGTGGTACTGCCACAGAGTAGCCACAGACAGTCACATTGTGCGGGTACTGTGTCCACCCTGAGGTTGAGGTGGGGCGCCCAGCACCAGGTCCACAGCACCTTTCATGGCTAAAATACACCATGCTTCAGGTCCCCATCAGTGTGTGATAGGTAGTTCCGTTAGACACACCTAGGACACATCTGTGCCCTGCTGTATGTCTCGGTCATGTCTAGTCCTTATGGGCGATGATGCACCCAGAATAGTGCATATCCTGTGTTGGTGCCATGGTTACCTGCTGTAGGTGAAGGGTGTATGGACCCATGGGCAGATCATGTACCACCACACAACCCACCCTCTGGGGCTCAGGATCACCCACCAATAGATCCACAGTCTACCTCCCTGCAATGGTAGCAGTAGAGGGGACCATCAACCCCAGTCCTGCTGGGGAACAGACAGAGCGGTACACATCCGTAACGCAATAGCAGACAGAAAGCCTGGAAATGCTCAGCTACCCCCCACCATTATCTGACATTCTCCAGCAGCAAGCCTCCAACCGCTGCACCCTGCAAGGTGTTCCAGCAAGACACATACCAGCTGCAGACAGTCCATAGTGCATGGTCCTGGAGGAGCTGCATGTACCCAGAACGGGGATGTCAGCGTACACACCAAGCAGATAAGTCAGTGATTGGGCCCCCAAAAGAAAACCCACATATATCACATGAGAGAAATGCTATATAGCACTAGGGGGAAACTAGCCATGCCATGGTCACTGCTCAGTCAGGGTGAGAGTGACCGCCCAGCAGGACATGCTATGGCCACCCTGTCCGTGCAGGTGGTACCGGGCACTACAATGTCCGAGCCATTGCCCTGTGCAGATGCGGCCAGGCCAGGCCACCCTATCCAGGCTTTTCCCACAGTACCTTGCTCCTCATTATGCACATTGGCAGGTCAATACTAGCAACAGTGCTAGCAGTGTGGGCTGTGGAGGGTGTTGGCAGCCACCACAAACTGGATAGACAGACACACACTTCCCACACCTTTGCCAGCATTGTGCAACTATAGAGGTGTTGGGTAGCCCAGGCCACCACACCAGTCCTGGGCACAGTGCAGGCATGGATATGGTATGCAATACTGTAGGAGTCACTCCCCAGGTTGGTAAACACTGTCAGACACAAGACCTGTAGCACACTCCACAGACATCAGAAAGGTTGCTATGATGCAGCTCACTCAGAATATTGTACTTAACCTAGGAATTGCTATCTGCCAGTAATCATAGCAACCTTTTTAAAGATGTGTACCATATTCCCAGGTTTAGGGTGGCATTACTAAGGTATGCAAGTGCTAGTATTGGGAGATGCACGCAGAGCCCAATGTCCTGCCTCTCCAGGAGGCTTTGGATAATGGGGCCTGTGGGTGAGGGTGTGTCTGCCCCTGTTGGCTGCTGCTTTTCGGCAGAGGTTCCCAACTCTAGTCCTGCGGTGCCAAACACTGTTCGGGTTTTCATGCTGTCCCTCATGAATATGCATGAGATACATCTGCATACCATGGGGGTGGCGCATAGAAATACAGCACAGGCATCTTTATCAGAGGCAGCATGGAACCGGAATGGTGTTTGGCCCTCCAGGACTGCATTTGGGAGACTCTGCTCTAGGTAATGTGCATATTTATGGTGTCCGTGCTCTGTAGGGTAAAATGTAGGTGTTTTGGGCATGTTTACGTCATCTGCAATATAGGTGCTGTCTGTATTAGCACGTTGTAGTAGTGGGTAAAATATGGGGACTGGGTTGGCAGGAACCACAGCTGGGACTTGAACCTGTGACCCTCTGTTGCTGAATACACTGGTTTTGTGGACAGCACCACCTTGTTGTCACAGAGTCAGTACATTCCTTGGTGATACCATGACTGCCTGTCAGACGGGGCCCGTCTATTGCAGTACACGGCACCCACCTACACAGGGCTAGGCCACGGTCTGCTCTGGGCAGCTGCCACTGCCCCCTCCACCACCAGTATCCCTCAGCCACCATGCTGACATGCCCTTCTGCTGGTGGTGCTGGTGGTGCGCAGTCTCAGGCCATCCAGTGTGCAGTTAGGTGGCTGCCTATGGTGTGGGTTCTGGGGTAGGGGTGCCTGCATAGACATCCACGCTCCCCCCCAGCCCCGCCTGCCAATGTTCCGTGCCCTTGGGGGTAGCTGTTGGGTACTATCCCTTCTGACACTGTGGGAAACATGCTCGTGCCCATGTTGGGCCTTCAGCAGTTGCTGTCTGGCTGCTCTGCTGTTTCAGCATTCGTATGGGCCACCTAGGCATCACCCTAGTCCGCACTGTGGCCCAGCTCCACCACAGCATGTGCCGCCTGCGGCACTCTGTATCCCCTTCTCTGGCATCTGTCCAGTTGCCATTCCGACATGCCCGCCCTGATGTTGCGGGACATGTGCACGCTATAGGAACCCTGTCTGATGGTGGTGAAAACCCTGAGCAGCGCTATTTCACTGTGGGCTCCTTCACCTTGTATGGGGACAGAGTATAGACCTTTCCACGATTTATATCTGTTCTATGGAGCTTACTCGGGGGGGGGGGGGAGGGGTTGATGTTTCTCATTGATATCACTATTGGCCAGCTTGGTTATGGCTTTTTTTCCAGTTTGTTTGAGTCATTTTCAGTGTTTCTGTGCCCTTTTGTTCTGTGCACATGTATCACACTTATCACTTTGTTTTGGTTTCCCTGCCTGGGCTGCACATTGCTGACGCTTAAATGGTCTCTCTTCCCTGTAATGTGCATTTAACGGCAGGTTTTCATTCACGTTGGAATTCAGCTCTTCAGATCAGCGCGTTAGTGTGAAGGGAGCCTCTCCCCACCCACTCTCCACCCACTGACCCCTTCTCTCCGCCCTCTCTCCACCTTCTGCAGTGTTTTACCGCGCCGCGGGGCATTACGATCGTTAGCGCATCATAACGCGCGTTATGTACGATTACCGCAGTTTAGTAAACATACCCCCTTGTTTCAGCTTTTCCTTTCAATTGGAAGAGGCTCTACTCCTGTGTAGTTAAACCTTGGAGGCATTTAAATGGTCTCTATGATATCTCCTCTCTCCCACTTTTTCTCCAAATATATACATTTAGGGCCCAATATTCCAAGGCATGTACATGGTTTACAGACTTGTAATTCATATAAATGTCCCTAAGCAGGATATTCAGCAGCACTAATATGGTTAGTGTCGCTGAATATACCTGAGTAATGCTGCTATATGCCCTGATACTAGCTGCTTAGCATTAGGCTGTTTCTGGGGTGTTACTGGTAGAGCGGAAGCAGGACCGATTGCAAACTGGTTAGTGGTGATATTGAACCGCTGCCCAGTTTATGATCTGCATTGAAAGCCAGGCGCAGGAAACCCTGACCTAACTTTCACCGTGTATTGCTAACCGGGCAGTGGCTCAATATTGCTGCTGCCTGGTTAGCAATCGGGCTCTTCAGCGACCCCGGATAGTCAATGCTGGAGCCAGATATGACACTGGCATTGAATATCTGGGTTTAATGTTCAGTGCCGGCAGCTAGCCGCTGTTATCACGCTAGCTGCTGGCACGGAATATTGCGCGCTTAGATCTTTAAGTCTGTCCTCCTAAACTTTATGATAAGACTACTAACCATTTTAGTAGCTACTCTCTGGACCAACTTTATCCTGTTTATATCCTTTCAAAGGTGCAGTCTCCAGACTTGCATATAGTACTTCAAATGAGGTCTCACTAGAGATGTAGTCAGAGGCACTACCACCTCCTTTTTCCTGTTGGCCATTCCTAACCCTATGCGCCCCAGCATCCCTCTAGCTTTTGCTATTGCCTTTTCTAGCCTTCTGGCCATCTTGAGATTTTCAGATACAATCAGCCCCAGGCTCTACAATTTTTTCATGCATAGAAATACTTCATTCCCCAATACTGGACTGCTCTCTTGTTTTATTTTTTCAGCCCAAAAGCATGACCTGCATTTTTAGCATTAAATCTTAGGGGTATGTTTACTAAACCTTCTTAACGTGCGCGCTGTGCAATTAGCGCGCGCTAAGGTACCTTAGCGCGCGCTAATGATGCTTTATGGGGCAAAAATGCGCTTTAGTGTGCGCTCACGCATGCAGCGGCACAAACAAGCGCTGAAGGCATGGAAAGGCTCCCGGAGGGCAGAGGAAGGCTCCCCAGGGGCGGAGAGAAGGGTTCAATGGGTGGAGAGTGGGAGGGGAGAGGCTCCCCACACACTAACGATGTGAAATTCGAGGCCAAAAATAACGCAAGTGAAAACCTCACATTAGAGCTGATTTAAAGGGAAAAGAAACCATTTCTGTCAGCAATGTACAGCAAAACCAGGGAAACCTACCTAAAAGTGATAAGTGTGAACAAAAGTGCAAATAAACATTGAAAATGACCCCAACAAAATAAAAAAAAATCATAATCAAGCTGGGCAATAGTGATAGTATTGGGAAACATCAAAAAACACTCCCAAGAAAGCCCCAAAATATAAATATGAATTTTAGAAGGGTCTACGCTCCGTCCCCATACAAGGTGAATGATCCCACAGGAAATAGCACTGACCAGGGTTTCCCTCTCCATTGGACAGGTTACCTATGGCATGCACATGTTCCACAACAGCAGGGCGGGCATGTCGTAATGGGCAACTGGACAGATGCTGGGATAGGGGATACAGAGGGCTGCAGGCGGCACATGCTGTGGTGCAACTGGGGCACAGTGCGGACTAGGCAGATGCCTAGGTGGCACTTAGGAATGCTGAAACTGAACAGCAGCCAGACAGCAACTGATGAGGGCCCAACATGGGCACGAGAGTGTTTATCACAGTGTCACAGGGGATAGTATCCAGCAGGTACCTCCAAGAGCACAGAACATTGGCAGGCGGTATTGGGGGGAAGTGTGGACGCCTATGCAGGCAGCCCTACCCCAGAACCTGCACCATAGGCAGCTGCCTACTTGCACACTGGATGGCTTGCAACTGCACACCACCAGCACCACCAGCAGAAGGGCATGTCAGCATGGTGGCAGAGGGGTACTGGTGGTGGAGGGGGGCAGTGGCAGCTGCCCAGAGCAGACCATGGCCTAGCCCTGTGTAGGTGGGTGCCATGCACTGCAACAGACAGGCCCTGCCGGACAAACAGTCATGGTATCACAAGGGAATGCACTGTCTCTGTGGCAACATGGTGGTGCAGTGCACACAACCAGTGTGTTTGGAGGCAGAAGGTCACAGGTTCAAGTCCCAGCTTATGGTGCCTGCCAACCCAGTCCCCATATTTTACCCACTACTACAACGTGCTAATACAGACAGAACCTTTATTGCATATGACGTAAACATGCCCAAAACACCTACATTTTACCCTACAGAGCAAAGACACCATAAACAGGCGCATTACCTAGAGCAGAGTCTCCCAAATGCAGTCCTGGAGGGCCAAACACCATTCAGGTTCCATGCTGCCTCTAATAAAGATGCTTGTGCTGCATATCTATGCACCACCCCCTTGGTATGCAGATGTATCTCATGCATATTCATGAGGGACAGTACCAAAAGGAGCTAAGGATCCGCACAAAACAAGAGAACAAGAAAGCGGAGCCTGGACTGACAAATTCGTAAACCTTGTTTATTGCGCCCCAACGCGTTTCGGCCACCGGCCTTCTTCAGGGGGTCTTAAAGAGCACACCTCAAAAACAAATAAACATCAACATATGGATTAAATAGACAAAACATAATATAAAATACGCTGACATATATCAATAAAAAATAAAAAATAAATAAAAAAATTAAAAATTAAAAAGATATGGTATTACCCAAACAAACAAAGGACAATCTATTAATCTATAAGAATAATAAAAAAGACAACTTATAGATAAAAAATATTAAAAATAGTAATAAATGATAAAACCATATTGAACAACTATAAAGAAGGAAAGAGAGACGAGGAGAAACAAAAAATAATTAAATACCTTATTATGGTCAAATTGAATATTATCATGGATCGAACCTGTAAAATACTAACAGCTGACAATGGATAAATAAATAAGTCATTAAATAGGTAAATATACATCTATAAGACAAATATATAATACTAAAACCAATGAGTCCATATTAATAAATATAACCAATTAATAATAAATAATTAATTATATAAATAAATATACATATACATGAAATGCAAAAAAATATGTAAAAATATATAAAGAATATATAAAACATATATATAAAAAAATCCTTATATAAAAAATTCCATATATGAGCACCAAAAAGACACTTAAAAAACAAGAAAAGCGTGTAAATATAAAACCATGTAAAAAATAATAATAAATAAATTTTGTCTCTATCAAAAATGACATAAAAACAACCAAAGAGAAAATACATCATAAAACAAGTATGTAAAAAGGTGGAGACGCTCTTAAAATGAAGGTCAATGCATTGAACATTAACGTATTCAAAAATCTTGCAAAAAGTTGTATATCTGAATTAAGTACCCTACACGGCATTTATGACGCGCATATTATACAAACGATATATATTAAGAATGTTGGCAAATAATAAACCAAAAAATACCCAAAAATAGAAATAAAAATAAAAAACTTTTATGGGGTAAAACCGAAACATAAACCGAATGTAAAAACGTGCAGAGGAGCTGTTCAACAGTGCAGTGACATTCACTGCTAATGAAGCGACTACAAATAAATAATTTGCTCATTTCTATAGGTAACGAGTACCCGATAAAACCAGTGAAAAAAGGGGAGAATAAATTCTTAAAAGTACCAAAATTTGTATCTAAAAATGAACAGATATGTGTCAGAAACTGGTTACAAAAATGTTGGCACCGGCACTTTTAAACAGACAGAAGTCGACATTCAAAAGCTTCTCAGTCACGCAGCGTTTTTTCTATCAGAGCCGAATCGCAGCAAAAAATTGCTGACAAAATGAACCCTACTAAAATGATAATCTAAAAACCTGTTGACCTGCAGCCGCAGTGTGTAATTGTGTCGCTCTGATTTAAAAAAACATCAAGAAATGAACTTACCAAGAAACAGCGTTCTGCAATGCTACACTGTTGAATAGCGTTGCAGGACATACATAAACAGATGCCTAAATACTGGCATTTTCCCGCCTGTGCAGGTTAAGGGTCACTGACTCAGAAAGACAAATAAATGTTTAAATACTAAACCTAAATACTATTTATATTGGATCACATCAGTCAAATATGAAAGCTGTGAAACAACAGAGTTTGAAAAAAACAATTGTTGAACCTACTGTGAATAGCCGCCTAAATACTAGCATTTTCCCGCCCGTGCAGGTTAAAGTTCACTGACTCAAGGTAACAAATGGATGTGTGAATACTAAACAGAATACTATCTATGTAAGATGAACATCAATCAATTATAAATGAAATAAAAGGAAGAGGGAGGGGGGGAAGGGGGGGGGGAGGGGGGGGAGGGAAGGGGGAGGGGAGAGAGGGGAGGGAAAGGGGGAGGGGAGAGGGGGAAAGAGGGGGGAAGAGGGGGGAAGATGGAGGGGGGAAGGGGGGGAGGGGGGAGAAGGAGGGGGGGAGGGGGGGAGGGGGAAAAAGGGGGGGGAAGGGGGGAAAAAAGGGGGGGAGGGGGGAGGGGGGGAAGGGGGGGAAAGAAGGGGGGAGGGAGGGGGAAGGGGGGAGGGGGAGAGGGGGAGGGAAGGGGAAAAAAGGGGGGGAGAGGGAGGGGGAGGGGGGGAAGGAGGGGGAAGAGAGGGGGAAGGGGGGGAGGGGGGAGGGGAGGGAGGGAGAGGGGGGAAGGGGGGGAAGGGGAGGGGGAGGGGGGGAGAGAGGGGGAAAGGGGGAAGGGGGAGGAGAGGGGGGGGAGGAGGGAAGAAAAAAGGAACCATCTATAAAAAAACAGAAAGATCAACTTCTTGGTTTAGTCCCAAGGGGTGTAATGTACGTAATTCATAAATGAATCTCTGCTCAAGATGTAGGAGGAGTTTATCTAAATTGCCCCCTCGCCAATGAGGCCGCACCACTTTCAATACCAAAAATTTTAGATCTGAAAGAGTATGATGAGCTGCCAACCAGTGATCTACTAGTGGTTTATCCACCACCTGTCTCCGGATGTTGCTCTTGTGCTCAATAATACGTGTTTTGATGCACCTTTTGGTCTTACCAATGTAGCAAAGGTTACATGGGCAAAGAATCAAATAAATGACATTCTGAGTGTTACAATTGGAGAAATCTTTTAACAGTATTTTATATGTTGAGTTCGGCTTAGAGAATTCTTTCTTAGTTACTAGAACATTTTCACAAACGCAGCATGTACCGCATTTGAAATGTCCACACGCTCTTGGAATAAATTTTGGTTTGCCTAAAGCAGATGGTACTAAAATGTCTCTTATGTTCGAATTCCTCTTATATGCAACCAAAAGTCTTGTCTCACTTAAGGAGGAAAGAGGATCTAAAATATGCCATGCTCTCCTTAATATACTAGCAATCTCCTTTGAGTGTTCTGAAAACGTGATTGCACAAACAATATTATTGGAAGCATTGGGCACACGTTTTTGTAACAGGGACATACGATCAGCTGACCACGCACGTTGGCAGGCTTTAGTGATACAAGCATCTGGATACCCACGATCTTTAAATCTTTGACCTAAGATGCCAGCCTGGACTGTAAAATCCTCATCTGTGGTACAGAGTCGTCGAATTCGCAGGAACTGGCTCATAGGAAGGTTTTCTTTCAACGACCGATTATGGAAACTACTAAAGTGTAGAAGAGAATTTCTATCGGTAGGTTTACGGTACAACGTAGTAATAAAACCTTCTGGAGTGTTTTTTTTTTTTTTTTTTTTTTTAATAAGTTTATTTAAATTTTCAACTACAACAACCAAACAGCACAAAACATCAACAAGACAACCCTCTCTTCCGCCAACCTCCCCCCAGCCAATCCCCCCCCCTGTCCATCCCCCCAGCACTCTCCCAGTGCTCCAACCCCCTACCCGCCCCACCACCTCTCCCCCCCCCCCCCCCGTCTCCTCATGGGTACTAGACACCATATGTTAAACAAACCGTAACTCCTAAGTGGTCTACTCGATCAGCAAAGTGCCATAAGCAAACTTATACCCATGTTCTCGCTTTGGCCGCAAACTCATCCAGACACTTCCACTTATCAATCTTCCCTCTCTGCCCTCTGCAGCCCTCATTTAGCCCCCTGCCCGGACCTAGCTTCGTCTTCTGCCCGGTCCGCCTCTCCTGCCCCTTTTCAAACCCCGCATAGAGGCAGACCATGTTCCACCACTGGATCTCACCCAGCTGTGATGAGTCCTTCCAACAACTCAGGATCAATTTAATCGCTACTGCCATCATAAAGTCAAATAGGAAGGACTGGCTTTGGGCACCTTCAAAGAGGCATCCTGAGACCTTAGGAAAACGGTCTGCCACGTCATCTGTCCCTGAATGCCTAACACCATCATCATCTTGTCCCATATTGAGTGCCAAACACAGCTGAACGTGAGGGCAACCATACAACATATGTTGGAGGGTCCCCTGAGCGCTGTCACAAGACCAGCACCTGCCCGCCTGACTCGTATCCCATTTACTGAGCCGCACTGGAGTAATGTAGGCTCTGTGTGCCAGAAAAAAAAGTGTTTGCCTCATCGAGGCCCCATGGGCCACCTTACTTAAGGGCCCCATATCGCGTCCCAGCTTCTTGGAGACACAGGAACCCCCAAATCACGTTCCCAGGCCCTCTCCACGTTACTGGAAGCTCCAGAAGCTCTCTCCCGAAACAATGCATATAGTTTGGAGGCGGCCCCTCGCAGTCCCGCATGCTGCTCCAAGACCCGCCGGAGCTGCCATTCCTCTACAACCTCTCCAGCCACAATACCGGCCCGCGCCAGACAGTGCCGCAGCTGCATCCACCGAAAATATTGACTATTCCCTAGCCCAAAACTCACGCTGCAGATCCTCAAAACGCCTCCACCTCCTGTCCATCAACAACTGGCCGAGGGACCAAATCCCCTTCACCTGCCAATCCCTCCAGCTGATCACCTTACGCCCTATCTTAAAGCGCGGATTATACCACAGGGGCAGCTGTTCCCACGAGAACCCCTCATCCTCAACCACTCGGCCTAATGCGTAGACCGACTCCTGCGTATCGCGCACAACCTTCCCCGCCGGGAAGGTATCCGGGAGCTGCATGCCCACCAGCCACTCTAAGCCCACTGGGGCGACAAGGCGCTCCTCCACCTCCAGCCATGCTGGCTTGGCACCCTTGCTCTCCGGGGCCAGCCATAGGGCACCCTGCTTGAGCCGGAAGGCATGATGATAATTACGAAAGTCGGGGAACTGTACCCCCCCCTATTCCTTGCTGCCTTCAGTTTCTTCAGAGCTATCCTGGGCGTTTTATGTTGCCATAAGAACCCGGACAAACAGCGCTCTACCGAGCGGTAAAATTTCTCCGGAAACCGCAAAGGGAGCATCTCCAACAGATAATTTATTTTGGGGACCAACACCATTTTGATGGACTCTAACCTACCCCACCACGAAAGGTGCAGGGGGGACCACTGATCAGTAAAAGACTTGATCGTCTCCTCTATGAACCTGATATTGAGCTGAATAGTTTCCTCTAAGTCCATACTAAACCTGACCCCCAAGTACTTGAGATCAGTAGACTTCCATTCGAAAGCACAGGGCTCAATCAGAGCTTTATTCATCAATTTGTTCAAAGGGAAGGCCAAGGATTTAGCCCAGTTTACCCTGTATCCCGAAAGCTTCGAGTAGCTGTCAATCGTGTCGAAAAGCCTCCAACTGAGTGAGGGCTCACAAAAAGAAGGAGATCGTCCGCAAAAGCCGAAACCCGGACTTCCACGTCACCTACCTGAATGCCCTGGATAACCTGAGACTGCCTGATCTTCAACAGCAGGGGCTCTAACGCTAGGTTAAATAGCAGTGGGGAGAGCGAACACCCTTGCCTGGACCCCCTATGCAAGGACAAGGGTGACGAAACAACGCCATTTGCCAGGACTCGCGCAGCGGGCTGGAGAATACAAAATCTGGATAAAGCGAATAAACGCTCCCCTATACCAAACCATTGCAGCGCAAGGAACAGGAAGCTCCACTCGAGCCTATCAAAAGCCTTTTCGGCATCAAGAGAGAGGCCCAGCATGGCTCGGCCCTCGTCTCCATAACAGACAATAAGTTCAACAGCAGCCGCGAATTGTCCGAAGTGGCTCGACCAGAGATAAAGCCACACTGGTCCACGTGAATGAGCTCCGGTATCACCTTGGCCAGACGCCTAGTCAAAATGGCCGAGAAGACCTTGTAATCAGCGTTTAAACAGCGAGATAGGTCTATAATTCCCTACCTTCGTGGCATCCCTGCCCGGTTTCTCGAGAACCACAATCACCGCGTCGCTGAAAGCCCCCGTGTGAGGCAACTGTATCTCTAGACAATTAAAGTAATCCAGCAGAAATGGGGCCAGATCCAACGCAAAACATCTGGTAGAATTCGATAGGAATTCCGTCGGGACCTGCGGCTTTCCCCCTATCCGCTGCTTTCAGAACATCCAAGATCTCTTGGGCCAAAATATCACTATCCAAGCTACGGGCTTGTAGGGGGGAGGCCACTGGGTGCTGAATGCCAGCAAACAAAGCCGCAAAGTCAGCTGGGCTAGCTCGACCTTCCGAGGCATATAGCGTCTCATAGAACCTCCGGAACTCCTCGACTATGGCGGCATTACTCAAGAGCGTCGCTTGATCTTCCCGGACGATAGCCTGGATATTGGTTCTTCTTGCCCTAGGCTTCAAGGTACTAGCCAGAAGCTTCCCCCGCAGTATTACTCTCCAAGTAACAGTTGGCCCTCTGAAGGGACAAGATCTGCTCTGCCTCGCGACTCAGAATTTGATTATTTATTTATTTATTTTATTTATTTAACAGTATTTCTAAACCGCCTTATCTTAATAATCAAGGTGGTATCACAGCAAACAATCGGGTAAGGTGAGTGTGTTATACATGCAGTGAGGGTGAAATTTAGTTGGGTGAGTGTTGTATTGTGTGCTAGATTAGTATGAGCTATGTACAACGTGGGCTATATACAGTGGTTCTAAATACATTTTCTATACATACATTGTTTAGGCGGGGTTATGTGCTGTTATACATTCTCTGGGGTTATGTGATGTGTCCATAGTGTTCTATGAACAGCATGGTTTTCAACTGTTTTCTAAAGTCCTTGAGGTCTGTGGTTGCCCTCAAATCGTCTGGTAGTTTGTTCCATATTGTTGGAGCAGCCATGGAGAGTGCTCTGTCCGTTGTGTCTTTGCGTGTGTTTTTGTATTCACTTGGGGTGCTGACTCGGTTGTGTGTTTGTTTCCTTCTAGGACGAGTGCTGGTGTCTGGTTGTATGAGGGTGTGCAGGCTGTTGGCTGATGTGTGCTGTTTTATCTTAAATAGGTTTATGATGGTTTTGTATCTGATGCGTGCACCGATTGGGAGCCAGTGTAAGTCCTTTAAGGTGGGTGTGATGTGCTCCTGTCTTGCGGTTCCGGATATGATTCGTGCTGCGGTGTGTTTTGTGCCAGTTGGAGTTGGAGTGGTTGAGGGCTTGTTTCGGTAGTCCGAGGTATATTGGATTGCAGAAGTCCAGTAGTGGTGTTATCAGGGCTTGACAAACGGTTCGGAAGTGATCTGGGGCGAGGAGTGGTTTCAGTCTCCTGATGATTCGCATCTTGTAGTAGGCCTTCTGGATTGTTTTGTCTATGTGTGGCTTGAGATTGAGTTGATTGTCCAGAGTAACTCCGAGGTATCTCACCTCTGACCTTATTGGTATTGTGGTGCTTTGTATCTTTATATTTGGTGGGTGTATGAAGCTTTGGTTCCGGGTGATGATTAAAGCTTCGGTCTTGTTGTAGTTTATTGCGAGGTTGTTGTTTTGACACCAACTCGTCATCTGGGTGAGGCAGTCTGTTATCTTAGAGAAGTCCGGGTTGTCGATTGATATCGGGGTGTATATCATGATGTCGTCTGCATATATTGTGTATTGGATGTTGTTCTCTTTCATGATGTTTCATATTGGTTGGATGTATATGTTAAATAGGAGTGCTGAGAGTGCGGATCCTTGAGGTACTCCTTGTCGGACATTTATGGGTCGGGAGGTGTTGTGTCCCACCTTGACCTGCAGTTGTCTTTCCGTTAGGTACGAGTGGAACCATTTCAGTGTGATGCTGTGTATACCGGTGATCTTTAGTCTTTCCAGGAGTGTGTTGTGTCCACTGTGTCGATTATATTGATAACGGAGGCGTTGAAGCCGAAGCAAAACACCCGCTTCAGTTCTATTGATCAAAATACGCTCTCCCGCCTTGATCTGTTCCTCCAACAGAGCCAACTGTGCCTTTTGCGCCTTTCGTAAACCAATGCTAAAACTGGTTATCTTTGCTCTTAAGAAGGCCTTGAAGCCCTCCCACCAGGCCCACCCCGCCGTGTCTTGAGAAAGATTTACCCCAAAGTACTCTCGGATACTCTGGCGCATGCATTCACAAAAAGCCTCATTCTCCAACAGACTTCTGTTAAAGAAAAAACCCGGTGTTGGAGGAACGGTCACCCCTACCTGAAGGATAAACCATACCGCCGCGTGATCTGAGATGTGCGTTGCTGCTATTTCAGCTCTCCCCACACCTGCTGCCAAGGCCTGAGAAATTAGAAAAAAGTCTAACCGAGAATGTGACCCGTGAGGCAAAGAGAAAAAGGAGAGTACTCCCTAGCAGTGGGGTGCAGCAGTCTCCAAATGTCGACTAGGCCGGCCTCCCTCATGAAATCCAACAAAACCTTGGAGGCCCTTTGGCTCCTATGGCGCCGGTAAGGCATACTGTCTATCAAGGGATCGAGGACCAAATTAAAATCCCCTCCCAGAAGTACCTCGTACCCAGAAAGTTCCTGTATCTCCAGGGCGAGACCCCGAAAAAACTTGGGATCATCTATGTTGGGGCCATAAACAGTAAAAAGGGCCAATTTTTGCCCATGTACTTGGACTAAACTCGATGCCCATCTCCCCTCTGCATCTGCACGCTGCCTCTCAACGCACAAGGGCAAGCCCCTTCTGGCTAGAATAACCACCCCATTTTTGCCTTGACGTGCGGCTGAGTGCGCTACAACTAGCAGGTGGCCCATACCCAACTTCCTAGTCTCCACGTCAGACAGGCGCGTCTCCTGCAACAGCACCAGGTCAGCACCCTCTCTCCTACAATACTGAAGTATTTTCTTCCGCTTAATGGGATTATTTATGCCCTTCACGTTCAGCGTCAGCACTTTAAGTGCCGCCATGGGACAAGATGCATCGCTTCCCCTCAACAGTGGGATAACACAGACAACAACTGTCTAGCTGAAATGGGACCCCAGACCACCCTCTCGTACCCTTGAGGAGACAACTTACCCGTCCAAAAACAGGCTCTAAATGGGTGAACCATAGAGGCTGGAAAACCCCCCGATCCCCCACCCCATCCCCCCTCGCTAAGACATGTTAACTAATGAAAACATACAAAAACCCAAAAGCAATCCCCCCCCCCATAAACAACACCCGTCACACACTTTAACATCACAGCAATCATCAAATCACAGTAAGCCCAGACTGGTACAAGGCCTAAATGACCCCAGTACTGCCCAACCACCCCCCTCCTATCCCGGCCCGTCTGGTCACAGAAACGGGCCTAGGATGTAAAACTGCTCAGCAGAGCAACATGATAAACACAACTGTCCTGCTCTCAAGACTGTTGCAGAGCATAAGTCCTGAAGTCCACGGTGGTAACTAACTCAGCTCCTATAGAAGCAGGAATTCCACCTCAACGCATGATCTCTGCCTCTTTGTCCTCAAGATACTTCCCCAAGGCCTCAGGGTCCTCAAACATCCTCGTCTGATTGTGCAGTGTTACCCGAAGGCGAGCGGGGGCAAAGAGGCCGTACCGGGCCTGAAGAGCTTGAAGCCGCGGCCTGAAGGACAGCAGCTGCTTTCGACGCTCCACAGTAGCCTTGTGGAAATCAGGATAGAAGGCAACATTCTGCCCTTCATATTGTACAGAGCGGAGCGCCCTAGCAGCTGAAAGGATTTGCATGGCTTGATCATGCCGCAAAACGCACATGACGATGGGCCGAGGCCTCCGAACGTTAGGGCCCGGGTGGGTGGGGACGCGATGTGCTCTCTCAATCTCAAGCGGGTATCGAAATTCCAGCTTGAGCAGCTTAGCTGTTAAGGTACCCAGAAAGGCTTTCATATCAGTTCCTTCGGCTCCCTCTGGGATCCCGACGATGCGCACATTGTTCCGCCGAGTGCGGTTATTGAGGTCCTCAAGACTGCGCTCCAAGACCGCCAGTCGTTTAGAGTTCACCCCCACCTGCCTGAATCTCTCTTCGTGGACCTCCGCGACAGCAGTTTCCAGTTTCTGCAGCCTTTCCGTTAACTGAAACATTTGCTCCCGCATTTCTTTTAGCTCGGCGATGTCAGCCTGCACTCCACAGAGAGTCTCTCCGTTTCCGGCAACCCATGCCCTTTACCGCACGAATCTCTGCCAGGACTTCCTTCAGGCTCGCCGTCTCCTCTCCTGCCTGCCCCATTTTGTGCGGCGAGGGCGGCTCGGCCTTGGCTCTCTTAACACCGCCACTTGTCGCTGCAGCGAAGTCGAGCCTCGTAGGCTTGCTGTTCGCCATCTCACACGCCTTATTGTGAGCCGGTGAGTCTCCAAGATCGCGTCTGCTTCAGCTGGGGGGATTTATCGTGCGAGGGGGTGAGGAGCCCGAGAATCAAGCGGCCATCTCAACCCGTGCTGGCTCCGCCTCCCTCCTTCTGGAGTGTTTTTAATTAATATATCCAGATATGCTATTTCATTTGAGCTATATGTATGTTTAAACTGTAGGTGCGGGTCACAGGAGTTTAGCCACTGAATAAAACCTAGCAACAAATTTTCTGTGCCCTCCCCCCCCCTCCTTCTCCCCCCTCCCCCCCTCCCCCCTCCATCTTCCCCCCCTCTTCCCCCTCTCTTTCCCCCTCTCCCCTCCCCTCTCCCCTCCCCTTTCCCTCCCCTCTCTCCCCTCCCCCTTCCCTCCCCCCTCTCCCCCCCGTTCCCCCCCTCCCTCCCTCTTCCTTTTATTTCATTTATAATTGATTGATGTTCATCTTACATAGATAGTATTCTGTTTAGTATTCACACATCCATTTGTTACCTTGAGTCAGTGAACTTTAACCTGCACGGGCGGGAAAGTGCTAGTATTTAGGCGGCTATTCACAGTAGGTTCAACAATTGTTTTTTTCGAACTCTGTTGTTTCACAGCTTTCATATTTGACTGATGTGATCCAATATAAATAGTATTTAGGTTTAGTATTTAAACATTTATTTGTCTTTCTGAGTCAGTGACCCTTAACCTGCACGGGCGGGAAAATGCCAGTATTTAGGCGTCTGTTTATGTATGTCCTGCAGCGCTATTCAACAGTGTAGCATTGCAGAACGCTGTTTCTTGGTAAGTTCATTTCTTGATGTTTTTTTAAATCAGAGCAACGCAATTACACACTGCGGCTGCAGGTCAACAGGTTTTTAGATTATCATTTTAGTAGGGTTCATTTTGTCAGCAATTTTTTGCTGCGATTCGGCTCTGATAGAAAAAACGCTGCGTGACTGAGAAGCTTTTGAATGTCGACTTCTGTCTGTTTAAAAGTGCCGGTGCCAACATTTTTGTAACCAGTTTTCTGACACATATCTGTTCATTTTTAGATACAATTTTGGGTACTTTTAAGAATTTATTCTCCCCTTTTTTCACTGGTTTTATCGGGTACTCGTTACCTATAGAAATGAGCAAATTATTTATTTGTAGTCCGCTTCATTAGCAGTGAATGTCACTGCACTGTTGAACAGCTCCTCTGCACGTTTTTACATTCGGTTTATGTTTCGGTTTTACCCCATAAAAGTGTTTTTTATTTTTATTTCTATTTTTGGGGTATTTTTTGGTTTATTATTTGCAACATTCTTAATATATATCGTTTGTATAATATGCGCGTCATAAATGCCGTGTAGGGTACTTAATTCAGATATACAACTTTTTGCAAGATTTTTGAATACGTTAATGTTCAATGCATTGACCTTCATTTAAGAGCGTCTCCACCTTTTTTACATACTTGTGTTTATGATGTATTTTCTCTTTGGTTGTTTTTATGTCATTTTTGATAGAGACAAAATTTATTTATTATTATTTTTTACATGGTTTTTTATATTTAACGCTTTTCTTGTTTTTAAGTGTCTTTTTGGTGCTCATATATGGAATTTTTTATATAAGGATTTTTTTATATATATGTTTTATATATTCTTTATATATTTTTACATATTTTTTTGCATTTCTGTATATGTATATTTATTTATATATTAATTATTTATTATTAATTGGTGATATTTATTAATATGGACTCATTGGGTTTTAGTATTATATATTTGTCTTATAGAAATGTATATTTACCTATTTAATGGACTATTATTTATCCATTGTCAGCTGTTAGTATTTTACAGGTTCGATCCATGATAATATTCAACTTGACCATTAATAAGGTATTTAATTATTTTTTGTTTCTCCTCGTCTCTCTTTCCTTCTTTATAGTTGTTCAATATGGTTTTATCATTTATTACTATTTTTAATATTTTTTATCTATAAGTTGTCTTTTTTATTATTCTTATAGATTAATAGATTGTCCTTTGTTTGTTTGGGTAATACCATATGTTTTTAATTTTTTAATTTTTTATTTATTTTTTATTGATATATGTCAGCGTATTTTATATTATGTTTTGTCTATTTAATCCATATGTTGATGTTTATTTGTTTTTGAGGTGTGCTCTTTAAGACCCCCTGAAGAAGGCCGGTGGCCGAAACGCGTTGGGGCGCAATAAACAAGGTTTACGAATTTGTCAGTCCAGGCTCCGCTTTCTTGTTCTCTCTATTCATGAGGGACAGCATGAAAACCCGAACAGTGTTTGGCACCGCAGGACTGGAGTTGGGAACCTCTGCCGTAAAGCAGCAGCCAACAGGGGCAGACACACCCACACCCACAGGCTCCATTAGCCAATGCCTCCTGGAGAGGCAGGACATTGGGCCCTGCGTGCATCTCCCAATACTAGCACTTTCATACCTTAGCAATGCCACCCTATACCTGGGAATACGGTACACAGCTATCAAAAGTTTGCTATGATTACTGGCAGATAGCAATTCCTACGTTAAGCACAGTTTGCTGATTGAGCTCCATCATAGCAACCTTTCTGATGTCTGTGGAGTGTGCTTCAGGTCTGGTCTCTGACAGTGTTTACCACCCTGGGGTGTGACCCCCAACAGTATTGCGTACCATATCCATGCCTGCACTGTGCCCAGGACTGGTGTGGTGGCCAGGGTTGCTAAACTCCTCTATAGTAGCACAATGCTGGCATAGGTGTGGGAGTGTGTGTCTGTCTATCCAGTGTGTGGTGGCTGCAAACACCCTCCACAGCCCACACTGTCAGCACTGTTGCCAGTATTGGCCTGCCAATGTGCATAATGAGGAACAAGGTACCATGGGTATAGGCCGGACAGGGTGGCCTGGCCAGGATGCATCTGCACAGGGCATAGGGCACTGGCTGGGACATTGTAGTGCCCGGCCACCACCTGCACAGACAGGGTGGCCACAGCATGTCCTGCTGGGAGATCACTCTCACCCTGACTGTGCAGTGACCACAGCATGGCTAGGCACCCCGATAGTGCTATATGGTGTTTTTCTCATGTGATATTTATGGGTTTCCTTTTGGGGCCTAGTCACTGACTTATCTGCTTGTTGTGTATGCTGATATTCTAGTTCCGGGTGCATAAATTTCCACCAGGAACTTGCACTATGGACTGGCTAGCAGATTGTCTGCAGCTGGTATGTGTCTTGATGGAGCACCTTGCAGGGTGCAGCGGCTGAAGGCTTGCTGCAGGAGAATATCAGATAGTGGTGGGGTGCTGCTTAGTATATCCGGGCCTAATGTCTGTCGGCTATTGCAGTATGGATGTGTACAGAGCTGCATTGACTGCTCTGTAGGGTGTCTGTTCCCCAGTAGGACTGGAGTTGATGGTCCCCTCTACTGCCACCATTGCAGGGAGGTAGAATGTGGATCTGTTGGTGGGAGATCCTGTTTACCACCCTCAGCCCTGGAAGAGAGTGAGGGTGGTGGTGATGGTACATAATCCTCCTAGGGGTCCATAGGGGTTACACCTGACTGAGACATACAGATATATATCCAAGGTGTGTCTGCAGAAACTACCTATCTCACACGTTAGCACTGCTGGGGACCTGGTGCTGGGCGCCCCACCTCACCCTCAGGGTGAGTGCAGTACCTGCACAATGTGACGGTGTATAGCTACTCTGTGCCAGTACCACACACGGTCAGTTCCCCCTACCAGGCCGAGGTGCTGTGGGGGTGCATACACCATCTTGTGATCATCTGTAGACTGCTGATTTGCATGTGCAGTGCATCATGGGTATGGGTGGGTTAACCCTATCCTGGTGACCACAGCAGACTGTTTGTGTGGTGACTTGCAGTCCTTCTGCAGCCAGCCAGGGGTTTGCTAGCAGCTGTAGAGCTGTAGCCCACTGATTATTTCACTGCCAGTGGAGCCAGAGGTCATGGGTTCAAACCCACAGTGGGGTTATTTGATAGGGCTGTCCAAAGCATTATCTATTTTTAATGTACATTAGTGCTGCCAGCAAAAACACCCTCTGCGTACTGTACCCATAAGGTGCCTCAGAGGGCGCTTTATAGGGCGCCCTATAGGGCACCTTATGGTTACCATCCATATAAGGTGCACTATATAGTATCCTATGGAGCGACTGATAGGGTGTCCTATAGGGGACATTATAGGGTGCCGTGGCGGATAGTGCACTTTATAATGTGCCCTATGGAATGCCTTATGCGGCACCTTAGGTTACAGCACATGAGGGTGTGTTTGCTGGAAGCAATTAATAAAATACAAATAAAGTGCAGCAGGAAACAATACTTACATGTCAAAGCTGATGTCTCAGCCAGCCTTATGTATTAGGCACACTGGGGATTGAACTCATGACCCCTGTATCATCAGTCAGTGCCTTAACCATTGTGCTACACTGCTGTTCCTCTTTGCATGTCAGCGCACCTACTTAAGATTTCCATGCGTTTAAATGCACAGTGCTGCCATCAAAAACAGTGCTATGACCTTGCTGTGCCTCATAGGGCACCCTATATGGCGCCCTATAAGCCACCCTTTAAGCAACATTGTAGGGTGCCGTGGCGGACAGTGCACTTTAAAATTTGCCCTCTGGGGTACCTTATGGGGTGCCTTATGCAGCACCTTATGTTACAGCGCTTTGAGAGTGCGTTTGCTAGCAGCAGTAATTAAAATAAAATTATAAAGCCTCATAATGCAATATTACACATAAATGCTAGTGCCTCATCCAGCCTTACACATTGGGCACAGTGGGGGATTGATCCCATGACCCCTGCACCATCTGTCAGTGTCTTTACCATTGTACTGCAGCACTGCTTCTCTGTTTGCACATCAGCGCACCTGCTTATGCTTCCTGCATGCGTTACTCGTGCGCTAAAGTGCGCGGTGCACAAGAGCGCGCAGCGCGCGCTAATCCCGTTTTGCTATTTTTGACCAGACCGCCCACTCCTTTTATGGCATCCTGCAGACTAACGCGGCGCGCACGTTAAGAAGGTTTAGTAAACATATCCCTTAGTTGCCAAGTAAACCAGTGAAGCTTTGCTAGATCCCTCCTCATGTTATCCACATCTTCGAAGGGGACTATCCAGTTGCAGATTTTGGTGTCATCCTCAAAGAAGTAAACCTTTCCCAACAGCCCTTCTGCAATATTGCTTACAAAATGTTGATAAGAACTGGAACAAGATTGATCCCTGCGGCACATCACTGGTATTGTCCCTGTCCTCAGAATGAGCTCCATTTACCACTACTGTTTATTCCTCTCACTCAGTTTCTAGCCCAGTCAGTTACTTCATGGCTGATAACAAGGGCACTCAGTTTGTTTATGAGTTACCTACTCAGAACTGTGCCAAAGACCTTTCTAAAAGCTAAATTCACCACATTTACCGATCACTCCTAACTCTGTGGTCACCCAGTCAAAAATATTGGTTGGACTCATCAGAGATTACATATATCTAGTAAAACCATGGTGCCTTGGATCCTGTAGTCCATTGGATGCCAGGAACAACACTGGAATGTGTTATAGCTGATAATTAACTTGACCCCCAAATTTGCAATGTGGTCAGGAATAGGTTTTGTGAAAACATGGGACAAGGTATTAAAATACTGTGCTTGCTTAAAAATATTGCATTTTTCACCTAACAGGTCTGGGTAAAGACATCTGTGAGTGACTCTACTGAAGTCTGTTACAGCAAACTGCAGTATTTTACTAACAGCTACATGTCTGCCTGGGGAAGATAAGTTTCAAAAGGGTTTAGCTTTATTTATTTATTTAGATAGATTTGTATACCACCTTATCCTACAGTCAAAGTAGTCACATCACATTTGGAGGGTTACATCACAATTGGAGGGTTAAATTTAACATGAGGGTACTTAACATTTAGACAGCACAATTGGAGGGTTACATTTAACATGAAGGTACTTAACAACATTATACAATGAACTCGTATGTCTACTTGGGATGAGTGGGTATCGAGTTGGCGGAGGTAGTTGCATTACCGTTCGGGTGGAGACTATTGTCTGTTTGCTCATAGGCTTCTGTAAAGAACAGGGTTTTAAGGGCCTTGCGGACGTCTATGATGTAATTTTATGCCCTCAGGCTCATTGGGAGGGATTTCCAAAGTGTAGATGCCAGTAGTGAAGGAGCTCTTTTTGAAGTTGTTTGTTCAGTTTTGTGATATCCTGCTGGTGTGCCAATCATGTTGTCATTATTGGTCCTTCTTGGTCTATTGCTGATGTCCCTTGTTATGATATCTTGGAGTGCATCTGCCGAGAGATGGTGAATGATTTTAAAGATGATCAGGACTGTTTTAAATTTTGCTCTGGCCATCATTGGGAGTCAGTGCAATTGCTGTAAGATAGGGGTGATGTGCTCAGTTCTTGGAGTGTCTGTAATGATGCGTGCTGCAGTGTTTTGCACCATTTGGAGTGGGTGCAAGGTCTGCTGAGGGAGGCCTTGATATAACAAGTTTCCATAATTAAGCAGAGGTGTGATGAGTGCTTGGCACACTGTGCGGAAGTGGTCCTGGCGGAGTATTGGCTTGATCTTTCTGATGGTCCTCAAGCATTGATAGGCCTTGTTTGCGGTTTTGGTGATGTGGGATTTCAGGTTCGGAGCTCTGTCCATTGTGATGCCCAGGTACTTAACTTCATCTTTGACTACTATGAGTTTGTCTAGAATGCGGATAGTTTGTGGTGGAATGAAGGTGGGGTTCCTGGTGACGAACATTGCCTCAGTTTTATCATAGTTGACCGTCAGGTTATTGGCTGTGAGCCAAGCATTCAAGTCTTCAATGCATCTGGTTATTGTTGTGGTGTTAAGTGCTAGTAGGTTGATTGGGGCATACACCATGATGTCGTCAGCATAGATGTGATAGTGGAGTTTGTGGCATTTGATGATGTTGCATATGGGTTGGATGTAAATATTAAAGAGCATTGATGACAGGACTGAACCTTGTGGTATTCCCTGCAAGATGGGGAACTGCAATGATTTCTTTTGGGCTCATTTGACTTATTGCGTTCGATTTTCCAAGTAGGAAGTAAACCACTTGAGAGTATTCTTGCATAGTCCTATCTGCTGCAGGCATTGCAGTAACCTGGTGTGGGACACAGTGTCAAAGGCTGCTGAGATGTCCATGAACACTAGCAGGAATCTGTTCTTTATGTTATCCATTCCTCTTAGAAGATTGTCAAAGAGGGAAGTAAGTAGTGTTTTCACACTGTGCTGGGGTTTAAAGCTATGCTGATGGGTGTCCAGTGGGGCATTCATGTCAATATGGTCCTGAAATTGCCTTTGCACTGTCTTTTCAACGATTTTCGCAAGGTAGGCTGGAGATGAGATGGTATGATTTTGGCTCAGGGGGGCTTAGGTTGTTGCTTTTAAGTATCGGTCGTATCATGGCATGCTTCAGGGATTGCGGTATGTATCCTTGTTGGAGTGAATCTTTGACGATTTTTCTGAATATGATGGGAGAGCTGGCTTTTTGTGGCTTTGAGCCAAGACACTGGGCATGGGTCTGATGGTGAGGTTGTTGTGTGAGTCCATTTATTATGTCCTCTACTTGAAGTGTTGATGGTATGCTGAAGTCCTCCCAGGTTTGATGCTGTTCTTTCATTTCATGGTCTGTGGTGTGATGGAGTATGTTTGGATGGTTTTTTTTATTTCATGTAGTCCGCAAATTCCTGTGGGTCAAGATGGTGGGTACAGTGCTGCGTGGTGTCCTTAGTGAGCTTTTGGACAATGCTAAAGAGTTCTCTCGGTCTGTTGACAGATTTCATGATTAGGTTGGTATGGTGCTGCTTTTTACGCTCATTTATCAGATTGTTATATTCCAGTTGCTTGGTTCTGTATTGAGCAGGGAGTTATGCGACTTGTTCCGCCTCCATTTTCTCTCCAATCTTCGGAGAGTGCGCTTTGCATCTCTGATATCACTTGAGTACCAGGGGGCATTGGACCGCCTGCGTGTTTGTGGTTCTGTACTTGTAGAGGCTGATGCTGCATTAGATATTATGGAGTTCCATTTCTCTATGCTTAGGTCAAGGGTGTCGTATTCCCGCTGGAGTTGTGGAATGATTTCGTCTATGAATGAGTCTTTGTTTAAGGCTCTAAAACGCCTAGCTATGCTCTCATCTTCCATGTGTTGGGTGAGGTTATTCAGAGTAAAGGTGAAGTCAATCACATGATGATATGGCCAAGGGACCGGCGTGATTGTTGGTGTTATGGCCTTGCCCTGTTCAACCAAGTGCATTGGAATAAAGACCATATCCAGAGTTGTACATGCTGGTGCGTTGGGGTGTTGATTGTCTGACAATATTTTAGTGACTCCATGGCTTTTAGGAATGCTGCGACTTCCTTGGTGGGTGCGGAGCTTAGGTTGTAGTCTCCTAGTAAAATGAGGGGTTTATGTTTGCTGCTGTGTGCACATATTGCTTCAAGTACTGTGGAGAGTTGTTCAGTTGTTGCTCCATGAGGCCCGTAGGTGAGGGAGATGCTTAGGTACTTGTTAAATATTGTGATTGTGTTAGATTTGATCGTATAAGTGGTAGAGATTGTTTTAAATCATAGTAACATAGTAACATAGTAAATGATGGCAGATAAAGACAAGTATGGTCCATCTAGTCTGCCCAGTAAGATGGCAGGAGTAGGTGCACCTGCCACTCTGTGCAGGCCACCCCTCCCCATGTCTTTGTTTAGGGGTGAACCCGCCGCTCCGTGTAGGACACCCTTATTTCTTAGAGAAATTAGATGGTTCAGTTTATTTTGATTTTATCCTGTTGCTGTAAAGGGACCCACTGTGTCTGTCCCATGCCACTTTGAACTCAGTCACTGTGTTTGCCCCCACCACTTCCATCGGGAGGACATTCCATGATTTTTCCATGTAGTAAGTTTTGTAAATAGTTACCCCTGTTATCCAAGTTTTTTGTTCCCTGTTATCTGTAAACTCATACATGTTATTGTACTGAGCATTTTCTTCCATGTAAACCGCGCTGATGCCGAATAGTGCGGTATATAAGAGAATGTAAATAAATAAATAAAATATTCCAAACATCCACCACCCTTTTGGTGAGAAAGTATTTCCTGACATTGCCTTTCAATTTACCATCTTGCAGCTTCATGTTATGCCCTCTAGTTTTACAGCTTCCCTGTCTTTGGAAGAGGTTTATTTGTTCATTATTTCTCTTTAAGTATTTAAAGGTCTGAATCATATCTGCCCTATCCCTCCTCTCCTCCAAAGTGTACATATTTAGGTCTTCAAGTCTCTTATACGGCTTCTGACGCAGACTCCAAATCATTTTGGTCGTCTTCCTCTGAACAGTTTCCATTCTTTTTACATCCTTTGCAAGATATAGGGGTATGTTTACTAAATCGTCTTAATGTTACCGGACTTCTGAGAATGCTGCAGTGTTAACTATGGGCTTGAGTTTCTCTTCCAGAGTCTGGAAGTCCCTTTGAACTGCAGAGGCACTGTTTCTAGCCAGGTCATTTGTATCCAGGTGGATGACAACATCAATTTAGGAGTGTTCACTTTCTGCGCTAAGTACATCAACAATTTGGTTTGTATTCCTGCTGGCTGAAGAGCCTGGGAGGCATTTGACTATCTTCTCTCCTTTGAACTGTGTTCCCAAGGTGGCACAGAGCTCCGGACAGAGAAGCGAAGGGGTGGAGAGCTGCAAAGTTCTTCACACCTGTTGGCCCGATTGGTGGTAGGATCTGTATTCCTTTCTGGCCAGTATTAGCATACCTCCCCCTCTCTTTTGTGCTCTGATGCAATTGCATGCTGAGTAGCCTGCTGGGGCTACTTGATTTAATATGATCTGGTCTGAGTCATCTAGCCAGGTCTCGGTGATGCAGGTTATATCCAGTTTTTTGTCGAGGATAATATTCGGTTTGTTCCTGATTGATCTGGCGTTTAGTAAAGCACACCTAATGTTGGCCATTATTATTGGGTTGGTGTGTACACTATTTGTGAGATGAGTGGACGTAGTACATGTGGCACTGTGCAGTTTATGAACTGCAGGCTTAGCGTGCTGGTGTTCTTTAGAGAGGGAGGAGCCTGGTGTCCATACAGGTTGGGTGGTATGTAGGTGGAGCAAGGGGATTTGCTCGATGTGTCCGATGCCCTGTGTGCAGGGTGCGAAACGTGTGGAGGAGAGTAAGGTAGGCAATGAGATAGTGGGGAGTGGAGTGCATTTTTGCAATTTACTGACCTGGGATTGGCTTGAATTGTGGCCCAGTAGTGGTGGGTGTTTGACCCTTCTCTTGTAGCTTTAAACATGCCTGCTCTTGTTGTTCGGTCTCTCCTCTTCTCATGTAGCTTTAAGCTAGTAATGGAGTCTACACGCTATGCAGTATGTTATTTTACAAGCAGTGAGGTAGCAAACAAGCAATGAGATAGTAATGGAGTTAATAGACTATGCAGCATATGTTATCTTCACAGCAATGAGGTATTAGTGAGGTAGCAAAGGGGTAGTAGTGGAATCTGCAGGCTATGTAGCATATGTTATCTACAGCAAGTTGCAGCATCATATGTTACAGCAGGCTATGCAGCACATGTAATCTACAGCAAGTTACAGCATCATATGTTACAGCAGGCTATGCAGCACATGTTATCTACAGCAGGCCAAGCATAACATTATCTACAGCATATTTTTCTACAGCAGGCTATGCAGCATATGTTATCTTTACAGCAATGAGATATTAGTGAGGTAGCAAAGAGATAGTAGTGGAATTTGCAGGCTATGCAGCATATGTTATATTTACAGAGGGGTTGAAGTGTCTGGTGGCGGGTCTCTGGCGGCGATCGCTGATGGCGGGTGGAAGTGACACTGAGCTCCAGACAGAAAAGCGAAGGGGTGGAGAGCTGCAAGGTTTTTCGCACCTGTTGGCCCGATTGGTGGAGGGGGAGCGGGAGGGGCGAGCAGCTCCTGCTTCCTCCCCCGATGTCCAAACGGTAGCGTGGGGACAGAGAGGCTTTCTTCTGGTATTGCTTCCGCCTGGCGGGCCTGTGCCTAAGGGCCTTGCCAAAGGGCCCTCTGGCGAGGCCCTCAGGCGTGGGCCCGCCAGGCGTGGGCACGCCCAATGGCGCTCCTCTTGAGGCTGGTAAAAGGCCATGATGGGCCTTGGGCCCATGAATGGGGAGGGGATCTCCCTCCCACTCCCTTGCTCAATTTTATTTAGACAGTTTTGTATACCGCCTTATCCTTCAATCAAAGTGGTTACAACACAATTGGGGGATACATTTAACACGCAGGGATATGAGACACATACACTAATACTTACAGGGAACATGGGCTATGGAGGGTTAAGTGGCTTGCCCAAGACCACAAGGAGCATCTGTGGGACTAGAAACCCCAGTCCTTCCGGCCCAAGGTTGCTGTCCTCTAGTGGGATTTGAACCTCCGACCTTCCGGCCTGAATTACCTTGCCCCAACCACTAAGCTACTCCTCCCTCAATGCCGATCTGGGTGAAGGAAGCGGGGCCAGTGGATGTTCCGGCCGTGGCTCTCCATTGCTTCTCGCCCGATGGCGCTCCTCTTGAGGCTGGTAAAAGGCCCTGATTGGCCTCGGGCCCATGTATAAATAGGTAATGACCTCGCTAGATTCCCTGGGATGAAAACTATTCCTCTCTTTGCAGGTAAAAGCATGAGTGGGCTTCTACATCATATGTAATTTATTTTTGAATTTAAAATAAGTGTTCTCAGGATTTTAGTTAGGTCGTGGGGATGTGGGAGTGGGGGGGGGGCAACAATGTATAGAGAAGTGAATTTTCAAATCTACAAGCGATGCTTTACCTCCCTCTCTGCTGCCTACAGTAATGGCAAGTGCTAAGTACACAGCTTCGTAGTGCCTTGCAGGCAGTTTTCGAAGGGAAACTAAGGACTGGCCTTACTAAAGTGCCCTTCTTCACTAATACCATTAATGCTTATTATTAATAAATAGGCCCCACTGCATGCAATGACATACATCAGCAACATTTGCATGTGCTAATGTGGTAGCTTCTTTCTGTGAATTTAGTTTTAAGGGAGTACTTTCTTTTTGAAAATTAGCAAAAGATTCATATGTTAAAAATACTTTGGGCAATGCAGGCAACTGAAAATTGCCCCTACAAGGATTCTCTGAACTCCCATGGTTAACAAAGAGTGGGCCACATTTCATTACTCTTAAGTAATCGAGTATGGAAAATTTACATTGCACTAATTCACCCTGATTTACAGAACTTGAATCTCAGCATAATATTAGCATATATCTATTGTTAAGTTGCAAAGAGAAGGTATTTTGCAAGGCTGAGTGACTTAGTGTGGGTGGAAGTAAAATGTCAACTGTGAGTCAAATATTAATACCAAACTTAAATGGAAAAGATAAGAATTATTTCTTCAGAATCAGCTTGAAAGCTAAGAAGCATTTATTCAGCAAGGGGGAGAAGGAAAACAATATGGTAAGACTTTAGTGAAGCATTGTTATGCTGAAGCTCTATTGTTATGGTCAATGTGTTGAGTCTGACTCAGGTCTAGAGTGGCGGGCAACCTTTAATCGCCTCACAGTCACTATGTGATATGCGTGCCATAAACATCTCCTTGCAGTTCCTCGTTCACAGATGCTAGTGTTATTAAGAAAGCACTATTACAGCCGGAACTTCAGTTGCCTCTGAGAAGAACATTGAATAATTATTTATATAGATCAGCGGTTCTCAAACTGTGGGTCGCGACCCCCATGGGGGTCGCCACAGGATTTAGCGGGTGTCGCCTCACTTCCCCTAAAAAAAAAAAAAAGTGCATAAGTTGCTGCTGCTGCCGAATCTACTTCTTGGCAGTGGCAAACTCACCCCCTTCCTTCTAATGCAGCCGCGGCTCCCTGCCTCTTAGGGAACCGCGGCTGTGCCTGTAAAACCCTTGCGGAACCTTCCTGTCTCACTTCCTTTGGAGGTGGGACAATGCTGCACGGAGCCCGTTTAGAGACAGAAAGGCTCCGCAATGGTTTTACAGGCACAGCCGCGGTTCCCTAAGAGGCAGGGAGCCGCGGCTGCATTAGAAGGGAGGCTGTGAGTTTGCCGCTGCCGAGAAGCAGACTCGGCAGCGGCGGCAACTTGTGCACTAGAAGGAGACAGACATGGGGAGAGGGGAGCAGGGAACCTGCAACGGGGTTCACAAGGGGGAGGGGGAGGGGGCGGATATGGATGGATGGAGGGAGGGGGCTGATCTGGATGGAGGGGGACTGCTATGGATGGATGGATGGAGGGAGGGGGCTGACATGGAGAGAGGGGGGCTGACATGGATGGATGGAGGGAGGGAAGGGAGGGCTGACATGGAGGGATGGAGGGGGCTGACATGGAGGGATGGATGGATGAATGGAGGGAGGGGTGCTGACATGGAGGGATGGAGGGCTGACATGGAGGGAGGGGGGCTGACATGGACAGAGGGGGGACTGACATGGAGGGATGGATGGATGGATGGAGGGAGGGGGCTGACATGGACGGGGGGCTGACATGGATGGATGGATGGAGGGAGGGGGCTGACATTGGCAAAGGGAAGAGACAGGGGGACATACTGGACAGATGGGGATAAATGCTGGACAGAAGGGAGAGACAGTGTGGGTTAGAATTATAATGGGCAGATGGGGGGCTAGGACTGGTAATGGGTTGATTAGGGAAGGCTAGGACTGGGAATGGACTGATCAAGGGGGGTTTGGGACTGGTAATGGACTGATGGGGGGCTAGCATTGGAAATGAGCTGATCGGGGAGATTAGGACTGGAAATGGGCTTATTAAGGGAGGCTAGCACTGGTAATGGGGTTGAGGAGGGAATGGCACTGACATGAGCTGATTAGGGGAGGCTAGGACTGGTAATGAGCCTTTGGGGGGGGGGTAGGACTGGTATTGGGCTGATTAGGGGAGGCTAGCACTGGTAATGGGGTTGAGGGGGGACTAGCACTGGAAGCCAGCTGATTGGAGGGCTTTGACTGGGAATGGGCTGATTGTGGGGAGGGGAGGATAGAGCTGCTGGCCCTGGAAGAAAACTGGGGGCTAAGGCTACAAATGGGCTGATACAAGGGGATGGGAGAATGGAACTGGAAGGGAGTGGATCTGAGAGGGGCTGCCATGGTATTTGTACTAGAAGGGACTGGTCAGTGGGGAAGGAGGGGGACTGGAAAGGAATGGACACCAGTGGCAGTCATGGGAATGCAAGTTAACATTGGAAGGTACTGAGAGTGAGGACTGGAAAGGGGCTGATACTGGGGAGGGTTACTGGGACTGGAAATAGGCTGATGGAAAGAAGTGAAGAAAACGAAAGAAGAGATAAGAAATGGCAGATGGACCATAGACCACAGAAAGAGAGCTAAGAGAAGACAGGAAAGCAGAAGCCTCAGATCGGGACCAGCATGATCAGAGAATAAATTGGTCAGATAACAAAGGTAGAAAAAATAATTTTAATTTATATTAGTGATTTGACTACAAAATCATCATAATTTTGAAATCAAATATTGTTACGTGTTGTGATTAACTATTGTGGTTTAAATAAGTAAATTTTATAAATAAAAACATATTGCAAAGGCCTATAATATATTAATACGAGGTAATTCAACAAATGATTACAGCGACAATGCGTTAACGGTAATGGAAGAGAGACACATTTGATTTTATCATTGGGGGTCACCACAAGTTGACCAATGGTAAAAGGGGTCACGGTACAAAAAAGGTTGAGAACCACTGATATAGATGAACGTGGCTGATCCAAAAGAAGGGTTGATATATATTGGTAATCCTATATGGGAAAGTATATCTATGGAAGTTTGCTGGTACCAAGAATTCCTTTCCTACTTCTCCTTTCAATGACTGGAAATCATTCTGCTGTGTGTTTTGAGACCATAAATGTGATGGAAGAATTAGTTCGGATTCTTGCTTCCCTCCCATTAAGTATTATTTCGGATGCTGACAAGATTGCAAATGCTCCAGAACATGGCAGCAAAGCTTATTTTAGGTGGGAGGAAGGGGGATAGAGCAACATCATTGTTAAACCAGTTACCTTGCTTGCCTATTTGTACAGGAATTCTGCTGAAGTTGCTGTGTCTTACAATTAAAGTGTTATAGGGATGGCTCTGTTTTACAGGGGGATTCAAATTTCACTCTATACAACATTGAGATGCTTGTGTTCTAGGGATTCAGTCTGCCAAAGCCTCCCTTCCTCCGGGGAGATTTGTCATAAGAATAGCTATAAGAAAATTGGCTTTTATAACATCCCTTATTATTGGAATGATTTGCCTGAGGATGTTCATCTCTCATCAGATTATATGAGTTTTAGACAAGCCCTTAAGGCATGGCTGTTTTTTTTCTGCAAGACAAGAGGGCCTGAGCGGGGGATGAGGATGGGGTGAATGCTCATAATAGTTTGAATAATGTGAGATATTGCTATTGTTTGTTTTAAGATGCTTTTGTGATTGACTAGATTCCACCTAGGACCTATTATGGTAAAGCAGAATATAAATATCTGAATCAAATTAAATAGGCCCAAATATTGCAAAATGATCTGACAATAATGCATCCCTTATTTGACACAAAGCTACAGCAATAAAATCTGTATAAAATCTAAACAGGCATCAAAAAATGATTTAATGGATTTCAGCATCATGATAAATGTCTTGTATTAAAGTGTTACCATATACATAGCATATAGATTTGAACAGCACACAAGAAGACAAAACCCGAAATAGAGTAGAGTAAACTTGGGCTGAGAATCCCATGGACTTACTCCTTGTAATCTTGGGCGTTACTTAACCCTCCATTATCTTGGGTCCAATCTTAGGGTTGGATATTCAAAAGCAAATAGATAGATCGTGGCGGTCATTATCTAGATATTTATGCTGACCAGAGCTATCCATGGATATTCAGCGGCATTACATGGATAGTGCCTCTCAATATCCTTTCAGACAGTCTCAGCACTCTCTCAATAGTGCTGGATCATGGATGGAGAAAAAGGTTATCAAGACAGCATCAATATTCAAACCACTATCTGGATAATTTTGTGATAGCAAAAACGGCTAGATAGGTCTTTGGATAGCGGTCTGAAAATCACCACTATCTGTATAGCATGGCTATTCACCAATTCTGTCCCAATATTCAGAGCCAGCCACAGTCTGGACACCAGCACTGAATATTCAGATTTTATTTAAATTGCCACAACCAGCATTTAGAAAAAACACTAGTTGTGGTGTTTAAGGGGGGAATTTTACAAGATCCATCCAAATGCAATCTGGGACATCTAAGCTAGAACGTCTGAAGAAAATGCAGGCATGTCCAGGTGCTGACGTAATCTCATAAAACTGGATGTGCCCAATAGAGATGTCTGCAGGGGCGTCTACTTAGACATCCCCAGAACCATATACCAGAACTTGAACATCTAGGAGAGTATAAAGGTCAGAGCAGTGGCTTAGGAACAGGATAGCCAGGGTTCAACACTCCGGATGTTTTTAAGCTTAAATCAAGCACTTTTCAGGAGCTGGTTGAAAGTTAGAATCGATGCCGGACATCCATGACATTTCTATATTCAGCTGGAGACATCCTGGTCCGTGGAAATGCTCTAATCATGCCTCCATGGTTCTGGGAATGCCCCAGCCATGCCTCCATTCACACGTCTTCATGCTGGGGATGTCCCCAGCGCCAGTTTCTAAAATGACTCTGGAGACGTTCCTATGCTTTGGACATTTCTATGCCCATTTTCAGAAGTCCAAAGCATGAACAGGGTGTCTAATATTTCATCCTAAGCATCAAGCCATTAGATTGCAAGCCCTCCAGGAACAGAGAAATATCATTTCTGGCATTCAGGTACTGTATCTATCTAAAGGTGATGTACTGGAGAAATGGAAGCAAATCTTGATAAACCTGAAAGATGTAATAAAACAATTTTGATAAACAGAGCCAGTGCAAGGATTAGAGGCACCCTAGGAGGCCCCATCATCCTGTTGCCCCTCCCCATAGCTCCTCACCCCATTTCCACCGTTACCCCCCGTCCAATACCTGCAGAGGTGGCCATGGCCCCAAACCGTGACACAGAGCTTACTAATATACTACAGTACTACATCTTGGTTTCCTTCTCTAGAAAATCACCTGGACCAGATGATATACATTCCACAGAGACATAGCTGAAAGAACTCAAAAATGAAATTCCACACCTACTAATAGTAATTTGTAAACTATTATTAAAATAGTCTATGGCACCTGAAGATTGGAGAGTGGCCAATGTAATGCCGATTTTTAAAAAAGGTTTCCAGGAGTGATCTGGCATTGTCCCATTAAGCCATGACTATCTATTTGTTCAGCAATTTTGTTCTTCATAATGGTTTCTACTATTTTACCTAGCACTGACATCAGGCTCACTAGTTTGTAATTTCCTGGATCACTCATAATTCTTTTAAAAATTGGCGTTATGTTGCCACTCGCTAATTTTCATATACCATAGGTGATTTTAATGATAGTTTACAAATTATTAACAGGAGGTGTGCCAGTTCATTTTTGGAGTTTCTTTCAATACCCTAGAATGTATACCATCTAGGCCAGGTGATTTGCTACTCTAGTTTATGAAATTGCTGTATTACATCTTCCTGGTTTATCAAGACTTTTTTCCATCCCCCGATATATCACTTTTAAAATAGCATTTCTAGCAATGGTACATCTCCTATATATTCTTCAGTACAGATAGAAGCAAAGAATTGATTTTCTTTCTCTACTATTGCCTTGTCCTCCCTTAATGCCCTTTTTATCTTTCTATAATACAATAGCCCCACTGACCCCCCCTTATGACTCACTGACCCACAGCTAGTGTTTTTGCTTCGAATATACCTGAAAATGTTTTTATTCTGAGATTTTGCTTCCATGGCAAGCTTCTTTTCAGATTCTCTTTTCCCATCTTATCAGTGTTTTGCTTCTAACTTTGACAGTGCTTATACTGTTTCCTGTTTTCTTTTTTTGGATCTTTTTTCCATTTTTGGAGGATATTTTTTTATTTAGAACAGCCTCTCTCACCTCACTTATAAATCATACCAACAGTTATTTGGCCTTGCTTTTACCTTTTTTAAAGCATAAAATGTATCTGGCCTGGGCTTCCAAGATGGTATTTTTAAACAATGTCCAGGCTTTAACCTTTGCAGCTGCTCCATTTAGTTTTTTCCTCATTTTCTCATAGCTTCTCTTCTGAAAGTTAAATGCTACTGCAGTAGATTTCATTGCAGTTCATCCTCCATTTATTAGGTCAGTACTCCTTAAATCCAACATGGCCCTTATTATAGATATCATAGTTATCTACAAATTGGACCTGCTGTTTTTCACTGAGACATGGTAGGCTGTGAGTGAGGAACCATATCTACATAACTCAAAGTCTCCCTGCCGGTTTTTCAGCTCTCTCTCTCCCCTGGGTATGAAGACATGGAGGGGGAGCAGCAATCATCTTTAAGAATGAGTTAAAAATAATGAATTAAACATTAAAGAATGCACTACTCATGGCTTCAACTACAATTGTGGTTAACATTATTGGCACCTTTGCATTTAAAGTATGTTGTGTACAATATCTTGAGAAATAATTACATAAGAACATAAGATATGCCATTCTGGATCAGACCAAGGTCCATCAAGCCCAGTATCCTATTTTCAACAGTGGCTAATCTAGGTCATATGTACCTAGCAGTTTCCCCAAAAGACACAGGTTCTAAAATGCTTGTATTGTGTCAAGCATTGATATCCTGGGTCCCTTTTTAATAATGGTTTATGGACCTTTCCTCCAGGAACTTGTCCAAACCTTTTTTAAACCCAGCTACACTAACAGCCTTTACTACATCCTCCAGTAACAAATTCCAGAGTTTGATTACACGTTGAGTGAAAAATATTTTCTTTTATTAGTATTAAATAGATTACCCTGTAGCTTTTTATTTTCTGATAACGTAAACAATCAATCTATTTGTACCCGTTCCACTCCGTTCATTAATTTAGAGACTTCTATCATATCTCCCCTCAGCCGTCTCTTTTCCAGGTTAAAGAGCCCTAACCTTTTTAGCCTTTCTTCATAGGGGTATCCTGCCATCCCCTTTACCATTTTGGTGGCTCTTCTCTGAACCTTTTCTAATAACGCTATATCCTTTTTAAGATACAGCAACCAGAATGGCACACAATATTCAAGGTGCGGTCTCACCATTGAACGATATAGAGGCATTATAATATCCTTTGTTTTATTTTACATTCTTTTCCTTATGATACCTAGCATTCTATTTGCTCTCTTGGCTGCCGCTGCACACTAGGCCGAGGGTTTTAACATGCTATCCACAATGATGCCTAAATCTTTTTCCTGGGTGGTGGTTTCTAATGTGGAACCTTGCATAGTGTAACCATAGTTTGGGATGTTCTTCCCTAGGTGCATAACTTTGCATTTGTCCACATTAAATTTCATTGGCCATTATGATGCCCAGTCTTCCAATTTATCAAGTTCCTCTTGCAATTTTCCACAATCCTCACTCATTATTCCCTTTTCCAGGTCATTTATGAATATGTCAAAAAGCAGCGGACCTAGCACAGATCCCTGGGGTACACCACTATTTACCTTTCTCCATTGGGAAAATTGGCCATTTAGCCCTACCCTCTGCTTTCTATCTTTTAACCAGTTCCCGATCCACAATAGTACACTGCCTCCTATCCCATGACTCTAGTTTTGCCAAAAGTCTCTGATGAAGGACCTTGTCAAAGGCTTTCTGAAAGTCCAAATACACTATATCAACTGACTCACCTTTGTCTACCTGTTTATTCACACCTTCAAAAAAACATAACAGATTAGTAAGACAAGATCTTCCTTGTCTAAAGCCATGTTGGCTGTCTCCCATTAAGTCATGACTATCTACATGTTCAGCAATTTTGTTCTTTATGATGGTTTCTACCATTTTCCCCACTACTGACATCAGGATCACCGGTCTGTAGTTTCCCGGATCACCCCTGGAAACCTTTTTAAAAATTAGTGTTACATTCGCCATCCTCCAATCTTCAGGTATTGCAGATGATTTTAATGATAGTTCACAGATTACTAATAGCAGGTCTGCAATCTCATATTTTCAGTTCTTTCAACACCCTTGGATGTATATCATCCGGTCCAGGTGATTTGCTACTCTTCAGTTTATCAAATAGTTGTAATACATCTTTCCGATGTATCGATATTTCCTTCAATTCTTCCGTACCTTTAAATACCACGTCAGTCATGGGTAATATCCCTACATCTTCCTCAGTAAAGACCGAAGCAAAGAATTCATTCAGTCTCTCCGTTATTGCCTTGTCGCCTCTTAGTACCCCTTTAACCCCTCTGTCATCTAATGGACAACTCACTCACAGGTTTTTTGCTACGAATGTACTTGAAAATGTCTTTATTATGCGTTTTTGCTTTCACATCAAGCTTCTTCTCAAATTCTCCCTTTGCCTGCCTATCAATGCCTTGTATTTAACTTGCCAGTGCTTGTGCTGTTTCCAGGTTTCGTCGTTTGGCTCTTTTTTTCATTTCCTGAAAGATGCTTTTTTGGCAACAACAGCCTCTCTGACCTCACCTTTAAACTGCTCTATCTCCTTTTTAAAGGTTAATGCCAGCAGCCTGGTTCCATCCCGGTTAAGGTGAAGCCCATCCCTTCGGAAGAGACCCTCCTTTCCCCAGAATGTTCCCCAGTTCCTAACAAATCCAAAACCCTCATCCTTGCACCATTGTCTCATCCACGCATTGAGAAACTGGAGCTCTGCCTGCCTTTTGGGTCCTGTGCATGGAACGGGAAGCATTTCGGAGAACGCTACCCTGGAAGTTCTGGATTTCAACTTCCTAATTAAAAGCCTAAATTTAGCCTCCAGAACCTCCCTACCACATTTTCCTATGTCATTTGTACTGACATGTACCAAGACAGAAGACTCCTCCACAGCACTATCTAAGACTTATCTAGGTGGCGCGTGAGGTCTGCTACCTTCGCACCAGGCAGGCATGTTACCAGGCGATCCTCATGTCCACCAGCCACCCAGTTATCTACATGCCTAATGATTGAATCACCAACTATAACGGCTGCCCTAACCCTTCCCTCATGGGCACATGGCCCTGGAGAAACTTCCTCGGTGAGGGAGGGTTTTACATCACCTGGAGGACAGGTCCTAGTTACAGGATCACTTCCTGCCACACTAGGGTGATGCTCTCCTGTCATGTGACCTCTCTCCTCCATGGCAACAGGGATGCTGCCAGACTGAAGGTGGGACTTCAGGACTATATCCCTGTAGGTCTTGTCTATGTACCTCTGTTTTTCTTATGTCTTCCAAGTCTGCTACTCTAGCCTCTAGAGAATGGACTCATTCCCTGAGAGCAAAGATCTCCTTGCACGTAAGACCTCTCACCAACTGGAAGAAAATCATACATTTGACACTCAATGCAAAAGACTGGAAAGCCCCCATCTTGCTGCTGGACTGCTGTCTGCATCTTAGTTTTAAGCTTGTGTTTAGATCTTTAAGTTCTTTACTTACTAAGGGTTGCTATGGATACTTATACCAATAAAATTGTACCTAATACGTTTAATATACCTTGTTCACCTGAAGCTTAATTAATCTCAGGTCCTTAGTGTATGACTGATTTGGATAACGAGCTGCACCTGAGAGCACCTCCTTTCCTTTAAGATGTGTAAGCACCTATAAAGCTACGGTTATCCCAGGGGTGGGTGGGCGTTGGGGAGGGAGGGAGGGAAATAACACTTATTAAAAGAGGGCTGCTACACAGTACCCTGTCCTGTGCTTCTGAGATAAGCTGTGACCAACTTCCTGGGTGATTAACAGTTCTTGCTTGGATAGAAGGAGTCTTTCAAAATGGCTTTTTGACCTGCCATCTGGCATTAACACCTATTGAAAAGGTTTCACAGGTCTCTTGCCCCCTAGGTAGAAGGCCTCTTTGTAAAGGTCTCTAGAAGACTTTATTTGTTGCTCAAAGAATACTGACCCTGTTTTGCCTTCTATGCTAAGTTATATTCTGATTTGATTTAAATTAAAGCTCTTTGCTGCTGCTAGGCTCTGACTTATTATGAAATTTAAGCTAGAAGCTCTCTGCTGGGTTCTAAATTTAACCAGAAAGCTCTCTTCTGTGTTTTAAATTTAAACTAAAAGTAGTTTGCTGATACTAGGCCCTGAGTGAGTATTAAATTTAAACTACAAGCTCTCTGCTGGGTATGAAATCTAACCAGAAAGCTCTCTTCTGTGTTTTAAATTTAAACTTAAACTGCTGCTAATATTCCAACTGTATGTCATCAAAATATTTTAATTGTATGTTCAAAAGTATAGAACAAAAAGAAAATGTCTGTGCATCTTAGATATAGTAATTTCTGAGAAAAAAACAAAAACAAAATATGACCTGGACAGGTTAGTGGCACTTTTCAATAATATTTGGTTGCACAACACATGGCAGTGATGACAACCTCCAAATGTTTCTTGAAGCCATCTATAAGTTTTGTACATTTGTCTTCTGGTAGTTTCTCCCACTCTTCAATTGTGATTTGTTCCAGCTCATGACGGTTTCCAGGATTCCTTTTACCAATTTCAGATTTCAGCTCTTTCCAAAGGTTCTCAATTGAATTAAGATCAGGTTTCATTGCTGGCCATTAACCATTCTTTTGTACTTTTGGATGTATGTTTTGGATCATTGTCCTGCTGGAGATCTCATGACCTTCACCCCAGACCTAGCTTTGACACTAGATAGCACATTTCGCTCCAAAATACCTATGTAGTCCTCTGACTTCATGATTCCTTTAATAAGTTCATGGTTTATTCAATTAGATTTACCACCCTTTGATAAAAACACAGCAAAGCGGTTTACAATATAAAACAACAGTTTTAAAAGATAGAAATTCGGAAAGGAACCACAATGGTTGAACAGGACAGATACACATTCATTCACACAAAGGGAAATAAGTAGTAGACAGACAGTTAAAACTGAGGCAGTAAAAGAGGTCTAGGGGCAGTAAATCAGGATTCTGGTATATTATAGGCTTGGTTAAATAAATGAGTCTTTAACATGGTCTTAGGTATTGTAAATTATTCTAATCTGAGAGCTTAAGGTAACCTGTTCCATGATGCAGGAGCCAAAAAATAGAAAGCAGCCGAGTGGGTGGACATGTGGTGAGCCTGATTTGCAGAGGGAATATGGAGTCTGTTTGCATGGATATCATGAAGAGAGCAATGAGTAGAGTGAGGAAGCAGCAGGTCAGACAAGTACTGGGGGGTACCTGAATGTAGTGCATGGAAAACTGTAATCAAAAGTTTATATTGTAACCAGGATGCAATGGGAAGCCAATGGGGACGGATCAGTAGAGGAGTGACGTGATTGAACCAATATGCATGTGATAGGATGCATGCTGCTGTATTTTGCACAAGTTGTAAACAGCAGAGCTGGGATTGTAGAAGATTAAGATAAAAGGCATTACAATAGCCCAATTTAGATATTACAAGCGAGAGAAGCAGAGTAGTAAGAGATGCAGGGAAAAGAAAGGGGCAAACGGCACAGATCTGATGGAGTGAATAAAAAAGCGACGAAAAACAGAGGAGATGTGAGCTCTGAATGAAAGTGATGAGCCTAATATAACACCAAGGCAGCGCATAGCATCTACTACAGGAATAGGACAGGCCGGGAAAGAAGGAGCCAGAGAAGGAGGGGACCTACTAAAGGTTACCGAAAGTGCAGTGGATTTAGCAGGGTTTAGAAGGAGGACGTTAAGTGTAAGCCATTGCAAAATGCTAGACAAACAGGCATGTAGAGAACACGAAATCGGGAGATACAGGGTTTGTATGATGGATAAAAAGGATATCAACTGCATAAAAGTGTAACAATATGCCGTGTTGCTGGATAATAAGAAGCAGAGGGATCAGGAATATGTTAAAAATCAGGGGGGCCAGCACCGAGCCCTGAGGAACACCGCAGGAAAAAGGAGTGGGGAAGAGGAAGTGTCACCAATCGAAACTGAAAAGGAATGCTGGGAAAGGAAGGAGTGCAGCCAAGATAGAACTGTAACGTGAAGACCAAAGTTGTGAAGACGAGCAGTGAGTATAGAATGATCCATCAGATCAAAAGCAGTGGAAAGGTCGAGAGAAACCATCACCGAAATGTCACCCCGATCCTGATGCTGATGAAGTTCACTGATGAGGGAAAGCAGGATAGTCTTGGTACCATGACCTGAGCAGAAGCCAGATTGGCATGGGTGGAAAGCAAGAATTGAAGCTAGATGTGAGGAAAGCTGAGAGAAAACAAGCTTTTCAAGCAATTTTGATAAGAAAGGAAGGTTTGACACTGGACGATAATTAGAGGGAATTAAGGGATCTGCAGAGGGAGTTTTTAAAATGATGTCAGACACTAGGAAATATACCAGCTGATAAACTGTTATTCATCAAGGATAAGATGAGAGGGAAAAGGCCAAGCAACGGGACTGACAGCCAAGAAGACAGAATTGGGTCAGCAACAGAGGTTGTTTTACGGGAAGACTGTAGTACTTAAACAGTTCAGGAGTGATGATGGGAGAGAAAGAATCTCAAGAGTGGGACAAAGAAATGGGGCAGGATCACTTGGTGATCCCCAGATGTCTCTAGCTAGGACAGGTGAGCTTAGGGGGGCCAAAGGTGGCAGACATCCTAGAAAGCCAGACCTAAGAGTATGCACTTTATCAGAAAAATACTTAGCAAGGACAGGAAGTTCCTGAGGCAGCAAAACAACCCCATAACATTATGGAACCTCCACCATATTTAACTGTAGGAAGAGTGTTTTTTTTCCTTATAAGCTTCATTTCTTGACCTGTAAATGTATTGCTGATCTGCATTGCCAAAGAGCTCAAGTTTAGTTTCATCTATCCACAGAACATCTTTATCTTTATTTTTTATCTTTATTCTTCTTACCCCACAGCACAACCCCTGATCTGGCCTTCCATGGACAGGATCGGACCATGGGGAACTCCCTGCGCCCCCTCACCTCTTTGATGGTGCCTGGCTCCGCGGTCCCCCAATGTCCAGGGGAACTTATTCCACCTCTGAGGTGGAATAAGTTCCCCGTCTAACTGTCCGACCCCGGATGTACAGGGCTGACCTCAGATTAGGCCCTGTACATCTGGGGTTGCTTCCTCACCCACCACCTGCCCTCGCTTTTCCCCCAGCCCACCCCCTCCCACTCACGAACAGAGCTCCACATACAAGTCAGCTCTGTGGCTGCCAGTGAGATCCGGATGTTTAGCGAGTCTGGACGTCTGGATTGTGCATGCTAAACTAAGATCAAAATCTACCCCATAGAGAACATACAGGCTTATGGCTTTCCTAGTCATACATCTACTCACCAAAACCAGATCCAATAAAAGTTAGAGGTGATCACATTCAAGAATTGAAAAGGAAAAGACAGCAGTAAAAACCACCCACACAATGCAGCCTTGGTGCCCAGTCTTATGGCAACACACGACCGAATCCCTTCAAAAATGGAAATACTAATATCAATTCCTTGGTAATGGTGTGGCTATATAAATCCACTCGAATACTATCCTCTGATAACCCTATGTAATATTCAAAGAATATCAAAGAAAGACCTAACAACTAAATCGGCCCAACTCCAAATTAGTACACATAACTTGCGTCAACAAATTAGTGGCACAAACATACCGTGCCCTTTAAGGAGTTCTAAAATAAAACATCAAAATGAATTCCCTTCTAACCAGTACCACTCAATGTAGTAATATTAAAATAAACAACATGTTTCAAAATAAAGCACAACATGGCTGCAATAATCGTCAGTGCTACAGTGTGTCTCAGCTGTTGAAAGTTCAAAAAGACGCCACTCAAGCATGGTATTTATATATTCAACCCATGGTACCTTAGGTGCTTTTAATAATGAAAATAACATTTATATAAAAAAAGAATTTGGACTTCCAAATCAAAAACCCTTCATTCCAAAACTAATATGGTTGTGGTCAACATTTCTACTTCATTTGGGGATTGGAATTTTTTGTGTAATTGAGTTCAATACTCATGTCCTGGAAATGTCCCAGTTTTTATACTATGTCCTTTTAACTGGTATTGTTTTGATTCTTTTATGTGTCAAATATGTGTGCACATATAGTCCAAAGCCATTTCACAGGCCTCTCAGTAGCTAGCTGGGACTCTTTACAATCCTCTCTGGCTGAGTTCTTCATTACTTTTCCATATTCATTTGCCTTAGGGGATTTCAATATCCATTATGAGACTCCTGTAAGATCCCATGACAAGGCCTTTTGTACTTTTTTGGAGGATTGAGATCTTCTACAATCCATCCCTTTTCCAACTCATCAAGCTGGGCACATTCTTGTCCTCATCCTCACACATCAGGATTCGTCTGTCAGCCTGACCCCATTTCACTATACCATACTGCCATTACTGTGGAGGCCAGTTCAAATTGGAGCACGTCCGGGATGTCCAGACATCCAAAAAATGGACAGCGAGAAAGTGTACCCAATTCTGAATCTGTGGGAGCTAGACATTCCCGCAGGTGCAGAATTGGGCACTTAGATGGGCCAGACTGGCCCCGATTATGCAGCGCATGACGTATAACCTCATGCCCTGCCAGCCCTCCTCATGTTCCTGCTGGTGTGCCAGTGCCATAGTGCTGCAGCTGAACACCTTTTCCATGCCGCCCAACCCTCAGCGGGGCCTAACAGGGCTGGGATCGGGTGAAGGGTCCTCACCTGCATGGCTCATTTGTGGTGTTATATGGGGTCCGTTGGATGGGGCAGAAGGGGGAAGGCTGGAGGTGGTGTGTGGGCATGCCGCACAACCTGGACATACAGGGCCTATTCTTTTTTATGTTTTTTAGTATGTGTAATAATTTGTTATTGCTTTTTACTACATTTACATTTTATCTGTTTTGAATTGTTTTTTAGTTCCTTGCCCCCTGATGAAGGCATAAGCCAAAACACGTCGGGGATTTTTAATCAAATAAAGTACTTGTGACCTCCAAACCTTCACTCTTTTGTGTTTGTCCTCTACACTTATTCATTTTCCTCCCGCAGATTCACTTTCTTCCAGATTTTGAAACGTTATCCTTGGGAGGATCAAACATCTCCTTGGAACTCAAAACTTTTCCAGGCTGTGAACTTGCTTGCTCCAAAACATTCCTGCACCATGTACCACAGGGTTCGGCACCTGTGGTTTCACCAAGGCCTTGTTCTATCATAGCAGCAATTGAGAAAGGCTTAGTGCTCCAGGTAGAGATGTCCCCAACCTACCAAATTAATTGCATTTAGAAGCATGCACGCCTGCTACCATTCCCAAACAACCACTAAAAAGCCTGCTTTACTAGAGTCATTTCCATGTCAGCATGTTCATCTAAGGCATTTTTCTCAGTAGTCTCTCGACTGTATCAGACAAACACTGTGCCCTCTTATAACCGGCAAATTGGATGGTCCATTACCGGACTGTTTAGCTATCCATTTTTTGGATAAAGCTGAGAAACTACAGGGCCAACTACCGGCTCCTGCACCTTTCAATTTACCTACAGATCACTTAATGCCACTAGCTGTACCAATCCATATATGGAGTAATTTCATGTTAGCATCTGATCATGATCTGCATAAGGTATTTTCTTCTACCTGAAAAACATCTTGCATCTTGGACCCCATTTCAGCCCAATGGGTGGGTGAGACCTCACTGAGATTACTGCCTATTGCTCATTTGCTTATTAACATTCTTGACTCAGGTCAGGTCCAATCTATTTGGAAACAAACACAGAATCGGCCTCTGTTAAAAAAAGCTGAACTCGGACAAACCAGATCCAACCAACTATCATCTGGTATTGAATCTTCCATTCCTCTCAAAACTCAGTGAGAGACTTGTGTTCACTGTCACCACATGGCCAGCCCTCCGCCTAGGGCACAGAGGGTTGGTCTGCCCTGATAATTTCTCTATGCAGAAAGTGAGACTACAGCTAGGGCTCTTGCAAGGTCTCTTGGGATTTGTAGTCCCTTTTTACCTCTCTGATAAAGAAGCAGTTGTAGTCCGAGTGTTTAAGGCAAAATGACAAGGTTTTATTCCCCTCACAAACAGAACTTCGGTGCAGAACAAATAAGAACAGTGTCCAGGAGTTTAGCATGAGGATTATATACAATAAATAAGGTAAGTGCTTCTTCACTCTCTGGTTCCAAAACAATACAGGGCTCATAGTAAGTACAAACTGAAAATAAACAGCTTCTTGGAACAAAGAAAAATACCTCCTTTTTCTTTGCTGTTAATTCAGCACTCTTACTTCAGGTCTAGCACAGTGACTCAATATTGTCAGCCAAACACAGCGTGCAATCCATTCTCATATCTGCTATGTCCTCAACATTAGAGTCTATCTGCATATCTTCTATATCAGGGCTGGCAGTGTTTATTTTCAGACGGTTACTAAGGGATTTAAAATAACTTCCCTCTTTATACCCAGGTGTTTTCACTTTATACAACTCTACACTGCAAGGGTTTAAAATACCTGTTGCACTGGAGTTTCTTCTGTGGCTCTCCTCTAATTCTTGGCAGTTATATGGGAAGGCTTTTGTGCTGGGCTCCCACCTGTGTAAACTCTGAAGGCTCTCTTCTGATTGCAGAGCTCCCTGCTCTCTCCGTTCCAGCAAGTTCCTGGTCACAGGGCATGCCTCCCTTCCTTGAAGTCTGCTGGCTTTTCTCACAGACCAGTAAGAAGTTTCTCTATCAGGTCTCCAACTCCCTGGAGTTTCTGAGCCTCTCCAAGCCTGCCTTACAGGAGTTCTCTCTTCTCTCCTGTCTTTCCTTCCTTGAGCTGCTTCTCTGCCACAATTCCAACTCTCTCTGCTGCCACGGCTCCAACTGCCGTCTAAGCTGCAATTACCCATCCAGCTTGCCCTCTGGCCTCTTCTCCAGCCTTTGCTTGCTGCTTCTCCACCTGGCTTTGCTTCCTTCTCTGCTTCCCTCGTGGCTCTCCTCCTGGGAGCTAATGACGACATTTTATAATTCTGTTCCCCTGGGCTTGGCTCTGCTCTCACCCTGAACATGTGTGCTTGATTAAGCTCGGGGCTTGTTACTACTTCAGAGTCTGGGTGTGTCAATTCAGCTCCTGTCTTTCCCTGTTTACCTTTTCTATGTAAACAGTGAGCCATGTGCTCTAGCTGCCTGTCAGTTTTAAAGGTGGAATCTTCCTTTCTCTCTATTTCCATGGGTTCGGTAGGGGTCTCTACATCACATATCCCCCCCCTTAAGCTATTACGGGCAGGTGAAGCCACGCTCGCACAGCATGTAATCACTGCTGAGGCCTTGATATGCTTCTCTACTTTGGCCAGACGTGCTGCCGCTGTCCTCTCATGCCAGGGCCTAAGGACGTTCAGATGGTAGACCTGGCGGCGTCCTCTATAGTTTTCCACCGCATATGAAACTGGACCTACTTGTTCTACCACCTTATATGGACCCTTCCATTGGGACTCAAATTTTGGTCCGGTGTCTGCTATCATCACCACTACTTTCTCCCCTATGGCTAACTGACGAGGCTTCGTCCCTCGGTCATAATACTTTTTCTGACGTTTTTGACTGGCTTGTAAGTTTGCCTCTGAGGTCTGAGAAGTCCTTTGTAATCTACTTCTCAGGTCTCGTAGAAAATGAGGTACCCCTATTTCTTCAACCTCAGGCTCCACCCATTGTTCACGTAAAATATCTAGAATTCCCCTTGGAGCCCGGCCGAACAGTAGTTCATAGGTGGATGCTCCTAGAGATGCCTGCGTACGCTCCTGACAGGCGTACAATACAAACGGGAGCATGACATCCCACTCGGACATCTTCCCGTCCAACCCACGCCTTAGCATTTGCTTGATTGTCTGATTTAACCTTTCCACCAGTCCATTGGACTGGGGATGGTAGGCGGCAGTCCTTATGTGGTGTATCCCAAATGCATCCCATACTTGGGCCAGGTATTTCGACATAAAATTACTGCCTTGGTCCGTGAGCATTTCTTGGGGAAACCCTACCTCACAAAACAATTTGACCAATTCTAAGGCTATGGTTGTAGCCGATATGTTCCGCAATGGGCGGTTTCTTTAAAAACCCCCGGCCAATAAAAATGGGCTAAAATCTGATCCAATGTCCCCTTATCCCCTTATGACCACCTACAGGGTGATCATGGGCCAGCCTTAAAACCACTGCCTTGAATGCAGTCGGTACGACCAATTGTTTTCTAACCGCTCCTGTCTGCGGCTCATTACTTTCCCTGTATAATATTCCTTTATCTAGCAGGAATCTTGGGAGAGTATCCCTCTCATTTTGGGCATACTCGAATGCTCGCTTTAGCGCGGGATCCGCTTGTTGCTCTTTGGGGAAGGATGGAAATTTCTTGACTACATCCGTGGGAACCCAGGGCAATTCTTGTCCGGCCTCCATCTCTGCCCTCCCATGAGCCCTATGCTGTCTCTCCCGACGCCTATCTGCCTTGCCTTTCCTAGCCTTCTTAGAAGGGGCGTTAATCAAGTCCTCATGTATAGGAAGCTCCTCCAGTGCCTCTTATACCTGTCCACCCTCATCCTCTGGGGGTTCATCCCTCTCTTCAGGGAGTTCATCGCTCTCTACAGGGAGTTCATCGATCTCTACAGGGGGGTTCAACTCTCATTTCTGAGGTTCCTGCCTGGTACCTAGTAGAGGCCATGCCTGTCTTGGGGGGTGTAGGCCCTTCTCCATCCCCCTACTAAACTGGGGCCAGTCCCTACCCAGCACAATATCATGGGGAAGCTTGGGGACCACGGCCACTAGGACCTCTTTTTGGGTTCCTAATCCCTTCACTGAGAGCTTGTATAATGGATAGAAGGAGGATGCACCATGTATGCAGCGGATTTTAACCCTGCCTTCTGGTTGGCTCAGTACTGACCCAATGCGGGTTTCTATGGCCTGCCAGAGCTTCTTTGAGACCATGCTCTGGTCAGCACCCGAGTCGAGCAACACACTGGCCAAAACACCATTAACTTCCACTTTTAACAGAAAACCTTCTTATACTTGTTTTTCCTTGGCTGTTATCAGTGCTGTTCGCATTATACAGTTTCTCTGTAAATGACCTGCTTTCCCACATTTATAACATTTACTTTCTTCCCATTTCCATTCTGGCTTTGGCAAACAAGTGGTTACACCTTTTACATTGGTTCCTAGTTCCTTCTCTGATTTTCCAAAGTTGGCCGACCCAGATGTACGCAGAGCGCCTTCTCTTGGCTTACCAGCCAACTCTGCCTCCAGATAACATTCGGTAAGGAGGGCTGCCTCTGCCGTGGTGTGGCAACTTTGCAAGATCAAAAAGGATCTTATTTCCTGAGGAACCGCCTCCATGAATTGTTCCAGGACAATTGTGTCTATGACAGACTCGAGGGTCTTGCCCTCAGGAGTGAGCCATTTCCACGCTAAGCTCCTTATCCTGTGGAACAAAACTTTGGGCGTTTCATTAGGCCTTAGCCTAGTATTCCTTAACTTTCTTCTATATACCATGGGTGTTAATCCCAATCTATCCCTGATTGCCTTCTTAAGCTCTTCGTAGTTAGTCGCAAGAGCAGCGGGCATGGCTTTATAGGCCGCTAAGGCCTCTCCCATTAGGGATGTAGCGAGCCTTACCGCCCATTGTTCTGGCGGCCACTTCACTGTAAATGCAATTCTCTCAAAAGCATCAATGAAGTCATCGATATCATCATCTACCGTTAACTGTCCACAAGTTAAAGCTCCACAGTCTTGTGGTCCTACCACACAAGTAGGTAAGAGTCCTGCTGGTTCCATCACCTTTTTACCAGCCAGCAAAGCTTCTAACAAGTCCACAATGGGTTTTTGCTGTGCCTGCATGGCTGCAGCAGCTTGTTCCTGGATGCGCTCGGCCATCTCCCTTTGTTTTTCAAACTGGTTGGCCATCCAGCGTAAAACTTCTTGGGGCTCCATCTTCAGGACTTTTCTGTAGAGAGGAGAGAAAAGAAAGAAAAAGCCCACCAAGTGCGGCACAATAACTTCTCTTTAAACCTGTCTAGGTCATATGCTGAACACGATCTCTCCTTCCTCCCACGAATCCTACATACCCGTGCCCAAATACCCGTTACCTGAGCACAGTGTAGACTCAAACTTTGAGAAAGGAGTCCTTCTGCTATTCCTCTGTCCTTCTGGCCGATATTGCCAGCGGTATCTCCCACTGCTCTTCAGCCCACAGCTTAGCAGAATATTTTTTCCTCTGTTCTCTTGTGGTAAATCTTCCGGCGTATATCTTGGTGTGTTTCACAGTTGAATGTCCTTATATTCCACACAAAATCCTGCCAGCTACGCCACTTGTCACCACGTGGCCAGCCCTCCGCCTAGGGCGCAGAGGGTTGGTCTGCCATGATAATTTCTCTATGCAGAAAGTGAGACTACAGCTAGGGCTCTTGCAAGGTCTCTTGGGATTTGTAGTCCCTTTTTACCTCTCTGATAAAGAAGCAGTTGTAGTCCGAGTGTTTAAGGCAAAATGACAAGGTTTTATTCCCCTCACAAACAGAACTTCGGTGCAGAACAAATAAGAACAGTGTCCAGGAGTTTATCATGAGGATTATATACAATAAATAAGGTAAGTGCTTCTTCACTCTTTGGTTCCCAAACAATACAGGGCTCGTAGTAAGTACAAACTGAAAATAAACAGCTTCTTAGAACAAAGAAAAATACCTCCTTTTTCTTTGCTGTTAACTCAGCACTCTTACTTCAGGTCTAGCACAGTGACTCAATATTGTCAGCCAAACACAGCGTGCAATCCATTCTCATATCTGCTATGTCCTCAACATTAGAGTCTATCTGCATATCTTCTATATCAGGGCTGGCAGTGTTTGTTTGCAGACGGTTACTAAGGGATTTAAAATAACTTCCTTCTTTATACCCAGGTGTTTTCCCTTCATACAACTCTACACAGCGAGGGTTTAAAATACCTGTTGCACTGAAGTTTCTTCTGTGGCTCTCCTCTAATTCTTGGCAGTTATATGGGAAGGCTTTTGTGCTGGGCTCCCACCTGTGTAAACTCTGAAGGCTCCCTTCTGATTGCAGAGCTCCCTGCTCTCTCCGTTCCAGCAAGTTCCTGGTCACAGGGCATGCCTCCCTTCCTTGAAGTCTGCTGGCTTTTCTCACAGACCAGTAAGAAGTTTCTCTATCAGGTCTCCAACTCCCTGGAGTTTCTGAGCCTCTCAATGCTTGCCTTACAGGAGCTCTCTCTTCTCTCCTGTCTTTCCTTCCTTGAGCAGCTTCTCTGCCACAACTCCAACTCTCTCTGCTGCCACGGCTCCAACTGCCATCTAAGCTGCAATTACCCATCCAGGTTGCCCTCTGGCCTCTTCTCCAGCCTTTGCTTGCTGCTTCTCCACCTGGCTTTGCTTCCTTCTCTGCTTCCCTCGTGGCTCTTCTCCTGGGAGCTAATGATGACGTTTTATAATTCTGTTCCCCTGGGCTTGGCTCTGCTCTCACCCTGAATAGGTGTGCTTGATTAAGCTCGGGGCTTGTTACTACCTCAGAGTCTGGGCGTGTCAATTCAGCTCCTGTCTTTCCCTGTTTACCTTTTCTATGTAAACAGTGAGCCATGTGCTCTAGCTGCTTGTCAGTTTTAAAGGTGGAATCTTCCTTTCTCTCTATTTCCATGGGTTCGGTAGGGGTCTCTACATCACATCACCCAGCTCACCAATCACCTCAATCTCATGCATGCTTTGTATTCGTGGCAATTGGGTTTTCATGCTGGCCACTCTACTCAGACCATTATGGTTGCTCTTTTGAATAAGCTCCATAATGTGCTCAATTCTAGTAACATCCCCATAGTTGTCTCATTGGATTTCTCCAGTGTTTTTGATCTTGTGAACCATGACCTGTTGCTATTGTGTCTATATTCAATTGGTCTTCGGGGTACGGCATTAAAGTGGTTTCAGTTTTTTCTATCTGACCGTAGTTTTTCTGTTTTCATTACCAATAATTCCTCTGAATCCTACCCCTTCACATGCAAAGTCTCACAGCGCTTTGTGCTTGTCCCTGCCCTTTTCAATATCTTTCTAACCCCATTACTTACCCTCATTCAACCTACAGGGATTTTACCATTTGTATACACGGATGACATTCTCCTTGACGTCCACATTAGTAGTATGAATCCTGACATTGGCCCAATGAATCGCTATCTTGCCATGGTTGCTGACTGGCTGCAACAAAATTTCCTGCAATTAAACCCCAATAAATCCTCAGCCACATGGATCACCAGGAGTTTTACAGCTCCAGGTATCACATCCAGTATCAGAGGACATGCCATCACCCTGACTTCCTCTTTTCGCTATCTTGGTGTCCTTATTGATCAGGACCTTGCTTTTTCACAAAACATTAGTCAGATGGTAAGAATGTCTTTTAAATCTTCAAGGCATTTTCTTGCAATTCATGCATGTCTAGATACCCCTGCACAGACTTCAGTCATTCTGGCCATGGTAATCTCCCAGATTGATTATTATAATTTTGTATATGCAGGTCTTCCCAACTTTGAACTCAAATGCTTTCAGACTATACAGAACATCACTATTTGTATTCTCACACATGCAAACCATTTTGATCATGTAACCCCTCTACTCATCCATCATCATTGGTTGGCCATAAAAGTTCATATACAATATAAAATTGTGATCCTGACTTTAAAAGCACTATATTAGACTGCCCCAGAGTATTTATCAACCCTGATTCATCCCTATTGCCCGATATGGTCTCTCTCCATTTGGTATACAGCAATAGACTTTGCCTGCCGGCACCCAATAAAGTACATTATGACTCCACAAGACAAAGAACCTGCTTCTCTTTAGCCCCATCACTTTGGAATAGCCGCCAAATCAACTTTGACTCCAAATAACTTTCGCTATTTTCAAGTCAGAACTATTCTTTAAGAAGGCTTTTGTTCTCCCAGATTAGGGGGTTTTGGGTCATGCCCGGGGTTGGGGAGCAACAGTTGAATATTAATTGCATGTTATTCTATTTGTATGCATGACCATCTTGTTCTGATGTCTGCGTCTGCTGTATGTTCTCTTTTCTTTTACTTTCTCTGTCCTGTCTATGACTGGAGTTCTTTTCAAATTATATTTTATTTTTGTGTAACTTGAAAAGGCGGTATAGTAAATAAATTATACCATAAACCATTTATTATGATCATTACTGCCAAGTGGTTCCAACCTCTCACATCAGGACTAGGTCTAAAAGCTCCTGATCATGTCAGTTCCTGAACAGCTGCTCCATGAAGCAGTCATTGATTTCATCTCCCTAGCATGTCATGATCTGACATTGCCCCGGTTGATACTGGAGTAATTAAAATCATCCATTATCACTGTGTTGCCAATTTTGCTATCTTACAAAAACTGACTTGGCCTTCACAGAGCTGAATCAAATCGCATTACATAAATACTTGCTCCAAACGAAACTGTGTTCAAAATGGAAATTTATCAGTAGCAACAAGACTTTAATCTAAAGAGTACCCAGAATGTCTCAGACCAATAGGCACTAAACAGAGGATTATTAGCTACCTCTTTACGACAGTGCACTTGTAGCATCAATGACCGTTCTGGGAATCTTTATATTTAAATGGACCACCATTCCACCACCTTTGTGTTAAAAAATGCTAGACATATAAACTGATCCTTATCTTTCTCATTCTCCTCAACGCCTCCCCTCGGGCACCGGTCATGCGTTTCACTCCAAACAGGAGTTTCTTCAGGAGGGTCTGAAAAGCACAAATAGCTAGCATGATTGAAATGTATGCTGAATCACTCGTTCACAAAGACTTCCATTTCGACCTGATACAATTCATATTAAATGTAAACTATTACCACAACTTGCTGAAGTGAAAGATGAAGATATAGACGTACTCACTGTTTCATATTGTATAGTGTTACAAGATGTACGCAGTACTATGCATATAGATGTAAGACAGTCTCTGCTCTTTAGAGCTTGCAATCTAATCAAGATGAAAAAACATCACAGAACTGGGGACTAGAGTATGGCAAGATACACATAAGTAGTGGACAAGAAAGCGAGGAGCATCAGGATTCAAAAGCAGCCTCAAAAAGATGGGTCTTCAGCCTGGACTTGAATAGAGCCAGATGCACCGACTCAGATAGTCTGTTCCAGGCATATAGAGCAGCAAGGTGGAATGAACAAAAATCTGGAGTTGGCAGTGACAGAGAAGGGCACAGATAAAAGGGATCTGCCAGAGGAGTGGAGTTCCCTAGGAGGAGTGTAGAGTGAGATTTATTTATTTATACATTTTTCTATACCTCCCCTTCCATTGATCAAGGGTGATTTACAATTAGCCAACAAAAAATTATATTAAACTCTTATTTATAACTTACATAGTGTTAGAACTTAGTGTTACACTAATTACAGTAAACTTCTTAAAATATACAATAAACCTCTTTTACAACCAACATATTATATAATAAACTTATTTACAATGGGGATATGAGCATTTATGAAGTGCACTAATAGGACAAGAGAGGAAAGGTAGTGAGGAGCCGCAGAATGAATGCCCCTATAAATAAGTAGGAGAAGTTTGAACTGGATGCAGAAATGGATAGGGAGCCATTGAAGTGACTTGAGAATATGGGTTACCTGGGCATAGCGACACTGGTGGAAGATAAGTCGTGCAGCTGAGTTTTGAACAAATTGAAGGGGAGAAAGACGATTTAGAGGGGATCAGCGAGGAGCAGGTTACAATAGTCAAGAAAAGAGATGATTATTGAGTTGATGAGTATCTTAGTAGTGTGTGTAGAAAGGAAGGGGTGAATTTTGTCAACTTTATAAAGAAAGAAGTGACAGGTTTTAGCTATCTGTTGTGGTGATGAGAGTGATCAGGAAAGAATGGAAATAGAGGAAAATGGTACTTGTGCCTTTAAAACTACTGACAGCCAAGCTTTGCACAGAGGTAGAAAAACTACTTTGAAAAAAAGTCAAGCCAAGCCACGCCCCAGCTCTGATGAGGAGGCAGGCTTGCTTACTGATTATGAGCACACGTGCAAAGAAAAAGGTGTGGCAGGAAAGAAACAGGTTTTTAAACCCATCTCCAAACAGAGCAAAGGGGAGAAGAGGAGAGAGAGCCTATGGAGCTTACAGAGCTCACAGAGGAGGTCTCAGTGTGCGCAGAGGAGTTCCCAGGAGGAAGAAAGTTCCCAGGAGGAAGGAGCTCAGAGAGGTAGGAGAGCTGAGAGCCACGAGGAGCCTGATTGCCAGTTGCTGAAGGCTGAGAGCAGAAAAGGATGCACTCCATATCTGAGAAAAACTCCCTGACCTAAAGCCAGCAGACGGTTAGTTGGAAAGGCTACAAACCAGCTGGAACAGGTACCTCTGTCCAATATTCAAGACCCTATGCTGAAAGGTCCAACTGCTAGAAGGTGGGTGGATACGTTCCTATGGGGAAAGAACTGTAACCCAGCCACAAGCAGGGCAGTAAATGTGGACACCCTAGAGACTTTAAAGCAAGCATTAGAGTGAGGGAAAGCTCACTCCTCGAAGGTAAATGTTCATGACCAGAAACAGAAGTTATGGAATGAGTTTTATGAATTCCTACAAGCCAGAAAGTTTGAAGAAGCTGTTGAGTCCAAAGATAAGCCAGCCGTAGTACCAGAACCCATGCAGATTGATTGCTGTGAGTCACAATCCATTCCAGAGGACTCTCTAATGGATTGCTCTCTTTGCTTTAAAGAAGCTTGAAAAACCTGTAAGCAGGGTTAAAAGAAGGTTTTGGAAAAGAAGAAAATTACCTTTGCTGAATTTGCTTATAAGGCTGTGCTGTGTTTTGCTTTATTGAAGATAACAGTTTTTGTTAAAGAGACTTGTGCTCAGTTTACCTTCAGTTCCAGTTTGCCTTACTTTACTCTTGTGTTATTGGAGAAGTATCCATTGTGCTTGTGTGCCTGAACTTTAATGCGTTTGGAAATCCACAAAATAAATATTCTTGTTTGCCTCAACCAACGGTTGCACAACTACAGTTTGTCTTTGAGTGTGAATTATCTACTACAAGTCCCAGGGTGCATTGCTGGCGTCAAAGAATAAAGTTGCATTTAAGGACAGGTGAAAGGCAGCCCATAGCTGTAAGCCTTAGGCCCAGGCTAGGGCCCACACTGTTTGATGTCTGCAGAGAAAGAAAGAGACAATTATTGTTTTCACCTCATACAAATGTATATACCTCTGTACAACCTTGAGCCCCAAGGTTATGATTTGAGTTGTAAATAGTTACTATGTTCAACCATTTTATTGTAAATAGTTGTAATGCCTCAAAATGTTCAATGTATGGTTCCTTTGTTTTACATAAACCGCCCCTGATCTTTGGGAGGGGCGGTCTATAAAAGTTTCCAAATAAATAAATAAAGATGAGTAAACAGGGAGGAGTGTACTATTATCCACAGAAATGGAGAAGGGAGGAAGGGGGAGGTGGGTTTAGGGGGAAAGATAAGGAGTTCAGTTTTGGCCATCTTCGGTTTCAGATGGTGGTGAGACATCTGGAGAGATTTCAGATGCAGAAAGGTAGATCAGCTTCATCCCCTCTTCCTCCTCTTCAAACCAACTTTTCCCTTCAATCTCTGTAACCCTTTCATCCTTTTCTAAGATCTCAGAAGAAGAAACCTCTCTTCTTCTTTCCTCCTCTAAACTACCTGTTCCTCTGATCCTATCCCCACCCATCTCCTTAATCCCATCTCCTTTGTCATCCCTTCCATCTCACATATTCTTGACCTATTGCTCTCCACTGCAACTTTCCCTATAGCCTTCAAGGAAGCTGTGGTCATAACTCTCCTCAAGAAACCTTCACTTGACCCTACTTGTCCTTCTAATTATCGACCCATCTCCCTTCTGCCTTTCATTTCCAAACTTCTTGAACATGCAATTCTCTGCCATTGCCTTAAATTTCTCTTCTCTCAAGCCCTTCCAGATTCACTTCAATCTGGCTTTCGTCCCTTACATTCTACTGTAATGGCTCTTGCCAAAGTCTCCAGCGACTTGTTCCTAGCTAAATCTAAAGGCCTTTTCTCAATCCTCATCCTTCTTGAGCTTTCTGCTGCTTTTGACACTTGACCACCACTTTCTCCTTAACACATTATCCAAACTTGGTTTTAAGGGCTCTGTGCTGTCCTGGTTCTCTTATCTCTCCCATCGCTCTTTCAGTGTTTGTTCTGGTGGTTTCTCCTCTACTGCTATCCCACTCTTAGTTGTTGTACCCCAAGGGTCTGTTCTTGGCCCTCTCCTTTTCTCTCCCTATACCCAGTCCCTTGGTGCTCTCATCTCCTCCCATGGCTTTCAGTATCATTTTTATGCTGATGACTCTTAAATCTCTCTCTCTATACCTGATATCTCTCTGTCACTCCAAGCCTGTATCTCTGTCTGCTTGACATCGCTGCCTGGATGTCTCAGCACCATCTGAAATTGAACATGGCCAAAACCAAACTTCTTATTTTCCCCCCTAAAACCTCCTCCCCCTTCCTCTGTTTCTGTTGATAACACTCTTCTACTTCCTGTTTCCTCAGCCCACAACCTTGGGGTCATCTTTAGCTCCTACCTCTTCTCCTCCACACATATCCAACAGATAGCTAAAACCTGTCATTTCTTTCTCTTTAACAAAATGTGTCCCTTCCTTTCTGAACACACTACTAAAACACTTATCCACTCTTTTAGTCACCTCCCGTTTCGACTCATTGCAACCTCCTCCTTGCTGGCCTCCCTCTGAGTTATCTCTCTCTCCTTCAATCTATTCAGAATTCTGCTGTGCGGCTAATCTTCAGCCAGTCCTGTTATACTCATATAATCCCTCTTCTCAAATCACTCCATTGGCTCCCCTTCCATTTCCGTATCCAATTCAAACTTCTCCTTCTAAACTATAAATGCATTCATTCTCCTTCTCTTCATTACTTTCCTCTCTTCTCTCTCCCTACACCCCTACTCATTAACTCCGCTCTTCCTCTGGCCTACTTCTCTTTATGCCCTTCTCTTCCACTGCCAACTCCAGATTTTGATCCTTTCACCCTACTGCTCCCTATGCCTGGAACAAACTACCTGTATCTGTATGTCAGATTTCTTCTCTCCCTCTTTTTAAATCCATGCTAAAGGTTCACCTCGTCGAGGCTGCTTTTGGATCCTAATCCCTTGTTCTCCTTGTGCCTCCTTACCTTTCCCTATTTGTATTCATGTTTTTATCTATTGTGCTGTCTGTCTTGATTAGATCGTAAGCTCTGTACAGCATTGCTTACACCTTGTAGTGCTATATAAGTGTTTAATAGTTATAGCAGTAATAGTACAGTAGATCTGAGAGTCGTCAGCATAAACGTGGTACTGAAATCCATGGGAGGAAATAAGTGCACCAAGGGATTAAGTGTAGAGAGAAAATTGGAGAGGTTCCAAGACAGAACCCTGAGGTACACCAATTGAAAACAGGGTGGCACTAAAGGAGGATCCACCAGAACATACACTAAAAGTGCGATGGAACAGATAAGAAAACAAGGACAGAATAGAGCTCCTAAATCCAAGCGAGGATAGGGTATCAAGGAGAAGGTATCAGTGAAGGTGCATGCCTGTTTAGCGCAGCGAGTCCTCTGACCCATGTTAACTGCATGGAGACATATTGATAATGCCCCCATCAGTCATCGCAGGTCTGGGCCTCCCCAATGCTAAATTTTGCTAAGTAACATTCACTTACCCACAGAGGCTTCATCTGCTCTCAGTTTTCCCTCATAAAAAAAGCATAGTTCGCATAAAAATAGGTGCTGTCACCAATGAATCGCATGACTGAAGACCGAACACAGTTTAGGACAACTATCCAGAGGGTCGCCATGAGTCGTGTAATTCTTTTGAGCCCCTCTGTATGTGAGTGTGTGGGTGCATGCGCATACTCATCTGTTTGAATGTGTATTGCCTGTGTGTATGTGTAGTTTTGTCTTGGGTATGTGATATGTGCATATGTGTGGTTTTATCTTGTGTATGTGGGGTGTGTGTGTGTGTGGATTTGCCTTTTGTATGTGGTGCGTGTGTGGATTTCTCTGTTTTGTATGCTTATCTGTTTTTTGTGTGTGTATGTGGGTCTTTGTGAGCTGGTATGTTTGTGCAAGTTTGAAAGAATGTGCAAGTGTTTGTCACTAAATGTGTGCTTGGATGTATGTCTGTACAGGGCAGCCCTAGGCATGTTCAGCCATGTTTTTGGAACCTAGCCCCGCTCCACAAGAGGTCCCGCTCCTCCAAGCAGCAGCTGGAGCGTCACTTTGAGTCATACAGATAGTATCCCACCCTTTTTCTCTCTTCCCCTCCCTCTGCGTCCAGCATCTTCCTCCTCCGTGTCCCCTCCAAACCTCTTGCCATTGTGGTATTCCCCAGCCCCCCACCCCCCCGAAAAAAAACAGCACGGCTCTAAGCCTCTCTCCCAACATCCCCCCAAACATCTTACTTCCTTTGAGGAATCACTTAAAAAAAAAAAAAAAAAAAGACAATTCAGCACTGAGCCTCACGCTCTGAGTGTCCCACTCTCTCTGATGAACTCTTTCTACTGCTGAGGAGGTGGGGCCCATAGAGTGGTTCAGCTCGAAGCTCAGTGCTGTGTTGCCTTTTTTTTAAAGAGATTCCCCGCAGGAAGTAAGAGGTTTGGGAAGATGTTGGGAGAGAGGCTCGGTGCCGTGTTTTGGGTTTTTTTGGGCAATACTGCATTGGCAAGAGTTTTGGGGGAGCCATAGGGGGAGGAAGATTGGGAGACTCATAGGAGGAACGTAAAGGAGAGAGTGTGTGTTCAGGGGAATGGAAAGGTGAGAGACAGATGGAACTGGGAGAGATATGTGGGCAGGTGTGAAGAGAGGGATGGAAAGAGACGGGAAGGGGAAATAAAAGTGGGAGAGATGGTGGAGGGAAGCAAGAAGATAGGAAGGGGAAGAAGCTAAGAGAAGGGTGGGGAGCAGAGATGAGTAGGAAAGGGCAGAAGTGGAGAGAAGCAAGGAAGGATGAGGGCATTATGGAGAGGTAGGAAGGAGAAGGCGTGAGAATGGTGGAAATACAGGGCCTGAAGAGGGGGTAAGAGGCTGGGTAGGGGGTAAGGATGAAGAATGGGCTGAAGGCCAAGGAGGAAGGGGGTGACAGGAAAAGAATGGATCAGATAAGGAGATAAGAAGCAGAGGATGGTAGAGGAGGAGTGGGTGGGTGGGGGGGGGGGGGGGAGAGCAAGTACAGTCAAACCTCGGTTTTCATTTGCCCCGGTTTTCATACGCTTCGGTTTTCAACGTCTTTTCTGACTGAGATTTTGTCCCGGTTTTCATGCATTGCTTCGGTTTTCAACGTCTTTTGACTGAGATTTTGTCCCGGTAGCAGGGAAGAAAAGCTGTCAACGTAAGCAGGAGATGTTGCATGAATGTGGGAGGCAGTTCTTTCTCTTGCAGGGTACGTCTGAAGCTATATCATTAAGATTTTCTGCCATTCTGAAGCATTGAGCAGATAATGTAAAGGTATTTTAATGGACTGAATTCAATGTGATTCCGAAGAGAGCTGGGCACAGCAGCTTGTCAGGGGTGGCTAAGGCCAGATGTTAACATACTGTACTGTACAGTACTGTACTTAGCTTGCTTTCAGTGATGTTAAATGTTCATTTATCCATTTCATTAGTCATTTATATTTATTTCTCATTGTTTTCTGTATGTAAAAATATAGTTATTCTCTATAAAATGTATTTTTTGTGAATATTTTTGGGTGTCTGGAACGGATTAATTGGATTTACATTATTTCTTATGGGAAATATTGCTTCAGTTTTCATACGTTTCGGTTTTAGTCAGACTTTTTCGAACGGATTAATCATGAAAACCGAGGTTTGACTGTACAGAGGCAGTGGTTGAGAGGCAGAGGAAGTGTAAGAGGCTGAGGAAGGAGAGAGACATGGGTATTGGGAGCAGGAGCACCAGAGACAGGGGGTGAAAGTGAGAGATGGAAAACTGTTAGATAGGTGAGAGGTTAAAAAGGAAGAGAATGGGGCTGGCTGGGGGGGGGGGGGGGGGAGAGAAAAGGAGAATGAGAGGTAAAATCTAGATATGAGTGGATAGAGAGGTGCAGGAGGAAGAAATCGAACTGGAAGTGCAGGATTTAATATACTGACATTATGCCCAATCCTGCACAGACTTCAGACATCACTCCCACATAGAAAACTGCTGAATGATGCCATCAAACAATTACAGTGGTAGTTTTACAAGGTGGCTGAAACTGGAATTGGTGACCACCGAGGACGGTGAAGAGCTCAAAGAACACTGGCGGGATTGTATTGCATGGTGAGGGATAAAGGCATAGGGTTGACAAAACCGGCTTTAACCTATTGCATGCATAGAGTTGTTGATCTGTTTGTCCAGATGTTTTTTCTTAGTCAGACATACAAATCCATAAATCCAATGTGACAAAATCAGAACTGGATGAATCTGGGGTAGAGTTGGGGACTGTGTGGGGAAAGAGGCACAGCGCTTGGTGCTTCTGTGCACACATTGCACATTGTAGAATGTGTATGTTCCGGGGGGGCGGAGCCCGATGTCCAGCGGGATGGTCGCATAACGCTGAGGCTCCCGAGAGGCCTACTCAGAATCCTGAATTAACACCGGACATACTTGAATTTCTACTCTGATCTTGCCGGGGCACATTGGTGAGATGGCGGGGACCAAACCCACGTGCCTGGAATTTGGATCTCCAGCGGCTTCTCACGGTAAACGCTCCAAAACTGAACCCCCGTCCCCGCAGAAGGGGCTGGCTTTGCGCGAGGGCCCCGAAATGCAGCAGGAAATCCTCGCAGAAATTAGAGGGGTTAAGGACCTCGTGCAGTCAAACGGTGAAGCACTTCGAGCGCTGAGGGAAGATCTTGGTGTACTGCAAGGCAGGCTAGAGGGGCTCTCTTCGCGTCAGGACAAAATGGAGAGTATATTAGACTCCCATGCGGTCCGGCTGTCCAAACTCGACAAAGTTGAACGTCAGGTGCGGGCCTTGCAGAAAGAAGTGGAAGATGGCAATAATAGAGCGCGCCGCAACAACCTACGACTCGTGGGCATACCGGAGGGAGCGGAATTGGGAGACATGAAGGAGTTTTTAAGTAAAATCCTCCCTTCCCTGCTCCAAATCACCTTTACCAAAGAATTGGAGATCGATCGCGCTCATCGTGTACCCACAAACATAACGCTCAACAGGAAGACCCCGCGGCCTATCATCTTTCGACTTTTGAGATATCAACATGTGGAACAAATTCTCAGTGCCTCCCGGGCAAAGGGCCATATGGAGTTTGAGAGCCACAAGGTCTCCTTCTATCCTGACTTGGCTAAACCCACGGTCGACCGCCGAAAGCGCTTTCTGGAATTTCGGCCGAGGCTTCAACAACTACAAGCACGCTATGGCCTGATGTACCCGGCCAAGCTCCGAGTCACGCTTCACAATCAGACAAGAACATTTGAGGACCCCGATCTACTAGCGGAGTTTTTGGACTCTAAAGAAGCCGACTTGATGCGCTGACTTCCAGAATATTCCTGCCAGTACTCTCATATCCGCTGTACCTGCCATATTGGATTTACCGCGGCTCAGCGAAGAGTCTGTCGAGGGCGGTTTGTTGCCTTATTTTGAAGATATCTGGGACCCGACTCCATCTACCCATAGTAGCCTCGACGAGTATCAGAGACAGTGTTACTTATGGACTCTGGTGTTTCTTTTCTTTTATTATGTCTCTATCTTCCTCTCTAGGGCCTCCTCCCGAAGACATCTTGTCGCAATATTCATTGGTGTTATTGATACTTCTCTAATTTACTTTGGTACATAATTTTCAATATGGGTGTATTGGCCAGCATACTTGGTGCTTATGTCATTATTGTACAGACTCTGATTATGTTGTAAGTTTTCAAGCGCCCTTACCTAAAATGTCTATTATCGATTGATGGCACCATGTAAGATTTTCTCATTGAACGTACAAGGAATCAATAATCCGATAAAACGGAGGAAAATCCTAAGCTATCTAAGTCATGAAGCTGCGGACCTGATTTTCCTCCAAGAAACACATTTCAATTCGAAGGAAACTCTCAAACTCAATATTAAACCTTACATGGTGGCCGCCTATTCCCCAGCCGTTTCTAGGGAATGTGGGGTTGCCATATTGGATAGGAAATCTCTGCATGCTACTATTATTGCGACTTGCTCAGATACAGCGGGTAGATGGTCCAGAGTTCACCTCAAGATAGGTAACTTTAAAGTTACATGTATATGCTTTTATGCTCCTAATGTGGATGACCCTGCCCTTTTGCTACTATTGCTCAGGTTGCGCAGGCCTCCGCTCATACTTCATTGATATTGGGGGGGATTTCAATTTAGGTCCCCCCAAGAGTCACATCGCGCTTACCTCTGTGATCAAAGATATTGTTCTAGTCGATCTATGGAGGTTACTACACCCCAATGAGCTTGACTTTACCTTCTTCTCTTCCCCTCACAAATCCCAGTTTCGCATAGATTTCTTTCTAATATCAAAACTGTTAGTTCCTCAGGTGGACGCTGCAAAGATTCACTCCCAGCATATTTCAGATCATGCTGCTATTTCTTTTCAATAACACACTACTGCACTCCAAGGGAATCCGGGGGCCTGGTTCTTTGATAGAGCCCTATTAACTCAGCCAGAGTTCCGGTTAGAAATTCGAGCAGCCATACATGATTACTTCCAGACCCTGGTACTCCAGGGGGATCTGGACACCCCAACAGCTCTTCTCTGCAGCTCGTTGGAAAACCTTTTCTGATTTATACAGGGAATTTGCGTTACCAGCGAAACATTACTTTCAATTGATGCAGCTTCCATGCTGCCTCAAAAGTGCTCCAATCATGCCGCCCTCTGTCCCTACTAAGGACGGGCTATTAGAACTACTTCACTCTATTAGTAGTACACATGGGGTAGCCTCTAACTTTTATAAACTATTATGTCAGGGTACAGATACTGCCACTTGTAGAGTCCAACAAGCCTGGGATCGCTAAAAAAAGAATGTGTATGTTCCAGAAGGGATATATTTGGAGGATCATGTGTACTGGGGGAAGGGAGAAATGGGGAATGAATCATGTGTATAGGGAGGTCTGGAGTTGTGTTAAATTGGGGAAAAGGTGTGGGATAGTTTATTGAAATGAAAAATGTATATGTAGATTAATGTTTACAATACTGTGCACTATTTTATATTTATAGTGTAAGCATTTAGAGGTCAATAATCAAAGCCCTTTCAACGGGTAAACTAACATTTTACCAGACGAAATCATGACTGATTATTGCCCAGTGTGTCCACAGGCAAAAGTATACATGATATTCAATGCATTATTTTGCTACCAGGATTTTTTCTCATTTTATATCTTCGCTCCTCATCATGAACTTGGTCATAGCACTGAGCAAATAAATGAGTTATGCAAATATTTATGCAAATGAGGCTCTGCAATAAGTCTCTGCACATGGCCCTGTGTCCCCCTTGGGCCACCCCTGGAGGCAAGCTGTCTGCCTGCGGGGAGCAAATCCCCCATGAGCAGAAGAGAAGAGTTTGGCCACAATCATGGTAAAGTCCTCTTCTATCTGCCCGCGGGAGATCAGATCCCCGGGGGCAGAAGGGAAAGAGAAGGCTGCGATCCAGTCTCGATGCAGTCTGTCTCCGCAAGGATCCAATCTGCCAAGGTCAGAAGCAAAGGGGATGGCCGTGATTGTGGTAAAGACCCCTTCTATCTGCCTGCGGGAGATCAGATCCCTGTGGGCAGGAGTCTGCGGTTGCGACCTGCAGTAGTTGGGGATGGGAGAGGAAGTGAGGTAGAATAGGCAGGGAAAATTTAAGTGGGCAGTGGGCCTATTAATAAAAGAGGATGGGGAAGGGGATTTTAGGGTAGGAAATGGAAGTGCTAGGGGGGTTGGTGAAGGGGGGAGAGTCTGGAAAGGAAATAGAGGAGGGGAGCCAGCAGGAGAGGGGTTGGAGGGGGAGGGAAGAGTTCAAGGTGTTGCCAAAAAGGCATTCCTCCCCTCCAAGAACATACACAAGGTTCCGTCCCCACCCCTACTCTGCACACAAGCACCTGTCCACACCACACACACTCACACACACAGGCACCCTACCTCCACGTGACAGATACACACACTCACACAACTGCACACATCTTGCCTCTGCATGACATACACGCACACACAGGTACCTCACCCCCACACCACACATACACATATAGGCGCCTCACCTGTCACAGCCAGGGGGCACAGTGAGCTGATTTTGGGATAGTATCCCTAGGCTCGCCTGACCACTCAGGTTGACCATATCCCCCTTTGGATGAGGAATTACCAAAGCGCTGGGTGTCCGATTATAACAGCTTTTATTCAGCACATTGTCAAATATATATATGAACAGGAACCTAACAGAACATTAGTGCACATTATACAGGATACTCTGAGTTCATGTCTTCAGCTGCTCAGACTGGCTGGAGAATGGTAATCACAAATGTACAATGGAGAAAGAAAACAAACATGGGGTTTTCCCCAGCTCAGCAGCCAATGAGCACAGCTATGAGCCTGCACTGTCTTACCGCCACCCCAACCCAAAGTCTTTTTACTACCATACCTTTGGTCTTGCAGCTTTTCACCAAAGCATTCATCCCACTGGGCACTGCCTTCCTCTTCCAAGGATACCAGCCCCTCCCCTCTCTCCTCCCGAGGGTTCTTCCCAGGTACTAACCTTGGGTTTCTTATTGCCAGTGCAAGCAGACCTTTGGAGCTCTGCCTCACACTTCCTGAGGCTGTCAGCCCTCCCCCTCTCTTCCCGAGGGTCCTGCCCAGGCACCAGCCTTGGGCTTCCTGCTGCCAATGCAAGCTGGCTCCTGGAGATTTCCACTGCAGCCTACCTGAGGCATCCCTGAATTTCTGCCTCTGAACTACTTTTATACAGAAGCTTAGGATACTGGCTGAGCTAGTCCATCCCCCTGCTTGAAGCTATCTCCTAGTAAAGGGAACTTAAAGTAGAAACGCCTTCCCTCAGCCACCTCCTTACAAGATGGGCTGCTAAGTTTCTCCACTGATCTCTGGAGCTCCCTCTAGAATTTGAAGGACGCCATAGAAGTGGTGTGCAACCTTTGTACATCACATTCCATACCACACACACACACAAGGCTGGCCCGTCTACTAGGTGAACTAGGCAGTTGCGTAGGGCAGCATACTCTGATGGGTGGCATCACTACCCCAACCGCCCAGGAAGTGGCAGCTGAAGTGCTACTTCAGCATCATGGTGGGCTTTAAAATGCACATGCATGTGTGTGCAGTTCTGGCTTGCAGCTCCTACCCGCCCTCCAAGAAAGCTGCATCGTGGGGGAGGGGGAGTTGACAGGAATGGCAGGCCATGAGCGCACATGCGCATGGTCATTTTAAGGCCCGACGTAGTGCTGAAGCAGAAGTTCAGCTGCTGCCGCTTCAGCATAAAGGGTAGGGGTGAGCAGCATGGCGGGCTGGATGAAGGCGCAGTCTTTTGTTGGGGGGGGGGGGGCGGCGGTGGCATGGAGGGTTTGCCTAGGGCAGTAGAAACCCTGGTGCCGACACAGCACACACACACACATACACATGCATGGACACCTGACTAGAGCAGCTCACAAAGAGAACTTCCTGAGCTCTGAAGCACACACACACACACACATGCGTTGCAACCCGTACCCCACCTACACAAAGGTACCCACCACCACACCCCACGCACAGGTAGGCATACCACCATTGCATCACACCTTACATCTCCTTTGTTTTTTGCAGAATATATATTTACAGGTGTCAGTAGTTTTTTAATCTTAGAATGCTAGGCTAAATAACTAAGCTGCAAATTTTGCTGCATTTTAATTATATAGCCTTGGAATATATTTCTTTCCCTTTTTGGGGCAAAGTCACTGAAGGAGAACCTCTGCTCCCTCTTTGAGTATTTTGGGAGCACCAGCTCATCCTTCATCTATTTGATAGATGCTGCGCTGGTCTCATGAGAGGAAAACTTGAGACCAGTGTAAGAGACAATTGAGGGGGAGAATGAGAATATCATAAGCTGGCCTGGCTCCTAAATCCACACAAAATTTGTCGAGTCCTGCAATATAGGCACAGCACATGTGGAATTTTGGCACCAGCTATAGCCTGCACAGCTGCACAAATAAAGTCCCGTCACCATGTGTACCTCTCTGCTAGCTGCTGCTTTTACATTTGCTGAGCAGTAACATAAGACACGGCGCTCTGTGGTCCCACATGCAGACAACACAGCCTCTCACCATGATCTGCCCCCTCCCTCGATCCCGGGGATTCTTGTTCAGAGGTGAACTGTGAGGACAGCCAGCACTGCATCTAATCAGCGACACGGCCACCTCACAGCAAGTGGCACTGAGATCAATGGAGGGGGAAGACTGTGGAGAGAGGCTGCACCACCTGCATGTGGAATCAGAGAGACCTGTGTGTCTCATGCTACTGCTTAGCAAAGATGAGGTAAAGTGTTGCATGCCTCCTCTATTTCTTGTGCTGCTTTGCATGCAGAGTTTGGCTTATTGGGGTTTCAATTTAATTTTGTTTACATATTTTTACTTTAAATATTTTTATAATTTATTCTGTTCTTGGTGAGGGTCTAACTGTGTTCTGCTGTGTGATTGAGACCAAGTGTTCTGTTAGCATGGAGTTTCTTTGTTGGATCTGTAGTTATCCGGCTTGTTCGCTTTTCTGAATAGATGTAAAAATGTTCTAAGGCCCACTGCAATATTTATGGTGCTGTTCTTTTCTGGGTAAGCTCCTTATTGTGTTAGTTTTAGAAATATGGTATGGCAAATTTGCCTTATAGCTCTTCAGTGACTTTTGTAGGTTTGTGTTAGTTCACAATCTGCTTGGTACTGGAGAAGTTGTTAATGAGATGACACTGGAATCAGATTTTTTTTCAGGTATGTTGGGTTCTGTGGTGAAATGTCCTAGTTCTGTTCTGCAAGTACTGTTGGAGGAGGGGTTTTCTTGGATGCAAAATAGATGTTCAAAAAGAAAAAGAGAGAACCATAGCACAGTTTCTAATGTCAAAATAAAATTAATTATAATTTATTTTGGTATTAGAAACTGCCGTGGTTCTCTTTTTCTCCTTTATTTTTTGCAGAATATATATTTACAGGTATCAGCATTTTTTTAAACTTACAGTGTCTGGCTAAATAATTAATCAGCTGCAATTTTTGCTGCATTTTAATTATATAGCCTGGGAATATGTTGCTTCCTTTTTTGGCAAAGCCATTGAATGAGAATCTCTGCTCCCCCTTTGAATATTTTGGGGACAGCAGCTCACCCTCACCTATTTTATATACTGGGTTCCTATCCATCTAGTATTTTTTTAAAGATAACCATACTGAATATGCAAATATGCAGATATGCAAATTATTATGCAAATATGTTACTCCCCCTTCCTCCCCAAAAAGAAGCAGTCAAGCTATGTCCATGGCTCCTTCTTGAAACCCCAGTGCTTCCCAAACTAAAGTCTGGCCCACTCTCCTGCACTTCTTCATCCCCAACATCCCCTCCCCAGGACTCAGACTCATCTCAAGGGACCGCAGGAATGATCTCCATTCACTCCTGCTCTGTTGATTGCCTAGCTGTAGTCTTGTGATGCTACTGCTAGAGGTCAGATTTCTTATTTGGCAATCTGATCCCCAATAGTAGCACCATGATACTACCACGAGGAGTCAGCCAGCACCATTTTGAGCTAGACCTCTTGAAGGCTCCTGGGGAGTATGGGGGGAGGGGGGGGGGATGGAGGTTTGTGGGGGTAAGATGAGCCTTTACTTTGGGAAGAGATGGATTTTCAGGAAGGAAGTGGTACTTTAGTAAAAGGCCCCTTAGATTCTATTTTACTAAGCCGGATTCATAGTACATACATACATGGTGTGACAAAAAAGAAAAAAGACTGTCCCATAAATGTTTTATTACAAAATCTACAGAGAAATTACTCATTGTCCCCTTCAAAGTAATCCCCCCCCCCCCAGAGTTAATGCACTTCTGCATTCGCTTCTGTCACGTACGGAAGCACTCGGTAAAGTCCTCCTCCTTGAGATCCCTCAGCTCCCTCGTCACAGTGACTTTGATCTCTTCTACAGAGGCAAAATGGGTTTCTTTGAGCACAGTCTTCAGCCTGGGGAAGAGCCAGAAATCACACGGTGCGAGATCTGGGGAATAAGGAGGGTGGTCGAGAGCTGTGATCTGTTTGTTGGTCAAGAACTGCCTCACACTGAGCGCAGTGTGTGCTGGCGCATTGTCGTGGTGCAGCAGCCACAACTTGTCTCTCCACAGAGCCCGCCTACTGTGCCAAACCCAGTCATGGAGGCGATTGAGGACCTGTTGGTAGAAGGGCTAGTTGACTGTCTGACCCTCAGGCACAAACTCATGATGGACCACTCTCTTCTGGTCGAAGAATGCGATCAGCATGACCTTGATCCTTGATTTGGACATGCGTGCCTTCTTGGGTCTGGGTGACAGTTGAGTCTTCCACTGCAGGCTCTGTCTCTTGCTTTCAGGATCGTAATGGAAGACTCAAATCTCGTCTCCTGTGATGACTCAGCCAATGAACTCTGGTCCGCACTGATTTCCTGTTCAGGCTGAGCTCCTCAGCTATCATCTGCACAATCAATCTGCGATCACTCCGCATCAGCTGGTTCACTCTGTCAATGTTCTCAGCCGTCTTTGTCATAGAAGGCCGTCCTGACTTGGAGTCATTCTCCATCTCCTCGCAGCCAGTCTTGAAGCGTTTGTGCCACTCAAAGACTCGCAACTTTGACATTGCATCTTCTCCATAAGCCGTTTGGCGAAGTTGGAGACATTCAGTTGGGCCCTTCTCCAACTTATCCAGAAATTTCAAGTTGATTCTTTGCTCCATATTTCTGCCACCTCCAGTTGCATGACGAAGCGATGAAGCAGTGTGCTACAAAAAAACCTGAAAAAGAAAAACAGAGTGAGAGAGATGAAAAATATTATAGCAGAATAGTGGCGAGATGTTGCACAACACAATGACATAAGCGGTTAGCCAATTGGCATTGAGTCATGGACGTGGCTTCCACAGTCTCATTTCTTTTTTGTCACATCTCATAGGACATAGTATATGATGGCAGATAAAGACCAGAATGGTCCATCTAGTCTGCCCAGCAAGGTGGCAAGAGTATTTGCACCTGCCGCTACATGCAGGTCACCCGTCCCCATATCTTTGAAGTTACCTTAGCTGAACTGCCCTATTTAGCATATGGTAACTGTTGAAGACATACCCAGCAACTTCCCATACAGTTAAGAAAGAGACAAAATATTTCCTGTGTCTTAACTGCATTGCAGATAGCATGGATGCACTTAACGTCACCTGTTGAGGAGGCGTCAACTCCTCCATGTTATCTGACACACTAATAGCTAACATGTGATATCATACCCACAGGTAGACCAAGGGTGATGTAGGGCCATTTGTGGAGACTCATTGCGGGGCCTCATTTGCATAAATATTGGCATATCCACTGTGCCTCTACTGTATAAATTTAATTTATTTTATGTTAAAATGAATATGTTGGCCATCAAAAATTTTAGGCGGCTTTCAAAGGAGCCCTTCATAAGTCTCTTTGTTTTCTCGGCAATGACTTAGAGGCATGTTTACGAAACATTAAAGTGCATGAAGTGCCACTGCGACAATAGAAATAAATAGAAATAGAAATAAATGGGTCTGCTACACTTTGCTCACATTTAATAAACGTGTCTCTTAATGAGTGTCTGAATACCATTTGCATGGACAGTGAGGATAAAGAAAGACTACCAGATTTGTACAATACTATCCTTCAGTTCCAACTGCCAGGCACATTAGGAAGTTCTATACATCCTGCTCATTTAGAACCCATAGCAAACCCGCCATATCATAACAGCATTTCCAGGACTCACAAAGCACCAAACCCTACCTATCAAAAGGCAACACTGCAAATATTAAACTTACACATCTCAGAGAATACCAACACATCTACTACTGGGGAAAGAGAACAAGTGGAACTGTCACATAGAAACTACATGAACAGAATACCTCAGCTCGGTTACACATGCAGAACATAGACAGTCACCAAACATAGAATAAGGGATCACAATTTAGAAATATGAAGACAAGAATTAAACTAGGAACCCCAAAAGCCAAACTTGGAATGTACAACACTGTAGAAATAAAACTATAAATTAATTTCCTCTTGTACTAAACAAAACGCAAAGATGTTAGCGATGCATATTTCCCAGAGCTGATATATTCCAGTTAATAAATTCAAAATAAAATAATTTTTTTTATACCTTTTATTGTTTGGGCATTTTATTTTTCACTTGCAATAGCCCCAGTCACTTTCTTCTGCTTTCTTCATGTCTTCTGCTAACTCTCCATTGTTTGCTCTCCATTTGTCCTCTCCTCTCTTCTCAAATTTTTTTTTATTCTCTCTCTACATCTGCCTCTAACATATTAATCTTCCCCCTTTTGCTCGTTCCTCCATTTCTTTCTTTACTCCTTTTCATTCACTCAAATTTCACCCCTCCATCCTCAGTCCCCTTTTGACTTTTCACTTACCAACTTTCCATCTACTGTGCTAACCTCCAGCCTAGCCCATCTCCCCAATTATCCCATTTCCCATCTCCTTCGCTAGCCATTATTTATTTATTTATTTAACAGTATTTCTAAACCGCCTTATCTTAATAATCAAGGTGGTATCACAGCAAGCAATCAGGTAAAGTGGGTGTGTTATACATGCAGTGAGGGTGAAACTTAGTTGTGTGTGGGCTGTGTTGTGTGCTAGATTTGTTTGAGCTATGTACAAAGTGGGCTATCTACAGCCTTTATTCCCTTCTGTCTTTCACCCACTCACCATTACTACATATCCATGCTCTGTAATCACCATCTGCCTCTCACTCATCTCCTTGCCAGCTTCCCATGGCCTCTCTCACATAGTTCCACCGTGCCCACCATCTCCCCCCTCTCTCTCACCACCCCAATTCAGCATCTCCCAGTCCCCTCACCCTTTCCCTTTACCCTCCCCCCCAAATTTCAGCATCTCCCTCTTTCTCTTCCACCTCATCAGCCCATTTTCCCTTCCCCCAAACCATAGACTAGCAGCTTTCTATTAATTCCTGTTCTCCAGCCTCTCCCCCTCCAGTAGTCCAGCATCTCTTCTATCTCATCTCCTAGCCCAGCATTTTCTCTCCCTCCCCCCACTCCCACCCTCATCCCCATGTCCAATATACCTTTAGCATTTACTTCCAGTGCACAGTTCAATGGCCTCACACACTGGAAGTGAATGCTTTGGGGAGCACCATCTGCTGTTACTGACTCAGAGAAAGAAAGATGAAACAGGGGATGATACCACACAATGCCACAACCTTTCTGCTGCTGGAGCTGAATGGACAGTGTGTTGCGCTGGCCCTGGGCCAGTTGACTGAGTCCTCAGTTACTCTTCCAGTACCTTTAGAGTCTGCCTTCTTCTTTTCTCTCACTGAATTTTAAAGTCTCTACCTAAGTCTCGGTCCCTGCTCACCCTCGTCTCCAATACCTACCCTCATGCTCCTATGTCCCTTCCCCACACCCACCCAGCTACTTCCTTCTTCAATATTCATTGCCCTGCCATGCCTCCTTCTTTCCCCAGCATCTATTCTTAGCCCCCTCTCTGTGTGATCTTCTTTCTTCCTTCCCTCCCACACAAAATATCTGTCCCTCATCCATCTTCACTCCCTCAACTTCTGCCTTTTTCTCCATCCTGATCCCTTTCAGCCCCCCAGCCCCAGCATTACCCTTTCCAGTCCTCCCTCAGCATCAGCTCCCTTCCAATCTCAGCCCCCCAGCTCCCTTCTAGTCCCACCTCCGCCCAGCATCAGATCTCTTCTAGTTCTAGTTCTCAGCATCAGTCCTTCTTCACTCGCAGTCCCTCCCAGCATTATCTCTCTTCCAGTCCCATCCCCCATCCCCCAGCATCAGTCAACTCCAGTCCCAGACCCTCCTAATATCATCTCCCTTCCAGTGCCAGACCCCATGCCCCAGTATTAGCCCATTTTCAGTCCTAGCTTCCAAGCTATTCTCTTCCAGTGCCAATCCCACCACCAGCATCAATCCTCCAGTTCCAGTCTTTCCCAGAATCATGTCCCTGCCAGTCCCAGTCCCTGCATCCCTGAGCATTAGCCCATTTCCATTCCAATGTCCCCAGCAATCCTCTTCCACTCACAGTCCCCCCATTCTCTAGTATCAATCCATTTCCAGTCCTAATTCCCCAGCAGTCCTATTCTAGTGTGTCCCCCCCACCAGCATCACACTTACCCAGTCACCTCCTCCCCTGTGCCCACCCCACCCCCCACCGCTTGTATTCGTTGCACAGTCACAGCTTTTTTTTTTTTTTGCTCCCACAGCTGTGCTAAATTGCAGCCATTGGTACTATAGAGTTCATAGAAGTGAAACTGGGGCACTTCCTGTCTTGCACAACAGTCAGGATGTGACTCGGTTTCACTTCTATGAACTCCACAATACCGGTGGCTGCAACTTAGCACAGCCATGGGAGCTTGCCTTTTAAGCTGGCCATCACTTAGGGGCTCCTCGAGGAGTGGGGCGATATGCAGACGACGTGCCCATGCCTAGGGCTGGCCCTGACCATACCACACAGTAAGTATAAGGCATAGTCCATTGCCTGCCTCATTTTATGTTTGCCCATTAACACAGGAATTAGACTGAACTGTCTTGCCACTGCATTCAAGTGTTAGCAAGTGCAAATTCCCATGCTAACTGGTGAATGCATTTTAGTAAAAGGGGGCCATAGAGCCACTAAGATGCACCTTAAATGCGTATCCTTCTTTGAACAGGCTCAGGCTGCTGCTGTTTGGGAGAATCGAGCACAATGTGTACTTCAGCTCTGCCAAGTGACCACACACCTTTTTCCTGTTGGTCTTATGGTCAGCATGATGCTCTCTCTTCAAAAATGTTAAGAAATTGTTCCAGATAAGAATATTTTCCAACTCTTTTCTGAGATTTCTTTCCATTTCATATGATGATATGTTCAATTTGCAGCCCCTTATCTTCTTGCCTGTTGATTTTAGACCATCACTCTCCCTTTTTAGTGGAGGGCAAAGGTATTTGTTTCTTCTGATTCCCCTCTTTTCTAAACCCACCTTCCCCTTTCTAGGTCTTCCTCTTGTCAGTTACATATTGTGGCAAGGAGAGAGTAGTGCCACCTAGAAAAGCAGGAAACATTGAAGGTTTTACCTTGGCTGGGGGGATGGGCACATTAGAAAACACTTGTCAGAGAAAACCCAGGGTTAGAAGTTCACAGCAGGAAAACCCCAGGGTTGATAGTCAGTGGGCCAAAACTAGTGTTGAGTCATTCCCACGTTACACACCAGATAGGAATCAGAGAAGCAGGTACTCGGGGGAGGAGCCTGCAAGGGAGTTCCCTGGTCACGTAGCTGCTTGTAAAGAAGGGCAGACAGAAACGGAGGGGAGAAGGAGAGAGAGAGGAGAGCAGAGGAAGAGAATCACCTGTCTTACCAGCACGAGGATTCTGAACCTGACTGGAACAAGGCTCCCAGGCTCTATGCTGAGAGGAAGGGAAGACCTGAAGCCAGATTCGCTCCCCAGGAGAAAGGGAAATACTGCTGCTCTCCAGGAAGAAATACTCACAGGCCAGGCAGCTGCTGTTGCGAGGCCCAGAGATACACTGTTAGTGCAGTGAAACCACAATGCAGGTTAGTGGGCAAGCTAAACCCTGTATTTGAAAGAAGCTTAAAGAAGCCACAAGAAGGCAGAACTTTTACCCAGGCAAAACCCTTGCGGGAACCTAGATGCAGGCATTGCTCTGCTAGGGAAGCTTCCAAAGCAAGAACTTTTTATAGAGCCCGAAGGAGGTCTGACCTGTCCTCGGATTACAGCTCAGAAGAGGGTTTTATTGATAGAAGGCCTGTATGTAAAACTGTGCAAGTTAAGCATCAAACCAGGAGAAAGCCTAGGCCCAAAACTGAACACAGGGATAGTTCTTCAGATGAGGAGGAGATTACCTGTAGACATTTACATGAAAGGAAAGGAACTTTTAAACCACGGCTTTTGAAACCCCATGAGCTTTTACTTAAAGGGGAGAAACCTATTAGGTGGCCCAGACTGAAGAAACTGTTAATGTATGGGACTAATACCATTCCAGTTAAGAGTCCAGAACCACTACCTGAGAGTCCTCCAGAGAGCATGGAAATTGACTCTTTCAAAGGGGATTCAGATCCTTCAGTCACTGACATGGAATGTGATTGTTGTACTGTATGTGAATAACTGTTAAGAGGAAAAATACCTTTTGTAAGAGCTAAGAAGAAAAGCTTGTTTAAAAGACTTTATTTTTGACCTGGCAAAGTTTGCATATATTTTCTTTGGGAGGAGTATCCCTACTTTTGTTTTCCTGTGGACATTACCTGTTGTGAGTCTCTGAGAACCCAAATAAAAATCTGTGATCTTTAACCAACGGCTCAACTACAAATTCTTATACAACCTCAAGGTTAAAGCGCCTCCTGCTGGTCAAGCTATCTGGCACAGGGGCGGGGCTCACAGTGGCGTAGTATTTAGGATTTCGCGGTTCCAGAGGTCCGGCAGCCAAGTCCAACAGGAACAGAAGGGTTGAACGGAAATCCAAGGACGCATCCAACGTATCCGGAGGAGCAGACGCATTGCAGACCTGACGGAGAGCTTATCTGGTGGCAGAGCTAAGACCTGCACCGATATCAGGTAACCCGTGACTAAGAGGGTTAGGCCTGGATCCAAGTGCAGAAGGGTGGTCACCATAAGCTATAGTGGGCACTTTTGAAAAAAAAAAAAAAAAAAAAAAGGTACCGCACTCGGTCGTTTGTTTTTGTGTTTTCTTTCAGCTCCAGTGCAAGGATGGAGATCTCCGATTTCCCGACATGGGTAGCAAACCAGTTTGCCCAGCAACAGGAACTGGCAGCGAGGAACCAGGAGAAGGCGGCGTCGATGCTACAGGAGCAACAGCAACCTCTCCTGGACCTCTTGGCGAAGATGATTCAGACCCAGGAGGACATGTTAAAGCAAAGCACCACTACCGGACTGGTAACACCCAACCTGATTCCAGGGTGGGAAAATACCAATACTGGGACTTTGTCATATGGACGATATGTAAAGGGTGATGATATAGATGATTTCATCGAAGCTTTTGAGCGTGTGGCTGTGCTAGCAAAATGGCCTGTGGATCAATGGGCGGTCAGATTTGCCACCACATTATCCGGGGAGCCATTAGCCGCATATAGAGCACTACCTTTAGATCAGGTATCTGATTATTTAAAAGTGAAAACTGCTATCCGGAACAGGATGGGCTTAAATCCCTCTGTTTATAGGAGACTATTACGGTCTTGCACAATTAAGGAAGGCGAGACGCCTCAAGCGTTGTATTATAGAATTAAAAGTTTAGTTCACAAATGGTTAATGCCTGAGGGTAAAACTATTGATACCATTCTTGACACTATAATTCTAGAACAGTTTACTGAGGCGGTTCCAAAAGAGTTACAGAGCTGGTTGGTTTTACAGAATTGTAACACTGCTTATGAAGCTGTTGCTTTAGCGGACCGCTTCCTTGAAGCCAACAAGGTAGGCTCCAAGAAAGAAGGCCTGTTCGAGAAACACGAATCAGTATTCCCAGAACAGAGAGCCACGTATGTTACCGGAAAAACAGCGAAAGGGAAAGTTATCACGAGAGCAGACTCCCTGTCTAGAAAATGTTTTACCTGTGGGGAGGTGGGACATTTTAGAAAGGACTGCATCGGTAGGAATGCCTTGATAGCTGCCCGAGTTAAGAACACTGGTGAGGGTTTTCTCTTAACCGTCGAGGTAGAGGGGATATCCGCAGAAGCGCTCCTAGACTCAGGGGCAGATCAATCAATGATCTCTAGGTCCCTCTGGGGTAAGATAGAGGCCCAGCGAGAATCCCCATCCGAGTCCCCTGACCACCATGTTAGAATTAGGTGCGTGCATGGTGCTGCATCCACCTACCCAGTGCATGTAGTGCGCATAAAAGGGCTAAGTAGTGGCAAGGCAGTTGCAGTAGCCATTATGCCCAGGCTTCCCTATGAAATAGTGTTGGGGCGGGACTGGGCACACTTTAGAAAAGGGATAGAGAATAGGCTGCACGAGAAGAAAAACCTAGTCTCTACACGGGCCCACCCTACGCCGCCAGAAGAAGTGGACCCACAGGAGGAGCCGATACCAGGCACTTCTTTCCACGAGGATTTAATAACCCCACAAAAAGAGGGCCATAAAAAGAGTAAGGCGGAAAAACGCAAGGAGAGGGCTCATAGGGGAAAAGGTAGGAGGGAATTGTTGGCTGGAGTAGAATTACCATGGGTCCCAGAGGACCTCATGCAAAAATTCCCCACTTTTCCTGATGAACAGAAAGCAGACCCTGCTTTAGTCCGAGCCTGCGAGTTCGCCCGAAGAGGCTCACGAGTCTTACCAAAATTTATATGGGATAAAGAGTTGCTTTATAGGGAAAGCATGGACCCGAAGACAAAAGAGGTTAAGAGGCAGTTGGTAATACCTGCCTCATTCAGAGACATCGTGTTAAAATTAGCACACGATCATCCCATCGCAGGACATAAGGGGGCGCAAGGGACGCTAGATCAGGTTCTTGCCCGATTTTATTGGCCAGGGGTATACACAGAGACAGTAAAATTCTGTGCATCATGCCCTGATTGCCAGCGAGTATCCGGCACGTATCCTCCGGAAGCGCCTTTAATTCCCTTGCCTGTTATTAGTAAACCAGTATATCGTTTAGCCCTGGATATAGTAGGCCCATTGGTAAAAACGCCCCGAGGCCATCAATATATTGGTCATTATGGACCATGCCACCCGGTTTCCGTGGGCTGTCCCTATGAGGAATACCTCCGCGTGGCTGATAGCAGCGGAGCTAGTAAAACTGTTCTGTGAGGTAGGTTTTCCCCGGGAGGTCCTTACAGATAGGGGAACTAACTTTATGTCCCGACACTTAGCCCAACTTTGGGATGCATTCGGGATACAGCATATCCGAACAGCGGCGTACCACCCCCAGACCAATGGCCTGGTAGAGAGGTTCAACCAAACCCTTAAAAACCTCTTACGCAGGAGTTTGGGCAGTCAGTTTCAGGAGTGGGACAACGTGCTCCCCTTTGTTTTGTATGCTTCCAGGGAAAGGAAACAGGCTTCCACCGGCATTTCGCCCTACGAATTGATGTATGGCCGGGCCCCGCGAGGCGTGCTAGACATTTTGAGGGAACAGTGGGTAGCCCCCACAAGGGAGCTCCAAGATGTCCCCCGGTTTTTGACAAACTTGAAACAGCGTTTAGAAAGGATAGGGCGCTTGGCGGAAGAAAATTTGGAGCGGAGCCAGGGGAAGCAGAAGCGGTACCATGACCGAAAGGCCAAGGCGCGCCATTTCGAAATTGGCGATTCTGTGATCGTGATGGTGGCCGCAGCGAATTCCAAATTCGAAAATACTTGGAAAGGTCCATATAAGGTAGTAAACAGAGTTGGTCCAGCTTCCTATGCTTTGGAAACTGGCCCAGGCAAACGTCAAGTTTACCACATCAACCTCTTAAGAAAGTGGTTTGACCGAACAGAAAATGTACAATTGGCCCAAAAACTAGGTACGCGACTTAGACCCGCTTCCAGTATTGCCAGCTGTGCGCGAAGTGTCTCGCCAGCCGGCAATAGTCTAAGGGGGGGGATATGTGGCAAGGAGAGAGTAGTGCCACCTAGAAAAGCAGGAAACATTGAAGGTTTTACCTTGGCTGGGGGGATGGGCACATTAGAAAACACTTGTCAGAGAAAACCCAGGGTTAGAAGTTCACAGCAGGAAAACCCCAGGGTTGATAGTCAGTGGGCCAAAACTAGTGTTGAGTCATTCCCACGTTACACACCAGATAGGAATCAGAGAAGCAGGTACTCGGGGGAGGAGCCTGCAAGGGAGTTCCCTGGTCACGTAGCTGCTTGTAAAGAAGGGCAGACAGAAACGGAGGGGAGAAGGGAGAGAGAGAGGAGAGCAGAGGAAGAGAATCACCTGTCTTACCAGCACGAGGATTCTGAACCTGACTGGAACAAGGCTCCCAGGCTCTATGCTGAGAGGAAGGGAAGACCTGAAGCCAGATTCGCTCCCCAGGAGAAAGGGAAATACTGCTGCTCTCCAGGAAGAAATACTCACAGGCCAGGCAGCTGCTGTTGCGAGGCCCAGAGATACACTGTTAGTGCAGTGAAACCACAATGCAGGTTAGTGGGCAAGCTAAACCCTGTATTTGAAAGAAGCTTAAAGAAGCCACAAGAAGGCAGAACTTTTACCCAGGCAAAACCCTTGCGGGAACCTAGATGCAGGCATTGCTCTGCTAGGGAAGCTTCCAAAGCAAGAACTTTTTATAGAGCCCGAAGGAGGTCTGACCTGTCCTCGGATTACAGCTCAGAAGAGGGTTTTATTGATAGAAGGCCTGTATGTAAAACTGTGCAAGTTAAGCATCAAACCAGGAGAAAGCCTAGGCCCAAAACTGAACACAGGGATAGTTCTTCAGATGAGGAGGAGATTACCTGTAGACATTTACATGAAAGGAAAGGAACTTTTAAACCACGGCTTTTGAAACCCCATGAGCTTTTACTTAAAGGGGAGAAACCTATTAGGTGGCCCAGACTGAAGAAACTGTTAATGTATGGGACTAATACCATTCCAGTTAAGAGTCCAGAACCACTACCTGAGAGTCCTCCAGAGAGCATGGAAATTGACTCTTTCAAAGGGGATTCAGATCCTTCAGTCACTGACATGGAATGTGATTGTTGTACTGTATGTGAATAACTGTTAAGAGGAAAAATACCTTTTGTAAGAGCTAAGAAGAAAAGCTTGTTTAAAAGACTTTATTTTTGACCTGGCAAAGTTTGCATATATTTTCTTTGGGAGGAGTATCCCTACTTTTGTTTTCCTGTGGACATTACCTGTTGTGAGTCTCTGAGAACCCAAATAAAAATCTGTGATCTTTAACCAACGGCTCAACTACAAATTCTTATACAACCTCAAGGTTAAAGCGCCTCCTGCTGGTCAAGCTATCTGGCACAGGGGCGGGGCTCACAATATCTAAGGAAAGTTTTATTCCCTGCCTTACTGGCTGGGGCCGTATTTGAGCCTATGCCATCTAATTGCCCTTCCTGCCTCCCTTTTTTTTTCTCCTAATAATGGGTTCTCCTAGAATCTGTATTTCATAAATGCTAGGGGGCTTTTTTGCTTTTTTTTCTTCAAATTCTTGTAGCAAGCCATTGTGATCTCTTGATTTTTATTCCTTTAACTCATTTGTTTATATTTCAATTCTCCTTTTTATTGCTGTCCATAGTTCCTCTGTATCTCTTAGATTCCCTATTCCTGACAAGGTATCACAAGGTCCTCTATATTGTCCTTAACATTAAAAACTATACCTCCCTTTTTTAACCAGGTCCTTCCTTTGTGAAAAGAGTGTGAAGGACCTCTGGTGCCCGCATTGGGTAATTACACTGTGTGTACTGTATATTTCAAAAGGAACTCTCGAGCCATGGGTTTAGCTTGCCCTCTTTTGTTTGGGGGGCAAGGGGAACATAGGTCAGATAGGTGGGAGTGGGGGGGGGGAGAGAAGGGTAAACGTTTTCCTCCTCAGATTGACAAGGACTAGCTTTCCCCCTCCCCCTCAACTCTCACTCTCAGACGTATACATTCATTCAGTCATCATTCCTCCCCCCTCCCGGTTCAACCTCACTACCCTCAACTCCCCCACCTGTTCAGTTGTAGCTGCAGCAGGACATTGATGCTCTTCCTAATTCAGTCATCCAGTTTTAATGCCTCCAGTCCACTCCTACTTCAGTGTTGTTGTTGAGAGTATCCACCTGTTAACGAAGGACTTTGTTTTTTAATTTTGTTGATCTGTCACCTCTTATAAATGCAGGGCTTGCTAGAAACACGTTTAGAACTGTTCTATTCATTTAGAGTCAGATATTGAAAGGCATTTATATGGTTTACAGACCTGTAAACCGCGTAAATTCCACAGAACAGGATATTCAGTGGCACTAATATGGTTAGTGCCACCGAATATCCCCAACTAACGCCACTGTACACCCCAATGCTAACCGCTTAGCATCGGGGCATGTCATGGGCATTCAGGGGTGTGTTGTGGGCAGCCACAATTGCTAACTGGGTGGCGGCGATATTGCACAGATACCCAGTTAGTGACCTGTGGGTAAAACTAGGTGCTGCAAAAGCTGGAGTAGTTTTACCCATGAAAGCTAACCAGGTAGCGGTGCAATATCGCCGCCACCCGGTTAGCTTCTGCAGCATCGGAGGCTGTGCGGTGACCCCGGATATTTAATACTGGGGCCACATATGATCCCAGCATTGAATATCTGGGGTTAGAGGTTGGCAGTGATGGCTATGTGCGGTAGTGGCGCATAGCCATCCCAACTGAATATATTCTAAGAAAGGTAATATCTGCACAAATGCATCCTCGTGCATCATGCAGCTCTCTGAAGATGCAGCATCTGTGACCTTGCTTGCCTGCTGTTTGCTGTAGAATAGACATTCGGTTTGCTGGTTGCTATAGCTGCTGCTGCTACTTATTAATTTTGCAATATGAAAGCCTGGAGCAATGAATAAAATCCAATAGACAGAGAGAGAAGAAGAAGAACCAAGTCAAAGATTTTCTAGCTTTAGCCAACTCACACAAGGGAAAATACCTTTGTCCTTTCAGATATTGAAGTCATTTTGCCTAAGCAATAGAGCCTGTTCATGAGAACCTATATGTCCATCCGTATAACTAGGTTTGTTTTGTCATATAGAGGAGGCGAGTATTAAACGGTGATCCACTCCGGGTGTCAAATACGCTAGGTACGCCTCAGCTTTTCACACACAGTTCTCCCCTAAGTGTCTCTGGCCAGTAGGCTGTTCCTGAACTGGGGTACCGACCGATATCTGCTCCAAGGCTGCACAGGAAAGCAGTCAGTCAGTCAGAATATCCCCAAGCTTAATGTATAACCACAGTTAAACCTTATGTAGGTGGTATCCCCAAAAACCAAACAGTTAAACTCTATATTGGTAGCAAGAAACCAGCAGAGAGAAGAAAGAAAATTATAATCTTAGCTTTTGGCTTTGTAAGCACTCCACAGCGTCTGCAGACTGCCTTAGACCGGTATGTGTGTCCAGGTGTAAGATGGTCTAATATCAGCCCCTCCCTGAGAGCAAACTTTCATCCCCTCCATGAGAGCAAGCTATTCTCCAAGCATTGCAACAGATTTAACTCTTTGTTATCTGGATATTCAGGTCCCAGTATTCTGAATATCCCCAAACTTTATGTATAACCACAGTTAAACCTTATATTAGCGATATCCCCAAAAACCAAACAGTTAGGGGTATGTTTACTAAACCGTCTTAACATCGCAGCGGTGGTATTAACACTGTGAAATCCGGGTCTAAAGGGTGGAGTAAGGCTTCTCAGAGGGCGGAGAGAAGGGGAAAATGTGCGGAGAGTGGGCGGAGAGAGGCTCCAGGCACACTAACGCTGTGAAACATGGGTCTGAACACTAACGCCAGTGAAACCCTCGCGTTAGGCACATTTGCAGGAAAGAGAAACCATTTCAGTCAGCAATGTGCAGCAAAGGCAGGGAAACCCAGAGAAGTGATAGTTGTGATACATGTGCAAATGCAATGCAATGCAATGTGTGCCTTCGAGTCAGTGATGACTCCTTGAACCAAAAAGGCAAATAAACATATAAAATGACCAGAACCACATTTAAAATCCCAAGAACCCGCAGACAAAACGCAACCTACTCACTAGAAATAAAAAAATCCATCCGGAAAACAAAGAAGACCACAAGCTCAAGAGCCTTCTCTTATGCAGCCCCCACCCTATGGAATAAACTCCCGCTAGAACTCCGCAAAATAAAAGATCTTCAAACATTTCGAAAAGAACTGAAGACATTTCTATTTAAAGAACACTTCACAAATTCAAATGAATCCTATCCACCCAACACACCACACAACCATAACAATCCCCCTTAACTACAGCTCAACAAGCCTCAACACTCACTACATTTAAGAAACAAAGCTTAATTTAGCAAAGAATCAATGTAAATAGACAAAGCATTACTAACTAATGTTAAAATGTATATAGTTCTGTAACAATAATCCATGTTAAACTGTATTTAGTTCTGTAACAATGTTCCATGTTATCGTTTATCATGTTAACTGTACATAGTTATGAAAAAAACGATGTTCTATGTAAAACCATGTTCACTAAATGTTACCTGTAAACCGCCTTTGATCTTTGGAAAAAGCGGTATAGAAATAAGCATAAATAAATAAAATAAATAAATAACCAAGCTGGCCAATAGTGATATTAATGATAAACATAAAGCAACACTACTGACAAAGCGTAAAAATTAAGATATCATGTTTGGAAGGGTCTATGCTCTGTCCCCCTACAAAGTGAATGATCCCACATTGAAATAGCGCTGATCAGGGTTTCTGTCATTTAGATTGGGCAGGTTTGTTATGGCATGCACATGTGCAGCAACAGCAGAGTGGGCACGTAGGAAAGGGCAACTGTACTGATGCTGTCCCATGTAGGCACACCTACCCGAAAACCCACACCATAGGCAGCTGCCTACCGGCACACTGGATGGCCTGGGACTGCGCACCACCAGCTCCACCAGCATAATGGCATGGCAGCATGGTGGTGGAGGGGTGCTGGTGGCGGAGGGGGCAGTGGCATCTGCCCACAGCAGACCATGGTCAAGCCCCGTTTAGGTGGGTGCCGTGCACTGCAACACAGGGTCTGTCTGACGAACAGTCATGGTATCCCCAGGGAATGAACTGTCCCTGTGGAAACAGTGTGGTGCAGTATACACAGCCAGTGTGTTCAGGAGCAGAAGGTCACAAGTTCAAGTCACAGCTGTGGCTCCTGCCAACCCTTTCCCCATATTTTACCCAGTACTAAACCGTGGTAATAAAGATGGAACCTTTATTGCAGATAAAATAAACATGCCTGAAACGCCTATATTTTACCCTACAGAGCACAGACACCATAAACATGTGCAATCCCTAGAGCAGAGTTTCCCAACTGCAGTCCTGGAGGGCCAAACACCATTCAGGTTTCATGCTGTCCCTAATAAATATGCCTGTGCTGCATTTGTATGAGCCGCCCCCACTGTATGCAAATATATCTCATGCATATTCATTAGGGACAGCATGAAAACCTGAACAGTGTTTGGCCCACCAGGACTGGAGTTGGGAACCTTGGCCCTACAGCAGCGGCCAACAGGGGCATGAAAGGAGTCCCTAAAAAAAAAACAAAAAAAAAAACAAAAAAAAAAAACACCTTTCCTGCTGCCCTCTGGGGCACATTATGACCTGCCTTGGATGACGTGGTGCTTTATGATGTGCCCTAAAAGGTGCATTAGGTTGCGGCACTGGGGTAAGGCTTTTTTGACTGGCAGTGCAAATTGTTGGGATGTGTCTGACTGTTACAAGCAGGAGAAGGGATTGCCTCAGACAGCCTTTTAACAGAGCCCACTGAAGGATCAAACTCATGACCACTGTATCAGCAGTCAAGGTATTAACCATTGTGCTACACCTCTGTTGTTGTGTTTACAGGTCAGCGCGCCTAATTAAGGCTAACGTGCATTAACGTGCCACGGCTCCCTCTATCGCGCAATAACGGACTTTATCGCGCGATAACCCGAAATGCTACTTTAAGACCGGAACGCCCATTACCTTATATGGCATTCGTCACAGTAAGACTGCAACTAATGCCGGTAACATTAAGACAGTTTAGTAAACATACCCCTTAAACTCTATATTGGTAACAAGAAACCAGCAGAGAGAAGAAAGAAAATTATAATCTTAGCTTTTGGCTTTGTAAGCACTCCACAGCGTCTGCAGACTGATCACAGCTGCAATATGCGTTACCATGGTCATCTTTGCAAATACAGCACTGAGACCCTTATAGCTACCATTTTCTCATTTTGTTACCCTGATCTGCCCACTTTCCTGCCTGCCTGTAGCAGCAAAGCGCAGACAAACCAATGATACCAGGAGTCTGTTCAAAAGGTCCAAATCATTTATTTGTGCACAAGTCTCGAACCAATCAATTTCAAAATGGCTGAGCAAAGTTTTCAAGCATTACAACAACTTTTATAGACTTCTGTTCCATTCTAGGTATAGAAAAACATTTCATTGGTCCCGGTAACCTTCCGTACCTCCCGTACCTCTTCTATTGGTCCCGGTACTGATAAGTTTATCCAGTTATGTCCCTCCAGTGGGCATGACACCTGCATACCCCCCTTCTAGTCCCAATTACAATGGTCAGTTCATCAACTTGTTACTTTCACACTCTCAAGGTTATAGAACCAATTTGTACGTGTAGAGGAGCTGGGCTCTGCAGCTCATCTGTCAGCACTCCCAATTATTTCTTTGCAGATGTTCTTTTTCTTATCAGTAACTTTTAAACATGTCTTTTCTGTATTTTTCCATCTTTCAATACTGCAGTTCTACTTACCTAAGCTAATTCAATACTTCTACTGAGTTCTATCTTACAATAGCAGCATATTGGGGGATGTGCAATCCTATATGCCTCTCCACAGGCCTCATTTACAGGTCAAGCTAGCCATGCTGGCCTGCTTATGTTCAGACACTGTGGGTCACAGGCCTGCACCTGCCACATTCCCCCCTTTGATTAATCTCACCCTATTACTTAATAAGGTGTGAGAATTAAATCACTTTCTGAAGAATCACATCCTGGCTAAAGGATTTCTACCAGGACTGGCTGTATATAAAGCCATGATTTTTGTTGCGGTCTTCCGCTCTACTGTACTATCAATAGTGTTATGAATGGAACGCATACAACATGGGATTAAACATGGTAATAAGAAGATAACAGCAACAAGGATTAGTACCAATACGATGAAAGTCTTAAATCCTCCCACCCATGAAAAGAGGTTAGCAAACCAATTAGGAAATTTCAATGAGTGCCAAGTCTGTACTGGCACATAAGCATGTCTTTGCATATCTTTAGTGAAACTCATTTTTATTATTATTAATATTATCAAGCAAATCCAGACAACAAAAGCACAATATCCAAAAACAGCTATACAAGGTAAACAATGAACCCACACAACAACAAGCAATCCCTCCAATTAACAGACAGGAGTACCAAACATAACATCAGCCCTCAAAGTAGACCCTGGTAAAAAAGTTACAGGTACCCAACCAAATAGATAAAGGAGTGAGAGAGAAGGTAGGCACTCACAACTGAACAGTGCGAGGTTCATAAATGTATAAGGGACAATACATCCATCTCAAACATACTACAATGATGACCCAGCCCCACCTAAAGAACCCCCCCACTTCCCCCCATTACCCCGCGCTACCCCACAGCCACCCCCCCCCATCCACCCATCCCCTCCCACCCAACCAAGCAAGTGGCACCCTCAACATTCACATATGGAAGGGAGCAGCTATACACATAGCCTCATAGCCTCAGCCCCCCTAAAAAAATGGCCATCCGCTACCAGCCACGCACGCATAAGCCATATCCACCGTCAGGGGCTCTAAAAACGCGCCGTGGCTAACAGCGGAGCCCACAGCTCTATGAACTGAGCCAGTCGCCTCTGGCCCAAGAGCCGCGCCGTGCACCTTTCCATGTCTAATAGCACCCCCATCCTCCCCTCCCATTCTGGCACACTCGGTGCCATTGGCGCTATCCAATGTCGCAAGATGGTCTGCTTGGCTACCAGGAAGCCCCACTCACAAAGCTGCCTGTGTCGCGCACTTAAGGGTGCATCATCCTCATAAGAACCAAACAAACACCAGGCAGGGCCAAGACTCACCGGCCGGCCCACCCATCCACTAAGGCGCTGCCCAACCCCCTCCCAGAACTGTTGAATGGCAGTACACAGCCAGAATTTATGTGCTAGGGTGCCCTTCCCCAGCCCACATCGTTGGCAATCCTCGGAGTCAGTCACCCCCATCCGCTTCGCCCAAACATCATGCACATAGGCCCGCCACAAGAATTTATACTGGACCTCTTGCATCTGCACCGATTCGGACACGCGGGGTATACCCTTGAAAGCATAAAGCAGACGCTCCACGGTACCCTCCCGGATGCCATCCTCCTGCCAGCGACGGGCCAACTGCGTTAGCCCCGTCAAATCGACCCCCACTGACAACTCCTCCCGCAGTCGCCGAACAGTGAGTTTACCCTCCAAGGCACTAAAGAGAGTCGCCATCCCTCGAACTCTCCGTCTGACGTCCGCCGCTTCCCCCCGATTCAAAGATTGTATAAAGTGTCTCACTTGCAAATAAAAGAAAAAGTCATGGACTGGTAACTGATAACGATTTCGCAGGGACTCAAAAGAGTCCAACTGCGCCTCGCCCTCCATCTGCAGGTGGCCAATATAGGTCACGCCGTGTTGCGCCCTGCGGTTAGCCACCCCACCTTGGCAGCCAGGGAGGAAGTCTCCATTTCCAGCTAATGGAAGACAATCCGAACGCTGCCAATTGCAGCCCCGAAGTCGACAGAGATGCCGCCAGGCCTGGCAAACAGCTCCCAGATAGGTGGAGCGCTTCCAAAAGAGGGGCAGCTCTCTAGTCGCACGGTGTAACCAGTAGAGCCGGTGGGACGGCGCCGAGACGTCATCCACCAGCTCCACGGGCAGAATCACGGCGGTCCCCGCGACCAAGTCACAAAGCGGCCGCAACAAACTAACTAAATTGTACACTCTTAGCGAACAGAGGCCGGCACCTCCCTCACTGTCAGGCCGCAACAGGGTCGCAAAAGCAATACGCGCTCTCTTCCCCCTCCAGAAAAATTTAGATAAGTGGCTCTCCAACAACTTTAAGTCCCTCCTCAGAAGCCAGATAGGGACATGCCGCAGCATATAGATCCAACGGGGCAGTTCAACCATTTTGAAGAGGGCGATACGGCCCTTCAAGGAGAGCGGGAGCTCCTGCCACTTCTGGAGGCGTTGAAGTGCTTTACTCAAGAGTGGCCGCACATTGGCCGCATATAACCGACTAGGCTCACAAGGGATCTGGATTCCAAGATAACGAATGGAGTCCTCCGCCCATACCAACGGGAAATCTCCCTGCCAGATCCCCCGGACCCTCCCGCCAACATCTAAGCCCAGCGATTTGGCCTTATTTATCCGCATCCCGGAGAAGGCACCAAAACACTCGATAATGGATAGCGCCCCCTCCAGCGAACTCTGTGGGTCCGTCAAACAGAGTAACAGATCATCGGCAAAGGCACTAAGCTTAATGCCGCCCCCGGCCACGTAAGACCCTGGATCACCTCCTGCTGGCCCAATGCACGCAATAGGGGTTCCATCTGCAAGATAAATAACAGAGGGGAAAGGGGGCAGCCCTGTCTCGTCCCACGACGCAATTCGAAGGGAGCCGAATGAAGCCCACCAACTACTAGAAAGGCCAGAGGTGCCGAGTATAAGGCCCGCAGCCAAGTCAAAAAGGCACCGTCAAATCCAAATCTCCCGAGTACCTCAAACATGTAGGCCCAAGACACTCGGTCAAAGGCCTTTTCTGCGTCCAAACTCACCAGCAACAGCGGGTCTCCACGCAATACACTCCATTCTGCCCCCAGGAGTATCCTACTGATATTAGAAAAGGCCTCCCTCCCCTTAACAAAGCCTGTTTGACAGGGACTTATAAGACGCGGTAACACTCCCTGCAACCGTTGCGCTAAGACACCGGCTAACAGTTTCATATCGTAGTTGATTAAAGAGATCGGTCTATAAGAGGCCGGATCTTCCACGTCCTTCCCAGGCTTAGGGAGCACCGTAATCGCCGCCGTTCGCATGTCACGAGGAAATCTTTTCTCCTCTAATACATCATTATAAACAGCAGCCAGAGTCGGGGTGATCTGTATCTCCAGCATTTTATAAAATTCGGCGCTATAGCCGTCCGGGCCAGGGGCCTTATGCGGTTTCCCTTGCCGAATTACTCTCTGGATTTCGCCACCCTCAATCGGTCTATTCAGCTCCGCTCGCTCAGCCTCAGAAAGCTGAGGTAAGGAGAGCGCCTCCAAAAATGCCTGTTCCCCACCCCGATCTTCCGGCTCAGGAGTATAAAGCTGTTCATAAAACTTCCGAAAGACGTCCACAATGCTACGAGGATTAGAAAGCCGAGCCCCTGTACTATCCCGGATCACCGCCACCACTTTAGACCCTCCCCCATCCTTCACCAAGCGAGCCAAGAGCGTGCCTGCTCTATTACCAAAGCGGAATAATTGATGGCGATAATAGTGCAAGTTATAAACTGCGCGTTCTTCCAAGATAGCATTAAGCCGACGCTGCGTCTCCAGATAAGGAGAAAGATGCACCGACCCCCGAACCCCCACTACCAGCTTCTTTAACCTCTGCAATTCCTGCGTTAACAACATCACCTCCCCATTGATGCGGCGCCTCTCCTGTGCCACATAGGCGATAATACACCCCCGCAGGACGGCCTTCCCCGCCTCCCAACAAAGGGTAGCAGAACTAGCACTAGACTCATTGAAGTGTAAGTACTCTTCCCATTTTTGCACTAGGTAGTTCTTAAATCCAGCATTCGTCCACATCTGTCTAGGGAAGGCCCAGCGAGGATCACCCCGGGCCTGGCCCCTCCAATCCATTCGCACCATAGCATGGTCCGACACCACCATTGGCTCGATCTCTGAACTGAGCACTCTATCGAATTCCCGCTCATTCACTAAAATATAGTCCAGTCTGGACCAAGTATGGTGCACCCTAGACAGATGTGTGAAGTCTTTTTCTCCCCCATGGAGCGTTCGCCATGTGTCCACCAGCCCACCCGCAAGACACAGATAGCCAACTCCCTTTTTACTCCAATCACCCTGCTTTTGCCCACCGGATTTATCCAATACAGGGTCATGGGGGCAGTTGAAATCACCCGCCAAGATTAGCGGGATCTGCGGGGCCGCAGTTACCTTGCTACACACCTTCTGAAAGAAGGAGTGCTCATATGTATTGGGGGCATAGACAGTGCCTAACATAAACTCCTCGCCATTGAGCTTTAAATGCACAAACAGGTATCTACCAGAGGGGTCCCGGTCTTCGCTCATCAACTCAACCTGGATGCCCTTGCCGAGGAGGATGGCAACTCCTCGTTTCCTACCCCCCGAGGAGGCCGCCAACACCTGGCCCACCCAACCCTTCTGCAACTTAGCATGTTCCTTCTCAGAAAGGTGGGTTTCCTGCAACAGCGCGACCTGCGCATTCGTCTTCCGCAGCGCCTGGAGCACTTTAGTTCTCTTTACGGGAGAGTTAATCCCACCCACATTCCACGATATAAATCTCAGGTGGTTTTTCACAGACCCGTATGTGATCCAGATAACAGCAAAATAAACTCCCTCCGTACAGCCCAGGGTTGCCCAGCCTCAACCCCCGGCCCAGTCACATTGCTAATGCGAGGGGCAATCTCAACTACTGCAGGCAATGAATCCCTCCACCCTATATATTGGTCATGCGCCACCCGCTTCACCCTCCCCCCCATCCCCCCCCGCCTTCCCGTCCACCCCAACCCAACCCACCCTCCCACCTCCGAAGCTCTTCCTCCCCCCCCTGTTCCCCTACCGTTACGCACTACTCTACCCCCCCCTGCCCCCACCCATCCCCGAATAAAAAACAACCTATCCCAACATCAGCCATCATGACTGATCTACGAGTCCCTGCCGTGCGCGACAGGGCCGCCTCGAGTCCCCAATAAAGGGGGGGGAACTGACGAGACTAATCTGCCCCACAACACTGGCCCCCAACCCGGCTGTCCCAGTCCCCATACATGTGTCCATCTCAGCTACAACAGCCGCACTCCAAGCCCTCACATCTCCCACCCGAAAGGTAAAAAGAAAGTTACGGAAAGGGCTGAAGCAAGGAATTATAAAAACAAGAGCAGAGATGTGTAAGGAAGGGAGAAGAGATCACAGCGTCAACAACATGCCACACAAGTAACATGGGAGAACCATAACAAGCTTACATGCCCAAAGGCGTTAAGAAAAATGTCAGTCCAAAGACTAATAACACACTCAAACCAGCACTGGGCAGGTCCGGAGCAGACTCAGCCCGGAACGCAGCTTCAGTTAGCTGCGGACTGGAAAGCCCGAGGGGCCAGTAGACAGAGTCAGCAAATTCCGCAGCCGCTCACGAGTCCAAGGTCTGGCTGCGCTCCCCCGCCTGCGCCGGCTGTTGCTTCTCGAAGTCTTTCAAAAAATTCTGAGCTGCCTTCGCTGTATCAAAAGTGTGGGTCTTACCCATGCTGTATACACGTAGTACTGCAGGGAATGCCAACGTGAAACGCACACTCTTTTGAAATAAGGCTGCACACACCGGGGTAAACTCCCTCCGCTTCGCGGTGACCAAGGAGGAATAATCCTGGAACAAGAGCAACTGCTGGTTGTCTAAGGTGAGCTGCCGGTGTTGGCGAAACGCCTGCAACAGCCGTTCCTTATGGGCAAAGTTGAGAATCCGGGCAATTACTACCCTGGGTCTCGGGCGGGCTGCCATCTTCCCACCAACCCGATGCGCTCTCTCCACTTTGAGGTCGCCGACCAGCGCATCCAGGCCCAGGGCCTTTGGGAGCCACTGCTCTATCAGAGGTATCAATTGTTGATCCGTGGTACCCTCCGGTACTCCCACCAGCCTGATGTTGTTGCGGCGGGAACGGTTCTCTAAATCGTCGATCTTAGCTTGCAAGGCCTCTAACTGAGACCGCGCGCTTTCAAGCCCCCGGGATTGGCGCCCCTCATCCTCCTCCACGGCAGCCACTCTGCTCTCCAATTCCTCCATCCGCTGGTTCATCTCCGCCATAGACGTTCCCATGATCTCCAGCTTTGACAGTATCTGATCAAACTTAGGATCGAGTTGTCTGACCACCTCCCTCGCCAGATCTTCTGTGGCCGACTCCACACTATCCTTGCTCGGCGAGGAGGGCTGCGTAGCAGGCATGGCCGGAGCACTAGGCCTAAGCCCCCTCTCCTTTTCCTTCTCCTTGCGCGCCGGAGGAGGCATTGATTCAGAGGTCACCACTCTGGGAGGACAGCCCAAGGTCTGGAGCAAACGCCGGCTGCCTGCAAACCAGTTGACTGGGGGCAAAAAGTAAGTATTTCACCCAAGATTCTCGAGGCGGCCCCGGAGCGAGCAAAGACACGTCTTCACCCGCTCATGCGTCACGTGGACTCCCTTTGCATATCTTTAGCAATTTCTTCAACTACTTGACCTTTATCATCTATTTTCAAACAGCAATTGGTTAAGTTCAGTTTACCACATACTCCTCCTTCAGCTGCTAACAAATAATCAAGTGCTAAGCGGTTCTGATATATCGCAGTGCGCATCTGTGTACTTTGCCTAGCTAAAAGCGTAAGAGCATGACTAGTTTCGTTAGTTATTATTTCAACTACTGCTTGTAAGCGAATAATACGATTAATCATATAAATTGGGGTACGATAACCATACATACCATCATCATTCCAAGTGGCGGGTCCATAATATTCAATGATTCTTTCTGGTGGCCAATCATCACCTTGCCATTTCTCCCACTTGCCTATCTGTAAGGCCTCTCTCTTCTGTCTTAGTGCTCTTTTGTGTCGGTGGGTAGTGTATACTGGGTATCCTAATTGTTCTCCATGTTCAGTGTTTAAAAGAAAGAAAGAAGGTCTGATGGTTCCTAAGACACATGCTCCTCCCCAGTGTGGTGGGAGTTGTGCATATGCTCGGTTTCCACAGATCCAATATAGGCCAGGTGGGGCTTGCCAGGCTTGGACTTTAGCAAGGTTAGTCCATAGACCTGCAAGTTCAGGAAATCTGGTTAATGGGTTAGGAGGTTCAGGATGTCCAATTACTGACCACCATGCTATCTTCTTGGTCGTGGCGTTAAAGTACTTCTGGCTAAGACAGACCAGCTGTCCTACTCTTTGGGTGAACTGGGGTCCAGTTCTGGCATAGCAAAGACGTCCAACGATTGAGTGCGCTAACACCCATTCACTGGTAGTCTTGTGTAATTCAGTCTGATTGTAAATCATGGAATAATTCAATTCTTGGGCTTCCCATGGCCACTGATCTCCCATTTGGGTTCCGCCACAGAAATAACAATCTGTGATCTTAAGACTAGATACTACTGCTCCGGCTAATTCTAGAAATAAATTCTGTGAGGGGTGAGGGATCTCAAACTTATTTACATGCATGGCTTCATAAAAAGTATTATGAATATGATATTTAGATGACTTGTGGGCTTGGGTATTCAATCTGATATACACAATGGTCCCCGGATCTATTGCTCCTCCAGCAATACGTAAACCAAACTTGTATCCTTGTTTCCATGCATGGGGATTGTGTATACGTAAGTGTAAGGGGTTACAAGCATCTTTCTGACATTTATCATTTGTGGTTGGCTTGGTTAAAGTAGCCATTCGTTTATCTATTTTCTCATCAGTTATACCAGTGTTCCAGGTAGCATAAAAAACACATCCCCAATACGGGCAATAGTAGTCTGCTGCTGGGGCAGTACTATAGCCTGGTTCCTTTTTACCTGTACACTTTCTCCATCCCGTGGCACCTTCTGGACACATATACTTATGGTCATTTCGATACGCTTTCTCCCATGTACCACAGGTGGAGTAACTATCTCTATTAATAGCATTGCATGCATCAAAATTCAAAACAGCAGGTTTAGTAATGTCCTTAAGTGGTGGCGTTGCAGCTAATATAGGTCCATCTGCATCCTTCCATCTTATTTCCATCGTGTAATAGGATGGATTCTGATGCGGATTATAGCATGTTTTAATTTTTCCATGAGTGCAAACATTTAGTTCAGTGGTGTTATAGATACACCGAGTTACTGTCCCCTTGCAGGTATAGTAAGAATGATAAAGCAAAGTCTGAGTTACTTTCAGTCCAATTCTAGTAGAAGTAATGCAGGCAGTGCATGGAGGTAAAGCATGAGTCTGTTCAAAACCTCCAAAGAAGGCAACCAAAGCAAAGCAAAAGTAAAGATGCATGTCGATGTTGATTGGAGTTCTTCTGAATCCTCAGCTTGCTGATCTTGATCACGACGGTCTTTTGTTCTTCGTCCCGTTTGCTAATGAAGCAATTTAACGGGTGCTGAGTGTTGATTGAAGATCCTCAAGTTGTCCAGTACACATTGACCAACTTATTAGCAATTTCAGTTGGCTTGTGAAGTCTGGCTTAGTCAATGTAGTCTCAAAGTAGTGTGTCAAATCACACACAAATTGGGTTCGTTGAAACAAAGCTGTTGCTGCATAGAAAACAGCAATCCTCTTCGAAAGACTTGGCTGCTGCAAAGCACTTGTGATGAAGTGTCTAAGCTGCTGGTTGCCGTCTCAAAGTAACTCGCAAGGGTGCATCAAGATGCTGTTCTGCTGTCCACTGCTCAGGTTCAGGATTGGCGGCGGGCTTGACTCTGCTGTGGTGGATCCAGGCGTCGATCTCGGCTACCTTTACTGCAGTTGGGGTAGACAGGATGACGGTGTACGGTCCCTTCCAATGGGGTTCCAACGGTGTCTTCTTCCAATCTTTGATCCACACCGAAGTACCAGGCTGATAGGGATGCAAGGGTTCCGTCAAGTTGATAGGCAACTGGTCTTGGATCCACGTATGGAGAGTCTGCAGAACAAAACTAAGAGCTAGAAGTTCTTGTCTGGTTATTTCTGAACCAATTTGGGCTAGACTTCCTTTAATTCCCTGCACTATTGGTGGGGGTTTACCATACAAAACTTCAAAAGGGGAAAATCCTGTTGACTTTACAGGAGCTGAGCGTATTCTAAATAAAGCTATGGGGAGCACTTGGGGCCACTTCAATTGTGTCTCCTGACAAAGCTTAGACATTTGGGCTTTCAAGGTACGATTCATTCGCTCAACTTTCCCTGAACTCTGGGGTCTGTATGCAGTGTGGAGTTTCCATTGTATCTGCAAAGCTTTTGCTAACTGCTGAGTAACTTGGGAGACAAATGAGGGTCCATTATCTGACCCTATTACTGCTGGAATTCCAAATCTGGGGACAATCTCTCTCATTAAGACCTTGGTAACTTCTCGGGCTTTCTCAGTTCTGGTTGGGAATGATTCTACCCACCCAGAGAAAGTACATACTAATACTAATAGGTAATGGTACCCATTGGCTTTTGGCATTTCGGTGAAATCAACTTGGAGGTTGTGCATGGGGGTCACACCTCTTGACTGAACTCGGGGTGCTGTAATAAGGCCTTGCTTGGCATTATTCTTGGCACAAGTTTGACATTGTCGTGCTACTGAAGCTGATATGGTTGTCATCAGAGGGATGTAGAAATGTGGTCTGAGTGCTTTTTCCATGGCACTCTTCCCATAGTGGGTAGCTTCGTGGAAAGCTTTGACAAAGGCTGGTCCTAATAGTTCAGGAATTACTATTCGTCCTGGAGGTTGACTGCCCTCTTCTGGTGGCAGCTCAATCCATCCATCTTTCAGTACTCCATTTTCTCTGTCACAATAGTAATCCAATTCTTTGGTGGTATATCGTGGGGTCCATAGATTCAAAGGTACTGGAAACAATGCTGCTTGCATTGGCATAGCTTGTGGGGCAATTTGTCCTGTCATAGCTGCTTGTCATGCTGAGGCATCTGCAAATCTATTTCCTCGGGCAACTTCTCCTTTTCCTGCTTGATGTCCTCGACAATGCATGACAGCTACACGTGTTGGGGCCCAAACTGCATCAAGTAACATCAATATTTCGGGACCATATTTGACTGATTTTCCTCCGGATGTGATGAGTCCTCTTTCTTTATAGAGAGCTCCATGGGCATGCAGGGTAGTGAAGGCATATTTGGAATCTGTATATACATTCAGTATAAGTTTTTCTCCTAACAACAATACTCTGGTGAGTGCTATCAATTTGGCTTTCTGGGCTGATGTGCCTGAGGCTAGAGCTGATGATTCAACTACTTCATGTTGAGTGACGACTGCATATCCGGCACAGCGTCGTCCATCAAGGATGAGACTGCTCCCATCAACATAATAGGTTTGGTCAGGATTGTCTATGGGCACATCTGTCAAGTCGGGTCGGCTGGAGAACACAGTCTCCATGACTTCGATACAGTCATGTTCTGGGAGTTCTTCACTGATGGGTATCAAAGTGGCTGGATTCAGGGCATGGCTCACTTCAAGTTGTATCTGTGGGTTTTCACATAACATGCTCTGGTACTTCAACATTCGGGAATTGGTGAGCCAATAATTTGCTTTCTGTTCCATAAGGGCAAGGACTGCATGTGGCACAGTGACTCGTATGTTCTGTCCTAGTGTGAGTTTGTCTGCTTCACTCACTAGTAGCGCTGTAGCTGCAACTGCTCTCAAGCAAGGTGGCCATCCTTTGGCCACAGGGTCCAATTGTTTCGATAGGTAGGCTACAGGTCGCTCCCAATTTCCCAATTTCTGAGTCAACATGCCTAAGGCATTTCCCTGTGCTTCATGTACAAACAAGTGGAAAGGTTTGTGGACATCTGGTAGTCCAAGTGCTGGTGATGACATCAATTCTTCTTTTAACGTCTTGAAGGCTGTATCCTGCTCAAGTCCCCACTCCAGTGGCGACTTTTCTTCTCCTTTTGTGGCTTCATACAGTGGTTTGGCAATTTGGGCAAAGTTGGGTATCCAAATTCGGCAATATCCTGCCGCTCCCAGAAAGGCTCTGACTTGCTTTCTGGTTGTTGGAGTTGGAATTCTACATACTGCTTCTTTTCTTTCTCTGCCTAATCTTCTGCTTCCTTGGGTGATACGAAAACCCAGGTATTTCACTTCTTTTTGGCATAGCTGTGCTTTGGCTCTGGAAACTTTGTATCCAGCTTCCTCTAGTAACTGCAAGAGATCTTTGGTGGCTAGTATACATTCACTTTCTGATACGGCAGCTATCAACAGATCATCCACGTATTGGAGAAGCACTCTCTTCCCCGGGGCTACTGGATAGCTTGAAAGGTCTTGATTCAGTGCGGCACTAAAGATGGTAGGCGAATTCTTGAATCCTTGGGGTAATCTTGTCCAGGTAAGTTGGCCCCCTCTTCCAGAGATAGGGTCCTGCCATTCGAATGCAAACAATATTTGGCTTACAGGGGCTAATCTTATGCAAAAGAATGCATCTTTCAAATCCAGTACAGTGAAATGGGTAGCTTCAACAGGTATCAGTCCTAAGAGGGTGTAAGGATTGGGTACGACTGGATGTATGGTCTCAGCTGCATCATTTACTCTTCTCAAATCTTGCACTGGGCGATAATCATCTGTCCCAGGCTTCTTTACTGGCAAAAGTGGAGTGTTCCATGGGGATTGGCATACTTTTAGTAGGCCATACTCAAGCAATCTTTGTAGGTGGCGATGAATGCCTTCAATTGCGGCTCTTGGGAGTGGGTACTGTTTGACGTGCACTGGTGTAGCACTAGGCTTGAGGGTTACAATCACTGGAGCTATATGTTTGGCTAGGCCTGGGGGGCTGCCTTCTGCCCATACTCCAGGTGGTGCATCAATACTTTTCAAAGTTTGTTCAAAATAGGTATCTTGAATCGAATCATCAATGTAGTATCTCCACTCTTCTTCTCGGGGAACTGTCAGCAGCATCACTCCTGCTGGTTTAGTTTGGGGATTTACTGTCATTTGCATTTCTCCTTGTTCAGAGAAAGATATTTGTGCTTGAAGCTTGGCTAACATATCTCGTCCCAGTAGTGGCACTGGACATTCGGGCATGTAAAGGAATTGATGAGTTACTTGCTGTCCTCCTAGACTGCATATTCGGTTTTGAAGAAAAGACTTTGTAGCTTTGGCACCAGTTGCTCCTATAATGGTGACTGCTTTTGTAGTGAATGGGGCTATTTTTTTGTCTATTACTGAATGTTGTGCTCCAGTATCAACCATAAAGTCCATAATTTGGTCTCCTATTTGTATTCCGACCATAGGCTCCTGGAGACCTAAAGCAAACTTGGAGCCCGGTCTGTCCTAATCCACGTCATTCTCATCATGGGCTGGTGTGGCCAATGCTTGAATGGCTCCTCCTCTCTCTCGCTGGAATTGTTCTCGATTGGCTCCTCCTCGGCTTCGGGGATAGCTTCGTCTTTCTTCTCGCCACTGATGGCTGCTGTCGTCATCATGCTGGGCGTCTTCGAGTTGCGGGCACGTATCTCTCCAATGTCCTTCCTCTCTGCAATAGGCGCATTGGTTCACGCCTAGTCTCTGGGTCCGGCCTCCGCCTTGACCCCGCCCTCTTCCTCTGCTCCTTCGACTAGGGACACCTCCCCGTTTCTGTTCCACTATGGCCGCAGCCAAAAAATCAGCTTTCTTCTTCATCTTTCTATCACATTCTCTCTGTCTTTCAGTATCACGATTCACATACACTTTATGAGCGACTTCCAATAACTGTGTTGCATTCATGCCCGCAAACCCTTCTAACTTCTGTAATTTGCGTCTAATGTCTGGTTGAGACTGGTTTACAAAAGCAGAATTCACCATACATAAACTTCCTGGTGCCTCGGGATCATAGGGAGTATACATTCTGTAAGCTTCAGTTAATCTCTCATAAAAATCTGCTGGGCTCTCATCTATCCCTTGGATAACTCCTGCAACTTTGGAAAGGTTCATAGCTTTCTGGCCCCCCCTTTTCAGGCCTTGTAAAAAGCCTTGGCGAAAACGGGCTAGGGCTGTGGATCCTTCATCTGTATTTGGATCCCATTGGGGGTCTTCATTCGGGAATTCTCTCTGAGCTGCTTCTCGACGGTCTATTATATTCTGCCCCTGTGCCGGAGCTGCAGGGTTCTCTGCCATCCATTCAATAGCTGCTTTTCTAATTCTTGCTCGCTCTTCTGTCGTGAATAGGGTGGTCAGGAGCTGACGGCAATCTGGCCAAGTGGGTTGGTGAGTTTCCATAATACTAGTTACTAATTCTGTCAGCTCCTGGGGCTTACTAGTATAGGAGGCGTAATGCGACCTCCAATTTAATAAATCAGTTGTAGAGAAAGGGATATACACATAAGTTAGGGGTCCCGCTACCACTTCATCATTATCATTCTTTACGGGCACTCCCGGGACTTGCCGTAAGGGAAACAGTTTGGCTGCCATGGGTGTCTTTTGGGATCTAAGGGTTATCGTTGTTGCCTTTGCAGGAGTCACTTTCTTTTTCTCAACAGGTTTTGCTTTGGGTTTCTCTCTCACTGGCGTGCTAGTGCTAACGCTGGCTTTCTCAATTATTTGTACACTGTCCTCCTCATCTGGGGGATTCTCTCTTTCTCCTTCTTCTGTCTCCACTTCTGACTCGCATTTTAGGTCCTCCTCTTCTTTTTCCACTAATTCTTCCTCTTTCTCTCCTCCGGGTGGGGGATCAGGGGTTGGGTCCCGCCTCGGCTCTAGCCGTCTCTGGGGTTCTGGGGCAGGACGCCGGGCTACTCTTACTGGACCTGGGGTTCGGGGCTGCCTGAGAGTTATTTCTGGGGAATCAGGATCTGCCAGGATGGGCTTCTTTCTGGCTTTCGTATCCTGCTCTTTCATTCTAGGCTGTTCCGTTTTCTGTCTAGAATCTGTTTTAGCTAACATTATTCTGCACTGTTCCTCATAACAGCGCTGCGCCCAGGGGGGCGGATCTTCACAAATACTTAACCAGGAATCTATATAGGGGTACTGATCAGGGTGCGCTACCCGCACTCTACGGTGTATTGACTGAATAATCTCTACTTTGAACGTTCCCTCTCGGGGCCAGATGGGGTCTAGATCGGGCCACTCCCTAGTACACAAAATCTGCAAACGGGCTGCTGTCATTTTAATACCATAATCTCCTGAATATCCCTCTTTAAAATGTGCGATCATACATTCTAATGGAGTGTTTCTAGTAGACCCCGCCCCTCCCATTTCGATGTGTGCGCGCAACAACAGACAGAAGGGAAAAGGAGGGCGGACCGTGGGTAAGGGGTCCACACGGTCCTGGAAACGTATAGGGAATACAAATAACAAGACAAGACGACAATCGCTTCCCCCTTTTCGCGACCTGAACGCGGTCGCCCGGTCAGAAAATGCGCTACTCAGGGGTCCGCCTTCACTTGGTCCGTGCTGCCAGACCTCTCATTCACACTTCGTTCACACAATCATGCTAGCAACGTATCCCAGAATGCATTCGTTTCTATCTGTTCTGACTAGTCTTTTCCAATTTCCCAATTACAAAAAGGATGGGGGTTTCACCCGGCGAATTCCCATGTGGGGTTACTCGGCCCTTCCTTGAGAGTTGATCATGCTCTCTTACCAATTCCCAATATCTCGAGATTACAAATTCCAAAGTTCCAAGTTCCAATGGCAGTACTGCTCTTTTCTATTTCTGTCTAGACCCAAAATCAAAACTATACTCACCGGATCCGGTCCTCAAACTTCCCAAGCAGGCGCATGAGTTGGACCTCGGACTCCCCTCACTCGGGTTCGAGGCGTTGACTCCAGCCGGGCTCGTCACCCGCCGAGGTCCGACCAGCTCCCTCCGATACAAGGGACCGGTGGCGCCAGGGAGCAGCCCTCGTCGGAAGGGCGCGATCCCGGCAGGACCAAGCCTATAGAGGCGGAAAGTCGTGGTATATTGCCCTATATACACTTTGATTCCACAACTTCCCGGCCAACGCACCAAGGAATATGTAGCAGCAAAGCGCAGACAAACCAATGATACCAGGAGTCTGTTCAAAAGGTCCAAATCATTTATTTGTGCACAAGTCTCGAACCAATCAATTTCAAAATGGCTGAGCAAAGTTTTCAAGCATTACAACAACTTTTATAGACTTCTGTTCCATTCTAGGTATAGAAAAACATTTCATTGGTCCCGGTAACCTTCCGTACCTCCCGTACCTCTTCTATTGGTCCCGGTACTGATAAGTTTATCCAGTTATGTCCCTCCAGTGGGCATGACACCTGCATACCCCCCTTCTAGTCCCAATTACAATGGTCAGTTCATCAACTTGTTACTTTCACACTCTCAAGGTTATAGAACCAATTTGTACGTGCAGAGGAGCTGGGCTCTGCAACTCATCTGTCAGCACTCCCAATTATTTCTTTGCAGATGTTCTTTTTCTTATCAGTAACTTTTAAACATGTCTTTTCTGTATTTTTCCATCTTTCAATACTGCAGTTCTACTTACCTAAGCTAATTCAATACTTCTACTGAGTTCTATCTTGCAATAGCAGCATATTGGGGGATGTGCAATCCTATATGCCTCTCCACAGGCCTCATTTACAGGTCAAGCTAGCCATGCTGGCCTGCTTATGTTCAGACACTGTGGGTCACAGGCCTGCACCTGCCACATGCCAAGGACCCTGGTGTCCATGCTGTTGACTGCAGCTTGTGAAGCTGTTTCCTTCAGAACACGTACAATTTATATTTTCCACCACCACCAGGTTGCATCCGTTCTGCTCTTGCTCCCCTAGGATGAAAGTATGACGTCCACAATACTCTCTAAGTCCTCGACTTATCCAGAGTGCAATAATCACATCCTCCAAGTCAAGGAAGATACTTTGAAGGTCTGGGTGATATGGTCGATAATGCATTTATTGGCCGAGCTTTCCCTTTGACAGACAGGTATCCGTGCTAGGACTAGACAAGCTATAGTGGAGCAGTTTGCTTCCCATAGGTCACTATGTAGGGGATGGTTATTCTGTAATGGATTAACTATTGCAAAACCTTTTTTAGATGCTTTACAGAAGCTGGCACAGCTAGGCATTAGTCCCGATTTTAGTACTGTGGATTTTTCTGTGTTCCATGCAGTTTACAATTCTACCAATTCTACACTGGTAATCGGAAAGAGTCTCTTGCACTTTGCATTGCCGAGTCTTGAGCAGAGAATTGTGGTGCCATGTTAGTCTACTTGGATACTGGAAATAAGGGTCAACCAACAAGCTGTGGGCGGTAAGTTTATATACCTTTGACAAGCTTTCAAGTGTTATCCTCTCTTCATCAGATTTCTTTCACTGATCTGATGAAGCCTGTCAAAGATCTATTAGGTTAATCCAATAAAAAGGTGACTGCCCCAAGCATGTTTGCCGACCTTATTTCCACAGCTTTCAGACTCAGTCCTATGGTGAGGTATTCTCTCGTTAGGCAAGCTTTTAGTCACTATAGGCAATTAGGCCCGCTCTCCTCATGAGAGCACGGATTCTGCCTTTTTACCTTCTATACAACTAAAGTAATCTTCACAGTGTGACATTTTCTCTGCCCACCTTAGCTTACATCATGTGGTTAAACTACAACAACTGTAAACACATCCAGCAGCAGAGGAGGTGAATGCTTCCCGAATACTGATTAGAGGAAACTGATTAAAATGGAAGACCGGGTCTCAGATCCTTATTTTAAAACCAGGACTTCCATTTTAAAACTTAATAATCCATTGCAGGATCTGGAATAGTACCCGTTGTGGAAAAGATGCTTTCTGTACAGTTCCTACAGCTTGGTTTCTACAATGGAGTTCAATCCTGTATTTATGTATGCTATTAAAACTCAATCTCAATTTAATTACAGATTATTCATGGAACTCCAGGAGACTCTTTTCATTATGAAGGTGGCTTTATACTTAGGGGTCCTTCTAGTGAAGGTGAGCACGCATTAATGAAGTTAGCGCATGCGTTTAGTGCCATCGTACCCATAGAAATAAAAGGGTTGTGGGGGGGCGGAGCCTGATGTCCAGCGGGTAGGACGCTTTGCGTTGAAGCTCCCGAGAGGCCTACTTAGAATCCTGACTTAATACCTATACAAATTTACTATTTCGCTCCGAGCTGACCGGGGCACCTCGGGGGGGATGGCGGCCCATAAACCAGCGCGTTTGGACTTCGGGTCTCCTTCTTCTTCTCACGGAAAACGCTCCAAAACAGAGGTGTCCTCCCCACAGAAGATGGTTCCCTTTCGTGAAAACCCCGCAATGCACTTGGAGATTTTGGAGGAAATACGCGGCGTGAAGGAATTGGTGCAGTCCAATGGAGAAGCGCTTCGAGCCATGCGAGAAGACTTTGGAGTGCTCCAGGACCGACTTGAAGGTCTTTCACTACGGCAGGACAATATGGCGGGGGTCCTCGACTCGCACGAGGTGCGCTTGGGCAAACTGGACAAGGCTGAGCGCCAGATACAGAATCTTCAAAAGGAGTTGGAAGATAGCAATAATCGAGCCCGTCGCAACAATGTGAGGCTCCTCGGAATGCCGGAGGGGGTGGAAGCAGGAGATATAAGAGAATTCTTGCTTAAAACTCTTCCCTCCTTGCTGAAGATCACTTTTCACAGAGAACTGGAAATCGATCGAGCACACCGTGTTCCTGCCCATATGGCGCTCAACCGCACGACCCCCCGGCCTATTATCTTTAGCTTGCTACGATATCAACAAGTGGAACAAATTTTACATGCTGCCCGAGCGAATCATCATTTGGAATTTGACGGTCGTAAGGTCTCCTTCTTTCCTGATTTGGCAAAGCCTACCGTTGACCGTCGGAAGAAACTCCTTGCTTTTCGCCCTCGACTTCAACAGCTACAGGCTCGCTTTGGCCTGTTGTATCCAGCGAAGCTCCGAGTGACTCTCCACAACCAGACCAGGACGTTCGAGGATCCTGATCTACTATCAACATTTTTGGACTCCAAAGAAGCAGAGCAGATGCGCTAATCCCAAATCTTGGACTCTTCTCTGCCGGCTCTATCCGCCATTTTGAAGGGCCCGATGCGGCGGTCATAGCCAAGCACTGAAATAGCCTGGACTTTCTTTCTTTCTCTGTATGACTTTTGTTTTTTTGGTCTCCTATCCCTTCATGATGTGTGCCTCGGTCGGACTCGGAGCACGCACAGTCCTACAGGTTATGTGTTTTTTCAATTTCGGCCTTCTCTGGGGTTTCTCCCCGCAGACACATGGTCGCCAGTAATTTTGGGGTTTTGCTTCTCCTCTACCGTACTGCGGTTTTCTTTGTTAATGTGGGGCGCTTCATTGTATTATATTAGCTTATTTTTCCTATGTCATGTGTACAGCCAGATACAGTCAGTTTGAGGGACATAGTGAAATTATGTGTGCTATCATGCTCAGAATCTTTCACTTTTCTGAATGGCCTTATGTAAAATCTTATTATTCATCGTCAAAGGCATTAATGGTCCACTCCAAGGAAAGAAAATCCTTAGCCATCTTAGTCATGAGCATGTTGATTTGGTGTTTCTTCAGGCAACGCATTTAAACTCTGCTGAAACACTGAAACTCAATGCTAGGCCTCACATGGTAGCTGCCTATTCTCCCACCGGTTCCAAATGGTACGGGATGGCCATTCTGGTTAAGAAGTCTTTGCACGCTACTGTACCTGATATTAGCGCTGACAAGGAGGGTAGATGGGCCCGTGTACACCTTGAGGTTGGAGATAGTGAATTCACGTATATTTGCATTATGCCCCGAATGTGGACAACCCTGCTTACTATGCAAGTATTGTGCAGTTGGCCTCGGCCTCTGCCAATGCTCCATTAATACTTGGTGGCGATTTTACTCAAGTGTTCCCTCATTCTTTTCTTCTCAAACAAGGTGCTCGTTGGTTGGAAGATCCAATACCGAGTAGACCTGTGTGGCTAGATATAGAAGCGGGCCTTTGCTAACTGATTCCTTTTACCTTTCTCCCTGGTATGACTCTCCCATCAGACTCCCACTATCCACCAATGCTTTTAGACACTTTAGGTGCCTTTAATACTCTCATGCAATCTTTAGACTCCCGACTCTGGTCAGTGCAACTTCAGCATCGCATTCGGAGCACTAGCGTACTCCCGCCATCGGCATTCTCTACATAAGGTTGATTGGAGACTTTCCGATCTCTCGGTAATTCACCGGGTGTAGCATCCAATTTTACTAAACCTTATGTGATGCTATCACTAGAGATACCTCTATAGTGCAGAAAGTATGGGAGAGAGAATCGCAGGTGACTTTGACTTCGGAGCAATGGAGCTTTATCTGGAGTGGAGGGACTCGGGTTCCCGACCCGCCTCACTCACTCAGACCCTTTTTTTTTTCTAGCCCACCGGTGTTTTCACACTCCTCACAGATTAGACAAATGGAACACTACTCAGGGCAATGGTTGCTGGACACGTCCTGCGGCCATTGGTTCATTGCCTCATGTTATGCATGAATATCCCGCGCTACAGTATTACTGGCGTCGGGTCTGGGGTCGTATTTAGTCTATCTCGCACTCTCAGGAGTCCCTTTCTTGGAGGATAGTGGGACTTCGCCCAGTTGCGGGGATCCCCTCTCTCCCAAAAATGGCTTCTCTCCTTTCGAACTTTATGCTTGGCATTGCTATTTCCCTAATTAAGTAATACTGGAAAATTAGCTCCCATCTGAGCCCCAATGAATGGTGGAATCATGCCTGTCATTACAGTAAATATGAACAAATATCTCGTCTGTTCGCTTCCTCCGTTCAGACTCCTTCTCATTGGTCTCAATGGAAGATGCTCAATGACTATTTACATTTTGCTAAATGCTCTCATCTGACTGTCTAACTTTGTATATATCTCTGTCCCATGATCATGCTGTATTGTAGATACTCTTTTGATCGTTTGATGTATAATCACTGTTAATCGGAAGCGCTCACATGCTGATATAATCGGGTAGAGAAGAAGCATTGGGGTGGGGGGTAATGGGTTTACTTTTCCTTATTGTATACTTGTTTTGTCTCTTTTGGTGTGTTGTTTCTTTTGTTTGTTGCAAAATGAAAATAAAAGTTTCAAAAAAAAGAAATAAAAGGGTTGTGGGCAGTTTACATGCTTTAGCTTAATGTGCATTGAACCCTTTAGCAAAAGGGCCCCCTCGTTTTCTGAGCTGAGAAGTGACATGAGAGTGTTTTGCATGGGATGTCTATGCAGGCATTGGATCGCCCAGGTCAGGATGCTCCTGAGTATGTTACAAAAGGCTCTGCTGAAATTGGAGCCTTTTGTTCAATACATCAAAGACTGCCAGCAAATAAATGTGTATTTGCCAGCACATGCAATGGGAACATTAGTTTCATTAAAAGATATGTTAAAAGGAATGGCATCACTTGGCGCTTTACATGTATAAACCCTAGTAACTACACATGTAAGCGCCAGCGCAAATCTGACAATATGCATGTGCATTTGTTGCCACTTGCTACCACAGCTACTACTACCTATCATTTGTATAGCGCTACAAGGCCTGTACAGCGTTGTTCATATACATGTAAGGCATAGCTCCTGCTCAACAGGGGTCACAATCTATGCAAGACAGACAAATAAAACAAACATGTCAGCGCTGGATTTCACTGTGTTTGAAATGCTCAGGAGGTGTTAGACACCAATGAGGTAAGCGCAATTACCCCCTCAATTGGCGGTGGAACCCCAGATCCATATGAGCAAGTGGCTGATAGTTGTATATGCCAACGGGGAATATTTTAAAATATACAGTACATACATTGCCGGTGCAAAAGGGGACGTGCCTAAACTTTTGCTAGAACACACCCTCTTGAAATCCATGCATCCCAATGGCATCTACGAATATAAATTGTAGCACTATAATATCAGCATTTACATGTTTATATGCCATGTGGATGCCACAGAACATCTCCCTGAATGGGACCCATAGTAGGTGAGCTGTAACACAGTATGTCAGTGAATGCTTTCCACTGAAGGAGATTAATTCTATATGTCATATTCAAGCTATCTATCTCTGATAGATTCTGTCCCTTGATGCTGATGGCTGATATCTTACGCCGTGCCATACTTCAGTGTGATGGTTTAATCCTCATTGTCCTGTGTTAATCTTGTTCCTGACGAACTAAGATTTTTAAGCTACGATGCACAAAGAGTAGCGCTGTGGGCATTCAAAACGCATGCAAAAGGCCAAATCCCTAACTGTTCCTGATCTAAAAAAAAAAAGCTCAATTTTTTCACATTTTTTTTAACTTACATTGTGGTGCTCAGTCTTACTTCGCTTCACATGACCCTTTTAGACAGATATCCCTGGTGGTCTAATGGGCCCAATTCACCCTCTTGCAAGTACTTCCTTGGTAGCACAGTGGGCTCAACTCATCCCACCACCCATTTTGGTTCAGGAGGCAGGAGCAATACCCATTGCTCCAGTCTTCAGTGCCACTGTCTTGAAAAAATGGTGGCTATTGATCCCTAGGGATATTTTAAGATATACCACTAGAGGCCAGCCTGCCAAAAAAGAGAGCACTTCTTTTATTTGGCAGAGCTATGTACCACTAGGGTTCAGGCTTTTTTTCGAGATGACAGTGATAGGAAAAGGACATCTCTGAATATCTCTCCATGATTAGGTAAGCATTATTGGTCTGCAGGGAAGAGGGGTGCTGCAGAATCAGAGCCTCGGTGGCCGGCAGCCTCCCTGACATAAAGCCCTGGACCAGATAACTTCTGGAGGAAATTGTTCTTTATTGCCTCCTTCTATAAGTCTGTGAGTCAATCCATGATCACTGACAGGAAAGGAGAAAGAAAATTATTCTGCCCAATGTAGAAAATGGCAGCATGATACAGTGATCGTTTTTTCTGTCGGTGAATGTTTTTAATAGTGCAGTAATTTACATGCCATTAGTTTATTGCATTGGGAGTAAACTTTTTTTCAGCGCACTGTTCTAACACATCAACCTCTGAGGCTGTTATAGCCCTAGCTGGATTTTTTATGGTGTGATCCTTTTAAAGGCTATGCAGTTAATTCTTTCTAGGAGTACTAATGTGAATAGTGAATACAAGTGTCGGAATTCACAAGGACCTCAGTATCTTTGGTAAAGTAGGCCTTCCACATGGAGGGAGGGCTACAGTCCAAGCTGCAAGACAATTAGACAGAATATTCTAATATACGTTGTTAACATTAAGACACAGGTCTTCCCATAGTGAGGGCCCCATTTCAAGGAAAAAAAATCCATGTAGGAAATGTCCAAGCTTTATTCAAAAAGGATAATTCCATAATCACAGAATCAGGAAACATTTTTCTGAATAAGTCCCTCTGGCTCGCAGTAAACAAAGCCCACAATCAGCATCTCAGTACTCTGCAGGTCGCTAGGCATATTCCTAATCAGTATCCATCTCCACAATACCCACGTTCGAGGTAGACCAGTCTTCCGATAGTATCCTAATATTTAAAACTGACTAATCATATGCAAGACATGATGTTTCAAAGTAACAAATCACACTGGAAACAAATCTATGATGGTCTGTCCCAGCTGACATCATTCACTGATCCTCTCTGGTGGACAGCTTAGCTGTTTGACTTGTTGATAATTAATTTATCCCTGAGGGATGGAGTGTTTCTCACTGCTCTGAACGATGCTTTAATCTATCCACTTCTGAGGTAGCCCGACCTTGACCCAGAAAATCCAGTCAATTTACAGTAAGACCAGATTCAAATATCTCCAAGATTACAGAATGAGCAGTGGTTTTCCAGACTGCAGAATTTCTAAGTGAGCGCAATACATTGTATTATAAGCAAGTAGGATTTTGGTGTGGCTGCTGTATGGAGACGTTGCTGTTCCTTATGCATGACCATTTATTTCATGATGGGGAAGAACTTTTTCCAAGGATTCCAAACACTTCTTTTTATATTGTGGACTTTTCCATTCTTCTCTGAGGCCTGACTTCTTTTGGTTTGGCAGGTAGCACCCTTCATTGGTTTTATTCATTTTTGAATAGCTGCCACTAATCTGCCATCCTTGGCGAGTTCCAATATTATGCTCAGCCTCTCTAGTCTGCTGTACCTAAAGAGTGGGCTCTGGGGAGGGTGAATGTATCTGATAAGCTGTAGATGGTCAAACAGATATCGAAGGTGATAGCAAAAGCTAGAAGGATGCTTAGATGTGTAGAGAGAGGAATGGCCAGCAGGAAAAAGGAGGCAATATTGCCCTTCTCTAGTGAGACCTCATTTGGGGAGCTATGAACAACTCTGGACACCACACCTTCCAAAAAAGATATAAACAAGATGGAGTTGGTCCAGAGGGTGGCCATTGACTAAAATATTCAGTGGTCTTTATCATAAAGCATGCGGAGGCAGAGTTTAGTATGAATGCTCTGGAGGAGAGGCGGGATAAGGAAGATATGATAGAGAAATTTAGATACCTTCAAGGTATAAATGCAGAAGGTGCAGATCTCTTTCAATATCCTTATAATACACGAGTGATACATTTATTTATTTATTTAAACAGATTTCTATACCACCTTATCCTGCAATCAAGGGGGACTGAACAGCAAACAATCAATAAGATTCAGTGTCTGGTGTGCGCATGCAATGGGTAGTGTATGCGTGTGAGTGTGTCTGATCGTTGATTCTTGGTGTGCTATTTACAGCATGCGCTATTTACAATGCTATGGGTATCAGGTCCTTGCTTAATTATTATTATAGTGACATGGGGGGGGGGGTATTGAGGTGTCTGTTGCATGGTTTAAGTAATGTCACCGTAGTGTTCTATGAAGAGGGTCGTCTTCAGTAGTTTCCTGAAATCCTTAAGGTCTGTTGTTGAACGCAGTTCGTCGGGGAGGGCGTTCCAGATTGTTGGTGCCACCTTTGATAAGGCTCATTTTTCGGTGTCCTTGCATACCCTGTTGATGTCTTTAGGTGTGTTGACACGGTTGGATGTGCCTCTTCTCCTCGGTCTTGTGCTGTTGTCGGGTTGTATGAGTGGGTGTAGGCTGAAAGCTGAAGACTGTTGTTTGATTTTGAAAATGTTTATGATTGTCTTGTATCTAATGCGGGCACTGATAGGCAGCCAGTGGAGCTCTTTTAGGGTGGGTGTGATGTGTTCTTGTCTTGTGGTGCTGGCTATTATGTGTGCTGCAGTGTTTTGTGCCAGTTGCAAAGGTCTTAGTGTCTGTTTTGTTAGGCCCAGATAGATTGGGTTGCCGAAGTCTAGGATTGGGGTTATTAGTGCCTGACAAACTGTGCGGAAGTGTTCCTGAGCGAGGAGGGGCTTGAGGCGTCGTACTAGTCTCATCCTGTGATAAGCATTTTTCATGGTTCTGCTGATGTGGGACTGAAGGTTAAGTTCTTTGTCCATGGTCACTCTGATTGTATGGGAATGGTTTTGGTACTGTTGGGATATCTTGGCTTAGGAAACACAAGAAGCGGTTGGTCTAGAGCCCCACAGTACCTATCTTGAATACTGTATATTCTTTGTGTGTTCTGATTATATTATTTGAATTGTAGATGATTTTATATTGTAAACTATTTTGGAGGCACACTGGGAAAGAATATGGAAAAAAAAAAGAAAAAGAATAAATAAATAATGAATTATGTAAGCCCTGGAACAAAGCATCTCGGGAGGAAGATGAATAGTGTTAAATTCAAAAAATATTTCCATATAGAAAGGGTGTAGGATGCATGGAATAGCTTCTCTGTGGAGGTGGTAGAGGCAAGGATGATTCTGAAGTCAAGAAAGCATGGGACAAGCAAAGGGGATCTTCGAGGGCGAGGAAGGAATTGTCAAGTTGAATGATTTGTGCGGGTGGGTAGACTAGATGGGTCGTGTGCACTTTATCTTCCATCGTGTTCTATGTTTTTCTGTTTCTAGAAGGCTCTGCACTATGACTTTTATTATTTAACCTTCATAGGCAGCCACGAACCACTTTCATTAATAATCTGGGGTTAAAATTCTTCTGTTATGTGGATGACAATCAGCTATTTATACCCCTTGGAGAGACAAATATTAGCACTATAAATTATGGACTAGAGCAAATGCTGATCGGGATAGCTGAAAATAAATTTTGCTTCAATGTAAATAAGGCTGAAATGTTGGGAGTAGGTAAATTTCCCTGATGATAGTTTACCTGGCTAGTTTTAAAAATGCACTTGTCTATCTGGTAATTGCCCATCCTTTTTCCCTGGGTAAAATTATATGTGGAGTCTGCATGTAGTTCTGCATTTTCAAAACCATGCATGTTTCTTAGGGAGAGCTCTTGCAGAAACAGCAGATGACAATGAAATCTCTGCAGGTATATCTCCCTAGGCAGTTTACAAAGTCAGTGCATAATTTCCCTTTGAGATTTAGACCATAGGTAAAAGTGCCCTTGGACTTTGCAACTACTTGTAGACATTGGAAAAATATATGTGCATAACTTCCCACCACAACTCAGAAATGTCTCCATGGCACACCTTTTTTCTGTCTAAAACGGCATGCATACCCTATTGTACCTCCATACAGGGCTGGCCCATCCACTAGGCAAGTTAGTGGCCACTTAGGATGGCAGATCTCTGTAGGCGGCACAGCATGGAACTCGTGGCAGGCCATGTGCTTCGGCACACATGGCCTGCCACTTCTGGAAGTTGTGTTGGAGGAGGGGTCAGAAGCGTCAGGCCATATGTGCCCAAGCACATGGCCTGCTACGGGCCGCTGCTGTTGTGCCAAGTCAAGCTGTCTTCACCCCTGTCCCTGGAATCGGAAAAAAGTGGAATCTAGTGAGGTATGGCACATTCATGAGGTTCATGAATTGGGTTCTGGAGTTGTAGATCCTGTGATATGGCTGCCTCCTGGTGGCTTTCCTGCTCTCTCGGTGCCCCTCATGCAGCAAGGCCAGCACAAACAATGTGTTCATTTCATCCACCAGCACCCAAAGCACTACACTTACTCCTCTTCACACTCCTACACACACACACACACACCCTCCCTCCCAGGAGCCAATCACTGCTCAAGGGAGTTTATTTATTTACATTCTCTTATATACTGTGCTATTCTGCATCAGTGCGGTTTACATTGAACAAACTGAAATTACATTGAACAGGGCATTATAACTTGGAGATAACTATTTTACAGGGAACATGGGCTATGGAGGGTTAAGTGGCTTGCCCAAGACCACAAGGAGCACCTGTGGGGCTAGGAACCCCAGTCCTTCCAGCCCAAGGTTGCTGTCCTCTAGTGGGATTTGAACCCCTGACCTTCTGGCCTGAAGTACCTTGCCTCAACCACTAGGCCACTCCTCCACAGGGAGTTAACTGTAACCCAGGAAACTGGGGGAGGGGTTAGAGACATGGAGTTGCCAGGAAGAATTTAAACATTCTAAATGGGTGCCCTTGCAGGCAGCCTGCCTCTCCCTGCAGGGTCTTTTGAAGAGATGGAAGTGGAAGCCTCAGATGGGATGCCACCTTACATACCTGCAGCAGAGGAGGAAATGGAGGTAGAATGAGCCAGTAGGCTGTGGACTTTATTTTTTCTGGCTTCTTTTTCTTGATTGTTGAAGGGCTGGTACAGGTGGGAGGCATGACCAAGGTTTAGTCACAGCGGAGTGGGTATCTCTTCCTTTTTCATCCCACTGGTTGGGCCATAGCGGCCAATTTGCTGAGGTTGAGAAAAGGATCAAGTTTTTGCATCTTGTGTCTTGTGGATGGGATTGGAAGGAAGCCTGTGTTTGTTGAGGACAGAAAGAGAGGTATAAGCCCCTAAACTGAACTTGGATTTCTTTTGAATAAACTGAAACTGTTAGGAGGCGTAAGGAACCATATTTCTCCTTTCCTCCCCTGTGAATCTAATCAGTTTGAGTGGAGCTGTGGCCGGGACCTCTGACTGTTTACTAAGGGAGAGAAGGGGAGGGAGAAGGGACTACTGAGGTGGCTGAGGCTGTGCCTGTCCAAGGGAGCCACAGAAGTAATGACTTTCTTTAGAGTGCAAAGGCTCTCGGGAGCAGGACAAGGCTTACGCCTAGGCCCAGCCTGGAATTCAAAAGATTTGTTTTATTTTCTCTTTTCTTGACCTGCCTGGAGCTTTGTTCTCTGCTTTTGTTCGAAGGTTTTGCTGATGGAACCAGTAGAAGAAAAAAGGCTACTCCTGATGGACCCTGCCTCTGGTGCCCACCTTTTTCCTGAATGTGTGGGTGAGGCTTGCATATGGACTGCCCTTGAGGAGACTGTGCTCAGTTACAACTGGCAGGGGGTTACAGCAAGGTGCACATAGGCAAGCAGCAGGGCCGTACATTGTGACACACAAGCAGCACGTTGCAGTGAGACACACGGTAGACACAAGCACATGGGCAACAGGAACACTGATACAAGGGCCAGTGTGCAGTGCACAGGGTGCGTGGCATCTGCAAGGTTAGGGTGGGGGTCTGGAAGTTGGTGGTGAAGGGGTCTGGGGAGGTTAGGTTAGAGAGGGGCATAGGTTAGAATAAAGATACAGAGAGGGTAGTGCCAAAGACCCCTATATGCACACAGACAACAAGCCAATGATTCACAAGCCAGTTGCTCCCAATCGCCAACGACACAACCCATCCAAAAAGGTCTCTGCTAATTCGTGCTTTATACCAGGTACAGTGTTGCATATTCAATGTAAGTGCAAAGCAGGCTCTCCCTGCTTTGTACAAAATGTTATCTGTAAACCGCACTGATTTTAAAGAGCACGGTATATAAAAGCATTGAATAAAAATAAATAAATAAAAGAATCAAATAAAACAAGATCTATTAAAAAAGAAATAGTATAACAACTGTGACATTGCCAGGACATGATTATTGCCACCCTTATAAACAATTCAAATCAGTTTGAACAGAAGAACCATGTTAAGAACATGGTGTGGAGGAGTGGCCTAGTGGTTGGGGCACAGTAAGTCAGGCCAGAGGGTCAGGGGTTCAAATCCCACTAGAGGACAGCAACCTTGGGCCGGAAGGACTGGGATTTCTAGTCCCACAGGTGCTCCTTGTGGTCTTGGGCAAGCCACTTAACCCTTCATAGCCCATGTTCCCTGTGCAATAGTTATCTCCAAGTTATAATGCCCTGTTCAATGTAATTTCAGTTTGTTCAATGTAAACCACCTTGATATCATGAAAGGCAGTATATAAGAAATGTTAAATAAATACATAAGATATGCCATACTGGGTCAGACCAAGGTCCATTAAGCCCAGTATCCTGTTTTCAAAAGTGGCCAATCTAGGTCATACGTACCTAGCAGTTTCCCCAAAAGAAACAGGTTCCACAATGCTTGTACTGGGTCAAGCATTGATATCCTGGATCCCTTCTTAATAAAGGTTTATGGACCTTTCCTCCAGGAACTTGTCCAAACCTTTTTTAAACCAAGCTACACTAACAACCTTTACTACATCCTCCGGTAACAAATTCCAGAGTTTGATTACACGTTGAGTGAAAAAATATTTTCTTTTATTAGTCATAAATAGTTTACCCTGTAGCATCATTGCATGTCCCCTAGTATTTCTATATTCTGATAACGTAAACAATCGATCTACGTTTACCTGTTCCACTCCGTTCATTAATTTATAGACTTCTATAATATCTCCCCTCAGCCGTCTCTTTTCAAGGTTAAAGAGCCCTCTCCTTTTCAGCCTTTCTTCATAGGAGTATCCTTCCATCCCCTTTACCATTTTGGTGGCTCTTCTCTGAACCTTTTCTAATAACGCTATATCCTTTTTAAGATACGGCAACCAGAATTGCACACAGTATTCAAGGAGTGGTCTCACCATGGAATGATATAGAGGCATTATACAATGTACATAGTTCCCCCCAGTTACTTCCAAGTTGATCTCCTGTTTATTGTAAATACAACTCAGGGTCCCTGTGTTGTATGGTTGATGTTGAATGTAAACCGCTCTGATCTAAAATAGAGCGGTATAGAAGAACTGTTAAATAAATAAATAAATAAATAAATTATAATATATTTTGTTTTATTTTCTATTCCTTTCCTTATGATACCTAGCATTCTATTTGCTCTCTTGGCCGCCGCTGCACACTGTGCCGAGGATTTTAATATGTTATCCACAATGATGCCTAAATCTTTTTCCTGGGTGGTGGTTCCTAATGTGGAACCTTGCATCGTGTAACCATACTTTGGGTTGTTTTTCCCTAGGTGCATAACTTTGCACTTGTCCACATTAAATTTTATCTGCCATTTTGATGCCCAGTCTTCCAATTTATCAAGATCCTCTTGCAATTTTTCACAATCCTCTTGGGTTTTAACAACTTTAAATAGTTTTGTGTCATCTGCAAATTTGATAACCTCACTCGTTATTCCACTTTCCAGGTCATTTATGAATATGTCAAAAAGCAGCGGACCCAGCACAGATCCCTGGGGTACACCACTATTCACCTTTCTCCATTGGGAAAATTGGCCATTTAGCCCAACCCTCTGCTTTCTATCATTTAACCAGTTCTTGATCCACAGTAGTACACTGCCTCCTATCCCATGACTCTTTAGTTTTGCCAAAAGTTTCTGATGAGGCACATTATCAAAGGCTTTCTGAAAGTCCAGATACACTATATCAACCGACTCACCTTTGTCCACCTGTTTATTCACACTTTCAAAAAAGCATAACAGATTAGTAAAACAAGATCTTCCTTGTCTAAAGCCATGTTGGCTGTCTCCCATTAGGCCATGACTATCTACATGTTGAGTAATTTCATTCTTTATGATGGTTTCTACCATTTTTCCCGGTACTGACGTCAGGCACCTGGTCTGTAGTTTCCCGGATCACCCTTGGAACCCTTTTTAAAAATTGGTGTTACATTGGCGATCCTCCAATCTTCAGGTATTAGAGATGATTTTAATGATAGTTCACAGATTACTAATAGCAGGTCTGCAATCTCATATTTCAGTTCTTTCAACACCCTTGGATGTATACCATCCGGCCCAAGTGATTTGCTACTCTTCAGTTTATCTAATAGTGGTAATACATCTTCTCGATGTATCAATATTTCCTTAAATTCTTCCTCACCTTTAAATACCACTTCAGTCATGGGTAACATCCCTACATCTTCCTCAGTAAAGACCGAAGCAAAGAATTCATTCAGTCTCTCCACTATCGCCTTGTCGCCTCTTAGTGCCCCTTTAACTCCTCCTTCATCTAATGGACCAACTGACTCTCTCACAGGTTTTTTGCTACAAATGTACTTGAAAAAATATTTATTTCGTGTTTTTGCTTCCACAGCAAGCTTCTTCTCAAATTCTCCCTTTGCCTGCTTTATCAATGCCTTGTATTTGACTTGCCAGTGCTTGTGCTGTTTCCAGGTTTCGTCGTTTGGCTCTTTTTTCCATTTCCTGAAAGATGCTTTTTTGGCAACAACAGCCTCTCTGACCTCACCTTTAAACCATGCTGGCAGTTTTTTGGACTTCCTTCCACTTTTCTTAAAGCGTGGAATACAGCTGGTCTGGGCTTCCAAGATAGTATTTTTCAACAACACCCAAGCTTGATGTAAGTCTTTAACCTTTGCAACTGCTCCTTTTAGTTTTTTCTTAACTATTTTCCTCATTTTATCATAGTCTCCCTTTCAAAAGTTTAAAGGTAGTACTGTGGATTTCCTTACTATCCCTCCTCCACTAATTAAATCAAAGGCGATCATGCTATGATCACTTTTGCCAAGTGGCCGCAACACCCTTATCTCTTGCACTAGATCTGGTGGTCCACTAAGGACTAGGTCTAATATGGCTTCCCCTCTGGTCGGCTTATGAACCAGCTGCTCCAAGAAGCAGTCATTTATGTAATCTAGGAACTTTATCTCCCTGGCATGTCCTGCCGTGACACTGACCCAGTCGATATCGGGGTAATTGAAATCACCCATTATTATTACTGCGCTGTAACTTTTGTTAGCTTCCTTGATTTCTTTGAGCATTACATCATCCATTTGTTCATTCTGGCCAGGCGGTCGATAGTACACCCCCACTGCCATCGCCTTCACCTTTTTACATGGAATTTCAATCCATAGAGATTCTACAGCAAATTTTGTTTCCTGCAAAACTTTAATCCTTTCTGACTCAATGCCCTCTCTAACATAGAGCGCAACCCCTCCACCAATTTTATCAGCTCTATCATTACGATATAGTTTGTACCCAGGTATCACAGTGTCCCACTGGTTGTCCTCCTTCCACCATGTCTCTGATATTCCAATCATATCTAACCTCTCATTTAGTGCTATATATTCTAACTCTCCCATCTTATTTTTTAGACTTCTAGCATTTGCATACAAGCATTTTAGAGACTGTATTTTATTTATATTAATTTGGCTATTGGTAGACATGGGTAATTTGGGATCTTTAAGCTCTGTCTGCTCCATACTCGAGGGCATTTGGGCTACTTTACTCTTTTTTGGAACCTCTCTGCTTTTGGTAGTATCCTTCAAAGATACATTCTTCCGAACCATCCGCTCTTGGGCGACTGTCAGCTTTCCCCTATTATCTAGTTTAAAAGCTGCTCTATCTCCTTTTTAAAGGTTAATGCCAGCAGCCTGGTTCCATCCCGGTTAAGGTGAAGCCCATCCCTTTGGAAGAGCCCCTCCTTTCCCCAGAATGTTCCTCAGTTCCTAACAAATCCAAACCCCTCATCTCTGCACCATTGTCTCATCCACGCATTGAGACTCCGGAGCTCTGCCTGCCTTTTGGGTCCTGCACGTGGAACGGGAAGCATTTTGGAGAATGCTACCCTGGAAGTTCTGGATTTCAACTTCCTACCTAAAGGCCTAAATTTAGCCTCCAGAACCTCCCTACCACATTTTCCTATGTCATTGGTACCGACATGTACCAAGACAGCAGACTCCTCCCCAGCACTATCTAAGACCTTATCTAGGTGGCGCGTGAGGTCCGCTACCTTTGCACCAGGCAGGCATGTTACCAGGCGATCCTCACGTCCACCAGCCACCCAGCTATCTGCATGCCTAATGATCGAATCACCAACTATAACGGCTGTCCTACCCCTTCCCTCATGGGCACATGGCCCTGGAGAAACTTCCTCGGTGCGAGAGGGTTTTACATCACCTGGAGGACAGGTCCTAGTTACAGGATCACTTCCTGCCACACCAGGGTGATTCTCTCCTGTCACGTGACCTCTTTCCTCCATGGCAACAGGGATGCTGCCAGACTGAAGGTAGGACTTCAGGACTATATCCCTGTAGGTCTCGTCTATGTACCTCTCTGTCTTTCTTATGTTTTCCAAGTCTGCTACTCTAGCCTCTAGAGAATGGACTCGTTCCCTGAGAGCAAAGAGCTCCTTGCACCTAGTGCACACGTAAGACCTCTCACCAACTGGGAGAAAATCATACATGTGACACTCAATGCAAAAGACTGGAAAGCCCCCATCTCGCTGCTGGACTGCTGTCTGCATCTTAGTTTTAAGTTTTTGATTAGATCTTTAAGTTCTTTACTTCTTAAGGGTTGCTATGGATATTTATACCAATAAAACTGTACCTAATACGTTTAATATACCTTGTTCACCTGAAGCTTAATTAATCTCAGGTCCTTAGTATATGACTGATTTGGGTAACGAGCTTCACCTGAGAGCACCTCCTGTCTTTTAAGATGTGTAAGTATCTATAAAGCTACGATTATCCCAGGAGTGGTTGGGTGTGGGGAGGGAGGGAGGGAAATAACATTTATTAAAAAAGGGCTGCTACACAGTACCCTGTCCTGTGCTGCTGAGGTAAGCTATATTCTTATTTGATTTAAATTATAGCTCTTTGCTGCTGCTAGGCTCTAGCTTATTATGAAATTTAAATTACAAGCTTTCTGCTGGGTTCCAAATTTGACCAGAAAGCTCTCTTCTGTGTTTTAAATTTAAACTAAAAGTACTTTGCTGATACTAGGCCCTGAGTGACTATTAAATTAAAACTACAAGCTCTCTACTGGGTATGAAATGTAACCAGAAAGTTCTCTTCTGTGTTTTAAATTTAAACTTAAACTGCTGCTACTAGGCCCTGACTGATTTAACAAAAAATAGTGGGTTCACAGATTAATTAGCTTTAATAGAAAGAATTCCTTTCATAAAATTCCCAGAAGCATATACTCACAATTGCAGATCTTTCTCCAGAAGTAACAGTCCCCTTTTGTAGTCCTTTTGTTGTCCCATTGCAGTAAAATTAGACACACCTATGGTCAATTGTCAGTACTTACATGACTTGAATCAACCAATGAAGGATGGTTCTAATGTTTAAAATGGCCACATTCATTCCCTGTTCCATTTTCACAATGGTGAAGAAAAGAAAACTGCCTGAGACCACCAGAAAAGCCATTATCACCCAAATAGCAAACTTCAAAGTGGTATAAGGCCATCTCCAAAGACCTTGGGATTCCTGTGTATAAAGTTTGCAATGTTATTAAGAATTTTCTGCTAAGTGAACTGTCAAGAACCTCCTAGTATGTGGTGGGTTGAGGAAAATTAATCCAAGAAGTCTTCGAAGGTTAGTGCGAACTGGTTGGAAAAACACATCGTATGACTTCCAAAGAGCTCAAGGCCGACTTGGAGCAATCTGGAGTGTTGGTTTCAACTCAAATCATACGCCTCGCACTAAACAAAGAAGGACCTTATGGGTAAAGGCCAAGGAGGGATCCCACTGCTCAAAGACAGACATAAAAAGCCATGCCTGATCTTTGCCCAAACCCACCTTGAGAAACCAAAATCCTTCTAGAAAAATGTTCTGTGGCCAGATGAAACCAAACTTTAACTCTTTTGCAATGCAGACCAGTGATACATTTACAGGCGAAGAAATGATACTTAAAAGGAAAATATGGTGGAGTTTCATAATGTTGTGGGACTGTTTTGCTGCCTCAGGAACTGAAGGCCTGGAACGTATTAAAGGAATCATGAAGTCAGAGGACTACCAAGGTATTTTGGAGTGAAATGTGCTACCTAGTGTCAGCAAGCTAGGACTGGGTCAAAGGTCACGGGTCCTTTTGCAAGATAATGATCCAAAACATATATCCAAAAGTACAAAATAATGGTTAAAAAGAAACAAATGGATGGTTTTAAACTGGCCAGCACTTAGTCCTGATCTCAGTCCAATTGAGAACCTTTGGAAAGAGCTGAAACCTGCCATTGATAAAAAGGAATTCTGGAAACATTCATGAGCTGGAACAAATAGCAGTTGAAGAGTGGGAGAAACTATTAGCAGACAAATGTACAAAACTTTATAGATGCCTACAAGTAACATTTGGAGGCTGTCATCACTGCCAAGAGTTGCGCAGCTAAATATTAGTGAGGGGTGCCAATAAGCCTGCCCAGGTCATATTTTCTTTTTTTTCTCAGAAATTACTAAGTTGCACAGACATCATTTTTTTTTGTTGTATATCTTTGAACATTCTATTAAAATATTATGATGAAATGCATTTGGTATATTTCCAATTATTTCTCAAGATATTGATAATTAAAATGCAAGGGTGCCAATAATTTTGACCACAACTGTATTTTTTCACTCAACACGTATGGAATTTGTTACTGGAGGATGTAGTAAAAGCTCTTGGTGAAGCTGGGTTTAAAAAAGGTTTGGACAAGTTCCTGGAGTAAAGGTCCATAAACCATTATTAAGAAGGGACCCAGGATATCAATGCTTGACCCAATACAAGCATTGTGAACCTGTGTCTTTTGGGGAAACTGCTAGGTACGTATGATCTAGATTGGCCACTGTTGGAAACAGGATACTGGGCTTGGTGGACCTTGGTCTGACCCAGAATGGCATTTCATATGTTCAGAGAGCATAGAGAGAAGCTGCAGATGAAGACGGCAGAACAGAGCAGCAGTGCAGTTTCAACCTATTCCCTGCTACAAAGTGTATGGACCTAAACTTGGCAGATACTGAATCTGATTCCTTATGGTATGGATTTGCATTGGACTCATCAAATATTGAAAGTTTAATAGCTGAAGAGGATCTTTTTTTATAATTTCATATTTATTAAATTTATAAATAAATATCCAAGCATAACACTTGCAGGGAAATGGAACATTAACATAAAACCAAATAAATGGAAAATCAAGAAATGTGGGACTTAATGTTGTTTATTGTCCTCAAGTCCACAACTGGGGTGTGGTGGACTATATATGAAAACAAGAAATACATTCCAAATGAGCAACAAAGGAAAATAAGTCGACTTGAGCTATCCCTACTGAGCTAACACAATGGAGTCACTACCTCGACAAAGTGGCTGGAACAGAAACAGCATGCTCCACACTAATGAAAGCGGGTAGTTCAGATGGTTGGTAAGAAATACAATTGACAGAATTATATTTAACGAGGCATTTACAGGGAAACTTTAGAAAGTATTCCCCCCCCCCCCAACTGCAACATCCTGTCCCTTAGAAGTAGAAGTTTTTGGGTCTCACGGGCCAAATCTGGGAAGACCCTCACATTATATTCAAGGAAAGAGAAATGATGTTTTTTAAAGAAAGTTTTAAGGCGCCAATTCCAATCTGGTAGTAGAGCACATGGAACCAAGAGCGTTGCAGACTCTTCGAGTAGTGCAGAAACATTCAAAGTGTCCATTGCTTGTGGCTTCCCAGTAGACTCTTTCCTAGCAATAGGCAAATTATAGATGCGAGGTGGAACAACATCTTTGGACACTTGGAGTTTCTCAACTAGATATCTTTTAACATCTCAACTGATGATTTGGGAACATGAACAAATCTTAAATTTGAAGCCCTAGAGACATTCTCTAAGGCCTCCAATTTTTAAACCAGACAGCTGATAAGTTGTTAATAACAGCAACAGTAGAGTCCCGAATGGAGTCGATACAAATTGCATAATCTGCCACAGAAGCCTTAATGATCTCCATTGTGACCTACTGTTGTGAAATAAAATATCCTGCTCCTGAATTTTCTTTTGTAAATGTAGAGATTGACCAAATACCACAGTAGTCACTGTAGTATCCCAAATAGTCTCTAAAGTAGCTTTTGTTCTGGTCTTATCAGGGCTACTGGTGCCGGAAAGGCTTTCAAGGGTCTTGTAGTTGCTGCAGGAGAAGCCACCTCCAATGATCGAGCCTGTAGACTTGGTACTGTCCCATCCCTGTAAACTCCTGGAACCACCACTGGAGATACTGGTGGACACAGATCTCTGACGGGAGAAATAGCTGCACTTCCTTGAAGGGAGGATTCCTCCACACTGAGATCCAGTGGGGAACCTTCAGCACGAGGCCATGACTCTGCTGCTGAACCATAAGGGGGGTGGGGGGAAGATGCTCTTCTGTGGAGAGATTGCAATCTGAGGAGGATGCCAAGTCTCCTGACCTTGGCATTGATGCAACCTCCCCCAGCAAAAGTAGATCAGAAGCCTCCTACCTCCAAGGTGTGAAGGCATTTTATAGTGCATGAGTATCTGATGTGCAGAATGAAGTTATTTTAGAAAGCACATTAGTAGAAAAAGCTGTTGGGTCATCTTACCAACAGTGGCATGCAGCATCACCTGTATGAATAACATTCTGTCCAGCTATGTACAAGAGATAAAACATATTTGTTTAGAAGGATTGGGCGGGGGGAGGGGGGAAGAGGTATTATTTAAAACTTAAGACTTGTCAGGCTAACTCCCAAGTTTTGGAATACTTGCCTCTATAGCCCTATCTCTAATGCAGATCTGTGCTCATGTTATTTAATTAATTAATTTATTTACAAGTTCATTTTAGACACTGGTCTTAAAAAAAAATCCCAATCAAGGCGACTATAAAACAACATATTATCAAATAAGAGAAAAATACAGAAATATGCACAAATCCAGACACACTTAGGGGTATGTTTACTAAACCTTCTTAACGTGCGCGCCGCGTTAGTCTGCAGGATGCCATAAAAGGAGTGGGCGGTCCGGTCAAAAATAGCAAAACGGGATTAGCGCGCGCTGCGCTGCGCGCTCTTGTGCGCCACGCACATTAGCGCACGAGTAACGCGCTCAGGAAGCATAAGCAGGCGTGCTGATGGGCAAACAGAGGAACAGGGCTGCAGTACAATGGTAAAGACACTGACAGATGGTACAGGGGTCATGGGTTCAATCCCCCATTGTGCCCAATGAAGAAGGCTGGCTGAGATACTACTATTTATGTGTAATATTGCATTATGAGGCTTTTTAATTTTATTTTAATTACTGCTGCTAGCAAACGCACTCTCAAAGCGCTGTAACATAAGGTGCTGCATAAGGCACCCCATAAGGTACCCCAGAGGGCACATTTTAAAGTGCACTGTCCGCCACTGCACCCTACAATGTTGCTTAAAGGGTGACCTATAGGGCGCCATATAGGATGCCCTATGAGGCACAGCAAGGTCATAGCACTGTTTTTGATGGCAGCACTGTGCATTTAAATGCATGGAAATCTTAAGTAGGTGCGCTGACATGCAAAGAGGAACAGCAGTGTAGCACAATGGTTAAGGCACTGACTGATGATACAGGGGTCATGAGTTTGATCCCCAGTGTGCCTAATACTTAAGGCTGGCTGAGGCATCAGCTTTGACAAGTAAGTATTGATTCCTGCTGCACTTTATTTGTATTTTATTAATTGCTGCCAGCAAACACACCCTCACGTGCCGTAACCTAAGGTGCCGCATAAGGCACCCTATAAGGCACTCCGTAGGGCACATTATAAAGTGCATTGTCCGCCACGGCACCCTATAATGCCCACTATAGGGCACCCTATAAGTCGCTCCATAGGATACCGTATAGTGCACCTTATATGGACGGTAACCATAAGGTGCCCTATAGTGCGCCCTATAAAGCGCACTCTGAGGCACCTTATGGGTACAGTACGCCGAGGGTGTTTTTGCTGGCAGCACTAATGTACTTTAAAAAGAGATAATGCTTTGGACAGCCCTATCAAATAACCCCACTGTGGGTTTGAACCCATGACATCTGACTCCACAGGCAGTGAAGTAACCAGTGGGCTACAGCTCTATAGCTGCTGGTAAACCCTTGGCTGGCTGCAGAAGGACTGCACGTCACCACACAAACAGTTTGCTGTGGTCACCAGGATAGGGTTAGCCCACCCATACCCATGATGCACTGCACATACAAATCAGCCGTCTACAGATGAACACAAGATGGGGTATGCACCCCAACAGCACCTCGGCCTGGTAGGGGGAAATGACCGTGTGTGGTACTGGCACAGAGTAGCTATACACCGTCATATTGTGCAGGTACTGCACTCACCCTGAGGGTGAGGTGGGGTGCCCAGCACCAGGTCCACAGCAGAGATAGGCCCTGCTGCAGGTCCCCAGCAGTGCTAATGTGTGAGATAGGTAGTTTTTGCAGACACACCTTGGATATATCTGTATGTCTCAGTCAAGTGTAGCCCCTATGGACCCCTAGGAGGATTATATACCACCACCCTCCTCCTCCTCCAGGGCTGAGGGTGGTAAACAGGGTCTCCCATCAACAGATCCACATTCTACCTCCCTGCAATGGTGGCAGTAGAGGGGACCATCAACCCCAGTCCTGCTGGGGAACAGACACCCTACAGGGCAGTCACTGCAGCTCTGTACACATCCATAACGCCATAGCAGACAGACATTAGGCCTGGATATGCTAAGCTGCACCCCACCACTATCTGATATTCTCCTGCAGCAAGCCTTCAGCCGCTGCACCCTGCAAGGCACGCCATCAAGACACATACCAGCTGCAGATAGTCTGCTAGCTAGTCCATAGTGCATGTTCCTGGTGGAAATGCATGCACCCAGAACTGGGATGTCAGCATACACAACAAACAGATAAGTCATTAACTGGGCCCCAAAAGAAAACCCATAAATATCACATGAGAGAAATACCATATAGCACTATGGGGGTGCCTAGCCATGCTGTGGTCACTGCACAGTCAGGGTGAGAGTGATCTCCCAGCAGGACATGCTGTGGCCACCCTGTCTGTGCAGGTGGTGGCCGGGCACTACAATGTCCCAGCCAGTGCCCTATGCCCTGTGCAGATGCATCCTGGCCAGGCCACCCTGTCCGGGCTATACCCATGGTACCTTGCTCCTCATTATGCACATTGGCAGGCCAATACTGGCAACAGTGCTGGCAGTGTGGGCTGTGGAGGGTGTTTGCAGCCACCACACACTGGATAGACAGACACACACTCTCACACCTATGCCAGCATTGTGCTACTATAGAGGAGTTCAGCAGCCCTGGCCACCACACCAGTCCTGGGCACAGTGCAGGCATGGATATGGTACGCAATACTGTTGGGGGTCACTCCCCAGGGTGGTAAACACTTGAAGCACACTCCACAGACATCAGAAAGGTTGCTATGATGGAGCTCAATCAGCAAACTGTGCTTAACGTAGGAATTGCTATCTGCCAGTAATCATAGCAAACTTTTGATAGCTGTGTAGTGTATTCCCAGGTGTAGGGTGGCATTGCTAAGGTATGCAAGTGCTAGTATTGGGAGATGCACACAGGGCCCAATGTCCTGCCTCTCCAGGAGGCATTGGCTAATGGAGCCTGTGGGTGTGGGTGTGTCTGCCCCTGTTGGCTGCTGCTTTACGGCAGAGATTCCCAACTCCAGTCCTGGTGTGCCAAACACTGTTCGGGTTTTCATGCTGTCCCTCATGAATATGCATGAGATACATCTGCATACCATGAGGGTGGTGCATAGATATGCAGCACAGGCATCTGTATTAGAGGCAGCATGGAACCTGAATGGTGTTTGGCCCTCCAGGACTGCATTTGGGAGACTCTGCTCTAGGTAATGCGCCTGTTTATGGTGTCTTTGCTCTGTAGGGTAAAATGTAGGTGTTTTGGGCATGTTTACGTCATCTGCAATAAACGTTCTGTCTGTATTAGCACGTTGTAGTAGTGGGTAAAATATGGGGACTGGGTTGGCAGGCACCAAAGCTGGGATTTGAACCTGTGACCTTCTGTCTCCAAACACACTGGTTGTGTGCACTGCACCACCGTGTCGCCACAGAGACAGTGCATTCCCTGGTGATCCCATGACTGTTTGTCCAGCAGGGCCTGTCTGTTGCAGTGCATGGCACCCACCTACACAGGGCTAGGCCATGTTCTGCTCTGGGCAGCTGCCACTGCCCCTCCACCACCAGTACCCCTCCACCACCATGCTGACATGGCCTTATATTGGAGACAGTATAAAACCTGAATGATTTGTGGCCCTCCAGGACTGCATTTGGGGGACTCTGCTCTAGGTAATGCGCATGTTTCTGGTGTCTGTGCTCGGTGGGGTAAAATGTAGGCGTTTGAACCATGCGTATGTTCTCTGCAATAAAGGTTTGTCCTTACTATCACGGTTTAGTAGCGGGTAAAATATGGGGACTGGATTGGTAGTAGCCCCAGCTAGGACTTGGACTTGTGACCTTCTGCTCATGAACACACTGGCTGTGTTCACCGCACCACACTGTGCTCACAGAGACAGTGCAGTCCCTGGAGATACCATGGTTGTTTGTCAGACAGAGCCTGTCTGTTGCAGTGCATGGCACCCACCTACACAGGGCTAGGCCATGGTCGGCTCTGGGCAGCTGCCACTGCCCCACTCCACCTCCAGTACCCCTGTGCCACCATGCTGACATGCCCTTCTGCTGGTGGTGCTGGTGGTGTGCAGTCTCAAGCCATCCAGTGTGCAGGTAGGCAGCTGCCTATGGTGCGTGTTGTGGGGTAGGGGTGCCTGCATAAGTGTCCACGCTTCCCCCCAACACCGCCTGCCAATGTTCTGTGCCCTTGGGGGTACCTGCTGGGTATTATCCCCTGTGACACTGTGATAAGCACTCTCGTGCCCATGTTGGGCCCTCATCAGTTGCTGTCTGGCTGCTGTTCAGTTTCAGCATTCCTAAGTGCCACCTAGGCATCTGCCTAGTCCGCACTGTGCCCCAGCTGCACCACAGCATGTGCTGCCTGCAGCCCTCTGTATCCCCTTTCCCAGCATCTGTCCAGTTGCCCATTCCGACATGCCCGCCCTGCTGTTGTGGAACATGTGCATGCCATAGGTAACCTGTCCAATGGAGAGGGAAACCCTGATCAGTGCTATTTCACTGTGGGATCATTCACCTTGTATGGGGACGGAGCGTAGACCCTTCCAAAATTCATATTTATTTTTTGGGGCTTTCTTGGTAGTGTTTTTTGATGTTTCCCATTACTCTCACTATTTCCCAGCTTGATTATGATTTTTTTTTATTTTGTTGGGGTCATTTTCAATGTTTATTTGCACTTTTGTTCCGTGCACATGTATCACACTTATCACTGTTTTGTAGGTTTCCCTGGTTTTGCTGTACATTGCTGACAGAAATGGTTTCTTTTCCCTTTAAATCATCTCTAATGCGAGGTTTTCACTTGCGTTATTTTTGGCCTCGAATTTCACATTGTTAGTGTGCGGGGAGCCTCTCCCCTCCCACTCTCCACCCATTGACCCCTTCTCTCCGCCCCTGGGGAGCCTTCCTCCGCTCTCCGGGAGCCTTTCCACACCTTCAGCGCTCGTTTGCGCCGCTGCGAGCGTGAGCGCGCACTAAAGCACATTTTTGCCCCATAAAGCGTCATTAGCACGCGCTAAGGTACCTTAGCATGTGCTAATTGCACAGCGCGCACGTTAAGAAGGTTTAGTAAACATACCCCTAATAGATACTAAACACCTCCCTTAACCTGACTCATAAGCCTTTCAGAATTTTAAAATATCTGTCTCAACTCTCAAATGCTTTAGTAGGAAATTCTACAAAAAAGGCCTCAAACAGAGAAGAATCTAGCCTGTGTGCTAGTTATTTTTACTAATGAAGGAAGAGCACCACTCAAAAACTGCTTACCAGCAGAGCGCAAAGGATAAGTTTGATGATATATGGTAGCCAACTGTTTCAGATAAGATGGAGCATTGCCATATAACACTTGAAACATCATTTGAAGAATCTTAAATTTAATTCTTCCTTCAACTGGTAATCGGTGGAGGGTCTTAAGGTGAGGAGAAATATGCTCTTTATAATGGCAACCAGTTAATAATGGGCCACAGAGTTCTGGGCATCTGGAGCACATGCAATGTCATCTGTGTGAATCCCAAATAGACACCTATAAGCAACATGTTTCCCTGAAGCTTTGGTTTAAGGTGTATGTAAAATGTGCATTTCAGGTGGTGGGGGGGGGGGGGGAGTTCTCCACTTCCTGTGGAACCAGGGTGGCGTATTAAAAGTGTGTACAATTTGTAATTTTTAGGCTTTTAGGGAGGAAGGTAGGCTTTTGGTTAGGAAGTTGAAATCCAGAACTTCCAGAGTAGCATTCTCTTTAATGCTTCCCATTCCATGCACTGGACCCAAAAGGCAAGCAGAGCTCCAGAGTCTCGATGTGTGGATGAGGTGATGGTGCAAGGAAGAGGGTTTTGGATTTGTTAGGAACTGGGCAACATTCTGGGGAAAGGAGGGTTTTTCTGAAGGGATGGGCTCCATCATAACTGAGATGGAACCCAGCTGCTGGCATTAACCTTTTAAAAAGGAGAGAACAGCTTTTAAACTGGATAATAGGGGAAAGCCGACAGTCGCTCAAGAGAGCATGGTTTGGAAGGATGTATCCTTGAAGGATACTAGCAAAAGTTGGGAAGTTAGGGCTTCCCGACAGAGGTTCCAGTAAAGATAAAAGTAACCCAGATGCCCTTAAGTACAGAGCACACAGAGCTGAAAGATTCCAAATTACCCCATCTACTGATAAGCAGATTAATATGAATAAAATACAACCTTTAAAATGCATAAGAACATAAGATATGCCATACTGGGTCAGACCAAGGTCCATCAAGCCCAGTATCCTGTTTCCAACAGTGGCCAATCTAGGTCATAAGTACCTAGCAGTTTCCCCAAAAGACACAGGTTCCACAATGCTTGTATTGGGTCAAGCAGTGATATCCCGGGTCCCTTTTAATAATGGTTTATGGACCTTTGGTTTATGTTCTTATGTAATTCATGAGAACTATATGTTTCCATTTGTGTAGCTAGGTTAGGAGACAAAAAGTCTGTAAATCTTTGTAGGTTAAATGCTCACCAATATATAATCTTCTGCTATAGTTTAGGCAGTATTTGTTTGCTCTATGATTTGATATTTTGTTAAAAAGAGAAAAACAAGCTTGCTGTTTCCACTGACAAAGCCCTTGAGCCAAAGGCTTTTAAATATAAACTAGGCCTAGAATGTGATTTCTGTCCAAAAGAGTCTCTTGCCAAGACAAGGAGTTGCACTTAAACAGGATCCATTACAACAGCTCTCAAAAGTTGGTTGCTAATGTGTTCTTAGTATAATAAGGTCTCACTTGAAATTTGTTTGAAGACCTATAATGTGTGCAGTTTAATATATATCACTAGAGGGCACCAACATCTCACCGTATGGGTTTAAAGATGCTTATGTAACATAGGGTAATTACAAAATGCAGTTCATATTAAGGAAAACACTGCCAATGAAGTGAATAATAACGAAGCATTTGGAAGACTAGGTTTAACAAAAATGCAAATATTGAGCATACTTGTTAGTATAAATACTGATATCAATTTCAGAAATGCTGATAAACTAGCTCAGTTTGATTATGAATCTGTGTACATTTAAAGCAGTGGCTTTTACATATACTTCGGAAGGCCCCCAAATAGATCTGCTCTTCAGTGTCACCAAAACATGCACATTTACAGAGGTCAGTGATCAAACACTTATGCAACTTTTTTTTAAATTGATATTTTTAAGAATTTTACAACATAACAACACAGACACTCTGATAAACCCCAACTCCCCTCCCTCCCCGGCTCGTTGCTGAATGCTTTCAAAACGTTTTCCTGGGCTGCGATATAGTCCTAAGGTTAAAATTCAAAAGAAACTGAGACTGCCACTGCATTCATCTAAGGCCCACAGCTAATGACCATGTCCAACATAATCATCCAAAGCTCGCCATTTGTTTTGATTTGCGGTTCTTAAAGAAACACTCCTGTCTTGTGCCTTCTCGTACTTACTATATAAGCATAAGAGGCTCCACCACAAATGCCAATCGAGCTTGTGGATTCTTCCAATTAGCCAAAATTACTTTTAAAGTAATCGCTATCATAAAATTTATCAAAAAGAAATTCCCTTTAGGCAGAGAAGGGATTTCTGCTAAAGATCTCACCATGACTATCTGCCATGACAATGGCATGGAAAACTTCAAGATAGCCTGTATTTTGGACCAAATCGGTGTCCAAAACAACTGATCATTAGGGCATTCAAGAACCACATGGGCCAAAGTACTTATTCTCTCCCCACAAGACCAGCACTGGATCCTCTTGCTTCCGTCCCATTTCGAAAGTTTAACCGGAGTAATGTATGCTCGGTGGGCAACAAAAACATCGACAGAATAATGGCTGCCGACCTGGATACTTGAACCAAAGACCCCCAAAAACTGGCTGCAATTTCTCAGGAAGGGGCGCACCCAACTTGTTTTCCCACACTTTCATTAACCCTATGATGTTAGAAGGGTTGTGATCCCTGAAAAAATTATAAAATGCGGACACTACTGCCTTTCTATTAGCAGTTTCACATACGAATTGAGACAGGTCCCATTTCTGAGACAAGTTCTTTATGTCTACTTTATAGCTGGTTACAAAATGATGCAATTGTAACCATTGAAAAAAAACAGTCTCCGCTAGGCCATAGTCTTCCTGAAGAACTGTGAAAGGTTTCCATGTTTTGCCCTCCAACAATTGTCCTACCTTCCAAACCCCACACTTCTGCCTACTATTCCACGCAAAGGATGATTTCTGGATTTTAAACAGGGGATTGTGCCACAATGGGAGAGATTTAATTAATTTATTTTATTTATAGTCTCTTTTATACCGCGCTATTCGGCATCAGTGCGGTTTACATATGAGATCTAGAATACGGATTGTCTGCACCCAGTACTGGAAGCAAGGCCTGAAAGACATCTTGGGTCAACATAACAACCTGACCGACCATTGAGTTGTTTGGGTGTCTCATATCAATAAGAAGGTGCAATGGACAGGGAGCCACCAGCCTCTCCTCGAGTTCTAGCCACACCGGCTTTTGCTGCAGATCCGTGACAGTTGACCACAAAGTTCCCTGCCTCAAAATATGGGCAAGATGATACCAACGAAAATCAGGAAAGTGTACTCCCCCTGCTTCTTTACTCACTTTCAACTTTCTGACTGATCCTAAATGGTTTCCCTGCCCATAAAAAAGTTATAGTCTTTCCAAATTTCTGTATACCGATATTGGGAGCAAAACCAGGAGCATGCCAAGTATTTAGTTTATCTTGGGTACAAGAACCATCTTGACTGATTCCAAATGGCCCCACCATGTTAGATGAAGAGGCGACCAATGCAAAGTAAAGGAACATATTAGCTCTATCAAGTTTACAATGTTAGAGTTCAATATCTCCTCTAATGAGGGGCTAAATTATGAATGCTAAATTTCATCCCTAGTTATTTGATTGTGGAGGCCTCCCATTGAAAGGGAAATCCTGCAATTAAGGATGCATAAATAACGTTTGTTAAGGGGGAAGGCCACCGATTTTGACCAGTTGATCTTATATACTGAAAGGAGTGAATATCGCATGATCATCTGCAAAACTTGTGCAATCGAAGATGGTCTCACAAATAACAATAGGTCATCTGCATAAGCAGAGAGTTTACTATGTAAGTCTGCTACCTTGATTCCCTGAATCTCTGTGGACTGCCTTATTAGCAGTGCAAGTGGTTCTAGGGCCAGATTGAAAAGAAGAGGGGAAATAGGGCAGCCCTGATGAGTGCCTCTTTATAAGGGGAAGACTTGAGATAAGCTACCGTTGACCAAAATGCGAGCATTAGAGCAGGAATATAAGACCCAAAGCATTTTTACAAAGTTATCTTGGAAGCCAAACCACTGAAGAACATTGAACCAAAAAGGCCATTCCACCCTATTAAAGGCCCTTTCGGCATCTAGTGAGAGCCCCACACAAGGAGAGTCAAGTCACTCTGCTACTGCTAGGAATTACAAAGGAGACCGCTGTTGTCTGCAGTTGGCCTGCTGGCCATAAAACCACATTGGTCCAGGTGGATCAACGAATGCATGTCTCCTGCAGGGCAACGGGCCAAAACACTGGAATATAATTTGTAGTCCTCATTCAATAATGAAATTGGTCGGTAGTTTGCTACCTTCTTTGGATCCCGACCCAGCTTTTCCAACACTACTATGGTTGCTCCATCAAATGACCCGATATCTCCCTTGCTAGACTGCAAGAGATGATAGTATGTACTTAACTTTGGAAAGAGATCCTTAGCGAATATCTTATAGAATTCTAGAGGCAACCCATCTGGGCCTGCTGCCTTCCCCATATTCATGGTCACCAAAGCACTTTGCAGCTCCTCAACTGGTCCAGTGCAACAGCTAAAAGTTTCCCAAAAGCTGCAGAACTGGATATAACTTCAGAGTCATATAATTTAGAGTAGAAAGCCTGAAAGGCTCCGTAATTTCAGTGTTACCCATTAGTTCCCCCTTCTGGTCATCCACTATAAAAGCAATATGTGACCTGTTGGATCGTGCCTGCAAAGAGGAAGCCAAAAGCCTTCCAGTCCTATTCTGTTCTATATAGTATTGTAATAACTGCTCCCCTACACGAATTTGTTCATCTAGTGCCCTAATCTTGGCCTTTGCCTTTTGAGCTAGGTTAATTGAAAAGCTGGTAATCGCTGCTCTCATCGAGGCCTTAAATGCTTCCCACCATGCCCAGCAGGACGTATCTCCTGATACATTAACTAGAAAAAACTCCTGTATAGCCTTAAATGACTCATCCTTTAATAAAGACCTTCTGAAGCACCAAGGACTTGATGCGGGAGTGCTGCCCATATATTGAATGTCTAACTCTTTTGCAGTATGATCTGAAATGTGAGTACTTAGAATCTTCGCAGAAACTATCCCAGGAACCAATGTTTTGGAAATAAAAAAAAAATCTCTACGAGAATGTGAAAGATGAGGTAAGGAGAAAAAAGATGTAATCTCTATCTGTCTGATGCATCAACCTCCAGATGTCAACCAGGCCATAAGACTGCATAAGGGACTTTAACACCTCCCCTTCTTTGGAATGTCTGTCTATCTAGCTAGACTGTCTATCCAACAGGGGGTCCAATGTCAAGTTAAAATCCCCTCCCAGAATAACTTCAAGGGGGGCTACCTCATACACCTGTTCCGCAATTATGGAAAAAAAGACAGGGTTATTGCAATTCGTGGCATAAATGTTGACACTAACCACTTTTCAACCCTTCAATTAGAGGCACACTCTGACTCACTTTCCCTCCAAGCCTGCCCTAGTGGATTCAACTTGAGGATCCAGCATTTTGAGAATCAAAATGGCAACCCCATTTTTCTTGTGAGATGCCAGCGACTGACCTGCCAACAAGTACTGTTTGGGCTCTAGTTTTTTGGTCTCAACAAGGAATAAGTGCATTTCCTGCAACGTAATAATATCTGCCTGCTATTTATGACAGTAAGTGAGGATCTTTTTCCACTTAATTGGGCTCTTGATGCCTTTAACATTCAGTGAGAGAATTTTAAGGGGGGGGGGGGCCATAGCTGAAACTCAATGAGGGAGAACATATAATCGGGTGAGACCGCGAATACAGCATCACTACACAAGAATGTTGTGTATGACTAGACACATGTAGACCCCAACTAACTGCCCCGATACACCCACCCCACCATATGAAAACAATAAGGCAGTATATAAAACATAAAACCAACAATGTATATCACCCTTACAATCATGACCCACCCACTTACCCTCCACCCCTACCTCCCCAGTCCCCAGAAAACCCTGAGTATCTATATATCCTGGCCCACTTCCATACTTAAACTAAAACTGAGCAAAGAGCCAAGACTCAGCCATCCGCATTAACAATAACTTCTCCCCACATACCCGGAAGATATGGGGAGAGGGGGGGGGGGAACCACCAGCAGGCCCAGCACCGCTGCCCACAAAACCCACCATCTATCTGATGCAAAAACTCCCCCTCCCAACCCAGAGCACCCCCCCATCCACACTCTTAGTGAAAAAGAAAAGAAAAGTTACCCTGCCACTTCAGGCTCCACGAGATGCAACAAAAAAAGCCTGCATTCAAAAAACGTGCAAGGGGAGGCACTGCTGCATGGCTAATAGATGCAAAGCCTTTCCACCTCCAGAAGACCTACTGATGTTGACAGGAGGAGGGGGATGGGGAGGCCCTGCCGGTTCCCCCCAACCCCCATGACTTACAGAGACCATCCAGTAAAACAAAGCACACAAATTTGCCTATAACAATGCAAAATTCTAAACTGCATAATATACAGCCTGTGTGACTAACATACAAGTCACTACCAATGCTTCACCATCTTCTTTCCTTTCAGATGTTAATTCTTAGTTTCCACAGAATGACTGTCCTCACTGCTTCTGCACCAATTCCTGCTCTTCAGTAAAGGACAACAAGGCTGCGGGATTGTCAAAGGACCTTGTCTGGCTGTTCAGAGTCATTCTAAGCAGGGCCGGATAGAATAGTTCATAACAAGCTTGCAGGTTTTTCAGCCATGGCCTAAACGTTAGCAGTTGCTTGCATTGCTCCACTTTACTCTTACTGAAGTCCAAGTAAAAGGAAAGTTTATGGCCCTCAAAGTGGACCCCCTCCCGGCCCTTTGTAGCATTCATAATTCGCACTACCTGTTAATGCCTAAGCACACGCAGTATTAAAGGATGAGGCTTCTGGATATTAGGGCCAGCTTGGGTTGGAATTCGATGTGCCCTTTCTATCTCGAATGACTGAAAGAAATCCAGACGTAACAAATTAGGTAGGAGACTCTCCAAAAACTTCACCATGTCCATGCCTTCTGCACCCTCAGGAATGCAGATAATTTGAATGTTATTTCGGTGAGCCCTATTGCTTAGGTCTTCCAGGTTACACTCCAGCAGCTCAACCCACCTCGAAATCTTGGCCACCTCTTTTAAACGTTCATTGTGCACTGCAAGCACCACATCCATTTTATCCATTTGGATATTTAAAGCCGAAAGCTGGAGTTTCAGTTCTTGCATGTCAGCTTGTACAGTATGGAGCAAGTTGCCGTAGCAGTGACCTGAGAACGTACTGCACGGATCTCCACTATAAGTTCTTGCAATTCCTCTGAAGTTTTGCGGGACGCTGCCATCTTGTGAGGAGATAGGGGGTCCTTATTTGTCCACTTCGTACCAGAATTTTGCAGCAAGGAATAATCAAGGCGCACTGGTTTACCACCAGACATACTTCCAACTGCTGTAGGCAATGCAGGGCAGCTTAATAATCACTAGACCAGGGATTCTAGAGGGGTCAAAACCCAAATTGAAGCAGGGTTCTCGGGAGCTAATATCCTAAGCGGTCATGCTGCTCTGCTGCTAGCTCTGCCCCCCCCCCCCACACACACACACTTATGCAACTTTTAAATATATTACAAATGGTTTTATTTGATTCCTTTTTTTAAAGTGCTATCAAGTCAATGCTGACTCTTGGTGACCCAGTAGCCTATGGGTTTTCTTGGCAAGGTATTGCCAGGCCTTTTCTTCCAAGGCAATAGAGGGTAAAGTGACTTGCCCAAGGCATGCCAGTAGGAATCAAATCTAGATCTCTTGGGTTGTAGGCTGTTGCTCTAACCACTAGTCTACTCATCCGCTCCTTTTGATTCCTTACGTGATCCTATTATGCTCCTGATCATGATTTTTCACGGCAAAGTCTTCCTCAGCCCCGAACCAGTTCCCCTGTTGCATACTGGTCTTGCTCCTGCATTGGGATCTCTTGATGTGTGTCAGCATGCTCTGTGATTCCTATCTTCTTGCTGAACCCTCTCGCTGTGCTTGTGTGACAGCACAGCCAGAGGGACAAAGTGAGCAGACATTGGAAAAGATGTCCATGGCACCTACACCCTAGGCACTGTGAGAGGGGAAAAACAGCACCAACAATGACACAAAGACCCTAAGACATCAAGGGAGGGGTGGGGGGGGGGGTGCAAAGAAAAACAGGGAATGGCATGAATAGTCAAAAGCATCAAAGGAGTAATGAAGTACCATAAAAAGTGGCATGAATAGCCAATGCACTATGAGAGGGGTAAGGTTTGAGGAGTAGTAACATATGCAACAAATGATTAGCTCTGTGTGTCTGGGGGGGGGGGGGGTAACTTTATACATCCTTTTTCTGTTCATAAATGCTATTTTATGGGTAGTAAGGCCTGATATAAAGTTACCCCACAGTATTTGTGCATATAAGTATGTGTGGTGACAAGACACACATGGGGTACAAGCACACATGTTATGCCTGCATGAGAGAAGATAAAAAATGTGTGTGACAGCATTTCTGTGCAACAAAGGTTGGTTCTAGGAGCCTCTTTTACAAAGACTCATAGACCCCTATGCTGCTTTCATAAAATATTAAATCAAGAAACATGACCCTTGCAGGATGCTGCTTGCTTTTGGTTTTGGACACATATCTCGTAAACAGGCAAACGCAAACTGTGTGGCTGAACAACAAAGACTGGGGGACATCACATGACGTTAAAACAAATTGGATTAAATATTTTTGTATTCAATCTACAATTAAGCTCTGTAATTCCTTGCTAGAGCATGTGGTAAAAACAGTTAGTGTAGCTTTATTTGAAAAGGTTTTGGACAATTTCCTGAAGAAAAAGACCATAAACCTTATGTTACACTAGGGGAAAGTCACTTCTTATTCCTTGGGGCTAGCAGTATGGAATCTTATCTACTTTTTGGATCCTGCCAGATACTTGTGACCTGGACTGATTTGAACATAGCAGCCTAGTGGGCTCGATTGACTTTTGGTCTGACCCAATATGGCATATCTGATGTCTTATTTTCCTTGCTTTCCTCTGGACAACCTCTAGCCTTTTTATATACTTACTGAAATATGGCCTCCAAAACTGAACATATTCTAGACAATGTCCACTAACAGCATGTATAAGGGCATTATTGTGTTGTCTTTTTCTGCTTCTGGTTATGCCTTTCTCTGTACAGCCTAGACTCCCTCTGTGTGACCATTTCTTTATCAACTTGTTACACTGCTTAGGGAGTGGAGGAATAGCCTAGTGGTTACAGCAATAGCCAAATACCCAAAAGAATAGGGTTCAATTCACACTGGTACTCCTTGTGACACTGGGCAAATCACTTTGCCCTCCATTGCTTTGGAAGAAAAGGCCTAGTAATCTACTTCCAGTCATACCTTGCCAAGAAATCCCAGGGGTTTCCAGGAGTCAGCAATGACTTGATGGCACTTAATCTCAAAGTAGCATTTTCTATCAGACACATCGTCTTTCTCCCAGTTTGTGCATATCTGCTTCTTACTCCCTGTCATATTCTGCTCCTTTGAGTTTCTGTACCACAAATGCATCATTCTGCATTTCTTCCCATTCAAGCTCAGCCGTCAAATATTGTACTAGTCTTCCATTTTTTGTAGATTACTTTTCATTTTTTCTTTTTCCTGAAGGGTGCCTACTCTGTTGCAGATCTTTGTGTTATCTGTAAAAAGCAAACACTTTCTTACAACCCTTCAGGAATATCATTCATAAAGATATTGTTTAGAATCAGTTCCATGAATGGCACTGAAATGCTCCACTATTCACCTTTCTTTCCTTTGAGCAAATTTGATTTACGGCGCCCCTCCATCATCTGTCAGTCAACAGATTTCTAGTCCATTTCACCACCTTGGGTCCCACCCCCAGGTTGCTCCTTTGAGGAACAGTATCAAAGGCTTTGCTGTATTCCAGGAAGATGACAACAAGAGTAATTTTATATGTGTTTAAGAGGGCAAGAAGGTGCCTACTTGGGTGCTATTTTTTATATAGGCATCTACGTATCTTTATAAAATACTAAGGCAAGAAGCAGATACAGAAATTTTTTTGCCAGCTCGAGAGCAGATGTAAATGTGTGCACATAAAGATTGTAAGTGTACACATATATTAAAGTATTTCATAATATATATATTTGTTTAAAACTTGCTATACCATCCTAGGTTGGGTAGCATCAGAGTGGTTTACATCAAATTAAAAAAGTTCACATGTAGAAAGGAAAGTCAATCAAAAGAAAGCAGTAGATAGGATAGAGAAGGACAATACAAGATAACTTAGCCTGTGCCAAACACCCCCAAGAAAGCTCATTAAAGAAATGGGCTGTTAAAATCATTTTGAATTTTTTAGGAGATTATTCAGAACATATGCACAAAGGAAGGGCATTCCATAAGGATGGGGCCAGAAAGTAGAATGCGGAATGATGTGATGCTTCCAAATAGGCAAGGGAAATGGGGGGAATGTTTAACAAATTAGCACTCTGGGAGCGAAGAGTGCGAGATGGACAGTAGGGCATCAATAATGTTGAGAGGCAGAGGGGAACGTCAGTATAAAAAGCTTTGAGCAAGAATGAGTATTTTAAAGGGAAACCTCTATGGAACTGGAAGCCAATTCTGAAAGAAGAGGGGTACAGCAGCTTTTAAACTAGATAATAGGGGAAAACTGACAGTTGCTTAAGAGTGCAAGGTTTGGAAGGAATTATCCTTGAAGGATACTAGCCAAAGAGGGAAGTTAGGGCATCCCAACAGAGAGGTTCCAATAAAGATAAAAGTAACCCAGATGCCCTTAAGTACAGAGCAGACAGTGCTGAAAGATTCCGAATTACTCCTATCAACTGATAACCAGATTAATATAAATAAAATACAACCTCTAAAATGCCTGTATGAAAATGCTAGAAGTCTAAAAAATAAGATGGGAGAGTTAGAATATATAAAACCAAATGAAAGGTTAGATATAATTGGCATCTCAGAGACATGGTGGAAGGAGGACAACCAATGGGGCACTGATATAGCTGGGTACAAACTATATCGCAATGATAAGGTAGATCAAATTTGTGGAGGGGTTGCGCTGTATGTTAGAGAGGGCATTGAGTCATACAGGATTAAAGTTTTGTTGGAAACAAAATACACTGTAGAATCTCTAAGGATCGAAGTTCCATGTAAAAAGCGGAAGGCGACGGCAGTACTACTGACCGCCTGGCCAGAATGAACAGATAGATGATGAAATGCTAAAAGAAATCACAAGTTCTTTTTACGGAAAAAGAGCCTCAAAAACCACTCCTTATCTGATAAAAGGGCAAACATCACCAATAATGTACCAGGAACCACAGACTCCTGCCGTGATTACTCCAACATCTCTTAATATTCAATACATCAGAATGTTGCGCCTCAGTACCCACTGAGGGGACTACTCTCCTCCCCCTAGGTAAATAAAACATCATCACAACAGGAGGAAGTGATTCACTTGAAACTGTCAAAACATTCATCAAATAATCATTAAACATATCTCTCGCAGACACATTAGTGACATAGGGAAAATTAATCAGTTGAAGATTATTAGTTCTTGACATGTTCTCCAAATGTTACAACGTAGAGTCCACTAAAGCAAAACCTTTAACAAATAATTCTGCTTGAGCGTCCAAAGATGCCATCTTAGGTCGAGCTTCTAACACATCAGAGTTAACCAAATCAACAGTATTAGTTAATTGTTCAGTCTTGACAGAGTTCTCATTAACTTTAAAGGCAAGAGAAGATACTTGCGGTAATATGGGGTCCCCAAGCGACACTATAGCTGACCATATGGATTCCAAAATAAAATTTGCTGGCCTCTCAATCACAAAAGAAGAAACTTCACCAGCCCGGCCATCTGTTCCCTCCGTTTCTGCTTTTATCATGGCTCCTCACGGCTCTATACTCTGATCCTCTGATTAGCTTCTGCCTGAAAGTGCCACAGCCTGAGCATGCTGAAGTTGTTTCGGGGCAAATGCACTCACTCCCGTGCCTGGTCCTTGCTACTCAAATGACCTCAACTCACCCATAGAAAGTTGTGGCATCAGGAATTCATCGGGGGATTGCTGATGGTATGCTGCTTTTGGTGCCCGCCATGCATCAGAGGAGAGAGCTGAAAACTCCAGAGCAGAGACCGGGCTACCCATCCCCAAAGAATCTGTAAGCGGAGTTGCCTCCTCCAACTCCGGAGACCATGGCAGTCGGGTAAGGCATGCATCCAACAGACCAACAGAAGAAACAGGCGTCGAATTGGCAGGGGTTTGGGAGGGCAACAAAACCCCCTTCGCTTTCTGCTTCTTACCCATGGAAACCTGACCACTTCAAACAAACCAAGCCATCACCATCTTGGCTAAGCCCCTCCTTCTGAGATAAAGTTTCTAGATGAAATAAATGCTTGTCAGAGCAGCTCGTTCATGAACAGATAAGAGATGAAGCTATTTTGGACCTAGTGGAACACAGGATCTGGTGCAAGAGATAAATGGCAATAGTGATCATAGCATGATCGCATTTGATTTAATAAATGGAAGAAAGATGGCGAGGAAATCCACAGTACTACCTTTTAACTTTCAAAAGGAAGACTGATAAAATGAGGAAAATAGTTAAGAAAAAAACTAAAAGGAGCAACTGCAAATGTTAAAGATTTACATGAAGTATGGGCATTGTTTAAAAGTACTATCTTGGAAGCCCAGTCCAGAAGAATTCCACGCTTTAAGGAAAGTGGAAGGAAGACCTAAAAACCACCAGCATGGTTTAAAGGTGAGGTAAGAGAAGCTGTTGTAGCCAAAAACACGTCCTTCAGGAAATTGAAAAAGTAGCCTGACGAACATCGGAAAAAACATAAGCATTGGCAAGTTAGATGCGTGGCATTGATAAGGCGGCAAAGAGAATTTGAAAAGGAGCTTGCCATGGAAGCAAAAACGCATAATAAAAAACTTTTTCAAGCACATTCATAGCAAAAAATCTGTGAGAGAGTCAGTAGGGCCATCGGATGATGGAAGGTAAAAGGAGCGCTAAGGAAGGACAAGGCCGTAGTAGAGAGACTGAATGAATCTTTGCTTCGGTCTTTATTGAAGATGATGTAGGGAAGTTACCCATGCCTGAAATGGTATATAAAGGTGATATAGCGGAAGAATTGAAAGAAATATCGATAAACCAGGAAGATGCATTCCAACTGTTTGATAAACTGAAGAGTAGAAAATCACCTGGACCGAAAGGTATATATCAAAGGGTGTTGAAAGCACTGAAATTTATTTATTTATTTATTTAACTGTATTTATATCCCACTTTTCACCGGGTCAAAGCGGTGAAAAGCGGGATAAGAGATTGAAGATCTACTATTAGTAATCTGTGAACTATCATTAAAATTATCTGTCATACCTGAAGATTGGCGAATGGCCAATGTAACGCCAATTTTTAAAAAGGGCTCCAGGGGTGATCCAGAAAACTACAGGCCAGTGAGCCTGACATCAGTACCGGGCAAAATGGTAGAAACAAAATTACTGAACATGTAGATAATCATGGATTAATGGGAGAAAGCCAACATGGTTTTAACCAAGGAAGGTCTCGTCTTACTAATCTGTTATATTTTTTTGACAGTGTGAATAAACAGGTAGACAAAGGTGAGCCAGTCGATATAGAGTACCTGGATTTTCAGAAAGCCTTTGCCAAGGTCCCTCATGAGAAACTCTTGGCCAAATTAAAAAGTCATGGGATTGGAGGCAGTGTAGTATTGTGGATCAGGAACTTGTTAAAAGATAAAAAGCAGAGAGATGGGCTAAATGGCCAATTTTCTCAATGTAGAAAAGTGAATAGTCAAATACCCCAGGGATCTGTGCTCGGCCTGCTGCTTTTTAACATAGTCATAAATGACCTGGAAATAGAAATAACGAGTGAGGTGATCAAATGTGCAGATGACACAAAATTATTCAAAGTTGTTAAAATACAAGAGGATTGTGAAAACTTGTAAGAGGACCTTGAAAAATTAGAAGACCTGTACATCCAAATGGCAGATGAAATTAAATGTGGACAAGTGCAAAGTTATGCTCCTAGAAATAAACAACCCAAACTATGATTACATGATGCAAGGTACCACCTTAGAAACCACCCCCTAGGAAAAAGATTTAGGGGTCATCGTGGATAATACTTTGAAACTCTCTGCCCAGTGTCTAGCGGCGGCAAAGAAAGCAAATAGAATGCTAGGAATCAAAAGGAAAGGAATGGAGAATAAAACCAAGGAAATTGTATCGTTCCATGGGGCGACCACAACTTGAATATTATGTGCAACTCGGGTCACCATATCTTAAAAAGGATATGCAGAATCGGAAAAGAAGAGGCACCAAAATGGTAAAGGGGATTGAAGGATACCCCTATGAAGAAAGGCTTAAAAAGTTAAGGCTCTTCAATTTGGAAAAGAGACGGCTGAGGAGAGATATGATAAAGGTCTATAAATAAATGAATAGAGTAGAATGTGTAAATGTAGGTAGGCTGTTTACTCCATCAAAAAAGTAGAAAGAATAGGGGACATGCAATGAAGCTACAATGTAACCCCATTTAAGAGTTAATAAGAGAAAATATTTTTTCATTCAACATTTGGTAACAAGATGCTCCCTTGGGTGCAGGATCAGGCCCTGGATGATGGCCTGGCTGCCCCTGCATCACCGCCAGGACATCTTCTCCGTGGCACAATCAGCCTGCTGCCCGTTGAGACCCCGATTCCCTACCATCAACTCCAGACAGGGGCAGCCAGGGCCCTGAGTAGACAGCGAGGACCCGTCTTGCATGCTTCCATTGCCTCTGAGGGTCTGACCGGCTGATTTGGGGGGGGGGGGGCCAGCACTTATTCCACCTCCGAGGTGGAATACTCTGGTCATCCTCTGGTGCTCCTAGGATGTACTGGGCCGTGAGTGGAATTGGCCCTGTACATCCGGGTGCCGGTCCTGCCCATGCCCCTCTCACTCTCCACTCCCGTTCCACCCCCATCCCCCGCAGCATGCATAGCAGCTCTGTGTGTGCAGAGGGGGTGGGAGGCAGAATACTGCAAAGATGGATAGCGGGGCCATAGTAAACCAGGAGAATGTCATTTGCATAGTAGAAGCAACTAAGTCCCATATACTGGATCAATGTCAACAGAATGGAAATACAAATATTGAAGAGAGCAGGAGAAAGAATAGAACCTTGGGAACACTACAAGGAAATCTTAGAATGGAGGAAAAGGTGTTGCATCCCAATGGAACCTGAAAAGAACGGTCATGAAGAAAAGATGAATGGAGAAGAAGTGAATGGTCAAAAACGTCAAAGGAGGTTGAGAGATCCAAAGAGACCACTGATGCAAATTTATGTGATTCCAAATCAGGGACAGCAGAACACCTTTTTAGTCAGAGGGGCCAAACAAACCAATCTCCATTCCTACCCCCAAAACTCTCTATTCCTGATGCTATGTGCGGCAATATATTGGTGGGGCCATGGCCTCTGTGGCCCTCTTCTTCCTGCTGCCTATGACCCAAGTTATTGTGAAGTCCACCGAGGAATGCTGTAATGGCTGTTTCAGTACTATGAAGATTACAGAATCCAGACTGTCTTGGGTGAAGCATGTTAGTTTTACTTATGAAGTCAAAAAGAGAAAAACTGCCTTTTCTATAACAATGGACAAGAATGAAAGATTGGAGACTGGATGAGAATTTACAGGAAGAGTTGTATCTAGACTATGCTTTTTTCAGAATGGGGAAAATCAAGGCCTGTTTTAGCGAGAGTGGTAGTTCTGCATTTGTAAGACTGATTAATCACAGAATGAAACATTGGCAACAGGCCCAAGCTTGGCTGTTTCAGCCAATGCGACGGGAGGGGATCTAAATGACAGCAGATGACATTTAAACTATTAAGTAATTTTATTACAGTTAACAATGACAGTGCTTTAAACGAAGACCAAGCACTAAACAGGGAAGGAGTAAGCACAGAAGCACTATTACCTGTCCCAAGGTTGGGGGGGGGGGGGAGGGGGAGGAAACTGTTGAACAATGCAGAAACTTTGGAATGAATTTTTTTTTCTAGAGAATCAGCTGAAGGGCTGCTTTGAGAAACTCACAATGAACCTGGACTGATGAAAGTGGCAAAAAGTATAAAAAGTGTTTTAGATCTGTTCATGCTACTTTCAATTGACAAGGAAAAAAATGATCTCTTGGCTATCTTTATCCGATTTTTATATAAGCATAAGGCCATAGGTGCTCAGCCCTGCATGTTTGATGTTTGAGCAGTAACAGGCCAGGATGGACCATAGATAAGAATGCTTAGTTGAAGAAGGCATACACTGAAGAGGTGCCAGTTTGTCAAGATATTGTGCCAAGAAGGAATTCCATATGGCAACCTGTTCTGTCAATGCTAGTGAGGAATAATCTGCAGGAAATTAATTCAGAAACTGAGGTAAGAGTATCGATGTCCACCTGATGGAAGTACCAAGTGAATTTTGTGGTCGGAAGCTGAAGGTCACATTAAGAGGAACAGCAGATGGCAAACGTAACAGGACTATGATCAGTCCAAAAAATTGGGGTAGTATGCATCAAGCAGACAGAGGAGACAAGCGTGGGAGTAGCAAAGACAAGATCGAGGGCATGGCCTGCATTGTGAGTCGGGCCATGCACAAGCTGCGTGAGACCCAAGTTCGACAAAAGGTCCAAGAAGACGTTCCTAACTTGTGCTGCATTATTAGCATGAACACTTCAGTCTCCCAACACCAGAATATTGGGGTAACAAGCATAAGTATCAGTTATTGAAGAGTAAAAAAGACCCCTGGATGTGGCAGACATACGCGGAGAGCAGTAAGCAAGGAAAATGTGGAATGACAGAAGGGCCTCTGGATAGGCCAAGAAAGAACTATCACATTTTAAGATAGACACATTTAATTAGTATATGAGAGAGAGAGAGAGAGAGAGAGATGCAGCATTTAAAAAACATATGTATATTCAGTGCTACTATCTAGACATGTGGCAGCACTGAATATTTATTTATTTATTTTTATATACCGCTGTATTTCACAATCTCCAGGAACAAGCAGGAATGAGTCTTCACATATGGGGTACGCCGGTACCGACGGAGCCTGCGCGGGAACGCTCCCCAGCTTCCCAAAAAGGAAAGCTTTTGGGAGCATCCCACAGCACCTGCGCGCTGCCTTCCCGCCTTTCCTAACCGCCTCTCCTCAATTCTTCTTTGCCGCAGAGCCAGCAGGTCGAGCCCTGTCACCGCTGAAGAAGTTCTTTGTTTTATTTTATTTCTTTGGTCGCGTGTCTGCCTTCCCCGACTCCAGACCGGTACCGCCGGTCTTTTCTTTCTCTTCTTTAAAAAAAAAACAACAAAAACTATATATTTTTCCCTCACTTAGTGTATTTTTCTCTTTGGGCCTTAGGCCTCACAAGAAATTTCCTCATGGAAAAACCAGCCTCCGGGTTTAAGAAATGCACTAAGTGCAGCGGTACTATTTCTACAGACACCCATGAATGGTGTCTTAGATGTTTGGGTCCTGAACACTCCATTTCGGATTGTCCGTCCTGCTCTCTGATGTCTAAACGGGGTTTACAGAACCGAGCAGCTAAGCTCCATGTGCTGTTTCCCGCTGATGCAGCTTCGGTGGCATCGACGTCTTCCAGGGCTTCTTCTTCCCCCAATGGATCTCAGGTAACCAAACATAAATCCAGCCGGTCCTCGAAGGGTAGATCTCCCTCTAAGCATCGAGAAGCCTCCGGGCTTGCCCTTGAGGATCCTGCACCGGCAAAACAACCCCGGCGGGAAGCTCCGGCTTCCAAAGCTCCACCTATGGGGTTACAGGTTGACATCGATGGCACGGCCTCGACCGATCAGCTGTTAGAATGCTCTGGGGTACCGGCACAACCTTCCGGTACCGAGTTCCAGGCATTCATGGCGTCGATGGATCAGAATGTTCTGTCCATGCAGCAGGCTATCAGTGCCTTCATTCAAGCTGCGACGCCGTTGATACCACAACAAACTCCGTTGTCGGTATCGACTCGGGTACCCGCACCAGCGCCGATACCGGTACCGACTGCATCGGCATTGACCAGGATACCGACTGCAGCGGTTCCTTGTCCAGGGCTGTTCATCGGTACCGATCCGGTACCGATGACGCCCGAGGTCGATACTGCTCGATACGCGTACCGAGCGTTAGAAGAGCACCCTGACAGACGGTACTTTGATTCCTCTGGTGATTCTGATACATCAGAGGAGTCTGCTGAAGTATCTATAGCCCTTCCTGAAGAGCCTTCTTCTCCAAAAAGAAGAATGTCTCCTCCAGAGGACTTGTCCTTTCAAGACTTCATAAGAGAAGTAGCTAAAGGTCTTTCTATTTCAGTATCCTCTGAATCAGAGCCTAGAGCAAAAAAATTAGATATTTTGGGTTATTCTAAGGCTCCTAAAGAGGCAGTCACCTTACCAATTCATGAGATTCTTTATGAACACATGATTGATTTATGGGAGACTCCTCTCACTATCTCTCCTCATTCTCGCAGATTGGACACTATGTATCGTGTCCCTCCCTGTCCTGGTTTTCATAAAACACAGCTTCCTCACCATTCCATTGTGGTGCAGTCGGCTATGAAGAGGATAAAGAGTACAAAGAGACACTCTTCTACTCCTCCAGGAAGAGAATGCAGGACCTTGGATGCTTTTGGTAGGAAAATCTTCCAAGCCAGTATGCTCATTGCCAGAATCAACTCCTATAGTCTTTACATGGGTATGTTTCTAAAGGAGGTTGCAGATAAACTGCACACTTTCCTCCCTTTTCTGCCAGAAGATAAAAGGGATGAATTCCTCATTTGGCTTAAGCATACTCAAGACATTTCAAAGTTTTCCAACCGCGCAGCATTTGACTCCTTTGAAGGTGCCAGCAGAGCTTCTGGCATTGCCATAGCTGCTCGCAGAATTGCTTGGCTCCAAGCTTCTGATTTAGAACCCTGGGTCCAAGATGGCTTAGGAAATCTTCCCTGTACAGGTGAAAACCTGTTTGGCAAAGAATGGCAAATAAAAGCCACTCAAATGGATGCAGAAAATTCTGCTCTGGATAGACTTTCAAAGTCAACCTCCATTCCTGCCAAGAAAAAACCCTTCAAGAAGTCTTTTTTCAAAAAGGGCAGATTCCCTTCTGCTTCTGGCCAACAATCCTCTACAGGTTGCTTTGCTACTAAGCGTCAGCAACCTAAACAGGCCAGGCCTAAGACTACAGGGGCTGCTGCAACTCAGCAGACCCAACCTCCTCAGGGTTTTTGACTTGATGCTAGAGAACTTAGCCTTTCTGGCTTTAAAACAGCCAGAACCCCTCACCATTCCAGGAAGGTTAGCTCATTTTGCTCCCAGATGGGAGCAGATTACATCAGAGCAGTGGACCCTCTCCATCATAAGAGAGGGCTACAAACTTCATTTCTCAGACCTTCCTCCTCACACCATGGTGAGTCACTCCAATTCTCCCACATCTCTTCTCGACGTTCTAGGTCAAGAGGTGGCTACCCTTCTTGCCCAAGGGGCAATAGAAGAAGTTCCCCTTCTTCAACAAGGGTCAGGGTTTCACTCCCCCTATTTTCTCATTCCAAAGAAGACAGGGGGATACAGACCCATATTAGATCTCAGGGAATTGAACAAATTTCTATGCAAGGAGAAGTTCAAGATGCTTTCTCTGGGCACTCTCCTTCCATACCTTTAAAGTCAGGATTGGCTTTGTTCTCTAGATCTCAAGGATGCGTACACACATGTCCTCATCCATCCATCTCACAGAAGATTCCTCCGTTTTCTTTTCCAAGGAAAACATTATCAATACAGGGTGCTTCCGTTTGGTCTGGCCTCTGCCCCAAGAGTGTTCACCAAATGCATGGCAACAGTAGCTGCATTTCTACGCACTCTGGGAATATTTGTATTCCCATACCTGGACGACTGGCTCATCCGAGCTCCATCTCAGTCAGAGGCCCAGATTTCCATGAACCGCACAAGACGCATTTTGCAGTATCTGGGACTTGTGGTAAACCTCCCAAAGTCTCAGCTCACCCCCACTCAGTCCCTAGAATTCATAGGGGCCTGGTTGGATACTACCACTGCAAGGGTCTACCTTCCTCAGGCCCGTTGCCAACGTCTTGTGCAGTTAGACTCTCAGATTCAGTCAAAGAGCCACTTAACTGCCCGGGAGATGCTACAACTGCTAGGCCACATGGCTTCCACAGTGCATGTGGTACCCTATGCTCGCCTACATATGAGAGCAGCCCAATGGACTTTGTCCACCCAGTGGACTCAAGCATCAGGAGCTCTCTCAGACCAAATAGCAACCTCCAAATGTCTCTTTTGGTCTCTCCAATGGTGGATGTCCACTCAAAATCTGTTGCTGGGGTCCCCCTTCCAACAGTTGTTGCCCCAAGCAACCCTCACAACAGATGCCTCCCAAACAGGTTGGGGAGCTCATCTACAAGACCTCTCCACTCAAGGCACTTGGTCCCCACAGGAGACCTTTCTTCATATCAATCACTTGGAGCTTTGAGCAGTCTTTCTAGCTCTCAAGGTCTTTCATACCCTGCTCAGCTACAAGACAGTCCTCATTCATACGGACAATCAAGTAGCCATGTTTTACCTAAACAAGCAAGGAGGAACTGGCTCTCTGTCGCTTTGCAACGAAGCTTTAAGATTGTGGGCCTTCGCCAGAGAGCATCAAATCCATCTCCTGGCAGTATACCTCCCAGGAATCCAAAACTCTTGGGCAGACAGACTCAGTCGAGTTCTGCTCCCACACGAATGGTCCCTGCACATGGATCAGGTACTCAGAATCTTCCAAGAATGGGGAGCCCCGGACATAGACCTCTTTGCAAGTCCGTGGAATGCCAAACGTCCCCGGTTCTGTTCCAGAATTCCGTGTCAGGGAGTTCAGGCCAAGGATGCCTTCCTCCTTCACTGGGGTCAGGGCTTCCTGTATGCCTTTCCACCCATTCCTTTGATTCCCAAGACTCTGTTCAAACTCCAGAGGGATCAAGGATCTATGATCCTCATAGCTCCACGCTGGCCACGCCAAGTATGGTACCCTCTACTTCTGCATCTCTCCCAAGCCCCCTCCCTGGACTTGGGAGCTGCTCCAGACCTTCTGTCCCAGGAGGAGGGGACTTTGTGGCACCCAAACCCCAAGTCCCTTCACCTCAGAGCTTAGTTACTGAAGGCCTAGACCTTCAAGGCTGGAATCTTTCTCAACAAGTGAAGGATATCCTCCATGCTTCCAGAAAACCTTCCACTAGGCGTTCCTATGCTTTTAAATGGAAAAGATTTTCCATTTGGTGTGCTGAAAGGGGTCTCGACCCTCTAGCACTACCTTTGAATTCTCTATTGGAATACCTCCTGCATCTTTCCAATGCAGGCCTTAAGACAAATTCAGTAAGGGTCCATTTGAGTGCTATTGCAGCATCCCTTAAGCCTATCAATGGACAACCTATTTCCTCTCATCCTCTTATTGCAAGATTCATGAGAGGCCTAACTTTAACTAGACCTCCCATTAGGCCTCCTCCGGTGGCATGGGATTTAAATCTGGTTCTTGGTCAGCTTATGAAGCCTCCTTTTGAACCCTTAGCCACCACCTCCTTGAAATTTCTTTCCTGGAAGGTTATTTTCCTCATTGCAGTCACCTCAGCTCGCCGCATCAGTGAGCTGCAGGCCTTAGTGGCTAATCCACCTTATACAAAGTTCCATCATGATAAGGTAGTTCTTAGGACCAATCCCCACTTTATGCCTAAAGTGGTCTCACCTTTTCATCTTAATCAAGAGGTATATTTACCTGTCTTTTTTCCAGCTCCTCATGCATCAAGTGCAGAGAAGAATCTTCATACTCTGGATTGTAAAAGAGCTCTTGCCTTTTTTTTTTTTTTTTTTTTCAATCTTTATTTATGAAGTTTCCAAAATTTACAAAAATCGGAAAAACACAAGGAAAATCAAAGAAATAAGGTAGAACATCTGTCTCAAGAAAAAGAACATGATATAGACCACATTACGGGAACCCACTGTGATCTCATAACCAAGAATTTATGAAAAAATGCATGAAACATACATTACAGAAATCAGGGCAAACATCTTGCCCATCTACAAGATGCACTACAATATCACTCACCCTGAATAGCCCCAAGCACAACCTGACGGTCCAATATAAAGCGTTCTAAATGAGAACTATCAGTGAACACATACGATGCCCCCTCAAAATTAATGACACATCGGCAAGGAAAACGTAGATAGAACGTAGCTCCCAAACTCAAAACTTGAGGCTTTAAAGCTAAAAAAAGCCTCCGTCTGAGTTGAGTGCTATGTGCCACATCGGGAAAAATGTTTACTGTGTAACCACAAAATTTAACAGCCTTACATTTAAAGAAGGCTTTAAGAATTCGTATTTTCAGATCCAGGGAATGGAAAGTCACCAATAGCGTAGAACGAGAATGTATAACATCCTGTGAGTCTTCAAGAAAGGCGGTCAAATTAGTTATTGAAGGCTCAGGCAAAACATCACCCCCTTCAGGAGAGGACACCTTTTTAGGACGTAGGGGAAGGTAATAGAGAGAAGAAACATCCACTAATTCAGTGATAGAGAGAACCTCCTTCAAATATTTATCCAGTAAAATCCGAGGTGCTAACAAGGAAGTACATGGGAAATTCAAAAAGCGTAAATTATGAGCACGCACGGAATTCTCAAGAGCCTCTATTTTAGAGTGTACCATCATGGAATCTTTTATACCAGCAAGATTAGCAGCGGTAAGAGGAACAACTTGATCCTTTAATTTGGAGACTACTCTATCTACTGACAGAATTTTCTCATCCAACTGCCGCAGTGAAGCAACAGTTTCATGAGAAAACGTGCACAAAGACTTAGCATTAGCAGTTAACTTACTATCTATACATTGAAGCGCTCCCCATAGATCTTTTAAAGTGACCTCACCGTCGGGAGAAAGAATAGGAAGCTCTGAAACAGAGCTAGACTCTGATACAGGAATAGGTAAAGTCAAAAAGGAAAGATGACTCACCATATCTGAAGGCTCCAACAAGGAAACATCAGGAGGAAGGGGCATTGGACAGGGAGGGGGAGTCCGACCCCCAGAACTTAGGGAGACTCCCTCCGGAGAGGACTGCGCCAGCGGACGGGGAACAAGGTGCTTGTCTAAAGGGCCCACTACCTTACCTCCTTTCACCCCGGCAGCGCCCTCTGCTAGCACCTTGTTCTCCGTTTTAGCCTTCCTCTTCCCCATTTACAAAGCAGTGACTAACCGCAGCTAAATGCCGGCAGTTCAGAATGCCAAAGAAACTCAATAATAAACCTAAGAGAAATATAATATAAGGCCACGAAGCGCCGCGTGGCGCCAAAGGGGCGTGAAAGGGGCAGTACCTGCCCCTTTAAACACGCCCCTTCAGATCACGCCCGCGGTCACGCTCCGCGGTCGCACAGAACATCATCTAATTTATAGAAGAAGTCTCAGGACACAACCAATCAATGGCAATAATCAGAACGTCCAAGGCAGGAGAGGGCGTCGTCAGCGGCGCAAGAACCGCAGCAGCAATCCCAGGAGCCTGTCTCCAGGCTCCGTACACCTCCTCTCACTCACAGCGATAGTTCCAATACAGCAGGGCCACAGCACAGCTTTAAAGGGACGTCGCAGGACCTCAGCAGCAGGTAACCACGGCGATGCCTGCCCGATCACTCAGGGCAGGAGAGGGCGTCGTCAGCGGCGCAAGAACCGCAGCAGCAATCCCAGGAGCCTGTCTCCAGGCTCCGTACACCTCCTCTCACTCACAGCGATAGTTCCAATACAGCAGGGCCACAGCACAGCTTTAAAGGGACGTCGCAGGACCTCAGCAGCAGGTAACCACGGCGATGCCTGCCCGATCACTCAGGGCAGGAGAGGGCGTCGTCAGCGGCGCAAGAACCGCAGCAGCAATCCCAGGAGCCTGTCTCCAGGCTCCGTACACCTCCTCTCACTCACAGCGATAGTTCCAATACAGCAGGGCCACAGCACAGCTTTAAAGGGACGTCGCAGGACCTCAGCAGCAGGTAACCACGGCGATGCCTGCCCGATCACTCAGGGCAGGAGAGGGCGTCGTCAGCGGCGCAAGAACCGCAGCAGCAATCCCAGGAGCCTGTCTCCAGGCTCCGTACACCTCCTCTCACTCACAGCGATAGTTCCAATACAGCAGGGCCACAGCACAGCTTTAAAGGGACGTCGCAGGACCTCAGCAGCAGGTAACCACGGCGATGCCTGCCCGATCACTCAGGGCAGGAGAGGGCGTCGTCAGCGGCGCAAGAACCGCAGCAGCAATCCCAGGAGCCTGTCTCCAGGCTCCGTACACCTCCTCTCACTCACAGCGATAGTTCCCAGAGCTCTTGCCTTTTGCTTACAAAGGACACAGCAACATAGAAAGTCTTCCCAGCTCTTTGTTGCTTTTGATCCCTCTCATTTGGGACTTCCAGTCTCTAAGCGGACACTGTCCAATTGGATTGCTCAGTGTATTTCTTTCTCCTACCAGAGTAAGAACCTTTCTCTGGAGAGCCATGTCACAGCTCATAATGTGAGGGCCATGGCCGCCTCTATGGCTCATCTAAATTCTGTGTCCATCGACCAGATCTGTCGAGCAGCCACCTGGGCCTCGGTTCATACCTTCACAGCCCATTACTGCTTGGACAAGGACTCCCGCCGGGATGCCTTGTTTGGTCAGGCTGTTCTCAAACACCTGTTCCATTCTTAATCAACTCCTACCCTCCATCCCTGGATAGATGCCTGAGATCCATAGGAGGAGGTAGAACCCTTCCCAGGGTCTCATATCCTTGGGGATCTCCCAGGCATCTTAGCTAGGGAGTCCCCATATGTGAAGACTCATTCCTGCTTGTTCCTGGAGATAGCACAGTTACTTACCTGTAACAGGTGATCTCTGGGAACAGCAGGAATAAGTCTTCACAACCCTCCCACCTCCCCTAGGAGTTGTATCTCTCTATCTGTCTTTCCTTTCCTCTCTCTCTCTTTTGTCTCAGCTTTAAAACTCGAACTGAGGAGAGGCGGTTAGGAAAGGCGGGAAGGCAGCGCGCAGGTGCTGTGGGATGCTCCCAAAAGCTTTCCTTTTTGGGAAGCTGGGGAGCGTTCCCGCGCAGGCTCCGTCGGTACCGACGTACCCCATATGTGAAGACTTATTCCTGCTGTTCCCAGAGATCACCTGTTACAGGTAAGTAACTGTGCTTTCAGTGCAGTTTACAGGGAACAAGAACAGAAATTACATAGAACAAGTTTAGAGAACAACAACAACATGGACACCACTTGCCGCCATCCGCTATGCATATAGCAGGTAACTTTGTAAGGTACCAAGTATATGCTTTAATGGGGGTTATTTTAGTCTTTAACATGTGTATGTGGCCATATACTTGTACAAGCGTTAATGATCTCATAAAATACCGACTAGTATAAAAGTGCAGGAATAGTTTAATGGTCAGACTTTTGCCAATGGGTATGCACATGGGTGGAGTTTGGGCAGAGCACACAATTACTAGCATAGATTATAAAATTCTATAAATTCCCATGATCTTGGAAAATAGAGGTGTGTGGCATGTTCCAGATGGCACTTGCAATAGTATAGCATGTGCTTTGCCTCTACAATGAGGCAGAGTAAGAGATAAGGGAAATCTCAGTTACAGCCCGCAGGACCTGCAGTAGGCATAGCTGGCTTGAAGAAATTTGGATCCACTGATATTTACAGTATGCATGTGGACTGTATACCTTATCCCCGTATTACTTCTCCTGGGACAGAGAGTCTAGTGGAGGGCTCATTTCTGTTTTTGGAAGTTGTTTCATTTTTCACCTAGGGGGCATGCAGCGCCGATGTGCCTGGAACAGCATAAGAGGAAAGTGTGTACTGATGGAGCCCAGGAAGAAATGCAGCAGGGTGCTTGAATTTCAGTGATGCAAACACTGACAGAGGAGTTTTCTGGAATGAGGGCTGCTAAAACAGAGAGTGTGAGTCAGCAGGAGCGGTTACAGATGGCTGAAGTGAATGGCAGTGAGAGTCCTCTATCCTTACCTCCTCTTGATTTTGATTCTCATTGACCTTCTGTCATTAATATCAATTCCTTATGGGAATGTTCTTGTGAGAATACAGAAGTCTCAATCCAAATGCAAGGTTTATCTATGCAACTTAAACAGATATTTAGGGTGCACAGACAAAAAAATTCATTTTGTTTAGTTTCCCAGGTCATTTGCAGGTTTGGTTTGTTTTAATAAATTTTCATTTTGTGTCATTTTTGTTTTTATAAATTTTCATTTCAGAGCAATTTTGTTAACTAATGAGGTGCTCATGGCTGCTGCCCAAAGAAAAGAAATAGCTGAAAGGTCACTAGAGGTTTCAGGCAAATAAAAAAACCCAAATGGCTTTTTTTCTCATATCAGAGGCTGGCCTTACACCAGTGACGTTTGAATTAGAAAGCAGGCATCTTGCAGAAAGAACTATTACATTTCCATGGAGTCTGGCTGTAGCCAGCCTACTGTTAACTGTATCTTGTATTGCTGCTGCTCTTTGTTCCTGTTTGCTGATTGGCCCAAAGTTTGTCTGGTCTGGAGCTCTGAGTAAAAACTCTTTCTGTAGTTTTTGCTTTGTGAATCTATTGATTCCTGCTCTAGAGACTTACTCCAAATATCTTTATTTTGCCATGTTTTTGTGCAACTTGTATTTTGTCATGGTGTTAAGAACACAAAAGATGCCATACTGAGTCAGACCAAGGTCCATCAAGGCCAGTATTCTGTTTCCAAAAGTGATCACTCCAGGTCACAAGTACCTGTCAGGTTTCCAAAAGGTATACAGATTCCATACTGCTTGCCCCAGGGGTAAGCTATGGATTTCCTCCGTCCACTTTAATAATGGTTTCTGGACCTTTCCTCCAGGAACTTGAACAAACCTTTTTTTAAACCCAGCTTTTACTACATCCTCCGATAACAAATTCCAGAGTTTGATTATGCGTTGAGTGAAAAAATATTTTCTCTTATTACTCTTAAATGGGTTACATTGTAGCTTCATTGCGTGTCCCCTAGTCTTTCTACTTTTTGATGGTGTAAAAAATCAAGCTGTGTTTACCCGTTCCGCTCCTTTCATTAATTTATAGACCTCTATTATATCTCCCCTCAGCCGTTTCTTTTCCAAGTTGAAGATCCCTAACCTTTTAATCCTTTCCTCACAGGGATATCCTTCCATCCTCTTTACTATGTTGGTCACTCTTCTCTGTACCTTTTCCAATTCTGCTATGTCATTTTTAAAATATGGTGACCAGAATAGCACATAATATTCAATGCAATATTGGATCCAGCCTCCTGTAGCTCCTACGTCTCATTTCCAGCCTACCCTTCCTGGCAAAAATGATTGAAAAGGTTGTGCAGCTGCATCTCCAAGATCACAACAACCTGGACTTAAAACAACATGGCTTTAGGCCCAACCACAGGGTTAAAACGCTGCTAACAGCTCTCATGGACAGGCTTACACAAGGCATCCAAAAACCATATAAGGAAGATTTATTCTTATATTTTTGGACATTACATCTGCATTTGATCCAGTTTCCCCTGACACTCTACTTTGCTGTCTACAGGCCATAGGGCTATGCGGCACAACACTGAAATGGTTCTCCTACCTAACGTAGTGCCTACAGCATGTAAGAGCAGCAGGAGTCACTTCAACCCCATTCAAACTCATACAATGTATCCCTCAAGGCTCTTCGCTATTTTCTCTCCTCTTTAACATCTATACACAGTCCCTCTGTTTGATCATACAGACACACAATGTATTGTACCACATCTACATGGACGATATAATGCTTTATGTGCCCTTCTCCACACTAAACCTACATATACATCTCTAACCTGCTTTACAGCTCTCACCCAATGGTTTACAGAACATAGTCTAGCTGTGAACTTCAACAAATATGATGTCCTCTTTGTCTGTGGACACAAACATCCATCCCTCAACACACATTAAGGTATTGGGAGTACAGCTACAAGTCAATTCTGAAATGCGCTACCTTGGACCAATGCCTAACACTTCAAACACATATCAGCAATACCATCAGACTCACATACCACAAAATGAAAACAGCACAAGGCCTGTGACCCTTGCTAAGTTCTCATGGCTTCCATATAGTCTTCCAAGCCTTAGTCTTCCCGAACCTGGACTATTGCAACATCCTCCTCCAGGACCTACCAGACTATGCAACTCACCCCTTGCAGCTGGCCCAGAATACTGTGACTTGAATACTTTACAGAGCTCTCAGATATGAGCAAATAACCCCAGTTCTCAAGAGCTTACATTGACTGCTCATTGCAGCTCGCACTAAATAAAAATCCATACTTATTACTTTTAAAGCATGCCACAACCTTTTATCAAGCTATATGGTTTTACCAGGGGAAGATCATGCCAAACAACTTTGAGTTCTTTGGGTAACCAGAGAACTTGATCAAGAGCATGCGATGGATGTGATATACCTAGATTTCAGCAAAGCCTTTGATACTGTTCCTCAAAGGAGGCCTATCAGTAAACTGAGCAGCCTGGGGATAGGTCCCAAGGTGATGAACTGGATTAGAAATTGGTTGACTGATAGATAACAGAAGGTGGTGGTAAACGGAACTCATTCAGAAGAAAGGAAGGTGCATAGTGGTGTGCCTCAAGGATCAGTTCCTGGAACCAATACTGTTCAATGTATTTTGTAAGTGATATTGCAGAAGGATTGAATGGAAAAGTCTGCCTTTTTGCAGATGACATGAAAATCTGCAACAGACTGGGCACTTCATAAGGAAAGGTCTACAAACACTGGAAAAATGGTCTAATGCTTGGCAGTTAAGATTTAATGCAAAGAAGTGCAGAGTTATGCACTTGGGTTGCTGAAATCCCAAGGAATTGTATGCTATAGGGGGTGAGAGGTTGGTGTGCACAGACCAGGAGAGGGACCTCAGGGTGCTAGTGTCTGAGGATCTCAAAATGGCAAAACAATGCAACAAGGCCATAGCCAAAGCCAGTGGTTGGGACAACTTACCCCATGCTGAAGGGCCAGGGGTTCAATTCCTGCTCAGGAACAGCAATCTGGGGCCAGAAGGACTGGGGTCTCTAGTTCTGTAGGCGCTCCTTGTGACCTTGGGCATATCACTTAACACTCCATTGTCTCAGTTACGTACATAGATTGTGAGCCCTTCGGGGACGAGGGACTATATCCAATACCTGCTTTAGCATTTGTAAACCGCTCTAATGCCTTTCAGCCTGGGCGATATATCAAGAAATTAAATAAAAGATAAAATAAAAAGGATGCTGGGCTGCATACAAAGAGGAATAATTAGCAGATAAGAGGAGGTATTAATGCCCTTGTACAAGTCATTGGTGAGATCTCACTTGGAATATTGTGTTCAGTTTTGGAGACCATATCTCAGAAAGGGCTGCGCATGAAATGAGAGTCAGAAGCTGTAAAGATGTCTTACACATTGGAACATGGAACGTACGAAGCATGAACCAAGGGAAGTTGGAGATGGTCAAGAATGAAATGGAACATGTACAACTTGATCTGTTGGGTGTCAGCGAACTGAAATGGACTGGCATGGGGCACTTTGCATCAGATGATCACATGGTCTACTATGCTGGAAATGAAAGACAAAAAAGAAATGGTGTTGCATTTATAATAAAGAAGAAACTTGCAAGAACTGTAATGAAATACAATGCAGTCAGCGAACGCTTAATCTCTATTCGTCTACGAGGATTGCCTATCAACACAACTATAATTCAAGTATATGCCCCAACAACAGCTGCAGAAGTGAATGAAATTGAAGAGTTCTATGAACAAGTACAAGCTGAAATTGACAGAACTTGCAAACAGGATATTCTGATAGTCATGGGTGACTGGAACGCAAAAGTTGGCAACAAAGAAGAAGGCAAAGTAGTTGGAAAATATGGACTTGGCAACAGAAATGAAGCTGGAGAAAGACTGATAGAATTCTGCAAGACCAATGATCTATTCATCTCAAACACCTTCTTCCAGCAACATAAGCGGCGACTGTACACATGGACTTCACCGAATGGATTATATAAAAATCAAATTGACTACATATGTGGAAGTCAACGATGGAAAAGCTCTGTAACATCAACAAAGACAAAACCTGGAGCTGACTGTGGTACAGATCATCAACTGCTAGTATGCAAACTCAAGCTAAAGTTGAAAAAGAGCAAACCACTCATGAATGCAGCAAATATGACCTTGAGAATATACCACTGGAATTTAAAGACTGCCTGCAAAATTGATTTGCTGCTTTAGATACAAATGACAGAGCTCCGGAAGAGTTATGGAATGACATCAAGAAGGTTGTGTTGGAAGAAAGCGAGAAGTCTCTACAAAAGGTGAAAAAGCAAAAACGGCCAAAATGGATGACGGAAGAAACTCTGAAAATTGCCCAGAAACGCAGAGAAGCTAAAGCCAGAGGAGAAAGAAAGACAATCGCAGAACTCAACAGAGATTTCCAACGTGCAGCAAGACAGGACAAGGAAAAGTACTACAATGACACTTGCAAGGAAATAGAAGCAGAAACTATTAGAGGAAGAACAAGATCGGCTTTCCTAAAGCTACGAGAGTTAAAGAAAAAGTTCCAGCCTCGAATTGGAATGTTACAAGATGCTCAAGGTTCTATGTTGAATGATGCTGAGAAGATCAAGAAAAGGTGGAAGGAATACACAGAGTTCTTATATGATAAAGATCAAGTGGACCAACAGCCGTTTCAACCTGTACCTTATGATCAGGAACCATTGGTGATGAAAGAAGAAGTTGAAGCAGCATTGAAAGCCTTATCAAAGAACAAAGCACCAGGCATTGATAGCATTCCCATAGAAGTATTGCAGCAATCTGATGCAGCTGTTACCGTACTCACAAGGCTCTGCCAAGAAATATGGAAGAAAACATCATGGCCAACTGACTGGAAAAGATCTGTGTTTATACCAATACTAAAGAAAGGTGATCCAATTGACTGTGGAAATTATCGCACAATCGCTCTGATCCCACATGCCAGCAAGATTCTACTGAAGATTATTCAAAAGAGACTACAACCATACCTGGAACAAGAACTACCTGAAGTGCAAGCAGGGTTCAGGAAAGGGCGAGGAATGAGAGACATCATTGCGGATGTGAGATGGATCCTTGAAAAGACTAAAGAATACCAAAAGGATATCTTTTTGTGCTTTATCGACTATAGCAAGGCTTTTGACTGTGTAAACCATGAGAAATTCTGGGCCACATTAAGAAGCATGGGTATACCAGAACACCTGATCGTTCTCTTGCGCAATCTGTACATTGATCAAGAAGCAACAGTTCGAACGGAACAAGGAGAAACAGAATGGTTTAAAATAAGCAAAGGTGTAAGACAAGGCTGCATACTTTCCCCCTACCTGTTTAATTTATATGCAGAACAAATCATCAGAGAAGCAGGATTGTATGAAGACAACAGAGGTGTGAAGATTGGTGGAAGACTCATCAACAACCTTCGCTATGCTGATGATACCACATTACTGGCTGAAAGTGAAGATGATCTGAAACATGTGCTTCTCACAATCAAAGAACATAGTCTCAAAATGGGCCTGCACCTTAATGTAAAGAAGACAAAGATGATGACAACTGGCATAATCAACAGGTTCATCGTTGAAGGAGAAGAAATTGAAATTGTGAACAACTTTAACCTACTTGGATCAACTATCAATAAAGAAGCAACAAGCAGTCAAGAAATCAGACGACGCATTGCTCTTGGCAGAATGGCTATGAAAGACCTAGATAAGATTCTCAAGAGCAGAGATGTCTCTCTCCATACAAAAATTTGACTTGTTCAAGCCATGGTATTTTCAATAACATCATATGGATGTGAAAGCTGGACAGTGAAAAAGATAGACAGGAAGAAAATTGATGCCTTTGAATTATAGTGCTGGCGGCGAATACTGTGTATACCATGGACTGCCCGAAGAACAAACCAGTCGGTACTAGAGGAGATCAAACCTAAGCTTTCTTTAGAAGCTCAGATGACAAGACTTCGACTTTCATACTTTGGACACATCATGCGAAGAGAGAGATCATTAGAGAAAGACATTATGCTTGGCAAGATAGAAGGTCAATGCAAAAGAGGAAGGCCAGCAATGAGATGGATCGATACAATAACAGCAGCCACGGGTACCAGTCTGTCAACAATGAGCCGCCTGACTGAATACCGAACACAATTTAGGATAGCTATCCAGAGGGTCGCCATGAGTCGACTCTGACTCGACGGCACTTAACAACAACAACAACATCTCAGAAAGGATATAAAAAGACTGGAAATGGTTCAGAGGGAGGCGACCAAAATGATTTGGAGCCTGTGCCAGAAAATGTATATGAGAAGATTTGAAGACCTAAATATATATACCCTGGAGGAGAGGAGGGACAGGGGAGATATGATACAGACCTTTAAATACCTAAAGGGTATTAATGAACAAACAAACCTTTTTCAAAGAAGGAGTTGCTGTAAAACCAGAGAGGACATACGAGAATGAAGCTGCAAGGGGGTAGACTTAAAAGCAACATCAGGAAATACTTTTTCACTGAAAGGATGGCAGATGCTTGCAATGCCCTCCAGATGGAGGTGGTAGGGCAAATACAGAGACAGAATTCAAAATGGCATGGGACAGACGCAGTAGATCCCCTTTTATAGCAAGAGGATGACAAAGCAAACTTAAATATTTTATACTTCAGTAAATAGAGGGAGGCTGACCCACATGGAGCAGCAGGTACAACCACTCTAGCCACCTTACTGGGCAGACTAAATGGACCTTACTGGTCTTTATCTTCCATCATGTACTGTTGTAAGAACATAAGAAATGCCATACTGGGTCAGACCAGGGTCCATCAAGCCCAGTATCCTGTTTCCAGCAGTGGCCAATATAGATCTCAAGCACCTGGCAGGTTCCCAAAAAGATACATAGGTTCCACAATGCTTATCCTCCATCAACTTAGCTGCAACATTTTGTAACAACTGGATCTTCCGTAAAACGTTTTTAGGGAGTCCTACATACTGTACACTCCATTTCCATAATCAAACCTTGTCAGTATGACTGCCTGAGTCACAATCCTGTAATTTATTGCTTGTCCCACCAATCACATATGGGAACTTTCAGCTGTAAAGTGTTATTGTCTTATTACCTCTGTCTACCTGCCACTCCCTCTGTAATGACGTATACAGACAGCCTAAGACTGAGATTACTCTGAACTGTTTAAAGTCAGTGTAACTGCATTGTTTCTTCCCTGAACTGATGGCGTAGATAACGCTCTAAATCTTGTCACAAATATATTAAATTAATCCACTCACAACTTGTTAAATGACCTTTAGGTTCACATAACTAAGTGGCTTAATGTGGAAACCATAATTTGTTTTTAATTATGAGTGTAATAGCTAGGCTGACAATTATCACATGCAGTTCCCCAAAATAAGGCTTTTAATGCTGTAAAGCTGACTCGCTGACTCTCTCGATATAGATAATTGCATATCACTATATGAAACAATAGTTACTTTTGAAGATGAACTGACTGATCTCATAGAATTTATTTATTTAAAAACTCTTACATACTGCTATTCTGCACAGAACATTCAAAGCAGTTTGGAACCACATAAAAACACCTTAAAACACAATATAAACATAACACCATTGATTTAGCATAAATGAGACTGTTCTACCAATCTACTGCCCACACCTCCTAAACTACCTACCAATTAGCCTCAAACGATGCTCACATTGAAACAGAAACGTTTTCAAACATCCAGCAAAAGCTGGCCTCATCCTGCTTCTGCCTCATCCTACCAGGCAACTTATTCCAGCATACAAATGCCACTACAGCGAAAGCTCTCCCCCTGACTGCTGCAGGTGAAATTCTCTGTGACCTGGCCCAATTCATGCTGGCAGAATCAGGCATGTTTGTGTCATGGAGGATGACGGGACTCGTGTGTGTGTGTGTGTGTGTGTGTGTGTGTGTGATGGGGTGTCATGGGTGCATCTGTGTTTGTGTCATAGGGGATGTTGGGTGTGTAAGTGTATGTCACGTGGGTGTTGGGAGGTACATGTGTGTGTGTGTGCATCTGTGTGTTGGTCATGGGGTTATTGGAGGAGCATGCATGTGTGTGTTTGTGTCATGGGGGTGTTGGCAGTTGCGCATGTGTGTGTGTGTGTGTGTGTGTCTGTGTGTGTGTGTGTGTCTATATCTGTGTCTGTGTCATGGGAGTTTGGCATCCCTGCCATTCAATACCCTCCCTCCTGTATTCTTTCTTCTTCTTTGCTTCACTCAACCATGTACTATCCCCTTCCCCTTCCAAGCAACTTTGCGCACTCTCTCTTCCTTCCCTCCCTTTCACTTCCTTACTTGCACTCTCCTATCAGTCCCTCCTTTAACCCTGCCCCTCTCTAATGCTCCACCCCTCTAAATCCTTCCTCCTTTCGAGCCCCACCCATTCCCTTATGCTTCCCTGTCATCCTCCTCTAACCCAGCCCCTTCTATTCATGCTCTCCCCGCTTACCTACCCTTTCCCCACTCTGCAGGCTGCAGCACCTCTCTTCGCACCAGCGGGACCAGGGACCCCCCCATAGCGTTTTCAGACCACAGACCTGTTCTTTACACCGGTGTGACCCAAGGACCTCCATCATCGTTTTATGACCACAGCCCTGCTTTTCACACTAGCAGGACCTAAGGACTCCTGCAGGTGGTTTCTGCTACAGCCCTATTCTTCATGCCTGCTCTTCACCTCACTGCTTTGTGGGGGGAATGACAGCATATGTATCCTTTTTATTTGTGCATATGCAAACATGCAGAGGAACAGACAAATTAAACATGCACAGAGGGAGCTCCAGTAGGAGCTATCGCTTATGCGCATCATGCCTAATGATATACTTTGAAATGACTCTATGCAAATGCTAGAAGCCTAAAAAAAAGGATGGGAGAGTTAGAATATATAGTACTGTATGAAGAGGTAAATATACGAGTTATGATGTATCTCAGAGACCTGTTGGCAGGAGGATAACCAATGGGGCACTGTGATACCAGGGTACAAATTTTATCACAGTGATAGGGTAGATCAAATTTCTGGAAGGATCACACTACAGTATATGTGAAAGAAGCCATTGGGTCAAACAGAATAAACGTGTTTTGTAGAATACAAAATGCATTTTAGAATCTTTATGGCTAGAAATTCCATTTGAAAAGGGACGGGAATAGCAGTGTGGGTATACTATCACCCACCTGGCCAGAATGAGCAGATGGATGATGAAATTTTGACAGAAATGAGAGAAATAAATAAGAGTTTACAGTACATCAGACCTGGACATTGTTTAAAATGTACTATCTTGGAAGCCTAGACAAGATACAGTATATTCTATGCTTTAAAAAAGATGGAAGAAAGGCCAAAGGACTACCACATGGTTTAAAGCTGAGGTGAGAGAGGCTGTTATAGCCAAAAAAGCATCTTTCAAAAAATTTGAAAAATGAACCAAATGAGGAAAACAGGACACAGCATAAACACTGGCAAGTTAGATGCATGATAAGGCAGGCAAAGAGAGAATCTGAAATGAAACTTGCTGTGGAAGCAAAAATTCATAATAAAACCTTTTTGAAGTACATTCAAAGCAAATGGCTTCTAAGGGAGTCAGTTGGATCATTCGATGACAGAGGGATAATAGGGGCACTAAGAGAGAAGAAGGCTATAGCAAAGAGACTAAGGGACATATTTAATAAAAGCAGCATTGGTAGCACGACATTGCATCACAATATCATGGAGACATGCTGCTAGTATGTTACATTCGCATGACATTGTGCTAACCAGCATGAAGGCACAGGTAATGCCACCCATTGAAGTAGCATTAGGTGCACCTGTACTAATTCAGCAACAGTTGTGCTTAGCACATGGCCATAAGACTTACGCAACCACAATGTGCCCTCAAGGGTCATATTATGCCCCTAAACCACTCTGTCCCCACTCATAAGAACATAAGATATGCCATACTGGATCAGACCAAGGTACATCAAGCCCAGTATTCTGTTTCCAACAGTGGCCAATTTAGGTCATATATAGCTAGCAGTTTCCCCAAAAGGCACAGGTTCCACAATGCTTGTACTGGGTCAAGCATTTATATCCTGGGTCCCTTCTTAATAATGGTTTATGGACCTTTCCTCCAGGAACTTGTCGAAACCTTTTTTAAACCCAGCTACACTAACAGCCTTTACTACATCCTCCGGTAACAAATTCCAGAGTTTGATTACACATTGAGGGAAAAAATATTTTCTTTTATTAGTCTTAAATAGTTTACCCTGTAGCTTCATTGCATGTCCCCCTAGTCTTTCTATATTCTGATAATGTAAACAATCGATCTACGTTTACCCATTCCACTCCGTTCATTAATTTATAGACTTCTATCATATCTCCCCTCAGCCGTCTCTTTTCCAGGTTAAAGAGCCCTAACCTTTTTAGCCTTTATTCATAGGAGTATCCTTCCATCCCCTTTACCATTTTGGTGGCTCTTCTCTGAACCTTTTCTAAAATCGCAATATCCTTTTTAAGATACGGCGACCAGAATTGCACACAATATTCAATGTGCGGTCTCACCATGGAAAGATATAGAGGCATTATAATATCTTTTGTTTTATTTTCCATTCCTTTCCTTATGATACCTAGCATTCTATTTGCTCTCTTGGCCACTGCTGCACACTGGACCAAGGGTTTTAACATGGTATCCACAATGACGCCTAAATCTTTTTCCTGGGTGGTGGTTCCTAATGTGGAACCTTTTATTGTGTAACCATAGTTTGGGTTGTTCTTCCCTAGGTGCATAACTTTGCACTTGTCCACATTAAATTTAATCTGCCATTTTGATGCCCAGTCTTCCAATTTATGAAGATCCTCTGGCAGTTTTCCACAATCCTCTTGGGTTTTAACAACTTTAAATAGTTTTGTGTCATCTGCAAATTTGATAACCTCACTCGTTATTCCGCTTTCCAGGTCATTTATGAATATGTCAAAAAGCAGTGGACCCAGCACAGATCCCTGGGGTACACCACTATTCACCTTTCTCCATTGGGAAAATTGGCCATTTATCCCTACCCTCTGCTTTCTATCTTTTAAGCAGTTCCTGATCCACAATAGTACACTGTCTCCTATCCCATGACTCTTTAGTTTTGCCAAAAGTCTCTGATGAGGGACCTTGTCAAAGGCTTTCTGAAAGTCCACATGCACTATATCAACCGACTCACCTTTGTCCACCTGTTTATTCACTCCTTAAAAAAAACATAACGGATTAGTAAGATAAGATTTTCCTTGTCTAAAGCCATGTTGACTGTCTCCCATTAGGCCATGACTATCTACATACTGAGTAATTTTATTCTTTATGATGGTTTCTACCATTTTTCCTGGTACTGATGTCAGGCTCACTGGTCTGTAGTTTCCCGGATCACCCCTGGAACCCTTTTTAAAAATTGGTGTTACATTGGCGATCCTCCAATCTTCAGGTATTAGAGATGATTTTAATGATAGTTCACAGATTACTAATAGCAGGTCTGCAATCTCATATTTCAGTTCTTTCAACACCCTTGGATGTATACCATCTGGCCCAGGTGATTTGCTACTCTTCAGTTTATCTAATAGTTGTAATACATCTTCCCGATCTATCGATATTTCCTTCAATTCTTCCACACCTTTAAATACCACTACAGTAATGGGTAAAATCCCTACATCTTCCTCAGTAAAGACCGAAGCAAAGAATTCATTCAGTCTCTCCATTATCGCCTTGTCGCCTCTTAGTGCCCCTTTAACCCCTCTATCATCTAATGGACCAACTGACTCTCTCACAGGTTTTTTGCTACGAATGTACTTGAAAAAGTCTTTATTTTGCGTTTTTGCTTCCGCAGCAAGCTTCTTTTCAAATTCTCCCTTTGCCTGCCTTATCAATGCCTTGCATTTCACTTGCCAGTGCTTGTGCTGTTTCCAGGTTTCGTAATTTGGCTCTTTTTTACATTTCCTGAAAGATGCTTTTTTGGCAACAACAACCTCTCTGACCTCACCTTTAAACCATGCTGGCAGATTTTTGGACTTCCTTCCACTTTTCTTAAAGCATGGAATACAGCTGGTCTGGGCTTCCACCTGGGTTTTATAGTGTGGTGCTATGCGCTATATGTCAGTGCAACACACTTGGCATACATTGAACCCTGTGCAACCTGGTAGCAAACATGACCCTAAATGAATCCTTTCCTTTAGTCTTTACTGAAAAAGATATAGTGGAGCTACCCATGCCAGAAAGGATATGGAAAAGGTGATAAATTGGAGAAATTGAAATAAATCCCTGTGAACCTGGAAGATGTAGTAGATCAATTTGACAAATTAAAGTGTAGCAAATCACCTGGACTGGATGGGATACATCCCAGGATGCTGAAAAAATCCAAAAATGAAATTACAGATCTACTATTAGTAATTTACAAAATATAAACAACTGAATATATATAAAATATGATTCTAGCACCACTGTAAATAGCCCACCCTGTATATAGCTCAAACAAATCAAGCACCCAACACATCCCTCACACAACTAAGTTTTATCCTCACTGCATGTACAACACACACACTTTACCTGATTGCTTGCTGTGATACCACCTTGATTATTAAGATAAGGCGGTTTAGAAATACTGTTAAATAAATAAAAAAATAAATAAATAAATTATAAATATCTTCTATAGAATCTGAAGATTGAAGGGTGGTCAATATACTGTTAATTTTTTTTTAAGGATTCTATGAGTGATCTGGGAAACTACAGACCTGTGAGCCTGAAATCGGTGCCAGGCAAATAGTAGAAACCATTATAAAGAACAAAATTACTGAACACATAGACAGATGTGGTTTAATGGAAAAAAGTCTGCATGGATTTAGCCAAAGTCTTTCTTCACTAGTCTACTATATTAAAAAAAAAAGAAAACATGAATGAACATGTATATAAAGATGAGTTGGTATAGTGTATCTGGATTTTTAGAAAGCTTTTGACAAAGTCCCTCATGAAAGCCTCTTGAAGAAATTAAAAAGATGGACTAGGAGGCAGTGTCCTATTGGGAAGTAGTTAAAAGATAGAAAACAGAGTCAATTTTCTCAATGGAGAAAAATGACTAGTGGAGTACGCCAGGTATCTCTGCTGGGACTGCTGCTTCTTAACATACATGTATATATAAATGACTTGAAAATGGAAACAAGTGAGGTAATCAAAATTGCAGGTAACACAAAATTATTCAAAGTTGTTAAATCCCAAGAAGATTGTGAAAGTTTGCAAAAAAACTTTGAGAAATTGGGAGACTTGACCTTCAAATGGTTAATGAAATATAATGTGGACAAGTTCAAAGTTATTGCAGTTAGGGAAGAACAACCCAAACTACAGTTACACAATGCAAGGTTTAACATTAGGAGTCACCACTCAGGAAAAGGATCTAGGTGTCATCTTAGATAATACCTTGAACAACTCTATTCAGTGTGCAGGAATGACCAAGAAAGCAAATAGTGTTCTAGGAATTATTAAGAAAAGAATGGAGAATAAAACAAAGTGTATGATAACACCTATGTATCACTCCGTGATGTGACCTGTCTGTACATTGATTATTGAGTGCATTCTGGTTGCTGCATCTAAAAAAAAGATATAACAGAATTAGAAAAGGCGCAGAGAAAAGCAACCAGAATGATCAAAGGAATGGAAGGATATCCCTTTGAGGAAAAGCTTAAGGGCCCGATATTGAATGGGCGCATAGCTCAGACCATTCACCCTTAACCCCAGATATTCAATGCCCTCCAACAGCATTGAATATCTCGTTTGGGCGCCCTGGGGAAACCGCTACACAGCTTAACCGGTTAGTAGCGATATTGGACCGCTACCCAATTAGCATCCACTAGGTGAGCCAAATGCTTGCCTAGTTTGAGTACTGCTACTAAACATTTGTATAGTGCTACAAGGCGTATGCAACGCTGCACAGACACATGTAAAAGACGGTCCTTGCTCATCGGCGTGTACAATCTAGTCGAGACAGACAGCACAGTAATTGTAGACATGGGATACAGCTAGGGGGAAAGGTAAGAAAGCACAAAGGACATCAGGTGAGTCAAGATCCAAAAGTGGCAGCAAAGAGGTGAGTTTTCTGTCTGGATTTGAAAAGGGTCAGAGAAGGTGCCTGACATACAGACTCAGGTAGTTTGTTCCAAGCATAAGGAGCAGCAAGGTGAAAGGAGCAAAGTCTCGAGTTAGCAATAGATGAGGACAGATAGAAGCGATTTGCCAGAAGAACAGAGTTCCTGAGGAGGGGGTGTAGGGAGAGATAAGAGGGGAAAGATAGTGAGGATCTGCAGAGTGAATGCACTAATAGGTCAGCAGGAGAAGTTTGAAACGGATGAGGAAATGGATAGGGAGCCAATGAAGAGACTTGAGAAGAGAGGTAAGATGAGCATGATGAGGCTGGAGGAAGATTAGCTGTGCAGAAGAATGTTGAACAGATTGAAGGGGAGAGAGGTGACTCAGAGGGAGACCAGCAAGGAGCAGGTTAAATAGTCTAGATGGGAGATGACTACGCAGTGGATACGTGTCTTAGTGTATTCAAAAAGGAATGGCTGTGTGTGGAGATGGATGTGTGTGGAGAAGGAGAGAGAGGAGTCAAAGACGACCCCAAGGTTGTGAACTAAGGAAGCAGGAAAGAGTAGAGAGTTATCCATAGAGACTGAGAAAGGAGGAAGGGGAGGGAGGGTTTAGGGGGAAAAATAAGAAGCTCAGTTTTGGCCATGTTCAATTTCAAGCAGCGGTGAGATGTCCAAGGAAGAATGTCAAAAAGGCAGGCAGAGATCCGGGCCTGGATTGCTGGAGAGATTTCAGGTGTAGAGAGATAGATCTGGGAGTCATCAGCATAAAGATGGTACTGAAAGCCATGGGTACAGATGAGTGAACCAAGGGACTGGGTATATAGAGAGAAAAGGAGTGGACTGAAGACCGATCCTTGGGGTACAGCAATTGAGAGCGGTAGCAGTGGAGGAGGATCCACCAGAACAAACACTGAAAGAGCAATGGGAGAGATAAGAAGAGAACCAGCATGGCACAGAGCCCTTAAAACCAAGCGAGGACAAGGTATCAAGGAGAAGGTTGTGGTCAACAGTGTCAAAAGCAGCAGAAACGTCAAGAAGGATGAGAATTGAGTTAAAGGTTCTTGGATTTTGACAGGAGCAGATCACTGGAAACTTTGACAACAACTGTTTCGGTAGAATGTAATGGATGAAAACCAGATTTGTAGAGGATCCAGAAGGACTTGTGAGGAGAGAAAGTTGAGGCAATGGCGGTGAACCGCACGTTCAAGTAGTTTAGAAATGAAGGAGAGGAGCGAGATGGGTCGATAGTGAGAAGGACAGGTAGGGCCTAGTGAAGCGCTAACTGAATAGCGGTCCAATATTGCCGCTACCTGGTTACTGTCATTCTTTGCCCCTACTCCACCCTGGAATGCCCCCAACATTCTCCATTGCTAACCAGATAGCATAGGGAAGTGTAAGGGGCATAGACTGAGATATTCAATGGCATTAACTATATAGATGCCATCAAATATTCCCGTTTAAGGCATTTACATGGTTTACTGGGCTATAAACCATGTAAAAGCCTTTCGAATATCGGGCCCTAAAAGTTTAGGGCTCTTCAGTTTGGAGATGGCCAAGGGGAGATAAGATAGAGGTCTATAAAATGATAAGTGGAGTAGAACGAGTAAATGTGAATCAGTTGATCACTCTTTCAAAAAGTAAAAAGACTATGGAACATGAAATGATGCTACTAAGTAGTACACTTAAGACTAATCAGAGAAAACATTTTTTCACTTGGCGCATAATTAAGCTCTGGAAGTTGTTGCTGGAGGATGTAGTAAAAGCTTTTAATGTAGCTAGGTTTAAAATTTTTGACAAGTTCTTGGAGGAAAATTTCATAAACTATTATTAAAGTGGGCTGGGGAAATCCACTGCTTATCCCTGGGATAAGCAGCATGGAATCTGTCTACCTTTTCGGATCTTGTCAGGTACTTGTACTCCACTCTTTCAGTCACACATCCACCCCATTCATTCATACACACATAGACCTGAACCATACACTTGTACACACCACACTCAGTAACTCACTATCCCATGCAGTCAGAAGTCACTCATTTACTACTCACGCAGTCACACTCTTAGTCACCCACCTACCCCTTGTATTGATACTCATGCATACACCGATCGCTGCTGCACATTAGCAAACATCCCCTCACTCACTTTCCATACTTACACACACCTAAATCCACTCAGTTCAACATACACACATTCCTTGCATTCACTCATACACACACTCTTGCACAGAGACCTGAACAATAAACCTTTAGGAAGCTTTTCACCTTCTCCATACCTACAACTTCCACGTAAAAAAAGAGGTGACTTGGATTAGCCACTGTTGGAAACAGGATGCTGGGCTTGATGGATGTTTGGTCTGACCCAGTATGGCAAATATGTACTTATGTTCTTAGATTCATGTTTACTTCTTATGGTCTAGAGCTTCCTTTTCAAAGTCACTGTCAATCTTGAGAAGTCAAACTAACTTACATGACTATATTTGTTTCAGAGTTGGGGTGATATGCAAGGTTTGCATTAACAAAACAGAGAAGACGACAATCGGAGAACAGCAGGTGTTGCTTGGGTTCTGGGGCTGTACATCTGCTTTGACCAAAACAGATAAGCAAAAAGGAAAGGGTAAATTTATGAAAGAACAGAATTTTGACAGCTAGCATAATCTAAAGAAAGGATAAGGAACATTAGTTGGAATGAAGGGGGTCATGTGCTTTCTAACAAGAGTTGATAAGACACTTCATACTTTGAATCAGTGCAGCCTCAAAACAAGACCTCAGATACCCTCCCATCACAAAATCATCTTTCAAGAAGGCATATTGATTGGAAAAACCCTGCTCTCTTTAACCCTCATCTACCCACATAATTTGCCTGTATTTCCTACTGCCAGATAAAATATAGATGGGTGTGAAAAACTGCAAAGGAGTAAATAATACTAAAAAGTAATTTTAGTAGACTGACTTGGCATTTGCCTGTAAATAATGAGTTTACATCAGTAAATAACCTTCTGTCTAAGTAGCAATTTTAGAAAAAGCGTTATTTTCTCATGTATGTCTATGATACACACAATTTTGAAGGGGCTATGTTTGGAAGTTTGTTGGGTGGGCCTGAAAGGAATGCCTATATTTCCTATTTTGCAATGACAATACCCACATTTAAAAAAAAAATTGCCCATTGGTATTTACACCTGCTCCAAATCACTGCTTGTTTTGACTTAAGCTTTGAAGGAACGATTGAGGGAGCAATTGGGCTTTGGTGTTTAAAACCATCTGAAAAATCCAAATATGTGAGCTTTGTTGTCTCAACTGACTCCCCTTGGATATCAGTTTTATAAAATCTGGCACTTACACACGTAGGTTCAAAATCAGTTGTTTATACAAGGCCTGCTATCTACAGTGTCCAGAGCCCTAAGTAATACCACTCTTTCTCTGGTTGTGTTACTTTGTAAACTAGCTGTACCCACTGTTTGTGCAGCCAGCTACATGCGGTTTTCCACGATCTTAGAGCTATTTTACAAAGGGCTCAGTGTTCAGCAAGCCTTTTGTAAAATATACTTTAAATGGTGACTGCCCAGAGTATGAAAATCAGGTTTTAAGGAAAGAGCAGTCTTTCAGCAAACACACCCCAAGCCTTTTATTAAATATTTTTTGCAGTTCACAAGAAGGAGGAGGAGTTCTAGCTCCCGGACTGTGTTGATAAAGTGTCAGAGTCTGCATACTTTGGGTAGGAAGAATAAATAGGTATATTTCAGCGAAGTGCTTTTGGCATGTGTAGAGTTGTTGAGCTGATTCCTATTGCTAAAAGCGTTCAGTTTTAGGAACAGTTTGTTTGCTTGTCTTTTCTTTGGTGTGCTAAGCAAACCTTTCACATGAAAGATAGTAAAGGGGAAAAGAAAACACGCTCTTTCTTGCCAGCCTAGGAACACACTGTTCTTTGGAACAATGAGGGGGCAGATTTTAAAGTATAGCAGCCTAAATATTTTTGCCATAATAGAAGAAAAAAAAGTCCATTTTGGATCACTTAATCATTATACTCTGTTCCTCACAGCCATATGTTATATATTGATATTAGGGAACGATCAGCTGATCTAATGTTAGTATGGCTCAGAAAAATAGTTGCCAACTGGATAAAGCATTAAATGAAATATGCATGAAAGCAACTGGATAAAGGAGAGTTATATTACTTGCAGAGGGAAATTGTTTGGAGTTTCCACTGGGGGAAATATATTGAAAGTCAAAGCGTTCAGTGTGGCAGGACCAGAGCACTGGAATACATTTGCAGCAGGACTGAAGGGAATGTTGAATTTATTGATATTCAGAAAAGGGTTAAATATCCTCCTATTCCTTTGAAAGGATTATAGTAAGGGAATTAGGTAAGCATCTGGGTAATTATTTCATTACAATGTATTGTCTGCTTTTTTTGAAGAGTTTCACTCAAGGTAGTGTAAAGCGAGGTTAAGCTAGTCATATACAGTAGCAAGAAATTCCCCTTACTGTCTTACAATTAGGGCATATAGTAGATAAACAGCAGCAAAGTATAACAAATAGTTAAGTAGTACACAAATAATGGACAATGAATTAATCTGGAACTGTAGATAGTATTGTGAATTAGCCTAGTCCTCTATATCAATGGTTCCCAAACTATGGGTTGCACATTTATTTGGAGTTGCAAGCATGTCTCTGAATAAAATTAAATATGCATGTATGTTCACAGTACAGGTGCACAGCAAGCCCACGCTTTCTGTTAGCCATGTGTGGGGAGAGTGCAGAGTATAGATTAGGTTACATGCCTGCCAGAAGCTAGGAGGAACTTTTTAAAAGAATGAAATGTCAGCAGGTAACTTTGCTGCTGTTGCTCTCACTCTCTACCTAATTATCTCTTCAAACCTGCACCCTTCCTCCCTCACTTGTGGTGTGTATCACTACCATAGATCGAGGCCTTCCTCCCTTACCAACCATGTGCATCACCTACACAGATCCAGGCCTTCGTCCCTCACTTGTGGCTTGCATCACTACCACAGATCCAGGTCTTCCTCTATCACCTCCAGTAAGCACCTCATCACAGATCCAGGTCTTCCTCCCTCACCTCTGGCATGCATCACTACCACAGATCCAGGTCTTTCTCTGTCACCTCCAGTAAGCACCTCATCACAGATCCGGGCCTTCCTCCCTCATCTCTGGCATGCATCACCAGCACAGATCCAAGTCTTTCTCCCTCACCTCTGGCATGCATCACGACCACAGATCCGGGCCTTCCTCCTTCACCTCTGGCATGCGTCACTACAACAGATCCAGCTCTTCCTCCCTCACCTCTGGCATGCATCACCAGCACAGATCCAGGTCTTCCTCCCTCACCTCTGGCATGCATCACCAGCACAGATCCAGATCTTCCTCTCTCACCTCTGGCATGTATCACCAGCACAGATCCGGGCCTTCCTCTCTCACCTCTGGCATGCATCACCAGCACAGGTCCAGGCCTTCCTCACTCACCTCTGGCATGCATCACCAGCAGAGATCCAGGTCTTCCTCCCTCACCTCTGGCATGCATCACCAGCACAGATCCAGGTCTTCCTCCATCACCTCTGGCATGCATCACCAGCACAGATCCAGGTCTTCCTCCCTCACCTCTGGCATGTATCACCAGCACAGATCCAGGTCTTCCTCCCTCACCTCTGGCATACATCACCAGCACAGATCCAGGTCTTCCTCTTTCACCTCTGGTAGGCACCATCACTACAAGTCGGGGTCTCCTCCCTCACCTTCAGTGTGTCTCAGTTCTAGAAAGTTTTTGCTTTTGGTCATCGCCACTCCATCCAAAAAAGGAGGACAAGGGGGCCAGAATCACCCTGATTCACCTTCTTCTGCAGCTCTGATCAGGCAGAGCTAAAGTTACTGAAAATGGAACCAACAGGGGAGAGGAAATAGGGTTGAATGAGACGGAGTGGCACAGAGGGAAAAGAATGAGTAGGTATCAGTCTTGGGGGTTAGTCTGTAAAGGAGTGAGGGGTGAGTCGGAGGTGGGGGGAGGCCAAATGAATGATTGAATCTGGAGGGAGGGGGGGTAGAAGGAGGGAATTGATGGAGTGAACTTAGGGGGAATAAGTCTGGCAGAAGTGAGCCTGGGGAGCTGCGGGGGGTAGGGGGGGGGGGTGGGGGGGAGCGGGGAGAGGATATAATAGATTGAATCTGAGGGGAAGAGAGAAACAGGGATGACTGAGGGGGGGGGGTGGGGAATAGTGGATGAATGGTTGGTTGAGCTCAAGGGAAGTGATCCTAGGGCTAAGAGTGGCTGAGTCTCAGGGTGGTTGAGTCTGGGGAACTTACCCAGGGTCAGGAAGAAGAGAAACAGAATAAGCAATGACGGGATAAATCTGAGGAAGGTGGCACTGGGAGGTGTGAGAGAGGTAGTAAATCATCAGTGAGGACTGAGGATGATGACTGAGTTGTTGTTTCTGGGAAGGATGAAGAAGTAAAGGGTGAGCAAGAAGGGATGGGCAAGAAGGAAATAAGCCTGAAGAGACAAGAGAAGGGAGAAAGGAGGGTAGGTGCATAGGTTGGACAGAAAGGAAGGTGGCATAAGAGGGAAGGGAAAGGAAGTAAAAGAAGAAAGGGAGTAGAAGAGAGATGAAGGAATAGGATGGCTCTTACATTGTACCCAGCCACTCATCACTCATCACCTGCCCACTCAAATCCACTCACTCACACATCCACCCCCATTCATTCATACACACATAGACTCAAACTATATACACTTATACACATTCACCTGCCTATTCACTCTAACACCCCACACCTATAATTCACTATCCCATGTAGTCAGAAGTCACTCATTTACTATTCATGCAGTCTCACATTTGCTCACAAACCTATTTACTCATGAATATGTAGATCCCAGCTACACACTTGTAAACATCACCCCCCCCCCCCCGGTGTGTATGTGTGTGTGTGTAGAAACATCACTCTCTACACATACACACACCTAAATCCACTCAAACACCTCCCTTCCCCTGTAATCACTCTCACACACTTGCACAGAGACCTTGTCTATATACCTTTAGGAACCCTTTCACCTTTTCCTACCCACACCTCCACCTAAATAAGAGGAAGTCTTCCCCGATGTCTCAGTGACTGTGCTGCAGAAAGTTTGAGAAGTTGAATCTGTGCTTGTAAGCCCATGTATCTCATGCAAGGTGAATACATCAGATAATTACTTTAAAAAACATAGATTTGCATATTTATGTTATTGAATCTTTAGGAAACACAGTGAATGTACTGCTACTATATTGTTTGTGCAATAATTTGCTTTCGATACCATCTGGGGTCATGTGAATTTCACTGGTCACCAGTTTTTACAAAAGTCATGTTACTGAAATAAAAATAGTCATTTCTTATCAATTTTTATATGCTGAACACGAATATGACAGTGAAATTGCAAAGTTGGCTCTAGTTTTTTTTGTAATCTACAAGAATTAATGTTTACATCACGAAATGCATGTCAATAGTAAATATAATAGGCCTTCGGTTAATACCTGTAAAAAAACAAGTCATAGACTACTTCTTAGATTTTTTTCACCTGTCTCTTGTTCGGGAGCTTCTCTGGGGAGTGTCCAGCAGTAGTCAGCCAGCATTGTAGTGGACCATTTTCCCTGGTATATTTGCTCCATTGTTGCGATATCCTGGTGAAAACGTTCGCCCTGTTTATCACTAACCATACCACAGTTGCCAGGAAAGAAATCGAGAAGGGAATCAAGGAAATGGATCTTTAGAGACATATTGCAGCCAAGTTTCTGATACTGCATCAGCATGTCTTCTGCTAGTTTCTTGTAGTTTTCTGCCCTAACATTCCCGAGAAAGTTTGTTGACACTAGCGAAAAGCATTCCATGCTTGTTTCGCATCACCCTGCAGCAAGTTGTTGAACTGGTCATCTTTGAAGAGCTCTCGAATCTGAGGACCCACAAAAACTCCCTCTTTAATCTTTGCTTCGCTGAGTTGAGGGAATTTTTCATGCAGATATCGGAAAGCTGGCGAAGTGCGGTCCATGGCTTTCACTAAGTTTTTCATCAAACCTAGTTTGATGTGAAGGGGTGGTAGCAGGATTTTGTGAGCCTCAACCAGAGCTGGGTGCTGGATATTCTTCTCTCCAACTGTTACATTTTGTCTGCGATTCCATTCCTTCCGCAAGTAGTGCCAATCCCTTGCTTGGCTATCCCACTCACATAAGAAACACATGTATTTTATATATCCCTGCTGCTAAAAGGGCAACTACCTTCAAGTCACCACAGAGGTGCCAGCTGTACTTGTTATAGTTAATGGAAGTCAGTAGATGCTTTAAGTTATCGTATGTCTCTTTCATGTGGATGGCATGTGCTACTGGAATAGATAGACGGTTTCCATTATTCAAAAGCACAGCCTTCAGACTCAGTTTCGAAGAGTCTATAAATAGTCTCCAATCTTGTGTGTCATGAGTGATTTTTAAGGCATTCATGAGGCTTTCAATATCGCAACAGAATACCAGATTACTTTCCTTTCTGAAGAAAGGCTGCAACTGCTGGTGGCGCTTTCGATATGAAGTAATGTTGACATCTTCTTCTAGAAGATTCCATTGTTGGAGTCTTGATCCTAGCAATTCTGCCTTGTTCTTGGATGTCCAAATCATGAACCAGGTCATTTAGTTATTCCTGTGTTATTATGTGTGGAGTTGATATGCATCCCAGTGAAAATCTGGGTCACTGCATGCTGACGGACCAGGAGAAGAACAGGTTGGCTCACCCTTGTCCTCATCAGATGAATCAAGAGAATATTCTGATGGAGGTTCTGGAAAAGGAAGTCCCTCACCATATGGAACTGGCCTCAATGCAGACGGAATGTTTGGGTAGACTGTGCTCGACTTCTTTTGCTTCATTATTCCGCTGGAAAGAGGAGGAACCAAGCAGAAGTAACAGTCATTTATGTGGTTGCTTGGCTCTCTCCACACCATGGGGACTGCAAACAGCATTACATAGAAACATAGAAACATGATGACAGAAAAAGACCACAAGGCCCATCTAGTCTGTCCTTCCATAACAACAACTACAACAGTCCACTTTTTACCTTTAGAGATCCTCTGTGTTGGTCCCATGCTTTTTTGAATTCAGTTACTGTCCTCATCTCTACCACCTCCACTGGGAGACTATTCCACGGATCCACTACTCTTTCCGTAAAGAAATATTTCCGCATATCACTCTTGAATCTATCTCCCTTCACCCTCATCCCATGTCCCCTCGTAGCAGAACTTGCTTTCAATTGAGAGAGGCTCTCTCCCTGAACATTTATGCCACGGAGGTATTTAAACATCTCAATCATATCTCCTCTATCCCGCCTTTCCTCTAAGGTGTACATATTAAGATCCTTAAGTCTGTCCTCATATGCTTTATAATGAAGCCCATTAAGCATTTTAGTAGCAACCCTCTGCACCGACTCCATCCTGTTCACATCCTTTTGAAGGTGCGGTCTCCAGAATTGCACACCATACTCCAAATGAGGTCGCACCAAAGACTTATACAGAGGCTTTATCACCTCCTTTTTTCTGCTAGTCATTCCTCTCCGTATGCACCCAAGCATCCTTCTAGCTTTTGCCGTCGCCTTTTCTACCTGTTTAGCTACTTTAAGATCATCAGACACAACCACGCCTAGGTCCCGCTCTTCTTTAGTGGACAAAAGTACTTCACCTCCTATACTGTATTGCTCCCTTGGATTGCTGCAGCCCAAATGCATGACCTTACATTTTTTAACATTAAATCGCAGCTGCCAAATTCTAGACCATTCGTCAAGCTTAGCTAGATCCCTCCTCATGTTATCTACACCTTCCTGGGTGTCTACTCTATTGCAGATTTTGATATCATCCGCAAAGAGGCAAATCTTACCCGACAGCCCTTCTGCTATATCACTAACAAAGATGTTAAAAAGAATCAGACCAAGGACAGATCCCTGGGGCACACCACTGGCAACATCCTTCTCCTCAGAGTGAGCTCCATTTACTTGTACTCTTTGTCGCCTCCCACCCAACCAATTTCTAACCCAAGCAGTAACTTTAGGGTCCATCCTTAGGGTGCTCAGTTTGTTTATAAGTCGCCTGTGAGGAACAGTGTCAAAGGCTTTACTGAAATCTAAATACACCACATCTAGAGCTCTCCCTCGGTCCAACTCCCTGGTCACCCAGTCAAAGAAATCAATCAGATTTGTCTGACAAGACCTGCCTCTGGTGAATCCATGCTGCCTCGGATCCTGTAATCCGCCGGACTCCAGAAACCTCACTATTTTCTCTTTCAGCAGCGTTTCCAATAATTTACTCACCACTGAAGTTAAACTAACCGGCCTGTAGTTTTCAACCACATCCTTACTTCCGCTTTTGTGTAAAGGCACCACATGAGCCTCTCTCCAGTCCTTTGGCACCACTCCCGACTCCAACGAGGCATTGAAAAGGTCAGTCAGTGGAGTTGCTAGAACGTCCCCAAGTTCCCTCAGTATTCTAGGGTGTATCCCATCCGGTCCCATCGCTTTGTCTACTTTAAGTTGAGCTAGTTTCTCACGAACACAGTCTTCTGAAAATTGTTCAAGATGTCCCTCGCTTCTGTTCTTATTTGTGGGTGTTTTCTGAGGTCCTGCTCCTGGTTCTTCATCTGTGAACACAGAACAAAAGTATTTGTTAAGCAATTCCGCTTTATCCTTATCAGTTTCTACATATTCCCCCCCTGCACCCTTGAGTCTGACAATACCACTTTTGCCCTTCCTCTTCTCACTAATATATCTGAAAAATGTCTTATCCCCCCATTTTATTGCATTGGCTATTTCCTCCTCCTTTTGAATCTTTGCCTTCTTGACTACTTTGCTAGCTTCTCTAAGTTTTTCCAAATACAGACGCCTGTCTTCCTCTCTCTGTGATCTCTTGTATTTCATGAAGGCCTCCCTCTTTTTCTTCACTTTTTCAGCTACTTCCTTCGAAAACCATAGCGGTCTCCTGTTCCTTTTGCCTTTATTTTCCATTTTAACAAAAAGGTTGGTTGCCTTTAAAATACCCCCTTTCAGTTTTGCCCACTGTTTTTCTACATCCCCCAGCTGTTCCCATCCCACTAACGACTTGATTCATTGATGGTCTTTTGCAATTCAACCACTGTGAAAGCTGTGTTGTACATGTAGCACATGTACATATATGCGGGTCCCAAGGCTTGTCTTGGTCACCAATCTTGTATTCGAAGTAAAGATGATATACCTTCTTCAGTTGAGAAGTGATACTTTTCTTCTGGTTGGCAAATGTCACTTCCCCATAAATGTAGCAGAAATTGTCAACGGTATTAACACACTTTCGCGGCATTACTGTTCTGTATTGTACCTAAATGGCTAAAATTATATGATTAATAAAAGTTACATGTAACAGTAGCTTAAACTGTCTCGCACACAGTCTGAAATATTTTAAATGCTCAACCTTTCTGTGTATAGTACACTGCTGACGTCAGATGGCTTCAGCAGCCGTCTGGCAGTAGTATTACATTGCATCAGAAAATGATGCAATCAACTCTGGATGATGTGTACATGCTGGTATTATGCAATGTGATGCAATATTACATCATTCAAGGCTTATTTGGGATGTTGTTGATGTCCTACTGGATAAATTTACACAGTGAAACGTCAAAAATGAACTACATGCAATATCTTCAAAACGAGAGCCAATACATTTTTTTAATGTTATATTCATGTTCAACTCACCAAGATACTACAGATCAGGGCCTTTTAAAGTCAGTAACGATTTCAATGTTGACCAGTGTTCAATGGCTAAAAGGGGGTCACTGAATAATACTGAAGAAAAGTGATCTGACTGATTGTGGAAATTATCGCACAATCGCTCTGATCCCACATGCCAGCAAGATTCAGCAAAGACTACAACCATACCTGGAACGAGAACTGCCTGAAGTGCAAGCAGGGTTCAGGAAAGGGCGAGGAACAAGAGACATCATCATGGATCTGAGATGGATCCTTGAAAAGACAAAAGAATACCAAAAGGATATCCATATGTGTTTTATTGACTATAGGAAGGCTTTTGACTGTGGTAAACCATGAGAAACTCTGGGCCACATTAAGAAGCATGGGTATATCAGAACACCCGCTAGTTCTCTTGCACAACCTTTACATTGATGAAGAAGCAACAGTTTGAATGGAACTAGGAGAAACAGAATGGTTTAAAATCAGCAAAGGGGTATTCAGCAAGGCTGCATACTTTCCCCCTACCTCTTAATTCATATGCAGAATAAATCATCAGAGAAGCAGGACTATATGAAGACAACCAAGGTATGCAGATTAGTGGAAGACTTATCAACAACTTTCACTATGCTGATGATACCTCCATTTCTGGCTGAAAATGAAGATGATCTGAAACATTTGCTTCTCAAGATCAAGGAACATAGTCTTAAAATGCGTCTGCGCCTTAACATGAAGAAGACAAAGGTCCTGACAACTGGCAAAATCAATAAGTTCATCATTGATGGAGAAGAAATTGAAATAGTTGACAACTTTAACTTAATTGGATCAATAATCAATAAAGAAAGGACTAGTTTAGATCAACTATCCAGAGGGTCGCCAAGAGTTGACACCAACTCAACCACACTTAACAACAATAGCAACAATAACAAAATGGGGTCACATTGAAAAAAGGTTTGTGAAGCACTGCTCTATATTGCTATGATGTTAATATGTTTTGTATCTCACACAGTAAAGAAAGATACAAGAAACATTATGTATCGAAGGGCTACACATTTCCTATAGTCTGTCTGCTTTTCTTTCTCATTCAGTGCCATAGATCAGTGGTTTACAAACCTGTCCTAGGAGACTCCAGCTAGTCAGGTTTTCAGGATATCTGCAATATCTATTCATGAGATAGATTTGTATGCACTATATGACAGGGTCCCACAGGACAGGTCTGGAAACTACTGCTATAGATCACTTCATCATAACTATACATCATAACCATCATTTTCCTATGTGTTTATTCATAGGCGGCTCTATAATGAGGCCAAGTGAGGCGGTGGCCTCAGGTGGCAGATTTTTGGGATTTTTGGGGGCGGCAAAATTGCCGTCACCGCCTCACTCAGCCTTCAAAAAAAAAAAAAAAACCTCCGGTGCAAGAAGCAGCTGCCGCTGCTGCTCCAACGGCGGCAGCGGCAGAATGAGGAGCTCCGAGGCCCCCCCGCCCCCCCCGGAGAGCCTGCTGGTTTCCCCAGCTCCGCTTTGCAGAGCCATGGTGAAGGGACAGTGTTTCCCTTAATCATGGCTCTGTTAAAGCTGAGCCCGAGGTGCTGATGGGAAACAGGATTTCCTGGGATTTCCTGTTTCCCATCAATGCCGTGGGCTCAGCTTTAACAGAGCCGCAGTTAAGGGAAACACTGTCCCTTTGCCGCAGCTCTGCAAAGCGGAGCCGGGGAAACCAGCAGGCTCTCCGGGGGAGGGGCGGGGGGGGCGGCCGCGGGGCTCCTCATTCTGCCACTGCTGCAGCTAGAGCAGCAGCAGCAGCTGCTTCTTAAGCTGGAGTTTTTTTTTCAATTTCCCTGGGTTGGGGGGAGGGGTCTAGGACTGGAACTGGGCTGATGGGGGGGTAGGACAGGAACTGGACTGATTGGGAGGTTTAGAACTGGAAATGGGCTGATGGGAGGTTAGGAATGGTAATGGGCTATGGGGGGGGGTTGGAACTGGAAATGGGCTGATGGGGGTAAGTACTGGAAATGGGCTGAACAGGAGGGGGCTAGGAAAGGTAATGGTCTATGGGGGGGGGTTAGAATTGGAAATGGGCTGATGGAGGGGGGTTAGGACTAGAAATCAACTGATGGGGGTTTAGAACTGGAAATGGACTGATCAGGAGGGGGGCTAGGACTGGTAATGGGCTATCGGGGGGGTTAGAACTGGAAATGGACTGATGGGGGGGTTAGGACTGGTAATGGGTTATGGGGGGGGGTTAGAACTGGAAATGGGTTGATGGGGGGTTAGTACTGGAAATGGGCTGATCAGGAGGGGGGCTAGGACTGTTAATGGGCTATGGGGGGGTTAGAACTGGAAATGGGCTGATGGGGGGTTAGGACTGGAAATCGACTGATGGGGGTTTAGAATGGAAATGGACTGATCAGGAGGGGGGTTAGGACTGATAATGGGCTATCAGGGGGGGTTAGAACTAGAAATGGGCTGATGGGGGCTTAGGACTGGAAATGGGCTGATCAGAGGGAGCTAGGACTGGTAATGGGCTATCGGGGGAGGGCTAGGACTGGAAATGGATTGATGGGGGTTTAGAACTGGAAATGGGCTGATGGGGGGGGGGTTAGGACTGGTAACGGGTTATGGGGGGAGACTAGGACTGGAAATGGGCTGATTGGGCTGCTCGGACTGAAAATGGACTTATTGGAGGGTTACGACTGGTAATGGGCTGATTGGAGGGCTAGGACTGGGGTGGGCTGATAAAGGGGATAGGACTAGAAATGGGCTGGGACAGGAAATGGGCTAATAGGGGAGGGGAGGAGATTGCTGCTGGTCCTGGAAGAAAACTAGGGGTTAGGGCTACAAATGGGCTGATGCGGGGAGGGGGGGTGGTAGAATAGGACTGGAAGGGAGTGGATACTCAGAGGGTCTGCCAGGGGAAGGATGGGGCAGGAAGGGAAGGAGGGGGCTGGAAAGGAGCTGACACCTGGAATGTACTGAAGGGGGACTGGAAGGGAACTGACACTTGGGGATGGGAGTGGTAGTGGGAGTGGTAGCTGGGTAATAGGGAGGAGGCTGGAAGGGAGCTGACATGTGAATGGCACTGGAAGAAAGATGGACAGAGGGTAGGGTGGCTGGAAGGGAGCTGACTGGGGGGTGGCACTGAGAGTGAACCTGAGCTGATACCTGGGATGGTATTTGGACTAGAAGGGGCTGGACAGTGGGAAAGGAGGGGGACTGGAAGGGAATGGACACAAGTGGCAGTCAGGGGAATGCAAGGTGGTTGACATTGGAAGGTATTGGGAGGGGAGGACAGGAAAGGGGACTGATACTGGGGAGGGTTACTGAAACTGGAAATGGGCTGATGGAAGGAAGTGAAGAAAACAAAAGAAGAGATAAGAAATGGCAAATGGACCATGGACCATAGACCACAGAAAGAGAGCTAAGAGAAGACAGGAAAACAGAAGCCTCAGATCGGGACCAGCATGATCAGAGAATAAAATGGTCAGACAACAAAGGTAGAAAAAATAATTTTATTTAATTTTGGTGATTGGACTTTGTGCCATTTTTATATTTTACACAGTATTGAGGAACTGCATCTTTTATTTATCTGATGTTGCACTGCATGTGGACTCTGGTTTCTTGGGGTTTCAGTTTAAATTTTGTCTACATATTTTTATTTTTACTTTAGACTGTGGTTGCTTATTCTGTACTTGGTGAAGGTCGATGTTGTGCGTGTGTGACTGAGGTCAGGTGTTCCGTTAACATGCAGTTTGTATATAAAGATCTATACTATACTGTAGTAATTTGACTTGTGATGCTTTTTTTGGATGGGCTCCTTATGTGACTTTTGGAAGTTTGTGCTAATATGGTATGGTTTGCTTTTTGTTGTAAGGTTTTTTATTAGTTCACAATATGCCTGGTACTGGAGAATAGTGGTTGTTGTTGTTGTTGTTAGTGAGATGATCAGAATCAGATTTTATTTTTAATATTGAGTTCTGTGGGTGAATGTCCTGGTTCTGCTCTGCACCTACTGTGGATGCAAAATATATGTTGAAAAAGAAAAAGGGAGAGCCATAATGCAGTTTTTAACAAAATAAAATGGGTTATAATTTAGTTTTATAAACTGTGCTATTGAGTCTTGCTGTCTTTTAGTTCCTTGGTGTGCAAAGAGGACCGTACCTAGCCCTCTGCAAGCAGTGCAGCCGCACAGGGCGCAAAGGCTTGGGGGGCACATTTCGGCTCTCTGCTGTTGCCTTGCTGCTGCTGGCAGTACAATAGCAGACAGTTAAAATGCGCCCAAAGCATTTTCGCAGCACTTTAAGCAGGTCTGGTCCCTCCCTCCTTCGACACGATGTCAGAGCAGGGAGGGACAGATCTGCTTAGAGTGCTGGCGCCTTTCAGATTGGGTGCATGCCCCCCTCCTCCTCCCCATACCTCCGCCCAGTGCTGCCTGCTCTCTCTCTGCTGCCAGCGCCGCCGTGAAAAAAACAGAGGGCGGCAGCAGCAGCAGGAAAAGAGCAGGCAGCGCTGGATGGAGGTATGAGGGGAGAGGGGTGTGCGCGCCCGAGTTGCAAGTCGCATAAGGCGCGATTGCAGTTCGGTACAGCCCTGTGTGCAAACATCTTGCATTTCCTCCATATAATCGAATCAGCTTTTTGATTTGGTTCAGTCTCTGATTGGATTTCTGAAAAAGCCCTGCCCCCTCTAAGGTGATGTGGGGGGGGGGGGCACCATCTCATTCTTCGCCTCAGGCAGCAGACTGCCTTGAGCCGCCCCTGTGTTTATTTATCTGCATGTATTACTCACCTGTCTAAAAGTCTAGGTGAGCTACAAACCACACACACAGGAAAACCAATTCAAAATACTAATAATACCTCATAAAATAAGCATAAAATGACATATAGGGGTATGTTTACTAAACTGCGTTAGTGCAATTCGCGTTAGGAGCCGCGGTAGTGAAAGAAACCCCAAATAAGGACATGGGCGGTACATCGTCACCACTACCGCGTGTTAGAAAAATTAACGAGCGTTACCGGGCGCCGTGCCGCGTTACTGCGCGTTAATCGTAAGAAGACGTACAGACACAAAGCACTGAAACAGAGCTGTAGCACAATGGTTATGGTACTGACTGCTGTTACAGGCAGCATGGGTTCAAGTCCCCAGTGTGCCTAACGCAGCAGGCTGTCCCAGGCATCACCCTGTACTTTACAGAGGGAAAGAGGAAGCATGTTTTTCGTTACTCTGAGTATTAGTGTCAGGAAAACACCCTCGGAGTGTTGCGAGGTTGCGTGCATTGGTACGTGCGTAGCTGCGCACGTACAATCGTGCGTGGGTACGTGTGTTTTTACCAGTGTGGGCATCTTATTTTACAGACTCTGTAGGGTGTCTTGCACCTATGCATTATGCTAGCAGATGTACGTGTGATGGCCTATGGTTTATCAGAGCCTGTGAGCAGGTGCTGGGGTTTCACAGGGTTGGATTGTGCCAGTCACACCCATGATGCACTGCACATGCAAATCAGCTGTCCACAGATACACACCATGGGGAATGCACCCCCACAGCACCTCGGCCTGGTAGGGGGGACTGACCATGTGCACCCCCACAGCACCTCGGCCTGGTAGGGGGTACTGACCGTGTGTTGTACTGGCACAGAGTAGCTACACACCGTCACATTGTGCGGGTACTGTGCTCACCCTGAGGGTGCAGTGAGGCACCCAGCACCAGGTCCACAGCACCGTCCATGGTACAGGTCCAAAGCAGTGTTAATGTGTGAGATAGGTAGGTTCTGCAGGACCACTTTGGACATCGCTGTCTGTTTCAGTCAGGTGTAGCCCCCATGCACCACCACCCCCTCCCCCAGGGCTGAGGGTGGCAAGCAGGGTCTCCCATCAAAAGATCCACAGTCTACCTCACTGCAAAGGTGGCAGTGGAGGGGAACATTAACCCTAGTCCTGCTAAAGAACAGACACTCCACAGGGCAGTCAATGCAGCTCTGTACACAGCCATAACACAATAGCAGACAGACATTAGGCTGCACCCCACCACTATCTGATATTCCCCTGGTGCAAGCCATTAGCCACTCCATCACAACACCTACTAGCTGCAAACAGTCTGCTAGTGCCCAGTGGAAATGCCTGCACCCAGAACTGGGATGTCAGCATACACAGCAAGCAGATACATCAGTGACTAGGCCCCAAAAAGAAACCCATATTTATCACATGAGAGAAATACTAGATAGCATTATGGGAGTGCCTAGCCATGCTGTGGTCACTGCACAGTCAGCATGAGAGTGATCTCTCAGCAGGATATACTGAGGTCACCTTGTCTGTGTAGGTGGTGGCCGGGCACTGCAATGTGCCTGTCACTGCCCTATGCCCTGTGCAGATGCACCCTGGCCAGGCCACCCTGTCCGGCCTATACCCATGGTACCTTGCTCCTCATTATGCACATTGGCAGCCCAATACTGGCAACATTGCTGGCAGTGTGGGCTGTGGAAGGTGTTTGCAGCCACCACACACTGGATAGACCAGGGGTCTCCAACTCCAGTCCTGGAGGGCCGCAAACCAGTCAGGTTTTCAGGGTATCCCTAATGAATATGCATGAGATATATATGCATTAGAAATAGCCTGCCATACTGACTGGTTTGTGGCCCTCCAGTGCTGGATTTGGGGACCCCTGCCGTACACCTCTGTCATGTATGATTGTGAGCGGGCAAGCTACAGATGTCCTCGACATCAAAAGGGTAGATAGAATGTGTCATATCCCTCCTCGTTTCTCACCACCACCAAAAAGTTGTCTAATAGACAATATTTTGGTGGTGGTGAGAAGCGAGGAGGTATGTGACACATTCTATCTACTCTTTTGATGTCGAGGACATCTGTACCTTGCCCACTCACAATCTTAAATGACAGAGGTGTAAGGTGGGGGTCCCCAAATCCAGCACTGGAGGGCCACAAACCAGTCAGTTTGACAGGCTATTTCTAATGCATATATATCTCATGCATATTCATTAGGGATACCCTGAAAACTTGACTGGTTTGCGGCCCTCCAGGACTGGAGTTGGAGACCCCTGGGATAGACAGACAGCCACCCCCACACCTATGCCAGCATTGTGCTACTATAGAGGTGGTCAGCAGCCATACCCACCACACCAGTCCTGGGCATAGTACAGGCATGGATATGGTACACAAGACTGTTGGGGGGTCACTCCCCAGGGTGGTGAACACTGTCAGAGACCAGACCTGCAGCACACACCGCAGACATCAGAATGATTGTTATGGTGGAGCTCAATGAGCAAAATGTGCTTAACATAGGAATTGATATCTGACAGTTATCATAGGAAACGTTTGATAGCTCTGTACCATATACCCAGGTGTAGGGTGGCATTGCTAAGGTATGCAACTGCTAGTGTTGGGAGATACAGGCAGGGCCCAATTTCTTGCCTCTCCAGGAGGCATTGGCCAATGGGGCCTGTGGGTGGGTGTGTGGCCCTGTTGGCTGCTGCTTTATGGCAGAGTTCCCCAACTCCAGTCCTGGTGTTCCAAACACTGTTCGGGTTTTCATGCTGTCCCTCATAAATATGCATGAGCTACATCTGAATACCATGGGGGTGGTGCATAGCTATGCAGCACAGGCATCTTTATTAGAGGCAGCATGAAACCGGAATGGTGTGGGGCCCTCCAGGACTGCATTTGCGGGACTCTGCTTTAGGTAATGTGCCTCTTTCTGGTGTCTGTGTTTGGTGTGGTAAAATATAGGCCATGCGTATGTTCTCAGCAATAAAGGAGTGTCTTTACTATCACTGTTTAGTGGTGGGTAAAACTATGGGGACTGGGTTGGCAGGAGCCCCAGCTGGGATTTGAACCTGTGACCCTCTGGTCTTACAGGCACTGGCTGTGTCTGTTGCACCACATTGTGGCCACAGAGATAGTGCAGTCCCTGGAGTTAGTTAAACCGGCCTGACAAGTCAGAAACCCTGCTCTGCAACAGGTTTACTGTTGCCTCATTTACCTTGTATGCAGACAAAGGTGCACATAAACCTCAGAAAAGGGGCACACACCCATAACCAAGCTGGGCAACAATGATATCATTGGGAAACATTACACAACACTCCCAGGACAGCTCCATTACAATGAAATGATCTTTAAAAGGGTCTGCGGAGCGTAGACCCTTCCACACATCATTTCTTTTTATTTTGGTGCTTTCCAGGGAGTGTTGTTCCTTGTTGCCCATTGCTATCACTGTTGCCCAGCTGAATTATGCTTTTTAAAATGTTTCTTGTGGTCATTTTTAACGTTTTATGTGAAATTTTGTTCTGTGCACATGTATCACACTGCTCACGGTTTGTAGGTTTCCCCGGTTTTGCTGTACATTGCTGACGGAAATGGTTTCTCTTCCCTTTAAATGCCTTTAACGACAGGTTTTCATTCGCGTTGGAATTGAGCTCTGAAATTCAGCACGTTAGTATGAGGGGAGCCTCTCCCCGCCCACTCTCCGCCCATTGACCCCTTCTCTCTGCCCACTCTCCACCTTCTGCGCTGTTTTAACGCGCCGCGGAGCTTTACGATCGTTAACTACGGTTAACGCGCGTAGTATGACGTTAACGGTCGTTAGCGCGTCGGTACACGCGTTATACGGCACTTACGATTGTTAACGTCGTATTACGCACGTTAGTCACGTTTACCGCACTTTAGTAAACATCCCCCATAGAGACTACTTGGATTTTGCAACTGGGATGAGCAGCACAATCCAATGTCCCTACTAGTAATTGCAGAATTGTATAGAATAAGATTGGTACTTAGAGGAGTCTGGAGGTTCCTTCTGCTTTATGTCTTTGGCTGGGTGGGGATTCCCTTGAGAAGGGAAAGCCCACTCACTATCAAAAACCTCACCCCAGAGGGAGGTAGGGTCTTTGATTTCTAGCTATCATACCAATACGATGTAAGTGGGTATTTGCCCCAATAAAGAGCAAGTGCCTCTGTCACCCAGCCAGTGCCATCATCCACCGAAGAGAAGGATCTGCACCATCAACCAATAATCAACCAATAAGAATAAAATGCTTAGAGACACCTAATATAGGGGGGGAGGGGGGCGCTCAGCCCGAATAGGATTTCTGCAAGGATCTGCAATGGACGCTATTAGGTGAAAGAACTTTAATAAATGAGAGGAACATCAAGGTACCTGAGTGAGGAAAAGTGAGTCTTTATAGTACTGGGGAACTGAAAGATAACAACCCTAGGACAATTAGTTTAATGTACTTTAGGAACTGGTTGGTAATCTAAAAGGGGTTGGAACAAAAAGTTAAACTCTGCAAACATAACTGCAGATCATGGAAACAATGAGGCAATTTATATTTCATATAATTATTATAAGAAGAAACAAAGCCAGTGTATTATAGTTAAATTATAAATTGTAAATTGTTCAAAGTTGAAGTTGTTTATCAGTGGCCCTACAGTTTAAGTAAACTATTGGTTCAGAAAACAAACTTCTGGCTGGGACTCTAATTTTTGAGAAAGGTGAATGTGAGTGTGTCAAGTGCCGAAGCCTAAATAACTACTGTCAAACAGTATCCTGTATCCTTACAAGTCTAAACCCTGATACTTAACACTCCAGGAGCTCAGAGAAAATCTGGACAACAGCTCCCTGGACTGGTGTGCTTCCTTGTCTGCCTAGTAGTTTGTGCTGGCTGCCTGGACCAGCAAAAAACAGGTTACAGACATAAAATCTAACATAAGAACATAAGAAATGCCATACTAGGTCAGACCAAAGTCCATCAAGCCCAGTGTCCTCTTTCCAACAGTGGCCAATCCAGGTCACAAGTACCTAGCAGGTTCCAAAAAGGCACACAGTGCCTGTCCACAGTGCTTGTCTTGGGGCAAGCAGTGGATTTCCCTGGTCCTCTTTAATAATGGGTTATGGATCTTTCCTCCAGGAACTTGTGTAAACCTTTTTTAAGCTCAGCTACACTAACAGCTTTTACTACATCCTCTGGTAACGAGTTCCAGAGTTTGATTACATGTTGAGTGAAAAAATATTTTCTCTTATTAGTCTTGGGGGTATGTTTACTAAACCTTCTTAACGTGCACGCTGTGCAATTAGCACGCGCTAAGGTACCTTAGCGCGCACTAATGATGCTTTACGGGGCAAAAATGCGCTTTAGTGTGCGCTCACGTGCGCAGCGGCGCAAACGAGTGCTGAAGGCGTGGAAAGGCTCCTGGAGGGCAGAGGAAGGCTCCCCAGGGGCAGAGAGAAGGGGTCAATGGGTGGAGAGTGGGAGGGGAGAGGTTCCCCGCACACTAACGATGTGAAATTCGAGGCCAAAAATAACGCAAGTGAAAACCTCGCGTTAGAACTGATTTAAAGGGAAAAGAAACCATTTCTGTCAGCAATGTACAGCAAAACCAGGAAAACCTACAAAAAAGTGATAAGTGTGATACATGTGCACGGAACAAAAGTGCAAATAAACATTGAAAATACCCCCAACAAAATAAATCAATAAATCAAGCTGGGCAATAGTGTTAGTATTGGGAAACATCAAAAAACACTCCCAAGAAAGCCCCAAAAAATAAATATGAATTTTAGAAGGGTCTACGCTCCGTCCCCATACAAGGTGAATGATCCCACAGTGAAATAGCACTGATCAGGGTTTCCCTCTCCATTGGACAGGTTACCTATGGCATGCACATGTTCCACAACAGCAGGGCGGGCATGTCGGAATGGGCAACTGGACAGATGCTGGGAAAGGGGATACAGAGGGCTGCAGGCGGCACATGCTGTGGTGCAGCTGGGGCACAGTGCGGACTAGGCAGATGCCTAGGTGGCACTTAGGAATGCTGAAACTGAACAGCAGCCAGACAGCAACTGATGAGGGCCCAACATGGGCACGAGAGTGTTTATCACAGTGTCACAGGGGATAGTACCCAGCAGGTACTCCCAAGGACACAGAACATTGGCAGGCGGTATTGGGGGAAAGCGTGGACGCGTATGCAGGCACCCCTACCCCAGAACATGCACCATAGGCAGCCACCTACCTGCACACTGGATGGCTTGAGATTGCACACCACCAGCACCACCAGCAGAAGGGCATGTCAGCATGGTGGCAGAGGGGTACTGGTGGTGGAGGGGGGCAGTGGCAGCTGCCCAGAGCAGACCATGGCCTAGCCCTGTGTAGGTGGATGCCATGCACTGCAACAGACAGGCCCTGCCGGACAAATAGTCATGGTATCACCAGGGAATGCACTGTCTCTGTGGCAACACAGTGGTGCAGTGCACACAGCCAGTGTGCTTGGAGGCAGAAAGTGACAGGTTCAAGTGCCTGCCAACCCAGTCCCCATATTTTACCCACTACTACAACGTGCTAATACAGACAGAACGTTTATTGCAGATGATGTAAACATGCCCAAAACACCTACATTTTACCCTACAGAGCAAAGACACCATAAACAGGCGCATTACCTAGAGCAGAGTCTCCCAAATGCAGTCCTGGAGTGCCAAACACCATTCAGGTTTCATGCTGCCTCTAATAAAGATGCCTGTGCTGCATATCTATGCATCACCCCCATGGTATGCAGGTGTATCTCATGCATATTCATGAGGGACAGCATGAAAACCCAAACAGTGTTTGGCACACCAGGACTGGAGTTGGGAACCTCTGCCGTAAAGCAGCAGCCAACAGGGGCAGACACACCCACACCCACAGGCTCCATTAGCCAATGCCTCCTGGAGAGGCAGGACATTGGGCCCTGCGTGCATCTCCCAATACTAGCACTTGCATACCTTAGCAATGCCACCCTACACC